>OU015585.1:10000-10010000 GCA_907165245.1 Habrosyne pyritoides | reverse complement strand
GCTCCCTCGTCTCTTTTCACTAATTTTTGTACGTTTTCTGTGCTCCAGTCTTGTGTTAAAAATAGCTTAGTAATTTTTCATTTCGGCGTGCGGCGGGCGTGGCAGATTACAGGCTGTTCCAAATAATACCCCAACGGTGCTTAACTCGAGTATGCCTACAGTCGCGGCCAAGTTTTGATGCTCGTGTAGATATTATGTACGCTTTTCAACGTTACTACTCGTTTTGCGAGGCTATTTATTCAGCCCGACTCGACTAACTTATTGCGGCTCCCGGTTCGGTATACGGGCCTCTTATAAAGTTTTTCCATTCGAAAGAATACACAAAATATTTTTTGGCTCGTCGACGATTCCATTATTTCCAGTGAGTGAGTTTATTTGGGCTAATTATTTGGATCACCCTATGCACGGACAGACTACTAAACAATTGTGCGTGAGTATCGGGGGCGCTATAATATATCACAGAGTATTTCCGTGCGCGTCCCGACCCGATACCGCTACGTCTTTTTTACGCATAAAAACTAATGTCGCCTCTAATTATTTTTAGATTATAACGCACCGCCTGCTATATATTAAGTCGAGCGCAGCCGAATTGTCAGCATAACTTTGCTTTGATGTATCATGATTTGCTTTTATTTTCAGGCAGTTTCAACGTGATTCATGGACGGATAAATTTCAAGTGCGCCGTGAAACTTATATTTAATTGATGCGTCCGCATAATACATTGTTATGACACTCTTATGACGAGCTCACTAGATTTATAGAAGGTACGTTACGATGTAGACAGTGAGATATAAATTATTGAATAAGTGGCCACCCTTGCTCGACGACACGTCTGACGGGTTGATAAGTTTGCCGAAAACGTCAACGCAACGCGTCGAGCGATCGCGTTTCAAAGAAAAACTGTGAATTAATCAGGCACTAGCGCGAATGGATGCGACATCATCTGTCTCTGTCACGTTCTTGGGTGGCAACGTGTTGAAATGAGACGGCAAACAATCGGGAGTGGTTACTCGGTCATTTGTCCCTTGCGGCCGACACGCACCACCTAACACCAACGTGTATGAATGCCTTTATCGTACCGATGCAACTGACCTTTTTGTTTTTTTAATAAATTATTGAAAAGCTTATCTTACATACAGTAGTAGGTATAATAACAGCACATTCATCATCATCAGCCTATCTCCGTCCACTGCTGGACATAGGCCTCACCTATGGCACGCCACTGAGCTCGATCTTCAGCTCTTTGTTTCCAACCGCTGCCAGCCAGCTTGCGTATATCATCGCTCCATCTAGCTGGAGGGCGCCCTACACTACGTTTACCGAGCCGTGGTCTCCACTCTAGAACACGTCTACCCCAACGGTTATCGGTTCTACGGCAGATGTGACCAGCCCACTGCCACTTCAGCTTGCTAATCCTATGAGCTATGTCGATAACTTTGGTTCTCTGACGGATGACTTCATTTCGAATTCGATCCTTCAGAGAGACTCCGAGCATAGCTCTCTCCATAGCTCGCTGAGCGACATAAACAAAATATAATAACATAACAGCACATTAACATGACATTATTTAAAACAAAAAAAGCCTTTGAGGTTCCAGTAAGTAAAATGTGAAATCTTCAGTGGGTACCTACAATTACTGACTTGAAAAGTGATCATTATCACCTGTCCAGGGATTCGTTAAATTCTTATTTTCAGTGTTCGTTATTGCATAATCAAAATAGTGATATCTTGTTTATCACTCCACTCGTTTCCACATTAAGTACATGGAACGAATACTAATTAAATTACGATCTCAGGAATTAAAACTTTTGTATTTTTCCAGCAATCATGAAAATATCAAATAAAGCTCATTTAGTGCCAATAAAACATGCGTCGAAACTGAAATGTTACTAAATATAATTTCCAGCAGTTATTAAATTTACTATGAAAGTAATATAAAATATCTGGACTGAATTATTAATAATGGTTTTCAATTTTAATATTGATTTATATTGTTATTACCTTCACGCTCATATTACTCAAATATAGTCCTATTAAAATTGATTATAAAAAACATTTTTAATTCCACTTTTAATTTAGCTCCAACATATGTACTGGTATAAAAAAAATATACCTACCTAATGTTTTAATCTAGAAGATAGTAAATACAAGTGCCAAATTACATACCAATTCATTTAAGCGAGTGTATGTGAGTTTGAGTAAAATACATCCAAACTTGGAATCATCCCCACAGTCACATTTTTATTAATACCTACGCTAAACTGGTCGTCATTTAAATACTTGTATTTTTGTTATTGTAGAAGTTGTCAAATAAAATGAAACACTCCTACAGCACTCATATATGATATAACCACCTATATATTTATAGCTATTTATACAGGAACTTATAGTTCTATCTTCTATTAAAAAGTACCTAACGACATATCAATGTGACGTTTTAAATTCGGGATTGAATAATCATTGAATTTACTTCATAGCGCAGATTTTGTTCCTATAGGTACAATTGACGTTTGAAAAAAATTAAGACACTCGATAAAAGTAGTATACCTAAGCGAGTAATATTTAGGAAGTACTTAAATTTTTGTATGAATTCATGATCATTAAATATCTACGTATTTTAGTTTTCATACGATTACTCCGGATTTTCTCTACTATTTGAAAAATTACTTTTATATTTAGGAATGACTTGGGAACACGGGTAAAACGCGAGACCAAAAGCTACTAGCTAATAGTTTTTATCAAAACTTATTTTCCGTTTATAGCCGGAATCCGAAGAAGAAAGACTTAAAATTGTTCAAGTTACAATTTAGATGGATGTGTAACGATTCATATAGATCCATGCACCTACTCACATCGAGGTGCAATAACAAACAGCCATACAACATGCATACATATGAGCAATTAAAAATACTCACACACTTTCACATTGATAATACCTACTACAGTCGTGACAAAATATCGGATAGTTTTTATAGTAAGGTCTTTAGTTACAGTTCTGCGAAAAACATGATCTGGGAAAATATTATAATATTTTGTATTATCATTGCAGACATTACGATGACAAGTGGTTTGACATTGTTGGACATATGACAGGCAAGTCATGTCATTGTTAACTAACACCTTGCTTACATAGCAAATGATGAATATCATATATACATTTCATGAACGAATGGTAATGAAACCGAAGTTTTTTACGGTACCTATATTGATTGATCAAATATTAAAAGGTGATAGACGCTTGAAGAGTGAATTTAAGAAGAGAATAATAGTAATTAATTTAAATTTAAAGATTATTTCGTGATGTTAAAAAGGCTATTTATTTATAGTAATTTAGGGAGTTATGGCAAACAGTAATTAATCTATATTTTAAGGTTATTTATTTATGCCGCATGGAATACTTAGGTAAACTTCAAAAGTTTTTTCTATCACTCTACTACTAAACTAATAAGTAAAGCGGGATGCCACTAAAAAACCAATTTATTTCAACCTATTTGAATAGAAGTAGGTCTCTATAATATCAAGCAACATTATTATGTAATGTTACAATTTAACATGTCATACAGATGTGGCCCGACAACTCGATACGCAACGCAATTAAATAAAGGGGGTACATATGCGCAACACAACAAAAATTTATTAAAGTCAAAGCGAGTCACCAAATACAAACACGAGCCTTTCGCATTGCAATCTATTAGAGAGATAAGTCTCGATAGGGAGGTATTATGTTAATCCGGGCGCGGCGCTGCGTGGGCTTTATCTAAAGTGGCGCGGGCGATGTGGACCTCTGGGGTATTTTTGACCCAAGGGACTTACCCGTAGGCAGCTAGTGTTGGGTCGTAGGGGTAGTAGCCACCGGAGGGTTGAAGGCCTGCCGACGTCCAGGCAGACATCTCGCCGCCGCCCTCCTTCAGCGCGTAAGGGTTGCTCTGAAACACCGCATAATATAATAAACAAACTCCAGTAAAAGTATCCACCATTTTACTGTTTAATCATAAACATATGAATCTATAGAAGTGAAAATTATTTAAAATCCTTAAACCTATACTGGTTTTAGACACGTTCTTTGCTCAGCAGTAATATAGGTAAATTTTAAAACGTTATATCGATTAAAAATAATTGCAAATCACTCAATTGGTTTCAATTTGTAACTTGATTTATGGATAAATGCTATTCGATAATTTTAACAACCGTTAGGCTAAATCACTCGTTTAGATATTGCCACCGGTGCACCGATAGCTTGATTTCCACATTAATTATACATGTCTAGGTTGTTTCAAATTATGGCAGAGACTTCCTGTTTACAGGGCATCAACATAAGATTACGATCAAATGATCGTGTAAACACACCTTGAAATATTGCAATGAATATGCATAAACAAAACGTGCATACAGTGCACAGTGCGGCAGTGTAGGCAGGAGATTGTCGAAACGATACCCTCGCAGTCTTGAGAAGTAAAACTGCGTTATTGATAATAGGAGTTTTATGGTTATAGTTAGTAGGTACTTGAGCCTTAACTAGACATACATACACATATCTATCAAATTTTTAATGGCGTCATGCCGCGAGCTTTCTTTATGCAAATAATTTCGAAGTAAGCTCAGCTTCATATTTTTCTACAAAATATGAACGTTGAGATACTGGCCTAATTAAAATGATTAGTATAACATTTTGGTCATATGTTTAAATAACCTTTTACAATATGTTTGCTTTAATACAATATCCATCGTAGCTATTCACTTAATCATTTAAAACGAAGATAACACAGTGAATCCTACTATAATTCGACATCACTAAGCTCACACGTAAGCGGATAAATCTCCACTTATAAATGACTTTCAGTCAATCGGCTTGACAAATACGCCGGCTCGAATTTAATTAAAGTTAACTTAATAAAATGGAATAAACTCACGAACAACAATAAAAGTCCCAAGTGTACGGGCCGACATATCACTATCGTATTTGCATAATGTATGGCGTCGGAGGGGAAAACTATTAAGGCCTGCGGAGTGTGCACCCTCTGCGTGATAGTTGTTTAACTGCGTGTGCGGAGCCCTCTTTACTCAGTTATTCGCATACATTATGAGCAACTAAATTAAAAGTGTGAACGAGTGTGACGCCTCGGGAGAAGCGTCCCTTGTCTCAGATCCCCATTGCGCATTGCGCAGCCTCCTCTGCTCAAATGAACTGTATTATGATACTGGCACTGGTTGCGAGGCGATAACTGAATAACAAAAAGGAACAGGCTTATTTGTCCCCCTATTTTATAAGTAAAAGTGCGGAGTGTAATGCCGTTACATTAAATTGCTAATGCTATGCCCGAATACCTTTTTTTATTATATCAAAACCATTTAGTGCAATTAGAAAAAAAAATGTTTTATTGAGTAGAGGATTTTTAATAAATTTTCTGTGAAAATTCTAATTACGAACCTATTGCAGGTAAATATTAATTCTACACGTCATAAATCGACCTTGTCCAGATTAATGTAGATAAAGCCTTTTGCGTGCTTATTCAAAATTACTGAGATAAAAAAATAGCATATACTTTATTGAAGCCAGTATAGGTACAAGCCGATATTGTTAAATAAATGCACACTATATTAAACGTTGAGATAGACGTTTCCTCAGACATTACAGGAACTAAATAAAATTAGAACAAGAATACAACAATTGCAGTTTGTATGTTTAAAAACCACCTTCAATATAACATTGCTTATATTAGCATGGTAACAAGTATTGTGGGATAATTGCATAATTATTCTTATAGGTAGGCGGTTATTAGTTGTTTACTTAAATAGCCCGTTTGTTCGACTCACTGTTGTTACAAATTGTCTGGCATGTTATTTTCGCGGGCAATAATTATTGCAACATGACTCGTCATAGTTTCTAGAAGTTGTCTAACAATGGCCACGATTTAATAATTACGGGTTATTGTGAGCTAATGACAGAAAAACTTGTTAAATATTTGTTTACTTCAATAGTGTTAAAATACTACTTTGTAATTGATGGAATTTCAGAGCTGTATGTACACATAATATAAGTAGCTACATCGAGACTAAATGAGCACGTAACATGTTTTCAGCTAAAAGCTATTTAAAAGGGAAGTTATTTTATAAATACCTGACAGAGGACCTGGCTGTCACACAGACTGAATATAATGTAACTTTGTTGTTTGTATTAAATGAGTCAAACTAGGTAATGAAATGGAGTAAAGTGTAATTTGTAAAAAAAACACTTAGTTTTAAATCACACTTAAAGTTTAAATTCACCTTTCCAGCACCACAACTGCTACAGTTTAGGTGCTAAAAAACATCGGATATTATGATTAAAAACAAACGTGTGAAAATGACAACACAAATTAAAGGCAACTGATGGTTTCAAATAAACAGAAGAAGGAACGAACCGGACAGGAAGGTACGGTCGCATAAAGATCATAATATATTTCTCCGTAAGCCATACCACGTCGTAATCGTTACACAAGCAATAACATGCACAGTGCTGTTTGCAATACGTTCATGGTCATAATTTGAGTAAGCACAAAATACCTATTAGTTAATGCTCAATCTGTCGGGACAACTCAATAGATTTGACAAACATAGACTAAACAAATACCTATCTGTACGAAGCTTTTTGTCTTTGAACAAGTTTTATTTGAAAGCGTACTGCACAATATTTACTTTACATGGGACCAAGGGGAAAACCCTTTATCAAATATTAGTGTAAGCAATGTAAGCATTACAAATTAATTGCGATATATTAATTGAATTAGATAAAATAAAACGCAATAAGTAAACATATAGTAGGTATCTACGTTAGCCAAAGATAAGAAATACGTTATCTATTGAATGCTGAAAAATGTTAATTTTGTAGGTATAAATATTGGCTGCAGATAGCTCGACTCAAACAAGAACAAAGCTATTATCATCTAACCCATGTTAATATATTGCAATTAGCAAAATAACGGCACTAATATGTTTCAAAAATATTCTCAAAAAAATAATACAATAATTCAATGACATCTGTAAACTCTCTTTTATTTCCATAGAATAGATATTTAATTTTTAAATTTGTATTGTTTCTCAATTTTTATTTCCACATGTTATGTTAAGTCCCTCTCCTATTATTCATTAGTTCATTCCCGTTATCTATACTTATAACTATGAGTAAGAAACTTGAAGCCAATCTACCTGACTCAAGCCATAAGATGATACCATTATCAGAGATAGGAGTAGAACAATCTGTTTATGAGAGGGTATCTCAAGTTATGATTGTTGTATTAAATAGAATATGAGGATCAAAGAATGGATACTTCAGAAAATAAGACCCCTTTTCCTCAGACATCGACCCCCAAATATTACGTTACATATATAGAGGATCCACAGATTCCCGTAGTAATTCACTTAGTTGCATGGCTCTCTAAAACTCCAATGAAGTTGCAGCTCTACTCTCCTCAACAGATTATCCTCAGAATGTCAATTTGATAGAATCCATAACACTCCTATCAGCATTGAATTTCAGAATCTCATAAACTTTTTCTCCACACCTGCAAAGGATAGCTTTGCAAAGTTTACTGAAGAAGGGCAGAAGTCAAACCATCAATATTAGCAGCAGGCAATGCATATCTCTCATTACTCTCTACTTAAAACAGACATCTCCAGGAAAGATTAAGGTGTCACTTTTTAATCGAAATTTGGGATTACTATGCCCATTCTTTAAGAAGAATACATGCTTTGTTGATGTCTATAATCCTCTATCTCTGTCTGATAAAGGTGGTAAAAAATGTAAATGGACACAGCTCTGTTCCAGAAAAAAATGATAATGGGTAATTGTATATTGTTAAATTACTGTTTGTTTTTATTTGTGGATTATATTGATTATTATCTCCAATTTAACATATGTCTCTAATCATTAGATTGTTTCTATAAACCTCACATCAAATCATCAAACGCCATAATATGGTAAGAACCTCAGGTAATATGAACCCAATCTACAACAGCATCCCTCATACAAAATACTAAGAGTCTGACATTTGGAACAGTTTTAAACTACTTTATTTTTACTAATTTTCTTATTTCACACTTTCAGACCATCGAAAATATGATCAATAGTTACCTGCATGCCTCAGTATGGCCATCACTAGTAACTGTCTCAAAACAAGACTTTTGATCGCGGTTCTAAGGACTTTCTTCTCCATTAACAATGGCATACAATGTCTTTATTTTAATGACTTTTTCAGAAGTACGTTCGGTACTGAACCCTTTATATAAACACTACCGATATTGGTATTGTTATAGTTATAAAGTGCGACATATGAATATTTTTGGAAATTTAAAGATCACTAGAACGCAATTAGGTGGATAATGGATGTCCTCTTCGAGAACACAGATCGATCGAGAGTATCGATAACATCTTACAATACGCAAAAACCTCGCAATCATATATCAAAACGACTTATATCACAATGGTTAAAAGCCCGCCGACCTCCGAGGGACAACAGAGGAAACAAGAAAGCAACTGTAAATGATTACCACATCATTAATATCTATCACTGTAAGTAAACATTGCACTTTCGACATTCCCCAAAATAAGCCAGTGACAAATTCGACGCAACTCTTTTGTGGGAGATAAAAATGGCTGCTTTTCCTGAATGTGACAGGGTAGTGAGGTGCCCTCCGAGGTCGGAGGTTCGCTAACTATGAGTGATGATTGTCTCGCCCCTAGTATTAGTCGACTCATAGCCGCACGTGCCGGCACAAACATTAATGATCACACTCATTGTGTTCATTTTGATCTTTGAAACATTTGTTTGTAAGATGAAATCGATTTTATTCGTCTTTTCACTTATCTGATATTATAATGTAGGTACAATTATAAGGGAAACTGTAAGTTATTTAACACGCTTTTTTATTCGTTCTATCTTATGTTCCATCATAAAGTTGATAGATACTTTCCTTTCAGTCAAATATTTGTGTTTAAATATTTGGGGGAGTCAAAGGCATAATATGGTTTCCACCATACGCACAGGACCTGGGATAGTGGCCTTATTATTCCTTGTTTTATCTGGGTGTAGTATATGCAAATACTATACTTTCATAGCAAAAACATTAAAGTCACAAATAAACTCACTCGCAAATAAACTTGTTGCACCAACTTCCCTGAGTGATAAAGCTCATTTATTAACTTGTGAAAATCTTATCCCAGCCAATTCATCCCCCTTTTCCGTAAGACTGAACTTAACAACATTTTAATCAATTCTCCACAGAGTTTGCGAGTCACCGCGCGAAATATACTCATTACACCAACCCCAAATAAATATAAACAGTAGCGAAAAGGGGCCGGCCCCACTATTAACGTTATTCACACGCGCGGCTAGATCCATAAATAAAAGCCAACTATGCTTTCGATTGTGACCCTAGAAACAAAAAAAATAGACGAAGTTCACGTTCGAGTGATCTGTGCGGTTCATAAATAAGGCTCGTTTATTTCATTGCATTAAAGTGGTGATAAGTTATTTGACGGTTCATAAATTCGTACCCCATCGGTGGTTGGGACTCACTTATTGACCAGGCGCGGCGTCCCGGCTTCGCCCGAGGCGCCGTACCGACCCGCCACGTTGCCAAATCGACTACACTTCATCATTTCGCGACTCAGCTTTTTGGCTACCGTACGCCATTTAGAGGCATGATTTTACTTTGCTGTTGTGTTTCAGCTATACCATTTTCTGCATCATAAAGTGTTTTATATTCACACCGATATAATGCGACGTCTTGTTGCTTTCTTGTCGGTTAGATTGCAATTTCAAAATTCATTGGGACGGCCGACATGGAGCATTTTTATATTTTATCAGAATGTTACATATTTTTCGGAAAGTGTACCTCATCAGCAGTCTATCCCCACTCTAGTAAGTACATTACTTTTCAAACTCCGTCGTGGAGCACGCTGTTATCATTCATATACAACTATGAATACCAATCAACTTTATACATATTAATAATAATATATCTATACTATTCATTTTGATGGGCTCGTTGTTTGCCATAGATCATGGGTTCGATTCCCAACCAGGACAATTGTTTATTGTGTTACCATACTTGAACATGCTGTTTGTTCTGTGTTTGGGTGTAAATAACATAATAGGTATGTATACAATAAATAGTATACGTAGCATATCAGTTATCTGGTTGCCATAGTACCTCCAAGTAGTACAAACTCTGCTTAATTAAGGACCAAATAACCGTGTGTGTAGAATGTCCCAGGATATTTAGTATCATCCCTACCACCTACCGGATTTGTACCTTGATCAGTTCTCCTTGCTATAATGTTATAGTACTTAACACTTTGAATATAAGTCCCGACGTATGCAAACACAAACGTATTCATAACTTGTATTTTATTCATTGCTCTATAAATATAATTTTGAAGAAACACATGTTATTTTGGAACAAGCGAAAACATTGAATACTTTACGTTTTTTATAAAATACTTATTCATTCCATATAATAATAAAAGCAAAGTAACATTACTAGCTGAACCTGAAAGTGAATTGTTGCAAGTGGAAAAAAGAATGACTCTAAGTGGATAAAGAGCGAATACAAACGAAAAAGTCATTTCATGCCGTGCAGTGGTGACGCAATCGGCGGTAGGCATGCTATTCCGAACTTTATTCAATAGCAGTGAAAGGCTTTGTTCGCCAAACACGAAGACAACGTGGCTAAGTTCAATAAAGCTTTCCCCCAAATAAGCCATAAAATGAGCGGCGACGGGCGCGGGCGTTTAGGTAGGTACGATCCCGTTCCAATTATTTGTTTGTGGAGGCACAATAATTTTATTTTACGTTTTATTTAACATTTATTTCGTTACGGTTATTTCACGGGTATCAAAGAATTGCTAGATTGTGATTTAAACGAAATTGGTTATTTTCCACTTGGAGGACTATTGTATGTTTTATTTTCCATCAAACTGATATTATTTTATTACCCATGATATTGTTTCGTAATCAGAGATTTCGAACATGTTGTCATAATAATTGAAATTTTTATATTAAAATAGTTTTTTTTTATAATGTATATGTAGGTACTAGTGACTGCCTGGCGGTCTCACACGCGTTACCATTACCAGGGGATCTAATGGACTATCTCGGGATATTTTTAAAATATATTATTGTAGATACGTAAATATAACATGGTATTCGCTATGTTTTGAGTTGAATAATTAGGTAATAAAAAAAATTCTCGTTCTTACCCTATTTAATTACAGATAGTTTTAAGGACTTTGTATAGGATTTCATTTTGGCGGGAAAATCAATCGTGCGGTAGGTAGGCGAGGTATCGGTCGCGTCGTCGGAAGGAGATGCGACGCAGACGGCTCACCATAAATAAATAAACAATAAACCGGGATTAAACAAGTCAATTGGAGCTCAGACTCAGACAATGTGCGGTCACGTTTAACTGCCGAACCCGACGGTAACCGATCGTGGCCGACGTAATTCAATGATCGTAAACGCTCGCAATGATATCAATTAGATGGAGCCCCGAGACCGATAAAGCTCCGCTTTAATTAGGAGAACAAACAACAGACGGTCCTTAATGAGCCGTGAGCGTGTGGAGGGCGAGAGAGGTAATTAGGTCGGGGGAGAGTGCCGAGCCAAGCTGTGCCGCCGAGAGCGATCAATTATTGAGCCTCCGTGATTGATTTGGTCGCGGAGCGGTTGCGTCGCGGTCGCTCGCTCGCGCCCGCACCGCCGCACCGCGCCGTACCGCCACATCGTCCTTCGAACGGCACAACTTTCAGCCTCAAACTTAATCCTAATTCAGTAAACTAGTTAATCTCCATCTAAATTGTTTCCCACCTATTCTGATTTCATTATTCATCAACTGCGGCAGGCAGTAGGATGTAAGACAGATATAGTTGATAAATATCGGCAGTACCTAGATGAAGACATTTTTTTTTTTACTTTACCTCTTCATTTTTTAATGTCAGCAAATAAGATAAACTGATCTGTCTAGTTCATTAGTAGGCATCTAGTTAAATTCACCCGCATTTTTTTAACAAAAGCGGAGTTTTATCCAAAAATAAATTTCAATGTAAATACCAAAACATAAAATTAAAAAGTACGACAGCTCATAAGAGTTTCCGGGACCCGTGTTTATCGTACTTATCTGATGTCTCGCTAATAGCTCATTGAAGGGTAGCATAACGCAGCTGTAAGTGCCCGACTCTACTAATAAATTACTTATAAAATATGAACATTAAAATATATTTAGAGCCTAACTATTATGCTGTGAATATAGCTATAAATAAATTAAATGTATCATTTTAATACAAATATAAATGTTAGAAGTGTCAGCGGTAATGGTGGACGCGGGGAGGTCGGGGAGGAGAGGACAAAGCGCCCCCGGGGCGCTTTTGTTGTCGTGGATTCCCTGCCCGTGACATCTGTCCGAATCGCTACAATAACTCGCAAAAAACTCGGTCTAAATTTACCAACTGTAAGCGCTTCACCACGATTATTTTCCGCTTAATATACAATGTCGCTATCGTAGAACTTCGCTTGCACGGCGAGAGACGACTTCATTGAGCCATTGTTGCCGGTGACATATCATTTATTCACTTTTGAATCTGTACCCCGGTGGTCCTCGTCGATCACAAAACGGGATTTAGCATTACGAAATAGTGTCATAATATTATAAATGGCATAAAATTTTGCCATTTAGAAACTTTTATTAATTTTTTTTCGCAAATCTGTCAGAGCTTTGGTGACGTTCTCCTTTTTTCATTGGAATACGTAATCGTATAAGATTTGTAGAGTGATATCTTACTACTATCGCTAACAATACGTTCTCATTGTTAATTGTTGTCCATATTCCCTTTCTAAATTCTTTTATTCGTTAAAACTTTTAAAAATGCAAATTAAATTCAACCCGAAGAATGAAACTGTGATGTTCGTTCTTAAACAAACTTAAATTAGATAATAACATAGTTAAAAGCTATCTCGAGTTTAATCGACACCTTGTTTTTTATACGACTAATGCTTAGCGCGATAGGCGAGGTGAGCGACGCGGACAAAAATTACGTGTGGATCACGTTTTTTCAACTTCCGGTCGAGATAACGGTCTGAATAAGCACCTTTACGTTGTTAAGTGGTCAAAGTTGCTTAGTAAACGGCACATTCTTTGTTATTGTTTATTTTTAAAACATTTACCGCTCAAACATATTAATTCCTTTAGCTAGAGTGAAGCTTTCAATTAACAGGCATATAATATACGAGCATACTGACTGTTTCCTTGGTTCCAACGGGCGGTCAAACTTTTCGCTCAAGATTAATCGCGAACGCTTTCATACGTAACGGTCGCAATATCCTCTGGTTCCGGACCGAACAAAGGGACATAACAAATTTCCTGTAGCGCATGGCGTCTAAGAATGCTGACTAACGTCTGCAGTATGAAGCAACGCACGCACCGAACATGATCACCGCCCGTATGGAATACACATCGACACATGCCCATCGGTCACGATAGTGGTGTACGAGGTGTATTCAAACAATAGTAAATGCATTTAGCTCGACCATTGTTTGATTTATAGTGAAAGCGTGTAGGTAATTTATAAGAGTGGCGCGGGAGTGGACGCAGGGCGCCGGTCACCACGGGACGTCGGGAAATCGGGGAAAATCCGAAGATTTATTAGCGGTGGAGCGGCAGGACGCGGCTGACCGCGCCACCGCGCCACTCACTGTTTGCCCAGTCATTAAAGTCGGCAAGCAAACGCTTAGTGCGAAGATGAGTATATTTGCGGAGCAATTAACGCTTTCGAGGTGTGACGAGGGTTTTGGGCTTAGTTAATTTGTCATTGTTCATGAATTTATTATATGCACTCGGACTTGGTGTCAAAAACTGACACATTTATCGTGAACACTATGTATCTATTTTAGCCGGTACCTCGGCCATCTTTCGTTTATACGTGCGTATCGGTAAAATGCTTATGTGTCCACTAGATAAGGCGGCCGATTCAGAAGGTGTACCTACGTCAGGATATCACTATGTAAACATGCGCGGTGTCAATCACTGCGAGGCGGCGCTTTACAACATTTTATCGGTTGTCACATAGGTAATCTAAGTATAACGCATTTATGTCAAATCGTCGATGTACCTATTGATAAGCCCACCCACGTTTCACCGGCTCTATTGCATCATATTAAAGCAATGGCGGTTGATATTATGTAGGTACTGTGCGCTTATAGTACGACTAGGTACACGTTGTCATTACAAAAAATGACACATGTTACTTATCGCGCCTGCATAATGTGTATTACCGATATTAAACTCCAGGGAAATTATAAAACTTCTAATTTGCACGTAGAACGTGTTGCTGTGGTCATTAAACTTGACACAGGTTGCTTTTGTTGATAATTTATGGATATGCCCTTCACTTCGAGCTGATAATTTATTATAATCAAAAACATGATCGAGACACAAACATCGACGTGTACCTAATTTTCATAACCGCAATTTACTCATCGTATCAGAAGATAGGCAGATAGAAGTATCGAGTGTTTCAAATAATAAATGATTAAAATTTCACCGAAAATAAGGAAACGTTATTTATAAATTAATTAAAACGGACTTAGTATCGAAATGTTATTTAATATTGCATACCTTAAAAGCAGAGTGTTCTTAGTCAATATTTGTTACTAATTATTAACAGCAAGTCTTCTGCCTGCCCTGTTCACGATCAGTTGGGGTCGGCGCATTGCGTATACTTTCTCCATTCAGTCCTACCGTCCGTTATCTCGGCATTAATTAACTAATTAAATAGACCATAGCCTTGACTAACATAAAAATACTTGTCATTCAAATTTGAATGCTGAGACATCACGGACAGAGTCTCGGGTAGAAGTTGGTTTAAAAAAAATCTCATAAAAATATATTCATTCGTGTTCAGCATAATTCCATTTTTATATGCCAACATATTTACCAATTATGTATTTAAATGGTAAAAGACATGTGTTTGTACTTTAAATTGACATTAAACTGTTTTCAACTTTATTAACAAGTAGACAAGCCACAATTTCACCAAGAACATTTCTACTTGAAATTCATCTCGCGTTTGAGCTAATTAAAAATAAAATAAAACTGCACCGCGGCCATTACTCAGAAAGCAAGGTCGCTACTGACTAATTAATTGGCGAAAGAGTAATGGTACTAATAGACGTCTTCTATAATATTTATGATGGTAAGCTACCAAAACACATTTATTCGGTAATTCAACTGCTATGCGTCCCCAAGGTTACCTACTGTCAGATTTTCTCTTGAAAATAACTGATAATATTACTTTATTTGTACGTAAATAAAACTATGTTGATCCATTTAACGCAGTTCTATTTAACTTTCAGGTTTTGTAGATTTGTCTGCCGTCTATTTACGTGGAACGACAATAATTCTCAGTCGAAATGTAGCCGGTGAAAGTTTTATTTGAAGTAAATTATAAATGTTTGTACTGAAAGGGATTACAACGACACACTTTTATTACGTGTCTATTTTTAGGAAATACTTTCGACAGTTTATTGAAAAAGAAGACATTTATATTAATTTTATTACAAACATACTATGACATTTCTTATTAATTTTAACGGATGAAACAGTTTGATGATATATGATTTTTTTTCTTCGGAGGAGTATATGAGTTTCTTAAATTATGAAAATGGTTAACTAGAATAAAAAAAATTATAAGAACAAAGTTACGTCCTCACTGATTTGTATGATCTTAACTTGAATTTGGAACAAAGCTTCTGCTATAGCGCCGGACTGTGAGACTGTTGATATTGTTGAAAATCCGCCATTTTTCAAATCTGCGTTTTTAGTATTTTGAATAGCACAAAAACTCATGAAACTTCTCCGAAACGTGGGTGAAACTGCGAGGCAGAATTGTCCTTCCTTTTCTCCTTATAATATCCCTATAATTCTTTTATGCATAGTGATTGGCAATTGGCGGCAATCGTCAAAACCCATTTGCGACGTTGTACATATAAAGACTATTTTTAGTGCGTTATAAAGTACCTTGAACAAATTCTGTATATAAATGAAACCTTAAAATTATAAAGTGATTAGTAGCGTTTTCTTTACATGAAGATGATATCAAAACTTCAGCAGCTATTGTTGTGCGCCTGATACAGATTTGATAATTAAGTCGAAACTTAATCATGGTGATTAATGAACAATGCAACCACTACAGACAGACCACCCACAGGGAGGAGACGGCTTAATAAGACCCTCATTAACACCTTAATGGCTATTCTCAATTCGCCTGATTTCTCTTCAGTTTTATTTATTTTTGGCCTCTCGGTCCCGCTCGCGGCTCCTGCGCATCGATCCTCTCGCTCCGTCGCCCTCCTTTAATTGAATTTCTGGTCTCCTTTTTCTAAACTTATTCTCTTTGACTTAAGATTAGTGATGTATTTAAATTGGCATTTTGTTAAGTTTTTATAGTCGACCGAGGCCGTCGCTCGTTTTTTCCTTTTGCCTCTGTTCTCTTATCGAACTTTTAATTTAGTCGTGATAATAGAATGAATTCGTCCACTTTGGAGAGTGGGTTTGTTAAATACGATTAAAATAAATAAAAGGGAGCTATTTTCTTTCCGATGCAGCATCATATGTCCATCAATGGGCAATAATACAGTATGGGAGAAGGGTTCGGAGGAGGTTTCCGTTTGCAATAAAGGGCCGAGAGATGTGTAAGTAGCGAGACACATGTTGGTGCACATGGTGACATTCTGATGACGAAGGATTTTATTGCCTCCTTACGCTTTTTGCCACCGGTTTGTTATTTAGGTAGGTACTTATTTCGCTTCTTTATTGCGAGTTAAGATGAAATTGTTAAGGTAATAGGATAATCTTCAATTGATCAAACTCTTGTGTTCTTATTGCGTTGGTATGTCTTTCGACCTCACTATATCGCGATTGAGATAATAACAGACATTCCGGGCTTTATTGTTTTATATTATTTCGATGTGAACTTACACAAATAATATATTCACGACTTTGCATACAATTGATATAAAATTAATACCCTAATTCGTTACCTAATGATTGTTAAAACAAGACGTGTTAATTTTGGAACCCTACTCTATTACTTGATGTGATGCTATAAAATGTTCTCAAATTAACAAATCGTTGAGCAAACCATATAAATGGTTGATGGGGATTTTTAGTACTCCGAATATTATATTTGTGTATTTTGGTACCTTATTTGTTTGACATAATGTTTTTTTCCAAGCTACATACCACCATAAAAGAATACCAATGCTTGAATCCGGAACTATTCAGACTTATGTGTCAATGCAAAACATATTCCATTTGTGTGACAAGTCATTAGATCCGATTAGCCGTTACGGAGCTGAGTAGTAACGAGCGTACACACACACTCACAAACTTTTGCATCTGTAATATTATTAGTAACATAATATTATAGTAAGATTAAGATGTCATATCTTGATAAAATCTTCACCATCTTGTTAACAGGTTAATTAAAATGAGCCGGCTGCCAATTTGCTTAGTCACGAGTGAAGGCAGCCTACAGACAATTAAGGTTCCGAAGTCAAACAAGGAAACAACAAACTACAATAACCCGTATAGTTTTATACCTTCCGTCGGACTGTTTATTCATCCGTCTATATGTCAAAGCAATTTTGGTTCCTACTTGTCAGTATTTAAACAATATTTTTTTCTAGTTGGCTGAAAACTGGCTGACGGTCTATCTGAGGGTAAGTGGTCACCGTCGCCTATTTACAAATCTAGGAGTATCAATGCTTTTCGATCTTGAGACGCGATGTTGTTAAATCTCACGTGACTGTAATTTCGCCCCCTTACCTCAGTAGTGCAGTACTGCTTCACGGCAGAATAAGGGAAAGTGGTAGTACTTCCCTGGGCGAACTCTGTACTAAATAGCTACTAAGTATGTAGGTTTCTTTGGAACGGTCCACAGGCTTAACAGCTAGACGGATTTCTGCATATATCATGTTATTAGATTCGCCTCAGTGAGGTGTCATAGAAAAGCATTTTTTGAGAAATGAAAAAAAAAATTATAAGTAATTTATTAAATAAAATCCGACTGCGTTAAAAATATTAACTAATAAAATACTTAAAATAAATAATTTTAAAATCGAAAAACCAAGCTTCAATGTTGGAAAATTATTACTTTACAAATATAGAAACAAAACATATTTATTTGTAATTTAAGCGTTTCAACTTAAAGAGTGAACGAATAGCTTGTCCCATTTTGTAACATTAAGACTTGTTTCTGGAATTTATTGGTTAGTATTTTTAATACATTTTTGTCCATTTATTATTTAATAAAATATTTGTTTTAGTTCATGGGACAAAATTACAATGAAACCAAAAATATCCAGGTCGAAAATACAAATAGACATCATATATTTGTATAATTTCCTACATTGTAATTTTTGTTCGTGTCATACGTTTGCTAATTGGCAGTTATTTTGCGAAACTTATTCTGAGGAAATTATGCAGGCGATGTAAACTTCTATTGAAAGATCTTCCCAATTATGAGACTGAAATTATAAAGAAAACTTATACGAGAGTTTCCTAGTGAACCAGCTTTCTGGGTCAAATAACTACGAACGATGTCTTCAGGGTAAACAAAAATGTTACCGTAGCAACTTGGCTGTGAAAAATTGTGTCGATAATAGTTTAACTTTGAAACTTTGCCGTATGCATGAGCATGATCGGTTTGCCTTGGTGCACTCGTTAACTGACACTATTACAAACTTTTTGAAATAGATTCAAATACCAACTTCACCAGATGTTCTTCTGTTTTAAATAGAAGTTAAATAATTAGTAGAAACCTCGTTTACAACCATAATATGTCATTAACATTAATATCATGTTTAAATGCTATAATTGAATGTACTGTCATAAATCGCCCTTATTTTATTGATTATCATAATCGTATAATAGATAAAAGATGGCGTTGGCTGTATTGTTAGTGAGACGCAACTCGAACAGACGGCGCCACCGGAGTCGCTCGTGTACAAAAATGGCAGTTGAATATTTTCCCCCGCAATAGTCTCGGAATACACCATAGGAAATAGAGGTCTTGTTACTTGTAACTTAAGGTTGAAACTTACACGCTCGGAAACGAAGACTTACAACAAAACCAGAAACAGGCACGAGTATATTTGTGGTGGAGCATCGTCATTGTTCGCTAAATTGTCGCTTGCACGGAACCGGCCGGGCTTGTCGTGAGTTAGGTATGAGCGCTGGCCATACAATGACAATATACATACATTTAAACACCTGTTATTAAACATGCGCAGGGTCACAGAGCGTAGGTACTGCAAACCTCGTTAAATACAATGACAGATAGGGATCTTACTGCCGGTGATTTAGAATTCATCCACAATTACCTACACGAGCTGCCACATGATGTTACAATTACCGAGTTGAACGACCGCGCAGTTTTCAGCGAAAACCTAATGAGAACACATTTACCTATCGAACTTAATTTCCGTATCGACGTTTTACAAAATCTGTATGTAAGAATATCAAACGAATAAAGTTCAAGGAAGAAACACTTGAATATAACAACGCATGAGAGGTTTATTTTAAAGAAGCGGATCATCTCTTTCTTGATAGGATTTTCTGGGATTAATGGATTTCATGTGTGGCACACGGATGTTGTCAATTTCATTTGAAACGAATAAAAATTGAATTGCCTACTTATGTATGAGCGTAATTCGAATTTAACGAACAACGATACCATAAATGTTTTGTGTTGCGTTAAGCCTCCGAGGTGAACAGAAGCTTCGTTCGATTCTTTAGCGACTGTAGTCCCTTATACGGATTACCGCTGCCACACATAGCGACCGCCCATTTGTCCCCTTTATCCAGACAAGGTGTTAAACCGAAGAGCACCCGTACTACCCGTTCTTTAAAAAACCGCAAATTGGAGTCTCATGGCAATCCATGAAAACGTACATACAACAACTGTCATAATTCGACAAAGAAAATACGAATGATGCGAAACGCAAACTTTTGTGTCATTCGGGACAGGATAAGTATCCTTCAGGGTGGAACTCAGATAGTAGATAATTGCGATAATGATGGCGGTTGCTTTTTGAATATATATTTTGAGTTTAAATATTAATGTTTCGTGACAGGGCGGCAGCGGGGTCTGCGAGGTGTCGGTGGTTTTCTGGCTCAGCGCGCTCGGACCGGTTCACCGATGGCTCGCACGCTACGCCAGAAAAGCCAAACACGTTGTATCGCAGTTGAGAGCGATAAACCTTACTTCGTATACGGGCACACGGCAAACGACCTATTGGTTCCAATTTGCAGCTCGGTGTTGGTTCTGCTTTTAGAGGTAACCGAGTGGATGATAGCTACGCGGCGTACACGGCCGCCGCCGATCAAATAAACTGCATCACTTTATTGTTTTGAGTACTGAGCATGCCATGGGCTGCAAAATTTCAACCGAAGTGTTTTTGCATTAGAATTGTTTTTTTATACGTAAATGCCATCAGTGCCAATATCAGATTATGATTTTGATTTTTTTCTTAATATTCCTACAAAAATGGATAGTTTAACTTATGAAACCTAATGTAAATCTATCAGTTGGAAAAAAGAAGTAGAAAACATCTTTAAAAGCTCTTCTTCCATATTGGGTATTTTTTTTAGATTCTGAGGATCAATTTTGGTAAAAAATTTACATTAGGTAGACTTACAAGAAGTCTCGGTATAGTCTAACAAATTTTCGATCGCATGTCAACGTCAATATTTTGTTTTTTGAAAAACGATCATTCCAGTTTAGCACAAGAATACTATTTTTGATATTGATTATATATTTGACTAGATCGGAACTGTTAAGGGTTTGAAGTTAAATTACGGTGATTGGACTTCTGAAATATTCGAAGTTTCCTTTATCAATGAATTACTAAATACTATGAAGGTAAACAAATATTTTTTCTGTATAAGTGCAACTTTACGTACCAGTGGTGAATAAAATGCTGAGCTATCGACACCGATGCTTGGATACGGGTTCTGGTCCGTCGATGGATATGGAGTGCCGTAGACTCCAACTGCAGCGCTCGATAACCGAGGGTATGAAGAGAGAGCGAGTCTCGCTCCATCATACTGGCACGAACAGACAGTCTGCCCCGATACGGGATCCGTTATAATGGGCCGAGGAGTGTCGCAGCAAGAGGCGGCTGGGGTGCTGGCGTGGCTGCCCGCTCCAGGAGACAACGCCCCGCCAGCTACTCCTGATCCACCGGGGGAAAGTGGTGGTGCTGAACTGGAGCCACCATCAGGCGAAGTTGCTGCGCCCCCGGTGCCCGCCCCGCTGCTGCCCACGAGCAACTGCAATGCAAAATTAAGAAAGTTCATAAACTATCATTTATTATCTATATGAATCATTCTGACCTCCAACCAGTTCTTAATCACGTAAATCACATTATAATATGTGATCGATTTTTGTGGTTTTTATGTACCCTTACTGCTTGACCCTTACCTATTGCAGATCATGGGATCCTTCAAAAACCTTGATAACAACTAAGTTTACAATTTATAAGAAAATACCACTTGTCTGGTTTCCATAGTACAAATTCTGTGTTTTAATTTATTTTGGTTATTTGTCGATTGGCTAAAGTATTGACACAATTTTTTTACCAGAGCGCTGTGCATACTTCTCCAACATTAACAGTTAAAAGATTATTATTCCCTCGATTTGAGAGCACACTTAGCAAGTGGAATGCTCTCTTATACATTTATTTTTAATCGAATGCAAATTAATTCAATTTCTAGGGCAGCGGTAAGATAATATCAGGGGCATCGTTGTGACGCGCCCATCGGTAAAGACGCTCTCGAATTACTTCGTAGAAATTATTAGTTATAATATGAGGAAGATTTAGTTTGCGCTCAGTTAATTTTCGATTGGTCACAAAGAAACAACTTGATACACTTAATAGGTGTAATTTGTTCATCGTAATATCATGTTCTACTTGCTTAGGCAATTGACACGTGGCTGCTCATGTAGTTCACTAACTACGAATACACATTATATACATATTAAACATCTAAGTATGGCTAACATAGGAACATATTTTTGAGACTAATATTACCTGGTTCTATTTAAGAAGTAACATTGACATTATATGCTCTTAAATGCTCATAAATATTTTAACATGGACTTATTTTGAGATCTAAAAAAGATCATTTTTCATACCCTATATCTAATTCTAATATTTAAACACGATTAAGCAACAAATGGATGACCAACATGAAAATACAACCATTGTTTAAACATAATGAACGCCTCTTGATACAGACGAGGGAAAGACCACTCAACTACAACGCTTTTGTGCTGGAATACTCTATCCCTTTAACAAATATGAATACTACTTTTTAATAAATACGAGTAGAGATAGGGCGGGAAAAGATTAAAGGAAAAGGGACAACAGATTTGGTCAAACATTGGGGCCAAGTTGACTTAGAAATAATAGCATAAGATACTGAGCACACACGACCCCACTCCACCTTCAACGCTCCGTTTGAGTACATCAACATAAAGAGCTGATTTCAGTTTCCGGTTTCATATTTTTATCACACACTTTAAAAAGTATTCGTTCGATATTTTTTTGGAAAACATTTACACATTAGTACTGTTAATTTAAAAGAATTTTAACATAATACAGAAAATAATAAGATGATGAAAAATGCAAAATGTATGAACATGGTTTTTGCGATTTACCTGTAGTCTGGTAGAGTATTTTGACATTTAAGAGAAAATAATTTAAATATTCTAATTAATATTTCGTAAATAGGTATTTATGATTTATTTTATGTATTTAGGTGTACACATAGGTATGTGTTCTGGAAAATTCGTATACCTACTATTCGTTTGATAAATATAAATTTCAACTTTCAGGACTGAAAAATATGTTATTTAATATAACTGATATATGCATAGGTATATAAAAAAAGATAAGCGCGAGACTTAACTTAAACTTTTGGACGAGCTCTTTTTGATTGGATCCACATTCACAAAGCGACCAACCGTCGCAGCGCCGTGATAATACGCTGCAATGAGCCAGCGAATTGTCGCCGCCATGTTTAGTACCAAACACTATCGCTCCTGCGTGTATTCCAGTAATTAGTAATAGGCTAACGATAACACATAAGTACACTCTGTGTGTCATTATGAACCATGAAACCGATATTTAGGTATGAAATTGTGATTCTGATATCAATCGCACCGCACTATAACGACTTGCCATACCATTATTGTCGTGATTGTCTTTGCTTTAGACGTCATTGCGTTGTTGATATGTGTACATTCATTGTACATTAGCGTGTCCGAGTATATCACTGAAAGCCGCTTTGTCGGTGCTAGAGTTGTATACATTATGCATGTTATTAATGGGCATTTTGCAATTAACGCTTGATAAATGTGATTAATGCAGAGTGGTGGGTAATAATAACCCTCCAAACTTTACTGTAGTAACGTATCAAAAAAGATTACGTACGGTTATTTATATGAAGACTGATTTGCTTTGTTATGTATCTGATTTTTTATGAAACTGCAAAGTTTTTAGATAAGGGATTAAGTTAATTTGTGACATAACAGATTTATATTGAATCTCGATTGAAGTATCGGAGTCTTGCGATCTAATTACGTATTCAATTCGTAGTAAGGAAGGCATTAAAAGTGTCGTTTCGCACGCCATACCTGATATAGGCTAATAATTATTTAATTTGATTATTTTCAGACGTTACAATAACGCTAATTATTCACTCACGCATGACGTTAGTATGTTTAATAACAATAATATAAATGATTTCTATCTGTAAATTATATTTAAATACAGACAGTCATTTAAAAACGGAATCATGTAGTTACTGAACAACCACATCTAGGAAAGTTAATCACCAATTAATTCTTTCAATAGAATGAAACAGCTTGTTAGGAAAAGTAACGACCATTTATAAGCCAATAAAAACGCCGGGAAAGTTGCCGCAATAATAACAAGGCTTCCTGAGCAATAGGAGGGTTGATCAAATCAAATATAAGCGATATTATGTCACTGTGTACAGAGGGGGCGAAGCTCTAAGAACGCTTGACTGCTTCAGTCAACATAACTTCCAATAAAAACTACTTGGACGGAAAGCGATCTCAGTCGGACAGACGAGCAAACACTTCTCAAAGAGAAATACTCCTACGATACCTATTACCCTTAAATTAAATAAAAAAACGTATAGTAATTTAGTCCAATCTGTCAAATGAAGAGTGTTGAGCAAAGAGAGGGGGCACGGATTAATATTTTTACTCAACCAACCGGTAGGGTGAGTCTATCTATGGTTGACAGTTGTCAAAGAGTGCAGCTTGATAAGTATCTATTCGACGTTCGTAGCTTGGTTAATATTATTTTTGATTTGGTCTAAATAAAAGTGTCATCATATCTGAGATTGACAACCTTTCAATAATTTTTAATAAAATTGGTCTTAAATATAAATTACTGCATGTCTATTTACAGACATCTTAACTGTGAAAGGAACCTAAAGTTACAAATGTAAAATTTCATCTAAAAGGCATTAGTAATTATGATTTTAAGAGAATGTGGACTTGTCTGATCTAATCGATAAAAACGGAAGGAAAGGAATAAGCATTGAGTAAGGTATGGAATATTATATTTCATTAATCATCATTTAAATATAATAATTATTCAAAGTGATAAACAACTTTAAATGGGTATAAATTGGAATCAATTTGAATAAACTGAATGCAACAAACATTGCAAAAATAAAAATAAAATATTAATTCGAAATCAACGCTACCTCAGTATTCGGTAGTATTTATGTTACTTGACATTAATATCTACAATATTATTTGTAACTTTTTTTTTATACCACCGGTCCACCTGATGGTAAGTGGTCACCGCCGCCTATGGACATTTGCAACATTAGGGGCATCGCCAATGCGTTGTCGGCCCTGAGACGTGTAGTTGTTATGTCTCATTTTTACCGGCCCCCGTACCTTCTAACCGAAACACAGTAATACAAGTGCACTACTGCCTCACGGCAGAAATGGGTAAGGTGGTAGTACATCCCCGGACGAACTCTGGACTAAGAGCTCTACTACTCTTTAGGTCTTTTTAACGACTTATAACCTAATTACGAAGAAGATAAAGAAGATTAAATAGTATCAATTCCAAAATTATTTCAAACTGAAACATTAGGAATTATCTACCGCTCACCTATTAATTTTATAATTTACTTTAAGGCCTACAAGACCTCGCAGCAAATTTATGTAAATAACCAAAACAGGTAAGTGCCAACAATATCATAAATATGGAAAATTATTATTTTAATGATTTTTTGTCGATTTTCCTTTCATGACTTATTTGACTAGGTATACTTATACATCAAACAAGTCACTTAATAAGTCTACGTTTAAGATTTATATTTTTAATAATATTTAGATATGAAATGAATATATGTATATATCTATAGCCGGTTTCCTTTGCGGATGAAAGCCAAAATATAGGTATTTACTCCACATACATTTTCTCTGCCAGTATTTTAGATTTAAGGCGATAAATAAAATTGTGAGATGTTAATAAACAACTAAACCAGAACAGAAAAAATAATTTATCTAATTATAATCGTAAATTGCTTCCGAAATGTATGATATTGTTAAGCAAGTCTACTTTTTTTTTCGAATGATAAAATCGTCATTCGAATATGTACCGGAAAGCGAAAAGCTCAAGGTTCAATTCTTACATGATTACCGCCCTCAAATTGTCAACTTTCAATGCACTTAAGAGCGTATTTTCATCTAGGCTATGAGTGCCTAATATCTTTGGCCACAATATCACTTACCACGGCGAGGTGTCAAGACAAGTCAATATACGTCAAAGAGACAAAAAATTACGGTGTTCTATTGACGATAAAATCACAAAAATAATACAAAACAATAAATATCCTGGGTCATTCTTCACACTCCGTTATCTGATCCTAAACTAAGTAGAGCTTGTTATGGAAACATACTGATATTGACTATATTCATTATATTGACACCCAGGCTTTGAGCAAACAGACATGTTCAATCACATAAATATTTGTCCTGGCTCGGAATCAAACCCACGATCTGTGGTGAGTAAACCAAAGCATCTAAACCGACACCAAATCAATTATAATGACCTACACAAATATTTAGTAATTTCCAAAATTACTATTCCGATTTCTATAATTATTTCAGTTATAGAAAGCTACGTAATTTCAGAGTGCCCTAGGTTGTCATAATCCCAGGTTAGATGAGATTCGTGGAACGCGGGTGAAACCGAGACTGAAGCTAGTATATTATATTAAGATTATGATCAACTCGTAAACTTATTTAGTAGACCTATCGATCACTGTCTAACTTTGTCTGCCTACCAATTGTAACTGGTAAACCGCAAGTCAGCTACGTTTCCCACACCGAAATAATAATGCCTAATCTCACAGATTAGTGAATAAGTAAAACGATTCACCAGTTTAATTGATATCTATTTCGATTTAAATAGAAATTCCGGTCCAATCGACTTCATCACTAATTCCAGTGGCGGGCTTCTATATGGCTAGATCGGTATGTATAGGTGTATATGAGGTTGTAAGCGCACATACAACGTAGGCAACACTTCGTCGAAGAGTAGGAAAGCTTTCAGAGCAATATCAATATTTGATGAGATTCGGACATGGGATTTGCCGATGTCCAGGCTCCGTGTCACGTGGATTGTTAGGAACAAAGCTCAATGGCTGTGACGTGGTTGCAATTACATATTTATACACAGGACGAACTAGGAATGGGGTATTAATAATTAGCAGGGAAACTTGAATAGAACTTTTATGATAGTACGATAGTACGGTCGGCAACACAAGTGGCTTAACGGATACTAATTATTCGCAACATCTGTACTAGCATACTAAAGCTAGTACTTGATTTAGAAATGTATTAGTGTAGGATTTGTAGACACCCCTTTTGCTAAACACTTGTTACTTATACCATTACATCGTTATTGTGGATAGTTGCTTTGTTAATTTGGATCTGTTTAAGCAATTTATGTTGTTGATTGTACTAAGTAAAATCAGCTAATTGCTAATCTGATCTAAAATGTTGTGAAAATTAATACTGGATTTTTTGTTTTTACCAAAAAAATCGTAACTTATTATTTATAATGAGTATTAGGTGTAAGTATATAATAAACATTCTCATTAATATCACGACGAACATTTCCAAGGCTTACCTAGGTACAGTTTCTTAGGTGCCATTAGGTAGTACGTTCATATCCTAGATGTTATAACTAATTATCTGTTACTATTGTTATTTGTTCTTTACCAGAGGATCTATAAACGCATGGGCAAGATATATGCAGGTAGGTACCTATGTATTTTGATTGAGACGGTACGGATTGTACGTATCTATTGACCAGAAAATTGTCAGTAAAAGCCAAAACAATAAAAAAATGCACTTAGGGCTACACATTGACTCGGGTGTTTTTCTGTCCATATGTATCAGTAAACTTTTTATTTTCGATAGCTATGTGAGAAATTTAGAATGTTGATGTTTGAAAGCATTTATCCGACGATAAAAAAAGAGCGCGCAGACGACTTCGAAAATAAGTTTAACAACATCTCCAGAGATCTCCAAATTTTGCAAATAATGTATACGAGTATATAGGTAGATGCCCACATAACTTTTAAAATACTATATTTGAATGGATAAAATGGTTTTGGCGCTTAAAGGTGTAGGAAAACGCGTAGGTACTCACACGGAATGCCCCGTCATAAACCTGACGGCTGACCGACCGACGGACGGACTGTAAAGCTAAAGTAATGTGTTTATTTTAAAAGCACAGTTAAAAGGTATAAAGATGATCTCATAATTTCCATTACATTAGCAAAGGCATTATCCCGTCTCGAAGGCCCGTCTCTCGCTCCAATTTCGCCCCGACCAACGGGATATGTTAAAGAGGACATTATAATCATTAGATTGTTATCAGATGTTATTATATGAATTTTCCAAAATTATAAGTGAACGACGAAGATAAGTCGACGATATCGTGACGACGGTAGGAATAGATTACGGAATAGCCGGGGGGGCGGCGGCGTAATCGGGCGCACTAAATTCTGGTCCTTTAGAAAAGCACGCCACACGGCAAATCGATAACCGATCATTATAATGATTGGCCTGTAAACGCTGCTCTTATTCTCTTTTGAGACGCTTGACGAACGGGAGTCGTATTTTAATTTGAGCAGGCTGTGCAGGCTGGAGGTCCGCGGGAGGGCGAGGGCGCTCCGTGCTGCGTGTTTACTCCACCTGACCGGCCGAATAACGAATTTTCTCATTTTTTTATGAAACGTACGGTCGACGAAATTGCTTCTCTCTTGTTGGTATACAAAGCTGATAACCATGTAAACAGCGTTTAATTTTGTCTTGAAAAATAAAGAAATAAATAAGTTGGCCCTACGACTAAACTCGGTAGCGGCTCATATTGGTGATGGCTTGAATATTCTTTTGTTAACATTCATTGGGTTTCAAAATATCTCGTGTACTTAAATATCAAAGTAATCACAAAACATCCTCGCATTGAGACGAAACACAAAAGGGGTCGTCTGCTTCGCCGCCAGTTTTCAATTGACGCCACTATTATGCGTATCATAAACATAAATCTTCGTGCGCCATTCCTTGGAAATATTATGTGGCGCTTTGCATTGCAACGGTGCGGCGGAAAAATTGTCTCGCACTGAAGCCCACGACACGTCCATCGTCTGCCTGTGTACAGTCGAGCGCAAAGTTCACATATCTCTTCATAATACGGCACATATTCGCACCACGTCTCGGCAAAGGCAGGAAAGCCTACTAATGTCTACGAAGCGAGCGCAGTGAAAGTAATAGTCACTTAGAAATATCCTTTTATTTTAAGACGCAAACATCTTTCTACATCATGATAATGTGTCGTCAACTGTACATTACACTGCACTGACATAATATTATTATGTACCAGAGCTTGGTGCGTCGCATGGAGCATAGAGTCGTATAATGTGTCCACAATGTAATATACAATATGTCATGTGGGTATTAATGACTAGGTCTGTCAGACTCGGCGTCGGTATGTCGAGCGGTATACGCTAAGCCGGAATATAAGCGTTCGCGCAAACAATGATACGTCTAGACCGCGATAGAATGGCTCGATTCTTGTACTAAAATTGAAATGAGGTGCGTGCGTGATGCTCGTTGTCACGAAAAACGGGTACCCGCGGTGCGTGGCCAGTGGAACACGACCACTGACGGCTGCCCTGTCACTCACGCATTCATTAGTTAATAGGTAAATTATTAACATATTTACAATAATACCTCTCAAAGCTATTTGAGACTTTCGCAACCCTGATTTCAGTTTGATGAATTTTCTATTACCTACATAAAATTATGGATATCATTGGCATCGGTATTAGAGATGCGCGCCGGGGGCGGCATCGGCACTCCGGGGCCGGAGATCGCTCCGTTGATAAATATCAATCGACTCCAAAACAACAATTAATGGTTATTTAACGCGCTTCCATTCAATTATCGTCAAGCGGATTGTGCCGATAATTCCGATGGCCAAATTCCCAGTAGTTAATACTCAGTGGGTAATTCATTTATGGCTCTTGCCATGCGAGCAATGGACTCGCCACATGTTCAATCGGCGACCATTGGGCATTAATTCTGCAACGTTCGTAACCGGCAGAGCATAAAAGTATGTTAATGTTACCATACAACTTATAAAATAACGGATAAAAAATGTCACATGCTAGGTATTTTATTTAATTGCTCACCCATTCGATGAAATGGCGATAGTACTACGATTAATGGCCCAAATAATATATAACCATTATTTTTTTTATTCATACGTAGGTAATTATTATTACAGCAGGTACCCATTTTTACGACTGGCACTTAGTAACGGGCAAAATAAACTTCATTATATTTTCAATATAGTTAATGTTCCATCCGACCAGTTTATTAGTAAGTAAAATAAAAAAGAATAATAACACAAGAACTGACAATATCGAGCTTAAGTATATAGGCACCTATATATCTTAATAATATATTTTCTTTGAGCCATTAATTAAGCGTCTATAAAAATAACTCACTCGAACATGAAGCCGCGGTTCGCTGTACGTGCTATACATCGCCAACAAATCAAATGAAACGCGTTGAGCAGGTAATAGTTTCCGACAAAACACAATCTGACCATACGCGAATGTTCAATGGGCCGCGACGCGGCAATTTGAAATCCGTGTTCCATCTTAAATTATCGACAAGTTTAATAACAAGCGTAAACGCAATAGCAATAATCGCCGCAAATTAATTACCGGCTTAGAGTGAGCGCGAAGAAAAACAGTAAAAGTAATGACACGTTGCTTAAACATGGGCTGGCGGGTGGAATGGGGGTGCAATGGGCTAAAATTTATACGTAGCGTAGGTGCGGCGGCCGGCGCGGCGGCGGCGCCGGCGGCTGTTTGGAGTTTGGCTTATAAATAACATTTGGCGTGCGGAGCGGGAGGAGCGGATTATGAGGTCGGAGGACTCAATTAAATTGTGCTACCGGACCCGGCTTTTATTGTGGACTTTTGCCGTGACCTCCCACCGGATTTCCAAATAAATGGAACCACTTTACGCACAACGTTGCTGTTCGTACAAAATTTGAGCGAATTAATGATAATGCTTTCCCCACAATATTGGCGTTTGTTTTTGTATAGTAGGTGGATACACTCGTAGCACATGTTTCTATATAAGTTTAACATTAAAGGTGTTCGTTCCGAATATGTATTACAAAGAATTTGAAGGAATATAATGGACTGAGAATTGTTTTTGGCTTCATTTTAGACAGTCACAAAGTAAAAATATCTCCATTTAGGTATTGCTACCTGGATAATCTCAAGATGGAAACTAATGAAGTGTGTGTCAACCTCGCGCATGAATGATTTTGTACAATAAAAAAATCTGGTAGCAGAACATTTCCATCTAAATTCTTTGAACGGAGTGTTGGTTTGACTCAAATAAAAATCCTTAAGTGATGTAATATTTATTACTAACTTTTAGGTTTAAATACCTAATAATTATTATCATACAGAATATTATTAAGGTAATGAATGAACCAAATGTGTAAATGTTTGGACAATGTAATTTCAGTAAATCTAGGATTACTTAGGGAAATAAGAATACTTAGTAGATAGGTATATTGGCAAAATGGTATGGCCGGGTACGTGACTTCATTCTTCTGCAGGTGAGTTGTACATAAGGAGGCAATCCAAGGTAAATGTAACAACAGTTCGCCACCAACAGATATATTTGGATTTTGCTAATGCATACGAGCACATGGGGTTCGTTGACCGATAGGAAGCTAAAACCAATATTTCATGAGGTTTTATGGCGGGTATTGAAAAATAAGGGTATAACCTCGAAATACCTGCTGCTAACCCAAGTTGTGTTCAGCAGACTCTACCGACAAGATGGACGTAGCAGTCGGCTACACAAACTGTCAGCCCTGAAAAGTTATAAGTTGGTAAATGAATGATTTAACCTCCTTATGCTGGTTGCATGTTGCTTGTCGATGGAACTGTTTATTGGTATCCAAGGACTAAAAAAGGCTATTGAAATGAGAAGCTAAAGGATGTTGGCTTGAAAATCATTTAGTCTTTAGACTTTGTGAGAATATTGAGACGTCTTTATTGGCACTGGAGAGAGCAGATTATAATAGCATTTGTGATTAACTCTTTAAAGGTATAAAATTTGTGTATTGAATATTGCGAGATACAACAAATAAATCAAGCTAATGAAAAAAAAATGTAATAGCTTTCGACAAAATGGCATAGATAAAGCCCTCCCTTTACCACAATGCACAATCTCTGCACAATTTTATCGATGGTCTCTTTAAATCTTTTTTTTAATGATTTTTTCTTGTTTTTGGGGTAAAAAACTTAAAATGAAAATCATAATATGTAGTAGTAACGTATATTGTTTTTTCGAAGCTGTTTCACATGGTTTAAGAGTGGATACAGATGGATGGTTTAGGTATCTTGGTTACTGAACCATAAGAACTCAATGTCGGTATACATAAGTAGGTAATATTTGAGTGATCCACCCAACGATATCCAAACCATTCATCACCCGTCTACGGCAAACCATCAAAAGAGAGATAAATTTATTATAAAACATTAGACACAAAATTGATTTATTACACACGCCTCTATAGCTACTGTAATATGAATGAAAATGGCTTACACGATGAAAACAAAGTAGTGCAACATTTCTTCTTATAATAAGCAATTTGTAACAACTGTATTGTATTGTAGTAATGGTAAAAAGTATTAAGTGTAAGTAGACCACACCATGTATGTAGTATGTAGTAATTACAGATAAATAATTCAATACCGTCGAACAAAAAGGTGTGGAACTATTTTGCTTAGATAATTATGATATATGTACTTACACTATAGGTTGTAGCTTCAGTAATTTTAAATTTGACCTCCGAAGGCCTAAACTGGATAAATGGTTATGAATTTTGAATTTTTGAATTATGTTTGTTATGTAACAAAAAATACATGGTTGTCCTTTATGGCGTATTGTTTTTTGACAATGTTTTAAACGCATATAACCGAAAACCAGCTATTTGAGTCTAAGCTGTAACAGTCAAGGAATTTACGCTAACATACACACTCCTGCATACACACCCTCACATACACACTAACATAAATAAATATATAGCATATTGTTGTTATTACTGTAATTTTTTCTTTCTTTTTGTATAATCGTCATCGTTGTAGCTTCAGTAACTTTAAATTTGACCTTCATAAGTGCCCTCCGAAGGCCTAAACTGAATAAATGGTTTTGAGTTTTGAATTTTTTGAATTTTATATTTGTTGTTTGCTTCAAACTAGTGTTATGCAAGATATTGGTAAAATTACCATTTTAGTACTTGACACAGTACGCCTGGCAGAATTCTGGTCTAAACAAATTTAGCCAGAACGATCGACACGCAAAAAAAAAAAAAGTACTTGGATAGCTGTAATTGGTCTCATAATTATAAGTTTAAACCAAGTATTTTTTTATAGTTTAAGACTGTTGCTGTCCCAAATAAAGAAAAATAAAAATAAAATAAAATTTTAGGATTGCTAAAATTGATAAGATTTTCAGCAAGTTACAATTCTCATCGGATTTATGTTCAACTCCATCGTTGCTATTCAACGTAGGTATTATATAATATGTCTCCCGCGGTTTCACCCGCGTTCCCGAGGGATGCAACATTTTCCTGGCACAAAAAGTATCCTATGTGTTATTCCAAGGCATTTTCTATATATGTGCCAAGTTACAATCAAATCCATTTGGTAGTTTTTGCGTGAAAGAGTGACAACCATCCATAAGTACATAAAAACATTTACAATAGATATTAGTACGATTTTATTTAAATTATCTTACATTTTGGTAAGATATGATTCTTTTGATACAAAAATGCATAATACATAAGTACTCCATCCCTAGTGTTGAGATTAGTGCAATGCCCACTTTCCTTTGAGACTGCAGAGATTTCGTCGAAATGAGAGATAATACGAGTATTATCGCGATAATCAATAAAAGTGGGTAAGTTCCTAGATATTATAATTGAATTATCATTATTTATGAGAATTTTTTAATCTGCAATCAATCAGAAAATCTAAAATAATTAATTATGGATTTATTAATTAGCATTTAGTAATGTCATTGAGAAAATTGTAATACCTAGATCGAGTGGCTTTTACAAGCTTTCTTAATTTCATGATTCCATCTCACGATTGATTCTGTGCTTGCTTAAGTTAGTGGATCTGCTTTTTTTTAATGCTTTGGGTAAATGTATTTAGGTACCTATCTACTTACGGGCAATTGGAAATCATCAAGTTATATAAAAACTCTTTTATGTCTCTGTCTTTAGGTCTCTTTTTAATAGCAAATTAATAAATGTCTCTTTTTTACAGTTCTTAATTATTACTTCGAGTACTGTGGTGGAAATTTCGTCGCTACGCTCAACCATGTAAAGAAATGAGAGAATAACATCCGTAAATTATGTAAATATGAGGATAAAACGCGTTAAAAACATAAAATTGGACATACGATAGCAATAAATTATCTCATATTATTCATAAAGATAAAACAAGCATGCGATATAAACTGCTGTTCATAGTTCATGTTTTAATTTTTTTTTTTCAACAAAGCATTATTATACGGTTATAATGCCGTAAAACTATATAAAGCTGACAATAATTTAAATTACATCTCTTATATTCTAATACTGCTTAAATTTATGTGATAAATATCCAAAACGAAAAGTATAATTAATCTCAATCACGTAAACGGCCGAAGTGAGATCTGCGTCATGTTTTACATTCGGTAATTGGATGAATGTCTTCAGATGTCATATTTTCGGAACCTACAATGCGTCCGACATGCTGAATAACATTTGCTGCAGGACAGTTGCTCTGAAACCACCAAAAAAATATATTGATATTTGTACAAAAGTTCAATCTGAATCGTTCGCATATAGCACTAATAACTTTCTGTTCACGAACAAGTTCGTTCTATATAATAAGAAAATAGGTGATCACAGCGTCTTAATGAATTAAGTACCAAAAAGTGTGGTCGAATGTAGTAGCATGTAAGTGACGCAAATGAACTGGTATTCGAGTGCAGCTGCTGTCTTTACAACTCTATGAACTGGTGAGGGTCGCTAGGAGTCGCCGGTTCCAGGGTCAGGGGTGTGGAAACCTAGAGACCTAAAGTTGACTTTCCTATCCTTGAATAAAATAGCTCCAAAGTACTCCAAAGGTTGGCATTTTATGCACGAATACCAAATACGAATGCTGAATAGTATGCGACAACTCAATTTCCATTTAATTTGTTGAATTTTCCTAGTAAAGGGCCCGTATCACAATGCTATTAACTATTAACTGCTATCGACTCAACCTGAATGGTCAATTGCATTCGCTCAATTAGACGGAAAATTGTTGCGGGATTACTCTTATGCTATTATAGACTTTCAATGTGTTACTGTTAAGCCAATACGGGTTCTGTAGGCGGATTATTTATCTTAAAAAAGGCAAGTAACCTACTCGTATTTATATTGCAAAGTATATGGTACCTTAAGGTTGTCCGTGATGATAAAGATGATTCTATTGTCCTAATGGTCAATAATCCCATACATATTATACACAAACGCAAGTAGGTTTTATTATTTGTCCATTGTCCATAGCGTAAAGATTTTTTCATAATAGCTGACAGAATGAGAGGGATATAGGTTAAGTTATCCTGAGAACGCGTCTAAGACAACGGAGCGGAAGCTAGTCATTTAATAAACCTAGTAATTAATCAACGTGGTAGCGATAAAAACGTAATTTTCACTATCCCATGGAAGCTAGGAGTATAGTGAAATAATTATATTTTACTAACTATTTATAGTAACCAGGTGAAACGATAAAGTGAGGGCTGAATGACCAGCTGATTTGAGTCAAGACCCAGTGGTCTCACGCAAGGCATTTTGATAACTGGTTGCCTGAATAGATATTATTTTTATGTTATAAAAACATTACCCGCATTAACACAACCGCTGCATGCAAAATATAAATATTCATCAGGGCATCAACTTTCTCATAAATCTAACAAAAAAAAATACAAAGTTGTAAAATGCCGCTCACAGTTTAATATTGTTTTAATAATACTCGATGTTTTATTACGGCAGTTATATATAGGATTGTTATATTTCAACCCTGGCGGGTCTACCTGCCCATGATGCTATTATCAGATCTTTTGTCCGTTGAGGCGCCATCTGCACTATTTTTTATGAAGGTATCTTTACCGGTGACAAAATCAAACTCCCAGTTGTTTTTATGCGTTGCATTTTTTCTTTATAAAATTCTAATGTGAGATAAGGACATATAATACGGGCACTACTAGCGCGTAGATAATCACAGAAAGCTTTGGCCGAAGCCGACGGTCAAATTACTTAGCAAGTAACTAGGTGTCCACCTCCAGCGCCGCGACTACGGAGACCATTGTGTGATTTCACTGTCAAATTGGACAATTGAGGAAGCTCAGCCACCAGCGAACATTAAACCTCTAACGGAACTTCCATTGCACGAAAACCATTAGCATTAAGTTTTGTAATATAATGACTTTACATAGGTACGATATTTTTGTAATAAAACATTTAATAGCAGTATTTAACCCAAGTAAATAGGTACAGAAGTAAATTTATTAAAAAAAATCTTTATAAAAATCCTATTCAATAATTCTACAGAGTAACAAAAGCGTGGTTTCACCAAGTATCAAAAATAATTGACGATCAATTATACCAGCAAAAAAATTATATCAAAATAAAACGTAGATAAAACGGCTCATGGCTCCAATGAACGATAAGCAAGACATTACTACTGAAATTTGTTACATCTTGAAATTATTAATAATGCAAAGTCGATAGACCTACCTAAATACGAAATTGTAGAAGAAAATTTCACAACAGCAGCTACCGAAGTTAAAGTTTTATCAAAAAGAACGAAAAATAAGCTTGTAATTGAGTTAGTTCAAATAAGGTATAGAAAGTAATGAGCAGAAGCATGCATGGTCGGATTATCTACTATCTATACTTCTTCGCACCATGCTTTGAGGCCACAAATCCCAACATAACAAAGCTTAAACATGAAAACCAGGGAAACGTTACTTATATTTACAGCAAGATTTATAGATAGCTCTACTGATCTACCTTTACCGTGTAATAATCTAAAACTTCTTATGTAGACTTGTAGGTACTACCTAATCCATAACCGTATCTAATAGGTACCTACCTACTAACATCAGTGCATATGAGAATAACACTAAACACATACATGTTCTACAGAGTGTTTCGTCACTGTGGCTGTATACGAGATACTATTTCATACACAGTTCAATTATTTGAATGATTTAAAGGCGGATTACATAACAGTTAATGCGGTTGTGCCTTCTGGCATTTATAGGTATCTTGTACAAGACTTAAAGTTGTGCATGACTTTATTATAGGCTAGGGAAAATAAAAAGAACTATTCAAAATCTACCTATGTTGAAGGAAGTTATGGGAAGGGGTTTGGATATCTTTTACTCAATCGCGCCAGAACTGCTAAGCGGATCTTGATGAAATTTGGCACGTACATAGATTATAGTCTGGAATATCACATAGGTCTTTGTCCCGGGAATATGTAACGTACCTCAGGAACGCGGCTGAAACCGCGGGGGATAACTAATAAAATATAAAAGCTAAAGAGAAAGAAGTGATTTTTATCTGCCAACTTTAGCGAGAAAGAACTCCTTCCGTGATTTGGACATGAAAAAAGATGTATATGTGAAAGAAAATTGTTTGGAAAATTAAGACTCAGATGAACGTTCAAAAGACATGGTTAGAAGTACCATCCAACGTTATGTTTCATCGTGACATTTGGATACCTAGATGAAGCGAAAGTGGTTTGTTAGTTACGTCTGCGGAGCGAGTGAAGATCTGTGGTTTCTCCGTACCCCATTATGTATATGGTATAATTTCATTCATGCATTTAAAAATACTCCGTTAACTATTATATTTGTACTCGGTAGTTAAAGTAACTACATCAGTAAAAGTATGTACCTAGTAGGTAGGTATATCTGCATATTTATAATAATATAAACAACGAATAAGACCCAAGTTCAGCCTCTACCTGAATAAAATATTTAATAACTAAAAATGATCAAAAGTTTTATTAAAAACTAGGTGTGCCCGTGATTTCGTACGCGTGTTTACTTCTAATGAAGGTAATTTTTTTCATGAGCGGATTTGTTGAAATAAGGCCTAGGTATGTTACCCTAAACTACGTTACAGTTACATATGATATCATTTTAACTTTATATTTGGGGATTGGCGTGTTCTAACAGTCAGGCTTTCTTAAGAAATGGCCATATTGTATTCTGTTACACTCCCTCCATCAACCGCAATCAGATTCTGGAATGCGGACACAACGGCTCTACAGTTTGTATTATAGTATCTATAGGTACCTAGATAAATAGAAGATATTTAAATCCAGGAATAATGGCTGTAAAAAAAACTACGTGACCATAGAAAAAAACAAGTGGGGTTAATAAGAGAGTCTTGCATCCCTTACACACCTAAATGAGAATTCCACAAATACTTGTTCATAATTTATATACCTATTAATTTATCAACAATGTATTTTTTTAACGATCTTTACCACATACAACTGACCTACTCGACTAGGTAGCTAAGTACAGAGAGCCTCCGTCGGCTTACACCGTCAACAGGTGATCAAAATGTCAAGCGATAATAACAGAACGTTTGTTTATTTATTGCTTGCCTATTTTCGATAATAGTCTTCTTACAAAGATAATGGCGCACATATCAATACATACACAACATAGAATTACGGTAAATTGTAAAATGCTCAGATCCCGGCGGCGTGCCTAAAGTCTGCTGTCTAGATTACACCTACCTAATTTCCCCTATATTAACAACATGTCGGCTTGATGACTATCACTACACAGTATAAAACAAAGTCGCTTTCTCTGTCCCTATATCCCTTAAATATCTTAATAAAATCTAAATAAAAATATCGAAATTTAAAATATTAAATCTTTAAAACTACGCAACGGATTTTGATGCGGTTTTTTTTAATAGACAGAAAGATTGAAGAGGGAGGTTTTATGTATAATATAGGTGACATCCCACGGGAACGCGGACAAAACCGCGTGGCACAGCTTGTATTACAAAAAATACCTAGATACTATAATTATGTATTAAAACCTTTACAGTAAAACTATCAATAGAAGCACCATTTAAGAACAAAAATAAAGAGGCTAATTTAGTTAAATGAGCTATGTAGGTATGGTTTGTTTTTACTACTTATATTGACATTGCAATATTGCTTGGAATGCTGTTCACTGTGTAGGTACGTAGGTACCTACTATTAAAATATGATCAAGATGAGTTAATCAATAAGTTTTATGTCTCGCATAATATCACATTAAATGATATTTAAGTAAAGCCCAATGCGAACCAGCTTCCTACATTCGTTATTATTATTAATTCTACGATTATTCTTTACTGTGGTTGGTAGAGACCTTGACTGCCATCCCAGACAAAGGTCCCTGGTTCGAATCCCATTCAGGACAAATTTGTGTTCATGAACTCTGTGTTTGTTATCGTATCTGGGTGTAAATATCTGTATAAGCTATGACTAGGTATCGATAAAAATCTAGGCATAGCAGTTATTTGGTTTCCAAAGCAGGTACCTACAAGCAGTAAGATTCTCCTTAACTTAAGATGGTCCAGAATTCAGATGGCAGATCATTTCTAAAATGAAGGAATTTATAGAGAAGCTCGCAACATTAAGGCATGTCTAAACCTATGCATGCAACTACATAGTATAAATAACGATAATTCAATTTAATTTTTTTTTTCACTAGTTGCAAATAACTCAGTAGGTAGGTATATATCTACAACTTGCAGCTGGTTATAGCAGAGGGGGACTATGTTCAACTGAAGACATCCCTGGGCTGAATATAATGATGTTCAAATATATTAGTGAACTACCTACTTAATTATTAATATAACTAAAGCTTTCAATGAACTCTGGCTTAACTAATAAATTCTACAAAAGCAGAAAACTATGCATGTACTTACCTATATATAGGTAGTAACTTTTATAACTACCTATCTATGTAACTATAAAACTAAAACATTACTATTACCTACCAGGTAACTAGGCATGTATACCTAGGTTTTAAGCAAAAGTTGTTACAACAACTGATTCGTTATTATTAACATAAGGTATGTCTAAATTAGGCCTAAATATTTGCCAACTAAATCACAATAGAATATTACTCTTAATAAAATACATATTGTTGTCTTTTCTTTAAGTATGATGTATGTAGACATAAGCTACGCGGGTGCACGGCTGTTAAAACGTCAAGTTCGTTGTTAAAAAACTGTGAGCATAGTGTACCCACTATTAATTATTTGTTTTCATATTGTCATATTTATTACAATAAGACAATGTTATAATATAATAAACCTACCTCATTCCCTATACCTGACATGTAAATAACATTAAATAATTAGCGAATTTGTTTAAGTTACCTGGCCATTAATTCGGCCTATATTACAATAGTTACTGTCTAATAGGATTGCTATGTTTACTAACCTGCGAGGCGGGCGGATATGAGTAGCCAAATTGCGCGTACGCTGCCATCGGGACGATCATATGGGCGGCTTCACACAATACACTGTCTCTCAGAAGTCTTATTATAATCACGGACGAAAAATTACCTACGAATTCTAATGTTATGAATTTAATTTAATTAATGTAGTTTATCACAGTTTGTTGTGTGCGCGGCGTCTGCGCGACGCGCTGCCATTCCTGCGGGTCAGCGGGCCGGTGCGCGCGCGCTTCGCATGCCGAACCCTCGTGTTCGTATACGACCGGCCTGTACCTTGTTCACACGTTCGAGGTTCAACACCGACTGGCGCGCGTACGACGCCAGACGCCCCTCCGCTGTAGGAGACGGCATAATAGGCCCCGCCTCGGAGGCGGGCCATGTTCACCTCCACCAATTGCGGCGTAAATTTTCTGTCCTTTTCGAAGTAGAACACATTGTTAAGGAACCGGATTGGCGGGTACAATCCCCACTTAACGCGAACCCCGCCCTAACGATGTAAGCCGCCCACGTCCGGGTGGGGCGCTGGAAAAAAGCGGCAGAGTCGGCCCGACTTGGTCATGTTTATGGGTTTCCGTCGAGACAGTCAGCCAGGCCTGTACCGTGGACAAACAAATCTCTAGTGGCAAAAAATGGCTCGGCCGAGGACAAGTTGTTTCACCTCGTCAGATTTACGAACGACGACGTGCCATAGAGTTAAGAGTCGACTTAATAAACATGATTATCCTATAGTTTAATAGATACTCATTTTGCAGCTCTACAAGATGAGTAGAGTGAAGAATGAAAATATTGAAAAATATCTTATTTCTATAAACGAGCATTAATGTTTCGTGTTTGACAATATACCTAATGAGGACCAAATTACAACATATACATGTACCTACTTTACGGAATAACATTAAAATATAGTTAACCTCACCCATACGTCACTTGCGACATAAGTACGTACCAATTTGCTAGGGCATACAATCGTAGGTAGGTACATCAGTAGATAACCGGAAGAGAGATAGCAATTGAATACATTTATTAATACTACCATTTAAAATGTAAGTATCTATTTATTCCAATATGTTTGCAACCATTGCAAAGGTGACATGTACGCTAACAAATAATACTGCCAATAACAACTCTCTACCTCCAAAATGGTCCCAATTTCATCGGGAAGCGGTGGCGGAGAATGGAACCTTTATGGACCAAGTTTTACACCTTTCAGGATAGGTGGCGCGCCAGCCTGCATATTGAATAAATATACGAATTTGCAACTTGTTTGGGTACCTTTTTTGTATTAAATAACATATAATATAAATGTATGTTTAATAGAAAATATAATCTATTGTATAATTGCACAAAAACTAAATGAAAACAGGTTTACGACAAGTAACACTACGCGTTCACTGAACAGTGCGCTGAAGTTCCTGTTAGAATAAGTAAAGTTCAAATAGGTGTGTTAACTTTGTGAGATAAATGAATGTAAGTATCAAATACCTAAGAAAAAAATACTTCCACTGAAATTAAAAGTTTAGGGTCCGATGGCTATGGTCTGTGACAGTTTCGAATCATTTTAGTAAGTTACATTCTCATGTCGTAGGGTTTCAATAATGAGGATAAATTAAGTACAAGCTTCTCTCAGATTTTAAAAAGCAAAGAATAGTAGAAAATTAATAGGTACCTTTACGAGAGTGGCATACCTATTTATGTACGAGTATGTTAATATAAAACTATGAACGAAAAATGAAAGTCAGGTGAAAAAAAGTGGTAGGTACTTTGCATATAAAAAGTAACAAGCTTGATAACCTAATTACTTACTAAGTGAGTCAGACATTGAATACCACAAGTAGGTAATATTCTTATCAATTTTCAGTGAAACATTAATAAAATACAAATAGCTAGAGGATTTAATTAAAGGCAAATACCTCAACAGATGATAGCCTATATTTTAATAAAATACATCATTATCAAAGTGAAATGAGAAAAGAAAAAACTATAATAATATGACTAAGTAGATAATAATTTGTGTAGATGAGTAGATAGTAGTAACAGGTAGTAAGCGCCCTATCCATTTTTTCAAATTAGTTATTTGGTAAATATCTAAATTAGGTTCTATGAATAAGCTGGTGATTTTAGGTACTTATATCAAGCTTGAAGATTCGTTTCCTTGCTCGTTTGCGTATGTGCTCGTATTCAAAGTCAATGAACTAACACCGCTTTATGAAATGATTACCTATGAGCCTTATATTTTTCATTATTTATGTCGCCAGTTGTCACTTTTTCAGATTTTTAAAATACCTGTAAGTACCTACAGTAGGGTAGACTGGGTACGGTTGAAACGGTGGACGGTTGAAACAAAGCGAATATCTGGACACCCATGCATGGTAAGGTGAGGGTTACAAGGGAAGAACGAAGCGGGCGACAAGTCGAAACACGAACATTAGTGTTGCGTCGCTCTTCGCGTGCTGTTCTTGTGTGTAGAAGGCCCCATTGTGTATTTTGACGGAAAAGTAAGTATTTTGTGTTCATAATTTTTTGTAATTATTATGGTTTTATTGAAGTAAGTGTGTTGAGAGTTTTATATCGTTTTAATTGAAGTTTGTAGAATATGGCTGTATGATTAGTTTTTATTCAAATTAATTATCATTCTTACTGTGAACCGTTTTATACCTAGAAGGGGGGTTGGGGACAGTTGAAACATTTTTTTTGGGTTCAGTTGAAACACTTTATTCATTTAATTTTCTTGTTTCTTAGATGCCAAGGGTACGCCAAAGGAAGAGGATTTGGAGGAGCTTTCATCCGGACATCAAAGCATTAGTTAAGTTCAGCAAATTTCACTCAACCTTTCGACAAGTTTTCAATCTGCTCCTGTTTTGAGAAATCAAACGGAAAATAATATTTTCTGGCTGGTGTACCTACACCACTTATGTTTTCGCCGGAAGCAGTACGACCACTACCAAAAGCTCCTCCAAGGAAATTAACAAACAGGGGGCGAAAAACTAGGAAATCTACAATCAACATTGATACACCTGAAGAAGAAGAGATAAGAAGAGAACATGAAAACAGATCGAAACCAACCAAAGCTAAGCAAGTTAAAAAGAGATTAGATGGACGAAAGACTAAAAGAAATGTTACAAACAGGAAAAAAACTAACACGCAACATGAATCATCATCATCAGAAGAAGTTGAGTGCTACCGCCTTGTTTGTATGTCAGCATATTCAGAAAGCAGACCGAGGGAAAAATGGATACAATGCACAGTAAAGTGTGCACTGTAAGATGTGGGCGCACGAAGAATGTACGGAAGGTAGTTTTAGCTATGTTTGCCATAATCGTTATTTCGAATGATCTCGTAACCACTTAAGTATTTATGTATAAAATTTAGATTTTATAGAAATAAGAAATTTATTTTATATTTAAAGTGCCAAAGCGTTTTTTAAAACTGTTGAATTTTACTTAAAGATTTGTTTGACATTTGTTTATTTATGCATCAAAATGCAGTTGTTTATAATAATTATGTGCTAAAATCTAGTTTATAATAATTAATGCTATTGAAAATCGTCACCAATATCTATCTGATTACTATATAATTGTATTCAATATAAACTTTGAAGGCTGATTAAAAATAATGTTAGATTATAAGTATCGTTAAAAACTTAAATATTAATAAAAAAATATTTGTGATGTTCAACTGTGCCATTACGAGACTTGAAATGTTATTAGACGATAAATAAAAGATATTCCTTTATTATATTTTGTATTATTTGCATGTGTTTCAATTGACCCCAGGCACTGTTTCAACCGACCCTGGCATTGGGACGGTTGAAACAAATTACATTTCTTTTTAAATTTGATTTTATACATAAAATACAATACAGTAATCTCAAATAACTTTGCCCATTAGTAGACAGATGTATGGTCTTTTGTTCAATATATTTCCGCCATAGCTAGCTTACCTAATCTCAATGCAATGGACGATAAACGCTAAAATGTTTCAACCGTACCCAGTCTCCCCTACTTAGTAATGTTTGATTAAAAGTAAGATATATTTAATATTGTTTTATTTTATATTACTAAATAAATAATAAATCTCAACTTTATCCAATAGAAATGAGCATCTTAAAAAGTATAACGGTGTTGCGCTTGAAAGAACTTGTCCTTCACACTACCGTGCGTCAAAATTAAGATTATAAATCAATGTCGTGTAGTGACATTGGCTTTTGTCATTGGGTTAAAATAGATACTTTAAGGATCAAGAAGTAATTATTATTATTATTTTCTACATATAAAATGAGCCTAATTAGTAGGTAAGTACAATATCAGTTCTGATATTGAAATTATATTCATTATACTACCGGCATGCTCTGATGGCTGTTTTGACGTTTCAGATTGTCATAGGAAAAGAAATTGTATTGCTTTGGAATTAGGTTGATTTCCATCATTATACAATTAGCTGTTGGATCAATAGGTGCACCTTATGTGTGAAGGAATAAAGGTTGTTTTCTTTGTCATTGTTAAACGTCAAAACGGCCATCATAGCGTGCCTATCACTTACTACCTTCTCACTTATTGGATTGACATTAAAATAAGGGTATTAAAAACTGGTTGGACCCAATAAAAAAAAACAAAATTAAATACTAGATCGGTAGATGAAATATTTGGGAATAAAAAATCCAACATTTCCGGATCCTACATCATTCTCCAAAAAGTGCCCTTAAAATTGATCCAGTGTGCAAGTGCGCAAAAACCAAGTTCCAATGACATTAACACTTAAGTACATTTTTATCACGTACTTTATTTTGCACTTGATATTCATAAAGATAATACCAACCTATTATTAAACATTAAAATTATAAACAATGACAGTAGTAAAAATCAAAGAATTTCCATTTTTCCTGGGATCAAAAGTAGGTACCCTATGTATGTTATTCTAGGGTATGCTCCATCTATGTGCCAAGCATCATCCAAATCCGTTCGGTAGTTTTTACGTGAAAAAGTAACAAACATCCATACATACAAACTTTCGCGTTTGTAATATTAATAAAGATAGTTTTAAAAAATATTATTTTTTTTTTGTATAAAGTAAGGTAATTTTTTTTTCTAGTAACAGAATATTTCCTAGTAATTCCTTCTAATTTTTTAGATAAAAATTATCCTATCTATAAAATAACCCAATAAGGTAACCTATTATTCCAAATAGACCCTACGTTAAGTACCCAACATAAGTCTCATATGAATTCAAAATATTCTATGGATCAGCTGTGACTTGTTCGCTGACTTTCAGTTTTTTGCTTAGTCTGATAAGAGGACCTGAATTTTATTCCTTTTCTACTAAAGTACCAAATTTAACGTGTGTTTTATTTATATAATGTTTTAAATTACTATTGCTTATTTATATTCAAATTATGTTCATATTTTTGTGGGGGGGTATGGTGGTCAAACCATATTTTTAATATGTGCTATTATTATTATTAAAAGAGCGGATTATAGTAGGATAGTGAAAGTATTACCCAATAAATTAATCGAACACTAAGCGTAAATATAGTACGTACTCCCCTAGAGAAAAACATAGATGAATACATACTTTTATAAGTAAAATGTTGTGGTTAAATGTAAAAAACACAAAGGATAAAATTTACAACGAGTACAGTTTTAAATACTGGTATTTAATTAAACTAAGCGTCACGAAATATAATAAAAAACGCGTTTTATTAAACCACATCAAATATAATCACTACATTAAAATGTTGTTAACGCCCAGTCCACCGCGTTATTAAAGAATATCTCAACATCTCATTTTTCTTAACAAAAAAATGTTTGTGTCACTAATTGCATATCCATAGCTCTAGTATCAACACATCCGATCAGTCACCACGAGTGATTTAGAATCGCTCACGTAGGGATAAGTGACTTTATAAGGAAACTTTAAGGTTCAATTTGTAGCGCACTCAAACCGGGGGTTGGCGCCAAGACATCTGTCATCGTTAATAACAAGCAATTTGAGCCAATTTCGCATTTTTGGAATATATGAGAGTGCCCAGGCGTCTCGGTCTCACGGCAGGAAGTAACACAAAAACTAACACTAAATAAAGTAGTGGTTGACATATTTAGTTTTTGCCCACGCTTTATAATTACGCGGGCGCGACGTAACAGTAGGTGCGTGAGCGTTCGCGTAAACCGCCGCCGCCCGCCGCAGCCGCCGCCCCGCGCCGCGCCGCCGACTCGAACGTTAGCCATGAACGCTAACAGTTTAGATATTTATGAACATGTGTACGTAATTAATTTTTACGATGGATCAGATAACGGAATCGGTGAAGCGATACGCTTGTCGTACGCGACGTCTCGATTGCGAGTCGTATAAAGGTTAATTAAGCTTGAATTAGTGGCCGGGGGTGGTATTTCCGAGTCGCGCACTGCTGATTAATAAAGAGAGGAGGCTGCGGCTCGCGGCCCACACGCGAGAACAATAGCCACACATGTGCTTCACTGTGCATCCCGCTCTGTCAATGGTGACATTTAGATAGTGCTTTGAAAACATTATTCACTCAAAAAATGGATTATTTCGATTTGAAAAACAAGGATACTTGGTAGAACCGAGTCATGGATATAAATTAGGAGAGCGGGTTTAATGCGCTTACGTGAATAATCCCTTTGTTACAATTTGATGCTACGTTAAATATACCTACCTATGGTGATGTAGATAAAAGGCTCTGCGGAGTGGTAATGTATTGCTCGTGTGCAGCATTTGTTAGAAGTTACACGAGCTATTTCGTTTTTGTGGAGAGACTTGTGTAAATTCGGTTTATCCCCCACAGTGAACACGCACCCTTTTGCAGTTATTTAGGTTATGTACCTGGTCGGTATACATAGTCGTTCAAGTTTAAATACAAGCTTTGTTTATGGACTATATGTAATGCTTTACTAAGGTACACGTGAGTTGACAGTTAGACAGGTTTTTACATTTATCCCATCAAGTATTTAAAACGCTGTTACGTATTTTGATAACATTTTGTACGAACCATGTCAGAATTAGGGCAGGATAATTTTACTTGTCCAGTAACGCATCAGACCACGGGCCGGAGCTCGTATTAATGTTTATTAGTTTTTAATTTTACTATACTGGTCATTATCATCTGCCTGCCCCATTCCCAATCATTTGGGCTCTGCGCAATATGTACGGTTGGTCGATCGCCTTCGCTTGCCTGACATCCAAACTTCTTTGGGAAAGCTTTTGTTATTCATTTGTACTTATAGTCTCTTACGATTTTTTAAAAATGGTTTGGTGTGGTAATATTCGTCAATATTATCAAACAGCATACTATGTTGGTATAACATTCATATAAACCTACATTAGCTTTGTTAACGTGTCATCACTACCAATAATCTATTACCGCCGTAGATAATTGCCATACATACATTTATAAATACATTGCATGCTATGTTGACATTACATTAACTCACACCGCCTTAAAATATTATTATACCTAAATAAGTATGTAGTATACCAAAATTATTAATCCGCATAATTAACCAACTCCCCCTTTATAAATGCAAAAAGTAATCTTTCCCCAAAACAATGGGTGAAATGAAACCTTTTTTACGGTAGGTAAAAAAACCGATCGTCCAGCACATAGAATACATATGTCCATAAGGGACGCTGGCGCTGGCGCTGGTGGGTACACCGTGTTTACTCGTTGATTAAACATAGCCACGGCCGCAATGCGTATGCAAGCGGACGGACATATTACCAGGGCTCGAATTCTGATTGTTTAGAGAATTTATTACTCTCGAGCCTTGTACAGTTAATTGAATTCGCCTGTAGAATAGGCACGGGCTGAATTGCCCTGCGCCCGTTTATCGTGTCTTCCCAGTGCGTGGTCCGACGCATACCGACGCCATTTTTGTTGATAATGGGTCTTGTCGATTGTTGATGGCTGTTTAGATTAGGTACGAGTTTAGGCGAATTGGAGTTTATTGAGTTGTTTCCGATTTTTATTTCCTATCAATATATTTTTTGTAAAAATTTTAGCCAAGGCCTAAGGAGTTGTGAGAGTAATATAGATAAAGGTTAAGAGATAAATATTCCTTTCCTAATAAATATTTTTTTGTCCATCAGCAATTTATTAATTACACGTCAAGAAGGAAGTAATAACATAATCATGTAATCACAATTCCGAGATGATTTATATCTACTTTGTTATGCATCCTGAAGTCTCCGGCGAATCATGGCATAAAATATAAGGTCGATGTTAACTTTACTACTCTATAGAATCCTTAACCAACAACAGAACAAAATATGCAATGCACGTGACAATAGGAGTATGTACCGTTCCGAAAAGTGAATTTAACAGCCTGCCATGTAGCTAAGTACTATGCGAAATAGTTTTTTATTAAGTGGCAGTGGCAAAAGTGGATTTTGTCGTACACTCTAAAATCCATTGGGAATCTTTTTTTTTAACACATTTGAATGGTTACTCAATATTTAGAAACGTTTTTCATTAACAAAAATAGCTACAAAATAATATTTACTGACAGGTTAAAACATATTTTTATTGACTTGACTTGTACAATTATACAGTTCTAAATGCTTTATGTGTTATCATAGAAAATATACATACTTTGTTTCAACAGTCGATAAATCAAAATATTTTATATTAAATTCAGTTTACCATAGCACCCATAAATAATGTATAAAGTTAAGGCTCATTATCTTAATATTTTTCCTCAATTTTTTAACATTTAAAATTCTTGTGATCATTAATCATTGATAAAAGCGTAAGGATGACCTATATTAGTTTAATTATATCAGATCAACCGACTCGAGCCCGTTTAAAATATCATCTTATTAACTTGACGACATTACTTTTTAAGCCAATCCTTACGATCTAGTAGTCTGCTACATTTAGTTTTACCTAGATATGAATCTTGTAGAACTAGTAGAGCGACATACGTACATTAAACATTATTATGATTGTGGCAGACAAACAACGTTTGTGAATTAGACATAGTAATACGTTTCTGCGGGTCTATTACGTATTTTGCCGCAGTGTCTATTTGAATGTGGGATTTACTATGAGATTAACTATATATTTGAAATAGAAACTGATGAAAAAATGGTATCGTAATCTTTATATTGGAATTTAGTGAGAGCAATAAAGTTTTGTGTACTTGGTAATATTTTAACATGTGCACGTCTGTATAGTGATGGTATTTTAATAATAAAGTAAAATTAAGGTCAAGGTGGTCATCGTCGACTATGGACATAAGCAATACCAACGGGGCTGGTGTGTAAGAAAACGGTGATAAAATTCATAAAATTAGTTTCCCATTTTTATCCATTAATAATACAACGTGTTACAAAACACCCCGTAAAAATATAATTAATTATCAAAGCCAACAACTCTAGTAAGCTGTCATGTCAGGGAACCAGATTATTTAACAGAAAGGCCTACCTACCTATTTTACCTAATAATTGTCTACTTTAATAGTTTTTCTATTTTTCATTCATAAAAATCAGTATTTTTTTTTGGGTATTATATGCAGCATTACAACGGTTCTTAAATATTGGGAATGGACTCGTTATAAGACCCCATTTAACCTCCTTTCGCTTTACGGGTAGTTTTGTAACACTGTATTTACACAACTGTATTTATTTAGTTAAACTATAACATAACAACAAAGCCCAGAAGTTAAATAAAGGTATTTAATAATACACAAAATAGGTACCCTGACCCCGTACTACGGTTTCCTCAACCGAAATTCTCATCGCTGAAAGCTCATTGTAGCATTCGAATCTACGAACTTCGTCGCTACGGTTTTCTACCTATTATACACACAGAGTTCAGAGCAGTTCTATAGTCAAGTTTTAAAGCACTATACAAATGTTTAACCGTGAAGAACAAAGCAATAAACAAAAGCCGCTGCAAAACTGTCGTGATGGAGCGCATCTGCCTCCAGTCACCGTTAATTCGCTCGAGGACTCTCAATCTAATCGACGATACTTGAAAAAATCGCCCGACACGTCCACCGGATACAGGGGAAACATCTTATCCACGCCACTTGTGTTCTATATCTGTTGTACACGTGTCAAATATGTTTACAGACGTTTTCGTTGCTTTATCGCATTTGTGAATTGCTTTTTGTTTTTAATTAACACGGTGCTGCTGATATTGCCATGGCGCACGCGAGATTTCAGTAACAGGCAACGGTCGAAGGAAACTAGTAATCCACGGTTAATTGTTATTACTTAACAGTAAAAAGTATGTTCATGTACCTATAACCAGTTCTCGTAATAATTAATGATGGTTTTGCCCGCCATTATCAATTAGATGAGCTTTCAGAACCTTGTAAGATTTTGTTAAGTAGTGTAGAATAAACAAATTGGTTATTACTACAGATGCATTTCAAGTCAATATTTTTATTTGTTATTAGTAACGTTGGTTATACTTGTTATGTGAGAAAACACTCTTCTTTTGATTGATTTTTATTTTTTTGAATAAGTATTAAATCTTCAATCCATTGCCTTAAAGCCATAAATATTCCTTACATACATTCATGAGTACCTTCATCGAGTAAAACACAAAATAAAAAGTTTATTTTATACTTTATAGACAAACATTTAAATATATAAAGCGAAGAAAAACTGCTAAGTATGAAAATGAGACGATTGAAAATTTGCAAAGTGAATTTTAAACCGAAATGTAACAGAATTTTCAACTTTAACATACGCCCCTGTACGGTAGATGCCTACCTACTACTAGATAGAATAGACATAGTCGCCTAAGAGCTTTCCAAGACGATCTCCCCAGGAATGCATTTACATGTCACAAGATCCTATGGGAAAATCCACACGTGGCGTTGATTGTCTACCAGTACAGATATACCTGCCTCATCGTGTAACACAGCACGAGCCATGTTATTAGATCGATCCCTAGTTTACTATTCAGAACTCAACGACATTTGAACATAAAGTATTAGTGTGAAAGTGAACTGAAATAACTGGCTTTATAAAGCTATTAATTCGTACAAGCATTTTATGCAAATCCTGTCTTATTACAATGTAAGCATGAAAATACTTAAGTTTCTTAAATTTTCAAAAATTCATTACAATAATTGTTAATGAAAAACATTCTTCATAATAATTATCTCATGTATTTAATTAACAATATCTCGTCAAGTTGTCATTACTAAGAGACTACGGAAAAGACTCAAAAAAGCCATGTAAACTTTAAAAAAATATGTATTTAAAAAGTAACCAGTGTGACAACTTATTTATAATATGTCATACCTTGTATTTGACACGCTGTATCTGAACTCAAGCTCGCAATCCCCCAGCCCTAAATCAATCAAGGCCAGACTTAGATATTAATTAGGCTTGGATTAACTAATCGGTGATGACATTATTATTATCAGATCTCTGCCAAGTAGTAGGAATTTTTTTTATGTTTCATTGTTTCATTACAGTAATGGCAGTAAAATGGAATTAATAATCTGTCATGTTTTTTAAATGTATAACGGAATTATTATCTTAATGTACTTATTCCACAAAGTAACGTTCGCTCTTCTCTTATTTCCCATCAGACTCTATTATTATAATTTTTTTCATCCACACTAGTTATCCACAAATTCTTTTAATCTAACTAGCATATTAAATTGCATTATTTGTGGGGAATTTTCATTTTTTTTACTATTCATATATTTAGTTAATAAAAATTATTATTTACTTCGCCTATTAAAATATTGAAACCATTTTAAGGACAGTTTGTCGGTGTAAAAACCCACTATTGAACGGGAATCAAGGGTATTTCAAGGTGATACAGGCGTAAGAACGACTTAATCGAAATCCTGCAGGGCTTTTAGAGCAATTGCTGTACTAAAATTGACAATTGGGCTAAAATTTTACGTATATATTTTGATTAAATAACTATCACTTAGACGGACTATAATAATATATCAAAAATATTGGACCACATTAACAATTTTAAATTGTACTTACCTACCTACATACAAACATGATTTTAAAATATTGGAAGAAAATGACATGTAAATGTTATACCTACGGTACATTCCCTTACCTTAAGTTAGCATTCCACCGTCTTATTATGTTTAATATATTACATTCTCATTAATATTAAGAAAATTTTCAAAAGATTTGTTATCTAAAATTATACATGCTTTAGGGTAAAAGCACGTACAGAGCAATATAATATGTAGGTAGTGTAGGTACGTTAGTATGATTCGCTAACTACTCTGCCCACTTTTCATTAGCAGTTGACAAAGCTTTCCCGTTCGATACATCTTACTGAGGGAAGGTTTATTACACTTGTATTTGTTTAGTACAAAGGTACTAGAAGTGTACTTATGTACATTTGGGGTGTGGATAAACAAACAGATTTAGGAAGTAATCTGTTTTATGTTTACATAGGTGCTTCTAAGGTCCATGTAGCATAGTAAATTGAAACAAAGTTCGAACAAAGCTTATGTGTGTAAGCTCATGTATTGAATGCAGCGGTCGTAACTTCATGAAAATACAAGTAAGTTAAAATTGAAGCTAAGGTTAAAAACATCTTAACCTATTTTTAGAAATTTTAAGGTGGGTTTCAGTCTCAATGTAATTTATAGTAAAAAGCCAGTTTCTTACTTTATTTTTGCATTTAAATTTGTTTAGAGAGTATATTGAACCACGAAACTTGGCACACAAATAGATAAACCCTGGAATAACACATACAATACTTTTTGTGCCAGGAAAATGTTTCAGACCTCGGGAACGCGGGTGAAACCGCAGGGGAGAGCTAGTGTTTAATAAGGGAACTCCCTTAACCGGTTACTGCAATATTTTTTTGGATTGCTGTTCTTATGATGAATGATATATTTATATCCTTTCGGAAACAGATTTAATTAAATAGTAATTTTAAATAATCAAAAATCCCGACTGGACAGAAAATTATTATTGGAAAGGAGAAAAACAAGGTCTATACTCTATGGTTGTTACCAAAGCGCTGATGATAGAAGTTTGAAATTTAGACAGAATATTTTTTACATTATTAGGTACCTACATATATCTACAGGCGTCACAGAAGAAAGGATTTTAGAATTTCATCCCGTAAGGGGATAAAGAGGGATCAGAATTTGTAGAAACTTAGAGATTTTCAATGTGAAATGCACGGATGCAGGGTTTTTCAAAATCACTCCGTAAATGAGGGAAATTATTGTTTTGCGGTCTGTATTATCTGAAATTTGGTATTAATGCTCTTTAAGACAATTTAATATACATTAGTTTTCCATTTTCAAAATGCCCCCTAAGGGGGTAAAAAGAGGTGGTAAAGTTAGTAAGAAAATCTGCCATTTTTATTTCAGCAGGTACCTACAATAATATTGTAATACTGTATAAATCTTATTTCATGATTATATTTCCATAAAGCACTTAGTTTTTGTTGCAAGTAATGAAATCTAAAGTACCTACACAATATTCTAATGTCCTATACAGAGTGGTAAAGTTTGTTTGACGAAAACTTATACGAGACGGATTAACCTGAAATTCCGCATAAAGTATTTATGCGGTGTAAAAAAATAACTAGATAGGTACATGTCGTACAGGCTTCCTAATTATTCTGGATAATAATTCTGGATTAAGATTTCGATCACAAGCTTATTCACGTTTCTTAAAATTACCTTGATGGAAGTGGCCTTGATTTTTGGCAGTGGTAGGGTGAATTACCTTAATGGTGCTAGCCGTATAAATAAGCACGGTTTTTCAACGACCTATCAACGAACGACAGGGTCCGAAACGAGGACGTTCGTCAAAGAAAAAAGCTACGGACACAGCTCTTAGAGTCAATAAACAAAAGTGGCTATGGGTTGACCTTATTGTTTGACGAGCTGAGAATCGATGCGCAAAAAAGGTTATCGAGTGGCGACCGCCGAGTGAAAAGCGCCGAGGGTGAAGAGCCTCGCCAGGAACTGCTGGACATAAGCGGCCTAATACCATTCGAAAATCAATGTGGAGGCCGAACTACAGCAGCAAAATTAATGTATCATTCACTAAGGGAAATACCATTGCGTTATAGAGCCTGAGACGTGAAGTAAAATGGGCTCAAGTCTTTATTAAAAAAAAAAAAAAAAAAAAGTAGTAAAGTTTTATGTGCCTGTAATTTCACTGGCCCCCTAACCTTTCTAATCGAAACAGTAATAGAAGTGCATTACAGCTTCACGGTGGAAATGAGTATGGTGGCCCTGACGAACTCTGCAGCTAGGGCTCAACTACTTACCTGGGCTGGCTGATTTGAAAGTCATAATCTCAAGATTCTATCATGATATTTAACCGTTTAAGGAGTTGGGGTCTTAACAGTGACACTAAATAACAAGCGGGTTTATAGTAAAGGTCAAATAAACTGATAGCTTGGAGGGCGGTGCGTCGCATTAGTATTACAACACTTGCAATTGTAACACTTTGACTTTTCGTTATTAACTGATATTTATGAATGAAAAATAGAAATACTATTAAAGTAGACAATTATTAGGTAAAATAGGTACGTAGGCCTTTCTGTTAAATAATCTGGTTGCCTGACAGGACAGCTTACTAGGGTTGTTGGCTTTGATAATGAATTATACTTTTACGGGGTATTTTGTAACACGTTGTATACGTAGGTACCTACTTATAGGTATTGTATTTTTATCAGAACTCTCTTTTCACATCTGAAGTTTAATTGTGAGTCGTTAAGTAAGATATAATAATGTTTATCGAACTGATACAAACAATAATCTTTTATTTAGATAGGTACAGACCCTTAAGCGAAACCAATATAAACATAAAATAAATTGATAATATGGATAAAATGATTCCATCCTGCGCTTAACGTTTTGTGGCTCTGTGGTACCATTAAAAGATATACAGCTGTTTTATTAAGACGATTAATTGTTGATTGTAAATTGAAAGTAGGTAGGCAAAAGGAAATAAAACAATATTTATATTAAGTTGGTAAGCAGCACATAGAGTGCAGTTGGATGCTAAATCTAGTTTTATTGATTTAAAACCTTAGGCATTAATGTTTGTAGAATGGCATATAATAAAATTATTCTAACCAGTGGTCGCCTAGCGATCAAAATTCGACCGTAATTCCATATACATTTTAAGTTACAACTCTATTGATTTTTCGCAGAGTTATAATCTCTATGATCATAGCATGAAACATTATGAATTTTCTTATTTTATGTCAGCTTGGAGCATGTCACAAATACGTCATTATGTGTTATGATATTGGCCGTAAGAACGTGCAGAAGAGAGGTCACGACCATCAGCCCTTAAGAACACAAAGCAGAGCAAGTATGAACGTAAGCTAGGTATATTGTAAAATATTTGTGTGTGTCAAACGTATGGTAGTGTGTGTAATGTTTTTTTTTAATTAATTTAATGTATTTCTAATGCATTTCATATTAAAAAATACGTTTATGTATCTTGCTTCTCCTTAACTGTGTCAAATTCCACGTTCATCCGTACGCGGATTTTTCTTAAAAATGGGGTCTAAAGTTTTTGCTTCACGTCAATTTATATATAGATGATGATTTGCAGTGGGTTACTGTGAATAAGGAATTAAAATGAACATTACGCTAATTTATGGTGTAACAAGAAACGATATTAATTGAAAGTTGAAATTAAATGAGAAATTTTATAATGAAAATCATAAGGAAGGAAAACAACTTTAGGGCACAGATAAAACAATAATTATTGAATTTATCACAATAGTAGATAACTAAACTGACTTGCACTAGTAAATTAGATTTGAAAATTAACATTAATTCTACTGGCAAATAAAACCATAAACAGCGAAATCCAGTTTTATTAAATCCATCTATTGACTTATTTTGACCACGAGACTTTAAATGTAACTTTAAACTGAGTATAGTGGTAGATAGCAAAAAAAATGCAATTATAATATGTTTTGGAAAGAAATATAGAGTACCTGGATGGCCGAGCTTTGCTCGGGTTTTCTTTAGTACGAATTAGATGCGATCATAAAGGGCGTACCTTTAAGTGTAAGTGCTTTTACCTCTAATGGTATTGTAGTAATTTTCATTGCCTAAAAACACGGATAAAAGAAGTTTCCTAAAAATGAAACCGAAATAGATCGATTTATCGCCCCCGAAACCCCCTGCATACAAAATTTCATGAAAATCGTTGGAGCCGTCGATATATATACAAGAATTGCTCGTTTAAAGGTATTAGATAGATTAGATAGATATAACCAATTATATAAGCAATTTCCCAGTCATCTATAGACAATATAGGCAGGTATACCTAGACCACAAACAACAAACTAAGGGTAACAACTTGAGCTGACTGCTTCTTAATGTATTCTGTGTTTAGAATAAGATTATAATATTAAGAAGCTCGGGCCGCACTTTGGAGCACCGTGTGTTATTGCAAAATTTGTGGAAATGTCCCAGTCACTAGTTACCCACGAATTATAATTGGAGATTAGTTAATATCCTTAGTACATAATCATAGGCTTAAATGGCAGTGCCATTTGAATTAAAAATAAATTTATTTATTTTCTCCCCGAATACATACTAATTACATAATCACTACATAGTATACAACAAAGTCGCTTTCTCTGTCCCTATATCCCTATGTATGCTTAATCTTTAAAACTACGCCACGGATTTTGATACGGTTTTTTTTAATAGATAGAGTGATTGAAGAGGTAGGTTTATATGTAAAATAACATCCATTAAATAGTGGGGAAATACTGTTATTTTTGAGGTTTCTAATGTGATGTCGTAAATTGCACCCGTGCGAAGCTAGCAAGAAATAAGAGAAACTATGCTATGGTACGAGTGACAGGCTTAACTTTTTTGACAAATTTTGTGATAAATATTCGTTTTATGACTGACTGGTACCAATTGGGATGTGTCCTGTATTAAAAGATAAATGATCTAACCAGTGTATTGAACATCCAAAAATATACGAAAACATTAAATATGATCAAAATTAAAACATTAATGTGATTTTTCAGTACCGATCTAATCATAAAGAGTATGTTATTTGATGCTGTACAATTATGACGTCACAACTTGCTATTTCATACAAATCTCCATACATTCGATCGTTTTGACATTTCATAAAGAATTGCTGATTTGACATGTAAAACACCATGATTTCGGATTCCGTAGCCAAATGGCAAAAAATGGAACATTTCGATCTGTCAGGTTCCGTAGGTATGTTACGTACATTTTGGACGTTTGGCACTATGTCACAGATATTAAGAAGATAGGCCTTTTTGGAACCTCTATATCATAGTGTAATAAAGTTATATAAAAAAAATTGGTTGTTAAATGGGGGACGATATTTGTCATTCCAATATGATCTAATAAAGATATCTAATCTTGTGCGGTTACTTAAGATTTTTCAAAAGCTTATTTTTTTATTTGAGAAAGTAGGTAGCTTGTGTGATATGTATTTGCTTCTAAAGTTGCAATAAAAAGAGTCACACGCTTCAAATATTTTAAATATGGGGTGGAAAATACTGCTTAATTATAGGTAGTGAGTTTTTAATCATATCATTATTAAATGAATGATTTACACTAACATATGTTTTATGTTCGTAACATTGTAAACTGTAACTTAATACATAGGACATTGGAACTCTTCTCACTGTGTATGGACTCACTCAGCCGGTTATCTTAATATCATTCTATGATAATCGCACACGATGTAATGACACTATTACAACGTTCGCTAATCCGGCACTAGCTCCATTAAATCCTCTTTTAACAAGGTAACTATATAGTGTAAGTGCCCGTCCGCTGCCTGTATTTTCGTCAACCTATATCAATGGGTCCAAATACTGCAGGATTGATGAAATGGGGTGATAATTAAGAGAATATACATTTTAAAATAACTAAATACTAATTACTATCGACTACGCATAGCATGGATACCGCGTATCGCTAACAATGTAGTAAAGTCAACTAATTAGCACTGCAAGGGGTTGTATGTATAATTTGAGCCTTAAACAACCTGTTTAATGAGTTGTTGCATCCAATTTTATGCAATTTAAGTAAGCACCATTCATGCAAATTCGCGTTTACATGCTTAGTAGTTTCTTCATTCTTCTTTTTTGGTATGTAATTAAGTATTTTTTATCTGATTTCAGATTTAAGGAATTATTTGTAACTGGGATGGGGTGTGTTTTCTTGGCACACTTAATGTAATCTGGATTATATTTATTATTATTTAGATTTATTATGGAATTAATCCGGAATATATTAGATCCTTTGAGGACGCGGGTGAAACTGCGGGACAGTGGCAAGTAATTATCTCCAATTAGAAGAAAAAAGTCACTGTTTCTGTCTGCCTGTCTGAACGTTTCTACCTTTTAAATTACGCAATAGATTTTAATGTGCTCCATCATTTAGAGAATTTCATCTGGAAGGTTTTTGTCTATGAACATTTTATATTATTTCACTTAGGCAAACCCGCGCGTGTTGCTAGTAATAAACAGACCAGAAGGTCGCGGGGTCGATTCCCACCCAGGACAAACATTTGTGTGCATGAACATGTATGTTTGTTCTGTGTCTGGGTGTAAATATCTATATAAGTATGTATTTAGAAAAAAAAGTAGTATATGTATAATAGTGTATCAGTTATCTGGTTTCCACAGTACAAGCTCTGCTTAAAATTCAAAAAATTCAAAACCATTTATTCAGTTTAGGCCATCGGAGGGCACTTATGAAGGTCAAATTTAAAGTTACTGAAGCTTACTTAGTTTGAGATCAGATGGCCGTGTGTAAATAATGTCCCGGATGTCCACGATATTTATTTTTATAATAAAGACCGTAGAAGAACCGAAGAAAAGTAACGTTTGTAAGTTAGTCATCGGTAGAGCAAATACATTTCTCACGAACACTGCCTTAAAGGTTAATAGATAGGCATATAAATGCTTTCTTGCAAAATTGTACCTAGATCTTAAAAATAAATGTAGTGTACCTATGCTCTATTTTTTTTTGGAAAACAACATGCGAGTTTCTATTGAATGGCTTTAAAAAATATTTGAACCGACTTTAAAGTGAATTCACCAATGTAATTCGTTTTCTCCAAACAAAATTCACCACTCAGAGGGATGACATTAGAAAGTTACGTACTACACATTTCTTTAAGTAGAACCTAAATGCTTAAAGCAAATATGATCATGGAAAAACCTTAGCAATCGTCTGTTGCGCATTGGGGCTCGCGCGTTGGCTTCGTCAGCAGGGACGAGCTATTCACCAATGCTGGCTGGAGATTGGCGAGCATCTACATAATTCTGTTCATTTCTTCACAGAAGACTATGGTATGATGTGGTGATGAGTCACATTGACACTAGACCACCAAATAGTGACTATAATTTTGCCTCAGTTCTCTGCCAGGATCCAGCTAATAGGATGATTGTCATAAATGATCTATTTTCATCGCAAGTAACGATGCGGTTAAAAATACCAGTTATGTGTCTGTCAAGCAATGAAAGGCATATATGGCTCGACGCGTACGTCGCGCTGGCGATCATTTAGTTCGCGTCATTGTCAACCTGCCAGCTTGACGCAAATGGACGAATATTGTTTTGAGGGTAACGTTAAAAGCTGCTCCTAGCTCAGGCGTTGGTTGAGTGTCATCTGTTTCCACAGTAGCCTTTTATACTTCGTCGTTGATCATAGTTTTCGGGCGATTTTTTATATTTCCCAAACGGGACCGTTGAAACCAATTGCCTACCTCTAGATAAGTATTAATATATTGCTATCACGATAGAACTAGTATTCATTAATGATTCGTGTTTTGAATGTGTCCATGCTGACGAAAAATCAATAAATAGATGACTGAATTCGACAATGCAAATCATTGTTTCTTAAATAATATCTTATCATTTGCATTGGTCATACCTACCTGCTCGACTTATCCAGATTTGCAGAGAAGGATGCCGCTGCTACGGCAATACCTTGTTGAGTTGACTCAAATCGTGTCTACACCATCAGGTATCAGGTAAATCCTAGACTATGACGTCACACCCCAAAAGGGGGACCGTTGGACATGGCGAAGGGACTACAAAATAATAAAAGGGAGCCAACGAAAATGCGCACATGAAATAGCCCCGAGCAAGTAGCGCGCGCTTCTTCCAAGATTTGGTCTGTACGCCGTAAGGCAAATAGAACCACAAGAACGTGGTGGGAACTTGTAACGCAAAACTTTATAATTTTGTACGGGTTTACCACGAATATGAAATTACTATCAAATTAGGTACCAGAAGAAACTTTGTAGGTTTAGTTGCATTTTACATTAGCTTTCCAAACTATAGACGCCTTCACACGTGTAAGAGTAACTATACTGTGGACTCACACCGTCACACACGTCGACGTACCTATTCATTCACAAAGGGCCAACATATTCCCTGTCCTCTGATCCCATCCTCTTCGTCTCACCTTATCTATGTTCATTCATTACCATCTAGTTTTATAAAAGTCGACGGCCCGAAAACATATCACGCCTCCATTTTTTGTCCCACCACTCAATTATACAGATTTATATCACGATAAAATCGACCATCAACGCTAGAGTTAAAACAGGATTTTTTGTGAAAAAAATACACAAGTTTTACTAAATACCCACGTATGTTGTGGAGACAGAATTGACGCTGTGTTGGGAATTGCGTAGGTACCTAATGGATTTTCAAACAATGCTAGTAAAAGTTATGACCAGGTGCCGGTCTAGCTTCAGGTTTATCAATGATGATTTTGTAAAATATATAGCTTTAGTCATATGTTTTCATAAACAAGTAATAAGACTTAAAATGTCAAGATAACTTAGAACTGGGAGTAAAATGTGGGGACTGAACACGATGAGCTACGATATATCTTCGATATCAACATCGTATATTACGAACCGTAGCTTGTATCAGGTTACATAAGCGTAAATGTGGGTGAAGTCGCTTATCAATTAATATGTTTAAATCAATCAAAGTAACCGCTTTATCTGAATGTTTATGTAAAAGTTGACACAATTCTCTAGAACAATAGTCGCACGTAACAATTGAATTTATACGGACAATTTTATTTTGCGCAGAAGAATATTTGATAAATTACTTGATATTACGTGTAACAAGAAATATTTTGGTCTAAATTGATATCGTTGTCAACAGATCTGACAGGACAATAAGATGCTGGATACCTACATCAAAACACGAACATGGAGCACAAGTAATAGACCACATGTTGTTCTTTGTAATATGTATTATCAAACAATCATTGATGGTAAAAGTTGTACATTCATTTATAAATAGGTTTGATGTGAATACATTAACAAAGTGTATTCGCTTTAGGTACAAAAAATACAGGCTGTAGACGAATTCTTGGACATAGGCGTATGTATAAGATAATATAGGTACTTTTTGTAACTTATCAGCCTCTAGGGCAAAATTATAAAATAACAAAATTAAAAAGTATAAATAGGTAGTTACGGTAGACAACCGATGTAAAAAGCATTAGGTACAATTATTATTTGCTTATCCGTCGGAAATGATTAAGCTTAAGATAAAAATGAATAAAACTGACAAAAAAAAGTTTGATTAGAAAAATTTAATAAATATGGCTGTCGACTGTTTTATAGGTATTTTAATTCATGCCGATTATAATCACTGGCCCATATAGTCAAGCTCATTTGATGCCTTACGATATTATTCAGCCTATTCAAATTTTAACAGTAGGTAACAACTTCCGCATTAGTTTAGCTCATTAAAAAATCAGAATAATTCAAGTTAAAGGAAGCAAAAAGAAGGTTCGTGCGTAACAGAAGCCAGAGTCCGGCCTTTTGCAATTTATGCCTCGACGTGCATTTTTCGAGAGCTGTGCATCCTTTGTTGTGCATTGGATATATTGTCGAGGGCCGATTCGCTCGGTTTTAGTTAATTACAGAGTGCAACTAAGCGGAGGTGCGCGCGCTTGCCTCCGCGTCCGCGCTGGTGGCCGCAACACAAAAGCGGGTCGATGCCTTCGATAACGAAGCGAGTTTTTTATCTTCTTATTTTAACGCTTTTAATTAGTTAGGAAAATATTCTCAAATAAAAACTGCCCGAGGCAATCACCAAGCCTTGAGTTAAGGATTGTCTTTGACCGCCGGACGCCTCAGGCGCGCGGTAATGGAACGAAGTAGGTTCCTCCGTTATTTCGATTGGCTTCTGTATTGTCAATAACATTAATAACAGTAATTATATTGACTATAATATTGTTTTAATGATTTCTTAAGCCTCGTTATCTGAAGGCGTTCATAATTAAGGAATGCCATAAAGATTAAAATATATAACCTATAGGTTTATAGTAGCAGTTGCTACTTTTAACTAGGTTTTTTTAATTTACTTTCCATACTGATTAAAGGCTGGATTGATGATAGATAAAAATTTACTAGGACCTACGGCATTGTTACGGGATAACTTTACGTGCTCACTATAAAAAAATATAAGTAGGTAACGTGTAAAAATATTCTCTTAATTATAATGACGAGTGGAGCTCGAAACGTTTTACCGCCACATCGAGTGTTTTTAAACATAAATTAATTAAACAATAAAAATTTACGTATTCAACAGAAAACGATCAATAAAAGTAAGCCGTATCGCAACCATCTAAATAACAATGAAACAAGTTTTCCAATGCAGATAATAATAGGTGAGCTAATTATGATTGCAGGAGAGCGTCAGACGGATACGTTCATAATTAGAATAAATGAATAATGAATAGCATTCTACATATTTAACAATCGTAGAACAATAAAAAAAATATTGGTTCGTGTTGAAATTTTACCAAACAAAATGATACTTGTTCATTTACATTTCACTATTAGCGGTTTATTATTATGTCTGGGCCGTTTATAAGCCAACACGGCGTACGCTAAGTAATAACATTGTATTTAATAATAACATATAATTAGTATACTTGCAACAAAGATAAAGGAGGGACAACGGAGTTTTTAAAAGCTGTTTACAGTCAACCGTAAGTGGAGGTACAAGCGATAATAGAAGTTATTGTTAAATCCAGGTTTTTGCTTTAAGAAAAACAATAAATGCTTAAGTGGTATTTTTATTATCGAACGGCATGCATGCAGCACAAAATTATAATATTACTGCAGCTCAATTTCCAGCCTTTTCAACGTCAAGGACGGCTATCCACCATGTGAGCTCAATCTGGATTATTTTGCCGTTCAATTGCTTCTGAGATTTAATTTTTTCCATATTTTCTCACTTCAGAAACTTTTGAATAAAATAGCATCATTTTAAATAAAACCTTCATATGAATGGCATTATAATCTACCATGCAAGCTCAATGTGGATTATTCTGCCTTTCAATAACTGCCGAGACTTATTCAAGTTTTTTACCATTTTTTTCGCACTTCAAACAGTTTTTGATAAATTGCATCATTTTAAATGAAATATTAAAAGGTAAGGTGCTTTTGTTTTAAGATTTATGCTAAATGTATGGTGTTTGGTAATCTGGATTTTATTATCTATATGAAGTAGATGAAGAGATATATATTATCATGTTTTTTTATTAATAGACCATCTAAACAGTTCCGTAGGCGACAGTACTGCGGACGTTAGACTCGTTACCACGTTATCAGGTACCCGCGTGCGATCTTTATCTTGACAGGCTCGTCGGAGACCAGCTCTCTGTGCCTTCATCATTGACACCTCGCCACAATGTATTGACCTTTTTTAACCCTTTTATTAATCTAACATTTTCTTTTTAACGGAATCATACATAATACATAGGAAAGTAACGTATACTAGTAGACGTAAGTAGTAACTTTCGCGAACTAGACTCGTGAGGTTTTGTTAATGTTGCATTTGAAAATAATTCTTTCTGTGTTTTAAATATTATAGTCACACTATTAAAGTTATAAATCCTCATTATGCCAATGTAGGTCCCATGTAATTCCTATCAGTTATAAATATTTTGTGTTCACCATGAGGTCTATTTTTGCTATAACCTGCCGGTTGTGTCAAGAGAGTTTTATCAAAAACGTTAACCTAACTTCAGGGCCTAGAAACAAGACTTCAAGATCAGGGTTACAAGAATAAAAATATATTATATAGAGAAAACGTACAACTGCAGTCCAGGCTATTGGAAAATCAAAGACCTATATTCTGTAAATTATGCGATACTTGTAAAGGTTTAATCTACCACTGGATCAAAAATCAAAGGTTCAGCGAGAAGAAGCTGCATGACAAGAAACACTGTTTGGCAATATTATTAAGTCCATATACATACATAACTGACTTAAATTAAAAATGTAATTGTTCAAACAAATTGTAATTCTCAGATTTAAAGGCATTTAAAACTTGAAACCGGCTAAGCGCGTGGAGGGCCACCCGCAGTGTAGGATTCCGTATTTTTATAAGTTCGACTATTGCTCGTTAATTTGTAGGTAAAACCTTCTTTGCTGTTTTTTATCGAATTAATTTTAACGACCTTTTCAAAGAAAACACACCAGTCGTAAATAAACGTCCACACTTTGAGAAGGAAAATATTTTTTAATATTTTATTTTATAGGTTTGTTGGTGTGCTCCATATGTAGGGTTCCTAAGTCATTGACTGCAGAACAACATTGACAAAGCTATAATTAAATAATTTGCATAGTTATTTTTGCTTTGGCTGTATAGCCCAATAAACTTGTCTAATAGTGCAAAATGCCTAATAGGTACTTGAAGTTCATTTTCCTAACAAGCTCGTCTCTAAATAAATTAACTAGACTGACTGTTATAGACGATATGTGTGTAAATATTATATTGGTTAGGAACGGTTTCTACCCAATAAACAGTGGACACGCCTGTTTTATCGACCTTGACATAAGCATAGCTTCATACTGAATAATATGTTCACAGGTCAGAATGATGCCCCTAAAGCTGGTGGAAAATCTAATGAGTTCGATACAAGACCTGTCAATGAGGTATTATGGGTCGACAAGTTAAACAATAAATACACACGTCCATCTGATCCGAAACTAAGTAGAGCTTGTACTATGGAAACCATACATATACTATCATTTTAAATACATAATTATATAGATATTAATAGCCAGACACACAGACAAACAGACGAGAGATGTAGCACGTCACAGTTTCTCCTGGATGGGAATCTAAGCCACGACCTGCGGCGTGGGAGCCCTGGCTGCCACTTTTGGCCTGATTATCTAAGAACCAAGCCAACTGCCCCTTCAATGAGGTAAGAACAATAGTTTTCTACTACATAAATACGCAGAACAAAACTGTAATTTTAAATTAGTACTATTTTCTGTTTGTTAAACTTGCAAACGAATAAATACTGTGTTAATGGGACAGATAAATTCATTCGCAGACATGAGGCACAGACTATCGTGACAGTGAAACAAATTGAACACTCGCATGGAGCTGATTACACATTATTAACATACTAAAAGATTTCTAAAACAAAATGTAACCAAATTCTTAGAGTTTAGATGTTTAAATTTAATGATTTTGATACTTTTTATTTTTTTGTATGTTTTTTGCACCTTAATCTCTATTAACATGAATATTAGTTTGTTAACATTTTAACACAGCCTCTTTTTCTCCACACAAACATTGGTATCTACGACAGAGTCACAGGAGAGACCTTTCCAACGGTTCATTAGGTTGTACTTTCAGAAGTAGCATAAGTATAGACATTTTTATCGTCAGGAAAAAGGATGTGATTATATTAGATATGCTACCTAGCAACAAATATAAAACTAACAATCGACTATAAGAAAATCCATAAAAATTGTTCAGTACAGTCTTCTTTTTGCACCTAACATAAAATTTTATCATGATCAATAGCTAAGGCGTATAGTGACCATGATTTTAAAAATAGTAATACTGGAAATGTAGCTCAAGAATAAAAAGGGTTACGTTGTCGTATAGTCAAGATACACTGGACATTATTCTTGGAAGCGTGAACGACAATACAAGCACTACAATAAATCCTACACAAAAACGAATCAATTCGAACTACGTTATGATATAGTGAATTTGAAAGTTTGAGGAAGCTAGGCAGGAACTAAGTTTGAGCCTAAAACACAATACCTAAGTAAAAACGGGTATCTGATTAACCTGATTAACTATAAAATAACGATCGTTTTACGTTCATATAAATATACTTTTTATTGTATTTGCATATAAATCAATGATGATTATGATCATTTTAATTCTTTACAGCCACTTTTTGCACCACCGAACACTAACATAATTGCGCTATTTGTCTTTCAATGTCATGTAATGCGTTTATTGTTTTTATTTTACCTGTTATTTGTGGTCGTATCGCGTGTTTTACAGTAATGTATGAAGCAAACATTTGTAATAAGGCCAAAATATACATCTACAACTGCCAAGTCGAGGTGCGTGGTTGTGATCTAAAATGCAAACCGCCCGATAGAGTAAGGATAAGAGTATAACGATCTCCTACACGCTATTAGAGTCCAGAGTACAGTTTAACAGATAACTGATATAATTACAGCCTGACAATAAGTATTGACAAGGAAGCAATCATTTGACAATCTACTTTCCATAATCGGAGCCTCGAGAAGGGCTCAAGCAGGTGTATTAAGCGAGGGGAATGACGTTGCAACCCTAGTTTAAGCTTTGATGCATTGACGGTTCCAAACTTTAAAGTTTAGACGACAACCATAGGTGGATAAGGCGACGAGTTTCGTCGGACTCACAACGTAAGCGATAAATATACACTGGCCAGCCCGTCCGGCGGCTCCTTATGAATAAATTATAATGTGGCGGCAGGTGGAATGACCTGACACAAAATGTTTTGATGGAATTGTTTTAATTGGACGTTATCTCGCTTCGACTATCAGTCTGATACTTCGTTTTGAAAATATGAATTTAGCTGACCGACGATTCACACCATCGTTCGTATTTAATTAATATTGGACTTCTTTGTTGCATCTTAATTAATAAGTATTTAATACGCAAAATAGCGTCATTATTTTATGCACAATTAAGTAATTAGTGAATGTTATTCGTTACACACGGCTGTCTGATCCAAAACTAAGCACAGCTTGTACTATGGAAACCAGATAACTGATATACTACATGTACCTAGAACATTTTTTTAATACATATTTATAAGATACTTACACCAGACACAGAACAAACTGACATGTTCAAGATATACTAGTAATGCATTAGAGAAATGCAAAAATCTGTGACGTTCAAAATCTACTACAAGTCTCGTTTATTGAACTCGTTTTCGAAATATCTAAAAGTACAAACTGTAATATGGAGATCGTACTAATATAACAAATGCAAAGGTTTGAATGTATGGATGTTTGTTACTCATTCACGTAAAAACTACCGAACGGATTTGGATGAAACTTGGCACATAAATAGAAAAGGCCCTGGAATAACACATAGGCTACTTCTTGTGCCGGGAAAATGTCATATCTCATGGGAACGCGGGTGAAACCGCGGGTGACAGCTAGTGTCAAATAATGCTGTCTTCTTAATAACCATCTAATCTAGAGAAAAAAGCTAGCCCTGCTAGTCTAGTCACAACAAGTTTTTAACGTGAACAGGCACACTGGCTGGCACACGCATGCAAAAGGTAGGTACGCAAATCCTACTAATATTATAAACGCGAAAGTTTGTATGCATGGATGTATGGATATTTGTTCCTCTTTCATACAAAAACTACCCAACGGATTTGGATGAAACTTTGCACACAGATTGAAAATATATTGGAATAACATATAGGCTACTTTTAACTCGGGAAAATGTTACATCCCTCGGGATCGCGGGGGAAACCGCGGACAGCTAGTATTTAAATAAGTACAAAAACATCTTATCGTAGAAGGTTCACTTCTGAATAGGTATATCTAACTCTGTAGAAAGTATATGCCAACCTTTTTTTTTATTTGCAATAATATGCTGCCAAATGGATATAGTATGGTAATTTATATCTGAGTGAGTAGGTAAATAATTTGTTGGTTAATTTTAAGGTACAGCTACAATAACCGGTAGGTACTACTGGATCGCGGGTTCATATTTTTGTTGCGTTTGGATATTCGATAATTGAGGCCCACTTGTCACGTGCCATTCGATTAATAAATGTAATAGGGAAAGAAATTGATATCTATCACTGTGCTGGTACCGGTGAACTGTACTGTACCTTGCCAAAGTTTACGGAAGCAGCATGTATCGAATAAAGTGACACATTATCATGAATACCTTTTGTTATATTGCTTAATATGTAATTGTTGTTAGTCGTTATATCATCGTATTGTTTTTTTTCTGTGCAGATGCTAAAAAATATATACATATATTTTGGTAAAGAAAATAGATTACAGACATTCATAATATGTGGGTAAGTAACTAATAATGTAAAAGTTATTGAAACGTTATACAAAATAATATCAGTACTAAGTTAAAGCAAACTACCACTACTTAAAAGGTAATATTAAGTGCTGGTATTCAAGTCAGTCGCGACATTGATCTTTGACCTGCAGTAATACATTTTCTGCTTACGATTTCTGTAGCAAAATCCTCAAAAACAACACTCATAGACCTGTTTCTATAATCATAAAATATATAAACTAAATAAACGGTAGCAATGCATCGTAAAAAAATCTTTAGAAGTGCTTGTAGTATAAAATAGCGCTAAAGAACGACAAGTCCAAGATATGTTTATAGTTCTACTTAGTAAGGTTGTTATAACGCAACTAACAAATGAAATTAAAAAGTTGAGCCCATAACTATAACTATAACAAGAAACGCATCAATAACTTAACATGTTACAAGCCCACGTGGACACTAATATCTATGCGGGCTATTACTTAATGCGTGGATCGAATGGTCAGCGTAAAAAGTAGACAAAGAAGCATCAGTACACCTGGTACTAGTCAAATAGCGTGGGACTAATAACCGAGCAAAGTCTAACTAATTTAAATACTTTTGTAACTAATATTGTTGCTTGGCCGGTGTTCAATCCACAGTATGAATAGCCCACTTTTCTTAAGTAGGTTTAGCACTGATTAGTAATATACTCAGTGCTGTTTATTAAAGCAAAAAAAACACGTTTTTGCTTAATTAGATATAGTCTCTTTTACAGTTATCTCTCTGTTACGATACTTTTCATGTTAATCTTATTTTTTATCCCATTGTCTCGTTGTCCTTTCTTATCTACACATCGACGAGTAAATTATCTAGCGGATGACGGTTTTGTTACTCTAAAATAAATAAAGTGAGTTAATTAAAAACTTATCCGCATTCATTATTTTTATTAAATGTTATCTTAACTCTACATCTTACAAGCGAATTTTATATACGCTACGTAGATATCTACCTTCTTGTGATTAAACTGAATTATTTTTATCTAGTTAAAAATACTCACAGTCAACAGCTGCTGGTTAGTCCATTAAGGGTATTTTAAGCCAAATCTGAATACAATTATGAATTATTAATTATGTTGAATCCGGTATCCATTGAGTATAGGAAAACGGATCACGAAAATATGGAGATACTTTGATTTTAAGTTATCTCGCGTACAAAGTAGCGGGTACGGCTAGTAAATAATAATAATAAGCTTTCTGGGTATATTTATATCCAAGTTTGTTATGCAGTGTCAAAGTAAAAGATATCGTCTTGTTTCCAGCTAATAATGGACGAACTTCTTTCGAAGACATTTTTAGGCAACTAACTGGTCAAAAAGAAGTCTCGGGAATACGCTAGACAACTATTATTGTTAGTTAGAGGCGAAGTGAATGAGCGTCGGCTAGTGTACTAAATATAGGTACATATTTGAACCGCAAAGTGAACAACAACTCCACTGACAACCTTCTTGGAAGTTTGCACTGTAAATAGAGTTTGGAATTAAGGATAGAATCCTTGAATATTGGAATGGAATATTAAGGTAAATCTTGGTTAATATATAAATCCTTTTTATTTATGATCATTGTTTTATTTATTTTGTTATTTATTATATTCTATCATATTTAATACTTTATGGATTTTCGAATGTAACAAATCTAATCTATCTACTCGTACTACCTTTAAACGAGCAATTCTTGTATATACATACATACATATATATATATATAATTAGGATCTCGGAAACGGCTCCAACGATTTTCATAAAATGTAGTATGCAAGAGGTTTCGGGGGCGTTAAATCGATCTAGCTAGGATTCATTTTCAGAAAATGTCGTTTTATCCATGTTTTTAGGCAATGAAAACTGCTACAATGTCATTAGAAGGTAAGGTTTTCAAGTTACATCTTTTGTGAGAAATACTGTTATTGGGAGCCCTTTATTATCGCATCTAATTCGTATCTAAGAATATATGACAGTGCTTTAAAAAAGAGAAAATGGTAGAAGTCACGTTAGTAAAGAAATCCCGAGCAATGCTGGGCCATCCAGGTACTGTATATTATATGATGGCTAGATTTGAAGAGTAGTGTTTAGAGGTGATGACAGTTCAGTGCTTGTAGCAGTCTTAGAAGTATGATGATTGAACTTTCGTGGTCAGAAACATGAGGAAACCTTAGCACGATGTTAAATTGTTGTTACTTAGGTCTACTGCTTGCTCGAAGTTGAAAATCTTGCTATAAGCACGCATCGATGTAGGCTTGTGTGACTTTCCTTGGCCTGATCACTTTCTATTGTTGTCTAACATCAGCCACTTCTACAATATATAGGTATTGTAAAAAACAGACATACTGTAGAAGTGAAACTTTTGTATTACAGGGAAACATTTTAATTAATCAGAAATCACTTTTGAATACCATTGTGTTCACGATTCCAATATAATTCGTTACAAAAAATGGTTGCGCATTAGAATTTCAAAGCCCTCCCCTCCCACAAGAGGTTTCCCTTCAAAATATATAATTAGGTCAGAATATGTGTAATGAAGCAAAAATAACAAGACTTGCTCTTTGTAATGTAGGTAGCTATAATACAAGAGGGTTGAGCATGTATATTTCCTATTTAATATAATTTATAGCTTGAATAGCTAGTTCGTCTGCTAGACAGGCAAACAATATTAAAAGGCCATTGTTTATAATTAGCCGTAATAGGCTGTATCCAATTTTCGTTTCAAGGAATTGAGTTGCTACTAATTACTTATAATTAATTATCTTGTAGAAAATATTATTAGACAATTGATCCGAATAATTTTTGTTTGATATAAGTTTTGAGCACATGTGGGGTTGTACTATTGTATATAAAAAAACTTGAAAATTATTTTTTTTTAACCAATTTATATGTTATTAATAATGATTATAGTAGGTACGGTACATTCACCCCGCGTACAAACCTTGTTTTAATTATTTGGAATATCTCTTCTTCTTTGGCCTCGCCATTTCCCGCTACACGGGGTCGGCTTTTCCAATCATGCGACGCCACGTGGTCCGTCGCTGTGCGTCCTCTTCCCTCAGACCCAATTCCTTCATGTCCCTCTGGACATTCGTCAACCAGGTGGTCTGAGGTCTTTCTCTTCCCCTCTTTGTTGCAGCCATAGAAAGGCACTTCCTCACGACATGATCCTCCGTTCTACGCATGATGACATGATACGTGACCGTACCATCGCAGCCTGGACTCGCTCAGTTTGTCCGTTATCTTTGCAACTTTGAAGCTCCCCCTGATATACTCATTGCGAACCTTGTCTTTAAGTGTGACACCTCCTGCCCATCGTAGCATACGCATTTCTGTTGTGTGGAGCTTTTGTTCATGCGTCTTTTTTGATGCTCAGGCTTCGCTACCATAAAGTAGCGCAGGTCTAACAGCCGTTTTATAAACCTTATGGAATATAAAAAATATATATATTTTCAATTGATGTGAGTATTAGTGTAATTGGTTTGTAACATTTTATTTTGAAAAGCGAGATAGAATCTTACATAAAAAGAAAGAGAAGTACGAGAAATCACCAAAATCATCGTTACGTAATTAATTAATGTTACTTCCAACTAATATTATAAATGCGAGCTTTGGATATTTCTCACTCTTTCACGCAAAAACTGCCGTACCAATTTCCATGAAACTAGGCACATTTTTATTTTGTATATATGGAAATATGTAGTTTTCCCGTAAAAGCGGGAGAAGCGGCGGATAGCTAGTGTAGTATATTTTCAAGTTGAGACGACCCGGAAGAATATTTAAGGACATATTTATGGGGTAACGCTATGCGCAGCAGTGGACGCCATCGGCCTCATAATTTCATATTTATAGAAATTTACAGTCAGACTTAATTTTTCGTTTCCTATACTTACGAAGTTTATGGAATGTGATTAATTATAGGCTACCTATAGTAATATAGTGATAACATTTTATAGTATAACTAGATGTCCGGACAGACGTTGTCCCGTCGAAATAAGTTCATACAAAAACGCAGGAATTCGATCGCAGCGCCTCCTACCGGGTCTAATTGTGAATCTAAACCATCCTGGGCGCCAACCAAACGCATACAAACAAATTCATTCAAATCAGTCCAGCCGTTTAGGAGGAGTTCACTGTACACTCGTACAGAAGAATTATATATATAAAGATATGCATTTAACTGGACCGTAATGATATTAGTGGCACAGGTAGTGGTAATCCGAATAAAATGAATATTGTATATTGTATTAATATTTTTTTTAGTGAAATAAAATACTTTCACGTACCTTATTACTTACATACAGAATTCCCTCACGAATTGATTGAGGTGTAATTTGCTACGCACGGTTCGTACACCCGCGATTTTTATCATGTTGTGACCACAAAATGAGACGAACTCGATAACAGACCGCTTGCTGTGGTCGCCACTATTAGGTTCACGCAAAATGTGTTTGTCGTGTGGCTATGAAACGATAATGTTAAACTTAAAACGGTATCTTGGTTACTTTACTGAGATTATAAAACGGTATATGATGGTTGTTTCTGCAAAATCATTTTTTATTGTGGGTAGGTATTGCAGTTCTCGGCGAAGGTATCATTACTGGGCTTATCTATTTTAGTTTTTCTTTGTTGGTTTTCGTTGAATACTCTAGTAATAATAAGGTACTGAGGCGATCCTACAGTCAAAATTCGACTCACAGATTTTAATCTAAGGCATAATTTCTAACACATTAGATCATAAAATAACCATATACCTGGGAGTTTAGAAAAGATGATTTACTTCAATGTTCAGCCATTAATTAAATTCATCTGCCTGTTTGCTATAATAATTAACGCATGTCTAGTTATTATTTAAAATATTTTCTAGAAGTGCTTCGTTAGTACAAAAGTATTTTATTGAAAATTTTACAAAAGATCCCGCGTTTGTTGCGCAGCTGTTGCTACTGATAATAATTTAATATTAAGCCTGAAGGCATGAAAACATATTATAACATGCGAACGTTAAAACTTACGAATGAATAATGTGGAAGTGAGTCAACTATGGCAAAAGGTAGAACTTTTCGTTATGTAGCGACAGCGAAATGTGTAAGTCGCGTGCGACTCGCGCGAATGCATCGAAACTCAGTTCGGTTACTTATTGACCTAACACGTCTTGTAAACTGCATTATCTCTCGTTTAGGTACGTAGCTTAGATATATAATAATTATATAATTTCCGTAGTTCGTCAAGCGCCGCGAGTATGAGGCACGCATTAATTAGAGTAGGTACTCTCCGGAAGTCCGTCGCGTGCTTCCACCGCCGATAACCCATTGAATTATTTATACTTTTAATATTGTAATTATTATACACCAGCACCCGCTGCCTTATTATCATTGATGTTATTATATTAAAATGTTATAATAACGCTCACCACGGAAAGGTTATACGTTGATAAGGAGATAACGTCTACTGTCAGCATTTAATGAGCATTTTCATTTATACCGATCGACGCAGTGTCGCGCACTCGAATGCTAATTCCCCACTCGGCAACTTGTTCTTTAGATTATAACACGCAACGAATAAATTCTTTTACAATTTGTACTCGTTTGTCGCAATCGACGATCCAGTATCGATATTGAATGCTATACTTAAACGATCGTTCGATAAAGAGCTATGCGAAGCGAATGTCAAAAAATGTACAATTTCATTAGAAGGAACACAACTCTTAATTCGCGTTGGAGGCTATTCTAGTTAGTCGGTAGGTAACACGAAAAAGCAATCGAAATAAGCCTTTCAAAAAAATATGTAAGTATTCCTTTCGTGTCGTCCATATGGTTTTATTAACGAAGTATTTGTTCATTTAAAGTATCATACTTTGTATCTAAGTTGTGTAAACATAAAAGGCTTTAATACCCAATTAAGAAAACAGAAGTAGTTAATCAGTTTTTGTGTAAAATGTAGTTTTTATATGTAACAGTGTGGTAGCGTATGTAGGTATTTAGCGTTTGCATATACGGGTTCTGTAGCATACAATTAGGGGAAAACGGAACGTTTGTTGCGGCCATTTAGCTTGGACTCTTTTGGGTTTCATTTGGCAGGTAGGTAGGTGTCAGGAACACAATAGAGTCGTGACAAAAAATTGCGGGAAATATAATATTTTAGGTGTGGCACTCCATGTAGGATACTGAAGCATGGACATATTATAATTGGTGCACATCCAATCAATGTTGGAAACATTCATCTTTAGTAATCAGTAAATGATATTTGGATTTTGAGTAACTTTTTATTTACATGGTTATTTAATGTGCCCTCTAACACAATATTTAGTTTGTATCGTATTCATCATATTTATACAATAGTAATAAAACTTGTGAGTTGTTCCTAGCACGCCAGCGCCGATTACTGACTGAAAAAGTCACATAGCAAGGCACGCCGGGAACAGCGAGTATCTAATAAAAGTAGTGCTTGTTTCACTTGAAACTTTCAACGAAAATACGTTAATACATTTTTGACATATCGGCTATTTTCAGTTTAAGTTCACAACATTGAAATATATAAAATCGCTTATTCAGACACGCGGCTACCATTCGGATCAGAAGGCTCGATGTTATTGTATAAAATGTATGCTGGTCCTGTTGTTGTCAGATGATATTTATGCCGCGGCTGTGGACCGTCCGACTTCCTAATTCCAAATGGAAATTAGAAATTAAAACAGAATCAAATCGATTCTAAAGAGGGCTCGGTTCGAGTGCCCGTCCTATCAGCTCTGAATAAACCTGATTGTTAACTTTACCTATAACTTAGTTCATATACGTGCATTATGTGCGAAACTACAGTGTGCACTTCGCTGAACAAAATTTGTCAGGAATTTAATAATCGGAAGATTTTCCCGTAGTCAAATGACAAACAATAGTACTCAGATTTATTGTCTGTATGTCAAAATCATTTTTCTTAAAGACTACACATTCATAGCTTATTACATGTCATGTAGCGCTATGAAAATGTAACCGCTAGTTCACCATTATTATATTACGAAAATTGGGTATCTATATGTAACTGAGGGATGTAAAAAGAATAAACATGCATGAAAATGTCATATTTTTGAAATTGTAAAATTCGTATGTCACTTCTAACTTCGAAACAATAAACTAAAAAATCTTTCGTTCACATTAAATACTCTCACAAAGTGTTAAACAAATTAGTTAATGTCACTAGTGCGACGCTGAATCCGCGCTGTCACCAAGCTCTCACGGTGAGGACGCTGTCCTCGGCATCGTTGGACGGGAACACAGGAGGACCTTGTGATATAAGAACTATAGTATTTAACTTCTACGTCAATATTAAGCTGGTTAATTATATCCTCTCGTGAAGCTTAAAATAGATAATGTCTTACTCGCAAAAATACTCATCGTATAATTGTTGACTGCCAAAGATTTATTTCTGCAAATAGTAGATAATAATATCTACCTTACCCCAGAACCGAACCCTATAATAGTATTGACCACGCAAATTAACCTAACAACAAGAAAGCATTTTGATAACCAGATGGCAGATATGATCATTAAACAAGACTCGTTAGTTAAAATTATACTATATCGGCGGATGCTTCAACTAGAATATTCCTCAATCCATTTACATCAGTTCCTTGAATCGAACCTTAGGAACCAATTAGGTAAGCACGGATCCCACTCAACTTCTACTCTATCATAAATTAATAATTTATGTTACCAACCTCAGTAGTGATCCGCAATTTGTTTACGTATTTAATACCTTATAAGGTACTTTAAAATTCATTACGCGTTTTGATGGGTATTAAATTATTCATCCTCTAGGTAACCCAACCGAGTGTAGCACAGCTGCACAATAATTTCATTAAAGCTACCGGTTCTTAGGTGAAATAATGCGGGTAGAACGGTTGACACACGGTGGTCACACGTGTCCGCGAGGAAGTACTTCCTAAAGCCACCTGATCGGTGCCCCCGGACTTTCTCACGTCGCAGTTAAATGGTAAGCGTTAAAACATAATGGAGGAACCAGCAACAGCACTTAGCTGCTCATGATAGGAGCTAATGTTGGTTTTGACTATTCAAAGAATACCTGTTAGGGCAAATGCATTTCTGAATGCTTGACTTCACTCACATTGCGTGATGAACGTTCGCATAAAAAAGCTACTATACCCATGTGTTGTAACAATTTTTTCCAAGTTAGCTCTACGAGCATGATAAATATATTTTTTGAGCAATATGTACCTAAAAAGATGTGAAATTTATAGTCTATTCATAAATTCTGTTTAAATACAAGTTTATTTATTTATTTCATAACGTTATTGAATAGAGTCGGTCTCGATAATGACTAAATAGCTTATTTTCTTCTAGTCAGCACATTATAGTGAGTTTACCGTGATAAAAACCATTTATTAGTTCATTTTAAAATATTGATTACTATCAAACACCACTTGTAACATACTCGTTAACTTTGTTTCTTATGTTTTTCAATGTGCTTATTATGTGACCAACGTATCCGCACGCATCAACTGACATTTCAAGTCACGCCAAGTTTAAGGCTTACTACAGACGTGCTGCAATTTCAATCAAGTTATAATTTTTAGGAAGATATTCAATTCTTATTTTGAAAGTGCTTGAAGCGGTAGTCATTAGATCTATAGGTTTTAAAAATATCTGGGCTCCATGGTCAAGAGGAATTTCGCAAAACAGGATTCTTTAACATTCCATAGTAATTTTTAACTTTGGAACTACTTACTTCTTTTAGGGGTACACATTTGATATTTATCAGGGAGCTAGGTACTTAAGCCTTTTATTAACTGTCATAATATATGTTTTGTAAAATAATCCCTACTTAATATTATAGATGTGAATGTAAGTTTTTTTGTTACGCTTTCACGCGAAAAGTAATTAACCGATCATCATGAAACTTTGTACACAATATTCTAGGAGGTATAAGAAGTAGCATAGGATACTTTTTGTGCCGGAAAATTGTTACATCCCTCGGGAATTCGGGTGAAACTGCAGGGGACAGCTAGTTTTAAATAAAACTCGAAGGAAAAACATCGCTCTCGTCGCCGCAGTGTGGGGCACCGTTGAATAGGGCCTAAAATGACAGATACATTTTTGTAGGTGGGAAATGTACGTAAACTATAACTTGCTACTTAATAGGTATCTATTAGCAGTGGAACTCCCCTACCCATGTGTATGGTTCGACATGCACTTATAATGTAATTGTAGTTATGAGCGGCGATATTACTGTATACAGTTACTTGTTGACGTATTATTTGTTCAGCGTTTGCCGACTAGTTCACACTTAAGCACAAACAGAGATCAGATAACAAAGTAGGTAGCAGATTTTTTATGTAGGATACATATATATATACATGGTATGTGTGCATATACGTCCAGAGGTAAATGTATCCTGGTATAAATATGAAGCAAAATATATTTAAGTATATCAGAAAAAAAATTATGAAATAATAAAATGACAATAGAATGGTTTGATTGAGGTCCAAACAATAAGCGATTTTATCTGTTGCTAACACCTTTATATTATGTTTAGAGTCTTATCATATTTCTTGTGGCTCAACCCGGCCGTTCAAGCTACGAATATGCACCTTGACAGCATTAATTAGTTAACTAATAACACACCAGGATAGAAGTTATTGAAAAGTTGTCATGTTTTAACTCCAAATCTTTTAGCTTATTATAACTGTTATTTGATTAAGTCAGAGAACCTAAATAGAAGTAGAAAACCAGTATTTAATAACACTGAATGATATTCAAAAATACATACATTTATATTTGGAAATGGTATGAAAAATACAATTTAAAGGAAAATCCATCTAACAGTACATTGTCACGATTCGTTTTAAATTACGGTTCACTATGCGATTGTCACGACACAGCCTATTATTTACGAAGGTTGAAATGACAAGTTACGTTTGATAATTACGCGGGGTGAACTTATCACCTATTTCATCTAGTATTTAAAAACGAATGGATATATGTTGAAGGCTCTATTATCGAAGCGTATGTTTTCATTTGTGTTGTTTGCGTAGTAAAATCTTATGTTGTGCTGGCATGTCATAACTGTTATTATTTTTCTTCATTACCTTCCGCTTCGTGGTTTTACTCATGTTGTCAGGATAATAATCTTTTGACTAAAACTGAATTCCTGTTCTACTGGTTGTACCGAATACAATCCATATCCGCTGAGCCGTTTATGCATTATTGAGTGAATTGATTATATTTGCTCCATACAATTTTATTAATAAGTCCATCTATTCTAGTAGATATTTTTAATAGTTTACAGCTGATTTCCATCACGTTTTGGACCAAGCCACTCCAATTAACGTTGTATAATATAATTAGTATTATTATTAAACCTGTTAACTAAATCAATTCAGAACTGGCGCTCGTCGCCGGCTGCCATGCTTTTGCTCGACTCTTGCGTGGTAAACTTAACTTAACCTCGTCGTTCCACCTTGCGATGCCCGTCGTCACTTTACTCTTTGAGTTCCATTGTTGATGCAAATGGAATTAAAAAATTATGACTCTTAAATATCTTGTTGAACTTCAACTACAAATTGGCCGAAAAGCCTTTTTAATTTTTTTTTTTTTTTTTTTTTTTTAAATAATATAAGCTAGTGCTTGACTGCGATCCCACCTGATGGTAAGCAGTGATGCAATCTTGGATGTTGAGGCGCACTAGTTTATTAAGAGCCTATTCACTCTAGCCTTGAAGACACCCAAATTATAGTTGCTCGGGAAGACCGCAGCAGGCAAGTTATTCCAGTCCCTCGATGTACGCGGTATAAAAGACGAGGCGAAACGCTTAAGTGTTAATACTTTCTATGCGATAGTTTTCAGACTCTTACTTTTAAATTTAAATACCACAATTTTATGAACAAAAACAAATCATTATTACTTTAACTAGACCGACTACGTGTAGTGTCTAATAAGAACCAGCCACTAAATATAATTATTCCCTCGGCATTCACGACATTGACTATTTAATGCAGTTATAACCACTAGGTAATTATTTAAACTAGCTGTATCTATTTATTAAGAGGTTTGGTCAAGTGATAAGAATTCGGAGCGTAGGTATTCATGCTGTTTTAAGCTCGTGCACGCTCAATTCGTGCAAAAAAGACAAGGCAAGAACGAGTCAGCGAATTGTTTTTTTTTTGTAAACCTCAGATTCCTTTGCCATTTTCAACTTTTTTGGTGATTTCTATACCGGAAGGAAAACATAATGAAATTACGTTGACCTATTAAAAATAATTATTTAAAAAAACATTTAGTACTTTGTTTTCAGACAGTTTAAATTTGGATTTTTCAGCGAATGATAACACAAACCAACGAGAGAAAAAGAGAGTACCATTGTTAGAACTTGTATGGAAGAAAAATCGCTGTCCACTTATCTTAATTACCCTGACCGTATTATGCACATACAACCAAAGCTGTGTTCAAAGTAATTGACATTAATTGAAGTAGATAAACAACAGAACATTCAAATCTCAAGCTTTATCTGTATGTTTGTGTTATTACCACAATCTCACCATGCTAGAGGAAAGGAACCAAAGGCATAGTGTCCCTCATGTGGAACAACATTATTTCTCGTAAAAAAAAGTCCGCAAAAAACATGAACTTTTCTGTCTTTAAATAATTATACTTGCGTAGGTTTCGATGTGTCAGTGGATGAGTCAGCTTTTGATGGTACGCAGTTGGTACCCGGTGATTGCGCTGGTGCAGAGTTCGACACTTAGATTTGTAATTTTTTAGAAGTAACTTAAGTTCGTTTTTAGATTTGACCAAAACAGTTTTGTAGTGTTCCATATTTGGGTAACTATTCCTATTATTGATTTTGGTTTCTAGAAAATTATAATAAAAATACTTTAAATTAAGCGCAAATGTGTGACTGTGCATTTAAGATCTTGATTAATATTATTATAACATTTTATCCCACAAAATCAAAACGGTATTCCATAATTGATTACTTTCATCTACGTGATGATGTGGTGGAAGGTGGTGGATACATGGAAAGCCTAGATGAGAGGAAGAGGAATCCAAAACACAACGCCGTGTGTTATACTTACTGTTTTCCTTCATAGAAAGCATCGATAAATCATCAATGATAGGAAAATGGATTAAATTAAGCCATATCCGTAAGCGTCGTGATATATGTATGACAATGTATAGAGACATGATGTCGAATGAGAGACAGAGAAGAAGCTACACTAACAAAAGCTCAGGCAAAAAATCCGGCTTAGTTAATTTCAGGCAGGTACTGTCAGAGGCATACCGTAACTTTTCTAAAACAGTAGCTTTGTTAATATCTGAAGTGTAGCAACAAATTTTGCTACCTCCCGTATACTAATGATATGGATCGATGTTGAAACAACCCATTTAACGGCAACGCATATTGAAATTCCAATAACAGTTCCATGTTTCAGCAAAGACAGGGCTATGGAGATGCGAATGTTGCGGCGAACGAGGCTCCTACTCGGGCAATTAAGCATTACTGCCCAACTGCGCTTTACCAGGCCTTCGGGCACCTTGCCACATGGCAGCAGACTTCGCACTCATTTTATACTCAAGCGGGGCTAGACCACCCGATCTAGCGACTAGACTAGATGCATTTACTGGCCTTATTTAGTTCTACATTACCCACGACTTTAATGCTGTCGTAATTTTTTTTGACATAGTATCAGATGATTCTTAAAGCAGGAAGATTTGGTTATCAAGGTGATTTAAATAAACAAAAAAAATACATCTTCTCAATCGGTACCCGACATCAATGTAAGTACGTATGATATGATGTGAGCGCCCTTAGTATCATCTGCTATAAAACACTAGCAAACACACTTTTACTTAGGGCATCGGGAATATCAGGTACACTCTCGATAATGTATATACAATTCCATACCTTATACCATCCAGCACCTGAATTATGTCACTCACACGGATTAAAAATTGAAATTTTTATCTTAATAGAATGCTGGTTCGGTGCGCGAGCAGTGCGGTACAACAGTGGTACCGCCGTCAATGTAATGAAAGATTGACAGCATCGACAAGTCGGAGAGCATTACACAATCGCGATGCTGGTTCCGTATTTAATGCTCATTCCACATATAATTAGGATTAAGTGACATGCAATGGACAGGTCATCTGAATTTCACATGCTTTTTAAAGTGGAGCCTAATAAAATAAAAGGTATTGTAGACAGGACAGGGGATTTGCCTGAAAGCCTTTAATTATCAAATTCGGTATATGACTGTCGTCTGGATGTCACGTGTGTTATTCTCAGTTCCCAACTAATGAATTTAAAATAAATATTAGATCCTTATTTCATAGGCAGTTTTTACAAATGGGTGATCGAATATTTTGAGAATTTGAAGCATTTGAAAAAAAGCGGCTGAGCGCGAGTTGAACTCACACGAAGGGTTCCGTATCACCGTAAAGTATTTAATAAAACACCGGAGTTTTTTTTATTTAACAAACACACACTGCGAAAATAAAATGCGTCTATCCATTACGGTTCTAAAGATATAGCCCTGTGAGATATGCCCGGACGAATAGAGGGGCCTTAGTATTATAATAGGGTTCCGTTGGGAACCTTTGGTTACGGAACCCTAAAAATAAAATACTCAATTATGTTAATAATTACAAAAATTATATAAAAGTTTATCCTTGCTGAGTTTCTTGCCGGTTCAACTCAGGTGAAGGCTGAATTTCGAACCGGTAGTAATTTATGTTTCGACCTTCATAAGTTCTCTTCTAGGACCTAAAATGAATAAATATAATAAATAAAAGAATACCTTTAAAATATGAATATTTAAATATGTACAAATAATATATTTAGGTTTAAATACTCGTATTAAGAAGTATTTGATCGAAAAAAGTAAAAAATTGGTTTTGTTATAATTGGATCTATAGGCCAGTAACAAATAGCAATTGTACTAATTGTTTTAATGATATATATTTAAAAAAAATTGTAACGGAGCTCATCAATATTATTAACAAATTACCTTTCTTTATGATTATATTATTGTAACAGTAAAACAGATAGTAAATGCCGCGGACTACAAACGTAACTTCTTCGAAAGCCCATATATTATATAACTTGAAGGGGAATTTAGTAACAATTGTTAGGGCACCATTTTTGGCTATACGTTATATTGAAATAGTTTTCTACAGTATAGAGAGACACTTCCGTTATTTCTCTCTACGTGTATCTCTTTGCACCTTGATGTGTTTAACGATTAGGTATTTTGCCACAACTTTTGGCACTTAAAACTTCTCTAAGGTATATTGTACAGGAATTTTGGCACTTTCATTGCTATCATTATAAACTGAAATTAATAGGTGTTTATGTAAACGCATGGCGGATGCGTGCTGATATTTTTTTCAACGCTTTTCCCTTATTATGTGTAACTTAGTATAAGATTTGGTGTTGTATATTTCGTACACAGGTACCTTGTTAATTTTTATATGATCTAACTCGTATTGTGTTACCATTTATAGATAAAATTATATATTTTTTTAAATTTTTGATATTTAGTACATAATAAGAGGGGTATTGCCATCCTGCAAAAAAAGTGGTTCGATGCTCATAAAATTGTATGCATTAATCCAAAATGTAATAAACCTGCATGCTAAATTTAATATAAACCCAATTTCCCAGTTATAATATCAGAATAATGAGATATATTTCTGTAGGTAAGTCATCAATGAAACACATTTTTGTACGGATTAATAGAGCTTTAATCTCTTTCCATCAGGAGCCCTAGTCTGTCAGTCTGCACGCTCGCCCGCAATGGCAGGAATAAGCGTCAACATAATACCTACGTAAGTTGTACATGTAAGTACGGTACATGATACTGTCAGGATGCAATTTCCACGACATTACGGCTGGCTATAGATTGGGTCCGCATAAATCTTTATCTATCGTTTGTCTAAAATATTTTTTTATTTAATAGAGTTACGAAATAAGTTTAGTAGATAACGGTCAAATTGAATTTTGAGATATTGTCAGTTATTGTAATTGTTATAATACTTCATAAAAATATCTGTAATATGCTTATTTTATTATAAGATTTCATGTTTTTTGTTCTGGGATACAATCTTACTAGATATTGACAAATTTCTAAAATGGGGCGCTTGGTATGGAAAAAGTAGACGATTGGTATAAGGAATGAAAATAATAATTCGTGATGACAATTTTCAATTGCATCTCAAGAACTCTGTGTCCAACATCCCTATTTATATCTATAAATAGTAAGGATTAAAGCCACAAAACAGCCTACAAGTGTTATTTGTTACAATTTATGATTATGGTAAAAAGCACAATCTATCTGGATACGTGAAGGTAGGTGAAGATGTCGCCGTGAGCTTACAATGCCTATATAAGATCTACCTCTAAAGTACAGCTACCTGAACAAACCAGGCTACAAGTTGGTTGCTGATGACTTAGAACTTATAATTGGGATCTTATTTAATCTGCGAAAGATGCTCGATGGGGTCACAACGGCACGTTGACCTTGGGGTTCGCAATATTGAGATCAAATAAATAAGCATTATTATTATTAAAAATAATCCAAAATAAGTCAGTACTGTGAAGTCCATTCCTATAATAATGAACGAACATTATAAGTATATTTCATGAGCTAGAGTTGACTGCAAAAAAGTTGGATAGTGGAAAACACAAACATAAGTAGGTACTTTCATAGTCTATTGTATTAGTTTAATTGTTCAACTTAAATCACTTACGTCTTGCTGATTAAAGAAGTCATCTTGGGCGTCTTCGCTCGCACACCCCATGTCTTGCAAGAGGGGAGTTACGTGTCTCTCCCAGTCATCCATTATAATGAAACTTCCCCTAAACAGTTATACTTAAACCAACGCGAACCGTTAATCACAGCTCAATATCTTCACCAACAATTAACCGAGCAGTCATTTTAGCATCTACCACTGGTATCCAGCATTTTGAGCGAGTTAGAAACGCAATGCGGAGTCGCACATTTCGCGCCAAAAACTTCTAGTCTTTACTTTTCTGTAAGCTACTTGAAGTGGCGGGAAATGGACGAGATCGGCACGCGACACTCGGCTGTCACAAAGTCGAGCGAAAGAGAAAAAAATAGCAGCGGCCGCGGGCGTATCACGTGCCCGCAGTTACCGGCGCGCATTCAAAAACGTACTAGGAGAAAAGTCGGTGTTAGCAGCGTGTGCAGAGTCAGTGTGGCGAGGCACGGGATCCCGGCCGCCCGTCGACGCGACCGGAACAGGAGTGCGTGGCGGTCCGCGAGGTCGTACGCCCTCTGCGTCGCGCCGCCTCGCACTGCTCTCTTTCGTGCACCTTGCGAATGCCTCGCGCCGTCTCTCTCTTTGTTCCGCGCCGCACGCCTCCCATGGGCGGCCGCGATTTCCCGCCGTCCGTCCACGGCCGCAACATGGCCGTACCTCTATCTGCAGACCACTCACCAGTTCCCAGTATGAACCATCAATGGCCTTTAAGTTTGTACCAACGAAAATTCTAAATAACTTACAACCTGGAAACGTCTAAATGCCTAAGAAAATAATAAATTACTGGAAAATTAGTTGCAAAACAAAAACTTACTGGAAAGGAACTGACTTGAAGTGATATCTTGAATTAGGCAGGATACAGCGTTCTTATTAAAAAAAAACAAAGGAAAGAAAAACTGTATTTCCCCCAATGAAAACCGCTAGGCTTCAGCAAATGTAATAGATCTATTTATCTTCATACGAGAATAGTTTGTCAGTATAGCTACTGGTTACAAGGTACTGAAAATTTGTGACAGTATACGAATAAACACTGGCTTACCAACTTAAAGGGTAGTCAATGGTGTGAAGCAGAGCGACAGAGAAGTAAACTGTATTAAATATAACGAAACGTTTTAAAAATCACATAAGCTAACAGATGCTCTGCGGTTATTCCTCTATAAACAGAATATCAAGTAGAAGTCCGAGTGTGGAGGGCATCACCACCATGAAACAAGCCTCCCATTACTATTTTATTAACATTCAGGCAACTTTTCACAAGAACTCTGTGAGTCTAATATAAAATATATGGGGGATAAAAACATCAGCGATCAGAATATAAATATTTATCCTACCTTTAAAATTCTCTAGGTTTCAGGAACCGTGAAGTGAGTTCCATATCTTTGGTATCCCAATAATAAATGAGGCTGCATAACTACGTTTCTTGTATGGCGTCAATGTCCCGTACTATGGACTAGATAACCTAGCCGAGACAACAAAATAACCATTTTCAAATATGCAATGACATTTGGTAGTTTTAAATCAACCATCTTTAATTTATTATTAAATCAATACTATGAGAACAACCTTCTCCTTAAAAAATAAATGAAGCTAGACGTCTTTCTCCAAAGCTCCACCACGGTTAAATTATTTAAGAAGATCTGTTTTATATATTTAGATCGTACTCATGGACAAATCCAATTTCTACTCATCCATTTTTTGGCTGTTGGTTGGCGACTTGGCGTTAGCTTATCCTTTTATTTGAAGTGCAAACTCCTGATTCGTCTCATGTCGGTCTATATTAAGGATCTTCATACAAGTTATATCCAATCTTCAATATTATTATACGAACGTGATTGATGTTTTAGCCGAATATATACAAGCCTACAAACAAGCAGACAGTCCACCTGATGGTAAGTGGTCATCGCCGCCTGCGCCTTTACAATGCGTTGTCGTTCCTGAGACGAGAAGTTGTTAAGTCTCATGTGCCTGTAATATCACCGGCCCTTTACCTTTCAAAGGGATACACAGTAATACAAGTGCACTGCTTCACGGCGGAAATGGATAATTACATGAAAGGAAACCTTCAATAAAACAAAAGCAAATATCTACCATATTTTATTTTATTTATTACAATTTTTAAATACATACTTATATAGATATTTACACCCAGACATAGAACAGACAGACATGTTCATGCACACAAATGTTTGTCCTGAGTGGGAATCGAACCTTCGGTTTGGCAGTCAGGATCTCTAGCCACCAAGCCAACTGGTCCGTCAAATATGATAAATATTGGTTCATTTCATAAGTATTAATTACAGAACACTCAAATATAATACACAAAATAATGGTTCTTTGCACCTCCGTATCACTTGGCATGATTACCTAGATCAGTATGAAAATATGATCGTCTATTAGGACTGCGGGTTACTCTTCACTATGTTGCAATGAAATTACGAAAAATGCTGTTATTGCTAATTCCATCTATCTACCTAATGCTAGTGTTCAAGTAAAATGACTGGGGCAGACGAAGGATGAATTTAGGGTAAGAGTTATTTTTTGGAATAAATATGTAATGAATCTCTTAAGATGGATCTTTATAAATGTGATACAGTATTTCAAAGTCATTTCTATTTAAAGCTATTGCTTGTTGGTTGTTTGTGGGATATGCGCTTCTAAAGTCATAAAATTAGAGTCGTATTACTGATTGATACTACGGAATATGAAGTTTCATTTATGGTTGTTAAATTAAAGTGTCACAATTACGTATCACCTAGATTTAGATTTTTTTTTTCAGACATTTCCAACCAGTACTTGTGAAGGTAGGCGAGACTCAAGTTTTTTATGACTAAAGAAGCGGATTTCTCGTAAATTATTAACTTGAACATAAATGCAATTAAGAAACCATAATCGCATGTTCGTAAAGATATGTATGTATAGATACCATGCGCTATAGCGAATCTTTTTTATTTCTTTACCCCATTGTATAGTCGTTCATGAAATACCGTCCAAATGTCTTCTATATAGTGCCAACATTCTTCGAGTAAAATGGCTATATCATACAGAAATACAGGATATTTCAGTTTGGCTACGGGTCCCTCAAAACTTAATCCTACCGCTGCCTTACGTCACAATGGTATGAAAATAAGTCCTATATTCATTCATACACAAAAAGGTAGTTATTGATTATCTGCCTGCTCTTTGACAATCATTTGGGCTCAGCAGACTACGTATCTGCACATTTGGTGCATAACGTAGGTATTATTTCAATAAATTTGGCAGATTCTCTCTCTCAGATGCTTAGAAATGCTTTGGCTGAGCACTCGGTGCAAGGTGAAAGACAAGAGCACGTGGTCATCGATATACTCATAAGTCGAGTCCTACGTTGTCGTAGCGAAGAGTTGGGAGCTGACTGGTATTCGTTGTCGAAAGCACACTGCATCGCCACTACACGGCGAAATGGTTATTATTATTATAAAAAATAACTATATCAAGGTTATGCATCGGTTTGCACTTTTTCTATACGAGGTACATAGTAGTTTGTCGCCTGCAAATTATATATATTTTCTTCGTAGGTAGCTGTAAGTTATCGACTCAAATACTAAGTAATTAATTTCAAAATTAATTGCCGGCTCTTCCAAACAAAACTTAGCCAAAGTAGTATCAAGTGAGTGTGAGGCAATTAATTTATTTAAGAAATATAAAGAATATTTATATTTTTGTTACTTTACCTTCAAAGGCCTAAACTGAATAAATGGTGTTGAATTTATTTTATGACGACTCAAAATTTCTATATTTTTTTCCATAAAACCTATGCACAGTGCATCGTTTGCCCAAAAACTATGACAAGTAATTTAATTTCTTACATTTCTTTTGTCATCAATAAAAGCTTACGGTAACTACAACTATCAACAACATAGTTAAACACTTACGGCGAACAAAGTTTCTGAAGACCGTACAAGCGGCCAATTAAAAGTTAAATGTCTAATTCTTGTTAGACGCGGGAAGTCCACAACTAGTGGGTACGTTACTAAATTGAAAGTTCTTCAGTGTTGTGTTTAGCGGACACGAATCCGTCCAGCTTGCGATGAACCGCGTGAAAATTTTGCACGGAAATTGTAAAGTTAGTTCGGTAGACCATGTTGAGTAAGGTAGGTATAGATTAATATATCCTCATCAGTTCAATAGGCATAGTAAGGATACTAGGCTTGTAGGCAAGTTACTCACTGGGTGGTGCCATGTCAATAAACTTCTAGCCTACGTTTTTTGAACTGGTAAAGTCAAAAGAAAGTTAATTAAAATTGCAAAGTATCGATAAATTTTCCACTAGAACTGTTGGCCAAAACGTTTTGCATTTATTATGGGAACAGCAAAAGAGCGGAACGTCATATTCGGTGTCTGTCTTTCCTTATATCTATCTATCTATCTGTAGACGGTGAAGACAATATACATAGGCAAGAGTTACCTAATAGGCAGTTTCCGAGGAAACGTGTTACATGCACACATCAACAAAATTTACAATCACTTACGTATGATTCGTACGATATGGTTAAGATAACATTTATAAAAAAAGGTTTTAACAATTTTTATCTAGTTTAAATTCGTAGCTACAAAAAAAGTTATGTTATTTTAAATAAACCTATGAAACAATGATAAACGAACAATTTATGATTTAACTAAAATAAATCAAATTACTAATTTATTAAGGTATAACATTTTAGAAGTAACCAAATTAATATAAAATAACACCTCTTGCTCGAACACAGGCAAAAATCCTCCTGGGTATGTTTATGACCAAGTTATCCAGTAACTCTTGCGGTAGCCTATCCCTTCCTTAAATGGTGGCTTATCTGATCTCTCACAGGGTCTATGGAGGTGGATGGTGATTCCAAATAGCTCGCATAAGAGCATGCCATGCGTGCTCGATCGAGTTTAAGGCTACTAGGCGGCCAATCCAATCGTGAGATGTTGTACTCTCAGAGAGCGGTGTTGACTCGCACAATAAAGAGTTTAGAACATAAACGCATCGGTGCATATGGTTTCAATGGTTTGAAAATTCCCTCGATAACAGCTTTGTAATTTTTGCCGTCATGGAGCTTTGCTATAGGAACAAAGGCGCTCTAGGTCCGATAATTATTCTACTATACAACGATACTCATTTTCCGCCTTGCTGAACGGTTTTAGTCTTTGTCTTTCAGAGACTCTAGGCTTGTCCAGACAAGGACACGCCGATTATCTAGGTGAGTATTGATTCGAGTTTCGTCAACGAGAAGGCAATTTTGCAAGATGTCATTGTCTTCATCTTCTTCACATTGATGCTGCTTGGCCCAGTTGTGCTCTCCAGGACTCCTTTGCTCATAGTCCAAACTGGTGTTTGCAATTCCTAATTTGAGTAGAAATTTCACATCTGATGGCGGCTTGCAACTGTAATCTCATTTGAGTCGCGTTGACTATTGGATCACGGACAGTCAGCCCTCTGATGTAACGCTCCTGAACAGCAGTGAGAACTTTTGTTGCTGACTTCCAATAAGAACACACCAAAAGTATCTAAGGATTAAGTAGGAGTTTTTAACTATTCAAAACTATTAAATCAATATTTTACTATTCTATTCTTCCAGAAGAGCTTCTCTTTTAATTCCTATTAACAACTTATAATTTTGTTAAAATTAAGCAAATTTTGGGTATACTCGTATACCTAACCTAAGTTAATGTCGGCAATTAAAAGGCAAAAAGAGAAATTTTTGTTGTAAATTAAAAAAATAATATAATCTGTGTTTCCGCCACTGACACGAATCACAAAATGACAGCGATTTGGCATGCTTAAAATCAGTTCATCTAAATCACTTATACAAATGGCCACCCACATTCTTTATATTAATAAGCCAAAAATTTGTTGTGGAATATACTCGGCAGAGCTCTTCTTTGGAGCATATCCCATGCGTTCTCAATGGGTTTGAGGTCGGTTGAGGAAGAACGTTAATGCGAGCATCGGCAAGAATGCGTGTTACGACTCTAGCCGTGTGTAGACGTGCATTGTCGTGCATTAGACGAAATTAATCACCTAACAGAAACAGTCCTCGCCTGATAGATCTGAGCGACGAGGTTGCCCCTGATCCCAATGCCGGCCCAAATCATTATTGTTCCCCTTCTATATGAATGAACTTCCTGACAAAATGTAATGTTCTTGACGTCCAATGGTCTTCCAAACTCGAGTACACAATCTCTTCCTCCCAATTTCTGTGTTCGCGAGCCCAACGGGTAACGGTGTAAACGAGTCCTATGATCGCGGGGTGCTAAACGTGGAACTATCAGCGGCCTTCGGGAACTCAGACCCACTTCAACTAAACGATTTCGGATGGTATGCTTCGTAGCCAACATCATGGCAGTCATGGTAGGATTACGTCGAGCAGTATTTTGGATTACCGGTCCCGTGGGTGGTGATACGAGATCGCCCTCTATGTCGCTCGGCCACGCTGCCAGTGCTACGATCGCGTGTCCAGATGCGGCTTATGACGCTCTGTGTAGTGCTAAGAGTGTCAGCCACAGTACGTTGCCACGACGGCTTTCATCATATTTTCTCGTGTCATATGATGTCGTCGCTCCATACCGATGCAATTTCTTTGCAATTCTGATGCAGACTTTGTAATGGTTTTGTAGAAACTTAATCCCTAGACACTTCTGATGTGTGTATTTCTTGTTTTGCAACTACTATGCCACGTATCACTTATGTCCATTATGTCAGGAAACATTCACAGCGACTGTATTTATCAACTTTTAGCAAACTAACATTTCGCATCTCAATATCCTCAAAATTAAGTGATTGTGTCTCATAGTACACAGCTCAACCTAAAAAAGGGTTTGTGTGAACCTGCTTCCAGAATAATCAAGCTGGTGTCGTTGCCATTTTATATTAAAAAAGTCCTCAGGGTGAGAGACAGAGGGACAGTTTGACGTGGGAATCAAATTGAATTCAATCCAAGAGGAAACACTCCATATATTTTTTCCAAGCTAGCAATCATATCTGGGCATGGCAATGTCTAGCAAATGTGGATTCCTAAAAGACGATCATATAAAATAGGTAGTAGTTATGTATAAAGGAATAAAATATACATATTTTTAATCAATAGGTTGTGCTAGCTAAAATAAAGACAGATGTAGTTTTGCAGTAAACATAACGCCCTTACAATTTATGACCTTGTGTGTGTTAGGAACCCGAATTTATGAGCCTAGCCATAACCAGTGCGAAAGTGATAGCAAACATTCATGCGAAGAACGAGCAATAAACAGGAATGAATCAGTCACATAAGGTCAAGTATTTCGATATTGACAAAAGCGCTCGGAAAAAAAATATGACAGTGAATAAACTATTTCAAAGACATGGTAATATAATTATAAACCACGCGTATTATAAAATAAGTGTAAAGAAGAGTATTTGGAGCTCAGATATTCCTGAAATTAAAACTGGTGGTAGCTAAAGCCGACAGAAGCTGCCCCTTTATTCAGCTAATACAAACTTCGTCGGCGAGCAGCTTCACGGAGGCCTCGGAGAGCTTATCTCTCACGTGATTAGTAGTATTAGCGTAGTTAGCGAAACAGCACGGAGGCCGCGACAAAACATCCTCGAGGTAGTGTAATTGTCCGTACAGAATCGACTACCTGGTTTACTAACCTCAAAAATATTACAATATTACGGTCAAATACTTCTCAAACGCTATATGCAGACTTACTCAGTTTATGTCCAAATCAAGCAATCCTGCAGGAATGCTGTCCTAGTGCAACCCGGATGAGCATATGGACTCTGTATTAAAAATTAAATTATCGTAGCCTGATAACATATAGAAAAGTAAACGACTTGATAAATAAACTTTTTGTAATCAAGCTAATATTGAAATGCGCTAAAAAGAATAAAATTAACATTTCCTTCAAAACTTTTACTATCAACTTATAACGTCATTACACAATTTATCCTACTAATAATGTTAATGTGAAAGTTTGTAATATAAATGTTTGTTACACATTCACACACAACCTACCAAACAGATTTCTCTGAAACTTGGCTCATAGATAGAGCATGCCTTAGAATAACATATAGGCTACTCTTCATACCGGGAAAATGTAACATGCCTCACAAACGCGGGGGACAGTATTTGTAGATAAACAAGTACATTAAATAAGTTGATCATATAGTTTATAATTTCTAAAATTTTCAAGTCATGTAAATTCTTAACAATAGTTTAATTCTGATAAGAAAACTATAATAGCTAGGAATATTATATCACCTTTTTTTTTTAATAAAAGCGTGTTATACCTCTCATAGGTGAGGCCTTTGTCCAGCAGTGTACGGAGATAGGCTGATGATGATGATGATGATGATACCTCTCATTTCCTTGGCGTAAAATAATCTGATCTAGCAATTTAATGTAAGTAGGTACCTACTTGTTTATCTACACATGTAAATATCGCGACAAGCTTTTATATCATACTAGCTGTTCCCCGCGGTTTCACCCGCGTTCCCGAGTTTGAATGTCATATTTATTTATATCTATACTTCTATTCAACATTTCATCACCCTTTCAAAACTTTAAAACCCTTTTTTCGCATTAAAAAGAAACATATGTCCTTCCTCGGGCTCTAGACTATTTGTTTAACAAATTTCATTTAAATCAGTACAAAAGTTTTGGCGTGAAATCGGGACAGAGTAGTAGTAGTTTGAGTAGTAGAGCTCTTAGTGCAGAGTTCGTCCGGGGAAGTACTACCACCTTACCCATTTCCGCCGTGAAGCAGTAGTACAATTGTATTACTATGTTTCGGTTAGAAAGGTAAGGGGGCCGGTGAAATTACAGGCACAAGAGACTTAACAACTTCACGTCTCAGGGTCGACAACGCATTGGCGATGCTCCTAGTGTTGCAAATGTCCATAGGCGGCGGTGACCACTTACCATCAGGTGGACCGTCTGCTTGTTTGTCGGCCAAAGTGGCATAAAAAAAAAAAAAAAAAAAACAGACAAACAGAATTACTTTCGCATTTATAATAATAGTCAGGATTAATTGTGTACTGACATTATAAGTTAATAGTAAAAGTTTTGTTTGTGGCAAAGAAAGTATCGAAAAAAAAACATTAGCTGTGGCTCAAGTCTTCCAAATTCCTATTCTACGATTCCGTATGTAAATGAGTATAATTTTAATGATACAATATTGTTAGAAGAGGTGAAGATTTTTTTGCCAATATTCGAAGATTTTTTTTCGGGTTTAAGCAAATACACAATAACGGTTGGTAACATAAAATAAATAATTGTAACCTTAATAGTAACCTAACATTCTCTCAATGCAGGGCAGTAGCCCCAACGGATTTTCTTTGGTTACTAGCCTCCTTTAGTCGCGGGTTTTAAATTATATTATTACATTTATTATTATTTTTTTAATTTTCATATTTTTAATGTGTGTAAAAATTGTATGTTATTCCTTTCATTACTTTTTTATACTCATAATTTATATTTTGAAATATGCAAAAACACTATTAATAATTACGTTGTAATTTATATCGGTCGTAGAATCTTTTTTTTATATTTAATTTTGTGTGGGTTATTTTTTTATATTAAACTGCTCATTTAAAATATTTTTTCCAAATATTATTGCAGTTTTTTTCCACGGAAACCGAATCTGAATCAGTTTTCACAAACAAATAGTCTCTCACACTAAACGCTCTTCGTTCCGTCGTGGGTAAAAAATAAGCGTTAAACATCTGATCTAAGGAGGAAGTAGTTTATCATATATCGCTCAGCTTTTAAAAAAGGCATCAACTTTTCAATGAAATCGACGCCGCAATAGGGAACTGTCCTGTATTAAAGATAAATAATCAAACGATAAGACCGCCCATTGTACACAGTTTGAAGGTTCATTGTTGTTTATGTTATAAATTTTCTTGTTTGGTGTACAATAAAGAGTTATCTATCTATCTATCTAAGATAGCTTATTGTATAGTCAGTGTATTGAACATCCAAAAAATTTCGAAAACATCAAATATCATCATAATTCCTTAATTAATGTGATTTTTAAGTACTGATCTAATGACAAAGAGTTTGTTATTTATGCTGTACACACCGTACACAACTTGCTATTTCATACAAAACTCCATACATTTGAGCGTTTTGACATTTCATAAAGAATTGCTGATTTGACATATCAGGAAACATCCCTATCTCCTCCTTAACAAAACAATCGGAGACAACAGTTCCGAGATATTATGACCCGCAGCCATGGTTGTGAACGAGAGGAATATGAGTGAAGCGCAAGCGCAGCCACCGCGCACCAACAGCCTGTCTGCAAACGAATATAATATTTCCTTAACAATTGAATCCCTCAAATCCATCTTTATCTTTTCTCGTTCTTAATCTTTCTTCGTGAATTGACAATTTGAATTGCCAATGACTAAAATTACTAAGCTTTTTTTAATATTTTGCCAGTGAGGCAGTGAGCCAGTGCACCAACCGGGTGAACGCAATCCGATTTATATCGTCCGCCTTTAACGGGCTAGGCAAAAAATGTGTAAGATTTTTCCGTCCCCCTTTCTGTACTGTAGACGGTATTTACAGCTATTGGCCATTTCTTCAATTAATTATTTATTTCTGCGTTTCTTGTAATTGCTCTCAGATAACTAATTTACGTTACGGAAATCCATTGTAAGATTATACAAAAACAAATATCTAGTAACTAATTCCACTGGATCGCCGTCACTGTCAAGTCCCAAACAAGGAAACTCGACAAGAAATCGACACGTGCTTCGCTTCTACACGACGCATCTTCAGGACGTATTAGAGCCTGTCACTGAGTGGACGCACTAGCACCACAGACGTGTTACCTCGCCGACCGCGATTCTTAATTGCTCTCAGCAATTCTACGCTCTGTACCTAATTCATTTATTTGTATAAATAAATATAAGTCCCTATATATTTGAAACATAATAGATATAGTTTAACAATGATAAATAAATGAATTAAAAAAAAAAACAAAGTAATTATAAAAACCGGCCAAGAGCGAGTCGGACTCGCCAATAAAAGGTTCCGTAGCAGCACTAGCAGCAGGTAGGTAACATAGTAATATACAAGTTTTTATAGTTCGTTGTAAGTTTGATCGACGTGTTATTATAAATATACGATCAAGCCACGCTCTGAGCGAATTAATAATGTTATTTACTTATCACTGATTTACTATAAGAAAATAATGGTTCACGGTTTATGCCTAAGGCCTGTGATAGTAAAATTATTGTTATATATTTGAGTATAATGAATAAATTAGGTAATTTGATTTATGACGTTTAAAAACAAAACTACTGTCTAGATCTTATTCAAACCAATTTTCGTTAGTAGTTTGCATAGTAATACACATCATATATTTTTTTTAGTTTTATCATGCCCATATTTTAGAAGTTACGGGGGGGGGGGGGGGGACACACACATTTTACCACTTTGGAAGAGTCTCTCGCGCAAACTATTCAGTTTAGAAAAAAATTATGTTACAAACCTCAACATCATTTTAAAATACCTATCCATAAATACCCCACACGTATAGGTTTGATGAAAAAAAAAATTTTGAGTTTCAGTTCTATGTATGGGGAACCCCAAAAATTTTGGTTTTTTTTCTGATTTTATTTTAAAATCTTAATGCGGTTTACAGAATACATCTACGCACCAAATTTCAATAATGCAGCTCTTATAGTTTCGGAATAAACTGGCTGTGACATACGGACGGACGGACAGACAGACAGACATGACGAAGGCTATAAGGGTCCCGTTTTTGCCATTTGGCTACGGAACCCTAAAAATCTGTTATACAAACCAATAATATGATAGTCATGTGTATATTCATTTCCTTTTTTTTTGTTTGAAATATATGTAAAGAAAAATAGAAATTTTCTTTAATTCGAATTTTCCTGCGCATCAAACCTCATTGAACGCGCAGTGACATAACAAATGAAGCATGTGAGCTATGAAAAGATAACCTATAAGCATCTCGTAATTGTTATGAGAAAACAATAATTTACAATATTAATTTCATTGTTAAAATATTCTTATTGTGATGTAGGAACATACATAGTTAATAATGACAATAAATGTGAAACTCAATTGTGTTTGACGTACTGTGTCGTCCTAATCACGAAAATATCAGAAATTATCTTATATATATACATGGGCCGACAAACAAGTAGACGGTCCATCTGATGGCAAATGGTCACGGCAGCCTACGGATATTTGAAACACTAGGAGCGTCGCCAACGCGTTGTCGACCCTGAGACGTGAAGTTCTTAAGTCTCATATGTCTGTAATTTCACGTCTCAAGTCGTACATAAGCTTTTAATTCTAATAAAGCTATCATAGATAACCGTAAAGTATCTTAAGATTTTTTTCCAATATAACACCCAACTTTTTTGAACTGTGTACGTAGGTAGGTACTACGGTTAATAGCCCTGTAAAACACAGAACATACCGAACCCACTACATGACCTTAATATACTTACGCATGTTTTTGTATAGACTTATCAAAGAAATAGCGAATCCGAGGTTTCATCCACAAATTGAGAAATCGGCCCCTAGATTAATTATGTTTAATAGCCTTAGCTTTTTGCTGAGTCAGGACCTATTCCTGGCATCACTCAGCATTGCTACATTTTTAAAACGTTTGGTGTATTGTTTGTTTTTCTCATATTATTTTGTTTTTTAATGTAATGTAATGTTGTGTGTTGCCACGAATAAACGTATTTTCTTTCTTTCTTTCTCCTTTCATTCTAGATTAGTGAAAATATCAAGACTGATCCATGAGAACTGGAAGTAGACTAGTCTACTAATCAGTTGCGTCTTTACCCATAAATCAAGGGCACATGAGTCATGAGGCACGAGCCCAAAGATTGATAGCGATATGCCAGAAAATGAGTGCCTAAAGACACTGGTTTAACGTAATCTACAAAACAGCCCATTGCTTAGCAGAAGTTATTTTCCATGCGACGACCAATTCCTATAAATAAAACTTAATTTAAATTTAAAACCCAAGGAACCAACTCTTGGGTGCCTATGAGGACTGCATGGAATGAACCAAATATGGACAGTTATTTAGCACCAATGCTCACGCGTTTCATCGCGACGGTTTCACAGGTATTTTTTTTTTAGTGCGCGCGTACTTTCTCTTGCATGCGTTACCATAAGGAAACATTTCGGTCGACATCCAATTGATATATCCACAATGATGAAGCCACAAGTCAATATATTAGAAAATAATTACGAAACGAAATTAAGTATATAATAATTATAAAATATGATGCGCGCAAAGTTTGTGGTCGAGTAAGGCGCCCTATGCGCGCAGGTGGAAAGGCACTGACTAAACCACCAAGGAGTTCACATATTAGACATTTAAAACTATTTTAATATTCCTGTAATAATAATCCGCATATTGTTGACTTTAATCTCTGGTGGGATAATATTGTAGCGTAACAGAAATCCATATATATAAAAATGAATCCCTATTCTGGCTGGACCGATTTCGCTAATTCTTTTTTGTTTTGTATTGCCAGGAGAAGGTTCTTATGAAAGAAAGAAATAAGAAAGTTGCGCGGAAAATTAGAAAATTTAAGAAAACATAACGGCCATATTAACTTTTCTAATGTAACCTTGACGTTTGACATAAATTTCAGTCGTTTGACAATATCATTTAAAACAGAGGCATGGGTCGGAATTATATTGATAAAATAATAAATTTATCATTACTTCGTGCACATTTCACAGTCGATTAAATCGGAATATTTATGAATTTTTTTACACTTTTACACAATTTTTATGTGTATTCATCTCAGTTACTACAGAGCAATTACGCCTTATATTAAAAGTTCAATTGATGTGCATCTTAAAGCATTAGATTCACAAATACTATATATTTTTTTTTTTTATTAACCTGTTATAATAACGTGAATACGAACTATTCAATGTTCATAGTTAAAACAGGACAACGACTGTCGGGTCAGCTAGTTATCTATAAAAAACGGCAAAACAAATGTCTGTTGTATGGGAGCCCCCTTAAATATTTATTTTATTCTGTTTTTTAGTATTTGTTGTTATAGCGGCTACAGAAATACATCAGATATACGAACCATTGCACGAGTGAATACATGTGACATCCCACGGGAATGCGGGTAAAACCGCGGGGGACAGCTAGTGTATTATATTAGCTTGATTAAGATTTTAAAACAATGATATATTTGATATTTAGATTAGAATTTTGAAATCCATTTTAATATTTTTTAATGAGATATCCTATGGTATGCAAAGGGACAAAGGATACTTCTTATCCCGGAAACGTGTGAAACAACTAGTACGAATTGCAATCAAATGCCGTCAGCCGTTAATATTTTTTATCCTTGATTGATGAAATCTCCATTGGTTGTTATGTTTTTACAAACACGGTTTATAGGTATTTATATCGAAACGCTTCTGAATCAACACCGTAAGTGGAAGGAAACACAAACAGAAATACACAAACGAGTAAATTGATTGCTTTGATCGTCCAGTATAGTATCGACAGTTTATGACCATACTGGCACAAGTAGCTGAACCGATTTTGATGCATACATTAGATACATAATTAAAAACTATACCTCGGTGACCGAGTGTTATAAAGCTCGGTCAGAGACCCAAAGGTCCTGGGTTCGATTGATGTGATGTTTAAAAATGATTAGGTTATATGTAGTATATGCTCACAATATTAGGACTTAAAATAACATCGGTTTAATGTGAGTCTTACTGAGACCTCTGTCTAAGTCTTCGATGTAATTAATGGGTGTAAAGATATGTAATAAAATACAATATTTTTAATATCTTTCGTGTGTAATATTTAGCTGTGACAGAGCAATTTGATAATAAGATTTATTTTAATTATATAAATCTAAATTGATATAAAAAAAAATCCCAGATAAAATTGATATTGGTAATTATGGAAAAACCTATTAATATTGAACTCGGATTATCAGACTGGCATTACTATTGGTCCAAAATAATTGACTGATTAATGGTACCTTAAGCTTTTACACTACTTTGGTTATACTTTTGAGATACTTTATTGCGCAAACTGATTGGAATCGAAGTATTTACTTAGGATAGCTTAATGAAAAAACAACGATGGTATATTCTTAATCTACATACTACAAAATATAGATGGTTGATATTCAAAATATCGCTACTATCTACGATCAGTATTAGCTGAAATAAAAAGGGTGGAAAAAAATTGCGAAACTTAACTTTATTGGAGAGTAAAATTTTCAGATGTTAAACTACACTGTGTCCAAATTTATTATCGCATCTGATAACCCATACAAAATCACATAATATATAACAAAGGCTGTAGCGTAACTGTTGCAAAAGTAAAAGAGTTCAAGATTATAATTAATTTTCCCGAGTTATAACTTCATCCCCAGGATTATCGACAGGCCAGTTGGCTTGGTGGTTAACGCTCTGACTGCCAAACCGAAGGCCGCGGGTTCGATTCCCACCCAGGACAGACATTTGTGTGCATGAACATGTCTGTTTGTTCTGCGTCTGGGTGTAAATATCTATATAAGTATGTATTTAGAAAAACAAAATTGTATATGTAGTAGGTACATATTGCATATGTAGTATATGTAGTAGTACCTATATCAGTTATCTGGTTTCCATAGTACAAGCTCTGCTTAGTTTGGGACCAGATGGCCATGTGTAAAGAATGTCCCAGGATATTTATTATTTATATTATTTTATTACTTTTCTTTCCCCAAAAATATAAACAAATACTTTGTATATTTATATTTAAAATTGTAAGTGTCTCATATATTTTATGGTTTTATAAGTTAAAGAGGTTACTTGACGAAATGCTAAAATCATATCCTCTAAAAGTGAAAAGAACGCTGTGATCAGTAACTCATTAATAGCAGGATGGTACCTACCTACATATTATTAAAAAATCTACATAAGCAAAATTTCAGCCACTAACGACAAATGGTTTCAATGATATAAGGATTCTTAAAATTGCGTTAAAGGCTCTTTTCTACAGCCACGGATAGGACGTAGCTACGTAGGTAGGTACTTAGGTACCTATTCAATAAACATAAAATTTTGGCTTTGTTGTTTAGGCGCTTCGGAGGAACATACTTATATACAAACATCATACCTACTTAAATAGACAGCTAAAATTGTAACCATTCCTTTTGGCTTTTCTGTAGTCGGGTAAAAACAATGATAATATAGGTAGGTACTTACCACTGTTAGCTGTGCGCCGTGAAATGAAACGTAAATTATTCATTCTCGCATAATATTGAGAAACGGAACGCCAATGCTTTGGGTTGTGAAGTAGGACGTAATCTTGTCTAATGAAGTTACTAATAAAAAGTATTTATAGGTTCGGTGTTGTACTTGTATGAAATTTAGATTTAGATGATTGTTTTTCTCGGTCCTTTACTCAGGAGTTTTAAGATTTCATTACTGGATGACAGTCACAGCCTTTGACATATGATTGATTGAATTTGACATTGACATTTATTTTCAATCAAACAAGTGGGACAGAGAGCATTCAACTAAGTTACCGATAGATTTTGTTGTGAGTGTATCGTGATTTCATCGCTTAAAAACTACAAAGTACTTAACTTTTAATGATAATAGTGTCAATGCAAGATAATTAAAAGATGTCGCCTCCGACTGAATTAAGTTTTGATGAGATTCTAAAGTTTATGCTAGCCCACAACGGCAAAGTTACAAACCATGAGTTGGTTAAATATTTCAAAGTGTTTCTAATGAATCCTGACATGAGAGGTGAATGTTTTGTTACGGTAACTTGTACCTTATTCTCTTATCAGCGGATCTTATCCACATCCTCTTTTTCTTTGTAGATGAAGCCAGAAGTACATTTAAAAAGCATGTGAATGCATTAGCCAATATTAAAAATCAAAACAACGAGAAATGGTTAATACTCAAAAAGAAATATTTGCCTCCAAATGGAAAAGAAATTGATGAACCTATAGAGAACAAAGTGCCAGAGTCACCTGGTGCTAATATTCCAGCGGTATTGCCAGATGTAGATCATAAGTCAGATGTAGAGGCAGTCCCAGAAAGACCCCCTTTGCCATTGCAGCTCAATCAAGACTTAAGTATTCTTACAAATCTTATTCAAGACTATACTCCAATCAGCAAAACACAGGAACCAATATTGAGCGAATCCAAGGAGAACTTATCGTTGGTTCCCACAGATGATAGTCCACCTTGCGAAGATGTTCCACCTATAGTTCCAAGAAGGAAATCATCTGACAAATCTATTGAAAAAAAGTTAAATGCATCTGGTAATCAAGGTCCAAGGAGTCCCACTATAAATCAGGATGTTTTTGAAATTAATGAGTCATCAACATTATCATCATCGAGGAGTGAAAGTATGTTGGTGGATAATGAACAAAAGATATCTGTTAAGGAAAGAAAGCAAATGTTTAATAGAATGGCATCAGAGAGTGATGTGTTAAAGTCTAATAAACTCGGTGGGAACTTCAGTACATTGGTAAGTTCTTAAAACATTTTTTTTAATTAGTAATAGATCTTGAAGCCCTGGTAGCTTAGTGGTTGTGATGTTATGACTTGTGGTTTCAATCCTACAATAGAATTATGCTTCTGGTGAGGATTATCACAAAAAGCACAGAACTTACTTTGTAGTTCATAGTTACCCATGTGGCTGCTTCCCAAACTAATGTTAATAATATGTTAAGAATCAAGAAACTGCTCTAAAAGTGGGCACTGGAAAATTTCGCGATATTGTATTGGTTGGCAACACATTGTCAATCCCTCTGGTGCTTCTAAAGACTGTAAGGGACTTTTAGTTATTTTACCAGGTGTAATTACATATAAAGGTTTTTTCATAGTTTAGAAAATAATTTTTAGTCTGCCATTAAAAATGACAAGTAAAAGTATACATGAATAGAGAAATCGCATAACTCAATACTTTTTGATATTACACTGAGGTCAAAAAATGAAGTATCTGACTCTTTTAAAATTGGAATCTCTTTCAAAATATGGTATAATAATATTGGGTTTGTTCATTGGAAATAATTTGTTACATTTTTAGTTTTCATTATATATATTTACACCTTGACACTATCATACCAGAACAAACATCTTCATGTACATAAATAAAATGTGAGAATTGTATATGATGGGTTCAATTGAATGATGTGGTCATTAGAATATATATATCTAACACCAACAGACCAATTGGATTGGTGGTTAGCGACCCTGGCTGCCAAGTCAAAGGTCACGGTTTGGATTCTCATCTAGAACAAACATTTGTGTGCATGAATACCTATATCTGTTTGTTTTGTGTCTGGGTGTTAATATCTATGTATTTATTTAGAAAAATGAAAAAGTAGTACATCAGTTATCTGGTTTCCTTAGTATAAGATCTGCTTAGTTTGGGATCAGATGGCTGTGTGTAAAGAATGTCCCAGGATATTTATTATTATTATACCTATACCATAGTAAATACTGCCATAATACATGTATTATGCCTGCATTCATAACAAATATTTTCCTGAAGAACATATATTACCAATAGTAAGCCAACAAACGCGAAGACAGTTTACCCGATTCACATTTGCAATACTGGGCATCACCAATCTATGGGTGATTTTTAACAAAATTTGCTCCCACTTTCTGATAGGAATATAAGAGTGCAAGCGTTTTAGAAATTTCTAATTACTGTAATTGGAGTCATAATAATTAAAGTAAGATTTATAATTAAATATGATACATATAATATATACTAGCTGTCTCCCGCGGTCCCGAGGAATGTAACATTTTCACGCCACAAAAAGTATCCTATGTCTATGTTACTTCTAATATCTCCAAGAATTTGTGTACAAAGTTTCATGATGATCGGTTAAGTAGTTTTCGCGTGAAAGCGTAAAAAAAAAAACTTACAGTCACATTTATAATACTAGTAGGGAATTTGTCTCATATGACTTTAATTTTACCAGCTACTGCTTTAGAAAAAATAGATTGGTAGTAACAGTTTAGAACACATAATAATTGAGACTTTTATGTGCTGTAATGCTTAACTTGCGGCACGATATGATGGCGGTTTTGACGTTTAACAATGGTAAAGAAAAATAACCTTTATTTCTCCAAACATAAGGTGCATCTATTGATCCAACAGCTAATTATATGATGATGGAAATCAACCTTATCCCAAAGCAATACAGTTTCTTTTCCTATGACAATCTGAAAAGCAGGTAATATAGTAATTTTAAATGCAGTTGACGTTACTACAATTAGTATCTAATAAATATATAAGAACCTATTTTTGCTTGTAAATTATCTCCCATAACCTTCATCTGATTGCGATAAAACTTAGTCAAGTTAATGCTTGAAACTGCGCGAAGGTTTAGGCTAACCAGGGTCGATAATTTTTTAAACCCAAAAATATTACAGTAGGATGAAACCCATTAGAAAAGGGGGGAATATGATAAAAATGAAAGGAAAAATAAATTACGGTCGATCCGACTTCGGGAAGTGGGAGGGGGTGAGTTTTTAAGGGTAAAAATGGTTTATCTTGATTTCCGGCAAAACTACAAGTCCTATGGAAAAATGTTTAATGGCAAAGTTGTAGGTAATAAAAAGATCTACAACTTTTGTGTTTGCAATTTTTTCACATAACCTCGAAATTTTGGTGAAAAATTCAAATAACCATGTTTTTAGTTTTTTATTTATATCTTCTTCAAAAAGAAATTCTCTAGATCTCTACAATATTTTGAAAAAGTTGTAGAATCTTCTTTAAATTATATTTGTAGATGCCTATTTATTGCTGTTTTAAGATAAATTATATACCTGAGTGACCTTCGGTAAATTTTAGCCCATTGTAAGGTATTTCATATAGAAGTGGGGACGGACCTAGGAGGGTCTGGGCCTTACTACATACCTGCTATTTCGTAGCAGCTGTAAAAACCGTTACAATATTTGCATTTTTTGAGAACATTTCCTATAGTTATGTATTTTACACCATCAGAAAGTAGATATTTCAACAAACAAAAACCCTCCAGACTTTTTGAAAAAAGCTGATATTTTGACGTCAGAATTTTCGATTGAAAATTAGGGTGCTTTTTTGATATTAAGTCAAAATAAGGCAGACAAATAAATATTTTGAATCTAATAAATTACAGTGTATTTGGGAGATAATAAAGTAAGTTTTCACCAAATTTCGTAGAAGAAGATTTTTTTTGAAAAAGATATAAATAAAAAACCAAAAACTTGGTTATTTGAATATTTCACCAAAATTTTTAAGGTTATGTGAAAAAATTGCAAATACAAAAGTTGTAGATCTTTTTATTACCTACAACTTTGCCATTCAACTTTTTTCCATAGGACTTGTAGTTTTGCCGAAAATCAAGATAAACCATTTTTACCCTAAAAAACTCACCCAAAAATTTCCCGAACTCGGATCGACCGTAATTTATTTTTTCTTTCATTATTATCATATTCCTCTCCTTTTCTAATGGGTTTCATCCTACTGTAATTTTTTTTTAGTTTTTACTATTTTTGAAGGCTTCGGCCCTGGTCTATAAAGGCATTGTTGACATTTAATTTTCAGTAGCTGGCACGCGTTTCGTACCGGCAAATCAATTTGAAAGATTTGCCTTCCAATTTTGTCAATATTTTTATCCTTTCAACACAATTCTGTGGCAAGAACGCGATGCGTGTCAGCTAGTTTTTTTTATAAAAAAATCTATAGATAATTCCATATTTTCAAAAAAGTTTAGCACACATGAGGAACTCTACACTAATAATACCTGTCCCGTGCAGTTTCACCCGCTTTCCCTAAGGAATATAAGCGGGCAACCGTTTTATAAATTTGTTATGACTCAAAAATGTAAACGGCAAAAAATATTCCGAAATTCTACCCCTAAGGGGGTGAAAAACGGGGGAAATGTTTATATGGGACAACGTGATAATAGCATAAACATTTCATAACAGAATTAATGGAGGACGTGTGGACGAGGAGGTTAAAAAGAGGTAGAAACTGACTGTCTGATCGTTTAACGCCCAGGTGAATTCAGGTTATATCTTATAGCTCATCATATCCCTCGGAAAGTGAGTGAAACCGCGGGGTACAGCTAGTATATCTAAATAGTTTAGCCGTGTCCATCCGTCTGTCTGTCTGTCCGCGACACTGCACAGATACTCGATCGGTTTTTAAAAGTATCATTGACATCTGATCGAGAAATCCACCACCTACATTTTAATATTTTAAATTTCGAAGACCAACAGAGACCTGTTGGTCCATCTGTTACATTTTGATGGCTAAATCCGAACCGATTTTGCAAACCTAAGGCACACACAAAGCCTGTGGTACGGCTAGCGACACAGTCTACTTATTAACGTGTGAAGACGCGGGGCTAAGACTTGTGTCTACTTTACGTTATAAAAATTATAGGAAGGGAATATTTATGATGTTTTTAAATAAACATTTAAGAGGTCTTTATATCGTGGGTTTGTACCTATATTGTTTATTGAATGAAGGTAACTTAATACACATTTTATTGCCTTTATTCGTATTCTGATTTCATTCCCCGAAAATATTTTACAGAATGTAATTCCTCCTTTTATTCTCTTCAGGGTAGAATTACGATTAAGTACAAAGATACTTACTGTAGTATATACCCCTTTAACCACACTGTATTTAAACCAAGTTTCGAGATAACATGTTATTAAAGTGTATGAAATGAACAGCTCGTTATACAATTATTTACGTGATAAAAACAGATAATCTATTTATTTGTATAATTATTACTTTGAGGGAGTAAATAATTATAAAAATTTAGGGTGTCCGCCGCCTGCAAGGATCGTTGCACCTGTTTGCGGGCTGACAATCATTAACAAATATTTTGATCCAAAAACTATGTTATACCTACAGTCTTTAATTATGATAGGGTGGTTCGTGATAGTGAGTTCGCGACGACCTTTGTATTTTTTTTAATACCAACCATTGAAATACCAAACTGAGGCCTGAAATTAAAGAATTCCATTGATTAAGAGTGATTAATTTATAGTTCAAATAAAAATAAATAATAAATAAATATCCCGGGACATTCTTTTACACACGGCCATCTGATCCCAAACTAAGCAGGGCTTGTACTATGGAAACCAGATAACTGATATACTACATATACTGTTTTATTTCTAAATACATACTTATATATATATATTTACACCCAGACACAGAACAAACAGACATGTTCATGCACAAAAATGTTTGTCCTGGGTGGGAATCGAACCCGCGACCTTTAGTTTGGCAGTCAAAGCGTTAACCACCAAGCCAACTGGCCTGTCAAAATTACCTGATAACTAATTTATGAATTATGACTACGACATAGAGTCAATAGACAACCACACTGGGCGGGAGGAATCGTAAAATTCACATATGCAAAAGTAATATGACAAGAAGGCCATTGATATCGCTTTAGAGGGATAAGTGCTATGTACAGTCATGATATATTAATAAAAACATAATAATAAAACAATAATAATAACCATCCATCGAAAATATTATTTCTAAACATACTTAATAATCAATTTAATCAAAACAATGAACAAAGCGTTCACTCGGTAACAAAATTATCCCAATACAATAATGTATTCAAACTATAAACATTTTGAAAGGCCAATTGTAAATAACTTAACTATATACTCGTACAACTATGAATTTTGTTATCTCTCTATCTACTTTAATAAAACTCTTGAATATTAAATTGTTGCGGTCCGGGTAAAAGTTTCCTGTCGATCCACACCTGGTCCGAGCTAATTGAATTGTAAAACCTTCGTCATGGCCCTTTGGCGGTCAAAAGGATGTCGATATAATTATTATCGATAATATACATTTTCTCGATCGCACACAATAGGGACACAAGAATGGCTCACTCGTTAATTCAGCACTTTTTAAAGTGTTCAAATGTTTTTAAATGATATATGCACATGCAAATTTTCCAACCAACCATTTGCTGCGACATCACTACTACACCCTGAGGGCACATTTCGGAAACAACCAGAGAGGGATGTCAGAGTGAGTGCAAAAATTTATATAATAATAATTTCAACTCATCCGAACGGGACAACCCCTACACGGGGGATGCTTATACAACACGAACAACAAAAGCTCCTAATGACAAATATTAGCTGTGCACGTACACCTCTACCTAATGGACTTTACAATTGCTTTATACCGAGTACTCCACATTGTAACCTATTAAAAGGACGAGCCCCGCATTAACCGTCGTCTAAAAATGTGAATGTATGCTGGTTATGTGCTGATTTTTAAATTATGCCGGGAGTTATAACAAATAAAAAAAGGAAGAGGTATTTAATTCGATGTAGATGTGTAATTTTTTACGGTATGGCGCTTTATTTCCGTCTAATGTGAACCATTTTCAATAAGCCTATTTTTAATCAAATGTAAACTATTTGCTTTCAGTACAGGCAAAATGTTTGAGTATTTGTTCTGCTATTTTTTTATAACTGCAAAAAGCAAACATCAAATTTGATAGACAAATAAAAGGAATGTAGATGTCGCCAATCAAGTATAAAAAATAACGGGTTGCACTCCGCGAATGCCGGCAGAAGTGAAAACTTGTGCATTTTTACCGTCTTACGAATTTTCGATCAGGTCACGTGTCCTGACGTAAGTTTTACATTTTATACCCATCCCAAGAAAAGTCAACGCCGCTAAAACTTCAATAGTACGGTAATTAACGGTCGAATTAATAGTATAAGACTTCAATAGTAATAAATAAACAGGCATACCTATCTAACATCAAAAAATACTTGTCTTACTCAATAAAAGGACGATATCAATCAGCACCGAACTTGTTTCCTACTTTTTAGTTAATATTTATAATATACCTAAGCGGGTTATAGATTTTAAACTTTTTATTTTAATAGAAATGAATTACTGCTAAAGTTAGGACTTTCATTTATCATATTAGCTATGCCTTCTTCATCAAATAATAGAGTTTTGTGTTGGTTACTTTTTGTTGAAACCATATACATATACGACTACCTGTTAATATATAAAAAGAATCAATTATGTAACGTAATTCCTGTGTCAAATTAGGATGTCTCAATTAGCTGTAGCAATTAGCGTAGCGTACTAGCTTTTAAACAAAGACTGACATCAGTTTCTGGTATATTGAAATTCACTTAGTATCACCGCGAAAAGCACTAAATAATAATTGAGCAATCCGTTTCACACTAAAACACGCCACATTGCCACCCGACTGAGTGAAGTCTCGATATATAAATCAGCCCTGAAATAGACTGTATATACTTGCACAAAATTCCGATCGTCAATTAGAAGTAAAAACTGCTGTGTACTGTGTACTGCACGACTCCCAATTTCTAGAGCCTATACATCATACAAGGTCAGAGAGGTTTTAATTTGTGTTTTTACGTTTTAATATTTTATGGAAATGCAGTGTACCTACACCGTGACTCTTAAAGTGAGGACCTGTACTTGTAAAATAGGATTTTTTATAATATCAATATTGACATATTCACCCATGCAATTGATATCTTTGCCTGCGCAGTGGCAATTTAACAATACCCCTCTTAATAAAGTCAGCTGGACGGAAGGCAAAAAACTTTTAAAATGTTATTTGTTCTCTAGTATTTAATTTTTGTGGATGCCAGAGGGCTTCCAACCCAGGCTCATGTAGCAAGGAGACGTATGTTGGGCAATGTCGTGCAGACGCTGCAGGGACGAGCGATTGACCAAAGCTGGCGGAAGGTTGCGATTTTCCCAAAAATTGTGTTCAGTTCTTCACTATAAATCCGCAGCAATTCTCGTACTGTACAGTACGTACGAAGCTGAGGTAAATCACACTGGCCCTCGACCACCAAACGGAGTCCATTACTTTTCTAGGGGTAAATTTTCGTTTATTGCGTATGTGGTTAGCCAGGGTCTAGCCAACACGATGAGCGATTTCGATTGTCGAAAAGATCATTTTTTTGGTGAAAATGCGGTTAAAAATCCCTTCTTTCTGGGTCTGTTTAGCCCAGCTGCAGTTTAAGTTTTATCAGGTTTTACAATCGCCTTTATTTGTCGTTGTGGACCTGAGTTTTCAATATAATATTATCCAAGCAATATAATAACTTCAGCATTTAATTTCCAAAAATCAAACATTGAAAACAACTTTGTTTTCTAACAATAATTGTTTTTAACAATATACAGATTTTTTCTAAAAGGACTTCCTTTTGGAAAACATCTGTATATTGTTTCCAAAAAAAAAACTATTTAAATCTCCTCTTTCATGTACGGTGATTCTTTCCGATAGACTTTTTCTTCATAGAATAAAAACGGAATAATATCAATAGCCATTTTATTTACACACAAGAATTTTTCAGTAAGACGATATTACCTATACAGGGTAAATGAAACTTTATCCGGGCATTCTCTGTGGTAAACGAACTATGGGGTAAATGATACTTGACCTTTGCTAGCGTCCCTGTTAAGCATCGACGCCCGGGGCTATCGGGACCAATTAAACAATTTTTCCTATCCGCCCCGTTGATGGAACAAAGGCACCAGAGAGGAAGTCTACATATAAACGGGCAGTGCCTACTATAAAACTGCAAAACGCATAGATAAAAATCTATTATTACGTTCTAATCGATTTCAACGTCATATTTAAATTTAAAAATCAGAAGTATAGACATAATACTACATAAATAAAATCTACCAAATTTATTTATGAAACAATCGGTTTGTTTTCATTGATAAGGACTTCATAGACTAATAGCCTTCACCAGGTTTCTTCACTATGCCCTTTTTTTTAAATGCGTGTCATGCTAGCACAAAAAAACCTATCGAATTAAGAACCTTTCCCTTTTTTTATTCGATTACAAATAGTTGTTTTGCTTCAACTAAAATTGATAATAAAATTCATAAGTTTTGGACTTCTTAGATAGACCCAAAACATACACATAAATTTTATCTAATGTTTTAAATCAATAATATCATCATTATTCATGGCGTATGAGCTTATGGAATACTTGCTCGTGACTCGTGGTTGATTGTCCCCTGACAATTACAATCGTGTGACTCAAAAGCGCACGTGTGCTGTTAAAACTCTAAAAAAAGGTCATTCGTGCTTTTTGTTAACCACGTTGTTGATGTTTCGCTTATGAATTGCCTTCTAATTATTTTTAGTTATCGTTATACCGTTATGCTTAATATCAGACATATTATATATTGTTGGAACCCCATAAAGGTGGTTATTCATTACTAGATTTGATGCATTCACCTTCCCATCGTTATCACTAGATGCAGCTAAAACAGAAGCAACTAGTTTAATCACACCCATTACGACTTCTAAGTATGTGCTAAACGCGAAATTCAATTTGTTTTTATTGGCTAAGCACTCAGTAAACCTTTTATTGTATTATCCTCGTCGCCTATTTTGTGTTTAATTTTAGATAGACGGGCTGGTACGTCATTATACATTCTAAAAATCTTTATTGATTATTTCGTATCAGCTTTTTATTCATACTTAATAGCTGTACAATATAACAATAGACATATTTTACGATACGTCCGTTGTATTTGGTTCTAGTTTAATTGAGCTACTCATAAACTGCAATAAATCCTTCAGAAACTTAACGAAAATAAGCTTCAGTTTAAGTATACATCATCAAAGTTTTGAATAAAATGCATAGTTGTTATGCACGATGAGGGAGATAAGGTGGCACGGTCGGTTGCGAGTTGGCAGGAAAATATGACCGATTTCATTGTTCTCTCTCTGCTATTCGGGCCTGAGAATCACTTGCAGCCATCAACAACGCGGATGCCATATTTAACGAGCCTTGTCGAAGCTATGCTAAATAGGAACGGATGAATTAGCTGTCAGCTATTCAATGATAAAAATAAGACGGCACTTATAACACGTGTAGCGTATGAAACAATTGAGCGTTCTTTAGAATACTTACACCTGCCAATGGTTGGAAATCATGACGTAAAGAAATATTAGGTGTTCGTTTTAGTTTTCATGTGGCTTGCAAAAATGTTATATAAGTGGTCAACATAATAGTAAAATCGAAATGTTTATATCTATGTTGATTGTTTAAAAGAGCTGGTCGGTCGATAGTATCTTATCTCCTATCTCCTATTTATGGAATTGATCTTTCAGATAACTAATTCTTTACGTCTGGTTACTCAGAGAATAAATTCCCATATAACCTATTTGTCGTCGTGTTAGCTAATTAGCTGTTGGTTAACGGTTAAACAAACATCACATGATAAAATGTAACATTTCTCCATCTTTGGGAGTCAAGTTACCTATGTGATATTTTGGTCCATCAGCAGAAAATATAACAATCTAATATCTTTTAGTATTGAGCATTTATTAAATTACAAAATTATCTGGTCATTCTGGTAGTTTTAATGTATCGATCATAATGCTATAGGTAGGTACGTCGCCACATAATGAGGCTAAGCGCGAACACCATGATGCGTAAGGCGTCCTGGAGCGAGGGATGATGCACGCACGCCTGGAGCTCTTCGGCGACTAAAGGGCGAGCCTTAAAAATCACTTACGTTAATATCGCATACATTTTTATAATATACCGAAGGGTACGAGTCAACATAAATTTAAGTTTCTCATTGGCTACTTAAAGATAAATCTTATCATTTCTATCAAAGAAACTCTGGACGAATATTATTTTATGGATATCCTAAAATACAGTGTAGTCTTAGTTCTAATTTGCCCTATCTTATTTAAATAATTTTACTAACTCATAAGAATATATTCAGTACCGTGAATAATCCATTCAGTTCTGATTTTAATTGTTTCAATAAGAAGGTACCAAAAACTGGCGTACAAACTTAATCTTATTATTAAATCAAACACATCACATTAAGGATGTTATCTTGTCAATATCGAAGTCCCTAACAGTGCGGCCAATAGTGTAGACATAAATATGTAACGACAGGTGGTAAAGTGGTCATGCTGAGCAGCGCACGCCCAGCAAACCAATAGGAAACATTGTAACTACGCCGATTTATTATTCAAAAATGAACTGTATAATGCGCCACGTACGACTGTTGATTACTTTAACTTTTAAAATTACTTATGTTGTTAAACAGAGAAATCAAACGCAGCGCAAGTCTGAAGACGGGAGAATTCGAATTTATTGACCATTAATTCAAAATATTATTTTCACAATATAAGTACTCATTTATTAATTTTGAAATATTAGGTTCCGATTAATTTATATGTGTCGTTAAGATATTTATTATGTATGTAAATATCGTCTTTATTTATACTCCTAATCTTTTGTTTTCGGACGTTAAGTACGTTGATGTACTCGAGTTCAATAAATTATTTGCTATGTGTATGAGTAAGATTTTGTTAAAAATTTAAGTTAAAAATACCAATGGCTCTGACATAAAATGAATTACTTACTTAAATCATTTTTTATTCGCAGGGCGTGGACGAGGATGATAGAGTCTCTGTAAGTATAGACATATATGTGATACCTATATATGGATGGATACAGACAGACGATACACATAATTATGTATTAACATATTCATAAATTTCAGTTAGATCAAAAAAGTGAAACAGACCCCTTGGATTCGAATCAGAAACAATGGATACTATGTGCCGCAAGAGGAGAGTATCACGCCCTTGCGAAGATGTGCAAGGAGAACACGAAACTTGTCAAAACAAAGGTAAGTAATTTACATCTCTAAATACTTGTGAATGAACTGGATATCAACTGTTTTATTTAATATCGTGGCATGAAGCTGATAGATTAATTTCTGCGTACGTATGTTAATGTCGAGCTTCTATGATAAATAAAGCCTTTTAAAATTTTCATGGTGTTAATATAATTTAAGGGTTACATCATGTTTGATAGGTATGCGAATAATTTTTTAATGTTCAGCCCATTTGCTAAGAGGCCAACCAAGATTTTTTGTTTAGAAGTGATAAACGGTAACGGATGTAGTTGTCCCATATCCTTAGTTTTTAGGCGTTAGTTAGCGTCAAGTGAGAGCACATGTCCAAAAGGTGTGCTTCTAATTGGGTCTCGGGGAGCGCGACCGGCGGCGGCGCCGGGCCTGGGCCCCCCCGTCGCATGCTATCTTGACATATCTCCGGACGTAGTCCCTTGTTTTATTTTACGAGCCATCTCTCAAGCAAGTCCCATTTTTTCCATCATACTATTGTGTTTATACGATGTTTCGACAGGCCCACTTGATATATTTACCTAAGCTCTAACCCTAAAATTATAGGATTCTAATATAGGGCATTCCAATGATTATAATAAAATTATAATATTATAGGATTCTAATATAGGGCATTCCAATGATTATAATAAAATTATAATATTATAGGATTCTAATATAGGGCATTCCAATGATTATAATAAAATTATAATATTATAGGATTCTAATATAGGGCATTCCAATGATTATAATAAAATTATAATATTATAGGATTCTAATATAGGGCATTCCAATGATTATAATAAAATTATAATATTATAGGATTCTAATATAGGGCATTCCAATGATTATAATAAAAAATATGCTATTCTTAATCTTGGTATACTATCAAATCAAATTATTGAAACAAATGGATAGAACAGCATTATGGACTTTTCCTCCTTCCTTTAGATAATACCAGCTTAAAGCCAGGCCCCTTGCCTACTTTTTTATCGTGTATGTTCAATATTCATTTATAAGGCGAGGATCTGAGAGTGTTGTACTAATTTAGACGATTAAGCTACTAATGCTTGATAGATGTCGAATAGTGTTCCGAGCGCTTTTCTCTAAGAGCCGAGTAGTTTATTTGCGGGAAAATTGTGTTTCTTTGTGAACTACAAGACTTTCTAATGCTGTAAATCTATTCTATTCTAGCATAAAATATTTTTCTTATTTGGGAAATGGGCCCGCAATTTTATAAAATATTACTTATTTATTAAAACCTTTTACTTTAAGAAATAAAAAGGAATAAAACTAGTATGATCCTTGACAATGTGATATGCTATTAAAATGTCTACCACTTTACGTAGGAGGTTCCCCGCTACAATAGCTATTTCATATCATTTTGCTTTAATAGGAAACTAGATGAATAAAATTTGTGAACTAACTTACTGTGGAGAAAATATTCAAATAATTTAATTATTTAAGATTTTTTATTGTTTTTAAACAAAAGTTCCCATAATATACGTGTAAAGTAAAAATAACAGACCCGGCCTCGATATGTTCATTGTTACAAATAGCATTCTCCATCAACCAAATTTTAACTTTGAATTTTAAAGGAAAATAGACATACATGAAATTAGTCCGAGATTATACAGTTAATTATTTAGCAGAATTGACCCTCGGATCTACTGGTTGTCGTCGCATTGATTACTGAATACGATAGCGTCGTTGCTGAATACATTACTTTTATTGAATACGCAATAAAAAAGGTAATGATAGCCTTCTCTTTTATTGATTCGTTGTAAATCAAGGGTCGACGCAATTGGATTTGAGTTTTATTGGCATCGTCTGTGAATAGTTGTTAACTGAGCTTAATGAGAATTATCCGAGATTTGTCTTCGAGAGCGTGTCTCCAAGCCCACTCTCGTGTCCGACATTACTTCTCTGTAAATTTTAATTCTACGACACAGTTTTAAATATGCTTCCAATTAATACATATATCGGTGTATATTGCTTTAACACGTGCTTTAGAATGTAGAGCGGCAGTTATTTTCTTCTATCCACTTCCCGAGCTAATAAAGCAACAGTAAATATTGTCAGACAATATGTAACACATGTTTGCTACTGCATGTGCCTTGTTGGATGAAATTTGACGTCTTTCCTCTAAAAAACACTTTGATGCCTATTTTCGTATTTGCCGGACTCGCTGATAGAATTATAGATTTGTGGAAACGTCTCTGTGTGTGGGTTCTTATGATATTTTTTATTGTAGGCTTTCAATGTTTCGTTCGATGTTTCTCTTTGATATAGGATATTTAAATGTGTCATCGTTCCTTCCTATTTAAGAAAGTTGAGTTTAAATATTCAAAGATTAACAACCTCACGAATTTTGACTATAAATACGTAAGCTACTTACGATGATTAATGTTTTAGATAAATGACTCGATTTTAAACCTTTATGCTTTGAGATGTGCGAAATATTTCAAAGAAAACAGTTAATAAGTCATAACGTTAAATCAAGTATTTATATTTATGGTGTGAATGCCAAGTTGTAACCGGTGTAGTTTAATTTCTTATTAAAATTCGAATACGTGATGCAGAGAGAGATGGTGAGTTTGAAAGTAAATAAATTGATGCATCTATTAAAAACTTAAACGGATACAGGTACCTGCATTGTGGCCTCTGAGATTAGTCTTATGTGAATATTTTTTGCTTCGTTCCCCAGAGGGCTTGAGCGAAGAAATATAGTTCTCGTATTACAAACTAAGATAATGCGATTCCTGATAACAATATTTTTTGTATATGTAGACGTGCGAACGACTCACTGTACATTGATTGATCTATTGTTACTAGTCATGCGTAGTTAATGTTCGTACAGCCTAAATTTTTTTCTCTTATCTTAAGGAAACATTTTATAGGGTAAATAGATATGAAAATAAAAATCGGGTGTTAACATACTAAGGTACTTTGACTTATGTCGTATTGATACTTTTGTCAACTGAAATATAGATTTGTACAGACACAATGCCATCAGCTTTAGTAGATGAAACCAAAAGTAAAACCAGCTGATCGGCAGAGAATCGTTCATAGTAGTATTAAAACGGCGAATTATAGACGCTTTTTTACCCAAATTACAAAGAGTAGAGATATGGCTCTTATTGTAAATATGAAATTTAAATACTTAATACATACCATTAATATATAAATAAATATAATATAAAAAACAAAGGTTTTTTTAAACCTTGTAAAGTAGGTACAAATTTCTTTAATTCGGCAGTAATTACGTATCTACCTTACTAAGTGGTATTTATTAAATTATATGTACGGTGTATGTATTATGTTTGAAAAATATAATGAACTGATTTTATAAATCAGTACGTCTTACGTGAATGAAAGAATGACGTCATGACGTGTCTTGGCTATATCTATCATTTGATGTCTTGAAGATGGTTAAATCAAACGTGTGTACAAAGCTTCAGCTCGATTAATTGGAAGGTACTAGTTTAAAAATCTGTTGCTAATTGCCATGTGAGGTTCAATAAAAATTTGTAAAACCGTACTATCGTATCTCCCCATGGGAGAAGTGTTGAATACAGATAGCCATATGCACAGCTAGCAAGGTTAGGCTAGCTATTCTATACAGCGCACTGGGCCAAACCTCTACTGGTACAGATTCCTAATTGTGGGAGCTTTTGCTCTTGTTCGGCATGAGAAAGCCTATTTAATAAAACATATTCAATTATTCCCTAACGATCATGTAATTGTGTCGATAAAGATTTGTTTACACAATAAAAAGTCGAAAGCTAACTTATTATTATTCTTGATTTATGATTGTACGATCCCGGCCGGGGCGGAGATGGTGATCCGAGTAATTAAATCCAAATCATTCGACGACGTTAGTTACCAAACCAACAGTTATATTGATTGATACGATCCCATAATGGTATTGTTAATTACATTTATATCGGGTAATATAAGTAGAATTCAATATCATCGTATTTTATTTGAAAAGCTTCTTACTAATTTTATGTTTGTTAAATATCATTTAAAATGATGCATATAAATCGAATGGATTGCCATGTTTTAATTGGTGACTGACTTGGGTGCGATTACAGTATTTTTTTTTAGTGGCGCCTGCTTGACGTGGCGTAGACCGAGGGTATCGCATTTCATTGTAAAAAAATATTTCAAATACTTGTCTACGATTTCGGTTGCACGCGCTATTAACGCCAAGTCGACGATAGGAGTGTCGTCGTGGAAAGCAATTTATGTCCTGATTTATACCGATGCAAGGCATTGACTTCGTTGACATTCCGCAGGCTAATTAAGACAGTGATTTTGTTAATGATTTATCCGTTTTACTGGTTCCTCGTTATATGCGTTTAACGATCAAGGAATCTCTCAATCCGACCAATTCAGCTAAGTAAAATGGTCTGTAGACATTGGAGGTATAGTATTAACAGTCAATGTACGGTTAATACTGTAGGTAACTTGCAGTTCCAACTAACGAGCATAGGTACCTTAACTAAGTGTAGTATAATATATCTATGGTAGTATAGCACTATTATGAAATGATTCTTCGACGAACTCGTTTGTTACGGTCGCTTGTTACTGTGTGAAGTGAAGCACGTCGAAAAGAACTTTTGGTGTATTGTTTTTTATGTGGTTTTCAATGGGTGTGCTAACTTCTCGAATGTGTCGACCGGCGCGGCGCGGCGCCAAGCTGGTGCAACCCGAGATTTGACGCCGCGCCTCATTTGACCCATCCGTCGAAGGCGCGCGCCATTGTTTAGGTAGGTATGCATGTTGAACACACGACTGACGGACAGGCCGACAATAACGTTTCTTTTTTAAATAGATTTTTTTATAAGTGTCACCAGAAATTGATATTCATGTTATTAAATAGATACTTAGAGAGAATGACTCCAATTTCTATAAATCAATTTTAATATGTGAAACAGGGTAATGCTAATACTTAGATATACTTGTAAAGGTTTATACGTATTAGGTATGTATACATACCGCCGGACAATACAACTGAGCTATCAGTTGTCCACTCTCCTAGGTTTTTTGCGATTACCACATTCAGTTAAACCCATAGCTCTGAATTAATTGCTCTGCTGTTGAATTAGCTGTTATGGTGACTGTATACCTACTATTAAGGACATAATTTCATTATATGACAACAAAAAAATACGACTATAGTTCTCCGTTTTTTTTTTACTTAAATGTCCAAACGTGACGCATGGGCATTCCGAAGTACAGGTAATGATTTCTAACAAAGATCAATTGTACCTTGCCTTGCCCAACACGAGAATCGAACTCAGGAACTTTCGTTCGGAACGTTTTTTAGTCAAATTTTATAATGCTCGACAACCACCGAAGTGATTTAAACATTATCTTTATAATACATCGTATTTATATACCTTTTTTATTATCTCATCGAATATTTGTTATATATTGACAATATAATTGGAATATTATATTTCTTAACAAAGAGAATGTTATTTTACGTTATCCACCCGCAGGAACTTAAAAGACAATTATTGATTAGTTGCATTATTTTTTAAATTAAACTCTAAGTGCTACCAGCAAAAACACTATTCCAATAAACATCTGGCAATCCCACGAATTCGACAAGATCCAACGAAAATTTTTGTACATGTTTGTTATTTAATAACTCCACAACGGCTGAATGGATCTAAATGTAACTTGGCAGATGGATAGATCATACCATGGAATATCATGTGGCACACTCAATCATAACTAAAGTTTGTGATGCTAAAGTTTGGGGACACGTCTTGTACGATTATTTAATTAATCAGTGATTTAACAATCTGCTTTGCACATTTCAGAAAAGAAATTTGAAATTATGTTCGTTATTGTTGGTAAGCACGTAACCGTTAGACGGGGGGTCTCGTATTCAAAAACGATCTAGGCCCATAGTATCTACTTATAAGAATATACCTACTTGCGGGAGTGCAAGTCACTCCCACAATAAGTGATTTCCAACGCGGTGACGCAGCGTTATTGTAATGGTTGTTTGTTTAGTGGTTCTACCTTACTCGTGTATCGGCCTAATCATATATGCCTAGTTTTGTTTTTATACGGTCGTTTCATTATAGAGTTCATGGGCGTGTGATGTTGGTCGCAATCAAATTTGAAAGGAAACAGGTTAGTATTTGTGCTGCTTAGTAATACGGTTCTGGCGCCACGAGGTGTTGGCAGTTTTCGATTGAAATTATATTTTTTTGTTTATGGCACTATAATAACTTTGCCCATCAAATGAAAATCAACAAATTAATAATTTAGTTCATTAATTAGCAACATCCGCAGCTTTAATGGAGTGTAAAATGGTATATTAAAATTAATTATCAATGAGCTTGGGTTCACTAAGAACGAAGATGTCCATGAGTATTAGAATGTAGCAATTACAGCTGAGATGTACAGCATTATTAAAAGGCAGCATGCGGCTGTGATCATTGCGACGGGAATTAGCTTGTCTAATAAAATTGGTACGATATTTTCATATTTTCATATTTTTATAGTGTATCGTTTTACTTGGTCGATGTTCAGTGTATTTTATTACTTAGGATTAGTTGAAATTCGCGTTTCTTAAAAAAAATTACAGTTAATTGCAATTTCCGTGATTTACGGCTTTCATGAAACAGTGAAAAAATCTCAAAGCTAAGAGTAGAATATCCGAACTAATAATAAAAACTATCCCATATTTATTTTGTTTCTTTTTTGGTTAGAAATTTGTTCTACAAAAATTTAAGATTTTAAAATACTTATGCACCTCCAAAAAAAAAAGTAAGTTTTTTGCCAAATATCGGCAAATACTATCATAGTATTTAAAAATGTATTTTCAAATGTGCAATCGAAGCACATTTCAATGCTCAAATTGACGACGACAATTGAAATTAAATTTGTTCTCATTTCCATAAGGCTGTCAATTTATGATTCTTTGAACGTATAAACACCGCATTGTATCAAACAGGGATCCGCTTGTTATTGCAAAATACGAAAGCATGCTAATTGAAATTCAGCATAAAAGGGATAATAAGGGCGAAGGGGACGCCCGCGCCCTTTTGCCTACAATCCGTCACTCAACACCGCGATTGAGAAGATCACATGACAAACTACCGCATGTACCACAAACCTAATAATAGATCTAACCGTAGCTGCTTGTCCTACATCCAAGCATGATAATTGTTAATATTACAATTGAATTTCATAAACTATAATTCGCGCTTTATACGGAAATTATTTTATATGTATCTTATAATTCAATTAAGCGTTTCTATTACATACCTGTGGAAGCCTAACCCTTAATACCCCAAAAATGTTGCACCTCCACTATGTTTAAAAAATAGTTGAGTTCTATATATGAACCTCTACCCATATAATGTGTTAACACTCTGAACTCGTGTAAACGCCTTTTAATTGAACATAGTTGTTCGGTGTCGGTGGCTACTTTGTTATACGCGTTGTAATCCGGGTTAACATAAAACCTTCCAGGAAATAATAATACATCAGCAGATAATTTTAGTATTACATTATACAACGTACTCGAACGGTAAAATTTCAAAGAGGAACAAATTTGTCAACGGATAATATTCTCGGAGCGTTGAATTTTAATTTTCTAAAATTGGAGCTATTGTACATGAGGGAGATGGGTGCGCAATTTACGAAACCCGGCTGGGGCTGCGAGGGAGAGACCTCGTACTTTACCAGTGCACATTAATTAACCGAGCTGGATCTACATACGGCGCCACAACTACGTACAGAGCCCAATGGTGGCAAGAGCGTAGATTTACGACTCGTTCGACCACCGTCTATCGGATAAACTAATTGCAGCGCAGAGCTATTGTTTCTAAACACTAGGCAGAAATAGAGCCTGCCGCATGCCGGCCGACTGGCGAGCTACGACCGACGATTGTACGCCGTCGGGGACAATTATGTGATTGTCCTGTTTGAATCATCTTTGTTGACAATGGTTTCGCAAAACGTCCTTTCTACGGAATAATGACTCATATGATTGGTTATTATTATGTAATCTACCTAGAGATTTACTTACATTGCCAGTGTGTAATAAACGAAAGGTAAAAGCTTTCGTGGGTTAGTGTAAAACGCACCTACTAAATCACCGGTTTCAACTTACATACGAATTCACCACACGCTTTTTGGAGGAAAACATTGAAAATAAACCTGTGTGCCTGAGAAGACAAATGAAAAGTGAGCTCGGTTGGTGGTGATGAAGATGATATAGACGATACGTTACGAAATAATTTAAAACACACTCAATATTTTTTATGCGGTATAATTTTTGGTTACCGGCCGTAAAACGGCTATGTGAGTGACGAGGTGCGTTGTAGGGGTGGGTAGGACGCATGTCGCTACGATGGCCGCCGGCGGCGTACACGTCGCGTGACGTACGCTCCGCTCGCTTTCGGCAATACGCGAACAACCGCCCTCACTACCTTTACTCTACCTACACTGCACAAAGGATATTTGAGATCGTAATTTTAACAACATTTCGCCTCATATTTTTATTCACAATTAATATTACCCTTGAGACAAATAAATATCCTCAAGCAACTATGACGATTTATACATATAAACTTAGTGTTATCCATCCATAAGGAAACCATGCATAGTAAACTTTAAATCTATAATTGTTTCCCCCTCGTAGAAAGCGTGTGTTTAATCGGCTGCTAATCCTTGAAAACGGTCGCTGTGGGCGTCAACTTGTCTCGATTCACTTTCATCTCTACTATACATATGAAAACACGCTTTTCTACGACAAAAATAATTATAACCTATAGGCGGTAGGCAAAGCCCGAGGTACTCCGTTAAGCCACTACAATTCGTTTGCGGCGGCAATGAGCGGCTTGTAAATCAAAGGGATTCTACATTATTAAGCTCATAATTAATGTAAAGACTTCTTAATTTATAGGCGCAGTCATTCTTAAAATTGCTCCCGTTTTGATAAGGCGGCCCTCAGAGGATGTGATCAACACATGTAACATGTTAATGGGTGTAGATATGGGCCCAACATGCATTTCGTTCGACTTTCAAGCTTCGCCGTCGGTGCTCTGTATAGTGAACCATTTTGTATTGCTATTTTAGTATTTATTTAATCAAACATTATAACAATGTGCTACAAAAACCGTAATAAAACATTTTTTCAATGAATTATGTTTCCTTCGTTTGGTGATCCATAGTGAAAATATCACGGCTTGGCAGGAAATGTGTATTTAATAAAAGCAAAAAAGAGGATTCTTCTGTGATTTACGGCTTGTGTGTGATAATATTTTTTCTGGATGTGTTAATGACAGCCGGGAACTGTTCTTCATTGAAGCCCTTATAGGCGAGCGAGTGTCGTTTAAATTATACCCCGCCGCCGCCGCCGCCACCGCGCCGCCGCTGCGCTGCACCGCATTGGCCCTGAGCGACTCCCTATTAATTTGTTTATATTAGAAATGTTCACTTGCGCAGTCAATCACTATTGTCGTCGGGCGACCGATCCACGATTTGTTTTCAAAAGATCTTAACCGTGTTTCGGTTATTTCTGTACAATTGAAGCTTTTAAATTTAGTGTCACCGCAACTCTCCGGAGACGATCTAAACATTTGTCTCGGGATATTTATCGCCGCGGCTCGTCGAGTTTATCATCCAGCCGGTATTGTGGCAATCGATCAGAAGCCGCGCGAGACTGGCTAAATTGATTATTTATTCAGGCTTAGTTAAATCTTTGAGCGTCCGTGTTATTCGTTGGATAAAGAGACAGGAAATGGTTAAATGCTCAAATTGAAATGTGTGGCGGCACACTGTGTCACCACATTTGTCACTGTGGCCAATATTTGGTTTAAAATTTTAACTTATTTCCTTACATTTCATAAATTTGTTTGTAAATATGTCTATGATAGCTCGATAGTGACATTCGACTCTACGACAACGGTAGTGGAATCTCATGAGCTTTCGATAAAAGAAAATCTTGTCGGGACGCTTTAGCATTGTAGTGGGGTATCTAAGTACTTGGACGCAGTATCCTTTAGTAGTTACGCGCCATACCTAATAGCCGCCTGGGTGATAACCATTCTCCAGTAACAATTGCCTACTGATTTTTTCAACAATTGTTTTTAATCTAGTTAGGTGGCATAATGAGCCCTACCATCTTCGGCTACATAATTCATCGATTGAACTCATCGGTTGAAATATGGATTTCCTAGATTATGGATCGGCATGGCACGGCTTACTATTTATAGTGCTTACTATATCCTCAATATTATAAACAAGCTACTTATTGTTCAACTAGTCAACATTCAATATTGTTTAATAACAAGTAGTTATCGCAAAGATTTCCTCATAAGTCCCCTATTATTACCCAGCAACAATAGAACACATGAATCTGAACTCCAACTATAGCGGGCTAATGAGAGGCAGGGGATCATTTTAGACACAAAACGTTAACGGCACTCGACGTTAGATCCAAAAGCCGACTAGCGGCGATGTTGCCCTTTTATAATTATTACCTACGTACTTGAAGATACTCTCGTTAAACAACCAGAGGGCTATAGCCGCATGACCTCCCAGGGTAAACGGGGATAAGTACACGCCGCACTCTCGTGGAAATATAAAACATGTTCATTATTTTAAGGCTAATTGGGAGAGGCCGCTTGCAGCGAGTGAATAGGTAGGTACGGTGGTAAAGGTGCGAGCCCGCCACCGCACGCCCGTGGCAGTACCAAATTTGAGCGTCGTGTAACGCCCTCATTACGTTATGTTATGTATGTACAATATACGAATATACACATAGACACTGTTTCTGCATTAAGCTGAAATACTACACGGTGATTTAAGATATGTAGAACCGTAGATTTTAATATTCCAGATTATGTTCGATGATTTTCAACGGGCTAGCAAAAAGTTCTCAAGAATGCCTCTCTACAACTTAATCGTTATAAAGTTTTTTTTCCCAATGTCTTATCATAAACCCTTCTTTATAAATACTTACTTTAAATACTTTCAGTAGCTAAATAGATGGGCAAGTTAGAAAGAGGATTTATTTTCTTCTTTGATGGTCGGTCTCCCTGCCTCAGGCGTATACGCTATTGTGAAACTTTTATATTTTGTTACAGATTGAGCGTTGTTTTACTGAAAAACTTCTCTTTGTAGGATAAAATACAAAAGAAGTTCACTAAGTACAACCCTTGCGTTAAGATTAGGTACTTGATGTTTTCTATGCGAAACTTTTAATTATTTAAAATTCAAAGGGTCATTTTGATAATTTAATATTAAGCATCCCCTTGAGTTTTTAAACTGTAAATAAATTTAATATACGTTTAAATATATACTGGGTAGTTACAGAAACTTTAACTAACATTAAAAAAAATATATATTAAAAATGTTTGTTAACGGCATCACATTTGTGATTTGGTGTTCTAAAACATCCACCAAACAACTTGAATGTAACGTAACATACAAACAGACGTAGAGTACAACATTATAAGGGTTCCGTTTTTTGTTATTCGGTTACGGAAACCTAAAAATGGGGTAGCAATTCATGTAGGTAATTGAAGGGTGAAAAAACTCAATTCTTTTCCATCAATTACACTTTTTTCTTTGACATTTTAACATACCTTTTATTTATTTAAGTATTAGTCGTTCGGTTAATACTTAACACACATTTCACTAATGGACGAAAGTCTCTTACAAGTGCTAGCTTAACCTTTTATTTCTTTATGCATTGTATCAGTTACAAAATCCTCTTTCTCGCAATAATGTACGAAAATACAGGAAGCGATATAGATAAGCACAAATATAATTAGCGATATGCTAAATTAAGTAATTGATTTGAATTGAATTATCTAAAGGAGGTTACCATTTTCAATGCAAAATCAAATTAACAAACCCTTCCGGGACGCGTTCAGGGTCATACCTCCTACCCATTAAAATATGCCCCCTTCCAATTAAGCTTCTAAATCAGAGACGACGTACAGTACCCATGCACTGAAACAGCGCAGAACTGAAGGCGGACTATAGTTAATCACTATTCGCATCTGTGATGAAGTGTGGTACAATTGTAATTACTTCGTGTGTTGATTTAAGCTTTATCATGAAGCAAGGTAGAGCAGACCGGAGGGACTGCGGCCGGCTGGCTCCGCACCACGATATTGAATTTATTCTTCAAGAGGTGCTTTATACAATTACTGGGCAGCGCGAAGGTGCCGCCACGGGAACCTATTAAAATATTGGAGATAAGATCAAATTTTTAGTGCGGACGAGGTGGGCCGGCCGCCTTATAAATAAGAATCGGATCCCGGTTTGCTTCCAGCGCACGCTCTCTCGCTTTTAGTTTTTGTGTTTACAATTGTTTCTAATTATGAATTAATCAAACATTCAATTCGATATTGTTTGTAATTATCTTTGGTTGTTTAATTTTATTTGTTGTCTGTTATTTAATTGGCTTCTGATTATGAAGTGGTCGAAGTAGATATTTTAAAGCATTAATTCTCAGACGAGTTGAAGAATATCCAAGTAGGTATCAGGTTTTTTGTTAGTGTTTCTGTGATGGGCTATAACTTTTTGATATCATTAGTTTAACAATACTATATTAAAGGAATGCTATAACTTCTTCATAGTGCTCGATTAACAACGTCATATTGAAGGAGTGGTCCCACCACAAGCTTAGTTCAGAGAGTGATTACGTTTTAGTTTATTTATTTGGTGATCTAAACATACATACAAATAAATAAAATTTAATTGTCTTTTGGTAATGTCAAAATAACTCCTATTATAAAGTGCATATGAAATAATATACCTACGGTACTTAATACAAAAACTCCATGTGCGTCTGTTTGTTCCGGGTAATCACCGAAACCGCGCTTGCTCAGCTCGTTGTTTCGAGCTGAGGCTTTCAGTAGAAAAATGTATTTTCAGTTTTGCAACAAATCGGTCAACAATGGAAACTACGACTAAATCATAACAACGTTGGGTTCGCTGCTACCAAATTTAATTTGGTAATCGCAACTATCTAAATTAGATCTTATTTCTTTGATCTGTAAGATTTTGCAACGGCGCAGCATCAAATCGGGCGAAACATTCATGTTATTCTTTTCCATATTAAGTAATGCTTAAAGCAAATTTAAATTCATTGGAACCGAAATAATATATGCAAATTAAATACAATATCGTTAGTTACCTAAATTACTGCACTTGAAGATTACAAAATTGATTTACAAATAGGTATCTGCAGACTGAGTATGTAAAACGCACTACTCACGGTTAACTTAACATGCACCTGCAGGCACATAAAATTACCTACTAGAAGTTAAAAGTAACATACCTAATTAAAAAAACGGGAAAATACGAGCGGAGACTCTCACAACTCCCGTTTAGCTGCACTCTTAGATTTCGACGCCCCGTTTCGGATAACTATGAAATTATTTTCAAAAACTAGTTCATTTCGATAACATTGGCAAGTAGTTTCTGAGAAACAGTCAGAACAAACAATCAGATAGACACAGTCTCACTATACCTAAAGGCTATTTTCTTTTATCGGTTGTTTTCATTTCGGTTGAAACTAGTATATCCTTACAGATTTTTCTGCAAATTATATGCCTCTTTCAAAAGAATTATCCTTAAACAATTTTAATTATATCATACAATATAAAAATTAATTGCATATTTAGAACTGAGTAAACAATAATTAAGAAACAATATTCTTATGGCGGTTGCGAACTGCGGTGAAGTCATAAACTCTTAAACGACTGGGAGGTGACCAGACACAGTGACTACCTGCCTGAGGCCTCCTCTGCGTAATATACGACAGCAACTGAATATAGTTTTTAATTAGGATCTGCCTACCGATCCGACAAGGCCTCTATTTGTTTAACCGAATGTAACGAAATGCAAGCAAGATGAGGACGGGACGATAACCACTATCAAGAATGCTCGACTTGTGGTTTTATTTGTGAATCAGCCGTTAGAAAGATTTACGCGCAGCTGCCACGAAACGGGTTAAGTGCCACAATTAATCGAGTAAATAGAATTAACTACAGACAAGACTATGGCGACTCTTAACAATTTTCATGCCGATTTTCCAATTAAGAATAAATATAGCTGATTCTGCAATAATAAAACTTAAACACAACATTTACGGGACAATTATTTTATGCGTTTTTTGGAGCGTTTACTTCCAAGTTTTTTCTGTTGCAACAGGAAAGTTAGAGAGGTTGTATAATGTCATTGCCATAACAAGATTGATGGTGTAGACTGTAGCCATTGCACATTTAAGTTATGTAAAACAAAATGTTGAGTCTTACAAATTGCTTAGTTTTGGTGCTATCAAAACATATAGAACATGAACATAAATTATCTAAAATATTGGTTATAAATAAGTTTCAATAAATAAATTCAGTAATAACCTCATGATAATGCTTAAGATCTTACCTTGATTGGATTTTAGTTTCAATTAAAGTTCTTCCGAGTTCGCTACCGCTATTGAATCGGCCCAATAAACCATTTTGCATAAATGCCCGCCAGGTGTTTACAATAATCGATGATATGTTTTTACGAGTTACATTTTCAATTTATTGATATTCATTCTTGGTCCGACAATTTATTTATTTGTATCGATAATGTTTCAAAGACTTCTGTTTATTTTTATCGTGGAGTCGTTGACGGGTTTACGATGGTTAGTCCGAGTTTGAAATGATATATTAGCTCCCCGATAATTACACTTAATGATGAACAGTATTTTAATCGGAGGAAACGGTGCAATCGAACGGACACCTCCATCGAAGAAATGTAAATAAATGTGGTGCGGAAAAGGGTACAATGGAATAAAATAAACATAAGTGTGAGGTCTTATTGTTTCTGTGTTCGGTTCATTCTGATTTGTAGCTTTTTTATTTGTCGGGTCTCCAAATCCTGTTCAAATGTAACCTCTGGAGGCATTGACTCCGGACCGAGTCGGTTGTATTGTGTTGGCGCAACTAACCGACGACAGCGAGTTAAGAACAGTTTTTCACGTCCCAGTAAGATAAGTGCATTTGCTTGTAGCGACAGGGCATGGCGCGGTGATCGCCTCGCCAGCCCGCCTCAATGGGCGCGCGTTCTTTATTTATATACGCCCTTCTGTAATTAACGATAGTAAAAAGAAATACATATATCATTTGATTTATATCATATCAACCTCTTATTTGTTTTTGGAGGAAATAATTTCGTTATCTGCCCTAACTGAACAAAGAGTTAAGGTCAATTTAGATTTTACGATATACCAATATATATTTGTGTAGTACTTAAACGAGAACATTTTAATAATTGGTAATTTCAACGTGTATATACTATGTTATAGAGTAATGAAAGATTAATAAATAAATGCTAAATGTTGTATATTTGATATGCATTAGAAAAATTTACAACTCCGCACTAATAATATCTACCTTTTGATCGAATGATCGAATCAATACTCGTAGAAACGCACGTAATCTTTAAAACTAATAATATTAGGCAGAGTATACGTAGGATCAGTACTCGTAGATGGCCAGACCAAGTTAAAACTCAAATCTCTACAACTAACTGTAACTACAGATCTCCCTATCACTGCTGTTCCTGTTTAAGGTCGAAAAGTGGAGTTATGTAGAGTATAGTTACCAAAGCAGTTAATTATTCTCAAGACAAACATGACCTTACGTATTTAAGACAAGGGCTAAAATCGTTACATGGTATTGTGTGGCATGTTAACAAATCACTGTTCGTCGTATCACTCTATAGTTATGGCATAGGGCAATTCTTAGAATACATGCTTTTTACAATAAACAACGTTGTGATGATAGTTAATTAAAGCTAACACCCGAAATAATTATAACAATCTTAGCAAATTAGGGCTTAAGACTATACGTATGGCACATAAAAACTAAAATCATAACTTGCGCCGAAGAAAAATATTATAAAAGAGAGAAATTATAAATATATTATAAAAGAGAAGAAAATTAATATACTAACACATAAAATCAAATTAATTTACTCACTATGAATATAAAACATACCTACCTGAAGTGAAATTGAACAAAAGAATGCTTCAATAAAATTATATCGGCTTTGACGATAGCGGTAATAAAAAAATGTAAAACGGATTAGCACGACTAAAGCTATAATACTAATGCAAACAAATAAAATGGCGAGGGAATGAAACGAAAATTGAACGAAGCGTTGATAAAATAAGAGAATTTAGGAGTAGAACGTGAGGAATGAGACATCGACGCAAGAGTGCAGAGGCGGTGGAGCAGCTGACACCTGTCATCACGCAATTTATTAGTCGCTCCGAAATAACAGAGTCACTGAACGTTCAAACAAAATGAAGAGACACAACGCTCTATTAACGACATACCCTCGGGGTGCACCCGTTAACAGCTCTGCAATTAAATTCACAATGTTCGAAATTCACATAAAAAAATTTACATTGGGATTGTGAATTTACCTTAATTTTGTCATCATAGTTTCCCGATCGAATAAAATAACTGTCATTAAACGATAAACGGTAAATGTTTCATTAAAACATTTTCCAGTTTTAAATTGCAGTCTTTAACAGATTTGAGTAAAGGTATAAATGTGTGTAAATTTAAAAAGAATAATGTCTGTTGATGTGATCGAATTTGTCTTAGTTGTGATGTACATGTTAGTTTGGTGTGCGTGAGAGATGAGATACCACACGCAAATGAGACGACGGTAACAGTACTCTGTTGATGTTCGCGTACGAGTATCGTGTTCACCAGCTTCGTCCTGATGCCAGTGCTTTAGCGCTTAATAACTGTCAACGAACGTTTGCGTCACTACGTCTGCAATGCTTATGATAATAAATTGCCTCTTATTTTAGAAATCCTCATTCACCATGCTTATATCCGTGCGAGCACATCATTTACAAGAGCGGCACACATTTCTCGAAAATGACATTCGACGACTAATTGTTTACTGTTGAGTGTTTGTTGATTGTGACAAATGTGGACTGTGTTGATATTTATTAATTTTCATCCAATTGAAGATTATAGAAGTAGATATTTGTATCGATATGTGTATATAGGTACTGATATTATTGTAGTGGCTATACTAACAAAAAGTCCTACATACCAATGCCTATAAATAAAATCAAAATTGTCATACAACAGCTGGACTGGTGTCACAGATATATAATAATGATAAGGTATTGTCAATATGCTAACACGATGTATTGAATAAAGGTATACAATATGTCGCGGAGGCGGGCACGAGTGTCGGTCGCACAGTCATTACCCTGCCTCATCTTTGTACACGCATGGAGTATAGCACTGATGGGATATTAAGGTTATTATTAGCGAAATTGGCCGAGCGACCGCTGAGGAAGCTGCACACCGAGACCTATTAGCGGCATTACATATTTCATATGATCCACCGTCGATCGCCGATTATGGGTGTATTAAAACGCCGTCGGACCGTCTCCCGATCATGGGAATATGCACAGCCCTCACTTTTATCTACGTTTTTTACAGTTTAATAGGTAATTCGGTGATCACGAGGGTCAGTCTGAGGCAGTGTAGGTACATTATGGATACTACTCCGAATCTTTTAAATGGTTAATATGGTTTCTTTTTGCTCATTCTTGTGAGTGAGACCGTGAGAGCGCATCGGTGACTCAAAAGATATGACCTCATGAGTATACATAACACAGAACAACTATTAGCTATTGTAACCTTACTTCTACGTAGGTTTAATTATCCTAGTTGAACATATTGTTTTAGAAATATTTTAAGCTAGAAAGATCCACCGGTTAAAAGTTGGTACATGAATTATGATTAATGGTACTTTATGCTATTCTATTTTACTTTTTGCTACTATTTTCCTTTACCATGTACTTAACTATTATTTATAATTTTTTGTCTATTCGTTATGTAATTATTTCATGCGTTGTAATATCGTATCACGGCTGTATTATCCAAAGACCAGTCCGCGTTTTGGCAGTCGGCGAAACAATAAGTTGGCGCGGTTTCCTTTTGAGCCTGCCTCAGCTTAAGGACTAATAACCACCTACTTGCTGCAAGTTAATCTTGTAGTTACAATAATGATTACGTATTTGGGTACCTTATAGTACTTTGTATAAATTAGTATTACCAGTATTTTGTAAGTAGGTAGAGCGGCCGTATAATGTGCTTTGACCACGTGTTTTCCTGATATGATAACGTGAACTATTTTTTTTTGTTTCAGGATCCTTTTACGGTAAGGCGCCTTATATACTGGGTTCTGAGGAAACTATACTCTTACATATTATTATATAGTTGACGCCTAGATAGCGATCCTCACACAAGTTAACAAAGCGGTAAATATAGATAAAATTAAAGATTTGCAGAACACATTTCGGATTGTTTAAGATTATTCCTGTTTTATGGAAATAAGGCGGACGATACAAACAAATGGTTATATAATAATACAAATGTTTGCCATACGAACGAAAATAATTGATTATTATATAAGAAATTAAATCAAGATGGTGTTCACAAGCCATCGAGTGCATTATATCTTGATTAATTAAGAGGTGCATCATTGACCGCGTTCAAGTGTAACGAAGAGGATGTTTTTTAATACAAATTGAAACTGCCGACTGTTATTTACATATCAAAAGGAAGTTTTTGAGTAAAATTTATCAGAGGATTTTTTTTTGATATGCCTTACTGTCGCTACAGTGAGCAACGTGACTAGCTTTTTAGCAAATTTTTCAACACATTTTTTGTTTTTCATGTAACCACATCACTGCGGTCTTGCTGTAATAGGGCGTGAGTATCTTTTATATATTATATTATCTATAATTACCATTTCCATCACCAAGAGAGCTGAACAATAAGTACAAAAAGTGATGTTAATGTATTAAAAACTAAGATTAAATCTAAGACCAAAAAACTACGTTCAGTGGGGACATCCTAGCCCAGCCATGATGACATTTATAACTAAACGAACAAAGGATAAAAATGCACAATATTGGGTAGTTAGTTAGTAAATTGAAATCCTCGTAGTGAATAACTTATTACAAAAAGTAGTGTAAATGTAAGATAAATCATCAAAGAAAATGTATGTTCAGTAGTAAACATCCCTAAGCTATACCTAATATATAAATATATGTAAATATTTTGATAATACCTTAAAAAGCACCCTACGCTTCTTTTTACAATACAATACATTTTTTCCTGTTTACACTATTCTTAACTCAAATTTATTAAAATTAATTTCCAATTTTTTAGTTGGATTTTCTATAAAAGCTTGTTTTTTACTTTTTTTTAACTATAATTTATTTTTTAGTTAAATCGCTATCCTGATTATCCTAGTAAGGATAACGGGTTAAAATAATAAATTGTCATCGGTCCTCGATCTATAAAAAGATAAATCTACAAAGTTAGAATGAAATCTGACCGTTTAAAGTGGGTCAAAATCGTGCCCAAAGGAGTCGGTTAAAAACATACAAACAACCATACAGGTGAAGCTAACAAAAAGCGTGCAAAAATGCACTCTATTGGGTAGTAGTTGGTCAGTTAGTAAATATAAATCATATTATTATGATGATCAAGTATACCTCCGTGACCTCAAACTTCTAAAATCGATTTATAGTTGAGTGGCGAAAATTTATTATTTTATAATTCTGTCAATCATCGACGTGGAGTACACACTCAGGGCACAGTAGGCTGTTTTTCTACCTTCAACTTGCTTCACACAATCGTACCTATTGATCGATGTCAAGGTGGTAGTAATGGAACTATTTGACGTATCCGCCATATTGGATTAAGAAATTTAATTCGCTAACCGTCCATAGTCACCAAAACCAAATGTGTATATAAAATTCTTGATCAATTAATCGGAGGGAAATAGTTGAAAATTCAGTTTGTAGATTCCACCCATATCTAATAAATAATAATAATAGTTATAAAATTACAAATAAAATTCATAAAAGTAGACTTAAAAATAATAACCCTGATTCAGCAACGTGTAACAAACAGATGGATTTTAAAAGCTTAAAGTTTATTCGCGTACCGAAAAGTTTATTTGACATAGACATTACCGCTTAAAAATGCTTATTGTAAAAAAACTAACAAATTTAATGGGAAATGGATGTCGCCATGACCAGTAAATAGAATCTGTCTGGATTTGCTTGAAAATTACTATTCACGCAGAGCCCGAGATGAAGAATGACGTATCTAGTTAATGAAATATGTATGTGAGCATTTTTTAAACTAAATAGGGATAAAACGCGACTTGCACACGAAGAGTTCCGTATCGTGGTACAATATTTAACAAAACGCCGAATTGAACAACTTTATTGTATGGGGAAATTAGTACCTAGTTAACTTTTTTTAGCTATAGTAAGCTATAGCGGTCATAGTATTGTAATACAGACTGAATTTCAACTATCTGCCTATTATTTTCTTTTAATTACGTTTCAAAAGATAAAGCTCTCTGGCACACTGATTGAAGGAATGCGGAACCTATTGATAAGGTCCTCTTGGCATTTTATATATTATTTTTTATTTTAGCTCATACTTGAAGCACTTGCAGCATATCTGATTATGTGAACCGCATAAAACCTGGAGCTGGTACTCGCAACACAAGTTTATTCTTACCGCGAGTTCCAGAGCTCAATAAACACTTAAACTCCCTAATTTTACCATCGTTTAAGTGTCTGTGCAAATTTATTATTAAATAAAATTTAATATTATTATTATTATATGGGTATGGAACCCTAAAATAGTGGCAAAGTTAATTTGAACAAATACGGATAAAATTTTTACATTATCTGCCTATAGGTATGCGTTTTCTTTGCGTGGATAAAGGGCTAATATACAAGGATATAATAAAAAGATTCCTGCCCACGTTTGGGAATTTTCCAGTATATCGTCCTTGGCGTCATAGCTTACTGTCAATTAAAGTAACTACTATAATCATAGGCTTTCCTTGTTTGACTAACAAGGCAAAAGTAACTATTATGCACGAGTTTATGTTGAATTATCGATCATCATAGTCATCACGCACTGCGGAGTACGGCTCACGCATGAAGTCTCCTTAAAGATTATTGCGTTTTATTAACTTAAAACTAGTTATAGGTATGAAATATCTTCAAATTATTTATCTACTAGCTGTCTCCCGCGGTTTCACCCGCCCTCCCGAGCTTTGAATGTCACATTTATTTATATAAAATCAACAGCCTAAAAAACTTTTCATCCCCCCTTTCAACCCTTTATTCCCATTAAAAAGTAGCCCATATCGTTTCTCAGGCTCTAGACTCTGTGCGTACCGAATTTCATTTAAATCGGTTGAGTAGTTTTGGCGTGAAAGCGCGACAGACAGACACGAGTTACTTTGCATTTATAATATTAGTAAGGATGAAAACTAAGCTCGATGTTTGTGATCAGGAACTTTACTTAGGAACATTAATAGAATATTATTGCCCGCAATCCAAACATGAAATTGTTAGTAATTTACTTACATCGACACGTATATCAAAGTCGCTGTCACCGTATATGCATAATTACACACATAAGCTGCTTGACAAGACGATAATTAGTGGCGTGGAAGACGCATCGTTCCGCGGATCCTAATTGATGTACATGCAAACGCAATCAATATGACGTGGTAGCGGATGTTGCCAGTACACCGCGACATGAAGCATGTCCTGTGCTTCGATGAATATAACCATTGTAGCCGCGTCCTTAGCAATTCTACGACTACGTAATGTGTTGGCGGTGTCACACCGTCGTGTTCCATACGAACGTGACCACGAGCGGGAATTGTCACACCAACCGACCGCCGTATTTAGTTATGATTTAATATTGACTATAACAGAATGCTTAAGACTTTTTCATTCATTCTGTCAGTAAAATGTACGTCTTCTCGTGTGAATAGATAAACTAGAAATAGGCTTAGCTCATAGTTTTCCACAACGACCTAATGTAATAATTTATTATTGTCGCTTCCATTTTTTTACGTGGGTTCTGAAACTTTTTGATACCGGTAAAAAAACCACGAGACAAATTTCAAAATGATGAGCGCTCCAACGCTGTAATGGGTAGGCTTGGACAGGTTAATTAAATGTAAAAAGTGTCCAACTTTGTTGCATCGGTGTGATTTCGGCGCTAGTAAAGTAAAGTGACATATTCAGTCTCCTCTAGCAACGGTGGTCACTTCACAAAACACAACATTGCTTTTTAAGTGCTTAAAATAAAATAGCCTATAACAATTTACACTTCAGAATGGGCGGAAGTTCAGAGAAATTGTTTTATTTTATTCACAAACACTAACGTTACGTAAGTTGATACGTTGCTGTTACCGGTAGATTAAGATAGAGGTTCCATTCTACATATTATTAATGTGAAACTATTTATTAAGTATTATAATAATTTGATGTAGTATTAATGAGAAAGCCGATAGTTTATATTTTTCTCATAAGTTAAATCTCTACTTACATCTTTAAATAATCTACTTACCTAAACTATTAACGCGGTCTTCCCACTTAAGAGCATATTGTTAATGGCCCTTCTGTAAAATTCTACAGCAAGGGAGTCGACAAAATCATAAATGGTGTTCTTCACTTTGGAATTGAATGTTTTTACCTTGTGCAAAAGTTATACAAACTTCGGAAAGAAGTTTCGTAGAACAAAGTCAGAAAAGAATGGTAGACGAGACAAAGTCTCAACTGCTGTCGTCCAGTAGCAGGTTTGACAGTTTTTTTATAGTAGTGGTTAAACGTTGTTGTGGGACCAGATGGCAAGATGCTAAAGTGAAATAACACTAACTAGACCAGGCACCCATTTACGAGAATAACGTAAATAATTTCGGGACCGTAGTTGCAAAAGATTTAAATATGTAAACGAAAAACTAAACTACAAAACAAAAAAAAAACTGTTTTTAAAACCAAATGCTAGTACATGAGTTTAAACAAAATAAATTCTAGTCAAACCGCAGATATTTGAGTTACCCATGAGTTCGACATAACGGCAATTTCATGGGTTAGACCTTATATATTGGTAGGTAGATACTAGCCTAATGTAACGCTTTCGAAAAGACAAGATTTATAAAGTAAATTATAAAGCTTTACTTTGTGCACGGTCCACGTAATCCCGTTTTAAATTTATTAGCTTAGCGGACAATAAATTAGTAAATTCAGTTGCCTGCTGACCCGGAAACTTCGCTTTAATGAGATTTTTATTTTTAAGGACTATCAAAGGACTCTTTTTGTATATCCGCTGCCAGTTGAAACTCATTTTATGTTTCATCTGCAAACGCCATGTTTTTATAATACATAACATGCATGCATATTCATTCATTATTTTTTTCTTCCCGCATGTCGTTTCCCGATACCTGTTCGGCGATGGTGTGAACGCATGCAACATGCAGTATGTAAGTATACTTAATTACTTGTAAATTATAGGTATAATAAACGTTCATATTCTGTTTACTCGATGCCCCACGGGCCACTGTAACAAAGAACTTAACAGTCCTAATTAGTTGGTAAATGTCTAAAGTTATTAACAAAATACCTGTAGATAAATCTCGAGACTTTATCTTTACATAATATCTTTGTTTTAACATTTACAAGCATCTGATAGTGTAACCTCTAAATTGTAACTTAAATTTTTACATATAAGTAGACTTTTCTACCTATAAAATGCAATGTCGACCCGACTATAAACAAGTATGAATATTTGGGCTTTAAAGTCTCGCCGTGTAGGAATAAACACGCCAGCAATCCATAGTCCGACCCGTGAACACAACAGACATTTGCACGGAGCTAAAATGCCTCCAATATTGACGTGGTCGGTGCCAAGCGCGTAGGTAGATAGATACGTGGAAAATCGTGCCTGTACCGAATGTGCGCTGCAAATTAACAGCGCTTCCCTCGGGACCAATATTTCTCCGGGCGACGCCGAACCTAGGACCGCCCGCCACTAACTACCCCACTGAATCAGCGACGATCACGCCTACATCTTGTACATACGCCGATTGGTACGTAACTCGTACCCTCGCAACGGATAAAGTAATATATATTCGCAAGACTAACTGCTGACTGAAAATCTTGGCTCACCTAAAGTGCACGACGTTTTATGAGCTTCGGTCTCGCAGTTTCGCTTTGAGGTCAAACCCATCGACAGTTTATAATTCTCGACAGAATGTCTTCGAAGCGAATAAAATCATTAAACAGTGTTTTGGAAAAATTAATAGAAACCTGTTACTTAAAAATGTTAAGAGTATCACTAGCAAATGGCTTTTAGAACTTGGTTATTTTTTCCACGGATAACAATCGCAAACAAGCTAATCATGATTAGCTAAGCTATTCGGTTGCTTAAAACACAACTTCACATTGAATTATAAAAAAATATTTAATAAAATCCCTATTTGTGCACCAGAGATTATTATTTCAAGGCTTCTTATAAATTAAATGTTCAGCTTCTGGCTTTTTATCAATCTTCATCTAGTTAAAAATACCAAAATAATAATCAGTGTAGTGTCTCAATTTAAAATCTCTCATAATCTAATCGAAACATCTAGTCGAACAAGTTGAAATTGCTTGGTATTAGCCGCAGTTAAAATCAACCTTTATCAAAAAACGGTTCCTTAAAATTATACTTTTCTTACCATAACGTTTTAAATATTAAAATGACCAACGATGATAGCAAGATAATTCCTATAACTATGCTAATAACACCTACCTTCAACAAAATATAATCTTTAATCTGGATGCAAATCATCCTAATACGTTCCGATTATAAAGAGCTATAATTTCGGCATTATATTGTCCATCAAAGTGTTTTACATATATAAAAATAAAAGGCTGGCAATCATGTAATTTGTTTCTCGACCTACTAACTCTTTTCGTGATGGAATCGTGTTTTGGGCTTAGGTTCAGAATATTAGGCTTCATAATTTTGAATTGATTTCGAAATTACACTATTATTATAATGCTGGTTTCACTACGTTTATTATGTTTATGTTTTATAAAGATGGATGCCTGTTTGGTTTATAGACGGCGATGCACTGGGCTTGTAAGCGTGGCGATGAAAATTTAGTGAAACTACTGGGTGGTGTCGCTCGCCACGTAGTTAATGAACGCTCTGTGAGTAAACTTCAATCTATTCCAAACCTACCTTTGACTCAATTTGAGATAGTTCCGGTTGATTTGCGCCAATATTGGTTACATGACCACAGCTTATACTTCGTTAAAAGCAACATGCTCCCATATTGGTACCATTGGAAACTACGTGGTCGAGGACTTTATAAAAGGCTTAATTTAGAGCAAAATATTATGGACAAGCGAAATCATGCCTGGAAAATGATGAATTAAATTTATACTTGAAAATTTTGTAGGGACATTTGAATACTTTACATGACGATGTTTCTTATTATTTTAAAGGTTATTCCGACAAAATCAAAAAGTACTCAAGCAGTAATACGATTGCAACTGCATTAAAACAGGCAACCAGTTAATGATGTGTTTACATCTGAAGCAACGTAATCGTATACTTTAATGTTACCTAGAAACTTTTAGCATCCAATCAAATTTACTTACTCACTCTGAGCTATTTTGCCTGTTTTACTGTATCGTTAAAATGTCGTTACACTCTTTTTCATGTGGTGTTTGGCGTCGTTGGCGACGGAAACAGAATGGGGTAAGTTTAACCAACTCTCATTTTATTGCCGGACTACTTGTAGATACGGGGGAAGCGGTGATAAGTTCATCTGCGTATCCACTCAACATTATGTTTCTCTTTAATAATAAAACCACTGTCGTTTTATGAGACTTTAACGCAGTGTCACTGTAAAAGTACCTACTTAGTTTTAAAACGAGTCACACTGACACCGAGAAGCACATCGGGTGGGAATGAGATTTACCTATTAATCGTAAAATAATCGGAAACTATGTGAATGATATATTGTAATCGAGTTTATGTTACAGCCGGCGCTGTTATATATTCAGTAATATCGAAAAGTTTAATATCTATCTCGGATAACATTCAATATGAGTATGCGAAGCGCGAATAGAGGCGATATGCGAAGTAAAATAGCGGCAGATGTGGGGGGACCCTTCGCAGAACTCGATATTTTCGAAAGAGTGGTTACAGCAGTTTCCCAACGAACAATATTATTTAACCTTTTTTTTTTTATATATAAAAACTTGAGCGCATTTGACTAGACAGGGGATAGACATAGCTTGCTCTCAGAAGGTACATCAATGTTCAAAATAGTACCATAATTTTAGGGTCCCGTACCACATAAGGAAATCGATTCTGTCTAACTCAGACGTTTTTCCTGAAGCAATTAAACGTATAATTTAGAATCAGATTACCCGTGTGTAAAAAACGTCACATGCTATTTTCTAAATTAGTTTACTAATACAATATTGTTTTCTGTAATTATTAAAAAAAATCTTTATTTTATTCGGATTTGGAGCTGGAACAGGTTGTTCATCTTTACCAGCACTTTTATAGAAGGCATTTTCTTACAAAGGTATATCGACCTAATTAAAATTCTTGAATAACACATGTTAGCTTAAGCATATGTTTATTTAGGTATGTATATCCCGGAGCTTTCTTTACATACAGCCATCTGATCCCAAACTAAGCAGTGCTTGTAATATGGAAACCAGATAACTGATATACTAGTTTTTTTTTTCTAAATGCATACTTATATGCATATTTACACAGAACAAATAGACATGTCCATGCACACAAATGTTTGTCCTGTGTGGGAATCGAACCCGCGACCTTCGGCTTCGCAGTCAGAGTTGTCAATGTATTTATTAATAGTAAACATTGACTGCTTACTGTAGTATAGGTACAGAACCCTAATTGTGCGAGCTGATCTAGCTTTTGGTATGTCATTATTTAATTTAATTTACACATAGCGTGACTGACTCATAAACCCCAGAGCTAGTTCGTGAGGCGAAATTGAGCTCAATCTATACGTGGACGCAATCCTTATATTATTTAAATAAATTCAGTATTATTTTAAAACTTATCGTGTATACCTTTTCTTTCTATATATTACTAAACCAGTACCTGGATGACCGAGCTTTGCTCCGGGTTTCTTTACTAATGTAACTACTACCGTATTTTTTTTTTATGTTCTGTCATATATACCTAGATACAAATTAGATATGTTAATAAAGGGCTCCCTTTAAACTGCTATATTATGTTAACAGTTTTTCTCACAAAAGAAGGTACTTGAAAACCTTTTACCTTCGTATTCTAATGGTATTGTAGCAATTTTCGTTGCCTGAAAACACGGATATAACAACATTTTCTAAAAATGAAACCTAGTTAGTATCGCCGCCGAAACCCCCTGCATACTAAATATCATGAAAAACGTTGGAGCCGTTTCCGAGATTCAGATTATATTATATATACGTAATATATATACAAGATTTGCTCGTGTAATAGTATTAGATAGATGGATAGATATAGACTATATACCAATTTTCATAAAGATCGGCCATATCGTTACTGAGTTATAAAAGGACATACAGAGTACAGACGCTCCCAAATGTAAGATCCCTATCTTACATTGTCCTGTGATAAAAAGCATCACATATAACATAGTTTAGTCGGAATTTATTATAATAATAAAATAAAAAGTAACTATTATAGATAGTTATTTGACAGAAGAGTATGACACACGTAAAATAATCCCAATAATTTGAAAAATATTTTTAAATAATTTACATTAAGCTCGGTGTGCGAAAAGTGCTAAAAGGCAATGTTTTAGGTCCAATACTCCTGCACAAGTGTTGGCTTGGCTTGCTATACCTACAGTTCTGATAAAAAGTTAAACATAAAATTACAGTGTCAAGAATGTGAGTGATCCAAGAGTTCAAAAAGTGTTTAAAAAAGAATTGTCTTCTGTATATTGCCTTATTACTATGATGTTGTTATTTATACATATGTTATATGTACCACACATATAACAAAAAATCAAAATCAGCTGTGTTTGATAATTTATAATAGTGACATGATGCTTTTTATTCGATTACTATGGTAACCTGACTCCCATGGCAACTATGTACTTCATCACCTTGGAGACCATAGTTCACTGACGTTTTGGCTTTGCCGTGTGCGTGTCAAGTGAAATCTTATTTTAATTTTAAGTTATTTTTGTCTCAATATTTTATGATTTTTAGCCCTCTTTTATTGTGTATAGTATCAAAAATATTATGTCAAATGTCGTCAACCCGCCCACATTGCTTGAGTGTCCCATCTGTGACAACAAAAAGCTTTTCAAGGGGTAACGAGGATTGCAAATACATTGCAGTCGTCAACATGTTCCCCGTACAGGTCTTTCATGCTCATCAGCGGTCCTAAATGATCCCAATTTGACCCGTCCGGGTGGGACTCCAAGTATTGATAATTTCCGTGCAAAATTGGCCTTTCTAAAGAATAATTGCAAAATTTTTAAACGCGTACCTAAGGGAGCCCGTAGTTTCAGTGCATGTGTGGCCAAGGTGGTCTCCCAAAATTCATCTCAGGCCTGGAAAGACCTTCTAACATTCACATATCGATCGTTTCACATAGTCGGTAACTGTAACAACCGCTCCTTATCATCTATCATTAAACATAATCTGTCACAATCCATTTCTTCATTGCCCGCTGTTGACTCAAGGAGCAGTCACCATTTCAATAAGATTAAACTCATTGAGAATAAAATTTCAGATGGAAATATTAAAGGAGCCGCCAAGCTCCTGTTTTCTTCAGACACAATTGCACCAAATTCATTAGATACCATATCAAGCCTCCGTGATAAACACCCCTCTTCACCCACAGCCCACATCCCTATCATCCCTTCTCACTCCTCAGACCGGATCCTAACTGTTGATGCTGATACTGTTTTGAATGCCATTCGGTCATTTCCCAATGGCTCAGCTGGTGGCCTGGATGGAATCACCCCACAGCATCTTAAAGATCTAACCGACCCCTTTTTAGGGGACCCTGGAAAAAATGTACTTAAAGACCTTACTGATCTAGTTAACCTAATTATCTCAGGTTCAGTCCCCACCGACATTACTCCCATTCTCTTTGGAGCAAATTTAGTTGCACTAAAGAAGAAAGATGGAGGTATCCGCCCAGTCGCCGTTGGAAATACAATAAGGCGACTGGTCTCAAAAGTATGCTGCCGGGAGTTCCACTCCAGATTGATTTCCCTTTTTCAGCCAAAACAGTTAGGCTTCGGAGCCAGAGGTGGCTGCGAAGCAGCTATTCACGCAGCCCGCACATTTCTTCAATCTTCTGGTTTTGATGTTTTAGTTAAAATTGACGTGCAAAATGCATTTTATTCAGCTGACAGAGCTTCTTTTTTAATAGAGGTAGAAAGAGAACTTCCAGAAATCTCCAAATACCTTTTCCAAGCATATGGGGCCCCTTCCAAATTATTTTTTCGAGACAACGAAATTGAGTCTTGTGTTGGCTGCCAGCAAGGAGATCCCCTTGGACCAGTAATCTTCAGTTTGGCTATCAATCCTATCATTCAAAATTTAACCTCCAAATTTAACCTTTGGTACCTTGATGATGGAACACTGGCAGGAGACGCGTCTTCAGTACTCCGAGACCTGAAAACGATTACGAGCAGCTTCGACAGCATTGGTCTCAAGCAAAATTTTAACAAATGCGAAATATATTTTTCAGAACACATTTGCGATGCTAAAAAATTAGAGCTCATGAGTGAGTTTCATAATTTAATACCAAACATTTGTGTATCTGACAAGCACAGCCTCTCTCTCCTTGGTGCACCTATTTACAACGATGCGTTTCCAAGCCATATAAATTCTAAAATAGAAAAATTCCATCTGTCTTCTGACCTATTATACAAAATAAAACCACACATGGCGCTCTTCATTCTAAGACTGTGCCTTTTCACACCAAAATTCCTGTACCTCCTACGTAGCTGTAGCATCTGGCATTTACGAACTTTAATTGAACCCATTGACAATGTTTTAAAAAAATCACTTACCAAAATTCTAAATTTACAGTTTGACGATCGTTCATGGAGACAAGCAACGCTTCCTATTAGGTTAGGTGGCCTCGGTATTCGCACTGCATCTAGCGTAGCATTTCCAGCATTTCTTTCATCCACCCACAGCACTCTGACACTCATCAGCAAGATCCTAATTTTATCCATAGCTGATGTTCGTGTCAGTGGTCAAGCGGATGCAGTGGCTCACTGGATTTCTTCATATCCGGGGGAAAACCTTCCAGTAAACCGAGAGTCACAGAGAGGGTGGGATTTGCCTCAGCTAAAATTAACGTTTGCTTGTCTTCTTGAGCATTCTAATGACGTGGATAAAGCCAGACTACTTGCAGTTTCGGAAAAGGAATCAGGTCACTGGTTGCACTCGCTTCCGTCACTCAACATAGGTACCCTTTTAGACGCGACGGTGCTCCGTATCGCCATATGTCTTCGCTTAGGCACTAAAATTTGCGAGCGCCACACGTTGTGGATACCATGTCGATGAGCTAGGGCGCCATGGTCTATCTTGTGCAAAAAGTGCAGGCCGCATATACCGCCATGCCACACTTAACGATATAATCCGCCGGGCTCTTGTCACCGCCGCTGTTCCAGCAAAACTGGAGCCTTGTGGCCTCTCCAGAGACGATGGCAAGAGACCGGATGGTATGACATTAGTGCCGTGGCGACTAGGTCGTGCCCAGGTGTGGGATGTTACTTGTGTAGATACACTGGCACCCTCCCACATCTCAAGCACGGGTCACGGGGCAGGAGCAGCTGCGGAAAATGCACAGATCCTCAAGCGGTGCAAATACTCATGTCTATCGGACGACTATGAATTTGCGGCTCTTGCGATGGAAACCATGGGCCCATGGTCATCTGACACAAAATGTGCCTTTGAGGATATAGGCAAGCGTTTGGTCTTAGCCTCTGGGGACTTGAGAGCCAGGGACTTTTTTGCCCAGGGACTAAGCTTAACCATCCAACGGGGCAACGCCGCTAGTATCATGGGTACCATGGAGCATTTAGAGGACCTTTTATTTTAGCAAAATTTTCGGTTTTGTTTTATTAGTGTACATAATATAGTAACTAATGTAATTTTAAGCGCTTTTGTATTTTTCTATGTATATATTTGTTTATGTTAGTAACATAGGGCATGCTTTATGTATAATATATGCATAGGTTTCATCCAAATTCGTTTGGTAGTTTAACAACCATCCATACACACTCACAAACATTCGTATTTATAATATTATGATGACATAAATTTAATACCATATTATCTTCTTTTACAGGGTTACACGCCACTGCACATCGCAATGCAATTTCGCCACGAGAACGTGTATAGATTATTAGTTGAAGTATATGGTATGTATTGATCAGTAAGTTTTATATGTGCGAAGCTTTTTTACTACCACTCGGGCCGACAAACAAGCAGACGGTCCACCTGATGGTAAGTGGGCACCACCGCCTATGGAAAATTGCAACACTAGCGGCATCGCGAATGCGTTGTCGGCCCGGAGACGTGAAGTTGTTAAGTCTCATGTGCCTATAATTTTACCGGCCCCCTTACCTTTCTAACCGAAATACAGTAATACAAATGCACTACTGCTTCACGGCAGAAATGCAGAACCAAAGCTCAGACAGCTGCAGCCGAATCTGCAGCTCGCGATAGAGTTCATCCATCACACACACAAGGCCATCAGCCTCGCTACCATCCTCGCCGGCGTGGACGTAAGAAACCGCGCTCTCCTTTATAAGTTCATTGTAGAGTTTTTTGTTTTATTATTGTTTTGAAATAAAGAACCACTAATAATCAGATAAAGTAAAGTCTTTGATTTAAAAAAGGCCCCCCACGCAACGCCCTGAGCCCGAGGTTCGAGCCCCACAGGGGGCACCCTCAGTGTGCTGTTGCTTAAAAACTTTTTGTATTTCGGTTAAGAGCCCTAAGCGCTCACCGTTATTGTCCGCGTAAGGGTGTCAGAGCCATCTGAGGCTAACCCCTTCGTCCTTTTCAAAAAAAAAAAAAAAACGGCAGAAATGAGTAAGGTGGTAGTACTTCCCCGGACGAACTCTGCACTAAGAGCTCTACTATTCTAGAAGTACTTATTTTTAAATATACTGTTATATTAAAATTACGAGTATGTTAAAAGGGTGAAGCATGAAATAGATAAATCATTTAGCTGGTTTTAGTGTTTCTCAATACGTCACATGTTAAAACAGAATTCACTCATGAATATTTAAAACCCCATTCCTAACCTCTTGCAAATTAGCCTCAAAAGTGTTTGTGTATTTAAAACGATATTTGGCGCATGCAAGACATAATTGATGCATTTACAGTTCAACTAACAATTATATAAAGCAAATGATGTGAAATTTTGTGAGATTTCTTATTAATAGTGGAAGTCTGCCAAAATAAGTCCAGCCGTTATGGAGTCCAGGGAACAACACACACGTCGATCTTTATATTATACTAGCTGACCCGACAGACGTTGACCTGTCTTCAATGAATATTGAATTCAAATTGGTATCATTAATAAAAATTAAATATACCAAGAAGATAGTGTTTATTATTCTTGACAATTGAATTTTTAATATTAGGCGTGATGGCGTTCTGAACTAACCGCTTACTTACAGCTAACCGCCGTAAAAAACTCACTGTACATAACAATACAATTTTCCAATTTAATTGACAGCGAAATGTGCATTAAGAAATGATAAATTAATTTTTTTATCAATACTCATTCCGATTAAAGATATTTGCAGCGCGCATTCAGTCAATCTTGCAACTGTCAAAGGACTGACAATTAAGTCAAACGCCATATGGTTACATTAGGAAAGTTTATATTGTCAAAAGCTCTAAGGTTACATTAGAAAAGTTAATATAGTCATTAAATTTTCTAATTTTCCGCGCAATTTTCGTTTTTTTTTCTATTATAAGAACCTTCTCCCGACAATGTGTTTGTTACACATCATCAAAAGAATTAGAGAAATCGGTCCAGCCGTTCACGCGTGATTCCGTGACCAAGGGAAATAGGGATTCATTTATGTACGAGTGTATATACTGCCTTTCTCTATGAAATTTCATCATCTTTTTTGTTTGCAATAATATTACTTTATTGATTTTCAGATGCTGACCCAAACGTGAGGGACTGGTCGGGCAGAAAGCCTAGGCAGTACTTAGTTCATATGGACACATCATTATCACCTGGTTCCTATCGAAGTACGTTATTTTTTTTCTAATACATAACCTCTTACATAATTACTTTCGGAACAAAATGCGAGAATAATTAATACCTTAAAAGAATAAATTTATCGTCAAATCTTTATTATAATCGCATATCTATTTTAGGATAATACTAAAATATGGTTACCTGGAATTGGCCTTTTTACGTTACTTTTAAGTCTCCTCCGTTTAAAAATTATCATTAAAGCTGTTGGTTGCCTGTAATAAATAAATAATCTAGTTAAAAAGATAATAATGTTACAGAAAAGGACGCGCATGATTTGCGAAGGATCGTTACTTCTCCGCCTGATATAAGAATCACTCCAAATACTAATCAGGTCCAGTCAAGTAAGATCAAATATAATTTCGCCTTCGCTACTACCCATTTGAATAAGCTGTGTTATATGTACATAATCGAGTTATGTTATAATAGCTTTAAACACTTTGCGTCAGTAGTGTAATCCATTTAGAGAATATAAATATCCTTAAATATTGAAGACTGTTCCTCTGTCCTAACTTAAAGAGCTATATCGTTTGATCCGTTAATAGCTAGCTGATTGGAATTATAACAGAAAATATGTTACTTCCTTTTCGCCCCGCAGTTTTACTAAGTATAAAAAAAAACAGACTCGCCAGATGTTGTTTGGCTCGGTAGGTGGCGCTATGAGGTAAAACGAACATAAACTACAGCGCCACCTATCTAAAACTTCATCGCAGCGCCACCTACCGGGTCCAATGATGACAAAATATATCTAAACCACCCAGGCATACATCACCCACACACACACAATTTCATAACAAACTGCCCAGCTGTTTAAGAGTTCAGTATGTACTGTAACTGGATTCTTCAGCGCGCTATCACATTTTTTGTCCAAAAGACAGCTTATAAACCGTCCTTTTAGGGGTTGTAAATCTTTAACAAATTATTATTAAAGTACAGAACAATATGAAAAAGTACACAACACTCTCAATAGATGGCGCTAGTATGCAAATATTTGAACCATGAATGTTCTTGTTTAGTTCAAGTGTGAAAAATTATTAAGATTTCACCCTTTTAGTATTTTCACCACTGTACGATTTAATTAAAAATAATACCGTACTCAATTGAGAAGGCTGCGTTATCCATCATAACTCTGTGCTTATGGAAAAAAGGCTACATCTTCAACCACCTTTAAATAGATAGATAAATGGATCCATAATATAATTGTACATTTTTTTTTGGAAATGATATGGCTGGCATAAATCTGCGTTAATCTAACCTCAGTACGCTATGCTTACACAGTGGAGCTTGTTATGCAATACCTTGTTTTTTAACGCACCTTTGTCTGAGTCGCATTTGTGCAGAAACTTTGGTAAGGCAAAGTTATTTTTCATAGAACGCTTAAAACAGTAGCCGTCTGTTATGCGGAGCAGTGCGCCAGACCTGCTAATTAAGATTATTTGGCAAAGTCAGGGTTTTAAGGTGGTCAAAAGTAGTAGCTACGCGAGGTCGTCACGCCTTGACCAGTTGTTAGATAGGTCATAAAAAGCTTTAATTTCTAATTGATAAAATTAAATCATTAATTCGGTCACTGGCTTCGGTTTTTAAATCTTCCGTATTCGAATTTACTCAACTCTGTACATACAGTTATTAGAAAAGTATAATATTTGTAATAAGTATTACAAACACTGTTCCATTCAACCTGATTTTAAAATTGTAGGTAAACATGGATTACATTACTGAATTTCACTTCAGTATTTGGGTTTTAGAAAAGTTCGTGTCAATGGGTAATTAAATGTTCATGTGTCTCTGTAACTTCTTTTTCATGTGGTGTATAAAATAATTGATAATTGTTGGATTGGGGTTCCATTGTAGTTGTTACCATGGTCCTATGGACACCATCTGTGTGTACTGAAATTACGTCCTTCCCTGTAGCTAACCACATTTCACCCGGGAGTGCTCTTTGGAAGCTCTTTCTTCCTTGTTTATTACCTTGTTGTCTATAGAATAGGAATTTCAACTTTAGCTCCTATTGATTTACAAGCTTTTATTTAACTTCACCTGTTGGTTAGTGTGTGGATCAAATCTTGCTACTAAACATTATACCAGTTCTCCTGATTAAACAGAAGTTTTGCACACACATTTGGTTTTGGTGACAATGCACAATTAGCTAATAGACGCTACTATAATTTGAATATGGCGGACACGATATATAGTGATTTATTATTTCCGAAATATGATTAACTAAATTATGTATAAACAACGAAGTAAATAATGATTATTGGAAATCCTTTGTTGTATAATATTTGATTTGCTTTCCGTTGAAGATTCAGTTAGTATAAAAGAAGTACCAATCTTTGTTTTTTATTTTAATTAAAAATAATAATGACTTCCTTCCTTCAGGATCTTTTGATTAATCTTTGAATGTTTCATAATTAGTATATTGGAAAAAAATCATTCCTTTTAGTTTGATGTAAGGCAAGTGGAATATTGTTCGAATTGTTTGATCTTTATTTAGGTTTTAATTCCCGGACCAAATAGCGTTGTAAAATCAAGTAGATAAAAATCTATTCGGTCACCTTTTTACAGCTAAATGATTTATCGCTCTTACATTTATTACACTTAATTTTCAAAATGTTTTTCCTCAGAGAAAGAAGGTTTCCTGCGTATCGGCTCCTTGAACGTGCGAGTAAAGAAAACAACGGAGGCGTTCAGCAATTTCCTCGGAGTCGGTGCCACCCGCTCTTCGTCTTACGTGCCTAAATCTGCTCGAGACCGCGAAGAGAGGCGATCTGAGGACATTGATCAACTGCACAAGTCCTGGGGATCAGCTGATAATATTCAAGTAATTTTTTGAAGTCGTATAGATTTAGTATAAAAGGCAGTATAAGTAAATATCCCAAGACATTCTTCACACATGGTTACCTGATCCCAAGTTAAGCAGAGTGTACTACTTGTAGTATGGATCGGAGCTATCAGATAACTGATATACTACATATACTACTTTTTAAATACATACTTTTATAGATATTTACACCCAGACACAGAACAAACAGACATGTTCATGCATACAAATGTTTGTCCTGGGTGGGAATCAAACCCGCGACCTTCGGTTTGGCAGTCAGGGTTTCTAACCACCAAGCCAAGTGGCCCTTAGTGGCATCTTAGGTAAAAATTTAAACAAACAGATATAATGCTATCACTGAAATTTCTTCACTAATAGGTAAAAATAGATAAATTCAAACAATTTTCAATTTATATTCAGGAATTTTTAAGTAAATGATATTGCCAAATATAAAATTTTCAATCACTTTTTTTTTGTCGGTTAATTTGTGATTTTATGTAAATTCCATTCCACAATATCCAAACGACATGAAACGAGTCGTAGACCAACGACGATTAGACCAAACGACGCTGAAAAATTTAAATTGTATACAGGCACACTTAAAAAAAAATGTTCGTATACAGTATGCACATGTTTACAACAGGTTTTGAGTTTTGTATGATATGATATTTGGTAATTTCAGAAGGAAGATAAATTGATGCCGCCCCCAATGAGTAGTAAGGTGCGGCGACGCGGAGCAACGGGTCGCCGGGGATTGGGGGCTGCCCACAGCAGAAGTACACCATCCACTCCTGATCAGGTAATCCCCATCGTTTTCTTTTCCATTCCCATACATTTTATAAATATTGTTGTTAAAACGCACATAATTTGATGTTCAAAAAAGTTCAATTTTAGAATTCAAAACCAGTTATTCAATTTAGGTCCTCGGAAGGCTCTTATGAAGGTCAAATTTAAAGTTAATAATTATTGTATTATAGTATTGTAATAAGTTATATTTGTTGTACTGTAGAGGTACAGTTAGATTCATATTTATAAAAACGTACATACACACGACAAAGCTTCACAATATTTTATCGAACCTTCATTAACAGAAATTGGAACCAAACCGAAGGTCGCGGGTTCGATTCCCACCCAGGACAAACATTTGTGTGCATGAATATGTCTGTTTGTTCTGTGTCTGGGTGTCAATATCTATATACTATATATATTTAGAAAAAAAAAGTAGTATATGTAGTATATCAGTTGTCTGGTTTCCATAGTACAAGCTCTGCTTAGTTTGGGACCAGATGGCCGTGTGTAAAGAATGTCCCAGGATATTTATTTATTTATTAATTAAATACGATGTTAAATTATTATAAAATCACATAATTTATTGAAATGATAACCTCTTAATGCCTAATAATCATGGAAGTTCCATTTTTATTGTTGTTTGACACCTCATCGTCCAATTGTGAATATAGTAAGCTAATGGAAGTAAATAAATCTGTAAATTGACAACAGCTTTTTTGACACTGTTTTTAAAACAACAGCTAAAGTTAACATTTAATTTCGCATATTGGTTTTCTGATTGAATTGACAACTATTGACCCAGTATTTCTCAAATTATTTTTTGTCTCAGCCTAAATTCATCCAAGGTGCTTTGTGTTTTAGGTTAACGTTTTGTATAATATTGTATTTCATATACACTTATACATTATATAGAATTTTATGTAAAATGCCCCGAGGCCAAAGATGCATCTTAGCAATAGTGAAAATTAAGCGATAATTACGACAAACCATTCATCATGCAACCATTGAATAAGTCTACGGAACTGGAATACAAGCCCTTGAGAACAAGCACTTCTACACTGCCGCGTTTCTTGATATAAGTTAGGCCTTTGACAAAGTTTGGTAAGAAGGCCTTCTACTGAAGTTAAAATGTGAAGTCCTGCACAACACATATGCCATTATTAAGTAATACTTGAATGATAGATACTTTAAAGTTAAATTCCATGGAGCAACGTCTACCTCAACCGCTCTGATATTCCCCAGGGGTCGGCCCTAGGCCTAGGTCTACCTAATCTTCAAAGCAGACCTACCGACCTCTGCTAATACTACGACTGAAAAGTTCGCGTATGTCACGGTCACATTGGCCTAACAACGAAGTTGTCGCTTCAAAATACTTGCAAGAGAGCCTCGACCAGATGAGCAATGGTGTCAAACATGATGAATAAAGGTCAATACAGACAAATCAACCCAAGTCAGATTTACTTTGAGGAAACCAACTTGCCCGTCTGTTACCTTAAATGGACAACCGATCTCACAAACTGAGGATGCTTAGTACTTAGGACTACACCTGAATGTTAACATGGCGCAGACACATACAGACAAAAAAGAAACAATTTGACACTGAAGTTAGAAATGTGACCTAGTTATTAGGTAAGCAATCCAGCTGTCAGCGGAAAGTAAACTAACCTTATACAATCTTGAAGCCAATTTGGGCATATGCAATGCAGCTGTGGGGTACCGCTGGTAATTCAAACATTGACATAATTGAGAAATTCCAAACCATAATGATATGAAAAATGTTTAAGATACCTTGGATTTACTTGATTTTACCTGATTGCCGAAATAAGAAAATCCGCTGCTTCCACCGCCAGTATTGACCAGCCCAGTATACGAGCAGTAGCGTCTGGTATCTTTCAGTCAATCTTTACTCAGCTCTTTGCAGAGTTTCCAGATATCCCTTTACCTCCTGGCCTCCCTAGAGTCATCAAGCATAACACAGTGCACTATATCAAAACCACAGACGGACCCTCTTTTTCCTGTCGACTCGCCGTTTGGCGACGCAGCAACTAGTTGAGGCTATAAAAGAATTCGATGAAATGGTAAGATGCGGGACAGCTCGACCGTCCAAAAGTGCCTGGTCTTCTCCATTATATATGACGGTTAAAAAGACAACACCTGGCGTTCTTGCGGCGAATACCGCGCCCTGAATGCCAGGACCACACCAGATCGATAGCCGGTTCGGCATATCAATGATTTCGCCCATAACCTCGCCGGTGTCAAGGTATTTAGCGCACTGGATCTTGTTAAACCTTACCACCAAATTCCAGTTTTTGAAGAGGATATTGATTTCTATTGTAACCCCGATTAGCTTGTTCAAATTCCCGTATATGACTTTTGACTTAAGGAACGCTGGCCAAACTTTTCAGGGTTTCATCGATGAGGTCACCCGGGGTCTCGAATTCTGTTTTCCTTACGTAGATGACTTCCTCATATTTTCCAAAGATTCGAGCCCACCTTCAGCACCTGCGCGTCCTTATCAAACGCCTACAAGACTACGGAGTGGTATTAAACCCTTCTAAGTGTGTTCTAGGTGTCCGCGAAACCATATTCCTGGGCTACCACGTCAGTGGTGATGGTACTCACCCCCTTCAGAATGGAATTCAAACTTTGCTGGATTTTCCACCGCCTGAGACCGCATTGCGATGCGCATGCGATTACCGCGGAGGAGGTAGCCGAGACTTTTACCAAAGAATGGGTATCTCGCTTTGGCGTGCCGTCGGGTATTACTACGGGTCAGGGATCTCAATTTGAGTCAGATTTGTTTCACCGATTACTACAGCAATTCGGTACCAAGCACTTTAGAACCACCTCATATCATCCTTGCGCAAATGAGATGATTGAGTGAGTTCATCGGCAACTTAAAGCGGCGTTTATGCGCTATAATGATTCGTGGGTGAGGTCCGTTCCGATGGTTCTGCTAGGAATGCGATCGGCGTATAGCGTAGCAGAATAACTTTACGGAGAGCCTCTCAGGCTCCCTGGAGAATTTATGGTTCCACCTATAGCATCAGAAAAAATAGAAAACCCAGTCGTGGTACAGCTGCGACACAAAATGTCATTGGTACGACCGTTGCCAGCTAGCCGACACAGTAAACCAGCTTCATTTATATTCTAGGATTTGTCGACAGCGACTCATGTATACCTTAGAGACGATACCATTCGAAGAGCGTTGCAGCCACCTTATTCGGGTCCATACAAAGTCCTGGAGCGCTCGAGTGACGGGAAAACATTCACGGTAAAGTGCCACAAGTCTGTCCTATACGTCGACAGACTCAAACCGGCTTTCATTGATCAGTCCGATCTGCAAACTTCTCACACTACGCAATTGCCCGCCCCGGTTGATTTCCCTCCACGGCAAGCGGTAAGAGATAAGTCCCCGAGCCCTCAACCCGCAACAGTCGGTACAGGTTCATTTGCCAGTAAAGCAGTCCTATACCACACGTTCGGATAGGCGCGTTAGATTTAGGAATTTTGATTAATTTCTTATTTCATTGTATTGTTGTGCTCTAATTGTATCATTTTATTATTCTTCATCATACACTCCGTATTTTATTGTTTGTGTTATAATTGTATTATTGTGCTATAATGTTAGTTATTTTAGCCTGGTTTTGTTCTCTCCGTGGGGGTGGTGTGGCGATTACCATATCGCCCTCCTTAGTGTTGAATGTGTCAAATTGCTACAGAGGTGACACATCCATAGACCCGTTAACAGATCTAGGGTTTTGACACCTCTTTTATGGGATTAAATATTGCCGACTATTTAACAGATCACATGAGTTTTATTTCGCATGTTTAACAACATATGAAAAAAGTGTCACTAACCTTAGTGGTTAGAACTAGATGTTAACTGAACGAGTTAAGGACAAAAATAATAGAAACTAAAATTACGACAAAGAAACAAATAAAGTATATTTTGTTTCTTTCTCGTAACATAGATATATAGACATATGTGCAAATGACCGGGTTTTTACTCATTTGGAGGGCCGATATGTTGCATACCTATTCCATTTTTTATTTAATTCTAAGTGCTTTTTCTTACTTTCTTTACAGCCTCGGGCACAAATTGGAGTGGGCGAAGAAGGTGACTCCGATTCAGATTCCGCTGCAGGATTTCACTCGGCTTGGCGGCAGCAGCGCGCCTCACATTGTACATAAGCAAATTAGATATTTAAATACTAATAAGTTCAATAAATGTCTCGTTGAACCTTATAGGTTAAAATAATGTGCCTTCAACAGCGTAGGGTTACATAGTCACTACGATGTGGTAGCTTAACAATACCTGTATAGAATTAAACATATTTTACATTTAATATATACATATTTGTTTTTTACCTACTTATGAAATTATATTTGCTTATGCATTTTTCACAAACCCATGGAATCGTATTTTATGATGTATTTCTAAGAATATGGTAAGGTTGTTATTTTTTCTGTGGGTGAGCGTGTGATATTATTCCATATATAAACACGTAAAACGTCCTATAGTGCCTTTTACTAGCCTCTTTTGAAGAAAACAACAGTATTTTATGATTATAATCCAAGATAAAGCATGTTTTGTAGGTTTTCTGAAATTTGCTTTCTTGGAATTAAATTAGTTATTATTTCATTAGGTATTTAATTATTCACAAATTCTAAACACAGCTTATGTTGCTTCTTATGTACTTATTGTCTTAAATAATAAAGTAATTTGTCACAACAAATTGTTTTATTTCGTCATAACAATAAAAGAAATAGTATAATATATTATACAACGTGTTACCCCGTAAAAATATAATGAATTATCAAAGCCAACGACCCTAGTAAGCTGTCATGTCAGGGAACCAGATTATTTAACAGAAAGGCCTACGTACCTATTAACCTAATAATTGTCTATTTTTTATTTTTTTTGGGTATATTATACAGCGTTACTACGAGTACTTTCGAAGCATAAAGTAATATTAAGAAAATAAATATATTTTTTGTTTTAAATAATTAAAAATATATTCATCAAATGGAAACGTGAGAATCAATAGTAACATAAGGTTTTACTCGAATCGCATGCGCCGCCGTCAAAGGGCAAAGCGAAGCATACATTTTAAAAGTGTATATAATAAGCTCTCGTACGTGGTTGATACGGCATATGTTACTTTGTACGCAACAATACAAAACAGCCGCAAAGCCGACAAAGGAAATATCTATTCAAAAATTTTCTAAGTAAAATAAGCTCTCGCATGTAGTGATAAGACATAAACTAGCCTGCGCGCAACAATTACAAACGAAGCCGCGCTTTGGATTTCTATTGTATCAATGCGGCGGGGCGGGGCGCACTTAGATTTCCCGCGAAAAGTGTACAGCGAAACAGCGGCTACTCGATCATAGGCAGTTCCAAGCACATGCACAGGGTAGAGGTCGATCGGCCGTTATTTCGCCAGAGTTCGACGAGGAGATCATCGAGTACACATGTTATTCGCGAGTGTGCGCATCAAGTGCGATTTAGTGTTAATGTGTGGGGCCGGCATAATGAATGGCCACCTCATTGATGAAACCTACCTGGAAATGTTACAGGACCTTATCCCGGCTCATGACGGGTTCCCGGCTCAATATCACCGCGCCGTCCGAGAGCACCTGCACAAGGTGTTTTCCCAGCGCCGGGTCGGACGCGGCGGGCCAGTGGCTTGGCCACCAAAAAGCCCGACCCTAACTGTTAGACCTTTACTTGTGGTCTGAGCTCAGGCGCCTGGTGTATCGTGAGGAACAAGAAACTCGCGTTAATGACTTCGCTAGTGGACGCTTTTAATTTCGTTAGGAGCGGCAGAGACACATTATTAAAATTGAATGACATTAGTTTAAAACTTGCTCAATTATGACTGTATTCAACGCAGTGGCTTGCACTTCGAACAGTTACTGCGTTACCGGGAAGTGTAGGTAGAATGATTGTTTTCAGTATTCCTTGTGATGTACTGTATCTTACTTGTACTCGTATATCGTTTTATGAGCCTACTTACCTATTAAATGAAATAAATATTTAAAACTGTGCAGTTGTACCTACTCATTCCACCTCTGTAAAAATAATCGAAGTTGAAATATCTATAAATGTTTTAATAAGTGAGCTTTATTTTAGTTTTTATATTTGGTGACATTCGTTATGAGCAATTTTTCAGTAGGTATGTGGAGAACACAAACATACGTCTTATAATAGATATCGATTTTATCTAGGTGACATGTCCTTGAGAAGAGAGGCAATACGTCACTGTCTGACTGCATCATAAACACGGGACTAGGCTGTGTTTTTATCCAAAATTGTATGAATTATATTAATATAATGAACATAATTTCACTAGTTCCGAAAAGACAATGCGCTTTTAATGTTTCATTACCTGTCTCAAAATCTATTTTTACAAACGGCAATTAATCTACATAAAATTTCTACAAACATTTTGTGCCACAAAACATTTATTATTTAGTATTTTTAAACCAATATTTTCTAAGTGAACCCAAACCTTAGTTCACTGTACACGTGGCGCTATCTATCCCTGGGTTACGCAATCTTCATGATGGGTTGTTGGTAGATGTGGCTCCAATTTAAATGCCCGCAACTAGAAACCGCCCGTGTCCCTCTGACACTATCAAAACCCTTTTTTATCTTGTTATTTTATATTACTATTTATCCTTCGATGTGATTTTTTCCCCAATCCACTCTTTACACTGTCAAAAATGTTTCCTAAATCTAAGTTTATTCCTACTGTCCCAAAAATTGGGCTCTATTACTTTTATTGCTCTGTTTTTTATTTTCTACATGTTTGGTACTGTGGTGACATCTATGAACAAGCATACAATCCTTCACCGCCCGCATGTGTGAACGAATTGAGACACGTGAGATTCCTACATCGAGATATCGAGATTCTCTCAAGATTTGACATATACATTCAAGCAACAAATATCAACATTCGGACCCCGCCATTTCAATTCTGCAATTAACCATCAAGATCTACTCATCGTAAAGGCCGCGTCCTAGACTCCGTCCCGTATCAGTCGCGTTTGCAAACCGAGACACGCTCTCGCCGAGTCTAACGACGAAATCACCAAAGCTCAAATAGTTGCAACCGAATCGACAGTTCACGATACAACACAATCCACACACACACAAGGCCATCAGCCTAGATACCGTCCTCACTGGCGTGGACGTTAGTCTCGATCTCTATTCCATGCAACGCCCTGAGCCCGATGACCGAGCCTCACTCACAGGGTGAACCCTCAGTGCGCAGTTGCTAAAAAATTTAAAACCGACGGCTGATGGCCCTCTGCGCTCGCTGAAAAAGTTCGTAGAAGGGTATAAGAGCCATCAGAGGCACTCTAACATATTCGGCACTTAAAAAAAAATAACAGTCGGACCGCGATCTCCAGGCATGATAACTTAGCCTGGCGGAAGATCTTTCCTTTTAAATGAAGAAGTCTCATATCTCGCTCCTCCATAGTACTTTTTCTCCCAAATGTGCGTTCCTATCGTTACTTTTCATTTTCTCTCTTGTTCTTTCATTTTCTTTCTTATTCCATAAATAAAATTGCTGTCTTCTTCTTTCATGTCCTTTTCATCCATAGATGGTGCAATGGAAGTAGCCGAAGGAACCCTCGAAAAGCCCATTACCCCCGCTCAAGGAGCTGGTGAAGCTGAAGTCGACACCTATAATTTGGCCATGGCGAAATATAGGAAGTCGGAATGTAGCGCTCTGCTCATATTAACCACTAACACTACTGTATGTCTGAGGATTCACTTAAAAAGGTAATGCGATTTCAAACAGCTAAAGAGGTCTGGCAGGAGTTACACATTTTATTTGATGGACAGTCAGATGATAGGGCATACAATTTGTGTGCAGAATTCTTCAGTATTCATCGTCACAATGAGGATTACTGAATGATAAGAGCAAGCAAAGCAATGAGAAGAGAGGATGGGAGGCCACCCAAACCCACACCAGGCCCATCAATAGCTGGTTCATCGTCAAAGCAAGTGCAACACATTTCTCTGTTAGTGAATGCCTGCTCCACTGGACTAACTCAAGACATGGAAAGCTGGTACGTTGACAACAGAGCCACAACTCACATTGCAGTAAGGAGTGTTTTTATTTTCAAGAGCTTTACGAATTTGAATCAGACCATACCGTATTGACTGAAAACGGGAGCGTCATACACGCGATAGGGAAAGGCACTGTTGAGGTGGAATTAAATGTCAGTGGCCAAAGGGAGCGAATAACACTCAAAGATGTGTGGTTAGTACCATCACTAACTAAGAACCTTTTCTCACCAGTTGCAGCACAAGACAGAATACAGAACAGCATCTTCAGTTCCACGACTAGAGAGAGCAAGCTAGATGTTGTAGGCACAACTCGAGTTGTTGGAAATAGAGACCAATATGGAGGACTTTACAGATTGAACATGAAGACGGTCACAAATAAACCTATGACCATAGAGGCCGACGCTGTGACTGGCTTTAATATGTGTGAAACTTTTTAGTTGAAACAACATTTCAAATTGATATTCGAACATGTGTTTTTATAATGACTTGTGTCATTCACTTGAAATAAAATTTTCTCTGTACAAACAACGTTTTTACTTCTATATCCTAATCATCTAGAATATTTCATTAAAAGGTTTATACCCTTTTCCGCCAACATAGCACGAGCCATCTCCACAATAGTGCGGTTTGCTCGCTCCACTACGCCATTTTGCTCCGGAGTGTAGGGAACAGTCAACTGATGTTTTATACCCTTTTGCTGTAGAAACCCATCAAACTTCCTGTTCACAAATTCTGTTCCATTGTCTGTGCGTATGGACTTTACTTTCAACCCGGTTTCAATCTCTACACTAGCTAGAAAAACTTTGAAATGATCCAAATCCTGATCTTTTGATTTAAGGAAAAATACAAAAAATTTACGTGTAAAATCATCTAAAATAACTAGCATATACCGATATTCCCGTACGTGTGTTCAGACATTGAACCACAGATATCTGCGTGAATCAATTGCAGTTTCTCGACTGCCTGCTCAGCCTCACCAACTGGAAAGGGTAAACGATGTGCCTTCCCCTTAATACAGGTGACACAAGGCTCCATTACGCTCTTTCCAAAATCCATACCCGGAAGCTTACGTAAATCTCGAACATTTACGTGTCCAAGCCGCCGGTGCCACAACATCAAAGGATTGCCTGCTTTCACTGATGCCAACGCAGTCCCATCTACAACTGCCTGACAACCTTCAAGCTTGTAGATCCCTGAGACTTCACTTGCGGTAGCCAGCAGCTTTCCCTTGAAATAGCCTGGAACCAAATGGTGAATAAGCTTGCAGCCATCTCTGTCAAAACTTACCTTACATCCTTTCTCTACTAATTTAGACACTGATAACAGATTAACACGCAAACCGAGACATACATGACATCCCTCAGAGAAAGCATTCGTCCTTTCAAACTCACCATGATATCACCCTTACCCTTGCATTCAATCTTATCATTATTCGCACATTTCACGTTACTCATACCAACATTCATAACCAAATCTTTAAACCAATGTTTCTGGAAAGCCATATGTGAAGATGCCCCACTGTCGATGTACCACTCCGTCGGATTGAAGGAGTCCCCGGCGCTGAATGAAGCTCACGATCGCGACGTCACTCAGTTTCGAGATCGAACCCCCTTTCCTTCCTTCAGGACAGTCCGGTTTCTTATGTCCACTCTATCCACATTTAAAGCATTTAATTTTGGTCATATTAATATCTTTGTTCCCATTCCGCTTCTTACTCTTATTCACAGCCAATACCAAGTCCGCTGAAGACAATGTACTACAACCTTGACGTGAATCCTCCTGTAGTAACTTCTGTCGTACGTTCTCTGAAGTCAACTTCATCCCAAAGTATTCCAGAGCCATTCGCATAGGCCTGTACTCTTCAGGTAGTCCTCTCAGTAACACGACAGCTACAATATCATCGTCAAATCCGGTGGCAATATCCTTCAACTTTTGAGAAAGAGACATAACTGCAGCAACATATTCATGCATCGACGAGTGTCTCTCTAGCTTCTCATCCAAATACGCGTTTATGAGGGTGATCCTGCGATTAACGCCTTTGTCCTCAAACGCTTTCACTAAGCTATCCCAAGCATCTTTGGCATTATTTGAATTTTGTACATACGCATAAAGTGTAGGTTCCACGTGTAGACAAATCAAAGCTAGTGCGTCTTGGTCCTTCTCGATGGCGGTGGAGTCTTTGGAATCCGGGTACGTTGATGTATACTTGAACAATTTTTCTCGTATGAGAATCATTTTTATCGCGAATTTCCACGTAGAGTAGTCATCTAGGCCGTAGAGGTTCTTGATGGCAAATTTAGTGACTGGGCCCATAACCTTCTTACTTCTATATCCTAATCATCTAGTATATTTCATTAAAAATATGCTACAGCTCTATCATGAGCGACTTGCACATCAGGATAAGAAACATGTGATCCGCCTCGTAAAGGGAGAGCTTGGGGTATAATTAAGTCCTGACAACGTCAAATGTGAAGGCTGTATTTATGGGAAGTAACACAGAAAACCGTTTGGAAAAAGGGAAAGACTGACAGATGTAGGAGAGAAATCAGCTCTCCTACACCGATGTTTGCGGTCCCTTCGTAGATAGTATCTCGAAATATAAATATTACGTACTCTTTAAGGATGCCTATTCTGGCTACCAAATGGTCTACATTATCAGAAACAAGTTTGAAGTTAAGAATAAACTTCTTCAAATGTTGCAAGGCAAAGACTGCTGGATATACAATAAAGACGATTCTTAGCGATAACGGAGGTGAGCTCGACAAACGAGAAGTAAGAGACATTTTACAGAAATACGGCATTCAACAACGGCTGACAATGACTTACTGCTGCGTATGTACTTAACAGGACAGGTCCATCGAGAGTAGAGGGTAAGGTACTGTAAGGAAGGTCTATGCTAGCGCACTGGCCGTTATTACTGTTACTGGCTGACAATAATTTGAATTAATAAGTTAATATTCGTTGTTTAAAAAAGAAAGATATAATGACAGTGCGCGGGCACGGACAAAGATGTTTTGTTATATAAGAATTTGATGGACTAAAAATATTAAAATAAATAATTAATATTCGACAAGTTTTTTTTTTACAATTACACCCCCGTTCACTACAATTGGTGGAGGCGCTGGGGCTAAGACTGCATTTGTCACCTCCACAGGGTTGTACGAATTCAACGTGGTTAGCTACAAGTCAAGCGGTGTTTCAACGTATGATGGATAAGGTTTTAGGTGATTTAAAGTTCAAAGGTCATAGTGGAAGTGAATCTGACTTTCAAACCTTCGAAGTGTAAATTTGGGTTGCGAGAGATTGAAGTACTTAGGGATGAGGCCGAGCGAGAAGAAACTTAAAGCGATGCGAGATGTGGGAGCTCCGATTTCAGCGAAAGAAGTTAAGCAGAGGATTAATCACTTACTACGAGGTTGTATGTCGATGCGTCGAATGAAGCAATAGGTGCTGTATACAAGGAAGTGTCACGATGTGTCCAATTGCTTATGCTTCTAGGAAATTAACCAAGGCTGAGAAAAAATATTCTACAACTTAAAAGGAGTGTTTATCTTTAGTTTGGGCATTAAGATATATTCGTCATTATTTATGCGGTTTACATTTCCAGGTTGTTACGGATCATCGAGCATTATGTTGGTTACAGTCAAAAAGAGATATGTATGGTCGATTAACACTATGGGCTTTGGCCATTCAAGAATGGGATTTTGACATTATTCATTGCTCAGGAAAGAGTAATGTTATAGCGGACTTCCTAAGTAGGAATCCATTGGTAGAGGTTGCAAATCAAGAGGTGGAACCCAGTTTAGAACCTTCTGATGGCTTAGAGGTCTTTAGTATAAATATAGAATCGCTAGCGGAAGATCAGGCAAATGACCCTTTTTGTACTACTACTATTACGCAGATACGTGAACATCCAGATGTAGCTCATAGTGGTTTCTTCATGAAAAATAATTTCCTTTATAAAAGTGTGCGTAGAAATGGTGAAATATTATATGTGATGTGTTGGTATTATCTAGGAATTTGTTCCAAGATGTAAGGTGTGAGTTACATGATGGCGCGTGGACTTGAGGTCATTTAGGGCTTGCGAAGACGTTGAAAAGGTTTCGTTCTAGATATTTTATGCAGTATGCAGATAAGGAAGTGGAGTGTTATGTAGGTTCGTGTGTGCCCTGTCAAGAAAAGAAAATGGCCAAAAATGTCGCGGAGTTGATGCCGATTCATGTATCGAATATTTTTGAAAAAGTAGGAACTTATGTTTTAGGTCCTTTTCCACATTCTACGAGGAACAATTGTTTCCATTGAGTATGCGTCGCGTTTTGCCATTTGCAACATTTTTACAGCAGAGGATGTTGTGAATTTTCTAATAGAAGAAATATATTGTAGATTTGGTGATATTAAGGAGATTATTTTGGATCGAGGCAATTTTCACTGCGAGGATAGTGAAAGAGACTGTAGAGCGTTGCTCAAAAACTTGAGCTAGGTTTATTCATACGAGTTCCTTACATCCACAGGATAATGGGTTATTTGAGAGGTTAAATAGAACTTTAGTAGCCATGTTATCTAAATATTTGGGTAATGATCAACGATATTGGTGTTCGTTTGTACCATTAGTCACACATGCGTATAATACTAGTGTACAGGCGACCACAAAGATATCACCATATAATATTTTATTCGGTGGTAGATCGAGCTTTAAGTTTAAATGTAGCGGGATTGAATGAGAGTGTTACAGATAGTATGAGAGGTTTACTTACGAAAGCTTTACGTAATATCACAAAGGCACAAGTTGTCCAAAAACGATATTATGTTGGAAGAGCAAGAACGGTATTGTTTAATGTGAATGATTTAGTGTTGCTATATGTTCCAAGGCGAGTTACTGGTAGATGTACGAAACTGGCGCGTCTTTATCAGGGGCCAATTAAAATTATTGAACGAATAGGAAGGTCTAACGTGATGATTCGTGGATTAAACACGAGATCTTGAGGGGTGGTTGTCCATACAAATCGCCTAAAGCATTTCATGTCACGATGATGTGCGTTTGTATACCTTGTTGTATATTATATAGATGTTTAAAGAGAAGGTTTATCCAAAAAGTTAGTTTTAAGTAGTTTGTTATCATTCTAATTTATTAAAAAGTCTTTATTTTTTATATTGAACGTGAGAAAATTGAATATGTCGCATAATGAGATATTATGAAAATGATGTTTTAATAAGAGAAGTCTAAAGCCCAAGGAGATATATAAGTTATGTAATTTAAATTAATATGAATAAGGTTATATAGTATATTAAGTTATTGTTGCAAAACGTGAGATATATATATTAATATGTAGTAACGTTGAATGCTAGTAAAATATATTTTAGTATATATTTATTATTATTATATATTTTATATATTAGTATATATTTTAAGTAGTGGGATTGTTTAAAGATAGTTATAGTATAGATCTGAATTAGGTTGTGATGGTTTAGTAGAATGAGATTGGTAGATTTCGTCGACTGATTCTGTTATTTGGTGTAACATGATAACGCAATAAGCTATTTGTCATGGTTTCCTGATTTGAGTTTTACACATTTAAATAATGGAATATAGGCGGTATGGTATCCAGGTTGTAAGTGGTTTGTTATTATTGATGATTAACTAAGGAGTTGAGTATTTAGTGACATAGTTTGAAATGATTTTGTAGTTGCGAGAAGCATAGAAGTAATATGGAATATCATAATGACGTAGTATATTATTGGGTGTATAGAATTTGTATAGAAGATAGGTATAGGAATATTCTTATAGTCTAGTCATTTAGTTTGTTTGGGGTAGGTTATTAAAATTTCATTCTCTCATGATAAGCAGTTTCTAATGTAAAATAGAGCGGATTATTCACCTAGGCATCCGAAATTACTTTCAAGAAATTCTACCTAAATTATTGATTGGGATTTTGGGGATCATCTTTTGTCTTTTAAAATTTGTCGAGAATTCCCTAATTATACTGATTATAATTATACGGGAATATTGTATTTTTGGGATAATATTTCTGGCCTTGTACTTGAGCCTTTTGAATTCTTGAAAGTTTAAAATATGATGCTGTAGAATATCTCTATTATAGATAAAGTTGATAATATGTTATTGTAACGGTTAATTTTAAGGATGACTATCACAACCAGAGTTTTCACTCTTAAGTTGCTTTCCATTGACTTATAAGATGATTAAATACCGTTGGCTTGCGAGTTTTCACCACCCAGGCAACAAGACATGCGGAGTGTTTATGTGATACCGTTTTTTATTCTGTTTATTGTGTTTTTATGCTAATTTGTACATTTATAGTATGTAGGTATGTAAGTAAACTACCGAGATACAGACATGGCATTGTCCAGCAGCCAATCAGCTGCAACATCCGAGAATCTCGTGGAGTGCTCACAGTGCCCCCAACCGCGTCTCTTTCAAGGCACAAGAGGCCTGCGCATCCATACCACCAGATGCCATCAGGTTAACCATACGGTTATACACGCGGATTTTGCTTCGAACCCTTCTATCACCTCGTTAACCAATCCTCTTGTGCCTCCCGATGTAAGCCCTTTTTGGCAAACATTAAGTAATTCAAAAAACACTGTACCGATTTTAAAGCGCATTTCACAAGGTGCCAGCACTTTAGTAGCGCAAAAGCTTACTGAAGTTATCCGCCATACCCTCAGGGATAATTCTAAGCAGGCTTGGGAGCAATTGCTTACTTTCCCTTATAGAGTACTGCACGTTGAAAAAGACCCGCACTCTAATGTCTCTCTCACTATTCGCGTCAAACAAAATTGTTCTACATATTTACTACATAAAGGTTCAAACAATATTTCAAAACATTCTCACCCAGCATCTTTAGGTAAGAAAATAAACTAAGTGATGGAGATATTAAAGGTGCCGCGCGGCTTCTATTTTCCGATGATGCGGTTGCTCCGGATACCCCAGAGACTCTCGCCGCCCTTCGTGACAAGCACCCTGTCGCTCCTTTAGATTATCTGTTCCCAGACGCCCCTACTGCCGAGGACCCATTACAGTCACTATCAACAGCTGCTGATGAAGTGAGCAGCGCAATTTATTCTTTCTGTCGGGGTCTGCAGGTGGACTTGTAGGCCTATCGCCGCAACATCTTAAAGACCTCACTGCTGCTTTTTGCGGCAATGCAGGGGAAGGCTTACTACTAGCTTTATCTTCTTTGATTAATGCTTAGCTAAGCGGCAGGTTACTCTTTTAAATTACAGATATTTTGTACGGAGCTAATTTGTGTGCTTTAAAAAAAAAGATAGCGGCATTCGACCTATCGCAGTTGACACGACCTATCAGCGACTTAGAGCAAAAATTTCAGCGAAGGTTGCGAAACTGCTGTCCACTCTTTATTTTGACTTTTTTGAAAATAAGGGTGGTGAGGTACAGCTAAAGGTCGACGTTAAGAATTTTTTCAATTCCGTCGATAGGGTATCGTTCTTTTGACACAAATAAAAAATCATATTCCTGATTTTTTTTACTTTTTGTGGCAGTGCTAAAGTCTCCTTCTAAATTACTTTACAAAAATAATCTTTTATATTCATCTGTAGGTTGTCAACAGGGTGATCCTCTCGGTCCCGCTATCTTTAGTGTCGCAATCCACCAAATCATACAAAAACTAAAATCCAAATTGAATGTATGGTATTTAGATGATGGGACCCTAGGAGGTGATGCGGCCATGGTTCTACCAGACCTTCGTTTACTCATTTCAGAACTCCGCGCTATAGGATTAGAATTAAATTTCAATAAGTGTGAGCTTTTTATTCTTGAAGGTACTACAGACCGGGATGCAATTATATCACAATTTAGCACCATAGCTCCCAATATTATTACAGTGAATCATGTGTCTCTTCGTCTCCTGGGTTCCCCTATTCTAGATGAATCTCTTCCTGATTTTATTAACAACAAAATTCTAAATTCAATGACACGTCTGAACGTTTACTCAAAATTAATTGCTATATGGCCTTTGCTATTATTCGTTCTTGTCTTTTCGTACCAAAATTCACGTATGTCTTGCGCTTATGTATGCGCTTTGGAAACGACCAAACCTTTTGACAAACCTCGACAATACCCTAAAACGTACTTTATCAACTGTTTTAATATAGATTTAGATTCTTCGTTCATGGACCCAAGCGACCCTACCGGTCAGATTTGGTGGATTGGGTATCCAAACACCTCAGATGTTTCCCTTCCAGCCTTTTTGGCTTCTGTCCATGCCACGCTCCCTCTTACCACAAAAATTTTAAAACTAGTAAAAGTCGGTCGTAGTAAAAGGCTTCAAGCAACGGAATGCAATCGATTACGAACAGACTTATAGTTCTATCCACCATCAGAGCCTTATTGAGTGTCGCAGCCAAAGAAAAAAATTGTTTGAAAAAAAAAAGTTTGATTTTTCAACAGCATTCCTCAACGGCAAGCCAAAGGAAGAAATTTATATGCAGCAGCCGGAAGGATTCAATGACGGAACTACAAATGTATGTCGGTTTAAAAGGAGTTTATATGGACTCAAGCAGGCTCCCAGATGCTGAATTCATCGTTTGAGGAGACTTTATTAGAGGTCTATTCACAAAGAAAATAGAGAAAATATAAATTTTCGGAGAGGTAGGGCTAAACGGGATTTCCCGTTCAATTCGGAGCAGCCCGACTGGGGAAGTACCTCCACCTCACAGATAAACCGCCAAATAACACTACATGTGGTGGCCGGTAAAAGTAACTGTTATATGTCGTAATATCTTGCGCCTCACTACTCTTGAGGATAGACGCCTTCGTGGCGACCTCATTGGGACGTACAAAATCCTGACGCGAAACTATAACATTCCTCATCTATATGAAATATTTGTGATGAATGATAAATCCTCCCGTGACCATCAGTACAAAATAAATCGTGCACCATCTAAATCCAACACTGCACATTATTTTCTAAGTAACAGAGTGGTCCGGAATTGGAACCGACTACCGGACGAAGTAGTATCTGCTACTTCAATTAACTCATATAAAAACAAATGGTTAATATTGAGCTCAGTGTGTGAAAGGTGCTCAAAAGCAGTGCTATATATTGGACACACCTGCACAAGCGTTTTCTAAGCCCTACAACAGTTCTCACTAATAAAAGAAAAATATTTAAGCATGAAATTGCAATGACAAAAACGAAAGCAATCCAGGGGCCAAAACATGACTAAAAAGGGATTGTGATCTATATATCAATGCGAGCGCATAGCTATGATGGAGCTGTATTTTGGATTATTTAAATTATAACATCAAAATCAGCTGTGTTTGATTATTAAATCGAAGTGACAAGACGGCTGTTATTCGGTCACCATTGGAATCGCAACTCTCAATACAAACTTCATCACCTTGGTGACCAGCTGACATTGACATTTTTTTTAGTGATTGTGTTTATCTTTATATTTCTATATGTTTTAGCAATATTTTTTGTTGTTATTAGTGTTAAAAGTTTTCGTATATGCCGCAGTCATCAGATGGCTTAGGGCCCGATGTTGGCTGCCAGTGCACCGTCTCTACACTGGTTCGTTGTCCTCAATGCTTAGAGCCACGTTACTTCAAAGGACAGAGAGGTCTTAATATTCACATTGGCAAATCACATAAAAATTTTAATCATTCGAGCCTCTCACCCACTTTTACAAATCATGAAAACAGTAACCAAATTAATAACCAAAATCCCACTCAGCATGTTTCCTTTTGGCAGTCACTTAGTGAACTAAAATGTAATATACCGCTTATCAAACGTATACCCCGCGGAGCACGCATCTGCGTTGCCCAATGCTTAAATCAAAGTATTAGAAAAGTTGTAGACGAAAACTCCAAACATGCTTGGGAACAACTCCTCACCTTCTCCTACCACGTCCTACATGTGGACTCGAAATGTACGGGTTCATTGACAAAAAACATAAAAAATAACTGTTTCAGAAAGCAGACCCATTTTTCCACCGCCAAAAAAAGTACAAAGCAGAATAATATTATAAAAAAAATTGAGAACAAGGTCAACGATGGTGATATTAAGGGAGCTGCCCATCTACTCTTCTCCAATGATGTGATCGCCCCTGACTCCCCTGAAACACTTTCGGCACTAAATTCTAAACATCCACCATCACCAGCAACACTTCACCTACCACCTCTAGATCAGAGCGACCATATGAAAATTAGCGAAAAAGATGTTTTATCAGCAATAATGTCATTCAAGAACGGTTCTGCTGGTGGCCTTGATGGCATCACACCACAGCATTTTAAAGACATGATATGCAATGCCACTGGCGATACCGGTAAGGCCCTTTTGAACAATATGGCAGCGTTAATCAACATAATGCTCGCAGGGTCGGTTAATCCAGAAATAAGTCATATCCTATATGGCGCCAATCTTTACGCACTTAAAAAGAAAGATGGCGGTATCAGACCTATTGCCGTCGGTACGACTCTGCGACGTATAGCTTCCAAAATATGCTGTAAGTACATCCTTCCTGGTCTATCCAAAAAATTCCAGCCCACTCAATTAGGTTTTGGTAGCAGAGGGGGTTGTGAAGCCGCTGTCCATGCACTTAGAACCAACATATTGAACAACGGAAGTGAAGTTGTGCTAAAGGTGGATGTACAGAATGCTTTTAACTCTGTTGACAGGACAGCTATGCTCAGTGAAATTAAAAAATATACACCTGAAATTTTTAATTATCTATATCAATGCTACAATACTCCTTCAACCTTAGTTTATAAAAATAATCTCCTCCATTCAGCAGTTGGCTGTCAACAGGGTGATCCCCTTGGACCAGCTATTTTCAGCCTCGCTATTCATCCCATAATTTCATCATTAAAATCTAAATTAAATATTTGGTATTTAGACGATGGTACCCTAGGAGGCGACGTCGCCTCGGTGCTACGGGACGTTGATACACTCATCTCTCACTTCAACACCATTGGCCTTCAATTAAATTTTTCGAAATGTGAATTATTCATTTCAGACACCATACCAAACAACACTACACATTCCATTGTCAATGATTTCAATATGATCTGCCCAAACATTAAAATCCTGGGCAAAGAGAGTCTTCGCCTCCTAGGAGCACCCATTTTAGATGAGTCCATCCCACCATTTTTAAATGAACAAACTTTAAAATTTAACGAAATTACCGATCGTCTTTTAAAAATCAATTCTCATATAGCCTTCACCATAATTCGCTTTTGTGTGTTCGTTCCAAAATTCACATATGTCATTAGATGTAGTCCTCTATGGAAATTTGATAACCTTTTAACCCCCATTGATAATTTCATTCAGAAAACCATGATCCAAATTCTAAATTGTCCATTAAATGACAGAACTTGGTGCCAGGCATCATTACCCATACGGTTCGGCGGCCTGGGCATCAGAAAAATTTCCAGTGTTTCCCTTCCGGCATTTTTGTCCTCGACTTACAGTATTTCAGACCTATTTAGCAAAATTATCTCTCCGTCACTTAAAGACGCTGAGATATCTTGTTCAGTCGAGGCTAAAAATGCCTGGATCACAGCTTGTTCAGGGGAAAGCATTCCCCTATATCCAAAAGTCCAAAGACAGTGGGACGAGCCGCTTTGCAAGGCAGTACAGCAAGATTTACTTAACACGAGTTCTAACCTTTCAGAACGCGCTCGTCTCCTTGCAGTTTCAGAGCGGGAGTCAGGGTACTGGCTACAAGCTTTACCATCCACCAACATCGGTACCTTACTAGACAATACCTCATTCTCTCTAGCCATCTGTCTACGCCTGGGTACCTACACGAATGAGCCCCATCGCTGTCTATGCGGTAATGACGTGGATCGACTAGGTTACCATGGTCTGTCATGTCGCCGCAGCGCTGGCCGCCTATCGAGACACGCTGCAATCAATGACGTCATCCGCAGGGCCTTTGCCACTGTTCACGTGCCGGCCATCTTAGAGCCGAACGGAATAGCACGTGATGATGGTAAGAGGCCCGATGGGATGACGTTATTGCCCTGGAGTCGTGGCAAACCTCTAGTGTGGGATGCAACATGTGTAGATACCGTTGCACAATCCCACCTAGAGTCAACTTCCAAGGCGGCGGGTGCGGCAGCGACTGCCGCTGAGAGCTCGAAGCGGCGGAAATATGCGACCATCGGCGATGGTTACATATTTGCACCGTTTGGAGTAGAAACGCTTGGGCCATGGGGACCAGAGGCGCGTAAATTATTCAAAGACCTTTCGACGCGCCTCATCGAGTCATCCGGTGACCAGAGGGCTGGCTCGTATTTTGGTCAGAGAATAAGCTTAGCCATACAAAGAGGAAACGTAGCCAGCCTTCTGGGCACTTTACCCATAGACAGCTCCAATAATTTAAATTCAGTTTTTTATTTATAGGTTATTGCTTTACTTATAAGTTAATTTTAAGTAGTTTAGTATTTATTAATTAAATTAAATTTATATTTTCTATGTTTTGGATTGATTAAAGTGATTAAATCTAATATGATAATATTAAAAATAAAATAAATATCTACTAATAATAAAAAACAAATTAGACAATTGGACAAGGACTAATTATCTTCAAAAGTGAACTATAAAGTGCGAAGTGACTTTCAACACTGTGTGATATAGACACGTCAGCTACCAAGCTGCTCGTCTATAAATGAATAAATAAAAAATTATAATTTCCCATCACTAGTCATGACCAACTGACATTCGTCAGGATCGCATTCTTTCGTTGACCGCAGTATAACTATGAAAGGTTATTTTATAGATCTTCTTATTAGAAGTTCTTATCTGACGAACACTGTTTCGGATTTACATTAACTTCAAAATTGATTTCAATATTATCGATAAATAGGTACGCGTTTTACTTAGTGTACCCAAGCGTTCCCGAATTTTTTAAATCTTTTCTAGAACTATAAGGAAGAAAGCCAGCAATTTAGAAAACTTCAATGAGTTGTAATAACTATGATATTGACCTATTCTCAATGTCAAAACAGCTGAACAATAACAGTTTATGCCAAAACTGTTATTGTTCAGCATTTTATCTGTGTAAGTTTTCGTTTTGCATGTCAACTCGACCTTTGAAGAATCTGCCAAATACATATAAAGTTTAAGCCATATTTGTGCCTACGGTCTCAAACTAAGTACCTATTATATAGGTAATTATTACATTTTCAGGGCCCGTTTTTTATTTACATATTGTGACACTTGCAATCAACTTTTATGACCATGATGGATAATTGAGAATTCTTGGAATTTCGATTCCTCATTTATAAAATATTATTATATAATTCTGCTAAAGCTATGCCCAGGTTTAATTTTGTCTTTGTTCAATAAATAACTAAGATGATAATGTTGTATTATTATTTCAAAGAAATTCCTAACCCCAAAACAACTTTAAAAATACTTAAAACTAGTAACTGTTTTTTGCTAACGGTAATTTAATTTCATACTTCAATTCGAAACTCTAGAATAGGATAATTTATTCTCCATTTCTCCCGTTTCTCTACGTCTTCATCTCTATATCATACAAGCACATTTGATGTCATAAAAATAATAATTATAATTTATTTATTTCTCTCTTTACCAAGGGTTTTAATATCTTGGTAAGTAGTTAAAATTAACATTAGCAGTTTATTAACGCTACTCCTTTGTGAGATACTGGTGCCTGTACTAGGTTACCCTGTTTTACGGGTCACCAAGACCTCACGCCGCGGACATACTGTACTGTTTATTAAATAGTTACTTGCAAACTACGAGCAAAACATAATTAAGATATCGTTATAAAATATCGTTAGATATCATCAAGTAATTTAATTACCAACCTCATTTTTCTTAACATAATGTTATCATGAATTAAGTAGTTAAATAAGCCAGAAATCGAATAAAGAGCTAACGTTCAGGAACATCCATTTTCAAACATCACGAACATTCAATGAATCAAGGGAAATTCTTGATACTTCTCTCCTAGAACCATCTATCTTATCCTGTTTAAATGACTAGCATTCCTTGCGAATTAGATCTTGACTAAATAAGAAAATTCTTACATTTTTCTTAGATGATAAATGAATATCCCCGGCATTCCCCGGACATCTTTACACACCGTCATAAAATCCTAAACTGAGTAGAACTTGTACTATGGAAACCAGATATATAAATATCCCCATGACATTCTTCACACATGTTTACCTGAACCCAGATTAAGCAGAGTGTATTGCTACTATGGCTACCAGGTAACTGATATACTTATGCTACATTTATTCTAAATGCACACCTTTTTAGATATTTACATCCAGAACAAACTGACATGTTTATGCAGGCAAATGTTTATCCTGGCTGGGAATCGATCCCATCCCCTGTGGCTGTCACAAACCATAAAATCAACTGGCCCGTCTTTATATACTTTTCCCTCATACCCCAACCGTAAAGAATAGAAGGGAAAGATTCCATTTTTTCTCACTCAAGTTAGATGTAACATAAATCTTCTTGAGGTTATCTCAATTGCTATGGAAAACTTTCATTATTTAATCCACGACGGTATTGGTTACGTGAAATTTATACAATAAGATGTAGAAAATCTTAATAAAACACCACATAACTATTTTTAAACAACTATATCATCATCAACAGAGTTATTATTAGTCATCTACTTAAGTCCAAAGACTAACTTCACAATCCAATAACAAGGTGAAAAATGAAATTAAGCTATTCACATAATATTTACCATTGACCGTTGTGCTGATAAGCTTTTTTACAAAAAAAAAGAATTTGTAGATGACTCATGAAACAATAATATTTACCCTGTTAAATAAAGGATCTGCTATTGACTGGTTCAGACCCAAATCGATATAAAAGTCTCTCCCATATGTACATACGGTAACTTTTAGACAAACATTCACATACCCATGTTGTCGTACAAACAACCTTACCTTTTTTGCATGTATTAAGACGTATAAAGCTTGTTTTAGAGGCAGTAAAAAGACATATTTTTCCCTAATGGTCATATTTGTTTCAAAAAATGTAAAAGAAACGTAGAAACCATTCTTTTGCATCAGTTTATTTACTGCCAAATCTACGAGTTTAAAAAATCAAATATATTCAAAGCCTTCATAGATCACAGTAATAGTAAATAATTTTTATTTTGAGGAACAATGTTATTTTGGGGGTGATTTGCATCGAAGTTGATAGTGCTTAGCGCCTTAGTGCTTTTGATTTAAATTTGCTACATTTTATTTTAATACATGTTTGAAAACTTAATCCGATTAATTCATAAAACGTTGAACTCACATAAAGGCTTGGTGCAATGTAATACATTTTAAAATTGAAATGTCAAATCACTACATAGTATAAAACAAATTCGCTTTCTCTGTCCCTATACCCCTATGTATGCTTAAATCTTTAAAACTACGCAACGAATTTTGATGCGGTTTTTTTTAATAGATAGATTGATTGAAGAGGAAGGTTTATATGTATTAGTATCTACATTGCACCTGAGCGAAGCCGGGGCGGGTCGCTAGTATCATATAAAAGAATATTGAAATCGGATCAGAATTCGAAAATATTGGATATTTTAGTGAAAAACTTACCTTATACCTTGAATTTTGTTTTAATATTAATACACTTCTCATCAGAAAAATCGAAACACCTTGCAAGTTCATGTCTTGTAAGGATTATCAGAAAAATGTGTAAATTTAGGAATATATGTCAAGCGTCGTTTAATAGTGAATAATATGAGGTTTTCAAATCCTAATGTTAATGTTTTAAATTCAAATTAAATGTTCATAGGTTTCGTATTTTGTTTAAAAGTAATATTTACCCTTTATGTGGAGTATGTAGGAAATTGCTAAAACAACACACGTTAATAAAACAAAGCAGAAAAAGAAACACCCTAAAGTTCACAGGTGGGCTGTCATTGATTTATCAGCGGGAACACCCTGAAATATCTATAATACTTAGTATAAAAGGTATAGAGCCTTTGACGCACCAAAACTAAGTAAGTTAAGGTATAGTTACATGTAAATAGATTCGTCCGTAAATTGTACCAACAATTTAACTACAAATAATAATCAAAATCAATATTAATTGAAACAGCACGTGCTGTAAACTTTATTACCCAATCCTTTATTTTAGAAATATTATTATATTGATTATTTCTGGGAACGATTCATTCAGCAGCCTACATCCTTTCCTACTCATTTACATGAACATACAAACAAAGCACCATTCTTAATTAACGCAACTAGTGTACCCTTATTTGCATACTTATACAGACAAGTGGTCGCCTAGCGATCGAAATTCGACCGTAATTCTATTTCATTTAAGCTTAAACTTTATTGAGGCTTTTTTGTCAGGGTAGGTTTATAGCTTACTAGTTGACGCCGCGGTTTCACCCGCGTTCCCGAGGGATGTAACATTTACCCAGCACAAAAAGTATCCTTCTGGAATAAAAAGTATCCATTGTAATTCTAATACCTCCAAAAATATGTTTACAAACTTTCATGATGATCGATAAAGTAGTTTTTGCGTGAAAGCGTAACAAACAAACTTACATTTACAAATATAATATTATAGTAGGGATATGATCATTGCATAGAATTTTTTTGAACATTCTGTTTCACATTGGCTGTATGAGCGTAAGCTATTTATATCGTAAACTATATATGTGTGTGTGTGTCAAACGTATGGTAGTGTGTGTAATGTTTATTTTAATTAATTTAATGTAATTGTAACATCATAAATATTTATAAATTTAAGTTTTCTGCACTCTTTTTCCATATAAACTTTAGCTTTGCCAAATCCCATTCGCCTCCGTGTGCGCAATATGCTTAAAAAGTGGTCAAAAGTTGTCGCTTCACGTATTAATATATAGATATACGAGTATATACAATGCTTTAACGAAACTCACCAAATGCCAAATTTATAGCCATGTTTACGGACAATTCGGTTGAACGCTTTAAACATGAAGCTCTTCGTAAAGAAGTTGATACTGTAAACCGGATGTCACAGAACCTTGTGAAGGCTCCATTGCATCATCCACTCCTTATTACTCTAAGAATAAATAATAGATGGCGTTTCTGTATATATATATCGTAAGTTAAACAGAATTGTGAATAAAAAGGTGCATGTAAACTTGCACATATCGGATATTTTTTATACTACAAAGGTAACAAACAAGCTTACAGCCTTCCAGACATTATCGATAAGAAGCCGTTGATTGGGAGATTCCACCTTATGAAAAAGTCCCAAAACCTTATTTCCGGGACGCGGAACCTATCACTTTGAAGCTATACCAATGCATATTACCTACCTACTCAACAACTTTATATAGATAACCCTCATTCAGACGACTTTTGTTACTTAGATGACATTACAATCGCTACGGAATCCTATGAAAACCACGTCGTTCTACTAAACAAAGTTTTAAAACGAACTATCAGGCGCACGGATAAATATTAATTTCCCAACACGTGTTTTCTTCCGGAGAAGATTAAAGTATTTGGGTTTTGTTATTAATGCACAAGGCTAACATACAGACCCCGATGAAGATAAAAGTTATTCTTGAGATTTCAACACTAAAAACCGCTTTTTTTACCACTTGGGCCGATAAACAAGCAGACGGTCCACCTGATGGTAAGTGGTCACCGCCGCCTATAGACATTTGCAACACATCAGGGCATCGCCAATGCGTTGGCGACCCTGAGACGTGAAGTTGTTATGTCTCATCTGTCTGTAATTTCACCGGCCCCCTTACCTTTCTAACCGAAACACAGTAATACAAGTGCACTACTGCTTCATGGCAGAATGCTTCTCAAAGTTTTATCTTTTGATATAATTTCAGGATTTCAATATATCTGATGATATATTGAAATCCTGGAACAGTTTTATTAGATAATGGTTCCGAAGTTATACGTCACGAATTGTAATTACAAACATTATTGCAATTGTCCAAAATACCCAATATTCATTACCCCACTTCATTGTCCACAACTTAATACGGAAGAACGACGAAGAATAAAAAAAATATTACAGCCATTGCTTCTATTGTGGACAAAGATCATCTTAATTGGGGACTTATTCCTTAACAAAATATATTTGCAATGAATACATATCGCACCCTCAGAACGATAGGGGCTTAACTCAAAAAATCACTTTTGGCACATATCGATTTTGGGTGACTTTTGCACTGAGCGGGGAGGGTGTTAAAGAGGCTGAAGTATCGGTATTCTTATTATATCATTAAATTGACTATGTTTTACTCATCAGATAGAGCGTACTCTGTTTAGTCTATCTATGATCGTAACTCCATTTCGTAAAATTTTGAATTAAGCCCTTATAGTACTTAGGGTGCGTAAATGAAACTTCGAAATATATTCCAGCACACTTGGAATTCGGTCGAGAATAAGTTACACGTGGTTTAAAAGTACATATCTAGAACTAAAGAACTAATATTCCTCTCCAGAGATAAATATGCTGAGAATATCGTACAGTTACGTTGGATCTTCTCAGAAGTTCATTCGCATTTGTACAATATAAAAAAGCACATCATTGTAGTGCAATCTAATAATAATACCACTTATACAATAATAATCCACGAAATTCAGTCAATAAATAAATATTATCTTTATACAAATCAAAATTCAAAACCATTTATTCATTCAGTTTAGGCCCTCGGAAGGCACTTATAAAGGTCAAATTTAAAGTTAAATACATACGACATTTAAAAACACGGAACCCTTACAGGATCGCTTTGTTGTCCGTCTGTCCGACCGTCAAGACCCTTTTTCTCAGGAATGCGTGGAGGTACCAATCTGAATTTCATATCAAACACTCATGTCTACTGTCCCTTAGAGCTTGAAAAATCAAACTTCTAAGCCGACACAATCAAAAGATACAGCCCTTTATGCGGCAAATTATCGACACTCGCAAGGGAATCAGTCCCTACAGGGTACTTCCCGTGAACTCAGAACCCGTGAGCACAGATAAAGAAAGAATTGCGAAAAGCATACATTTTTGGTTACATCATATAATTCCGTCCAGTGTTCCACACTGTAATGTTATGGATTTCATTTAGCAATAAAAATAGCATAACATTTACTTATATACCAAGTTTGTACGGAATCCTCGGTGCGCGAGTCCGACTCGCACTTTTTCTACAACCCAATTATATCATTTATTATCATTATGTCAAACACCCATTTTGACATTCCGTTTAGAATATCACAATATTTCACAAAATGATAATTTTGTCTTTATAGTAACAAACATCCATACCTAAAAACTTTCGCATTTATAACATTAACTTAGTAGGGTTATTAATATTTTTGTTTGACACAACTTTATATTTAGAGGGGCAGGAAGACACTTTAAAAGAAGCCCTATTTATACCTTTACTACTCAGGGCTCACATTTGGGGCCAGTTCTATTTAATTATTTTATAAATGATATCCCTAAATGTTTTCAATTTTCCGAAATTTTTATGTATGCCGACGACCTTAAAATTGTCAAAATTGTTATGTCTGATGTTGATTGCATAAACCTACAGAGTGACATAAATAGGCTTATTAAGTGGTGCACTAGTAACATAATGTATCTAAATACGAACAAGTGTTATCATGTGAAATTCACCACAAAATACAACTTAATACGATTTAACTATTTTATTAACAATGCCAAAATCAATGAAGTTGACAACATCCTGGACCTTGGAGTGCTTTACGATAGTAAACTTACGTTTATACCACATATGGACAATATTATAAAAAGAGCTTCTAGAATGCTAGGATTTGTTATAAGAAATAGTCGAACCTTTCGAAGTAAAACTAAAATTATACTTTATAACAGCCTGGTCCGAAACATCTTAGAATACTGTAGTGTGGTCTGGCGGCCACATTATGCCGCCCATTCCTTGCGTATTGAACGTGTACAAAAACGTCTACTCTGGCACCTCGCTTTTTCAGTTGGTAAAGCTAAAGATATACGTTCATACCATAAGAGACTGAATCTTTTTAATATGCACTCACTGGACCAACGTAGAATTTTAAATGATGCATTATTTGGAATTAAAGTCATTAATGGTAAGATAGACTGTGCCATGCTGCTAGCTCAACTGAATTTTCGTGTCTCTTCAAGGATTCCTCGTAACCCTATCACACCACTCTGCCCACCCTTAAGGCGGACGGTTTTGGGTGCCAACTCTCCATTGGCTAGGTTATGTAAGGTTATTAATATGTATAGCGATAGAATAGATTTACACCACGATTCCTTTGCCAGAACTAAAAAAACATATTTTAAGCTGCTTGTCCGATTAAATTTCAAATTACCAATATTTATGTATATTTATTTTTAATGTAACTGTTCTCCTTATATACCTACTAAGTAAGTTTTGCTATTTAATAATTGTAATAATAGTATATATTTAGACTAACTGTTTTCTTTAATTGTTTTGGTACATGTGGTGCTTACCTTTAAGTAATTCTTACACTGTTATTCATATTTATCATATAATGTATCTTTATTTTAATGTATGTTTAAAAAATTGTTGGTAAGCCTGAAAATAAATAAATAAAATATTTTATGTATAATAATGTATTGAAACATCCATACTAAGTCATTAACCTCTTGAGTTCCTTATTTATAGATTTGGTTATCTATGCCTACTATTAATGCTATTCGTCAATTCGATGAGAAAAAGTGGCCTAGAACTGTCAATAAATGATTTTTATGTAAGGCAGAAAAAAAATTGATGCGTATTTTCTCCAAAACCTTTTTGGTTCGGGCCATATCCCACAACCTTATGGAGGCTCGTTCGGGATATGAAACAATATTTCAAGTGGATCAAAGAAGAAAACCGAAGATTCATCCGGTTGGTGTAAGATTTTTTTTGCGGAAAGGACGAAGTCTCTGATGGCTCTTAAACCCTTACTTGAACAATTTCGGCGAGCGTAGAGGGCTCTCCAACTTGGGCCGTCAGTGTGGCTATTTAAGATTTTCTTAATTAATTTATTTTTCAAGACTGAAGACTTTATTAAGTTAGATCTTAATGAGCACTAAAAGGCCATCATTTTGTAAGACGCGATACCAAGCCCGAAAAAATCCCACATATACTAATATATATTAACACACTTCAATTTTAAATTTAATATGATTATCACAGGTACCCAACTTCTTCTTGCTTCAAATCAATTAATTATAATCTACCGGAATTCTTAACATTGTTGTGAAGTTTTCTTCCAGTAGTGCTGCATTACTAAGATCTTGCTATCAATGTTCAAATGATTCCTTTTTTTTTTCCTTAAAGATTTTTTCGTGATTGCACCCAGGGTATTGTAATAATGCGCCCCTCCAATCGTAACTTCATACCTCATCGGTCCTGGTCGATGATAATATTTCTCTAAACCTTCTTTATTAAAAATTTCCAAATATTGATTTTTTTTTAAACCGTCCTTATTTTACGCCCTTTTTTACACATTTTTATTTTATTTTATTTTAGAAACTTGTATGTTTTATTGTTAAAATGCAATATTGTACACAGTTTATTGTATGTGTTATATGCACTGAAGTGAACAAAATAGCCCAGTCCTTGAAAATACATTTGATACAGTTATAAATGTAAACACTAGTTGACTGATGGTGTAGTGTTATTAGTTCTATTGTCTGATGCTCTTATAAAATATAATCTTTACAAAAAATATGAAATAAAAAAAAACAAGTACACAAAACATCTCTTATTAAAAAAAACACTCATTAAAAACGGAGAAAATAAAAAAATGGTGTACTTTATTTATAAAAAAACAAAAGAAAAATTTGAGCTTTACAAAAAGATATAAAATTAAAAAAAGCCATCTAACCGATATGATTTTCAATAATTGAAAAATTTTTGTGTCAAATTTAACAATCAAAAAAATTTTTTTAAAGGTACTTGGCGCGCGTCATTGAGTACCCCAATATTTTTCATAGTTAATGTAGCGCCAGAAACTTGGTATGGAAAAGGAGTATAAGAAGTATGGAAATGGAGTATAAGAACAACAATTGTTTCACCACTTCCACACCAAGTCGTTGGACCCACTAATGATTATTTTAATTTAGAATGAAAATTTAAGCTCGTTCCTATTTCATCAGATCATAAGATTAGATTTATACTCGTATGAATGTATAAGGCTTTCTTGCATTTTAATAGAATCAAGAAATAAACAAATGATTTTATTACCAGTAAGGCAAAGTACCCACCAAGTAGCTGCTCAGGAACCAATACATGCCCACTCTGTGTATTCGTATTTCTGAATTTGTGAATATAGACTGGTTCCTGAGCAGCTACTGGGTACTTTACCAAAGAAGATTTACTAGATTGTTTTATAAAATTGCCATTGATGAATGCTTTAGGAACACAACTTCTCGAACTGATAGATGACGTTTATACTTTATCTTGGTGACATTGTGGAGTCATTTCTGATACATCAGAAGAAAATTGGGGTACTCAATGGACATTTTACAGTGATTTTACAACTGTTTTTTTTTGTAGGATTTCATATTTTTTTGTAAATATATATTTTTACGCTTACGCGGTTGTTCAATAAGTTTTGTCGTTCGATAAGAGACGGCGTTGCCACTAGCCCATTTTTTTTTTGTTTTGTTAGTACACTCTTCATATGAACGTATGTGAAGTTTCATTTCAATCTGTCAATTCACACTTTGTTTACAAGCTATTTAGTGTCGCCGTGTTACAGTATTTTTTTACGATGGAAAAAATTGAATATCGTGCAGTGATAAAATTATAATTTTTGGTGTAGCACCAAGAGAAATTCACGAACGTTAAAAGTGTATAATGATGAACAACCTACAATTAGTATCCAGTAGAAAGATGTTATATACGAGTATGATGATTATATTATGAGATTATCTGCCAACTTACCCACTACCTGACTATCATTCGCCTGTACTGTTTAAATATTTGGGGTCCGGCAAGGAGGACGTTGCATAGCGACAGCTGTCAAAAAATCCAAGTCTTTACCAAACCTTGCTAAACAATGACTTTGACTCGGCATCTGAAGATCGTAGCGTAATGTTTAAAGGCTTCAAACTTTCCTCAAATCAATTAGGCTATCCAATTTAAAAACAATATTTCAAATCGGACTGGTAGTTTTTACTCAATCCTTGCAAAGACATATCAAATATTCCAAAATCGTTAAAAGTTATTTATGAACCGTTAAAACTACCACTCAGATTTGAGATTTTTTTTAATTTTATAGCCAAATTTCGACGAAGGTTTGAACTGTTTGAATATTTGTGGTCCGGCAAGGAGGACGTTGCATGGCGACAGCTGTCAAATAAACCAAGTCTTTACCAAACCTTGCTAAACAATGACTTTGTCTCGGCATCTGAATATCGTAGCGTGATGTTTAATATCTTCAAACTTTCCTCAAATCAATTAGGCTATCCAATTTAAAAACAATATTTCAAATTGGACTAGTAGTTTTTACTCAATCCTTGCAAAGACAAATCAAATATTCCAAAAGCGTTAAAGTTATTTATGAACCGTTAAAACTACCACTCAGATTTGAGATTTTTTTTAATTTTATAACCAAATTTCGACGAAGGTTTGAACTGTTTGAATATTTGTGGTCCGGCAAGGAGGACGTTGCATGGCGACAGCTGTCAAATAAACCAAGTCTTTACCAAACCTTGCTAAACAATGACTTTGTCTCGGCATCTGAATATCGTAGCGTGATGTTTAATATCTTCAAACTTTCCTCAAATCAATTAGGCTATCCAATTTAAAAACAATATTTCAAATTGGACTAGTAGTTTTTACTCAATCCTTGCAAAGACATATCAAATATTCCAAAAGCGTTAAAGTTATTTATGAACCGTTAAAACTACCAGTCAGATTTGAGATTTTTTTTTATTTATAGCAAAATTTTCGACGAAGGTTTACTATTTGAATATTTGGGGTCGGGCAAGGAGGACGTTGCATGGCGACAGCTGTCAAATAAACCAAGTCTTTACCAAACCTTGCTAAACAATGACTTTGGCTCGGCATCTGAAGATCGTAGCGTAATGTTTAAAGGCTTCAAACTTTCCTCAAATCAATTAGGCTATCCAATTTAAAAACAATATTTCAAATTGGACTAGTAGTTTTTACTCAATCCTTGCAAAGACATATCAAATATTCCAAAAGCGTTAAAGTTATTTATGAACCGTTAAAACTACCAGTCAGATTTGAGATTTTTTTTATTTATAGCAAAATTTTCGACGAAGGTTTACTATTTGAATATTTGGGGTCTGACAAGGAGGACGTTGCATGGCGACAGCTGTCAAATAAACCAAGTCTTTACCAAACCTTGCTAAACAATGACTTTGTCTCGGCATCTGAATATCGTAGCGTGATGTTTAATATATTCAAACTTTCCTCAAATCAATTAGGCTATCCAATTTAAAAACAATATTTCAAATCGGACTAGTAGTTTTTACTCAATCCTTGCAAAGACATATCAAATATTCCAAAAACGTTAAAATTATTTATGAACCGTTATAACTACTAGTCAGATTTGAGATTTTTTTTAAAATTTAAAGCCAAATTTTTGACGAAGGTTTAATATTTGAATATTTGGGGTCCGGCAAGGAGGACGTTGCATGGCGACAGCTGTCAAATAAACCAAGTCTTTACCAAACCTTGCTAAACACGGACTTTGACTCGGCATCTGAAGATCGTAGCGTGATGTTTAATAGCTTCCAACTTTCCTCAAATCAATTAGGCCATCCAATTTAAAATCAATATTTCAAATCGGACTGGTAGTTTTTACTCAATACTTGCAAAGACGTATCAAATATTCCAAAATCGTTGAAAGTTATTTATGAACCGTTAAAACTACCAGTCAGATTTGAAATTTTTTTTTATAGCCAAATTTTCGAGGAAGGTTTGAACTGTTTAAATATTTGGGGTCGGCAAGGAGGACGTTGCATGGCGACAGCTGTCAAATAATCCAAGGCTTTACCAAACCTTGCTAAACAATGACTTTGACTCGGCATCTGAAGATCGTAGCGTGATGTTTAATGGCTTCAAACTTTCCTCAAATCAATTAGGCTATCCAATTTAAAACATATATATATATATATATATAATCTTTTTTCGCAATGGGTGAAGTTTCTACAATCCCAAGCACCAACCTCAACTAAATAAATACAAGTAAAATCAATTTTGTTTTATACTTATTTCACTACCTATTCCCAGATTCAATTCCTTGTCCTATCGTAATAAAATAATACTAATGCGTTAGATATCGCAAAATAAAAAAAATTACCTGGAGGATGTTTAGATTACTATAGAATCAGAAGAAATTTAGATCTACTGTAAATATCCAAAAAATAGCCGAATTGCTGATTATTATTTTTTTTTTTTTTTATTTATTTAAAGGATCGCCAACAAATGATACACAGTTATACAATAAAGGATGTTACAATAATACGTGCCTTGTGCTCATTCAGTTATAGGCAACCACAACTAACACAGGAAGCACCAGTAAAGTTAACTTATAATTATAAATGTAAAATAATAAAAATGGAAGTGAGAAAAACATAAATAAAATTATTAATTTTTAACAAAGGTTAATGTCATCTTGAACAAGAGCACCATCATCTACGCTATTTATAGGCTTTAAAATTTTGAGGTCATCAGCAAACAGGTAAGCAATTGTGTGGTGGAAACATTTCGTAATAGAATTTATAAGAATTAGGAACAAAAGAGGCCCCAGATGTGATCCCTGTGGTACGCCCGAAGTAACAGCAAATGCATGGGATTGAGCGCCATTCACTACTACGTAAAATCTACGGTTGTAAAGATACGATTCAATCCATCTCAGGATGGGTCCGCCTACTCCGGCTTCTGCAAGCCTTGACAATAGTATAACATGGTCCACTTTGTCAAAGGCTTTGCTGAAGTCCGTGTATATAGCATCCACCTGGTCCATATGACAAGATATAGTGTTGGTAAAAGCTACGAGATTGGTGGTTGTGGATCTTTTTTGAATAAAGCCATGTTGTTGTTCAATAAGGCGAGTCTTGGTCAAACTGCTTAGGTGGGGGTAAACTAAAGATTCAAATATTTTCGGTAATATAGATAAAATAGATATAGGTCTATAGTTTTTAACAGTATTTGTGGGGCCATCTTTGTAAACAGGGACTATTTTGGCAGTTCTCCAATAGTTAGGAAATTGACCCGAGTGTAGGGTTTGTTAAATATTAAAGATAATGGCTTGCATAATTGCCTAGCGCATTTTGATAAAAATAATGGTGGCACACCATCTGGACCAGGCCCCTTATTTAAATCCAACCTTTTGAGCTTATTAAAAATATCTGATTCAGGTAAAGTTATGGTGTTTAGGAAAAGGCAATCATTATCAGAAATGAGCTTAGGAGTAGCAGGAGTAGATTGAGTGTACGCGCATTTATTGTAAACAGATGAGAAGTGCTTAGCAAATAAGTCACATATTTTACTCACACAGGTTTTTCAGTATCTAAATGCATTTCAGATGGTATAATACTTCTACTATTGCGTTTTTGCTTACTTATATCAAATAAGTCCAAAAATATTTTGGATTTCTGGTAATACTTTTTTCGAGACTGTCGCAGTACTTATTAAAGCATTCTTGCATCAACTGTTCCGTTCTACTTTTTAATATATCAACGGTTATTTTGTCCATAGGATTGCCATATTTCTTAAAACGAATCCTAGCTCGGTGCTTTTCTTTAAGGCCCCTAATTAACCCTCTTGAATACAATGCCATCTAGCGATAACTTTGCTAGGAAATCATCTACGGGATCACCTCAAGTGATTTTTTTTTATCTCTATTATAGAGAGTGACTATTAAATATTTCATCATATATTTTTGTTGTAAATATTTTTTTCTTGTGCACTCTTTGTTCATTAGGAGATACGAACAAGGAGATATTTGTTCTTCTAGGCGGGGGGACTGTTTGAGTCTATGAAAGTATTTTATGAGTTTCATTTTGTAGTTCGGACACCTCGCTTTAATGGAAGCAACTCGGCAAGGAAGACGCCAACGCTTCATTAATTCAAAAAGGTCACATCACATGACGGTCAAAAAAGAAGAAAAAATCAAATACAAAATTCTGATTTCATCGAATATTCAGAAAAATCATAATTAATTCGCCAACCGCGCCGCATATAGCATCCAAAATTTTTATCCGCGCTGCTGATAGCAGTATTTTTTAATCATTCATCCGCGCCGCATTTCTAATTACCGTGGAGCTGAAGTTAAGGTGAGTTCTCAGCTATTTTCCGTGGGACTTCTAACTTATATTTAAAAGGTAGGTATAACATCCTTCCGCAGCATTTGTTTTTGTCTAGTAGAAGAAAAACAAAGACGTAAGAGGCACACATTATTCTTAATACAAGCCACTAACTATCCAGCGGCAACATTGTTCACAGACAATGGACACGTATAATATACCCAACCGCTTAAAAATATTTTTAAATAGTTTATATTGAGTTCAGTCCATGAAAAGTGCTATAAAGCTTAATATTCACTTCCAACAAAAAAAAAGAAAATATCCATTTGTGAAAACAAAAAGCTTTACAAGGTTTGAAAATACTTTGCAGTGGTCAACATGTTCCCCGTACAGGTCTTTATGCTCATCAGTGGTCCGAAATTATCCCAATTTGACCCGCCTGGATGGGACTCCAAGTAATGATAACTGCCTTGCAAAATTGGCCCTTCTAAAAATTTATGTCTATATATAAATCTATTAATGAGTACATAAGGGGGAGCCCGTGCAACAGCTGCCAGCAGTTTCTGTGTATGTATGCCAAGGTAGTTTCCTAGAATTCATTTCAGACCTGAATAGACCTTCTAACATTTTCATACCGATAATTTCACATAGCTCCTTATCATCTATCATTAAGCATGATCATAAATATAATAAAGATCTAACCGACCCCTATTTAGGGCACCCTGGAAAAAATCTACTTAAAGACCTTACAGATTTAGTCAACCTTATTATTTCAGGATCAGTCCCCACCGATATTAAACCCATTCTTTTTGGAGCTAATTTAGTTGCTCTAAAAAAGAAAGATGGAGGGTTCCGCCCAGTCGCCGTTGGAAATACAATTAGGCGACCAGGTTCAAAAGTAAGCTGCCGGGAGTTCCACTCCCGATTGACTTCCCTGTTTATGCTAAAACAGTAAGGGTTCGGAGCTAGAGGTGGCTGCGAAGCAGCTGTTCACGCCCCCCACTTGATTATTTTGTTAAAATAGACGTACAGAATTAATTTAATTCTGTTGACAAAGCCACTTTAATGTAAGTAGAACGAGAAAATCTACAAATTTAACGTCAAAACTCAACCTTTGGTACCTTGATGATGGATCTTGAGCAGGAGACGCGTCTTCAGTACTCCGAGACCTATTACTAGCAGCTTCAACAGCATTAGTCTCAAGTGACATTTTACCAAATGCGAAATATTTTTCCTTTTTTTAAATATATTGAATATCGAATTCCATCTGTCATCTGACCTATTATATAAAATAAAACCTGATATGGCGGTTTTCATTCTAACCTAGTGCCTATTCACACCAAAATACCTATACCTCCTACGTACTAACCTAACCAAGTTATACGCTTAGACACAAAAATCGGCGAGCCCCATACCAGCCGCGGTTGTAGATACCACGGCAATGAACTAGGGCGCCATGGCCTATCTTGTACAAATAGTGCAGGCTGCATTTACCGCCATGCCACTGTTATGAAACGAACTTATTTACATCACATTTTTTTGGATTTTATTTTGTCTTCTAAATTCTCAAAGTACTGACAGTCAGTGGCACTAGTGAAGTTCGCTGGATTTCACATTATTTGTTTCTAAAACGATATAAAATAAACTGTGGCTTCAAGTTCTTCCAGCGCCTTTTCATTTGTATAGTTACGATCAGTAACAGCCACACTTAAGGATATAATCCACCGGGCTCTTGCCACTGCCGATGTTTCCAGCAATACTGGAGGTCTGGAAGAATACTGGAGCAATACTAGACCGGAAGGTGTGACATTTGTGCTGTGGCAATTAGGTCGTGCCCTGGTGTGGGACATTACTTGTGTAGATACACTTCACACAACACCCAAATCCCAAGTACGCGCCACGGAGCAGGAGCAGCTGTAGAAAATGCGCAGATCCTCAAGCCTCGCAAATACTCACGTCTAACGGATGACTATGAATTTACGGTACTTGCGATAGAAGCCATGGGCCCATGGTCATCTGACACAAAATGGACCTTTTGAGGATATAGGCAAGCCTTTAGGGACTTGAGAGCCAGGGACTTTTTTACCCAGAGACTAAGCTTAACCATCCCACAGGGCAACGCTACTAGTATCATGGGTACCATAGAACATTTAGAGGATCCTTTATTTATATATTTTCGGTTTTGTTAAATAGAAACTAATTTAATTGTAAGTGCTTTTGTATTTTCATTGTATATTAGGTTGGGGAAAAAGTCTTTTCGCATTATAGTATGTATGAACTTGTAAGAGGTTTAAATTTTAAAGAACATAATTCCAAATTCAAATAAGAAAAATGTGTGATTTTCAATTGTTTTTCGTACCGTCAATATGAGTGATTCTAACAAAGAAATTCATTTTATAGTTTTTCTACAAAAAAGGTAAAATGCAACGCAAGCCGCGGAAAAAAATTGCGTTGTTTATGGACCTAGTGCAGTGTCTGTGAGAGTAGCACAAATTTGGTTTAATCGTTTTCAATCCGGAAATTATGATGTCAAAGATGCACTTCGCTCTGGTCGCCCTATTACGGAAAAAATGGATGCCATTTTTGAAAAAGTGGAGCAAGATCGACATAGCAATACTTACGACGTTGCTGAAGAACTGGGAATTGACCACAAAACAGTTTTGGCGCATTTGAAAAAAACTGGTTACACAAAAAAGCTCGATATTTGGGTACCTCACGAGCTCACTGAAACCTAATGAATCGTGTACTCATTTGTGATTCTTTACTACGACGTAATGATCCCGAACCATTTTTGAAGAAACTGATAAGCTGACTGGCGATGAAAAGTGGAACAGAAATACTTAACTCTAAGGCCATTCAAATACTAGGTACTTACAATCCAGAATTTGGTTGGAAACATGTTTGTCCCACAAATAAAGAATCTGTCAATAAATAAAAATCATTTCACTCCTACGACTGCCCACTTTGGCACATTCAAAATGTATGATCATTTGAAACGTTATTATTTTTGCCCTGGCATGTACACAACACACGCGAAGCCTAAAGCACCCTAACCAACAAACACTAGGCCTCAGCTTCTAACCTAAACAATGTTCTCGAAGATTTAATTGATGATAGGATGATTCGATAACAGTATAATATATAAATTGAATCAATTAAACGTGGAATCGGACAAAATATATTGCAAATGGCCATTATCATATTCATGTCATATGGAATTCTTGACCACGAATCAAGAATTTCAAGTGTTAACAACCCCCACCAAAATAAGTTAGGTAATACAAACCTTATTTAACAAATTATTTAAATTATACATAATACCCTCATTAAACACTACTTCACTGCCCACAAGATAATACGGTAGAATAATAACAAAATTATTTCAGCCATTGCTTCTTTCGTTGATAAACAATCATCGTAGTTACAATAATATTTAATAAAACCAGACATGTTGAAGAATATTCATTAATTTCAGCGTCTCAGAATGGACTCAACTCTACGCACTTTCCTGGTGTCATTTATGAGGCAATGGAGAACAGTGGGTATTTTTTTGTCCAGGGTCTCGATAGATCCTTGGTAATGGCGATCCAATAAGGAAAGAGCGAACATTTTCCATGGTGTTATTGCATGGAAATGTGACGGTTGAGGTTTTTTTTGTTAAAACCCTACACTACCGCGAGGAATATAATCTCATAGAGTATTTTCTACACGCTGACGGGGGAATTTATTCGGTTGTTGCTGCAGTGGACAATGGATTGACGTCTCTATCTTTAGCTAGAGAAAATTGGGCCAGCCTTGTGCTCGCGGCAGATTAATATACAGGAGGATACCTTGTACCTGTTTGAGTACCTCCACCAAATATGAGCCCCATATATAAGGCCGCTCGTCAAGGATAAAGGATCAGATTAGTAAAAATCATCAGAAAATCTTGAGCGCGTCAGATTAAGGTAGGGTAGTATAGTTAAATACATGCTAAAAAGTGTATATTCCACTAATCTGACAATTTGAGAGTGTCGTAAAGAAAGGGGAGGGCGGAAAAGTTGTAAAAAAAACGTCATCTCGATATTCTCGAGCGTGGCTGGTTTTTTTTTTTATTTTGTAGGAAATAATTCAAGGATAACGAAAAATATATAATCTGACCATTTCCACAAGCCGAAGTACCAAAAATTTGTCGATAAAGTTTAATGCGTGCAGCTGCGTGATGCCTATATTCCCCTCTCTGCGTTTCTATTCCCCTCTCACTCTTTCTCTATCTATTACTCTCACACTCCTTCCCTACTCTGGTTTCGGTTGCTATGACGCCATCACAGCTGATGACACAGACTGGTATCCGCTCTTTACAAAAAATTTGACCCAAAATTTCGAAGACGCTTCCAGCTTTGCATGCATTCACTGGTTGCGATTTCAACCCGGCATTGTACCAACGAGGGAAAAAAAACCTTTGCAATTTCTGATAAATTCAGAAATTTCCCAAAAAGCATTTCTGGATTTGGGATCCAAGGAGCATAATGTACAGGATTCTTTTAACATCATACAGTCCTTTACTTGCCACTTGTATGGGTTGAAAAAATTTGACAATGTCAATCAAGTCAGGATTGTCATCTTCAATAAGACGTACAAGGTAAAAGACAAATCACAACCTATCTCCTTGTGTGTCCGGAATTAAGATGCGTGCAACTTGCCACCCTGTCAATCGGAGTTACTCCAGCAAGTGTTACGCACAAAATTCATTACATGCTTGTGGAGTAATGCCCATAATGCAAAAAATACTGACTTTTACCAACGTACTATGGATGGGAAGTTGTCGACGGTAAATTCAAAATGATCTGATTCGCATGTGATCAATGTCCGAAAGCGTATGAAGATGTAGTCATAACACCTGATATTCTTGTGGATACACCAGAATCAGGTATTTCTTTTCTCCAATATATAATAAAACACTTTCTTCATAAAAAAAAAGTTGCTAAATATTTTAATGATTTATTGTTACAGATACGCAATCTGAGGATGAAATCGAGCACGAAGAAGATGAAGATGATTCTACTGATGAAGATGATGATGGGCAAATCCCTCTAGATAATCGTCAGATTATGAGACAGCACGTCTAGGACATAAAGATGAACAATCGTATATATCTTAATCTGACGCGCGCGAATAGCCGCTCCCTCCACCGATGATAACGTATACATTATTTAACATTTTTTTCTTCCTATCATCTAAGCTTTGCAACCCAATAGGTCTCTATGACGCTCGAGTAAATCCCCATTTAGAATTGTGGGCTCCCCTAATACTACTAACAACAGGAAGGCGCAGCAGGGCAAGGAGCTACACGGAAAGTACTATCGGGCAACTATCGGTTCATTCTTACCACACAAGCTTTTAGGAAACCGAATACAATTACGTTTTGATTAAATAATTATTTAGTCAATTTAATTATTATTAAATACATTTCCTTTATTGTAAGAACGTATTTCACGAACTTTCAATAGAAATTAACTCAATATAGTTATAGTAGTAAGCTCAGCTGTCAGCTGTCTGTGAAGTCATTATTGTCATATTTATTTGGATGTCAAGAAAACATAGTATAACGAATTTCTGTAAACATTTATGGTGGGATGGCTGCCTGATGGTGTTGTGGAGCTGAACCTTTTGCCACCACGTGCGTTGGAATGGGATTACGTAGATTTCCTTCAAAATGCGATACATGCCAGCCGTCCGGAATTTTCATCCAGAAAGTGAAGTGCCATATTTACAAGACAATTGTTCTTTACATAAAGCAAGGGTGACGTGCTTGGTTCGATGCATACCCGGAAATACGGTTAATACCATGGGGCGAATATTCCCCAGATATCACCCCAAGATGGTCGAACCGCAACTAAAGAACGGTAGCAGCTCTGGAACGGCACAGTAACGAGATATTGGAGAAACCCGCGGACCTGATGTCTGCTTAAAGCTTATGAGCTCAATGAGAGCTTGTCTCCGAGCTGTCATAGACGTGAATGCCACGGAGGACGCAGAAAATGTGACAAAATCACAAATAATCATAATAAAGAGATTATCGAACTCCTTAAAATTTTCCTGAATGTAATTGGTGTATCGGTTTCTACGTGAATAAATCGTCTTTAAAAATAATCCTCCTCTTTTAAATTTGTAAAATAATGGACTGTTAATTTGAGACGGGGTATATTAGAAAATGTTTATCCCTTGTTTATACTAGTATATGATTTCCTCGCTATAGTGGATAAGAAAATAATCAACCTCTTTAAAATAGTTACATATTAAGTATTCCATGTCTCAATCTATAGAGATTTTGACATTGTTGTTTGAACTGGGTCACTATATACGTCGAAAATCCATGGATTGAAGTGTAACCCGGCATAAAACAAAAACTGCATTGTCAATCGTCTTCATTATTAACAGTATTGCATTATATTACATCTTATTGATCAGAAATTAACCCAAAGATGAATAAGCAGAAGCCACTACCGGTTGTCTGGAAAAAGCTGAGGATATTTATGTAAATAGGCGCGGTGGGCGCATGCTGGAGAAAGACGAATTTTCTTATTCATTGAAAGGTTTGAACAAAAATGGCTAAGAATTTTGGAGATGCTGCCTTGTATGTGTCAAAAAAATGCCAAGCCACACTTAAAGTAAGCCATGACAAGACGTTCACAGGGGGCAAATCATAGCCATCCACCTAAAAACGAGGCGGAGATCGAAATAGATGATCAGATGTATTTGCGTACTCAGACGGTCCTAAATAATATGAATAAGGCTCATCAAACATCGTATCCTGGTTTTTGGGCATCCAGACATGAGACCATTATTAAAAACATGTTCTCATGGTACTTTCAAAATTTGTCCCAAGTATTTTTATCAACTGTACACCATCCACGCAGATGTGGGCAGTAACGACGTATATGTAAATATAGTTCCTGTACTATACGCGTTGCTTCCTGACAAAAAGCGGGTTACATATAACGTTTTGTTAAAGCTGATTAAACGTCAAGAACCAGAGTGGAAACCAACACGCATCTCAATGGACATTGAAGTAGCTCCTATTATGGCAATTCGAAAAGCATTTCCGGAAATAAAAATAGTAGGATGCTACTTTAACTTTTGTCGCAGCTTGTGGCGTAAAGCAAAATAATTGGGAGTAGATAAATCACGAATCGGTAAAATTCACATAAAGTTTTGTTTAGCCTTGTCGCATTTACCTCCAATTTATGTGATGATGACTGGCTGTATGTGATGGAAGAGAGTCCAAAAAGTAGTGAGGTAACAAAATTCAACGACTACTTTGTCAAAACATGGCTAGAACACTCTGTTTTCTCTAATATACTCGTATAGTTCACATTTAATGAATACCATAACACAAATAACATGGTCGAGTCATGGAATAGTAAAATACGAAAAACCATCCCAATAAAACCTAACATTGCCCAATTGCTTAGTGGCATTCAAAAAGACGCTTCATTTTATAATGGAAAATTAAAAGTACCAGGTGATTTAAGAATTTCTAAAAGGTAATTAGAGACTATACAGATGAATAACAGAATAGCAACGACCGTGCAAGAATTGTTGGCAGGTCGAATTAGTATTGGGCATTGCTTAGAAAAGCTCCGTGCTTAATTGTATATGTGGTTTTCATTTGTATGGTTTTATAATTTCATTTTATAAATCATAGTAACTTTCTATTTATAATTAACTGTTAATTTCGGATGTATTCTTAAACTACTGTATACTGCACATTAAGTTTTGTATATTAATTTTTTTATTTCTTGTCTGTCTTTCTATTTGTATATATTATTTTTTTAATCTCTACCAAAAAGGAAAAATATAACTTTCTATTTACCGTTTATTTGCATTATTGTCTGTATAGTGTATAAATAAATAAATTAGTTTACAAACCATATTTTACATTTTTCTTTACATATATAGAATATAATAGCTATGCACATGAAAATGTGCAGTCATTGTTGAAAAAGAATAACCTTTCTTGAGAAGACTCCTAATACGTGTAAAGTTTTGTATTCGGTATGAAATCTTGCCATATTGATATAATTCAGTTAGCCATGTAGGCCTTTAAACAGTGGTAACCACCATATAGACATTTGCAACTAAAGGGTATTCCCAATGTATTGTCGACCTTGAGACGTGAAGTTGTTAGTCTCATGTGCCTGTAATTTCACTGGCTCCCTAACCTTTTAACAGAAATACAGTAATACAAGTGCACTACTGCTTCAAAGCGGAAATGGGTAAGGTCGACGAACTCTGCAATATTACTTTTACCGGTGCCGTCCATCTATTTAACATATTTTTTTCATATTATCCAGGACAGCATAAAGTGTGAGCTCAAAATTACTGAACAAGCCACGAAGCAACTATTTCCATAGTTGAAACATCCGAATTTAAAGTTACTGAAAATTTTAGAATTTTATCGGTCAACAATTAATCTTAAAGGATAGGAATTATCCTTTCTCTTCTCTTTCGCTGAATTACTTCTCAACTGAGGCAAAAGCTTCTTACCTGCTGGATACGGGAGTAGGCTCCGTGGGACACATTTGTTTTGATTTAAATATGTAGTAATATCCGTTCAAACTACTAGTGTCCTGGTACTTTCAGGGAATTTATTACATATAATGATGGTTATTCATTGGCATTTTTAATCTTTCAATTCAATGTAATTGCTTTCAGACGTAGTAATTCATGTAAGTAATTGAATTTGTAAAAAATATAAGTGTGATAATGATCAATAATGCATTATTTTCAAAATACAGAATCATATAAGGTCATATCTCGTATGTCATATAGGTAAATAATAATTGACTACGAAAGAACTTCGTTCCAGCCGTTTGGTCCACGACACTCACATATTTTATTTTTATACATTAATATATATGGAATTATTCATCTAACACTTTTCTAGCTATCATTACCAAAACTATAAACAAAACACAATCGTTTTTTGTTCGAATTGACAGTGGGCCATAGCGCCACCTATAAAAAATTATAAATAATATTATTAGGCTATTGGCCCGCGGGCCTGAAAAAATGGTCCCTTGGACCTACGCACCCCTACTTGTAAAAAAAAAATGTGTCAGTCACCTAAACGTTGTTTTTATCTACCAAATAAAATCTATATTATGAAAAGTTATTTGCAGATTAATGCGATTGTAGACCAACCCTGGGAGGAGGAGAACTAGCGTGGCGCCTATATAGGTATGTCATATTTCATACGACTACATACAACACGCTCCCGCCCGCGCCGTCACTAACGTCTGACTTGATCACACAACTTCATCCAAGCAAGGCAGAATCAGGCAGATATTTCCCGCCCTTACGCCGGTGCTGACGCGTCTGCCCGTCCGGCCGCCCGCCCGCCCGCTCGCCGGCTCGCCTGGACGCCAGGCCACCCGTCGACAGTCGCGATCACAACGGTACCACGTGACCGTGTACTTAATTACTTAGTAACTTCTAATTTGACAAATTGCTCGCTTGGTGTCATTTTATACTTCGTGCTTACGTGAACTTTTACGGAATTGCTACGGTGTAAGGTAAGATCAACAACTAGTATTATTTCTCTTAACGTTTCCATAAAAGCTTACGATAGTAAAAGAGATGGTAATAAAGATTCTAAAGGCGGGTAAGGAATGGTCAGAATGCCCATCAAACAGATTGTGTTAAAATGGACATGTAAAACTAAAAGCCTCTGTATTCAGCCTATCAATCTAACAAATGTTCATTAAATACTTAATTGACTGTAGCATTTTCGTCGTTATTTGAGTTTCAGATAACCATTAATAAAATATATATACACACAGATATTTGCCTAGTTTATATTCCTGGACTTATTATCCCTAATAGTTATTATTTAATTACCCAATTATTGAACGTTTCCAAAGTGGATATCACCCACAAGTGTTAGAGAAGACTGATTTGTTATTATTAATAATTATTTCTTTTATATATTTTTCCGTCAAATTTTCACATAAATTCCTTTAATTAAATATATCTAATATAATACACCACACTTGATGCTTGTATGTTTCAAAGCCTATCTGAATAGAGATTATCTGATCGAACATCAGACGCAGCCAGAATGCTTTATCAGTCTGTAGGTATACAGTGTGATTAAGGTCCGATTTCACCGACCAAATAAAACCCGATCCATTAAAATGTTTGTAATTTTATATTGCTCCATTTAAAATAGTTTTTAGTGCTAAGACAAGTATCAGAACTAAACAATATTGCCTAAAGGATGTTTTGCTAAAGTTGTTTATAGAAACACAATCGTTGGAAATGACCCTAAGAAAGACCAAATAGTTTTGATTAATTTAATTGAAATACTAAATACAGCGGCTGAAATACTTAGCCGGTAGACAAAACAAATCTCTAAAAATACGGACTTCATGGTTTAACGCTACAATTCTCGCAATAAGTAAGTTTTAATTAACAAAATCGAAAAACCTTAAAAGCTATGTTTTATAAAAAAAATGTGATTTTGTTCTAAATACAAATATATTATATGTTACCACATTTTGTTGTCTATAGATTGATCCCTCGTGTACACTAAATAGTGACCACACCAACCAAGATAATGTTGCTTGTATACATCTATTCAATTAATTAGTTAATGTCTTCGAGGTTCTGTCTCCCTCTCATTGTGTCGAAGCAATGGACCCGACAATTAATGGAAATTACCTCAGCTGGGTATTTTAACGGAATTAAAATTGATTTTCCAATTCACATTGCCCCTTAGATACGATCGCAAACAACAAATGTATTTCTAATTATGAATAATTTATCCATAATAGATTTTTTCTCATTTCCATACTTCATTTTATAAGGTTTGAAATTGATTGGCTATTGATCGATTGACGTATGATCCACCAGATAAAGGTTTCAAACATAACATACCTAATAGTAACACGCATTTTTAACCAAACTATTATTTTTTTAAAGGCGCCTCTATAGTAGAAAAAACAGTCACTCTTAAAAAAAAAAAAAAAGGATGACGGGCATTTTTTACCATCAAAGTTCATATTAATATTCATAGAATCAGACTCCGTTACTGTAAATTACCGTTAATATATATTACTATGTAACCACTAGAATTACACCATACCTACACATTTGTTTTAAAATAAGTGAAAACTTAGTCATAGTAATATGACATATATACCCATGTCATATAATAATAATAATAAATAAATAAATATCCTGGGCCATTCGTTTTTCTAAATAGTAAATACTTATATAGATATTTACACCCAGACACAGAACAAACAGACATGTTCATGCACACAAACGTTTGTCCTGGGTGGAAATCGACCCGCGACCATGGGCTTGGCAGTCAGAGTCGCTAACCACCAAGCCAACTGGCCTGTATAAAATTTGATAAAAATACAAAATCAGAGCATGGTTCATTACCATTCACTTTAATAATCAGCGGCAAACCGTAAGAGATTTCTTTCCGTTCATGTTGATATTATAAACATTAAAGACAAAACGTATTTTTCAGGAACACTTATGACACATATATATTTTTCATTACTACCGGTATTTTTTACGAACGCCAAACGATTTCACAAAGCATAAAAGTTTAATCGTGCAGCCATTACGCCACCAAATTTTACAAAGAGACAAAACCTTTTACCTGTTACCAAGAAAACATACATAGGAACGAACTAACATTGGGAATATTTATGGGGCCTTTAAAATCTCGACAACATCAGTCTGAATTATTTAAAATTTATCGACTCGCATATTTTAATATAAGGGGGAATAATAGTTTAATGTATGAAACAGGTTTACCTCACGATCAGTTAGGGCGTCAGTTTGAAATATAAGTTCGGGTAATTATTATGTAAGACAATAAATTTATCTAAACATTTTACTGGTATATATATACTTTATTGATAAAACAATATAAATTAAAGGTTGGTATAATTAAAACTTGATCATTAGCGGAGGAGGTATATGCAATTTAGCACAGTTACAGTTTTAAAGCGATGAAGTGTAGAAAGCTACACAGGAACGAAAAATTATGAAAATTGCGCTGGAAATTGAAAAATTTCAGAAAACTTAACGACTATTTTAACTTTTCGCATTTGACAGATTGCGCATTTCATGAATGTGATTTTAGCAGACAACTGTTCTTCATTATATTTATGGATAAATATAAATTTAATATTTAAAAAAATTAGTGATAAATTGCACAGGTTTTTTTCTTTATTTCTATATATATATACTAACTAAACTATAACAAAGTAATTGCCCCAATTTTTTTTTAATTTACAGATACTATGCTATAGGTAGTTGTATACTATACTAGCTGTCCCCTGCGGTTTCACCCGCGTTCCCGAGGAATGTAACATTTTTCCGGCACAAAAAGTATCCTATGTTACTTCTAATTACTTCCAAGAATATGTGCACAAATTTTAATTATGATTGGTTAAGTAGTTTTCACGTAAAAGCAAACAACAAACAAACTTACATGCACATTTATAATATTAGTAGAGATAAATACCTTTTATCACGAAAAAATTTAAAATCACCCGGGAACGTAGTTGAAACCGCGGGAGACAGGTAGTTTGACAATATAAATAGCTGACGTTCATACAGCCAATGTCAAATACTTAATGACATATTTAAGACACGCTTCAAGCTGGCGAAAATTCAAATAATTTCAATGCAAAAGATTAGGTTATACATATATAACTTAAAAATAAAGAATTACGGTTGAATTTCGATCGCTAGGCGGCCACTAGTACGGGTACAATATTAGTACAATAGTATAAGTATTGCAAAAAGATGAAGTAATCTATATTAATTGGTAATTATTGTTAACGTCATAATAACTTTTTCTTAACGTATTACGAATCTACTTACAAAACTATGTCAGCGTATGTTAAAATAGGACACCATAATTATATTCTTATAATTTATTCAATATTTCTGATTCTGATTTCCCTAGTTCCGCTACTAAAAATAAAATCACGTAGTATTATGGTAATTGCTGGTATATTTAAAATGTTATGCTCTGGAGCTCTTAAACGTGTTTAAAATTCACAATAAAATCTGGATTACAGAACTGAACTATTAGATACGGTCATGCTTGACACCTTGGTCATCGATATTACCTCGTAATATTGGTACAAAATAACAAGTACATTTGTTTGTAAAAAGAATCTAACTGGCACAGAATTACACATCTAATCCCAAAATAATATAATCCAAAAAATGCAATACAATTTATCTGAGAATAATTAATCATAGAATTTTTAAAGAACGCGATCTAAGAGTCCGTAGAACATAAAAAAATACTCATCCAATTCGGCAACGTCGCTAGTAACATGGGTACCATGGAGTGTTTAGAGAACCTTTTTTTAGACATCTTTTCAGTTTTGTTATATAGTGTAATATAGTAATTAATTAAAATTTAAATACTATTGTATAAAATACGCGTTTAGTTAAATTATCTCTTTCTCATTAAAGACTGTTCATTATATTCATCTGACATTTTTTTCTAAATCCTTAGGTACCTATATAAATATTTCCACCCGATAATCAAGTGGCAGTGGATGAATATTTTTAGGACTTAGATCTACTAAATTAAAACCTATATAGTACTTCCGGTTGACCTAGAATCATGAAATGGCAAGAAGCAAGGTTTAATAGAACACGTAAAGGAAAGAATCTGGAAATCTTTTAGTGTTATCTACCACACAATAAATAAATATCCCAAGACATTCTTCCTGGTTACCTGATCCCAAGTTAAGCAGAGTGTACTGCTTGTAGTATGGCTACCAGGTATCTGATACACTATATATACTACTTTTTAAATACATACTTATATAGATATTTACACCCACACACAGAACAAACAGACATGTTCATGCACACAAATGTTTGCCCCGGATGGGAATCGAACCCGCGACCTTCGGTTTGGCAGTCAGGGTCTCTAACCACCAAGCCAACTGGGTAAAAAATGTTGTTTGCGATTTAACGCGACGAAGTACAAGAAATTTCTGAGTGGGGTGACCTAGCTCTCTAGGTGGACCGACGATGTGGCCAGAGTCGCTCGGAGACGCTTAGATCCAGACGGCTCAGAACCATTATAGGTGAAATTTCATGGGGGGCGGCTGTCCTCAGCAGCGGATATCCCTGGGCTGATATGATGATGATTCCAACCAAGCGTCGCCGGGACATGTTGCTAGTAGTGTTATGAGTGTAAAAGAATAGATGTTTGGTTATTTGTAACTCACTCCATCCCATTAAAAACTGTAGGAATTGGGATGATTTTTTTATTAAACATTGCAGGAAAATATTTAGGAATTTATCTCATAATATATAATTTTCGTTTAAAATTATAAACTTAAATATTATATAGGTACAAATAAATGATTACCTTTGTCGTAATTAAGTTTAATAAGATTTTAGCTTTGAATATCCGCCTTCAACTAGTAGAGGCGTAGTCGTATTCTGAGCGAGAGGCAAATGAAATATACTTACTGAAAATTTTGCTTAAGTATTGCCCCAAACTGGTAACCTAAAAATGGAATTCCGTTCGTTGGTAAGCGCATCACATGTTCGTTGTAGCCAGAGTAAGTTTTATATTGAAAGAAAATTTAAAAAGTTCGTCGTAAAATTGGCACGTTTTTTTTAAACTGAACGTGCCTTAGTCCTAGTGCACCTATTTTGTATGAAACCATCAAGATTCACGGATCTTATTTTTTAATCCGCGAAAAGCGAATAGTCTGTGGTTTTATCTAGGACAACGGATTAACATTCATCGTTGTTAGGCCATCAACCTTTTTGGTAATGCAGCACAGCAGCTATTTTAACGACAACTAATACCGTGATTCTATTTTTCATTTTGTTTCTTAATTTTTAAGTAGTTTTTATTGTAGTAAATGTTTTATGATGTAGGCATATAAATAATTATATTACATCTAATTCTCTAAACAAACATTAATATGAGCATCGTTAAGTTAGTAGGAACCTCTATTTGATAAATTTTATTTTGGTAGTAAATATACTTCCAGTAATAATGATAATTTAGAGCAAACAATTACGTTATCAAGTTATAAGATACGGTATACCATATTTGAATCCAGTGCCTATCGATAAACCAAATTAAATAATCAATCAATCAATATTGATACGCACTATACTGTAATTAGATATCAATGATGCTAACTTGATTTTTTTCTTAAACTGACTACAAAAAGTGTATCTATTGAGGGTGCACAAAAAGCAACTTACTAAAGAGATCTGAATAGCTCTTACGAATTAATATCAGGCCGTAAGAGCTACGGTGATGCCAAAATTAAAAGGGATAAATAAATTCAAAACAGTTATTTGGGGCAGTACATTTTCATGTCATTTTTTGAAAAAACCAGTCTACAGTCCTCCAGAATGACTGGAGTAAATCGGTCAACATGACCATGTTAATGTTATAAAAATGTCGCTATTACCGAATTAAAAAAGATAAATTATCATCGTTGAATGGAAGTAGCCTGAGCCAAGACAAGCTCATATTTTACCTACATTTAAATTAATGTAGGCAAATACCCAACATAATCATTGGTAATCACACGTCGATCTTATTTATCTACCTTTGTTGATCTGTTTACCTGGGACAATGTTTATCCTCTGGTTATAGCGTAAGAAAATTTCCAATCGATTTCAAATGGGATGGGCTGCAAATATGCACAGGGGAATTATGAAGAGCGTTTGAAGTGTGAGTAATGAACGACTTTATTAACAATTATGATTTTTGTTGATGACTTTTATACTTAAGGGTAAACATTGTTTTAGGATTAAAAACATAATAGTTAAAACATAAAAGTGAGTAAAAAACAACGTTGTGCAATAAACATAGCTTATTCAAACTCATCGAGTAGGTAAATGGAAATGTAGGTTAGTTATACCTACGTATAGGATTGTATCAATTAGTTTGGCGGGGCCAACGAATCTACTGGCATGTTATCACGCCACGTTTACTCGTATCAATCAATGGAGTTATCTACTCTTATTTCATTTGATAGTTTTGATTTCGTTGGTAGGTAGATTAATTTTGCTATAGTCCACTGACAAAAGTTGATACAATAAATGCTATGCAACATTTTCTAATACAGCAATTTAAGATTTCATGTTCTTTAAGATCAACAGCTTGAGGAGCTTCCAGGCTTAAATTGCTACAAGGTAGTTCAGAATTTTTAATGACTGAGTTCCAAAACCATCATAGCTTTTTGTACTATGAAGCGAATTAAATTAAAGAAATAAATGAAAATGTTAATCAAATAGATAGATAGGCATTTTATTTTGTCGGCTGTAATGTTGTTTAGTGGAAGAATGTTTTTTACATTCTTCCACTCATAACTGCATGTAAGCGACCGACAATATTAACGCTTGATAGATTATATTATGATATTATTATAAAGCAAATTGGCAACAAGGCTGACATAAGGAAGTTTTATTGTCCAGTTAAACACTATGGACGGAAAGTTTGAAAAACTTGGCAGCGCCTTCGACAACATCTATCCACAGAGAGACATGCCAAACTACTTTTTAAATTATTATATTTGACCAAACCCTTGCAAAATGTACTATTTTATAATAATATATTATTACACCCATTTTATACATAGCCTACCAACATAAATAATATATTGGATATCGCTTTAAGGCAGGATTTTGGGCTTTTAAATACAAAGTAGAATTGTTTTTCGTCTTTGTTTTGGGTGTGATTTTAATAATCATTAAATATATATTTAATAAAGTAATTAATAAGATTATCGTCATTATAAAACAGCTATCATCAGAATAGAATCACCAATCGGTACCAAAAGCGTATCTAAATATTTATTAAATATCACTTGCAAATAGTAAGATTAGTGGAGGTAGAGTTAAATCAATATTGTATCCAAAAATCTACAAACATGTCACGTCAAGTTCTTCGATATCAATCTACGGTTACAATAGATTAAAGTCAACATTTAGACTCATGGAGAGACGTGAGAAAAAAGGGGGACAAAATACAGATAGAGGAAATGACGGTACAATAAAATATCTGAAACTAAAATGAAGTCTTGAAAAATGTATTATAAATGATTGCTAATCAGTTGCGACGCTCATTCTTAAAGTAACGACGAATCAAGACAAAGTAGATTAGAAACATTTCAATATCGTGCACCAGTTGGAATGCTAATGCATCTGATGGGACAAGTACAGATATTGCAAAGGCTGTTAGTGATTGTTACGAACCAAACTTATTTAAATCACCTTTTTAGATTTTATTTTGTCTTCTAAATTCTAAAAGTACTGACAGTCAGTGGCACTAGAAAAGTTCGCTGGTTTTTTCACATTGTCTCGTAAATTTAAAATAAACTGTGGCTTCAATCCAGCGCTCTCTTTCATTTCGTATAGTTACGATCAGTAACAGTGATATTTCAAGACAATCAGATAGACCTTTTATTTTTTTTTATGCCGCTTGGGCCGACAAACAAGCAGACGGTCCACCTGATGGTAAGTGGTCACCGCCGCCTATGGACATTTGCAACACTAGGAGCATCGCCAATGCGTCGTCGACTCTGAGACGTGAAGTTGTTAAGTCTCATGTGCCTGTAATTTCACCGGCCCCCTTACCTTTCTAACCGAAACACAGTAATACAAGTGCACTACTGTTTCACGGCAGAAATGGGTAAGGTGGTAGTACTTCCCCGGACGAACTCTGCACTAAGAGCTCTACTTCTCTATATCATAAGATATAACAATTATATATCTTCTATACATTTCTCTAGTTGGTAAATAACAAAAAATAATGCGATATATAAAGAAACACTTTGTATATTGGGTGTATTTACAAGATAGCCTCATACAAAACATTAAGTTGTTACAGTGATTTAGAAACCGGTCGCTCCATAAGTGAAGCCGGAGGAGCTGGACCCTGGGGCCTGTCGGGAGCTATAGACAGGCCTCGGCAGCAATATCAAGCACTGAAGCAGAAATTGTGGGAGTCAGTGAAACAGCCTTTTAAATCATGTGGTTTATGAGATTATTGGAAGTATTCAAACTTCAAAAGATAAACCCGTAAAAGTAAGCAAAGAATCCATGTGACATCTATCAAAAAATAAAACTGATTCGGTATCAGCATTACTTGATGAAACAAATGAACCTGTTGAATGAAACCATCATTGGTAATACTTTGGGAAAGGTCAGGTCTACGGTTATAGGTCAAAAAATTGTGAGTTAGCAAAGATAAGATGAAGACCATTTTTATAGTTTGCTTTGTCGAAGTCAGAGGTTTTTATCTATTGCCTTATAGCTGTCATGTATAAAATTTCATTAAATGCAAATACGGTAAAAGCTCCTTATTCGCGTGGGATATGTTCCCGAAATATGCCTCGGATACAGAAACCGTGAATATGAAATGGTAATTTATATGGGATAATGCAAATAAAAAAAATGGGAAGGTAATACAGGCCAAGGTTCCAATATAAATACAAAATATAAAACATAAAATAAAACCAATTTCATGAGAAATTTTAATAATGTCTAGTTATTTTTGTCAGGTTTGGGCAAGGGTTTTAATAACTTGGTATTTTTTTCTTCTTTTGCCGCTCTAAGAGGGTATTTCAATTCCGAATGATATTCAGCTGTGGCACAAACAATTTTCTTTCAAAAATTTGACTTTTTTCCATAAATAGATGAATTTTCGTGAGAAGATAATGTTGCTAATTTGCCTTCCGTATAACTTCACTCGCGTTCTTTAAGGTGTTAAGGTGTTTAAGTTTGGAATACCTTTACGGTATTTGTTAATTCTCATTAATTGGAATCCAAGCCGTTTCGGTCAAATCTTCATGTTGCGATTCAAGTAAATTTGAATGTCACTTGATCTATTCAAAACCATCTCGTCTGTTCCATTATCAACTTGAACAATGTTGGTTTGTTAAAGTTTCAATTTGCACGGATTCTATTTCCGAAAGTCAAAACAGGCTATGGCTTCAGTTTTTCACACGATTCTTTTACGTTACGTGCCAACAGTACTCAAAGTTTATGGGTGTGTTAAGGACACGGAATCCTTTTAATATACCGACTGGTTCCCGCAAATAAATTATTTGTTCGCCGCGAGTATTGTTAGTGTGTCCCAATTTTTTAACCCGTAAACACGTGAATAAGGATCTTTTACTTAAAGTTATGTTTATATATTTAATAATTAGCTCGCCTAGGATATCGCATATACGCCAGCTACCTGCTCCTTGAACTGGACAGTATCACGAAAGAACTAGGAAACTACCAAGCGGCATTCCTGAAAAACAGATCCACAGACGACCATATGTTCTCTCTTAGAAGAAAAATGGATGAAATGTGGAGAACAGGATCTCCCATCTACGTTCTAGCTCTTGATATAGAAAAAGCATTTGATACGGTTGATATCTCGGTACTTAAGGATATATTACTTATAAGAACAAACAAAGCTTTTACAAATAGAGTAATAACAGCGTGTCTGAATGAATATACATGCCTTAAATGGTACAACCAACGAACCGACTGGATTAAAAAAGGAAAGGGAGTAAAACAAGGTTGCCACTTATCGCCGCGCTTATTTACAATCTTGATGGATGAGGTTCTGAAAACACTAGAAGACGAGATACCATATCATTAATTAAACCAGGATGAAAAAATGCAAGACATTAATGAAAAACAACGACTACCGAAGAACGAAGGAAAACCAAAAGAAAATCGAAGGCATTAACGCCCACTCAACACCGAACAACATTCATCAACGTTCATCCTTGTCAGCGATACCCGTCTTCCCTACTATCCAATATTGGCTACAGGCTGAACAGTCGGTCGATTGTGGTCAGCTGGTTGCGGTTGGCTGGCCGTCCTTTCCCATCCCAGAGCGTGTCACTCCCCTAGGCCACGCGCTCCTCGGTGTATCCATGGCTACTCCGATACAACTATTTAGGTACCAGTTGCTATAAACTATAACAGTTGTATCGTGGCTGATGCTTGAATGGTTGTATAGGACATGGGTCGGTCGTTGTACTGGCTGAGTGTAGTGCTAAATCATCATCATCATCATCATCATCTTCACTGCTTCTGCATGACAACGCCTACACTGCACTACATTCGGTATCTACAAGAGCTAAACTTTCTATCTTCCACCGTATTCACTCGAACTTGCACGTACAGACTTCAAATTTTAACAAGAATTTGGTCATTTACTTGATGAGAATATATATATCCGAGGGCCGAAGAAATTGGCAAATTGTTATTAAAAAATTGCCACTGCACTGGCAAAGATCTATCGATGGCATGGGTACTTAAAAAAAGAAAAAAATATACACTTATATTTTTTGTTCTAAGTGGCAAGTTCATATATGTCACCATTATCTTTGTTATTATGTTAGTCAAAATGAAGCTTAGCTCAAAATATATCATATACCTAGTGCCTTCTAGTGGATAAATACTGGCGACCCTCAAGAAAGGACATACTTATCAACCCATAGCTAGCACAGTCAAGTGACGCTCCCATAAAATGCAACACAATAAAATAGCACTTTACGCAATAATCAATACCCACAGCTACGAATAGGCCCTCACCATTATGAGCGAACGAATGAAGAATACTAATAAGTGTCGCAAGTCCAGACAAATTTTAGTTGACAAACAATTAGTTGATATTTGAGTATATATTTATGTGTTAATAAACATTTTATTATTCTATTTATAATACAGACCTACTAAGTTTTATTTATTTCTATGAGTAAATATCCCAATCAAGACAACTATCATCTACTTTGTATTGCAATACATATTATAAAGATTGCGATTTTTGTGAGTTCTATGTATGCAATGAAAAATTATTTCACCATTTAAAACTTATATTATTCCGGATGGTATCTCCATCCGCTATGAAATAATCCCGATAAACATTAGATCCCCAGAAAATGCAGGTGTCACTGTGGCACGGAAGGCTATGCGATCAAAACTGTAGGGCCGTCGTGACATTTTTGACAACTTTATGTGTTTGTTTGAGCACGCTCATCTCCGAAACTACTACATAAATTTTAATTGTGTTTTCACAGGCAACTGCAACGTAGCATGTGGCAACATATAATTTATTTATTTATTTCTTATTTTTATATCTTCGAAATTGGGTCACGAATAATACCTTAATTTAAAATAATCACGCCTACAAAGTTGCAGTTATAGTTAATAAAACATAAACAAACCTATTGAGGAGGCTTAATCGAAGACATTTTATAGGAACAAACATTTTTCAACTAAATTATAATAATATTTTCATAGGTTCAATAAACACGTTAGGGTATCGTACGAAAATGTTAAAAAGGAACAATTACAATGAGACTTTAGTGTCTGGTTGTCTGTCTGTATGTCGCAGCTGTTTTCCTTAGCAGCAATAAAAGCTACCAATTTTAAATATGGCACAGTCTTAGAAAATTTCATAGATAAGGAATAGGACCTGAAATGAGGGGTAGAACGCAAAAAGTAAATATAATGTAAACATAACGTAAACCTATTTTTTTAAAACGCATGCCTTTTTTATAATATAATCTGTCTGAAATTGTATTATATTATTATTCATTATACAATTCTCGTAAAAATGGCTAGTCGAAATTGATTGAATACAAATCAAGATGGTTTTATTATTATTTTACGGAACCCTCCGTACGCGATTCTGTCTCTCACTTAGGAATCCGGTTTTAATTAAAACCTATAAAGAAATTGTTGCTACTAGTTGCTAGTAATTCTGAAAATGTTTGTATGATCTGATAGTGACTAACTCATGGCCATTGGTTTTATATGACAAATTAACTATTTCATTGATGTGGGCTGTTGACTTTGTATTACTGGGACTTTATACTATTTAACACGGGATGACATTTATTTATTTCTCTTTATTTATTTTGTACTGCTCAGAACAGTTTGTGTATCCAATGTCGAGGGGCCCAATTCCACTAAATGCAACGTTCGAGTAGCACGTTTGGTTCGGCAATGGTATGGTTACGATTAATGTCAAACTAAAACTACGCACTACAACCGAAACAAACATAAATTTTGACGTAATCTTTCGAACGGATGTGAACCATTACTGAAACACAACCGCAGTTCGATCGTTGGTGTGTTTAGTACAATACGATTAAACGTCAAGTTTGACGTTTGGTTGTGATATGGTGATGGTTCGGTGCATAATATGTTAGTGGAATTGCCCCCCTACAGTTAATCGAATGTTGAATACATTATACCTAATTATTATTTTCCAGCATCTTCTAATGTTGTGTGGCCTAATATTGTGCCACTGTCATGTGGGCCTACATAATAGCTGCCGCCCGAGGAGACTCCCGCCAGTCCATAAATAAACGCAGTACTTCGGCAAACGTATCCGACGATCATTTATATTCGTAAGAATAATAACTAATTATTAATGTCCCTTACCTCAATAAGAAGTACCTATCAAGACTGTTGGTAAATTTGAATAATAAATAACATGTGACCTTTCAGATATCGTGATGGAAAAGTATTTACATTGTCGAGTTCTACCGGTCCTCGCGCTGGGCCATCGGGACTGAACTCACGGGGGATGTCTCATTCATCAAGATATCCGTACCATGAGAAACCATTCACCACCAACGCACTTAATCCATTGCACATGCGAGCCGACAACTTCAGGGAGCAATTGGAAGAGACCATCGAGCCTTTCGAAGAAGTAAGTCATTTATTTCGCAGAACTTTATAAAAAAAAAATATACCGCTCTGGATGACAAACAAGCAGACGCATAAACAGTCCACCTGTTACTTGGTCATCGCTGCCTATGGACATTTGCAACACTGAGACGTGAAGTTGTTAAGTCTCGTGTTCCTGTAATTTTATCGGCCCCTTACCTTTCTAACCGAAACACTATATACAAGTGCACTACTGTGTCACGGCGGAAATTGGTAAGGTGGTAGTACTTCCCCGGACGAACTCTGCACTAAGAGCTCTACTACTCTTAATATAGGTTAAAGTGCAGTTAAGCAAAAACTGTGACTAGTAAATCATGCTAAACTATGTTTAGGATAAGGTAATGATCAAATAGAAACCCATCCATTAGCAACAAAACAGGTGTGAATCATAATCATCATCATAGTCATCTATAAAAATACTCAATATATCATTAATAATAATAATATCAATAAAAATACATAATAAACTTCTCCTTGCCTATCAGAGAGAGAGGTGGCCTGGGTATCCCCGCAAAATTACTGGTATTTTTCCCAGCCTTCTTATCTTCAGTCAATAGCACGCAAAGTCTTTTCCGGATAATACTCCAAAATCCTATTTCATCCTCGGATATAGCATATATAACTGAAGCCAAGATGGCTTGAAGCTTAGCCTACACAAGTCAGCCCACATTCCCAGTCTCACAGAGGCAATGGGATGGGCCGCTCTGCGAGCTGGTACGGAAACACCTAGTCAGAACGACACCCATCGACTTTCCGGTTTGCAACATGCTTACGTCTTGGTGCACCGATCTATGAAACCCATCGCTGCCAGTGCGGAACCCTTGTCTACCAGCATGGCCACCACGAGTTAAGTTACGTAAAAAGTGCAGGTGGAATTCCGCGCCACTCCGATCTCAGCGACATCATCCTCCGGGCTCTTACCAGCACCCACGTGTCAGCTGTACGCGAACCGAGTAGTTTGATGCGGGACGATGGAGATGCCTGACGGAATGTCCTTGGTGCCTTGAAAGATGGGGCGGCTGTTAGTATGGGACGCCACATGTGTCGATACTCTCCACCGTCCCACCTTCCAGTCTGTCAAGAGAGCCGGTGGTGTGGCTACCGGTGCCGAAGACCTGAAGCGGCACAAATATAGTAACCTAGTAAGTAGAGACATTAGGCCTGTGAGGGCCTGGATCTCATCGCGTCTTTCGTGGTATATCTAAGCGCCTGGTCGACGCTTCCCGCGACCAGAGGGCTGGCGATTACCTCGGCCAGAGTAAATAAATAGAAATATAAGTCTTAAGAATCTAATTAAAAGTTCAAATTAATCAGAATTAAACGTAAATTCTTTATGGTGCAGTAACCACGCCAACGTCATCAGGTAGTTCGTTGATTTCGTAATGAAAACAAGAATATCGTTTATAAATACATATTGTAGAAACTTGTCCTATCTAACTGATCTATCAACGCAAAAATGTATATTTTTGGAAAAAGACATTGAAACCATCCTGATTATTTATGTAAACAATACTTATAAGTACTAACAGTTACATAATTTGGAACAAATATTAAATAGTGCTATTTTTATGCCTTAGTCAAAAGAGCCAGCTGGATGAAAGAAACAACTTAAAGGTTAAAATAAATCAGTATTAAACGTAAATTATTTATGGTGCAGTAACCACGTGGTTTGGTTGGCATGGTTAGAACTACCCAGTTCTTACCATTAAAACAATAATAAAAAACAATAAAATCAGGCTTATATCTATTCCCGAAATAACTTATCCACATAAATATTGTGGAAACTTCCTCTCTGACTGACAACGTAAAAATATATAATATATTATTGGAAAAATACACTGAAATAATTATGTAAACAATTAGCAATAAATAAAGACTCTAATTCGAATTCTTTAAATACAAGTTGGAATAAATCAGATTTAAACGTAAATTCTTTATGGTGCAGTAACCACGCCAACGTCAACAGGTAGTTCTTACATTTAAATAATAGTCTAGAATGAAAACAAGAATATCGTTTTAAAAACTAAATACGTTACCCCTGTTACGAACCGAACTTATTTACATCATCTTTTGGATTTTTTTTTGTCTTATAAATTCTAAAAGTACTGTCAGTGGCACTAGAAAAGTTCGTTGGATTTCATATTGTTTTGTAAATCGATTTATAACAAACTGTGGCTTCAATCCAGCGCCTCTTTCATTCGTATAGCTACGATCAGCTATCGTCAGCTATAGATTATCAACATAAATATTAGGTTGGGGAAAAAGTCTTTTCGCATTATAGTATGTATGAACTTGTAATTAAATCTCTTTGGCTATACTATTTGTATCTGGCTGGTTTTGGTATCATTGAAAGTTTAAATTTTAAAGAACATAATTCCAAATTCAAATTAGGAAAATGTGTGATTTGCATTTGTTTTTCGTACCGCCAAGATGAGTGAATCTAATGAAGAAAATCGATTCATTTTAAAATTTTACTACAAAAAAGGTAAAAATGCAACGCAAGCCGCGAAAAAAATTTGCAATGTTTATGGACCTAGTGCAGTGTCTGTGAGAGTAGCACAAATTTGGTTTAAGCGTTTTCAATCCGGAAATTTTGATGTCAAAGATGCACGTCGCTCTGGTCGCCCCATTACGGATAAAATGGATGCCATTTTTGAAAAAGTGGAGCAAGACCGGCATATCAGTAGTTACGACGTAGCTGAAGAACTGGGAATTGACCACAAAATAGTTTTGGCGCATTTGAAAAAAACTGGGTACACAAAAAAGCTAGATATTTGGGTACCTCACGAGCTCACTGAAAGAAACCTAATGAACCGTGTACTCATTTGTGATTCTTTATTACGACATCATGAAACCGAACCATTTTTGAAGAAGCTGATAACTGGTGATGAAAAGTGGATCACGTACGACAAGAACGTGCGAAAAAAAGTCGTGGTCAAAGGCCGGTCAGGCTTCACAGACTGTGGCGAAACCCGGGTTAACTCGCAACAAGGTGATGCTATGTGTGTGGTGGGATTGGAAGGGCATTATTCATTATGAACTGTTACCACCAGGCAGGACCATCGATTCTGAACTCTACTGCGAAAAACTGATGAGATTATAGCAAGAAGTTGAGAGAAAGCGGCCGGAATTAATCAACAGAAGGGGTGTGGTTTTTCATCATGATAACGCTAGATCTCACACATATTTAGCCACTCAGCAAAAATTAAGAGAGTTTGACTGGGAAGTATTAATGCATCCGCCGTATAGTCCTGACCTTGCACCTTCAGATTTCCACCAGTTTCGGTCTCTTCAGAATTCTTTAGGCAGTATCAGGTTAACATCACGAGAAGGCTGTCAAAACCACTTGTCGCAGTATTTTGATCAGAAGTCCCAAAATTTCAATAGCAATGGGATCATGTCCCTACGTACAAGATGGCAAAAAGTTATCGAACAAAATGGTACCTACATACTTTAGTTAAATGTAAATAAACTATATAATAAATGTTTTGAATTTTCTTAAAAAATGCGAAGGAACTTTTTCCCCAACCTATTATTATGGAAACTTGACCTGTCTGACTGATCTATCAACAAAAAATTCTATTTTTGGAAATATACATTCGAACCATCCCGAACCATTGTGTAAACAACACAAATAAGTATTAACAGTTACATAATTTGGAATTCATTTAAATAGTGCAATGTTAGTGAGTTAAAAGAGCTAGCTGATAGAAATAAACCACTTAAAGGTTCAAATAAATCAGAATTAAACGTAAATTATTTATGGTGCAGTAACCACGCCAACGTCATCAGGTAGTTCTTACCTTTAAAACAATAATAGTAATAATAAAATCAGTTCATTATCTATTCCCTTAATAACTTATCCCTATCTATTACATAAATATTGTAGAAACTTGTCCTGTGTGACTGAAAACGGAAAAACCTTTATATATATGTTTTGGACAATTATAGCAATAAATAAAGACTAGAGTCTCGAATTCTTTAAAGATAAGTTCAAATAAATCAGAAATAAATGTAAAATCTTTATGGTGCAGTAACCACGCCAACGTCATGGGGTAGTTCTTACCTTTAAAACAACTGTATTAACCTATTCATTACTTTAATTAATAAATGAACTTATCTGACAAATATAACGCACAGCCTAAGCCGCTCTGCTTAGAATCCTGACATACTGCTTACAGGTGCATTTTATAAAACGCTTTTAAAGCTTTAAACTCTAAATCCCTGTGGTGGAAAATATAGGCAATGAAAATTATAAGAAAATATACCATTTTCATAGTAAGTTATATGAATTTGCATGAATCATCCATCATTCTTCCCAATTTTACCCCCTCAGGGGCGCAATTATCACACATCCTAAAATATATTTTCGCAGTAACTTGTTGGGGATGTCCAACCTACATGCTACCTACGACTGGCTGAAACGATATATCAAAAGAATAGACGACGAAAAGACTTGACAGAAAAAATGGATACAATGAGATTGTGACGTAAAAAGAGGCTAAGACACGAGCTACTTTAAAAAAAAACATCACCTAAATTATACAAAGACAAGACCAAACTAACAGTAACTCAATATTTTTTATTTGGAAGAAAACTCCCGTATTTTAAGGATTTGGAAAATTCAATATCAAAAGGGATAAAATGGGAGTTGAAAGTTTGTATAGGGAATTGATGTTACAATAACCCTAATTGAAAATTGCATCTCAAGCACTGAAAAGAAATAAAGTGTTTGTATGGAAAATTTTATTCCATCTAATGGGATGGAATATATAAACTTATATTTTAATTTTTTTTTTTTTTTTTTGCGTGTCGATCGTTCTGGCTAAATTTATATATTTTACTACTAATGATAGATACTTGTTTTGTTTTTAAAAATAAATATATTATTTATGTTCTATCTCTATTGCTATAGGTAGAAAGCAATGGAAAGTGTTAGAGGAGGCCTATACCAAGAGGCATGCTGAACTGAAAGACATTCTGTAAAACATTCCAATAATCTTGACAAAAATCTTAAAAATTCAGTATAAAAGGCTCATTGATTGATTGATATTTTAATTGAGTCAGAAGCTTGGTTTCATATGATCGCAATTTTTTTTCCTCTTGCCCTTTATCACTATCATATAATACTAATATTATAAACGCGATAGTTTGTATGTATGGATGTATAGATGTACGAGTATGGATGTTTGTTCCTCTTTCACGCAAAAACTACCCAACGTATTTGGATGAAACTGTAAATTGTATATGCTCTATCTATGTTTGGCACATAGATAGAGCATATATTGGATATATAATATATATTGGAATAACATATAGGCTACTTTTTATTCCGGGAAAACGTTATATCCCACGGAAACGCGGGTGAAACCACGGGGATCAGCTAGTTTTCTATATATTCCTTAACACACTGAAATTTAAATTACAGAACGTTCTGATATCGTTCCCTAGGGAGGTGCCTTAAGAGGTCCAAAAGGGTGTCAAAATTTGTATGAAGAAAATTTATTACTATGGCCAATTAACTTGAAACGTGTAATAATTTTTTATTGAATAATTTGAAAAACTATCAAACAAAATTCCTAATTAACCCTATGGGTTCAATAGGGCAAGAAAGTTTGCAAGCAAAACTATAATGACTTTTCTTTGCAGTTGGTATTTTACTGTTTAGTTGGTTCAAACATATTAGATGACATGTTAAAATCCAATGGCTGATAATTAAATTCTATAGCTACCGATCGAAATAGCACCCAAAGTCTTCTAAATACAGGTTCTACCTATATATAGCAGTTATAACGGGACAAAACAAATAGCAAAACAATGCTTGCGTGTAAATAAATTGACTATAATTTTATGACCTTTTGTAAATCAGGTTATAAAATTAGTTCTTTGGTACAATAACTACCCGAAAATCATCACGTTATCCTTTATTTAATACTTTACATCAGTAAGTAATCAAAAACATACTTCCCGAACTATAATAATCCACAAATGATATCAAGGTCGGTGCGACAATTAAGGCGTGAATAGATAACAAACAGACAGGGTTACTTTAGCATTTGTAATTTTAGTAGAATTACAAAATTTCAATATTTGTATTTTTAATTTTTTCTGTCTACATGCTGTGCGTTTTTTTTTTGATCACTACAAAATTTGATCGAATAAATATAGTTAAAGAGTAATTCAATAAGCTAGAATAGTTTTGGAAACAATAAAAATACAGTTTTAATTCTAGCGCAGAAAACAAAATTTTATGTCTGTTAAGCATAAATAATAACATAAAAATACAGCCACAGGAACAAATTTTATATATTGATATTCTGCCCAAGTATTTATTAATTTATTCCACGCAAATATTGTTAGGTTAACTAAAAACAATAAAAAAAACAGGATTCAATACTGATTGCGTACCACTCTCTGACCGTGAGAGGCGCCCTTCGACGTGATTTTTATGTCATGCCTCAAAGTTCATTGAAATTCAATTAGGTACCATGAATAAAAGATCTGGGAATCGAGGAAAGACTGTGGAAACAGTTCCCGAAGAATGGTGAGGACCCAGAAATGAGAAGATACGTTTTGTTTAAAAATATACAATATTTTTATATTCTCATTGTCCAAAATTACATTTAGGTTTATAATCATATAGGTATTAGAAAATATAAAATACTTTGGAACACAATAATTCGGTGGCTTAACTAATATTAATTAACGTGAAACGTTTAGATCGCAAACATCGGTGTAATTGTGATGAGGCATCGAACATGATCAAGTTAATGTATTAACTATTAAAGGGGCAATTAGAGGTATTAGGTTTTGCGATGGTGGTCGGACAATCAGTATTTACAACGGAAGCTACGGTGAACGCGTCATAAACGTGACATCGGGAAGTCGCTCGTGGTGTGGCGCGATCCTCATGGCCCATTGTTTCGATGGTTCTACCTTGAACACGCACAGACTATCTATTAAATTCGGACTTGATGCTCATTCTTATTTTAACTGTGGAGCAAACTGCCACTAGAATCTACCCACCGCAAGCTGACAATTCTGATTCCTGTATTTCTAAAATAATATTTTATATCTGATGATAATATTAACTGTTACATCAATCTTAATTGAAGAAGCGTCGTCTCCCTCGTCGTAACTGCCGGTCGTGTTAACGAATATCCTTTAATTGAAGTTCGTGTTAACTCGGTATCGTGACTCAGCCTTCTGAAATTACTTTGATACCGATCTATGGTATTTGACGAGTCTTAATGACTCTATTTATTTTGAAGACATCAGTGAGGTGACCGAAAGTGGATGTAAAATTCTATAAAACAATAGTGACCGTCAGGTGGAGCTACTGTTACAACATGAGTCCTGTTTACACTATTCATAAGATACACCTGGACAACATGGGCCCGGTGAGTAAAATACGAAAATAATCTGTTGCATAACGTGTACACAGTTTAGATTTAGAAAAAAACTAATTTTACTATACGTCTCTTTGACATGAATTGAAATTTAAAAAATCTTACATAACCAATACAAATAAATATTTTTAAGATAAAAATTATAAAAATGAAATTGTATATTTTGAATGTTTTTTTTTCTACATCTGATATTTTTTATTTTCTCTGTAGGTAGGTACGTAATTGAAACGACCGTTACGGCTAGTTTTTGTTTAAATAATGAATTCTGATTAGAATGTTCACATTAAAAATAACTAAATAAATACATCTGATTACCACCTAGCTTTTATCAAACTTACACTACAAAGAGCTTCTTGGTTTGAATCATCTGGATGTCTACCGAACTCCGCCATTGTCACGATGCGACCATCCAGCGGTACTCCTTACCTCAATTGTCCCTCGCCTAAAATAATATTTTCTAAACGTTCCTTAGTTCATTTTTTAATACAACTCAACTTGACCTTTATATTGAAAGATAGAGTCTCAGAAACATCATTTTTTATTACTATCCAAGATTCTGAACAACGTTGCTGTAATAGCCGTTAAGCAATGAAATGAACAATCAAATCGTTCAGTTCTTATGAAAAGACATTTCGTGCAATTATACATGTCAACATTAAATAGCAAATATATGTTACAGAATAGGGTCGCATCGATTGATGTAATTATTAGATTGATACCAGATGGATAAGTATAAAATTAAATTAGTACCTATCTTCCTTCTCAATGTGATCTAAATTAATTTTATAAATCAGTCTAATAGTTTTCGTCTATGCAATATTGAGGATTTTATAACATCGTTTCAGTTTTTTAAATATTTTCAACAATAAATCGTTTGGAAGTCAAAACGAAGTTTATACTATCTAAGTGATATTTAATATGTCCCAATAAAGTGACTGAAACCTGACCGGGACTGGTCGCTATTACTGTGTTTTTGTCCTTAGCTTAAGTCCTCAATAAGTAAGCTAACATTACCTTTATAACACTATTTTGCCTTATATAATACATTTTCTGGTGTAATAATATTACGTATCATTTTCTGGTGTAATAATATTACGTATCATTTGGATAGTTTCATAAATGGCACACTTTAATGTAGTTACACCATATACGTACAAGATATCAAAGAAGAGGGCACAAAATAGAGTCTTTATCGCTTTAGCGATCCTTCCAGGAAACCTTTGAGTAACAGGAAATTATATTAGCGGCAGGTTAGTAGCGGATGCACCTTCAAGTCCTATTAACGATGGATTTATGGATAACATTTTCAATATATTATTAATTATATAGACGGTGCTTGGCAGTGATAGAGTTTATTATTAAAACGAACTACATTACGTCAACTAATATCACTAGCTAATGGTCCTTAACACATTACCCGGTTAGTGTAAATAGGCGTAATGCTGCGCCTTCCAGTAAATTCATAAATACACACAAGTGTAACTATATCATTAAAAGAAAATCTGTTAAAATAAAACAAATACAATAGTTTAATTATCTAGCGATGCAGACTGAAGTGAATTCATAACTACCAACACAATTATTGTTAATTGCTCGATCAAAATTTAAGTAAAATTACATTTTATTCAAATCCTACACAAATCTTTATTCGAGAAACGAATTGGTATCCTGATTTAAAAAAACAAAATCTAAAATTATGCGCCTACCAATATGGTCGGTTTTTAGCTCCCTAACATAGAAGATAAAGCGGGTTCTAACTAATATTTTTACACATACTCGGAAAAAACCTGTTCAAGTAATAGTTCTTAATCCAAGGATGACAAATTTCCTGCTGAATTAAGCACCTGTAACAAACAGACAGACGAAGCCACACCACAATTTATTTTTACCGGAAATGGTACAGACCCCTAGAAATGGAACAATACATCTTTATTATATAACGAAACAGGTAAATAGGTACACGGTCGACCACTACACGCGGACACCCATTGACACATCAGTCAATAGCTAATGAGATAGTTACTAAACACACAACGTAATTTCAATAGCTAAGTACTTTGTTATAAGCTATACAAAAGTCTATAGGACTCGTTACTGATGTCATATTTGTGAGTGTTTGCATTTTTATTGGCACACGATATAGATAGATAGACGCCTATGCTAGATTAGAGGGTTCTTCTAGGTCAAGTGTAATTAAACTCGGGAAATTTTATATCTATGTAGCTACCAGCTTGGCAATATGTTTCTAAAATAAATGGCTACCTATAGGATCCTTTGCTCTTGTTTCTGAATCAAATTACAATCACAATGATTTAATCGCTATATAAGGTCAGGAGGTCAGATATAGGAGACGGAATTTTAATGGGGTGTTTTTTTTGCTTTTCAGCTTAATCTCACTTGTAATTTGAAAATGCACAGCCGGGAACGTAATCAAAAAGTAAAAGTGCTTGTTGTTTGTACCTACCTTGAAAACCTGGAGTTTTACAGAAATTTGATACCTCATCTCTAGTTATATGCTATATGTACAGGCCGTAAAATTTTGTCTATAGATTTCTGTTTACTGGAAACAAATACAAACAGAACTTTTGTCAAGATTTTGTTGTTTAAATACAACTAAAGATTTAAAAAAATATATGTACAATAATATACATTTGAAAAGCTATGCACAAAACCATGCAACGTGTATAGTACACAGGTTTAAAAATATATTTAGATATTTGATTTTATTATTTCAATGACATGATACAAATCGACACAAGCTGCTTTAAATTCATTGCTCATCCAATAGGTGTAAGGTGACACTTGGTAATGGTATAACGATGTATCGCGGTGTTCCTCTTGTGATACACAAGGAAAAGTCATTCACTTTAAAGGAGGATGCTATTTATAAATTATATTGTAATACATAAATATTTTGGCCGCGTTATAAGGTCAAGGAGCAAGACTAGTAATTGTACAGAGAAATTTCGGTAAACTATGAGTGAATATCACTTAATATAAGTGTTCGACAGACTATCATATAATCAAAATTCAGGATGTAAAATCTCTCGGCTGATGTGACTGTACCTCGATTTTAATTTCTGTCAAAATCTAATAATTTTTGATATGGCTAAAATGGACTACAAAATAAATAAAATTAGAAATATTTAACAGCTTTTCGTTTGCACCTTTTTATTGCAAAACCTTGAAATATACTCCATTATAAGGAGGAAAACAAACTTTTGAACAGTGTAAAACGTTGTCTTTAAAATAAAAGTGGTGTGTAATGTATTATCACACCGGAAATACAAAAATATGTCATTTATATTAGTCCAAACGAGGGTACTCCAAATGTTCATATTCGTATCTGACCAAGTCATAAAAGCTGACATACGCGATATAATATGGATTTATTATTTTCATGATTCAGGATGATTAAATGTTTGGTTACGACAGCCATAAAATGTCTTGATGTGAAAGCGGATGGTTGTCATTCAAAACATGCCAAGTTTAAAGATTGTTACTCTAAAATGATATTTATGCCCAATATTTAAAAGTTTGTTTTTAATAACAAACATATTCTTAACGGCATCACAACAAGTGCCATAATGTTTTGAGTTTGAATTTGGAGTGGAACTTGGCTATTTCAAGTGAATCCCTAATTAATTAAAATTAAAATAAATATAAGATAAAGCCACTCACGTTTTTAACATCACTAAACAAAGTTTTCAGAACATATTAGTTTACAAAATATACTAAGCTCTTGTCACTGTTTTATTATGAAAAACATAGAAACATATATTCAGCACAATCAATAAACTTAAAAGGCGTAAATCTAAAATATAGGTCTTTCTTGTGGAACCTGTAGTAAATCAGTAGCCTGACCTTCATTGAGCCCTTTTTAACTCTTAGGACTAGAATAAATAGCTTTGAATTATTTTGAGTGTAGAGAAAATATATATAGTAATCAAATAAAATACACTATACAGTCCTCATGTAGCGTCTTTTTATGGTAAATTAAAGTTCTTTGTTCTCTATTCTTCAGTTAAAAGTTACCGTTAGTTACTTAGGTGAAATAAAAAAAAACTTTTTTTTTGCAGAGTAGACTCCGTACCAATTTGCCAATATTTTAGTATAGAATCATCTCGCATGGCTCTTTATCAAAAACAGAGTTTTTCAATGTATATAAAAGTATGTAACGCAATAGGGAACTATTCTGTATTCAAAATATATTATTATGATCAAACACTAGCAAGTGTATTGAACACCCAAACATACACTGATACATTAAATGTTATCTAAATTTCATCATTAATATGATTTTTAATTACCGATTTAACCACAAAAAGTAGCTCTTTTGATGTTGTACAATTATGACGTCACAACTTGCTATTTCAAGCAACTCCATACATTCCAGCGTTTTGACTTTAAATGCTGCTGATTGGACATACCAGTCAACATTTATCTATTCCAAACGCTATAAAAGCACTCCCACTGACACGTTTTAAACAAAAAAATAATTAATTGATTGAAAGTGCAAATGATCTACAATGTTAATGAATTATACAACTAATTGACTTATTTTGATTTGTTTGTTCTTTAGTATTTGTTTTTTATGTGACATGAGGGATTATCATTTCATAATTTATTTTAATTTGACTTAACATTGTATATTTGTATTGTAATAAATTTTATTTGCATGCTTATTAAAATCATGATGAGCTTAACCTATTGTCACCTTTAACACCTTAATGTAAAACCACATCTATAGTAAATAAAAAATTCTTTTCTATTTTGAAATGGCTGCAAAACCTCTTTTGTTCCACCAATATTCAATAACTTCTTGGTTTGGAAAGTGTATGGAACAGTAAATTATTATTTTTTTTGCTGATTCATTGTTGGTATCGATATAAACGTTATTCATAGTCTTGATCAATAAGTCTACCTAGTCCACTTGCAATAGATTCGTATCAAGAATCTTAACAAATTGGCAATACTGGCCCAGGCTACAACACTTCCTGTGCGAGAGATACAAAATATTACAGGGAAGTATTTTATTTATTCATCAATCACATTGGAATATCCTATATTGTGGTTATCAGTTGGGTTGCGGGTCAGAATTTCAACGCCCTCCCATAGGAAATTCACATAAAAAAATTGTTGTACCATGTACTTACTGACATAGCAAACTAGGGATGCCATAATAAACTTTTCTATTATTATTGATATCTACAGCAAGATTCTACATTCGAAGGTATCACAAGTTTTCGTACACTCAGCTGAGCAACAAATAACGATTTAATTTTGAATAGGGAACACTTCGGAGTGCCATTCACCTGGTAAGCTTCCATGTGTAAAAATATAATGATGTCACGCTCGTGTCGTACTATTGTAGTACATTCTCACCAGTATGTTCGTCGTCAGAAAAATACTATAGACATTTTTATACAAAGATTCTTGAGAATCTAGCGGTTTATATGTGTTATTGTGTGAAATTTTAATTCGTGAATTTGGGTACACTCAACTGCGAGAATTTGCTTTTTACGATATCTAGCTTGTTTGTAATTTGTTACATTTGTATACATTAGTGCGTATTTAAGGAAGCAGATATTGTGTAAAAGAATAAATAAATAATGTATAATGAAATGCCATCCATGATAAGCCCAGGATAGTGTTATTTTTTATAGCATCAAGCTCAGAATTTTTAAAAAATATTTGGACAAGTTAAGCATTTTTACCTAGGTCTGTACAAAAAAACGTGTTTTTTTTTATTTACTTATTTGTATTTGTTAAAAAATATCTAAAATAGTATTATCGATCATTTTTTTACCTACCAGTAGGATAGCTCGGTAGGGATAAGTGTACAACTCGGTAATGGGCAGTGCACCTACTATCCCTACCGGTAGGGATAGCTTGGTAGGGATAAGTGTACCACCCGAATATTATAGAAGCCTACCTAAATCAAAAAAAAAGTATTACACTAGAAGTATCTAGATAAGTATATCCTAACAAAAAAAAATCTTATTTTCTATTACATTAGGAATTAATAATAATAGTTTATTTTCTTCCCACAAAGATACATACATTCTTATAGTCTAGGATATACGTATTAATGTAACAATAAAAGGAGAAAACAAAATAAAAAAAAAACAGTACAGTACGAGAAACATATCAATTGTGGGAGGACAGGAGCCCAAACTAGGTAAGCCCTGTGCTATGGGTCTCCTGGTCTCCACTCCTCAGAACAGTGAATATTATTGACAAAGAAAAAGTATTACATATTTATAAATGGTGCGAGTGTATGTGCATGTGTGGCTGTGTATATATTATGTTTATGTGTGTGGTGTGTGGTGAGTGTGTGGTGTGTGGTGAGTGTGCGGTGTGTGGTGAGTGTGTGGTGTGTGGTGTGTGTGTGTGTGAGTGTGAGGTGTGTGTGGGAAAGCGGGTGTGTGTAAGAGTGCAGAGTTAAAGTGACATTAAGATAGAAGGTACAATGAGTAAAAATATTTTATGACCATGATTTATATAATATATCACTATTTCATTATTGTAGGCGGTCAGTGAGGTCAATAACGGAAACAATTGGATACAACGACAGTTGTCTGGATTAACAAGGAATCTCCGATATCGTATTAGCGGGGAGAGAAGGACCAAGCCCCCGGACTGGTTCTTGGATAAATTCGCAGCCCAGACCTTCAGCGACCCAGAAGGGCCTCTATATCAAGCAAAACGATCAAAATTATTATGTGGACTAAGGCTTGCATTTGACCCTACGCTTCCAACACATTACTACGTAAGTACCAACATGTTCCGAATACTAGTAAATGTAAAACGAGATCACATTTCTGCATGTGGAGCACTAAAACAGGCAGACAGGCCAGTTGGCTTGGTGATTAGCGACTCTGACTGCCCAACTGAAGGTCACGGGTTTCGATTCCCCATTTGTGTGCATGAACATATCTGTTTGTTCTGTGTCTGGGCGTAATTATCTATATAAGTATGTATTTAGAAAAAAAGTAATATATGTAGTATATCAGTTATCTGGTTTCCATAGTACAAGCTCTGCTTAGTTTGGGACCAGATGGCCGTGTGTAAAAGAATGTCCCAGGATATTTATTATTAATAAAAACCAAATTATTTTAATAATATCTATATGAATGAATTATTAGCCTAAAATATTACTGAATTCGGTTTCCGCAAAATCTAATTTTGTTCCAAAGGTTTTACTAGCCAAAAACCTGCGACTGCTTTGACTTGTCAGTCGAAGCATGTTATTTCATCAAACACAGTAATTCTTAGGTGACTATTGTGAGATTTAGTTGAGATTAATTAATAAGCTGCTGCGGATTATTTTAAGCTGTAGAGGTATTTCTTACCATTTAGTTTCAAGGTTTTAGCATTCAAGATATATAATAACCGAGAGAGTGTCAGTAACAAATGCCTTATATGTTTCTTTATTATTTTATGCAACAAATAGGTACACCTATTACAAATTTAAGGCCCATCACGTAGACCGCATAGTTTGAAAGATTTGTGACTAAGTATATTTGTACAATCGCCTCGAATCGACGAATAGAGCTACTACAGCAATTCTAGGCTAACCTAACCTAGAATTATGTTAGCATAATCATTTTAATAACATAAAACTATATAAATTTTAATTATTTTCGGCATCACGCTTAAATACATACTTAGAATTAAATTTCACTTTCCACCACATTCCGGGTGTAATACTTTTTCTTTCATCGTGCGCCCCGAGCGACGTAAAAGCAGGTATTTCCAAATCTAATTAATATTCAGACCTTTAGTTATTTTTATGAATATTTTTAATAATAATAAGAATTGGAATTCTTAAAACACACCAAAATTGGGGAAGGATAATCAAGATAGTTACGCTGTCTTCTGGAGTCGGAGGTAAACAGATGGGAGTCCTGAACGTCAGAGGAACACAGTGGGTCGACGTGGTATCGATCCAAAGCACAATAGCACAGCAAGTGTAGTGGGGAGGTTTATCACGCTTTATAATAAAAATGTAACCTTTCTGGGTTTCTTGCCGGTTCTTCTTAATTGAAGGCTAATTTCCGAACCGGTGGTAACTTTGATCTTCATAAAACTGGCCTCCGGTACTTGACAGACTATGGGTTCGATTCCCACCCAAAACAAATGGATAGCACGTACATTAGCACGTTTATACAATAACAATCTTTATTCGGATAACTGAATTCATTTTTGATAATATAAATTCATAAGGGACCGAAAGACAAATGTGAATATTGTATGCACCTAGCAATGATTGAAATATACGACTTCGTAACTCTTTGATTTAGACTTCAGGAAACCGATACTGATGTCCCCCACCCCCTTAAGCAGGAAGACAATATTTTCTCGCCTGATTGCCACTAAATCATCAGTGTGAGGTTTAGCAAAAATTGGTAAAGCGCTGCAGAAACAGGCATGGCACATCAGTGTTTTAAATGCGCTATTATATAGAATTTGAAGAGCATCAGCTGCAGTCTTAAGGACTATGTACTTAACATTATATTAGAGACCGTGTGCCACTGCGTATTCGTTACATATCGGAAATAATTTCCTTCAAGCACCAACAGAAAAAATAAAATAAACTCCGTCAACAAAGCAACCGATCAAGGAGTACAATTTGAACATCTTGGGCGACGTCAGTCCACCCTGCCTCACACCACAACGTCAGCTGGAACTGGGCAGATAGCTCGTTATCCCACCTGACCACATTTACTTGGCCATGGTACCCGTAGCATGGCGTGCGTCTATCCCTACAGCACGTTACGGCATGCTTTAGACTTCGGATGGCAGTTTCTGTGGAAAGACAAGGCCAATAGCTGAACTGTTTTCCATAGACATCAATGTTATTGTCAAATCAAAAATCTTTGTGACAGTACATACGACCAACATGTATCTTCATCTTTATATTTAATAATTTATTGGATATTTTTTACACAGTGGCTCGCAGTCGTATCTTTGGCTATTTTGTACAACATGGTGTTTGTGATTGGCCGAGCAGTATTTTGGGAGTTGGACAATCTCACTGTAGTGTGGTTCTTCCTGGATTACTTGTGCGACGCGATTTATCTCTTAGACACCATCATTCATGTTCACGAAGGTACGTTTTACTTATCATTGAATTTTAATGTATTGTTATGTGTACACGATGTGATCGTGTGAAAAGCAAAGCTGTAGAGCTGAGAGTAAACTTCTGTATTATAGTATTTGTGTATTAATTAAAGTCAATAAAAAAAGCTTTACTTGAATTTTATCCAAATAATGTTTCTGATTGATTAATATTATGATTACAAAAATTCTGCTGAGCGAACGTTCATTTCTAAATAAATGTATGTTAATCAGTCTGCAACCCACTTAAGGCGAATGTTTACATAAATTATTTGTCTAAACGAAATCAATTACCTTGTAGAATCCTCTTTTAAAATAATTATACCTAAATGTATGTATGAGATGTTTTAAACTTTAGTATACCTGTTTAATTAATTTATGGAGCAACTTGATGAAAACATATTGAAGTACTTTTTTTTTACTTACAATTCCATTACTGTAACTAATCATAGGAAGAGCGTGTCTCCCACAACACAGGGTAACATAATGTGGGAGCGCATCCAAATAATAAATTAATGTTCTTATTTCTTGGAATAAACATATTTTTCATTTTCAATAAAGAATCACGCTATATACCTTTATTACCAACAAAACATATGAGTCTAAACTCGAGGGGTTTACTAAAAGCTTCTGAAGAGTATCTCTAGCCACCTTCTGGCACCACCATGATCACCTCAATGGTATCCAATTGTATTGTCTTCGGGGTTCACATAGTTATATGCAACATTTGGAAATTGATAGGACAACTAGAAGTAGTTTAAAATCCATTTAATGATTTTATTAAATAGTTACGAGTGAAGATAATAAAAGAATGATAAAAAAGAACACAAAAGCCTTGCTTTAGTTTATGGTGGCAAACATGACGTTCTTATGTAAATTGCAAAAAAAATAATATACCTGCACCTATATAAGTTAAATAAACCTTAAATCAAACTTTTTGATAAAACTTTTTGAAAGTTCGGTAAATTTTGCGTAAATTTGATGATTGAACAATTTTTTAATTATGCTTTTTTTCATCTATCAGAATTTTATTAGATAAAATCATCAATTTCTGTGTGTGTCTTTTAAATTAAAATTAAGTCTATTTTAATTAAAACGCCAAAAAAACCTTGATATTTCACAATATGTAGCTTTTTGAAACGGTCCTTTAGTTCATTCATAAGTGTGGGTAAAGGGCTATTTGAATAAATAATTTTCACTTAATTTCATATTATCCATTAAATTGTTTAAGCTCTTAAAATGTTTGGCTACTCGGGTGCAGTCACCTTAACCATTTTTATGACTGACCATTTACGCAACTGCATAAAAGTAGTTATGATCGACTTCTTCATGAGGGCTATTGTAATCAATACCACTCACGACATTGTAAGTTACGGGTATTGCTTTCGTTCGAGTGAGCTCGCAAATCAACAATTTGACACCCACACGCAGAGCCACGCCTTGCGTCATCAAATTTAGCTAACGTGTGGACAAACATTCGACCCTGCCTAGTTGCTTTTTCCGCACAAATACTGCACTGTTGTGTTTTGGTACAAAGCTTGTGAGGATCGATTATACCTACTCTTCAAAGCCTTAAATTGATTAAAACTAAAAGATACATTGAAATAAAAACCTAATAGCATCACTTTGTTCCTCATAGATTAAACGATTTATGATTTTTAGTGGCAATGCATAATAAAACGTTATTTCAGGTTACCTGGAACAAGGACTTTTGGTGAAGGATTCCAAAATGCTCCGCATACAATATCTGAAATCCGTTTGTTGGAGATATGACATGATATCGTTATTGCCTACAGACATAGCTTATTACTGGTGGAGACCGGGATCCTGTGACTATGTTAGTAATTTATCAAGCTGCTCATTGAAACCTAAACGAGAATGAAAAATTTCCACTCATTCCTTAACCTATTATGTCAATATTGGTTGTGTTTCAGAAACGTTTGCCGTGCCCTGTTATTGTACGACTCAATCGCCTATTTCGTTTGCCTCGAATGTGGGAGTGGTTCGATCGTACTGAAACCGCAACTAGTTATCCAAATGCTTTCAGAATATGCAAGGTCAAGCACAAATATCAAATAGTCATATTAACCAATAGTGTTCAATTCAATGACTACATACTAATACGCTTTCGCTTTGCAGGTCGTCATGGCGATTCTTGTACTCATCCATTGGAATGCATGCCTCTATTTCGCTATCAGTTACGCAATTGGCTTCGGTACTGACAACTGGGTGTATAATTTAACGGGTACTCGTAACGAATCCCTGGCTCATCAATATATCTACAGCTTTTATTGGTCTACTTTGACACTCACTACAATAGGTGAAACACCACAGCCAGAAATTGATGCAGAGTACCTATTTGTAGTCGCAGACTTTTTAGCTGGAGTTTTGATATTCGCTACTATTGTTGGGAACATAGGATCCATGATTTCGAACATGAACGTTGCAAGAGTTGAATTTCAAAATAAAATGGATGGAGTAAAACAATACATGGCATTTAGGAAAGTTGGTGGAGAACTGGAAGCTAGGGTTATTCGATGGTTTGCTTACACGTGGGCACAAAGTGGAGCCTTGGATGAAGAAAATGTTTTGTCATCATTGCCTGATAAGCTTAAAGCTGAAATTGCGATACGAGTACATCTAGAAACGCTACGAAAAGTTCGAATATTTCAAGACTGTGAGCCAGGTCTTTTGGAAGCCTTGGTGTTAAAACTGAGGCTTCAGGTATTCAGCCCAGGAGATTATATTTGTCGAAAGGGTGACGTTGGTAAAGAAATGTACATTGTTAAAAGAGGCCGACTACAAGTTGTAGCTGATGATGGCAAAACTGTTCTTGCTACTTTGAGTGCAGGTTCAGTCTTTGGAGAAGTAAGTGTCTTAGAAATTGCAGGCAATCGAACTGGCAACCGCAGAACAGCCAATGTCCGAGCTTTAGGCTACTCAGATTTATTCTGTTTAGCAAAAAGGGATCTTTGGGAAGCACTTGCCGATTATCCAGATGCCAGGGCTACTCTTACTGAACGTGGATGCCAATTACTGAGAAAGGTGTGCAATTTTTTTTTCTTATTAGTTTTACTTATGTGTGTAACGGGTTCTATTAAAGTTAATTTGATAACAAGGAAATTTTTATTGAGACAATCTGTGCAAAAGCTGAAATGCTCGCTATCGAATCTTGAGGTCTTCCCTAGAATTTGGATGAGGTTTGGGGATCAAATGATTTATATTAATTACTGAGTACATTCGATCAAAGTACTCACACACTTATAGAAACACACTATAAGAAATAACTTATTTCTTTGTTACTAAATGTGAAAACTTGTGTGGCTCAAGAATATTTTTGCTGCACAGCGGTGTACAAATTTCTTACAGAATAAATACAGCTTTTACTATTTGGTCGAGAATTTGCAGTTAGTTTGAACCCTGAGATAAATCCTGAAAGTGAAGCATAGATTTTAATTAAACCCTTGAAGATACCATCGATTTTTCAATATGTATTGTTAAACATGATTTATTACAGGATGGCTTGTTGGATGAATCTGTGTTTGAAAATGCCAAAACCACTCAACAAAGCTTAGAAGAGACTGTCCATAAATTGGAGACTACCATTGAGATGATAAACAATAGACTTCAAGGGCTCTTGACTAACGTTGGCGAGGAGCAAGCTAAAATTAAGCAACGGATCAACAAAATCGAGATAAGGTAAGTTAAAAGCTAAACAAAACTTAAGTTCAAAGTTGGTTGAGAATGGGTTCTTGCCTTGCGAATTGGCGTTAAAAAGTAGGTGTATTTTTGCTACGCGAATGAAATCAAATATCGTGGTTACAATTATTTTATGTTACACAAGGTACTCGAGCATGAAGTCTTCTATTTTCATTATTAAATAAAGCGCTTATTAATTTCAGAGTACTCGATACAGATGACGAGGAAATGGATTCAGATGATATTACTTCTTTAGAGGCGTCGGAACTAAGGAGTGAGGCTGGGCGAGGCTTTGACGCGTCTGGGTATAGTGAGGTGGCTATCAGTTCACCTCAGGATACATCATTATGCCTTCTTACTCAAGCATTCCCAGTTCGCGAAAGAGGCCACTCACTCAGCGTTGAGCGGACTCCTGGTCTACTGCATCTTGCTCCAGAACCACGAAGCAAGTCTCTCCGCTTAAAACGTGTACTAAAAGACAATTCAAAGTAATAGAAATATATATAACTTGGAGTTCGTTTTCTATGTAAGATAAACTAAAGAAAAGGATTTCCTGGTTTAAATTTTTTTGTATAAATTTTACATTATTTTTGATACCTCATGAGGGTTATATGTATATTAAGTGGGTAGGTACCTACTTATTGAAGAATGTGTCATAGTATTATTTTTACTGCTGACTGCAAATGGCAGCAACAGGCCGCATGATGATTTTAAGTTTATGAGTCTCACAATACATACGATGGACACAAATAACATACAAGCTGTGGTCTGCCGGTGCAGTCAACAGTTGTGAATAAGTATAATAATTACAAATGATATGAATTCAGGACATGGTTAGGACGAGAGGTTATTACAAGGTTCGTGGCCTCAATTTAAAAACAAAATTATAAAACCTTCACTACCTTTTTTAGTGCTCTTCTTATATCTGAATTTGAAATATAATTTTATTGCATTGTGCAACAAGAATATCTATATACACTTCGGTAGGTGATCATTCATTAGGGCTAGCTTCAAATCTTGACATGTAATATTTTTCATATTTAATAACTTCATTGTTGTTTTTGACTTAAGATTAATTTAACGAGCTAAGTTTTATCTCACTAAAACACTAATGCAACGAGTATAATTTAACGAGTTCAAGTTTTATCTCACTAAAACACAAGTGCAACGGGTTTCATTAACCGCAAACAGTCGCGCGAAGTCCTAAGACTGTTGCTTGTTTTGAAACTAAATTGGCTTTGGACACATTGCGCAGAAACCCGAAGAATTTACTAAATAATTATTGATATTTAGAATTCACTCATACGAAATGGTTAAGGACTTCAACCATCTCCTATTCCAAAATGAGGAATTATGGAACTTTTATGGTGGAACTATTTCTGACTGCCACTGCTGCATTTTTTGGTTACTACTAAAGATGTATAAGTTAATGAAGGTACCTTTAGATATTATAAATCGGGTTGCGATCTGGACTTATGTATAAGGTGTTTGCAGTATCCAAAACAATATGCTTTATAATTTTGTATGACACAGTAATTGCCAAAGACAAAAATTATCCCGGAAGTTTATGAGACGAATAAACTGGAATAAATCAGTGATAGATAACGATTTAATAATTACAAGAACAGTAGAATGATTGATATAAAAAAAACTTATAATTCCTATGAAAAACAATGGATTTCCTATTGCAAGCAAAATTAATTTGGTATTATTATTATTGTAAAGGGGGGTGGTTCCCCTTTCATTAAATAACCTTTCACTTAACAAAATGAAATGTTTGGGACTCAACTAAAAATAATATCAATACGAAACAGCACATAAGGTGATAATAAAATTAAAGATCGATAAATACAATGATTGTAGAGTAAATTTAAACCAATAAACCTTGCGCAAGAACGTGCCAAGTCTACTTTAGAGTAGATCAACATTAACTTGGCCATAAAAAGTAGTGAGATCAAATAAAGAGCCAAGTCTAAGTAAATAAATAACAACGAGTGACTTGACCGTTAAACATTTTGTAAGAGTAGTAAGTCTAAGTAGAAACGTAGATCTTTCTTTTTTCTTATTATTGAAACCACATGTAGGTATAATAGGTTTCAGGGACTACGCTCTTACACACACTGGATCCTCTGTATTCTCTTTTGAGCAAGCCTTTGTGGCACGATGAAGTCTGGTAACAAACTCGGTATTTTGTAACCCCTTAATGGCAAAATATTTCGCGCAATTATTTGATCTCACTACATTTTATGGCCAAGTAATGACAATTAAGACTTGGCGCGTTTTTACAGAATGTTTTTGTAGGGATTGCACTTCCTTTTGTACGAACATTAATTCTATTTGGATTTGGAAGGGATGTTCCCGGTAGCTGATGATTTAATTTTATTCTTTTCGGATTACCTTTCTTGTGCATTCGCTATTAACCAGGGGCCCAATTCCACTATATGCAACGTTCGAGTAGCACGTTTGGGTCGGCAATGGTTTGGATTGTTGTCAAATTGAAGTTTAACATTTCATAAATATGGTATTCCTACGCACTACAACCGAAACAAACATACATTTTGACGTAATCTTTCGAACGAATGTGAACCATTACCGTAAAACCAAACGTAAACGTAGTTGGACCACATTAATTTTGTTGTGGTGCCATTTCCATATCTTTGTTCAATTGACACTAGTCAATAGGTTAGCCAGTCTCTTATAGTTCTTACATATAGTTCCCATCCTTTGATATTATATGATAAAATAAAATGCCTATATCGCTGAACTACATTTGTCAGGGCACCATTTCTTAGCTTTTAAAGTTTCACTGGTCTCTCCACATCACCTACCCCAAACCTTAACCTACTAACTACCTAAATAACAGTTAATACTAATTCTATTTTGATTATAAGTCAGTCAATCAATGAGTGAGTGTCAAATTTCTGAGTGTGAAACTCACAATCAAACATCAGATTTCTTCAAAAATATCTAAGTCATAAACATGAAATTCGAGTAAAGATTTAAAGTTATGAATGTATATTTCCACGCACATGTAATTTACTTGTTTTTCTTGATTGAAGTTGAGTGCATTTGAGGAGCAACCGAAAAGGGAGAAGGGAAAACATGTTTATTTAAAATCGGAGCGAAATTAAGATATTGTTGTACAGTTATAAACTTTGCGAGTGCATATTTTCTCATGTCCCTTTAACACTAAACATATCATAACCGGGTCAAATGACCCATTTTGAAATTTGCATTTAAAATGCACGTATCATCTTATTGCTTTTGCACATTTGACTTCATGACTTTTTCTTACTAATTAATATACAGTTATACTATTTATTTCCCTTCCTAACAACCATATTTCATACCTACAAGCAGGAAATATGAAGTCACATTTGACCCGCTATGGTAGAAATTGGTACCTAGTAAGTGTTGGTATGATTAGTGTTAAAAACTATAAAAAGTTGAACAAGTTTTGCTTTCAAACATAAAGTAATACTTATTTATCTTTAAAAATCGTGTCAATGGAAAGTGGCTTTAAAAGAGGGAAAGTTAGAATTAAGTATTGTATTACGTAATGATTATATTAAATGTACTTATATCGTGTCACCAATTCTAAATGGTTAAGTGTCATCTATACAATTATAAATTCGATGTCTCATATTCACCGTTAGATTTTCATATTTTAATAATGTTAACACTATACTGAAGTAATCGCGATCAGTGATATTATTTACTTTTTTCTGTACCTCCTATTTGGTGCTAAGGCGCAAATCATGGGTAAAAAAATACCTAGTTTCTTTATTAAATTAAATATTTTAATTTTTCACAGAAATTTTAAGTGATATTAGTTCAACATATTTTCGTCGTAAATTAAAAAATATTGTATATAGCGTTGGGAGAACATCAACTCGTTCGATTTTGCCGAGACTTATGCTGAAGCCTTCTTTGGGGGCGATATTAACATTTTGAAATAAATGAGAAGCACGAAGTTATTAATTAATTATTGACTGAATCGTATAATTAATAGAAAAATAAAACATTACCTTATACTTGTTGCGGTTTTAGATTCTGCACTTTTGATCATAATATGTAGAATATAAGATCGATATTCTTATAATAGTCAATAATTAATTAATACCTACGTGCTTCTCATTCATTTAAAGATGATTAGAAATTATTACCTCATTCCACTGTTCCAACACAGTTCACCGAAGATATGCCATGAGGAACTCTGTATCATGAGATCAACGACGATGATGGTCAATTTTGGCCAATGACCAAAGGCCTGCAGTGAACAGTGTTTTTTTTTATTTTTATTGACTAAATCGTATAATCAAAAGAAGATAAACATTAATTAAAACAGTAAATATATCAAGGTTTATTCGACAAGTCTTCATAACTTCTGAACAGCGTGTCTAAGAGAATATTACATCTCAGTCTCACCTAAATCGGCCGAGTGATTTTACTCCTAACATTTATTGGCCAATTTAATGCCTGTATGCCACCGAGGCACATACATTTTTAGCAGCGCTATGTACTTTAATTTAAATATGTAAAGGTAGATATCAATGTTACAATTAGAAAGCGTAATCATATCGATGTCGCTGTAACGTCATAATATAAGTAAATGTGATGGTAAGGGCGTATATGGCCCAGTTTCATTAACATAGGGGATGAAACTACCCCGTAGGTAATGTTTTTATTTTATATGCCTTTGATCGTATTTATATTAAAACAAAATCAAAATAATTTAATAGATTTCAATTGTGAAATAAAGGAATTACTGTATAATATTTTGATGTGCGTTTTCTTATCGCCTCTTCTCCTTTATTTATGAATGATTAATTGAATTGAAGAATTTTTTTTGAATTTAGAAATTGAATTAAATTGAAATCAGAATCAAATAAATTATATTGATGTCTGAGAGTTTTACTTGTACTTGCCCGGTTATCATGTGTTATTACTTGATTTTCTTTTTTAGGGTTCCGTATTTCAAAAGGAAAAAACGGAACCCTTATAGTAGCCTTATAGTACCCTTGTAGAACCATTATCATTTTGTTGTCCGTCTGGCTGTCTATCCGTCAAGACCCTTTTTCTCAGGAACGCGTGGAGGTATAAAATACGCTTAGAAGTAAAAATTCATATCAAATACTGAGGTTTACTGTCCCTTGGAGCTGTGAAAAACTCAAATTTCTAAGCCAACGCAATCAAAAGATACAACCGTTTAGCTGCAAATTTTCGACATTAGCAAGGGAATCAAAACCTACAGGGTACTTTCAGTGAACTCAGAATCTAAAAATTTGGTACGAAGCAACGTCTTATAGCACAGATAAAGGAAAATTCAAATTTCTATGTCAACGCAATCAAAAGAAACAGCTATACCTTCAGGTCCGTACGTGCGCGAGTCCGACTTACAATTGGCCGGTTTTTTATTTATAATAGTTAGTTAGACCCGCGAAGGGCACATGAGTAACTGAAGCTGGCTTGTAACTATGGTGAGGTCTTAGTCAACGAGGTCATCAGTGAGCTGAACGATGTATGTTCGTATGGTGGTGTCTTCATACGCATTTTTTTAGGTAGCACGTTCATGAAAACAAAAAATCCATCGGGTATAAAGTATAATTAGGGATTTAAGACGGATAATAAATCAATGACACTACTTCGTAAATAAGTAAAGCATTTATTTTTGAACTACTTATAACATTATTTGAATAAAATCACATAAACATATTTTTTATAACAAGGTCGTCAATCAAACGTAAGCTTGTAATCTAAACATTTAGATAAATTTTATAATTCAAATATTTTTTTTTAATAAATGCTCGCTCTTTTTGCGCTATACATTGATTACTACACCAACATTCAATATATTAGAACAATACAATTTACACAACGGGAAGAAATGTAATAATCAGTAAGTATTATATTGTTACCGGTATTCAGATTATGGCAATCTCTATAATATGGTATACCTCTCTATTTGAGGCTTCCGGCGACTGGGACCACAATAAACCGGATCCGGCAAGTGGGACCGCGGATCCTTTTAAATTAAAATATTTTTCTTCCGGCGACTGGGACCACCCATAAATTAATGAAAAAAAAACTATTGTGGTCCCAGTCGCCGGAAGAAAAACATTTAAATTAAAAAGATGCGGCAAGTGGGACCGCGGTCCCAGTAGCCGGAAGCCTCATCTATTTGACACATTTCGTATAGACATTCTAATGTAGGTATAATGTTGTAAGTTATATTTATTCCAATTTGTCTTCTATTGCCAGAATAAATCTTTACGTAGGTGCTTAGGGTTTTGAAAAATGGAATGACTTCATTTGCCGAATAAGGTTTTATATTATTTTAAAAGACCAGTTGTAACATATGTTTTAGGCTGATAATTCCACTCTTCAATAAATGTAAACAGTATTTAGGCAATATGGAGAATGCCTGAATTATATACATATCCCCGGTAACATTTATACGCATATCATATTTTTATTTTAAGTAAAATTGATTCTGAAACGCTGTTATTAATCGATAAAACGGATTCATAGTATCGTTTAGAAATTATGACTGATTGTAGCTCAGTGACACCAATGCGTTGATAAACCATTAAATTGTCATCGACTTACATATTTATTTATTTGAATATACATACATAACTTCAAAATTTTAACCTGTTTCGTAGCTGGTAGGTTAACAGTTATCAATCGAAGGTGGGTTTCTGAACGAACTATTTTAAATAAGTGCTTATTTAAAGAATTTATTAAGAAGCAAATTTAAACTTGATTGATATACATAAATCTCTTCCTAATTTTAAATGTACGCTTACATTTTACACTATACATTGATCACAACACCAACATTAAATAAATCAATGAATCATAAATCATCTAACTTTCAAAGGAGTAATGGGTAGAAATATAAAATAGTTTACACTTTTACACACCAATAAATTTAACAATGACCAACTGAAATTTCTATAGATTAAAACACCTAGTAAGTTTTCATTGGAATATAGAGCTAGGTTTTTTTTATTTTAAATTGAATCAGATAGTTTTCAATGGAATATAGAGCTATATTTTTTTTATATTCAATTGAAACATTTATCTTTCACTGGAATATAAAGCTATGATCTTTTAATTTTAAATTGAAACATGTATCTTTTCTTAGAATATAGAGCTATGATTTTTTATTTTAAATTGAAACATTTATCTTTCATTGTAATATAGAGCTAGGTTTTTTTTTTATTTTAAATTGATTCAGTTATCTTTCATTAAAATATAGAACTATGATTTTTTTATTTTAAAATTAAACCGATATCTTTCGTTGGAATATAGAGCTATGATTTTTTAATTTAAATTGAAACATTTATCTGTCATTGGAATATAGAACTATGATTTTTTTATTATAAATTGAAACATTTATTTTTCATTGGAATATAGAGCTATGATTTTTTTTTTTATCGAAACCGTTATCTTTCATTGGAATAAAGAGCTATATCATATGTTTTCTCTTGATTTCAAATTACAATTCAAACCCATTCTCCTTTTATTTCTTAATATTTACGCAGTGCACATGATTTTATAGTCTTGTGTTTCCCTCCAACTTTGGTATAATTTACATATAGCATTTTGAATACGGCGCTGCATTAGATATGATACTTGATGATGCTTCTTCTTTGACACCAACTGTTGAAAAAAAAAAACTATTGTCAAATATGATTGATTGATGATTATAACACACGCAGAAGAATTTACTGTAAAAAAATGTGTAATGTGCCGTACAAACTAAATTTAGAACAAATTAAATATCCAGCTAATTTTAACCAGTTTTAATTAATTATTTTCGCGCTTTTTAAGACAATTCTTTCAAAATGTTTATTTTTAGACGAACTATAGACATTTCATCGTAAATGCAGAGCTCCAAGTGAATATATACTTTCTAACAACCTGATTAGATGTCATAGAAACGAATATCCCTGAGTTTTAGGCAGACACACCTCTGCCCATACGCATTTAAAGGTCAAAAAGCAACTGTTAAATAGAGAATTTCAATTTCGCATTGCGATGTACGATAGCTTCTTTACGCTTAGGGAAATAAAATTCTCATTCAAAAAAATTGTTAATTGATAAGTAATTCCATACACCTACAACGTGTAATGAAAACTAAGCGCTTTAAACTAAAATAGGTCGTATAATTCACAGAATTGGTTTTACTAGTAATCTGTACGATTTAAACCATAGGTATTAGAAGTAATTAGGAAGATGTACTAAAAGATGGAACTTAATTCACCGTCAGGCCAGAAAGAAAAGCGGGCGCCAGCCGCATCCGATGATGTCACGATTTCGTGACGCCGAGTGGGCGAGAAGTTGCTAGATGGCACGAATCCTGGATTTGGACTCGATGCGCCACCTGGAATGTCAAATAATAAATTCTTCACTATTGTCTTATTTAGGCTTACTACAAAACTGTCTGCTGGATGAAGGACTTATTCTTGTTTAATAAAACTAACATGCATAGTCCATTATATGCGGTAATTTTTTCACCGTTACCAATTGTCAATTTCAGTGTAATAATTCAGCGCTATAAAAAATATTACTAAAAAAGCACTGAAAGTAACATAAAAGTACAGTGGTCAATTTACCGATTTAATAAATATAGTCAGTCGAGCTTAAACTATTGATATTTCTCTACAGTCGCCCTCTTGCGGATTATTCACGAATCTTCTCGGTATAAGCTCTCTTTGGTGACTGAGTTTAGTTCATTATGATTTTGTTGGTTTACGCCAAAAGATGTCATCATGTTACATTCTTAATAATGTACAAACACGATTAATAACATGAAAGCACTTACAAACACGCAAGTTTACACGTACAATTTTGAGTAAATCCTTGCAAAAACTAAATAAATGAATTCAACTTGCAATTTAAAGTCTACCTATTTCGCTATTTCTTTATATGTAACAAGGTGTCGATGAGAAACTTTAATAAATTATTTGAAAAGCAATCTACAAACCTAGTTACAAGCTAACGGTATATATTAAAATATCACAACCCCACGGCAAGACGAACAAGACAAAAATATATAAGAGTACATTATTGACTATAGAGCAAGCTTGTGCAAATCAATGTCTTAATGATTCAAGAAGACCCATACTATAAATGACAACAATTACTCTTTTTTCATCTGTAGCTGCTCTCTGTAGTAAAATACCTTAGGACAAGGGGCTATGGAACGTTCACTTTTTTTTTATCTTCTTTATTTTTCCACCTGCACCGCATCGACGTATCTTATTTGTCCAACCGCATCACTAAAGGCATCTTAACTATCCGTCCGCGCCGGTTTTCCTATGTGAAGTGAAGTATTCGTAATAATTAAGGAGCTGAAGTTCAGGTGAGTGTTTCTCGGTTATTTTCCATGGGATTTATTATTTTATCGTAATGAGGTATAATATCCTTCCGCCGCAATAGACTTTACCTAGTGATATAAGATCTAAGACGTGGGAGGCACACACTTTCCTAATACCGTACACTAACAGCTGATTGATGTAGTTTTTAAAAAGAAATATATTTCTGTGGTTTCAGCTTGGTTTCAATCGCCTATATTTTCCTCTTTCTCTCCTTTGTAACTTTTAACTTAGCATTTGGTCGAAAACCAAGTGGCTGGTACAGGCGTGAGATTCTTGTGAAGTTTGCTCGGACGAAGGTCGTGGGAGGGCTCGTTCGGTCCCCAAAATTGGACCACACATTGACCGATGCCACGCATTTACCCACGTGTCTCTGTTCCCGTGACGCCTCACAATAATCTCAGCATTGATACAGAAAATACAAAGCCTAACAAGTTCTAGGTCCCACTTTTCTGCGGAGCAGTCAACACCCACAATACCACATTAACCGCATAGGCGTTGCGAAACTTGGAGTGTGAACATCATTGTTCAAATGTGAGCAACAGCTCGCCCAGAAATGGTTGTATATCGAGCGTAAATTCATCCACAAAACAAAGCAACTGGAAGAACTGGAAATGGAGGCGAGATTAACTCAGGAAGTTAAAAACTATGCCGAAGGTCCACCTTGTTCATATTGTTCATCACGGGATGACAAAATTTTTCCAACATTGACATCGATCAATTTTCGGTCATCTATACTTGCGGTCAGTCAATTCAAATAAGGTAGAGTCTTTGCAATTTCTACCCAAAAATACTGAAATCGAATTGAAAGCTACGAGTGCAATGAACCCTCGTACGTTTTCTCGCAAATACATCGAATTAATGCCCCAATGTAAGTATACACATTCTTTAAACAAATTGACTAATATTTTAATACACATAACGAACTGTTTTTAATTTTAATCTTATATTATGAACTGTTTATTTATTTAGCTTCAAAGCTCTCGACTTAACAAATAGTTCGGTCCTTATGAAAATACGTTTAGTTCAGTTACATTTTCGGATCAGATATTAAAACTAAATTCTAAACAAGTCTTAAGCCCTACGCTTCGACAAGACCATGAGCAGTTTCACGTATTTCCGTAATAGCCAAGCTATCAATGGTCAACGCTGTCAAACACCAAAGCCTTGGATAAGATATGAAAAAATTCCAATTCAATCTTTTGATTTCTCCCAGGCCCTATAAATGTGCTACATCGATTTATCTGCCGCATCCGATGTAGGTAAGTCTTCCGTTCATGAAACCGAACTAATGATCATGTTATATCTCTTGCTTCGTGACATTACAATAGGGACCAGGTATTCAAAATTTCCGAGTCAGAAATTTTAAATTTAAAAATTCTTACAAGATGTTCCTGGCCCATCCGAATTCCTCTAGTTGTCCAGTTACTAAGTCCTATTTGACTATCTACCTTCAGGATTTTATGAGTACAGGCTTTATTTAAACTATCGCAGATACATAATACTAAATGTTAACACAAGACATTGGGCTAATTACATACTACGACATATTTCTCGTGTCTCTTAATATACGTAAGTTACCCAAATTGTAATTTTTATGTGTACAAATTTCTGCAGGGTAATGTAATTTAATATAAAACTATATCATTGTTTTTATTCGTATATACAGCGAACGTTAAGATGTTCTCGCACGTTGCGAGCAAAATGTGTCGGAGCTCCATCATGCTAAAACACCATGCTTCTTTGGTTTTCAAAGTAATCCCAGTCAGCCACAGGAAAGTCCACAATCGCCTCTTCAAATTCCGTTTGTAAAAACGATACGACTGTTCAGACGTGATGGCATATTGACGGGACCGATGACATGACCGTCATAAAGGCCAGCCCACACATTCAGCCGCCACTGGTGTTCGAATCTGCCTTGCCGTGAAGCATGTCAGCATAAACGTGATCGTTATGCATATTTGAAAGTCCTGACCTTGTGAATCTTGCTTCGTCCGTCCAAAGAACATGGTTTACGTAATTAGGGTATTCCTCCAACTGCCTGAGGTACCACTCGCAGAATTTCCTCCTGGGTGCACAATCAAAGGCTCCTGTGTACGGCAATAGTTATAAGGGTGACGATTGTCGTCACGAAGAATTGGCCAAACTGCAACATGGTTTATACCGAATCTTGTTCCGGCTCGCCTCGTACTTGTGGTCAGCTCTTCTTCAAAATGCTCTAACACTAATTCAGTGATTGGACGTCCACTTCCAGCAGACCGATGAAAAGAGCCGGTGGAATGTCTTGACATGTGCAGAAAACACTGGTACGAAGGCAGCCGTCGCTGTTCAGTGTGGGGTCTCCCCCACGGAACAGACGACCATCGATAAATTGTTGCCGAATCCAGTTCGCGAGCACGATTTAAATTGCTATCTTCATGGTCTACGCATAACATCATATCGATATATTCCGAGTTAGAAAGCATCGTTACTTTGCAAAAAAACTCGAAACAGTTGTAGGATATCGATTAGAAGATTTGAAATTGACAACATATTTTTATATCCAATTTGACATATTTTGAAGCCAGTACACTGACATCCTTGTATTGAAGTACCAAACATTTATGAATGAAAAATAGAAAAACTATTAAAGTAGACAATTATTAGGTAAAATAGGTACATAGGCATTTCTGTTAAATAATCTGGTTCCCTGACATGACAGCTTACTAGAGTTGACAACATTTTTGCCTTTGATAATTAATTATATTTTTTTTCGGGGTGTTTTGTAACTCGTTGTATGTATATTTATTGTGAAATGTGATATATGTTAAATCTGTAAACTCTGTTAATTAATATATTTATTATTAATAATATATCACGACGGAGTGACACCTCAAAATTATTTTCAAAGTTATGTATGCCTTTGTAGAAGGTCTAAAATTATCCTGTATCAATAATACTATAGTACTATTTTTGGACCATTCACGGAGGTATTAATTTCAATTCATATAGGTGCAACTATCTCCAAACTCAATCTTTACCTTCAGGCCAAAAAGAGAACCGAGACACGGCAGTATCAGACGAAGTAACAATCTCGTGATGACGACTTGGTGAGAATCCGCCGGAAGACGGCGCGTATCCCGGGCCTGGGCTCGGGGATCCATCTGAAATATTATGTTTAAACCTCTCAGTAAATAATCAATAAATTTTACAAGTATAGAATATTAATCAACTAAAAAAGTAACCAACTCTTGTGGCCAGATCTTCATTTGATTTTCAGCTTAGAACCGATTTAATCCAATTCGCATGTTCTTTCATGCTTCACAATTGTTGATTGAGATCAAATAGGGATGTCCTGACATGTCAAATCAGCATTTCTTTATGAAATGTCAAAACGATCGAATGTATGGAGTTTTGTATGAAATAGCAAGTTGTGACGTCATAATTGTACAGCATCAAATAACATACTCTTTATGATTAGATCGGTACTGAAAAATCAGATTAATGATTTAATTTTGATCATATTTAATGTTTTCGTATATTTTTGGATGTTCAATACACTGGTTAGTGTTTGATCATCTATCTTAATACAGGACACATCCCAATTGTCAATATATCGTTTTATTATGAAACATCATTATTATGTGGAAATTTTTGGGATTTTCTGCCGTGGCTTTTCTCCCGTGGACTTCGATAAATAGTGCATTGATAATAAAAATAAGTAGAATTAGAGGGTATCACACGTGGCTATATCCGCAAAAATACAGACTCTATCCCTTACAACATACAGCCTACACCAATGAAGAAACAAAACATAAAATTTGGACCATTTGTTTCTTCGAGGATGCCGAAGTAGTGCGCATCCGTATATATAAAATGATTGAAACTTTCATACTTTACTGCTTTTACTCCCATTGCTAATATAGATTTGATTGTTAAAAATTCTATATTAGCCGAAACAACTCGTAAAGAATATAACTAATCAGTAAGGAGTAATATTTAATTCCAATAACATTCCGAAAATATTACAAACTATTTCCCCATTTAACCCTTTTAGGGGCTATATTAAATAAATGAGTAACTGAACCTACAATTGACCAGTGCATGTCTTTCACATAAAAATTTCTTCCCCATTATACCCAAGTAGGTTAGGTATTAAATCAATTGAAAAAACAATTCATTTCACTATCTATTCTTCACCTGGCGGTTTAGCCTGCTTTTTTTTCTTTTTATACCAAATGGGCCGACAAACAACCGGACGGTCCACCTCATGGAAAGTGGGCACCGCCACCTATGGACATTTGCAAAACTCTAGGGGCATCACCAATGCGTTGTCGACCCTGAGACGTGAAGTTGTTAAGTCTCATGTGCCTGTAATTTCACCGGACCCCGTACCTTTCTAACCGAAATACAGTTATACAAGTGTACTGCTGCTTCACGGCATAAATGGGTAAGGTTCTTCCCCGGACGAACTCTGCACTAAGAGCTCGGAAAATGTCGTACTTATAGTCACCAATCAGTCCTCTTTCTCTTTTTGACGGGCCAGTTGGCTTAGTGGTTATAGACCCTGACTGCCAAGCCGCAGGTCGTGGGTTCCATACCCACCCAGGACAAACATTTGTGTGCATGAACATGTCTGTTTGTTCTGTGACTAAGTGTAAATATCTGTATAAGTGTGTATTTAAAAAGTAGTGTAGTACTCGTATATCAGTTACCTGGTAGCCATAGTACAAGCATTACACTCTTCTTAATTTGGGATCAGGTAACCATGTGTGAAGTATGCCCTGGGTGTTTAAAATATAAGTTTATTTTATGTAAATCTACCCACCTAACGCAGTTATGCCTATGGGATTGTATGTATTCATGGACATGGTCTGCATGGGCTGCAATGAACTCTGAAGCTGAAATACATAAGAATATTATTAGTATCATCTTTTTCTATATTTAAAAGTTTAAAATCAGATCTTAGGGACAATAAAGCAACGTAACATGACTTATGAAGATCAATCGTTTAACTTTACCATCTCCGAAATATATTTTCTGTTGCAGCCAAAAGGGTTTATTATTACAGTTATTCCCTCTAATAATAAGAAAAGGAAAAAAAGAAGTAAGTTCAGATTAAATTACTTTAAAAAAAATTGAAAATTAAATACAAAATGTTTTAATATACATATAAGAGGAGGCAACATTATCTGACTGAAAAGTTTAACATATTATACAATTAATATCATGTGTGAACTATTTAAAAAATATTAATTATTTTTACTTATAATCTATTTATTATTTGTCTATGGTTAATACTAAATAAAAAAAAACATTTCAATATCCAAGGAGTTCTGTTAAAAATAATATTCGTTTCATGAACAGTCATAGCGCCAACTTGTGAACGAGAGATTTTATTACTTTTTGATACGCCACTTAAATTTTAATCTCGATTTAATTACTGAAATGAAACTAGCCTCTTAACACGCCATCGGTATTCATGGGAGCATTACAACAGTTATGGTTATAGGACTAAAATTATGACTTGACTACAATGTAATGGATTATTTTTATAAATATAGCTTGAACATTTTGGGTACTGAATCATTCAACCCAAATCACAAATATTTTTTTCTCGAAATACCCGATTCCATAATATAGTTACCTGGCCTTGCAACTGGTGTGTGGCAAAGGGGTTGACAGAGACTGGTGAGCCCTGGTGCGGCAAAGCACTGTGAGGAGAACAGCCTGGGGGACTGCGACCCATGCCGCCGCACGCACTAGCGTACCCGAGCCCGCCCGGGGCTTGAGTCAGCCATGTACTGGAAATAAATACGTTGCTCAATTCCTACATAGAAGAAACAATAAAAAGGCTAAAGGGCTTGAAATTCAGTGTTGAGTTTCTTCCAAAACTGGCGATGGTTATAAGCAAATCATTCAATATAATCAAAAAGTTTATATTCAAATATTTTAAATAGGTTAAATATTAAAAATATTTGTATGTTTGGATATAGGCATCCATATATTTACATATAATACAAATATTTTTAAGGTAAGTTGCGAAACTACTCATTGGATTTTCATGATTCTTTCACTAATAGAAAGCTTCTCTATTCCGAAGTGACAAACTATGTTACAATCTCCAGAATACATTATACGTGGGTGAAACTGCGAGTCAAAAACAATCAATAGTATGGTACTATTCATAAATAATTAAAAAGAAAAAACACAATCCAAAACTCGGATTTTATTGAATGCTGACAAAAATTACCAATTATTTTATTCCAAAAGTATGTTGTAAGTTAATAATATCCAAATAGCTTATGTCGAGGAGTCTGCAGCTCGGATCGAAACCTATGTATAACAACGTTATTGGAAATAAATAAGCAAATAAATCAGTTATATATAGCTATAACTAAATAAATAAATTGGCGTGCTATAGGTGAGGCCTATGTCCAGCAATGGACGGAGATAGGCTGATTATGATGATGATGAAAAAATAATCTGTAGTTGTATAACCCAATTTGCTTTTCATATTTGAGAAGTGGTTGACAAAGGTCTCCCCTTTGACTAATATTTATCGAAGATAGTTAAAATCGCATCGTGACAAGTTAGCATATACTCCAATATTTTTAACAACTTCAAATCGGTCTCAGCAACCAATGCGACTTTTATTCTATTTTAATAAAATTAATTAATGGTTTTTCATTCTATAGTTACAATTAAACCTGAGCTTTCTTCTAATTGAGAACTGTAGCGCTATAATTATTTTTGTAGGTTGTTATAACAAGCAGACCCAATTATACTTAAATTACCAACTATCAATGTTGTCGGAATAGTTATTTATATTATTTTCACTCTTAGGCTGTACGAAATTGTTATAAACATTTGATTTCAGTAGCTACCTTTTCTAAAAAGATCTTGGTGGTGATATTAGTATAACTATTATAATAAAATTTGACAGGCCAGTTGACTTGGTGGTTAGCGACCCTGACTGCCAAGCCGAAGGTCGTGTGTTCGATTCCCACCCAGGACAAACATTTGTGTGTATGTCTACATGTTTGTTTGTTCTGTGTCTAGGTGTAAATATCTATATAAGTATGTATTTAGAAAAAAAAATGTATATGTAGTATATCAGTTCTCTGGTTTCCATAGTACAAGCTCTGCTTAGTTTGGGATCAGATGACCATGTGTAAGACAATGTCCCAGGATATTTATTTATAATCACACGAAGGTATATTATGGGATGTTATTTTTATCAATATTTTCTATAAGGTCTTCCACCAACCATTACTTTTTCATTGTTTTCGATGATGCTAAAATTTTTCCGATGTAACAAGAACTTAACAAAAAATTTTTTTTATCCATATTTAATTGTACTAATTAAAGGCTTTACTAAAAGACGAGCATAAAAATTACCTACTAAAGGGAGACATGAGACTGTGCTATGACCGAGAAATAAAGTAGATGGCGAAAACAATGTACGACAATAGATAATATTGTATTTTACTCTGAATCGTCTGCACATTACCTTCACGGATCAATAGTTAATCAGATAGACATAGATACTTTTATTAAAACACGTTTCCAGTACTACATACAAATAACCGAAGAAAGAGTTTGTGTAACTCGAAAACATTGACAATGTACCGTCGTGAGTAAGCCAAGATAAAGTCGACAAACTCCGCCTATCTCACCTGCAGCCGACCAATAGCACCTCAGAGCCATTTACCAATTGATTTCTATTAATAGATTATGAGCGCCTACATGGCATATTTGTAGAGCCAGTATATATATTGTACATATTGAGAATCAAGTGAATATGTAATTATAATGAGGTTTTTACCAATTTATTTTAACTATGTATTCGCCTACTGGCAGAAATTCGACTAAAACCGTTATTGAAAATTTGGGTAAAGCATATATGATATTTTATGTTAAAAAATCTAACTGTTTCCACGTGGTTTTTGTTGATAACAACTCAAGCTCATCAATAGCTACTAAACAAATATAAAAAAAAATAATCAATTCACTAACAGAAGAGAAAATGGCACATAGTTATTTAGTTCTTGCCTATTTTCATATCAAGGACAATGGAGATTTTACAATACGATTTTCTCCGTAATTCAATTTTTATATACACCCCCGAGGTTACTCTGACAAATAGTTTTCTATAGAGTCCGCCAGGCCATTTTTCCAACAGGCCATACGTAGATGTCTATTATCACTACATAGTACAAAATAAAGTCGCTTTCTCTGTCCCTATATCCCTATGTATGCTTAAATCTTTAAAACTACGCAACGGATTTTGATGCGTTTTTTAATAGATAGATTGATTGATGAGGAAAGTTTTTATGTATAATACATGTGACATCCCACGGTAACGCGGGTAAAAACCGCGGGGGACAGCTATGTTAAATAATTTAAGCTCAATATAAAAACTCTAGCAAGGTATATTAATATTCAAAGGTAATGAAGTGATATAATGACATAATTGATACCAAAACGGTTACGGAAAATGCAAATAAAAACCTTGTATGAGCATATCAAAGCATCATTAGCATTTGTTTTGTAAACATAAGAATGACAAACGTAAATATTTATTGTAATTAATTTGTAATATTTTATGTGTTGGAGTTAATTTACCGTACAAAATAATAATACTGTATCGAATAGATTATCAATTCGGTGGCGTCTTCGTAAATGGCATTATAAAAACATTATAAGGAAAAGAAATACGGAAATTAGGAGGAAACAAAAGCATTTTAATTGCTAACAATATTAACTACTGTTTGTGAAACCTCACGGAAATCAAATAAATCTTAATATATATATTTCTTGTGTGCGTGTGTATGTGACTGAACTCCTCCTAAACGACTGGACCGATTTTGATGAAATTTTTTGTGTGTGTTCGTGGAGATTCGAGAATGGTTTAGATTTACAATTGGACCCGGTAGGGGACGCTGCGATCGAAACCCTGAATTTTTGTATGGACTTATTTTGGCAGGACAACGTCTGTCCGGACAGCTAGTTACCTTATAAAGAATGAAAATGAACATTTCATAGCGTAATCAAATATTTACATTATCTTATTATTTCACTTCCGTGTTATTGAAGAATTCTTCTGAGCACTCAAACTGGCTGTGGCGGTGATGTCAACCTTTGACAAAGTCAGACTGGCCGACTAAGCTCTAAGTGATGACTTGAGACATGAAATTAGTCCATGACAGACGAAGACTAGCGAAGATGACGACAAAATTTTAAAATTTTAAAAGACCTTTATAGAGGGGGTATTTTAATCTCGCCTTTATACCGGTGAACTCTCGTTCAGAGTCTATACTCAATATTTTGGGACGTTAAAATTAAGGAAAATCACACGACTAATTAATTAGGCAAATTTCAATAACTATAAAATTAATGTGATATTTACTTTTGCTTAAGATTTATTTCCAACAATGAGGCTTACTTTATTACCATTTTGCTAATAACGAATGCAAAATTCCAAATCATTAACAATTGATACCTCGATAATGTAGTAAACGGCGCTCAGTTGACAATTCGATTATTTGGATCAGAAATACTCGACACATAGTTTTTTTTGTGTGTTAGAAAATTAAAGATACTTAACCACTTTACTAGCGCGCTTTATACAATATAAACTTTTATTATTGTCAGTCGTTTGACTGTTGGACCGATTGACAGAATGCGCGCTGGAAATATCGTTTAAAATAGAGGCATGGGTCGGAATTATATTGATAAAATAATTAATTTATAATTTCTTATTGCACATTTCACAGTCGTTTCAATCGGAAGATTCGAATTCAATATTCATAGTTAAAACAAGACAACGTCTGTAGGGTCAGCTAGTATAAGATAAGCCTTTTTATTTCACATTAAAAAAATTAAATAGCACTTACGCGTCGTATCTAGGATACGTAGATGGGTGATATGGTGCGCCAGCTCCGAAGTAGTTCCTGGGACCAAGCGGCAAAGGCTGCATATGGGGTGACACGTGTTGAGGCACATGCCCCACGTGATATCCATCCCCGAATATTGATTTGGAGTAGGGAGTGGCTCTGAAGGGCCTCTTCATCCGCCGCCGCCGCCTGAAGTTCCCGTTCTCGAACATTTCCCCACATTGAGGATCTAAAACAACACTACACTCACCACCCAAATATCTATAAACAACATGATGGTAAATGTCGCGAGCAATTCGCCGTAAATGATTAATTGACGGTTTGCAAAGCCAAAATTCGCAGTGTCATTTCTAACATTACTTTGTCATTTAATACGAGTTTAAACCTTAATAAAACAATCAGCAGTAGCATGTCACAGAATTATAAGTTTACCATCACGAAGCATAAATTCAATGTTAAATGTTTCATCATTCATTCAGGCAGAAAACTTACCCAACGTCCAGTAATTTCCTTTCCTTTCCCCGCCACCTTCTCTTGGAACTTTGATGAAGCATTCGTTGAGACTCAAATTATGCCGAATGGAATTCTGCCAGCCCTTCTTATTTTTCTCGAAGAAAGGGAACTCCTTGGTGATATAAGCATATATTTCACTCAGAGTGGCTCGTTTGGTTTGACTGTTTTGTATAGCCATGGTGATCAGGGCAACGTAAGAGTAAGGTGGCTTAGTCAATGCCTGCGATACTGGCGTTGTGGATTGAGGCTTCATCTCATTGTTGTTTAGGCTCGTTGGCGAAGTTGATTTTGATTTAGCCTTAGTTTCATTGCTGAAGTAATAAAACACTTTATGTACATACCGCTACAGTAGGTTACAAATACACTATATTACAAATAAAAAGTATTTATTGTGATATTCTTATATTCAGGTTTACCTGTGGTTGGAGTTCGCGTCCTCTCTGGGATGCGATGGGAGAGCAAGAGTTTGATACACTCGAGATAATTCTTCATCACCCTTGACGCTCTGTGAGTTTGAGGTGTCAGCTCCATTGTTTTCTTGTAGACATATTCGACTATCGTAAGCTGATGCACCTAAGAGAATGAAAATATTATATTATATATATGAAAACCAAGTGTCGGTAATGAACAATATCTTGGGTGGAGAAGTGTCTAGACTTTATTGCTTATCGTGTCCGTCAGTAGATTCTCGTGATCACTTTTTATCGGCTAGAAGGTCAGATTTCAAGCCGTATTGTATATCGAGCGCTTCCATGCAAAACTTGCGCGATTGTAAATTATCGTCTTAGGTGTCATACACCGAAGCGAAGATCTAATCTTTAAATACATTATTTTTAATTTTCTTTGAGGACTTACGGTCTTACTCCACACGTCTTGCAGGTGGTTATTTATTAGACATCGTAGTAACACGTGTCCAAGAAAATAATTACTTTTGATTGAATATTATCAAACAAACAAGTATTTTATATCATACTAACCTATATGTTATTACTATTATCGAGTTATGTATTAACAACATCATAAACTAATAGTAGTAATGTTCGAAAACAAATAAATTTATGTATTGACTCTTTTAATCTTTATGTTTAGAAAACTTTCATTGGCTAACAGCAAAAGTTCTGCTTTGAGTACCTACATCACACATTATTGTTATTATGTTGTAACATTTAACATTTGAGATTTAGCCAATCTTACGCGTACGTGCCTCCCGATACGGCTTTCTTGGAATTCGTCGCTTAACGCTGTATGTAACCAAACATGCCTACAATAACGTGGTTTTGTAGCTACCTATATACAAGGTATACACTTCTTTAATAGGTAGATATTGGTTGTTCTCCTGGTAACAAATATAGACAGATATATACTAATTCATACAAACATATTAAGAGCATAAATCTGTGACATTAGAAGAAAATTCATTTAACTAAAATAATCTAGAAGATTCTAAGGTATTTTTCGTGGAAAAAATTAATTTGCCCAACGCTTGATTATTTCAATACAAAGGCAACGTCGCCAGCTTTCTAGGCACACTACCACTAATAAGATTTTTATCTCTATATGTATATATATTTAATGTAACGTTTTAATTATAATAGATTTGTCTTATGTACAAAACTATCTAAATACCTACATATATATGCTTTCGTGATATTTTGTGCTTTTGGTATATGGGTTGGGTAAGAATGCGTCAGAGCACTCGCCGACGTAGCTGCATATCGGATTCGAGCCGAGCCGCGAACACCGCAAGGTATTGTGTCGCTTATAGAACAATGCGTCGTATTTATAAAACATTAAAAGCCGGCGTATCGTTCGTGAAATTAATAACAAATAACAATTGTGAAATGTTAGTTCGGGAGCAGTGCGAATTACCCATGCCGTTGAATAACTGCATTGAACTTCTCAATATTCGTACGTAGAGATACGACCGCTTTGAAAATTCACACGGGATAGTAAAAGGCTACGTTGTAATAAAGAAATAAAATTAAAATCTTTGAATAAATCATTATAACATATTTTTTTATTATCTCAAGATACTTAATTGTATTCTACAATGTTTGGGCATTCATTGATATTTTGGTCATCAAATCAATATAAGTAATTGGTTTAATAACACTAGTGGTTACACCTAGTGATCGAAATTCGATCATAATTCTGAAATTAATAAGTTTGGGCGCTATTATGAATTTTTTAGTCAATTACCTCTGTTATTATCATTGCAAAGTCTTTTTAATTGAATAGAATAAATAAATACTTCAGCTGCGAGCGTGTATAAATAATTTATTATGTGTTTGACATTGGGAGAATACGGTAAACAATTTACTGAATTGTGTTTGTAACACTTAATACAAAAATATAACACAATTTATGCTTTGTGCACTTCCTCTCCCTATAAGCTTTTACTATGTTAAATCCCACACCTGGGTGAAATATTTCTAAAAATAATATATAATATATTATATTTCTCTATCTCTATACTTCATTATCAGGAATAATTCAAGATACATATAAGCAAAATAGGGTTCCTTTGACGCACCATCAGCTCTAAACTACTAAACATATCGGGATGGGACTGCTACCATTAGACGCGGATTTTTTCCTAAATGGTTATAGGCTATATATGATATCGATAAACGCGGGTGAAACCACGGGGGACAGCTAGTTTTGAGCTAGGAAATTAATCGATTAACGATACCGTTAGATGAAGTATGATGCAGTATTAAAAAGTTTCAATAGCGTTTTCTGCAGTAAAGCATTCCCTAGAGAATATATTAGTATATGTCGGTACTTGTAATAGAGACAAACCTTTGTGGTTTTTGAATTGTAAGGATTTAAATAGGAATTAAATAACCTATATATATTAGGAAAATAAGGTTCTTTTGACGCATCATCACACTAAACATATCGGGAGGGGACAGCTGCCATTCGATGCGGAATTTTTCCTAAAGGGTTATACGCTATATATGGTATCGATAAACGCGGGTAAACTGCGGGGGACAACTAGTAATAATAATAACATAACACTAGATTAAATGAGAATTTAATGATGAGTTCTTTTTTATGATGCAGACGATTGATAAGGTACGAACGGAGTTCTATTGAGTTCTATACTCAAAGTATTGTAACTAGAAATATTATATTCAGCATTAGCATTGTAGTTGCCTAGATTTTAGATAAAGGAACTTTATTCCATGCTACTAATGTTAGAACTAGGTTTAATATAATAATACTATTAACCAGATTTCAAACACGACGGATCCATGGGCGCCAGCCGGTTTATTGTCAGGGAGGTGCATCTACATCTAAATATTATAAAGATACTACTAAAACTAAACATCTGATAAAATTGAATTTTATAATGGTCATCATTATGATATTAGTAGGTTATATAAAATTAAACCTGAGACTAAATGGTCTGGATAGCATGTGTTTCTTTCCATATTAGGATCTTGTCCCTCCCGGTGCCCAAGCTGATATCGTTTTCGATTTCTAAAATTAATAACTACTTGGTGTTTAAACATATGAGCAGGTATTCGTATATGTTATGCAACAAAGAAATATAAATCAAGAAGTCGATAAATGAAAACGATATACCAAATAGGGGTGATTTAATGAATACTAACTCACGTTGTAATTCCATTCGTCTTAGCATTATTAAGTTACTTAGGATATTTTAACAAGTTAATTAAATACGGTAGAAAGATCAGAAGCTATCCTATTTTATCAATTAATTACTGAGCCTTCGTAACGAGATGCCCCCAGACCTAAAGATACTTTTACCCTCCAGGGTATCTATTGGGTAATGAAACACTATCCCTCCGCCTGCTCAATTAGCACTCTGATTTTATCCATGGAATAGAATTACCCTTAGAGCAATCGAACACCTGGTTACCAGGACAAAGAATAAAGCTCAATTATAAAACGAAATGTATACCACAGTCGTTAATCACAAACTAAGATGTTTCAGATTGCTACAAAAAGGCCAGTGTTTGTAAATACCAATCTATTTACTAACAACGGCTTAAATTCATAAGTCGTGTGGAAAGTGTATAGTTTGGGAAAAGCATCACTTATTTGGACAGTGGATAAATTGACATGTTATATGTTATTTTGTTATTCATTTTATTGATTGATTAACTTACTGATAGAATAAGACAGCTTCATAGGGGATAAGAACATTCATGTGGTACCAATGTACAATCTACAAGCAAGTTAAGCAAAATATTTTCTCTATCTTATTAGTGACTCAAGTTATCAACATTAAAACACGTGTCTTATATTCTTTTATTGGTAAATAAAAATGATGTAACTTTATTTTTTTAACATAATCAAATTATGATTTTGTCAACACTTAAAGTTTACTTTTCAAGTAACATATTAGCTAAAGTAGTGTCATTACATTTGATCATTCAATTCTGTCGTTAATTCAACAAAGATATTCATAATTAAAAAGGTCGAAAGAAAACGTATTGGATGACATTATACTAAATACCTATTTGAACTCGAGCCTCGGACGTTACTTAACGCGTCTACTGATAATGGCGTGTAGCACTCGTACAAAAGGTAATTGTTCTCTCAAACAATCAAGCTTAATAACGTAAGGTTCTAGGTAAGGTGTGCACACGCATTGTGGGCACTGGTAACACCCTGGTGACGACCGATCGATGTTATGGTTAGATAACGCCATCGGTACATTATGTTAGGTTCCCTTACTAAAATGATTATTCAATCGCTCTGTAATCGAAATCATATTGGTCTGATTTGAATTAAGACGTTTTACACATATTTCGCCCATCACAAATAGTTCGGGGACACAGAAAACAGATGTGGGCGCATGAATAGCAAAACCTTTTGTTAGATGCTACATAATTCTGACTTGAAAAATCAGTATCATGTTTTTTCCATAATAATCGGATTGAGTTATGAACGGTTTGCAACAAGAGCACAGAGGTTAAGAGGACGTGACCCTAGGCTTACGTCAGGAGTTCGGGACGAGCGGTACGCCCGCTAGATACCAGTGTCGTTTTGATAGATAAGCCCCACGTTGGTGTAAATCGTAACCAATTTATATAATTTTCATGATATAAATAGGTATTATACATCTCCATACCTACGGATTTTTATTTTCAAATGCAAATATCGGTTATAGAGTCGGATTATAGAGGTATTTATCCTATTACTAAAGATAAAAATAGTTAATATTAATTCACCCTTGATAATAAATATTTTTTAAACTATTTTTACCTAAAGTAATAAAAATATTTTCCATAGTTCTTTGTTACCTGTTGTATCTGTATAAAAATCCAAATCCATACGGAATGAAAAATATGAATAGTTGCTCACAAAATGGGGAAATTTTGAAAAAACTGAACGTGCTCTTGTCCTATGGGATTTTTGTATGAAGCCAGCAAGACCTCAAAAACAATAATCCATATAGGATCAATTTGTTGTCTGTCTGTCAAAACCCTTCCTCTCAGGAACGTGTGAAAGTATCAAGTTGAAATTAATATCATATTTACTGAAAAAACATTTGGACAGGACTAACTGTCAGGACCACCCCTTGTCCTTATATAAAAGAGAAGCTGTTTTTTGTATAATCATCGCCCTTTTCAAAGCGCTAAACTGAGTGTAGTGAAATTTCGCATATTGTGTACCTTCTGGATACGTTACGTAGGAGCTCACTAAGACGGGACTTTTATTTTCTACGCCAGTGGGAAGGTGATCTTAAAGTGCGTTTTTAAGAAACTTTATATCCCCGGATTCGTTTGTGTTGGTTAAATTTCTTATTATATATCAAATACATAATTAAATAAGGATCCAAGTGTTTCTCAAAGCATTGCCACTAAAAGACGTTGTTAAAATAAGGTTCCCCAAATACCATTTATAGCTCTGAAAGTATTAATACAAGAAACACTAAATTTCCAATGAAGTTGCCTAATATTATTGAAAGAATATATTCAGTGATTATTAACGTGTTTTTCATTAAGGATTATCACGGAAATGTTGTGTTGTTATTAATTTCGGCAATCTGTTTATTTCAGCTAATATTCATTGTAGAACTTGATATTTTGGCTAAGCTTTCTATAACAATAGTTGGAAAAAAAGAAGAGGTTTAATTTTCTTATTTTATCTTTTTTTAAAAATGCATAAAAATCAGCTCAGCCACAGTTAGTTCGTTGCTCATTCCAACGGATATATTTTTTAATTGCGGTCTCTTGACATATATTAGAATCTAAATAATCAAGCCAATCAATCTACACGTGTAGGTATTTCTCTTTTATATTCCCTTTACAAATACCTACGTCCACTTACGGAGTTATCAAATTCTAAAACGTTTCAAAATACCAACTACATTTATTAGTCAAAACTATACAACATAAAATAATTTTATACAATTAACGCTAGCGGAACCGCGGGGCGATTTCTAATTTGTTATATTAGGAAAATGACTTTTCATCGCCCATATGTTTATGGTGAATTTAGTTATTTCTCATTCTACCGCAGACACCGGCTACAAGGTACATAGGTAAGATCAGGCGTTTCATAAATGATGTCATGCTTCTGCGGCTACTCGCGAATATTTAGGTACAGCTAGGATACCTAGATTGGAAAGGTCAGTCAACTATGGAGAGAACACAGGGGCAGATCTCCTAAACGCCGACCAATAAATTAGGAATATTGCATTGCTACGCTATACGCAATTGATCGCAGCAGTCGTCGAAAATTAACTATGATTTTTTTCCGTAATCCTTATTCAAGCAGTAATTTCATAAAAAATGATGATTATTGAGAATTCACAACAAATTTGATATGAAGTACATAAAGTATTTAAAATATTTTTGCATGTTACGTAACCTCACACCTGCTTCTCTATCATAACGAATACAATTTCTGTTCGAAATAGTTTATTTATTTTTAATTATGATTAGTCACACGGGCGATTTTCCTGTACCTACCAAAACATACGTTTACCCTTCTTTTTTGGAATTTTGCCATATCACTATAATAATCTCTATTTTGTAGGGCTGGTTAGCTCATCAAATTCATTCTTGCATATCCCTTTTCAGCAATAATCAACATAGTTCATATATTATTTAGAGCACTCATTACAATGGATCGTATTGTCCATTCGAACTACAGGCTCATCACAAAATAAAGCGTGTAAAGAGGAAGTCAATATAAATCATGTGATAAAAATGTTTATCGAAAATCGATTACATTATGCAGTATAGATAGATGTGTAGATTACATAGTGCAGAAATAGTACCACAAATTATTGACCGCTGTAAAATCGTAAATTAATCAAAATTGGTATTATCAAGTTGTCATTCTTATGAAAAGAATGTATCTGATAGCAATAAAATAAATAGTGTATATTAAAATTAATTAGAATAGCATCTAGGTACAATGATTCATCGATCGTGCTAGATGACTGTGAGCGATCATTGACAATCCTTATATGTCAGGTAATTAGAGATGGGACACAGAGTATGAGGTCACATCTACAATTTTACGAAATATATTGGTAAATCTTTTATCATCTACACTAATATTATAAAGAGGAAAGATTTGTATTTTTGTATGTAACGAGTAAACTCAAAAAGTCCTGGACCGATTTTAATAATTCTTTTTTCATTAGAAAGCTACATTATCACTGAGTAACATAGGGTGTATTTAGTACTAGATTACTATAGAAATCTTTAGAAATTCCTATTAAAACCAACCGAGGTGTAAAAAAATAAGCCATAAAACGTCTTTCATCGCATACGCTGCGAAGAGTATTAATGATAGGACAAAAAAACTGTTCGACAATATTATAGAATATATCAATATAGCGAGACCATATGTCTAACTATTGTAGTTACGTCACTATAACTACTTTTTACATTTAACAAATTGATAGAAATGCCGATCAAAATCAGACCGTGTTATCCATACCATTTATACATTTTTATCCAAATAAATAATTTAATATTCAAGACTGTCTCAATACCTGATGCTTACTTTTTGAATAATATTATAAATGTGAATGTAAGTTTGTTTGTTACGCTTTCACGCGAAAACTACATAACCGATCGTCATGAAACTTTGTAAACATATTCTTGGAGGTATTGGAAGTAACATAGGATACTTTTTGTGTCGGGGAAATGTTACATCCCTCGGGAACGCGGGTGAAACCGCGGGGGACAGCTAGTTTAGTAATATTTTTGTTTCTCGATTATATTATACATTTGGTCATTACTACTGTTGGAGTCAAAACAGGATTTATTACAATAGTTTTTTTTTGTATAAAAAGACGGGTCAGTTGAAGTTTCTGTGAAAACGAGATATGGTTTTGTTTCATTTTAATATGACATATAAAATGAGTCAATTAAATACAAAATGTTTTGATACGAGGTAATAAAAGGAGACAACAAATACCTATTGCCGAATTAGTATTATTTCTTTTTAATAGTGTTCTTTATGGTAACGGAAAAAATAATGGCTATCTTAGAACTATATCTAATATCTGCCGTCCCCCTCCTCCTCCCCGCGGTTTTACCCGCGTTCCGGAGGGGTCTCACATTTTCCTGGGATATTAGTTAGCCTATATGCTATTCCAGAGCATGCTCTATCTATGTGCAAAGTTTCATCGAAATCCGTTGGGTAGATTTTGCGTGAAAGAGTAACAAAGATCCATACATCCTCACAAACTTTCAAATTTAGTAGGATTTCTCGCCTTTTTAAGAGAGTAATATGACTGTAGGAATATATTAATTTTTATAACGATTAATACTATAATATTGTTTATTACATTTAATCGCTAGTTTATAATAACATGTTCTAATTATTCTTGTGTACTACAGTGTTATAATAAAAGATAAATAAATCAATAAAAATATATTGTCATATTAGAGTAGCGTTATCTATCTATTTATATAAAAATGAATGTTTGTCTGTATGTCCTTTATAGAATCGTAAACTATGCAACGGATTTTAATGCAGTTTTCAGCAATAGATGGAGTAATTCAAGAGGAAGAATTGAAAGCGGGCAAAGCCCTAGGGTGCAGCTAGTTATTTTAAACAAATAAGTGCAAACCTACTTTGAGTCTGAATAATAATATTGAACGGAAAAACTCATACTTTTAACGATGGGGAATTCCGTCAAGTCATAAACTCCGTGTCCAGATCATTCAAAAGTTAAATGGCACTATTTCGTAGGAATTATCTCTATTCAACCTAAAGTCAAGTCGCAATTATACAAAGTTAAAATATCGATCACGACACGTGTGTGTATTTTGTAAACAAGTTGATTTATTACTTTCTAAACTATTAAAGAATGTAAAATAATATATATTTAAAACCTTCTTCAGATCAACTTACAATAAAGTTCAAATCATCCCCATCAGTTTATTTTTAATTAACAATTATATATTTTTTGCGAACCAAATTCTTTTTGATGCCAGTTAATAGAGGGGCAGAAGTCAAAAGAGTGAAAACGAATATTATTTAAATGTAAAGTGAAAAATAAACAAAACATTTAATTTGACGGCGGCAAATAAAAACAATTTGAACTAGAATTTGTTTCAATGAGATAAATTTATAGGTTCCGTAAAGTATTTTTAGTTTAACCACTACAAATTATAACTTTACAGTCTAGGGTATCGTTATTAAATATATTAAAATATCCCTGTTAAATAATTACAAAAATTAAATAAAATTTATAAATAAATTAGTCAATAGTCATATTTCAAACTTACCTAACATTTTTAATGAAGTAATTTTATTGGACAGGCCAGTTGGCTTGGTGGTTAGCGACTCTGACTGCCAAACCTAAGTTTGAGAAGAGGGTAAGAGACTAAGAGGTCGCGGGTTCGATTCCCACCCAGGACACATTTGTGTGCATGAACATGTCTGTTTGTTCTGTGTCTGGATGTAAATATCTATATAAGTATACATTTAGAAAAAAAAAAGGAGTATATGTAGTATATCAGTTATCTGGTTTCCATAGTACAAGCGCTGCTTAGTTTGGGACCAGATGGCCGTGTGTAAAGAATGTCCTAGGATATTTATTTATTTATGTAACGGATATGTTCTGGAAACCTCCACACTTTGGTGCGTGGTCTGAATCGCACCTGGTTGATTAATTTATTTACTTGATTTAAAAAAGCGACAATACTGACTTAGAATCAACGCATGATACTTTTATCCCAACCTGTACAATACCTAATATCTAGAATAGGCATAATTGTTAAAGGCGTTGAAACGCAAGAATCACAAGATAAAGCTATCGGATCGTAACAGAATTATCAGCATAAGTCTAATCGATTTCTTTCGATGTCTAATCGATTAAGGTGTAAACTGTGTTAAAGGTGCCTCGACGCGACATATTAAAGCTTGGTTCTCAGTTGTATTTGTACTTGATTCGTTACGGGACATTTTACGATCACAATCGTAGTTTAAGGGTTCCCTGGGGCATTTTTATTAGAAGAAACAATTTTTAAGTTCAAATCACAAAACTGTGTTTCGGTGTAGTTACCATAAAGCCAACTGATCAAATGTTTATTACTTTGACTAATGATATTTTTTAGGAATGTTGTTTTTTTTTAGATTTCACCCTTTTTTTTTTATTTAGGTTTTATTATAATTTTTTCATCATTAACCCATAGTTTGGCAAAATCCGTTGTCGATGTATCTAAATACGAACTACCTACTTGACTTTTAGTTGTGTATGTCAAATAGTTTTGAGGTTTCATGTTTAGACAGTTAGCGAATAAATAAGTGACCTTTCGCTTTTATCGATTTAACGGCAAATCTGGCATAATCGATATATATAAGAAAAAAGGGTTCCTTTGACGCACCATCGCCTCAAAACTACTGAACATATCGGGATGGGACTGCTACCATTCCAATATACCAATTTTTCGTGGATAAAGGTAGTTTATGATATCGATAAACGTGAGTGAAGCCGCGGCGGACAGCGAGTTCTAAATATAAGTTCAATAACAAAAATACCTAGTTAATCAATGTTTTAAGCTTATCGACAAAAGGATGTTAATTTATAAAAACACAATACAATTAATCTTAAAATAATTTGTCGAAGAATCTTCAAAGAGTAAGACTTAGGGACTTAGGGGCTAAAAATCCGTAGATAAAAAAAAAACAAAGCTTATCGGCAATCTGTGCTAACGGCAAAATTTGAATAATAGAAATATGGGCGTTGCCCTACGCGTGTTACTACTTACACCTCATTTATATATCAGCGCTCCATTACAGATTTTTACCAATAACTATGAAAATTACATAAAATACTTTAATGTAACATATATGTTACTGTTGTAAATATATAAAATTTTTGGTTTACCAAATTAATTAAAAGGACTTCATTTAATACACACGGTCCCAGACCAAGCATCTCATAGTATGGTTAGATATCAGATGAGAAATAAACGAATCAAACAATTATTTAAATACTTATAATACAAACAAACCCACACAATTACCCCTAAAACCATAAAAAATATGTTACTTTTTCATGAACAAGTTGTATAAAATCGATATACGGGAACACAAAGCAAATTGAATTGACGCAAATCAGCCTTTATTTCGTACTTCAAGGATCTTGCCGTGTTCCAGCAGAAAATAGCACCAGTTTTTAGTGCAGGAGCCACGTCTCTTGACCGGACGGCATTAATGACTTGGCAATTTACTCCCCGAATCAAATCTTAGTCCGTCGTTCGCTATTTCAGGGCACGGCGATTAAATCTATCAATGAATTTCCGGCACCAGTCGCTTGACACTTTTAATATCGCCAATCAACTCAAGAACGTTCTGAATGAACAATACTGGTGTGGTCGTAAATTAAATATTCCTAAGTTCGTGCCAACGTAGCTAACGTTGAAGTGGTTACAAGTACACGTCAGGCCAGTCGGTAAGTTGACTCAGAAATTGTACCCAACAGTTTTTATGAGAGGCGCTTTATTCAAAGACTGTAACGTGACCGGCCAGTAACAAATTGATGAATGGACCCAATCACAATGTCATAGACATCCTGTGTTTCAGTGAGTATAATACTACCACAATAGCATCAGCACAATAGTAAAATACAGTCAAATCGAACAACACGGAAGGATCCTTAAAATAAGACCTAAGCAATTTGATTTATATGGATGTTTCTTTATTCTACAATACCTATCTTGTATTTTTTCCTGTAAATTATTAGTCAGTCTGGTTGTCAGTATTGTTTGTTTTTTTTGGGTCATATTATTTAGAGATAAAGGAATGGATTTTTGGTCATAAACTTTATAATGTGTCACATACAATTATTAAAAAAATATGTTTTATGTGTGCAAACAAGCCCCTCAATCCACATTTGCCTTTACTTTAAACGGTTGACTCACAAATTCCTACTCCATCATAATCTGCCTACCCTGTTCCCAATCATTTGGGTTCGCTGCAATTCCTATGCCTTGAAATGAATGTAGAATATACTAGCAATCAATTGTTTGGCATTATGATATTGACGTCTAAACTCCTCGTAACTTAACAACGAATATTTAACAAGAGTGTTAAAAGTCAATTAGGGTGTCATATAATTATAAACGTGCTTTGTACACTCCAAAATAATTTGGAACGTCGGAGACAAACTACTGGGCAAACAAGCAAATGGGGCATAAGAGTTTGAACAACTACAAACGCAACTTTGAAACACAGTAGAATACCTAGAAGCAAAGTTGGCGTAAGCGATTAATCTATCAAAACCGTATTATTAATACTGAACGGAACCAATTGTAGAACATCCGACAAGGACTATGGTCTGATAATACCAAAATGCCACTTATCTAATAATCTACATATATGATTAAAATAGCTGCACATCATGAGTTAATAAAAGTGATGCTGACTCATCTCATTTAAAGATACATAATAAGTCTGTAAATAAGTCATGTCTGTAATTGCAAGCTTTTGGGAATAGAATAAGTGGAGTGGACTAATTGAGTGTTCTTTTTTGTCTGTCTGAATGTCCGCCTATAGTTCAATATCTACTAAAAAGTGTGTTGTTTTCTTCAGTGTCCGTAAATGTATATTTTATGGCTCGGAGAATAAAACATACATTTTACCCCTAACGATATTTACTACGCAATAGAATAAAAAATAACAAATGCAAAACATAAAACCTTACTTAACTTACCTTTGTAGGTATTTACTAAATTATAAATAAGCGTAATCCGATCTATCGCTATCGAGTTAAGCAAGACTTGCTATTCGATACTAACGACTTACCGTTGGGAATTTGGTAAATGTAATTAAGAGAACAAATCATTGGGTTTTACACTGACTGAGCAGAGAGCAATCATATACTTTTACCGCTCAGGCTCAAAAAAAATATTATATCAGCGTTAACCGACTTTATAACTACTTACCTTATTATTAGTCCATTCTTCATATACTTACGAAAAAGGGCATAGCTACTATTAGACCGGTCAATAAGCATAAATTATATAAACTAGTAGCTAACCTGGGTGATGCAGACTGACCGAGCAGAGGTTTGAAGGCTGGGCCAAAGAATATGATGGCTCATCTTTGGGCTTCAGCAATTCATGGGTTGACACTGCATGTATCGACAGCTCCTGTACAAAACAAATGTTAACATTTACAAAGAGAATTTACAATTTCGTTTGATTTTGTATGCAGACTCCCGCTGCCCTTATCAAAAAGTCTAGTAAATTAGGCTTTAAATGATGCTCAATTTCATCCCTTATTTAAAATATCAGGTCAATTAATCCTAACTGAACACAATCTTCAATATGTAAACTATGAATTTTCAAGCGACGTTCTGGTGTCCTTGGACATCTTTAGCAAAACACTTTTACTCCACGTGCATACGTGTGTACTATATTTTTCTAATATATCGGATCTCGAAGAGATGGCCAATAAATATTCTACAATATCTATTTTTAAATACGTAGGATGCTTTCTCCGATCTTGAATGAACGGAGAGTCGACCCTCCTCGTAATGTCTTTGGTTGTTACTGTTCGGCGCAAGCGAAAAGCGGAGAACCGCTAAACGATGCGCGGTGACTGTTCTAAAATTCTTTGGAAATTTTCTGGTAAAAAGATTACAAGTGCTCGGAGACATAGGTGAAAAAGCTCTATATAAAATATTTTGTCTCTCTTGCATATGGCATCAAAACATTTTAATTTTGTTAACTGTCCTTACTTAATTTAAGAATTTGAACCCTAAAGTTACCAAATACTAAGTTAATTTAACGGTGGGAGTCAGCTAGCCGTACCCTAATTAGGAAATAATGAATAATTGAACACGTTTATGATTGCACATTTGCAACACTTTAAATATACTTTACATTACTGACGCAGTGGGTATGGATAATTATAAAGTATAATATAGTTTTACAGGATCTAATTTAATTGCAGACAAAGAGGTGCCGCTGGTCGCTCACAGTGTGAACGGTAGTATTAGCTTTTTGACAGTGTCAGCTATATCCGAGCTGATTTGTTCGCAACAGCTGCGTGAGCACACCTATTAACCGCTGATACATGTTTGTCAGCCGGCTATTAGGGTGAAAGAGATAAAAATACAGAATCATCTATATAAGAGCGAGATCGATTCATTTCTCCAATTCACGACCAATATTTATTTGCTGCATCGTGACACTCAGAAAAATTCTTGTACCGAAAATTTTTGAATTGGAATAAAAATGTTAAATCTCAGTTGGCAGGCCACTTTTCTTGTTTCTATATAAAGAAATATTGGTCAAGGAATTTACTTTTTACCGGTTGTTGATAAAATAATTAGATAATTAATAAAAAATTATAAAAAGAAGTATCCATTTGTTCATTTGTAGCCAGGTGCCTGCTACTATTCGAAGAAAATGTACTTTTCTAATAAACAAATTAAAACTTTTATCACATTATTGCTGTTTACAGGAAAACATTTAGGTAGGTAGTATATTTCTTGGCTAGCCATCAACGGGCGATTGAAAATGACAAGACATAAAGATACATTAAATCGTTGTTTTAGACATTTTATTAATTCAACAATCTCACAGAATGATGTTTTTATGACAATGAAACAATAACAATTGGCTGAAAGACAAGTATGGATCGTAATCAAATTAAGATTTAATTATTTTGCACATTAGAAAGGGTCGAGTTCACTTCAACAAAGGTATAAAAAAACCTGTTTAGAGCAAGTATGCTCGCACTCTTTTTACTTGTAATAAAAAACCATTGAAGTATTGTCAACATCAAGTTACCGCTACCGGATTAAAATTTATTGTCGAAATGCAATAACGGAACAAAACAGGCTGATTCATCAACAACAAACCCATACCACTTGGGCCTAGAAGTGTGATATTTTGCGCACAATTTTATTTGTTGTAATACGTCCCCTTTGTGGAACAAAATCGAGGAATACATTTTTTAATATAAGGAGTCTATTTGTATGACAAAACAATATGTTTAAGCACTTTCTTTCAAATAAAGTAACACTTTATTTCAGGTTATTGAAATTTTTACTCCAAAAAGGGTTATACTTACCCTCACTTTACACTTTTTGGGAGTAAAATTTTGGTAAAAATTAAAAAAGTTGGTACTCATAGGACTTTTAGAGTTTAATTAGCAATCAGGCTAGGGTATTTTAATGTACTGTCATACATAACTACTAAAATCACGTAAGCCAGTACCCAATTATTGGTTTAATATTTACTGGTTAATTTGCTTAAAGTATTTTCAATGTTAATGTTGATGAACGTAATTTTTTTGTTAAGTATAGGTATGGTAACCTCGTACCTTTCATAACAGAAAAAAAGTTAGGTAAATATTCTCATTTTCCAATCTTACAAAAAAGAAAATAATCTAGAGAATCGTTAAAACACTGTTCTCTTTTGTAAATATTAATTGAATAAATTAAAAGTCATTTATTCTGTTTAATTTCTAGGTCAAGGATGTTGAAATTAGCGTCGGTTCTAAAGGCACCTGAGATGAACCGGCAAGAATGTAAATTTATTATAATTTAGCTGTTTTATCAAATCTTTATCCATTTTAAAATAACCTTAACAAGTTCATAACTTTATTTACTCTAAGTGCAAGGTGCAGATTCCTGATTCTAGCCAATTAGCCAACATCACTTGTTTATTACGAGAATTACATTCCTACATGATATTATTAATAAAGCTGTTCATCTAAATCATGCCACTTTTCACTGTATCTTGTATTATGGACAACCGATTTTGGCTCAAACATTCCTATATTTCTACGTGTAAACATTATATTTTTACAAATAGGTATACACTATCAATAACATTAATGGCACATGAGGTTCACATTTATTTGAACAAATTGCTTAAAATTGCGACCATAGTAACCATATAGTAGTTTTACTTATAGCAAATGCTTTAGTACTTAATTTAGCATCTAGATAATCGACATCCCTATGCACCCGCGACTGCACTAAAATGCAAACAAATATTGGAATACTGTTTTATTCAAAGCAGCGTCAGTGTTGCGTATTATTCTTCTGTAAAGTACGTGCCGGTCCTACACCGCTGCCCCACGAGAGCATCCCTATCATTGCTCCAATAAAAATCATCGCTGAAGTTATACCAACTTAATATAACAGATGTTTGTTGCATTAAATATAATTATATGACTAAAAACGTTCATAAAGTCGATATAGTGACGAGACGATAGTGGATCGCGGGGTAGGATTAAACGAAAATAGCACGGTAATTAATGGGTATTTCCAAGCCCACAATCTCAAAACGAACGTATTTCGAGAATTCCATGGCATACATAATAAAATACTGTAATAAAATCATCGCTATACGACGTTCAACTATCACTTATTTAGAACATACAGCTACATATGTTAGACAACATTTACGATTCATACCAACCTAAAAAGACATATTTAAGAGCGACAAGCTTTTATCTAATTTGATTGTGCACTCATCCTTTGCCTTTGTTAGCTTTTAGTGCCAATTGCTTGCTTAACAGTTTTTTTATAGGTATCAACATCTGAATCATATTAATGCCGTGTATGCCTAGGTTGTATAGTGAGGTTGGAGAAAAAGTTCCTTCGCATTTTTTAAGAAAATTCAAAACATTTTTAATATAGTTTATTTACATTTAACTAAAGTATGTTGGTACCATTTTGTTCGATAATTTTTTACCATCTTGTAGGTAGGGACATGATCCCATTGCTATAGAAATTTTGGGACTTCTGATCAAAATACTGCGACAAGTGGTTTTGACAGTCCTCTCGTGATGTTAACCTGATACTGCCTAAAGAATTCTGAAGAGACCGAAACAGGTGGAAATCTGAAGGTGCAAGGTCAGGACTATACGGCGGATGCATTAATACCTCCCAGCCAAACTCTCTTAATTTTTGCTGAGTGGCTAAAGATATGTGAGGTCTAGCGTTATCATGATGAAAAACCACACCCGTTCTGTTGATTGATTCCGGCCGCTTTCTCTCAACTTCTTGCTTTAAGCATGGTCCTGCCTGGTGGTAACAGCTCATAATGAAAAATACCCTTCCAATCCCACCACACACACAGTATCACCTTGTTGCGAGTTAACCCGGGTTTCGCCACAGTCTGTGAAGCCCGACCGGCCTTTGACCACGAATTTTTTCGCACGTTCTTGTCGTACGTGATCCACTTTTCATCACCAGTTATCAGCTTCTTCAAAAATGGTTCGGTTTCATGTCGTCGTAATAAATAATCACAAATAAATACACGGTTCATTAGGTTTCTTTCAGTGAGCTCGTGAGGTACCCAAATATCTAGCTTTTTTGTGTACCCAGTTTTTTTCAAAGGCGCCAAAACTGTTTTGTGGTCAATTCCCAGTTCTTCAGCTACGTCGTAACTACTGATATGCCGATCTGGCTCCACTTTTTCAAAAATGGCATCCATTTTGTCCGTAATGGGGCGACCAGAGCGACGTGCATCGTTGACATCAAAATTTCCGGATTGAAAACGCTTAAACCAAATTTGTGCTACTCTCACAGACACTGCACTAGGTCCATAAACATCGCAATTTTTTTTCGCGGCTTGCGTTTCATTTTTACCTTTAATGTAGTAAAATTTTAAAATGAATCGAATATCTTCATTAGATTCACTCATCTTGGCGGTACGAAAAACAAATGCAAATCACACATTTTCCTAATGAATTTGGAATTATGTTCTTTAAAATTTAAACTTTCAATGATACCAAAACCAGCCCGATACAAATAGTATATAGCCAAAGAGATTTTATTACAAGTTCATACATACTATAATGCGAAAAGACTTTTTCCCCAACCTAATATATAAATAAATGCATAAAAATCTCCTTCCTTATTTATACTTAGACCATTTCGACCCGTAATTATATTGGATTACTGTAGATAAGGGCTCCTTTCAACTTTCAATAATTTTGGATATCATTTTCTTACTTTCGTCTACTGTAAAACCTACAACTTGTTTTTAATTATGGTGTTTAGCTTTTTTACCTTCTTCCTTTCATAGTATAAAACAAATTCGCTTCCGCTGTTTGTACTCTACATCTTTTAAACTACGCTACTGATTTTGATGCGGTCTATAGACAGAATGATTCAAGAGGAAGGTTTAAATGTATAATACATGTGACATCCCTCGAATAAGCGGGTGAAACCGCGGGGGACAGCTAGAAAAAAATAAATATCATTCAGCCACAATAATTATACACTGCAATTTCTCTGCCACAGTTGAACAATTAAATAAATACCTGAATATATCACCCAGTGACATTTTTTAAGTTAAAAGTATTATATTATTAAGTGTTATCTGCATTTCTCAAGATTTTTCAAGTCGTCATATAAAAATAACTGATGCTTATAAGGATACAAGGACAAACAATTTTTGAGCAAAAATAGAACATACTTTCAAATTAGAAACTAAACTTTGACCTATATTTTGAGAAGTTCTGAATTTAAATTACGTTGAATTACATTATAACAAGTAAAAGTACAAACAAGCATGGACAGGTTACTCACTAATTACTTATCCAAAGGAGCAATTGTTAAACACTCCCGGAATCGATTTTAATCCGAGTGAGTTACACATATTGAGTGCAGAAAGGTAGCGGAAGATGATATCATCAAGGGCAATCATTCATAATACATTCTTGAAGATAAATATTAATAACTGATGCTGAATAAATGATCTGGGCGATGTTCTGCACCTGCTATTTGTTAGTTTATATGACGACAAATACTGATTACGATATTTCCTATAGCACTCATTTCAGAAGAAAAATAATACTGTTCAAAAAAAGCTCTTCTATAAGGAAATTACTCTGGTATTAGAACAGTGGCGTAGCTAGGTAACCATAGGCCCTGGGGCCAAAAAATTAACAAAGGACCCAACTAAACTATTTATAATCATTTGTCCCCCAGCCGAAGCTTGGGTGCCCCGGGGTACTGCCCCGTCTAGCCCTCCGGTAGCTACGCTACTGTATTAGAAGTTAAGCAGTCAACCTTCTTAATTAATTATTGACTTTATTGGCATTATTGGCAGAGGCTTTTATATCTCTCGATTAGCGATTGATATTACTACTGGGACATCGTTGTCGTCAATCTCTTTTGCTTATGCAAGCAGTGAAAAAAAACCATTCTCTTACTAGCTGGGGTAGCAGTCGACATCAATACTGCCGATAAGAAGTTTTCGTCCAATCTACAACATTGGGGCCTAACGATTATCTTAGAGATAAAAATAATTATTTCTACCGTAATATCATAGTTCATATTTGAATATTTAGTAAAGTCATTTACATAATTTTCCTATAAATATTGACAACTATAGTATGTACACTAGAATCAAGCACAAACTCCCTATACCTTTAATTCGACTTAGGAATGTAAAAAACCTACAAGGGGCAATTTGTTACTTTAGCATACTATCTAAGGACAACATAGAGTAGTTAAGAGACTAGAAACGACTACTGCCATACCCATTTGTGACCACATGTTTCGGTTAGAAAGGTAAGGGGCACGTTGAAATTACAGTGCAAAAGTCCGTAGGCTGCGGTAACCACTTAGCATCAGATGGACCGCCTGTTTTATTTAAAAAAAAGACATAAGAATAACCAGTGCTTGAATTCATATCCAGGCTGACCAGAACCCCGATGGTGAAGGATATAGTCCGAAATAAAAGATTTTTTTTTGTAATCCCGTAATATTATACAAAAAATAAAGATGTCGGTCTACAGTGTAGAATGTGAAATCACACCAAAACCTTCCTACCATTTTAGTACGACAACCTTTAAGACAGAAAAATCGGAATAAAATACTGTAGTAATAACAAAAGTACCTATATTACATTCACAAACAGTCTGATCGTCGTGACATACATTTAAATCATTGGATGATCTAAGCAAAATAAAATTACTAGTGTATAGCATGATATGGACACATTAAAGAATGCATAGTCAGACATATTTGCCGCAACGAGTAGCTATTTCGTAGAAAACTGATGCCGAGTTTATTATCCTCGCACAAATCTCCATAAAGGACAAATAATAAGTGTAACAAAGCATATTGTTTGCTAGGACAAGAGCCACTAACGGGACATGCCATCTCATGTACTAGCTAGTGCTAGCCGATGCTCATAAAAAGCTGAATATCGGCTGGATGTATGAAATTTAATACTTTCTTCTCCCAAATGGTAGAAAGCAGAATTCTTATGGATAGTTTCGTCACATCAATTTTACTCAGAGACTGAGCACAATAAATACTAAGGTAGATTATTTTGGCCACTGCTTGAGGTGGAGTAGAATTAAAACTACCAACAATTTTTATTTGTATTAAAATAAATTAATTCTTTCATAATGCGACAAAGATTTACTTATGAAAAAAAGTAAAAGTGTGAGAGTGAGAAGTAAGCAATTACTTAGCTGAAAATTAAAAGAAATTGAAGGACATGCCATACAAGACGAACCTAAACGAGGTAAAAATTTAAGGAGCATTTCGTTCTGTAGTAAAAGTGCCAGCATTGATTCGCAATAATTGTGAATCGCTTATTTGGTAGGAGCATATAACAGTCAAAGGAAAATATTATCAGAATAAAATAAGAAAATCATGTAACTCATAACAATATTCAAAATATTTTGAAGGACAATTAACAATATAAACCTCTATCAATCAAAGGATACAAGCCTTGAGAAGACCTATAGTTATTCGACGATTTACTTAACATTATTTGCCTATTTATGCCAGTTTTATAATGGCATTTTTTATTTCATTTTGCCTTCTGTACGTTAGTTATTCAATGTGGCCTCAAGAGACGTGTATGTGGTGTGCAGTGTTTACACATCTGATACTTGTAAACACCGTGTGCCCTCGAGGCGACGATTCTGAGACGCTTCTTCAGCTACTGTTTAACCTTTAACCGTTAAATAGCTAATTTAACACACTATTATTAATTAGAATTTGCAATTCAGTCCGTAAGAAAGCGTCTCTACCTGAATTAGAATACATGGAATAGAAATATTTTTAATACAATGGGACTTATTACTCTTATTGTGTTAAATCGCATCCAAAATAAAAAATAAAACCAATATCAAAGGAATTAATGCAGTCATTTTCGGGAACTTAAGGTGGTCACAGTTGTTTGGCATGATTGATCTCAAGTAAACCATCAATTAAACATCAAGAAATAAACAACTTTAAACTCAGCTCATTCTATACACTTATGGGGCATGTGATTGCGGAAGATCAAAGTACAATCTTCTTCAGTTGCTTAAAGGAAGATTTAAAAGAAAACGAATATATGTCTCTGCTTCCATGCGATCCTGAGAGTTTTATTGAGTCCAATAAGGAGGTCGCGCACTCCTTTTTTATACTTTTAAGGTACACAAACTGACGGTCCACCTAATTGAAAGTGGTCACAGCAACCTATGGAAATTTGCGATATCGGAGGGATTGCCAGTATGTGGCCAACCTTGAAGAGCTCTTTTCACGCCTTTCTTGGGCTTCCCATGTTTTAGAGCTACGGAAGACCGTGATCGGGAGCATTTCACAGCGTAATGTTCCGTAGAAGGAACTTCTCCGAATAGAATAAGAATTTTCCCGAAATAGTTTCATACAACTTAATGATTCAAACATGGAATTTTATTGAAGGTATGATGAAATTTCTCAACGATAAACGACACCTAGTATCGCATTTAAAATAAGCATTGCTTTTTATTTAATTTAATATAAAACCGACTACTATAATATAACTGCCGACTATAATACGTAGATATTGTTATGATGTCAGCGAGAGAAACAAGCTGTTCCATACATTATTTCTAATTATTACAGTCATAGTTTATTATTTTATTCTTTTCAGCGCATACCTGATTCGGAGTAGGTATTATTGTATGTTAGAAGCTAATTTGATTGGGTTTAATCACCAAAAACAGAATGCGTTTATGAGTACAAGTATATTAGTTTAATTAATGACTGAGGGACAGAAAAAGGTACTTTATTTGACTACGGGACTCTGATATTTTTGGCATTACTTGAATGTAAGCACTAACTTTTAAGAGCCTTAGTGAAAAAGAATGCGATGGGGCACTATCGCATTTAGAAAGCCACAAATATTTGAAGTCAGTCCAGAGTATATAAAAAATCATCAAACCATAGTGTAAAATTGTACTGTGTGCAAGCTGCGAGCAGAACGCGACACTTTTATGCTTTGCCACGCTGATTCTGACTGTATTCACATACAATGAGACGTTAAAATGACATCTATCATCTTGATATGCTAACGATAGATGTTCGTCCTCAGGGCACATGCCCCGAAAGAAACTTTTGACTGAAACGTTTTGACAAGCGTTACCCGTTACGTACAACGAGCGTAACAAGATATCCAATGACGAAACAGAAGAGACCTCTAAAATATTTATATCAGGAGAGCCGAACCCACAAAAAAATGGACCATAAGTAGGAGAAAAGAGTTCTGACAGACGGACTCGCCTCTTAGTTTACTCTCCAAACGGATTCTTTAGAGTGTGTAGCCTTTTCATAGCTATATATTAAATTACGGTCTGAAAAACATGACTGGAGTCTTACGGCAACATCAAAAAAAATTTGGAAGCGACGCAGACACACATGATCCGTAACAAAATGCGTACGATATACCAGAATTAGAATAAAAATATCCCAAAGTTTCAAACACAATATCACAAAATTACTTATTACTGTAGCCACAATAGCCACAGTAGAACCAGAGATAATTATTTTAAAGAAGAAAAATTAAGATTATAATTAAAATTGAAAAATAAGCTAGTTTTCTTTCAGTATTTTTTTGTTTTACTGTCAACTAGTCAAATGCTCATTAACATATTCTTCTTTTCTTTGATTTCTGAGTTGGCAGTTAGGATGAAACACAAAGGAGTCAGAATAACCTTTTTCTCCTAATACTTAGAAATCATTATTTGGTAGGAGAGTTACTGTAAATGGTAAAATTGCCATCGGCGAAAAAAAAAGAAAATAATCTATCTATCTAGGTATATAAATCAAAATAAAATTCTGGACGTTGATAATTTTTTTTTAATAATAGTAATATTCCGTTTAAGGTTTATAGATAGAAAAATTCCTCAGAATTTTTTTGAATCATCGGTGCTTTTGTTTATGGGATTATGAATGTACTCTAGTATATCTTGATTACTCTCGATTCAAAGAATCATTGCAAAGCATTGCATGCCGAGAGCAGCTAGTTTAATAATATTTGATTGCTGGATGTATTTTAAATTTTAAGTAGATATATTGGCATAAATAAATCGTTGGACCCGTTAATGCGCTTGATTGCTGTAAATTTATTGCAACATATCTTCCCTTACAAAACACAGACAGACACTCCCATACCTAACCACCAAGGAGCAGTATCTTTTCTTCAATTCTTCTTTCAGTTTAGTTCAACCCATGACAGTGGCACCGAGACTCCTTGGTTGTACGTGTCTTGAGTTTATAAGACAACTCGACCATGGCAAAGAATAAAATTACATAAAAAGTCATTAGTTGCCATCTTTACTGTATTGATTTGAGTTTATGTTACCATGCATTCTTCAATAACCGGCCAGCCAGTCACTCAAATTTATACGTGGCTAAATAAACGCTAAACATTTTACCGCTTTTCGTGCGCTTAAAAGGTTTAGTGAAACGCCAATGTGACAATTTATGGAGAGCTTCAGTAGCTACTATCTGCTTAAACCAAAATTACCTATATCTGGCATTCGATCCAATGCGTCTTCGGACCGTAGGTTATAGTCATGATTTCATAAAAAAATATATAGAAAAAAGCACTTTAAAATATAGCTCTATTCCTATTTTCCGGAAAACATTATATTATTTCTTTCCCTACAAATGTTATAGACTAAAATTCAAATCGGTCCAACTGTTCTCAAGTTATGCGCTTACCGGACTGCATTTTACTTTTATTTATGTAAAATGCCAGGAAACTTTTAAAAATTTTCTAAAATAAAAAAGTATGGCATACTTTTTCATTCATGTTTACAATAATACTCCATCAATATGCTGTTATCAAATGAATTCAGCCATTTTGGCACACCGAAACACAAACATAAACTCACATTTACAATAAAAGTTGTCATCAGTTGATGAACTTGGATTTAAATGGAATTAATACCATAGGTATGAATGCAACTAAGTTAATTGGCTCGTGAAATAAGTCCATTGTGTGTCGTACGCGACCGAATTAGCTGCGTAGCTTCGCAGTATTTTTCAATAAGCTACTTTTAAGTTTCATCTGATTATTTAGTTCTTTAAAACCCTTCTATAAGATCGAATTTCGGTTGAGGTCTGCCTCAAATGAAAGTTGACGCTTGAGTAAAATATACACATGTAAAAAAGTACTAGAGGGCCACCCACGAGCACTGAACACTGAATGTACAAACATGAATAATCTGTTGCAAGCAACGTAGGTTGGCTACTCGTACCTACCTACAAGTACACGTACTACCTATAAGTAGCTAAGTAGCTTACGCTAAGTTCTTGTAGGTAAATCTAAATAATTGCCCATACTTATTTACATACATATGTTTTTTCTAAAGAGAAGATACATACCTAATTAGATTGAAATTGAAAGTGTGCTTGGTACTTATTACATCATCACTTAGGTACCACTCAGTGAGATCGCGGTGAACCACAAATCTACCATAAAATTATTAAATTTCTTAATATTAATCAGTTTAAATTTTCCGAAACTACCTACTTGAGTTTGAATATAAATGAATATCTACTGACACAAACTTTTATTATTGCATGCTTACGCATATACTCATGTGATATTTATTTGATGCGTTAGCAAATTCGGTTTTTGCTGGACTATGTTTGATTTAATAGGAACGAAAAATCTCAAGTTCGACACAAATTAACATTGGCACAATTATATTCATTGATTGAGGCCAAGTGTTACAACATAATTTTGTGATGACGTGTGAGCGTTGTGTTCTTTTTGAGGATATCATTGCGATTTAAACATCAGTTATATTAATCTAATAAGGCAGGCAACCTTAAGCATATTTGATCTTATTTGTAACTGTAGTAAATTCTACTGTAAAATAAAACGTCAATTTTAAACATGTAATTTCATGATTCGATTGATATTGTAATTTAGAACTAAAGATGGAACAAACATTTTAATTTATAAAGTCAGATAGACACACGATTCACGATTGATTTAAGGGTAAACTATGAAATTTGAAATGGCAGAATACGTCAGTCAAGACTCAAACGCTTTTTGCTAAGATATAGGTAACTAGGTGCATAATTACGTAGGTTTGAAGGTAGGTATAATTTTAATTATAGACAAGCTTCCGCTCCGTTGTTTTACTCGAGGGTTTTATGTTTTCCCTATAAGAACATATTCAATCTGTGTGATTTTGATTCGAATTGATTTAAATCACAAACCTTCGTCTAAATATCGAATCTTTTGGTATTTTTTTTTTGTATATGTAATTCGGTATAAAAATCTTATTTTAAAAAGATGAGTAACCACAATTTCCTTTATTTAGGATCGTTGCTTAATTGATTCTTAAGCCTTTAACTACCTTAAAAATAATTAACGAACTTAACCCTTGTTTATTATTGGTATTATTGAAGAATTAAAACCTTTTCAGGTTTTTCATTGATTGAATCTGATCTGGAAACAACAATTTCTTTATCCAGCGAATTTATAGCCTTTTTAAGAAAATTGTTTTAAACATCCTTAAATATTGCTCTCGTCTTAACGAATACTTTTTTGGAGCACTACATAGGTCGAGGAAATAATTCACCTTAACCCCATGTGGCCTGTAAATATAAAATGACTTACGAAAATTTGTACCAAATTCAGTAAGCCAATAAGATCACAGGAGAGTTACCACAAAAGACCTTGCCAGTAAACCTCATCGGAATCTTAAAAAAGAAGAAGATTTATGGGAATAGAGATGAGTAATTAATAATGCGACTAACTCATTCCCTGGACAGTATGTCCTAAGTCCTAAAAGATAGTTGGTTTCAACGGTTAGTACCTATTCTGTCATAATTTAAGCATTAACAAAGTTTTTGATTCAATATCTGGATTTACATTACCACAAAATTATCTGTAAATGTAAAATTCTGGATATTTATGGCTCAATCACGTATTAAAATAACCTTTGGCACACAGATAGAATTTGTTTGGGACTATCAATATGATTCTTAGTATTCCGAGATGACGGATAATACGGTAATGCAGTAGAATGTAATATAATTAATAATGTAACCAGCTCATTCATGGTCATTGATTATTATTTTGGGCGTAATCGGGAATTTATAAAACTCATGAGATGTGTTTTCTCTCTTTTTATATCGATGTTGTATGTTCTTTATATCTCTACTGTATACTTAAATCTTGGCATATTAATGAGCTAAATATATTTTAGCAACTTGTTCTCCACCGATCGAAAACTGTTCACCGTAAGTACTTAGACTTTACTATGACTCATTTTTTTTATTAATTTCACAATTTCAGTCCTCGCATTTTTCAAAAATGGGCTTCATCCAATCTTAGTTATTTCTTTAAAAATGAATAAAATAATGTGGGTTCATTCTTACGACTGGTTCAAGCGCTGGCGCACTTAAAAACTCAATACTTTACACATTTGTCACAGGGCTGGTCAAATTACAACGGAGTCATTCGAGTCGCCGCGTGCCGTAGCAGCTGAGTGTACGTCATCTTTCGCCGCTTACCTTACAGCCTTTATATTTGCGCCTTCAATAGCACTCGCGAAGTGTATTTGAAATTTATATTGTTAAACCCAATAAATTATATCAATTCATTCTTTGTTCCATGGTTGTTGAACAAAGAGTACGTACCAACAACATACACGTTTTTATGGAGCAGTAACCCTTCTTTAAGGTATGGCCAGTAATGAAAATCCCGTTAAAAAAAGAGTAGTAGCCAAATAAATCCAACCCTTATTATTTTTGCCTGGACATCTGTCCGTATTCCGTATTTCACTCGGAGGTAATAAAGGCTATAGATGATTTTTTGTAAGGTTTTTAAAATTTAGATTTCAATCAAATTTGGCTCGCCATACATGTGTGAATATGAAAATGGTCTCAATGTGTCTTTACACACATCTATCGGGTCTATAAAAAATTTATAGTTTCTCTGTGGTTTTCTTATTAACCACAATTGTTTTTGAGGTTAAAGTCGTGAAAATTGTGTTCCTTCTAACTCTTTACTACCTTTGCTTACTACCTATGAAAGATGCAAGCCAAATTCAATAAATAATATCATAATTAGTCTCAATTCATCATTAGTATGTCGCGTCCAGTCGACTGATCTCATTATACATTCACACATTATAGACACCCATGTCTTCTTGTTACTATGTTTAAGCTCAATCGATCTCGTTTTACAGAAAACTTTTGTAGCGAAAATCCGTACATAATGAAAGCTGCTCATGAACAGAAAACACTTCGAATATTCCACCAATTCAAATATTTGTCAATTTAGACATATTGCTCTTCTGTATTGTACCAAAATTCGAATTTTACTAATAATACTGAATCTTATTGACAATCTGTTATTCAGTTCGCGATGAACTTATGTCAGGGACGTTTGATAAAACTCTGCGCCAGCTACGATCACTCAAATTTTCATAAAATTGTGCCACCGTTACTGTATAAGTTTTGTATTCCTATAGGTGATACCTCTGCTTAAATAATGTAAATACTATACACCGAAAGCAATAAGCAATTGCTAATATTAAATGGAATCCCAGAAACGGTACAAACTTATCCGATTGCGATACCTACTGGATAATGTTTTTTTCTATTCTGGAACTTCGGTATGGTAGTTTTTCAACGTGTTTTGTAACAAGTTCCAAGTGATATACCATTGAATTGTTTTCACATATATGTACCTACGTCTAATCACCGATAAAGCTGTAAGAATAAGTGTCAAACAAACAAGGTCGTTGATGTAACGGACGATGACGACGACGTCTTCGATAACAAGAGTTCAGTGTTGAGTGAGATAGCGGCTCAAAAACTATACGTCATTACGAGTAGTCAGGGGTTTTATGAAAGTATGATTGTTTTTAGTAGAACTCAACTAATAATATATGTATAAAAACACTGTATTATTAGATACAGATCGCAATATTTGCTTTACGATTACTAATAACAATAACAGTAGTTTTTTTTTAAGAAGCATGTGGCTCTCTTACGTAAGTTTATTTATAATTTAAGATTCTGATTTAATAAGTTATAAAGCCTTTTTTTCTCGTCTTTACAACTTTTTGCTGTAAATATGAAATTCAAAATCCCGTGTTGATACGGGCGTTAATATGAGTCAGAGACACAAATGAATTTCTGTTGTAAGCTCACCCAGTTTGACGAAGTGAGACTAATGACCATTTCTCAAGTGTAAGAAACTTAACGCTTTCTTTCTATTGTAAGCACCTGTGCGTTCAAAATAAATCGTCCCTAGTGTCGCGTCCTGCACCACATTCCATATTTTCAAAGTTATAAATTTTCATAGTTATTAAATCGCTCAGGTTTCACACATAGCTGGTGGCAAATCCGAAAAACATACGACTAAAACGTCTCGATATCGTCTTCGCTAGTAAGGTCAGTCCAGCCTCGTGTCATACGGGACCTCACTAGTCGCGGCTCTGCTACAGTATAGTTCTGGGTGACAGCCCTCAGCGCTCATCGAATTGTACGCGAAAAAGTGTAAAAGCCATTTCTTTAGCTATCAGCTTTCCTTTCCTTCACCGTAACACGCGTGCTGGGTTTCGGTGTCATGGTTTTACTGTGGCCACCATGCCAACGCGGACAAAGAAGTTTGGTAACTCATTTCTTTGCCGCACCTCAAAAAAAGGAATTCCCTCCCTGCACACGTGTTCCCTTCTTCCTACGACATGTGATCCTTCAAACGAGGCGTGAAGAAGCACCTTGCGGGCCGGCAGGGTGAGGGCGGCTAGCGACTAGCGGTTCTCGCATTTGGACTACAGTTCTACTTTACATCAGGTAGACTGCAGTAATCTGCTTTCCCAAATATAAAAAAAAAAGCTTCGATTCAACTCAAAAAAACATAACCAAAAAATACGAGCATAGGATTGCATCGACGAACCTGATAAAATCAACAAATATTTAAGTATGTATTTTCCGTAGATCTAAAACTCCCTTAAGTTCTGTATTCATATTACTTATGTACCTACCTATAAACATTGTTGTTGCATGAAAACAAAGTAGGTAATGCGATTAAAAGACCTTATGGCCTTCAGATCAATCATATGCACGTCATAGATTTTTGCTACGCACTATGCGTAGCAAAAATCTATGATAATATTTAAAACCACCGTCATAGATGAAAAAAACAAATGGAATCCTAGACTCTATATTATAGGATGATCATGAAGTCATGTTTTACACGACAAGTATTGACAGGATATTCAATATAGGTACCAGAAACAAAGGCGTCGATGACTCACCGTTGGATGCACATGTGGATGGGAGTAGAGTTGCATTCTGCGCGTGTCCAATGTATACGTATTTGACGGCAGATCGTTCATGTCGAAGGTATTCGGAACCAGGCCTGCAGTCAGCGGCGGGACATTGTTGTTCTCCCCGTCGAAGCATGCCCCATCAATGCTGTAAGCTACTGCCGACAAAAAAAACATTGTATTTTTGCTAACAGTCATTATATTAAATAATAATAATTATCTAAACTTGAATGGGATCTGTCTGTAGATTAATAATTTTTGGTAAATTTTGTGATATATATTCGGTTTTAAATTTTAAACGCCAATTTAAAAAGATTGTCTGTCCAACCCTATGTTCATTAATAACCATTTTTTTCATGGATCTTGATGAAAATTGGTATAAAGTCAGAACATGTAATTGCCAGAATGATGGACTATACATATATGTATATGATATTGATAAACGCGGGTGAAGTCGGAGGGGACAGTTCGTTAAATATAAAATTATATAACTATCTATAACTATTAAAAAAAGTGATATGCCGTACAGAGATAATAATAGGGGAACATCACAAAAACCATTATCTGTCCAGTCTTGGTGCTAATTATCATAGTGTGATCATTTTCTTTTTTGGTTTTAACATATTTTCCGAAACTAAGAACTAATCGAAAAACAAATTAAAGAATGCGCTAAAGTTATAAAAAAAATCTCTTGTAATATTTTAAATAGTTTAATACTTATAGAATCATGAAACGTAGTATTAGAATAATTATAACACGAACAAAACCGCGTTAGTCAGCTAATAAAGCTTAAGTATGTTAGATATCTTCATCTATCTAGACCATAATAGATATCTTACAAACAATTGAGAACACCATTTCATATAGGTACCTATATAAATCGAAGTCGAGTAATATTCGATTAAGTAGTCTTCTCTAACTCAGACTAGTCTACGTAGAAAAGAAATAGCATAAAGGAGCCAGGCTTAGATAGAGCCACTTGCATGAATTCGGTAGTTTCGGAACAAATTTAGTAAGAATTTTAATTTTGAAGTGGCAACTGTTCCCGAATTTTTTCACAATTCTATTTTTCTTCAATTGCTTTTTTTTTATAAACGAATATATGGTATATGTTTTTGGCCTTGCAGCTACGCAAAAAAGTTTTGATATTGTTGTCAGTTAAGATTATATTTCATTTAAAGAATAAGTTATGAAAGAACCGGCGGAACAGGCCTCGAAAGAGCTGGATCTTTCATAACTGGATTTTCATATTTCAGCAACTAAATTTCAAAGATCAAATATAATATGTTCCTTTTGTAATATTTATTAAAATCCTCCATTAGAAATTGCATTATAGAGAAGCCTGTTCCGGAAAAACGACAAAAGTCCGATATATTCAAGATTAAAGAAACAGTTAGTAAAGGCTTTGAGAAAATTTGTAAATATAAAAATTCTGCTTTTTTGGATAAGATATTAATTTGTTGTTTAATTATTTTAATTAATTAAAAGATCAAGATATAGAAATATAATAGAAAGATAGAGATTACTGAAAAATAAGTTAAGTTTAAAGCATCATTCAAGGAAAGCAAAAACAAAACCTAGTAAACTAGGATTACTCAGTACAGACATGGTTCGGTGCCCAACACTGTGTGTGGTCTGTACACACTAATTATTATAAGTATCTCAATTATTTAACGTTTAATAAATCAGAAAACAAATAACCTGTATAATAACAATTATTTTGGTACGCCAAGTTGGCTGACAAACAGGCAGGCACCTTATGGTAATAGGTCACCGCTGCCTATGGAGATATGCTTCACCAGCGAGGCATCGCCAATGCATTGGTGACCGTGAGACGTAAAGTAGTTAAGTGAGTGCATGGAATTTCACCAGCACCTTTCTATACGAAACACAGTAATTAGTGCATTTCCCACGGCGAAAATAGGTATGGTGGTAGTAATTCCCCTGACCAGCTCTACACTAAAAGCTCTCTTCTGAAGTGTGTAGTGGCGTGCCAAAGTAAATATTTACCTGATGGTATAACTCATGTACAAAGTAAAGTATGACTTTAATTACCGAACTTGTTTAGTATGTTACCAATCAATAAACTATTGGAGTTTCGGTGAGAAATGAGCGAACAAAACTAAAGGCACCAAATGACATTAGAAAATGGAAATAATTACCTATTATTGTATCATAATTCGTACTATAATCTAAATATATTTATACTTCACGGGCCGACATACAAGCTGACGGTCCACCTGATGGTAAGTGGTCACCGCCGCTTATGGACATTTGCAACACTAGGGGCATCGCCAATGCGTTATCAACCCTGAGACGTGAAGTTGTTAAGACTCATGTGCCAGTTATTTCACCGGCCCCCTTACCTTTCTAACCGAAACACAGTAATACAAGTGCACTACCGCTGCACGGCGGAAATGGGTTAGGTGGTAGTACTTCCCCGGACGAACTCTCAACTAAGAGCTCTACTACTATAGATTTAATAAATACGACTGGTTATATAGACAAGCATCAGATGAAAATGACATTGTCTCTACCAGATTACCTTTGTGGGTATTACTACTCCAAGCTCCATGGGTCAACAAATATTAATACTCAATTAATATAAAATATATATATATATATATATATATGTATATCTAGAGATTGGATTGTATGTGAACGTAGTTACAGACAGAGTTCTTGATGTTAATTTGAATTAAGTGGGTAGGCAAATCCTCGCCCCCGCGATTTTCATGATTTGAATTGCTATACAATGAAAGGCAATGCTGCTCCTCTAAGAGACAAAGTGTTTATTCATTAGGTACATTTATCATTCATTATTATTAAGCTGACTTACAGCTGACTTGCGATAAATGCATGGACCTTGGAACGGGCGTTGTTACTGAAATATGCAAAACGTACTAAGTATATTACTTACCCACTTTCCTAAACTCTTTCACGTAGCAGGAATTCAACGACTGCCTTTTTATTTAAAAATCTTCTTGAACAATCTGAAGAATCCTGTACATCCTTGGTAAACACTTCAAAAGTTACAATTTGCTATTTAAGAATTCACTTGTCTCATAAAATTTATAGATTCCTCTTATTTCTAAAACTTTTAACGTTCTTGAACTCAAACTGAGACTTATTGGTTGTGCTCAATTCTTTTATTTTTGTTTTGTTCAATAATGTAAACAACTCAAGTAGTATCTAAATATTATTGTAATTTGTAGTATTATTTTTAATTTAAAGTCGGGCAGAGCGTGTCTCTGGGCGGGCGCGGGCGGCTACAGCTTCGCTCGTGTTGAATATTTCACAAGCGGAGCACGCGGCGAGGGACGCGCGTCTTGGCGTGGGTAGGCAACGGACTGACTGACTCAAATACGCGAACAAATCCCGCACTCGCACCGAAACGCAACATCGACGAAAAGCTCAACGAAACCGCGCGCGTAGGCGTTTGTGCGCTCGTCGCCTTTTTACAAGGAAATCGTTTAAGTTTTGCAGAAATAAATCATTTCAAATGTTTCAGGTTATTTACAAGGTAAGTATATAACTTATCTTAAACCATGACATTAATTCACATTAGATTGCTCTAGATATGTTGCGTAATTCTTTGATTAGTATCCGTAGTTACACGGCACATACGTAGCATGATTATTGAATATTAGAACGGTTTCCTCAATCAAGGAAAAGGTAATGACGGTGATGTGGAATACTGACGAGTGGGGAAAGACGCTGTCTCATTGGTAGAACTGTGCCGCCCAGCGCCAATGGCACGAGAAGGAGGAGCCGATTGCGATCGCCTAACAAAGTTCTGTAAGACACGTCGCGCTTGCCTACCCAATTTCCATTTTTCCGTAACCTAAAATTATATTTGTTAATTTTTTTAACCATGTTTTTGAACATGTCCAAATAAGGAAGACAATTGCAAAGCATGTGGAAATAAAGAAACGCATTTATACATGTCAGCACATACCATGACTACTATATTAAGTAACTAGCTGCCCGGACAGACGTCGTTCTGTCGAAATAAGTCCATACAAAAATGCAGGAATTCGCTCGCAGCGCCACCTACCGGGTCCAATTGTGAATCTAAACCATCCAGGGCACCACCCAAACGCAAACAAAAAAAAACATTCCAATCGGTCCAGCCGTATTAAAAAAGAAGAAATAATTGAATTTCACGGTATTTCGTTTACTACAAAATAAATTTAATTTATACATTAGCCTCAATAACACGTGGTAATCATGATATTGAATTGTAGCTTATATGACACGTTCGTAGATTTACCATAGCAGCGCCATCTATTGATGACTTACTCAACCCAGTCGAAAGGTATCGACATCTCTTAGAATCATTTGGAGTTAACAGATAATTGTGACTGTCAAATAATAACAGACAAATAATTAGCAATAAATTAAAATTGCGACTATAATTTGAGATTTAAACTATCCTATCTCTCAAGTTGGATCGAACTGCACATGGTGTGCGAATTTTATTATAATCGGTTAAGTGGTTTAGGAGTCCATTGAGGACAAACATTGTGACACGAGATTTATATATATTAAGATATTAACTTTATTCAAGACAAGTACAAAAAAACATCTAAATACCAGTGCATGAAAACAAAATTATAATGTTGCGTATTGCCTGATATAGGTCCTACCATCCATGATCTAACATCTACCGTCAAATTGTGACGAATTAACTTTAAAGTTCAAGTCAAAATCTTATAACAGGTACATCTGTAAAGTGAATTTTGTCATATTGGCAAATCTCGTCACATACATTGACGGTATCATAGAAAAAATAGAAAAATTCTCTAAATATCTTGTACGCAGTGTGTATTTTGTGATTTAGACTCTCCTTTAAAAAAGGATTTAGTTTCATAATCTACAAAATTCAGTCCTTTCTAAAGCCGCAAAGTAAAACTATTCATCTATTTATTGAATGCGGACTATAAAAGGTACGGTTATTATTATTATTTAACGGACTACAACCTCATCTATTGGCTTATAAGTGATGGGGTGATTATTAACTCAGGAGGAATTATAGATTGAAGATATTACATAGTAGAACCTTAAATTAAAAATACCATTTCTTTACTGGGCCCTAATTTCGTCCCTTTGTCGAAAATTGTATCTTCATTAAAGTCCCGGATAATACTTTAGAGTATGAGGCAGTGTGCTAATACTCTAAAAGTGTTACATACGATACGAGACTGTGTTATAGATAACACAAGCTTACATTTTATTTGGAGATTCGTACGAGCCAAGAGTAAAAATGTCGGCCAAGTGCATGTCGGGAGGACTTGGTACCGCGACATATCCTAAGTATTAAATAAGAATAAATATATCTGTACCTACCAGGCGAGAATTGCTTGAAAAAACACACTTTACACGTTTTATCTGTAAATTATATTTTTTAGGTAACTTGATCACTTTTTTATCTAAAAGTAAAAAAAATTATTGAAATTTTCAGGAATTACTGTTTTAATCATAAAAAATTAAGCTATCCTAATGCCTATTATGATGTAAAATTATGGTTATAAAAAACACGCTTTTAGATTTAATCAATCGAAAAAGAAAAAAAATGGATAAGGGAATTGGGGGACCTAATCAGTGGGCTTTTTCAGTAACCGAAAAGATTTTTCGGACGGCCCGGACTGGGAATCGAAGTAAGATCTATTGGTTACGCACCAAGAGTTCTACCAGTTAAGATATCCGAGATACGTATCTGAATTTTTCACTAGGTTCATTCCGAAATGCAGAGTAAGTTCAAAAACTCCATACAAATCACCCCACGCTTTTAGAACAGTGAATTTAATTTTCTCATCAGTAATTTTATTCATTTGTGTTTTTAGTTTTTTTTTATTATGTATTTTTAATTTATTTTTCGCTTTTTAGTTCGATTTGCTATGTAACAACCGTCTTTAATATACGAGTATACCGATGTGTTAACAGTTGCATCTCGATTTAGAAAACGTATTCAAAGATTACCTACTATGTTCCCACTATAAAGGTCCTGGCGAATCAAATCAGGATAATCGGATATTTTAATCGAATTTTTCCACTGTCATCAGTCTATGACAGATGTGCAAAGTTTACATTGAGTCTGATCGCTCAAAGTAGTGCTAAATCTAGCCCAAAAGAGTCAGTTATATACAAACATACAATTGAAACTAATAAAAGCGTGAAAATATACATATGCTAGTCGAGTTATCGACGTTTTGACACCTAGTACCGATATATAGGAATACATCTATAGATCTAATATGGGGTCGTTGAGCTCAAATTTTAAAATATGAGATATCTCAGAAGCATTTTAACGTATCTTATTCGAACCAAAACCTTTGTAAAAATTGTGTTTTTATTTGCAGGCAATTTAAAAAAATCCCTCAATTGCTACAAAAGCACACACGCTTATAAAGCGTATAATTAACACACAATTTTTTTGTTCTAAATAATTTCATTTTAAAATACGCGACGGCATTCATTATCACTCCAAAATAATTGTTTGGAATTTATTTTCATCCCTTAAAATTTTTGGTTCCTCATTTAATTGTTTAACGTAGGGTCAAAAATATTTACTACTATAATCACTAGTAAGAGTCGATAACCTCACCCTACTAGACTTATTGTAGTGGTACCGCTTTAAAATTGTAGATATAAATATTATATATTATAGTTGTAGATTCTCACGCTAGAGATGCCCTCGTTATTTTAGTCAGAAAGAGCACTTGTTATCCTAACACGGTGGGCAAAACTGAAACATCACATACAGATTCTTTGTGTAAGAGCTCTTAGCGCAGAGGTCGTCCAGGGAAGTACTACCACCTAACCTATTTCCGCCGTGAAGCGGTACTGCACTTGTATTACTGTGTTAGAAAGGTAGGGGGCCGGTGAAATAACTGGCACATGAGACTTAACTACTTCACGTCTCAGGGTTGACAACGCATTGGCGATGCAGCTTCAGAGGCAGTTCCGCAAATGGCCATGAGCGGCGGTGACCACTTACTATCAGGTGGACAGTCAGCTTCTTTGTCGGCCCAAGTAGTAAAGATAATATATATATAAAATATATCTTTCAGAAAGCTTAAGTCATGGAATCAGTTTAATGGAGTTCCCATGTGAACTCATGACTCCAAAATGGGAACTCCATAAAATTTATTTAAAACTTAATGATAACTACTTAATTTATTTAAAACATCCTTAATTAGGTCCTGGCACACTAAGGAAAAACCAAAGGGCAGTGCTTTACCCTGCGGTTGGGCGATTTAGGGTGCAAGTAGTCAGGACCATCGGGGGGCAGGGAGTGATACACACAAAGCCGAGCGGGCGGTACAATTTCAATCTTATTATTTATGAATGTGCTATCTACCGCCATCTATAGCGAGACAATCGATATCAAGCACGTTGTCGGGTATCGTGCCGGTAGATGGCGCAACATCACTACATAGTATAAAATAAACGATATAATATTGAAAGTCTAGCAATACAGCTAACGATAAGATCAAGTTCACGAAACGTCAAACGGCATATGTATTTATTTGTAAATTATTAACCTAGTATAAAAATATCCATAACACTCAATTACTAAAAGCCGTGGCTAATTTCTTTTAAAACCCGGTTACAAATAGACATGAATAAAGAAGTGTGAATCAAAACCCAAATGCCTATAAATAAATAACTTCATTAATAATAAGACCAGTGACACGGTCTTGAGGTATATTGAATATTCCACCTCAAGGGACGGAAAATTGGGTTAATTCCCATATACATAAAATTTTAACCAATTCCCGCTAACCTATTTTATAATTACAAAACTTACTAGGGCTGATCTGATGATGTAAAAGATCGATGGGAACTCTATAAGGAGTATAGCAGCTACCTCGTGCTTAAGCTCATATTCAGATTCATTTTGACGAGGACCTAGAAGGCCAACCCCCACTAGAAACAAACAAGCCAGAGTAACTCATGACAAAAAATTGGAAAAAGAGTAAATTAGTACTTATTTTTCATTAAAAATCAACCGACTTTAAAAGTTTAACTTACTTACATTAATATTTTTTTAAACTCAAAAGTTAAAAAGTATTTTCATTTTAGTTACTTTATCCGCATTTATCTTCATAAAATCTGCGACGAATGGTAGCAGTCCCGATATTTTCAGTAGTTTTAAGTGATGGAGCGTCAAAGGAACTCTATTTTCCTTTTAAACATATACCTAGATATAAATTATGAGTGAAGTTAGTTTTCCTATACCCCACTATCATAATAAACTTAATGAAGTAGGTCTCCGTTGTCTAATTTTCCTCCCGTGACTGCCTGGCCATATAGTTTGGTACATACGAGTATGTGAATTACATGATATTCCCCAGAGATTGGTGCGCCCCCTGGCGTGTTATATAACTATCACTAAAGTGAGTAAAATGGGACCGCTGACTTTCAAAAAATATACACCAACTTTTGTACATTAAATCATTAATTATATACATAAAAAATAGAATAGAAGATTCATTAATATTATACGTGTAAAATCTTTATCATAATACCTACACGGTTATTTTTAATGAAATAATCAAAACTTCAAATGCCAATAACTTCTTGTAACAGCACCATCTGTACAAAAATTGTACAACCATTATCACACAACGCTAGTGACATCGATAATGCTATATTATTTATTTTAATATTTAAGCGCCATCTAGCGAAAAATAAATGAATGAATAAATGGCGCTTTTTTTAAGTTAGGATAATTTCATTCCCAAGGGATGTCACTTTTTGATTTCCCCAGGATAAAAAGAAGCCTATATGTTATTCCAGGCTATGCAATATTTATGTGCCAAATTTCATCCAAATCTGTCCGGTAGCTTTTGCGTGAAAGAGTAACAAGCATCCATACTCACAAACTTTTACATTTATAATATCTGTACCATGTAGGATGTATATAGTAATATTATTTATAATAATTAATTTTTGGCGTCTGTTCCACCGTCGACGCGCTTACAAAACTAACTTTCTTCCCGCAATTTTACCCACGGTTCCGAGGAATTCAGTGTTTCCTGGAATTATTATACCTATTGTGTTTCATTCTGGCATAATGAAACAGTTAAAAAACAGGTAGCAATATTTTTTTACTGCCTAAATACCTAGCCTATAGGTATGATATCTACCTACCATTTAAATGATCTCGAAAGTCTCGTTATTCCAGAGAATTTTATAAATTCGTTTTTTTTTCCCGGAACTCAGAATGCAGCGTGACTGAGAGCCCTAATAGAACCCTTAAAAAAATCTTTTACACGGAGCTGAAGTTTAGCATGAGACTGTAGTATCGTAGGATAATTTTGAATTTTCTATAGTTTAGTACTAGATGGCAGTACGATGCTTAAAAATATGAGTTCGATTTCGATGCACATATCTGGCGACGCAAATATTCTAAAGCGCCTGCCAATAATGCCAAGAACTACAACTAAATGACATTGCCATTCGATATCGGAATCTGTAAGTGGCATCGATGCCGGGCTTCAATATTCTTAGACGCTCCTCACTGCTCTAGATCACAACCCTAGCAGCGTTCGGAACCGTACGATTATTTATCGTACACAAACGATAATTTTGTGCCTACGTACGATGTACGAGAATTTCCATCACGATGCAAAATTTGAAAATACATTTTATTTTAATCATATGCTGATTTCCTAAAATGCAGTAGCATGATTTTATTTTGTCCAATAAAATCTTGGGGAAATTTTATAAATCTATATTTTATACAAATCTCATATAAATTCTTATTTGGCCTAACATTTTTTAAGCCTCTTATAATATTACGTTTAATATGATTTAAATATTTTTATCTATTAGACATATTCAGAAAAGTATAAATATACAATAATAACAATAACTTTTACTAATAACCCTGTTCCCGGTGAGGAACTTTTTTTATATTTTTAAAAGTATTATTTTTATAATGATAAAAATGTTAAATAAATGAAATAATTATATTTATATTATTATATTAATTATCTTAATGCCGAATAAGCACGAAGCTTTACGAAGTAACTGTCTAGGGTGTCGTTTAATCGATTTTGTTCAAATCGAATGAAATGAAGTAAAAAAATATTTATATATAATAAAATATTTTTTTTGGTTATAAGTTTTCTCTAACACTCTTTACTCAAGAAATCGTTATTAGATAACTGATATTGATGTAAATCATGTTTTTCATGCGAAAAAATAAAATTTTATTCGTATTTATTTTTAATACAGACAAAAGCTCTTTTTAACGACAAAATTCACTATATTTATAGATCTTTTTCGTTTGAAATCTTATATGGACAAAAACTAATGAATTCTAAATAAAACTAATCCATTCCGATGTTAGATTGAATAAAGAGTTGGTTGTGTTTACGGGTAGAGCATCTCTAGCCAAGACCAACGCCCTGCGCATGTTGCCTCATGCCACGAATTTATGGTTCCTAAAAAAAGTTACTGCGCAACCTTCTGCGCGCAGTTCAGACTCGTCGGCCGTATTTACACTTTACAGTACGGTTTTTGACTTAGACTAGGTTAACCACGCTGTTTTTCTCCTCGTTCGAACTCATTATTAACAAACCTACGAACAAGAAACAACTTGTCCGACACAATCTCGCTTAACCAATGACGTTTGATCAGATCAGTAATTAAATAACAATGATTTAGCTCAGTTTAACGAGTAAACGTGCTGTTTTGATCAATTATTATTTGTACCGAATTTATTTACACATCTGGTGCCGTCTAAATAAGACCGGAGTGAAGTGACTGAGGACACTATTTTTGAATTCAAATCTTGTGGTTTTTTTAACTTTGTATTTATATTTTACCACTCATTTCGCTGTTACAACTAGAAGAGAAAGAAGTAAGCTAATTGACGCAATCTACTTAACTGAATCACACCCAAATTATTTGTTTCATGGTACTTACTTATTTTTACTAACAAGCTATTTTTTGTATTACGTACTAGTTTTTAATGTTTATTCTCTTTTACTCTATTTCAACCTTTCCAAGTATAAATAATGTGATGAATTGAAATTATTTCAGTAAAAGCATATTCACTATTTAAATTATAAGGTATTTTTAACCAGATAAAACTTTTTTTAAATTATATTGATATGATATGTGAATGAAATTGTCATTTATCTGTAAAGTCTTATTATTACATTATAGTATAAAAACTTTTAATAAAGTTTAAAAAGTTACTTATAAATAAAAAAAATAATTAAATTAATTTTTACTGACCAATAATAGCAAAAAGTAAATGGTAATTCTAAATGTGAAAAGTCTGTATCAATGTTATAGTTGTGAACATGATAGAGAATGAGAGACTTGCCACTTACTGATGGGGTCATATATGTGGACCAGAGATTGTCTAATACTATAATTTATATTTTTACTTATTGGCAGAGCTACTGAACCAGCTTAACATACTTATTCAGAATAATAAACCGTTTTTAAGGCACAATTTATGTCTGTTTTAGGAAAATATGCTGCCTTCGAAGCTGAAAGTGAATAAAAAACTTTTACCCATAAAGGGCCATTACTTTTTCTTCAATGCAGGTAAGTTAATTATCATTACCTATATTATTACACCAATGGGGTTCAATATCATAAATAAAGCAAAATCTCTAGGCAGCACCGGTCCACAACAGAAAGATCAATGTATATCTTGTTATTTAAATGTTGCTTCCAAAGTACAAAAATATTGTATAAATATTTTTTTAAACTGAACACATTACAGTTAAAGGTAACTAACTAGTTTCGTTTAGTAAGACATTAACAATCCTTAATAAAAGGATTATTGTGTGTATTTAAACCTTAATATCATGAATGAGACACATTACTTCTCTTTAAATTATTAAACCAAACAAGAAGATTTTACAGAAACTGATTCTGTCATAAAGAATTCCAAATAAATATGGAATATAATACAAAAAGTCAAAAGCTAACTAGATATAATAATATCACAATCATAGTTAACTGTGACATGTACTTAATTTTATAAAATTATATGTAATCTGTCTATCTATCTTTCTAATACCTTTGAACAAGCAATTCTTGTTCATATAAATGTATATATATAATCTGAATCTCAGAAACGGCGTTTCGGGGGCGATAAATCTATCTAACTAGGTTTAATTTTAAGAAAACATCGCTTATCCGTGTTTTCAGGCAATGATAAACTACTATAGAATATGAAGGTAAATTTCAGTATCAGTTACGAGTTAATAATGGCTCAGGTGGGGAATCGCGCGGTCCCATAACCAGAAGGCTCCCAGTTTGAGCTTTGATCATTTTTTTTCAAGTTTCTTCTTTTTTGAAAATAACTATTATTGGGAGCCCTATATCAACGCATCCAATTCGTATCTAGGCATAAATGACCGAGGTATAAAATTAAAGGTAGCAAATACATTAGTAAAGCTGAAAAAAATCCAGTCATCCAGATACTGTTTATAATATTCTTTAATGCCTACAGAAGGTACTTACCATTTATTAAATATTTAGTACATTGATTTTATTTTATTAAATATTCAATTTTAAATTCAAAGCAATTAAAATGCAAAATTCATCTACCAACATTTGAAAAAGATTAATTTAATAAATGGTTAAGCTATGGGCATCTGAAAAACATTTATTTAAGTATGTAGTAAAAAATATTATAGTATATGATATATATATACATATACATTAGGAACATAAATAATATTTCAAAGAGATCAGAGACTTGTCATGTTTTTCTAAAGGTCTCCATACAAGCCTTAACTGTTTCCGAATATATATACCATTCATTATAAAAAAAAAATACGGCTGCAAAAGAAAAACTTTACCTCTGCATCGATAAAAGATTATGCCATTCACAACACTCAGAGCAGATCCTCTTACATAGTTCAGTAGGTAAATAATTTTGCGGACTTATTTTAATAAAAAATTTGTTTATTCTGTAATACATATCAAGTAAATACGCGTGGAAGCCGGGAGAGTTAAGCTCTTATTAATGGAAATTACGATATGGTAGTCATGTTTTATTTCGGCGAATTCTGAGGGAATTAATGGAAGCAATAACGTTACCAGCGCCCTGAAAATATTTATCACAGTTAAATGTTACACATTCTAAATGTTCATCGGCCAACGCACATGTTGTCTTGGCTACGATTAACTTAATACCTCGAATGAAATTTCAATTTTCTATGCATATTCGTAAGCAAAGGGATTGGAGTGATTACGTATATTGGTACTATGTAGTTAATCATTTGTTTCTGTCATATAAAAATATTTATTATTTAATTCATTTTGAAATATTCAATAAGTGCTGTATTTTTATCAATGACACATTGTAATCGATATTGGGCTACATCTGGTCCATTTGATACAACATTATTGTTAACTACATACAACGCTCAGTTATCTCGTCAAAGTATTTACATATACATTTTAATGTCTGATTTTGTAGTTCTATAATTCTTATAGGTTTTAATTCTTTATCACTGTTGCCAGATGACAATTTTAACTGTGAAACATACGTAAAATTATATTAATTTCGTAGAATGTACTAAAGTTTGTAAGATGACGCTTTATAGGCTCGAAGTATATGAATACGTCATCAACCGCATAAATTATAAAGTTTAATGTGTTTTGTAATACAATATTTTTTTTTATACCACTTTGGCCGACAAACAAGCAGACGGTCCACCTGATGGAAAAGGGTCACCGCCGCCTATGGACATTTGCAATACTAAGGGCATCGCCAATGTCGACCTTGTGACGTGAAGTTGTTAAGTCTCATGTGCCTGTAGTTTCACCGGCCCCCTTACCGTTCTAACCGATATACAGTAATACAAGTGCACTACTGCTTCAAGAAGTAGAACTAAAATTATAAATATTGTTTTCAGGTACAGCTCCATTAGTACCATATCTTTCAACATACGCTCGTCAATTAGGATTCTCGTCCGCCACCGTTGGTTTGATATACACAGTACTTCCATTATTTGGTCTCGTGGCCAAACCACTGTTCGGTGTTATTGCCGATAGGTATGTATCAATTATTACAAGATAGATGCTTACATGTAGTTGTGTATTGAGTTTACATCGCTCTTTCAATTGAATTTGTATGTGGAATCAATCATTTTATTATTGCATCATCATTTTATACTTTTAGTTTATTGTATCTATATGGGAGTCTATTTAATAAAGTTCATTTTCTTTTAAATTAGTGTGTTTAATAGGTCTTTAGATTTGTCAGCAACCGATTAGGTATAGGTATATTCAGATCGTTAATTGTTGTCGTTTTATTGTAATATTATATATTTTAAATCAATTTTCATTTAACGCCATTGAGGCATCTCCGTATATTGCACTGGCATAAGAGAAATTTCCTGTATTTCATTACAAGCGTTACTGTGTTTTGTCCAAAATATTATCTAATATTTAAGATTAAATTGTTCATGCAACACAAAGAGGTACCTAATGGTTCGATTTTCCTTATGCTTAGGCGTTTTCCATAAACTTTAAATTACTAGTGACATTCGTTCAATATAAGTTATTTAGATAGTATCTATCAGTCTTTCTGTCGCGGTAGGATAGCATCCGGGCATCTCTAAAACTGGGTCCCAGTACTGTCACATGTTGATTGATCATCAATATCACCATGGTCTATCTTGTCGATGCTAAAACGCACGGTATCGAACATGGGAGTAGGGAGGATGGTGATAGTCAACGTGGCCGACTGCTTTAGAGCTGAACGATATCGTGTTACAAAATTAACATATGACAGACTATATCGCGGATATACTATCTCCACTAATACAAGAAACATCTAAATCTTTTGAATTTTATGGAGTTTGTATGTGAGTCATTCTTGATACTTGTGTCTTATTAACATATTTATCCGATTTTCTGCATAACTTAATAATTCACGTTATTAAAAAATAATCTAATTTTCTAAGCGTCTAACAGAGAAACCAATTCTTAAGATGTAATTTTACATTGAACTTTTCTAATCGCAGGTTATAAAATATTTGCAAGGACATTACCTCGGTGTTAAATACGCTTATCGTCATAGGTACATAATAAATTACAATGATACATTAACACAATTGTTTGATTGTAATTTATAATGCTTATCCAGTTTTATAAAGGACGGTTATCACAAGTTCTTTATTATTTTTATCCAAAACTATAGAATTTACACTGTCATCTGTAATAATGATTATTTCTGTAGGTGTATCCTTATAACGGAGATAATGTCGCCAAACAAAGTCTTTTTAGGAAATACAAGAAACTTATACCCTTTTCTTAAATACACCTTTTTGATCGCAAAACATGCACCTACCTGGTTTCTACCTATCTTTACACTCAGCCATCTGATCTCAAACTGAGCAGGGTTAGTACTATATTAACCTGATAACTGATATACTACATGAACTACTTTTTTTTTCTAAATAGATACAGTCCGATTATGTAATTGTCTCGGAATCGAAATTTTTGACAATTTTGTATTACATTGGGGAGTTAGCGGTCAATGTACCCACTCTTCGCTCGCTGAACCATCTTCTATTTTGAAATCGGCTTCAACGTCGAATCCGAGGCATTTACCTACACAATTCGGGTGCAGAAGGTTTAGAAAATAGTTAGGAACACCAATAAGAGGTTTTGACAAGGGTTCCTCAAACTGAAACATGAGAAATGATCAAAATTGATGATGAAAATTGCTCCTTATGTTGCTAAGATTCGGGATAATCGATAATCCAAGCCAAACATTATGTCTGTACTGTAGTATTTAAACTTTTAATTACTGATTTTTATTATTATAAAGGCTGGTCTTATGTGATTTTAATTAAGTCCACGTGCACCAAACAAAAACTTAAGACAAACAGCTGCAATGTTTCTAACCGTAATTCTTTATGTTTTCAGGTTTAAAATTCAAAAGTCACTATTTATACTTTTTCAAATAGTAACAATTGTGAGTTTCTTTGCAATATACTTCATACCGGAAAACAGACCCCCCGTAGTGGTCGAATTAGACTGCGGTGATGGCGTTACAGTATTAAGTAGCTGTTACAACAGTACAGCGCAAGTTGACGAATGTAAGGTTAACACATTAAGCAACTATAATGGCACTACTTTGTGTAATGTAAGTATTGTATATCTGTTTCCAACGAAAACAAATCAAAAAAAGACCTGTGATTCAACGTCACTGCCAAATTCAATGGTCAGTCCTCAAATTTATTTAAAACAACATAAAATATAAGTCTACGGTTGGCTTGTTTCTAATATTCGACTTATTATTAAGTACCTACTAAAAAAGTCATGGAAGACCTATGTTCGATGGCTAGTTTCTCGAAGCAAGCCAATTTTTTGTATATGACAACTAGCCAAATCACACCTTAGGCTTCAATTTATTATCTTAAGGTATAAGAATAAATGATATTTTATGTTGTTAAAATAAATTTTAGAAATGACCATTGACCTTGGCAGCCGTTTAGATTGATTATATTGTCGTTGAAGTCAACAACCAAGGCATATATCATAATATTGAACCTGGCTATCATTTCACATTTATGTTTTTGATATCATTCATTTTTGTACAGAAATCATCAGTTAGTACATACTTATTTATAATAAAATTAATACCAAATGGTTTTTGTTAATCCACTGTATTTTCCTACGTTTACGTTTAATTTGCTTTTTGTATTATTTCCTTGTACCTTTGAAATATTCGAGTGAATTGCGCATTCAGTATCCGGATTTATTTTATAATTAACACTAAATCCCAATTAATAACGTAATAAATACGAAAGTCGTCTACTCTCTTAGTTATAAGTATTAAAACTGATATGTAGTCTGCTTGTTTGTCGGCCCAAGTGGCATAAAAAAAAATAAGAGTTGTATTCAATTTCACGTGAAGACCTTGAAATCAACATAAAGACGTGCTGTCATCAATTTGATTGCTGATTCTTACATTACAGGCATACAGTAAGCGTTACTAATAGAATCATAAATTGTTTTTTTTTAATAAAATTATAGAGTTTTGAGCTCTGGTTAGACAGTAATAAAATTTACGATTTTTAGACGTTAATATCTAAACTACCGTTAATTAATATGTATAATAAATCATAACCGTTTGAGGTGTTGAAATTGTATGAAATTAAAAGCACATATGTATCTCGCAAGCTGCAATATATGAGCTAAATTTGACATGTTTAAATGAAATAGTTTTTGAGTTATGAGGAGGTCAAAAGTGGCTCCAAATGGTTTGTGTAATATTACACACGGTGCTGCTCGCCAGTTCTGTAAGCTTGAACTTGGCTTGACACCCTACCGCGTGACTAGATAACTTTTTAATTAGTACCTAACTATATACCTAGTAAAGAAAATATTGTTCTCATTACAGATGAACTGTGATATGACATCGCCTAAAATGTGGCAAACTGTTTGTGAACACTGGCACATACCACAATACTGCTATAGTACCACGGACAGAATTCAGTATACATCATATGTGAGCAATGTTACGGTTAAGGACAAGTGCGCATACGTTCAGGCTAACAATGTATCACTAGACGGTAAGTTATTGATTTTATGTGAATGGGAACGAATTTATTATATAAGTATAATAATTTTAAGTAGTTTAATGCCTGCTTCTTGAATCGTTTTATCTATTGTTGTAAAGCTATGCGATAATTCCTGACGCACCGCCTACATATACGTTTTTTAGTTACTGGCTGGAATAATAATAACCATGCAATCATACATACATGTCGTGGATAATGCGCGAAATTATCAATCTTTAAATTTATCACGATTTGATCCATATCTTTTATATTAATAAAGATGGACTTGAATGTGTGCTTGATAGTAATGCTGTTTCTATACTGTAGTGTTGTAAATATAATAGTTTAGAAAATTATTATTTATTTGTACACTTTAGATATTTTAAAGGACAATGCTTAAGCCTATTCCAGACCAAGAGCTAAGCTTAGTTAGTTAGCTCGCATATTTAAGATATATTATCATAATTGTTCCTGTTAGCTATATAAACTAACTAAAATATGTAAAAGTAAGTTAGTTGTGTCTGCCTAGGCGAAGTTATGCGAGCTAAGCTAAGCCTCTCACCCCTAGCACTGCTTGCAACGCTGACTTGACTTTCGCTTCGTTTTCGGAGTGCACCTTATTTCTAGCTAAGCTCTTGGTCTACAACCGACTTTATATAGCGATTTCGTTTGTCTGTTTGTCTATCGCAACTGTCACTAATGATTTTCGACTGGAATGTTAGGATAGTTGTAATCGCATTTTTATACGGTACAAAATGTTGTTTAAATCTTCATTAGATATTAGAAATAGGGGTTACATTTTTAAGGAAACGTTATGTTATGTTCATAATATATGATGGACTTGGGCTTTATATTTTTTATACTGGATTTTTTTACTGGATCTTTAAATAAAGGTTTAAAATTTTAAAATGTTCTTGAATAGTCGGTTTTTTATTTCTATAAAAATGCGCATAAATACGTGCACAAGTTCTAGTCTAACCTGCTAGGGTGAAACTCGCTCATGTCCCGTTTTATTTTTAATTTATAAAAGGTTTTCCCCGCGATATGTCGGACTTTATCGATTAGGATTTAAAGGCTATACCTACGTAACTAAATTTCGTCACACAACGTCCCTGGCAGTTGAAACAATATCCAATAACTAACAATTTACTAAAAAAAATAATTACTTAGACGTATAATGGCACAGAGCTGTTTTCAGAGGAGAGGTAAAACGACTATTTATGTTACGTATTTTACTCTCCATAGAGATAAGCTATCTAAATCTTATGTACCTAAAAGTTATAAAGGTATTGGTATATAAGGGGCAGGATTATTCCTTTATATTGCCAGACGATGGTTAGTTATAGTGTACAGTCAGCACCAAACGGCAATGACCACATACAAAACCCCTTTGGGGGCGTCCATAAATTACGTGAGGCATTTAGGGGGGGGGGGGGGGGGGGGGGGGGCAAGCCGAATCTCACGTAGAGGAGAGGGGGGGTCTCGGCAAATATCACGTATTTTTTTTATTAGCAAGAAAGAGTGTAAAGCAGTGTTGCTAGAAGAGGGTCGGGGCGGGGAGAGGGGGTCGAGCAAAATCTCATGACATCTCACCAAGGGGAGTGGGGGGTCGAAAAATCGCCAAAATCACCTCACGTAATTAACGGATGCCCCCTTTGCAATATAACTATATACATAAGTCACAACAACCCTAGTGCCTGAATTAAATGAACACCGTTAATTGGCTGCGAACCAGATTGTCAAAATTGGTGAACATTATAATATCTAAACATATATAAACATCTTACGTTTTAAATTTCATTGACGACAAATCGACAACAATATTAAATGTTTGTTTCGACCGTTTAGTTAAAATTTATAACAATAGATTTTACCCAGCACGCGTTTTTTGTGCTTTAGAAACCTTATCAGGCGTACGCGTACGTAGAATAACTAACTAAAGTTTCATCGAGATTGAATGAATTGTATAGGAAGGTATAGATAGAAGACAAAAACAAATAAAGTCTATCTATCTATATATAAAAAGGAATCTCTATTTCCCTTGGTCACGTATGGACGGCTGGATTGATTTCGCTAATTCTTTTTTGTTGTGTTTGTTATTGTCAGGAGAAGGTTATCTCATGAAAGAAAAAAATAAGAGAGTTGCATGGTAAATTAGAAAATTTAAGAAAACATAATGAGCATATTAACCTTTCTAATGTAACCTTGCCGCTTTTGACAATATAAACTTTAACATTCCACGGCAATGCGAGTAAAATTGTTATAACTTAAAAGAGCGTCATCTACCGAATAACAGTAGAACTATTGCAGTATTGTGATTTATAGCATTCAGGAATTATTAGAAATCACTAGCGTATAATGGTTGTACAATTTCTCTACAGATGGCGCTGTTACATGTAGTTATTGGAATTTGAAGTTTTAATAAGAATTGCATTAAAAATATCGTAAAACTATTATTATAAATGAAAATCTAGGTATAATAAAATTGTTAATTTTGGCAAAATTCTAGGGACCACTAAAATTAAAGTACTTTAACTGCGCGCGTTTGACAGTTCGCGTATTACAGACGTCCGAGGCGCGGGTAAAACCGCGGGGGACACTTTGTACACATATTCTTGGAGGTATTAGAAGTAACATAGAATACTTTTACCCCGGGAAAATGTTACATTGAAATGCGAGTGAAACTGTCATAACTTAAAAAAGCGCCATCTAGCGACCAACAGAAGAACTATTATAATTTATAACATTCTATGAATTATTAGAAATCACTAGCGTTGTGTGTATAATGGTTGTACAATTTCTCTACAGATGGCGCTGTTACAAGTAGTTATTGACATATGAAGTTTTGGCAATACATAATTTCATTCAAAAAATACCGTGAACTAATTATTATAAATGAAAATCTAGGTATAATAAGATTGTATATTTATGCAAAATAATAATTGGATTAATAGTTTAAGAATGCACCGAGGACAAACATACTTGCATTGATTTTGATAAATATATATAAATTGTCGAACATTACAGTGCCTTTACCATGAGTTTTTAACGTACGTACTCGCTAGCGACGGTGTAAAACATTTCTATGACAAATGTGTACACCGCCACAAGCGGTCACCTAAAGAACTAAAATCGATAGTACGAGTCGATAGGTAAAAAACCTATCGAAATGTAAACACTCGAGTCACAAATTTGATAGTTGCTATCGAGAAATACTGTATCGATAGTAGTTTACTCACTAGTGACTAAAGTAAGTTTCGATAGCAACTCATGTTAGAGGCACTGAATATTATAAGAATTTAAAAATTACCTTCAAGAAGCAAACATAATATTTTTTTTGGTACCTATTTTTAATATATATGCCTAGTGAGACTATAAATTAAAATTGATTGTTCTATATTCTATTTCAGGACATATTTTCGCTCCTAAATGTCGCATCGGTGGTGGTTTCGTAGACATCAATGAACCCTGCAATATGAACTGTAGCAGTAGTAAACTTTCGACCGCAATTGGCAGTGAGAAAGTATATATGACTTGCGTGGATACAAACTTAAATCATAGATTGTGTTCAAACAATACTTCCGACCTGATGGAGTTAACTATGGAAACTATGGACAGTGAATGCGAGGTATGTAGCCTTTTGTTATAAGGTGTACATTATCCGAATTCAAAACAGCCTGTTTCTCAACCAATCAGTGATCGAATACATAAGCTGAAATATTAAAAGCCGATTTTTTTGGGAACCGTATTTAGATCAATTCGCCATTATATAGTCCAGTCCCGAACGCAAAAATTTGATTGTATCCATGGAAACAGTATATATTCAGATTTTTCTATTACATATAATAATATAGATAAATACGTCATTCACCAAACCTCGGCTCTCAAAAATAGCGTAAAAACTAGATAGCTAATTATTCGCGCGAGAAAGGGAAAGAAAATAAATGCCACCTTATGATTTACCTGTTGTTAGACAGAAATGAATATACTTTGTTATTTACGTTAATAAAGAGTTATGGCCCGCAACGTCGCGACAGTGGGTGGGTGGTGCGTGACTAGATGAAATTAAATAACTTACCAGTAGCTACTTTATGTTACCATTTCAAAATCGTTATACGTCATTGGTTCCACAAGACTCAGTTTCTCAAAATTATTTCGTCACGCCCACTTTGAAATTTGTTTTTTTATTTAACCACAGCTTGAAAGCCATAATGACAATCATTACTTTGATTAATTTAATTATAGCACTATATTAGTCTGGTCTGGAGTTTAAACTTCACTACATAGTATAAAACAAAGTCGCATTCTCTGTCCCTATATCCCTATGTATGCTTAAATCTTTAAAACTACGCAACGGATTTTGATGCGGTTTTTTTAATAGAGAGAGTGATTCAAGAGGAAGGATTTTATGCATAATACATATATATTATTATATAATTGAGAAAATGCGAGAACTTTAAAGAATTTAAACTACTTTAACTGCGCGCGTTTGACAGTTCGCGTATTACAGTCGTCCGAGGCGCGGGTAAAACCGCGAGGGACAGCTAGACTTTTACCAACGAGAGTAATTAAAACACAACTTTATAATATTAACAGTATTTTTAATACAAATAATACATAATATGAAACAAACATAATACATTTTAATTTTAAAACTAATCTAATGTGAAGGATGAGTCTGATGATTTTTTATAAGTAAAAAAAATTAAATAAGATTATTAAAAAGGAGAAGCTGACTGACTGACCATATCAACGCAGGGCCTAAACTGTAAGGGTTAGAAACTTGAATTTTTGCACAAATATTGGTGTCGGTGTACACTAAGAAAGGATTTTTGAAAATTCAACCCCAAAGTGGGTGAAAAGGGGTTGCAAAGTTTGTATGGAACAACGTGTTTTCTTGGTCTTATCAACATCAAACTTGGCATTTATATTCTAGGCATTATATTTGTATATATACTCGTATATATAGATTTTATTTAACACGTATTTTATAATTTTTTCAAACCCTAAAAAATATTTAAAATTATAAAAGGGTTGCAAAATATTTTTCATCAGATCATAGCTTACGCAGGGTACAGCTAGTCTATCAATAAAATATTTATAACTATTGACACCATGCACCCCACGCATTTTTTTACACGCTTTTTATTAGCTGTATGTTTGTAACCGACTCCTTTGTACTTGATTTTGACCCACATCAAATAGTCAGATTTTATTTAAACTTCGCAGACTTATCGAGGACAATTGCGGAATAAGATTTGTTAATTTATATAACTTTCATCTATAGTCGATAAGGCAGGAATTGATGTTAATTATAATTTCCAATCATTATCTTTTACCGATTTCTTAATATTAATTATTAATATTGACAAATTTTCGAATACCAGAGAGAACTTTAATTCAACAAAATAAGCAAGAATTTGGCATTGTTCGCTATTGTAATGAATGGTGATAAATTAATTAATTTAGTTCAAATAAAAATAGTTAAAAGAAACAAGCTTTTATAAATAAACCAAACTAAAAAGTAGAAAATAAATAATATAAATTATAATAAATAATAATATTAAAATTGAAAAACACGCTTTCAAGAAAACTTATTATTTAATTTTTACAATTAAATACAATTATTTTCTTATTTACATTATTCTGAATTCAAATAATTTTTTTCATTTTTAGTTCGATTTTCTATAAAAGCGTGTTTTTTTAGTTCTTTTTAAAGAGCTGTTTCAGACTTTATTGACTGCTTTGGTGACATGTTGCAGTGATTAAAACAGTAGTTTACATAAATTTTAATTATTATCATTATAATAGAAAATTAAATAAATAAAACATAGTTCCTATAAATCCATGTAACTTATTAAGAAAGTTTAACACAAAATTATTAGTACTATTCAAATGAAACTTAGAAGGTGAGTGGTTGATATGAATCAATGCCAGGACCATTTCCTTGGACCATTTCCTTGCTTAATTCGTATTGTGACAATATCAGTTTTGAAATGTGTCACCAAACAACATGGCATTTACCAGGTCATCTAGCGACACCATGGATACGTTCCTTATGTTGATCCTGTAGAAAGAGATTTAGGTTATAATTTAATATTAGTAATACCTCTAATGATTATTTTCATAAGCTATAACTTACACAAAGCTTTAGGAAACGAACTTAATACTTTCAGGTGTCATGTGACCTGGACAAGAACACGCCATGGCGCCTGATGGAGATATGTGACGGATGGCACGCGGATATTACTGATTCTTGCCAGCCTAAGATCCGTAATGGAGAGCACTTTCCAACAAACTTATCATTTGTCGGCACAGTACTTACATCTACCGCAATCCGTGAACATAATTGCGTTTTCATGCAGCTTCACAGTATTCAACTTCCAGACGGTAAGTACTAATATTTACTTCACAATTGTCTTTTTTATAATTTTTTGTTTTAAAAAACTACAAACTGACTCGCCAAACGTTGTTCTGCCCGGTAGATAGCGCTATGATCTGGAAGTAACTTCACTACAGTGGCACCTACTGAAACATAGATTGAACACATACTTATATACAAATATATACATATATTAGGTTGGGGAAAAAGTCTTTTCGCATTATAGTGTGTATGAACTGGTAATAAAATCACTACAGTGGCACCTACTGAAACATAGATCGAACACATACTTATATACAAATATATACATATATTAGGTTGGGGAAAAAGTCTTTTCGCATTATAGTGTGTATGAACTGGTAATAAAATCTCTTTGGCTATACTATTTGTATCTGGCTGGTTTTGGTATCATTGAAAGTTTAAATTTTAAAGAACATAATTCCAAATTCAAATTAGGAAAATGTGTGATTTGCATTTGTTTTTCGTACCGCCAAGATGAGTGAATCTAATGAAGAAATTCGATTCATTTTAAAATTTTACTACAAAATAGGTAAAAATGCAACGCAAGCCGCGAAAAAAATTTGCGATGTTTATGGACCTAGTACAGTGTCTGTGAGAGTAGCACAAATTTGGTTTAAGCGTTTTCAATCCGGAAATTTTGATGTCAAAGATGCACGTCGCTCTGGTCGCCCTATTACGGATAAAATGGATGCCATTTTTGAAAAAGTGGAGTTAGATCGGCCTATCAGTAGATACGACGTAGCTGAAGAACTGGGAATTGACCACAAAGCAGTTTTGGTACATTTGAAAAAAACTGGGTACACAAAAAAGCTCGATATTTGGGTACCTCACGAGCTCACTGAAAGAAACCTAATGAAACGTGTACTCATTTGTGATTATTTATTATGACGTAATGAAACCGAACCATTTTTGAAGAAGCTGATTACTGGTGATGAAAAGTGGATCACGTACGACAAGAACCTGCGAAAAAGGTCGTGGTCAAAGGCCGATCAGGCTTCACAGACTGTGGCGGAACCCGGGCTAACTCGCAACAAGGTGATGCTGTGTGTGTGGTGGGATTGTAAGGGCATTATTCATTATGAGCTGTTACCACCAGGCAGGACCATCGATTCTAAACTCTACTGCGAACAATTGATGAGATTAAAGCAAGAAGTTGAGAGAAAGCGGCTGGAATTAATCAACAGAAGGGGTGTGGTTTTTCATCATGATAACGCTAGACCTCACACATCTTTAGCCACTCAGCAAAAATTAAGAGAGTTTGGCTGGGAGGTATTAATGCATCTGCCGTATAGTCCTGACCTTGCACCTTCAGATTTCCACCTGTTTCGGTCTCTTCAGAATTCTTTGGGCAGTGTCAGGTTAGCATCACGAGAGGACTGCCAAAACCACTTGTCGCGGTATTTTGATCAGAAGTCCCAAAATTTCTATAGTAATGGGATCATGTCCCTACTTACAAGATGGCAAAAAGTTATCGAACAAAATGGTACCTACATACTTTAGTTAAATGTAAATAAACTATATTAAAAAAAGTTTTGAATTTTCTTAAAAAATGGGCAGAAACTTTTTCCCCAACCTATTATATAATACTATTCCCGTATTATAATTGTTTTGTATGAAAATATAATTGAATAGATAGGACAATGAAAATAACTGACGTACTTTGATTAAATTGCATTTATCTGAGGCACGTAGACTAAATTAGAGCTTCAAAAAAATATTTGAAATTGTAACAGCTCCATAATTTTTTTTTTTAAACATTTTTTATTTTATTATGATTTAGCATTAAAAAATACATACAACTTAAAAAATACACCTTTCTACGATCAACCCCTGTTTTCTAATCGCGATTTTTATATTATTCTGTTCCATCCACAGATCCGCAATAGGGGTGCAAGATCGCAATCGAATATAATAATTGTAGTACGATAATTTTTCATTTATAGTTTATAATAAATTAAATATGGCAAAACAACGTTTGTCGGGTCAGCTAAAAATCAATCCCTATTTCTCCTGGTCACGCTATAACTTGAGAACGACTTTACCGATTTCAATCACTCTTTTTTAAAATGTTTAGAAATACTACGGAAAGTTCTTAAATTGAAATAAAAAAAAAGGTGTCGTGGGACACCAGATAGGAACGAAGTTAATAGAATTATAAATAATATGAGAAAGTATCATTTTTGTGATTATATAAATAAAACATGGCTGCGGTGACCGTTTTCCATCAGATGGGCTGTCAACAATCAAATATTTTCGGTTCCGTAGTCACGTGGCAAATTAATTTACCCTAACATCTTCGTCCTTGCCGTCTGTCGATTAGTCCATCAGTCCGACAGTCCGCCAGTCAGTCAGTCCGTCAGTCCATCAGTCTGTCAGTCCATCAGTCCATCAGTCCGCCAGTCAGTCAGTCCGTCAGTCCGCCAGTCAGTCAGTCCGTTCATTCATAAAAAGAAACTTATTGAAAATAGTGTGAAGTGTTATAGTTAGTATAAGTCTTGACAATTATAAATAGCAAAAAGTGGCGTTACAACCTTTGGTCTAAATTTTTCCCTTTCGCACGATAAGGAAATTCGTTCTAAAAAACGTGATGATACTTAGAGAATTTAAGAAAATCTGAAAGACTACCTTAAGGCGATTATCACACGGCACCGCTCACCGCAGCGGCGGGCGGTGGCGGTAATGAGGATTTCGTAGGGGTGCCCTTGCGGTAAGGCGGTCTACGTGTGTTTGGCGTCAACGAATTTAATAGAGGCCAATACGACATGACATCCGCATCACCGGTGCCGTATGATAATAGCCTTATTATAAACTTTTTTAATCTAACCTTAGCGCTTTTGACAATTTAATATTTTTTATTTTATTGGAATGTGCTGGTCGCTTGGATCTTTTAGTCACTTGACAATATAAATTTAATCACACACATATACACATACACATGCACATAAACACACACATTCACTTGTTTACTTTACATAATTAGACTACACATCAGTTTACCTTTTGTTTTTATATTTACTTTACTTTTACCTTTATTATTACATTTACATTAAATTTTAGCTCATACTTGAAGCACTTGCAGCATATCTGATTATGTTAACCGCATAAGACATGGAGCGAGAGCTGGAACTCGCAACACAAGTTTATTCTTACCGCGAATTCCAGAGCTCAATAAACACTAAACTCCCTAACTTAATCATCCTAATTATTTGCTTTGAATATTGACTGTTTAAGTGTCTGTGCAAATTTATTATTATTATTATTTTTGAAATTTTGTACACATACACTTGGAGTTATTAGAAGTAACATAGGATACTTTTTGTGCCAGGAAAAAGGTTACATCCCTTGGAAACGCGGGTGAAACCGCGGGGGACAGCTAGTAATATTATAAATGAGAAAGCTTGTGAATGGTCTGATGTTTGTCACTCATTCCCGCAAAAACCACTCAAGGCATTTTAATGAAACTTGGCGGAGAGATAGCTTAAAGCTCAAATTATGTCATGATACTTTTTATCCTTTTTATATGATATCGTGTTGACAGCCATCTATCTGTGACGTCAGTTAAAATGATGTCAAATGTATCTATCCGTCGTATAGTAGGGATTGAACGTTTAGATAAGCTATATTTACTCCTAAATTATTTTCCATCAAGTTCAATTCAAGTGATAATGATGTGGAAATGTTAGCACAGTTAACCGACTAGGACACTGGTGATGCAAATCAACAAATCAAAAATATCAACACACTACAGACTTTCTGCGTCACTGTAACTGTCAATTACGTGAAAAATATATATTTTTTTATTTCAATCTATAACATGCATTTAAATATGAAGGATACCTTGTGTTGGCAACATTGCATGCGAGGGCCAGACTGTAAAACCAATCCATCCTTATCAATAGATAGATAGTCGGTATCGATGATTGTGGGACGTCATTCAAGGATAGATTGATATATAATAAAAAAAGGAAGAAACAAACAAACAAATTTATTTGTGATAAAAGAGAAAAATAACACACGAAAAAAGTAATAAAAAGAAACGAGGTACATAATTGCCACAAATCGTGTCTCTAGTATCTATCATCGATAGCGATCTATCTACCAAGGATAGGTGGTTATTGAGAACCGCCGTAAGAAAAATAAATTCAATATTGTATCAATTCCGACCCATTCAACAGTCAAATGTTTACATTAGAATGTTTATATCGTCAGAAGCGCTAAGTAACCTTAAAAAAATTAAATTAAGTTTTCTTAAATTTTATAACTTTCTTAATATTTTCTTTCATAAGAACCTCAGACTTCATCAAACACAACAAAAATAAATCAGCCAATTCGAGTCAGCCGTTCTCGAGTTTTGCGCTTAGCAACACATTTAGTGATTAATTTTTATTTATTTAGAAGAAAGGTAGATAGGTAACTCAAAAAAATTCCTCTCTCTACCATCTTTATGTATATGATCTCCAAATTTACAAACACATATCTTTTGATTTGCCACCTAGTGCAATCCAATGCGTCAATGAAGATTGGGATCACATTTCTGAATGGATTAGGCGTTTTAGTCTGATAATAAATCCCCCGAAAACTAAAGCTATTATAGCCAGCAAATATTTTAGCACGAGGATATGTTGGGACCTGCAATTATTTTTGAAGGAGTGAAAATTTATTTTAGCAATACTTACTGTAAAAAATCTAGGTATCATTTTTGATCGCATACTGACTGGGCCCTGCAAGTTGCGGAGGTCAGTAGGAGAGTGTTTGCTGCAGCAGGGTATTTAATACGCTTTCATAATTTCCTTCCTTTTGACATTAAAGTTGTTCTTGAGTGCCACTAGAATGTCCGTATTCGGTTTATATTTCATTTAAAATCATGTCTCTCAATTTCGCAATCAACTCAAGTGGCTCCCTATCCGCATTTGCCGAAATACCCATTATATTTGTACTACTAAAGGTACATAGTATGTATTCGTTTATTTATCTAACGCCTGCGAGGCTACCACACTAGTACCTTCGGGTCCACTATATTGACGACTGCGGGGCTACCACACGAATGCTTTCGGGTCCACTATCTTGACGCCTGCGGGGCTACCACGCTAGCGTCTTCGGGTTCACTATATTGACGCCTGCGGGGCCACCACACTAGCGCCTTCGGGTCCACTATATTGACGCCTGCGGAGCCACTATATTGATACCTGTGGGGTTACCATACTCACGCCTTCGGGTCCACTATCTTGACGCCTGTGGGGCTACCACGCTAGCGTCTTCGGAGCCACTATATTGACGCCTGTGGGGCCACCACGTTAACGCCTTCGGGTCCACTATCTTGACGCCTGCGAGCTACCTCACTAACGCTTTCGGGTCCACTATCTTGACACCTGCGGGGCTACCACACTAGCGCTTTCGGGTCCACTTTATTGATGCCTGCGGGGCCACTATAATGACGCCTGCGGCGTTACTACACTAACACATTCGGCGCCACTATACTGACGCCTTTAGGACCACTATATTGACGCCTGCGGGTCCACTATATTGACGCTTGCGGAGCCACTAAATTGACGCCTGCGGGGCTACTAGACTTACACCTTCGCGTCCACTGTATTGACGCCTTCGAGTCCACTATATTGACGCCTGAAGGGCCACTATATTGACGCCTGAAGGGCCACTATATTGACGCCTTTGGGGCTACCTCACTAACGCTTTCGGGTCCACTATTTTGACGCCTGCGGGACTACCACGCTAGCGCCTTCGGGGCCACTATATTGACGGCTGTGGGGCCACCACACTAACGCCTTCGGGTCCACTATCTTGACGCCTGCGGGGCTGCCACACTAGCGCCTTCGGGTCCACTTTATTGATGCCTGCGTGGCCACTATATTAACGCCTTTTTTTGTATAATAAAAAAATATTACGTTCCCTCGACTATCCTATCTTTTAAGTTGGACCAAAAAATACATATCTACAAAAAATTCTATGAAATAGGTTAAGTGTTGTTTTTTAGTATCGTATGAATTTATGGGACGTATGTGATCATTAGAGAGTCGTTATTTATCTCTTCTGTCTTTTTTTTTAATTCTTATGTTATATTTATTTTTATTCCAGGATCTGTTCACTACCCGGATTGCGTTTCCAAAGCTCAATATCAACTTAAAGCAGAATTATTCCAATCGTCTTGTGAAATAAGCTGCGATAATACTGTGGTAAAATTTCAAATCGTTTATAAGTATTCTAAATTCCTGTCGCATCATTTTGCAGAGTTATATGGGTAAATTACCTCGCTTTAGACATATGCAACAGACTCAACAAAATAATGAAGTTGTAGTGATTGGATTGTCCGTTCCTGTCCAATATAGTTTTTAATTAAATTATATTTAAAACATTAGTTTTTATTTATTTAAGGCAAACGAAATATTTTCGGGCGCATCTGAAAGCAACAATATTAACAGCAGCCAATATACAACCCAATTTTGGTTGTTCTTCATGTTGATGATAACAAGTTGGATTGGGCAAGCGGTCGTAGTCACGTTCGCTGATGCCATATGTTTCAATCAACTAGGTGAGTTAAGTACCATTCAGTCCTTATACAAGTTTTTTTAATGCTACCCTTAAAGGTAAAATTTTTTTCGGCTTTGTCTGGCAGCCAGGCCCGGTACTGTTAAAAATAATGCAACTGTTCTCTCAGTGCCTTCCATCGAAATGTTAGTATATAAAAGCTTTTAATCAATAATATAATCGTTTTTTGTATTTCTTTCTTTGAGATTACAAACACTGTTTTCTTTATAACTATTCTTCTTTTTAGGGGACAAAATATCACACTACGGGAAACAAAGGCTGTGGGGTTCCGTTGGCTGGGGTGCATTTTCCCTATTGACGGGGGTTCTTATTGACTACTTCAGCGACGGCGCCTACAAAAACTATGCTGTTGCGTTTATACTTATGTTAATTTTTATGATGGGAGATGTAGCCGTATCGTGTTGTCTCGAAGTAAGTGTAATTTAATGTACAATCGTCTAATCAGTAAAGGCAGCTTAAAAATGCTGTAAACATACTAGTTAGAGAGCCAGCTTTTAAAGCGGAAAGTATATTCTTTGGTAAACTTTAAAATTCGTTCAGTTAGACTGTTATACGTATTGAACGTAAGATTGGGGCTTGCTTAGCTCGATCACAGAAACTTTAGAGTCACTCACGTGAGACAGGCATGGCACTCGGGTTAACTTCAAAGGTATTTCAGCAAAGCTACCGTTTAGCTGTTTCAAAATATACCCTTTCTAGAATTGAAAAACAAAATGGCAGACAATTTGGACAGTTCTAAGGTCACGGCAGATAATTATAAAAATTTCAAAGAAAATAAGTAATTTTAAAATTATATTAATTAAATATTATTTAATTAAATTAGCTTCAGTAACTTTAAATTTGACCTTCATAAGTGCCTTCCGCCTAAACTGAATAAATGGTTTTGAATTTTGAATTTATTTCAACAAATCTGATAATTTTTATTTGTTACTGTTAAAACCTCAAAAACTAAAATCAGTGGTGCCAAAAATCGGGAGAACATCAAAATATTACCTGCAGCGCGAACATGAGTATGTATAGTACTAACTTTTAAATCCATTGAGTCTATAATATTATACATACGATTGAATATATGTACATATATATGTATAATATGATAAGTATGTTTTTTACAATCTTTTTTCTTGTTACAAATATATATTTTTTTAAATATGTATTTTTTTTATACCATACATTTGCAACGTTAGGGGCATCTCCAACGCGTTGCCGACACTGACAAGCGAAGTTGTTAAGTCTCATGTGCCTATAAACATGCATTTATCCCGACCAGTAGTGATAGCTCGATAGGGATAAGTGTACTCGGTAATGGGCAGTACACCTATTCCTACCGATAGAATTAAAACTACAAAAATGTACACTTATCCCTACCAGTAGATATAGCTCGGTAGGGATAAGGGTAACAGCCGGCAAAATATAAATTGATTATAATAAATGGCTAATTGCTTACTCATTTTCGTATTCTTGTTGATTTTTTTGTTTTAAACTTCAAAGTCATCACCCGAATTGTCATAATTCTCGTATGACAGGGTCCATCATCTACTCGATTATAACTTTCTGTAAAAATAAAATAAATTAATAAATTGAGCCAAGCATATTCATTACAGAAATCATTATAGTTCCTTGAGATTCTTCAATCAAATCGCCGACCAAACTTGGGAGTTGCATCTTCTTTTCTATCTATTTTCTATCTTGCATGTTCGAGGAGATCAAACCATTTAAACACATGAGTTATCTTGCTCCATCCAATCATGCTCCAGGGAGCTTAGCGTAGTTGGGTCTCTTTTGATGAATTTTTCCATATGCTGGAAATGTAATGCGCTCTCAAAAACTGTTGACAGAATTCACTTTTACATGGTGATATTGAGCATGCGTCAAAACTCTACTTGGTTATTGAAGTTCTGCTGCTGACTGATTATTTATAAACTGCCTTGGAACAGTCCAAATTGTCTGTCATTTGGTTTTTCAACTCTTGGAAAGGTATATTTTGAAATAGTCAAATGGAAGCTGTAGAAGGTTGGGTTAGTTTATGACGAGAATTTAAAGGGTGTATGGTTCAATTCAAGTCTAACAGCAGCCTTGCTGAGGTAACTTTGAAGTTAACCCATTTTATACCTGTCACACGTGAGTGCCTCTGAAGCAACAGCGATCGAGCTTAGCTACATTCAGCCGGCATAACAGTCTAACTGAACGAATTTAGAAGTCTGCAAAAGAACGTACTGACTACTTTAGGCTGGCTCTCTTACTATACGTTTTTGTACAAAATACTTATTACAAACATCTAAACCAAAGATAAGTCATTTGGGTCAAAATTCAAAAATTCTAAATTCATAACCTTTTTATGAGTTTATGCCCGCGGAGGGCATTTATGAATGTCAAATTTAAAGTTACTGAAGCTACCAGCTGTCGATTTAGATCAAGAAAAACATACATTATTATCACATTAATAAGTGATTTGAAGTTAAAATTGTTGTTACCATAATGTCGTGTGCCTCTAAATAAGAAATTAGGTAATCTATACGGTATTTTTTTATTATTTCTGTAAACGCATTAAAGGTCCGAGATAGAAATCTACTTTTATTGAGGTTGGAACGATCAACGGTTTCTTAAATTTATGATCAATAAAGAGGCACTTTTAATAGAGCGAATTGTTGAGCGACAACGTCCGAATCAAATTTTAAGCCTGTGCTATAGATTGATAAAATTGAGGCAATTGATTTTCTAGTTCTTTTTATAGGGTTTTATGATACCAGGAAGCAGACTGCTAACCTGATCTGTTAATTTAAAGCTATATCTAAACATTAATCTCGGTAAACTTATATTTTAGATTGACTCAACGAAAATGTCAATGAATATTTTGGCCGACGTCGGTGCATTGCTAACGTCGCTTCCAACATTTATATTCATAATTTGGACGATAGCAGTCGGCCTTTGCACAGGGTTGTTGTGGCAGTTCTTATTTTGGCTACTGGAAGACATTTCCGGATTATCTTGTGATGGATCGGATTATATCAAAACTCTTCAGGGCCTTGTTAGTGCAATACAAACGTTCTGCGGGGAAATACCGTTCTTATTTGTGTCAGGTACAAGTTACAGATTTTATGTTTTTAGGGTTGGGTACCAATGTTGTAATAATGGTCTGTCTGTCACATATACATTTTCAGCGACTACTCATGCTATCGAATTTAAATAAAGTTGGTGAACTTTAATGTATAGCTTTTACAATGTTAGTTTAAGTAATTAGAATAATTGCGTATAATATTATAAAAATTGTTTTTTTAGAGGGAAATTAAGTTTCAAGTTTTAACCGATTTAGATAATCAAAAAAGAAACATTTAAATTTTGGCTAGTCATAACAAAACTCTTTACATTAAACCAGTCCAACTAGTGTTCTGCCCTAATCGATAATCTAAAATCGATAATCAAATAATATAAAATATTAGCAACACAATGAAACTATCAAAAATCGTATTCCTAAAATTGTACTACACTACCACACATACATGTCCTATAAGATTAAAGGCTATAGAAACAAATGTAATATAGATTTTGGAGAACCTGATAGTAGACACATAACAACACATGACAACTCCCACAAAATAGCTTTATATACATCAGTAGCACAATAAAAACTGAATGAAGTTGAAAGGGTTTTAATTATTTTATATTATTTTTAGGTTACATACTCAAGAGGGTCGGTCACGTGAACATGATGAGCTTGGTGTTATTTGCATTTGGAGTAAGATTTATATTGTACTCGTTCCTGAATAATCCTTGGCTTGTGCTTCCAATAGAAATGTTCCAAGGGATTACTTTCGGGATGTTCTATCCGACAATGACTTCATACGCTACTCTAGTTTCACCAGCTGGAACTGAAACCACTGTGCAAGTAAGTAAACAGAACTGTAGAATCAATTTCTCTAATATTTTATATATTCACGACAACATAAAGACTATTTTAAGAAGCCTCTCATTTATACTGCTCATAATTAGTGGAAGCAATTAATTGTCAACATTTTACTGGTATAGTCAGCAACATGAGTAGCTTCACAGAATCAAAACATGTACTCTAAACGTAATCTGATCAGCTACTTATTTTGCTGACTGTTCCTACAGAGGTGATTTTTATATAGAAAGCGCCATTCTAATTTTATATGCGCTAAAAATATAGTTACTGCTACAGAGATGTTCTCTCCATGTTGGCGCCAACAAATAGACAGTACGCAGCCACAGAACAAAGAGATTAATAAGAAATGCGACGTGTCATAATTTCTACTGAAACCACTGTCACCAAACTCACACAAATAAATTAATCATTTACACATCCCACACTAATAAAGCATTCAAAACATGCAGCATACTCTAAACTAGCCCATTCCCACAATGGTACATATCATTCAGTTTTCGAGCTGTCAAAAGTTAAATAAACGATTGGAAATAGTATGGAGGAACTAGCGCAAGAGAACTAGCAAATATAAATTTATACAATTAGCATTTTGCCAATGATTGTCATTGGCAAAATACGATGCTCTAATTGTGTTGGGGATTCTTCAATACAATTATATGTTTTTTGCAATGTTCTATTGATGAACGCGTTTTTATTGCAGGGTTTGGTTGGAGCAGTATTTGAAGGCGTTGGAACTTCACTGGGAAGTTTTATTGGTGGACGCTTGTACGAGACGTATGGCGGATGGATAACTTTCCGCTGTTTTGGAATTGGTTCTCTAATATGTTGCTTTCTACACGTTCTTGTTCAATTTTTTCTTAAGGACAAGATTACACAAATGGGAATCGCACAAGGTAATGAAATAAATAAATAAATAGAAACTTCATGCTCAAGTGCTAATTTCGTACCGGATTTGTAAATAGCGCACAGATGTATTTTAAAAATCTACTATACACTTAACAATGCTCAGACATATATGTTAGTTATATTAGTAAGGTTAAGGGTACTTAAGGAATTTATTAGTAATATTTTATATACTTAGAAATTAAGTAATTGCCTCAATTATTAAAAAAATATGCACTGCTTCCGTAGTCAAAGTCAAATTCATGAACTGTTATGTACTTAATAAATAATTGTAATTTGTGTGTTGCAACATATGATGTACTTTAATAGACTAAATATGAGTTAACAGTTATATACAAAGGAGCCATTGGGAGAGATTGATGTTGTTTTTTTTGTTGAAATACTAAATCATTTTTAAATATATGGAAATCTGACTGACTGAAATTTCAGTGCACAATCAAACTACTGGCACTAGTAACGCTATATTTAAGTAAATATTTTCCATTATTTTTTAAAAACGAATATATTTTCAATTATTTTTCAACAAGTTAAGTTTACGTTTTCATGGAGACAACAACAAACCTTATTGTTTTTAAATATTGGAGCAAATATATGTTAATCTAAATTATTTATTAATTCTATTGGTAGCTGAATGAACACAGATTTATTAGATTTTTTCTTACAAATTTCTTTAAATATAGCTCGATCCAAAATCGCTGGATGAATGTTTTCTTCTCAAAATTCATCAATCCAAAACTTAATTAGTTTTAAAATAAGTTTGTTTAATTGTATGATTATGCAGATGATCCTTATCTTGAAACAATAGGGTTCATTTATGTATGACATTCTTAAATGTCAAAACGGCCATCATGACGTGCCAAGTAGTTAAGTTTAGGATAATATTGATGTTTAAACCTTTAAAAAATGGGACACCGGGCTAAGAGAACAATTCACAGAACATTTTACGCGGTAAAAAAGTCATCAAATGTACATACAGACATAGTATATTTCTTACCCAGCGTTAGATAAGTCTTCAACTGAAACGAAGCGGTTGCATAGCTATTTGAAATTCGATAACCAATACGTACTATGTAATTGAGATTATTTTTGACATATACATATATGTAATTGTTACCACGGAACAAAGAGCTTATGTGGCTTGCGACGTGGCATAATTTATACTGGAACGACGGCCGCCAAACTCACACAAATAAATTAATTATCTATTACTGCACACTAATAATACGTTAATTTGATTGGTCGTTTTATATTAAGAAAAACTAGCCTACTCCCACTGGTCGTAGGTACATTCCAAAATATAACTTAGTTCAAGAAAATGAAAGTTATTTTGCAACAGCGTAATAAGTATTTACCTAAGACATTTTGTGATCTCTAAACAGACTTATTGACAAAGTCGTAAAACACGCTATTCGACAATAGATGGCGTAATTCTTAGTGAACGCAATAATGAACTTTGTTACGTTGAATATAAGGTCGACACCTTGAAAGACTTCGCACATTTAAAACTTCATTGATAATCGATTTTTGTTTGGCTGTCGAAGTGTATTTTTATTGACGGTGTCAGAGGAGATTATTCAAATGCAGAGAAAAGAGTAAAATAAATCTTGCATAATGTTTTAAATGATTTTTTTAAGTTCTGTAGTATAAAACACATAAGATAAATTTATGCTAAGCTATCATCGGTTTGCAAATTAGCCTTCAAATGAAAGAACGGACAAGATTTTGTTTTTAATCTTTAACATCATAAAAATACACAATATAAAAACTTAAAAACAAAATGAACATAAGATAAATTTAAGAATAATGATAGTAGCAACCATAACAAGTATTTTTTTTTATTATTGTAACTAATATGAATTTTGGGCTATTTTATTATTATTTTAAATATTTATCATTTACAAATACAGGTAACAATCCAAAACAAAAAAAGATATAATAAAAGTGAAATTTGCTTGTTTAGGTAGACCTAAACAAGCAAATTTCACCGGTTTGCAAATCAGCCTTCAAATGAAAAGAACTGACAAGATTTTGTTTTTAATGTTCAAGATCATAAAAATACATAACATAAAAAACTTTAAAACAAAAAGAACATAATATGAATGTTTGGCTATTTTAAATATTTATCATTTACAAAATACTTAATGCAGGTAACAATCAAAAACAAAAAAGATATAACAATAAAAATATATGTAAAATAAACCCATCTAACCTTCTACCTAAACAAGTTTTTGAGCAACCTGCAGTAGTATCATTACAATTTTGTTGCTAAGACCAAAAATAACGTAATCATAATAATATTAGATTTGATATTTACTTCATCTGCTATTTTAACTTCATACGGCCTGGATTAAAAAATTCTATAACCATTTGGATTTTCAGACTCTTGTGCATAATAAAAACACTTACTTAACTTTTGAAACACAGTAAACCTACAAATATGTAATAAATGGTTTTATTTAATTATATCAAATTAGTAACGCTTTTTATAATTAAGTACGTAAAATAAATATATAAATAACATCATACTAACCGTTGGTAAGAAACATCTGCAATACTAAGATTTATTCGACTAAGTACAAAGTACTTAGTAAAAAATTATATTGTTACACTCTAAAGCCGAGCAGTACGACATTATAACGAATAAAACTTATTTCTCGAGAAGAGTGCGACGCACTGTCATAACATGGCTGTGATCAAATAAGCGACGAATACGCGCCACGCATACTTACCATAAACTCATTGTTCCGTGGTTTTTACCCTCCACTGAGATGATATTATTTTATATGTGACAAATCTACAAACTACTTAGACGCACAAGGTAGAACTTAAATATATAAGAAATAGATATAGCTATTTATCCTTAAATTAATTTATATTTTTATTGATCCGCTACGGAATAAAATGTATTGTGATGGACAATCAGTCTTGCCTTTAAAAGGCTTCCTATTATATTGTTAATTTGGTTGTTATTTTGTTTTTCAAAAATATTTTCTACTTCATTTTAGTTCATTAATTATTTCGATTTTTACACATAGGTACAGTGCCTATATACAACATTATAATAGGGGCATAATGTCCTTCATCTTATTACTCATGCCTTTTATTTGAATGTTGTATTAATTAAGGCCTTATTTAGCTTGTTATTCTTTATAAAGTGTAAATGCTTAAACCTGATGTTTTTACACACGGTTTAAATAGTTGTGATTTTTATATTCAGTATTATTTCAGGAAATATAAACTATTGACTTTTGAATACAGAGATAAATGTGTTTAATTTACATAATTGAATATTATACCCCCACTCAATTGGTACCTTTAATTTAAATTATTAGGTATGTATAACATAGATCATTATCAATGATCATCATAATAAAGGACTTTATCATAGATTTTTAGGTACATAACTACCTATTACCTAATTAACAGTGAGTGTTTAGCAGTGATATACTTCGGGTCTCAGATGCAAGTAAATGTCCTCCTTGAGATATTATATATTATTTTACTTACTTACGTAATTAAACGTGGGGCATGTGGTATTCTTTATGTTCTGCTGCATTTCTTTTTTTCTCACCAAATGCTTATGTGTAAACACTATTTATGTTTTATTTTTATTTATATACACTCTTTTATGTATTTTATTAGTAATAACCACAACTGAACTAATGTTCATGCTTTCTTATAAATCTCTACGGCTGTACTCCTTGGCTGGGAGGTACCTAAGTTTAGTTTGTATACTACACACTTGTAGATGTTCATGTATTTATATGGAATATGGGCATATTGGTATTTATTACCATGATTTAGCATGTACACATTTTGTATTTGTCTTATTTATTCATAATGTAATGATTGTAATGAAAATATATTTTCTTGTTTTCAGAACACTCATCAGCAATTCGCTACGAACAACCAAATGATTTGGTCTATATTTTGGAGGATTTAGATGATGAAAAGTTATAGTGAAGTTATCCATTAATGTAACATTGTATTAGTCATAATTTGAGGTTATCCAAAACAAGGCAGCTACTTAACACTTACTTAACCTTTGACCAGTTTCTAAATACCTTCTCTAATAATTAATCTAATAATCAACACACAATATCATAACTACTAAGTTGTGATTTGTACAAATAGCCATGTCTCTAAATAAGGGTGCACTACAATTTTGATCTTAAGCACAATATTAAACAGCACATGTACAATGTGGTAAGGTAATTATGATATACCTTTATTTGTTTACTATCTAGATTTGTGGTTTGCCATGTCTGTATAAACCTCTAAAGGTTGGGCCGAACTGAAATGGTTCTGCCAGCATAATGAATTCAAAACCACATACCTATCCAGTTTTGGCCCTTGGAGGGCACTATTTTGTTTTAAAGTCTGTCTTCAAATATTCTTCATTCCTTTAATTCCTTTAATTATAACTTCTGCATTTAATTGTTTTGTCAGTTACAAAAAGATCAGAGACATTTAAAAAAATATCTAGTTGTTGTTTTAACCTAACCTAACAACACCAATAATTTTTCCAAGTTAACTAGAGCAAATGGTGTGTAAGATTTGTTTGGAACTTTTCAAGTCATTACTATTTAATGAACTGTGATATATTTGATTTAATGCAAAAAAATGGAGGTAAAAAGAATGCTCCTCCCTTATCTACGATATCTACTAGTTGAAACATCTGAAATAATTCAGGATGGTAATTTTGGTTAATCAAAATAGAATTGATTGCATACAGAATTAAGCGATTTTTAATATGATTGTATGTACAGGAACCCAATGTAATATTATATTTTACATTACCTAACGAACCCCCTCCCCTTCAAAAGTTCTTTTACAGTCATTGATTCAGGGGTGACTTGTAAAAGGAAGGAGGAACTTCTAACCCATTTCCACCTTCAGGTAAACGCTGATAAATAGATTTAAAAATGACTGGACTATCAGAATATGATTAAATGGCGTTGTTTTTTGTTTTCTTTCACAAATCGCCAAAGGTTCGTAAAATACACTATTTATATTTTTACGCAGTCCCTACACTATATATATGCCATGAGATTCATGCGTTCAATGATAAGATAGAATGTCAAAGGTGACGAATTCCAAAATTGATAAGATTGTATTGTTTTTATTTCTGTGACCTTTCTGTAATCAATAACTGAATCTGGAAGGATGCTAAAGTATGTTTCAACAAAACCATTCCTACAAATTCCCTATAAAACCTCTTATCATTAGCGTATTGCGCAACATTCTCAGGTGAGGCTAAGGATAAAAATAACACGTACAATCGGTTTGTTCGCGCACTGTCTCCGTGGTATGCTGCCTCCATCTGCTTAGAAAATCGAAATCCAAGCACGTCTTTCCAAATTGGTACTGAGTAAAATACTTGTTTGAATACATTTTATTCATTTTAATTAATACGTCTCACTTTGACATTCACAGAGGTTTGTAGGTATCTACCGTGTTACACAAGCTCTCTCGGGTCTATCTTGGATGAAACGAACTATTAAGCAAGGGCCTAAATATCAAAATTATTCGATATATATTTAAAAGTATCGAATACGTATCAATTTCGACATATTTTTTAACGTCACTCTGGTTTCATGTAAAATGTAATATAACAGTAAAACTATAGGCGGCATCCACGAAAATACAAATACTATTATATAATATAATATATATAATATTAAACTATCAATACAAGACGTATACCTATAATCCTGATAACAGACTTAACAAGTTTCGAATATTTTTGAAGTTATACTGCTTTAGGCGCGTCATGAAAAAGCGAGTGAAATTTTAAAATTCGCGCGCATCACTGTAATACAAAGTAAAGGTCGCAATTAGCTGATAACGGTCTCTCCGGAACATCGCACAAATCCCAACTGTCAGTGTCAATGTGTGAGTAATGATGTTATTATAACTAATAACCTAACAACGTCAAAAATTGTTACTCGTTGGTACAGACAGGCACAAAGAGTTTGGACACTATACTTTATCACACATACGTTTTTTTGAAGTTATACTTTCAATGCGACTTCCAACAAGGTTGCGTTCAACGTTACCATGTTCGTCGCTATTTGATTGTACAGATAAACCATATTGTGAAGGAGTATGGTTCAGTTTTGGTAGTTCGGCAACAACTACTTACAGCTAGGGTGGGCAGCATTTGGAAAACGAGTGCGTCCTACCTGTTATAACTTATGGAGTCTAGACGTGGACACTGACGGTGCGACTGGTTCCCCAATTCAAAGTCGCTCAGCGAGGTATGGAGATAGCTATGCTCGGAGTCTCTCTGAAGGATTGAATTCTAAATGAAGTCATCCGTCAGAGAACCAAAGTTATCGACATAGCTCAAAGGATTAGCAAGCTGAAGTGGCAGTGGGCTGGTCACATCTGCCGTACAACTGATCACCGTTGGGACGTGTGGTTGACGTGTTCTATAGTTGAGACCTCGGCTCGGTAAACGTAGTGTTGGGCGCCCTCCAGCTAGATGGAGCAATGATATACACAAGCTGAAGATCGAGCTCAGTAGTGTGCCATAGGTGAGGTCTTTGTCCAGCAGTGGACGGAGATAGGCTGATGATGATGAACACCAAACTGTATCCCCCGATTTTATTATCATTGGTTTTTTGTGTTGGCACTCCTATGGAAGCCATTTTAAAGACGTATCCACGTCAAAAATTGTTCATTTTCTATTAAAAACAGGGTCATATACGTCTCACACTGTTGGTTTAACTATGCGGGCGGGATTTTTTAAAGTTACCCATGCGAGAAGCTTGCTAGGAGTATCTAGTAGTAGTATGATCATGAATCGAATGATATGCCGCTTAAAATAACTTGTAGGCCCATCACTTTGAATCGTATCGCTCGATTCAAAGATAACGTTAATAAAAATATAGTTTCTGTTAGCATGGCACAGGACGAGCCGGATGGTCTCTATACTGAACTCTTTGAATTTATAAAAACTGAATTTAATAAAGCTTTTAAACTTAAGACCTTCAAGGAAAATTATAAAATTAAGTTTAACGACTGGGCAACAGTTGGTATTTACACAAGTAGAGCTATGTTGTATGAGCTGTATGGTATGAAGAAATACAATCAAAATGTCGATTTTATTGAATATGTAAGAAAATATTCCAAAGTGTTTAAAAAAGCTTGCACTTCGGCAAAATCTATATATCTGAGAAATAAGATAAGCCAATCAAATAACAAAGTAAAAACTACTTGGAACATAATTAATTCAGAAAGAGGTAAAACTCAAAACAATAATAAGCGCATTGAATTAAATATTAACGGAAATATTATCTGTGATGATAATCAAATTGCACTTGCTTTTAATAATTTTTTTACTGACATACCTATAGCCACAACCAGCTCCTTGGATTCTTCACCAGCAGATGCTGAATCGTTGTTAAAAACTAACGTATCAGGGTGTAATGAATTGTTTAGGTTTAGGCATATCACACCTTACGATGTCATCAAAACTTTCAAAAGTTTAAAAGTTAAACGGACTGGCGACTTATGGGGTATATCAGTAACAGTTTTGCAGGGTATAATTGATAATATTGCTCCCCATTTAGCTCAAATTTTTAACCGATGCGTAGATTTTGGTAAATTTCCGGATTTAATGAAACATAGCAAAGTTATACCTTTGTTCAAGGCCGGAGATCCTAGTGATCCAACCAATTATAGGCCCGTTTCTATTTTGCCAGCCCTAAGCAAAGTATTCGAAAAGATTATTTTAACGCAACTACTTGCTCACTTTAATTTAAATAAACTTTTACATAGTGAGCAGTACGGTTTTACTAAAGGTCGTTCCACTATTGATGCCGGGGTAGCACTTTTGAAACAAATTTTCAACGCTTGGGAAAAGTCGCAGAATGTTATTGGAGTGTTCTGTGATTTATCTAAAGCTTTTGATTGTGTTGACCATCAGACACTTACGCGTAAATTAGACTATTATGGAGTTAAGGGTGCAGCACTTAATTTGATGAAATCGTACCTTAGTGAGAGAACTCAAAGTGTTAATGTGAATGGAGTTAAATCATCTGGTTCTCCTGTGCATATGGGTGTACCCCAGGGCTCTATTCTAGGGCCTTTTCTATTTTTAGTATATATCAATGACCTTCCATTTTACGTAAGATATACCTGTGGAATTGTACTGTTTGCTGACGATACCTCACTGATTTTTGGTGTTGATAGACTGAAATACAATTATGACGATGTAAACGGTGCATTGGCCCAGGTATTAAATTGGTTTACTGTTAATAATCTTGTTTTAAATGCAAGAAAAACTAAATGTTTTAAATTTGCATTACCCAATGTTAAAAAACTAGGCTGTAGTTTAATGTTAGACAACGAAGCTCTTAGCCTAGTTGAGTCAACAGTTTTCTTAGGAATTACTTTAGACTCAAAACTTCAATGGGGGACACAAATATCATGTCTTGCGGGAAAACTTAGTTCAGCAGCTTACGCAGTTAGAAAAATTAGGCAGATTACAGATGTCGATACGGCTAGATTAGTTTATTTTAGCTACTTTCATAGTGTTATGACCTACGGCATTTTGCTTTGGGGTAAAGCTGCTGATATAGAAACAATTTTTATATTGCAAAAAAGAGCAGTTCGAGCAATTTATAATTTGAGTTCTCGAGTTTCCCTCAGAGAAAAGTTTAAACAAATTGATATCCTCACAGTTGCATCGCAGTATATGTAAATATATAATATATGCGATATAATATATGTAAATTTATCGATATTTTAATATTTTTTGCCAATGCCTAACTGCAGCCATGCCACACATAAGCGATCACCGCCCCGTACAATATAGACGGAGAGACGGCTCTGTAAATTTTCGCTCTATCATATTTGGAGAGTCGTAGTTTATTTGCTCTAGATTTTATATTTGCTAGAGATATAAGAGTTCATGATTTCAACTAAGAAAGATCGCAAGATGGAGAGTTTTATAAAATATACGATAAATATAGACAATACCCTGACCATTTTTATGAATATACCTGTATGAGCATCGAAAGTTTTCATTCAACTCCTGCGCTATTTTCGGCGACCGCTGCGGCGCCGCTTGTCACGGTTTCATGCGCAGTACTGGGGGGCAATTCCATTAACATATTATGCACCGAACGATTACCATATCACAACCAAACGTCAAATTTGAAGTTAACTCGTATTGTACTAAACACACCAACGATCGAACTGCGGTTGTGTATCGGTAATGGTTCACATTCGTTCGAAAGATTACGTCAAAATGTATGTTTGTTTCGGTTGTATTCAATTTGACATTAATCGTAACCGTCGTGCATTTAGTGGAATTGGGCCTCTGTTCCGTAACTTCTATACATTTGTTTTTGCCGCGCGTGGCGTCGCCCGTCGCGGCACGGTGCCTGGCTTGCTAGATACATACTTATACATTTGTTTTGGTCGCGCATCGCGCGAAGGGAAGATCCCCTTCGCCATATTTAACACAAAACAAACAGACATGTTCATGCCTACAAATGTTTATCCTGGTTGAGGATAAAATTCAAGGCTTGTGGCGTGGTTGTCAGGGTGTCCACGCCGGACTAAAATTATACCTATTTTGCAAATAGCATGAGTTGGGTGACACATGGTGTTTTATAAAATTTTACAATGGTTTATGTTATTCCGACATAATAAGGGGATACCGTAACAGAGCAAGGTCTTGAACTATTTAGTGTAATATCTCAGAGTAATCAAGTACCATTTCACAAGATACGGGTAAAAACCCCTCAACTGTCACGACTCATCCTATTTGAAAAAGATTATAGTTGCTTTTTGCATATTCACTGATTTCCTGTGACTTTCTCCTGATTGGACAGATTCGACCTGCTGAGCCAAGCACTCATCATAAGCGCGAAAACTAGATGGACTAACGTTATCCGAAATATTAAAATTGTTTATTCTAAGGCTATAATACCTATACTTTTTTGTGTACCATTCTGAATGAGGTCCCGATATATATTATTTATATAGATAATACAAATGAAAATACAGGTGTTTATATTTACCTTTACCTGTTAACAGAAACTCACTTATAAATCTTAATTTCTCTTTCATTTTCTATTATTTCCATAGTAAAATAAATTATACAAAATATTTTTCTTCAGACTATAGCTTATATCCCTCGGGAACGCGGGTGAAACCGCGGGGGACAGCTAGTCTATATACAGGATGGCCGGGGAAGTGACGTGAAAAGAAAAAAAAAAAACGATGCCTTGTATCAAGGGGTATCCAAATCACCCCCATGTGTGATCTGCGATTTTTATTGTCCGAGTTATGAATTTTTTTCGAAAAATATCGGACTAAGATTTTTCGAGGTTTTTTATTTTTTGCATAATCCTCATGAATTGTTCTTTCACGCATAAAATAATTAGCCCTCCAAAATTAATGGATGCTTTATCGCTCTTTATAAATAACATTGACACTTTATTTGTCATATTGATTTGCTGGGAGATGTAAATCTGCAACTAAGGCGAGAAATGTTTTTTTCAAAATGATGGTGCTCCATGCCACTACGCAACAGCAGTCCGCGCTTACCTTAATTAAACCTATCCCAATAGATGTATCGGGCTTGGCCTCCACGGTCTCTGGACCTGAATCAAATAGACTTTTTTATTTGTGGATATTATAAGGAAATCGCCTATACCCGAGAATCGCCAAATGAAGAAGAATTAAGGAGGAAAACTAACGAAGCTGGAGAAGTAGATAAAAGAAACAGAGAAGCGTTTAGATGTCTAAAACATATTTTTTTGCGTAGGTGTAGGTTTTGCAGAGCCGCCCAAGGACGGCACTTTGAACACGAAATGTAAAACTCATTTTATGAAATACATACATAAATCACAATTAAGCGGTTTTTTATTTCACCTTACTGTATTTGATGGCTGATTTCTCCAAAAAATAAACTGTTAGGAAGTACATCTTTTTTAATTTTTCTGATAGATTAAGAGTCCTGTGCAGTTTAAAAAAATGCATTCGATCTATGGAGTCACCTTTTTCAATTAAAAAATTATGTATCTCTTGCTCATACTTGAATTCGTAACTTTCGACCAAAATTTAGGTAACTTCCATTATTTTTAGGGAGCTAATTACTTTATGGATGAAAGAACAATTCATGAGGATTATGCAGAAAATGAAAAAAACTAGAAAAATGTTACCGAAAAAATATATAGCAACATTTTTGAGTTAGTCCGATATTTTTCTTAAGTATGTATGAAAAAAATTCATAGCTACATAGGACTACAAAAAGCGTGGAACACACATGAGGGTGATTTGGATACCCCTTGATACTAGACATCTTTTTTTTTCTTTGGACTTCACTTCCCCGGCCACCCTGGATATAAAAAGAGAAACTGACTGACACAGGGCCTGAACTATAAGGGTTAGATCCTTGAAATTTTGCACAGAGCTTCCTTCTATAACGTAGGAGAGCTCTACGAAAGGATTTTATGAAAATTCACCCCCTAAGGGGGTAAAACAGGGGTGAAAAATTTGTATGAAATAATGTGCTGTTTTGGTCTCATCAACATCAAACTAAACGCGGGTGAAACCGCGGGGACAGCTAGTTACATACATCAGTGGAAAAAAAAAATGTCCTAACAACAAAATAATAAAACTTCATTATTATTATTCATGTAAAATTTATAATTAGGGAAATTAATCATTTTACTGATTATGTGGTTTATATGACAGTTATAAGGGTGAAAATATTATAGGATCGTTGATGAAAAATTTAATTCTACAAATTATATTCTAGCCTAAATAGCACGAAATTGAGTTTTTTGAAATTGTTGTGTTGAGTCTAAATAAATGATTAATTAATACTTCGCGAAACAAATTCAAGATTTGACTTGGCTACTCTTGATCAATAATAGTTATTTGTGCAACAAGAGAGCAAACTCATTTTATACTGCGAGTGCTGATTTTGAATCCTGAGTAAGCGAAGGATTCAATAATTGAATCACGAGCGTAGCGAGTCATTCTAAAGTTGAATCCTGAGTGTGGCGAGGGATTCAAAGGCACAAGATGCAAAAAACTTTGCTTGAAAACATGAATTTTCACTTCAGCAGCGAGAACACTTTAGGAGATAAATCTAAATGTTTTAAATCTTCCGGTGTTAAAATACTGTCCTCGTCGCTAGTTACCGATGCTCATATTTTAATATTTTTTAACTTATTCAACTCTTTACGCCAGCTACGAAATTTTATTCCCGCTCTTTTTTTTTAATTAAGGCGTAAATAGCACCCATGATATTTTATTATTCAAAATATATTACGTAACATTATTGAAACTATAAATAAATATTTACAGGTTAAATATCGGTTTTATTTGCAGTAAATACTTATTTTCGTTTAAATACAACAATAAGTTAAAAATTCAATTAATTACATTAAAAGACATCATGAAAATTATAATAAGTTAACGTTAATCGTTAATCCGTTAATATGTGGAAAATTGCATCTTTATATCGTTGCGATAGTTAACTTATAAAACCTGTTGGTTTAGGTTCTTAACGGACTTCTGCATATTAACGGGAGTTAACGTGGCCGTTAATATTTTTAAAAGTTAATTCGTTAATCAAAATGTTAACTTTGTAAATTAACAAATTTCATTAACGTAGTTTTCGAGTCGTGAAGGGGTCAGATTCAGAAGTAGCTCGAAATAGTTCATGCAATAATACATACGGTTGCTGCGTCGTTAATTCTTTTTTTCTGGCTATGTTGGTAAGAGCTCTGAAACTACATTTCATACAAAGTGTCATTTCAATCCATAAGGTCCTCATAAAATGACGTAGTAAATGCACGATGTCATTATTTTTATGACGGATTTATATCAGTAGCTAGAAATGGCGTCCATAGTAGTGTTGTTGAACAGTCGATAGTTTTACTATCGATAGTTTTCATCAGAAAAGGCCATACTATCGATTAGCCTATCGATAGTCTTGCGATTTGTTGGCTATCGATAGACTACCGTTTAATCATCGATAGTCGACTATCGATCGGCAACACTAATATGAAGATATTTTATGATATATATTTGAAGCCAAATGTTTAACTGAGAAAATATCCTTGTTACTGGAGATTGTCAATTAGGTTGACCAAACCGTACGAATCTATGTTGTTACGTTATTTATTAAGTTGTTGTTTTGATTAAGGGTCACTGATAATAATATACAACAATAGACAGAAATACTGCGTAAAATCTGTTTAAAACTGTAACATACTTTTGGTATGACCAGTACAAAAATTGATTTTGAGGTCTATTTTTGTAGTGAAACTTCCAAGTTTCCAACACACATTGTGTCGTAAAGACACACTTCTGTCGTTTGTCTGTAACACACACTCTGTTTTTTTTAGTATATTTGTATACGTATTTCTTTTTACACGCTTTTTGTTAGCTTCACCAGTATATTTGTTTGTATGTTTGTAACCGACTGTCCGATAGTTATACATTTTGTTCAGTAACTATGTTTATAGTTATATTGATAGTTCATATTTTTTATGACTCTGATATTTTGTTATTATTTACAAGAGATAAGAGTTTTAAATCTATTATATTTATGATAATAATTTGCATCGCTAAGTAAAATAGTTACAGACGTATTTTTTTATTGCCACTAAAATAATTTGTAATCTGTGCATAATACTCTACTTACAGATTGTTCGTTCGTTTCCTCTGTCTTTCGTAATAGTTTGGTAAAGAGGTAAAAATCTCTAAAAAATGGATGTTACAATTCAAAAGTAACCTTCTATGGCTTGTGATGTTTCATGATGAGTGCATTTATCAAATAATTGCTCTCAAATAAGTTCTGTGTAAAATGTAATCAAAATTGCATCGGTCCACGTCGAGACATGGGTTCCAGAGTAAGGTAATTGTTACTTTATGATTATCCTAGATTATCTGATTCAATTTCATAAGGATACTCTATTTAAACCTACTTTGCACAATATGTTGCCAAATCATATAACCTCACTCTAATAAGTTTTGCAACTCCATGTTTTGTTTTATTTACTCTACAATAAGATTCAATTGAAATCAAATTGAGCTTAGACCGAGTATTATTTGTAGCGGAAGCTTTCAGTTACCCATTGTTGCTATCATGCACAAGCAGAGTGTAGGTACCTACCTACTGATTAAATACCAATTTATTTTTATTCAAGCACATCACATTGTCATGTTGTTATATGCCTATTGTATGTTTATGATACAAGAAAAATGCTTTAGAACTGTATTATTATATTGCCTGTGGCTATTTATAGCAATATCATGAGTTATGCAGATACAATCCTGCACATAAAATTGTAGTTGTGATTATTGAAACTCAACGACTATGAAAGCACTTATGACACTCCCTAACCTCATATTAAATCAAACTAAATGATATTGTGAAAAGTAAAGGTTGCTTATTAGATTATATAGTTTATTGAAGTATTTATACTGATTTATAGTAATTATATTTATCTCCTCTTATTGTCATGTTCCAGAGACACTGTACGCTTCTTGTTTGAATTATTTTGTGAAGTTTCACCGGGTGACCATGTTAAGGAACCATTTATAGTTAGGAAATATCCTGAAACATACAAAAATGAAGAAGAACTGAAAAATATACCAAAATTCACATTTCCTTGTCAGTTAGAAAAGTAAGTATGTCTCGATTTGGCTGGGCATACCCATGCACCCAGATAAATATCTATTAAGGTTTAAGAAATACTTATTATAAGCAATCAGATAATTTGTGGGCCATTGAATAATATTGGGATTTTAACTAATAATGCTAAAAGGCTTTTATGAATGTGTAGGGTATTCTTCAAAATACACAAGTTACTTTTCTTCTTCAGCAGGCTATGTTATGACCCCAATTCAATAGTCAGTGTTAGCCTGTTGTCAGTGATGGTTAGTCTGTCTCTAATGGAATATATTTAAATATGAAAAAGCATGGATTTATTAAATTAAATACATTTTTTTTATAACTTAACAAATATAGCTTTTGGCGCAAATTGAAAGTGTAGCAGCACATATTGGAAAACATCTACTTGACACTAGACATAATGCCAAGTTATAATGTCTATTTGTTCCATAAAGTTTAATATTTCTTCTTTTTCAGTTCATTTGCCCAATACTATTCATTTGTGTTGACATCAGTGGATTCCAAGTACACATTTTGTTTCTGCCGTTATGATCCCAAAGTCAACACTGCATTAGTGTTGTTATCACATTTACCATGGCATGATATATTTTACAAGTAAGTATTTATCAATTCCTTTATAAATCAATTTATGGAATTCCCCTTGTATTTTCCTAAGGTAATTGTTGAAATGGTAGGAATGTTTACAGCAATGAATATCTACAAAATGCATTGCGAAAGATCTTTTTATTTAAATTACCATTTGGATCAGATATTTTTATGCCATAATTTATCATCATAATCTAAAGCCTGAGTTTAATTTGAGTTAAAGCCTAACAATGTGAAAAATTATAAATCTATATATATAAAAATGTTATGTTGGTTTGTGTACGCTTCAAAAACTCAAAAAGTTCTGCACCAATAGAGCTGAAATTTTAGCATGACATATAATCCGCATCAAGGATTACTTTTATCTATTTTTTGCATCAGTCACATATCCGCGACTGTCTTTGTTTTGTTTCTCATTTCTCAACCATTCAATCACAATGTGCCACAGCGAAGCGTGGCAGGGAACAGCTAGTATACTATAAGAATAAATGAAATAAGGTTCAAATGTGTATTGGTAATTGTTTATTGTTGCTAGTTGAGGCCAAATAGCCAGCATTGCACTAGATTGATTCAATTGGCAATATAGAAATGTTTCAAGGTTGTCAAAAATCATGTTTCATATGATTATTTATTTGCGAATAATGCATACTCCATGCAGGAAGTGCCTTATGCTCATGGTGCTCAAGCTAAATATCTTGAATAAATAATCCTAATGGTGTTTCTTAATTAGAGATCCAGTGAATAAAGCTTAGCTTTTTATTTTTGTGCCTCATCAATTGATCTTTAATGAATATTAGATTTTTTTATTATAGGCATTTAATGCATTTGTTCATGATGATAATTTAAATAGTTTTAAGATAAATCTATTGCTCTTTACAATAAGTAATATTATGCAGCAACAGCAGCATTGCTATCTCCAAAATTGATCGATGCGAAAAAGTTATTGTGATTTGCTAATGCAATTTTATTTTTGAGAATACATTCAGGTCCTTGTTATTTTTATTATACGTATGACTAGCTGTCCCCCGCGTTTTTACCCGCGTTCCCGTGGGATGTCACATAAAACCTTCCTCTTCAATCACTCTATTATATTTTTAAAGATTTAAGCATACATCACAGCAGAAAGCGACTTTGTTTTATGCTATGTAGTGATGATGATGATGATGTAGCCTTTTTGTTCCGAGCTAGTTACTCTTTGTATGGTTTTGTGGTTTATAATGGGTCTCTTAGATTGTGTGTCGCTTGACATAGGCCTCCTCCAACTGCTTCCATTGCCCTCTGTCTGCCAGGACTCTTGTCCAATAGGGTCCCAGGGCCAGGCGAAGATAGTCTTCCCATCTTCTTAGTGGACCATATCATGACCTGTTGGCTCCACTTGTTTGCTCTGCACATGTATACTCATTACATAACTATTCTTTTTAAACTTGTATTATTATTAATCACTCAGCCTTTTTAATTTAGTACAGTAAGTTTTGTTGTTAACATTCTGTGGTTATTTACACTATGATAATATCACCAATTTCAGATTATTGAATTGTATAGCAAACCTAATTAATAGTACAGAAAAAGGAGAGTTATTATCTTTCTTGGAAGCATGTCGGATACGACCGCCTATGGCCGGGCATACGCTCAAGGTGACCTACAATGCAGGCCACAGTGTGTTCACATGCCAAAGTCCTGACAATAAACTACCGAGTATTCCGGAGAATGTGAGTATTATGATGTTGTAACTTTTTGCTTAAGAAAGTAGTATTATAAGTCAGAAACTATTATCTGTAGAGTCCTAGATACAGATAAAATAACATTTTATTGATTATAAAATTAACTAATAATTTGTAACGAAATATAATTGGTCTTAAAAGCTTATAATTGAGTAAATTTATATTCTCAGTACTAGATCAACTTACAAGTATTTAAGCTAGCTACACTGCTAGGTAACATTTAAGCGGGGTCGAGAAAATAAGACAGATAACAACTGATAAACAAATCATTTTCAAAATAATCATACTAATATTTTACTTTCAGAATATTTGTTCAATAAGTTAATAGTGTTGTGATAAATGTGTTGCAGTGTAATTTGACGGAGTACTTTAGTGCTATGGACACAAAATGCATGGCCGGTTTATGGGCAGCGTTGCTTTACGAGCGCAGGGTGGCTATAGTGGCGTCAAAGCCGTCGAGGCTGTCGGCATGTGTTCAAGCGGCGAATGCAACGCTCTTCCCGATGTCCTGGCAACACATATTCATACCCATATTGCCGAAACATCTGGTGGATTACTTGCTGGCACCCATGCCTTTTCTTATTGGAGTTCCTAGAAGTGTGATGGAGGTGTGTTCATTGTTGCCAAATTTATCTTATAACTGACTTGAATTTAACAAAATTGAGACATTGGAACATTCTTCACCCACGGTTATCTGATCCCGAATTAAACAGAGCCTTTACTATGTACATACTTATATAGAAGCTGTGGTTGTGTACCTATACTACCGGCACGCTATGATGGCCGTTTTGACGTTTCAGATTGTCATAAGAAAATAAACTGTATTGCTTTGGAATAAGGTTGATTTCCTTCATCATACAATTAGCTGTTGGATCAATAGATGCACCTTATGTCTGAAGGAATGAAGGTTTTTAGGAATTTAGCTTACATTTTGCGCAGACCCTAGGTTATTGTGAGAATGCATCGACTTCACAGCCGTTGTATGTGCGGTTGATGGGAAAAGGGGTAAATGATGAAGATGTTTGTGCTTATACTAATTTTATGATGATGTAAAGTTTGTTAATTTGGCTGTTGAAGATCCGAATCTATTCATCCAATTTAAAAATATATGTCACGGGTAGAAAATTATACTATTCCCAGGTGGAATAAGCTATGTTATAATACGGGGATGCATAAGATCCCTCAGAAACTCAGATCCAGTATTTTTATTATGCTAAACATGTTTATCAACACTAGCAACTGGCCTGCGGCTGCACCTGCGCTCCTGAAGGTTCTTATAGTATCTTACGTGCAGGTGTTTTAATCCAGATTGTATTGTTGATATATATTATATAGTGTTATTGTTCAAAATAAACTTTTAGACAGGCAGACATAAATTCTGAATACAGTGATTTACTAATTTTACTATTAAAATTATTTGTATTAACTGGAGTTTGGCATAGCAGTCGGTTTATTATTTTCAGATTCCGTATATATTTGTGTCTTTTTGTTGACAGGCTGTTAGAATGACCGAAATAGGTGATGTCGTAGTATTAGATGTAGATGCAAATGAGCTCAAAACTCCATTCCATGATTTAGAAAGTCTGCCACAGGATTTGGTAAGTCTCAATTGTTTTTAAATTTCGATTATATTTTCTACAATATGGCATAAAACTTAACAATTTTAAATTATTGTATTTGTTCCAGGTAATGAGCTTAAAAAAATCTTTAAGTGATAAAAATGCTTTGGGTGATGCTGTGTCGAGAGCTTTCTTAAGAGCATTAGTATGTTTGATTGGTGGATATCGCGATGCTATTAAGTAAGTTTTATTTTTATTATTATAAATCTCATAAAATTGAGCTTGCATACTAGATGTTAAATTATATTTCTGCAGCAGAATTAAAGCCTTGTACTTACAAGTTTCACTAGCATTGAAATATTTAACAATGTTATTTCTTTTTTAGAATTGAAAATGGTCAGTTGATCACATTCAATCCTGAAGCGTTTGTCAGAACGAGAAAGAATATGCAACCATTCCTTAGAAAAATACTTCAATCCCAAATATTCCAACAGGTATGTAATTATATTACTTTTCAGTTTTATTCAGTTGGCAGTTTAACCTATATGTTAATATTGCAAAAAATATTGAGAAATACAATGTGAGAAATTATTCATATGTAGTTTAGGATTGAAAAAAAAACTATTTGGTTATTTTTTTTAAATCATTATAGGTCATATATAAATAGTTTAATGATTTATTTGCTGAAGTCTGGAAATAAACCTCCTCTTAAAGATCTTGTGAAACATCAACTTGAACAATAAATATTGTATCTTAAAATTTTATACTATTTTTGTCTAATAAAGCTATCAATCAACAATTGTTAAAATTACAAAAGCAATAACTTATATTTTATCTGGATAATTTCTTTTTATGTAGTACTAGCTGTCCCCCGCGGTTTCACACGTGTTCCCTAGGGATGTAACATTTTTAGGGATTTTAAGGGATAAAATGTATCCTATGTTACTTATAATAACTCAAAGAAAATGTGTACAAAGTTTCATGTTGATCGGTTAAGACATACATTCACATTTTATAATATTAGTAGGGACTGTCAAAGTTTAAAATTGTTAATTAAAAACCCGTCGACAGTTTATAGACGAAAGGCTGGACCTGCTCAACTCCGGACGTGGATTCAACGATGAGTTTGAAATAGAATGCAACAATTACGCAGACAAACTAAACACGGGGAGTGGGCAAAAGCTAAAACAACAATATCGCGACTGGGCCAAGAATGTGAAAAAAGAAGGCGGTGCTTTCTTTAAAACCGTAAAAGATAAGGTAAGTTTCAGGTTTATTGGAGTTTGATTGCACATGTTTATAATTAGATTGCTCAAAACATTGACATGTTTTCATCCAAACAATATCTATAATATTAAAACCTGGTTTTCTAATAATTTACACCTCAATAATGCTTGTATTGGGACTTGGTTGAACAAAAACATGAGCGATAATAATGCTATATTTATCAAACGAATACTATTTAAAATGAATATTTTGAACATATTTATAAATCTTAGAGCTGCCAACATATTTCGAAACAACAAACTCCGTGTAGATTCATTATATATGAATTATAGCAACTGACAACAAATTATGTAGGAACACGGATTATTAATTGCTACATAACACACATTGATTGTCTTTAAAAAAAAGTTGGTAATAGTATTGAATTTTTATTATTTACACACCATTTGCTTTTCTGGGTCATGACAAGTATTCGAAAATCTCGGTAATTCGTCACGCTTTCTAAACGCCAATATTAAGATTATGCAAAAACAAATATATAGTAACTAGAAAACTCATCAGGAAATCGACACGTGTTCGCTTCTACACAAAGCATCTTCAGGACGTATTAGAAAGTACTTTCTGTCCGACGGTCGGCGAGGTAACGCGTCTGTGGTTCCAGTGCGTTGACTCAGTGACAGCGGGTCTAATACGCACACGTCACACAATAAAACACGTGTCGATTTCCCGTTGAGTTTCCTTGTTTGGGACTTGGCTTGAGAAGGAGGTCCAACGGAATTAGTTACTAGATATTTGTTATTGTATAATCTTACAATGGATTTCCGCAAGGTCACGCCTGAGTCAATTTGTCACCAATATTAACTAAATATTTGAATTGCATATAATTTGTGAAATTGGTTGTACAATATAGCAGGAAATTATACAGTAGTTCTATTCCCTAGCTAAGATACTATGATTTTAGTGAGAGATATATATATAGATATAGCTATATATAGGCGATAGATGTTGGTATACAGAGATTAAAAAACATTAATGGTGGCGGTTATTTTTTATTTTGAGGTAAAGTCGGGATGAAATATCTAGGCATCGTACGGCATTTTAAAAGTTTGGGCTCAATGTCAGAAATAAAGAAACATATGCTTCAGTTTAATTAGAAATAAAATGACCCCTAAAAAGGGTCTAAAGTTTTCTTTTTTGAAAGTCAAGTAGACAAATACGAAGACGGCCCACATGGTGGTAAACGGTCACCGCCTCCTATAGTGCGACATCAGAGGCATCGCCAATGCATTGTCAATGCGTTACAACCATGAGACCTGAGGATGTTGTATCAAGTCCATGTAATTTAGTTTATTACCTTAAGATCGTTGTTGTTTCACAAATACATATCATATTTGGGCCTCCATTAGCAAATAACTTAACTAGCTCCAAATTACTTATTCTTCAGTAGGAGTTTGCAACAACAACATAACAACACTTGTGCTCGCAGGCGGATACTATCAGAACTTGCAAAGTGACATTATTGGTCAAGATGCCCGCATGTTTATGCAAGAAACATAGCAATGCTATTCTGTACTACGCTGAATTCACCCAATAAGAGACTATTGCCTTTCTCTGGTGGATTCTTTAATGTGAGGTCAGCTATCCGCGTGTTCACCTGAGTGACAACTCGGTAAAATTTTAGTCTGAATGCCACAATGCCTGTACATGGTCCAACATTCTGCAAGCATAACTTCTGCGATTTTTACAATAGCACACTTATATGAAGACTTGCATTAAATGTAAGGTTGGTTTGGGCATAGGGAGGCGGGGTGAAATTTGTTTGAATCCTATAGTAATAATAGATATACCCCCGCGGCTTACACCAAGAAATATTAATATAACCATATAATCTTATTAGATTCCTATGCCTTTATATACCGTTATACTCTAATAAGTAGAACACTCAGCTAACAATATGAGAGTTGTTTAAAAAGGTGAAAAAGTTGTACTATAGGTCGTAAAAATAAAAGGAACAATACCTATTTATTTTTCATCCCAACTCTCCCTTTGCTACCTGTAAATGTGACCTTGGTGGACACACCCCGATATTGTATTGCAATTGACCGACATTGCAAGCAGCCAATCAATTCAATCTTGTTCTTTTAGTGTATAACAAATATTGTTAAAATAATTTAAATACGGTAACATTAATGATTCACGATAAACATAAAAAAAGAGTATACCACTAACATATACACAAAAATAAAAATAGTTACATATATTATATATATTTATAAATAGATGTTGATAAACTCCATCATGGTATGATCGACGAAATGAAAGTTAGCACGGTAAGCTTAAAATTACAGAAATATGAAACCTTTAGTTTGTGTGTGGGTTGTAACCCATATACCAATATATTTTCCTTTTTTTCCGGTAATATCCTTCCTTCAGAACATCATAAAACTACGAATCAACTTGATTACTTGCCCGTAACACACCCGCTACGTGGCAATGTGCCTTCAAAGTAGGTATAGACAAATACGATCTACTACGAACGACTAGTTGGAAGAGGAGAACTTGGCTACTTTTTGCTCTGGAGAAAGGAGTGGAACCACGTAGTGAAGTTATTGTACAGATATAATAAAAGTCAGTCTGTCTGTTTAAGATAATCACGCTTCAAAGTTTTATCAGACTAAGACGTAATGGACTAAGTCTTACAAATTTGGTTTTCCTGGAGTAATACATACTCGTATAATCCTTTTTTTTTAAAGTAACAGTTCCCTCGGGAATACGGTTATCACTCAATCCGGACGGTGGTCATCAATATATTACTCTCAGACGTTACTGACATTACTGACGTTACAGACACGACACTATTATTTAGATCATTTTGCGCTCTTCGATTAAACTCGTCGTATATAATTAATGCATGCATGCTATAAATATTAGAACTTTCCTTTTTTTGTTGCTTTAAAATATGTATATTTGCAGGCAAATCCAGCAGTACAATCGGCTGTGAAAACGGTGAGTCCTAGTGAAAGGTCTGGTCAAATATTCGTCAATTGAATATATACGGTAATCATCACTCGGTGGAGCATAACTTAAGTTCTTTTTATTTTTTTGTTTGTATCATAGTGGTGATGGTCTAACGGTAGTTGTACAATATTTATGTACATGTAAAGTGCATGCAAGATAACTCATGAGTGTCCATATAACTTGACCAATCGTTATCGAATTAGTTCTCCACATAAGTAGGTTGCCGTTGGTGTATTAGATTATTTAAATAACAATCCTGTTATAACGTTTTAGGTACATTTTAAATTCTTAAAATGTTGAATGATATTTATTAAGATAATGGAAACTCATGAGTGTAGGTAATATATACATATTATGTACATGCACATTATAAACTTTATACAATTATATATTATTATGTACATATTTTTTATTGTTTGACAGTATTGTATAAATAAAACTGGAAAATCACATAGCCTGACAAATTATATTAAATATTTAAAAGTATTTGTATACGCACACAGCTAAACCACATAAAACCTTTTATTTTTGATGCTCATGTATGTATTTTACGGTAAAATTATTTATTTATATAATCCCCTTTTATCAGGCGGACAGTGGTATCAAGTCTAAATCAATATCAAATACAAAATTTCTTGAACATTTAAAACAGTCAAGCTTGACTGTTAGTTGTACCTGTGTGTTCGAAAAATAACTGCTTACTCTGTCATACGTACATTGTAGGTATATCGCTCATCCATTATTAAGTTGACCAAGTGTAGGGAATCCACGAAGATACTGTCACATGTTCGGGTTTTAACTTAGTTATATCTAACTTGCTTCTGAATTAAAAAATTCGTGCTTAATTTTGTACATTGTATTTGTACTTTCTACATTTGTACAGTGGAAAATTTAATATAATTTTTTATATTATTGTACTAAATGTTATAGTTTATGCAAGCATAAATATCTCAATGAGTAAATAGAGGCATATAGATAGTGATGGAGTGTGAGAAACAATTATAACAGATATCATCAATATTATAAGAGCACACACTTTTAGCCAGCCTTCTGACCAACGGTTATACCTGTGTATCGGTGATATACGGTGGCCCTGACTATCACCTCGCAAGTCGTGGGTTTGATTTCTACCCAAGACAAACATTAGTGTGCAGGAAAATGTCTCTATGTTCTGTGTCTTGGTGTAAAATATCTATAAATATTTTTAAAAAATAGTTATTTAGTATATCAGTTCTTTGTATCTGTTATCGGTATGTCATAGTGCATGTTCTGCTTAATTTGCGATCAAATAACCATGTGAAGGATGTACGAATATATTTATATATTTTATTTTTTAATGTATCCTTTATTATACATATCTATATGCTTATGTTATTTATAGTATTTGCTATTAGGTATGTTTTATTTATATAGATATTCTATCCCACGAATTCCGTTTGGCTATACTTCATGTGTAATATATACAACGTGTTACAAAATACCCCGTATAAATATAATTAATTATCAAAGCCAACAACCCTCGTAAGCTGTCATGTCAGGGAACCAGATTATTTAACAGAAAGGCCTACGTACCTATTTTACCTAATAATTGTCTACTTTAGTAGTTTTTCTATTTTTCATTCATAAAAATCAGGTTTTTTTCATTTTTTTCGGGACTGTTATACAGCGTTACTACGGTTCTTAAATATTGTGAATGGACTTGTTATAAGACCCTATTTAACCTCCTTTCGGTTTTACGGGTAGTTTTGTAACATTCTGTATTTGCTGTGACTTTAATAAATTCAGTAAAGCACACAAATCATACCCATATAATGTAACACATTTGAAGGCAAACGGACTTCGTAATATAGCTATGTACACCTGCAGTTTATATATTAGATCACAATTGCCGTTTTAATTTAATATGTAAAGTACCTCCACTGAGTTATGAATATCGGTTGACGTCACATCAAAATTATACTATCTGCACTGGGTCTCTATAGTTTTTAGGCTATTGAAATAAAATATATTTATTGCATGTATCCGCATTATAATTTTAATAAATATTGTCACTTATTGTCTATGTTCTTAGTAAGTATATATTATATCTCTTAATTTCACAGAATAGGTACAACAAAATTATTTTGTTGACCAACTACACTATTGCGTGTAATATGCTGTTGTTATAGATAAGATCTATCTTATAAAGTGCGTTCAATTCGTATTTTATGTATACTCGTATATCATCCCAATATTAAAATACCTATAATGAATACAGCAAGCCAGAATAGTGATTTTTTTACGTAAAAGTAGTGGCTTTTGGTATTAGTCATAGTGCAGAGTTAGTCTGGGGAAGTACTACCATACCTATTTCCACCGTGAACAGTACTGATTCGGTTAGAAAAGAAAAAGGGGCCGGTGAAATTACAGAAACATCAGACTTAACTTCACGTCTCAGGGTTGACAATGCATTGGCGATGCCCCTAGTGTTGCAAATGTCTATAAGCGGCGGTGACCACATAACATCATGTGGACCGTCTACATGTTTGTCGGCCTACTGGGCATTAAAAAAAAAGTTAAATAATTTATTCTTTTCTATGAAGGTCCGTCAAGGTGGAAAAAACGTCAAATCGGCTGTGAAAGGTTTAAAAAACAAAATACCGAGAACTGGATCAAGACCATCATCTGTAAATACGACTGATGATAGCAGGTGAACTAAATTTTTATCATTTCTACTAATCTTGGAGAATATAGCTTAAACAATTTCTTCTATAAATATCTTGTTAAATAAAATATGTGTGAAATCAGATGACGCTAACCAAATTATAAGTTACTGCTATCATTTGTTTCTTATGACAATTACAGGTTTTCGTGTGGATCTGCGACACCGGTATCATCGGATTCGTCGGACTCGTCGCCGGCTCACGAGCCCCCGCCCCGCGAGCCCCCGCTGGCCCTCCCCCTCGACCTGCTCACGGAAATGGAGTTCCTATTCGCGAACAAAAACGCACAACGACGAGATAGTTATCCCAACACTTCGCACAACTCCGACCTAAGCCTACCCGATAAAGCAGTGAGTCTTTTTTATTATAAAATGTATGATGTAGCAAGTTGTAATACGCTTTCGTTGTATTCCCGTGTCGTTATGCTTGCTACACACCTGAGTCATTACTTTCAATATCAGCTTTACATAATATTAATAACGTTGTTGGTACTCCTCACGGTTTGAATGTTGATTGCGGATGTTTCATTACCGGAGTCCTTGAATGCATTTCTAAAGTTACACATATCGAAAGTAATGATTTTTAACATTCCATAAATACTATAGAGTACCTTTTTTTAAATATTTTTGCATCGGTAGTTGTAATTATAGCCAGTTGTAAATAAGTATCTGATATAATATTATTTTTAAAAGGTATCTCTATAATTCAATGTTGCATATATTCCAAAATCTTGTAATCGTGCTTCATTTCATTATATTACTTTGAGAGGCTTCCAAACACCTGTGCTGTACTGTGCTTAGTTCGTTGTGTTTGGTCCCATGTGAATGCATTATAAGCATGTACGCTCCTAGGAGCACCGTGGCACATTATTTAATTTTATTTTGCAGAAAACACTGTCACCATGCCTCCCACCCCGGTTACCGGAACGTCCCCAACTCCCACTCCGTTACCCAATAATTTCCACGAGGAAACTTATCGATCTGTCGGATGCGCCGACGCCCCCGCCTCGAGCCGCGGCTGTCGTGCCGCACAATAATCACTTTGTCAGTAACATCACCAAAAACGATGTGATCGCCGCGACAGACTTTCACACGAGCACGATACGCTTCACTGAGGGGAACGACAAGGCGAAACTAAAACTGACCATGTCGTCGAACCTGCGGAAGCCGCAGTCGCTACAGAACGCGCAAACACCGAACGGTGCGCCTAAACTAGTGGCACCCTCTGTAGGCAGTAGGTCCGCTCAGGACGCGGGTCGGCCTCGCGTCTCCGCCCGCCCGCCCGTCGCCCTACCTCCGAACAGAGGAAACATTCAAGAGGTAATTGTGATATGCATATTTGTTATCATATCGATTATGTATCTGGTCGTAAAACAAAAGAATTTCGCATACTTGCCTTGACAGCTACGAGAGTGGATTTTGTATGCACTAACACGGAGTTTGACTTGCGATACGTAAATAGAGTATTTATTTATTTAAACGATGAATAATAATAACCTTAACCAATTGTTAACGATTATGAATTAATATATTTTATAACATTTGCAAAGGTTGTCCCTATTTCCTCATGATGCATATTTTTATACCTTATCACTTCCTTATCACGGTTTTGAGCATGAACTTTTTTACTTATGGAAATGGTGTGAGACAGGAGGATATACGTTATTGTGCGACATTGCATGAATTATTGTTTCTTTCTTCATCCATCACTAACAACAGTGGGATTGTAGACAACACAAGCCATTAAATTGTAAAAAAAGTATAGTAATTGAAGTATCAACTGCCTTTTTCAAGAGGATACTGATTGAATTGATTATAAAATATTGTGGTGAATAACGAAGCAGATGACTCAAGATAAATCCTCAGGGAGGATTTCCGTTATTTTATTACATATCAAAAAAGTGCTAAGAATGCTGATGTGATATTGACTGAAACTTAAACCACCATAATTTTTTCTATCTCCTATAGATTAATGTGCAATGATAAATCCACCATCTGTGTGAGTGAAAAAAGAGGGTGAGAAATTATATTCTGCTCGTTACATCGAACACATCTTAATGATCGTATGGTTCCTTATAGTAACAAGACGCATATCTCTTAAAAATGTTGTTATATATTTTTTAAGGGAATGCTTTGTTTCATCAGATACCTTTAATGTTTTTTATAAGATTATTTAATTTTTGAATTTTATACATTCTATTTACATAAATATACCTTTAGTTGTAAATTTTCTATAAGAAAGCAAAATGTATACAGAGAGATTAAGCCCATAGCCGATTTTTTTATTTTGTTAGGCCCAATTTCACTAACGTTTCATTAATATGCGAATTATGTGATAAATATGGTTGAGAAATAGGTATATATGGAGAATCTGTCATGCAGTCATATATTTTATCGTACATATGAGTTATTCGAAGTTAGTAAAATTGGGTCTTGAAAGTCTTGTACAATGTACCGCTACAATAAGTAAAGGCGACCATGTCCGTTCACAAACAAAAAATAATGTATGATTCGAGAGATTTAATAAATTTACTTAAACAGCTTTATATCATTGCCTTAAATTCAGTATGAAAATACAATATTATGCGAATATGATTTATTAAACTATCATTTAAGTATTTATTTTCATACGATCTATATTTTAATTACCAATAAAAATCTCTTGAGATAAATCAGAAGACCTATTTGTTTATTCATTAGTATTTTTGATGCATTGTCCCGATTAGTATTTTGGTGGTGCAAAATGTTATATATATACGGCGTTTTAATAAAACAAGTATCAAATGCACAAGCACATGTATATATGAATATTACACTTTGTCATCAGTTAGTTCTCGCTTTGTTACATAGAAATTGCAAATGCATGTCGCTAAATATAAGTATATTTACTTATCATTGGGTTTTTTATTTCAAATTATATAATATAAAAGTATATACGTGTGTTTTTAATTATATTATTTAATCCATAGGCATGTTTGAGTATGTATATAGTAGGTATATATATGTTACGTGTTGTGTTTGTGTTGTATGTGGACGTGCGATTCGGACAGAGTGAGTTTTTGGATAACCCATGTATATATACAATGTCGAGCCAGAGGCAAAATCTACCGTAAGCGTATCGAGTGCGCCAAATACTAATCCAATGGGAAATTGAATATCGCGCAACGTCACGGTATCCGCAGTGTTAAATTTCCTATACAAATCAGCTTTCTGGCGCATTCGATACGATGACGATACGCTTACGATAGATGTTCGTACTTAGAGCACTGATATTTACCAATGTTTCACCTTTTTATTGCTTCTGTCGGGAACATATTTATATGCTCCATTCAAAAAGTCATCCTGCTAAATCGCACTTAGTTATTGAAGCGTCGAGTGATAACGCAATTTTGACGCAGTGTAAGATCGACACATTTAGGTAAAACCTGTAACCGTCTATTTAAAATGCACTTAACATGTAACCGAGTAAAACTACATAACTACCCCCGAATGTGTGATACTAGCATTCAATACCTACATAATATTTGCAGCCACAATAAAATACCAGTCCATTAAGAGATAAGTAATTGATTTCACTGTTATTATTTTAATTGAAATGCATTAGTTATTTCGTAAATAAAATGACTAATAATCCGACAGCGTGCACGTTTAAATTATGCCTCAATACGCCCGTTCAAGTTTTGATCGGACTACCTGATACGCCTAAACTGTAATAGAAATATGTAATAATGTTACTTATATAAATTAATCTTATTGCTTAACACTTGACTAATGTATTATGTTTGCATAACCACTAAAACTTAAAAGAATTGAAGTGATCGTAAGTCGGGCTGCAAACGGGTGTAAGCTTATGTGTCTAACCGACATATTTCTTTTTCAGTCGTGTGGCTCAGATTCTGATCTCATAAAACTGGATGATTCGCCGACCAACTTGGAAGATTTCGATCCGCTCAAGCGTCGCGATAAGAATCATAAAGTTGATCAGGTCAAGACGTCTACCGACAGTGCTCTCTTACACGAATACGGACTAGACTTTAGTCAGTTCGATTTGTTGAATTTTTCTCCAAGTTCAAGCACGCCTCAAGATACAAGTGTGCCTAAGGGGTGGACTACATTTAACTAGTATTTCTCATCGCCTCTCTCTACTTGGTGTATATTAATTATTTAACATATGTGAATAATTCGCGTAGGTACGTTGTAATTCTAATGGATAACGCTTTTTCATGTTTAGATACATTAACTATATTTATCACAACGACGGTGTTAATATTGAAATGCTGAATTGTAAAGAATGTTATATATATAATGTTACATATCATTGAAATGTACATGGAATATTGTTTAATCTATAACTATGATATTTGTATATTTGTTTTGTAGATACATACTGTATATATATTGATTTACAGTAACCGATTCCATGTGAGTAATTTATGGGTGATTTATATACGATTGTTTCTTTTGAAATTAATCAAGTGCTAGTTATTCCGAATGCTTAGTTTATATTTTTGTTATGTATTTTTATTTTTAGCTTAGCGCATATATGTTTACATAAAGCGGCTAACATACAATTTTAAGCATAGTGTGGACTTAAAATTATATGACAGCCGAAAAATAAGAAAGACGAGCGTAACGATGTAAATTTGTTAAAACTCATCAAACACTGTAACATTTTGTTGATCGAGCAATGACGATTACGTAGTTATGTTGCCAAAGCTTACATATAATGATAAATACAAATCAGTACAGAGTGATTGATCACTGTCCCAATTTCATCTCCAAAACGACTATTAAGTGGCGAGCCATAACTCATCACAGTAATTTATGGTCTGATCGAGGAATAGGTGCCAAATGCTTAATATAAAATGTTGAATCGTTGTCATTTTAATTATTGAAAAAGCTTTAAACTTAAACCCCACGCTTGTGTTGTTTACAGGCAGATAGGTTTATGTATAGTAACATATTCTAAAACATATAAATGTCAACATTTTAAAAACTTATAATTTTCACGAGAAAAATGTTCATTTAGAAACCTCACTAGCAGGTCAACTAGTTAATCTATCTTTGCTTACATCTTATTCTAATTCCAATCCAACCCACATACCAGATATACCATTCCACACCACGGGTTGTTTATTATAATCATTTTTTTGTATAATTAATTTTAACGTCTGCTCCACCACATATATACACCTCGTTTCATATACTAATGCCTTTCCACATAAAGTAAAATCAATTTAAAGTAGCTGTAACTATATATATGTTTAGTCTTACTGCTTAACCTTAGATTATACAATACTTAAATACCTTAATATATATATATATATAATAAGGTATAATATATATATACCTTAATTATTAAATACCTTAGAGGCAATAAAAAGACCATCCTCCGATGTTGATGTTCACTCCCTATAAACGGATGTGCTTACATAAGAATAAATAGATATTTAGAAAATATCAAAAACTACGACAAGTACATAAAAGTAAAATAAATCCTACAATATACTACATAACAGATAACTTATTGTTCGAACAATAAAATGGTACCGTATGTGAAAGATTTATAATCTCAAAGGCAAAGGGGATATCTCAAGTATGAAAAATTTCATTAAAATAATTATTCAAAAATAACTACAGCGAAAGCAATAAAAAAAATCCTTCTTTTACCTGATTTGTGACATTAATCACTAATTTATTATAACGTTTTATATTTATTCTTCGGCAATAACAATGAAATTTATATAAATGTAAATTAAAAAGATACAATATTTTATATAATGCAATCGAAATGCGATATATTTGAAACATAGCTTAATTTATTTTGTATTCAATGTTTAACTAGATATTATTACATGATTAAAGAGTACAATTAGCTGGTTATAAGATAAAGAAATTATTTTATGTGCATACAACTTACCTGTTATTATAGTGTTGTTTTTAAAAATGCCTTTTTATGCAATTCCAGGGGCTTGCAGAAGCTCTTTATTAAAAAGCTGTGATTTTAATGTGTATATATTATTAAGGTAGAGTAGCAAAATATGAAATTATTTCAGCGCAATTGATGTTCATATTATGGTATTGGGGTTTGAGCATTTTCAAATTTGTAGTCAAATCTAATAATGAAAGTCTACAGCTGTCTTTTAGTCCTTATTAGTTATAACATCTGGACTTGTTAGTTCTGGAATATGGAACTTTCCGTGAACATAATACGGTTCAATGTTATGTGTCGTCTCCTTTTGCTGATATTGTAATATTTAACTCTAAACATACCATAACCGGGTCAAATGACCCATTTTGAACTTTGCATTGTTAATGCACGTATCATCTTATTGCTTTTGCACATTTGACTTCAAGACTGTTTCTCACTAATTAATATACAGTTATACTATTTATTTCCCTTCCTAACAACCATATATCATACATTGAAGCAGGAAACATAAAGTCACATTTGACCCGCTATGGTAGAAATAGGTACCTAGTAAGTGTTGGTATGATTAGTGTTAATTAACAGTAAATTAACCTTGCTCTTATATCTACTGTTACACCGTGCTAAGAGGCGTACCTTTATAAGCAGAGCAGACCCATGCTCATCCTATATACAGCACTATTTCCCTCTGTCCATCTGAAACTAGTCGCATCAAGCCAAGTCGAATAAAATCACCACGAGAAGAATTGGCAGAGTCCCGAAGAGGCTTCATGAGAGAGTTTAGTCATTTCCCAACCTATTATTCGATGTACCCCAAGATAACTTTTAATAATGTTGAAAACTCTATTATATGTCTAATGCTGCCGGTAAAATGTATGTTGTATGTGTATAAAATGTATTGTTAACCATTTAAGATCATTTTTATCTATAAATAAAGTATTAGAGGAAGACCTATTAGTAATATTTTGCTTATTACTTATATTCAGTTATAAAAGGCATTTATCTGCACTTGATAATATATAGCGTAACGGAATCCGTAACAGATACCCTTCACGCGAGCTTTCATCTGTTTGAATGCGGTTACGGGTTCGAATCCTACAATAAGGTTGAGCTTTCGATACCTAAAGGTAAACATCGCAAGGTAACCACAACACGGTGTTACGTTTTAGTGGGTTCTTTGCAGTATCCGCTTGGCTGACCAAATCTGCTGCCTATTGGCGAGTTCCATCGGGCAGCTCCACTTCAGGCAGTTCCCGTCTCGGCTTTTTTGTGCTTATCAAGTTCAGGTATAAAATACTTACTTACCAAGCTGAGACGCTGGTTATGGTGACTATGATGATGGTAACACAAGCTTATTTAATACGATTTAAGTAACTGATACTCCTACTACTTCTGAAATACATTTTATGTAGATAATTTACACCCAGACACAACTAAACAGAATTACATTGTTATACATAAAAATAATTGTCCGGTGGGAATCGAACCCACGACCTGTGTGGATAGTAAATGTCAGACTGAAAAACGAGGCACTATAAAATCAAAATTTATAGTTAAGTAGTTGCCGTAATAAAATCTCTGCTGAGTTTGGGATCTGATAATCGTATGTGAAGATTGTCCTTTCATAGACGAAAATTAGCAGGTAACGGCCTCAACGCGTGAATGATACATACGGTGTTGCAAGTGTCAATAGGCTGTATAGTCCCTTTCATCTAAGAGGTGCCGTTTGACAGTTATGACAGATTGAAAAATAGGGATAGGGAAATAAATCGGTTACTACAATATCCGATTCTTAAGATATCGATACCATTTCTTTGTATTTACTAGTCGATTATGGTTTTCAGATTTTTAAAAACCCCGCTCCTCAACCAAGCACGTCAAGCCTAAGCGATTTGTCGCCAAAAGGAAGAGATCACGGGTTGCCTTAAGTGTTACGGAAAAGCTTTTGTTTATTATTTTTCCAATGGTATATTTGCCAATACCGCGTTCACTGACACGATCCCGCACTTGTGTAACTGGCAATAGAGGCCCACTGGTTTGAGACTCACACTCGAAATATTCGTGTAATTTCACGACCAATTCACGAGCCTGGGATTTTAAAGTATGTCCTCTATTCGACATTATAAAATTTATTAAATACTAAAAGGTGACGGGATTGAAAATGACTCGTTATCAGTCATCATCATCATTATCAGCCTATCTCCGTCTACTGCTGATATACCTACGTATACGCCTCACATATGGCACGCCACTGAGTTATCGTTTTCAATAACTTTGATTATTCGTATACAAGTAATTTGTGAATAGTCGCAACACTACGCTAATGGTAGGTCCAAGGTGACTTTAAAACGACTTCTAGACTAAATAATATTCTGTATAAACTGGTTATTTTGCATTGTATGAAGGATTGAATTAAAATTTATTGAATAAGAATTGCACATCTTGTAATAAAATAAAAATAACTTAATAATTCCATGGTTTTACGGAAACTGTTTATGGAACGAAAAATTTTTGAAATTGTGTGAGTTACGCATATGCAAAGTTGTTTCGGCTTGAAAAGTACGAAATGTCAAACGATACCTATTAGATTAGATGTACCGTAGTCATCGGTTACCTTCTGACGACCCGTCAGCTAGTTAGCCTTAAGTGAGACTAAAAATAAAAAAAACCTAAAAGACACGTAAAATTGAAAATATAATATATATAATAATAATATAAATTAGAATTAAGAGTAGTGTAAATAAGAAAAATAAATATTGTGAAAAAAGCGTGGGTTGCATGGTGTCAATAGTTATAAATATTTTATTGACAGATATGAGTAGAAGGAATTATAATTTGATAATATCTTAGAAAGTACCCCACGCTGTTTTTACAATAAAATTATTTATATTCTTAATTTAAATTTATTTTCTATTGCAACGTGTTTTTTAGTTTTTTTAAAACTAAGTATTATTATTGTTTTTTTTTAATTTATTTTAATCGCTAATCTTGATTGTCCTATTAAGGATAACGGATCTAATTATTTAAAATATTGCATTGTCGTCGGTCCTCGATAAATCTACAAAGTTTGAACGAAAACTGACCTATTAAAGTGGGTCAAAATCGCGACCAAAGGAGTCGGTTACATACAAACATACAGGTGAAACTAATAAAAGCGTCTTAAAAAGGGGTTAGTATTCTGTGAGTCACTTACCTACAATGTTTTGTGATAAATTATGAAGAAAAAAATGGGGTAACACTCTTGTAACACCTAATAACGAAGCTAGTATAGACAATTTTATATTAATCGTAAATAACAACAATTAACTAGCCTGTAACGATAAGTCCAACATAATTGTGGCTAAGTGGTGTCGTTGAATGGGTTCCATTTACTTCAATGAGCTTGAGCTTTGACCCTGAAGTAGATAATTGCTTCCTAGTTTCCGAGCACGTACTACGAACCGTTGTGTTCCGGTAGCTAAACTTAAGAGCCAATTCCTGACTAGCTACAATTCTCCCCACACATAATTTCACGTATTATTGGGTAAGATAAATATAAAAGATGTCGAGGTAGAAGTTAGAAATTAGGTGATATTATTGATTTTATAGTAGGCGCGACAGAACGATTTTCTTGAAAATTTTCAACAGGTGGGGTAATAGTTATAGTATACGAGATTGTGGATGAAAGTTTCTTTATGAGGATTGCACGGGATGTGACATACGAGTATAGCTTTAAAATAAAAAAGTTAGCAAGTCAGTATATCAATATTTTTCGAAATTCTATAAGTATATGAATATCTATAAGTTTGTATGGGAAATACATTGTTTATGTACAGAATTACTTATTGTGGTATTAATGTTTTACAATACAATTATACAAGTTATTTAGAATTTTGAAAATTCAGCACGTAAGCCCGATAATAAGGGTGGTAAAATTAGTAAGAAAATCTGAAAAACTTCTTTCTACCTATCAGTATACGTACTAAAATAAAACTGTATCCTTGATTAGTAATTGAAAAGATTTGCCAGAAACTGATTCCGGTTGATGTGCTGTGTGGTGATGGTGCATCGTGAATTCGACGCGGATTACTACAACCCCGACTTATCTGTAGGATGTCGTAAGAGGCGACTTAAGTGTGCACTGACACCCAGTGGTCATAGACCGGGAGATGGTGACACAAAATTCCAGGCAATTTTTACCAGTATGGCGACTCTTCAGGGGTCTAATTACGTAATGACGAAAAGGAAAATTATGGTCACGGTACAATTCCCAAAGAGGGTTAGCATCTGCCCCCTTATTCAGCTAATACTAACATCGTCGACGAATCGCTTCACGGATGCCTCGGAGAGCTTATCTCTCACGTGATTAGTAGTATTACAGTAATAAGTAAAAGAGACAGCACGGAGGCCGCGACGAAACATCCTCGAGTTAGTGTCATTTTCCTTACTGCTGTAAAAAATCTGCCAAATATCATGAAATAAATACCTACGTAATGCACCAAGTAGTCTGTTGGCACACGCAAAAAACATAAACTATCTAGGTCAGGTGTGGCCAACTTTTGTGCACATAGGATCTACTTTTTATTTTAAAATTGAGTCGCGATCGACCTATTTTGAGTAGCGCAGGTAATGAACAATATGCGCACGGGACATGCAACGGCTGCGAATGTCTCCCTACTCGAACCATGAGCTGCGTACATGTTCATTCCAGTTCATTCCTGTATCAAGTACTAGAAACATTTGGCATTGAATGCGTCCTATCATGGAACTTGCGAGTGATCGACCAAAATTGGTCGCGCGATCGACCGGTCGATCGCGATCGACTTGTTGGCCACTCCTGATCTAGGTACTAGGCGAATTTTAATGGAATTTTGGTAGGTATGTTTTCTAGGCCTATAGGGATTCCTTTTATCCCCACAGCGAAGAATTCATCTTTGATTTATTAAGTATTTTTATTGACGGTTCCGATAGTTTTAAAGTTAGAATCTTAGAAACACGTATGTATTTCAGGGTTCCTAAAATTTAACCTAAAAAGGGTAAAATGGAGTTTTAAATTACGGTAAAAAAAATGGGAAAAACCCATGCCTAATGGACTAAACATGTTTGAATTGTAAATCCTATTCCATGGTCATATTTGCTTTATACACTTACTAATTGATGCAAATAAATACATGTTAGGTAGTACCACAACGTTCTAATGTCATCTTCCAGGGTGGTGAAGTTTGTATGGAGAATGTGTACTATTTGGGGGGATTAACCTGGCGTCGGTATAAATAATCATTAAAATTACATATAGCAACCTATCTTACTTAGAATTCTTAATTATTTCGTTTTACTTGCTTTTTCTTTGCACGGAATTAACCGACAGGTAATCAAGGAACGTGGGTAAAGCCGCGGGGAGAAAAATATTTTATTGTTAGACTACTGTTGCATAGCTATACTGCAAATCATAAACTTCTGACGATTCGACTTGTCATAATATTATTATATACCTACTTACATTATATACATGCTTACCGTATCTATTGCTTAATAAAAAATATGATATAAAATGTGAAATGATAGGCATAAATTTCACGAAGAAAAACACAATATAGACAATTATAGGTATATACTTATCTAACCTACTTTATTTCATCATTCCGGCGCTTAATGTTAGTAGGGGTTGGTACCTACTCAATTAGAGAGCTTATTTGGCAATTACCTATTTGCCTACGTGTAGAATTTCAACGAGTCTAAGGTTATTAAAATAATTACTACTGGTTATTAAATATTAAGTGAGCGACCTTATTTCAGGTTGAGCAGGAATATTCCGTATTAATTTCATCTTTTGTTATTTATCAAATCTTTTAAATAAATTAAGTAATGATAATAATTCTCAAAAATATGATTGTAATATCCGACCGATAACTTTCAACCCTTCTGTCGGATCCATTTCTTTGGTTTGTTTGTTCCTACATGTGTGTGATGAGGACTAAACTTGCGGCACGCCATGATGGCCGTTTTGACGTTTAACAATGACAAAGAAAAATAACCGTTATTCCTTGACACCTAAGGTGCATCTATTGATCCAATAGCTTATTGTATGATGATGGAAATCAATCTTATTCCAAAGCAATACAGTTTCTTTCCCAAAGATAATCTGAAACGTCAAAACGGCCATCATAGCATGCCGGTAGTATAGTCCCTCGTGGCAACTAAATAGACCAATTACGACAAATTAGGTGTCAAACGATTTGTAATAAATCTGTGGGAAACGAAAGCTAATTGGAGGTAGGTTGCTTACGTGTTACAGTCGGGATTTATTTTTCTTTTCACATATTTTCTGTCCTGTAATATCTATATTTAAAAAAAAAAACAACTCGAAACAATATTTGTCGTGAAATTCGGGGAATTCCCTCGGTGCTATACCGAAATCTAAGTATGTAATGGTGCAATTTAAAACGGGCAATCCAAATTAAATCTATATACATAAAAATGAATCCCTATTTCCCTTGGTCACGGCATCACGCATGGACGGCTGGACCGATTTCGTAATTTTTTTTTGTTGTATTCGTTATTGTCAGGAGAAGGTTCTTATGTAAGAAAAAAATATAAGAAAACAACGACAATATAACTCTTATAATGTAACCTTATGGTGTTTGACATAAATGTCAGTCGTTTGACAATATCGTTTAAAACAGAGGCATATGTCGGAATTATAATAATAAAATAATTAATCTATCATTACTTAGTCTACATTTCACAGTCGATTAAATCGGAAAATTGTATTTTAATGTACAGTGATTTTTTTAGAAGTGTTGGTCCATCACGTTTAGTTCAGAGCGCCATCACGCCTAATATTAAAAGTTTAATTATCAAGAATAATAAACACTATGTTCTTGGTATTTTATGTTTATTAATGATACCAGGTCGAATTAAATATTAATTGACTATTAAATATTAATTGTGTCAGGACAACGTCTGCTGGGTCAGCCAGTGTGTTTATAAAATATCGTGCCTATGCTGTTGGTCCTTGAGGTGTTCTTTCTTCTGAAGTTAATCCTGAATGTAGAATCAGGTCATGCTTACTGAAAAAAGCATTGTAATTTGATCTAAACCATCTTGTTAAATCTTAACTCCGTAGGATAAGAGTAAGTGCTTTTAATTCAGCTAACAGCTGCAAACTAACATAGTTACCTGCATTGCAAGTTAATTAAAAAACGAGCTCGCCGATATATGAGGCACCAACAAGGTTATAGCTCTTAACTTTATAAATTAACTCAAAGTACCTAGGTAGCCTACATCTTGGCAGATTGAGTAACATGTATTGTTCTAAACAACTTGAACAAAGGCATAGATGAATTTACCAATGCGTAGTGTATCAAAATGGCTCATATTTATCGGCACACATTTCAGTATTCAGTATTTTAGTCGTTAATTTAGATTTTATATCGTTTACATACATGTTAAGGGAACGTACCCATACTACGTGACCTATTTTTTCAGATTTTTTGACCCCTCCCTCCCCTCAGTGACCACTAGAAGTATATGCCAAGACCCCCCCCCCCCCCCCTAGTTTTCACGTAATAATTTATAATTATGATTTTTAATCATTTCACAGGCGTATTGTGAACAGAAACAATATAAGTTGCCAGTCTATTTCCGGTTAGTATACAATAGTAGTCTTTGGTCAGCGCCACCATCTGTGAGTTTGAAAAGGAGATTTCTCTCAGTAAAATCGATAACGTGACAAAAACCACCCCTCCGCTCCTGTGACTGACCGTAGTATTTTAAAGACTCCACTCCCCCCCCACCCCTCAAACGGGTCACGTAGCATGGGTACGTTCCCCAATACGTTTCTTTTTGGATAATTGATAACAAATTTTGCAGTTGGTAACTTTTTATGAATTATGCGGCATTTTTGTAGAACTTAAAAAAAAAAAGTATATACAGTTTAAATATTTTTCATGTCATCACATTTCTTTTATTTACTCGTTTTATCACTGATCCTATTGTTATTTATTTTGTAAAAGTTCTGTAACTGTATCTTTGTGAAATGAGTTTTAATTTGAGATTGAGAACTTCTAAACAGGTTTGTTTGAATTAGCAAATTGAATATAATGGGTCCGGCTCAAGATAAACACTTATCATCTATTTGTAACTAATCTAATCCTGATGATATGATATCTGAGAGCGCTAACAGATAACATTATGAATATTCACCATATCTACGTAACTAAAACCTAATTGTATAGATTTTGAAAAATATGCAATTTATCTATATGATATAATGAAAATCACTTTCAGTTTCAGTAGCGGGTATGTATATTAGTTAGACTACAGCTTCGTCATAACCTTACCTTTTTAGGGCTTAATAGTTTAGATGTTAGGCTTCAATAGGTTGATACTTGTAAGTTTTATATTTAACGGTATTGTGGGTTTGTGTTGGACAAGTGTACCAAGTCGAAGGTGGTATGCATACAAAGTCTAAACTGGAAGTGGCTCCATATTGCACTTGATGAAACAATAACATAAGCTAGGTTTCTTATTCTATTGCATAAATAAGAGAAAGAGAGTAGCTATCGTGTGAATGCCGTATTATTATAATATTAATTTAGTTATGGTGTCTTGTTGATTTAAATGTAGTTTTGTTTTAAATATGTTAAGTTTAGTATAATAATATTTCATTTTTTTTACATGCGGCCTTTTAAAAGGATCACGCCACCTTGCTATTATAACTAGCTTGTATAAATTCTAATACTTTATTTAGTATATAATAATAAATAAATAATAATAATAATAATAAATATCCCGGGACATTCTTTACACACGGCCATCTGGTCCCAAACTAAGCAGAGCTTGTACTATGGAAACCAGATAACTGATACATTACATAGACATATACTACTATTTTTTTTTTCTAAATACATACTTATATAGATATTTACACCCAGACACAGAACAAACAGACATGTTCATGCACACAAATGTTTGTCCTGGGTGGGAATCGAACCCGCGACCGTAGGTTTGGCAGTCAGAGCGTTAACCACCAAGCCAACTGGCCTGTCAATACTTTAGTTGCAGACGATAATTTTTTTAGGAAATCCATTTTTAAATAAATAAATTTATAGACTACTAGCTTTCCTCCGCAGTTTCACCGGCGTTCCCAAGGGATGTTACTTTTTCCCGGTATGTTTCCTGTCTGTTGACAGGAATCATTTTATACATACACATATTACCTGCATTAACAAATGCAGGTAACTATGTGCTGAGTTTCATCTTAATCTTTTTAGTAGCTTTTGCATGAAATACATTTCACAACACCAAACATCCATCATTGCAAAATTTTGCAAATATTAGGAGGAAGTTAGCATACTGTAGGCTTGCAATAAGTCAGGTATACAGGTAGACCTAACGGTTCAATAAACTAATCTACGACTGCGGCCACATCTAATATCAGTTGGAATAGTTTACTCAGCGGAGCGATACTTGAATGTCAAAGTTTCCTAGCAGCAAGATATTTGGACGACTATAGGTCGTGATCTCTTCGTAAACTATTATTTGCTCTAACTTATTAGAGTTCCATACCTCAATCGGCAATCATGGAACCGTTATTGGATCACTTTGTTGACTGTCTGTCAAGACTAACCGCATGGAGGTGGAGGTATCGAGATGAAATTAATATCAATACTCAAATCTGCTACCCCTTAGAATAGTGAAAATAACCAAACTTCTAAATCAATGCAATGTAAAGATAAGACCGTTTATGCTCCCTTTATGGCGCTTATTTTGAAGCTCGCAAGGGAATCCAAAGCTACAGGGGAAACAGTTGATATAGAATCATGAAATTAGGCAAGAAGCAATGCCATGTAGCACAAGTTAAGGAAAAATACAAAAAATACTTCATATAAATACGTAAAACTACATCACACAAATATTATAGGTAAACTTATTTGCTTTTCATACACTGGTCGCGTCCTATGTCGATATATGGGAACAAGAAATTCCAAAGACAAACTTATTGTCTTTTAATCCGACTTACTTTCCGTAGTTTCATAGTTCATGAACTTTAGTATATGAAACCCTTGCGCAAGTCAGTCTCGCATTTGCCTGCTTTTTTAACTTGAGGGTTGATGTACGATATAGTGCCACCTACCTCTACCACCGTGATATGATTTCCATAAGCTTTCCTTCAGCATAGGCTCAAGTTGTTTGCAAAGTTCTGACCCACGACTATCGTCACGACAACCGACACCAACCATCGTTAGAGCCTGACCATTCATAAGTGCCTGTGAAGGTCTGTTTTAGTAAATATATTTCATTTCATATCACTTCTTATTTCTACTAACTGAGCTATAATTGCCTTAAAATGCCATCCACAATCAGGTCGGTACAAGGGTCTGGCTATTGACGTAATAATATTTCCTGACATTCAAACGAGACAGTTGGCGCGGTGGTGAGATGCTCTGACTACTACACCACTGGTTGTGGCTTCGATTCTCACCCAGAATTATCCTAGGTCCCTTTCAAACTGTACCGTCCGATCTCAGCTTGTTCTATAGAAACAAGATAACTGATATATACTAATACAACTTCTTTTTATACAAACATATTATTTACTATTTAATAAACATGTTACTGCACACAAATGTGTTTATGTCTTCGGTGGGAATCGAACCCACAACCTGTGGCTTGGCTGTCAGGCTCTCTAACCACCGAGCCAACAAACTCGTCAGGTCTGTTGAGTCGGTGTGTATATGTCTAAAAAAAATGACTCTTTTTAAACTGTTGTATTAAACCGTATAATAATATCAATTTTTAGTTATTAAAATTCCAATAAATCGGGTATCTACAGCATCGCTATGGCCATCAATAAAATCACAAATTGAATTGCAACGTATTTATCAACTAGCTTCCCCAGCGGTTTTCTGTGTTCTCCGTTATTGCCAGTCTATCGGATATCGTATAAAAAGTATCAAAATTAAATGCTGTTCGTTAGTGTGAGCATCACTTGAGATCGGCGGGGCTGATTCGAAAATTTGCCGTCCGAAAGGTTTTAATGGAAAGAAACATAAAAGAGCTCGAATATTGCTCGGAAAATGGGAAAATTAGTAATAAAATAGAAAGTCCTTTTTTTCTCACAGTTTGAAGTTGCAATGTCACGCATTTAAAAAAACACTTATTTACGAATCCAAACCAATATTCTTAGTAAGTTTATATTGATTTCTATAACCTTTTTTCAACTACAAAGTTAAGATATTCAAATTCAAATATTTTTATTCAAATAGGCCTTTACAAGCACTTATGAATAGTCAGACTCTAATACCAGTTCGGAAGGTTGTTTTTACTGAGAAGAGCCGGCAATAAACTCAGCAATTACTCTTTTTAATAACAATCTTAGATTTATTACAAAATATTTATTTAGTCTCACTGACAAAACCTGTGTTGTATTGCAAAAGTGAAGAATTATTAAACAATAATAATATGAATATCTAATAATAAAAAAAAATACAAACAAACTAAAGCTGATCAGCCCCCACAAGCAGCACCTGTTCACAAGCATGACGCATGTGGCAGCCATCGCCCTCCTCGCCATACTGTAGGGAAGTGAGCGACCCGCCACACAACGCCGCCGCAAGCAAAGGAATATAAGTGAGCATGACTAACTTAAGCTTGTTAACATCAAAATAGGAATATTGAATTTTAAAATACACACAAAGTGTTATCACTGTGACTATAACATGTTCATAAAAGTAATAGCCTACGTATACATACATTAGAATAGAATATAAATGTATATACCTACATATTTATAAATTCACTTATAAAAATACTTAAATGGGTAGCTTGTCAGGCGAACAATTCATTGCCAAAGATTATTATCTTCTAAATAATCAGATATACTATAAAATCCCTTTTGATATAAAATATTCTTTACCACCTTTTTTAATTTATGCACGGGTAAGATAGAGTACCAATGCTCTCCATTTAGCTTTATCCCGGTTTCACCCAAGTTCCAGAGACTATACGACCTTCTAAGCTCTGGCAGGTAAACATAAAATCAAGTCAATGAACGTGAAGGCAAAGATTAATTATTATACTTACCACTGTTTTTTTAGTTTGACAGACAAATCTTACCACCGATTTTAGTTCTAATAGACAAATTAAACAAATCGGTTTTTAAATTTATTATTATTAATCATTAACAATACCTATTATGGAATAATCTCCCAGAATACGTGGTGACAATCCACAATGTTAATCAATTCAAAAACCGACTCGACAAGTCTATCAAAGAGACGAACTAGCAGAGAACAACAGGATATTGGTATTTATTAGTTGAATCAACTGCCTGCCTGATGATTAAATAATAATAACATTGAACTTATACAATACAAGAAAAATATTGTGTGATTGTTACTGTATTTTCGTGTTTGAAATACAAAGGATGTCAAATCAGAATAGCTTTTGTTGAAATTATTAAAAGCGGTTTCTCAAGAGATTATATCTTATATTTTCTCTAGATACAAAGTCGATGCTCTATCAATGTGGCAAGTTTCATTCGGAACTGTTTAGGAGAATTTCATCCATACATCCATCAGCAGAAACTATAGCTTTTATATAATACTAGCTGTCCCACGTGGTTTCATCCGCGTTCTAAAGGGATGTTTTCAACAACAGAACTGTAACTGATGCCAAAAATAAAAGATTGAACTGTTGATCTCATCGCCAGCGGTTTCGGATTCTATAGGGGTCATAAATCGATTTTTATATATAGAAGACTAGCTGTCCCCCGCGGTTTTACCCGCGTTCCCGAGGGATATCACATTTTCCCGGGATAAAAAGTAATCTATATGATATTCTAGGATATGCTCTATGTATGTGCCAAGTTTACACCATATCTGTTAAGTAGTTTTTGCGTGAAAGAGTAACAGACATACTTCATATCTTATTTATATCTTATCTTTCCTCGTCGTATATAATCATCATTATATCAGCCCAGGGCTGCCACTGCTGAACATAGGCCTCCCCCTTGGATTTCCATCTCGAACGGTCTTGATCCGCCCGCATCCAGCGGCTTCCAGCGACTCTGACTAGATCGTCGGTCCACCTGGTGGGAGGTCGTCCCACTCGGCGTTTTCCTGTACGTGGTCGCCACTCGAGAACCTTTCTTCCCCATCGGTTATCAGTTCTTCGAGCGATGTGGCCTGCCCGTTGCCACTTCAGCTGGCTGACTCTACGAGCTATGTATACCGCCTTTGCTTTTCTATGAATGTCCTCGTTTCGGACCCCGTCGCTAGTTCCACAAAATGACGATAGTTCCATACAACTTTTCATCCCCCTTTTAACCCCTTACACTTTTTTCTTTACCCCCTTTTTTCGCATTAAAATGTAGCCTAAGTCCTTCCTCGGCTCTAGACTATATGGGGTATATCAGTAACAGTTTTGCAGGGTATAATTGATAATATTGCTCCCCATTTAGCTCAAATTTTTACCCGATGCGTAGATTTTGGTAAATTTCCGGATTTAATGAAACATAGCAAAGTTATACCTTTGTTCAAGGCCGGAGATCCTAGTGATCCAACCAATTATAGGCCTGTTTCTATCTTGACAGCCCTAAGCAAAATATTCGAAAAGATTATTTTAACGCAACTACTTGCTCACTTTAATTTAAATAAACTTTTACATAGTGAGCAGTACGGTTTTACTAAAGGTCGCTCCACTATTGATGCCGGGGTAGCACTCTTAAAACAAATTTTCAACGCTTGGGAAAAGTCGCAGAATGTTATTGGAGTGTTCTGTGATTTATCTAAAGCTTTTGATTGTGTTGACCATCAGACACTTATGCGTAAATTAGACTATTATAGAGTTAAGGGTGCAGCACTTAATTTGATGAAATCGTACCTTAGTGAGAGAACTCAAAGTGTTAATGTGAATGGAGTTAAATCATCTGGTTCTCCTGTGCATATGGGTGTACCCCAAGGCTCTATTCTAGGGCCTTTTCTGTTTTTAGTATACATCAATGACCTACCATTTTACGTAAGAAATACCTGTGGAATTGTACTGTTTGCTGACGATACCTCACTGATTTTGGTGTTGATAGACTGAAATACAATTATGACGATGTAAACGGTGCATTAGCCCAGGTATTAAATTGGTTTACTGTTAATAATCTTGTTTTAAATGCAAGAAAAACTAAATGTATTAAATTTGCATTACCCAATGTTAAAAAAACTAGGCTGTAGTTTAATGTTAGACAACGAAGCTCTTAGCCTTGTTGAGTCAACAGTTTTCTTAGGAATTACTTTAGAGTCAAAACTTCAATGGGGGACACAAATATCATGTCTTGCGGGAAAACTTAGTTCAGCAGCTTACGCAGTTAGAAAAATCAGGCAGATTACAGATGTCGATACGGCTAGATTAGTTTATTTTAGCTACTTTCATAGTGTTATGACCTACGGCATTTTGCTTTGGGGTAAAGCTGCTGATATAGAAACCATTTTAATATTGCAAAAAAGAGCTGTTCGAGCAATTTATAATTTGAGTTCTCGAGCTTCCCTCAGAGAAAAGTTTAAACAAATTGATATCCTCACAGTTGCATCGCAGTATATTTATGCAAACATAATATTTGTACATCAAAATATTAGACTTTATGTCAAAAAGAGTGATATGCACTCCATCAATACTAGAAATAAGGATAAACTTGTTACTTCTGCATATAGACTGCAAAAAGTGCAAGGCTCATTTTTAGGACTTAGTGCACGCATCTATAATAAAATCCCTGCTGAAATTTAAAATTTGCCTTTACATAAATTTAAGGAAAGAATTAAGACTGTTTTAGTACAAAAGGCTTTCTACAACACAAATGATTATTTTAATGACGACAATGCTTGGGTGTAGCGCTCGCTCCAGCAGGACACATCTTTATGTACAAAATCTTATTTTGAAAAGAGTAATTGCTGAGTTTATTGCCGGCTCTTTTCAGTAAAAGCAACCTTCCGAACCGGTGTTAGAGTCTGACCATTCATAAGTGCCCGTGAAGGCCTATTTGAATAAATATTTCATTTCATTTCATTTCTATTTGTGCACCAAATTAAATTTTAATCAATTCAGTAGTTTTGGCGTGAAATCGAGACAGACAGAGTTACTTTCGCATTTATAATATTAGTTAGGATTAAGATTAGTAGCGTACAATATTATGGGCATAGTATAAAGGTTACAAATATATTTACTTTAGCCTCAAAAACACGCCACTAAAAAAGTTACAATAGAAATTTTAGTTTAATAACCTAGTAAATAGATTGTCCAGAACTATAAATCCTACCTATTGATCCTTTGGATAAACATTTTAACTCGTAGTGTCTCGTAGCAAACGTCTACGAAAGTATATTCTGCTATCTCATTGTCTCGTACGGAATTGCTACGAAAAGTAAATCGACAAAGATTTGCGTTGAAGTTTAACTTATTTCGCTTCCTCCTTTGCATATATATCTATCCATCGAACTATCCTTTAAATAGAAGATGAGCTATTTCAATCTCCATGTCTTTTATCGCGACTCTTCCAATCGACCTTACAATAATAGATTTCTTACGACAATTTTTTTCATTTCATTAAAATTTTCTTAAACATACTACATTATATCTTCATTGGGATGTAAGGGAGCACAATGTCATCTTAGTGCTTCCAGCCAACCTCACCTGCCCGCGGTGCCTCCTGCCGACTACCGTACGAGGCTCTGGCGACTGCCCAATGGCGGTATAACCATTCTAAACAACGTAGCTAAATGGCACAGACCGGTGACGGGCAGCAGCGTCACCGGTGCGAGAGCTACGTTTCTGCGATCACCCAACCCGCCTACCCAGCGTGTGGTGATTACGGGCATAAACCACTATTGGCAGCACACCACAGAAAAGGCCCCCAGTTCCCGTTCGCCCCGCTATTCCTGGCTAAGGCGGCGGTCATGGTCACGGATGGGGTAGGGGGTGTTAAGAATCCCCGGGCTACGCTACGGCTCGACGAACATCTGGCGCAACTTGAAGAGGAGCTGAGAAACATAAGATGGCACGTTTTGGGGTTATGTGAAGTCATTATGGGAAGAGAGGGGGAGGATACCGTAACCCTAAAATCCGGCCATCTTATGTACTTCAGAGAGGGAGACCAACCATCCCAAGGCGGCGTCGGGTTCTTGGTACACAAGGCCCTCTCTGATAACGTCATAGAAATCTCCCAGTGTGTCGACAAGGGTAGCGTACCTTGTGATCAAACTCACCAAGAGGTATAGCCTCAAGGTTATCCAAGTGTACGCACCGACTTCGGCACACTCGGATAATGAAGTGGAAGTTGGAAATGTACGAGGACATTTCGAAGGCCTTATACACTACCCAAAAGGCCCACTTCAACGTTGTCATGGGGGATTTCGACGCTAAAGTGGGAGTGCAAACAAGTGGCGAATCGGTAGTACGACCACACGGATTTGGAAGCAGGAATCATAGGGGGCAAATGCTCGTCAACTTCCTGGACAAAGAAGGGTTCTTTCTGATGAATTCTTTCTTTCAGAAGAACCCCCGGTGGAAGTGGACGTGGCAAAGCCCCGACGCTATGACCAGAAATGAGATTGATTTCATTATAACGGACAAGAAGCGTATATTTAGAGATGTCTCAGTGATCACTAGGTTCAAAACCGTAAGTGATGGCTTGAACGAGTACGTCTAATGAAATCTACGCTCCGCTAATCCGTGGTTGGGTCTGAAACGTTCTAGTCAAAACTGGAGAATCGATTCGCTGCCTTGGAAACTACAATCGATGTTGATGTCGACCAGGATCTCGACCGAGTGGTGGGACTCCGTTGAAACCTGGTCTGTTCTGGAGTCTTTGCAACGGTGCCAAGTTGATTGGCGATACGTCCAAGTGCTGAGAGGACTGTATGACACCGCGACTATTACCCTCCAAGTACAAAATGAGCAGACTGAACATATCCCCTTACATAGAGTAGTGAGACAAGGGGACGCTATTTCCCCCAAATTGTTCACTAACACTCTGGAGGCTATGTTCAAGTCCCTAAATTAGATTGGACGGGGCATAAATATTAACGGCCAGTACCTCTCACACCTTAGATTTGCGGATGATATTGTCATCATGGCTGAAACCGTGCAAGATCTCCAATTCTTGCTGTGACGTGTTCTCGAGTTGAGACCACGGCTCGGTGAACGTAGTGTAGGGCGCCAGCTAGATGGAGCGATGATATACGCAAGCTGGCTGGCAGCGCTGCAGCGGTTGGAAACAAAGAGCTGAAGATCGAGCTCAGTGGCGTGCCATAGGTGAGGCCTATGTCCAGCAGTGGACAGAGATAGGTTGATGATGATGAATATCTTCATGCCCATTATGCCCAAAGAAGTAGGCAAGGGTCTCAACAGTTAGACGAATAATCCACCGAGTTATATTACCGCTCATAGTCTGAATAACCGACGGCTGAATGTTTTTGGTGTCAGGGGGGTGCTTGGCTCTCACGATTTGTTAGGCTGAACAAATAAACGAGTATGTTTGAAATAGTCCCCTAAGTAACATATATAAAAATCACGCGATGAGTAAAGTTAAATTATTTTTTTGGAGCCTGTAAAGCGTCTGGAGGAAGTTATAACTAGCGGAAAGTGTCTGACAGTCTTCAATATTATTTTGTAATCATATTTTATGAAATATACATAAAAATCAAAGATTCCAATTTAAGTTAGATTAGCTCTATTTTTGAGTATTTTTCTCATCTGGTGCCTGTAAATCGGTCGTCTTATCAACTTAGCTGGTATATGCGGGCATTAAATGTACATATGAACACATTGGAGCCAAACTGGTCTCGCACGGTGCGATTCCAAAGGAGCTTTCTGCCGCGCACGCTTAGGCTGTGGAATGAGCTCCCTGCCGAGGTTTTCCCAAGGGAGTACAGCATGGGGTTCTTCAAGAAGGGTGTGAAGAGATTTTTGCAAGGTCGGCAACGCGCGAGTGATACCCACGGTGTTGCAAGCGTCCATAGGCTGCGGTGACCGTTTACCATCAGACGGGCCGTCAGCTTGTTTGCTGCCTTAGTAGTATAAAAAAAAAAATACCATATACACAGGAAAAGACTTATTATTTTGTAAATGATTAAATATTAATAAAGTGTATAATTAATCTCTGATTTGTTATTCCTAATTCAATAAATACAGAAACACATTCTAATAAATACCTATTGTATGCTTCAATAGGTCTTAAATTTGAATATTTGAAAAATAGTATGACAAAGATACCTAATAAACTCACAACAAGCTATCCAGGAACCGAACATGTCCTGGGACGGAATTATTATCACAAAACGATCACTGTCACTTAAATCGTGGAACAGCACAGTTCATAGTGTTTTTTCTAAGTTTCTTGTATTCATATTTCGTTATAATATTCGGGAGGTATTAAGAAATGGTATGACAGACTGACAATATTTATTTCAAGAACGTGGACAAACAAATAATCGGCTATGTCTATAAAAACCTTTTACGTTCGTAGGTAAGTTATTACAAAAGGTTTCCTTTAGAAAGTTATCGTAGCTAGTTGTCGGTAAATTGTCGAAAACTTTTCTTTTCCGCGATACCTACCTACCGAGACCAATAAGTAGGAAAACATTTTATTTCCTATGTTTTATTTATTTCCCTCCATTTTCCTTCCCTTTAATGTGCGTACTTCCTTTCTTAGAATATAAAGGTTTTGTAAACGGAAATCTTCATGGATTAGGATTGTCCAGTAAAAGTATGCTTTTTCTTTTAACGTAGTTAGTATGACTTTACAGTATGAACTAATAATCTGTCTGTATAAGAACGTTATAGAGAAATGTACCCTCTTGCTTTGAGATAAGGCTCATTCAGATTATCATACATTAACCAATAGTGAATTCAATAGATGAACCTTATTTCTAAACAAATGAAGTTGATTTTTGATGACGTTCTTAAATGTCAAAAGGGACTTCTTATAGTAGACAGACTTATAGAATCTTAAAATTGTATTACTACGGTATCGGTTCTAAATATTAAAATTGAAATTTCAAAACTGTTGCCGTTATGTACGTATTACCTTTTCCTTGAAATACAATTTATCATTTGCTAAACTAATTAAACCTGTGTTCAAAGCGTATTATATTTATCTTGATTGATTTGGGAATCGAATATATAGACGGTATGCAAAAAAGGACACTTTAGGCCAAATGAATATTGACTAAATCGGTGGGTGAAATAATGAAACTATAACTCAAGGACATCTACAGAAGACCTCTGATCCCAAACTTTGTTACGCTACTATCTATCTAACATAGGTGCCTATATTCTTTGACTAAGCAGAGTAACTGAAACGGAAGGAATTCATCTCCTCTCATGTCCTGTCTTGCGACGTTATATTGGCCTTCTGTGATAAATTGTCGTGGACTATACCTACCGCACCGTCGTAGTTCTCGCCTCCTATAAGAAAGTTCCTCTTGATCAAGCTTTATTTTTAGTTGGTTAAATATCTTTTTCAGGTAACCTTATATTTTCTTATTATTTTGCACTATGGTCATGTTTTTCAACCGAATTGATATCGATAAAATCATTTCGATGATATTGTGATATCCTATCCCACTAATTGGATGTTTATTACTCTTTTACGCTAAATCTACCGAACAGATTTCGATGAAACCGGGAAAATGTAACAGCCCTCAAGAATGTGGGTGAAATCGCGGGGCCAGCTAGTATTATAATAATTTAATAATAGTATTATATTATTGGCTTGGTGGTTAGCGACCCTGACTGCCAAGTCGAAGGTCGTGGGTTCGATTCCCACCCAGGACAAACATTTGTGTGCATGAACATGTCTGTTTGTTCTGTGTCTGGGTGTAAATATCTATATGTGTATGTATTTAGAAAAATAAAAAATAGTATATGTAGTATATCAGTTATCTGGTTTCCATAGTACAAGCTCTGCTTAGTTTGGGATCAGATGGCCGTGTGTAAAAGCATGTCCCGGGATATTTATTTATTTATTATTATAATAAGTAGTAGGTGACAATGTTAATACATTTCAAATTTCATTATACCGAATTTCATAGTGTAGGTATGTATGGATGTATGTTTGCTTTTCGGAAACTGTATCGACTGAAATCATTATTTTTGTCGCCTTATGCATTTATCAACTAGGAAACAGTGAAGATTTTCCATCAAAATCGATTCAAGAGTTTCAAATATATTATACTATTATATAACTTTTACATTTTGACATTTTATTGCTACAGATTATAACCTGCGGAATGTTTTTGTCTTCTCAACAATCGTGGGAAAATCCTTAAATTTTGGGTGCTTAACAAAGTTGGATCAAAGATTTTTCTCTCCGTGCAACCACTCTTAATTTTGCCGCAACTCAAGTTTGCCCCTCTAGGCATTTGCCCGAAGGTGCCAAGATTCATCTATATCCGTTGAACCAATATCTATATAACTAAGTATTTAGAAAACTAAGGTAGTATATTAGTTATCTGGTTTCTACTTTTAAACTTTCATTTTCTTTTTTCCCACGGGTGTAAATTTTTGAATACAATGTTGGTCTCTAGAAAAATTCCACATTGTTAGTTTATAAGTAGCTAATCTATTATGCAAAAATGACAGATTTCTTTTCGTAAGTTGGTTTTCACCGGATTGAACTTTCATTTATTATTCAGCTATTATCCTACATTAAATGTATCACATGTCCACACTAATTATAGACAAAATTCTTTTCTGTGGAGAGCGAATAATAACTTCAACACATTGACTAGACAACACGATTTAGATCTTTTCTGCACAAGCGTTACATCGGCGAGGCGAATACTAAGCAATGATTTTTTTTTCTGAATAATATAGTGCGTGTTAAATTTTAAAACCAATTTGTTATATTATATCAGGATAGTTTTGATTAGGAGAATATATATTTATGTGTTTAAAGTACTACTCAATCTAAATTATATTTATATCAAATATTGTCATCACAGATATATTTATTAAGCTACCACCTATACATGAGTACCTGTTACTGGCTTCCTGATGAATATTTATGTTATTAGTCTGTAAGTGAATCAGCTGTTGGTCTTCCAATAAATAAATAAATAAATTTATTCAGCAATTTAATAGGTACCAAGCTTCAACTTATTCTGATTAATAACAATTGTTGCCTTATACAGACTTATCCACTCCCTTTACCCCGTTAAACAGATGAATGAAAAAAAACTTGATACATACCTAATTCTATTAATAATACTAATCGTATTACATTTTTTTTGTTTTCTTTCCTATTAAAAAAATATATATATTCCATTTATTTTTAATAAGTGCACATTTAACATCTTCAATAACATCCATAAATATAAAATTAATAATAAATCCGGTCAAATGCGCGTAGGATTCCGTTAATTATAATATTAAAATGTTATAATTCACCTAGTTTTACCTCATTGGGTAAACGTCAGGTCGTTTTCTGTGGTTGACTTTTAGCTCTTTAACTTATAAAGTTAGAATTTAAAAAGAAATCTATCACATACCTAGATGTGATAGATTTCTTTTTGACTTCGTTATATATTATGTCACCGTAATTTGGTGAACACCGTTTAATCTATCTAGCGAGATTGTAAACTGCGGATAAATAAAAGTGTAACTGAACCATACTGCTTACAATATAACGTATTCATTTTCGATAATTTATAATCTAGACATGACAAACCGTCAAATTGTGAACCAATCTGCACTTACCGGCTGGATTCACAATCTATTCGGGTTTATCTGTAGTAAAATTCTGAACCGTCCCTGATTGGTCAGTCTTGGCGGTAGTTCGTTGTATCCACAGAGTAAGAAAACAAACAGGAGGCAAATAAAAGAAATGCAGATTTAATTGTTTGAGAATAGATTTAATATGTCTATTATTATATATATAAAACGACGGTTTAGCATTAAATTACCATATTTAAGCTTAATATTTCCCAAATGGACCCGTGAATGGAATTTTTTTTTGAAATACCTATCCAGCGAAACCCCACACATTTACACAAATGAATAGACGAGTAAAAAAGTTATGTTTGTCTATGAGAATATTATATTAAAAAAAAAATAACAGCATTAATTAACATGAACTCAGAGACTTTGGGTACTAAACCCAGTCTCTGAGTTCGTGTTAAGCGGAGTAGTAGAACTCTTAATGCAGAGTTCATCCGCGGATGTAACACCTTAACCATTTTCGCTGCGAAGCAGTAGTGTACTTGTATTACTATGTTTCGGTTAGTAAGGTGAGGGGGCCGGTGAAATTACAGGCACATGATATTTAACAACTTCACGTCTCAGGGATGATAATGAATTGGTGACCACTTACCATTAGCCTGTATGTCGCCCCAAGTGTTAACCGTGGACAGACGGAATCCTAACTAGGTCAGTTAGAATATATCTAGCTAGGTCGGTTATATAAGGGTTAAGTCCTAGCTTACGTTACATATGTGCGATCAATATAGCTCTATATTATTTATATCTAAGAGCGTTATCACACTGGCGATTTGTTAGCGGGTTCAATGCGAGGCGAGCGCGCACAGGTTCGCAGGGAATAGCGCCATCGAGCCCCTCTGTAAGCTCGCATTGCGCACAGCCAGCCTCGCCCCACTTCTTCGCGTCGTGTTCGCCGCTCGTTGCGAACTCGCGGCTAGCTCGCTGCGTATTCGCCTCGCTTTGAATTCGCTCGCAAATCACCAGTGTGATAAGGTCCTAATTACAAATCAATTATTTCCTTACACTCTTTCGCTAGAGAGTCGATAGTTGTATCAATCAATAACATTTAGAATTAGTATGTGAAAATAAAGTAGTCGTCAAAATCTCATATTAAAGTAATAAGTAACATAAGTAATTAGGCACTGATGTACAATATTGTATAATTAGGCCCTTATTATTGTAACTATTCATTTATATTTATTTATATAAAGTTGGTATTAATATGCCTTAGGCTAGTATTAATATAAAGTTGTTATATATTATAGGTATATGAGTTGGTTCATTAATATAGCACCTAGGAGCTACAAGCAAAGCATATATATATATCCCTTTAAAGAGTAAAAAGGAATGTTTTTATTTCATATACTTACATGATTCATTTGTAAATAGCTTAAATTTTAATATACAGGTACAGTGCTTTTAGACTATAAAGTAAAATGTGGACAATGATTACTATGGTTGATTTTGAAAAATAGATTTTCCTATAAAATATTGCAGTTTTATTTACTCTACCTATCTATTCAGAGATTACGATGGGTAAACAACAATAAAACTCACTAGTAAATATACTTCCCAGAAAGTAAGCAGTTGGGCAAGTTTAAGTCCCGTAATAATAACAATATTTTACAGCAATAAAATAAAGAAACATAATCACACAATTATAACTAAGAAATGATAATTTCCACGAGATCGAATCTATGTTTTATTCCAAATAGGATAAGTGCTAATATTGAATTTTCCGCGTTAAACATACTTAAAAAAAACAAGTCCTAGATATAGTTATATAGACTTCTATATGTTATCCACCTATAGAAGTCCAAAGTAATACTCAGATTTATTCTTTTAATGAATATATACTAATAATAAGTGAACAGTCTAATTTAAATAGAATTTAAAAATATTGAAAGCTCAATTGCCATTCCAGCATTTTTACCATGGTATACAATTACGCCATTCCGATTACTTTACAATATTTACTAAAAATTTGGAAGGCGCCTATTATATATGCTTCCATAACCATTAGACATAATGCTGTTTTTATTTGATTTATCGTCTGCTTGATATTTTGCGAGCAGCAATGGCCAACTTTTTTCACTTTCCTGAATATTAGGATTTGCTTCAATCCGTTGGCGTATCTTGGCTGCCTTAGCCACAACTTCAGCATTTAGCATGTTCTCTAAATACCGGAGCTTGTGCGGCAAAACTATCTTGCAAAGCTGAGGAGTTGGAGCAAAAATAAATTAAATAATTAGAAATATATTTTGGAATGAGCGCTAGAGAATAAATAAAATCAAGTTCACATAAAATTATTTCAATATTGTTTATTTGTGTACAGACATCCCGTGGAACGTGTACAGAGACCCACGTTCCTGGGGTATTTAATGTAATTCAAGATTATATATATAGCCAATAGCCACACACGTCTATATAGTGCTACACCAGCCCACGGAAACAGTTTAGATTACTATAGGTGAAATAATTTTTGATATCGACCAATTAGCTTCGGAAATTTCGCCCTACATCCAAACTTTATATTTTTATAATATTTGTGCAAAAAATAACTTTCCTTCTCCGAGCGAATGAAGTTGAAGGTACTAAAATTATAGGAAGAAATAAGCGGTGGGGGCCATGGAATCAAACTACACCCTTAAGATCGTAAGTAGGTCATTACCACCATGGGACTTGGCCGGGAATTTATAATAATTATTATAAGTCCATAGTGTCCCACTCCTAGGTAATGACATTTTCTATCTTCTATAAGAAGTTAATGGGTATAGAAAAATAATTACCGCCATATTGAAACTACGGCGAGGATCCATGTCGTTAATTCACTGGGTTATTTTCTTGGACATAATAAATTAGATAACTTTCATTAAAGTTTGTATGGAAGGCATCCATCTCGCTGCGACCTATGTCTCATGAACTAAGCGATTTTCGAGCGACCCAAATAAGATAACTTAGCCAATTAATAACTAAATAAAACTGAGGAGCCGATAAAATTGGATTTCCATCAATATCGCTACTAGACCTCAGTCGTAATATTGATAGAAATCCAATTTTATCTAGTTATGTGGGCAGTAATATTATCTATATATTCTTTGATGTGGGCATATATGCCCACTCAAACAGGACGTATTTATCTGGTGAATTACTACTTTCTGCCAACTAAGAGTAAGTATTAGTACCTACCTAATACTAGTATATTTTTTTTATTTTGTAGTATTGCACTACCAAATAAAAGCACAGTTTAAACTGTAAGCTAAAAAAAGTTTTAATTATAGTATAAACAATTATAGATGGTTTCTTATATTTCCGTGTCATACGAAATAACTAGAGGTACGATGTTCTTGTCCATAGATACGGAATGTGTGCACAATTGTGTTATAAAAGCAACCATAAAATAGAAAACATGAGTAAAATTAATACTTACAATACCGGCAGAGAAATATAAAATTAAAAATGTAACGAGGTATACTTTTATAAACGCCATCCTTGATTGCAGTGCGATTGCAAATTACGCTGGCTTTTATTGTGCGGTAACATTGTTATCGAATAGTGGGGTTTCAGTTAACAGGCGTGTTTATAAACTATAGAACTGGTGTGTGATTGAAATGATGTATAATTAATAACAATGCAGGCTGCCGTATTGTGGTTGAATTGCGTATAATTTGTGCTAGCTTTCCGGTGCTTTGACTAGCAATTGCACCTTGCTAAGAACTTTATCGTCACGGTTGTGTTAATATGTTTGTAGTAGCGTGAAACCTATCAATTAGGCCGTGTAAAACAAAACACAGGTGCGGTGCTCACTTTAGCACATCCGCTGTTTCGTTTCTAATAGAATTTTAAAATATTATACCGATCATAAACGGATATACTGACATTGAGAATAAGTATCTATTGATATCAGTTGATACCATAAAACGCTTTGTCGCTGGACATCGTCATAGAATGCGAAGTATCTCGAGTATGGATACCATTGTGGTAGTGTGGCCGTGAGGAGCTGGCTACGACCTCACCCCTTGCTGTTGATACTCTAATTTAAACAATTTGGACTGGCCTGTCCTATTAAAGCGACTTAAGCCTAATTGGGTCAAATGAGGTATAGTGAATATGCTTCATATCTCAGTCTGTTTAAATAACAGTGCGATGTCCCGTTCTGCCTCATTTTTTACTACTCGCTGTGCATTCATGTTTTTTTTTTATACCACTTGGACCGACAAACAAGCAGACGGTCCATCTGATGGTAAGTGGTCACCGCCGCTTATGGACATTTGAAACACTAGGGGCATCGCCAATGCGTTGTCGGCCCTGAGACGTGAAGTCGTTAAGTCTCATGTGCCTGTAATTTCACCGGCCCCCTTACCTTTCTAATCGAAATACAAGTGCACTACTGCTTCACGGCAGAAATGGGTAAGGTGGTAGTACTTCCCTGGACGAACTCTGCACTAAGAGCTCTACTACTCTAAAAAACTATACGTACTGGTCATTCGACCGGTAACAATACATCAAACCCGTGGCTGGAGTATGTAGGTAAGAAGATTAGTGGCAGTTTTAAAAAAATCAAAAGATAAATTCAAACAGATTTGACCTAATAATAAAATATATGCGTGAGTGTCGTGAAACACTTTTTTGTTTTTGTATTTTGTATTGAGTAGTAGAGCTATTAGTGCAGAGTTCCCCCAGGGAAGTACTACCACCTTACCCATTTCCGCCGTGAAGTATTGCACTTGTATTACTGTTTCGGTTTCGGTTAGAAAGGATAAGGGGCCGGTGAAATTACAGGCACATGAGTTTTAACAACTTTTAATCTCAGGGTCAACAACGAATTGGCGAAGCCCCTAGTGTGGCAAATGTCCATAAAAATTCGATTCAATTCAAAATCATTTAATCAGTTTAGGCCCGCGGAAGGCACTTATGAAGGTCAAATTTAAAGTTAATAAAGCCACTACCGGTTCGGAAGTCAGCCTTCAACTGAGAAGAGCCGGCAAGAAACTCAGAAGGTTAAATTTAGATTTTTTTAAATATTTTTTTATTTACATTTTATCTGTTCTGACTTTTTGGCTATTTTATCTGGCGGTGACCACTTACCATCAGGTGGGCCGTCTGCTTGTATATCTTTGATTGTTATTGCAAATAGCAATAAATTGAATAACTCATGAATTCAAGGAATGGCCACTACCATACGGACTATAGATAACCGTCTACAGTATAGAAAGGGTCCTAAGGAAAACTAACACTTATTTTCGCCTAGCGACAAGGAACTTCGGTTCAATAAATAAGAACAGTTATTCTGGGCTATAATTATGCGTAGGAAACATTTATTTGGCATTAATTGCGGTATTTGTGTTGTAATGTAATAATGAATTAAATTGAAAATACATTAAAAGAAACTGTCCAAAAAGGCGACCACTGTCCTTTCTTCCTTTTTTTTGCTTAATGCATACATAATGTTAGAAGTAGTATAGTTCTTATTTTGAGCAGAGTTCTTCCGGGAAGTAGGTCCTACCACTATAATCATTTCCGCCGAGATGTAGTAGTATACCTGATTATTATGTTTCGGTTAGATAGGTAAGGTACCTGGTTGGTTACAGACAATTACATTGGCGTTGCACCAGGTGTTGTAAATGTCCATAAGCAGTGGCGAACTAACCACTTACCATCTGGAGGACCGCCTGCCTCTTTGTCAGTTTACTTGGTATTAAAAACGAACTGCTTTAACTAAAATCTATCAAACAATAACTTTAAGTGTACCCCAAACCCATATTTGAGTAAAGCCTTCTATGTATGAAACACATTCATTATATGACTGGGGAATTTATCCTATTATATATTATATATACATCAATATACCCTAAGTAGATGAAAACCCATTTTTATAGCGAACCACAACCTATATGCATAACACATTTTCAAAAGGCAACATACATTTATCGTCGATACGAATACACTTTCTGGTATTGAACCGTCAACATTTTATAAGAACAGTTCTAGTAATTTTAATGTTGATTTTCCAACGATTCAAATAAATGCTTTGTGTTTTTACATTTGCCTAGTACTTACTATATTTCCAACGATTCGAAGGAATGCTATCTTTTGTTTATTAAAACTCATTCAAATAAGAGAGTATTTGAATGCGTTTTCAAAGCGAAAGAGAGATCCTTTATGCTTCGCTAAGATATTAAATCTACACTGTAATTCCATTTCTTTAAAAAAAAAGGATGCTAAAGAAATTTCCAGGCTGTATTTCGTTGTATCACGCGCGAGCAAACATCCTTATAATCACAGACCGTAGAAAAGCACTGAACTATATGAAAATAAAATAGTCTATTTTAGCTTTGCCGGAGTCAGGTTCTTTTTATGTTTTAACACTAATCATACCAACACTTACTAGGTACCTATTTCTACCATAGCGGGTCAAATGTGACTTTATGTTTCCTGCTTGAATGTATGAAATATGGTTGTTAGCAAGGGAAATAAATAGTATAACTGTATATTAATTAGTAAAAAAAAATCATGAAGTCAAATGTGCAAAAGCAATAAGATGATACGTGCATTTTCAATCCAAAGTTCAAAATGGGTCATTTGACCCGGTTATGGTATGTTTAGTGTTAATAAATAAAATATCCCAAGACATTCTTCACACATGGTTACCTGATCCCAAGTTTAGCAGAGTGTACTTGTAGTATGGCTACCAGGTAACTGATATACTACATATACTACTTTTAAAATACATACTTATATAGATATTTACACCCAGACACAGAACAATCAGACGTGTTCATGCACTCAAATGTTTGTCTTGGGTGGGAAACGAACCCGTGACCTTCCGTTTGGTAGTCAGGGTCTCTAACCACCAGGCCAACTGACCCGTCTTTAATGGTTCCTTAGGTTCCCTCTTTTTCGACATCTCGTGGGTATTAAAGCCTAAAGAATTTAATATATTTATTTTTATTCACTTTCAACTTTTTTTCAGTTTTGGTACTGATGGTTCGTCGTCACTGCCACCACCCTAGCCAGTGGAATGTACTGACTGATTCCTTATCATTTCATATCTTTGAGTTCTAGTTATAAATAGTCCTATTCAGTTTTATTATTCTGTTCATAATCCGATCTGAACCAATGTGATAAAAGAACTGAGAAGAGTTTCGAGATTCTTGGAATTCATAAACTCTCACAATAATCATATTAAGGTTTTATCAAAACGTTATGTTATGACAGTATTCCCGCTACGAGGAAATGTTTTGTTACGATAGTATTCTAGCTTCGAGGAAATGTTATGGAAATTAAATAGTACCCCTTGTTATTAGTGCTGCAGTTACGTCCAGCTTTAATGTTTCAATGTTCTGTACTACATTTCTTCATGAAAATAAAATATTACAATAGCTTAAAATAAATATAACAAATTTATTACGCTGTATGACCCGCGGGATCTTGAAAAACGGGTCTTATAACATTTTGTTTCGATGGGATTTTATTAGGTACAGATTATGGCGACGATGAAATTGTCCGACATGATGGTCGAGCAGTATTTAGATACATATCCCATCAGAGAGTGAAGACGGTCAAGACTTGGGCGCGGAAAATATGATGACATAGCGAGAATAACACGAAACTTGCACCAATTGTATAAAGATGTTAGTGAGTCTGAAATTGATATTTCGCCTACCAAGTATGCACCATCTTCCCCTACTAATACAGATGAAAATGATAATGAAGAACCAACAGATCCTCAAGCCAGTATTTCATTAGTGCTAATCAAAGAAAGAAAAGAAATTTTACTTGGCAAAAGAAATCTTTACAGGCCGACCTTCCAAAATTCTCAGGAAATATAAATTTAGAGCCACCAATTACAAAATTAGATACTCAATTGCAATATTTCTTGTATACATATATATATTTTTTTATGATGATTTACTCGAAAAGAAAAATGATAAAAGACCCATCTAAACCCTTCCGCGTCACCACATATGAGTTCAAAATGTTTTTAGTTATATTATATGTTTGCTCATGAGCTTTGCTCTATTAGCTTATATACGGATGTACCGGGACTCTTAGGTTTACCTCTAGTAAGAGAGAAGATGAACGTGAATCATTTCGAGAACATAAGACACAGAAAAAGAAGAAGACCGTCTTCTGTAACAGACGAAATCATTGAGAAGAAGAAAAGAAGTAACGCAGCAATCTGAGATGTTATTACATGTTGTAAGACTTGATAGAATTGATGATGTTCCTATATGGAAGAATAGACAACGCTACAAGTATCGTCAGTGTAAAGGAAAATCTTTCGAAAAGATTCGTGTTGAGTAGTATTTAAATAAAGAGAACCAGAGTTTTTAACCATATCATTCATTATAAAAAGAAATATTTGATTTTGTTGATTGTTCCTAATTAAGAGCCAAACACCAGTGTAATTGCATACAGTACCACATATGGAACAGATTAAAAAGAAATTAACAAAATTAATGGATTATAATTATTTTTATTATCATTATAATTGTCTATACCCTATTACCTTGTTAGAGTCTGACCATTCATAAGTGCCTGTGAAGGCCTATTTGAATAAATATTTCATTTAATTTCATATAGAACCACATTTTTTTTAAACGAAAATATAAGATCTTGCATTGCTGGGTTAAAAAAAATACCGTTTTCTAATATTCAATTCTTCAGCCAGCTATCTATACATATAATACACCTAATTTATATTACTTTTTCTTCAGTGATAAGTTTAAGCCAAAGATATTTACGCACATTTAGAGTATACATAGAGTAGTAGAGCTCTTAGTGCAGAGTTCGTCCGGGGAAGTATTACCACCTACCCATTTCTGCCGTGAAGCAGTAGTGCACTTGTATTACTGTGTTTCGGTTACAAAAGTAAGGGAGCCGGTGAAATTACAGGCAAATGAGATATACAACTTCACGTCTCAGGGTCGACAACGCATTGGCGATGCCCCTAGTTTTGCAAATGTTCATAGGCGGCGGTGACCACTTACCATCAGGTGGACCCTCCGCTTGTTTGTCGGCCTTCGTGGTATAAAAAAAAACGCATTCCTATGTTAAACGCACATTATTCAACTAAACCATATTAAATGTAGTATCATATATGACTATCACCATTCGTTACCATCTTCATAAATACCGCTTAAACCAAGTAAATAACGTGTAGCCGCAATAAAGGCTCACGTTTATAAAATTATGAACGTATTTTTCACTGAGGGGTATCTTGTAGATACCGTTGCGTATCTCTCGTCAGTATTTCCCACTACAATTTGATTTGGATTTCCGCCTCGTTGCGTGAGCTCACCCCTCGTCACTTCCGATCTAACGGTTAGACGGAACAACTTTTCGTGCTTCTATGAGTGGATATCAAAACCGAAGAAAAAAACAAGAGACACCACACATAGGACAACTATTTAAAGTATCACTTAGCAGCCCACTAGGAACTAGTAATGAAAGTAGTCGTTTTTGTCAAAATAAAACGTCCAAAGCAAATCGCATTACAGACAATCTTCAAGGGTACACGGTAAAATAGTGTTGGTAATAGAGATTATTTTTACGGACGCGGCTGGGTAACAAAGCTTCTTAAGTCTGCGCTGCAGCTGCTGTTGTATTTTTGCCCCTGGCTAGCTAAAACTAGTCCCTTAGGCTTTGGTCAGTAAGAGTCCGACATAACCCGGCCGTTCTGGAGCTGCCACGTAAAGTATGTAGGATTTACAAAAAAAAGAGGAACTGAAACAACTTGTTTAAATTTCACCGCAATAGGATAAAATAAAGTGGTGGTAATGTAGGTAGCATTGACCTAAAGAAGACTTAATAATATTTTTATTCAGTTTTGGGACATAGCAACAAAGCTGATATGAAAACTATGGGGATAACCTCGGCTGAGAGCCCTCTGCGCTCGCCGAACTTGTGAACTTGAGAGGGTGTAAGAGCCATCAGAGGTTAAAATATTGTCCCTTACGAAAAAAAATCAAGGGGATCGATTATAAATGCGAGATTTCTGGAATATAAAGTAAAATATATAATCATATACTTTTTAATATATTCAATTACTAACCTCCAGTATACGAGTACATCATGACAGCAAATTCTCTATTCAGTCAATTATTTTCACTGTGAGCACCTAATAACTGATTCTATGTACGGCATCACATTTTACACAAAAAGCTTTAATGAGTTCACTGACACACATCCGATGATGAAATCATTCCCATATAAATTTAGCGATCGCACCTTGGAACCCTCACAGGGGTGCTGCTATAAACGCACTTTGCAAGCGACTGACAGTAAAGCTTACTACTCTAGCAATACGAGAATATCTAAAATAAAACAAACAAATTTTACAAGAATTCATCCGATGAAATTTTCCAACAGACGCATTAGGGTTCCTCACTTGAAAATATTATTCACTTTATCAAAACTTTAAAATGTAAGCTTAAGCTCTTCTTTTAAATCTATTAATCAATATTCTATCAAATTATTCAATAAATTATACCTATATGAACATTTAATATGATATCAAATGAATAGTAAATTTAATTTTTATTTAGGAAATAAAAGGCCATTTTATTTACACATACTCCTCATAAATATGTAAAACCTATTTTAACTATTGAATTATCCATATAATTACGAATAAAATCGTATTAGTTTAACAGTTAAGGTATGTAAGAGTTACTGTTAAGTAATGGCGATCGATTTTGATGTTTTTTGTTTAATAGTTATTAGTACAAAAATGCGAGGTAATTTTTCATTCTGGTGTAAAATCAGTCAGGATACGACATAAATATTATAGAACTAATGAACCAGACAATATTAGATGTTTTTCTATATGCGCACTAATTTGTAGGCTTTACTGATGGATTAAATCACACCTCCCCTTCTATTATTCTATCTACTATGCTTATTATGCTAACGCATGAGTAATCGTTTAGGTTTGTCACATACCAATTTCACCTAATTTAGTTATAACAACCGCCACTGACCGTTCAATGTTAAATGTAATGAATTTTAAACATTTTCGTTCTTGCACTTCTCTCTTATACGTGCAGGAAGTGCCAGGAGCTTACAGTCCACACATTCATATAAATTAAATAATCTTATAACGACACAAGTTAGCACACTAGGAAAATAATATGTTACACACGAAACAGAACCACCAGGTATTGTGAATTGCTCACAGTATCATCGATGCAGTCCATTTATTTATTACATTGATTCTATGAGTGTTATCCTGCAATGCTCGCGCGCCGAGCAATCAATCAGTTTTGTTAGCCCTCAACATTTAATCTGACAGTGTTACATTATTCGAGTGCAGCTTTTTGCATAGCTGTTTAAATCGTTTTTCGGTGTACTACTTTCGTCGATATTACCTTGTAACTCTCATAGATGTATCTCATCGCATCGATTTAAGGATCATTAATTTATGGATATAAGAATGGAGACTAATATGTAGATCCGATAATCGAAAAGTGGGATAATATCGGTAAATGGGATATAAGATAAACAAGCTATATTAAAGGATCTTGCCCCCACCGCAGTTCTAAAAAAATTTTGCTTAGTGACCTCTAGTGATCTTGGCAAGAGATTGAAAGGATTGCTTCAGCCTTGAAGTTAATACCTGTATTGAGATTTTAACAGCATATACGCTGGCACCTTTCTTATACACGCCACATTGAGCGAGAGCTCCTGAGCTATTCTGAAAGCGACTGGTGAGGCAAGCTGGTGATATGCAAGCCAGGGACTTTTTCACTCAGAGGCTAACCCTAGCCATTAAGCCTAACATCATAGGTATCATGGAACAACAGGTAGTACTTTATTTTAGACTAGCTGTGCCCCGCGGTCTTATCCGCGTTCCCGAGATATGTAACATTTTCGCGGCACAAAAAGTATCCTATGTGTTATTCCACGGCAATTTCTATGTAGGTATGTGCCAAGTTTCATCCAAATCTATTAGGTAGTTTTTCAGTGAAATAATAACAAACTTACGTACAAACTTTCGCATTTATAATATTTGTAGGATATCTTAATAAATTGTATCTTTTTTTTTTATGCTCGTAAGGTACCAAACAAGCTGACGGCCCGTCTGATGGTAAACGGTCACCGCAGCCTATGGACGCTTGCAACACCATGGGTATCACTCTTAGGCTAATTGCTACTTCAATCTATGGATTATTTTTGAACCATTTCAAAGTATTTATTTGTTGTTTAAACATGTTTTAATGTAGCCATTTTAACTGAATGATAGTGACCGCGAGTTACGTGTTGAATTTACTGCTCAAAAGTGAGATTTTTGACATTTACTTTGTTTATGTTTACGTATAGTTAAAAGTATGATATCAACATGAATATGTGCATATATAATATTATATTATAGTTTTTTTGATAAAATCGATCGTTGAGTGTTCAATCCATTTTTGTCTATCACGTTTCGTTTTAAGGTTATATTTCATATTTTAACGAAAATGAGGTAGGGTACAAAAGTAACATAGCTATGTGGGTACACAAGTAACATGATACTTTTGTCCCCGTATGGATTTATCAACACAAATTATTTATGAGTGTCTTTATTTCAATAGAATGCCGCGACAACGCATAAGAACCACCACACGAGGTAATACTGACTTTAAAAGATCTCATTAGATACTTAAAATAAGAATAATTAGAGAGACTTTAAAAATGTTGATTTGTTTTGTTAAATAAGTATGTAAGTGTTGTGTATTTGTAATGCAAATGTTAAGTTTTTGCTATTATACAGTTCCTAATAAATATTTTATGATTTAATATGTCTTTTTATTAAATAAATTAGAAACCTACTTTCGACCTGCCAACGTGGTCGAAAGTAACAAGAGACGATTTTTTTTCAAGTCCCTAAATTTCATTAAAAAACATCAATATTAAGTTAAATTAAGATGATAATGTAAAGAACATGAACCAAATTTACATATATATATCCGTTATGTCATACTAATAACACGTAGCTAGAAACAATGGTTAATGTACAAAATGTTACTTTTGTACCCGGTCTCCCCTAATTAATTTTCACATTTTTCAAAAAAAATATAATAAAGCTTTTGTAACGATTTTTGTGAAAATAGAAGAGACATTTATAAAAAGAGATAACGGTTTGTTGCGAAGGCAATACAAGGCTATATGACTTTATTTGTGTCCTGTTTTTTGGATTTTTATACGGGTCGCTTTTGCCGAGGTGAAAATTTCGAACTTGATAAATTTACACAAACGTACGTTGTGTAAATTTACTGTAGTTTGTAAGTGTACAAAATAATTCTGCAGCGACTGCCTGGAAGCACAAAAAAGTCTAATTCAACCGATTTTTCTCGGAAAACGTGTGCAGGCTGATATTCTTGGTAATTATGTGATGCTCGCAACGCCTTACTCTTTCCCAGAAAATATATTTAAATTAATATGAACGATATTACCTTCCTTTCATACGTTATTACCGCCTTTGTTTATGAGAAGCATAGGGATAACTGGAAATATAGTAATTAATATAAATAAAAATAGTATAGTAAATATAAATATCAGGTATATAGAAGCAACTAGCCGTGGGTTTTGTGTAAATGATCTATACGTCCACCCATGGTGGCACTTTCAGGGCGCACCAAAACCGTAATTTATAATGTATGAAAAACTAAAGGTTCCTCAAAAGTGCCTGGCATCAAGCGCACTTTGTCAATAATTCCTGTTTAATGACTTCCTTTGTGGCCATAAGTTTTAATATGTCGACTGAGGATCAGCAATAAAAAGTAGCCGATCTAACTCAAAAATACGAAAGACTAAGCTTTAGCGAAAGTTACCTAATAGGTAATAAAGATTGCATAATTGATAAAACCCTTTCACAGAATCACAAAAAATATCACCGTTTATATATTTTAGTTTTTTGTTTACAATTTATCTCAAACGCTGGTGAGGGGGCGCCACTATCAAATTTCTGTCCCGGTTCCAAATATCGTAGATCTGGGGTGAGTACCCACTGCACAAAGAAAATTGTGATAATGATAGGAAGTGATAATTAGTATTAAAAATATATCTTGCGTAAGAGTAAATAAGTAGTGTTTACGTGAGAAATATTACAGTATTTTTTTACATTACTGGAAGCGTCAAACTCAGCTACAAAAACACGTCAATTCTGTCATGTAATCTACCAATGAGGCATATGATTTTTTAATCGCTTATGGGGAATGAATAAGCACAAAATTTACTCGAAATACGTAATTAGGCAGTAATACAGTCAATTAAACGCATATATCGGTATAATGAGCGAGATTTAAATTGTAAGGGTTTGAAAATATAATTCACGTATTGTTTAACTGCCGCCAGATGCCGCATTCCACTAATTAAAGTAAACGTGCAAAGATATTGTTACGTCAGAACGAGAAAAAAAAACTACTCGGGAGTTCTCGAGACATGCTTGAGCAAGTTTAGTTTTTTTTTGTGTCCTTTGACAAGAACAATACTGCAACTTTGTCAAGAACAATCCCTTATTCTGAAACCGTTACATACTACTAACAATGAACGTGAACAACGTGATTCAGGGTTATTTGTAAGAACATACTAGTGGAAACACAATAGCTGTGTTATGTGAAACGATGAAAACATTTTTGTTCGAGCTCTAATGTTTTAGAGGCGAAAATGGAAAGCTGAGAAAGAAAAAAGTATATGTCAGGGAAAAGGAATCATGTATTGTTAGATTTTTTATTAAATAATATCTATTGAAATATCTTATATTCGTACTTTCAACATTGATCTTGTTTTTCCCAATGAAGCGCAGGTTTATTTGGGAGTCTGAATATACAACTTATGATGATAGATCTCACACTTTGCGGACAAATTGAGAAACATTAAAGACATTTGGACCAATATGCTTGAAGTTTTTATTCTTGGTTATCATCAAAGGTATTTCATTTCATGTGTAAATCAAAACCATTGTTAAAAGGTTCATGCAGGTATTTTTCACGGAGTTTCTAGTCTTTGTATTTTAAACAGAGGTCAAGTTTGACCCATCGGATAAGTTTAACGGATTGATTATAACAGGGTGACCAGATTTAAATTCATGCATTTGCTAGCGTTACATGGCTAAAACCCTTAAATCTGATAAACTTTACGAACAACGCCAAAGATTCCTCAGCATTTAATTTGTGACGATAAAGTTACTAGTCGGTTCAAAACCTAATACAATAGCATGAAACATTGATTCTACACACATACTCACATTAGAACAAACAAATACGTACACGTAGGTAAACAATAATCATATTTTAAAGTGCGCAATATGATCAACCTATTTGTTTACCAGCCAGCTAGCTCAGGAATAAAGTCAGAGAACACAATAATGATTAAAATTAAATACAATATATAACTTCATGGAGCCTTAATTTTCTGCAACGTGAAGAACTACTAGCACATGAAATAAATTAAGATTCTCAATGTTATTTAAAAAGTTTTATTGATCAGATTACCTTGGGTTTAATAATTTTCGAGTCAGCTTTTCAAATTAAAGAAATCATTAATACATTTAGGTTTTGTAAGAAAGCAAAATAAAAGATAAAAATCTAATAAATGTAAAAGGCAAAATATCTGTAAGCTTTTCGAAGTGTCATGGTGTCACGTCCAGTTATTAATCTAGAAATGTGTCGAGCGACGTCAGCTCCACAGTTGTCCTTTGTAAAATAGCTATGGCATACCAACCGACAGAGTTATTTGTATACCTAAGCTCTCTGTGTAGGTATACCTAGGCTTGTGTTTCAGCACAATCCCATCGATGTGGCCACAGGTTCATCAGTGTTTCACTTTCGTGTTCCGGAAACTGTCCGGAACACGAAAGTTAGCTTTGTGGCAGATTCTCATCTTAAGAGGCGTGTTAGTTCGACAAAGTAATCTCTGTACCATTAAGATACAATTAAAGTTTGCCTCATGGAAATTGCTATTTGGCTTTTTGATTGCGATTTGATAAAGAATTAGGTGCATAATATTTTTGAAGACGTGTGTTTTTTTTAAGGGTAAGAATAGGTTAAATAAGAGAGGTAAGCATGTAAAGCCTCAAAGGGGACTAACTCCCAAGTCCAACTGCCGCAATACTCCGGTACCGGTGCACGACAGATTTCAACTTGAGGGTAGTACTACAGGCGGGTACTAGTAAATACCCTTAACGCCGTGGAAAATATCGTCGTAATTTAGAAAGTATTTGATCCTTTTGTTGGTAATAAAGAATGACGTAAGTATTTCAGAGCCTTTGGATTAAATTAGTAGTAGTTTAAAATCACCCTTAATGGGAGTAAAATTGGCAAAGTTTGGCGAGTAAGTTTTTCGTTTTTGTTTTGTAGATATATTGATGAACGTTGTTATTTGGTATTTGCGTTGAGAATTCAGTTACCGTATCTCTGTATTTAATCATAAAGGGTATGTGAAAGTCGAATGTGAAACTTTGTTTGGAGGTCTGTTTATAAATTTCGGCGTAGTAGCTGAATTTGGATGAAACTCGGCATTAAGTTAGAAAATAATTATCCCCTAAATTAACATATTTACTGCATTCATAATTTTATCGTAGCGTGACACGACATAATATCTAACCTGCCAATGATAGGTCGGCTAATGATATGCCATTACCGAGTATTACGAATAAAAAAGCGTTAATAGAAGACTAAACATTTTTCATTACAATCTTGTAGTCTCCTATTTTTCTAAAAGTCTTAAAAAATGACATTGGATATCTTCCACACGACAAAAAATCTCATACAGAACCGCGGGTAAAACCACGGGGTGGAAGGCTAGTGTATTACTACATAACCATGTTTAAAAGCTTAAAATAGTAGCAACGATAGTTATGATGGAAATCTGAAAGAGAAGACCTTTAAAATCGCTTTTTGTTGGCTGAGACTTAATACTGTTCGAACTATTGACAAAGAGATGGAGCCTGTATTATGATGTAACTTTTATTATAATTTTCATATTATAATGGAGGTAGTGCATAAGCTCAGCTCAGTTCAGGTCTATATGGCCGTTTGAAATAAATGTGTAGAATGTTTTATTAAATTATATACAGGATGTTACACAACTACCCGTAAAGCCAAAACGAGGTTAAATGGGGCCCTATAACGAGTCCTTTCACAATATTTAAGAACCGTAGTAACGCTGTAAAACATATACCAAAAAAATAAAAATAAACTGTTTTTATGAATGAAGAATAGAAAACCTATTAAAGTAGACAATTATTAGGTAAAATAGGTACGTTGGCCTTTCTGTTAAATAATCTAGTTACCTGACATGACAGCTTTCTAGGGATGTTGGCTTTTATAATATATATACTCGTATATAAAAATGAATCCCTATTTCCCTTGGTCACGGCATCACGCATAGACGGCTGGACCGATTTCGCTAATTCTTTTTTTGTTGTGTTTGTTATTTTCTATTATTTTGTATTTTTCGTTCATAACGAACGAAAAAATTATGAAAGTTGCGCGGAAAACTAGATAATTTAAAAAAAAAAAACAACCATATTACCTTTTCTAATGTAACCTTATCGCTTTGGACAATATAAACTCTTATAACTCTTGTCAGTCGTTTGACCATATCGTTTAAAACAGAGGCATCGGTCGGAATTATATAGATAACATAATTAATTTATCATTACTTAGTGCACATTTCACAGTCAATTCAATCGGAATATTTATGAAAATCTTTACACTTCGGTTTTGAGAAGTGTGTGTTCATCACAGTTAGTTCAGAGCAATCACGCCTCATATTGAAAGGTCTATTGTTGTGTATCTTAAAGCATTACATTCATACAATTTTTCACTTTTTTTTTATTAATAATACCAGTTCGAATTCAATATTCACAGTTAAAACAGGCGGCGACTGTCAGGTCAGCTATAGTTTATAATAATGTAAATATGGCAAAACAACGTTTGCCGGGTCAGCTAGGTAATTATATTTTTACGGGGTATTTTGAAACACGTTGTATACGTGAGTTTATATTTAAACATCTCTAATGAAGCTGATTGTACCCGAAATAAAGTCGCTTATTTACTTCCTCCCTTTGACTAATCATGTTCAAAATAAATTAGATTCACTTTTCCATTGCGACGTGAACAAAGGAAATATGATCAAATCGTACTTCGGGAACCGATTCGACCGTTTCGAATCGTTTTTTTTGTATTACCCTGCGACCCCTGTACAAAAAATCAATTCATCAGTGGTTCCGTGACGACGACAAAATGGAAAGCCAGAGAAATAAACAAGTGGGTATGTGAAGCGGTGGTTCTTTGAAGATATACAAAGCCGACTGAGGTAATATGGTAGCTCCGGATAATAATCGAACGCTAAATAGATTCAGAGAAATAAGTAGAGTAGATACTAACTTAAATAGGAGACTGAAAACACTTGTAAAATATTTTGAAGTAGCTGTCCCCCGCGGTTTTACCCGCGTTCCCGAGGGATATCACATTTTCCCGGGATTTAAAATGCTCTACCTATGTGCCAAGTTTCATCCATATCCGTTAAGTAGTTTTTCCGTGAAAGAGTAACAAACATATTTACATACAAATCTTTCCTATTTATAATATTAGTATAAATTGGAGGATTTTAATGAAAGAGCGAGGTTTGTTTTTTCTTGTTAGTTATCACTTTAGATGGCGGTGAATGAAAATGGGCCTTTATTAAATCTCATAATCTAGTCGATTTGTTTGTTGTATAAGCAATTTGTAAAATATTCTACAGCGCCGTCTAGCAATCTCAAAAGACAAAAGGCAAATAGAAACGCTCTCTTATGTTTATTATGCAATCAAATGAACATACCTACCTAAATAATACAGTACCTAGGTATACATACATACGAGTGTATAAATCTGAAAAATTGAGGACTCAAATAAAAATCATCAGCAATTTAATTATGTACCTCCTTTCATCTCACGGCTCTTCTTTGAATATGACTTGTTATAGCAGGATAATTTATATATTTGTATATAACAAGTGGGAGGTATTTACTTGAGAAAATCAATTTTATGAAACCTACAAAATTTTATAAGAATTTCAATAAATACGAACTTAATTCCATTTCAGCCCGAGATGTTAATATTTATTGCAAAAACAATCAAATAAAGTGCTTTATTAGAGAACCCATACTTTCGTCATGTCCGACTGTCGTACGCTTAGTTGAGGTCCACGTACTTGCCGAAGAGTGTGTGATTGAAAAGATCTTTTAATATATAAATTGAGTATTATAAATTACTAGCTGTCCCCCGCGGTTTCACCCGCGTTCCCGAGCTTTGAATGTCACATTTATTTATATCGAATCAACAGCCTAAAAAATAAGTTTCTAGCTCTAAAATTGACGATAGCTCCATACAACTCTTCATGCCCCTTTTAACCCCTTACAACTCTTTTTTCGCATTAAAAAGTAGCCTATGTCCTTCCTCGACTCTAGACTATCTGTATACCAAATTTCATTTAAATCGGTTCAGTAGTTTTCGGCGTGAAAGCGAGACAGACGGACAGACAGAGTTACTTTCGCATTTATAATTTTAGTTAGGATGATTTTTTCGTATTTATGTATTTAATTATGAATTGTAACAATTCAATCATAGATTTTAATATCATTGAGTTTGTATCATACGTGTATGTAAAATTACGAAATGCCCATGTCAATAGCATTGCATTTGTATAGCGTGTACACATACATACGTATGGGACATCACAATTAACCTTTTGGAGGCTACATGGGAAAATGTCTGACCAATATACATATTTTGATTAAATCCTTGATAAAAGGTCCCTTAAGCGGAACAATATCCTCGCAAAAGTCCAAGTTGTGCTACTTATTAATATAATAGAGAAAAAAGAAATTGACGTAAAACAGGGTAAAATCATCGTACCTATCAGACTATTTTCAACCAAAATTGTGAAGTTTGATATTCGGTTCTCGTTCAGGCAAATCGGTGTGTTGCCTCTGTGCTGCTCGTCACAGACGTCGGGAGCATCCTAAATCATGCACTTACATATCCATATGTATTTCGTTCAATATTGGCCGCTTATTCCGTATCAGGAACTGAAATAGATGAACAGGACTGAATGTCTGAGTAGAAGGTAATGGATTTAGTTAGCGATTCATTTTCAATACTATGTTTAGTTTGTGTTTAGGAAAGTACCTATTAAAAAAACGTGGATGTGTAGAACACACACATGGACATGTTGAAGGAAAAATCCAACAGGATAACAAAAAACCACTTTATTACTTTCACTAACGATGTTAGCTTTACAAAAGATATCGAAGAACTCAACCTTACACAGAATAGCAACCTCATTTTATACTAAAATCTTTTCATCCCAAAAATGCAATAAGAATGGTTTTAAATTACAATATATTTTAAAACAATGTTTATAATGTTAATAATGAATAAATATATCAATATTTTAGGATATGGATTTAACTACACTACTCACAAAAATTAAGGGAAAAAAAAAATGATAATTTTTCTAAAATTTTTTAAGGATTACGATTTTAACATGATACAAAGAAATAGAGCGAAATTTTTTTTTATTCACTCTACGGGCTCGCTGATTTTTTTTTTCAGACAAAGCGATCTTATGAAACAGATAACCTGTTTATTCACCTTCAATTTCATTTTTTGTTTGGCTTGATACGACCATTTGTCGCGGAGATATCCGAGATTGAACAAAGAAAGGACGCTTATGTATTTAACCATCAATATCTCTGCAACCAATAATTGTACGATAAAAAAGGACAGTTTTGGAAACTGGAAGAAATTTCCAACAAAATCGTATGAAAAAATTTAAAAAAAATATCTTATCGATGCGCGATACCGGTTGAAAAAAGTGACTTTTACCCTTATTTTGGTTAATCGACTAATAACTAATAACAAGTTAAAAATGACTATAACCAAATTGATTTTTTGTAATTTTTTTCATTCAAATTTACTGATAAGCCTATGCAAAATTGAGAGAAAATTTTTTTTTCGTTTTCGAGAAGATTACGCTACGATAATGGATAGAAATGTTATTCCTTTAATTTTTTCAAAATTTTGGATGCTCGGGGCGGAAAAACTACTGAATCGATCGGTCTGAAATTTTACAGGGTTTTCAGGGGTACATTGAGGTGTAAAAATTCCTGAAATCTCTAGCTCCCCCGTCGATATTTATTAAGATACAGTCGATTAACCAAAATAAGGGAAAAAGTCACTTTTTTTAACCTTTTTCCAACCGGTATTGGGCATCGATAAGTAATATTTTTGTAATTTTTTCATACGATTTTGTTGGAAATTTCTTCCAGTTTCCAAAACTGTCCTTTTTTTATCGTACAATTATTGGTTGCAGAGATATTGATGGTTAAAGACATAAGCGTCCTTTCTTGTTCAATCTCGGATATCTCCGCGACAAATGGTCGTATCAAGCCAGACAAAAAATGAAAGGAATTTAAGAAGAAAGTTGAAGGTGAATAAACAGGCTATCTGTTTCATAAGGTCCCTTTGTCTGAAAAAATTTTTTCGAGCCCGTAGAGTGAAAAAAAAATCTAAAATTTAGAAAAACATTTTTTCGCTCTATTTCTTTGGATCATGTTAAAATCGTAATTCTTAAAAAAAAATACTTCAAGATCTGGAAACTAGAGACTTGGAGCTTCGAAATGCATTTTTATTTTTTGCGATTCGATCATTTTTCGCTGAAATACAGCCCGTCAAAAATTTAAGAAAAATATGCATTTTTTTATTCCCTTAATTTTTGTGAGTAGTATATTTTAAAAATAACGTTACCGAAAGTTGTCAAGAAGGTGTTGACATTACACTTGACATCAAACAAAAATTACGTGTATCAAAATATCAATTATTATTATAATTATTATTCTAAATTCGCTTAGAAATAAAATCAGCGCCCATATGTACTTATGTACGCCCGTGAGAAGTTATACCCGAAATTATAGGTGAGAAAAACTGCATTAAAAGCATCAAAACAAGCAGAAAATAAACCATATTTTTCGGTTCTGTAGCCAAATAGCAAAACGAACGATATTGTGTAAACTAGTATACCTTATAACAGCCCGCTAGAGTTAGAATAGTCAATACCAGTAACACAGTAGGTAATTACCAGTTGAAATACGGAAAGGAAGCAATCCCGGGCTTATCGTTAACAGAGAGAGCGAATGACACATTTCTACGACTATACCATTTCCGCATATGGTTCGACGATTAACCTTTATTGTCCTGATAAAGTTTACTCCTGGAGCGGCCGCTTATTGAAGTCGATTTAACTGTCTCTCCAACACTTTCATAAATCAATTGCGTGTCTAACTCTTTTATTAATCTTAGTCGAATTATTCTTATTTTTGATTTTAGTTAGTATTTTGTTTTTTATATTATACTAGCTGTCCCCCGCGGTTTCACTCGCGTTCTCGAGGGATGTTATATGTCTCGGTACAAAAAGTTTCCATGTTACTTCTAATACTTCCAAGAATATGTGTACAAAGTTTCATGATGATCGGTTAAGTAGTTTTCGTGTGAAAGCGCAGAAAACAAACTTACATTCCCATTTATAAATTAAGTAAGGATATACGAAAAATTCTGCGTCGAATGGTAGCAGTACCATCCCGATAAGTTCAGTGGTTTTGAGGTGATGGTGCGTCAAAGGAATCCTATTTAATATTTATAATACCAATAATTTATAATATAATTGACAAAATATTTACAATTTATGATAATCCTAAAGACAAGCATATTTTCGACTAAAAAGGTTCTTAAATGTTACAGACGCTTGTGAACATCAACTGATGCTTCCTCATTTTAATATAGTAGCTGTGGTGGTGATCTGACCGGTGACCTTCACGTGTGATGGCGCAAGAAAGTTCTCGGTAAACACACGAAAGCTTTCACGAGTAACAATTCCATTTATGATTATACAAAACTTTTTTTTTTCAGAAAAAGGAATATGATTCTAAGCTAACATTTATGAGATTGTCTTTCAACTGCGCAGTTACTTGGCAAGGATGGTAAGGAGGTTACTGTTTCTCGTTAGTTTTTCTATTAAAGTCCCTGTGGATATTATGTGCAGAACCTTACTAGTTACTAGTATCTTATCACTCTGTTTACGGGCATAGAGTTCATTTGAATTCATATTCGTAGTTTGTTATTATTTTTACCAATAAGCATCATTTTGAAAGTTACTTGTACCAACATACATTTCGAAATCCTACTAATATAATATAAATACGAAATTTTGTGTTTTTTTTATCTTTTTTTTCTTTTTTTATACAAACTTGAGCGCATTTGACTGGATCTCACCTGATGGAAAGTGACGATGCAGTCGAGGATGGTACGCGCGGACTCAAGTAATGCCTATTCATGTATGGTTGTTTGTTACTCTTTCACACAAAAATACCGAACGGATTTAGATGAAACTTGGAACATAAATGGAGCATACCCTAGAATAACATATAGGGTACTTTTAATCCCGGAAAAATCGAACATCCCGCGGGGAACTGCTAGTTTTATATATATAATAGTTGACTTAACCAATTTTACCTTTAACCAATTCATAGGGCGATTCTTTATTTGAGGTCCTTATTACTAAAGAGAAGTAGTAAATAAAGAATTAAAATACTTTGCATTATATTAAAAAAATAGAAAGAATAAATCAGAGTAATAAAGTTCAGTACTCACAGAAAACATAATTGTGTTCTGTGAACCTGAACCAATCACATATCCGTCCTATGTGTGTAACGTATCTTTTGTTGTTTATGAAAAAATATTTGTGGGTCACTTTATTGACCTACTCTACATCGAGCAACATACCCAATACCTAGAGGAACAACCGGGCAATCTGACAGCGCCACCAATCAGTGATTTTGCCCTTAATACACAGAATCCAAAAAATGGATCACCTTTATCATTATTACCTACGACTAGGTACTTATTTTTATTTTGCTTTTTTTTTATTTCTGTCTGGATTGCGATTGACCTCAATCTCACCTGATGGTAAGTGAAGATGAGGCCGAAGATGGAGCTCGTATCCCGTTAGTAGCCAATTCACTCTTTTCTTAAAGAGCCCCAAGTTGTAAGTTTCTGGGTACACACGAATGGTAGTACCATTTCTTTTTCTTTAAGCTCTTGCTAGTGAAAACATTGTATGGACTAAGTATAGTAACTTTTAGGGCTTATATACCTATTTGAGCCATTTCAGGTAGACACTGGGGCCTATGGCGCCCCATGAGGGCTGGTGTTCATTAAAATCTTGATAACACTGAACCTAAAATGATAACGCTCGCAGCGCTTGGCTGTCACTGACACCGTGTGATTTACTTTTATTTACGGTAAAATGATGGAAATGGAAACTAATGTATCACAAATAAATTTAATAAAAAAGTAAATAATTGGGTTTAATTTTATCATCTACTGCGCCCTGCAGCTTTTTCCGCTTTCAATCCTAGTAATAAACCTTCCTCTTGAATTACTCTATCTATTGCAGAAAACTGCATTAAAATCCGTTGCATAGTTTACGATTCTATGAAGGACAAACAGACAAACATTCATTTTTATATATATAGATGACTAGTATCAGACTACTTTGTACAAACATTAAAAATATGATAAAATAAATGTTTATTCATAATTTTTTATGTTGTATCCATTCTAAATACCTGAACCTTTAAAAAAATGGAGTCCCAGATTCACATACATACATTAGAGCTCGCCGGCCGACGGCGCGAGTAGCTTCGCCCTTCGCATGGGCTTATATTAGTAAAACATACATAAATAATATGACATGTACCATTCATTAGATGTTGTGTGTTGACACGCAACATTCATTAGTTCACCTTCGGGTATCTGCTTGGAAAACAAACTTTTTTATCGGGAATAAATAAATTCTGACTAACCCAAAAAAAAAAAATTGTATCGCACTATAATGTAAATTTAGTATTCAGTACTTCTATATGACTATATTAATACCTGTGACTAGTTACTATCGCAGTTTCATGCACAAATATCAAATAGATACGTTCGCGTTAATTTCCTGACCTAATCGACTTTTCAGGTAATTAGCGAAACTGTTTCGTCAGCTAAAAGCAGTTTTGACGAACAAATTTTAATTTGTAATGGATTTGATACTGCTTAATTAAGCTACGGGGAACCGTAAAAGTTTCAGCGTCCTACATTGGTTGTACGTAGCTGTAAAAATTACAAGCCTACTGTATAAAAAGCTTTTTCTCCGCTTTCACCGAAACTCAACCTTAGCAGTTTGTAGCTACGATCTAATTTTAATTATTGCTTTGTTTTTGTTGAAATAATGCTTGTCATTGTTAATTTATTACCAAAAGGCGGTTAAAGTCGAAATATATTACTATAAAGTACGTCGGTACGGCAAATGGTGTTAAAGCAATATTTTAATACGAAATAAGTCTTTTCGATTGATCAATTGAGGGAACATCTGAGACGTGTTGCTGGCGTGTATTCTAAAATGTTAAATATATTTATATAATATGGATGTATAGCAATGCTAAGGCAGTTGGGACAAATGCGCGAGGGGAGGGCGGACTGGGTTACGAATAGGGTTGGGAACAGTTAACATATCTCGATATTTTTTGTATATAATTTCTTTATTAGAGTATTAGTTTTGGCTTGTAAACTCATTTTTAAAAATTGTGAGCTGCTCTTTAGATTAAGCAAAAATAAGCCTATAGCATACCTACAAAAGTCTCTTCGTAGCCAACAAGTAAGACGTCAGAAACTTGTAGCGTATTTGGTTGTCAGCGCTACGAAGTACAAGACAGAGATTTCGTAGCGCATCTACAAGCGAAGGTCATGGCTTCTACGATATCTTTAGAGTTAAATAAGCATTTGAAAGTAGGTAGGTATATATGTTTTTTCATATATTTCGTTTAACAAAGAATTGATGAAAAAGTTTTTTTTATATTCTATAAATCCAAAATAATATAATTTACAATGTTTATACCTAGTTGGAACATACATAGTTTTTACGAAAAGAGATCGACGTTGTTACTCCAATTCTGTTCTATATCATCATCGTCTATTACAATTCTGATATTTGTTTACGTTACTAACAATATAAAAAATAGAAAAAAAAAGTGGTACAATGATGCTGTGAAATATAATGAGATATTTCAGTGTGAAGATGGAGAGGCACATCACTAGCTGTATCTGGCTGGCTAAAGGTTGAGCTTTCGACGAGCGAACAGTTGTTCGTTGAGTCCAGAGTGGGACGTACGCGCTTTCAACTCGGCCCGCGTTACTCACCACGAAAACTCTCGGGATACATTTATTATCGCCTAACTACCGTTTTAAATGAACGAATAGCATTTTCTCGTAGTGTCATCCCATGTTTAATTCATCACTTCATTATATAACATTCTTCAAGTTTCGCGTTTATATTAAGAAAGTAAATTTGCTCATAAACTTGGGGTTCATGGCCAAAGAATTCGTCGGTCATGATATGTAAGGACTACTCAGTGCAACCGTTCGAGAATCCAACAGTTTTCGGCTGAGAAAGGTAAGCATGGAGTAAAATAATATTTTGTTGTCAACTAATATTTTAATGTATAATTGTTCTAGATTTTTCATCTAACATTATAAGCCCGAGAGCTACTTTGGCGAGAAGCGGTTAGTAAAACTTTGTGTTGGATCAATAGTATGTAGATAGATTTGATTTCATTTGTACTTAGCTTGTTTGATGCTTTATTGCATTAATTAATTTTTATCGGACAGTTTTGATGCCTTTTGTGCGACTAATTTGATAATGTACGTATCTGCTGCCAATAAATGAAGATTGATGTGTTGTTTTAATAATTAATTATACTTGTCATAGCAAGGTAGTAGTTTGAGCTGCTCTTATTGGAAATTACGCTAATGTTTATTAAAAGCAATGCGAAATTGCTTTAATGAATACGTGCCATGGCCAAATTTGTAAACAATAAAAGCTTCCAACTAAACAATGTTTTATTTTAGATTTATAAATTAAGCCCTATGCCATTACACATACTGCCAAGCGATTTATTATTATTCAAATAAATAATGTAAGTCACAATATAAAATAAAAAGATATAAAACATTAATTTTCAGATTCTTCTTCTATTTTGCAAAGTAATATAAATTAGAGGAAATTATATTTGGGCGGTATGATAAAAAAATATCTGATTCATTTTGTAGGGTGCTACGCTGTACGATCTCTGTTCTACTTTAAACAATGGACGAATTGAAAATAATATTGTCACGATAATTTCCTATTGTACTGTTAAAATAATTATACAAAATAAACTGCTTTTAACATTGTTATGGCCACTTGTACAAGTGCTCTAGAAGTACTGCGTCGCAAATGCAAAATAAATACTGGTTTAAAACAATCGATCGACTTAAAATTATGAAGGAATAGAAATTTAAAACGTAAACAGATATTGAACAGAAAGTGCCATTGATTTGACAAACGGATCACCCGTCGGCCGTTGATTGACTTATGGCATCGTGATTTTAACTTTACTTTTCAATTTTGGTAGCACAGTTTTAAATAAAGATGAATAGGATGATGGAAACCAAAATGCACTTAAATTTGCAGGAATAAAATAAAATGCTAGTAACTTTCAATTGAACTGCTATTTTTGGAAACTGTTTTATACAAGCCACTTGGTATTTACTAAAATAGTAATCTCTTGATCAGGGATTTAGATTCAGTCCCTAAATAGAATATTCTGTACGAAACAAAAAAATCTTGAGTATCATTCTCCTAAAAGAAACTTTGCAGTTAGTTGTAAGATTTTCCTAAAACTTCCTATTCTTTATTGAGGCGTGGTATTGATTTGGGCAGTAAAACCTTGTAAAGGATACTGGTTGATTTTATTGAGAGAAGGGCTGAGAAAAATGGCCCAATATAACATTTTTGTGGTTTTCCTTATTTCCCGTACGAGCAAGCAGATAAAGTGTTCAGCAATCGGCGAATAGTGCCACTTTTTCAACGTAAAAGGTGGCATAGTGATGACAGTAGGCAAATCGCCTGATATCATTTCATGAATCTATCTAAAGCTATCGTTAGAGCCTCTGAAAGTTCAGGGGTGATATGTGACTAGTCAATCGCATTGTTAGTATCATTAGATAATTCGCTTTACGTATAGTTTACCTAAGGCTAGTAATGAATGTGCATGTACATCAGTGGTTACTTTTAATAGTGAACATGGAAAACAGCTTTCATCCAGGGTAGGTTTGGTAAGCGTCGGTTCAGTTGAATAAACCGTCCACTTGCATGTAAGGTTCACTATAATGTGAACGAGTTTTTACTTATTGAATAAACATGAATTTTAATGAATATCAAATATATGTACTTTTCAGGCTTTTTTAGGAAGTAATGGAGTAAAGGCGACATAGATTTTTAGATCATAAACCGTTAACCAATAGGAGTTATATACATTCGTTATTTTCATCCGAGGCATATGTGCTTGTAGAGGCAAAAAATCTTACTCAGCAAAGTTTCCCGTAGCAGCAACATCTATACGGTCGAGGAACACTTCGCTTGAGGAGCTAAACTTGTTGATAGGAAGTTACTTGGTCGACTATTAACTCGTAAACTAGAACACTCTCGTTAGCATTGAACGGTAGTCTAGTGCTGTTCATATTTAGATTTTCCATTTTTAGACCCTTGCTGCTGGAAGCGTATTAATGAGAGCTCGAGAGACTCAAGCTCAATGGCAAAAGGTAAATGATATCTGAAATGGCTGAAAGACCCTAATTATGGTTGGTTAAGACCTATTCAACGACGACTCTATTGAATAATTATTCGTAGCATGTTCGGAGGTAATATCGCATTTCTTTGGTTTGTAATTTAGTTGTGGATAAAACTATTTTAATGTTCTTATAAAATCTCGTCTTGATTTAAGAAATATTCATTTGGATTTCGTACAGGTAAATATTTGCACATAATTAATGTGGTACTTAGATGTAAAAACTACGTTCACACGTATCATAAGCTTATTATTTCTGTTATCTTAGTATTATTACAAATGCGAAGATTGAATGAATGATTTTTTATTACTCAATCTCTGGCTTAACGGATCTGAAAGTAAGTTAGCACAGGAGATAGATCCCGCAATAATGGAACATCCTTCGAGGTGGATAGCTAGTAAATATTAATTATTACCACTAATGGACGAACATATGGATGATTTGGGTCCGGGATGGATTGAGTTTTTAAAACCAAGAGTAGGTCGTCACCCCTCTTAAGCTTTACGTAAATATTAAAATGATTACCTTATTGGTGAAGATAGCTCTTAACACTATACATACCATAACCGGGTCAAATGACCCATTTTGAACTTTGCATTGAAAATGCACGTATCATCTTATTGCTTTTGCATATTTGACTTCATGGCTTTTTCTTACTAATTAATATACAGTTATACTATTTATTTCCCTTCCTAACAACCATATTTCATACACACAAGCAGGAAATATAATGGCACATTTGACCCGCTATGGTAGAAATTGGTAGCTAGTAAGTGTTGGTATGATTAGTGTTAAATATTGTAGGGAGAGTGGGAGATAGGTAAAAATGATTTTAAGGGCTCATAATTTTTTTTATTTCGTCTACATTTATATCGGAGCCGTCACCGAGAAAGAGGTTCCTCGTTTTGTTCTTTTGAGGCTTAACGATACAATTTACTGATAGAAATGAAAGGAAAATCTATTGGAAATCTTAGAACAGAAATTTCCAGATCATACCTAAAAGGCCGCTGTATGGACCACTTAGCAACTTGTGGATCATATCTTACAGTTAACATTACGTCGTAGCGGTGAACGTCATATGGATCGGACGCACCACTGTGCCAGCTGGGTTCTCTGCGGTCACCAAAGCATCAATCCATTACAAATCTGAATTAACTACTTAAAAGATAATACAATCACCCTGCATTATGCCGGTTAAACAATAACGGCGACGCAAGACCAGTGCCGGATAAAGCAAGCGCGGGGCCCGTAGCATTTTCTATCGAGTGGCCTTTTTATTGGTACCCATAGGTTCTTAAGTATAAAGTGATAAAAACAACAAATGTGGGACTCTCGGGCCTTAGTTTTTAAACTTAAAAAGTTACGTTCAAGTAGGGGTGGGCGGCCTTTGACACGTGGGGGCTGTAGCAATTGCTACTCTTGCTACGTGGTTAATCCGGCACTGTACAAGACCAATATTTTATTGAAAATAACTTAGAAAATAGTTAGCTAAATATATAGACTCTCCTCTTTATATAATATGTTTAATATAAAAGAGAAATAGAACGATTACAATGCGGAAGAGTAGAGTTTTTGCGTCACCAATCTTGTCCAACAATTATGTTAATCTACATTATTTCAAACTCATTGATTATACTATGATTTATCTCAGTTGTCGGCTAAGTATTGATAAACAGAACAATGGAAATGTTATTTTTATAAAACTTACCAGTAAATCCAAAACGTGTTGGATTTTATTCAATGATGCGTAATCTGCTGGAAGATAATCTGTCTGAGCATTTGAGCCTTGAATCTGGATTAAAATAATATCTATTAGCTTGCTAAGAATAGTTCACCGATGATAACGTATTATACTGGTAATAATTGGCAAAAGCATATTGTTATTAAATAAATAAAAAAATATAACACAACTTTTACCCACCGGGGCCATCACTACTCTACTTAAGATCCTTTTAACCACAAATTGCAGCATGTTGAAAATTTGCATCGAGTAGATTTAAATATAATATTTACTATAAATAAATGTATTCTTCATATAAAAATAACATTCCGTATCCGACCGAATAAAATCTTTTATGGAAGCAACTACAAAATCTTTTATAAAATGCCATCGCAAGATAGATATGAAGAGCCGTAATTTGGATTCAAAATGTTATATGTAGTTACAAACGCAAAAACAATTGTATTTTTTATCGTATACCAGTATCACAAATCAAATCCAAATTTGATTTTTATTATATTATTATTAGGTATATGATTATGGAACCATTTATACGTTAACGTTACAGAATACCCCGTAAAAATATAATTAATTATCAAAGCAAACAACCCAAGTAAGCAGTCATGTCTGGAAACCAGATTATTTAACAGAAAGGCCTATTTTACCTAATAATTGTCTACTTTAATAGTTTTTCTATTTTTCATTCATAAAAATCAGTTTTTTTTATTTTTTTGGGGACTGTTATACAGCGTTACTACGGTTCTTAAATATTGTGGACGGACTCGTTATAAGGCCCCATTTAACCTCCTTTCGGCTTAACGGGTAGTTTTGAAACACTGTATTATAACAACATCACATGTCACATATAGATCATATCAATAAAACTTAGGATACACATTATAACGAATAACCTTCACAACATTATCAAAGCATTTCTATGTACTATACATAAGCCCCAAAAATATACCTTAAACTTAACAATAACAACATAATGTATGCTGAAATAATTACATTGAATATTACCTATCTAAACAGTCTGTATGAAGTAGCCGGTTAGACACGTACAGGGCTTCGACCTCGAGCTAGATAGTAATCTCTCAAATCGAAGCTCAACGTTATCCTTTAAAAAGTCCGCTGCAACCGTCAACGTTTGAAATGAGGCGACTCTCCAATACGTTGCGGTTTTATTATTTTATATTCAAACGTCTCATAAAGTTGCATAATTAACACTAATCATACCAACACTTGCTAGGTACCTTTTTCTACCATAGCGGGTCAAATGTGACTTTATATTTCCTGCTTGTATGTATGAAATATGGTTGTTAGGAAGGGAAATAAATAGTATAACTGTATATTAATTAGTAAGAAAAAGTCATGAAGTCAAATGTGCAAAAGCAATAATATGATACGTGCATTTTCAATGCAAAGTTCAAAATGGGTCATTTGACCCGGTTATGGTATGTTTAGTGTTAATTTATTCAAAATATAATAATAATAAATTCTTTATTGACACATTATTGGGTACATACAAAAATTGCAACTATTAATCTCCACTGTGCCAGGTTTCAATAAAGTTGCACGGTTGAGCACCTAATGCCTAAGCTAGGTAAACTATGTAACTAGGTAAAATATGAAACGTTACGATTTATAACTTAGAAATCCTTAGTAGTATAACTAGCTTTCGCTAGCTGTAGGGGGATGTAACATATTCCCGGAATTCAAATAATTCAGGTTATACATTAAAATTAATATTTTACATTCATTAGGCCGTATAACCCGCGGGAACTAAGAAAAAACTAATATTTTGACCTAAGGGACCTAAATATCTATATACCCAGTTTTTGTGTTAAAGAGTTACGTAAATACATACACCTACATAACTGTATGTACTGTAACACAGTACATCGACCCTCAAGAACCTTCGCATTTATAATATTAGAAGCTGTCCCCCGCGGTTTCACCCGCATTTATCGATATCATATATACCATCTATGAAAAATTCCGCGTCTAATGGCAGCAGTCCCATCCCGAAATTTTATTAATTTATTTAAGGTCTGCCAACAGTTGTTACAATAATACATATGAACATATACATACATAAAAAACTGAATCTAAGAGCACAACCAATTACAGGCAAACACCACATGGCATATTAAAATTAGTTAAAAACAATAAAAAAGACAAAGTAAAGGTAAACAGCATAATAATAAGTATGATGAACTACTTACACATCCAGTACAACACAAATAACCTACTACAATTATATAAGAATATTTTTAATTTATAGAGAAGTAATAGCTATTTGTGAGTATTTACAGAAGCTTGTTAAAGTATCGAAATTAATGTCAACATGATATGATCAGTGGATTTGAGGTGATGGTGCGTCACAGGAACCCTATTTTGGTTATATAGATAGATTATGATAGGATCGCATTTAAATTTATAATTATTATCACAAAAAAAATATTGACCTACACTAATAAGTAGTTTATGTTCGAAAAATCCAAATTTAAGATAAAAGGTACATTGATATTAATGAAAAATATATCCCTACTAATATTATAAATGTCAATGTAAGTTTGATTGTTACGCTTTAACGCGAAAGCTGCTTAACCGATCATCATGAAACTTTGTACTCATATTATTAGAAGTAACATACTTTTTGTGCCGAGAAATGTTACATCACTCTGGAACGCATGTGAAACCGCCGGGGACAGCTATTTAAAATATAAGTTTGAGTATTCATTAATTACAGTAAAATAAATATTTTGTTGGGAAGGCAATCATATATATATATAACTATATATATCACGTATATATGGTTATATATATATATATGCCATGAAACGAAACAGGCCAGCGAAACTTATTGCCCTATCTCATCTATAGCATCTCCATCAGATTTTACAGCCCAAATTATAATAATTATTATTATCACTATTCAAGTGAGGTAATGCAAGGACTTTGATTGAGGGGATTGGATAAATAATTTGCGTTTTTTCACTTAGAATTTTCACAGACCATTTTGACAGAAATAGAACCATCGACCTTGACCCATGTAGGTTAAATATATGAATAGAAAACACCATACCCACGAAAGTTAACGAATCGATTCAATGCTAATCAACAACCTAAACGAACTGAAACATCACACAAAGTTGTAATTTCAAGGCTATTTTTATAATCACTAGACATATCATTATAAAGATAAAATTTTACAGTACTGTACTACAGTATTAGAGTTAGACTATTCATAAGTGCTTGTAAAGGCCTGTTTGAATGAAAATATTTTCAATTCATTATCATTTCTATCATTTCATTAACGGTTATTTGTTAAAAACACTAAATAATGTAGTAATCTGATCGTTGTTTGAATAAAAACTGAACATAATGAACTAGTTAGGAACTATACGGAATTCAGAAAAGTAACAGATACAATTCATACCAGTCCTAGTAAAAAAGGTAATAATTAGGTACCTCAAAGGTTTAATGTGACATATAGTTTTCAGGGAGCTTACTGAAAGTTGTGCATAGTCGAGCGCAGCTCTGTGTGAACAATCTGACTAACTTTTAAAGTTAGTTAAAAATTTAACCATGTAAGCGTAGTTACGTCAAACAATTTAAGCACTTCTACTTTTTACGTTTGAATGGGTTTATTTTTTTGTAAGCATTTGTAGTAATGTCCTTTGAAATCAACATGAAGGTGAATTATCTTATTACGACAAGAACAGATGGATAAACATATATTTTATATATAGAAAATATTTGTAGCAGGACAACAAGAAACACACAAAAGAAAACATGAAAAATACAAACATAATTCTAAAATGAAATAATTTTAAACCTTGTGACTCGCTCCATAAAATCCATGTGTTGTTGATAACAATAACACTGATTTTAAGCCACTTAGTTTAGTGAACACAAATTAAAGTTTAGTATAGAAAGTAAATAAATAAGGATCGAATCGTTAATGAAATAAACTTAAATATAATATGAAAATAAAAACCCGACGCGTTGAGAATATTTCATGTTTATAACGAGAAATGTGATGAGAATTGGTAATAAGAATAATATGTGACATTGACCTTGCACAAGGCATTGTACCCAGGTGTCACCTATTAAATGAATTTATTGAAAATACCAAAAATGTTTTGTTATTTGTGTAAAACTGTAACTGTACATTGGATATTTAAAAAACAAAGAACCACAGTGTGCCTTCTAAAAATAAAAAAAAAACGATATTCAAAAGATCACGAATAAAAGAAAAATGCCGTGAATTATTTTGAAACGAACTGCAGTAGGTATCTAGTATGATATACAATACCTGCCTTCATTCTAAGTACATATTATGTATGTGTATAGTTTTTGTCGCTATCAACGCATGGGATCAAGCAAATGCCAAATTCTTCTTCTAAATTGAATAATATGATGAGTATGCATATTTTTTTAAAGAAGCGACATAATCTTAGTAACGTGACTGCTACAAATTTGTGGACAAAAACTATGTGAGCTCGCAAATTTCGAAATGAAAATGTGGAAATTGTTTGTTTTAGTAACAAGACAATGAGTCAAAACTTTCATTTCGTCGCCTTTGCATTAGCGTGACTAAGCTAAGAAAAACGTAGTGTTTGGATTCGTCTAGACCTGTTGGCTGCGAATATTATACATATCATATTTGTGGATATACGTTATGGTAAAAATTACTGGCCTTGGTATCGGTAGATACAGATTGTGTGAGAAATAAAAGTTAAAGAAAAGATTTTTATAATCTACTAGCTGTCCCCCGCGGTTTTACCCGCGTTCCCGTGGAATGTCACAAGTACTATACATAAAAACCTTCCTCTACAATCACTTTATCTATTAAAAAAAACCGCATTAAAATCCGTTGCGTAGCTTAAAAGATTTAAGCATACATAGGGATATAGGGACAGAGAAAGCGACTGTGTTTTGATGCATTACTAAGTGATGTGGCCAATATTCTAACACATTTATTATCAAAATGAAACATTCCCTTTCTTCTCTCTTTTTATAATATGAAATCACTTACCTAATCTAATAGGATTTCATTAAATAGAATTTTTGTAGACATTAGAGTCGGACCATTCTTAAGTGCCTTGAATAAATTTCAATAAAATTTTATGAACATTAGAATAGATTTGTTTAATAGAATTCCGTACAATATGAGGCTGGTTTTATTCTAATTGTAGAGAACTCTTCGTTATCAAGTTCAATACTTGGATTATTTCGGACAAAATATGGTAAGATGTAGGTATAAGTCGTTGCTTTTAGATAACTTATCACACACACATTAACATATTTTCCTACGTCTGTACAATTTTCCAACATTTTACACTGTAAATAGCAAGCATTGGTTGCTATGAAGTTTTGTATTAATAAAAATTTCAAGTGCCCATAAATAGTTTTTAGCGGAAATTTAAACAACGTAAATTATAATGAGATGTTTGTATAAAATTTGTGGCTACAAATGCTTCATTGATGGTTCCGTAGCAATAAATCGTTTCATTATCGTTTGGTTGGACGAAAGCTACCAATAACTGCGACAGGGTTGTCGATAATTTTAACCGAAGAAAAAAAAACAAGTCCACCCGTATATATATTTTATATTTTATGTATGGCCACGCATAATTGGGTACAAAGTAGCTCCTTTTTTATCCTTTTTAGTTTTTATTGTTTAGATTTAACTTACAAAATTGTCTAAGAACAATTTTTATAATATTTAAGAAAAATATTTGTCACTGATACAAAAAAAAAAATTTGTTAAGATGTTCGTGAGGTGGAGACCTGGTGTCCTAAAATACAGGCTCTGCCTAACTTAGGCACCAGTCTCCCGCAATTTAAGTGCTTTTGTAAAATTTTGGTAAATGAAGTTGTTCATATATTTTTTTGTAACTTGTTGTGGGAGATAAATAAATTATTATTTTTTTATTATTATTATTTCTCTTAAATAATTTTTATTACCTACACAATATAATAGAACGGACGAGTTCCGATTACTATTTGAGATGTAAATACCATCACTAAAAAACTACGCTTGGTAACAATTCCTAAAAAAATGCTTGCTTCGTGATTGGTCAAACTAGGTTATTAGATTAAAGACTCTCTCATGGTTGGTCACTAAGTTGGCTCTCGGCTTCTTTATTGCCTATTTACCTACGCTACCTAGACCAATCAAAATATTATGACGTACGTCTAAAGTTTCCCATATATGCAAGATAGCAAGCTAAGGTTTTTTAACCGAAAAGTAGCACTCGTATCGTCAGAAATTGTTTCTCAGCTGATAAGGTTATGATAGTTAATAATTTGCGTTTGCTTCCAGCTGTCTGTTGATATAGCTAACGGCTAATTATGATTTAGAACCAAAATAAAATAAGAATTAAAAGAATCCAGACGACGAAAAGAAATTTTGGAAATACATTAAAATTAAGATAAGAATATCGTGTAGCAGTGCAGACGTCTGTAGGACTGTTGAAACATATTTGGATTTTGACTAGAAATCGACAAAATTGATCAAATTACTGAAATCCTTTTTTTAATGAGATATTTCCGTAAATTGCAACCCTATTCGTGGTGTACATACAATACGCGGAGTGTTAACAAATGTAGTAAACAATATTTCATAAGCGTATGATGTGAGTGAAATACGTGTTATCTCAACGAAGCAAAACCAATAAATCGGAAATATGTTTGTATGAAACCAAATTAAAAACTTTACGTACGAATTACAAGTGTAGGTACATACACTCAAGATATTGTTTTCTATCCTACCTCAATAACATAGACAAACTCTCAAAAGAATGTTTTTGAAGATTTTATTATAATCTATGTTTAGAAATAACCTCAAATTCAGGTTAGGAGTTCTGTGATATACATTCACTAATAAATCACCCAATACAAATACTCAACATATGAAATAATAAAACATTCCTAGCAACTTTTTATAATCTGTTGGATCTCTCGGGACATCAGCGGGTGACACAGATACAGTTTGATCATTCATCGCAGAGTGAGGTTAAATTCCTTTAAACTGGCGAGCCGTAAACTGGCGCTGCGTCGTTGCAGAATTTTGTAGAATACGGTATTGTGTCTGGCAGTGGCCCTGTATCTTTCTCGCTGGTATTTTATTTATTTCTACCAAATGTCAGTATTTTTCACAGCTTATAGTCCTATGACAAAAATAGGCTGATAAGAGTTAATTAGATCTGAATAAGAGTTGATAATCAGTCAACGTCTACAATTTTAAGTTAACTGCGCCCTGCTTATAGGTATCTACAAAGCTCAAAGCATCTAATCCCGCTTTAAATAACGACATGCCATAACGCTCAGTCACATAAATGAAAAGAAAGCAACGATAAGCATTTAAATCTACATTCATAAATATTCACCATCCTGAGGCGAAAAGTTTAAATTCCTGTCCTGTTTTGAGGGATGATAGTCGTGCTTTCCCCTTATGAAAACACAAATCCATTTAGCTCACGCATACGATATTCATTAATATATTTAATCATTCAATGATGCAAATATTCGCGCCTCAGCTCGTTATAGATAGCACACCAGGGAATAAATATTCCCAGGGCGTTCTTCACACATGGTTACCTGATCCCAAATTAAGCAAAATTCCCTATTTTTTTTCTGTTTTTTTAAACTCGTCGCAAGAATAAAAAAAATATCATTAGATCGTAATAGTGTTCATGGGAAATTTTATTAGCTTTCCGAAACTGCTCTAAATTTGCTATACAATGATTAGTTGCTGAGATATCGGCAATTTAAGACAAACAGTATCTTTTTCATGTAAAATTCAATAACGTTGCGAGAAATGAACTTACAGACAATTAAAAAAAAGCAAATTAAAGCTAAATAAACCAAAAAAAAGGTGACTAAAAATTTATAAAATGTTTTTTTCGCGCTATTTCTTTGGATTGCGTTGAAGCTGTGACCTTTATAATTATTTGATCAGAAATCTTGAAACTAGAATTTGGAAGTTCAAAATGCTATATTTTTTCCAATACGATCATTTTTCACTGAAATACAGCCAGTCAAAAATAAGTTTTGCGCAATTTTTTTGGACCCTTAATTTTTCCCATTAGGTACTGTAGTATTTACGCCACACGATGGTTAACTTTTATGTGCCTAATTTTAATAGCCCGCTAACCGAAATACAGTAATAGGTACAGGTGCACAACTGCTTCCCGATGGAAGTAGATATGGTGGTAGTAGGTACCTTCTTCGCTTTAAAAGCTTTACTTCATTTTTGCAGCGAATCAGATAACTAATTTCCGTATAAAGAGATTCACCGAGATATAACCGATTGTTTAGCATCACTTATAACCGTCTGTCGAACTCGTTCTAGGATATTTATTTATAGAAGCTACTAAGCTGTGGTCCCTAGGGATTCTATGTTCTAAAAATTGTAACATGGTGGAATGAAAAGCTCTAGGCGACGGCCACGTACCAGTAAACAACCAAAATAACACAAAATAGTACCCTATATACACTAGGTAATAAGCTCGCAATAATAGAGGAACTATTTCCAGTCTATTAATTCCAACTACACCGTTACTAGCACAATTAAATCTCAGATACCTGAATGTAACAACATGCAATTAACAGCAACCTGCATATTTCAGAGCTTTGATTAATAAAGCATTATTAAATCTTAGATACCTGAATGTAACAAAATATGCAATTATTAAGAGCAACCTGCATATTACAGAGGTTTGGTAATTCCATTGTTATGGAGCTCACTGAAGGAAATTTCTGTCATTTGATTTTAGCCACAATGTCTACAAATTTTATATCCATGTTGCTATCAACTGCAACGACAAATTTATTGGTTATGCCTATATTATCTAGATTGAAAACCTTAATTAGGTAGTGTTTAAAGTAAATCTGTACGATAGACGTTAATAAATCTTTAGAAGTCTGGACGATGTTGGAATCTGAATTACCTCAATACTTACGAATTAGGGCGTTTAGCCAGCATCAACGGCGTACCTATAAAAAAAAAAACGATTCAGCTCGGGCAAATTTGAGTTGTTAAAGGTGTCATTGGGCCTTCGTTCAAAAATTTCCAGTAGGCAAATGATGATCGGATATAGACGTCCAAATCTTTAAGGTTTTAATTTGAAATTAAGTAAAAATTTTACGGATGACTCCGTGTTACTTTGATTGGTAACCCTAACTTCATAATGACTCGACAGACATTTATTTTAATACCTACAAAAAAAACTGAGTAAGTACCTACGTACTTAGTTGCTTTTTTTTAAATTGGTTTATTAAAATTATTTATGTCTTAAGTCTCAACTTGTCACGCGTCTATGAATATATTTAGGGTACCTATATAGAATATCTGGAAAATCTGGTAATAAATAACATAACTAATTGAATAATAAAAAGAAAATAATCATTTTTTTTATTGTTACTAGTAGAAACCTTGTATGATTTACAACTGAAATAAATACATTAATAACGTATAACGATTAATAACTAAAGACATAATTAATTTAATATTAAATTGGGATGATAAATAAAAGATTATTAAATTATAAGTGTATTTAATTTTAAAACATTTTACAGCCTCAAAATGCGATTTATGTGCAAATATATATATTTTAATCCTTCCGTCATGACCTCTTAGATAGCATGATAATGTATTGAGCATATATAATATATATGGTAATATAACATATAAAAACAATTTATGATATTGAAAATTATGAAAATCATCCTTAAAACTTAATCAAACTGATAAACCTAAAATACCATAAAATTATTATTACATTACTTTACCGCACAACTCTTATTTCCAACATCACATTTTTTAAATTTAATAATAATTGACATTAAGAGGAATACTAAATTTTAAAGAACAATAGTTAAACTCTAATCAAAAAATTGCGGATATTTCCTATCCGCGAATATATTACAAACTGTTAACATGGATACAAAGTCTTTTGAAAACTAATTTTAAAACCATTTCAATTCCACTTCCTACCAATATTTTTTTTCAAATTAAACATTTCCAATAATATATACCAATAGTTTAACTAATAATAATTGACAGGTGCATTCGAAGATAGAAAGAGCATGAAATTGAAGCCCTCGATTACATACATCTACTAATGTAAGTAAGAGAATGAATTGAGGCTGTACTTGAAGGTTTACTCAGTGTCATTGTTCTCTACATTGACAGCAACCCCCCCCTCATTTTGAACGACATGCTGCCAATAAATAATCATCGAGGCCACTACCATCTTCGTTATCATGAGAGTTAGTACCAGGATCAGCACCATTAGCACCACCAATATCACATATGATACAATAACAATCTTTATTTTGGGCTCTAGGTCGCTAGTGTTGTTGATAAAAGCTAAGGTTATGACCAATGAAGCCAGTGTAGTGAGTGCCACGACGAGCATCTTCGTCATAACTCCATTAACTTTTTTCCATATTCCGATCTTCATTTCCGTTGGAATAGGCTCTCTTTCGTTTAAAATCGGTCTGTCGACAAGATTTAAAACATTATTCAAACGGCATAACAAAAACACACCACTGTATGTTGGGAATTGTCATAGATGCGATGTCCACACTGACGTTATGACTAGTTTATCTGACCCTAATAACAGAAACAACTTGCCACAGAAATTGATTAAACCATCCTGAAAGCCTAATAAATATTTACCTATTCTTTATTTATTTACATAAATTATTACGATAAGGCACATCAGTGACAATAACTAGAATGTTAAATTAGAATTTCTCAATAAGATACAATTAATACCTATTATTTTATGTTTATTAAATGGTGAATGTTAATCATTTCATTAATTGATTCAAAATATTTTGGGAGGATGAAATTGTTTGTATTTAGAATGCAGGTACATTGCAATAATATTTTTAAAATAGAACGAAAATTCAGTAACATTATTTAATTTAACTGTTCAATCCCAATCCCGTTAATTTAAGTATGCATACTTATACCGACACCATACAAAAAATATTCTTTGTCAAAAAATATATGCAAAGTACTATATTACGTACCTCACTCGGACTGTCTGGTTCCCGGCAAAGCCCACACAACTCATTAAGGACTTTAAAGTTAGTCGCTGTTGATGATGTTCTTTCCGTGAGTTTTTATAACCCGAAAAAGCGGTGAATAGGCGAAAAAAAACTTTCATAAAGTTTGATAAATAATCGGCGACTTTGCGACTTGACGCAACACGAATGCAGACGCGCCGATCACAAGTCGCGGCAATTGAATGGATCGTCCGAACTGCACGATTTCAACCCAGACACTGCTTTGAACCACCTTCCCAATATCACATATGATACAATAACAATCTTTATTTTGGGCTCTAGGTCGCTAGTGTTGTTGATAAAAGCTAAGGTTATGACCAATGAAGCCAGTGTAGTGAGTGCCACGACGAGCATCTTCGTCATAACTCCATTAACTTTTTTCCATATTCCGATCTTCATTTCCGTTGGAATAGGCTCTCTTTCGTATCTCTTACCTATCCAGTATATATCTAGGTCGTAGTGTTCACAATTGAAAAGGGTGACAACAGCCATGGATTACACAGGCCATTTCAGGTAAAACTTACATGAAACATTCGATGGGAAACATGCAGCCCTCTCACAAATGCAACTTGAAATGTAGTTTAATAATGGACGCTACTACGGAGGTAACGGTATTGCATTTAACCTAATAATAGTTTGAGACATTTTAATTACAAAATTTACTAATATAATGATAGTGTTAAGATCGATAGCAGTACAAATTATAGTATATATATTAGGAATCTACGAATGTATAATAATAAAACGTTAATTTGAAAAAGTTTACTAAATTTTGTTTTCATTTGTTTTAAAAATAAATTATTAAATAAAATTAGGAAAGTTTATCTAGTAAGCATATAACAATTAACTTAAAATAAATTAAGAGTCAAAAAAGTAAAAAGCTGCTTAGTGACCTACTTCAGCTATACTTCATTTGGCCCCAGTCCTATTAATATTATTTTTATTTACATATTTGGCGTTCTAAATAAGTTTAGGATTGTTGTACAGCCGCTCTTAATTTATTCTTAAGTCAATAATAGTAAGTGAGTTTAGACCACCCGGGTTGCCCTCACAACCGGGAAAATATTTGCCTTGCCTTCACAAATGCAAAGCGCTCCCTCACCCCAAGCCTGTCACGCCATCACCACGGGGAAAATTGGCCGTCTCAAATGAAGCGTAACTTCGAATGAAAGGATAACAAAGCCGAGATATGATGCATGATTTATACCAACGTACGAATTTCGTTTTGTACGAGGATTTCTAATATCTGTTGAATTGTTATATTATTTTGCCGCTGTTTTTACTCTATTAGTGACTTACCATTTCACCACGTGTTAGTTATACAGGGCTTCCTCCGCACTTAGCCTCTTGAATGGGCCATTGTGTTATAAAAATGCGTAAAAATTTCACGCTCTATGATTGCTTTCAATGATGACTTTCTATCCTGGTTGTCCTATTAGTATTCAATCAGAAAGAGTAATTTTAGACAGGTAAATTATAATAAGTGTTTTCATCTCGGAGAGCGCCAGCTAAAAAAGGGCACGGCCCGCGCTCTGCGCAATATTTACACGAATAATTTCGAGCCCTTTTCGACCCTCCTTTATCTCCGACCGACGTTATGTTGCAGGACAAAATTTTTCAGAGGTATTAAGGATACCAAAATCGTTACATTGTAAAATTTCAAGTGACAGAACAATCAAAGGTGGAAATATCCAACATTAAGGTACTATTTGAGATGCTGATTGACTAAATTCTGTAGTCATATTTTTTATAATTTATATAGAATCAATCTTCAGTGACATAAAAAAAAAACATGTTGCAAATATTGGGTCGAGCGAGTGTGGCCGCACATGTTACCATAATACTTCATCATATTCTTGTCTACTGTCTTGGATATTGAAAACTAATCTACATAGCCTTAGGATTCGTTTTTCAATGAATATGATTTATGGTGGCTTTATCATATTTATTGATGAGCAATATAAGGCATACGGGAAGCGTAGCATAGGAATCATTATGGTGATTAAAATAACCCAATATTTAATGTTACATGGTGCAGTTCTTATGATTATAACCATGTCTTTTTAATTAATACGGGTAAGTGAATTCTCCTCACAAAAGGATACAACTCACCATCAAAACCACAGAAGTTTTTTCTTTTTACAAGCTTTTATTTAACTTGCTATGTATGCTAGTTGATTTGTTTAGGTCAAGTTTTCCATGTGGATTTTCAACCACTTCCTGTTATTCTAGGGAGTTGATATTCATGTTGGGTCAGCTCAATCCCAATGCATTCTTAAAGCATGACCTGACACACAATTGGCTTCAGACAAAAGAATTCCTTAACGGCCAAAGTCATAGGCACGATTTTTGAAAACGCATTTCATATTGATTCATATTTTTAATTGAAACTAATCATACAAGACACAATATATTTTTGGAGTGAGTTTACGTAATCCTTAAAGATTAATAATTACATAGTTTCGAATTAATATTTCTTTTCACTAAATGTATTATAAAACTAGAAAAAAGTAACGTAAACTTAACTATATTAGTTATAAAGTAAACTAAAGTAAACGCTCTTAGTGTAGAGTTCGTCCGGGGAAGTACTACCACCTTACCCATTTCTGCCGTGAAGCAGTAGTGCACTTGTATTACTGTGTTTCGGTTAGAAAGGTAAGGGGGCCGGTGAAATTACAGGCACATGAGACTTAACAACTTCACGTCTCAGGGTCGACAACGCATTGGCGATGCCCTTAGTGTTGCAAATGTCCATAGGCGGCGGTGACCATTTACCATCAGGTGGAACGTCCGCTTGCTTGTCGGCCCATGTGGTATAAAAAAAAGTACTAATAGTAAAAGGGTAAAATATTAGTAACCATTTCTTTGTGTCTTCAACTTTCTTTCAATGATACTGATATAACTTCTTAACATCGATCAATAGAAAATAATAGTTTTTTTAATTTCAATGATTATGTAATAAAGCGTTATAATTTGATAATAACATGTTACGTCATTATTTCCCCGTCCAGAAGGACCTGAAATTCAAGCATAGATTGTATGAATGGTATTTTGTTGCGGATCCAATATCTTCGACCGTATTATTCGATTAATCTTAGATACAGACGATACGATCGCAAATTCATCAAATATATTAATGGTACTCAATTTGTAACACTATTTGATGCCAAAATATGTCTCGACTAGAGGGTCATGTTTGCGTGTCGTGTCTGGATTTTCGCTTAATATAACGTACACGAAAACATGACAAAACTATAATTTCCCAATTTACGGCATTTCAAGGCGACTTATATCCCTTTGATATTTTTACAAAATTGATGGGTAGAACTGTAGAACGTTTAGTTTCACGTCGAAACACCATCAATTACATTTAATATAATTACACACTTGACAAAACAACAGCTGGACGTTCACATGCAATTTATTTGTAAAATCACACACATTGCATTTGTAGAAGCTTCGTAGCTATTTTTCATTCGTAGCGCTTCGTAGCTTGTCGCTGTAATCGCAGTTTGAAGCATTCGACTTGGAGTATTATATCCAATGGCTGAGTAGCAGCTTATGGGGGTTGGGCGGAGCTTAAAAGTATGCTGTTGTCCGCTACTTGTGTGTTGGAGTAGGTCCAGTGTAGTGTAAAATATGAGCGCGACAAAAGATATGAAAACACCTTCGGCTCAATTATTAATTCTGCATTTGTTCGAATTATAAATATTTGCAATTTTGACCATCGGTCACACGGTCTTGTCAAAATAGTAACTTTGATATTAAAAATTGTTATACTGCAAAATAATTAACAGAATAATTTCATTAAAGCCAGTTTTTGATTAAAAAAAAAAGTGTACCGCCCTACGTTACAACTAACACCCAACTTACACCTGAGGGGTGAGTACTGAGTATTATATAAAAACATGTAACAGTATTTTACTTAATCTCACCCCAGCATTTATGTATCACTTTTAATTACAATGATGTATTGCTTGGCAAAGTTATGATACATCACAAGGGGCTTATAGCCTATGTACCTATTTGTAGGAACAACTGCCGTACCCGCTTTCCCCTCATATCAATCTACAATGCAATACAATACAATACAAATATACTTTATTGTTCACACCACATAAAATAAAAGTATTCTATAAACATGATCAGTGCAAACAATTAAAACGGCCTTAATGCTAAAGCAATTAATACAATATTAAAATCACTATTTGAAATTCTAGTAAAATCTATAGTGGTCGTAGGAAGGTGAATCTTTGTAAAAATTATTATTTACGTATTTTTAAGTCCGTAAGAGACTACATAATGATAAGTTTCATCCGGAAAGATTGAGACTGATGTCCGGGTAGACTGTCACCCAATATAGGTGCGATACCGACATTTTTAGCATTCCAAACCCGAAGGGGGAAACGGAGTTATATTTCTCTTACTTTGTTTTCTGTCTGTCCGCTTATGTCACGGCTCTGTAGATCGTAAACGGTATGAATTACAATCCAAAAATTTGAATAGTTTGCGAACGAAAACTGAATATTGAATAAAATATTCAAATAAGTTATTTTCAATGCAAATTTAATTTTTCTGTGAATTCATGAAAATGGACAACACCAAATATTGTGTGATACATAATGCAGTTTATTAGCTGCGTCTAACGAAACATAAAATATTGTGCATTATAACAAATACTTCATATTTATATTATTAGCGTTTAAGATAGTCAACGTTATGTTGGGTTTCTTATAAATACATACGTAGGACACATTTACAGAGTTTTATCTTGCGCTTGAAAGGTATAAATCCTGGTGGCTCTTATTGAGACGTGATGTAGTCAGCAATTTTTGACTTGAGCATATTTTTATGATAATATAGGTAGCATGTCAGTAATCTGGTGACCAAGTACAAGCTCTGCTTGGTTTGGGATCAGATAATCGTTGAATAATCCAAGATTATAACGTATTTCATTATCTGTACTACATTTGTATCACAATAAATACTAATGCATAAATAATAAAAATACGTATATCACGATTTCATTTTAGGTTTAAGCCGTAGGTATGTCATTTTAAGTCAGCATTTGGGATTTATTGACACTTCCGCCCAACAAAATATGCGTAGCGGTTTTGTTTATTTTATCAGATTCGGCCCATTTACGCTTGGATTGGTGTGGGCTGTACAAAGCTTACACCGTTAACCTGAATAAAAAACAAGCCCGCATAGTAATTAGAATACACTAGAAATACAATGCAATACAACTGAAACAAACCATGTTGTTTAAAATGTAATAACTAATTCCTTGTCTTTTTAATGTAATTAAAAATTATGACCTATTATAAAATAAAACGAAAATCGGTTAGAATATTATATAACGAAAACTGTTCAAAAAATATCAAGCGACATAATAAAAGAAGGTTAGTTTCTTTATTAACGTCATCATGGTTTCTAAATGTAAAAGTATAGCGTTAATTAGTTTCAATTACCCATTAGCCACTAATATTGAGACCCTAGCTTCGCCGCCACAGGTCGTAAGTTCGATTCCCACCCAGGACGCACAGCTCACACAGAACTACGAAGTGTACCTATTGTATACGCGTGCTCACATACAAGAGAGTCGAAAGCGGTGGTGTAGGAGGAGGCATAAGAGAGCGTCATGCCGTTTCCCGTCACGGCATACGAGTCGGTTTTACTGCCAAGGTGGGATTATAGATGTATTGCATCAAAAATATGTCTTAAATTTTCAGTTTAAGTTTAACTTTGATTGCAAATAATTTTTTATGTTATACAAACATCATTATTATACAAACTAAACTTTACTTAACTTCATTGGACATAGTACGGAAGCTATGCACATTAGCAGTTACATATTTATTTATTTCAACATATTATATCGGTATTTTATTTATTTGATTGTATTTAATTAATAAAATGTAGACGATTTCCTCATCTTAGAGAACCATTTTAAACATACAATATCATTTCCTTTTTATTTTGGACAGGGGACTAGATTACAAAACGCGTATTCTTGCTCATTACACTAAAAAGTATCTACCGTTGATAAAAAGTAAAAAGGTTTGGTCAAAGCAACATGCCTCGGATGAATAAAATAAAATTTGTATCAGCCTTTTGTCGTCGGTTACATAAATACGCTTTGTCTATTGAATACGAAGTTTTTTTTTTTTAAATGTCACTTAATACCATGAGCACAGAGGTTTTAATGAGGGCTACCGTGACGTTAGTTCTCAGAACGAATCCTTTTTTGGTTATAAGAAATATGTATGTCTTTTTCTTCTTTTCTAGGTTCTTTGTTATAAAAATCAGTTGAGTAATACTAGCTTTCTTTGCAGTAACCTGAGGTACAGCCATGCCGATCATACAGTCATGTTGCTGCTGGAGGAGCCTGCGAAAAGGCTGCTACGCAGCAGCATTATACACAATGGTAAGGTTTTTATTGACATGTCTATACTAGAATAGCATATATTCGTCTCTATGTTAAATAGTGAAATACGAGTATATTAATGTTATCAATTTAATAAAAAAAAAATGTTACGAATCCAACTTTGGTTTAGCATTGAAAAGATAACTTTAAGATTAAAAAAATGTTTGTAGCACATATTTATTGGTTTATAAAGACAAGGTAACCTGTAAGCTCTAAGTTATTATTTACTTTGTTGTTTAATATAAGTTTCACATCGCTCAATAGATGAAAGCATCATAATCATAATAAAACATAATATTGGTTCAGCTACTTATCCTTATTGCTATTGCTTCATTGTTAAAATTGTTATTGTCACTAAATAATATAAGTTATATTGACAACATCCATCCTATTAGAGTCAAATCAATTAATAATTTCACTCTCATAATCTCCAAGTGATAAGCAAAGGTCTTACCCACTCCGTCTGGGTCTCTACCATCATTTTCCTAAATACATTATAAGTTCAAAGTAACCCATCATTTGAATTTTCACTGTATCTTTATCGCCGGACTATAACAACTTATCATTTCTAATAAAGTAGCCAATTGTAAGACTTGTCACAAATGTAGGAATTAAAAACATACAACATAAAAAAATGTTTTTTTGTTATGGACTTGTAACCATAATGGGCTTTGGTCATAAAAAGCTACTTAACTAGGTCGCTGTTTATGTCGTAGATTTATTGGCCACCTTTTTATCATAGTCAAAAATATCACGTAGGTCGATAAATAATTACTCGACCAAGTTGTAGTATTAGAGTTGGGTATAGTATTCTTTGATCTAAAATTCACCTTGCCATTTTGATTGGAGAAATTAATTAATTATATTACAAAGATGCCAATTTCGTTTCAATATTCAGCTGTTGATTTGTTTTTATTTATTTTTGACTCCGTCTCATATAGAATACTTTTACAGGTCTACTTCATACTGACGATCATGACCATGGGACACTTCATAGAAGTGGAACAACGCTACCTCAACGGCGACATGGGGCAACCGGAATCGGAAAGCTTTTTGGAACCAGATAAGATAACTCCGAGTTAGTATAAAATACTATAAATGCATCACTTTACTAATTTTTAAGGAAACGAACGCACAGCAAAAACAATTAAAATTAAAATTTTGAAGAAAAATATATATATAAATTTTTTAACATAAATATAGTCATAAAATTTGTATTCCAAAACACTCGAAATTTAGTACGTAATCAATATTTCATTAAGGTGGACGAAAAGCACCATCAACAAAGTGCTAAAAATACTGTGATAATTTAAATATTAAAATAAACGTTTGATACAGCGACGATGTTTTGCCTGAAATAAAATTAAGGCAAATCGGGCCTCCAGTGCTTATATTTACGTAACACTTCTCATACAGCACTGAAGCTGATTAAGAAGTAAAGTCTGCTTTCATTGTAAACAATAATAATTATATTGTACCCCTTGTGGAACAAAGGGACTATAATCATTCTATAACCTAATTGCCTTCCCCTACCATGTTCGTACTCGATGATTTCCAGGAAATATTTTAGTTAATACACAAACACAAAAAGTAAACTTATGTATTCTTTGAACCATAATTCGATTCTGAAAAATTTTCCAACAACTTCTATCGCAAAGAGAGACGAAGTAAACATGATAAAAAAAGGTTTTGGTAAAAGTAAAATCCTTTTGTCTAGTTGACTATTTACTTATGTTTTGAGAAAATTCTACGTTGTTTTTATTCTTAGAATTTTGTGAAACTAGCGATCTTAAATTTAGAATGACGTACATTTATACATTTTACACCAGGTGATCACAAAAGCGTACCAAAGAGTTGCGGCCTGCTGTAAAAAATCAGCCAAATCTCCTATTGGTATTTAATCTATCGAACGGAGAAATACCAAGTCATTGATTGATACCACCAAATGATTGGGTACCAAACCAGCAGAGTCGTTTAGTTATGTCAAGAAAACGTATAAAACCCAAGAAAAATATTTTTGTACAAAAAATATTACCATGGTAGAATATTTTCCATGCCTACAATGCAACTCTTTTTCACCCTCTACTGGAATGAATTTAAAAAAAAATGTAATCCTACTTCAATTTTCATGATTCTAACTAATATATAAATCCGTAAGCATGTAAGTTAAATCTGTAAACATTAATTACATATGACTTTACAACTAACATTGCTAGTCGAATAAAATTTCCTCCGAGCTAATGAAATAGCAACGGGAATGCACTCCAGATCGAGATGTTTTACAATAACACATGTCAATTTGTACATCCAGATCATCTACGGATGTAGTTAGTTACTATAACTTACGTTTAACAAGCACATTAGTTATATGGCATCAGAACTGTAAGATTTTAACGACTATCAGCCGGCAGAACTGCGTAGTTACGAACTGTGATATTGTGACTTATTACGTGCAAAGTTACAGTTTCTTCTCGTACCGTAACTACCGCCAGAGGTCCATATTATCGACGAAGTACTTTTCCAATCTAACGTCCGTCATATCCAATGTCTTGTTAACTAAACCAGAACTTTATATGAAAACTGAAGGAACGGCGAAATGCTTTTATAAACTTCGGAGTGAAACCTCAATGCTAAAAACTCTCATACGGTTACGGTACGCGGTTTTATTTTGTAGGTATCTAGAATTAAAAATAGGTAACATTTCTCTATACATATTTATTTACACATGTTGATGTGATTATATAATGTAGATAGGTCTGTTACGAATATTCAATCGATGCAAACGTACGTTCCAGGTCTTGTCTCAATAGTTTCCATTCAAATTATTAGCGAGATGCGAAATGCTCATCGTAACGTTAAGCCACTGCAAACCACAATCGGTCTATTCGATGTGGCAGTTATCGGAATCGTGCTACTGATTTTGACATGGATGCATTTGGAGATGTACTTATTACTTTATTGAAATTAGAGGTCTTAATATAATTAATTCAACGTAAGTTTGAATAACTTTATTACTTAATGAAAATTACAGCCGAAGCCAAAACTTGGAAAGGAAATTGGAATTCTTTTGTTACTATTGCCTGAGTCAACAAACGTGCAAATTACTCAAACAACTTGGTTAAATGTAAAGTTATTTTAAATGGAATGAATATTTCTTCATAACTATAAGCGGTCCAGATATCCCCATGGTGATTATTTATTTTGTAGTAACAGATTTATTCGTTTTCAGTAACAGTCTCGCTCAATATAACGCTGCTGGCCTGCAGTACTCTCGGACTGGTGTCTTGTATCCTGCTATTAATCGGTATATACAAGGTAAGTAATAATTAACTTTATTACCTATTTACTCCCATCAAATGCCAAATAAATATAATAAAATGAAATAGAAAATAAATAAATAAAATCACGGATAAGAAAGTAACTCTTTTATCTATGTGTCTGTTACCCTTCCATGTCTAAACGAATAAACTGTTTTAGCTGACATCCGATAAATGCTTTTTTAGGTGACAGCATAGCTATTTTACATCTCAGGAACGACAGAGATACCACGGGCAGAAGCTAGCATATACAATATAATTTTAGAGTTACCATTTAACAGTCGTATTAGTGGACATTATATCGTTTATTCGATACTATCTTTTATCACAATCGCTGATGGCACTTTACGATATTTATTAATTAATTAGTATGGCACGCAATTAGCATAGTCCCGGTGAACTAAAGAAAATATTACTTCGTAGCATTGTGCGGTCGCATTTGTAGACATTCACCGTAGAAAATTAAATTTTCCTAATGTCGTATTTATTATAGATATATAATAATATGGTATATCTACCATATAATCAATTGGTGAAATGTATTATATGTATAATAAAAAAAAAACAATAATAGCACTCCGGGCGCGCCGGCAGAAGTGAAAACTTGAACATTAACGTTGTGCATTTTTACCGTCTTACGAATTTTCGGTCAGGTCACGTGTCCTGACGCGAGTTTAATTTTTTTTACCCATCCTAATAAAAGTGCTCAACGCCGCTAAATAAGTTTTCACTTCAATACTGAAATCTTAAAGTAAAATAATCAATATTCTAAAATATATTATCTAGTACTAGTATATATGTTATGTCTTAAACAGAATAGTACTCAAAGAAATATAAAGTCAATGGTCTAGCCCTTTGTTCGCAGAGTTCTGAATTACGGCCGTTTCCGCTCTCAATAGTTTCTATTTGATTTTTATCTTAGACGGTATGACTATCGAATAGATCAGATATCTATAATGCAATGTTCCACAAAGAGAACAATGGATTGGATTCAAATTGCATTTATGGCACTTCAGAGGGAATAAGAGAGTCTCCTTCTTAAACAATAACTAATGGCAGGGCTCTTTCTTAGCAAATTTAACGAAATCTTCTAAGAAAAAGAAGCGTGAATGGAATCTCAACAACAATATTGTTTTTGTTTAATTAATTTAAATTGACAGACTGACTATCTACGAAAATTGTCCAATAAATTGCCACTATGTTTCCTCTTACAGTACCACGAGGTATAGCGACGGTATGAACAATATTTTACAATTCACGGACCAAATCTGCTACCCGCCACTACTTCATGAATAGTAGTGACATAAAATGTTGTATTGTATATCAACAAGTTATGCCACTCGGTTAGGTAGTTATTCCGCGCGGAATAATTCTTAAGTCCCTGACCCATGACGGAAAAATAGCACCACCTTTCAGCTACTACTTCATTTAGGGGTATTAAGGCCATTATGATAGGTATACAGTATTGTCATGTCTTCCTTAAATTTTATAATATCCAATTTTATATTTGGCTGAATCAGTGTTCATTTAAAAATAAATAATTTAAGAAATTTTATTACTAGCTATACAGGTTGTTACAAAACTACCCGTAAAGCCGAAAGGAGGTTAATTGGGGCCTTATAACGAGTCCATTCGCAATTTTTAAGTAACGGTAACATATAATAACATACCCCAAAAAAGACATCTGTTTTTGCTATTTTTCATTCATAAACAGATGTTAATGAATGAAAAACTATTAACTGAATAACTATTAAAGTAGAGAATTATTAGGTAAAATAGGTTGGTAGGCCTTTCTGTTAAATAATCTGGTTCCCTGACATGACAGCTTACTAGGGTTGTTGATTTTGATTATTAATTATATTTTTACGGGGTATTTTGTAACACGTTGTATATATAGTCCCCGGTGAGGGCCTGCGCGTCCTTCATCTTGTCTCGCCCATATGAGCGGCCGAGCCTCGTTCTCAATTAATTATTTTTCATGCATCCCACGCCCGAGGTCCGAGCCTCTTAGATGGCTTTCTCAGTGTAGTTGCTTAACTTCCCTCGGTTGAGAGCTCTCAGCGCTAACCGAATTGTCTGCGTGACGTTGTAAAAGCCATCAGCGTGTAACGCCGTCAAGAAAAACAAATTATCTTGTAATCCCTTGCGCTATTAATGATCCTGCTAAGAAGAACGTCTCATAATCCAAATCAATTAGTCTACGAAGCTGTACGTACTAAGATCCTTATACTTTCCTGATTTAATAATTTTAATATAATACTATCGCTTATGATTTCTCGATCCCGGCTCACGATGCGCCGTCTCCTTCGGGATATAGTATAATAAATTGCATTATCTGACCGCCTCATCCACTCTATAAATAATTTAATTTCACACCACCCTTATTGGATCTTATGATATTTAGTTTCATAACATTCTTATAATATGACCTAACCTTACTAGATACTTTAGAGCCTTGTAATGGATTAGTGACTTAAGGATTATATTTTACCTTCTGTTATAATAAATGAATACTTCATAGAAACAAACGTCGAGACCATATAGTTAATCCAGTCCCTTAATAAAGGGATTGCTTCCCTTTCCCTCCCATAAATTACTTTAAAAAGGCAGGCCGTTTAATTTGAGTATATTATTTACCGTACTACTACAGGCTGATAAAAATATGTTTTTACCCTTATCATTATTCATGGAATAAATTGTTTATATTCAAAATATGAAATTGTGTTTTATACTAAACTTTTTGAAGCTTCGAAAATGCTACACAACTTATAAGTCCAGTCATATTTAATACGAAGTCTTATTCCGGCAATTGTTCGATCATAATTCCCTTCAAGTAACACTTGAAACCACAAAACACATTCAATAATCCGCAGCGCAATTATTGGATAGATGTCTTTGGCATATACCGTCAATGAAAATTTAACTAAACACTAAATTAAACTGAATACACGCCTAAGACTCAGATAGAATCCATCAACGTTAACTTCAAGTGAACATTAAGTCTCCTATGCTGTACACTGCGATCATGAACTGTTCAACTTATATTAAGAGCAACTCCTCGATATTCTCATTTGGCATGTTGCTGACGGTCTCTTTGAATATTGTCTGTCCATTTAAGTTTTGCAACAGTACTTGTGTTCGTATTGACCCTTTTACATCGGACCTCTCTTAATTTAGCTAACTAAAGAACCCGTGGTACCCCTTCCAAGTATTAAGTGGATATTTTAATTACAGGATATCAAGCTGCTGCTCATGCCGTGGATTGTGGCAATGGGAATGGAGACCATCGTCGAAATAGTGAACCTGATCTACTTGTTCTACTTGCAAACGGTAAGTTTGTTTTTTTTATTAACGTGAGTGAAATTCAACGATGTATATTAAATGTGTTTGCATTGAATTTGATAAATTTTAAAAAGTTTTTCAGGATGCTTATTTATCAATTACCAAGAAAATAAGCGAGTTTGGAAATAACCTGCTCCCTCCAACACTTGTTAGCTTAAACTATAGACGTCGGATTAGAACGGAGATTACATAAATCCATAATTTATACAATAAAATATGATTGTCAGAAAATCTGTTCTGATTTTCTACACGTATACTGCTCGCTCAGGCGGCTGAAATGAAATTATTGTTTAGCAAATTCCCCCGCATCGAACGAAGAGCATTCTGCGCCCTGTCATTACATAGGAGGGTGGCACTTTATTTCACAGTTTTTATTTGTTTCGTCTTCCGGAGACATCGTAAAGAAGAAAATGATTAGATCTATTCGTTACTCCGGGACTAATCAATATATTTTTACATTTTCTTATGAAAAATCTTTAATAAAAGTCTCGTAACACGCGACGCGAATCAAACAACCGCAATTTTTTCCAATAAAAAAGTGAACTTAAGAAATAGTAGAATATAGTCACGAAATCATAGCTCTACATTATTTTTATAAAATCAAAATGACACAGTTTATAACTACTATCATGTTTAAATCTAAACTAAACTTCTACACCAACGATAACAACTTTTGAGTTTAGTTTGACGAACTTATGTTTTGTGAAGATGTCGCACCGTGTCGTGTCTAACTTGTAAATATACATTAACTATTCTACTACTTAGTGGCTCTTCATCATCATCATCATCAGCCTATCTCCGTCCACTGCTGGACATAGGCCTCACCTATGGCACGCCACTGAGCTCGATCTTCAGCTCTTTGTTTCCAACCGCTGCCAGCCAGCTTGCGTATATCATCGCAAGTTAAGTGGCTCTTAATTATACTAAAATAAATAAATAAATAAATATCCCGGGATATTCTTATACACACGGCCTATGGTCCCAAACTAAGCAGAGCTTGTACTATGGAAACCAGATAACTGATATACTACATATACTATTTTTTATTTTTCTAAATACATACATATATAGATATTTACACCCAGACACAGAACAAACAGACATGTTCATGCACACAAATGTTTGTCCTGGGTGGGAATCGAACCCACGACCTTCGACTTGGCAGTCAGGGTCGCTAACCACCAAGCCTGTCAAATTGACCTGTCAAAGAACTAATGTTGCGTAAAATAGGTAGTGGAATGAATAAAAAGTTTTGTAACATAGTATTTACGAATTATTTTGAAAAAGAAACAGTAAATAATCTTTTAAGTATAAAAACACAGTGCCATAGGTAAAAGAAAAGTAGGTAAAATTACAAACCCAATAATGGGCAGGCCATATATCCTGCAGAAGTTATAGCAAGGGGGTGAAGAGGGTCTCAAATAATGTCCACATTTTTCCATCAGGTGGACAGTCGACCTTATTATAATTGCTGTATAGAGCCACTCAGAATTAATATTCTAGGCTAAATGTGATGATAGTGCTGCAGTAAAATTAGGATTGAATGAGGTGGCAGACCTATAATGGGAAGTGAACAAGCATACATAATGCGGGACCCTCGAGATGTATCAATAAATATTTTCAGTTGTAAAAACACACATCGATGTATCATTTGGTATTCTGGATAATAAGTTTCAACCCGCCGACATCACTAACGATCACTAACGATTCATCAAGCATGCAGAAAGTGCAATTATAACTTTCCTTAAACGAATTCAATATCATATAATTGAGTATCTCCTATTAAAATTTCTAACTGCAAGTTGACTAATTGATTCGATACTTTGAGTTTCCTTATCGATCCAGCACTTACTTCGATTTATTTGTAAGACGTCAGTTTAACATAATTGAAAATATTTTGAAATGTACATTTTTATCCTTTTCAAAATTATTTAAATAATAAAGGTAAAGTATATCAAAGTCCTGTATAGCAGATGAAGAGCAGTAACTTGAGTTTAAAATAAATATCGTATAAATGACAATATATGCTTCGCCGTATTACCTACGTCTAGAAATAAAACCAATGAAGCAATACGCTTGTTAAGGGGAGCGTAGTAAGAGTTGGATATTCTCTTGCTCTTATTTGAGACTCACGCGACGTATATTCCCATCCTGCATCTTACTTCCATTGTTATGACGACGTACTTCATGTTACGTTTCGCTGACTCAACTAATTATGTAGCGCAGTTACTTGCATCCTTGCATCGTGAACATCCCTCTTTTTACGACATCCGCTTCAAAGATGAAAGTCGCCGTAGCGAATATATTGGATACATAAATAGTTTTAAAATCAATTTCTAATAAACTTTTTTGGCGATTGACAGTAAAATAGTCGGAGTAATTCCATTAATGTCAGCCCGCCTGTAAAATAGTCGATGGTGAAACCGTAAAAAACTACGATGAATTCGATCGTCAAAAAGAGCGATGGAACCTGTATTGGCTAACACTTTTATATTTCATCCTGCGTACCAATTATGATCTCAAATTGAAGCGGTAGTCCTATGTTTCTGATTTCACTATTTCTCATGATATCATTTAAGTTTTTCATATCAAACTTTCCAGTGGCAATAATAAACAAGTAGGTAGATTCGGCACAAGATTTATCTTTTTGTAGATTTTCAATTAAATTTGCCCATTGTTGCTGAATAAAATAATATAATATGTAAGCGACTTGATCAAAAGTCTTTATTAACTACATCCTAATCTACTCTATAATCTATAGCGATATAATTTATAAGTAAAGTAAACAAAATTGAATCTTTCAACAAGGCATTTAGCCGTTGTCGTTTCAAAACGCCAGTTAGACTCATGTTAATGGATAATGAAATATTCCTTTTTGCAGTAATAAATAGGGGTGGCTGGTACTAATGTTCCGTAAAATCAATGTAATTGCAGGGGACAATTATGGAAGGCTTTGTAAGGCGTCTATTAATTTCCTTGTCGGTGCATATTCAATTGATAGTGACGTTTGATCGCTGTTCAAACAAAATAACCTATACTTAGCGTACAACTTGTTAACAAGCGCTAAGTACGAAGATTTAAATATGTATAAACGATTGATACTACTAATCAAAGAGTGCTGTTTCATATTCACCAGTAAAGGGGACTGGTCGTTCGTAGCAATGGTTGTGTGTACGTGTAAAGTTGTGATATATATGACTTGGAAGGGTTCCCTACTAGTTTTATGTTATCGTCTACAAATATTTTCAGGAAATGTGTTGGGAATTGGATACATAGGTACAGTATGATACATGTTACTGATACCTACTACATTCATATTTCATTTTTGTGTAATAGCATCTAATTTCGTGCCACGCCTTGGTCGGTCGTCACCATAGCTCATTATTAAACGTTTGTTGAGCCGGTAGAAAGTCTACTCGATGGTGGTGAAATAAAACCATGGGAATTCTAGCATATAGATATTATAAACCCCGAAAATGGGGTATCGAGATGTCTTATTATAAAATCCTGCTGTCGGATCTGTAAAAAATATTTATTAATAAATACGAAGGGAAAAACAAAATAAGTGAAGCTTTTTTTATCAAAGTGGCATTAGTTTTTATCAAAAACATTAAGACGAAGGCTCATTCTATCACCTTAAACTATCATTATTTTAAACTATTTATCTTTATTATTCAATTAATTCAGCACTTGTTTTTATTTTATTTGTTATACTTGGATTATCCAAGTTACTTAAACTACCTTATCATATGAAGCGAGGGTTTTTGTAATGATTTATATCCATACATTTTCTCGCCCCAAGATAGCCTTGTGTTGACCTAGAAAACTGACACTGTACACTTGGCGCTTCTAATAAAATGTGCATAAATATAGCTCTCGTACTTTTATATACGGTAAACGATTTCTCATTATACTTGTTAGGATATTCTTTCTCGATAAAAATATTGTTTTACTTACAACGGCAAAGTCACCAAAAATTAATCAGCAAAATATTTAAAAATGAATGTTAAATAAATTCTTGTATTCAGATTTCGATCATTCAAAAGTTTTACTGCATCAAAAGCTTTTTACATTAATATTTCAATGCAATCATGCTGTCGATATTGCATTAAATACTTAAAAACCAATTAATTCTTACCGAACGCGTTGCCTGCCATGGAGTGTTCGCGCTGAAATTTCCAGTAATTGCCAATGAAAGCTGTAGATTGATAAATTTGTCAATTATAATAAGAAGTATTGGTTCGCGGGGCACCATGCTGCCCAGTCGATTATTATCTGACAAGCCCTGACTAACAGATAGATTTACTGAGAAGATCAACACTTTATAAACCGCTGGACCTAAAGATAAAATTTGGAAGCTCCATTATAACATTTTCTAATATTTCATTCAGGAAATAAGTTTTCATTCAGTGTCATGCGAGGTTATCCATAATCAACATTTGCATAATTGCTAAGTCACCTAATATTACGTATGTTGTGAATACATAGTGATCTGTTAATAACCCTAGGCTCGGGCCTAGTGGTTTGGATTTATATAAGATATTACAATAATTGCACAAAAAAATTGATGGCTGAAACTTTTATTTAAAATGGTTTTGTAATTAAAATCTAAAAATAAGGTGATTTGTTACTTTCGACTAGAGCAAACACCACTTATAATTAATTCCTAATACAACTCAACACCGTCTGGGGAACCTATATTGACTTATATTCAAAATTTTATAAACTAAAAGCTTTTCGATATAAAAGGGCAAACATAACTTGGTCGCAATGGATGAGTTTTCTTTGTTAAGTTGTGAAAAACAATTGCTGTCGTAAGAAAAATAACAAATTGCTTTTCTTGTAATTAGGGCGTTATGTCACGACTCCATCACTTAAAGCGGGACTATATGCTGTAGGTGTGTTGGAGGCAGGGCTCAGTTAACGTGAAATTGAGGATGCTGTTAACACGCAATCAAGCGTAATTTGTCGATTATGGGCATGCAACCGCCACAGGAGATGTAGCCGACCGTCACCGAAGACAAATTAATTAGAGTTCTATGTATGTGAGAGATCAATAATATACTTTTACTTTCGTACACCTATTGTATTTAGGGACACTATTTTACATATTCTTAAATTAATCATTTAAAAATCATTGGTTTTGTTGTACGAGTATATCATTTTTTAATGCTTGCAGTCGTCACCTTTGATTGGGACACCATTTATGATACTTGTATTTTTGAATGTATTAGTGTATGTATGTGTATGTAGTGTGAGTCGTGGAATCTAAATAAATAAAATCATAAACATAAATACAAAATGCCAATATGAATGCATAAATGTATCTTTATACGAAAATACTCGATGTTAAAAAGCTTTTATAAATGTCTCCAAGTTGTTCTTTTCAATTGTATTTTGTTAATTTTTCAACCAATTATGTTAAAATTGATACTAAATATTTTTTTAATAAATTGATCATGTTTCCTTGACATATTTCAATGAGATATTGGTACCTCTTTCATTTGATATTCCTTCCTCCAGTTCACCAAAGAGGATTTCTGTTTGAACATCAAATTGGAAATTTCCGACTGACTAATAACCGAATGGAGTCGTATCTGGTAGTGTGAGAAAATGTTTCTTTCAAGTATCAATATATAATATCTTCCAATTTACTAAAGCCTCTTTTTTTTAGTAGCTTTATTATTAGCACTTTTTCTATTGGAAAATCCTTTTAAATGTTAAGACTTTAATTTTCTTTCTTTTATCAAAGTCGGCTATAATCCCTGTACCATTTTTAGTATGCGACTGTAATGCATCTTCTTTCGTACTTTTCCACTTAATAGACTCATGACTACTGGGATAGGTTCAGGATTCAGGAAAGTTTTTCATCTGTCTTATTGATATCGACTTGTATTATAAATTTATTCTACCCTTAACCTTCATATGGTCTTCGGGTCAATTTTGACCCATTTTGCGATAAAAATATAATTTTCTCAGAAAATAAGCGTTCAAGGAGTTTGATATTCTATGACTTTTAATTATTCGCTTCAATTTACTTATTATTGGAATAAGTTTATCAAAAATGATTAAAATATTCCACATATGAACTTTTTGTCTCTAACGGTTTTCGGGTCAGAATTGACCCCAACTAATAACAAGCGCACAGTGCATCTGTTATCCTCTGAATTGTTTATGTATCCTATAAGTTTTTGAATGAGACGTTCTTTTGTTCTACCCACACAAATCTTAGTGTTATATTATACATCGATCGAACAACACGTACCCTAGTTTACAGTAGTGAAAACATTATTTGCTTATAAATATGATAGACAGTCAAATAGAAGCGGCGTTCTGAAACAGAAGATTATATCGAAGAAGCTGAACCATCTGATAGCTCGAATAGTGACAGTGAATTAGTGCTTATGCCAACAATGACGTCAAAGAATGGGCAAATAAAATATTCCAGAAACCCCAAAAAAATCTACTTTTGAATTATTTTTCCCTCCACCTTTGATACACACTATATTGAAATATACTAATTTGGAAGGTAAGCGTGTTTTCGCTGATGATTGGAATGACATTTGCGATATTGATCTGTTCGCATACATTGGGCTACTATTACTATCGGGTGTATTTCGTTCAAATAATGAAAGTACTGAAAGCTTATGGGATAGTGAAAAAGGAAGACCTATTTTTGGGGCAGTCATGCCAATAAAAACTTTCAAAAAATTATCAAGGTTGATTAGGTTTGACAATAGAGAAACTCGATCCGAACACCGACTGCTGGATAAATTTGCTCCAATTCGAGATCTGTGGAATCAGTGGGTTGACCTTTTGCCAAAATTTTACAATCCTTCTGAAAACGTTACAGTGGATGAGCAGCTTGTGGCATTCAGAGGAAGATGTCCATTTCGACAGTATATGCCATCGAAACCAGCTAAATATGGCATAAAATTTTGGGTTCTATGTGATTCTGCCACAAGTTACGTTTGGAATATCCAACCCTACACGGGCAAACAAATAGGAGGTGTGCCTGAAAAAAACCAAGGCATGCGTGTAGTCCTTGATTTGACTCGCGGCCTGAAAGGGCATAATCTTACGGTGGATAACTTTTTTACATCACATCAACTTGGACAAAAACTATTAGAAAAACATATCACTGTAGTAGGGACTATACGTAAGAATAAGCCGGAATTACCTCCAGAAATAGTAGCAACAAAGGGAAGACTGTTACATTCATCATGTTTTGCTTTTACCAAAGATACTACACTTGTTTCTTACATACCCAAAAAAAATAAGTCGGTGAATCTTCTCAGCACTTTGCATCACAGCTCAGAAGTGACTAATCGCGCAGACAAAAAGCCTGTGATAATTTTAGACTACAACAAATGTAAGGGTGGCGTGGATACACTGGATAAAGCTGTCTCCTGTTACAGTTGCAAAAGAAAAACAAAACGATGGCCTCAAGTAGTATTTGGTAACATGGTAGACATATCGGCCTACAATGCGTTCATATTATTCACGGCTGCCAATAGCAGCTGGAAGGAAGGCTGCCTAGCAAAACGGCGACACTATTTGGAAAACTTAGGTATGCAATTGGTTACACCCTATATAAAAAACAGGAAAGCATTACCGAGGGCGCCTTTTTCAATAGAAATTGCAAAAAAGCTTCGCCAATCTAGTGACAATGTACAGATTCCATCAACTACGATCCAACAAGAGGAAAACAACACTTGTTCAGCTAAGAAGGCTCCCAAAAGAACTGACAATAAAACACCTTTGATTTGTGTAGATTGTAAGAAATTCGTATGTAAAAAACATTCTAATACAGTTGTTTTATGTACCCAGTGTAATAAGATATAATTTCATTTACATTTTTTTTTATTTACTGCTCAGTCTCTTTTTATAAAAATATCTAACAACATTGTATATTATTTTTATATTAGATGTATAAAATTATAATTTATATATAAATAAATAGTAATTCTGTAGAAATAAATATATATGTCAAATAAACCCATTAAACAATTCATCTTTATTTTTTTTTCATTTTTCAGTATAATTCTATTACTTGGTCAAATCTGACCCAAAGCACGGCAACGTTTGTAAAATTAAAGACCTTATGAAGGTTAAAAATGTGTTTGATGTACTCGGTACTTCTGTATTGATTATATTACTTATATTTGTACAACATCTGAGTGTTGAGTATCATTATTTTGTTTTTGGTAAAAGTAAAGCTCAACGCAGTGGACGCCAGTCAAATCAGTGTCGCTTTGTTTACGAAAAGGCTTCATAATATTTTTTGTATTGAAAAATGTCAATTGATACTGTTAATATGTATTATACCTGGAAGGAACGAAGGAAGATGAACTGAAAAAACACGCAGAAAAGATAATTGGGAAGAAAGTAAAACTAGTTTAGAAGTAAACTTATATCGGACTAATTATATTATTCCAGTGCTGTGTTCTAGATTTAATACTCTTTTTGGTTGTAACTTAACGAAAAATTTTAGTACATTAATTTTAAATTATGGCTTGTTAAAATAAGTTTATTGATGGACTGAAGAGTAAATAGTTTCTGCCAAAAGATCTGTTGGCACATTTTTAGCCATGCAACATTGGAGTAGGTGCGTTAAATGTTGCAGTCCTTTCTTTAATTGTTTTTAATTGCGGTCTCGCTCGTCTATTTTGCACGGGGTGTACGGGGGTGTAACAGCGTCGTACAATAAGTAGTAGTAAAAAGAAGTAATAAACCTACTTCTTATTTAGTCTTGAAAATACTCAGATTTTTATTCTCCGCTTCTGTGTGCTATGTTTTCACACAATTACCAAATGTATTAGTCATAATTGACCAATACTGCTTAAAGTATTCTAAGTCATTAAGTGTATGTTTAAAAAAATAAACATAACAAAAGCTAAAAGCTGAAATTTTAGAAATCACCAAATATTTTCATCCTCTCAAAGAATTTTGCGACACTGGACAGCATGTCACTAACGTATCGCGTGATAATTCGTTTCGCTCCGATTCTTCTTATATCCTTTTCATTTTCTCTCCACACTGACATTGATAACCCAATTTCCTTCATTCGTTCGTTACACTTATCTTAATTAATTTTCAAAACGTTTTAATAATTTGAGGAACTCTTTATATATAACGATTAAATCGTATGTTGAAAAAGCTCATTAACCATATATTTATATATTTTAAGTATCGATAAAAATGTATTTTCCTTTGCGTGTTTCTTGTTGCTTAATACGGACATCGGTGTAATTGTATGTCAATCAATGTGGTGCCTCCAGTGGTTGCATGTAGTGTAGTCAAAGGTAATTCGCTTAACCGAGTCCAACCTCATAATTAATTCTCACTTCAATTACCGATGCAGTTCGTTTTGTTCAACTATATACATTTTTAACGAGTAGGCGGTTAGACCACCTTTGACTATGTATTGGCGCTGAAAGGTTGTGTCAACGACCATTGAAGAGGTACACGAACTGTAATGGGGTGCCTTGGTTTAAAATGGGTACATAAATAGTTCATCGAATAATATTTGTGGTCAAAGCCTAGGGTATTCCGTGTAGACCCTAAGAAGACACATTGAAGTTTGTAAGGCAGCCATCAACTGAGATAATCTGCTACGAAACTTAGCAAGTTAATATTCTTTATCTTTATTACTTTCTCCAAAATATTTCCTAACTTAGTTTGTAATGAGGACTTTCTTTCAAACTTTCAAAATGTGAGATTTATGTTGGAAATTTATCATTGAATATAGCTTGCCCGGTTAATGTCTTTTTTCACAATATTCTTATATCAAAAGCATTTTTTTGCATCTTTTATCGAAAACGCGCCGCGTTCATACAGGATTTTAAACTTATATTATTTTCTACTTCAATAAATACCGTCAAAGAGGTAAGTTTTGCGATGACTATCTGCAATCATATTAGCTGTGCCGGTATGAATAACAATGCCTTCATTTTTTTTAACACATTAAGGGCGAGTCGCCATTATTATCCCAAAAGTTCCAAGGGAGCTTGCAACTTTTTAAACTAGTTTGAACACATCAATGTGCCAATGTTTCTTCATAATATAGTAGAAGGTTAGGAAAGCGTAAAAAAGTAACAAAAAACAAATGTTCATTTTTAAAGGTAGTTTCAGTGGTTGCGTATAATTCCAAATAAGGGTTTCATTTACACAGTAGGTGTCGACACCGACACGTTTGCGGGAGAACTCTTTAAGTGGAGGGATAGGGAACTAATTTGGAATAGGAACAACACAAGACGAGATACGGGCGAGCACGTTGATTCAACGGTATTTATTTATGGTCTGTGTGTATATATATATATAATAAATATATATCGGGTTGTATGAGCACCATACTGGTTAATTAATGGTTTGATCATTTTCGATATTTTTTTTTTTATGCCACTTAGGCCGACAAACAAGCAGACGGTCCACCTGATGGTAAGTGGTCACCGCCGCCTATGAACATTTGCAACACTAGGAGCATCGCCAATGCGTTGTCGACCCTGAGACGTGAAGTTGTTAAGTCTCATGTGCCTGTAATTTCACCGGCCCCCTTACCTTTCTAACCGAAACACAGTAATACAATTGTATTACTGCTTCACGGCGGAAATGGGTAAGGTTGGGTAGTACTTCCCCGGACGAACTCTGCACTAAGAGCTCTACTACTACGCTTAATATTTTTGAATCAAATTAAAAGACTGATCATTCTTTTCTCCAAATATTTTCTTTGCTATGCGATCGTACTGTGGCGTGATCAAAGACATGAATTGAATTATTTTTGTTTAGCTTTAAATAATTATTTTCCTTAATTTGAATTTGTTTATTTTAATTAATTCTCCTCTCTACCTTTTGGCAGATATTTAAATTTGAGCCACTTATTAAGTTAAAGTACCCATATTTATGGCATCCACCGAGGGCCACCCGTCTATGGTTTTATGACTCAGTTTTTTTTGTTCTTTTGTTACCGCGTATGGTTAAAAGTAATTAATTTATTTTTTAATTATTTGTACCGTGCTTCTGAAAGACATTAATTACAAGGGCATTTAAGGCATGTTTCCAACCCCGGGGATAACAAATCAATATTTGTAAGCGCCTTTGTAACAAATCCAACACACATGCCAAATTTCACGAGAATCAGTTTCGCGGTTTGGACAGAGCGATGATTATCCAAAAAGCAACTTTAACAAATAAATAGGATAAAGGTAATCGAATGAACGTTAATTTTTTTTGCAGAACTGCGTAATACTTTGCTTTGTGACAATTGTCATGACAAAATTTACGTTTCATGTTTCAAGTTTCATGATAAATAAAATTATTATTTACCGTTATCTGAAATATGTATGAAGTAATTTAATATTTTGAAGTATTATGATATTTGTTGTAAAGGCTTGATGTACTGTTGCTTTTATGTGGTTGCCATGCCATTTTGAACATTAAACTAATTAGAATATTTGATCTAGGGATCACCACACATGAAATGTACGGCAGACGTCTTGTTTTGAAGTCGGCTCAACTTTTTTGGTAAACAACTGTGCTTATCTGGCTTTAGTATGGGTAAGCCTTCTCAACGCGCTACTCACATGAAGCAGCGCCATTTGGAGTAAAATAAAGGCGAAAGAGACGATCGTTTAAAAAATAATTGGGAAAGGAATGCAATAAACATTTCAAACGAGGGTGATGTACGAGGTGAGAGTTAAAAAAAGATCAAGCACTTTTTATTCCCGGCCCAATGAAAGTCCAAAAAGTCATGCTCAACACTTTGATTCGCAAACGATTGTTAAACGAAACTGAAGAGGAACGTTTTCATCGATTCCGCTTGATACATGAACGCTTGTCAAACGAACCGAAGAGCTACTTTCTCATGTATTTTTGATATACGTTGACGAATCGTATGAGGCCCAGCACGAGGAAGCTGCTGTACTCCATTGAGGAATTCCCCTCTATAGCCTGCAATTTGCTTTATTAGATCAGCTGTAGGTCGCCAAATTTAGAAAAATACGGGAACTAAAGAGTAGTGTTCATATTATGTACATTAAATGCCAGTATTCTTGGTAACTTGGTTAGACGGCCGATTTCCAGTTAGGTACCAGGTGAGAAAGGTAACTCACAATATGACTTTTTTTATTATTAGCCTTTATTACTGTTACTGTTACAATCTTATTTTTTACATTACATGTTATACAATACTAACTATACTAACCCTATCATCTATTTATATTCATACTTGTTATACCTAATTGAAGTTTTTAGTATATCGGTAATCGGTTTAGTTTCCTGTAGCAGCTTGTCTCTCGACAAAGGCCTCCTCCAAGGACTTCCATGCAGTTCGATCTCTAGCTATTTGTGTCCACTTAGAGCCCGCCACCTGTCTGAAGTCGTCATCCCAACGTTTACACTGTCTTCCTTTGTTTCTTTTGTCGCCCCTAGGGTACCACGCAGTTATTATTCTGGTCCACTTTTCTTTCGCATCCCGTAACATATGCCCTGCCCAACGCCACTTTAACGTTCTACTGACTATGTGTGCATTTTTTAATTTTGTCATGGTTTTTATTGTTTCCAATTTCACTCTATGACTTCTTCGTACCCCTATTACACTTCGCTCGATGCTGTTCTGACACACTTTTATTTCATTCGATAGATGATCTGTTAAAGCCCACGTTTGACATCCGTAAGTTAAGCACGGGAGTATGCAAGTGTTAAATATCTTTCTTTTGATTTTTATGGACATTTCGACATTTTTCATTATTTCACTAAGGCTCCAAAATCTTTTCCATGTATTTGTTATTCTTCTGTTTATTTGTTTATGCATGTTATCAAGGGGTGATATTAATTGTCCTAAATATACATATTCATTAACATATCCTATTACTTCGTTGTTAACAATTATAGCATCTGAATCTGATTGTTGAGCGTTAGTCATTATTTTTGTTTTGCTTATATTCATTGACAACCCTGCTGTAGCACTTTCATCAGCCAACTGTTGGAGCATTAGTTCTAAGCTCCGTGAATCTTCAGAAAATAGTACTAAGTCATCGGCAAAGCGCAAATGGTTTAATTTTTGGCCATTGATGTTAAGACCCATATTTTCCCATTCAAGATTTCTGAAAATCGTCTCCAGAACCGCCGTAAACAATTTTGGTGAAATATCCCCATGACGAACTCCTCTTTGGACTGGGAATGGTTCTCCTGTTGTCTCGAGCTTTACTTGGGCTGTGCCTCCTGTTTAAATTATATTCAGGATTCTGATGTATTTCATTTGAACACCTTGGCATTTCAGAGCTTCCCATATGTATCCATGTTCTAGGGAATCAAATGCTTTGTGAAAATCTACAAACCCTATGTAGTACGTTTTCTTGTATTCTCGATATTTTTGCAGAACCTGTCTAAGAACATGGATATGCTCAATCGTAGAACAACCACTTCGGAAACCAGCTTGCTCTTTTGGTTGGTTTTCATCTAATGGGCCTGTAATTATTTATGTCCCCTTTATCTCCCTTCTTGTGAAGTAATATTATAGTTGATTTCATCCAATCAGCAGGTATATACTCCGTCATAATAATTTCATTAAACAGGTGTGTTAGTACCGATGCTATGATAGGTGCTGCAGTTTTAAGTAATTCATTTGTTATTTGATCTGACCCTGGAGCTTTATCCGTTTTTTGTCCTTTATTGTTTCTTCCATAAATATGATAGGCACTGGTTCTGGGTCAAGCTAAGTGTCAAGTTTCAGTCTATCTTCCGACTGCTTCCTTGTATACAGTTCTCTAAAAAAATCTGTGGCAATTCTTAATATTTCTTGTCTCTTGCTAGTGTAATCCTTATCCTTGTTCTTTAGATTTAGCATCCAGTATTTTTTATAATTTAATTCTTTGAAAGCTTTCTTTGTCCCTCCACTTCGTTCAATATGTAATTTTAGTATGTTTTGCTTTCTAGTTTTATGATCTTTTCTAATGCTTTCATTGATTTCTTTGCTTAATCTTACTATCTTCTGCCTGTTCTTCTTACACTCCTTTCCTTTCTGTATTAATTCTTTTCGTTGTTCTAACAGTTGTTTGGATTGACTTGAGAGTTGAGACTTCTTAGCTTCGTTATTTATTTTTATTGTTTCTGATTTCAGTATGTTTAGTAAGCTATCATATTTGTCTTGTGTTGGTATACATTGTTCGGTGCAATCTACACGTGTTTTTAAACAATTTAAAAGCTTGTTGTTATTTCCCAGGCAGATAAGACTGTTGACTCTTTTCTGAAACCTCCTATTCCTCTTTATATGTGTTCCTATCATTGTCGCTCGAACCATTCTATGATCAGAATTAAAATTCAGTTGGTTTATTCTTGCTATGTTTTTTAATACCCTGCAGTTGTTGGACAAAATGAAGTCTATTTCATTCTTACATGATCCATTTGGGGAGATCCAAGTCCATTTCCTTGATATTTTTCTATTATAAAAGGTGTTTAGAATTTTTAGTTTATTCTCCAACCCCAGTGTGACCAGTCTTTCGCCATTTTTGCTTCTTTTCCCAAAACCGTACTTTCCTATCGTATATTCTTCTCCCAGATTACACACTCCAACTTGTCCATTGAAATCCCCCATTATAATGATATTTTTGTATGAGTTTTCTATAGTGGTTTGTAGTTCTTTGTAAAATAATTCAATCTTTGCTATTTCTTGTTTATTTTTGGGTTCTGTAGGGGAGTATGCCTGGATAATAGACCAACTTGTATCTTTTTTTTCATTGTGTAAAGGTAGTTTCATATTTATGATAGCAATTCTTTCCGAAATACCCTTAATCTGCTCTATATTCTTCATTAGTTCCTTTTTAATTAAGAATCCCACCCCGTACAGTCCCGGTGTTTCGCCTTTATAATGTAAAATATACTTCCCGTAGTCTTCAATTCCTTCTCCCAGGCGTCTCATTTCACTTATTCCGATTATGTCCCAATTAATGGTTTCTAGTAGCTCAAATAGTTTTTCAGGTGTTCTTAGAGATCGAGTGTTAAATGTAGATATATGAATATCTAGTTGCTTAACTGAATTTTTATTCCTTTTTATTCTTGGAGGGTCGTGGTCTTTTTCCCCCACGATGACCATTCGGGTTGGGGGAGGTTGTTTTTCTGTTATTTCGTTTTGTTCTGTTGTTGTAGTTTGTATTGTTGTTTTATTTTGTTTTGTTTTTCGATTACCGATATTTAATTGTTATTGTTTAGTTCCTGGCAGGGATGAGACAGAGTTGGATCTAACTCTCATCATATCAAATACCTTTATTCGGTTTGTTTTTGAGGCTGTTATATTTTGTTGTTTTCTAGGTTGCGAGTTGTTTTGTGGTGAAGTTGATAATTCACGATTCCTTTTTTCATAGTTCGGGTTATTTTCTCTAACCACCAACTTATCGTACTTTAAATAAGCTAGATTTCCTTTACTTCTTTCTTCTTTTAATTTAGGCAGTAAGGCTTTTCTTTTTTCCAAAACTTCTTTTGAATAGTTTCGTTTACAACTATTTCGGTTTTCTTCATATAACTAACAAAAGAAAAAAGGATCGGTCTTGGTTTATCATTACTATTTACTTTTCCGATACGATATAGATTATTGACATCACATTCCTCAATGCCAATTCGCGCGTCTTTTTGGAACACTTCCTTGACCTTCATTAATAACTCTAAAGTTGACTTCTCCCCTTCTTTTAAACCAAAAATCACTAAGTTCTTATTTCTTTTCTCCCATTTTAAATGCTCCACTTCTTTCTGCGTATTTTCTAGATTGGTTTTTAGCAATTTATTTTCTTCTATAATTGGTTTCAACTTCTCTTCCATTCTGCTCATGATGGTTTTAGTAATGGTTTCGGTTATTTCAATGGTATGATTTTTTATTTAAATTTTCATTTTATCAAACAGCATTTGGAATTGTTCGTCCATGTCTGAAGCGGAATGTTTTAATCGGTTCGTCTAATTAGTCGATTATTCTTTTTTTTTTCCTTGGTAACCCATTTGACTGACTGGATGACAGTTGGTTAATGAATGATATGTTGAATTATAGTTGTTCTATTTGGCTATGGTCTTCACTAACCTCCAAATAGCTCCTGTTATTATTGTCGTTTTGATTTGTTAAATCCAGTAATTCCCGTAGAGTTTATACGTTCACACACTTTAGTGTACTATTCTTCTTGTTTCAGAGCCAATTATGTGTAGAAATGAGATCTCGAACTAATTTAAATTACAATTTGTTTACGACACAGTGACTGGTAGTTGTTTGAGCACCAGAAATCGAAAAAAAAAAAAAAAAAAACAATATGACTAGCTTATTTTAAATTCTACTGGTTGAATTTTATATATATTCCATAAAACATAATTACAAAACAGTATTCAACACTGCCAGACACTTTTCGCCGGCCATAATGACGTATTTGTGATATGCTCCGAGCTGACGCACGAGAAGAAAGTAGAAAAAAGTTCTATGCAATGATCATAGAGGTTATATACTCTGACAAAAAAACCTCAATTAAGTTCAAACTTAAAATATAATAGGTTGGGGAAAAAGTTCCTTCGCATTTCTTAAGAAAATTCAAAACATTTTTAATATAGTTTATTTACATTTAACTAAAATATGTAGGTACCATTTTGTTCGATAACTTTTTGCCATCTTGTAGGTAGAGACATGATCCCATTGCTATAGAAATTTTTGGACTTCTGATCAAAATACTGCGAGAAGTGACAGTCCTCTCGTGATGTTAACCTGACACTGCCTAAAGAATTCTGAAGAGACCGAAACAGGTGGAAATCTGAAGGTGCAAGGTCAGGACTATACGGCGGATGCATTAATATCTCCCAGCCAAACTCTCTTAATTTTTACTGAGTGGCTAAATATGTGTGCGGTCTAGCGTTATCATGATGAAAAACCACACCCCTTCTGTTGATTAATTCCGGCCGCTTTCTCTCAACTTCTTGCTTTAATCTCATCAGTTTACCATTACCTACCACAGGCACCAGCGATCCACAGCCAAAAATTGTAATACATAGCTTATGTAAAAGTATTATTAGATTTTCTTTTGGTATGTGGTGACAAATAAAGATTTTTATTATTATTATTATTATAGTTGTTCGCAGTAGAGTTCAGAATCGATTTTCCTGCCTGGTGGTAACAGCTCATAATGAATAATGCCCTTCCAATCCCACCACACACACAGCATCACCTTGTTGCGAGTTAACTCGGGTTTCGCCACAGTCTGAAGCCTGACCGGCCTTTGACCACGACCTTTTTCGCACGTTTTTGTCGTACGTGGTCCACTTTTCATCACCAGTTATCAGCTTCTTCAAAAATGGTTCGGTTTCATGACGTCGTAATAAAGAATCACAAATGAGTACCCGGTTCATTAGGTTTCTTTCAGTGAGCTCGTGAGGTACCCAAATATCTAGCTTTTTTGTGTACCCAGTTTTTTCAAATGAGCCAAAACTGTTTTGTGGTCAATTCCCAGTTCTTCAGCTACGTCGTAACTACTGATATGCCGATCTTGCTCCACTTTTTCAAAAATGACATCCATTTAATCCGTAATGGGGCGACCAGAGTGACGTGCATCTTTGAAATCAAAATTTCCGGATTGAAAACGCTTATACCAAATTTGTGCTACTCTCACAGACACTGCACTAGGTCCATAAACATCGCAATTTTCTTTCGCGGCTTGCTTTGCATTCTTACCTTTTTTGAAGTAAAATTTTAAAATGAATTTGGAATTATGTTTTTTAAAATTTTAACTTTCAATGATACCAAAACCAGCCAGATACAAATAGTATAGCCAAAGAGATTTTATTACAAGTTCATACATACTATAATGCGAAAAGACTTTTTCCCCAGCCTAATATGTAGTATTACGGACGAATTTTATACGAAAGTATAGTTTTAATATTTACCAATTTTGGTTCAATAGTTCTCTATCCTCATTCTTATGGAATGGATGTTTATGATTATAATATATCCGAATTTTTATTCTCAATATGGTATATTAATTAATACTGTCTAGTATTTTATATCGTATAATTAAAATGCGTTTTATTATCACCTTACCTGACTGTCTAATCAGGTTAGGTGGCGCGATGCCGTTATGAACACGCTCGAGGCTTCACATTTAGTCTTTTAAAAAATAAAGCATGTCTGGGAGCTCCGGGCTTTTAATCAGGTGATAATTATATCAACTTCATGCGGGGTTAGGTAGTCTGATATCTAATCCCGCTTCACACTGTATAAGCAATATCAACCATAGTTATTAATTGGAATATTTGAAATTGAAATACTCTGTGGTGAATATATATAGATAGTTCTGTACGCCGAACCGTTTCAATCACATGATTATTGGTATTGACTGGTCGCAAGTCGCAACAAGTATGCACTGGATTACGTTGATTCAATACCAGTGCCTTTACCATGAGTTTTTAACGTGCGTACTCGCTAGCGATGGCGTAAAACATTTCTATGGCAAATGTGTACAGCGCCACTAGCGGTCACCTAAAGAACTAAAATCGATAGTAAGAGTCGATAGGTAACCATCGAAATGTAAACACTAGCGAGTAACGTTTTTTAGCCTTTGCTATTGAAATTCGGTACCACGAGTCACAAATTTGACAGTTGCTATCGAGAAATACTGTATCGATAGTAGTTTACTCGCTAGTGACTAAAGTAAGTTTCGATAGCAACTTATGGTAGAGATACAGCTACTACTACTTGCCTATTTGAAATGCAGGAATTTTGTCGTTGTTGTGAACTAATATTTATTTATACATTTTAAAAGCATACCACGGTTAAATAATGATAATAATTAAGAATGACCTGAATCGTATTGGCTTTTGTTAAAAAGCTAGCCATGTCTGTTAAAACTAGCTCCTAAACTTTCCCTGTTAGGTGCCAAATGTAACCCGTTTCAAACTAAATAGAGTGTATATTCAGATAGTGAGAACTGACTAAAATTGACTTTATTTAAATGTAGATGACCGGTATAAATGGACTGCTCATTTAATTATCGGGCTCTTTAGTTGGAGGGATAAGGTTACCTGCCCTGTCTGGGCCACAGGTCGTAGATTCAATTCCCACTCTGTGTTTCATTGTGAATAACGTTTAAGTAGATTTTGGTTTGTATCGTTTATGAAATTGACTGAAATGTACTTTAAATGTATTAATTTATGTATTTATCACTAACTTTATAACAGCGACATTAACTAATGAAAGACAATAATGGTATTTTTTGTTATAGCTGAATTTCAACCCAATAACATCGTTCCTGTTCACGCTGGACTTCTTCATCATCGTACTCAATGTAAGTGCATATTTTATACATAATTACCCAAATTATTAATTTCTATTTCACCAAAATAATAATTTAAAGAAATCAAAAATTATAGAATTTATTTAGTTTAGGCTTTAAGGGCACTCGCGAAGAATAAAGCTTAGTTACCGACTCTGAAGAACCGAGAAGACACCCAACAAGATCAAGAATGATGGAACAAAATTTCACCAGAATATTGTGTTGATGACTCGTCAACATTTCATGGCGAATTAACAATATAGAAAATTATGGATAATATATGTAATGGTTCCGTATTAAGTACATCTCATTTGCATCCACAGCGCGCCCTAAACCAGCAAACTTCACTATTCAGCTCGATCCAATTTCAAAGTAGAATGTAAACAAAGATAGCTTACCGATAGAGCGCAGCTGGTTTTACCCCGCAATATAGCTTAACTATTAATTTTACTCCACAAACCATCCTATATTCTTGTGTAAAACAAAAAAGAATCACACATTATACGCGAGGATAGTGGGCAAAGGACCTAATTAAAAAAAACTCCACTAACTTAATACCAATAAATTTATTATATAGACATTTAAAGCAGAACTACATAATAAATTCCAATAGCCTATTCGTTTTACTGCGAGTCTATTTTGCATTAAACTGAAGATATTGAGGTCAAACGGATCGCATTACCGTCGCGTTATTTGAGTTCTCAGAAATATTATAGTATTGTGTTATAATGATATCTAAGAGCCATCTCTAAATGTTTACGGAAAACAGGCTGTTACAAAATTTACGTCACTGCGACTAGTTCATTATCAAATTGTTTAGATATATAATAGTTCAAAATAACTAATATCACATAAGAATATTGTCTGTATGTCACAGCTGCTTATTTCAGAGAATAAGCTGATAATTTCTTTTAAATATAATTTCCGAAGACATATTTTCACGCGGCCATCTGATCCCAAAAATATCCTTTTTATTATTATTAATCAAATCCTTGCGGGGTCACCACATTTTTAATAATTTTAAAGTCCACATTCATTCTATTCTAACGTGTTCTCAGTAAACTACTTAAAATAATCGAATGCTGAGTCTATTAATAAAGCGTTGCCTTAGCTGGGCTTATTCTGGCTGAGATACGAGATCGGACGACTCGATGAGAGGCGTCGATAAATCTTTAAATAAACAATGCGGCTCTGGTCCCCAAAGCGTTTCCACTCCAAATGATGCAAATATGTAGCCGTCGCCAATGGCTCTCTTCGGCAGTCACTTTACTAGCAGCCGTCGCTTGACTCTAGGGAAACAATATCAACGTAAGTGTTGCATACCACATACTCTAGAGGTTTGCCACAAGTCCGGAATAATCACGTCAACGCTGAGCCTCATTCTGCCATCGTCACGTGCTATTGTGATCGTATAAGATAGTGGACACGTGAACAGTGGCGAACGCCCTGCAGGTGACGGCACTGATTGCAGCGTGCCTCGATAAACGAACAGGACTTATACCCATATTAATTTATAGGTATTAAATCCCTAAGCGCACTAGATATCTCACCGATCACCCTCTTTACTTTGACAACATAAACTTATCACATTGTATTAGTTGACTCTATCGATTATTATTATTAGGTTAAGAATATTTCAGTTAAGAATTAAGGTTTTGTCAGTTTGATATAAACCATTAATTTGGCGTGTTTTGAATGCAATCCAGTCTGCGTTACCATATAAACACTGTCACAAATTGAATTAACAGATAAGGCCTACTTTTTAATTTTGTTAAAATTATATTTGAATACAGAGAGTTAATTAAGTTTTGCGATGTTCAACTGAATGGGCAGCCATGTGTGTATTATTCGTATTCCATTACATTGAAATTTAATAGTAATTGTAGCCAGCTAAGTCAGTAGGTAGTAGTAGGTAAGTCATCTATGCATGCTGTGAGAGGTCAATCACTTCCCTACGAAATGGAGGAGTGCAATGGCTATCACAAGCATCATGCTAGTGAACAGGGGCTGCTTGTGATGTCAGGACTGCACAAGTTCATTATTAACTATTCACTTCACGATAAAGTTTAGTTATAGTTTGCTGCCATAACACGTAAACTTTAGTTTCTAGTCTAAAAGACTCCAATCAATTATCGATAGGAATAAAAAATATATGCTTTTCGTTGGTAAACGCATCACTTGAGAACGGCTGAAACGAAATGTAAGTTAGGAAAAGAGCTGCTGAAATTATTGCTTTCACTTCATAGCAAATAAAGCAACCTTCCAAACTTATTAGAGTTAGACCATAAATACTTGTGAAGGGCTATTAAAAAAATAACATTTTTAGTTACGAGTCAGTTCTAATAAATTTAAATATTTGTACGCATGATAATAAATGGTAGTAGAAACAACAATTCATGACATTTCATTTTCATTTCGCCAGAAACTTGGCGGTGAGATATTTTTGGCTTATGAAGCGTAAACGAGGAGCGAAAAGCGAAAAGAAAGATTTTTATCATCTAACTTTATGTTTCTTACATTTTGTCATCCGTGAAAAGAATCTATATTAAATATGGAAATGCTTTGAATACAAACGCGCAATATCATACAATGAAGTTTGACCTGGCGTGGCTCGTTGTTAATTATGTATATCTTTTTTCATCGGAACGGGAACGAAAATATTTTAAAACTAACACTCCATTTTGGTCGTCATCCAATTTACCAGAGTTTATCCCAATAACCAGCTGCTTATGTTCCACAAAGGATATCTTCGAGTTTTGTGTGGTAATATTAATCAATATATCTACCGTTGTATGAGAATGCCCGTCTTTCCCTACCTCCTAAATACCATATTCAAAAGGAAAAACCACTTCCTCGTCGGCTATTACTTGGTGTATTATTAAGAACCCTCTGTTCATGAAACAAACCCACATTTTCCGGTTTTTTCTTACACTGTCGTGCTCTAAAGGCGGCATTTCTTTTTTCTTGTTAATTTATTGACAGTTCTGTCCTTTTACCCTTTTAAAGTAAAAGTAAGTATACAATATACAACCAAACTAAGGGGAAAAAAGCGACCGTCCAAGGGCTAAAATAAGGGTCTCAAGGCCCGAGATAGGTAAGTATTACTATAAATTAATTCAGCTACATTAAGTTTTCAGGAGGAAAGGTAGAAAGATTATTATACCAGGGTTGTGTTATATTCGTTCTCATGATGCGTGGTTTGGTAACTAAAAGATAGGAATGTTCATTGTTTGTATAGGCGTCTAATCCGAGAGGCATCATAGATTTTATGGGCAGTTTACAGGCCTCAGATATTGTTGCAATGCGGGCTTTTGGGCGTGAATCGTGAAACTTAAGTTATTCAACCCGACCTACCTAATTTATATGAAGCGTGTAGCTTCTAACATGATATTTGAGCAAACAAAATATTATTGTATTATCCTATTATTGTTTAACATCTTGATTAGGATTAACACACATATTTTATGTCCTAAACCTTCTAAAGAAGGTAGATCCCAAACACTGTCATTCATCAATGTTAATGTCGCTAGATTGGCAATTTGATCAATATGGATAAAATAACTATAAAGGGACTATGAAACGCTAAAAGCATGTGTATCCAATCAATCTAAATGGGCTGAGCTACGTAATCTCATTCACTGCATAAAACAATCAATTTGATATCGCCTATAGTGCAATGTAAGCAATTTAATAAGTGCATTGAAACGCATGCATTCGTTTTAACTTTATTGTATAAATTGAGCTGTTGGATTATTATACAACGTTCTCCTGTCAAGTATTTAATAGGTATTAACTGGAAAAGAAACCAGATATCTTCAATCTTATTTAGGTCAAGGTTCTCCGTTTTTTGAGGAAAGCAGTTATTTCTTCCTAGATAGCACAATTCTGAGCATAGGTAGACTAAACCGTTGTTATAGCTGAACATTAATATTTTTTGTAGAGCGCCTATCCCATCTAGCCGGCTGAGATAAATGTGGCCTTTACCACTAACTTAGTCCGTTATATTCTGCGCTCCAGCTAGTGGGTAGTGCGTAGTTAGCTAGGTAACTACATAACATTGCACAGTTACTTTTTACATGGCACTGTACCTACATAAATAAGCCTTTAAAGCGATCGTTTTAGTATTGGTAATGTACCATAATAGTGCGATTATACTCGCTCGTGGTTAGTGTTATTTTGATAAATTATTTTACCAACGGCAGAATGAAGTCGGCCTCCGACGCGTTCGTTTATAAAAATCACACTCCAGAGAAATCTAAAATAGCAAGGTACCCAATTAGGTTTAGGAAAAGGTTTAAATAGAATATAAATAAGAGAATTTATAAAAGTTTAAAAAGACGTTTTAATAAAAATAATGTAATTAATAATAATAAAATATATCAGAGAGTACGAATGATTGTATAAAACTTTGCTATGCGACAAGACAACTCCAATTAGTTGACGAAGTTTCAAACAAATATATTGTTGGTACCTACTGGAATACGTAAACATTCATGAATTATATAAATTATAATGTTCTGTATGAAGTGTGGGAGACACAGTAAATTGCTAAGTAAACGTAATATCTACAAGTAATCGTTTTAAAAAACCCTATTAAAGTTAGAAAATAATACTCCGATACTTTGAAATTTTCTGTTTGATTCCATCCAATTTGGTTAGGCACACACCCATCTACGCATTATCACATCACCTCAAATGTAAACCGAAGTTTAAACTGTTTCATCGACCTATTTTTACGGACCTTCAGGGAGTGCGGCCTCTGCAACTTTTACGGAGAATTACTTTTTAGCACTCCTACCCTCCGGGAACAACGCTAATATAATGAAACCCACTTTGTGTACCTTTTAATTGATTATATAAGATATAAGGGCAGCTGTTTTACGCAAGGTATAACATTTTCCCATGTCAGCTCTATGGCCTTTATTATTGAAAGCCCTAAATTCAATCCGTTATTACATTATATTTCACGGTAGGCTCGTTACAAAAGCAACGGAACGATTAAGACACCCGATCTACCCTCCCCCCCCCCCCTCTCTTCACTGCTTTTCCCCGCCTAGCGTTCGGGAGCTTCGTTTTCACCCATACCCCTTCACGAAAGTGATATTTAAGATTGATTTCATTGCCGCTTTCGCATTCAAAATGATGGAACAATATTTATGTTTTAATTATTTTTGGCTTCCCTTTTTTCGCGTAATTTTTTTTCATAAATTTTCTTTCTATATATATTTTCTTTTTTATTCATGTATATTTATTCTAAATACTCAGATTTAAGAAATGCTATTATTTACAAACACAGTATTCATGGACACTTTTAACTGACATATCAACGAGATAACATGTCAGTAGGTATCGACATATATGTATATATTAAGATAGGGCTGTTTGTTGTTTCTATTTCACTTTCAGGGCGCCGTCCTTAAGAAACCACAAGATAATTTCCACTCGCACTACCATTCCAATAGATTTAGAATTATTGACACTTTTCTGGAACTCTGCAGTCAAGTGTAAAATACGGTATCCTTATAATATAGTTTTTTCTGTCTATCCGTATTTCACAGCTGTTTTACTGAAAGAAAAACAATCTTGAATTTACAACAATACCTTATAAATTATTTTTAAACAGAAAGTTCAAGTTAACAACCACTATCTGGTGGTAAACACTGGTAGGATTCATTTTGTTTCTTTATTCCCACAGTTCAAAGGAACTTAACCGTAGCGATGATATGTGATTTATGATATTTATATATCAAAAAGTTAGTTATCAAAACCTAAATTATTTTATAAATCTGTGTTTATATTATTTAAGTTCATATGTCATCTCTCCTTTGATGCACCATCACCTCAAAACTACTGAACATATCGGAATGGGAAGCTACCATTCGACGCAGAATTTTTCCTAGATGGTTATAGGCATAAGCCTATATATCATATATAAATATGATATCGATAAACGTGGGTAAAACCGCGGGGTAAGCTAGTTTTAGAATATAGTAAAACATTGTACATGGTGGAATTAATCGATAAAATCATCTATGGGTTGCACTAATAAAAAAGGTCCAATATTCCTACAGTATTTCACAGTACAACTCAGTATTTTTATTTGGAATAACGAACGAATGTCCACGCCATGTGTGTAGAAGGGCGGAGAGCGGTTCATTAAAAGACCGACTATTGAATGTCAAGCTTTGGCGTACCGGACTGGTAGAAGTTCACAAAAAACTTCCATATCGATGCGGATTAAGCATGTGTAGTATAAGTACTAAACGTCAATATCTATACAGTAAAGGCACCATGCCGAATATGAATCTATAAGCTCAGTTATGTTTGAGCTACAAAAACCCCTATGTTTAGATAACTTAAAATCTGTCGGTTAATAAGTCACTTAAAACTTTAAAAACAAAGACTATTACAATGATCATACAAATCATAATCCTTTTTAGTATTGTTGGAGTCGAGTAAAAAATTTACGTTTTTATGTTTCAATGTCCTGTATTGCATTTGTCTGCAGCGCCTCATTAAAATAAATATAATAGGTTGGGGAAAAAGTTCCTTCGCATTTTTTAAGAAAATTCAAAACATTTTTAATATAGTTTATTTACATTTAACTAATGTATGTAGGTACCATTTTGTTCGATAACATTTTGCCATCTTGTAGGTAGGGACATGATCCCATTGCTATAGAAATTTTGGGACTTCTGATCAAAATACTGCGACAAGTGGTTTTGACAGTCCTCTCGTGATGTTAACCTGACACTGCCTAAAGAATTCTGAAGAGACCGAAACAGGTGGAAATCTGAAGGTGGAAGGTCAGGACTATACGGCGGATGCATTAATACCTCCCAGCCAAACTCTCTTAATTTTTGCTGAGTGGCTAAAGATGTGTGAGGTCTAGCGTTATCATGATGAAAAACCACACCCCTCCTGTTGATTAATTCCGGCCGCTTTCTCTCAACTTCTTGCTTTAATCTCATCAGTTGTTCGCAGTAGAGTTCAGAATCGATGGTCCTGCCTGGTGGTAACAGCTCATAATGAATAATGCCCTTCCAATCCCACCACACACACAGCATCACCTTGTTGCGAGTTAACCCGGGTTGCGCCACAGTCTGTGAAGCCTGACCGGCCTTTGACCACGACCTTTTTCGCACGTTCTTGTCGTACGTGATCCACTTTTCATCACCAGTTATCAGCTTCTTCAAAAATGGTTCGGTTTCATGACGTCGTAATAAAGAATCACAAATGAGTACACGGTTTATTAGGTTTCTTCCAGTGAGCTTGTGAGGTACCCAAATATCTAGCTTTTTTGTGTACCCAGTTTTTTTCAAATGCGCCAAAACTGTTTTGTGGTCAATTCCCAGTTCTTCAGCTACGTCGTAATATGATATCGTACTGATATGCCGATCTTGCTCCACTTTTTCAAAAATGGCATCCATTTTATCCGTAATGAGGCGACCAGAGCGACGTGCATCTTTGACATCAAAATTTCCGGATTGAAAACGCTTAAACCAAATTTGTGCTACTCTCACAGACACACAGACTAGGTCCACAAACATCGCAATTTTTTTTCGCGGCTTGCGTTGCATTTTTACCTTTTTTGTAGTAAAATTTTAAAATGAATCGAATTTCTTCATTAGATTCACTCATCTTGGCGGTACGAAAAACAAATGCAAATCACACATTTTTCTAATTTGAATTTGGAATTATGTTCTTTAAAATTTAAACTTTCAATGATACCAAAACCAGCCAGATACAAATAGTATAGCCAAAGAGATTTTATTACAAGTTCATACATACTATAATGCGAAATGACTTTTTCCCCAACCTAATATTTAATTCATTAGGCTGTACTGTGCTGTATGGGCCAAAAAAGGGCCTTCCGACCTAGGTACCCTTTCCATCGATCTATTATATGCCCTTTGTACTCAATATATATTTCGTTGTGTACAAAACATAAATATTATTTCAGTCAGCTGAAACCAGGACGGGCTTATCCTACTAATATTATAAATGTGAATGTAAGTTTGTACTTAACCGATCATCATGAAACTTTGTACAGATATTCTTGGAGGTATTAGAAATAACTTAGGATTTTTGTGCCGGGAAAATCTTACATCTCTCGGGAACACGGGTAATACCGCGGGGGACAGCTAGTAATATATAAAAAGAATATAACAAAGTTCGTACGAGTAGTAAGGCGGCGGAAATTGATACCACAACTTAAGTGAATCGTTGGTTTAAGCCCGTACTAAGTCTGTACTTACTACCTTTGCCTGCGTCTTTGAGACTAATAGGCGTGAAATAAAAACAAATAACAAGATAACAATTAATTAGGTACCTTGTGTCGTACACATGAGTCTAATAGGGTTGAAACCGATATCTGCATATAAACCTGACTCTCCGCTCTAAATGTTTACCTAACGACTTAAAAATAACACTCTAAAGTTTTGTTATTGTGCTATTGTAAAGAAAATCTAAACGTAGGTCCTTAAGATTGATTTGACTATAATGGGATCTCATGCAGTTTAATAACTTATTTCGTATTCGGTTTATGTGTTTGCATAGTTAGCAAACGATAGTTAAGACGCAATCTTCTCTTTTGTGAAGTTTATAAGACCCATTTCGTTTTGGAGATTAATAGATTGACGACAATCAAAAGTGAAAGAAATCAGCATCACTCTCAGGTCGAAAAAGTGGGTATACCAGCTTTTATTTCTTGTAGCAATAATTGCTTCTGTTCTGTAGCGATATCATTCTGAACTTTCCTACGTTCATCTTGATCTACCAGATCGATGGTAGATACACTGCTTTATCCCAATCTGGATCATCATTCAAATTTCCTGATTGTTTTTTTTACCACTTAAAGTTACCCATACCATAACTGACAAAATGCTCCTCGATAGAATTTGCTCCGGGCTCCGCGCTTGCTTTACTTAATCCGGCACTGCTAGCATGACATGCTCCAAGGCCCAGTTTACATTCAATTTAGTCTTCTAAAGAACTTCATGTATTGGCACCATGTATATACCTAAAGGCTAGATATATTGGTTAAACAACTTAGTTTTCAGACAGGCATCTTACGAGTCTGCGAACGAGCTCCGGTTTTCGGTACGGAACCCAATCACTGTACACGATGTGATTTCCTGCACCTAATCTGGTCTGTCAACTCATATGAAGCTGGTTACAGACTACTAGCGCAGGTAGAATGGGTCTTCATTAGTATAACATTCCAAAGCTAGCATACAACATATGTATCTATAGCTCACCGAAATGTAACGATGTAGCGCTCTCCCTCCCTTAATTATACGTGTACGTGTGTATATTTAATATTTTGGTGAATCTATAAGCCGGGTTGCAATCAGAATTTTACGAATCTGTTAGACTCTTTTTTCAAGTTAACTATACGGAGAATGAAAAATTTATAATGCAATCTACATTGTAAATTTTTCACCAACAGAAACATATTTGTAATTTCCCTTACACTAAACTAAACAGTCGCCGGAACATTGAATATCTTTCAAACGCCTCGCTCTCTATCTCGTAGTCAAACATTTTTATTTTAGCAGATTAGTAAGTACACACGCTGGCTTTTCCCAATACCCGACGTAAAAGGCTCCCAATAAGAATGTAAAAACGTATTAGCTTCTAATGGCTCTTCAATCTCGTTACATTGTCGACCCTCGCAACAAACTGGGTCACAACCGAAATTCCACCAAAAATTTGCATTGATTACAAATGGTTCTGGGAACATCCGGCAGCCATTTAAGTAATCTAAGTCTAAGAATTAACGGTTTCATTTAAGAGGTGAAGGTTATTAAATGAAGATGTGTTTTACTAAAATGTTTTGTACCTATCAGTTAAATCGACCGCAAATTCATGGCCAGGTGTACGAATTGATTTAAAATTATGAAAAAATGTATTACATACTTTTGTAACAATAATATAGTAATGTAATATAATTTAAATAACGCAATGTTGCGGGTGACATTTTCATGTTATTATTATTATTTTATGAAAAGCATATATTATATATGCTTGGTAACATAAGAATAAACGAGTTTTTAATTCAAAATGGAAAGATCCGTGCAGGCAGGAATGCGTGGTCATGTTAGAACGGGATAATTTCAATGTTGTTGGCACAAAACGGTTACGGGACAGGCTATATATCTATTGGAAAACGAGACGCATGGTCACGTTATAAAATGCCAGTAGGTTGCGACCTTGAATATCGACCCGAATGTGACCCGAAACTAACTGTGGCCATCCTAAATAGCGACCCTTCGGTATCATAGAGCTCAGTTGCGTTAAAAATATGGGGCTACCTACTTTTTATTGGTTAAAACAGTATACTGACCTATTCATAGTCTATAATATACATTGCAGAGCAAACAAATATTAACTTTAATCTATTTCGTGTAGTTGTCAGAATATAATTTTCAATGTGTAAATATTGCGATAATGTTTATTTCCGCGATATACATCTAGTAATAAATGTGAATATTATATTTTATTAATATTCAAGTTTATAATTACCCCTTGATTAGTTTTAGACTGGATTGAAAATTAATATTTTTAAAACTTAATAGCACATACCCTTTTATTGTCTTTAGGGTACCAGTTACTTTCAGAATAATCACTAATTATCTGTTTCAATTTCCAGTTTCCCCTCTAACACCTGTATAAACCATGATTCCGAATTTGTTAACTGCTCGACGATTAACAAAAGACTAACTTTTCTATACAAAAGAAGAACATACTAACTCCGTTGAATGTTAGCGAGGTACAATTCTATACCGGAGTGTCATACTCCATGGCTACATGCCATGACAAAACCGAACGTGTCGAAAGTTTCGATTTATAAAACAATAAGTTATTTTCCAATATAAAAGTGACATTTCATTTGAAACAGTTTGAATATGTAAATAATATCGATAGCGGTGATGCACAGTATGCAAATTCTGTTATTAAAAAGTAGTCACAAAACCAAATATTGATGTTGTTCTGTATTGAAATTGATTGCTTTCAAATCGTTGGGACGTCACAGTGTGCAACTGATTACCTTGCATAATATAGATAAATCACAATCCCCTCATATAGGTTAATAATAACTCTTTATAACTATAAAATGGATGCAGGCGGTTCAGGACCGTTCAAGGTGGAAATTCAAGTGGACGGCCTATGTCCAGCAGTGGACTTCTAGGCTGATATGATGAACTATAAAGTATGTACAATTAACAATGGTAATGCCTTTATCTATATACAGGGTAACTGGTGAGATACCTTCGATACTTATGGAGAGTACTCGGTACTCGATTCTCGTTAAAATGATGTAATAAAATTAGGTGCTTAATTTTTGACCAAAATTTCTCTAAAAATAAGTGAAATGTGGATCACGCGTGGAACACGCGGCGGTTTGTTGTTTAAGTTGATCTAGTCACGCGCTATTCCCCCCCCCCCCCCCTCATTCTAAGGTTTTTAAGAAACCTTAACCACTTTACTAGCGCTTTTGACAATATAAACATTTATTGTCAGTCGTTTGACAGCTGGAGCCATTGATAGAATGCCCGCTGCAAATATCGTTTAAAATAGAGGCATGGGTCGGAATTATATTGATAAAATAATTAATTTATAATTTCTTATTGCACATTTGACAGTCTATTCAATCGGAAGATTCGAATTCAATATTCATTGTTAAGACAGGACATCGTCTGTCGGGTCAGCTAGTTACAAATAAAAAAAGGCAACTGAATCATTTCAGGTTTATTTTACTGACTTAGTCTTGCTACAGAAACATATCGATCTAAGAGTTTCTTCAAAGTTACCTTCAAAGAACTGCCTGGAACTCAATCATACCTGCGTTTAATTTTAAAGTTTCTCAAAGGTTGTCATACAGTTCTCAGTCATAAACGAAACAGTAATACTTTACCTAGCTACTTGCGTACCAATTACCGAACAAGCGAATAGGTTTATATTCAGCCTTTTTCTTTGTTAATACCCGTCATTACTGTAGGTGTATTCTAAATGTTTGAACAAAAGTGATTGCGCCCTAACGCTACTTTATTTGACCCTCAAATCACTTGTGAAAGAATATATAACAATAGTTTCTTTATTAAAAATAATTGATTCTAGTCCGTGATAGGTAATGTGCTCGCTAGACGTCTGCAAACCCACCACACGTACCTCAGGACGATAACCTACGCCCACCTCTACCGAGATAATAGGCGTAAAAATATTAATTATATATTTTTTTTATATTGAATATGTTTCAAGGCTGAACGATAATAATACTTATATCTATGAGATTAGCAGAAAATATTTCATAATTTCAATTCTATATTAAATGTTGTGTAGTTTTGGATGACGATGGCATTTTTAATTCCGTTGTCAAATGAATATGGGAAAATCGGATTATTAGAAACATAAGGGTCAAGTTCAAAAATATTGGGGCTTACAATGCTACCCTTTAAGCAATATTTCCGTGCCGCGGATTCACCCGAATTCCCTGGGAATGTAATGTAACCCGGGATCATAACGAAATCAATGTGCCTTTCAAACGGTGTAATAATATTTCAACTAGATGCCGTAATTCCGGAGATTAAGCATACAAATATATACTAATGTAAAATATAGATAAAGGCCTTGAAGAGCTCTTATGAAGGCTACTGAAATATTTATATAATTAAGTATTACATTCACATATTATTGAATTCCTAATATCTTTTGAAACGAATATCCGATTTGAATAATTCAAAATGTAATTTATAGGTACTGAAACAGCCTTATTATACGATGGTTTATTTGGATAAGGATTAATAACAAGGTATGAATAATGCGTGCTAGCTTCTAACGGCGTTTCAATTCCATTTTTAAACCTTAAAAGTACATATAGTGATACTTCTTAGAATATACATTATAATTCAGAATTTGGGTATATTTTACTATAGAAGGTATATTCAATAACTAAAACTTTCAGTAGTCAAGGATAGCATCTTAGTTCACAAAGTCAAGCTATCCGCTTCTTTTGCTAGTTATCTTTCTCTGTATACCTCTTCTTCTTATGACTGGACCCAATCAGTCGGGTCAGCGCCATTCTATTCTTGATGTTACGGTCGATATTGCCTTTACTCTGCATGATTGAACCGAGGTATGGAAAATAGGAGCAGATTGATAGTGGTAGCAGCCCCCTCATTCAGCTAATACAAACTTCGGCGGCGAGCCGGCGCACGGAGGCCTCCGAGAGCGTTCCTCTCACGTGATTGCGTAGTAAGCGAAAGAGACAGAGCACGGAGGCCGCGACCAAACATTCACGAGTTAGTGTAATTTTACCATACAGAATCGAGCCCCAGATTGGTAGAAGCATCAAGTGCAACAGGCTCAAGAGCGGAGAGGCCGCTGAAATAGCAGTATATATATTCAGTTTTAGTGCTGCTGATTTTAATGCGAACTCTCTAGTTTTTGCCGCCATTAGAGCAGCCTGCGTCGGAAATATAAATGGAAAAAGCAATATCACTTTTCAACCACCCGCTAAAAATTTCTAGATGAGCACACAACTTAATGGTCTTGGTTGCGTAATTTTCACTCTAAACAAGATTTTATTTAATTAACATATTATTATTAAAAGCTTTTATATTGATCTTGTCTCGTTCTTATTTCCGCCTGCCTTTAAGGTTCGTTAATTCTTGTTTAAAACACTAACCCGCATCAAATCCATATAGCATTCTTGTTCACCTATACAAATTTGCCAGCGAGCCGATACTACGAGGCCTCCGAGAGCGGAAGCTCGCGTAATTGCGTAGTTAGTAAAAGAGACAGAGCAAAGAGGCCTAGACGAAACAACGCCAAGCTAGTGTAATTTACCTTACAGAATAGCAGGGTAGACATAACACCTCCAATAAGTATTAGGCTCAATTGATTTGTTTCGACGAGTAGAATAATTGTAGGTGTTGAACGGTGATTGAGACGAAGACGTCTGATAATGGAGCAGGAAGGTAAAAATTAAAAGAACCAACACCGGTACTTACACGCGTCCAGGCTTTTATGTATAAATTGCAGAACTAAAAAGTTAAAACGCACAATTTTATGCTTGCAATTAAATAATAAAGTTACACCAGAACACCGTTCCTTGTCCACCGTCCACACTGATAAAAGGCGCGGGCAACAAAAGGTTCCTTGTTTATGAAAGTTTAATTGAATGACCGAGGATGGGGTTTTTCTGCAGCTTTATTAACTTTATAAACTAAATATTAATTTTTCATTTCAAAACGTTAGTTTATGAAATAGACCTGTTTTTTATAGGGCCACTCCACTGCTATGGATCACGATGATAAAGTATTTTTAATAATGTTGATGGACAAGCTATGCTTCATGGACACGGTTTTATTTTTTTAAATGAGAACCGACCAACATGTTACGGATTCCTTAGTCTATCTGTTATTAACCCTTACAGTTTCGTCATGTCCGTCCGTCTGTCTGACTGTATGTCCGCGGCTTTCTTTCGTAATTTGGCATGGGAATACATATTATCACGGCGATAAAGTGGTGAAACAAAATCTAGTGGGTTTAAGAAAGGGTATTTTATAGTAACGGCTACACGGCTTTTTTTTCTCGTCTTTCCTATTACGTGTGGTGTCGGTGGATCGGCCGTTAAAAATATTGCGGGTTTGGTAAAACCATTTCGAAATTGGTTCCGTTTGCGAAATATTAAACTTTAAAGTGGTCATTTCTGTTAGAGTCAAGTGTCGAGTCGAGTTGACAACTTACAAAACTACGGAGTCTGACGCTGCCCGTGGTCCGACATGGACTAGGTTGTTTGTTTTGAATTTCCCCTTTCGATCGGAAACTTAATTCTACAGAATGCTTTTTTACATTGAGTCGCTTCGACTCCGAGATGGGCAAACAACTTAAAAAAATCTTATAAATTGTGTTACACTTTTAAAAATAAAATAATATCTACATAAAAGACATGAAAAAAATATTTTTTGTTAAAATAAATATGATTATGATATTATGTAAACGATGGAGACAGATCGTCTTTTAGTTTACATTCTTTTTTTTTGTATATTATAGATCTCTACTATACGAAAAAAAATTATGTAAACTCAAATACAATCTTATTAAATAAATATGGATTCGTAATCTACACCAGGTACCTACTTACAAAGGAATGGTCGAGTAAGCTGACGCCTTCGCATCGGATTGCTTTTATCGATAATGTCTGGATCCATAACGTGGGGACGATTAAAACATTTCTATTCCTCTCAGAAACTAGCTCATTTCATGGATGTCCTGTAAATGTTAGCCGCGCGGCCAATATTTTTAGGGGAACTTAATTTTAGACGAAATAAAACTTGTTTCCCCTTCCCCAAACACATGTTGAAAATGTGCAATTTCCCGCTGCCAGTTCAAAAAGCAAATTAAAATCCTGTCAATGTAACAGCCAATACCAACCAATTCACATGTATATCGAATTTCTTTTCCGTAGATATTTTAAAGTTTTGATATAGGCTTATCAAAGCCATCGCAACTAGTTTTACTTTCATGGTTCATAATTTTCTTTTTATAAAAAAATTTGAACGCCTCGAATAACTTAATAATTTCAAAAATGCCAGCAATTTTGCCGTTCCAGATTCATCCAAAAACCTTTATTGAGAGTGCTTTTGTGACTAACTATAGCTATGCTAGGGTTAGAAATAAAAAGGATTTTGGTTTTTATAGCCCTATGGTAATTAAGTGATAGTTTGAATGGACTACCTATATACCTTACCATGTTATAAGGAACTAGTTCTTCTGCGCGGTTTCACTCGCATACCTGAGGATTTATAAATGATTCCGAGATCAAAATATGTTTCGTTTCAATCCAGGTTAAAAACAATCTACATATGTGCCAAGTTTCAGCCAGAGCAGATTTTGCGTGAAAGAGTAACAAGCACCTATACATCAATTTATGTTTACATCCATCTTCACAAACTTAAAATAAGTAGGAAGGATTTGACTATGCCTTTGATACATAACAGACTTTATTTAAGTTACCGTCTTAAAGTCTTTGAGCTTAGCCGAACCATCATAGTTCTCACCGCAGTATAGTATGCGGGCATGAAACAAAAGGAACAATACAATGTGATGTAATACTAGCGTATATTAGCGTAAAATAATGTTAATTCCTAAAAGCTTTCGCCTAATCCCAGCTTATATATTGTGACAATCACATTGGAAACGGAAGTTACATTATGTGATTGCGAAAATTAATTGAATTAAATTTTATGGATATGAATTTCAATTGATACGCGTCTGGGAATACTGGCATTAATATTTTAATCCCTGCATTCAACTGGCAGCTTGTGTTGTGTATAGTCTGTTGTGTCTATTATTCTATACAAATGAATGCTATCCCCAAACTACTACATATTACGTATGCGAAGTTGATTGTAAATTTCTGTATATTTGTCACCGTTTCAAAATTCAACGCATGAACTGATATTTTTAGATGATGTTTGATAGGCGTCATGAGAATACATATGTTAGGTTATTTTTACAAAAGATTTTTGATAATACATTCTGCAAATAGAACTGACATCAGGGTATAACTCAAATAATAGGATGGGGAAAAAGTTCCTTCGCATTTTTTAAGAAAAATCATAACATTTTTAATATAGTTTATTTACATTTAACTAAAGTATGTAGGTACCAATTTGTTCGATAACTTTTTTCCATCTTGTAGGTAGGGACATGAACCCATTGCTATAGAAATTTTGGGACTTCTGATCAAAATACTGCGACAAGTGGTTTTGACAGTCCTCTCGTGATGTTAACCTGACACTGCCTAAAGAATTCTGAAGAGGCCGAAACAGGTGGAAATCGGAAGGTGCAAGGTCAGGACTATACGGCGGATGCATTAATACCTCCCAGCCCAACTCTCTTAATTTTTGCTGGGTGGCTAAAGATGTGTGAGGTCTAGCGTTATCATGATGAAAAACCACACCCCTTCTGTTGATTAATTCCGACCGCTTTCTCTCAACTTCTTGCTTTAATCTCATCAGTTGTTCGCAGTAGAGTTCAGAATCGATGGTCCTGCCTGGTGGTAACAGCTCATAATGAATAATGCCCTTCCAATCCACATACATAGCATCACCTTGTTGCGAGTTAACCCGGGTTTCGCCACAGTCTGTGAAGCCAGGGCCTTTGACCACGACCTTTTTCGCACGTTCTTGTCGTACGTGATCCACTTTTCATCACCAGTTATCAGCTTCTTCAAAAATGGTTCGGTTTCATGACGTCGTAATAAAGAATCACAACTGAGTACACGGTTCATAAGGTTTCTTTCAGTAAGCTCGTGAGGTACCCAAATATCTAGCTTTTTTGTGTACCCAGTTTTTTTCAAATGCGCCAAAACTGTTTTGTGGTCAATTCCCAGTTCTTCAGCTACGTCGTAACTACTGATATGCCGATCTTGCTCCACTTTTTCAAAAATGGCATCCATTTTATCCGTAATGGGGCGATCAGAGCGACGTGCATCTTTGACATCAAAATTTCCGGATTGAAAACGCTTAAACCAAATTTGTGCTACACTCACAGATACTGCACTAGGTCCATAAACATCGCAAATTTTTTCGTGGCTTGTGTGTTTTTTGTAGTAAAATTTTAAAATGAATCGAATTTCTTCATTAGATTCACTCATCTTGGCGGTACGAAAAACAAATGCAAATCACACATTTTCCTAATTTGAATTTGGAATTATGTTCTTTAAAATTTAAACTTTCAATGATACCAAAACCAGCCAGATACAAATAGTATAGCCAAAGAGATTTTATTACAAGTTCATACATACTATAATGCGAAAAGACTTTTTCCCCAACCTAATATTACCCTTAAATAAAAAGTTACAAAAAAACTGCGCCTCCCAGTTTTTATTTGAGAAATCCAAAGAAAATATTTTTATTCAAATAGCCCTTCACAAACACTTATGAATAGCCGTAGGTTGGTTTGCAGAGAAGTGCCGGCAATAAACTCAGGAATAAGCTACTCTTTTCAAAAGGCATATAGACTTAGTACATACAGTGTATTTTATTTCACCATCTATTTGTATGGAATGCGGAAAAAAACATATTAATAAAGAATAAGATTGAGTGAATTAATAAATATCAAACTAAAACTTTCTATCCCCCACAAATACCACGTGCACGCAACGCCTATAAACCACAATAACTGTATTTATTTTGAAATTAAAGGGCAAATGGTAGACAGAAAATAGTGATTACCACTCACGTGCAATGGGTCGATGGGTTGCTGACGGACGCGGCGCGCCGTGCCCCGGAGCCGCTGTCCGTTATCTAGCCAATCATGTTTTTTACACAAAATATTTACAATGATTCTAATTACCCGGCGTCACCGTTTTCTATAAATCTAATAAATTATTTAAGATTTTATTGCTCCCAGGGTTCAAAGATATGAATTGATGGTAACTTTCTTAAATGTGGGCATAAATAAGAAATGTCACATAAAAGTTTCTTTGTAAAAAAATGTTTTATGATCTGAAAATAAAGTTGGCTCATTTGTCCTAGAAATAGAATTGTATCTATTCCTACTACTAGACTTTTACCCCTATTTCCAATATAAATTGATATATTTTGTTACAAACATACATACCGACAACAGTGTAAAATTTTCCGTCGATAAAATTAAAAGTAAAATACCGAAATAGGCAGTTTTAACATGAGTGTGACATTTTTATCATTTTGCTTCGAAACCTTACAATTTTGAGTTTGTTCGGACGTCCTTTCGACTTCAATGCTTCTATTGTTGTTCTGAGCGCGACAGCGGGGGCTTCGGAGAAAAATATGCCACGCCGGATGTATTGCAACACTTAGAGGAGCACATGTAGCTACATAATAATAAACTATTTGTGTCGGATATGTAGCGGATTCATTGAAAAGATTATTAGGAAATAAAACTTTTGCAATGTTATAGGCAAGGCTTAGTGTGGATGTTTTCATTTCCGTTTTCCTCCTTTTATTAGAGTCAAAAACACTTTTCTAAGTCGGAGCTACTAATTGTGATGGAAGAAGGCATTGCTACCTTGCAATGTGCTAGGTTGAGAGCCCTTAGCGCTTACCGAATTTTGTAAGTATTTTGTATGAAGGTAGCACCTGTCACCAATAAAACATAAACCTTCATAACAAAAGAAATAAAGCTAGTTAGGAATAAGCTACAACTAAAGATAATTTCCTACGTCTTGAAGAACAAATTGGTTCTTAAAATTGTATGAATGTAGTATAATATTATAAAATAATATCTTTTGTTCACAGATTTACGCCATGGTGTGCGTCATTTCGCAGTACCAAGAATACATGGCTGAGAGGGGCACGGCTGCCCACAACCACTCTGACAGGGTAAGATTCTTACACCAAATCTATATCTATACTAATATCAGTGCCGGATTAGCACATAACATGTTGTTCAATAAATTTTGTCATTCGATAAGAAAAACACAATTTTATGGTTCAAAATACACTTTATTATTCAGTATAATCTCCCTGAACATTAATACACTTGCTCCAACAATCCTCCAATCTGTGGATTCCATCCATGAAGTGAGAATCCGGAAGGTCTGCAAAATACGCTTCAACAGCCGTTATGACTTCTTCATTTGATGATTCGAACTTTAATTCATGGATTTTAGCCATTGTCAAAATGCTCTTGTGACGTGATTGTCCTGATGAAAAAGGATTTTTTTTTTCTGCAAACCGGGTCTTTTTTCACGAAGTTTTTCCTTCAACTGGTCGAAAAGGTTGCAATAATATTCAGAATTAATTGTTTTACCAGTTTGCAAGTAATCCACAAACAAAATTCCTTTCGCATCCCAAAAAACTGATGCCATAACCTTCTTAGCTGATTTCCGGACACGAACTCGTTTCGGAGCCGAACAACCAGATTCACACCACTCTTTAGCCTCTTGTTTTGATTCAGGATCATGATGATAGATCCAAGTCTCATCCATATTGATGAATCGACGCACAAAATCCACTTTATCCTTTTTAAAACGCTCCAAATGTTGCTGAGAAAGTCGCATTCGAATGTGTTTTTGTTTCATTCTTAACGAATGCGGCACCCATTGTGCACACAGCTTTCTAAAACCCAAAATTTCACTTAAAATTTGGCTCACGCTGCCTAATGTAATGTGTAGAGCCTCTACTAAATCTCGCTCAGTCAATCGACGATTTTCCAAAACCATATCCTGTATTTTGGCTATAATTTCTGGTGTTGATGCGCTTTTTGGACGTCCTTCACGTAGATCGTCTTCAAGGCTTGTACGACCACGTTTAAATTCAGCAACCCATCTTTCTACTGTTCTAATTGTAGGTGAACAATCATTATACACTTTAACATTCATTCGTGAATTTCTTTTGGTGCTACCAAAAATAATAATTTTATCATTGCACGATATAAAAATTTTTCCATCGTAAAAAAATACTGTGACACGGCGACACTAAATGGCTTGTAAACAAAGAATCAATTGACAGATTGAAATGAAACTTCACATACGGTCATATGAAGAGTGTACTAACAAAACAAAAAAAATGGGCTAGTGGCAACGCCCTCTCTTATCGAACGTCAAGATTTGTATGGATGAAACTTGGCACATAGATAGAGCATATCCGGGAACGCGGGTATAACTGCGGGGGACAGCTAGTCATAAATATGAAGAAAGTGTTCAATCAGATGCCTGTTACTGACGATGCTAATTAAATACGATCTGTTATGTAGTCCTATGTTTATATAGTCATTAGAATGACTTCTAAAATTTTATCAAATAGACCACCAAATAAACACTAGCCTTCTTCTCGCAGTTTCCCCCATGTTCCGATCGCAACTACTTCAGGTTGATAACATATCAACCTGAAGTTACCCTATGTTACTTCTCGATAAAGTAGCTTTCTAATAGCGAAATAATACTGAAATTCGGTCCAGTCGTTTTTAACTTATTCATTACAGACATAGGATGATTTCCTCTTTATTATATTAGATATATATAATATATATACATAGTGTAATATATATTTTTTTTTATTTATTTCTTTTTTCATTTTCTACGGACTCTTAGTCCGTACTCTTTGAAGATTCTACGATAAATTATTTTAAGATCAATTGTATTGTGTTTCTAAAAATTAACATCTTTCCGTGCGTGCTCAGCTCGTTGTTTTGAACTGAGGCTTGTGGTTCCTTAATAATAGTTGTAACGAATCCGTTAAAGTTTAAAGTGATGCTACATATAAGGGTTCAATACGTAATGACTGGTGAGAAATTGCCGATCGCTGTGCTATGCTGGTCGATAAAATGATCACGTACAGAATCTAAACCTTCCAGAAAATAATACGTGTCCACACTAACCTGTAGAATGCTCCGTGGCGAAGTCCTGATGATAGTCGTTGTTGTTCACACACACAATTTGTAAAGGTTTTGGGTTTTATATTCAAAATTTAATCGTTGAGGTTTTCGTTGAGTTGAGCTCGATCGTGACGGTGAACACACACAGAACCATTCATTCAGCGAAAGAGTGGGGGTTTGCTTCGCCGGTAGGCTTTAAATCCATATAAGGTAGTGAGACAGCGCAATTGTATTTCTAAAGAGAAGTACCTCCGGATTGGATTTAAACACTGTATCGCGATCAAAACACAACCAGCACAGATTCAGCTTTCGGCGCGAAGATTTATTATTACAAGTACGAAACATAAACCGCCCACCAAACACAATTATTTGTGTTTCAAATATAAAAGTTTGATTAAATAACACAATGCTTGAGATTAGAACAATGTGTCTGAGGACTGAACGATTAATAATGAATCTGTCATAGATCCGAGTAAATAGTGACGAGACACTAAAATAACGGACCGCATCGTATCGATAAAAAAAAATAGAAGTTAAATATTTGTATGGATACATCATTAAGGATGAGAATTTACAAATGATTAAATTAGACATTAATGTTTTATTGAATACCTAATATAGCGAGGCGAAGACGATACACTAGTTAACTAAGCAGATAAATTGAGAATTATATTAGGTACTTAACGAATTTCTTACATTGCATTTGATGCTAGTCGCATTGCGAAGGCAATGGACAGAGTTTTGCTAAAGGTCGGATAAGTGTGCTGTTGATAGTGCGAACGGTAGCAACTCGTACTACTCCATCAGGACCGGGATGTAGCTTAAGTACTCGCGCGATAGCCCAATGCAGAGGCATCGCGTTATCGTGTTTTATCAGAACGATGGAACCTTCGAGTAGCGGTTTGGAGTGGCTAGTCCACTTTGCACGTTGAGTTAGCGTATGAAGGTATTCTGACTTCCAGCGTTTCCAGAAGTCTTGTTGGAATCGCTGAATCAGTTGCCAACGGCCTAAGCGCGTAATTTTGACCTCTGACAGATCTTGATCCGGTACAGCCGTCAAGGGTTCCAAGGTCAAAAAATGTCCAGGTGTAAGGACAGACAAGTCGTTTGGATCAGAACTCATCGGACAAAGCGGGCGTGAATTTAGCATCGCTTCAATCTGAATGAACAACGTTGTTAATTCCTCGAAAGTGAGGCACTGAGTGCCAACAATACGGTATAAATGAGTTTTCACAACCTTTATTTGTATTTCCCATACGCCTCCGAAGTGTGGACTCGATGGCGCATTAAAACGGAATTCGATTTGCTCAGTGTCAGAAGCGGTAGCCATATATGAATCGAATAGCGATTTGGTTCCACGGTCAGAATGAATGATGTTTACTCGACCACGTCGTCCAACGAAGCGCCGAACAGCAGCAACAAATGCTTCTGTAGACAACTCGGAAGCGACTTCGAGGTGTAGAGCTTTCGTGGTGAAGCAGACAAATAGACAAAGATAAGCCTTTGTAACCTTAGCGCCTCGATGACGACCTGACTTAATGGAGAATGGTCCCCCATAATCAACACCAACAACTGAAAATGGCTTTACTTGGTTAACACGAACAGCTGGCAAATCACTCATAAAGGGTTCCAATGGTTTTGGATTAGTGCGAAAGCATGGAATGCACTTCGATAAGCAGTGCCGGATGGCACGTTTTGCTGAGAGAATCCAAAATTGTTGAGCAAGAAGATAATGCATTGTGTTAACACCTGCATGACAATTCTCACGATGGAGCGATTCAATAATCATGTATGTTAATTTCGAATGACGTGGGAGGAACGCAGGGTGCTTGTGGTCGAAATCGAGCCCAGAACGTGATAATCGTCCGCCCACCCTGATTATACCATGATTATCCAAGAAAGGATGAAGTTTACGAAATGGTTTAGAGAGGGGCATACCTTCAGATAATCGATGAATGTCTTCTCTAAAATGTTGTGATTGAACATGCTTAACAATATTCATCAGCGCAGAGTGAGTTTCAGAACGAGTTAGAAACGTACTGTGATGACAAGCTCGCTGAGTATGAACACGAGTGTTACGAATGAATCGAAAGCAATAACCAACGATTCGTTGAATCTTACGAATAGATGAAAATCTTTCGAGAAGAATGTCAACAATGTGGTCATCTTCTTGTGCAACAAGGACTGATGGACCACGTTGTTCGCATTCAGTCTCGATTAGCTTCTCCTGAAGTGTGCATGAAGGCCAGAATTCCAATGGCTGAACAAGCCACGAAGGTCCTACCCACCAAAGCGAACTGTTGATGAGATCCTCAGGGCTCATACCTCGCGAAGGAATGTCTGCTGGATTATCTTCAGACGCAACGTGGTTCCAGCGCGCTTCAGGAATTGTCGTTTGAATATGACCAACACGATTGGACACGAACGTTTTCCAACGAGAAGCGTGAGAACGAAGCCACGAAAGGACAACCATCGAGTCTGACCATGCAAATATGCCGGAAATTGAAAGTAACGGAATGTATACTCGTTTGACAAATTGCATTAGATCCGAAAGTAAGACCGCTGCGCAAAGTTCAAGGCGTGGCAATGACACCTTCTTAATAGGAGCCACGCGTGATTTTGCACAAATGAAGAAAATCTTCACGTTACCACTTTCCTCTTCAGCACGCAAATAAACGACGGCTCCATACCCAGCTTCAGAAGCATCTGCGAATCCGTGGAGTTGAAATGATTTCGCGTTTATAAGAGAAACACAGCGAGGTACTTTGAGACGTTTTATGCATGGTAGTTGTGCCGTATAACGATCCCATAGCGAAACAATTTCTTCGGGAGGAGTTGCGTCCCAGTCGATTCCAAGAATCCAAAGCTTCTGGATGAGAAACTTTGCAATGAATGTAATCGGTGCGAGAAACCCTAATGGATCAAAAATCCGAGCTAGTTCACTCAATATGTTACGTTTACTACATTTAACGTGACGTGGAATAACCTCAAATGTAAAAACGTCGTGAACTGGATCCCATTTCAGTCCCAAGATCTTGATTTCCATGGTATTTCCAATATCCATGGAAAGAAAATCAATGAGACAGTGTTCGGATGGCAGATCGGACAAAAGTTCGGGTACATTACTCGCCCATTTTCGAAGTTCGAGATGGCCACGATTGAGAAGTTGAATAATTTCACCCTTAGTTTTGCGAACCATTTCGAAATTGTTACCGCCGCTTACAATGTCATCGATATAAATATCCGACTCGAGGACTCTGCTTCAAAATCATTGCCTTCGTCGTCGATTAATTGCTTAACAGCTCGACATGCCAAGAAAGGGGCAGAAGAAACTCCGTACGTCACCGTATTCAGACGGTATTCTTGGACAGGACTTGATACATCTGAACGCCAGAATATCCGCTGGTAGTCACGATCCTGTTCACGTAGCAGTATTTGCCTGTACATTTGACGCATGTCGGCAGTAAATACAACGAAATGTACGCGGAACTTGAGAAGCAGTTCTAAGATGTTAGTCTGAAGCTTGGGTAACAATCTCTCGTTTAACGAGCAATTGTTGTCATCCTTCGCAGAGGCATCGAAAACGACTCGAAGTTTAGTTGTAGCACTTTCAGGCCGAAGAACGCAATGATGAGGAATGTAGTACCTCCCGTTGTGAAGTTCTTTGACAGGCACACGATTCATGTGACCACTTTTCAAATAATCGTCCATGAATCCGATATACTGCTCTCGGATAGCAGGGTTGTTGCGAAGTTTGCGCTCTAAAGAATAAAACCTTCGTAGCGCCCTCTCTTTAGAACCAGAAAACAATTTGGTCTCTTCCCCTTTGAACGGTAGTGCTACAACGTAACGTCCGGTATTATCACGAGAAACGGTTTGAACAAAGAATTGTTCACAGCTTTCTTCTGCAGGAGTTAGCCGAGAGAACTGAGGAACGTTTTCTAGCTCCCAAAAGTGCTGAACCTCTCGATGAAGATTGTCATCTTCTATTGAGAAAAACGAACTCGTATAGCCTTCGCTATCATAAGTTACGTTGCCAAGAAGCAACCAACCGAATACAGAATTCATGGCAGAAGGTTCGTTGGAACCACCGGAAAGATTGCCAGGAAGAAGAAGGGAAGAAAAGACTTCAGCGCCCAATAAGACATCTATAGGGCCTGGTTTATGACAGTCAGGATCTGCGAGCGATAAATGTTGTAGGTGACACCACGAGTTTGGATTGAGACGAGCAGAAGGCATATCACCACAGATAGTTGATAAAGAAAGAGCATCAATTTGGAACAACGTTCTCCCATGGACACCTATCTCGACCTTCACAGACCCTGAAACAGAGGCCGCGGATTGTCCGAGGCCACGAATTTGACGCGATGTTTGCATCTTATCAAGACCTAAACGTTTGACAGCATTGTCAGTAATAAAATGAGCTTGACTCCCTGAATCAATCAACGCACGAAACTGTTGAAATTGACCGTTGGAGTCCCGAATATTTATTTTTGCAGTTGAAAGAAGAACCATAGAACGTTCTTGAATAGTTGTGAGAGCACGATCTATTGTAGGGTTTCCATGGGACGAAGTGGTTTGAATGTTTTTAGATACGCCATCAGTCGGGAACGATTGATGAAGAAGTGTATGATGACGCTGGTTACATTCTCGACACCTAAAAATAGATTTACAGTCTTTAAGACTGTGCGATGGCCGCAAGCAATTAAAACACCAATGGTGTAAACGAGCGTGCTCAAGCCTATCAGTGATAGACTTTTGACAGAACACGTTACATTGGAAAATTGAATGGTTTTGTTCGCAGAATGAACACCTTTGAACTATTTGGACAGGATACGCAGGTAAAGGTGGCCTTTTTACATCCGCGGGCTTCTTCTCCGGATTGGTTTTCGCGGATTCAACTTTAGTTGCTACGAACGAGGAGGATTTCTTGGGAGCATGCGAAGATGTTGAAGAAAGTGGTTTATCTTCATAAGAACGATGTTTATCGGTAGCAGAGTGAGTGGAAAAGTGAGAGTCGCGCATTAGGGATTCACACTTAGCATATAAAAAGTCCCTAAGATCCGAGTAGCATGGCAACTCAACGGAAGAATGAGATTGTTCATATTCATATCTAGTTTTCGAATCTAACTTGGAAAGCAGAAGGTAGCTAAGAATGAAATCCCATTGATCGGTTGGAAGCCCAACTCCCTTTAAAATCGTCAGATTCTCATGAAACATGTCTAAAACCCGACGGAAATCGGGAGGAGAATTCGGTTTGATGATAACGTTCAGCATCTCCTTCCAACATGTGAAAGCTAATTCGCGTTTATCACGATAGCGCGAAACCAATGTTTTGTAAGCTTCTTGATAGAAAGCACCTTGTAAAGGAAACGTTTTAATGAGCCCTAACGCATCACCTTTAAGACTTGACATGAGATATTGCATTCGTTCAGTGTCAGATAAGCTAGTACGTTCATGAATAAGTGAATTGAAGATATCATAGAACTCAGGCCAGGCTTTAATGTTACCAGAAAATGTTGGAATGTTAATTTTCGGAAGTCTCACTTGTAGCGATGTTCCCTTAGCTGATTGAACAGAATCGTTTTCTACTGTCGTTAACGAATTCAACTCTCTATGAATTGCAATGACATCATAATAGACCTCGTCAAAAGCAACGCGAACTTTGTCTTCACCCTCCTCGGATGACAGATCAACGATCGATAGAATATCATCATGAGCCTCCTCAAACTTCGTACGTAAATTTTGAATTTCTGAGAAATGCGCTAAAAAGGAATTTAAGATAGATCTATTGGTTTTAGCATCACGAGCTATCTCGTGTGTCCGCTTCAAACGATTAACCGCTAACGTACGTTTACGCCTTAACACAGGTAAATCTGCAACAGTATGTACCTCTAATTCCATTGAATTGCCTTTCGACCTTTTCAATGAGCTATGTCTTCGCTTCGGTACGTAGGACATATTAAAAACTTATAACCAATAAAACAAATACAATGAAAACGTTAGCCGACCTGCTATAATGAACAAAAAAAAAAGATAACAAATAGCAGATAAAATAATATCGTATCGATAACGCTATTTGCGGTTTGCTATTTCGTTCCCGTCACTAGTCACGATCGGAACAATTATAAATGAATGAAAGACGGTAGGAATTAACAAAGGCGAAAGAATGTAATGGCCACAAATGTTAACTTACCCACATACGATAAAAAAAAAAAAAACTATTGTTTCGAGAAATACCTTTAATGAATTAAATTAAATTATTGTGGAACGATTTACTGATTGTTTTAGAAAATTATAAATTGCTAATGAGAACCAAATTAATGGAAACGATGAATTTAACAATTATAATTTATGGGATTAGCGAGTTTGGTACCTGGTAAGGTTAAGAACACGATATGAATTAACTAAATACAAGTAACGTATCTCGTCGGGGCCTCCAAAAATATGTAACGAATCCGTTAAAGTTTAAAGTGATGCTACATATAAGGGTTCAATACGTAATGACTGGTGAGAAATTGCCGATCGCTGTGCTATGCTGGTCGATAAAATGATCACGTACAGAATCTAAACCTTCCAGAAAATAATACGTGTCCACACTAACCTGTAGAATGCTCCGTGGGGAAGTCCTGATGATAGTCGTTGTTGTTCACACACACAATTTGTAAAGGTTTTGGGTTTTATATTCAAAATTTAATCGTTGAGGTTTTCGTTGAGTTGAGCTCGATCGTGACTTGAACACACACAGAACCATTCATTCAGCGAAAGAGTGGGGGTTTGCTTCGCCGGTAGGCTTTAAATCCATATAAGGTAGTGAGACAGCGCAATTGTATTTCTAAAGAGAAGTACCTCCGGATTGGATTTAAACACTGTATCGCGATCAAAACACAACCAGCACAGATTCAGCTTTCGGCGCGAAGATTTATTATTACAAGTACGAAACAATAGTGTTACATTGAATTTTTCTAGTGCCGATACATGGATTATAAATAAATAACTTAGCATTTACTTAATGTAATTATTAAACATAGTGTAATATTACATTCCTCCAATGTGAAAGTAATAAAAAGTATTCCGCACTTTTTGTCAAACGTTTTCAGTTTACACAAAAGCGTACAATACAATTTAACGAACAGATTTTATTTTTCATTCACGCTCTTTCAATTTCATTATGCGGGCATTACTTTTGCAGCATACCTGCATATTTTTTTTATCACTACCAATCCGAAATTTAAATTTATATATTCATTTGTTATTATATTAAAACTGCGAAAATTTATATGAATAAAAATATTTGTTCCGGCGGATATTCGTATTTTATTTATACACTCTTTTTTATAATAAGTACCTACGTACCAATTGTAAAATGAAAGATGCATTGAAAGTATAATATAGTAAACTACACTTCTTTAATATAGTTTATAAATTATAATACATATAGAGTCTACTTTTATATGTACGTAATCAGGTACAAACTTTTTTAAATACAGCCAGAAGATATCCTGTGGTATAATTTATATGGGCTCTCGGGAAATGTCGGCAGAAAAAATAACTGATAGGTTCTTATTTCCCGGAAATGTCCGAACATTAATAATAAATGAATGATACACAAGCAGCTAGGTGCTGATTGAGTTTTAGGTACATCACACTACAGTCTTAACATTTATTTGAAAATTTACTTATTTTGCCCACTCTATAATATGGTAGTTAATTCTATTCAATTATTTATATATTGTTTCTTTTAGGTCTGTTTAAACCGAGATTTAAGAGAGAAAGGCTGGATTCACAACCTAAGCCAGACGTAGGTACTCACCCTTCGATACGGTCGCTATATTGTTAGGCAAAGGTTGATTGATTAACATGCCAAATGCGATCGAAAGGACTAATGGGCTAGAGCAACCCTTTACGGGCGTTATTATTATCCACCCTTTTTACACCATTGGACACATTTCTGTTTATTGTGCGATGTTTGTCTGGATTTATCAGAGAAATAGGCCAAAAGTCACTATTGATGCTTTAGAATTTTAGTTATCTAAAAGGTTTTTTTTATACTTATCGCTTGTGATTTTTAGTTGTTATTTCATTGTAGAAAAAGGTATATGTTTATTCTAGCTATATAAATCTCTTATGTAGAAACATCATTTCAATATTATGTATTAGAAAACCTGACTGTTAAATATTACAAATTTTATTCCGATTCTCTGAGTGATAATTTACCTCGGTGGTTGCAACGGAGCTTAAAAGCTTAACGTTACCTCTTAGTAGGGTTCAACGCTGCGACCTAAGTGTAAAATAGGCTTAAAATGTGTCTAGAAAATGTTGCAAATGGAAGTACTAACATAAGCTTCCGGGAAAAATATTACCAGGAGGACTAGCTATGAATAAATCAAAATCGTTGTCTAAGTCTTTATCACTAAAGTGTATGTAATACCTAAGGCTTACATTGTATACTATGAGTCTGTACGTTCTTTACGAGGACCAGGTTTTAAATATTTCCTTGTGTAACATTGCGACGAGAGGATTTTACCATTTTATTCAATTTAACCCACACGGTCATGTTGACTTGGACGGTTTTATACAAGCTTCACGCGAAATAAAATGAACGTAATATTTCTTTTGTATTTTTACTCAACTATAGGTGGAGGTACGCTTATCTCCAATGTATTATGTACTTACCTATGTATGAAGTGTTTTATTTCCTTTGAGAAATAGAGAGACAGGCAAAGATCAGGTAAATGGCTGCTTGTTTCATATTTAAATATACCTACATAGTGCCTTTCAATTTCGTTTAAGTAAATGAAATACTTTGTAACTGTCATCATAGGAATATTATGGTATTTTAAGATAAATAAACTGTTTACTGAACTTTTCCATTGAATATAAACGTGTTACTGCAAAGCTCTGTCTTTCCACTTTCTGATATTATTTCAATATCCATTTGAACAGAAATTATTTTATGCAAAGTCTCAGTTTATTTGAAGTTTATATAACAATTTGCTAATAGGTACCTATATAAGAACGCATTATTAGATATGTTTGCTTACAACTGATACGGGCGTGACCAGAACCTAATGCTAATTGTGATGAGACAGCTCAACCGTTGTCATAAATACCTGTACCTATAGTTTACTTTTATCTCTGAATTCATCAGAGGTGAATGCACATAGCAGATAATTGATAACAAATACACCTTTATTAATTTTAACCGCAATTTTAACATGAAAAGCTAAAGCCTGCCAAAGTCTAGCCGGGGGCGAGTCAGGTTGCGCGGAATTACAATACAGTATTATGTCGAAAATTACGAACCTGTGAAGTACAGGTGCCATTCAAATTCCGATTCCAATTAAAATAAAATTAATTTACACAAATGTTGCATTTAACCTTACTATTGTTTGTAACCGAATAATTGATAAAACGATTACGCTATCCAAAATTTGACGACATTATAATGTATAGAAAATATGTAAATAAAATTTACGGTACTTCATTTTTATGTCATCAAAAGGTCAAAGGCTGAGATTTTGGTCGTTCGGAAAGCGCGGACTGATTGGTTAAATGACTCATGCATTTAGATTTCCGTCACACGCCTCTGTTTAGTCACCGAACGTAAGCGTCCAAAATTGTGCTGACGATATAATTTGAACGATTTTTTTTATTAGAATTTTATGTTCCCTTCCAACCTAACTTATGTCTTGGATTTTTTCATTACCATAGCCATGTATTGATGTTTTCACAACATGACACGAGCCACCCCCCATTGTGGCCCATTTTATTCGTGACTAATAAATTATACCCAATAGAGTCTGAGGTAATGTTCAGTTGTATGTCCGTTGCCTAGCTCGCTTTAGTGTCAAAGGTCGATTCGATGTATTTGAATGGATTGACATGACATGAATTGATGTCATCTTTTGTTAGTGGGATACTGTCTCTCACAGAGGCTTCAGATAGTTACAGAACGTTTACTGCTCTAGCTAGAATGCTATTCCCCATTCGCATTTAATCAAAGGGAACTTAGGACCTTTAATTAAGACCGTCTGAAGCTCTCGTGACGTTTCTTTGATAAGTAAAATGTCATCAGCCTAGCAAAAGCTACTACAATGGATCCTTCAATTTAGAATCTTTTAGGGCTTTGTGAAGGTAAAACCCTCGGCCACATCATAGTAACATGGTAGAAACCCACAAACAGAAAGTGAAAAAAAAAGCTTTACGTAATTATACCTTGCAACAAAAATAAAACGCCTGCATTTCAGGTAATAAAAAGGATTGCCTTTTCCAACGGCTATTATGTACTGACTGCTAACTTTGACAGGAATCACGCCGACGTAACTGTTATTACTTCACCCATACCTGCTATTAGTCGTTCTGAAACCTTGCATTAAAATAATTGAGAGGGCATGGCGTCTTCCCCCATCGTGTCGTATGAGCGTCATACAACGTGTTGCAAGGACATATGTCAAACTATAAAATTCCACGAAGGTGTAATATGACCGGATATTAACGACACCTGAGGGTTTATACGATTGTCTATAATTTAAACTGGATTGTTTCATTCGACGCAATAAATTGTTTAATTTATAAATGAACATTCTAGTGCACGCAATGTTTACCGACTTAATTTTATATTGTGGTACACCTTAAACTATATTTTGAAAATGGTTATTTATCATGGTAAGGGTTTTAGTAGTCATCTGCGAGAGATATTGTAACCTATGTCATCGGTCTTGGTTCAGGACTAGCAATTAAGAAAATGGTGTCGTGGGACACCAGATAGGAACAAAGTTCCTTATTATAAATAATATGAGAAAGTATCATATTTGTGATTATTTAAATAAAACATGGCTGCGGTGACCATCAGTCCGTCAGTCCGTCAGTCCGTCAGACTGAGTCAGTCCATCAGACCGTCAGTCCGTCAGTCCATCAGTCCGTTAATTCGTAAAAAGAAACTCATTGAAAATAGTGTGAAGTGTTATAGTTAGTATAAGTCTTGGCAATAATACGAGTACATAGCAAATAGTATGGTTACAACTTTTGGTCTTCATTTTTTCCATCTAGCCCCCTTTCGCAACGCGCGATAAGGAACTTCGTTCCAAAACTGTGGGAACTTGTTCCTCCTGAGCAGTAATAGTTTAAAACACCCATATTCTAAGACGCTTCCTCGAAAATTACTCGACTCCACTCAACGTCACTCCAAGATATTAGTTAGTTGCAAAAATCTCCCCCACTCGACGCTTTCCCTCACTCGAGGTGAGGAAACAACTCTCAGCTTCAAGGTACGTCGGGACCAACCTTAAGAAAGTTAATTGTTTGTAAAGAGTTACTGATGGTCATTATTTTATTTGATTAATAATTGATCTATAATGGAATGACATTACTAAAGACATGTTACCTTGACTACATTTCGATTCGACTTCAGTCGGGTTTGCTCGAGTTTTACTCAAGCTATAACTTAGAATACCAATTTTGAGGATCCCTCGAGTCAATGCTTAAGGCATTCTCAGTCGAGTGACCTATAAGGAAACGTCTTAGAATATGGGTGTAATTCTTTCCGACACACGTATATAGTAAATAATATCTTAGTAATGACTTTATGATTGATGTGCGGAGAAATGTAGACCTCAGTCTTTGTCTAAGAAGATGTGTACTATCGTGTAAGTGCAACCAACAACAGAAAGAAAGAGCTGTGTTTAATTAAATATGGAAAAGCTGATCTGTGACCCTTACCACTATGACTGAAAGAGTTTACAGTTAAAAGTGGCATAGAAATATCAACCTCATGGTGTTATCTGTGGCAAAGCTAGGTAAACAAAGGCCCGGAGGCAAAAACAATTCTAGGGCCCCAACTAAACTATTTAAAATCGTTTTTCCCCACAGCCGAAGTTTGGGGGCCCCGGGGCACTGCCCCACCGAGCCCTCCGGTAGCTACGCCACTGTTTGTAAGTGAGAGTTCAAGGGGCTCCCTGAGCTTGGAGGCCCTGGGGCACTGCCCCGTCTAGCCCTCCGGTAGCTACGCCACTGGGTGTTATGATAGGGTTCATCATCATACAATATAAAACATTGGATCAATAGATGCACCTTATCTTCGAAGTAATAAAGGTGATTTATATAAGACATTATTTGCTGTCAGAACGGGCCTTTCAGATATCGACAACTATAGCTGCTCTTACAACATACTCAATGCCTTAGAAGTTTGTTCAAAGCATTCTGAACTGTTGCTCGTAAAAATTCAAGTGAAATATCCAGGAATTATTGTGCTTGTGGCCGAAACTTTATGTGTAGGAATTTCACGAAGCTTTTAGTGGTTATGTTGAATAGTCAGAAGTTGAAAGACGTTCGTTTTACATAACATTTTTTTTAAAATCCTTGTTCCATAGGTAAATATTAATATCTCAATATTTTTTTACCTTCGAGATGCTGTTGTTCGCTTCACTTTTTGTATATATGACTTTGGAGAAGCGCTTATATGACTTAAGCATTACTTAAATTAATATTTTTTTCCTGAGGGGCCTTAGTTCGGTGACCTTCCATTGAATTTTAAAGTTTGTATGTGACGTTACGTGCATAAAGTTGCCTATTATCATTAATTTAAAATAAAATTTACACCATACAGCAGTAGGTAACAGTTTTTCGAAATATACATACATATCAATCTGAAACGTCAAAGGAACATAAACCTAACAATTATACACTATAGAATTTATTTTCGTGTCATAATCTTTATTTTATTTTTATTCTTTTACCGAAGGTAAAACGTAAAAGGCCTTCTTGTTTAAATACTGAAATGTTTGAGCATTTCAGTATCCTCGGTCAAGGTCACTTTGAATCGGACTCTTTCATAAAGTGATAAATGATGTATAAACCGGGTGGTACACTCATCCCTACCGAGCTATGCCTATTGGTAGGGGGAAAAAAATATCATTTTAAGAAATACATATAATAAGAACAATATTTTTATTTTTTATTTAAAATTATTTTATTGTAAAAATCTTATTTTTTGTTACTAATAAATTAATTGAAAGAATATGCAATGTATATTTGTCTCATGTTCCTGTAAACGTAGACTTATCCCTACCAGTAGGGATAGCTCGGTAGGGATAAGTGTATCACTCGGTAATGGGTGCACCTAACCCTACCGGTAGAAATAAATCTACAAAAACTCCCTACTGGTAGGGATAAGTGTACCACCCGCATAAATCCACGTTGTATCGTTTTATCTTGGACTTTGAGAATATCCTGCTGGACCTCATGAATTTTCAAAAGCGTAATAAACAAGCGAATCACCTTATAATCATGTCAAATCAAATTCATTGTAAGAGAACAAGGATATCTGTGCAGCGGAAGGTGCTTTGAATACAAAAACAGCCGAATGGTAAAACTATCGACTATTGCCTACATTTACATGAGCTGGGATTTTATTATATTTTGACATGGATATGATTGTGAGACGATAGTTTTTATAACTCTCCTTTATACGAATACATTCCATAAGCTCTAATATGAGACACTGAGCCAATTCTTTTACTTTGGTGATTTTAATGCAAAGTTATCAAATAGGTATGTAAGGGTATGGGTTACTTTTAAAACAATTTTCTTGTCTATGCTGGAATGAAAATTCCGTTGGAACATGGGTAAAACGGCAAGGCGGAATCTAGAACCATGTAAATGATCTAGGTTACACTCGGAGGATTCCTACAAAGTCAAATACATTCCAGACCGGCTCTACAATGTATTCAGTTATTTTAAATCAAGTGTGATAAAAACTTCGCTGTTAAGATTCTTGTTGTGGGCGACAATGTAGCAAGATGTTACCTACTTATGGACAATATTAAGACAAAAGACGTTTAGTTTAGGCACAAAACATAAAGCACCTAACAATTAAAAAAGTATTTCAGATAAGTAGGAATAAGTTTGAAATTAAAAGTTACTCGAATTGAATGTATCATTATTTGGCCAATAGTTGGCGGCTGTGCAGTTTTCTGCGGCTGGGCAGCAAACCGTCACCACGAGCTCCCTGAGTGGCAGGCGCCGATCCGGAGGCAGACCGATGGCCAGTCGTCACGACCCCGAAGAGTTCTCCGAAGTACCGACCAAAGTGATCAGTGAGTACCTACAAGATAACTTTTGCGGAAACTTACGAGAAATCCCCATTTTACCAAGCACGTTCGGCCTTACTTCCTACCTCAATTTCTTAGCTTTATCGTAAATAAATCATCGCCTATTTGAAATGGGAAACACGCAACCCCGCCCTACGAGTATATGCGCTCTAAACCTGCAAATTATCATAATTAACTGACACGGGGTTCAAATATAATAATTAATGCTGTCGATATCCAATATTCCTATTTTGACATCAAGTGTGTTAAAGAAAAACGAACCCTATGCTGTTATAATAAAGTTCATCAGTGCTGTTATGCAAAAACAGATCACATTTATTATTTTAACCATTGAGTTAACAGATACACCTTATCTTACAACAATAAAGATGATTTTTGTATGACATTCTTAGATATCAAAATGGTAACTTTTAAATCTCGAGAGCTTTAAATGTCACATCGTATATTTGCCTATTATGGCTACAAACTCAGTACTTAGTTAGGTAAATGCTAACTTTTATTAAAACTGACTTTATTTCCATAAATGCATGTCATATGGGAGAGTAACTAGTAAGACGAGTGAATGCTGTTCAGTTAATAGAAGTTCTGAAACTTTGTAATATTACATCAAATGGCAGTTTTCATTTAAACTTTAGTTTCACAGGTTTCTCGGTGCTGGTTGTAGTTAAAACTCGTTTAATTAATTTTCATACAGATTCTGCAAAAAGGGTTGTGATTTCCGACTGATGTTATAAAAGGGGAGTGTTATTTATTTTATATTAGTTATTTATTTGATCTTTTAGTAGGTTCAGTGCTGATTGCTATTAAAATCGCTTGGCTGTTTCACTTAACTAATAATTGAATTCAGATGCCGTGTGCCGTGCGTGTTTTTTATTGATTGTCGCCTTCTCCATTAGTTTTATTTATTAATCTGAATTTTAGCTTTTTGTACTTTTGTTGTTGGTAACGTACAACTACGGCGTTTGAATGAAAAATAACGTTATTAAAGTCCAACGGCGAGAAGACTTAAATAGAACTTAAAAAACAGGAATATTTATTTATTTATAGACGAGCAGCTTGGTAGCTGATGTGTCTACGTCACAGTTCACTTTTGAAGATTTTTAGTCCGTGTCCAATATCTAACATTATTATAGCAATTGCCAGCGAGTCGGGTAACAGTTTATATTTATAAACTCCGAATTTTTCCCTCTTTCATTTGACATTCCACTCGATACGATAGCAAAAATTAAATCAAGGTTTTTCACTTTTATGCACGTATTATTTTATTATCGTCATATTGATTTTATTCGTATAAAATGTTGCCTATTTCAATCAGACCGAAATTAAGAATGGGTTGACACTTCGTTCATCAAAATTGGCTTAGGCGCTGCGATGGAACATAGAGATTACACTGCTTAAATAATAACTCTTCCTTTGGCATCGAGTAAAAACAAAATACGCTTCGATTCGAGAAAGTCCTTTGCATTTTAAGTCGAAAATTTACGAGTAAATTTTGTATAAGATTCGAAAATAATTTCCGAATGGGAATATAAACATTTCATAGGGTTGGTACTGTTGATAATAAATTGAATAAATCTATCCAACAACACCCCTACACAATGTTTACCGCCGCTTTACGTGTATGGGACGTACCCGAAAAATATTTATTTTATGATATCAATCCACAACGTCGTCAGCATGACTAAAATTAATAACAAGATAAGCTTTTTGCACCAAGTGTCTCTGAATTAAACCAAGGACAGACTGCAAATCTATGAAAAATAAGACATATAATTTAGAGTAGTAGAGCTCTTAGTGCAGAGTTCGTCCGGGGAAGTACTACCACCTTACCCATTTCCGCCGTGAAGCAGTAGTGCAATTGTACTACTGTGTTTCGGTTAGAAAGGTAAGGGGGCCGGTGAAATTACAGGCACATGAGACTTAACAACTTCACGTCTCAGGGTCGACAACGCATTGGCGATGCTCCTAGTGTTGCAAATGTCCATAGGCGGCGGTGACCACTTACCATCAGGTGGACCGTCTGCTTGTTTGTCGGCCCAAGTGGCATAAAAAAAAAAAAAAAAAAAAAACAATCAGTTTGTACGGCTTTAAAAGCAATGTATCTAAATCAGTGCTACAGCGGTTATCCACCACTCCTTTCTGTAAACATAACGATATGTCACGAGTTAGGAGACCTTGTGGTTTTAGCTATTCCTCGCGGCAAAACTTTCATATGAAAACCGGAGTACGTGTTTGCCGACTGAACATCCTATAATAATATTGAAACTAATTTGTGCGACAGCACAACTGTCATGCAATATACAATTTATAACCTAATTTATGTTATTAAAATATATTTTTTTAACAGCATCCGTGTTGTCGAAGCCAAACCGTACTGGCGTCAAGAAGCATGTTCAGTTTCCCGATGAGCAAAGCGTTATTGAAGAGGCAACCGAATTCGTGCCAGAAGGAGCATCGGGTGAAGAGAAGCCTGGTGAGTTTAGCATATCCAATAATTAGTTCTCTCAGCTGCTTCAAAATTGGCAATAATTTCTATGAGTTATAATTTCAGAGTTTCCATTATTAGTGAATTATTGTAGTCTTCTTCAAAATTATGGCTGAGTTAGGAGGGCGCAGTTACCTAGAGATGAGTATCTAAGTAACAAGCTGGAGCCTTTTTCAAGGCAGACCATATTTCAAATTTTGATCGATTCATTTAATTTCAACTTTATTATTTTAATAATATACACTATTTTTATGTTTTCAGCATCACCTCGGATAGAAATAATTGTTGTAGCTATAGAAACTCATAACGATTATTATGTGTAAATACTGATAGGAAATAGTTTTAAAATTAGCTGCCTTTTTACTTTATGGCTTGGACGTTAAAAGCTATGAAGATGGAGTTTCAAAGTTGAAAAGACGCGCAGAACGTATTTACACATTGCCACACGAGAAATGCCATAAATTTTTGTTGCAATTTATATTTTAATATAAGTTTTACTCACCTCACCTTAACTCATTCTGTAACACAATCTATGGACGAACATTATTTTTTACTATAGTTAGTTCATAAGCATATAATTAAATGGATTTGAATACTTACAATATTTAACCAAAAGATATTATACCAATGAGAAATTATTTTTACATTGGTTCTTTTGTATAATTAAATCTGAAACTCAAGCGCGAAAGCCACAAAACTTAACTACCAAAGTCAATTTTGTCCATAAAGGGGCATAGTATCGTACACGTATATTGAACAAAGTGGGTAGGTATCAATGAAATTGTAATGATACTTACCCGCGTTGAATATTCATATTCATTTCACATATCTCTATCAATCTTTGAACCTTTAAATCTGTCAACTAAAAGTAATATCAAAACTAATACATTTAAAAAGATATTTCATGTAATACAGAAAAAACTTTTCCTCGGCATTGACAGAGTTATCATTGATATGCATTTTAGCTTCAATTCCTTAATTAGAATGGAGTACTTTCAGATTTATTTGTCATTTGACGAAGTGGGTACTTGAATAGTATGAAGGCTATGAATACTAAATTTGATTGGGTATTACGTACAATAATCGGGCAGCAGTGGAAACGTATTGGTTCCATTGAAATAATTTTCGTCTACCGACCGACGACAGACTCAATAACGATTCCCGAAAATAGGTAGCTTATTAATTATTCAAAGCTCTGCCTCTCGCCCTATTGACCTGTAGAGATCTTTACATATCTGTTTTTAAATGGTTAATGTAAAATGTTGTGAAGTCTCGGAACATTACGATACGTCTCTATTTATGATTGAAAGTATTTATGAATACATCACAATTTAAAGTATTAATTAACACTAAACATACCATAACCGGGTCAAATGACCCATTTTGAACTTTGCATTGAAAATGCACGTATCATATTATTGCTTTTGCACATTTGACTTCTTGACTTTTTCTCACTAATTAATATACAGTTAGACATACTATTTATTTCCCTTCCTAACAACCATATTTCATACATTCAAGCAGGAAACATTTGACCCGCTATGGTAGAGGTACCTAGTAAGTGTTGGTATGATTAGTGTTAATTTTGAGCCGAGAAAACTGCCAGCAATTCAACAAAATTTATAGGTATCAATTCTCCATTCAGGAGGACCTGTCATCAAACCCCGGATTGTGAAAGGTACATCTGCCGTTTCTTTGTACTGAAGTATCATTTGTATCCGAGTATTGGTAGTCTGCCCGTGTACTGGTTATAATGCTCACTAAATCCATATTACACTATGACTTTAAATGGTGAAACGCGGGTGTACTCTGCAATTCGAGGGCAATGGGTGTAAAGATAAACAAAGTCTAAGCTAAACTACCAATAAACAACTAAGTAAAGTGAAACTTTCCTAGACTGTGAGGTGTTTCAGCCTCGTTCCACGTTGTCACAGGTTACTGTACCGGTTGCCTTCTTCAACCGTCTGGCTAAACGGGCAGGTACAATATAACTTATTTGACGGCACATATATAAAGCTATCTGTGTTTGAGCCCAACACTAGAGAGTGGCTAAGTCTAAAAATAAACAACATTGTTAAAATTGGCTTCCTAAAATCACGAGGACTCCGTATTTTTTAAAATGGCACATAATTGACATAAGATGAGCATGGGGTCAGTGGTATCAGATTGGTTTTAATTTTAAATTGATGATTTTTTTAACTGTAACAAATTAGCCATGCTCTAGCAACAGGTTCAAGTTTTTGATCTGAAACAGAAACCCACTCGTTTGTCCATGTTCCTAATATGTTTTTTGTAGGTAATTAACACTGTAATTACCCACATTGTCTTTTTAAAAGTCTTATCGCTTACTTTATGTTCTTTATTTTTAGTTTTATATTAGATAAAATAACTGACAACTATTGTTTATTCTTTAACAAACGCTTCTGATTAGAAAATAATAATGAAACACGTGAGCTTGTGAACTTCACATTTATCAAATATTAATTATTTCCAAAATAAGAACCTTCTCCTTTCGAAGTCACTTCCTAACTACATACTCAGTAAACGACAAATGTAACTAAAAAGTTTTAATCTGTTTCGATATGCTATGTAGTGTACCCGCTCCGCGAAAGTGCACAAATTTTTTATTCCTCTGTTCTTCCAAATTATAGGTGATGAAGTTGGAAATTGAATCTAAATACTATTTCTTAACATAGATTTTTCCGCTTTTGTGACAACGAGGAGCCCATTTTTTTATAAGTTTGGCGATACAAGCGTTCACTCACATTGCGCAAACAAAATTCTTGCTAGGTTATGCACATCGATAATCACTCATAGTGTCCATTTTACAACAAATAAGTAATGTATTAACTGTGTACTTAAATATCTAAGCTTACGCTCATGAAGGCGGGCGGTGCGCAGTGTGTTTGTTTTCATACATTTCATTTAGATATCCCGATGAATAAATATTCGATGGAGAAGAAATGTACGGAAATGAATGTGCGTTCTGCCTGAATGAGCGTGAGTCTCAAATGCCTATTTATTGCCAGAAGGTCCCGTGATGAGCTCGTTGTGGATGGAGCTCGAGTCCGAAGCTCCAGTGCCGGAGCGCTGACGCCGGCGCAGCGAGCAGTACTACCGGCCAGTCTCGCGCACGCGCATCGAGCGTCGCAAGATGTCCGCCGCAGGAGTACCGCCCGCAGACGACAAAGGCACCAAAGATTCCTATCTGTAAACTGATACGAGTGAATGATTGTCAAATCGCCTTTAAGTTAGTCTTAAAATGCTTCTATTGTTTTCAAGTAGGTCTTATTTTACATTAGTGACCTATGCCAAACGCAGTAAAGATTATTTATTTCCCTCTAATTAATTAGGTGCCTACTTACTATTTCTGATAGAATAATAACGGAAGGATTGCTGTTTTCCATACGTCTTAAACGTCACATTTAATAAATTAAAAATGAAATTGGAATTTGTCAGCATTATCATACCATCAGATTATCTAAGTCAACAAAAAACTTTAAAAGAATGCTTATATCCAAAATTAACAGATTGTTACAGATTACGTACTACACCTACTAGTACAAGATTAACTTTGTCTCAGACATCAGCGTCCTAGGCTGTAGGTGCCTAAGGTTCATATTTTAATATGGATGTGGGTAGGTTTATCATTTTAATGGATAATTAACCTAGAACGTAGGGCTGGCAGATAAAATAAAACCGATTTTTGAGGCCAGCGACCGTCTGTCAAGGCGGGTGAATGCACTATACCTACCTTAGAAATTTTTAAACTAAATCGAACTTTGTTTTATACAGTTTCAGTTCTGCTACTTTTATGAAGGTACCTACACTAATATCATTTTTATGCTCCCAACATCGCTCGCTGTGGCTGTGACATAACGTTTACTATTTGTACCCAGTACACATTTTAGATAAACATCGGCGTTTGGTATGTGACACTTGTATTTTTCCGAAGTATTGTTATTTTTATTTAATCAAACTGTTAATACTTTACCCTTACTGTAAAAGTCTCATGCACGGGAATCGACGACGTCTCACTAACTCTCCGGAATTGTACTACTTACCTACCGTACAAAGTTATCCAAACTCTCTAGTTTCTCTAAACAACTTTAAACAGTCGAAACTGGACACTGTCTCATCCACCACACTTACTCTCCAGACCTTGATCCGACAGACTTTTCTCTGAGTCTGAATATAAAATACTCCCGTGCATTACTTATATATTTACTATGTGGCACAAAAATTTTATTTATCACTGACAAAAAATATTAACTCAATTTAGGAGGACGCGCACGATTCATAAATTGAAATGAAGTGTTGACAGTTTGAATATTCAAGTCAAAAATATTCCCCAAATAAATCCCTCCCTATAATTTATGTCTTTTTTATGTTAGTAGGTATCTAGTACGGGTTGCCTTCACCTTTTTTTTCGTTCAAATTAACATTAAACATTTTCATTAAAATTAAAGTTCCTACTTTTTCAATGTGATCTACGTACAGAAATGATTTAAAAGAGAAGTTATTTGTCTTGATTTACTGGGAGGGTAATAAATTTGAGTTTTTGTAGGCACCTTCTATCTAGTTTCTTGAAAGTATACCGTACCAACTTGATCTTCTTCTACATTTTTATTTTATTTTTGTTCTATGTCCCAGCTGCATCGTAGACTATCTTTAAGGCGATTTAAGTGAAGAGCTAACAGGGTAAAAGTGATGTTAGTCATGATTGATAAATATCGGTAAAACTTATTGTAAGTGATATTGTAATGGACCGGTGCCAAGGTATTTTGTAGTAAGTGGATACTAACGTTTTATGCATGCAGGTTGATAACGGATTTCGAATACAAATTACTTACAGAAGCTCCCAACTGGCACATTGCTCCTATTTTCGAAACATATCAACAATTACTTTCTGAATACCGAATATTACTCGATTAATAAGTAAATAGGAAAATTGTCAGGGTGGGTATACTAGGAACAGGTTACGTACGACTACATTGAAAGGTTTACAAAATAGGATATCATGGATTTTTCATAAACAGATTCGGCGCGCCAATGGACTATATTATCGAAATATTTAATCAACATTCAAGAAAAAAGTACTTTTATCTCGATTTTTGTGTTAGATAAATATGTGTAACTTCCTTTAAATGCTGGAGAAAGTAGTAGTTTGATAGTATTATACCATACCCAGTAGAGTAGAAGAATTTTATCAATTATTAAAAATATATGATATTAATCCTACCTTTTTCTGGCATTAATTAGTTACCTACCTTTCTAAGAAATTACCATCACAACACTGTAAAGATGCTAATGCCTATTTATATTTTGTTCACCAAAGAGTAACAGTTACCAATATTCATGATATCTATGATAAAAAATATTTATTCTGATAATACTTTCAGACCTTTCCTTAATTATGTAAAACAGTTTATTGTCCCACGATTCACTCCGGTAATGATTATATTTTTATAATAACCTTTCTTTGTGTAGGTAATTAATTTTTGCTACTTCGATCCTCTCTGTTTTTAAAGGTAGCTTAAATAAAGTATGTCATTATATTGTACTCTACTATTCTTCTCGAAACAAATCGTAACTCTAGATAATGAATCTTCTATACCCACACCTAGCCTCTAGAAGAGCTCTCAATATTACCTGTAGACAATAGCTCTTACATTTATAACAAATGTGTAGTTGCCTAGGTATATATTCACATTCAGATAAAGAACTTTTAATAAGAATACGTATATCAATACTTTTAAATATCATATTATCGCAATTCACAATGAAATAGTAAGGGAGTAATCATCCTAGGTGTTAGTTGGTATTTAGTCTCTGGTTCTGATCCACATTTCTCACGAGTATCCGATATTACCTGGCACTGACAAATTATGGATATATTATTATGTACCCACTTTTGTTCTGTCTATAACTAGCATAATTTTATTATAGGTATTTTTAAGACATTATGTTTGTCATAAAATTTTATTTGGTTATCAATCCATTGTTATTAGTTTATTTTTATAATTTAATCTATAGGTATGTCTAATGATTTGATTGTAATTATAATAATAATAATAAATAAATAATAATAAATATCCTGGGACTTTACACACGGCCACCTGGTCCCAAACTAAGCAGAGCTTGTACTATGGAAACCAGACAACTGATATACTACATATACTACTTTTTTTTTTCTAAATACATACTTATATAGATATTTACACCCAGACACAGAACAAACAGACATGTTCATGCACACAAATGTTTGTCCTGGGTGGGAATCGAACCCGCGACCTTCGGTTTGGCAGTCAGAGCGTTAACCACCAAGCCAACTGACCTGTCAATAATTTCACTTATGAATTAATTAAGAATATGTTTTGTTAAAATATTGGTGTAGTTACTATACTATATGTAGTATATATAACTAATAACCAATTTATATATACTTACGTTAAAGATTCAAAAGTTGTAAAGCTGTGTTCACCTTTAGTTAGTATGCCCATCAGTATTATTGTTTTTTCTAAGCGTAATCGCATATAATTAGTTATGAAATAAAAATGTTAACCACATGTTGTAGTCTATATCACAATAAATATGGATATGCTTATTTCAATATTTCATTTCCGCTCCGCATTTTCTAATACAAAATTCGACGGAGAGCAGACTTCTTACGAGATTGCATGGTTGACGAAAGAGTCAGTGCATAGAGGCACACCATCACTTTACAGAATCACACCGCTCAAATATTATAGGACAGCTGCGTGCGAATAAAATGCAAAGGCGTCCATAGCGGCGTAAAGTCCCAGAGATCGCAAACGATAGTGTGAAATAGAAATGGTTAAATATCATAAAAAAAAATCTTTTGTGCTCAAAATCATCAAAAGGACCGTCACAGAGAATGTGGTGTGTCATAGGTAGGTACTTTACCTTCACTTTAAATACAAAATCAATGACAAACGAGGCCACCTACTCAACTAGTTGGTAACTAATTGGTAAGTATTCAGTTCCTTGAATTGGAGCTTTCATACGAAATAAAATAAATAGATAGGTAACTACCTAGTTAGCTTTTTCGTATTTTGCTGGTGATGTCGGTTAGTTATTCAACACCTTATTATATATTGAAGAACTTGTGCTATCGGAATATTTACCTACTTTATGAGAGATATTATAAATTGAATCATATTTTGATAGGAAATTTAGCTACATCAACCATTAAAATCCTCTAAAAGTATACAAAGTTGCTACATCGACGATTAGTCGATTATAAATCGCCTAATATCAGAATTTGTCATTGTTTTTGTTTAGTTTAAATATTATAAGGGTGTTTTGGTGGTCCTTCCAGAATGGGCCCTTCCAACAAACCAACCAAACATATCAAAAGAATAATGGACTCTTTGTATCTCAAAAACTAGAGCACCTATTGTAGATCTGTTGTTTCCAGAATTTGTTGAAATTTTACTCAAAATATCAAAATGTTTCGGTTCGTGGTTCAAAAGTTAGGTGGGAGTTAACATATCTATCAAGAATTTTATCGTCACAAATCTTATAGTTCAGAACAGTGTTTCTTAACCTGTGGTCCGCGGACCCCTGGGGTCCGCAAGCATATGTATGGGGCATAAATAAACGCCACTAAAAATCTCGTAATCGCTACGCACGCCGTGCTACTAAGTAACACGAACGTGAGCCAACAAGCGAGCGTTGTCCCAGACTGACTGACAAGTAATATTTTGAGTTTTTTGAAGTTATACTTTTTTAGGCGCGTTATGAAAAACGCATCACTGTAACACAAAATTCTCACGGATGAAGTTAGCTGATAACGGTCTCTCCGGAACATCTCACAACAGTCAATGAGTCAGTAATGATGTTATTATCAATAATAACCTAACAACGTCAAACATTGTTATTCGTTGCTACAAACAGGTGCAACGAGTTTGGACACTACAATGTCATGACTGAATAGTACAAAATGCTTTTAGTGCAGTTTTTCTGACCTATAATTTCGGTTAGAACTTCTTACCAGCGTAAGGTACATAAGTACACACACTGGTTATTTTTTTTCATTTGTAGTCTTAAAATAAATGGTCCGAAATTTATTGCTGCTTTTTTTATTAAGTGGTCCGTGGACAAAAAAGGTTAAGAAACGCTGGTTTAGAAGATAATGGCCACCAATTTATTCTGGCGTCCAACAAACAATTCTTTATTTAAAATGTTAGTACCTATTTATTTCCTAAAGTTAGCACGCAAGAGACAAAAAAGGGTTAAAACAGAGTGATGGTAAGATTTCTTAAACTTTTATTCGTATTAAAATATAATAGCAGAGTATAAATTATATTACTGATGGACAAGACGGCATTAGTCGAAAAAACTATAAGGTACGTTTATTAATCAACTAGCTGACCCGACAGACGTGGTCCTGTCCGAAATATGAATATTGAATTCGATTCTTCCGATTGTATCGCAGTGAAATGTGCAATAAGAAATCATAAATTAATTATTTTATCAATATAATTCCGACCCATGCCTCTATTTTAAACGATATTTTCAGCGCGCATTCTGTCAATCGCTTCAACTGTCAAATGACTGACAATAATAAAAGTTTATATTGTCAAAAGATAGTAAAGTGGTTAAGTTTTCATAAATTTTCTAATTTTCCACGCAACTTTCTTATTTTTTTCTTTCATAAGAACCTCCTGACAATAACGAACACAACAAAAAAAGAATTAGCGTAATCGGTCCAGCCGTTCACGCGTGATACCGTGACCAAGGTAAATAGGGATTCATTTTTATATATTATATATAGATATAGAAAGTTGACAATATAGATCATAAAAAATTTCCCTCGGTATTTTCACTTGATGTCAATGACCACAAATTACATTGTCAATGTACAAAGTCTTTGTTCAACAGGGCACGAAACGATCCCGGGGTAAAGTGGGGGAACTACGGAGGGTATCCAGGATCGGGAAAATATTACGGCCGGGCTATTTGATCTGTGCTGCAGCTTCATGAGAATAAAGAGATGAAATTAAACATATACCTACAATATATCTGTCCCCCGCGGTTCCACCCACATTCCCGAGAGATATTACAATTACCCGGAATTAAAGTACATATACTATGTAGAGATGGGCAAGTGAAAAAAATATATTGATATGTATCGTATCGATTTTTTTAAACACTCGGTAATTGTCGAGTGAAAAATATCGATATACCTATCGTCAGTTTTCGCATGATTATTCAAACATATTCCCAAAGCTTTCGAAAATATAAAACAATTTATTTAAAAGAATTTAAAAGTATTAGTTTTGTTGGATTATTAAAAAAAAAAACGAAAATTGTCATATACGTCTCACACTGATACGAATTCGATACTCTAAAATAAATATAGATATATCGTGATAAATATCGAAGCTATATATATATCGATAATTGTATGGAAAAATATCGATATGTTTTGCCCTTGCCTAATAAAATGTGTGAATCCAGCCTATAAACTATCCACGTGACAAGTTTCATCTAAATCAATATTCATTCCCATTTAAAATCCATATATAAAATGCCGTTCAGATTCAAAGGCGCTTCGATCCAAATTCAGTTAGAAGCAAACCAGCTTCAGTCACATTGCACCAATCAGAAGGCGCCAATTCAAAATTTCTAAGATGGCGATACAGTTGGATTTCATAGTAAGTTGTTCTTTGACACATGATAAATTCTCGAGTATGATGCAAATACGCAAATACGAATCCGTAAAATGCAATTATGCCTCTGTCCAATGACAAAAAAAAAAAGACACCGCAGTCCTACATTATTCATCGATTTTCTTCAAATCTTTATCGTATTTCAATATTCTAGTATACTTTAATTAAATTTCTATAAATATTCTTCATTACCATTATAAATATCATGAAAAAACTACATTTTATACAAAACTGCAGGAGAACACGATTTACTCGATTTTAGTATTTTGTGACTGAAGCGGCTTTGCTTTTATCCACCTCAAATATTCGTGAAAGTAAATATTTAAATGTAAATTTAAAATCCATGTTTTTAGTGCCCAAATTTCTCCACTTTCTCCAAAATGACAACACCATGGTACACCAATGGTAGTATTGTAGTGCGCGCCGCCGTTTCCTTATGAAATCTTTTCTTAATACTCTGAAGGGACCACTATGTTTTTCTGGAATGGCTTAATATTATTTGACTAAATCGATTTGATAAATAAAACACATCATAATGTAAATAATGGGATTATATTCTTAATCTATAATGGATACAATTGTTGAAGAAATTCGGTTTAACATAGTTCTCACAGTGTAATATTTTCGATGGTGATCTTCTGACACATACACAACGATATGGACAAAATTATTTATTTGGATAAATACATTTTTATACATTAAGAATATATTTCAACATAATTAATTATTTGTGCGTATGCAGACTAAGCACAAATGCAATAAATACACGACATGTCCGATATACCAAGTCAGATATTAAACAAAACACCAAACACTACTTAATGTAAGTACTTGTTTGACAAGACCATCAAATAATCTTAGTGAAATCAGTCGTTCACAACGTTATCATATTTGTGCTGACTCTACACAATGGAATTGCATATTTTTTTATTATAACTATAATATTTATTAAGTAACGTTATAATCTTTAAGATCGTTCATTAATCAGATTAATTGCTAATTACTGCCACCTTCGGGTGTACTTAAAATTAAGTGTCGCAGATGCGTGACACGTGCCTTTTTTAGCAAACCACCAAGAAGATTCTAGAAGAGCGTGTCTCGCATGCATGAAACGATAAATAAATAATCCAATTTCAAATCAGTTTCTCATAAATATTCATTGGAACACCTATGTAATAAGAGTAAAACAGATAACGCATAAAAGGTTGTGAAAAAGGTTGTATAACATGTGATGGATTTATCAGGCTTTGGTTAATTACCTAAGAGACTGTCTTTTAGAGCTTATTCACAACAAGCGTAGAGTTTCACCTATTAAGGACTGGGCTTTAGAAACATTATACAGAACAAATCACATAACTTTCCAATAAAGTCGTTACAGATACATTTTATAAGGTTACAAATCAAAATTTTCTAGACAGAAAATAATTTGAATGGAACTCACATTCATACAAATATAAAATAATTTCCTCTTCATATTAAAAGTAAGACCTAGTGTCAATAAAATATTTTAGACATACAATCAACATTCAAACCTAATGCTTAATTAACATCAAATACCCAAAATCAAATAGCTCAAATATTAGGTACCTATATAGTAACCATAGTTTTGTGGTGAGTGTAGAACCATGTATCCAAAGTCAACCGATCGTTCGACTAATAAAAGAGAGAAGTGATAGGTGATTTAAAATCACATTTCGACGTCTATTACACGTAGGATGGTGCGTGGCAATGAGAGCTTTTACTCATGGCTTTCACTTATTTTCTTATTCTGAGATTCTATTAACGATATTCCCTTTGTGCTTTATTTACTAGTAAGTATAAATCAATTCTATCATGAAATAAATCATGGAAAAGTTTTACAAGAGCTGTACTTATCAAGGGGTTCAATAAAATAAATTAAACACGCTAATATTAACATTTTAAAAATAAAAAAGTATTTAAGCCGTTCATTGAATATAATAGAGTATTCAACGGATGCAACAACGGCTCAAAGATGAAACGTGTATTTGGTACCATTGGGCCTTTGCTATGAGACCACATACCAAATAATTATCGAAAAAGTCTAATACTATAATACATCTATGGTTATTGTGACAATCATATATCTACGTGTTAACCCAGAAGTATAAAGAAGAATATTTTTTAATAATTTAAAGCTTTTATTTGAATCAACAGTACTAACTGAAATAAGCATTCGTACAGCGTATAATGAATGAGTTATTGAAGGGCAAATGTGCTTAACCCTGGAGAAAATTTCCATAGCGTTAGTTACATAAATCATCTAGCTTATGGGCAACATTTATAATCAGAATATATCATAATTGTCTCAATCATTACATCAATTTGAATTATTTTCTGAAAGGCCGAATAGAAAGCGGTCGAAATTTATTATTAATATTCACGAAATGTTATAATACTAACATTAAACCTCAATATCTCTATAATTGAATAATACAAGCATTTGTTCTTAAAGTTATTAATATAAGTATAATTGATATCTCTAGGGCAGAAATTAAACGGATTACCTGTGAGTGTTTAATAACTAATTATTATTTATTGTATGTAAGTACCTTCTAAATATAATATTATAAGTTTACATTTAATAAGGCGATAATTTTGACGAGATAATCTGAAACTATTTAGCAGTGATATTGTTTGAAGTTTTACAAATTATATATAGTTATCACTACTGAATAGGTCCGATATGATGTTCTCACACTTTCAGAAAATAATTTACTTAATAAAAGTCAGCCAAAAGCATCAATGATATAATTTCACAAAAATACACACTAATTTGACCTCTAAAGAGGTAATAAATACTACTGCCATGTCTTAATCCCCTCAGATAGTCGACAATGTTCGTCAATTTATGGATATCAACCCTCCAGATTGATCTATCTACCTGAGCTTATACAAATGACCGCACGAATATGAATCATTGAATTTCTCGCGTTCGCAAAAGGGTTTACCTTTAACGTGACGTAGGCCATGGCAGAATGTAGATTGAATTTAAAGCGGAGCCTTTCTTTTCAATATTGCATATACCAAAAAGCGTTACGTGTATTTTTATGGCAATTAGGTATAGCGATTGCACTTCTAATTTCCTGCCGCTGAATACCGCTACATTGCCGTACCTACACGTCATGTTATACGAGCTGCATCAATATCGATGTATACATTCAGACTTTACGTAACTAACCCTGTTTTGAGTAAATAAAATAATCAGTGGCAAGCATTTGAAATAAATCGGCTATAGTCTGAATGGGAAAAAAACAGGGCAGCTCCAGAAAGCCATCATATAATTTCAAATAAAATTTATGGGAATTGTCCAAGTAATGCCCTTATAAATAGGCGTGGGCTTTGAAACTAAACTGGCGGTATGGTCCAGAGTACCGCAGTCTTGTCAGCCGAAGTGGAGAGAAACGAAAAGTCGTCGGGATGCCATCGGGCAGATATCACTTTGTCAGGATGCCGGGCGACGGGCACGCTCGGCAACGCGCACGTGAGGTCACCTGCGTCATAAACATATTTTTATCGCATGCTGAAATTATATTTAACCCTGTATTCTTAAGGGCATCATATTAAGGCAATTTTTTAACTTTAAATAAGTATTAATTTAGGTCCTTATAAGGCACTGAATGTCAAATATAATTTAACACCTTTAACTGAGACGAACCGGCTAGAAGCGCTACACGTTATCTTACGTAACATACATAAGCGTTCAGGGTTCACAAATAAAGGTTTCAGTACTTTTTATCCACCCTGATAATTACGCGTTCTTACACAGTTGCATTTAAGCAAATTCTATCGGTTCATTCATCCGTATTTAGAAATAATCCGATAATTCGTAAATGCAATTACATTATTGACATTTAAAAAATAATAACTCACCCTGCAAATCAGTAAGTACGACGCGGCCGTCATAGCCTGCAGTGAGCAAATAATAAGCGCCGGGAGAGAATCGGACGCTGCGTACATCGCCCGAATGTGGCGTGAAACGTTGCAAAGCCCGTGAGCCTCGTACGTCGTGCAACGCGCAGGATCCGTCGTCGTGCCCACAGACTAGTAAACGTCCGCTGGGGTCCACTGCCAAAGACGCTACAGCTGAACCCTGTTGAGATAACATGAAGCTTTTTAACACATATAATTAGAGCTAGTTATTTAACTTGCTATTTCGATAGTAATCTGATCTACTTCATCGGTTGATGAACTGAGAGATCATATTAGTATCTGAACGACAGTGCGACGGTGAAAAAGTAAAGTCATTATTCCATAACGGAACGTTTCGACTCCTACACGAATCTTTTGACTGCCACATTCTCGAAGGTTCATCGTAATAGGAATTTAATGACTGTTGATTTAAAAACCACAATATGAATAAGTGGTCGTAACTGCGACATAAACCGAGCTTTATGAGTTTTGGTACCTCTTAAGTATTAGGACACTAGTACAGCCATATTATAAAAATTATTGAGACAACTCGATCCTTAAGTCAGTTCGAATAGTAGTTACCTTGTTCGGTAGTCCGGTGGGTGGTGTGATGACGTTGACGCAGCCACCTGTACGCAAGTCCCAGAAGCGAACAGTTTTGTCCTGACTGCCCGACACGAACATCGCTCCACCCCAGTTGTACAGAGAGAGCACGTGACCAGAGTGACCGCTAAGCGCCTGACAACACAAACACATGTGTTAATACCTCTCTTAAACATCGAGAAACTGCAATTGAGTACCCGACACACTTGAGGGACTATTAATTGCACTTGGCCTCATTCCATCTGGTCATTTTGTATGTTTATTGCGTTAAATGTGTGGAAACGAGGTAAACTGTGTGCACGCAAAATGTTGATAAGTAGAGTCAGCAAGGCAAGATGTTATAAGGTTCGTACAAAATAATAAAAGAGGTATTATCCTATGAAGTTGCCATTTTACAGTACTGACAAATGTAATTTATCTTTGGTTTTTATTTTAAAAACAGGAGACTATTTTCGGATTCTGTCATTTGTTTACCGTGATGTTTTGCTTTTATCACGTTTTATTCTTTTTGTGGTCATTAAAGACAGGCCAGTTGGCTTGGTGGTTAGCGCTCTGACTGCCAAACCGAAGGTCGCGGATTCGATTCCCACCCAGGACAAACATTTGTGTGCATGAACATGTCTGTTTGTTCTGTGTCTGGGTGTAAATATCTATATAAGTATGTATTTAGAAAAAAAAGAAGTATATGTAGTATATCAGTTATCTGGTTTCCATAGTACAAGCGCTGCTTAGTTTGGGACCAGATGGCCGTGTGTAAAAGAATGTCCCTGGATATTTATTATTATTATTTATATTAATAACCATATTAAGTACTCGTGTACCTAATAATTGAATACGTGTTTGGTCGCGGTAGTAATGCGACGCAAATGGCACGCAATATCAACGACGTATACAGAGCGAACACTACAAATAAACGCATGCCACGTTATTGGTTTCAACGCTACAGTTCCGGAAATTTTATTCCGAAGCATGCACCCCCTCGGTCAGTGAAAACTGTTTGGCAACGAGAAATTAAAGGCGATTATGGAAGCTGCCGATACGTAATCTACGGCTGATTTAGGAACAGCTTTCAATGATAGACAGATAATGGATTCTTTACGACGATCGTAATTTTCGTAATCGAATTAAAAAAATATTTACTCTTAACTTATTGTTATAAACGGCAATTTCATAGTATAAGCTAGCATAGTATATTTCATAGTTCAGGAGTATATAAAGACTGAATTATTAAATTAGTAATTTTATTTTGTCACAGCATTTTATAAGGTATAAATATTATCTATATCTCGTGATATATAATATTCCAATTATTGCTTTGAGTTTTGACGTCACGTCGTAGTAAGCAAATATGGGACAGTTAGGTAAACTCAATCAGCAAAACGAATCGAGTTACTTCATTTGTTTTTTTTAAGGGATAGGTGCAATTTGAAAAACTGCAGAGTGTAACTATAATTTCAAATTGCTGGTTGTAACGTAAAAGTTATAAGCAAGGCCGGTATACTCGTATGTGGTTAGTATTTAATGAAAATCCCCACAAGTTATGCGAGTTGTGCGGAAGGTGCATGTTACTTTACACGATACAATAACCACTGATAACGATACATTATAACGTTAACATGGCTAAGGAAAATCGTAATTTAATTTCAAAAGACTACAGCGTAAAAGTTTATCAAAACCTGATATTAGATAATAAAGTAGTTTTAGTACTCAGCAACTAAGTGATATAGTGAAATAATAACGTACTGTTCATTTAGAAATGGAAAAGTCTATATTGATTTTTTAGGAATAATAATAAACATGGTCTGTTACATTCACAGAATTCAGAAACGTCAACTAGTTAACGAAAAGTTCACAAGTGGCTATTTTCAAGTCTAATAAGGCTTAGCTCTTATGCCTCGTCATTTCAACATTAACTCGCCATCAATTCCAATTTGATATACTCGTATATATCCTATCGAAACCAAACTAAACATCCCGAATGTGTAACATTCAGACAGTATTATTACCTGGAAAGTCTTGCCCGTAGCGCAGTCGGTAACGTATATTTTGCAATCTCCGGCGCCCCCGCTCACCAGCAAGCTGGTTTTATTTGATGTATCTTCTATGAAGCACACGTCGCGCACTGTTCCATCGTGAATCGACAGCTCGACCTGTATACGTCATCAAATATCAAAAAAATATCCTATCTAAATGGAAAATACATTTAAGTTATAAATGTTTCCAGTAGTAGAGCTCTTAGTGCAGAGTTCGTCCGGGGAAGTACTTCCACCTTATCCATTTCTGCCGTGAAGCAGTAGTGCACTTGTGTTACTGTGTTTCGGTTAGAAAGGTAAGGGGGCCGGTGAAAAAAATTATAAAAAAAATCGGTTAGTTGTAATTTTATTAAACTTCACTTAGATATCTTAATGAAACCATAGCTGAGTAGCAATTAATGTTTTGTTAAGGTCGTGTGTACCCTACGATGAGCTTGAACTTTCTGTGAAGAAAAAACATCAATGGCAAACTATGCACAGTGGTAAGGCAGGTACAATGTAATACCCACCAGGCAAATTTTCGTATATCCTTAATTTTAAAATTAGTCTCCAAAACACCGTCGTTATCAAAAACTAATATTTCCGAGACAGACGGTTAAGTTTTTTGTTTTACACGATTTGCAGCTGTACTCGAGAGCCAGTTTCCATAAGGTTCTACATGAGATTCCACAGATAATTCAATAACATGTTGTTTAATAAAATACGTAAGGCACATGTTGGCCACCGCTGCTTCAGATTAAATAGTTTCATTGTTCATATCGAGTTGTCTACATTGAGTCCATATAAGACCGCACATAATGTTACACTGCATTCTTAACAATGCAATTTACATTTGATGGAATGCGTCTAACAATTAAGGTTTCAAACAAAGAGTTATACAGAGTGTGGAAAATAACATCATTTTGTAATATGCTTTCGAAAGGCATGTAAAAGTAGGTAGTACAAACTCGGCGGTAGTCAGTTCAACTTTTTTGCTGTATTCAAATGCAGTATTTGTTCGCTTAATTGAACATTAAAGTCATTTACTTTGTAAATAATCAAAACATTTCATTATAATTATTCATGTTTTATGTTTCTTCATCTATGTCCCTACCAATCCTGTATTAATATTTGGCGTCGGAGAAAAATTTTATACATCATAATTTGTGAACTTGATGTCATTATTGACAACGATTTGATAATATAAATGATATATATTTTTTTATGTTATCATAAACATGTTTTATGTAACATATAATGGAGGCTGAAGCAATGTTTAATTAAATATCGAGTAATTAAAGAAAGTTTTAATGATTTATATATTTTAAGTTCGTAACGATGCGACATCTTCATGATAACACATTTGATTAAATATCAACAAGCTCTTTAGATTACATCATCATCATCAGCTTATCTCCGTCCTCTGCTGGACATAGGCCTCACCTATGGCACGCCACTGAGCTCGATCTTCAGTTCTTTGTTTCCAACCGCTGATCCTAACTAACCTTTGTTACCAAATGACATCACTCTTTTCAAAAAAGGGCTTACTTTAATTCATTATTGAATGAGTTGCAACACAATACAGCTACAACACATTCTTATTATTTAAATTGTTCGGAGGGTCCGCACTCCAAATCCATAATAAGTACTATCATAGTCAATTTGGTAAGTGTATTACGAATATAAAGGAACAAAGGTGATAATAATATCTGTGAAAATGTACTAATGATTGAATTGTATTCGCAACACAACAAAATTTCTACATCTGCGTAGACAATAATTTATCTGAATCCAATCGAAGACAAAGTCGGTGTTTTCTAGTTAAAGATCATACTTAAGTATTGTTTTAGTTCTTACATTTCTTATAAAAGGCATTAAATTATTATTTTTATTCCTGAAGCATTATCTATCTCACCAAATACGTTAATGTGTAAGAAAGCAAAGTTCGTAACAAAAAATCTTGCAAAATAAGTACTCGGATATCGGCTCCGCTAATAAATGAAGTGAAATCTAACTGGATATCAGTTTATTCGAATTCAAATCCTAGGTCCCTATATGTATAACGTAAAATTTGTTAAATGTTACCTACCAAATAGTGCTAAATCACGTTCACAATCACATTGTTTCACGATTAGAGCAATTTCATTAAAATCATTAGTTCAATTCATAATGTTTGAAAGCGGCCGCGTTATTTATCTTTTATACCAATTCTTAATGTGATGATTTCAGACTTTTTCTTAAATATACGTCCAATAACATAAATCCACACCAATTTTCAACGTGTTGATCACGTCACCGTGAAGTAGTTTATATTTTTTATGAACGAGCCATTATCTCGTCAAAGTATTTTTTTATAAAATTTGAAATTTAGCAGAGGGCTTTACTAGGCACGCATTGCAAGTGTGCAGGGGAAATATATTTAAAGTTACGAAAGTTGCTCGAGATGGTATATGTAACACTGACAGCGTGTCCTCCTTTTGCTTTGGGAACTTGGCTGACACACTGCCGTGAATCTAGATACTAACTACTTCTTTGCCGCGAAGTGAGTTGTTAGGCCAAGTTTGCGCCCGCGACATGTTAGCATTGAGGTAAATATACAATAAGTGTACAAGTTATGTGTGCTATGGGTTTCATATCCTACTCATCAAGCAACTAAATGCTCAGTTCAAGTTCGTAAAATCACGTAGACCGTATTTTTTTTTTTAGTCCCATAACTACTTACGCATATACAGTAAAGAACAGATACAGCTTAATGGTATTAACATATTATTCGACGACTACGACGTAGGTAGCGAATGATAAAAGCGGCCTTTGCTTAATCTACCTTATACAGTATATACAAGCCTAAGTCTACTGTCAGTTTATTGTTGCGGCCATGACGTTGAGCGATCGGACACCTGACAGTTTGCACAGTTCACTTTAAACTGTATGTAGCAGATACAATATGGCGTCCAAATTCGTTAACGAACTAAGTATGTCGCCATGCGATAATATGTTTTCAGCCTTAAAGGAATTTCTTATGACGTTGACAACTTCTAACTAAGAATACACATATATAAATATGTTGTACAAAACGTGATCAAATTATACAAAATTTTGAAGAATATAAAGATAAGATATCGGAACTAGATAATCAAGACTTTTATCACAATTACAATACTAATTGCTTACGTTGATTCATTAATTTGTAATGAATTAGATAATAACTCATCTATAATATAATAAATAAAAATATTCTTGGCCGAAAAGCGATATCCTATTCTAGATAAGATAAGTCATGGTTGTGTAATAACAATGCTATCAAGAATAAAAGCGACGTGAAATAAATCAATAACGCGATCCAAATAGTATTCGAAGCTGACTGGCGAGACTTATGCAGGCAAAATTTTTAACTAACTTCGATTAGTTTGCAACAGATTATTTATTTAATGAGTTCACTCGGCTGTCTCTCAATATAAAGTCTTTGACAGGCAAGTGAATTTTTAAGCCAGCGTCTAGCTAGCTGTCAATGCTGCCTGACTAGTATGGCCAATAAAAGAGATATTTCTACGACTGGCAATGGTTGTGTGAAAATGCCTACATATCCTGATATTTATATTACATCACCCAGATATTATTTCGATCATGAGCATCCTAACACTCCCATTGTGTGTTCTTTGACAACGATCATAGGTATAACTTAATGAATGACTTCGATTGTACACGTATTGTTATCTTTGATATGTTGCCGACCAAATTATAAAATATTTATTTTTGATGCACAAGGTAGTTAATGTAGTGAAAACTATAATTAAATTATTTTGATATTTTTTTCAGCCATAGAGCCCTTGAAAAAGGACAATTAAACCCGTTTTTATTTAAGCTTTGCTTCGCGGCTATATTGGGTTATATACATTTTATACCTATAATAACATTTTTAAAAAAGACGGATTATATATATATATATATCGTAACTTGTTTATCAAGATTCCCATTCGAGACTTATCTCGATAGAGATCTATTAGGTTCATGCTAGGGCCGCTGAGGTGCCATTTGGATAGTGGGCAACCTAGTGACAATCGATCGGCTATTCCATTAGTTCTCTTTGGGAAATAACAAGCCGACAGCAAACATCTCTGGCATTTTAATCCGTATATTTTTAGCCCTAAATCTACTGTCCTGACAATGAGACCTGGTAATACCTCTCATTATGATAATCCAGCTCTATAACTATTTTATTTAAGCGAATTTTGGTTAGGTACGATCGATCACCGAAGGTCATTAACAATGTCCTCTCACGCTGAATTTCCAACTATGGCAACAATAATTTGAAAAAAAATAAATCAATATAAGTATTTTATAATCAAATCCAAATCTGCTACATGCCGAATATTATAACTTTAGTTTTACCCGGTTCCTAAAGAAATATTTTTTCCCAGGATAGTTTGTTGTTTATGCTGTCATTTTTAGGGTATGATCCATCAACGTGGAAAATGATATCCAGGTCCGTCAGGCCGTACGATGTTATTGGGTAACAATCATACGGACATTCAAAAAAATTATATAGTCATCCCACTATTTCGACTATCCAGTCAAAATTCTATTTGAATCATGTATTTCAGCATTTAGCATAGTATTTTCGCAGCACGAAAGCTAGTAAGCCACATTACAGAGAAGCTCAAATGTTGATGTTGATAGATATGGAGGCGAATAGCTAATTGCTTTTAAAGCAATTTGGAGACTGCCAACTCATCAACTGCTAATGACAGGGGTATGCGTGAATTGTTTTGAATTAAAAATAAACTGCTTTTTTATCGAGACCTACAGATATGTCAATGTGATAATCTGCGCAACACTGAACTTCTACTTTTATAATCTTTGTAATATTTAAGTAAAACGTGTACGTCACTGTCATGTCGTATTGACCTCTCACGTGAGTTTTTAGATAACGAAAGCGAACAAAAATCGAGGTAATGCTGATAATGCCCGAGCTAGTGTGTTATATACCTTACGGAATCACAACCCTAAGTTAATTTTAAAAAGGAAATATTATGAACATAATTAGCCCATATTTCTTAGTCCGACTCTAATGTGGTGGATGAGGACTAAATTGATAGTTTTGTAAGTAAAGGTACAGCTCAAGTATTGGGTACGACACATTTCTATTTATTAAACTCTCTACAACAGAGAAATATAAATAATTCCGCGATAACGTGACATAAATTCATGAGATAAATCGGACGAACAATAACTTCTTTATCTGATATTGTAAATACTAGTTCATGGCAGTTAGACATACGGCTGCAATAGTTTTTATGACGAGTTTCTAATAAGACTCGAGTCTGTAATTTATTGCAAGTGGTAAAATCAGATGGATGAAGTAGGTTAAGCTTATTTAATTGAAGCAAGATATATTATCTACAATGCTGCGTATTAAACCCAAACTGATCAAAAAGGAAGATGTTTGTAAATAATTATTTGTAGAAAGTTTCAGATTAAAAATTAAAAACTGTATAGTATTTTTTTTTTAAATGGTAAAAAAACTGTTAGAAAATATTTAAATGGACATTTTTCAATTACGTCATCATATACGCAAATATTTGCGACATCGTAGTAGACAAATTCCCAGTACGGGACCCAAGAAACGGAAAAAGACAAAGAGGACGTCAAATTAAAAGATGGGAGAAAATTAGCCCGCGATAGAAATGTGTGGAAGGAATTATTATTTATATAAGGAGTATTATTATACTCTAGTTTATATGCATTATGTTTCAAACTACTTAAGTCAAAATACTCATGGTTAGCAAATAATATAATCTATCTTAGAGCTGTGATAAATCAATGTAGCTTACCTCTTGGCCCTCTAAATTACAGGCATGTGTATTGAATCGCATCAACTTGACTGTTTTATCATTGGAGCCTGTCGCGAGGAGGTCACCAGCGGGGCTCCAGGCCAAACAGTAGATGCTCCCCTTGTGGTGTTTGGTGCGTTTGAGTAATACAGTGGGCGCTGTCGGCGCACTGTTATCCCTATAGATACAAATAATAAAAGTTAGATGCCTAATCGACACATAATTTAGTATATTTCACTTAACTATCTAAATAAATTGACGTTCGGTACGAACCTTAATCGGTGGAGGAATCCTACTAATATTATAAATGCGAATGTTCGTATGTATGGATGTTTGTTAATCTTTCACGCAAAAACTATCGGTCAGATTTGGATGAAATGATTTGGCACATAGATAGAGCATATCCTAGAATAACATATAGGCTATATTTATGCCAGGAAAATGTGACATCCCTCGGAACACGAGTATAACAACGGGAGACAACTCATAGGGTCTATATTGTAGTAAATATTAATGTTAATGTCTCTAATATCCGACAGTACAATATTAAACAAAAATATGAAATCAACTATGACTTTTCTAATAGTGCTCGGAAAATAAAAGTGCATATCTATTTTTGCGGTAGGCATCAATTCCATCACAGCTTTTAACTTAATGGAGGCGACGAAAGGATATTCAGAATTCATTCCAACTTATATTGCATTCCTGTAGGTATTGCATTGCATTGCTGAAGGCATAGTGTAGGTTCACAATTCAAATTTAATCCGGTATCTCACTATAAATCGAATATACCAATATGGTATTTTTATACCAAATTTATGAAATTTTAAGTATTGCTATTTTGTAAATTGTTTACAAAAAAGGAAACTACTCAACTCGGAAGATCTTGCGTAAAATCGGAATGCAACAATAATTTTTTATGTGATCGTAGGGGCACGAAGATAGTGTATCAACACTTAACTTTTTAATTCAATCTGTCTAGCAAAGACTCGCTGACAGTTTCATATTGATGAAATCTTATAGTGAAACGGTAACAAAAAGCTTTATTCACGTAACATTAGAGAATGTGTGTGAGCAATTTTATGCAATGACGTAGTATAGTGAAATTTACTGCGCTACCGCGCTCCTAGAACAGCGTAGATCTTGCTTATATGTAATGGCATCTTTAGTGCCATCAGAACATATCTTAGTTAGAGATTCTAAAGACCTATTCTGAACTACAATAGGTATGGTGACTTCATACTGTCTTCAAGCAATACCGACGTTATTTATTGAGACAATAATATAAAGAATTAAAACTAAAATAGAACTAGTCTCACGTGCACGAATAATTATCATTTATCTTAATTAAAGTTAACGATTGTCTATTCTATTGATGTTAAAAAGAGGACATTATTTCATAAAATGTAATTTGTTACAAGGTTCTATAGTCGACAAAAGCAGTTATTATCAGCTATTGTTTTTCGTTCGAGCTATTACTCTCTGTCGTCTCTGGACACGCTAGCTACCGCATCTGGTAGTGTGGTTGACGAGCAAACATCACCACATGCAGAAGAGATCTTTACATACAAATTACTTCTCGACAGTTTGAATACAATGACTGCGATGGTGTTTGTTACTAGACTATTATGGCATTTAATTCCATTGTGACATTCAATAATTTAATAATTTAATGAATGCCCTTAACAAATATATCGCACCCTCAGTACGATAAAGGCTTAACTCAAAATTTTGCGAAATGGAGTTACGATCATAGAGAGACTAAACAAAGTACGCTCTATCCGATAAATAGTAAAACATAGTCAATTTAATGATAGAATAAGCATAACAATACTTCAGCCTCTTTAACACCGACACCCACCCCTATCGTTTTGAGGGTGCGATATCTTATAAATCAATAAATGTAAAATTTAAGTCAAAAACAAATCGTATTTCATATTAACCGAACTCCCTTTGTAAACGCCCAAACGTAAGTACACTATGTCTCAACAGTAACTATATACTTTAATGCTGTGTCACCGTATTAAATCTACTGTAACACCGAAATTTTGCAACACAACTGAGAAATCTTATTAAGTGTCTGTAGAAGCCGGTTAAGCCGACGTAATGTGGCAAAGTATTTCGTAAGATACATATTTACGGGCGACACGTAGCCTATGGGCTTGACCGCTTTCTCATCGCGTATCTTCAATGTTTCGCTAAACATCAAAACTTCAAACAACGCGAAATCATGATAATACGTAACAGATGCTACTTTAACTTGCAAAACGTGATTAAACATTCCGATAGAAGAGAATAGATAGATCCTCTCTTATTAATTATTAAATCTTATATAAAAGCATTCCAATTAGCATTTATATTTTACATTTGAATGGTAGTTATATCTTTTAAATAGACAATTGTTAAAACACTAGACATTCTTATATCTTATTGATGGTAAGACCACTAATATATTTCTCTTAAGTTTCTTAGTATGATATATTTCTCTAGATTATAGTTGGTTTCGCCTCATTCATATCCGATCACTGACCTCTTGCTAAAATAACAATAGTCAAAATCAAAATTAAACATCACAGCCTACGGGCTCTTTTCAAAACGAAATGATTTTGAATTCAGTAATTGTCAAGACTAATAAATTATACACTCGAGTAATTAAAAAGTGAGCTTTACATAACCCGACAAAGATAAAAATTGCGATCGGCATTGTGTTAGCGAATCTCGTGCCGAATAATAATGAATCTTCGTTCGTATCCTATACAAACTGGAGGTCGTCGACACATGGTTGTTAGTCATTGCTTTCGCACTGCTTAATAAGTATACAGCGGCGGCCTTAAATCGTGTGTTGTATAGCATTTTCTCTCTATGGGTCTCCTGGTTTTAGGGATATTGATGATTTTTATTTCATCCAATTAACTTAGGGGAAAGTTTGAATGAGAGACAGGTTAAATAATAAGAAAAAAAAATGGAATTATAAATATCTCTTTTATTTCAATTCAAAATTCAAAACCATTTATTCAGTTTAGGCCTTCGGAAGGCACTTATGAAGGTCAAATTTAAAGTTACTGAAGCTACAATCAGTTCAATAGTTATAATTATCAAATTAAAATAAAATAAATAACCATGCCGGAAATCTGTAATATACAGCTACTTTAAAAAAGTGGAAATCGGATATTTCATGAAAACTAATCAATGAAAGAGTTACCGTGTGATATAAAAACGTAGGATTTTACTTTATAAAAACATAGTCACGTGAAGGAAAAAACGCAAGTTTTATTGCCTTCTTGTCATTGTTGGATAAAAGTTACAATTACATAACAATATAGTATGCAAATCTTATTATAATCGTCTTACGTTTCACATTTTAGTTAAATATTTTAATGTCTTCTGAGAACCATTGAAACAAATAGCCACCAAACAACAATAAACGGCCACTACGTTGAAATGTTAGTCAACGAAAACAACAAGCCAGGCTATTTATTTATGTGAATAGATAATTTCAAAACCATTTTAAAAATAATAAAATATAACAGATTGTTCTTTGGAAAAGGTTAATCACACGCGGTTCTAAGCAAGCTTCTTGAAAGTCAGCCGTCAAAGGCTTTGTCAAAGTCAAAAAGTTTCGGCCTTCAGCTAGCAGTGGTTTCATAAATGGGTACATTGAGAGCCCATAATTAAGTTATTTCTGAAGGCTATGATCGACAATCAATAAAAGTCTTATACGATGAAAATACAAAACGCGCAAATAAGATTTGAAGGAAACATTTAACTTACTTGACATCCTCAATTTTCGGATACGTGCATATCCTCAGTGTCTTTGTGTTGGAGCCGACAGCGTAAAGTTTGCCATTGGGATGGAACTCGGCGCAACGGACAGCCTGCAAGTCTTCCAGTACCGTGACGGGTTTGAAGGTCGGCCTAGAGCCGTTTACTTCTGCGCCAATTCCAATTCCACCGGCCGCGGATAACGGAGGCCCCTGAATGCCACCGTTTCTGGTTTGGGCCTGCAAATATCCTTCTTTTAGATTCGGTCCTATAATCTAATCCGATTAAACGAGCAGTACTTAAAATAAATTTAAATATTGTTATATTGGAAACGGATTAAACATGATGGATCAAAATTTTGATAATAATAATGTTTTGGTTTTAAATTTATCTATGTAGGTCTTTCCTATAAAATACAAAGATGTCACATCACAAGAAGTTAAAGTTACAATAACATCAGTTATGCGGTGGTGTCTCGTTGCTAAATTAACATATTATCATGAACGTGTGATTATAAGTTCCTAGTCTCGTACACTTCTGGTTTAAAATAGTAGCGCACCTACAAATTAACCACTGGCTTATTGGTAAAATTACCATCGCCAAGTTAATACTTTATTTTAATTTTAACATAAATTACGTCCTCAAAGTTTATTAATACACATAGTCAACAATTTATGTCTGCTTATAACAATGTCCAGGCCTCTCGCCAGGTGTACATTACCCATCCGATCATTGAGAGGTTCTATTACTGAATTGATTACATCATACCTTTATATTGGAAAAATATTTGTTAATGTAAAGTTCATGTTTTAATGACGGTATACAACTTGAGATGCACATGAATTCAAATCACTTTAATAGTTACTTAATACAATCTACCTAGCCTAAACCCTATGGATATTATTTTTAAATCTGCTGACGCAATAAAAGGCATTGATACCTTATAAAACTCACAGAACACATTTCCTTGAGTGAACAACTACAGACATTCATTTTAAAGCGAACACGTCTCATGCAGCGTTTATTATGACGTGCTTTTACCCGCGTTTGCTACAAACAAAGAACGCAACTTCGAAAGAGTCACGTCAATGGATTTTATTTGATACATATAAAGTATTACCGCCTAAAACGGACGTCACTCAAAGCAACTCGGTCTGCTTTGTTGTGAAAAGTCGAGAACCTTGTCTGTTGCATTCTCAGACCGCAGTGAGAATAATGTCGAAAGGTAATGCATGACGACGCATGAGTGCACTGCGCACTCCAGCCAATCACAAAGACCATAAATACAGCGGAACCGACTATAATAAATAACCATCGTAAAAAAAATAGATAGATACAGTCGCTTTCATATTCCATGTTCATTCCTTATTTCTAAATGGTATGAAACTAAATAGCAATGGCTGCCTGTACGCTTAGTTCTGTTAAATTACGCAATCAATTTTGCGGTTTTCACTTTCGTTTAACTATTTTTTGGATAAGTTTAAGTGTAAAATATATTCATAATATAACAATCAGGCCGGTCATCAGTTTCATGCATTGCCATTAGTAGGTAAGGTACATTTCTTATCAATTTTATCAACCAATCTCTATCATGAATGAAGATATGACAGAGAGAGTGATGTGCACGATTTGACAGATGATCGGATAAACAGAGAGCGAACAAATTCCTAAAGACGGAAAATGCGAGCACGACGAATAGCGATGATAAACTATAGTAATCAAAGAAACTGTGAGAATAATTATGACATCATGAAATGGTGACCTTTTATGGATAAACTACCTACTTGTTCATTCTAAATTAAACGACTCATCGTGGTGATTTCTCGAAAGCCTGCGCGCGCGACCGATTCATATTATGTAATCAGTCAATATAGCTTGCATAGAAACGAAGCAATAACACGGACTGGTAAAGTTCTGTTTGAATAATCAAATGAAAATTCATGCATTAATTTAGAACGTCAGAGGTAAATTGCAAATGGGGCCGTAAGAATATTTTTACTAACATGTGAGGTTTGCAAACAACCTGCCTGACCGATAAGCGATGTGTGCCTCTACCATGAGTTGCTATCGAAACTTACTTTAGAAAAAAATCATAACGTAAATAAATTATGTTTTTTTTGTACCACGAAGGTAGCAGAAGGTAGCCTATTGCAACACCAAACAAGAGTAACACTCGAAATAAAATATTAATATGCTATCATATAATCTACATCTATAATCATATAGAACGACTAGGTTTTGCATTGCTTCCTTTTGACTAGGTATGCGAAGCTAATGGTATCTATATAAATATTAAAGTTTTATATAAATAAAAATAAGTATAATTAGGTATTTATATGGGAATATTCAAGTTCGCTCTATTGGTACATTATTCTTTTAATAACGGCCTTAAAATCACGATACACCCCATAATATATGGCAAAATTAAAAGACTTATACTACAGAGAGACAAATATGATGCATCTGCAAATATTTGTCACCAATTTCAAAACTCTTTAATTGAAATTGGTGACAAATATTTGCAGATGCATCATATTTGTCTCTCTGTGTTGACAATGGTTGTTGTAAAATAAACAATGTACGTTTGCTTTTTAATTCCGTGACAAAACAGTGTGCAGCCGTATCGTACCGTATGTGACCAATGGCACATTTTCACCGCTCCGCTTTTGATTTGCGTTGGTTGATTGTCGGACCGGCCGAAATTAGATAGCGGCCGAGCACTTAAATGGAGGTACTCATTTGAATCTTGTTTGAAACGAACCAATTCAGGTAATTGTAGCATTTCGTTTCGTTGCCTGCCGCATCGTTTGTCGTAAACCCGCAATAGAAAGTGTACTCACTTCACTTTTTGTACTTCTCCGCGGTTTGTTTACTTTGAACAGAGTGCCGTCAAAACAATGTATAAACTGGTCATATTGTCATATCATATACCACTTTTCGCAAGTAATTGTGTATAACATAATAAAACTTTACGTCATCAGCCTTAATAGAAAATTTGACTAAATAGTTATTCAAGTATAAAATTACTTCATAGATCTTGAATTACATTTTGATTCATGACGTCGTCATTGACATTATTAATAATTTAATCTTATCAGGGGCAAAAGAATCGAATCCATAAGATTTTGGTGTATCACCGAAGAATGGTGATGTAATGTAACGAATTTTATATATCAATTTAGTTCTTTTTATACAAAACAGCCGTCGGTAGATTTTTATTAGGTACATTAGCAATTAAAATGTGGAGAAAATATCTGAAGCTAAAACTATGTAAGTCAGCGATGGACAAACGAACATTATGTAATATTTTTAAGAAATCAACATAATATTGAATGATATAATCATAATCGCAGATTAAAACCGGTGTAAATCAGGCGGTTCAAATTATTGAAAGTTGCAATTGCTAGTGAAGCGACTCTAAAGTATTTGATCTAGGCTTTCAATGAAAATAACTAACTTAATCCATTTATATTACTAGTTTGTAAATAGATCATAAAAATATAATTTAGTAGCCCTAATAAATTCACGTTCATTTGATATCATTTGAGATTAGAACCTACTTTTAACATTATTTACTATTCATACGCTTCATCAAATGTATACCTCGTTATATATCGTTTTATGTTATGGAACATGTTACATAGTTTAATATCACAGTCGTACCTATTGACTTGAAATCTGAACTGAACAACACTGGCAACAGGTTCACTATTATGACAGGTACCTACACTACGGTACACTTGGTACACACAACCTGACTGGTGTTACATAACAAAGATTATTACTAAATGTGAATTAACGAAACAATAAAAACAACAATAGAATTCACACTCGCGTTGCAAGATTATAATGAAACAAAAAGTGTCCGAAATACCTGGAAACCCAAATTCGCATTATATTAGCATGAGATAAGCTAGTGGGGAGCAAACTCCTATGATTTAAGAGTATGTATGCCCATAAAAACCAGTATTGAATTGAACATCCGTTACACACAGGACGGAGTGTTGCGGTTCACCGGAGCTGAACGGGGCCTGACTCAGCTTCGATGCTCGGTTTACATTCCCATACGCTCGATTGATGAACATTATTATTAGTTATAAACATACGAATATGATGATCTTTCTCTTAGGTTGAAATAAATTCGCTGCAGCTCAATTAAGTTATAATATTCAGGCACATCGCTTTGCATGAGAATAACAACTATTTATTTTTACGACAATTGTAGGTGCTATAAGAGGGTTTTAATGAATTACACATTCACAGCTTCAATCTAAATTAAATTTAAACCGTTGTATTAAAATGTATACGTGTATCAAATAAAAAAAAATCTGGTCTTGGCATCAAAACTGATCCCCAACTATAGAACAATACAATCTTTACCGCGCAGTAATCATGTTTCAAAATGAGTCTTCTGGCTCAGTAGAAAGTTAGTTCAATTACCTGAAAGGCAGAAATCCGTTTAGGTGGCAACAATTGCGGTGGTCTATCTGTTAGATTTTCCATAGAGTGCCGTGTGAGAAATCCCTGTTTTTGAAATGCGCTATTGGTTTTGTACGAGGTACGATTGAATTTGGTAGCAGGTGCGACAATTCTGTTGCCGTTTTCGTCGTCGTCTTCCCATTCAGTGACGACGTCTGTGCGAACATCTTCGAGTGACCGCGAGCGACTGCAAGCGCAGGATCCCGACGGCTCGGGATTCGGGTTCCGAAGTTGGCGCGGTCTCTCACGACTTACGTACAGGTCTGCGTGACTGCTCGGCGTCGGTGCTCCAGCCGACCGGTAGCTCGGAGACAAGAAGTAGTAATCCCTCGATTTGTTGCTATAACCACTCATTCCAGAGAAATCCGAATATGTAGATCCTTTGGAAGACGACGTTTTGAAATTCCTCAAGTCCATCGGATCCGGCGGTCGAAAATAAAAGTTCGGCTGCGCCTGTCGGGAAAGCGGCGGCCACGGTCTGAACGGCGCGTCTACGTAGTGTGCCGGTTTGGACTTCATGTCAGTTCGCGATAGAGCATCCGAGCGCAGCGGTGTCGGTTCTGTGCGGATGTAGTCGAGGAAACTGCGCTACTGTTGTCACGGGCGGCGAGCGGCGTGCGCCGGCCCACCACCGGTGTTGCACCACCGGCACCGTCGCCACACGCTAGAGAGAGACGAGAACAGAGAGAAAGGCGCATTTGCGTTCCGCTCGATCCGTTGAATGCGAATACAAGTGAAAGGGGTAGCCCGTACGCGGTCAATGCGTCGAACAAGCTCTGCTTGGATGTCTCTCCTAAGCCGAGTGAAATATATTATCTGATTAAAGAGTTGAAGAGTAATATAATTGAATATTACAATTCGTATCGTACTACTATATCTACTGTCACTTGCTTTGGTCTCATTGACCAGCGCGTGCGTTGTAGTATCTACTTACATTCATACCAGAGAACATATTAATTGTTTATTAAGGTTTCTATGGTTTCTACAGATTTCTTTAATCAATTCTTTTTAAACTAAATGGTTACTACTTAGTATATACCCTTCTCATCCAACATATGCAAGTCATAGTCAGTCGTAACTATCCAATATTGTATAACCGGATATCCGAACCTGCTTTGGAATTTGAATTAGAAACTATTATTTTACGTAATATCTTATTTTAAGTGTATCGATCACGGAGTTACATTTGGATCATGTAAGTTATTAATTCCTACACCATTGCCTGTGAATTTAGATAAAGGTAATTAGTTACGCTCGCATTATTACTTTCGCTTCTTTCTTACGCCTGAATAGTGAATTATTTAAAGGCGGTACTTATAATAGACATAAAACTATTTGTATATTGAGATTGTAAGTAATTACTAGATAGCGTTCCAAGTACTATATATCTATCCTAATATCTATGACGGACGAAACAAGTAACAATATGATAAATCATAATAATATATTACTGCTCACGTAGACAACCCACACCACTCTAGAAATAACGCTGGAAAACTCAAACATTTAATTAGTCACCTTATTCGTCACGAAGGAACTCAAGGTCGTGCCATATATAGATCATATAATAAACAAGCTAATGTCGGAACAAACTCATCATAATCTTAATTTCAGCCTACGCATGAAAAACAAATAATAATTAATACCATGGTATAAATAAGTTCCAGCCATGAACATAATATCATTATAACCAGATATAAAAACAAACATTGAATAAGCGTCATAGATATTACATTGAATACAGTGATGAAATAACAAATGTTCAAAAAGTGTTAATCAAAACCAGTACAAATACGGAATTAAAAAGTTATTATATTAAAACCAAGACATTCTTTTCGATATCAGAATATAACACGCAAAATCGTTCACGTTATGTAATCAACATACACAATACGGCATGGGGATCAGCCCATGACTCCATTGTGACTCATTGCATACCAACTCCAAAAATCACCAGTGTAGCAAGCATTATGGAGGTAAACATTTACACAATTATCGATACCAACAAATATTTCAACTGAATCATCGAGTTACAGACTTACGTAGTGCGATCAATTGAAACTTATTGACTTGATCAACTACCATCGTGACTCGGGTCAAACCGTAGGTATTTACGGAGATCGAGTTACAATTTCAATTGGGATTCATCAAAGGGACGCTGTTTATACAGGCTGAATGTTTCAATTATTGATTTTTGTAGAATGTTTTCATCTTTAATTCAATACAACAAAAGATTTCAATATAAGTATTTCTTCACTAAACAATATAACCATACGACACTAAAACGATTTCCTTACAATAATCCTTTATGATTTCTGACTTCATACTATCATAGAATAACTGTCTTAAGTGGTCGTAGAAATAAAGATTTTTCGTGGAGATGGCCGAATTAGTTCGATTAATCTTTCATAGAACCGAATATTCGGCAAAGTAATGCTCGAAATATTATTTGGTAATTGCGTGATAGCTCCGACACCTATCACGATTCCTAATGCCAACGTTGACTGGAAATGTTTCGCCACAGGAAATATAATCCATAGATAAACCAAACAGATCGTGATAGGTAGAGCAAAACAACAGGACTCAACAAATCACCAACTTCAGTTCATGACAACATTGCATTGCTGTGCGAAATAAAATGTAAATATTGTCATGATTTAGTCGTGACGATTACCTACCAGTTGGCAGCGTCATGTCCATTTAAGGTATAGGTCACCAAGAACGAAGCGCGATTCGAACTCCCTACCGACCGCCGCCGACCCATATACAGCGGACATCGCGATACCACTATAACTTTACGAAATTCGATTAGAATTTGAATATAAAATTTCGAGCTCAGACAAGTTTTTATGTAAGGATATAGCAAGTAATAAATGCTAATAATCAACTTTCCGTATAAGTGATAACGACTAATATTGTAAAATATAGAGAAAGCACAATAACGCACAAGTACCTAATGTTTCTAGATGAAAATGGAATAAGCCAAATGATAATATTATGCATATCACGATATTCTAAATTCAAAGTTTATACGGAAGTCAAATATCAATGGACGATTCGCATTCATTTTTAAATTAATACAAATAGTTTAGGTATGTTTCTACACACATTTCTCTCGACCTCGTATAAATGTGAAAAATTTAACAAACCATTTGATACGGTATTGAGACAGATTTTAAACGTATTGTTTAACAAAATAGTCACATTATACAGTTATACCTCAACTCCGAGAAAGCTCCTTAAACATTTTGTTAAGTAGGCACTAAAACATTTTATTAATTACGATCTGTAAAGCTTTACTTTAAACAGCGCATTAAAAATACCACCGTAACAAGTAGGCAAATAAGGTAAGTAAATATATGCATAAATGCCGTGATTGTGTTGTATAAATCCTATTTAAACGTGCAATCTAAGAAAAAGATCGATATTATAAAATTAGTAATTTATTAAAGACGTTTCACGCTTCATGAAATTTTTACAGATCTACGCCGAAAATAGAAATCGCAAACGTTATCATCCACATTAAAAACTATGTTTTATAAATTAAAATCGAATCGTAGTTACTATTTATTTTTATGCTACAGCGATTCATATTACTTCATAATTCATTAGAATTATGACATCACGAAGAAGCCATCGTCATTGGAGTTAAATACAAATATAATTTGCAATGCATTTTCCTGGATAAGTATATGCATCATTTACGCAATGAGGACAAAGTGATGAGGCAATTCACATATATCCATTAGCAGCTCTATGAATAGGGGATATTGTCAAGATATTTAAGACTATTGATAATTACCTTATTATGTTCATATGACAACCTGTCGTCATGCACCGAGGATGATACGGAATTTTTTCGATCCGCGTCCCAAGCGGTATGCCACATATCTAAGGAGTCTGTAGACGACTTTTTTGTGTCAATGGAACTTTTCCTAGACAGCGAATTAGTCGAACCGACGTAATCCCGCTTCATTTCCCTTATACCGTTGCTGACCGTAGAATCACGCCTATTGTAGTTAACAATATTGCTTCGGCTTAAATTTGGGAAAGAACCCATTGAATGCCTTTTGATATTGAACTTTTGTGTTGGGCTTGGTGTTTCTCTTCTTGGGGGAGTCACAGAGGGACTGTGGCGGTCACGGCGGAGTATACTTGGAAACGTCGAAGGATGTTCCATCTCGCGCGCGGGAGAGCCTGACATGCCCAGAGAGTCACGTCGCCTGTTTGATTATATTTCATTGTTAATAAACACAAGTATTACACTGAATTCATACAATATTTAATAAATTGAGAAATACGGACCTGATGATAAGTCCATTTGACGGTGAAACTGACTCCCTATAATACCCTGGCGTAGACTCTCGACTGTGAAGGTAAAGCGATGACCGATACGGCGTACTACAACGACCATGTACGTCGCAACGAGGGTCGTGCTCGACGATTGAGCTGACAAAAGGAGAATGCCGACCCTCCCCCTCGAGGCTCATATTACCAAACATAGAATCTAGCTGCCTCATCGCCTGTACTTTTTTCACCGCAGTCATTTTATGTGTAAAATTCACCACTATCCCACGAAAAAATCACAACTTAAGCGAGAATCTTAAGCTCGGTTGATCGTAACGAGTATGTTGCGTGAATTAAGTGACATGTATGTCTCCTAAGTATGCCGCGACGCGACTGGACTGTTCGGACGGCATTGTGCGCAGAACGCTCACCGATGACTCATAGAGGCATGCGCGCGAGCAACGAGACAACGATTATCGCAGTGTCCTACAATTACAAAGTAGATATAAATATAGGTGACAAGGAGGTAAATGTTGTAATGGACCACTGCTGCTAATAGATCATCAATAATAAACAAGGACTGAATAGCACGTAGGCGTCGCTTCAAGTTCATCCGAAGGTCGCAAAATACCTACAGATACCAGTACAAGTCAGGAAAAATACAACGTCTTCAGTGTTCCGCACCAAAATGATTCTTAGTAAAAAACTAATTAAATCAAACGGTAATTTACCGATTTATTTAATTAAAGAATAAAATTAACAATAAAGTATGTACCCACTACTAAACTTTAATATATTATATAATTTTCGCATTATTTATTTATATAATGATATAAATAAATAAATATTTAATAAATGATTTTATCTGTCAGCCTGCATTATTTTAGCCCAACGCTGCCCCATTGCCGGGTGTAAAAACTACCTCATACGCTTTTAAGACCTTTTATATCAATGAAAAGAAAAACTTACAGATAGGTATTAAGTTCGGTCTGTATTCGGCTGTTTCCAAAATGTTTGCATCTATTTACATATTTGGTACAAAAACTCATAGCTCTGGGGTTTCGAGCGTCCTGTGTATCTGCACTAGTATATACCCAATTATATTTTTTACTTCACAAAAATATTTGGGCGTGCTAATATGTATGATAGTCGTTTTTTTCATATTTGAATAATAGGTAGGTAGCCAACGCTTTCAATTAAAAGGTTGTTTACCAAAATGCCAATATCATATCTCTCATGACAGTAATTTAACAGCTGTATCTCTAAATCGAATGAACCCGTTGCAAATGGAATTAACAGACGATTTCATGGGTTCTTAAATGGGCACCAAGTTACTTCCAAATTAGATCAGACCGACGGCGGAAATTTCAAAACATTACTTATTTACATTTGTTTTGAGGATGAATATACATATTTACAATTTTCAAAACAAATAATAACTTGAATTGAATGTTTCTCAATGAGACAGTAATAGTTCTAGAACTTATTATAGATTTAGAAACTATATTCTCTACTTAGTAACGTTACCCCAAGTTAACCTTTAGACCTAAACAACTATTCCACGAAGAACTTTAGGATACTATACTTAGAACTTTAGGTTACTATATGAGAACTATACTTACGGATTATAATTAAAAAGAAAACGGTTATATAGATACTAATGATGAAAAAATTACCATACCTCTTAACATTTGTCACTGCCAAATATTGGTATATTATCTTTTATTATGTCTTTTATGTATATGTTTTTTTTTTAGGTATATGTTTTTTCTTTACTTACGAATGAAGTTCCCTTTTTATAAAGCTGACAGTTTCGAATATAATTTATTTGTAGTTTGGCGGAGAATTATAGTTTTAACTGAGTAAAGCATGGGTCGTTAAAAAAACGAGTAATTGGTATGTTGACTGAGGTCTAATTAGTAATTTTTTATTAAATGTCAAAATGTTTGATTTTAGATTTTCAATACACTGTTCCCCATTCCATCCATACAGTTCCCTATTATTTAACACAAGTTCCGTCGTGGTTGTAATGGCGTAAAACGCCACGCAATATCAAGCAGCGAGCTCTACACAACTTTTTCTACACTAATATTATAAAGAGGAAAGATCTGTATTTTTGTATGTAACGAATAAACTTAAAAACTACTGGACCGATTTCAAAAATATTTCAGCGTTATGAAACTACACTATCCTCGGGCGACATACATTTTCAAAAAAAATAGGGATCCTGACTAAAAACCCAATAATGTAACCCAAGGGGTAAAAACAACCATTACATTGCGTGCGCTGCGAAAACTATTGATGATAGACAGAACAAAATAATGTAAAGTAACATCCCTCGGAATTGGGGGTAAACCGCGGGGGACAGCTAATCATTTATAAATTGCCACTGCGCGAGCACAGATGCATCGATAGCATGACAGCATAATATAATTAATTATAATTTAAAAAAATTGTACTAAACGGCTATTTTATATGTAACGCCATAATTGTGTGGAAGTGTCTGTGAGTTTGTTTACACAAAGCTTCTAAACGTATGAATGAATTTTCATGAAATTTAGTATAACTTTAGATCATTCAATAGAACAAAGGGTACTTTTCATCCCTAGAACACGAACAAAAGCGCGGCGACCCGCTAGTTATTAATTAACATTTATATTCAAATACTGGTGTTGAAGAATACCCTCGTACCTTCAAAGACAACAACAATAAAATTATACTGGAACAACTAAACATCAAAAACGATCCAAATTTACTAGGACTATGCCGGAAGATAATTATTATTTATCCACATAGAGACGAATTGAGAATTTATTAGGTTTTAATTCAACAATATTATGTTTATAAAACTAATACTTACATACAATACAACACACATATACACAGCACACGTATTTGCAGTAAAAGGTCTTATTTTAGATATAATCCGTCATGTCGATAATTATTGTGATGTATTACAGCTTTTTTTTTTTACAATAACTTGGCTTGTAATCAACTATCTGACAAAGTATTAGAAAGATTCAGACTGTATAACCAATGTTATAAAATCTTGCAAGTCGATTTTAACCTACTCTGATTGACCTCAATTGAAAACATTGCGTATGTGGCATCCGCACAACCATAGACATCTACAATAATTCGATGTCATCGGGCTGACCTGATGATTCAAGCCAAGAGATGGATAGTGGAACTTTTTAGTCATTGGCTACTACCAAACTCCACGTTTCCACGTTTGGGTTTTCCAAGTTTGGGCTCATTTGTTTTATTTTAATGATCCCTATACATAAAATTTGTTAACGAGAGACTATACCATTGTATGTTAATTCGTATGTTAGTATTAAATATATTTTCCGAAGTTTTCGAACCATCAAATCGAATATCTTCGAAGCTGTTTATAGTTCTATCTTTATTTTAAATCTATATTTTACATATTATACTTCCTTAATAGTTAAAGAATAACTTGATCTTATGAAAAATATAATTTCAATAATAATAGAACCATTCAACCCTCAGTGGCCCGGTCCAACTTGCTCTTGTCCGGTTTTTTTTATTTTAATAGATTATATTGTTTTATTTTATATACAAACATTGATTAATCTTTATAAAAATGCTGAAAATGTTTTAATTATAAAGTTGTTTTAATATAATCTACAAATAAACAGTAGTTTATGTCGTGATGTAGATAACGCGTAAAATCTAAGCACTGATATCTAGTGATCTTATAATCTTGTAATAGCAGATAAAAGATAGTTATGCTTTTTTTCAAAGAAAAAGTAGGTTGTAGGAATATACATATAGTGAAAAATCCACTGGACTAGTTTTCCGTCCGCTATTTTACCATATCCGACCGTAACACTGACGTTAGGCTAACCACTAAACCATTCAAAATCATTCCCTACGGCAGCGTAAACTTTTGGTTTAACCGTCTGTATTTCAATGAAGTTTATTACTATTTCCTTGCCTGATAGAACCTCAGGTCTTCAGACCACTGGCGGAAACACATATCCCTCTGTCACCTTTAAAAAGAAGGGGAACACCTGTCATGTTGGCTCATCGGCTTTCGGTAATAATTAAGTAATTATTATCTGTCACTTCATAATTAGAATAAATATTAGTTGTGTCAAACTGTGGTTCAGATTGATTAAACAGACGTATGTTTTAACCGCAGCCCAAAATGTCTTGAACTAGCAAACCGCAAACCACATCATATTATGCATAATAATGAAGTCGATAATTAGCAGGATGGCGACAGCTCCTTCAAACCCTAAGCTCGTATTAGTCTGTCGCATCTGTCAGCTATTATACAATACCAAGAAAAATATTCAGTCATATATATTTATGAGAATATTTCCTTTTTATATAGTCGAAGTGGGCGTGAAGTAATACCAATCTAGTCAATTTGAAGGTCATAATTATTATGGAGCAATAAATAACAACAGTCGTTTTACAAAGGACAAACAAATTAATTAAAACGTAAAATAAGCGCGCACAAGTTGTATAACAATCATATAGAAGTATTGTTAATTTATGGGGGCACAATTATTGCATCACTTAAAAAACCCACTGTTTAAAATGCTACTGGAAACTTAACGTATTACAATACATTTTTAGGTCTAAAAGAATATCAAGAGAATATTAACAGAATTGAGATTTATAAAGCCACCGAGCGATACGCCACAATCTATATGAAAAATGCAAACTACGCAGTCTAAATATTCTATTGCATAGGAATTTTATTATGAAATGGAAAATATGCTAGCGGATATCAATTCCTTGACATATAAATACATTATGAAGTGGGAAATATACGAGCTATGTGGGGTACGGTATGCATCGTGAGGGTCTCATGCACACATACGGCCGGCCCAAGCACATCGTTACAGCCGCCACGTAACCTTTACCTGATAGCATTGTGAATTTCGTATTAACACCTTACTAGAAACTTTTCCTCGTTAAAAAACCTCGTGAAGAAATGTATAATGACTAATGGTAAGTCTGCATACGTGGTCTGATTTTGAGTTAAACTTCAGATACCCTTAGATAAATCTATGAAACAGGTGGTCTTCAAAAAATTACAATTAGGTATAAATAATGGAGTTCAGTATTACGATCAAAACGAAATTTCATATGATCTGTCGTAGTGTGTTTATTGGCAGATGGAATCGAGTCCGTATAGTAGGAATGTTTGTCTTAAAATATGAAATAATAATGGTACTTATTTCAAGTCTCAAGTACAATCAGTAACTTAAAAAACTTATCAGAACGAAATTAACGAAACAGCTGTACACTGAAACTAATCCGAAATGCAGGAATTTACTACTGAAGGTTCTTGTAGTATTGAACATCTGGTTTATTTTATTTTTTAATATAATGGATAATTATTTAATTATGCTGAAAAGGTTTTATGTAAATTGGGATATCTTGAAGTTAGGTACATAATATGTTGCTGTATGTGTACTAGGTCAATGCGATGTGCGTCGCTATAATAATTTACCAGAGCAAGTCAATATCTCCAAATCTCTAAAAACTTATTAATTAAGATAATTCTGCCCGTTTGTTTGTCTGCTTATATATAATTTTAAACTACGAAATCGATTTTGAGTTTGACAGCCCAGTTGGCTTGGTGGTTAGCGACCCTGACTGCCAAGGCGCAAGTCGCGGGTTCGATTCCCACCCAGGATAAAGAATTGTGTACATATCTGTTTGTACTGTACACCCAGAGGTGTATATATCTATTTAAGTAAGTAGTTCGAAAAAAAATGTTGTAACAGTAGTATATCAGTTATCTGGTTTCCATAGTACAAGCTCTGCTTAGTTTGGGATCAAATGGCCGTGTGTAAAGAATGTCCCAGGATATTATTATTTGTCCCCAGGATATTTTGATGCGGTTTCCAGCATCATTTAAATAATTTCTTATGGAAAATTTGTCTGCATTTATATTGTCCCACTCAGGTCAAGCCGGGATAGGTCGCTAGTTACCTATAACGACGATTAAAAAGGCTGTTTTAACAGATGTCAGAAATAATACATGTTAGTGTAAAACAAAGTACATTATAGACGTAGAAGAACCGACGGCTAGAAGTATTTTTACCAGTTGATGATTGGATGTTAATATATTGTTGATAAGGTTAAACTATTCAGTTTAAATGCGAGTATCTACAATACTGAGATACAAACGTATTGAAATCTAATTGGCTTTTGTTTGTCATTATGCGCGCTTGTCTTGGCCACTTGAAGATCAAATACAAAGACTTTTCTTAATAATTAAGGAATTCTCCTACTTCATCTCCATTATATATTCATAGATTCATGATATACCACTGCAATTTAGCACACAGATATAATGTGACACTTATGATCTCGAGAGAATATTGGATCCCTCAAGGGAACTCGGGTGAAAATGCTTCCATGTTTATGATAAATACGAGTATGTAGACTGAACTGAATTAACAGTCAGAGCGCCATCTATGTTGATTGATTTGAACTGTTATAAGTTTTCGAACCAAGGGTCAGTGGCGTATTTCAAACCTATAAAACCGCTCAGTTCTAATATAGATGGCGTTATAACAGTAAATTTTGTTCCTAGTATTTATCGAAAATAATTATATTATCGTGGCGATATTTACATAGATCGAAAATTTTAATTAAATTAGTTGAAAGACTACAGAGACGTTTAAAGGCTGAACTTTCGGTGTAGGAAAACATCGTAAACAAACCATAGCACGGTAGAAGGATAGATTCCAAGCAAGTTTTTTCACACCATTCAAAGAGAGGCATCATTTAAGGTGTTTGTACTATGTATTACTCAAATCATAATGACATCCAAAACAAAAGCATCACATAACAAAATCCTTGGAAATAATACCCATAAGAAATAATGCAAAAGAATTAGAGACTTGATAAGGAAATTTACGATAGTCAAATATATTTCGGGGGCGATTGCAGACTCGTGGAGAAGCACCTTTTTACTTAATTCGATGGCAGAACTGACAGCGATCGCAAAATGTGATCCTATGTGAGGTTTCTTTTTTCTTCCGCTCCTACGCCATTAATCATCAGTCACAGACTTGCTAGCATAAATTTGCCCTCACCACCTCGCACTAGCGGTCCGAAGTACACAGCGAACCAAAATAGCTCTTCTTGCTATGCAATTTTCTCAGATGTAGGGTTCCATAACATATCCTAAGCAGCGAGGTCAAGATAACAATGTGAATTTTACTGACACCATAAATAAGTTTCAATTCTGGTTCTTATTATAACATACAGTGATACAATTATGACACAAAACCAAATTTGAACCTTAAATGTTTAAAAAAAATTACGTTCCTCTCAATTACACTTTTAAGACTGTATTACTATAATAAGTAAGTAATTAGTATTATATGGACCATTGTGTAGCGGTTCATACAAGACACCTTCGAAATTATTTCATATTCATTATTACGAAACAGGACAAAATTATAAGGGTTACGTATTTGTCCATTTACCTACAGGTCACTAAGACGAGGATATTAGTGGGCCTTACATAACATTTAAAGCCAAGTATTTACGAGCTATTTTTTTCTATTCATATTAAAAAGATCAATAAATTAATTAAAATCTACGCAATATATATTAACATATACAACTCTGTGAAGCTATTAGCTGTTTGAAAAACAACAGAGACCTGCTTGAAAGGCTGATAATATTAGCCGCAAATTTACCAGTGAACACGATTAACAGATAAGTAGTAGACCTCATAAGAGGTCACAACTGAAGCCGGGGAATTATATATGAATATGAAAAGTGCCCCTAATATTAGTTGACGTTCTTAATGAGTAAATAATACAACTACCTTGCACCCAATTTTTTGAGGCCATTTTCATGATTCGAATGAATCGTTCATTCTAGGCGTACAAAAATTGGCAAGAGTTTTCACTGCGAAGGTTTTGATTTTTACAGTACCTAGGAACATGTTTGTCATTTATAACTCTACGATTATATTAAAATACCTTTGATGATATTATTTATTGTTATAATTTGGATAAATAGTGGTTTATGCAAGGTATATTTTTGTATACTACAAATAACGAATCCCAATGTTTATAAAATTTTACAATCTTAATCATTCACCCAATACCTGTCATTTTATTAATTATATTATAATATATTTGGTACATCATAATATCCCTACTAATATTATAAATGTGAATGTAAGTTTGTTTGTTACGCTTTCACGCGAAAACTACTTAACCGATAATCATGAAACTTTGTACTCATATTCTTGGAGGTATTAGAAGTAACCTAGGATACTTGGATTTTTGTGCCAGTGAAACCGCGGGGGACAGCTAGTAATCAATAATTGAGCATAAAAAACATTTTTAATTGAATAAATTGACCTTAGGACAGAAAATAAAGACCCTATGTATACTATAGGGGTTTATAAATTAAGCAATGCTGTAAATAATATTTAGATGGTGAAATTAAAATAGTAAACGGTAATGTTATAGTCAGAGTCTGAAGAGTTTTGATGTGCAGTGGACAGAAACTAATTATAAGTTTAGTGAATGGAAATTGCAGGGTTGGCATAATATTATGGTTTCGAATATTTTTAAAAGATTTGATACTGCTACTTTTAATGCACGACGTATTCTAAGTATCATAGCTTCAGTTACTTTCATTTATGGAAATGTTACATTGATTCTGTCAGAAGCATGTAAACAAATCAAAATTAATACTTTGGTTAATCGGCAAACATCATCATGTTGCAGTCCATAGGACCGAGAAATAACTTATATATATTATAATATATTTTCACCAATATAAAATAGGAATGAAATGGAATATGTCATGATAATTATTAAAGAACTGTGATAGTAATCAGTACAATTAATAAAAAATGTTGTGGTAACCCTATTGAAGCTTATATTATAAATACTCAAAACTAGAACATGCTTACGTTCGTCGAGTCTGCCATTTCCGACGATTCGCTGATTTCGTTTTTTCTGAAATTAATTAAATTAGAGTTCATTGTAAAGGCATCTAACTGTTCGGAAACTACATAGGTACAATCAACTAAGTGTTGAGATGAAATACTTGTTTACATAGCGCATATAATTTATCGGCTCGTTAGAGAGAACGATGTAAAAGTAGTTGACGACCAAACATTCAGAACAAATTGCTTGCTCGTTCTACCGATGAAAGTACATTACACCGTAATAAAATTATAACTGTTTGGTCCGTGCATTCGTTAAACACAAACATGGAATCATTGATATGAGATAAGGGGATTTGATAATGCAAACTTACATGGAATATAAAATGCAAATTTTATCATAAATTATGTAAGAATTTTTATAAACTGGGATAAATTGTATTTTTCGTATGAATTACAATAATATGGTTACCTAATGAACGGAGCTTGCTCCCGGGGTTTCTCCGGTGTTGGTTGCTGTGGATACTTGACAGTCGTTGGAAAAGCTGATGCAGCATCTCCTATTTGCTCCATACTGAAATATAAATGTATTTATTTTTTGTAAAAATATACTACAAGGTACAGCTTATATTTAATTAAACGAAATTTAAACTGACTACGTACGTTTTCTGTTGCCGCAAGTCCGAGGAACAGAGATTACGAAGATAGTCGTCACACTCGCGTTGCTTTTGTATTTGATATTCTTTTAACAATTCTCGCCTAAAGTCCCCGTCTACACCAGTCACCATTGCCGCCTCAGGCTGCTGCGGCGTGCGCTCGGCGAGTGACGAACGTTCAGTCGACGCCGCCGTCGTAGATATCGACGTAGACGCAGAATAATCTTGCCCCCTGTGTTCCGGGGTAGTCGCATTCGACGCTCCAACACTACTCGTCTCATTAGTCTTTGTCGATGTCGTAAATTCGCCAATTGGCTTCAATTGCTCGTCAATTGGCTTTAACGATTCGTTTAAACCATTAAAAATACTCTCGCCATTTTTATTTTCAAACAGTCTGTCAACAGACGTATTCATCAACTTGCTTCCTTTTATTCCAGTAAGATGGAAACCAGCGAAACATGAAGACGAAGGGCCGTAGTCGATAGCCGATAAAGCCATAACGGCGGGATGCCTTGGGGCTCCATCAGGAAGGGGTCGCAATGACCTAGTCATAGCGTCCGCAGCAGAGCGCGGTCTTCTAAAAGGCATAGCCAAGTGGGGGAATGTTCTGGGCTTTATAGGAGTCACCAACATGTGCTCAGTCCACGAAGTATGCAAAGACGGTCGTTCCATTTTTTCTACATCGACATTCAACATTCTCTGCTCAAACGGAACACTAAAAGTTTCCGCTGGTATAGATTGAAGCCACGATAGCAAACTCAAATCAGATTCGTCAAATCCCGAACCGTCGAGCAATCTTGAAAAGCTTACTTCATTCGATTGAGCCTCTTTAGATCCCGTGGCTTTTGCTTGACAATAATTAACACATGATTCGTATAATATCCCTTTTATAAGCAACTGCATCAAACGATCGTTCTTTGCACATTTCGATATGGTGCCACTTGACTTCTTATCGCAGGGTAAAAATTGTTCTACGAGAGGATATACTTCTCGAAAGCACTGAACTCGAGCATTGCTGGGATTCCATTTCTTAAATTGTGCATGATCAGTAATACTTGGAAGAGTTAACAATAAACATAGATTTGAGTATTCTTCTTTAGACGGAGCTAACTTTTCTAGATCACTAAGGACTTTTACAACTTCGTCAACTATATTTTCAACGTTATTATAGGCTTTAATCTCAGATCGTATGCATAACAATTCGATGTACTTGTGTCTTAAGATAGCGTAATTAAATTTGTCTGCTTCAAAAGCTTTGAGAGCACTAAGAGGTTGGATGAATTCTAGTACGTCATCCCATTGTCCATCAAGGATGAGTTGTCGAAGAAATAGAACGTCATCAGCATAATTGCCGTTGATAACGCCGGTTTCCCGCTCGAGCGACAGCTGAGTAATATGTAGATCACGGTTGTGGAGGAACTCAAGCGATAGCCGCACTACATCGTCTTCACGCAAGTTAAGGTGGGTTGAAGGCATCCTGCTGTTTACTTGAAGTTTACCTAAAACAAAAGGTAAATTTATCAGCCATAAATACTTTAGGCTGACTTCCAAACCGGTAGTAGCTTCAGTAACTTTAAATTGGACCTTCATAAGTGCTTTCCGAGGGCCTAAACTGAATAAATGTTTTTCAATTTTGAATTTTATTCCTACACATGAGTCAGTGTTATATCTGTATATCACTTCAAATTTGTTTTAGGAACAAAGCAGAGTTTTAGTTTATATTTGACATTCCTATCAACATAAAATTATAGATATTAGTCTTTTAAGCATGACTGGCAAACGGGATATGATTCATATTTAATGTTTGAATCACATAACATGACAGAATCAATAATTATGTAAATCTATTAATGGAATTAAAAATATTTTATTCCTAGTATTCTTTTCTTATGTCACCATCAACCATTGATAAAAAGATAATTAAATAGGTATGTTACAAAAGTACAAAATGGAGTTATTGATGTGTAATAACATGTTTTCTGTTCAAGTTTATTATGGATAGTGACTAACATTATGGGTTTCAGAAAGTAGCTTGACACCATTATAGCTAGATATGTACAAGAATTAGGGCAAATGAAAAATGCTAATAGTATATTAGCATATACAATATTTTAAATAATATATTAAAATAATACACAATTTAAGTAATCAGTTTTGTTTGATCTAGTAAGTAAAATATTTTTGTGTGAAGTAAAAAAAATATTAAAAAAAAAACATTTATAATTTAAACTTTTACAAACCCTTGATACGAGCGTTATTTATTTTACGCTCCTGTAGGAGAAAGTCCACTGTAGTAATGTTATTACAAATACTTTGTGAAATTATTGGTGCATCTCTGACACATCTCACTCACATTCCAATGAGAGAAACGATGGAGTGAAATAATGGTTTACTTTTTTACAACACCGTGTAGTAAGTATATTGCCGAAATATATGTACATAATATAAATTAAAAACGAAACAGCCATTTTACTAAACAACTACCTACAACCACCTACACACATATTACTGGATCACCTTCAAAGCCTACGCAGCAGGCATTACGAACCCGTATATTCTTACAGTACATCTTATAGGTAAATCCACTTAAAATTTTAGGACAAAGTTGTAAAATTATATACTTACAACAAATAAATGTATTAAGACTTAATCACGATAAACAAAATTCAGTGACGTCAACTATGTGAGCGCCTGCTGAACAAAATTTTAAATCTGCATTTAAAACTTAATTATCGGAACATTAGAGAAATTTATTCCATTTTTTCTACATTTTTAACTTGGAGAGAGTACATAATGCATATCACAGATAGAATATTGATATTTCTGTTGTCAAAACCATAGAGAATATAATATAAATTAGAATAAGTACGCTGGAGTAAAAACCATAGATATAAAACATTCAGTTGGTATAAAGGTACTAAACTTTAACCAGAATGGTCCAAAAGTTCCAATTATTACCCGTCTGTTTCACAACTTTTGCGTGTGATTATTATGCAACTATTTTAAGCTCATATTTTTTTGCGAAATGTAGAAAATTTGCGGCCAGATCAGTTATAAAATTTGTATTTTTGCTATCACAGTTCATTTGAACTAGAGTATCAGAAAATAATAGCCTAGTCGCAAAGGTCAGTCAATACTCTATAATAAGAAACTAAAGTACCGAAGTGAAGTTACAGGGTCTCCATAATTTTTCCCAAATTTAGCACTTACCAACAAAGCTGATACGAGGCATCACTCGTGAACCTATCCATATATTTTTGTAATTTTGTCGGTCTATCAAATCAATCGTCGTTGTATCTTTTCTGATTTAAGTTGCTATTCAGCTTTTGCAGCCTAAGACTTCTGAACTCAAAATAACGAAAGATGTTGTCGACTTACCGGAGACATCGTAGTCGGAGCTAAAACTTTGGATGAGGTTGGACGGCACGCGGCTGTGTCGGGAGGATAGTCGTCACGAACTCCATATGCAGCGACGGTTGATGTGATATTTTTTTTTTCTACTGTCTATTTAGTTGTTGTAAATACAGTTGCAGGTAAATACGTTGCGTATAAGGACCACTTGTTCGGTCCTGTCTTCGTATAATATTTAATAAAAATAGCTCGAGTTTCTTTTTATTTCTATGTCAATTTACTTTGAGGCCAGGAAACAGAGCAGGAACGTCTAAAAAAACTGACTCTTTTACTCTCCATACGTTCGATGTGTATTAAAAACATGATGGGGTTCTACGCTGTTATCATATTGTCTACTGCGGTAAATATTATTACTTAGCTTACTTAGCCTCTTAAGTCTGTCTCCCTTATACGTAGCGCCAAGGGCTCTCAACTGTAGTTTAGATTTATGTAACAGCGCTGAGGGCGCCCCTGTGAAGCTGCAACTTCAGATGTGACAGACTAGGGTGTTAGTAGGGGGGGGTCTCATAATAAAATCACAGTTTGTAAAGTTAAGCAACTTTCCTGAGGGGGGCACCCCAATGGGCTGGACCTTGACTTACAGAATTGCTGGGGGGGTGAAACTCACTATAAATAATTAATTAGGGGCACTTTCAATACGAGCCCTAGGTGAAACGTCGTGGCGTTCCTCACCAGCGCGGCGCGGCGCAGCGCGGCGTGTTGGAGACGGGCCTGGCGGTTTTGTTTTAGTGAATTCGGTGTACCGCGAACTGCAGCTTCAACTGTTGTAATAATATCTTATATTTTAAGCTATTGTTAGTTGTCTTTTTCGGAACGGCGCGTAAGACGCGGTCTTTATACCATGAATGGATTTTATCTATACATATAAATGTATCTGTGGAAGGCAGACAAGTGGCGACCTCTGTTTAATATCGTGGATAGATGGTGTAAATAAAACCTGTGATAAAAAAATATAATTATTTACCACAGACAGTAAGACAGACAGCAGATCGTTTTTTGTAATAATAAAAAATATATATTTTTAATTTTGAAAATGGATGACGAGGGAGATAGTATTTTACTTGAAGAAAATTATTATCAGTTATTAAATGTGTCTAAAACGGTAAATATTTATCACGTGTATACCCTTTAAGTTGATTCTCACTACCGCAAAACTTATTATATAACGTACATTTTAACAATTAAATTAGTTAGTTAAACCTTAAATGCTAAGTAGGTTTTGTAATATTAATAAAATAGTGTTTTTAAATTTACTTAGATGTACTTCAACGAAGCTTCTGATCAAAAAACTAATTTTAGGTTATGAGCGGCATAGTTAGTTTTAAATAATTATTTAAGCAAATACGTACATAATTACTAGGTAAACCGAATGTATTTTAGACGACTTTTCGTTTTCAAACATACAAATTTCTCATCTATCTTCTATCTCATGAAAAATAACCTTACATTTTTGATAGTACCTCTTCATAGGGATCTTGAGGGTGTTCTGCAGCCTTATTGTAAAGCTTATTTTTATAAAAGATGTGAAAGTGAGTTTTGCTTGTTATTCCCTATTTGGAGTGAATTTGAGACATGAATTTTTGGACGGAAATAGCTTACAGGAAGGAGATAGACTGTCCTTTCTCAAGGTATCACAGGTAAATAAAGTAAAGATTTTATGAGTAATTGAGGAGTGAATGAAGGCAGGAATGGAATAAGTAGGTATGCATGTGGTACCTACACACTAATCCAAAATTATTTAAAAGTTTCCAAAGATGTGATTGACAAATCAGTTTCAATTATTAAGATTCCAATATTTCTAAATATATAAAAATATGTCCATTAATGTTTTGGCAGTTGCACTTTTGAGCCAGCTACCATTAGGCCTTGTAAAGGTGTAGGACATGATCTAAGGGGGCACAAGCCATAGCAAATGCTGAGAGTTAAATGGGTGGTTTTTGATCCAACTTTGTTGCACATTCAAATATTTTTTGGTCAATGTAAAGTTATCCACAATTTTTGAGAATACAAGGAAATCCAGAAGCGTAAACAAGTCATCGTTATAGAAGTTACAGAAATATAAACCTATGTCAAATGACACATCTATAAAACTAAATTTGTTGGAAAATGTTCACTGTTCTCAAATCGAAAATTGCATAACTCAATAAAAATTAATTATTTCAATCTAATCCGTAGTTTCTGTAAAATTATTCGACAAAACATACATCCATACATACCTACAATAATTTAATTTTGTATATGTATTTAGAAGCCCCAGTAGACTTACTTAAACAAATATTAAACATTTCCAATAATATTACATAGATAGGGGTAAAATTTATAGCTACCTTTTTCTTAAGTCAGTGAAAAAATTCACTATCCTATCTCTGGAATAAGATGTTTAAGACCTTATTGTAAAGGGTGGTAAAGAATATATTTGCCCAGAGTGGCTAAATGCATAGTTAGATGAGACTCTGAGTAGAAGAGCCATATTTTGGCCCACCTCAATACCTGGTATTGCTTAAGTTTAATCTGGTCTGCCAAAAATAATTTTCAGCCTAGTCAGGGTAAGGTATTACAAGTCCATACTTAATCCAAGTGATATTAATGTGAATTGTGTTCTTAAATTAATTTAGGACAAGATCATTGAAGTATTTATATTGAAGCATTTATATTGAAGCTTAAAGAATTTATTTTTAGAAGTTAGTAGTAAATAGGTTCATATATTACCTTTTTGGGGTATTATAAACAGGTCATGTAGGTTTGAATACTTTGCATACAGTATCTCACAAAACAGGCTTACATTGTCTTTTATTACTCTGTGTTTACACTCACCGTACACTTGGTCCTCATGGAACCTATTTGAGTATGAAATCGTATAATATTTATTCACTATAAAGGCTTATTAATATTAAGTTATGGATTGAAAACGATAAGAACACTATTGATTTTATTACCGCCAATCTATGATGGCTGTTTTGACATATGTCCAATCACGAAGTTTCGTTAAATTGACAACTGCGCGTTGAAGTCACAATCGCAGTACTTTATTGTAGTGGCGTGCAGTAGGTTTTCATATTTTATCGAGTCTACGATTCTAGGACACAGATTAATTGTCAATATTTTTTTCGCTTTTGGCGCCTTGGAAAACAGATTACAGTGTATTTTTAGCGTTTGACGAAATAGCGCGCGCTTATTTTTATTATTGTGGTATTTATTTTCGGATATTGCTCGTTTGCAAAGTTAACATTTTTAAAACTTACAATAATTACACATGTTTTTAGTATCCATGATATATATATGTGCCTTAAGTAATGCGCCAATTAAAATAACATCAACACATAAAAAATCGCTGGCTACCACATTGGATACCATAAATGGTCAGTCCATCGCTGCATCCAGCAAACTCACGTCAATGCTCAGAGTAAGGCAAAGCAGTTTCGACTTTACGTTGCTTCGGATTATTTTTTTAATTATTACGCTACAGAACCTCTATTTACCATCACAAAGTTGTTAAATGGAAAATCTTATAATAGAACAGTTAAAGTTTTAAATGAACACGGAAATATTATAAAATAGCCAAAAAGTCAGAATAGATAAAATTTATATAGATAATAATTTAATAAAAATAAAAAAGAATGTAACCTTGCTGACTTTCTTGCCGGTTCTTCTCAGATGAAGGCTGACTTCCGAACCGGTAGTAGCTTCAGTAACTTTAAATTTGTTCTTCATAAGTGCCTTCCAAGGGCCTAAACTGAATAAATGGTTTTGAATTTTGAATTTTTGAAAGAGATGTAGCTAACAATTTTGACAATCAACTTTAAATGATCGTAGGTGATGATAACGACATTAACAGGAATAACCGTGAATGTAGTATGGAGCAATGTAAGTCGAAATATACGAGTATCATCTAAACCTTCTGTATCTTACGAATAAGGGACTTTATTCGATAACAATGTGTCACATCACTATTGAAAGACGTCAATGCGGCCGTCTTTATTATTTTTATGACACCCTCTATTTTAGTTGTAGGTAGGAACAAGATTTTTTTTTTATTATTCATTATTTAGAGGTACTAGGTATATAGAGGTACTTATGCATGGTCAGACTCTTAACTCTTATCTCTTATCTCTCTTTATCTTTTGGTCATGTGGTTTTATAATTGTATTTTTGATGATTTTCTATGACAAAATTAAATATATTTATTCAAATAGGCCCTTACAGGCACTTATGAATGGTTAGGGGTCATCCAATAATTACGTCACACATATCCCAAGAGTTTTCGACCCCTCTCTTCTCCCCTGACTGTGTCACAGATGGTCACAGTTGTTAAACCCCCTTTTCTTTAGTGTCACATGACATATAGTTTTTCATATATGAATAGTTAAATTAGAACAGCAAAATCTAATTTAATTTAATGATATCACAATGTCATACTTTATAGACCTCCTCCCACCCAGTAACGTGTGACTTTATTTATTGATGGCCCCCTTAGACTCGTAACTATTATTTATCCTTATTTCTTTTAATTATTGGTTAAAGGCTACTGTTGAAGAAATAAACAGCGCATACCGGCGATTTTCGCGCATGTTTCACCCCGATAAGCATAGTACAGATGTAAACAAGCAGAAATGGGCTGAGCAAATATTCAACAAAGTGAAAGAGGCTTATGAAGTCCTGTCCGACTCGCATAAGAGGGCAATTTATGATACTCTTGGTAAGTATGTAGAAGTTAGTAAAGAGTTTTCATCACATTTGAGATATATTATAGCCAGAAATAATAATTTTATTAATTATCAAACAGGAAAGCGGGGTCTGGAGGTGGATGGGTGGGAAGTGATATTCCGCACTCGCACACCTAGAGAAATCCGAGATGAATATGAAAGGTAAAGAAAGCATTGTTTATCATGTCCCAATTTAAATGATACAATCATATTCCAATTTTATGCATGAAGTAAAGAAAATTTTAATCATTGCATACTTAGAAATATACCATGTTTTAATTCAATTTATATAATTAACTAATAACTTAGTATGTGAAAAGTAACCAACGTTAATATCGATAATATACTTTATTGATTATGATGATTATTATAATCATCTTCCTGCTCTGTTCACATTTATTTGGAATGGGCGCAAGTTGTTTGCTTTGAGATTTGTTTGTATTCTATCCAGTTTTCTAATGTCAACTCTCTATTACTGAATTATTGCATTGTTAGACTATTATCAATAGCACTATCACTAGAAGATCAGCATTGAGGTAGAGACTGTAAGCAGCAGACCCAAGCAGCTTGAAATGTCTTTAGTCCATTGACTGAGAATTCCATTTTTGGCACTAAAGCAATCGCACAGTTCATCATCATGAAAATACAAAATTAAAAGATAAAAAATATATAACTACAGGCTAAAGCGTGAGAGAGAAGAGAGGAGACTACAGCAAAGGGCCAACCCGCGAGGCACAATCACATTATCCATTAATGCGACGGAATTATTTACGAAGTACTACGATGAATATGAAATACTGTAAGTATTACCAATTTCAAAAAAATAATATATATTCACTATTATTAACTACAACTAAATCAGTGGTATAACTGCATCAGTCCTAAATCGTAGAGCTCTTGGCGCAGAGTTCGTCCGGGGAAGTGCTTAACCTATTTCCGTCGTGAAGGAGTACTCGTATTATTGTGTTTCGGTTACAAAGGTAAGGGGAACTTCAAATCTGAGTGTCGACAACGCATTAGCGATAGCCCTAGCGCTGTTGCAAATGTCTATAGGCGGCGGTAACCACTTACCACTAGGTGGACCCTCTGCTTGTTTGTCGGCCCATATGATGTCCTGCTTCACTCAGTGACAGCTTAATTATTCCTGAATACAAGTGTAAAAACCAATAGTATAATCAGTGTTTCTTAACCTGTGGTCCGCGGACCCCTGGGGGTCCGCAGCCTTATCTATGGATAAATCAATGCCATCAAAAGTTTCGTAAGCGCTACGCACGCCGTGCTACTAAGTAACACGGCAAACAGGCGAGCGTTGTCGAAGACTGAGTGACTTAAGTGAAGTGAGTGATTTTTTGGGAGAGTTTTGTTTGGTTTGTAGTAAAATTCGACATACATTGCGTGTAAAGTAAGCCTTTGTTTCCCGAGAATAATTAACTTCTCAAATTCTCCAGTTCTTTGTAGGATTGGAACTATGACTTTCGTCACGAGAAGTTACTAAGTACCTAATCATCACTTCAATTTATTTCAGGGAAGATTCAACAGTGATACCAACAATTGAAGTATCAGGAATGACAATTCATCAGTCTATTGATGCACCTGTCACTTTAAGAAACACCACAACACTATCAGGAAACATATCCACACAGAATGGAATAGGTATACCCTTTTTTTTATTATTCAGGGGCATTCTTTACAAACGGCTCTACATATGTACGGCTTTACATACAATCCCGAATTAAGCAGTGTGTACTCCTTGTACTATATAATAGATGACTGATAAACAATTATTTTTGTTTACTGAAATCCATACCTATATAGATGTTTAGTACTAGCTGTCCCCCGCGGTTTCACCCACGTTACCGAGGGATGTAACATTTTCCTGGCACAAAAAGTATCCTATGTTACTTCTAATACCTCCAAAAATATGTGTACAAAGTATCATGCTGATCGGTTAAGTAGTTTTCGCGTGAAAGCGTAACAAACGAATTTACATTCCCATTTGTAATATTAGTAGGCATTTACACTTAGAGTCAGAATAAACCAACATCTTCATGGACACAAATGTTTGACCTGGGTGGGAATCGAACCCTGCACGTGTGGCGTGGCAGTTAGGATCTTTAACCACTTAACCAAGTCTAAAGGTCGCGGGTTCGATTCCCACCCAGGACAAATATTTGTGAGCATGAACATGTCTATTTGTTCTGGGTATAAATATCTATATTTATAAGTATATATTTAAATAGTAGTATATCAGTTACCTGGTAGCCATACTACAAGCAGTACACTCTGCTTAACTAGGGATCAGGTAACCATGTGTGAAGAATGTCTTGGGATATTTATTTATTATTTGTATCAAAATGTTTTCTCAGGTTGATCTAACCATCTATGTTTACATTATGCATACATATATGTTTTAGGTACTGGATCGATTAATGTTTCAAATAGACATCTTAGTTCTGAAAAGGGCTGGACAGAAGTGGAGTTTGGTATTGGGAACGGGCCACTTCTAGGCTTTAAGATATTCAGAACATTGTCCCGACTGATGTTTCTAAACTGCGGTACAGTGTTACAGTTTACACCCAGAGGAATTTCACCAAGCTTCGTATCAAGTATGTACTTTTTCAAATGAAACTTATATTCTTTCTTATGCAATTTGAATAAATAGCTTCCTAAAGACCAACCTTTGGATTTTAAAGATGGATTAGTAAACTGTTAATCTTCACATGATATTGGTAAAATACTGGATATCTGGATATTTGAATTGATATCGGAAGACCAACTGTTACAATCTTATAATCACCATGTTACGGCTAAGTATTCTATTCTTAACTGTGCAGAAAGAGGTTGGTGATCTCAATAAGCTCTTGTTGCTATGTTACCCACAGCAAAACTGAAACTGGGCGACACAGGATTTCAGAATATTGCAACAAATATAAGGATTTTTGGAATGTTTGTTTGCACTTTCCCAAACAGTTTTGTAACATGCTGTATTGCATAAAATTTAGTTAGTTTTATAATGATGGTACGATGCTCTCCGTGACTGAGTCCAGATGCCTCACTAGCCTGGCTTAACCATCACCTTCTTTCACCTAGCAGTTGTAGTGCCACATTGTGGATCGAACATGACAACAACATTTTAATCCAGTTTCCACCAACGAATAGCGTTGATGTTTTATAAACACCAATCAACAATCCGAGCAATACAAGATGGTGAAAACTTGTTCCTCTAACCTCTTGACGTGTTTATCTAGAAAAGAGGATTGATAAACAGAATGCAAGAAACATGATGACCGTCTAAATCTAATGTAGTGGATGCCTTAAGGCGCCGGTCAACATTTTTTCTACCCTCTTCAAATGAAAAGTAGATGCTGTTGTAAGAACATAGCAGCATGTGTTTTGTGTCTGAGAGCACTAAAATTTACCACTTAATGTTTTCTATTTCAGCTATGGCGCTTCAATTAGACGCCCACTCAGTTGGTTATCTCACATATCGAGCGGGTGGTCAGGGCGGTTCGTCGATGACGTCTATATACGTACGGGACTCCGAGAAGTACCATATAAATACGGCGTTGCAGATTGGCAACCCGCACTCATTTATCTCGTTTAATGTAATGAGGAAACTACCTCAGCATGATATGAAGCTGCGATTGGCTTTGAAGTAAGTATTTTGTTTAAGTTATTGTATATTATTCTCCCGTTAAGGGTTATGAAGTGGCTGACCGTGGAGTACATTTGTCTAGGGATGTCAAATCGCTCTAGCCTCGAAAAATACTAGGTTGTAGGGTAACACGACGCCGGAAGATAAATTCTAGACGATCTATTTAATATTTTTTCTATATCGTTTTACTAAACTGTATTATCTATCAACTCGATACTCTCCGTTTAGGAGATAAATGGGAAGTCATTAATGGATGAAATTGGTTTCATGATTTGATGATACGTTTAATTAACTTTTTGACATGAGTTTTTACTTGAGCCTGACTAACCGTATTAGTGCGTTTTGTGCCTAAAAGTTATAAATGCAACAAACATACAACATTTTACAATTTTTATACAAATATTTGATTCCGTAATACCGTTATTTTTTTGTTATATTAAATAAGATAACACTCGCGGTCAACATGATTTCTGCAATGGCATAGTGGAAAGTTTGACTCATCAATAGTAGAAGTGATTTTTTTCCTCTTCACTGGTTTTCTGTGTCAGTTATTTTTGGTAATTCTTTTACGAAATTTTTAATAATTCTCCAATGACGCCATTAAGGTATCTAAATCCACATTTAATTGTGTGTGAATTATTTTGTATGTAGGTACGTATACAATATGTAACAAAAACCCTGTGGTTCCTTCTACCTACGTTTTAAGAATCGGTACACATACGTAATAAAGAAAGTCATTTATAAAAATACTGTAAACAAAAATAATTAAAAGAAATATTTAATTATTAATATTTGTAATGTTATCCTGATATCATACCTCTGCATGAAGCGATGACACGAAATCATAAATAATAGGAAGAAGTTCTACCCGACCCGACAAAGAGAGTGGCCTCTCTTTGTCGGTGCCGCCGCGCCGCGCCGGTTATCTACCTATTTTTTCTACACAAGTTCACGACTTTGTCAGCTGTTGTTTATCACTTTAACAAATGAATCTTTGAAAATGTTGGTTTACACGATATTTTTATGCACAATTGATAATTGTTAAAAGTACATTTAACACTTTTACATAAACAAAATAAAGTCCCCGCGTCTGTCACACAAAACCTTAAGTACCGACTTGCATTTTAATGGATTAATTTATTATAATGTCTTCTAGACGACCACGGAAACGCTGTTCAATATGACCACCTTGTACCTCGACACATTTGTTGCAACGCCTAATAACATTTTCACGTACGCTTTGTAAAATGGAGGTATCAAACTTGATGTGGTCAAATGCTGCTACTATGCGTGAACGCATTTCGACCTCCGTATCACACGGTTTTTTGAACACCTGTTGCTTAACAGTACCCCAGAGGCAAACAACCGAAGGGCGTCAGATCAGGTGATCTTACGTATACAAAACACAGGTCACTCACTAGGTCAACAATAACATCCGTTCGAAAGTAAGTTGCGCGGGAGACTAAGGAATTCGCTTATGATTCGCAGGGCGGCGGGTGGTGGGGTAAAGGGGTAGGAAGGCACGTGGCAGGGATACGAGGCACGGGCCTACGTTTTAGCGGCATCTACTGTCGCATCAATGAAAGCCGCCGAGCTCGTAGGCTATTTAGCGAAATAAAGATGTATTTCTAAAATCAGATAGGTACTCTAAACATTTTTATGAATGTGTCGATTTTAATAGTTATTTGATTTTGACCTTTGTACTAGCCAATGTTTATAATTGTTAAATTCTAATATCATTAATATTGTGCTTGTAGGTAATGTATAACGTTCCTATAAGGAACAACAGGGTTTTTGTTACATACTATAAGTGGTTTATTTATATGCAGGGTTCAAAATTCAAAATTCAAAACCATTTATTCAGTTTAGGCCCTCAGAAGGCACTTATGAAGGTCAAATTTAAAGTTACTGAAGCTACTACCGGTTCGGAAGTCAGCCTTCAACTGAGAAGAACCGGCAAGAAACTCAGCAAGGTTACATTCTTTTTTATTTTATTAAATTCTTTTTTATCTATTCTGACTTTTTGGCTATTTTATAACATCAATTTTACATATTTTTATATTTAACAATTACAAAATACTTAATAAAGCTAACATTCAAAAACAAAAAAAATGAAATAACAAGACTACAAAATAGAAAATGACAATAATTACTTACAACTTAAACAAGAAAATTAGAGGTGCACTGTGCAGAGAGCAGCTATTTCCATACATTTTTATCTTCAATATAATGAACCACCTTGTAATACGCTTTTTCTTTCAAAACTTTCCTAATATAATTTTTAAATTTATGATCAGACATTTTGGTTACTGAAAGCGGTATCTTATTATAAAATCGAACACAATTACCAAGAAATGACTTGTTTACTTTAGTTAGTCTAAAATATGGAACAACTAACTTCTGGGTAATTAATGAAGACCTGTTAGTATGGGAAAGTTTAAAGCAATAAGAGATTGAGAAATTGGCTCTACACTATACAACATCAGTTTTTAAATAAACTTTTTTTTATTACTGGTGTTCGATTCCCGAGTCAATGTAGTTTTTGCAATGTCATGGTTGCTTAGAACTAATTTCTCTATCTCTTATAGTTTCAGACTTGCCCTTACCGACCGGTCTTGACGAATCAACTGTCAATGCAACATGATCGAAACGTAGAGGTTAGTCAAAATAATAATTTTATCATTGTCTGTGCGCTAAAACATATTTTTATGTGCTTTTATAGATTTCACTATGACATTAGTTTTTATTATTAAGTAGGTGATAAATAATGAAATTATAGAGTTTGTATTTTTAGTGATTGACAGATTAAGGGTACTCATTTACTATTTCCACGTTTGTCAAGTTATAATGTCAGGTTGGTAAGCACATACAGCCTAGAAAGGAACCTCGCTAGTGCAGATGCCGTAATATAACTTATTGGGGCTTACCAATAAGTTCCGTATGTACTGTAACTTTACAATAAAAAGATATATGGTTATTTTATAGCTGTATGTGTGTGTGTGTATTGTTGAACTGTTGCGAGAATTTTCATATTTTATTTTGGCCGTGACTTTGTAATTTATTATTTGCGAAAACATTATTTTCGAATTGTTTTTTTATGTTATGCATTTGCGAACAGTAATTAATATGCCTTCCCACATTCTTTATATTTGGAAAAGCTAAATAATAGCAACGTCAAACCAAGAGTAGCTTCTGCGTTCGCTTTTACATATTTTCCTGCCGATAAGTTCTGGGTGTTGATAGCCATTTGCCAAAGCTTTGCATGTATCACCTGACCATAATTGTTATAATGACCATCCTTGCCAGTCAGCAGAGTCCTGCGCCTGAGTCGTCGTGTCGAGTGCGCTAAAAAGCAATGCAGGCAACTTTAGCATGGGCGCAACGCCAAAGTATGCGCGTTGTTAAAATTTCCATATAAGCCAACTTTTTGGAACACTCGATACGATGACTCTATGCCAATAGACATTTGTAAAAAACTATTAAACTATCCCAGCTGGCTGACAAACATGGATCCATTTTAACAAACAAGCTCGTGCAACATCCGAAATATATGTCAAATAAAATCATAGGAAGAGAAATTAGTTGTGAGAGCTGTTCATCATCAAAATCAATATCAAATCATAATTTTATACTAAGTGTATTATATTATTGTTTTTTATGTACTGTGCTTTTGCATGCCTTTCGTTTTATTATGATTGTATGTCTGAGCTATTGATTGTTTTCCATTCAATGAGTATTTCTAAAATGTGTAGGTGTTGACTATAATATGCGGATCAGAGATTATCTGTTGTATTGTATGTGTTGTAAAGGTAGGTCAGTTTGAGTTGAAGAGTTATTTATTTAAGGTAGTAAGCAGAAAAAGGACTGAACTATACTGAAGTAACTAGTTCCCAAGTAGAGATTGTCGGCACCTCAGAAACCAGCTAGGCTGCTTACTATGATTCTTCAATTAGAATGTCTTTTTAATTTTCTGGCATGTACCTCAAAGTGCCCTTCTAAATGATATAAGTGATAGAATCACGATTATTATTGGCTATTTATGATTATTAAAATTGTCCGACGTATGCACAGCGACCGTTAATTATTATATACTAGCTGTCCCCCGCGATTTCACCCGCGTTCCCGAGGGATGTAACATTTTTCCTGCACAAAAAGTATCCTATGTTACTTCTAATACCTCCAAGAATATACGAGTATGGACGTATGTACAAAGGTTCATGATGATCAGATAAGTCGTTTTCGCGCGAAAGTGTAACAAACATACATTCATATTTATAATATTAGTAGGGATGTGACTTATACATTGGCCACTACTTAACGGATATATAGCGATTTTTTATGGTTAGTGTGTTTTAAAAGTAATTATTTGTATTTTATGTGTGACTGCACTGGTTTTCTAATGTTAAAAAAATATTTTAATTCTAAATATTTTTGTTTGGTCTCGATGGGATTTGATGACTTTATTTTGTTGGTTTAATTTTAGGTTTGGCACATTTGGAGCGATGGCAGAATATGGAGCTGAAAAAAAGGTGTCACAAAATAGCAGTGTGTCTGCGGCGGTTATGCTAGGCGTGCCTAGTGGAGTTATGCTCAAACTGAAGTAAGTGAATTTTTGCACATATAATAATAATAAATATCCCAAGACATTCATCACACATGGTTACCTGATCCCAAGTTAAGCAGAGTGTACTGCTTGTAGTATGGCTAACAGGTAACTGATATACTACATACTCATATACTACTTTTTAAATACATACTTATATAGATATTTACACCCAGACATAGAACAAACAGACATGTTCATGCACACAAATGTTTGTCCTGGGTGGGAATCGAACCCGTGACCTTCGGTTTGGCAGTCAGGTTATCTAACTACCAAGCCAACTGGCCCGTCAAAATATAAATATTATATACGCCTGTGCAAAGTTGTTTAGACTTGAAAAGTTTGAAACGTCAAACGGTACTTTTTAGATTAGGTGGACTTTGGTGCACGCACCTACAATAAAATCAGTGCTAAAATTGTAGCTGTTTGTAAATTTCTACAACATAAATGATTATTTTAATGACGACAAAGCTTGGGTGTAGCGCTCGATCCAGCAGGACACATCATTATGGACAAAATCTAATTTTGAAAAGAGTAATTGCTGAGTTTATTGCCGGCTCTTCTCCGTAAAAGCAATCATCCGTACCGGTGTTGGAGTTTGACCATTCGTAAGAGCCTGTGAAGGCCTATATCAATTAATATTTTATTTCTAGATATTAATAAGTTATATAAAATTGCAATGATAACTTTCGATTCTTTTCCACAGATGGACATGTTCATCACAAACAATTGTAGTTCCAATTCAACTATGTGAAGAAGTGATGCCATCACCTGTATTTTATGCAACACTGGTGCCTTTGGTGTCCTGGCTAGTCATCAAAAAACTTATACTGGACCCCATCTCCAGGGAAAAGCAGGAGCGTGAACGTCAGCGATCCATGGAGGCTAATTATGATAGGTGAATATGAACTCACTTTATTTAGCTTGTATTCTGAATTTTGGACCCGGTTACGGTAAAAAAACTGTATTTTCGGGTCTAAAATTCGACATGCAATGACAATGGAGTCCTCATTTAGAGTCTGACGCTGCAAATATATGTTCTGCAGCATTTGCTATAAGGAAAGTGAAACATTATATTACATTAATTTTAGGTGTTCAAATTACTTTATTTTGCATATTTTCAATACCTTGTATTTGGTATTACTTAGAACAGTTTAAACCTGTTCTAAAAGGAAACCGAAAGAAATTATTATGCAGAAGTTAGAAAAAGCACCGGGTCCCAATCAAATCATCTCTGAACTTACTAGAACATAAATGCCAGTAATTGTCCCCAAACTAACCAAATTATGCAACGAAATAATAAAAGCAGACAATTTTCCAGAAGATTGGACAATACCAATGATAGTATTGTTACACAACAAAGGAGATATTAGCAAATATATAATAGGCTGTTAAGATATTTTCAAAACTATTACTAGTTTGGTCACTTAAAAACGCTGAATGAAAATCAGCCAAAGGACTAAATTGGTTATAAGGAGCATCTTCTCGACTCCATAATCACGTCCTACGACATATACTACAGAAATACAGAGAATTCAATAAAGTATACTGTCTGAGTTTCATAGAATTCAACAAAACACGACTATGTATGGGATAGATAGATCAGTACCTGGATGACCGAGCTTTGCTCAGGGTTTCTTTACTAATGTTACTACCACCATATTCTTTTTATTTAAGCTCTGTCATATAATATACCTAAATTTGAATTACATATATGCGTTGATAAAGGGCACCCAATAACAGTATTTCTCACAAAAGAAGGAATTTGAAAACCTTTTACCTTCACACTCTAATGATATTCTAGCAGTTTTCATTGCCTAAAAACATGGATAAAACGATGATTTCAAAAAATGAAACCGATATATTTATCGCCCCCGAAACCCCCTGCATACTTAATTTCATGAAAATTCATACATATAAATATATACAAAAATTGCACGTTTATAGGTATTTGATATAGTATCTGGAATAAATGTCTTGTAGTTAAAACGTGGTGTTGAAACTAATTATAATCCTTTCAGTGTGATTGTGTTTACTAAATCATGTACAAATATGAAGTTTAAAGTATTTTAATAAAACTTAGCACATACAAACCTTATACCTTGGAATAACATTTAAAAATAAATATTCTGGGACATTCTTTACACACGGCCACCTGATTCGAAACTAAATATTTACTAAGGAAACCAGATAAATTAATATATAATACATACTATATAACCCATAAAATTTTTCTCTAATATATACTTGAGAATATACTCGTATTTACACCGAGACACAGAATATACAGACACGTTTATGCATACAAATGTGTCCTGGGTGGGAATAGAACCCACGACCTTTAGCCGTAAGGGTCTCAACTCAGGGCCTAAACTTAATAAATGGTTTTGAATATTATTTGTTTTAATCAAATTATCATATTAAATTTACAGATTGCAAGAAATGCAACGACAGGCGCGAGCAACACTCGAGCTGATGAGGGAAACATACTCGAGAATCCGATCTGATGAAGAAAAGAAGAAAGGCTTAGTTATATTGCGAGCGTTGTATGGAAAGTTGCCTAATGGTATGTAATCCTGCATCTCTCCCATTAGTATGCTGTGTGAGGATTTAAATTAAAACTAAGATCTTAATAAGTTCACCAATTTCCCTCATAATTTAAAAAAAAGATTCTTAGCCATAGATTGAACTGCAGGGGAGAACATATTGATAAGATTTATTAAGTGATGTCTCGGGAGTGGTATTTTAACTTACACTGTTTTATTTGATTGAGATAGTGTAGATACAAAAAAAACTGTTGAATTTATGCAATTTACTATACAACACCTGGTTAACAGATGCGTTTTAGCCTCGCCGATGAGTTCGAGTCTAATGTAATAAAGAAAATGTAGTAGTATAAAATATTAGTACCTGGATGGCCGAGCATTGCTCGGGATTTCTTTACTAACGTGACTTCTACCGTATTCTCTTTTTTAAAGCACTGTCATATATACCTAAATACGAATGAGATGCGATAATAAAGGGCTCGCAATAACAGTATTTCTCACAAAAGATGTAACTTGAAAACCTTACCTTCTAATGACATTGTAGCAGTTTTCATTGCCCAAAACACGGATAAAACGACATTTTTAGAAAATGAATCCTAGCTAGATCGATTTGACGCCCCCGAAACCCCCTGCACACTAAATTTCATGAAAATCGTTGGAGCCGTTTCCGAGATCCTAATTTTCATTGCTCAAAAACACGGATAAAACGACATTTTCAGAAAATGAATCCTAGGTAGATCGATTTAACGCCCCCGAAACCCCCTGCATACTAAATTTCATGAAAATCGTTGGAGCCGTTTCCGAGATCCTAATTTTCATTGCCCAAAAACATGGATAAAACGACATTTTCTGAAATTAATCATAGCTAGATCGATTTAAAGCCCCCGAAACCCCCTGCATACTAAATTTTATGAAAATCGTTGGAGCCGTTTCCGTTTCCTAATTATATATAAATGTATATATATATACAAGAATTGCTCGTTTAAAGGTATTAGATAGATATAGATATTAATACTGTACTTAATGACTTAACATTTTCTTTTAACAATATGCACATCATCCATAAACTGTTTGCGTCACTTCCTCTAATATTATCTGCTATTAATGGAAGCTTTATTTAACAAGGTAGTAATAACAAAGAAATCATTGCAACAAGTCACGCTAATAAATAAACAGGTCCACTTAATAGCATCCGACATGTAAAATATAGCTTGATAAGATTGTATCATGTCATTGTAACAAATACAATTATTGTTTTGATTACTTTATATACGCTTTTTATAAAATACTAGCTCTATGTATCCAATTAGTCGTCATTTATTACATTCAAAATCAAAGGATATTGTACGCTGTTATATATCATTAGTTCCATTTACAATTGAATTGTAATTCCTTTTAATTCTGCTTGTCATAATATTATACCATGTCACACGTGTAACAAATAACACCCTTGCCTTTGTATTGTTGTTTATGATTATCACGAAAGAAGATGTAGGCACGATTGTGTAAACGTGCATTTGATTGCGTGCCGAGTACGTATTTACCTCATAAAAAATTCATCCCCTCATCTAATCTGTCGTACTTTACACTTAAAAGACCGAACCTTACAATGGTAATTACCATTATATTGTTACTCTGAACATAATGTACAAAAAATAGAAACAAGACGGAAGTTTTATTCTAAAGTTACAGTAATTGAATTAAAGTCCAGGATAACACTTAATTCATTATTGTAACCTCTAGACAGCACACTATAACACATTATAAGTCTTATCTATTTGCCTCTGTTCCAAATAAGATATCCTGCGCAGATTTACTAATCACAATGTACAGCAGAACAACAGCAATACCAAAATGTAAATTTCTCATTGTAATTGGGTTTATTTTTATCACTTAGATGCAACAAGCCACGAGGTACCGTCCGAAGTTACTGGCGACGGGGTATCACCGGAATCGCCTAGTCCTTTCAGCGAAGTAATAGATGTCACAATTCCAGTCCAGTGCCTGGTCAAGGATTCCCGCTTAGAACTACTCGAAGCGAGCAAAGTAAGTTGAAACTCAAATATTTGCTAAATAGATTTGAACTCATAACCTTAACTTTGACATTTCTGCCAAGCAATCAAATAATCTCGAAGAAGCAAGGGGAAGTGGAAGGACTGACCACAGTGTGTTTTTATGACACTGGCCTCGACATGGTGGTGTCAAAGCTATTTTATAATTACCTCTAGAGCTAGCTGTTACCCACCATTTCGTCGCGTGGATTTGACTCTTCTAGGACAAATTATTTTGGAACTTGAAATCATGTGTAAAGCGATAAAAATACGATATTATGATTGATTTATTTAGCATTTGTAACACATTTCGGACTTAAAAACTTAGTGCCCACAGTTACAGGTAGAAAGTTATTACATTTAATGATATAATTAATAAGGGTATGATGTAATTCTAATACAAAGTTCAGGTAAACTGATCAAAATCGTGACAATTGCTGTATATTTCAGCTTTTAGCGTTCCATAATAAACGGTTAAAAGAAACCTTTATAGTGCGACTTTACTTGTCACAGAACTCACCTCAAAGATTTGTCCTTGCTACCTTTTGTTAATTTCTTAACCCAGACAGAGAAATAATATTTTTGCTTTATATGTAATAGTTTGTTAGCGGTGATCAACTTCTGATTTACTAAAATAAATCGCCAATGGGCCACATGTATATTTACAAACAACAAAATTTTTAACATTTCCTGAAACAATAAATTTGACACGATACTAACATGATTCATGTTTCCATTAGCTATGATACCTATATTAGTTTGACCTTTATTTTACAATCAAGCGATAACGTTTATTACAGTTGCGTGATCTTGGAACTCCTTAATTACTTAAGTACCTACGCTGCGTATTAATTGTCACATAGTTTATCCAGTAATACTCGTTAATAAAATAATTTTGCTCCGTTCCTGTATGTCTTTTTCGTTATTAATATTTTTGTAAAATCTATTTGTATAAAAGGAGAAGCAGACTGACTGATATATCAACGCAGGGTCTTAACTATAAGGGTTAGAAACTTGTAATTTTGCACAGGGGTTCCTTTTATAATGTAGGGGAGTACTAAGAAAGCCCAAGCAACCACTATATGGGGGGGGGGGGGGGGGGGGGGGGGGACCGCGGATGACAGCTACAGTGTAAACTCTTTATAACGTTATCCTTTATAACGATAAACTCCCTATAACGTTGAAGTGAGCCCAAGTTGGTTGGTTTGTTCACTTTGTTTTGTTTTTTTTTGTTCACTCCATATAACGATAACTCTCTATAACGACAAAAAATGCTCAGTCCCTTGAGTTTCGTTATAAAGAGTTTACACTGTAGTTTATTACATACATTTTACTGATATATATATACAGGATGCTACAAAACTACCCGTAAAGCCGAAAGGACGTTAAATGTAGCCTTATATCAACTACAACAACAGCGGAACTATACAATTTTTAAAAGATTTTACCTAGAGTTGGAAGCATAATTAAAAAAAAACTCGAAACAGTTGTAGGATATCGATTAGAAGATATTGACAATAATTTTGTTTTTTCCAACTTGACATTTTTTGAAGTGACATCCTTGTACTGAGGTAGCAAACATTTATGAATGAAAAATAGAAAACCTATTAAATTAGACAATTATTAGATAAAATAGGTACGTAGGCCTTTCTGTTAAATATTCTGGTTCCTTGACATGACAGCAGTACTAGGGTTGACAAAATTTTTGGCTTTGATAATTAATTATATTCTTTACGGGGTATTTTGTAACACGTTGTATATATAGTCCCCGGTGAGGACCTGCGCGTCCTTCATCTTGTCTCGCCCATATGGTTATAACTTCCGCACCGTGGTTATACGCACATTACAGAGTCACGTTAACGTATACGTACTAATTTATTAATTACAGCCACAATTTAATTAGATCCACGTGGCTATAATTCAACTGGCTGTAATTGAAAGCATAATTGACTCACTCATATCTGCTATTCGCATTCAAAATAATTATCAGTTAGGATTTTAAGGAGCTAATTGAGCGAAGCATGAGTATTTAAAATTTTATAGGTAATTTTTATTGTTCTATCACATCCTTACGGAATGTTAAATGGATGGAGTTAATTATAAAAATAATTTTAAAGTTCAATTCAATATTTCATGTGGTTTTATTTATTAAGATTTTATTCATCAACACGCATGTTCGTAATAGATTTTTTTAATTTAAAAAAAATGAATATACCTATCGCACCCTCATAAAAATAGGGTCTTAACTCAAAAAAATCACTTTGGGCACATCTCTGATTGGAATACAAGACAAAGGGAGAAGTTAGTTGTTCCATACTTTAGACTAACTAAAGTTAACAAGTCATTTCTTGGTAATTGTGTTCGATTTTATAATAAGATACCGCTTTCAATAACCAAAATGTCTGATCATAAATTTAAAAATTATATTAGGAAAGTTTTGAAAGAAAAAGCGTATTACAAGGTAGTTCATTATATTGAAGATAAAAATGTATGGAAATAGCTGCTCTCTGCACAGTGCACCTCTAAATCTCTTGTTTAAGTTGTAAGTACCTAATTATTGTTATTTTCTATTTTGTAGTCTTGTCATATTTTTTTTTTTTGTTTTGTTTTTATTAATGTTACCTATAATAAGTATTTTGTAATCTTAATATATATAAATCTCCTGTCACGATGTTTGTCCGCGATGGACTCCTAAACTACTCGACCGATTTTAAATTAAATTGCCCACCATGAGCAGTCTGGTCCAACTTAAGAGATAGGATAGCTTAGATCTTTAATTATAGTCGCAATTTTATTTTATTGCAAATGATTGGTCTATAATTAATTGACATCCACAATTATCTGTTAACTCCAAAAGATTCTAACAGATGTCGATACTTTTCGACTGGATTGAGTAAGTAATCAATAGATGGCACTGCTATGGTAAACCGACAACCGTGTCATATAAGCTACAATTTAATCTCATGATTACCACGTGTTATTGAGGCTAAAGTATAAATTAAATTTATTTTGTAGTAAACGAAATACCGTGAAATTCAATTATTTCAACTTTTTTAATACGGCTGGAATGTTTTTTTGTATGCGTTTGGTGGTGCCCTGGATGGTTTAGATTCACAATTGGACCCGGTAGGTGGCGCTGCGAGCGAATTCCTGCATTTTTGTATGGACTTATTTCGACAGAACGACGTCTGTCCGGGCAGTTAGTGTTTATATATAATTCTTCTGTACGTGTGTTGGCAGTGAACACCTCCTAAACGACTGGACCGATTTGAATGATTTTTTTTGTATGCGTTAGGGTGGCGCCTTGGATGGTTTAGATTCACAATTGGACCCGGTAGGTGGCGCTGCGAGCGAATTCCTACATTTTTGTATGGAATTTCGACAGAACGACGTCTGTCCGGGCAGCTAGTTGTTAAATATAAAATTATGTAAAATTGAAATTATAAAATAGCCAAAAAGTCAGAATAGATAAAAAATTATATAACAAATAAAAAAGAATGTAACCTTGCTGAGTTTCTTGCCGGTTCTTCTCAGTTGAAGGCTGACTTCCGAACCGGTTGTAGCTTCAGTAACTTTAAATTTGACCTTCATAAGTGCCCTCCGAAGGCCTAAACTGAATAAATGGTTTTGAATTTTGAATTTGAATTTTTTAGGGCACTTTCGCACTGAGCGGGGCGGGTGGGTCCCGGTGTTAAAGAGGCTGAAGTATCGGTATGCTTATTCTATCGTTAAATTGACTATGTTTTACTATTCATCGGATAGAGCGTACTTTGTTTAGTCTCTATGATCGTAACTCCATTTCGCAAAATTTTGAGTTATGCCCTTATCGTACTGAGGGTGCGCTATATATATACTGTGTCGCTCAGATTTTTAATGTATAATGTGAATAATGATATGCTGCGATAGTACTAAACCTAAAACACGCTAGACGACGTTATCGTTCATTCAACAGTTATCTGTCAAATTATTTAAAAAATGTGTATTGGTTGATAATTACCCGCATAGGATAGGATATTTTTGACATGAATTATTAATGGATTTTAAAATAGACAACCATATAAGTTATTTCCATTACATGTTACTATTATTATACATTTTTCAATTTAAATTATGTATTTAGGTAGTGAGACCAATGGGTCTCACTTGGAAATGTCCAATCAACATTCAAATAAATTGAACAATAGGTCATAATTGGCTAGAATCTGGCGAGTGAGTTTTTTGCAGATTGCATTGAAACTGGTTCAAGGATTGTAGGAACGTCGGCTTTCCATATTTTGAACTTTAATTGGGTAATTTTTAAAACCAAATTCCTTCTACCGGATTTAAGTTATTTATTTAACTGTAACGTCCAAAGAACGTTTCCTTATATCAGTGATTGTGTTCACAGTATGAACTGCCGGGTTTTTACGATCCGTGTGTTGGCGATGACAAGCACCTTACGATCCAGTACATGTTCCACAACAACCTTCACTGCTGCACTGTTGCAGACCGCCAGGCTGTTATTCTTCCGCGCAATAGTAAGTACATTAATTAAAACATTTTTAATTCTATTAATACAATTGATATCAAAATCGGCATTAGGAAAATAAATTTTACAGAACACGCGGGTTTTTCTCCAATAGAGACAGTAAAAAATATAATTTGCTTTAAAGGTTCATTTCTCAGATGATACCTCCATATTTGTTCTGTCGAATTTGGTAAGTATTACTATGTAAGAAACATCAGAATATTTTCAAGTAATATTCGTCTAACTTAATAGGAGTCTGTATGTTTTTTATCGTGACCACGGTACAATTGATGATAAGTGTTAAGGCGACGTTAGAACAGTAGATTTGACAAGCAGACAAGCAAGTACAAACTGACAATTCAGCGCTCTGTTAATAATAACATTACTTTATTGTTGCACACGCGTAAATATACGCCAGCTGGTAGTATTTGACAATGGTTATTTAAAGCACACAACGTGTTATTTTATGAGACTGGCCTTATAATGCAAATGCACTTTAGTGAAACCGCAGAGCATAAACGAGTTATTGTAAAAATATTTCAAATGTAGAATGACATCATTAAATATAATTCCGACATGGTAATTGGTTTACAAAAGAAAGGGTAGCTCGTCAACAAAGCCACATTGTGAGGATAATGAACAATACACGCTGGTAATAACTGCATGTAATTTGTATACAACTGTTATGATGATATAAATGTAGAAAGTGAACATTGCAATAGCAACACATCATATGGAACAATACAATACATGTTCAGTCAGTTATTTGATAGGCAGTTACACTACTCTCTGGATTTTCTTAGTTTCTTGAACGGCGTCTGGAGGTCGTTCGGAGATTTCTAATTATTCAGGTTTAAACTTTAGAAACGAAGAAATTTTCTAGAGATGAATTATAAAGTACGTTAAATCAAAAATGTCGTTAATACTATAGCGTCTCTAATTTCACAATGTGTTTGGCAATATTACTTGCGTGTTATTTCGATATGCATCTTTGAGATATCATCAAATTTGAATATATATATTTTTATATAATATATATTTTTTATTTCAGATCATCGAATAAAGAATAGATCCTGAAAGAGGAAATTCAAGCGCCGAGTGTTAGGTTCTGCTGTAAAATTCCCACCAAACGGAATTGGATCGTGTAGATAATATTTAGTTTAATGTCGAAAGGGGAAATCCAGAAAATTATGTCGAAGCTAATAGGACTTAGGCAGCTGATTGCATTCCATTGGACAACATTGAAAATCTGATCGACAAGAAGTAATAATTTGCCAATATAGCCCAGCTCATGATGTGTGCTAGGCGCATAAGTCGTCAGCATCGGGCCTGCATCGGTAACATGTACAAATCATAGAAGCTTGTATCCATAGAGGTAGTTTTGCAGTGGAAGTTTGTTGCTATAGTGATGTCTTCACATTTGAAGTGAAATTTTAAGTCTGAATATTATTTTGATCAATTTATTTTAAATTCACCAAAAAATATGGTGCGATAACGTTCTACCTCCTGCTCCGCCAAGTTAGCGCTCGTCTACTTGTGGCTGTGATAAGAGCACACCGTATATTTTCTATTTATGAAACATTCACGGCTTAGCCAATGTCCAAAATTAATTAGGACCCAATGTCTTTTTTTATATGTATATTAGCTATTACTAAGCTTGTAGGAATCTGTTGTATGTCACTCGACTGTGAATATCGTAACCTGTAACGGGCTAGTGTAATTTAAAGATGTGTCTATTTTACGCTGTTTTAATGCGTCCTGAAATAAAGCTAAGTATATTATAATATAGACCATTAAAAGTCATTAAAAAAAATCGCACGGACGTTGAGGAGATTAGGAGCATTCTTACCCATTGAAATTTTGGTCCCAAAATAGGTACATTAAAAATGATATTGATTAATGTAGATTTTAACATCAATTATTTATCGGGATAGAATATATTTTTTTGCCGTTAAGACAGTATACTGACCATCTACCATCTAGGCACATCTATTTGGATAAATTGAGAAAAAATAATAATAGAAATTGATTTAAATTATTAAAAAAATTGGGGCTGATTTTATAATTGGTGGATAAACCTCGGATACGACATTCATAATATAAGCCTGTTCAGAAATTGTTCTTAATTCAAATTAAGCTAGTCAGTAAATCAGTCGCAAAGCCATTCACTGGGACAGAACAATCAGGCCTTAAACGTAAAATAAATAATGTGAATAGTTGGGAAAATTGCAATGAATTGTCTATTTTTGTAATAATAAGCTAGTTTTGGCTCTTCCATAATAATTATTAATCTGTGACTGTAACAGTCATATTGACGTCTATGCCAACTTAGTTTTTCATGCTGTCCATTAAGAGAAAAAAGCCTCCGGTACTGGCCCTGGCATGATTAAATAATCCTCTGAAAAATACCTTAATTTAATAATGACTTATCTAAACAATTGTCTTTCGGATAAAAGTTACAAATTATAGATGCTTAGGTTTAAACTTGCAGGTTAAGTTTATTTTTAATCAAACTTGACTGTAGTAGACCAGAGAGAAAGTAGTCTCAAGTAAATAACTTTCAGAGTAAACATAAACCGCGTAGAAAATCAGTATAAACGCGCTAAATGTGAAAAAATACTGAATGACACGCAAAACACAAGCGGTAAATGAGACATTGTGCCCGTTGTCAATCTGTAGGTATTCAATAATTAATTACTCTGACGGCACGCGCTTCCCACGATATATCTTCCTCAAACATAAATAAATGTTAGCCAAAGTTAAATCTTTCGCTGGATAACGTCTTCCTTTGACTTAAGTACAAGAGTCAACGACCAAAACCTTACGTCTTACAGCGATACCTCCAAAATCGCATAAAATTATAATGATTCCATTACCCTCAACCCAAAATCAATATTTATGGTAGCGACTGACCTGACCGCATTTTCAAAAATGTCAATTTAGGTTACTGACCTGCATCGAGGCACATAATTTAAAATGTAATGTTATGTATGGGTATTATAAAAAAAACGGCCAGGACGTAGCAAATAATGCCAATCGTTCAAACGTCTGCAAGTCTACAAGAGAATTTGGGTCAGTAGATACAAAAAATATATTTTCACAGGAAAGTGTGCATCATAAATATTTTGAAATCTATGGAATGAGATAAATTTGGTCGTGAATACTAACTATTAAGTGTCAATATATACAATTTTATTAGATAAAACGACGTATTTAGTAAATTTATGTGTTTTCTGTTGAATTTTAGAGTCAAAATACATGAATATATATACAATATTATATAATAAAATATATTTAATATACTTATGTCTTCCTTGAAATTTAAATGGACATTGTTTAAAGAACTGTTATTAAATAAATATAAAGAGCTCTATAAGTAAAGTAATATTTTCATACGACATTATACAATCATAGAATTATCATAAAATATAAAGTTGCGTTTAAAAATATATAATTAATTGATACATTGATATAGAACTTAACAATTAAAAGTTATCAGTTTATTTATATGATAAATTTATAATTTTAACGATAGTTTTGGCTACAATCGGTTTGGGCATTCTATATCGTTAGTTTTCAATTAAATTCTCCACCAGTATTTAATTTGCGTATCAGAATCTCCGCAAAATTGTAATAAACGCGTATTGTATTGAGATAATTGTATCGTTTGGTTGTATTCTTAAATTTCACGTTTTCCTTGACATTTACCTGTTATGAGTTTTCATTCAGGATTCGCGGTTTCAGCTTCCACGTAAAAACAACTGGGTGAAACCCCAATGGTTAATGTTATTTACCTATAAATTTTTGTTTGCATCGTGTGGTGTGTAACCGCATTATTTTGACCGACATTTTATGTAATGGTTGATTCACAATGATTATGGTTTTTGTTTATTGTTTGTCTTCAACTTTGTTATTTTAATGTTGTAATACCAATTTATGTCTGAAATTTACTGTATGTACCCGAAATGCACTTAGATGATTTCTGAAGCAAAATCACAAAAATAACCATTTCGATTTATCAACTGTAAGAACCTAATTCAAAAACACTTTAACATGTGTCAGCACCAGTCGGGGATTGGCGCTGAAACATGCAGAGTTCGTGGAATGAAAAATAATGATGTCATTGTATTAGTGTATCATTAGGTCCAGAACTGTGTTTAGAGAACTGCTTTATGCGTGGTTTACACGCACTTAGTTTTTCTCGCATTTATTTAGGGCTAATAAGTACATGTGCTTTATTTAATTCATGGAACAATAAGCAATATTAAGCCTTTCGAGTAAGTTACTTCCTCAATCTAGTCGTCGTTCATTACAGAGCGAGTCTGAGGCCAACGCTAGGTCATTTGATCACAAAAATGAGTATATATACACGATTAAAAAATAATTAACAAAAATTATTATAATGGAACATTATTTACGACTATTTTCTAGTAAAATATTAATAGTAAAATTTAAATATATAGTAGTTACAATTGTTGCATTACTTGTAGGTACGTAATATTTCATGGACAGCTTTTCATAATGTTAGCGCTTGTATGGATAGTTTTCTGGATTTTCGGCAAGATACCTACCTAGTTAGCTATATTCAACATTGCATGTATTAAGCTTGTTAACGTTTCAGATGTTTAAAAATATGCTACTGTCGATATTTACTATCAAAACATATTTTTGTTTCTTCTTAATATGTAGTCCCTCTTTCTAATTTAGACTGATTTTAAAATTGTAACCGTATATTTAAACAATTTGTTGTAGTTACGTATTTAACGCAGAAAATAATTTATGTGTATTAGTTCTGTTACAATATTATGTTTAGATCGTTCGTTAATTTTATTGCTATACGGTATTTTATTTCTTTTGTTATCGACGCGCCTTAAGAATAGACTTCAAATAAAGCATAATGTTGTTAACCTTTGTATTTCATTAATAACTCATATTTTCCCAATTTCAACCCGGCGACTTGTACAAAAACTTAAAACTTGACATACACGAACTCCAAGTGCCACTCTAATGTAAGTTTTTTTTCTTTTATATCATATTGGCCGACAAAGAAGCGGATGGTCCACCTAATGGTAAGTGGTCACCGCCGCCTATGGACCTTTGCAACACTGGGGGAAATGCCCATGCATTGTCCACCCTGAGAAGTTGTTAAGTCTCTTGTGTTTGTAATTTCACTGACCCCCTTACCTTTCTAACCGAAACACAGTCATACTAGTGCACTACTGCTTCACGGCAGAAATGGGTAAGGTGGTAGTACTACCCCAGACGAACTCTGCACTAAATCTACTACTCAAAAAAGTCCTGCCGTTTGATTATAAGTCAGCTTTAGAAATATAGTTTATCGATGAAATGTGCATAGGAGAGTAATAAGAACTTTCACAAACCCTACTTCGATGCATCGTCAAAAGAGTATAGTATCATTGACAAACCTTGATACTTGATCTGAAGATCTTTAATATTTAGATATTAGGTACCTACAGATGCCATGTACACACATTTAAACGGCATGCTATAGCTGCAATATATAGGTTTCCATTATTTTCAATAAATTAATCATAAAAATTTAATTAAAATGAAATAAAATCAAGAAAGAATGATTAAAATATGAAGCATAAATTAATTACGAGACTGAAGTTGCTCTGGCAAGATTAATTCTGTTTAATGTGGCGGTCCAGTGTGTGACGTCACTTGACCTAGACGACACTGCTAGTATTCGCGCTGCACAGTAATATGTGGTTACGTTGATTAGTTTTTGAGCTACACTACCATTAGACATCTTTATGACTGAATAGTTTCTGAGAAAGAAATCACATTTGCCATTTTCAAGTCTAAGCTGCGATTGGGTCGCTTTGACATCCCTATTTTTGCAATGCTAATTTGTATATTTAGAACAGTAGCTCCGAAAACTAACTAAATCAGTTATAACTTTAAAATGACTATTCTACTAGAGCGACAAAATCACACAGTGTACAATCCACTCAGGAAATCGTATGAATTTTGGATGATAAAACGCATAAATCTAGAAACACCAGTATTTTAAAGCAAAGATTATCTTATTTGGAGGTAAAAATAAATTGATTTTATTGCAACCCTATGGTGCATACTTCACTGTATATAAATTTTGTATTGTCCATTAGTGTGAAAGCACGATAGCTAAAACCCTTTCAAAATTGCTTTATTAGTGTTAGCAAGTGACATGCGACAAGTGTGACTAAATGCAGGGCCGGATCATTTATCCATAAGGCAGCTCGAGATTTGTTTTTATTCGGAAATATTTTTTCATGTGAAAATTGCATTTGGTTCTTTGACTATTTGTTCAATGATAATATAGTTGCTTTGTTAATGTATATTCATTACATCGTCAGATGTCGATGTATAAATTTGTAGATGAATTTAATCTTTTATATTCGATAGCTGTCCCCCGCGGTTTCACCCGCGTTCCTGAGGGATTTACATTTTCCCTGGATAAAAAGTAGCCTATGTTACTCAGTGATAATGTAGCTTTCTAATGAAAAAAGAATTATTAAAATCGGTCCAGTACTTTTTGAGTATATTCGTTACATACAAAAATACAAATCTTTCCTCTTTATAATATTAGTGTAGATGGTGCTCTTTGGTAAAAATATTTTGATAATTTCACTCAGACCGACTCATTAGAGCCCACTGGGCGAGATAATTTATCCATTTCGCAGTGATACTTTGCTTTTGTATAAAGAAACAATAGGTTATAAATTCTTTTATGGCTCGAAGAAGCAATGAGTATGCAATTCAGACATAATTGGTACGAATAGGCAGTTAGTACTATTGTTAAGAAGAATAGTGACGAATGAAGTTTTGAATTATGTAACAAACGATATTTACTAGATATGTCGACCGGTATAAACCTCTGGCAGGTAGTTTGATTCAATCACCCATTATTTATTAGAAATTATAACCTAAATTTAGCACGGATTCGGCTATTTATTGGCAATGACAATGGTAATGAAAATGTACATAGGCCGCTTATGTACTTTTGCAACACCAGGGTAACACAAGGAGATCACCGCCGTGACCAGCATCAGGTGGACAGACTGCCTCGATGTCGAAATACTTGTAATAATAACCGATATCTAATTTACATAAAAAGAAAAGACATGTGGTTTGTGTGTCGTGATATGGCGGCGGTCTCAGCTCAGTACTAAGATACCTCTGCTTACCTTTTAGGGATAAGGGGCGTAATATAAATAACAGGCTAGTTGGCCTGGTGGTTAGCGACTCTGACTGCCAAGCCGAAGGTCGGGGGTTCGATTCCCACCCAGGACAAACATTTGTGTGCATGAACATGTCTGTTTGTTCTGTGTCTGGGTGTAAATATCTATGTAAGTATGCATTAAAAAAAAAAGTAGTATATCAGCTATCTGGTCTCCATAGTACAAGCTCTGCTTAGTTTGGGATCAGATGGCCGTGTGTAGAAAGAATGTCCTAGGACATTAATTATTATTATTATTTTATTTCACCAGAAATTTTTGCTTTATAATGTCTATGATGACATACATATTGAAACGTGACAAAAGTCCAATTCTATGTTACTAGGCAAGATATACTCGTACTTACTAAACACAGTATATAAATAGTAATAATAATAACAGAATAAAAAGCATAATATATAGTAAGTATATTGAAATTAAAACCCTTTCCTGGATGAAGCGGCAAAGAATTATCGTACATACGATAATTGATGGGTAAGATAGCCGAAGGACCTCAATGTATGATATGCGTATGCCCAAGCAGACCCTATGCCACAACTGTTTCAAGCTACATTGTAATTATTGATATCTATCTATAGTAGGTCCCTGACAAAAGTACGTTTACTTATAGTACCTTCAAGGTAGGAAACAATTCGGGTTCGCCAGCAGGATCCTCAGCTTATTAGCCCCCAGAACTGAGACCCATAATCCCTAATAGTGTAATATCAGGTACCTACCTTCCAAAGGTAAATGTTTTTTTCTAATAGTCATAACTTTCAGAGGTAGATAAATGACAAATTGAAGGCCAGCGAGACCCTCGGCTACATAGGTATTTATAAATAAGATATTATGTTTACAAGTAACATTAATACTAAACATACCATAACCGGGTCAAATGACCCATTTTGAACTTTGCATTGAAAATGCACGTATCATCTTATTGCTTTTGCACATTTGACTTCATGACCTTTTCTTACTAATTAATATACAGTTATACTATTTATTTCCCTTCCTAACAACCATATTTCATACATTCAAGCAGGAAACATAAAGTCACATTTGACCCGCTATGGTAGAAATAGGTACCTAGTTAGGGTTGGTATGATTAGTGTTAAAATAAATTATAATCTTCCGAATAAATACTAACATGAGGTTGTTGATTCAATAGAGTTTTTACTGAAATCGACGGTAGTTTGTAAAAAGTTGACGAAGTATTGTTTTTGAGCCTTTAACAAGGGAAGAAGTGTTTTTTAATGCCCAGTAAACGCGTCCGAAAGCAAGATTATAGGGCTTAACAATTTAGTGAAGTATATATATAGAGGTATGGCATAATATTTATTTTTTATATAGCTCAATTATTTGGTACTCCTAGGTAGGTACCTAATCATTATTAGGTAGGTATTTCAGTACTGATTAGTGCTTCCAGGTTCATTGATTAAATAACAACGCTAGGAAGAAAGGCAAAATTATAATATACTAGCTGTCCGGACAGACGTTGTCCTGTCGAAATAAGTCCCTACAAAAATGCAGGAATTCAATCGCAGCGCCACCTACCTCTATTCTCGAATCCACTGGAACACACACAAGAAAAATCATCAAAATCTATCCAGCCGTTTAGGAGTTCAGTGACATACACACGTTCAGTAGAATTATATATATAAGATTTACATTAAACATAAAATACAATAATGTAATTAAAATCAATATAACGTATGCACCCACAAAAGGTACCTACCTATTATTATTCTGCAAGTACAATATGAGTGTCTTCTCTAATGCTCGTTAACTTCACGCCGTGTAATAATGGACTACTTTAGGCCCACGTATCGTATTGTTATTTCATGAATAAACGACTCATTCTGAGAGCCAACAAATATTCGCTAGATTGTATAATTTCTGAGAAACACCCTTATTACTACGATATTTGGCGACATTATTTAGTCCAGTCAGCATTCTAATCCGTGAACGTGCCCCGCTAGGAAGTATGCACAAAATATGGTATAATGTGGTTAATATTTTTTATAGATCATTGTATTCAATAGTTATCAATCAAATATTCCAAGGAATCACTTTCAATAGGCTGTTAATTTAGAAGTGCTAGTTGTGTATGCACTATTCTTAATCTGCCTTTTCGTAAACAATCTATGTTTAGTGACTTTTATGTGATATTGTTAACATGTAATATTATGTTGCCAATTTTGAACAATATATGGCACAATGGAGTGTGGTAACTCTGACCGCAGAATACCAACCACTAAAAAAAGGTGACGATATATGGAGGCGTGTTATGAGTATTCCGGTAAACATTATTGTTTCAGGCAGGAATGCGTCATGGTCAATGACTTCTTTAGAAAACGCACTGCCACAAGATTTGTTTGGATAGTTAATTTGACATCGTCGACTGACGGAAAATAAGAAATCGTAGCAGGCCTATTATCGGGCATCCAATAATTATGTGACTTCAAAATATTGGGGGAAGTTCTAATTCACTAATCAGACTAATATGATATGAACTATATCTACATCCTTCTATCTTACTTCCTACTAATATTATAAATGCAAAAGCTTGTGAGTATGGATGTTTGTTACTCTTTCACGCTAAAACTACCAAACGGATTTAGACGCAATTTGGCACATAGATAGAGCATAAACTGGAATAACATATGGTCTACTTTCTTCCCAGGAAAACGTGATATCCCACGGGAACGCGGGTAAAACCGCGGGGGACAGCTAGTACAACATAATTTTATGTACATATGCCTTATGAATTTCTCGCTATGTTAACAAATGATGACAGTATTTTATCATTTATATGAGAAAAAAGTTCATGAAGTTCCAATTAGTTGGTGGATTACCTACATTATGCTTCTTCATCCACGAAGCGCAATTCCAACATAGAGATAGCACATCCAACGGCTCTCACACGTGGCAATCTATCGAAGAATCCTATACGAACCGAAATCTTTCATCTTCAAATAGTTTTAGAGTTTAGAGTTTTAGTTTTAAATTAACCTAAGTATCTGCTATAAATAAAGTTGACCTGTTAGTAAAATCCCCTTAGCACTTACACATACCCGTATATTTAAATATGATGTTTCGTAGACCTACTTTGATGTATATAACATTGAAATGACTACATTCTTACTAGTGGCGACAAGTACCTAGGACCTGTGCCCTTATTCAGTTAATACAAACTTCGTCGGCGAGCCGCTTCACGGAGGCCTCGGAGAGCTTATCTCTCACGTGATTAGTAGTATTAGCGTAGTTAGCGAAAGAGACAGAGCACGGAGGCCGCGACGACACATCCTCGAATTAGTGTCATTTTCCTTACAGCATCGAGCCCCAGGATGTTAGATGTCGTGGATAATATGTACATATTCTACTGTTCAACACTGCTTGACTTCTACAGGGTGGTTCGATTCTATAAATATTTCGCTTCACCCCAACACTGTTGCTATTGATTGATTGATAATTGCTATATATAATGTCAATTTATTTTATATAAGGATAATTAATGTTTGCTAGGTAAAATCTTTTACGGGCCGTCTGTACTAGATCATAAGGAAGCTGTGTATTAAAAATATTGTTTTTTTATGCCTGTACGTATAAAGCTTCAACCTATACTTTCGCTGCTGTACAACCGCACATACAGAGTATTATGCATATTTTATTTTATTTTTGACTAAGAAATTTGTGAGGAATCTTTTTCATTGATGTTCGTGACTCACAATCAGGTGACCACAGAATATCAGCGTTGTGGGTAAAACCAAACCATTAGGCTTAGTCGTAGCCTTATTTTCATTGAATGACATTTTATTATAATATATATAAAATGTTATTCGCATAGTGGAATTCCTCGTTGTTTTCTAGACTTTATTCATTGAATACGCCATTCGTAATTTGGGATGCGTAAAATGTATGAATAACTTTAATTACAATACCACTATTGTGTACCTACCCATATTAATTTTCTTTTGATTTTTCTTGCGCATGCTACTGTTTCGTAAATGTATATGTAAATATATCAATTTACACTTATGATTAATCTGTAGACGCAGTCATACCGTACGATGAAAGTTTTGAAGAAAGACCGAGCCTTTCCTTCTAAAATTTTTGAATTATTTTTCTATTTATCTACAGTTAGGTTTGTATATGTTACAAGCTGGAATTGAAACGATATTTTAGCGTTAGATAGGCCTACTCATGCAGTAGGCTATTAATATCGTCATATTTGTTTGAATGCTTTGTCGTAGCACGCTACGACCCAGCAAAAATAATTAACAGGAAAACGCTGTGAGAAAACGAAATTATAGGGCAGACGAATGCGATTTTGCATAAACATAATTTCACGGGGCGAAGAATACATCTATACCCTCCTCTTACTTATAACAGTAATGTGGGTGAACTTGCAGGAGACAGCTAGTTTAAACTAAAAATAAATTTTAACTTAAATCTTTCATTTTATTCATTTAGTTAGTCTTTAAAAGCCTCGAATATCAATTGTCTAACAAAAACAAGTTATTCAATTTATTTTTAATGACATTTCCAATTTAATCAGCGGTTGCTCTTCTTGTGCTCTAATAATACGTTATTTACTGAACTAGCCATATTTGGTGTCACCTGAAGAGCAATATTATTTGGTTATTAGAATTTGATTTGTATGATAGCTCTAAGAATTAATTATAATATCAATATTAAAGCGATTAAAGGGAAAGCCTTTAGTATTTACCTGCTATATTCATTTATATTTATACACATTATCAGAAACTCCTAAAAAATAAATATACTGGATTTTCGTCTACAAAAGAACTCTCAGTATATATGAGTATCATCTAATTCAATTATTACAACCTACAAAATCTTTCCGCCGCCGTTACCTTCCGCATTTAAGACAGTTTTAAATTATCAATCTTGTAAAAAATCATATCTTGTAAAATGCAAAACTGAGGACATCTCGATATCTACAGATATGTCTTGGATATTTCTTACTATCCTAATGTGACAATATTAAGAGTAAAAATGAACAGTTATTGATGTTGTAACCCATGTTAGAAATGTTCTATGGAGGTTCTATGGTAGCCCTATAATGGTGGACGGATATGAGTACACATTGTATTTCACTTCTGTAGCAGCTATTAAAAAAACATAGTGCTCAAAAGACGCAGACGCTAGCAAGTACCTTATAACTTGCGAGCATAATATATTTCGTAGCACTTCGTAGCACATTCGATTCGCGTAGGTAAGTAAATCGTGGTCGCGTGATTATTAAATGTATTCCTATTTTGTTATACAATGTATATTTGGTGGGCTGATTCCAAAGGTAGGTTTTAAAAACCTTATATAATTTATTATATTGAAACTGAATTAATTTAGAACATTAATATTTTAATCGATAACAGTTGCAGTTCTTAGAACTGTGTCGCAGCTATTAGCGCTTACCTCGGAACAAAAATATTAAGATGCCTTAATATTTGTGAACTACTTTAGGTACTTAATGACTACGTAGGTCATATTATAATTAACTGACTGTCAAACTATTAATAGATGTTACAGTCAGACACAGACAGTCGGATGTTTGGATATTGGTGACTCATTTATTAATCGATTTGGGTAAAATTTTGCGCAGAGAATATATTCTATATTATAATAATAATAATAAGCCTTTTATTTCCATGTTACAGTTACATACATAGTTTAAAGATAAATAATGAAAAAAAATCTTGCAAATAAAAATATATTATGTATTACCATATCATAACAGAACGCGGGTGAAACCGCGGTACTATAGCTGTTTAATTTAAAAAAAAATACAATAAAGTATAGTTAGGTTGCCATAGTACAAGTACTTACAAAATATTGATCCATTGATAGGTAGTGTCAGCCGCACGTGCGCACCTACTGGTAGAACTAAGCCATTGCGACGTTACACAATGCTACTTACCGCACGTACCTATTATAATGGATAAATTGATTTCCTGAGGAAATCATCTTTACGGTGGTGCATTCAATTTATGTCTATATACCTACGTCTATTATTTATCCTTGTGAGGGACATTTCCTGTTCTAGGTAATAAGGCAGTAAAAGAAAGATAAGTAACAAATTAGTTGTCGACTAAATGACATAGTATTACATTACCTATGGTTTTTTCCAGCAATATTTATCAAATAGCTAAAAAGGTAAACGTACAAGTAACTTTTTTGCATTTGGGTCCATAACGATGTTGCATGAAATAAATGTAACGCCAGTTTTTTTTTGAGATAATTTCAGATTTCAGGAGAATGTTCTTTTTTAAAGATCTGGTCAAAGTTAAAGCTTAGTTAATACATCCAAACACAGGACAAGTAGACATGTTAATACCAATGATATTCTGGATGGTAGTCGAACCCTCTACTTTTGATTAAATACGGAGGAATCCTGTGTTTCTCATATTCATCTCAGTAAATTTCTAGGATACTACATTGGTTTTGTAATGTCGACAGCTGTACCCATCCTCCATATTTCTCTAGAAATCGGTTCAGTGATTTAGCATAAAAACATAGGAAATACACAATACAATGATGGTTACAATCTGCGACAAATTTATGTTCAATAAAAATATGTGCTGCATTGTAAATTACATTAAGTACATAGGTACGACTATAGGGTCGTCATCATCATTAGTCTTCGACCTCCATCAGTGCTGGGCATTTGTCTTCACCAATGCCACGTCACACCATGCTAGTAATGCTAGAGGAGTGACTGCTTCATCCGGTCATCACCATCTAATTGTGATAAACATTTTGTAGGTACCTATAAAAAATAATAATATTAAAATAACAGATATGACATAGCTTGTTTTTTGATTATTATCGTGCGAAATTTTCTTATGTTATTACTTACTTATTTACCTATTGAAGCAAATATATTTACGCGCTATGCTCGGAATTTATCTACGCTACGGTCCAAAACGTAATTCGTAGAAAATAAAAAGCTTTGAATCTCGTAGAGTAAGTGAGCTGAATTGGCAATCGGCAGGCCACATCGTTAACCGATGGGAAAGAAAGGTTCCCGATAGGAAAATGCCGATTGGGGCGATCTCTTTTCAAGTGGACCGACGACGTAGTCAGTGTCGTTAGGAGCCTTTGGATGCTGATGGCTCAGGACCGTTCGAGGTGAAATTCCAAGGAGGCGTTCAGCAGTGGACATCTCTGGCCTGATATGATGATGATTTTTTTCAGTATATATTACTTACTAATCATTAGTTATTAAAAAATGTGAATTGGTCCACGTGTGGTCATTTGCAACACCAGGGGAATCGCCAATACATTGTCGTTTTTTTTTTATACTTCTTGGGCCGACAAACAAGCAGACCACATGATGGTAAGTGGTCACCGCCGCCTATGGTCATTTGCAACACCAGGGGAATCGCCAATACATTGCCGTCCCTGAGGCGTGATGTTGTTAAGTCTCAATTGCCCGCAATTTCACTTGGCCTTACCCTCTAACCGAAACACAGTAATACAAGCGTACTACTGCTTCACGGCGGACATGGGTAAGGTATTAGTACACCCCCGGACAAACTATTATTGTAGAACTGGAGAAAGTACGTATTAAAAAATTATTCGTCATCATCATCAGCCTATCTCCGTCCACTGCTGGACATAGGCCACATCTATGGCACGCCACTGAGCTCGATCTTCAGCTCTTTGTTTTCAACCGCTGCCACTTACTATCAGGGGAGATAGAGGGCAATCACAATTCCGAATAAGAAAAATGGCGAATTGCACTCTGAAGAGTTGTGACAAGGTAGATACGGTTAATACGATGAGCAATTCAATCAATTATGTATGCGAGTACTTAAACTATATGCAGACAATGGAAAAATCATAAACCTACAATTTTGCCATTGTAAACCAGTAATTTAGCATCAATACCATGCTAAGCTAATGATGAACCTTCAATTTATCAGAGTCATTCCATGTGAGCCTGGATCAATGTAGCAACGTGCAAACGAGCAATCTTAATCATTAATCAACAGAATATAGAACCTACAATCGCATATTCAAACACCGATCATACGTCGACATTGTAAACTTCCAACACTATAATTGGCTCCTTTTTGTCATAGCTTGTTAGGGATAATCGAACGAATTAACTTTGTGTACCTTGTTAGTAACTTATGATTATGATGGTACGCCTTCGACACGTGACGATCACGTTTCCTATTTCCACTGCGACAAGTTCCTATGCTTATTATGCTTATTGCAATAATAATAATATAAATAAACGTAAGTGAACTTAAACGTGAATGAAACATAAAATATCACATAAAGGTCTGACTGCATCTATTCATAAATCACTCGGACCTAATAAACATAATTTATTTATCAGTATTCTATTGTTGTTTTCTTTTAAAAAAGAACAGGGTGTATAGAAGTATAGCTCTTAGTCCAGAGTTCGTCCGGGGGAGTACTTACCCATTTCCACCGTGATGTAGTGCACTTGCATTACTGTGTTTCGGTTAACAACGTTACGTCTCAGGGTCGACAACGCATTGGCGATGCCCCTGAATGTCCATAGGCGGCGGTGACCACTTACCATGTGGTGGACCGTATGGTTGTTTTTGGCTGATGTGGTATAAAAATAAAAAAGAAGATTTAAAAATAGAATCTGTTATTTATCATACCTATTTACCTACACCTTACATAGACCTTTTCTTACACTGATTTTATCATTGCACTGACTGAACAGAAACCTTTGTATAGCTATGATGGGAAGTGATGTTTGGAGGACGAATTACGGTCAATAAATAAACAATTAAGGCCATTGAATTGCAATATGAAGTGGTATCACCCCAAACCCTGAACTAATGAAAGTAACAAGCATTGTTTATGCTTCTGTATAGAGGCACGCTATCTACATTAAATAATAATTACTCCCATGTACTCCCCTTTGTGACGAAGTTAACCTTCACCGCAACAACATATGAGTATGTTGTAAAGTCGCGTTACTTACTAAAATATGTTCACAATAAACAAATATGTATTAGTTCATGTCTTATTTATGCTGAATGCTTTTCCTCTCATTTAGACTGAAAATATGTTTGGGAGTGTTGACGATCCATTGTGTTTGGTGATCGTTTTCTAGCTATATTTAGCTGAAGATGTATGCGTAGAACCATATCCAGAGAGTGGAATGGAAAATATAGGCTATTAAGTTATACATAAATTGTCTATATAGGAATACCTATGCAAATATTTGGGAATTATATTTCGAGGTGTTTAGATTCAATAATTTTGTCTTCAAAAATCGCAAAGATGGTTAAATTACAATGAATTTGTCACACATAAATACTTCTTATTGATTAAGTGGCAATGGTGATTTTTAATTGCATTTGGACAAACAAACTTTCTACTTTACAAGCTGTATTAAGATGTGCATGCTGTTCAATGTATATGTTAATCTGATTCTAATTTAAACGATAGGAATACCTACCTACTGTGAGTAAATTACTTTTTACACAATAAAATGTGCAGTTTATTACAGTAATTTTACATGAAATTCGAAAATTATACAGACAATTAGATGCCATTGTAATTTATGAATCACGATGAATATTATGGATCTGAGTTATTAGTACTTATGATATAGAAGCATACTTCTGTTTATGGTGGGTGAGAAGCTTAAAAATATATGGTAAATAGAGGACACGTGCGATTTGGAGTTCGCGTCCGAAGGTTTCGATACAATAATTAGAAAACCAATATAATTTTGTACCTATGCAATAAAATCCATTTGAGCTAGCACAAATTTTAAGGCAGTTACAAAAATAATTATAAATTAATGTATAAATCATTAAATTTCACTTTAAATTATCCTTATTTATCACTATAATTGAGATGTATGGTCGCAAACTTTCAAGATACGGAAATGTTTAGAAAATAATTCTTATATTTTTTGCATTTTATAAAGTTTTCCATATTCTTTTTATGAACAATACAGAAACATTTCTACCTAAAATACCCCATTTTTTATTAAGTTTTTTTTAATAACATATTATTTGCCTTCATTATTATGCGAACGTAAGGGCGTGCCTTAGGGCTGACGCGAGATAAACGTTACATTAATATGCCAAAATTCAATATGGGATCATTGGTAGTTGCCGAGAAAACTATCAAGTCTCACCAAATTTTATATACCAGTTTGGTAGAAGAGATGCAAACTTAATTATTTTCATACTAATGAATATCACTAATAAGTAGCTCAGCCCTACAAAGATGCACTTCTATTTATCTTATTGTAGTAAGAGTTAGTACAAGTTATGATCGCGTGAATCGCGAATTCGACTTTGCGTGCACATTTATTGCATGCGATGGCTTGCAATGATCGCAAAAAACAACCTCTACCATAAGACCTTTACTTAGGTAGAGATACATAGCACAACCACTGGGGTCTTCGAAATTGTAAGCCCCAAAAATTGTATGGTTTGCCTCAGTGATAGGACCACGTCAACATTATGCACTTTCCCACCACGGTCATAAAAATTGTTACAGCAGTATACCCTCGTCTGTTTGCTTTTGTCTCACGCTTTCACCCACTATCCCGAGCTAATTTATGTTTCCCTAGAGTAAAAACCAAAAGGTAACTAGTGAATAATGTAGCTACCTATCAGTGAAAAAATTGTTTGAATTGGATTAGTAGTTTCGGAGATTCTCCTATATCTAAACTTAGAAAGTTTACTGTTTTCATAATTTTAGTGGAGATAGAAACGTTAAAATGAGTGTAAATTACCACCATCACCAACCTACAACACAAAGGTGTTCAAATAGAAACTGGGTAATTTTTATTTCATCAACGATACTTAATGGCTTGTTTGACTCCATGATTTTTGAAAGTTAAGTCTCATGTGCCTGTAATTTCACCGATTTCCTTACCTTTAGGACATTAATACAAATGCACTACTACTTCACGGTGGAAATGGGCTACTCAAAAACATTTTATCGGTGTCTTGCGGCAGTTAGGTACACCTAGGCCATCTAGTTTTCGTGTGCTTATATTTACGACCTAATCATCACTTACATTGATGCGTTTGTACTTAAACTCAAGCCTAAAAGCACCGTTTTATCCCAAATTTACGGTAATAACATTAAAGTGTATTGAAGCGACGAAAACTCACAACTTTTATGTGACATTTGACATTGTTGACGATAACCTAGATTTGTATAATATAATATTATTAATTAGCTAATAATTGATAAGGTAAGATTTTGTCGAAATTGTTATGTCTTTCATCAACGTAGTATTATACTCGTAAATTTATTTCTATTAATATGTGTTACATAATGTTTAGTCTATACCAACCATAATTAAGTAAGTGATTATTTTGTTTTTTTTTTTAATTGTGATCAACTATCAACTTCGGTACTACAATATAGTCAAAGCTAGAAATTCGTAAAAAAAAACAGCTAAGTAATGTTGTTTAGGCTCTTTGAAGGGCACTTATGAAGGTCAAAGCTACTGATGATACTACTTATCAAAGAGCGAGCAAGATTATTTAAAATCAAGGTAAGTTTAAATGTGTTTTTAAAACTTATGTATACCTGTTGCCTGCGGTTTAACTTGCATTCACGAGGAATTTTAAAACATCCCTGTGATCTGTAAAAAGTTACCAATATTTATTATTCCAGGGAATCTATCATTGTGCCATGTTTCACCCAAATCACCCAGATGAAGATTGCAATTGCAGGGCCTCATTTATTTAGAGTTTTGGGAATGATTTTTACACTCTGCTCTCGTCACTAGCAAATATGTTGAGGACCATTGTGATACCTATTATTAAAAATAGAACAGGGGATGGATCAGATCCATTTAATTATAGACCAATACCTTTGGCAACAATCATAGCTAAGGTGCTTGATGGTTTGCTTGAGCGCCACCTTAATAAATATGTACAGTTACACGACGCCCAGTTTGGATTTAGGGTTGGCCTGTCAACCGAGACTGCCATTCTGGCACATAGCAGACCGTCAGGTACTACATAGAAAGGAAAACTCCAATCTATGCGGCCTTTCTTGACCCTTCCAAGGCTTTTGATCTTGTTTCTTACGATTTATTATGGTCAAAGCTTCGTGAGATGAACTTCCCTAGTGAGCTGATAAATCTCTTTCAATTGTGGTATCGAAACCAGATTAACTGTGTGAGATGGAGTAAATCTACCTCCCATGAGTATAGTCTTGAGTGTAGAGGGCGCCAGGGGGGATTGACCTCGCCCACTCCTTTTAACATTTATATAAATCAGTTAATAGTCGAGCTTAGCAATACCGGAGTTGGATGTTCCATTGATGGTGTAATGACCAATAACTTAAGTTACGTGGATGATATGGTGTTGCTAAGCCCGACTGTCGGTGCTCTCAGAAAATTGCTGTCAGTGTGTCAGAAGTATGCGGAGATGCATGGACATGTGTATAATGTTGGGAAGAGTGAGCTGTTGGTGTTTAGCGCGGGACGTAGGAATCCTGGGTGCGTTCCTCCCGTTGCATTGGGTGGGGTGGCACTCAGTCAAGTTCGTCAGCTTAAATACCTCGGTCATATTTTAACTGAGGATCTAACTGACGATCGTGACATAGAGTGGGAACGCAGGGGGCTGACGGTTCGTTGTAATATTTTGGCTCGCAGGTTTGCAAGTAGCACAAAGGAAACAAAAATAACACTTTTCTGTGCTTACTGTCAGTTGTTCTATTAGTGCAGCCTGTGGACCAACTACACGCATATGGCAAATACACGCTTTCAACCCTCTGCGTGTCCAATATAACAATGCTTTTAGGATGCTGATGGGGCTCCGTCGTCACTGTAGTGCATCAGGTATGTTCGCTGAGGCACGCGTCGATGGCTTTCACCCCATATTGCGAAAATGAATCGCCTATTTGATGCCCAGGGTTTGGTGTAGTCCCAACAGCATCCTACGAGCTGGTATTATTAAACCGGATTGCCCAATGTTAAGGCACTGGGTCAGCGCCCATGTGATGGGGGTGACCTAAACATATATATTATATTTGAGTGTAACTAACATAGGTAATAAGTCTATTACTAACATTATATGGATACCTGTATCTGATTTAAAATAAATAATAATAAGAATTAAAAAAATTATAATATAAAAGTTTCACTTCTATCGTGTGTCCTCTTGACGACACTCCCTGTTTATTTATACACAATCCTCTGATCGCTCAACTTCCTTCATATTCAAGTAATAGGTACTCACTTCGTCGACGGCGGGCCGGGGCAACGAGGCCTCCAAAAGCGGACCTCTCTCGTCATTGCGAAGTAAGCGAAAAAAATATGGCTTAGAGGCCACGACGATACATAGTCGAGGTAGTGTCTTTTTACCTTACAGAATAACACCCTTGAAGCTCTCTCGTAGTGATTGCGTCTTCAATCTTGTATGTACGGATGCGAGTCGTTTTTTTTTTATACCACATGGGCCGACAAGCAAGCGGACGGTGCACCTGATGGTAAGTGGTCACCGCCGCTTATGGACATTTGCAACACTTATATTGGGCAATATATATGGGCATCGCCAATGCGTTGTCCACCCTGAGACGTGAAGTTGTTAAGTCTCATGTGCCTATAATTTCACCGGCCCCCTTTCATTTCTAACCGAAACACAGTAACACAAGTGCAATACTGCTTTACGGCAGAAATGGGTAAAGAGGTAGTACTTACCCGGACGAACTCTGCACTAAGAGCTCTGCTACACGAAAAAGTTCCAAGAATTTAAGCGAAATTGGTCCGTGACAACAGTCGGTTTTTGTAGAAAAACTTAAAATGAGTCTTCTGCCGTCGCCAGCAACAGTAAAAAATCGTCTTCGAAATATAATGATCAAAGTTTCAGGTATAAATAAGATTTCGATACAAAAGAAAAAACCGTGAGGGAAACAAAGCCTTGCTGGCTAGCTATCTTATAAATTGCTGGTTATGACGTACTTCGGTCTAAGGAAAAATATCAGTCCCTCACCTGCTATTATAAATTCTCGTTTGTTTGCTATTAAGTAACTTAAGTTCAGTCTGTAGTTATATAATTGTTGCAGCTAAAGAGAGACTTGCAAGAGATAGCTAGGTTGGCTTTACTTGACCTTGATCAACATTGTTAAGGTAGGTAATTTACTTTTATATAATAAATAATACGATAAAAAAAATTATTTAGAAATCTATTTTTCTTTTATTTCATTTTATGAGAGTGACAGGCAAAAAGGGTGAAACGAGTGTATAATTTCTGCTATTTTGTATTTGCTACACCCATACAAAAGCAACGTTCATTTTACGATTAACTGAATGAGAATTAAGACTTATTATTTAAATTGTTTATTGAAACATAATTACGGTCTAGCGGCTGAAAGTCTATGAATGATAAACCTTCTATAAAACACGGATAGAATAAATTTAAGATAATGGAGCTCAACCATTTGCGTCATATCAGTCAAGGCATATTTAGTCCACCAAGGCTTCCCCAACTGATTTCCACAACAATGGGTCTTGTGCCACTTACATCCAGCGGCTCCCAGCGACTCGATCCACCTAGTGGGACCTCATCCTACTCACACTAACCAGTGTATTGAACATCCAAAAATATACGAAAACATTAAATAATTTCAAAATTAAATCATTAATGTGATTTTTCAGTACCGATCTAATCATAAAGAGTATGTTATTTGATGCTGTACAATTATGACGTCACAACTTGCTATTTCATTCAAAACTCCATACATTCGATCGTTTTGACATGTCAGCACACATCCCTGTTGTTTATTTATTTATAGTTGGAGGACCAACAGCTTACAAAATGTTGATCAATTTCATCATACAAAATTTGTGAGGCATTAAGAGGTCCTTACTAATAAATACACAATAATATTAAGATATAAGTTAGCTTTATATTATGCAAACAGGTGAAAAATACAACAGACTAATAAAAACATAGAAACTTGGTGGAAGAAAAAATCAAAAGGACCAAATCTTGCAATTTGCTTGAGTTTTCAGAGATAGAAAGAACCATCGCACGTTAGTAAGGTATTTTGTAGTGCTTGCCTGTCTGCATGCCTTGTATTATCTTCAAATACTGTTCCGGCAGCAGCATTTGAGTACCAGTTGTCTTCCAACCTTCTTACGTCCTTTGAAAGCTTACTTTCATCGTAGTCAATCTACATCATCGTTTACCAAGGTGATTGCGATCAAAAACTAATTAAAATTGTAATTTCCAGAAATACTTACTGAAATAACTCGAGTTACATGATAAAGAGCAACTTACAATGTAAATTAAATAAAATTTTCTTTCAACAATAAAATAATCCTACTCAAGCTCCGTAATAGTGGTAAGGAACCTAGCTTAAATACCAGGATTTACGAACGCTCTTTGTGAGGCTTTTGCGATACTTGAGGCAAGAATTTCATAAATCCAGCGTTAATTTATACAAGCTGATGATATAAACTTTATAAATCTTTAAAATTCCGTTTCGTTGTTATGGTTATAGGCTTCGTGCAATTACTTTCAAGAAATAAACAATAGTTTCAGGAAAGTGTTATGCTTATCATCTGAATTAAAAAATCAATGAATTTAGAAGACTTTTGATTTGAGACTGTAATAAGGCTTACTACGCAGGGGATATTTTAACGAAGGTGTATAGGTATATGGCGGTTGTATTTTTTTAAGGTTGACAGTATTTTCGATTAAATACAACGCCTCAAACTGAAATGTTGTAATTTGAGTGTTAATATTTAGAAAAAATATATTTTTTAGTCAGGATCTCAGTTAGTGTGCGGCGACAGCGGCATCAGTCGCAGGCGCAGGCAGCGTCATCGGCGGGGTGCGCTCGGCGCTCGCGCTTCCATAAAGTAGCCCCCGCACCTCGCGGCCTTCAGTCCAAGCTAAGACCCGCGACCGCCAACACGCTTTCGCGACGCCCACTCTCGCATCGAACCGCCGAGGCACAACACGCGATAGTGTTCGCTTGTGAACGAGTTGCGCGCCCTTTCTCTCACGCAGTGTGATCGTGCTTCGGTACGTGAATGCAAAACCGGACTACTCTCTTAACACAAGACAAATACGAGGAATCCGCAGCGGCTCGGACTTCTGATTTTTTTTTATCAGGTTAGTGAAGTTGTTCTATTTTTTTTAAACAGGCACTGCGACTGTAACTGCATTTGCGAGATCTCGTCGGAATTTAAAATCGATAATTCTACTACGATGTTACTTTCCAAAACGGCCGTTCCTCCTTGAGCGGACGATAGGTCGATCGGCCGCGCGGAGCGCAGCGCGGACGCATACGCCTGTGCCACCTCGCACAATCTGCGAAACTTATTGGTAGATTACGCGTTGGCGTTCCGCAGAAACTCGGCCGTTCTCTTGCATGTTGGATTACCGATTACATATACATCGTGCACGGTGTACTGTTAAGGTTAACAGCTCTTATGTTATTTGTAAATATTCAGTGTCCGGCGTGGTGATTTAAACAAAGTCACGATTCAACGAAAAACCTACCCAACGTTTCTAGATTTACGTTTTTGCCTGTTTGAATACAATATATCTATAAGTCGTTGTATCTGAGAAAAGTGGCGCTCAATTCGTCGCGTATGTTTGATTCTTTTGTTCGCAAACCACTCGCGACTTGTCTGAGCACATACACCTATATTAATAATATTGTTACCTATAGCAGGTTTGAAAGCTGTTATCAACTTAAGAAAATATTAAATAATAAAATAAATAAGTTATAATCCATTTTATTTAAACCACAAGGAAGTTATGGAACTTTATATATGACGTATTAAATTAGGTTTTATAAAATAAATCTTAATAATACCTCTGTATTTCAGAGATTAATAATATAATTATTTTAATTACATTAAGATTGACATATGAATCATGAGCGGGTTAAACTCCTTAACGCGGAGTTTTTAATGACCGCCTACATTTTAAAGCCTATAAAAGAATTACCCACTTTATGACAAATATTTAAAATCGTTTAGTTTTAACTTTACGAGTTTCTACTTTAATCGTAAATACACCGGAAAATTTGTTTGAATACTATATCTACTTAACATCAACACAAATAAATGATATCTAATTAAATACATATTTAATTATCTTTATTTGTTATTCCTGGTAGTTATATTATTTTATTTTTGTGATACATACAATTTATTTAATTTAGTCATAGGAATTGACACGTTTATATTGACAGCTATAAAAATGAATATAAAAACTAAACAAAAGGCTTTACGACAATTCTGTATCACAACAAGTTTGTTTAAATAATATTGTTGTGGGATTGTTGTAGGGATTAATTTCATGGAATTCGTTCCTAATTGAAAAGATTAAATATTAACTTGCGATTACCTATTCAATGTATGTGAGATGCAATTTTAACCAAATCTTATTGCAACTGGAACCATTAATAATGAAATTGTATAATAGAAACTGACTGCAACAAAGTTATGTAATCCACTTGCAGTCTAGTTTACATAGTAAAAGCTCGGCGTAGTTACCGATCAGACTATCGAGATATCTTAGAATATTTTATAAAATATATTATAATGTCTCATGACATGACTTGAAAAATGTATCAAGTAGTGTGCCAGTCTTAGTATAGGATCTATTCACGGTTTGAGCGTGTGTTTCGCAGGTATGTAAGTATGTTATTATTGAAAGAATTGTGTTGCAATTCTAGTGACGAGGTAAGGCCATGTTTACATTCAGGCATCGGTTTCGAAACTTGACCAACGAGAATCAAGTATTTTCAATGCCCTACCCTGTACGTACTTAAGAGATATCCTTATTAACTAAATTCCATGTCTTTAATTTGAGATTTATCCGCTTCATTTTAGTAACCACCTTATTTTCCGGATTAACCTTCACACAATTAGTAAATTAATTATGTTAGTAGAAGTAATAATGCCTGACTAATTTAAATACCAAAACATAACCACAAGCCGTGGTAATCTGTAATATAGAAATCATCTGCATTAATCCGGTATTATTTACAATTAACTGGATAAAACTAGTACGATCTAGTCGTTCGCTAGTCGACACTTGGTACTTGTTGGTGGTATGAAGAAACGTAGAAGGTGGTGGTTTTATTGCATAACTTTGCTGGAAAGTTTAAACTATGTTTAAATAATATTCATATAAATTTTAGTAGTCTTTAGTAGATATGCGCGATAAATAATAAAGGTTATGTTATTTTATCACGTAATGGTATTTCTATACTAATATTATGAAGAGGTAATGTTTGTAAGGTTGTTTGTAGAGAGTAATCTTCGAAACTACTCATCTGATTTTAATAATTCTTTCACTGATAGAAAACCTATCTATTACCGAGTGACCACGGATAAGGTAATACGGTTGAATCAGCGTTACCGGGTTTACGATTTATAGAAGAATATTGATATAGGTTGATTTTATATAGTTTTCTAGTGTAGTTTATAGAATTCCGTGAAATTGTAACCCGGGGAAAGTTCAGATTCCCAGGTTTTATATAAAATCTTAGTTTTGAACATTATATAATAATATATTTAATTTTGTTGATTGGGTATATCAATAGAAGGTAGAGTAGAGAGTAGGTTCTAGTGGGTATGAAATTACAGAAAAACACATGTATTAATCCACGACTGATTACTGAAACTGTTAATTTGTTTAAATACAAACAATAAAAATCATAGTAAATACAAAATACATAATTTTTTATAGAGTAGGTATCTAGAAACTATATTGTTGCTATCCTTTTGATTATGTAGTAGATGCGCTAAAATGAGGTTGCCAATTTATTGGCAAGGCTTTTTCAATTGGACGGCACGTAGTCTTTCATCGCGATACCAGTTTAAAGGCCCTTAGCGTGGAAATAACTGTCCAAACCAAAAACTACTTATTTTTTTTAAGTGTAATGATCACATTGCGTGTCAGCCGAAAAACAACCGGAAAAAAATATTGTGTTTGTTTTTCTTCACATGCTATGAATTGTTTAGAACGGGGTAGGCATAGCATAACGAAGATATATAGGTATAATACCTATCAAATAGCATCATTTGCGATTTTAGTATCGGCGACTATGTTCGGATAAAAATGTATTATATTGGTCAGCTTTAGAGTACCTAGTTACCAATTGTCGTAGAAACCACTACACCTTAGGTTACTTGAAATATTTTAATAAAAGTTAAATGTTTGAACCTTCAGTCAGATATATAAAACAATAATATCCACATAATCGAACGCTCCGGACATTTATTGATTGTCCTTCTAATTAACTACTATTTATCCTCCTGCTCATCATCACTATTCAGCTAATACGAACTTCGTCGGCGAGCGCCCGCCCGGAGGCCTCTGAGAGCTTACCTCTCACGTCATTGCGTAGTAGTGTAATTTTCCTTACAGAATCGAAGTTCAGGGCTTCGTTCGACCTGACTTCTATTGTAGACGTAAAATATCTGAACCTCGGATGTTACATTAATTTTTGAAGGTATTTTTATATCGTGTCAGATACAATTATATTTCTTACGCATGTGTTGATCATAACAGCTAAGTAACAGCTCGAAAAAATATCAGTCAGATTCATTAAGTAAATAAAAATATAACAATCTGATCAAATAAATTCAAGCGTATTTTTAAATGATGATAAATTCCATTCATGTTACTAAATTATTAATTGCGTACATAAAGATACCTTAACTTTGATCAAATTTCACTCAGATCGACAACTTTTCTGCGAATATTATAAGTAATCTATACTGACCTAGGCAACCTAGCCATATTAAAACGCTGCGTAGTCAAGTAAAAGAATCGATAGTTCATAAAAAGCAAACAAAAAAAATATAATTGCAACTAAAATCCGGTTTTAAATTCGGCACAGTATTCGATGCTGTCTGCGTCTATTAGCATTAGACAATTTAAAGAAGTTTTATAGATTCTTAGACTTTGGGAATAGGGTCGGAGATGGGATTAAATTCGATAGTAGGGTATTATACACGATACATGTTACATGATAAACAAAGTTAGCAAATAGAAACTTTTTAATAATTAAATCTGATAAAATTGCCTATGTTTTACAGGATAAACAAAATTTTTGTTGGTTAACTGTTTTTGTTTTTAATATCTTTTTACAAAATTAGATTGGCGTTATTGTTATTCTACAAATCCTTCCTAAAAATATACATATCTACTTAAATAAGCACCTCATTTTTTTATAGGACATCTTAAGAACAAATTTTCTTATTTAATAATTCACACTCTATCTCACATTCAATGCACATATTTAGAACAAATCGGATAGGTGCTGGTGGCTCGCCTGCTTTTTTACCAGGTCGCAAGACTCGATAATAATTTTTCAGGTTATTTCTGTGTTGAGTACGCCTATCGGCGGCTGGGACCGGTCTCGGACATTTATTCTGAGATAAGCAAATAACTGGTTTGCTGAGTGCATCGGCCATACGTGGATTTGACAATGTACGCAAATGCACCCCGACACTAAGTCAAGGCTTTAGTTATAGAAAAAACAAACAGGTTAAAAACGCTGACCCATATACCTAACCGTAACTAATAGCAAGTGGACGCAATCAGTTTGATTGTAAGCGTACATAATCCACATAATTATGTTCACGTTGGTAAGCAATGCCTATCCATCTAACATTTAAACGTGTTTTCGTTTTTCACGCAAAATTTCATTGTTTCGAACCGCTTGTATACGAGATTTTTCTGTGACGGAGTGGTATAATCCGGTAATATCCACGCCACTGGAAAATAATAATAAAGCGATAAATAATTTATTAGTTCGGAGAAAAGTGTTCACAAACACGAGCATTTTATACTAATGAATTCGATAAATTGGAACAAGAAATGAAATTGAAACTAGATCAAAATAAAACACTCTAGATACGCTGGTACCCAAAGCTTTCGTATTCTGGGTTAATGTAATCGTCGTAATCGGAATATGTTCAGTAATTAGTATGTAATATAAATTATTAATAACTAGAAATAATAACAACAATTATAAACTACAATAAATTGTCTCAAGCAATTTAAAGTTGTCCTGTCTATAATGCAATTACTGTCAATTTTTCTGTACAGCACAGTAGCACAAAAAAAGTATTCATCTTCTACACATTTCATTAAAATTACAATAGGTACAGTCATCGGTTATGGTTTAGTGCACTTAACCATTTTGAAATCTAAACTTAACTTACCATCAATAATTTATATGAAATGACAATAATACGTCGTAAAACCCCGTGAATAACTACCCTAGAATGTAAAACAGCCGGAGTTATCATTTTCTAGTTGCATTTAACTAATTAACTGATAAGAGTTAAGGTTCAGGCCGAGACAGTTATGGCTATGCTAATGAATAGTTAGAGATAGGAACTGGTTTGGTCATCTGCCATTAAGATTGAAAAGCTTTTATCTGCTTCATTAGGTAAATTACACGCACATTTTATTGTTTAAGATGCATCATTTTACTTGTTTTATCGAATTGTCAATAAATATTTTTATATTGTATCAAAATATAGTTACCGGTTTTTGATAATTTAAAAACCATTCAATCGCAAACAATATGTATCCTTACCTATATACTAAAGACAAAAGAAACAACACTACGAATATTCAGCAAGCAAATTAATTCGTTTAAACAATTACCGGTCCATTCGCAATGTATTGAGAATAAAAACGATGTTTAAATGTAGTTTTGTTAGAAATCGGGCATGAGATACAATTAAAATTCAATGATGGACCTCTATTCGTCATTGTCACACGTGAAAAGCATGAAAACTGTTGCAATCGCGTTGATTTCGGATGTGTCGGCTAAACGTTGATGCAATCTTAGTAGGTATCAGGTTAAACGGCTGTATAGTTAGGCTGGCTGTGCCATTTTGTACCTAGTACTCGATTTGTTCGATGCGCAAGACGTCACTTGTACACACAATGAATAGGTACGCGCAGGCAACGGCTATGAGCCAAGCCTCGACCAATAAAATACGCAATGTTAGAGGTTTCAAATGTACTGTGACATTTTGCATTTGTGCACATTGTATATGTGGGTATCAAATAGCGCATTAGTAGACCGAATATGATTCAAACGATACGTTATATCCTTTTTAATTAATAATAGGTACGTAAATCAATAAGCACAACATCAGTTTTCCGGGTTTTTTTTATATTTCATCAGTTTTCATAATTTGGCTTAGTTTATGTTTCGATAGCCGTGGGTAAAGAATATGAAGTATATTTATAATAGTTCCAAACTACACAATTTTCCTTGAGGCCTGTCGCGAAAAGGTAATAGGCAGAGTCACAGTTACTTTCGCATTATAAATAATAGTGTCGATTATCTGTCAGTCAGTATTATTTCGATTTTTTTACTATGAAACTTCAGTTAAAAGAAACACCCTTAATTTAACGGATATGAATTTTTGTTTATAAGTACAACTTTGCAGCTACAATGAACACTAATATAATACATTTTTCTTTAATAATTTATTTAATTTTGATCATACTTAGTGATCCATCAATTTCAGATTTAGACTTGTCATTTCAAACCAAATATCCAATATCTTGAAATTAATTTTAGTTCAAAACTATTATAGGCTTGCAGAAGCACTTGAAGGTCGAGCTTTTCGGATTTTGTATACCTTCAATAGGTACGGGCATGCAAGTACAACTGTGTCAAATTTCAAGACGATGACGCCATCACCTGCTCCTTCGGCCACATCAGAAACCATCGTAAACTAAAGTATTTGTCAAATATTGGGAAGAACCTATACCACAAGACGCCACGGGGGACATTATATTGCAAAACATATTAAAATCTTTTAGCAAAAGGGAAAATGTAAAACCTTATTTTATGTTCTCGTCGGACCAGAACTTTAAATTACGTGCAATTAAAAAGAATATAAAAAATGGAAACCTCAAAATGTATGCCATAATCATAAGGTGATTGGGGACATGTTGTTTTTGTGTCTGTATTTTCAAAATATGTGTATTATGAATAATTAAAGTTTCAAATTAGCCTACAGACTTCAAATTATTTAATCACCCCACAAAAAGTGGTTTTATAGAACTTTTATTAAAAAGTATTTCGAAATTTGTTGTATATTTTTCAACCACTGTCTGCTGGACAAATACTAATTAAAAGCTATCAATGGAAAACCAATAGAGATTACTTAGTTTACGCCGTTTTTCATTAGACTGAATAAGTATAAAAATCACATTTTTGTTCGGGAATATTCCCACGGCCCAACCAACAATGCCTTGGAACGATTAACCATTATAAATTTTACCAAACATAATAATGTTATCTTAGTTTTTTGTCGATTAAAGAAGCCATTCCTGCATTTACTAAAATTGTAAACTTTAGATAGGTATCGATATTGAGTCACGATCGAATTTTAACTCGGTATTTTAAAGGGTTGTATTCCCATCGCTTTTAAATCTTTACATTTTTCGCCTCATTTCAATGGTAGGGAAACAGGTTTATTCCAATGCTATGTCAGAAGCATCTTGCTAAAAGCTATCGATCCTAGATCCGACCTCAGACACGCTTTCACTCAGTCTGCAGTCACAAGACTGTTGACATTAGCAATATTATGAGAGAGGCATATAATATCGGTAATGCTCACAGAAAATAATTTATGTACGAACGAACGTTACGGCTATAAGATACTTGCAAATAGAGTGAATTTTCAAAGGCAGCTCGGTTATGCTCGGTTTCATTGTTTATTTTTGACAAATATTCACGCGGCCGTGCGGTTTCTGTGTCAGGTAATCGCCACTATGTATCCACTCTGTTACGTAGTCACTCAGCAACCACACTGCGAGGACGCCCAGAGGTAATCATCACAATTGGCAAGGTTTTCCAAACTTTATGCCGCTGAAATACGAAATTATCACCCAGACCAGCTTGTTATTTCAATAACAATTTGTTTGTTTTGATAGCTATTTGTAATAAAGATTGGTCAGGGATTTTCCCACGAGGACATTATGTAATATTAAACACAGATTCAAGTTGTTTTCTTAACTTAATTAATTTCAATCGTCATTAATAAGCAAATGGAAGTCAGCAAGGAAGTAAATTACTTAATTTACGGGGTCAAATAAAAAACAACCGATTTTTTTATTATTTGTCGTTTTACCTTTTTGATATTTTACAAAATATCAAAATGGTCTATAAAGAACGATTTATTGTTGAATATCTGACCCAGCTCAAATTTCATTATGGGGGTAGGCATAAATAATTTGATTGCGGAGCATTCTAAGGATTTCTCGATAATTATTGTGTACTTAGTTTCTTTGACTTAAGGCTTTGAGTTGTAGGGTTTGTCTTTTTAATAATATTGGAGTTTGTACATCAGGAAGTTTTTATCTATTATAGTATCTAACTGATGTGTTTATTTATATAAATAGAATTGCTTCATTATGTATTGTTGCGCGTTGTTATAACATATTTCAATTGTCTCAATGAACACGTTGTGGTGCTAAACCGTTCCGTATCGGGCACTTTATAAAATCTGCCTCAGTCTGGTTTTTGATTGCTAATAGCTTATCTGTTATACGTCAAATAAATAACTCAACAATCATAGTGACCCATTTCCTATAATAAAAAGGAAGTGTCAGATTCTTAGGGGGGCAATTTTACATGAGCAGGATTTTTTTTATTGTGTTTTCTATGATTTTTATTTTATTTTATGGGCGATAGTACCAATTTCATTTGCAGAATCTGTATACTGTGTTACATGCCAAATACTGTAATAAGATTTATTATACATGACGTTGTAGCGATTTAATATTGTACGAACTGATGTGTAATATTTACAGTACAAAAACATATTGTGCAAGTGAAGCATAATTTGTGCAAGCCTTTATTTTAGAGAATACAAGTAGATACTTCCATAACACTTGTAGTTATTTGCCAAGTCGTCAAATCGTGATTATCTCAGTTGCATCTGGAATATTTTACTCACAGCACTAGTCGAGGCGAATAACTAATAAAGCGTAAATTGATATGCAATCAATACGTGGAATGGAATTATTTTTTACAAAACTATAATTAAATAACAATTCTTTTATAGATACAAAGGTATTATAAATAACATTCTAAAATAAGACTTTTCCTAGAATCGAATGTAGATGCAGTGTTAATGTTTTATGTCATTAGTTATATAGGTAGAAACACCGATTAAACTATGTAAGACCGTTCACAAAATACGTCCTTAAGTAAATATTTCATTAATAATGAAATATCTTTTGACAGATGTGTTCAAACACAAGATTTAAGTAAAACTTTTAATTTATTATAAAAGTGGTCAAAGTGGGAGTCGAGAGGTTTTATAAATATACAAGCTGCCCGGACAGACGTCGTTCTGTCGAAATAAGTCCATACAAAAATGTAGGAATTCCCTCGCAGCGCCACCGGGTCCAATTGTGAATCTAAACCATCCACCAAAAAAAATCATTCAAATCGGTCCAGCCGTTTAGGAGGAGTTCACTGTCAACACACGTACAGAAGAATTATATATCTATATAAAGATAATACTATAAAGTAACAAAAAAAAATTATAATTAAAAGATGATTAATCAAGGCCAGTAGGTTTATTACACCACGAGTAGCCCAATGTTAAGTTTATCTAAACAATAAAATTCTAACGAGTGTCATTAAATTCGGCAATGCCAAATCGTACAGACTAGTAAATGTCCTTGTCGCTTTCAATAAATGCTTAAATTAAAGAGTTTTGAGACGAGGAAAAATAACCAGGTTCAGGCTAATTTGAGCAGTTATAGTAAAACACACACAAAACATAAATTAGCTCAAATTACTGCTGTTTTTTATACCCTTAAAAAAGTTGTATAAATATGAAATGGGTAAACGTTTGAACAATTTACGATTGATGGCAGGTATTTATATATTGGACTAGATTTATTAATTCAGGTAAATAGAGAAAATAATCCGAATGCGACCACAAATCAATATTAATTGACCACAAAAATGCAGTATTTTTTCAAGTACCAACGCGCGTTATGTACAAATAGGGAAATTATCGATTCTTAGAAAAAAATCAATATCAATGTACATAGTAAATGGAATTGTTTTGTAAAATGGAAAACAACATTGTATTTTAATGTGTTATAAAAAATTACTGAAACTGCTTAGGGCTTCCAGGAACTAGTACCTATACTAACAGATAAGTCGGTCACATAAAAAAAAAATAACAATAATACTAGGAATAATTCTAAAAAACAATGATTCATTACATTTCATAGTTTCAGGTTTTAGGTCGTTACGATACTATTCATACTAACTAGTCATGTCTATTCTAACGCTACATATTGACATAATGATTTATATATAGTATACATATAGTTATAAATTATGTATTTTGCAATTTATATCTTTAACTACCAGTTCCTACCTCCCCTTTTCGTACTCATTTCGTAGAACTAGATTTCCGAACCAGTGCATCTTCAATGCATTCGACCTTTAGTATTATACTAGGACAAATAAATTATTAGATTTTCCATTGAGATATAGTTATTACCACAAAATAAATTTATGTATATTTATACATAGTCTTTTTAAGCAGGTGCGGATATTTAATTTCACCTCGTTACAGCTGGCTGGCATTTGGCCATAATTAAATTATTATTAAATTTTGAGCATAAATGTGAAGATGGCTCTCAACACAAGGTCAGGGTAGACGACACTGCCTCTGAGGATATCGAGATATTAAGTTCATTTTGCATCAACATAATCCTGAGAATAAAATAATAAAAAGAATCCTAAGAATCCTCTTGTGGAGGCCAGCAACTTATTTAATGAATTCTAATAGGAACGACGCGTTTCCTATTAAATGGACAACAATCTCTGCTGTGCATAAATCATAGGATGTTATCGAGTAATGTTTTTTTTAATGTATGATTATCAACGCAGTATATCTTATACATATATAAAATTTTTAATTTTTTTTTTATAATTGCCGGGTCAGTTAGTATAATTCGATGTGATGAAGGATATTTCGATATTTTTTCCTAACATTAGTCAGGTCCAATATTGTATAAGTAACCCCGCTAAGTATAAATGATTGACATTACAGACATTCGCCTTTCGGTATTTCTGCTTTTTATTTACATATTCAAATTGTTGCTAATCAATGCACTGTAATACTTCTTACGCGCTAAAATTCACTCATGACCTACATGTCAGACATCATACATCATAAAAAAGATGTATTTATTTTAGTAACTACGCTTTAATACATAGTGATGTATTTAAATGTACCAAGCAAATATCTAAGGAACAGGACCGTTAAGTTGGCATAGATCAAGACAGCTGACATCGTTTAAGAGCAACGGAACGTGCTCGTTGGGTCGGTGTTCTCGCGGCCGGGCTGCGGTGCCGGTGGCGCGGCGGTGGCGCGGCGGTGGTGCGGGCGCCCCTCGATTGTGAATCAACCTGCACTTGCAATGACAAGTGATTCGAAACTTGGCTCAGATTCGTGTCGGTCACGTGTCGTATCACATTACATGATACACGCTATGCAAAAGTAGTAGGATTTATCATAACTGCGCTGTTTATAAAACCACAAGTTAGTTACGGATTTTTATTAACACTTTCATATCAAATGAAGATTAATTAAATCTTTACATTTTAAATAATAAACGAATGTATTATTATACTATTTTTAACTTCTAGTGACTTACATACCCACTGCAATATTTGTATATAATACCTACTACAAACATAATTTGATGAAATATTTTAAGTTGGTAATGAAAAGCATAATAGTTAGGGATATATGTACCTATCTATTCAATTCTATTATTGTTGTTGGATCTTTTTGTAATTATTTCAAATATTTGACATTTATTTACAATAGACTCAAGAAGTGTAACAAAAGTCACTATTGTTATGAAATTAAATCCGTGAAATACAAAATGTATGAAGTACATACATCATTTCATTCCTCACCCCTTATTAAAACATAGACTTATTGGTTTTTAATAACACTGAATAGTTTAAAAGCCTTAGTAGAAGAAAAATAGTACACTTTTAAAATATTATAAATACCAAATTAATAAGTTCGGTGATAATCTTCGAAATTATAGAAATATAGGTATTTTAAATATATTATAATCTGTCGGGGTTAATTTATGTAGGTAATGTTAAGTTGTTATCAAAATAAATTTGCTTATCGCCAGGGAAATTAAATGTAGATAAAATTGCCTTTTACACAACATTGTCTGGACGAGTAGTTTACGTATAGATTTTACGATCGTGTTTTGCAAAAACAAAGTAAAAAGTAAGTTGTTGCGTAGCATGGCCGCAGGTGGGCGCTGCACAAAATGTGCGATGAGGAAAAGCCGTCGGGGGAGAAATAATCAAAATATATTATTAATTCACAAGTACGTTTGATGGTGGGTCCTTTATTCAAGCAACGGAGCAACGGATCGACGTTATTTTGTGCATAGAATTATTGAATGGGCTAGAGAATGCCATAGACTTATAACCCCAAACGGGAACCTGAGCGCAACCGCGGGGGACAACAAATACTAGCGTATTTTATAATAAGGTAGGTGGTAAAACTAATTAAGAGGTGCAAAAAATAAGAACGTAAACCACTCATCGGCGTCTGGCGTCAAACCTCATTTAACTTATCAATTGCCAATATTTTTTGCCTTGGCACAAGTTACACACAAGAAACAAGACTCATAATATATTTTAAAAGTAAAATCCGTTATCCATACAGCGTAAAATAATCGTGCCAACATTCTATAAGAATTATTTCCTTTAAAAAAAAGCTGTCTTAACACACTTCGGAGAGCGTTTTAAGAATAAAAATTAATAACAAATCTTTGAGTGACTGATCTAGATCAAGTAAGTGTATGATCGTAACAACTAGTTCACGTTATCTAAAACTTAAAACGGTCTGTTGACCTTATGTAAAAAACACAATTGCCATTGCTGAATTTGAACTTCAAAGCGGTTTAGTGTATTCTGCTTATAGGTCATAACATTGAACTCTTGACTCTCGTAATGTCTGGGAATTGAGTCTTATCAGAGTGAGGTATGATTTATATTATTATGATTTCGGAACTGGTTAAAATTATATTTATTTTCTAAATAGTGTTGAGGATTCTACTGAAAAATAAGACTAATTTATAATTGAAATAACTGGCATTGAGGAGGAGCCTTCTTTAGTAATCAATCATCATATGCCTGCCCTGTTCTCAATCCACTGGGGTCAGTGCAATATATACGCTTCTAGTTGTTTCGTTGCCCTACATTACAACAGTTTTGGAAGTCATCCCTCTTTGCTGACCTCATGGTCCAAACTGTCAGTCAATATTTCATATAGTTGCACCTAATGTTAAATTAATATCGTTCGTAATTTCACAATTCCTGCATCGATTAATACTGAACCCTAAAATATAACTGTTGTGTTGTTTACCTTGTCTGAGTTTAGTCAATGACAGGTTTTCAGGTGACCGTGTTTATTTGCTCACAACAATGTATTTTTGACCCAAAAATGTCAGTGTTTTACAACTCATATTTTAGGGTGCCTTTATTAAATTAACGAAAAATTCAAACGCAATGTTAATCGAACTTGTTTCTGCTTCTCACAATAAGTACTTAATACAGTTTATTAAACTTCGGGGATTCGGGCTTAATCCTGATTATCATTAGTATAGTTCATATAGGCGAAGCAACCTACTTACATAGTCCCTATATAGAATCTTTATATTAACTATACTAATGATACTATGAAAAAGAAATGTAATTTTGACGGAACGGTTTACTCAAAATTTGGCTTAGAACCCCTATTCAACTAATACCAACTTCGTCGGCGAACCGGCCCACGTGGGTATTGGAGATCTTACCTCTCGCGTGATTGCGTAGTTAACGAAAGAGACAGAGCATAGAAGCCCCGTCGAAACATCCTCGAGCTAGAGTCATTTTCCTTACAGAATTGAAGCCCAGGACTCTCATCCCAACACTCACCACACAACTGTGCTGCCGCTCGCTGACCTTTTAGCAGCTGGTTCTAAGCCAATATGGTAACAGTAAACTAATATTTATTTACAAATTTACAAGTACTTCCTAATAATGATTGTCAACATTGTGTCGCGCCGGGTGCAGACCGTAGGTACATTTGGTAACACCACTGACATAACTGGTTACAATATAAACATATTTACAAAAACCATATATTTTACTTTTAAATTTATTTTTAATATATGGTTAATGGTAACAGTTGTCGCCATAAAACATAAAACATAAAATAAATTTTGAGATACTTTAGATAAATGTACTTAATAAAAGTGAGCTATAATAGTGCACCTTAAATATTTGCTAGTACATACAGTCATTGTTCTAGCACAATAATTGAAAAACATACGTGCATAAGACGTGACGATAACGGAGGACAAATAATATGAACTGCGATGTATGAATAAAATGCCTATTGGAGCGTGCCACTAATTCACATATAAATGAAGTGTGAATATGTTATTATAACCGAGACGATAACGAGGAAACATCCCATAAATACATCTGCTATTGCCTTACAATGCAGGTAGATAATAGATGATAATATTACTAAAAAAATATTGGTTGATTATAACATCCCGCCCGATCGTATCTCAAATAAGGAATGGAGTATGCTCTTATGCTGGAGGATTAAGTCGGTTTCGGTTTCGGATTAAATAATTTATTTCCTAAAAGAACATTACACAGTTCACTTAATCTGAGAAACTTTAAATTATTATACAAATGAGTTTAATGTACCATAATTATATAATCGGTAAAAAAGTGTCAGTGATTAATGAGGTACACCATCAGTCTCTTTTTAAAAGTTTTATTAGTAAAGTCATTGGTTTATTAAAAATATCTTCTTGCGGCAACTCTTTAATCCCTAAAAATCATTCAGAATAGGTGAACTAATAAATATACACAATCTGTCTTATACAGGTTGTTACACTAAACTATCTGAAAAGTCGAGAGGAGGTTAAATCGGCCTTATACGGAGTCCATTCACAATATTTATGAACCCTAGTAACGCTGTATAACCTACCCCAAAAAAAAAACTGATTTTTATGAATGAAAAATAGACATTCTATTAAAATAGATACAAAGGCCTTTCTGTTAAATAATCTGGTTCTCTGACTTGACAGCTTACTCGGGTTGTTGGCTTTGATAATGAATTATATTTTACGGGGTATTTTGTAAGACGTTGTATAATATAATCTATAATATAAGACAAGGACGCTTACAATTGATTCCAATCCATTTTTGTTTCGAAAAATACTACTTAAATCTTCTATTTTATACCCATTATGAAGTAGACTTCAGATATAACCTAGGCGAGTAAGTGTATGGGATAAACTCAACAAAACTAACTGTAACTAAATGCCTCCGCATGGCTATGACTGTCGAGGATTTAAGTCATTTGCTGCTTGTTCATGTAAATGTTAATTTCATAATCATTTGTACAAAATTGTACATAATGGTGAACTATAATTTTTCATTCATATCATTTTTTTAAAGTTTTCGAAAGTAATACGATTTGGTATGTGTACGAAACTGCTAGACAACATTTCCTACTAATATTATAAATGCGAAAGTTTGTATGTATGGATGTTGGTTACTCTTTCACGCAATAACTACCAAGTAGATTTGAATGAAACTTGGCACATGGTTTATCCATATCCAAGAATAACATATAAGCTACTTTTAAGCCCGACAACACGGGTAAAACCGCGAGGGACAGCTAGTAAAAATATTGAATGAAAATTACTCAAGTAATGTCTGTTCTTTAATACATCGAAATAGCTGTATTCATTATAATAACACGCTATCTGTTCTCACAGGTATTTTCATATCGCGACTTATCACGCCATAGCCTATTAATAATAGAATGCAACAATTTGAGAACACAGTTGAATAGCCCAACAGTGGTGAACGCGTCGACGTAAAACTAACGTTAGATAAATTATAGTTATTGGCCGTCTAAACGTAATCAGAGTTACGAATATTTAGCTTACCTAAGAGCAATACTTTTGTTTACTAAAAGCGAATGTTACGCATACGTTGATAACGTTAATATACCTAGTTGCGGCAATGGCCAATTGCCTATAATAAAGCTGATTTCCCATTTCCGTTCACAGTTTAGGTGGAACAACCTGGAATTAGTTGTTTTGACTATTATAACAAGCGACATAAGGTGTAATTTGGCATGTTAAAAAAATAACTTTGTTTTGTTTTGGAGGTAACGGACACAATGACAATTGTTAAATAAATCAATGATGTATACCAACTGTAATACATTAAATGAATTATATACTATTTATTCCGAATGTAAAATTTCTATAATATAACTCAAAAGGAAAGGAGGTTGGTCAATATAATAATGCCTTATTTGGTCTCATGAATGTGAATAGAAGTTAAATAAATTAAATAATAAAATTTCAATGATTTTATCGTAAAAATGTGGATAAATTAGACCTTGTAAATTTTCTAGCAACGTAAATTACCCGACTATAAGTACGTGTATTTCATTTTTTTCTTATCCGTAAAACAATGGATTTGAATTTCATTAAGTTACATTGCAGAGACGTTGTAAAAAATAGATTCGGAGATTCACAAAGAGTCATTAAGTTTTTTATACCTGTTTATTATTGTAACAGCATCGATCTATCAACCGCTTGTAATATTTTACAGAAATATACCAAGAATGGTCTAGATGGTAAATATTAATGACGTTTTTATTAAATTACTAGCTGTCCCCCGTGGTTTCACCCGCGTTCCTGAGGGATGTAACATTTTCCCGGCACCAAAAGTATCCTATATTACTTCTAATACCTCCAAAAATATGTGTACAATGTTTCATGATGATCGGTTAAGTAGTTTTCGCGTGAAATCGTAACAAACAAACTTACATTCACATTTATAATATTAGTAGGATCAAAGGTTAAATTAGTATTGTGTATAATTTTTCAACGTACCTTTTAAATATCAAACAACATGAGAGACGAGAAGACAATAAAAAACAAAGCTACTAACAACACTTCTGTAATTAATTGGATGCACCATAAAATATTTTATTTAGCTTTTTCCTTGTTAACTGCAACAAAAGAAGATCTTGTGTTTTATACCTTAGTTTTAATATCTGACAGTAGTATTTTGTTACCTTGTTTATGGAAGATTCGCGATCATAATTATATAGTTATACGATTTATTCTACCTTTGTGTGATTTACCTTATTAATTTTCTTCACATGGAAATCAACTAATAAAGCAAACCTTAGATTTTATGGCATCTAAGTAATGTAGCCATAATGTCATCGCCTAACAAGTAATGCAAAACTTGTGCGGTTCATTGCACCTATCTCAGTCATTGACACCAGAAAAGGGCGCTCAGGTGCAAACCAATGCTGTATTTTCAAAATAAATAGCAACAGAGATAAGTGTTTACTTAGTAATCTTACTTCCCTGTGCGCATTTTTGAATGCTTTTAACCTGATTTTCTTAAGTAATGTATTCACCAATGCAATGCTTGGAATATCTAATGTGAGAGACAATAAGGAAAACTGGAAAATATACAGAATCATATATGTGGGCCAATGCTCTTAGCCATCTTCGTATTCTATAGTGATAATAGTTAAATAAATGAACTAACTCTTTTTAGTCATTATAGACATTAGGCACATGAGACTTAACAACTTCGCGGTTCACAGTCGACAACGCATTGGCGATGCCCCTAGTGATGCAAATCTCCATAGGAGGAGACGCCCACTTAGCATCAGGTGGACCGTCTGCTTGTTTTTCGGCATATGTGGTATATAAAAAAAACAGTAGTGAGGCAGAGTGAAAATTTCATTTAGGACAGCTACCCTTTCCTTGGAGTTACAGGAAATTGTTAACAAAGTAGATTATTTTTACTAGATTACTACTAGATTATTACTATTAGATATTTATGATCTAAACATGTATGTACATTAATCGTTATTATTATAGTAATATTTATTTTGTCATAGTAGTAATGGCTTTATGACTATTCGGATTATCTACAAAATCTTATTTTTAGAGGAATGGTTTGGTCCATCCACCCATCTTCAAAAGCCTTAAGTTGAAATGAAAATTATATATGTTTATCTCTGTTTTTCAAGCTATCCCACTCAAATTTTCACCAAAATAGATCTGGTAGTATTGCTGTCAGAACAACAGTTGTATCCTTGTTTGACGTATGAGAAAATTGGAAAGGTTCATTCATGTCAATTGTACATTTCTTACAATCAATGAATTAAGTGGTCATCGCCTATTATCTTATCTAAAAGCTCACTAAAGTATACAAACAAGCAAACGTCCGATTAGCAAAGAGTTAAGTTGCGAATCCAATTGTAGGTAATAAGCATTTCAGGCAATATATTTTCTTTGTAAATCAAGTTTTTTGACTTTATAAAACAACTGAATTTTTTTTATCAGGTCACAAAACTGTAAGTGTTGTACACCCCTATTATAGGTCAAATGCCAGTCATTGTGTGCCTATCTTCTAGCCTACTTAGAAGTTTAAATGTGTATCCTGTTGGTGTGTCTATAAATAAATAAAAAAATATGTTCGAATAATTTATTTAATGTACTCATATTAACAAGTTTGTACACGAAACAAAAACTACATAATTATGTGCAATATGCAACTTCAATACATTGTCATAACACACGAAGATTGGTGTCGTCACGCTCTTCGTGAACACTACCATGAGCTGTAAGAAGGCAATCGCCTCATTTAATGTTGTGGCACTATACCGAAAGAGCCTTGCGACAAGGTTGTTTCGACGCGATACCGCGTGTGCGGAATCCGTAATAGCCTTGCAGAATTCACACACCCATATAGCAGACGGAATGGGATACGTCTTTGTCACACATTTGAGATAAGAAAGAGATATCGCATTCGGAATTTTAAATTCACATTGCAGTATACAGGGATGTATTTTGAGAGACCCCGTTTAAACGAGATAAGGGCAGGAGAATAAATATACTTGGAAAGCTAGTATATGATAAAAAGAAGGAATAGCAATAAATATCCAATACGGTAAACCTAAGTAACAATTTGAAAAAAAAAAACAAAAAGTAGATTATCACCAGCAAAGGTTCTGTACTTGAATACACTAACGTAATTGTAAATGTGTCGAAACCACAGTTTATTGTATACTATGTTTGTTTCTGAAACGTTTTGTTTTCAGATTCGTCACGGCTGATTAGGCACACTACTCCGGCATTAGGTACATGGACGAACGAAGTATTTTCAATTATTCATAATCGACTAACTGATATACCTACACATTTTGTTATTTGTAACGTAGCAATAAACGCTTGCCTTGCACAACAACCACTAAACGTGTTTATGCCCCTAAATGCATTTGGCGCAAATAGAAAACCATCGAGTTGTACACATTGAGCGGCTTACACGTCTAGTGATCGTTATGCAAGTGTATCTAAGTATCTTTTGTTAATAATAACCACCGGTAAACTAGTTGTATCGGTGTCGAAGTGATAATAATGAGGAAATCGGTTAATTTGTGTACTCTTTAATTTGCCATTAGTGATATACTAGATTCATCGATATTGTATGATGTAAGCTGTTTCGAACAACCAAATTAAATTTAGTGTTTGGTACTTTATAAACCGTTTTTGGTTTGTCACATGAAATAATTAGGTAACATCGGCTGTGTCCAAAACCCAATAATTATGAGAACGAGGCCAAAGGCACTCGCTCGAGTTATTCGTTTTAACGCCAATAGGTGGTGTATGAAATTGTGTGGTTGCTCTGACCGGTGTTGAGTGCAATGGAAAAGAAACAGGATAAAAACTGACAGAGACGCATAGCAAGCGATGTACTTTTACAGGTTTTTATTTACATTTCCATATCCAATTTACGTTTTGATTCGAAGTGTTACAAATTTATTTGCATCTTTAAAATGACTTAACACAATGATCGATTACAATCTGGATTAACACATAGGATACTTTTTATCCCGGAGAAAGTTACATTCCCCGGGAATGCGGATGAAACCGTAGGGGATAGCCTGTTAAATGTATTTTAAATATTACTGATCGTTACTCAAACAAATGCCATCTTCAGTTTTGTTTTTATCAAATCGCTTTATCATTAGTAGACAGGAAAGAGAACTATAGTAAAACTGTGTGTTTATATTCGATATGTTTCCGTATGGTCATAACGTTGGTTGGCGATGGCATCGCATTGCGATTTGCGTAGAACGTTTTCTCCGTCAACTGTGCGAATGAGAACTCGAGGTGGGCCAACCGGTCGCGGATCGGATCTGCGCCGGCGCAGCCGCAGTCCCCGCCGTCGGCGCCGGCGCCTGCGCCTTAGTAACTCGCCAACTATTCACGACACGCAGCAGGGGCTGACTTGGCTCTGCATAGTCAGATGCCGGCTGCATCAAAAATTAATTTCGAAAGCAAACACAAAATTGAATAGGTATCAAAAGTCCTATTGGTTTTAAACTAAATCGTGATTGGATAAATAACAACATTGATATAAAACCCGTTATAAACAACGAATGATAAACAAACGACATTATGATAGTAATTCTACTAACACACCTAATTACTCAATTAGGTGTTCTCGGTATTTATTCATAAGCCTTGCCTGAGGCGTATTGTTTGTTGAGGCAATATTTAATCACCGGTATATTATGGAGGGTTATTCTATTCGTATCTTTTAGCGGATCATCTAAATATAAAATTGACACTCGAAGGATTGCTGCTATTTATTACCTTAGAAGATTCTCCTCGTTAGAACAATGATATCGGGTGCCTGTTACAAAATTGCCGTTAATTTCTAAACAAATCGGTCAGACAAAGAAAACATTGATTTGAGGCGTGTGTGTGCTATTGGCTTGTTACTATTTACACATGAGTGCGATACCTACATATATTTGGGACAAAGATACGAGTAAGTTGACACCAACGGAAAATGAAGGTGTTAAACTAATATTTCGATATTGGTATGTATATTGCTTTATTCAAGATCATTGTTTGACTTTATAAATCATTAAGTAGGTACCGCTTGGTACAAAGCTGGGTCAGTTATCATTGTATAAGTACTTTGTAGATATACACATAAAAATGATGTCGATTTCGAAAATCTACAATGATTACGTCCGGTTTACAAAATCCATGACAATTATTTATGTTTTTTTTTATACAGCTTCACTATTAATATACAGTTCTAAATACCTACTTAATATGTTGTAAATGTAATAACATTATTCATTTACTAACATTATTAACATAAACTTTACATTTAATCCTTTTTAGGGTCCCTTATCTAACAGGTCAACGGGACCCTTTACTAAACCTATCCTTCGTTATCCGCCGTTTTCAATATAACAAATATTTTGCAAAACCAAACGTAAACAATTGGGTAGGTTCCCAAATGAAAACGTGTTTTTACTCTATTTTAAAAACGGTACATCGTACAACCACATTCTTGGCGTGGTTATAGTTCTCTAACCTAAAAACAAGTAGACAAATCCGGGCCTGAATAAATGAAATAAAACACTTTTTTTGTTGAATACTTACATAAAACAAAAGTTTTGTGGGAACCAGAAGGAACCCTCGGTACACGAATCCGACCTTCACTTGGCCGCTTTGTGTTGTGATAAGATGTGTCATTATATTATTTAGTTTCCCAGGTGATTCATACAATAGGTACAATAACATTATAGTGAAATGGCAGCTAGTTAAGAAGCATTCGCAAATATTATTAACTATGCCTGCTCATGTTAAATAATATTAGTATGTTCTCTACCTGATGAAAGAATATCGATAACAAAGCATACAGTAAACATGATTTCTCGACTGTTAAAACGCTACATGTAACCTTAAACGTATATCACTTATCATTCTTTTCATTCATTAGTACCTGTTCATTCAGGAAATTAATAATTTGTTATAAAACCTTTAGTGACAGACGTAGGCACCGCGGCCGCAAGTGTATTCAGGTACAGCTATGATATTCTGCAATCAAACTCGACGATGAATTCACGCAATGACTATTCCCTGTCTCTGTCTCGCAACTCTGCAATTAGACGAGAGGTCTGCTCTATCCGCGTGTTCACCTGAGCGATCACTCGGCGAGTTTGGCTTGTGAATAGCACTGCAGCACTAAATGCGTTCACTCACACATACACACAAGCGAGAAGTACATGTACGAACGGTACCTCAAACAAGTTTGCCGAGTGGCGAGATGGATGATTTTATGCAGCCTTATCACTGGACCTCGCGGCTCGCATACCTTATAGTTAAACCAACGACATTGTCACAGTGTAGGTATTTTCCCATTTTCCCTATAGATCTTCTTAGTTTACAATCATGTTATCTATGGAGATAATAAAACGTGATTCGCAAATCTAAATGGTTTACCTCCCATACCTTATCAGACAATTTGCTAAGGTTAATTACCCAACTATGTTCAGCTGTCCAATAACATTGGACTGCCACCCATATCTAATCGATAAACGATCATTATAACACTCGTGATCTCATAAACAATAGGCAGTAAATGAAATGAAATGAAATGAAATGAAATGAAATGAAATGAAATGAAATATTTTATTCAAATAGGCCTTCACAGGCACTTATGAAAGGTCAGACTCTACCACCGGTTCGGAAGGTTGCTTTTACTGAGAAGAGCCGGCAATAAACTCAGCAATTACTCTTTTCAAAATAAGATTTTGTACATAAAGATGTGTCTTGCTGGAGCGAGCGCTACACCCAAGCATTGTCGTCATTAAAATAATCATTTGTGTTGTAGAAAGCCTTTTGTACTAAAACAGTCTTAATTCTTTCCTTAAATTTTTGTAAAGGCAAATTTAAAATTTCAGTAGGGATTTTATTATAGATGCGTGCACTATGTCCTAAAAATGAGCCTTGCACTTTTTGCAGTCTATATGCAGAAGTGACAAGTTTATCCTTATTTCTAGTATTGATGGAGTGCATATCACTCTTTTTGACATAAAGACTAATATTTTGATGTACAAATATTATGTTTGCATAAATATACTGCGATGCAACTGTGAGGATATCAATTTGTTTAAACTTTTCTCTGAGGGAAGCTCGAGAACTCAAATTATAAATGGCTCGAACAGCTCTTTTTTGCAATATAAAAATGGTTTCTATATCGGCAGCTTTACCCCAAAGCAAAATGCCGTAGGTCATAACACTATGAAAGTAGCTAAAATAAACTAATCTAGCCGTATCGACATCTGTAATCTGCCTGATTTTTCTAACTGCGTAAGCTGCTGAACTAAGTTTTCCCGCAAGACATGATATTTGTGTCCCCCATTGAAGTTTTGAGTCTAAAGTAATTCCTAAGAAAACTGTTGACTCAACAAGGCTAAGAGCTTCGTTGTCTAACATTATACTACAGCCTAGTTTTTTAACATTGGGTAATGCAAATTTAATACATTTAGTTTTTCTTGCATTTAAAACAAGATTATTAACAGTAAACCAATTTAATACCTGGGCTAATGCACCGTTTACATCGTCATAATTGTATTTCAGTCTATCAACACCAAAAATCAGTGAGGTATCGTCAGCAAACAGTACAATTCCACAGGTATTTCTTACGTAAAATGGTAGGTCATTGATGTATACTAAAAATAGAAAAGGCCCTAGAATAGAGCCTTGGGGTACACCCATATGCACAGGAGAACCAGATGATTTAACTCCATTCACATTAACACTTTGAGTTCTCTCACTAAGGTACGATTTCATCAAATTAAGTGCTGCACCCTTAACTCCATAATGGTCTAATTTACGCGTAAGTGTCTGATGGTCAACACAATCAAAAGCTTTAGATAAATCACAGAACACTCCAATAACATTCTGCGACTTTTCCCAAGCGTTGAAAATTTGTTTTAAGAGTGCTACCCCGGCATCAATAGTGGAGCGACCTTTAGTAAAACCGTACTGCTCACTGTGTAAAAGTTTATTTAAATTAAAGTGAGCAAGTAGTTGCGTTAAAATAATCTTTTCGAATACTTTGCTTAGGGCTGGCAAGATAGAAACGGGCCTATAATTGGTTGGATCACTAGGATCTCCGGCCTTGAACAAAGGTATAACTTTGCTATGTTTCATTAAATCCGGAAATTTACCAAAATCTACGCATCGGTTAAAAATTAGAGCTAAATGGGGAGCAATATTATCAATTATACCCTGCAAAACTGTTACTGATATACCCCATAAGTCGCCAGTCCGTTTAACTTTTAAACTTTTGAAAGTTTTGATGACATCGAAAGGTGTGATATGCCTAAACCTAAACAATTCATTGCACTCTGATACGTTAGTTTTTAACAACGACTCAGCATCTGCCGGTGAAGAATCCAAGGAGCTGGTTGTGGCTATAGGTATGTCACTAAAAAAATTATTAAAAGCAAGTGCAATTTGGTCATCTTCACAGATAATATTTCCGTTAATATTTAATTCAATGCGCTTATTATTGTTTTGAGTTTTACCTCTTTCTGAATTAATTATGTTCCAAGTAGTTTTTACTTTATTATTTGATTGGCTTATCTTATTTCTTAGATATATAGATTTTGCCGAAGTGCAAGCTTTTTTAAACACTTTGGAATATTTTCTTACATAATCAATAAAATCGACATTTTGATTGTATTTCTTCATACCATACAACTCATACAACATAGCTCTACTTGTATAAATACCAACTGTTGCCCAGTCGTTAAACTTAATTTTATAATTTTCGTTGAAAGTCTTAAGTTTAAAAGCCTTATTAAATTCGATTTTTATAAATTCAAAGAGTTCAGTATAGAGACCATCCGGCTCGTCCTGTGCCATGCTAACAGAAACTATATTTTTATTAACGTTATCTTTAAATCGAGCGATACGATTCAAAGTGATGGGCCTACAAGTTATTTTAAGCGGCATATCATTCGATTCATTTACAAAAACTACCTTCTGGCCGCAATGATCAGAAGTTAATTCTGTAATAATTGATTTCTCAAGTGCATCACAGCTGCAAAACACATTATCGAGACAAGTGGCAGAAGTTCCCGTAATTCTGGTAGGCTCACAAAATAAATTACTAAGATTAAATGATTTAAATAAATTAATAAGTCTTATAGTTGTGGGAGAAGCTACTAATAAATTGACATTGAAATCGCCACATACTATAACATTCTTATTACAAGTTTGAGCTTTCTGTAAAGCATCTTCTACCACCATTTCAAATAAGTTATAGTCACCTAAGGGGGGACGGTACACGCAAACTATAACAAAGCGCTCAAGCTCCACACAGGACAATTCAACAGTGCGCTCGATAGATAAGTCTACAATATCTTTGCGGTTTTTACCTTTAATGTGATTTGAAACTAAAATTAAGCTACCACCGTGTATCGCTGTCTTTCTTACGAACGCACTTAACAATTTATAGTTAGGAATACTTATTAACAACTCAGAATTCTTCAACCAATGTTCGGTGACACATAATACATCAACAGCCCATTTCAATGGTCTGTATTCAAATAATGTACTCGATCTTTTGCGATGTATACATATAGGTAGAATGATCGGCCACACAAAACGCTTGAGCAATTTGAATGAGGACCAAGTATTTGGTTGGCAGGTCCAATGTACGAATACCAATATTAATGGCTTAGGTTTTCTAAATTTGAGTTGATAAATTTCCAATTACACATGGTTTCCATTTCCAGTCCATAGCTTCCGGACTTAGTGGGTAAATCAAATATCTCTTATTATCAAAAAATTTGCGACAGAAAATATACGTAATATTAGTAGTTATTGTCGTGAAAACCAATTACATTTTCATGTAACGGCATTAAAAAGACAGCAATAAAAAAAATTAAGCCATGGTTTAATCTGGCGCACTATTCCATACGAACAAGAGAACGAAATCTCATATCGTATTAAATATATTATTATCACTTCTTATAGTTATATTAAAGGGAGTTGTACAGTGAGATATTTATAAATGTTCGAAAGTGTATAAATGGCAAATAGTTGTGGCTAGGTCCTTCCTTACAGAAATGTATCTAGGTAAGTAATGAATAGAGATAAAAAAATATATAAATGATGAGTATTTAATCAGTGTATCGGGTTGTCTTCCTGTAACGTTTTTTTTTATTTCATCGATTAGACATGAGTTGTTGATATTTAATTACTTTGTCACGACAAAGTCGGTAATTGCCAAGAAGGAAACATAAAACACAGTCAGTACAGCTATTATTGGTCAACAATACTATATGCCAAAACTGACGAAGGGGAAGTTCTAAATTCAAAATCACATTAAAAATACTACAATAAACCTATTTGGTAGTTTCACACGCACACATTCAAATCACAATTCTTAAATTAAATCAAACCTTAAATCTTAATGAGAATTAGCCATTTGCTACTTAAGAAAAAAATAATGTACTGGTAAAATTTTCTACTGAAGCTATTTATTTTTCTATTATATAAATAACTAGCTGTCCCCGCGGTTTTACCGCGTTCCCGTGGGATGTCACATGTATAATACATAAAAACCTTCCTCTTCAATCACTCTATCTATTAAAAAAAACTGCATCAAAATCCGTTGCGTAATTTTAAAGATTGAAGCATACATAGAAGGATATAGGGACAGAGAAAGCTACTTTGTTTTATACTATGTAGTGATATTGTACTGACTCTATATTCTTATCTACTGAAAGATGAAAAATCTACTTTTTGGGATCAATGTAGTGTGCTCACTGTTTACTGTCGACGAGTATATCGAGTACCTATATCAGTTTGTTAATATTTATTTTCGCATTGAAATAATAATATTTCATAGTATTTTATTGCATCGTATCAAACTTCGCTAGTTCAAATCATCTAATTATGTGTGGTCTATCATGTGGTAATTTTCCTTATTTTGAAATTAAAATATCTGAAGGAAAAATTGGTTAAAGAATGAGTAATAATTATTGTTCAGCCTTATAGAACGGCATGGGTTGAGGTTTAATGACCGCATTCATCAGTGATTCATTTATTTCCTTCATTTAAAATCATATCCAAAATCGTACAATCCTTAATTTACTGACATTAACAGACATGTTTCTCCTTTTAATTAAATATAGTATTACAAAACTTAACAATGTTCAGCTAAATATATTTGCAAGATCTGCCATGCTATTCACAAACCAAATCTCGCCGACCACTCAGGTGAACACGCGGATAGCGGACCTCATCCCCTAATTGTGGGGTCGCGAGCGAGACACGGAATAGTCACTACGTGTATTCATCGTCGAGTTTGATTGCAGAATATCATAGCTGTTGTTAGTTGAGTTTGTTACAACACGCTTTATAAACAATACTTTTAGAAAAGATAAATCAAAAGACTTAAACTAAATATTGGTATTCCTTCTCACATCTTTTGAATACTAGCTCAGGTAGTATTTATATAACACACTCAAGTACACAGCATTTTTGTATATCAGTCGAGCAATTTTACAACGCCATAAACATAATATCGGTTATTGCAATTTACATACATGTTAATAGGTAAGTGCCAACATCGATAACGAGAAAATCCTTGCAAACTTTTGAATGATTTATGTCTTTTTTGCTTACTTTTTGCACAATGCATATACATACATACTTCTTTTATGTAAAATTGCACAAATACCAAAAAAACACACAAATGCTGCAGGTTTGTATTATTAAATTATTAAACACTATATACTTACTAATACATCGGTCCAATGAACGTTGAATCGCCTGAATCTCAGAATTTGGTATTTATTTATTTTGTAGTGAAGTACGCGAAATGAAGCAATCTACATACGAAGGCACAGATTCAAATTTCAAAAACTTGTGTCTAAGAATTCTGTCTTTTACCTTTTATAATCAACAAACATGCCTTTAAAATACAATCAACTGTATACCTAATATCGCATTCATCTTTATATTTTAAACTAACTAAATTGATTGTTAAGAATTTATAGACAAACTGAACATAATATGGATAGAAAGTTTTAGTACTAATTATGAATTCAATCAAAGAACGCATATTATACATAATTCGTTCCAAGAATTACAAAATGATTAACAATCAGCTCTTTAATTATGAGTATTTTTGAAAAGATAAATCTATTCGGATACTTTCCTTTTGAAATACGTATATAAAAATACAAGGAGTGTGTTCTAATATGTTATTAAATAATTTTGAAAATTTCTTCGTTTACCCCAAAAAGATCCCAAATAGAGCAGAGCTTGTATAGCAACTGATTTAGGTAACAGATACTATTATCATTAAATAAATATTTTATACAGAACCAACATGTTTATGTACACAAATGCTTGTCAGGGATGGAATTCGTACTCATAACCTCGCTGTGACAGTCAGGCTACCTAACGCCAGTATGATTAAGCACAGACACTCGTTGTTGGTTTTTTAAAATTACGTATTCCTTCCAAAGCCATATTAAGTCCTTTGCGGTAGCGAAACAAAATAAATAAACGTAATGGCATTCAAAGATTTCACATTTACTTTCACCAATGAGCAGTATTTTTTTATTCGTCACAAGCGGCACCTTGTCAGAATTGGCGATCCTTCACTAATAATATCTAGCAAAGAGGCTAACATATAAATAACTATAACATATTTGAGAAAGCATACCTTCGTGACCTTTTAAATAATTGGCCAATATAACAAGTTTAATTGAACTAGTAATAAACTAAACATAATTAAGATTCAATCAATTAACTATCAAAGATTTGCTAAGTGGTTTAGTTTAGTCCAAGGCTAAGGTCTATGATTTGCTGAGAACGATTCCAGTCATAATACCATCCCCGGCGTAGTTTTTTTTTTAATATTTTCCTCTAGAGTTACATAGTCAACAAGGAACCGTTATAATATCGCTATGTCTGTCTGTCCATCTTGTTTTACGGGTACCTCCCGGGTTTTTAAAATATTAAGCTTTAAAGTGGTAATTTTTGTTCAAAACAAGTTACATACAAGATAGACCGTTGTTTTTGGTTATATGTGAAAAAACAGTAGGAGTTAATAAATACATAATATAACGAATTTCAAACGAAATCTCACAGCTATGTAGGCTTTACAATTTAAAGAGCAACTGTTTTGATTCTATAATTTTCTCGACTGTCAACATATGTTAGTATTTCATACTAGCTGTCCCTCGCGGTTTCGCCCGCGTTCCCAAGGGATGTAACATTTTCCCGGCATTAAAAGTATCATATGTTACTTTTATACCTCCAAGAATATGTGTACACAGTTTCATGATGATCGGTTTACTAGGTTTCGCGTAACAAACAAACTTAAATTCTCATTCATAATGTTAGTAGGCATATGTTTTGTCTCTTCCAAATTTTCAAGTCTCTGGCTGTAACATACGGACAGACAGGTGAAATGATAAGGGTACGTTTTTTGCCATTCTCGATAAACCCATGCTAATTTTTTGGTTACAAGACTTCAGTCTCCTTTTTTTATAACACTAAAATGTCAAACAAGCTTACGGCCCGTCTGATGGTATAATCTTTGTCATAAATACGTCAGATCACAAATAATATACATGGGCTTATTTAATTTCAGCAGTTTAACGTCATTTAATCAAATATAAATGCAGTATCTAACAAACAATGAAGCATGCTATATGGTTTCGCTGTAAATCTGTATGACGCGGTGTAACCACACAGAAGATTTATTTTCCATTCATATCGAGTTCTTCCACTAAAATAAACAACATGCTAACCCTATGAGTAATAATAAAATCAGGCCATTAATTGCATAACGTTTTGCAATGATTTATGAATAGAAGTCGTGTTTTGTTATATATTAGGGTCATTAAATAATTGACTGCTTTTTATCTTTCATAAAACCCTAAAACAATAAAATTGATTTTTCAAGAAATAATTTTTACGTTTTTAGTTTTTTTTTGTGTTATTTTGTTTATTTTGGGGGCATTTGAAGATAAAGCCTAAGTAGGGAAATTAACGTCACCAAGACGGTTAAATATTGTTGTGATCTTTGCCTGACTTTATTTGACAACGGTCTGTCACCGTAATTTATTTAAATAGTTTTCTGACCTTGTTCAGATAAAGCAAAGGTACATCGTTCTCTTCGACCGTAAAATACCGCATGTCTATTTAAAATCAAAAGAATTTCAAAGTTAAATATGTTTTGATAAACAGACGTAGTATGTGATTTTCTTACTTAAGTTTAAGTATATTTTAAGAATGACGTATGTGACACTATTTAGTTAAATACTCAGAAGGCAATAAGGAAAGTACAATTAAAATTTTCAGCCAAGGCTCGCTGTGATTATAACAATTATAAAATTGGTTAAAATTTGCGGACACCTTAAGTCGAATAAATACGTATGCCATTAAAACTTAGTAATAACGAAAAATATAGTCTTGCTTAAATTGCACTTTCAATTGCTGTGCATGATTTAGAATAGTAGATAGAATAGTAAATAAATTTAGTGAAGTGGTTTGAAACTGAGGCTGAAACTTGATTTTTTAGGCAAAACTGGCCGTAACCGAAACCGAACTTTCGGTGGGTCACAACATTTGACACTTAGTAAATAATAAGGAACGAATTCACTCAATAGGGACACTTTTCACTTTTTATCATTTTAGTCATAGCATTTTATGTTAGGCATGTAACTGCAATACTTTAATCATGGATGCATATATATCTTTTTGAATAAAAAACAACGTAAGTAAACAATTATTTGCATTTATCGTAACCATACATTCACGATACGACGACGAGAAGCGCTCGTTTATGTCTAGATAAAGCCACATGACATAGTGGTATGGATTCCAAGACGGGTCTTGTGAAAGTGAATTCACTTAGATACTATCTTCATTCATAAACTTTTCTATCCGCCTTTGAACAAGTAAATACCGACCAAGTATGTAGTAGGTACCTACTCATTACATTGTTATAGCAAAAATAAAAATCGCCGCTTTGCTCACTGATGATAAATCCATGGAACAAACTTAACATTTAATAATCAAGTTATTCTTGCAAAGGTAATTATTATACCCACGAGATTTTATCTTTAACATCCTGCAGTGTCTTCACTATACATATATGTTTTAGGATTATAAAAAAACGATTTTGCATAAGAAAACGCTCGAAACATGTTAAAGTTTACTGTTTTCTTTTCTCTGATTTTTTGACACTTTGATCAGTGTCATTGACTCATCAACAGGTTCCCAAAAAACGACGGCTTTGTAACCTCAAAGTAACAGGTTTATTCCAAAATATTTCAACAAAATAAGGATACAGTATGTGTCTCTTGTACGACCACTGAAGTGATAATGAATCCGACCCCATCTCGACTAATATTACCAATAAAAATACTAAGTTGGTAGTTTTGGCTTTAGGAGGCAGGTAACCCTCAAAACGTCCGTTTTAAAAATAAATAATCACCCACATTTAGAATGGACCTTCAGGAATATTGTAACAAATTAAAACGTATTTTTGTGACGGTGTATATTTTAATCTGGTTTTACTTAGATTTACTGAAAAATCTTAAGTCTAGCTTTTACAGCAGCATATAAACAAAGGGCCATGCTACATTTATTTGCCTCGATATCTACTATGTTTATAAGTTATCCGAATGGAATAACCCAAACCGCTATAACCCAACCATTTACAAAATAAGCAGTCGTTATGTTGTTAGTAACCATTTTATTCACTATTATCCGTAATTGCAATAGATTGTCGATAGTCATGATGTCGCAAAAAAAATTGTGCTGTGACATCTAATTATATATTATTCAATGTATATTTCCCATCTTTCCGGACAATACATTAGTACTGCCACTGTCCATGCACAATTTGATAATTAATACAGAATGAGTAGTATCACTAGGAATAGGCCAGCCAGTGTATTGAACATCCAAAAATACACGAATAGATCAAACGTGATCAAAATTGTATAATCTACATTCGTTCGTTTTATTTATATAAAAAAAATATGTTACCTTGCTGAGTTTCTTGCCGGTTCGTCTCAGTTGTAGGCTGACTTCCGAACCGGTAGTAGCTTCAGTAACTTTAAATTAGAACTTCATAAATGCCTTCCGAGGACCTAAACTGAATAAATGGTTATGAATTTTATTTATTTTGACATTTAATAAAAAGTTGCTAATTTGACATGTCAGTCAAAATGCCTATTGCAACTATACTATGCAATGTAATATACTATATTCACGTTATTGTCACCAATATATTATGATAACATCAACCTGCGGCTACAATGAAAATATAACTATAGCTGGGAACTACGAACTACAGTTAACTAACAACAAAGTTGTGTAACAAGCAGCCGCGGCGTAGTGCACCCCGGACGACAACACTTCGCGTTGACTCCAAACTACACCAAACAATATAATAAAGTTGAAGTCGAGCGAGTCGAACGTACGCAACTGACCCAAGCATAGGAACCTATTACTACCGGCACGCTATGATTGAAGGCCGTGTTGGCTAAGGATTATTTCTGTTTGAAACTTAAATAATTTAACAAAATCTACATAGTTAAATAGGTTTCTTGAACTGTGTTAGTAATGATATAGTAAATTAAATATATTTTTTAAACACAATCTGATCTCAATCTAAGCAGAACTTGCACTATGAAACCTGACATTTACATGTACACAATTTATTTTCCCGGGTGGGAATCGAACTCACTACCTTTGGTAGGGCCGGTATCACTACATAGTATGAAACAAATTCGCTTTCTCTGTCCCTATATTTTAAAACTACGCAACGGATTTTGATGAGGTTTTTTTTAATAGATAGAGTGATTGAAGAGGAAAGTTTTTATGCATCAGTAGCTACATTGTACCCGTGCGAAGCCGGGCGGGTCGCTAGTAAATAATTAAACATAATGTTATTGTATGCAATTTAAATAATATGATAGATAGTTAGTTGTATTGTGATATTGTTAGTAGTATATAATGAGAAAGATCGTTTATGAAAACACGTTATTGTTAAAGTAAACTACTTCACTCTAGATAATAATAATGTTTATTTCCTTTCTCCATACAAACCTTACGTTATTAGGTTTTATTATTGCAAGTATTGTAGGAATTTCCTTTGAATGATCTTGTTTCTATATCAAATGTCTGCCTGACAATAGAATAACCGCTAGACACCTACTAAAACCTACATACTACTACCACATAATAAATTAAATACATGACAGACCAATTGGCTTGGTGGTCAGCGACTCTGACTGCCAAGCCGAAGTCGCAAGTTCGATTCCCACCCAGGACAAACATTTGTGTGCATGAACATGTCTGTTTGTTCTGTGTCTGGGTGTAATTATCTATATAAGTATGTATTTAGAAAAAAGTAGTAAGTGTAGTATCTCAGTTATCTGGTTTCCATAGCACAAGCTCTGCTTAGTTTGGGATCAGATGGCCGTGTGTAAATAATGTCCCAGGATATTTATTATTTTGTTATTATTAAATTAATAAATTATATAATTAAATATTAAATATATATTATTTTATATAATTAAATTTAAAAATTAAATAGCCAAAGTTATTGTGTCACTAAAATATATTATTATATCTTAAAGAGTAAATATTGTAGATAATATGTTTTCATTAATTACAACAGTTGGTTCCAAAAACGTGCCAGACGAAACGTCATCGGCTCGAATGAAAGAAACAACAAACTCAAAACTCTTTATTATTCCATTGTAGACCAAATCATTACAAAACTTTTAAGTTCTACTTAGTAACTAGAAACTGGTTTCGGTGGTAGTATAAAAATGAAAATTGAGGCTTCAGTAGGTATACTGATATTAAAATTAATATCCCGGGACATTCTTTACACACAGCCATCTGGTCCCAAACTAAGCAGAGCTTGCAATATGGAAACCAGACAGCTGATATACTACATATACTACTTTTTGTTTTTTTCTAAATACATACTTATATAGATATTTACACCCAGACACAGAACAAACAGACATGTTCATGCACACATTTGTTTGTCCTGGGTGGTAATCGAACCCGCAACCTTCGATTTGGCAGTCAGAGTCGCTAACCACCAAGCCAACTGGCCCGTCATATTAAAGAGGCAATGTTTGTAAGTTTCCATGTAGGAATAATCCGCTTTTTTAAATTCTTTTACTGTATGTAATGTATATGACATAGGCTTTATGACCCAGTGATACAATATATCCATCAGAAACGCACATGAAATCGCGGGGCGGGATGCTAGTGTAAAATAAAGTATGCCTTGAAAGCGTTACAAAAACATCATGATATGCCGACACCAGACTGGTATGTATCTACGCTACGCTGCTTAAAAAAGCGGTGAAGTGCTGTCAAGCAATGACAAGCTCTTTTTGTGATTAACAATAATTTTATAGTGTATGTGCCAACTGGCAGGCGAAGTCAAACGTTTTTGAAAGAACTGCCGACTTAAGTATTTTTTGCACGCAGTTATACTTCGGTATAATATACCTATTACCTGCCTACGGTACCTACCTGCTAATCGCATAGGAATCTACAGCAGGTCCTCGAATGACCAACGGTCAAATTGATAAGTCCATTTTGGGTACCGTTATGAAATACGGAGAAGTTAGTTACAACTGGCACCGATATCAATGTCAAAATGATGAATATCGGAAATTTATTTTAAATAATTATTGTGTGCGACTTGTGAGTGAACCGTTTTTTCGAACAAGGTTTTACCAAGCTACTGCACATTAAAATATATAATATCCATTAAAATTAAGAATTAGGTGCATTTTTTTTGCTTACTTTCGTCATAACTTTTTTTCCTACCATAAGCTAACCTTACCCACACGAAGACTGACAAACACGAACTTCTGTAACAGCTAATTAGCAGTTCGATGGGCAACTGATCTTCGAAAGGGCTCACTAGGTTTCTGTTAGTGACGTCATTATAAACTTTATAAAAAAATTCATTGATTTTTTTTAATGCTACCGAACAAAAAAGTGCTGATTGATATTACAGACAACGAAGAGGTAATTTATCAAACTTGTAGTACTGTTTTTTTGGCCACTTTTACGCAGGAGGATCTACCGAGTGACCATACCAATCAATTAGAAGATCTCGGGCTCCGCATTTAATCGTTGATGGCATCATCCTATTTCGCGACCAGATTATAAGAGTAGATACTTTGATGTGCAGGAAATCCAGCATAAAAAATACCACGATCAGGTTTAAATTATTTAATTAAAGTTTTAATATTATATTGGGACCCGCACCTAACCATTTTACCACATAGAAATTGTTAGGTTGGTTAATTTATTAAGTTGATACCAGTTTCATTTATCAATGCTATTTCACGAGTCGCTTTGACATTAGTTACCGTTATGCCATTATTAATTGCACCTCGGTTTTATATATGTGTTTACATCAGTCATGTTCTAAATGGACAAAATTAAAGATTAATTATAATATTTTAAAGAATTATTTAAATGCAGTTCCACGGTTTCACCCGTGTTCCCGAAGGATGTACCATTTTCCCTGCACAAAAAGTATGCTATATGTTAATCCAGGCTATTTTCTGTATATGTGCCAAGTTTCATCCAAATCCGTTTGGTAGTTTTTGCGTGAAAGATATTCCCGTGGCCGGATAATAGTTGCATTTTTTATTTAGATTTGCTTTAGGTATAAGTAGTTTGCCTGTCAACAGATGTATCTTAAATTGTACCTTACGGTGTGATAATTACAGTTCTAATAAGCTTTGCTGTTCAGTCAGATGACCGTAAAATTACTGCATTTTAGTAGGTGTTCTTTTGCAACAAACGTTGAATAGATTTGAAGAATGTTGTTACATGCGTGACAGTTACGGCTGCGGACTGTTATATACTAAGTGATGGTTTATTTGAACAGCTTACTTTCGAGCACAACCAATTTAATTAATATTTTTCCATTAACGCATGAATTATTGTTTTTACTAAAACGGGCCACGTTAGGTGATGGCTGGACATCAACTAAAAGGAAAATAATATATGGAATCGCTTATATGTATGTTATCTTAAAGAAAACCGGCTTTGAGATTTATTAATTTATTTATTACGAGTTTACAGTTTTCGTATATTTTTTATCTTTGCAACCTTAATGACTGTATAAGGTCAAATGTATATTTTTCTGGTTTCGTCTGGTCATTGTTTTTTGCTACAGTATATGTATGTTACGCTTTCTCCATCTGTAAATATTGTTGAACTTAACGTTATTAAATTTTCAAGAATTGCATATGTCTATAGGCGCCGGTGGCCATTTACCATCAGGTCCAACACTTTTGTGCTCTCCGTCTGTACTTACAAAAAGTATTCCTCTAACAGTTCAGGTTTTATGAAACAAAATATTCTTCTGTTGCTTAGAAATTGCAGTATCTTGTTTGCGTTTTTATTTATATGTATATTTGAACAAAAAGAAATATGCATAAATCGATTTTAATACTTAATTAAGTTATCGGTATCGTAGCTTGTGACGAATGCTTTTGGCCATCACTAAATGGTATACTTGTTGTTATAATATAATTTACCCCGACTCGTTAAATATATTAAGCTAAAACTAGGCACATGGCTGACTTTAATTCAAGCAATTAACTAAATTCTATTTAGAGAGAGAATAAAACATATCGTAATGGTATAACTGTCCTACATAAGATGTGATACCAGTGGACATGTTATATTATTAATGTGATAAATAATACCCACCTTAAATAAAGTCTAGGACAACTTATATTAAATGCGAAAAACGTAGCAAATTTTCCATTGAAACAATTCATTCATTCGTTCCATTCACGGAAGCCTGTAAAACATAAAGACAAACCGGTTTTCTAGTCATAAGATTACGTCATAAACGTATGTGTTTTGATGGATGATGTCTGATTAGAAACATCAAATACTGGATTAGATTTGATGTGAAGTTTCAGTCGTCAATAAAGCAGGTTGGTGCTAAATGTTAAGACTGTATCACAATCCTGTTTTGTTTTTCGGAGAGTTGGTTTTATAAATGTATGGCCTTTTGTGTAAATACTGAAATAAATCGGAAATGGGGTCCACCATGAAACATTATTTGCGGCGTTATGGAACCCCTTGGGTACGAATTGCATTTTTTTGAAGTGAAAACTTCTTTGGGCGCGTTTGGCATTTTTTGAGATGGGAAAATCAATTGAACTCACGACACTGTTACCGTTACCGACCCCTCTATATATAATTATCTTCATATATTTACCGTTTACACGAGAGCTGAGATTTTCACTTCTGTTGGTACTCCCGGAGTGCCACAATTTTTTATAATCTCGTCCTTTTCTGCCAGTCATCTGAATATGCAGATTTAACATTCCCAACAGTAAGTAATCCATTCCGAGGTATGTTGCGTAGATATTGAAAATGTCATCCTTCTCGCGGAAATATCGTATTAATATAATTATAATGTAAACACTTTTAGCATTAGTGTAGTAGTGCAGAAGCGGAACTAAGTGTTGTCATGAGTTATACTGATGCTTATCTGGGATGCACTGAGCGTCATCAGAGCGTTATTAAGACCGCATCGGCTTCCGCGATCGTCTCTTGCATATAACGATGTGGACATAACAGGTTCAACTTATCAGTCACAATTAATTGAAAAATAAAGATTCTAATCATTCTCAATTAATTAAACGTCATTAGTGCTATTTTTACTTACTTAACAACACATTTCGGCGGATGTTTCATGGCGGTGAGAATTTCCGTCAATATACAATGAACTCCCAAGAATATAATTCGAGTTATTTATTTGACACATAACTTGTACGTAACAGAAATGTAAATGCTTAATTAATTTTAGCTTTGTAGTGGATTGGTATTTACGGAATGTCCAATTACAATTTCAAGTTGTTAATGTAATGGTAATTGTGGCCCAAGTCGCCCACTGTTTGTGATAGTTCCACCGCGGGTGTTCCACTGTGACAAAGGTTTTGAACTGATTTGTGAGTATTTATTCTCTTATTGAGTTATATGATAGATCTCCCTTTATGTTTTTTGATTTTACAAGAAACATAGCTGTAATATATTATTTCGTTCAACATTTTCAATGTAATGATATATTTTAATTACAAATTTCAAATTCTTGAAATAATTTTTTAAGAAACAATGCATTTTGCGCGAATCAATTCTGCCGTTCAAGGCTTTAATTATTATATTATTATACCCAAGACTGGTATATGCAAGTAAGTTTACAAATCTTTGATGTCTTTTTTCATATAATACCGATTTTGAATACTTATATAAGAAAAAAACAATTCGACATTTTGTTACGTAGATGACCTTTTCAACATTCAAAATTGCAATTCTTCAAGAATACCTAGGTTATTAATTTGTCTGCATCTTTATTTATTGCTTTAGGTATTTCATTAAATATAATATCGGTTCTATATAAAAATTGAGTCATTATTTACGTATACAGCCTTCAAAGCCAAGGGTCAGTTTAATACACACACTTGATGATTTGTTTGAACATCAATATGTACATGAACGCTTGTATAATTAGCTGTTATGTAATAAAATGTACTGCTTATATGTATTTTATGTTTGCTGACATTATTAAACTTAAAACGTGCTTGCCTAAATCCTGGATAAATCGCGAAAATATTTTTTTTTAAAAGGAGTTTTTATTATGTGGTAGTGCTGGCGGATTTGCATTGCGATCGTTATTAGAGCTGTGCGCTGGTGGACAGCCAGTCTCACAACCTTCGTCTGATTGTAGCTGCCGAGGTCTGGCCTGCCACTCGCCCGGCCCCCGCCACTGTCCCGCGGGGCTTCTCCACTTCAACGATAACCACCAACACGTAGTACGTATACTCGATAACTTATTTGTTTTAAATGAAACATATTTTTAGCAACCAACGAAAAGTACAAATTCAATTTGAGCCTAAACTTTGAAATGGATTTTCATTTCCATTTTAAGTAATTAATAATAATACACCGAATAAAAAAGAACTTTAAACTCTACTTAAAATTAACTAACAAACCTATTTTTATCATCATACAAAAAAAGTTACCTTGAATTGCGATACCAGTACTAGCAAATTTTTACTTACGGGTGCAGCCAATCACGCCTTCCTACTTCCTACCACCGTGATATGGTTTAACTCGCCCCATTAGTACTTTACTACACATATCATAGGCTCATGATGTTTTGTGTGTATAACAATGTAGGTACAATTATTTAAGTAGTACGGTCATATCAATAAACATGGCCCAATCGAAACTGCCGTGCGTTCGTGACTTATGGAACTTATTATATGATAATACTAAATCAGCGCTTCACGTGTTATACCTTCGTTATTTATTATAATTTAAACTCAACATTTTAATCATTGTGTTTTTGCTTGAACTTCAAATGAACGTGTTTGAATACCAGTTTCAATGAGCCCGTGATTATAGCACGTGAGACGCCTGTTTGTCAACATGTCGGGTCGTTCGATATGTTCACAATTACTTGACAAGCCTATTGATTTTAAACAAGCATTTTACTGCTACATTGACCGCGAAATAAAACAAATTAATAGATAAAATCACTTTAAATGTTACAAAAGCATTCGGTTGTATACACAAGTTTTTTGCCCTACGTCGTTCTTCAAGTATTTCAAAATGTTAAGCTAGTAGCTTCACACTGAGCATATATAACGTGTGTTCAAATTAAACAATGTTCTGCAACTGTGTTAGGTCATAAAAACCAAAACTGGCTTTAGAATAGACTTAAACGAAACTTCGTACTTATTGATTAGATACCATGTTATCGAGATTTCTACATCGCGCAATGCGTTCACGAAAACACGGTAGTTGCGACATTAATGTCATGTTAATGTATTAGTTCGATCAATTTTAAAATAAATAAAAGACGTTAGTAAAGATTGTGCAGACACCTTAAGCAAGGTCGAGCTCTCCCCAGTGACAGCGACCTTCAGAACTTTCAACGTCACACTTCATTTCATTTCGGCGGAACTGAGTCGCAATTTCGGTCATTTTTTTTAATACTGAGGCTTTCATTCATTATTTACCTGATGTAATATATACATAGGTAACATCCACTGTGTTTATATCATTTTTAACTTCTATGTGTAAAATGAATAAATAAAATAAATATTTTTTTAAGGATTTCTTAAAGTACCTGAATACCAACCAAAAGTCTATAATACGTAATAAAACAACTGAGGACTTTGAATTAAAAGTAATACACTTCAAGCCTGAACTGTTAAAATTGAGAAAAGATATGATACAACATACTGGAGTTGAGTCTAATGATTGATGAAGTTTGAGTATCTTCAATAGAAATTGAAGATACTATTGATACTATAATATTGTAGTAATGTACCAATCGCTTCCAATATCTGTGTGGCCGCTGTGGCCTTGCTGTTGATTGCATCAGCTCATGACCATTATAATAAAATAGGATGCAGTGTTCAGACTTACGTAGTAGCTGTGTCCAGTCTCACCCTATTTTTACATCGTGTCAGCAGTATTGTAGCCGTGACAACGTAACAAAGAAACGGACAGATGCACTTTCGCATTTTCTATATTTGTAGGTATACGTAAGTTTATTTCTTTGTATCGATTATTACTATGACGTAGCGTCTACATATGTAATGTAAGGTAGGGCTGTCGGAAGAGTTGCCAACTCGTTATCCTCGACAAAAAATGTGATAAAAACTATGCAAAGTTGAAACGGCATTCCGGTTACAGTATGTATTTTATGTCTGTACATCAAGGCATTATGACGTAAGGCATTCTATATTCTCTATTATAAAATGGCGTTTATACTTTTATTATTTTAGTGCTTGATTTGTTTTTGGTGTTATCACATCAAATAATTTATTACTATTTGTCACATTTTTATTTTTGCCAAAAGCGTAATAATATCAAGTAACAAATGCCAACCGGCATCAAATAAATTTACGCAGTTAATAAGAGAGGTAATTTCGTGACGTCTTTGAATTTGGAATAACATTTTTCTATTCCAACGATCGGGTATTAAGACAAAAAATATTGTAAAAGAATATAAAAATGTTGTACAGATGTGACAACCTTACGACATACGCAGGTACATAACACGTACGCCACGCCAGTACCTACGCGCTAAGTTGCGAATCGTCACGGTCATGGCAGTTTAACATTTCGATATGGTATTAGAAAAGCTACTCCATAACAACTTGTGTATTTATGTATGTATATCATCGCACCCAAAATAGCATATAAATAACAGTGTGAATAAACAATATTAAGAGGCATTTTCTGACATTTTCAGCTCAGCCTTGTTGTAAGTAGGATGAGAATAAAAAGAAAAAAAAAAATTATAAAAACCGGATTGTCGGCAGCGCCGGCAGAAGTGAAAACTTGAACATTAACTTTGTGCACTGTTACCGTCTTACGAATTTTCGATCAGATCACGTGTCCTGACGCGAGTTTAACATTTTATACCCATCCCAAGAAAAGTGCTCAGCGCAGCTAAACAAGTTTTCACTTCAAAGATGTACGCGATCAATTTATAATAGTAATACATGTTTTTTTTATTGCAATTTAAGTACCTACTCATCTACAAATACAGCCATGTATACTACGAGTATGTCTGATTAGTTATGGGATAAAAAAATATGTATCTTCGTTAAGAGTTAGTTAAACCAATTTGTTTTTATGAAGTACCTACTTTAAGTTTGTTTCAACGTCCTTGGTTGGTAAGAACATGGTTTAACGTTAAATAGCTAGTGAATACAGGTACTTGTAGCTAATTAAAGCTTAAAATAATAAAAAGTTCGAATCGAATGTATTACAGTGCGGCGTAATTAAAACTAGACATATAAAACCAAATCGAATTTAAACAAGCGAGTATATTGCGTTGGAAATAAACATTATAAGATTATTTAATATAATACTTAGACAATATAGCATACTAAATATTAACAGTGAAATAATTTTTGAGGGCAAAAGAAAATATATAAACTACAGATACATATTTAGATTTTGTAAAATAATATTGCGAGAACGTGCATTGTATATCATGTATTAATCTGTACCTATGTTTATAACAGAGCCGTGACTTGCTGACTGTCACACATCTGCAAGCTTCAGCCTTAACCAGATTTTTCGAGAATAGCCATTTTTTACTAATATTATAAATGTGATAGTTTGTGATAGTTTGTGATAGTTTGTGTGTATGGATGTTTGTTACTCTTACACGCAAAAGCTTCCAAACGAATTTAGATGCAACTTGGCACATTGCTATATATCCTGGACTAGCGTACAGGCTTCTTTTTATCACGGCGAAACGTGATTTCCCTCGGGAAAGCGGTTGAAACCGCAGGAGACAGCTAGTTTTATATAGGTATTAAAGTTGACATTATTCTTTTATTTATTAAATTCTATCTGTAAATAAACGTAAAAGATTAATTAATTAATCAAATTGACGGTAATTAATATCTTAGCATGGTCGGAGATGGACACGCTAACATCTGGTCAGAAAGTTTATATTTAGCTATTGCGTGTACTTAGACAGCGATTATGATGATAGTATTCTTCACTCGGCATTCGCTGTAATTATAAAAATAAACGATTGTTCGAGAATTAGGGTTGGCACTGATCGCACTAATCGGAATAGAAATAAAATGAAAGAAAATAACAAAGCTACAAAATAGAAAAGATCTGTTTATGAGATACTTGTTTTTGCCACTCGATTTTTCATTCGGAGACATTAAAGAGTAACCCAAGTCCTTCTCCATCTTGTCAGCTCTATGAACAATAGACAAAAGAGCTCACATTCGCAATACGAGTATAATATCAACCCATAAGTAATAAACAATATTTTTTACTTTATCTATGTTTAATTAAAATTTTCTCTGTAAGTGATTTTTTTGTCAATCTTATGAGAAAAAATAAAGTTATTTAACCGTTAATATCGGTAATGACTTATCTAAGTGTACATTTTATAAATATACACTAAATAACAATCCAAAATTCTTAGCTTTGACTCCGCCAAGCACCGTAAAGTAGAGAAGTAAACTTAAAATAAATTCGATAATTGAATATTTATTAACGTTTTCATATATATTAATATTAAAATAACTTTATACACACATCTTATTTTACTATAGTATCGTCAAATTATTAATACAATCACGTAAATAGTAAACATGTGTTTGCGGAAATGTTTTCATTTCCACATAAACAGGAAGCTAATGACCAACATTTGTAATGAAGGTATTATAGGGTAAGATGAATCTTCATCATCATTACCTCTAGGTTTTATTAAACTTAGGTTTCTCTAAGGTTGTTTTCACAAAGATTTTAAAATAAACATAATGCATTCTGCCATTTCAAATTTCATAGTTTAACCTTAAATCAATATTGAATCGTCTATCTAACTTTTTAATATAAAATGTTTGTTCCATCTTTAGTTCTAAATTACAATATCGATCGAATCGAGACAGGCCAGTTGGCTTGGTGGTTAGCGACTCTGACTGCCAAACCGAAGGTCGTGGGTTCGATTCCCACCCAAGACAAAACGTTTGTGTGCATGAACATGTCTGTTTGTTCTGTGCCTGTGTGTAAATATCTATATAAAAATGAATTTAGAAAAAAATAGTATTAATATATGTAGTATATCAGTTATCTGGTATCCATAGTACACGCTCTGCTTAGTTTGGGATTAGATAGCCGTGTGTAAAAAATGTCCCGGGATATTTATTTATTTATATAATATATAAAAATGAATGTTTGTCTGTCTGTCCTTTATAGAATCGTAAACTATGTAACGGATTTCAATGCAGTTGTCAACAATAGATAGAATAATTCAAGAGGAAGGTTTATAGCCAGGATTGAAAGCGGGCAAAGCCGCAGGGTGCAGCTAGTTATTAATAAATTATATATCAAATGTGCACTAGTTGTCCCACGCGGTTACACCCGCGTTCCCGAGGGATGCTAAATTTTTTTCGGGCTTGCCTAGCCTATATGTAATTCCAGGACATGCTCTATCTATTTGCTCAAAAACTTTCATGGTACAGTCAGCAACATAAGCTGAACAGATCTTAGTTAACAAAACCATTTTACACTGCATCTATCCATGATATGAAAAGATAAAGTAATTAGGTGTATAGTAAATATTTGTCTATAAAAAAAATTCTCCACTATTCATTCGTTTTAGAGTTCAAGTGTTTTGTAATGGCGGATCTGTTAAGCTACTTATGTCGCTGACCGTACCTGATCTACATCATATTTTTATTTGATAGTACATACAATATATACGCAAAACATTATGAATTATGAAAAACTGTCCATTGGTAACACGTTCATTCACGTCCCCAAACAAACAAATACGTACCATGGCGTCACCTATCCATTGTTAACAGCATTTGTGGTGAAACACAATCGTATAGCAAAATACCATTGACTTTTACATTATAACGCTTTAGCCAGCCAATAAAACGTGTGCACCACATTATTAATTAACTATGCAGTTTTTATACCGACAAGTGCAGTAGAACTTGATGTACTTAGAAAAGACGAGGTAGTATTTTTCATATAAAGATGCGAACCTAAAACTGATTTCTATGAGCCTGCTTTAGTCAATAGTAAAAAGTAAAATATTAGGGCATACAGAGTACATATCATGCAGGGGCTATTAGACGAGATTGGGCCTTTAAAAAACTAAATAATAAAAGTGAATAAAACATCATAATGTAGGTAGATTCGTTTACTAGTTTAATAAGATTAATATCTAATGAAATCGTTTTGCAGTGGCAAGAACTTGTGGTCGCATTAAAGGAAACTTCTGCTAACCAACGGGCTATTTTGTAAATTAGACAAACCAGAGATTGATTTATAAAATAATAAATTGACACTAGGTTTGTGTTTATCTATCGTCAATTTGGTACAGTGGAAACTGCTTTGGAAGATACAGCGTTGTTGAGTTAATGTACCTTCAGCTTGAGCAAGTTTGTTAACCTTCACGATTAGAAGTGCGTTCAAAAAAATTTGCTCCTATATTACATTGTGAGAAGGTATCCGCAAAAAAAATCAATAACAATTTGTATTCATGATATTAGTGATCATCATGCTTATGTATAAACTGACAAAATTTTAGTACGAGTCCTATAGACTCCAAATTGACGTATAGCATTTCGTTCATAATTAAATGTTTTCACTATGGGCTAAATACAAGTTTTTTTTTATACCACTTGGGCCGACAAACAAGCAGACGGTCCACCTGGTGGTAAGTAGTCACCGCTGCCTATGGACATTTGCAACACTAGGGGCATCGCCAATGCGTTGTCGACCCTGAGACGTGAAGTTGTCAAGTCTCATGTACCTGTAATATCACCGGCCCCCTTACCTTTCTAACCGAAACAGTAATACAAGTGCACTATTGCTTCACGGCAGAAATGGGTAAGGTGGTAGTACTTCCCCGGACGGACTTTGAACTAAGAGCTCTTCTACTCTACGTTATTTGTATAAGAGCTACATTGTCATGAAAGGTTCATAAGAAACTACAACAATTAGATCAATTGATCGACATTGAACATCTGATACGTGTATCGGATATTGATTCGAATACGGTCGGTAATTAATGAAGTACCTACATTACACACGACTAAAAGCGTCAATTGCTTCGATATCCCCTACAGGTGTCTGTTGGCTCTATAAATATGTATAAACGTGTTTGTATTAATCTCATACGTCATTGTGACGTAAAATTCTGTTATAGCGTCAATATCGTATAATTATTAGTGCACTCGAACAAAAGAGGACACAAACATTTGCTTGAAAACACTTCGAAAATTTATAGTATAATGTTTTTTTAGCGTTATTCTTAAATATAACGTCGGTAGTGGTGACGGTAAATGTCATGGCGAACGTTGTGGGTTCGAATTCTGCGATGAGTCTAATTATCTTTCGCATAAGAACAGCGTAAAGATGTAGCACGGAAGTGATAAGGTCCTTATACCTACAGGGTTATCTTCTACCCTTAAGTTGTAAATCTATCACCAAGCATATACAGCTTTTGTTTCGGCTGTAAGAAGTTGTGATTGCCATGAGGAAAACTTGACAAAAAATATTTGAATTTATTAATCTTAACATATTGTACTGTGTCTTTAGATCAGTATAAACATACCTTCTCATTTTAAAATGACTTAGCCAAAGACCTCACTCTATATAAGCAAAATGCGACGCAAAAGCTTTAAATAAAGAGAATGTACCCTACAAATAATGTATGACTATGGAAGTTGTAGCTTATAATCACTTAGTCTTCGATTAAAAAGACAGACCACGCCACGTTGTCATTGATATCATATAAGATAGATAAGAATGATTACCAAAAATCGTTTGTGCATCGAGTGTGCATAAAATAAGCTTGTATTATCCTTCACTTTATTCACACTTGACAATCGACAAGTTGTTGCAAATGAGCGAAAGGTCATGAAAACGATGTCATCATTGTCAAAATTGCGAGAGAGGTGCATTTTAATAGATTGATAAATGGTATGTTATGCACATTATTTCTACTGGATAATTATAAAAGAAATGATTACAAATTTAAGTAAAGGCTCATTTAGTCCCCAGTTCGGTTAGTTTTAAACATCATAGAAGTTAATGAACAAACAGTTTCAAGCTATGCTGTCTGTTAAGTTACGTATTGGATGATCCAAAAAGTTGAACGATTCGTGAGTAGGTACAAATTCAAAATTCAGCTTATTCTTTAATCTGGCAGCAGGAAAAATCTGCGACTTTTGTTGGTTAATGCGATCCTATAAATTCAAATCAATGCAAATTTATTTTTACGTGTCGGCCAGCTATGAGGTTTTAGCGGTGGTTTTACCAACAACAAACTGTTGCAAAGTTCAGGTCGCATCATTAATACCAGATTTTTATTGACCGGTCCAATCGAAAAGAACTTGTTTCTTATTATTTAAATATCAAAGATGCAGGACTGCACGTAACTAAATAAGTACCTATTCGATGGCAAGCGACGAAACAATCATTGTTTAAACAAAGTTTTGTTATTAAAACAATACATGCTTAATTTACTGATGTTAAGTGAGAATTTTTCAGTTACTATCTAACTGTAGCATGATGGACTTTGTATCTTGGTGTGTCTGCACTATGTAAATATCACTTACGGCCAACATTTATATTGGTAACCGATACACGATCTCAGGTTTGAAGTGGGTGTTTGACATTACTTGTATTGAGAGTTCTGTCAAAATGTACATCGATCGATGGATTTTTAATCGGGATTGAATTTTAATTATGGCCGGTAATGGTATGAGTTGCACACAACAGCTGCGGTCTAAAGTATTTGAAGTTATTAAGGGCCGTTCGCCGGCGCACACCGGTTTGTGCCGCCCCCGGTCCTCGCCTGATGTCGTTATAATTGGTTCACGTTAAACGAAATCAATTTCAACTGGGTTTTATACACGCATATAGTGTCGTTACATTCCAAAGTGATGATAAATCGCAACGAATTTCCTTAAAACTGACGGTATATTGATAATATCGTACCGTTAAGGCTTTCGTAAACTAAATCGGTCGACGAACGGCTGTCACTTTCACTAAATCGTTGTTGGCGTAACAAACAGTTTTTCTGTGTCGCTTTTCTTTGCAAAATAAAGATTTTGCAAAAATAATATATTACAACTAAAATACTTTTGATCAAATAAAATTAGTTGTGATATAGTCTCGAATAAATTCGTAAATATAGGTAACGTTCATAAAAATGTATCCTGAACCGACAAGACACTACAACTGTGTTCATAGGCAAAGTGTATAAACCAGATTTGTAAAATCGAGGGCGATGCTATAATCTAAAACGTTATCACTTTTTAACCATATATTTTTTACATTCGTATCAATTTGCGAAGTAGTGTCGTCGGATCTTCTTTTGTTGAATTCTCTTCTTTAGATGGTCAGGGTAGGTATACGTTTGTTCAATAGTTACCAACAACGGTAGAATATTTTTTTTACAAATATAAATATTTTCAATAATTTAAATTTATGATAATTTTTTAACTAAAAAACGTTCATAACTGGTGCGTCAATAAATTGTTCGAAAAAATAGGAATGCACAGTAACACGCCGTCGTCTTCGTCGCCTTAGTATCTTACAGTATTAGGAGACTTCGATAACAAGAACACGCCTCGCTGGCAACTCGTTTAAAAAGAAATACCTAAGAAAGTGCTCGTGATATAAATAGAGTAGTTGCACTTAAGAAAAACCTCAGGTACCCTAATAAACACCAATCAAAGAACTGTTCGCATTCGAATGAGCTGGTTCTTCGTGTTTCACTGACCAGCAGCTGCTAGCCGTTAGCTAAGAAACTCATACGAACATGTTTTAGACATAGATAATGATAATAACGAATTCAAATGACGTTTGTATGTCATTAGTTCGGTTGACGTACTCAATTAAATGATGACAACCTTTACCTTATCTGGTCACTAATTTATTGTTCAATTGGGAAATACAGAATACCCTTATTTTAATTTAAGTTTGAATAAACTATACCCATTTTAACTTTTAAAAGATATATTATATCTAGTTTATAGTTTTACGGCTGTTTAAAATATTTTACATGCGTAATTTAGTAAAATTATGATAATTTAATACACTTTATTTTTCCTTGGTTCCTTAGATTGTCTGTTAATGAATCGAAACCACTTTATTTAAATAGTTTACACAGATAAATGATAAATCTGTACCTACACTAAGCAAGCGAAATCTCAAGTTACGCTACCGTCTCAAGGAATGATAAATTTCTAGAAGTTTGTAGGACGTAACGATCATGATAGTAATAAGCTTTTCTATGTAAACCTTGTTCGTTACGTACCTGTTCATCCAACAGGTACGCTTGGACGTTATGTTCTTAAAGAAAGTCTGTTAAAAATTGTTTCTGAGAAATTAACTTTTGCAGTAAGTCGACCATTTTGTGGAAATTAATTGTATACCACTCGGAAAATTATTTTCATTAGTTCGTATTTTGAGTGCCTGGTTTCACCCGCGTTCCCGAGGGATGTAACATTTTCCCGCCACAAAAAGTATCATATTTTACTTCTTATACCTCCAAAAATATGTGTTCAAAGTTTCATGATGATCGGTTAAGTAGTTTTCGCGTAATAGCATAACAAACAAACTTACATTCACATTTATAATATTAGGAGGAATGGTACTAACATATTATAATTTTAGGCATACGGTAAAAATGAGGTTTTTGGTTTCGTATCATTCGCATTTCTTTATCTTCTGAAAATAATAATGAAAAAACGTTTTACAGTGGTTATTTCATTTCTTAACTACCTAATACGAAAGTGTTTAATTACCCCCTCTTCTAAATATTGTTGTTTACATGCAACGAAATTAAGTGCAGATGTTCAGAGAGCAACGACATTGTTAACAAACTGACTTTGTCCCGTTTAACCGTTTTACATTGGATTTATTCGGTTGAAACCGGTATGATCTGGGGGATTAATTGTCTCGAAGTATTAACGATACTATAGCGCGATATTGTGTGCGATTAGCTTATTTTGCGCCGTTTGCGACGATGACTTGAGTGCGAACCGGTTATATCTGTGAAACTATCAAGTCTCAGCAGCTAGATCGAAATCACCAATAACTTATTATAGCAACATGCGGTCTCGAGCGTCAGCATGCTCCTCTGCTTATTAACTATTCAATCGCTATTTTGTTTGACCCAAAGCGTAATAAAAATAATAATAAGTAATTAATGTAGCTGCTAATTCAGAAAAAAAATATTTACATAAGTCGGCAAAGAAAATATCGTTAAGAAAATATAAAATTCAAATGTTGATAGAAAAAATACTGCTCGCAGCTCCTATAAGGAACTACTTAGTTATGCATAAGAATGTGGGTACGCAACCTATTTTACTCAATTTATATCTATCAATAATAATTTATAATTGATAGATACATATAGCAGATCAAGGAAATATTATATCTGAATAAATGCGCGACAGGTTAAATGGCACCATTTGACAATTGAATCCGTTAATTTACCGATTGCAAGAAACAGGATCTAAAGTTGTCGTTCTTAATTAATAATATTAAAGAACCTATGTGGGATTACTGAGACCATTTAGCGCGTCAGTCATTTTAGCTAAGAGTAATAAAAATATGCGCGCTTATTCCTGCGGCATACGTTAAGGTTTCCATACCAGAAGGGTACTCCTGTGACATAATTAGTTACCATCCCTCACGGTAACACTAGGCTTTGAAGGTCTTGAGAAAGACAAAATAAAGTATATATTTTAGTTTTACCGTCTATGATGGGCCAGTTGGCTTGGTGGTTAGAGACCCTGACTGCCAAACCGAAGGTCGCGGGTTCGATTCCCACCCAGAACAAACATTTGTGTGCATGAACATGTCTGTTTGTTCTGTGTCTGGGTGTAAATAGCTATATATGTATGTATTTAAAAAATTGTATATGTAGTATATCAATTACCTGGTAGCCATACTACAAGCAGTACACCCTGCTTAACTTGGGATCAGGTAACGTGTGTGAGATGTGTGAAGAATGTCTTGGGATAATTATTTATTTATTATGATTATATGTCGCTGGGCGGTGTAACAAGCCCCTTCTTTAGCTGATCCAAACTTTTTCCGCAAGCTGGCGCACGGCGCAATGAGTCCTCAACGTACCTCTCACGTGATAGAGTAGTAGCGAAAGAGACAGCATAGAAGTAGTGAGGAAACATCCACGAGCTAGTGTCACTTTACCTTATAGAATTACACAACAGTTCGGTTGATTGCATCTACGGCTTACAGCGGCTGTACCGTGCTACGAAGGCTACGAGCGACTATTTAATACATAATTTATTGTTCTAATATTAGAACACAAGCATTAGTAGTTCTAATAATTGTTTGAACTATGGTAGTTCAATCATATGATCGAATCTACCCAATTACTCTTAGTCTTAATTCAGTATTTTGTTTGCTTATTTTATACAAGCTACCCCCCGCGGTTTCACCCCTGTTTCCGTGAGGTGTTACTATTTCCCGGAATAAAATATCATGTATTATATTCCAGGACATGTCCTATCTATGTGCCAAGTTTCAACTAATTCTGTTTTGTAGTTTTTGCGTAAAAGATTAACAAACATTCATACTCACAAACTTTCGCATTTATAATATTAGTAGGATAAATACTAGGTAAAATAAGAGGTTTAATAGTATATGAACCCATGGATGGAACTAGCTAAAACTGCTTATATAAATTACCTAAAACTCGTTTACACAGCATGCACAAAATTATCTCTATCATCTTTTCAATCCGATAATATTGCAATGTAATAAATTTTGAAATCCGGCTACGACAATTTATGTTGAAGTCAATCAATAGAGTACCTAAATGAACAATTTTATATTAATTATTCATATCGTAGGCAATTATGTAATAACAATTAACGAGTCTGTAAAGAGGTTGAGATTGACTGAAAATTTAATATAAGGCATTTATCTTCAACAGCTCAACGGAGCACAGACACCATATAAGCCATATTCCAGTACTGTTCTAATTCAATAGTTAAATAGATACAAAACACTTAAGAGTTTCTTAAAAACCTTAAGCCTAACTAACAGATAATTCCCCTAATGTCGACTTCAAGAAGGTAGTACAACTTATTTCGAGAAAATTCAACAGTCAACCTATAAAAAACGTATATAATGAAGACAAGTTATTTACGTGACCGTTCTAATTGAAAGAGTGGAAAATAGGTTGTAATAATAATTTTCAACACGGTATCCTACCTACCTATAGAGTGGCGATCTCGTGTTCGAATCATGGGCTTTATTATGGTGATTCGCTGATCCTTGGCACGAATGGAAAAATATTTACAATACTAGATATCATTGCTTACAAAAAAGATACAATCTCTCATCCTAAACGCATATACCATCTCCGTTCCGTTATGGGTAAAAAAGATAATAGAAATATGTCAACGCTAAATATGTCTCTACCTACTCTTTGTTACTCAATCCCGCCAGTACTGTACGGATTGTGATAAAATTTGGCGCAGAGATATTTTAAAAATGCATTTTCAATGTTATTTCTAGTTCTGTAATACTACGAGAAGTGTTACGAAGTATATGTAGTTACTAATTGCGCAAATTTATATACGTCCTTTGCTGAAAGCCCGAAACTGTAAAACAATTACATTTATATCTATCTACCTGTTTTCTTTATATTAATCCAGTATTTAAGAAAAAAAATATGCTATATTAAAATTTGAGGAAAACAACAAAGCAGTCTGGGCACAGACAGAGAAATATTAATATTAAAAACTTGGGTAAACCCCACCAGATTCACTATTATAAAATGAATGTTATTATAGAGGATTCGATCCGTTTTCCTCATATCTTAGTAAACAACAAAGGTACACAGATCATAAAACACCAACAAACAACTAAACTGTTTGTGAGAAAGAGAGTTAAGCAGTTCTTAGATACCTCACAACGAGCCGTACCAGAAAATCAGACCTGGTATTCATTTAGTTGTCTTTCATAAATAAATAAATATCCTCGGACATACACTTACAAATAAATAAGGTATGTATGACGAAAATATATCTATTACTTAATGCTAAAGATAACAATACAGTTGGAAAACGCAAATTAATAACCAGAGATTTATGATATTGCAAAAGCGACCGTGCCTGTTGGATCAGAGGTTAAAGCGCATATAGCATCAGTATAATACATAACCACCATGCAAATGCCACGTGTAAATTAAGACCTTAACAAACGGTGGACATTTTTGTGCGTTATCTTCTTTTCCTAATAGTTCTTTTGATGTAGCTACTTCAACGAGCCGGGTGATTGTGTAGTGCTCTCGGAATTGTCACTGCTGTCAAATTTGTATTACATTGATGGCGCCACTACTGTCCTATACAGTTCGCGCATCGAACTATCAATCTATAATGAAATCGCCTTCAATATTGAATCCGAGAGAGTTACAGAATTCGGAGTATTATCTGACCCGTCATGGATTAGGTATGATTTCAGGCTTTACACGAACTTTAATAGTCATTAAATAATGCCGTATCCTTCTAATTGTGGATTTATTCAATAGGGCTGCAAGTCTATATTTTTGTATATTTTAATGATAATTTAGAATGATGTGGTAGTAAAATCGGCTAGGAGGAGAGATGCTTTGTTACGCATTGTCGGATGTGGGTAGGTGTCTTTGTCTGATACAATGTTCCCTATTTTTTATAAAGAAATGATTTTCAGTTTACATTAGCCTTTATTGTTAAAATTTCTAGCTTATAAAACCGAATTTTACAGACTTGAAAGCTTTTTAAAATTATGACAAAATAATGGAAATGTGGTCATATCTTGAATCAAATACCTACGCAGTAATGTAAATGCGAAACTTTATTTAAATGGTAAAAACTGTTTTAAAACGGCTTGTATACAATAAAATTGTATGTACTGACATAAAACGATATATAATAGTATTTATTTCGACCTAATGAAACTATTTGACCTACAGGTCACTCGTCGACCATTAGTTCACATTTGACCATGAAGTTTTCGGTATTATATACCAAACCCGTCATCGAAGGATGCAGCGAGATAATTTGTAAACATTTCCGCGTAAATGAACGCAGTGAAGAATCTGCTTTATTATGCATTCACTAATAAAAATCTTATATTTGCACGAGGTCGTCACTTTACCTCACTTGCAAATTCGTGTGTTTGATTTCACGTCGATTAAAGTTTCTGCTGTCACGGTCAAACTTTAAAATACATAATTTTATGTCCCTTTTCGTATATTTAATCCGTCCTAAATCAAGAGCTGTATGTAAAAAACAACAGTAGGTACTAATAGACTTTTTGCTAACTTAGTTCTTCAAAAATTATATAAAGCCGTATTTTATTGCAATTATGAGTTCCAAAAATTAAACATGTATGTACTATCAGGAAAAACCAAAAAAATAAAGCATATTTGAATCTTATAATTATGTTAATGCGCTCTAGGTACTTAAGTGTTAGTGGAGGTCGTTAGATATAGACAAAAGATGACGAAGGCTGAAACATCAATATTGTACAATTGTTATCAAATCACCGTAATAATGTAATTGCAATTAGTTTTGTAATTAGTTACGACAATGAAAGCAGGTTAGGCGCCATCTGTGTATCCATTTAACCGATTTACTTCACGTAAAATTTTTAATTTAAAGTTGGCCAGACGGACAGACATCGACATAATCAATGCTGATCACTCGAAGTTTAAGATTTGAATAATTGAAATGTTTTACTAGTATATTTCCGATTTTTCATTAATTTTAACAGCTACAATTAAATTTTAATGATAATTTATTTGTTCAATTATTTATTCACTAATTGTGTTATTGGAATCCTACATGATAGTGTTTAAACACAATTTTAGTAAGGACTGTTGAAATTTACTTGGCTGGTAGTTAGAGACCACAAACGGGTGAAACATTGGTTAAGATCTTTTTGTTCTGGATCTAGGTATAAATATAAATATTGGGAAAAAATTAAACAAGTGTATGTAGTATTTCAATTATCTGGTTTCCATACTGCAAGGTCTGCTTAGTTTAGGATCAGATGGCCGTGTGTATAGAATGGTCCAGGGTATTTCATTATTATTTACATAGTTTACAAAGCGTTTTGTGGCTTTTACTGAAAACACTACCAAAGTGGAAGTGTACGAGAAGTATTGCTACTTTTGTGTATTGTTTACCACGTGCGATTCGAGTGAGCGCGACGAGCGAGGCATTTTGATAAAAATAACAATGTGAAATCAGGAAGCAAGCAGAAGCGTTAACTACTTTAACCAATACCAATCTATAATCGTAAATAATTAAGTTGTAAATTTATCAAATTAACAGTACAATTAATATTCATTGCGCTTATGTAATTATATTAGCCATTACGTTTATTTACTATTATAGACGCACTTCGTTTGTAACATAAGTACTAAAACCACATTAGCGGTCTCATAACCATCAATTATATTATAAAAAAAAACAGCAAATTATTTTAGAACTCATCTATACAACTCATTGACACTGAAAATGTTGTTCCACATCGTGAACTAGTATCGTGTAAACATGACTAGGGCAATTTGTTTATGGACCTTGAATGGCTCATTATTTGACGATGACAGGGTTGTAATACAGGAAGTGAAAATAGACGTGTTCTGTCTAAATATATCCGCCAGCGTGGGAGCTACAACATACCTCTGTGACTGTGCTGACGATAATTTTCAATTTAATTTATATACAACGTGTTACAAAATACCCCGTAAAATATAATTAATTATCAAAGCCAACAACCCTGTAAGCTGTCATGTCAGGGAACCAGATTATTTAACAGAAAGGCCTACGTACCTATTTTACTTAATAATTGTGTTTAATAGTTTTTCTATTTTTCATTCATAAAAATAAGTTTTTTAATTTTTTTGGGGTATATTATACAGCAGTTCTTAAATATTGCGAATGGACTCGTTTGTTATAAGGCCCCATTTAACCTCCTTTCGGCTTTACGAGTAGTTTTATAACAGCCTGTATAATTGACGTGAAAGGGCAGAAAGTTATCATCAAACATTAAATTTGCAGACTTATACCTATCATGAATAACCTCGAAACTAATGATCTTCATGTTCAACAATATCTCAGAAGGTTTTTATTACAGAAATTATAAAAATACAACTATTAAATCTGTAAAGAATAATAACTTGATTCGGTTTTCTACACATTGTTGCTTTATGTTTTCTCTTTATATTATGGTGAATTCAACTGTAACATTATTGACCTGCGAGACCCTGATGTTTATGTAAATTTTTACTATTTTATTAGTTAATCTATCTATACTAATATTATATAAGATTTGTATGTAAGTATGTTTCTTGCTCTTTCATAGAAACTATTCAACGGATATGGATGAAACTTGGCACATATATAGAGCACATCCTGGAATAACATATAGGCTACTTTTTATCCCGGGAAAATGTGATATCCCTCGGGAACGCGGGTAAAACCGCGAGACACCTAGTGATTTATATTTAATAAGTCTAGTAAAGTTAAAAACTTTGTAATATTTTCTCATTCCCGTTCCTTTATGATTTTCTGGTTGGGTTAGGTTAGGTTAACCGACTTTACTGTAACTTTAATACCCGTATTAAACCAAAAACTTATTGGCTCGTTTGAAAGTAATCTGGAAAAACGTGCTAGGTACCTGTACTTCGATAATATCGTGTCCGTTACGGGCCTAACGCTATTATCTCACGTATCGTTGCTGACACCATACAGAAACTATTTGGTGTCGACACCGCTTTGCATTATCATATTAGGCTCCGTCTACAGTGCGGTGAACGCAGCGACTAAGTGACCTAAAAGGTCACTCAATTGATTACGTATACAGGTGAAGCGTACAGACAAACAAAATATGTACTTTAATATGCACTCATCTGCATAAGAAATGAATTAAAATCAAATGAATGCTTCTCTGTTTGACGATAATAGGTATAGTAAACTACAAATTACGTGTATAATTATGTTTAATTTACTATACTTACAAAATATAAAGTACTAATTGAGGGACAATTACCAAAAAGCGCTCAATTATGACTTTTGCCGTTTTTCATTTGGAAATCCTACTTATGTACTTCATATTTGCATAAAATGTGCGCCGACTCAGGTAGTACCTCTTGACGGTGCACCTCCGACCGTCAAATTACACCAGTCGATTATCGTGACATCTTGACACGATTTACGCTTAATATAATTTTATTATTTTGGTCGTTTTTGTTAAACACGTTGAAGATCATATGCAGATAGATTATTTAGGTTAAAATATTACTTTGTATTGTAAATAACCTTATATGACAAACACGTTTAGTTATTTAGGTTTGGTTAAGTTTAATTGGGTATTTATTTTTTTAATTCATTATTATTCAAAAACTTCGAGTTACTTTTCACATTGTCGATCACTGCTTAAGAATAGCGCTCTTCCTTGTCAATAGCATAATCGTTAAAGAATTAGTTCTGTAACCTGCAGGATAAAATACTTTACCGTTTCGGACGGACGTCATACCACGTTAATTGTCTAGTACTGAAACAAATATTGTAATACAACGTTATTTTATGGTTACCGAATACACATTTAAACCGTAAAATAACAGCTCCTGGCGTCTTAATTGATTGACTGAGAAATCTGCGCAGTTAGGTAGTTAGAGAGTAATTCAACCCTAAGAATAATAATAGATAAGAATGGAGGCTCGAATAAATATTTTAGATAAATCATTATCCTGAGACATTCTTTACAGACGGCCATCTGATCCTAAACTAAGCAGAGCTTGTACTATGGAAACCAGATGACTGATATACTACATATACTACATTTTTTATTTTTTTTTTTCTAAATACATACTTATATAGATATTTACACCCAGACACAGAACAAACAGACATGTTCATGCACACAAATGTTTGTCCTGGGTGGGAATCGAACCCGCGACCTTCGGTTTGGCAGTCAGAGCGTTAACCACCAAGCCAACTGGCCTGTCAAAATCATTGAAAATAGGCGTATAAAACTTTAATGGAAAATATATAAATACTTATTTCTTATTGTTGAAAATAATTCAAACAGGGAGTCAAGGTATACATGGGGAATCCGATATTTTGTTTGATAAATCCATGAATGTAGGAAAACAAAAATGTTGTATATTTGTTTAATAATATTATGTCGATAATTGATTCTTTCTCACTGTAGTGGTGGAATTAATCGATTTCGATAAAACTTTATAAATAGATAGACTATGTAGACTACATCCAAATATGCCTTTATTTTTTATACTGAGAAATCATGAGCCCCTTCTGAAACTCGGGTCCCACGTAGACCGGGATGCTAGTTAGTTAAATTATTGGTCGGAAACAAAATAAGCACTTATTTAGTCACCTGAGTTAAGAATTCGCAATCGAGTACCAATATAACGAAATAAAATTGGGTTTTAAATCGACTTAGCAACAGCTCGTACCTACACGACCGAAACGAAGGTGCACGAGGCCCCCTAACAATAAGGAGGATAAAGTAAAAGCATGGGTCACTACGCGGCAATGTGCAATGTGCAAAGGGGCAAACTTTACATGGGTTTAATTTGACTTCTGGAGCATGCAAGTTAGTTTCACTGAACAGCAGACGAAGCCGTGCGTGTACACTAAGTGAAGTAAGACGAGCCGGACACTGATTTAGTCCTGCACCCATGTTATAGTTGGTCAGAATAAAATTGTGTTATTAAATTTGTAAATATCGTTTATAAACAATTGTCTCTGATGGGTTATATGAAAGAATCTGCTTAGGTACATTGCAGTTAGCATTGCTATGAAGGCACAGGTTAGACAGGAAGCATACAGTAATATGTTATAGATGACTTGATACTCTAGGAAGAATACAAATGATTTTTTAGCATGAGAAGCAAATTATAGGATAGAACAATGGGCTGTGGCTCGAGCAACTCCTATTCAGTGTTACGAGCAAAGCCTGTAATTAATTTACAGTGATTATTCCGGCTATAACGAGCCGTATGCCATATGGTATAATTAAAAAAAATCTGTCCACAAGGTCGAACTTAGTAGGCATTTATAAACCTAACCGAAATCAATACTTTGATTAATAACAACATAATAAAAATGTTTGTACAGATGCGCTTCAATATAGGTGGAAATTTCCTTTAAATTCGCATGAACAGGGCACATAATGTTTTGGCTCTATACGAGTGGAGCCCGGAGGCAGCGCAGAGCGACAATAACCCCTGTTACGAATCTATCAACAAACAGTCGCCACTCGCGACGCGACGCGTATCGCTCGCAGCCATTAAGTTGCACAATGGAACATACAATAGGTAGGTAGGTACCTATAGTTGATTTGGGTGTCTACATGATCGGAATAGGTTTACAGCCGTTTCGACACAAACACTTGGACACTTGCGAATAACAGCCTCGTTTTAATTGTATTTTAACCATTCTTGTACGGTCACGTGCGAATTTTACACTGTTATATCCCATTTAAGTGCCATACACAGGTATCTAAAAATAAATTTTAAACAATATATTGTTTTCATTCTTTATTTCTTCTTTTAGATTATTAACTATCGTTTATGTAACGGACTGCTTAATAAAACAATATCACTTAAATTTTATTGTGAAACTGATCTATTTAGTTAGAATAGTAAAGTCCCTTTTAATTTTGCTTAGCAACGTTCCTTTCACGCACCTTCTGAAGAAATAAATGTATAAGTACAACCAATATTAAGTAATACTTTACCGTATAATGTAATATTCCTTAATTTGGATGTTAATACGCAACTTTTAAGTACATTGTATTAAATAACAAAAACAATATTTAGCTAACAACAGATAGAATTCATATAATAATAGACGTTAGGTATTGTATCACCCTCCGATACTCCAAAGCTAATTAGGCAAGGGCAAACACTACCAACCGAAGCAGCTCTAAGTAAAAGATACTTACAGTTTAATGTTGGAAACTACTGCAACGTCAATGCCATCGTCACTTATAAAAAGCGGTTGCGAGAAGCTATTTATGAACTCTAGTTTTTCAGGCTCCGGTATCCAGATACATAGGTATATATACATATATAGGTACCTACATTTAAAACGTGAATTACCTATGTCATGACGTACAATTTTTGTGAAACTCGGCGAACAATGAAGCGATGTGTACTCAGCCGATGTTGTCCATTGTGAAGCTGAATGCAGATCAAATTGTAATTATCACAAAAACTTCCTCGGCTTCCCTCACAACACGCCATACAATTCTTTATGAAATTAGACGCTACGACTCGAGCTCCTCTACAAGTCACATACTTACCTACAGTATTTTTATACATATTCGTGGCTGGCAAAGAGATCTACGTAACAATTGTCAATTTTAATCTGCCTGAAATATTGTGACCTTAAAAATATATGTAAACCTACATCTTTATCAATCAAGAGCAAATTTAATATACTTTGTTCTATACACATGAAGCTATTTAGGTACACCCAGACACAAAACGAACAGAGATGTTCATGCACACACATTTTTGTCTTTGGTGGTATTCGATGACCCACGACTGGGCGTGATAGGGAAAATAACCACTACATATCGCCATTTGACCCAAAATGAATAAACAAAAAATTTACATAATATTTTTAAAACCACTGGTCATCCCGAAGAGTATATATAATACCTGCTAACTATTGTAATTATAGTTTTGCTTTAGTCATATACCTAACTATATGTAATTATGCACATTTAGTTTGATTTACTGATATTAAATGCACTTGCTCATTAAAAAGATTACAATGAACATTTATTATTCAGGTCCATCCTGTTCAACCTGAAGCAACATTGTTGTTTGTCTATATGTATAACCTTTATTTTTATTTTCAGGGTAAAAGGAGATAACAAGGCATGACTGCTACCCACGGAGGCGGACGTGAAGATGATCGTCCGGACAAGGAGACCGTATACACGGTCAAGACTGGGTTCAAGAACGATGGCTACCAGCACGACCGCGACTCAAGCAACGATATCGTCAAGCCACCGCCGCTGCCCATCGAAGAGGACAGCTTCCCTTCTACCAAAGTTAAACTATCCAGGAACGAGAAATGGAGAATATTGAAGAACGTCGCTGCCGTCAGCTGCGCCTTTATGGTTCAGTTTACTGCATTCCAGGGGACGGCCAATCTTCAGTCGTCGATTAACGCCGCCGACGGACTTGGAACAGTCTCGCTGAGTTCCATCTACGCGGCACTCGTAGTTTCCTGCATCTTTGTACCGACATTCTTAATCAAGAGGCTAACGGTGAAATGGACTCTCTGCTTGTCCATGCTCTGTTACGCACCGTACATCGGTGCACAGTTTTACCCAGCTTTCTACACCTTGGTACCTGCCGGGGTGGTGGTGGGCTTGGGGGCTGCGCCTATGTGGACCTCTAAAGCCACATACCTCACGCAAGCTGGTAGTGTGTATGCGAAGCTAACGGACCAAGCCGTCGATGGTATCATCGTACGGTTCTTCGGTTTCTTCTTCCTTGCTTGGCAGACTGCAGAACTCTGGGGAAATTTGATCTCAAGCTTAGGTAAGTCATATTATATATTTAATAAATTCAAAGTGAATTTGTCTCTTTAAAATGAGATTTTTATAATTTTATTCAAGAAATAAACCATAAAAGTATAAAACATTTAGAATTGTGTTTTATATTCGATAGTGTTTTCATCGGGGGTCCACAACGGGAATACCACGACGGATAACTCAAGCAAAATATTACCTAGTTGTGGAGCAAGCTTCTGCATGATTGGAGGTGGACACCACGATAACCAGAATCTGCATCGGCCCCCGGATAGCGAGATATATGAGATCAGTGCCATATACCTCGCCTGTGTAGTGGTAGCCGTTTTGATGGTTGCACTTCTCGTGGACCCACTTTCAAGGTATGTACTGAGTACTAACCGTCTCTGCAAGAACAATATGACGGATACCAATTTGTTTCAAGTCAGAGAAAACCAGTCATTGTACACTCGTGCAAGTCCTATGCTAAAAATATACGCATTTTTATTTCAGCCTTGAGTTAAATTATGATTAACGATGACCATTATTTCTAAGCTAGGCTGTATACAAATTTAAATACATTGTGCTAAGTAGTATGGTGTCAAACCGAATCTAAAATCCAATTTGGTGGCAAATTATCTCCGAGTTTTTGCTTATTGTATACGCTACCGTTCGTCAGTTTGATTGATATTTTGCACGCTATATAGCTAAAATGATTATTTTTTGTTGAAACTCGTGAATCTTGATACGCATCACGTCATAGTCTCTTTATAGATGGTTAACTTTGAATTATACAAAGCTTGCGAAAATAGGGAAATGTAAACATAACTTAAATCTGTCACTTACGTTACATTAAAGTTACGCTTATAAATACGAAAACAGATCCATGCATTTTTACGAAATGAATGGTTAAATTTAATTAAGATAAAATCGTTCACTCCACTGATGTTGACTAGCCATTCGAAATAACTAGCTAACGCTAAAGTTCTTCAAAAATAGGTACGGAGAGAAACATAGAAAAGCAGACCCTGCCAAAGAGCTGACTGGTATCCAACTCCTGTCGGCCACGGCTTACCAGTTAAAGAAGCCAAACCAACAGCTTCTCATTCCGATAACACTTTGGATCGGAATGGAGCAAGCGTTCATCGGTGCTGACTACACCCAGGTAAATAATAAACCGCATCTACTTATATAAAAAACTTGGTAAGTGGTTGGCTTTTTGCTTACAAATTGACCTCCACCGTGTTACGTGTGCCGTTATGTTGTAGGATATCGAGTTAATGAAATTCTGTACAATTGAAACGGAACAGCAGGATAATAGCATGGTTTTTTTTTCAGGCTTACGTATCATGTGCTCTCGGCATCCGCTCGATTGGTTACGTGATGATTTGCTTCGGGGTAGTGAACGCTATATGCTCATTGGTGTTCGGATCCGCGATGAAGTACATTGGCAGGTTCCCGATTCTAGTGATGGGTGCTGCTCTTCACTTCGGTCTTATCATTTGGCTTCTCATCTGGAAACCGAACCCCGAATCGCCTACCGTGTTCTTTGTGATATCGGGACTGTGGGGTGTCGGTGACGCTGTTTGGCAGACACAAGTAAACGGTGAGAACATTTTCAGAAACTCATTGTGGTGACATACCTTATGTAAGGTTAGATTATAATTTGTTAAGCAGTCTCCTTCCTTTTGGCATTACGTAAAGGTGGCAGAGCGAAGATTCCAATTGCCAAGCGTCTAGTATTCGTAAGAGGCGGTCCGCTGATCCCAGGCGATTGTGTTTACCTATGGTGTCCCTGCAAACATTGATTGGTACCGAGAACAAGTTTCCAATAACAACTTTTAACTGGAAGTTACGAACCGCGCCGTCCTGCTTACCTTTAAGAGTGAAACCTGACACACACCTGCGATAGACAGTAAAACCGATTTAATAACATTAGACTCGTGTACTTACTAAATACGGTGTTACATAATTGCGTACCTATATCCAAATTTTGTTTGTTTTAATAATATTAATAGTACCTAAATTATAATTTAATCCACGTGCAGACTATCCACACCAATATTATCATTGCCAAAGTAAGTCTCGTCTGTTTTACTTATTGACTTGCCTTTTAATATCATTAAAATATAGTCGATGGGTTTATTAAAAACTAGGTATATTATATAGGTCGAGAATATTTTTGTAGACCTATTTATGGAAAAAAGAGACTTTCATTGGTGACAAGTAATCCAGTTCCTTCAAGGTATTGCTTTGCAACCTCTCAGGGTGTGCTGATCTTTGGCTACAATAGTCAGGTGTTGGTTTTAAATAAAAAAAAGTTATGATTATATAGCTATGTGAGAGGTCATCATATAGCAAAACGGACATTTGCTACATCACGACTCATTCTTTATTATCGAAAGTGATTGCAAATACTTACTAGGTTGCTTGAATCATTGTTTTATCACTTTTAAGGCATGCAATTGTAATTAATAATCACTATGTGATAAGAAATAAAATTTTGGCCATGTTTCATTATCAGTCAATGCTCTGGTTATTAAGTTTTATATACTAAATTATGCATGAATGACATACATTATTTACGGATGCGAAATCCAAGGGTTCCGTAAAATAATGATAAATACATTTAAATTTTACAAAAGTCTGATACATTTTTAGCGTCTTCAAATGTTAGTAAATAACTGTCTAAGTCTGATCATTTAAAATATTGGGCAAATGCGATATAAATCAGATCATTAATTGTCCTATTACTACTAATGATGTAGACCATTGTTTGTTATTAAGTAAGCTCAAACTGTATGTATTATATTTCAAAAACGGTTTTTTTTGATTTCCCCTTTTTTCCAATTCATATATTTTTATTTATTGTATCTAAGTTGATCCGAGCAAATAAGCAGTTACCTCAACGCACTATCACGTGCATACTGAGCACGTTTTAATCTTCGTCTCTTTTCAACTCGTGTCGTAATTACGTCTCGATCATTATTCCGCCCATTCAACTAACAACTTTATACATATATGTAGGTATATACATAGAAATGTATTAATATGATAAGGGGAGAATATACTTTTCTTATATATACACAAATGGTTACGCAATCGAGGTACTTAGTAAATTACTCAAAAAATCCAAATTGTTTAAAAACTTTGTGGATCATAATTTCTACCAAAAGGCTGCCGTATTCCAAATATATAAACATTAAGTTTTTATTGGCATGCACATAATTACACAATACACAACTCACTTAATCCAGCAGGCGTAGTTTTAACCGACGGCTTTTTGTCATCTCTGCAGGTTTGTACGGAGTTCTATTCCGGCGTAACAAGGAAGCAGCGTTCTCTAACTACCGCCTGTGGGAGAGCGCAGGATTTGTCGTTGCTTACGCCTACTCCACTCACTTGTGCGCAAGGAAGAAGCTCTACGTTATGATGGTAGTTCTTCTGATTGGAGTTGGAGGATACATCATCGTTGAAATTCTGCACAAGAGAAAGGTAAACTTTATTTTGTTACATTGCCAACAGATTCAAATGTGGTAGGCTGTTCTTTTTGCAGGTTATCAAATACGTCCCATGAAACAATATTCCTAATTAACCCCCACGATTTTCAGTCAGTCTTTTTACAGCTTAATTTTCATTTCCAAAAAATATTTATCTAAATTCTAAGCAATATTCAATGACGTTATTCTAGAAACGTCGATAGTAAAAAATACATCTTAACATTCATCAAAAGGTGAATCCTCTTTATAAATGATTTAAGCTTGAGTGAATTGGATAAATGTAGATTCATAAATAACTTTGTAAGATTTGTAAATTAACATAAAATCATTAAAAGCGGCAACAAGTTGAAATACAATGGTGGAAAAAACACATTTATTTTCCTGTTTGATGCACTTATAAAAAACACTTTGAAGAAGTGATCTCGATATCACATCTAGGACTACATAATTATTTATCTTTTGACAGGCCCGCCGTTTGAAGGCTATTGCTGAGGACCCAGCTGTCGCTGAAGAAGCAGCCAAACAACCAGAAGAAGAAGATGATGAGAAGGATGAAATTGATGATGAAATCATTATAACACATCTGTAAACCTATAACAATCAACTCGTGAGGAAACCTATGCACAAATCATAGCGTTTACCATCACAGTGCTCCGATCATCTCACATCTGATCCCAACTGTTGATAGTTTAGGTAACAGCGGGGATGGATGTGCGTTATACAAATTTTGCCATAGTTAACTCAAATTTTGGTATGTACAAACTCACAATTGTTAATGGTTCTCTTCATCGATAATAATAAATAATCTCAAATGTTATTAGAACTATTTATGTATCCAATAGCTAAGTTATTATAAGAGTCGTCTTCCAAAATTGAAGCGGTCATTTAAAAGACTTAACAAGTACAAAGAACATTACTCACGTTCCGCTAAAAACTATACTCGGAATTGAAATTAAATATATTAATAAAATCAATTCAATAGGCCTTCAGAGGCACTTATGTATTGCCGGAGTATAACTCTATATAACAGGGGCAAGTATTTTTCCAAGCCCGTTTACATAAGTCTTAGTAGGCTAATGGTCAAAGTACATAAATGTGCTCTACTGTTAGTGTTTCTGCGACTAAACATTGGTTTTTAGTTATTTTCAAATGATTATCTCAATATACTTTGTATTTTCTAATATGAATTCAATAATATTGTAATGTAATGGTTCTAAACAGAGGATGTCGACACCAGGCGACGGTAGGCAAGCGCGTCAATATATGAACAAATGTGTCTTTTGTTCTTAATTACACGCTTTGTTTGATATCTATAGCCTGGCACTGTTTGACTCGTTTCAGTTTGATACTCTACATTACTTGATAATGTATAGTCTTCAGGAAATTGCGGAATGTTTGTGACAACTTGCACATTTTATTAAATGAAATATTTGTAATTACATTATCAAAGAGTTCAATGCTAGAATACAATGCTAATTTGATATTGTATGCCTTTCATCTACCTTAGTATCAAAGTTATGAAATAGAAATATAACAGTTTTGAGTACAATTTTTTTTTCTACATACAATAGTATTCTAGCATTGTGATAACCATAATTGAGTATTATTTAGGTACTTCAGTTAAAATTAATTATATTTAATATCGATGTGTATTCCGTCCCCTATAAACTAGATGCGGACTTTACATAGATGGTATTGAACGAATATCATAAATAAATTATGATTTTATATATTTGGAATGATAAATAAGTGAAATTTCTAAATCTATATTTTTCTATTTATTAAAAATTTTAATGTTATGTTTTTTAAAATTATTTTTTAATTTCGTAATGCGATTTTTTTAACGTGTTATACACATTAAGATATGGTAGGGTACTCAATTATTTAAAAAATAATAGCAGTATTGGATTACCATGAACAGTAGATATTATATCTACCTACCCTATATGGTGGCTGTAAATGGCAATAATACTTTAGAAATTAAATGATTTGTCTAAATACTGTGAAACGTACAATCAGATCGCTTCGTAATATTATTATATTGTAAAAGCAGCTCGATGTTAGTATTTGACATCCTTATGTCGTGCTATTGTGTATATAATATATATTTTTAGTTGATATACATCAGGTACATCGTTAATAAAGATATATAATATAATATATTTATTGATAGCAGTTCGTTAACTTAAATTAGATAAAGCCAGAATAAAATCAGGTTTTTGTCACGGTACCCATGGAAACAAATGATTTGATTAAATTTTAATGGGAAATCGTGGTACCACATTATTTTTGATTAGTTGGGACCTACCGAGATCACATGAATTAACAATGTAATAGAATAGGAAGTTTATCAATACGTAGATAATATTACAACTGCGTTTAAAATTGTAGGTATTTATACAACGATTGTTGTGTATAGATATATAATAATTTAACAGCTCATCTATGTTTTTTTTTTATCAGAGGTCACAATTTTAAACGTGGTGTCTTTGTTAGTAATATAGCTAACATGTAAGATAATTAGGACTACCTACGCTGCGTGAGTCCGACTGTATGCTTCAACCTTTGCACATGTACCACGTTTTTCGCTTTATAGGGTTCACCAAAAGTATCTTCTGAATTTATAACGCTACTCACTATTTCAATGAAATTTTATATGAATCATGTTTTCATAAAAATATAAAAGATTGTGTAAAATATTTGCAACAATTATGAAACATTACAAACTTGTTATTTTTTTTAAGTAACACCACATTGAATACTAAGTAAAGATTATGTACTGTCGGGTATTAGTCGGGGACGTATACATTATTAAGAAAAGTATTATTTAATTTACTCTTTTATCGGTAAGTGATAAATAATAGTAAAAAAAAGTGCTTTTGGTTTTGTATAGAGGTTAAGTGAAAATGGTGATGGTAGTGTAAAATAACAGAAGATTTTACATAAAATTACATAAAATATTTGAAATATCACAAAATATTCTCACTCACGATACCTACAACATTGGTAATTGGTAAACTATAATTATTGTATAAGTTACCAATTATTAATTGTAATGATGAAGGTTTTTCAGCCGCTTTGTTCCACTCAAATTATCTGTCTGTCTATATATTTTCTATGTACGTAAGAATAATATTAATATGTAATTGCAATAATCACACTTAGTTGCGCTACATGTGTTTGATAGGTAGGGGTAACAAACCACGTGATAATTAAAGTGTAAAAATTTAAGCATATGATAAGTAAATTAAAATATAAGTAGAATTTATATTTAATGTAAGGTATTATATTATATAATTAAATGGAAATTGCTCTATTTTGACATAACACTTATTTGTTTGATTTGAGTTTGTGATGAAAAATAAAAATAGAAATTGTTTGGTCTTTAATTCGTTTTATTTATTTTTTATCCCCTCCCGTAGACTTAAGGTATGCATATTAAATTTGATTAGATATTTCATTAATACATACTAATATTATAAATGCGAAATGTTTGTAACCTTTTCACGACTTAATGGCTGATCGATTTTTAATAAAATTTGGCAAGGAGATAAATTATATCCTGGGGAAGGTTACGACTCAAAAATAATCTAGAAGGGGTTGAAAGTTAATATTTTTCAAGTTACAGATTTAAAAATTAATCAATATTTTATTGGTAATAAGAAAAGTGAGACCTAATTAGTGTTACAATTTTTTATAAAATCCCTAAAGGAGGCAAAGTAATGTGTAAAAAATAATATCGGATTATTTAGATGCGCAACTCTTTATCTAAACCTAACATTCTGTCGACCCTTACAGAAATAAATTATAAAATAATATCGGATTATTTAGATGCGCAACTCTTTATCTAAACCTAACATTCTGTCGACCCTTACAGAAATAAATTATAAAATAATATCGGATTATTTAGATGCGCAACTCTGTATCTAAACCTAACATTCTGTCGACCCTTACAGAAATAAATTATAAAATAATATCGGATTATTTAGATGCGCAACTCTGTATCTAAACCTAACATTCTGTCGACCCTTACAGAAATAAATTATAAAATAATATCGGATTATTTAGATGCGCAACTCTTTATCTAAACCTAACATTCTGTCGACCCTTACAGAAATAAATTATAAAATAATATCGGATTATTTAGATGCGCAACTCTTTATCTAAACCTAACATTCTGTCGACCCTTACAGAAATAAATTATAAAATAATATCGGATTATTTAGATGCGCAACTCTGTATCTAAACCTAACATTCTGTCGACCCTTACAGAAATAAATTATAAAATAATATCGGATTATTTAGATGCGCAACTCTGTATCTAAACCTAACATTCTGTCGACCCTTACAGAAATAAATTATACAATTATAATTTTATGTAGATTAATATTTGCCGCTTACCTACATCATACAATAATTTGAATGCATACTTTTTGTGATTATTAAACTGAGCAAAACGCTTGTCCGCCTATATCCCCCGGGATCGCGGGTAAAACCGCGGGGCTTAGCTTGTTTTTATAAATACTTTATGATATATAATGTTATCTGTGTGATATAGAAAATTTTAGTGCAAGCAGATATCTAACTAGACAAATGAGCGCACCCTAAATTCATACTAATGCGAATAAACAGTTACAAGATAAAATATACTATATATTTTATAAAAGAGTAACTTTATCCTTGTGGTTGGCAGTTTGAAGGGTAAACTATTTCGTGTGGGACTTCCCAGTGCCACGGCCCCACACGGATTTCATGAATGGACGAAAAAAAGTGATATAATATTTTTTTTTAATTCGGTTTTTAGATTCATCTGGTTTAATTTTAATTTAGGTATTTTGAAGGTCCTATCAGTCCTAGATTTCATCAGGGCCGGACTAGCCTAGGGGCCCCGCATAGGGCAGAGGGCCGAGCTCCAAACATTTTTGAAGATGGTTTTTCAATTGTGATGTAACAAACCCTAATGATAATATAATTCCAATTTTTTTAATGTGAATTTTTTTGTCTCATTCTGTGTTTATTAAACCAGAGCACCCAATGAAGATGTGTTTGCTCTCACAATTTGGTAAAATTAAAAACAATACATAATGTTTTGGTTTCCAAAGGTGTTTCAATGGTCTAGTATAATCTTTGCCACATACGATGAGTCGTGACAGTTGAAGGTATTTTACTCATATCTTGTGAAATAGCACTTGATTACTCTGAGATACTACACTAAATGCTTGATGAGACCTTGGTCTTTTACGGTATTCCCTTATTAAGGCAAAATAAACATAGATCATTGAGAAATCTTGCAAAACACCACGTGTCACCCAACTCATGCTATTTGAAAAATACAATAGTATCTCCAAAACTAAGTGAAGATCATGTATGCTCGCAAAATGTTGTCAAAATTAGTGACCAAATTATAGAAAAAGTACCTGTTAGGTAACCGGTACTTACCTAGTAGGTAATAACAGATAAATATACGGAAGTATCTAATGTTTGCTTTAGTAAATAAGCGGAGGAGCATAATTAAATATTTACAACATAAAAAATATCTGCAAATGGAGTTTGATTTGCGGTCGAAGGGTTCCGAACAGAAATAATAAAACCAACGTGTTTTCGTGGATCTATAACTCTTTTCAAGTTGCATTTGTACCTTATCTGTGAGATTGCTTTGTAACGACTTGTAGGCGCAACAAATTATAAAGTCATATTCTTATTATATGGAACGGGCTATGCGCTGAATTTGTCTACGCGAAACGAGGACATGCGTAGAAAAGCGAACGCAGCCAGCTGAAGTGGGTGGGCAGGCCACATCGCTGAAAGAACTGATAACCGACGCGGATTGACGACCACGTACAGGAAAACGCCGAGTGGAACGACCTCCCATGGTGGACCCACGACCTAGTTAGAGTCACTGGGAGCCGCTGGATGCAGGCGGCTCAAGACCGTTTGCGGTGGAAATCCAAGGGAGGGCCTATCATAGGGTTCAGCAGTGGACATCCCTTGGCTGATATGATGGTTCTTATTATATACAATCAATTAGTTCAGTATATTTCTTACATTTAATAATTAGTAGTCTTTAAAGTATAGGATTTATATAATACCAGCTATTCGGACAGACGTCGTTCTGTTGAAAGTCGAGGAGTTCACTGTCAACACACGTACAGAAGAATTATATATATAAAGATTAAATACAAATTGTAGCACTAAAATTCAAACTATACGAATAATTTCAATTCAATGTATAAAAATGTTAACAATACCTATGAATAAAAAATTACTGGAACAACATATAATTAATAAGCTTTTGTATGATCTTGTATTTTTAGTTATAAGTTCAACGACAGCAAGTAAAAACTTTGTATTTCATATTAGATACCTACTTACTTAGGTATTATTTTAAAATATTATGAAAATTGTACTTATTTTTTTAAGGCAGTAAAAATAACAATAGACTATGACATCCTTAGAACGTGTCCCACTGCATAGTCTGTTACATGACAGGTTATTTTCTCAAACGTTACTTATGAAAAGCAGTACCAATACCCTTACCAATTTAATATTTATAGCGCCAAATTTCTTCTAGTAAATTGGCTGTGACATACGAAAGAGCTACAAGGGTTCCGACTACGGCAAATTTAACCAAATGGCAAAAAACAGAACCCTAAACGAATTATTCGTGACCACTTTTTATGCGAGAACTGATTTGCATTTTAGAACTTTAAAGTCCCTTGTATGCCAATTTTGAAAGTAATCGGAACAAAATCAAATATATTCAAAATGACGTAGGTAACTACAACATTTTGAGTCGGCCAGCGATTGAAATTTTTTGATTATCATGATAATTTCTTCCAAGGAACCTTCGATTTTAAAACTAAGAGTTGTACTAAAAAGAATGGCAAGTCTTGTCTTCATGTTTAGGGAATCCCCAGATATAAAAAACTAAATCGCATGGCAGTCAGTAAAAGCATAATTATATGCAAACATAATAATAAAATTAGTTGTAAATACGATACACCCTTTAAATATATCTATAACTTGCTGACTCCGCAAACGTTGTTTTGCCATATTTACTTTATTATAAACATAATAGGTTGGGGAAAAAGTTCCTTCGCATTTTTTAAGAAAATTCAAAACATTTTTAACATAGTTTATTTACATTTAACTAAAGTATGTAGGTACCATTTTGTTCGATAACTTTTTGCCATCTTGTAGGTAGGGACATGATCCCATTGCTATAGAAATTTTGGGACTTCTGATCAAAATACTGCGACAAGTGGTTTTGACAGTCCTCTCGTGATGTTAACCTGACACTGCCTAAATAATTCTGAAGAGACCGAAACAGGTGGAAATCTGAAGGTGCAAGGTCAGGACTATACGGCGGATGCATTAATACCTCCCAGCCAAACTCTCTTTATTTTTGCTGAGTGGCTAAAGATGTGTGAGGTCTATCGTTATCATGATGAACAACCACACCCCTTCTATTGATTAATTCCGGCCGCTTTTTATCAACTTCTTGCTTTAATCTCATCAGTTATTCGCAGTAGAGTTCAGAATCGATGGTCCTGCCTGGTGGTAACAGCTCATAATGAATAATGCCCTTCCAATCCCACCACACACACAGCATCACCTTGTTGCGAGTTAACCCGGGTTTCGCCACAGTCTGTGAAGCCTGACCGGCCTTTGACCACGACCTTTTTCGCACGTTCTTGTCGTACGTGATCAACTTTTCATCACCAGTTATCAGCTTCTTCAAAAATGGTTCGTTTTCATGACGTCGTAATAAAGAATCACCGTGTACTCAACACGGTTCATTAGGTTTCTTTCAGTGAGCGCGTGAGGTACCGAAATATCTAGCTTTTTTGTGTACCCAGTTTTTTTCAAATGCGCCAAAACTGTTTTGTGGTCAATTCCCAGTTCTTCAGCTACGTCGTAACTACTGATATGCCGATCTTGCTCCACTTTTTCAAAAATGGCATCCATTTTATCCGTAATGCGGCGACCAGAGCGACGTGCATCTTTGACATCAAAATTTCCGGATTGAACACGCTTAAACCAAATTTGTGCTACTTTCACCGACACTGCACTAAGTCCATAAACATCGCAAATTTTTTCGCGACTTGCGTTGCATTTTTACCTTTTTTATAGTAAAATTTTAAAATGAATCGAATATCTTCATTAGATTCACTCATCTTGGCGGTACGAAAAAAAAATACAAATCACACATCTTCCTAATTTGAATTTGGAATTATGTTCTTTCAAATTTAAACTTTCAATGATACCAAAACCAGCCAGATACAAATAGTATAGCCAAAGAGATTTTATTACAAGTTCATACATACTATAATGCGAAAAGACTTTATCCCCAACCTAATACATGAAAATTTAGGGTTGCATTGATTTTTTTAAAGCCAAAAAAAATATAAAAAAGTTGTCCAAAAAATAAATGTTTGAGGTGGACAACCCATATCACTTAGGGGTATGAAAAATAGATAGTAGCCGATTCTCAGACCTACTATATGCATATAAAATTTCATAAAAATCGGTCAAGCCGTTTCGGAGGAGTATGGTAACTTACATTGTGACACAAGAATTTTATATATAACATGATTAGCACATCCAATCAATTATACGGAATCAAAACAACAATTCAGCAAAAAAAAAAATTACAACAGATTATAGTGTATACGTTGTAGCAGATACGTTATCACAGCTTACCACAAGAAATATATTTTTTATTTTTATATTATCAAAAAGTTTTTGATTTGAATAAATCGCCAATTTCATTTAACACATTATCAACATATATTTTACCATTTTGAAACAGAACCCTAATAATGGTCACAAATCATGTGTCAATGTATCATTATTGTATCTTGTATCACAAATTATCATTTTACCCACCTACATTCCGCATTCGTTTTCAGGGCACACGTGCCGCTCTATTTCCTAATCTGCTAATCTCTATCCTACTTAGATTACCTAGCTTTTATAATTAATAATCTGTACTAACTACTTGTTACCTACATTAATCATACTTCTCAGAAATTCAGTGGGTATTATACCTGCATACATAAAATCAACAATAATGAACGTTTATGTGTCACATCGATATATAGGTCCTTACATATGAAATTGGCGTTTTGTATAAACAAAGCAAAACGATTTTTTTAAACACAAATTATTTTGGTTAATCAATCAAAGTTAGTACCATTGTTATCTATGTACTTTAGCCGTTTTATCGATAGTTCATTGATTCCTTTGCTGAAAAAGTCGTGGAAGCGAGAATCAATAAAAATAGCTATTTTTCCTTGTGAGAAATTGTCCAAATCTGGAACAAGTGGTAATCTGTTGGACCAAGGTCTGAGGTCTCCTGAGGAGGAGCTCCTCAAATTTAGCGAACGCCTGATTAGCAGTGTGTGGTCTACTGTTTTCCTGAAGCAGCAGTGAGCTAGAGCAATTGACCAATATCGGTTGTAACGGTTAGCATTTCCATCATGGTTTGCAATTGTTGACAACGTCTGGCCAGATCTTAGGAAGCCTTTGAAGTACCTTTTTCTAAGTTAACTTTCGCTTGGGGCAGGATTTGGCCGATTCTCTTAGGTTCAATCATTATGATGAGCGTTTCCGATTATCTTACATAGACCATTTTTGGTAACGATACGGTTCAAAATCCCCTCGTCATGGTGACGGTTGAGAAATTAAGCGCAGCACTCAACTTGTATTTGTTGGTTGGCTTCACTCAATTCATGCGATACCCATTACCGAGCTTTTTCACTTTTCCAATTCGTTTCAAGTGAATTAAAATTGTTTTATCACTCAAAGCCTGCCGCCAGCTCTCACGTTGCTTGCGATGAATCTGCTTCCACGATCTCCTTAAATTCTTCATTGTCAATTAGGGTCTCCAGCCGTCCATGAGGTTTGTTCTATATATATTTTTTCAGAACGAAAACTTGTTTTCTTTTACGGTAGCTTCCCCATTTACATAACTAATCCTTCGAGCTGTTTCTGCGGGGCTGGCGCCACGCTGGAACTGGTAGTCATAAATAACCCTATATTTAAGGTTTTCAATATGGTGAACAGAAGGATGTCAAAGAAAAAACAAATGGCGCGAAAACAAATCGAAACACAAATACATAAACCTAAATTTGAAATAAATTTGAATTTGGAATTTCTAACCAAACGCCAGCTTTTTAGATATCGAAGTGGCCAGTTTGACAAAACGCCAATTTCATATGTAAGGACCTAATATTATAAATGGGAAAGTAAATCTGCTTGTTTGTGTGTTACCTTTTCACGACTAAATGGCTGATCGGATCGTAATCGGCAAAGGGATAGATTATATCCTGAGGAAGGATAGACAATATTTTATCTCACAAAATAATAATGTAATGGGTGAAATTGGGGTTGAACATTTGTATGCCCATACAAATGTTCCATCCATCATTTCTCAAGTTAGGAATCTAACAATTCATATTTTGTGGTTCAAGGTTTTTGCAAAATCATCCCCATAGGACGCAATGTAAGGGGTTAAAACTATGATGTATTCTTTAGATTCACTCCCTATTTACAGTCTATGCACCCTTACTAAAATAAATTACGTTATCCTCAAGGCAATGTTATATATATAATATTTGTAGTATACACCATAAAATTTGGATACAAAAAAATTGAAATGGTTAAAAATTTACAAAACGCTTAGGCGCATATATTCCTCGGGAACGCAGGTGGTACCGGGGGCACAGCTAGTTTTCTATATATCCTTCCTACTAATATTAAAATGCGAAATTTGTAAATATGGATATACGGATGTTTGTTACTCTTTCCCACAAAAACTTTTCTACGGAATTGGATGGAACGTGGAACATAGATAGTTTGTAACCTGGATTAACACATTGGATACTTTTTGCTCCGGAACGAAGTAACATCCCTCGGGAACGCTAAAATCACGGGGAACAAGAAGTAATATATTTTTCACTTCAGTAGCTCAAGCATGTAGGTTTTGCTGTCTGAAATCTGAAAGAAATTAAATTAGTTAAAAAATATTAAAATAATCGTAAAATATGAGTAAAACTATCGACGAGAACACGCAAACTTTAGCATTTATAGTATAAGTAGAATGTGCTAAACACTTCATCGCTGTGTTAAGTGTGATGGTGAACATCCCATAACACTCTGTAAAAAACAGCAAAGAATCCCGACAACTAGTGCTAACTGGCTACAATATATTCAAGTGGCATAAGCTATGATATAACCCGGGATATACTAAATCTCTCGGAAACGCAGGTAAAGCTGCAGGACGGTAAAGCATATAAATAGACATAATAAAATCGACCACTACGAGGTTGATACGATATAGAGAAGAAGAGCTACAAGTCACTCCAATGTTCGGGAACGCACAATAAACGCATAATTTTTTCTACAATTTACTGTCTTCCTAAATATAAAGTTATTTAGTTTTCGAGGTACGTCGACACATTACAACTTAGGGATTTTTATAGACTGAGACCGACCGAGAGATCGTTAATAATTATTATAATAGGACATGTCAATCACACATAAAATATTTTACAATTTATATTTTGTAATATTTTATTGTTTATGTCTAATAATGCCGACTTATTAAACAACCGCTGCAGAAGATACCGAAAGATGGTCTCGGACCGAAAGAAGGCAGAAATGGGCCCGCGGTCTATTCAACTGCGTCGAGCGAGAGATGACTACTTCTTGCCGACGACCTGGGCTAATCAGCCCCGAACAGGGCGGCGCACTGCTTCACCGGGAAGGGGGCCCATGCATGCAATGGACGCTATCTTGCGGATACGCATTCTCTTCTGCACTACGCAACCGAAATACCCCGTACCGACAGTGCAGGTCAGAGGATGGTAGCTGCGAGGGCAGAGAGGGCAATACATGCCTCAGAGTGATGCGCTTTGTGAGACGGGTATTTATGGGGATCGGTGTCAACCCCAGGTAATACATGTTCCGTATCAATAATAATAATAATTTATTTATTTATCTCCCACAACAAGTTACAAAAAAATATGAACAACTTCATTTACCAAAAATTTTTACAATAGCACTTTTACAGTATCACGGAGCGCATTGACTTTCTGAAGCAGAAAATTGATGCATTGGCAAATCGTATACGCAGGCACAAGGCGCACGTGTATAGATACTCTCAGAACTCCATGTTCCAAAGGGATCAAAGGTGGTATATAGATCGTGGGACATGGTGGGGTGCAGCGGCCGGGTATTGACGACATCACTTAATTCTGGTGCGATATCTGGTTTGTGCTCGTCATTACTCTGAGGGCATCTGTATTGGGGAAGTAGATGTACGAACCCATTCAAGAAATGGAGGCCATTATCATCGTGCCCCAAGACTTAGCCAGTGCAGTCCGTTCGATGCCTAACTGGAAGGCTTCACTTGTTTGACGTCTCAGGTCCTATCAGCTTTATAATCTGAGTCGCTACTAAAATTTGAATAACAGGCGTAACCCACCTAATTCATAAGCCCAGTAATCAACCTCGGACAGATCCTTCATCTGATTTTCCATAGCAGACTTACCTCTGCTAATACTACAACTAGTAGTACTTTCGCAGGTGAGACAATCATGCTGATCAGTAATAACAACGAAGTTGTAACTTCAAAATACCTCCAGAAGTGCACAACCAAGCCAAATATTATAAAACGACGGGCCAGTTGGCTTGGTGGTGAGAAAACCAGATTGCCACGTCACTGGTCGTACATTCGATTCACATCCATAACAAACATTTATTTGAACACATATTTTTCTTCTGCGTATATACTTATTTATATTGGTTATATATACTTATTTGTATTTGACATCATTGATATACGAGTACATCAATTAATTGTCTTTCATATTTCTATCTCTGCGTAGTTTGGAATCAAATGACTGTGCGTATAAAATGTCCTGGTATTAGTTTTAGTTTATTTTTTTTATTATATAACTCATTATGTAGGACTACACTTGGATATAATGCCAACATGGCGGAAGCACAGAAAAGAAACAACTTGATACTGGCTATTGGGTTTTAACTTAACTAACTAATTATAGTTATTTATAGGTAACAGCTGTCAGTGGAAAGTAAAGTAACCTAAACATATAAACTCTAAAACCTGAATGTCCACATGGATATGTATTGTTAACCGCCGATTCCAATGATATTTATGATGCCATGGAATAATCGCAACAAATTCTCAACCCTGTTTCATGAAATCGTGTATTTTCTAATGAAATATTGACAGTTTTGCAAAACACTCACACAATTTTTGCCAACGAGCTAGCATAAATTCATCTATCATACAAGTGATTCATCACGACAGTATGGGTAAAGCTACGTATTTCAATATTTGTATAAATATACAAACTTGTTCTAAAGAACTACGACCTCCATTCTAGAGACAAGAAAAAACCTTTATATATTCTCATAAAAAGTTGTATGTATGACCACTGACGAGAATTGAAGATGAATGAATCGATGTACTTTTCGACCGGAATTTCCACGATACCTTTATATGAATAATCTACATCAATTCAGAGATTTTAGATCGTGATCAAATAATAATTTTGTGCATGCATGTCTTGGGTCGAACTTGACCAATAGCACCATGGAAAAGTGTGATTATGTGGTCAAAGGTTAAATGGTTTAAAAGGATCCATCTTTCGCTTGATTCTTGTCGGCTATAGACCATACTAATTATAAAATAAAAAGAAGTGCGACACCGCGGAACCGAGATCGCCCGGAGACTGCAGCTATGCCCCCGCCTTTGGCTTGTCTTCACTGACCGGCCTGAGTGGAATGCCAGAGCTACGTATGCTCGAAGGGCGGAGTGGTCAAGGCATAAACCCCTGAGTAACCTCAGTCAAACTGCAACGCACCTCTTGTACTCTTAGCTGCTAACTAAATGATGTTAAAGATACTAGTGATTGAGAGATTTTATTTGGCAGGCATTCCGATGTCTAAATTAATAGCCCAGAAACCTGTACATCCTGGGACATTCTTTCCACACGGCCATCTGGTCCCAAACTAAGCAGAGCTTGTACTATGGAAACCAGATAACTGATATACTACATATACTACTTTCTTTGTTTTCTAAATACATACTTACATAGATATTTACACCCAGACACAGAACAAACAGACATGTTCATGCATACAAATGTTTGTCCTGGGTGAGAATCGAACCCACGACCTTAGGTTTGGTAGTCAGAGTCGCTAACCACCAAGCCAACTGGCCTGTCCTTGTCCTTAGCCAGCGCTATTTGGCTGTATCTCATGTTATAATTATATTTTATAGTGCAGGGAGACTTTAAAACATTGGACGGAAATTAAAAACATTTTAAAAGTTAAATTGTTTTTATTCGACTACCCCTGAGGTGCAGGCCTTCTCCAGAGAATGTTAGCTTTATTTGTCTTTCGCTACGCCTAACCAGCGTGACCCAGCTATACGTACGATATTTTCTCTCAACGTTTGCATGGTCTTCCTCGCTAACGTTTACCAAATGATCCTATGCAAGAAGTACTATTCTTAGCTCATCCAACGTCATGTAGTCTTGCAACATGGCCTGTCCATTACCATTTCAGTTTATGTGAGCATCGATAGCTTTTGATGGAGATCAAATATTTTTGTGACGAACTCTCTTTATGCTCTTTTTTATGTTGGACGTCCTGAAAGGGAATATAGTAATTGTGTTCTTAACAACTAGCTTATTGTTTGTAGTTAAATTTCCATATTTGGCATTTGTAAGTTAGGCATAGGAGCTTTTTCTCCAATTCTACTGTGAGATCGCTTTTGAACACTTCTTTCAGTTTTCAATATTTATTCCACGTTTGTTTAATTATCCGTTCTTCTTCCAGTAAATTTCTACATATAAATAGCAAATTCGATTCGTAAAACTAACGAAAAACATTCAATTCAAGATATTATTAGCGTTTATAGGTAGAAAAAAAATCTGTATACATGAGGTCTAGGTCAAGATTTTTGTTTTTGACGAGTTCACATTGAGGCCTACGTGTATGCTTGTAGAGTTAAGTACCTACAGCTATAATGTATTGTAATTGGCTAGAGGTCTCAGACACTGTGCCTGCCTATGTCGATTTATAATTATGCTACATCAGTTCATTCAGTTCAGTCTCGTTGCCTAAAAATATTTTCTAACACAGAAATGAAAATTATTGTGGGTAGCGAGTCTTCTCTTATTATTTTATCAGTACCTGGATGGCCGAGCATTGCTCAGGATTTCTTTATTAACGTGACTTCTACCGTATTCTCTTTTTTAAACCACTGTCATATATACGTAGATACGAATTAGATGCGATATTTAAGGGGTCCCAATAACGGTATTTCTCACAAAAGATGTAACTTGAAAACCTTACCTGACATTGTAGCAGTTTTCATTGCCTAAAAACACGGATAAAAAGACATTTTCTGAAAAGTTTTCCTAGCTAGATTGATTTAACGCCCCCTGCATATTAAATGTCATGAAAATCGTTGGGAGCCGTTTCCAAGATCCTACTAATATATATATATATATACAAGAACTGCTCGTTTAAAGGTATTAGATAGATAGATACTTGTGCACTTTTCGTAGATATTCTTTAAATACCAATGTAATATTATTAGCTTGGAGTTGTTGGTTCTTTTAGATTTTCTGGAGGATCTTGGTCGTAATCTTCCACAGTGACCAGTCGGCTTGGAAGATGAACATATACCAACTCAATAACGTACCTACAAGAGGCCTCTATTTGAAATGTTGGATCTGTATCCCCACGCACGCTTTCCGACTACTCTTCAGTCTGAGACATCCAAAGAGAAAAATAAAAAAATAATAAGATATAAAATAAGAATAAAATAATGTAAGCCGAATCTCACGTGTCACGTAATTTTTTTATTACTCTTATGACATCTCACCAAGGGGAGTGGGAGGTCGAAAAATCGCCAAAATCACCTCACGTGGGGAGTACCCATAATTTATTATGCCAGGATTGCGATTGACTTCGATCTCACCTGATGGCTAAGTGAAGATGAGGCCGAAGACGGAGCTCGCTTTCCCGTTAGCAGCCTATTCCTCTCCTTTCTTTAAGAGCCCCAAGTCAGTATATTTGTATGTTTAAACGTAGTAGGTAATCTTCGAAGCACCTCATCTGTTTTCCATATTTATATCTCTGATAGAAACCACTAATATACTATTCCCAACTCTATTCCCGAGTTTACCGCTGTTTTATAATCCCGTGTTGCATTTCATCCTTTGGGAAAGCGGGTGAAACTACGAGATGGTAATTAGTTGATAATAATGTACCTGAGATACGATAACCAATGCTTTACGACAAGTACTTTGGAACTACTCGAGCTATTCATATTTCCAACTGGTGATGCAATGTTTGATTTGAATCTTGTTGGAATGTTTCGGCTTAACCCGTTAAACTTCGATCTGGCTCATCAATATTGGTTTTTCAATAAAATACAATGCAGATTAGTACGTGAGATAATTACGACAATTTTAACTACGAACGTTTTGAATTCCAGAAAAGATATTAAGTATATGTTCCAACAGTTTAACTATATTTATGTAGTAGATTAGATAGTGATGCTTTAAGCGTCATATCTTAGTACAGTGACTTATATGTATAAGGACTAGCCTAGCGGCGCATTTTAATTGATATTTTTCGATCGGCCCTATGTCCCACTTACGGGGAAAATTAATATGCAATCCCGATCGAAAATCCATGGATTGTCATCAATTTTATCTTTTGACAGTAATTTTAATACGCTTAATGCCAAAATTCTACTTAAATATTGCGATTTTAGATCGGGATCGTATATTAATTTTGGCCGTTAGAGCCTCAATGATATTAATCCTTACAAAATCATCCGAACAAATACAAAAGTATTCTAAACATGAAATATGGAGTCCTTTTTCGGGTAAATGAATATTTGAAGCCAAATATTCGAATGGACCTGTCTTTACTTTTTAAATCACTGTCTTAAAGTTATTTTTTGCAATAACAGTGCTATCTGTAAATGATAATATGTAATACCTAGCAAGATAAGATTATTCTTGTTCGGTTGCTAATTATTATATTTAATATATTAAATACAATTTATTATAAAGACCACTCCTGAAATTCAATACTGTGGAATTCGGCAAATATATAAAGCATGTATGTATGCCTTTGCACAAACGAAAAGCAATTTGACGTCAAGAGGTTATACAGGTTGATAAAAAATAATAATGAAATTCACCGTAATAAAATACAAAAATGTGGCGAATTTAATGAAAAATTTAAAAATACACTTTCCCTGTTATGTTGAATGAAAGATAGCAATAACTTTGTTTTATTTTTTGACAAACCCTATGGTTATCATAGAGCCTTAGTAGTAGTAGTAATAAGGAAGGTTGTTGATATGGTAAATAAAGAAATTTGAATAACATTTTAAAATGAAAAATCTACATAAAAAAAATTCAGGCACCTACGACGAAGGTTCCTAACCATGAGGTTACTAAAATCTCACTGAAAACTTTGTTCCACCGCCACGGATAAAATTTGCGATAAATCCCGTCGCATTTTTTTTTTTTTTGAATATACGTAGGTGTTAGCCTCAGATGGTTCTTACACCCTTACCGAAAATCCGAAAAAAAGTCGAAAATCCCGTCGCAGTTACCCCTATTACTTTAATTAAACTAGAATCGTTTCAGGGGATTCTGCAGGGTCAGCTTTTTTTCATATTCTCATTATGTTTCTATTTGTTTTATTAAATAATCCTTTCTTTTCTTTCTTACCCAATAGATGGCTTCTCTTTTAAATATAACATCATACCCAAAATATGGTTTAAAATAATAACATTTTTACGATTAATATATTTTGTAATTGTTGTTGGCCTGTAAAGCTTAATAAAACAACACGTCATTTCGTCACAATTCTAAACGTTATAATATACTTGGTTTCTCTTGTTTCTGTTTATTATTTAATGCAGTCGGTTTGGCTTTTTACGTTTCGTCAGTTTATTATATGGCTGGTTTCTAATCCTATTATCAAAATCTGTGCCACATGGCTTATTGAAACTGTTCGTCATATGCACCGTGTGTAAATAACAAATGAGTACAAGCGGTCAATACCTATTATGAACGAAGAAGCACAAAGATTGCAGAATATTAATCAGTCACTATTCTCCGTTGTTTGTGAGGAACATTCGAACGAAGTTAGTCGCGCCACAGACCACGGAACGAGCCGACGTCTGAGAAGCTAATCACTTAATTGCGTCACGCTTTGCGTTGTGTTCACTCGGGTTTTTCTACGTACGTCAGTATCAGTGTCCGTGATGTGGAGCGAGAGTGATGGAGAGATGCACGAGGATAGGACGGGGAGATCCAGTGCCGGCTCTGAAGTGGTGATGATAGACGATAGAGTGTTAGCCGCCACGTCACGCACTGCCCCTAATATCTCAAATCTTAACGTTACCAAATCATCCCGGGTGCATGTTGGACCAAAATTTGTCTCTGTCACACAGAATGTGCACAATAGTGAAGTGGTCAAAGGTGAGTCTAATTTATCGAAATCCATTCATTTATCTCGTTATAAGTATTATTTTCCTGTACACAAACTTTTATAGGAGCTTGCGCATATTATCACTTCGTATTAATGCATTACATTATCCTGTTAGGTTTGATGTTTTATTTGTTGGTTTATTTCCTATTGGCGTCCTATGCAATGCAATAAAGCAGCGAAAGTTAATCTTAAATTTTTCTTTGATGTGAACAATGGGATTCAAAACAAACATTCAATGTGTGTATAATACTTCTTAATTTAAATTATCTATACTTGCTAATTCTAATCATTTATAAAACTATGGTAAATGAATGAATTGAATCCTACTGATAATCACGTCTTTTATTGTATTGTATGCGCATGGCGAACTGTTACCCTGTGTTCTCATTCTTCACACTCTTCTTCATTCTTTATGCTTGATCTTATGAAGACTAAGCATAAAGAATGACTGAAATGAATGAATACAGCAGCAACTGCAGCCGGTGCAGAAATGAATGACGTACAGACACAATTATATTTCCGATGATGTCATTTGGGGAAAACATTATTGTTTGCTAATAAGTTTTGACCAAAACGAACATATCTTTTGTTGTCTATATTCATTATTGGACACCTTGAAAAATATATTTATTAAAATATATCATAGATTTAAACTAAACCAGGTAATTTGGCTAAAAGGTGATTGTTTGGAAAAACAAAGTGAATTTTTTTTTTGCATAATGTTTTAATGTAGGCAGGTCTAGGATGCGACTTCGTCTGTCTGTCTATTACAGCTGCTTATTTGAGTAAATATCAATGCTAAGTACTTGATAATTTTGTCCTTCTCTCTGCTTACTCTCTTCCTACTCGACGGTTAAAAGGCGACTTGATTCAAGCGCCATTTAGAAAACTTTACAGGAGAGCTATTTGAAAATGTTAAAACCCAAAAACAAATACTGTATCTAAACTTCTTAACATTCCACATCGAATCTGTTGATTATTAAAATGCAAGCTTCAAAGAATGTGTGCATGGGCCATCATCATAGTAGTATAATTCATTGAGAAAAATGTTACTTTCGTCAAAAATGGCGGTTGAGTCAAGTCGCCTTTTACCCGTCGAATTATAAATATTTTCATTTGTTTATTTGTGGAGAATTTTAATAATTTTCCTATTTATCTATATTTGTATATATGCAAGATATCATTTGGAATAAATCAAATAAAAGTTAATAACTAATTCAGCGTACTCAGTAGTAGAGCTTGCTTGCCCGTACTGATTTAATTTATTCATTGATATTCGAAATGGGGTCTCAAAATATTAGTTGAAACCTGTCTGTGGATTGACTACGACTAACGGGCAAAATTAATATACGATCACGATTTTAGATTAAATTAGAATTTTGACATTACGTGTATTGCAGTTCTGTCAAAAAGTACACCAATCCATGGATTTTAGATCGGGATTGCATTTGCATTTTCCCGTTATAGAATGTCAGGAACGCAATTTATTTTTTAAATTTCAAAAAGGTAACTAATTCAATAATAAAATAATTATAAATTAGTTTCGATAAGCTACTTTTGATAATTAGGTCGGCACCTGTATTGTGTAACTCTCTCGGATTCAATATTGAAGCCGATTTCATAATACATTGATCGTTTGGCGCGCGAGCAGTCTAGGAAAACCGTCGTCGCGCCGTCAATGTATTAGAAAATTGACTTCAACGACAGTTCCGAGAGCATTATATAATCGCCCTGCTGATATGTGCGCAGATATACACAACATTAGCAGAAGTGACTACTTACACATAAACTGACTATAAAATTAACTTACTAACAGCTATGTAGTAACTATTAAGTAATCTGTGCTACATCTGTAAAACAAATATCAATTTACTGGCAAAATAAACATAAGCAAAAATAAATGAGAACTTCTGAAACACAACTTAGAAAAATAATCAACAAACGGTTACAAGTTTTGTTTATACCGAGAGTGCGAGTCGAAAAAGATATCCGAATCTACAACCAGGTTCTGCTCATAGGATAAGCTAGATACAAATAGGTTTTTACGAGTGGCACATCAAATGAGTCGGGGAATACTTTAATTAATAATTATAATAGTTTTGCCGTTTATGACTTTATAAAGTAAGACAATATTAAGTAGTCAACGAAACCATTCTCTAATAAATTTACATGGAGGGAACAGGCTAGAGAGATGATGCCTGCATGGTTTCCTTGAACCTGAACCGATTTTAATAAATAAATAAATATCCAGGGACATTCTTTACACACGGCCTTCTGATCTCAAACTCCAGAGCTTGTACAATAGAAACCAGATAACTGATATACTACATATGCAACTTTTTTTTTCTAAATGCATACTTATATAGATATTTACACTCAGATACAGAACAAACAGACATGTTCATGCACACAAATGTTTGTCCTGTTCGGGAATCGAACCCGCGAGAAAAAAAAATAGTGTATGTAGTATATCAGTTACCTGGTTTCCATAGTACAAGCTCTGCTTAGTTTGGGATCAGATGGCCGTGTGGAAAGAATGTCCCAGGATATTTATTTATTGTTTATTACGAAGCTATCTTCCAGTTTCAATTTAAAGGACTACATATTAAATTATTTGAATACAGTTCATACCTATTTTGAAGTAGGCTTTTATTTAGTTAAATAAGTGATTTCTATCCCTGATTTCTCTAAAATAAAACTTCACCGTTGAACATAGGCAGTAAGGCTGCAGCCAGCCGTCCTCTTACCTGATACTTACCACCTGTTATTGCGTAACTACAAATAATAAGGACTGGTCAAAGTATTGACCACTATTGTCTAAATGGTATCAAGTATAAATAATCACGGCTTAATCGTATAGCATATTAATAAATCCAATAAGAATTATAATAATACTAGCTGTCCCTTGCGGTTTCACCAGCGGTTATCGATATCACTTATAGCCCATAACCACCTACGGAAAATTCCGCGTCGAATGGTACCGATACCATCTCGATATGTTCAGTAGTTTGAACCCTATTTTGCTTACATATATAGAAGATAAAATCCTTGCTTATCGGATGCCTACGTCATTCAAAGAACACACCCTCCAAGTTGCAGGTCTCTACGATTAGCGGTTTATACTGTGCGTTGATCCGTCAGTCATTCAGGACAAAACATTTTATTATAGCTTATATATAAAAATGAATCCCTATTTCCCTTGGTCACGGCATCACGCATAGACGGCTGGACCGATTTCGCTAATTATTTTTTTGTTGTGTTCGTTATTGCCAGGAGATGGTTCTATGAACGAAAAAATTAAGAAACTTGCGCGGAAAATTTCAAAATATAAGAAAACATAACGACCATATTTAACTTATCTAATGTAACCTTACCGCTTTTGAAAATATAAACCCATATAATGTAACCTTATGGTGTTTGACATAAATGTCAGTCGTTTAAAAAAGAGGCATGCGTCAGAATTGTATTGATAACATAATTAGTTTATCATTACTTATTGTACATCTACACAATGCACAGTCGATTAAATGGGAATATTTATGAAAATATTAATACCTAATTTTTAATATTTAAGTGTGTTCATCACATTTAGTTCAGAGCAATCACGCCTCATATTAAAAGTTCCGTTGTTGTGAATCTGAAAGCATTAGATTGATAAATACTATGTTTTTTTATTAATCATACCAGTTTCAATTCAATATTCATATTTAAACCAGGACAACGACTGTCGGGTCAACTATCGGATATATTAATTGTAGTACGATAAATTTCCATGTATAGTTTTTAATAAAGTAAAGTTAAAATATGGCAAAACAATGATTGCTGGGTCAGCTAGTAGATTATATAATAATAAGATGACATCGTCATTGATCAATATCGGTCTCATATCTCCACGTTTTGGACAAAACACTAGTTACCTAGTTATATCGTTATAGTTTTTACTTATTATTAGTCATAATAACTTTGGATCTTAAAATGGGAGAGACACTGTAAGATACTTTTGGAATAATTAAAATCAACTATAGTGTAATGATATAATATTGACTCCAATCTCGTTTATAAAATATAATATGGTATATAGAATATGTTCCTAAAATAAAAGGAGCCAATTTGGTGTTTTTAGTAATTTGACCGACTTTAAAATTCATTATTTAAACGACCGCAAGGTGGGAAAGGAGATAGAGTAAAGTAGAGATAAAGTAGTTAAAAGGTTTGCTCCGTAATCGTCGACCCATTTCTACATTATGTTCGCCCGCAATCGGACGAAGCAATTGTTGTTTATACATAAATGTTTATCTATCTATAACATCGAAATACTTTAATACTCCTACGATTGATTGCGACGATAACAAAACCAATTTGCAATTTCTTTACATAAGTGCATTTATCTACATTCACTTATCTATGAAGGTTCATTTGAAGCAAAATATTGTACTGTACATATGGTACATGTATATATTGTACAAGTGTATATTGTACTGTACATATATATTATTATTTCTAGTAAATTAGGTGTAAATTATGTTCCAAATATTCTGTTCAGATAGCGTTCGTTGTACGTTGATCTACTATGGAGGTATAGATAATGAATTACGCAAGCACCAGCCCCTAACTAATCAATAATTTCGCGTATAATAACTGAGTGTATCCTGTAGTTCTGCTTGCTTGTTATATCTATACTGAAAATTATAAAGAGAGAGTACGAAGTGAGTTTGTATGTATGGGTAGGGTAATTTTTGAAACCATTTTGAGCAAGTCGTTTACATTTTGAAAGGTACATTATTCCAGATATTATTATCTATGTTATTGTCACGAGATACGTCAGATCCCTTGGGGACGCGGGGTTTCCTAAAAGATAACTTATATTTTGCACAAGAGGGAGGAAGAGAATAGAGATAACGCCACTATAACTAGATTTGAACCGTATATAAATCTGCTAATTTGTATATATTAGGTTGGGGGAAAAGTCTTTTCGCATTATAGTATGTATGAACTTGTAATAAAATCTCTTTGGCTATACTATTTGTATCTGGCTGGTTTTGGTATCATTGAAAGTTTAAATTTTAAAGAACATAATTCCAAATTCAAATTAGGAAAATGTGTGATTTGCATTTGTTTTTCGTACCGCCAAGATGAGTGAATCTAATGAAGAAATTCGATTCAGTTTAAAATTTTACTACAAAAAAGGTAAAAATGCAACGCAAGCCACGAAAAAAATTTGCGATGTTTATGGACCTAGTGCAGTGTCGGTACAGTGTAGGTACCTACAAACTTTGTTTTGAATTTTCTTAAAAAATGTGAAGGAACTTTTTCCCCAACCTATTATTATGTAGAACCGATGTAGTAGGTATACACTATATATATATCACTATAGTTGTCTCGATTTAGTACCTACCCAGTCTACTCACATAATTACACATTACGTTGTATGCAGACTGTGTTGTGCGAGAGATAATAATAATATGAGTGAGTTTTAATAGTATATATATGTATTTAATTAACACTGCATTAAAAAAAACGACATCTATTCCTATATATAAAAAATGGAAGGTGCAATAGGCAAATAAAACCAATAAACTTTTATTGGCAAGCAAAGGTTTTGCTTGGCTAAATTGATAGAAAGTTAATTTAATAATATTATGTATTCCTGTACAAAACATGGATATTATCAATTCGTCTAAAATTAAAAAATAAAACGGCTCCCCCCATTTCCAATATTGTGATTACTACTGCGATATGTACTTTAATCAACCAACAATCGGCCAGTGACTTTGATTAATATATAAACACTAGCTGGCCTCTGCGGTTTCACCCGCTGTTAGATTTATCGATAGCATATAAAAATTCCGCGTCGAATTGTAGCAATCCCATCCCGATGTGCTCAGTAGTTTTGAAGTGACGTGGCGTCAAAGGAACCCTATTTTCCTTATATATATATATATATTACCGCGGTTTCACTCGCGCTTATTGATATAATATTATTATACATATAGCCTATATAACATATAGTCTACGAAAAATTCGCGTCGAATGGTTGCAGTCCCATCCCGATATGTACAGTAGGTTTGAGTTTGAGGCGATGGTGCGTCAAAGAAACCCTATTTTGGTTGGTTTGTCTTATATACTCGTATATAGAGAAGATTAACAATCTTTCCTACTCAGATAGCGGCGGTATAGTTAATCTGGGGGTCCAAAAAATCGTTGAAACCCAAATACTTTTACTTACCCTCAATGAATAAGTTGTTCAAATTATGTATATTTCTAATTTTGGCAGTCAGACTTTAAATAATGGTCAGCTAATTTATTAAACAATCAATGTCATATCAGGCAGTTCTGAAGTAAATTGCATAGCTAATTTAATGTATTTTCTGCATTTTGTGGGCCATTGTTTTGGAATAATAGGTATTTTTATTTCGTTGAGATAATACAATCATTTCATCAATTTGTCATACATACAATCAACACAAATTTCATCATCATCATCATCAGCCTATCTCGGTCCACTGCTGGACATAGGCCTCAACTATGGCACGCCACTGAGCTCTCCTTGTTTCCAACAGCTGCCAGTCAGCTTGGGTATATCATCTCTCCATCTAGCTGGAGGGCGCCCTACACTACGTTTACCGAGTAGTGGTCTCCACTCTAGATTTCATATAGCTCATTCATTAATAAAAAAAATTGTAAAGCATGTTATTCATAATTGAATATTATGATTATCATATTAAATAACTGCTTGGAGTAACGATAACATAATGTGATAAATATACATATATACTGTGTAACTTTTTTTACCGTCTAGAAAAAAATAGGTTATGTATGAGTAATGATAAAGTTACAGGACTACAGCATGTTACAAGGTCTTAAACCCTTAAAAGTATGAAGGTACTACGAACCGAAAATAAAAATTAGTTTTAAAAATAACTAATAGGTAGAAATACGTACGCAGATAGGTACTTGCGCTTTTTCGCTCGCACCTCTCATTCATACGCGATCACAGCTGTCGGGCGGCCTTAGTAGGCATAATCAGTGTAGTGCAGGCATCTATTTTACTATTATGCACGCACCGTATAGAGTTCCGTCTTTTTTGATATTTCATTGGATATTTGAAGTGAAAACTTCTTTTGGCGCACCGCACACAGATTTTTCCGTAGGTAGTAAGTTAGGCTAATCCATCAGTTTTGGAGGTGAAAGGCTCGATCGGGTCAACGCGGGACCGCCGAGTGTACCCGAGCGAGAAAGCTCACCTCTTCGCTGTTGTGTTTAGTATATTCAATCCATACGTAATAATTGTCTTTATTAATTTAATAGTTATTATTGGTACCTAATAATTATTATTTTGACAATTATTTGGTTTAAATTGCGAGGTTAGTGTGTGAAGTTAGCGTTTTATCGTGCTAATATAATATATTGAATAAACATTATAAAAACACAATTATTGAAACTATTATTATTTTACAAAAATAATTTTAGTGTAAAATTACGATTGCCAATGAAGTTTTAACTTCTGCCGTGCGGTGTCATAAACATAATGGAACCTAGCACACTACTCGACGGAATTCCAAAAGATAAGGGGACATCTGTGCAATCTTTCCTCTATGGAAGAATACAAACGCACTTACGATTAGATTAAATATTAGTCGGCTAATGGTAAAAAATCGACCCCATTTTTTAAGTTTGTACGTTATTGAGGTAGGTACTTCTCTCGAAGAGTACATAGGTACTCTTCGAGAGCATCTACCATAACATATATTTTTTGATTATTATTGTTATATTTCGCAGCAGCCGTTGTTCTGTCTATTTCTGCCGGGTCCAATTTTGAATCTAAACCAATCAAAGACACACTAAAAAATCAGTCCAGCTTAGGAGGAGTTCAGTCACACACACACGGACTGAAGAAATCTTTAATTATAAAATTGTTCGGTGTATGTATATGTAATTATCCTCCTAAACGACTGGACTGATTTTGATGTAATGTTCAAGTGGATTCGAGAATGGTTTAAATTCACAATTGGACCCGGTACGTGACGTTGCGATCGAGTTTCCGGATGTTTTTGGAACGAAGTTCCTTATCGCGCGTTGTGAAAGGGGGCTAGACGGAAGAAATTCATACGAAAAGTTGTAACGACACTTTTTTTCATTTCAAAATTATACTGACTAAGATTATTGACATGAGTAAAGTCTATTAGATTTCATTCAGGCTTGATCTGGTACTATTATTCGAATAATTCGCTATTTTCCAATCAATGGTGCCATTTGAATGCAAATTCAATCTGTTCAAATACTCTGTTACAATGATCTAAGTAGAATTCCAAGGAAGAACGGCTTATTGCTGGTGGAAGGTATACTGCGCAGAGAGCCACTTGACGAACAGATCGAGCTACTGGCATGTCCATAATGACCCAAAGATCTTCGCAATCACTTTCCCAGTCTATGATACGTTTAGATTTGATTTATATATACCAGGTATATATATTATATATACCTTCTATATACCAAATATCTATCGTCAAATAGCTCGCTACTCAGTATCGAGGCGTTAAGCCACGTTTCTGTCACAATAATATCATCATAATCACTGCAACAAATATTACGATATAGTGATTGTTTTCGTTCTAAGACCTCTGGTATTCTGATAATATATTCTTAAACTATTGAATTTGGAAAAAAAAATACTAAGGCATGCGACATTTTAACGAAGGTCTAATAAGCGTCATTAACAAGATATTTTATTCAGAGTTTTCAGGCTTATTATTAGTATGTGTTCAGTGTCATCACTCTTCCGGACGAAGATTTTGCCGTTCCGAACCCAAACGTACTTATAACCCTTTTCTTTGGCCTTCATCCTAGCGGCTGCATGAAGAGCTTTGTTTGCGGGAGATAAATGTTCTACAACGTAGACTGGATGTTTTTTATCAGAAAGACCAAGATGCGAACTGTTGAGTTTATTTTCTGCATTTTTCTTATTAAAGGTTATGACAGAGGCTAGGAGCTGGTCGCGTGTACGCGGGGAGGCGAGTTGAACTACGACTGATCGCGGGCGGGTATTATTGGTGGTTTTAAGTTTGGCTATGCGGATACAATGATGAATGTCGCTATCCTTTAGCTCACATCCGACGACTACGCCCAGCTGTTTAACTACGGTGTAAAGATTTTCATGCTTGTGTTCTGGCAAGCACTGCAGTTCCAAGTTATTTGATCTCCCTTGTTGTTCTAAATAGCTTAGTCGCTCACGATAATCAGTTAGTGTACCATTTAAATGAAGATTTTCATTTTTTAATTCAGCAACCATGTTTTTAAGTATCGCGAGTTCGGACTGGAATTTATCAAATTCTTTAGTATGAAAAATTAAGGACTCACTCAATTCGCGTACTTCCACTCTTATCGGTTCCAATTTATCATTTATTGTATCAACAATAATTTTATATATCTGTGGGAGTAAGGTTGCAAGCTCACTCTTGATAACTTCCTGAACAATGGTGCGTACGTCGTTAGCGGTGATAGGACACATTCCAGGAGGAGAGTTAAGCGCAAGTCTCTTATTTCCTCTTGTGGTAGACACGTTGCGTTGCGTTGTGGATCTTGGGAGCTTATTTATGCATCGAGGACAGTTCCAATTGCTAAAGGCATCTGAATCGTCAGGAATTTCGGGGATGGATAGACAAAGAAAGTGATATGCCTTCTTACATTGATTGCAGCTTATGGAGTGCTCAGTTTCGTCTATATTGTCATTTAAACAACATCCCCAGGATACAGATGAAGCCATGATGTCTTGCACAAGTTCAAGTCGTGCTAAGCAACAACAATAACACAATGTGGGTACAACTCCAACCTACTGCCGCTCCCGCAGCACAGTGCTGTGTTACGTCGTAAGCGCCGATCTCATTCATTCTGAGAATGAGAAACAGAATGGCGGTGGATTTATATTATAAGTTTATGAATATTTGTAAATATCACATATTAGCCACTATTATTCCAGTCACACGTTACACTATTCGATGTAAAACACCTTTATACTTTGTATTTATACAAAAACCTTTCCAGAAACGACTATTAAATACACACTGATGATTAAATTTTACGAGTTTAGAAATTTTAACGCTGCTTCTTCAGTTATCGGGTAATGAATTATAAAGCCTTTTTGTTATAACACATGCGCCGACATACAAGCAGGTGATCCACCTGTTGGTAAGTGGTCACCGCCGCCATTTGCAACACCAGGGGCATGGCCAATGCGTTGTCGTCCCTGATACGTTAAGTTGTTAAGTCTCATGTGCCTGTAATTTGACCGGCCCCTAACCTTTCTAACCATAACACAGTATTACATGTGTACTACTACTTCACGGGGTAGTAGTACTTCCCCAGACGAACTCTGCACTAACCTATATCATGGGTTTTACTGTTGGTAATAACAACAATATAAAGTAAATGTTTCATTGAAGTCGGGTTAATTTGATTTCGATAGGTTATCGATACTTTTGTTGCATATTTACCGATTCAATTCAAGGAACAAGAACTGTTGACCGTCTTATAGACTTGTCTGGTAAAAGGGATTTAAATGAAAATGGCTAATGATTTTGGTAAACTATGAATTCCTTTGCCTAAAATTTAACAACTAGTCTTTTTTCAAGTATTAGAGCTCTTAGTGCAGAGTTCGTCCGGAGAAGTACTACCACCTTACACATTTCTGCTGTGAAGCAGTAGTGCACTTGTGTTACTGTGTTTCGGTTAGAAAGGTAAAGAGGCCGGTCAAATTACAGGCACATGAGACATTACAACTTCACGTCTCAGGGCCGACAACGCATTGGCGATGCCCTTAGTGTTGCAAATGTCCATAGGCGGCGGTGACCACTTACCATCAGGTGGACCCAGGGCCGGATTTAAATTTGTGCCGCCCTGGGGCACTAAAGAAAATGCCGCCCTATGACTTAGATTTTATTTTAATAGTTTTGATATCTTATTTTTTAAGAATTAGAATAACTAATTGATTGCAGGAAATTGATTATGTATTATATAGCATTTATTACACATTCTTTCTTTTTAAAAAAATCATCCAACTTTTACTTTTACCTCTTGCTCCTTTTTACTTTTGTCCAAAGCGCGTTTTCGGTACTCATATCCACTTAATTTTTTGCGTCCATCAGCCATATTCAAAAATTAATTTCAGATTTATGCTCAACAAGATTGAAAGTCTTTGCAGGTTAGATTAATCTGAACGTCAAATATAAAAGAAACTATATTGCAGAAACCTAGTTACATTTGAATACTGACTGTAGGTGGCAGCATGTGTAGTCAACAGTTGATTTGATTCTAAAATATAAAATTGTTCTTTTTAATTAAAATTAATTAGTGTTATTGGATAATTCTCCAATTTTAGAAAAAATCATTAATCAATAAAAGTTTCTGTTATCAAAAACAATACATAATTTGAAAACATTTTAATTCTTCAAAAAAACTACATAAATTTATCAATTCCAGAAAATAAAAATATCAAATTTAATTTTTTCAAACCTTTATGGAAATAAATTAATTAAACTATTTGAATAGTTTTTACTTAAATTTCCTATATTATAATATACAAAATTTTAATGTGATACATAATACTTGAATTATATTTCTTGAAAGATAAAATGTTTATTTAAAAGAATTAGTTAGTTATATATATTGTATAGAATTTTTTATCTCACTTTCCAAATTTTGCCGCCCTGGGCACTAGCCCCGACTGCCCCTAGTATAAATCCACCACTGGGTGGACCGTCTGCTTGTTTGTCGGCCAATGTGGTATAAAAAAAACTAGTGACTAGCGATCGAAACTCGACCATAATTCAGCTAATTGTATGATGATGGAAATCAACCTTATTTCAAAGCGATACAGTTTCTTTTCCTATTATAATCTGAAACGTCAAAACGGCCACATAGCGTGCCGGTAGTATAATATTATAAATGCGAAAGTTTGTGAGTATGTATGGATGTTAGTTACTCCTTTACGCAAAAACTACCAAACGGATTGTTATGAAACTTGGCACGTTGATAGTGTATAACCTGGATAACATATAGAAAACTATTTCCCAGGAAATTATATATGCGAGAAAAACCACGAGGTATTTGTAGTAGAGTAGAAGTAGAAAGATACCCCTAGAAATGGCTCTTTTCTTGTTTGGGACTTAACAGAGAAAGAGATCCAACGGAATTAGTCACTATATATTAGCTTTTGTACAATCTTACGGATTTTCGCAAGGTCACACCTGAGTCAATAAGTCAACTAAAAACATTATCAAGACAGCTTAAAAAGCATCAATCTTACTTAACATATACTTATTACATTATGTGCACTAATGCAATGTAGGTATTGTACTTTGAGCAGCCCTATTGTGATAAGAGCAAACATTTCCAGACTCGATGACTCGTTCATCTTGTTTGTTTATGTTTTAATACTGCATTTTTGTAAAGAGCAGGTAAATTTTATATTATAATGGTACCTACTGCTATATAATATATTATTATTTTAGTATTGAATTAGTATCCGTTCGTAACCTCCATATTGTTAATGTTGTTATTCAATAAAATTTACTTACCTAAATAAAATTATACATTATTTTCCGTTTTATTGTGTACAATGTAATTTAAAGTACCTATTTATGTCATTTAATTACAAATAAAATATTATATTATTTTTCCATCTATTTCAGAATAATGAATTGCATGTAGAATGCAGTAATGTAACATTCATGGCTACTTTTAGATATCTACGTACAACATAAGGCTAAATATAAATGTTGAAAATAAACTATTAACATTTTCTTGAATAGAACTGTTTGTGCATACCTTTAGCAAGCGCGGATCCAGCGTTACCCACCACCCTTGTGATGACCTTCACGGTCTATTGAGGTCGATAAGGTCTTGATATTATAATCCAATGACTTTTTAAAATGGAAAAACTTCTTTATAGGAATGTACTATATCGATCATGAGCGAGTTTATTCCCCGAATCACACTTGGCTGATTTTCCGAATACTGTGACTACAACCTTTGTTGCGGGCTGAATTTACCTTCTAATGACATTGTAGCAGTTTTCATTGCCTAAAAACAAGGATAAAACGACATTTTCTGAAAATGAATCCTAGCTAGATCGATTTAACGCCCCCGAAACTTCATGAAATTTAGTAGGGGGTTAAAATCGTTGGAGCCGTTTCCGAGATCCTAATTATATATATGCTTGTTTAAAAATGAATGTTTGTCTGTACGTCCTTTATAGAATCGTAAACTATGCAACGGATTTTAAGGCAGTTTTCGGCAATAGATAGAGTAATTCAAGAGGAAGGTTTATAACTAGAATTGAAAGCGGGTCAAGCCGCAAGGCGCAGCTAGTAATTTCTAAATGTTGCCTGCGTCTGGCTTCATACCATAGGCTTACCATGAAAGGTAACATACCGATAGAGGCGCTTACGAATTCATGTCAAATGACATTTGAAAAAAATTAAATAAAAGGAATTACCTACTTTAATCAAAATATATTTCATAAAAAAAGACATAATGCACAAATAAAATGAAATTTTTCAAACATATATGATATGAAGCATAAATTGATTTCAAAGGGAATAGAATAGAGCACATTCTGCTTTAACCACATTTTCCAGTATTCCGAGTAACTTGGCATTAAGTTTTTTCTTTCCTTAAATAATATGAACATTCCGCATACTATAAAGAATATATAAAAAACGTGTGTGTGTACTTACGCACGTAAGAAGTTATACGCGAAATTATTGGTGAGAAAAACTGCACTAAAAGCATTTGTTTTTACCATTCGTGAAATTTTTGTGTCCAAACTCTTTGCACCTGTCTGTAGCAACGCATAACATTTTTTTCCGTTGTTAGGTTATTATCTATCTAATATATAAAATTCTCGTGTCACAGTGTTCGATACCGTACTCCTCCGAAACGGCTTGACCGATTCTCATGCAATTTTGTGTGCATATTGGGTAGGTCTGAGAATAGGCCAACGTAAATTTTTTATCCTTATCCCCCTAAATGTAAAGGGTAGTCCACACCAACTTATTTTTTTGTTTATTTTTGAATAAATTTTTATTTTTTTATTTTTTATACAGCATTGAAAAATAAATACAACCCTGAATTTTCAACCCTCTACGATCAACCCCTATTTTTTATTTGTAAATTATAAATCTGAATTTTTTTGGCAAGACTTTGATTCTTATTTTGTCATGACTTGGAATAAAAAAATATTTATTACTCTTAATTTTCCACCTCTCTACGATCAGCCCCTATTTTACCATCGCGATTGTAACTTTTTTTTATTTTTAATAATTACCTATAATTATGATTTTTTTCTCAATTCAATTTGATTTTCCGCCTTCGCTGAACAATTAATAGTTTACCGCTGTTACCTCTCATCCAGCAAATATCACGGAGTAGGGATGAGAACGAAGCCGGTCTCCTGTCTTACTCAATATACAATTTTCGGCCATTTTTTTTTGTTTTATTTGTGTATTGATCGTAGCAGTGACTGTTATACATACGTATTATTCTTTTTTTTCTCATGTAAATAAACAAGTGATGTGAGCGTATAACGTAGTGAGAGTACTTAACCCTTCTACGATCAACCTCTGTTTTTTAATCGCGATTTTTATATTATTCTGTTCCATCCACAGATTCGCAATAGGGTTGCTAGATGGCAATCGAATATAATAATTGTAGTACGATAAATTTTCATGTATAGTTTATAATAAAGAAAATGTGGCAAAACAACGTTTGCCGGGTCAGCTAGTATATATATAAATGTTATGTTGGTTTGTATACGCTTCAAAAACTCAAAAAGTTCTGCACCGGTCGAGCTGAAATTTTAGCATGATATACATAAAATCCGCATCAAGGATTGTTTTTAACCTTTTTTTTTGCATCAGTCACATATCCGCGACCGTCTTTGTTTTGTTTCTCATTTCTCAACCATTCAATCACAATGTGCCACAGCGAAGCGTGGCAGGGTACACTAGTTGACAATAAAATCATTACGATACGAAGTGGCGATTTTCGGAAATAAAGAACTTTATTATGTATATCAAAATTGAGTGACCAAATTAAATAGACTTTATTATACCGCTTAGTAGTTTCAAATAATGGATAAAATTAATATTAATATGTAAAAATTGTTGATTACACCAAGTTAACCAAATTTTGGAGAACCACCGACAATCGACGAAAACCGATTCAAAACGAATCTGTAATTAGAAAATGAGTAGTCAGCTATTTACGCAACTTAAAAAAGTGAGATTTTTATTAAAGACTGTCCACCACGGTTATTACCAATCCAGGTTATAAACTGTCTATGTGCCAAGTCTCACCCAAATCTGATAAGACGTTTATTGCGTGAAAAAGTAACAAACATCCATACTTACAAACTTATACGCATTTATAATATTAGTAGGACTAGCTGTTGCATGCGTTACAATTAGGGCTTATTATTCGAATACTCGAATATTCGGAATATTCGAGTATTCGCCTCTTTTAATATTCGAATAAGGCAGACACAATTACTCGAATATTACGAATATTTCGAATACTAAATTTTAATTGTACTTTTGTACTCCTGAAATGAACGAACCTTAAACTACGTAAAAAGAAACGTTCACGAGGTGGTGTAAAGTGTGCGACAGGTTGCGGGAGCGTGCGAACAACATTCATTCACTACTACCTTCTGAGGCAATCGGACGAATGATATTATTACTAAAATTTTGGTTGATATAAAAACGTATGTTCACGTACTTGGCTGTTCACAATCCTGCAATCAGACCACCAAAGCTGAGGCAACATGGCAAGCTGACAATCCGCTGTGCTGCCAAACGTTCCCAACGAGAGGGCTCTATTTTGCATCTCCTCATGTGTCGCTTTTGGGCATCTTTGTACCGGAGGAGGGGACCGCCATGATTCCGCTTGTCCTTCTCCAGTTCAGAGTAGAAGATGCGTTTCGCTACTCTATCCTCCGCCATACGAGATACGTGACCGCACCACCGAAGCTGTCGACGCATTAAATAGGCCTCAATACCACCTTCATTGGCTCGTCGCAGAACTTTGGTTTTTCGCACTCTATCGGACCATCTGGTCTTCATGATGGTACGAAGGCATTTAAGGTGGAAGCGATCCAGAGTGCGAATGTAGCGGCGGTATACACACCACGTCTCAGAGGAGTATAGGAGGTTTGGCAGCACGATTGCCATGTATACCGATATCTTTGTGGCCAACTTGAGTTGGACCTTAAGGTCTTGCGAGCAGAAGACCTTGGTACATAGCTTGCCGAATGCCGCAGCTGCGGCCCTCACCCTGCTATTGATCTCAGCATCGAGGTCACACTTAGATGTTACAGTGTTCCCCAGATAGCAAAATTTATCCACGTGCTTCAACACATCCTCATCAAGTCAGTGTCTCGTGACCGTGTATGTCCAGGGACATCACCTCCGCCTTATTGACACTGAGCTTCAGGCTGAACTTACGACGTGGAAACGTGGAATGCAGACATTAACAGGCCGTCTAGGGATTCTGCTAGGAAGTACAAGTCATCAGCATACATGATCTCAGCGATCAATGCGTATGAGACTTTAGTGCGAGCCTTAAATCTAGCAAAGTTGAAAAGGCTGCCGTCTATGCGGAAACGGATGCGGACTCCTTGAGAAACAGTGTGTAAGACTTGTCTAACTACCACCGCAAAATATAAGGCGAACAGAGTAGGCGCTAAGACGCATCCTTGCTTCACCCCACAGGTAACAGAGAAGAAGTCTGTCTATTCACCGTCTACGGCAACGCAGCATTGCATGTCGTCATGCCAAATCATGCGAAGTCTCAAAAACTTTTCCGTGCACTCGAGCTTACCTAGCACCAACTGCACGCTGTCAAAAGCTTTCTTCAGGTCAACAAAGCAAAGTAAACCTGCCCTTGATACCGAACGCGAACAGTTAAAGGCTCGCCCACCTGCTGCCATAACATATAATTATGAGAACGGCGTACTCACGTGCCCTCAGTGTGCACGGAGTTTCGCCGCGAATATAGGCTACCTAAGTCATCTTCGGGTGCACCAGCGCCATCACCTCGCAAATCGGTCGGAACAATCATCATCATCATGACACCAGTGCCAACTTTACTTACGATGATGAAGACGAAATTTCTCTAATCGAGGTGAGAGAACTGAAAGAACATCAGAATAGCTTACCAAGGAAGAGTATAAAACAACAGTTCCGTCAAGAAATATATATGTCAATGTAGCATGAGACTGCCGTTTGTGTCCAAATGGCTTCTTTTAATGCTGGTGGACCAAAAAGCTTGCATTTATTGCATGCTTATAATTTATTGTTCTCTATTTCTCCCTCGAGCGTGGAACAGGAAAGGGTATTCTCTTCTGGTATATTATATTTCCTCTCATCTAAGGTGCAGCTTCCATGATGAAAGTCACGATGCCTTGTGCTTTTCAAGGTCACACTACAGAAATTCGTAGAAATAGTTTATTTTCTTTATTTTTATATTCTTGTGAATCCATGCCATTCAATCATTCATTTGTATGTTCCTTACTTACAACTATAAGATTATTGAAAAATAAAAAATATTAAATAAATATGTTTACATTTCACAATAGTAGTAGTAGGGCACACTATACATTAGTAGGTAAGTACCTATTATGATTACGAGCTTATATATCATTGTTTATGCCGACTTATATTACTATTCGAAAACTTCGGAAAATTCGAAGTATTCGAATAGTAAAATTTGTAGTATTCGAAATATTCGAATAGTAAAAATGAACGAATATTGGAAGCCCTAGTTACAATGCGACTTTTTTTGCCCGAGGCCTTCGCAAGCGTACCTAGAACGACTTACAGAAGTTTCATCACTATCGGATAAATAAGAAGGCCTGCGCGTAGAATGTTTGTTTGGACAAATTGAAAAATTATAATTAGACTAGCTGTCAAAATAAATAAAAAAAAAAAAAAAAAAAAAAAGCTGTCCCCCGCGGTTTTACCCGAGTTCCCGTGGGATGTCACATGTATTATATGAAATTAAATGAAATATTTTATTCAAATAGGCCTTCACAGGCACTTATGAATGTTCAGACTCCAACACCGGTATACATAAAAACCTTCCTCTTTGATCACTATATCTATTAAAAAAACTGCATCAAAATCCGTTGCGTAGTTTTAAAGATTTAAGCATACTCGTACATAGGGATATAGGCACAGACAAAGCGACTTTGTTTTATTCTACGTAGTGATAACGTAATACATATATATAAAATAAAAAATTTGTAACGTTATTTTACAAAAAGGAAACCCGAGCGGAATTCTGTCGATCGGGTTCTAAGAATAAATTTACACGACACTGACAAAAAAATGATAGGTATTAAAGCTTTTTGTAAGCAGTGTCGCGTAGGTATCACACCGCACGCCACAGACATACCTGTAGTAGCCAAAAATGCAGTATGCAACAAAAGTAACGTTTATGAACGCCTCTAAATGTATTAACATAATACCGGTCAGGTGCATGTTAGACACAATCGAAATCCTCTGTCTCTATATTTATTTTGACATCTTCACATCGGATCGACTGAATTACTGGGCTTATTCGCACATCAATTATTTTCTCTCTGAAACAATGGAGTTACATATCTCATATTTCATTGATAGTTTCATTAAAAAGGTTAATTAACACATGGTATAATTACTCGTCCTGACTGATTCATCAACGCAGACCCTAAGCAGCTGGAGCTACAGACTTAAAATTTTGCACAAAGGTTCCTTTATACTTGGTTATAAAGTAATCGCATTTTAGGGAATTTCACCCCTTAAAATAAGTGATGAACGGTTGTATAGAAGTCTGTCGCTATTTTAATTCTGGTCTAGAACTACACGTATAGTGACGATTTTCTAAACCTGATCCCTAAGAGGGTGAATTACGGCTTGAATGTGTATATAGGCAGTTCATAAATTTTGAAAGAAGTAGGATGAAATTCAATACTAAAGCTTCCTATTTATTTAAAGCTTTCATGTGTTTCCTTTATCCGAAAATAGCCGTTTGACATTGGACATACAGCTATTTTTATCTAGGGAACGCGGGTGAAACCGCTGAGCGGAAAGCTAGTTATAACATATTTTTCCAATTCTAATGCACTCACATTTTTTCTATTTAACTCGCTCACAATAAATGCTTTAAACTGTTGTCTTAAACGTTTCCATTGAAAATGTTTCAGGCCGCATTCTGGGCCTAGAGCTGATCTCGCCAAAGGACACGCGCAGGCTGCGCTGCAGCGTCGCTGTCTTCGTGTGTTGGGCCTTTGTGGTCGTCTCTGCCCTGGCCATCTACCTCTTCTATTTTATTCTTTCCAAGCAACCAGTTCGCCTCGATCTAGGTAAATAAATGCATTTTTTGCTGATAACAGGCCTCCTTTGATCTTCCATTGAGAATTCTTATTTAAGTTATCGAGGTTAAAAAAATATGATTATCTGCATCCCTTGTTTCTCTCCGGGGTCCAAATACCCCTTCTGCCAATTTTCATCGAAATCAGTTCATTAGTCCACTGTAAAAATACAGACTGACAATCTTACTATTTGTTTTCATATCTTTAATGAATTTGAAAGTGTATCCTTTCAATTTCGTTTATCCTCATTTATGAACCTAGAAAACCTTACAAATCTTGCAAATACTTTGTATGAATTAAATTCGATTCTTTATAAGTATTTTGATCATTAGGTATAAAGGAAGACTGGTACCTGCGCCGCGGTGATTGGCAAGCCCTCAAAGCCTACAATGTAGATTTTCTGAGTCTGCCCGTACCGAATGTGATCATTGGACACAGTGCAGGCTCGCCCTGTACATTAAGATTTCAATGTGTAGACAGAGTGCTTGGCATACAAAAATCACACTTGGGCAGGAACTGGGATGACATTGGACCGAACTTTCTTGTGGGTGGCGATGGATTTATATTTGAAGGAAGAGGTGCGAACGTTTTCTCTGCGATGGTGATCTCTGAGAACCGTAGGAGCATTAATATTATGTTTTTGGGGGACTTCACGACGGCGACTCCAGTGCAGGCCCAGTTTGATCACCTCAATATCTTGTTAGAAGAGTTAGTAAAAGTGCAAGTATTAAAACCAGATTATAGCTTGTTAGGGCACTGTCAAGTGTCCACCTACACTATCAGCCCAGGTCCAAATATTATGAAAAGATTAAATAATTTTACGCATTGGGACTCCAGAAATTCAGAACTCTGTCTACCCAAATGATGGAATACAAGTAACATATTTTAAATGCGAAAGCAGTTTGGTAAACCAGAAACAGTAAAGGATGGGACCAAAAAGATTGTCATACATGGCATAGTTATATGTCTATCCGACCTTGTCTGTAATAAATATGGAATGTGATTGTTACTTATTTTATAGTAAAACAAAACATCACAAGCTGACAGCTACACCAGATCGTGGTTCCGATTCCCTTCCAGGATAATCGGCAATTATATGTATGTTTTTATGTGTCTAGATATAATCGATTAATTTTAAAATTATATAGAATGATTTTCTGGTTTTCGATAGAACAAGTTCCTCTTATTATGGAATCAGAAAGAGGTAAATAATTTCCCATCTATTTTATTAGTATTGGTATTATTTATTATTAAAGCTTTCGGTTACTACTAAAGAAAGTGGAGTCGAAATGTTCTTCATTATATAGATTCAAATTATGATTCCACTTCACCTGATGACAATATATCATTCATAAAAACAATTCTATGAAGTGAAACTTACGTGAATGTAACATTATTATAGTAGCTTCGAATATATAAAAGTATTTTTAAGTTAAGTTTATTATATGTGTTGATTGTAGGCGCACAATATGAACGCTGTTCCGATGACGTTTTTTATTGTCACCGACTTGTACTGAACATTCAGCATGAGTGAGCAAATTGTAAAGTTGTGCCTTACTTATCCAACGACACATTTTACAAATTGTATTGACGTGATAGCCGTCCGAAAATTTTTATCTGTAAAATTAAATAAAAGCGAAATCGTTTTCTGCCTGACCCACTGATAAGGGGCTATCATCGCACAGACTAAACTATTCAGCCTAGGAATATGAGATTCGGAGAGTAGCTTCATTGTATACCGAAAACCGGGTTCAATATGCATTAATTACCCAGATTCTCTCAATTGAGATCGAATGAAATTAGTGATGTTTTATGATACTTGCATTTATTGCAATTCGCATTTTAAGTATTTTACAATTGTCCCCTAAGTGGTGGGGAGTTATTGTTTGTATAGAGAAAATATATTGCACACACCGATGACCTGGGAAGTTTGTGTAAAAATAACTCATAGGCAACTCTAAAATAATGAATAATAAGTATAATAATTAAGTCTTTCAAGTATTGTCACCATTAATTGGTTATAAGTTTAATGTGAAAGAATATTAATCTCTAAAAGCTCTTAACTGGTACAAAAACTACTTGAGGAGTAGCAGTTTGTACTAATTTTAATAAGTGATTTTTTTTGTTTAAAATTAAATAATTTATTTGATTACTGAATTTATTTTACATTTACATATGATAGACAGGGTTCGTCATGCGGAAGCATGCAGGATCACAATAAATTATACTAAGACCATATGATATCAAAATCAATATTTTATATTATTTATATTTCAATGTATTATTAAACTAAGTGAGATCCAGATTAAGCTCTTTCCAGAGACGGTTTGCCCACCCAGGGCAAACATTTGTGTCCGTGAACATGTCTGTTTGTTTCATATCTATGTAGTTTTTAGGTGTATGTAGAATGTAAACCAGTTATCTGTAGTCCTTAGCAATATCTCTGCCTAGTTTGGAATCCGATGGCCGTATGCTAAAATGTCCCGGGATTCTATTATAATAGACAGTTTACTTAACGTAGGTAGGTTGCGATTGAGATGATGTGAGTAGCTATCGTAGAAAACTTGCAGAATGGGAACCCATGATGTTGAATTGGGATTTATTCGAGTGCCATGGGGACCGTGTCTTTGTAGATTCCCCTTTCAGTGGTGGGGAAACGGTATACAGATTTTCAAAAATAAAAAATGATCAGTTATATAGAAATACTTAAGTGTGATTGATATTGATAGTAGATGTTCCAATGTCTATCTGACATCAATGGTATGTTAATCTGCTGACGTAAGGGGGGGGGGGAGGGAGGGATGGCGATCCAGAAGGGTAGAAAATTTTAAGAATACATATCGCCGACCCTAAATGATAACGATGCAGGCAGACGCTGAATTATAATAACTTTACAGGAATCGAAATATACTGAAGCCTTTACCTGTTGCCTGCTATGACCCATCTTACTAATGACAGTATAGGTATATTGTGTATATTGTGACTAGCTGTTAGTAGGTAATGTGTAAATTATTTATCATTAGTTATTTATTACCTTACTAAGTAGGTGTTTATTATTAATTGTAAGTTAATTGACTGACAATAAGAATAATTAATAAAAATATGTGTAAACTAAAATTCCGCGTATAATTTTATTTATATTGCGTAGGCAGCCCACCTACATAATATAGAAAATATTGCAATAAAATGTTACCGACGAAGTGGTTATGAAGGTACAAATAAATATGAATAAAATTTTAATGCTTTTGGTAAGAGCATCACTTGGAAATGACTGGAAGGAATTGCTAAAAATGGGCGTGATAGTCGAATAAAGTATTTAGGTAAAGAACATTTAAAAAAGTATTCCTGAGAAATGAAAAATTGGGAAAAATATAAAAGTTGTTTTTTTGTTTTTTTTTTTTTTTTGTATAAAGTTAAAACCATACGAATGGTTTGATGACTCATACAACATTCCGGGAACAGATAGCACTTTCAAACGTTTATTGATACATCAACTGACATAAAATCTCTGGTTGATATTATATCTCTTATAGGCTTTGTCTGGAAACTTTCTGAGTCCTAAATAGCATCTCTATTTAAAATTACTTAAATTTTTAAGATACTTCATAATCATTGTAAGAGCGCAATTTTTGGGCCGTAAACTATAAATTGCACATACACTAATAAAATAGCTAGCACTTTTGAGTACCAAACGAACCAACAAACATAAAGAAACCTAAGTTAAGTACCACTAATACATAGTGATACATGAAATTGATCAATAATTTTTGGACAAATAAAATGGAATATCAGTTAGTACTGAGTTTTATATTATGTTGCGTTTAAAGTTATTAAATAAAGTGACAATATATCATAGATTCATATGCCATTAAGGTGTTTATTGACCAAACCTAGTTAATTAGTTTATAATAAATAAATAAGTGAATTTCTTGTACTAGTCATTTTTTGTACTAAAATTTAATCAAATAAATTTACCTTTTTAAATAGCGAACGCCGTTAGTAGGTTGTATTTTGATAATTTTGTATTAAATAGGTTATGATTATATCTATACACACAGAATTTTCATATTATCCCTTGTTTTATGACATAGTTATATTAGCTATCAATTTGTTATGTCTATGGCACGCATAATATGTTAAAATATAATATAACTAATTGACACAGGCGTGACCTTGCGGAAATCCATTGTAATTATACAAGATATTCGTTTTTATATGATTATACAAAAACAAAAACTAGTAAGTAATAGTAACTTATTCCGCTGGATCTCCTTTTCTGTCTAGTCCCAAACAAGGAAACTCAACAAGAAAGGATTTCCTGTTGAGTATATTCCCTATTTACTTACACTAGATATTTGTTTTCGTATAATCTAAAAATACGAGTATAATAAGAAATCAATATTATAATAAACTAATATTATAATTAAAGTTACAAGCAACAACCTGCCGAACGGTTTCAGATGAAAAATTACAAAGACAGTAAAAACCTGACTTCCGAATTGGGGATAACTTAAAATGCTTTGACTTTCATAAGAACCTTTCAACACTCTATTGTGTGCCATACATGATTGGCTTTAAATTTTGGCAAAGACTCACATACCGGACAAAACCGGGAGGCGGCAGTTAGTGATTAAACATTAGTTATGTTGGTACAATTAAAATGTCACTTTACTTTTATAAATGGCTTACATTGATTTTATTTATCTTGTTATTTATATATTTATTATATATAATAAGAACCTAAACATGTTGTGTTTTATTTCTATCTTCAAGATTATTTTATACATATTTGCAAGCCTATTAAATTCTACATGACGTATAAAATTTTGAGCTTTTAAATTCAAAAATAATTAATTAAAAGCGCACAATTCAAACCACATTTCCAATAACTAACAAGCAAGTACCTACTATAATTGTGCCTTTCAAGTAGATAACACAGGGACAAACAGACACAGGTTATTTTTACCATCGCCTTGAGAGTCGGTTTTGTTTCAAGGATTAATGTGACGGGCGTTCACATCAATGGTGCGATTGTGAAAAAACTAAACTCAAACAACACGTTCGGCAACCTGTAAAAAATATCTATAGCTAAGATTTCTAAACTAATATGACCAACCAGAAATCAAATCTTTGAATAGAAAATCGGGCGGTATAAAATAAATAAAATATAATTGTAATCTAGCTTATTAATAACGCATTTTAGCATTACGTTTCATGCGTTTTTTGTACAAATTCACGCATTCATACTTTTTTGTCGTGTCAGCAACGAAGTGTTATAGCTGTTATAAAAAAAAAGATTATTTTTTATTACTGTTTGGAGCAGAGAACAAAGAGATTTGTAAGCTCATTGTTCCGTAGTTTGGAGGCTTTTTCAGGGCCCCTATCTAGCGTATTTGTGTGCGACAAATACTCAATTTGTGTTTTGTGATTATTTTCAAAACTGTCGTCTTCATTCAAGATTTAGACTAGGCTGGACACATACTGAGGTCAAACCGTACATAATGCAAGTGATAGCCCGTTGCATCACAATGACAACATCATTCATGTTGTTATCCTTGCGAGTGTGCTGAAAAACGTACACCTTAACTCTGGTGCATTATACGAGTACATACTATCGGCTTATTTATGCAATCGCCTTCGGCTCAAGCTGCTGTCCACTCTCGAGTGTAATGACCAACCTAGCTTCCTATCCTATTCAACTTGTATTGTTTTACTTACACAATTTAATTACTTATTGCTTAATCAGTATCGCACATGCACGATAATTTCTAATCGGGTACAGCGTACGAAAATATTTATAAACGTTTCCCCATCCGGTATCAAGCATGCTTTATTTTTACGCAATGCATAAAATCGCTATCAAAAAGTGTTGTTTATTACCAACCTCCTTTTAAGCCAGCAGGGCGATTGTGTATTGCTCCCGTATCAGAAATCGAAGCCGATTTGCCGATTCATTAACAGCCCTACTATTGCTGTCTGTATCTGCGTGTGAGTGTGTGAATGAGATAGCAATCATTCAATGGTCAATCTAGTAGCAAATGCACCTCAACTTAGATTCCGAAAGCAATACACAATCACCTAGAAAAACTGACTCCGACACTTAATTAAAATGAATGCCTAAATATATTATGTGCTTTTTAATTATTTGTATTTGTATATTTTCACAAATTTCCTAATAACTTCTAACTTACTTAAAATATTTAAAGTTTTGGGAACTATAAAACCGTGTCGCATTTATATGATCACCTTGTAATAGGTAATAATTTTAAAGGGTTGTTCGTTATTTTATTCACTATATAATAATAATGCACGATTTATTTACCGCTATTATATTATATACACTTCTAGCACGGACATTGAATAAAGAGGTGGGTACTGACCAGTATTACGGGGCGTAGTGTAACGTGTTGCTCGCTGTGCTCAACTCCTCTGTCGGTTATTGGGGAATCCTTTGAGTGTTACACCCTTCATTGAGAATCTGGAGCACGGATGAGAAGAACGAAGAGCTCGAAACGAGCATGTTACACGAATTTAAGCGCTTGGCGTAACGTAACTTGCTGCGAATGATACATTAGGCCCCGTACCACCAGTCTGTACCCACCTTAACAAAACCCGTGACACTTTATAACTTATTAATGATCCTACGGTGAATGGGCCGGTCATTATCTCTTATCGCATCAGAAGCGGAACCTAGAAAGTCTAAATATTCCCTTGGCTGAAAAAGTATTTAGACCATATGAGAGGTTTTTGCAACTTTTGTAGTAAGAAAATATCTAAACAATATTACGTGTCAAAAACATTTAAAAAAATTCGCAACTACAGCGTGTTGAACTTCGGCAAGGCGATTGTAGAATGCTCTCGTAATCGAAATCGAAGCCGATTTGCAGATACATTGACGACGCTACTATCACTATCTGTCTCTGCGCGTGAGTGTGTGAATGAGATAGCAATTACCCAATGGTTATTCCACCTCAACATAGATTCCGAGAGTATACCACAATCGCCTTGCCGAATTAAAGCACAAAGAACGAAGGGCGCCCGAGACATGTTGGCGAGACCTAAAGGCACTTTTGACAGCTAAGAAAGTCAAAGAAATATTATCTATTGGCCAAATAGTTAATTAAATGATAATGTTGATGAACCTTCACAAAACGCTATAAGAGTAAATTCTTCTTCTTCACACAATGTGTTGCAAACCTTTTAAGCATCAAAAACATCATATTTAATACTCTATTATTTAATGTCAAGTTATTTAATCAGACAGTCAATCATCAGCTGCCGGCACGCCCGACCGATGAATTAAGTTGTTTATAAAAAAACATTATTATAAATATTTTGAATTTCCAAAAATTGTTTGAAGACACATGCCGAAGATCTGTTCATTTTATGTTGCCTTTTTTCAGACCTGCCCTTCTCAAAATACCTTTGGAACCTGGTGAAGAATTCAACAAAAGCTGAGAGGCTATCGTGTGGTGTCGCCGTATTAGCTCTCATCGCCTGCATTACCCTTATACTAGCCTTTACACTTTTTACAAGTCCTGTATCAGAGGAGATTATCGATATAGGTAAAGTAGATACATTAATGTAACTGTTGTTAGAGTCATCATTTATGTAAGAAGCCTTTTTGCTCAGCAGTGGACCTCACCACGATGATTCATATTTACAAGGTCCTAACTAACCCAACTGCTCAGGTTTCAGATTTCACTTAATACAAAAATTAAATAGAAAAAAAAATTAATGTATCTATACTAATATTATAAAGAGGAAATATTTGTATGTAAGTATGTTTGTTACTCTTTCACGCAAAACTACTAAACGGTTATGGATAAAACTTGGCACATAGATAGAGCATATCCTGGAATAAAGTATAGGCTACTTTTTATCCCGGGGAAATGTGATATCCCTCGGGACAGCTAGTCATAATATAAAGTCTTTTGTTTTTGTCATGTTATATCGCTAAAAAAGGCATTTCAAATGGAACAGACTATATTTTAGAAGAGTTCAGAATGAATGTGTGTGACGTGACTACCTGCGATCTTCGATTAATAAGTATTTAAGAAGAGACGAAACAATTGAATTAAATAAGTAGGTAGTAATGGCAAGTTGTATTTTTTCCTTATTTTTTTTTAATCTGTAACTTTATTAGCTTGGATTGAACTTTGACATTGCCCTACTATATTCAGTGGCGGTAGAACAATTACGTAATTTATCTAGAATCACAGCCTGTTATAAAAATAACAATAATATTATGATAACATGAGCACTACGTTTAAACGATTCATAATACGGTCATATATAGCTTAGGTAAACTTGAAATTAATTTCTGTGCAATGGGAAATTCTAGTTTAACTATTATAGTCATTGTTTATTGGCAAATGTCAATTTACCCTTAGTAGTAAGGGTAGGTAGTGAGCGTTTAAATACGCTAGTGATGGACCAGTCTATGAATCAGAGACAACTTGCCACCTCTTTAGCAGACAAGATGCATGATTGAAGTCTCTTGTGTTCAGGCTCTGCGGTAAGAAAGTTTACGACCACTCAATTACTGCAATATTGACTCAATGCTGAGCGACGACTGGCGTTTACTCATACATAGATGTAATGTAATTAAACATTTCAACAGCACGGTATTCCTTGGTTCTTTTCAAATATTTATACGAAATTTCTCAGTATTTTCATCTTTATTATCCACCGTTATACAAATATTTGAAGGTCGAAATATATTAGCGACGCGACTTGGAAATATAAGCAATTTGATTATGTTTATACGCTTAGTAATATTGTATTGTATTTAATTTTAAAAGGAAAGCCAAATACAAAAAAGCAAAGAATATGCCTTAAAGGTAGAAAGAGAAACACAATCCGGATGTAAGAAAGGGGTTGCTTGGTGTAAAGAGCGCTATGATCCCCCTAAGTTTTTGGAAGAAATAAAGAAGGATTGAGGCACGTTCTCGCCGTCTGACAACGAAGTCATCCTAGCTCAAACCGCAACAGCAAAGCTGCGGCTCGCGATACACCGAACACACTGGCAAAAACCCGCAGCCACGATATCGTCCTCGCTGGCAAGGATTGTCATGAGGTCCTTCCCAACCTGGTCATGTAAGTGCGGTCTGAGCGGCCTCTCAAAGCGAAGCATATTCATAACTCGCGAGACCCCCGCCAACGTCCTAAGCAGAGCTTCTTCCCCTGCAGGGCCCTTCATGCAGTTGCTTGAATCTAATCTCGGTTGAGAACCCTCAGCACTCGCCGAATTGTACGCTTAAAAGTGTAAAAGTCATCAGAGGCTAACACTTTCCAGTCCATTTGAAAAAAATAATCAGAATTGGAATGATATGCCTAATAAAGATGTCGAAAAATAAACATTCTTAAGAAGTCAGTCGAAAAATAATTCTTAGTTAACACTCGTTAAAACAATCGTGAAATAAGATGTAAAAGGATAAATAGGAAAAGTAAAGTGTTTTGTTATTGTGACATCAACAAGCAAGCATCCACTTGAAGTGAAGGAAGCCACTTCTTCACATCAGGATCACCTGTAAAGTGTTACATTGTGTTATAATTAAGTAATATGAAAAAAATGCGCAAATTTCATGTACAAAGTAACACAAGTACAAGTAGGGTGTGATAATTAATGTCAGGGAGTTTTTAGCCTGACTATCAAGACTTCAGTTTCGAGATGAGATTAACCGATATTAATTAATGAGAGAAGCGAAAACTTTGTACCCCTTTTTAAGAAAATTGCGAGAACGGATGAACTTGAAATTTGACACAGTTAAAGTTTGAATGGAGAAGAAGCGCATAAAGACATTTCTTTGACATGAAATGCATTGGAAATAAATTAAATTAATAAAAATAAAAATGACGCACATTACCATGCGTTTGACACACACACATATATTACGTTCATACAGCCAATGTGAAACACACGAGGTATTTGTACACGCTCGCAGCTGACGTAATAGAAGAAAATTCAAAAGAGTTCGCAGCACTACGTGCCTGGAATTTCCAATGGTGACGCACCTGCAAGGAAGTACAGGCACTCGATTCTGTGAGGAAAACGACACTAACTGGAGGATGTTTCATCGCAGCCTCTACTACTAATCACGTGAGAGATAAGCTCTCCGAGGCCTCCGTGTAGTGGCTCGCCGACGAAGTTTGCATTAGCTCAATAAGGGGGCTGTATGTAACCTTGAATTTCAGTGTACGGTGGTTCACTGTAGTGTAATCAAGGTTTTTGTTTATTGGTTCTGAAAATGTAACTTTTTTGTGTGCCAAATAATGTGTATTTTGTTATTTTATTGCACTATTTTATTCAAAGGAATCTGCAGCTGAAGCACAGAACTCTTGTTGAGATTTAAGGTGACAATGGTCCCTCGGATATAACAGACAGAGACTGATATCGACGCTTCAAAAATAATAATTTTAAACTTGAGTATAAAGATCTGGCGCACCAAAACTAATTGAAGACAAAGAATTGAAAGTAGATGACTCAATAGTTTTAAAATGTTTTAAAGTGTTAGGAATGATCCAGAAACAAGGACGTTGGGTACCGCATGAGTTGAAGCCGAGAGAAGTCGATCAATAACAGAATTAATTAAAATTAAAAATTCCACCAAACGCGAAAGTCGTTATCTAAAATTGTTTTGTCTCGAATGTTGTGGTCCCTCTGCATTTGAATGTAGGTACATATTATTTGGCTATATATGTGTAGATCGACCAACATGTTTCGTGTCTAGAGCGCCACAAAAGAACAAATATACGTACGTATAGCCTTATAAAAAATTGTTCGGTGGATAAACACATTTGTGTCCCGAAGTCGGGTAATAACATTTTTTCATCAAATCATATCAACATAACTTTTTAAGCAAGATAATTGGGCTGTCGCAGGACGCGCCTTCCAGATGTGACACATCAACACTATGTTGTATAGAAAATATGCATTAAATGGTTTATTAAAGGAAACAAATTTGGCTCAATCAAAAATGTGGCTTTATTTTTAATATAAAAATATTTAAATGTAAGTATGAAAAATTACTAAAATTTCCTGATTTTAATAAATTTCCATAATAATTTTTATAAACAGCCTAAGCAGATTCTGAATCGAGGACGAGCACTTGGAAAAAAGTAGATTTTATATTAACCAGCACTTGGAACACAAAAAATGTAAACGCATTCATGTACACATACCTAAATGCACACCTTAATCATAAAAATTCAAGACTTGAATCAATTGATTGTGCGTCATGGTGTAATTTAACTTTCTTTGTAAGGAACTGTTCACATTCATGATCTAAATAGGTATCACTTTTAGACATATTTCATTGCTAATTATCACTTTAAAATAAGGCAAACTCGAAGCGAAATAAAAAATCTCCGTTCTCTATCAAGTAGGTAATGTGTTTACAAAATTTTGAGGAAAATTCGGTCCATAAATCGTTTTTGTTTCTTCTTCTTCTTTGATTTAAATGGTGACTGTTGACTTTGAAGGTTACGTATATATCTATTTGTTCTTTTGTGTCCTGAAATAAAGTCTTGGCTCTTCAGTCTAGTCGGCCAGTCAGCTTTTGTCAATTATTGGATATATGCTATAATACGTCCATTCACTAATTATAAACAACTATGATAAAAAAGGTCACAACCTTTTTTTATAAAATGCCGTATATTCCTGAGAAAAAAAAGAATAATATTTTGTATGGAGCGAAAGTCAGTATCAGTTGCTTATAAGTTAGTCAATGTATAAATATAAAAATATGGATTATAATGTTCACTATCAGGTGAAATGACCAGTGTGCGTCGCCACGCCAAAATCCGGTCTGTCAGTTACTTTTAATTTCGTTGACAAACAACGAAATTAAAACTGACAGATGTCACATACACATTATTTCATTGCAGAAGTCAAACACAACATAATATGCTAAGCCTACCTACGTGCCTGCATTTTTTATTGACGTAGGTCTGTGCCTTGTTAAGACCACATGTTTCGTACCCACCTTAGTAACAAACACAAAAACGAATAGAACCTTACCAAAAGATTTTTTACAGCTCCTCACGATTGGAATATAACACGCGAGATGTGGCTTGCGGAGAATGCCACCTATAACGAAACCATGAATGACTTCAAGCCACTGAGATTGGTTATAGTTCAACACACAGTGAGCCCCCAGTGCCATCAATTTAAACCATGTGCCGCTGAACTGCGTAACATGCAAGGCTGGTTCTACACCGAATATGACTACGATATACCGTAAGTACAATAAAAAAAACAACGGGTTGCACTCCGGGAGTGCCGGCAGAAGTGAAAACTTGAGCACTTTACACTCACTTTCAGTGAGAACTTTAACGTTGTGCATTTTCACCGTCTTACGAATTTTCGATCAGGTCACGTGTCTTGACGCGAGTTTAACATCTTATACCCATCCTGAAAAGTGCTCAACGCCGCCTAAGAAGTTTACACTTCAATTATATATAACTGGAGTTTATTCCAATTTCCAGAGAGCAGATTTCCTGTAATCAACAATTCACGTGCCCAGGAAATTACACGTTAAAAGTCAAGTGATCGTTAATTTATGTACAAAAAAAGCTATAAAAGACACAGATATCACATTTTTTTTAGTTTTCTTTTTGTTCCTATTCAAATACATGATTATTTTTTTTTTCCTTGTCCTCAATTATATTATAATAGTAAGTTTACCTATAAAGTAACCAATTTACACCGTTGTGTACCTTCTGACCATCAAATCTGATTAATATAATATGGTTTGACGGCGGAGTCTAATTTCAACCTTTTTTTTTGTTATTAGGTATTAATTTTTCGTTTTTCGACATCCGTCATTTATTCATTGATAAGTATTTTGTTTTACACTTTTACACAAGTAATTATTGAATAAGAGTACCGTTGTCATCCACCGTAATGACCAGACCATGCGCCAGCCGACTTATACTCTTCCCAAAATAGTAATTTGCCTTAAAGTTATTTGCAGTAACTAGCGATAATTAATATCTAAATTATCTGAAAATTTCCTAGAATTCATTTTCACGGAAGTTACCTTTATGTTTATGCTAGGCAGATACTTATAAATAGGACCATATATTAGTTATTTAATAGGTAAGCAATGTCTTTATAATTTTTTTTTTATATAATATTTGTAAAAATTTGTGAAACAGGACGGGTCAGTTTCCTTGGTGGTAGAGATCCTGACTGCCACGCACCAAGTCCTGGATCTGATTCCCACATAGACAAATAGAGCACAACATGTCTGTTCTGTGTCTGGGTGTAAATATCTGTATCCAGACACAGAACAAACAGACATGTTCGTGCACACAAATGTTTGTCCTGGGTGGGAATAGAACCCCCGACCTGCGGCGTGGCAGTCAGGGTCTCTAACCACTAAGCCAACTCGTCCGTCGATATGTAGATATAATTAAAATAAAACATTTTATATACCTATATCAGTTATTTGGTTTTCGTAGTACAAAGTGTAGGTAGCTCTGCTTAATTTGAGATCAGACGGTGTGTAATTCTGTCACAGAACATAAATACAGTGTAAACTCTTTATAACGAAACTCAAGGGACTGAGCATTTTTTGTCGTTATAGAGAGTTATCGTTATATGGAGTGAACAAAAAAAAACAAAACAAAGTGAACAAACCAACCAACTTGGGCTCACTTCAACGTTATAGGGAGTTTATCGTTATAAAGGATAATGTTATAAAGAGTTTACACTGTACTTATAATTATTATAAAGAGGAAAGATTTGTATGTAAGTATGTTTGTTACTCTTTCACGCAAAAACTAGTAAACGGATATGGATGAAACTTGGCACATAGATCCTGGACTACAAATAGGATACTTTTTATCCCGGGAAAATGTGATATCCCCTGGGAACGCGGGTAAAACCGCGGGGGACAGCTATATAATATATATTTGTTTTTTAACATCTGCAGGTACAACTTCCTCATCGGCAACGATGGTCGTGTGTATGAAGGCCGAGGATGGAGTATAATCGGGGCTCACACGTACAGGTACAATCGATGCTCAATAGGCATTGGGTTTATTGGTAAGTTGCTACCTAGTAAATAGGACTTTATTTTACAAATAGGAATAAGAATAAAAATACTTAGGAACGTAATTTAAATATCAATAAATTATTGATTAACCCAAGACTTTCTGGAGCTTTTCGGTAAACTTAAATGAGCTCATTTTAAGCAGTCATTCAATTCTAATTGACTTGGGGTTCAGTTTATAAACAGTTGGGTTCGCGGCCTTTAGGTAAGTTCCTGATGCCACGGTCGTAATCGTAGCAATACCTATGTCCTGTGACGCAAATGGATGTCGCAGAACCTATTATTCTATTGCGACAAGATTCCGACTCAAAATAGAACATGCAAGCGAGTTATTGAGTACGTCACGGGACATAACAGCTTGTCACATGTCTGTCAACTCTGTTACAAAGTCTTATTAAATCCTCCCTATAATATTATAAATGTGAATGTAAGTTTTTTTGTTACGCTTTCACGTGAAAACTACATAATCGATCATCATGAAACTTTGTACACATATTTTTAGAGGTATTAGAAGTAAATTAGTTTTTAACCCAGAAAAATGTTACATCTCTAGGGAACGCGGGTGAAACCGCGGGGGACAGCTAGTAGTTGATATATAGGTACGTAGGTATGTCCGTCTACTTTTCTCTGTTATCTGGTTCTCGGACCAAGTTCTGTTTGTTTGGGTTTTTGTAATTGTGTTTTAGTAGGGAAGTATTCTTCTTAATGAGCTGCACTTTGAAGTCATTAGTCAGCACCTACCGTATCCTAGTATAAATAACCCACAAAATTTTATTTTTCCGCTCACGCAACACAAACCAGTTTGGAGCAAACATACATATATCACACATTTGTGCAATAATTAGCAAACATCACTAAGGTCTCATAACATTTATTTTGCGCACTTACAAAACCACAATTTGTGTTAAACCACCTACCTGCGTCTAACGACATTTGAGTGGAGCTTAGTCTTATATGAAATAGAAGTACTGCATCAAAACATAAGCCAAAATTTGTATTTGAATCCGATGAAAAAACGTTAGAAAAAGTTCATGCCGGTATTGGTAAAGTCTACATTCCAGAGAATATAGATCGGAATACATAATATAATAAGTAAATAAATAATATGGTTCCGTAGTCAACAAGGAACCCTTGTAGTATCGCCATATCCATCTGTCTTCGGTGTAACTCAAACTTTTGGCACTAGAAGTCTGTAATTTGGCATGGTTAACTATATTATAAGCATAATATTAATTTTAAACATGTCAACAAAGTTGTGAAATAAATTGTAAAGCGGGGATGATATTGGGGGTGCCGCGGCCGTACCCAATGGGTGCAACGGGACTACTAAGGCTCCACTGTCTGTCCTTCTGTACGTCTGTCAGTTTGCAACCGGGCTGTAACTCATAAAACGTAACAGGTAGACAGTTCAAATTTTCGCAGAGTGTGTACTACTATTATTATTACTATACTAATTATTATTTATTTAGTGTATTTAATATTTTTTTTTTGTTTTTGATTAAGTATCATGTGTAGGTATTAAGTAGTAAGTCTAATTAAACAAAATTTAATGTAAAAAAATGCTTAATTTCTTACGGGTTTTTTTCAAGTGAAGGCTGACTGCCAAGTTGGGAGTAGCTTCAGTAACTTGGACCTTCGCCCCCGCGGGCCTAAACTAAAAGTCGAAAATGAATTTTAGATCCCAAAATGCAACCCCTATAATCTAATATTGAAGTAATTTCGGAAATTCCATGTTAGTTCGTTATTTCGAAAAACATAGGTAAAACTAGAAATACATTAACGGAAAATTACTTCGGTCGCAAACACCAAAGACTACCTGTATCTACTCCATTCATTTTATTAGCCTGTGCACATTGTCCGCGCATAATTATAATTCACAAGACGCTGATATGACGTCATCGTTATTAGATTTCTAGTAGTATTTTCTAACTAACTCGTCGCAAAATGTTTCTATTTAAGCATTCTGATTGAATCTTATTTTAATAAAATACTTTTATAGGTCTTTTCCTATTGAAGCTGGGACGAGCATGGAAGAGACATGAACTGTTTTAGGGTCCCATAATGGAAAAAAAAACAGATCTCTTACAATCGCTTCATATTTGCCTCACAAATAATAAGTCCAGAAAACGGAGCAAGAGCGCAGTAAGAGGGCAGGCCATGTGGCGCGGACCAGCCGCTGGGCACAGCTGTATCAAAGAAGAAATTAACTGACTGTAAAGGAATCTCTGCGAACCATACCACTACTTACTGTGTACATACCATATCCAGAAAAAAAGCTAGTAAATACTGGCAAAATCTAGTATCTTTAGTAGTAGGTATTACATTGAAATCTACAGTTGGCATTGTAAAATATTAACATTTTTTTTGTAATCGATGGAATTAACGGGAATTTGACATAACTATATAGCACATATGGTAAGAGACCCGAGGCACGGTATGTTATTGGTTACAACTCTACATACCGGGAGAGTGAGCCCCATGTCCTCCCGAAAATTATGGTCCACCCCGAAGAATTAATGGTGATTGTGAAAGCTTATATGTACTCAATTTACGCCTAAGTCACCAGCTGCTGCTGGACAACGTCAACATCAAAACGTATTGGTCTATTTGTGTGAAAATGTGAAGTTAAACCGCTTGACAAATGAGTGCCACACGAATTGAATAATCAATAGTCCGATGTCGAGGCTTTCATTGCTGACACAGAAACCGATTATTAATCGAATTGGCACTTACGATGAAAAACGGATTCATTTTCTGTAATACGGCATTTCAGTTCTGTGCCGTCGGCTTGACCTTCCGGAAATTACCCTACCACTTCCTTTCAGGTGCGCGGGTATATACCTATGGAGTGAGAGCGAGATAGCCTATATAGTAGTGACCTCCCCGCGTGCGGGGTGCCGGCGAGGCGCGGCGCGAACCGCGCGCGCGCTTCTCTTTAGTACGCTATTTGCTTTCCGATCGTGTGTATGCGTTAAATTGTTTTGACGTAAGTACGTCAAAATGGTAAGTTTTTTATTTTAATAAGTTATATTTTGTATACGAGAGTGACATTCAAAGAAGCCTAGAACGTCTATTTGGTGTATTACAGGCCTGTTAACGATGTTATCGTTGGACTGTAAAATCGAATAAACATTAAGTTGATTATTGACAAGTTTGTGACTCATTATTTTTGTATGTACTTTGTTAAATAGAATTTTTTATTTAAAGCAAAATACAGCGTTTTTTGCATCTTTAATTTTAAGATAATATTACGTGCTAGTTTCTTCCAGCATTATGCATTGCTATAACACTATTTATTGCTAGCCGCTACCTTCTCAGGTTCGGTGCTGTATGTTAGTATTACGTGTCGTCGGTCTTTCAATCGCAACTGTTGGTTTTAATAGCAGCCTCAACGGCTCGCCAATGAGAGCCAGGACGGTTCGTTATGACCATATGAAAGTTCGCCGCAGCCGTCTACGGCCCATCAGCCGAAGCCAACTACGGCTCTTCAGCCGCTGACTTCATGGCTGTCTAGCCGTCTACGGCCCGGCAGGCGCAGCCAGCTACGGCTCATCAGCCGCAGCCTTTATGGATGTCTAGCCTTCTACGGCCCATCAACCGCAACCAACTACGGCTGGATATCCTCGCCCAGACTAGGTTCGCACTAAATACTGCCTATAACTCAGGTACAGGAGAGACCGCACCCATGCTGCAGACAAGCACAGGAGACCGGCTCCTAAGTTGATTGAGTTATTTGATTCTGGTGGATGCCCACGTATTAAGTAACGCCAGCAGAGGGATAACTGCTAAGTTTGTGCCTCGACGAAACGGTCCCTTTGTCGTAGCAGAAGTGACGAGTCCTACCGCGTTCGTACTTACGGATAGTAGTGGTAAAATCGTTGGTAAAAACCATGCCAGCTGAAGCCACAGAGGGGAAGACCAGCCCGGTCACCCTCGGGCCCTGTTAGTGACCTGAAGGAGGATATACTTCCACTGAGGTGTCAGTCCCCGCGTGAGTTGGACTCAAGGAACATCTCTACTTGAAAAGTTATAATTAACAACGGAAGCAGTTCCTCTGGGGTGACTGTTGTGCAGGTAGCCCCAGCGAGCAAGTCAAATTCTAGAAGAAAGTAGGCCAAACAAAATGTTTCTCGTACCTCAACTGGCATTAAACATATGTCTCTGGTGGCAGGACCACCTAACAGAGTCGAGCCCAATATGTCTAGTTTAACCCAATGTGGCCGTAACATCGTTACGATGCCTCAGATACGGGATGGGGATATAGTTAGAACAGAACCATTGGTCCTAAGTGAGGAGGCCAGTTCAAAGAAATTGGCATATAAATTTAAAAGAACTTTACGTAATTAGGACAAAAAATATAACGATATGACATGGATCACGAACAAAGTGGTAATATTTCAAGCAGACAATCGCAACATAGTCGCGGACAAAATTTGTTAACTGCGGTGCTCAACACATTACTAGTTCCTTACTTAGGACCCTACCCGGAAAGTTCAATATGATAGCCGACCGTTTGTCACGAATTTTGACAGCAACAGACTGGCATCTGAGAGACAAATTGATACAGATAGTTTTCAGACGATGGTCAACTCCACAAATAGATCTGCTCGCGACATCGGAAACCAGAGTAGTTCTCCTGTATGTAGCGATATTTATACGAGATATTTACAAGCTCAATTTGTAAATGCCTTCAGCACGAGATGGGAGTACGATTTGGCCTGGCTGTTACTATTGATTTCCAAAGTCATTCACCGCTTGAATCAAGCTCTAGAAACAATTTTAGTGGTAGTTTCCAGATGGACGCGAGCCTTTTGGCGAAAAGCTCGGAAATCTAAAGCGACAGACGCTCCTGTGGTGTTGAATAATATTTCACCTCATCTAATAGACCTAGCAACGAATTGTCCACCACCGAAAGTCTCGTCAATGACTTTCGAGGCTAGGAAGGTACAGGGCAGAGTTCGTTGGTAAAAAACCTTCCTTCTGAATACATATTATATATATAATATGTTAAAGTGAGCCCGGAGACCTTCAACATGGGCGACATACGCCTCTGCGTGGAGAATGGTTAAAATGGTGCAATACCAAATACGTTGTTCCAAATGACCCCACACCTCATCAAGTAGCAAGTTATTTCAGTTCTTTTTGTGAAATTTTTGTCAGAAAGTCAGTTATTGCTACATTCAGTCCCATCTAGTGGTATGGAATATCTTAAGAGCAATAAATCTGATGTCTGCTGAATAGTTATCTCCACGTCCCCAGGTGTGGAACATTCAAGATTTGAGTAGTTGGCTAAGGTGTATTTCTCCAGACACTACAAGCATTTGTCAGGTTTTAAAAAATTGTGCTGTATTACCACTCCTTGCTTCGGGAAGAAGAATACACAACCTGATGTTGTTACGGGTAGATGACAAGCACTGCTCTATAAAAGACGACTCAATAACCTTCTGACCCGCTTTTGGCTCCAAGACAGATCGCGACTAACAAAGACTGAAAAGATTGGTTGATTTGTAAGCACTATAACTTCGAATTAGATCTTTTAAAATGAATAAACCATTCAATAGAACTATTTTCCAATAGGCGTAAAGTATGTCCACGGCTAATGAACATTTACTATTTCATATTCTATTTACAACGACTAGAGGTAGAACTGCCTCTAGAACTGTGATTGCTGGATGGCTCAATTAAACCAATATTCGTTAATTTTTAACAGTGGCCCCAGGAGGCATCAGTTCAGCTGTGGCTTCTAAAATTATTATTATGAAAACAATTTATCTCTAGATGATTTGTGAAGAAGAATTTGGCCGGATGCCGGTAATTTCTAGGAGCATAAATTTGTATCAGCTCCCTCATTGCATTCTTATAATGTTATGTTAGATTCTTTGGTACCTGTTTAAAATACTCATTTTAATTTGAGACTGATTTGTAAGTTCCTATAAATAATTTACGACCAATGATCCTACCTATAAAATAATTTATCGAAGAATAGTTGGAACTTATTAAGATTTTTAAAGATTTACTTATAAATTACTACAGAACATTTTTAGGTTAATGTTGATTTTTGATCTTCAATTATACCCTTAAAATATAACTGGGAAATGTCATTTGAGAATCAAATGATTTTCAGTGAAATCACATGAGTGCTTTTAACTTTCTAATACCTAAGTGCAAAATATTATATTCTTTTTTGTAGTCACAGTACGCTATATTAGTGCCGGCAGATACCGAAACAAGTCTCCGGAAGATCAAGCCGACGGCACAGAACTGAAATATAACCGTTTTCTACCCCGAAGGGAGGAAAACAAGTATTTCAGGTGTTGTCTAGGCTTGAACTGGAGCAAGTCCCTTGCCGTCATCGGGGAACTGCATCCAGATCCATTTAGGTACTAAAGAGAACGGCACCCCGCTCGCAGGGAAGTCACTACTATATAGGCTATCTCGCTCTCACTTCATATGTATATACCCGCGCACATGAAAGGAAGTGGTAGCGTAATCTCCGGAAGGACAAGCCTAGGTAAGACCTGAAATACTCGTTTTCCTCCCTTCGGGGTAGAAAACGGTTATAATTTCATTTCAATTTAATATAAAAAAAGGACACTGTTAAGAGGTTTGGGCAGGGGATGAATACCTTAAAATAGCTGCTCTTTTTTTTATATTAGAACTAGCTGTCCCACGCGGATTCACCCGCGTTTATCGATATTACATAATATGTATATCCTATCACCACTTACGAAAAATTCCGCGTCGAATGGTAGCAGTCCCATCCCGATATGTTCAGTAGTTTTGATGATGATGGTGCGACAATGAAACCCTATTTTGCTTATATAATAGGTAGGGGAAAAAATTTCTTCGCATTTCTTAAGAAAATTCAAAACATTTTTAATATAGTTTATTTACATTTAACTAAAGTATGTAGGTACCATTTTGTTCGATAACTTTTTGCCATGATTATTACCTAGGTAGGTACCTGAGGTAGGGACATGCTATAGAAATTTTGGGACTTCTGATCAAAATACCGCGACAAGTGGTTTTGGCAGTTCTCTCGTGATGTTAACCTGACACTGCCTAAAGAATTCTGAAGAGACCGAAACAGGAGGAAATCTGAAGGTGCAAGGTCAGGACTATACGGCGGATACATTAATACCTCCTCTTATTCTCTCTTAATTTTTGCTGAGTGGCTAAAGATGTGTGAGGTCTAGCGTTATCATGATGAAAAATCACACCCCTTCTGTTGATTAATTCCGGCCGCTTTATCTCAACTTCTTGCTTTAATCTCATCAGTTGTTCACAGTGGAGTTCAGAATCGATGATCCTGCCTGGTGCCTTCCAATCCCACCACACACACAGCATCACCTTGTTGCGAGTTAACCCGGGTTTCGCCACAGTCTGTGAAGCCAGACGGGCCTTCTACCACGACCTTTTTCGCACGTTCTTGTCGTACGTGATCCACTTTTCATCACCAGTTATCAGCTTCTTCAAAAATGGTTCGGTTTCATTACGTCGTAATAAAGAATCACAAATGAGTACACGGTTCATTAGGTTTCTTTCAGCGAGGTACCCAAATATCGAGCTTTTTTGTGTACCTAGTTTTTTTCAAATGCGCCAAAACTGTTTTGTGGTCCATTCCCAGTTCTTCAGCTACGTCGTAACTACTAATATGCCAATCTTGCTCCACTTTTTCCAAAATGGCATCCATTTTATCCGTAATAGGGCGACCAGAGCGACGTGCATCTTTGACATTTTTCGGTTTGAAAACGCTTAAACCAAATTTGTGCTACTCTCACAGACACTGCACTTCGGTCCATAAACAACGCAAATTTTTTTCGCGGTTTGCGTTTCATTTTTACCTTTTTTGTAGTAAAATTTTAGAATGTATCAAATTTCTTCATTAGATTCACTCATCTTGACGTTACGAAAAGCAATTGAAAATCACACATTTTCCTAATTTGAATTTGGAATTATGTTCTTTAAAATTTAAACTTTCAATGATACCAAAACCAGCCAGATAGAAATAGTATGGCCAATTTTTTTTACGAATTCATACATACTTATGCGAAAAGACTTTTTCTCCAACCTAAATAAAGAAGAAGTTAGATAGATTAGTTTCCGCCCGCATTATAGAAAATAAAGAATATTTATATAATATTCAGGTCAAAATTGTCATTTGATCGTTCTGGTTCTGTCCAACGATTTAGGAATGGGATCATTATATTAATTTTGATATTGAAGACCTAATTAATTATTTTACAGACTGCTTACTTATCTGTTAATCAGTTAATACTTATATAATCTAGATTTATTACTTGCACGTAGAACAAAAAAAATTATATAGGACCATACGTTGAATAACCCTTTGTCTACGCGAGCGCACTAAAACAGGGTTAGACACATTTTCAATTATTTATCTATATCTTATCATTCGCGTCTGTTGTCAGCGTTGCACTTTATGGCTTATCGTTTTAGTGAGTCAACATTATAACTGTGGCTGTAGTTATATGTGTAATGCATAAATGATTTTGTATGAATTATATGTTTATATTCGATATCACCATTCATTATTTATGTGATATAAATTGATAACATTACACACCTACTCAATTGATAAGTTGGTCACTATCTAAACCGACTTAGATTCATTACTTTTGAATGATATAGCTTCAGCTCGTTTTCCAGGTGATTATCGTGAAGAGATTCCTTCCCATGCAACAGTAACGGAACTCCAGCTGGAAAGAACGAGGATGCTATTACAAGAAGCGCTGAGACTGGGCAATCTCCACCCTGATTACTATTTAGTCGGTGCTAAAGACTTGAAGTCCACCGAGAGTCCTGGGTCAAACCTTTATAGCGCTATCCGAAAATTCCCTCACTACGATCATCAAGCTCACTACAAAGGCATGACATGTGACGAAATACACGCAATGTATGACTCTGACAAAACTTAAAGCGCATGTTAAGAAATGATTGTACTATGTTGTTGCACAGAACATTTTATTTTTGTTTTTTGAGCGAAATTGAAGTAGATGGTATGTCTTATGTTAACATATCTAAAGGTTAACTGTGTTGTACCCACAAGTAAGTACCTACCTACATATTACCTATGTGTAGGTAATCTCGTTTATTCCGTTAAATAAAATAAAAAACAAACGATTTTCGCAATTGTCTTAGCAATTACTAAAAATAGCTCAGATTTTTTATTCTGGCAACCAAGTATTCTAAAGAAAAGTGTATTGAGTGATTGTCTGATTCATAGCTCATTAGAGCATCTATAAAAAGGTTCTTATAAATACATTTTATCATAATTACCTCGCTGACCGTAGTTGGTATGTAACCTACGAAATGTCTTCTTTTCTCATACATTAAATATAATGTGAATATATAATACTAGCTTCCGCCCCGTGGTTTCCCTGCTTTAAATTTATTAGTCCAGTTCTCAATTAACAGGTTTTTAATGTATGGTTGTCATGTAAATAACAGATGGTATAACGAAAATGTATTTGGAGCCAAAAACCAAGAAAAGAGCTCACCTTCCTTCTGGAGTTCGTCGGGTGTCACACCAAACAATTTTATAAGTCTTTTTTTATTAATACGCTTTTATTAACTTCAGATGTATGTTAGTATGTAACGGAATCTTTGAACATGATTTTGACCCCCTTCAAAACGTCGGATTAACTCGAAATTCGGCATACTTATTAAGGACTGATGACAATTCAATATTTAAACATTTTACCCGTTATCCTTACTAGGATAATCAGGATCAGCGATTTTGTTTTCCTGAGACCCGGAAGGTCTGCGTCAAGACCAATAAAGGAATCTACCAGGCGCGCCGATCACCTATTGCTCGGATAAGTTACCGACTGTGCTTATGATAAAATTTTCGGAGAGGGAACCTGAGAACCGCCTATCTCATCCAAGGAAGGCACCAGGCACTCATTTACTCACTTATCGGATAAGTTACCGACTATGCTTAAAATAAAATTTTCGGAGAGGGAACCTGAGAACCGCCTATCTCATCTAAGGAAGGCACCAGGCACTCGATTTACTTATTTATCGGATGATTATAGACTTAAAATACCAACTACTTCCCGATTTTTATTGAAAATGGTTGATTTTCATAGTAGGATATGGAAACATTGTGCACTTTAGTTGTTCAACATGCTTTATCAATATTCTAAATAACACAATATTAATCGATCTCATTATAAATGCAGCCAATATCTATTTAGAATTTACTTTAATAGTAAATTGATCTAATTAAAATAAAAACCTGAGCTACATTTAGAGACATACATGATGTATTTATTGAGACAAGCATATGACTAAGATATTAATACGTACAGCGGTTGAAGTAGGTATTGCTAAAATAATCGTTAAAATAATCGCTAAAATAATCACTAAAAAATGAAAAATAAATAATAGTTTAAAAATCTAAAAAATACGCTTTTACAGAAAATCCAACAAAAAAATAAAAACAAAAAAATTTAAAATTTGAATTAAGAATAGTGTAAATAAGAAAAAAATATATTTTATTGTAAAAAAGCGTGGGGTGCATGGTGTCAATAGTTATAAATAGTTTATTGACAGATATGAGTAGAAGGATTATCATTTTGATAATATCTTAAAAAGCACCCCACGCTTTTTTTACAATAAAAAATATTTTTTTCTTATTTACACTAGTCTTAATTCAAATATTTTCATTATTTTTTAGTTGGATTTTCTGTAAAAAGCGTATTTCTTTAGTTTTTTTAAACTATTATTTATTTTTCATTTTTTGGCCGACTTTTTTATAAAAGCGTATTTTTTAGTTTTTTTTAATTGTACTGCACTGTAGTTATAGTTTGATCATAAAATTTCAAGGAACGTCGAAACTGCAAGGGCAAGAAGTGACGAAAACCATTTATTTAAAAAACAATGTTTATTACTTAAATTAGAAGGCATATGTGTTGAACATTTGGGAAATAGGCTCATGAGATGTACCTACATTATTTCCCATATCATGCATAAAAAGTATGAAAAGAAGATTCGTCGGTACCGGTTACGGTTCTAGGCAGGTACAGAGGATTCAAAAAGAGCATTTAGTATGGAATCTATGAGTGATTAAGATATTTGTTTTGTAGAAACCAATCATCGATTTTCAATGCAATCCATCCTTGGATTTTCCAAAATAACCGTAGTGTAACCGTATGTTACTTTAATGCAAAAAATTAAAGTAATGGTTTAAAACAGGTGTTTTAAAAACTAACCGAATCTAAGGTAGGTGCTTACTGAAAGAGTTCATTATTGTGTTCAAGTTAATTCATACTAATTTGACATTATATTTCTTAAATAAATGTAGTAAACCTTTTAATTTTAATTGTAGATGCAGGGTTCCAAAGTGACATTGCATTTATTCCTTACTACCTACACTATCAATGTTTGTATGGCTTCCGCACCCACGAATATTATTGACGACCATATGAATATTGCTAATAATATTGTGTGTCGGACGCATATTGTTATATTGATGAATAATATTTGTATATGTAGCTGTATTCTAGAAAACATAATAATAAGTTCTTAATGATTTGTATGTTCCCTATTGTTGTCATCAGATAGATAAAAACATTATTTGCTACTATCTGCTAGGTACAAGTGCCTACTTTATGTTTTGTTACTTCTAGTATTTTACCAAATAAAATATTATATTAAACCCCCAAAGAAGTAGACAACTGTTTTATACTCGGCACAGTACCTACTCCATACTTCAAAGTAGATATTTTAACTCCCAACGTGTCATGATACATAGTAATAGTTAATAATAAGTTTAATTAAATGCATTATAAAATTGATCATTTCAATTTATATACTAAGTAAGTATTACGCACATCAACACGATATAGGGATATTTTAGTTATAGTTAGTTAATATTGAAATCAAATCACTTAGAATATAAAAAATGCTGAGTATTGTAAGTACTACTAGAGAGTAGGAAATTAAATATTAATCTTGCGAGGCTTTCATAACTTAGTTATATCTACTGGGTTCTTTGTTGACTACAATCGTCACCTTTTTTTATTATGATATTCACTTTTATCGCTTATTGAAAAATATCTTGTAAACTTCTTTGTTCAAACATATTTCACGCGGGTATAAATGGATTAAAGTCCGGTGTAAGCATAATGCGAGGGCCAGTCGAGGTTTGCCAAATTATAATGCTGCAGCCACTGAGTTACCACTCGAGCCGCATGCGGGCATTATCATGCTGGATTTTTGCAGCAGCTAAACTGTCATGTACCCAAACGTGGTCGATTCTCGAGATGAGCGAATTCGAACAAGAGTTTCACTTAAATATGAACTTCCAAGGGATGATTTCGTAAGCGGCTTTCACGTCCAGGATTTCAACAAACACGTATTCTATGAGATTCCGGATGGAAGTCGAACAACGTGGGTTTCAAAAGAGATCTCCAGTCCAATCATTCCAAGCAGCCTCGTCAGGAGATTGCCTCGTCGTAGTACTGGATTTCGAAGTAATCGTCGTGCACGATGGTTCACTTCGTGCAGCTCCTCCTCACAGATAGATTTGTGAGTTTACCAGGAACTGAGGCCTGATCCCACCTGTAACTTCAAAACAGTAGTAGGTTGTCTTCACTCCGTAATTTGAACAGAAAGAAGTTTTATAAACTTCCGAAACATTTTATTTTTCAATTATATTTAAAACACGTAAGAAATAACGTGAAACGACGACATGATATAAGAGTAGTATAGTTTCTCATAACTCTTTAATTACCTTGACAAGACGTAGCAGTCTGTTACAAGATACGACCTAAATTTAAGAGTTCCTACTTAAAGTACTTCGACGTAATAACCTTGTTATGTTTGTGTTTGTATATAAAGGTACTAAACAGAATTGTTTTCTATTCCGTTATCACAAAAATATATACTTAATACAAACTACATTAATTTTAATAAAGGTAGGCTTGAAATGCATCAGGCAGTATTCCTTAATGGCAAGATTGCTGAAATTCTTAATAATGAAAATATTTTTCATTCGGTCAGAACAGCCCCCTAATTGTGTAACTCTCTCGGATTCAATTTGAAAACCTATTTCCAATTAAATAAAAATTATAATAGATTGATGGTTCGGCGCACGGTCAGTGTGGCACAACACTCTTAATACCATTAATGTACTATAAAATTAACTGCAATGACGATTCCGAGAGCATAACACAATCGCCCTGCTGATAGGTGAAGTTCGATCTTAGGCGGGGTCTTGTGATAACACTTATTATAATCTATTAAACTCAAATCAAGAAATTCGACATAATTCCTCTCCGGAAGCGCACACGGTTATATGGCCAATACTTTTATTATAACCAATGTGAAATATCCGAATAGTGTTGATGTGGGTATTACTTTATAGGGAAAATCCATGATGTTACCCATAGCTTATATAAATAGTAACAATTAATATTCTGAGATTTATTGTCTCAGTATCTTTTTTACGGTTTACAATAAAATGATAAAATATAATTTGGTTTCGTTATTTTACCTTGGTGCAGTTTTTATTCTTTAGATATTTTATCTTAGTTTTATTTCATATTCACTTTATTCATCATTTTTTACACAAATTTATTTATTCTCAAATTTACTGTGATAAACATACTAAAATGTACCGTGTAATTTATATGTATCTATTCTATTAGAACCTTTGGTACTTCAATTAACTTCTATTTATTTTATAACATGTACCTATTTTATCAACTTTGATCTTCTTGACTTAAATACAAAGAATTTAGTCATTGGATTCATAACTTGACCATCATCATCGAATCGTGTGAAGAGTAGCATAGTAGTTGCATGATTTCATTGTCATGAAAAGCTCATACACTGCAGGGGCAAGTCTCCCGTAACAACAAGGGAAACTAAGCTTACTGATAACGATCACACGGGCCAAGAGCGGATTAGAACTCATGAAGTCTCCTGACCATGTCTTCCTTTACCCAAGATCTAATGGTGAAGCTGCAAAACTCTTTGATAGCTAGAGAATAAAATAATATTTTATTTTATATAAAAAACTAGCTGCCCCCGCGGTATCACCCGCGTTTATCGATATCGTATATACGAGTATAGCCTATAACACTGGTCAACAAAAAAAAAACTTTTTTTTTGCCGTTGTTCGCCACTACTTTTTTTTTATACCTTAGCTAATGGGTAGTCAAGATATGTGTGTAAAAAAAATTGCAAACAGCCAAATACGTAGAAATTTTTTTTTATTGAAAAACAAAAATTGGGCTTACTTTTAACAATAATCATTTAAAAAAAAAATTATTCTGATGATTTTTTGGGTCGTTTTGCTTGTCTTTTGTAACTGCACGTTGGGACATCTCGTTTTAATGTCCAACAAAAATCTGCGATCATTTTTGTCGACCATTTTCCTTGATATCTCTTCATTCATCTCTGATGGAATCTTTCCCCGTGTTCGTCGCTCACCGCACCCAAGTTTTCTGGGAAAAAGTTAAGATGGGAATGCAAGAAATGCATTTTTAAGGACATATTACATCCTAAGGCTTTATAATCCTCTAGTAATTTTGACACCATTTTCTCATAGTTTGGAGATTTTTTGTTTCCTAAAAAATTTTTTACAACGTCAACAAATGAAAGCCATGCATTTTTTTCCTCTGTGTTTAATTTTAAAAGGAAATTGGAATCCTTCATGATCTTCCTTATATCCGGTCCTACAAAAATTCCTTCTTTCAATTTAGTTTCACTCAGTCGAGGAAATATAGATTTTAAATATAGAAACCCTTCTCCATTTCTATCCATGGCTTTAACAAAATTTTTGATGAGACCCATTTTTATATGCAACGGTGGCAAAATAATATTGTTCGGTTCTACTAAGGGGTTTTCAGAAACATTTCTTTGTCCAGGGATGAAATTTATCCTCATTGGCCAATCCTTTTTTATGTAATGTTCGCTTCTAGCTCTACTGTCCCACTCACATAAAAAACAACAGTATTTTGTGTAGCCTCCTTGCAATCCCAGTATTATTCCCACAACTTTTAGATCCGCACATATTTTCCAAGAATGAAGGTTGTACTGAATTTTCTTGAGCAGATTCTTTATATTTTCATATGTTTCTTTAATGTGGACGCCATGTGCTAAAGGTACAGATGCAAGATCATTGCCATTATTCAGTAAGACAGCTTTTAAACTTAATTTTGAAGAGTCAATGAATAGTCTCTATTTGTCTGGTGAATAGTCGTATCCTAATTTCTCCATGAGTCCCCGCACATCATTGCAATATGTGAGACCACTTTCTTCTGCGAAAAAGTCCACAAATTCAGCATCGCGTTGCCTATAAACAGATATCTGTGTACTAGAGTGAAGTAAATTCCATTGTTGAAGTCTAGAACCTAAGAGTTCAGCTTGAGCTTTAGACAGACTTAGGTCTCTGACCAAATCGTTTAGTTCTCCTTGCCGTATTAAATGTGGTTCCTTTTCATTTACAAGGAAATCTTGTGACGGAATGGTGGTCTGAGTTGAACAATCTGATTCTATGTCGCTTACCTTCTTCTCTATATCTGTTCCCTGCTTTGGAGGTTGCGGTGGTGGACACTTTTCACTGTGAGGAAGAGGTTTTGTTACGGATTCTACATCAGGATACACAATTTTATCTCTTGTCTTGTACGAATATCCCTTCAGTTTAGTCAGACAGAAATAACAGTCAGTTACGTGATCTTTTTGTTCCCTCCAAATAACAGGTTTAGAAAATGGCATTGCTGGGTGGGTACCTTTAGACCATCCTCTTAAATAGCGTACACACCTTAGACAAAAATAACTTGGTGCCCAAGGTTTGTTAATAGTGTTTGGAATGTTCGAACCAAAATACAAATTATAAAAATTGTTTAGTGACGGTGTAGGCCGTTCTCGATTTGAAATGGAAGTAAATTTTCCACAAATAAAACAAAAAAGGTCTGGTGAATTTGAGCACTTTCGATTCATATTGTAAGCGGTGTATATCTAACACTTGTTTGAATTAAAATATCCGAAATATAACTCCAAAAACTTGTCACAATTAAATAAACTCCGCAGAAAAACGATAAAAATAGTACGCGGTTAACTTCTATAATCGTTGTATTAATATTAAACGTCAAGAACCAACAATTATGTCGCATCGAAAAGTGAGGGTATATAGTGTACTTACGAGTAGCAGTTTTAGTTTTGGTATTATGATCAATAGTGATGACTTATTTCGACATACCCTCAAATTTTTGTCATATTTACAAAAAAATTTTTTTTCGGACATCTCGATGTAGTACAAGATTTTTATTATTTTTCTGTTAATACATGAACATTAGGGATACCGAAAATATATATTTGGACAAACGGCAAAAAGTCGTGTTGACCAGTGTAATCAACGAAAAATTCCACGTCGAATGGTAGTAGTCCCATCCGGATATTTTCAGCAGTTTTGAGATGATGGTGCGTCAAAGGCCATTTTGCTTATATACATAGTATGCTAAGCATTATATGATATCGATATACGCGGGTGATACCGCGGGGACAGTTAGTTTTATTTTTATATATAAAATAAATCTTATTTTTATATACCTCAGGTATGAGGGTCCCTCTTTCAAACTTTCAATCTTGAGTAAAGGAAGACATGGTCAGAAGACTTCATGAGTTGTAATCCGCACTAGGCCCACATGAAGCGACTCGCCGACAAAGTTTGTATTAGCTGAATAAAGGGGGTGATTAGTAGTATTAGCGTAGTTAGCTAAAGAGACAGAGCACGGAGGGCGCGACGAAACATCCTCGAGGGAGTGTCATTTTCCTTAAAGAATCGAGCCCCTGACTTTTCGATTTAATGTTACTCATTGGTGTAAATAAATGTTTAATAAATAAAAATATTATGTTTATTTTAATTGAATTAAAATAATACCTAAACCCTTATTTTAATAAATAACAATTCAACAATGAAATGAATGAATTCATAAGCCTGCCCCCTTACCATTGTGAATTGAATCCAATCGAACTAGTACGCAGCTTACAGACTTGTCCACTCTAAGAGGTACCGTTCTACAGTTATCACAGATAGATAAATAGAGATCGGGAAAATGAATCGGTCACTACAATATCCGATTCTTAAGATACCAATCGATTATGGTTTTCGGATTTTTAACAACCACGACCCTAAACCAAGTACGTCAAGCCTATGTGCTTTGTCCCCAAAAAGAATAGATCACGGTTTCACGGTGCTTTAAGCGTCACCGAAAAACGTTATGTTACACAAATTAACTGGCAAATTTAAAAAAGAAAAAAACTATGAATTCATACCTATTATGATACGCAGAGAACGCGGCTTCGCTTTTTTTGTTAGGTATATTAGTATACAAGTCATGTGTTTGGAGGATAAATAAATAAAAAAATGTACTATATAAAGAATTTTTGACAGTTAGATGTCAGCTGAAAGTTTAATATTAATTTAGGATTGAAAACGGTCCGTTATCAATAACTTCGATTATTCGTATACAAGTGAATTTGTGAATAGTCACAACACTACGGTAATGGATCTAACTACATCTAGTTAGGTTATGTTAGAAAGACATCTCTTTGTAAATACGTCTGGAATAATATGTATTTTTTAAATACTAATAAAGCTCTCAGCTTAAAAAGGTATGAAACGTCAAGCACCGCCCCGAACAATTACCTCCACGCCCCCTAGAGGATATGTCAGAAGACCTCGCAGTGTGTCCGGTACCATTTAAATTGGATGTACTGTAGTGACGGGTTAAAGTAGTAGCTAAAAAAAACTTTTTAAAGTGAAACTTTTATTAGATCGTCTCAAACTTTTTGGTCTGTGTGTTGTATGTCGCGTGACGGTCGGCCGTGGAGTAGAGATAAAGTGAAAGGCGCTCGCCAGAGCAGTCAAGGCCAATATTAGTTGGAGATTTAGTCTACTTTTATCATTTCCCATTATCATTCCAATTTTCCAAGTGTAAAATTATGATTGATAAAGCGATGTTTATACCCTTAATGGAATATTACTCCAAAATTTTTTTGTTAAATGTCTATAATGTGAAAAAAAGATTCACTTTTACCGTGGTTTCATAAATCCACACAATCATCACAATTTTTTTTTCATTTTAATCGATTCTTCCGTTTGCAATTAACTACCCCGTTAAACTTTCGCGGCCAAAATGATTAAAGAACCGTCAGGTGTTTCACAGTCGCGGGTGGTACCGAGTTCGATTATTCGTATTCAAGTGAATTTGTGAAAAGTCGTATCACTATGGTAATGGACCTAACTAGGTGACTTTGAAACGACGTCTGGAAAAATATTATCTTTTATATATAATTGTTATTTTGCTTTATGTATAAAGGATTTTATTGAAATTTAGGGAATAAGAATTGCACATCTTGTGATAAAATAAAAAAAAACGGAAAAGGTTACGCCTATGCAAAGTTGTTTCAGCTAGTCATGGGTAACTCAACCAAAATGCGTGAGCTGCGATTCAGCTCACGGCTCACCTTTGTGAGCCGGAGCTGCGAACCGGTTCACAGATCAGCAGGCCTACCATCAACTTTTACTTATCCATTCAATTCCGATGCAATTCAGTTTAGGTGCCTAAACTGAATCGATAAGATTCGTACCATGAAGTGCCTTTTGCTGACTGGCGTTTGAATCGCTCACGGAGGAATGAACGAACGAAATTTGTCTCTGGCCCGTGGTGAGAAAGAGATAACGCTATACCGTCTTTGCATAAGTCTGTTTCTTTTACTCGAACCATATGTGTTGCGTTTCGAAACCTAGTTGATATGATTTAGCGGTTTCTATGTGTAAAAATAACAACAAATATATTTTAAAATTGCGCTATCGAGCATAAAATTAAATACCACTAGCCTTAGTGGTATTAGTTGGTTCTTAGTACTAAATTACTAATTAATACTAATAAATAATAGTAATTTATATAATTTTTTACATTACAATTTAAAGGTTTGTTTAGTGTTGTCGTAAAAATAAATTGATTATGACGAGTTCAGAGCGCGCCTCCACTCATGTTGGATTTGACAGAAGGCGGTTGTTATTGTTGAGATTTTTAGAGTTTTGAAAGTAGGTATCTCTAACTATTATTGAAAGAAAATTACGTGTTATTATTAGTACATATTTATTTTATTTATAAGTGTTTTAACGTTTCACTGACTTAAAATAATTGGTAATACGAATAAGGGCGCAAGTATCCTTGTGTAGTTTGTGTAATAATGTTATATTTTCATAATGTAAACTTACAAACTTCTTTACCTCAAACGCGTACCTAACTTAAGTACCAATGTATTTTAAGTGGTTTTTTTACAGTGATGAATCGCGTCGAAGAGTAACGTTCGGTCAACTTGAGCAGCTTTGGGAATTTCTGAACCGAAATAAAGACATAGCAACGGGCTTTAATAAAAAATCCTCAGTTCATCACACAGTTCTTATACCAATTGTTTAGACAACCGATATCTCTTTATGAATTCTGCATCTTCCATATAAAAGGGGTCCGATTGTTACCGTGTTAGAGGTTTTTTTTGTCGCCGTGTTGTGTTTATTTCATTATCATTTTCCATGAATTCAAAAAGGTCTAATTCGTCAGACATCTACAATAAAAAATGCTCTACAAATCACTTGTTTACATTAACACATAAGAAACACAAAATATTCAACTGAAATACCTTGAATTACGTATATTTTCACTATTTTTTAAAAGTTATTAACAAAACGATTCACTTCACGCCAAGAAAGAAGCAACTTTTATTGGATCGCTTAATTTGACACTTAAACTATCCAATTTAGGTTGATATGTCACCTCATGGTACGAAAAATGAACGAATGAAAACAGTTTGCCATCCAATTGCAGACTTGATTTGGCGTCAACCTAAACTGAATCGCGTTAATGACGTCGTGGTATGAAATAGCGGGCAGTTTATATTAGGTCGTCAAATGAATCGCAATAAGAGTTCATAGTAGGCCTGCAGCTTGAGTATTGCAGACCGATCACAGAGTCTCTACGCCGCTGCCGCGCCGCAGTTCGACAACAATACAATATGACAGAATAGATCACAGATTGTATATAGATTGTAAAATAGTAAGTGAGCCGTGAGCTGTTTAGTTTGCTCTTGAGCCTCAGCTCGACAGTTCAAGTAGGTGTGATCGATCTGTTGAATCGTTTCGGAGCTGAGTTACACGTGCCTAGTTTCAGATTAAAAAGTATGAAACATCAAACGTGAAACTTAGATTAGATGGACTATAATTGTAAAGTTAATTTTGTATTGAACTATGGGAAATATGACGTACGATTTTCATTGGCGAAATTAAAGGCGCGATATTTTCATTTTATTTATTCAAATTTACATGACTATGCTGATAAGTCTTTTATTTGACCCAAAACACTGCACTCTGGTCTGACATGTACTTATAGGCCATTTAAAACTAGTCGTTCAACAATGCGAACAAAGCATTTAGTATATAATGTTATCATTCTTTCTTCTCTAATATGGAATAAGGGATCTTGAGTAGAAGTCGGCAAAAGGTGGTGTACATTGGTTTAATCACAAGTTTTAAAAATATACGGGGGGTGTATAAACATTTGACATAGATAAATCGTCTACTGGATATACATGAAGAACTAAATAATAAAAATAAACTCTTAAGATTATTTCAAACTTTGTAATTCTGAAAGGCTTAAATAATTTAACATTTTTTGTTTGATATTTTCTGATCCAGAGGTCCTTTAAGGAACAGAATGATGTTAAGTTTAATTGCGTTAGTGTTTAATTAAATTCATAACTTATAGGATATCTTTCAAATATATTGAGAGATTTGCAATTACCGGATCCCACATTTACTTAGTTTGTTACGTTTTGCGGAACATTAATTGGACATTACTATTACCGAGCATAAATATATAAGACTAGTATATAATAATACCTATACCCGAAATGATCCGGGACTTATTTTCGTGCACTACAACATACATTTTCCTGATGATTACATATTTCCACTATAACTATTAATAATGGTTAAATATGAGCATGATATTTATTGATATTCAGTGAAAAAATGTTGCATACACGGATAAAGCATAAAATGTACTGTTTAAAATTACCTCTCACACAGCTGTTCATTACGTTAGGTGAATGAATTTTATATATGATAGATAACCTCAAATTTGTATAGAACCTGTTTGGGGACAAATGTGACATATTTTAACAGATAAAGTTCATATTTATTCCCATACAAAATCCTGAATTTATGGATTTTAAGACAGAAATTTCAATACAAGTAATATGAAAAAATCTACTTCAATCTTAGAGCTTATTTGGTTTTTTGAATAGAGAATTCGACATTTCTAATTTATATTGAAGACAGGAGTTCATTAATGTTTTTCCTCTATCGTTTCTGTTTCCATAACCGCATTTTCCCAATATTAGTTGCTTATTTTCTTCGGGGTGTCCAATTTTGCGTTCATATCCCCCATTGGTAATACAGTATTTATGTATAGCTTTATCTAAATCGGAATAGAAGTTTTCTATGTCTTTATCACTGGTGGGTGCATATGCTTGAATTATGGAGAAGCAAGTTCCATATATTCTTATTTGTAATAGAGCAACTCTCTCAGATATAGCCATAAAATATTGTATAATACTTCTGTTTCATGTTGTTTCTTCACTACGATGCCAACACCTTTCTGCCCTTTTGTTTCGACGTAATAATTCGCTAATAATCTGACATTAAATGTAGAGATGTAGTACATATTTTTTTGTTATGCCTGGTGATCGTCTACAAACCCAGCGGTGACGAATCGTTCTAAGGGAGGTGATTTTTAAGTTTGTTCTTTCTAGGTTCGGTTGTTTTTCAGGGTGCGGCATTATTAATTGTTTGGAGTGGTTTTTTTTTATAGCTATTACGTCGTAGGCCAGAGGAGTTCCGTCTTGTTGTATAGAGAATGACGTATAACTGGTCTGTTTATTCAGGAAATGAGCCAAAGAGCTTTGACTGGTACCTTGTTTTTTTTTTTTTCTTAAGTACCTGTTGCTTTGACGTATCTCTGTGGGGTCCAAGCCTTGGTGTGGCGGTGTTATAACTAGTACTCTCTTTTTGTTCCTATTGTCAGTTATGTCATTAATTTTTAATTATATTGGCTCTCGTACTATCAATTTGTCGTCACGTATATGGGGTATATTCCCGGCTTGTTTCTCTTTTTCTTATTATTCTTGTAGTTTTTGAAGTAAAACTTGTATACGCCCGCTTGCCTTGAGGAGTAAGCTGGTGAATGCGTGATGAGAGTGTTACGAAAAGTGTGATCGGGCGAGGCGAACGGGAGTTGAGAGGGAGATATGATTTAGTGAAGATAGAAAAAGAGAGAGTTACGTTTCGTATATTACTGAAGGAGCAAGAGAGGTACGAGTATAAATTTTCCTTCTCTCTTGGCCAATTATTTTGTAGTTTCTAGACCTTAGGAGGAAAATCATCTTTTATATAAATGTTGCCTGATTTTATATTCTTTATATTTTTTAGTATAGTATATTTTCTACCACATGTAGTCAAGGTTACGAGAATAGGCCTAACTTTGTTTTCAGCATATTTACCCAATCGCATAACTGTATCCAGTTCCATTCGACGACATTCAACTTTGAATACCTCATGTAATGCTTTTAAAATGTTTGCTTCTAATTCAATATGTGATTTCTCTCCTTCATCCATACCAAAAAGTATAATATTCTTCTTTCTCATACGTTTCTCCAAAGTAGAAATAGTCTTATCCAAACGTAAGCTCATTTTTTCCATTTTATTTACTGCATCTATCATCGAGTTTATTTTTTCTTGGTATTTTTGGTTACGTTCCGTTATGATAGTGTTTTCCGACATCTGCATTGATTCACCAGAATCGTTTTTACTATTAGCTTTTAATTCTTTCAATAAGTTTTCTTTTTCTGACATTTTAAATTTTAGTTTAGTTAAGCGCCCTTTGTGTGAGTGTGTAAGTTCTTCAGTAAGGAGTGGTGATCGAACAATGCCTTCGGTGTTTGGTGTTTGTCAGGTGGTTTTTATCGTTTTTAACACAGTAATCACTGAACACTGTCAATTTGTTTTGTTTCTCATCGATATTTCAGTTTATTCGCTTCATTCACTTTAACGACGAGGAGCTCAAGATGGCTATACTCTGATGTTTAATTAGATGGACTCGATCGATATTTTTTTTTTTTGCAAGACTAGAGCATAGTGTTGTAATATGGCTCATTATGGATGACTGATCGAACAGTTGTGCCATTATCTTTCGATCAAATTTTACTCATAGGTAAATAAGTGTTTAATGAATAAAAATATCAAAGTAATAAAGTAAATTTTTAATTTTTAAAGTAATTTTTTTTAATGATACCTAAACTTTTCTTTCAATAAATAACAAATAAACAGTAAAATTAATGAGGTCATAAGACTGCCTCCTCACTACCATTGTTAATTAAATCCAATCGAACTAGCATGCACACAGGTAAAGGGGCATGTCGCAAGAAGAATAATAATACGGTACCTCTTAGATTAGATGGACTATAATTGTAAAGTTAATTTAGTATTGAACTGGAATATGACCTACGATTTACATTGGCCAAATTAAAGGCGCGATATCTTCACTTTATTTATTCAAATTTACATGACTATGCTGCTAAGTATAAGAATGCTGATAAGTCTTTTATTTTAGTATTTTAATGGACAAGGTTGGCCTGTGGTGGTACTTACATCCTTACGCGGACAATCGAAAAGTCTAAGAAAATACTGAGAGTCGACTCTCAATAATCGATTATTTCAAGAGAAAAGTTGACTCTCGAGTAGAATTGGAATCGATTTGCCAACCCTATGTCACCCAACTCATGTTTTAGGTGAAATAATTATAATACCTACTTTACAAGTTATTTACTTAACTTGTTTATGTAGAACGACAAATCCGAGTGACAAATCTGGGCGGATTACATCTAAATAATGTCGACTACAAAACATGTATCTTGTCTCAGTCTATTAAATATGCATTATGGAGTGTAGAAGTAAAGGAGGACCATCTCAGTGTACTAAAAAGTGTCCCTTGAAAGGGAACAAATTAAGGTGGCGCTGCTGTAGCAAGTGGAAGAATTTTAAATAGAGCGCCACAAATTATTAGAGTAGGATAGAACATTAATAAAAAAGGAAAGAAACATCGAACCAACCCAGCATTTCCACTTGCTACACCAGCGCTATTTCGGTGAGAATTCGAAACCTAATTTCACCTAGATTTCAGTTGATTTTCACTGTCAAGTGTCATAGTGTCTTCACCATCAGCCGGAATTGTGCTACTGGCAACAGTCGTCATTTTAATTAAAGAAGAAGTTTTACACTGCAACGCTGTATGTTTTATTCAACACATAATACATGTTTTGTTGTTATGTAAAACATCAGCGTTAAGGTGAAGACGTGTTTGATATCTGCTGGTGAAATTTAAACACAAACGCTATGTAATAATTCTGAAAGCATTTAATGATAATTAAATTATGACTATGACTATTTATAAAATGATATTAACAGCAGGAATAAAGAAAATTCAATTATTAAAAACCAAAACCATCACTTCAACTAATATTATTAACTTATATTTAATTGAGATCAAAATATCTTAATTATATAGGACAAAAGTTAGAATATAATAAATGAGACCAGTTTCCTCTCTGTAGGATTTCTTCCACAGGTTTATTTTCAAGCCAGCCTGTGGAGGCCACTGCTGACCATATGCTTCAATATTTGCTGCTTCAAATATAGATTTTAGCCAACCGGATATCATTGTCCTTGAGGAAGGTTTAATTTTGCCTGTTATTGAAATAAATAATTGATTTATGTTTTCTTTTGACCATCTTTCTTGTGATGATTGGATCAATAATTTAATAGTGTTAGAAAGGAGGTTTTTATAACTGCAATGTAAATTCTATATGTTCGAGTGAACTCATTGGATAGAGTTCAAATCTGACATCAATTGTTAATTGTGTTTAATTGTTTTTTCTCGTTGTGTCACATGTTTTTTGTGTTGGTATAAAATAAAACTATTAATACCAAAATCCAAGTATTATCAATGAATTCATTCCACATCTTTATTTAAGATAACTGCGTGCAAGTTAGTTGGTGTGAGTTATACATCTATAGGCTCTCACCAACTGTAGTGTTTGCGTGTCTATTTAATAGATACTTAACACTGTCTCACGCATACAAGTAGTGGCAATACAGTCAGTCAGTCGGTCAGTGACTCAGACAGCCGACCAGTCAGTCTGTGAATGAATTCATTCGATGAATTGAGCGGGAAGACGAAACTGGAGGATTGACTATTACTTGGTGTGTCGGTGAGCCAGTATAATTACTTAATAAATATAAGGACAGGAAAGCAGGTTGTAACACCAACAAATAGTTGTTACTGGACAAATATTGGGATCAGGTAGATTTTCAACTGCATGTAGTCCCGTTGTCCTGTATTAGTAATGGGTCTACTAATGCAAATCTGAAACTCAATAGCATTGCATCCACTGAGGAGCTATTGCAATGTTATGTCCCCTCGCGTTGTTTAGGTGAGCAAGCACCTGTGGAATAAGGTTTGGAGGAGGGAACACCCAGGCTAGTTGCCAATCCCATTCGCGACTGAAGGCGTCGTAGTATTCTGCATAGCCATCTTTTGAGTCCAAGGTTACGTACCTTGGCACTACGGCGCTTCTTTCTGATGCAAAAAAATCGACTTATGGTATGCCCCACGTTTCAAATACGCCCTCCGTGGCCTAAGGTAATAGGTGCCATTCGGGTAGTGGGCGACCTCGTGACAATCGATCTGCTATTCCATTTAGTCTCCCTGGGAGATAACATGCCGACAGCGTCACACTGACCCGATCGGTTAGATGAAGCAGTTTTGTTGTCAGATCCAGAAGCGCTAATGAGCGCCCTCCCTCGTTTATGTAGGCAACGAGAGTTCGATTGTCTGTTTGGACTAAGATATGGGCCTCTTTTAGTATGTTTTGATGGGTTACAATAGCACCGTAAATCGCAAACATCTCTTTGACATTTGATTGTCACTTCTTTTGTTCTCGAGTCCGTCTCCGAGAAATCTGTTATGTGGTGAGAAAGTGAGTAATTCGACTCTTTTTTAGCGAGGTTGTGTTGTTCATCACAGACCTCAACCAACCCTCCAGTTCCCTCAGAGCTAGTGGCAACATTCCTGTCTCCCTCATTCTGTGTAGGCAAACTTTTTTTAGGAACATCTGCTATCTTCAACAATGCAGACCAAGGTGTGAGAGGCAAAGAGTGCAAGGCCTCTCGGGACTGTAAAATTTGCAAAATTTAGGATACCTAGTAAACTTTGTAGTTCTTTTAGGGTGCAAGTTTTTCTTCATTTCTAATTGTGTAAGCACTAGTTTTATTTTTAAAACTTTTTTTTGAGGGTAACGCTAATGTCATTCTCTGTGTGTTCCAGGCCAGACCTAGATATTCCAGCTGTTGTGTGGGTTTCAGAACAGATTTTTGGTAATTTATATGCCACCCCAATAAATAAATAAATAAGGAGGTAGTCGTCTAGGTATACTAGAACACGAATATCTCTGGCTCGAAGGATTTCAGCAATACAATTCGATACAGCTGCAAAAGTACGGGGGGCAGAAGAGAGGCCAAAGGGCAAGGCAGTCAGTTGTCACACTTCCCCCTGGTAAATTATGCGAAGGTAACGACAGTGACTCTCTGAGATGGGCAGGTGAAAGTAAGCCTGATGCAGGTCTATTTTTACCAACCAGTCCAGGGGTCTAATTTTTTATCTTAATCGGCTTAAAAATTGACAACAGGCATAAAATGATACTTTTCGAATTGTGTAACTTGTTAACAATTGGATGAGTCAACGATACCAATGACCGAATGATTTCCCATACATTTGACATAAAATTGAATGGTGTAACGCAACTGACAAGCTGAAATTGGCATAATAATAAACGATTACAATTACAAACTGTCAAATGAAACCGGCGACCCTGTTGCCTCCGGATTCACTGAGATTCCAAAGTATAACTTTTATTTATCATGGATTTTTTCTGTTATTTGACTAGTTTTTAATCTATAGCTTTATAATTAATTAAAGTCATAGTGGCATATAAACAACCCAATGGCTCGAGGATAACTGATATATCTATTGGCGATGGCGATGATTGGAAGAGGAGCGACCACGGAGTTACCCAAAGCCGTATATTTTTGACGATTTCAGACAGAAACTTTCTAGATTGACCAGATAATAATTGTGTCCAACTCATTCTGCCTCGAAATATCCTGCAGGTTGTTAAGAAATATCAGCAAATAACTGGATTTGCCAGAGGATAATTCCGTGTTCAACTTTAGTTTTACAATAAGTCGCAGACTGTTAAAAACTACCAGCAACCTACCTATGTGGTTTACTACTTTTGCCAGTGAATAGTTCAATACACCACTTTCGTCTAGCACAATCGTAGATCATAATGCTGTGATACTTACCTCTTCATTCAACAAGTTGAATGCATCGCTCTGCCGGAGATAAAGGTACTTATGGTTATATTCTAGTGTTTACCATATTAATGTACGATATTTAATATTTAAATGTGCTTTATTTACGAATTTTAGACATCTATAGGTTAGAAATAAACTGCTACTCGGTGAAAGGATGTAGGCAAATTTGATAGTTAGGCACCTATTGGAAACATTCACTGTAACTGACTGTCACACTAAGTGTCCTAATTTTCATGGTACAAAAGTGGATTATATTGCAATTGCAATGTGTTGAGCTGGAGCCGTGGTCTTTATGATAATGATGCACTAAAGGTACCTATGAAAAGCATATTGGTTAGGTATAGGTACATACTAATATAATTTTGGGATTATGACAGACCACATTGCCTTGTGTGATGTAAATGCTTCTAACTTTTTTTTAGGATAGGTAAATCATAGTTGTGTAATGTATATCCAATAAAAGAACAAGGAAAATAACCCATTTTGCTCTTTTAAGCACCAACCTACAAGATGAGGATCAACTGAATGTTCATGAAAAGAGAAGTGCACTATAAACATCAATAAATGATGATGTAATTGAAAATTTAATGGATAACTTACAATATGCTGCATTCTTGTAGTCATCCCAGAAGGATTACATTCAAGTAATTATTCTTGTATTTGGAAATGAATCATGTATTTATAACTCAATTCAATAACCAACCTACAAGAATCAGGCAATGCATCTTCAGGAGGAGAAGAGAAAGATAATATTTTTCTCAGAAACTATGTACATTATGGATAGATGTTATTTAAAATTACTCCTATTACCGAGCCCCCGACAAAAGTAATTAATGAAGGTGGAAGTATTATAAACATTTCAAATGAATACTAAAATTATGTGTTGTATTTTATTATCAATTAAAAACATATGGGTATGTATGTACTTCAATTAAACAAATAATTAATATATATTGTCTTTACTGCTTTCAATTACATTAGGTAAAAGCTAACAATTTTGAGAAGGCACTAAAGTCTTCTAAACATTACTTCAACAACTAATAATAAATATATTATTATGGTATAAAAGGCTATTTTGAGTAAAAGTCTTGTACTTAGATAGTATCTGTTTAATTTTGGACTTAACATATTAAGAGCTAGCAAAGATAATTTCCCGTATGCATGAATGTTCTTGGGTCACTCTTCATGTAGGATGCCTGCCAAAACCTGAAGATTAAAAAAAATATATAAATTATAAAAGGTTTCAGTTTATGAATGCTTGCATTACAATTATTGGAGGACAACAAATTTTTGGTAAAAACATTTATCCTGAATCATTAAAATGTATAATATTAATATTGGTAGTTTTATTTGTCAAATACACAGGCAATAAAAGTCAAAGGAACACTTGTAAGTCATTGTGAATTGTATTTGGTTTGCTACATTACAGTCAAGACATAGTCAAGATGTTTTTATTGACTAAAATTATATCTCTCTTTCACCCCCAGTTTCACCAGCATTTCAAGAATAAAAGCTATCCAAAGTTCTAACCTAAACTATATAGTAACTATATATTAAAATTTGAGTTTAACTGCTTAGTCATGAAAAGGTAATAAATAAATAAACAGATGCAAGCTACTTGCATAGGATCAAAAAAGAAATCAATCATGCAAATGTAGTTCATTTCAAAGCACTTAAACCTTAGTTTTAAAATGTTTGGAAGTTTGTTGAAATGTTAAGAAATCACTGTAAGATAGGTATGTACGCTTATGGACGAAAATTATTACTTACATAGAATTTAGGCCTTTGTTACATTCATCTTTCATCCCGCCACTTCCGCGCATCAATAATTTTAGTTAGATTTTGTTGTTTGGTCCTTGGCCCTACCTAGATGCTAGAATCGACCCACGTAAACTCCGCAATATCTCTTACATTACGATGAAATACCTCTTTTATGCTGGCATTCTGAAAAGGTAACCCCAACAAACATCAAGTATTTTATGTACAACCATCACGATCAATAGATCTTAGTTAAACACAACAAAAACAAACACACATACTAACACATTAAACACAACATAATGGAATGCTGGTACTCTCGCACGGCGCGGTTATAATGAGTCGGCCCACACATTAAAACACTTAAATAACACTTGATGCGCACACTCGCGAATAACATGTGTACTCAATGATCTCGTCGTCGAGCTATGGCGAAATAACGGCCGATGGACTTGCCCCGTGCATGTGCTGGTGTCTGGAACCGCCCATGATCGAGTAGCCGCTACGATCAACCGGGCCGATGGAACTTGGGGGTTCAGAACCCCGCGAAGACTCAAAGTGTTGCGGCTCGGCATAAAGTTGTCGGGCAGCATGGGTGTGGGGGCTACAAGCATGACGCATGTGGCAGCCATCGCCCTCCTCGCCATACTGTAGGGAAGTGAGCGACCCGCCACACAACGCTGCCGAAGATTTCTTATTGATCTTTCGTCGGCTTCGCGGCTGTGCTTTGTATTGTTGCGTACAATGTAACTTATGCCGTATCACCTACGTACGAAAGCTTATTTTCTTTGAAAATGTACTTTTAAAATACTTTTTAGGGGTAAGCTTATTTAAAACGTATGTTTTTGAAAAAATGTTATATAGATGGGTTGAACGAATAGGTGAGCAATAACAAAACCGCAATAGTTATTATTTTTCATAACAATTGGTCACGTGATGAGGCCAATCGAAACGATAGATGCTACACAATTCGAAAATTATGTCAAGCCGCAGAGAGCTCTTGATATCGGAAGTCAGATACCAAATCTGTTTGACAATCACCCCCCAGATCTTGTAAGAAATCCCTCACTGTTACTTGTGACACTAGTTTAAACAAAGTTGTTCAGGTTTGTCCTACCACCAAGCTGGAGGACGTAGGAATTACGTGGGGTCGTCGCCAGTCCACCACAACCCTAAGTGGGGTTTGTAAAGTGCCAGAGTCTCGTTTGTTAGTTAGCAGGGTGCACCACGAGCAGGTTAGGTTGACTGGGATCAAAAAGGTGTTGATAGAATCCCGTGCACCCCTAAACTTAAAACTTAAAAAAGTTCTAAAAACATTTCTAACAAAGAATTATACTAAACTAACTATCATCAATTTATGAAATAATAGCTGTAAGAAGATTCACAAAGAAGATAGGCCAAGGGCGAGTACCACTACAAACAGTTAGCATTACTTTTCTTTCCAATATACTTCCAGACAATGTAAATTATGATTTATTTTCGTACCGAGTATTTGAATATGTACCATATATGTATATGTAAAATAAGCTTTTAGAAAAGAAAAATAAGATTACTAACATGCTACAATGACGAAACAAAACATGAATGACAATGCACAATTCCCATCTTTGCCACCTCCAAAAATAAAACCAATCGACACTGTAAATAAGCCTGTACATACATTTGTAATAAAGCCTATATCTGTAAATAATTCTGTACAAAATGTAAATAAATCCAAAGATGTCCCTCCTGAGGTTGACATCAAAGCCCAAATAGTTGCCAACAACGATGTACTTATGGCCCTGGTACAGACGTTGGTGGAACTGGGTAATAAGGGAGATAATACGCCTACCACCATAAACAGTATTAAAAAAAACACTTCTGAAAAATCTAAAGTAATGGATCCAAGTCACTCACTGTCCAAGCTACACGTATTGCTCAGTATAACATTCAAAGTGCTAATAATAAAAAAGCCCTTATTGATTCAATTCTTACAAAAACAAAATATTGACATTTGCTTACTTAACGAAACATGGTTTAAAGAACATAATTTCAGAATACCTGGATATAACATTTATATGAAAAATTCCAATAATACTCATAATGGTGTAGCAATATTGATTAAACCATATTTAAAGTTTTAAACACTAGATTTTATGAAGACATACAAACCGTTGCTCTGTCCTTATCTACTGTGGATGGTAGCTTGACTATTCTTTGTGTATACTGTCCTCCTTCTAGTGGGCTGTTTTGGCAAAACACGGGATTCCTCTTCAGGGTGTAAATGACGAAGACTGACGGATTGTATTACTTATTTAATTCGAATTATCAAAATTACAATGGGTTTGTCGACCGTACAATATGATGCGAATGTGGCGGTTGCGCTAGCGGTAATAACGTCACGTTTTTTTGAAGTGGTTGTACGTTAGATGAGGGTGTAGGTACGTAGTACGTTCCGTTTCGGGAAATGGGCATATACGGATCAATAGACTACGTAATATAATTAATGATCTTTCAAAGCCTATATTCGTCAGTGGTGACTTTAATGCACACCACATTGCATTTGGTTGTCTAACCACTAAGAGCAGAGGTCAGGAGATATTTAATATCATTGATGACTTGGATTTATGTCTTTTTAACACTAAACATACCATAACCGGGTCAAATGACCAATTTTGAACTCTGCATTGAAAATGCACGTATCATCTTATTGCTTTTGCACATTTGACTTCATGACTTTTTCTTACTAATTAATATACAGTTATACTATTTATTTCCCTTCCTAACAACCATATTTCATACATTCAAGCAGGAAACATAAAGTCACATTTGACCCGCTATGGTAGAAATAGGTACCTAGTAAATGTTGGTATTGTTGGATTAGTGTTAAATGACGGTAGTTTTACGACTGTTAACAACCCGAGACGAAATCCGTCCGCAATTGATGTTAGCTTTATTAGTGCTAATCTCGCATCAATATGCGAGTGGTCTGTACATGATGATGCCATGAGCAGCTATCACTACCCAACAATAACCGAGATTTCACTACATATACATAAATATCATATAAATCCCCCTATTGATAGGTTTATATATAAAAAAGCAGATTGGAAAAAGTATAAAACTATTTCTAAAACAATATTTAATGATTTAGTCATAAAACTGTGTGATCCTATTACAATGTATAATCATTTTTGTTCTCGAATGGATTCTTTAAAAAATATGCCAATTCCTAAACCAAATAATTTCAAAAGCAGACCTCCAGCTCCTTGGTGGAATGACATTTGTGGAAAAAGTGTAATTGCCTCTTACAATGCATTGAAACTATACAGAAGTGAACCTACTATGGAGAACTATTATATATATATATGTATATATATTATATATAGATTATAAAAGAAAAAATGTACTTAAAAAAAGAACCATATCAGAACAAAAAAGAATAGGTTGGGATAACTTATGTAACACTTTTAATAGAACTACTCCCTATAAGTAAGAATTGGAATCTTCTTAAAATGTTCAAAGGTATAAGAGCTGGCAATAAATCATATAAAGATGAGTTTATTTCTCAATTTCTAGATAAAATATCAGATAATAGTAATTTAATCGATGTTAATAGTTTGGGCAATATTCATGAATTAAATGATGAGAATCTAAATTCAAAATTTATGCTAGATCCTTATACATGATATGAATTTAAAATCACCTTGTCATCTCGACAAGACACAACACCTGGTTTAGATGATTTCCCCTATTGTATTATTAACAATTTAGATGAATCTGCACAAAAAATAATTAATTACTTAATTTACTTTGGCATTGTACAATGTGTACAACAAATACAATGTGTAATTCCGATACTCAAACCAGATAAACCTTCAGAGCTTGCCAGCTCTTATAGACCAATATCACTATCTTCGTGTCTAGGTAAATTATTTGAAAACATGATTAAAAATCGTTTGGATTGGTATATGGAATCTAACAACGTCATTCTACATGTACAATATGGATTTCGTCGAGGGTGAAGTTGTGCAGACAGCTTCACTTCCTTAATTTTGGACCTGAAACATGCAAAAGAGAGAAAGTCACACACTGTTTGTGTATTTTTAGATGTTCAAGGTGCTTTTGATAGTCTAGATCTGGCTATACTTGTTCAAGTTATGTCTAAGTTAGTTGTGCCTGGTCAACTATGTAAATGGATATATAATTTTTTGAATGAGAGAACACTCTATGTAAGACACAATAATACATTGCATGGTCCAAAATGTGCATCTAAGGGTACAATGCAGGGTGCTACACTATCTCCTTTGCTATATAATATATACACCTATATAAAGTGAGATTTGTAAATAGTAATGTAGATATCTTTTATCTTAATTTTAGACGTATCTCACTTACAGAGAGTCTTAAATCAATTTCTGCAAATAACAATATAATAAAAAACAAAATTGTACCTTATAATATAAGTAGAACTCCTGGGCCTCTAACAACAGGAGAGGACTTCTTGAATGGCAAATCCCTAACATGGTCCAAAATATTGCTAGAAACCGAAAATAATTTTACTAGTATTAGAAAACAGCTTATGGCCATGTTACTCCTTCTCTTATCAGTGTATTTCACAACCTGTAAAAGAATAGATATGTTACAGTTTTTGCAGATAATAAAAATGATTATGTTATTTACACTGATGGCAGTAGGGGGAGTGATCATGTGCATGCTGCTATATATGATCCAAATGGAAAATTCTCCCAAAGCTTTGTTCTGCACAACATGTACTATATTCACTGCAGAAGCATATGCGGTTTATCAGGCATTATTACATGTTCACCAAATTAACAATTGTAAATACTTTTTGATAGTTTCTGATTTACTGAGTTTGATAAAAGCCTTAACTAACCTTACAGTTTCATTTAAATCAAATTATATTCTGTATTTTATCAAGGAAATAATTCATCAATATTACCTTAAGCACATCAAAATAGCATCGGCTTTCTTGTGGGTTCATTCTCACCGGGGTATCTCTGGCAATGAAACAGCTGATAAAACCGCATATGAAGGTAATAATGCTATTGATGTTAGAAATGCAATGGACGTTTCTATGACTGACTTCCTGCAATGTATTAATTAAAATATATGTAAGTTATGGTTAGAAATATGGAAAAAAGATCAAGACATCAAAGGAAAGTGGTATGGAAGTATACAAGAAAGTTTACCTGTTAAACCCTGGTACAATAAATTTGAGGAAGCCAGACGAGACTTTATTACTACGATAAATAGATTGCGCTTTGGCCATAATACAGCACAGTCACACCTTACTAGACTTGGTATTATTTCAAGTAGTACATGCCCACATTGTGAACCCCAAGAAGGGACCATGAAGCATCTTATTTTTGATTGTCAAAACTTCTTACTTGACAGATTAGTGTTGGCTAGTGAACTCAGTGATGTGATTCTTCATCACGCCCGCCGCCGCCACTTGAACAATTATTAAAAGATAAAAACTCTTTCAAACCGCTATATAAAAATATTAAAAACACGATTACATCAATATAAAAAGTGAAGTGTTTTGTAAAATTAAATAATTAAGATCCAAAAAAAAAATTAAGTGTTATAATTATAATACATACTTACTTTACAAGTGCTTTACTTAACTTGTTTATGTAGAATGACAAATCCGAGTGACAAACCAGGGCGGATTACATCTAATTAATGTCGACTAAGCTAGCTAGTATCTCAGTAGTAGCTGAATGTTATAGTCTAATAAATAAAAATATAATATAGACTTATAAGCAATTACCGTCCAGAATCGTCAAGAGTTGTACAGATGGAAAAGACTGGTAGTTGATGGGAAGTTTTAACGGAGAGCTGGGCTCGCTTTTGGGCTCATGACTTTTTTTGACAAGGCCTTAGTACGTCTACTAATAACAAACAGTTTACAATCGGTTTAATCATTCATAAGCAATACCGTGATCCCATGATCCATGTGATTGTTGACATATGCTGAACCGAAACCAAAAAACGTTTTTTATGCCAAGTATGTCGACAAACAGGCAGATGGTCCACCTGATGAGTAGTAATAGCTGCCTATGGATATATGCGACACCAAGTTGTTAAGTCTGTCAGCCACCTTTAACTATTAACAGAAACAGAGGGATACAAGTGCACTACAGTACTGTTTCACAGCGAATAAGGGTAAGGCTCTATTACTTCCATTTAGTATAAAATTTGCTAAGTAAGCCATAACCAAAGTCTAACATTGTTAACTACATCTTGCTACATACACTCTCCTTTGAACCCAAAACGCTGCACGTGGTCTGACATGTACTTATAGGCCGGTATTTATGACTAGTCGATTAACAATGCCAATAAAGCATTTAGTATATAATGTTATCATTCTTTCTTCTCTAATATGGAATAAGGGATCTTGAGTAGAAGTCGGCAATAGGTGGTGTTCATTGCTTTAGTCACAAGTTTAAAAAATTTACAGGGGGTGTATAAACATTTTGCATAGGTAAATCGTCTTCTGGATATACATGAAGAACTAAATAAAAATAAACTCTGAAGATTATTTCAAAATTTGTAATTCTGAAAGGCTTAAATAATTGAACATTTTTTGTTTGGTATTTTCTGATCCAGATGTTCTTTTAGGCACAGAATTATGTTACGTTTATTTTCGTTACTGGTTATTCAAATTCATAGCTTATATAGGTATTTTTTTTAATTTTCAAAGATATTGAGAGATTTGTAATGACTCGTTTGTTACGTTTTGCAGAACATTAACTGGATATTACTATTACCAAGCATAAATATATAAGACTAGTATATAATAATACCTTACCCGAAATGATCCGGGACTTATTTTCGTACACTACAACATAAATTTTCCTGATGATTACATATTTTCACTATAACTATTAATAATGGTTAAATATGAGCATGATATTTATTGATATTCCGTGAAAAAATGTTGCATACACGGATAAAGCATAAAATGTACTGTTTAAAATTACATCTCACACAGCTGTTCATTCCGTTAGATGAATAAATTTTGTATATTAATATGTTTATGATAGATAACCTCAAATTTGTATAGAACCTGTTTGGGGACAAATGTGACATATTTTAACAGATAAAGTTCATATTTATTCCCAAACAAAATCCTGAATTGATGGATTTTAAGACAGAAATTTCAATACAAGTAATATGAAAAAATTTACTTCAATCTTAGAGCTTATTTGGTTTTTTGAATAGAGAATTCGCCATTTCTAATTTATATTGAAGACAGGAGTTCATTAATGTTTTTCCTCTATCGTTTCTGTTTCCATAACCGCATTTTCCCAATATTAGTTGCTCATTTTCTTCGGGGTGTCCAATTTTTGCGTTCATATCCCCCATTAATAGGTAATACAGTATTTTTGTATAGCTTTATCTAAATCGGAATAGAAGTTTTCTATGTCTTTATCACTGGTGGGTGCATATGCATGAATTATGGAGAAGCATGTTCCATATATTCTTATTTGTAATAGAGCAACTCTCTCAGATATAGCGATAAAATATTGTACTTCTGTTTCATGTTTCTTCACTACGATGCCAACACCTTTCTGCCCTTTTGTTTCGACGTAATAATTCGCTAATTATCATAAACATTAAATGTAGAGCTGTAGTATTTTTTTTAGCGGTGACGAATCGTTCTGAGGGAGGTGATTTTTAAGTTTGTTCTTTCTAGGTTTATTTTTATTATTCATTATTAATTGTTTGGAGTGGTTTTTTATTAGCTTTTCGTCGTAGGCCAGAGGAGTTCCGTCTTGTTGTATAGAGAATGTCTTTTTTTTTCTTAAGTACCTATTGCTTTTACGAATCTCTGTGGGGTTCAAGCCTTGGTGTGGCGCTGTTATAACTAGTACTCTCTTTTTGTTTCTATTCTCAGTTATTTCGTTACTTTTTAATTTTGTTCTTGTAATGTTTGTCTCTCGTACTATCTATTTGCCGTCACGTATATGGGCTATATTCCCGGCTTGTTTCTCTTTTTCTTATTATTCTTGTAGTTTTTGAAGTAAAATTTGTATACGCCCGCTTGACTTGGGGAGTAAGCTGGTGAATGCGTGACGAGAGCGCTTCGAAAAGGTTGATCAGGCGAGGCGAACGGGAGTTGAGAGGGAGATATAAGTTAGTGAAGATAGAAAAAGAGAGAGTTACGTTTCGTATATTACTGGTGGAGCAAGAGAGAGGTGCGAGTATACATTTTCCTTCTCTCTTAGCCAATTGCTTTGTAGTTTCTAGGCCTTACGAGGAATATCATTTTGTATATAAATGTTGCCTGGTTTTATATTCTTTATACTTTTTAGTATAGTATATTTTCTGATATATGTAGTAAAAGTTACGAGAATAGGCCTTACTTTGTTTTCAGCATATTCACCCAATCGCCTAACTCTATCCAGTTCCCTTCGACGACATTTAACTTTGAATACCTCATGTAATGCTTTTAAAATTTTTGCTTCTAATTCAACATATGATTTCTCTCCTTCATCAATCCCAAAAATTATAATATTCCTCTTTCTGATACGTATATCAATAGTAGAAACAGCCTTTAGCATATATGTGTTCATTTTTTCCATTTTATTTAGTAAATCCGTCAGCGTTTTTATTTTTACTTTCCTTTTTAACCTGTTTTCCAGCATCTGCATCGATTCTACAGAATCGTTTTTACTGTCAGCTTTTAATTCTTTCAATAATTTATCTTGTTCTGACATTTTAATTTTTTAGTTTACATAAGCGCCCTTTGTGTGATTGTGTAAGCTCTTCAGTAAGGAGTGGTGATCGAACAATGGCTTCGGTGTTTGGTGTTTGTCAGGTGGTTTTTATCGATTTTAACACAGCAATCACTGAACACTGTCAAATTGTTTTGTTTCTTATCGATATATCAGTTTATCCGCTTGATTCACTTTAAAGATGAGGAGCTCAAGATGGCTATACTCTGATGTTTAATTAGATGGACTCGATCGATCTTTTTTTTTTTTTTTGCAAGTTTAGAGCATAGTGTTGTAATATGGCTCATTATGGATGATTGATCGAACAGTTGTGACATTACCTTTCGATTTAATTTTACTCATTGATAAATAAATGTTTAATGAATAAAAATATCAACATAAAAATAAATTTTAATAATACCTAAACTTTTCTTTCAATAAATAATAAAAATCTTTTATTTTAGTATTTTAATGGACGAGGTTGGCCTGTGGTAGTTCTTACATCCTTACGCGGACAATCGAAAATTCTATGAAAATGCTAAGAATCGATTCTCCATCGACTAAGAGTCGACTCTCGATTTCGCCATCCCTGTCACCCAACTCATGTTTTAAGAGGTATAATAATTATAATACTTAAATACCTAGAATGACAAATCCGAGTGACAAACCAGGGCGGATTACATCTCATTAATATCGACTACGCTAGCTAGTATCTCAGTAGTAGCTGAATGTTATGGTCTAATAAATAAAAATATAATAAAGACTTATAAGCAATTACCATCCAGTATCGTCAAGAGTTGTACAGCTGTGCATCTGATGGAAAGACTGGCAGTTGATGGGAAGTTTTAACGGAGAGCTGCTGCTACCTCGCTTATGGGCTCATGACTTTTTTTGACAAGGCCTTAGCACGTCTACTAATAACAAACAGTTTATAATTACTTACTTACCACATTTTACAAGTAAATTACAGGATCAGAGCAAGAACCATCTTGAAAACATTGCTAATATTAATTCTGTGGCCTGGTGCCAAAAGGGCCAAAGTACGTTTTAATGAAACGAGATTGTAATACCAGTTTATTGTAAAAGTATTATATATTTATTATATACTAGCTGACCCGCAAGACGTTGTCCTGTCTTCGATGAATATTTAATTCGAATGGGTATCATTAAAAAAATAAAATACCAAGAACATAGTGTTTATTATGCTTGACAATTAAACGTTATATTAGGCGTGATGGCGCTCTGAACTAACCGCGATGGACAAACACTTCTTGAAAAACTCACTGTACATTACAATACAATTTTTCGATTGAATCGACTGTGAAATATGCACTAAGTAATGATATTTTAATTATTTTTATCAATTTAATTGGGACCCATGCCTCTGTTTTAAACGGTATTGTCAAACACCTTAAGACTGCGCCGAGCGATCGCGGAACGCGGCAATTAGGTATTTGCTACAGCGCGCTAGTCGTGTGCGTCGTCACGCACACAATGACCAGTTCGCTCGAGTCCCGCTTGCAGTTGTACGACAAAATAACTTACGTTTTTAAAATTTGAGTCGTTGTGTTGAGTGAGTAGAAAAGACGAATATTTATTATTTTGATGTTTTTATGTATTTTTTTAGTAATTATTACATAGATGGGCGAAACATGGGCGTTTTCTTTTATGTGGCGACAAGATAAAAAAATACTGGAAAAGAGAAAAGAAGGATAATATCAATCTCATTTAATAACATGATTGTTATCTTCAAATACTGGTGCATTATGGAAGAATGTGATCATGCGATTTATTGCGCTTTTCTTTGCGTTTTGTTGTTTCTTCAGTTTCTAGATTTCGTTTCTCGTTTCGCACTGTATTTTTTTCGATACGATCTTTTAGATCACACTCCGTTCAAATACACTTCGCCGTTGAGAATTGCTAGATCGTACTCTTCTTTAGCTGCTTCTTCCATGCTTTTTTGTTTGGCTAATTCTCATAGTCCACAGACTTTGGTATGGCACTTGGCGTATAATTTGTTGCACATACACGGAATGTCAAGGGAATCTGCAACTTGTTCTAAGCCAGAAAACCCCGCTCCTATCGACATAAAACTGCTTACAGCATTATCGTTCAGGTTTAGGTCTGTAGAGCTATCTAGTTCTTTACAATTTATTCATTCCATTTCTTTTTCGACACATTCGACAAGTAAAATATAATTTTGATAGAAACCCTTTCTTTACCTCTTTGGTAAGTTTTAAACAACTCAAGTTGCAACCCAGTGGGGAGTTGTGATTTCCAATTTTATGCAGTTGTTTATAGAGGTATGAGAAATCCACTATTCTATTGCCATGTATTATGGTCTCTTCTTTGTCTTCGGTTTCTTCTGCTACCAAAATGTTTAAATATGAATCCGTATGTTTTAAAGAATCCTGATATAAAATAATAATATTGTAAGTAGTCCCTAAGCCACGAGCAGAAACTAGTACTAAGACATATTTAAAAATATATCTAAGAACAATTAACTTACATAGAGATTGTTGCATGGAATATCATCACTAACTGAAGGTTCTTTACCAACGTATGGGCAAGGTTCTTCAACAACGTATTGGCAAGGATCTTTATTGGTCAGCATTTTCGAAAGCGTAATAAAATATAGTTGTTGTAAGTAATTTAATAAAATTATTAAATTGAAGTAATTATCAGATGTATTTATCAACCTAACTCAATGTTAATAACTAAAATGTTGTGAACAGACTAAAAGAAATATAGTTTACATAATACATAAACTGCATAAGTATTAGCCCACGTGAAAGACTTAAGCCAGCAAGCACTGGCAACAAAATAACCCCTCGTGTTTGAGGTCGTGGGTTCAAATCCAGGGAATGCGACTTTTTCAAATTAATATGTACTTTCTGAGTTTATCTTGGATATCAGTGACAACGGTAAAGGAAAACATCGTGAGGAAACCTGGACTTGTAGGTATTATAATATAAGTTCGAAATCGCTAACCCGTCTTCAGCAAGCATGGCGAACGTACCGTCTCTGTATGAGAAGAGGCCTTTGCCCTGCTGTAAAACAGTTACAGGCTAGTACTATTACTATAAATTCAAGTTACGCCGTTGGAAGAATTTCCAGTTTCGTTTCTTTAATTTCACCAGAAATGGATCTACAAAAAAAAATATCTTGTAACGACCTAAGTTTTCAATAAAAACAGTATGTCTTCGAACTGGAAATATACAGTCCCAAAAACAGTAATAAAGTTTTTATAGGTTTTTGGCCTAGGCTATTATTATTATGCTGTATAATCATATTGGGGGAAGCTCTAATTCCACACGTGTCCCAGTAGTACATACATAAACGTGGTGCGTGGTGTGCAAGCAACTGGCGTGATTACTCTTCGTAATATCTTAAAAAACAGTAGTATAGATATCTACTACCGATTCTTGTGATTGATCAAAAATGAAACAAATTCACAATTTTAAGAAAAAGATTGATGTACCATCGTGGATTTTAAAAAGAATGTCAGATTTACAATCGGCGTCCCCAAAAATCCATTACACGATACCCATATCGAATGTTTGAGAAAAAGTTGCATCCGCATTTCTTCCGTCAGTCTTGCAATTTAAACAGAAATACGTACTCTTAATGACAACAGCATTTTTTTCGGAAATGAACGCCAACTTTCTTCTTAAAAATGTTTCCTTACGCTTTCCCATTATCACTAAAACAAATATTTAAAAAAATGTTGCAGAAATATGTACTTATTGAATAGTAAAAGAATAAAAAGTAAATGTTAGGTATGCATAAAAAGTCATTCTCAAAAAAATTTAATTATGACTTACCTTATTCAACTACTTGCGGCAACGTATACGTACCTACACAATAGATCGCAAATTGTCGTTTATGGCGCGTCGCTCCACGATGAGACGTGATCACTCTCCGAGCTCTCGTGGTCGACTCGCCGAATCATACATATTGCGAAAATTAAGAAAAAAATGTAAACTAAAATAACCAAGTGACATTTCGAAAATGTATTTTGACAACGTCATAGAAATCTCCAGTGTGTCGACAAGGGTAGCGTACCTTGTGATCAAACTCAGCGAGAGGTAAGCCTCAAGGTTATCCAAGTGTACGCACCGACTTCGGCGCACTCGGATGATGAAGTGGAGGAAATGTACGAGGACATTTCCAAGGCCTTATACACCACCCAAAAGGCCCACTTCAACGTTGTCATGGGGGATCTCAACGCTAAAGTGGGAGTACAAACAAGCGGCGAATCGGTAGTAGGACCACACGGATTTGGAAGCAGGAACCATAGGGGGCAAATGCTCGTCAACTTCCTGGAGAAAGAAGGGCTTTTTCTAATGAATTCTTTCTTTCAGAAGAAGCCCCGGCGGAAGTGGACGTGGCAAAGCCCCGACGCTATGACCAGAAATGAGATTGATTTCCTTATGACGGACAAGAAGCGTATATTTAGAGATGTCTCAGTGATCTCTAGGTTCAAAACCGGAAGTGATCACCGACTTGTCCGAGGCACTCTAGGTATAGACTGTAAGCTTGAACGAGTCCGTCTAATGAAATCTACGCTCCGGCCTAATATGCTCGGACTTAAACACAACAAAAAAAGAATTGGCGAAATCGGTCCAGCCATCCATGCGTGATGCCATGACCAAGGGAAATAGGGATTCATTTTTATATATATAGATAATATTTTACTTAAAACATAAATCAAATAAAAGTAAAATATTTTTACCATACTACAATATAAAACCTAAATAATAACTATGTATGCTGATTCATTGTTATAACGCTCATTACTGAAAACAATGAGTTATTTATAGCACCAGGCCACAGAATTATATTTTTTTCAATTAATTTAAAGTTCACTTTTTGTTTTCTGGCTTTCACTTATTTACCTTGGTTCTTAAAAGTAATGCCCACTCTACTTCATACCTAATCGATCATGTCTAACATTGTTAACTACATCTTGCTACTTAGACACTCTCCTTTGAACCCAAAACGCTGTACGTGGTCTGACATGTACTTATAGGCCGGTATTTATGACTATATATATAAACATTTGGCATAGATAAATCGTCTACTGGATATACATGAAGAACTAAATAAAAATAAACTCTTAAGATTATTTCAAAGTTTGTAATTCTGAAAGGCTTAAATAATTTAACATTTTTTGTTTGGTATTTTCTGATCCAGATGTTCTTTTAGGTACAGAATTATGTCAAGTTTATATTCGTTATTGGTTATTCAAATTCATAGCTTATATAGGAATTTTTTTAAATTTTCAAAGATATTGAGAGATTTGTAATTACTCGTTTGTTACGTTTTGCAGAACATTAACTGGATTTTACTACCAAGCATAAATATTTAAGACTAGTATATAATACCTATACCCGAAATGATCCGGGACTTATTTTCGTACACTACAACATCAATTTTCCTGATGATTACATATTTTCACTATAACTATTAATAATGGTTAAATATGAGCATTATATTCAGTGAAAAAATGTTGCATACACGGATAAAGCATAAAATGTACTCTTAAAAATTACCTCTCACACTTATTACACCTTAACTTAATTAATTCACAGGTTAATTAATAAGTGAATTAATTTTGTATATTAATATGTATATGATAGATAACCTCAAATTTCTATAGAACCTGTTTGGGGACAAATGTGAGATACTTGAACATATAAAGTTAATATTTAATCCCAAACAAAATGCTGAATTGATGGATGGAGGTAATTTTTAATTTATGTAATTAAATTTTTGTTCTTTCTAGGTTTGGTTGTTTTTCAGGGTGCGGCATTATTAATTGTTTGGAGTGTTTTTTTTTAGTAGCTATTCGTCGTAGGCCAGAGGAGTTCCGTCTTGTTGTATAGAGAATGACGTGTAACTGTTCTGTTTATTCAGGAAACGTTCCAAAGAGCTTTGACTGGTACCTTGTCTTTTTTTTTCTTAAGTACTTATTGCTTTTACGAATCTCTGTGGGGTTCAAGCCTTGGTGTGGCGGTGTTATAACTAGTACTCTCTTTTTGTTCCTATTGTCAGTTATTTCGTTACTTTTTAATTTTGTTCTTGTTATTTTTGTCTCTCGTACTATCAATTTGCCGTCACGTATATGGGCTATATTCCCGGCTTGTTTCTCTTTTTCTTATTATTCTTATAGTTTTTGAAGTAAAACTTGTATACGCCCGCTTGACTTGGGGAGTAAGCTGGTGAATGCGTGACGAGAGCGTTTCGAAAACGGTGATCGGGCGAGGCGAATGGGAGTTGGGAGGGAGATATAAGTTAGTGAAGATAGAAAAAGAGAGAATTACGTTTCGTATATTACTGGTGGAGCAAGAGAGAGGTTTTTGAGATTTTCCTTCTCTCTTAGCCAATTATTTTGTAGTTTCTAGGCCTTACGAGGAATATCATTTTGTATATAAATGTTGCCTGGTTTTATATGCTTTATACTTTTTAGTATAGTATATTTTCTGCCATATGTAGTAAAAGCTACGAGAATAGGCCTTACTTTGTTTTCAGCATATTCACCCAATCGCCTAACTCTATCCAGTTCCCTTCGACGACATTCAACTTTGAATACCTCATGTAATGCTTTTAAAATTTTTGCTTCTAATTCAACATTTGATTTCTCTCCTTCATCAATCCCAAAAATTAAAATATTATTCTTTCTGATACGTATATCAATACTAGAAACAGCCTTTCGTAAAAATGTGTTAATTATTTCCATTTTATTTGGTACATCCGTCATCGACTTTATTTTTCCTTTGTTTTTTCGGTTAAGTTCCGTTATAATACTGTTTTCCAGCATCTGCATCGCTTCTACAGAATAGTTTTTACTGTCAGCTTTTAAATCCTTCAATAATATATCTTGTTGTGATATTTTAATTTTATAGTTTAGATACGCCCTTTGTGTGATTGGGAAAGCTCTTCAGTAAGGAGTGGTGATCGAACAATGCCTACGGTGTTTGGTGTTTGTCAGGTGGTTTTTATCGATTTTAACACAGTAATCACTGAACAATATCAATTTGTTTTATTTCTTATCGATATTTCAGTTTATCCGCTTGATTCACTTTAAAGACGAGGAGCTCAAGATGGCTATACTCTGATGTTTAATTAGATGGACTCAATCGATCTTTTTTTTTTTTATTTTACAAGTCTAGACCATAGTGTTGTAATATGGCTCATTATGGATGATTGATCGAACAGTTGTGACATTACCTTTCGATTTAATTTTACTCATTGATAAATCAATGTTTAATGAATAAAAATATGAACGTAAAAATAAATTTTAATAATACCTAAACTGTTCTTTTAATAAATAACAAATAAACAGTAAAATTAATGAGGTCATAAGACTGCCTCCTCACTACCATTGTTAATTGAATCCATTCGAACTAGCATGCCCACAGGTAAAAGGGCTTGTCGCAAGAAGAATAATAATACGGTACCTCTTAGATTAGATAGACTATAATTGTAAAGTAAATTTAGTATTGAACTGGGAGAAATATGAAATACGATTTTCATTGGCGAAATTAAATGCCCGATATCTTCACTTTATTTATTTACATTTACATGACTATGCTGCTAAGGATGTCACAGACAACTTGGAACCTCATTGAAGAAAGTCGCCAGCTCCATCTTCAACTCCTTGCAACCAGCGATGTGGCAGTGCGCGAAGACTTAAAGCTGCAATACAGACAGATTCGCAGGAAAATCTACCGCAGTACCCGTCATGACCGTCGAGTATGGGCTGATGATGTTGCGGATTGCGCCCAACGCGCTGCCAACTCCGACAATCTCAGGGAGATGTAAAAGGCGACGAAGGTCTTGGCCGGAAATCGAAACCACAGGAAGAAGAAGCCCCTTATAGACAAGAGAGGCCAGCTAATTGTGACATCGGCGGGAGCACTTTGAGGAGATCTTCCGAGTCCCAAACTACCCCGTTGCTACGGCGACACCTGCTGCCAGCTTGCCCGTACAAAGCCTGGACTGTTTGTCTGACCATTCATAAGTGCCTGTGAAGGCCTATTTGAATAAATATTTCATTTCATTTAATTTCAAAACTGACTAGGAGAGTTAAACTCAAGATATTCCGGTCCAGTGTGAAAGCTGTGTTGCTGTACGGATGCGAGACGTGGAAGGTCACTAAAGACATCACACGCCGGTTCCAGGTCTTTACCAACCGCTGTCGCCGAATTCTCGGTGTATGCTGGCCCGAGAAAATCTCGAACGTAGACCTGTGGGAACGCTGCGGTAAGACCCCGATCGACCAGCAGATCAAACGCCGCAAGTGGAACTGGATCGGCCACACGCTCCGAAGAGACCATGATCACTTTCCAAGGCAAGCCCTAGACTGGAATCCCCAAGGAAAGCGGAAACGTGGCCGCCCTAAGCAGACCTGGCGGCGGACGATCACTGCAGAAGCGAAGGCGATAGGAATGACCTGGAGCGAAGTAAATCGCGAAGCCCAAGACCGTTCGGGATGGCGACGTACTGTGGACGCCCTCAGCCCCATCCAGGGGACATAGGACATTAAGTCAAGATGCTGCTAAGTATAAGTATGCTAAGTATGCTGATAAGTCTTTTATTTTAGTATTTTAATGGACGAGGTTGGGCTGTGGTGGTTCTTACATCCTTACGCGGACAATCGAAAATTCTATGAAAATGCTGAGAATCGATTCTCCATCGACTATGAAAATTAAGAGTAGACTCTCAATAATCGATTATTTCAAGAGAAAAGTCGACTCTCGAGTAGAATCGGAATCGATTTCGCCATCCCAATGTCACTCAACTCATGTTTGAAGAAGTATAATAACTATAATACTTACATACTTACTTTACAAGTTATTTACTTAACTTGTTTATGTAGAATGACAAATCCGAGTGACAAACCAGGGCGGATTACATCTCATTAATATCGACTACGCTAGCTAGTATCTCAGTAGTAGCTAAATGTTATAGTCTAATAAATAAAAATATAATGTAGACTTATAAGCAATTACCGTCCAGAATCGCCAAGAGTTGTGCATCTGATGGAAAAGGCTGGCAGTTGATGGGAAGTTTTATCGGAGAGCTGCTGCTACCTCGCTTTTGGGCTCATGACTCTTTTTGACAAGGCCTTAGCACGTCTACTAATAACAAACAATTTACAATTACTTACTTACCACATTTTTTAAGTAAATTACAGAATAAGAGCAAGAACCATCTTCAAAACATTGCTAATATTAATTCTGTGGCCTGGTGCTAATAGGGCCAAAGTACGTTTTAATGAAACGAGATTGTAATGCCAGTTTATTGTAAAAGTATGATATATATATATTATTATTATATATATTAAGTATATATTATATACTTAAAAACATAAATCAAATAAAAGTTAAATATTTTTGCCATACTACAATATAACACTGAAATAATAACTATGTATGCTGATTCATTGTTATAACGCTCATTACTGAAAATAATGATTATTGATATTGGCCCTATTAGCACCAGGCCACAGAATTATATTTTTTTTCTATTAATTTAAAGTTCACTTTTTTGTTTTCTGGCTTTCACTTATTTGGCTGGGTTCTTAAAAGTAATGCCCACTCTACATCATACCTAATCGATCATGTCTAACATTGTTAACTACATCTTGCTACATACACTCTCCTTTGAACCCAAAACGCTGCACGTGGTCTGACATGTACTTATAGGCCGGTATTTATGACTAGTCGTTCAACAATGCCAATAAAGCATTTAGTATATAATGTTATCATTCTTTCTCCTCTGATATGGAATAAGGGGTCTTGAGTAGAAGTCGGCAAAATGTGGTGTACATTGGTTTAATCACAAGTTTTAAAAATGTACAGGTGTATAAACATTTGGCATAGATAAATCGTCTACTGGATATACATGAAGAACTAAATAAAAATAAACTCTTAAGATTATTTCAAAGTTTGTAATTCTGAAAGGCTTAAATAATTTAACATTTTTTGTTTGGTATTTTCTGATCCAGAGGTTCTTTTAGGCACAGAATTATGTTAAGTTTATTTTCGTTACTGGTTATTCAAATTCATAGCTTATATAGGATATTTTTTTAATTTTCAACGATATTGAGAGATTTGTAATTACCAATTCCCACATTTACTTAGTTTGTTACGTTTTGCGGAACATTAACTGGACATTACTATTGCCGGGCATAAATATATAAGACTAGTATATAATAATACCTATACCCGAAATGATCCGGGACTTATTTTCGTACACTACAACATCAATTTTCCTGATGATTACATATTTCCACTAAAACTATTAATTATGGTTAAATATGAGCATAATATTTATTGAGATATTCAGTGAAAAAATGTTGCATACACGCATAAAGCATAAAACGCTTGTTCAAAATTCCTATATGAAATACATTCTTTGGATTTCATTAAAAGCACACCTTATAATAACATAATGTTTTGTATCTGTGAAAAACGATTGTGTAACATATAAACATCAGTTGATATCTTTTACCGAAGGTACTATACGTTTCAGAGTAATTTCTGATAAGCAAATTATTAACAGAATGAACTATACTAGTAGTAAGTACATTTAATTGATTTCGATTGATATTATTCTAGATTTATGTAGTAAATATTGCTTAGTTTGGTATCATCGTGCATACAATTAATTGAATAGAAATAAACTAAATTAAATTTGGTTTAATATGCAATATGATTATGCAACAAAATCAAAAACCAGAATCGACATTGCTTTTTCCCTTCACGTGTATCTTCAGGTAGAATAAAAAGGAATCATGACCAAAAAATTCCTAACAAACTGCGGTCAATAAGACATGTGCCATAATAAGTAGGGGTTTGACATTATTGCTCATCGGAATATAAAAACGTCCTTTGTGTATACAAATGATTTATCAAAACTGGTCATTAGGAGATATCAGAAACTGTACGAGGTACAACATTTGTTATAAGGACCCATGACGTCAATTTCTTAGCATTGCATATTAAAATGTTTGAATAACTTCGCGTTTCTGGAATCGAACCGAAAAAACATATCTATGTGATTTTGTTAAGAAAATTGATAAGTGAAGGTTGTATGGAATAGATGCTGCTTTGGAAGCTTATTATATGGACCTCACGGTGTAATCCCAGTTAAACCAAGGGTGTCATCACTCTTTTAGTTGGGTTCCATAGCAACAATAATTACTTAAAAACCTACGCTTCTTGTCAATTTTAATAAAAACAATACGATTCTATTCCAGTATCGCGTAGTTTTTCTAAAAATATACAAAAATTCTTATCCCTAAAATCGATGGGATACTTTTAATGTACTCTTTATAATATTACCTCTCACACAGCTGTTCATTCCGTTAAGTGAGTAGTAACGAAGTTCTCTACTGGATGGATCGACGTTTTACTTAAATTTTAATAATATTATTGCGCATGAATGATTGCATTAGAAATATGGATTATTTCATTAAATGTAATCCATTTTCATGTAAAATTGCCATATTTTTCTAGGACCGAGAGCACAGCTGGGTACTGGAATACCAGTATCATATTCTTAACAAGTCTAAAAAGTCAGACAATTAATTTTATAAATTAATATGTATATGATAGATAACTTAAACTTGAGACATTGTATAGAACTTGTTTGGGAACCAAAATTTTACAGATAAAGTTAATATTAAATCCCAAACAAAATCCTGAATTGATGGATTTTAAGATAGAAATTTCAATACAAGTAATATTAAAAAAAACTACTTCAATCTTATAGATTTTAGATCGGGATCCAATATAACTTTAAGCTGTTAATTGATGTGGATAATAAGAACAGAGTACGATCCACTAAAGCTCGTTTAGGTAATTGACTGACTAACGTCAGTGTGTGTCGGATTAGTCCGGCAACGTCTACGAGCTCTTAGTAGTGCGTATCTTTGTAGCTGAGTTACAGAATTGAAAGTTATTTTTAAATTCTTAAACACTTATTATCAACGTGTAATTTACTTATTCTTCAAATAGTTGGTCGTTTCGATACATCTACGCCTCAAAGCAAACGTAGTATTCCTTGACAATGACAAAATTCAAAAAAAGCCTTCGAAAAAATTCTAGAAATAGTACGACAATGATAACATTTTTAATCCCTTATACACTACAGTGACGGTTTTATGATGTATGTATGGTAAATAATTTAATGTGTTAATGTAATTGAAACATTTATCTATTGCAATTTTAAGGCATTTTTTATCACTATGAATATAATATTTTATTCCAGTATAATATTAAGGCAAAATATGCTGATGCAAAGTAATAACCTATGATTAAGTGGGTAATATTACGTAGACGTACGAATACTATTCTAAAAACGTTTATTATGTTTTAGAATAAGACTAAATTCATTCAATTACCTATGTATAAATATGATCAAAAATATTAATCATTTATTAAACTAAACCAATTGAGAGTAATTTTTTGGGTTCTGAGCCCTGAGCACGTAGTGAGCGTATCGTCATAGTATCGAGTGTCCCAAAAACCAATGCAATGGGAAATTAAACATCGCACAACGTCACGGTGTCCGCGATATTAAATTTTTCATATAATCCAGATTTTCGGCGCTTTGGATACGATGACGCTACGCTACGATGGTTGTTCGTGCTTAGGCCTCTGAAGACAAACAAGAAACCCTTTTTTAATAGTGATCTAAATAAAGTTGAATTTAATATTTTTAGGGATCCTCCCCTGGTGAATAGTGAAGTTATAACGTTTATTTATGTAACAAAATAGTCAAACAAATTTTTTTTGTACGAGACGAATTGGTAGAAGTAGAGGTGAACTGAGGGCTTGAGACATTGATACGAATCAAAGTCAAAAATTTCAGTAAAATTATCACTCGTCATCAGACTACTTTTCATCAAAAGCTTATAATAACCCATAAAAAATATTAATGAACTAATCGGTTATTTTAAACTATTATTTCAATCAATCTTATATTTTTAGAGGATTAGAAGATGCAACTGGTGGTGAGCGATCAATTACAAAGGAAGCTACTGACAGATATCCTCCCAGCCAAGCTTCTAAACATACATTATACCAAGTAGTTGTATAGATAGGCTTGATGATTTCATATTATTTGACTATTCTGGTACACACTGTTAAATTAATATAATTTTAGAGATCCAAATTTTTCATGATTCCTAATATTTACTTTAGGCTAAAGATAACTTAGGTTGAACTGAAATAGAAACAAAAGAAAAACATGAATGTATCTAGACACAGCCTCGCATAAAAAAATATCAACTGTAATTAACAATAGGTTTTGAGTACCCGTTTGTAATTTAATTCACAGCACAGTTCTTTCGTGGATCACAGAAGTTTAGAATACATGAACGTTTTAGAACCCTATGGCCATCAAGAGTATCACGAAGATCGCAACATACCGTCAATTAAAATAAGCTAATACCAATATTATTACTGTTATAAATATTTAAATTCAGTCTTTGGTTCCATTCCAGTACATTGCATACTTCTATAAATGCTTTTCCGATTCAACTTATTAACAATTTCATTCAATTAAATTATGAAAATAAAAGGTAAGCCATTAAAAATTTATTAGTTTCGGTGACACATATCAGATGAAGCGCACGTCAAATTGATAAGCAGGCATTATAATAATACTAAAAGACTAGCACTGCCTTAAATAAACGATTTCATTATTTATATTTCATATTTTTATTGCACATGAAATTTTCATCAAATCACAGAATATTCCGCATAAAGAGATCTCTACTAAACGTAAACATAATAAATGCGTACTTCAATTTTTTTACGGTTAATTTTCGCGCCCATAAACACGAAACTATTTTTCAACGATGACTATACACCATCACAATATTGACAAACATTTTAAAACAATCACATATTATAACAAAAATCATTAAACCTTCATTTTATATTTCGAACACAGAGAATCAACTACCCAAATAGATTCGCATTGTTTCAGTATTAACACATTATAACTTAGCTTCTATAGTATTTACATGAGTTTCATTTGACTGCAGCCCTCTCGGGTCGCGACGCGGGCGACTAACGGAAGCGCCACCGCATTGTGTGAAGTCGACATTATCGCATGACGAGACGTTCATTTGCTATGTGTCGCCGACAGCCGTCCTAATTTGAACTTCGCAATTATTAAGAGTCGTGTAAGGAATGATGCAAACGGAATTTTGAACAACGTATGTATGCGAAAAAGAACCTCTTATTTAAACAAAACTAAATAAAGCAACTAAAGTCGGTTTGATTAAACTTGATATGTTCCTCGCTCATTGATCGTAAGCTTACTGCTTGGTGATGTATAATATATTAACATAATTGGTTGGTATTAATGACAGCTGACAATAATTTATTTATGATCGATTGATTATCTTCTCATAGTATTAGTAAAAATAACAAAACAAATTCCTAAATGCTGCTAAAGAATGAAGATCAGTCAGTCTCTCATGAATACAATGAAATAATTTGAATTCGAAAATCAAACCATTAGGATGTTTTACCTACAAAACACAGTTCTAGTGTCGAGGCTTAGACGTTCTTTTAGTCACGGCATCTCACTCAGCTAACAACAGATCTGAAAATAAAGCATTGTATTATTATTACACCACGGAATTATTTATATATTGTAATAAGTAATCATTCAAGTATCTTAATCGATGGTCCTTGTAGCTCGCTTCTTCCAAATACCCATTTTTAGGCCTTTAAAAATCTCGACACTTATTAAATAAAAAAACATGGTATGGTTTTATGAAGATTCAAGTAAAACTTTTTTCGGCTAGTAGGCATTTAACTGTAAGAAAGTAGTAATGTCAAAGACAACAAAAAAACAACTTAAACTCCACAGATAAAAATAATTGAATGCTAACTACAAAGAGTCCCTATACAATGAAGGACAGAGGCGCGCGCACGGACATCGCTTGCGATACATGCCCGTGCAGAACGCCGTAGGTACACCCACAGGCGGGAGCAGGGCCAGCAGTAGGTACACGCAGTTACCGGGAGCTCAATAAATATGACCCACCAAAATACAATATTGCCTTCTTTGTAAGCAACAGCATAAAAATAGTGGAAAGGAGGAACTGAATTATTGAGAGGGGACCATTTAACCTTGTTTAAGTTCAAACAAGTTATGGGAAGGTAACTGAGATCTGTGAGAATATGTGAATGAGAAGTGAGGAAAAATCTGCCAATAGAAAAGGAGTGAATGACAAGAAAATGCTGCCTACCGAACCTAACCAACCACTCCCACTAGTAAACCATACTTCGCCCACCCGCGCCTCACATACACTGGCAAAACACGTGCAATACTTCGAGCTTGAACCGAGCCCCGCGACTGCCCGGTGGATAAAAGTTCTAGTAGACGAAAATACTTAAGCGTATGCATTGTACTTTTGTGTGTATCTTTGTTAGAGCACAGATAAGTGCAAATAAGTAATAAATATTATTTTGTTAGAATATGTTACTAAATCCACGTTACGTAAGTTACGTAAATTATCATAAATATATTTTTATCGTGTGGGGATCAAAAGTCGCTTTTGAACTACCTTACCAGGGCGAAAGTGCTACTTTAGTCTCTTTGCGTATTCGTTGATGGTCTTTTTTTGTAAGAAAATTGGATAAAGCTCTTTATTCTTTTCTTTTTTAAATATAATTATTTTATATAATTATATATTAAGTTACTTGTATTATTACTCTGTGATACCCTCAGTCCGCACAACTAGCACTTGACGAGAAATCCAAAAAGAAATTAGGAAGTGAAGGCAAGTCATTGCCTTAGCACTGTCCCTAATCATTAGGGGAAGCCGCAATTATATAAGCATTCTACAGGTCCTCAAACAAATTTGGCGGAAAGCTCTGCTTGTTTAGGAATACGTTGGATCAACGACGATGTGGTGATATCTAAGCTATCCTACTATTTTCCATTTATGAAAGTAAGTATAGTGTTCATTTAAATGATTGACTGTAATTAAGTACAGCTAAACAGACAGGTTGTACGTACTTCAGAAGTCCAACCTTTGCCTGAAACGATTTGGGTGTTTCTTAGTATTGTCTGCACCCTACAGTATACTGCAGTAGCGCTACCATGTGCACGCCACTATTTGCTGGACCGAGCATCAAGCCGCGTTGCTCTGTCCGCTACCGTTTGCTTCACTGAACTGACAACTGCGCTACACCGATCCAGAAATTGTGGCACTCATTATCCTGACCACCCCTGCAAAGACTTCGTCGGACCTACAGCTCCGACCTCGAACCCGCGACCTTCGACTTGGCAGTCAGGGTCGCTAACCACCAAGCAAATTGGCCTGACAAGCGTGTAAGCTTGATCATCAAGAAAATGGATATACATAGATAATAATGAACTAACCTTTGATGGGCCTACGGGGACGGAAGCCACGGCTGCCATCGGGGCCGCGCGGTGCACGTAGCACTATGACCCGCGGGCCAGCCCCCTCCTCCAGCGACGCGGTGCGCAGCCGAGCCAGCAGCCGCTCCGGCCGCTCACACCGACCCTTAGCGAATGCTGACGCTCTCCTGAAATCAATATTTCAACATATTTGTAACATACTACAGCCAATAAGAAAGGTCATAATACACTCCTTACTCACGAGCGCCCATCAATAAATGGCTTCATAAGCATGGTAACAGTGCAATATCTTATTGCTGTGTGAACTGTGAGTAGGAAAAAATATTGCACACTTTTGAACTCTAGGGGTTGAATAAAAAACTATTTCAATTGAAAACATACTTAAAATATTGCATTTGCCTTAAACAAAACAATTGATAAATGTTAATAATATTTACTAAACAATATTTTTTATTTGATATATACCCATACAACTATGATATGTCATGTTATACAAAAAGACATCAATGTCTAAGGATTGGTGAATTTAGGGATGGAATTGTCATTAAAGGTTAAAGATTGGTTAAGTTGTAACAAAGAGCTGAAATATAAATTTTCATAACTAAAAGTAACTAAAAACTATGCATACCTATCTATACAAGCCCTTGTTACCCCCGCTCGATGTGGGTTGAATTTCAAAGACCTTGAAATACTTGCAATAAAGATCCCAAATACAAATTTCCATGTTTATAAGATTTCCGTCTCACGGTTTCACCCCCGTTCCCGTGCAAATAATTCGAATATAACCTTGTCAGCTATCTCCGTGTAAAGGAAACGCATGCAAGATATTTGCAAAATCTCAACGAATTATTGCCTATTATAAAAACATATTTTCTAGCAAACTTGAGTGCCCATTAATAACCCCGTTTCGTCCGAATAATTTGTTATTTATCAAAATGAATGAATTAAAATGTTCGCCAACCGATTTAATAGTAACTGAATCTCCACACATCATGTTTCAATTGTTCACCAGAGCTATTTGTTAAACTAGTCATTAAGAAAAAGATATGTATGCAATATGGTTCTCTTAACTGTCTTCAATTGGTTGTTGCTTTTAATTATTATTAATGCAGTACTAATGCATACCCTTTTCTGACGACGTTACATGCCGAGGCCTTGCCATTCCTAGGATTAGTCAGCAGGACGAAATCCACTACGTCTCCGGGCTGCAATTCCGAGGGGTTGCCCCGCACTTCGGACATGTGGAAAAACAAACGCCTATTTTCTTCCGACTCCACTGTAAGGAATCCAAATCCACCTGCAACATAGAATCTGATGAGGTAAATTTATTAAATAATAATTATTCAATTTAGTGTCACTCCTACAATTATTAGTCAAATGGAACACAGCCTCATCTTTAGTAGTCGATCAACACAGACATGGCGCCATAAATAGAAGTATTTAGGTATAGAGACAAATGGTTAAGGTTAATACCTAAACGGTGCTATTAACACCAAAACCTCAAGGAAACTGAAGCTTTATTAATAAAATACTAAATTATGTATGATTTAAACAGAATATCGGGATTTTATGGTTTCATAAATAAGTGGAATGCATGACAAGCTTTCAAGTTAGAAGTTAGCGAGTGAGTGAGTTAGTAAGAAGGTTAATAATGAAGACATTACCTAAACCTATACCTTTTATGGCATCGACTATAGCGCGTCGCTTCTTCCTAATTGGCACAATATTAGTGGCTCGACCCTCGACGTCTGCTTGAAAGGTGACCGGGTCGCTCACTTGCAGAATCTCGCGTTTGCATGCGAGACCCATTATACCGAACTCGTAGGATGTACCGCTTTCCACTTGGATCAGACCTACAAAAACAACAAATTGCTTTTCTTCAGAATATGTAAATAATTTCGTTTACAATATGCCCAGATGACCCCAATGTTAATTCGTATATTTTATTCCATATTTCTGCGGTTCTGCGTAATTATGACTCTTGTTCCTTTAATAATGTAATTATCTTCCAGTGTTATTTCGTAGTCACAAACAGGCATGGTAAGTGGTCACCGCCGCCTATTTACCCGACATTTACCTCGACATCACCAGGGGCATTGCCAATGGGATGTCGACCCTGAGACGTGAAGTTGTTATGTGTCACGCATCTGTAATTTCACCAACCCACTTATCTTTCTAATCAGTAATACAAGTCCACTACTGCTTCACGGAGGAAATGTGTAAGGTGGTAGTAATTAAGCGTGTGCATTGTTATTTCCGACTTAATTTCTGTAATCAATTGTTGTAGTCATGTCGTAGTTGTGAAATATTGTGTATTTGGTATACTCCCCAATATAGGCTATATAAGACACTTTCATGAAAATTGTGAACGATCAAACCAGTTTTCTTATAAGACGCTCCAGGTGGAACTGAGAAATCGTTTATGATCTCATGATTTCTACCCTTCCTGTCCCAGTTGAATAAGAAACACAGTATATGTAGAACATGACTTTTCTGTATTGTAGCTTTTGATCCGGCTTTGTGATACTTGGAGTTCCTTATGAAATATTTGAGTAGTGTTGTTCAGTGGATTCAATTTTGCCGCATTTGCTTGTGAATATGGCAAAAATAATCCTCCTATTAAAAATGTTGCTTATTTATTCATGATTGACATTACCTGAATAATGAGCTTGATCAGGATTGAGAGCTCTTAGGGTCCTTGTCACCGTCCCGTTAAGTATAGGGTCTAAAGGCTTCGCGATGGGTATTGTGCCACGAGTGAGCAGCCTTACGAACTCAGCACTGGCGCAACCACCGCCGGAGGCATTCACACGACCGAGCGTGTATTCCACTTCGCAGCCCAACTCCAGCCCTTCATGACTGCCCTCCAAATTACTGTAAGAAAATAATTTGTGATTTTATTTACACAAATCACGTAAAATGAAAAAGGTATACACGGCTTATTATCATATCGTCCTGGAATACCTTATATGAAACCTGACTTCAGCACAATAACACGTACATTATAAAGGTAGGTCTACGATACACTAGGCGACTTATCCCTTGCTTTGTTAGATCAAGGCAATCAAAACTATGTTTTTAAATTACCGGCAAAGATCACAATACCATATTGCTGTAGTTATTTATACTTTTGCTACGAAATTTAAAAATAATATTATGTACTCAAGACCGTAAAACCTGTTTTGTATTTTAAGGTCTTATTCATTATGCATGGTTGTGAAACATACACAGCCAGTGTCTCTGATTCGTTTGTCTCCTTCTTTACGTCTATATATTATTTTGTTAGGGTTGTTATGTGTTCGTTCAGTAGAAAGACCGTAAGCGTAATAAAATATGGCCAAGACATATAATAATAAAATAGTTCGCTATAGCTAAAACATAATATAATTTTTTTATAAATGGCTATTAGCATAGTAAAATGAAAGACATGCAGACAGAGACAATTCCAAATTCACTATCAATTGACATTTAAAAAATAATAATAATGCATTCATATAAAAACGAATTTAAATGGCACAAAGGTATAATAAAGTTGTTGCATTGCCTAAAAAAAATTTGGCGTCCGTATTTCAAATCTGGAGATATGGTCTCTTTGTTTCATACAAAAACCCATTAACACAGTTGTACCATAATTAAGTGTTTACAAAATAAAATATAATAATATAAATGTTTAAAGTTTTGTTGATAATTTACTATAAAGAGATTTCGTGAACGTCAACACCGCGACATAGCAAAAGAAAGAATAACATAAAACAATACAAAATATAAAATAAATTCGCAAATCATAAGAAGAAAAACTACCAAGCTATATGGTAAATAGTGTTTTTTCACATGTATACATAACAAAATCTATCTTGTGGTAACTAAAGAATAAATAATTGTACATAATAAAAACAAAATTAAAACTGGCCAATTAGGAGTTGTCTCGCGGGGGCTTTCATACAATAAAAACAAAACACAACTTCATTTAATATACAATTAGATCTTTTTTCCACTAACCAGTGTTAGTTGTTATAAATTAACTAGCGGTCTCCCTCGATTTCACTCGCGTTTGCGTCAGGGGTAAAAAATCCCAAAAAATAGCTAGGCAATATGTACAAGAGCAAGTCTTTTATACTTTCGCGATTTGACATTAACAAATGAATTAATTAAGCCATAAAGACCAAATACATTAAGAATAGCAGAACTATCACAAACAAATCATTTAGTTATTCTGCTACAGTAAAAATCTATGCTCCTTAAAGATTTTTAAACGAAAGTTTTTAATAGACATGGGCTAGTGTGTAGTGATACAGGGCATATTCATGTTTGGTCTGATATTAAAAATAAAAATCAATTTCTGGTTTAACGATGATCATAAAATAACATAAATATAAAAAAAACAATTAGCAATTAGCGAAACACAACAGTTTAACGGATTCAATTAAATATCTATTGAAGCGGTGCGACATCTAGTTAATAATAAGCAAACAAAGGATTTAAATTTTAATTAATACCTACCAAATTTTAGCAACCAATATATCGCAAAGCATTGCAATTAATTATTATCACTATTATGGTTTAGTATAACATGTTTGGACAGTTCAAAAATCACATGTAAGTTCAAAAAAAACATCACAATGTATGTGTTCTTAGTATATATGTCTATGGAATAAGATTTTCTATACCAACGATTTACACCATTCACGAGTGGAAATTGTGTGTGTCATTAATAGTCTCTATAAGATCAACCCTATTTCTTACCACTACAATACCTAACCTACCTTAGATTTAGACCAATTATGTTGTGCACTCTGATCAGTAGAACTTCCTAGCTCATCATAATCTTTCAACTTTAGTTTCTCATGTTATTTCTAGTAGATTTTGTAAGGATGAAAATTTACTGCATCTTTGATATTATACATCATTTTGGTGATTCAGATAAAATGAAAATACGAATGGCAACATACTCCGTTAAGTCGACTGACTTAAGAGACGTATTGAAATGACGTAAAAAATACTTGAAATAACGAGAATTGGCGATGTATTTTTTTGATTAAATAGTTTCATTTTAGTATAATAATATAAAAGTTTTATTTCGTAGGTTTAGGCCACCCATTTATTTTTATACACTAGCAATCCGCCCCGTTTCGCACGGATGCAATGTAGATACTAATACCTACATATAAAGCTTCCTCTTAACATAATATCTATTGCTGAAAACTGCATTAAATCCGTTGCGTAGCTTAAAAGATCTAAGCTTATAAACAGCGGGAGCGAAAGTAAAAAATCACGATCGGTAATCTTCGCCAAAAGCTGCCGTAAGGTGACAACGGCGAATGATAAAGTTATTGTTATAACAGTTTTGTAGTGATTAGTTAGACATCATTTCGAAAATTTCGTGTTAGTCACAATGTACATTTGCTGTAGGTCAATAATTACTCATAATCGAGTTCAGTTGAGCACGATGTAAGCGTGGTAAGCCTTTTTACGTAAAGCAATGATGGAAACGACCTCGTCGTTGGCTTTTTCCTTCTCATTACATTATAGCTTCCTATATAAAACTACCTTGAGTAAAATTAGATTACCTGAAGTGGAAGAACACTTCCTTGGAGTGTTCAGATGTCTCAATAAAGCCAAATCCATCCTTGAGAGCAGCGACGAATCCTTGCAGTATGGGCCGATTGCCAGCACCGTTCGCGCTACCATTGGTAACGCACTGCTGAATTTGCACACACATAGCAATCAGCTCTTTTGTTCGTTTTACCTGAAAATACCATATCGCACCTTTAGAATTGAAGTGGCATAACTCAAAATTTTAAGAAAATGACTTTTGTATATGGAATTACTTATAAACATGTATTCTATCAGTTTATTATAAATAAATAGATTATTTTAGTCCAGAAAAGGACAAACGTGCTATTTCCGTCTCTTTAAAATCACGCGGTTACCGCGCATCCCTCTGTATTGAAGGATCTCATTCAAAGTTGCGTCAACAGTGCTAAACGCTGGACGTAGTGCGGTTGCTCCGTAAAGGGCGGAAACTGTAATCTGCAGTTTTAATACTAAACGCAAGGTAAGTTATTTCTTTGATACATATTTTTGTAATGACTCATTTTGGTTTTGCGCGTTTCAATACTAAATGATTATAATATTGTGGTGTCGTATTAGAACTGCCGTCATTTTATTACCAAATATTGCTTAAATGATCGAGCCTTATTTTATATTATTGCTTTACTTTACTACCAATTTTGTGACTACGGAGACGTATAGGTAAATATGTTTATTCTTTACTGAATGATATGAGACTTAGTGAGCTTTATTTTGAGTTGAGTCTTTTTATTTTTATTTCAGTTAAAGTTTGAGATCAATAATGAAAAGAAGTGCAGATCTTATTTTGCATCTATTAAACCGGAATGAAATATTATGCATGAACAGGGCGAAGAGATGAGAACAGCAAGTGCAGAAGGTTATACTAGTGCTTAAAATGGATCCAAAGAGCGTGATAAGGAAAACTATTAGAAAATACCCTTGGATAAGGCGACGGATGGAAGTCCTAGATTGAATTGAAATTTTACCGCAAGTGGAAACTGAACAACGGATTCTAAAGGAGATTAACAATACGTCCATAATCAGCAGTGAGAATAGCGTTAATCCAATTATCAAAGAACAAACATCACAAAACATGAGAGATCGATCCAGTAGTTCATCATCATCCAGTTCTGTTGTTTGTTTGTATTATTATTATTATTTTTTTTATTAGTTATTCATAATATTATATTATTGTTCAATAATTCTTCACTTTTGCGATAGTGAGACTAAATAGATTTTATGTAATAAAGCTAAGTTGGTTTTTTAAAAAAAAGAGTTATTGCTGAGTTTATTGTCGGCTCTTCTCAGTAAAAAACAACCTTCCGAACCGGTATTAGAATCAGACTATTCATAAGTGCTTGGAAAGGCCTATTTGAATAAAAATATTTTCATTTCATTTCTTCTATGTCATAATCTTCAAGTTCCAGCACAACGTCGTCGTCATCAGTCTTTTACATAGCCGAAGCAAAGCTGAGACGAAATGAAAATAAATAGCTCACCTTCTATCATGTCAGGTACTCAAATCGATTACACGAATATAATTTGTGCCGAGCCCTCAAATAGCAAAATACGGTTAGATAAAGACATAAACTACCGTCAATCACCTGTGCATTCTTTGCAATCAGAAGTCGATCTGAGTGACGCTGATCCGACTTACAACGATTCATCGCTACGACGCTCTTTCAGTTCATCAACCAACACGTCTGACAGGGATGGGGCACATGATGGTGACGATGCAATTGTTTCCTCAGAATAAAAAATCTAGGAAGCGCCTGCGCAATCCGTCTCAATGGAAACAAAATATTGTTAAATCTCTTCGAAATACCGGAAAAGCCTACCAATCACTTTCTAAATCTAACAAAGTAATTGTGTTTGTAGACTTCGTTGTTCCGATAACATAACCCCTGAGCGAAATATACGACTATTATTGGCAGCTAAGTAATTTTGACTTGAAGCGATCATTTATCAAGGCATGCACGATGGAGGTGAAACCAAAATATCAGTACAAAAATGCTGCCCATCCTCGTAAACCAAACACAGCCATTTATTTTACAGCTGATTGCCAAAGAATTCGCGTTTGTAAAACCTTTTTTTATCAATACACTAGATACTCGTATTACGTGGAAGATCTTAGAGGGCGTTCTAGAAGCCGAGCCCCGATTAACCCAAGTCTTGTACAAGATATTAAGGACCATATTAATAGTCTACCGCGCATAGAATCACATTAACTAAGATCTTCTACTTCAAGAGATTATATGGATGGCAGCAAGAGTATAAAAGAGATATGTAGGGACTTTAATAATAATCAAAACAAGTCTCACGCCCGTACTGGGTTTTTTACTTAATATTTACAACTGAAATTAATATAAGCTTTTTTTAAGGCCAAAAAATATTTATGAGACTAATGTACAAGATATAAATATATGAATATGTATTATTAACGAAACTAAATGTGCTGTTTATGATCTCGAAGCTGCAATGACCTGTCGTAAAGGCGATGTTTCATCTTTTTATTATAGGTCAAGACTTAATTGTTATAATTTTACAATAGTTGAACTAGCTTCTAAATCAAAACATAATAATAAAAAGAAAAACGATAGTGAACTAGGTGCATATGAAGGAGTATATTGCTACTTTTGGAAAAGAAGACATGGTAATAAAGGGGCTATTGAAATAGGTTTCTGCGTTTTTGATTACTTAAAGTCCCATCAGTGAAAATAATGCAGACAAAACTTTAAATCTAATATTTTATTCAGAAATTGTAATGGTCAAAACAAAATATAATATAAATATATTGCCAGTTTATAGCAGTTTAGGCCACTGCATAAGACAGTGGCCCATTTTGACAACATTCAATCAATAACGCATAAATATCTAATTAAGGGACATACACAGAAAGAGGGAGGCAATGCACATAGTTTAATTGAAAAGAAATAAAGAGAAACCTAAGATCTGGTCCTATTGACAAACCGCAACAATATATGCCTTTACTAAGAGGTGCTAGAAAAACTGGCACCCCAATTAGAGTTAAAGAGTTAAGGTTACAATTTTTTATAGACTAAAATGTGTTGCAGAACGAATGTTGATAAAAATGCAGTGGGTTTGAGGGACTTAGATAGCGAGATAAAAGTGTTAAAATTAGTTAAAGACGAGCTATTTTTATTTTACTATAAAAATACATATGCTGAAAAAGACTTTAAGAAATAAAATGAAAAAAGCGTGTGAAATTACAATAACGAATGCTTATAGTCCAAAATGGTGCTTGCAGAAAATAAAAAAAAAGATCTGAATTATCTTATAAGAACTAAAGCAATCCCTAGTATCTACGCCTGGTTCTATGACTCGCGTTTATAATTATTTTTAATAAATTAACTTAATGATCTATTTTGATCTCATTTTAGTGTTGAATCAAGATATGTTATTTTTGCTGTTTATTTAAAAAAAGTGAATGGTTGATTATGTTAATTAGTTGAGTTTGATAAAAGTTTTTTTATTTCGTAAATTCTTTCTTAGACATTTTTATAAATATCTTTTGGCCAGTTATTCAAATATAACAAAATGACTTTTACTTTATTATTTTTCTACTCTATTGATAAGAAGTATTTCATTGTTTTATATTATTTTATCAAAGGTTTACATAGTATTTGGAGATTATTTCAAACCATTGATTTTTATAAACTTACTTTAATTGAATACCAGGTGGTAATGTTATGTTGGTAGCAGTACCAGTAGATTAGTGTTTAATGATGATTAGTGAGGGAAAATTTCAAAATACACGATTTTGAAACCAAAGTCTGTTTTTCACTTTCCTTTAATTTAACTAGTCTACAATAATTAAACTAGCATATTGTAAAATCTGTCACCATGTTCAAATATAACATTAGAAATTAATCGCCCCTTTTTTAAATAGGCACAATTTGTTTATGTATCGTTAAGTAAAAAATTGACTCAAAGTCAAATATGCCAATAATATTAAATTGATTTCGGAAAATAAGTGTCATTTTTTTTTTAATGACTAATTATAAAATGTTCTAATTATTTATACGTAAAGGTTTAGTGTCCAATCATTAAAACAATTCCTACCCTACGGTTAATAACAAAAAAATTAAAAATAAACGCTTAACCTAGAGCAATAAAATGGAAAATCTACAAAACGGCTAATTCTTCTATTACATTTTTGGTGTTTACCAAAAAACAAGAATTTTGGATTAAGCCACTTCAATTCTAAAGGTGCGATATTACTTGCTTTACTATGACGTTATGTTGCTATTATATGATTTGCCTTACGAACGCGTTCGGAAAGGATTACATGAAGAGGTTAAATAGTGTCACAAATATTGTATGGGTTTAACACTAATCATACCAACATTTACTAGATACCTATTTCTACCATAATGGGTCAAATGTGACTTTATGTTTTCTGCTTGAATGTATGAAATATGGTTGTTAGGAAGGGAAATAAATAGTATAACTGTATATTAATTAGTAAGAAAAAGTCATGAAGTCAAATGTGCAAAAGCAATAAGATGATACGTGCATTTTCAATGCAAAGTTTGAAATGGGTCATTTGACCCGGATATGGTATGTTTAGTGTTAAAAAACCATCAAAGGAAAATGGAGAGTTGTTTTTCATCACAGCAAAGGATTATGAACCAAGATTTTTCAAAATCCAACACCTAAGGAATCCTGGTGACGCTTATTTGAAACAAGTATTCCTTTCTGCAGTCAGGGTGAACAAAATCACGCATTACATTAATAAAGAGTCCATATTACTTGAAATGCTTTGATGACATGCGTACTATACGCACGGAGGTAGCCGAGTCCCTATCAGCTGGGCACGCGGGTGAAACCGCGGGACAGAAAGCTAGTTATGTATATGCATCTTATCAATTACTATAAATTAAATTGCGAGTTTTGTGTGTGTGCTTCTAGCCACCTTCAAGGTCGTTACATTGAAGGTGGCTATTTACGTACGTTTAAGTAGAGATTTTTATGAAATTTGGATAACTATTTTAAGCCATAGAATAGCACATAGGGTAATATTAATTCCGGGAATTCAGTTGAAACCGCGGGTTACACACTTCTGCATACTGACACTACATTTTCGTAAAAACACCCGACGGTTTGTTATATTAGTAGTATACTTTTGGTGTCTTCTGAGGTCTACTGTTAAGGTCCGTGTTGGATATACTGATGATATATAGAATACTAAATTAATAAATTATAATTAGTCATTTAATTTTTACCTGGTAAATGTCGCAGCTAACTTTATCTCCCACACGAGGTAGCATCTTTGATTCGCATTTCTTAGCAGTGAATGACACCGATTTCTTGGCTTGGTTAATTTGACATGATATCATGCCGTGGAACTCCTGAAAAATATAAAATATATGGAAGTAATTGATAAAACCAAAACATTGCAGAATATAAATGATTAATACTTACGGCGGGTGGAGCTCTTGTAGGGCTTGAGCAAGACGTATACAGTTGGGCCTCCTTAGTAACGACGCCGCGAGCACCACGCTCGACGAGCGTCTCAAAGAGCACAGAACCAGACGGCAAATGTTTGATGCGGATTGCCGATTGACGCGTATTCATATTGGAAAATGTAGTAACAGGATCAACTGTAAACTCCACCTTAAACCGGAAAATAAAATATCTTAGTAAAGTTTCATTGTGTTATGGATTAAGCTGGTTTTCAGTATAGAAAGATTTTCCAACCCATAGTTGAAAAGTTAGAAGAGACACTCTTTACAACCCTAACAATAAAGGTCATAGGTACCAATAAAAAGTTATGCGATATCTGCAATTTCATTTTAATTACTACATGTGTTATCTTACAATATAAAAATAAAATTTGTGATGGCACTAACATCAGTGCCAACATTTTCTGCAATTCAGCTACAGAGCCCTAAAAGTATATAATGTTGAATTCCCACCTCGTCTCCAAGGCTTAGCTCATATCCCAAGCGAAGAACTTCGGCAAAATGGAAGAACATAGTTTGCTCCCTCTCCACGCAACGGATAAATCCAAAACCTTCCCTCAAGGAGCACACGACGCCTTGTTCCCTCCTGTATTTTAACAAGAATTATATTACAACAAAACTGCCCTCTTTTCGTAATCTAGGTACTCAACCGGTTACCATTCCCATTGTTGGGACAGTAATTTTTTTCCTGTACTGAATCATAAAATTCATACACCACCACCGCTAATAAGAACTTTTTTGATTCAGTATGCTACCCAAATAGTTCCTCATCCGGCCAGCTCTGAATAGCCCGCTGATCTATGATAGCGGAATTTTAAACAAGACAGATTACATTATAACTAATAAATGTTACCGGGCAAACCTGAGAACAGAATAAACTAGTGTTTCCTGATAGCAATAGGATAAACTAGTTTAGCTTGGACCAAACTAGTATATCTTGTATAAGAATGTATAAGTATAAGTTTACTAAAGTCATTCGGTAATGACCTAATAGGAAATGTGTAGGTACAACAGCAATCATTTATAAGGATCCCTATTCCTGGACTCAAGAACACTCATAAAGCACCTACATGTTAAAATAGGTCGCAAATGAAATTCGTGGTTGTACATTAATACCATTTTTGATTAACTTTTTACATATCCATAATTCTAAAATCGTGCTTGGGTAACCTATTACGTTGGACTTTAACATCCGTTGATTTAAGGGAAGAGTTCATCTAAGGACATTCATTTAAGGTATAGAACAGGGTGAGTGTTGCCAAGTAAAATGAAGTAGGTTATATACGCGCAATAAGGATATTCAGGGTTTATAAGAACTTACTACGAAGAATAATACGAAAGCTTCGCTTCTCTCCCGCCTTAACCTTCGCACCGAAAGTAAACAGTAATATGGATATTAACGGTGGCTTAACAACATGACAACAGAAAATGGTGTTCTTAGTCTTGGATAAAAACACTATGTGTTAATTATAATTGAAAATAAACTCTAATATGCATGAAACATATTTAAAAGAGTGAAATATAAGTATTTTTACATTAATGGTACAAAATGATTATGCGTTGAGTTTTTGTAAAAGGAGTTTAATGGCCAGACTAATGCCAGAAGTGATAATATTCCATTTTTTTATAGATTTAGTGCTTTAGCTCCGTAACTTGAGTCTTTACATGGAGTCTTCTAATAATGTAAGCTTTCTATAAACTGCAAACGTTCGACTTAGCCTACGATGATAATAATGAGTGATGCATACCGTTCACCAGACACATTGAAAGACTCATCAAGCAAGGAAATGTTCGTAGCACGTTTTAGCTGGTCTCTTCTATCTGTTGCCACTTGGAATTGGACCCAATCTCCATGACGTAAGGTGAACTCCCCGGATTGATCTTTGTCACCAAAAGGAACCTAAGTGAAAATAAATAAAATGTCAATAAAAGTTTACATAAGACACTAGATATTTTCATTGAATAGCTAAAATTATTATTATTAGTAGGATAATATATATTGAAAATGCGAAAAGTTTTTGTTGGCTTCTGTCTTTTCTCCACATTAGTTATGCAGCAACCCATCAAGTTCATATTTGATACCGGGGTAAAGGCGAAAAGGACATATTACATTACTATATAAGTTTAACATTTTTATGAAACTTTGTAAAAAAAGAAACAATGGATCAGTTTAGCCCGTACCTCGACTTCAGAGTGATCAGCTGCACGGTATCTAATCCGCCCCGGCAGAGGATCATTTTGGGCAACACGAGCAACGTTGCCACGCTCCAGAGGCTTTAACACTTGACCACGCCTTATTTCAGGGCTCACGTCTTCGAAAACAACGGACCCACTTGGAAGCTTTGTAATTTGGCACGCCACTTCTTTCCCCTGTAACAGCTATCAATTTAATCCCACAAATCATTTAAGTTACACAACAAATACAAAAAAAAAACAAAAAAATAATAGAACAATTTACATTTCTAGTTTGAATAATGAACTCCACATCATCTCCCAAAGTCAACTCTTCTTTAGTTTTAGCTTCAGAATAATGGAAGAAAATCTCCTTAACAACATCAGCTCGCTCAATAAATCCAAAATTTTCTTTCATAGAGCATACAACACCATGATACTTAACAGGGTGCACAGGATTTTCAAATCGAACGTGGCAAGCACCCAAAGTACCTCTGAAAAATAAAATAACTATTGAAACATTTGGGTCTTTTAAATAACCAGTCATGGGTGTGCCAGACCAGTGTGTTCTGTACAATGACCTAGTAACAAGTTATAGTTTACAATATTGTTTTTACCTACTACGAAATATGTTCTATTAGATTTAGGCATGTTGCATTCTTTTCATCAGATAATATTATGAATGAACCCTATGCTAGTTATGTAATCCAGTCCAATTTTTGCATTTCAGGCTTGAGGGTATTCTGGGAAGACTATACGAAAACTGTGCAAGTTTGTGGCTCATTGTTTTTACTTAACAATGTTAAAAATTGTGCGGGTGAAGTCACAGGTAAAATCTAGTGTTCAAATAAATATATATCTATGTTTCTTATACTAAATTATCGGTTTTAGTAGATTAAGGAGATATAAGTATAATTTGTTGAAGAGTTAGATGAGGACACAATTTAAGGAGCGCACCTCAAAAGCCACATCTTAATTACTGTCTCATTTAAGGTGGTAAAACTTTATGAAGACATTCAAGTAAAATTCAAAATTCATAACCAGTTATTCAGTACAGTAAAAGCTCCGTATTCGCGCTTCCTTCATTCGCGGTTTCACTATTCGCGGATAAAAAAAATGCGACCCAATTCCTATATTCGCGTATAAAGATTTCTTTATTCGCGAATATAGGAATGTTCGTGAAGGTACATGTATACGTATGTATTTAAAAAGGATTCGGTATCCTTTATAAACGCGACGTCAAATGGACTAATAAAAAGGTAAAATATACCTTATTACAACTACGCCTAAAGTATGTTGTAAATGATATCGTCGCTGTATTGGTTCCACTTTTCCATTGACATAAGACGCCTTCGCCACGGTCGGTTTTTGAGAATGTACACAAACAGAATGTTTAAGTAAAGCAAAATATTAGACGTTCAATATGGTCATAAACTACTAATTGTAGTTTTTTTATATATTTGTTTTTTTATTTTGTCACCTAGGAACGTATCCCCTACAATCCCATATAAATTACCATTCCATATACACGGTTTCTGTATTCGCGGCATATTAACGGAACGTATACCCCGCGAATAAGGAGCTTTTACTGTATAGGCCCTCGGAAGGCACTTATGAAGGTCAAATTTAAAGTGTAGTTACTGAAGCTACTTCTAAATAGGTTTGAATAAGTTAGAATGTTGTATATTTTTTAAGCAATGGCCTATTTTGGATTACATGCAATTTCAAATTTCTACCTTTTTCCAATAAATATAAATTGATAGATGTGATAAATAACAGCTGACAAGTTATAACTGAGCAAAAATACAAGTTAGCAATTTGTGAAAAAGAATGCCATACAGATCCCAAAGTTTCACCATAAGTGTTTATTTTTATACTGTTTAGTATTGGAACACAAAAAAATAATCAAAAAGTAAAAAATATAGTATGATCATGTATACCTCTGATTAGTAGCAATCTGGAAACTAACGGCGTCACCAGTGTGAAGGGTAACGTTACCTTCAACATCATCTTTTGTATATGGCAAGAAGAAACACTCTCCACGGTTCTCATATGAAATTCTTCCTGTATTGTCACCAGAGCCTTCTCCTTTTACTTCAGTTGTAACAGTTCCAGTCACTCTTGCTTCACTTAACACAACCTCTGGAGCAATCTTAGTAACAGTAGAAGCGATAGGTTTGCCAGTACGCCGGTCGTAAGTCATTTCGAATTCAACAGGGTCTCCTATTTTCAAATGTTCCGTGTTGCCGCTAAACTGGCTAAAGTGGAAAAATAAACGAGCCTGTCTCTCACAGCATTGTATGAATCCATAGGAGTGCAGCAATTTTTCAATAATGCCAGTCTCTCTAATGGGTGGGTGATTCATTGAATCATATTGAGATGTGTTGTTTGTTGAACTTGAAGAAAACACAGAATCACCCATTGGGCAGCTGTCTAAATTATAGTTTCCGAGAGAGAATCGATTTCCACCACTAGCTTTGTGTCCACTGCTGAAATTATCCCTGGGCGAGCTAGGATAGTCACTGCTGAATGTACCTTTAAATAAAAAACAGAAATTTTCACTAAATAATATATAACTCAGAATTATAAGCTGTTGATTATACCCGGAAAGCTACTATGAATATTATTTAAATTTTAACACACAGTTAACTAATTACAAACCAAGCTTGTACATCATGCAGCATCACAAAGTTCTAGAAGATTTTATAACTTTAGATATCACAACAACCATTTCTCATATCACAGGATAATTTAATGTTATAATAAAAACAAAATCTATATTTAATAGGCTTTGAAAAAAAGCTTCATATAAATTGACTAACTAAAATTTCACAACTACCAGTAGAATGAAAAAGAAAGTATTCTTAGTTATTACATCTTGACTGTGTCTGTGACTGGTTTCAGGATATTTAGAGGCATGTAAAAATAAATTTATGGACTTATGATCAGAAAGGTGACAGATGGTGACATTTGTGACAACCATCATGATAGACATGTATTTTTACCATTTCTGCAATATCAGTATGAATTATGATTACTCTGTTATATCTTGGAAATAATTTGACTGTCAGTAATTTGCCTAATATGAGCAAATACAAATGAATATATCCTTCTATTCAAATTATTGTTGAAGCCGACAGAACCATAGTTAAGCTGACAAACTTTATTTGGTAATCATTCCCATAGTACCAGAGCAAAAGAAAAACCTTGTTAAGAAAAATGTTTGAGATATTCATCATCATCATCATCATCATCATCAGCCTATCTCCGTCCACTGCTGGACATAGGCCTCACCTATGGCACGCCACTGAGCTCTTGAGATATTATTAAGGGTAAATTAAAAAAAAGAAAAACAAATAATTTGAGTGAATTTTATGTTTTTTTAAAATAATCTACCTAAGCAGTATCAATTCCTGACCTTTACACATTTTTTTTTTCAACCACCTACATAATATTACTTTACTACTAAAACTAAAAACTTGGTAAGCTACCCAATGTCCATTTAAATCCATTACTTTTAAACTCAGAAGGTTATTGATACATAACAAATACTAAAACCTGTAATAAGTTCAATCACAATTTGTAAAAGACAGAACTACAATATTACTTGCTTCTGTCCCATGGTTTTGTCTGTTTTCCTGAGCCATCAAATGTTTTACTACATAAAAAGTATCTATGTCCTTCTTCATGCCAGAGGTTATGTGCATGCCAAATTTCATATAAATGAATTTGTAAAGGGACATCAAAACGTCACAAGCAAACTAACTTTTGCATAATAATAAATTATTGTATTATAATTAATTTATGTGTAGCTCTTAGGTAAATAACCATTAATTAATTAAGATAACTTTAGATCAATTAAATAGGTATTGTGATATTAAAAGTAAAACTAGGTAATTAAAATCAGTATTCTAAATAGACAGGATAGATTATCAAAAGTCATTAAAAAATTATTACTTAAAATTATAGCAGCCAAGCGATACAAACTACAGAATAATGTGACAGGTTACTAACCATTACGATAAGCCTGCTTAGACTGCATATTTGGATGCTGGAGATCTAAAATATCCTGCAAAGGTGACGAGTGTGAATCTGGCGGCTGGAACATTTTCCATTGAGAATTGTTGGACATTATTTCTTGATTGTCTTCCTTGTATATATATCGAAAAACCTCAGTATATCACAGCAAAATGCGGAAGTAGTGTAATTGATACAAATTTCAATCCATTCACATTTTCATTAAGTCTCTGTGCTCAATTGAACACCATGGATAAATTATGCGAAAGTCACAATTTAAATACGAAAATCACTAATATACAAAATAAAACTATATTATGTTAATGCTAAATCGTCAGATGTCTTCAATCCTTGCTGGGTCTGAGCTCTCTGTTGCATTGGCTTGGTTCAATCGTATCGTATATTTCGGTTGTTAACTAGGTATACGTCTCTAACCCGACATTTACAAGCTGCAATAGACACTTCAATTAGGAAAGAGTCGGTATAACCGCGATGCAACTACAAATGTTAACAAGAACGCCGGTTTATAACAAAGCGTCGAGTCCGGCCATCGTTTTACATTGTATTGCTATCTAGGTATATATCTGCCGCTCGATGGACCGATCTGCACGAATTACAAAGCCGTTCAACGAAGCCCCAGTCAGTACTTCATTCAACTGGATCCAAATAGAGCGATTAACATATCACAAACTACGAAATGGTTAACTATTTAGACCTACGTTTATCAATTACGATTGAAAGCAAATATGTGAACTAAAACCAATAAATTATCAATTCTCACCACGACACAGCATAGCACTGACGACATACCGCCATATTGAATGTCAACATTTTGCAAGTTTCGACCAGCCAACACAAACTCGATTTTGTAAAGAAATAAATCACCATAAAAATATTAGACAATGATCTCTAACTAAGAATAAAATGAACATAGGCTTTTTTAAATTTTGTGCTTGTTTTTTGTGTAATGGAGAAAAACTATCATGGATTTTATTTTTCCCTATTTTAAAGCTGCCAAATAATTTTTTTTAAGTGGCTATCGATCGAAGACATGTTTACTAGTTTCGGTCGGTAGAACTTTGGTATCATTATTTATGGTAAAATAAGACTTTTTATAGTTGATTAATTTTTAATTCATATAAATATCAGGCAATTCATGGTTTGCCTTTTATAAGTTTTGATTGTATTATCTACAAAAATACAATTACTTTCTTAGGGTCAATGGTACAAACAGTACTACCATAAGGAAAGAATAAAGTACAATGGCAACTTCGTTCTTTAGCAGGCAGAACATCGAACTATTAGAATACTTTTGGATTTTATAATTGTAAATAATGAAGTCTCAAATGAAACGCAATTTGTTATCTATATTTCTCTTTCACACTAATGTCATGGTAACATTCATAAGTACACAAACATAGAGTACAAGACTAGGGTAAAATCAAAATTATTATTTAAAAAAAATATTTGTTTCCGAATACTTACTTACCAATATCAATGTTGTTTAATAGTATCTAGGTTAGTGCGTTGCATGATTAACGTTTTTAATGACCAGATACGAATTTGGATTTGAATTTAACATGAATGTTTTACGGTAAGTATTGCCAATAAATAAATTACAGCTACAATCTTCACAGGACCCAAATAGTCTAAATCTAAGTCCAAATAACGACGAGATCACACTAGCTCACATTGGAGCTGACACGTTGTTCGTGGCACTCGATAGAAACTATTAAACCCGACAATCCCGATATCTTCCTCGTGGACGGGGACCTTCCGCCAGTGTTGCACGCAATAGTAGGTATATAATATCGATAGTCTCGATTTAGCCGCTCCAGGAAATCACAATCCCATCCAAAACATAATTATAAAAATGTGAGTCAAGTTCAGTTTATACAATATTCGATAGATAGGGGTACGACTTCCCCGACAAAAGAATTTAATTCTAAATGGGTGCCAAGTTCATAAAACAGTCAAGTTAGTTAACAATATGACACTACATTCTAAAATAAATTAAATACACAATTTATTTTCTTTTTCTGCTTACAACAGTGCTATTTAAATATATTATACAATTTCTTGAATTTGAATGCTCGATTTATTTACACAAAGCAAATTATTTAGGATAAATTTAGGCTCAAGATTTGTTCTGACTTGTTTTAACCAGAAAACCAAATTTTACAAGAGTAAGATATCAGGTGACGTGAGTTTTTTTAATATTTAATTGAAATTTATATTAAAACATCGAATATGCTGCAACTGGGTCCATTGCTGCAAACTCACTAGTAGATTTGTTTGAGATAATCCGCGAGACCCGACTACTTCCATTCAAGGGGACTGATTGCTAGATATTAAGTGGTTACTCCATCGCTTTTAAGTTTCATCCAGAATTTCTCTGCGTCTCGTACTTTTAGAAAAGTAAGATAGGATGATTAGCCAAATATAAGATAACTTCAAGTGAAAACATGCAAAGTCAAATCTTGAGCTTCAATTTATCCTAAGTTATTTGCTTTGTATATATAATGCGGGTGTTCAAATTTAAGGGGTAACCTATCATGGTAGAAAAAGACAAGAAATACTGTCTTACTGTTGTGTTGTATTGGATTGGAAATTTCAGAATTATCTGCACAACTTGGCACCTATTTAGATCTCAATTCTTTTGTCGGCGAAGTCGACATCCCCGTATATAAATTTAGTATTTAGTAGGGAGCCAAGTTTAGTATTTAGTGGTATTATATATCAGTTATCTGGTTTGCATAGGACAACCTCTGCTTAGTTAGGGTTAGGAATGAGATGGTTGTTTGTAAAGAATTTCAATAATAGTACTTACTCAAATTTCAACTATCTATGTCATCTGTAGGTAGGTTTGTTTTTTGATCTATATGTCAGTCGGTCAGTGATAATAATTCCGAATTTTAGCCGTTAATATTTCATTAACCGTTCGAGCTGTATTTATAAAATTTGTGGTCATCGGTGGTTTTAATAAATAAACAACATTTCAAGTGTGTACCCTCGAAAGAAGGCATATTGTTATGTTATGTATTTTTCTGGCAATCAATTATTATTATTATTAAGTGTTTATGCTTAATTCATTTCGAGTTATTAAGAGGTCAAAAAGGGCTCCAAATGGTTCGTGTAATATTATACACACCTACTGTGTCGCCAGTTCCTTGTTCTTGGCTTGAACTTGGCTTCATACACTATCGCGATGTTTGCCACCCTTTACAATACTGCCTAAAATAAGTAATATGCATGTTATCCCAAAGATGGTAGATGGAGTGTATAATTATGATCTGTATGTATGTAATATTATTGGAATTGTTTAATATTTACATCAGTTATGTATGTATATATATTATGTATATTTTTTAGTAATTGGGGACCTATAATCAATAATATACATATTTATCTAGAGTAGGTTGTATGTTAATATATATGGATCTACCTTTGTTTTTGATTGAATGAATTCTGTTTAATCGACTTGCAAGTGATCAACTTAGGGAACAGTAAAAAAAATTCATCATAATCGTTTTAGAAGTTTCAATGATATGTTTTATGAAGTCGGATCATATTTATTTGACTTTTGTTACATCGACTTGTTAATGACATACATGTTTTCCCTGCAATTTTACAAGCTATGGATATTAAAAATTCTGTAAGTCCTCTTAAAAACGTGGGAAAACATTTACATTTACACATTATTACGTTATACATTACAGATTCTATGATTTTTCCCTCTTTGTAAGCTCCCAAAATATTGCCGCTCTGGGCATTTGCCCGGCTTGCTCCTCCTTAGATCGGGGCCTGATCGACCTTAGGAAACAGCAGGAATATCGATAGGCCTACCGATTATATCGACAGCACCGATAGCTTTCGATACTATTAATGAAAGTCAATAAAATCGGTAGGTTTTATCAAAATTATCCACAGTATTTCATAAAGAACTACTAAAATAGTAAAAACTATGGATCATACTTTAAATTCAACACATCGGCCTTTCGATATACTTACTGTTTTTCAAGGTAATTATATTGAAACTAAGATATCGAAACTATCGATACCTTTTCAACACTACCGTCTGCGTTATTGCGACTTGGGACTACTTGCGATGCACTGCACTGCCTAGTCGCGTCAGTTACAGCGAGCTGAGTCGACACACAAACCAAAATAATCTTTTCTCGTGATTGCCAGGTCCGAGACTTGCAGGAGGCCCTCGCATAAACTTAACCTCGGCTGAGATGAGAGCCCAGTGCGCTCTCCGAATTATCTGAGTAAAAAGATTGATATAGCCATCTGTGCATGATGGATATCAAGTCAATATGACTAACAAGTTAACTACTTTAAAGTCTAAAGGGCAGCTATTTGGAATTTTAGAACCAAAAATTTATTTTAAAGTTACTTGAAATTTATGCGTATTTTTTTATTTACCGCGGTCGTGTACTTATCTACTGCCCCACGACTACCCGAATTATGAACGCACCCGAGCAGCAATGGATAACCCTTACCTAATACTCGTTAGCTCGTCTCGAGATTTTGCGAGCTTCCGCAGTGTGCGTTGATAAATTAAAGTTAGACTAAAAGAAGTATCGTGAAATAGTTTTAAAGTTCTAAATAAAAGTCGGCTATAGCATTTCTATTTAAAATTTGAAAACTTGGTCTTGTAGAATGCTTTATTTCCGAAGGTGTTTTTGCCGACATCTTTGTTATTCTATAAATATTTTATTCAATTCAGATAAATATCTTGGGCAATATCACAGAATTAAGTTAACTCGCCCAACTAAATAATATCTTAACCAGCGCAGCGCGGCGCGGCGGCGCGGCGCGTGTCGGTAGTGGCAGCCGGGGCGGGGCAGCTCGTTAATTGACATTATGATTGACGCGCCGGCCAGGGGGAGCGACTAAATCCAACGTCCGAGTATAAACTTTAATCCGGTAATGGTTTGATTAAGAACCTTTTCCAATCGAAGATTGACATTTCATAAATATCGTATTCTCTACGAACTGAAACCGAAATCATGTTGCATTGTAGCTATTTCTTTGTACGGCTAGATCTATCTGAAAAAGGCGCTGTATATCGCTAGTTATGTGTGCTTGCACTTTTTTAATTAGAGTATCTACTCTACTACTACTACTGGTGGGTTTCACCCATCTAATAAAATAAGCAATTAAATAAATAATAATATAAAGAAAACCGGAGGAAAAAAAAAAAAACGAATACTTATATATTTTAATTTCAACATACCTTTAAATAATCTTTAGAATAGTATGTCTGAAACTCCGGTTTAAATCCTTGCTTTTACTAACACGAAAAAATAACTCGGCAGTGCCAAAAAATAAAAGAAATAGATACCTACGATCTATATGTGCGTTTTAATTTTATTATTTATACATTTACTAGCTGACCCGGCAAACGTTGTTTTGCCGTAATCTCTTTATTATTATATTCGATTGCCATCTTGCAACCCTATTGCGTATCTGTGGATGGAACAGAATAATATAAAAATCGCGATTTAAAAATAGGTGTTGGTGATAGAAGGGTGAAATTTAGGGTTGTATGTATTTTTTTAATGTCACATTATAAAAAAATTAAAATAAAAAATTTTGTTCAAAAAATAAAAAAGAAATGTTAGGCGTGGACAACCCATATCCCATAGGGGTATGAAAAATAAATAGTAGCCGATTCTCCAACCGACCCGATATGCACACAAAATTTCATACAAATCGGTTCAGCCGTTTCGGAGGAGTTTGTTGACAAATGCCGCGACATTTTAAATATTAGATAGGGATACGGATTGTCTTCAAATAAATTAAGTTGTTAATAGTTAATAAATCCTTCTATCAGTGTATTGGTAAAAAAGAGTAACTTAATATTGGATTCGTTTGCTTATTATTTCACTTACCTTTCACAATAATAAAACAGGTATGTTAATTAAACACGTAACACGTTTGCTATTTGATTTAAAACTATTTCCAAAAAATGTTAAGTACTCTCACTACGTCATGCGCTCGCAACACGTGTTTATTTACATGAGAAAAAAATAATACGTATAACAGTGACTGCTACGATCGATACACAAATAAAACAACAAAAAAATGGCCGTAAACTGTACAGTAAGTAAGACAGGAGACCGGCTTCGCTCCCATCCCTACACCGTGATGTTTGCTGGATGAGAGGTGACAATGGTCAATTATCAATCGATCAGTCATCGACCGGCGAAGACGGAAAATCATGTTCAATTGAGAAAAAAATCATAATTAAAGGAAATTATTAAAAATAAAAAAGTAATAATCGCGATGGACAAATAGGGGTAGAGCGTAGAGAGGTGGAAAATTAAGAGTAATATTTGATTTATAGCGATTTGATGCCTGATTGTACAGAACCCTCGGTGCGCGAGTCTTTCTCACACTTGTCCGCGTATTAAAAGCTGAAATTGGTTAGCCTTGACGTCCCTTTCACGTAATTCAGCATGATTTCTAAGATATTTAAAACACTTAACGAAATGAAATAATTATGTTCACACCATAACAGAACAAACAAATATGTTCATGTACACAAATGTTTGTCCTGGGTGGGAATCGAACCCGCGACCTGCGACTCGGCGGTCAGGGTCGCTAACCACCAAGCCAACCGGCCGGTTCTGTTTGGTTATTCATGATAGTATAATATTGAACGGTTTTATTTTGTAATATGGAAATAATCATGGATGTAGCAGAATAAGCAAGAAAGTAAAACTAACGCAGTAACTGCAGGTACACTCCTTTTTTATGATCGTTTCAAGCGACAAGTTTGTCGCGTCTAAAGTGTAATTTAATAACCTTGACTTTATTTGATTTATTGTTAGTACCTAGGTACATAGTTGAAATAAAAGCTTGTTTTCAAAATGTATGTTTTTTCTGATTTACTAAAGTAAGTTATCGGAAAATCTAAGATAAGTACAAGATCTCCATGAAGCTTATTTTTTATTATTTAGTTATAAGTTAAACAGGTACCTAATTACTCTAAAAAATTTAAACGTTATTCAATTACATAAGAAGCTGATGAGGTTCCAACACAACTGGGTCATCTGTTAGCTTTTGGTGAAATATTTTTTTTACTCGACAATCATAAGGCGTTTATGATTTGAATTTGATTACGTGTAAAGTTATAAATCAATAATATTTTCAAACCACTCCCTATAGTCCACAATATTTATAAATATCAATGGAACGCCGATGCCTCTTTTGTCACCCCACGAGAAGAATCCAATCATTTTAAAATTCATGACGTATACAGCTCCATGATCTGTAATAAATATAAATACTATGGTTAAGAATTCTGTTAAGTATGATTTTTATTTTTTACATACACAGTTGTCTCTCACGATAGGAAAGCAGTCAGAATTCAGATATTACGAAGATTTCAGCTGCTCGTGTCACTCCGAATACAACACCAAACCGTCAACCCCGAATTAGTTCACTCGGACTTGTTTTGTAAGTGCGGTCATGCTCGAGCTGCCTTTCAAACTAATCTCCAAATATAATCATTACACATGAGTCCCACTCCCATGGTTCACCGAATGGTTATACGAGGGGTATCGCCAATTCAGTTTCGACACTGAGATATGAAGTTGTTAAGTAGTCTCCTCCTTCTTTATTATCATATACAAGGCCTACTTTTCCATGGAACACTCAGGAGAAATACGATCGATGGGGCGCTCTCGTTCCTAGAATAACCGATCACCGATGTTACAGAAGAAATGAAAGCATTGGATCATGTCGTCAGATTAGATCAGTGTGTTGCTTTTTGAAGTATCATTTCGGTCCCATTATTGAAGTCCTCGGGGCCTCGAATAGGTTAAAGACGGCCCAGGCCCTATAACTTCCTGTAATTTATCTACTACCTCGCCTTTCATTTCATTTGTGCATTACGGCAGAAAAAGAAGTGCGGAGGTAGCACTTGATCGGATAAACTATGCACTAAGAGCTTTACTTCTTCATAAGATATGTTTTCTTTCGAAGTCAGTATGAACGAGGTAGAGATAGGCGAATGTCATATGAAAATCATACCTTTTAATTTATTGCTTACTTACCGACATAAACGTCACCTTTTTTATTTAACTGGACACAAAACTCATTATATCTCAAAGTTTTCAGTATAGGGGATATAGCATTATGACACTTTTCCGACGTCATTGGAGGCACATTGGTGAATATATTGTTAAGAAATCCATCTTAAACAATAAATATTTTTTTAGATAATATATAGATAGTCCAGTCGTTTACGCATAAAATAGGGGTCAATCTCAGAATATGAGATATTAAACTGAATACTCGTACTGGACTTCTAATCTTGTCTTAAAAGTCACATAGAATCTCGGGTCTGCGTCATCAGTTAATCAAGATCACGTTCAAAGTTCACAAAATTCGGTTTTTCGCGATTATCTAGGTCTGTTTAGCTCAATATTCATAGAGCATACAATTAGCTATAGAATGTGACCCAAATACATTTTTTTACACTCAACCATTTTTAACTTAAAGGGCTGAGGGCGCAGCGCTCAGACTCACTTACGCTGATGCATGGTCAACCGCAAATCTCAGTGAATAAGGTGCATAAAGTTATTAAATTATAAAAATATAATTAACAAAGAACAATTTGTATTAATTATTAGTTAATGCATTGTATTTAATAACATTTTACTTATATTTATTTATATAATTCTTCTGTATGTGTGTTGACAGTGAATTCCTCCTAAACGCCTGGATCGATTTGAATGATTTTTTTGTATGGGTTTGGATAGCACCCTGGATGGTTTAGATTCACCATTGGACCCGGTAGGTGGCGCTGCGAACGAATTCCTGTAATTTTTGTATGGACTTATTTCGACAGAGCGTCGTCTGTCCGGGCAGCTAGTATCTTATATATTTATTTAATAATACTTACCTACTTTGTGTGATCAATAACTTATAGAGTAAAATTATTATAAATTTGAATATTTTCATTTTATTTTAATTTATTTAAAGTAGATTTTTGGGAACATTGGGCTTGAATAACTGACGACGCAGACACGGGATTATATGTGACTTGAGATAATATTTAGAACCCCACACTCCGAGGTTGATTGCTAATATGAATGTACTATAAGGCATTAAATATGGAGTGATGAGCCGTGATCTACGTCTTATTCATTATCTATAGATTACACGATATATACATCGGGAATCATTATAAAGTACACATGAATAGGTACATATGAAATGTAGTGACACTACTACCGGCACGCTATGATGGCCGTTTTTACGTTTCAGATTGTCATAGGAAAAGAAACTGTATTGCTTTGGAATAAGGTTGATTTACATCATCATACAATTAGCTGTTAAATCAATAGATGCACCTTATAACGGAATAAATAAAGGTTATTTTTCTTTGTCATTGTTAAACGTCCAAACGGCCAGCATAGCGTGCCGCAAGTTTAAACATTATTTGAATCAAATGGAAAAATACTTTACAAATATTTTGTTTTGCCCCCTTTATGTACAAACGAAAATTGTGCTTTTCATAAAAAGGGGACATATAAACTTATTCCTTAGGACCTACCTCTCAAATGTGAACTCCATGTCCAGCCGACGATTACCATATTACCCGCTCGGGCTAACAAAACATTTTTGACATCAATATTAATAGGAGCTGAAATGAATTTTGCTTTAAAGTTTAAACGATAATTAGGTACCTATTCAATATATCGATTGAAATATAATTGATCATGGACTAGCAGAACGATTGTATAATGCTCTGGGAATTGAAGTCAGGGCCAATTTTACAAAACATTGGGCACAAGCCCAAGGCCGTCTTAAAACTATTGGAGGCCCTGGGCATTGTAATATAATGGGGCCCCTAAGACTATTAGAGCACTAAGAGAGCGACACACCGATCCAATCTGACGACACGATACAAATTGCATACATTCTGTGTAACCTCTGGCGGTCCAACAGCTTCATTCCTTCCATAACATCGGTTATCGATTGGTATTGTGACAAGAACTAGGGGGCCCTATGGATCGCGGGGCCCTGGGCACTTGCCCAGAGTACCCAATGGAACAGAAGGCCCTGCACAAGACGAATGTTGTCTCTGACCGCATCTATGGAATTAGGTTTATAACTAGGTAACATAAATATAAAATATGATTTAAAATACCCCGCTACATGATAACGCATTGCAACATAAATTAATATTGCAGTAAGTATTATTAGTGAAGTTATTATTATTTTCTTTAGTCTTTCCATTATCTCTACGATTAAAGGAACTGCTATGTGACTTGGGACTCTTTAGACAACTCCTTTTTCGGAGATTAATGTCGATCTTTGGCCTTTTTTACCCGACTACGGCAAAGCCAAATGTAAGGGTTATGAGTATACTTACATTATTAGTAACAACAAAATCAAAATTTGGATGTTACATCCAAATAAGTGGGGAACTGTAATAAATATTTTGCTATCGTATCGAGTAAGATTTCAAATTAAAAAGGAAAGAAATCTGAGTTCATAAATATAACTTTAGTATAGGTATTATTCAAATACTAACTTTCCCCGCGGAGATACCCGTGTTCCCGAGGAATTTCATATTCTTCCGTGATAAAAACCAGCCTATATGTTATTCCAGGATATGCTCTATCTATGTACAAGTTTCATCCAAATCAGTCCGTAAATTTTTGCGTGAAAGAGTAACATCCATACAAACATTCGCATTTATAATATTATAAGCTGTCCCCCGCGGTTTCACTCGCGTTTCCGAGGGATGTTAATTATTCCCGGTATAAAGTAACCTATAAATGTTATTCCAAGGTAAGCTCTATCTATGTGCCAAGTTTCATCTAAATCCATTTGGTAGTTTGTACGTGAAAGTGTAACAAACATCCATACTCGTAAACTTTCGCATTTATAATACCAGTAGGACTAGCCATACTCCGCGGTTTTACCCGAGTTCCTGAGGGACGTCACATTTTCCCGGGATAAAAAGTAGCCTATATGTTCAGTAGGATATGCTCTATATATGCAGTGGTGGATTTATACTAGGGGCAGTCGGGGCTAGTGCCCAGGGCGGCAAATTTTCTAGAGCGGCAAAATTTGGAAAGTGAGATAAAATTTTCTATACAATATAAAATTAACTAATTCTTTTAAATAAACATTTTATCTTTCAAGAAATATAATTCAAGTATTATGTATCACATTAAAATTTTGTATATTATAATATTGGAAATTTAAGTAAAAACTATTCAAATAGTTTAATTTATTTATTTCCATAAAGGTTTGAAAAAATTAAAGTTGATATTTTTATTTTCTGGAATTGATAAATTTGTGTAGTTTTTTTGAAGAATTAAAAATATTTTCAAATTATGTATGTCTTTTTGATAACAGAAACTTTTATTGATTAATGAATTTTTCCAAAATTGGAGAATTATCCAATAACACTAATTAATTTTAATTAAAAAGAACAATTTTATATTTTTGAATCAAATCGAGCAGTTTGCAATTCAAAAAGTTAGGCGAGTTTGCCTGTGAAAAAAATTATGCAATACTAATATTAAGTCGTTCTTAGTGCAAAACTTATAATTCTAAGAAAAATACAAATATTTTTATATATTATTATAGTATATAATAAATAATATAATATATAATATATGAGTAAATAAAGAATAAATATAAATAAAACATATTGTATAATAAATGCTATATAATACATAATAAATTTCCTGCAATCAATTAGTTATTCTAATTCTTAAAAAATAAGATATCAAATCTATTAAAATAAAATTTAAGTCATAGGGCGGCATTTTCTTCAGTGCCCCAGGGCGGCACAAATTTAAATCCGGCCCTGTATTTTAGGTGCCAAGTTTCATTGAAATCTATCCGGGAGTTTTTGCGTAAAAGAGTAACAAATCCATACACACAAACATTCGAATTTATAATATTAATAGGATTTCACGCGTCAGAAGAATTTTAATCTAGTGTAACTAGATATAAAATCATGCACGTAAAATTCATCTTTATAAATTGTATATCTTCATTTTATAATTATGATGTGATCCTCATTTATTTAGAGTACAAAACACTAATTCTTCATAAGGCTTATTTCTACCCAACTACGGTAAAGTTGCGTGTCGGCGAAGATGCCGTCAATATTGTGTCACAATGTTGGTTACCATACTACTTCCTCCGAAACGGCTTGACCGATTTTTATGAAATTTGATATGTATATTCGGTAGGTCTGAGAATCGGTTACTATCAATTTTTCATACCCCTAAGTGACAAAGGTTGTTCTCCCATAAATATTTTGTTAAATTTTTTTGTAATTTTTTTTTATTTAAATTTTATTATGATTTAACATTGAAAAATACATACAACTTAAAATGTTCACCCTTCTACGATAAATTTTCATGTATAGTTTAAAAAAAAGTTAATATTAGGTTGGGGAAAAAGTCTTTTGAAATGAAATGAAATGATTTGGTTTAAGCGTTTTCAATCCGGAAATTTTGATGTCAAAGATGCACGTCGCTCTGGTCGCCCCATTACGGATAAAATGGATGCCATTTTTGAAAAAGTGGAGCACGATCGGCATATCAGTATTTACGACGTAGCTGAAGAACTGGGAATTGACCACAAAACAGTTTTGGCGCATTTGAAAAAAACTGGGTACACAAAAAAGCTAGATATTTGGGTACCTCACGAGCTCACTGAAAGAAACCTAATGAACCGTGTACTCATTTGTGATTCTTTATTACGACGTCATGAAACCGAACCATTTTTGAAGAAGCTGATAACTGGTGATGAAAAGTGAATCACGTACGACAAGAACGTGCGAAAAAGGTCGTGGTCAAAGGCCGGTTAGGCTTCACAGACTGTGGCGAAACCCGGGTTAACTCGCAATAAGGTGATGCTGTGTGTGTGGTGGGATTGGAAGGGCATTATTCATTATGAGCTGTTACCACCAGGCAGGACCATCGATTCTGAACTCTACTGCGAACAACTGATGAGATTAAAGCAAGAAGTTGAGAGAAAGCGGCCGGAATTAATCAACAGAAGGGGTGTGGTTTTTCATCATGATAACGCTAGACCTCACACATCTTTAGCCACTCATAAAAAATTAAGAGAGTTTGGCTGGGAGGTATTAATACATCCGCCGTATAGTCCTGACCTTGCACCTTCAGATTTCCACCTGTTTCGGTCTCTTCAGAATTCTTTAGGCAGTGTCAGGTTAACATCACGAGAGAACTGTCAAAACCACTTGTCGCAGTATTTTGATCAGAAGTCCCAAAATTTCTATAGCAATGGGATCATGTTCCTACCTACAAGATGGCAAAAAGTTATCGAACAAAATGGTACCTACAGACTTTAGTTAAATGTAAATAAACTATATTAAAAATGTTTTGAATTTTCTTAAAAAATGCGAAGTTACTTTATCCCCAACCTATTATTACAAAATAACGTTTGCCGGGTTAGCTAGTACCTATTAATCTTATATAATATCAATCATTGATACATTCCTCAATTGAATTAAATGCTTCCTTGCTTATCTGAAACATCCACAAGATTTCATAATAGTAAGTAAATAAATTGGAACATAGACGACCTTTTTTTCGTGCCCCGATTTTGGTGAATTAAAGCATATTTCGCCGTTATCCATTCGGAGATGAGCGTGTTCAGACATACAGACGATAAAAAAAAAGGTCTTATTGCAGTCTGTTTGGTCAACCGCAATCAGTTTTGGGCCAATATTATATAGATTGAAGAAGATATATATAAGAAGGGTTACTTAATTTAATATAACTTTTTTTTGTCATATTTATGTCTTGTGTGCTATAAAGCCTACACTACACCCATATTTGTTAGTACTTAAAGTAAACGTCAAATAATAATCAAACCACTTACACAGGAAACAGATACCTCGTCTATAATTCCATTAGGGTGATTATGCAGCTACATTCTGGTATTATCTTAATAAAATAACTTACCAATATATTTAGACGCTGGTATAAGGTCAATGTGCTTTAATAATCCAATATTATTATTGAAATCTTCCCGATTAAATTGGTTATGTATTACACTTTGCATGATCCCAGTTTCTGTATAAAATAAAGGTTTTTATTTTAATTACGCGTTTTTGCTCATTGTTAACGCAAACTGCTTAAATTACAGGCACATAAGACTTAACAACTTCACGTCTCAGGGTCGACAACGCATTGGCGATACCCCTGGTGTGGCAAATGTCCCTAGGCTGCGGTGACCACTTCCCATCAGGTGGACCGTATGCTTGTTTGTCGGCTAAAAATAGTTTAATAAGCAAACATCGCTTTTGTACCAAACCTATATTTTTATGCAGGTGGATAATTTATGTACACTTATTCGTCATCATCATCAGCTTATCTCCTTCCACTGCTGGACAAAAACCACGCTTATTCGTATTTTGCCGAAACTGCTTAGTGGCTTATGGTGGAGTTAGGGGACAAAAATAATTTTTAGACTCTACGGTGATTCATCGAAACAATTTTTCGAATGGATAGAAGTATTAAAATCGATGAGATCGTCACATAAATTGTAAAACATTCTTTGCTAAACAGGCCCTTGGTTCTTCACCATAAACTATCGTTAACTAAAATAGTAGGTGCGGTTAACCTAAAGTAAGTTTCCTGTGTCCCAACTGCATTTTCTGTTTATTTGATAAAAAAAAATGATCCCAAAAACATTAATGTACAGCCAAGTTCGGAAACAATTTCAATAATGAAACAAGTGATATCGAACTGGATACCAAGTCCTTTAGACGTTCCCAAAATCAAACCTCCTGTCACGTATAACGGTCTTAAGGGCTACGCGCATACATCTGAATTAAAAAACGGAACACTTATAGGGTCACTCGCGTGTCTGTCTGTCACAGCCTATTTGCTCCGATTTAACTGGGCCTCTTATGTTGAAATTTGACACACGGATTAGAAGTAACATAGGATACTATTTGTGCCGGGAAAATGTTACTTGCCTCGGGAACGCGGGTAAAACCGCTGGGGACAGCTAGATAAACAGATTTAAGACAGCGTTGATGATGACTCATGAAAATTTACCATTCCCCACTTCTTCTCTCCGAAACTGCAAAGCCAATAGTTTTGAAAGGAACACAGATTTTTTATTTTCTTATGGATTAAAGAAGAAGATGAAAAAAAGAAAACCTATTACATGTCTATGGTTAAAAAAAAATTGGCAGATATCATATTCTTAGTACGGAACTTTGTACAAAACGCACTTGTGCGGTATTTTTATATCAGGATCTTAAGAATTTCTTATTCTTACATAACAAATTAAGATTTACCTGCTTTTTTACCAATGGGGCCGAACAGATCTTGGTGAAATTGGGAAAGTGGATCTTGGCAAAGGACATAGGCTTTTTGACTCAAAAACGATCACAACAGGGTGAAATAGAGAAATCCTCGAGTTCATAAAAGATAATAAGAAATTTCATATTCCGGCATTATGTTAGCAATAACGAAAAAGTAGATATTGTAGATCTAACGAGCCGTTAACATCATGCCAGTCGAACACAATGTTTTTAATTAATGGAAAATATACAAATCGCTCGAGCGCATAATATTATATTAAAGCAATAGGTAGGTATACTGTAGCAGGAATATCGGTGTGGAGCGCGGAGCTCACGCGGATTATGTAAGGCGGGGGGAGTAAATTATATAATTGAGGTGCACTAGTGGCCCGCCACTAGTGATGTCACGAATATGCCCATATTCTTTGCCATTCGCATTCGTATTCGCAAGAAATGTTGCAAATGCTCTGCGAATGTATTTAACAAACAAAAAGGTAATGTATTGGTATGGAATAATAATATAATCCAACTGATAATATTGATATTTTTTTATTGACTCCACCCACACGTTGTCGACATCCCACTTATATGGACACAACGCTTTGTAAAGGAGGGATTGTTTTTGCAAATAAAGAACCATTAATAATCACATAAAGTAAAGTCTTTGAGAAACCCCCTACAAACACAGCGCCCTGAGCCCGAGGTCCGAGCCCCACAGGGGGCACCCTCAGTTAGCTGTTGCGTAAAATGTAAAGTATATTCGGCTGAGAGCCCTCTGCGCTCGCCGGAATTGTCTGTGTAAGGGTCTAAGAGCCATCAGAGGCTTGCCTTCGTCCCTTCAAAAAACAAAAAATAATGTATCGGCACGCATTTCTAACGGATGCGTCTCGTTTCACGGACTGCTGTCTCAGTACGAGTCCCTGCCTCCCTCACTGCCATTAGTCGGCACTTTTCTATGTTAATAATATTGATTGTGTGCATCTATTGTAGAATTTGAAATATGGTAATGTTATATTGAAATCATTAATAAGGTTTAATATTAATAAAACAATTTATAACCGTGTACCTATCCGACTGTTTTTTTCTCCTTATTTCTGAGCCTATCCCGACATATATTTTTGATGATGGGAAAACACTCAAATATTTTAATAATATAAATATTTATTTTTAATTGAAAGTAAACATTTACAATCGCGAAAATTGAAGATGAATATTCGCATTCGCAATGTGCAACATCGAACATTAGTTACATCACTTGTCGCCACGGGTATTTGTGGCAGAAGTGCATCGAAGACGTCGTTCCATTTCCTCCCGCGGTCTTTTACCACTTATTTCTATTTTTACCCGCCTACGGTGAAGGGAAAAGGAGGGTTATGATAAAGATTAGTTATCTGCGCAGCGTCTTTACAGTGTTCGGAAACACGAGAATCGGTGGCGAGTATTGTATCTAGCCATAAGGGCAGGGCGCGGCGAGCGCAGTGACTTTGAGCCGTATAATTGTCTACGACCTTGGCATCCAAGCGTTCGCCCCCGCTCGATCCGTGCGTGTCGCACTTGCTTATTCCGCACCAAGGTATTGCGAGGTATCGAGGCAAGGCGCAGCGCGACATTATGTCAACAAGACCACATCATTACTTATTTTTATATAAACTTCATGATTGTTCCCCCTATTTTAAAAAGGTGTATATATAGTACTTTTTGCGGGAAAGAGTAACAAACATACTTACATACAAATCTTTCCCCTTTTTAATATTAGTGTAGATATATTAATCAATTCCTATTTCCGTTGGTCACGGCATCACGCGTAAACGGCTGGACCAATTTCGCCAAATCTTTTTATTTTGTGTTTATTTTTGTTAGGAGAAGGTTCTTATTAGAGAAAAAATAAAGAAGTGTGTTTGTGTATTATAAAGCATTAAAATAATAAACACTATGTTTTTGGTATTTTTTTTAAATTAATTATACCAATTCGAATTAAATATTCATTGAAGACCGGGCAATGTCTGTTGGGTCAGCTATATTCCTATCCCTACTATAATATGTATGTATTATAAATGTCAATGTAAGTTTGTTTGTTACGCTTTCACGCGAAAACTACTTGAACGATCAACATGAAATTTTGTACACATATTCTTGGAGGTATCAGAAGTAACATAGTATTTATATATTATATATTATTTATTTATTTTATTTAAATAAAAAAATCGAATTATTACGAAAGATAAAAGAAATTGTTTGTCAAAAAATCTCAAAATCTAGCTACTTCAACGCCATCTAGCATTCCAGTAATGATGTTCCAACCCTGAGTATTGTAATACCGTTGCACTGTATTACCGACGGTCACGTCAATATCCAATCCAATTGACCATAGTTTCAGCTGTTTGGAATTCGTTGTTTGGACAGCTAGTAATTTTATAAATGAGAAAGTTTGTTGATTTAGTTTAGACCATCCGCGGGGTACGGCTAGTCTTATTAATATTATAAATGCGAAAGTTTGTGAGTATGGATGTTTGTTACTCTCTCACGCAAAAACTGTTCAAGGCATTTGAATGAATCTTGGCAGATACATAGTTCTAAGCCCGAATTATCACACATGATACTTTCTACCCCGGGAAAATGTAACTTCCCTCGGAAATGAGCGTAAAAACCAGGGGGGTTAGCTAGAAGTTGAAATATCTTTATATATACAATTCTTCTGTCCGATTACAATGAGAATGGTTTAGATTCACACTTGGACCGGTGGGTGGCGCGTGTGTGATCGAGTACTAGGAAGTCAGGGTGACCGTCTGTTTATTTGTCGGCCCATGTGGTATAAAAAGATGGCTTTATACTGTTCTTCTCCATATAAACTTTAACTGTCTCAAATTTCACGTTCATCCGTTCACTCAATTTTCTTAAAAGGGGTCGAAGGTTTTAGCTTCACGTATTTAAATATAGATCATTAATTACAAACAGGTACATTAATTAATGCATATTATTATTATTAATATTTTTATAGCATTTGTTTATTGTAATAAAAATATTTGAGGTTAGTTTAGGTTCTAGGCCCTGGGGCGGCGGAAGGCATGCCGACGCCTCTACACGGGTCGTCGCTGCGACGTCCGCAGCGCGCCATGGCGCTCAGGGTGGCCCGAGCGTACCGCACCGTGCCGTGCGTCGGTGCGTCTCTGCTCGCCGATACGCCGCCGTGGGACCTCGAAGTCGAGGTCCTCGCCGCGGTGTACTGACGAGCGAAGGAGATGGCGGGCGCAGGCCGCCCCCACCCGCGGGAGATCGACTGCAGGCGTGAAGACGCACGCGGTGTTCTCCTGCGGAAGTGGGCGGCCTGCCTGGTGGACCCCGACGTCAGCCAGGGTTTGGTAGCCGCCGTTCGGCCCATCCTGAGGGAGTGGGTCGAACGGGGGCACGGGGCTCTCTCCTACCACCTGACACAGATGATCACCGGACACGGTTGCTTTCGTAGATACCTGTGCCGGGTGGCGGATAAGGAGCCCATGGAGACGTGCGCGTCACCACGCGCGCGAGGAGTGCCCAGCTTGGGCGGTTCATATGCTAATCACATTTATTCTGTACGACCAGTGGCGTAGATACCGGAGGGCTAGGCGGGGCTGTGCCCCAGGGCCCCCAAGCTCAGGGGGCCCCTCGGACTCTGCCTAACAAACAGAGACGTAGCTACCCGAGGGCTAGACGGGGCAGTGCCCCGTGGCCCCCAAACATCGGCTGGGGGACAAATGATTTTAGTTGGGGCCCTACTAAATGTTTGCCCCCGGGCCTTTGGTTACCTAGTAACGCAACTGTACACGACTAATACCTCAGTAGTTACATTTAGCACTTAGGTACTTATGGAGTTACAAGGAGGTCGGGCATAAAACGTCAGGTGTCCCCCAGTGTCTGGCACCCTATAAACGCCTAAAACTTTCAAAATATTGGTAATGTTTTGATCCCCTAAAACCAGGACATGGTTCTTTTATGGCGTACATTTCTTCGGTACATTAAGCTATTGTTAAGTACATAAGTTACAGGCTGGCCCTGGTTCGAGACAAAACATAAGGTAAAAACCCCTGATAAAATACTGAAAAAATAATTATTTATAAGACCAGGCGTCAGTTTCCAGCCCCCTCATTCAGCTACTACAAACTTCGTCGGCGAGCCGCTTCACGGAGGCCTCGGAGAGCTTACATCTCACGTGATTAGTAGTATTAGCGTAGTAAGCGACAGAGACAGAGCATAGAGACCGCGACGAAACATCCTCGAGTTAGTGTCATTTTCCTTAAAGAAATGAGCCCCAGAACGTAAATTTACTGTATTTCATGGATTTTCACCTAGGTTGGTATGCTGAGTCAACCACAATTTGATCAAGGTAAATGTTGAATATATTATGTAGTTACTTTAAAATGTATGAACTTCACAAATGCTCACCTATGTAATTATAATGTATTTTGTACATAATTTTCCACGTTGGTAAAAAGTATGCCAAATCTGGATCTGAGTGCATGGCGACGCAGTGAGCTGGGGCCAGGGACCACATTTGCCTTATGAGCAAAGTATTGCAAATAATCTTCGTGGGTGTCACGTTTAGATAAAGTACACCAACTGATTGATATTCCGAAGAAGAAGTATTCATAGGTCTCGGCAAACCTGAATGTCAGGGTATTTCCATTTAATTTAATCTACCTTATATCTTCCATTATTATATACTTATGATTTTTATAAACATCTTTTAACAACAACTCACTATTGACGTACGGAGATCTGCGACTGACAGTAAATATTTCATTACCAGGGTGATTAACCCAGCACAAATGTACAAAATATATAAAGATCATTAAAATTATCATACAGAATGTAATAATTAAATGTACGAACAAACATTTGTCTCCTCTAGTGAATTTGATATTTTCTTTTAAATCACTTTTTGAGGACGACATATTGAAATCTTACGATAAAATACCGTATCACACTAGATTTTACATCATATATTGTAAAAATAAATAACCTGCCAAGTATGTGACAGATAGGTACAGTATCAAAGTAGGAAGTTATAGTTACTTAGTTGATATTATATTAATTTGACCAACTAGAACAATATAATATATTATACTAGCTATCCCCCTCGGTTTTACCCACGTTCCCGTAGGATATCACATGTATTATACATAAAAACCTTCCTCTTCAATCACTCTAACTATTAAAAAAACCGCATCAAAAGCCGTTGCGTAGTTTCAAAGATTTAAGCATACATAGGGATATAGGGACAGAGAAAGCGACTTTGTTTTATACTATGTAGTGATAGTGTGTATGTAAACGTATTACTTAACATTTTACAACGATAGATGGATGTGTGGCGGCGCCTGCACGGCGTCACACAAGTCCCCGATGGCATAGGTACTCCTTCCTTTGCTGAATAACTTTCATATTCGTTTTAATGTAAAATATGTATGTGATAAATAAAAGTCGTGCTTCCCGCCCAAATAGAATCATAAGTTTGTATTGCCAGCTTCACAATACATAGTCTAAATATATTTACAGATAACAATAGTACATTATGGTACAAGTGTGTAATGTTGGTGATTACCGCTGAGGCGCCATTGAGTCTTCACGTTGAGCGCGAAACGAGGCTTGAAACACCTCGTCCCTGTAACTTAAACTTGTCTGTCGTGCGAGAGGCGTAACTTCCGTCTGGTTCAGTCTAGGAAGGAGATAACTATACTCGTATATTTGAGATGTGCTATTGATGCCGAGTTTTTTGGTATACCGCACTGAATAAATAAAAGTTTATTAAAAATATTATATTAAATTTTTTTAACGCACAGAGTACATTTATACAGAGTGACTGGTGAGATTCCTTCGATACTTATGGAGAGTACTCGGTGCTCGATTCTCGTTATAATGATATAATAAAATTAGGTGCTTCATTTTAGACCAAAATTTCTCTAAAAATAAGTGAAATGTGGATATTATACTCTCTAAACACGCCGCGGTGTTTGTTGTTTAAGTTGATCTAGTCACGTGCGGCACGCGCTAGTCTATTTAAAATATGGTGTATAAATACAATATACAATATTATAAATTATACACTGTAATGTATTGTATGTATGTACAGTTAGGGATTACAATATAATAAAGCTTCCTAACCTTGTTCCTCGTGTTATAAGTATTTTTATATGCCTCGGTGGCGCAGAGGAAGTGTATGCAACTGCTGTGTGTGAGGTCCTAACCTACACCTAATCAACCCGCTTAAAAAATACACAATCAGTTTTTTTTATTTTCAGAACCCACTCCAAACAATCCACCTAAACTAAATAATCGGCCCATCGGTGGCAGATTTAGGTTAATCAACTCATTGATAAAAATAATCGCGACAAAAACCGTACAATTCGCCTTATTTGGCGCCAAAAAAGGTTTTTTATCTCCTGTGGGCGGTGGGGTTTAGTAAGCCTCGTGCCGCTACAACCTCTGGTTCAGAACGAGGTTTCAAACGTCTTGTAACGCAGTAATGGAAAGTACAGATAAGTCAGTGCCGCTGGGAACGTGTTAAGAGAGCCGAGGACGGTAATCAACAATACATACGTGTATCATATAAAAAAAACCCTATAAATCACTTGTGAATAATAGCAAAGGTTCATTGAAAAAACGAATGACATTTTATTAGATTATAGTAGGTATTCACTCCCAGCCATATCGATAGGGAGGTTTGCGGTTTCTAGGTTGCCTACTTTCTATCCTATAGAAACGTTGAGTTTTGCGAATTGCCATTACTATTCTTACTGATTGGCACATTGGGAACGGTCACCGGCTACCAGACTCCTCGAATCTGTCGTACCACATTCCGGAACAGCAGTTATATCCTTGCTAACTTCGGGGCACACAAGTGAACTACGGGAGCGGCGATTATTACTAGACTGTTGCTCCGCCGTCACAGGCAGCTCATATCTGTGTTTTAATTGATCAACATGCCTATGTACCTCGGTTCCAAATTCTGACCTTACAGAGTAATCAGTACTACCTAGTTTTTCCTCAACCCATTCTGCCACCCACTTATTTGGCCCCCTATAATCTCTGTACCACAACCTGCGACATCATCTGCTGCCACCTCGCTGCGCGCCTGTCGAGCCTGTACGCGCCACACTCGATCGGGTTTCAAGATATCTAATCTCATGCGTTACTTCCTACCCTGTAAATTTTTTGCAGGACTCTCGCCGGTCGTATAGTGCTCGATATTTCTATAAGTTAGTAGGAACCTACACAGCGCTGTATCGGGGTCAATTTTTGCATAAGGGCTTTTTTAATAACGCGCTTACATATTTTCACCGCATTTTCTGCGGCACCGTTAAAGGCTGGATGAGGTGCCGAGAATCTGTTTAATCCCATTATTACACAAAAGAGTTGAAGTGAAAATTAGTTTTCACTTCAAGATACATATATATAAATTGATATTAGTCGCGAGTTGTGCACTTGATAGGTATACCTACCGACCCGAGTTTGCCCGCTGCCGCTCTTATACGATTTTATTTGTGACTAGGTGACTCGACAGTCGTTGTCCTGTTTTAACTATGATATTGAATTCAAATTGGTATAATTAATTTTAAAAAATACCATAGCGTAATATTTATTATTCTAATGCCTTATGATACACCAAAATTAAACTTTTAATATGTATAAGGCGTGATTGCTCTGACTAACTGTGATGAAAACACACTTCCCAAAAAACTCAGTGTAATAATTTTCATTAATATTCCAATCGAATCGACTGTGAAATGTGCACTGAGTAATGATAAATTAATTATTTTATCAATATAATTAAATAAATAATATAAAAACAAATTTAATTATTTAATTCAAATTAAAGTGTTACCGTGGATACTTTGTTTCCAAAGTAAAAATATTGTAGGTAATAAGTTTTAAGTGAAATAAAAGGCTATTTTATTGATTTATTTATTAAGACTCAGAATTGTAATGGTACCCATTACAATTCAGAACAAATTGCAGACATTACAGTATCCTTGATCCAATTACCAGGTAGATACTAATAATAGAGGAAAAGGTGGTATATTGACTCCCGTGGATATTAGTAAGTTAGCACAACGCCAGTTAATGTAATTTTGGTGCAACGGGACCATTGATTTAGTACCCTACCTATCAGATAGGGGTTACGTTCGTTCGCCATTTGGACAAGTCGAAACTCGTACTCGCCAAACTTATTTATCCACTGTGAGATATATTCGATAATTCCTGAAATATTGATACTGTGACGAAGCCAATACCGAAGCCAACGCTGATGTGATGACTCATGTTCTGCGAAACCATATATTCTAATGACAGACCCTGGAGAGCAATGAATAGAGTATCAGAGTTGCGAATTATGGGCACATATAGTCGGAAGATGATTATTATATTTGTGACTTTTTCCGTTAGATTTCAATACATTTAATGTTACCCCGATCTCGGGTTCTCGAGATGTCAAATTTGATTACTTAAGTATAAAAATATTTTGCTTATACTAAGCAAGTCCACTAGTCCACCTAGTTTGAGAGTCAGAGGCAAATCGATTTTTAACTTATCATTTTATAGCCTGTCTCACTGTAATTGTCACATATTATACATTTTATATTTGTATCTGGTTGATTAATAAATATTATTAAATGTCATAGTAAGATACACGCAAATAAATACGGAACCCAATAATATATGTTTCACATTTTTAGAATGTTTACTTCTAAAAATGTGAAACAAACTCACAAACAAACAAAGTGGGGGGCCACATTACCACCTTCTCCTCTAAACATATTAAATTCGTACAGTACTTATAGATACAATCACACCTTCCAACAGAGTTTGAAACCTGTTTGTCCTGTTGAGCATACGGACATATCCCATTACACTACCCATAAAGACCTATTAAACACACATTAGATATGCTTCAAAGAATATTTTGTATGACATTTATGCGTGCCTCACTTCTAGTGGGCTGAAAATTCAAAACGGTGCGCTGTATCATGTGATACGAATGAACAGTAGAAAAATGGACTACTAACTTACTTTTATTACTAACTTTTATTAAATATGACATTAATTGAAACCTTATAAATATTTTAAATTTAAAGTTTTTATAAATTTGTATTTTTAGTTTAAAACACCTGTAATCTCAGAATTACTAACATTAAATTTAAAAATAATTCTTACGTCTTTATGATAAATCAGTAATACATACTTAGACATCTACATTGAAAATATGTTGTCTTATTAATTTTACAATACATTTTCAAAATTCAAAACCATTTATTCAGTTTAGGCCCTCGGAGGGCACTTATGAAGGTCAAATTTAAAGTTACTGAAGCTACAACTATTATGTACAATTATTATGTAATATTGAACCAACCATCATCAACCACTAACTCGTTCAATATCTAAAAATACATGGATAAGTACATCAAATATCTTACTTTTACAATGAATATGATTTCATGTGAGAATGCGTTTCAAAAACCTTAAGAAATATTCTATATTAATCAGTAAGAAGCATATATTTAGTCTGGACATTTATTATTGAACAATGCTTTATTTAAGATAAATCATCAACCACTAAACTGGTGTGTTCAATATCTAAAAATACTCGGATACATCAAATATCAAAATTTCACAGTAAATATGATTGTGAAGTACCGATCTAAGCAATTTTTATTATTATACAATTATATAATTCATATTCATATGTCATAATTGTACAATCATACAAAACTCTGGACTTTTATCCCGCTTTAGGGTAAAATTACTTTATCACTTTACGATTTTACCCTCGGCGCCAGAATGAAATGTAGGTACCCTGCCCTTTTCCATGGCCATTAATCCTTTATAATATAAGTGTGCAGTGAATGTGGATACACTAACTAGTATAGTAGGATATCATTTATTTGTCAGAAATATAAGCAATACCCGATGCCACTGTGACTGGCGAACCGTATTCCGCCGGGTATTTGTACTAAGATCTGTGGCTAGAGTGAAACCAGAATACTGCGCCACACCATATAGGTATAGGCGGTATCGTTTCGATACCTTTGTAAATGAAAATCCCGCGTATTAAATAGCGGTAGAGATTACCGGATACCCATTGGTTTTCCTTACCTACACACAGCGGCAGCGGATGTCGCTTATCTGACTAGGCCTTCGAAACATGTGGGCCTTGCTGGTAGTGCCACGATTAAAGGTTTGAATGCTGAATGTCCACTCAGAATTCAGATCCGTGGAGGTGGCTCTACTAGAAGGAGTCACACATACTTCTATCATGTACCATGACTAGCAGCTGTATCCAGAGTACGTAATGATGAGTAATGATTGTTTAGAATCATTTTTACAATAATCGAAGACGATAACAGGTCATTAAAGCCAAGCATAACTTTTCCGCCTTTTCCCCCGATACGTGCAATTTATTTTTCATAACTTCACGTGATCGCTCCATTGCATCCAACTTTGCTTTATTGGCCTGTAACCTGAAATTAACAACTCATAGTTATTCTTTCCGATAAACTTAATATACTAAGCTATGAGAGATCACTTGTGAATGAATATGCATATTTTAAGGCCTGTTCACCATTTTACATCACTTATTAATTTATAAATAGCAATTATAACTGGTAATAACAGTTTATTAACAGGTTATTATAATAACACAGACATAGGTTCTATTATCTTGCAGGCTTCGCATTCTACAATATAAAATCGCTTAAGATAGTTATCACAACTAACATTCTATAAGAACAGATAGGCATTAATTATGCACGTCTAATGCATGTGCGGAATAAATGTTCATATTATTAATGGATAAACATATAAATTTATGTCAAAAAATATACTTGAATATTGATTTGCCTCATTGCTTCAAAAGAGCGGTCGTGTTAAATGTGATACTGATAGTCTGATAGCATTAATCTAACTATTCGTAAATAAAAATAATACCTACTTATATCTAGATAGATCTTTTATAGGTACCCGGTGAATATAACCGAGTAATTAATGAAATAAATAAATATTTTGAATAGTACCTTGCTTCGTAAATAGCGCAATTTTTGCATTTCTTTGCCCGCGGTCTATAGGATTCGGCGTCGCTCAGCGGGCCGGCGGGTGCAGCTAAAAGTAACAACAACTAATGATAATCGCTTGGCAAATTATTTCAGACAGATAAGTTAGAGTTATTATATGCATAAACTTAAATACAATTTAGCAATTGCCACACATTGCACTCAAATATATAGGCATACATATAAAACTTAAAAGTATTTAATAAATAGATAATAATAACATATATTATAACAAGTTACGTCTAACAGATACACATAATTTGCGTTCGCACTTAAATAAAAGTGCATTTCTACTGTGTTTTTAAATAATATGACATTGATTATATTGCTATTAAATTATCATCAGCAACAGGGCATCTGCCTGGCCAGCCTAATCGTTTATGGTTGGCGCAATTCGGTGCATTACTGATTACAAAAGAGATTTGTTTTTGGAATTGTTTTTAGGCGCGTTCAACGTATCATTTACAGGGCGTAGGGGAATCGTGCGACGCCACTCAAACGCCGCCATGCTGTATATCGAGTCGCGTGTGTTTATTTGGTGTCCACTTTGTTATTCGCCAAAAAGGTAAGATTTTGAAATATTACCTTTTAAATATTGAGACATTTATGTCACACAGCTGTGTTCTATTGTTAGATTTGAAAATCACAAGGTAATTTCGCAAATGTCAGGTAGCATCATGTTGTTTTACAACTGAGTTACGGGACAACTTTGTTACAACGCTGTTAACACAGTTGTACATATACCGTGAATCGTATTTCTTGAAAATTATTTAGTTTGGTTTTCCAACGGAGCGTTTTTTTTTAGTTTTTTTAAACAAGATTTTTTTTCCATATAATAATGATAGTTATTCAAGTCAAGTTGAAGTGACAACAATTTTATGTAGGCTACGAAACTTGTTAGGTTTAAATTGTTAGTTTCGTAGGCCTTTCATATCTACCTCATTTATTTATTTTGGAGTTAAACAGCCAAAGTGAGATTGTTATCTTGACCTCTTCTAGCTTTTAATTTTTTTCTAGAGAATTTTGAAGTGATTATTAGTAGGATACTTAGATAAACTTGTAATTATTCTTCGATCAATACCTGTACAACTTTACCTGTCACGACTTTTTATAACTTACTAGTGGTCGCCTAGCGATCGAAATTCTACCGTAAATCTATTTATTTTAAGTTTATTTTTTAGAGTACCTATACCTCTATAACCATTGCACAGAACTTTTGAATTTTCTTCTTTTACATCAGCTTAGAGCGTGTCACAAATACCCCATTATGTGTTTGTCATTCGCTGTGTGAACGTAACTGTTTAACTGTTGTTTGTGTGTTTTAATCAATTTAATGTATTTCTAATGCATTTTATATAAACATAAAGTTTTATATATTTCTTCTCCATATAAACTTTAACTGTGTTACATTTCACGTTTATCCATTCGCGCATTTTTTTTAAAAAGTGTCTTAAATCTTCGCTTCACGTATTAATACATAGATTTACATAATAAATCTCCTGTGTTCCTAAAATTCATATTAATCGTTCGTCATTCACAAGAAGGTCATTAAGCATGTTTCCAGCATTCGAGGACGTCTAATTTTACTAGGTAACATTTTCATTACCTTCTCCAATTAGGCTAAAACGTTGCTTTTACGCTTACATGCTTTTAGTTAAACGCTTTGGTAGTTTTTTTGACGGCCTGTATGGTGTAATTATATAAAACGGGCCGCGAGCTAGTAGTAGTCACTCACCTCTGAGCCAAGTGGTTGCCCGTAGTAAAATCTTTTTTATTTTAGTCGCAACTTCCTTCCAAAAGGTACTTTATTACTTTCAGCTATTCAAAGAATAAGATATACTAATAAGAATAATACAAGCAGACCACCACTTACCTATATCTCTGTATTTCTGTTGGATCTTCTCATAACTAGCTGCATAATTATACTGCGGTGTGTTAGTCCTGAAATTTTAATATTGTTGTAGTATTCTTGTAGAACAGTATTTGTTTAAATAAATACCTTGATTAAGTTTAAAAAAAATAAATTCAAAACCATCTATTCAGTTTAGGCCTTCGGAGGGCACTTATGAAGGTCAAATTTAAAGTTACTGAAGCTACAACCGGTTCTGAAGTCAGCCTTCAACTGAGAAGAACCGGCAAGAAACTCAGCAAGGTTACATTCTTTTTTATTTGTTATATAAATTTTTATCTATTCTGACTTTTTGGCTATTTTATAATTTCAATTTTACATAATTTTATATTTAACAATTACAAAACACTTATTATAGGTAACATTAAAAAAAAACAAATCAAAAAAAAATATGACAAGACTACAAAATAGAAAAGAACAATAATTAGGTACTTACAACGTTAATTGAAAAAAGAAGGGTCATAAATAAAAATGTCACTTACTCCGTCTGCATGCTGTCATGAGTGAAAGGGCGGCGCCTTGAGGTGACCTGGCTGGGGTATTTATGTCGCGTACCTGAAAAGTAACATTTAAAAGCACGTTCAGTCCGTATACGATTTTCGCACACTTGCCATCGAGCGGGATGGCTCATACTTATCACTAGTTACGTTATTTTAAAAAGTTTGTTCAAAAAGTAAAACCCGACATCTGAAAAATCACGTTCTAAAAAGTATGAAACAAGAAAGTATTATCATCTGAAATTGTTATTATCGCCATATACAAAGTATCATATGCAGGCGCGTATAGAGGGGGTGTCAGGGGGAATAATTGAGTCTTGTCATGACTGAAACTTTTAATATTTTTTCCTATTTTTTTTTATGAACCAAAAAAAATAATTTTATTAATTATTATTAGGACATCAATCTTGAATTGTTGAAGAATTGTTCATACTTTAAATTAAATTGATTACATTGATAGCTACATTTTATATTTAAACGAATCTGCTGAAATATAGGTAAAATCCTCTGTAAAATTGCCCTTGTCAAATCCTTAATCAACGCTGGGCACCTAGCGCTGGCGCCTCAACCACGGCTATCCTCTGAACATCACTGACTATGTATTAAATACATTAAATACATAACGTGTAAGTTGTTTATATAATAAATATATAGAATAGTTTGTACGTAACAATTTCAGGTATACTACATATATACATATTATAAAATAACAATTACCTTCATTTAGGGGAGCAGATGATGGCTGCGTTCTATTTTTTTCCTCGTCATGTCCATCTAAAACATGTAGAGGCAAGGAGCCAGTTCTATAAAAATTACTCTCTTCAGTAATAGAAGCATGCAAATATTTGCATTTATAACGTCTACATTTTCCATTTTGGAAGTCCCAACAAAACTCAAAAACTTTTTGTTGTTGCATGGGATCGATATTATGTTCGTATTTACATGCCGATCCATTAGTACATATACCCAGGGCAAAACGCCTACAGAATGGTTTGGTGCTCTCCCTTGCTGGCTCCAATTGAAATTCAGAAGGTGGTGCCACATTTGCTAAAATATCCAAAGACTGTTCTGGTAGAGATAGAAAATCACGAAAATTCAGATGTTCATCATCTTCTGTTTCTGAATTTATATTAACATTAAGAACACTGCCACATGGTGGCTGAACTGTTGAATCATCTTTTTTTGAATCGTTTTGTTTCTTTGCTTTTGATGTTTTTGTTGCTGACGTTTCCAGCCGAGCCCCACTGTTATTACGTACTTCATTTTGATTATTTATGCCACTTAATGTACTCGTATTTCGTTGTGAAATACCTTCCTTTTTCTGCTGAGCTCTCACTTTTCGAATATACATTATGGTGCTTAGTATATTAACCCCATCGCATTCTTCCTCCTGTTCCTGTAGTTGATTATGTTGCGGATCCGGATATTACCCCCATAAACCTCTACTCCATTCCACGATTTATTGACCCCAGGGTTAACTTCCATTTGTTTCTTTACTATTCTGTGGGATAAAGAACCGCACAAGTCTTTTCCTCCGCTCTAAGCATTATTGTTTCGATTCTGTAAATAATAACGCGTAAATGTGTGTTATGTTCATAAATAAAAAAGCATGTTTTTTTCGAATTGCCTATGATACATATATATTTAATAAATCAAATAAAATCATAATTATGTATTAGCACAAATAATTAGTTTCGTTTTCGTTTAGAAAGGTACTGGAACTAAGGAAGACAAAACACAAATGTTAGAAGCCTGGAGGCCCGTGGGAGGGCTGATGCACCCGTGACGAACTATTTCCCGGCGAATTTAAAGTCTAGTTTGTTCCAAGTAAGCATACTGCATTTTATTTATATTAACCTTAAGCCCGTATAATAAAACATATTATGCTAAGTGGGAATAAACTAAACCAAACAAAGAAAATCATAAACACTAATGACTAATGAGGGGTAGTAACCCCAAAACGATACTCTCATTAAGTATAATGAGAGTATCGTTTTGGGGTCACAATGGCAAATATTCTCTGCTAAACACTAAAACAAATATTTGATCCGAAAAACACTATCACTACGGAGGACAAAGGACAAATAGGTGTCTGTGAGAAGCCTGGAGGCACGTGGGAGGGCTGACGCAGTTGACAGTGCGCAGACTCGACTAGGGCTAGTTCCCTGCTAAATCGGACTTTAACAATGACGCGACAATGTGTATCGTCTATTCATTGATAAAAAATTGCACGTGTTTTTCTTATTGGTTAGGTATAATGGATATATCTAAAAAATCACAAAACCAATAAGAGTAAATATAAAAAATAATTATTGTTAACACTAATGACTGCTAACCCGAAGCGGCACTCTGTCACTGTATTCACAAAGGTATAAACACTGTGCACACGGAATGGTTTCTCGGAGGTACTGTCACCAAAGACGACAAAACACTAAAATCTATAATTAATATAATTCAAAGATGGCTTAAATATGCCTATTGTAGTAACGCACAAAATGTGTGTCGTCTGCCTTAGATAACTGCACGTTTTTTTCTAATTGCCTATACTGTGTTTATTAAAATAAATTAAAATTATAGTATATATTTTAAGGAGGAATAACAAAACCAAATAATGAAAATAAAAGAAAATCATTATTATATACACTAATGATTACAAACCTGAAACAGGGCCCAGTCTTTAAATTCACTAAGGTATAAAATCGCATCTAAACACTTTGAGCAAGCGATATGGTTTCTGGAAGTTACTGTTACTAAGGACGATCAAACACAAATACATAGTTGTTAGAAGACTCGACTTGTTGCACCCGTGATTTGCTAGATCCCGGGGCACTTAAAGTTGCCTAAAATTGGACTTTAACAATGACGCGACATTGAAATGTGAGACGTCTGTTTTTATAATATATAACAAACTGTACATTTTCTCTAATAAAAAAAATAATGTTAAGTAGGAATAACAAAACCAAACAAAGGAAATACAGAAATTTCATTCTATTATTGGCACTAATAAATTTGTAACCCGAAACGGCACTGTCCTTGTATTCACAAAGGCATAAATTCGTAACTAAACATTGGGAAACCTAAATGGTTTCTGGAAGGTCTGGTTACTATGGACGACAAAACTCAAATAGGTGTTAAAAGCCTGGAGTTTGTCGGAGGCCTGACGCAGGTCACGACTAGATGCACCCACGACGTGCTAGTTCCCGGCGAATTTTAAGATGACTAAAATCTGACAACCACATTAGTGATACTGATGATTACGGCATTCTCTTATTGTATTCTGTATGTGTTGTATTTTGGAATTCAACATTAGAGACAATGACCTATACAAGTAGCTGTCAGAAGCCTGGAGGCTCGTCGGAGGGTTGATGGAGATGACCTAGTTACCGTCACAAATTGTATGTGTATAGTCTGTTTTTAGACGAAAAACTACACGTTCTTTCCAATTGTCTATATAAAACGAGGCAAACAATACCACACAAAGGAATTATAAGAAAATCGATTTGTATTAATAATTGCTTACCCGACACGGCACTTTCTCATTGTATTCACAAAGGTATAACTTCGCACCTACACACTGAGAAAATTAAATGGTTTCTGGAAGGTACCATATCACCATGTACGACAACACACAAATAGCTGTTTGAAGCCTGGAGGCTGACGGCAAGTCGCGACTGCGCAGACTCTATTTGTTGCAACCCGTGACGTGCTAGCCCCCGGCGAATTTTAAGATGATTGAAATCTGATAACCTCTAATACTAACAATTATCAGTAACCCGGAACGGCACTCCCTTGTTGTATTCTGTATGTGTTGTATTTTGCAACTCAACATGAGAACCAATGACACAATACAAGTAGCTGGAAGCCTGGAGGCTCGTCGGAGGGTTGATGGAGATGTCCCAGTTACCAGCGCTTTTAAATACTCGTATAGCATAAATCTGATCGTAGCAATAATGCACAAATTGTGTAGTCTGTTTTTAGACGAAAAACTACACGTTCTTTCTAATTGCCTATATAAAACGAAGCAAACTATACCACACAAAGGAATTATAAGAAAATCGTTTTTATTAAGATTAGTGTTTGCTTACCCGACGCGGCATTTTCTCATTGTATTCACAAAGGTATATTTTCGCACTTAAACACTGAGAAAATTAAATGGTTTCTGGAAGATACTATATCATTTACTACAACAATTTACATTATTTACAACTATTTGTTGCACCCGTGACGTGCTAGTTATCAGTGAATTTTAAGGTGGCTAAAATCTGACTATTGCAATGGCACGCAAATTGATTACTAACCCGAAACGGCTCTCATACATTGTATTCACACATTAACAACTAAACACTATGAGAAGTACACTGGAGGGTGCTGTCACTACAGACGACAAAACTCCAACAAGCCTAGGGGCTCGTGCAAGGGCTGACGCAGTTGACGACTGCGCAGACTCGACCAGGTGTACCCACAGTGTTACCAACTGGAAATCTGACCCGGAGGTAGATATGATTTCAGAAGTTGGTAGTTTCCTGCCAATCCTACTTTGAAAAGTTAGTAGTTCTTCCATTTATATTTTTTATATTTATTATTTTTCTAAGTTGGTCGCACTGTTACCGTATTAATAACACTGGTCAATACTAGTTTTGGTGCCAAGAAACTGTATTTTTTTATTAATTTAGGACCGTTTCTGATTACATTCTGATTCAAAATTTTGAGATCCTACGTGTAGATTTCTAGATATTGACTTGTTTAGAAAAAACAAAGTAACAAAGAAAAACAATATTTATTAAGTTATTGTGTACATAAAAACGATATTTTTCGCGACTTTCGTGAATGAAGTGCATTGGGACAATCACGTTGCATACCCCAGCAGTAGTCAGCCATCATATGCCGATCCCATCGACCTTCGTACCTCTCCTCCATCGTTTTTAGGTCCTGGTGAAACCGTTCCCCTTATTCTTCGCTATGGGACCAAGATTTTCTGGAAATTGATCAAGATGACTGTAGGGGTAGTGCACTTTGATGGACATATTACATCCTAAGTTTTTGAAACTATGTGGCATGTCATTTACAATTTGTGTGTAGTTATTTGACTTGTGATTTCCGAGAAAGTTTTTAGTAATATCAACAAACGAAGTCCACGTAGCTTGTTCCAAATCATTCATTGATCTTAAGAAATCAGTTTCTTTTATCGAAAATCCCTGCCTTTATCTTTTCTAAGCTAAGACCAGGAATTTTTCTAAGTATATAAGAAAATCATTATCAATTTTAATCTAGCGCTTTAACAAATTGTTTCCTTAGGCCTAGTTATGTGCAAGGGGGGCAATATAATTTTATCTCTTGAAACCAAAGATGGGTTAATGACATTCTGCTTTCCTACCTCCATCGTTTCACGTAGTGAAAGGTTTTGGTTCTGTAGACTCTATACCTTCGAAATCAGTGCTCACTTTATTAACGATTTCTTCAAATGACGGTTCACGGGTAGCACAAAATGTTAGAACAGGTACTTCCTCTGAATGAGCCGAGTCTGGGTAAATTATTTTTTTAACGTTAACGCTACGCAAATTAACACAGCAGAAGTAACAGTCATCCAAGTGATTTTTTTGTTCTTTCCACTGCATAGGCACTCCGAATCTCATATGGCGTCTTTGACCTTTAACCCACTGTCTCAAATGTTCACAGCACACTTTACAAACACTTTGAGGTATCCACGGCTTGTATTCATCGACAATTTTTAACTTAAAGTAAAAAAAAACAGGCACTTTTTATAAAATCTGTTATAGGTTTACTATATTTTTTAACTGTGTATTCACCACAAATGTAACATTTGGTTTATTGAGACAACTTTTTCGCGATGAAGACATGATGATAAAATCAATTTATTTATAAAAAGGTACCGATGAGTTAGCAAACCGAGCGCACGAAACTACTGATTACAGCCAATATTCAAAATTGAGGGTAGATCGAAAACTACACGTGGGAAAAAAGTTTTTTAAAAAAAACCATTAGAACGAACGCGGCACCAATTTTTTTTTTATTTGTTGACCAGTGTAATTTATTAATTGTACGGTACTGTACCGTCGTTCAAATTTCAAAGCATAAACTAATATTCTCACTGTGTTTATTTATGATATTTAATGAGCCCGTTGAAGAATTTGGTGTATAGAAAGATAAATTGATAGAAAAAAAAATGTGAGCCGTCACGGGACGCTTGGCAGATGTGAAACATCGAAATTATTTTGTACAAGTAATATGTATAAAATAACAGATTACGATAAGAACTGTGGCGACATCTATGAACACGCATACAATCCTTCACCGCCCGCACCACGCAACACGCGAGAAGCCTACATCGCTATATCGAGATTCTCTTAGGATTCGACATACATATATACAAGCATCCAACATCAACAGTTAGACCGCGGTCCCCAGGCATGATCTGCGGCAGCTTGGCGGAAGATCTTTCCATTTAAATGGAGGAGTATCATACGTCGCCCCTCCATAGAACTAAATATGGCATAATGTAAAAAAATTATATTACGATTTTTTTCCACAAAAATAATAAAAATTTTTTTTAATACCACGTGGGCTGACAAACAAGCGGACGGTCCACCTCATGGTATTTGCAACACTAGGGGCATCGCCAGTGCGTTGTCGACCCTGAGACGTGAAGTTGTTAAGTCTCATGTGCCTGTAATTTCACCGGCCCCCTTACCTTTCTAACCGAATCAATTGCACTACTGCTTCACGGCGGAAATGGGTAAGGTGGTAGTACTTCCCCGGACGAACTCTGCACTAAGAGCTCTACTACTCTAAACTGTTTATTTAATAAACATTTATTTTCATTAAACTCAAAAATCCAAAATTAAAATAAAATATTCAAATTTTGACAACTCATCATATAGCGTGGCCACGCCAGAAATCGGTTTTACGTGCGGCTATAGATGTTTCACATCAAAAATGGTCGTCTGAAAGTAGGTTTACGGACGATAGTTTAACGTGACTCGTCATAACAAAACATTGATGAAATGATTGCATCATTCTATGAATGAAATTGAATTATCATTATTTTTTTGTCAATTGTAACATAACTTATTATTACTGAACTCGCCGACCGATGCTACTTTTTTTAATAATAAAAGAATAAATACATGTAATTATACTTTTATTTATTTATTTATTTAGGATACACAATAGAAATTACAACCAAAAGGTAACCACGTAATAAGTGATAACACATATAGAGCTGAGTTGTAACTCAAAACATATGTATACAGAAAAACAAAACTAGAAATGAATACCAAGACAAATACGAGTATACTAGTAATCAGATTTTTAAAATGCAAGAATAATTAGCCCTGGGCAAGAATAATTAACCTTGTGCAATGAGCGTAACGTTACAATTTTTCGTGAATGCGGCCAGCGTTCATCGATTTATTAGACGTTGTCATGTAAAAAAATTAAGGTATTAATACCACTTTTGCCGATATACAGATTCAAAGATTTGAAAAATTGCTAGATTTTTTCCACGGTTGTAGATAGGAGTAAAAGTTGGTAAATCTACCGAAAAGTAGGTAAAGTTGGTAACACTGTATACCCGTCACGTGCTAGTTACCGGCATATTTAAAAATGGCTAAAATCTGACAATAACACTAATAATTAATAAATATACTCAGGCCAACGAAAGAATGCGATCCTGACGTATGTCAGTTGGTCATGACTAGTGATGGATAATAATTAACACAATTGTTTACTTTTAACTGACTCTATAACAAAATAACTCGAGTTTCATTACATACTTGTTTGTTTGGATTCTATTTTCTGAATGTAACCTAAACTTATGAAGAAAATAAAAAATAGCGGTAATATACAGAAATGTTTACAAAAATAGTGTTCATTTTTCTATTAGTATTTTGTTTAGACTGACATTTTAAAATTCGTAATATCTTTGAACAGAATGTCCGATTTGAATAATTCAATGTGGGTAAGTAATATACAGGTATTAAAACAGTTTCTTTTTTATTAGTATGGGCGCTTCCAGCTTGGGACTGTTAGTGCAGGCGGCAGTAGATATGGTAATGATTGCTACTTTTATTTCATTTCAATTGATTCAAATCAAATAAAAAAAATATATTTCACAGTGATTTCACAGCCAATGTTTTTTTTGCAATGCTCTAATGTCACACTTGCTACCGTTTGCTACTGACAATGAAGAATGAATTACGATCAATGGCGCTGTAAGGCGCTGCTCTGCGTATATTAAACCTGATTATAAGAGACTTTAACCAGAAAATGCCAATTTCAAAGTTTTTATTGAAGCTACCAGCAACAAGGATAGGATAGGCAATAAGAGCCCTATCTATCTCAACCATATATTTTCCAGCGAAATAAAGGGTGTGACGGCTATACAACGATTAAACGCAAATAAAATAGCAATAATATTTAAACAGTATAATACGGCCAATAACTTTATTAACAACAGCGCTTTTCTCAACAAACACAAATAGAAAAAACAGCAATAATCAGATTTGTACCAACAAACATTTCTAACAAAGAACTGTACACTAAACTATCATCAATTCATGAAATAATAGCTGTAAAATGAGATTCACAAAGAAGGTAAGGCAAGGGCGAGTACCACTACTAACAGTTAGCATTACTTTTCTACCGAATATACTTCCAAACAATGTAAAATATGATTTGTTTTCGTACTGAGTTTTTATATATGTACCCCCATTATAACCAAGTTTCCGTTGCTTTCAATTTAACCACTCTGCTAGGATATGCAATGGCAAACAAAGATGATCCATTTGTGGAGGAGAGCATTTATATAAAGAATGTGATAGACCAACAGAGATCTGCTGTCAGTGGTGACTTTAATGCGCACCACATTGCATTTGGTTGTCTAACCACTAAGAGCAGAGGTCAGGAGTTATTTAATATCATTGATGACTTGGATTTATGTATTTTAAATGACGGTAGTTTTACAACTGTTAACAACCCGAGACGAAATCCGTCCGCAATTGATGTTAGCTTTATTAGTGCTAATCTCGCATCAATATGCGAGTGGTCTGTACATAATGATGATCACCACGCAACAATAACAGAGAGTTCACTACATATACATAAATTTCATATTAATCCCAATATTGATAGGTTTATATATAAAAAAGCAGATTGAAAAAAGTATAAAACTATTTCCAAAACAATATTTAATGATTTAGTCCTAAAAAAGTATGATCCTATTACAATGTATAATGATTTTTGTTCTCGATTGGATTCATTAAAAAATATGCCATATCCTAAACTTAATAAACCAAATAATTTTAAAACCACAACTCCTTGGCGGAATGACATTTGTGAAAAAAGTGTAATTGCCTCTTACAATGCATTGAAACTATACAGAAGTGAACCTACAATGGAAAACTATTTAGATTATAAACAAAAAGATGCACTGAAAAAAAGAACAATATCGGAACAAAAAATAATAGGTTGGGATAACTAATGTATTACTTTTAATAGAACTACTCTATAATTAGATTTGGAATCTTCTTCAAAAGTTGAAAAAAATGTTCAAAAGTTTAAGAGCTGGCAATAAATCATATAAAGATGAGTTTATTTCTCAATTTCTAGATAAATTATCAGATAATAGTAATTTAATTGATGTTAATAGTTTCGGCAATATTTATGAATTAAATGATGAGAATCTAAATTCCAAATTTTTGAAAGAGAGTAAGTTATACACTGTTTGTGTATTTTTAGATGTTCAAGGTGCTTTTGACAGTCTAGATACAGCTATACGTGCTCAAGTTACGTCTAGGTTAGTTGTGCCTGGTCAACTATGTCAAATTCAAATTCAAAACCATTTATTCAGTTTAGGCCTTCGGAGGGCACTTATGAAGGTCAAATTTAAAGTTACTGAAGCTACAACCGGTTCGGAAGTCAGCCTTCAACTGAGAAGAACCGGCAAGAAACTCAGCAAGGTTACATTCTTTTTTACTTGTTATATAAATTTTTATCTATTCTGACTTTTTGGCTATTTTATAATTTCAATTTTACATAATTTTATATTTAACAATTACAAAATACTTATTATAGGTAACATTAATAAAAACAAAACAAAAAAAAAATATGACAAGACCACAAAATAGAAAATAACAATAATTAGGTACTTACAACTTAAACAAGAGATTTAGAGGTGCACTGTGCAGAGAGCAGCTATTTCCATACATTTTTATCTTCAATATAATGAACTACCTTGTAATACGCTTTCTCTTTCAAAACTTTCCTAATATAATTTTTAAATTTATGATCAGACATTTTGGTTACTGACAGCGGTATCTTATTATAAAATCTAACACAATTACCAAGAAATGACTTGTTTACTTTAGTTAATCTAAAGTATGGAACAACTAACTTCTCCCTTTGTCTTGTATTTATACTATGAGTATCTAATTAAGTCTGGAAATTTCTCCGGTCATTAGGAGTTGGTAAAACCCGCCAAGATTCTATTCCCAATGATCTTGATATTGACTCCCTTAATACACATTTTTCCTCTTCATCTAGCATTGATGATTCTATTAAAACTGCTACTTTGCAATTTCTTTCAACCACACCAACTCCTGACCATGATCCTTTTATATTAAGTAAATTCTCTGCTTGTGATGTTAAAAGGAGCATATTGTCGATTACATCCACTGCTGTCGGTGCGGATGGTATTAGCCGAAACATGCTAGTTCCTATCTTAGACCCTATCCTTCCTGTTCTTTGCCACATCATGAACTCATGTATAACAAGCTGTGTTTTTCCTACTCTGTGGAAGGAAGCCCAAATTATCCCGTTACCCAAAAAACCAAACCCCAAATCCTTTTCCGAATATCGTCCCATTTCTATACTCCCATTTTTGTCTAAAGTCCTCGAGCGCCTCATCCACAATCAGCTTAGCAATTTCCTGACCAGACATAACTTGCTCAACCCATTACAATCCGGATTCCGTCCTGGCCACAGTACGTTAACAGCACTTATTAAAATTACAGATGATATACGTGCCGGTATGGAAGATGGTAATCTTACTGTGCTAACGCTATTAGACTTCAGCAATGCTTTCAACACCGTCAACTTTGATATTCTTCTCGCAATACTTCGCTCTATTAACATATCTCCAACAGTAATCGAATGGTTTCGCAGTTATCTGCATGGTCGTCGGCAGCGAGTGCGTCTTGAAGAAACTTTTTCTTCATGGTGTGACACGTTAGCTGGGGTACCGCAAGGCGGCGTATTATCTCCTCTCCTTTTTGCAATTTTTATTAATTCTATATCAAATCATATTACTTCTCCCTATCACTTGTATGCAGATGATTTCCAAATTTATTGCCATGCTCCTCTCAGCAATCTCTCGAGCGCTATTGATGCTACAAATGTCAACCTTTGCCGAATAGCTGAGTGGAGTAAAGCCTATGGTCTTAAAATAAACTCATCAAAGACACAAGTTGTGATTATTGGCAGCCCCCATAGGATATCTAAAATTATTTGGACTGATCTTCCTAAAATTGTATTTAATGGTGTCACTGTTCCCTATAGCAAATGCGTAAAAAACCTGGGCTTAATTATGGACCAGTGTCTTTCTTGGGGTCCTCAAATGGAAGTCGTTAGTCGAAAGTTATTTGCGTCAGCCGGCTCTCTTAGGAAGCTGCGTAATTTCTTACCAACAGCCACTAAAGTTGCGCTCGTGCAGTCTCTACTGCTCCCTATTTTAGACTATGCCGATGCCTGCTATCTAGACCTCACGGAGGAACAGCTAAATAAACTTGAGCGACTTCAAAACTTTTGCATAAGATTTATATTTGGTTTACGCAAATATGATCATATCTCCGAATATCGCACTAAACTCAAGTGGCTTCCCATACGCCTTCGTCGGAATACTCATATACTCTCCCTTCTTTATACTATAATGTTTAATCCATCCTCCCCGCGCTATCTTAAGGAACGTTTTGATTTCCTTCATTCACTCAGGTCATCAGAAAATCTCATTTTGAAAACGCCTCCACATAACAGTTCGTTCTATGACAAATCGTTTACAGTCCAAGCAGTTCGCCTTTGGAATGCGTTGCCATTCTCTTTAAAGAAAGCACCTTCACTAACTTCATTTAAATATCAGGTGAAAAAATTTTATCTCTCCAATTGACTATCGCTGCTATTTTGGTAATATTATTTCTATTGTCCAAGTTGTTGCTTTTAATATATATATATATATATATTTTTTTTTTCTCTTTTTTATGATAACTTTTTAATATGTGATATATTTATTTTTGGTTTATATATGTATGTGTATGTAAATTTTTAGATAATCTAGATGCACCACCGTCAATTATCGTCCCTAAATTTCTCTCCATCCTAAGGTTGTCTGGAAGAAATCGCTTTTTAGCGATAAGACCGCCCATTGTACATAGTTTTAAGGTTTATTGTTGTTTATGTTATTAATTTTCTTGTTTGGTGTACAATAAAGAGTTATCTATCTATCTATCTATCTAATTTTGACTCAAACATTCCTATGTTTCTACGTATAAAAATTATATTTTCATAAATATATAGTGAAGGTAATGTCATTACATTTATTTCCCTAAATAAATCTCTTAATGATTCACGGGGACCCATACTGTAAATTGCACGAATTGCTCTTTTTTGTATAATAAATATTGATTCTATATCCGCTGCTGCTCCCCAAAACAAAATGCCATAGGATAAAAGGCTATGAAAATATGCAAAATAAACTAATTTGGCCGTCTCAACATTCGTCAATTGTTTAATTTTCCTAACAGCAAATGCAGCCGAACTTAATTTAGCAGCTAGAGTATCAACCTGAGGTCCCCATTGCAATTTATTGTCTAATGTAAGACCCAAAAATACCGTTTTATTTACAAGATCAATATGGCTCCCATCTATTATTATTTGGCTATCTACTTGTGCTACATTTGGTAAAGAAAACCTTAAGCATTTAGTTTTCTTTGAATTTAGTAATAGATTATTTGTAGCAAACCACCCACAGACAATTGACATAGTATGATTAACTTTAGTTAGATCCTTGTCTTTTCTATTAACTTTTAAAATTAATGATGTATCATCAGCAAACAAGACAATATCTGTGAGGTCATTTACAACATATGGCAAATCATTTATATATACTAAGAACAAAAATGGACCTAAAATTGAACCCTGGGGTACCCCCATTTCGACTAAAGAGCCCTTGGATGTTGTGCCGGTAATCCCTACCTTTTGCTGGCGATTTGATAAATAAGATAAAACAAGATCATGAGCAGTTCCACGAATTCCGTAGTAGTCAAGTTTTAGTAGTAGCGTACGGTGGTCAACGCAATCGAATGCCTTGGACAGATCACAAAAAATGCCAATCGCATCCTGTGAATCCTCCCATGCGCCATAAATGTGCCTCAGCAATGTTGCTGCCGCATCGGATGTAGATCTTCCCTTCGTGAAACCGAACTGATGACCATGCAATACCTTATGCTTAGTAAAGTGACCTAACATTTGATTAAGCAGCAGTTTATCAAAAATTTTACTAAGTGCTGGCAGAACGGAAACTGGTCTGTAATCAGATGGATTCTTCTTACAACCGGACTTGTAAATAGGTACTATTTTACTACATTTCATTAAATCAGGAAAACAACCCTGATCAATGCATTCATTAAAAATATTTGACAAAACAGGTGCAATCACTGTTATTATTGACTTTACGATTGTTACTGATAAGCCCCATAAATCTTCAGTACTTTTCATATTGAGAGAATTAAAAGTTATTAAGATATCGCTAGCATTAATATGGTCAAATTTAAAACTTGGAAATGTATTATGAATATGCTGCTTGAGTAAAGATTCCGCTGCTATAGGACATGATTTAAGGCTTTTAGTAGTTTTACCAGGTATACTCGTGAAGAAGTTTTCAAAAGCACAGGCTACATCTAAATTATTTGTTAGAATTTTATCATTAATTTTAAGAGTTACCTGTTCATTATTATTTCTAATTTTACCAGTTTCCGTATTAATAACATTCCAGACTGTCTTTATTTTGTTATTAGCATTACCTATTTTATTACATATAAAGTAAGATTTAGCTTGATTACACACTAACTTGAAAGTCTTTGAAAAGTTTCTAACATATTTATGAAATTCCTCGTTCTGAGTTAGAGATTTTAAATGATAAAGTTCATACAACCTATCCCTGCTCTTACGAATACCTTATGTAGCCCAGTCACTAAATCCCATTTTACTATTTACCTTCACTATTTTAGTAGGAGAGGCTCTATTAAAATTATCGCAAATCCCAGACAATAAACCTTCATACAAGACATTGGGCTCAACACTATGATATATTGTATTACAGAGTTTCAGTTCTAAATTATTTTTAAAGGTATCTAATCTTGCCTTAGTAGTAGGTCTAATTATTTTCGATACTTTAAATACTTGTCTTTTAAATGGCAATTCTATTAATTGAGCCTTATGATCCGAGCGAACACCACTAATAATCGATTTCCCCAGTATACTACTATTAGTTAATATATTATCAATACAAGTAGCCGAAGTGGCAGTAGATCTTGTTGACTCACTAAACAATAAATCTAAGTTGAATGATTTGAATAAGGCAATAAAATTCCGACTTTCAGATGAATTACTAAGAGTATCTACATTAAAGTCGCCACATACAACTATTGACTTGTTAGAATTATTAAATATTATGTAAATGGATATATAATTTTTTGAATTAGAGAACACTCTATGTAAGACATAATAATACATTGCATGGTCCAAAATGTGCATCTAAGGGTACAATGCAGGGTGCTACACTATCTCCTATATAATATATACACAAGTGAGATTTGTAAATAGTAATGTAGATATATTGCAGTTTGCTGATGATTTTGTTTTCTACAGTAGTAATTATAATGTAGAAATTGCAATTGACAACATTAAAAGAGCCTTGTCCCATATATTTCACTATTATAATGATGTGCAACATTTAAAAATGAATCCCTCCAAAAGCAGTGTTATGATATTAGGTTCATTTCCAAACACTAATCCTAAAGTAATCTATAACTGAGAATTTATAAATCCCATAAAAAATAAATTTTTAGGCATAGTTATAGATAGAAAATTAACTTTTGAGGAACATATTAAATATATATCAAAGAATGCTCTAAAAGGTTTAAGTGCAGGAGTGTCATGGGGAGTAGACCCGATAATATTATAAATACTGTATAAAAGTATATTAAGGGAGTCATTTTGATTATAGTTCACTAGTGTATATAAATAGTAATCATGTAAATAAACTAGATTTATTGCAGAACAGAGCTTTGAAAACATTTTCTGGTGCAATGTGGAGACGAAAGAAGAAGAAGCATATGCGGTTTATCAGGCATTATTACATGTTTACCAAATTAACAATTGTAAATACTTTTTGATAGTTTCTGATTTACTGAGTTTGATCTAACCTTGCAGTTTCATTTAAATCAAATTATATTATGTATTTTATCAAGGAAATAATTCATCAATATTACCTAAGCAAATCAAAATAGCTTTCCTGTGGGTTCCTTTTCACTGGGGTATCTCTGGGAATGAAGCAGTTGATAAAACCGCTATGAAGGTAATAATGCTATTGATGTTAGAAATGCAATGGACGTTCCTATGACTGCCTTCCAGCAATTCCTTAATGAAAATATATGTAAGTTATGGTTAGAAATATGGAAAAAAGACCAAGAAATCAAAGAAAAGTGGTATGGAAGTATACAAGAAAGTTTACCTGTTAAACCCTGGTACAATAAATTTAAGGAAGCCAGCCGAGACTTTATTACTACGATAAATAGATTGCGTTTTGGCCATAATACACAGGGGCGTAGCTACCGCCGTATTTGCCGTATCAATTATACGGGCCCCCCGGGCCACGGGGGCCCCCAAAGTGTGTAAGGAAAAACAATAAAAACTTTCAAATTTTTTTATTTTACAAATGACAAAATTCTATAAAGCAATTCCTTTTTTTCCCGCCTTAAGCGTGCGTTCAAAAGTTGGCAACACTCTACATCGTTATGGCGGGCTGCGGGACTTCCCCGTTTTACTTACTTCATCTTCAACTCAGCGGGGAATCCCCGGGAATCCTTCATCGATATCGCGATGTACGTGTACGTTGTTGTACTTTGCATTGGATGTTAAACCACGGAGTGAAGTGCACTGTTTATTTACGCGCTTTATATAAATGTGCATTACATTGTAATTCAGTACAAACAATATTGTTCTTCTGGTTTAGCAGTATTAGTAGCGATTTGTAAAAGAAATTAGTGAAAGGAAAAGAGATTATCCCAGCGGCGCTGAGAAAAGAAAAATTAAACAGAAAAGGGACGAGGTTATAAAAAAAGTGCCCAAAATTTCTTCATTTTTTCAGAGACAAGATACTGTGAGTGATTTAGATTGGAAAGGTAAGTACTACCCAACCCATTTATTAGGGGCCCGTAGTGATAAACAAGGAAATCTTTTAATTTCGGTATGTCCATCTGTCCGTCACAAAAAGTTGTCTCCCCCCTCGATTTTCACAATTATACTGTTTTTAGGGTTCCGTGCCTTGATAAAAAAAAAAACAATATTCTAACTTATCTATAGGATCGATTTGTTTTGTTGTTTGTCTATCAGTCCGTATAGTATCGTTAATTGCGTGTTGAGAACTTCAGATGTGCAGACTCGCTTTCGGGTTCTCGTTTTGTATGGCCACTACACTACGCGCTGCGTTTAAATAGCACGCAGGTGTATAGTAATGCACGGACGGGCTGCAGGTGATTTTGTATCTACTAATAGGTACGAGCACAATCCGCGTAGAGTATGTGTGCGTCTGAACTGAACACTCTTAACTGTGACCCTTAGTAACGTTATTTATTTACATATAACTCTTTTTAGTTTAGTATCAAAGCATTCGTATTTATTTTTTAACAATTACTCGTTTATTTTTAGATTCTTCTGAAGCATGTTCTTCGTCACATATCCATCCGGAAATAGAAGAAAGCCAAGCACATACTTTATCGGATGTCCATCCAGAAATCGAGGAACCCCAAGTCAACGATTCTGATATATCTGCAGATTGTAATATAATTTCATCAGATAGAGGAAATTTTGGTGACAATTTAACTGAATGCGAACGAAAAATAATTTTTTAATTGGGTCCATTTAAACCACAAGGACCATTTCCAAAAGTTTCAGAAAATAACCGACCTTTTTCGGCTTATTATTATTCATATTTCAATCAGGCAGGCATAAAAATTATAAGACCATGGTTATGTTATTCTAACGTTTTAAACAAACCGTACTGTCACTTCTGTTGGTTATTAGCAGATCGTCAAAACAAATCGTACTCCTCTGCTTGGGTTAACGGTGTTTCGGTTAGAAGCAATTTCACACAAACTATTCTTGACCATGAAAAGTCACAGCAGCATATTAGTGCCTCACTCTCTTATAATAATTGGTTGCAAGGAAACACCATCGATACTCTATTGAAAAGTGAAATCGATAGTAAAATTACATTCTGGAGAGATGTACTGCATCGTATAATTAATGTTATAATTACTTTAGTATCTTGTAATCTACCTTTGAGGGGGCATGATTCTGATTCTGGCAATTTTATGGCAATTTCACGTCTGCTATCTAACTATGATGCAACTTTAAAAGAACTTCTTCTAAAACCGAAAGGTGAAATAAATTATTCAAGCCCTACGATTCAAAACGAAATTATTAGTTTGCTTGGTACCACCGTTAGGAACAATATTATCTCAGGAATTAAAAAAGCTCCATTTCTGACAATAATTCTGGATATAACACAAGACTTGTCAAAAATTGACAAACTATCTGTAGTTTTTCGATATATCTCGGTTACAGAAAATGATGATAATGTGCCTAAAGAAATAGAAATCTGTGAGTCCTTTTTAGGATTTATAGCAGTAACCGATTGCAGTGCTGCAGGTCTGAAAACTGTCATTTTAAATTTGACCAAAGAATATGGAATTGATTTGACTAAATGTAGAGGACAGGGATATGATGGAGCAAATGTTATGTCGGGTGTGTATGGAGGATTACAAACCCTAATAAAAGAGCATGCTCCAAATGCCGATTATGTTCATTGTGCTGCGCACGCTTTAAACTTGGTTTTGAACGATGCTGCGAGACGTTTCGTGAAGTATCGACTTTTTTCGATAATTTAGAAAAAATATATACTTTTTTTGGCAATAGTATAAACCGCTGGGCTATGCTAAGTGACGATTCATCTGAAAAATATTTGATTACCCTTAAAAAGGTATGTCCTACCAGATGGTCTTCTAGGAACGACGCTTTATTAGCAGTAAAGAATTTTTTTTTACTAATCATGAAAACTTTGTACCAACTAAATTTAATTTCAAATAAAAAAGATGAACGTGAAGAATGTAAAAGTATAATTAATATTTTAGAGAGTTTTGATTTCTTAGTGCTCGTTACATTTTTTTCTTCACTATTTGAAATTATTAATCCTGTTTCTAAAGCTCTACAGCATGAAAATAATGACTTACAGAAATCTAGTATTTTATTAAGTAATCTTTTAAATAGACTGTGCCAATTAAGAAATCAGAATTCATTTAATAGTTTGCTAAATTAATCCAAAGATTTAGCAAAAGAGAGGGGGGGAACAACTGTTTTTAAAAACAGTAGGCGAAAGATAACGAAGCTTTTCTTTGATGAGTTATCACAAGATGAGAGAATTTCCGACCCGGAATCCTATTTCAAAGTCAATGTATACTATTGCTATTTAGATATATTAATTTCTCAAACTAAAGAAAGATTTCAGAGCCTTTGCAACCTGAGTAGTATATTCGAAATATTACAACCGGAGAAACTCCTATCTTCTTCAAGCGAAGAGATATTAAACGCTTCCGGAAAACTGTCTGCTAAATACAGTAAAGACATCTCACTTAATCTTTGTGACCAATTAAAGGCTATAAAAACATGCTTAAATTCTGAAATTAAAAAAAAATATTCCATTAAAGAACTCATTGAATTATTGCTAGTAAAATTCAATAGTCTTGCATCCAGTTTTCCCGAGGTAATCACAGCATGCTTTTTATTCTTGACCCTTCCAGTTACGGTTGTAACGGTAGAAAGAAGTTTTTCAAAATTAAAACTAAGAAAAAATTACTTAAGAACTTCGATGGGACAAGAACGGCTGTCAACCATCTCACTATTGTCCATAGAGGCAGAAACTTTAGAAAAACTAAAATCATCATCAGCCATAAATGATTTAATAAATCAGTTTGCCGAAAAAAGGGCAAGGAGAGTGAATATTTAAAATTCGATTTTTATTTGTAAAATGGGTAAATTATGTGATAAATAAATATTTCTTTTCACAATATTTTTTTTCTTTTGTGAAAAATCTTTACCTCCATATAAGGGCCTCCAAAAAATTTTTTATACGGGGCGCCGACAAGGCACGCTACGCCACTGATAATACAGCACAGTCACACCTTACTACACTTGGTATTATTTTAAGTAATACATGCAACATTCTGAAACCCAAGAAGGAACCATGAAGCATCTTATTTTTGATTGTCAAAACTTCCTACTTGACAGATTAATTTTTTTTTTTGGATTTTAATGACTTGACAGCTTAGTGTTGGCTAGTGAACTCAGTGATGTAAACATTAGTGCGATTCTTCATCCCGTCCGCAGCGCCGCCGCCACTTGAACAATTATTAAGAGATAAAAACACTTGCAAACTGTTATATAAATATATTAAAAAAAACGATTACATCTATATAAAAAGTGAAGTGACAAAGCGCAGTGTTTTGTCAAATAAAATAAGAGAAAAAAAACAGACACGGCAGACACGTGAAAAAAGTATTGTCTTTTCATTAAAATTATTGTACATTTTAAAATTATATATTATTGTCATCTGAAAGCTATAAAAAAAGATTAAAAGAGAATCACTGAAATAATTTAATATAAATGCGGCAATTATTAAACATTTTTTTAACTCAGTTTTTCAGTCAAGTATCTAAAATATACTTGAGAACTTACTTAGTTATTGGTAAGGCGGGAAATTTTATAATTAACCAATCATGTATGAGAGTATAACAGAAAAATACTTATTATTGGCTGATGTTATCCACACTTTGCGATCGTTACGCTATCTATTAGGCATAATATGAAACATTTACCCGGGATTCAAGGCGGGATAATACATTATATTCAGAAACTTGGTTTATAAATTATATATATAGAAAATTGCTATCTTTCAAAATTATTGAATTTTGTCAAGATTATACGCTTAGGATTGAGGATTGAAAAAGTCATGAGATTATGATACATGTACCACAATTATTGTACATCTGCTGAATTCTGCTGACACTGGGCCGTGTTGACTGACGTTGTCTTCACGTTCCTGCTCCGCCGCCCCCTTCTGTGTCAAATTAAGCAACTCTATTACAAAATATCGTTGTCTATGGCCGCCATTTCAACCTACGTCAATACAGTATATAAATCCGCTGGTTACGCTAGTGCTGCACTCTGGGGCCAGTATATTACAGTATTATACCCTATACTTATTTTTTTTCTATTAAATATAGAGTTACGATCCCAAAAACGCAAGTAAAGTGCTAATACTGTTTCGAACGAAAAACTACTTGAGTAAAATAAGCCACAACACACGTGAAACTAAATGAAGAATACATTTTGAAGTGAATCTTCTTTTCTTTTTGATAGTTAATTAAAATGTTTCCCTGTAATACAAAAGCTTCACGTTTTGTGTTTTTTAGATAACATTTTTATTATATTGTTTTTTATATTTAGACATTTGAAATAAATGCATTCAAAATGCTGCTATTTGAAATTACAACCACAATGAATAATATTATCTACAGAGAATAAAAAAATAAACTTGACATAGGAAAGTACTACAGACTAGCCTATATTAAATAAAATAATAATCTTTAAAAACATTGTATATTATTTAAAAAAAATTATTGCCTTTAAATATCTTTCTATGGATTAATAAGTTAATTTCATCAACTTTCACTATTTGCCCATGCTGTTACAATCAATACAGTTATAAAATGGGGTAGTGCGGTTTAAATTAACTACATGGTGACCGAATTATTTCGAAATGTAATACTTCTCTATAATAATAGATTTGTATATAAAAAAATGGAACACGAAAAATACATACCTACGTACAGATTTTGTGAGACCTATTCATCGACCTAATAATTCAATAAATTCGCTTGATGCCGTAAACTTAATCTGATCAGAAAAAAAATTGAATTATATTTTGTAGCCAAAGCCTGTAGCTGTCACACTACATAGTTAATACCGTGGCTGTGCAATTAAGCAATGAGAAGGTTTATATTAAATTTAGAGTTGCGTATTTGCGTTTAGAATTAAGAGACTAAACTGCATAAATGGTTTAGAATTTTTAATTTTTTTAACCTCTCCGACAACCACCTTCCTCCAACAGATTACCACTTTTTCCGGAATTTGGACAAATTATTGCAAGGAAAATATTCAATTCCGATGAGGATATCAAAACTGCCTTCAATAATTTTATTGCTTCTCGTTGCTACAATTTTTTTCAGCAAAGTTATCAATTAACTACTGATAAAATGGCAAAATGGCTGAGATAACAGTGGTACATACTTTGATTTATTAATTAAAATAATTTCATTAAAAAAAATCGTTTTGCTTTTTCCGCCAATTGCTTATTTTTAATTGCAATTGTTAAGTTTATGTTAGATTTTTTCTAAAATCAAATTAACTTTCTTTTTCTGTTGCCTGTCCCATGTGACATTTGGATGATGCCATTGCCTATATTATATAATATACTTTATTTTAATTTTTAATAATGTAATTGGTTGGTTGATCATTTATGTGAATAAATATATTAACACGTCACGTCGAATTTGCTTTTTAATAGAGGTGTTGCTAGGTAAAATATTAACATTTCCCGAAAACTTGAACTTATGAAGCCTGCCTGAATAATTATTTTGATTTGGTTAAATAAGTTTGGTTTTTCGAAAGAGTAATTACTGAGATTTATCTCCGGCTCTTCTCAGAAAAAAAACTATCGGAACCTATTCGTTAATAAAAATATTTTAATTTCATGACCAAACTATCAAAAAGTATCCAACATGTATTTATTTATACTGAAAGGTCGAGAATTGTTTTCCACTTATTTCCTTCTATATCAAAAATATGAATCATCATTTCAATCTAGGACATATCATAATTGCTGCGGAACTGGGCCTTTCTACTATCCCATAGATTACAACAACAATCAGATTGCGCCCGTTTACTCTTTAGTAAATACGACTGGCTACCTTTTCCTGCTTAGTGGTAAAGATACTACTATAAGACTAGCTCCATACTTCTGCTCAGCCAGATTATACAAAGAGCTAGAAGGGCTCTACAGAGGTATCGTTAGGGCCGAAATAGGTAATGAGATAGGTATTCTATGTTTTATTGGACATTAATACGTATGTCTCCTTTCGAGATGTTATTTCACAATCATTTTTATTCTAAATATTACAAAAGTAAAAGCTAAGAGCTGTATGGATTGGAATTCTTTCTATTAGATACGAGTGAATCGAAATACAGCCGTAATGTTGTGTCTTGAAAGTTTATATTAGTAATCAAGTTGTACAGGCACATGCAACCTTCTAGTTTGGATACAAAAATATCATCCAGGCCCAGACAAAATCAATAATGGTATAGGTCATTGCTCTAGATAGAGGGAGCGCGGCATATACGCATATAATGGATAGCTAGATCAATAGCTGCAGTTGCACCACCCCTTTCAATCTCTGAGCATTAGTCGGGCCGGGAACCGTTTATATTACGCATTTGATCTCGTTGCGCTCGAATAATGTCGGACAATCAGGAAACAAAGGAGTTTCAAATACAGGTGTGCTTGAGTGACTCTGATGAAAGAGCAATAAGACATATTACAGTGTCTGGTGATCATAATGTGCAATGGTTGCAGCAGCGGCTGGAGCAAGAGTTAGGACAGCAAGGACCCTTCTTGCTGGTTAACCGGGGGTATCTTCTCCCACCCACCGTATTACTTTCCACGATTATCCCAGAAGATGTAATCGAGTAAGTCGATTATTTGATATTTTTTACAGTTACCATTTCCGGTTAAAATTATCCCATAAGATTTAATTAAATTTAAGCAATCTTGGGTGCTTGCCTAACTCTACTAGATAAATGATTGAGGTTAACTAAATACTTCACAACTTCGTTCCTTTGTGTGGATTTGGGAAAAAGATAAAGATTTCAAAATGGCGAGCAACCTCATTCCATAGATCTCTTAGATGATGGTCAAGTAAGTACATAATAAAAAGTTACAAAATTATGTGACTATTTGACTTATATTGTGAATGTAAGGCTGAAAAAAAGACTTTACACGCATATATTTATTTGCTTTGTTTGAATTTTGGACACACCCCCATATTCAGCTAATACAAGTCTCGTCGGCGAGCCAATGCAAGGGGGCTTCCGAAATCGGATCTCTCACGTCAATGCGTAGTCAATGAAAGAGACAGCGCACAGCAAAAAACATCGTTAGATATGCATGCCAGATACAGAATCTCACCACTGATATTGATTTCAAAATTATGAGCTTATACGATTATAATTCAAATTTCTAACTGGAGAATTATGTTAGTTACTTTATTTCATGATCATTTTACTTATATCGTGAATGGGATAGTGGTAGGCATATAAATAAAATTACCTATATCATAGTCTATGGGCTGTTCAAAAATGTTTATCATCTGATCTTACTCATTTCTATACAGATAAATGAGATGATATATAAACGGTTGATAACATATTTCAAATCATTGTTTCAGAGTTATACCTGTGCGAAAGAAATGTGAAGATGGGTCGTGTAATGGGGACGACCCTGATGGTGATGGTTTGGGACAAAATAAGATGGGAGAATGCAGCAGCGGCAGCCATCGTGATGACGCGGATCATGCAGGTGCAACATCATTGGATTTGACTGATAATGTCCCAACTCATTGTTGTGTATACCGCATGCTGAGTTGCATGAATAACGCTATGACTCTTACAAACCAGAACCCAGATACTGATCATATCCCAGTCGACAATCTTCCGGTTGGGCATCTACCGATCGAGCATCCCTCGGTTGATAATATCCTGGTCAATAATCTCCCGGTCGATCACCTCCCAGTCAATCACCTTCCGGTATCTTCTGTCGATAATTTACAACACGTTGGTGTGGACCACGGCGAAGAAGTCACCCCGGCTCAAGGTACCAGCGCAATATCAAATGGTGCTCGACTTGATAAGAAGAGATCTATTGACAACTGCGATGACACTGTTGCACAAGAGAGCGATCTTGAAGTACCAACACTAGCTCCGACTGAGCGTAAAAGACAGCGAAGCGATGAAACTGATCATAACGAAGGCGAAGGTAAGAATTTAGCCCGCTCATTTGAGAGCACCGGTCACTCCTCCAGGTGTAACATGGAAGAAGAACGATTAATGGAAGCAACCAACGAAAGTTTGAATGAGCACAAAGAACGATCTACCATTCACAGCAAGTGACAGTTGAGCTCTGAGTTAGAAGGTTGCGAAAATTTCAACCTCGCAGGCGAGAGTACATGCAATAGCTCCGCATTAGGTGATGATATAGAAGAACGTGACATTTCTAAATCATCCATCACCTGGGTGGAAATTGTCAGTGACAGCAACGATAGCAGCGATAGCAGCGATCTGGTGGTTCCGCTGAGCGACGATTCGAGTTCTAATGACGAAGTTTTTATCGGATACAATAGAGTAGCGGTGGATTTACCGATAGATTTGAACTTAGCAGGTGACCGCGATAATAGTTTTGGCGGAACCTTACAACATCTCCGTGAAATTCAACTTGTCAATTTATACGGGCCACCTATAAATGGAGGCAATGGCATACATATAGTAGATATGAGAATCCGCAGGTGGCCCTCAGGACCGATTCCTGCTTCCAATGTTGAACAGCATAATGATCAAATTCCTCAAAATAATGAACCTCCGGGTGGAGACGAAGCCGACGCTGGTGAAGCTGGACCTTCAGGTGTCACTTCAAACGTCCGTAGACCAAGCGAACCTAATAGTGGTTAAGGCAAAATGAATAAGAACTTCGCTGAGAGAGGGCGTCCAACAAGCGCGTTTTGCCCTGTAATTAAAAACGAATACTTATTTCATGCAAGTTTCCAGTGTATATCCATATGAAAGTATTATTAATTACTTACCTTTGTATTAACTATTTTGTGATTGATCTCGAGCGCAACTGCTCCGTGCCTACTACTTATTTGAATTGTAAATTATATAATACGGAAACTAAGTAATCACTTCTCCACAGATCAAAATATAACCTAAAGCACAAACGCAAAGTAAGTAAAGCCGTTTGCAATATTATTGGGTATCCCGTATTATTGGGTATTAGTGGGTATTTTGTTCCAGCTGGTAGATTGATAGAGTTGTAATGGATGAAGGATAAACAATACAATAAAATAAAGCAAACCCTCTGGGGTTTTGCTGCTCTATTCTCCTAGATGGTGGTATATTACTTTATAAATTTTTAACATTACTATTATTAATATTTAAATTCTGTTTAGTAATAATACTTAGATAAACATTATGATTACTCTTCGTCTTACCTATCTGAAGGTAGGTACTATTAATAATATCAATTACAGTTTTCCGGAATTAATGCAGTGGAATAACCCACATAATACTTTGCTGGTTACCAAGTTACCTGGCCATTTATTGGCCATATGTACTTTCCTAACATTCTTATGTGTATTATTATTATTATAACCAAAACTTAAGTTACCTACTGTAAGGTTGAAGTAAATGTTAGAATGTAGTTTAGTTGTCACATCAGTATTCGACATGATTGTTTAAATGTATTCTATTGTAATCAATTTATCATTAAACGGTACTACAATTAACGAACAATTTTATTTGCCTTCGGTGAAATTTCCTATCAAACAGTTATTTATAATCTAGTCTTTTTAAACCGATCTAAACCAAATCTAAACTTTTAAGCCAACGTAATCAAAGAATACAGTCGTTTATGCTGCAAATTTTCGACATTCGCAAGGGAATCAAAACCTTCGGGGTACTTCCCGTGAACTCAGAATCTTGAAATTTGGTACGAAGCAACGTCTTTTAGCACAGATAAAGGAAAAATTGCGAAAAGCATATTTTTTTAGATACAGCATATAATAAAAATATTTTTAATAATTTTAAACTTATTTCAAATACTCAGGACTATAATACCTTTAAGCTGTAACAATATCAAACTTATAGATATTCCAAGGCAATCAAAAGAAACATCTACACCTACAGGTTTGTACACCCTGTTGGAACCCTCGGTGCGCGTGTTCGATTCATACTTGACCGGTTTTTTGAAGCTATTTATTAAGTCTCATAATAAATTCCCGTTAGAAGAATAAAAAACAAATATTTAACACTTTGTTATCAACAATTTACTTTCACAATATCAAGTATTTTTATTAATAAATTAGTAAATTCAAAAAATCTCAGATTCATTATTTAACAATTATCGCACTTGCAATGTTCCTGTTCCAGTAGGAAAAAAATGTTAATTAACTGATGGACAATTTTTTTTATTTAATAATATTTTATATGTAATCTTTATATATATAATTCTACGGCTGGACCGATTTGAATTTTTTTTTTTTGTATGCGTTTGGGTGGCGCCCTGGATGGTTTAGATTTACAATTGGACCCGGTAGGTGGCGCTGCAATCGAATTACCGCTTTTGGAGTCGGTGTCAGCCGACGTAGGCTTGTAACTACATACATAGTTATAGGTGAGATGTGCTTGTGTCGCACGCGCGACTTTACCAGCCGAGAGCGGGAGGGGAGCTGTTAAATCTGTTATCTCGTATTATTATTGCTAAGTATATTGTAGTGTTTCCCTGGCTGACAGCGACTCCAAAATTAGTAAGTAAGTAACACATGGATCGTACCTACATATTGATACGTAGAAAAAGTAAGTTGATTATTATGTTGTAGAAGAATATGCAATTATTTTTTTTCTTTTCAGTGCGTATTAGTTTGTTTTGGAATAGTTTCTTTTTGTGAAGTCGTTTTTTTTTTGTTAATTTTTTATTCTTTTTAGTGCGTATTAGTTGGTTTTGGAATTATTTTTTTTTGTACAGTCGTTTTGATTTTTAAGATTCGACACCTCGAGCTCATGCAAATGTTATATTTTCGAAGAATACTGGTGTAAACGTCCATATATGCCCGTCTTCCTATATGCTTCGGCGGCCTCGGAGAGATCGACCTTGGCGTCTCGTTGACATTTAATCGGTATCCACATGCAAAAAACCGTCAAAGCCGATCTCAAAGACTTGTGGTTTTTGGAGCTTTTTTGCATAGTTCAAAGCATCGGTGGCTTTGGTTACGCTTCTTATCATTGAGTGTCTTATTTTATTGATTCTATTGATTATGAGCATGCTCCGTTCTAAGCCCCGTTGACAAGTTGTAATTATTCTTCTTGTTGTTTCTGTGTGTTTCCAAGTCTGCCAGGCGTTTGTTAGGCATGGAAAAGGACAGCTCGACATGGCTTTAGTTTTTAGTTCTACTGGCATGCTATTGAAAATTTATTTTAAGCTCTAGTATTTGTTCCAAGTAAGCTAAATTCTCCTATCGATTTCTGAGTAGTTACTATCCTTGTCGAAGCTGATTTGTTTTCCCATATTTGTTCGTGTATTTCAATTAAAAAGTGCAATCATTTCTTGGCTTAAACCTTTTGACTATGAAGATATTGAAAAAATGCTGATGGATTTCTTTTTCTGAAAGAACTTGTAGTTATACGTAAATAACACACAGCTACACTTTAAACACTCACTACACATATACATTCACACGTCTACTCCACATACACGCATAAACACACCCCACCATACACAGAATCATTTGTATATAGAATAAGTTTACTTTTACTTACTTTTACTTTTATTTACATAAATTTTAGATTGAGTATGTTTTAATAAGAAAGGGCACTGGCTTCTGTAATACAGGTATGTATGCCTAGCGCAGAAGTCAGAGACTGAATTTAAATTGTGTAAGATTAATTATGTGAATAAATTTATTTATTTATTATTATTTATAATTCTTCCGTGTCCACCGATATTCCCTTTTCCGTGGTGTTCATCATTAACATTGTCTTTGCGCGATTCATCTCTAATCCCATCTTCTTACGCGTTTAGTGCTTGGATCATAACGTGGAATTGTGAACTAGATTCCGAAAAAAGCACTAAATCGTCAGCAAATCTGAGGTGGCTGAGGTATTTGCTGTCTATGTACAGGCCCTGCGTTCCCCAGTTCAGCCTTCTTGTTATAGACTCCAGGATAGCTATGAAGAGCTTTGGTGAGGCCGGGTCACCTTGTCTTACTCCTCTTTCAATCCTTTCATTCCGACTCTTTCTAGTTTTACTCTCCCCATACTGTTGCTATAGGTAATTTTTAATACCTGTGTGTACTTACTCCTTCTCTACCCCTTGCTCTAGTAAGGCTTTCCAAATGCTTCTATGCGAGACGTTGTCGAAAGCTTTTTTGTAGTCTATGAAGGCAATGTAGAGAGCTCTTTGGCTTTCTTGGTATTTCTCTATACGTAGTCAAGTCTATAGTCGAGAAACTCTTTCGGAATCCCCTGAATTAACTTGAATAAAACCATAATAATTGCAAAATTGTACCAACAAAAAATACTTACTATTCCGTCAAAAAACACAATGGAGCCACCCATGCACGAGCACATCGCGTTTGTTTCAACCGTCCACCATTTCAACCATAGCTACTTTACAATACCTATTAAATTCTAAAAACTGCGCGCGCGAAACCGCAAGCAATACTGTAATAAAACTGTAAAACCGTCACGTCCATATCGAAAATTTCTGCCAGAATACAATAAGACCCTTATTGAAATTTTTTTTTTGTCTTTTTGCCTATTTGTACATGCTTATCTCAGCTACTAGGCGATTAATGGGCTTATTACAGGAAACTGGAACGTAGCTCGGGGCATATTTTTATTTCATAGCAATTGGTCACGGACAAATTGGATACCTTAGTTAAGAGTATAGTATCTTTTCAATTCCCTTTGATCTGTTAAGTCACGATATTCTTGCCTGCCGGAAATTTGAGACTCCGGAGTGAGCGCCATATGAATTTGTATTCTATGTACAAAATAATAAACAATATTTTAATTTTATTGTGAAAATAATTATTTTTTTATATTTCTTATACGAGGGACAGGTAGTATGCTATAAGTATATCACAGGTCAGCAAGTAGTTTTAAGAGGGTCCGGATACTGTTGAACTTTTTGAATGAGGTCCAGAAAATAAAAACAATAATAAGTATGTAGGTACTAAATTTTTATTTTGCATTCAAATCAAGTTATTATTAACATGAATGAGAAAAATTACTGACGGTCTTAAGCTACTTTTAATAGTTAGGTTCACGAGGAACAGCAATTACGAAGTGTCTTCAAGGTGCCGGGCACCTCCGTTAATTTCGATTCGAATATGTTCCTCAAAAAATTCATTGTAGTTTTCATAATCTGTAGGTATTATTTAACAATATTTGGCGGTCCGAGGTTCGACCTTCCGACGGTCCGTCAGTTGCTGACCGATGCTACAACCACTCTATATCTAGTATATAAATTCGTTGGAAAGGGAATTTGCATCTTATGATCGATTACTATACGGTACCGATTGATGCGTTACGCTTCCACACGCAGACGGGCACAGATATTATTTTTATAAATTTCTTAGTTCGTGTGGTATTTTTTGCCATCGGTCTGGTGACTATCTTTTGGTCTGGGATTGAAACTTTGTTGATCCATGCAATTAGTGATATGATATTGGTGATATATATGAACTTGGGCGTCGTGCATTAATAAAGTATTTTTTATTAAAGTTATATTAAGATTTGAGTTGTTGATAATATTGGTTAAAATCTCATATTACTGAGACCTACATTTGTTCGAAGATATTATAAGTTGATATGTGGTGAGTAATATTCGCGTTTCGCTGACACATTACAAAGTTCAGGCGACAGGTAATAATTCGAAGCAAAGAAATCATACTTTGGTAGATAATATTTCACAATGGTTATGCTAGTACTACTGGAATGAAATTTATCGTTGAATTAATTTATTCAATAACCACAATCCGACCCGCGGATTCATCCGCGTTATAAAACATAAAGATTATTTTTAAAGAACAGGTAGTCTATCATATGATAGGCTCTTAATAAACTAGTGCGCCTCAACATCTAAGATTGCATCACTGCTTACCATCAGGTGGGATCGCAGTCAAGCACTAGTTTATATTATTAAAATAAACAATACAATATATCGAGCACACATTACACCTGCGTAATACCGACATTCACGCGGACGAAGTTGCGGGCACACGCTAGTATAATAATAAATGTACTATAGACAATCTTGCTCAGTAGTTAAATCATAATAATATTATTATGAAAGTTTTGGTCATTTGTAATGTCAGCAGTTTATAGGTAGCTAGATTTTGCAATAAAATTTCCTCATAAATTTAGTGGAGTGACTAGACGACGACTAATGGAACGATCTCGTGGGTATTACAGATGACCAGAGGCCTAAGCATGAACATCTATTATAAGCGTAGCGTCATCGTTTCGAGTGCGACAAAAACCAATGCTATGGGAAATGGAACATCGCGCATCGTCACGGTTTTCGCGATGTTCTGTTTTTCATACACACCAGCTTTTTGGCGCACTCAGTACGATGATGCTTCGCTTACGATAGATGTTCCTGACAGTTTGTGCAATCTAAATCCTCAATACACAATCCTTCCTCAAACAATTTCGAGCATAAATACACAACTGTGGTCTACAGTGGTGCCTTGAATTTTGTGGACAGTGAAAGTCCATGGCAAAATTAATCCTTCTTTCAGCCGTCCCACAATTGAACGTTGTTGGAAACTGTATGCCTTTAGGGTGAATAAGGTGTACGCCGCCTCTTCCAAATCGATCGACAGGTCGATCTGAACTGACCGTACATATGTTTGGTAGGATTTGCATCAGAAGAAACTGAGGATGAGCTATTTTAGTTATGCAGCTGATAGCGCCGTTTGTTGCCAACCTAACCTTCCTTATTTTATACAGGAATTGATGCATCATATCTAAACTGATAAATAATATGCATGTAGCTGATCTGAGTGGTGATTGTCTGAGAGCAAACTGTGTTGAGGGATAACCTTCATTTTCCTATACTGAGACACTTCTGAACAATGGCCTGAGTTAATAGTTTATGGACTATTTTTAAGTCGCCTCCGCCTCCCCTTATAACGACCCCTTTCCTCTCATGTCCACCTGAGTTTACCTGAGTGATAGCTGTCTGAGTATCGAGCATGATCCAACGATCATCTCCTTACCAATGTCTGTCTGAGTCTGAGCAATAAGAATAGCTGAGTATCTGCGCATGATCCAACGATCGTGTAGTTACTAATGTCTATCTGAGTCTTAGTAACATAAATAGCTGAGCATCGGAGCATGATCCAACGATCATCTCCTTACTAATGTCTGTCTGAGTCTGAGCAATACGAATAGCTGAGTATCTGCGCATGATCCAACGATCATGTCCTTACTAATGTCTATCTGAGTCTTGGTAACATAAATAGCTGAGCATCGGAGCATGATCCAACGATCATCTCCCTACCAACGTCCGTCTGAGTCCACCCAAAAGATATGTCTGGCTGTGCAATATGAATAGCTGAGTCTCTAAGCATCATCCTACAATCACGTCCCTACTAATACCCATCTGAGTCCATCCAAATGATATCTCTGTCTATGCAATACGAAAAGCTGAGTCTCTAAGCATCATCCAACGAACACGTCACTACTAATATCCATCTGAGTCCACCCAAATGATATCTCTGTCTAAGCAATATGAATAGCTGAGTCTCTGAGCATCATCCAACGATCACGTCCCTACTACTCCCACCAAGGCAAGTAGGCATATCCCACTATAGCAAGTAATAACAACTGTAAGTACACAGTTTCTGAACCGTACGCTCGAATGTCAACTAGGTACTTGGTATAATCAACTAAATCTAAAGTGCTCACCTAGGCCTCCCGCAACACGCGCACCCAGGTTGCCACACTCACATCTCTCAATCTCTGCCTGGATAGTTAGTTATTTTGCTTTGTTCACACTTTATGAATTGATGAAACGTATAGTTTTTAAGTTTCGTGGGTAGCTGAGCCGGGAAATGTGCCAAAGCCGGTGACAGGGCTTTTAGGGTTGCCAGTCTTTAATATTAACAAGGTTTGACGCTTTAGTTATTTACAATTTATGGTAGATTTCGCGACGTAGTTCGCGACACCGTCATCAACACCGTTACCAATGCGTTCGAAACGTCAATATTGGACCGTACCTAATAATGGTAAATATGATCACCTTGCTGATACATATTCTGATTCAGTTCACAGCTCAGTTCAGCTGGCTGATTGGAGATTTTCATCTGTATTCAAAATACAGGCGTTTCGGAACGTTTGATAGGAGGCAGTTGAAAAGATCACCAAAGAGTAGAACGCCTACTCGTCCTAAGAACTCGTCTCCACGGTTCTTAATTTGCCTTATGCGTCAATCATGCACAGCATTTGATATGATACCATAATCTCATCGATAATCAGAAACTCCGCCTGCTTCCATTATTGCCTCATTATTCACAAGTGGTCCAATACAGAAGCAAGGCTACAACAAGATGTGCCCAAGTCTGTTTTATCCACTCTAACGCCACACAGTCCATTGCACATTTTAACCTTCTTCCTTAAGTTGGGTGGTGTACTGCTAACAACGTACCATTTTAGCCACCCTAACGCCACACTTGACATGGGCGGGAGATCCATGCTTGAATCCCGATTAACGAAGTTCTTGTTTAATTAGATGCCTATATATCAATTTTAATGTAAGTATACTCGTACACTGTTTAAACTTTATAATCCCCCATGCACTGTGTTCTACTTGTAATAATATAATACCCTTTTATTTGATACCCATTACTCATATTGAATTCAGATCAAATCAGATATGAAATTAGAAATATTGAAACAAATATGAAATCCGGAATGTTGCCATCGGCCACCTTATATTTGAAATTTGTCTTAGTATTCAACTGTACATACAGTATTTAACTAGTCTTTTTGAGTGTTCGCTAGAAAATGTCGTGATTCTTTTTTTTTTTTTTTTATACCACTTGGGCCGACAAACAAGCAGACGATCCACCTGATGGTAAGTGGTTAGGCCGCCTATGGACATTTGCAACACTAGGAGCATCGCCAATGCGTTGGCGACCCTGAGACGTGAAGTTGTTAAGTCTCATGTGCCTGTAATTTCACCGGCCCCCTTACCTTTCTAACCGAAACACAGTAATACAATGGCACTACTGCTTCACGGCGGAAATGGGTAAGGTGGTAGTACTTCCCCGGACGAACTCTACACTAAGAGCTCTACTACTCTAGATTCTAGTGTTTCGCCATAAAGCAGGGAGCACAATGGCTCTGAAGCGGGACCAATAATGGCAATTTCACTTTACCACTAAGGTAGCACAAACCAGGCGTTTCACCAGCAAACTTCAATGCTCCACAATGCTGGCAAACAACGTCCATTGGACCAATGCAAACTAAACGATGCAAGCTGTAGTCGATGGTGCAATCATATAGAAACGCTGCTCGATTCAAATCAATACTTTAACCATTTCTTCTTGCACTTCGAAGATTATTCCTCTGTTCATTTGTACGATAAGCTCGACAATTTCTCGTTTCTAACCTAGCCGTTTCACGGGCTGCCTCTCTTTGCTCTTGTGTTTGAGAAGCACGAATTAAGGCGCTTCTTTGCTCCATACTAACGCCGCGCTCTTTTCGTGCAATTTCTCGTTCTTCATCAGATAATTGACTCGCGATATTCCGTTGCCTAATTGCATTACGGCTCCGCTGTGAAAGATTAGATCTTCTAGGACGCGGCATTGTTATTAATATTAATACTGAATGTGCACTCGCATAAACCACATAAAACCACCAAATATATATAATAACAGTGCCTGAACTTTCGAGACATATAACCACTACGTATGAATAGCTTATCAAGAAAAATCATAGACAACCTATAAAAAGACATTTACACTTTTGATATAACAGTATCTGAACTTTCGAGACATTTTACAAAAAATAAATTTCTGAACGCACACATGAATAGTTGTTACAGTATTTGACAGGATTGGACAACAAATGTTTGACATGTAATAAACAAATCAGCATTTATTGAAATGATGAAGTATTCATTACACATATCGAGTTTTCATTGTTTTTAAGATGTATTATGCTATTCGGGAAAGAGACAAATCCAACTAATCAATAACCATGAAAATTGGTTCAGCAGATCTCGAGTTATAAGTGTTGTAACAAACCCGTCTTTGTTTTATATATATAAGATTATTAAAATAAAATTTTCAATTTGAAGACTGTAACATAAGTTACAATTATTCCCTCCTCAAATATTTTTCGAGTAGTGTTTATTCTTGCAATAGGTTATTAAACTTACGATGCATATGTACCTACAAAGACGATTTTGTTTTTAGACAAGGAACATTTGGTTAATTGCAAAAATGACGATGGTAATAATGTACCACTCGAAAGGAGGATGCCACCAAACTTTTTAGATACAGGTGCGTATATTAATTACGCTAATAAAGTCCAATAAAATGACATATGCATGCAGAAAACGGTAGTTATTTTTTTTGTTATATTTTCTAACGTAATTAATATCTAAGTTAGATTGTTTGGAAGAACAACATTCGATTGATTATTGTACATACCGACGATAAACCGATGCTTTCCAAAATAAATTGCGATGTAATAGCATCCTGTTGATTTTTTAGTGCAAAACCAGGAACAAAGTGATGCAATAGAACCAGGAATACAAATCTACGAAGAATCTAAAGTCTATACCTACCTCAAGAACAAAGTGATGTATATGTTACCGGCCAGACCCGATTTCAGGACAATCTCGTTTTGCCTAGGCTAAACTAGTATAGCCTAGTCCAAACTGGTTCATCCTAAGCCCGATAGGATAGACCAGTTTGGGCTAGGCCAAACTAGTTGATCCTGATATAAATACGTACACCCCAGGATAAATTGGTACGGCCTAGTCTAAACATTGAAGTATACCCAAAAAGCCAAAACAATAACATACAACAATAATAAAAACCAATAATAACTTTTTATTGCCAGAAAAATTTATTAAAATAACACAAGAGATAGTACAGAACAAGATACAAGATATCCTTACAACTAAAACAGTTTGGCAGCGAGTCCCAAGCTAAGCAGAGCTTGTATTTTGGGGCTTAGGGAATGCGATTGAATGCGATTCACCAGTATAGATTTGTTCTGAGTTAACAATTAAGATTTTCATACATTTATTGCATAAATCAGAAAGTGTGAACACGCAATGTTGTTATTATTTGCTTGAAAACAAAAAACTTGAAAATGTTGTGTAAAACATAACAAAAAAAGAAAACTGGGTAAAAAAGAGCAGACATTTTTTAAAATTATAAATAACATTGTACTACTGTGTGGATGAGTGTGATTGTAAAAGGGTGTGTGTGTATGTTCGCTACTGTGACACAATATTACAGCTAGACGTGGTCTATATTAAGTTTTCTGTGTTACTGTAGGAAGGAAGTGGAGACAGTGAGGTTTTTTATGTCACACATTTTGGTCACTTTATTATAGTTGTGTGTAAAAGAGTACGCTGGACACCTTCTGGGTAATAGGGAGTTAAAGATAAATAGTTGCCTTACGCGGAGGACTCCGAAGTCTGTGTACAGCCTATCAGTGGGGTACCGGAAGGGTTTTTCAGGATGACGTTTATTAACGCACGTTGGGCTATTTCTAAGAAGATGAAGTAACTCTTTCCAGCGCTTTTCCACACAGTGATACAGTACAGCAAAACATACTAACATAAGGCGTTCTTCATTACGTAGACAAGTTTTGTCACTCGACAGCACAAAGAAGCTGTGTCTGCATTAAATGTCAGGTGTTCATCGATTATGATACCTAAATATTTCAGTGAGGTTGTGCGTTCGATGTAACGGCATGTACATGAGTGATTTCGGACATCACCAGAGCAGGTATGGGCTCTAAGAAGCATCACAGACGGACTAGTGGTAGATGTTTTCAACTCCCGCATGTACATATTATATATAAAATTGGTTTAGACTAGGCCGTACCAGTTTATCCTGGGGTGTGCGTATTTATATCAGGATCAACTAGTTTGGCCTAGCCTAAACTGGTTTATCCATTCGGGCTTAGGATGAACCAGTTTGGACTAGGCTATACTAGTTAATCCTATCTCGTATAGGAAGAACTAGTTTAGCCTAGGCAAAACTAGGTTGTCCTGAAATTGGGTTTGGCCGGTAACATATATAAACCAAATATATTAACATTTCAATGTGATTCTTTGAGTGACCGTGAAATGACAGTTTCTCTTCGGACAGTTACTCGTCGCGTCGCCCTTTGCCTTTGTCAATAGCAAAGTATAAAGATTTAATAAGCTTGTGCAATAGCAACGCCATCCCAACAATCTATCATGATTATTTTATCAATTTACCTCATTTAAGGCTCGTACCCGCGCCAACGACCTTGAGTGTTTGGGCGGGGCTACTTACCGCTCCCCGCGCTACCCTCTCCTAAACATCGCACGAGCATACTCGATGCAGTTGTGTGCGTTCTTAGGTACGGTAACGACACCGCTATGAAGAGTATAAAAGTTACAGAGAGGTCACCAATACTTAGTACCCTTTATGGCAGAAGAAGTAGTAATATTGTATTTTAATATCTTAATGTGCTAAAAGAAACGGTACTGATAAAAAAAATACTATGTTATTAGTAGCATTATGTCATTTGTTAATAATAAAATTAAATAAAATATTTATTAAATAGCCCTTCACAGGCACATATGAATGGTCAGGCTCTAACACCAGTTCGGAACTCACAAAGGCTGCTTATTACCTCTACAGAAGTGTCAGCAGACGTACAATAATTATTGTACATGTATCATAATCACATGAATTTTTCAATCGTCAATCCTAAGCGTATAATCTTGTCAAAAGGACAATAATTTTGATCGATAGCAATTTTCAATTTATAATAATTTAAGTGTACAATAATTTTTAATGAAAGTTATTGAAAGTACAACAATTTTAAGGCACTGGTACAATAATGATGTTCCAACTCGGCTGCCAACACTGCTCTGCAGTATCTAAATTAGTTGTATTCGATCGTAGGGAAAAACAATGTAATATAAGTAATAGTTTGGACACAGTATATACATGACTACATTTAACATAATAACATAAAAGGGCGGTTACAAATTATTAACTGAAATAAAAAGCAGCCCACGCTTTTTTTACAATAAAATATTTTTTTTTTCTTCTTTACATTATTCTTAATTCAAATTTATTTTCTATTTTTTAGTTGGATTTTCTATAAAAGCGTGTTTTTTAGTTTTTTTAAACTATTGTTTATTTTTTTAGTTAAACCGCTATACCTGATCATCCTAGTAAGGATAACGGGTTAAACTATTTAGAATATTGAATTGTCATCGGTCCTTAACAAGTATGCCAAATTTCGAGTTAATCCGACGTCATGAAGGAAGTCAAAATCATGTTCAAAGATTCCGTTACATACTAACATACGCCTCAAGCTAATAAAAGCGTATTAAAAAAATACTTTCGTCTGCTACGACACGTACGGAATTCTTTATTATTAAGTTTTATTGTGTAAAAAAATCTCATTCTTATGAACAGCTTTTTTAAAAAAACTATTGGGAATCAAGGACAGGGTACTATGAAATTGGTTTTGTCGAATTCTTTGTAAATGAATTCGGCTACTCTGCAGTTTATGTGTTCTTTTTTAAAGCAATAACGAAAAATTTCATCCATTTTCTCGACATATTGAACAAAATCATCTGGTGGTACAATTAATAAGCTTCGGCTAGTATCTTTGCTGTATTCTCTGTATCTCATGTAGTGACTTTCTGAACTGAAGTTATGGCGGGCTTGATTTGGTTTGATGTATGATTTCAGAATTTGACAATCGATGTGATATTCACAGCATTTTTTCAGAAGATCACCACATATATAAAAAAGGGAGTTTCTTTCGATAATATCCATTTGATTATATTCTGAGCTCATCATTTAAAGTAAATAAACGTTACAAACTGATTCTACCATGCTACATACTTAGGTACCTACATAGATAATGACAGCAAACTTATGACGTCATGTTCATGCCCTGGATGAGCATCGAACCCACGACCTGTGGCGTAAAAAGGATATATCTAACTAACCACGCCAACTGGCCTGTAATTTTTTCATTCAGATAATATTTCTATATGATTTACACCTCGTAAGTAGGTACTTTGGCAAAGGGTGACCCATCTATTTTTACTTACCCTTTGACTTGTAAATGATTATAATTTAAGCTTGTGCAATAGCAACGCCATCCCAACAATCTATCATGTTTATTTTATCAATTTACCTCATTTAAGGCTCGTACCCGCGCCAACGACCTTGAGTGTTTGGGCGGGGCTACTTACCGCTCCCCTTATAAATGCATATTATTTAGAAATTTGCTTAAGTAAAATTCTTCCGCAAAGAAGCACACGTCCGCCTAGCAACGCGACCCGCCTCCCACTGACTATTTGGACGACGGCGGGGTACGGCAGAAAATTTTCCCCGATAAATTGCTTTTTATATTTATTATAAACAAGATATAATGAATTTTCAAAAAGTAAGAACAACAAATCATTCGATATTGTTTTCTAAAAAAGTAAATAAATTTTCATACAGTTTCGATAAAAATTGCAGCTGTAATACGGTTACAACCAGAAAAAATAGGGGTGAATTCAGAATTTTTTATCTACAGTTCTATAAATTAAAACATATTTCTAGAAACAACACATCACGACTCATATATTGTAGAATACTGTGTATTTTTCTGATTAAAATAGTGCTACAGGTAATGGTAAAAACTGGTTACATAGATACTCAGTTTTACAGTATTTTACGCAGGAGGAGCCTTAAGTGCAACTCTGCCAAATAATATGACTGATTCTGATTAATAATTTAATATTTTAAGTATATTACCTTAAAGAAACAAACATTAAATTTGATTTGATTGTTTTGTTTTTTTTTTTGCATTTGATTTTTATAGCTGAGGACTGTTTTCAGATAGCAGGATGGGATACATGTTTATTTTTAAAAGAAATAAAGATTTTTTTTCTAATATGTTCACTCTGTTTTATTTTGATTGCAACTTCGAAAAACATAAAAATACATTTTTGGTATTGTATCTCAGACTTACAATTCTTTAACTTTATAATGTAAATATGTATTAACAAACAAAATAGAACTGTATGTCAGAGTTACAAAGTCATTGTATAAAGTTTATGTTGTGAAATTACATTGTAACTCACAAAAAGTAATGGAATACATTTATAAATCACGTATTTATTATATGAAAGTGTAGATTTTCTCTTGTTGTAATCAATTTTCGAGGTTGGACGGCGTTAGGACTTAACGGAACTTAATAAGATTTTTTTAAAACTTTAACGCGCTCTCCTGTAAAGTGACGAAAAATGAGTTACAATGCATACTTGCAGGTGTCGATATGTTCTTATACGAAAACAATATTAATTAATGTATAATTAATTGGAAAATCACGATAAACCTTTTTTTGGCTGCGCATTATTGTTCTAATAAGTTTAAATAATATTTATTAGAGCGCACACGTGACATTCGACATAGTTAAGGTTTTTATATTGAAAGGGAGTGCAGAAAGCTTACATTTATATTTTATTAAACTAGCTGTCCCCCGCTTCTTTACTCGTGTTCCCGAGCTTTGAATCAACAACCTTATTATACTTCCATACAATCTTCATCCCGCCCTTCAAAGGTTTACAACGTTTTTAACATAAAACAATTGTCTATGTCCTTTCTCAGGCTCTAGACTATATGTGTACCAAATTTGATTTAAATCGGTTCAATAGTTTTGGCGTGACAGTGCGACAGACAGACAGAGTTACTTTCGCATTTATAATATTAGTAAGGATGTAACAAATATTTTATAATAATTCATATAAATTATTTATATTTACGTGTTTGTAGTCGCTCGCATCTGAGGTAATTAATTGAACAAAATTCAATAAAATTGTGTCAAAAAAGTGCAATACCGTTCAAATAAAAACAAAAAAGAAGAAGGGTTGAATTTCAATTACTAGGTGACTTCTTGTTTATAAAATTGCAATAGCGTTATAGTGTTTCATAGTGGGTTCATTAGTGTCGCAGCAAGTAATAGAGCAACGGAACGACGTAATTTTTGCATAGATATGTTTTATAGATCGGAAAAATGTGACAAGAACATTTTTTGTGTGTCTAGGTACTTTGGATTCGGGTGCCAAGTGCCGGATATTTGAAATACTCGTATAGCACCCGACTTCAAAGTACCTAGACACACATCGTATTTTTTGTCACATTTTAGTTTCAAGTAGGTTTTATTTTTGTTAGAAAGCTTTATTTATTTATGTCTTTTTGAGTGTAGGATTACACCAGATACTCAAAGTCGTCTATGTATTTCGTACTACTTTGTACCATACTTTTGAAAATTAAAGAAAAAGTACTAATTCAAACTTGATAAAATTTATATGGAACTTCCCCTGAAGTACAATCTGCCAAACGAAAATAAATCATAAGAATCAATTCATAATTAGCGGAGTAATCACGTAACAAACATAGAAAAAACATACAGTCGAATTGAGTACCTCCTCCTTCTGTTGGAAGTCGGTTAAAAGTAACAAACATATATTTTATCTCTAAGGAGAAGACGAAGTGACTGATAGTCAAACTAATAACTAACTTATTTAAAAAAAAAAAAACAAAGTCATGCAGTCATGCCGTACAATGTCTAAATAGATTTGGATTAGATTTCAACTTATCGATAGCGTATATACGTATTTAGTAGCGTGGCGTAAAACATAATACTTTGTATCCAGGGAAATGGCAATAAGAATTTATAATGCGGGTGGTACACTTATCCCTACCGAACTATCCCTACTGGTAGGGATGAGTGCACTTTTTGTCGATTTATTTCTACCGGTAGGGATAGGTGCACTACCCATTACCGAGTGGTACACTTATCCCTAACGAGCTATCCCAACTGATAGGTAAAAAAATATCAATAATACAATTTTAATTACTTTTTAACAAACACAAATAAGTAAAAAAAGAACTTTTTTTAAAAATTATATTTATTTTTATCTATACAATCTTTTTATTTGTTACTAATTTATGGATTAAAAGAATAATCTATTTATATTTTAATCATGTGCCTGTAATCGTGCACCTATACCTACCAGTAGGGATAGCTCGGTAGGGATAAGTGTACCACTCGGTAATAGGCAGTGCACCTATCCCTACCGGTAGAAATAAATGTACAAAAAGTGTACCACCCGATTTTAATCGCCTCGGTGGTCGAATGGTATAAAGCTCGGCTTGATATCCGGAGGTACTAGGTTCTATTACTGGACAGGGCAATGTAAAATCTATTAGCGTTTCCTTACTTAGAAATTATTACTTTAGTCCGGGATAAATGACGTGCCCGAGAGACGGCGAAAATAATCACCACATGTCAATTTAATGGGAAATTTGTGACTCATTACTGAGACGCAACAAGAAAAGTACTACTATCAACTATTTCTTTGATAATGGATTTATAACATGAGTCAAATTACAAAGCCAAGAATAAAAATTCGCACAATTTTAAATTAAAAAAATATTGAATTTTACACTTATATAAAATGTTCAAGACGCATCTGGAGAAGCTGTCAGATCACCTGAATTTAATAGAAGATTGGTGATTAAAGTGGAGATGTTCAGGTTACCTCCCAGTAAATTCTGCAAATTAAAAAATATCTATAATTAGTTAAATAATATAAGTTTACATATTATAAAAAACACCGAATAACATAAATTATGAAGACAAAATGGGATCCAATATAACACACAACAAAACGCGGTAATTTTTAAGTATTTTCTTACCTTGTTACTACTATCTTCATTTTTAAATGACTGTCTTTTGTTTAAATAATTATGCAACTGTTCTTTAAGAGTCTGTAAACAAAATAATTAATTTAATTACTGAAGGCCCAAGAAACTGCGACTTGTACTTAAAACTACAACTACCTTTAAACCCCTTTGAAGTATTCATGAATTCCTCCTATATTCTACCCAAATATACTCTAAACTGTAGTTACAAATTTGCATCGTTATGGCTTGATAACACCTCATGAGTACGGTGGCGAGATAGTAAATTTAAACTAGGCCGAGGAGTTGGGTTAGGGCCTAATCCCTATTTGTACGTATGCTGCGTGTGTGTCGAGTCAAGTTTTGATCCAGAGCTTGATATCTCGCTGGGTAAATGAACACGCACTCAGCAGTCACTACTCATTCGCCAGTGGCATTACATGGTTTGAAATATATTCGTCTGCGATCCATTTTATCCATCACACTAGTATATCGTAGTGTATAGCACAGTAATTCGTATTTCATAGTCGCCTACCCGAACCTCACGGCAAAGTAACATTTTTTGGTCTCACCGCTATACTCGTTAGGTGTATTCAAGGCATGGGTAAGGCTGTCATTCTACCAGAGATGCACGAGGTAGCTATGGGGCGAGTCCACTAATGCCTAAAAACTAAAAACTAGAAATGCTTTATTTTTTTATAGGTTATGAAAACCTTAAAGTTCCTATTGACGGAATCGCCACAAAGCGACCTCGCACAGCTCTGGTGGAACAGCGCCCTTCGTCTTGTTACACCCACTTTTCAACATAGGCCAGATTTCCATAAATATGTATTATCATTCTCATTTGTACACATGGTAAGCGAGTGCCCTTATGAGTAAGCGTATATTTTATAATTTCTGTGTCTCTTGCTGCTTTTATGACACCAATATAAAAATATATTTCATAATAATTAGAAAAAAATCTATATATACTTATTTATTACCTTCTCCAAACCGTCATTCATGGTGGTCTTAATTGGACTACCGGAGGGCTTTGCCTTAGTCTGGAAAAAAGATGGCATGATTATTATTTAGTAAAGGAGACTCCGCGAAAGTGTCATATGGGCCAAAAGCGACAGTTATGGTATTTGTTTTGGGATACCTTCGTGACGCCTTAGTATGTACAAAAGGGCATAAAAATGATGAGATTTAAGAAACATAATACTTTTAAAATACATATATTTGCTACATTGTTTGCAGTCGCGTTTACCTGATCATTCCTGTGCTAGTATCAGATATTTTATTATGCGTTTTCATCAGTTTTAATACCAATCGCCGGACATCGATTTTAATTTATACTATGCAGACAATGACATGGTACAGAATGTCATTGTATTCAGATATTGAATACTACTACAAATGTTTAAATGAACATACAGTTACCACAATAACTCTCCAAGGGTGTATTTCATCCCAAGAATGATCGTGAAAGAAACCGCGGGTGGAAGCTAGTACCTATAGTTATGAAAAACCGGCTGAGTGTTAGTTTGTCTCGCGCACGAAGGATTCCGTACCATTATCAGTACATAGTATAAAACAAGTCGCTTTCTTGTCCCTATATCCCTATGTATGCTTAAATCTTTAAAACTACGCAACGGATTTTGATGCCGTTTTTTAATAGATAGTGATTGAAGAGGAAGGTTTTAATGTATAATACATGTGACATCCCAAGGGAACGCGGGTAAAACCGCGAGGTACAGCTAGTTATAGATAAATAAATAGATTTAAACGTCTGTTGTATAGATAACTCCTTATTAGTTTTATTTTAAGTAAATTATTTATTTTTTTAGTTAAATATATAACTAAATATTCTGTGAATATTTCAAGCGTCTACCTGTTGCCGTTATCAATATCGAAGAAAAGCGATCCAAAATAATTTTTACTTAAATATTTATTTTAGTAAATGATGACATTTCATTTTCTTAAAAAATATTATTATTCTATTTACATTTGACCATAATAAATGCTAAAAGCCATATTTCAATCATTTTTCAATTAAAATAAAAAAGTTTATTGCATAACTTGTATTTTTTTCACTATATTAGATTTGAAAAAAGGAACTACAACTATAGACCAGGGTAGAAAAAAGTGAAAAAAAATAATAGTAGGATGAAACCCATTAGAAAAGGAGGAGAATATTATAAAAATGAACGGAAAAATAATTTACGGGCGATCTGAGGTCGGGAAGGGGATGGGGGTCAGTTTTAAGGGTAAAAAACGGTTTATCTCGATTTCCGGCAAAACTAAAAGTCCTATGGAAAAAAGTGAAATGGCAATGTTGAAGGTAATAAAAAGATCTAAAACTTTTGTATTAACACTTTTTTCACATAACCTCACAATTTATGTGAAAAATTCAAAAAACCAAGTCTTTGGTTTTTAATTTATTTGATTAGAAATATTTACTTTTTCACCTTATTTTGAATTAATATCGAAAAAGCACCCTAATTAATTTGGAAAGAAATTGAGAAAGTTGTCGAATCTTCTTTAAATTATATGCGTAGATGCCTATTTATAACTTATATACCTGAGTGACCTACGAAAAATTTTAGCCCATCAAAAAGTACTTCATAGAGAAGTGGGGAAGGTGCTAGGCGGGTATGGGTCTTACTACATACATACCTACTATTTCGTAGCAGCTGTAACAACCGTTAGCCTAGCCAGTATTCGAAATACAGTGCAGTATACTCGTACAACATCGTTTATAAAAATACATGTGCACGCTGAGTTTCTTTAAGATAATTGTGACAAGTTTACTTAAAAAAACAACTTTTCGAATCTCTATTTTTGTCTGTATCAATCAACTCAAACATAAAAATAGTAATATTTTCTTAAAAAAATAGTATGCTTAAAGTAACATAACCTAAAGATTAAAATTGAATGATATTTTCGTACAAGATTAAAAAATAATAATCTCCTTAATTTTGCACGAACAAATTTAGTTACTCCCATGAAAAAAATAAATATTTCAAAATACATAAAAAATATATTAAAAATCTATAAAAATATATAAATATATGTAAAATACATATCGTAAATATATTTTTAATAACTAACTTTTGGCCGATTTTCATATATATTTTATCCATTTCAAATATATTTCAGATATATTCAAAATATATATTTTTTTACATTTTCAGCTGTTTTTTGTCTTTTAAGGTATATTTTGAATGTGTTTAAAATATATGAAATATACATGAAAATCGGCTAAAAGTTAGTTATTAAAAATATTTATTTCGAAAAAATCTCGATTTTTCGATTTTTTTGTATTCTCTGAGAAGATTTACCCTAGTAACATTTATTTATTTTTTCACCATCGGAAAGTAGAGATTTCAACGAACACAAAACATACCAACTTTTTAAAAATACATGTGCACGCTGAGTTTCTTTAAGATAATTGTGACAAGTTTACTTAAAAAAACAACTTTTCGAATCTCTATTTTTGTCTGTATCAATCAACTCAAACATAAAAATAGTAATATTTTCTTAAAAAAATAGTATGCTTAAAGTAACATAACCTAAAGATTAAAATTGAATGATATTTTCGTACAAGATTAAAAAATAATAATCTCCTTAATTTTGCACGAACAAATTTAGTTACTCCCATGAAAAAAATAAATATTTCAAAATACATAAAAAATATATTAAAAATCTATAAAAATATATAAATATATGTAAAATACATATCGTAAATATATTTTTAATAACTAACTTTTGGCCGATTTTCATATATATTTTATCCATTTCAAATATATTTCAGATATATTCAAAATATATATTTTTTTACATTTTCAGCTGTTTTTTGTCTTTTAAGGTATATTTTGAATGTGTTTAAAATATATGAAATATACATGAAAATCGGCTAAAAGTTAGTTATTAAAAATATTTATTTCGAAAAAATCTCGATTTTTCGATTTTTTTGTATTCTCTGAGAAGATTTACCCTAGTAACATTTATTTATTTTTTCACCATCGGAAAGTAGAGATTTCAACGAACACAAAACATACCAACTTTTTTAAAAAGCTGATATTTTGACGGGTGAATTTTCGATTGAAAATTAAGGTGCTTTTTCGATATTAATTCAAAATAAGGTGAAAAAATAAATATTTCTAATCAAATAAATTACAGCGTATTTGGGACATAAAAAGGTAAGTATTCACCAAACTTTGTGAAAAAAAATATTTTTGTAAAAGATAAAAATAAAAAACCAAAAACATGTTTTTTTGAATTTTTCACATAAATTTTGAGGTTATGTGAAAAAAGTGTAAATACACAAGTTTTAGATCTTTTTATTACCTACAACTTTGCCATTTGACTTTTTTTCATAGGACTTTTATTTTGCCGGAAAATGAGAGAAACCGCTTTTTACCCTTAAAAACTCACCCCATCCCATACTCGACATCAGATCGCCCGTAAATTATTTTTCCTTTCATTTTTGTAATAGGTATTCCCTTCCTTTTCTAATGGGTTGCATCCTACTATTTTGTTTTTCAACAATTTTCTTCAGTATAAAAGTAGTAAGTGCTTTTTTGTTTCAGGTGTGAGCGAGAATCTTACGGTGATTCACCAATTAGCTATATCCAAGTGAAACGAGATGGAGACATATGTGTAGTTAAGGCTCGGATTACACCTGAGCCGAATGCCCAACAGAAACGTTATGCAAACGGTATGTTAAACGTTATATAACTTCATTGAAATGGAAGAAACTATTATTTCTGTTGAATGTCAAGATTGTGCTGCACATTTAGGTAACTATTTTACTTGCCTAGCTTCTGTGCTTAGGCCCACCAAGCCAATTGGTTGTTAACACTAAACATACCATAACCGGGTCAAATGACCCATTTTGAACTATGCATTGAAAATGCACATATCATCTTATTGCTTTTGCATATTTGACTTCATGACTTTTTCTTACTAATTAATATACAGTTATACTATTTATTTCCCTTCCTAACAACCATATTTCATACATACAAGCAGGAAACATAAAGTCACATTTGACCCACTATGGTAGAAATTCGTACCTAGTAAGAGTTGGTATGATTAGTGTTAAACCACACCACAATGATGTATGTTACATTAAGAGTTAGTTCTATTTAGACTTAGCATCTTTCTTGGGCAGAAGGCAATCAATATAACTATACTAAACATTTTGTTTTCATGTAAAAAGAAACATACCTACTAGTTATGATTTGGTATTTTCTTTATACATCTAAGTCAATAAAATTTATGAAGGAACCTTTTTTAATTGTTTAAACTAAGTTTTACTTACATAACATCAATCAATTTACATTTCTTTTACATACATTACTCGATACAAGCTTGCTATAGCTTTTTTAGTGGGGATACACTGGCATAGTGAAGATCATTTACAGTGAGCATCCACAACAAGCGTTGTGTTTTTGGAAAAAATCTAAATAATCATTGACCTGAAGTTTATTAAAGCCAAGCAAATTGCTAAAGCACCTGAACTTGTGTAAATACCTTTGAATAATGAATGTTTCCCCACATTAGTAAAAAATAATTGCACAATGGTTGGTGACACTAACAATTATTAGATGAAGATTTGTAAAGAGCTAAACAATGGGGAAAAATTGACAATGAATCATCTTCAGTCAGTGAACTACACTGTTGATTTTATAAAATATTGTAAACTCGCAATGACTACAATTGCATGTGAAGAAGCTGCATTAGCAACTGTTGAACAAAATGAATGTCCATTGCGGCACAAGCTATGGCAGGATCACAGCCTCCAAAGCTTATGATGCTGCAATGTTCTTGAAGAAACATTAACTCAAACCATATTGGGAGCAACTAAATTGAGGGATATGGAGGCTATGAAAAGGGGTTGATTCTTGGAAAGTAAGGTTATGAAGAAGTAGAATTTTTTTTAAATAAAAATAAATAAATGTGTATTACTGTTAAATAGTAGATATCCTATTATGGGTGAACCCACACCATTGAGATAAAATCCCCAACATCCAAACTAGCCAGGGGACAATATATTAGTGTAGGAAATAAAGTGACTGCAAAGTACATGTTACAAGTGCAACTACAGATGCATTTTTCCAATAAAGTAAAAGCTCTGTTATGTTTTGCTCATACTGATTTTGAATTTTCAGTAATAATTTGTGTTTTAGAAGTGGACTATGATAGCAAACTGTGTGAAAATTTATTGGAAAAATGCCACATTTATTGGAATTAAGCCATCATTCTCAAATTATGTAGAAAATATAATTTCTATTTTGTGGTTTGTAGAGAAAATTCATTGATTTAAAAAAAAAAAAATCTAATTTTGAGTATCTGATTTTTTATGCTATGTTTGACCTTCAATAAAACAAATGTAAATATATTCATTATTTTATTAAAACATATTGCATATTTAGTCCACAAGCTATTATTATTACATGATCTATGATAGGAATTAAATGATGAAGCATGAGCATGTAACATGTGAAACTCTTAAACTTTTCGTACTGGTTCAACATGTATTCTTAATGCTGCGATCTGCTTTGATTTACTTCATGTTTAGTGCTGGGTGTAGACTTGGAGTCAGAAGGTGGTCATATGAGGGTACATTTTTTGTCTTGTAGCAAACATGACTAGTCTTTAAATCCTCTGTCAGCCATCACTGCTTTGTTAGGAGGTAAACACTGTAAGTAATTACAATCTTGCACTATCATAACATCAGTTACTCTTCCACCATATCCATCAGAGATGAAATTCACCAAACCATCAGGCGTACCCAAAATTAAATACTTAAAGGTGTTACATTCTTACAATCTCTTATGTCCCACTATCTTTCTTTATAAGTTCCGTCATGTCATTCTTTTGATTTCCTGATCTATTATTTTATGTAATCTTTTTATTTTATTTATTTATTTTAATATGAATAATATATTATTATACTTGTATTACTAGTAAGTTTATGTATTAGTTTATTTATCTTATCAATATTAATTTATAAGTATAAGAGTTAACTATTTATTTACATAGATGTAGGTTTTTTTTCTTTTATTTGAGGTGTCTAAACGTGTAACACCTGCTATCCTCTTCTGTATCCTGCTACCCCTAGGTTGTCTGAAAGAAATCGCTTGATCACTAAGATTGTCTATTTTGTAAACACTTGTTCCGTTATCCACCTCATTATGTTTCTTCTTCTCTTGTTATGTGTTGTACAGATAAAGTATAATGTATTGTATTAGATTTTTTCTACTGCAACTAAGTAAGTGATTGGTGGAATGCATCTGATGGCTTTTCAATCTGAATTTCTAGGCAGTCAATGAGGGAAACTACATTTGCATACCTACTCCTAAAAGATATGGGCTAATTTTTGTAAATGTCTGATTGTGTTGGTCACAAGTCTTTTAGTTTTGTTGCGATAAGAGGTATACTTTTAGAGAAGATTCTAGTAATAGTACTTTGTGAATATCCAAATTGTAATGCCAATATGTGGAAATCTCCTTTAGTTACATTTTTTTGTGGGTTATTAAAATATGTCAGTAGGAAGTGGGATATTATCACTTAAAAGTTTTATTAAATGTTATGATTGTTTAGGTAATCCGAGCAAAATTTTTGGCTGTTTTGCAATAGCAATAAAATATTTAATAACATTTTCTTTTTAAAACAGATAGTTTTATTGGAGAAATTCCAATATTGTGTAATGAAAGAGGTAATGGTGACAGGCCTACATTTTACTTTTCACTAGGTATGTTGACACTTTTACTCCTGTACTTCGGTTTAATTTTGACTTGCATAGTTTTGTCACTGTAATTTATCTTCAATATGAGAAGTGTTCTGTCTGATGATCATCACATACTTCAATACAGGAAGTACTGGGTCCTGCTTGATTAATATCACATACATTTGAATGAGAAGTACTAGGACTTGCTTTGTTATCACTTCATTGGGGAAGTTCACCAATTTCTAAAATATTACAACTTTTGAAAGCATACTCTGAAAGAGCTTAGTTTCAGTCTGTCTTTTAACTACAGCCACTCTTTCAACTGGTGGTGGCATATTCCGTTTACTCCTTTCTTTTAACCATTGTTTACATTGTTCTCCTTTCTGTTTCATTACGTTATATTCAATATAAGTAACTGTATCTTCCGTAACCTGAAATAAATCGTCAATCATCAAAATTTCGTAAAACCGCAATAGGAATAAGCAAGCTCTAGATAAATATTAATAAACTTTTGTAAACTAGGATAGTCATAGACCGAATCTTCTACTGTTTAATATCTAATTCACACTTAACTGTACATAAATATAGCATACTTACGTTAAAATTATGTTCACAACAAAATGCAAGCGATAATGGAGATATATTATCCCTTCTCATCATCTAACATCAACTTTTTCGTACTTTCGCATCTCGTGGAATACGAACAAAAACACTATCGGGTGTAATAATAATAGTGTTTTTGCACTTCGGTACCATAAAATACTTGTTAGAAGGATTTTTAAACTTTTTCCATGATTTGTATATAATTTAAAACTCAAAATAAGTATGAAGTAACTGAAATGCAATAGTAAACAAACACGGGACATAACCAATGACGTGATCAAAAGCGCGCGCTAAATGGTGGCTTTTGAACGGCTCAAATTATAATTTTTTTTTTTTTATGTTTTGGTAGGCAAACGAGCAGACGTATCGCCTGATGTAAGCGATAAATGTATAAAATGTCACTTTGAAAATGAAATTTGACTATTTTCAAGCCTATTTACATTTTTTTTGTTTGTAATATAAATGAGTAATTTAAGAAATAAAAAAAATCATGCTTATTCCCTATTGTAGTTCCAACATGACGTAAATATTTATCTGAATGAAAGTGGAAAACAGTGTTGCCCACTCAAATTTTAAATAGACCATAGTAGATATTATTTTTTTATAATCGAGATAAATTATATTGAACACTTGCCTGACAAATATACAAAAACTCATTTAACATGAACTAAGGAGAAAGTTTATAAATCGTTTTTTAGCCTCCAATTAAACCCAATCGAGTTAAGATTCGATTCGAGTACCGATCAGTTTAGTATTTTAGTTTTTGAACATCGTCATCATGACGTCAACACGAAAATCATTATTTTTTAAACGTCCAACGTTTATGTGTTGTTTAATGATAAGTAATTTACAGTAAATATCCCATTAGTAGAATTGTTCATAGATCAACGTACAAAGGTTATTTGATAATTACTCATTAATTGTGAAATGCACATGAATTCGTCACCATTAAATTTATTAAATGTTTTTGGCAGTTATAATAGTTTACTTGACTACTTTACTTTGCCAATAAATATTCCCATTTGTGGGACAGAAGACAGACAATCTATCAAAAATATGTATGAATGTAAAAATTTTGAATAGACAAATGCACATTTAAAATTCATGAGCTTATTTGATTTGATATAACCCTTTTATCTACACTTACCACCTCACTAAATAAATAATTACTTCATTGAATACAAACCTTTTATTTCAAAATTCCACAATGTCAGGAACACTCCTTTCAATCCGAGTTGGCCACACTTGTCATGACATGTCGAAATTGTCGAATATCCATGTCCGATACCGAGGTCATAAATAAAAAAAAATAGGATAGGGATTTAGGCAAAGTTATCTTCCGACGCTGATAATGGTGATGTTTTAAATCCCTTTTGTTCACTACCGAATACACTAGTTTATGAATGTAGAGAAGTTATTAGGAGTGTTACTTACCAATTAAAGCTATTATATAGAGCATGTGGCAAATCTAGGTTGCAATCATAAATTGTATAGATGCAATCAACAACTAATCACTGCCTTGATTAGAATAGGTGTTAAATAATGGCCAGGCCAGAGAACGTTAACGAGAATCAACAACTATTAAAATTTTTGGGGACCGAGTTGAATATGAATAAGATTCCATAATCTACATTATTACTGTAAATGCACGTTGGGTGTGCATACTCTGGGATGCAGCGCTCAGAGTCACCTACCTTTAGACATCAAATACTCCGTACAGCTAATTTATTACATTCAAATATCACTATATTATGTATTCATGTAAATACTGTATTGTTGCTCTTGACAAACAAGAAATAAAGGCTTCCTAGATAATACCATAATAAAAATATCAAAAATCTGGAATGTACCATGTTAATCCAGGTGAGATAGCCTACCATAAATAACTATTCATATTGTGTTTGTTAATTTATTTACCCGACTGAAACACTAATATGTGGCAACAATAGATACTACCTTTTTCTTCAATTATTTCTAATCAATTCTCCAGATTTTAATACCCTTTTGCATAAGGATGTAATTGAGGTATCTAAACACAAAAACCATAACAGTAAACAAAACCCACAAAAATTTGGGTAATCTCCTTTTATTCAATAGGTTATAAAAGCGTATATTGGGACTATAGAAGTATAAATTCTATGGGATATATATGTTACCGGCCAAACCCGATTTCAGGACAAACTAGTTTTGCCTAGGCCAAACTAGTTCTTCCTATAATCGATACGATTAACTAGTATAGCCTAGTCCAAACTGGTTCATCCTAAGCCCGATAGGATAAACCAGGTTAACTAGTAACACTAAAACCAGCAAAACTAGATGATCCTGATATAAATACGCACACCCCAGGATAAGCTGGTACGGCCTAGTCTAAACCAATTTTGTAACCGGAAGATGTCCAGCGTACTCTTGCACACACCTATAAAAAAATGACCAAAATATGTGACATAAAAAAACCTCACTGTCTCCGCTTGTAAAATAAATGTGGCTTCTAACACTTTCCAACAGTGACACAGAAAACTTGATATAGGCCACGTCTAGCTGTAATCTTGTGTCACAGTAGCGAACACAAACTCACCCACACACATACACACACACACAGTAGTACCAAGCCAAAGTTATTCTTAATTTCAATTTTTTTTCTGCTCTTTTTAACCCAGTTTTCCTACTTTTTATGTTTTACACAAAATTTTAAAGTTTTTGTTTTTAAGTAAATAATAACAACATTGTGTGTTCACACTTTCTGCTTTATGCAATAAATTTATGAAAATCTTAATTGTGAACTCAGAAAAAATCAATACTGGTGAATCGCATCCCCTGAGCCCCAATATATAAGCTTTGCTTAGCTTGGGACTCGATGCCAAAGTGTTTTAGTTGTAAGGATATCTTGTGCTCAGTACCTGTGTTATTTTAATGAATTTTTGTGGCAATAAAAAGTTATTATTATTCATTATTATTGTTTTGGGTATACTTTAATGTTAGACTAGGCCATACCAGTTTATCTTGGGGTGTGCGGGCGTATTTATATAAGGATCAACTAGTTTGGCCTAGCCTTAACTGGTTTTTTTTTTCAGCGGTCGCTTCCTTTTGGAGCGACCTCATCTTATACCCCTGGCATGGTCAGGGTACTTTTCTATCAAATTTTCAGTTTTTAGACTACTATTTTTCCCGTGATATTTCCCATTTCCCCCTTTATTTTTGTGTTGTCAATTTTGTCTATATTTTTAAAGTTCGATACCAAATGATTTTTTCTATTATTTTAATTTGTTGGCCCTGTTTTATTTGTTATTAAATGTTTGGATATATTGCTCCCCTTTGTATTTAACAATTTTTCTTGTTTATTTAATGTCTTTATTTATTACTTTGTGATCATTCAACTCATACTGCTTTCTTTTTCAATCGTATTCTTTGCATCCGTTTACTATGTCAATCATTCAGTCTTTTTCATTATCCTTCTTTTATCTACTTTTCATCCCTCACTAGTATTCATTCATAATGTTTTTCTGGACTAAGCTATACTAGTTAATTCTATCGCGTATAGGAAGAACTAGTTTAGCCTAGGCAAAACTAGATTGTCCTGAAATCGGGTTTGGTCGGTAACATATATATAATAAGATTTTTCAATAAAATATCAAGTTTAATATCTTACCAATGGTTTGGATAGCATTAATAAAATAGTATAAAGCTTTTTGTTCTGTTTGAACAATTGTGCCATTTTTTTGTCAATCTCCTCACGTGATCGCTTCATCTTCTCCACCTTGGTCTTATTATACTGTAGTCTGTAAGCATGATATAAAAATAAGCATATTATACGCAGTTACCTGAAATTTTATATATTAAGAATACCCTAAGATGCTCCATCGTGAAAGATTTTTAACATCATATTTTGTTGTCACCATATGTACTTGTCTGGAACATGCAGACTAACTATAGGTTGGGATTTTTTTACAATATATGGAAATTAAACCACGACACTGGCCTGTGTTATTAATTTACTAGGTTTTATTAAGCTTTGAATTGAACTACAAGTTTCCTGACGAGATTTCACACACACACCTGCCCCAAAATTATATGTATTTCGTACATTCACTCTTATACTAATCTATTATATCTAATTATACGAATACTTTTTTATGTAATGTAAGTACAGTAAACAATTAACTTTAACCTACTTTTCAAAAGGTTAGATTTATGATTGCATATTCTAAGTTATACCATTATATATGGTTGCATGAAACTTAGTCATAAAGCTTTTCTATAGCTTACAGCTTATTTTACACAACGCGATTATTACTGATTGCGATCGACAAAGTTAGTGATTGCAAGCTGGTTTTCTATACCTTATTTCATTGATTATAGAAGAAGCATGGCATGATAAAAGTTACTTTTTAAGTAAGTTTTCAATTAAATTGTATTTATTTTATAAAGAATGTCTCATTTCTGAATTTTAATGCTATGAAGCATTTCGAATAATTTCTTTAAATTTATAAAACAATTATAGTCTTCGCTTAGTAAATAAACACGTCATAAAATTGCAATGGACAGAGTTTTAAAAGGCTGTGCTTGGGTTTTTATGTTTTTATTATTTTAACACCCGAAACTCGGTGTAGTACAATTTTAGGTAATTTGAGAAAGTTATGTGAGGTACAGGTTTGCGTGGCAATTACCCTTAACATTATATCTACACCCAGAAAAATATTATTATTCGTTAAAATGAGATATTAAAACATAATAAAATAATAATATTCGCCTAAATTCCTAATACAAATTCGAATATTTTGTTAAAATATTGCCATTTATACAGTTAATTCGCAAACTAATCAGGCTTTTAACATTTCCGTTACGATTCTAATGAACGTGGTATGCACACAGTTATGAGCAAATATATACAGCGTCGTAGCTAAGTACAGGCCGCGTGGACAATCAGACTGCTAGCCGCTGGGCCTAGGTACACAAAAAACATAGCCAGAATTCAAATACGTTTGGGGAGTGAACAATCATTTCTAGTCCTGGGCACTCATGAAATTTGCTACGGCGCTATATATATACATGACTCATGATCTTCTCATTGAGGTAACTGATCATTATAAAATATGAAATAAAATTATACTATTAAAGTTGTCTAAATTGGGAATAGACCCACCCGGTACGTTCCTACTAATATATGGAACAACTAACTTATTGCAGCCATTGAGGACGACAAAGGAAATATTCCACATTTGATACTACTTACTTCTAATATGTAAATGATATAAAATTAAAGGATGACTATTGTAATGTTACTGTTCGGAAACCGCGCTTTATTTCGATGTCTTAATCTTGTGTTCATAATAACACTGGCCTACAAAAAAGATTGTTTTGTTTTGGTGCAGCTCTGTTCGCATCTGTAGTCGGTAAGGTAGGTAGTATGAACTACATTGCTGCTACTAAATGTCAGCTGACAGCTCTGGTTTACCTACAATTCTTATTTGAACTTTTTTACAATTTATTCAAAATCAGTCCATGTTATAACTACTTTTATGACATTAATCGTATAAATTTATGATGGCAAGTAAGTCAAGAAATTGCATTAACGATCCTGATATGTTTTGTTACATATTAAGCGTCAACTAATTAAAAGTTCTACAGAATTCGAAGCTTGTATGACTGAAATAGAAAAACTTGCGTGGAAATCTTTTGTCGTTGTTATACAAAACTTTCATGGTAACTTCAAAGCAGATAACTACAAACAGTTAGACGAAGAAATGCTGCTGAACTTCAAAAATTTAGGCTGTAATATGAGCTTGAAGGTGCACTACCTGCGTAATCATATCGATCATTTTGAACATAATTTAGGAGATTTTAGCGAAGAACAAGGTGAACGCTTCCACCAGGATATAAAAACAATGTGTTTAAATATGTATTTTTCTTTTTTCTCATCAACAAGAGCTGATATGAAAAATGTGACTAGTTTTCTCGTGTCAGCTCACAAAATATACTCAAAATCAGGTCTAAAATATTAGGCACCAAAATGAGTGTAGGCCAGTGTAATAGAACGATTATAATAATAATTCTTTCAATCGATCAAAAGGGTAGCGATTTTCGAAACAGTAATTCCAAGAAATTACTGATGTATTTAATCAATTAATTTCTTGCGCACCGAAATAGTCATATTACGATTTCCTTGAGTTTCTTTAATAACTAATGATGAGCAAAGTGATGCAAAATGATACCTGAACTCATTATTTTCGCAATGCTTGCATTTTTTTACCAGCGATTCAGTGGACTCGAGGTCGCGCGGCGAGCAGCTGCTGACTGCAGACAAAATCAACAAGATTTGATCATCGCTTTGCGTACTCATGTCAGCTGGTTTTATTATTGATGCCTATCTTATTATGATTATTTCGCGACTGTGTTAGGAACTCGTTTATTTATATGTATATATTAGTAATTCGGTAGGCTTTATAGTACTAATAGATATATTTGCATATTCAGCCACTGCAATGCACTAATTATTTTAATAGTATAAACCGTGTACTAAACTCGCACCGGCTAATGTAACACCTATCCCACAATCAAAAAAAGTGACAGGTGTTATCCGATCCAATTCTATTTCCTACCATAAAATGCAGCTTTTTACATAGGTATTGACAAAAAACATTTTCGTTCTATACATAATTTTGACATTATACTTCTGTTTTGTAAATTATATAATATTAAATACAGAAGGACCATGGCCTGCGCACACTAGCGGACGGGACGGCAGAGGATTTAAAACTTTTCAATTGAATTTAATGGGGTATTCTAAAAGCAAGAAATTTCAGGTGATTTTTGAAGTGCCGTAAAAAATGTCATCAATATTTTTGTTATTTATTTTTTATAAGTTATTTATTAACATTATAAGTATATAGGATATATATTAAAAATGGAAAACGTTGAAAATTTAAAACATTTGCAGCCGATGAAGGTGGACGGGCCTCAAAATTGGCCCGTGACTATACCCACGATTCCAACCCTTCTAGCATTCTGAAATAAAAAAAAATATTATAAAAAAGATTAATAATCTAGAGTAATGTCGCAATGGTTGAAACTACGGTTATCGCCAAATATCAATTATTACTATTTTTTTAAATATCGAAAAAGGTCAAAAAAAGTGGTAAAAAAATGTTTCTTTTTTCAACTTTTCCGTAGTTTCAACCATAGCGACATTACTCTAGATGCATGATCTTTTTTATTTTATTGTTTCAGATTGCTAGGAGGGTTGGAATCATGGTACAGTCACGTGCCATTTTTTTGTGACTCACGTTATCCCCACTTTATCAGCTGCAATTTTTTTTAATTTACATTTTTTTTTATTTTGATTTCGTTTTATGTAAATAAATAACTTATAAAAGTACGGATACCAAAAATAATGATAGCATTTTTTTTACGGCACTTCAAAAAATACCTGAAATTTCATGCTTCTAGACCAGAGAGAGGTATTTATTTCAATGCGTGGTGATCTGCCTCGGAGCATCACAGCGCAGTTTTCTCTAAAGCATCGATGGAAATCATGCAGTCATCAGCGAGTGTGCGTGCATGCATGGAAAATACAACAAAATAGGATAAACCTACGCAAAGCCAAAAATACCCTACTAATTGAATGGGTCGGAACCTTTGAGCTTGTTTAGCTTAATGTATAAACGGGCTTTAACTAATGCCAGGTTACTATATACGATCATATATACTATTATTATTATTATATATACGATTTAGATCGGGAGATCTAAAATCGCAAGATTGAAGTAGAATTTTGACATTACGTGTATTAAAATTACTGTCAAAAGGTTCATCAATCCATGGATTTTCGATCGGGATCGTATATAGTAACCCGGCATAAGTGAGTGGCATGACACAATCCATCTAGCCTTTTCGTACAGAGTAAGTCACTTCATAAATAACTTTACAGGTTTTGTTTTTCACTTAGAAATTAGGTTATATTTAATGGCCGCTGTAAACATTGGCCCAAAGAGTAATGATCAACAAAAATACAACCAGAAGCCATCCGAATAGTGTCGGTTTTCCGTGCACACATCAAAGATCTTAGCGCGCACAGCAAACAGTGTTCACACGTTGGCGTCTTATTTAGTTCGTTGTTGAATAAAAGGCCGAGCTGTGCATATATCATTTCGATGTGTGAACGAAAAAACTGACACTATGCGGATGAGCGGCGGTGCTGTCACCAACTACCAACATACCGATAAGTAGATCTCTACACGTTGGCCCAACATGCTGGCTTAGCATCTTGGGCCAATGTGAACAGCGGCCATAAGACGATGCACAGACGTAGACACAAGCAAAGGTATTTTGTAGTTTCCCAAGCGGCTAAGTTAAAGGCTAAGCCACCCTTAAGTGAAAAATGGTTTAAATAATTATAGTGGATAACCCCTGAAATGACTTTTAATAGACCAGCCATGTCAGCGGTCAACCTGTGAATTCTCAGAAGGAAGAATCTCAGAAGTCTCAAAAAATCTCGTGTCCGCATCGTAAGTTATACAAGTTCACAAATTATCTAGGTTTATATAGCTGCAATCATGTTAACATGTATATAAATTATAACACAAAGTAGACAATTATTATTAAATGCATATATTAGATATATGTAAAATATTATTAAATACAATTTACTAATTAATAAATAGTACAAATTAAAACTGTCAATGGTATTTTAAAGATTTAACAACTTTATACAAGGTATTATTACTAGATCTTATCCCCCAAGATTTAGGGTTGACCTTGCATTACAGTATGTACGGCTGAGCAATGCGCGCTCTCCGCCCTCTATCAATGGTTAAGCGCTTGAAATAATGTTTGGGACTTTTGTCGCAATAATTTTTATAAAGATGCCAACAACATTGGAGCTATAAAAACCTAGATAATCACGAAATAATTACGATCCCTGAAATAACTTACGACGCAGACACGAGATTTTATGAGACTCTTGAGACAACTTTAAGAACACCACAATGAAGGTGTATACCAGTTTCTAACTTATTATCCTATTCCAAGATTGACCCCTATTTAATGATTAAATGACTGGACTACAAGTCATTGGAGCTTAAGTTATAAGTATCCTGTGATATTCTATCAAACTTAAATCTCAGCAAAACTTATAAAAAAAACAGACAGCAGTTATACTACTTTTGGGATGAGTGTTCGCTGTGTTTTCGTCTGTACTGCGCCCTTAATGGTAATAATTATCATATGATGAAAAACAACTTACACTCTACTATACTGAGAGGCAATGTCTGAAACCAGAAGGAACATATACAAAATCTTATTATAAAAGCGTTATTTTCATTCGCTGCTCACGGGCGCGGTAATCTCAGATGTTTTATCTGCCACGGCGCCGGCGGCGGCGCCGTACTGTTGACAAAATGAACACATTGTCATAACAATCGCATTGCAAAACATATGACGATATATTTTTATTACCAAGAACTAATAAATACGAGAAATATTAATTCAAGCCATTATGTAACCAACTAATAAACATATCGCGGTTAAAAATAACGGCCTGTAGCTTTTTATGAATATAAATCAATTTCTATTGTTTGACATACATTCAATTGTATTTGTATGCTTCGCATAATGCATTGCAATAAAGAAAAAACTGAAGTATTTGCAAAAAGAAGTAACTTGAGTCTATATAAAATAAATTATAACTTATAAATGAAGTGCATGAGCAATGTATTTGCTGTGCACAAAAAGGGTTTACAAAACATAAATATCCACGTGCAAGTCAGACCACGCACACAGCATCCGGTTCCGTACCATGTCCTAAGTACCAAGTTATAGTTTACAGAGTAATTTTAACCGCTTAGCAAAAAATAACCTGAAATTAACTTTACATATTTCTTCCAATAGTGTTAATACTTTTCCGAGTAAGATGGTTGTAACAAACGCACAGACATACAGGCGATTTGATAAGATTTCATTTTTGCCATTTGACTATTAATCCTCAAAAGTAATAAACTTTCTGAGACGTACAGTCACGGAATGAAATGAAAAACAAATTAAACATTTTACAGAGCTGCCATCATTTGAATAATACCGTACTATATACTTTACTAGCAGATCAATTATGATCGGCGCCAACTCTTTTGTTAGTGTATATTATATATATAGTTTGAAAAGGTAACATGGCGAATCATTTCATGCTGCGACGTCAGAAGTTTTAACACGTACATAAAATAAACAATAAAGTTGTATTTAACATGCATAGCGTACTGTACAGCTTGGATTTTTATACAGTGTTACAGAACTACCCGTAATTATAATACCCAAAATTTATTTTTATGAATGAAAAATAGAAAAACTATTAAAGTAAACAATTATTAGGTAAAATAGGTACGTAGGCCTCTCTGTTAAATAATCTGGTTCCCTGACATGATAGCTTACTAGGGTTGTTGGCTTTGATAATTTTTACGGAGTACTTTGTATCACGTTGTAGATAGGCTTCAACTTGAAAAGTATTATTTAATAATCATCTAATTCTATTCCAAATGAGTTGAGTATTATCAATTATGGATTACAATTTATGCCGATTCATATAAGTGAACAACCCCCTCATTTAGTACTCCCCTGATTGCGTACTAAGCGAAGAGGCATAGAGGCCGCGACGAGACATTGTCGAGCAAGTGTAATTTACCCCTCAAAATCAAACCCCTGATTCATTGAATCTTACTTACTGAAACTCGACTTCAACAAGCACAAAATATTAGCCATTCGCTTACGATCAAAATGTAGACTAAAATATATTATTTGTAACATTTTGATTTTTATCGCGGTGTTAGGATCTATGATCGCTGTTGGCACACAAGGGACATTCAATATCGTGAAAAATCGCTTTGCATTATATCTTATGAAATTTTTATTCGAAGCCATTATCCAAGAGAAGTGAACGTTACGTCAGTAGTTACAGTCCCAACTTCCCAACTGAGAGTAGTTGAGACTTAACTTACTATCACCTAAGTGAAGGCGCAAGCATAGCATAGTCTAACAAATACATTACGTGAAAATTACATAAAAGAAAAATACTTACAATCTTCTACTTCATTCCATTCCCGTTTTAATGGAGATGAACCGGATACAGCGCTTCTAAATACATCTGTTCTGGGCTCGATATTAGGATTTGGGGCACAAGTCATAACGGGGATCGGTGCGACACTGTAAAGAAAAATAGTCATAGCATAACATGTCGAGTTGTGAAAGCTCGATAATATTATCTTATATATAAAATCCTCGTGCCACAATGTTAGTTACCTTACCCTTTGGAAACGGCTTGACCGATTTTTATGAAATTTTACATGCATATTCAGTATGTCTGAGAATCGGCTACTATCTATTTTTCATACCCCTAAGCGATAAGGGTTATTGTGTGTTGAAAATGACCTGAGCGGCCGTGAGAAAAAGATGTAACGGGCGTGCTTGTCCGACTTGGCATCTCTTGGCTTTGGGCCAATCGGAGAGAAGTAAAAGAAATCATGGGGATTCTAAAACTTTTTCATGGGAAAAATTCCTATGGCCCAACTCCCCTAAGAAAACTGACAGTCTCCTTTACCCCCAGCTAACCCTCAGCGCTTAGCGATTTTTTGCGTAAGGGTGTATTACGAATCTACGGCTAACACATAATAATTATCAATATCGATATCCAGCAATTCAATTTAGATCGAGTGATCAACTTAACAATCAGCGCCATCTAGTTTACCAACAGATAGATACTGAGTACATTGTGAATAACTAATAATGTGTATCATAATGTATCACATATACTTATAGGGACTCTAGAATATCATGTTTATAACATAGATATTATAAAAGAGATGACTTCGAAAATAATCAAGTTATATAATGATAAAGTTCAGCTTATAAGACATCCACTCACTGACTGACTCCATTTTATCCCTCTTTTACCTGATGAGGAACAATAAAGGATACAGGTAAACTTTTGGAGATGAGAAAAATGCCACCATAGTAAGAGTTGTCCATTGTTAGGACCAATTTTTATGTTACCATATTTTAATTAAATTGTGTGTGTAACCTTTACACGCGGTTGAAGTAAAACTTAATAAAAATAAAAAGTAAACTTAATAAAAATAAAAAGTAAACTTAATAAAAATAAAAAGTAAACTTAATAAATATACCGTATTATAGTTTAATGTAGTCTTCATTACATTTACATATAGTGTTACAAAGTCAATTTAAGTATCATATTTTAAAAATTAAAATTCATATAATATGTAGGTATTTGAAAATTTAAATTAGCACTGTAGCCACATAGTCGAAACAAAATGTATGGTTATAATATTTGTGTTTGAAAACCGTTATTTTCGTTCGAAAAAAGGTCTGGGTTATTCTCAAGTCGCGGCTAAAGAAGTTTTACTTCAAAAATTAAGGTATGGTACCTGATTTGGAACCCTAATAGATGATACACAAAAAATTTGGAGATGAAAAAATGCCGCCTTACTAAAAGTTGTTCATTGTCGTGGGTATATTCTGTTAACATATATATACAGAAATTAAGGTTTTTGCTACCTGGGCCAAAAAGCTGGTTTATATGGAAAATTTAACACTGCGCATACCGTGACGGTGCGCGATGTTCAATTACCCATTGTTTTTGGCGCACTTGATACGATGACGATACGTTTACGATAGATGTTCGTGCTCAGGCCTCTGATGTTGAACCCTGATCGCTAAAATATTAGAGCTTAGGAAGTGCCGCCTTCGTAAAAGTTGTTTATGCATGGACATTTTTTATTAACTTATAAAAATGTAAGGTCTGGACTATGTGATGTGGAATCCTAAGACTCCCAAAACTTTTAGAGATGAAGAAATGACCCCTTAGAATAATTATTCATTGTGATCAGGAATTTTCTGTCATTATAACAAAATTAGGGGTCTGAAGTAACTACTGTACAACCCTAAAGAGACCAGCAAAACAAAACTAACTAAGCTAACTGCGCCTGGGCAAATGTTGTTCAGTGATAAGATACTAGCTAAACTATTAGAGATGTGGAAATGCCATCACAGCAAAACTTAAAGCAATCCAAAACAATTTTAGTGTTCAAGTGCATGTCTTCAATTGGTATTATTAACAACAAAGAAACACATACAGAATATTAATTAATCACGAATGCGAGTAATTTAATAACAAACTGCAAGTTTCTCTAACAACTGGGAGTTATAAAAGGTCTCAATTTGGAGACCAGAATTTGTTTTGGAGGTCTGTAGCCAACTGGCCGAAAATTTTCTCACACTTCTCTCTTAATCACACCTCTCTCCTCATTCAATACACTCTCAAAGTTACCAAAACAAAAAGAAAACTTTAAAGCGTTAATTATGACCCTAAATACATACCCAGGATGTAGAGATAGCGGCGGCGGCGGATTCGAAAATACTGGTGGGGCTTCTGTTTGCACTTCTGGAATAAGAGCATTAAGCTGATATTTGATTTTATACACCAAAAAAAAATTGTTCTACATACATACATTCTACATTTGATATACAAGTTGAATTCATCATTAAGAATTTTTATCATTGGAACAGTAAAAACAATTTTCCCAACTTTTGATGGTGCAGGAGGCCTCTTAGAGGATTCCCTATGATTGTGCAATGGTAACATTGTGCATGACTGTTAGATTGAAAAAAATTCAATCAGTTAAGTAGGTATGTGCAGTACTCTGAACCAGCCTAACCGACATTGAATTATATTTATCTTGAAAAATGAAAAACCTATGATTGTTAGTTAATGATGTCATGAACAATGCAAACATATTATTACAAAAGCTGTGATCAAGGGAAACTTTTGACAAGATGGAATATAACCACACATATCAGTGCATAGAGTAGTAGGCTATTTCAAAATATAGCACTAAGACTGTTAGCAAGTGCTCTTTTGAAATAAACCAAACACTTCATAGGGATTATATTCATATATGTTACTGTACAAGCAGAACTAAATGTTTTCCACAGATTAACCAAGTAATAGCAGTCATGTCCAAACTATTGCAAAATCCATTTTTTTTACTTATACCCACCATTTTAACAATTACTAAATGATCTTGATAAATCTTGAAATTTACAATAAAGTTCTAAGATTTATCACTACTCAAGGCTTTTAATAATACATTTTAAGGACTGGCATTGAATAACCTATGCTTCATATATCTTTGATCAGAGATAGCAATAGACATACCTTCCGGTGGTGGTGGAGGGGGTGGAGGCAGCTGCAGTGTATTTGCTTCCTTGAGGTGACTCAATGTGTGTGGGGGTAGATACCCTGTCCTATAAAAATACTCCTTCTCAAACACAGTGGCATGCACAAACTTGCATGTTGGTAGAGTACATACTCTATTTTGAAAGTTTCTACAAAATGTATAAACACCACGAAGCTGAGACAAATCCAGTTCATGTGAAAATATGCAGGATGATCCTCGAGTACATGTGCCACGGATAAAATTTCTGCACATGGATTGCTTTGGCTTGTCATTGGATGGTTCCAACTCATCAGTTTTGTACTCAGTAATAAGCTCCTCTGATTGATTCATCTCAGACGAGTCATTATTTAAATTGGTCTGATATTCATCATCTTCAATCTCCTTCTTCAAAGCTATTCTAGGTGGACTATCCGGTGGAGGTGGGTTTGGAGGTAGTGGTGGCTGTTGCATCACCACTTTTGAGATATTAATTTTCTTGACTTTTGGAGCCTCAATCTTTACAGAGTCTGTCTCAACAATCCCGTTTGCTGCAGCATTTAAGCTTGCAGCCTCCTCAAACTTTGACTTGAGATATTTTTTCATGTGCTTAAAATTTGGAGATGGGCGAAAATTGATGAGTTCATCATCAACACGGCCCTTTGGATTCTTGTTATCTAGAACAAGGTAGATCGAAATAATTACCATAGAAACGAGGTAGTAAACACATTCATTTTCAAAATGGATGGCATTATTAAATGTTCGATCTAGTGCAAACTGATGATTTATATTATTATACCATGAAACCAGTGCTAATTAAAAACTATTAAATGTTTAGAAAGTTGCAGTTGCATGTCTTACCTGTCTCCGTAGCTTGCATCTATTTTGTTTTCCTTTCGATGTACTTTATCAGGAGTAACCTGCCAGTTTGGATTCGGATCTTTACACGCTGTTACATGAGAATGCGCTTATTTTGAACAAACAATTATATTCATAACAAAAAAATTATAATAATTGGTTTGAACGAACCATATGAATAGTACCTATTACGTACGATGTATGGACGTAAGGTTTAAACACAAAGGATGGAGTGGTTATTTAATTCTAACACAAGTTTATCAACCAAGGTAAATTGCATTTAACACACAAGAATAACTAGGTTAGGTCCACGAACAGATGTAAAAACATGTAAAGGACTTAGTCATCTAAAGCGTAGGAGAACACTAAGAGAGGTATCCATGTTCTGTATACTGTCACTCCCTTGAATGCATGCTCGAAAGTAGGTACTACAACTGCGTTGCAACAGTGTGACCATCTCTAAATTACAGATCCTGCCCAACTTTGGCTAGAAATCTGCCAAAATTCTCCAAACACTAGTCAATATTATTTATTTCACATATTCCCAAGTCTTTTATATATTTTTATATGTTTTATATTGTTGTGTGTTTTTATACAGGGATAGAAAAAACTTTTTCTATATTTTAATAAATAAAATTGCCAAATTAAAACTACAGTCCAAAAATTATGACACTTCTGAAAACTGAACCTAACATTAATGTTTAAGTTAACATTATAATGAGGCATATTAAAATTACACGTTGACATACGTATCCCTCATTTTTTCATTTAAATTTGATTTTAAGCTCACGGTTTTAATGAATCAAAGGGCTACATATATGCCGTGATACTGTAAACTTTATTTTTTTACTGTTAAAATGTAATACAAATCCTTATTCAGACGGGAAGCTGTTGCTTTGCTTATTTTATTGAATGCTACTTTCAACAGATTCTGGCGAATAACGGACAATTAGTCAAATTTTAATACCGATTATTGGTCGTCAATCCCCTATTTAAATATTTTTTCATCAATCTATAATCAACGGACACACATGCAATGTTTGCAAAATATGGCACATTCAATTTTTTATGTAAAAACAATATTTTCTGGAAGCAAGAACGAGATTTTTTAAACGATTCCGGAATATAAATGACGTGGCGATTGATATAAAGCTCTCTATTATTTTGTTGAATACCTACTCCCAAACGTGTCAAAACCTTTTACATATCGGTAATATAATCTGTTAATAGTAAATTCTAGGTAAGGTGGTGTCGTCGTAATTAAACTACCATAAAAATTACACTCGTAAAAAATTATCAAAAGTAGGTAGTCTTCAAAAGTCCATCTTTTTATCATAGGCTCCGTATGCAAACTTTCAGCAAGACCGCTTCAGTCGTTTAGCTCTGAAAAAGTAACAAACGGAGAGGCACTATCGGATTTTAAAATACTGGTATGGATTAAAATAAGTAATATATGTAGGTATGTGAGAATAATATCTTTCTTTTTTATTAAAACATACAGAATAGCTCATTATAATTATTTTAGTCGGTGTGTCATATACATAAAGTACCTATATTAATTAGCTAATTTTTACTACTGTACTCATCGGCGAGAGAAGTTGTGATCGGTGCAAAAATAATCCTACAAATATTATAAATGCGAATGTTTTTATCTATGAATGTTGTTTACTCGTTCACGCAAAAACTACTGGACAGATTTGGATGAAACTTGACACATAGGTACATATATCATTCAATGGAATAACATATAGGCTACTTCTTATCGCGAGAGAATGTGACACCCCTCGGGAACGCGGGTAAAACCGCGGGGGACAGTTTGTGTTATATATATGTATATGAATAACACCACGCACCACACAAGAACAAGAAGTGCATAAGAATTTTATACATATACGAGTATATATTATTAGGATCTCGGAAACGGCTCCAACGATTTTCAAGAAATTTAGTATGTTTTCGGGGGCGATTTATCCGTGTTTTCGATGATCAACTTTATCGATAATTGACATAAACATAACCTGCAAGAAATTACTTCCTGACATTAACTGTTTTATCGACACAACAACATTAAAGCTACTCCAGTAGATGGCGTTGTTAAGCAACACTTAGCCAATAATTTACCAAAAAACGGGCATCCAGGTACTAAAATATTAAAATAATATGAGACCCGTAATTTTTGCAAAATAAGATTGATTTCATTCATATCTAAAACTTGCGGCGCGCTATGATGGCCGTTTTGACGTTTAACAATGACAAAGAAAAATAAACTTTATTCCTTCATACATGATGTGCATCTATTGATCCAATAGCTAATTGTATGATAATGGAAATCGACCTTATTCTGAGGCAATACAGCTTCTTTTCCTATGACAATCTGAAACCTCAAAACTGCCATCATAGCGTGCCGGTAGTATAGTTATGTACAAAGTTTTAACATTGAATCAAATGCTGCCACTCTGTATAGTTATACAGACGGAACAGAGACTTAATCTCTTTGTTATATAATAAATGCGAATGTAAGTTTGTTTATTACGCTTTCACTCGAAAACTACTTAACTGATCTTCATGAAACTTTGTACACATATTCTTGGAGGTATTAGAAGTAACATAGCATACTTTTTGTGCCGGGAAAATGTTACATTCCCTGGTACGCGGGTGAAACGCGGGGGACAGCTAGTATAGGTATATTTGATTTGGCCAAATGACTTGGTGATTAGCGGCCCTGACTGCCAAGTCGAAGGTTGCGGCTTCGATTCCCACCCAGGACAAACATTTGTGTGCAGGAACATGTCTGTTTGTTCTGTGTCTGGGTGTAAATATCTATATATGTATGTATTTAGAAAAATAATAAAGTAGTATATGTAGTATATCAGTTGTTATCTGTTATATTACAAGCTTTGTTAGTTTGGGATCAGATGGCCGTGTGTAAAAATAATGTCCCAGGATATTTATTTATATCATACTAAGGATACAAATAAGGCCTATGCTCAAATAAGGCCAATAGTGCGAAAAAGTCGTTTAATGTATTTACATCAAATATATATTGTACGAACGTATAGACTACACCTCCACAACTCGGCAAATAGTGCGCGAGAGGCCCGCTCACGCTCACAATGCCTGTGTTTGTCGGTCGTTCGTGGACGACGGCCGTTTTCATTGCGTGTTATTAATTTGTCGAAATTTCTATCGTATTATATTACGGTATTTTTTAGAGTTTTATTTCAAGTTATGTACACGGTTTACATTATAACTCATCGAAAAGGTAACTATGACTTTATTTTGTATTATTTAGGATATGTGAATTAATTATTGCGTATAACATGTATGAGGTATATCGTACGAAATAAGGCCTACTTTTTTAATAGGCCTTATTTGTAACCCTAGGCCTTGTTAGAAATTCTGTTGAATTTTAGCTTTATTGTGTTTTTTACAGATTGATTCCTGTCAGTATGTCTCCTCGAAATGGGGCTACGTGGTCTGATGAAAGCTTGAGAGCGGCAGTTAATGATGTACGTTCTGGACGATTGTCGACATACAAAGCTTCGGCGCAATATGGCGTGCCGAGAAGAACCATTAGAAATCATCTTAAAAGTGGTATTTTACATAAGAGATCAACTGAAGATAAAGAACAGTGGTACTGTCTTGCTTGTGAAGAGGAGAGGATTGCAGATATGAGACAATGCCTAGAGTGTTGTCAGTGGTACCACGAGGATTGTGTCGGCTTGACAAAAAGTGATCTAGACGTATTTGTATGTCCTAACTGTCAAGAAAATTGATTTTATAGCTACTTCTATTACTACTTACTTATTATTAATAAGACTGATTATTGTTCCTAAGCAAATTATGCTACTATTTTATATTACGTTCCTTATAACTTTCTTTTAAGTAGATTACGTTATAGGTGTTATTTTCTGAGGCCTTATTTTGTTACCTTGTTTAAATAAGGCCTACAAAAAATAATTCATTTTTAAATATTTAATAATATTTTTGAGAAAATATGTTCATTTTCTAATATTTGTTTGAATAGATATGTTGTTTTTTATAGTATTCTTTATTTCTTGTTAATATGCGACTTCAAGTCTGACTAGCAATTTAAGTATAATATTTAGTCACATAAATTAAAAAGTTGTACAAGGATCTCATAAAAACGTGATAAAAAACTCAGAAATACATATTTTTATAATGATTGATAGTTTAATAACAATATTCCTATACTTTGAATATGTAGGCTTAATTAAGTCACTTAATTCATAATAAAATATTAACCAAAAAAGAAGTCCACGCTTTTATTTATCACCTTCTTCGAATAATTTATCAAATTTTGAGTGTTTGAAATTAGGTAGGCCTTATTTGTATCACTTACCTTAGTCGCGTCAATGAATACATAAAACAGGAAATTTTCGGAAGTCCTCAAGAACAGCTCCGATTTTGATGTTTTTTTTTAATTGTTAGTTTTTTTATATTATTTAAAATCAGAAACCTTCCGGAGTGGGGACGGGATTATTTATATTGTTTAAACAATATCTATGATATTTGTGCGAGATATTTATGATATATTTTTTCAACGGTAACATTGTTTTTAGCCGACTTCAAAAAAGGAGGAGGTTCTAATTCGTCTGTATTTTTTTTTATGTTTGTTACCTCATAACCTTGGACTGAGCGAAGCGATTTTAATGATTTGATATTGATGATATTTTTTATTTGAAAGCTGGTGCTTGCCGAATGGTCCTATTTCAATTTGGTCCAGTTCTGACAATGGCACCCATGAGAAAACCACATAAGTCTAAAATTAGCATTAAGTATGTGTGCGACAAATGAACGAGTAACTCAATATCACGCCAATCGATTTCGGTTTATTAATTTATAAAAGGGTAGACTTCACAGATGGTCCCATGATCATTACAGCAAGACCTGATCCTGAGAAAATTGAGGAAAATCCTTAAATGTGTAGGCATACATAATACCTTAAGTAATCAATCACGTTTAGTAGGTCTACCCATGTTCAGAAAAAAATGTTAGTGTACTTCAGATTCACTAAAAATTTTGACAGAAAAAACCGACTTCACAACATTGCTTTATTAGACTACTTAAAAGTCAATCAAATTATTACGATAATATAATGTAGTTACAATTATTGTTAATTTTGGAGGCGGTGCCAGCCAAGGAAACACTACAATATACCTAGCAATAATAATACGAGAATACTTTAATAATTAAATACATTTAACAGCTCCCCTCCCGCCGCGGCCCCGCTCTCGCCTCTCGCCTGGTAAAGTCGCGCGTGCGACACAAGCACATCTCACCTATAACTATCTATGTAGTTACAAGCCTACATTGGCTAAAATTGACTCCAAAAACAACAATAATTGTAACTACATTATATTATCGTAATAATTTGATTGACTTTTCGAAGTAGTCTAATAAAGCAATAATAATTTTCTTTTTAGTGCGTATTAGTTTGTTTTGGAATAGTTTCTTTTTGTGAAGTCGGTTTTTTTTGTTGAATAAACTCGGAAATGTATAGCACAGTAAACGTTTATAATCAAGTATTCTAGATTATTAATAATATATATAAATAAGTTCTGCATTATGCTGATTTGCTCTATTCACTTCAATAAAGTTAATATTGTTATAAATAATTTACACTGGTAAATACACTTTGAGTGAAAATAATGAATACTTAAACTTTATAAAACGTGTCTTTACTCCGAAAAGCAAATGAATACTGAGAGAAATACACAGTAAAAATATAGAACTAGTCGAACGTCTGCCTTAGACCTTGAATTCATTGAACAAGTAGGCAGTCCCTAAACACTGAAAGGTCAATTTCTATCGTGCGTATAGTACCGTGCCTTAGCAAACAAAACGTAAAATATTATATATACATACTAAAAACAAATATGTGTAACGTAATATATACACGTATGCGCGCATATATATTTTCTTATGACGTAAATTTAAAATTATTGTTAAAAACTTTTTGTTAACAATTATTTTCTATGATAAAATTAATATATGCAGAATTTTTGCAAAAAATTGAGACCAAACTGAGTTTTTTGTATAAATATAGTAGATATTGTTTAAACAATATAAATTATTTTGTCGCCGCTCCAGAAGGTTTCTGATTTCAAATAATTTAAAAAAATAATTAACACCAAAAAATCATCGAAATCGGAGCTGATCTTGAGGACTTCCGGGAAAAAGGCTTTATTGACGCGACAATAGGTATACATTCACATTTATAATATGTATTAGTAGGGACTAGCTGTCTCGGCACTCGGGAGACGTTGTTCTGCCCAGTAGATTACGTTACGAGCTAAAAGTAACTTAGCTATCGCGCCACCTATCTAGAACTTGATCGCTGCGCCACCTACCGGGTCTAATTGTGAATCTGAACCATTCTCGAATACACTTGGACACATACAAAAAATTTCATCAAAATCGGACCAGGTGCTAGTATCATGTAATGATTTCTTTATTTAATTTTCCTATAGTCTGATTACTTTTGCTGATAAGTAACTCAGCAATTACCTACTTACTCTTTACAAACCAAACTTTACTTTACTTTCAAACATGTACGTGACCTAATATTTGAAACGCCCAGTAGGTACGCTTGACGCTTCATAACTGGTCATAACGTGGTCTGATGCTATAGTCAGGATATACAGCACAATACTACACCCTTGAAAAAATAATAGCAGATATGTTGTTTGGATTCGTTTTGATCAGTATTAAATTCTACATACAATACAGTATAGCAACATGATGAGCTGGGGCTCGATTCTGTAAGGAAAATGACACTAACTCGAGGATGTTTCGTCGCGGTTTCCGTACTCTGTCTCTTTCGCTAACTACGCTAATATTACTAATCACGAGAGAGGTAAGCTCTCCGAGGCGTCTCTGAAGCGTCTCGCCGACGAAGTTTGTTTTAGCCGAATAAGGGGGCTGATGTTGTAGCTCGGAAATCCAGCACACCAGTACACTCGTGAATAAGTTAAAAAACGTACAGATGATAAACGAACAATTATTAAGACAAAATAATACCTATCGTTGAGCCATCAAATTCGATTGAGTAACACCTATTGTGTATACATATATTTTAATTATATTAATTAATAAACGGCACGATAAAGTTTGCTCGTTGAAATGGCGCTATAATGTCGCGGTGGGGTACCTAAGTAGTAACGCAGATTCTTAATTTGATTGATTATCTTTAAATTTATTAGCATTTCCTACCAACAAAAACCAATACAAAAATCGTTGCAATACTAGTTCAATAAAATGGGTGTTAAATTGTTAAGTCTGACAGCGCTTTTTTACCTATTTTTCTCAAGTTCTTCGATAATGGCTCCGTCCACAATTGGTTATTGTTACCACTAGAACCGCCTCTAGGTACTATAGACTAATATAGGTTAGGTATGTCTATGAGATAGAGTTCATGGAAAACAGGTAGTGGGAATTAAAATAAAACGTCAAATAAAAAACTAAAATTAAACATACTTTATAGAAATCTTTATGTACCTACTTACTACAATTCAATCCCTGTTTGTGCATAAATTCATTCGTCTATATAATATAGTCTATCATTACAATGGTAATCGACTAATAACTTCCCTAAATTGCATAATATAGTAACGAAGTCAGTCAACAATGACTCTGTACAAAATTCAAGCGGTCACAATTATTTAAGCACCACTACCTAGCTTGTTAGGCTAGCACACAAGAGGCGTTCATTAAGTTCTCGTTGAGTATTACAGCATTTAAGAAATTACTCAATTGTAATTGAATTTATTGTAATAAATAATATCATGTCATCAATTTATAAGAGCATTGCTGCAATGGTTATGGAAAAATCAATGCCGACATTGTAAAATAACGCATAGGAGAACATTTTACTTATCAAATTCATCGATTAGGTTTTGTATGTGAAACCTAGTTGCTCTTTGTAACTATTTTTAATATTTCTAAGTTACCGTTTTATACGTTTGTTTTCCAAAAAAAGCCTCTCAATAGCTAACGATTTTACATAGCAACGTGTATTTATGGCCATAAGGCCATAAGCGCCGTTTCAGTAGACAGAAAAAGGTGTTTGGATAGGATATAGCGAAGTTGCATGGGTTTTAAAATTTTCATAATATATTATGAAATGGATATGAATAGAATGAAATATCTTGTATTACGGACGGTGATATTTTATCCAATTAAGTTCAATACAAATACACCAGTGAAGTGATGTGAAATGAATGCGTACAGTAACTTTCCAAGATTTCTCAAACAGCCTGTTTAAAAGTTTGTATTATAGTAAAACGGCAATTTACTAAAACCTGACGTTAGTACGGACGGTTACTGATATTTAGTGATAGTGTTAACCAATGACAACCATTTGATAAACCATAAACGAATAAATTATCATCGCGCTCATTGTCCCTGAGGAGGTAGAGGATTGAACGGAGAAACGTTAATTGCATCTTTCTTGACCCGGGAATCAATCTCAGAACTCCTGTTTCTTACTCAGCTTTATACCGCTCGACCACCGAGGCGATAACTAAAACAAAAACCATACCAAACCAATATAAAAATATTTTAGGAATTCTATGTTAATTGCCTAGCTACAGCGATAACTTTATTGAACGCCTCGTGAGTTATTTGCCTGTCATACGTAGACCTCTCCTCTTTTGGAACCGTTAGGTTTACGCGCAAACTCTGGAGGAGTGCCCGTGCTGGCCGTACTGTGCTCGCTGTCGCGATCAGATGGAGCCAACTCGGTGATAGTGGTACGAGGAGGGTGAGGAGAGCCACCGGAGCCATCGGCGGCACCCCGCTCCGTGCGGGGCGTCGTCGGCGTCGAACCCACGAGTGATGTCAGCTGAGATACTCCCATGGGTGATAGCGTCACAGGTGAAGCTGTCAACATGGGCGCCAGTCCACCTGGGGCCAGCACCGCCTGCGCCAGCGCAGTGGTACCTGGTTGACCCGCGTGCAGTGTATTGTTCACAGACCCGCTGTCGAGCTCTTGAATCGGTGAGAGCACCAGCGCTCCAAGCACCGGAACCTCATTCTGGTACCCTTGATGCGCCATGATGACTCCCATGTTCTGCATGCCCATGGCAAGCCTATTCTCACGGTCTAAGACTTCTTTCGTCACATCCGGCGTGGGTATACGAGGCCGGTTGCGTAATGTTATGGGAACAGCTGAACCGTTGCTTTTCTGACCACCTTGAATTAAAAAGATTGCATAATACAGTATTGTTCTTTTTCTTTTAAATACAGCGCACAATAAATAAAACTAAGAAAACTTAAAACCATAAAAACAAAAACGGGAACCCTTAGGATTACTTTGTTGTTCGTCTATCCGGACCCTGTTTTCCGTAACGAGTAGACGTATCTAGTAGAAATTATTATCAAGTTTATGTTGTTTATATTTATTTGACACGAAGGGTTCCGTACCAATGGATATATAAACGTGATTTCGTTTCTATTATTTGCTGCTATTGTGAAATGTCAGTAGTCTACATATAACGATCATAAAGGCATAGCCAACTGACAGACAGACGGACGGGCAGCGTAGTAATAGGGTCTCGTAAGCACCTTTTCGATAAGGAACCCTAAAAACGATTAGATGTCCTCTTCTTTATATCTGTGCTTCTTGGGCGATAAAATTATTCATCCATACTGCACACGCTCCACAGAGGTAATCTCAAAATATGCATAAATTGCTAGTAACTTCTGTACTTTGTTTCTAATATGATCCGTGACCTATATAAATGCAAATAAACGTACCATGTCTAGAGTTCTGACGGTGCTGGCCGCGGCCTGACTTGCGTCCGACTAGACGTTCATATAAAGACATTTTGTGATGAGGCGGCGGAAGAACGGTCGGTTGACCCGCTTCGGGGCTTGAATATACAACTGAGTTATGCCGATTTCTCCCGAATAATCCTCCAGAGGAATATGCAGTCGACGCGGACCGCACTGACCCCATCCTTGATATCTGCCTCTGAAACCAGTTCTTTCTTCGCTCCACTAGGGGGGTATCGACGCTTTCCTGTAAAAATTTGGTTCTTATTTTCATTGTCAAGAGTGAAGGCGTAATTCTAAAATAAGCAAGGGATCCATAGGACCACTAGTCCTTTCAATGTGAATCCACATTTATAGGTAGTGCTAGTAATTATACTTAATTTATATTACAAAAAAATCATTATATTACAATCCAAAACCTATATGTCCTAATAATTAAGCTCTGACAATATTTTACAAGTTATTATTTGATCGACCTCCTCGTTTCGAGTTGCATTGATTGCGTGGTCACAAGAAGAAGAAAAACACAATATGTAGGTGTATAGGTTTAGTTCGGGTAAGAAAACGGAATTGCTAATCAATTGACGCTGAAGTAATTAAGTAACTGAAAATCAACATACATAATCAGCATAAGTTTCATCGTGACTCTTCCTCGGGGCTTGTACGTTCGCATAGACAGCATCTTCAGCTTTGACTTTGTAATGATCAGCAGAGCATGGAGGCTCGTGGCGTCTGTAGTGTTCAGAGGCTACAGTATATGGCAAGTCTTTTGGCACCACCTCCTCCCAGTATTGGTCCTTGAGAAGTTCAGGGTGCTCTTCGTGCATTTCGTCCACTATCATGTACGCAGCCTGGAGGGTGTAATAAAAAAATATACTCAAGCTGGACGCAAAAAACACATAAAACACAATAGTAGGTTAACAACACCAGCTAGACCATCGTCTATCACGTCAACCCATCGGTCGACGTAATCGCTTAGGTTAGGTAAAAAAATATACAGTCGAACATAGAACCTCCTCCTTTTTGAACTCGGTTAAAATAAGGTTTCTTACGCAATATCTTTATATATACAGTTGACAGTGAACTCCACCTAAACGGCTGGACCGATTTGAATAAAAAAAATCGTTCAAATTGGTCCAGCCGTTTAGGACGAATTCACTGTCAACACACGTACAGAAGAATTATATATATAAAGATAAAGATAAAAGAAGAAAGTTACTGTCTGTAAAGACATCACTGAGTACTAAATACTGAAGTCAGCGCAAGCGAAGCCGCGGGCTAAAGCTAGTATTACTATGTATATAGATAATTTATATAATAATTAACGCGTGTTTTACGACAGAGGATATGCGATTTTTCCTTAAGAAGGTGTAGAAGTTCTTGTTAGTAAGCAGCCCAAAAGTGTTCACTTGCATAAAGATATGCCCTTAGACCAAGAATGAAATCGACTACCTACATCATAAGCATAAATTACACTGATGTTACTGTTCTCAGAAGCTTGAAGATCAGTAGTGATCATAGTTTAGTGAAAACCATGTTTAGGTATAATCCGACCAAGGAGAGATCCAAATTAAAAACCAAACAAGTACATTACTACGATCTACTTTCTGCTTTAAAATTTCAGGGCAACTATTTTGAACTAGAACTAGAGAACCACGACAATACACACTAAACTACTACTAATCCTAATTACCGCAATGATTGAAAATCAAGGGTCTTAACCGGTATATTTTGCCCTTACTCACGTACGGGGCTGAGACATGAACGCTTACAAAGGGCATTAGGTAGGTATACCTCCTCGTGGAGCGCATACCTAAAGTTCAATTAGACAGCGAAAAAAGGTTGAAGAGTGAGTGAATCTCGAGGCTTAAGTCGAAGTAAAACAAAGGAAAAACAATAAAACTCCAAAAACTAAAAAGACGTCATAAAGACATAAAATAGTGTTGTGTATTTTTGTTCATGGTTATCTGATTGGCAACATTTCTATAATTCTTCTAAAATTAATATTGAATGGATTTTTTTATCCGAATTTAATTAAAATTTATTTAATTAAGAAATCTGAAATTCGGGTATCTTTATTTTTGACATATCTATGTACTCGTATATACAAATGTTATGTTGGTTTGTGTACGCTTCGCTAAGCTGAAATTTTATTATGATATATAATCCGCATCAAGGATTGTTTTTATCAATTTTTCAACCATTCAATCACAATGTGCCACAGCGAAGCGTGGCAGGGTACAGCTAGTTATTTATATTTCATGTTTAATCACAAAAATCACTTCGCGGTTTCACCCGTAGTCCCATGGGAAAAAGGAGCCTAATACTCAAACAAGCGAGTCAATCCATCGCTTCGTAGTCGTGGAGAAAGCACAAAATAACTTTTCATATAAGTAGGAAACATGATATAAAGTGTATTTGTTAATTGAATTTTAAAATACTTATTTCGATTTAATAAAGTTATTGAATGTTATAAAAAGGTATCCTTATTTTATTTGACGGAATGCCCCTTCGTTCTTTTGGACTGGATTTTGACAGAGGTCACGCAGTGATTAATCATTACCACAAAAATCTTTATGTGACTATTAATACCGAAAAGTGCCAGTCCACGTTTCATTTACATTTGTGCAATCTCGTCTCACAACTCACACTTATCCCTGCAACTAGTGTAAAAGAAAGACTTAGGTACGAGTTACCTATTCACCATGGCTCGTTTAATTTGTATTTTTTTTTCATTTCCGGATTCAATGGTATTATTAAGAACCATTTTTTTCTCCTATTTTCAGTACACGATTGTAAAGCGGATCGAAGAATTTCTAGTCTCAATAGTCTCTAAGTAACTATAATAGCTATGATATATAAATCACGAGCAGAAGTAGAAATCGGAATCATTTCTTTAGAAAATCCTATCCGATAATAATTAAAAAAACACTCGATTTTTTTGTAAAACCAATTTTATCGAATATTGAATCACTGGACCTTCGTAGTTAACATTTTAAAACTGCTGATTAAAAATATAATGATCGAGATCGCCGCCAACCTGTCTGGCGGCCTCGTGGGTAGCAAGGTGAAAAAACACGTAGGTTGTAGTTACTTAACTGATAGCATAGCAATTAATTGACAACCTTCGTGATCTCTGCAGGCTTTGTGAATCGGTAAATGTGGGACTTTAGTTGAACTACTTCTACAAATATTACATTATTGATTAATATTTTTGTTACAAAATATCAAACAGCTTTGACTAACAAATACAGATAGATTTTTTTAACGCAGATTCAAAGTCTGCGATAATTACTATGATCTTCTAGGATGGTTACATACCATCCCGACTCTTGGTAGCAATGTTTTTGAAACTTCATCTTAAATTATTTAATTACGGTCAGAATTACCGATCCAAGATCAATTGTAATGCATATCCATAAGCTTAAAATTAATATTAGCCTACCTTTATATGTCTGTCTATCAGCCAATTTAGCTCTATGTCATCGTCGTCTTCCCCAAAAGGATTAATTAGCACTTCCGCAACTTTCAACCAGCCGACGTAGAAGCAAAACTGTAAAGAAACGTTTTTTAGCATTAGCATCTCTATCTATGGTAAGTAGATATTTACAGGTGTAGGCGGGTCAAGGCTTATAAGGGTAATGTTATTTTCGGCCTAAATAAAAATAGCTCACGAACTTCGGAACTAGCTAGCTAAGGTCCAAAATCGTACAGACTGAGCGCATATTACACAAAGTGGCATTTAACATTTGTGTTACTGTTAATGATTTAGTACGCTCTTAGCGCAGAGTTCTTCCGGAGGACCACCACCATACCTTGCTTATCTATTATTGTATTTCGGATAAGAAGGTAAAGAGGGCAGTGAAATTACAGGCAGATGAGACTTAACATCTTCATATCTCGGGGTCGGCAACCCTTTGTTTATAAATGGTATCAATTACAGGTTTGAAATGGTGGCGGTAAGCAATCGTCAAAAACATCAACGAAATCCATTTTCTAGTAATACAAGTATCATACCTGAAGTGCTGTGAATAGTGGGAAATAAACATCAGGCTCATATTTGGAGGTACTGCCGGGAGCAGGCGGTACCAGCTGTCGACCCATCAGCGCTGCCACAAAGTACGTATAAAGTGCCAATGTTACCACCTGTAAAAAAAATCAATTATAAATAAAAACATAGTAATTTTGTGCTTAGCAAAGAGGAAATAAAAATAAATATTATTAGCTGCGTATCTCAGATACTATGAGAGTTCTATGGCTTCCCTATACAGATTCGACGGTTTTAGTGACATTATAAATTGTTATTGTATTAGTCCACGAAATTAATTCAATTCAAAAAATTCAAAATTCAAAACCATTTATTCAGTTTAGGCCTTCGGAGGGCACTTATGAAGGTCAAATTTAAAGTTACTGAAGCTACAACCGGTTCGGAAGTCAGCCTTCAACTGAGAAGAACCGGCAAGAAACTCAGCAAGGTTACATTTTTTTTTATTTGTTATATACATTTTTATCTATTCTGACTTTTTGGCTATTTTATAATTTCAATTTTACATAATTTTATATTTAACAATTACAAGATACTTATTATAGGTAACATTAATAAAAACAAAACAAAAAAAATATGACAAGACTACAAAATAGAAAATAACAATAATTAGGTACTTACAACTTAAACAAGAGATTTAGAGGTGCACTGTGCAGAGAGCAGCTATTTCCATACATTTTTATCTTCAATATAATGAACTACCTTGTAATACGCTTTTTCTTTCAAAACTTTCCTAATATAATTTTTAAATTTATGATCAGACATTTTGGTTATTGAAAGCGGTATCTTATTATAAAATCGAACACAATTACCAAGAAATGACTTGTTAACTTTAGTTAGTCTAAAGTATGGAACAACTAACTTCTCCCTTTGTCTTGTATTTATACTATGAATATCTAATTTTGCCTCAAACATTCCTATGTTTCTACGTATAAACATTATATTTTCATAAATATATAGTGAAGGTAATGTCATTATATTTATTTCCCTAAATAAATCTCTTAATGATTCACGGGGACCCATACTGTAAATTGCACGAATTGCTCTTTTTTGTATAATAAATATTGATTCTATATCCGCTGCTGCTCCCCAAAACAAAATACCATAGGACAAGAGGCTATGAAAATATGCAAAATAAACTAATTTGGCCGTCTCAACATTCGTCAATTGTTTAATTTTCCTAACAGCAAAAGCAGCCGAACTTAATTTAGCAGCTAGAGTATCAACCTGAGGTCCCCATTGCAATTTATTGTCTAATGTAAGACCCAAAAATACCGTTTTATTTACAAGATCAATATGGCTCCCATCTATTATTATTTGGCTATCTACTTGTGCTACATTTGGTAAAGAAAACCTTAAGCATTTAGTTTTCTTTGAATTTAGTAATAGATTATTTGTAGCAAACCACCCACAGACAATTGACATAGTATGATTAACTTTAGTTAGATCTTTGTCTTTTCTATTAACTTTAAAAATTAATGATGTATCATCAGCAAACAAGACAATATCTGTGAGGTCATTTACAACATATGGCAAATCATTTATATATACTAAAAACAAAAATGGACCTAAAATTGAACCCTGGGGTACCCCCATTTCGACTAAAGAGCCCTTGGATGTTGTGCCGGTAATCCCTACCTTTTGCTGGCGATTTGATAAATAAGATAAAACAAGATCATGAGCAGTTCCACGAATTCCGTAGAAGTCAAGTTTTAGTAGTAGCGTACGGTGGTCAACGCAATCGAATGCCTTGGACAGATCACAAAAAATGCCAATCGCATCCTGTGAATCCTCCCATGCGCCATAAATGTGCCTCAGCAATGTTGCTGCCGCATCGGATGTAGATCTTCCCTTCGTGAAACCGAACTGATGACCATGCAATACCTTATGCTTAGTAAAGTGACTTGACATTTGATTAAGCAGCAATTTTTCAAAGATTTTACTAAGTGCTGGCAGAACGGAAACTGGTCTGTAATCAGATGGATTCTCCCTACAACCGGACTTGAAAATAGGTACTATTTTACTATATTTCATTAAATCAGGAAAACAACCCTGATCAATGCATTCATTAAAAATATTTGACAAAACAGGTGCAATCACTGTTATTATTGATTTTACGATTGTTACTGATAAGCCCCATAAATCTTCAGTACTTTTCATATTGAGAGAATTAAAAGTTATTATGATATCGCTAGCATTAATATGGTCAAATTTAAAACTTGGAAATGTATTATGAATATGCTGCTTGAGTAAAGATTCCGCTGCTATAGGACATGATTTAAGGCTTTTAGTAAGTACAATAATAATTGTATGTAAGAGAGTGTTTCTAATATACATAAATCCAGATAAAATACATCTGCCCGTCAAGTCAAGTGTGCCCACCAGTGCCATCCTTTTCTTGATGCCACTCAGGGCACTTTTGACCTCCCTGTCACTTTGTCGCGGATCAATCTAGAGACCTGAATTTTCAGTGGCCAAGAGAACATATTTAAGCTAGCTACACCCTCAAATTATCTATCGCCATTCGAAATTCTTTAAATTTGTCACTGACACACTGACTCACTTACGATCATCGAAATTACGAACCTACTTTTAGCAGAAACAGAAACAAATCTCGGATCCGAACCCGCGATTCTGAGCTTTAGTCGAGGGCATTACCCGCGCAAGTGCGAGGCCGTCATAGGTTCAGCATTGGGTTCTGCCTTACTTTCAGGGCTGTTTTTTTGTTCTTATACTAATATATCACTCACTACTAATTCTTTTTTATAATTTGTTTGTGTACATACCTACATGCGGTCAAGCCACGTGACACTTTCAAAATTACAGGTCGGGGCGGATTACATATAATTAATTGGCCTTAAATTATGTCAAAACTCAGGAGCCCGCAAGAGCTGAATATTATAGGCTTAGAAGCATTAATGCATACGCGTAGTTAGCCAAAGATACAGAGGATTGAAGCCGCGAAGAAACATCCTCGAGCTAGTGTAATTTTCCTTACAAAATGGAACCCCTGAGCATTGAGTGCTTTTATCATGGACACCAGCTACATATACATACACACTATCGTGCGTCACTTCCAAACACAATTAAATCGTATTATTTTATTGTTCGTATTAACGAAATGTCAGCTGCAAACATTGCTTGTAAAGAAATTCTATTATCAAAGACAGTAATTTCACATTTTGAACTATTTTTTTTATGAAATTACTCCCTTGCAAAGCCGGGGCGGGTCACTAGCTGTATCTAAAAAAAATGGACACTACTGAAGGAGCTCCAGTCGTGGCTTTGCTACAACAAGACTTTAGTCAACGTGTCGTGGCCAGAAGGTTAAATCTCAGCAGTTCTGCAGAAGGAGGAGTTTACCAATGGCTTTCAGTGACTGGGCAATATGGAAGAAGATCTGGATCTGGAAGACACAGGGGACAGCTCAAAGAGACGACCGTTTTTATCACCTCTACGAAATCGACATCTTTCTGGTGCTGATCTCCAGTGACGTGAAGATCAGGGTGTAAGGCTATAAGTGCATATAAGACAGTAGGTACTGTAAGAAGGAAACTTCATGAGCAGAATTAAAGACCACACAATCCACCACAGCCCCTCGATAAGCAACAGTTCAATTTGCGCGGAATCACATTAGCTGAACTATAGCCTAATAGGAGTTTGTTCTCTCTATTGATGAGAGTCGAATAACGTTATACAGTTCAGATGGACGCCGTGCTGTATAAAATAAATCGTCGTGACGGTTGGGACTTTATTATGTTTTGGACTGGTATTTTTTTTACTGCACGATATTGATTTTCATAAGAAGAGGCGCTTTAACTAGTGTACGTGTACTGTACATGTTACATCACACAGGTCTTGAGACCTGGTATTGGCTATATTACAGGAATCTTCAAGCTAATGCATGATAATGCATAGCCACATGTAGCGCGGATTTTCTCCCAGTACCTGGAAGTGGTCGGCATTTGGGTTATGTCATGGCCAGCATTAAACCAAACTTGTTTTATCCAGTCGCTACTACATTAGGAGACCTGGTAACTGCCATCAGCGAAGATTGGAACCGAATTCCTTAATGACCATAAAAATATTAATAAGGTTATTCAAAGAGCGGATGCAGGCCGTCATTCGAGCATGAGGAGGCAATAACAAGTAATAAATTAAAAAACTTGTTGTCTGCTTAAATAATTCAATAATCGTGTAAAATTAAGTATTTTTATTTTTTATCATAACTTCGAAACATTATCATTTTTATGTGTTAGCTGTGCTTATATTGGTGTAAATAAACAAGTTTTATAATACTTTTAAGTTCCCAAACAATTTGTTTTGGTCGAGGAAATACATAATTTCCTCTAAAAATGCAGGTGGGGTGATTGTTTTGGGTGAACACTGTATAACATTAATAAACATGTCAAACAGAGCGTGCGACGTTATTCACCCAGATAATTATTATCATCGTAATGGACTTGCTCAGCTACATATAATATCACGACGTATCATTTAAAACATCTTATTATCCTGGTGGTTTGATTATAATTATCGCAATGAGACCTAATGCTAAGCGACAATGTGTCAATTTATATAATAATGTAATTGGATAGGTTGAGCATTACTGTCACTTATGGTTTTAATAATATTTATAATATCTAACTCAGCTAGACGTGGTTCTCAGAGTATTTTTTCATTTTATTGAATACAAGGTTTTTCAGTGATTCAAATGATTCGCAACTTTTCAGTCGGATTGTGTTGGATCATTGAAAACAACAAAGAAATTAAATTTCACTGTGTAATTTTCCTCTCATATAATGTATTTGCATTGCGCATCACAAAGTGAAGTTCGTCGTCATCATAATTTCAGCCGTAAGACGTCCACTGCTGAACATAGGCAAATGACTTCCAGATTGGCCGGTTGGATGTGACCTGCATCCAGCGGCTTCCTGCGACCATTATTAGGTCGTCTATCTACCTTGTGGGTGGACGTCCCACGCTGCGCTTGCCGGTACGTTGCCTCCATTCCAGAACCGAGTCTGAAAATTGTCTGACCGATTGACTCATTTATTTGGACCCAGACTTAAATCTTCGACAGTAGTTCTTTACGTATGAAGTTCACGTTTAATAATACTGACCGTTTCAAATGTACTTTATCTATGGTTGGGCCTGCCTTTCGTTGCTGAACAGACACAGAAACAAAGGGATTTTAAAACGCTTTGTCAGTTGCGACAAGAGATGGATTCTTCACGAAATTTGTAAGCGCTTAACAATCTGGCTGGACCCTGTAGGTCGTTTGTGTAATGCTATCGGAATCGTCATTGCAGTACATGTTGTATTACAATGACGTTGCTAGGTATATAGTCTCCCTTAGTAAAAATTTCTACTTTTACCTATTCTGTTCATGATATAGCATGATACAGCCCGCTGACAGACTGACGTAGAGCAGAGGCTTAGCAATAGGGTCTGGATCCCTAAAAATTACTGGCAGATTGACTGCCTGGTGTATACTAAAAAGAAGCCTGAAAGGCAGTAATTTCTGAAATCAGCCTCTAATGGGGTAAAAAGAGGACATGCCGTTTGCACGAATGGAATGAAATAGGTGGACAGTTTGAAATTTGAATTGAAATAGAAACGCATCTTAATATTTGGGGAATGAAAAACTGAAATTCTCTCTCTTACTCAAATTCTACCTCATGACCGCTTTTCCCGGTTTTTTTATTTATCGGTTAAGTACACCCTAATAAATAGAAATTAGATTTATTTTTCGGCGGCACCACGTTCTTTTATCACTACATCTTCACGAAACAAACGTGAAATTCTTCTTGTATTATGATAATATATTAAAATTAAATCACCAATACCAAGTATATTATTTCTGAGTGTCAGTAGTAGGTTTGTAGTGTGATTGACTAAATCAAAGAAAGTGTAGTCGGCAACATAAGTAACTCAACCGATCCAAATTTTCAAAACACCTGTACTCTACAATTATCCATATTATAGAATGTTTAAGTAAACAGGTCACTACAAAACTTATCTAGATTTATTTAAATTTTAATCCGTTGCTACATATGTTGCATATTTTATAATATATAAGGAGTATATATGATATTTATGTTCGCAGAGGACATTCCTGGTTGATATGATAGGTTAAAAATAATATAATTAAAAACATGCACTCGGAACCACTAAAAATAAAAGGTAGAAGCTTACCTGTGTATAAACGAGAGGGACACACACTGTATCATATCCGATAAGCGCTCCTAATCTTCTCCTGATATCTGATAGTTCCACCAAGAGCGTCTGTACTATGTGGTCACTTGTAATAAGACCATCTTTTCGCGCTCTGTTTATGATATTCGTCGCCCACACGAGTGGCATCCAGTACTTGGACATAGGGCTCTTCCCGTCCATCTTCTCAAACACTTTCCTCTCACTCTCCAACATAAGACCTGGAAGAGATAAATGACATTGATTTGGGGTTTATACTCCTGCAACTTGGATCTCAATGTGCCCTGTGCACTTACCGGAGTCGACGACGTGCTGCCACGTGGGAAACCGTCTCTTCACCCTTAACGATACCCTCTGTAGAGTGATAACGTATGCTAAAATAGCGTATCTTACGATGTTACGCCTCATCAGGCGTCCGGTCTCGTCCTGTAAAAATAATGACGTAAATAACATCTTTTTGCATATGATAAATAAAAGTTGACGCTAGCAAATACACGATGTGAAAAAAACAAGATGTATCTAATTTGAGAATACTACAAAGCATTCTTCACGAATTCGACTAGGTAGGTAGGTACCTGATGTTTTAATTGCCGAAAATGTAGTTATGCATGGAAATAGTTCAATCATATTACCAGTACTTTGGGAATAAATCAGCCAGCAAAAAGCAGTTGTGTAAATGATAAGAAAAAATAAAAAGAAATAGTATTCAAAAATATGTTACGCCTCAACGTACCCGTATGACCCGGATCACGTAGGTATACATTAGTACACAGTGATTGTAATTTCAGCTTAAAACAATGGTTTATGGACAACATGCATTGAAATTGGCAACACATTTCAATCATTGTATTGTATGTAAACAATACAATCTTTGAATAGGTAAGTACAATACATTTTACACAAAGTACACACATAATATAACTAGTAAACTTTGTGTAGAGCTCCTTTAGGTTTTCAATGCCAGCTTTGCAAAAATAATGAAATTCAATAATATATCCTTCAGAATTCGCCTTTCTTTTCCAAAAATAATCAGGTCATTTAACGAACAACAATAATGTGTACACTTGCGGCAGTAATATAAATTTGTTATTTATATAAGTAAGTTAATGATATGTAAGTAGTAGGCACGTACAAAAATATAATATTCAGTATCTCAGCATAATATCTAATTTAAACTCTACAACGGAATTGTATGTATGCGTTTGAAGTTTATACAGATGGACTTCAACGTGTAAGTAATTATTAGAAATATTGTGTATTTTCAGTGCTATTTTGAAGTACCTCACGCAAATTTTTCGTATTCATTGTATTCAATCTAGAGCATCGCCGCAAAGTCGCCTGCTTATCCGTGTTTTACCGGATTCATTTCGGTGAGTGTGCGCAGGAGTTACACTACATCATACCCCCTGCTCTGTTACACTTGCGGGCGACTAGGCGCGGGCTGGGGTTCCATCCTTTTGTTGGTGATATTCCGTTTATCCGCACGATGCGTTTTGCTTCCTCTTTCATTATGCGGACAGCGAAGGAGTGGAACTCATTGCCGGCGTTAGTTTTTCCCGATTCATACAATCTAGGAGTCTTTAAGTTAAAAGTGGATAGGCATTACTTGAGTCCGCGTGTACCATTCTCGACTGCATCGTCACTTTCCATCAGGTGAGATCCAGTCAAAAGCGCTCAAGTTTTTATAAAAAAAAAAAATTGTTGCGGTGAGCCTCTTGCACCAAAACGAAATATTTATAAATTAAGTAATCGTGATTTTATAACACATTGAAGGCGACTAGTACCCTCAAATACCAATTTTTCGAAGGTTTTAGTTTCATAATTTCGTAGCATAGGAACGAATTATGAAGGTTTAAATATGCCACTGCTCCTTAACGTGATATTTATACGGTCTATGCGTGAGGATAAAGAAAATCTAAGTAAAGGAAATCAAATTAAAGTAAATTATCCTCTATACACGTCAGAGAGCGCAAACAACATTATTACTGCACTAGGATGTTATAAGTAATTATTCTTCTCTCGTAAATATTCTCTCAGATATAGTCATGTTTACTGAGGAAACTTTTTAATATTATATATATATTTTTTACAGGATTGGTACAATCAATCCTTCACTTTATTCTTTCAAAACGGAATGCTAAATGTTCTCTTTACTCAAAGTAGCACATGTAGATAGCAAAATAATAATAGATGGGAGCCATCTTGATATCGTTGATTATACTATATTTTTGAGTCTGACTTTAGACAACATATTACTTGATATTACAATGGACTCCTCATGTAGATCCTTTTCCATTTACTGTAATCTGTAAAGCTGTAGTCTGACAACGACGGTTTGTATACTCCAGTTCATAAACTGTGAAACCACGGAAAATAAGTTGGATTCAAAGTTTGTCTTTGGAACTTCTTGTGTCCAAAGACATAGGTCACGGTCAGTATAACAACTTGTACATTGCTTCTTGGCAAATTTCTTGAATCTAGGTCAACGCGGAGTCCCCTTTAAGTTGCAATTCCCTTGCAAGCTTCAAAATATGCGCCATAAACGGAGCATCGACGGCATTATCTTTAGATTGCGCTGACTTACGGCGAAAATTAATATGCAATCCCGATCGAAAATCCATGGATTGATTAACCTTTTGACAGTAATTTTAATACACGTAATGTCAAAATTCTACTTCAATCTTGCGATTATAGATCGGGATCGTATATTAATTTTGGCCGTTAGAAGTTTCATTTTTATCTACTGCTCCAAGGGGTAGTAGAACCGAGTATTTAATATTGAAAAAGAGGTTCTCAATTGACTGTATTTTATTTCGATTGGTATTAGGGTTCCGTACCTTAAAAGGTAAAAAGGAACCCTTATAGACTCTCTTCGTTGGACGTCAGTCTAAACCCATTGAGTAGGTACTTCCCGTTGAACTAAAATCATGCAGTTTGGCAAGAAGTGACAAACAAAAAGAGTAAAATTTTAAAACTATAAATTCGTATGTAAGTTTTTTGCAATCAGTATCGCAGTATTCTATCGACAATGTAAAGTTTATCTTTCGCGCTTTCTAGTAGTAATAGTTTATGCACTAGGGTACTCAGAACCGTCGGCGTGCGAGTCAGACAAGTATTATGTCAGTTTACTCCGTTTCATTTCAATGAGTTTATTACAGTTAATAAGATTCGTGTTATTTTTTTATTTTTAAGAGATTTTATAAATAAAAAATAAACTTTATAAGATTTGCCTACGGTTGGGAGTTCTACTATCAAGTAGGGACTAATTAAAACTGCACTATTTCGACATGGAATAAAAAGTCCACCCACAACGGAAAAAAATATATATAAATCTTAGATATCCAAATACTAAAATTTTAATAATCTAATGGGACATGAATGTCTCTCAGTTCGGTTTGACCAATAAAATATAAAATTGAACGCATTCATGCACAATGGCTGTGTTCTTATTTTGCCAATGATTTAAATATAATAGTATGTTTATGGAGCAATGCAGGCAGGCATGGCGAATCCTGACTAAAGCACTTTATCGACAATCAACAATTCGTTCCGAGCGCGGCAGGGGCGGGCAGGTAGACGGCGGGCGGCGGGCGACGGGCGGCGCGGCGGCGATCGATGATGCACTTGAGCTCCACTCTCGCACACACGTAGGTATGACGATAAGCGAGACGGTACATAATTTTCAAAGGTATAAAGCGTAAATTGAAATTTACGCGAATACGAAAAACAACCGTGTCCGTCTCACAGAGAAGCATATTTCCTCCAATAAAGGTTCTTTGCTATCCAATATATATCCTGGAGGCGTGAGGGTAAGTTGCGTCTCACACGTGGGGCTACCAGCGATTCTAAAGCAAGGTCGCACTATCAGATCTCTTGCCAAGGTCACGGCTGCGCATTATCGGCGCCAAGGGCGACGGATAATGTCTTTTAGAGCTAATAAACATACACCATGGTTACCAAAACATTCACTCAATACAATAACAGCTCTCCTCCGAGGTAAAAGTAAAGTGCCGTTAAGGACATGCCCAGACGCAATCCTATCCTATTTGAGCAGAAAATCTGGTGTATATATATATATATAGCTGTCCCGACAGACGTTGTCCTTTCGAAAAGAGTCCATAGAAAAGTTCTCTAAAAAATGAAACGTTGGTACTTTCAACACAGCGCCATCTGCTAGAATAATCACTCAATCCAGTCAACAGATACCGCCATCTGTTAGTATCGTTAGGAGCTAACAGATAATTGTGAGTGTCAAATAATAAACAAATAATTTGCAATCAAATAATATTGCGGCTATAAATTGAGATGTAAGCTATTCAATCTTTTAAGTTAGATCAAACTGCACACGGTGTGCAATTTATATAAATTAAGATAAGTACACTTGATGCACACTACACACTTTCGGTATTGTTTGTATATATGGCCTGCAACCAGTTCGACTATTGGGTTATTTACCTATCGGTCACCTTACTGATTTTAGGAGTTCCGTACCAAAATAGTAAAAAAGTTCTGTTCGTCACAGCTGCTTTATTAAGCAACTACTAATGCTATCAACTTGAAATTTGGCACAATTGAATGACGAAACATCCTGTGTCAGCTTCTATTTTATCGCAACTTTGGACGCGAATAAATTGCATAAATAGCTGTTTAAACGCAAAAAAACAAAATAGAGCCAATTTTTTTTACTTTATTTGTCAATTTATTACGTGTAACTATATATTTATTTTACAGATATGAAACTATAAATAAAATATCCCAGGACATGCTTCACACATACCCAGACACTGAGCAAGCAGACATGTTCATGTACACAAATGTTGGTCCTGGGTAGAAATCGAACCCACGGCTTGGCAGTCAGGGTCTCTAACAACTTAACCAACTGGCCCGTCACACTAAATAAATTAAAATAATAAATAATATATATTTCATAAATATATGTCATAAAATAAATTACATGTACTATTAAGAGAACTATAATATTTACACATATATAATAAGCAAAAAATGCTGATCATAAGAAGTTTATCACTGCACGACATTACAATAAAGTACCTACCAACAGCAATTATTCCTTCCAACGTAGTTGTAAATGTTTATGAATCGTCATGAGCGGACATTACTTCGATACGGCCGTCATAGCGTGTCGTTAGTTTATTTTATTCAATAAAGTATATTATTAAATTAAACAAAACACCAGACTGTATAAAAAATACAAAACTAAGAAGCGAAGAACTTGTACTCGTATGTTGGAAAATTAAGCACGTAGGGTGTTTATATACTATATCAAACAGACATTGAAAAAAATGAATGCTTGATCTTGTTTTGCTCCAAGGGTATGGAATTAAATATATACCCTACTAATATTATAAATACGAATGTTTGTATGTATGGATTTATTGTCACTCTTTCACGCAACAACTATCAAACGGGTTTGAATGAAACTTGGCGCTTATACTCGTATAGAAAATGCCCTGGAATAAAACAGGATACTTTTTGTGCTGGGAAAATGTTACATCCCTCGGGAACGGAGGTGAAACCGTGGGGAACAGCTAGTCTTCTATATACGAGTATTTATACAATTTCATATATAATTATATTATATATGACAGTAGAAACGGACTGACTGATTGATCAACGCACTGCTGAAACAGCTGGGTCTAGAACCATACAACACATTACATAAATATACCTTAAGTATATATGGTACATTAGAAATACGATTTTTGAAAATTCATCCCTTAAGGGGATGCAAATGGGTGGCAAAGTTTGTATAGAACAACGTGTTTTCTTGGTCTGATCAACTTCAGACATTTATATTCTATAAAAGATTTAATTAAACACGTGTTTCATAGTTTTGTAATATTCAACCCCTAAAATGATAAAAGGTGGTGGTAAAATATTTATCATCAGATTAATTTTTTTACTTTATATCCCTCGGGAACGCGGGTGATACCGCGGGGGACAGCTATACAGACGCATATATTAGCAATGTGGCATTGAAACTCACCCCTTAACTTATGGGGAGCGCTGCGAGGAATAATTGGACCCGGTGCCATGGTTACCTTTCTCTAATCGCACCCCTCATCGACGATGCGCATCTTCATATTTAGTAAAGGTAGCGAGAAGCTATTGTACATTATTATCTTACAAGCGAGGAAACAAAACATAATTTTGAAATTTGCACTGAAAAACCAACATTGAAGCAAGTTTATCGCTATTCAGTTTTGTTTTTTAATTTAGGTACTTCAAATCACATTTTTTTTCAGTTTTTATTAATACAAGGAGTTAGCTCTTTACTATGTATTTTGAAGCAGCTGATCTAACATATCTTACCTTTCTGTTTTTACTGTATATACTCGTATTTTTATGTCATTTTTGTTGTGCTTACTTTTAATTAGTTGAACATACATATTAGATTTAGGTTTTAAAATAGATTTGTTTTTGTATAGTTTTATTATTGTATTACTCATAGAATTTTGAATTAGCTATATAGAATATCTATAATGCATCTCCCATATATGTTTAGGTATACAATTTAGGCTGTGGAGCATGCCAAAGTCGATACATACATACGTAAACCATTACCCTGCCTCGCAAGTTCGGCTAAAATCCTCCCTGGAGCCATTTATTAATCTGAATAAACGCATGGCTGGGTTTTGATCGGCTTATGTAGCCATGCTTTTAGCACCGACCACATATGAAAAGGATTTTACTATAAATATGCATAGTTACATGCTCAAGTAGAACATCATAATCGAAAGATGATGTGGTTTAATTTGACCTTCCGATTTTACACGTAATAACAATTTTACTGTATACGCTGGTAGAAATTCTAGGCTAATAACGTTTTTATGTCAACCAATAATGTTCACAATGTTTAAAGTATAGTTGTGTGAATAAATTAACTGCGCAGATACTTTGAAAATGAGCCCTGTTGTAACTGACTATTGCGGCTTGATATAATTGATGGTTTGAGGTGTTTTTGTGCTGGGTATTTCTTGTTGTCAGCGGATGTTTAGTTCGCTTCGTGATACATTGTTTCTTTTTACGCCATGAAACTAAGGAGATGTATCTATCAACCCGGTCTCACAATGCTATTCATGAATACGGCACCATCTTAGTTATGTACGTCCAATGTATAATTTATATGGTGGCATACAATTTATGCTCAATCATTTTTCAAATACACTTAATTTATTAATATATTATAGTATAAAATAAAAGCACGTAATTAACTTGTGTAATCGGAAATTATAAATAGGACTATCATTAAGGATCTATCACAATACATAGATGAGTATATAAATAGGACTATCATTAAGGATCTATCACAATACATAGATGAGTATATAAATAGGACTATCATTAAGGATCTATCACAATACATAGATGAGTATATAAATAGGACTATCATTAAGGATCTATCACAATACATAGATGAGTATATAAATAGGACTATCATTAAGGATCTATCACAATACATAGATGAGTATATAAATCTTATTGATTAGAATGTTTCATAATAAAATATAGACGGACCAGTTGACTTGATGCTTAGATACCTTGACTGTCACGCCGCATGTTGTGGGTTCCATTCCCACACAGAACAAACATTTGTCTAATTGTTCTGTGGCTGGATTTAAATATGTATCTATATAAGAATGTATTTAAAAAAGTTGTACAAGCACTGCTTGGAATTAAATAGCCGTGTGTAAAGGCTGCCCAACGATATTTATATATGTTTATACATATTTTTTTCATGATACCTACAGATGCACGTAAGAAATTTTGAGGTTTGATGCAGCCTTCTCAGATACATAGGCGCCGGGAGGGGAGTGTAAGGGGACGCATATACACCCGCCCAATATGGTAAATAAATCGTTTATACCATCTGGCTATGAACTTGATGACCAGGCCATTAACCCTCGCGTCTTCCATCGTTGACCGACTGATTTCATAATAATATAGGCGATCGTACCTAATTTTATATCGCCTACGAATATCATAATGATCCATCCTGCCGGCGCCAATGCCCAGACATGAAGGTAGAAATTTGGCGATTGCTTAGTAGATACCAAAATATTAATCAACTATATATACAGTACAGATTACCTAACAAAAGCTTACTAAGTATATATTTATGTTGTAGGTTATATATTCAGTATTTAAGAAAAAAACGCCAGTCTTTGCAATTTAACAAAAAAAATGGCTGTTTTACTATTTCTTGTAACGGCGCAAACACTCACAAATCTTGAAAAAGTTCATTTCATAAATTCACGACCTTTTCCTTGTGAATACTGGACTAGGCTCTATGTCTTTGAAAACCGTTATTTATGAAAAATTGTCTTTCAAAGGTATATTGACGAATTGTATTCAAAACAAGATTCAATTTATAAATGTAAACGTCTATTCTTCTTTAATGTTTCGTTATTAATTACCTATGTTATCATACAATTAATGAAAAGAACAAAAGTGGACTTATTTCAATTAGCCAATACATAGAAAAGCTGGTCATTTAATAACAAGAAAAGTAATTCTTCTTAAGTCCTATCCTAAGATAATCAATTAGTTAATGGAGTGGTACTTAAGAGTTGATACATTAATCGATAGTTTTTATTGAACACTACTAGAAACTTCCGTACACCACTAGATGCTCAAAAGTTTAATAGTTAATTGTAAATACGTGTAAGTTATTTATTTTTGTTTCCAATTGAATCTCAAGCTATACTGTTAATTAGTGCTAAATTGGTAAAACCTTTTGTGCTCTTTGAATCAAAAGGAAATACCCCGTTATAAATTGTTTGGCAACACCAAGTTCAACGAAGCCATGCTTTAATACCCGCATGAAGGAATACGCCGAATAAAGTAGATCATCATTTGAATGTTACAAATAAATATTGTATTGCTTTTTGTAATTAAATGGCGCCACTTTAAACTTAATACGCAAGCAAATATAAAAAAATCTAAATAACCTCAAATGAATCATTCAATATAAATTGAATAGGCACCTGTGATTATTTGGTCGATAGGTAAGCATTGGCGCAAGCCACGTTATAAAAAAGTCGTTTGTGTGGTGCACTTAGGGTTGCCATCCGTCCGGGTATCCCCGGATTTGTCCTAGTTTAGAGCATGTCCGGGGAGCGTCCGGGTGGGGTTTTCTAAAAGAGTCCAGGTGAATCCCGAACGCTTTTGTGTCAGGGGTATCCCAATTAATTAGTGTAAAAATATTTTTAGGCATGTCCGGATAAAAAACCAATTTCACCCAAATGTTTGTCCGGCGTTGGCAATTTAAGTGATGGCAGCCCTAGGTGCACCCGCATCGCGCACATTCGCTCGACGTCATCGTCGCGTTGCCACTCGTGAATATAAGCAGATTAAACAGATTATCATTGTAGCCAAGGATACGAGATTGGCGAATAGTAATACAGACACGAACCTTCAGTGCTAGGTAAGTTATAGGTACAAAACAATGTTTTCTTAAATGAATCCTATTTTAATAATGGTTCTGTAGGGTTGTAGGCATGTATATTCTGGTCTATAGGCAATTGTCTATCTCAGGGAGAGCTCAAAAAAGGTAGGTAATAGTTTGATAAACAAAAAATTACGCATGGCGCGCAGCGGTGAGTTATTTGTGTTGCACAGGTTGGTAGCAAAAATCGCAAGTCGTGTAAATGTGTAAACAAATTTCCATGTATAAGAGTCTTTTAAGTTTGGTTAATGAAAATGGGAATTACTCCTAACATACTTTACCTTTGAACCGCTCTCCGTTTGACAACGATGCAGGGAATGACAGCAGCATTATGTTATCACCATCTAAAAGAGCAACTAGCCGATGTGTTCATACATACAGATAAGTAAATTTGCGACTTCGCTAAGCAACCGTACATCGTGATATCACAAAAATAAGGGAAAGCAGCGTAGGCAAAATAGTAGAATCCGTAAGGTTTATTACAATAAATTACAAAATTATATTAGCCGCTATCATGTCAGTTACCCAGCCGATACAGAGGTGGTCTTAAGTCTTAACTAAAGTTTATGTTACAACACTCAATTGTATGAGGAAACTCTAGGTACTGACTCAGATCACAATGGATCGTGACCGCAGGATCTTTATAAATATTTTAAGCATCACTGTGATAGGATAACATTATGTTCTCATTAATAAATAAATATCCCAGGACGTTCTTCACACATGGTTACCTGATCGCAAATTAAGCAGAGTGTACTGCTTTTACTATGGCTACCAGGTAACTGATATACTACATATACAATTTTTTTAGTACGAGACACAGAACAAACAGACATGTTCATGCACACAAATGTTTGTCCTGAGTGGGAATCGAGCACACGACTTGCGACAGTCAGGGTCTCTAACCACCAAGACAACTGGCTTTTACTTATTTATAAGTGACTGGAATTTCAGCTACGTATTCTTATATTAGTATCGAATGTATAGGTAATACTATATAATGTCCTATATATGTATTGCAATAGATATTAAAGATGAGGCAATATAAGTGGGATCCAAGGTGGTTTGTAAGTATATAATTATTTTAAAAAATAGCATTGAAAACCTAAATTTGGTCACAAAACTCATCAAACTTCTTTTTATTACAAAATAACCAACAAAACCGTTATAACTATGTATGGTAACTTAAAAGAAACGTTTTATCTTTTGTTTAACAATGTGTCATCATAGTATTAGTAATTTAATGTACTTCCAGTCATTTGATACGAAACATTTATAATTATTTCAATGTATCTTACGTATTTTGGGTTTGGTTTTTGTTAGAGAGATTTCCGAGTTAGGTATGAAGATAATAAGGACCTACCTACACCTTTTAACTTTATCATGAATATTACATTTAATTTTATGTGATATTTTATCCAACTGGAACTCTGGGACTTAACAAAGCGATCTGTCCTTAAAAATGGCACGAATTGCAAACTTTAAAAGTATTCATTTGATTCAAGGAATATCCACATAGAGATTATTCTGTCAAGTTAAGTTTTCTTCATATAAATACTACTGCATCTCTTATATAAATATTGCAATTATTTATCGAAATTCAGATGATTTAGGAGTTCAGTTATGAGTTGTGTGACGATCTATCGGATGTCTACACTTTATGATGCACTTTTTTAAGGAAATTGTACCATGTGACTAAAACATGCAAGACGGGTCTTTCATAGATTGCATGCCTACCTAATTAAAAAGTGAAGAAGGTGAATGACCGAAAAAATATCTAAAAAGATACAATATTGCTACTAATACACAATACTTAGTCTATACTAATATTATAAAGATGAGTATTTGTTACTCTTTCACGCAAAAACTACCAAACGGATATGGATGAAGCTTGGCACATAGATATAGAATATCCTGGAATAACATATAGGCTACTTTTTATCCCGGGAAAATGTGATTTCCATCGGGAACGGGGGTAAAACCGCGGGGGACAGCTATGAAATATATTTCTCTATCTATACATACATTTTATATAAGGTATTTGCTATATTACGACTGCAGTTATTATCTAAATGTGTAAGTACTGGTAATTAGGTACCTACATAGCTACCATTATTGGAGAACTAAGTACTGCCAGTATTTGGTATTTGTATTTGGTTCTCCAATGATCAATCGAAGCGCAGAGCAGAACAATTAATAGAGTATTTATTATCGTGCGAAAGTTTTATCTTATTAACACGAGGTGGATTAACATTCTGAGATGCTAATTTATAAATTAATAAAATGATCACCCACGCTAGTATGTGTGTTCATATGAAATTGTAAAGAATGTTAATACTTGTCTTTACTTTACTAACCGCTCCAGGTATCCCTGCAGATATGAAGAGGGCGAGCGTGTCGGGCCAGGGCAGCAGCTTGTATTGTTCCCACCATCGCTTCACCACAAGACTCACGTAGAAACCCAGCACGAAGGACATTGGTATCGACTCGCTCTGTGCGCCGAAATACTGACGCACTTTTTCGAATATCCTGTTGAAAACCAAAGGTAGTTATTTGTTGGCGAGTAAAAGTACCCATCGAGAAAGGTGCAGGAGCCACGTCTGTATGAATCAATTTCAAATGGGAATTCTCTATCTGATAATATGATGGGAAAGACTGTATGGAAACAATCACAATCAAATGAAGTTGGCTCGTAATTTTGTTGCTATGCTCTATAAGCATAAGAAAGACATGAGTGACTATTATTATATAGGTACCTACAAATTAGTTCATATTTAGCAATAACTTCGATGAAGCAATGAGGAAGAAAAAGCAGAATTACGACTGTCAGTAACCGGTCAGAACAACTTTACTGTGAGTTGAAACCGGTTGTAGACAGAAGTAATATCCAAAATGGTATTATTCCACTGTTTTGTACTACTAGAACTATAGAAAAACATATGTATTGTGTGTAAGTTACCTTACATGATTTTAAACTGTGTTTTGTATGTTTTAACGTAAGATGTATGATAGTATAAACATCCAACTATATAATATAATATCTGACTAATATTATGAATGCGAAAGTTTCTATGTATGTATGTTTGTTACTCTTTCACGCAATAACTACCAAACGGAAACGGAAAGAAAATGCCCTGGAATAACACATAGGATACTATTTGTGTCGGGACAATGGTAACATCCCTCGGGAACGCAGGTGAAACCGCGGGGGACAGCTAGTAATATTATAATTACATATAGGAATGTTTGTGGGGATGGATGTTTGTTACTCTTTCCCGTAAAAACTGCTAAACAGATATATATAAAACTTCACACATAGATAGTTTATAACTAACATTAACACCTAGGATACTTTATATTGCAGGAAATTGTAACATCTCCGGGATCTTGAGTGAAACCGCGAGACAGTATTTGAAGAAGTTTTTAGCTCGCAACTGCTAATTGTGAAATTATTGTATTTTTAATTTAATCATCAATTATACTTAGGCCTGTGCTACACATATCCTACCAATATTATAAATGTGAATGTAAGTTTGTTTGTTACGCTTTAACGCGAACACTACTTAACCGATCATCATGAAACTTTGTACACATACTTTTTATGCTAGAAAAATGTTACATCCTTAGTGAACGCGGGTGAATCCGCCGGGGACAGCCAGTGCATAATAAGCCCGAGCACATTTTATTTACATATCAAAACGTGTTTTATTTGACAGAGGATTTCAAGGTGCTTATTTGATAAATAAATATATGTAGGTATGTATAAATACAATGTAATTTAAAATAGACCGGCCAAAGGCGAATTGGACTCACGGAGGTTCCGCAGAATATAACTAACATAACGTCTCACTTTTCGGCTACATCAGCCGCCTCACAGCACGAAAGTCAGAAATACCGCATGATGTGATACGTAATGGACTGAGAAACTGACGACTTGTTCACCACCACACAAATTAAAGAGTTCTTGTATCTATTAATGGTACCAATGTTTTATGACAGGCCATTTAGCTTGGTGGTTAGCGACTCTGACTGCCAAGCTGAGGGTTGCGGGTTCGATTCCCACTCAGGACAAACGTTTGTCTGTTTGTTCTGTGTCTAGATGTAATTATCTATATAAGTATGTATTTACAAAAAAAAAAAAAGTAGTAATTGTAGTATATCAGCTATCTGCTTAGTTTGGGATCAGACGGCCGTGTGTAAAGAATGTCCCAGGATATTAATTATTATTATTTACTATTACTACCGGTATATACATTTTAGTTTTAAGGTTATCAGTCTTAGTAATGAACGAGTCGTCTGGTCTTGTAAAATTTATCTGCACTTGTAATGTATATTTGAATGCAAATTATTATCATGTAAATGATAGATTATTGAATGGTTTTTGTTTGGACGTAAGTATTCAAAAATCCAAAAACATAGATTTCTTTGAAGTTATCGAAAATAGAAGAATTGTTGCCTACTTAAGAGTGTTTTTTCCTATTACCCGATAATGTCGCAATGAATAAATTAAAATTATTTATTCAGACAACAAAGGATCCATTTCTTAAAACTACCAAGACAAGTAAGAGTTATATTTTTTTTTTATGTTTTGTTAGGCAATCGAGCAGACGTATCGCCTGATGCTAAGCGATCACCACCGCCCATGGACACCCACCCGCAACACCAGAGGAGCCTCAAGTGCGTTGCCGGCCTTTTAAAAAGGAGTATACTCTTTTCTTGAAGGTTACTACAAAAGGTGTTGGTAATACATACACAAAATTATCAAGTAATATAAAAAAAAATGCTGGGCATGGGGGTTTATCAATGTTGACACCCAATGCTCCTGCAGAACACTATCCCATCTGCTAGCCAGAGCTTTCAGCACCTTGTTAGAGCTACCCAGCATTCTCAGTCTAATAAGAAAATCCAAAAAAATACAAGAAATTTGGTAGTATACCTACATGTGACTCCACAACCATAACTGTATCCAATTATGGAAATAGAAGGTAATATTATATATAGGTATGTATATGTTTGCATCGATAAGGAAAACATAGTAAGGAAAATTGCATCCAACGCCTCACTAGACGGTGTAGGTAGTTCTTTTCCACATTAGACTTTGGAAATAACTACTCCATTAGGAATAGATAGTAACATACAATTATTATTGTGGTTTTGTTATTTATGAATGAATATCTTGATATTTATGGCTCACTATATTTATTTATGCATTTAAAATTAAGTATTCTGTATCGTGTTATCTTGTAGGTATATAAACATATATAAAGTCATAAAGGAGACCTTAAGAACGTAATGTATTTTTGATTATATATACAGTTACAAAACTACCCGTAAAGCCGAAAGGTTTAGGTTATATGGGGCCTTACAACGAGTCCATTCACAATATTTAAGAACCGTAGTAACATTGTATAACATACCCCAAAAAAAAAATGATTTTTATGAATGAAAAATAGAAAAACTATTAAAGTAGACTAGTAGTTAATTTATTTATACCTAATTAAAAATTGAGTTTTCTGTAGGTTGGTATCCTATTATCTTGTACGTATATAAACATATCTAACGTCATGAAGAAGACTTTAAGAACGTAATCAATTTTTTATTATTTACAGGTATTTTTTATTTCTTTTTTATTCTTTGATGGTTTAGTATGATATAAGTTTTTATGAATAATTTGTGACTAATTTAAATTACCTGAATAAATGAATTTGTTATAAAAATCCTTATGACCGAAATTATTCTATGAAACGATATCTTTTATATAAATAAATACAAAGACGTATTGTGTGAATTTGTGTGATTGAGGACCGAGAAGTGAGACTCGGTCGCATCACATCACAATTCACAATAGGTACTCAGTTATAATTGTTTTCAAGTGGAAGTAACTCATTACCTCTTCAAATTATTATGATATAACTTGTGTTATTAAACACGTATATGACGTGACTGGCGGCTGTGCTACAGCTCCCGGCATCACGGCATCATCTTTCCTCAATAATATCTCTTTTAAGTTTACATGCATAGTTAAAACCGTATGACTAATATTTATTTTATCCGTACTTGTGCAGTTAATTGCAATACATTTACGAAGCTTTATGCATTCGGATTTGTTCGCATGTTACAAAACATTTTCTATCATTATTTATTACACATAAACACACATGAAGACACGCACACACTCTATTTAACCTAAATAATCATAATTTGTTCTTTTATAAACTGTAAAATTTATAATAACTAGCTGTCCCCCGCGGTTTTACCCGCGTTCCCGATGACATGTATTATACATATATATGTATTATAAAGACCTTCCTCTTTAATCACTCTATCTATTAAAAAAAACCGCATCAAAATCCGTTGCGTTGTTTTAAAGATTTAAGCATACATAGGGATATAGGGACAGAGAAAGCGACTTTGTTTTATTTTATACTATGTAGTGATAAGTGAAATCTTTGTAATCCAATTGGGAAGTTGCGAGTCATTCCCAACACAAGTATTTCTGATTACTCGGCGTAAATCTTGTTAAAATACTATCTGAAATAAAGCTTTTTTATTTTATTTATTATTTTTATTTGATGTTAATTAGTTTGATATTTGACCATAATAGGCTTTATAGGTACCGTTCCGAAATGGCAATTGACTAATAGATGGTATTCAGAAGAAATACATAACCAATAAGTATAATTTTTAGAAACTATTTTTCAAAATTCATTTCAAAACTTTGTATGTAAATGTAAGCCTTATTGCACGCAAGACAATTATTATAATTTTTTCATATTTTTTGGTCTAGCTGCGTCAATACCCGTGGATTCAACTTGCATGGTTTTAAATAATTTAATTTTTTTTTCGGACGAGATTGCTATTGACCTCAATCACACCTGATGGTAAGTGAAGATGAGGCCGAAGATGGAGCTCGCTATCCCGTTAGAAGCCTATTCACTCTTTTCTTAAAGAGCCCCAAGTTGTAAGTTTCTAGGAACACAGACGAGGGGAGAGAATTCCAATCTTTAGCTGTGCGCATGAGGAAGGAAGCTGCAAAGCGCTTCGTGCAAATTGGTGGTATATCTACAACATAAGGGTGAAAACTCTCCCCACGCCTAGTAGTCCGATGGCGAAAAGGTGATGGAGGAACTAAGTGGCGAAGTTCCAAGGCACACTCACCAAAATTGACTATGAAATACATGGTGTAGAAACAAATACGAGTATATATCGGTAGGTTCTGCAACAACACTTTTGATCCTGGAATTCTTGATTGTGTATGCCTATTCATTACAGCCATGATTAATAACAATAACCACAGTAAAAGTAATATTTTATTGTAATCGCACAAGGTCCTTTTAATTAAATTATAAATATGCGAAGGTTTGTGTGAATTTATGGTTGTTATTTTATAGCTAGATGAATTGGACGGAGAGATAGATAAACACAACTTTTTGGCTATATGCTTGAATTGCATTTGTCTGATTACAAGCTTACAGTCATTTTAGAAAAATGTGGCTCCTAAAACTATGGTGACCTGCAACGTGACCTGCCGAAGCCATCTGACGACATCTATCTCAAGCTTTTACTGTAACCTATGGTCCATACCAAACCATATTTTTTTTCGGTAATATTGGTAATGGGTTGGATCTTGCAGGATTGTGGAACCCTGGGCCTAACTCCTCCTAAACAGCTTGACAGGAATGATATTGATGAAACTTTTGTGTGTTCCAGTGGATTCGAGAACGGTTCAGATTCACAGTTGGACCCGGTAGGTGGCGCTGCGGTCGAATTCCTGTATTGTTTTTTTTTATGAAAGTTTTGTATTTAGTTATTTAGACAGGCCAACGCCTTTCGGGACAGCTAGTATTCTATATATCTTTGTTACATGGAAGGACAAGTTTTCTCTCAAAAGTCGCTATAGGCACATTTGCATTTAAATTTGCATGTCAATATTACTTTAAACTAAGTAGATAGTATTTTGTTGAATACACGGTAATTTGACATTTATTGAGTTGTTGAATCAAGATTCATAATTATTTTGTCTACTGTGCTGATATAAGCATGCATTAAAATACTTTAATTAGGTATGTACCCTAATAGAATATAATATCATACGACCTTTTTCTATTCAGGTCATTATCAAATATAAATAATATAAACCTATTGGAAAACCTTGAAGACCAGTTGAACAACATAAATATGATTAAAAATTGAGAAATACTTGAATAAACAACCAAAAGCTGAGCGTATTAGCAGGTGAATAGCTTTGAACAAAAAGAAAGTAAAAAAATACGGTACATCCAGCATCCAAACTTGGACGCTCAGGTCTTAAAATGAGGTACCCACCATGGGTTTCCCATTGAGGTACAGCATGGGGTTCTACACGAAAGTGAAGAGGTTTTTGCGGCGCGTGTTGATATTCCGGCAGGGCTATTGTGAAATCCTCTCGGAATGGTGTTGCAGTCTATTTTGAATTACACTGACGACGCTACGACTTGTTCCAGACTGCCCCCTTATTCAGCTAATACAAACGTCGTCGGCGAGCGCCGCTTCACAAAGGCCTCGGAGAGCTTATCTCTCACGTGATTAGCAGAATTAGTGTAGTAAGCGACAGAGACAGAGCATAGAGGCCGCGACGAAACATCCTCGAGTTAGTGTCATTTTCCTTACAGAATCGAGCCCCTGCTCGCGCGCCGAGCCATCGATCTATAATAAAATAGCCTTCCACATTGAATCCGAGTGAGTTACACAATTCGGGTGCCGATTTGAAAAACGTTAATCAGCTACGGCAGCCACTTACTCGCAGGTGACCCGTTTGTCACCTTAGGGGAATATAAATATTACTTCACCGATTAATATAATAAACTTAAAATGTTCATAATTACATGAAATTAATGGCATCAGTTTTCGATGGCTGTAGTAGTTAGAAATTATTAGTAAACTAGTAAGTAATTAGTGCCTAATTAGTTCTTATAATCGTCATTATTTACCAAATATGTACTTGCATTTTAAACTTATTTAAATTAATGATTATTTAAGATATATGTACATAAAATTGTCTATAGTTTAGGTCGGTTTCTCAAAATAAATAAATATCCTGGGACATTCTTTACACACGGCCGCCTAATCCCAAACTAAGCAGAGCTTGTACTATGGAATCAGATAAATGATATACTACATATACAATTTTATTTTTATTCATACTTATTTAGATATTTACACCCAGCCACAGAACAAACAGACATGTTCATACACACAAATGTTTGTCCTGGGTGGGAATTGAACCCGCGACCTTCGGCTTAGCAGTCATAGTCACTAACCACCAAGCCAACTAGCCTGTCAAAATCAAGTTACTCAAAAAAAAAAGCTATTCTAATATAACATACAATCGTTTTTATGTTAAAGTTATGACAGAATTGTATGGATTTAATACATCAGCAACCGAACTGACAATGAATTATTATTATTCCATGATTTCATTGAGCAAGTCCATTTAATCACTTCAACGATTAGCTCGATTACGAGGCTGAGCTAGTCCTCAGTTGTTATTTTTGTTTTATTATTACCAATCACGATAACTAACAGAAATAAATGAGTATCCTATATATTCGCTTTTGAGCACCATTGAATAGCACCCAAGGTGAGCACTTAATATTTTAGCAGTGTTGGAAACAAAATTTGTAATCGAATTTATTCTCCTTTGGGGGGTGGGGTGCACCTGTATTATTAAGCTTAATATGTTATGTTATTTTATACCTAGTTATATAATGTATACGAAACGAAATCACATTTATTGTAACAATATAAATTAGATATCCAATTATTTCTTAGCTTTAGAATATTTCTTACTTATATTTTTTACATTTTCTACGTATCACAATCAGTTAACCAATCACTCTTTCTTAATGATAATGTGTAATTTATAATTATATATTATTTATTACATAATGTTTTCTTATTAGGTAATAAGTAGATATATAAGAATTTAATGTACCAATCTTAATAATTTCATATACTTAGTCTCGCAAATTCGATAAAAGGTGTGACGGTTATTTTTTTGTTAGCTCATAAGTAAATCTGTCATATAAAACAATGCAAGTGAATTATTTTTTATACTATTAAGGTGACAATCAAGCTGACGCCCTTGATTTCATATAACCTTACTTTCAGATATCGACTCCCATTTTCATCCATACTCATTCAACAAATTCGAAAGTTTCATTGAAACCTTTTCACGACGAAACGTAATGAAGTTTCGCAACGAGGACGGATATGGGCTATCTTCTGTTTCATAAAATAATCTATAAGCGGGTGAAATAGGGGTATAAAATTCTTTGGGCCACCCACAATACCTCAATACGTGTTTCAACTTTATTGTGGAATAAGTGTTCCTCTCCTTTAGAAGATATCAGGAGGGCCGGAGGCAGGAGCAGGTAAGTGGTTAATTAAAACTATGCAGTATGCATATTTTTGGTCTTGCGCGCTTTTTGCTTCGGGAACGCTAGTTTTCTACAAATTAATCTGAATACTTATTGAAACAAGTTCTTCAATTGTGTCAAATATTAATGCTTGCATTTGTAACAGCTAAAATTGGCAGTTGCGATCGATAGACAGACACAGACACGTACCTTACATGTTCTTTTTTTACAATGTTGGTACGGTAAAAACAAGTGTGAATGTATATAAAGGTATGTACACAAGAAGCTTTTGCCTCTCTTTGAACTGAGTTACAGCGAAGTTCCTGTACAAAACTTCAGCTTTAGCAGTAGCTTCAGTAACTTTAAATTTGACCTTCATAAGTGCCTTCTCCCTCCTAAACTGAATAAATGATTTATGATTTTGAAAATTTATTCTACAAGTATAAAAGCTACTCTTCTCTGTACAGTTTCGTATGGTATAAAATTTAATAACCCTCCTCTTTTGTAACCATGACCAGGTTTATCTTACAGTCTAACGGCCAGTCTGGGTTTGTTGTGTTACATGTACATATACTTACCTACTTATATACTTAATACAGATACATATATGAATAGGTACTTTGTATTCTGAATGAATGGAATGAGTACCTCCGATTATTACAAGCCCGTCGCTCGTTGCAGTTCTCACAACTACTTATACATATTTGGGAAATCCACCATGAACCTAAAAATGCAACGTCACCGTGTACACAGATTTTTATTAAAATTGGCAGAGATCGGAGGATATATTGAAGATATGTTTTATTCGAGATATAAAACGGTTGATACTTTCATAGTCGCTTCGTGTTCAGAAGGTCAGATAGAAGACTACATGCCGCCCACGCTCATCAGGCACGCTATCTGCTAATTATACAGAGCTAGCCTCATTTTTTATGTGAATCTTAGTCGAGCTAAGTTGACTGTTAATTATATCTAATTCTATGGGGAAGTAATGAATGATGTACGATAACCTAAGCAATAATTGTACAATGCTTATTTTACCGACTACTACGAATGTTTTGTGTTAAAAAACATTTAAATAATATGCTACTTTTAACTACAAAATAAAAATCTAACAAAAATATGCTGTTATTCCATAATATTAAAGTTGTAATTTTCATTGAATTTATTTAATAAGTAATAACTTTATTTTTAGATTTCTACGTAGTCGAAAAGTTTAAGATGTTTTGACGACTATACAATCAAACTTCTCACAAACTATTTACTTAAATAACGCATTTACTGTTATCGCATTACATATATAAACTAGCTGCCTAAAACCATCTCAAAAAAATCGGCATCGAATGGCAGTACCTAGTAGTGCCATCCCGATATGTTTACTAGTTTTGAGGTGATGGTACGTCAAAGGAACCCCATTTTCCCCATATATAAATCTATAGATAGAGAGAAGATTATGCAGACATATCTTAAGACACCCCATACGTAAATAGGCCTTTTTTTTCATCCGTTATTCTATCTAATACCTTTAAACGAGCAATTCTTGTATATACATATAATATATAGTTAGGATCTCGGAAACGGCTCCACCGATTTTCATGAAACTTAGTATGCAGGGGGCTTTGGAGGCGTTAAATCGATCTAGCTAGGATTCATTTTTAGAAAATGTCGTTTTATCCGTGTTTTTAGGCAATGAAAACTGCTACAATGTCATTATAAGGTAAGGTTTTCAAGTTACATATTTTGTGAGAAATACTGTTATTGGAAGCCCTTTATTATCGCATCTAATTCGTATCTAGGTACATATGACAGTGCTTTAAAAAAGAGAATACGGTAGAAGTCACGTTAGTAAAGAAATCCCGAGCAATGCTCGGCCATCCATGTACTAATATATGGAGAGCTACCCTAAATAAGCTGTTTTTAATCATTAAATTACATCATATAAGAATGATTAGCCGATTTGATATTACATGCTCGAAAGGTGACAATGCTAAATGCATAAGGCCGGAAGTAGCATCTCAGTACCAGCAGCACACATTTGGATACCCTTAGCTGCTGGTACCACCCTGGCACCCATGGTTACCTCTTGGTGACTGCTCATGGTGGTCTATTTGTTTAGTAACGAGACACCGCCTGCCATGATAATCTTGATTAAGACATTTGATTTCATAGGCCTCCCTTTGTCTTTATCAATAGCCCAGTAACCTGTCTAGCAAGTTCCTTCCTATATACCCTGTATAGATTCCCGCTATCTGCAAACTCCTTGCAGTTAGCTGCTGGTGTTTTTGGCTTTTTTCTTTTCAATCGTTCAGGCAGTGATAGTATCCGCTAGGTAAATGAAATGAAATGAAATATTTTATTCAAATAGGCCTTCACAGGCACTTATGAAGGTCAGACTCTAACGCCGGTTCGGAAGGTTGCTTTTACTGAGAAGAGCCGGCAATAAACTCAGCAATTACTCTTTTCAAAATAAGATTTTGTACATAAAGATGTGTCCTGCTGGAGCGAGCGCTACACCCAAGCTTTGTCGTCATTAAAATTGTCATTTGTGTTGTAGAAAGCCTTTTGTACTAAAACAGTCTTAAGACATTGGTATATATCCTAGGTTTTTAAGAGGCCTCTACGTGTCGGTAACGTTTCCCCACGCGTGCCATCCAAAAGGATCCGAGATCCGAAAGGTGAGGTCCAAATAATTATACAATATAGTAGTTCCTTAAAAAACACCAAACAACCATTTTCATCTACATGTACAGTGCCAATAGTCTCTGAATGAAAGGGCTGTGACATACGGACGACAGGCCAAAATGCTGAGGGGAACCCTCGGGTCTTAGCATTTGGTTGCGGAATCCTAAAAGTATGGGCAGGTAATGTTTTCTGTCACTGTCACTGTTCACTTTGTACCATTAATTCAGATCGTTTCTTATATAGATACCAAGACTAATTACGATTATATTTAAGCAAAAATACATTTAATGAACGGATATGGTTATAATACCTACCTATAACTTAGGTGGATAATTAAACAATAACCTTGGCCAATGTGTTAGTACCGTGCCGCCCGCCACACTGCGGAAATAATCTTTAATTCTCGAAAACAATGCACGAAAAAGTCAGTTTATCCATTCTCATGAAACTTCAAGCGTAAATATATTTGGTTTTTGTGCTATTTAGTGTAGTTAATAACTCGCTGAGGTTTAATTATCTTACCTATGTAGTTTTACTAGCATATCGATGCCAAGATTTAAAGTAACAAAAGCAATATCATAAGTGAGATGGAGGATATCTGTCATGTGGTAGGACCACATCCATATATCCACATTACAAGTCTCTAGTTGTGAGACCTAGGCGTTCTGATTTCTGACTTTTCAAGTTTCTGATTTTCTAAGAGTTAAATCCCCAGGATATTTAGATGTACATGAGTAAAACTAACTAGGTTTCCTTGTTATACTATAAAAGCCTAAAATCTCGGAATCAAGCACAGTGTACCGTAAATATTACCTAATTTTGTTTCCCAACTTCACTTTGAAATTGTTCTGAACCGAGTGTTTACCGGTCTTCTTTTTTTTGGCTGTCGAAAAAGGTACTTTCCGGAATTGTGGACAAAGTCAAACAACCAGTGAATTTTTTAAGCTGTCAGATATTCATTTAATAAAAATATGGATTGCTCCTCAGGGTAAATTCTGTAAGGACTCTAGAGGGACGAGGTTTCACCGCGGCCTAAATGCGCCGTCTCTACATTACAATAAGCGATCACGTGAGAGTTACGCTCTCCGAGGCGCCGGCTCACCGACGAAGGTTGAGTTAGTTCAATGAGAGTGCTGATTCTGTTGTGCAATAAACGAAACTATGTATATGAAACTCCCTTTAATCCTAAAGTCGAAAAAAAAAGGAATTTTAAATGTTGTCAGCTCGATCCAAATCATAAATTTTACCGGTATTTTAAATGCACTATTCAAAATAGTCTGGTAAATACAATAAAAATACTATAATACTTACGGCAAAAGTGAGTAACTATAACTTAGATTAAACTAAATTCGACGACTTACTTTCTCTTTTCATCTTTATTCAAATAGAAAAAAATATTAGGTACATTACATAGGTACATAGATTAAATGAAGTTTAGTGATGCACAACATAATCGGCACCATTTTAGCTTTCACTGACCTTATCAAGGAAAAAAAATGAGAGCTGTTAAAATTTATATTATTTCATTTTTGTTCGTATTGCGGTACGTGACTTTTTGGTAAAAAAAAATATGCCAGGGCGTACAAAATCACACTATAAATGTCTGACAACATAATATTTTAACTGAAAATAGCACTAACCTCTGTTGTTGTTCTGTCAGTGCGAATCGATACAATAAATTGATTGTATAGTACAGTGTCAAATATGCTAGTAACTCGCGCCACACCAGTTTGTAAACGCTGCCTCTCCATCTGAAAGAAACCATAAATTGCATTATTAGGTTGTAGTGACTGGTTGACTGGAATAGATACCATATCTTTGTTGTTTATTATGTAATAATCATAGCCGTTGGGTTACATTACTTCAGTTTAAGTAATATGATAGTAGGTAGACGTAGTTATAGACTGGATCATCGCATAATCCAACCATTACCTACTTCACACCTCTCCAGTGTAATTTCACTGGCCCCCTTACCTTTCTAACCGAAGCAATACAAGTACACTACTGCTTCATGGCAGAAATGGATAAGGTGGACTACCGCCTTACGGGTAAGTACTAACTCCCCTGACGAACTAAGAACTCTACTACAGAAATTGAATGACTCAGTCTATTCGTGAATATATAAATCAAGCAAAATTCAAATATTGACATTAAAAATCCTCGAATTATCTCTAGCAATATCGTAAAAATTGCATAGTATTCTTACACTAACGTTGGTTGTTATTATTCTGTAATAGATGTGGCCTGCTTACAACAGCATAAGTCACAGGACTTCTGGACTAATACTCTATAATTCCTAATGTACAGGCATTAGGAAATAGAGTCTAGAAGTCTAGGTATTATCGAGGTAGTGGGAAGCGTTATTATTTTTCTTTGTAAGATACTAAGTTTAGAACTCGCTGCTAAATAGCAGGATGTAAGGGTTTTTTTGTTCAATGTATAAAATGCATTTTGCATTAGTCCATGACTATGGATAAAAGTTATTTTCTGGTACATTAAACATATAGGTAAATTTCAAAATATAGCTGTGTACTTACACAGGCTATTCTAAACTGTTTCTGTAATTATTTCGATTTATTTTCAACAAAATATTAAAATGTGGTGTTGTTTTATTTTCAATAAAATTTATCACACTTGCAATCATTATCATAAACTAGGAACATATTCGCGCTGAATAAGAAAATAATTTATTTTTTAATTTTTAAAAATCAAATAAATATTAACACGTCATATCTAGCAAAAGAATAAATATTAATATGTCTCAAAGGATTATATAGGTATAGTTTAATATAAGCTACTCTCAAATATGATGTCACAATGTTACTTAACTTGATTTGATAGTAAATATTTGCAAATAACATTAAGGTTGGGTTTCTTATTTATTTCCCAAAAAACAATTAATACCTACCGTCCAAATGATTTAACTTCTCTTGCTTAACAAATATAATAATGGCGAATCATATTATTACTTCTCGTTTTTAATTGCATGTCTAATCACTTCAACACGATTTGATGGTTTTAGGAGACGTGAAAAATATTATTAAATTTTTATGCACATATTTTGCATCAAACGGCTATTTAAGTTTTGGATAAAGCCGCCTGATGGAATGACACTTATTCCCCGAAATATAAGACGTCTTTTGGTACATGAATGCCAAGGACAGGATACCGTGGATACAAATTCTAGACATATACTAAGAATAAAAAATAGTGAACTCTTGGATTAACTTATGAAGGCCAGTGACTGCTCACCTCATAAATTTATACCTGGAAAAAGAATTGAAATTGGAAATAACTTTCTCCAAAAAAAAAAACTATCTTCCATACAATGAAGTTGCGAATTAAAGCGATGCTAAATTCAAAATGTTGCGTAATATGCAAATGACCAATGCTATGTAATAAAGAACGTTATAATCTAAATAATTTACCGAATCGTTTTCGACAAAACTTTCACTGTTTATGTGAATTCTAATGACCTTTCGATTTATAATAGTCAAAGGCACTTCCGCTTCTGTTCAAGGTCAATTTTTCAAATTATAAAGTAACTACAAGGAAACTATATCTTAAACAAACCAATTACACAGAAACGCTCATATCAATGTATTATATTGCTGTCATATATATGTATAGTAATGACTAAGTAATGTATACCAACAAAATCTAGTAGATATCTACCGAAAGGAAGGAACCCAGTGGGATTTCAGGGTCTTTACCTAACTATAGCGGTCTTTATATCGCAACTGTTACAGCAATTATGCCCTCATTTAAATGTTGATACTATGGCAAAAAGGGTGTCATGGGATTGCACAAAACAAATAATTTTCGATTGCCAAACATTTCTTAATTGATTCAGACTTGTACATAATAAATAGTCTTTTACTTACGGTAAAAATAAAAATAAGTCACCTTCATAACCCTCCGTATGTGAATCTAAGTAAAGATATCTGTCATCTAAAGAATATATAGTAATATTGTAGACAGGGGTCAAATATTTATGGATGTAGGATGTAATCTTCGAAACCCCTTATCTGATGACAAAAATAATTTAACTGACAAAAAGCTACACCATTCCCAAAAAGAGACTATTTTCAAATTCTGGAATACATAAGATCTCTTCGGAACACGGGTGCCACCGTGCGCCAAAGTAAATAGCACGAGCCTACAGATGGGGAATTATATACGTTTACATACATGAGATCAGACATCATAAAAGTATATTTTATGACGTCATAGCAGGCCTCCGACACTCCTAGGTGCCTCGCGCTACCGAAGTGCATAATTGGACACGCCTATGTTGACGATCGCATTATGTACAGTGATTTTGTGTAAAATGTACATTAGGTATCTCTTATTATTGTTATGATGTGATATGATGATGGAATATTAAGTATTTAGTTAATAAAACAGAATTAAAAACAATGTACATTTGCTGAGTTTCTTGCCGGTTCTTCTCGGTTGAAGGCTGACTTCCGAAGTGGTAGCTTCAGCGACTTTAAATTTGAACTTCATAAGTGCCTTCCGAGGGCCTAAACTGAATAAATGGTTTTGAATTTTTTGATGAAGTTTAAGCAACAAAAAGTACTTAGAACACTAGAAACACAATTTATGCTTTCCCTGAACCGACTATACGAGTATGTAATATTTCTGAGAATTGACTGACATTGTTTCAATGACATCATTTAACATAAACAAATATTTCGGAAATTATTTACAGGAACATTTTTTTTTAATGCCTTAACTATTGGAAATCGGGAATTACCTACTGCAGGTAGATCCCATTTTTATAATCTTTAGGTACAATTTTTATTGATAGGTGAGTTAGTTCTTTGCTTTACTGTAGAACTTTGAAGTCCAACCATATTGTTCAAAATTAGAGAAAATCCTTCGAAAAAAAATTATTTTGTATAGAAACAGTTATTGTTGCAGTAATTTTGTAATGACGGACAATTTTTTTGGTATCCCAAGCGGCAATAAAATCTGTAAATTAATTAGCAGTTCTGACATGACTGCGAGGATAATAAAGGATGTATTAAAATTGCATAAAGCACGCCAAGTTTGGTATAGGTTGAAGATTTTTTCCTTAGCCATGACCACTAAGCCTGTGCAAGTTACACACGTAGTTGGAAGGCTACCAATAACTGATTGTAAATAAGAATCAACAGTCGCAAACAATCGAACCCACGTTGCGATAGTTTTCCTACATGCGGAATACTAAAATAGAAGCCGTCAAAATTTGTCAACGTAACCTTCGTGAAACCTTGTCATGAACACCTGAGCAGTGCTTACTAATTAGGTAGGTAGGTAACTAAGCAGTCGTCCGGCCTTCTCGAACTTTTTCTTCTTATTTTTACTTAACCGACTAAAACAATTGCCCAATCGTCCTTAGCAGTTCTGCGTCTATGGTTTAACCACGTTCAACCTACATAGCGGTCAATATCAATGTAACAGAGTGATTTCCTGACTAACAAGTTAAGATGTAAGTACTTCTTACTACTCGGAAACTAGGACAGTAAACATTATTAATTGTTCAGAGCTACATACTTACCTTTATGCTAAATAGGACAGTTTAAGAAATTATTTACAATTATAATTTAAAACGTGTCATTGTACCAATATAAAAGTTGCCAATAGAACTGACTTATCAAATTCATACTTGAAAAACCGTGTTTATTCTATTCATGCATTTTGTAATTAGCCTAGGAGCACGTACAATACATTTAAATGAGCCAGTAACAATAGTAAAATAAAATGAAACATCATAAAATGCAAGATTAACTAAAAACGTTCAATTTCTTCGAGTTACGGTAAATTAAAAATGTTATTAACTTACCTTCTCACGTTCTTGTTCTTCTAGAGCATTCGATTACCTACCCAATACACTTTTATAGTGATTCAGTTATATGTTACTAATTTAAAAAATTAGTAAATTTGTAAAATGTTATACCTACTACGTATGTAGGTATTCAGGTAGACATTTCAGATAGGTAGGTAGGATGTATGAAAATTGAGAAAATGTAGAACATTTATGATTGAGGTACAGCCCTCTTCTCTAAGAGCCATAGATAGTGCACGTGATGCAGTAATCAGCAACTCAAGAAGATGTACCTTAGCGTATGCTCTTCACCGATGAATGTTCAATTTCAAATGTTTCGGAAATATTCAACTCTTAATGGCTATCAAAGCCTGATATCAGGGTGGGAGATCCAGATACACAATGCTGTGTGGCTGGAGAGAAATCGTCAATAGATAAACTTATTGAAGACAATGTATAATGAACGCCTACGTCACAGTGAGATAATATAAACGTTATTATCTATACACAGTGAACCTGGACAACTAGGTATTTAAGGGACCTACAAATCTGTCTCACTTAAAGAGGTATTCCACATACCTAGTGTCTCAGATATCCAGGTATAAATAAATATCTCTCTCATTTAGAGAGGGTTTCATTGATATAGGTAATTTTGAGAATAATTAATAAATTTATACTGGCAGTATAAATAATAAATTTGAAAGGAAATATATCACAGTTAAGTAAGGTTTATTAATTAACGAGTAAAAGTCAACATCTTATAGAACTTAGGAACCTTACACTGCGCGTGGCCGACAGGCACTTGGACGATTGTTTATAATCATAATAATGCTCAACGTTTTTGATTGTCATTGTGTTAGTTTGATTAGCTTTAATCCAGTTTTACCGAGGAGTTAGTTAGACTAATGTATTAAGTTATAATTATAATGCTGCGACTTATCTGAGAAGTGGTCGCTTCAGTTGTCCAAGCGAATTGCTAAGAAGGTACTTACTGATAAAATTATAAATAAATATTCCAGGATATTCTTTACCTACGTCCATCTGAGCACACTAAGCGGCAGATGTGACCAGCCCACTGCCACTTCAGCTTGCTAATCCTTCGAGCTATGTCGATGACTTTGGTTCTCTGACGGATGACTTCATTTGGAATACGATCCTTCAAGCTTTACTTTATACTCGATCTTAATCATAGGTGTATATTGTGAACGTAGATACTCTACACCTAGTGAAAATCAAGGTAGTCTCTACAAAAATAAAAAAATAAAAAAAATGGGGGAAAAGACATTTGAGGGCTTTTGCTCGACTTCATTCTCATATTCAATTTGAATCTTTACATATGGTTATAGAGCCTCTCATGTTTTTATCGAAAGAATTAAAAGTACACATTGTTAAATCTTCTTAGATTCCTGGTAACCCATCATGTGCGAGTCTGGATCACACTTATCCAGTTTTAGTGTTTACTCTGAATTAAAAACTGGTGCTTTATTTAGAAGTATCGTACGGCTGGTCATCTGGACATGACGTCTAAAAGAACCATTACATATTTACACGACAATCGTGTAAGTTATTGTGAGATATAATAAAATCATCAGCAATCTTAAACTAAAAAGGAATATTTTGAGATTGGGTGATCAAGATTTCCATTTTAATAAGAATTGACTAAATCATTCAAGTAAATCAATTTAGAATTGAAGAAGACTGATGTAAGTAATGAAATTATGAGGTAAGAATATTATTTATTATTTTAAAAAAAATATTGGGCCCGTTAGCCTGGTGGTTATAGACTGCCACGACACAGTTAGTGGGTTCGATTCCCACCCAGGACAAACATTTGTGTGCGTGAATCAATACATGTATAAATATCTGTGTTAGTATGTATTTAAAAAAGTGGTACCTATGTAGTATATCAGTTATCTGGTTTCCATAGTACAAGCTCATACTACAAGCATGTGTAAAGAATGTCCCAGGGTATTTATTATTATAAAAAGCTTCTTTATTATTTGACAGTTAACATGATACTCATCCACGAAAGAACCTAGACTGTACCTATACAGTAGGCACCTGACCTACTAGGATAGCTCAGTGAAGGCGAATGCCGAGCTGGGCTTTCGATGAAAACATTATGAGGAAACCTCGAGGTCAAACAAGAAACTAAAAACAATTATAAATGCAGGAGTTTTTATTATGTTTTAAAATAAAATTGTTATGCTTTCCCATTCAAGTTCTAATAGCTGGTCCGACCCGTTTTATATAGAAACTTTAGTATAGTTGGTACACTCATATCTAACCTTATTGAATTTACCGTTTGCGCAAGCAAATACCTATATGTCTTAATAACATTGATACAAAATGAAAATAGCAACAAATCGATAGAAACAAGTTTTAGTTTAATTTAATTATCCTAGAAGGTAACATGTAGGTACTATGCGTCAGAGTTACTTTCACCACCTTTCGTTGTCAGGGCCAAGTGAGCTGCCGCCACCAGACATAGAGTCGATACTGGTTCGAAACAAATCGCATTCATCACCTCACCGCCATCAAGGTCATCCAAAAGGTAAGGTAACGTAAAGATCTTCGCTTAGTTCTTTGAGCCACTGCTGGCGTAAGCAAAATATTTGTATAGGTATTCCGTTCATTGCGACGGCTTAAAACAAAAAATACGTCCCAACCTGGCCTTTAAACTTAAACAATTAAACATATTTTCTAAAACATGAAATTCTCACGTCACGTTTCGGTATATTCAGGTTGGGAGGCGCTTTTGTTGAGTGTATATTGTGTCGTTGCGGACGATCGGTGTGTGTCAGACATGCAGGAGTGAGCAGCATCGCTCCAAACAGCTGTTTCACCCGTGTCCGTGGCTCAGAACCAGTCTCTGAGAGTACAGCGTGGCCGTCGACTCTCGCTCCTAACAAATACGATAAGTTACGCGACAAAGACTTACTTGCAAAGGATCCTCCAGAAACAACCAAAACTGCTGCCGTTTGGAACTTCACCGGCGTATGATATAGTCATGTCTAGTACGGCTTAACACACAATAAAATTAATATTTATATATACACACACACGTTTTGTTGGCGCGAGCTTGGAACGAGACACACGCGGAAAATTAAATACCTTTTAGAAAGTAATAAAAAGTTTGTTGACGTTAGTTATTAAGGAAGGCGAAGGGAAGTAATAAACTAGGGAGTGCACTTATATAGTCACATTCTGGTGATGTGTTAAGCACTCTGCCTTCCCCGAATTGTCACAAGGCATAAAGAAGAGGCGCACGAGAGCACCGTTCACAGAGAAGCGTCAACTGTGACTGATGAATGATACCTGGCTCGGTATGTTGTTCAAGTTACTCGCTGTTTGCTCATGCGTGTTAGCGCGGCGCGGGCGCAGCCCCTCTCGGAGGTTCTGAAGCGCGCTTGCTCTTTGTTGTTTCGCATGATGCTAGATGGCACTACTAGCGACTAAAATATAGCCTTTGTACGTACTAGCAATCTCATTGTTACCACTATGACTACGTAGCTATATTAGTTCAGTAATAATCCGCCCAATAGTACGTGGTTACATCAGCATAAATGTTATATACATACATATGATATTTCAGACATCATGTCATAAGTATAAATATTTTATAGTAAATACAGGTTTATGGTTCTGCGTCCCAAAATGGTAAATATAATCGGAGTTATGTGAGGTAGATATGCAAAATCCATTATTGTTACTAAATTACAAGCCGCATTTGTTGTTGCTGAGAACAGCCGTGACGACTATCACAAGATCGGCAGAAAAACAATGATGTCTGAACATAAGACTTTTGTTATTCCTCGTTGAGTCTAAGAGACCCTTGAAATGACACTAAACAATACCGTCAACCCCGACATCATCCTCGCCGGCAATGACCCACTTAGACTTGTATCCTAAGAGCGGCCAGAGTCGCCTCCCAAACCAATTCCCAAATAATCATTTCTCATGAGTTCCACTTCCCCGAGCAACACCGTGCCGAGGTCTGCGCTAAGGAAACAGCGTAATTGCTTTATCTACTTTTGGTTAACAGCAGTGCCGGATTAAGCAAGCGCGGGGCCCGTAGCAAATTCTGTCGAGGCCCCCGACTCGAGGGGCCATTGGTCTACTATGGGATCTTAAATTAAAGTGGTAAAAAAACAATAGGTAGTGGGCAGCCTTAGACACGGCGGGCCCCCTTTTGCGCGGGGTCAGTAGCAATTGCTACTCTTGCTAAGTGGTTAATTCGGCACTGGTTAAGAGCCCCAATCGCTCACCAAATAGTCTGCGCAAGGGGAGAAACAGACACATATGGCTTACACCTTAGTAAATTATAATATCTTGGGACATTTGAATGAAACTAAGTAGAGCTTGTACTATGGAAACCAGATAACTTTTACTACTTTTAGTTTTTCTGATTACATTCTTATCAATAGACATTTACACAGAACAAACATCACAGTTCATGCACACAAATGTATGTCCTAGGTGGGAATCGAACCTGCTACTAGTGGCTTAACTTGGTTAGCGCAACCGACTGGTTTCGCTAGCCACCAAATCAACTTACCTGTCAAATTATGGGCCGGTTAGCATGATGTTTTTCTCATAGATTGATGTGTAGCTTCGACTGACCATATCTTTACCATATAGAACATAAAGTTCGGCTAAGACGGCCCTAGGTTAAATAAATTTGAACAAATTGGAGATTTAAAAAATAATAAAAACATTTATAATTTTAGAAAGATGTTAGCAATAGATAATATACACTACTTATGGTAGAGATATGTTTCAGTTTTTCGTTATGGTCCAAATATTAACTTAATTCTATAATTAATATAATTGTACAGTTCTAAGTGGTATGTCTGTTAGAAGTACACCTTAGAATTTTTATGATCGTGTCAGTGACTAAATTACAGAGCTTCGACTGGCGGTGATAGCTCGTTGGTAAGTACACTATAAAATACAGAAAAAAATTATAATTTAATGTTGTACTAAGATGTAGTACTCTTGGCCACTAAATACTCAGGCTTTTATAATCCACAACGAAGTTATAGTGGAGTCGAGTGTGCTTCGAGGAAAGGGGGCATTGCTCGACTTAGAAGACGATAAACGTAAAATTTTGTCTGCAATTTGACCCGTTTTTCGGTATAGTGGTTGGTGACCCTAAATCTGTAGTCTTGGGTCCAAATCCTGATAGTTCAATAACAAGTAAGACAAACGAGATTTTCGGAAGTCATTACGTACATCATACGTGAATAATAAAATATTTATGACTAGATACTTTTTATTGAAAATTGCGATTTTATGAACTCCGTTTTAGCACATTCAATGATTATTCTCGTCAACTATAGGTACATAAATTAACGGCATACGCACTTTTTGTACATTCAAAATACATTATATTCCGCTATGAGAGATTGGTATCGAGTAAGGTGGCATTGCTGGAGACCAGCACACTCCGGACGAAACAAAAAATAAATTATCTTCTGAAATAGTCACTACTAAGTAGCAAATGTCTGAAACTTTTAAGCATCTTGTTATAAGTAGTGGCGAATACGAAATCTAGACGGACCAGACTGCTTTGGTGGTAAGAGGCCCTGAACGTCACGCCACAGGTCGTGGGTTCGATTTCCATCCAGGCCCAACATTTGTGCGCATAAACATGTCTTTTTGTTCTGTGTCTAAATATCTATAGGATATATTTATTTATTTAAGGTTCGGTCTAGGTAAGGTCCAACACCACATGCCATTTTAAATTTAGTTTGGGGGTATTCTGTGGGGCGATTCCACTAACATATTATGCACCGAACCATTACCATATCGCAATCAAACGTCAATTTTGACGTTTAATCGTGTTCTACTAAACACACCAAACGATCGAACTGCGGTTGTGTTGTCCTCCATGAATTGGATTAGGAGCTCTAGTTCCGCACTGTTGTAGCCCTTCCTCTGTTTTTCTCCACCAATAACAAAGTTAAATTGGAAAAAAGTCATTACATCACTATGTAATATGCATTGTATTATGCATACCCTAAGTATATAAATAACATATCTTTTACTCACTGTACTTAAATTCCAACTAAATCCAATGCGTATTGTTACGTTTTCTTAAACTGTGTTTTATTTTACATAATTCACACTTGTCCACAATTTGAGGTGACTGACATTGTCATTATCCGACATTTTATTTCACGACATTATGTAGATAATAAAACCATTTCTATGATGGCCGTGGTAATAATTACTTGCAATATTATACAGCAAATTTGATAAATTATTTTCGTTGCAATTTTTTTTATTTTGCTGTATGTATGTTTTATACATTAATAAGTTCACATATAAATTGAGAAAGTATTTCTCTATTCTTTTTTCTCTACTCTCTTTCTATTTTACTTAAAAAAAGCTAATTACTTATTTGATATTATTAAATTCGACGTTAGTCCAGTACATCGTCTTTCATCTTACAGTGGTAACAATTTATTGTAGATCTAATCAAAACAGAGGATATATTTCCGAACATTGCCATTTATTTAGTTTAATTTTATAAATTTATGTTGTAATTTTAAGAATTTTGTAAATGTCATGTTTTAAGTTCTGTAAAAATATATCTCGCAAGTAGGTAATTATTGGTCTATTTTACTCTATGTCAAAATTTGTTTGCTTAAAAATTACATAATGTCGTAATTACTTCTTACTATCTATTGCATAATAACTTTTATTTTTGCGAACTAAGCTATATTATCAAATGTACGATTAGTGAGAGTAGGGGGTATCCATTTATTTTTGTGAGTTTGGGGATAGTCGTTCCAGTATAAATTATGACACTTCCAAATATTATTTTTAGTCCGTGAACGCAACGGTTACAATCCAACTTTGTTTCGGTTTTAGTGCGCAGGAATACCATATTTATGTAGTGTCAAACTTCAATTTAACATTAATCGTAACCATACCATTGCCGAACCAAACATGCTACTTGAACGTTGCATATAGTGGAATTGGGCCCCTGGTCTAGGAGCAAAAAAAGCAATCAATATTTTTGATATCCATTTTTAAAAGTTATTTATTAAAATTATAAGACAGAAAAATATTAAAAATTTTGCAATATCAAAAAATTTGCAGCTGATGAAGTTCCTACCATAGCGACATTACTCTAGATTAATAATGTTATTTAATTTTTTTGTTTCAAATTGGTAGGAGGTTGGGAATCGTGGGTATAGTCACGTACCAATTTTTTGAGACCCCATCAGCTGATAATTCTTTGAACTTTCAACATTTTTTATTTTTTTCTGTATTCTTATAATGTTAATAAATAACTTAAAAAAATATACTAAAACTATTTACTTTTTATATTAGAAGGAGTAATATTTATCCAAATTTCGCTATCAAGTTCGTTAATCATACGAGGAATTATGTAGGAGCATTGCTGCCCTAATGCAACAATCGATTTCAATAAAACACTTTTAAAATTTATTATAAAATTTATTTTCTTTAAATCTTATACGCACTTATAATCAAGACTTACATTCTTAATAACTTCGAATATATCACGAAGACTTATGCATCACTTATACTGAGAACTTACTTTCACTAAGAACTGCGCTCGAGGACTGCCTTTGACTTAAAACTCAATATCTAGCGAGGACTAATACAAAATAAACTGCCAAATAAATTTTATTTTGTTGAAATGGACGAAGTTGTTAGCCTCTCATGGCCCTTACACCATTACACGGACTTTTTCGGCGAGCGCAGAAAGCATGCTAAACCAATAGAGACGCGCCGCTTTTATATCAATGGGACTGGGCAGGCCCCTCTAGAAAGATCCTAATCATTAAGTCTATCTTCTTCTTACATATAATTTTATCTCACTCATTATACTTTTAGGCATTATATTATGTTTTCCTTGCGTTTGGCCTTTCATTTACCATTTTGCAAACTATAACTAATCTAGCGCTTAAACATAATTAAGAATACTTATCTTTATAAGTTGCGTCGCTAACACCATTTACGATTTTAGTTCACGAACTTTCCTAAGAGATAAAGTTTAAAGATTAATACCCATCAGGGACACACTCATAGAAATGCTGACAAGGCCATTCAAATTTTTCAAATTAACCGCCGAATTTCAGAATTCGTTTGTTCAAATTATATAAGGGTGTTTGGTGAACCTGCCATAAAGCATGCACTCTGCAGTTCTATAATTTGACGACCAATTTCGACTAATTAGCGTTTATTTCTGGGCCTCGCGAGGTCGACTAGTTTTTGAAATACAGCGTGAGGCCTTGGAGGAAGCATACTTTTGCCACTAAAACTCTCTTAAAAATACGTTAATACTTTTGAACCAGCGTTAGACACACCAAGTCAGCATTCAACTGGTGATCGTGATCCTGCCAGAAAGTCCTGCACATATCATCACATTTGCATCGCGGTATAAGTCGAGGCATTAAACACACCCTTTTTAGAGGTGAAGATTGTATATATGATCCTATCCTAAGAAACCTTTCATCACTCCTTTCTTAGACCAAAGGTCAATCTGTAGATACTGCGTCATTGCAGATAGCTTGCAAGTGCCAGTGTTGCTCGGAATTCTGCGTGAGTCGAGACTGAGCGGGGTTGCTGCGATGGGTTGAGGCTACCAACTGTAGTCCACATGGGCAGAAACCGCTACACCAGAGAGTGTAGTGAGTATAGTGTGTGATGAGGCAGCTGATGCTGATTGAACTTTGTTAATGTAATGCAGGATTTTCGCGTGCGTGTTCATTAGGGTGTCCGTTATTTCCCAAATTGGGTTTTGTTCTGCACACGTCCCTGAAATTTTAAGGTTATGACCTAAAAAAACATCAGACCTACACCAGCCCTTAATATAACGCCATTATATATAATTATATAAAATAATATCAAAATATTTATAGTACTTTTTTCATTACTACAATTTCTTTGTAAAAATTGTTTTAGTTGCAGTAGGATATTTGGCACTGTATTCACTTACAATTTGAATTCTATATTGTTTTTGATCTTCCTGAGTAGTTAATTTATTGATTAAATTGATTTAAATGGTCTGGCAATTGTTAATAATCTGCAAGTAGTAAACGATGTGGGCGAAAGAGCTTTTCAACTAACACAAAATGATAACAATAAATTAACTACTCAGGAAGATCAAAAACAATATATGATTCAAATTGTAAGTGAATACAGAGCCAAATATTCAACAAAAAATGTCTAACAAAAATAATGTAGAAATTAAAAAATTACTATAAATATTTTGATACTTTTATTTCTAAACAACAATATAGTACAAATACTTTATTTTGGATCCAAATTTAGTATTTATTTATTTTATTACGTATACGTTGTATGCATTTAGTTTGATATCAATAAAAATTATGGTGAAAATTAAGAAAACGATGAATTTAACTACGAATACAACTTTTTCGTTGAATAACTTTTAAACGGTAAATTTTATCGAAAAAAGCATGCAGATCTCATTTGTAGAGCGTTAAAGCTACAAGCAGCTGTTTAAGTATTTTTAGCTACAATTGTATCAGTGGTAAATATATTATGATTTAGGGACGGGTTAATTTGAACATTAAGGGCTGTTTTCGGTCTGATATTTTTTTTTAGGTCATAACCTAAAAATTTGAGGAGCGTTTGCAGAACAAAACCCAATTTGGGACATAACGGACACTCTATTGTTCATAGATGTCACTATAGTCTTACTTTATGAACGAATTTAAAGGCGGAAATACATGAGTCTCTTTCTTGCATGAGACATCGTATTTAGTAAAATCTACTTTGGAACGGAGTAATTACCTAGTTTATTGTCGGCCAACTGCCACCCTCCGATCTAGCGTTAAAGTCTGACAATTCTTAAGTCCCAGTACAGGTATATAATCTATCACAATCGTACACTAACTCTATTTAATTCGTATTACTAGTTTGTGTTGGTGTTTTATTGCTTATTTCTTATTGCGTTCGCTTGTCATATCAAATGCACTCAAGATCAAATTTGACTTAAACATGAAATTCACATAGTCACCTAAAAGCTACTCAGTAACCTTCCAAATAAGATAATTAACAGATCATATATTTATTAATACGTGGAGAGATTTCCTTGCATTCCTTTTTAGGCATATTGCGCGCAATGAGGAGTTAGATTTGGCAAAGTTCAAGCTTATATAGAGAAGAAGTGCAGAAAGCTTAAATTTATAAGTATATATTAAATATTACAAATACATTAAATTCATTACAACTAAATGTTTACGTTCATATAGCCAATGTCAAACACATAATGACGTATTTATAATCATTCGCAGGTGACATAATAGAATAGACAAAAGAATCTACACAAGGATTATAGACTCCGTCAAAAATAGCTCAATAACGTTGAATCTTAAAAATATAGAATAACGGTCGAATTTCGATCTCTAAGCGACCGTATAATGTGTATAATACAGTACATATAATGACACTAAATTTAAGTACATAAATATTTTAGTAGAAAATTATGACAATAAAACAAATTATTTTATTGGCTACAAGGATGACTATTCAGGTTCAAAAAGAATTATAAGGCATAACTAAAAGGCGAATGGATTACAAATTTGTTTTATTATACCTTGAAGGCAAGAAGTTTCATTTTTTAATTCATCCGAGCTTACAGGGGTAGAATGCTACACACAAACCGAAACGATCTCCCTGCGAACATTATGGTGATATGATATATTCTATCCATACAGTACCTAATAAACAGTACAATATGCTGTAGACAAGATGGGTGTTGCTTACCAAACGCGAGAAATAATACATTTTGTAGATCGTAGTAATCGACTATCATAACAAAAACACGGACCATAAACGCCAAAAGAATTTATAACAAAATACTATTATTGTTTTCTTCCACACCAAATATATTTATGATTGTGTGGTCGTGATACAAATAATAACAAGGTAAATAATGAATCTGGAGGATAAAATATATTAGAAAATAAATAATAGTTATAAATAAATATTCTGGGACATTCTTTACATATAGTCATCTGACCCCAAGCCGAGCCTGAGTAGTTTAGTAAACAAGTGCCTTTCAAGTCAAACTATTTTCTCCGCTCCGAAAAATATGAACGAGGTGTCATTCGATTCGACGATTTTTGAAAAAATTCATGCTCCGCTTGCAAAAATAAAATTTTTTTTATTGCCATTTTCCAATGAATTATGTATTAAGTTAATTAACATTTTTCCTTATTAATAACAAATTAATTTTTTTTCCCGTTACAAACATAAAATATGTTTCACTTTGTTATCAACAATTTACTTAAAAAACTTGGTTAACCAGTGGGGAACCGGTATGCATAATTAATTGAAAAAAAAATTGACCACGGATTATTGTTTATTCATTTATCCTGTAGGTGGCTGATATTTTTTCAATTTTTATTTTCATATTATTATATACGGTAGGACTTTATTTTTGGGAAATTTCCTCCTCTTTTTGAATCTTTTTCAAATTTGAAAATGTCAAATAGTTTTTGACGTATTTGCAAAAAAACCAAATCCCTTTTTTTCCAGATAATTGTTTATAACTTTTGTAATTTTTGCAAGCGGCTCGCAAATCGAATGACAGCGTGTTCATATTTTTCAGATGCGGAGAAAAAAGTGTGGACTTGAAAGGTACTTGTTGACCAGACTAGAACTATTAAACCCGCAGGGCAATTATGTAATGCACTCGGAATCGTAGTTGCATACAATTTTATATTATATTGACGGCGCTACGACTGTTGTCCCAGGCTGCTCGCGCGTCGCATCAGTAATCTTTTATGAAATTGGCTTCCACATTGAATCCGAGAGAGTTACACAATTCGGGTGCGGGAGACGGTCACACAAAATTCCAGATCATTTGCACCAGTATGGCGACTCTTTAGGAGTCTGAATTACGTAATGACAAAAAGGAAAAAGATGGTCATGGCGCTGGTACCGGTGGCCCAATTCCTTGGGCGTTAATCGAACGTGTCGGATAAATGACGAGTGTTGAACTATTAGTATTTTCCGATATTCGATGAAAAAAGAAATAGGCGGTAGCGTAATGCCATACTTCTCCGGTGTGACTTACAGCCCGCCATGCCGACGAGAACACATTGATTGAAAAAAAAAACAATTCATCCATTTGTACCAGGCTCATTTTCGCACAGCTAATCATCGGTGAGTAGCCACTCATGAAAATCACAATGCTTTACTTTTCCATCAGTTCTAAATGGCCGCCTTACCGCCGCAAGGAATAATTTTTTATTTCTTGTAAAACGATTTGTTCCACCCTATATTTTTTTTACCAGTTCTTTGTATGATCATTAAATAGTCTAGTAATGTCATACCTGTGGGAGGAGGCGAATGTGTAATATTTTATCAAAATTGTAAGATTTTATTCATATTTCGAACGATTTGTATCAGTATGGCAAAACCCTTCCGATCAAATTGTAACATACAATTTCCAAATATGCAAATGCCACACTGATACAATCGACGAAAATTGTTTTTCTATCATCTTGACTTAAATATGACGGTCATCCGCCCCATGGTTACAATATGGGATAAATTTACTTGGTACAATTGTATCCAAATGAACAGAAAACGATTTTACCTTATGTAAAGTCGTATTTTGAAAACGTGTAGAAGTATACATTGTATCATATACTTTCCAAAACCCAAAAAAATTTACCATACCGGAAAAATCGTTATGCAACAAAAAAATAAAATACTCCTTTGCGGCGGTAATGCGGTCATTTAGAACTATCGGAAAAGTAAAGCATGGTGATTTTAGTAAGTGACTACTCAACGATGATAAGCTGAAATGCAAAATGAGCCTGGTACGAATGGATGAATTATTATTTTTTCAATTAATGTGTTCTCGTCGCCATGGCGGGCTGTAAGTCACACCGGAGAAGTATGGCATTACGCTACCGTCATTTCTTTTTTCATCGACTATCGGAAAATGCAAATCGTTCAACACGTCATTTATCCGACACGTTCGATTAACGCCCACGCGATTAGGCCGCCGGTACCAGCGCCATCACCAACATTTTGCTTTTCGTCATTACGTAATTAGGCCCCTGAAGAGTCGCTATACTGGTACAAATGACCTGGAAGTTTAGGTCCGGTCTATATGGCGTACTATTTGACTATGACGTATAAAGCAAATTAAACATGTAAAATCACCTCCACATCAAATCGTTGTCTGCATTCCAGTTGCATACCATCACTCTAATCTAAACACTGCCACCTTTATACGCAGTCGAATCGTTTTGGTTTGAGCTTGGCTTAAGATTATCATACTAAATATATCAAAAGTTAGAAAGAACTTAACTAAAAAGTTGCTCAGTGGCTCGCTCCAGTTCCCAATCGTGTGTTGACAGCGCCACTCGCGCTTGATGCTCATCGATACCCATATCCAGGATACGTTGCACCTTCTGATTGAAGTCCCAGATGGAGTTTGGTCCACCAGCATATGCGTTGGTCCAATGCCTGGCAGTCAAGTTGAATAACTGAGGATTGTCCCTATATTGTTTGGCGACAACAGCATCTTGCGGGTCGTTGGGTTCCGCGGCCGATAGTAAAGCCTGAATCGACAACAACACTGTTCGCAGTGTTAATGCGGCGGCCCATTGATCTTTAAGAATGTCTAGACAGATAGCGCCTGTCACTGACGATACGTTAGGATGCCATATCTTGGTGATGAATCGAATCTGTTGACAAAATCATAATGATTTAAACTTGATCTTAAATCATCAGCATTAAGTATAACATTTTAAGAATGATTATTACCTTCGGTGGATTGAAAGGATATGTTTCGGGTACTTTTATTTCAAGTAAGAATGTCCCGCCTTCATATGGTGTGTCGGGGGGGCCGGCGATTTGTCCTTGCAGCTCCGTCAAACTGTCACTCAACAATTCGAGCTTTATTTGACCTTCAGCCACCTGAAATAATATAAATGTTATGTATTATATACAATATCAATGATAATCGTAGCAACGTATTATATAATTACTAGCTGTCTCCCGCGGTTTTACCCGCTTTCCCGAGGGATAACACATTTTCCCGGGATAAAAAGTAGCCTATATGTTATTCTAGGATATGCTCTATCTATGTGCCAAGTTTCATCCATATCCGTTTAGTAGTATTTGCGTGAAAGAGTAACAAACATACTTACATACAATTTTGTCCTCTTTATACTATTAAGTATAGATTTATGTTAAGTATAGATAGATAAAAGCGTTTTTGGCCCCAATGAGTCACTTTTTATTGTTTTTTTTTTTTTATTTTAGATAGTATTTCATTCTTTCTTTTATTATTTCTCACACACACTATTACATATTTCACAAAACAGAGTGATAATTAATGTAAATAAAGGGATTTTTATGTGTTAAAGTTCTCATCACAATTCAGATACAGAGCCGGGTTTGTCTATGAATTATTTGAATACAGTGACATCACGTAACTTATAAAGTACAAGCTGACTCGGTAGACATTGTTTTGGTAGGTTATGCTATGAGCTGAAAGTAACTTCACTAAAGCGCCACCTACTAGATTGTAGATCCAAGCAAATCTCTATATATTACTCTAGCTAAGAACTGCTACAATATATTGCATCACATTTGCACCGCACTTAACCTACCAGGTTCAATTGTAAATCTAAGCCATCTAGGCCTGGCTCGACCTACTCAAACACACAAAAAATATCAAAACTAGTTAAGTTCAGTGTCATACACACAAATGTGAAAATTATATACATAAAGACAATAGTTGAAGCAGAAGTATGATGTATATAGTGTCAAATTAGAGCTCGATTGATGCAAAAATAATTGTGAAATGTGGGATGTTTGTGTCTAAATCACTGATAAATATGATAATTGATTAAGATAAATTTGGCACACTGAGTGTATATTGATTTAATTTCACAATTGGACAAAATTTAAGATCACAGGGAATCATTGACCTTGGGAATGTTGTAATTTTGCAAAGCAGAATCTAGACATTTATATTTCTTAAATCTTTGTAAATATTTATCAATTTTTATAAATATGACCAACATGACTTCCAAAGTCTATTTCACACAACTATGACTATCTGCCACTGTCTTAAATTGAGCACTAGCTTTTCATACAACAATTCTCACAAACATTCCCTCAGCAATAGAGTGGTTAATGTGTGATTTAAGATTTCACAGAAGACATACAACAGCCCAAAATGTTAATAAATTCAAAAACCATCTCAACAAACATATTGAAAAGAAGTACTAGTACAGAGCAATAGGATATTTATCCGATCTCGAATATCTATCAGTTAAATCAACTGTCTGCTTGTATTCCAAATAATAAATAAAATACAAAGGATAGGAAACTCTTACACAACAAAAGTGAAAGGAATACAATGGGAGGTTAAAAATAAAGAGTAAAAAAAGAAATAACATTGCATTGTAATGATTATATTGCAAATATATAGGTAATCTACTTGCCTGATGCAAAGAGTAATACAGCCAAATAAGACACCTTCACGTTACATATTGCTGAATCATTGGCAAAAATTCGACAATATTTTCTATCTCTAGATGCAGATGTTTATTTACATCGTCATCATTTAAGCGCACTTTGTACTACGATAGCACTTCGGTAGCTTCATTAGAAATAAACATGACATTTTGCAAAAGTGCAAGTAAGTGCTATCAAAAAATGATTTTTGTAAAATAAAACATATTTTTCTTACCTCTTCACTTTTCATCACTTCCTTAAACTCTCTCTTTACACGTTTTGAAGCAATGTTAGCCATAGTTGTAAAATACTTGAATATTTGAATGTGTTTTCGACGAAAGCGTGCAACAACGAAATTTTTCAATACATACAAGTCAGGTCGTCAAGGAGGAAGGGGGGCAGACAGACACAGACAGACCCATCCACAGTGCATGCCGCGATTTAATGATTTTTTATTAGCGGAAAATCGATACTGCTATTTTTCTTCTAGTAACATTTAAAACATCGATTTGAATAACGAACGTGTCATCTACATTTATAGGTTCTGAATACATCCATGGCAGATTTGTCTAAATAGTCTATCACACATCCCAAAGATAACAATAAACAAATTAGGTTGGATATTTACTTATGTGGATTCAGGCAGAGGCACCATATATTTTTCAGTTTTTTCAAATCCTACTTCATCCTGAGTTTACATTATATTACAATTTGTACTTGTACGTTTGAATTTGTACAACTAACGAAGTTATAGACATCCATTTAAATATTTTGCGAAGCGTACGTAGTATTAGTGAACTATGCATGTAATTGACTCAGACTTACTTACAAAATTACCGATACTGTAGGTAGTAAAAAAATAGTATGATCAATTATTTTAATTCCGTGATCAATCAACGGTCTAGTTAAAAAAGTGGTCCGTGGAATATACTATAGAAAAGACCCCGCTAATAAGTTAGTATTTGCGAATACGTATGTAACTACAATCAAATAATTGGACATAAGGTCAATTGAAAGTAAGAAGGCTGCTAGAAATAGCAATGATGTATCTAACTCATAACTATGGAGGGTAGAGGTAAGGAGGACCGTCTTATGTAGGGCAAGTTGAAAAAGTGTCCAGCTGTTAGCAGCAAATTACAGTTCATGAACCCACCAAAATAAGGCTAGTGCAGCAAGAGGAAATTTGCAGTTGTAGGCGGCATGAAGTGTACTGAATGCATGACAGTTTATTTTTCAAACAAACATGTGTACAAACATCCGTGCTTTTCCGTAAACCAACCCCGTTGAGATGAAATGGGGGAAATTAAGCTTAATATTGTTTTAGGTGCAGTTATAGAGGTTTTTTGGGAATTTGATTTCGAAACGGGCATTCATTTAAAGTCTAAGACGGTGGACATGACACAAAATGGTAACTTGGTTACAATAATAATACAAAAAAATTATATTAAGTAGCAAAATGCCTATAATTTCGGGTGACGCCCCCGCGCACCGCCTCTGTAGGTACTCACGCAGTCACTTGCAGGGTGCAAGCAAGGATTGCAACAAAATACTGTTTACATGTGTTGGACTACCAGGTGCCAGGATTTTCTGGAAACGCAGGTGAAAACACGGGTCAAAAAGCTATATCTTATCGCTAGTTATAAACAAAGTACCAAAGAAAGTTAATTTCATTAATTAGTGACTACGGACCGTTCGAATAGGTTTACATAAAAGTAATTGTTAAGATATCAGCGCCTGTTCTCTTATGAAAAAATATTTGCAATGTCAATATATATAATAGAACTGTTATTTATCTGGTACATCGGCCAATTAACGACCGACCCTCAAGTTTACATGATATTGTGGCAATAACATATTAAACACAGAGTGAAATCTTATTTCCTCACCAATCTTCATATATTTATTATAAAATATAAAAAAATGTAGGTAACAAAAGCAAATATTTTTTCGAAGGTTCTCTTGCTTAAATTTAAACAAAATGTATGTGTTATGTAGGTGCACGTACTACAAATATATATATATATATATATATTTCTCATCCCATCTATTCGAAAAGGATAACTTGGTTCGCCTTTAAGTGCACCCAAAGGTGGTGTTTTCTATAAGAAACATTTAGCGGGCAGTAATGAGTTTTTAATCCTCTTTATAAGTGCGCCGCAATTATCTTTGCCGCGCACTTTTTGAATTTGTAACATCTTAGTGTTCAGCGCCAAAGGAATTGAACGCAAATATTGTTTGAATAAAGACTGGCTGGTACGACGGTGCATGGTCGCGCCGCTGAATAAAAAAACAATCTCTATTCCTAATAAAATTCTAACAATAAATTTTCATAATTGCGAAAATGTCTCAAATGTATATAGACCAGGGCCGAAGCCTTCAAAAATGGTACAAAATGAAAAAAAAATATAGTAGGATGAAATCCATTAGAAAAGGAGGCGAATATGATAAAAATGAAAGGAAAAATAAATTACGGTCGATCCGAGTTCGGGAAGTGGGTGGGGGTGAGTTTTTAAGGGTAAAAAATGGTTTATTTTGATTTCCGGCAAAACTACACGTCCTATGGAAAAAAGTTAAATAGCAAAGTTGTAGGTAATTAAAAGATCTACAACTTTTGTATTTGCAATTTTTTCACATAACCTCAAAATTTAGGTGAAATTTTCAAATAACCAAGTTTTAGGTTTTTTATTTATATCTTTTTCAAATATTTTATTATTTCGACGAAATTTGGTGAAAATTTACCTTTTTATGTCCCAAACACACTGTAATTTATTTGATTTAAAATATTTATTTTTTCGCCTTATTTTAACTTAATATCAAAAAAGCACCCTAATTTTCAATCGAAAAATCTGACGTCAAAATATCAGCTTTTTTCAAAAAGTCTGTGGGCTTTTTGTTCGTTGTAATATCTACTTTCTGGTGGTGTAAAAAAATGTATACATTACTATAGGAAATGTTCTCAAAAAATGTAAAAAATTTAAACTCAAATTCGATTTTTTTTTATCATTATATACAATTTTGAGGTATTTATTAAAATTTACACTTTAATTACTCAAAAAACTAGTAAGATTTCATGAAAAGGGCTAAAATTTACCGAAGGTCACTCAGGTATATAAATTATCTTAACACAGCAATAAATAGGCATCTACAAATATTATTTAAAGAAGATTTTACAGCTTTTTCAAAATATTGTAGATGTCTTATTAAATATTAACTTTATTAACTTATTTGTCTGTTAATTATAGAAGTATATTTCAATTTGAATTTTTTTCGTTTATCAATCAAACATGAAATCTTACGTTTTTTGAGTATTAAAGTGTAAATTTTAATAAATACCTCAAAATTGTACATAATGATTAAAAAAAAATGTCGAATTTGAGTTTCAATTTTTTGCATCTTTTGAGAACATTTCCTATAGTAATGTATATTTTTTTTACACCATCAAAAAGTAGATATTTCAACGAACAAAAAGACCATAGACTTTTTGGAGAAAGCTGATATTTTGACGTCACAATTTTCGATTGAAAATTAGGGTGCTTTTTATATATAAAGTTAAAATAAGGCGAAAAAATAAATATTTTAAATCAAATAAATTACAGTGTATTTGGGACATACTAAGGTAAGTTTTAACCAAATTTCGTAGAAAAAATTAAAATTTTGGAAACGATATAAATAAAAAACCAAAAACTTGGATATTTGAATTTTTCACCTAAATTTTGAGGTTATGTGAAAAAATTGTATATACAAAAGTTATAGATCTTTTTATTACTTACAACTTTGCCATTTAACTTTTTTCCATAGGACTTGTAGTTTTGCCGGAAATGAAGATAAACCATTTTTTACCCTTAAAAACTCACCCCCACCCACTTCCCGAACTCGGATCGACCGTAATTTATTTTTCCTTTAATTTTTATCATATTCCCCTCCTTTTCTAATGGATTTCATCCTACTGTAATTTTTTTTGGTTTCAAAAATTATCGACCCTGGTCTAATATATAAGATTTTAGTTGTTTTGTTGTGTTGTCTGACACTATTTCGATTTTGACTTGGCAGCATTGCTTAAATAATTATGTTCTCTGTGCTTTGCATTATCTGTGTTCGTTTGATTGGCGTTCATGACATGACGTTCGTCTCGCTGCCATTCCTTGTTCTGTGCCATAGGTAGTCCAAAGAGAATAATCACTGCGTTTCATGGTCGATTAAAAATTTTAAGTGAAGGTTTAATTTAATTTCCCTCAGTGCTCGGTCGCCATATTATTAAAGAAAGACGTGACAATAGAATGGTTATTTTACACAAGACTGTGAATAATAGTTTAGTCATAAATTGTAATAAGCTATGGCCAGTACTTTGAACAGTGTAAGGACGAAGATATTATGTTAATATACATCATATGTCACCGGGTTCCACAAGTACCTGACACATATAGGTGCGTTATAGTATAATTCTTATTAATAATTATAATGTATAAAGTTAAGGGTGTCTTGTTCGTAGATCTTATACCACAACTAAATGTGCTGAGTATATTTTCCTCTGCCCTTTGTTTGAGTGTACGCTTGAACATACACAAATAAAAAGTAAGACCCAATAAGAGCCCTCCTTGTATAAGAATGCCTCTCTTACAATAAAGTGTTGTTCTGCCTAAAAATGGTTATCATATATATTGGAAAAACAATACATTTATTTCAGCATTGTATTCATAAGTAGTTTCTGAATATTAAAAAGCTTAAATTAAAATAAATATCTTGTTAAAGATCAAATTACAATGAAATCTTAATTTGGCCCTAAGTTGATATTATTAACTGCTTCTGTGTAATAACTAAATGTACCCATTTAGCTGATATCATTGTTTTACTAAATAATATTTTGATTCAAATGTTAACTTGTACTTTATTAGTTTTAATCCCAAATTTAAATTGGGTACAAATTACTACTAACAAAATCTCTAGTATACTAGAATCATGTGGTCATTGAGGTGCCTCTTGTCTTCAAAACTTCTGTATTTCAAGGACAAGAGCATCTAGCCCATTTAATTAAAAGAACTGTTTACTTCTAGAATTTATGCTATTTTATCTTTGTTGAAAAGATATATATAATTTGTTTATACAATGGGTAGTCCAAGTGCTATGTAGATTATTCTGTACAGTTATCTAAAATGTTTTATACATTTGTGTAAAATAACTGTTAACTACTTTCAAGTTATTGATGCCACAGAGCTTAAAAACAGTGAAGAATATGGTTTATATATTTTTCTAAATAAACCATTATTTTATTATATTTTTTGACTAAAATTATGCAAATAAAGCTGTTAGTATTAAGCATTGATTCGCAACTATTTGGTATCAAGACATACATTCACATACAACCCTGTAAAATTATTAAGCAAAATAATGGTTCTTGCACACATTGTGAAGATAGCAAAAAATAAAATATCATACATTATTTACATACATACATTTATTTATATATTTTAGAGTAAAGATTATTCCAGGATATTCAGTTATATGATCATAGCCTAAGCTGAGCTTGTGTCGTGGAAACTTACTATATGGTTGTGGACATATATTCTGGATCAACTGTACTACTTTACATTACTTACTTTTACATCAACTTACAGATAACAACTTTTCTTGAACCACATAGAATAATAGTTTCATTGGCAGGTTTTAATAATTCATACTTAATAAGCAAAATAATTGCAATTCCCTATTAAAATCAGTTTATTATAAATCAATTGTATTTAATAAGTAGTGGTTACTGGACAAATAATACAGTATGTGCATCCCTCGCTAAGCTGGCATTGAATCCTAAGTTCACGAAAAATGTAGTAAAGCGGTACATAAAAGTTTGAGGATGTTTCTCAGGACATGGTATTGGGCCAGTAAAATAGATTGAGGCCATTTTAGATCAATTTGGATACAGGCAAATATTGGACAAGACTATGCTTCCTTATGCTGAGGAAACATTGCCTGTAGTTTGGACATTTCAACATGATACCCCAAACACAGCTCATTCAGTGAAAAAGTCTAACAGCCAAAATTAATATATGTTCGATTGAAGTAGAATTTTGACATTATATGTATTAAAATTACTGGCAAAAGGTTCATCAATCCATGGATTTTCGATCGTGATCACATATAAATTTTCGCCGTTAGTGATCAACAAGTCACTATGTTAGGTTGCCTGGCATAAACCCCAGATCTTAAATCGAACAGAAATTTATGGATAAGAAGAGTGTAGCTGCTAAAAAAGCGAGCAACTTGTTGAATCTTGGAGCAGTATTTTTGTTACAACCTGCCATAAATTTATAAGTTCCATGCACCATTGCTTCAGAGCTGTTATCATAAGTAAGAGTCATCCTAAAAAATATTAATGCTTAGTTGTTAACAGTGGTAATGCCTATTTAATAGGAATTCCTACTTTCATTAATTAAATTTGATAGTTTTTCTTAAAAGACGTAATTTTTCCGCTTCATATTTATTTTTTCACAGCTAGTAAGTTTCGAATAGGTAGTTCAATAGTTATAATAATATATAAATAATACTTTAGCATTCATTGTATGTATTCCGACTTTTTGGCTAGTTTATTATTTGATTTTTATATTTATCATTAAAAAAACCTTCATATAAGAATCAAAAACAAAAAAGAAATAACAAGAAAAGAATTTAAAAAATTATAAAAACATATGTTTGCCATTTACAGGGCCTCATAAGTAAAAGTCATCCTAAAAAATATGAATGCTTAGTTGTTAGCAGTGGGAAAGCCTATTTAATAGTTTTTCTTACTTTCATTAATAAAATTTTGATAGTTTTTATTAAAAATCGTAATTTTTCCTTTTCATATTTATTTTTCCACAGCTAAAGTTTCAAATAGGTAGTTCAATTCAAAATTCAAAACCATTTATTCAGTTTAGGCCCTCGGAAGGCACTTATGAAGGTCAAACTTAAAGTTACTGATGCTACTCCCGGTTCGGAAGTCAACCTTCAACTGAGAAGAACCGGCAAGAAACTCAGCAAGGTTACATTCTTTTTTATTATTATTAAATAATTTTTATAATAGGTTGGAGAAAAAGTTTAATCGCATTATTAAGAAAATTCAAAACATTTTTTAATATAGTTTATTTTATATTTAAATAAAGTATGTAGGTACCAGTTTGTTCGATAACTTTTTGCCATCTTGTAGGTAGTGACATGATCCCATTGCTATAGAATTTTTGGGACTTCTGATCAAAATACCGCGACAAGTGGTTTTGGCAGTCTGCTCGTGATGTTAACCTGTTACTGCCTAAAGAATTCTGAAGAGACCGAAACAGATGGAAATCTGAAGGTGCAAGGACAGGACTATACGACGGATGCATTGATGAGGTATTAATGCATCCGCCGTATAGTCCTCTTAATCTTAACCTCTCTTATTTTTTGCCGAGTGGCTAAAGATGAGTGAGGTCTAGCGTTATCATGATGAAAAACCACACCCCTTCTGTTGATTAATTCCGGCCGCTTTCTCTCAACTTCTTGCTTTAATCTCCTCAGTTGTTCGCAGTAAAGTTCAGAATCGATGGTCCAGCCTGGTGGTAACAGCTCATAATGAATAATGCCCTTCCAATCCCACCACACACACAGCATCACCTTGTTGCAAGTTAACCCGGATTTCGCCAGTCTGTGAAGCCTGACCGGCCTTTGACCACGACCTTTTTCACACGTTCTTGTCGCACGTGATCCACTTTTCATCACCAGTTATCAGCTTCTTCAAAAATGATTCGATTTCATTACGTCGTAATAAAGAATCACAAATGAGTACACGGTTCATTAGGTTTCTTTCAGTGAGCTCGTGAGGTACCCAAATATCGAGCTTTTTTGTGTAATGTGTTTTTTTCAAATGTGCCAAAACTGTTTTGTGGTCAATTCCTTGTTCTTCAGCTACGTTGTAACTACTGATATGCCGATCTTGCTCCACTTTTTCAAAAATGGCATCCATTTTCTCCGTAATACGGCGACCAGAGCGACGTGCATCTTTGGCATCAAAATTTCCAGATTGAAAACGCTTAAACTAAATTTGTGCTACTCTCACAGACACTGCACTAGGTCCATAAATATCGCAACTTTTTTATTCTCGGCTCGCGTTGCTTTTTTACCATTAGAATTTATCGAATTTCTTCATTAGATTCACTCATCTTGACGGTACGAAAAACAATTGAAACATTTTTCCTACTTTGAATTTTGAATTATGGTCTTTAAAATTTAAACTTTCATTGTTACCAAAACCAGCCAGATACAAATAGTATAGCCAAAGAGATTTAATTACAAGTTCATACATACTATAATGCGGAAAGACTTTTTCCCCAACCTAATATAAATTTTATCTATTCTGATTTTTTGGCTATTTTATAATTTATATATTTTTATATTTAACAATTACAAAATACTTAATATAGGTAACATTCAAAATAAAAAAAAAAAAAAACTAGAAATAACAAGACTACAAAATAGAAAATAAGAATAATTACTTACAACTAAAACAAGAAAAAAATAGGTGCACTATGCAGAGAGTAACTATTTCCATACATTTTTATCTTCAATATAATGATCGACCTTGTAATACGCTTTTTCTTTCAAAACTTTCCTAATATAATTTTTGGCGTATTTTGGTTACTGAAAGCGGTATCTTATTATAAAATCGAACACAATTACCACGAACTGACTTGTTTACTTTAGTTAGTATTAAAGTATGGAACAACTAACTTCTCCTTGTGTCTTGTATTAATATTATGGACATCCAAGTTTGACTCAAACATTCCTATGTTTCTACGTATAAACATTATATTTTCATAAATATATAGTGAAGGTAATGTCATTATATTTAGTTTCCTAAATAAATCTCTTAATGATTTATGGGGACCCATACTGTAAATTGCACGAATTGCTCTTTTTTGTATTATAAATATTGATTCTATATCCGCTGCTGCTCCCCAAAATAAAATACCATAAGACAAGAGGCTATGAAAATATGCAAAATAAACTAATTTGGCCGTCTTAACATGAATTGATAAAATTAACTCTTTAATCAACTTAATTTAGCAGCTAGAGTATCAACCTGAGGTCCCGACTGCAATTTATTGTCTAATGTAAGACCCAAAAATACCGTTTTATCAACAAGATAAATATGGCTCCCATCAATTTTTACTACTTGTGCTACATTCGGAAAAAAACCTTTTAGTTTACTTTGAATTTAGTCATAGATTATTTGTAGCAAACCACCCACAGACAATTGACATAGTATGATTAACTTTAGTTAGATCTTTGTCTTTTCTATCAACTATAAAAATTAATGATGTATCATCAGCAAACAAGACAATATCTGTGAGGTCATTTACAACATATTATGGCAAATCATTTATATATACTAAAAACAAAAATGGACCTAAAATTTAACCCTGGGGTACCCCCATTTCGACTAAAGATCCCTTGAATGTTGTGCCAGTAATTTTTTGTTGACCATTTGATAAATAAGATAGAACAAGATCATGAGCAGTTCCACGAATTCCGTAGTAGTCAAGTTTTGGAAGTAGTGTACGGTGGTCAACGCAAACGAAAGCCTTGGATAGATCACAAAAAATGCCAATCGCATCGTCCCATGCGCCATAAATATGCCTCAGCAATGTTTTTGCCACATCAGATGTAGATCTTCCCTTCGTGAAACCGAACTGATGACCATGCAATACCTTATGCTTTGTAAAGTGACCTTAGTATTAATTAACCAGCAATTTTTCAAAAAATTACTAATTTGCTGGCAGAACGGAAACTGGTCTGTAATCAGAAGGATTCTCCTTACAACCGGACTTAAAAATAGGTACTGTTTTACTGTATTTCATTAAATCAGGAAAATAACCCTGATCAATACATTCATTAAAAATATTTGATAAAACAGGTGCAATCACTGTTATTATTGATTTTACGATTGTTACTGATAAGCCCCATAAATCTTCAGTACTTTTCATATTGAGCGAATTTAAAGTTTTTAAGATATAGCTAGCATTAATATGGTCAAATTTAAAACTTGGCAATATATTATGAATATGCTGCTTGAGTAAAGATTCCGCTACTATAGGACATGATTTAAGGCTTTTAGTAGTTTTACCCGTGTAGTTAGTTACCTTTTTACTCGTGAAGAAGTTTTCAAAAGCACAGGCTATAATAGAGGCATGGGTCGGAATTATATTGATAAAATAATAAATTTATCATCACTTAGTGCACCTTTATCAGTCTATTCAATCGGAATATTTATGAAAAATGTTATACTGAGTTTTTGAGAAGTGTCTGTCGCGATGTTTGTCACTAAACTCCTCCGCTTAACAGCTGAACCAGTTTGTATGAAATTTTGTGTGCATGTCGGGCAGGTCTGAGAATCAGCCAACATCTATTTTTCATCCCTTAATATTTTTTTTTATTTTATTGACATCGTTTTTTACTTTATTATGATTTAAGATTGAAAAATACCCACATACAACATCAAATTTTCACCCTTCTACAATCAACCTTTGTTTTTTAATCGGGATTTTTATATTAATCTGTTCCATCCACAGATTACAATAGGGTTGCAAGATGGCAATCGGATATAATAATTGCAGGACGATAAATTTTCATGTATCGTTTATAATAAAGTAAATATATGGCAAAACAACGTTTCCCGGGTCAGCTAGTTAAAGATAAAACCAAATGCGCTGCAATGCAATAAATTATAGAATTTGAAAAGTTTAGCAGAGAGGTCCTTTAGAAATTTAGATTTTGTATGAAAAAAGCAAAACATTTTTTTTAAATGAAATTGTTTTTATTTTTCAATCAAAATATGTAAATATTATCTGTGTACTTTCGTCATTTTTTTGATAGTTCATTGATTCCTTTTCTGAAAAAATCGTGGGAGTAAGAATCAATAAAATCTTTGATGGCGGTTTTGACAGCCTCATCCGAATTGAATTCTTTTCCATGCAAGAAGCTGTTGAAATTCCGGAAAAAGCGATAATCTGTTTTAGCAAGGTCCGGGGAGTACGGTGGGTCTCAGAGACGATTCAATCGCAGCTCCTCTAATTTTGCGACTGTCTGTTGTGCAGTGTGGTCTAGCGTTGTCCTGAATCAGTAGTGGGATAGAGCTATTGACCAGTCCCGGTTGTTTAACTTTTCCGTCATGGCAATTATTGCAATACAGATCTGCCGTAATTGTCTGGCCAGATCTTAGGAAGTTGTAGTGAATGACACCAGCACTGGTCCACCAGTACCAGTACCTTTTTCTGAGTTAACTTTCGCTTGGGGCAGGATTTTGGCCGGTTTTCCTGGGTTCAACCATTGTGATGAGCGTTTCCGATTATCGTACAGGGTCTATTTTTCATCACAATTACATAAATATATCACGGTTGAGGTACCCATTTTTGAGCTAATTGACTTTTCTAATTTGTTTCATGTGAGTTAAAATTGTTTTATCACTCATTCCGAAGCCTGCCACTAACTCTAACGTGGTTTGCGATGGATTCACTTCCATGATGGCTTTTAGTTCTTCATTGTCAAATAAGGTCTCCGGCCATCCAAGGTAGGTAAAAAATTCCAGAACCAAAAACGTACCGTGTTTTCATTAAAGTTAGCTTCCCCATACACATAATTAATACTTCGAGCTGTTTCTGCGGCGCTGCTACCACGGTGGAACGTATTCGTAAATAACCTGCTATATTAAGTTTTGCATATAATGAACAGAATAACGTCAAAGAAAAAATTTAAGGTGCAAAAACAGATAGATCGGTAAATTCGAAACAAATACACGAGCCATGATACCAAAATGGCCAGTTTGACAATACGCCAATTCCTTATGTAAGTAATCCAATATATTACCTAATTAGCTTTAATGATATCTTTATTCTATTTTTATATCGAAAAAATGTAAGTGATCTTTACGTATTTAGTTACATTGCCTTGTAGCAATGAAATGGCGTAGGTGGGAGACAAACTAACTAATAGATATTAATTAGTTATGATATCGAATTATGTTAAGGTAACAATAAATAATAGTGGATATTAAATTGTTGTACAAAACATTTTCCTTTTATGTTATACTAGCTGTCCCCCGCGGTATCACCGCGACGGATATATAAAAATAGAAAATATAATCTAATGAATAATATTTTGTAAGCCCCTTTTGTGATTTCAGGATTTGAATATTAAAAAACGATGAAACACGTGTTTAATTAAATCTTTTAAAGAATATAAATGCCAAGTTAAAAGTTGATTAGACCAAAAGCCCCGTTTTTCCATACAAACTTTGCAGCCCCGTTTTACCCCCTTAGGGGTGAATTTTCAAAAATCCTTTCTTAGTGCTCCCCTACGTTATAAAAGGAACCCCTGTGCAAAATTTCAAGTTTCTAATCCTTATAGTTTAGAGCCTGCGTTGATATGTCAGTCAGTCAGCTTCTCCTTTTATGTACTCGTATATAGACTAGCTTTCTATGCCGCAATACCGAGGATAATAACATATGACTATCCGGAATAATGTACCTTTTAAAAGGTGCAAAATATTCAAATAGGTGTCTTGATTCCGGAGATTGCTCGCCGCATACATACGAACATCGCAAAAATCCCACTGTCTCTTTCTAATATAGAAGTTAGTAGTTATTCTGAGGGCACTGTTCTTATGTTATTAAAATATTTTGATCTGCTTTCATATATTTTTAAAAAAGAAATTTAATGTCAGCAAGAAGATCGGAAATTTACACAAAAACTTACATTGAAGCCAATCAATTCATTAATCAAAAAAATATCAGTGCACATGAGGGTATGCGGTAAATTTACGTAGGTCATCAAAAATGGTATAATTTTTCAGCATCTTTTTTATTTGAGTTAATAGTTGTGAACACCTCGTTTATCATCTCGGATGTATGATCAGAACACCGACCTCAATAAGATTGTGAAAATCACTGTTGGAAGTTTATAAGATTAATTATCAGTAAGGTTCTTTCATGTGCAGAAAATTGAGTGAAGTGAGGTGTGATATAACTCTATTAATAGTTTCCTTGCTTCTATCTTTCTACTACCTAGTACATACTCAAGCTCACTGTGATGCTTAGCCGTCGCAAGTTACGCTACAATTCCTTCTCAAAAGTGTACTTCAGTCTGAGCGTTACTTTAGACCTTGACACGCGTCTACACCCTTAATGACATTCGTGCTATTGTTAGCAACCAAGTCTTTCTTTTGTTTTCTTGAAGGGCCCTATGTGTAGGCACACGAAGTATACTGAATATCTGAACATTATATTATATAATTAACACTCGTATTATTAGAAAGCCGAAAATGGTTTTAGATTTTATAGAGCCTGATTTGAGCGTTGCAGAAATTATCCCTTATTTAGAGCTATATGGGTTGTCATTCCGGTCGGTAGGAACACATGCCTTAAATATATGCCGATGCTGTGGTTGTCGCTATCTAATAACAATTGTCGAGTACTGATCGACGGGCTCAATTGAAAAGGAATATTATAAAGTAGAATCTATACGATTCTCTATATAGATGACCCAATCAGCATGGTACCTAAATTCGGTGCCCATCCAGGCAGTTCTGAATAATCCCGAAATATTAAGATGAAATTTTCCACTCAGATAGAATATATATACGGGACTTAAGTATATTCTTTTTACTGTGTACAAAACTTATGCTGCCGCGGAACATGGGTAGTACTGCCGGCGGTAATAAATCCTACTTCCTACTAATATTATAAATAAGTAAGTATCAAAGTATAAGTAACTCTGTCACTTTGCCTGTGAGTTACCTTTCACGAAACGGCTAAACCGACATTGATGAATAAAGTAATGATTAATATAGTTATTTTAGTTAATGGAACGGGACCGCAGTGTCTTTTCTATATACACGGTAGAAACCAAGGAGCAAAATCACTAAATGTATTAAATCCTCGAAAGGTACATAGTTAAATTAAGGTAATTTTTTATGACCTTAGCTTAAAAAGGACAGATCTGAATTCGGATAGAGTTTTCAAAATAACTGGAATAACTGTTTCTCTATTTGAAAAAAAAAAGAGCTGAAATAGCAATTTCCATTACTAACTTCTAAAAATCACGGCCAAAACCAGTCCATGAAGCCCAACCCGCCATGTTCTATCGGCGCAAAATGCAAAAAAATGGAACATTCCATTATTTGATGAAACAATAATCCCAACTTCGTAAAAAATAAAAAACTAAAAAGCGGAAATCAAGCTGAATGTTTTAAAATACATTGCAGGCAAGGTATATTATTATTTTACAAACAGAACACATTTATTTTTATTTAAAACGTTACCACAAACAGACCATCAATTGAAAAAATTGCTACTTATACATTCAACATTCATTAGTTAGTATTTTTTAACGCAGTCCGGTTGTTTGTATTTACTTTATTACATGCTTTAAAGTTTTTATTTATAAAAGAAATCAAAGTATATATTTTGAATTAGGTTTTATTAGATACGCAATGTTATAATATTTATTTATTTTACATTTAATTAATATTGATTTATGGCACTCACCACAACTGAGCGAATCTAATGACACCTCATATGTTAAAATCATCCCCTCCTTCCCTCGGCAGTTTGAGTAGCAATACTGTCAGTAATTTATTTAGGCGAAAATTTTACCAAACTGCCGGCCATCCTTGATAATTTTTTTTTTTATTGGACAACCAACAAAACATACACTGATACATGTAAATAATTTTAAGACAATACAGAAATGAAACTTGAGTGTTGCTTTAGTAAGTAGGTAGTATAATAACTAATAATAAAAAAGAACTGACTATAATAATGCGTATTAAAAACCTATATAAATACCATAATAAATAAGTGACTATTTAAAATATTGAATAAATGGCTAAATAACCAACGGTTAATTAATTAACCTTTGGCATTCAAATCTTATGTTTTTCAATAATATAAAAATATTTTATTGTAGTTTATTTCGGTTATTAACTTAGTTTAAACGCCAAAATTATGTTGATTTATTATTCTTGTCATTGACATTTACAACGTCATAATAATTGTCTTTAGTAACAAAGTTTAAATACCTTATAATACATTAAAATATATTATAAATTCCCCGGGTTTGTATTATTTTATAATTGGTGTCGGCATTAAATATGTATTATTTGAATCCCTCACTCGTACCACACAAGGAAACTTCAGTTAGTGTTCGCACAGTGCTCCTGTGTGACGCCAGTGTCTGGCATTGATAGATTATTGGAGCACCGTGATCAGTGACGCGTCAGACGCTGTCGACGCTGCTGTATAAGCGCGTTGTGTCCAGGTTCCGAGTGTCGTATCACGATCCTGAAGTTATAACGTCAATTTAACTTTTACGGTTCGGTGAAAATGTGCTTATTACTGTGTGAATGGAATATGCCATGCTGTTGGATTATTTTATTACATTGCTAATAAAATAATTTTGAAACTGAACATTACTTGATTGTTTAACTTATTGAAATACGTTTACTTCTGGAAAGTTCTTTGCTGCGATTTGTGAACGTGTAAGTGATCTAAATTATAAAACCGTTTTAGTAGATTATCACTTGCATCTGGTAATATTACGAGGTCTTTAATTTCTATTTATTGCTTCACTTAGGGAGACCTAATATTATATTATTACTAGCTGTCCCCCGTGGTTTCATCCGCGCTCCCGAGGGATGTAACAATTTGCCGGCACAAAAAGTATCCTATGTGTTATTCTATTTCTATTATTATTTTCTATATAACATAACAGAGTAACAAACGTTCATACATACAATCTAGCGCATTTATAATACTATTAGAATTTATGATGTTGCTCTTGGAATGTCCATTTGGCAGAAGTTTTAGGTTCCTTCATTATCTAGCGTTTATGAATATAATGTTTTGTTTTAGGGTTGAGGTGTCGGGAGAAATGGTGAAGTAAGGGAGGCGAGATGGTGCCTTGTGTGGTAGCTCTGCTGCTGCTCTTGGAGTCGTCGCTTTTAGGCGCTCTTGATATATGTAAGTAAATAGTATTGTAATATTTTGAAACGGAGCTGGAGGTCAGACGCATGTATGCCATGTATGTGTACCAGCTTTGCCTGATTCGAAGTGGCCGAAGAATCATACTTAACTTTCGAAGTTCGGAGAAAAATTAATGCATACTTTTTGGTAAACTTACCTGTTACGGGGAGAAGTGTGAGAAAATAGTTATGGTATTGCCTTAAAATGAATATAAAACCGAATTTCCTAAAGTTAAGCGTAAAATTGTTCAATCTTCGAAAGATTTTTTAGGTACAACCATCTTCCAAAACCACCACACGTCATATCTCATCGAGGTCTGTTCGTTACAATACTTTTTTTAGGGGGTTAAAGTTATTTGATAACATTAACGCAGCTGTAATTTTGTAACTAACTTACATTTAAAAATAAGTGTATGTTTGTTCATTTCTATCTGTTCTTATACAATTCATCCTTATAGAAACCGCGTGAAATTTTTTAAACCGCATGATTATTTTTACATCGAATTAAAATGAGAGAATTAAGGGGGTATTCTGGTCTAGAAGCCAACATTTTAGGCATTTTTCAAACTAACAAAAAAAAATCATTTTTAGTATCCGTTTTTTCATATGATGTTCATTGACATTTCAAGAATATAAACAAAACATTAACAAAAAAAAAGTGAAATTTCTAAAAATTACAGGCTGTTGAAGTCGGGGCTACAAAAAAAATGGTGCACCCTGGTTGACATGATTCCAGCCTTTGTAGTGACCTGAAACAAAAATAAATTAAAAATTCTCATTCTGTAAAGATGTCGCTATCGGGTTGACCTTAGCCAAAAAAAAAAAAAAAAGAAATCACAAAATGCCGTCGACATGAAATATCAATTCTTTTTTTACCTTTTCGTATTTTTAAAAATACTTCAAATTGTTTATTTTTTAAATCCAAGGCAGACGCGATAGAGAGCTATATAGATATATAAAGAAGATTCCCATCAAATTTCATAGGAATCGGTTGGGTAGAACCTGAGATATCATGTCAACCACTTCGAAAAAGTAGTTTCGAGAAAAACGCGTTTAAAGTTTGAAAAACAATTCCAGTACAATAAGTCGGATAATAATATTTAATACTTACTTTGGATTAATCGGCGATACCAGATCCATACATTGGGCCTTCTTATACTTCATACTCGATGTTTTGCTAAGTGCTTTCTGCAAATCGAGCTGTTCTGCCTTCTTTTGAAGAAGCAGAAGCCTTATTTCGTTACGTCTGACAGCAAATGTATGAGATAGATGCTGCGTTACAAAATCTTCTGTATCTCCGAAAATAATTCGAAATTTTGAAAAATCCTTTTAAGGACATGTTCTTAAGGGTCTAAACTTTAAAAATATGCAAAGAAAAAAAAAACGATTTTTTCATATTTCTAGACCAGAATACTCTCTTAAAAATGTTTTTTTTGATGAGCCTTTGAACTGTCACGGATCGGAAGCAGTGGAATGCTGTAGTTGAGGCCCTATGCTCCTTGAGGAGTCAAAGGATCCCAGAAAAAGAAGGAACCTTGAAATTGGAAATTTTAACAGTTTACTAAATGACAGCAGTAGTTCGTGCACCTTTAAAAACTTTGTCGATTCCCGTGCAGTAGCCATTATATGGAGCATCAGCAAATACTCTTAAGGGGGTCATCCCATGTGATGGGTTCAAAAAATCGATTTTTTTTTTTTTTCATAAATTGCTTCCTTAACATGTCTAGAATACGGTAGTAAAGTGATTTTTGAAAATTCGAAGTCGTTTTAAAGATACAGCAGGTAGAAGAAAGAGCTGTTTGGAGCGCTGAGTTGGCAGTTGGGGTCCGGGCCTATTGTGTACCGTCGGCTGTATACCTGGCCCCCTTTTTATACATATATACATTTATACAAGTTTAGACAAGTTTCTACAGGCTTAAACAGAAATTTCTATAGATATTAAATATTTTACCGAAGTTATTTTAGTCTTGGTTGAACTTCGAAGAGTGCAACAACTACAAATTATTTTTTTTCATAATGAGTGGACGGAAAGGAAGTATGAGTGGAAATGTTCATCCTGGTCGTAGTAAAAAAAGAAAGTTTAGTGGAAACCGTTTTACCACCCAAAATGAAACGGCATTTACATCAGCTTCGGCGAAAAAACTTCAAAATAGCATGAACATGGAGGTTCCCATCGCTTCGAATTTCGCGTATTGCATTTTGGAGTTTGTTTCTGTATTCGCTGCTATTTCTGAAATGGTAATATGTAAAACTTGTAAAAGTGATGTGTCTATTTCGCAATCAAGTTTCCGTGGCTTAGGTTTTAAAATTATTTTATCGTGTGAGTGTGAAAAACAGACAGTTATAAACTCAGGCCCATTGATCGAGAATGCATTTGAAGTTAATCGCCGATTTGTATTTGTGATGCGATTATTAGGAGTTGGTCACGAAGGAATAAATCTTTTCTGCAGCTTCATGGACATATGTTCAGGTATTGGAAATTCAACTTATACTGCACTACTGAAAAACATTCATATTGCCACATCTTCACTCTGCGAAACTTTATTATCATTCGCTGTGACGCAAGAAAAAACTATGAATGAAGAATCAGGAAAACCACAGGATGAATTGATTGTGTCAGGTGACGGTACTTGGAAGAAAAGAGGCTTTTCATCTCTATTTGGAGTTTCTACATTGATTGGAAAGTACACTGGGAAAGTTGTAGATGTCATGGTTATGAGTAGTTTTTGTGGTGCATGTAATTTGTGGAAAAGTAAAAAAACAACGGATCCTTTAGAGTACGAAATTTGGTATGAAACGCATGTAGATGAATGCACCATAAACCATTCCGGAAGTTCCGGTAAAATGGAAATAAGTGCCATCACGAAAATGTTTTTGAGGTCTATGGAAAAATATGGCGTAAAGTATCTTACATACATCGGCGATGGTGACAGTAAAACTTACAAGGGGATCCTAGATGCTAAACCGTATGGAGATACTGTAGTAACAAAAAAAGAATGTGTGGGCCACGTAGAAAAGAGAATGGGAACACGACTTCGGGCTGTTAAAAAGGATAAAAGAAATAAAGGAATCGGTGGAAAAGGACCAGGTAAACTTACTGATAAAGTTATTCAAGAAACAACGAAATTCTACGGATTAGCTATTCGACGTCATCCAGATTCGCTTGAAGATATGAAAAAGGAAGTTTGGGCAACGTATTATCACAAATGTTCTTCAGATGAAAACCCTCAACATCAATTTTGTCCAGAAGGCGAAGAAAGTTGGTGTAAATGGCGTAAGGCAGAAGCTAAGGATGAGCTCGACCAATTTCATCACGATAAACCACCTCTAATACCAGAAGTACAAGTAGTTATCAAACCGATTTTCGAAGATTTATCGAAAGACGAATTATTAATTCGTTGTTTAGGAGCAGAGACACAAAACAATAACGAATCTTTGAATTCGTTGATTTGGACTTTTGCTCCCAAGCATCTTCATTCTGGCCCCAACATTGTTGAAATTGCTAGCTACTTAGCAGTTATCATCTTTAATGAAGGTTTTGAAGGTGTTTTAAAAGTAATGTCGGTTATGGGATGCCCCATTGGCCGCGAAGCCCATACGTATGTTGAGAAACGTGATGAAAAGCGAATCTCACGTTCTGAGCGGCGCGTAAGTGATGTCGTTAAACAAGCCAGAATTGACTCAAGAGCTGAACAATCTGCTTTAAAAGAGTTTCAAGAGGAAGAGGAAGGAATACTCTATGGACCAGGCATCGCCGATTGAGGGTAAGTTGAGATTTTCATAGTTTTAAATGGACTTGAAACTTTAAACGCGTTTTTCTCAAAACTGTGTTTTTCAAACTTTCCTCCATCGTATCTCAAAAACGGCTTGACCGAATGACCTGAAATTGATAGGGCACACTCAACACATGTAAACGCATGGAATGGACTATTATCAATCGAAAATTTCCAAAATTTCGATTTTTTTTATAGCAAAAAACAAAAAAAAAAAACGCAAAATTCGCAACTTTTATTTCAAATGTCTACCAAAAGTCCAATTTTTTGTATATTCACTTGATAATAGTCCATTCCGTGCATTTAGGCTTACAGATTAAAACGCCGTTTTTTTTTTTTTTTCAGATAAGCCAATCAGCCGGAATCGTGGAGGAAGTGCGAGCTCATTTTTTCGAGGCGGGGGTGTTCAGAACGCTGTAACTCAAGTTCTACACAATATTTTTGGCTTAAAATTTATATTTATACTGTTGAAATATATGTTAATAAATGATAATAAACTTAAAGCTCTATCTATTTACTGGTCGTAGAAAAAAAATCCTAAAAAATCCCTAAAAAACAGGCCGTCACATGGGATGACCCCCTTAAATGGCTATAATGAACCGTTTACGTTTTTTAATTAAATACCAATTTTAACATGTTATAATAACTTTCTTAAGTGAAACCTTTTAAGCACATGTCCGACGAAACTTCCCCAGAGTCTGGCTCTGTATTGCCTAGTGTACAAGATCGCAATATGTGGTAAATAATATGTAGGTAAGTAACAACCGTGAACAGTCTATTTTATCTACGCTGTTTAATAAATATCGCAGTAGACCAGTGGCCTATCTCACCATAAAACGTTTGCGCGGCTAGGTTAGGTGGCCTGATTTTGCTAATTGGAACTTTAGTAACAAAGCAAAAACACAACAAAAAAAAAAATCACACCAATGATTTAATCGAAACGATTATAATTTATCTGGAAAATAATGTTGCCTGCCGAACTTTTTAGACAGCATTCACCCCTCAACACATCAGCTAAACCAAAGCTAAGCCAAAACCAATAACGTTCCCATCAAAGTGACAGTCTGCAGAATCGAGCCCCTGATTCGCGAATAATTTAATAGTAAACGAGGATCACGGGCGAAACTGCGCAACGATAGCTTGTTAATTTATTAATGAAACTACATTTTGCCTGTGAGTTTGATTGATGCTCCTTGCAGTGGTAGCTGCATTAAATTTTCATACAAAAAGCGGCGACGTTATAATTATTGCTGAGTTGTTTAAATATTATCGTCTACTAAATACTCATGCGATACCCGAACAAATAAACGTCGTTTGATACGAGGAAGGGGGGGTGCTTAATTGGGTGTGTGTGTCCCATTTCCATAGCACAAAACTATAAAAGTTATAGTGCCAAGTCCCTAGCCGATGTCTGCATAGACAGCCTTAATATTTAATTAGAAACTTCTCTACTTAGTGCGACGGCGCCTTGATGAACGTACACGAAGAATTAAAAATTCTGCTTGCAGACCTATAGGTAGTAATAGTTCAAATTGACGATTGTTTCCGTTTAGTATCAATTTTGTATTCTTAACAACCTCCTTCACAAAGTCCTTTGCATTAAGTTACCCTGTAATTTTACAGTAATCGTCTTTAACTTGTTTTAATAAAAAGCAAGTAAGGAGGTATTTACTCGTTGATTGCTTTTGTCAAAGTATCGATACGGGGCAATTATTTTAGTATTCTATTAAAATGTAGCAAAGTGTGGGTGGAGTCAATGTTGTTGCACTGTTATTAAATTAACACATAATGTAATTTATTATACTTTTTTATGGTTGACGAATTTAAGAATTTCAAACAGAAATTCACCAAATTAATTTCACTGAAACCGTATCCCAAAGATTTTACAAGTAAGTATTTAATAAATCTTTTTATTGCAGTTTGTATTAACATTCGGTTATTTTCAAAGCTCAATATGTACTTAAATAGTAGCTGGGAGGCGTATACAATCATGTTCATAAGCAGTTCACGTAGACGACCGGTGTCTGTGACAATGGCAAATCACGTCATGCCCTGTGATTTTAAAGAATTAAAACGAATTGAAACGGAAGTCGCAAATGCATCTCAAAAACATGAAGGTTGTAAAATTTGTGATGTTATAGTTCATAAAAAAACATTTGTTGTGTGATAACTTTGAGAAATCACACGTCTAATCTATTTCTCGAGTAGTAGAGCTCTTAGTGCAGAGTTCGCCCGGGGAAGTATCACACCTTACCCATTTCCGCCGTGAAGCAGTAGTGCACTTGTATTACTGTGTTTCGGTTAGAAAGGTAAGGGGGCCGGTGAAATTACAGGCACTTGAGACTTAACAACTTCACGTCTCAGGGTCGACAACGCATTGGCGATGCCCCTAGTGTTGCAAATGTCCATAGGCGGCGGTGACCACTTACCATCAGGTGGACCGTCCGCTGTTTTGTCGGCCCATGAGGTATAAAAAAAAACCTATATATAAAACAGTCGTGTTAATTACACTGTTTATTACTCATGGACGGCTGAACAGAGTTCTATGATTTTTTATTTGTTGGATTTATCTCCGTCCCGAATAGCAAAATAAGTAATTAAATGTTACCAACTATACTCTGAGGACAGAAACAATAATCCTTGGAAACGCGGGTGAAATTAAATATCCTGGGACATAAATATCCTGGGACATTCTTTACACACGGCCATCTGGTCCCAAACTAAGCAGAGCTTGTACTATGGAAACCAGATAACTGATATACTACATATACTACTTTTTTTTTTCTAAATACATACTTATATAGATATTTACACCCAGACACAGAACAAACAGACATGTTCATGCACACAAATGTTTGTCCTGGGTGGGAATCCAACCCGCGACCTTCGGTTTGGCAGTCAGAGCGTTAACCACCAAGCCAACTGGCCTGTCAAAGCTAGTTACAAGATAAATCTACATGTACAATGTATACTATTTAGGACTAACTTATTCAAAACCCTTAGGCTTGTGATTTTTAAATAGAATTTGTGGAATCAAACATCTTTGAAATGCCACCCCATGTTCCGTATGAGCACTACTTTCTGATTTAGAATCCTATTTCAAGCCCGATTTTCAATATGTACTTATAAATTTAAATTACTAGGTAATTGGTGAAATAGCCGCTGCCAGACAGACAAAGATCAAGTAGCGCTAAAAGGGTTCCTTTTTATTATTTGTTAGTTTTGGTACGGTCACTTAAAAACAACAATAATATCGTACTAGTACTGTTTACCTGGACTTGTTATTACAATTCCACATTTAGCTGTCTCAGCTCCATTCTATTTTTTCATAAAACAATTATCATCTTTAACCACTTCAATTCAAAGTTACAAAGTTTCAGCAATTTAACAAAACAATTTACATCTTGTATTCTCAGCTAAGAAAATCAAACAAAAGTCATATTTATAATTTTTGATATAAGGCCCAGTTTTCCCATCTTTATTACAACGCGATAAGGGTTAATTTTTCAATAACACTGAGCTGTCAGAACAGGCCTATTAGATCTGGGCAACTTTAGTCATATCAAGTGGTATTTATAAGAAAACCCATACTTTACCTATCTTATAACATAAATAGTACCTGGGCTTGCGAGCTTCATCAGGCGATTAGATTTTGAAAAGTAGTGTTTTTTCAGAACGGATACCTAAATAGATAAACGTAAAAAGCAAAACTTTATCAAAAAACAAATTTTCATCCGCCGTTTGCGATATACCAATATATAGATTTATAAATACGAGTATATGTCTATAGGCACAATAAATGCCCTTCTAGTCAGTCGTTTTAGATATGTACATGTATATACAGGGTTTGGTTTCTCCAGCCAAACACTACACATTTTTCTTCACCCCACGATTCTTTGGCTTAATTAATTCATCTAATTATTCGACTTTTTATTTCTTTGGATTTCCATTTCCTTTACACAGGACAATATAATTACACGATATCTACGTGCCATGTGATATATTCATGCGTTTTTAATTTCCCAGACTGTCAAAGGGTTTTATAGCGCGACAGAAAAAAAGAATCTAACGTGTACAATGCAATTTTGTTCAATTAACCTTCCGACGCATTAATTATGAAGTCCCCGCAGCCTGTTACCATCAAGGCAGAATTTACCCAAACTTCCTTAAAAATATATATTATTCAGTGCCTCGGTTGCCCGCTTCTATCAATCTGCCTTCAATGGGCGTGTAATTATTATTTAAATACACTTACATTTGTATTTTGAATAGTTTGGAAAGTCATTACCGTACGAAACGGACTGGCCGTTATCGCCGTCGGCTACATAATAGTATACATTTGTTGTGAAAACTATTGAACATGAAAAAATAAGGCTAACTAACCCCAGTGTAGGTAAAATGAAAGTAATTAAAATAAAAGTCTAACGACATCACGCGAAGTGTTAACGTTCTTACCTTTGTCATTGTAAATTGGCGTGCATTGCAGCTGAGAATTATGTATCCAGGTAACGGAGAGTTTAGCTGGTAAACCGAGCGTTTCACTATTTATACAAACCAAAGCCAATATTGTAGGCGGTTGACATTCAATCGTTATATATAAAAAAACGAATATTGCCTTTCGTGGATGAATGAGTAGCGAGTCACCACTGTGCTGTTTATTATTCATTAGACGACTACATGTCACGCAAGAGCTTAAGCACGCACAAGCTCAGTGCTTCTGAAACTTTCCCCGTTCCTATTTTATTACTCGGGTCCCTCTTTGTCACCTACTGACTATAACAATATTATATAAAAAATCCACAGCCGTTTAAATATCGAGGAGGCTCGAAACATTGCGTTAAACGATGTCAAAAGTATATCCAATTCAAACTATGTCCAGTAGAACATAGTGGCACGCGCACTTTGTGAACCGCTGGCTCAAATGAAAATGCTTAACCGGGATCATTTATTCGTATTTATTAATAATTTAAACTGGCTCTTTGACTTTTCCGATATGTTTGTGCAAGCGCTGAACAACGAGAGGCTTGTCGCAACAACCGAATTCTATTTTTACATTTGACCTACAAAATCTTGTTTTTTGTTTGCTAGAAAGTTGTCGGAAAACTAGTGCAAATCAGATGTCTTGAGTCTCTCCAAATCCACTTATAAAAAAAAATCACTGATCAAGCAGCACTATACACACGCGTGATCCTTGCTCTTTAATTTAATTCCTATTGCCATTGCGAGTTATTATTGATATGAATCTATCTTCGGCTCCTTATATTTGTAAGTGTTATTGCTGTGTGAATATAAATTAAGGCTGTTGAATAGATGTCAAGAACCTACACTATGACTGTTAAGTTCATTCCTGTTCCGTTCCAAGAGCGGGACGTTGCTACGGAAATGTGATACATCCATCCCGCTTGCAAAAGTAACGGAATTCGCCGTTCCATTAGCTACTTCTATACTTTGTTCCTACAAATAAATCTGTGAAATGACTGACTCTGGCTCTACAAATTAGGAATATTTAACAAGAAATTCTCTTCGACTTGTTGTAGATACAAAATACATATCATACAAAACTTTGGATTTAGATTTTGTTTTTACACTATTCTGAATAAAATGTTTGTTTGTAGGAAATGAGCGGCATGTTATAAATTTATGGTTTTTATTTTGTTATCGAAACTTTTTCTTTATTAATTTTTAATTTTTGTTTTTATATTAAGTATGCTTTTGTGTTTTATGTTATGTTTTATTTTGTGTTATTGGTGTCAGAGGCCTGTAATAAATATATAATTATTTTATTAAAAACCTAAACGACACAGCGAATGTTGGTTCTAATGCATTACGTATTTTTCTTTTTGTTTTTATATTAATTATACTTTTGTATTTTATGTTATGTTGTATTTTGTGTTATTGGTGCTACATGCTTGAAATTAGGATATCTAATTATTTACGTTTGGATTTTTTAAATGCCTATAAAGCATTGCATACGAGCAGCCGCTATTTACTTTGTCGATGTTCTATTCCCACTTCTAACGGCGAGTGACTTCACCAAGCGACTTACCAATTATATGAAATGCTGCAGCAAACTTAATGATGTGATGTACAAACCTATGTTAATGTATGCGTAGTGTATATCAGTCTGTCGGTTCTGTGTTCGTACCTATCGCACGCGAGTACCCTTTGATAGATTGACTAATAAGCGACCCCGTTGAGAATTATACGTTCATGTTCAATGAGAAATTGCTGTCAACTTGGGCCTCATGTTTATTTAAGGTTCTCCTCTTTAATATTATATGTATTTTGTTATCAAAATACAACTTAACTAATAACAACAATTTAACAATTTTTTTTTATCATTGCTCGGCGGAATGTGTTTAGATATCTGATTAATCTAATAGAACTCATAAGTGTCTCATTTCTAGCTCCTTAACACCCTCGATGACAATCAAATTTGTCATAATTAAACACCTATTTAATATCGCAGAGAATTAAGTATGTTAATTTTTATGCTAGCTCATTGGTTTGGAATGTCGGTCTATGTAAAATGTACTACACCATGGAGCAACAACTTGTGAATGATTTACTCGCGGGTCGCGTCCAGACGAGACAAGCATCTAAATGTCATCTAACTTTGCCTGTGCGATGTCACTGTACATATTGTTAACTTGAATTTATCGATACGTCGTAAAAATGGTTTCTGTCCTATTTACAGCTCAATGTATCGCTCCCCTTGGCATGGAGAGCGGGCTGATTCCCGATAGGGATGTTAGCGCAAGCTCATGCTACAATGACGGCAATGTTGCTCCGCAGAATGGAAGGTTTGTATACTATACTTTTTTTTATTCACTAGCTGACCTGACAGACGTCATGCCCAAATTGAAATGTTATTGTAAATGTGTAAACATGGTTAAAATTATCAAAATACTTATTTTTGAGTGATCGTCTATTATAAATGTTAGCCATGGATATAATTTTTTTATTGAGTTTTTCTATTGCCAGTACACCGCTGGAGATGTTTCATTTGTGAATGTGATCAATAATAATATTATAATTGAATCAATAATAATCAAAATATGTCAAATAAATTAAATTTATTTATTTATTCGGTTCGTCAAACAACATTTAAAGAGATCGTAAAAATATAATCCCGCATATTATAAAATAATACATTGACATTCGGCATAAAAGTAAAGAATTGAATGAAGAAATCTCAGGATATTCCTCATAATTATCGGCATGTAGGTATAGTGTGTGTGTTATTATCTCATGTCGTGTTGTCACTGTTGAACTAACACGATAAAAGCCAGCACTCATTATCGATTAAGATTTAGGCCATACAGACAATACTAAGCTTTGTCTTGGCAGACGTAGCGCTTGCTATCTTATGAGAGAAGTGTTCAATTCATTACAGCATATGCCTGCATTGTTTCCATTTATTAGGGATCGACGCAATAAGTTTGCTGACTGCCCATTCGGTGCATAACGTATTGCAAGGGATTTGACAGTTTTTTAACGGACGGCCGTCAGTCTATCGGCAAGCCTATTTGGTAATGTAAGGTGTAAGTGCACGTGGTCATCGCCATACTCTTTAGTCGCCTACTCTTACGACACCCTAGAGATGATTTAGGGTGGTGGTATTCGTAATCGCTATCACCATTTGTAAATAGGGGAGGAAAAAAGCTGTACTACCGTGTAGTCGTACTCGCACGCGAAGGGATCCGTTCCGACGGTACAATATTTAACGCCGATACGTTATATGTATAATGTTAAACACGTTTATAGTATGACCCCCTTTTAATTTTTGGCTTTAAAAGATTTTTATCCTTATAGGCCGGTGATAGACGGACCCAAAAAAAACGTGAAAAAAGTTTTATAAAAAGAAAAACCGATTAAAATAATAACAATTTAGTGACAAAAATCTAAAAATATATCTAAATATTTATATGTAAATCTACGCTAATGCAATCAACGCATGACCCTGATTCAAGGGGGCCCACGTGTGATAAACGACTAATAGATTTAAAATAAATCGCTAGAAGAAAAAAGTTATTTACAGTGTAAACTCTTTATAACGTTATCCTTTATAACGATAAACTCCCTATAACGTTGAAGTGAGCCCAAGTTGGTTGGTTTGTTCACTTTGTTTTGTTTTTTTTTGTTCACTCCATATAACGATAACTCTCTATAACGACAAAAAATGCTCAGTCCCTTGAGTTTCGTTATAAAGAGTTTACACTGTATTTATATTATGTTTTACATTTTACAAGGACAATGAGAAAAATTATAGTACTATACTATAACTAAAGTGTTTTAAAAAAACGGTGAATGGTACTCTATGCGCTTTTTCACTTCACCATTTCTATTGTTTGCATTGCGGTCTGAAAAGACTTACGCCACTGCATCCATACGCAAACTAACTTGATTGTCGTGTATGTAGGTAGGTGCTCACAATAAATTACAAAAGCTCCTTCACGCCTCATTGATAACTACATCGGGCCAGAGCTGCGTCAATAGGCTTAATGACTGAACATCTCTGTGTTTGATTGGTTCAAACGATTACACTGCCACTGTGACACACGATAAGTGAATGCGCTAATAACAACTATTATTAACTTTGATTGATAAATTGAAGTCGTAGGAGCATCGCTATCTTTCAAAATTACATTGGAAACCAGAATAAATAATATAGTTGATGGAGTTTTTAACAAGAAATTTATCGTAATATAGTTAATTCATTTTTACCACCTCTGTAATTTTTCATTTAAAATTTGATCACGTAACTCGAGTGTACCTAAAACAAATAAACGTTTTAATAGTTTTCATGCTAGACACTTTTGGAGTAACGGTAATAAACTTTGAATATCCCGAGACATGTAAAACTCAAATAACGTGGTGTCGCTGTGTGTATAATGAAAGAAAGAAGAAAAATCATTTATTTAAGGCAATTAGCAAATAATAACAATCAAAAAACATAATATAAAAAAAAAAAACAAAAAATAAAATATTAAATAACAAAAAAATTAAACCATAAGGATTGTCATAAAATGGTCCCAACTCAGCATGATGCTGGTTGTTAGCCAGCGCTGGTCTTCCGTTGGGACCGTAATGCAATGCCCCTTTCACTTTCTCGATGTTGGGGAAATGGTACTCAGAAAATGTATTTATTTACAATAAATACCTTATCGCAGGTTAAACCAAGAGATAAAAGGAGGCGCGTGGTGTCCCAGGTCTCAAATCACCACAGAGACTAGCGAATGGCTCGAGATTGACCTTCATACGGTCCACGTTATCACGGGCACTGGTACCCAGGGTCGGTTCGGTAATGGCCAAGGTCAAGAGTATGCCGAGGCCTACATCCTCGAGTACTGGCGGCCGAAGCTAGGCAAATGGGTGCGGTATGGGACACTAGACGGTCAGGAGGTGAGTTGATCGAAAATTTATAATGTTCTCTTATATTTCATCACGAGAGTTCTATTACGAAATCCTCAATATGTTCCCATGTTTCATAAATAAACTTCAAATTTGGTATCAAATATTTAATTATAGAAACTGCCTGGTAACACTAACACGTACTTGGAAAAGAAGAATCACCTGGAGCCGCCTATCTGGGCGTCTAAGATTAGATTCATACCGTACAGCTCCCATCGGCGCACTGTCTGCATGAGAGTTGAACTTTACGGATGCTATTGGAGTGGTAAGTGAACTGTTAATACCTTTTTTGTCGCAGCCCGGTGCTTACAATCACAACAAAAGATGTAGGTTCTATAAAAAAAAAATACCACATGAGCCGACAAACAAGGACATGGTCCACCTGGTAAGTGGTCATCGCCGCCTATGGATATTTGCAACACCAGAGCATCGCCAATGCGTTGCCGACCCTAAGACGTGAAGTTGTTAAGCCTCATGTGCCTGTAATTTTACTGGCTTCCTTACCTTTCTAATCGAAACACAGTAATACAAGTGCACTACAACTACATTATGAAATTTTAATACAGTGCAAACATTACTATGCATCTGTTTGTTCTGTCTGGGTAGCCTTTGTGTCTATAAAAATATGAATTTAAAAAGTTAAGTGGTATATCAGTTATATTACCATAGGCAAAGTTCAGTTCGGTTTTGAATGAGCATTGAAAATACAATTTAGACGATAAGTGGCAATTATTTCGAGTGGAGTTTGAACAAACGATACTCTCATCTTGCGCTACAGAAGTGATACCAACTTAATAGTATATGATGAGATACTTATAGCGCCTGTTTCCCGAACCTGATATATAATTCAGAATTGATTATCCACAGTACCTCGTTCTGAGTTTACTACAATCACAGTAAATGTAGTTCTTATTTTACAATTCAATCGTGAAATAAAGTTATAAAAATGTGGCGATCGAAACTTGTCAACAGTTTATCTTCAGTATGACATTAGAATTGTTTTCTGTATTATTCATGATTGTTTAATATTGCAACACGTACTTACGCAGTTAACATTCTTAGTGTATGTTGGTGCTTAAAATCACCGGGACAATAGTCGCCTGGATGAAAGTATATAAACAACCTCTGAATCCAGACAAATTAATCAAAACATTAGCAAGAATTCCAGCCAGGTGTCGCCGCTATAATGCCCACTGAATATAAATACGCATTGTATTTGACGCACCTTATATAACAAAAATAAATGCAGTTGTTATTCCCTGGACGGTATTTTTGTGGCGGTACGAAACGGCGATTGCATTTACAAGTGACTCGGGTTTTTGTGAAATAATCTGACACATACTTATGTAACCCAAATGTGAACTCACTTCTGCACAGGGTCGAACAGCCTGCGTATATAAGCTTATATTGGTTGGTGGAAAGGTAATTATTTAAAAACAAGCACACCGTTTTATTTCCGTTAATGTAATAGAAAATTATCAATTAATGAATTGTTGGCAATTGCAGTTTTGTTAATTCTTAACTAACATTTAAATTATTTACAAAACTAGTACTGAGGGACTGGATTAAGATTCAATTGTGATTTTACAAACATTTTGTGTTCTGGATATAAATAGGGTTATTTAAATATAAATGGTTGACAATTATGTATACCATATATTAATATGGTTATTTATAAAAGTAATTAATTTTGTAGCGGCATTGTGGCTGTATAGTTACTAATATGTAAAATGGTACACATTTAGCACAAAGAAGAAAAAATACATTAGAAAAACTTAACACTCGCGTGAAACCAATCAAACATTATAAAAATTGAGTGCCTGTGTCACTTTTTTACGGCTTAATGGTTTAATGTATTTTCACGAAATTTGGTGAGGAGATAGATTGTGTCTTGGGGAAGGACATAGGCTACCTTTTGACTCAAAACATAATGTCTATCCTTCATAATGCGTGGATGAACCGGCGGAGCAAAACCTGGTTTATTATGAATATTCTTTCAATCTTTGTTTTCAGTCGGCATCGTCTCATACTCTATGCCGAAAGGCAACAGGCGAAGCAACGGTGTCGAGCTCACGGACATGATTTACGATGGTCAATGGAGTGAGGAGCTCCGGGGAGGCTTGGGTCAGCTCGTGGACGGACAGTTCGGAGGTGACGAGATACGAGAAGCGGCTAAGAAGTCCGCGTGGGTTGGCTGGAGGAACGACTCGAGGCCTACGCCGCCCGTCATCACCTTCGAGTTCGATAAAGTGCGCGAGTTCAGCGCCATGCATATTTATTGCAATAACAAGTTCATGAGGGATGTGCAGGTAAAAATCACAAATAAATTAATCTTGGAATGTTTGAGTTAAAATTAGATATCCATAATATTCTTCACCAATTTAGAAACGTTTTTTTTTTAATTAAATCGTTGTAATGAATCATACGAAGTATGTAGCATTGTTGTCTATTCACTTTTGCCATTCTATCGGTAGTTCATTGATTCCTTTGCTCAAACAGTCGTGGGAGTGAGATTAAATAAAACCTTTGAAGGCGGTTTTGATAGATTTTTTTTTCTTGCAAGAAGTTGTCCAAATTCCGAAAAAAGTGGTAAACTTTTAGAGTAAAGTCCGGAGAATATGGCCAGTCAGAATTGGTTTCATGACGATTGATGCAAAGTAGCCCTAGAAAGAAATTTCTTAAACAATGACTGCTATATGAACAATAAACTACGTAGAGTAAACTTCGAAAAAGTTGCAAACAATATCCCCGATTTCTATACAAACCGGAGCACTTGACTGTTTTCACCCTTCCCTACTTTATTTAACTTTCGAAGAATTGTTTATACAACAGACATGGAGGTTTAAAACAAGGGTGAGCGTTCCAAAAAGCTTGTGGGTAGTGAGTTAGCGGAAAATAAAAAATAAAAGACTCAAATGTGAACCTATTGCAGAGCATGTAAAATACATTCGACAAAACTACTATTATTATCGTATACAGACATACACCGTAGAATCTATTATTAAAGACTATAAATGATATGGATTTTTTTACTTTATGGATTTTGCTTTTTACTCGTGCGTAATAATGCGTACTAAAGTTGAAAATGTAAACACATTTTTCGTTTTATACTAACGTTTTTCTTTGTTAGGAAAACGCTTTTGTGTAACTTTTACGTAAGAAGTCATACAAATGATACTTTTGTGTAAGGATATCGTCGTTAGACAATGCGAAAATAATATTTGTTTTTTTTTTTTGTTGAGACACATTTTGTGGTACTATAGGTACACGTATACTATTTACAAATATTTTGATCAATTTTCGAAAATTTAAATTTGGGTAGACAGACATCAGACAGGCATAGATTGATGTACATGTGTAAAGTTCACAATACTAATCACATTTTAGGATTCTACTTGACCGAAACTGGTTTACTTCCTGTCAAACGTCACTTTATTCAATATGACGTCTAAAGTAAAAAACACAATTCAGTTCAGTCTGTATTAGTACGCAATAAGAGTAACGGCGAAAATTAATATGCAATCCCGATCGAAAATCCATGGATTGATGAACCTTTTGACACACGTAATGTCAAAATTCTACTTCAATCTGGCGATTTTAGATCGGGATCGTATATTAATTTTGGCCGTTAGTTGTAAGGTATCGTGGCTCAGAATCACCAAATAGATGTAAAGAGAATCATATTTTAACTCGATAAAAATATTATCGCAAATAGTAAGGCATAAATGAAAAAGTTAATTTACATTTGGTTTGATGTCCGACAGGTATTCTCTGAAGCAATAATATCGTTCTCGATCGGCGGACGGCACTTCCAAGGCGAGCCGATCCGCTACTCGTACGAAGAAGACAATATCTTCGAGAACTCTCGTAACGTCACCATCAAGCTCCATCACAGGATCGGCAAGTGGGTCCGCATCGAGCTGAGTTTCTCTGCGCGCTGGATCCTCATCAGCGAAATCGTTTTTGACTCTGGTAAGAACTTTTTACTTACTGATTGAACAGTAAAAATGCATGTTGAGAATCTGACATCGCATACATATCGGTGTGTTCTCGGCAGATGGATTTGACAGCTACTTTCCAAATAAGCTTTGTGCTTACATCGTGGTGGATAACAATTTATTTTACATTCAATGAACACTTACTTCATATAAACATAGGCTAGCACTCACAAGTTTAAAATCTGCCGCCAAAGACCGATCGGTGTAGTCCGGCAGTTGCCCTTGAATATCAGTTGCCTCTCAGGCACTATAATTTTTAATTTTACCTTACACCCCTGCTAATGTCTATTGGCAGCTGTAACCAAATACATCAAATGGATTGTCTGCCGGCCTTTCAGCCTTATGATATTAAAACAACATTAAACTTTTACATGAGGAATATGCCCCTGAACTAAAATTATTATTTTCAGATGTCGCACAAGGAAACTACACACCTGAAATCTTGAAACCTGCTACAGGCAAAGAGAAAACAAAGCAAACAGCGAGCAAAGAATTGCCCATCTCTACGGCACACCAAGAGGATCCGTTATATGTCGCAATAGTGGTGGGCGTTCTCACCGCATTAGTAATATTGTTGGCAGTCGCAGTCTTCCTTATAGTTCATAGGCACAGGCACAGAAAGTGCTTCGCTTCTCCGTTAGCGAAAACAACGGTCGCACAAAAGAGAAACGTCGGTGAAAATTACACCGGCTGTGGCACCTCAGTGCTGCCAGAAAACAAAATGATACTAGATTGCTCCTTAGATGTTAAGTCAGATGAATATCAGGAGCCGTATCAGGCCCTGAAATGTGCCCCGTATTTTAGTTATAGTACAGTATTACTCGAGATGAAAGACTTTGTTAAGGACTCTAATACTGCTTTATCAGGTAAGTCCTCTTATTTATTCTGGTATATACCATAACAGTACAAATAAGGAATATTGTTACTTTTTACTTCTTTACCCGGCTTTATTATTTAACAAAATTGGCTACGAGCCAAATCTGTTAAATAATATGCTTAATTGAAATAATTTATGGAACAGGTCAACCTGAGTATATTTAACTGTCTTGTTATCTATCTATTAATATAATAATGTATGTTGGTCCTTCATACACCAAAATTATTCACCCAATAGTGATGAAACTATTCTGAAATGTTCTACATATGTCCGCAAAAGTTCCTGGCCGAAAACAGCTAATTTAGAAATAAAAAAGAAACTTAAATTGGAAACACTTATTGAAACGATTATAAAAAATTTACAACTACCCTACAATACTCATATAAATCGATACTTTTTATGTGACATCAACATATTATTTGTTAAGCAGACAGTTCAAACTACGACTACGCGGTGCCAGAGTTGAGTTCGGCGCCTTTACTGACCAAGCGTCGGCTGATGGACTCTCTGTCCGACCGGGCGACTGAGCTCATGGTCGACCATATGGACAAAATGGCCGACGTTGAGGCGAGGCGGTCTGCCGCCGGCTCAATGCGGTCTAAACACAGCACACGGGTCAGTAAATAAACTACATAAAGGGATTTTATGAATAAAGTTAGCTGACCAACGAGTGGTTCATCACTTCATTTGAAATATTGTAGCTACATTACAATTAATTAGTTTCTGATGTTGTTTCTTGAAAACTTGTTTGTAAACATTGCTGACACACGGTCACCTGATCCCAAACTAAGCAAATCTTAAACTCTCGATAGCAGATAACTGATATACCTCTTCTTTAACTAAATACAGACAGAACAAATATACATGTTCATGCACACAAGTTTGTCCTGTGTGGGAATCGAACACTCGACCTGTGGCGTGGTAGTCAGGGTCTCTAACCACCAAGCCAACTAGCCCGTTACTAGTTACTTGTTTGTCTTATCGTTTAAGATCGTATCTATTAACTTTTTTATATTATTAATACTTATGTAGTTTTCTTACGCTGTACACATTTTTTCCAAATAATTTTTGCGTAGAAGCTGAAAGAAATTTCAAGATAATATGGCATTTAAACCTCGAAGCAAACAGCTCATTTGTTATAACAACACTTAATTTACTTGTGTTGTAAATTTTCCAAGTTACACAGAATGCACATTTAGAATATTGTGCATTCCTTAGGTTATGGGCATAATTATGATATAAAGAATGTCTATAGTGCTTAGCACATTTAGATCTCAATTATTTTATCTTACCAGGGCCTTTACTAGAAATAACACATTTTTTACACATTCATTTTCTTGTCAGGATTAATGTGTCACACATGTCTTTATACATAAAAAGAATGCATAATATTATGATATCGAATATATGCCTTCTAATATCAATGTACCTTTATATTATAGTCACCGAGTCAGCAAGAGGTCCTGACAGACTTGAAGAGGCGGCTCGAGACTACCAACGTGATCGAGTTCCCGAGGCATCGGCTTAGAATGATATCTAAGTTGGCTGAAGGTGCATTTGGCACTGTAAGTAATACTACTTTCAAATCTATATACATATATACACAAGCAAAATAGGGTGCCTTTGACGCACCATCACCTCAAAACTACTGAACATATCGGGATGAGACTGCTACCAATCGACGCGGAATTTTACGTAGATGGATATAGGCTATATATGATATCGATAAACGCGGGTGAAACCATAGGGGACAGCTAGTTATTGTATATATGAAAGTTAAGTGTTAATATATGTTTGTTATCCGGTCACATTATGACCAAACTTTGAAACCATTGGTTAGAATTGTTGTAAAAGCAGGATGTTATTAATTATACATGAATATGAAAAAGTTTTGTATTATATTATAAAATATATTCGGTCGGTTGGTACAATTAATTCTACAAAATGAATGCTTCAGGTCATGTATTGATCGACTGTCTCATTATGAAAGGAGTGTTATAGCATACTTATATTGTAGACTATCCAATAGTTTGGTCACTCGAATTGGATGCGTATCCGAACAGCTGTGAATATCCTTGATAATAATTTTGATTTTGATGTACAACAGAACAGACTGCCTGTGACAAGCTTTGCTATGAGATTGGGCTTTGTGGTGATTAACCTTACCTTTTAAAATGGGCTAGATGGTATTAGCTTCATATGTCTTTTACACTCTTTTTTGAGTAGCCTCCGCCTCCACCGTGAAGCAGTAGTGCACTTGTGTTACTGTGTTTCGGTTAGAACGGTAAGGGGGCCGGTGAAATTACAGGCACATGAGACTTAACAACTTCACGTCTCTGTGTCGACAACGCATTGGCGATGCCTCTAGTGCTGCAAATGTCTATAGGCGGCTGTTACCACTTAGTCGGCACATGTGTTATAAAAAAAACACGGAAAATCGAGCTAAACCATATCTTTTTTTTTTTTGGAGGGGACGAAGGTGTTAGCCTCAGATGGCTCTTACACCCTTACGCCCCTAGCGCTCGCCTTATTCCGGCGAGCGCTAGGGGCTCTCAGCCGAAAATACAGACAAAACAAAAGACTTAACATTATCTGATTTAAGAACGATATCTTTTTATTAATTTTAGGTGTACGTTGCGGAGGCTGACGGTGTACCAGAATACAATGGGACCATTACCTCAGAGAAGAGGCTAGTTGCTGTCAAATTCCTTTGCCACGATGCTACCATTAAGGAGAGGTATATCATGTATGACCATAGTTTATAGATGTTTTATTTGTCACATCTTTCCTATATCTATCGCTTCATAGTCTTGCTTATTGTAATCATTATCTGATGTGAATATGAACTCATTTGAGATGACTTATGAATACTTATAATGGACAGTGTCTTTGGGTACTATATAATCAAATTGATAAACGTCCTAACTTTGAAAGCATGTAAATATTTGCTTTTGAATAGGACAAATACTAATTTAGTGGACTATCAACCGAGTTGCCGTGTCTGAGAGACGTTGGTTTCATGTTTATTACTGTTCATTATGATAAATACAGGATGAGATCTCAACTTTGAACTGTGCTCCTAATTTCGCCACATTTGCAGTTTCATACCCTGCTAATATTATAAATGCGAAAGTTTGTATGTATGGATGTTTGTTAGTCTTTCACGCAAAAACTAGCAAACGCATTTAGATACAACTTGGCACAATTATAGAACATACTATGGAATGACTTTTTATACCGGGAAAACGTGACATCCCTCGGGAACGCGGGGGACAGCTAGTTTTTATAACTGACGTAATGACGTGAGTCGTAACGTCGTCATTAAACCATTCACAATGTTGACAATTTGACTTTACAAGTAAGCAACATCAATTACAGTGATAATTTTGTATTTTTCAATTAACTGTTTCATTTCCACTCCTTAGTGCTGCCAGTTGTGGAGTTATTATATTTATTTTCAGTGCTTTTTTTATGTTTTTTAAGTAACGGCCGAATTATCAATCAATGGATACAAAATCAGTTGTTAATTAAAAATTTACAGCTTGTAATAAATAAAAATTATGACACTTAATCGTCGCTTATGCAAATGAACCTTTTTGAATCACGATAAATAGAATGTAACAAAAACGTGATTAGTGGATTGTAGTCACAGTTTATGTATCACTTGTTTCGAGTTTGAATCGTTTTTTGTTTTGGGGCAATTAATGTTAATCGGAAATGTAAAAAATAAAATAAAAAGAACTGTGATCCTACAAGAGGTTAATAACAGTAAAAAAGTAAGAAACAAGTTAAGAGCTGATTGCTATTATCGTCTAATTACGTAGGACAATGTATTTTGTTGTTATATATTACTTTTATTTAGTTATATTTTATTCTTCTCATGAAATAGTCAATGAATAACGTCATAATTCGATTCAATTGCTGTGGTCGTGCGATATCAACTACAAAATGTAAACAATCAATAAACACACGTGATTGACTAATAAAACCAATTGAGATGGCACCATTCAAGGACAAATACATTAAGAGAAAGTTCCCGTTGCAATGTGGCGGAATTTGCTCCCACGAACACGTTTACTTATGAAAATGGACTTTTAATTCAGAGGCAAAAAGTCACTCAATTAACGATATTGTTTTGAGCTATCTTTCTTACTTTTCCTTTCTTCATCTAGTTACGATCTAGGAATAGTTTAAACTGATGTTATTGATTTTTTTAGGGAGGAATTTGAGCGTGACGTACGTATTCTTGCTGCGTTATCGTCGCCGCACCTGGCCCGTGTACTAGGAGCATGCCGCACCCCACCCCTGGCGGTTGTACTCGAGTACTTAGAGTTAGGTGACCTCTGTGCCTTTTTGAGGGCAGCTGCACCTACCTCTACTCCCACATTGCTACATATCGCCACTCAGATAGCTGCCGGCATGCAGTACCTGGAGTCTTTGAACTTTGTTCATAGGGACTTGGCCGCTCGGTGAGTTATTTTTTTGACTGATTCAATACCCTACCTATAGCAAATGGACTGATGTGGTTTACTAAGACGCGGTGAAAGCCATAGTAGATTTGGACTCGCGCACAAAGATTTCCATACAATAAATGTTATTTGATAATCGTTAACTCTTTTTAATTTAAAATGGCATTTTTACAATTGCCCTAACATTACCAGCGGGCCTCAACGAGATATTTTTAAAAATTGTTTACTGAAAAGACATTACTATTATATATTTAATTATTATAAGAAATAGTTGATCAAATTGGGCATAATGTTTTCATTCATGAAATTTTCAACCAGCTACCTGCTGACGGCTGACATACAGGCATCGTCGCAGGCTTAAGAATAGTGTCCCGCTTCACTGCTCCCACACTGTCCCGTTTTACGGTGATGTTGGGCGAGGGAACTATTTGAATTCCATTCAGTTTCCCTTTTCCAAATTGCAGAAACTGTCTGATCGGCAAATCGTATCAAGTGAAGATAAGTGACTTCGGGACAGACAACGAGGCGTACGCTTGCGACTACTACAAGGCGGACGGTCGGATCCCGCTGCCGCTGCGCTGGGCCGCCTGGGAGTCGGTGTTGCGTGGCAAGTACACCACCAAGAGCGACGTGTGGGCCTTCGCCGTCACACTGCACGAGATATTCACACTGTGCCGACGGACGCCATATGAACATTTAACTGAATCTGAGGTTTGTTGGAATATGGAATATCGATTAAATTTACTTTGTAGCTACTAAAGTTTAGAATTTTTCTAAGTGAAATCTGCAATTTGATTTCAAGGAAACGAAAAAGCTATGCTGAAAAGATATAACCGTATGTATCTAGCTAGGTAGTATTCTGCTGGATTCACTTCAACCACACCCATTCTACTTTTCAAAATATATATAACTGAATGTATTCGACCCATATGATGGTAAGTGGTCACCGCCGCCTATGGACATTTGCAATACTAGGAGCATCGCCAATGTGTTTTCGGCCCTTAGACGTGAAGTAGTTAAGGCCCATGTGACTGTAATTCCACCAACCCCGTTATCCTTCCAACCGAAACAGTAATACAAGTGCAATACTGCTTCATCGGGAATAGGTAAAGTAGTAATACTTCCCCGGACGATCTCTCCACTACTATAAACATTGCTCTTTAAATAACTGACTTCACTCCTAAATTCCGATCGGCTTATAAACTCATCAATATGCTTTAAAGATTTCGATTCACAGATTGGGCTAGAACTAGAAAATTTTTGCTTACAAATGTTCGTATTAATGAACAATTCTGAAGAACAAAATTCACTTATCATATCCCTCTCTTCTTAGCAATGTTACCTCGACCAACTTATGTATAATATAGATAATGTGTTTTCCTCTCTCTGACATAAACCGGTTCATACCCAGCAGATAAATTAAGTCTAAATAAATAATATTTATTTATAGTTTCTAAACAATAAGATTTTTATCTATATTGTCATTTGGGAGTGCTCACTTGCACTTTCATCGCATTTGTCTTGGTATTAATTTCTAGTTTTGTTTTTAACCCAGCTCTAAATGTATTATTACTTATTATGTGGTTACCTTTTGGTTGTAATTTGTATTGTGTATCGTAAATAAATAAATAAACACTTTAATCTTACAGGTGCTGGAGAACTTATCGCATTTACAAGCGGACGATGGCATGTTCGAATGCATTGACCGCGCGCCGGGCTGCCCCCGCGACCTTCACGAGCTAATGTGCGAGTGTTGGCGACGAGACGAGCTCGACCGACCGACCTTTGCTGAAATTCACCTCTTTCTCCAACGTAAGAGCCTCAACTACGCGACCACGTGATCTTGGCGATTGCCATGCCCCAGCATCTACACGGGCATGAGTTATTAACACGGGGAACGGAGCAAAAGCTGAGACACGTGCATGTGTTACCAACCCGCTGTCGGCTTTGACGATGCGGACGTTGGTGCGTGCGCGGACTGTGAGATGGTAACAAAGTTTTAAGTGTTTCGTTACTCGTATCGGTAAGCAAACGAATAAAAAACATTCCGAATGCGATTATGTATAACGATATACAAAACCTTGTGCGTGTACCAGTATTAACACGACCGACCGTTCGACACGTAATGCACACACGACACTCATCTTTTGCTCCGCTCTACATTAAGAACACGTGACTGTGCGAGCATTGAAGATTTCCCGCACCGACTGATGGATGGGATTGGTACTTGATTCAAATTCATGTTAGAACGCTTCACACGTTTTTGATCGGCTTCATGCACGGCTTCGACTATTCGGGTTGTAGTAGTAGACGGAATCAGCCTGAGCGGGATATCGTCGCAATGAATCCATAGTCACCTACAATATATGTAGAAATAATAATCTATTCGTCGTGGTACGATTGGCACGGCGGTTAACAGAACTTCAACACACTTTTAATACGAAAATTATACTACGATGAATAGTTTATGTTCACTTTATAATTTTACTGCATAGTAACGTTCACAAGTGAGCTACGTTTAATAGACATAAGCAAACAGTTCTTCCTTCAATAACCATGACTGTGTCGTTTTTAATTCCACACTAACTGATCATTTTGTACCCATTTTAAAACTATTGTTTCAGGGCGTGACCCTAGTCTCTTTGCGTTGTGACATAATAAATAGTATAGTACAATTAAATTTAGCAATTTCTTCCAAGGCGTACAGAATGATCGGTTATAGTGCTTTAAATATCACATTCATAAGTTACCGAACTTCATAGTCATTTATTTTCATAAATCACATTGAATAAAACCGTATTAGTGATAATTGTAATAGTAAGTCGTTAGTGATAGTCGCATCTAAAACAAATATTATTGAAAAAGTATTAGGATGTATCGATTGAATAGTTGAAAAGTGGTCTATTTTCCGTAGTTTGCTGTGTCGAAGTTAGAGGCAGTTATTCCGACAATATTTCACGGCTCTGTTAGGTAGTTACATTGCGTCTGCGCAATTAGTTGTAATCGTTGGTGTGCGTGCGTTGGCACACGCTTACAGCGTTATAATGTTCAGAATGTATCTCTGCTAACAAATCTTCGAACGACGTGCTGTATTGGTACATTTTCATAACTTTTACATATTTACTATATCCATAGGATTTTTTCAATATTCATTATTTACATAAAACGAAGTAACCTTTTCCGGACGTGATACCCTGTGAATGAGAATTGTATGCGAGAAGCAGCGACGTCTCATCAAGTATTGATACTATCGGCTTGACGACTTACTGCTTATAAGTTATTTTATAAGGCTATAAATGTACTTTCATTGTTGACGCATTTTCTTTGTTGTGGCTTAACTATAATTAATATGGCAACGGTTGCGCCATATATGACCATTACCTGTCACTATGAATAAGAGAGAAATAATGTTTAAGCATTCTTTGGCCTTCATGTGTGATGCTAGTGGAGAATTAATTAAAGAAACAAGTAATTTACTAGAAAGTAATTCGCACTTTCGGTAAAAGGCATATTCATTATGAATATTCAGCGTACTGTAGGCAATGGACTAGATTATATGACAGCTTCTGTTCTTGGAGATGATCATACTCATCGGTTGTCCGGTTAAATGTGTATGTGAGTATGATTAACCCGTCAGTTTTTAAATGCCTTCACCAGACTTAACTAAATTGAACTGCTCAGATTTACTGGGAGCCGTTAGGTTTGGTGGGTGGGATAAATGATTTATCATAAAAATCTAGGACTGAGGCCTATGTTAAGAATACATTGATTATATTCTAAGCTGTTCATGTCCACAAAACTACGTTTATGCATACATAATCGTACCTTCATTTGATCTCTCACTTTCAACCCAGTTTTTTGTTGGAGATGGTCACATTTAACGGCAGTTACGACAGCTCACAAACATTTCCACATATAGATTATATGTTGCAACAAAATAAATGCACAGGAGTTAGGTAAACGTACAATTTTGTATTTACATCTATTTATATTTAATTAGAGTGACTATGCATTTTTCTATTTAAAGTCTTTATGTGAATAGATATTTTTAATTTCTCAGTATGGTGTTGTTAATGTTGTAAAGAAGCCCCGCGGGGTCTTCTCGACACCAAAAATAAGATAATTCTATACTGTAATGAAAAAAGTTGTAGAAGAAATTAGAATAGGCATAATGATATAACTTCCATAGTCAAATAGGAATAAAAAAACTTATAACAATGTATTGTTCTAATTTAGAATTAATTTTTTTTTATCCTGCAGATTTTATTTAGCAGAACATGTAGTATTTTATTGAGAGTTTAATTGATATTATAAGTTTACCTCGTGTTCGCGTTGTCATTTTTTTGGGTCCCGTAGCCAAATGGCAACCTAATAAAACCATATAATTTCGGTTTGCCAGTCCAACGTCGCATTAAAATAATGAATGGTTGGCGTATCTTTGAACCCATGTACAGTTGTGTAGGGAAATTACGAAGAACAAACAATTTGGGGTGGCACTTCACACATGTCACTGAGAAATGAAAAAAAAAACAGTGCAAAAACTGGTGAGTTGTGAGAAATGTGCTTCTAAAATAGTAAAAGCAATGTGTGCGTCTGTCTATCACTTCTGTAAGGTATCTATGAGATGTGTTTGACGTCATTCAATTTAAAATATTATGTAATACATAGGTACTTAATTTTTGGTACTCGTTATAATTAATATTTTTAGGTATAAGATGATATGGAACCCTAAAACTTAACGTGATTTGATAAGCATTTTGCTTGACAAGCTATTTTAATTTTTCTTTGAAGCTAAACTTATCTGTCAATTCATATTTATTTCTTTTTTCACATAATTTATTCCAAATTAGTTAAAAAATATATATTGAAATTCTACCTCTATACAACGAAACTAGCGTTGTATAAAATATCTTCTGCATTTTTGCGTTAGATAATAATAGTAAAATTGTTATAAATCTGATAGTATTATAAATGAAAATCTATAAACAGATGGTGTTGGTGTAGGATGAGTGTAGGTGACAACTTAAGAATTCGATTTTTATTATATAGCCATATATGTATTCACATAGAATTAGTACTCAGAGCAATCGATTGCGGCATTTCAAATCGACACTAACATTGTAATTAAAACAAGACTATCGTACTTTTAAAACTTGCATCTATGGATTTTATAAATAGGAGCATTAAAAGATGTATTTTCCTTTAGCAGCTGTAGTTTGTACTCACCAATAACGACATAATATGACTGTAGTTTTAGTTAGCAGCTTCTAGAAGATAGTTTCGGCGTCATCGTTTATTTATCAACACTTTTAAGATCGCGCAACTAAATTAAAATATATCTAAGAAAAGTGACCAACGCACGTATTCGAACATATTTATGCTTTAGAGTTTAGATCTTAGTTTACATCGGTAAGCTCTATCCAGGACCTAAAATTTCGGCTTAATGTGACAAGCCTAATAAAATTAAGCACTTATTAGCTGTAAGCGAGCGATATTTAGTTTGCTATGTAGAAAAAGTTTGAATCACTTTTGTCACAGCGTAAAGAATAACTTGTCATGAGTTATAAGGTATAGCGTACAAAGAATTCTAACGGATGTAATTCTAAATATGACATGAGTGCTTTTAATCATATCTTTTGATTTAGCAGGAAAATATTTTTCGGTACTTGCAAGTTTTTACCTTATTCTTGAATGTTATCTAAAAATACTGCTAATTATCCATTCTAGCAACATCTCAGGATACTTTTACCCCTACTCCAATACATTTTATAGAATTCGTAATTGCCAAATCTGATAATTTTATTGTTACTGGTTTTGAATGAAGTACAGTAGTTTAATTGATTAAATATACATATTGCTCCATAAAAAATTGTAGTGACTGTATTTTTTTTATAAATATTAATGCAAAATAATTTAAAACATATGGTTTGTTTGATTTTTTTTTTTGGGTCATGTTAATAATATCGTCAAGGTATAAAAATATTATTTTACCGAGTATTATTTGATCACACAAAGTTTTCCTATTAAATAACAATATTTTTCTATTGTAACTATTTTTACTTACTTGCGTTGTTGGTTTAAACAATGAGTTTTATCAAGAAATTAAAAGCACTCATGTTACAGGCTAAGAAAGACTGACAGAATTTGATATTTAATAATTTTCGTAAAATAAGAACAAATGACTTGAATATGACTTGAATATTTTGTAAATGGGGTTCATATACTTACTTATTTAATTACGAATGTTCTAATATTTTTAGTTAAGAGTATATAATTATATTTAAGTGAAAAACAATGTATGTAGCTTTAGTAGGCATTTACTTTTTTCATATAAGACTGAAATATGTTATGCATTGGTTATCATTTGGCATTTATTCAAAGGCAGTTGAACTTAAACATTGTAATTATGGATATAATAAACCTACCCTCAAGACTGTCGTTGCGATGTTAGCACACTGAATGTTTGATCTCAAACGTTATGGTTTACGCTGTGACATAGCTTTACTGTACACTGATGGAACGGAACCAATGTACTAGGCTAATCGAATACATAGAGGTCTAATTATTTTCTAAGTAGGGGAACTATAATACGATAAGTATTTGTTAACTTTCGTGGATCTGGCCTTATTTTGTTCGTTTATACAGTCTAGCTGACAACATTAGGTGAGAGAAACATCTATTAGGATGTCTACGAATCCTCATTCCCTTCATGCTATGACAACTAATATATCGTTAGTTAGTAATTTTAGGCACTAATAATAAATAATAATGTACAATAAAACACCCTCTCTGCCTTAGTGATGCTATTCTTACCCCGTAATGCTACGAACGAAATATCAAGTTATAACGAAATTATAATGTATTTTGTAAATATGAATTCTTATTGCTGATGTAATATATCGAGCACTATGGAAAACTTTAATTCCTAACAATGGTCCAAACTTCACTTGCTTTTTTATTTGTACTATATTATGATTATACAATTTCTATATAGATAAAAGAAGTAACGATAAAAATGTCTAGAAATACAATTTTATGCTTTAATTTTTTATTTTTTAGGTGTAAACCATGTATTAAAATTTGTCGAAATGCTTGAGAAAAAGGTTGATACCAAATGCAGTATTTTATTTTATACTCTACATCTTTGTACCCAAATAAAAGCAATAATCTAAATGTGACTGTTATTATACGCTCCGATCCGATCCAAACCTTATCATATTTTATTTATCCAAACTGAAATAAGAACAGAATGAAATTGAGACTAGTTCTTTTGGCAATTCATAGTAGGTGATTTGTTGCATATTTACAAATACAAACCTTATCGATTTGTCGTTAATAACAACTTCCTTCGATTTCCATACACAAGCCTACCAGAACACAATCGTACCTACTGGCTTCACACGTTCATACACCTTCGAAAATGGTTCGGTATAGCCGCATTTTACTCAGTGCATATTTGATACATTTATCTTTCGCGGTAAAAGTAAAAGTCTTGATGCATTCTGAAGAGGATTCTAAAATAGAGGAAGAGGAAATTCCCCGAACAGAGTCATTAGACCATAAAAAAAGAATAGCTATAAAAGAGGAAAATATGATGTTGCCATTTCTGAAAAATTCACATAAACGTTTAGTGGAGGAAAAACCAGCAGAATACGAAGAAGATAAACAGACTACGGAAAAACCACGTCAGATGCACCCTAATGAGATGATCTTCCCGTTAATTTATCGTCAGACTCATATAAATAGTATGTTTAAATTCGGGGAAAATTGGTATACTTGGTCCACCGAGAAGAGATCTGATGGCTCTAAAGGGACGAGCTATTACATCTGCTACGATGAACCGAAGCACTGCGATGATGTAGGATGGGTAAGATAAATAGTTCATCATGATTTTCTTGGTTTATTAATAACAATCAGATTTCTGACTATATTGACTTCTTTAATAACTACGCAACTTGAAGTCACCCATGAACGGTTTCGTGCATGTTGTTAAAAATATATTTCGATTAGCTTATTAAAAGTACCTGGGTATAGGTACTTATCTTTTCATTGGAATGTAAATAAATATTAACCCGAATTATTAACTTTAGTTATTCCGATGTCCCCATCGCGTGTAGGAAGTAGATATTTATAGGTATATCTGTTATTCACCTGAAAGGTAAAGGTTTGCAACTTGAGAGTGAGGATAGTGGTGTAAACGAGAATGACAATTTGAATTGTTAAGATACTTAGGGAGAAAGCTCAGGGGCTCGATTCTGTAAAGAAACTCAAGGATGTTCGTCACGGCCTCCGTGCGCTGTCTCTTTCGCTAACTACGCTAATACTACTACCTAATCATGCGAGAGATAAGCTCTCCGAAGCCTCCGTGAAGCGGCTCGCCGACGAAGTTTGTTTTAGCTGAATAAGGGGGCTGATGTATGTATCAGTTGCTATCGATGGGCTCATAAACTTTATGCTGGAGTAGACTATGTCTGTGGTCCTTACAGGGTAATAAGTTTCTATCCATTTTAGGAACACTTTTCTGATACTTGACGTCTAATAATTCAGAGCGTAAACAGGCCTTCGCTAGAAATTTCAGTTTTTGAGATAAGTAAAGCCCGATTTAAAATGGAATTGACCACATTTTTTGGTCCACTGGGTATTAAAGTCCTCTACGTGGCCGTGTCAGTGTTGTTGCCATGTGTTACTCCCTAAAAGCCAATCATTGTGAAACATGATTGAATATTGTACTCTACAAATCCATTGGGATTACATGGGAAGAATGACTTCCAATATTCTCAGATTCATATAGTTATTTTTTATACCACACAACCGACAAACAAGCACACGGTCCACCTATAGACATTTGCAAAACCAGAGCATAGCTAATGTATTGTCGACCCCGAGACATGAAGATGTTACGTCTCATGTGCCTGTAATTTCACCGACTCCCTTACCTTTCTAACCGAAACATGCAAGTACACTACTGCTTCACGGCAGAAACGGGTAAGGTGGTAGTACTTCCCCGGACGAACTCTGCACTCCCAAGCTCTACTACTCCTTACTTACATACGATGGTTTGTTGGCTACGAGTACAATAGATACCTCACAAGTCTAATATTTTCTATATGGCAGGACCGTACGGATGCATTGCCAAAATGTGCGTTCCAAATAGAGTCGCTGATGCCTGAAGATCGCGCTTGTATCAATAGCTTTGGTATAGAGCCACATACCGCAGGAGTTTGCGATGGAGCTGAGCAAATGAAGGTATTTTTAATTTTAGCTTTAATTTATTATCGACTACCTTTGCTTACTAAGTGTAGCACTTGAATATAGAAGTAAATGATTTGTGAATGTGTTGGGATTCTCTTGGTGCTATACCTATAGATTGTATTTGAGAAATGACTTGTCTTACCCTTTTCTTAGGTAACCGATGTAGTTCACGCATGTGGCCCTCGGATTCGGTCATTATGGAGATTCCTGCGCGTGGGCAGGCGGCCCGTCAATGCAGCGAAGCCTGCTGATGTCAATTCCCTCATTTGCGAAGATGAAGAAGAGTGCTATCTCACTATTGAATACAGAGTGAGTATAAGATTCGCATTTTTTTTTAATATATTAGCGTTTCGTTTTAGTATTAACGTTCTGTTAAAATCATATTGAATCACGATAAAAATTTAAATCTGAACTATCAGCGATCGAGCGATCATTTTTACATCAGCTAAACCGTCGGTATTGACTACTAAGTGTTGTAAGATTTCTAATTTTATAGTGTGGCAGTATATAGATACAAGACTGCGTTTCGGTTTAAATAATCTATTTCTGAAAAGAACATTACATACTTTACTTAAAATAAGAAACTTTACAATTGCAAAATATATGTTACATTTGTTCTTCGATCTGTCGGTTTTATGGTTAACAGTTTTAATCGTTTAAAAGTGTTTATAGTTAAGGAGTCTTTAATTCTTTTAGGTAATTTGTTAAATAGCTGAGCTCATATTGTAAATTCCTTTTACCGTTTTATGTTCTAAAGGAGGACAGTTCTATATCATTTTTGTTTCTTGTGCGTGTGATTTATGCTTCAAAGAAATTTGCCTTTATAGTTTATGTGTATAATTTCTGTAAGTTGTTTAGTTTAGATTTATTGTAAATAACTTTAGTATGTGTTAGGCAGTCGTATTTAAAAGTACCTACAATAACTACTCTGTTCTATGTTAAAAAAAACAACGCTTAGTTCAGCGTACATTTCATTCATTGAAATACATATTACCACCGGTCGGAATGGCAACAGATTAGGTCTAAATAAGAGGCGTATCAGTTTTATTAATAACATTTTAAATTGTATTACTGACAGATCCATCATGATCGCATCACATTCTCGATTCATGAACCGACTCGAGGGCAGACTTTCAAAAGTGCTTTGAAACGAGAACTAGTCGAAGATGATAAAAACAAAGTAACGATTGTTACGGAGAGTCACCCCCGTGTCTTACATAGAAACAAAAAGGTGAAGGAAGAGGAACCTAGCCTCAGATCTAAGAAGATGCACTTGCGATCTAAGAATAAAGCAATGGAAGGTAAAGGTGTTATTAAGGAGCGTAACGATTCCGCATATGGAAACCGAAGATTACTCAAAAACAAAATAAAAATCACAGAGGATGTGTCTGAAGATATATCTGAATAAATGTTGAGATAAATTGATTGTTTTTTTAAGAGGTTAATAAAACACCATTATTACAGACTTTGTATAATTCAGCATTGTACTTAAAAATAAAAAAAAACAATAATGTTATTATTTGCTCATGGCGCGCGCTAAAGTAAAACTTATAGCAGAAATTGATAAAACTACAAATAAATATTGTGGAATATATAGTTTCCGCAGTTACGCTTAATAGAGTATGCAAGCAATTCACTTCTTGTGTTTTTTGTATTTCAATTTGGGCTGTGTGCGTTCATTCGGAGCGTTATCGTGAAACTTCTTGTAGTTTGCGTTTTTGTAAACATACGATTTCACGTTTGCCTTCTTATCGTTATATTTTGGCGGCTGTTCTTCTTCTTCCTTCATTTCCGGCTTGGTTGGCTCGTTGGCTGGCGGCTTTTCTTCCTCTTTCTTCATTTCCGCCCTGGTTGGCTTCTTGGGTGGCTCCTTAGGTGGCTCCTTAGGTGCCACCTTCGATGCTAGTTTTTCAAAGGATATCTTCCTTTTACGTTGTGTGGCAACATTGGACCCACTATTATCGGCTACGTCTGTTGGGTTAGGTTGTACAACATTCTTTTGGTCATCGTCAGCAATTTTAATTTGAGCATCTTGTAACTTGTGAAGTACTTCTTCCTTGATCAACGTATTACCTTTTCCTATAGCGGCAATTTTCGCTTCTTTATCTTTAAATTCTTTTATTTCCTCTATCTGTAATTAGAGATTATAACAATTATTTGATATAGTAGGTCATGAGGGAGTCATAAAAATATTATCTTATATTATATATTATAAATAATACCTGAGCGAGAAATCGATATTTTCGGTATCTATCGTAGGGTGGAATGAACATCTTGGCGTCGACATTGAGTTTGGATTCCACATTGACTTCAGATTCCACATTGGCTTCAGATTCCACATTGCGTTTGGATTCGACATTGACTTTGGTGTCCATATCGACTTTGGATCCGACATTGAGTTCAGATTTCACATTGGGCTTAGATCCCTGTAAGAGACATGAGAGGTTTTAAATAAATATGAGGGCAATTACATCACTATATGCCTTATTGTACATACCACTCCACCGGTTTCGTTATTGGGTATAGGTTGGAATGCATTTACTTCGGGATGTAACTTGTTGGGATCGACGAGCAGATCGGCTGCTACATTTAAATTTATGTTTTCGTTGTCACTGCGGATAAGAATATTCAATTATTTGAAAATTTATTGTAAGCCCAAATTAATAAGAGTGGAATTGATATTATTAAACGTTTTGTTCTGACATAAGTAACGTTACGTAAATTCGTGTAATTTTTTCATAAGTATTTGTATTTTTATTAATCAAAAATAACATATTTTATAATAACAGCTCTAAAAGCAAATAAATAAAATAAGTTAGTTACGTGTGTACCTCCAAACATCTTGATCTGGAAATAAAAAATTGAATATTTTGTACCTATTTTAGTAGCATAGGTACGTATTATAAGTATAACTTTAGTTTTTAAGCAAGTTGAACAACTTTTTAAGTTCCAATTCAGCGCAAATATTATCTAGCACTGCTAGTACGTTAGTTTGAAATTAGATGCCTGTGGGTGGATAATTCTCAGTAAAAGCAACCTTCCGAACGATAGTTACGAGTCTGACCATTCATAAGAGCGGTGATATATGCAAGCTGGCAGCGGTAGGAATCAAAGAGCTGAAGATCAAGCTGAGTGTCCTATGTCCAGCAGTAGACAGAGACAGGTTGATGGCACCTAACACTTAAGTTGTCAAGGCATTTGCCCCATACCTTGAAACATTATAAACTAGGAGGAGGATGAAACTATTTGGCACAAGTCGATAAATAATTATTCTTCGATACTAATATTATTAAAGTGAAATATAGTATTTACGCATATTTCATAAAAGTAGGAACAGTTCGATATTCCACTCCAGAGATAAAAATCAGATATTTTGTTTGGATTGCTGGTGACCAGACCACTCAAGTGCGTAATGTACAGTACATTACGCACTTGAGTGGTCATGCAAATGTTGATAAGTAGCTGTGGTAACCCTAATTTTAGGGTCACCATCGGCAGTATCATCATTCATTATTCAATATCTTATCATTCCACTCTTATAGATATAAACCCTTTGCTTGTATAAACTTATTGATGGTTTAGACATTTGGGTTACCTGTACTCGAGGAAGTGCCCCAGATCGTGTACTTCAACGGAGGCGATAGACTGGTGCACCGTGTTCATCATGTTCTTTATCCCCGACGGCATTTGATACAGCTGCGGCTCGCCGGGCAACTCGCCGCACTGAACAACAACATAACACACATCATTAGAGAGGCAGGCAGATGTCTGAAGTGATCAAATGAATGAGACCTACATTCCAACGACATGTGGTGTGGATTGTCGTACGTCAATGTGTCAAATATCTCACACTCAGGCACATTACCAATTCCGGACTACAGGTTATCATTCCTAAACAAAGAAACTTGAATATTCCCTTGCCCGACCCGGGAATCGAACCCAGGAATTTATGTTTCTTGTCAAGCTTTACACCACTCGGCAATGAGGCATCGACCGCACTGAACAATGTCTTTATTAAGCATTGTTTTTTATTGGTCATGAAACTGTTAGCCGCAAGTGGTCGATTTGGTGGATTTGCAATCGTTGAACAAGAACCATAATAATGATTATGGTCCCTGTCGCAATTATCATACCTCGTACCGAAGACACTACTTACAACACACAATACAACTTCATTTCCACTAATGTTAAATGAGGATTGTGATGGCACTGTGTCCGGTGTCAAAGTTACTTCTAGATCTTCGATATGACGCGCGCCTAGCCACTAGCTAGTAGAGCGAAACTTCCAGAAGACATCCAAAAAGCGGCGTAAGTTAAAGAATGATTATCCTCACCGATAAAAGCATTCGGTGAATGTTGATGAGGTTCTGCTTGACGAACGGCGGCATGGGATTGCAACAAGCGTTGATTCCCTGAATGTCACGCGGCATACGCTCTGCCAGAGCCAGCACCATGTGGTTTGGTAACAGATAGCTGCACACAAAAGTTATATTACATTTTGTGTAGTGTTGCTCTACAACTAAGGTTTGGGTACCGAGACGTCTCGAGGTCTTTCAGTTTCAGACTAGAGACACTTTTCAAAAACATAATTGACTTTAGTAATTTACCGTACTCTTCCATTGAAAGCGCCATCTATATATTAACAAATAATTACTGGATAGCTACACAGTACTCCTAAATGCGTTCGCCACCAATGGCCGCCATATTGGTGTTTTGTGACACTTGCAGTGATCGTGATATTTGTAACTCAACTCAGTAAGTCAGTCGTCAAGAACACTTTATGAAGTGAATTGATTGAGTGTGCCAAAGAGTAACTTGACTCAAATCGTATTCTGAGAAGTCTTGAAGTCCCGGGACTTCTCGATACTTCCTCAAGCCTCCCCGACTCTATCGACAAGCAGATTATGGTAAGTGATGTAGCGGAGTGGCTCTTAACAATCTCTAACATACAACTGCCAGAACACCTGAATTTTTCAGTCGATGTCACCATTTTCCGTTAGTGTATGGTCAATTTTCTATAAAATTAATCATCAACGTTTCGAAGCCACGACCTTCACCATGTCGGAAGTCGCTATCATTAATAACCGGTAATCGTTCGAATCTTACAAAAATCTTTTTATACAGTTTACAATGTGCAATTTTACATCCAACCCACAATGAAAAGTGACTTATTATATTACTGTTTCCAAGTTTGTTACTTAATTGTATGTTACTTCATAACACATACCCTTCCTTTTGGCTTTGCTGTAGTAAAGTAACTACTTATAGGAAATATCCCTTTCAGTTTCCTTATTGATTTGACTTTTTAGACTAAATAAAATGGTTATTATAATAGTAACATTGTACTGTACAAGGACGTCATTGAATTCAAAGCTGATGCAGCCTGAACAGAAAACTTGAAGGACTGGGTTAAAATTAAGATTTCCGTTATTACAAATGGTGTAAGTGAACTTACGTGGTACTCTCATCGAGTTGGCGCGCCTGTAAGTCTCGCCACTTGTAGATCAGCTTGAGTGCTGACATTTGTTGGAAGTTGAACGACTTCTTTGAGCGACGGTACATTAAAAGGTGGCTGTTGTCGTGTACCACTTCCTTGGTGTAAGTCTGTAAATCATAATACGGATTTACAATATATGTACGAGTATATATACAAAACGTGAGCGGTTACACCGGTCCGTAATTTAATAAAGACAGCTCCTGTTTAGCACTTACTGTTACGAAAAATTTTCCACAGCTCGTTAAGTTTAAAATTATACCTTTATTTTCACGACTGTAATGTAAAATACTTACCAATTCACATAAGCGGCGACTTTCGTCGAAAACTGAGAGCAATAGTTTCGCATTCCTGTCACCGCTCATTAGCAACTCGGCCTTCATTATGCGCCAAATGTATATCAAATAGTGTGTGTCCATTCTAGCGTACTCTATCAGTTCGGCTGGTAGGGGGCGGATGCGCCAGTCCGCCATTTGGTACCTGAACAAGTTAGTAATTATAAGCATAACACGATAAGTGCTGTTCTTTCGCGACGGTTTCACTTTGAGTTTTGAGTTATCTTCATCTACCGGACGGACCTCTTAAATTATATTTTTTATTAGCTGTCCCCCGCGGTTTTACCCGTGTTCCCGTGGGATGTCGCATATATTATAAATAAAAACCTTCCTCTTCAATCACTATCTATTAAAAAAAAACCGCATCAAAATATCTTACTAAAATATCAAACTAGTTTGATCCAGTTCAGTCCTATTCAATCCAAACCCTAAATAAAACAAGATTTCATTCAAAAACGTTTCAATGAAATCTTGTTTCATTTCAACTCTTCAGCATAATAATAATTAAAGGTCAACTTTTCTAAAGAATAAACATGTACACATGTTAACCTTATTTTGGGACTGCTTTGTACATCTGCCTGTTTTAAATTGTAGGTATTTATAGGTATCAAAAATGAATGCATGTCCCTGAATGAGCCAAAGCGTATTTTGAGGGGTCTGCATGTAACAAAAGGTAGCAAGGGGAGCGTGGCGGACGTGACCGGTCCCCTAGTCACCCTAGACTCTGCCTCCCTTATTAAAACCGTCCCCTATCCGTTGAATACTAACACTTTTTAGCGCATCTGTTCAATATATTTCATAACAAAATCTAGACGGATTATGTAAGTAAAAAATGGTATTGTAAAGTGACACGGTTTTATAACCGTGTCACTTTACTTTAATTCCTTGAGAACCGTGCTGTAAGTACACCAGTTCTTAAAAAAAGTTCGTTTATAGTTACAACATAAGAGAGGATTTGAGACCTATAGTTTAATATTAGATCGTAATAATAACATACTATGTGTACTTACATCTTGTTAACGCTCATTTCACAATAATTGAATAACAAGTATTTGAGCGAGAGCCCAGCAAGCTTCAGAGCTTTAGCAGCACAGTGTGTATCAAAAAGTCCAACGATATACACACCAAAGTCTCTTTGCAACCAGATAATGTCGCTACCGCTGCCATGGAACACCTGGGAATAAGTTATAATTTGATGAGATCTTGGGATTACAAGAATTAATCAGTGCCCTACGTTGCAATTATACACTACTCCTCAAACATTTCCCAAATACAATTTAAGTTTTTTTTATCAAGTTACAACATTAAATCTGAAACGGGCAGTTGTGAACGCCTTGAAAGTAGAAGCCTGTAGAGCAGTAGAGTTTTACACGAGGGGGATCAACTAGCTGCCTTTAAATGGGCAACAATGTGTAGACAGCTAATGTAAAAAAAAGCCTAAATTAACATATTTCTTTATCAAAATATTCAGATTTACATCATCCATACAAAACCTCAATACCATTTGTAAATACTTGATAATAACAAGTCTGACATGCAGAGCGAAACCAGCTGGGCGTAGAAACGTAAAATTTGGAGGGGTTGTTTTTAAACTATAGGGTAGCTAGTATAACATATGTATAAATATTACTTGGCGAATAATCTACAGCTTGCCTGCGTTTTCTACCCAGTAGTAAAAGGAAAATAATAAATTACTTACTTTTATTACATTGGGGTCTGTGAAAATCAAATTTAGTTTGTGGACGTGTTCACGAATCTCCAACGCATCAATTATAAAGTCACCACCTTCGTTTGTCGAAATTTGTATTAGACATGTTATACCTGAAAACAAACACAAGTAAACTATTAGTGACTTAAATAAAATACCAATTCACAAGAGAACTCTATGTTAGAGGTTGTATGCCGTCTCTCATTTTTTTGGCCCAAATAAATATTTGATTTAATGTACATGTGACATTACGTGCATTGTCAAAAAGTACACCGTTATCAAATTTTTGGGCCGTAATCGACTATTATTTGTAAATATTTAATAAACTCTTGTAGTGAAGGCTTAATAAGCTGTAAAGCTAGGATTATCGAGGCCATACCTTGATAGGTCCGGTAGGAATGGTGTTCAACATCTACCGCTACCTCATTTACGGTGCTTAGGTGTTCTATGAGGTCATCGAGTAGAGCTTCGGTGTCAACCAAGGTGAAGTTGGTTTCTTCCAGGGACGGTGGGAAGGACGGCGGCTTGTTGTCCGCCTCGAGGCAGTGCGACGGCGGTTGGTACATGTCCAATTCCATTTTGTATGGATGCTCATATCTGGGTAAGATTACATCGGATCAAAGAGAATAGGTTATATTGAGAGTATTTACAACATTCCCTAATTAATAAACTCACGTGAACATTCGTGTGAAAATACTCAAATACTCATACTCAAAGCCTAGATTACTTGTATTGTCAGCAGATGAAAAACTATGTGAAAATGAGCAGGTCATGGTGTCAAAAAATACCAAATCCTACCGAAAAGTCGCTAAAAGTTCAGAACGTTCTGTCGTGAACGGGACGCCAATTTGTTAATTCATAAATTTTCGGCTGCCATTGACATTCGAAATAGATTACATATTTAACCCACTCGCAAAAGTAATAAATATCCTGAACTTTATTATCTCCGAACCCAGACTTGCCTAAGTTACATGTATTATTTACTCACCCTACAGGTTCGCCTTTGTCATCGTACAGAATGTTTAAAGCGAGTGGTTTGAAGCTGTTTGGTTTGTCCGATATTTTCGGGACCCAAAAGGTGTTAGAATTGTCAATCTGATCTTTGAATTTGATCTGAGGTCTTGGTACATTTTTGGCTCCGATCAGTGTCGCAGACCCCACCTGCAAAGTACAAATGTTCAGCGTAAAATCACTGAATTGTTGTTAATGTAGCTTGTAGCTTCAGTAACTTTAAATTTGACCTTCATAAGTGCCCTCCGAAGGCCTAAACTGAATAAATGGTTTTGAATTTTGAATGCTTCCTTAAGATAATATTAATACTCTATCATAAACAAGCGTTTTTTTATTTTTTTATTTGTAAACCATTTTATTGGACGTCAAAAATCTATTATCGGAATGAAATCAATTCTGAAACTAAACAATATAATTAATTTATTTTATCTTGAGTTCATAATAAATTTACAATAATACTTTTTCGGCATTAGCATATGATCTTAGTAATTCAATGGAAAAACAATATATTACGTCTTGTGAATATGGCCACCATGGGCAAACTGCACAGCTTTTCGAGAACTCTGTGCCTGAACTGTGTCCACTAGGAAACAAAGGCCATAAGGGGAAGGCGACTGTCCCAAAACTTTGGAAAATTCAAAATAAATTAACCATTGAAAGCCATTTATTCTCTTTAGGTCCTACTTTGAGCCCCATTTATGAAAGGCGTAGCAATTGAAGTTAAAACCGGTTTGAAAATCAGTCGTCTATTGAAAACCACCGGCAAAAAGCTCAGCAAGGTACATTTTCATAATCTGATTAGTTTGGCTACTTAGTATATCGCACCTTTAGAATTGAAGTGGCATAACTCAAAATTTTAAGAAAATGACTTTTGTACATGGAATTACTTATAAACATGTATTCTATCAGTTTATTATAAATAAATAGATTATTTTAGTCCAGAAAAGGACAAACGTGCTATTTCCGTCTCTTTAAAATCACGCGGTTACCGCGCATCCCTCTGTATTGAAGGATCTCAATCAAAGTTGCGTCAACAGTGCTAAACGCTGGCCGTAGTGCGGTTGCTCCGTAAAGGGCGGAAACTGTAATCTGCAGTTTTAATACTAAACGCAAGGTAAGTTATTTCTTCGATACATATTTTTGTAATGACTCATTTTGGTTTTGGGCATTTCAATACTAAATGATTATAATATTGTGGTGTCGTATTAGTACTGCCGTCATTTTATTACCAAATATTGCTTAAATGATCGAGCCTTATTTTATATTATTGCTTTACTTTACTACCAATTTTGTGACTACGGAGACGTATAGGTAAATATGTTTATTCTTTACTGAATGATATGAGACTTAGTGAGCTTTATTTTGAGTTGAGTCTTTTTATTTTTATTTCAGTTAAAGTTTGAGATCAATAATGAAAAGAAGTGCAGATCTTATTTTGCATCTATTAAACCGGAATGAAATATTATGCATGAACAGGGTGAAGAGATGAGAACAGCAAGTGCAGAAGGTTATACTAGTGCTTAAAATGGATCCAAAGAGCGTGATAAGGAAAACTATTAGAAAATACCCTTGGATAAGGCGACGGATGGAAGTCCTAGATTGAATTGAAATTGTACCGCAAGTGGAAACTGAACAACGGATTCTAAAGGAGATTAACAATACGTCGATAATCAGCAGTGAGAATAGCGTTAATCCAATTATCAAAGAACAAACATCACAAAACATGAGAGATCGATCCAGTAGTACATCATCATCCAGTTCTGTTGTTTGTTTGTATTATTATTATTATTATTTTTTTTATTAGTTATTCATAATATTATATTATTGTTCAATAATTCTTCACTTTTGCGATAACACACAGGTATTATTTGTGAGACTAAATAGATTTTATGTAATAAAGCTAACTTGGTTTTTTAAAAAAAAGAGTTATTGCCGAGTTTATTGTCGGCTCTTCTCAGTAAATAAACAACCTTCCGAACCGGTATTAGAATCAGACTATTCATAAGTGCTTGGAAAGGCCTATTTGAATAAAAATATTTTCATTTCATTTCTTCTATGTCATCATCTTCAAGTTCCAGCACAACGTCGTCGTCATCAAAGTCTTTTACATAACCGAAGCAAAGCTGAGACGAAATGAAAATAAATAGCTCACCTTCTATCATGTCAAATCGATTACACGAATATAATTTGTGCCGAGCCCTCAAATAGCATAATACTTACGGTTAGATAAAGACATAAACTACCGTCAATCACCTGTGCATTCTTTGCAATCAGAAGTCGATCTGTGTGACGCTGATCCGACTTACAACGATTCATCGCTACGACGCTCTTTCAGTTCATCAACCAACACGTCTGACAGGGATGGGGCACATGATGGTGACGATGCAATTGTTTCCTCAGAATAAAAAATCTAGGAAGCGCCCGCGCAATCCGTCTCAATGGAAACAAAATATTGTTAAATCTCTTCGAAATACCGGAAAAGCCTACCAATCACTTTCTAAATCTAACAAAGTAATTGTGTTTGTAGACTTCGTTGTTCCGATAACATAACCCCTGAACGAAATATACGACTATTATTGGCAGCTAAGTAATTTTGACTTGAAGCAATCATTTATCAAGGCATGCACGATGGAGGTGAAACCAAAATATCAGTACAAAAATGCTGCCCATCCTCGTAAACCAAACACAGCCATTTATTTTACAGCTGATTGCCAAAGAATTCGCGTTTGTAAAACCTTTTTTTATCAATACACTAGATACTCGTATTACAGAGAAACAGATAAGAACTGTGAAACTGAAAACTAATGGCCTTGTGGAAGATCTTAGAGGGCGTTCTAGAAGCCGAGCCCCGATTAACCCAAGTCTTGTACAAGATATTAAGGACCATATTAATAGTCTACCGCGCATAGAATCACATTAACTAAGATCTTCTACTTCAAGAGATTATATGGATGGCAGCAAGAGTATAAAAGAGATATGTAGGGACTTTAATAATAATCAAAACAAATCTCACGCCCGTACTGGGTTTTTTACTTAATATTTACAACTGAAATTAATATAAGCTTTTTTTAAGGCCAAAAAATATTTATGAGACTAATGTACAAGATATAAATATATGAATATGTATTATTAACGAAACTAAATGTGCTGTTTATGATCTCGAAGCTGCAATGACCTGTCGTAAAGGCGATGTTTCATCTTTTTATTATAAGTCAAGACTTAATTGTTATAATTTTACAATAGTTGAACTAGCTTCTAAATCAAAACATTATAATAAAAAGAAAAACGATAGTGAACTAGGTGCATATGAAGAAGTATATTGCTACTTTTGGAAAAGAAGACATGGTAATAAAGGGGCTATTGAAATAAGTTTCTGCGTTTTTGATTACTTAAAGTCCCATCAGTGAAAATAATGCAGACAAAACTTTAAATCTAATATTTTATTCAGAAATTGTAATGGTCAAAACAAAAATAAATATATTGCCAGTTTATAGCAGTTTAGGCCACTGCATAAGACAGTGGCCCATTTTGACAACATTCAATCAATAACGCATAAATATCTAATTAAGGGACATACACAGAAAGAGGGAGACAATGCACATAGTTTAATTGAAAAGAAATAAAGAGAAACCTAAGATCTGGTCCTATTGACAAACCGCAACAATATATGCCTTTACTAAGAGGTGCTAGAAAAACTGGCACCCCAATTAGAGTTAAAGAGTTAAGGTTACAATTTTTTATAGACTTAAATGTGTTGCAGAACGAATGGGGGTATAACTTTATTTAGGATGTTGATAAAAATGCAGTGGGTTTGAGGGACTTAGCGAGATAAAAGTGTTAAAATTAGTTAAAGACGAGCTATTTTTATTTTACTATAAAAATACATATGCTGAAAAAGACTTTAAGAAATAAAATGAAAAAAGCGTGTGAAATTACAATAACGAATGCTTATAGTCCAAAATGGTGCTTGCAGAAAATAAAAAAAAGATCTGAATTATCTTATAAGAACTAAAGCAATCCCTAGTATCTACGCCTGGTTCTATGACTCGCGTTTATAATTATTTTTTATAAATTAACTTAATGATCTATTTTGATCTCATTTTAGTGTTGAATCAAGATATGTTATTTTTGCTGTTTATTTAAAAAAAAAGTGAATGGTTGATTATGTTAATTAGTTGAGTTTGATAAAAGCTTTTTTATTTCGTAAATTCTTTCTTAGACATTTTTATAAATATTTTTTGGCCAGTTATTCAAATATAACAAAATGACTTTTACTTTATTATTTTTCTACTCTATTGATAAGAAGTATTTCATTGATTTATATTATTTTATCAAAGGTTTACATAGTATTTGGAGATTATTTCAAACCATTGATTTTTATAAACTTACTTTAATTGAATACCAGGTGGTAATGTTATGTTGGTAGCAGTACCAGTAAATTAGTGTTTAATGATGATTAGTGAGGGAAAATTTCAAAATACACGATTTTGAAACCAAAGTCTGTTTTTCACTTTCCTTTAATTTAACTAGTCTACAATAATTAAACTAGCATATTGTAAAATCTGTCACCATGTTCAAATATAACATTAGAAATTAATCGCCTCTTTTTTAAATAGGCACAATTTCTTTATGTATCGTTAAGTAAAAAATTGACTCAAAGTCAAATATGCCAATAATATTAAATTGATTTCGGAAAATAAGAGTCATTTTTTTTTTAATGACTAATTAACAAATGTTCTAATTAGTTATACGTAAAGGTTTAGTGTCCAATCATTAAAACAATTCCTACCCTACGGTTAATAACAAAAAAAATAAAAATAAACGCTTAACCTAGAGCAATAAAATTGAAAATCTACAAAACGGGTAATTCTTCTATTACATTTTTGGTGTTTACCAAAAAACAAGAATTTTGGATTAAGCCACTTCAATTCTAAAGGTGCGATATGTTATCAAATGATTAATGAAAAAATAAATAATTTAACATAAAAAACAATAAATAAATAGAGAGAATATAATATGGCTAAATATTGCAAGAAATACACACCTGTATCTTAGCAATTACCGGAGCACTGTTGGAAACACTAGCCGCCGGTGTTACTCCTTCAAGGAATTTATCATTAGGCTTATTTAGCCCTTTTACAGTATCAATTTGGATGTAAATCCTATCGAGTAAACTATCGTTGGCATCTATTATTTTCTCTGTATTATATTCGCTGTCATTTCTATCATAAAACGAGAAAAAAATGTATGAGGTAAACAAAATAAAAACATCGAGCGCGAGCTATGCTAAAAGCGAGGCACTCTAGTCTAGTCGAGAACTTCAATATCTGCAAAAATTGTTAGAAACGTCATAATATTATGGGCTTATTATTTTATTAAATTTCTGCAAACAAAAATTACAATTATATTGTTATAAACAAAGAAATAGTGAGTTTAGTTTATAACTTGAAAGCGGTAAATGATAGCGGAACTTAAGCCCTATTAATAATAATTTGAATCTGCCATTGAAAATGGGGATCTGCGCGCCCCTGTATGCTCGAGGGAGTCGCCGCGCCGCTCCTTTAGGGTAATCATTTTAAAAATTTGATGGTGTAATTCAGACACTATCCGTTCCGTGAAAATGTTTTTTTTCAAAAGTTATATCCTATTTCTAATTAAAATTCTTTTCCCAATAATCTGTATATATAAAAATCATAATCACATAAAAGTTTAAATGATTGTGCATAAAATCTAAAACTTAATGATATCATACTGAAAAAGTTTGTACAAAACTATTTATTTTATTAGTTGACTAATAAGTATTACAAAAAAATTCATACAAAGTATTGTTGACGGAAAAATTGCGTATATTTTGATATCATTTATTTATAGAAATCGTTACATACACTCGACATAAATTGTGATTTAAAGTAAAATTTCTTCAAAACTAATTTTAATTGTTTATACTTTTTGCTAATAAAACCAACATTTAAAAACATACTTTAGGGAATAATTCTTAACTTAAGAATAAAATTACTGACGATAATGTCACTGTTACACATACAAAGCGTGGGGTGCTTTGTATGACGAAAAATTATAACGATTGATATTGAGCTCTAAATTCCGATATCCCCCTTTTGAAATTATTAGGAAAATGGAGAAAGAAAGGATAAAGGAAAGGGGGGACCAGTGCGTAATTTTCGGTAACCGAAAAATAATTCGCAGTCCGGACTGGAAATCGAACCCAGATCTATTGGTTACGCACCAAGAGCTCTACCATGTTAAGATATCCGAGACACGTATCGTCATAATTTTTCAATTGTTTCATTCCGAAATGCAGAGCGAGTTTAAAAATGTCACACAAAGCACTCCACGCTTTTAGAACAGTAACAATAATGTTAAGAATTATTTATTTCTTTTTAGTTTGATTGACTCTAAAAGCGTGTTTTCTTAGTTTTTTAAACTATATTTCTTTCTAATGTAAAAAGAAATTACTATATCAACTATGTACCTATATGAATAATAAAAAAAAATCGATTTTGAATATCTATTCTACACATCTTACAATCCTTATAACTTTTAAAATGCTTAAAAGGCTTATTAAATTTTTTTTTGTTTGCAAATTTTTTTTCAGACTTTCTACGTTTTTCCGCAAAAAAATTACTTCTCGGCTAGACTACTCACTGTTATTTAAATAAACCTGAATAACCATCATGCAATTCAAGTTTAAACATTAATTGTATGTTTGATTGATGCTGATAAAGTAGTTGATAATAATCGAATGAAATCAATTCCTAAAGCATCAGAGAGAGTTCTTCATGAAAATCAACTCACTCAGTTCTTTTTCTATGCTAGACTTGTATTACACCGTTTCCACAACTTGTTTAAATCGCCTGCCACGACGATCGGTGAACTCAAGTATAACATTGATATTAGTAATAATATATTGTAAAACAAGCAAATCAATATTATAAAACGTGATATGAAGTCGCAGCGTACAATTTGATCCGAGTTAACTCTGGACAATTTGATTCCTCCTTTCATCCAGTTAACTGGTTAACAAATAACATTAGGTTTGAAAAGCGTTTCATCTTCTACCGGCATCACGATGCAATGATCGCCTTTGTGTTGCACCAGAAGCATTTGATTGAGAATAACAAGCATCCTTAACTGGAAAATTGGCGTCAGGATTTATTGATTGAGTATGAATACATTTATGGTATGCACAGCAATGGAGGTACAATCGCTTTGAATGCACATGCCACAGAAATAATATTATGGACAAAGACAGAATGCTTGAAGTGAAGATGAACGAGACAAAAAATTGCTTGCTGTTCCTTATTATCAACCAACGGCAGTAACAGATAGAGTTATTATCAGAGATTTGGTGATAAATCGTGTGTATGTATACAATATTTCGCTGTTTTCATGACGAGCAATGTTGGGAATAGATAACAATCATTATATTTGCAGTGCAGAATAATAACAAAGAATGTGCTTACCGTCTTAGCTTCACACTTGGCAACTCAACGAGAACTATTTCGCTTGATTGTGACACAACATTTTCAGTTAGTTGAGTAGCCACCAAGTTGAAATCGGAGAATGTTTTGAAAATATCTTGTGAAGCTCCCGCAGGCAAATTGTTTGCCGATTTGACAGCCTTGCAGACTTTTATAAGTCCATCCTGTAACAAAATATCGTGATAAACTAAAAAGACATTATTATATCAGTAAGTTTCATTATTTTCACTAAGTTTCACCCTTGCAAGTGCTCCTAGCATTATAATTATGATTTTAAAAGCTTTTATCATTACTGGCTTTCCTATTATTTTAACAATGGTTAGGCTTTCTTTCTCCATTTATAATGTCACCACAGTAAGTGATGATTTATTTCACAAACTCAGAAAACTTATAAAGAAACCTTTATATTTATCATTTGAGGAACATCTATCGGAATATATTGTTTCCATAATATGATATATTTCATCTTAATATATATAAATCTCGTGTCACAATGTTTGTCCTCAATGGACTCCTAAACCACTTAACCGATTATAATAAAATTCGCACACCATGTGCAGTTCGATCCAACTTGAGAGATAGGATAGTTTAAATCTCAAATTATAGTCGCAATTTTAATTTATTGCTAATTATTTGTCTGTTATTATTTGACAGTCACAATTATCTGTTAACTCCAAATGATTCTAAGAGATGTCGATACCTTTCGACTGGGTTGAGTAAGTCATCAATAGATGGCGCTGCTATGGTAAATCTACGAACGTGTCATATAAGCTACAATTCAATATCATGATTACCACGTGTTATTGAGGCTAATGTATAAATTAAATTTATTTTGTAGTAAACGAAATACCGTGAAATTCAATTATTTCTTCTTTTTTAATACGGCTGGACCGATTGGAATGTTTTTTTTTGTTTGCGTTTGGGTGGTGCCCTGGATGGTTTAGATTCACAATTGGACCCGGTAGGTGGCGCTGCGAGCGAATTCCTGCATTTTTGTATGGACTTATTTCGACAGAACGACGTCTGTCCGGGCAGCTAGTATATTATATGATTCGATAAATGAGCTTTGCGATCTTTATTTCATCCTTTGGATACCAAGGTATATCTTATTTCAGAAAGTAAACAATAAGCACTTGTGTGTTAAGTAATTATGATAGCTAATATTATACAATTAAATTTTTCCGTTGTTATTCATTTATTGATACTAGTGTCCACTGTTCGAAATTCGACCATAACCATTATTGGAAATTATAAGAAAACATATATAAATTTTCATGCTACAATAAACTAACTCATTGTTATAGTTGTTGTTGTAGTTGCATACTAAACAAAAAAAATAAAAAACAACTAATATGTCTTTACTTTTTTATCTACACTAACATTATAAAGAGAATCAATTTGTATTTTTGTCTGACAATTATTATATGTGCATGCCGTTAATAAAGTATTTTCATAGTAAAATGATTATTAAAAAAAAACAATATAATTTCAACATCATAATAAAAAAGTGTTTTATGTTATAAAAGTTGTTTTCCATCAACCAGTCCAATAATCTAACTTTAAATAAATTTTATCGTATTAAATAATTATTTTACTTTAACTACTTAAACTAAAAGTAATATGCAATGTTATGATCCCAGACGGAGGATCCTTGGGGACGCGGGTGAAACCGCGAGACAGAAGCTGTAGAAGTAGTATGATGATATGAAAATGTTAAGCAAAATATTTAATTTGTACTAGGGCAGATAATATCTTGCATTTGCGGTTTGGAAATGGTCACCTTCCGAATATTAAGTATATATGGACGGCTAGTATATATATATAAGGAAAATGGGGTTCCTTTGACGCACCATCATCTCAAAACTACAAAACATATCGGGAAGGGACAGCTACCACTCGACGCGGATTTTTTCGTAGATGGATTTAGGCTATATATGATATCAAAACCGCAGGGGACAGCTAGTTATATTTGTAAATGTTTATTATTGGTGGAGAATTGTTGGGTGAAACATAATAATGAATTTCGAAAAATATAGTTTTTGCAAAAAGGTTATTTTTAATGAATCAAATTCGTTCCAATATAAAAATGTGCAATATGTTGTCTTTAAGACGCAAGGATTCCATAAATAATTATTTGAACTCTGTTGTTGGTATGTTGGACGACGCCTTTCTACTTTGATACAAAAACGCCCGTTCACCCTACATCCTAATGGTCGATAATAGGAATTTCCGGTTGCTGGGTGGACGACCGAGGCAGCACGGGGTTATGAGGATGAGTCACTCTTCATATACCGAGAGTGTATGCACTTGTGAAGGGTTCTACTTATTAGACATTTATAGACTTCATGTCACAGTTTATTCGACAAACTACATTTAACTAAGAATGTTACACTGTTGGAAAAAATGATGAAATTAGTATTTTTGGATCTAACAGTTACATTGATGATAGATATATAAAAAAGCAATTAAGGAAAAATTACGATCTAAAGAAAAGCTTCCTCCAAAAATGTTTGTTTAATGAATGCTTTACAGTAAAATCATATGTTGATTATTTATTTCTAGTTATTCCTATTGATTTTTCACTATACAATTTGGTTAATTACTTCACAGAATGAACCGCCATGCGCCATTATACGTCCGCCGCACTGTTGCGACGTATACCTATCTATTTTTTTTCCAACATCACATATTCAGTATTTATCATCTGATTTATGTTATTTTATAGACCTAAAATGTATTAATTATATCCTGGCCATTTGTAAATCTGTATTTCAACTTTAATAACAGAAAACACAAAGACTTAGTAAAACCTTCTAAAAACGTAATATCAAAAGAAATGTGAATGTATAATCTTCAAATTGTCAGTAAGGTCTATACTAATTTAGTTAGCAAGTAACATGTGCTAGTTTGAAAAGGAATGCTTAAATAATTGTGGATCTTTTAATGTGTTCTACAAGTCTCAGTTAGCACTGCAACAATGGCCTGCAAGCCTTTTGCTTTTGTAGGCCACAAGTAGATATCGGACAGAATAAGCAGTTTGAGTTTACACATATTTAAGTCAACCATAGTTTATTTTTGGTTTCATTATTGAGTTTGATAAAGGTAAAAAAATATTAGAAACAGTTTGGCCTATGCATTAATTAGATTCAGACAGAGTGTGACCAAAGGGGATGTGGCTTCTACGCCATGACGAGCCAGGTATATAATCAGCCCAATGTGTCTACTCATTGCATGTATGACACAACTTCAAAATGAAGTGGATCTTATAACTTGCTAGTCATTTCACTCACTTGCATGTAATTACATGGCATATTGTGTCGTTTTAGGTTGACTACAGTAACATGCGACAATTGTCTTGGATGAATAAAAATATGTGTATGTAATTGTAATGGCTGTCTAAACAGATGGAAAATTCACAGAGGTAGCTCAGGCCACAAAGATTATCTTATTATGATTCTTTTTAACAGAGATGAAACCATCGGGCAGCAACAACAATTCCAAATGCTCAAGCACAGCCGCAGACAATATCACACACAAAACATAAAAATGTTTTAAAATAAAGATGAAATGCTGTTTGTCGGTAACCCATCACTTGAGAATGGCTGAATCAATTTGCCTTATTTTATTATAAAAATTAATGTAGTAGTGCAAATAAAGTTTTAGGGCATTTCAGGCTTCATTGTAAGTCCTTATGTCTATGATTTTTGTATGAACTCAAAACCATAACTCACGGGTTGAAGACAGTTTCCTATGCATGCCGTGGACTGCTAGTAAATAATAAGAAGAATGATTTGTTAAAAACATTTCAAATATTAAAACAGTAATATAATGTTAAAATAATATGTAAGTATAAGATTGACCATAGTATACGCCATAATAACAAATTACTTTTGAAATTAAGACTTGGAATAGTTTTGTGGGTAGGTTCACTTGGCATTTTAGAACCCCATCTAAGTGAAAATGTTATTGAAATGTGATATTCGAGGTGAAATAAAATGAATAAATTAACTGAATATGCTATTATGATCAAAATATTATGTACATTTCATGAAATTGCAGGCGAACCCCTGGTCAGCCTCGAGTACAAACACATGCTTTGTACCTATAGGTACTGAAAGTATGTAAAAATGCTGATTCACGCACCTGTGTTACTGATGAAAAATTTGGATAAAATTCAGGGGCTTCTGGATTCAATGCAGAATTCATAGCGCACCAATCAAAATATTATATATTTAATCAAAAAAGTCTAAAACACTACTTGTACGTCAAGCAAGAGCTGCTGGCTGAAGAAGAATGAATGAGAAAAATCAATATGACAGCAACTAGACAGACATGCCTAGTGATGGCCACTAAGAATGGAACCGATATATTCGTCAATTATTCCTCAAAATATTGATTTAAAAATAATCTCAAAATAATAATACACCGATCACTGTACACGCCGCTGAGATTCGTGAGTAAGTAAGACAGTTTGCCTCAATATATGAGCATTGCAAGCTAGCGGGATAGGTAATTAGATAGAGTTAATCTAAATTCTACTTATAGGAATTTAGATTAATTAATTATTTTATATGATGGTGGTTACAGGCGGATAGTGGGACTTCTCAATTACAATATTACAAAACGACATAAATAACATTTTACGTGACATATTACTTTACTCTTTAGTAGTTTTTAATAGTAAGTGGTTAATAAAATTATTTTTATGATATTAATATATTTTTTAATAAGATACATACATTATATTATGTTGTCACTGAATTGTATTTATTATTATGGCTTTGTATTATTGTGTTTTTATTTGTAAGCTTTTATTTCATGTTATGACATCCTGTAATTGAGGAAGTGCTACGTATAAAACATATGTAGCATGTATCTAATGTGATTGATTGTACAGCACGTGTATAATTAATTGGATGACCAAAATAAAAATAAAACTTTATACTATATGCATAATTTTATTATAATAAATAATATTAAATAGATATATATTTTTTTCGGAATACGAGATTTCTTTATAAAAAATTAACGGTTACTGCTATTAAGTATGCGTTATATCATGCACCGTTCTAGGGAATATCGATATCTGTGATCGTTGGCTATTGATAAATAGTAATAGCAATTTCTTGGCTATCTTAAATTATTTAAACCTACTTATTTCAGTTATACAGAAAAGAGAGGGGTAACGAAATTCTATGATTTCGTTCGTACCGTGTAGTATTCAATTTTGAAATACTCTTTGGTTTTCACCTTAGTCAATTACATCAGTTTATGTAGTACGTCTAACTTTCTAACGTTTTAGTACGATTTGACAGTTTACTACATCGTTGCATTCCCATTCACGACAAAATTGCTATACCACTGACTGGTTCAGAACGCAAATTATTGATGTCACGTTATGTCACGTTGAGCTAATGACAGTTAGGAACTGTCAATGAATCGGAACGCAAATCGAATCTATCTATCTATATAATCTAATACCTTTAAACGAGCGAATATATACAAGAATGCTGTAGAGAAGAATAGCTGTATATACAAGAATTGCTTTATATATGTATATATTTTATAATATATATAATTTAATATTTGTATAATTAGGATCTCGGAAACACCTCCAACGATTTTCATGAAATTAAGTATGCAGGGGGTTTCGGGGGCGTTAAATCGATCTAGCTAGGTTTCATTTTTAGAAAACGTCGTTTTATCCTTGTTTTTAGGCAAAACTGCTACAATACCATTAGAATACGAAGGTAGAAGCACAGCTTACACTTAAAGGTACGCCCTTTATGATAGCATCTAATTCGTATATAGGTATATATATTATGACAGTGCTTTAAAAAAGAGAATACGGCAGTAGTCACATTGGTAAAGAAAACCCGAGCAAAGCTCGGCCAGGTACTGTTATTTATTCTATAAACATTAATGTGTATATAATATACTAATATATTTATAATATTCTTTAATTGTTCTGAATGAGTTCTTTTTATACAAATTGTACAAATTAAAGGCAATTCAAAAATGTTAAATATTTCAATTTTTATGGCGACCGTGTGAAATATGGACAAATTAAACAAGAACCAACTGTTCTCCGACCGTTTTTCCAAATACAATAACAGAAAATTATGAGACATGGGAATTATATTATCATTGAGGGTTTGTTACATGACACTTGAAAAATCATTTTCAAATTTTCTTTCGAATAGAAAATCCGGCCAAAACATGCCACGGTCTGTAACAACTTGAGAAAATTCATTATCTTTTTAAAAGAAGAAGTAGAGTCAGAAGAGCTAATTCAGCTTGTCAGAGAAGGATTTATGAAAACGTCAAACTCCGTTGCAGGAACAGATGCTACCTACAGCGTGTTTTATGAGTAATACTAAAAATCCGATTATTACAACAAGAGAACTATAGTAGGTTGCGTTTGGTGAAATAAAAAAACATACGCTAGTTTAAAACATGATTTTCTGGCATTTAAATTTTAGAAGTTTTGTGGCATTCTGAACTAGCGTATTTGAGAGGTAAAAAAGTATGCCTTATTTGTTTTAAAACGAGTTAATGTGTTAAAAACTATTATTGGGAGCCCTTTATCAACGCATATAATTCGAATTTAGGTGTATTATATGACAGAGCTTTAAAAAAAAGAATACGGCAGTAGTTACATTAATAAAGAAACCCCGAGCAAAGCTCGGTCATCCAGGTACTGGTGAATAATCTCGGAAATAGAATTACGAAAAGAGAGCTCCTGACTATAACACAAAAAATGTTTGATCCTATAGGAATATTAAGTTCCATAACGATCATACCAAATGCAGATTATGCAGAAACGGCAGTCCGGCTTATTCAAGCAATGCATTCTTATCCAAAACTATCCAGCTTACAAACATTCAAGGACAATGAAATCTTTACCAGGTTGAAAACTAAACTGAAATTAGTAACGGATTATTTTGATATCATAGCTCCAATAGTACTATTATTGTGCAGAGACTAGTAGAAGAACTTTTGGATTATTAATAGAAGAAAATTGGCTAAGAAGATTGTACGTGAGTGTGGCAGATAATAATAATAATAATAATAATATCCTGGGACATTCTAAACAAAAAGCCATTATAAGGCTAGGCTTTGTCAATCTCCTCTAACCGACCTACCAAGATATCGTATGGAATCAGTTGAGGCTTTTGAGGCTAGTGGAGTTGACTTAGCTGGACCGTTTGTATTACGTAACGGGGGTAAATGCTGGGTTGTATGGTACCATTAACGTTCGCCTCAAATCGTGCTATACATGTAGAGTCATCGTCATATCAACTCAGGGATGTCTACTGCTGAACATAGGCCTCCCCTTCGGATTACCACCTCGAATGGTCCTGAGCCGCCTGCAACCAGCGGCTTCTAGCGACTCTGACCAGGACTTCGGTCCACCTGATGAGAGGTCTTCCCACTCGGCATTTTCCTGTACGTAGTCGCCACTTGAGGAACTTTCTTCCCCATCGCTCATCAGTTTTCGAGGGAAGTGGCCTGCCCATTGCAACTTCAGCTGACTGACTCTACGAACTATGTCTAAAGCCTTCGTTGGACAATTTGTCCTAGGTAGACATACTCATCAACAACTTATAGAAGAGTGTACCCGACAATTAAGAGTTCACAACATGTAGAATATTTAGAGCTAATAGAAGCACTATCAAAACTAATGTCTTCTTTATGGCTCTACGGTGCTTCACAGCACAACGTGGTCTACCACGCTGTTCGCTGCTTGTATAACGATAACGGTACTAATTCTATTGGTCTTAATAATGCACTCAGCCAAATAAACTGGAGCGAGATCAGAAAGTATTAGGCAATTCATAGAATCGAATGGAAGTTCCTGCTACCGGCAGCTTCTTGGTCAACAAAATAAATCCTAAGAAGAATATCAGGGCGTGCCACTAACTCTCATAGAGTTAAAAAGGACATTATGTGGCTGCGAAGTCATAATACCTAACCATTAACCTATGTAACCGGTGAATAAGATGAGTTTAGACCGCTTACCCCATCATTGATTATACAAACACGAGTACGAGCAAAATATTGTCAGAACCTACGCGCCGATTTGCGACAGCGATTTCGCTCTGCGTATTTGAACATGTTGATATGGGCTAAGACTAGAAAATCATGTCGACTCTTGGTGATGTAGTTTTGATATACACTGAAGATGAAAGAACCAACTGAACATTGGGTATAGCCTTACAGACATATCCAGGGTTGGATGGAGAGAGTAGAGTAGCGAAAGTACGGGCCACCAAAGGTGAAAAATATCGCGCTTTCCAAAAGCAATTGCCTTTAGGGGCTCATTCACTATCCTACCTAGCAGTCCGCGTTCAGGACTGCGAAGCTGGATATGGCTCACATACTCTCCTAGTCAGCCGTCCATCATCAGTACTGTTTGGTCTGCGAGCGATAGACGGAGCTTGCAAGGATGCAAGGTGATTCACGGCCTTCACGGTATTGCCGGACACCATGCAAATCCTGCATAAAGCGACGGCCGGCAAAGCGGACTGCCGTGAATGGGTCTCTTTAGCGCGTTATTCGACTTAGGTATACTTTATTTTGACGTAAATCGGAGTGCTCCTTTTTCTTGCAAGTTAACTGTCAAACTGTCTCTCAGTCAAAGTGTCAGTTCAGCAAGGTCAGGCGACTCAAGTAGGAGGGCTGAGTTGCGCTGCACCATCTGTAAATTTAATCAATCAAAGCAAGGGGTGGTGTTGGGAGGGAAGAGGGTGGCTGAGGCTGGCTGGTTATATTATTGTGGTGGATGACTATTAGGCCTGGCTGTGTGGGTGTGACGTCGCGACTTGCTCCATCGAGTGAGGCTCGTGCGATTGCGCATTGCAACTTAGAGTGTAGCAGTGTAGCTTGGTTGTGTGTTTTTGTGTTTTACATGAGTTAGCAAGAGACGGAGAATATTCATCGAGCGCACTCTAAACAGGGTAGGTATCATGTTGTCGATATTTTGTGGGATAGGCGAGGGATTGCCTGGAATCACCTGCGTATTTTATTTTTATTTGGAACTTAGGAAACATTATACTTGTCGTCACATGAATCGAATTGGATTAAAACATTTCAATTATTGTTTGTCATGACTTTAGAAGATCCCTTTTACGTCGTGAAAGAGTAAGTGTTTATCTACTTCGTGTGCATGGCCAATTGCTGTAATTGGCGGTGGTTATCGATCCATCAGATGTACGTTATTAGTGCATCAGTATTCAACACAAATAAAGGTAGTAGGTGTATACTGTTATTGATTTTAGCATTTCTTGTGATTGTGTAATGTGCAGTGTAACAAAGGAGGTATAGATGAAGGTACTTTGGCCACTTAGAATAAATATTTCCAAATAAATTTATTCTAGCTATTCTAAGTGGATCAATGGCTTGATAGCTTTTGTAATTTGTGTAGTGAGCATTCTAGGGTGTGATTATTATTTTCACTGCTTGTATAAACTAACCTTTCTCAAACACAACTTTAACATAGAGTCCATACTTTATTACAGATTTTATACATACATTACATGGTATATTTAAATGCTATTGATTAAAAAAAACAAAGCAGCATTGTACCATTGCAATCATTATTATCAGAGATAGTAGAGTTGTCATTAGATATGGGTTTGGACATTGTGAGATACCATAGAGTTTGAATAGGCAGATTCAGCCTCGATCAGATCAATTTCAGGTGGAGTTGTTATTTAGGTACCTTTATGCTAAGACTATTTTTGCATTTGAAGGTAAAGCTGAATAAATAATAGAAAATATTGCTTGTTTGGGATTATTTTTACTAGTGAAAAGGGATAACACAACACCATTTATATCTAAAGTTTGCTCTTTGTTTTTTCCTAATTCTTTTTTTCTTGGTGGGTCAATCAAGCATTATCAAAAGACAAAGCTTCTATATCCTATAATAGCTTTGTATCCAATTTACAGATGGATAGTTAAATAAACCTGAATAGTGTGTTGTATACCATATAGTTACCTGTTATTCTACATAGGTATTCTTATATCAATAAAAATAAATATAATATAAAAATATTCAATAAATTTAATTAATTTTGTATGTATGATATTGACCTAAGATCAAGTACACTTATTTGGTATAAAATCATCTCATTATACATGCATATGAATTAAAGTGATTTCAAAGATTCAATGTGCAAAAAAATGTAGTTATAAGTTAATGGATAAGAATACATTTTGTTTAACTAATATTTTGGATGTATGCTCACAGTGAGGTGTTCAAAGCATTGAACAAGACTCGTGGCCTGTACCTTCGCTGGCAGGAGGTCTCCAAAGCACCTACCATCCCTCACAGTCCTGAAGTAGAATGGACATCAACTGAGCTAAGAAACGCTCTACGCAGCATTGAATGGGATTTAGAAGACTTGGAAGATACAATTAATATCCTTTTATAAATATCTTTAAAAAAAGAAAGGTCTGGTACATATATTATTCTTTTTTAACCATGTTAGGTACACCTCCAAGATTAGGTTATTTCTGTTCTTATTATTGCAATTAACAGTTAAATTGATTTTGAGATAGTTTTAAAATATGATGGCTCCAAGCTACTGAAACTCTAGATCAGATTTTGTATTGTTAGTATTTCTTTTTATTTGAAGTCTCTTTCTCAAGTTGTTGTTAGATAAACTAAAATCCAAAAAATAAATAAAAGGCCTTTTAACTTTATTATGGAATAAAAGTTTTAAATATGACTATTCCTAATCTACTACTATAGTAAGCTTATAGCCCATTTTAGCTGATTAGCCCCTTTTAATTTTGTTTAATAAACTTTATACGTTTTTAATTCGGTCACACTGTCACTGTGAAAATTACAAGTCCTTTTATGTCCCTTGGGTATGAAACTTAGGGTTTCATACCAAACATACCATACATGACTTTTTGTTTATAAAAGTATTTAGATAAATGAGTTAATCACACTTTTTTATTTATTTGATGGATGGATGGACGAACGGTTTTCGAATAATCATATGAATTTCCTTAACGGTTTATTTCACGCATTGTTGAGAAGAATTCTTCAAAGTTTAAGATTGACAATAAAGAAATCAGTGAAAGAAGAACTTTTATAGAAGCAACAAAGCAAGAAGTGAAGGTACCTATCTGTTAATATTTAATAATATTTGTTTTTTTATAAAGGTTATCAGAACTGCACAGTTGCGCACCATATTGGGTGTAATAGATTATATTCTATAATTTCCAAGTGGATTACCACATTTGCACACTAAAATTGTTTTAAAATGGCAACTAAGTACCTCTGAATAGGGTTTATCACCTGAATAAAATCCTTTGAAGATTCATTTTAAGTCTTTAGAAATGGAAGCCCGTTTTTATTTGCCAAATTTCATATAAGTGTATCCTATGGAAAACAAATCGTGAAACCTCATTAGTGGGGGTTCATAAGTGATACATAACATGATAGCAGGGCATCAATGCTACTTAGTGATAAGGTATGATGTAGCTCAACCAATAGACATTAGTATTTCTATAACATAACCATTTTTTTTGTCCATTTAATCATTAAAAATAACAACCATAATTTATTGACAGTGATATTGCTGTGAATTTGGAAATTATTTTATTATACAATTTTCAGGTAATGAAAGGCAAAATGAGCATTAACAGAAACCGCGACAACGATGGAACAGCGCGGGAGCCGCTCCTCGGCGAAGAGAGTCCGATGCACTTCGGTAACTCGTGGACTTCCACGCCGAAGTACACCAAGTACTCGAAGCTGGCTAACCAAACCGACAGTCCGACTAGATACGACGTGTACGACAACGATATTATGTCGATGCAAGACAAAATGTTGATTAACCAGAATGATCAACTGCAAGTCATAAGCAATTCTGTGGGATCGTTGAAAACTGTTTCGAAGCAAATTGGTATTGAACTTGATGAACAGGCTGTGTAAGTGTTTCTAAATATTTTTGTTGTTAAAGTTTATTGTTATTACTTGTGTTATTAGGTATTCATTCTTTAAATCGAGTCTACTCAAGTTGTAGTACCTAATTGAATAACATTATTAATGACTAGCTGTCCCCCGCGTTCCCGAGGGATGCCACATTTTCCCGGGATGAAATGTAGCCTATATGTTATTCTAGGATATGCTCAATGTATTTGCTCAGTTTCATCCAAATCTGTTTGGTAGTTTTTGCGTGATAGAGTAACAAACATCCATACATACACACGTATTCATAATATTAGTAGAATTAGGCACCAATTTTAATTTCGTTAAAATTCTGAATGTTTATAATTCCAGGATGTTAGATGACCTGAATACTGAGCTTGAAAATGCTGATTCAAAACTAGATTCAACAATTAAGAAAGTTGCTAAGGTGCTTCACATGAACAATGGTAAGTTACCCTTTTTTTTTTTAAGGGACGAAGAGTGGCCTCATATGGCTCTGACACCCTTACGCGGACAATTTCGGTGAGCACTTAGGGCTCTCAACCGAAATGTAAGTTACCCAGTTTTATTATTCTTTTTATACACGTACCGGTCAAAAACCCAAAAACGCTATGAGATTAGTAATGGATATGTACACGAGTGAAGTAATGAGTTCGCAATTTTTATTTAAAGGAACGACAACGAGATTTGGCCGTTTTCCATTAATAGAGGGAAAACCCTTATATACATTATTTAAAATGCAATGTATCATTTGTCTGGTTTCTATATATGCATTAGTTACACACACACACACATAAACACACTACTAAAGTAGTGTTAATATGACAAATTTCATTTATTGGAGTCGTCCGAACCGGTTTTGTTTGCTCATTCAAAATAGATCTCACTGCAATTAAAATAAATTAATATTGTACGCGACCCTCTGCGTGTAAGTCCAACATGCACTTGCCGGGTGTCTTTTCAACTATAATTTTTTTTACGGAGTTATACAGAATTTTTTTGTGAGTGAACAATAAACTCTTATTTATTTCCAGATCGACGGCAGTGGCTGGCAATATCTATACTTTTATGCCTTTTAGTGATTGTTTTAATATTATTTATTGTAATCTGAACATGAGAATGATATTTTTGTAAGCACCTATATTTGTATTTAATTAAGAAACTTCGACTTACTCGACACGCATCAATAACTCAATAGGGATCACAGATTACATTGAATTTTTCTGTATTTATTGTAGCTACACAGACACTGAGGTCATTGTTCACCACATATGAACGAAACTCTGCTATAGAATAATTTATAAAGTTATATTTTTATTACCTAATCTTTACTATTTAGCGAATATATCACATCTAGGCCTTGTTTTGTAGGTCGTTGACTAGTTAGCTTACAGTATTTATAATAATTTGTAACTATTACTAAATCAACTATTCTAAACACTAGATTCATATTTACATCATTTTTACCTATTATTAAATATTCTAAACACTAGATACATAGTTTCTGGCACCTGCACTTGAGAGCCAGTCCGTATTTAGTATTGTGCTTTTAGCTACTACCGCTATAATAATTTATTCAATCTATTGTATGGGCACGAGTGCAGATATGCCGGATAAGAAAATGGTTATGTTTAGAACAATTTGCGCGGAGAATAGAATTAGATGGACGTTGTTTAATCGACTACTAACAAATCTTGTTGCAAATATGGTATAAATGGTGCGCGACTACGAACTGTAAAAATATGTGCCCTCAGGACGAACATCTATCGCATGCTTAAGCGCTATCGTGTCGAAAGCGCGAAAATGCCAAAGTAAAGAAAAATAATACACTGGGTAACAGACAAAGAATTAAAAAAACAACTAACTCCTTAGATCAAATAATTGAATGCTACAAGGAGTCCCTATACAATGAAGGACAGAGGCGCGCGCACGGACATCGCTTGCGATGTAGTTGCGATGTAGATGCGTAGTAGGTACACACGACCACCTGGCGCGACTCCGGCTGCGGGCTCGCGGCGGCAGCCGGATGTAATGTGACATGCGATAGATGGATGAAAAAAATCGAGGCGATGGATAAGAAGTTTCACTTTAAAATTGAGATAGAATACAATTTGTCCTTTCCAGTGCTCACTCAACATGAGGACGCTTCACTTGCGATAGGTGTTCACGTTTCAGGGCACTGTTGTTTATTATAGCCACAGATTCTGTAACCTTTGTTTTAAACGAATTTTGGATAAATAATTTAATCTAACTTGGAAGATCATATAAAAAATACGTCATTTGATATTTCACATGCATAGTATTGATTCTTGGCAAAAACTGTTGGTGGCATTGTTAGTAGGTAGGTTCATACTTCTCGTAGTCTAAGATCGGGATGCAGGATTACTACGTTCATCAAGTTTTCAATTAAACTCATCTTTTGGAATATATTTATGTATGAGATCTTTTTTCCGAGGCCTATCTAAATATGGCTGCAAGTATCTTTAATTAAAATAAAAATAATCTATTATGCCATTAATATTTCATTCACTTGTTTTTAAAATAAAATATGATCCAATTCACAGCAATATAAGTAAAGAACTTAAAATGGTTACCGTTGGGGACTTGGCCGTAACCTCTTTGCAGCCAGGTGTAAACAAACAGGTATTATTTTGTTACATTCGTACGTTCATAATATTTTTCTGTGTAAATGTTGCTGCAAATTGAGTTTCCTAGCTGTTAAGGATAGATAAGAGTGGAAGACAGTCAACGCGCAACACGCTTGTCAGACAAGAATGGCGACACATGATATTCTTATTCGGACCACGCTTTCTTAGAGCTATCTTAGGATATTAATGATCTATATTCTTCATGAACGTATCATCATCATCAGCCTATCTCCGTCCACTGCTGGACATAGGCCTCACCTATGGAACTCATGAACGTATAAAGGTTACAAAATAATTCGAAACTGCAAGGAGATAGCGGCCAAGTGAGCAACTACCATCACTTTTTAAGGTCTTTACATAATATATTGAAGTGGATCATATTTCATTTTAAAAACAATCGTTATTATTTTAATTAAAAATACGCGGCTACATTTTTATAGGCACAATCATATATTCTCTAATACATAGAATTAATTTTTAGTTAAAAAAATGTTGAACGTAGTAATTCTGCAGCCGGATCTCGTACTAATGGGTAGCCTAATTGTTATGATCGGGATACGTATAGTGTCTGTTCCCGTGTTTTATATAAAGACATGTTTTATGGATATTGTATATGAAGTAATTCAAAGTTTAAAACATAACTCTAAGTTTTTTCAGCGACAAAAAAATATCGCTGATTAATTTGACTGCATTCCTTTATGTTTTATGTGGCCACAGTAGATATAGTTGGTGTTGAGCTGGCCTCGTGACGAAATGAGATTGTAATGAAACAAGTGTCAGCATATCTCGGATACGACGGAATGTAGCTTTTTGGTGTTTTTACTTTATATTCTAGTTTGAATAAAGCATTTCTATGTGAGATTTCAATTAATACAATTAAAGCACTTCGTTGATGTTATATAGTTGTTCTGTAATTTATAAGTTATTTAATTTATTAAAAGTATGTCAGTAGGATATAAATTTTCGCTTTTAATTTTTATACCAAAATACCTGCAACACACACACAGGGATACCTTACAGATTTTTATTCTGATTTAGCAAAATAAATAATGATAAATAGATTACTATTTATGATTCACCCAAAACGGGCCCATTATGTGGCAATAGTTCACCTTACAAGATATATTTTATTAGAATCGATTCTAGTGGTATTCGAATCAGTAATGTTGTTCTTGAGCTATAATTTTATGAGCTTGAGCATTAGGATGTTAGCTCCATCACGTAAGTATCGTTGGCGCGGCAATATGTACTTTATAGCTTAAAGTGGGCATGGAAATCTAACTAATGTCTTAAAGTGCTTTGAGGACGAAATATAGCAAAGGTAATTTCTGTGGGACGGTTACAAATATTACGGGTGCATTGTCAGTATATTTATAGATAGGTATACTTGTCGTTATTTATTTATGTTTTAAATTCATCCTATCTCATCGGAACCAGAAGAAGCTGCACTGTTCAGCTTGTCGTATAATTCTGGCACATACTCGTCCTCTCCGTCATCTTCGTCGAATATAGATTTCTTCATTGAGCTCCAATCCATTCGGGATTCCGTTTCAAAAAGGCTAGAAAGTGTAAAATTCGATCAATTGCTAATTAACTTGGATTATTCGTTACTTACTACATTACTACATTCATACACTACACGTACTCATGTCCCCACAAAACTAAGGCGACCCGAATCCAATAGAACTCGGTTATCTCCGTTAAAATATTTAATATGCCTCAAAAATAGATCTTTCAAGTAAATTTTTTCTCCTTAAGATAATTGTGTAGCTTATAGAAAAAGAAAGCATCGTTTTGTCCACACACACCGATGTGCTGTTAGATATCTCGTTAAACCAGTTCCTTAATTTTAGACATATTGTGGGAATAACCATTATCAATTATATGCGGATGAATATGCCATGAAGATTAATAAAAAAACTCTATTTGTAAGTAACACTGAAGTCAACCAATTGTTTTCCGTTGTCACAGTTTTATAATTCATACAGCTGCGAAACAAATAATATCTCGTCTAATTCGTTGTAGATTTATGTATTTAATAGGCTTAAAAAATGAAATTTAGTTTAAAAATAAGGAGATGACTGTAAGACTTTGTGTCTATGAATAAAAATTATTTAAATAAAAATATACTTTATCCGAGTTCAAAAGCAATAAATGCGCGCCCATATAAGTAGGTACGTGTTAAATACTGCAGTTGTGACCAACATAATTTTTGGTTCATATTTAGTTTAGTGCTAGCCAAACTGTCTGAAATCTCTTTGTGTCCACAATGTGTGCGACTGTGAGAGACTTTGAATCTATGGTCATGAACACACATAATTAAAAAAAAAAGGTTCTTCTGTGTCAACAGCAACTGATAGATGTCGCTGTTGTACACAAAATTAATTTAGGTTCTGATTTATTAGCCATTATCAGGGCAAAACTGTCTAATCTTTCCCTCTTTATCAACAGCAATAAATGTGTAGTTATTTTTATCCTTACCTAATTTACTGTCCGATTCTCGCCCTCACCCTCAGAGCTCACCGTAAAATTGGCGTAAGGATGTAAAAGCCATTGGAGTCTAAAACCCTCCCCAAAACGGAATGAGTTCCCATCAAAAACATAAATGTACAAAAATGCACAAGTGTCGCAACGTAACTCTGCCGTAAAAAGTAGTGAAGACAAATGAAAACCAAGTCGATTAATTTTGTACCTACATATTTAAATGTATACCTTGTTATTTAGCTAACAACATTTTATAATAAATCAGTAAAACATTATTTCATTTCTTTATAAATAGAGTGACTTGGCGACGCACAGGGCAATATAATCTGCTTTAAGTAATTATAATTTTTATAACTTTTTGTAATTTAAATAATCCCCCAGGATTCGAAGTATAGTGCGCTAATATGTATTAGGTAGACAGAATGTGGATTCTTTTGCCGTGTGCGTTTGCCAAGTCATTCTATTTATTACGAAATGTAATAATGATTTATTGATATGGTTATTATAAAATGTTGTTAGTAACTAACACGGTCATCAATTGATGAAAAAGTGGTAGGATAGCTGCTCCCATAGAAAGGTAGGTACTGAATTAACCGACTTGGTTTTCATTTGATTTCACTACTTTTTACGGCAAAACTACGTTGCGAGACATGTACATTTTTGTACATTTATATTTTTTATGGGATATCACTGACTGTTGAGTATTAGATATCCTCCTCCGAGAAGTCCTTATAAAAAGATCAATCACTGACTTTCCGGTGAGGGAATATATTGATTAAACATTTTTATCATTACAAGAATTTGGCTATCATTATTTTGAAAGGAGTGACATATCAATAACCTGCACCTAAAGCATATGGTGATATAGTTAGGGCTGGTCTCTCGATATGGATAGTCACTTAAGTACTCCATGAGACACGTGAGCTGACGATGATTATATACGTAAAATAAAAGTTCAGATAATTAATCACTGAAGAAGGGCACAGTGTCATATCCTTACACAAATATGAATATTCCTTAGTTCTTACCTACTAACGCATGTCATGAATTTATTTAGATATTTATTGGAGAAGAGATGAACGATGTTACTGAAGCCAGTGCAGTTAGTCCATTGTGCATCAGGGGCCAAAAGTATCCCGACACCTCTTCCCCGACATACGAGTGGTGCTCCGTACATTCCCTTATAACAGTCACGAAAAATATATTAATAAGCATTGATTAACAACATATCCCACCAATATATATAACTCTTGTAATAAATGATAGTTAATAAATAAATTAATACATAATTAATTTTGATGTTGGTATTAAAAGCTAAATGGATTTAAAATAAAATTTACGGCCAGATATCTGATCAGATTTCTGTTCAAAATGTCTTTCACAATCTGAAAGGTATATTATAACAGATGGACACAGGCTATGTGATAATTCCAGAATAGATCCCCCAGTAACCCGGTTCAAATCGCGACACGGAATGCTATACTCAATAACGAGAGAGTAATTCACTTATGATAATTATGGACTCGAAGATTGGATGGTTTTATGATCTATTATTTGTCACCGTATTAACTCTTTCAGTCATAGTGGTTAGTGTCACTAACCACCTTTCCCTGATGTTATTAATTAAAAACAGCGCTTACTTTCGGTTGTTGGCTGCACTTATACGATAATACACATCTTATTTAATAAAAACTGAGTACTACATTTCTCCGCACATCGGTTATAAAGTAATTACTAAAATTGCATATAAGCGTGTGAATGAAAGTTTAAAAAAATATATTTTTCATAGTTAAGGTAACACATATACGTACCTATATCGTTTTATTGATTGAGATTTTCAAACAAAAAATTCTAATAAGAAAACATGCAAATTTAGAAAATATATCCTTGTAGATAGACCGCGGTTTACAAAACAGGAACCATTTCGGGCCGCTTTCAAATGGGTCGGATTTAAAGCAAAGTAATTTGATCTAATATAACAATATCAGATAATATAACAAATATCGAGAGTCCATACCCTACTTTCTTAACATTTATATCTAGTTAAGTTAAGTAAGTCCTACTATATCCCGATCATAAATTTATCTTCCTTATTATATAAAATATAATATTATTTAAATAAGGAGAAGTTATAATATATCTACATGATATCTATATAATGATATCCCACCAAAACATAATAAACTTGGTATCCAGTTAGATTTCACATCCGAGTATATGAACTTGGCTTTCATTCACATTTATGTTTTGTTGGGATGAAAACTTACATGACACGGCTGCGCTGTCTTGTCGGGCTGCGAGATAAAAACTCACGTTGTATTAAAGATGTCAGAAGCAGGTTCATATACAGAATAGGTAGGTAGGTAGATAGGCACTCGGTGCGACGTAAGAATGCACTAGAACTTTCGTTGGGTTATTTTAAATAATATAGTCTAAGTAGGCACATATTCTTTGGTGAGTTTACAGAGGTACCTACCTCATGCATGTTTCCTCAGTTTACTATATTGCAAGTAAGTTCATACATAGACTACGGCCAAGTTTTTAACATGTGCTATGCAGTTTATTATGAATCCTGTATTGGATGACGTCGAAACTTTGTTGACTTGAGCTCGCTTTGGAGGGAATGTTTTTATTGTAATTTCAAATACGATATGTGTACATGACGTTGATAGAAACTAAAAATATATTAAGTATACTGTAGTATTTTACTTACCAGGGTTATGGCCTTATGTTATAGAATAATTATTTTATAATAAATTCAAATTATAATTAAAAGATACTTACATCTCTTACGCAAATGCTCCCGACTTTATCGAAGTAACCAAAGAAGCCCAAATTGCTCAGAGCCTTCTGGAATTTAATGGACAAAGCCTCGCACCACATACTCTTCTTCACCACATTTAGGAACTGTACTCTTACATTCCTTTGTAGTAAAAATCTATTTACTGGGTATATTTTATCCTGTAAATTTTGAGGATTTAGGGCATTTTATCTATAATCCCTGCTAATATTATAAATGTGAAAGTTTGTTTGTTACGGTTGCACGCGAAAAATACTTAACCGATCATCATGAAACTTTATACACATATTCTTAGAGGTATTAGAAGTAACATAGGATACTTTTTGTGCCGGGAAAATGTTACATCCCTCGGGAACGCGGGTGAAACCGCGGGGGACAGGTAGTATAATACATAATAAATTTTCTTTGTAACAACAGTTGGCAGACCTTAATTAATGAAATAAATAACAAGATATCTTAATGTTTCGTCGTCTGATTGTAGAAGTTATTAAATGCAGAATTTGTCGGTAAGTATTAACAATATTGATATTGAGGTATCGAAGTCTTTTCTTACATGGATAGGTTTTGGCTAATTAGAAATGGAAAAATTATCTTATCTTATAAAACGAACTAAAATATTTTTTTACGAAGAAAAAGCTGTATTGAACCAGGTACCGGTAAATTTTTGATATTTGGTGACAAATAAGCGACTTTTTTTTAGTCCACTTTGCCTTTAAATCTTGGCCCAGCTATGAAATGGCACACAAAATACATGATCGCACGGGGGTGATCACTTCGATTGGAGTCCATGACCTAATGAAAAACTATTTGTTATTTACGTATATTGTACTTTCATATTTCATGTAGTAGCTATAAAACGACCGCGGCGACTGCGCATAGGTTAACAAACCATAATAAGTAAAGGCTTCAACAGTAATCTTTCCGTTTTCATATTTCTCCAATAAAGCAATAACAATAGTTACTCGATAGCCGTTGGCCTCATGCATCGCACATCTGGCCGAATGTTTGGGATGTATTCCTTCTCGCTGCAGATGAATTGGAACATGTGCCTGACATGTGTTAACATGTGCATTCACTTGCCGTCGCGCTCGTAATATTAATAAATAGCCAAAGTTTTTGTTCTTTTGAGTCCATGAATGTGTATACATTGCAGTGCAACTGTGACATTTAAAAGAACTCGTCTATTTGGATATAACACCAAGTATCATAAGGAAGTATCTACTCCAATCAAAGGAAGAACATAAGTATAGGTATCTAATATATTGTCAGTTGGAAGCGTGGGATTGAAGCATTTGCAGAGTTCAATGTAGCTGAGAGAATAATTTCATTAGATTTAATAGATCGCTCAGAAACTTATATATAATCGTATTGACTTTTTATTACCCCTTTATAGAAGAAATGCCATCCGGGCATCATGCATTCTTCTTGTAAAGTCAGTCTCTCCTCCCCTAAATAATCTATATCTAAAGGCCTTTGCGGTATTTCAGCCAATATATCTGGAACTTTACGTTTCAATAGTAACACCGCTACAGACTTTTCCAGCAAATAGCCTCTGTTCATATCATAATTAGTAACTGAAAAATCAATAATAGGTGAACAAAATGTAATTGAATGTCGGAACAATTAAAGGAATCATATAAAATCTATAATAATAATAATAATTTATTGACTAAGTTAATACGTGGTAGTTTTTGATCAAGATATCTTAGACTAGGTTATAATTATAGTAGCTTAGCATATGTTGCTGAGCTAGGCAAGAAGCCTGTATTACAGCATACAGCGCCAAAATCCCCAAGGACATGTCTTAAACTTAGTTTTAAACTAGTCTTATCCATTAAAGTTCTGCACATTTTTTTAGAAGGTAATGATAATTAAATAGAGTAGAGTAGTGTGTGTGTGTGTATTTGTGTGCGCGCGTGTGTGTGCGTGTGTGTGTGTGTGGTGTGTGTGCATGTGTGTGTGTGTGTTCCATAAATTATTATTATTATTATTATAATCACTTAAAATCTAATATTAAACCTATCAAATAAGGTGGTACAACATTTATGGATAAAAACATATACCACGAATTTATTCGCTACGCTTAAAGAATTATTAAGATCGATATACATCGCCAGTGACTTGTATATAGAAAAGTAGTTTTTTTTTAACTTACGCTTGGGAATCAAAATCTTAGTGACCTGGACACGAATGCCTCGCCTTGGGTGACGATACGTGGCTCCAGTTATCACGTTAATCGGTCTTGTGTCCTGATTGATTGATATAGGGTTTGTGACACACACCGCCGCTGTGATGACAGCTGTGCGAGATACCAATGTACCCACACATAAACCTCGATATCGGGATGGGAAATATACCTAAAAATAATCTAAGTTAGCCGTTGATAAGATACCATACCTTCTCCAGTGCGGTATTTCACACCATCATCATTAATGTATAATACTTTTGACCTACATTATGTAATTTGGGAATAAATTTGCAACTGGTATGCATTAATGGTTACACCTACCTATTGTATAAGTAACACAATAAGATAGTAATTATAGTTAATGTATTCCAATCAATGAATAAGTTCTCAGATTTAATAGATTAATTTAAAAAACGGAAGTAAAATGTGATAGAATAATTAATATCTCTAAATGGAAAAGTTATGGTACTGTAATGGCCGCACCATTGCCAGAATAATTATTTTTAGTTTATGCCGGCGGTTTGGCGTGTGACATCACTTGACCTGTGACGACGCGGCTCGTATTCGTTAAATACTTATAAATTTACTAGCTGTCCCCCGCGGATTCACCCGCTTTCCCGAGGGATATAAGCATACATATAATATTTTCTTACAAACTTTCCACCCTTACATTAACATCTTACGGGATGAATCTTATTATTCAAACATTGATCTCCCTCAAATAGCAATTTTTTCCCAATCTTCCTGTCAACTGCATTTTATCTTTACATGTAATTTGTGGAGATAAATAAAATAAATTATTATTATTTATTATTATTTCAAAATTCAATGTTAATAATCGAATGCACTAAGGAGTTTTAATACCGATTCCGAATTAAATCTATTGAAAAATATTCTCTAGACCCAGCGGTTTCAGCTGTGTGTTAATCAATCAGTCAGTCAGTTTCTGTTTATATATATAATTATATAAATTATTGTGTAGTTTCTTGCGGCGCTCGTGTCATGTTTTGTTCAAGACACGATGACTGTAACTAAATATTACGCTTAGAGATATTGTATTGTCCCTACTACATACTGAGACACTACTAACGGCGTATCACGGACTAGTAGCCTCAGTTTTGAGATATGGTATTATTTTTTGGGGACAATCGACTGATAGAGAACTTGTATTTAGGTTGCAAAAAAGATGTATAGGGTCCATGTGTAGTCTAAAAACGACAGACAGCTGTGTTTCATATTTTAAATCGCTAAAAATATTGACACTGCCGGCATTATATATCCTAGAAACTGCATTGTTTGTAAAAACTAATACACATTTATTTAAAAACGTTTCTGATGTAAAGAATATATCAATACGCACTCAATATATAAATCACTTGAGCAAAGTCAATTGTAAAACAGCTTTAATGAGTAAAAGTATTTTTGGTTTAGCTCCAAGAAATTATAATATAATAATATTCAAAATTTAATAAAATGTATGCCCTTTCCAAAATTCAAAAATGAATTGACTAAACTATTAATCCAAAGATGTTATTATAGAATTGATGATTTTTTTATTTAATCATAACATATGTAATTTAATTTGTTTATATTCTTTTTTATAATTGTTATTAATTTTTAATTTATAAATATTATTCCCTTAATTTGTATGCCTTTCATGGCAAAATATAGAGCACAACCTGTCAATTTAAGATCTAAATCATGTAGATACACCTATGATTCACCAATAAATGATTCTGATTCTGATTCTGATCCCTATTCTCCTGTTGTCCTGTCATATTAGCAGTCTACCTCAGAATGAGAGATAATAACCTTCCTGCGTTCTAAATGTTGTCTCAGAATTCATATAAAATCTCGTGTCTTAGTAAAAGTAGTTAAAATAAAAGTTATTACACGTCAATAACAATTAATAATTTTGATTATTTATCAGTTAATGGATTGTATTAAATGACATTTTACATATATCTAATATATATTAATTTAATAATACTTACCTACTTCGTGTGACTAAAAACTTATTGAGTGTATACTTATACGAGTTTAATTGTATATCTTCATTTTATAAAAATATATAGTATTTCGTATTAAGAATGTGTAAACTCTTAAAACATTTTTTTCTATTAAGATCTTAACTGGGAGGCCCTCTAAAAGGAGGAGCTCTACGCGCTGACGCCCTCTATCTTAAAAATGGTTTAGGGTATGAAACAATGTTTGGAAAAAAATCTGTAGCAAATTGTATGCTCTACAATTCTTAAAGTAGATTTTAATATCATTGGAACTATAGATACCTAGATAAAGCCGAAAACAGACTTTTATGAATTTTATAGTGACATGAGATTTTAGGTGACTTTTAAATAACATTTAGAAAACCACAATGAAGGCAGTGGCGTAGCTACCGGAGGGCTAGACGGGGCAGTGCCCCGGGCCCCCAAGCTCTGGATTAGGGGGGAACAAACGATTTTAAATTGTTTAGTTGCGGCCCTACTTAATTTTTTGCCCCAGGGCCTTTGGTTACCTAGCTACGCCACTGAATGAAGGTGTACGAGTATACCGATAGTTTCTAAGTTATTTTCTCTCATTCCGAGGTTGAACCCTATTTTATGACTGGGCTATATGTGTCAAAGCATGAATACCAATAAAAGTCTATTTCGAGTATCAAGTGTCATGAAAGGAAGAAGTGCTTCAAACTAATGAGGCGTGATTTAATTGAACCTAAAAGCACTGCATTTTACAGCTCATTAAGAGAGCTCGCGTTTCACTTGAAAATATCCAATGGCTTCACTTCGATAAGATGCTCAACCGGCATTGTCAAAAGAAAACTACACAAAAAACCGACTGTTGTACGTAAATCAACAATAAACAGAGCGAGGACCGTGCGAATTAGGAAGTATCAGGTGCAAAGGCGGCTAGGTTTAATGATGTCATAGGCAAAATAGGGGCCACAGTTGTTCCGCGCTGAAATTAGCAAGTTTTCAGTTGTTTATTGATGGATGTAAAACAGTATATTATTTGTTTTGATCTATATCTAAATTCCATTAAGTTAATTATAAGTAGTTCAAACAACGTTGTGCAACTTGTTCAACATGTTAATCCCAATATAAATAACATTTCGCCTACTGGTAATGGTTGGTAGACGGGCCCCTTGGTTTGGTGGTTAGAGACCCTGACTATCACGCCGCAGGTTGTGGGTTCGATTCCCACCCACAACAAACATTTGTGTGCATGAACATGTTTGTTCTGTGTCTGGATGTAAATATCTATATAAGTATGTATTTAAAAAGTAGCATATGTAGTACATCAGTTATCTGGTTTTCATAGTACAAGTTCTGCTTAGTTCGGGATAAAATGTCAGTATGAAGTCCCAGGATATTTATTTATTGATCTCTCAATCGGAAAGATCACTATTAAAACATCTTAATTACAAAAGGTAAGAAGTGTAAATAACATATATTCTGAGACATTATTTACAAACGGCTATCTGTTCCCAAACTAAGCGGAACTTGTACTATGGTAACAACATAACTATTATCTATGGATACCTATAAAATACATCTGTAGTCGTGGCGTTGCTGTACAATGAAAATTTTGCGTAAAAAATTATAGATACTATACAATACTATACTATACTATACTATACTATACTATACTATACTATACTATACTATACTATACTATACTATACTATACTATACTATACTATACTATACTATACTATACTATACTATACTATACTATACTATACTATACTATACTATACTATACTATACTATACTATACTATACTATACTATACTATACTATACTATACTATACTATACTATACTATACTATACTATACTATACTATACTATAGGTGCTACAACTACTGCTTTGTCTATTTGTCTGTTGGTTTGTACACGAATCACGTCAAAACTTCTAGAAGGATTTGTAAATTTATTTATTTAGTTTGATAGCACAATTCTTGACTACTAAAATTTCGATACCACCCTAAGGGGGCATCCATTAATTACGTGAGGTGATTTTAGCGATTTTTCGACCCCCCCACTCCCCTTGGTGAGATGTCGTGAGATTTTGTTTGACCTCCCCCGTCCCTAATCTCACATGAGATTTGCTACTGCTACTTTATAGTTTGCATACCGCGACGGATATTATCATAAGTATGTATATGATTTTGACACATTTTCTTCGAAAATAATTTTTTACTAAATACTCATTCCTCGCTATTTTACACTGTTTCTTGCAAATAAAAAAATTACGTGATATTTGCCGAGACCCTACATGATTCCTTCCCTACGTGATATACGGTGAGATTCGGCTCAACCCCCTCGCCCCCCTAAATGCCTCACGTAATTAATGGACGCCCCCAAAGCGAAAAAGAGTTGTAAGCGAAAACGAAGCAACAGCGCGGATGGACGATGCGACGCTGTGGGTCGGTACAGTGTTTGACTGTTTGTTAGTTCGACCTTCTTTCACCACGCATCAGTAAAACAACATTTCTCTTCTGTAATCTACTTATACCCCTCACAAAACTTACACGCGAGTGGACACCGCGAGAGACATAATATAATCAAATCATTAATCTTGATACAAAATCTAACTTATTTTTAACACGATGCTTAGAAATAACTAACCTTAAACAATATTAATGTACGAATACAGTCGAACAATTCGATCATTTTAATCAAAACTAGTTGTTCCCGGTAGCGTTCCAATGCGGATCTTTGGACCGTTAGTTTGAAATTAAAGTAAATAATATAATATAATAACTAGGTAACTGATATACTACATGTACTTACTACTTTTTAAATACAAACATAAATAGTTACCCACATATTTTCTCTAATTTTACGGGCAATTTTCCTCCCGTTAAAAACCTTATTCGGAGTGATAAGAAAACTTAAAAAAAGGTATAGCCAAATCGCCCTAGCCATTTTAAACTGATGGAAAAACGAACAGACAAACTTAACTTAAAAAATAGGTTAGTATAGGTTATTTAACATCAAGGTACGACCCTTAGGACCCGAGCAAAAAGAAAAATGGGGCCGAAATAACGTTCCATAAATATGAAATAATATCGCGGGCAGACGATGCAGCGCGGGGTGTAGCGTGGCGTGAGGACGGCTATATAAAATAAGGAATTAACTGACTGTGAAGCAATGTCGGTGTAGTAAATCCTGAGGTAGGTGCGAGCGAAACCGTGGGCAAAAACTAGTTCTACATAATAATATCATATTTTGAAATACCAAGGGTACCTACTTACTTGTATATATACACTTTTACATATAGATATATTACATCCATAAATAGAATAAAAATGCATGTCCATACACACAAACGCTTATCTTACAAAAATTAAATTGCAATCCCGATCGAAAATTGATGAACCTTTTGACAGTAATTTTAAAACACGTAATGTCAAAATTCTACTTCAATCTTGCGATTTTAGATCGGGATCGTATATTAATTATGGCCGTAATTTTTTTTATGTTCATGATGTAAGATGGAGATTTTAAAAATATACTTACATAAGTGGGTACCTAAACTGCTGATTTGTTTTATTTTCTTCTACATTTATCAAAATGTACTTACAAGAAAAGGTAAAGATCCCATCCTTGGTTTAAACGGTTCCCTTGCTTTACATAACACAAAACATGCTCCTAGAACATGAAAACGATTATGTGTAGGTATACTTTATAATTTAACAAAGAATAAACAATATTAAATGTGCTCTAGATATCTACCTAGAAAACATAGAGTTCGCCATTTTGTCATTTTGTTGAGTGGCGGCTATAGAGTAACAATCTTGTTTTAATTAGAAAAAATGCTACACTACATAAACTTTGATGTATAAACAATTATGATATGAAAACATAAATGTGAAAATTGTAAAAACGTAAAACACCAAAGCAAACTAGTTAGGTTTGGAAATAATAATAATATGAAATATAAATCGAAAGGTTCTCCTAATAAGTTTGCTCAAATGTATTTACAATGGCAAAGTATAGAAATATGAGGAATTTTGAATGAGACGTCCTTAAATATAAGAAAAGATTTTGATGCCTGGGTTAAAAAAATACATCGTTTCAGAAAGAATAGTTTAGAATCCATAGTTTGTTTTTTTTGAACTTTTTATTATTCCACATGGGCCGACAAGCAAACATACGGCCCAGGTGAAGGTCACCGCCGCTATGGACATTTGCAACACGAGGGGCAACACCAATGCATTGTCGTTCCTTAGACTACGTTTAAAGTTGTTAAGTATGAGACTTGCCTGTAATTTCACCGGCCCCCTTACCTTTCAAACCGAACACAGTAATAAAAGTGCAATATTGCTTCACCGTGGAAGGGTGTAAGATGGTAGTACTTCCCCGGTAGAAGTCTGCATTTAGAGCTGTACTACTCTAAAAGCGTAGGAACAACTAGTCCTAATAAGTCTATTTAAAGTCCTAAAAGTAGTCAATAGCAAGCTCTTTGAATTTATAATTCGAATACTGGCGGTTTTACCCGCTTTACTGAGGGAGTCAATAAAAGAAGTATTCAATTTTTTATGTAGAAATTTCATCAAATCGGTGATCTTGGTGTGGTGGCTATATCCGGTTGGGTACTCACATGGATGTGATTCTGTAAAGTAAATTACACTAGTCTGTGAGACTACAGACTACATGATCTGTCTTTCTCGATAACTACGCGTTCATGTGGGAAATCCGCTCGCTGAGGCCTCAGTGTTTGTAGCATTGTCAGCGAAAGCCGCATAGAGAATAGAGATTCTCTATCCAGAGGGGTTTCGTATAAATATAATAGGTTGGGGAAAAAGTTCCATCGCATTTTTTAAGAAAATTCAAAACATTTTTAATATAGTTTATTTACATTTAACTAAAGTATGTAGGTACCATTTTGTTCGATAACTTTTTGCCATCTTGTAGGTAGGGACATGATTCCAGCGTTATCATGATGAAAAACCACACCCCTTCTGTTGATTAATTCCGGCCGCTTTCTCTCAACTTCTTGCTTTAATCTCATCAGTTGTTCGCAGTAGAGTTCAGAATCGATGGTCCTGCCTGGTGGTAACAGCTCATAATGAATAATGTCCTTCCAATCCCACCACACACACAGCATCACCTTGTTGCGAGTTAACCCGGGTTACGCTACAGTCTGTGATGCCTGACCGGCCTTTGACCATGACCTTTTTCGCACGTTCTTGTCGTACGTGATCCACTTTTCATCACCAGTTATCAGCTTCTTCAAAAATGGTTCGGTTTCATGACGTCGTAATAAAGAATCACAAATGAGTACACGGTTCATTAGGTTTCTTTCAGTGAGCTCGTGAGGTACCCAAATATCTAGCTTTTTTGTGTACCCAGTTCTTTTCAAATGCGCCAAAACTGTTTTGTGGTCAATTCCCAGTTCTTCAGCTACGTCGTAACTACTGATATGCCGATCTTGCTCCACTTTTTCAAAAATGGCATCCATTTTATCCGTAATGGGGCGACCAGAGCGACGTGCATCTTTGACATCAAAATTTCCGGATTGAAAACGCTTAAAACAAATTTGTGCTACTCTCACAGACACTGTACTAGGTCCATAAACATCGCAAATTTTTTTCGCGGCTTGCGTTGCATTTTTACGTTTTTTTATGTTCTTTAAAATTTAAACTTTCAATGATACTAAAACCAGCCAGATACAAACAGTATAGCCAAAGAGATTTTATTACAAGTTCATACATACTATAATGCGAAAAGAATTTTTCCCCAACCTAATATGTCAGAGAGACTGTCACTTTAGCATTTATTATATTAATATCTATATTAGCTGTAATTTTTTTACTAAATAATCGCTCTGAAAAGCTAATACAGCAGTGGATAAGAGTGGCCTAAAGACAGACACGAATTAAAAAAAATATGCTTTATCTTTATACTTTATATCTATGGTATCCAAGGTACTCATTTTGAAGTTATATTATATACTTATTATGTTTGGAGGTACAATTTTGTGTGTTGCATTCGGGTTACTAACTCACCTGAATAAAGATCCTTTTCTATACTAATATTAGTACCTGGATGGCCGAGCATTGCTCGGGATTTCGTTACTAACGTGACGTCTACCGTATTCTCTTTTTTAAATCACTGTCATTGTCATATATACCTTGATACGAATTAGATGCGATAATAAAGGGCTCCCAATGACAGTATTTCTCACAAAAGATGTAACTTGAAAACCTTATCTTCTAATGACATTGTAGCAGTTTTCATTGCCTAAAAACACGGATAAAACGACATTTTCTGAAAATCCTAGCTAGATCAATTTAACGCCCGAAACCCTCTACATACTAAATTTCAGGAAAATCGTTGGAGCCGTTTCCGAGAGCCTAATTATGTAAGTATACATAATACAATAATTGCTCATTTAAAGGTATAACATAGATAGATAGATAAATTTGAAAGTGTCACTGTATGTCTGTCTGTGATATTTTCACGGTTAATTGATTGCACAGATTTTACTGAAATATCGCACACACGCAGCCTATGAAACGTCCTCTACGTTTCTTTCCTTACGACATATGCTCTTTAACAGTTTTAACGCTGGATAAGCCGCAGGGCAGAAGCCAGTAAAAGCAGACAAGTGCCAGTCTGACTGCTTACCTAGGTTTCCGTACACTCAAGTTCATATAATGTGAAACCACGAAAAATAGGTTGGATTGAAAGTCAATAAGTTTGTCTTTGGAACTTCTTGTGTCCATACATCGACATATGTTTGTCTGTATGTCCTTTATAGAATCGTAAACTATGCAACGGATTTTAATGCAGTTTTCAGCAATAGGTAGAGTAATTCAAGGGGAAGGTTTATAACCAGGATTGAAAGCGGGCAAAGCCGCAGGGCGCAGCTGGTAAGTCTATAAATTTAATTTTCTTATGTTACTACTTTTCGGATGTTTTCCTTTATTTGTGCTACATTGCATTTACAACGAGAAGTCCCCTGTAGTTTTTGATTCCCTTGTGAGCGTCAAAATATCCGCCATAATGGGAGCGTAACGGCCTTATCTTTAGATTGCGTTGTCTTAGAAGTTTGATTTTTTCAAGGTAAGAGAGGTAAGGTAATCCTAAGTATTTGATATTAATTTAAGCTTGATACCTCCTCGCATTCCTGAGAAAAAAGGTCTTGACAGACGGACAGACAGACGAATAGATGGACAACAAAGTAATACAAAGGGTTCCGTTTTAGCCGACTGTTGTACCTACCCTAAAAACAAATCTTTCTTATCTGATTGCATGTTAGTTAGCTAAGAACTATAGAACTACTATGTATTGTATATTGATTCTTTTTTTGCTGTTACTAAGGCAAATCTTAAAGGTTTAAAGCAAGGTATTTTAGGCGGAACCTAACGAAACCTAATTGCTGTTAATTGGGCTAAATCGTGTTACTAAGTAATAGAGTTCTGCTCCCTTATTCAGCTAATATAAACTTCGTCGGTGAGTCGCTTCACGGAGGCCTCGGAGAGCTTATCTCTCACTTGATTAGTAGTATTAGCGTAGTAAGCGACAGAGACAGAGCATAGAGACCGCAACGAAACATCCTCGAGTTAGTGTCATTTTCCTTACAGAATCGAGTCCCTGATTTGAAATTGATTTTTAAAGGCACCTGTCTTCATAATGCCAATACAACAACATTTTATAAGCTAGCATAGAACCGCGATGGGTAGGTAGAAAATCAAAGAAGAAATTAAAGAAATTCATTAAAATCAAATTTTCAATTTCATTTTTTTGATTTCAAATCAGGGGATTTGAAATTGATTTTTTAAAGGCACCTGTCCTCATAATGCCAATACAACAATATTTTATAAGCTAGGATAGAACCGCGATGGGTAGGTACACATATAAACATCACTACATAGTATAAAACAAAGTCGCTTTCTCTGTCCCTATGTCCCTATATCCCAATGTATGCTCAAATCTTTAAAACTACGCAACGGATTTTGATGCGGTTTTTTTTAATAGATAAGAGTGTTTGAAGAGAAAGGTTTTTATGTATAAAACATGTGACATCCCACTGGAACGCGGGTAAAACCGCGTAGTTTATAAACAAAATTCAACCTTAAGATTACGTTATTAGATATCGTTGGTCAAAAACAGTAGTGGACATCTCGATACCAATATGATGTTTTGAGGAATGGACGGTTTAACTTTTTAAATGCTATTTTACCTGTTATAGAATTAAATGTGTTTTATTATATTCAGATTTAATACGCTTTTATTGTATAGTAGGTAAGATTTGATAAGAGAGGTAGAGAATAAGGTAAGATACCGATTTTTCTTTGAATTTGCTATTTTGCAATTGCAAAAATTTTGGATACAAAAATGGAAATCATTTATTTTTACAGATAGCTTAAATGGAACTAAAGCTACTTAAATGATTACCATAATTAAGTAAGTTCAGGGGTTAAAATAAAAAAGTCTCTGATGTGACAGCTAGTAATTTGTGAATCATAGTAGCTCTATTACAGTAGTAAATTGTTTGCTTAGCTCGAGTATTATATAAAAGGAAGCGGAGAACTGCGAGTCTAACTCACGCACTGATGGTTCCGTATGCTCACAGGTATTAATTTTTGTACATGTTACGTCATAAATCGAAAACTTTATGTATCGAAAAAAATCGGTTTTAGTTTATACTAACGAAGCCCTTCCATACGATACCTCGTATTATGGCCCCTTTAAAGTTAGAAGAAGCCCCATTATATGTGATGTAATAAAACTAGTCTGACTCGCGCTCGAAGAGATTTCGTACCATTATCTATAAAAACAGCAATAAAATCATGTCTGTTGAATGGTGGTTCATCATAAATTAATGAATTTGTTGTTATAGCGGCAACAGAAATACATCACTTGTGAAAGTGTTTTCAACTGTCTTACTATCACGGTTCATGAGATACAGCCTGGTGACAGACGGACAGACAGAACTCTAAAAAATTCGTTTTCACGTACCTTTTTCCCCCTTTACTTGTGTATCTTGCCAAATTTCATCAATCTAGGTCAAGTAGAAGTATCCTTTAGGTTTTGATTACCTTGCGAATCTCAAAATATACGGCAATATGCGACATAAACGGCCGTATCTTTTGATTGCGTTTACTTAGTAGTATTTTCACAGTTCCAAGGGATTGCATAACCTAAGCCTTTGTTTTTTAATTTAACATGATACCTCAAGGCGTTCCAGAGAAAAAGGGACTTCACAGGACTTATTTCGACAGAACGACGTCTGTCCGGGCAGTTAGTTTATACATATATTCGTATACTATAACTCATCTTGGTAGATGAGTTGTAATCTTACTCACATGATTTGGTAAAATACTAGAATTGTATTGTATATTGTGTTAGCAACACATTTGTAATTTTACTCTTTCTTTGCTTTGTAAAACGTTTGTAATTTAACTAAAATTTTAACTGTGTAAGTTTAATAGAGGTTTGATGGAAACCTGAAAAAAAGGGAAAAAATTCAGTTCCACATTGCCAAAAATTCAGTAGTCTAGACCGAACGTAAATCTACCGTATTTGTCAAATACTATAATGAATATTTCTATCACTAGTAACTATCTATGGAGTGTTGTTCACTATACTTCCACCCTTTAAAGCGACATGAAACTAACATCATTAAAATAAATGGAATTTATTTTCAGTAGGTATGTTATTTTAATTGTTACTGCATAGGTACATAGATTTTATGATCATGCTATGTTATTGCTGTGAATAATATCGAATGGTTCTTGGTCGTGCAGCAGGAAATCTGTTCATTCCCGGAAATAGCAATAAATCTTGCCTAGCCGCAAGCGGATAGAGACACCGGGTGGATTGGTGGGGAGGGGTGTGAATGCGTACAGACTGAGTGTAGAAGTGGTCCCGGGTGCAAGAGCCAGATCGATAGAGTCGCGTCCTGCCTGTACCCCAGGCGCGGCCGGCGCGTTGCCGCCGCGCCACTCGTCTCCTGCCTGGCGCCCTGTAACAACGCATCTAGCATCGACCCTACCTCACACGGCTTCCGCTTCTCGACCATACCCCTCAGAATGGAGGTAAGGCAAACATTTTAATGTACTTTCAATACAGGTTCTTCAATATAATTTGATAGCTATTCAATGATTAACTTAACTGTTTATTTAAATAACGTAAAATTTTTAAATTGCGTTCTTTGCTTAAAAATCAATACGCGGCCAAAGTGACCGAGTTCATTGATGTTTTTTTTTATTAATTCAGTAGTCTATAATTATTAAATTCAAACTTTGATCAAATAGAAAAGGTTGTGAAAGTACCTCAATAATCAATACTTATGTAATAGGTTGGATACAATAGTGCATAGCATCCACCATAATACAAAAAAAAGGTGCAGCCACAGATTAGTGCGCAGTATCCCTACGACGTAGTGCCTAGGACGTAGGGTGTGACAGATCTAGTTTGAGATTTTTGCCGATATATGAATTACGTTGTAAATAATTGTGAAATCAAGATCTTAATATCTAAATTAAAAACACACATTTTCGAAAAAAAATTTCAAAGCCGTGTTGCACTTTTGAGATCGTTGTCGGCTACCCACACCGCAATTCAGTTTTATTCTTAAATGATTTTAGTTTTTACTTTTTAGTTAGATAGACTTAAATGCATTAGGTCTCGTTACTAGTATGTACATTTCGTGCGCTTCTTAATTATTGAAGTAAATTATGTTTCAATTCAGGTTAAAAGATTAAAGTATTGTTTATGTTTACAAACGCTGATTGAGATTGATCCTTAGTATGCGTATAATGCTTATACGTTAAAATAAGCGCAAGTTATCGCAACGGCACACGGGACGGTTGACCTGCGACTCATTCCAAGTTAATTTTAGCATGGCGCCCGTTGACTGACTTAGTAATAATTAAAGTCATTGACTGGACTGGTTATCATGAACAATGCATTGACTCAGCAGCAGTTATAATTGTATAGTTAGATGCCTATGTAGGTATCTGTGAATTAGTTTTGTTGTTATTTTATACTTATATAGCTAATGTACAGTGTAGTGTAGGATGTACTTATTACTATATCTATACAATAACTATACTGAGTCGTAATGAAAAACAATACTAATTCACTTGACGTTTGTTTAAACTTGCATAATTAGAGCATCGGCGAAATAACTTTTTATCCGAAGCGAATTAGCTGTATGCGATTTTGTAATCATTTTCACAATATTATGTAACAAAATGTTAGTTAAAAAAACAACAGGGATTTAACTTTAACCTTTAGTTCACCTTCCTATTTGAACTTTTTAACAAAGTAATCAGACGTCATTAAATGTTATGTCAACCAATCTTTTCATCACATTAATTAGCTTCAACAATTTTAAATTTACTTACTTTTTCAAATTATAATTTTATTTTAATATTCAGAATTGGCCTTGTTTGTTAAGGGAGGATTTTCTTATAATTGGACAGTTCAAATTAAGATTAAATAATATATCGATTGTTACAGAATAAACACTGGTGGTGGATGGTAGCAGGAGTGGTTCTGCTGTCGCTCGCCGTCGCCTCTGCTGATGGCGAGGTTTGGGAAGAAAGCGAGCATGAGGTTCTCGTTCGCAGTGAGAGAGGTGCCAAAAATAGAGGTCAGTTTCTATTTCTATCGTAGTAATATTTTATACAATCTATCTATCCCATTAAAATCTACTTAAGTACTTACTTATTAATTTTTATGTATTGTATTCAATATATTAGCAGTTAGATATAACAAATTTATTTTGTTTTCTCGATAATACCCAATAAGTGGAACGAAAAGGGATTTACTGTACAAATTCTTACAATCGTATTCCTTAATTAACTTTCTGAGATTTTGCTTCAGAAATAAAAATAAACATCTGGAATTAATTTGGTAAATCTCCCAAACTGATGGTAAATTCAGAGTAAAATGATTCTTATTGTATATAGTTTAGAATATCTGTTTGTACTTTCCTCTTCCCACAATCTTGTTAGAAGACGAAGTGTTTTTCTCACGGAATCTCTCAAGTGGTATATCATTGAAGAAAGGTATTTTTTAATGCCACGCTGATAGTACATTGATAGTGTTGATAAGACATAATATTTGTTTAGATATGGCGACTTATTTGCATGTCCTGTCATGTACCTACTTAAGTTAAGCTTTTAAAAAGATTAAATTTAGTTTCTTAAAAGATAATATTTCTAAACCAGTACTAAAGGAGATAATTTTCACACCCACTTGAAAGGATTTTCTCGATAATCGAGATTATGGAAATAGTTTTGCAATAGCGATAATAGCTTGGAGATAAATATCTACTGTATTTATTACTTTACAAGTTCGGGAAATTAATCATCTAGAATGTTTTATTTTATTTGGTTAACTAGCAAAAACATCTAATTTTAGTTAAGCCTAAAATAAATCACTGCAGCGAACATTGGCCTGAGAGTGAGCGACCCGCGTGTTGACGGAGATAACTTGTATAATATTCATTATTTTGCCAAACTTGTACCTAAAGTCAACATTAAAATAATAAATAACAGTAAATTATTAAATATTTAGGTAAGCAACATAACATCTGCCTATTCAAACCGACTCTAAAATAGGCATGTATTGTAAATAAATAAATAATGTAGGTAATTCTAAACACAAAGCACTCTGTCTGATACCAAACTATGCAGAACTTAAGCTACCAGGCAGACGGCCAGATAACGGATATATTGCATAAACAATTTTTCAAATACAAACTATTTTTATTTCTTTATTTATTTCTTATTTTATAAATATATTAATCTACACTCAGACAAAGCATAAATATGTATGTTTGTTCTGGAAGGGAATTGAACTCGATTCCCGCAACAAGGGCGTGGCACTCAGTGAAAATATAATCAAATACTGAAGCCAGTTGTAGTTGTTTGCTAGTTAATATAACATCCAATATTATATATGTAGGTAGGTATATAAATATTATCTTGTTAGCTTGTGGGTTCCAATGTTATTTTATGTATTTAAATTGAGATATCTATTTAGGTAGACCTATAGAACAACATAGACTTACTGATTCATCAACGCAGATCGGAAACCGTCGAAGTTAATAATGTCGGATAGTATGTAGGTCTTTCTTATTATGTGAGCATCCCATAAGAAAATATTCTAGGAAAATCCGCCGATAAATAAAATAGAGGATGAATATTTGTATAAGAATTCCGATAAATCGATGAAACAAAATTTTAACATATTTTTTTTAAACTCAGATTAATATTGGTCAAATATAATTTTATAATATAAGGTAAGTTTCTATTTAGTATAATTTTTATTTATAAATATTTTTCCGTTATAATAGAAACTTGCCGTTACGTGAGGGGCGCATGGACGGAGTGCGATGCTAAGACCAACATCCGCTCTCGGAAGCTGACCCTCAAGAAAGGCGACCCGGAGAGCTGCGAAAGCATCAAGACCATCCAAAAGAAATGCAAGAAAGGTTGGTGCCTTTTCTTTTTCTTCATTCGAAATATAATACAGATAATCTTATTCAACATGAAGAAACTTAAATAGGTTTAAATATAGTTCATCTTGCAGTACCTACAGATGAGCACTCAATCAATCAAGAGCAATTGTTGTATTAAAATCATGTATATAATTCAATTATTATATTATTAGCTATTTGTTTAATATTGGAAGCTGCCCTTACGCCGCCTAACACATTACCTTACTTATCAGTTCCTCTTTACCCTTTATATATACTAAAATCTTTCTAATTAATTTTATTATGCATATTAAATTATATTGTATCTGTGTAATATCTTACACTCTGAATATGGTAATCACTCAATTCAAGTTTGGTTGTTTGTTTGAACGCGCTAATCTCAGAAACTACTGGTCTGATTTGAACAATTCTTGCTCTGTTAAATTGGCCTTTTTATAATGTAGTTCACGCGTAGCCGTGGGCGGAATGCTAGTATTAAAATAATATTCATAATATGATACAATATTTGTTATAATAGCATGCCGTTACGAGAAGTCTTCCTGGAGTGAGTGCAGCCCTAACGGAGAGATGTCCCGCACCGACATGCTGAAGGCTAACAGTGACCCCTCGTGTGACCAGAGCAGGCGTATCACCAAGAAATGTAACAAGAACAAACAAGTCAAGTCCACAAAAGACAAGGGTTAGCCTACTTTTTAAACAATTAATAAATGTTATTTGAAACAGGTTTCTGGAAACACCTTTTCTGACATTTTTCTCGGAATCTATTTGCTTCTACTACTGAAGGATCTACGGAAAATCCGTAAATATATGAGTAAAAGAGCTGAAAGAGCCGACTTTGACGTAACGATATCATTATAATATGGTATCGGTGAATACTACAAGTATTATAATATAAATATTATTATTTTGTTACAGGTCGCAGGAATCGTCAGTAATTCTGATAAAAAAATCTTTTTAGAAAACATTTTTATTATAACGTTTATTCGTCGGTTCTAATTTATGTAACACTTAGTGCCAAAATAGTGTCAACGATGAAATAAATTGTTTTTAAAAATTAATTATTATTCGTACCTAATCCATAAGTTAGCAACAATATTTACAGTACAATTTATCTCTTAAATATGAAATTGTATGAATATTAGATAATTTTCGGTATGTAGTAAATGTTCATTTTATTATCATATAGCAAGTCAATGTTTGATATTAAAATAAATAAATACTTATGACTACTTGAAAATGGTTTTTTATTTCGTAGATTGTTTTAGTGTACCGAGGTGAAACATTTAAGCCGTTGTTTATTTATTGTACCCACCCATTTATAAGACAATATAGAGGATACATAGGAAGAACTAAGAAATTACAAGAATATAACATACCTACCTACCATACGTAGGCATGTATGTATTTAAGACATTATGTATTTCTTAGCCTATGCCATAGAAACTATGTTGTCGTTAAAAGACAATTCATAATTTCATAGGAAAAGTAAAGACTTTGTACTAGCAAAAAAGAGCTTTAGGAGTAGGTACGTTCCCAATCGACGCAGGCCTACGCCTAAGACTTTATATGGATATATCTACTATTATGGGTTAGAAAGAACTGAAGTTGAACAAAAGCTAGTTAGAAGCAGATCTCTCGATCTCTCGAGCGGCTCGATAGTACCTCGATACCTGATAGTAGTCTATCAGCAGTCATCTGAGGGGTGAAAAAATGTTACCCAACCTACATAAGGGTCCTAGCTAGATTATATAACATACTAGCTCAACCGACAGACGTTGTCCTGTCTTAACTATGAATATTGAATCAAGTCTTCCGATTGAATCGACTGTAAAATTTGCACTTAATTATATATAAATTGTAATCTAATTGTTTTATCAATATAATTCCGACCCACGGCTCTATTTTAAACGATATTTGCAGCGCCCATTCTGTCAGACGACTGACAATAATGTCAAACAGGTTACATTAAAAAAGTTTATTTTTCAAAAGTGCTAGTAATATCGTTATGTTTTTTAAAATTTTCTAATTTTCCACGCTACTTTCTTAATTTTTTCTTAAGTACCTATACCTCATGATCCTTTGTCCTATGTCTTCATCCTATCAAATACATAATATATACAAAACTGTCAAGTCTCGCAACGCAATCTTTTCATACGTAACATGCATAGCATAAAAATACGTCGCTTCGTGGAAATACCTTATCCGATCGCAAATATTTTTATGTTATTATTGCTTTGTCAGATATTTTATTTATTAAAGAAATAAATATTGATACGTTCAATAACAGTTAGTAGGTAACTAAATAAGAAAGAATTTACGAAAATGTTGAACAATATGTGCTTTCATACTGCAATGCTTGGCTTTACATGACATCTCAGAACTGTTTATGATGAAAGGATTGCGTGGCGAGACTTGACTTTTTTGCTCATTAAATGTTTTTGATGGCATCTCATATCTTTTTGTATGTAACTAGTCCTGCTTTTTTCTAGCCGGGTAAGATTACTTGCTTGTCAGATACGGATTTTTATTAAGCCAGCTCCCTATCTCATTTGGTATTTTCTAAGACTTTGATGTAAACTCAAAGTCTTGTCATCAAACTGTCTTGTCAATCCAGACGGTTTGACAAGACGGTAAGTTACTGCGGGCTCCCCTACTATCGAAGTAGACATTAATAAGATGTGATCGGCCCAGACTTGTCATTCTCGAAAGTGCCACGCGAGCTTGACCAGATGTAGGTAATGTGAAGATAACATGTAAATAAATAACGAAGTAAGTAAGTACTAGTAGTAAGTGAGAAATAATTATGAGATCAGACAACAGCAACTAAACAACTGAAGGTATGGGCTAAATCCGATGCCAAATATATGCCGGCCTCGCAGTTGCGCGGGTTCTGCCCACTACAAAGTTCGAAATCTCTGGTTCGATTCCGAGATATCGGCAAATATTCATGAGCAACTGTATATGGGTTGTGATTAGTTTACCTAGGTATCTAAGTGTGCCTACCTAGTACCATTTTTTTACTTTTTACACAGTATACGAATCCGAAGTTTTGAGTAAATGAGTTGTAATCAAATGAAAAGAAAACTAAATTAAAACTATTTGGCACAGGAAATGCGACTGAAAATTTGGGGCCTTATCACACTGGTGATTTGAGAGCGAGTTCAAAGCGGAGCGAGTGCGCAGCGAGTTCGCCGTGAGTTCGCAGCGTGCTCGCCGCGAGTTCGCTGCGAGCTCGGCGTGCATAGCGCCATCGAGCCCCATTGTAGGCTCGCATTGAACAGCCCGCCCCGTCCCACTTTTTCCTCATTTCTTCACGTCGTGTTCGCCGCGCGCTCGCTGCGAACTCGTGGCGAGCTCGCTGCACACTCGCCTCGCTTTGAACTCGCTCGCAAATAGCCAGAGTGATATGGATCTTAAAGTTCATTCTTTCATTATGGGCTTATTCCAACATTGATAAATTGGAAAATAGATAATTTGAGGTCCTATATCTAGCTTTTGTATGTACTCGTGGACACTGAAACTGACTTCTAGATTTATCCACAACGAAGTAACAGGGGAACGAAAGTGTCCTGCGTGGCTTCGAGAAAACGGTGGTACGGCTGTGTACGCTCGACTTGGCGCGCAATCCCGTGCTCCCAGCATACACGAATTTCGTAGCGATCGATCGGTTGTACGGTAAAGAAGTCCATGAAGTGAAGAAGTTACATGCTGCAGCGCCATCTATTGACAAATTACAAAATGTGGACAAGAACATGTCAATCTGACATATGGTTTGTTCAATTTATGAAACCATATAATATTTAAAAATGTTATAGAAAAAAAATATACATTTATTTTAAGGTTCATTTAGATCAGAATATGATGAGACCTAACTTTAAAGGAGAATGCTTAATTTTATAAAGGGACGCATCCCCTTGACTGTATCATTTTGAGCTAATAAGTGTTAATTTTGTTGGCCATATCAAGTACATATTTTCACCCTATACCACATCGGAATTCCATTAAGATGTCACGTTAATAGTTACAATATTTATGTAAGCCGTAGATAATTGACTTTTGTCTTACAATTTCATAATACTCCTAATGTTACTACAGCGCAACAGTGCTACTATAATTATTATAATTAAAATTAGCAACCAACGTACCAAGTTTTATACAAATACATTCAGCAATTTAGCACCGCAACTATAATAAAAGGCTGTGTTTGTAACTAACGATAAGTTAAGTGGGTTGTAGTTTTTCCCAGGATACTTATTCTATGTTGTTTCCAAGGTATGAGCTATTTATGTGGCTCATTTCATATAACCTAAACCAGGTTTTTCTTGAATTCCACATGGCCGACAAGCAAGCAGACGGTCAACCTGGTGGGGAGTGGTCACCGTCGCCTAATGACATTTGCAACACTAGGGGCATCGCCAATGCGTTGTCAACCCTGAAACTTGAAGTGGTTAAGTCTCATGTGCCAGTAATTTCACCGGCCCCTTACCTTTCTAACGGAAACACACCAATACAAATGCACTACTCTTCACGGCGGAAATGGGTAAGTTCGTAGTACTTCCCCGGACGAACTCTGCACTGAGAGTTCTACTACTCAAAAAAATTTACGGCATTATGGAATTATTGACTATCAAACTTACATACATACGTTCACTTTTGAATACTTTGAATATTTGAAAAAGAACTAAGAATGAATAATAATAACTTATCAAATAATAATAATAATTGTTTTAAGACTCAGTGTAATATGGGTCTCGTTACTTCAGCCTATCTCTTCGGAGAAAATAGACGTGATGTAATGTTTTGATATTACTTGAACTACATACATTAAAAAAGCATTAAAATTATCACTCTATTACGTATATTACAAAGTAAAACATCATGATTGATGGGTGGAAAATATGCAAAATAAAAACTTGAGAACCATCAAGGGACACCCGGATGGAACGAAGATACGCATTGGAATTGACGAAAACGCTGAGTTTAGGTCCAGTGTTGAGAAAAACTTGTAATCTCTCGTCTTTAGTATTAGGTCTTCAATAAAAGACCAAGACTGTGCTAATAATTACTAATTATACTAATTTATAAATGGAACAGAATTTTAAACATGTTGTATGTAGCCTTTAAATAAATTATGAAAAAAACAAACCCAATAATGAACCATATCATTAAAATTTCGAAAAAAAGTGTCGTTACAACTTTTCGTATGAATTTTTGCCATCTAGCCCCCTTTCACAACGCGCGATAAGGAAGTTCGTTCCAAAATAAAAAAAAAATCATAAAATTACAAATTGAAAAATACATTAAATTCATTATTACACTGTAATTGTCCGACGTGAGATACAATATACCGGCTATATCGGTATTATATTATAAAAATATGATGTATAAATAAATGATGCTAATAGGTAAGTTAAATGTGATAGGGTTATGTTGTTCTTAAATGATCTACCTAATTTTCAAGCCGGTTATCATCTGCGAATTCTAACGTTAACCTCGTGCTACGCCATCTCTCTCAAAACGACGGAAACTTATTTGTACAACTTATATTATAATCGGTGGTATTTAATTGACTTACTTGGTGGTTAGAGACCGTGACTGCCAAGCCGCAAGTCGTGGATTCGATTCCCACCCAGGACAAACATTTGTGTGAATGAACATGTCTGTTTATTTTGTGTCTGGGTGTAAATCTATCCCAACTAATACTATAAATGTGAATGTAAGTTTGTTTGTTACGCTTTCACGCGAATAAACTTAACGGATCATCATGAAACTTTATACAAATATTCTTGGAGGTATTAGAAGTAACAGGATACTTTTGTGTCGGGAAAATTTTACATCCCTCGGGAACGCGGGTGAAATAGCGGCGGACAGCTAATACCTATAAAAGTATGGTTTTAAAAATCGTATTTGAAGTATATCTATTACCTGGTAGCCATAGTACAAGCAGTACACTCTGCTTAATTTGGGATCAGGTAACCATGTGTGAAGAATGTCCTGGGGATCAAAGGTGTATATTGGTGAGGGGGCCAGGTGGGCCGTTCTCAGCCCAGTATGGTCTAGTGCCCGCCCCAGTATGTTGTACCGATTCGAAATTCAAGGATACCTACATAAGCTTGCTCCTAATTATTGCTAATAAGTTTACTCTTTTTATTTTAAATTTTCTCTTCTTAAAAGTATCTTTCTTTTGTTTTATGTGAATCATCTGTTGGCAACCCTAAAAAATAAATAAACATAAAAAAAATCACACAAGATTAACGAAACTATTATCCCTACTACCAAGGTACATAACAACAATGTATATCGACTCTACTTGATCACAACGGCCATGGCATATCAATGCAATGCTCTCCTGAAAAACTGCCCTAGATACGCCGATGCTGGGGATATTACTTCAGCTTTACTTCATTAGTGTCACGTGCGCAACGGCACCACCTCGTGACCACTGCAGTAATTGTTGCAAGTATTGAGGGCGTTGCGTACCTAGTAATGTCCTATGACTATGCTTGCGTAACAATTGTAAAATATAGTATCCAAGTATTGCAGGTTACATAGATACTGATGTTGGATGTTGGTAGGACCTGTATTACCGCAGCACAACATATTAAAACGTAATATTAAAATGAATTTATGACAGTAATGAGAATTTGATTTTTAAATTTTAAATATCCCAGGACATTCTTTACACACGGCCATCTGGTCCCAAACTAAGCAGAGCTTGTACTATGGAAACCAGCTAACTGATATACTATATATACTACTTTTTTTCTAAATACGTACTTAAACAGATATTTACACCCAGACACAGAACAAACAGACATGTTCATGCACACAAATGTTTGTCCTGGGTGGGAATCGAACCCGCGACCTTCGGTTTGGCAGTCAGAGCGCTAACCACCAAGCCAATTTGATAGGATAATAATATGCCATTAACATAAACAGCGAACAACTCACCTTCGATTTGGCGACGATATAGTTCTAACGGTGGAGTGGCTCTAGACTCAACAGGGATGCGAAACAGATAGGTCTTAAAATGAATATGGAAAAGAAGAATGACACCGCGTCAATACCGGTTATTGTTAGAAACTCCATGGGGGAGGCCTATGGACAGCAGTAAACATTCCTGGGCTGATATGACGATGGTAATATTGATGAAAATCCTTAGTTCGATACCCAGGTTGGCCAAGCTACCTGTATTTCGGTATTAGTACTGAACTCGTCAATGCCTACCACACTGTCACGTTTGAACTTAAAATATAAGACCTCTGCTATTGGGAATACATATTTAAATAAAATTATGTACAATGTCCAGTCCAGTTATAAGTTGACATGTTAATCAAGAACATCCAAATCAGCTAGTTTCAATATGGCGGCATTTGGAAATTAGGGCATATATTGTCAACAGGCTGATCATATCTGCCGTAGAACCGATAACCGTCAGGGTAGACGTGTTCTAGAGGTGAGACCACGGCTCGGTAAACGTAGTGTAGGGCGCCCTCTAGCTAGATGGAGCGATTATATAATATACGCAAGCTGGCTGGCAGCGGTTCGAAACAAAGAGCTGAAGATCGAGCTCAGTGGCGTGCCATAGGTGAGGCCTATGTCCAGCAGTGGACGGAGATAGGCTGATGATGATGATGATGATTGACAACAGAATACCTTCAATTCAAAGTCGAAGAATTATTTTAATAGGTAGAACTCTTATTGTTTGTCTAACAAACTGTAAACTTTTACTACTGCTCACATATCAAAGTTTATAACAATTCAGCTGTGGAATAAGTTATACTCTGAATGTAATAATTGGTACAAACTTTTAATTAGCAAAGGGGTAGCATGGAGCCGAGCCAGGAGACTATTATGCAATTATTAGAGAACATGAGAATCAAATTATTACTGCTTATCCAGAAAGATCGACAAACGTTTTCAGAATTCTATGTGACTTCTTGAAGTCGGAGGATTTTTTTTATTTTTTCCTTTATTACAAACTTATTAGAGAATATTTTTGTGTAAAAGGTCAAGCCTTCTTGACTAAAATGCGAAACTATTTCACGAACGTTAATGTAACTCCTTTTCAATACACGGTTCCTGTAGGATACAATAATTGTAATGCTGACGCATAGGAACAGTGCATTTTTCCAGGATATAAACAAACCTTAATACTATTCCAGAGCATTATTTATCTCTGTGTCAAATTTCATCCAGGTCCTTTCAGCCGTTTTGGCGTGATTGTGTTACAAACAACCATCCAAACTTTCTTCTATAAGATAAGAAGTAAGTTAACAATAATAGTAATTATCGGCAGATTGCAGATGTTAATTAAATGTTATGTTCATTTGGCGCTTCTTTAAATTTACATATATCTGTACTCATATTATAAAGCTGAAAAATTCTTGCGCTGTTAGATAACCCATTTATTGACGCTATAGGCTGTTTTTCAGCCCACTGCTGGGCATGATATTAAATGTAGTTCAAGCGGGGCGAAGCTGCGGGCGGAAAGCTAGTTGTTTATATTTTTGCTTCTATTAAACTATTATAGTAGTCAATTTCCAAATCAGATAGGAATAACCTACTATGTATGTGTGTTTAAATAGCTGGGAACTGTACTGTTTGAAAAATAAAACAACTGAATATAATTTAAATTACTTTGCTTAGCATATATTTAGCCTCTCAATTCCAAATGAAAATAATAAAAGTACCGATGGAGTATTCGAGCCTCATTCAATTTATCGAATAAATACTTGCACCTATATTTAAAACGTCTCCCATTAATTTATTGAATGAGACTCAAATTATCCCATCAGACTTTACGATACTATAAATCAATAAAATAATTTAATGCTTATCTAGAAAAAATAATTCCAAATACTACTTAGTTATAATCATATAAAAAAAAAACCATTAATAAAAAATTATAAAATGACAGACTTCGAAGTTTTCAAAGTATGCCTTTAGGTAACTACTATCCGCCAACTATGAAGTTTAAATATTTTTGTCGTTATATATCACAGGTAAATTGTTCATGCGGACATCGATCGCATCACTTGAATAATTGTTTAGCATAATGCCATATTCTGAAGAAGTATTCGTCGCGTCGTAGCAGCGAGCCGCGAGCATATGAGCGTATGTCGGCGTCCATATTGTGGTCGCGCATCCACGAGGTGGTGGTCTGCGTGCTGAACGACGTCGGCTCGGTCACCTCCGTGTGCTCGCCGGCCTCCTCGTCCGCATGCGAGTCTGCAATACGTGTTCAGGACAGTTATTCACCCGTTGGAATGCTAGTTAGTTTTTTAGTTCTACTGGCCGGTTTTCATTTACATTATCTTAAAATTAAGAAGAAAAAGGGAATACGAACGAAATCTAAAACACGCTTCACCGTCCAATTACATTATTGACGGCCATGGGATCCTACCGTCATCTATACCTTGTAACGATTCAAATACACTGATTATCTTTGTTCTCACATTTGTCATTCACTAATCGCAGTTTAACCGGTAATTGACAAAACCCTAGGTTTAGTAAAGACTGATTTTACACACTGATCATAAATCTTAGAAAACTTGACTTTATTTTCTTAAATTTCACACAATAGTACCTATGAGTTGTTTTACTCTTACCTTCGCTGGGAATTACTTTGAAAGGTTCATCCGACTCTAGCGGTTCACTGAGTCCAATTTCATTGCGAGCATATATCCTTATCATGTATGTATGATTCTCGCTTAAGTCTCTGATATTGAATTTGAGCGTTTGGGAATCGACTTTGCCGACCTCCATCCACATCGTCTTAGTGACATCACGGATAGCAATGTTGTAGCCCAACAGAGGAGCTCCACCATCCCATTCAGGTGTACCCCACGACGTCATAACGATGTTATTGCCGACAGTTCGAATCTCCAATGGTGCCGTTGGTGGTGATGGCACAGCTAAAAAGTATAAAAAGTTATGAAGTCACCCGGTTATAAATCTGTCATGCCTGTAATGTTTCTCATATTTGTACTTACTTGCATGTTTTTCCAAACGTACTGTTTGTGATTCAGTTGGTAAACTGATACCAATTACATTTTCAGCAGATATCCTGAACAATAACTCGTCCTTCTCTTTTATATTCTCTATACAATGTTCGTAAGTAGAACCACTAACGGTTACTACTTTAGTCCATGATTTTCCTCTAACAGTTTTATATTCAATAATGTAATCTGAAATAAATAAGTAGCCAGGTGAATATAACGTTTGTTCTACTACTGTATTCTTTATAACTTATGTCCCCCGCGGTTTTACCCGCATTCCCGTGGGATGTCACATGTATTAAACATAAAAACCTTCCTCTTCAATCACTCTATCTATTAAAAAAACCGCATCAAAATCCGTTGCGTAGTTTTAAAGATTTAAGCATACATAGGGATATAGGGACATAGGGACAGAGAAAGCAGATTTGTTTTATACTATGTAGTGAAGTAATTTTATATAATAATAAATAATCTTGTGTGAAGATTACATCGCTGTATTTATTAGGTACTTTAAAATGGTCAGAAGTGATTACAGAGTAAGGGAATATAAGTGGCAAGTATAAGACAAGGATACTTTACGGACATAGATAGAGTTATTAGGCTACAACTAACGCTCTCGCTCAAGGAACATTATCGCTTACTTGTAATAGTGCTGCCTCCATCGCTCACTGGTGCTTTCCACTGCAGTGTTACACTTCTTGAAGTAGTATCTTTGACTACAACATCCTGCGGCTGGGAAGGTGGTGCTGCAAGTAAAATTGGACATAATACTTTAAAATAACTCTGTGTATGAATGTGATTAATCGAATCTCTTAGTAATGCGAATTAGATTAAATTTTTCCCGATTCATACAATCTCGGAGTCTTTAAGGCAAGAGTGAATAGGCATTACTTGAGTTCGCGTTTACCATCCTCGACTGCATCGTCACTTTCCATCAGGTGAGATCTAGTCAAATGCGCTCAAGTTTTTATAAAAAAAAAAAAAAAAGATTGGTATGAACGAACACAGTTTCAAATAATGATTTGAAAAAAATCTATCCAATCTTATCTAAATCTAATCTAAGCTTGATTATTTCTAGAAATCTTCAATTACCAAACCAACAACATAAAAACTAAAAGGTGTGTGTGCGATTCACTCACGATAGAAGTGAAACTTCAGTAAATGGACAAAATAATGAGATGAATATATATAACAAGGGTAGGATAATTACAAAGTTTATTTGTTATAAAAACGACAGGTAAGAGACACAAATACAAAAATGTGTAGGATGAAGCCGGCAAAGAATTAGACAGAAATATACATATTGTATTTGTGTCTATTACCTATCGTTTTTTCCGTTGCATCCGGTTTGAAATCACAACGATTCTAAAGAAGTTTCACTTCAATAAAATTATCTTGATGGAATATCAGTTTGGAAATATAGTTAAATAACAAATGTTTTGTTGTATTGTTTTTGTGGTAATTGGAAATTAATACTATATAAAATCGACAGAATTTAAATTACAAAACGGGCCGCGCCTAACATGTACACTCGGAATTGAGACAGATATGGTATAAAAATGTAATTTAAACGCTTAAATGGTCGCTTAAACGTTTAAACGTTTTTCTGTATATTGAAATGAAAATGTGGGCATGAAGCTAATGAATAATCAACAATGGGATTTTGCATCTACTTGAAAAAATTCTGCGAAGGAGTTTAAAATTACTTACATAAAGTTTCCCCCATAGTTATTCTCTCTTCTGATGTGTAAGGCAAACTTATTCCAATTTCATTCCTGGCAGTTATTCTAAATTGATATGTCGTATTCTGAATCAGTTTTTCTATAACAGCTGTTGGGGTAGTCACAGTAGCGATATTCTTCCATTTTTTACCTTCTTGTTTTATTTCAACACTGTAATCAAGTATTGGTGACCCACCGTTCTTTTCTGATGGATACCAGGTGATTGTTAGCGAATTATCGCTAATACCGTATAAACCTAGGGGTCCCAAAGGTGGCGAAGGTACATCTGTGAAATGAATAACTCATTAGTTGTTTTAGGATCATTCTACAAACTGAGAAATCACACAAGAGAAAAGAGTCTCCCCTGTCCCCACAGTGTTGCTGTCGTGACTCTACATCAGATAGACGTTCATCGTATATTTTCAATTTAAGTGTGGTTAATAGCAACGTTCATTTTAGGAACCTTCCTTATATATCTTCTTTTGTCGTAAGCGTAAACTCATTGAAGGTTTAGGAGCAAAAACCGCACCTCAAAAAAAGTGCGATTCGGAAAATGTTCTGTTCGCATAATGTAGTTTTAAGCTTAGAATTATAACGTTCAATAATGAAAAAATACTTTAAATATACGTTTGACCACAATCTCACAGAGGGCTATGTGGATTTTCTATATATGTATTATATATGAAACAGTTATATGAGTAGTATTTCGGATATCTTTTGAGGATAGACCTTATGCAAAAATATATTTCTTTTACTTACTTTCCGTACTAATAATACAAACTGATAGATAAAGTATCTACCTATAGTGTAAGTATTTTGAATGGCAATAGCGTTAAATTTTGTTTTGTACATATTTCGGAAGCTTCCCATAATGCGAATGACCATTTCATGAATAACACATTAAAAGCCTAAACTAGTTTGATTTCAGTAGGATCATATCGTAATCATATAACAAATTATAATAATATATATAGTCGAAGTGTATGTAGAAATACATTCTTAATAAAATTAAAATTCTCAACTAAATTACCTAGTGCAGTCTTGATAACTATCGGATCACTCTCCAGCGCTTCGGAGAATCCAATAGGATTTTGTGCCATCACACGGAACATATATTCACAGTTTTCATTTAATTTCTGAATACAGTAAGTGTCGACGTCCTTGTCAACTTCAGCCACTTTGACCCATTGATTGATTTCGGGTTCATGCTTTTCTATGGCGTATTTGGTTAGTTCTAGGCCACCGTCATCAACTGGTGGTTTCCATTCTATCGTTACTGATTCTCTGCTTATTTCTCGCATTATTACAGGACCCTCCGGTTTGCTCGGTTTATCTGTAGATACATTAAACGATAATTTTATTAGTACAGATGTAATATTTGTCATAAAATGTATACCCAAGTTAAGAACATTTTAATTTCTGTGGTATATGATCAATTTGTTATTAATCTATCAGGTGAACTTACCGTATACCCTTAGTGTTAATTCCTGTGTAGTAGTTCCAGCCTTATTTTGAGCTTCGATGATATATTTGTTACTGTGTGAGCGTTCCAAATGCGATATTTTTATGGTACTGATATTATTTTTAGTAACTATTGAAATATCTTTTGTGTTTTCAAGTTTTGTACCGTTTCTGAACCACGTTATAGAAGGCTTTGGTATTCCTTCCAAATTGGCAGTGACAGACCATTCTTCACCAACCACGTGTTTCTGATTGATTTCATTTTCAGATACATTAATGATTGGCTTCTGTTGAACTTCTAGAATGCACGACGTTTCTACTTCACCGTGTTCATTGGAAGCAACGCATTTATATTCTCCTTCTGATGCTTCTGTCATAGTAACTATAAGCGTCGCTACTCTATTCACGTACGTGGCTTTAGCGGTCTTAAGTGTCTTACCATCCTTTAACCATACTACTTTAGGTTGCGGGATTCCTCCGAATATACATGTTAACTCTATATCTTCATTAGGTCCACCGACTACATTCTTTAATGGTTTTTCTACCGTAGGAGGTAGCGATTTCACAGTTTTTTCGATTTGTATATAATCTGTCATTTCAGAAGATTCGCTTACACCTACTTCATTGACAGCAAACACTCTAAATCTGTACGAAGCTTTTGTTTTTAGATTTTCTATTGAGAAATGGGTCTTTGTGACATTCTCAATGGATAACCATCTGTAAAATAAATAAGAATACATTTAATTGAAAATTTTGATCTATAATATTTTTAGTGTCGAAAAAGGTAAAATAAAATATTACTTGTTTTATTTTTTTACTTACTCGGTTGTATTATTTTCTTGGTATTCGACTATGTAACAAATGATTTCTGAATTTCCTTTATGTTCAGGTTCTTCCCAACAGATATTGACTGAGGTAGAATCTGTTTCTAGCACGTTTGGTTTTCCAGGTGGAGATGGAATATCTAAAAATGGAAATGTAGAGTTAGCCCTGTTTTTTGTTGATTTTTACAGACAAATCATAAACATTAAGGCATATTTTGCTCTTACTTACCCAGAACAATAACATTAATTTCTATATCTACTTCCCCACAATTATTTTCAAGTTTAAGTTTATAAATTCCCGTATCACTATGTTCAACTTTCTTGATGGTTAAAGTGGCCGACTTGGAATCGATGGATGGTTTCAAGTGCTTTGATTTTTTAATGATTTTAGAATTAACAACCCATTCGTCGTTCGGTTGTGGAACAGCTTCATATGAAACATGTAGCGTAACATCAGTACCCCGTTTTATTCTATACTCGCGGTCGTAGCTGAGCACCTTTGGTGGGTATTCTATAACTGCAATACAAAAAGTGACAGTTAATTACAATATTACCTGCATCAAATACAATGTCGCTGGTAAAATCATGTTATGTCATGAACAAAAACATTAGGTGTTATATATACCAATGTATAAAATCTCAGTGTAGTAACCTACCTTCTACTATTAATTTAGTTGAACATTTCGCATCCAATAATACACAAGAGTAGTCGACTTGGTCCTCTTCGGTACATTTTCTTATTATAAGTGTTCGTTTGGTCATATCTGATATTAATGTGAACTTTTCACTTTCTTTAATTATAGTTTTCTTTTTGTACCAAGTGACATCCAAGGATTCATCAGGAATTTCAACCGTTAAATAAACATCTGTGCCTGCTGGAACTACCACAACTTCAGGAAGTCGCAGCGTAAAGGTTATTGATGGTTCTTCGACTGTAAGATTTGCTGTACATTTATCATTACCCACTTCACAGGAATATTCTCCCGCATCACTACTATCACAATCATATACTTTTAATTTTTGTTTTTTACCATCGATTGTGAGTTGAATATGATTTGAAAATTGAATCTCCGAACTGTCTTTAAACCATCGGACTAGAGCGTCACCCTTAGTTAATTCAATTTCAAATGTAGCTTTGTTTCCTTTGCTTACTTTTTGATCTTGGAGTCTTGATATTATTTCGGGAGGTAATTCTACCACAGTGACTTCAGCAGTGCACGAGTCATCTCGTAGTATGCACGTATATTCTCCTTCATCGTGAACTGATGTATTCCGAATGAGTAACTTTCTAATGTTCCCACGTTTCTCCAGTTCATATTTGTTTTTCTTTTGTTTGATTTTTTCGCCGTCTTTCTCCCAAAATACATCTGCCGTTTCAGAGTTGACTTCAACCTCTAGAATAGCAATATCTCTTTCTTTTACTTCAAAGTCTTGTAATTTACGTACAAATTCAGGTACAGTCTCTTGCACTATTAGTTTGGTAGTCGTTTCTTGGTCTTTTACACAACATTTTACAGTGCCCACATCAGTTAATTTAGTTTTCTTGATTCTTAATTTATGTACTCTACCTTCCTGTATTATTTCTCTGTGATCCATACCACTAACCTCTTTTTCATTATGGAACCATTTTGTAGACACCGTGTGAGACGTATGGCATTCTAGTATCACTGTATTTCCTTCTTCAGTTTCGTAAGAAGTATTTAATTTTTTGACAAATGTTACCTTATCGACGTCAATTGTAACTCTTGCCCCATGAGACGATTTACCGGCACTATTTGAGGCAACACATTTATAATCACCAGAGTCGATTTCGGAATCAACATTTAAAATTATCAATTCAATATTTTCACCATCGAAATTTTGTATAACTGTTTTTGAAGGTGTAATTATTTTATTGTTCCTATACCATGTTATGGACGGTACAGGATTGCCAGTTACTTTAGCCACCAATTTAATAGTTCCTTTTTCTTTCACAGTTATTTCTTGGAATCTGTTAATGAACAGTGGAGGCTCGGCATTTTCTTCTGTTGGCTCTGTAATAAATATACCATTACAATTAAAGGAACGGACAGATAAGTTCGCAGAGGTTTCTGTGTACGGCCATATCATTGTTAATGTAAGTTAAGTTTAATGGAAAAATAAATCAAATACATGAAAATACTAATGTCAAAATAATTATAAAGTCAATTAAGTAATATGAATCAGTAAATTTTACTCAGACTAAGATAGGTATGTGCAAGGTGCAATTTTCATTTTTAAAGTTTGAAAATAAATTATATATATATCTCATACCTTCAATAGTTATGACAGCACTGGTTTCTGTGGATCCTTCAGAATTAACAGCTTTCAATGTATATACTCCATCGTCCTTGCCCTTACGTGGTTTTATTATCGAGACAGTATGGGTCTCACCGTCAGATTTCATTGTCAGTGACTTTACAGGCTTATTATTTTTGTACCACGCAACAGTTGGCTGAGGATTTCCAACCACTTGTGTCGAAAGGACTATGCTTTCGCCTTCTCTTATAGTTAAGCTTCTCAATGGTTCGATTACTTGAGGCTTTTCTTTTTGACCGGTTTTAATTTTCAGGATAATTGGTAGACTAGCTTCACCTTCTCGGTTAACAGCTAACACTGTATATGTACCTTCTTGGAATTTTTTAACGTTAGATATTTTTAGTACGCTACAATACATATGCATATCTGATTCTGTCGCTACCGAAATATTCTCATCTGGAATAATTTCTTCACCTTTGAAGAACCATGCTATATCAGGTTCAGGTATAGCTACAAGTCTACATTCTAAGAATATTTGAGATCCTTCATCGACATATTGTGCTTTCGGTCGCTTGGAGAATGTCGGCGGAATGCCTTCTAAAATATCAGCTAACGAAGATTCCCTCGAGAGACTCTTTCTTGAAAGAATTGTCATTTCTGAGCCGTGGTCTGAAAGTGGAGCTTCAACAATCAGTTCTGTAGTACTTGATGCAAATCCTGCAGCATTTTTAGCTACACAAGTGAAAGTTCCAGCATCTTCTGGAAATACTTCTCTTATAACAAGGGTGGCCACATTATCATCATCATAATACATTTGAAAATCTTGTGACGGTTTAATTATCGCCGTTTGCCTGAACCAAGTAATTTGCGGTCTAGGATAGCCTTCTACTTGGCATTCAAATTGAACTGTTGATCCATCTGGAGTATGTTTTGGGTGTAGTTTCTCCACAAAAATAGGGGCTATTGCTTGCTCCTCCGAAGAAGGCTCTGCAATAAAATATATCAATATTATTTATAGCTTTACATTATTATGTAAAAATATATTCCATTTAACGATTTTACAATAGTGAAGTGCAGGATCTTATCTAAGTGTAATTATCGCAAACATACTATTTAGCAAAGAGCAATTGTGTATCTGTGCTAAAATAAACTTTTAATTATATATCTATATTTAGTGCACTTTCAATCGTGACAATGATTGCTTTTCGCAATACCGTTAAATAAAGAACGAAACGGTGTTATTAAAATGACTATTAAAACAAATATTTAATGTCTGTCGCCGGTACACGTCTTCCGTAAAAAATAAGCATCAGCATAAATTTCATACAATAAAATACTAAATCTGAAGTGCAGAAGATATTAGGTCTGAATAAGGTGGATTATGGATACTTATATAAACTTTCAATACACCCTTAGTTGAGTAGTTTTAAGCGACTTTCACTAAAGGTAGATAAATAGCAAGTTTATAGAGAATGGACGGGCTCACTTGTCCAAAGTACAGTAAGTTAAGTAGGGGGTATCACAGGATGACCGGTTCCACACGATCTTTGTAAATGTAAGATCAAGATCCCTATGTAGCACACAATACCATACAATAACGGACAGATCGTTTATTTTTAATAACAACAAAAATATTTTTTACATGCCCCTAAACATAAGCGTGAGCGTTACGAGAAATCGTAAGGTTAAGCTTGTAGCATTTTCATTAATAGCCCTTTGCAATTACCGTTACAATTTGCCACAACGTCGACCCAGTAACCCTTAAAAGCCTTGAAGATTTGATATCATGGGATCGCAGCAAAATGAAAAAAAATTACTTACTCTCGAAGACAGGAAGTTTGTCGATTTTTTCGTTAAGTTTTTTCTGGAGATACAGAGTATAGTTTGCTTCATCCATTAAGTATTGCGCCGGCACCCAGCCCTTTTCTTCTGTTAGGTGTTTGCGTACAAACCACCAATCTTGGTTAGTAGTTTCTAATTAAAACGAAACATTACATTTTAGTAAATCAATGGTAATCTATACAATAAAGCATCAGGATAGTACAAAAGGTGACATTCCGTAGTCTTGACCGTCACAACTATTATTCTCGATATAAATAAAAGTAAATATGAAAAAGGTGTTTCAACTTTGGTGATTTGTAGTGGTTAATTGTTAATAGTAGGTACCTGTATTAATACTGTACTTGATACTTGTACAACAAGCTACCTACATAAACTTTAATTTCACAAAGTTTTTGCAATGGCCTTTACACAAATAAGGCACAGGAACTATCTATGTCTATAACGATTTTCATACAATATCAAGAAACTGTACAGACATAAAAAGTCAACATATTTGTTGCTCTAACTGACAACATTACATAAAATATTATAAAAGTTTACTGGAACTTAACCAGCTAAGGTTTGGCTGTGCCTTATCCTACAAGAATATCTGGAATAATTTTAACTACCTAAAATTATATTGTCAATAAAAATAAACAATTTATGGCATTTAATAAATTGTAAGTTATTTTAAATATATTATTTATATTATAGTAGCTACACCCTCGCGGATTCACCCCCGGATGTCACATTTTCCCGGGACAAATAGAAGCCTATATGTTCTATCTATGTGCCTAGTTTCATCCCAATCTCTCCGGAAGTTCTTGCGTGAAAGAGTAACAAATCCACCCATACAAACTTTAAAATTTATAATATTAGTAGGATAGCTTGTCCAATTAGAAACCCTTTTTGAGGTTTAAGAATGTTGTCGAAAAATTAATATATTTTTTTAAGATAACGTACATTAATTGACATAATAAATGATTGGGTCAATAAATTAAATGTTTTCAAAAGGAATACCTAAAGTAAAATTTATAAATTATATACTTAAACTCTAACATTTAACCTATGTAAGTTTTAATACAATTGCACTTTATTTGTTTTTTACCTAATATATAGAGGCGTTCGCCTTCTACTAGGTTGATAGCTTCGTCAGTTTCCGCCACATACGAGTATACTGCAAACACAGTGTCACCGCTGCGTACGTCTTTTGGAGTTTCTGCAAAATATTTTTAAAAGAATTAAGAAATCAGATCGTTATAGCAGCATGCTTTTGAATAAAATAAACCAAAAGGAAAACTATAACAGGTGTTATTTATTAATTATATTTTTAGTAGTAGACATTGGTTTATCATAATTATCACTAGCTATCGTCCTGTGGTTTCAGTCTATGTTACTCGGAATAGTGTAGCTTTCCATCAGTAAAATAGATTTTGCAATTTGATGAGTAGTTTCGGAGATTACCTCGTTCATCCAAACTAATACAATTTAAATCTTATAAACTAAATAATAAATATCCCGGGACATTATTAACACACGGCCATCTAATTCCAAACTAAGCAGAGCTTGTACTATGGAAACCAGATAAATAATATACTACATATACTACTTTTTTTTTTCTAAATGCAGACTTATACACCCAGATACAGAACAAACAGACATGTTCATGCACACAAATGTTTGTCTTGGCTGGGAATCGAACCCGCGACCTTTTGGTTAGCAGTCAGAATCGCTAACCACCAAACTAACTGGCCTGCCACCTATACATATTTATAATATTAATGTCTTTTATAATTTGTACTCTGTCGGAACGGAACACATTGATAAAGGTATCAAATATAACATTAGGTATAACTTACACCAAACAAATTATTTTAATTGGGAGAATACAATTTTATTTGACTGCTTAATGTAGGTAGTTGGTACGTACCTGGAAATTCTTGTTCTTTGGAAATGCTCATTGACACATCAGCTTCTGTGAAGTAGGTAAATAGCAATATAGTACTATACAATACTGTAGTATTGTATTAAATAAATAACTTATGCGTATATGCTTCAACATTTTGCAAATATTTTAAAGCTTTTTTTATTTTACCGTATATTTAATTTGCTCTCGGAAAATCAATTGGCAACATTTCGTTTTTATTTTACCATTTATTGCGATGATACCACAGTTGACAGGACGTCGACTGTCATAACGGTAGTCGTGGTTTAGAACCCAACAATATGGTATAGCATTCGGTGAAGGAAAACATCTTGACGAAACCATAATACGGTGCGGTAAAGTATTTTGTAAGTCATTGCCAGGTTTAAATCTGCCGCCAAGCTGCCTACTGTGTGTTACACCATCTGATCATCCGAGAGCCAGTACCCGTAGGCGTGTTGTAACCTCCACCCTTGTGCTTATCACTACCTCATCTTAACTTACCATGGTGACATTGTAGGCAAACACGACCCTTAACATAGTTAAAAAATTATGATACGCGGAATAAAACATTATGTCCCTTAATATATTTATTCGAAATATGTTTGTTTCCAAGAAGAAATGATTTTTGAATTTCTTTATTTCATTTACATCCATTCCACCCATTTACACCACGACAGCAAATGAAATCACAAATCTTGGTGACCAAATTTAACTGTTGTGTTCCTTTCTTAGTCTTTCCCCAAAAAAAGCTTTTCATTCAATCTGGATTGGACCCAGGACAGAAATATAAATAATTTTCTCATATGAATTATTGTCAATAAAGGTAATAATTATGTACATATTTTTTATATCTCATGCAAATGTATACAAATTATTTTCTATAGTGTCACTATTTTCATAACTTTTGTTATTCAAGTTTGAATATTATGTCTATGGTTTGTAAGTACCGGAACAGACAAGACCATGCTTTGCAAAAAATACCCTTAATATGTAGAATATTAACCAGGCCAGAGAACCTACTTTGTTACCAACAATTGTTCATTGAATAGATCCAAATACACTAGACACAAAAGTAATATTACAGTGACAGTGTTAAGAGTACTGACTCCATGAATTTGCATATATTCCGGTTAAGACTGAGAGCTGAGCTATCATGTATACCTTTTTAGCCTATTCAACGATAGACATCGGGTCGGTGTGAATCTTTTTTTTTTGGTCCAAGACTGTAAGCTTTTTGCTATTATTTTATTCCAGAATCAGTCAGTCCTATACAAGTCAAAGATACTGAAACTACCGCTAGTTTGGAAATCAGTCTACAACTGAGAAGGTGCAGTCAAGAAACTCGGCACGGTAAAAAATTGTTTATACAATTTTAATATAAATTTACTAAAATTTGATATATATTTCGGTTATTCCATTCCAAGTAACATTAAATTTTATACAACACACTTGCCCTTTATAATCGTTCTTCGCCATTTAAAATGCTTAATAATTAAATAAAATTCGCATTAGGTCCAAACAAATTAAGCGCATTTTAAGTCTAGAGGTAGGTATTAGTATCAGTTCCGAATTCAGAATAAGCACTATTTACACAAGAATATTACTTACTTGCAGACATAATACAAGACGCAAGGGTATATTTTAAATCATCTTTCCAATTATCAATACTGAGAAAAATGGGAGGGTTCTATTAGGGCTACCATTATATTAAGTAAATCGTTTTCATGTTATTCCAAAGCAAATGTAACCCAACAGTAGTGTTACCTGTCTCGAAAAACCACATTTAAATTAATATTAAGAACTTTGCATTAGTACTCCACATTTCCATCGGTATAGTTATTACTATCAATCCTGTACCAAAGTACAAGTACATTCATGAATTAGTATTAATATGTTCTATATCTGGAATGATGTATTTCATAAGTGAGTATTAGTAGTATCTGTGTTTTGTAACGTAAACAATAAGTAATCTATCATACAATTAAGTGAAGCCCTACAGCTCTTAGCTATTTATATAATTTAATCTTAATTTCTCATTAAGTCACAGTCAAAACACGTCGTCGAGTACCCGCTGTTTACATTGTACCAACATAATAATAATTCGTTATTTTTTTCATGTATAATCTGATCGTTCTAGATACCAATACCTCTATAGTTAATAAAGCGTAAGCGACAAACCACTATAAACAATAATACGGCAATATTTTGTTTATAAAGCCAAGGTCATGGAGCAACAAACATTTTTATGTTTTAGTAAATTTTATCAAACATCCAGCGAGTAAGTAATTCAGTTTTTGAGAAAGCTTTTATAATATCAAATTAAAAGCTTAGTACCTTGAATTTGAGACGGTTTTCTAGGCTTTCGTTTAGCAGAAATAGTGAGTTGTTCTTCTTCATATGTGTCATCATTCTTCCTTTTCGGTTTTAATTCTATGCTAAGTTCTTCAACTTCACTGACCTCATACGGTGTTTTCTTAGCTTTTCGTTTGATGACCATTTCGACATTCTCTTCAGAATCAGCTTCACTGACAACCACCTCTTCGATTTGGCTGTCATCTTCAACTTCTTTAGTTATCTTTATAGAAGTCTCGTCAGAAGCTTCATTAATACTTGGTTTTTTCTTGTGCTTTAACCTGATTTTGCTAGATAGTGATAAATCTTCTTTAGAATATTGCTCAATTTGGGGTTTCACATCGAAACTTACTTCTTCCTGGACGTCAACTACGTATTTTGGTCTACTTTCTAATTTAAAACTAGCTTCGTGAGTAATTTCTGAATCTGAATCGGATCGTTTTGGTTTGGACATAGTAACTGAAGACGTTATTTCGTCAATAGTTTTCTCCTTTAACTTTACCGGCGCCTTTAAAGCCATCATAACGTTTGACGTGTTATCATCCTGTTCGATATCATCCTCTATAATTTCAACAATATCTGGCCCTTCATTTTCTTCGTAAAACTTAATAGATGTTTCATTAGCTTCTTCACTGAAAGTAGGTTGTCTTTGTGGTTTTAATTTTACCTTGCTAGACATAGAAATTTCTTCTTCAGCGTACGAATCTAAATGAATATTGAACTCTTGTTCCACATCTTCTTTCGTTTTTGTAGTTTTTGGTCTAAAAGTAACATTTTCTGGCTCTGTAATTTCTGGTAAAGTAACGGAGGATTTCCTTACAGGTTTTAATTTCTTTTTTATTGTTACTTCGTCAACTATTTCTTCTGATTTTTTTATACTTGGTCGCCTTGGTTTTATTGTGAATTGCTCTGGCTCATCATCAGGAACTTCATGTTCTATCTCTTCAGCTTTCTCTACAATACTGTTCCTCTTTTTTGATTCGATGATATCCTCAAATCCAAAGGACGGTTTTTCTAAATCAACTTTTTCTATTTCTGGTAATTGGGGCTCTTTATACACTTTTTTCTTAATTTTTGCTGCCTCTTTGACATTTCTAGACAAAATACCATTTTGTCGCAAACTGCCTAATGTACTTATGTTCAGATTTATGATTTCTGGCGGCCAATCTCTAACATAATTTATGCGACTCTTTAGTTGAAATTTGGGAAGTTTAACGATAGAAACATTCGATTTTGGTTTTGTAACAGTTTTCTTTAATTTGAGTTTTGTAAATTGTGGCCCTACTACACTTTCCGCATGCTGTGGTTGACTGATTTCTATAACTTTTCTTTCTATTACAATTGGTGTTAGTTTTGGTTTTGATTTTTTCTTTTTTTCTGACAAGGTTTCAATGGATTTTTGTTCAGTGTATTCAGGTTTATTTTGATCTGTCGTTATTACTTCATAATTATTTTCTTCAAGTTCTATGTTTTTGAGTTCCTGATCATCAGGCTCGTGAACATCGTCAATAATGATTTCAGCAGCTGTTTCTTTGTCTTCTATTTTCGATTTTTGTGTAATGTCGTGGACTTTATCTTTTTTAACTTTCTTGGGTTTTTTAACAATTTTAATGGCATCTTTTTCAGGTTTATCCACTACAATCTCTCCCAAAGGATTTTCATTTGTTACAACTTCTTCCGTTTGTTTTGGCTTCTCTTTGTCATCATCGCTCAAAACCGTTTCAGGTATTTTATCATCCACATTATCAGAGTGTATTTCATATTCTGTCTCTAATTCTGTTGATTTTGGTTTTTGCTTTGAAGGTTTCCGTAATTTATCTGTAGTTTTTTTATCACTAGCTTTTATCTTGTCTTCTTTTGGCTTCTCTTTTTCAGGAGCTTCTTTATCTGTGAGGCTTGGACTTTCAGACACATCAACTACATTTTCATGTGATATATCTGTAAAAAAAATTAACATACAATATTTTGAAGGGATTTTTAATGAGTATTAATATTCGCCTCCTTGTGTCAATTAGCCACTGTTTTAAAATATTGACTGCACGACAGCAAAAATAATTATGCAATTTAATAAAGAGAAATTTAATATAAAATAATCGGACCATAATTCTTTTTTCATAAATATAAAAAAATAGTTTAATTAAACATGTGCAAAGATATTTGTATTTAAACCATTCACGGGCCCTATTTTTTAAAGAGTTATAAGATCGGTTTACTTCAATACGCTGGCTCCTTCTTTCGGTGAATTCTTAAACCTATTTCGGCGTATAGATAGCGGCGTAGATAAATGCGAGCATCAAGCTTGCTGTTCTTGCTAAATTCGTACCATGCACGTGGATATGCCTCAATGATATGTTGCAAGACTTTACATACATTATTTTATCAATTTTAATCTATTATTCCAGACCCCATAGCCCCAGAATATTGATTTATTAAAATGTCTATATGGATGTTGGTTTTAAGCATTATATTATTAATACATACCAAATTAAGTTCGTTTTACGAAACATGCCCAACATAAGTCCAACATCAACTTGCCCGGTTTTTTATACACATTAAATTAAGTCAATCTTTTGTTTCAATGTAAAAAAATGAAAATGTCCACACTGTCAATGTCTATGCAAAAAGCGTGGTTCCCGAAAAACAACTCAGTGAAAAGTGATTTAAGATTTCCTTCAGTAGTTAGTCTAGTAAAAAACTGATGTTCGAATTGTCATTTGATGTCTTTGCCCTCCATGATTCCTCGATGATTCATCGTGTGCATCTATCTGTCACTCTCCATACTCGGTGACTATATGTGTGTGATATGACTTGAGTAGTGGTGTAGGTTTTTAAGCATACCACATCGTATGGTTTTTTGAATTTATTTAAAATGGTCAGGGATGTCTACATTATAAGCAATTTTATATTGGTTTAAGAAATATCATATTTAAATTATCCCATATCTGTTAAAATTACCTTAGCCTGTTGCAATCCCTAGGAAAATGACATCGCCAATGCGTTGTTGGACATGAACTGTTGACATCTTGACATATTTCCAAACAAACCTAACCAAAACATAGTTAAACATGCTAACTACTACGTCACGCCCGAAAACGTTTGGTGGGATAGCTCCCATAAAATCAGCAATAAAATCCAAAAAATCTTATGATATTCAAAAAGTAACTAACAATGGAGCCGACGAGAAGGTATAGTAATAAAACAAGGAACATAGTCGCCCTTGCAGCTTGCCACAAATAGACAATATATCTGTAATAAATATCTCAGAAATCCTACACTGTTCAATTATCCTTAAAATAAAAGTAGATCATATAAGAACAGTTCTAAGTTATACTATATGCACCTTATACAACGTCCTGATTGTGGAACTCTAAAGGCGTAAATCAAAATGCATTTGGAACTATGAATTTCACTATAGATAAGGCAGTTTCTAAAGACAGGAAAATGTTCATGAATTGATATTTTTATGTCAATAATAATACGTAATAATTATAATATTGATGTTACATTCAAAATAAAATAGATGAATTATATGTTGAGGTATACCAATAACTTTGATGAAGAAATGTGTTATTTTCAATATTTCGGGCGATTCCTCGATTACTTTAGCAGTGTCACTAGCGTCTTTATGTGTAAGAGGTGTAATTGTGTCGTTTGTAAATTCAAGTGTTTCACGAACTGAAATGATAGGCTGTTCGTCATCATTCTGTTCAGTGGTGATTTGTGTTGTATGTGTTTTGGGACCTACTTTCTTTTTGATAATACGTTTAGTGACTCGCTTTTGATGAGGCTTACCATCTGACGATTCAATTTCTTCGACTGTTGTCTCTTCAGGTAGTTCTATGACCTCCACGGGCTTTGTGTCTTCCTCGTCCTCTGCCTTTTCTTCTTCAGTAACAGAGACTGTCGTGATCGGGGCCTCATCATCTTTCTCGACAGTGGTGATTTCTGTGACTATTTTCTTTGGACCCTTTTTATCCTTGAGGACGCGTTTAGTCGTCTTGACTGAATGAATGTCACCAGATTCTGTACGAACTTGTGATAATGTAACTTTTTCAGGAGATTCCTCGATTACTTTAGAAGTGTCACTAGCGTGTTTATGTGTAAGAGGTGTAATTGTGTCGTCTGTAAATTCAAGTGTTTCATGAACTGAAATGATAGGCTGTTCGTCATCATTCTGTTCAGTGGTGATTTGTGTTGTATGTGTTTTGGGACCTACTTTCTTTTTGATAAGACGTTTAGTGACTCGCTTTTGGTGAGGCTTATCATCTGACGATTCAATTTCTTCGACTGTTGTCTCTTCAGGTAGTTCTATGATCTCCACGGGCTTTGTGTCTTCCTCGTCCTCTGCCCTTTCTTCTTCAGTAACAGAGACTGTCGTGATCGGGGCCTCATCATCTTTCTCGACAGTGGTGATTTCAGTGACTATTTGCTTTGGACCCTTGTTATCCTTGAGGACGCGTTTAGTCGTCTTGACTGAATGAATGTCACCAGATTCTGTACGAACTTGTGATAATGTAACTTTTTCAGGAGATTCCTCGATTACTTTAGCAGTGTCACTAGCGTGTTTATGTGTAAGAGGTGTAATTGTGTCATCTGTAAATTCAAGTGTTTCATGAACTGAAATGATAGGCTGTTCGTCATCATTCTTTTCAGTGGTGATTTGTGTTGTATGTGTTTTGGGACCTACTTTCTTTATGATAATACGTTTAGTGACTCGCTTATGTTGAGGCTTACCATCTGACGATGCAATTTCTTCGACTGTTGTCTCTTCAGGTAGTTCTATGATCTCCACGGGCTTTGTGTCTTCCTCGTCCTCTGCCTTTTCTTCTTCAGTAACAGAGACTGTCGTGATCGGGGCCTCATCATCTTTCTCGACAGTGGTGATTTCAGTGACTAATTGCTTTGGACCCTTTTTATCCTTGAGGACGCGTTTAGTCGTCTTGACTGAATGAATGTCACCAGATTCTGTACGAACTTGTGATAATGTAACTTTTTCAGGTGATTCCTCGATTACTTTAGCAGTGTCACTAGCGTGTTTATGTGTAAGAGGTGTAATTGTGTCGTCTGTAAATTCAAGTGTTTCATGAACTGAAATGATAGGCTGGTCGTCATCATTCTGTTCAGTGGTGATTTGTGTTGTATGTGTTTTGGGACCTACTTTCTTTTTGATAATACGTTTAGTGACTCGCTTTTGTTGAGGCTTACCATCTGACGATTCAATTTTTTCGACTGTTGTCTCCTCAGGTAGTTCTATGATCTCCACGGGCTTTGTGTCTTCCTCGTCCTCTGCCTTTTCTTCTTCAGTAACAGAGACTGTCGTGATCGGGGCCTCATCATCTTTCTCGACAGTGGTGATTTCAGTGACTATTTGCTTTGGACCCTTTTTATCCTTGAGGACGCGTTTAGTCGTCTTGACTGAATGAATGTCACCAGATTCTGTACGAACTTGTGATAATGTAACTTTTTCAGGAGATTCCTCGATTACTTTAGCAGTGTCACTAGCGTGTTTATGTGTAAGAGGTTTAATTGTGTCGTTTGTAAATTCAAGTGTTTCACGAACTGAAATGATAGGCTGTTCGTCATCATTCTGTTCAGTGGTGATTTGTGTTGTATGTGTTTTGGGACCTACTTTCTTTATGATAATACGTTTAGTGACTCGCTTTTGATGAGGCTTACCATCTGACGATTCAATTTCTTCGACTGTTGTCTCTTCAGGTAGTTCTATGATCTCCACGGGCTTTGTGTCTTCCTCGTCCTCTGCCTTTTCTTCTTCAGTAACAGAGACTGTCGTGATCGGGGCCTCGTCATCTTTCTCGACAGTGGTGATTTCTGTGACTATTTTCTTTGGACCCTTTTTATCCTTGAGGACGCGTTTAGTCGTCTTGACTGAATGAATGTCACCAGATTCTGTACGAACTTGTGATAATGTAACTTTTTCAGGAGATTCCTCGATTACTTTAGCAGTGTCACTAGTGTGTTTATGTGTAAGAGGTGTAATTGTGTCGTCTGTAAATTCAAGTGTTTCATGAACTGAAATGATAGGCTGTTCGTCATCATTCTGTTCAGTGGTGATTTGTGTTGTATGTGTTTTGGGACCTACTTTCTTTTTGATAAGACGTTTAGTGACTCGCTTTTGGTGAGGCTTACCATCTGACGATTCAATTTCTTCGACTGTTGTCTCTTCAGGTAGTTCTATGATCTCCACGGGCTTTGTGTCTTCCTCGTCTTCTGGCTTTTCTTCTTCAGTAACAGAGACTGTCGTGATCGGGGCCTCATCATCTTTCTCGACAGTGGTGATTTCAGTGACTATTTGCTTTGGACCCTTGTTATCCTTGAGGACGCGTTTAGTCGTCTTGACTGAATGAATGTCATCAGATTCTGTACGAACTTGTGATAATGTAACTTTTTCAGGAGATTCCTCGATGACTTTAGCAGTGTCACTAGCGTGTTTATGTGTAAGAGGTGTAATTGTGTCATCTGTAAATTCAAGTGTTTCATGAACTGAAATGATAGGCTGTTCGTCATCATTCTGTTCAGTGGTGATTTGTGTTGTATGTGTTTTGGGACCTACTTTCTTTTTGATAATACGTTTAGTGACTCGCCTATGTTGAGGCTTACCATCTGACGATTCAATTTCTTCGACTGTTGTCTCTTCAGGTAGTTCTATGATCTCCACGGGCTTTGTGTCTTCCTCGTCCTCTGCCTTTTCTTCTTCAGTAACAGAGACTGTCGTGATCGGGGCCTCATCATCTTTCTCGACAGTGGTGATTTCAGTGACTATTTGCTTTGGACCCTTTTTATCCTTGAGGACGCGTTTAGTCGTCTTGACTGAATGAATGTCACCAGATTCTGTACGAACTTGTGATAATGTAACTTTTTCAGGAGATTCCTCGATTACTTTAGCAGTGTCACTAGCGTGTTTATGTGTAAGAGGTGTAATTGTGTCGTCTGTAAATTCAAGTGTTTCATGAACTGAAATGATAGGCTGTTCGTCATCATTCTGTTCAGTGGTGATTTGTGTTGTATGTGTTTTGGGACCTATTTTCCTTTTGATAAGACGTTTAGTGACTCGCTTTTGGTGAGGCTTACCATCTGACGATTCAATTTCTTCGACTGTTGTCTCTTCAGGTAGTTCTATGATCTCCACGGGCTTTGTGTCTTCCTCGTCTTCTGCCTTTTCTTCTTCAGTAACAGAGACTGTCGTGATCGGGGCCTCATCATCTTTCTCGACAGTGGTGATTTCAGTGACTATTTGCTTTGGACCCTTTTTATCCTTGAGGACGCGTTTAGTCGTCTTGACTGAATGAATGTCACCAGATTCTGTACGAACTTGTGATAATGTAACTTTTTCAGGAGATTCCTCGATTACTTTAGCAGTGTCACTAGCGTGTTTATGTGTAAGAGGTGTATTTGTGTCGTCTGTAAATTCAAGTGTTTCATGAACTGAAATGATAGGCTGTTCGTCATCATTCTGTTCAGTGGTGATTTGTGTTGTATGTGTTTTGGGACCTACTTTCTTTTTGATAATACGTTTAGTGACTCGCTTATGTTGAGGCTTACCATCTGACGATTCAATTTCTTCGACTGTTGTCTCTTCAGGTAGTTCTATGATCTCCACGGGCTTTGTGTCTTCCTCGTCCTCTGCCTTTTCTTCTTCAGTAACAGAGACTGTCGTGATCGGGGCCTCATCATCTTTCTCGACAGTGGTGATTTCAGTGACTATTTGCTTTGGACCCTTTTTATCCTTGAGGACGCGTTTAGTCGTCTTGACTGAATGAATGTCACCAGATTCTGTACGAACTTGTGATAATGTAACTTTTTCAGGAGATTCCTCGATTACTTTAGCAGTGTCACTAGCGTGTTTATGTGTAAGAGGTGTATTTGTGTCGTCTGTAAATTCAAGTGTTTCATGAACTGAAATGATAGGCTGTTCGTCATCATTCTGTTCAGTGGTGATTTGTGTTGTATGTGTTTTGGGACCTACTTTCTTTTTGATAATACGTTTAGTGACTCGCTTATGTTGAGGCTTACCATCTGACGATTCAATTTCTTCGACTGTTGTCTCTTCAGGTAGTTCTATGATCTCCACGGGCTTTGTGTCTTCCTCGTCCTCTGCCTTTTCTTCTTCAGTAACAGAGACTGTCGTGATCGGGGCCTCATCATCTTTCTCGACAGTGGTGATTTCAGTGACTATTTGCTTTGGACCCTTTTTATCCTTGAGGACGCGTTTAGTCGTCTTGACTGAATGAATGTCACCAGATTCTGTACGAACTTGTGATAATGTAACTTTTTCAGGAGATTCCTCGATTACTTTAGCAGTGTCACTAGCGTGTTTATGTGTAAGAGGTGTAATTGTGTCGTCTGTAAATTCAAGTGTTTCATGAACTGAAATTATAGGTTGTTTGTCGTCTTCTTGTTCAGTTGTGATTTGTGTAGTTTGTGTTTTGGGACCTACTTTCTTTTTGATGATTCGTTTAGTGATTCGCTTGTGTCTAGGCTTACCGTCCGGTGTTTCAGTTTCTTCTACTGTTGTCTCTTCAGGTAGCTCTATGATCTCCACGGGCTTTGTGTCTTCGTCGTCCTCTGGCTGTTCCTCTTCAGTAATAGAGACAGTCGTTATCGGGGCCTCGTCGTCCTTCTCAACCGTGGTGATTTCAGTGATTTCTTGCTTTGGACCCTTTTTCTTCTTGATGACACGTTTCGTAGTCTTGACAGTTTTCACTTCACCAGTATCAGTACGGACTTGAGAAACTTCTACTTTTTCTGGAGCTTCTTCAATAACCTTGGCTGTGTCAGCATCGTGTGTTTCTGAGAAAGGTGTAGTGATGTCATCTGTTAATTCTAGTGTTTTGTGTACTGAAATTATGGGTTGTTTGTCGTCTTCTTGTTCAGTTGTTATTTGTGTAGTTTCTGTTTTAGGTCCTACTTTCTTTTTAATGATTCGTTTTGTAATTCGTTTTTGTCTAGGCTTACCGTCTGGTGTTTCAGTTTCTTCTACTGTTGTCTCTTCAGGTAGCTCTATTATCTCTGAGGGCTTTGTCTCTTCATCGTCCTTTGGCTTTTCCTCTTCAGTAACAGAGACAGTCGTAATTGGGGCCTCGTCATCCTTCTCAACCGTGGTGATTTCAGTAATTTCTTGCTTTGGACCCTTTTTCTTTTTGATGACACGTTTAGTGGTCTTAACTGAATGAACGTCACCAGATTCTGTACGAACTTGTGTTATGGTCACTTTTTCGGGTGATTCCTCTATTAATTTAGAAATGTCAGTATCGTGTTTATGTGTAAGAGGTGTAATTGTGTCGTCAGTAAATTCAAGTGTTTCATGAACTGAAATGATAGGTTGTTTGTCGTCTTCTTGTTCAGTTGTGATTTGTGTAGTTTGTGTTTTGGGACCTACTTTCTTTTTGATGATTCGTTTAGTGATTCGCTTGTGTCTAGGCTTACCGTCTGGTGTTTCAGTTTCTTCTACTGTTGTCTCTTCAGGTAGCTCTATGATCTCCACGGGCTTTGTGACTTCGTCGTCCTCTGGCTTTTCCTCTACAGTAATAGAGACAGTCGTTATCGGGGCCTCGTCGTCCTTCTCAACCGTGGTGATTTCAGTGATTTCTTGCTTTGGACCCTTTTTCTTCTTAATGACACGTTTTGTAGTCTTGACAGTTTTCACTTCACCAGTATCAGTACGGACTTGAGAAACTTCTACTTTTTCTGGAGCTTCTTCAATAACCTTGGCTGTGTCAGCATCGTGTGTTTCTGAGAAAGGTGTAGTGATGTCATCTGTTAATTCTAGTGTTTTGTGTACTGAAATTATGGGTTGTTTGTCGTCTTCTTGTTCAGTTGTTATTTGTGTAGTTTCTGTTTTGGGACCTACTTTCTTTTTGATGATTCGTTTAGTGATTCGCTTGTGTCTAGGCTTACCGTCCGGTGTTTCAGTTTCTTCTACTGTTGTCTCTTCAGGTAGCTCTATGATCTCCACGGGCTTTGTATCTTCCTCGTCCTCTGGCTTTTCCACTTCAGTAATAGAGACAGTCGTTATCGGGGCCTCGTCGTCCTTCTCAACCGTGGTGATTTCAGTTATTTCTTGCTTTGGACCCTTTTTCTTTTTGATGACACGTTTAGTGGTCTTAACTGAATGAACGTCACCAGATTCTGTACGAACTTGTGTTATGGTCACTTTTTCGGGTGATTCCTCTATTAATTTAGAAATGTCAGTATCGTGTTTATGTGTAAGAGGTGTAATTGTGTCGTCAGTAAATTCAAGTGTTTCATGAACTGAAATGATAGGTTGTTTGTCGTCTTCTTGTTCAGTTGTGATTTGTGTAGTTTGTGTTTTGGGACCTACTTTCTTTTTGATGATTCGTTTAGTGATTCGCTTGTGTCTAGGCTTACCGTCAGGTGTTTCAGTTTCTTCTACTGTTGTCTCTTCAGGTAGCTCTATGATCTCCACGGGCTTTGTGTCTTCGTCGTCCTCTGGCTTTTTTTCTTCAGTAATAGAGACAGTCGTTATCGGGGCCTCGTCGTCCTTCTCAACCGTGGTGATTTCAGTGATTTCTTGCTTTGGACCCTTTTTCTTCTTGATGACACGTTTCGTAGTCTTGACAGTTTTCACTTCACCAGTATCAGTACGGACTTGAGAAACTTCTACTTTTTCTGGAGCTTCTTCAATAACCTTGGCTGTGTCAGCATCGTGTGTTTCTGAGAAAGGTGTAGTGAAGTCATCTGTTAATTCTAGTGTTTTGTGTACTGAAATTATGGGTTGTTTGTCGTCTTCTTGTTCAGTTGTTATTTGTGTAGTTTCTGTTTTAGGTCCTACTTTCTTTTTAATGATTCGTTTTGTAATTCGTTTGTGTCTAGGCTTACCGTCTGGTGTTTCAGTTTCTTCTACGGTTGTCTCTTCAGGTAGCTCTATTATCTCTGAGGGCTTTGTCTCTTCATCGTCCTTTGGCTTTTCCACTTCAGTTACAGAGACTGTCGTGATCGGGGCCTCGTCATCTTTCTCAACCGTGGTGATTTCAGTTATTTCTTGCTTTGGACCCTTTTTCTTTTTGATGACACGTTTAGTGGTCTTAACTGAATTAACGTCACCAGATTCTGTACGAACTTGTGTTATGGTCACTTTTTCGGGTAATTCCTCGATTAATTTAGCAATGTCAGTATCGTGTTTATGTGTAAGAGGTGTAATTGTGTCGTCAGTAAATTCAAGTGTTTCATGAACTGAAATGATAGGTTGTTTGTCGTCTTCTTGTTCAGTTGTGATTTGTGTAGTTTGTGTTTTGGGACCTACTTTCTTTTTGATGATTCGTTTAGTGATTCGCTTGTGTCTAGGCTTACCGTCCGGTGTTTCAGTTTCTTCTACTGTTGTCTCTTCAGGTAGCTCTATGATCTCCACGGGTTTTGTGTCTTCCTCGTCCTCTGGCTTTTCCTCTTCAGTAATAAAGACAGTCGTTATCGGGGCCTCGTCGTCCTTCTCAACCGTGGTGATTTCAGTGATTTCTTGCTTTTGACCCTTTTTCTTCTTGATGACACGTTTCGTAGTCTTGACAGTTTTCACTTCACCAGTATCAGTACGGACTTGAGAAACTTCTACTTTTTCTGGAGCTTCTTCAATAACCTTGGCTGTGTCAGCATCGTGTGTTTCTGAGAAAGGTGTAGTGATGTCATCTGTTAATTCTAGTGTTTTGTGTACTGAAATTATGGGTTGTTTGTCGTCTTCTTGTTCAGTTGTTATTTGTGTAGTTTCTGTTTTAGGTCCTACTTTCTTTTTAATGATTCGTTTTGTAATTCGTTTGTGTTTAGGCTTACCGTCTGGTGTTTCAGTTTCTTCTACTGTTGTCTCTTCAGGTAGCTCTATTATCTCTGAGGGCTTTGTCTCTTCATCGTCCTTTGGCTTTTCCACTTCAGTTACAGAGACTGTCGTGATCGGGGCCTCGTCATCTTTCTCAACCGTGGTGATTTCAGTTATTTCTTGCTTTGGACCCTTTTTCTTTTTGATGACACGTTTAGTGGTCTTAACTGAATTAACGTCACCAGATTCTGTACGAACTTGTGTTATGGTCACTTTTTCGGGTAATTCCTCGATTAATTTAGCAATGTCAGTATCGTGTTTATGTGTAAGAGGTGTAATTGTGTCGTCAGTAAATTCAAGTGTTTCATGAACTGAAATGATAGGTTGTTTGTCGTCTTCTTGTTCAGTTGTGATTTGTGTAGTTTGTGTTTTGGGACCTACTTTCTTTTTGATGATTCGTTTAGTGATTCGCTTGTGTCTAGGCTTACCGTCCGGTGTTTCAGTTTCTTCTACTGTTGTCTCTTCAGGTAGCTCTATGATCTCCACGGGTTTTGTGTCTTCCTCGTCCTCTGGCTTTACCTCTTCAGTAATAAAGACAGTCGTTATCGGGGCCTCGTCGTCCTTCTCAACCGTGGTGATTTCAGTGATTTCTTGCTTTTGACCCTTTTTCTTCTTGATGACACGTTTCGTAGTCTTGACAGTTTTCACTTCACCAGTATCAGTACGGACTTGAGAAACTTCTACTTTTTCTGGAGCTTCTTCAATAACCTTGGCTGTGTCAGCATCGTGTGTTTCTGAGAAAGGTGTAGTGATGTCATCTGTTAATTCTAGTGTTTTGTGTACTGAAATTATGGGTTGTTTGTCGTCTTCTTGTTCAGTTGTTATTTGTGTAGTTTCTGTTTTAGGTCCTACTTTCTTTTTAATGATTCGTTTTGTAATTCGTTTGTGTCTAGGCTTACCGTCTGGTGTTTCAGTTTCTTCTACTGTTGTCTCTTCAGGTAGCTCTATTATCTCTGAGGGCTTTGTCTCTTCATCGTCCTTTGGCTTTTCCACTTCAGTTACAGAGACTGTCGTGATCGGGGCCTCGTCATCTTTCTCAACCGTGGTGATTTCAGTTATTTCTTGCTTTGGACCCTTTTTCTTTTTGATGACACGTTTAGTGGTCTTAACTGAATTAACGTCACCAGATTCTGTACGAACTTGTGTTATGGTCACTTTTTCGGGTAATTCCTCGATTAATTTAGCAATGTCAGTATCGTGTTTATGTGTAAGAGGTGTAATTGTGTCGTCAGTAAATTCAAGTGTTTCATGAACTGAAATGATAGGTTGTTTGTCGTCTTCTTGTTCAGTTGTGATTTGTGTAGTTTGTGTTTTGGGACCTACTTTCTTTTTGATGATTCGTTTAGTGATTCGCTTGTGTCTAGGCTTACCGTCCGGTGTTTCAGTTTCTTCTACTGTTGTCTCTTCAGGTAGCTCTATGATCTCCACGGGTTTTGTGTCTTCCTCGTCCTCTGGCTTTTCCTCTTCAGTAATAAAGACAGTCGTTATCGGGGCCTCGTCGTCCTTCTCAACCGTGGTGATTTCAGTGATTTCTTGCTTTTGACCCTTTTTCTTCTTGATGACACGTTTCGTAGTCTTGACAGTTTTCACTTCACCAGTATCAGTACGGACTTGAGAAACTTCTACTTTTTCTGGAGCTTCTTCAATAACCTTGGCTGTTTCAGCATCGTGTGTTTCTGAGAAAGGTGTAGTGATGTCATCTGTTAATTCTAGTGTTTTGTGTACTGAAATTATGGGTTGTTTGTCGTCTTCTTGTTCAGTTGTTATGTGTGTTGTTTCCGTTTCAGGACCTACTTTCTTTTTGATGATTCGTTTAGTGATACGCTTGTGTCTAAGCTTACCGTCTGGTGTTTCAGTTTCTTCTACTGTTGTCTCTTCAGGTAGCTCTATGATCTCCACGGGCTTTGTGTCTTCCTCGTCCTCTGGCTTTTCCTCTTCAGTAATAGAGACAGTCGTTATCGGGGCCTCGTCGTCCTTCTCAACCGTGGTGATTTCAGTGATTTCTTGCTTTGGACCCTTTTTCTTCTTGATGACACGTTTCGTAGTCTTGACAGTTTTCACTTCACCAGTATCAGTACGGACTTGAGAAACTTCTACTTTTTCTGGAGCTTCTTCAATAACCTTGGCTGTGTCAGCATCGTGTGTTTCTGAGAAAGGTGTAGTGATGTCATCTGTTAATACTAGTGTTTTGTGTACTGAAATTATGGGTTGTTTGTCGTCTTCTTGTTCAGTTGTTATTTCTGTAGTTTCTGTTTTAGGTCCTACTTTCTTTTTAATGATTCGTTTTGTAATTCGTTTGTGTCTAGGTTTACCGTCTGGTGTTTCAGTTTCTTCTACTATTGTCTCTTCAGGTAGCTCTATTATCACTGAGGGCTTTGTCTCTTCATCGTCCTTTGGCTTTTCCTTTTCAGTTACAGAGACTGTCGTGATCGGGGCCTCGTCATCTTTCTCAACCGTAGTGATTTCAGTAATTTCTTGCTTTAGACCCTTTTTCTTTTTGATGACACGTTTAGTGGTCTTAACTGAATGAACGTCTCCAGATTCTGTACGAACTTGTGTTATGGTCACTTTTTCGGGTGATTCCTCTATTAATTTAGCAATGTCAGTATCGTGTGTATGTGTAAGAGGTGTAATTGTGTCGTCAGTAAATTCAAGTGTTTCATGAACTGAAATGATAGGTTGTTTGTCGTCTTCTTGTTCAGTTGTGATTTGTGTAGTTTGTGTTTTGGGACCTACTTTCTTTTTGATGATTCGTTTAGTGATTCGCTTGTGTCTAGGCTTACCGTCTGGTGTTTCAGCTTCTTCTACAGTTGTCTCTTCAGGTAGCTCTATGATTTCCACGGGCTTTGTGTCTTCCTCGTCCTCTGGCTTTTCCTCTTCAATAATAGAGACAGTCGTTATCGGGGCCTCGTCGTCCTTCTCAACAGTGGTGATTTCAGTAATTTCTTGCTTTGGACCCTTTTTCTTCTTGATGACACGTTTTGTAGTCTTGACAGTTTTCACTTCACCAGTATCAGTACGGACTTGAGAAATTTCTACTTTTTCTGGAGCTTCTTCAATAACCTTGACTGTGTCAGCATCGTGTGTTTCTGAGAAAGGTGTAGTGATGTCATCTGTTAATTCTAGTGTTTTGTGTACTGAAATTATGGGTTGTTTGTCGTCTTCTTGTTCAGTTGTTATTTGTGTAGTTTCTGTCTTAGGTCCTACTTTCTTTTTAATGATTCGTTTTGTAATTCGTTTGTGTCTAGGCTTACCGTCTGGTGTTTCAGTTTCTTCTACTGTTGTCTCTTCAGGTAGCTCTATTATCTCTGAGGTATTTGTCTCTTCATCGTCCTTTGGCTTTTCCTCTTCAGTAACAGAGACAGTCGTGATTGGGGCCTCGTCATTCTTCTCAACCGTGGTGATTTCAGTAATTTCTTGCTTTGGACCCATTTTCTTTTTGATGACACGTTTAGTGGTCTTAACTGAATGAACGTCACCTGATTCTGTACGGACTTGAGAAAATTCTACTTTTTCTGGAACTTCTTCAATAACCTTGGCTGTGTCAGCATCGTGTGTTTCTGAGAAAGCTGTAGTGATGTCATCTGTTAATTCTAGTGTTTTGTGTACTGAAATTATGGGTTGTTTGTCGTCTTCTTGTTCGGTTGTTATTTGTGTAGTTTCTGTTTTAGGTCCTACTTTCTTTTTAATGATTCGTTTTGTAATTCGTTTGTGTCTAGGCTTACCGTCTGGTGTTTCAGTTTCTTCTACTGTTGTCTCTTCAGGTAGCTCTATTATCTCCGAGGGCTGTGTCTCTTCATCGTCCTTTGCCTTTTCTTCTTCAGTAACAGAGACTGTCGTGATCGGGGCCTCGTCATCTTTCTCAACCGTGGTGATTTCAGTTATTTCTTGCTTTGGACCCTTTTTCTTCTTGATGACACGTTTTGTAGTCTTGACAGTTTTTACTTCACCAGTGTCAGTACGGACTTGAGAAATTTCTACTTTTTCTGGAGCTTCTTCAATAACCTTGGCTGTTTCAGCATCGTGTGTTTCTGAGAAAGGTGTAGTGATGTCATCTGTTAATTCTAGTGTTTTGTGTACTGAAATTATGGGTTGTTTGTCGTCTTCTTGTTCAGTTGTTATGTGTGTTGTTTCCGTTTCAGGACCTACTTTCTTTTTGATGATTCGTTTAGTGATACGCTTGTGTCTAAGCTTACCGTCTGGTGTTTCAGTTTCTTCTACTGTTGTCTCTTCAGGTAGCTCTATGATCTCCACGGGCTTTGTGTCTTCCTCGTCCTCTGGCTTTTCCTCTTCAGTAATAGAGACAGTCGTTATCGTGGCCTCGTCGTCCTTCTCAACCGTGGTGATTTCAGTGATTTCTTGCTTTGGACCCTTTTTCTTCTTGATGACACGTTTCGTAGTCTTGACAGTTTTCACTTCACCAGTATCAGTACGGACTTGAGAAACTTCTACTTTTTCTGGAGCTTCTTCAATAACCTTGGCTGTGTCAGCATCGTGTGTTTCTGAGAAAGGTGTAGTGATGTCATCTGTTAATTCTAGTGTTTTGTGTACTGAAATTATGGGTTGTTTGTCGTCTTCTTGTTCAGTTGTTATTTGTGTAGTTTCTGTTTTAGGTCCTACTTTCTTTTTAATGATTCGTTTTGTAATTCGTTTTTGTCTAGGCTTACCGTCTGGTGTTTCAGTTTCTTCTACTGTTGTCTCTTCAGGTAGCTCTATTATCTCTGAGGGCTTTGTCTCTTCATCGTCCTTTGGCTTTTCCTCTTCAGTAACAGAGACAGTCGTAATTGGGGCCTCGTCATCCTTCTCAACCGTGGTGATTTCAGTAATTTCTTGCTTTGGACACTTTTTCTTTTTGATGACACGTTTAGTGGTCTTAACTGAATGAACGTCACCAGATTCTGTACGAACTTGTGTTATGGTCACTTTTTCGGGTGATTCCTCTATTAATTTAGCAATGTCAGTATCGTGTTTATGTGTAAGAGGTGTAATTGTGTCGTCAGTAAATTCAAGTGTTTCATGAACTGAAATGATAGGTTGTTTGTCGTCTTCTTGTTCAGTTGTGATTTGTGTAGTTTGTGTTTTGGGACCTACTTTCTTTTTGATGATTCGTTTAGTGATTCGCTTGTGTCTAGGCTTACCGTCTGGTGTTTCAGTTTCTTCTACTGTTGTCTCTTCAGGTAGCTCTATGATCTCCACGGGCTTTGTGACTTCGTCGTCCTCTGGCTTTTCCTCTACAGTAATAGAGACAGTCGTTATCGGGGCCTCGTCGTCCTTCTCAACCGTGGTGATTTCAGTGATTTCTTGCTTTGGACCCTTTTTCTTCTTAATGACACGTTTTGTAGTCTTGACAGTTTTCACTTCACCAGTATCAGTACGGACTTGAGAAACTTCTACTTTTTCTGGAGCTTCTTCAATAACCTTGGCTGTGTCAGCATCGTGTGTTTCTGAGAAAGGTGTAGTGATGTCATCTGTTAATTCTAGTGTTTTGTGTACTGAAATTATGGGTTGTTTGTCGTCTTCTTGTTCAGTTGTTATTTGCGTAGTTTCTGTTTTGGGACCTACTTTCTTTTTGATGATTCGTTTAGTGATTCGCTTGTGTCTAGGCTTACCGTCCGGTGTTTCAGTTTCTTCTACTGTTGTCTCTTCAGGTAGCTCTATGATCTCCACGGGCTTTGTGTCTTCCTCGTCCTCTGGCTTTTCCTCTTCAGTAATAGAGACAGTCGTTATCGGGGCCTCGTCGTCCTTCTCAACCGTGGTGATTTCAGTGATTTCTTGCTTTGGACCCTTTTTCTTCTTGATGACACGTTTCGTAGTCTTGACAGTTTTCACTTCACCAGTATCAGTACGGACTTGAGAAATGTCTACTTTTTCTGGAGCTTCTTCAATAACCTTGGCTGTGTCAGCATCGTGTGTTTCTGAGAAAGGTGTAGTGATGTCATCTGTTAATTCTAGTGTTTTGTGTACTGAAATTATGGGTTGTTTGTCGTCTTCTTGTTCAGTTGTTATTTGTGTAGTTTCTGTTTTAGGTCCTACTTTCTTTTTAATGATTCGTTTTGTAATTCGTTTGTGTCTAGGCTTACCGTCTGGTGTTTCAGTTTCTTCTACTGTTGTCTCTTCAGGTAGCTCTATTATCTCTGAGGGCTTTGTATCTTCATCGTCCTTTGGCTTTTCCTCTTCAGTAACAGAGACAGTCGTGATCGGGGCTTCGTCATCTTTCTCAACCGTGGTGATTTCAGTTATTTCTTGCTTTGGACCCTTTTTCTTTTTGATGACACGTTTAGTGGTCTTAACTGAATTAACGTCACCAGATTCTGTACGAACTTGTGTTATGGTCACTTTTTCGGGTGATTCCTCTATTAATTTAGCAATGTCAGTATCGTGTTTATGTGTAAGAGGTGTAATTGTGTCGTCAGTAAATTCAAGTGTTTCATGAACTGAAATGATAGGTTGTTTGTCGTCTTCTTGTTCAGTTGTGATTTGTGTAGTTTGTGTTTTGGGACCTACTTTCTTTTTGATGATTCGTTTAGTGATTCGCTTGTGTCTAGGCTTACCGTCTGGTGTTTCAGTTTCTTCTACTGTTGTCTCTTCAGGTAGCTCTATGATCTCCACGGGCTTTGTGTCTTCGTCGTCCTCTGGCTTTTCCTCTTCAGTAATAGAGACAGTCGTTATCGGGGCCTCGTCGTCCTTCTCAACCGTGGTGATTTCAGTGATTTCTTGCTTTGGACCCTTTTTCTTCTTGATGACACGTTTTGTAGTCTTGACAGTTTTCACTTCACCAGTATCAGTACGGACTTGAGAAATTTCTACTTTTTCTGGAGCTTCTTCAATAACCTTGGCTGTGTCAGCATCATGTGTTTCTGAGAAAGGTGTAGTGATGTCATCTGTTAATTCTAGTGTTTTGTGTACTGAAATTATGGGTTGTTTGTCGTCTTCTTGTTCAGTTGTTATTTGTGTAGTTTCTGTTTTAGGTCCTACTTTCTTTTTAATGATTCGTTTTGTAATTCGTTTGTGTCTAGGCTTACCGTCTGGTGTTTCAGTTTCTTCTACTGTTGTCTCTTCAGGTAGCTCTATTATCTCTGAGGGATTTGTCTCTTCATCGTCCTTTGGCTTTTCCACTTCAGTTACAGAGACTGTCGTGATCGGGGCCTCGTCATCTTTCTCAACCGTGGTGATTTCAGTTATTTCTTGCTTTGGACCCTTTTTCTTTTTGATGACACGTTTAGTGGTCTTAACTGAATGAACGTCACCAGATTCTGTACGAAGTTGTGTAATGGTCACTTTTTCGGGTGATTCCTCGATTAATTTAGCAATGTCAGTATCGTGTTTATGTGTAAGAGGTGTAATTGTGTCGTCAGTAAATTCAAGTGTTTCCTGAACTGAAATGATAGGTTGTTTGTCGTCTTCTTGTTCAGTTGTGATTTGTGTAGTTTGTGTTTTGGGACCTACTTTCTTTTTGATGATTCGTTTAGTGATTCGCTTGTATCTAGGCTTACCGTCTGGTGTTTCAGCTTCTTCTACAGTTGTCTCCTCAGGTAGCTCTATGATCTCCACGGGCTTTGTGTCTTCGTCGTCCTCTGGCTTTTCCTCTTCAGTAATAGAGACAGTCGTAATCGGGGCCTCGTCGTCCTTCTCAACAGTGGTGATTTCAGTAATTTCTTGCTTTGGACCCTTTTTCTTCTTGATGACACGTTTTGTAGTCTTGACAGTTTTCACTTCACCAGTATCAGTACGGACTTGAGAAATTTCTACTTTTTCTGGAGCTTCTTCAATAACCTTGGCTGTGTCAGCATCATGTGTTTCTAAGAAAGGTGTAGTGATGTCATCTGTTAATTCTAGTGTTTTGTGTACTGAAACAATGGGTTGTTTGTCGTCTTCTTGTTCAGTTATTATTTGTGTAGTTTCTGTTTTAGGACCTACTTTCTTTTTAATGATTCGTTTTATAATTTGTTTGTGTCTAGGCTTGCCGTCTGGTGTTTCAGTTTCTTCTACTGTTGTCTCTTCAGGTAGCTCTATTATCTCTGAGGTCTTTGTCTCTTCATCGTCCTTTAGCTTTTCCTCTTCAGTAACAGAGACAGTCGTGATTGGGGCCTCGTCATCCTTCTCAACCGTGGTGATTTCAGTAATTTCTTGCTTTGGACCCTTTTTCTTCTTGATGACACGTTTTGTAGTCTTGACAGTTTTCACTTCGCCAGTTTCAGTACGGACTTGAGAAATTTCTACTTTTTCTGGAGCTTCTTCAATAACCTTGGCTGTGTCAGTATCGTGTAATTCTGAGAAAGGTGTAGTGATGTCATCTGTTAGTTCTAGTGTTTTGTGTACTGAAATTATGGGTTGTTTGTGGTCTTCTTGTTCAGTTGTTATTTGTGTTGTTTCCGTTTTAGGACCAATTTTCTTTTTAATGATTCGTTTAGTGATTCGCTTGTGTTTGGGCTTACCGTCTGGTGTTTCAGTTTCTTCTACTGTTGTCTCTTCAGGTAGCTCTATGATCTCCACGGGCTTTGTGTCTTCGTCGTCCTCTGGCTTTTCCTCTACAGTTATAGAGACAGTCGTTATCGGGGCCTCGTCGTCCTTCTCGACCGTGGTGATTTCAGTGATTTCTTGCTTTGGACCCTTTTTCTTCTTTATGACACGTTTTGTAGTCTTGACAGTTTTCACTTCGCCAGTTTCAGTACGGACTTGAGAAATTTCTACTTTTTCTGGAGCTTCTTCAATAACCTTGGCTGTATCAGTATCGTGTGTTTCTGAGAAAGGTGTAGTGATGTCATCTGTTAATTCTAGTGTTTTGTGTACTGAAATTATGGGTTGTTTGTCGTCTTCTTGTTCAGTTGTTATGTGTGTTGTTTCCGTTTTAGGACCTACTTTCTTTTTAATGATTCGTTTAGTGATTCGCTTGTGTTTTGGCTTACCGTCTGGTGTTTCAGTTTCTTCAACGGTTGTCTCTTCGGGAAGCTCTATGATCTCCACGGGCTCTTTGTTTATTTCGTCTTCTGGCTTTTCTTCTTCGGTAACCGAGACTGTCGTGATCGGGGCCTCGTTATCCTTCTCAACAGTGGTGATTTCAGTAATTTCTTGCTTTGGACCCTTTTTCTTCTTTATGACACGTTTTGTAGTCTTGACAGTTTTCACTTCGCCAGTTTCAGTACGGACTTGAGAAATTTCTACTTTTTCTGGAGCTTCTTCAATAACCTTGGCTGTATCAGTAACGTGAGTTTCTGAGAAAGGTGTAGTGATGTCATCTGTTAATTCTAATGTTTTGTGTACTGAAATGATGGGTTGTTTGTCGTCTTCTTGTTCAGTTGTTATTTCAGTTGTTTCAGTTTTAGGACCTACTTTCTTTTTAATGATTCGTTTAGTGATTCGCTTGTGTTTAGGCTTACCGTCTTGTGTTTCTGTTTCTTCGAAGGTTGTCTCTTCGGGAAGCTCTATGATCTCCACGGGTTTTTTGTCTTCCTCTTCCTTTGGTTTTTCCTCCTCAGTAACAGAGACTGTCGTGATCGGGGCCTCATCATCCTTCTCAACCGTGGTGATTTCAGTAATTTCTTGCTTAGGACCCTTTTTCTTCTTTATGACACGTTTTGTAGTTTTGACAGTTTTCACTTCGCCAGTTTCAGTACGGACTTGAGAAATTTCTACTTTTTCTGGAGCTTCTTCAATAACCTTGGCTGTATCAGTATCGTGAGTTTCTGAGAAAGGTGTAGTGATTTCATCTGTTAATTCTAATGTTTTGTGTATTGAAATGATGGGTTGTTTGTCGTCTTCTTGTTCAGTTGTTATTTCAGTTGTTTCAGTTTTAGGACCTACTTTCTTTTTAATGATTCGTTTAGTGATTCGCTTGTGTTTAGGCTTACCGTCTTGTGTTTCTGTTTCTTCGACGGTTGTCTCTTCGGGAAGCTCTATGATCTCCACGGGTTTTTTGTCTTCCTCTACCTTTGGTTTTTCCTCCTCAGTAACAGAGACTGTCGTGATCGGGGCCTCATCATCCTTCTCAACCGTGGTGATTTCAGTGATTTCTTGCTTTGGACCCTTTTTCTTCTTTATGACACGTTTTGTAGTCTTGACAGTTTTCACTTCGCCAGTTTCAGTACGGACTTGAGAAATTTCTACTTTTTCTGGAGCTTCTTCAATAACCTTGGCTGTATCAGTATCGTGTGTTTCTGAGAAAGATGTAGTGATGTCATCTGTTAATTCTAGTGTTTTGTGTACTGAAATTATGGGTTGTTTGTCGTCTTCTTGTTCAGTTGTTATGTGTGTTGTTTCAGTTTTAGGACCTACTTTCTTTTTAATGATTCGTTTAGTGATTCGCTTGTGTTTAGGCTTACCGTCTGGTGTTTCAGTTTCTTCAACGGTTGTCTCTTCGGGAAGCTCTATGATCTCCACGGGCTCTTTGTTTATTTCGTCTTCTGGCTTTTCTTCTTCGGTAACCGAGACTGTCGTGATCGGGGCCTCGTTATCCTTCTCAACAGTGGTGATTTCAGTAATTTCTTGCTTTGGACCCTTTTTCTTCTTTATGACACGTTTTGTAGTCTTGACAGTTTTCACTTCGCCAGTTTCAGTACGGACTTGAGAAATTTCTACTTTTTCTGGAGCTTCTTCAATAACCTTGGCTGTATCAGTATCGTGAGTTTCTGAGAAAGGTGTAGTGATGTCATCTGTTAATTCTAATGTTTTGTGTACTGAAATGATGGGTTGTTTGTCGTCTTCTTGTTCAGTTGTTATTTCAGTTGTTTCAGTTTTAGGACCTACTTTCTTTTTAATGATTCGTTTAGTGATTCGCTTGTGTTTAGGCTTACCGTCTTGTGTTTCTGTTTCTTCGACGGTTGTCTCTTCGGGAAGCTCTATGATCTCCACGGGTTTATTGTCTTCCTCTTCCTTTGGTTTTTCCTCCTCAGTAACAGAGACGGTCGTGATCGGGGCCTCATCATCCTTCTCAACCGTGGTGATTTCAGTGATTTCTTGCTTTGGACCCTTTTTCTTCTTTATGACACGTTTTGTAGTCTTGACAGTTTTCACTTCGCCAGTTTCAGTACGGACTTGAGAAATTTCTACTTTTTCTGGAGCTTCTTCAATAACCTTGGCTGTATCAGTATCGTGAGTTTCTGAGAAAGGTGTAGTGATGTCATCTGTTAATTCTAATGTTTTGTGTACTGAAATGATGGGTTGTTTGTCGTCTTCTTGTTCAGTTGTTATTTCAGTTGTTTCAGTTTTAGGACCTACTTTCTTTTTAATGATTCGTTTAGTGATTCGCTTGTGTTTAGGCTTACCGTCTTGTGTTTCTGTTTCTTCGACGGTTGTCTCTTCGGGAAGCTCTATGATCTCCACGGGTTTTTTGTCTTCCTCTACCTTTGGTTTTTCCTCCTCAGTAACAGAGACTGTCGTGATCGGGGCCTCGTTATCCTTCTCAACAGTGGTGATTTCAGTGATTTCTTGCTTTGGACCCTTTTTCTTCTTTATGACACGTTTTGTAGTCTTGACAGTTTTCACTTCGCCAGTTTCAGTACGGACTTGAGAAATTTCTACTTTTTCTGGAGCTTCTTCAATAACCTTGGCTGTATCAGTATCGTGAGTTTCTGAGAAAGGTGTAGTGATGTCATCTGTTAATTCTAATGTTTTGTGTACTGAAATGATGGGTTGTTTGTCGTCTTCTTGTTCAGTTGTTATTTCAGTTGTTTCAGTTTTAGGACCTACTTTCTTTTTAATGATTCGTTTAGTGATTCGCTTGTGTTTAGGCTTACCGTCTTGTGTTTCTGTTTCTTCGACGGTTGTCTCTTCGGGAAGCTCTATGATCTCCACGGGTTTATTGTCTTCCTCTTCCTTTGGTTTTTCCTCCTCAGTAACAGAGACTGTCGTGATCGGGGCCTCATCATCCTTCTCAACCGTGGTGATTTCAGTGATTTCTTGCTTTGGACCCTTTTTCTTCTTTATGACACGTTTTGTAGTCTTGACAGTTTTCACTTCGCCAGTTTCAGTACGGACTTGAGAAATTTCTACTTTTTCTGGAGCTTCTTCAATAACCTTGGCTGTATCAGTATCGTGAGTTTCTGAGAAAGGTGTAGTGATGTCATCTGTTAATTCTAATGTTTTGTGTACTGAAATGATGGGTTGTTTGTCGTCTTCTTGTTCAGTTGTTATTTCAGTTGTTTCAGTTTTAGGACCTACTTTCTTTTTAATGATTCGTTTAGTGATTCGCTTGTGTTTAGGCTTACCGTCTTGTATTTCTGTTTCTTCGACGGTTGTCTCTTCGGGAAGCTCTATGATCTCCACGGGTTTTTTGTCTTCCTCTACCTTTGGTTTTTCCTCCTCAGTAACTGAGACTGTCGTGATCGGGGCCTCGTTATCCTTCTCAACAGTGGTGATTTCAGTGATTTCTTGCTTTGGACCCTTTTTCTTCTTTATGACACGTTTTGTAGTCTTGACAGTTTTCACTTCGCCAGTTTCAGTACGGACTTGAGAAATTTCTACTTTTTCTGGAGCTTCTTCAATAACCTTGGCTGTATCAGTATCGTGAGTTTCTGAGAAAGGTGTAGTGATGTCATCTGTTAATTCTAATGTTTTGTGTACTGAAATGATGGGTTGTTTGTCGTCTTCTTGTTCAGTTGTTATTTCAGTTGTTTCAGTTTTAGGACCTACTTTCTTTTTAATGATTCGTTTAGTGATTCGCTTGTGTTTAGGCTTACCGTCTTGTGTTTCTGTTTCTTCGACGGTTGTCTCTTCGGGAAGCTCTATGATCTCCACGGGTTTATTGTCTTCCTCTTCCTTTGGTTTTTCCTCCTCAGTAACAGAGACTGTCGTGATCGGGGCCTCATCATCCTTCTCAACCGTGGTGATTTCAGTGATTTCTTGCTTTCCACCCTTTTTCTTCTTTATGACACGTTTTGTAGTCTTGACAGTTTTCACTTCGCCAGTTTCAGTACGGACTTGAGAAATTTCTACTTTTTCTGGAGCTTCTTCAATAACCTTTGCTGTATCAGTATCGTGTGTTTCTGAGAAAGGTGTAGTGATGTCATCTGTTAATTCTAGTGTTTTGTGTACTGAAATGATGGGTTGTTGGTCGTCTTCTTGTTCAGTTGTTATGTGTGTTGTTTCCGTTTTAGGACCTACTTTCTTTTTAATGATTCGTTTAGTGATTCGCTTGTGTTTAGGCTTACCGTCTGGTGTTTCAGTTTCTTCAACGGTTGTCTCTTCGGGAAGCTCTATGATCTCCACGGGCTCTTTGTTTATTTCGTCTTCTGGCTTTTCTTCTTCGGTAACCGAGACTGTCGTGATCGGGGCCTCGTTATCCTTCTCAACAGTGGTGATTTCAGTGATTTCTTGCTTTGGACCCTTTTTCTTCTTTATGACACGTTTTGTAGTCTTGACAGTTTTCACTTCGCCAGTTTCAGTACGGACTTGAGAAATTTCTACTTTTTCTGGAGCTTCTTCAATAACCTTGGCTGTATCAGTATCGTGAGTTTCTGAGAAAGGTGTAGTGATGTCATCTGTTAATTCTAGTGTTTTGTGTACTGAAATGATGGGTTGTTGGTCGTCTTCTTGTTCAGTTGTTATGTGTGTTGTTTCCGTTTTAGGACCTACTTTCTTTTTAATGATTCGTTTAGTGATTCGCTTGTGTTTAGGCTTACCGTCTGGTGTTTCAGTTTCTTCAACGGTTGTCTCTTCGGGAAGCTCTATGATCTCCACGGGCTCTTTGTTTATTTCGTCTTCTGGCTTTTCTTCTTCGGTAACCGAGACTGTCGTGATCGGGGCCTCGTTATCCTTCTCAACAGTGGTGATTTCAGTGATTTCTTGCTTTGGACCCTTTTTCTTCTTTATGACACGTTTTGTAGTCTTGACAGTTTTCACTTCGCCAGTTTCAGTACGGACTTGAGAAATTTCTACTTTTTCTGGAGCTTCTTCAATAACCTTGGCTGTATCAGTATCGTGAGTTTCTGAGAAAGGTGTAGTGATGTCATCTGTTAATTCTAATGTTTTGTGTACTGAAATGATGGGTTGTTTGTCGTCTTCTTGTTCAGTTGTTATTTCAGTTGTTTCAGTTTTAGGACCTACTTTCTTTTTAATGATTCGTTTAGTGATTCGCTTGTGTTTAGGCTTACCGTCTTGTGTTTCTGTTTCTTCGACGGTTGTCTCTTCGGGAAGCTCTATGATCTCCACGGGTTTATTGTCTTCCTCTTCCTTTGGTTTTTCCTCCTCAGTAACAGAGACTGTCGTGATCGGGGCCTCATCATCCTTCTCAACCGTGGTGATTTTAGTGATTTCTTGCTTTCCACCCTTTTTCTTCTTTATGACACGTTTTGTAGTCTTCACAGTTTTCACTTCGCCAGTTTCAGTACGGACTTGAGAAATTTCTACTTTTTCTGGAGCTTCTTCAATAACCTTTGCTGTATCAGTATCGTGTGTTTCTGAGAAAGGTGTAGTGATGTCATCTGTTAATTCTAGTGTTTTGTGTACTGAAATTATGGGTTGTTTGTCGTCTTCTTGTTCAGTTGTTATTTCAGTTGTTTCAGTTTTAGGACCTACTTTCTTTTTAATGATTCGTTTAGTGATTCGCTTGTGTTTAGGCTTACCGTCTGGTGTTTCAGTTTCTTCAACGGTTGTCTCTTCGGGAAGCTCTATGATCTCCACGGGCTCTTTGTTTATTTCGTCTTCTGGCTTTTCTTCTTCGGTAACCGAGACTGTCGTGATCGGGGCCTCGTTATCCTTCTCAACAGTGGTGATTTCAGTGATTTCTTGCTTTGGACCCTTTTTCTTCTTTATGACACGTTTTGTAGTCTTGACAGTTTTCACTTCGCCAGTTTCAGTACGGACTTGAGAAATTTCTACTTTTTCTGGAGCTTCTTCAATAACCTTGGCTGTATCAGTATCGTGAGTTTCTGAGAAAGGTGTAGTGATGTCATCTGTTAATTCTAATGTTTTGTGTACTGAAATGATGGGTTGTTTGTCGTCTTCTTGTTCAGTTGTTATTTCAGTTGTTTCAGTTTTAGGACCTACTTTCTTTTTAATGATTCGTTTAGTGATTCGCTTGTGTTTAGGCTTACCGTCTTGTGTTTCTGTTTCTTCGACGGTTGTCTCTTCGGGAAGCTCTATGATCTCCACGGGTTTATTGTCTTCCTCTTCCTTTGGTTTTTCCTCCTCAGTAACAGAGACTGTCGTGATCGGGGCCTCATCATCCTTCTCAACCGTGGTGATTTCAGTGATTTCTTGCTTTCCACCCTTTTTCTTCTTTATGACACGTTTTGTAGTCTTGACAGTTTTCACTTCGCCAGTTTCAGTACTGACTTGAGAAATTTCTACTTTTTCTGGAGCTTCTTCAATAACCTTGGCTGTATCAGTATCGTGAGTTTCTGAGAAAGGTGTAGTGATGTCATCTGTTAATTCTAATGTTTTGTGTACTGAAATGATGGGTTGTTTGTCGTCTTCTTGTTCAGTTGTTATTTCAGTTGTTTCAGTTTTAGGACCTACTTTCTTTTTAATGATTCGTTTAGTGATTCGCTTGTGTTTAGGCTTACCGTCTTGTGTTTCTGTTTCTTCGACGGTTGTCTCTTCGGGAAGCTCTATGATCTCCACGGGTTTATTGTCTTCCTCTTCCTTTGGTTTTTCCTCCTCAGTAACAGAGACTGTCGTGATCGGGGCCTCATCATCCTTCTCAACCGTGGTGATTTCAGTGATTTCTTGCTTTGGACCCTTTTTCTTCTTGATGACACGTTTTGTGGTCTTGACAGTTTTCACTTCACCGGTTTCAGTACGGACTTGAGAAATTTCTACTTTTTCTGGAGCTTCTTCAACCACTTTGGCTGTGTCAGTATCGTGAGTTTCTGAGAAAGGTGTAGTGATGTCATCTGTTAATTCTAATGTTTTGTGTACTGAAATGATGGGTTGTTTGTCGTCTTCTTGTTCAGTTGTTATTTCAGTTGTTTCAGTTTTAGGACCTACTTTCTTTTTAATGATTCGTTTAGTGATTCGCTTGTGTTTAGGCTTACCGTCTTGTGTTTCTGTTTCTTCGACGGTTGTCTCTTCGGGAAGCTCTATGATCTCCACGGGTTTATTGTCTTCCTCTTCCTTTGGTTTTTCCTCCTCAGTAACAGAGACTGTCGTGATCGGGGCCTCATCATCCTTCTCAACCGTGGTGATTTCAGTGATTTCTTGCTTTGGACCCTTTTTCTTCTTGATGACACGTTTTGTGGTCTTGACAGTTTTCACTTCACCGGTTTCAGTACGGACTTGAGAAATTTCTACTTTTTCTGGAGCTTCTTCAACCACTTTGGCTGTGTCAGTATCGTGAGTTTCTGAGAAAGGTGTAGTGATGTCATCTGTTAATTCTAATGTTTTGTGTACTGAAATGATGGGTTGTTTGTCGTCTTCTTGTTCAGTTGTTATTTCAGTTGTTTCAGTTTTAGGACCTACTTTCTTTTTAATGATTCGTTTAGTGATTCGCTTGTGTTTAGGCTTACCGTCTTGTGTTTCTGTTTCTACGACGGTTGTCTCTTCGGGAAGCTCTATGATCTCCACGGGTTTATTGTCTTCCTCTTCCTTTGGTTTTTCCTCCTCAGTAACAGAGACTGTCGTGATCGGGGCCTCATCATCCTTCTCAACCGTGGTGATTTCAGTAATTTCTTGCTTTGGACCCTTTTTCTTCTTTATGACACGTTTTGTAGTTTTGACAGTTTTCACTTCGCCAGTTTCAGTACGGACTTGAGAAATTTCTACTTTTTCTGGAGCTTCTTCAATAACCTTGGCTGTATCAGTATCGTGAGTTTCTGAGAAAGGTGTAGTGATGTCATCTGTTAATTCTAATGTTTTGTGTACTGAAATGATGGGTTGTTTGTCGTCTTCTTGTTCAGTTGTTATTTCAGTTGTTTCAGTTTTAGGACCTACTTTCTTTTTAATGATTCGTTTAGTGATTCGCTTGTGTTTAGGCTTACCGTCTTGTGTTTCTGTTTCTTCGACGGTTGTCTCTTCGGGAAGCTCTATGATCTCCACGGGTTTTTTGTCTTCCTCTACCTTTGGTTTTTCCTCCTCAGTAACAGAGACTGTCGTGATCGGGGCCTCATCATCCTTCTCAACCGTGGTGATTTCAGTGATTTCTTGCTTTCCACCCTTTTTCTTCTTTATGACACGTTTTGTAGTCTTGACAGTTTTCACTTCGCCAGTTTCAGTATGGACTTGAGAAATTTCTACTTTTTCTGGAGCTTCTTCAATAACCTTGGCTGTATCAGTATCGTGAGTTTCTGAGAAAGGTGTAGTGATGTCATCTGTTAATTCTAATGTTTTGTATACTGAAATGATGGGTTGTTTGTCGTCTTCTTGTTCAGTTGTTATTTCAGTTGTTTCAGTTTTAGGACCTACTTTCTTTTTAATGATTCGTTTAGTGATTCGCTTGTGTTTAGGCTTACCGTCTTGTGTTTCTGTTTCTTCGACGGTTGTCTCTTCGGGAAGCTCTATGATCTCCACGGGTTTATTGTCTTCCTCTTCCTTTGGTTTTTCCTCCTCAGTAACAGAGACTGTCGTGATCGGAGCCTCATCATCCTTCTCAACCGTGGTGATTTCAGTGATTTCTTGCTTTGGACCCTTTTTCTTCTTTATGACACGTTTTGTAGTCTTGACAGTTTTCACTTCGCCAGTTTCAGTACGGACTTGAGAAATTTCTACTTTTTCTGGAGCTTCTTCAATAACCTTGGCTGTATCAGTATCGTGAGTTTCTGAGAAAGGTGTAGTGATGTCATCTGTTAATTCTAATGTTTTGTGTACTGAAATAATGGGTTGTTTGTCGTCTTCTTGTTCAGTTGTTATTTCAGTTGTTTCAGTTTTAGGACCTACTTTCTTTTTAATGATTCGTTTAGTGATTCGCTTGTGTTTAGGCTTACCGTCTTGTGTTTCTGTTTCTTCGACGGTTGTCTCTTCGGGAAGCTCTATGATCTCCACGGGTTTATTGTCTTCCTCTTCCTTTGGTTTTTCCTCCTCAGTAACGGAGACTGTCGTGATCGGGGCCTCATCATCCTTCTCAACCGTGGTGATTTCAGTGATTTCTTGCTTTGGACCCTTTTTCTTCTTGATGACACGTTTTGTGGTCTTGACAGTTTTCACTTCACCGGTTTCAGTACGGACTTGAGAAATTTGAACATTTTCTGGTGCCTCTTCAACCACTTTGGCTGTGTCAGTATCATTGGCTTCTAAGAAAGGTGTTGTGATTTCATCTGTTAATTCTTGTGTTTTATGTACTGAAATAATGGGTTGTTTGTCATCTTCTTGTTCAGTTGTAATTTCAGTTGTTTCAGTTTTCGAACCTACTTTCTTTTTGATGATTCGTTTAGTGATTCGCTTGTGTCTAGGCTTACCGTCTGGTGTTTCAGTTTCTTCTACTGTTGTCTCTTCAGGTAGCTCTATGATCTTCACAGGCTTTGTGTCATCCTCGTCCTCTGGCTTTTCCTCTTCAGTAATAGAGACAGTCGTAATCGGGGCCTCGTCGTCCTTCTCAACAGTGGTGATTTCAGTAATTTCTTGCTTTGGACCCTTTTTCTTCTTGATGACACGTTTTGTGGTCTTGACAGTTTTCACTTCACCAGTTTCAGTACGGACTTGAGAAATTTCTACTTTTTCTGGAGCTTCTTCAACTACCTTTCCTGTAAAAATATCAGGTGTTCCGGAGAAAGGTGTGGTGATGTCATCTGTTAATTCCTGTGTCTTGTATACAGAAATAATGGGTTGTTTGTCGTCTTCTTGTTCAGTTTTAATTTCAGTGGTTTCAGTTTTAGGACCTACTTTCTTTTTTATGATACGTTTGGTGATTCTCTTGGTTCTAGGCTTACCGTCTGGTGTTTTAGTTTGTACGACTGTTGTCTCCTCGGGTAGCTCTATAATCTCCACGGGCTTCGTGACTTCAACGTCTTCTTGTTTTTCTTCTTCGGTAACCGAGACTGTCGTAATCGGGGCCTCGTCGTCTTTCTCAACCGTGGTGATTTCGGTGATTTCTTGCTTTGGACCCTTTTTCTTCTTGATTACACGTTTTGTAGTCTTGACAGTTGTTACTTCGCCAGATTCAGTTCGGATTTGAGAAATTTCTACTTTTTCTGGAGCTTCTTCAATAACCTTTGCTGTTTCAGTATCGTGTGATTCTGAGAAAGGTGTAGTGATGTCGTCTGTTAATTCTAATGTTTTGTGTACTGAAATGATGGGTTGTTTGTCGTCTTCTTGTTCAGTTGTTATTTCAGTTGTTTCAGTTTTAGGACCAACTTTCTTTTTAATGATTCGTTTAGTGATTCGCTTGTGTTTAGGCTTACCGTCTTGTGTTTCTGTTTCTTCAACGGTTGTCTCTTCGGGAAGCTCTACGATCTCCACGGGTCTTTTGTCTTCTTCATCGTCTGGCTTTTCTTCTTCAATAACCGAGACTGTCGTGATCGGAGCCTCGTCGTCGTTCTCAACGGTGGTTATTTCAGTGATTTCTTGCTTTGGTTCCTTTTTCTTTTTGATGACACGTTTTGTAGTCTTCACAGTTTTCACATCACCAGTTTCTGTACGGACTTGAGAAATTTCTACTTTTTCTGGAGCTTCTTCGATAACCTTGGCTATGTCAGTATCGTGGGCTTCAGAGAAAGGTGTAGTGGAGTCATCTGTTAATTCTTGTGTTTTGTGTACTGAAATAATGGGTTGTTTGTCGTCTTCTTGTTCTGTTGTTATTTCGGTTGTTTCAATGTTAGGACCTACTTTCTTTTTGATGATTCGTTTAGTGATTCGCTTGTGTCTAGGCTTACCATCTGGCGTTTTTGTTTCTTCGACGGTTGTCTCTTCGGGTAGCTCTATGATTTCGACGGGCTTTTTAACTTCCTCGTTTTCTGTTTTTTCTTCTTCGATAACCGAGACTGTCGTAATCGGGGCCTCGTCGTCTTTCTCAACCGTGGTGATTTCTGTTATTTCTTGCTTTGGTCCCTTTTTCTTTTTTATGACACGTTTTGTAATCTTCACAGTTTTCACTTCGCCAGTTTCAGTACGGACTTGAGAAATTTCTACTTTTTCTGGAGCTTCTTCAATAACCTTGGCTGTGTCAGTATCGTGGGCTTCAGAGAAAGGTGTAGTGAAGTCATCTGTCAATTCTTGTGTTTTGTGTACTGAAATAATGGGCTGTTTGTCGTCTTCTTGTTCGGTTGTTATTTCAGTTATTTCAATTTTAGGACCAACTTTCTTTTTAATGATTCGTTTAGTGATTCGCTTGTGTTTGCGCTTACCGTCTGGTGTTTCAGTATCTTCGATGGTTGTCTCTTCAGGTAGCTCTATGATCTCTACGGGCTTTGTAACTTTCTCGACTTCCGTTTTTTCTTCTTCGGTAACAGAGACTGTTGTGATCGGGGCCTCGTCATCCTTCTCAACCGTGGTGATTTCAGTAATTTCTTGCTTCGGTCCCTTTTGTTTTTTGATGACACGTTTTGTAGTCTTAACTGTTTTCAATTCGTCAGTTTCAGTAACGACTTGAGAAATTTGTACATTTTCTGGAGCTTCTTCAATTACGTTGGCTGTGTCAGAATCATGAATTTCTGAGAATGGTGTAGTTATGTCATGTGAATTTTCTTCCGTTTTTAGTAAGGAAATTATTGGTTGTTTTTCGTCATTATATTCAGTAGAGATTTGTGTCTTTTCATGTTTAGAATGTTCTTTTCTTTTCTTCTTTCTTTTTAATTTTTGATCATTTTCTGTAGAATCTTCAATTAATTCAATTATTTCGACGGCCTGAGTATTTTTGACAGTCGTTTCATTGTTTGGAAAATCTTCTTCAGTTATTACTTCTTCAATTTTGACATTTGCTGTCATTTTTGGAATGTGTAAGTATTCGTCAGGCATTTCAATAGTACTTTTCTCTGAATCGTTTTCAATTGGCGTGTCATCTCCTTCGTATTCCTCGATATTAACCTCATGACTTATGGTTCTGTTTGGTTTGTCAGTATCCTTATCGTCTAAGATCTCTTCAATGACAACATCACCTTCACTTGATTCTATAAGACTAGATTTCTTTTTTTTTCGTAGTATAGTTCGTTTGGTTTTAACTTGTATGGGTTCGCTATTTCCAGGAGCCTGAACGAATTTTGTTACTATTTCTTCCGTCTCTTCTATATCTGACGATTTTGGAGAACTTGTAGTTAACACTGTTTTTTCTGAAAAATTATACCGTCATTATAGCTAAGTTGGCTTGGAAGTAAATAATAATTGAGTGCCATGTGTAGTGATTGCATCGAGGAGGGCATTAATTGAGATAGTATAATATAAATATCAATCAATATTGTAGAGTTTGATTACTATTATGTTATTTAACACTCTGAATATTACATGGAAATGTTGTCTCATGAATATGCCTTAACCATTTTTGACAATTAAGAATAATTCAAAGTTGCATGTGGGTCCAGAACAAAGCTGATACAAAGCTCCAACTGGGAATTGGTCGCAAAATATAAAAAGACAAAATAGAATATAGTTATGTATTGTGTGTTCGAGCCGTATACGCTGAACAAATGGCATTGTTCGAATGGTATTCAAAGTTGGCAGATTGTTTTTATTTCTCGCAATTCTGTGCAAGAAGTAATTAACTAATTTAATTCAATGGAATGTTTTTATAGGTCCCAAATCCACGCCCTTGGATTACCTTTTTAGAGATGTCGGTATAATGTTATCCTTTTTGAAACTACACATTCAAATAATAGCTTCATTTTAATATTTATTTCATACATTATTCATATTTTATTTTCTGATTTGCAGATGCCACCGCCACAAAATGTCAAGAATTTATAATTTTTAAATTACCTACGTCCAAAACCGAGTCAAGAACATTAATGGCGTCTTACATTGTAAGTATTCACCGTTTAATAATTTTAGTTTTACAGCGTCGTTATGTATTAGATGTATGATTCATATTCATTTGAGATGAAACTTTCATTTAAACCATATAGAAATAAATCTTAGCTAGTAACTTACCATTAAGTTGCGACTCTTGTTCTGAAATAGTTATGTCATAGCGATCTTCCTCGGTGGTCACTTTGCTTTTCAGGGATTTTGGTTGTCTATCAGAATATGATAATATTTGCTCGTCCACAAAGTCGTTCGATACATTAATTTCACATGCCAGAGTTAATTCAGGTCGTAGTTGTTGTAATTTAGGTTCTTGTATATTTAATTCGGTTTCATGTTGGATACCTTCACTGTCTGTGATAATTAATGGTGTAATACTGGTAGTCGTTACATTCGTAGTTTCGGTCAGTGTCATTTGTGTTTTTAATTCGCTAAGCTGTGATTCTGGGAAATTTTCTGTACAATGAATATGTGTAAATGGAGTAATCGTCTTTTCAGCTATTGCTGCTTTATCTTTAACTGTAATCAAATTATCTTGTGAGTCATCATGAACAACTTCATGTATGGTTATACCTTTCGTAGTAGTAAATGATAATGATGCATAGCTCCCAGTTTTATCAAAAGGCTTTGTTATGTGTTCAATGTCACGTAAATTTTCAATTTCCTGACTTAAAATGACTTCAGTGTTAAGTATGGATTGTTGTTCAGTTATAAGTGAATGGGCTTTTGAACTTGAGGCGTCATATACATCTCGTAAGTCTTTTTCGTTCTCTATAACTTGTACTTCCATTACTTCTTTTGCACATGTTTCAATTACTTTTTCTGATGCTTCGCAAATATCTGTGGTAATTTCTTTTAAATCAGATTCTTTTTCATTTAGTTGAATTTCTATTGCTTTCAGGTGCTTTTGCAAGTCATCCTGTGTAACAATAGCTATAGAAGATTTTGTTATGATATTTTCTAAGTCTTTGACGTTGCTTGTCACCGTGATTTCTGTGTCTATTGTACTTTCAAGCGGTATAATGCCAACGTTTACTTCATATTTTGGATGCATAGGTTTATGTTCCAATTCTTTTTCTTTATCAACTGTTTCCACGCAACTAGTTATTATAGCTTGAATTTCATTCACTGCAGTTGTACCTTTTGACTGTAATGGTTTTTGTTCAGGTATAAATGTTTCACTTTCAGCTACGATGATTTCTGTTTGTTCGAAAGCGTCGGTAGCTACCGGTGCTACATCGGACACATAAGAAATTGGTTGTTCGTTTCTAAAATCATTTGTACCTTGAGATGTTAAAACTTCTTCTATATTGGCAATTTTACCATAAATATCGTCCATTTTTATTAACGCTTGTTTTACATCGAATTCTAAATCGTTAGTCTTATCTAGTTCATCACAACGTGATACAATTTCTGTTGTTTCTAATCCCTGCTGACATGTTATTGAAACCTCAACATTTTGTTGATCAGGAGCTAAATTAATGAATAAAGATTTTTCTGTTTCTATAGTAATATTTTCATCATATTCAGGTGCTTGCAGAGCTGTTAATGATACAACCGGTTTTATTTTAGAGTCTGATTTTGTTTCTGGTAATTCTCCTTCCAAAGTATGCACAAGAATTTCCTGTTCAGTAATTGCTTCTGATGTAATGGTACTTTTATTGGCTTTTAGTTGTATAAAATTATCAGTTTCTAATGTTACTGGAGCAATTTCAGGTTGATTTTCTTCAACTACAATTGCTTGGCTAGAATCAACATTCACAGATGCTTCAAAAGCATTTAGTAAACTATCAGTTTCAAATATATTTTCTTTTTCAGTGTAATTTGTAGTACTTACTATGATCTCATGATGAGTAACATTTGCAACGTTAGCTTTTTTAGATAAATCACGAATAGAACTTTTTGTTTGCTCGATATTTGAATCTGCCGTTATTTCAGACGATATAGCTACTGGGAGCCCGCTTATATCTGCAAATGCAGCAAATTTTTCAGGTGAAGAGAGCACATGACATTCCTGTTCTTTTTCGTGTTCTATAATCTCTGTTACTTTAATGGTTTCATCTAACGGTATAATATGCGGACTAATGAACTTAAAATCGGGCCTGGCATCCGTAATTAAAGGTATATGAGTGTCTAAAATTTTATTTTCTGTAATCTGAAGAGGCGCTTTATTAGAACATGAAGTCAAATGAGCTTCTTCATAGGTAAGATCTAATGAGTCTAATTTTTCAATATTATCTCGTGGATTTACTGTAGATACCACTGCTACTTTATGATCAGCATTTATGTCAATATTAGCGAATTGATTGGGTTTATCATTTCCTGTTATGAGCACTTGTTCTGAGTAGTTAGAAACTGTTTCAGTTGTGTTAACACTTTCATTATCAATAAAGGAAGTGGAAGCTTTACTCTGAAGGGTTTGAATTTCATTTAATTTTTGTGTTTGCTCTTCAACATTAATTTGCATGACCGTAATTTCTTTTTGTAAATCCTGACGTTTTAGTGCCTTTTCTAGGACATTGTGTGGCGTATTCAAAAAATCCACGTGATCAGACGTATTTACTTCATGTGATAATGAAGTTAGAAGATGATGGGTTGACGTAGGGTTCGCCCATGCTTCATCAGGTATTTTACTTAAATCTAATATTTTTTCAGATTCAGACAATTTAGTTTCAGAAACAGTCAATGATTCATTAGGCACTAGTGATGAAGTTGCACTATCTGTTCGATGACTTGGATATTCGTTTACAGTTTCCTTATCGTGTACAACAGGGACTGAAATAATTTTAGCACTTGTCGTTATGATTGTCTCTGTAGCCAATTCTTTATCCGTCTTATCTGAAGGTTTAAGGGTACCTGTAGATGATATTTGCATTGTTTCCGAAGTCATGATAGTTTCAATAGCTTTTATCTCAATATCTGCAATAGCACTGGGTTTCTCTTCTTTAATAACAAGATCTTTTTCTTTTTCATGAACATTTATTTCTTCTATTTGATTTTTATCTAATGTTGATATTGAAACATCTGCTTGCATGCCCTGTACAGCTCGAACTTTTTCAAATAATAACTCCGAATCATGAATGTTGGGTTCTATGTTAAATTTATGCTGAAGTTCGTTAATTCCAACTTCTGCTTTTTTACTAGTCAATGTTACAGGAATAAATTCTGATTCTTTTATATGGGAAGTAGTTATACTGTTACTTAAACTAGTGTGTAAAGTCAATTCTTTATCCACTGAAACTTGCTGAGGCATTTCTCGAACAAACAGCTCACCTTCTTTTTCATGTGTTCCATCAATCAATACAATCAAACTGTCTTTTGAATTAATGTCTATATTTGCCTCCTGAACTGGTGGAATCTTGAGGGCTGACAGTGGTCCTTCCCTTTCTTGAACGTCATGAACTTCAGTAATAATTTGATTCGAAACAAGAACATCTTTACGAGCTGTTTCAGTTGGTACAATAAGTTCAGGGTAGTATTTTCCAGACTTATCTTCCACAAAAACTTCCCCGACTTGAAGAGATTCTAGTAAATCAAAATTAAGCCTGGACTTAACTTTTTTATCAATAGTCATATTTTCAACATCACTCTCTTTAATTTCATCATGAACTTCTGTGACACTTATTCCCAAACAAGGTGAAAAGGCCACCTCAGCATTTGATTTATTTACTAGCGATTCCTGTAATGCAGTTTCATTCATCGTTGTTATATTTTCCAAAACATTTATTGCATCTGTTAGCATAAAAGAAGATTTAGCATTTTCCAAAGGTTTATTACTTTGTTCAAATTCAGAAACCGATGAACTAGTGAGAACCTCTGACATGATTAAGCTTTCTGATGTAATAACACTCCTATTAGCTGTGTTTTCGGATTTTCTTTTGTTAACGTGGTACTCATCTGCAGAAGCATTAACTTCTATTTCAGTAACTAGTAATGGTTCTATTTCAGAGAAAGATGACTTCACGAGGACTTTAGTATTTTCTTTTACTTGCAAAGGTGCAGCCTTTTCTTGAACTTGTTGAATGTCACTTAGAAGGGGATAGTTTGCATCAATCTTTATGTTCGCTTGTTTTTTGTCTATGGTTTTTTCTGATACAATATGCGTTACTTGACTAGCAGATACTACTTCAATCTTATTATTGGGAAACTCGGTTGCAATTGTAATAACATATGGAATTACATCTTTATCCAGAATTCTTGTTTCGTCTTCTTCATAATAATCTTCTTTTTCTTTTGATTGTAATGGTTTTATAGTCTTTTTCTTTTTTTCTATTATTTCTTCAGTATTTTCATTTATTTCCACAGCTCTCTTCTCTTTTTTAGACTGTTTACCTTTGATATCTGTGAAAGCATATTATAGTGTGTAAAGAAGTTGACTTTTATTGTTTATGATTTGTAGTTGAAGCAATAAATGTATAATACAAGGTCAGTATAAATATAGAATTCTATGGCAAAATCCTAAGGTTTGGAAATCAGCAACAGAAACAAATACGAGAAACTATCTTGAAAATAAATGTACCGATTGATGCAATAAAATGTATTTAATGAGAACATTTCAGATTAAATGAGAAGGCATTAATCAAATAAATTAATATTCGTCGATGATACGATTATTTATTTCTTAGTTTAGAATTTGTCCATAGTTTCTGCTCCTAGATTTCTCAACGTGCTTTGCCTTATATTCTTAATAGAAAGCATTTTGAGAACAGAGTTTTATGACTGTGTTTAAGTTTTAGTATTAGAGATAAAACGTATAAAATTGGTACAAGACTTACTTGTTAGCGTCGTAATCATTCGTTAAAGGCAAAAATAAATATTGCGTGAAACGAAGCGTATTCTTGCGGTCAGTGCACTAGTAGAAGCTATATCATGATAAAAGCAATAAAACATAATAAGCAACAAAGAAATCGGTAAGTAATGCAATTTCTTTGTTTGGCAATCTTCATACCGAAGTTAACAAATATTTAAAAAAATATACTTCAATATAAATAGTCAATCGCAAAATATTGGTAAACCTTCTTAGAGAAAACTAATATTTGGTAGGTATTATCTGTTATCTTCAATGACATATTAAAATATAGAACCGTCATTCACTAACAACTCTCTAAAACAGCGGAAATACTAGGTAGCTTATACGCGCGAAGAATGAGAAAGAAAGTAATTGCCATAGATAATCAATATAGAATAAGAGTTACGTCGCGGCGTCGCGTACCGTTATGACAGTAGTTGGTGCGCGACTAAATGGAATTAGACCAATTACCAGCATTCGATGTTGACATTACTGAGCATTGACATCGCATCTATAGTTTATTGTATATCATTGGTAATGTGTGTTTAGAATATTATTACAGTAGGTTTATAGTACGGCACCTTATAGATCGAAAGCGTCACTGGACATAATTTTTAAAGTAATTGTCATGTCCTTCAGCTTGTTACGCTGTGTAAATGTTCGAGATCTTTGGTAGATTTAAGCTTTTGTAAGGAATTTAGTATATTACTTGCGACTTTTAGATATATTTATATGTATAAATAACTGTATTAGAATCTAACTTTTTATTATCCTCTATGAACTGGATCTCAAATCGAAATCGACAAATGTAAAATATAAGGAAATCTTATTTGATTCAGCTTACCCTAACATGGTTCATCGTTCATTACAACAATACCAAAATGTTTTATTTCATATTAAAAAAAGTGTATTTTGGAAAGTGTAAATTGTACTTCAAATTCAGATATATTTCGTAATGGCTGAAAAAGAAGACAACCACAGAGTTACTTAGATTGCGGTAAACTATCTTGTTTCACACTATTTGCTATTGTATGTTGTCACTGTAAAATATGTGAAGGATACGGTGTCATATATAAGTGAGCTAGGATATAGTAACTGCCGCAATAACTTAAAAGCACGAAAGAAAACAAATAAAAATCTTTCTTAAAACAAGATTTTATTAAAACGATGTATAACAAATAAGTACGAACTATGTTAAGGTTTCAAAGTATTCCAATAAAAATTGGATGAGATTTGTAAAAATAAAACATACTTCGCCAACCACATACGTATAAAAATAATTGGCACCCAACTAATTGACTCATAAGCGTGGCCTTGCTGATAGCCATTATAAAAAAACAAATAACTAATTCCGCTGGATCTCTTTCTCTATCAAGCACATACATGGTAGCTCAACAGGAAATCGACACGTATTTCGCTTTTACAATATGCTTCGTGTAGAAGGAGATCCAGCGGAATTAGTCACTAATATTTGAATTTTGTTTTAACTTAATTTGTACATACTGTTTCTGATATTTTAAAGTCGCGACTTAAATATTATGATTAAATAAAATAACTCACATTCAATCATCATTTACCAACTATCAGCCAAATAAAAAACCATTTCCTTTTTTGTCAATCGGAACTTGCGCGTAGTAAAATATATTATATAGATAAATAATTATAGAATCGGCTTAGCAACTCATTATTATTTTAATGCAAAAGCATAAAGCAGCAGTTTATTAATTAACTACAGATAATTATTGAATAACTAACTATATTATATAGAATATATATAAATAATAGAACTCAAACAAACTTACCTTTTTTTAAGATCTTCTCAGTAACAGTAGTGGAATCTGTAGCAAACATTTATTATTTTAAATGGCTTTTAAAGTACTATTATTATTTAGGTGCGGTACAGTGGTTTTACCTATGACTACATCCCAATACAAATTTATTTTATTTTGGATTGGGCACTGGGCAGTATTTACAATGTATTGTCCTACGCAATTGTTTGAAACAATGATAGCTGTCTCTTGTTGGCTCTTTCGCTTCACAACCACTTTGAGTACCTACAAAATGTAATTTTTGGCCACATTTTTTAATATCTACCTATTTCTCGTATGACAAAGAAAATATGTAGTACATTTTTTACGGCTTGAATATTCGACACATAAAATTAAGTGCACATTTAAAGAAAAAAATCACTGTTTTCAATTATATTTTCATATTTAAGTTAATATTATAATGACCCTCTCTTGGGCTGGGTATCTTTTCCATTTATTACCCATAAATGTAGTGGGGTAAAAAAAGTCTTACAATATTTATAGAGCGTTAAGAAATATAGGCTTAAAATTGTGTGCAAGTCTATGATTGTAATACTTGTTATGTTTTAGTGATAATTCCGCGATTGATTGAAATGTACCTGTCATCACTTCAGCTGATCGTGTTTCTGCAACATTCGCTGTCGATGATTCAACTAGGACCTGCAAAATAAGAATATCATAAGTACCTCAAACAGTACAGTAAAGCTGACAGAAATGGTTGTCTGCCCTACTGAATACTGTTTAGCTAAAAATCGTACTAGTTACCTAGTTAAAAATACATGAGAAATAGAGAAATAGATAATACACAATTGCCCTTTGCTCAAATTCACCGGAAAGAAATATAAAACTTAAATCCAATTGTATAGTAATTTTAAAAAATATATAAACTTGCATGATAATGATGCACGAGCTCATGTTTAATGATAATAATAATTGCATAATTTAAAAAAATATGTAAATATATAATCAAATAACAGGGTGGGTAGTTCAATTGAAATAAATACAAAACAATGATAGTGAACAACGGTAATCAAAATTGAATAAAAGATTGATTGATAATGTAAACAATTAATTTTAACTTCATATGCGTAGAGTTTAAAGTCTGTGGATATATCCGACCGTGTTATCTTCAAAATTGAAAGGAGGCTTCTCTAATTTTTGAGGATCGTCTTTGCTTGATTGGTCGTGGGGAGAGCGTATTTTTGGAAGGGTATTGTGTATCGCTGGAGATTAATGTTGCAATTTGATTTAATTATGTTTCGATTTTTTCTTTAAAGTAAATTAATGATCTTAATTTATTGTTTGTTCGTCGTCGCTTGACGTCAACGGAAGGCACCGCAATAGTATAAGCACTTACCTCATGTGCGGCTTTTTGTTCCCAGGATCGTGGTTTGAAGTCTTCAGGATAGAAATGAGCAATAACTTCTTCGACGGAGCTGTGTTTTAATTCAACCATTTTTAAGAATGCTCGGAATCCAACTTTTGCAGCAATTACATCCTCATCTTGTGCAGTTTCTTCAGTAAGTACTTCTGTTATCAACGCCCCATGACCTTGCCGTTCCACTAATTTAACTAAAGCTGACTGAGATTGTGGGACTCTTAGAGCTGGGAAGTACTTGGAATCGTACAAGCCTTCTATTTGCTCAATTGTAATGCCACTTCTCAACATATATCCGATTTTCGCTAATTCCCGTAACGGCGATTCACCAGGGCCAAATTCTTTAGCATTAATAACATCAAGCAATTCGTTAATTTCTGCCACCACTTTAGAATCTGACTCCACCATTTTTATAATGCCTTTTCGAGTTTCGTAATTATTTTCGAATGGTTCGACGGTTTCTTCTTGTTGTGGTTGTGAAGATATTAAGTAGTCATGTGGCGTTATAACTGGTTCTATTTTTTCCGGTTTTTGCTCTTCTTTATCCTTTTTGTCCATTTTTTTAAATGAAGCTATATCAGATGTTTCTACATGTTCAGCTTCATCCACTACTGTTCTAGCTTTTTGTTTACTAATTTTCTTCAACGGTTTTGGCTTTTCAACGATCTGAACTTCTTCAGTGACTGGAACTAGCTCTGTAGGTTCTTCAACTGATACTTTAGATGTCTCCTGTAGTATTTCCTCCTCTTCATGTTTTACTACTTTCTCTGTTTTAACTTTCTCCTTGATTTGTTTTGCCCTTAATTTATTAATATCTTCTCCTTTATCAAAAACTTGCAATTTAGCTTTGGTTATTGCCATCCCGATATCACTAACTGCTTTACACATGTATGTACCCTCCAGGTCCTTTACAGCTTTCCTTATGGTACAAGTTGTACGGTTGTTTTCGTTTTCAATAACGTAACGCTCATCTGTTCTTATTACTTTTCCATCCTTATACCAAAGTATTTCTGGGGAAAAGAAATAAAATATATTTGATATGAATGTTAGGTAAAAACGACTCAATAAATATGAATTATATTTCGGTTTACATCTTCATGGTTTCAACTAAGTAAGCTATTTACGAAACTTACCTTCTCTCTATATTTTATGGTTTACTTATTTAATGAGATTCTTCAAGCATTTGCTGTGAAGCTTGTTGAGTGAAAATAAAAATTGATTAAGTCCAATCATTAAATAAGCAACCGCTGTGCAAGTAATAAATAATATGAGAAGTATTACCTGGAGTTGGGTTCCCACTATATATGGCATCGAATACAACAGTTTCTTCTTCATTGACACGATCACCATATATTTCTTTCACGAATGTAGGTACAGATTGGGTTGCTGAAAATAAGTTATAATTTTATTTAGCATCGTATATAGACCTCAATTATTTTATTATTACGTACAAGCTCCAACCTAAAGATAATAATAGATGAAACTACATATTTTAAATGCAGTACTTGAAATAATACTAACTAGATAGCTTCTCTTGAGGAACCTTTTTAAAACGCATTACACCTGCGGTATCAACGTTGTCTTTACTGGCGAATTAGATTAATTTAGAATTTAAATTTCACCTTATTTTTAATTAACCAAAGAAACAAATGTTAACTAAGGACCCACTAAATATATACTTCATAAACCTACCTTTTAAAGCTGCTTGTAGTTCTTCCATATGCGTTACCCATTCTGGTTTTCTGTATTCCTTTGTTCCAATAATACCTTGAAGTAAATAGATAATTAAACAAACAGTTTACGTATTTTCAAATAATTGAGTTGTATTATTTTGTGGCTTGCAAGTAATGTAGGAGTATAAAGATATCCTTTTATTATCTATTAGCAGATCGATAGAGAAATTTGTTCGTTGAGGTTGATTAAAACGAACGGGTATCGTATCAAACCTTTAGTTACGTTGCATGATGATGATAGTTTCAACGATTTCAATGATGAGTAATATTCAAATAATTGTATGTATGTTAATGTATTGATAATAATTATTATCTTAATAAGTTGTGATACATTTATAAAAATATGTCAAAATAAAAAATCTTTTACAGAGCTACAATATTTTTCAACTACCAAATACTGTATTTTTTTGTTCAGACACAAAAAAAATAAGCAAGTGTTAGATATGTCTGTAGGTAGTGTCAACATTTTGGTCATGAAATTGATAAGTACGTGAATATATGACAGATATGTATTTTTTATCATTTTGGATCAAAGGATTGTTGAGGAAAATATATCAATTGATGAAAATCCATCGAAGATAATACTGAAAATATAAAACACACAATTACAAATAAGTTGTAAAATGCGAATATAAATTATTTGAAAATATATTATATGAATGATGAGACAAATTGAAATAAGGCTATAAATTATTATGTATTTCACAAGAGAGACAAAAGAAAGTATAATTTACCGAAATCATCATCTGTGGTTCCTTTTTAAGCTACGTATCTTAGCCCCAGTTCACAAATGCCGTTATATTAACAATAAATGATTGCAGCAATAAGAATTCTATTAGAAAAAATATTTTTATTATAATTAATGCTGATAATCTCTATTGTTGAGATCCTGTTTCAGATTTGATAAAGCCGGTAATACCAAACATGTCACGCATAATTCTGCGTGAAAGATCTACAAATATTTTTTATTAATTCGTAAATATAATATGTGATTATGAAAGTTATAAATGCGTAAGTACGTAGCCTCGCCTACCGTGCACTTGCTTCTTGTTTCCCTATCTTCAGCAGGGTTAGTACTTATTAGTTTTATCCGTGAGAAATTGTATGATGAAAAAGTTTGTCATAGTCACAGGCAGTAGCAATAAGAAACGTAAGTGTATCTCTTTGGTCAGAACCTATAAGCAGAAGTATAAGGTATTTAATCCCAGTAGATTTATCTTTATAATTCTTCTGTACGTGTGTTGACAGTGAACTAATAATATCACGCTCGATATCATTTATATTACTGGCATCACAAGCGGCAAGTACATACTATGTCATTATGTTTGTTTCTAGCTAAAAGAGTATACTATTAAACAAAGACAGAAAATCATGAATCTTAGGTAGACCTATAAACTAGATTGAAATTGTAACTCCCAGTTTTAAATGAATACCGGCTCGATTCTGTAAGGAAAATGACACTAGCTGGAGGATGATTCGTTGCGGCTCTGTGCTCTGTCTCTTTCGCTTACTCCGCAATCACATGTGAGGTAAGCTCTCCGAGGCCTCCGTAAAGCGACGAAATTTCTATTAGCTGAATAAGGGGGCTGAACAAATATACCCAATCTATGACTTCCCGCATATATCGATCTTGCGATGACATTTGTTTCATTGCGTATTTAAATAATAATACCTGGATGACCGAGCATTGCTCGGGATTTCTTTACTAACGTGACTTCTACCGTATTCTCTTTTTTAAAGCACTGTCATATATAATTAGATATATAGCAGTGTTTCTCACTAACGATGTAACTTGAAAACCTTACCTCCTAATGACATTGTAGCAGTTTCCATTGTCTAAAAACACAGATAAAACGACATTTTCTGAAAATGAATCCTAGCTAGATCGATTTATCGCCCCCGAAACCCCCTACATACTAAATTTCATGAAAATCGTTGGAGCCGTTTCCGAGATCCTAATTATATATATATATATGTATTTACAAGAATTGCTCGTTTAAAAGAATATGATAGATATTTAATAATGCAATTACTTATTTGATTAATAGAAGGAAGACACTTCAGTTAGTAAATTATATCGAAGTTGCTTTCACTTCGCACTTTCGCAGAAGGAACAAAAATGTGTAAGTTAGTAGATCCGCCTTACTTTCAACAGATAGTGCTGTAATTGTTGATGTGACCCCGAGTGGGTTGTACGCTTCAAAAGCTATTTCTCCAGTATCATCCTGATAAACTTCTGGTATGATGAGGATTGAAGTACCGTCTTCCATTTCTTCGATTTGGTATTCTTGAGACTGAACTATTTCCATTCCTTGCTTGAGCCATCTTATTTGCGGCTTAGGCATACCTATTGCTCTAGCTTCCAATCTGTAAATTTAAAATAAATATTACGTAAGCGTAAAGTACATGGCGGAAGAGTAATTAGACTTTTTCTGTCTAGTGGTTCTCAATAGTACCACCACCAAAGTAGCTTTATACGGACATCGCCCTGTTTTAAGTAAAATAAGTTTATGTTCAATGCATACCTGGTCAGTTCACCTTCTGTAGTCGCAACAACTGTTGGTAATGCTTTTACTATGCGTGGAGCAAATTCCTCAATATCACTAGTTTTCTGTAAGAAAAATATTTGTATTGTTTTGCGTGAGTCGGTCATTCAGTAGCATGATTTCACCCACATAGTGGCACTACAACTAACAGATGAAGTTAAATAAAACTGTTTAAAATAATTAGGTCGAAGGCAATCTATTAGATCGGACTGCAATTTCAGAAACAACGTGTCAAAAATGTTCACACTACTTCTTTTGACATTTTATTACTATTTGTAGGTGACAATATTAGTTGTTCGACAGACATCATAACGAATAACCAAACATACCAACAAATACAGGTAAGAAGTACGTAGGACCCCACTTATCCGTATTAATGATTTCTTAATATCACTTGCTTACCTCATCGCTCAAAATATCCTCTTCTGAAGCGCTTGGCACGTACTCGTATGCTAAAAAGTAATTAGCGTTTATCAGAATTATTAGAATTAAATGTGCCTATGGCTAAAAATTTTCACCACAGGGTAAAGGAAGGTAAATGCCCTATGATTTAAGCTTATTTGAAAATATAAAAGACTAGATAGTCTATTTCTCCGAAGTTACAATTATTGTCAAATTTGATGTTAGCAGAATTTCGACCTTCACGTTCTGGTCTCTATTCTTTCTGACCTCAGGCAGCTTAGACTGGGTCATGAAACGCATGAGCTGGGTTCTAGGTAAGCACCTGAAATACAGGCAGACAGCCAATGCGCTCCGGTCCGAATTGTTTCTTTCTAATCGTTTTGTGGTAAGGAATTGGAGTAAATATTGTTCAGACCCAATAATGAAATAAAAAATATATGATGTCGACACCTACGTGTTTTGAATCAGGAACAATACTTTATTCAAGATAAACGATCAAACACTAACAAGTGCATTTTAACTACCGGTCTAGCCACAAAAAGTAGATCTTCTGATGCTGTACAATCATCACGTCAAGACTTTGTATTTTATACAAAACTCGTTTTGACATTAAATAAAAAGTTGCTGATTTGATTGGTCAGTCTACTTCTACATCTCTATTGAGTGATAAAGTTTTTCTAAGTTCTAAGTTTCTCAAGTTCCGATAAGAAATACTTATTTTACTACTGATAAATATAGGGAACGCGTGTGAAATCCCGAGCGGAAGCGGATATTTATTACCAATTTTTTTGAGAACTGTGTAACACTATAGTTGAAATTTGACATGGAACTTTAACGGTTTTTAAACTATTCTAGGTATCGAACAACTTTTATAATTATCTGGAATCATGAAGACACCTTAAAGTTATTTAAAAATATTACTATTAATAAGTACGTACTACATCATTACATTGCAAGGCCTTTATAAATACTCTTCACATTTTAATATATTTGAACAATACAAATCAGTGCTTGACAAACAAACAATCGAAAGTGTGAAGTTCAAATATTATTATTGGCTGATTTTATGTTTCTAGCATTTAATGTTGCATCAACATAAATTCCTGAAGCTTTTCAAAATATTATAGCTTGATAACGAAACGAAAAACAGCCTCAAATTTCAAACCTTATTTTTCTACAGATGCATGGTGAGTGTGTGACAAGTTAAAAGCTATGATTTGTATTGGTGATCGAAAATTAAGTCCAGACACCACGTTGTTCTCTTTCATGCAATTTTTAAAGACATGCAATTATGTAAGCTGAAACTCTTCGCTACCTTCCACATTTACTATGCATTCGCTGCTACAACTTCCGAATTCATTTGTTGCTACGCATTTATATGCGCCTGCCATTTCAGGAAAGGCTTCTTTAATACTTAATTCACACAATCCAGATTCTTGCCGGGCAGTCGTTATATCTTTTGCCCTTTCGACGGATTTCCCATCATGATACCAATCAATCTTTGGCCAAGGTTGACCAAAAACTTCAAATGAAAGAACTATTGGCTCTCCATCCATGACTGTGGCGGATTTTAAGGGTGTAATAACGACCGGGGCCTCTCCAGTAGATGCTATTTCTTTTTCTTTCAGTACTAATGAAGCAGAGGAAGAAACAGATCCTGAAAAATTTTCTGCTCGGCAAGTTATTATGGCTTCTAAGTCTGAACTTATATTTTCGATGCAAAGGCTGGATACGTTTTCTCTGTTTGTTACAAGTATGTTACTTAATTTGTTTTGCTTTGCATATGATGTCACTTCATTTGTATCAATAAACCATTGGAAAGATGCAAATGGGCTTGATATTACTTCAACTTCCAGCAAAACTATATCGCCAATACATACTTTCTTTGGTTTGAGTGGTCTAATAAATGTAGGAGGTACGACTTGGTCTTCATCCATAGATTTTGAAAGCTTAATTGAGCTAGCTGATTTAGTAATCATATTATTATTATCTATGACAACTTCATATTTTCCAACTTTCTTTTTGTCTACATTTCCTATTTTTATTATAGATCTTCCATCTTCAGTTTGAATACTACAGTCTTCATCTGGCTCTATAGGTTGGTTGTTGCGATACCACGTAACATTGTTATGAACATCAGGCTCATAAACTACGACTAGTTCAAAATCATTATTTTCCAACACGTTCATAGCCTGAATTGGTTTAATAATGAATGGCCCCACGTCTGTAAAATAATATGCAATCATAATTCTATTCCTCTACTGATAGCAGAGATTTTATCTTAATATATTCTTCTGACTTAAAACTTTATTTTTATGCATTTTGCATGACTGCATAATTATAACGATGAATGCCGCTATTATCACCTCGCTGTTGGGCGCCATAAACCTCGACTAGAACCTGAAAGTCTTGGGTTCGATTACCATACCGGGAAAGGTAAAATTGACGCTTCATTGTTAGAAATTATAACCTTTTGCCCGGAGTTGGTAAAGTGCCCGAGAGACGGCAACTATGTTCACTACATGACACTTTGGAATTTAAATATCATAAGTGTAATACGGGTCTTAGTACCGAGACCTCTGACCACTTCTTAGCCGCCAATAGACTTAAGGTAATGACTTAATTTATTTCTATTTATTTATTAATTTTTTAGTAAAATATTAAAAATCCATTACATTATAACTCTCACATATTTGTTGATTTATGGGTCTAATGTAATACTTTCAATATGAATAAAAAATAAAGATAATTATGTAAAGTAGTTCTTTCTAAAATAATTGAATCTACAGGCTGCCATTTGCAGCAACAAAGCAGGGTTGGTGTTTGACCATTTACCTGCAACGACGAGCATACGCGTTACCAGCGTTCAGCGGTTCAGTACAACAACCGCACTCAGAGACGTCAATTAGAATAGTTTATTAATTAGCTATAAAAAAGGCTTATAACAACGGCGGTAAGGCCCAGCGTCTTTGGGACCAAAGTAGAGGAATTTCAAGGGATAAATTCGCTAATTACTACTAATTAATACCAATTTATTGCATGTCTCTGAGAACGGCAAGAAAACATTATTTCGACTACTGAAATTATGGCACATTGTTTGCCAATAATATATAATACAATGATATTATCATTTATCATGCAAAACAAAAAAAACTACATTCTGAACTACTGTTGGAATAGCTAATACTAATAACAAAAGTATTTTGTTTATTAAGAAACACGTTCTAAAATTACTTTTTAAATGAATATATAGACTTTTTAAATTGAATTAACCACATTAGCCCTTCTTTTAAAACCACTACTAGTAAATAATAATAAAATATAATTTAAATGCATGTTCCCAAAAGGTTTTCTTTTTAAACAATTATATAAAAACAATAAAATCCAAGATTTTCTAATAATATATGCAACGAGTATACGTTTTATAAATACTACTAATTCATTTTATTTTAGTTCATTTTGGTAGGATATTTTGTTTTATTTTTCTAACTCAAAAATATATTATATTACGTACAAATAGTAGGTATTTATTAATATGTTGTACATATCATATTCTCCTTTACCATTAATTGAAAGAATGTAGCGCATGTCGTTGTTTTCCGATCTGTACAAATGATAATACCTACCAATTCAAGAAAATACTTATAATATACAGCATAAATACGATCAAAATTGTGAATGTTATCGTGGTGATGATAGAAATAAATAACTTTTCTTTAAAAAATAGATGTTAACAGTATTAATCATAATGTCTAAGTAAGAGTACAAAATCCGAATCGCTATAACTTAACCATGCATCTGTTTGAAATTCTAAACGTTTTTTTACTAAGGTAATTGAGCAAATTTTCGTTTCATTTTATATTGTTATAATTTTTTTATTGACCTCTATCTTACTTCGAATATTATTTGATATTATCTAGTAAGGTATACAAATGATCCCGCAATAATATCTTACCTTCCTTTTTATCCTTCACTACGATTTTCTTGATCTGTTTCCTCTGTTTGATTACCGTTTCAATTACTTCTTTTTTCTCCACAATTGGTTCTTTTTGGATTTCTTCTTCCACCACTATTTCTTTAACCTCAATATCTTCAGTTGATTTAATATCAATAACTTTCTTCTTTTCAGTTTTCTCCTTCTTTTTAATTGTTTTAGGAATGATTGCTTCTTCTGGCTCTTTAAGTATCGGCTCGACTAATGGTTGCTCTTTAGGAACTGACTTAAGCTGAACCTCTTCGGGCTTTTCCTCCTCGGGAGCCTTCTGCTTAGGTATTGGTTTGAGAACGACTTCCTCCTTTGGTTCTTCTTCTTTAGGACGCCTCTTACCCGAAGGCCACTTAACTTCTTCAGGTTTCTCTTCCTCCACAGGTTTAATTTTCTTAATCGGCTTCAGCTGCATCTCTTCCGGTTTTTCTTCCTCAGGAGCCTTCTGCTTTGGTATTGGTTTGAGAACGACTTCCTCCTTTGGTTCTTCTTCTTGAGGTCGCCTCTTACCCGAGGGCCACTTCACTTCTTCTGGCTTCTCTTCCTCTACAGGTTTAATTTTCTTAATAGGCTTCAGCTGTACCTCTTCGGGCTTTTCCTCCTCTGGAGCCTTCTGCTTTGGTATCGGTTTGAGAACAACTTCCTCCATTGGTTCTTCTTCCTTAGGTCGCCTCTTACCCGAAGGCCACTTCACTTCTTCTGGCTTATCTTCTTCTACAGGTTTAATTTTCTTGATTGGCTTCAAATGCACCTCTTCGGGCTTTTCCTCCTCAGGAGCCTTCTGCTTTGGTATTGGTTTGAGAACGACTTCCTCCTTTGGTTCTTCTTCCTTAGGTCGCCTCTTACCCGAAGGCCATTTAACCTCTTCAGGCTTTTCTTCCTCCACAGGTTTAATTTTCTTGATTGGCTTCAGCTGTACCTCTTCGGGCTTATCCTCCTCAGGAGCCATCTGCTTTGGTATCGGTTTGAGAACGACTTCCTCCTTTGGTTCTTCTTCCTTAGGTCGCCTCTTACCCGAAGGCCACTTAACTTCTTCAGGTTTCTCTTCCTCCACAGGTTTAATTTTCTTGACCGGCTTCAGCTGCACCTCTTCCGGTTTTTCGTCCTCAGGAGCCTTCTGCTTTGGTATTGGTTTGAGAACGACTTGCTCCTTTGGTTCTTCTTCTTGAGGTCGCCTCTTACCCGAGGGCCACTTCACTTCTTCTGGCTTCTCTTCCTCTACAGGTTTAATTTTCTTAATAGGCTTCAGCTGTACCTCTTCGGGCTTTTCCTCCTCAGGAGCCTTCTGCTTTGGTATTGGTTTGAGAACGACTTCCTCCTTTGGTTCTTCTTCCTTAGGTCGCCTCTTACCCGAAGGCCATTTAACCTCTTCAGGCTTTTCTTCCTCCACAGGTTTAATTTTCTTGATTGGCTTCAGCTGTACCTCTTCGGGCTTATCCTCCTCAGGAGCCATCTGCTTTGGTATCGGTTTGAGAACGACTTCCTCCTTTGGTTCTTCTTCCTTAGGTCGCCTCTTACCCGAAGGCCACTTAACTTCTTCAGGTTTCTCTTCCTCCACAGGTTTAATTTTCTTGATCGGCTTCAGCTGCACCTCTTCCGGTTTTTCGTCCGCAGGAGCCTTCTGCTTTGGTATTGGTTTGAGAACGACTTCCTCCTTTGGTTCTTCTTCTTGAGGTCGCCTCTTACCCGAGGGCCACTTCACTTCTTCTGACTTCTCTTCCTCTACAGGTTTAATTTTCTTAATAGGCTTCAGCTGTACCTCTTCGGGCTTTTCCTCCTCGGGAGCCTTCTGCTTTGGTATCGGTTTGAGAACAACTTCCTCCTTTGGTTCTTCTTCCTTAGGTCGCCTCTTACCCGAGGGCCACTTCACTTCTTCTGGCTTATCTTCCTCTACAGGTTTAATTTTCTTAATAGGCTTCAGCTGTACCTCTTCGGGCTTTTCCTCCTCAGGAGCCTTCTGCTTTGGTATTGGTTTGAGAACGACTTCCTCCTTTGGTTCTTCTTCCTTAGGTCGCCTCTTACCCGAAGGCCATTTAACCTCTTCAGGCTTTTCTTCCTCCACAGGTTTAATTTTCTTAATTGGCTTCAGCTGTACCTCTTCGGGCTTATCCTCCTCAGGAGCCATCTGCTTTGTTATCGGTTTGAGAACAACTTCCTCCTTTGGTTCTTCTTCCTTAGGTCGCCTCTTACCCGAAGGCCACTTAACCTCTTCAGGCTTCTCCTCATCAACAGGTTTAATTTTCTTGATTGGCTTCAGCGACACCTCTTCGGGCTTTTCCTCCTCAGGAGCTTTCTGCTTTGGTATCGGTTTAAGAACGACTTCCTCCTTTGGTTCTTCTTCCTTAGGTCGCCTCTTACCCGAAGGCCACTTAACCTCTTCAGGCTTCTCTTCTTCAACAGGCTTAATTTTCTTGGTAGGCTTTAGCTGCACCTCTACGGGCTTTTCTTCCTCAGGAGCCTTCTGCTTCGGTATCGGTTTGAGAATTACCTCCTCCTTTGGTTCTTCTTCCTTAGGTCGTCTCTTACCCGAAGGCCACTTTACTTCTTCAGGCTTCTCTTCTTCCACAGGTTTAATTTTCTTAATAGGCTTCAGCTGTACCTCTTCGGGCTTTTCCTCCTTGGGAGCCTTCTGCTTTGGTATCGGTTTGAGAACAACTTCCTCCTTGGGTTCTTCTTCTTGAGATCGCCTCTTACCCGAGGGCCACTTCACTTCTTCTGGCTTCTCTTCCTCTACAGATTTAATTTTCTTGATCGGCTTCAGCTGTACCTCTTCGGGCTTTTCTTCCTCATGAACCTTTTGCTTAGGTATCGGTTTAAGAACGACTTCCTCCTTTGGTTCTTCTTCCTTGGGTCGCCTTTTACCCGATGGCCACTTAACCTCTTCAGGCTTCTCTTCCTCAACAGGTTTTATTTTCTTGATCGGCTTCAGCTGTACTTCTTCGGGCTTTTCTTCCTCAGGTGCCTTCTGCTTAGGTATCGGTTTGAGAACGACTTCCTCCTTTGGTGCTTCTTCCTTAGGCCGCGTCTTACCCGAAGACCACTTAACCTCTTCAGGCTTCTCCTCCTCAACAGGTTTAATTTTATTGATCGGTTTCAGCTGTACCTCTTCGGGTTTTTCCTCTTCAGGAGCCTTCTGCTTTGGAATTGGTTTGAGAACGACTTCCTCCTTTGGTTCTTCTTCCTTAGGTCTCCTCTTACCCGAAGGCCAGTTCACTTCTTCTGGCTTCTCTTCCTCTACAGGTTTAATTTTCTTGATTGGCTTAAGCTGCACCTCTTCAGGCTTTTCCTCCTCAGGAGCCTTCTGCTTAGGTATCGGTTTGAGGATGACTTCTTCCTTTGGTTCTTCTTCTTTAGAACGCCTCTTGCCTGAAGGCCACTTAACTTCTTCTGGCTTCTCTTCCTGCACAGGTTTGATTTTCTTGATTGGCTTCAGCTGTACCTCTTCGGGCTTTTCCTCCTCAGGAGCTTTCTGCTTAGGTATCGGTTTGAGAACTACTTCTTCCTTTGGTTCTTCTTCTTTAGGTCGCCTCCTACTCAAAGGCCACTTAACTTCTTCGGGCTTCTCTTCCTCCGCCGGTTTAATTTTCTTGATTGGCTTGAGCTGCACTTCTTCGGGTTTTTCTTCCTCAGGAGCCTTCTGCTTAGGTATCGGTTTCAGCACGACTTCTTCCTTTGGTTCCTCTTCTCTAGGTCGCCTTTTAACCGAAGGCCACTTTACTTCTGCTGGTGTTTCCTCCTCGGGTTCAACAACTTCCTGCTTAGACAATGGTTTCAAAATGGGTTCTTCCAATGTATCAGAATTTAATGATAATTTTGCATCATCTGTAATTTGTTTTGATTTACGTCTCCATGAAGGTACTTTAACTTCCTCTTCCTTTAAAATAATTGTATCTTCTTGATGCGTTAAAGTTTCTTCTACGATAAATACTTCTTGTTTCTGAATTGATTCTCTGCGAACTTGTTTTAATGTTACGTCTTCAAGTTTTTCTTTGATAATAGGTGTTTTTTCTACTTTTGTGGGCCTTAATTTGACACTTTCTTGTGTCCATGGCAAAGATTCAATTTTTTCTTGCTGTACAACTTTTTTCTCTTTACTCTGTTTCCTCCAATGGGGTCTCTCGACCTCATCTGATATAGTTTCTAATCCGATATCAGATTTGGAAGTATCATCTAATGGTTGCTTTTCGACTGATTTCTCATCAAGGCGTGGTTTTCTCCAGCTTTTTGTTTCCAGTTCAGTTTCATCTTTGACTTTAGTCACTATTGTTTCTTCACTTTTTAGATTTAAAATATTGGTATCTTCCAATGCCCTTTTATGAACAGTCTCTAATTTCTCTTTTTGATTTACAGAAACTTGCTCTTTTATTTCAACATCATGATCTGTTCTTAAAATATTTGAATCTTCTGTTAGTTGAGTTACTTTCTGTCTTGGTTTTCTCCAATGTTTTATTTCTAGTTTTTCTTCATCAGTTGTTTCTACAGTTTGAATTTGGCTCTGTTTGCGCCATGGAACATTAGTTGACATTTTCTTAGTTTCGATGTCTTGTAAATTATCAACTCTCAAGATGTTACTTTCTTCTGTGGACTTATACAATGATTTACTACTAATTTTACCATCTTCAGAACTTGTAGTTTGTATATCCAGTTTATCATTAAATGTTTTTCGAGTAATTGATTGTCGGGATTCTGAAATAGAAATTAAAAGAAAATTAATTCAAAATAAAAAAAAAATTACATATGTCTAGATTTTATTACTGTGTAATTTTTAGGACTGATTCAACTTCATTCTTTTCATTGAACATTGCATAAACGAAGAGGCATGTAAAAAAATATGGGTGTGTACACACGGCGGCACATCAACCAAGTCTTGGAAGTTTGAACTTTGAATCGTGCGAAAGTGTGTGGTTACATCGTCTCAGCCCTCAATCAGGCGCAGGGCGCAGGTAAGTTATGAAAGCACCTGCATTGGCCGCATTGTATCCATAGCATACCTATTGATACGTATAATAAGTGCAAAAGCGAGAAGAACTCGTCGCGGTATGGGTATTATGGGTTACAGGGTTACACTTTGTGACTCCGCCTGTGCACCAATACACATATACTCAATAACATAATCTATATTATGTTAGCAAAAGCAATACCTATTAAATAATGTATATTAACTCTTAGTACTCACATAAGTTCAAACTAATCCATACCTAATAATATTTGAAATTTGAATTTGATAGTGTCTCTGTCTATTTTTGGTTTGATTCTATCTTGAGTAGGGACATTCGGTACTTTTAATCTCAATTATTTTTTATATTTTATGACGGGGTGTAACCGCTGGGCGGTGTCTAGTTTTGAATTAATTAATTCAACAATAAATTAACTTCGGAAGTATTATATGTAGTTGTGTAGTATAACTATAGCTTTAAATATAAAAAAGCGCCCAAGTACGAGTCGGTCTATCACACGAAAGGTTCTGTACCACCGTACAATATTTTACAAAACGCCGCAAAAACACGTTTCTTGTATGTCCCTTTTATTTATTTTAGTTTAATTATCTGTTGCAGTTGTAGTAGTGCTCACTGTAAAAAAATTATGGGTCAACCCATTACGGTTCAAAAGATACAGCCCTGTGAGTGACGAACAGATGGACAGATAGCGGTGCTATAGTAAAAGGTTTGGTATAATAACTGATATAAATTTAGAGCTATATTTGTAATATGCTGAACACTCGATCTTAACATTCTATTAATAATATTTTTTAATATATAGGTATAATAAGGTGCATAGTTCAATATACGACTTATCATATTGAAAGTAGTCTTTGACCGATCACTGTGTTATGTGATGGTTGTATTACGCTTGTTTGCAATTTATATATATTTTTATCAATTTGTATACCTAATAAATGTTACATTATTTACAAAATAAAAAATACTACTAATACTTCATACAAAGGTTATTTACTAAACTAAGGTTTCTGATCAATAATTCTGGAAGAGAAATTGGTTTTAGTTCGAGACTGAAAAAAAACAGCACCTTTGGAACTTATAGGCGATAGAATGAAACACGGGATTTTATTAGCAACTGACCTCGTCCGAAGCGTGGTTCCGCGAACTACGGTGATGTGTGCACGACTCATTCTATCTCCTATAGAACTCGAGAAATCAATTCCGTGTAAAAATAACCACGTGCATGTTGCAAGAAATGCAATTTTTTCATCATTATTGTAAAACTATTTTTAGTTTAAGTTTGAAACAAAATATTTCTTTTTTGTTAAACTAGTTTTATAGTTATTTCATTAGTTGAATTTTACAAATTAGTTTTTATTTAAATAAAGACTGTTGTAGGTACATTTGGGAACTGTTAGGGACCTTTTCTTTACTCTTTATATAGATCAACCGAGTATATATTGATTAATTAATTGCTAGTTCTTGATTTGTTAATTAATAAGAGCAATTGAAACAAAAAAAAATACTATTTGATTTAATTGATCTCAACTATCAGTAAAATTTGTAATTAAGCATACATTTTTAAATGGCTTCGAGAATTCCCGAGCACAAATCCTAATGTCAACTTAGCAATAATCCTACTAATATTATAAATGCGAAAGTTTGTATGGATGTTTGTGTGAAAGAGTATTTCACACGGAATTGGATGAAACTTGGCACATATATAGAAAATGCCTTGGAAACACATACGATACATATTGTGCCGAAAAAATATTACATCCCTCGGGAATGGGGGACAGCTAGTTCATAAATATGTACGACAGAAGGTATGCAACCTTCTGTCATCTGTGCCATTATAACGACTATCAGCATTGGCCAAAACATAACCGACATAACCTTAGAATGAATCAAATACGTTCTGATTATAAAATGCTTAAATCAGATTTAGATCTAAAAATACGTGAGATCAGTATTTAATAAGAAAATGCTATTTAAGCTTGATAAAGTACCGGGAAACAATTGTCTTCCGGATTTTAAAATTAAAATATGCAACAACATTGCAAGCCCTTTAAAACAAACTTACAAAATTAATTCTGCAAGAAAGTTCGAGCTAGTAGTGTGCCACTAAACTTGCCGTAGTGGAGTTAGTTGGAGGTTGGAGATTTGTTTCTAGATGGCCTGTCTGCCACAGCCGCCTCCGACAAACATACTTGCTCACTATCGACTGATGCACCGTTAACGATATGTTCCTTCCTTGTTGTATGGTTGTTTAATTCAGAGAGGATTTTTGTAATTTTATTTAGAACCTTTTATCGTGATAAAGGACAGTAGAACATCATTACAGAAAATTGCAAACAAAATAAAAAATTATCGTGTTAAATTTATTATAAATTTTAAAATTTCTCGAGTTACCCGAAAATTATCGTGCCTAAGGAAAAAGGTCGAGAAACTAGAAACCCAATACTAAAATGTTAAAGTATAAAAATCACATAAGTATTTATCTATATATATGTATATGAATCCCTATTTCCCTTGGTCACGGCATTACACATGGACGGCTGGAACGATTTCGCTAATTATTTTTTTTGTTGTCTGTTATTGTCATGAGAAGGTTCTTATGAAATAAAAAAATAAGAAGGTTGCGTGGATAATTGAAAATTCAACCACTTTACAAGCGCTTTTGACAATATATACTTTTATTATTGTCAGTCGTTTGACAGCTGGAGCGATTGACAGAATGCGCGCTGCAAATATCGTTTAAAATAGAGGCATGGGTCGGAATTATATTGATTAAATAATTAATTTATAATTTCTTATTGCACATTTTACAGTCGATTCAATCGGAAGATTTGAATTCAAAATTCATTGTTAAGACAGGACAAAGTCTGTCGGATCAGCTATCTATAAAAATAAAATTTACGATTTACGTAGGTACCTACAAATCCATTTAAAATATTTTGTATAAAGATTGATTTAGCTAGAGACCCTGAGACATAGATTCTTAGGTCCGGCAAGTTATATGATTCCCACCGAAAACATTAATTTTAAAGAAAGTCAAGTACATAACAAAAAATATAAGAACTCGGTTAAGAGATTCGCTAATAAAATGTGAGTTCTAACTGGATGAAAACCATATTCCTCGAAAGTACCTCACACCGTAGCTCCGTAATGTATCACGTTGTTCAGTAGCTTAAAAAGGAAAAAAATGTTCTTTGCCACTAAATAGTGTTACTTGAGAAGTTTTACTCATGTTTAATCCTTGAGTAAAGAACAAATTACGTCAAGTATTTCATTGACTAAGATCCAATCAATCAAGTATGCGAATAAGTGTAACAAAGTTCAAGTATCCGAATAACTTCTGTCTACTATAAGAAGTCCCTTATGACGTTTAAGTACGTCATTGAAAAATCCACTTCATTTGTTTAGAAATAAGGTTCATCTATTGACCCCGCGGTTCATGATGATCTAAATGAACTGTATCTTTACTCTTTCCGTCACACGTATTATGCATAATATAATACCAATATCTTAGTTATGACTTTATGACCCATGTGGGGAGAAATGTAGTACTCAGTCTTTGTCAAAGAAGATGTGTATTATCGTGTGAGTGCAACCAACAACCGAAAGAAAGCGCTGTTTTAAATTAAAAACATCGGGAACACTAACCACTGTGACTGAAACAGTTTAAGCAAAAGGGAACATTTCTCTAATAAGCAACGTATTGACATAATTGAATTTGTTTGTTCATTAATATTTGTTTTGTATGTCACATGAGGGTATATTGTAATTTTTTATTTTTTTTTTATTTTGACATACCATTTATAATTGTATTGTAATAAATTGTATTTGCAAGTTTAAGAGAAGCTAAATAAATGGGTTGTACGTATTATATCTTGTAACACCTAAATGTAAAACCACATATAGCAAATAAAAATTCTGTTCTATTCTGTTCTGTGCTCTTATACGTCAACGGGGACTTCTTAAATGAGACAGGTTATATTTACTTATAAACCATAATTAAAACCCATATTATATTGAGGTTTATTGTAATAATTCGAGTATTTAATGTTGCTATATGGCATATCAATGTCGATATGTTAAATATTTCCCATTTGATCTGCAACTTTATATTATGTCCTAATATATAATGTTACTAAGGTTTTGAGTAACAAAGAACATAATGAATTTAGAAAATAACGAACCTAAAATCAAATAAAAGAAATCCAGTTAGATCTCATTTATTATTAGGAAATCGGTAAAACGCGTTCATATATTTCGTGTTTTTTAAAGGAACTATGCTATCTTTTACATTTTTTTTGCTGGTTTATCAGTTCATGCTGGATGTTCGGCCATATATCTGACTGATAGTGAAAAATAAAGAACGATTAAAGAGCTACGTAAAAATAATTACACATACCACCAAGTGGTACGCATACCGTGATTAGTCAAAGAGGCTTTGCTACATATGCTTGGCACAGTTAATCTAATTCATATATTTCTTCTGTCCGTATGTATATAACTGAATTCCTAAACGGCTGAACTGATATTTATGACATTTTATGTCTGTGTGAGAGGATGCTTGGATATTTTAGATTCCCAATTGGTTCCGTTAGGTGCCGCTACGATAGTTCCCGGCGTTTTTTGACGATATTTTAAATTTTTATAGTCCTAATAAGCTTTTAGGGAATGAGAAAGTTTAACGCTTCCTAGAATATTTGTAAAATGGGAACATATTAAAGTCAGTTTGTTTGGACCAAATTTGGACAGAACAAGTCTGGCGGGACAGCTTTATCTTTACTTCTGTGTGTGTGTGTGTGTGTGTGTGACTGAACTCCTCCTAAGCCGCTGGTCCGATGATTTTTTGGGTGTGTTTATTGGGTGGTTTCGATTCACAGTAGGTGGCGCTGTAGTCATTAGTTACTTTTAGCTCATAAAGGTCAGAACAACGGAATTTTCGGATGTGTTCATCAAGACTATAACTCACACACATCCCCAAAAAGGTGTGATTAATTATTTAATTTTATAAATAACTAGCTGCCCGGCAAACGCTGTTTTGCCATATTTACTTTATCAGAAAGTATACATGAAAATTTATCGTACTACAATTATTATATTCGGGCCCGCTGCCCGACAGTTTTCGTCCTGTTTTAACTATGAATATTGAATTCAAACTGGTATGATTAATAAAAACAATCAAAAAACATAGTATTTATGAATCTAATGCTTTAAGATACACAGCAATTGATTTTTTAATATAAGGCGTGATTGCTCTAATCTGTGATGAACACACACTTCTCAAAAACAAAGTTTCAAACATTTTCATAAATATTTCGATTGAATCAACTGTGAAATGTGCACTAAGTAATGATAAATGAATTAGTTTATGAATATAATTCCGACCCATGCCTCTGTTTTAAACAATATCAATGTCAAACGACTGACATTTATGTCAAACACCATAAGGTTTCATTATAAGAGTTTATATGGTCAAAAGCGGGTAAGGTTACATTAGAAAAGTTAAAGTGGTCGCATTGAGCTATTGAGTGGTCGTTATGTTTTCTTAAATTTTCTAATTTTCGCAACTTTCTGCTCCTGACCGTAACAAACACAACAAAAAAAGAATAAGCAAAACGGTCCAGCCGTTCTGAAGTTATGCGCGTATGTACATTTCGCAGATTCATTTATATATACGAGTATATAGATTTTTCGAAGAAATAATAGTTATTTGTTATACAAGAGTGCAAAGTTGCTTTTTAACCGCGTGCTCAATTTTGATGACCGAGCAAGCGAAGGATTCTAAAATTTGATCACGAGGGCAGAGAGTGATTCAAAAATTAGAATCCTGAGCGTTAGCGAGAGAATGCAACACGTAACTTTTCGTCCCACCACAGTGAGGAAATGACTAAATGCAACCAAAAACAAATGGCGCGCGCAAACCAAATAAAAAAAAAGTACACCTAGAAGGTTCCTAGAAGAGTTTGAGTTTTTTACAAATTAAATAGGTTGTATGATAAATTCTGAATCATGGAGGTAGAAGTAAATATAGGTTTGATGGTGTTTTGAATTCACAAACACACGTGACACGATGTTCTAAATTCAATTTACTTTATCTCTCTATAAGATAAAAACGGCTTTTGCACTCAGTTATCGAAGAGCAAAAATACTCTTTCCTCTTGAATCACTCTGTTTATTGATGAAAACCCCATCATAATCCGTTGCGTTTTAAAGATTTAAGCGTACAAACGGCGGGAAGCGACTTTGTTTTATACAATGTAGAGATTATTATATTTTAATTAGAATATATCATTCTACGTAAATAAATATCCGGCCAAGTGTAGGTTAGACCACACTCAATGGGTCTTATGAAGGATGAAATTACGTAAGTTGACAGCACTTCATAATGAAAAAGGGTGTCCTATTATAATGTGCTTGTACCTGCTCTGGCTCATCGCCTAAGATTTCTTATAAATGTCTTTGCTAATACAAAATTGCTAAGCGGCATGTCAAGAAAACGATCCCACTTTTTTTTTAATAAGTCGTTTTATAAAACTGCCCAAACAGACATTGTTAACAGCGATAAAAGTGTCATAAGAAACTTTGAGGTTTGAATTTGCAAAAGATTGAACTTATCGATTTACAAAGTGTTAAATTTGTGAAAAGCCCGTAAGCTCATTTTCAAGGATTTTTACATAGGACTATGTAAAGGGGCCCCCCAAATTTGTGTACTTCATTTTTTTTATCTGTCAGTTATTAGGTCAGGTATGAAAGGTATGAAATGCCATATCATTGAATAGCAGTTGATTGTAGACATTTAGAAGCCCTTCAAATTTCTAATAGTGTCCGAGTAAAACGGCTGTGACGAACAGACGGACTAGACAAAATTATAAGGTTATATTCCGGAAGCGGCGTAAAGGGAACAATTCATTAGGTTTTCACAGATTAAAAAATCAAATCTTGCATCGAACTTAAAACTGAAAAATATTGAAGCGGTTTTTTAATATACGTACAATAATAAAATATTGAAAATTTAGAGCGCTCCATAATGAAAAAAAGAAAAGCCTTAACTTAATTGAAAAAACTTGAGAGGTGTCAAGGGACACCTGGATGGAACGAAGATACGCATTGGATTTGACCAAAACGCTGAGTTTAGGTCCAGTGTTGAGAAAAGCTTGCAATCTCTCGTCTTTAGTATTAGGTCTTCAATAAAAGATCAAGACTGTGCTAATAATTACTAATTATACTAATTTATGGAACAGAATTTTAAACATGTTGTATGTAGCCTTTAAATAAATTATGAAAAAAACGAACCCAATAATAAACCATATCATTTAAATTTCGAAAGAAAGTGTCGTTACAACTTTTTTTTCCGTCTAGCCCCTTTTCACAACGCGCGATAAGGAACTTCGTTCCAAAAATAGGTGTGTTATAATCACAACGCGCGATAAGGAACTTCGTTCCAAAAATAGGTGTGCTATAATAGGATCTAGGAATAGGAATCATGTGCTCATGTCTGCCTCGTGGACTGATGTTAAGATTTCATATAAGACGAAGTATATTAATCAGGTAGACGTGGGGTCCTTTAAGTTTCTCATGGTACAATTATCGCTATTAATAACGTCCTCATGTGCCAATCTTATAAAAAATTTGCTTGTCAGCTACCTAACCATAAGTCTTACAAGTTTTCGGGCACTAGTCTTATTCGAATATTGACTTAAAGCCCTAAGAGCTACCGGGTACGGGAAAGTGATTAGAACCAGCACTCTCTGTTTATAAATTGGTGCATTAACTACTGAGCAACCACGGCATAGCACAGTGAATACAATGACTGAAATTCCGCTAAGATTTTTCCGCAGATTGTGGTTGTTCTACAACTATTATATTTTTATAAATATCTTAGCTGATAGGAAATTGCTAAGTACTTAAATAAATGGTTAACTATACCGAAGGACGCGGACGCGGACGCGACTCAGAAGTCGTTGCCAATGCAATATAACTTTCTCTTTAAGCTACTGTACGACTAAGCGGTTTCTTTTTTCACCTAATGTGCAATCCTTCAACTTTATAACTTTAAAAACATATCAAAGGAATTTACCGATGTTGAGTGGTAATTGAAGAAATTGGCTCGTGCTTCCGAAACTCATTAGTACAACGATTTAAGTCCGTCTCTACTTAATCTCTTAACAAAAGGATCTATCCAAAATCTATTTTGTTTTTGTTAACAAGTAAATATTAAGAAAATTAGATGGTTTGTAGAATACAGTCGCGGACAGTCTAGAATAGCCGCTCAGCGGAAATATGTTTTACAACACACTTGTGAGCACAATAATAAATACTAAATTGATTTCATAATTTTGTGGGACACAGGCTGTCATATTGCAACATGTTACCTCAGTAAGTGTGTATATCGGCGGCATCAAATCTGTATACGTCTGTTCTTCATTAGGTACTTAAATCAGAGACGTAGCTAGAGACTGGCCCACAATCGCAGAGGTAAAGTAAAGGTAACTTGCACTTGAATACCTTAGCGCTTGAAATAACCTTTAGATAAAAGTATTAAACATATTCCTACAAAATATGTTTAGGGGGCACTGAATTGTTCAACTGAATTGAGTGAATTGTACATAAAATATTTGTTAAGATGATGTAAAATAAGATTTGTGAAATGGCACAGGCCGTGCATGTCTAAGAGAGGTATTTCCAGTACACACGTCTTTATCACTTCAAAGCGGCTTATATTAAGCGTTTTGAACTGAATATTTTCCTGTTAATCCCAACTAATATTATAAATGTGAATGTAAGTTTGTTTGTTACGCTTTCACGCAAAAACTACTTCACCGATCATCATGAAACTTTGTACACATATTCTTGGAGGATCTTTGGAGTAACACAGGATACTTTTTGTGCCGGGAAAATGTTCCATCCCTCAGGAACGCGGGTGAAACCGCGGGGGACAGCTAGTGATAAATATTTTGATGTAGTATTCAAGTCTTACTAATTAACCCTTTGCACTCCAGCGGATTTACTATTAGCTCTTTAATGTCGCAAATACGGCGACAACGGAGTGCACAGAGTTAATATAATGCGTGTGATATATGATCAGATTATCATTCATATGAGCATGATAGGTTATGGTGGACTCGCCATGTCGAGCGCAAGCCAATCACGGCCATAAATATCCCAGAGCCATATCAGCCGAAATTCGAGTCTCAGTATCTTGGCACAAGAAACAATTAAAACAACAAAAATATCACTAGCAAATAACCTACACATACTTATGAGGACCCTAGAACTTTATGTTCAAAAGTTAGACATTTTCAATATCTGACAATGATAGATGAATAAATTTAGCTAATTTGACACTCATTGACTGACTGACCTATACTCGTATATAGATCATCAAAATAGAACTCGTACTTCCCATACATCTAGAGAGCTGAAATGTGGTACAGGGGTACTAGTATACCTAATGTGGAAACCTAAAGCCTTTGGCCTTATGTAAGGCAATAACAAAGATAGAGAGTGGGCAGTACGTGAAATAGTAGCGAATAGATTACCATTAAATAGAAACCTGAAAAAAGAAAAACTGTAATAACTCGGAACACTCGTTCCAAATCAAAGAAATGTTCGTATAAAAATTGTGAAATCGCAACAAAAGCATTCTGTAAAAACGTGCCAAGTCTATGTGAATAAAAGAAAATGAGTGGTTTGCCCGTTAAATATTTTATATAAGTAGTAAAACTAGGTAGATATTAGTCTGACGTCAAGAAATCATGTCGGTGTAAATAAAAGAAAATAGAGTAGATGTACTCGTACGTATATTTAGTGATGGCTGATTATTGAGCTTGAGATAAAATTAAAGAGCTTTAAAGAATTAAAGATGAACCCGTTCAAGTTGAGAAATAATCAAAAATGTGAATCAAAAATGAGAATCAAAAATGAGAAATATTTATTTGTAAAACATACACACAACAAAAATAGATTGCGTTCGATTGGGAAAATTGTTATTTTCTTTTTTTTTAAGCTCTTTTAATATTTTATTTAGCATTATTAGGAAACTTTTTTTATTTATTTTATCAAAACCGTAAAATGTCTTAACTTTTCTAAGTGAACGTAATTTTTTTATTGTATGTATGCTAGGTTTTGCCATAAAATATGAGTTTCATTCCCAGAATTCATCCACCGCATAGGCTTGCCGACAAGAAATTACCCTCTGTATCCAATGCCTATAGGAGCGTGGTCGACTGTTATAGCTTTTTACAGTAATAAGAAGAAAAGCATCTAGAGTTCAACTCAACAAAATGTTTAGCGGCCAAGTCACTCGTTTTCCTTTATTCACTTAGACTTGGCTCTTTATACGATCGTACAATGTTTTATGGCCGAGTAATGTTATTCCATGTTTGGCACGTTTTTGGAGAATGGTTTTTGTTAGGACTTTATAGGACAGATCTAAATTTGCTTTGATTGAACTAAAAGTTGGAGGGATATACGAAATGAGGAAAACCAAAGAGTCATTAATATTGGGTCTTTACCAGTGAAACTTCCGTTTAGTATTTTTTTAAGAATTCACCCAAGCTATCGATGCACCTTTGCTAGCTCAGAGGAAATTTATCAATATGGAGTATATTCAAGTCAGCTGTACGGAAGGAAACAAGCTTTTCAAAGGCATTGTGTAATGCCTCTCGAGTAAAAAATATTTGCTACGAAAAATTCGGGAACATGTTTCCAACCCTAGTCCGAGCTTAGAGGCTGTTAGCCATACAGTATGGGCTCGCACCTTGCAAAAGCAGCGGGGACGAGCGATTGACAAAAGCTGGCTTGATATCTGCGAGCTTCCCCAACATTGTGCTCAGTTGTTCACAGTACATATCCGTAGAAATGCTCGTATAGTAAGAATCTGTGAAGAATAATACTGGCACTAGAAAACCAAACAATGATCACCTCTCTAGGGGTGAGTTTTCGTTTAGGACATAGTCTAAAGGCTGAACCAGGGTCCGGCCAATAGGATGATTGTTTACGATTGTCATGGAGAATCCATTTTTCATCCCAAGCGACAAGGCGCTTGAAAATTCCTTTGTTTATATGTCTGTTGAGCAACGAAACCCATGCCTGGACGCGTACGTCGCCCTGGCGAACAATTATTTTGTGTATCACCTTTTAATGTATGCATGCAAACACTAAATATTCAAATGTGATAATAACAAAACACTTATCAACAAACAAATGGTGGGAATTCGATAATAGACTTTCATGTTATTAAAATAAAATTAATTTAAAATAAAAATTCCCCGCCAAACCATAGATAAGTTACATTTAAAAAAGTCAGTACTGAAAACGGTAACTTTATAAGTCAAATAAATAAGTAGGTAGGTATGTGGGTATAAATTTACCTGTAAGGACCTATTAAAATAATAACACTATTAATCACTAAGTACTTGGATGGCCGAGCATTGCTCGGGATTTATTTACTAACGTGACTTCTACCGTATTCTCTTTTTTAAAGCACTGTCATATATATATATATACCAAGACACGAATTAGATGCGATAATAAAGGGCTCCCAATAACAGTATTTCTCACAAAAGATGTAACTTGAAAACCTTACCTTCTAATGACATTGTAGCAGTTTTCATTGCCTAAAAACACGGATAAAACGACATTTTCTGAAAATGAATCCTAGCTAGATCGATTTAACGCCCCCGAAACCAGCATACTAAATTTCATGAAAATCGTTGGACCCGTATCCGAGATCCTAATTATATATATATACATATGAACATACAAGAATTGCTCGTTTAAAGGTATTAGATAGATATTTTAAAACATTTTTTTGGAAAATCTGGTTTATAATTTGTATTTATATTTATTTTTAGGATTCCTACGACCACGAGAACCTGTTACTAAGGATCCCCTGTCCGTCCGTCCATTTGCCATACCATACTGAACCATAATAGGTGGACGCTGGATTCTTTAGTGTGTACTACTGCCATAGTAGTAGTAGCGCTATAGCCACAAATAATAGAATTAAAATAAAGTTTTAATTTAACTTTATTTCGGAGAAGAAACATGTTTCTTTAGGTGTTTTGTTAATTATTGTTCGGTGGTACGGAACACGGTTACATGAAAATGAATTAAAATTATAAAAAATTGAATAAGACATATTTATTACTAAAACCAGCTTTAAACATTAACATACAAGAAAATTCTATTTTTGAAAGCAATTTAAAACAATTGGCAACACTGGTCTAGTTTACCACCTTGCTTCCTTAATGTACTTACGTAACAACCCTGGTAACGGCGCCAGCGAGGGTAGTCGCAGTAGCGCGAGCGGCCGGTGCCACCCAGTGTCAAAACAACTTACCAATTTTTTATCTTCTTTAAATCTACGCCAAACCCTAAGCCATACACCATCATATAGTATTTTAATCGGTTTAAAATGAAATAAATTAGATACTATTTATATTAGATATTTGGCCCCATTTAGAATATTTAGAATTTTTTATTTATTTATTTATTTTCAAAAAAATACGTCGACACATTGATGTAATTTTGATAAAATTTTAGACAGTCTGATGTGTGTACCAATTACAGACATACACGGCGTTAAAATATAAATATCAATGTCAAAATATATTGAATGGCATTTAAACATTGTTTTTATTATTAAATGGGTTGTTTGAGAGACCAACTCGTACTTGGCCTAAATGCGTAATTGCAATTCGTAAATGCTTGTGAGACAGTAATACCGATTTACTTTTATTTTATTTATTATTTATTACTTACCTTTATTTCTGTAATACTCAAAATAATAATATTTAAATGTTACCTCGTTTGACCAAATAATATTCTGAACAAAGCAAAATAATGTATTTTTTACTAAGGACGTTGATAAAAAAAAACTCACGTTTCGTCTTCTTTTTTTTTCCAAGATTGTGTCTTCCATTTCATATTGTCAAACATCATGAACTCAATTTGACAGTAAAGTTGATAAATGTTTTTAAAACCATCAAATTACAATACCTTCTGAGCAAGAGCCTGTGTGTGTATTAACCAAAATATGTTTTGTGGTGTGCAGAACACGCGCAGGACGTGCGGATTAATACAATTTCATAAATGTGTTTGTATAACAATTCATAAAGATCTCTTATTTGACTAGCTTCAAGAACGCATAAAAACTTGTTATAAAACAACGATTGTAAAAAGCTTTCAAAATGCTGTACGGTTTTAAATACCTCGGCAAATATGAATAACTCAATTAGTTTACATTAATCCATAATGATTTTATTATAACTAATGTTTTAGAGTTATAGTTAATCAACTGTTTAGTTACAATAGTAACAGGTAAACCTATAGCAATTAAACCACAACTGTAATTCAAATGACATGAAGAGAAGAAATAAAAGTTAAGGTAAAAGTGTGCCAGTTCATGAATAAAGCAACTAAAGTGACTTCGCTATCCATCAATGGTTATTATTTATGTTTGTGCGTAGACATAACTTTTCCTGCTAATACGAGTATAATGTGATACAAAACTCAATATAATAATAAATTGTAGGTACTTTCCAGTATGATGGATAACTGTCACCGATTTGTCAGTGCCATGGAACTATTGATGTTGGTAATAACAGTTCCATGGTCAGTGCATTGTGTTTATTGTAAGTTAAATGATTGTAATATTTTATCCTTTTGCGATTCCTGATCCTACTTTTTTAGAACCGTTTTACCTAATGCATATAAGACATTCTATAACAGATAGATCTTGATGTGTGTTGAATAATGCGAATCGTCATTAATTTATAGCGTTTATTAATCATTTTACATAAAGGTAAAATACAAAAAATATTTTATAAATATATTAATAAATACTTACGGGGCAAAATATTAATTGATAAAATTCTTGCCATGTCTAATAACTTAATACAATTAGGTGAAACATACAACACAATTTAATTTTAACAATGTCGTGCACTTAAACAAACTAAGTTAAAGATCACTGTAACGTTAAACTATAAAATCTCATTCAATTTGGATTTGTACTTGCAAAAAAAAACATTAGGTCATCAAAATCGGCAGTGTTGTCAAAACATAGAAACTGGCAAGTCAAGTAATGCGTGCGTACTTCTATTGAATCGAGTGCTTGGTCGCTGGGTGCGCGACGTACACTAGCTAAACTCGTATGTTTCTTTGTGACAGAAGAGTTGACAGCGGAACGAGAGCCACTATTTAACGCAATACAACCACGAGTAACTTTGCGCTCCGCGAGAACGACCCACCTGAGCCTTTGGGACCCGCAATATTGTATGTATAAATAATCCTCTAAGTCGACGTCGATATCGCAAATTATTAATTTATAATACGCTTACATAACACTGACAAAGTTAGTCGTAGCTGTTAAATGACATTAGGTGACGGTGGTACCGGTGTACACCGTAGTCTGCGTGCAGCTTTGTTAGGTATAAATCGATCTTAATTAAAACTTCAAAATACAAGTGGAAAGTACAAACAGTGACTCATGCTTAAGGTTAAAGCTAAAGCAGGGACTTATCTTAACTAAATGCAGTCTTTTACGGTTCATTATTTACATTTACATAGAGAAGGAAATCTACCGGCTTGTCTAAAAGACCACAGAAGCTGACGAAAGTCCCAGTTACATTGATCGTTCACCTGACAACTTTGCTAAACATGACATGATCCAAGTAAATATATTGCTTGCTGTCACCGAGATCTTTTGCGTAAGTTTCACAGGTCAGATCTTAATAATACACAAAAAGCATAAATCTTCTTTTTAAGTTCTTGTTAATAAGGCCAAATAATTCATTATCTTTTAGCGCATAAAATCATTTTAAGAGAGTATTGGGTGAAAAATACCTTTGACGTTTCGCCAAAAGACGCGTTTTGTTTGATATAATTTACAATATTATAATCGGTCATAATTACATTAAAGTAAGTTAACATCGTAGCGGTAAAAGCAAAACAAAACAGTCGTATGATGTCTCGTGTACGTGTTAATCACATGTTACGGGTGTCCAATTATAATGTAGCTCCTGGCTCGAAGCTCGTTGATCCTCAGAAGTCACCTGCCTCGTCGTTTAACTAGGACTATTTACACAAAAAGCTTAAATGTACAGCGTTGTTAGATGCGGAAATTCGCCAAAATAATACTACTACAAAGAGCCGTTTTTTAATTCTCTTATAGTTTGAAAGAACCATCAAGCGAATAAAAGTAATCGTTCTTCATCGCGATCGTATCTACTTGAATGTTTAATTCTCCACTTTCTAATACGTACAAGCAAAGCTGCCTCACAATATACCTACAACTACAAAATTACTATGTATACTATGCAAAATATCAACGGTAGAAGACAATATAATAAAGAATAGAGTATAGTAATGTGAATCTTTAGTCTGTTAACCGTACAATTAATTTGTGGAGTTTCTTTATGTGTCTGTCATGCCTACCGTAATGTAATTAGACAAAACAGGTTGCTACATGGATTTCTAAACATACAAATGAAAATAATTATTGACTGTTGAAATAGTTATTCATTACACTCATCAATTATCTATTTGCGAAAAAGAGAAAAAAGCGGTTCATCTATCGAATAACGATTATTCGCCAATTCAGAATTTCATGCTGACTTTTTACAGAATATTGAAAAAAACGGCTCTTACTTTATTTTACAATTGAGTCGACTTGATTTAGTTACATTGTGCGCGTGACGTTCCCCGACGCGCCTACTGGCTCCCAAATGTGGGAGTGAATTCGTTCATTAGAGTGGTATAAGCGCGCTCGTCTATGTGTATTTTCACGACTGGTGATTACGGGGTGTGTCCATGAAGCGGGCGGAAGTCGTTATTGCGGTAACCGCTACGATTGTATTAAGTTACTTAACTCGCTTGTCAACTTTCGAATTTATAAATAGTAGTTTTCACCCGAACTCATAGTATAAAGATGAAACAAAGAAACACTACATTAATGGATTAAAAGTGCGCGACGCGAGCTCGCTGCCTGTATCTATGTCTTACTTTTGACGACTAGTTTTGCCGAAGTCTCGACTTGTCCGGCGGCGGTGGTGGCGCGGCACGTGAACGTGCCTGTGTCCTCCTCGTACGTGTTACCGATAAGAAGCACCGCGTTGTTGCCCTCGTGGATCATCTGCAAATACGATAAACGCTTAATCATTTCTGTATACATGCGGGTCTATATGCGGATGAAATGGTTTTCGTAATTCGTACAGCACAACTACCTTAGCCATACAATTACTTGCACGTACACTACTGAGTATGATTGATCATTTGATAGACTAATGATTTTTTTTAAGTATGGGTAAGACAAATGTTCTGTGATTACTTTCATCAATATTTAAGCAAATATATATTTATTTACCTGGAAATCAGGGGTCTCTGGAATAAGAGCTCCTTCGCGCAGCCATTGAATCGTAGGTTTCAGTTTTCCGCTTATGTTAGTTTTGAATTGTGCTGGCTGGCCTTCATAAACAACGATGTCTCGGAGAGGCGTGAGAGATGGCAAGCTGTCAGCCTGGTCGGGTTGAGTCACTTTCAGCTTTGCGGCTACGGTGACTCGTCCAGCAGAGTTGTACGCAACGCATTTGTAATCACCCTCGTCTTCGGGGAAAGCCTCGGATATGCGCAGCGTATATTCATCAGCAGTTCTGGACATTTGGAAGTACTTTGACGGCTTAATCAGTTTATCTCCCTTGTACCACTGTACGGTAGGTGTAGGTTTGCCAACTATTTTGCAACTGAATTCAATGGCTTGGCCCTCGGCAACATTTTTATCTTTTAGAGGTTCAATAATTTCCGGAGGTGCATTGGCAGCCTTACTTTGAGGTTTTTGCTTTTCTTTGGTAGCAGGAGCGTTGACAGAACATTCGGCATCGCATCTTGCTTCTCCAGCGCTATTAATTGCGACGCACTCGTATTTTCCTGAGTCTTGAGGGTAGGCTTCGAGAATTAAGAGTGTAAACGTGCCGTCCTCTTCAAGAATCTTATTTCTTATATCTGGCTGGACTTTCTTCCCATTCTTTAGCCAGTACACATCGATCGGCTTGGTTCCAGTAACTTTGGTATCGAATCGAACCAACTGACCAGCAATTACATTCACATTTTGGGCAGTCAATGTAAAGCTGGGTGGTGTGACTCCACCTCTTCCCTGTCGTCTGCGCTCCTCGACCACTAAGTTAGCGCTACATTTGGCAGTGCCGCCTCTGTTTTCGGCGACTGCTGCGAATACAGCAGAATCTTCAACGAAAACTTGTCTGATTATAAGTATTGACTTGGTACTAAAAGTGTGTATTTGGAAGTCTGGAGAATTCTTTATCGGGAAATTTTCTCGATACCATTTAATAGTAGGCAATGGATCTCCATCGAATTCAACTTCAAATCGAGCTTGTTCGTGTTCGAATACACGGCAAGGTTGCATCTTCTTAGTAAAAACAGGAGGGTTGCTTGGTTTCACAGGACCCTCAACGACTCTTTCCTGCGTCTGCGCTTTGTGCTCTACTTCAGTCGTCTCGGTAGAAGTAATTTTACGAGTAATCTCAGTGTCACCGACAACCTCTTTTTGTATTTGCTTTTGCTTCGCTACATGCACCTCCTTACCATGCACTGTCGATTCAGATGGATCCGGAATCCTTGGCTTCTTGGCTTTCTTTTGCACTTGATGATCTATAACTTCCTCAGTTTGTTCTCTGCAATAAAAGTAATTAGGTATATAAGTACTTCAAAAAATCTCCACAAGTTAAAGATCAAATAGTTTTTGGACGTTCGACAAAACGTAAAAATGCCCCGGAATTTATATATGAAAACCATGAAAAATTCATTACTTTATTATGGAAATGCGCATTGTAAATTAACACTTGTATGGAATACTAATAAATAAAGATAGTTAAATGTTCTTTGTATTTCGGGGAATATACTCACAGACTATCTTCGTATCGCAGAGCCATACCCTTAGCAAGGGAGCTGCTTGTGACCTTTTCTCCAGGAATCGCATATTGGTGAGTTGATTCCCTGAATCTGCTTTCCTTAATAACTTGTTCATTCTCCAATTCCTGCAGTTTATTATAATACTCTTCACTTTTCTTCTTTTTAACAGATTGTTGCCACTCCGTGTCAGGTTCCTTGATAACTTTAGGTTTCAGCTCAGGCCTGTGGTCGATGACGCCTTGACGTTGTAGAGTTTGCCTCTCTTCAAACGTCTTTTCCAACTCTGTTTCAGTACGTTGATATTGTGTCGTCTCATCATACCATGCTGTTTAAGGATCAATATAAATTGTTAAAAAGATTATCACGGAAGACATTTAATAATTCAAAACATACCTCTCAGATTCCGATGGCAAGCCGGTAGAAGCAGATGATTTAGCTGCACTTCATCATAAGGATATAAGGGAGGGATACAAGGAAAGCGATGGGTTTATTGTTCATAAGCAGTATGTTGGTGTGTGCGTGAGGTTTTGGTGTGTTTCAAAGCGGCAGTGTTTCAAAGCTATTTTTGTTTCAAATAAAGCTACTGTGCACGTTGGTACTTTGAGAAAAGCTATATTTTTCTTGACTGTGTGTGTAAAAAACTTACGTCGTGGTGCGTTCTTTAACACTCCTCTATAATCATCATGTCTCGGTATAACTTTAAGCTCGGTCGTCGCCACAGCCTCGCCTGCGGAGCTTCGTGCGATAACTTCTATTTTGCCTGTATCGTATTGTCTTGTCTTGGGAATGTCGAAGTGATACATTCCATCATACGTCAGCTTGTATCTCGACCCCTACAACGACAGTATAATCGAATCAATACATACATGAATATATAATTATACGAGTATTAAAATCAGATATTTTTCTTACGTTAACGATAGTATTTCCATTAATAAGCCACATGACTCGCGGTTTGGGATGTCCTGTGACGCGACAACAGAAGCGGGCCCATTCTCCTTCCTCGACCGTTACTGGATCCGGCCGACTGACGAACACTGGTTTCGAGCGTGCCTTAGTCTCATCTGCTGCAGGTTCAGCCACCCTATGAAAAGGTAAAAACAGTAATTAAACATCTGATACCTAATTATATTTTTTTTTCTTCATACACAAAATCTAACATAATTTCTTGCTTCACAATATTTGCTTTAAATATTTCTTTTCACAGAGGTAGAAAGTAAAAATAATATATCTTACATTTGCCAAGAAGCTTCCATCTCCCTGATTTTCTCAATACTCTTCATATGCTTTGGCAATTGGGAATCGTATACTATGCCAGGTTTGCCGGCAGTCTTGATCACTGCCCGAGTTTCGTCCATGCCATACAAGTTGGTGGCACGGCAGACGTACTCGCCGCTATCCTCAGGATATACCCATCCGAAGTTCATCGCCACATACCCAAAGTCGTAGATTGGAGTGAACCTGTTTTCTGAAATTCGTTACTTGTGTTAATGCCATATAAATTATTTCACACAATAAACATTGTATATTGTATTTGTATATTGTGGAACGAAATCGTAATGTACATAATTATATTACGTTGGTGGTGATTTCCATAGAATAAATATCATTGTGAAAATTCAGAATATGTAAGAAATAAAATCTTACGATCCTTCCAGTCTGCACCCCTATATCAGGTCATCCTAATGACGAATTCGAGTATTTTTATGAGGAGCGCAGTTTATTGGGAGTCAAACTTACAGACCGCATAAAAACTACTATACGAGTACTGTGACATGAACGACAAAATTTTCTTTCCCCAGTATTAGGTTGTCCCAATATAGACTAATAAGAATAAAATAAAAAATATTACTGGATGCTTAGCATCACTACATAGTATAAAACAAAGTCGCTTTCTCTGTCTCTATATGTATGCTTAAATCTTTAAAACTACGCAACGGATTTTGATGCGGGTTTTTTTAATAGATAGTGTGATTGCAGAGGAAGGTTTATATGTATTAGGATCTACATTGCATCTGAGCGAAGCCGGGGCGGGTCGCTAGTATTATAATAAAACATTATAATCTAAAACTATACTTACTGTGTAGCAAAGGTTTTCCGTTAAAGAACCATTCTACTTTCATGTTAGGATCTCCAACTGGTGCCAGTTGACATTCAAATTTAGTGGACTCCATTTCTACTAATGAAGTCTGACTTTGAATTTGTGTAACAAATCGCGGTGGCTGCTTCTTGTCGATATCATACAGATCATCTTCAGTCAAGAATACTTCAGACGTGTACTTTTTGATGGTAGCTTCCATTTGCGTCAAAGCTTCAGATTTCTTCATTCCACGGGGGACTTGATTTTGTAGTATAATATCTGGGAGTTCTATGAAAAATAACAATAAAAGTTAATTCGGAACTGTGCTTTTAGTATTTCTTAAGCTAAATCATCTGTTGTAAATTTATATCATTTACAAAAAACTTAATATGCAAACATACATAACAATAAGACTTGTAAATTTTAATGCAATGGGTAAAGTCAAATGAAAATAAATATGAGAGAACTACTAACGTTTGCATGACACAGTTCCTTTAGTGAAGTCTTCTCCAATATCATTTACAGCTCTGCATACATATTCACCGGAATCTTCAGCGTATACATATAAAATGTCGAGGGATACAAAGCCCATGTCATATACGGTACGGTATCGATGACCAGAAGGCAAAAGCTTTCCATTGCGATACCATTCAACGCGCAATTTCGGATCTTCTTTGGGCTCTACTCGGCATTCAAAACGAACACTCTCAGATTCTTCAATAGTGTGCGACTGAATCTGAGTTATAAATTTAGGTGGAGTACTCACAACAGGCTCTTCCTTGGGAGCGGCACTGATCATACCTCTTTCCAGTTCTTTAATTTTTTCTCCGCTCATACCTTGAGGCAATTGTGACTCTAGTACAATATCGCGTTTAGCGCTACAGGTGATTTTGGCAGTGGTTGTAGCCGAGCCCCATCTATTTGTTGCACGACATGTATACTCACCAGAATCACGCGCATAAATGTAATCAATATCTAATGCTATAAATCCGAAATCATTAAGCATGTGTACACGAGATCCGGTGGCAAAAGGTCGGCCATTGTGGAACCAGTCAATTCTCATCGTAGGGTCACCAACGGGTTCCACACGACAATCGAAGTGTATGGGTCCACCCTCAGGTACATCCACATTATCTTTAATTTCGACCGTGAATCTGGGAGGGTTAGGTTTCTCGTCTTCAACCATAATTTCCTCGCGCTTGTGTAACATCTCTTCTAATTTCTGTATACTCTCTGTTCCGGACTTAAAGTGAGATGGTAACTGAGGCTCAAGGATTATACCTTGTCTACCTTTAACCTGTAATTTGCATGAAACCGTAGCTTCACCGTGGCGGTTCGTGGCTTTGCAGGTATATAGACCAGCATCACGCTGATAGACACCACCAACTTCTAAGATGACGAATCCAAAATCATTGATAGTCTTAACTCTGGATCCCGTCAAAAGAGCCTTGCCATTATGGTACCATTCGACTCTCATGCTCGAGTCGTTGACTGGAACTAGGCGACATTCAAAGTGAGCTGACGAATTTTCAGATAGGATGAGATCAGATGGTGTGGTGGTAAATTCAGGTGGTTGTCCAGTTTCAGTTTCTGGTGTCATCGAGTCAACACTGCCAGTGTATCCTTCGAGAGCTGCAATTTTGTCAATAGTTCCTTCCATACCCTTAGGTAGTTGAGATTCTAGTATGATGTTACGTTTTCCTTGTACCTTCATTGTGGCGGTAGTAACGGCTTCACCGTAATTATTGTACGCCCTGCACAAATATTCTCCAGAATCTTCAGGGTATGTTGGAGAAATTTCAAGAATAACGAATCCAAAGTCACAGAATGTTCGGAATCGTGAACCAGCTTTAAGTGATTTCCCGTTCCAATACCACTCCACCTAAAACAAAACATGAACTGTATTATATCTTAAAAAGTTTTGAATATAATAATTTTAAGATATCTGGTATTTAAATAAACACATCTTGTTAGAATAGTACGTATATCCAATTTTTTTTTTCTTACTTTCAGTTTCGGGTCATCCGTTGGTGTCAATCGGGCTTCAAAGTGAGCATTTTCGCCTTCCCTGAGGTTTTCAATATTTGACAGCGGGACAGTGAAGACAGGAGCTTTACCGCGCTCTTCTTCTACAGTTGTATCTTTTCTGCGTACCATGGAGTCCTCTAATGTTTGCAGCTTTTCTAACCCTCCTTCCATGCCCTACATAAGGAATTTTTATAAAGTTCGTTACTCTCGTGTTAACTTACATGATATATAAGTATACGCAAATATGTAATATGTAAAGAGTATTATTGCTTTCGTTATCTCATGAAATGTTTGTAAGGATTCATAGTGCATGCATGTATCTAAAAGAAAACTACTTAATTTAATTCCCCTCCCCCTTTACGAATGATTTAGCAAAAATGCTAAAACACGTATTTCGTTATTTCTTATTATAAGGCTATATATGAATATAGCTTGAGGATTAATTAGGTACCCATACAAATTTGCATCCCCTATTTCAACCCCCCCCCCCCCCTACATTGTTTATTGAGGAAACACTTTTGGCGCTTTCGAATGAATGATATTAATTATTGGATTGCAAGCGATCACTTACCCGCGGGAGTTGCGAGTCCAGGATTAAATTTTCTTTCGACGTGCACTTGAGCGTAGCCTTAGTAGAGTCACGTCCTAATTTGTTCGTCGCTACACATTCGTATTCTCCAGAATTCTCTTCATAGCAATATAATATGTCCAATATAACGATTCCAAAGTCATGGAAAGTTCTGTATCTGTGTCCATGTGGCAGTTTTTTACCATTGTAGAACCATTCTACTTTAAGGTCAGGATCGTCTACCGGCACTAATCTAGCTTCAAAGTGCGCACTCTGGCCTTCAACGAGCTTGGTTACATCTTGTATTTGTGTGATGAACTGTGGTGGTACTGCCGAAGCGGCAGCAGGCGATTGTGGTTGTATTCCTTGGAGGCTTTCTAATTCTCTGATCTTAGCTAAAGAATCGGGCTGCAAACTATCCAAGTATACACCTCCTCTACCATAACAATTAATCGTAGCTTTAGTGAAATCTTCACCATATTTGTTGTAAGCTCTGCAGACGTATTCACCAGTATCATGATTTTGTGTGTAAGCGATGTCAAGAACTACAAAACCAAAGTCGGATACCGTCTTAATCCTTGTCGAGTGACGTAACGGCTGACCATTGTGATACCATTCGATTTTCAGATCTGGATCATCGACTGGTACAACTGTACACTCAAAGTGAGCAGACTGACCATCCTTAAGTCCATCAATACTTTGAATTTGCGTTGTAAATCTTGGTTTCTGACCTTTGCTTTTATCGACACATTCCAGTTTTACGCTTATTTCTGCTTGTCCCCAACGATTTGTGGCTCGGCAAGAATATATACCGGAATCAGTGGTTTTAGTTCCAAGTATTTCAAGAACAACCATGCCAAATGCGTAAACAGTTCGAATGCGATGGCTAGCTTCAATACTTTTGCCATTATAGAACCATTCGAGTACCATACTTTGATCACCGGTGGGTATAAGAGATGCTTCATAATGAGCGATCTGCCCTTCGCTGATGTCTACAATGTCTTGGAATACTGTTGTAAATTCTGGTGGTCTACCGATATCGTCGTCGGCCTTCTGACCAGGTTCTCTGCGCAGCGATTCTTCGAGATTTTGAATCTTTTCCAACCCTTCTGTTCCTTTCGGATGTTGAGTTCTTTCAATAAGGTTCTCCTTACTGATGCAAAATACGGTTGAAGAAGTAAAAGCTTCGCCTCTCTTGTTAAAGGCTTTGCAAGTGTATATACCGCTATCTCTTTCATAGACATCGGTCAAATCTAAAGTTACAAATCCGAAATCACTTGTTAGTTTAAATCTTGATCCTTGCTCCAATACTTTTCCATTAAAGTACCACTCAATCTTGAGATCAGGATCATTTTTAGGTTCAACTTGACCCTCAAAATGAAGCGCTTGCCCTTCAAGCAATTGATGCTCTGAAGTTATAGGTATTATCCATTCGGGCTTGGGATATTCTACATCTGGAACAGATGTTCTCCTGGATTTTGCAAGTCTTGCTTCTTCTGCTTGTTCTACAGCCTCTAAACCAGCTTTACCTTGTGGGTGCTGGGTATCAAAGAAAATATGTTTATCGCCAGTACACCTTAGTGAACCTGCAGTTGTTGCTGAACCTTTGCTATTGGTAGCTTTGCATGTGTATATACCAGAGTCCTCTTCATAAGTGTGATTAATATCTAGAGAAACATAACTGAAATCATGCGTACTCTTGTATCGGGTGCCTGACGGAAGAGGCTTATTATTGAAGAACCATTCAATCTTTAGAGTTGGATCTCTTGACGGTTCAACATTACATTCAAAGTGAATGTTCTCACCTTCTTTACAGATGATGTTATTCAGATGTGAAATGAAAACTGGTGTTTCGTAAATAATTTCAGGAGTGTCAGGTTTTCCCGCCTTGGGTTCCTCAAGCGCACCAATTCTATCCAAAGATTCTGGATGAAGAGATTCGCCAAGTAACCAATGACGATCTTCAATTTTAATTGAAGCAGTTGAAACAGCTTCACCGATGAGATTAGTTGCTTTGCATGTATAAATGCCAGAATCGTCAATTCTGAGACTATTAACAGATATAGTAACTAATCCGAAATCAAACGTACTCTTAAGTCTCGATCCAGTAGTAAGAGACATGCCATTTTTGAACCACTCTATTCTTAAGTTGGGATCGGTACGTGGCTCTACCTGGGCTTCAAGATATACATGCTGGCCTTCAACCAGTTTGTCGAAGCTCTTCAAATGTGTGGTGAAAATGGGAGCTTGTTGAACTCCTGTGTCAACAAACATTTCTGGTACTTTATTCATCGCCGCTTCCTTCAGTTGTATTTGCTCCCAAGATTCAGGCCTCATAGCTTGGTCAACAATGGTAGATTTCGTTTTGACTTTAAGAGAGGTGGATGACACCGTACTACCGGCTTTGTTAATGGCTTTGCACATATATAATCCAGCATCTTCGGCAACGACTGAATTGATGTCCAATGTAACGAAGCCGAAATCGTGAGTGGTGCGGAATCGCGATCCTATAATGAAAAAAATATATAACATACCCAGAACATAAGCAAATCTATACAAATATATTAATTTAAAACATCGGTTTGTAATGCCGAATCAACAAATTTTACTAAACGCAAATGAAAGTATATACAATACTTATAGTATTTTAGATATTTTTGTTTGTAAGTCTGTTTGTTCCTGCTAATCTCAGAAAACGGATGAACCTATTTTGAGGGTACTTCCTCTGGCAGCTATGATATATGTGATAGCTAATGTGGTAAGGAGTATCTAAGGGTACTTCTCACAGAAAAGATACAATCATATACTTATAATAGGTGAACAACGGGTTGCAAAATTAACTACATAAATGTTGTTGTTGTCTTATCGTTGATATTAAAACTTACCCATTTTGAGCTCTACACCGTTGATGTACCATTCAAATCGTAGGCTAGGATCTCCAACAGGCACGACACGAGCTTCGTAGTGTGCGTGTTGTCCTTCCCAGAGTTCTGATGGCCCTGTGAGCACCTGAGTGAAGATTGGTTTCTCAAACTCGCGTTCAGGCTCATCCGGACGCCTCTGGTGCGGTACCTCGAGTTGCTGGATTTTCTTCATGCCTTCAGGATGTTGCGTGTCAATTTGAATAGCAGCTTTAGCTATAAAAAAAAATCATAACATAAAATGGATTATGAATTTATTATTAATCATGATGAAAAATTTAAAATAGTGAAAAATATAACTCCCTTTCTCTATGTGATAATAAAACATAACACACTTCAAATTAAGTTTTAGCATGAAGTACTTGATCATACAACTGCGACCATATCGAGCTCGGTCGGTAGATTATGTACGAGTATACTTTTGAAAAGAAAAATGTATGTTTTGTTTTGTTCGGTACATACTTTTAATCTTCATTGCTGCAGTGGTAACTGCCTCTCCAAGCAAGTTGGATGCTCTGCACATGTAGACGCCTTCATCTTCATCACGTACGTGTGTGATGGTCATGGACACGTATCCAAAATCGTGTGTTTTGGTTATCCGTGAGCTATCTTCAATAAGCTTCTCATTTCTAAACCATTCTACCTTGAGAGTAGGATCTCCGACAGGAATAAGTCTGCAGTCAAAGTGTGCAGTTTGTCCCTCCTGTATATTATCGATATTCTGTAATGGCTGAGTGAAAACTGGTCTTTGTCTCGTAACAGGCTCCGGTATTTCGGGGCGTTTAAATGGTTCCGCTAGCTCAAGTTCTCGGATCTTCTCCAAACCTTCAGGACGTTGAGATTCCGATATAATACTGCCTTTTGCGGTTACTGTCATGGAAATGGAAGAAGTACACTGTCCAAGAGCGTTTATGGCCTTGACAGAATATTCACCGGCATCTTCTGGAACACAGTGCTGAATATCCAATGACACATAACCAAAATCAAAAGTGATATGGAACCGTGCAGCAGATTGAAGGGCCTTGCCATTGTGGTAAAATTCAATTCGTAAATTAGGATCATGTACGGGCTCAACTTGACATTCGAAGTGTGCTGATTGTCCTTCAAAAACGTGTGTTGTCCCTCGTAACTCGGTCACGAATCGAGGTGGACTAATCTTCGGCTCTTCGACTTCCATTCTTGTATGGTGTCCTTGAGCCTCTAACTGTCTTATTTTTTCCAGACCGTTAGGATGTTGAGTATCCAAAATAATGTTTCTGTGCCCTAAAAATAATAATTAAAATGTAATAAGTATTATACATAATAAACTAATGAAAAGAAAGTATAATATTTAACTATATGAGATCAATTAATGACCAATTAGTGACCCTGACTGCCACGCCGCAGGTCGTGGGTTCGATTCCCACACAGGACAAACATTCGTGTGCATGAACAAGTCGGTTTGTTCTATCTAAGTGTTATAAATATGTATAAAAAAGAATGTATTTTAATGGAAAAAAGTAGTATATCAGTTATGTGGTCACTATAGTACGAGCACTTCTTAGTTTGGGATCAGATATAATGTCGCAGGAAAATATTAATTATAGTAATAAATAATTTAAATCCTGACCTGCAACCTTCAACGTGCATGTATTAACTGCCTCTCCGAGTTTATTAGTAGCTTTACACATATATGTTCCAGAATCTTCTGCGTACGTGTAAAGTATATCCAAAGCAACATAACCAAAGTCGTGGGTTGTTCTGTATCTGTGACCTGTTTTAATTTTTTGTCCGTTTAGGAACCACTCAATCTTCAAATCAGCGTCATTTATTGGTTCAACTCTACATTCAAAGTGAGCGCGGTCTCCTTCTTTCAAGGTTTCGAGACTTGTTAGTGCCGTCAAGAACACAGGCCTTTGACCTGGCGTCTCTTCCTCTACAGCCTTAGGTCTTTCATAACGTTCAAGTTCTTGAATTTTTCTTAATCTCTGTTCGTCAAGAGTGTCCAAATAGAGTCCAGATTTGGCTAAAACACAAAACACGATTAAATATTTATGACGGTATAACTAAAACTGTAAAAGCTATAAGTCTTACTCTGGGAAGATATGTTTATGCTATACAGGGTGTCATTCGAGATAAGATTTATGTAACAGTTATTAATAAATATCAATTTACCGTCTACTTTTATAGAACTTGTAGTAACAGCTTCACCCACGGCATTGGTGGCTTTGCACATGTAAGTGCCTGTGTCTTCAGCATAGGCATACAAGATATCTAGAGCAACATATCCGAAGTCATATGTAGTTTTGAATCTATGTCCTGTTTGAATTGGTCGGCCATTACAGTACCATTCTACTCGCATAGTAGGATCATTAACAGGTGTAAGTGTAGCTTCGAGATGTACAGGGTGACCTTCAGCAACTTGTGCATTCTTAAGAGGCTTTCCAAATTGTGGCTTTTCCGCAACAAAGCTCTCATCGTGCACTACTCGTCTATTTCTACTGTCATCCTCAAGATACTGAATTTTCTCAAGTGCACTTTCATGTTGTGTGTCCCTTATTATAGATTCCTTAGCTGTAAAAAATAATAATGTTATAATAAAATTAATATAAATTTACATAATATAAATAAATATGATACTATTTTATTTCTTACATTGCACATTTAATTTTATTGACGATGTGGCTTGTCCTAAATTATTTATGACTTTGCAAGTGTAATCGCCGGAATCTTCTCCATAAACAGTGAGAATATCAAGAGCAGCGAATCCAAAGTCGTAAGCCGTCCGATAACGATGTCCACTTTGCAATACTTTTCCATTGAAGTACCACTCTACCCGCATATTTGGATCAGGGTAAGGTTCAATTCGGCATTCGTAGTGAGCACTTTGTCCTTCAACAAGTTTTGATGGACCATTGAGCTGAGTAATAAATCTAGGAGCCTGATTAACAGCAACTTCAACATCTTCTCTTCTCTGGTATCGAGATGCGTCCTCTAATTGCTGAATTTTATGTAGAGCGGTCTCGTGCTGGGACTCGAGTTGAAGAGATGCTTTAGCTAAAAAATATAATAAAATAATCACATTAAAACAAGATTTTATATAATTACTATGAATTTAATTTAAACAATATTATAATCTACCTCAAACAATGTTTTACAAACACTAGAACTAGATTTCTTTTATTTTCTTTTTTTTAGAAATAAATACACAAACTTACATTGTACAAATAGTGTGGATGACGTGACTGCCTCGCCGAGCTCATTGATGGCACGGCACGTGTAGGTACCAGAATCCTCAGGATTGACGTATTTCATATTGAGAGCAACATAACCAAAGTCATGCATGGTTGTCAAACGATTTGCTGAAAATATATTATTATTATAAATCAAATAAATATAGATAATATATTTATTTATATTATAAATATAATATTAAAATAGTAAATCAAGAGAATACTAAAACACTTAAAATATTCCAATACTTACAGGCTTCGATTGGTACTCCATTGCGCAGCCATTCGACTCTTAGTTTAGGATCACCGACTGGAATGAGCCTTGCTTCGAAGTGAGCTGCTTGATTTTCAGCCACTCTGATATCCTTCATAGGCATTGTAAACATTGGTGCTTGTGTGACAAATTCATCCTGTGCACTATGCCTCTGATACTTTGAAGTGTCTTCAAGTTGATTCAATCTTGGTAGAGCTCCTTCATGCTGCGATTCCAAATAAATAGACTTTTTGGAATGTACAATTGCGATTCCAGAAGTAACTGCTTCGCCAAGTGCATTGATGGCTCTACAAGTATAAGTGCCAGAATCTTCAGGCAAACATGACATAATATCAAGAGCGACAAAACCAAAGTTGTTTGTCTCTGTAAATCTTGAACCGCTTTTCAGGGGCTTATTATTGTGATACCACTCCACTTTCATTGTAGCATCCGAAACTGGGATTAGTCGGCACTCAAAATGTGCGCGCTGGCCTTCTTTGATTTCAATATTTTTCAAAGAAGTAGTGAATATAGGAGCCTGTTTTGTAATCTCATCTACAAAATCAGTCCTATGATATTTGGATCTATCTTCCAATACTTGAATCTGTTCTAGACCAGCTTCATTTTGTGTAGCTCTTATAATATCAGCCGTGCCACGGCAAGACAACTTGCAGCTGACCTCATCAGTACCTACAAGATTCACAGCCCTGCATGTGTAAACACCAGAGTCTTCAGCAATCAGGTCAATTATATCGAGAGCTACGTAACCAAAGTCATGAATAGGTCTGAATCTATGGCCTATGGTTACAGGTTGACCGTTCTTAAACCACTCCACTTTCAGGTTGGAGTCGGTAACAGGTTCAAGTTTGCATTCAAAATGAACGTGTTGGCTTTCTTTAACATTTTCAATCGACTTAGGCCTAGTAATAAATCGGGGTTTGACATTTATGGTTTCATCAATAGCTTCGGTTTTCTTATACCGAGAAGCATCTTCTAAGTATTGTATTTTTTCCAAACCGGACGGATGTTGCGATTCAAATATTAAATCCTTTTTAGCAATAACGCGTAATGCGCATGATGTGACGGCTTCACCTAATTGATTTGTAGCTTGGCAAGTGTATACTCCAGAATCTTCAGGATATACACTCAAAAGATCAAGTGCCACGTAATCGAATTCGAAAGCTGGTCTAAATCTGTGACCGGTCTTTACAGGCTTGCCGTTACAAAACCAGTTAACCTTCATAGTAGGATCGCCAACGGGTTGCAATCTGCATTCTAAGTGCACATTTGTTCCTTCTACCGTTTCGATATTGTGCAAGGCTCTTGAAAATTGAGGAGCTTGCATCACAGTTATATCTTCATGAACTTGCTTGGTTCTTCTAGCGGCATCTTCAAGCATTTGAATTTGTTCCACAGCTTGTTCATTTTGAGTATCAGTCACAATGTCTGATCTCTCGATTACACGAACCATAGCTGAAGTGTGCGCGGAGCCCAAATGATTAACAGCTCTCACTGTGTATTCTCCCGAATCAATAGATGTTGCGTGTATTATATCCAATGCCACAAATCCAAAGTCGTAGTATGTTCTAAATCTAGAACCTACCGTCACTGCTCTGCCATTATGAAACCATTCTACTCTCATTGTGGGATCACCCATAGGTTCCAATCTGCACTCGAGATGGATGTTCTTTCCTTCTGAAACTAGGGGGGGGTCCGAAAGGGGTTGTACAAATACTGGTTTTGACTTGGAAATTTCTTCGATTTGATACATGGGCTCTATAAATTTAGATTCTTCCATTTGACGCGTTTTCTCATATAATCCGCGATGTATACTGGAAGTGTCGATGCTTGATCGAGCTGCAATTAAGAATAAAATTAATAAATACGAATTTTAAATCTAATCTTAAACAAACAAAATCACAATATTCCTAAATATAAATATACTTACTCTCCACCGTCATTGAGCCGCTCAGTTGTGCTTCACCTGAGGCATTACGAGCTACAACTGTGTACACTCCAGTATCCTCTGCCCGAACACTGGCAATATCCAGGGCAACATATCCGAAGTCATGGTACGTTTGGATACGGTTAGCAGTCTTAATTAGTTTTCCATTAAAGTACCACTCAATGGTCATAGATAAATCACTTTGTGGTTCCACTCTCACTTCAAAGTGGGCACTTTGTCCTTCTACAATTTTATTTGTCCCCTTCAGAGGACCTAAGAATCGAGGCTTTTGAATTATTTTTACTTCTTCTTCCATTCGCCTCGCATATTTACTAGAGTCTTCAAGGTGCTGAATCTTTTCCAAACCACCTGGGTGCTGCGACTCTGCTATTATGTCTTTCTTTATTACAATTGACAAATTTGCACTAGTGCTCGCCTGACCAAGAGCGTTATAAGCCCTGCAAGTATAGTGACCTGCATCGTGTACTGTCACAGACTTAATCGTTAATGCAACATATCCGAAATTAAAGAACGTTGTAATCCTTGAACTTGCTTCAACAGGGCGTCCATCCTTCAACCATTCCACTTTTAAGGTTGAATCGCCTATTGGTTCAAGACGAGCCTCAAAATGTGCAAATCCTCCTTCTTTAATATTTGTTTGGTCTTTGATAGGGGTTTTGAATTCTGGCCTCTGCGTACTTTCAGGTGCTTCCTGATAGTACTTTTGATGTTGTTGTTGCTGATAAGCTTCTAATTGTTCTGTTTTTTCGATGTATCGCCGCTGTTCAGGTATACCGAGATCAGCAGTGACCGTACTCCTTGCTGCGACTCTGATTGAAGCGGTACTAACAGCTTCGCCTAATTTGTTAACAGCCCTCACAGTATACGAACCTGCATCTTCAGCCCGTAGGTGCAAGATGTTAAGGGAGACGTAACCGAAGTTGAAGATTGACGTGATTCGCGAGCTGGCTGTTATTGGTCTGCCGTCTTTGTACCACTCTACTCTCATTGTAGGGTCACTAACTGGAGTTAGTTGAGCTTCGAAGTGGGCATTTCTACCCTCTTGTAGCTCACCGAGTTCTTGCAACGGCCTTATAAATTGAGGCCTTTGTGATGTATGTTCCTCGATTGACTCTTGATGTTGATATCTCGAGTAATCTTCCAACTGTTGAATGTACTGTAGACTTTCTGGGTGTTGGCTTGTTCTTTCTATTGTTGCTCTCGGTGTTACATGTAATATAGCCTTTGTTTCAGCTACACCTGTTACACTAACGGCTCGACATGTGTACTCCCCACTATCTTGAATATTCAAACTGAGCATGTCAAGTGAGATGTAACCAAAACGGAATATTGACGTGAACCTGGAACCTGAAAATTAAAAAGGCTTGTAATTGCATGTTTTCATATCTACCTAACTGGCAAAACCATCATGACTGTTCCGGACAATCATTAATGTAAGAATGAATTCAATGTTAACTCATCCAGGTAAGTTATACCTAGTTAGAAGTTGATTTTGAATAAAACTGAACAAATCTGATACTGAAATTTGCAACCATAGTATTTTTGTACAACGCTTATATCATTTGGGTAACGAATTTACTTTAGCTCTACTCGGGATATTTATAATTTACTATAGAGTTTAATACTAACTTGCTTCGATACTTTGTCCATTTTTCAACCATTCAATTTTCATCGTTGGATCGCCGACTGGCTCTATCCTCGTTTCAAAGTGAATTTTGCCACCCTCCATCTGCGTTACGCTCTTCAGTGGCACAATAAACTGTGGTGGAGGATAAATTCGGTCTTCCTCGCCAGGAGGAATGTAAGGTCTTGCCCTTTCCACGTGCCGTAGGTATATGATTTCTGGTCCAGGAGCAGGCCTTGAATATAAATTAACATAAATTAACATAAATTAACATAAATTAACATAAATTAACATAAATTAACATAAATAAAGATAAATTATTAAAAACTAGCATGCACAAATTCTTCTAGATCTGGATAGTTAAAGAAAGAACCCAAAAGAAGAATAGAGTTGAGTATTTAGTAAACTTCGTCAGGTAACTACCGCACAAAATACCAAAAATTCTCATAACCAGGTCTTATTTAAGTCATAACTAGCAGTTATAGAGGTAAAACTTTAAAAAAAATTTAAAGTAACTCTACATGCTATGCTCTTTATGTTAAGGGCAGAGTTCGGTATATTAAGGTTAACTGTGAAACTTGGCAGGTAAATATCCTGTAAAACTGACCAGGTGGAGGCTGACAAAGCTAAATTTTATTGAAACCGAAGGTCGGAAACTAGTTATAAACCTCAAATCCTGTTTAAACATAAAGTACTTACTCTGGCTCGATAATCTTAGTAGGCCGAGGTAAGTGCAGACGCTTTTGCTCAGGCGGAGGCTCTTTTGGTACTTCGACATAGAGCCTCGCCCGAGTGGCGGTGGAGCCTGCGACGTTCTGGGCTGTGCATTGGTACCATGCCGCATCCGACGCCTTGGCTCGCGAAATGTCCAGTGTCGAGGCCCCACCATCGATATTGATTCGTAAATCTGGATTGGGTATAATTGGGACGCCGTCCTTCTGCCATGTAATTCGTGGTGTAGGTGTGCCGACTGCACGAGCGTTAAGAATAACGGGCTCTCCCTCGCGAACGTTTATTGTACTAAAACGTTCAACGAACTTCGGAGCAACCACTTGTTCCTTCTCGATTACATTCAGTCGACATTGGAAAGATGTTTCACCGGTTTTATTACGTGCGATGCACGTAACTACACCACTATCATTGAGATCGACGTTTGTAATCATAAGTGCATGATTACCGGATTCGTTTACTAATATCTTATGATTATAATCGTCTCGAATTTGTCTATCATTAATGAACCACGTGACTTCTGGGTAAGGTCTGCCTGTGACGCGGCAATCGAATCGCGTCATTTTCCCCTCCGTTACATCGCGGTCTTGGCAGACTCTTACAAATTGCGGAGCGAGAGCTTTTTCACTTATTTCTACTCTTTCCTCGATTCCTGTCTGTTGAGTATCTACTATGTATTGTGATTTCTGATCCTGCACATAAGTTTCTTGCGGAGATTCTACTGCGAGGAAAGCTGATGTGACTATGCATCCATTGGGGTTCTCGGCCAATAAAGTATAGTGACCGGAATCAGACTTTTGTGTACTTCTTACCCTAAGTGTAGTCGAATTATGAGTCGTTACGATTTCGTGTTTGTTCGAATTAACTATCCTCTGCCCGTTTTTGAACCATGTCACTCTTGGCCTGGGATTGCCAGAAAGCTGCACCTGAAATTGTGCATCGGCACCCTCTTGGAGTTTAGAGTTTCTAGGTTTTTGCGCTATTTTCGGTGGTGCTACCGGTCCCAGAGATTTATCAAGCTCAGTGTTGATGTGGATATCGCTTTCTCCCACATACCTCTTCGTGATAGACTCTCTATATGAAACTTCTCTCAAGAGTCTGTATTCAAAAGTATCTACTTTGAAATCCTCTGTGGAAGAATAGTCTGTTCCGTTGGTGTAGGCAACTTTTTCTGATTGCCGAGACTGTTCTGTCCTGTACCCCTGAGTACCATAGGATTTGTGCTCAACACTTTCACTGACATGCCGGTAGCTTTGCTGTTGCGAAGCCTGATGCACCGGTACTGGCACGCCTTCAGGCTGGATGTATACCGAACAAATGGCCTCTCCATATTGATTGCGAGCCGTGCATGTGTACTCGCCCTCATCACCGGGACCGATCTGTTTAATCAGCAATGATACGTCACCAGTTTGCTCATTATAGCTCATGCTGTATTTGTTACATTCGACCAATGGAGCTTTCTTTCTAGTCCATGACACTACAGGTGTTGGGTTCCCCCTAAGCTTTCCCTCAAACTTGGCATTACCGCCTTGTGCGAACCTTGCATTTTTGAAAATCTGCTCAAATATTGGCGGTGAGGGCTCACCGGGCCTGCCTGATGTGACGGGCAAACGATCACTAGTGCTTCCCACTGAAACAAAATAAAAAATTACCGTTAACTATATTCTTATTTACTTTTAAATATCCATACCTTTAAATAAAAATAAATAATAGATTAGATTATCTACAAAAATAGTTCCGAACTTAAATATATTATACAGTTCCCAAAATTGAATCGTTACGTTCGCGGTAGCGGCTTAAAAGATAACACAGGAAAACAAAAGTGTTTATTATTTTATTTTAATTCAAAGTTGATATTTACCTATTAAAAGTAGTACATTTAATTGTTAAATTAAGTAGTACTCTTAGAGTAAAAATCATTTATTCAGTTTAGGCCAGCGGAGGGCTCTTATGAAAGTCAAAAAATAAAGATTTTCCAAGGTATCGATTTACATATACCATGTTGTTACGCATATTAGTATTAGTATATAAAATCTTGGAATTAAAATTTTGGGAACAATAAAGCTATGTGGCAGTATTCCAGTGCCGTCGAATCGGTGCGTGTGAGTCACGTTACGAGTGACGAAGCCGAGCACTTTTCGCGCGGCTATTTTGGTACGCACCACTCGGATCTTGTTACGAACACCATTTTGGTGCGTTCCTCTCGCATCTCGCTTACGAAGCTTAACGGTAATCATCAAATATTATATGTAGATAATAATAATCAAAGAGAAATATATACTATAAGTTTTTGAAAATAGGTAGATATTTAATATAAGTAGTAGTCTCCTGCAAGATATAAAAAGAAACGCGCTTGTCTCATTCGGGCCGGTGACACATGGGAGTGCATGTTCAGGAATGAATAAACCTACGCTGAAATATGATGATGATGCTGATTAAAAATTTCCGCTCCTCATAACAAAAATATATTTTCAGGAGTTTATTTGAATTTGAAATTATTGAGAATATAGCTGATACAAAAATCCTAAAACTATTAAGTGTTTCATTTTATCCATGTTTGCTGTATTAGGACGTTTACCTCTTAGTCACTTCAAGGTTTTAAGTTTTTGGGTCAAGGTCACTTTATGTGCATAAATTATTTAACTACATAGTCTTCTGCGCCGGGACTAAAACTAGTACTTATTCTGCTAGTAACTTTAAATAAAAATGTATTTGCTTTACATGTTTCACAAAATGTGAAACATGTAAATTTGTACAAGTAGTGGAGAATATCAACCACACGGACCACCAACCGCAATGGCTAATAGTCGTGCCATACGTCAATATAATATTTATATATGGCACTAACTCATTGCAACATACCGTACCTACAAATAAAACTCGGCAAACACCTTAACAACGTTTCTGCTACAGCGGCTGGAAAGCTCTATAAGTCGTATCTATAAAAATTTAATCATTTATAAAACTGACTACTAACAAATAACCACATGTTGTGTCATACATATGTCAGTATATATGTTTGATGCGAGTATCTATAGATAGAAAAATATTCCTACGGTTAGGAGGGCAAGAATGGAGTAAGTTGGCATGCTACCAAATTATCTGACAGTAGGCCGACTACATTGAAAGTTATGAAATAGAGAACATATTTGCTTTCGCATAAAATGCAGTAAAATTTGACCATTATTAGCATCGGAGCATGAATCATTGGTAAGTAGCTTTTTAAAAGATGTAATTGATATGAAAGATATTTTCTGTTTTTTGGAGTTCTGTAAAGGTCGAGCCGTTCTTCGGAAGCTGAAAATCGAGTGACAGCGACATACCGGAAACCTTTTCCCTTGGTCAATATACTTAACAGTACAGTATAACATGATTTCATGAATCATCAAGTCGGACCTTATCCATCAGCATCGCCTTTCCTCAGAGCTTTTACTTTCAATTTCAACAAACATCATTGCTTCGATTGAAATTACGTTACCTAATGCTTATGTTTGTACGGTTTATATACCTATGACCGTGCCTATAAAACCGCAAGTTGCGCTGTGTTAAAATCCTCGCGTATTGCATTCCATTCGGTTTGTTCTCATGTCGTAGTAACAATTTTAAGAAGGGTCTTGGCAAATACCCTGTTCAGGATCTAGTCTACGACAAAAATAGAGGAAACTGGGGAAAAAGTTACAAGCATGATTTACCCAGAAAACACTAAGTTTACTCATAGGATTTGCTACAATAATTATTTTTTGCCAGATGAAACGGTCAACGCAAGTCGCTTAAAATAACGCAAAATGTGACCAAGTCGGCACGCCATATGGATAGTATGGCCCTCACTATGAATCATGCATTAAGAACTGTATATAGCCGTAAGCCATGGTTCATAAACATTGTCAGATCCGCCATTTTGAAAGTGGTACCTTGTTTATAACGCGTGTTTAATAATTGTGTGTTAAAGAATTTATCATATTATTGGGTTGTTCTTCGATTATTTTTATAATTCTTTGCAATTATCACTACAGCCTATGTCATGGTAAACTAGTGCAACATTCATATAGGTGCCTATTGTATTTTTGTGATTACAGCTCAGAACATAAAATAATCTCAAAACCACACAATACTTATGTAGAACAAGGAAAATAAATGGATATCGTGTGATTTGGAATTGACATTCTACACTTGAGTCCATTAAACTTACATTTGGGTCTTTATTAAATCTCGCCAATATCATGACTTTGTTTAATACATCATTATATCATTATGCCAACTTCGAAACTTTTTTGAAACATATTTTAATGTGTCTTAACGGCCAAAATTCTAAATCGATTTCAATTCCAAAACCTGGATTGTAAATTTTTGACATTACCTTCAAAGATTTTTTTTGACAAAGTTAATTATATAATTAGATTGATTAACAACTTTACAAAAAGTAAGTTAGACAGGTTCTGTCAACATGCATACTAAAATTGAGCTAACATTTGTAACGGTACATAACGGGCAGGTAGGTACATAACGGTAATCGAATATAACGAAAGTATATTATAAGCAGGGTATTTTTTAGTTTAAGGTTGTCAAAAATCCATGTAGCTCATGTAAACCCGACGTACCTCTGTGTCCGTCTAGACCATGCATGATGCACAATATTAATTGGTCAAGAAATCTGTTTTGCGCGTAGAAAAGTATTTAAAGTGCAATTATGCTCTAGATGTATACGTTAATTATTTATGCTATACCATTTATTCTAATGAAAAAGAACATCGAATTTCGAAACAAAGGAACGTAAGTTTATATTTGCAAACTAGCTGCGCCCTGCGGCTTTGTCCGCTTTTAATTCTGGTTTTAAACTTTCTTCTTAAATTACTCTATCTACTGCTGACAACTGCATTAAAATTAGTTGCATAGTTTCTATATGATTCTATAAAAGAGATACAGAGAGACATTAATTTTTATATATATAGATAAAACACATGAGTAAACATTTTCAAAAGAAAAATAGTTGGTACATGAGCCATTAGCACACAATACCAATAACTTCCGATATTTTATTAGTAGTACCGATATCATTACAAAGTGTATTTATAATAATAAAGTACAGAACCTACAATTTCTCGCGCAAAATGACATTTTACGCTTTATGAAATAGATAAATAAGAAACTTGAGTGTCACGCTTTTATTAATATAACACTACTAGCTGCGCCCTGCGGCCTTGCCCGCTTTCAATCCTGGTTATAAACCTTCCCCTTGAATTACTCTATCTATTGTTGAAAACTGCATTAAATCCGATAGTTTACGGTTCTATAAAGAACATACAGACAAACATAAATTTGGAAACAACGATTAAAATTTTATAATCCTGGTAAAAATATATAATAATGAATGTTTAGTAATAAATGTTTTAAACAATTAATTTGAAATGAATGGTTAATTATTTTAATATAATATATATATATTTTTATATATATAGTATATATTTAGTTTATATATATAATATATATAATTTGAACCTTGGCATTTTACCGGTAAAGATATTTGTAGCCGTTTTATTGAGCGTGTTTGTAAGATGTCTTGTGTCTTGTTAGAGAGCTTCTACCAGCATCGATTTTCCCTTGTTATCTTATACAATGGTTTTTATATATATTTTTTAAAAATGATTTTGTTCTTTAACATGCACGTTTGCATGTTCACTTATTATCATAAATGATGTATCATCACGAGTTATTTGAATTACTAGATAATAGGAATTTAAAAGCAACAATCGGATGCTCATAATACAAGACAATGGGACTAATTAGATGTATGACTATAATTTCTGGGAATTAAAAAAACATATTGTTTTTTAAATGTTGGTTACTTATCATGGAAAATTAATGAATTTGAAATCTGGAAATAAGAACTTGTTCCATGGCTCGAGTACATGGCGTCTGTACGCGCGATCGCAGATGGGTGAATGCAAGCACGAGCTACTAAAAACACTTCTTAATACATTTTAAGTCAGTACCTAGAAAAACAATAGGAACACGGCTCATCTTCGCGCGGTATAATACGTATTTCATCTGATATGATGTTTTCTTTATAGAAAAAAAGTTTGTAGGGTTGTGTTGTATTAAAGTGAAAGATTGTGGAGGATATGGGACAAGTGTGGCTTGGTACGAATTTAGGGCAGCACGTCATACGTGCTTTTGGATGTACGCGGTAACCGACATTCGACAAATTTCATATTCTGCATGAAACTAAAATTAAATGTATCTTTTTATTCTGTTTAGAATCCGACGTCGTTAATTTTTGTATTTACAAAACCGAAAATAGCCTAAATATTAAAAATTACGTCACCAAGACGGTTAACATTTTGTGATCGATTCGATCAACTTTTCTTTTATAGTTAGTTGTTATTCCTGTTCCTCCATAAAATATATAGTTCCTATAGGTTTAGAACGTATTAAAATCAAAACAAATATATTTCGAATAAGTAAAAAATACTGGTATAGGTATCCTACAATTGATTACTACTTACTATAAACATAATAGTTACCTAGTTTTATAACTAACGGGTCAGTGGGCTTGGTGGTTAGAAACCCTGATTCTTTCGATTCCCGTACAGGACAAATATTTGTGTGCATGGACATTCCTGTTCGTTCTGTTTAGGTGTAAATACTATGTAGGTATGTATATAGTAAAAAACGTGCCTACTATATGAGTTTCTTGATTCCTAAAGCGCTCTGCTGGTCTGCTTAGTTTGGGGCCAGATGGCAGTGTGTAAGAAAAGCTCAGGATACCTTTTATGTTATTAAATAAATGTATGTTGAAAACACAGAACGTTGTCACTTGCACGGTACGAATTTCTCGACAAGTTTTGTTCACATGTCCCACCGACATTGTATACAAAAATGTTATGAACACTCGCTTAGGCCAGTTGTTGATAGAATGAAGCCCCACACAATACACACAAATAAAATAGAAAGTATATTAGTTTTCTTATTGCCATAGTACAACTCTGCTTAGTTTGGGATCAGATAGCCGGATATTTACATTTAATTTATGTAGCTATCTTTATCAATATGATTTTTATGAAACTAGATGTCGTTTTAAATTGAAACTAATTTGAAAAACCAAAGTGATCCAAATTTAGAAATAAATCATGAAATAATTGCTCAATTATATTGGTACCAATAAAAAAATATGCTATGGTTTTTTTTTTTATACACGGCCATCTGATCATAACTAGCTGATCTTGTACTGTGGTAACCAGTTCACTGATACCTACTAGATTATGCGTATTTTTGAAATATGTACCTAATTGTATAGATATTCTCACCCAGACACAACAACTAACAACACTTCACACAAAAGGGTATAATCAAACCTGTGACATTAGCAACGGGCCCGTCAAAAGTTCTTTGTGATTGTCTCTAACAACAAGAACTAATTGTAAGTTATATGTTTGTAGTGACGTACCTATAATCTAAACGTCTATTTCAAAGCAAAAATGAGTACAAATCGTTACCGTTAGTAGGTAATAGCTAGCTATAGTTACTTACCCACACTTGAGTGATCCATAGGTACCAATTTGAAACTAGCTTCACAACATTGTACCATAATGATATCAATTATTGTCATTCCAATAATATCACATACTTATATGTATACTAGCTGTCCCCCGCGGTGTCGCCCGCGTTTCCGACCTGCGTTACATTTTACCGGGATAAAAAGTGCTCCATGTATGTGTCAATTTTCATCCAAATCGGATCGGTATTTTTGTGTGAAAGAGTAACAAACATCCATACATACTCACAAACTTTCGCATTTCTAATATCAGTAGGTTATTTGATAAAATAGAATTGAGATAACACTAACAATAGAGTCAGAGCTTCGATGCTAGCCATCATAATTACCTTCAGAGCGCTTATATTGTGAAAATTAAAATCGAACTGACTACCTGAACCCCATATTCTAGTTACCTGCTAAGTACATTGCCAGTGTGCATAATACACCCGACGGTTGGAACCACACTGCGTGTAAAGCTACTAAATACAGTTAGTAACCAACCATATGTTTTCTCTCGCTATGTTTATTAAACTTTATTATAATTTATGGTGTATATTATTAGGCTAAACTTCTGTTCGACCAATTTATTTAAAGATACATTACAAGCGAAAATACGTTTTGTTACTGTACAAGCAAGAGAAGTTATGGGAGCCGGCGAAAGTGACCGACAATCGTGCATTTTTTTTAACTGCTCACTCCGATTATAAATTCGGAGATAAGACCGGTAAAAGTAAGTGCGCGGCCATTGCTCGGCGAACCACTGTCTCCACAGGTTAATGCTAAGCTTAAGAACTGTGAATTCGACACAGATCATGATTTTTTTATCTTTACATTGACTTTATAAAATTTGCTTTCGAATGGTTTACGATTCGTGACTTTGCTTATCGACGTGAACGGAAAATACGCAGAATAATAATTATATTATAATTCTCTCGACGACGTTTGTGGTGTTTTCTACTCATAAAATATAACGAATGAGTCAGCTGTTCTACTCGATGAACTTTAAATGAATTCATGAATAATGTTTGCACGATCGATAATTTTGACTTGCACTTTTGTTGTGTAACTTGGTTTGACCCGTTGCCCGACCGTTGTACCGACACTTGAGGTCTTAAGAGATTCCTAATATCCACAGTATTATAAATATTACTTTGCAATATTGATGAAAACGAATAAGTAAACAAACGATTGATGACTGTAAAAATACACACGCCCTTAAAAGTCTAAAATAATTAGGTCAGCACCATCCAAATTAAATAAACACCTGTACAATGTACATTACAAATATCCATAATATGGATTAATTATAAAGGACAGGTGTTTTGTAAAAATGTGGACCTATAAACTACACTATAACATCTCTATACAATCAGTATTAGTAGATTTATATATTAAGCTACTGTATGTAATTTTGGATCTGTTCAGCTTCTTATGGGCCTGACTCTACTCTGTGCCAATTAAGACGACCTACCTAGCCTAAAAAGTATTTAATATTCGTGTGTGTTCAAGACCTATCAAAATTTGAATAATACTATTACAATTTGTAATATTATCAAAATCACACAAAGTACAAAAACATAAGCTCGTTTTCGTTATTTATCTTGGACAATTAATTCGGAAAAAATCCTTTTTTTTTAAATGACTTGATTGAATCTTCTAATAGAAGCAACCCATTTGCAGAAATCTAAATGCTCACCGGTGTTGAATGGATACGTTAGATTAGGCTGTAGTTGTTTTTCCTTGTTTTAGATAAGAGATGCGCACGCGCAGGCACCGCGACGGCGCGTACAGTTAAGGTGTTACGTTCTAGCTACGCGCCAGACGGAACCGGCTGTGCGAGACGTTGCTGCCGCCCGCGCCGTGATGGCCATCTAGCTATGTCGCCGACCGTTGCTCGTACTGCTCTGTAATCGTCTTACACTCTCTCTGCGTATCGCTCAGTAGCTTAGATTTGCGAATTTTCTTATCAAAGTCTTAAATTTATATGTATTTTTGATATTAGTAATTATGTGAATATTTTTTTTTTTAAATGTGTATATAACAAATATTTTAAGGTTTAAGTAGTCGTTAAACTACTTAAACCCCTCTTTCCAAAATATGGTCGCAGCTGCTGCGCAATTTTGTATAGTTCGGTGGGAATAGAAATTTTCAGATAACATCGCCTATTTCTTTTTACGTTTTTCCGAATATTAGACGATATGATTAGAGATTTTGATTTGTTTTCAAATTAAAATTTAATTACATTTATTTTTAAATACATTCAGAATCCAAAAAGTTAAGTAAGTCAAACGAACGGCCCAAGAGAGAAAGATAACATAACATCGAAGAAAGAATGTTTCGCTCTAGAAAAATATTTATTAAAAAACCTTATATTTTCCTTTTATTTTAAGACTGCGCAGACTACATTCTATAGATTCAGCAACTGTACAGTATTACAAGCCTATAATATCTACAGTTACTGAGTACTACAGTCGTGACATACAGACAGCCCGAAGTCACCGATAGTCAGTAGGTTAGGTACCTAACATAAAATTATTGACCGATTAACTCATTCCATGTCCATTGCGCTATCACTACTAGTTAACAGTTGATGGTATTCACGAATAGGTTACGTTTCTATTGAGCGATAATCGTGAAGAAACAGTGAAAACGACGCTCGTTGCCATTTTACTGGTTTTTTTCGCGTCGCTTCACAGCCGCACTCTATAATGGAGCTATTATTCTACGTTCTTAGACTTACGTCGAAATAGAAAACCGACAATTAACCCGTACAGTGGCAAAAACTATGAAAGCATCATGTTTTGTTACGTTAGTATTCATATACCTACCTAGGCAAAGGAAATACATTACCTGGTTTAAAACCACAAACCATGGTGAAATTTAGGAATCCGTGAGACGAAGTTGCTTTTAAATGTAATCCAGCTCATCATTAAATTTACAACTATGTTTAGTACTTGATTTTGAGATATCGCTTTTGGAGATATAATTATATCGCCATTTCAATATGTCCAAGTGTATATTGATATTCGGATATTCAATTTTTAAAACTGAATGAGTCACGCAAGTTTGTCAACGGTAGTTTTTACTTCATTTACATTATATACGCGTACCATAGTTTGAACAACTGTCGCTGATATTGTATAGGCTCTTGTACAATCCTCGTGAATTACGTTCCTAAATATACAACGTTTTAACTCTTGTCATACGGAAGGCTGTTCTGCTTATCAGTGTACAACAATTCACATAATAGCGTTTGCAAACTAAGTATTGTTGACACTTAGTTTACGGTTAGTCCCCCTATCGGCGCTCTCAACCTACCGATTGACTTGCTTGACGCTGATTTAAAAAGTCAATTCAATGTGTTTATGTTATTGTAAATAGGTATGTATTTGCGTAAATGAAGCTCCATATATCTGCCTAGTTTGAAAGGATTTCAATTATTCTTGCATCGAGAGGGATACACCAACAAGATAGTCCTATAAAGAAATGTTACGTGACCCGTTCATGATATTGAAGATAGATTTCCTAAATAATACCCACAGGACCGAAAAGGCTTCAATCCTGGCTTATCATACCAATATCTAATATAGAATTTAATTTTTTCTATAAAACAGATACTAATAAAAATAATCGTTGTCTGTATCATTATCTGAATAACATCAGTAAAGCCAGCAATACGTCTCCATTTTCTTCTATTATATTCTTTTGCTATTCCCTAAACAATGTTTTATTGTTTGTAATATTAATATATTTTATGTTATGTTAGCCTACAATGTTAATCATTTGCCCGGTTACGATTATATGTTACCTAAAGCATCTTACTAACAAACCATGTTATAAAGTAAAATATTTATATATCGTAAAATACTAATGATGAACATCATTTCGCATAATACGATGATTTCTGTACAATGATTACTGCACATGTTTTCTCCGAGCACATCGTTCCAATGTTTATATTATTGTGTAGTTTTTCGTCGTCTTTACCGTTCAGGTATGAAATTCCGCAAAGAAATTGCATATTTATCTAACACAGAAAATTTTATATTATACTAGACTGACTCTGTTTGTGAGCTGCAAATTCGATAATTTTATTTAGTTGTTGAAACATTTTATATTTAGGTAATGTGAGTCGTTTTAATATTTAGGTACCTATATAATGTAGATACATTTTATGTGAGTATGTGCATGCATTTATTAACTTTTGACCTAGTTTCATGGTCCTTAAGCTTTCGTATTGAGTCAAATTTATCCTTAAATGGAAACATATATTTGTACTGATTCCATATAAGGATCGACTTGACGCCTTATAAGTAAACAAGTTCTTAAAATGTAAGTTCGCACTGCAACCTTAATGGAGAGACGAGCGAACCCGTACTGCAAGTAATTCCGACCAGCGAGCCATTTAAGATTTAAATGTTCCATAGACGAAACGTCGGATTGAGGTCGTATCATCATGACCACAATTCCCCGCAGCACGAGTCGGCCAGTCATACAGGTTTCCATTTTCATAACGTTAGTAATTCGCTTTTAATTTATTGTTTGTGTGTCGAGCAGAGCCAATGAGATCATTTCTATTGAGAATGTATTAAGAAAAATAAACGTGAAAATGGTCGTTGCGGTAGCGGGAGCGCATTCCTATGCGAGTGCGGCGGGCGCGAGAGCCCGGCGAGAGCGCCGCGGCCGGCGCCCACGCGCCCACCCCAGAATAGCAGCACAATCCGCTCCTAGTGGAAAAGCGCTATGCACAAATAAAGTTACGCACCAGGAAGAAACTAAAGACACTCGCAGGCGGATCACCGTTCGCGCCGCCTTGCCAGCGGCCGCCGACAATTAGTTAATAATGATGTTAAGAATGATCACACTTAACGAAGTTCGCTATAGCAGTATTATTTTCTATGTTTGTGATAGTGACTTGATAATTTATAAGTAAAATAATATTGTCTAATGCCTTATTTTGTTATGTAAATTCTTTTGAGAAATCAAATCATACCTTGTTGTTGTGAGAGCATCTGGCGCGTATAATGCTGCTCGGTGCGTTGCACGCGCTCTTGCTGCTGCACGACTTGCTCGCGCCGCTCCGAGTGCTGCTGCACGCGTTGCTCGGAGCGCTGCTCAGAGCGTTGCTCCGACCACCTCGACTGCTTTTCCATTTTGCCGCCACAGCAGCACAAAGCACAAAAAACTCTCACTCAACGCTACTAGTCCTTATAATACGATTATTGTCGCTACGGCGTTCGCCCAAAAAGAAATAAATACGCCACTTCGAAAAACTAATACTAGTCCACGGGTTCATTTAGCAGAAGTCAAGTCATTATAACCCAAGTCCAACAACCAAGACGTCGGTCGATTGCGAATAGTTAGCGGATAGTGCGGAGCCGGTGGAGCGCGCGCTGCGCCAGCGACGGCGCTGCGAGGGCGGCGGGGGGCGTCGCGACCGAAATACGCCAGGTTATTTCGAGCCGAGCGCACTCCCGCATGCCCTCCTCTATGCGCCCCACTCCGCCACGCGCGACTTCGGTCCCTCTCCACCATGCGCTCCAAGGCATACCTGCTACCCGCAAATATTTCGTACAACACTATCTCCAATGCCCCTAGGTCTATGGTCTTCATATAACAACACTGTAGATTCAATGTATATATATATACTTGTATTAAGCATATATTCATACTGAAACCTGACTATGTAGGAAGAGTAACGGAATACAAAAAAAGCATTTTTATAATCTTCAAAACTACTGAATTTCGTGTGGCTTAAACAGCTATATTAAGTTAGCTAGGAGCAACGGTTAGGCTTAGTTTTATTAATTTTGAACAGAGAACATAAAAAAAATTCGTCGTCGCTCCTTACAAATATAAATACACAGTATGAATTTTGAGACAGTACAGTATTTAACTATCCCCATTATTTATCCTTTTACTATTTAGAGAATAGATAACTATGGCAAAAAGTTATTAGGAATCGAAAGAAGTGTAAAACAATATCAGAAAAAAAGATTAAAAAAATAAGTGATATTTACACCGGCATTCACAGACTTCGGAAAAATAGCGGACAACAACGAATGGGTAATTTACTTCGTTGTTTGATGCCAATAAATCCTGTTTCCTGTTAGAATCAGACGAAATCAAAAGCTATCAGACTAACTGATAGTAGCGGTGAGAATAAGTACACTAGAAAAGTTTGAACTTAGTAAAATATATATATACATTTAGTAGGAACTCATCGTGGCCTCGATAACGTTATACAACGTAAACAACTAAAAATAAAGTAAAAGTAGATACTTAATCAAACAAAAATAAAAAAAGAACAGTAACAGCCCCAGAAAGGGTTTTTACCGCTACCAGTTACTTAGCTTATAAATTAAAGCCGTTTACATCTTAACAGAACATTTTTTAAATAAAGTCGCCTGATTCATCCCAAATTAAGTACTTACACACGAAGCCTTATACATTCTTTAAAATATTACCAATAAGATTTTTTTATTATACAAGCAACAAATCTTTTAATCAGAACTATCATTGGTTTTCTATAGGATATATTTTGGAGTGTGCGCCGAAATTATTCGACCTAACTCCGCCCGTCACTATTTTTATACCGTTCTACAATATGCCGGGAAATTACCAAGAAGTTCCCAGCTGTTTCATAAAAAACGGGCCAAGTGCGAGGCGGACTCGCACGTGAAGGGTTCGCACCATTATACCTATAAAAACGGCAAAAAAAATCATGCCCGTTGTATGGGAGCCCTTAATATTTATTATAGCTCTTATATTATTTTTGTTATATGGAAGCGGCAACAGAAATACATCATCTGTGAAAAGTTCAACAGTGTAACCATCACGGTTCATGAGATACAGCCTAGTGACTAACGGACACCGGAGTCTTAGTAATAGGTTTACGGTGTAGTAGGTTTACGTTTTACCCTTTAGATACGGAACCCTAAAACTCGACTGAGATGAAAAGCAATGCAGAATTAATAACAGTTATCTATATCAGATACTTTATATCTTTTCAGACCTTTTTTGGAGTTGGTTTTTCATTTTGTTTGAGATTTTTTGTAATAGCCTTAGTTCAAACAAGCGTAAACTCGGGAGTCTGGCATCCGCCTGTTAACGCCACAGTAATTTATTGGCACAATTATATAATTCTCCTTGTGAATTAAAGCAAGCACGAAACCACGTACTTTTAGGAATGTGAATTAATTTTAACACGAACCTATATGCACTTCTCATCACTGTGTTAGCCTATGACATTATGTACCTGAAGTGCCTATGGTACGTAAGAGGTAATAACTATTGCATTCAATAAATTTACCAAGTATTGTCAATGTTGTGAGTGTTTTTTGGTGCAAATTCCAATAGAGTAACATCATCGACGTCTATAAATTTCAGAAGATATACAGAAAATAAACAATCCAGACGCAAAACATGTGGAACTGTTCTTTTAGCTTTGATATAAAAGTAATTGGCAATAATTCTCAGTATCTTACATATGTAACTGTAAAACTTAGAGCCACGCTAATACCTAAGAATTTCCTAGATTATGGCTCACAAAGTAATACCGGTAAATTTCCGAACAGCTCATTACTTTTATAAGGAATCACGCGGTAAATCTGAAGGTTATTATGAATCCTATGTTACACCTATGTTATGTAGGCAATTACATCAATGTCACGTTAAAAAAAATGTTTGGTTAATATGTTTATTTTGATGTTTACAAGAATAGTACTTAAATAATTAGCAACAGACCTACGGTCTGCCGTCGTTTGGTAGACTTTGCATCCACTGTATTTTAATTAATAAAGCGTATTTAATATAAAAGTAATAAATAATTAACGTTTCAAATTCAAAAACTATTATTTAGCATAAATACCCAAATTTGTATTTGTTAATAGACTAATCGTAGGACAGTTAGCTCGAACCATGCCATCTTTTCTAACTTAGAGAATTTTTATACCCGTCATAACTCCTAAACAAAAAAAAGATCCGCAAGCGAAATTTTGGATAGATGGGATGGTTATTACTTCAATCACTCTCAAATCAAGAACGGATCTGAATTAAATTTGGCATAGATATTGATGATAGTCTGGAATAGCACATAGACTTTACTCCGGGATTATGTAACATCCCGCGGGGGATATGTAGTTTTCTTTTATAAAAGCACAAAATTCTAACGGTTAACAGTTTGCTGATGAATTCTAACAGAAAAGCGGACTGTATTAATATTAAATTGGGAATTATCATTCATCAAAAAGATTGTCTCAAAACATCCCTATTAATCTCTATACGTCTTGCAATTTTATATTAAAAAAACAATACAAAAAAGTTCAACAATTGAGTATGAAAAATTATGACGTCATATGTTAGTACTCAGTACATTTTGCATAAAAATTTTGCGTTTTGACAGATTATAAAAGACAATTGATTTGACAAGGCAGTGCAGTACCATATTGTGAATGAACACTATATTTTATAAACGTAGAATTCTATTTTCAAAACCTGCTATTTGTTTATTAATTAGGGTTTCGTTTTATCACATTTAAATCCTTTTCGTCAGCATGGACACATATTTAGATAGTATAAAACAGAGTCGCTACCGCTGTTTGTTCGCTTAAATCATTAAAACTACACAACCGATTTTAATACAGTTTTCAGCAATAGACAAAATGATTCAAGAGGAAAGTTTATATGTATGATTAGCTATATTGAACCCATGCGAAGCCGGGGCAGGTCGCTAGTTGAAAATACCAGTTCGGTCATGGTAGTCATGTAGTAATGCGACACAAACGGCACACCATATTAACTACGTATACAGAGCATACACCAATGAACTATAAACTGTAGATGCGTTGTCCGCACTGAGAAATGGCAACATAAAATGATGGTAATTGACTTAATTCCATTTAGTCGCACATCAACCCCAATCTCGACAGCACGCGCAGCGCATGCAGCATCCAATCTTAACATAACTAGCTATGTTTATTCATCTTTCTCTAACAACAGTACCGTAGGGTGGCATTTATTTTCTTTCCGTTTCTTCGTGCTATTAAGCTGCTGTTTTTGAGAGCCGTGATGCTGGTAGATAACGAGTATAGACTCGTGACGTATTTATTATACATAGTATAGTCTATGTATAATAGATACGTCATTGGCTTTTACGGGAATTTATATCTGATAAACGAAACCCCATGGTCACCCGGCAACTATGATGGACAACCATGACTTCAAGACGATGTGAAAGCTGATACTTAATCTGCGGTTGAGTCAGTAGTAGTTAACTACGTGAGCAACAAATTGACATTAGTGCATCTGCGTCAAACTGGTAATGAAAAACAAAACAACGGGTTGCACTCCGGGAGTGCCGGGAGAAGTGAAAACTTTAACATTAACGTTGTGCATTTTTACCGTCTTACGAATTTCGATCAGATCACGTGTCCTGGCGCGAGTTTAAAATTTCATACCTATCCCAAGAAAAGTGCTCAACGCCGGTAAAGAAGTTTTCATTTCAAATAATGCTTGTAAAATGGATACCAAACGCACATGTATAAAGAAGGGACTGTAAGTAGGTTATGCTTTAGAAAAGTGGGTGTCGTGAAGTAAAACTGTCGCCACAAAAAGTAGCGCACACATTTTTTGAATACGCGTCATCCACGCGTTATTTGCGTCAATTGTAACTATGTAATAAAATCTAGTAATTCGACTTTAACCTACTTAATTACGTTCACTCGGAAAATCTGAAAACTTTGGATATCATGATTAGGTATTTATTCTCTTTTTAAATTCCTTACATATTATAAATGTAAGTTGTTTTATCATACGCATAATGTACGCAAACTCTTTTGCTGCGTGCCTTATTGCGAATAATGAATAATAAGTTTAGGTAATATTCAAAATATTAAGTTAGTTTAACTTTTTAAAATTAAATTCTTTATGTGTTTTCAAATGTTTTTTATTCTTTCAGGATGTTATTATAAAAATAAATCTTTTTCTGCAAAAGCTAAAGCAAGTAGAATGCAATTTCGGCGTCTAAAGCTGGTAACGTATATAAAACATAGGTACATAGAGAACAGATGTATATGCTATTCTGTAAAATCGCAAACACTGATAAGAATTAATATAATTATTATTTTACGAACAAGTTTCTCGTACAAGATTGACGGGCCAGTTGGCTTTGTGGTTAGAGACCCTGACTGCCATGCCGCAGGTCATGTGTTCGATTCCCACCCGGGGCAAACATTTGTGTGCATGAACCTGTCTGATTACTCTGTGTCTGGATGTAAATATCTATAAAATATGTATTTAAAAAAGTAGTATATCAGTCATGAAAACTAGTAGTTTAAGTAGCATATCAGTTATCTGGTTTCCATAGTACAAGCTCTGCTTAGTTTGGACTCAGATGACCGTGTGTAAAGAATGTCCCAAAATATTTATATTTATAATAAGAGAATATTATGATAGATTACAGTGCTGTGTGGTGGCGGTTCAAAAGTAAGTTGGAGTAAGACAGGCGACATGCCTGAAAAATATCCCGAATCTCTTGTCATACGTAATGCACCGAATAGGCAGAAACCATATTTATAGCGCCGACCCCAAAAGATTGGGAATAGAGCAGGCAAGTAATGATTAAATACAATAAATATGAGACCAAATTATTTGCCATGATTTCCTGCAAAATACCTAAACATTCTTTTCTAAAAACGAAAAATCCAAGAAACGATAATACTCATTAAGCGTTGTGGTTTGTTTATAACATCCACACATCGCGAAATTTGTGTTACGATATTTATAAGAACATTCGTGACGCGTTGTGGCTAACAGAGACTTCGAGCAAAATTCGTGTCGTGGCTTCTTGATATTCGACCACAACAGTTTTGGTACTGAAGAAAAGCTGTCCTTTAGTTTTTTAAGCCTTACATATTTATAAAAAAGACAAGTACGCAGCGATATAAGATAAATATCTACAAGGCAATAAATTAAAACAATGTTTACGATAAGTTGTTAAACCATCTGTAAATAACATAACTGCGTCATTGAAAAGAGAGATGCGCGACAATAAATTGATTCATTCGGACAAAAAAAATGTCACTGTATGCAGGAGCAGAACTATTCTCATAAGCAATCGTGAGATCAGTCATACGCTGACGCATATTCGCGAGTTTATTTTTGGGCTGAAATGCAAGAGTCAGCTGGCGGACGTTAAATGGAGGGGATTTATGCAGGCGGCGAGATGCAGGGAAAGGGGGCATAAGTTATTACTGGATCAGCGATCCGATGTCTGCAAGTGTACTCTTTAATGTATGTTTTTGTCCATTCGGTCCATTTTCTATTACTAGAGACTCGGTTGATTTTTTTGGGTTGGCTGCCTCCACTCTATTCATCTTGTGTTGACCACTGGCGCAAGGTGCCAGGCGCTACGTGCACGTGGTCATTACTAAACTCTATATTTGCTTATTACGACAACCTAAAGATGAGTGGTAGTATTCGTCACCGCTACCTCATAATCTATAACAAATTAGCGAAGGGGTTATTTTGACTCATCGTGACGGTTTAGCTGTAACTGTCATGCTTAAGAAAAAAACAGTATGCCTGTATTCTTGAGCACAGTTAGTTCCCCAAGAGGACTTCTATCAAACAAAATTAAATAATATACCTACCTAAAGAAGGACCGTACAAAATGGTCTACATGATCAATTTTATTTATTAGTAGGATGTATAAACATCAACAACAACAGTAACAATGCGATCCTCCTTCTATCGTTACTCCCTTACCCCTATCGTTCCTGGTCGTAGATAATACTTCTCTATATAAGAAAAAAAGGTTTTGTCATCACATTGAAGAACAGCTTCACAGAAACATCTATGTTATATTATTATAATCGATATCGTAAACAGTTTATTTCATGAGCATCACACTCTCAAGGGAACAAATAGCCCTGTCCTTGAAAATACATTTGATATAGTTACAAATGTAAACACTATGTACAACCGTTTGTTGTTATTTGCTATATCGGAGCTCGATCAGGGCGTAAGGAAAATTATACTAGCGAGGATGTTTCGTCGCTGCCTCTATACTCTGTCTCTTTCGCTTTCCACGCAATCACGTGAGAGGGGAAGCTCTCCGAGGCCTCCTTGCGGCGGCTCGCCGACAAAGTTTGTATTAGCTGAATAATGGGGCAGGGCGTGTATCATTTTATTTACTCAAATTATTATCTACCTGCCCATTTAATATAATCCAAATTAATTTTACAAATTATTGCCACCTGCCCATTTAATATAATTCAAATTAATTTCACAAATTAGTGGCAAGTGTTCTTTTAGTTTTATATCGAGGTTTTTATATCATTATTTCAGTTCTTTATATTTTCACAAATTAAATGTCTTCGATGTTAAATCATAGTCTACACTCAACATTATTTATTCCGTCTATGCCACAACGGAGAAACTGAAGTCCTACGTTGTGACAGATATAGGTAGTTATGTATTCAACCAATTGCTAGACATTAATTGACGTAAAGTGTAATGGCTAAGAGTTTCGAATCACATTATTAATTAAACTTGCGGCACGCTATGATGGCCGTTTTTACGTTTAACAATGACAAAGAAAATTAACCTTTATTCCTTCACACATAAGGTGCAACTATTGATCCAACAGCTAATTGTATGATGATGGAAATCAACCTTATTCCAAAGCAATACAGTTTCTTTTCCTATGACAATCTGAAACGTCAAAACGGCCATCATAGCGTGCCGGTAGTATAATCGAAGAGAGTAATATACCCATACTAGCTTCAGTCTTACGGTTTCACCCGCGATCCTAAATGATTTATTGTATCTCTAAATTATAGCAAAGCCTATGTTTTTAAAATAGTGTCGTGTAGTTTTTGAGTTTCATTAATAACAAAAATACAAATCATTTCTATCTATACTTATACTAATATTATAAAGAGGAAAGATTTGTATGTAAGTATGTTTGTTACTCTTTCACCCAAAAACTACTAAACAGATATGGATGAAACTTGGCACATAGATAGAGCATATCCTGGAATAACATATAGGATACTTTTTATCCAGGGAAAATGTTATATCCCTCGGGAACGCGGATAATTTATTATTTTAGTGTTGATTGTACCGATGACATAATAACTTCATAACTATTAAAAAGAAATATATATTAACTTTTAAATGTATAACATAAATAAATATAAATATCCTGGGACATTCTTTACACATAAGGTAGCACGTAGTTTTTTAGTGTCCTCGATAATGACAATGTAGTGAACATTGTCTCTGGCTACCTCATCGGGCCAATAGGCGTGAATATATATATCTATATTTTGTTATGTTCTTTTTATGATGGATATCGAGTGATTGAAGAGGAAGGTTTTTATGTATAATACATGTGACATCCCACGGGAACGCGGCTAAAACCGCGGGGGACAGCTAGTAAATGATAAAATGAAATTACAACCAGCAGGGCGATTTTATAATGCTCTCGGAACCGTAATTCCTGTCAATTTTGTATTACATTGATGGCGCTACAACTGTTGTCGCACATTGCTGATGGGATGAACCCTCAATCTACTATAAAACAGGCTTCCACATTGAATCCGTTACACAATTTAAGTACAGATACAATTGCAATATCTATCCTTTTGACAATAATGTAATATATTATGTCTTATACAACTATAATCGTAATGAAATCATAGCACTGTAATGGGGTATTTACATAAACTAACAACTTGGGGCTCTTCAAGAAAAGAGTGAATAGGCTACTAAGGGGAAAGCGAGCGCCATCTTCGGCCTCATCTTCTCTTACCATCAGGTGAGATTGAGGTCAATCGCAATCCCGTCATAAACAAAATAATAAAAATACCCTTATGATTCCGTCTAGCACCTAATTCCCACATCAACATCGGCACTTGAAGGCCAATTGGCTCTGTGGTTAGCGGCCCTGACTGCCAAGTCGAAGGTCGCGGGTTCGATTCCCACCCAGAACAAACATTTGTGTGCATGAACATGTCTGTTCTGTGTCTGGGTGTAAATATCTATATATGTATTTATTTAGAAAAATAAAAAGTAGTATATGTAGTAACTCAGTTATTTGATTTCTATAATACAAGCTCTGCTTAGTTTGGGATCAGATGGCCGTGTGTAAAAGGATGTCCCTCGATATTTATTTATTATTTATATTTATCCTACTAACGAAAATGTTCTGTCCCTTTGCATTGTTTTTACAGCTAAGATACTTACTGAACCGATATTGATAAAAATTCGTAGAGGGAACGTAATAATCTGGAGATGGATCCAACAATACTTTTAATACTTTCCAGGCGTGTGATTCTGGAGAATAAGTAAATATAAACGCGTTTAGATGAAAAAAAGTATTTTAAGTAGCATATCAGTTATCTGGTTTCCACAGTACAAGCTCTGTTTAGTTTGGAATCAGATGGCCGTGTGTAAAGAATGTCCCACGATATTCATTATTTAAACAAAAATTTCAATGGCTACATAATTTTTGAGTACCCAACCTACTTTGAGGAAAAGAAAACATCGTAAGGAAACCATAACACGGTAGTTGGGTAATTTGTGGCTGCCGCCTGGCTGGCTCCCATCCTCAAGTTAAAAATCTGTCGCCATGCACTTGCCAGTATTTTCTGCAGCTGAACATGTGTGTCATCATTACAGAGCATGGGAAGATTAAGGTAATACATAACCCATATAAATTGAATAAAAAATGTACTTAACAATAGACAAAAGAAATCTCGAGTGCGTCAAAATTATATAATTCTCAAGATGGGCCCACATTTTTCGACATAAGAAGCGCAATCTTACTTAATATTGATTTCAAAATAATAAGGTTCTACTGAACCACGATACCACCACACACCCAAGTATTATAAAAAATAATATAGAAAATATTTCTACGCTTTTGAAACCAACTATTTTGTAGTAAGTATTGATAAAAATAGAAGAATGACGAATAAAAATTGGAACTTGTAATAATTAATTTAATTTATCATAGATGTATCTCGAATACAAACAAGTGAATAGCTTATTTGTGACAAGTCAATTGGCCGCTGACCAGCGCAGCGCCTGATAATATGTATGACGTAAAATTTCTGAGATGGATGATCACAGTTCTATGTTTAGTTTTTATAAAGTCAATAAAACTCACTGGCTGCCTAGAAAAGAATGTTGCCAAGGTAGTTTGCAAAAAGCTAGCCATCATAATAACGCGGTAAGAAACTGGAGAAGTATGTTCTCGTGTTCCCGTGCTATTTTGGAGTTAGCCCACACTCCGGTTGCACAGGTAGATGTGGAATTATGCGATGCCGCTTGTTTCGAGGTGAGCGTGTATTAATAAGACCGTGGCTATATTAAACTCACTTCGGATTCAGGAGATCGCATCATGTTTCACTTACATACCTACATTATTCTTGATATTTGTATTGACTTTTGTTTACCATCAGTATTTTACATATGGGTAAGTTTAAGTATTCACTCAACTAGCCAGATACTGAGTTTAAAGATACGTAGTGTTATTAACATGAGAAATGTTACTAACATTAATTACTACACTTAATACCAACATAAAAAATATGTTGATCAGTTAGATATTGGAAATTTTCAAAATCTTGGTGGTACGTCAAAACAGAAACACGTACAAGTGTTCTGTCGACAATTGCGCCAAAAATATTTTATTGATTTTATCTGAGACGATGATTATGGAAGTTGATCTGTAATGCATCTTGGGAGGTACGAAACAAAATATTTTATAAAAAAACGGCATGGCAAAAGCTTGTCGGACCACGCACAGTGAAGGGGCCCTTGATACCGACTACGGATTACGGCCACATTAATTTCAAACTTAATAATATCTAATCCTTATTTACGCTGGCACGATAAGTATATTTTTATCGTCTGCAAAAATAAGTCATTTTTAATCCCCCCTACTACATGTATACCTAAAAAGTGAGAGGGGCAACATATTACGAGTTTACATGCGCCAATCATACGTATTGATTTAAATAAGTAAATGTGTTCTCGTAAACGCATCTCATTTTTAGGACCCATCTAAAGATATCCCACACTCTGTGCACTGCCTTTATTTTTAATATCTCAGTCACATATGGAGTGCCAAAGCAATTTTTATTTTAGTAATTGCAATAAAGCATTGTATAGTGATTCATGAAAAAGCACCTAACCCTTGAATTTCATCTCTAAAGTGCCAATAATTTGCAAATAAATTTTCAGATACATAAGGCTGGTCTGACAGGACGATGTTACAAGAGCTTAATTAATTTTACGCTAAAAAAACCATTAACTAAACAAAAAAACCTACTCAAAAATAGGTACGTAGGTACTGAAAATAAAACGGATGTTTTTGTTTTTGTAGAACTGTTCGATTGCAAGCCCGTTGCGAAATCAGTAGTGAGTTATGCATTTATATTTAAATACAGTTGAATCACACAAAAGAACGCGTAGAATATACTAATGTAGGTAGGTAGGTACTACAATAATTTATATAAATAAAATATGTTATTTACAAGCCAGATAACTTTTCACTAACAGTAATTCTTGAACAATGTGCACGATCAATTTGTAAAACATAGACAAATTTTGTATTAATTTTGTGAAAGACCCAGTTACATATTTTTCATCGTTAATATCTTCTTAAATAAGGTCACCAGTATTACACAGAAGGGTTACTCACTGGATGCCATCAGGCTATAGTCACCGAGTGGGGCGAGAGGCGCGCGTGCCCGTGGGCGAGCCGCGCGCCTGTTTTTTTTGTATTTCGACCAGAATATCGACCACCTACTAACAAAAGCTGCCAAACATTAAATAAACTTATATCTGCATGTAATATTCACACACTGGTTACTTTTATCTCACCAAAAACATAAATGTGAAAGAAAGCCAAGTTCAGCCTAGCTTATACTTATTAAGAAGTAGATGTCTCATTATACAGAGCGACAATTTTCGTAGTCTGATTATTAAAAATAAACCTACATTTGGTTCTACCACTATGAAACCTTCAGAAAATTAATTTGCGAAAGAATGAGACGAATGCTGTATCAAGAATCAGATAATTACAGGGTTTACTAGCTATGTAGTTCCCGAGGTATGTAACATATTCCCAAATAAAAAGTAGGCAATATGTTATTCCAGGGGATGCTCTATCTATGTGCTAACATTCATCCAAATAAATACGTTCGTGGTTCCTGCGTGAAAGAGTTACTAACCATATATCCTCATAAATTTTCGCATTTATAATATAAGTCGGATAGGATAGTAGAAGAAAAGTAATTTTATTAGTTCGTCTCAATCTTTTAAATTTCAACAAAACGACACATTTCTCGCAGGCTAAATCCAGGTGTCCATGTATGTTTAATCTCTTTTTTAACACGCTATTATCAACTTAATCTGATATCTAATAGCTGAATTGAACAACACCGCTATTAGACCACCGAACTCTGACCATCCCTTTCGAGGGGTAAGTTTTCGTTTAGGGTATTGCTTATATACTAAAATAGCCAACAGGATGAGCACTTTTTGTCGTACAGAATCATTTTTGGTCGTACAATGCGATTAAAAATCCCTACGTTCCAGTGTTTGTTGAGGAACAAAAGCAGATATGCCTCAATGCGGAATATCTTTTGGATATTTATCACTTCATTTCATTCTGTTTACGCCCCATTACTACCATGCCGGAACAACCATCACAAAACACGAGAATTTATTGAATACAATAATAAATACTCCTATTTTCGATGTATGAATCCTGATGGTGACGAAAATTATTCAAATGTGGCTGTGCTTTGCTTGGCTTAGCAGGACACTTCCGTACTGACAGATCATTAAACATATGGAAGAATTCGAAAATAGAATATCTTCTACGTTGATCTCAATCTCTTGAGGTTAGATACGATAGAACTATTTTTCGTTGAAAAAGATATATACTTAATTAGGCAATAGAATACGTGTGACAAAGTTAAGGTATGTGATTAACTTCGAAAATAGTATTTGTATCATCTTATTAGATACTATTACTAAATTCGAATATTAAATCGATTATAGAATTTGAATATTTAAAGTTGATCCTTTCCTTTGTGAACTTGGCTGATACACTGCCGTGTGTCTAGATTTAACTACTCCACCATTGCACTACGATTAATTGCAAGATAAATATTATCCTACCAATATTTTGTACCAGAACCTAATAATGTACGCACCTTCTGTTACTATCAATCGTCTTCAAAGCCAATAAAAACATTTCCAGTAAAATAAATATTCTTACGGCTAGAAATTTTTCAGTTTATATCTTACGTGTGGCTGAGGGAGCATTTCTGTGTGATTTATAAATCTTGAGCACCTAATGTGTTAAACCTTTATTAGACAACACTCATTCATTGTTTGGAATTCACAATTGTAACTAATAAAGGTTGAGTGTGTCCAACAAAGTTGTATGGATTTGACCCTCAAATTGACAGCAAATTATTATCATACAAAAAACTACTGTCTTGAAACCATTTAAATTTTCGCCGAAACAGTGTAACACGAACATGAATACATATGCACGTAATTCACAATACGTGTTATGAAAAACTTATTGGAATTTGTAAGCCTGAGTCTCGAGATAGGGTTAACCTATTATGCTATTAATTAAACATTTCTAAGAAAAGTCCATGTGCTTTTATTTTGAAGAGCATGAAAAGTACAGTAGCGTAAACAATACTTTTTTTAAATAAGGAAAGGTATTGATACAAAAGTCAAGTAGCATTTCAAAGCAAGTAGGATCAATATCGGAAAACCTTCATGCATCTACTAATTTAGACTCAAATATAGGTGACTAAAATCAAACGATTATAATAATAAAGCTTCACTGGATAACTGACGAACTATGTAATAAAACATTCGATGTCGATTTCTTAAAATTTTCTAAGCGATTTGAAATTTTACATGTCCTTGAGATTCTGAGGAAAATGAAATAGAGTCATGAGGGAAAAAGTGGAATCACGTGTAACTCTTTTTCACTGGGGACTGGTCAACCCCTCGAGTTTGAGCTTGTCTCTATGGTGTGTTCTGTAACTCACTAGGGGGCGCCACAATATTAGTGCAAAACAATGTTGCAATATAATCAAAACGAAATGTCCGTATACAATTCTGTTTTCAGCAATGTGTACGTGGTAGCTTAATGCGTGTTCCCAAATAATAATAATTCGTATATGCTCCCTAAAAAGTCTGAATAAAATTAATCAGAATTAAAAATTTTGAAAAAACCCACGACGGTAAAAATCTCATCGAAAAAGAATAAAATAACTCAAAACCCCCGACTTAACCCAATTATTATGTACCGAAATATTATAATAGACGTAAAAATACTTAAAAAAAAAAGAGTTGATATCTCGAGAAATCTTTAATAGATATACTTAAGTACCTAAACAATGAATATCGATGTTTACAGTTTTTTCCTAACGTGTCTCTTTCTTGAAGATATACTTAAATGTAGCGATAATAATTTTACCATAATACATAACCGAGGAATATCCGTCGGGAGCTGCCATTAACCCAGCTAAAGTTTTTCTAGTGACGTGAATACAATTATTGAAGAATTGTAGATGTTTAACGACGACATAAAATACACTTATGAGTATGATTAAATTTTTGTTGAAATTTCATATAGGAAAGGCAGCGCCCGACGGATATTCCTCGGTTATGTATTATGGTAAAATTATTATCGCTACATTTAAGTACATCTTCAAGAAAGAGACACGTTAGGAAATGTCTGTAAACATCGATATTCATTGTTTAGGTACTTAAGTATATCTATTACCGATTTCTCGAGATATCAACTCTTTTTTTTAGAAAGTATTTTTACGTCTATTATAATATTTCGGTTCATAATAATTGGGTTAAGTCGGGGGTTTTGAGTTGTTTTATTCTTTTTCGGTGAGATTTTTACCGTCGAGGGTTTTTTTCATTTTTTTTAATTTTTATTAATTGTATTATACTAGCTGTCCCCCGCGGTTTTACCCGAGTTCTCGTGGGATGTCACATGTATTTTACATAAAAACCTTTCTCTTCAATCACTCTATCTATTAAAAAAACCGCATCAAAATCCGTTGCGTAGTTTTAAAGATTTAAGCATACATAGGGATATTGGGACAGAGAAAGCGACTTTGTTTTATACTAAGTAGTGATTTTATCTATAATCATTATTTGTTTTACCATCTCTTGATATTAACAGAGACGTTTTCTTCTGCGACTTAAATAAGACATTAAAGTTATGAAGCATTTTGTAATATCGACCAACTCTTCCGCTACTAAAGACGTAAAGATAGTTTATGAAGGATTAGCTGTCCCTCGCGGTTTCACTCGCGTTCCCGAGGGATGTAACATATTCCCGGCAAAAAAAGTATCCTATGTTACTTTTAATACCTGCTAGAATATGTGTACACAATTTCATGATGATTGGTTAAGTAGTTTTCGCGTTAAAGCGAAACAAACAAACTTACATTCACATTTATAATATTAGTAGCGATTACTTAGGTTTTTGTCTTAAAACTTAGTACACCTTTCTATACAAAATCTCTGCTCAAACTATAAATTTGCCTTCACTTCAATATAGGGAAATAATACTAGTATGGACTACATAGAATGTACAGAATATTATTTGATTATCTTAATGAAGAAAATCCTCTCCCTTCTGCAGAATACATGTAAATATATTAATTCTTTTTGTGAAAAGACTAATTGCTACACTAATTGCCGACTATTTTCAACAAAAGCAAACTTCCATACCGGCGCTAGAGTCTGACCATTTATAAGTGGTTGGTGCCAGTTGGCTTGGTGGTTAGCGACCCTGACTCCCAAATCGCAGGTCGTGGGATCGATTTCCACCCAGGACAAAGATTTGTGTGCAAGACCATGTTTGTTTGTTCTGTGTCTGGGTGTAAAATATCTATATAAGTATGTATTTAGAAAATTAAAAATTAGTATATGTAGTATATGTAGTATATCAATTATCACGTTATCAGCGTCCATAGTACAAGCTCTTATTTGTTTATTTATTTAAAGGTATATTTGTATACATATTTATCAAAGAGGCATTGAGTGACTCTTCATTCAGTTATTATACATGCGTTACTCATGAGACAGTAGCTACAGGAGATAAACTTCAGAGTGCTGTCAATTATTCAAAATCAATTTCGTGGAAAGCAGGATTGACATTAGACACATAAATGATTCTGGTTGGAATGTGTTGAAGATCGCAACAGTTCAGATTCGCGCAATTTTGGTTGCTTAAGTGTGGCAAATAGTCGTACTGAATAACTAACACTGATTTGAGAGGTGGTGGCGGGATCATTAGATATGGCACTTTCGTGTGGATATTATTCAAGTTGTTAACAGATGCTGAATTCTACATAAGTATATCCTAAATAGGTAATCACACATACACATACACCAAACCTACCTATATTCACACACACATGAACACACATAAAGACACGCACACACTAACCTTTAATAATCATAATTAGTTCTTTTATCCAATATATAAAATTCTCGTGTCACAGTGTTAGATACCGTACTTCTCCGAAACGCATTGATCGATTCTCTTGAAATTTTGTGTGCATATTGGGTAGGTCTGAGAATAGGCCAACGTCAAACGTTTTTTATCCCCCTAAATGTAAAGGGTAGTCCACACCAAACAGCATAGAAAAATAAATACAACCCTGAATTTTCAACCCTCTACGATCAACCCCTATTTTTTATTTGGAAATTATAAATCTGAATTTTTTTGGCAAGACTTTTGTTCTTATTTTGTCATGACTTGGAAAAAAAAAATATACATTACTCTTAATTTTCCACCTCTCTTTTCATCAACCCCTATTTCACCATCATGATTTTAACTTTTTTTTATTTTTAATAATTACCTATAATTATGATTTTTTTTCTCAATTCAATTTGATTTTCCGCCTTCGCCGGTCGATAACTGATCGATTGATAGTTGACCGTTGTCACCTCTCATCCAGCAAACATCACGGAGAAGGGATGGGAACGAAGCCGGTCTCCTGTCTTACTTACTATACAGTTTTCGGCCATTTTTTTGGAACGAAGTTCCTTATCGCGCGTTGCGAAAGGCGGCTAGACGGAAAAAATTAAGACCAAAAGTTGTAACGACACTTTTTGCTATTTATTATTGCCAAGACTTATACTGACTATAAGACTTCACACTATTTTTAATAAGTTTCTTTTTACCAATTAACGGACTGATGGACTGACGGAATGACGCACTGGTGGACTGACAAACTGACGGACTGATGGACTGACGGAGTGACGGACTGACGGGCTGACGAAATATCGGACTGCCAGACTGACGGACTGACTGACTGGCTGACTGCCGGACTGACTGACTGGCGGACTGATGGATAGACGGACTGATGGACTGACGGGCTGATGGACTGACGGACTGATGGACTGACGGAATGACGGACTGATGGACTGACTGACTGGCGGACTGATGGACTGGCGGACTGATGGCCTGACGGACTGACGGACTGACTGACTGGCGGACTGACGCACTGGCGGACTGACAATTGTGTGTGCATATCGGGTAGGTCTGAGAATCGGGTAACATCTACTTTTCATACCCTTAAATGATAAGGGTGACCCACCCCTAAATATTTATTTTTATTTTCTTGACAACATTTTTTATTTTATTATGATATATCATTGACAAATACATAGTTCAACTTCAAATTTTCCCCTTCTACGATCAACCTGTGTTTTTTAATCGCGATTTTTATATTATTCTGTTCCATCCACAGATTCACAATAGGGTTACTAGACGGCAATCGAATATAATAATTGTAGTACGATAAATTTTCATGCATAGTTTATAATAAAGTAATGTGGCAAAATACAACGTTTGCTGGGTCAGCTAGTAAACTATAAAATATATAATAATAAGTGAAATTACAAAGTAATTCAATTGGGAAGTTGCGAGTCATTCCCAACACAAGTATCTCTGATTACTTACTGGGAAGTCTCGGCGAGAATCTTGTTAAAATGATTTCTGAAATAAGTAAGTAAAGTAATGACGCGTTAAGTTAATTTGTTTGATACTCAATTGCTATCTTAATATGTTCCACAGGTTTTGTGATAGTATTTGTTGGGCATTGTGAGGAGACTCAAAATGACTAATGGCGAAAATTAATATGCAATCCCGAACAAAAATCCATGGATTGATGAACCATTTGACAGTCATTTTAATACACGTAATGTCAATGTCTACGTTATTTCCACAGTTAGATCTAATCTTCACATTAATTGTTGAGTTTTGGTCATATGGTAGAAATGTATCTACAGGGAGTCCACCGGAACCAGAAAATTTTTGAAAGTAGTCTATGAGAAAAAAAATCTGGGAACCTCTGCTCTAACAGATGCATTAAGAGAAATTTTAGTACACACATTTTTGAATAATGTGAATCTAGAAAATTATGTAAGTTTAAATGACTTATAAGCTAAGTACGTAGGCGTTGATATAAGGCATGATGTAATACATGAAGGGGGGGAGCACTGAAGTGTACCCTTATTAAAAGATATCAAAATACATAAACCTAAATTACCTACCTATTAACTATTACCTCCCAATGGCGCCAATATACAACAACCAACCACATGACATTTGACGGGCCAGTTGGCTTGGTGGTTATAGACCCTGACTGCCAAACCGAAGGTCGCGGGTTCGATTCCCACCCAGGACCAACATTTGTTTGCATGAACATGTATGTTTGTTCTGTGCCTGGGTGTAAATCTTAATATATATAAATCTCGTGTCACAATGTTTGTCCTCAATGGACTCCTAAACCACTTAACCGATTATAATAAAATTCGCACACCATGTGCAGTTCGATCCAACTTGAGAGATAGGATAGTTTAAATCTCAAATTATAGTCGCAATTTTAATTTATTGCTAATTATTTGTCTGTTATTATTTGACAGTCACAATTATCTGTTAACTCCAAATGATTCTAAGAGATGTCGATACCTTTCGACTGGGTTGAGTAAGTCATCAATAGATGGCGCTGCTATGGTAAATCTACGAACGTGTCATATAAGCTACAATTCAATATCATGATTACCACGTGTTATTGAGGCTAATGTATAAATTAAATTTATTTTGTAGTAAACGAAATACCGTGAAATTCAATTATTTCTTCTTTTTTAATACGGCTGGACCGATTGGAATGTTTTTTTTTGTTTGCGTTTGGGTGGTGCCCTGGATGGTTTAGATTCACAATTGGACCCGGTAGGTGGCGCTGCGAGCGAATTCCTGCATTTTTGTATGGACTTATTTCGACAGAACGACGTCTGTCCGGGCAGCTAGTATCTATATAAGTATGTATTTAAAAAGTAATATATGTAGTATATCAGTTACCTAGTAGCCATACTACAAGCATTCTACATTCTGCTTAACTTGGGATCAGGTAACCATGTGTGAAGAATGTCTTGGGATATTTGTCTTGGGACATGTATTATTAAATCAACATTAATAATCTGAATTTAGATAAAAAATGTCACAATGCCGATTCCTACAAGCTTTTATTTAGTTACACCTGTCCCGGTGTATGTCTATCTGCCTATTTGTAATCAAATCTTGCGAGTAAAATTTGACCCACTTCCCGGTTACCGATTGAGTTTTGCACACACATTTGGTGACTAGTGACTACGCGTGATTAGTAAAATGACGTCATTTTAAATCCAATGAAGGCGAACGTGGCAAGATGGTAATTTATTATTCCATAAACCATCGCAATGACATAAACCCTCATTTGGAGGATTTGCCAAGCAGAATACGGGACGTAAATTTTATTTGTTTTATGGCTTAAAACAGTTTGTTTTGAAGTAGCATTTTTTTATTGAATTAGAACTTTATTAAAAATTTATTTATTCATTAATATTAATCATATTGAATGAAGAATGCGGTTGAATGGCGTTTAAAACTTTTTCATAGTATTACAATATAATGTAGGTACCATCGTAATAAGCTTATGTAATCTCGTGTTATAATATACTATTACTACGTATCTGTTTCTACGGTTGATTTTATTATAGAAAGTTATTCAAGTATAAAATATATTTACAGTGTCGTCTTTTCCAAAATCCGCGAGTTGTATCTGGAGATAGCGCCACACAAGACCGTGGCACTAAGGTTCCACAAACTGCCGTAGAGCATGATACCACCTGACTCGACCGTCCGAGTTGGTGGGTCTGATGTCGGGGTGAGGCGGTACATGAAGTACCTGGTCCTCACTCTTGACAGTCGCTGAGGCTTCGAAAAGTATTTTGATTGCATGGTCTTGGATTGCTCCCCATTCTTAGGGGACGAGGGAGAAAGTACGTCGTCACTGTGCAGGAGTCTCGAGATCCATAGTCTATAGGGCACTGGTATGGGCGATGGACGATGATCTACGTGTCCAGCGAAGGATGACCCTACGGATCGCACGACGATACCCAACAGTGCCCATTAGGGCGACAAGTGTTCGGACATCGATGCGAGGGTCAATGACCGCATTGTCGCATTGTCATGTAAGCATATACCTATATCATAAGCAGACTTACTTGACTTAGGTTATCTTACAGCGATCTGCATAGCGACGTCCCGTGTCCCGTGTACGAGTTCTGGAGATTTTTGAAGTGAAATTTTCTTTAGCGGCGTTGAGCACTTTTCTTGGGATGGGTATAAAATGTTAAACTGGCGTCAGGACACGTGACCTGACCGAAAAATCGTAAAACGGTAAAAATGCACAACGTTAATGTTCAAGTTTTCGCTTCTGCCGGCACTCCCGGATTGCAACCCGTTGTTTTTTTTTTTAGTTTTGATGTAGTGTTGAATGAACCTTTTCTTACAATTATGGAGCTCTGTAATACAATAAAGTAGTGATCTAGGTTAATTGGACTTTGAACGGAACTTTAATCACTATAGATAAGTAGTAACCACCTATAAAACTATAATGGAAAGCTTTCGTACATAAAGGCTGTCCATTTTATCTAAGCTGAGAGAGTTCGCTAGCTAAGATCTCATAAACGCACACTTTATTAATCATTATGTCTATAAACCATTTCGAGCTCTATTTGATTCTCAACTATTAAGCACTATCAACAAGGTTTAAATTTGAAACACCTAGGTGTAATGCTACTTTTTAACAACCTAGAAATTTAATTTAAAATAAAAGCACTTCAAAATTAAATGCATTTACACTATTTACAACAGAAACAAAAGGCTCGTGGGAACCGTCCATGCGGTAGGTGCTGTTCTTAAAGACCCGCCGCGCAAATAGAACACAAATCCTGTGATCAAATTCTCATGAAGCAGCAACATGAAATGAGGCTCCAATATATGTTTGTTTAAAATAATCGGCTAAGTTCATTCAGAGGACCTGATTGTTAAAATCCAAGTGGTCGGTCCGTAATGACGAGTCATACACACGACATCGCTTCTAGGTTTTATTCAGAATTGGTCGGTGTTCTGTATTGTTACAAAAGAAATTGAAAGATGTTAACTTTACCATATAAATCAATAACTTGCGCATAACATAAAAAAGATAAGTTTATTAGTCAAATATAAACTAACTTTTATGTATTTTTATGATAGCCAGCCACGTCAATCTTGAGCTTCGACTTATCCTAAATTTTGTGTAAAAATTCGACTGTTCAAATTAAATAAGGTATATATTATATAGGAATCATTGTTGTAACAGAAAAAAACAAGAATTTGTGTATTTAATTTATTTTAGAATGTCGTCATGTATTGTAAATTTCAGGATTATCCACGCAACTTGGCACCCACTTAGATCTTACTTCTTATATCGCTGAAGTCGACAAACACGCAATTATTAATACTGAACTTGGCTCCCATTATCACATTTATGTTTTGGATGGGACATTTCATTCATATTATTATTCATAGTTTAAAAGTGATCTGTGTAATTAATCTTTCATCCTGCGTTTACGTTGTATAATTCATCATTTTTGGGATATTTTCTATATTTTCTTGAACAATTATTAATTAAACGTTTAACTGTCGGTATAAAGTAGGTATTTCTCCTGGCACCTGTTTACTTACACCCTATTATCGCCCCATTGTGTACGTAGGTAAGTACAAAACGTTAAATAAATAGAGTAAGTAACGCGTACCTATGTCATCATAGCTTGCTATCCCAATAATATTATAAATGCGAAAGCCCTGAGGATGTATGGATGTGTTTTACTCTTTCACTGCAAATTCCACTAAACGGATTCAATGGCCTAGATACCCTGACTGGCAAGTTAAGGTCGCGGGTTCGATTTCCATCCAGGACAAACTTTGTGTGCATAAAGATATATGTTTGTTCTGTGTCTGAGTGTAAATGTCTATATATGTTAGGGTACAGAAAGAAAGTAATTTATGTATATATCAGTAATCTAATTTTTATAGTATAAGTTTTTTTTTTTTATGCCTCTTGGGCCGACAACAAGCAGACGCTCCACCTGATGGTAAGTGGTCACCGTCGTCTAAGGACATTTGCAACACTAGGAGCATCGCCAATGCGTTGTCGACCCTGAGACGTGAAGAAGTTAAGTCTCATGTGCCTGTAATTTCACCGGCCCCCATACCTTTCTAACCTAAACACAGTAATACAATTGCACTACTGCTTCACGGCGGAAATGGGTAAGGTGGTAGTACTTCCCCGGACGAACTCTGCACTAAGAGCTCTACTACTCTAAAATAGTTTGGAATCAGATTGTGAGTGAAGAATGTCTCAGGATATTTATATTTATTAATTGCGTGCAATGATGTCAGATCGCTAAACCGGCGCCAGTTGCAGTTTGTGTTATTATTGGTTGTCTGATTTTCATAAATTATAAATAAACTGGTATTCAAAAAGATATGAGCAACCTTTCATCATGGAACCTATGCTCATACGAAAGAAAAAGATTGTGTTGCTATTATAATTTGGAAGGCGTTAGGTGTTATTAAAAATCAATGACCCGATAATATTTCAAATCGTAAAAAATGTACATTTTTGATTTTTGCCTTTGTATACGCCCAATTACCTAGCCGGACGCCAAATTTTGAACTTTCCAGGTCATCTGGAAGTCGGTTAGGTTAGGTATTTGATCTATAGTCAGGCCGTCAGTATGAATAATCCCGAATTTTCATCATCATCAGCCTATCTCCGTCGACTGCTAGACATAGGCCTCACCTATGCCACGCTACTAAGCTGGATCTTCAGCTCTTTGTTTCCAACCGCTGCCAACCAGCTTGCGTATATCATCGCTCCATCTAGCTGGAGGGCGCCCTACACTACGTTTACCGAGCCGTGGTCTCCACTCTAGTACACGTCTACCCCAACGGTTATCGGTTCTACGGCAGAATTCCGAATTTTAGGTGTTTAATATTTCAATGACCGTTTATAGTTTATTTATGCAATTTGGGGTTATATTTAATCTAAGGCTTTAGCAGAAAATAAAATTATATATTGTATAAGTTTATGGGGAGGAGCCGCGAAAACATGTTTATTTGGGAGAGAAGGCAGTACAGCATTGTTAGTTTTAAAAAGACTGCCGTACATATTCCCGACAACTGACTTGTCAGTGCCAACTAAGATTTCACCGCGTTACTGCCTCGCATTTGTGTTCTCGAAGAAAAGGTTTACAAGAATTTCTAAATCAACTTATAAAAGCCAGTATGCCAAAAGAAACTACCGCTATGGCGCACCGTTGCTGTTCAACAAATTCAACGCAAAAACTAAACAAAAACAGTGTAACTCCTATGAACTGAAGAAGAAGGTAACCAATCTTAGTAATCTTTACACTGCAACAGAAGATATTTACCATACGCTAAAGCAAGACTCACACAATATATATCCCACAACCATTGGCGGAGGGGGTGCAAGAGGTGCACTTGCACTAATATGGAAAAAATATCCTTAATACCGTTTTTCTATAAACTAGATGGTCTGGCCGTTTAGTCCTGCCAAACGTTGTCCTGTCGAAATAAGTCCATACAAAAATACAAGAATTCTATCGCAGCGCCACCTACCGGGTCCAATTGTGAATCTAAACCATCCAGGGCGCCACCTAAACGCATACAAAAAAAACATTCAAATCGGTCCAGCCGTTTAGGAGAAGTTCACTGTCAACCCACGTACAGAAGAATTATATAATATAAAGATAGGCCTGTCAACCCACGTACAGAAGAATTATATAATATAAAGATAGGCCGGCGTGCCTAATTTTATATCATAACGTAACGATGCACTACTATAACATTATTATTTAGATGCCGATGCCCCTCCCTGCATAGCCTTGTCGGCGCCCGTGCCCACAACATGCACAATCATACACGCTGCGTCACCAGGTCCTTTTTCTTGGGTTGAACTTGCTTGACACACTACCACGAGTCTAGAGAAAGCGACCAGGTTTCACAGCCATAGGTAGGATGCAAGTGTTGTAAACTTTTCGTTTTGTACTGATGCTAAAGTCGTTCGTCGTTAAAATCTTACACAGTTTAAATAAAAAATTTCTGAATTCGTATAATTCTAGAATCGTCCTTTGATTTTATCGTCAACCAATATTCCTTTTTTTGTATTTAAAGTTAAAATGTAGAAGGTTCTATAGCTGCCTAATCCATAGTTCAATAAAGAATCCGCTAAAGCGTGGTTTAAATATAAAAATCTGATGTTAGACCGCCTTCGAAATATCAGAAGCCTGCCAGCCGCATCTATTTTCTGTATTTTATAAGAAATCTAAAAATACGTCCGAGTGGCAGACATGAGCGCATGATATAGCACAACTAAATCTATACTGAGATTATAAAAAGAGAATGTGAGTTTGTATGCATGCGGATGGTTATCTCCGGAATCAATGCATCTATTTGAAAAATTCTTTCACCATTTTTACGGTTAATTATTCGGATGGATAAAGGCTATGTTTAACCCTGGGATACATTTGATCTCTCGAGAATGCGGGAGAACCCGCGACACGGCTTTTTATAGATATTTTTGAAGCAATGTCCATTGACAACGTATATTACTTTGTCATGTATGATTTACATTAAATCACTGAGTTTCGTTTAACTAACAACGAGCATCGGTCGGGGGGCAATTATGCCACGAACAAATTATGCACCGAACCGTTACCCAACCGCAACCAAATCGAAACGTTAATGTCCTTCCGTATTCTACTAAACACAACGATCGTGCTGCAGTCGCGTTTCAGTTAAAGTTTAGTCATAGTTGGCTTTTGATTGAAAGCAAAATGTATAGAAATGGTATTCCCCAAATTGTATTGAACACAAGACTATATACATAACCTAACATATCTCATACCGGAATACATCGCATTTTTGGACAGATCTTGCCGTCCAAGGCAACAGGTACAATCCAACTTCGTTACGGTTTCAGTTCGTAGCGAATACGTTATGTATGAATTGTCAAACATCGATTGGTAACAAACTCTACTCAAACAAAACACTAAGGTATCCAAATTTATACGAACTATTCTTAAACGTTGCATTTAGTGGAATTGTCCCTGATAACACATGCCAGAGTGTTACACTGTTCGTTGAAGTTCATCATCAAAATAAAGACCATTATGAACGCCAGACAACGCGGTAGACCCAACGCAGTTTAAGAGAACTCCATCTCCATCGGTTTATTTTCGTTGCTGCGGTTTGTAATAATAAATATTATATGTAAGTATAGATATTTCATTGCGCAATTAAGATCGCATCGGAGTAGCTTTATTTGTTTTTGCAGCGGACGCCGTGCTCGTTTTTCATGTTTCAGCATGCGCCTACGCATTGCCTCGTTCATTTATTGATGTGCCACAATGCGATGAATATTCCAGTTTCTTCGCATCATGAATAAGATTTAATTCAATGTTTTTCTTCTTAATCGTACAGTCTCGACGAGGTGTCTACCTAGAGATTGAATTAGCGCGAGCGCAGTGTCTGTTCCCTAACAGAAAATAAGAATGATATTTGAACATACAAAAACTGATTACGACGATGTAGAAAAGTAAACAGAATAGGAAAGGAATATTTTAATATAATATATTTTGTATATCTGTTTAATTAAATACGCTAATCTATAAATGTTCCATAAGTTTACAACTAACTTGTAACTTAGCTAGCAGCAATAAAGAGAGAAAATATATCCTAAATAAATAGAAAATGCCAGTAAAAAAAGAAACATTATAAAGAAATTAAAAAAAACTACTGATACCTTCTTGCAACCTAAAGATAAAATAGTTTAAGTACCATTTTAGTGTTACCAAGTTAGACGAATTCCTAATGTGATTAATTGAAGGCACCTAAAAAGGGGTTGTGAGCCATCAGGGCTAGGAACTTCAAAGAAAATAAATAAACCGTAACATAGTCCAGTGAGTACGAGTATATAGGTAGAAAACGTTTTAAAAATATATTACCCAAATATTCTGCTCTTTGAATTGGAAAAAACCGCGAAAGCTATTATAGTTTACATTAAAATGGCAAAATTCATAAGACCTTAAAATTTATTAATTTTCTTGCTATAAGCCGGATGCAAATTTCTCATTTCATGCTTCATTTCCGACAAAAATTACAAACATATATTTAAAAGTTCTAGTTTGATCAAGACTGTTGAAGGTTTTGTGATTTTTGAAGTTTTATTTACTTGGCCTCTCGTAAAAAAATAATATTAATAGTAACCTTGTTCATACAAAAAAAAAGGTATAACTCTCTATAATTAATTTTAAAAAAATACAGGTACGGTTTCGTTTTTATAACTAAATAACCTAAAAAATGTATGTTGCCAATTGGTCTATAAATCTTAGCAAATTTTAACGATTAGTTTTAGATCCTTATAACAAATGACCACACAACATAATGAAATAGGATCATTTATATAATACTCTACTATATACTATTAATATTGCTATAATATCACTACATAGTATAAAACAAAGTCGATTTCTCTGGCCCTATATCCCCATGTATGCTTAAATCTTTAAAACTACTCAACGGATTTTGATGCGGTTTTTTTAATAGATAGAGTGATTGAAGAGAAAGGTTTTTATGTAAAATACTTAACTTTATAACTATTAAAAAGAAATATATATTAACTTTTAAATGTATAACATAGATAAATATAAATATCCTGGGACATTCTTTACACATAAGGTAGCACGTAGTTTTTTAGTGTCCTCTATCCGATAATATGTTATTTCACACCGAGCAGTCAGTCAGGGCACCGAGTGAAACCTCTGGCTACCTCATCGGGCCAATAGGCGTGAATATATTTATCTATATTTTGTTATGTTCTGTTTATGATGGATTTTGATGCGTTTTTTTTAATAGATAGTCTTTGAAGAGGAAGGTTTTTATGTATTACGCGGGGGACAGCTAGTAATATAGAAATGCGAAAGTTTGTATGTATGGATGTTTGTTACTCTTTAACGCAAAAGCTACCAACCGAATTTAGATGAAACTTGGCGCATATATAGAAAATGTCCTAAATAACACTTTGATACTACTTTTTGTGCCGGGACAATATTACATCCCTCGGGAACGCGGGTGTAACCGCGGGCGACAGCTAGTAATAATACAGATAGCAAAGTATTATTATTAGTATTAATAATACTTAATATTAATACGACACAAACATAACAATAACAACACATAGGAGCGTGTGTCAGGCGCGTGCAGCCATACCCATTAGCCCAACAGCGGCGAATCCCCTCAACTAGCATACAAAAGATGTTTGGTCTTTTTATTTCGTTGGCTTCCAACTATAAACGTTAAAATGCATACTTATTTGTATTTAAAATAACAAGCGAATGCATTTGCATTAACACTAAATAACAACCATTACTGTTGGAATCTGTATACAATATTTTTTGTACCTACATACAAGCTTTTCATCCTTCTCTAAGCCCAAGAGAGGTACAGAAGAGAACACAGATGAGACGTTGTTTGCAGCGAACCAGTAACAGTACACGGTACGTGCTCATAGCTGAGTATAATGTTTTTTTATAGTAGTAACTGTGCTGACATGTGTACAAAGTCACCTTGACGGCGTGTGGTGATCTCGTTCGGTATTTATGCGCTGGCGACGGTCCAGAGCTGTATGTAGAACGAAGTCGCGAGCTTTGTTCAGAATGCTATCCTTATCATAAAAGTTTAAATAAGTTATTGTTAATAATCTAGTGTTCGTACTATTAAAAAAATATATGCAGTATTTTTCATTAAGAATATATATTTCCTATTTGTATATAAGGAAGGGTTCCTTTGACGCAACATCACTACAAAACTACTGAACATATCGGGATGGGACTGCTACCATTCGACGCGGATTTTTTTCCTATACGGTTATAGGTTATATATAATATCGATAAACGTGGGTGAAGCCGAGGGGGACCGCTGGTAATATTATATATTTAAATTTGAATATAATGTTGGTATTTTTATCTATCTATTGTTAACCCATCTATGTTTTTGTTCCCTTTTCAAATTCCAAATTCCCGCCGTATTCCATTTAAGGCATGGATTCTGAAATATTTCGATATATGCAGGTACCTACCAAGTGAAAACTTATCCGCAATTACCTTAAGCCAATAAAAAGATCATTAGAAAAATTGTGAATGAAACCGCGGGGCGAATGCTAGTCTACACTAAACAAATATTATAAAGAGGTAAATCTTTGTAAGTGGTGTCACGCTATGTATCTAGCTATTCACAAATAAGAAAAGATTTTTTTTTTAGTAAATTAATAACACAATAATACAAAACAAATAAACTACAGAACAAACATATACATACAAAATATCACAATTCACTGCATAATTAATTGATATTGTAAAACGTTTGGGCTTAATTATGGGAAAAAAGCATATTTAAAACGTATCAGTGGAATTGCTTTTTTGACATTTTTATCGCGATTTACACTTTTATAAAGATTACAAAGCTCTGCTTTTGGTAAAGAGCCATGCGATGTCAATGACCAATCGATCTGAATTCCTCGTGTTTATAGGGTAAATGTCCGGGGCTGTTTTAAAATACCCATGTGGCTTTACAAACATTGCTGTTGTAAATATGTATATGTCACAATTAAAACCAGTTTTTAGATAGAACGCGTTTTGCCTAGTTAGAACTAGTTTATACTACATACCTTTGTTAAAACTGATATTAACTAATGCTCAAAATTGAATATCAGTTAAAACTAGTTCTTACTGGACAAAACACGTTTTTCTTAAAAGAGTCAGTTAAAACTGTTAATATAATACTTAATATGAACACAATTACACAATCGTAGTAAATTTCTAACTTTGTGATTTACAATAACCGTCAAGAAAAATTGTAAAGGGACGTACTCACAAATTTATCAGTAACCATAACGCAAATGTCTAAATATAGCTTTTGGTTTTTTTTTGTAGCGTAAACAAAATTAGTTCTATTTTTAACAATAGCATATAGTAAAATCTAGTTCTAACTAGGAAAAACACGTACTATCTAAAATCTGGTTTAAACTGTAACTTAAATTTACAAGGCAGAGACAGATAAAAGAGGCTTGCAAGAGCAGGTGGGGTGCACCACATACTGCACGTTATATCCGGAAATTTTCCCCGTATCAATAGCCCATATTTTAGCGTACTATTTGACCGTGATATGTAGCTAGGACGGTAGAATTAGCAGATTTCTGTCCCAACATGTTTAAAACTATTTTTTACAGACATAATCTATATGGGGTTTCCAATTTAGGTTCCAATCAATAAACAGACTCAAAAACATTGTTTTATTGTAGTTGTAGGGTACTAAAATTATAATTGCTGAATTAAATTAAATGCGTTTTAGTTCATTTAAATTAAAATTATTCAACAAAATCGAAACCTTTTTTTTTTCATTTTCATAATAATTCATATTATTATTAATATTACTAGTTATAGTTATGGAGATATCAGCGAAAAGGCTACAATTATAACACGTCACTTTTAGAAGGTCGTTGGTAAATTACAACCTAACATTAAACATATGTAGTTGCTACTTAATTTAGAGTAAGAAAAGTTAAGGCCCAAGGACGCTACCTTGAGGCACCCCACAGCTGTTGACTCTATTAAATGACGTGTAGGAACCAAGCGCCAGAATTCAATTTAGGTTTATTATCTCAACATATTGTTTTAAGAATGTTGTAACCAATTCTGCGATATAACTCGCAGAGGAATATTATTTAACTTATTTACAAGAAGATCACGTGATACAAAATCAAAAGCTCGAAACATATCGAAGATGATAACAGACTTGCTAGTTTTACGTTTAGAGATTCTGTTTACCTCATGTACCAGGTAAAATCCTGCTAATGTAGTGGATTTATCACTGAAAACAAAATAGTTTTTATAATATTCAACGTATCTACGAAAGACATCTCTACTATCCCTACTTCCCTACTAATATTATAAATGTGACTGTAAGTTTGTTTGTTACGCTTCATGAATCTTGTACACATATTCTTGGAGGTATTTGAAGTAACAACAGTAAACCTATATATAGAAAATGTTACATCCCTAGGGAACGCGGGTGAAACCGCGGGGGACAGCTAGTAATCCATATATGCACAACTTTTTTTTTTAATTAGATGTTACACGATATTTCTTTATTTGTGTTACAGTACTGTTTAGTATTTTGATTCGTAGTTGTTATCTTAAACAAATTTATTATCAATAGCTGTAACTTTGTGATTGATTGATTGAGAAATGAGAAACAAAACAAAGACGGTCGTGGATATGTGACTGATGCAAAAAATAGATAAAAACAATCCTTGATGCGGGTTATATATATATCATGCTAAAATTTCAACTTGATCGGTGCAGAACTTTTTGAGTTTTTGAAGCGTACATAAACCTACATAACATTTATATATATATAGTTATTATATATATTTCCTTTAAATCATAATTAGTATTTGATTTCATTACGTGTGTTAATAAATTCCATTAAAACTTTACACTTATTATATGACTTAGCATCTATTAGCAGTTTGGAATAACTTCCATATTATAATATACTTAGCATGTTTCTATTTTATTTTTAATCCTGAAATCCCGTTTGTGTTCATAGCTAACTCCAAATCCAGTTGATATCCATGCAGGTTGAATTTATTTAGAAAGTATTATTTGTACAACAATTGATTTACATGGAACTTCATCATAGGCATCTGTATATTTGATTAGCTAAAGACTTCCAAAAAATATAATCGCGGATGACACTAGAGAGAGATTACGCTATTTTGGTGTAAGAAAATAATGACGGAAGTGTCTGGTGGTGAATCAATAAAATTAAGCAAATGATTTTATTTGATTAATCTGTATACTCTAATAGACCCATTTTTTGGCTAGTTCAGTATTGGTTTTTCTCCTCGAATAGGTGCGGGTAATCTATATCTTTAAAAAATCAAGAATTGAATATCGTAGTTTAATTGGTCTAATAAAAAATTGCATCACAATTATACGCGTTATTGCAGAAATCACTTTCGTTGAACATTTGAGGAAAAAATATGAATTTATTTATGATATTTGCAGGTAAAAAAAATCGCAACTGTTTCCAGATGACACTTGCCACCACGGACACGAGACCTCCGGAGGCGGTACTTTGGCCTTTTCTTCGCTAATCGGCCCGAGTAGAGCGCGAGAGTTCTGTAGAGAAATGTGGAGTTCTAAACGTCTATAAGGTCGGGAATAGCGATAGTGAAACTGCAACATACCTCACGACATCCTCAGCTGCTGTCACCAATGTTGCGCCCATTGTCACATTTTGGTGACTGCTCATGAGCCCGTGTAGTCCGTGGCGAGTCACCGCCTGCCAAGATAATCGTAATTGAGACATTTGATTTGTCAGACGTAACCAGAAACTAAAAAATGAAAACCATCCTTTTAAACCCTGGGTCACAAATTCATTGCGGGGGGTGATTACATAGCGAAACACATCGATTAGGGATCTAGAATGTGGCTCCTAAAAGACGCAATCTTTGTAAATCAATTCAATCTCACAGTGTTCTCTAGTGAACCAACATACTGGCCTAACGATGCCAAAAGGAAACTTAATCTAGCAGACGTCTTCGTCATAACAACCCAGATACTGCATCTGCTACAATACAAAGTAGCCTCAACGAGATATTGAAATGGCTACGGGACTGTCGCATTCATGCAAATTAGGCCAAATCTCTAAGCGTAACCTTTACTGTTAGGCGCGGAATATGCCCTCCAGTCAAGCTAAATGACGACACATACATACAATACCACCTCATGATGAGGATTTATACCTGGGTATGCACTTGGACATAGACTTACATGGAAAACTCATATCTTGTCTAAAAGCACTCAGCCTACAGCTCAGAAAGATACACTGGCATGCCTCGCTAACCTAAATTGCGACCTACCAATACCCATCATTAGGCCATAGGCGTCAAATGGTAGCATTCTCATCCCAATATGTTCAGTAGTTTTGAGGTGATGGTGCGTCACAGGAACCCCATTTTGCTTATACAGATAAAATAATAAAATAAATAGATAAAGATAAAATATCATGGTTAAATCACAATTAAATCAAATATGACTAAACTAATATATACGAGTACGTAGGTATAGTATCTGTCGGAGTAACTAATTTAAGTTGTAATGTTAATTCTTATCAAAATAAATGTGTGTATCTTCAGGGAAATTACACAATATTGTTTAGTTGAGTACATAATTTTGACTTAACGAGCTTGATTTTTGCAAAACCAAAGTAAATATGCGCCTGCCTGAACAAATTATTATCAACTAAGTGTTGCGTTGCACGGCCGTGGCAGGCGCTAAACAAAACGTGTAACGCATTTAATTATACAATCAAAATCGGCAATATTTTTGTAGAATCCATGACGCTGGTGAAATTATTAACTAATATTTCGTTACCTAATACAGAGAAATAAAAGGTAAAAGTACCCATACCAAAATAATCATAATGGGTGTATCTTTTGAACAGTGATTTGTAGATACCTACTATAAAGATGTGTAAGTACATACGTATTACTAAATTCTAAAACAAAAAAAAGGGTTCCCCATACAAGAGTCGTCCTTTTGTCGTTTTTTTCTCAATTTATTTCTCATATTGAATTCGCTCTTAAAATATTCTAAATATCTAAGTGCCTTGGTTTCTGTAATTACCCACCGCAGGCATACAATTAATCCACATAATTCGAATTCGCATATTCGGGGCTCATGACGGGTATTACTGTTGGCAATATTCAGTTTTCCTCTCTCCGTAATCCAGTCTCCAACCAACACATTCGGTCAAATATTGATAAGACCATAAAATATAGTTTTTGTAAAACAGCTGCCCTCTACATTTTGCCTGATATATTTACATAAATGGTGACTCTCTTTCGCTCGTCGAACTCGAACCATGTTATCAATGGCTCTAGTCGTTCTGTTATTAGTTCGAGATGTGATCGCTAGATGGTGATGCGATCGCACTTTACAAATGTTATTTTCGTTCGTTTCTTTTTTTAATTTTGTTGTGTACATTGTATTAACGTATGAACTATTTCCGCCGCAAAGCAGTGCATTTGTATTAATAATATGAATGTTCTGTATTACTAGCAAAATACCGTCGTTTTCACTAGTATAATTTTAGTACCTAATCATTTATCATTGCGAATACGTTTTTACTTTCAATGTAGGTATATCGAAACGTTTCATTATCTATGCTAGTATTATAAAGAGGAAAGATTTGTATGTAAGTATGTTTGTTACTCTTTCACGCAAAAACTACTAAACAGATATGAATGAAACTTAGCACATAGATAGAGCATATCCTGGAATAACATATAGGCTACTTTTTATCCCGGGATAATGTGATATTCCTCGGGAACGCGGTTAAAACCGCGGGGGACAGCTATACTCCATAAGCGGATGGAATATTCCAGAAAATAAAATTATTTCTGATTGATTGAGCACTATACTGGCACAATTGCCTAAACCGATTTGGATAAGGCTTTTGTTTCTCAATAAACTGAATGAGTTACGTATACTTTAATGGAATATTAGTCATTGGAAAGCAAAGATAGAAGTCATATGATGAAAGGAGAGGAGTGGCCTGACTTTTATATAAATGGCCACTTAACTCGATACCTGATTATTATTATTGTTGGGTTACCCAAGGTGAACTCCCTCAAAAGGTGCCTACGGGACCCTATAACTAAGTCTCCGCTGTCCGTCTGTCTATCAGCGGGTTGCGTCTCATGAACCGTAATAGATAGACTTTTTTATTATCTATCAATGGCCCCAATAACAACAAATAATATTAACAAAATAAAGGTAAAAATAAATGGAGTACTCCATACAAACAACTTGCTGTTGTCAGCGTGGAGTGAACTCCACGCGGATATTGTATGGTGGAACGGAACCCTTCTAGTGCGAATCCGACTCGCTTTTGCCCGTTTATCGCTTAGATTTTTAGAAAAGTGTTTCACGGATTTTAAAAAGTTATATTTCATGTTTAAATGACGCTTCAGCAAATTACTAATAAGCTGACACAGCGTCTACCAAATAAAACGAAACAAAATTTGTACGCAGGCATGGATTACTGTTAAGTAATCAACCAAGGTTGAGTTAAATCTAACATATTTCAGTTTGCCCTTTTAGAGTTCCGTTCTCAACAGGGATCCCTTAAAGTTCTGCCTGTGGTTTAACTCAGAGAGTCTCAGTACCATTGGATTGTCGGATATAAATATTTATCGCGCCGAGAGTATTGTGAAAGAAAATATTATGACGGGAACATTACAGAGAGATCCATCTATCTGCATATCAGCACAGTTTATTAATATAATTAATATAAATAATGTAAGTACCTACACAGAATGACAATCGATGAATTTAAATTTTGTATCTTCGAATAAGATACATAGAGCTAAACTGCTGTTCAGATTATTTTCATTAACCATTGTTAATGATAATGACTGCTGATACGAATAATATTTGGCCGATCTATTGTGCTATAGATTGATAAACAATATCATACATTTGCCAAAGGTCACATCATAGCCTACCGTAGATTGTTAATAAAAACCTATCAATCAAATAGATCAAGATCGCATCCGGGCGGGCGGTGGCGCGCTGGTGCAGAGCTATTCCCAGAGCGCGACGCGGTGAGCGCTGAGCGCTGAGCGGCGGCGACGCGGTACGGGAGGGGGAGGGGCGCGCGGTGCCTCACTCAGTGTGCCGGCGCGCGCCGCCGCCGCCATGGGCAACCAGCACTCCTCCTCACACGCCGCTCTCAAGCCCCGGAAGAACGTGCACTGGAAGTCCGCAGGTAAGCGCCAAGTTGCGCTTGCACCTGACACGATACGATCCTGCGACATTCATTACGTTAATACAAAATCGCATGCAAACAGAAGCCCCCGATTGTATTTCTATTTTTAAAATAGATGACGCGCTGCGATTCCTAAAGCGTGGCACAACAAAACAAAACGTAAGACAGTGCGAGTTCATGTAACGATTATCACACGTCTAATTTCGTTAGGGAGTCGTATGCCAAATGGTTATACCGGAAGGACGGCAGTCGATGCACGAAACAAGTCTCCAAGTAAATATTCCGATCGTTTTATCCACTGCTGTTTTCAATTTCAGGAAGACCAGCAGCGCCAGGAAAGCCAGAAATCATTCCGATTTTATCTGACGATGAGCCGAATGCGATCACATTGCGATGGTCGGTGGCAGTGCACGACGGCGGCGCGCCACTGCAGGGCTACCAGGTGGAGTGCAACCGCCTCGGCTCGGTGGAATGGATACGCACTGCACCACCGGTCGTGGTGCGCCCCGAGCTAGTGCTCACAGGGCTTGAGCCGCCGCATCGCTACCAGTTCCGAGTGGCTTCACTCAACGCCGTCGGTCGCTCCGACTACAGTGAACTCTCCGACGTGCTTAATGTCAGCTCGGACCGCCCTGCTCAGGAGGCCCCCGTGTTTGTCCAACAGTTAGAGGATATCACTGCACTCGAAAACGACAAAACAGAGTTCCGAGTCACATTCTCCGGAAAGCCAGCACCTACTATCGCTTGGTTCAAAGATGATTACGAAATTTTCAGTAGCCGAAGGACCGCAATCACGACCACTGATTATAGCAGTATTCTTGTGTTTCACCAGACTCTGGCCAGCGACGAAGGCGAAATCAAATGCACAGCAACCAACCGAAGCGGTCATGCTGTAACCAAAACTCGATTATCTTTGGAAGCGGCACCAAAACTGCGCTATCCACGTCAATATGAAGACGGTTTGTTATACGAAATAAATGAAACAGTATTCTTGAAAACAACAATCGTTGGGAAACCAACACCGATAGTGGAATGGCGCCACGACGGTCAACCGATTGTTTGCGATGACAATGTAGAGATCTCTAATACTCCAAAATTCTCTGTGTTGAAAATTCACACAGCGCGTCGAAGCGATAGAGGAGAATACCAAATACATGCCAGAAACCGAATCGGGATGGATACGGCTGCGTTTCTGGTGACCATAACTGCACCACCGGACCCACCCCGATGCGTATCAGTTACGCGACAGGTAGACAAATCTGTGACGCTGGATTGGGAGCCTCCTGAGGATGACGGAGGCTGTCGTATCGGCAACTACGTAGTGGAATATTACCGCAACGGATGGAACGTGTGGTTGAAAGCGACCACCAGCCGCAAGACGAACGTGACTCTTTTCGATTTGATTGAAGGCAGCGAATATAGGTTTCGCGTAAAAGCAGAAAGTCCTTACGGTATGAGTGCACCCAGCGTGGAGTCGGCACCGGTTCGGATACCGGGACGGGCAGTAGATATAGAGTTCTTGGCGGTGGAGTCACGCATTATTACGGAAGTACTGACACGAGAGGACGGTGAGGAGGTACCAGTGTCACCGGCGCCGCGCCGCAAGCGCGCTCAGAGGCAGGCCTCGCCGTCTGTTGGACCACCGCTGCAGCGACAGCCTCGCAGATCCTTGTCAAAGGACAACTTGGGCAGTGGTGAGATAATGCTCGTTCTCTACCCGGACGTTCAAAAGTCAGGAGCAGGTCAGTATTACGCAACATAAGTAAAAACATATCTCTTATAATATAGAAATATTCAAATTTGGAAACCTGGTTTCTGGGTTTCTCAGAGCAAGAATACTTAATAAGATCTAAAAAAACTTAATTTATTATTATACTGCAATAACTGAGTGTTAAGGGTACATCTCCTAATAATTTAATGAAAAAGCTTAGGTATCATAGTTTTTATAATGTAATTTGTCATGTTACTTTGACAACCATGCTTGTTATGTGATAACTTGTGTTAATTTAGGTGTATTACGTTGAGAACTGAATCCCTTCCTAAAAGGTCACTACACCTAAAGTTTAACCAGAAGACTTACATGTACATATTCATATTACCTAATATAATATTGGAAAATATTATTTCATTCCTTTAGCATCTAGTGGTATGTACTAAGTCACATTGATAATTTATATTAGATCTGTCCAAAGTGCAATCTTACTATATTGGCACGCAATGCTTTTTAGACATTTTAAAAATGTTACGTCTTCTTTAGTGGTTCTTTATTACATGTGCAATACAATAAACGCTGTGCGAAATATAAAAGAAATTTTACAATTCGGAATTGTAAGTTAGTGGCTATATTTATAATGAGCTATAGTATGGTATGTCTTACGGTAGGTAAAATATGCAAGAGTAATGAGTGGAAACCCTGGTTTTTCAAAGACCAGTTTTGCGGTATCATAGAATACCATGCATTTAACTCTTCTTTGCAACGTCACAACAATAACGAGACTTGCCGTGCCAAATGACGGTATATTATAAATCGGCCATTAATCTGTAATAGGGTGGGATGGATAAGTAGAATTGTTTATGAATAAAGGTAATTGGTTTAATTATTTACAAACGGTGGTGGTCCGGCAAATAAACAAATCTAAATGCCATGAGTATATTGAGGCACAATGTGGGTAACCGTCTGCAGTCGTGCGCGCATATTAAGCCTATAAATACACGCGACTCATAGCTACAAGTTTACTAGAACAGCGTGCGTTAAACAAAACTCTAAGATAACATAAACGTTTATAGTTAAAATCATCACAGCTTCTGCGAAAACAAAATAGTTCAGCGCGTGCGAAATTAAGTTTATTTTCAGGTCAGGTTTAAACAGAAAAATTAACCTACATAGACTGCTACTAACTTGTATCTGCAATTTAGAACCAGATTCAGCATTACAGCTATAATATAATAAATAGCCCGGTATGAAAACAATGAGTAAAATTAACCTTTGCGTATATTGGCATGACGGCGGTCTAGATTTTGATTTTAAATATTATTGTTTCATAAATAGCATCCGTTCTGAATAAATGTGAAATGTTTGCACGATTATGATATTTGGAAATGTTTGACTGCGTAGGATTGCACACCCTTACTTATGCGAAATAGTCAGTTACAAAAAAATATTACTTATACGCTATTGGTATATGAACTCAGGCCATGTTGTTATCGACTTCATTGTGTTATTGCAAATGCAAAATGATTTACTTTAAAACAACTGAACACTTTTAAATTTAATTTATAACATTACGCTGCATTCAAATTCGCAGAAAATATAATAACGGACTGTAATTGCTACGCCATCTACAACAATAACCTCACTTGCTTGCGATTCATTTGTGTTTTGTACTTTAATTAATAAAAATATGATATTTGTTTTCCAGAAAAAAGAAACTCGCTTCAACTTGACGCGGACGCACTGTGTCCACCTCAGATATCGTTGTCTGCGCCGGAACTAAGCACTCGCCACATTGCACCGTTCAAAGCGCTCAGAAATTCAGTCAGCTCCACGGAGCTTTTACACGAACGAGCCATGGCACGCTTCTACAAAGCCGTTGCCATGAAAGAAGAACAGACTAAAAACAAAGAAGTGAAACCTCAAAAGCAAGTAAAGAATCATGACATTCCGCACAATATAATAAAACAAAACAACGATAAAGAAATTAAACCTACAAATGATCAAGACTTTGAATCGATAATAAAGCCACCGGAAATTCTTATAAATACTGAATTTGTTGAAGGCAAACAGCATAAATATAACTCGCTCCAAATATCTCAAGATTCTGTGTCATCTGATAGTAAATGGCAACAAATGTCTTTCGAAGAAGACTACACGGCTAGCACTGTGTCTTCAGAGGATGATTATTCAGAGGAAGGTAGTATAAATGGAGATATTGATAGAAGGAGCCAGTATTCGAACGAAGAAGAAACATATAATCCAAGAGATAAATTAGCTCGTTCTTCTCCTGTAAATGAATATACAGAAGCAGAACCATTGCAGATGGTTAAACCGCTACCTCTGCCCGATCCAAATTTTGTTCCGAAACCTATATTGAAACGAAGAGAGACAAATATACAAGACTTTAATACCAAACAATTTATGAACCCAAATAAAATGGAAGAACAGGTAAAATCTGAGGACAAACCAAAGAAAGAGGAAAAAATGAAAATTTTAAAGAAAATAACAAAAATGCCTATGCAAAAATCATTTAACTTTCCAAAATTATTGGGTAAAAAGGAAACTGAAAAATCACAAAATGAAATAATATTAAACGATAAACCTATTCCATCTCTAAAAACAGGAAACACACCAGACAAAATAAGCGATGAAGGTAAAACAGTTATTGATTATTACGGTAATATAGTGAAAGAATACGGTAGTCACAAGAAACCTACCACTCCTATTTACCTCAACACCGAAGACTTAAAGAATGTTGCTGAAAAGCAGCAACTGGAAAAGAAGGATGTAAATAAGGTTAATAAAACAAAAAAAATATTAGTAAAGAAAACCGAAAGCAAAGGGAAACCAAGTAAAACTAAGACAACGAATATCATCGATAAACCAGTTAAATTAAAACAACAACCCAATACTGAAATAAATCAATTAGAAAAAAAAGGTAAATTATTGACACCGAAGGTCCAAGACAAAGTAAATAAAACTCATCAGAAGTTTACTCAACAAGTTGTTTTAAAGAAAACAGAACGAGCTACTATTGTAATACCAATTGATTACCAAGAACTAGAAGAGAAAGCAAAGATGAATGTAAGATCCGCCATCGATTATACAGTAGATGTTTGCTTGCTGGTGCTAGCTTTCTGGGTATATATTTTCAAAGATGAGAGACTCGCCATTCCTTTCCTTACACTTATTATCTATCGTCAATTACAAGAAACAATTGTAATGAATATTCCCGAATGGTTTAAACGACATACTCCTAGCTGGATAAACAAAAAGAATTCTTGACCATTTCTAAAAGACATATTGTGCGTTAATATAATGGTATTGTGACATTGTATGTTGTGTGATATTTATTGTGAATGATTTAATTGTGTAATACAAGGTAACGCAATATATGTCTATTATATTTAAACTTATTTATCTATTATGTAACAATAATGTTCTCCACAGTAAATTGTCGGAAACTAGTAGGCAACGCCATCATAATTTCACATTTTTTTCGAATAACTGTTTTTTTACAAAATTAATATGGTTGATTTACGCCTTACATCTATATCACTTCTTGCTCCAAAATATGTGCGATTCATATCTCAGTTCAGAACACCGCGTACCGACTGTATGCCTGTACAAACTCGCAAAGTGAACGACCCCAAAACATGTGCTAATAGGGATAAAGGGCTCGTTTTAGGTGTTTATTATAATGAATATGTAAAAGATGAACCAGCTGTTCTGACAGCCAGTGCACAAAAGTTTAATCAACAGTGTAGTGGAAAGCTTTGGAAAATGTTGAAGCTATCTCCGATTCCGAAACTAGGCGAAACCAGAGTATTTTTCGATTTGGATCCAGTGTATGCTTTTGTTGCCGTAGCGGGCCTCGGCTCGGAATGTTTAACATTTAACAGCGTTGAACAATTGCATGAAAGTAAAGAAGCCATAAGAATAGCAGCCGGTGTAGGTGCTATGGCACTTAAACCCCTCAAGCCTAAGTCAATTCATTTGGAATCGTTTGGAAATGCTGAAGCGGCTGCTGAGGGAGCCGCTCTGGCTTTATGGCAGTTTGATGAGTACAAAAGTCCCATAAAACTAACAAAGATTCCCCATTCGCTTATTGAACTCCACGACGATTGCGACATTGAAAGTTTTAATATTGGAAAATTAAAAGCGGAGTCACAAAACCTTGCTCGATACCTCCAAGAAATGCCTGCCAATTTGCTAAATCCTACAGCGTTTGCTAAAATTGCAGTAGAATTGCTGTGTGAATTGGATATAAACGTCGAGGTAAAAACGCAAGGCTGGGCGGCAAATCACGAAATGGGTGGATTCGTGGCTGTCGGTAAATCTTCAGTACAACCACCGCTATACGTAGAAATTAGTTACTACGGTACAACAGAATGCACACGGCCAATCGTTCTTATCGGAAAAGGGGTCACATTTGACAGTGGTAGTTTAGACCTGAAACCACCTGCAGAATTACGATACATGAAGGGGGACATGGCAGGAGCAGCGAGTGTGTTGGCGATCACAAGAGCTGCTGCCAAGCTTAAACTACCCATAAACATTCGAGGTATCTTACCGTTGTGCGAGTTAATGCCGAGTGGCAAAAGTCCCAAGTTCGGCGATATTGTCTACAATGCTAACGGGAAAACCATAAAGGTACGATTGCCATCTCGCGAAGGACGTCTTTTAATCGCAGACAGTTTAGTTTACTCACGTAACTACTGGCCCAAATTTATCGTGGATATAGGTACAATGTCAAAGGAGTTAGTCGACACCCTAGATGGGGCAGCTTGTGGTTGCTATTCCAACTCGGACGAATTATTTTGCTATCTAGAATCGGCAAGCAGTCACACGGGAGACAGGATCTGGCGAATGCCACTATGGAAATTCTATGCAGATCGAGTGAGGGATTGTCACACCGCAGACACGGCGAACACAGGACGACACCGTTACGGTGACTCTCCTAACTGCGCTGCGTTTCTTAAACAGTTCATCTGTGACAGCCGGTGGATACACCTCGACACTTATAACGTTGCTTATACTAAAGGCACCGACTTTGCTTACCTACCCCGCGGTATGACCGGTCGACCTACCAGAACTGTAATTGAGTTTTTTTTCCAAATGTTAGCCGATGCCAAATTATAGATTTAGCCCATTGTATTACGTCCCGTAGAACGTAAAAGACCAATTAAAAAAATATATTTCCTTAATAAGTAATAAATAAACGTTTTAATGTTAGCTTATTGTTTAATTGTACAGGCCTGTATTTATGTTCGTATGTATAACATGCTTGCATGTGTCAGTCGCGGTGTCCACTACTAAAGATCGTCCTCCCCCATGGATTTCCACCTAAAACGGACCTGAGCCCCCTCCATTCAGCGGCTCCCAGCTACTCTGGCCAGGTTTTCGGTCCACTACACTATATTTACTCTATAAGCATTGTTTCTACTATTCCTGAAGATGCAACAGTTTATTGATAAAAGATTTATAAAAAAGAATTACCTGCATGTGGCAGGTAAAAATTATTTATGTGCGTAAAAAATTATATATTTTGTGATTCTGATTCCACTGGCATCATTTTTATCTCATTAACAAACTTCTCTTCACTATGAAACAAATATTCATAAGAATATACAATATGTAATAGTTCGTTTATATTGAAGGTGTGCCTAGATATTGTCATAGTTTAGGGTGGTTTTGACAACTAAGAGATAGATAAAGATCTTGACAGCAACTGACTCTCAATTTCAGGCCACAAGGTTACCATTGGTGACAGATTTTCAACATGAGTGTGGAAGCCAGGTAAGCAAGTTCTACGAAACACTCTTTCACCTGTGCATATGTAAAGGTGTGGTGCAATAAATCTTTAATTACATAAAAATGAATTTCAGATGAAATTTTTTTATTTAAATAAATTGGTTAACTATAATAATAGTATAATTCTTTATGGCATGTTACATTATGGCACTATTATGGTAGAGGCATGTTGGCAATTGCCAAGCACGCTCACTCATATACACTTACACTGTAAACATTTACATCATTAATGACATTATGTTATATCACGTCCTAACTATTTTGCCGATGGCAATCGATGTTCGAACAAAGTGAGACTTCGACATAATTAATAAATGACTACTTAGATAATTATTCATGATCATCAAATGCAATCTATTACCTACGAATTTTCTATTATTCGTATATATTATATTATATTGAAGTCATTTAAAGTTCATTCTTTACTAAATTCTCGATTAGTTCTGCCTTGACAATTATGGAATCTTCGGTGTCACTGATGTACCCTTCTTGACCGGTGTAGTGTGTGGGGTGTACGAGCAGCGGACTTGCCGACAACGCTTTCAGATTCCGGTTATGGAAGTATGACTTCCATGTAGTACTGTAAATACAAACAAAGTTATTTATAATTATTCGCGTAGAAATTATAAATCATATATTATAATTATAATAATATCCAGGGGATGGTCGTTTCACACACGGCCCAAACTCCCATCTAACCGATCCCAAACTAAGCAGTGCTTGTAACATGGAAACCAGACAACTGATATACTACTTTTTTAAATACATACTTATAAAAATAAATATTTACATCCAGACACAGAACAAATAGCTATTTATGTTCATGGACACAAATGTTTGTCCTGGGTGGGAATCGAACCCACGATCTGGGGCTTGTCAGGGTCTCTAGCCACTAAGCCTACTGGTCCATCAAATTAGATAATATATAAAGATTCTCCAAGACCTACCTTCAAGTTTATAAGTGATATTCATGCAGGTTGACTCCTGGCGTTGTGTAGTACGGAGTCATAAAAAAACTTCACATAAATAACGTATCTATCAAATGATAACTAATCCACATCACACACAAACATAAACAATCCGTCAGTAAAATTGTTGCGTAAGCTATTACCAATTTAAAGCGCGTACAGTATCTGGCTTGCGAACTTTGAATCAGTATCCCCCATCAGAAAGGGGTTTCATGCAAACCTCTGCAAATATCAACACAAAGCGAAAATTTAATAACGTGCAAGTACAATCTGTGGCATAGCTTTGCGGTGCGCTCTGAATGTAATTGCAATTAGGCGATACAACACCACCAATCCTACTAACATTACAAATGCAATAGTCTGTGAGGATAGATGGATGGTTGTTTGTTACTCTTTCACGCAAAAACTACTAAACCGATTTGGAAGAAGCTTGACACTATCAATATGATATTTAAAAACCTGTGCCCTAAGCACGAACGTCTATCGTAAGCGTATCGTCATCGTATCGAGTTCGCTAAAAAGCTGGATTGTATGGAAAATTCAACACTGCGCGTCCCTGGATGTTGCGTGGTGTTCAATTTCCCATTGTATTTGATTGCGATAGATTTTCGTGCTTAGGCCTCTGGATTGGCAGATAGGATATTTTTTAACCCTGAAAAAATAACATCCCTCAGGAAAGCGAGTGAGTCCGCAGGGAACAGCTAGTCATGCTATAAACACCAAACGCGCCGCATACACGGCGTTTAGGCCATGCGAAACACAGTTTAATTCAAATATAAAATTCGTGCATGCAGTATAATATAAAAAAAACTTGCTTGAATTTCACTCACTTGGGGTGTTGATCAAACATAATAGGCAGGAACTCGTCGACTGGCAGCATGTTTTGTAAGGGCTTGGCGTCGAGCAGCTTACGCGCACCTCGCTCGGTGATGAGGTACCCCAGTGACCAGTAAGAGTAGAGCGGCTGGGTCGAGTGCTCAGTCACGAACTGTTCTTCATCGTCTAGAAGCACCTTTCTTCCCAAGTACCTGTTTGGGTTACATAACATAAAGTAATACCAATTCTTATTTTATTATTAAATGCAGCATGCGTGGTCAAGGCAATGTGTGCTTTGAATGTGCTGTCTTAAATTGTTTGATGTTTGAAAAACAATTGATAAACATATCGCACCCTCAGAACGATAGGGGCTTAACTCAAAAAAATCACTTTTGGCACATCTCTGATTGGGTCACTATCACACTGAGCGGGGTGGGTCCCGGTGTTAAAGAGGCTGAAGTATCGGTAGGCTTTTTCTATCATTAAATTGACTATGTTTTATTATTCATCGGATAGAATAGAGCGTACTTTTTTTAGTCTATCTAGGATCGTAACTCCATTTCGCAGTTGAGTTAAGCCCTTAACATCTGAGGGGCGATATTTAAAAGGCCTTAATTTTACTTTTACTTATTATAAGGCCCGGAATTTAATGTCTTGATCCAAATATATTGAATCGAAATTCCATATTAATGCAGTGGACCATTACTTTAAAATTTAAAGGATAAAAATATGTTTGTATTCTGTCTGTTGTCTGTAATCAGAGTACTTTTACCTCTGATATTCTTGCTTTCTAATGAAAAATATTTCTACATAAAAATTTTATGTACATGTTTACACAATCGAAAAATAAAACTCGTATTAAAATCGGTTGACCAATTTGTGCCAGTGCTTTTCTCATAATCGTATTATCTGAAATATTTAAATATCCCGGACATGGACCAACTCAACAATTATATTATTTTTTTCCTCCATATAGGTTAGATCTTGAAACCTTTCGATGTATAACTTCTGAGTAGGTGAAAACTTATACGCAATAAATGTAATCAATTAAAGACTTAACAAAATTAAACACGAGCATAACCATGGACTCTAGTTTAGTAAAATTTTGATTATAATAAAATTAATAAATAAAGATAGGGCTATTCATCAATAAATTGAAATATTTAATCAAATAGGCCTTCACAGGACGCCTTCAAATAGGACTTCTACTTATGAATGGTCAGACTCTAACACCGGTTCGGAAGGTTGCTTTTACTGAGAAGAGCCGGTAATAAACTCAGCCATTACTCTTTTCAAAATAAGATTTTGTACATAAATATGAGTCCTGCTGGAGCGAGCGCTACACCCAAGCATTGTCGTCATTGAAATAATCATTTGTGTTGTAGAAAGCCTTTTGTACTAAAACAGTATAAATTCTTTCCTTAAAACTTTGTAAAGGCAAATTTAAAATATCAGCAGGGATTTTATTATAGATGCGTGCACTAAGTCCTAAAAATGAGCCTTGCACTTTTTGCAGTCTATATACAGAAGTGACAAGTTTATCCTTATTTCTAGTATTGATGGAGTGCATATCACTCTTTTTGACATATAGACTAATATTTTGATGCACAAATATTATGTTTGCATAAATAAATAAATGTGCATAGCATATGTGCTCGTATACCTATACCCGATTTGCAAGACGAACCTACAGAATTGATATTCAAACTACTGGTTTCTATTTTGTTATTTATGATTTTCATTAGGAATGAGGTAGTCGAACGGTATATAGGGATGGTTAAATAACTCTACAACTTCCACAACATCTGGCGGCATGCATCGTCACGAATCATAGCGAATGGTCAAACAACTTACAAAAGGTCCCAATCTAATTTAGCTATCTCCTGTACCAGCTCAAGGAATCGATTGCGGAAATACGGCACGAAATGAATATCGTCCTCCAGTACTAACGAGATCTTGTGGTGCTTCTCGGCGATCTGAAAAAATACAACATTTATGTTACAGAGAAGCAGTTTGTAATGTTTAATTTTATTTGCTCGATAACCATAAATCTGTCATGGATGTAGATAATAAGGCAGGTAGTTTTACTAAGGCATCATCTTTTATTATTAGGGGTGCTCAATAAGTAATCAGTCTCGTTTCAATGGTGGTTTCATTCATATCGTGTATTCTCATATAAAACATTTGGCGACGAGGATGGGATGCGAACCCACGCATGGCACATTGGATTAGCAATCAATTGAGTACCCGCAATAATAAAAGATGATGCTTTAGTAAAACAACCTACCTTATTATCTACATTCATAATCATAGCACATATTATTTTTTCTACCCGTGTGTATGACAGAACACCTCCTAAACGACTAGACTGATTTTCATAAAATTTTGTGTGTGTCTTTGTAAGGGTCTCTAGATGGAATCCTAGGATTTATTTTCCTTCACACCGCCACCTACTGGGCAGAACAACGACTGTCGAGTCAGCTATTATAATATATATTACACGAAACTTAATGAAACTTTCTTTTATTACAATATGAATGGATTCTGAATAGTGTAGTATCCTTCCTTATCCTTACATAGTATAAAACAAAGTCACTTTCGTCGTTTGTACGCTTATATCTTTTAAACTACGCTACGAATTATGATGCGGTTTTCATCAATAGACAGAATGATTCAAGAGGAAGGTTTATATGTATGTTTATATCCCTCGGGAAGGCGGGTGAAACCGCGGGCTATCGCTATAGCTAGTGTAATATAATATAGAGCCACTGTAACTAACATGGCTAAACTCCGAGTCAACCCTCGCACTCGAGAACACTTTAATTTATCCCTCAATGGGAGGACTACAATACATGTTCAAGATATGTGGGTGGCAAAGAACAAAACACTAACTGCCCGAATAAACAGAGGCCTAAGCACCAACATCTATCGCAAGCATAGCGTCATCGTATCGAGTGCGCCATAAATAGTATTGGTTTGTATAGAAAATAGAACATCGCGCATACCGTGATATTGCGCGATGTTCAATTTCCAAGTGGGTTGGTTTTTGGCGCACGCGATACAACGAAGATACGCTTACGATAGATAGATGTTCTGTAATGATGGGATGCAAGGGAGCACAATGTCATCTTAGTGCTCCCAGCCAACCTCACCTGCCCGCGGTGCATCCTGCCGACTAGCGAACGAGGCTCTGGCGACCGACCAATGGCGGTATAACCATTCTAAACAACGTAGCTAAATGGCACAAGCCGACGGACAGCAGCGTCACCGGTGCGAGAGCTACGTTCTGCGATCACCCAACCCGCCTGCCCAGCGTGTGGTGATTACGGGCATAAACCATCATGGGTAGCACACCACAACAACGGCCCCTAGTTCCCAGTCGCCCCGCTATTCCTGGCCAAGGCGGCGGTCATGGCCACGGCGGGGTAGGGGGTGCTAAGAATCCCCGGGCTACGGTAGGCCGCCAACACCGACTGACTCTGGCTGCGTATAACAGACCCACGCTAGGGCTCGATGAACATCTGGCGCAATTCGAAGAGGAGCTAAGGAACATAAGATGGCACGTTCCGGGGTTATGTGGAGTCCGAAGAGAGGGGGAGGATACCGTAACCCTAGAATCCGGTATATTATGTACTTCAGAGAGGGAGACCAACCATCCCAAGGCGGTGTCGGGTTCTTGGTACACAAGGCCCTCTCTGACAACGCCATAGAAATCTCCAGTGTGTCGACAAGGTTAGCGTACCTTTTAATCAAACTCACCGAGAGGTACAGCCTCAAGGTAATCCAAGCTCGACGTCGGCGCACTCGGATGATGAAGTGGAGGAAATGTACGAGGACATTTCCAAGGCCTTATACACCACCCAAAAGGCCCACTTCAACATTGTCATGAATGACTTCTTTCAGAAAAACCCCAGGCGGAAGTGGATGTGGCAAAGCCCCGACGCTATGACCAGAAATGAGATTGATTTCATTATGACGGACAACAAGCGTATATTTAGAGATGTCTCAATGATCACTAAGTGCGGAACCGGAAGTGATCACCGACTTGTCCGAGGCTCTCTAGATATAGACTGTAAGAAATTAAATGAAATGAAATATTTATTCAAATAGGCCTTCACAGGCACTTATGAATGGTCAGACTCTAACACCGGTTCGGAAGGTTGCTTTTACTGAGAAGAGCCGGCAATAAACTCAGCAATTACTCTTTTCAAAATAAGATTTTCTACATAAAGATGTGTCCTGCTGGAGCGAGCGCTACACCCAATCATTGTCGTCATTAAAATAATTTGTGTTGTAGAAAGCCTTTTGTACTAAATCAGTCTTAATTCTTTCCATAAATTTTTGTAAAGGCAAATTTAAAATTTCAGCAGGGATATTATTATAGATGCGTGCACTAAGTCCTAAAAATGAGCCTTGCACTTTTTGCAGTCTATATACAGAAGTGACAAGTTTATCCTTATTTCTAGTATTGATGGAGTGCATTACACTCTTTTTGACATAAAGACTAATATTTTGATGTATAAATATTATGTTTGCATAAATATACTGCGATGCAACTGTGAGGATATCAATTTGTATAAATTTTTCTCTGAGGGAAGCTCGAGAACTCAAATTATAAATTGCTCGAACTGCTCTTTTTTGCAATATGAAAATTGTTTCTATATCAGCAGCTTTACCCCAAAGCAAAATGCCGTAGGTCATAACACTATGAAAGTAGCTAAAATAAACTAATCTAGCCGTATCGACATCTGTAATCTGCCTGATTTTTCTAACTGCGTAAGCTGCCGAACTAAGTTTTCCCGTAAGACATGATATTTGTGTCCCCCATTGAAGTTGGGCTTGAACGAGTCCGTCTAATTAAATCTACGCTCCGACCTAATATGCTCCAATCCGTGGTTGGTTCTGAAACGTCCCAGTTGAAACTGGAGAACCGATTTGCTGCCTTGGAAACCACAATTGACGTTGATGTCGACCAGGATCTCTACCAAGTAGTGGGAATCCTCGGGGAGGAGGGGACGAAATTCTGCGAGACGTGAGGTGCCGGTAAGAGATCTAAGCTTTCAGGGGAATCTCTGCAGCTAATGCAGAACCTACGAGAAAATCACGCAGTCACTACGTCAGATCAACGGGCTTTGAACAAAAAATCTCAAAGCTGGTAAGACGTGACCTCCGGAGCTCCAACACACGCTCTAGTAAAGAAGCAATTGAGCGAAACCGGGGGTCTAAAGTCTTTGTTCAACAGCTAGGTCGAAGCCATCTGATGAAGTTGACCACATCTAGCCGGAATATTGTCGCTTCTAAGCCGGAGATACTCATGAAGGTGCAAGACTTCTACGGCCAACTATATACCTCGCAAGCGTCCCGTCCCCAACCTCATTCCGAGGATCCCAGGGCCACTCTTACCCGCCATTATACCGAGGATCTGTCAGAGGTCAGCCTGGATGAGGTCGTGATGACTGTCAGTCAGCATAAAAATGGAAAAGCCCCCGGAGAGGATGGAATTACAACAGAGCTCTTAAAAGCTGGTGGAACTCCTACGCTGCTACAGCTTCAGCGTATATTTAATTTCGTTCTCTTTTCAGGGAGACTCCGAAGGCGTGGAGCAAGAGTGTGGTCATAATGTTCTTCAAAAAAGGTGATTAAACCCTTTTAAAGAACTATCGACCCATTTCACTCTTGACCCACGTCTATAAGCTCTTTTAGAGAGTCATCACGAATCGTCTCGCGCGTAGACTCGACGAGTTTCAGCCTCCGGAGCAGGCTCGGTTACGAGGAGGATACGGCACCATATACCACATTCACACAGTGCGGAAGTTTATACAAAAGACCGAAGAGTATAACCAGCCCCTGTGCCCTGCGTTTGTGGACTATGAGAAAGCCTTTGACTCCGTTGAAACCTGGTCTGTTCTGGAGTCTTTGCAACGGTGCCAAGTTGATTAGCGATACGTCCAAGTGCTGAGAGGACTGTATGACACCGCGACTATGACCGTCCAAGTACAAAATCAGCAGACTGAACCTATCCCCTTACATAGAATAGTGAGACCAGGAGAAGTTACTTCCCCCAAATTGTTCACTAACACTCTGGAGGATATGTTCAACTCCCTAAATTAGAAAGAACGGGGCATAAATATTAAAGGCGAGTACCTCTCACACCTTAGATTTGCGGATGATATCGTCATTATGGCTGCAACCGTGCAAGATCTCCGATTCTTGCTGACGACTGGCTGATTCTACTGCACGCATCGGTTGAACTTGGATACAACAAAGATCATGTTCAACGAGCATGTCATTCCGGAACCGGTTACCCTTGACGGAGTTCCTCGAAGTTGTTCACGGATACGTCTACCTTGGGCAAATTTTGCTATTGGGTAGACACAACTTCGAGAAGGAAGCTTGCAGAAAAGGGTACGGCTAGGATGGGCAGCATTTGGAAAACTTCGTCGACTCTTTTCATCGCTCATACCCCAATGTCGGAAGACGAAAGTCTTTAACGAGTGCGTCCTACCTGTTATGACTTACGGAGCCGAGACGTGCACACTGACGGTGCGACTGGTTCACCAACTCAAAGTCGCTCAGCGAGCTATGGAGAGAGGTATGCTCGGAGTCTCTCTGAAGGATCGAATTCGAAATGAAGTCATCCGTCAGAGAACCAAAGTTATCGACATAGCTCAAAGGATTAGCAAGCTGAAGTGGCAGTGGGCTGGTCATGATGATGAGATAAGTGTTCGTACTTAGGGCACAGGTCACCGTCATTCTACAAACTTTTATTTAACATGGAATGTATGTTAGCTAGTTAACTAGTAACTCTTACAAGCTGAGGAACTTCTCAACAGCATAGCCACGAAATAGCTCGTTTAAAAATGATTTTTTTACTATTTATTTATTTTAACATCCACATCGCGAAATTCATGTTAAGGCACATACAAAAACTCCCATGATCAATTCTACAATAATACATACAACAATAAAATGTGGCAAACACAGAAACAGAAAACATAGACATAACATGAATTCCTATTGAGGTGTCCATGAGGTCCTATTTTGTCGTTAATTTTTAAATGACCAGCCTGAATGTTTCCTGGTGGTACACTTATCCCTACCGAGCTATCCCTACTGGTAGGGATGAGTGCACTTTTTGTCGATTTATTTCTACCGGTGAGGGTAGGGGCACTGCCCATTACCGAGTGGTACACTTATCCCCACCGAGTTATCCCTAATGGTAGGTATAAGTGCACGATTACAGGCACATGAGACAAATATACATTGTATATTCTTTTAATTAATATATTAGAAGCAAAAAAATAGATTTTATAGATAAAAATATATACAATTTAAAAAAAGTATTTTTTTATCTACTTATTTGTATTTGTTAAAAAATAATTAAAATAGTATTATTGTTATTTTTTCTACCTACCAGTAGGGACAGCTCGGTCCCATAAGTGTACCACCCGAATGTTTCGAGATAAGTATAGGACCCATATTATTACAAACCACTGTACGTAGAATTCTATACCATGGTTGTATTTAATAAAAAATGGTATCGGTACCGTAGATACGTACCTCTTATTTATCTTCTTCTATTTTAAAGAGGAAATGATAATCGTTGCAGTTTACGGACTTTAAGGGCACTGATCAAATCTCCATATAAATTGCTTACGTTAACTATAGAAATATAATTACCTCTTTCCAAATATTATAATGACTCATAAAGCATCCCACTTCACCGGCTTTCATAGGTCTGAAACATTGAATAACATATTAATATTTGTATTTAAAATAAAACTTCGGTGAATTTCGCTACCTAGGGTGAACTCCGTGAGTCTCACAGCGTGCCTGATACAGCTTTATCTTGTTATTTTACATAGCAACTTATTATGTCTTATTTTTTCCAATGAAGAGTAATTTGAGCTCGCTGAAAATTATTTCATATATTCACTAACACTATGTACATGTAATGTTAAGTACAATATGTACAGGTACGGTAATGGCTGTTGTTGGCGGGCGCTCACAACACGTGTTTATTTACATGACAAAAAAAAATGTTATGATACGTATAACAGTCACTACTACGATCGATACACAAATAAAACCAAAAAAAATAAAAGTCTTGCCAAAAATATTAAAATGTATAATTAACAAATAAAAAATAGGGGTTGATCGTAGAGGGTTGAAAATTCTGGTTTGTATGTATCTTTCAATGCTTTATCATAAAAAATTAAAAAAGAATTATCTAAAAATTCAAAAATATATATTTGGGGTGGACTACCCTTTACATTTAGGGGGATGAAAAATAGATGTCCGATTCTCAGACCTACCTAATATGCACACTAAATTTCATGACAATCGGTCCAGCCGTTTCGGAGGAGTTTAACTACAAATACCGCGAAGAAACCATATTGACTTACCTCTTATGATATGGATCTTCGTAGCCAGGCATAAGAGTGATTGAGTGTTTCTTCAAATCGTTCAAATCCAAATTCCTATAAATAAAAGAACAAGTTGTCATTTTAACTAACTTTTAATGTTTATTAATATATTTCTTTCACTTGAAGCAGTAGCTGACATAAAATACCGACGTGCGACCGAAGTGCGAGTCGGACTCGCGAAGGAAGGGTTCCGTACCATTATCTATAAAACGGCAAAAAAATCACGTTTGTTGTATGGGAGACTCCTTAAATATTTATTTTATTCTGTTTTCTAATGCTTGTTCTTATAGCGGCTACAGAAATACATTAACTGTGAAAATTTCATCTAACTATCACTGTAGATACAGCACTGATGACAGACGGACAGACAGACAGACAAACGGACAGCGGAGTCATAGTAATAGGGTTTGTTTTACTCTTTGGGTACGGAACCCTAAAAAAAATTAAAGGCCAAAAAATCTGTAAAATAATTCGAAGTACCTGCCGTCAACAGCTTTCACCAACACTGCATCCATACCAAGCTCCTTAAAACTAATCTCCATTAGGTGTCGTCTTTCTTTCCGTCGTTCCAAGTTAATCATATAAATTTCATTGCAACCAAACTTCCATCGCTCCGGGAAGCTAACATACTTCGCCATAGAAGGGTGCAGTGGTATAGGTTCCCCGCGACTTACGGCTTCTAGCTTTACATTCATAATCTGTTCCATGTCATATGTCGGATCTTCTTTGTCTTCCAATGGTACTGGTACAAAACCATAAAGGTAGTCGTTGCATATGTTCAGTTCTATACCTGAGGATGGAAAATATAAGTTTGTTTTAGTCTGGTAAGATCATATTATCATCAAAAAACTACTTAAAATGTGTATATCCACTAAATCATACAGGTATAGAAGAATCGGCCGGCCATCACCGCAAGCCGAGGCTACAGTGGCAATCGCAACATATTTAAGGTTCAATTTAGTCTGTGTACTTGCTTAATTATTTATTTCCTGTCATATTCTACTATTTTAATAATACATTTCTCGATAGAAAAATCGAAACACCTTGCAAGTTTATGTTTTGTAAGTATTATAAGGAAAATGTGAATATTTAGGAATATATGTGAAGTATACGTTTAATAGTGGTTTCGTTTAATAATATGAGGTTTTCAAATCATAATGTTAATATTCTAAATTCAAATAAAATTTTCATAGGTTTCGTGTTTTGTTTAACAAGTCATAACTCTGTATGGAATATGAAGGAAATTGGAAAAACAACTCACGTAAGTAAAAAAAAGGCTAAGAAACGTTTATTTAATAACTTTATTTTAAAACTCTCTTATAGAAAACACCACCTTTGGGTGCATTTAAAGGCGAACCAAGTCATCATTTTCGAATAGATGTAATGAAAATTATATTTTCATAGGTTTAGTTTTTTGTTTAACAAGTAATTTTTACTCTGTATACAACTCACGTACAAGTGAGAAAAAAGCTAAGAAACGTTTATGGGATGAATTAAAGAGACGAATTCGTGCAAGAGATCCTGCCCCAGAAACACTTCAATCCAAAAGGAATAGAGTGGGATGCCACAACATTCGATCGTGAATCTCATCCGATCTATGAAGAACCGTATGGAAACAGTAATAAGAGCTCGGGGAGGGAATACAAGTTATTAAATAAACGTTTTTTAGCTTTTTTTGCTCACTTGTACGTGAGTTGTTTTATCAATTTTCTTCATACTCCATACAGAGTAAAAATGACTTGTTAAACAAAAAACGAAACCTATGAAAATATAATTTTCATTCCATCTATTCGAAAATGATGACTTGGTTCGCCTTTAAATGCACCCAATGGTGGTGTTTTCTATAAGAAAGTTTTAGCGGGCAGTAATGAGTTTTTAATCCTCTTTATAAGTGCGCCGCAATTATCTTTGCCGCGCACTTTTTGTATTTTTAACATCTTAGTGTTCAGCGCCAAAGAAATCGAACGCAAATATTGTTTGAATAAAGACTGGCTGGTACAACGGCCCATAGTCGCGCCACCGCCGCCGGGTGAATTAAAGAACAATCTCTATTCCTAATAAAACTGTAACAATCAATTTTCATGATAGCGAAAAAGTCTCAAATTTAAATAAATTTTTTTAACTATTTTATTATTAGATACTATTTAATTGTTTACTCTATGTTTTATTTAATAATAAAATTACAATAAAATATGAGGCGCCTTTTATTTTCTCATAATATATTAGATGGTGATGAAAAGTAGAGTGTATCCACTCGGGTGCAAAATATTTTTAACTCGGGCGACGTAGTTTGAATCCACTTCGCTCTGAATTCAAAAACACGCCCTCGCCGTAAAAATATTATTTTACTTCCTTATGATACAATCTACTATTGAATTTAGAACATTAACATTAGGATTTGTAAACCTCATATTATTAAACGAAACCACTATTCAACGACACTTGACATATTATATTCCAAAATATACACATTTTTTAATCCTTACATAACAAACTTACTTACAAACATAAACTTGCAAGGTGTTTCGATTTTACTGATGAGAAGTGTGTTATAAAAACTTAAGTTTGTGAGGTTGGATGTATCAAACAGGAATTGACGAATTTGAATAAAACTTGGCACATTATTAGTATATAGCCTGGATCAACACTTATGATTTTTATCTCGGGAAATAGTAACAACCCTCGGGCACGCGAGTGCAACCGCGTGTTATAGCTAGTTTATAATAAAGATAAAATACCATTATTTTTTGCGTTGATAGCAAAAGCAATTATATCATCCTCGGGTCCATCATAGTTGTTCATCTTCTTGGGTATGTAAGTGATGTTTTCAGACACCAGTTGTTCGAGTGATATGAGCACAGCAGTGTGCACCATAGGCACTTGAAAACATCCAATATTTTGGCGATTTAGAATTGGCTTGTATTCATCTGTCCGCTTGTAGTAATAATTATCTGTCATGCCACACCTGTAAGCAACATACACTGCTTTTTATTTACACATAAACCTTTTGATTTCTGTCTCAGTTAAGTTGCAGGTTAATAATCCACGCAGTTGCCATCTACCAAATGATACACAATTTTCATGGTGTGGATGTTTGGAGGAACCATTTTGTTTTAGCGTCTAATTTATACAATAAGGTTTATTTAATTTATTGATTCATTAACCCAAAGTATATTCTAAAACCTAGCCAGATTTAACTTATCTCCTAGGTATATTATTTCCTAGATGAACCCGCAACTTCCTGAAATGAAAATATTTTTATTCAAATAGGCCTTTACAAGCCCTTATGAATAGTCTGACTCTAATACATCCTGTACATGATAACTTCAAATTATTAAGCTAGTAACTGTAATGTTGTTGATTCATTATTGTAAATAATGATTTATCTAATATATAAAATTCTCATGTCGAGGTGTTTGTCACCAAATTCCTCCAAAACGGCTTAACCGATTTGTATGAAATTTTGTGTGCATATCGGGTAGGTCTGAGAATCGGCCAACATCTATTTTTTATGACCCGAAACGATAAGGGTGACCCATCCCTAAATATTTTTTATTTTTATTTTATTATGATTTATCATTGAAAAATACCTACATACATCTTTAAATTTACACCCTTCTACAATCAACGTCTGTTTTCTAAACCGCGATATTTTTATTATTCAGATACCATTATACCATCCACAGATCCCAATAGGGTTGCAGGATGGCAATCGAATATAATAATTTGTAGTAAGATAAATTTTTATGCATAGTTTATAATAAAGTAAATATGGCAAAACAACGATTGACGGGTCAGCTAGTTATCGTATATAATTTACTAGCTAATTCGAACAGCGACAGAGACAATGAATAAAAAAGCAATTAAGATAAAATAAAGTACATATGTATCTTGATATTTTCCTAAGCAAATTTTAATTATTAAAGCCTATGTTTCCCCAAGCTGCAGTTACCTGTGAAAATTCGTGTAGAAGTTTTGAAGTTGAACGTATTCAAACACACAGGCAGACAAACATTTGAATGTGGTCTTAATGTTCTTTTCCACACTCCCACATCAATTGTTTGGCAAATATCCTCAATGATACGACAGTTTTATCACAGTAAGAAGAAGATATTTATTATATTATACTATCGACCACAGACATTTTATTAGTTTTTATTGTAAATATTCTTACCAAAAATTTGAATACAATCCATCAGATATAAGCATCGGAGCAACAATTACAAGATCTTTGGAGACAAGATACTTCAATGTGTTTGGATTTGTAAGAAATACATCAGCATCTACCATCTGAAATAATATTGGGGAAATTTGTTACTATATGTTAAAGTATTAATGACAACAAATTTCATAAGACCCTAAATAAAGATCTCCATGCATAATTTTAGAGATTTTTTTTTAAATAATATAAACTATTGCTTGACTGCGATCCCACCTGATGGTAAGCAGTGATGCAATCATTGAGGCGCACTAGTTTATTAAGAGCATATTCACTCTAGCCAAGTGAAACAACAATGTCAAAATTACATTATAAGACGATTGAATGGTTTTCATAGTTGGGCATACTTCGTAAGCAGTTTTGTCACTATGTTGAGACAAAGCAAAGGTTTGCTTAAACACTTAAAACTGAACTTCCAAATCAACTTTCTATATGAAAACAACAAATATTTCCAAAAATATTAAATAGGGTGTTTTATAGGCTATTTACTACTTTATATAAAATTATAACAAATTGTATGGTATAGATTGTAAAAATAAAGATTGAGCATGTACCTAGGCCGGTAGTTATCTTGTCTAGTACTCTAATACTCACAAAAACATAATCAGCCCACATTTTCCTGGCAAAATGCAGTGCTTGCTCTCTCAAAAGTATGACATGCCTGAAGCGTTCTGGGCTCCAATGTGTAGGTCCATTTTCATCTCTATGCAACAATCCACTTGAACTATTTGTGATTATGTATACGTTCTTGTAATCTGTAGCATAATCTTTAACCCATAAATTCAGAATCTCCACACTGTTGTCCTCATTGTAGTCACTGTATAACCTGTAACGTAAGCAGTTAAAAAAAATTGAAAAATTACAACCATTATACAAAGCAAAGTATGAGTAAAATTACAATTCAGTGTGTTGCTAACACAATATACAATACAAATCGAGTAATTTACCAAAACATGTGAGACATTCTACACATATTGTAATTTTAGCAAATGGTGGGTTAGTTTTCATTTATTATTTAGTAAAAATACAAAAAGAAAATCATATATTTACAAAACTGAATTGTATTTTTCTTTCTACATTTTTCTAATTACTTCAAGGCTTTTATTGTTAAATACCAATAGAATTTTTTAGTATAGTTCTAATGGCAGACAGGTTAACCCGACAGGACTTTTCCAACAGGTAGGCCTTCAGGTGAATATGGACAAGGATGAAAATTATTAACAACATTTATATTGATTTAAAGAAATTATTTCTCAAAAGAGCATTACACAGTTCACATAATATGAGATATACGACTAATATATAATACGACTTTATATGTCGGTTTTTTGGATAACACTTATTATTGAAATAAATATCTGAGACATTATTTACACCAACCATCTGATCCCAAACTAAGCCTAACTAGTATACCCTATGGAAAGCAGATAACTGCTATACCACATAATATTTATATGCATTCTTGTATAGATAGACATTTAGCAAAATAACTTAGAATTAAATATTTGTTTTATTGGTGTAAGAATTGTTAAGAAAATAAAGCTTTAATAATAATAATAATGTCTGGGTCTTAGGACAAACAGATATATTCATGCACACAAACATTTGTCCTGGGTGGGAATCGAACCCACCAAGCCAAAAATTATTCTATTTATTAATTATTAAGCCCATCTATTATTTACTATTGATAAGAAGGTACATTTTTTATCTACTTTTAAATGCGTTTATACAAAATTTATCGTGAATAATATTTAAGGTAGCTTGTTAAACAGCTGAGTTCCCTCAATTTGAGGGGATATTTTTAGCCTATAATGTTCTAATGGGGGGTATTACTATATTAGTGCTGTTCCTTCTATGATATGGGTATGATTTATGTTAAAAAAACATTTATAATTTTAAATTTATAAGTAATGTATAAATACAAAAAAAGAATAAAGTAAAAAACATATGTGTGATGCATAGGATTTATGTTCTTATATAGTGTTGATTCATTTCGTTAAATTGTAAAAAACTTTAGATGGTTAGTAGTATCGTTAATAGTCGTAAAAAAGAACTCAAATAACCTTATTTTCAGTTATTTGTAAGTCATGTAAGTCTGATTTTGCATTTTGTCTCTTACTCGCTTTATTTGGGAAGGTACACATATCGCAATGTTACGTAAAGCTCCTATTAATGGAATTATTTCTGATCTTACGCAATGAATGTGTCAATCTACTATCTAAAAATTGCCGTCCATATTTTATTTTTGTGTTAAGACAATGATATTTAATTTACGTATTTTTGATAGATTTATAATCAATAAGTAGGTTTATCTTTGACAGAGGTAAATCGTTAAATTCAACTCCGCTATCATTCAGAATGTGAAAACAAAGGTCATCAATCAATGTGTGTAGACAGAAATGATATCAAGTTCTTTGTATGTCCTAAGTTACAGTCTCCCCTTTATCACTTCCTTCCATCTAACATTCCTTACCCTTGTCTTTATTTATTTTAGAATAATTCATCACCAGTCAATCGTCACATTTGGAAAAAAAGAAAAAAAACTGAGCTAAGCTCAGTCAGTCCAAGAGAGTTACACGGGGGGGGGAATGAAAAGCGGATGAGAGAGAGACGCACACTCATGCCTCATGCTTATACCTATTACACCTACAGCGTGATCGTATAAACTTGTGTCTCTGTTCCTTTACACCTCTGTGATATTACTAATGAACATTGGCTCCAGTGACTCATGACACTGCAACTGGAGCCACATTTTCAAGAGCTTGAAAGCCCACATATATTAAGAATATTTGACAAGTTTCGTGGGCAATGCACATGTAGCATTACACTAATTTTTGTGTAACACCACCTCCTGGGACTAGTGATTGAAGACGGAAGTTGTTAATTGATTTCTTGGCTTGTTTCAAGTCTTAGCATAGACTCCAATTTGCAATCAATTTAAAAAATTCAACCATTTAATTATTCAAAATTGTAGATACTAATACTTAGTCTCTAAAAAAAATTACCGCTAGTTAATATTTAGAATATATCCCATTTTTTTTCAGTATACATAAGCTTTTTTTTTCTTTATATAAAATGTACTAAATGACTTGGCAGATATTGTTCTGCATTGATAGGTAAAATTGAGAACTAAAATTACCTAACCACAGCACCACCTGCCTGGGTTCAATTATGAATCTAAATCATCCAGGGACCCACTCAAACATACACACAAAATTTCATAAAAATCATTCCAGGTATTTAGGAGTTCAGTAACAAGACATGCACCTTAGAGAAGAATAGTGGAGAGCAATAGGATAAAGGCACTTATCGGTTGAATCACAGGTTGAGAAACAGGGTGTCTAAACTCAGCCCGTAAAAGCTATAATCCAGCTTTCAAAGGCTTCAACATAAAGAATTGTGTGTAGGTATTTGATATAAGATGTATTATTTAGTGCCTTTAACAATTCCCTTTTTTTCATTAGCCCTTGGCAAGTGTCCAAAGTTACATAATTAATGGATCTACCAATGAATGGCTTCTGTGGATGGCCATAGTTTACTGAAAATGCATGAAACTGATTTTCCAGACTATTTGCTTACAGTCCCTGGTACTTCCGTGGGTTTTATATGATAACCTGTTTTTTTTTAGTCAGCATTGGTGAATGCTTTACATAAAGTGCATGGTTGTCACAGCTTGATCTCAAATGCACTACATGGTGCACAGACAGTTAAAATGTTAAGGCTTAATTATTCTAAAGAGCTCAGGGCCTACAATTTGGTAAGGACAGCTCTACCTAGAGGTTTACACAAAGGCACATTTATTACTCCTCATTATAAATAAAACATTTATTAGTTAAATAATTTGGGCTAAGAGTAACCTAGTGCTATCAACACTAGTTTAATTTTTCTAGGTAGAAACCTAAAAAAATTACTAAGCTCTTATGTACTTATTCTACCTGCCACTTATGTAGGTCAAGAGGAAGTGTATCATAAATCATGCCGCTATAAAACATTACTTACCACAAGTACAAGCGGTCCTTGGGATAGTCTAATTTGTGTATACAAGTTAAGAAGTAAGGTAAAGTATGAGCTTTATTCCGCACAAGAACCGACAAACCAATTGTTGGCCATTTTTTTGAACTATGGTCCCAATTTGTTCCTGCAGAGGAATATGCAGTACTCGCAACAAGGACAACTAGAGTTATGTTCACGAATATACGCATCGCGATATTATTTACTTAATAAAAATTCACAAAAACATAACAGTTTAATTGATAATTATTAATCATTTAAATCGTCCTAATCAATTTATGTAAGGACGAGAAAGAAGCTGAAATAATATTTATACTATGACTTTTATTTTTAAATAACGTCGTTTTACTAGACGATCATTACTTACTTTACTTACTAACGTCAGTTACACAGTGCTACCAGCTCTCAAAAAATATTTCCCCCTAAGCTAAAGTTAAAATCCCCTATAATCGCACGAGCTACTTGAAAATCCTTAAAATAAAAACAGAGAGCCTGTACCTATCTGTATCAATGTGTACACGCGCAAGATGTAAAATGTAATTAAAAAAAACAAAAACGCATTTTATAAAAAAAACCTTACTAAAAAATAAAAATATATTTTAATAAATTTGAATTAAGAATAGTGTAAATAAGACAAAAATATATTTTATTAAAAAAAAAAGCGTGGGTTGCTTTTTAAGATATTATCAAAATGTCATATACGTATCTATATATATATATATATAAATGAATCCCTATTTCCCTTGGTCACAGCATCACGCATGGACGGCTGGACCGATTTCGCTAATTCTTCTAATTTCGAAAATTTTAGAAAATATAACAACCATATTAGCTTTTCTAATGTAACTTTCCCGCTTTTGACAATATGAACTTTATGCCGTTTGCAATAAATGTCAGTCGTTGACATTAAAATTTAAAACATGGGTTGGAATTATTTTGTTAAAATAATTAATTTGTCATTTCTTAGTGCACAGTCAATTAAATCAGAAAATTGTATTGTAATGTACAGTGAGCTTTTTAAGAAGTGTTTATCATCACGATTAGTTCAGAGCGCCATCACACCTAATATTAAAAGTTTCATTGTCACGAATAATAAACACTATCTTCTTGGTTTTAATTTTTTCGAATTAAATAGTCATAGAAGACAGGACAACGTCTGCTGGGTCAGCTAGTCTGCCAATAAACTCAAAACTATAGACACCATGGACCCCACGCTTTTTTTTACAATAAAACACATTTGTCTCTTATTTGCACTATTCTTAATTTAAATTTATTTTCTATTTTTTTGTTGGATTTTTTTTTATAGAAACCGTGTCTGCACGGTCATACGGTTATACAGATTATACTTCAAAACTAACCATATTATCTAGCAAGCGACTACTACTCAGAAAGTGAAAACTAAATCAGAATATAATATATTGACGTGATAAAGAAAGGAAAAATATTTAAATGTTATTTTATATGATGTTAATTAATTCCTTATTAAAACAATAATCTGTAATTTAGAATATAAACTATTTGAAATTAACGCTTAGTGTTTGTTTCATTAAACCTGTATGTAGAGTTAAGGTTCCTTCATATAAACAAGAACCCTAAGTCGTTAAACAAGTTTTTTTATGTTTTTTTTTTGATACATATTAATTTTATTTTTCCATATAATCTGCATATCTGTTAGACTTCCCCTTTAGAAAATAAATGTGATATATCTTCTAAGCCAAGGACTGACAGATTTTATAATTAGGCGCCTAATTAATTTTGGGAGCACACAGATGTTCACTAGGTGGTCTAGATTTTTTGATTAAGTGTGGCTCTGCCAGGATGTGCCATACGATGCATAGCTTTTTACTCCATAAGAAAATAAATTAGTCATATCTTTAAAATTAAATTATGTTATTTGATTACTAATTCTAGATGGCCTAGTTTTTGAGATACAGCTTGCTCTACCACGCCACTAAAATAAACAACAAGGTTAATTAAATATGACAAATAAATAGAGAGAGAATATTAATTTATACTCTGACATTTGAAATTTAAATTGCGCGCTCAGTTTAACTAAATAAATTAAGACCGCACGGCAGAAGTGAAAACTTAATTGGCCTATCCCAATCAATTTATATATATATAGTAATCATTATTTGTTATACAAGAGTGCAAAATTGCTTTTTAACCACGTACTCAATTTTGATGACCAAGCAAGCGAACGATTTTGAAATTAGTGTCCTAAATGAAAAGAAAAGTTACTTTAATTTTTAATTAAATTACTCATACATATATTTATATATACCTACGTATATAATATAAACATGAGGTGCCTTACCTATACGATCGAATCCCTTTATATAATATCAATGGCAATAATTATGATTTGTGTAACGGTTTCTGTTTATAATTAAATCTTTGCAATATATATTATTTTTTCAAAATGTATTATTTTTCAATACACCAAACCGCTAAATACACACACTAACCTCACAATGCAAAACAGACAGTTGTTAAAATAATAATTATCATTACTTATCAATTATGACTATTAATTTAATAAAGACAATTAAGACGTAATACAGCGATACAACTGCGAAGAACTGCTGACTGTATCTTTCTCGCTCGGGTACACTCGCCGGTCCCGAGTTCACCCGATCGAGCGTTTCACCTCAGTTCAGCCTAACTTACTTCCCACGAAAAAATCTGCGTGCGGTGCGCCTAAGGAAGTTTTCACTTCAAAAAACGGGGACAGTAAGTAAACTTCACATAAAATTAAAAATGTTTTATTACAGTATAAAACAGCCGACCGCGTAAAATTTCACTAATAATAATAATAGTTTATTTTCTTCCCACAAATATACATACATTATTATTGTCTAGGATATACGTTTTAATGTAACAATAAGAAGGAGAAAACAAAAAAAAATCGGTACAGTACGAGAAACATATTAACTGTGTTAACTGTGTAACTTAAGTGCCCAAACTAGGTAAGCCCTGTGCTATGGGTCTCCTGGTCTCCACTCCTCAGAACAGGGAATATCATTGAAAAAAAAGTATTACATATTTATAAATGGTGCGAGTGTATGTGCATGTGTGGCTGTGTATGTGTGTGGTATGTGGTGAGTGTATGGTATGTGTGTGTGTGTGTGTGTGTGTGTGTGTGTGTGTGTGTGTGTGTGTGTGTGTGTGTGTGTGTGTGTGTGTGTGTGTGTGTGTGTGTGTGTGTGTGTGTGTGTGTGTGTGTGTGTGTGTGTGTAGGAAAGTGGGTGTGTGTAAGAGTATAAAAGTGCTCGAAAATAATTTAAATTTCAATCAGAAGGCTTTCAGTGTCATCATAGTTTAGAGTCATTAACCATTTTGTAATCACTCTTTTGCATTTTAGTTTGCTCATTGCATGCGAGTAAGAGAGATAGAGCTAGTGCGCGAACTACGCGTGCGTGCAGTTCCAGACTTACTCTTTCGGGCATTCAAAATGCTTTTATTAAAAAATGAAAAATAAATAATAGTTTTAAAAAAACTAGAAAACACGCTTTGTATAGAAAAAGAAACTAAAAAACAGAAAATAAATTTTCATAAATATTAATTAAGAATAATGTGAAAAAATTCATAAATATAAGTTATTAATAGTTTGAATAAGAAAAAATGTTTTATTTTAAAAAAAGCGGGGGTGCTTTTCTAGATATTATCGAAATGAAAATCCTTCTCATATCTGTCAATTAAATATTTATAACTATTGACACCATGCACCCCACGCTTTTTTTACAATAAAACATTTTTTCTTATTCAAACTATTAACCCTTTCAGTCCTGATTTTTTTTATTTTCGCTAATCGATCTGAAAAAAATGCCTGTAACTAGGCTATTGTAAATAGCTCTAAGCAAAAATAAGTAAATAAATCCTGATTACAAGCTTTTCAAGAAAAACAGCTTTTTCTTTTTGTGTACAAGTGTAGGGATGTTTATCTATAATGATAAAAACATTTTTCTTTTTCAACTTTTTATTAGGAATTATGAAGCAATATGAAATAAAAAATATAAATAATAGTATTCTCTTCAGAAAAATTAACAAAATGGCTTTTTCTTTGCGTAGATTTAACAAATTACACTTAAACCACTGTCTAAATTAAAATTAAAATCAAAGGCATCAATATAGCATCCTATGTATGAAATGCTAAGAAGCAATTCTTATCCTTAGTTAGGCATAAGTGAACCTTGCATTTTATGCATTTGATTCCGGTTCTACCCTTGCATCCCATCATTTTACACCGTGTCCCAAGGCCCCCATCGTGTGCAGGAAAATGCCCAAAACCGTCTCGAGTTATTTAATCTACCAAATCTACTCCTCCCATCGCATGATTGTACTTCCTTACAACTTCGGGACGTTCCACATCAATAAAGTTTATCTTTTTTACACCACCTCTTCACTAAATCTTTTTCACCAATTCCAACAAAATTAGATCTAAATGGGTAATCTGATTATCCAACCATTTGACCACAGTTACATCTATATATATACCTAGTCATTTCTCGAGCAAAGCCTCGCGGTTTTTTGTTCATTTCTTTGTCGCTTAGCAACGATGGGTTTACAAATCTGTTGATACGGATAATGCCAGCAGCTGTAATTCCTGTCTGTTTTAAAATTTGTAGCAGATGGTAGTACGAAAAATAATTGTCGAAGTATAGCTGGTGACCTTTGCTTTCTCCAATTCTCTTTGTAAGATGAAAGACTACAACTGCACCGTATCCAATATTTTTTATTAAATTATTATCTTATTCTGGACTGGAACTCTGATAAAGGATAAAATCGTAAGCCATGGTCAACCATGTTTACCACATAAGAAAAAGATTTTCAGACCCCATGGACAAGGCTTGCCCTTTATTTACTGTTTGGCAACATGTTTTCCGGTGAAAGGAACAATCTGTTCGTCAACACAAAGGTTTTTCTCGATACCTACGATGTACAACAATAAATCAGAAATACATCGTATGCACCTGATGTGTACATTTGTGTACAAATATAAAAATCACGAAAATTTGTACAAAAATAAACTAAAACCAACAACATATATGTAAAATATGACGACAACAATATAACACATCGACCTACAAATATTTCATTACACATACTTTGATATTTTCTATTTTTTAGAAATAAAATAATGAACTTACCTGCACAATGCAAACTTCGGTCGGCTACTGGTCATCACTTTCCAAAAACTGTCATTCAACGCTAAGAAATGGCGTTGGGAGTATCGTTTTCGTTAGTTTATTTTGTGAACTAATGAATACAACCGTTTTTAGTTGCAAATAATGTGAAATTAATACTTAAATTTATTTTTATATTATATGTGTACAATTGTGTACACCAGGTCTGAAAGGGTTAATAACTTATATTAATAAAAAAAAATTACATTAATATTTATTAAAATTTATTTTCTGTTTTTCAGTTTGGTTTTCTATATAAAGCGTGTTTTCTAGTTTTTTTAAACTATTATTTATTATTATTTTGCCAATTACCTTGACAGTTATTCAAATGGATTGGAAATATAGATTAGACTATTGAACAGTAACATTTATATATAGCATTCATAGTCAAATACTGAGAAATCGTAGTTTTATTGAAACTAGGTAAATAACCCTCGGGGCCAATTTGACGTTTGAAATTTGAACATTTTGACCTTGAATCAGGTCTCGGGAAACTCAAGTATGTTTTCAGCTATAATACTGTCAACAAATCTTAGTGAATCGGAACACCGGCTCTGTGAACCTTAGCGCATGTACACACTCGTGAAGAAAACTGTTAGTTGTTAGTTTTTGTTTTTAGAAAACAACTAGTTGACCCGACAGACGCTTAACTATGAATATTGAATTCGAATCTTCCGATTGAAGGGACTGTGAAATGTGCACTTAATTATAAATTAATTGTTTGATCAATATAATTCCGACCCATGCCTCTGTTTTGAACGATATTTGCAGCGTGCATTCTATCAATCGCGACAACTGTCAAACGACTGATAATAATGTCAAACAGGTTTATTTTATTTTATAAATGATACAAAATCCACAGCATTTTATAATGCTAAAATAAACCATACAGTTTGTGCTTATTGCCAATTAGAGATTTACATTCTGTAAATTAAACATGTTTTTCCAGAGTGGAAAAGAGAAATAATTGAATAATTACACCGGCACACAAAAAAAAAGTGGAATGTACTTTGGACCGGACCTACCTACCGACATGTTTATCGACCCTCTGAATCTGAATTTCAAGTCCGTTTGGCCCGGTCACCCTCCAGTTTTGAGTAATGCAAAAAACCTCAAAAAAATTGCAAACGTCTGCAGTGAATTCAAAAACAAAAAATACCGCAGCAATGAAAAAAATTTTGTGGACCCAGATCACATATGATTTTTCTGTATTTCTAATAACTGAATCTAAATCTAAAAGTTAATTAGCCCGGTGAGCCGTCCAAATTTTAAAAAGAAAACGAAAAACCCAAAAACAATGGCAACAAATAAAAACATTTTTTGGACTCAGATTGAGTATGATTTTCATGTATTTTGTTCCGCTGAGTTTAAATCTGAAGTCGATTCAGAGGGCCGAAAAACATGTCGGTAGGTATGTCCGGTCCAAAGTACATTCCACTTTTTTTTTTTGTGCCGGTATAGTATTTGATACTAAGGTATATTTTTGTGTGCGTGCGTGGGTGGTGTATGTGGGGTGTATATTTGAGTGTACGCGTGGGTTTTTTTTTTTTTTTTTTAAATCTTTATTAATTTTATAGAGGGATTATTCATGAAATGAATATGTCACCCTCATTGTAGATACATTTTAGGTACAATACAATTACTTATCTTCTATTAATTCCTATTTGCACTAATCTATATAACATTCTAGCAGCTTCCGATATTGGAAACGCAAGAATACTGTTACATTCGCCAACATTACATATATTTATATTATAAGTGTAAAAAAGAGCACTCCTTTCGACTTCATTTCGCACACATTCCATCATAATATGGAATACATCCTCTATCGTTCCACATTCAGTGCAAAAAGGAGCATCAACCTTACCCATCAAATGAGCAAATCTATTTAAGGGAACATGTCCTGATCTAAGTCTAAAAGCTGTCACTAAGTCCATTCGACTCATACGCCCACTTTCTATCCACAAGGAACCAAATCGGTTAGATGGAATCATGGTCTTAAACCATATCCCTTTGGTTAAGGACCTTTCATCAAAGTATTCTTTCCACATTTTAGAGCATACTTCCTTAACCTTGTAAAGAACCTCTGAGGAATAGGGTAAACAGTTATAAGGAACACCATGACTCGAGGCCTCCCCAGCCATTCGATCAACCTCTTCATTTCCAAGTAAACCTATGTGTGACGGAACCCACTGTAAGATTACAATTTTGTTGTTGTCGATAAGTTTGCAGATCAATTTTATAATTGTGTACGCTATCGATGTACCTCGAAAGTTCGAAGTACATCGAATTAAATGTTGGAGTGTACTTTTAGAGTCAGTAATGATAACACATTTATTAAATTCAATAGACTCCATGTAAGATAAAGCTTCTGCTATGGCGATAAGCTCAACCCTCATAATAGACGTTTTGCAGTGTATTTGAAGCTTAACGTTAAGGTTAGTTTGTGGATCAAAAACAGCAGCCCCACTACTCTGGTGATCCATTGACCCATTCGTAAATATTTTATAGTAATCTAAATACCGCTCTTGTAAAAATTGGTTACATATTCTATATAAATTTTGAGAATCATATTTTCCTTTTGGTTTAATTATGCCGTCTATATTAGTTTTAACTATATTAAATAACTCTATTTTGCTCACCCAAGTGTTCAGAGAAAATATTTCCAGTGTTTTACTAGAGTGGACAGATACTGAATTAAATTGTTCATGTATTGCGACTAAAAGTGGTTTCTTTTTGGGTCTCCAATATGAATTTTGCGTAAGGTTAGTCAATGTACTTAAAAGGTCTATTGTTTTATTGTTGCTAAATGATTTTAGTTTGAAGTAGAATTTGCCGGCTAGATAAAATCTGCGAACATGTAAAGGCTGAAGAGAAAGCTCATATTCCATAACGTGGATTGGAGTACTTTTGACAAAACCACCAATAATTCTCATACACTGATTTTGAACACGGTCTAACTTCTTTAAATGCGTTTGACAACTGGAATCGTAAAGAAATCCTGCGTAGTCCATCCTGCTACGAATAATGGCTAAATATAGACGTCTAAGATGTCTGGGATGTACTCCCCATCCAGGACCCGTAAGAATTTTAAAAATATTGGAGAATCTCGAAGTTTTATCTTTCAGCTCGTTAATATGCTTGGTCCACCTTAAAGACCTATCCAACCATAGACCTAAATATTTAATATTCTCCACCACCTGGAGAGATTCATTATTGATCCTGAGATCGACATTGCCTCTAAAAATATTTGACTTAAATATACAGACCTTACTTTTGGAGGATGAAATATCTAAACCTATATCAAATAATAACCTATGAAAAGTATCTAAAGCGGTTTGTAATTTTCGAGAAGCTTCAGCTACGTCGTTGCTGGTAGCATACAGCACAAAGTCGTCAGCGAATTGAGAAAAAAATACGTTCCTCACCGACTTACAAACATGGATCGAAGCGATATTAAATAATAGCGGGGAAAGGGGATCACCCTGTGCTAAGCCTCGATTGGTATTCCGACAGATGCAATGATTATTAACCGAAATTTTTAAGTTTCTCTCCACTAGAAAATTCCAAATGTAGCTACAATTTTTTGTCCAACTCCAAGATGGTCCATAGTACGCAACAAACTAGTTATATCGACGTTATTATAGACATTGTCTACATCCATAAAACATCCCACAGTAATACGTTTGTCTGAGAATCCTACTTGTATTTGAGATACTAACCTAGTCAGATTATCCAGAGAAGAACGACATTTTCTGAAACCAGTAGTATTATTACTTAAAAAGTTATGTCTTTCTACATACCATCTAGTCTTTTGACTAGAATATTGTGAAATACTTTACAAGGACAAGATATCATGGAAATTGGTCGCAGAGAAGATATAGAATGGGGATCTCGGCCAGCTTTCGGAATGGGGATGATAACAATGTCTCGCCACTGCTTTGGTACAAAAGAAGTGGTGTAAAATTTATTAAATAATTCAAGCAATAACAATTTTCCATTATCTGGAAGATTTTTCAGCATTGAGTAAGAAATGTGATCGCATCCCGGAGAGGTGTCTTTATGACGAATAGCGCGTTCTAATTCTTGAGATGAAATCATACCCTCTAACTTCGGGTTGGAAGATAAAAAGTGTGGATCTTTTGGAGCAACATAATCTGGTGTCAAACTATGTATCATCTCATACGCTTTATCTTTACTAATAAAGTGATTCGGAGATCTATAACCTTTCATCCATTTAAGTCTTTGCCATATCTCACTTTGTGACGAAGTTTCACATAATGAAGAACAGAATATTTGCCATGCCTTGCTTTTAGCAGCTCGAATCATATTCTGTGCAACACGTATTTTATCTTGAAGAATATCTAAATTACGAGGAGAGGGGTTACGTCGGAATTTTGATAAGGCTAAACGTCTTTCAGCAACAGCTTTTGAAAGTGTACAATCCCAATAAGGTTTAGGTTTAAAATTATTGTCTGGATTCGGATTAATTTTAATGATAGGAATATGACAATCTGCAGCCATGTAAAGAATTTCTACTAAAATGTCATAGGCTTTTTGTAAATCGTCCGGTAGTTTTAAATCATTGAAAAGTTTTTCTAATAATCTTCGATAGGAAGACCAATTTGCTATTCTATAATTCCTGCGAAAATTATTGTGTGTATTAGTACTAATATTAGTTGATATTTTTATAACGCGATGGTCACTGCCGAGAGTATCATTTAATACAGCCCAGTTTAAATTTAAAGCAATATCTGACGAGACAAAAGACACGTCAGGAGAGGATTGTTGCAATATCCCATCTACTAATTTAATGCGAGTCGGTTACCCATCATTTAATGTAATAAAAGAATTATCTATCAAGGCATCAAATATTTGATTACCTCTTGGGTTTGTCTTATTTGACCAGTTAGTGTGGTGGCCATTAAAGTCACCGAGAATTAAGGTTTTCTTATTTGAAAGTGAAAATAAGTACTCCCAGTCAAATTGACTAGTGCGAACATTAGGTGGGCAATATACAGATATTATATTTTCTATGTCATCACAGTTAAATAATTTAACGTATACCATTTCTATGCCCGTGTTATTGCTCTGTACATGGTGAATATGTGATTTAATTGATTTATGTGTTAAAATAGCAACGCCTCCGTAACCGTCATCCCTATCTCTAAGATATGTGCAATAGCCACTTACAGAAAATAAGCTATCTGGTTCTAACCCAGTTTCACTTATAGCTGCAATGTGAATGTTATCATTAAATAATATGTTTTCAAATATTGTTTTCTTATTCCTAATACTTTGCGCATTCCATTGCAAGAGGTTTAATCTTACACATCTACTTTTGCTTACTGATGAAATAATCAATAAAATATTTTAAAAGAGGAACCAGTCTGCAATGTTATCGACAACAACTAAAATAAACCATTCAACACAACATTTTAACATTTCCTTCATTTTCGACTCGATGGAATTTTCCCTAAAAAATAAAATTTCTTTCAACCTGGACAATAGTTCACTAAAGGTTACACTTTTCTTGTGGGAGTTTTCCGAATGAGTCCCACCAGTTTCATCATCCGAATTTGAATCCTGCTCCAAAGGAAAATTTCTTTCGTACGTTTTCGGTCCCCTTTTACGTGATATCTTCGACTTAGGCGGGTTATTTTTAGGTTCTGGTTTTACAAGTACCGTTTTAACAATGTCAGAAAAGGACGGTGAATCTATGTTTTGAGAGAGAATAGACTCCATACCTTCAGGAACAATTTGGGTGGACTGCTGAAATGTAGTCGGCTCTTTTATACACACTGGGGAAACTGGATGAACATACATGGTCAGGGCCCTACGATAGGTACAATTAAATTCTGACATAATTTCCCTTATTTTTTTCTCTTTGAGATATGCTGGGCAAGTCTTCATTAAGGACATGTGGTTTCCCTGGCAATTAACGCATTTAAAGGTTTTTATTTCGCAGTTATCATGATTCTGACCGCATTTTGGGCATATAACCTTCGTCGACGGGCATTTCTTGATAGAATGTCCAAATTCCCAACAACGCGAGCATTGGGAGACCGGAAAAGTATATTTTTCTACTTAAATTCTAAGGTTTTCTACGGATACAAAAGTGGGAAGAAAAGTACCTTTAAAGCACAGTCTAACTGTTTCACTCGGTGACCATCCCTATTCAATACTTCGGCGTTTTAAGCGACTAATGGATATTAGCTCAGCAGGCTTTGGACATGTTATGTTTTTCATAATCTCATCTTCTGACAAATCTAAATCTACAACTTTAATTAAACCGTACGAAAAATTGTTCTCCATAGCCCATTGGAATCTCCATCCCAAACTAATAAAATGTTGGCATTCTTCTAAGTTATTTGCGCTTAATTCGTTTGTTATATCAATGCGTACTCGATATGGATTTATATATTTTACTCTTGAGATATTGCTTATTTTATTTTCTCGTAATAGCTTAGCCAACGCAAATTGTTTTGGAAGATTCTCTTTATATGAAATATACATTTCAATTTTATCTGATCCTTCTTTTATTTTTTTCCTTTTCTTCCTACCTGCTCCCACTCCTTTTCATCTTCCTCTCTTGTTCTTTTTGTTGGTTTTAGGCACTGTTGGTTATCGCTGTCATCTCCTACTTCAGTAACATTCAGAGTGTGATCATCATCCACCTCGCCAATCATATTAATTTCCTCCAGTGAATCGTATCTCATCATTTTAATAGTTTCTTCTTTGTTTTTATTTAATAATTCAGATATAACATTATCGCAACTATCCATTAGGAATGTCGTAAAAAAGGTGCATCGTTATCAGCAGGTAGCTGCTCGGACAAAAGGTTCGAGCCGGGCGGCCGGCCGCACGGGACAATAGATTGCTTACTAGTCGATGTAAACAACTATTAAATCCGCTGAGAACACGACTACTTCGTACGAATACCGATACGACACTGCTGTACGCGTGGGTGTGTGTGTGAGCCTGGTAAAAATACTGTGTTATGTTAGCATCAGAAAAATATAACTAAGCACATGTAGCAAATATTATAACTAACAATAAACTATAGCTAATAATAATATACATACATATACTATACACATTAAATATTATTTGTATTTTATGTTCATATATCTATCTATATATATAAAAATGAATCCCTATTTCCCTTGGTCACGGCATCACGCATGGACGGCTGGACCGATATCGCTAATTCTTTTTTTTTTGTTGTGTTCGTTATTGCCAGGAGAAGGTTCTTATGAAAGAAAAAAATAAGAAATTTGCATGGAAAATTAGAAAACATAATGACCTTATTAACTTATCTAATGTAACCTTATCGCTTTTGACTATATAAACTCTTATAATGTAACCTTATGGTGTTTGATATAAATGTCAGTCGTTTGACAATATCGTTTAAAACAGAGGCATGGGTCGGAATTATATTGATAAATTATTAATTTATAATTTCTTAGTGCACATTTCACGGTTGATTCAATTAAACAATCGAATTCAATTCATAGTTAAGACAGGACAATATCTGTCGGGTCAGCTAGTTACTTTATATTTATTTAGATATATTTGTAAAATCAATGATTTTTATGTTTTCAAACCCGGTTTATCTCACGTTTAAAGAATTTCTTAGTGGATCAGTATTTGCTTGTTAAAAGATCTAAGTGTTCGACAGATAATGGAGTTTTCAGCGTAATTGGTTTTGACCGTCGGGGTATGGAATAAAGGAGTGTGCCTAGTTCGACGATTAGGAACGCACAACTGGAGGAACAAGTTAGAAAGTTTAGCACTGTCCACAATACCATGACAGACATCATGTAAAAATAGCAACTGGAGAAGACAGCGTCGATTTTCAAACGTTAATAATAATTTATGTCGATCACAGGTTTCTTTATAATTGGAGGGTTTGCAGTTGGTACGATACTTTAATAATTTTAAAAATTTTGCTTGTATTTTTTCGATATCATGGGTAGCAGTGATATAATGTGGGTTCCAGATATTGCTACAGTACTCCAGTATGTTGCGTATGTATGCGAAGTATAACATTTTGATACAATGAACATCAGTAAATTGTTGACTAACACGCAGTATGAATCCTAAGTTTCTGTAAGCTTGATTAATGAACTAATAAAGCTGTAAAAGTTAATTTTTAGTCAAGCAATGCACCGAGGTCACGGACGCAATTTATTTTTTCAAGTGGGGTGTCATTTATTTTGTAAGAAAAAATTATTGGTTTGGATTTCCGCGTCAATGTTATATTCACGTTAATTCTATTGTTCCGATAATATATTGCAATTGAGTTAAAATCATCTTGAAGTTTATTGCAATCTGACATATTATTGACTCTTATGTAAAACTTCCGTGTCATCCGCATACATTAAAAAATGGGCATGCTTAAGGCTTTGTGCGATATCATATAGATAACCCACATATAGCAACGGACCAGTAACCGAGCCTTGAGGTACACCCGAGGTGACTTTAAGAAAGTCAGAACAAAATCCTCCTATCACTACAGCTTGACTTCTGTTACGTAGGTATGACTGCGTATATCCAACGAGGTTCCAACGGGGGCGATACCGCAAATACCCAGTTCCCCAAGTTTAAGTAGGAGAATGTCATGTTACATTAAAAAAGTTTATATTGTTAAAAGCGTAAAGTCGTTAAGTTTTCTGAATTTTTACATTTTTTCGTGCAACTTACTTTATTTTTTCTTTCATAAGAACCTTCTCCTGATAATAACAAACACAACAAAAAAAGAATTAGCGAAATCGGTCCAGCCGCCCATGCGTGATGCTGTGACCAAGGGAAATAGGGATTCATTTTTATAAATATAGAATGATATATGCATAAAAATTTCCTAATACAGTGACCAAGTACCAATAAAATGAAAATCAAAACGCTTTGAGACAGAAAGCTACAAAATTAACGATTCAATTCCGATTAGACCTCACTTGCAAATCCCTGTATTGTGCGTTGGGCCACACCAGTTGCGTTAGCAAGTCTTTAATAAACTTTGTCTACGTCTATTACGCCTTAATAATATTTCTCGCCTGGCGATATAAGACAGTCTTATGCTTTGAAGGCCTATTCCGCGAATAACATAAGTGTCAACTGACACTTGCAAATAAAACAAACTAAACAAAAAACTTACAGAGAGACCGAGATAGCGACACAAATGCTAACGTATGACTAAGACACATTACCGCGTTCCGAATCGCCCCACGCACGTCGCTTCATGCCACCATTCGGTTTCTAAATAATTTTTCAACACTCATAAAATGGCTCTAATTTCACCGTAATTAGGCACCTAATGACACCTGTAATCAAACTGTGACTTCTTTATTGCTATTATTCACTAGTAAGTTATAGGGTTTTTTTTTATTTTATTGATTGAGTTGCTTTGTTCTTAAAAAAGTTTCGATAAAAAACAAAATAAGATCGCGTTCAATAGTACAAATAAATTAATGTACCTACCTATTTCTTGCTCATTTCATGCAACTTCGTATTGTAATAGATAATTTCAACTTGTATGTTTTTAATTAATAAAACTCACTCAAATATAACTTTTGTTTTCTCTGTAAGAAAACTTTGAATTCCCCATTTTGTACGTGGCTAAAATACTATCCGCGTAAAGCAAAAAAAAGAAACCTCATTATTTTAGTCTATGGCCGATCACCATTGTTACACTCTGTCTAATTTAGGATTTTATGATAATTTTGACAGCTGGGTTTTTGACAACAGAAAGGATGTCGTAGTGTTTAATCGATACAGAACCTATGCGATCATCGATTTTTGTCTCATAAAATATGAAATCGATATAACTGATTATAATACAAAATAAATTATACATTTTCTATTAAATTAACATTTTATTTATATGACTGATGATGCTTTCGTAAGCCCTCCAACAACGACGATTTTGACTCGGTCCTATTTTCCGCCATTTTGGCATTCACGTTCAAAATAATCTTGCAATCGAACCACAAATTCACGACATTCGCTGTTTAAAACAGTCTTTTTCGTTCTTTTTGGCATTGTGTAACCAAAAATAACAAAAACTCATGTTAAGTTTTAATTGAGTTGAATTTTAAACAGTAAATAGCAAAAACAGTAACTAACAAAAACTGAATCGAAGCGTATACAAGGCACTAACGGCGTCAGAACTCGTACTGATTACAAAACGGCTACTGCGTGCCGAGACAGTTAATTTTTTTGGAAGGGATTAAGGTGTGGTATGATGGCTCTTACACCCTCACGCGGACAATAGATATATAGCATACTGACGTATAATCTCCTTACTAACTGGCTGATAGTACTTCATAATGTAATACCAGTTGTCATCTTTGATTACTGTTGTCAATCTATTGTAATATATATTATTTCTATGGCTTTTGAAAATAGCTAATTAAAGCCAAGTTTCTATTGGTTTATCTTTCATTACGTATGTATCAATTTAATTAGCTATTTTAATTTAATATGTCGAAGAAAAATGCAGAAGGTGAAGAAGAGCTAGGAAACAAAAGCTATCTAGCCAGATACCTTCGCCCGGAAAAATTTGACGTCGAGACTAATGCTTCCGGAGCTGGTGAAAAATGGCGACACTGGTTTCATACCTTTACTAATTTTCTAACAGAAGAAATTCCGCCCGGAACTAACAATGTAATAAAGCTTAAGCTACTAGCAAACCACCTCACTGCTAATATCTTTACTCATATACGAGACTGCGAGTCTTACGATGATGCCGTATCTATTTTAAACAAAACCTATATTACGCCACAAAATGAGATTTTAGCCCGTCACATTCTTGCTACACGAAAACAGAAAAGTGATGAGACGATTTCGGAGTACTGCCGTACTTTAAAACTACTAGCACAAGACTGCAACTTCCAATTGGTCTCGGCACTAGAACATAGAAATCAAGCGATACGTTGCGCCTTTATAGCAGGTATTCTATCACCTAAAATTAAAGAACGTTTATTAGAAAATACCTCTATACCCTTGGATGAAGTTCTTAAGCAGGCCGTAACCATTGAAACAGCTGAGAAAGATTCCGCCACAATGAGCGTTAGTATCCCTAATACATTAAACGCTCTGTCGACGCCTGCTTTACTTAAAGAAATCTCACAACCGCAAGTCACACCAAGTTCTAGTGCTGCAGTATCAGTTCCTCTGACAAGACATCAATCAACAAAGCGCTGTTTCTTTTGTGGTGGGAATCTTCATCAGAGGTTTAAGTGTCCTGCTTTCCATGTTTCTTGTCAGATATGTTCCAAAAAAGGACACTTTGCGTCAGTTTGTCGGTCACAGAGCTCCACCACTAGCAATGCCATATCCACTCCTATAAACCCTACTGTACCACAACCAAAGTCTATCAGCACTGTATTTTCAGCTGCATCGCCGTCTACTTTAAAACAAGCAACAGTTGCCATTACAGTAAATGATATCATCGTAGACGCTCTCATAGATACAGGAAGTTCTGTGAGTTTCATCGAGAAAAATATAGCTCATATGATGAAATTGAAAGAAAGACCATATAAACAAACCATTAATCTGGCATCGCTTAGCCACACATCATATGTCGATGGAATATGTTTTGCTACTCTTATTATTAGCAAACATAAATATGTAAACCGTCCCCTTTTAATAGTGGACAACTTATGCGCAGATGTTATAATTGGACATGATATTTTGAAAGATCATTCTAAGCTTGAATTCCAATTTGGAGGTACTAGAGAGGCTCTCCAAATCTGTGTAATGGAAGCTTCTGTACCACCAGCCACCATTTTTACACACCTGTCTGAAGACTTAGCTCCTGTCGCTATTAAATCTAGACGCCATAGCGAAGAAGATCAAGAATTTATTAAGATAGAAATAGCAAAACTCTTAAAAGATGGTATAATAGAACCAAGTATATCTCCATGGCGCGCTCAGGTCCTGGTTACTGGTGGTGGAGGACATCGCAAGCGCATGGTCGTCGATTACTCCAGAACTATCAATAGGTTTACATGCCTGGACGCGTACCCACTTCCTAACATAGAATTGATTGTTTCAAAGGTAGCTAAGTTTAATTACTTTAGCCAGATCGACTTGAAGAGCGCATATCATCAGGTACCGATATTAGAAAGAGAAAGAAATTTTACTGCGTTCGAGGCTTGTGGAAAACTTTATCAATTCACGAGAATACCATTTGGAGTTACCAATGGTGTAGCCGCCTTTCAACGAACTCTTGAATATATTATCGATAAGGAAAAGCTACAAGGAATCTTCGCTTATCTCGATGACGTTACTGTTTGTGGCAAAAACAAGGAGGAACACGATAGAAATTTGCGACAATTTATGGAAGTAGTGAAGAAATACAGACTAACTTTAAATGAGAAAAATTTAACTTTAGCAAAAGCACGATAAGCCTTTTGGGTTACACGATTACAAATAATGCGATTGAGCCTGATAAAGATCGACTTGTTCCTCTTATAAATTTGCCGCTACCATCTAATGCCGCTGAACTCAAAAGAGCACAAGGGCTGTTTGCTCACTACGCCAAATGGGTCAACAAATTTTCCGAGAAGATCCAACCGTTAATTAATGCAACCCACTTTCCTCTTAATGAGACTGTGCAGAACAGCTTTCAGCAACTAAAAGCAGACATACAGAAGGCAGCATTGGTTGCTATTGATGAAATGGAAATATTAACAGTTGAAACAGATGCTTCCGAGTTTGCTTTAGCCGCGACGCTTTCCCAAAAAGGTCGCCCCGTTGCATTCTTTTCAAGAACGCTATCAGACAGTGAACGCAAGCATGCTTCTGTAGAAAAAGAAGCTTGTGCCATCGTTGAAAGTCTCAGAAAATGGCGGCATTATCTACTGAATAGACATTTTATTCTTATCACAGATCAGAAATCAGTGAGCCACATCTTTAGCCAAAGTCATACAAGCAAAATAAAGAACGACAAATTTGAAAGATGGAGGCTAGAACTATCATGCTACAAGTATGACATCATTTATAGACCAGGTAACGAAAATGTTGCAGCTGATGCCCTCTCGAGAGTTTGCGCATCCATAAGTAACAACAAGTTATATGAACTACATGATGCCCTTTCTCATCCAGGAATAACTAGAATGTACCACTGGATCAGGCAGAAAAATATGCCCTACTCTATCAATGATATTAAGCAAATGACTGCCTCATGTCCAATATGCGCAGAAATTAAGCCACGATTCGCAAAATCCAAAGGAATACTTATTAAAGCTACATCAGCTTTTGAGCGACTGAATATTGATTTTAAGGGTCCTTTGCCATCAAATACTAAGAACAAGTATATACTCACGATAATAGATGAATTTTCACGGTATCCGTTTGCCTATCCTTGCGCGGACATGACCTCTGTGACTGTCATAAACTGTCTCAGAAATATATTTTTTGAATTTGGTCAACCCCTATATATACATAGTGACCGAGGTGCTTCCTTCATGTCAGAAGATCTGCAGACCTTCTTACGAAATTGTAACATCGCATCTTCTCGCACAACGCCGTATAATCCGCAAGGAAACGGCCAGGTAGAAAGATTGAATGGAACTCTTTGGAGAACAATACAACTTTACTTACGTTCAAAAAATCTACCCATTGAAAATTGGGAGCAAGCTTTAAAACCGTCACTACACTGCGTACGCTCACTTTTGTGCACATCGATAAATGCCACTCCACACGAGAGACTATTTAACTTTCCTCGAAGAACACCTGTTGGAGAATCCCTTCCATCGTGGCTCGTTCCAGGTCCAGTATTGTTAAAAAAATATGTACGAGGTTCAAAGACTGATCCCTATGTGGAGGAATGATTTTTTTTTTCATTCATTAGGTAAATAATAGTTATTTCTACAAATAAGTAATTGCGCGATAAAATAAATATCAAATAACTTAAGTAGTTACCAAATAGTATAAAATTATCTAAATATGTATTTTTTATTGTTTGATTCATTTTATTTCAAAACCGATTTTCAATACTCTGTTGTTGTTCATTATGCGTGGCACTTCACTAAGTGGGCGGTACCCACCAATGAAGTACGACATTATTTGAAGTATTATGTTACCCGAAAAAATACGAAACTACATGGGCGTCATATGTCAAAATTATCATCCTAAATTAGACAGAGTATAGATGCGTGCGCATAGGAAAACTGTTAATTTTTCCCGCCATTGCGAAAATTTTTTCACATCGTTGTCACTGTCGAAATTATAGTTTTTTAGTATTATTTTCTTTTCGAGTGTGTTGAAAAACGTCGTATGATACACGTATGTATTGACGATTACCGTCCTCGGCTCTCTTAAGACCCTCACCTAACGGCTCGAGCCTCAACGGCGCCTCAGCGGTAATCACCAACATTACACACTTGTAGCATAATGTACTATTATTGGCCAGAAATGTCTCAGAACTATATGTGGTAAATCAAATTATGAATCTTGTAAACCTTTATTTAAAATTCTATAAATATTGCCTTTGCCTTGAAGGATGTATATTCTTGATGTCACAATGTTCGTTAAACAGAACTCAAATCTTTATCTGTACTCAGTAGGTACTGTACTTTATCGTACTGATCTATTCACTGAATCAAGTTATATATTTACAACACAAATAGACTTTTAGTCGCTCATTGCAAGTTCAGCAATGTTTTAAGTTTACCAATTAAAGGTGTTTCAAATTAGAGTCAAGACATGGTTACAAACATGAAAATAATTTGAATTAAGCATTTTGTAGCTTTTTGTGTGTTAAATCGGCTTTGACTAGAATTTAACATCTATGTATTTAACTATGTTTCTGGCAAATAAATAAATATCTTTTTTTTTTAAACTCCTATCATAGCTTTGGGTCGTAGCTTCCAATACTGTCCTTTTTCTTTTATTTTTGAATATACAGAAATATCACGTCTATATTTTTTATATGTTTAGATAATTTACATTGACATATTTTTTTGGGTTATGCATATAAATATATAAAACTATAATATAAATATTATTTTGTTATTGTTAGATGATATTTATTTGTATAGGAAAATAAAACTTCTTTTTAATTAGTTTTATATTTGATGAGAGAGACAGTTAATAAACAGACAAGACAAAATTCTGGAACCTACTGTCCTCTAATGTCCTTAACTATTTCTACCAGGATTTGAATTGCAGCCTCTAAGCGCTCCTGTATAGCAATATGTCTCTCCTGCTGGTCGTAGGCCCAGCGAGGCATGCCCTTAGCTCGCCGCACTGAAATGAATAAAATTTTGTAGTAAATCAGTAATGTGGATATAGTACCATAGTACTTATAATTTTAGCACATTTAGTTACATTTAATCTGAATTTTGGTTTCATTACTCTACAAACATAATTGCTGAATACTCACATTGCCTTTGAGATCTCAATTGCCTGGGAGGAGGAACATAGTCGTGCTGAGGAGGATCTGGCATATTTTGCTGAGCACTGTGAGGTCCTAAAAATAATGTTTTCTATTATATGTCTGTCACAAAAAAATATTGTAGGTTAGGAAAGCAATTAGATACATACTATTTTCAATGTCAATATTATCATTAGCGGGCTCAGCAAGCTGGATCTCCTGCTCCTCAGATTTTTGGTGGTCAATGGCAGGCATTTGTAGTGTTAGTGGCAAACCTATTAGAGACAGAGTTCAATCATCAAGCCATTACACAGAGGTACCTGAGTAGGAGCCTCACCCATTGTTGGTACCTTATGTGCTCATGTAGGTACATAACCATGATGAGTATGCACAAGTTAGAGTAACTTGTGCATGACAGATCATTTCACTTTAAAACTAATACTAGGTATTGACAAATCTATACTAATATTATAAAGCTGAAGAGTTTGTTTATTTGAATGCGCTAATCTCAGGAACTGCTGGTCTGATTTGAAAAACTCTTTCAGTGTTGGATACTGCATTTATCGTGGAAGGCTATATACCATCACGCTAAGACCAATAGGAGCGGAGCACCAATGAAGAATGTTTCAAAATCGGTTTTTTTTTCTATTTGAGAGCTTCCGGTCCGTGCGTTGGGTAAACAGTTAATCACTACATAGTATAAAACAAAGTCGCTTTCTCTGTCCCTATGTATGCTTAAATCTTTAAAACTACGCAACGGATTTTGATGCGGTTTTTTATTAATAGATAGAGTGATTGAAGAGGAAAGTTTTTATGGATAATACATGTGACATCCCAAGGGAACGCGGGTAAAACCGCGGGGGACAGCTATATATTATATAGATATTATTGTCTGGAATAGCACATAGCCTCCTTTTTATCCCGGGAAAATGTAACATCCCCCGGGAACGCGGGTAAAACCGCGACAAATGTTGAATAAAATATTAGAGAAACTAGTGTATTATTACTATTAGCGATAAATAATAAATATCCAGGGTATGCGCACACCAGGCAATACCACCACCGCCACCTTTCCCTCTAGTGCCAGCACAGCACTGGCTGCTCCAAGTCTATGAACGGCTGAAGCTTATTAGGCCCGCCGCCAGTAGCTGACGCTTTCCTTCTAGAGTCAACCCCCTTTGTCTTCACTTTGGCTTTAAACACTATCCAATACTGGATTAGTAAAGAAACAATTATTCCTGATCCCTGATGTGTGATGCTATGTGTTAAGAATGAGCAACAATCGTCCATCCTAACAAGCTTTCGGAATTATATGATTAGTAGGAGTAAACATGCTTGAAGAAATTGTGTGTCAAAATGTGTATCGAAATGTAATGTAATTGATTATTTGTATATTATTGAGTAATTGTAAGTGAATTGAATTTACGGCAATATAAAATTATTATGATAAGATCAAGTTGGTGGGTACAAATATGAAATGCGTAATTGAGGTACCTAGTACATAAAAAGTAACTCACGGTTTTAGCAATCCTTTCCCTAGAGGGGACAATATCGTGGCTGTTTGTCTTGATGTCTCGACTAACGTCTTACGAACGACCAAGACCGCAGTGCTGTTTCCAAGGGAATTATTATTATTGATTTCTTCAGCATTTAAGCTCGTCGCAGAACTTAAGGGTGTGTCCGTCCCAGTGTTAGCAACCTGAAGGGAGCTCACTATCGTACTTGGGGCGTAGAATTATCGTACATGTACCGAATTTGAATGAAATTATCGTACTTATTAGGATAATGTCAGGTATATTTATTTTCAATATATACAGAGTGACTGGAGAGATACCTTCGATACTTATGGAGAGTACTCGGTACTCGATTCTCGTTAAAATGATATAATAAAATTAGGTGCTTAATTTTTGACCAAAATTTCTCTAAAAATAAGTGAAATGTGGATATTATACTCTAGTTAAGTATGGCTCATCTATACACCAAAGCAGAATACCTGGACATGGTTCGTGCGTATACGCGTGCTAATGATAGTTTGCAAGGTGATCCGTTCGTTTTAAATCGCGTTTAAGACAATATTCGTAAACGTGCCGAACTATGCATCACACGAGGCGGTACACATTTTGAACAACTTTTAAGACTAGTGTAAATACGTAGGTAAGTAGGTAGTTTAATTAAATTCAATCGTTATAAATAGGTATGATTGCATTTTTAAATACGCTGGATATACCAAGGTTCTTGAACTTTTCAGTTGCTCTGTAGATTTAACCTTGTCTCAATACCTACACTTTATTTAGTCAACAAATTAGTAATTACCTAGGTATTTTTGCCTGTCATAAACCAGGATTAAAGTATGAAAGGAAAACGGATCATACATGGGGCGAGGTCTTGATGTAGTTGTACAGTGTAGGTACCTATGTATTCTGTGTTGATAGCGCGCTGCGCGACACGTGCGTCCGCACGGTATCCAAGTATTGCTTAGGTAAATACGGGACTCGGTGCACTGTTTACTAAGAAGTAATTTTATATTTATTTTTAGTGTTATTTTTTTTCATCATATATGATCGCCAACTATCACGTTCTCAAATATTGAAGGTATCTCACCAGTCACTCTGTGTAATTATAAAAAGATAATTTATTGGACAACCAAGATCTACGCGTTAGTTACCGATACTTAATTAAATAGTGAGTGTTATTAACTAAAAACAAAAAAAAAATATGAAGTGATTCAGTATCGGAGAATCAAATTTGTCCATCAACATCCTCAGAATGCCTTTCTGACATTCTCTCCAAATGGGACGCCGTCTTTCTTCTCACAATGGCGCAGCAGTCTTCAGAGCATGCTGAAGCTGTTGTTGTATTGGACTCGTAGGGCGTCACGAGATTTCAGTGTGTCGCTGGCCACACAAGCTGCTTGTGTAGAAGGTTTGGCAGTAAGCGTAAGCCGTCATTATATCAGCCCAGGGATGTCCACTGCTGAACATAGGCCTTCTCCTTAGATTTCCACCTCTAACGGTCTCGAGCCGCCTACATCCAGTGGCTTTCAGCGACTCTGACCAGGTCGTCCTACGCGGCGTTCTCCTGTACGTGGTCGCCATTCGAGAATCTTTCTTCCCCATCGGTTATCAGTTCTTCGAGCGATGTTACCTGCCCATTGCCACTTCAGCTGGCTGACTACGAGCTATGAAATTATAAATATAAATAAAGCCTTTATTTTTCTACGAATGTCCTCGTTTTGGACCCTGTCGCATAGAGAAAATACGCTTGAAGATAACCTCCATTGCAGAGTGAAAATGACGTAACCGTGTCATAAACCATTCTACAATTGGATTAGTCAAAAAAACTTTCGTGGTTTCATAAAACCACATAATGTTTTTTTTAATAGGTACCACACACTATAACAAAATCCCTGCATCGACTTTAGATTTGTCCTTGCAAAAATTTAAGGATCATATTAAAGCTGTATTGGTAAAAAAGGCTTATTACAAAATAAATGAATATTTAAATGATAATAGTGCCTGGTTGTAAATGTATTGATGTATGGTATGATTTATTTTTTATTTGAATGCAATGTAAATTTATCTATAACTTTGAATATGTTATGGTCACAGTGATAACACTTTGTGTGTATTCTAAAATTCATATTTTTTTTTTATGTGCATCAAATTTAAGTTAGTCATGCTCGCTTTAATGCCTTTGCTTGTGGCGGCGTCGTGTGGCGGGTCGCTCACTTCCCTACAATATGGCGAGGAGGGCGATGGCTGCGTCATACTTGTGAACAGGTGCTGCTTGTGGGGGCTGGTCGGTTTTGGTTTGTTTGTATTTTTTTTTCATTAGATATTTATAATATTAAGTATATTATTGTTAAATAATTCTGCAATATTGCCATAACACACAGGTATTGTCAATGAGACTAAATAATATTTTATGTAATAAATCTAAGTTTGTTTTTTGTTTAAAAGAGTAATTGCTAAGTTTATTGCCGGCTCTTCTCAGTAAAAAACAACCTTCCGAACCGGTATTAGAGTCAGACTATTCATAAGTGCTTGTAAAGGCCTATTTGAATAAAAATATTTTCATTTCATTTCACCGACAAATAAGCAGACGGTACATCGTACCAGGGTAGAATTTTCGTATATGGACAGAAATTATCGTACTTATTAGGGCAATATCTATTAAAAATGAATAAATATATCATATCAAACATAATATTTGATTTGAGTGAAAATTTGATAGAATATGTAGAGGACGTGTATTAGGAAGAGATAAATTATAAATAAATATTTTGTGCGGCGAAGTGTCACACTGGAATGAAAAGAAAGTGTAGTCCCTATCCAAGATCTATGGATAAAATGAAAAAGGGAATGTAGACCATTTACATGACAGAGCGGATAATCCAAATATGGTTTGTTGGCATTGGTAGATGCTAACTAATGAGAAGGCATGTACAGCAGACGCTGACTAAAGTTACTGTTTCGGAGGTGGTGTAACTTGTCAGAGCGGATCATAACAACTAATAGTATAGAGAATTTGATTTTCAGTATTTCGGTATTGCCTCAAGATTTTATTGGACAACAAAATAATGCTACTGCGCTATTTAGGCTATCAGCATATGAGTAATATAATTTTTGCAATGCAATGTATATTATCGAACAATCTGCGTACGATAACTATTATTAAAGATTATCGTATGCGTACGATATTACCGTACGGTTCCAAACACTGCCCGTACAAGCTTTGCAGTAGTACCAACTCTCAGAAAATATTTCCCCCTAAGCTAAAGTCAAAAAGCTCTAAAAACCTCACTATTACATGAAATCCCCTTCAATAAAAAAACAACGATTAAAACATACACTGTATGATGAAGTTAGTTCCTTAATTGGTGATTAAAGCGTGCAGGCACCGCGCTAATTAAATCCTTGTTTATTTTAATGAACTCCGAATTCTTTGTAACGAAAAATTTCTCTACACGATTTCTCGCTAGGTCAATAAATAATTATGATTGGCTGGATTGGGTTATATCAGTATCAATACTTGTAAATAAAAAAGCTTCTAAAAAAACCTCTAAAAATATTAAACCCCTAAAACATCTATTCTACTTAGTCAAAATACTAAATTTGGGGGGAAAACCTCTAAATTGAGAACTGCAGAGTCAGTAGGACTGGCAGTCACCTCCACTGATTAACTGAATATAAAGGTAACACAAATTGGATTGAACCACAGAATCAATTCCTACCACACAATACTTACTCCAGCTTGGATTGTTCTGTATACTATACTGATTCTGTGATACTATTAATGAAACAATTTGAATGCTTATATTTTTGTCTCGATTGAATAAAACTCATAATCCACTGTACCAGTTTTAAAAATTCTTTCACCATTTCACTTAATAACTAAAAAAATATATAATAGTTTCCCTACCACAACTCAAATAATGTAACCCAAGGTGTAAAAATTATCGCTGCGAATATCGCAGCGATAATTTTTACACCTTTTACATCCATAGAAATAATGATGTAAGTACTACTACAGTTGCAGATTACGTACTTCAGTATAAACCGTCATTAATTTATTTTACAAGTTTACATTATATTGACTAAAACATTCAAGAATATAAAATTCATCAAATTAGTTTGAAAATTATAAATATGTACCTACTATGATTTTCTAATCATGGACTTATCTCGCAGGTTTCACATATCAGACTCGGCAATTGTCCCTTCCGTCCTTTTCTGGGCTGAGGACCAGCCCAAAAAGTATAAATGGGTCAATCAACTTTATTTTGTATCATATTCAGTAACATAGGAAATACACAATTTATAATTTTTTCTAATTCTTTTACCAGCAGCGCACTTTTTCAATTATAAATTAGATTTTGTGATCAAAATAATGACAATGTCAGGGGAACACGGGAAGTCGGAATTTTAAAATAATGGCTCAAAGACAAAATATCAGCTTCATGCTAAGGAATTAATAAATATTCATTTCAAATATTTGTAGCTCATTCTACATTGATACTTATTATTAATTATAATACATCTGGGACATAAATTCACTTTTTACTGTTATGAAAGACATATTAAAAGCAACAAATAAAATCAAAATTTCTAAAAAGACGTAACAATAGGTAAATTTTTGCTAATAAAACAAATTCCTTAATTTGGATTAGATTTTAAATAATTTTTTACAATCTGTTTTACATGTTCGATATTTGGGGACAACATAGTTGCTCAAAAGACCTTTACAGTTGTTTGATGAAGGAAATGGTGGTAACTGATAACAATACTTTTAATTAACTCCAAGGCTACTTGCTGACTTAATTATGTAGGCACCTCTTTTGTCCCACACTGGATACATTTTCTACTTACTAAGGAATCACTGTGGTACCAAGTTTGAAGATAGAGAAATCTTTAATCAAGATAGAGAAACCTTTACAGGAATACAACTTTAAAATGTATTACACTAATGATAAAGGAAAGATACAGCCAACCCATGAACACAAAATAAAGTGATTCAAGAACATGTTGATCTGGCACATAATTAAATTTACAATGTTTGTCAACATATGACATAATCCAGATCTAAATATGGTTACCTGGTGGTGTATTATATCCTAGTCCAAACAGCCTTTGATGTAATGTGTTGACTACCCTAAGTTTTTGTTTACAAATCATTAAAAATCATCCCTTAAATGCATTATGAATATAGTTTATTACAGAATACTTTTATTGTTTGCAAATTTTGGATCCTGAAAGTACACTTAAAGTAGCTTCTTCACATGCATCTGTAGTCAAAGCAAGTTTCCATTATTCTATAAAATGTTCAACAAAAGGGTTTGTAGCTTTGCTTGCCTCTTGAAGATGATACATTGACAATTATTTTTTTCCAATGTGTCCTCGCATCCTTCATTATTCAAATGTATTTGCACAAGTTTAGGTCCTTCAGAAATTTCAATGACCAATGGTTGATAATTTTGATATTATCCAATAACACTCAACACTAGTTGCAGGTGGATCTTCACTCCCAGTGTATTCACACTAAAAAGCGATAGCATGCTTGCATCCACCTAAAACAAAACAAAAGAAATGTAAATTGATTGATGTTTATGTTATGTATACAATAATAAGAAAAACATTAATTAAATTAACTTTGATGTTTAAAGAAAATACCAAATCATAACTAGTATACGTCTTTAAATAAAATAAAAAAGTTTTAAAGTGAGATTCATTGCCTTCAGCCTTAGAAAGTTGCTTAGTCTAACTAGAACTAACTCTTAAATGTAACGTACGTCATTATGGTGTGGTTTAACAACCAACTGGCTTGGTGGGCCTAAGCACTGAAGCTAAGCAAGAAAAATAGTTACCTAAATGTGCAGCATATTCTTCACATTCAACAGAAAGAATAGTTTCTTCTGTTTCTTTGCAAGTACTTAAGAGAATAACATTTCTGTCTGACAAGCTCGGCCACTTGAGCTTATGCTCAAGTGTAATCCGAGCTTTACCTACACATAATATGTCTCCATCTTGTTTCACTTGGACACAGCTAATTGCTGATTCACCGTAAGATTTTCACTCAGATCTAAAACAAACAAGCACTTAAATACTGAAAGAAAATTGTTCATGTAAATCGGGATATCGTATTTATCTAATATTTACAAATAGTATATATGTATATATCATGCTTGAGTGAGCTTCAATAATATTTCGTTTAAATTACAATTATTACTTGTGTATAGGTTATGTTATGTTGAAAGTATTTATCAAACATTTGTTTATATTAATCTATTTTATGATTTATAATTTACCATGTAACATAATAATTACCTTGCAGCTTTCAGTCGTTTGATCTCTGCTCTCGTAAAATCGAGATTTGATGCCAAATATGGTGACATCTTAAATGAATCTATATTCGGTAGTTTATCCGATTGTGCTTTGAAGAAACCAAATTCTGTCGTTATCCTAGATTGACTACAAATATATATTCACAAATAATTACACAGAATACACTTTTAAACAATTTTTTTACAAACACTTTATAACATTTTAAATATCGACGCCGATATCATTGACGTCACATTGCATTTCAACCAATGGTGACGCGTTTTGTAAGTTTCAATTTCCCTCCCTTATTGACCATTTTTTATATAATACTAGGGGACACCCGCGGTCTCATCCTCGATTTTTAAATAAAATCGTATTGAGTTTTCAAACATATATCAAAATAAAATGCAATTTAAATCAAGAGCACTGAGAAGTATTGATATCAACGTCGATGCAAATCACCCCCAATAAACTTTCTACCCCTTTTAAACCCTAGAAGCCTATTTGGAAAGTACATAAAGCCTTAATATACGTCTCAGAGGCATACACATATATGATCTATTCTCACACAGATTTTTTACATTTATAACACACTAATTTTGACATTATCTTTTTTTATTATAAGAGGATAGTAGTGTTTGTGTTTTTTGGGCTTGGATTCTTATTCTTCATTATCACTATTTAAATCAGTAGGGTTTATAAGAATTTGGCTTATATTTTCTCATAAAGATCTTTTCCATGTCGGAACTTCAAGTCACTTCTCCATCCAAAGAGTGACCAAATCTGTGCTGAGTCGCTTCATAAATTCTCTTCTGTTCAATAGTTTTTTTTATATTTCGTTATCATGGTGTGGCCATATATTATAGAAGAATTAACAAAAGCCATATTTATGATTCCATAAAACACAGCCATTGGCCATCTATTTATTACTTTTGCGGCTGCACGACATTGAGGCGCACATTTGATGAAATGAGTCTACTTCGCCTTTAGTTTGGTTATAAAATAGAATCATGTCAGGTTTACCAGTTGAATCATCTAATTTTCATCCCAAAAGGCTTAGAGGTAAACTATATTTGCAGGTTTCATCTTTGCTTTGAACGTCGTCGATAATCAGGTGATCCTCAATAACTACAATCGGAATCTGAATCTTCCAAAAATTATCATTATCCTCGTTTAAGATTCCCAAAATACCGTCTTCGTTTTTTCTTTTAGACCGTGACATAGTTATACCTGCAAAACGCCGAAAATAATCATAAAATATACTAAAACAAACAAAAGTAAAATCACACAAATTATGTTAATACTAACACAAAGCCTAAACATACGCCGCGCAGGCGTGCTATACATCGATAAATCAAAAATGGGGGGACTTACCTTAACAACTTGGGTATCATCCGCTAGCTCCCGTCGACCACTGAGTTCGCGAAAGAGCACGAAGCGCTAGCTTCCACCGTTAGAAAAAACCAAACGATATTCGGATGGGTGTACGCCTCGCAGGCGTAGATTAGGCTTCCAGGGTTAATCCCGTTAGGCGATGAGTTTCAATAAAATACGTCTTCCTTAAATTATGTTGAAGAATGTTTATGCAAATTATGAAGTAGATTGGACCAAAGAAGTACGTTGTCCATACAAACTTTGCCCCCGTTTTGACTCCCTTCTTTCTTATCGGATGCCTACGTCATACAAAGAACACCTTTTCCAAATTTCAGGTCTTTACGATCAGCGGTTTAAAAGCTGTGCGTTGATCTGCCCGTCAGTCATTTAAGACAAAGTATTTTATATGTATAGATTTTCTGGGTTTAGGTCCTAACTAAATAAAAAAAATCCTTTTAAGTATAAAGTAAAGACAATAAAGAATCCAGAAAAATATATTTTAGACAAATTTAAGTTTGATGCATATTCCCTATTGCGGGCCGTTCTCGATAATGATATGTGTGGTTTTAGTAAAATCAATAGAGATGAAAGTAAAATAATATATATCGATATTTTAAAATACTATCGATAATTGTCGAGTGAAAAATTATCGATACACTATAGTCAGTTTTCTATGATTATTCATACATATTCCCAAAGCATTTAATATCTAAAAGTATAGAAAAAAATATTCAAAGAAACTGTTCTTATAGTTTTTTTTACTTTTTACATACTATGCATATTTATATTTTGGATTTTTGATGATTAATAGTATTAGCATTTTCGTGCACCTAGCTAATAGTCTTACTTTTATTTATTTATTTGCATTTCATAAAGATTGTAGAGAATTTTTGAAGTGAAACCTTCTTTATCCGCGTTGGGCAGCTTTTGCTAGGGGAAAATCTTATGGGATCGCGTCACCGACATGCTCATGACTGGCGCACGCGCCAAATGTGCTGTGCGCCTTAGACACTTGTTGGATGGGTGAAATCTCGTGCGTTCGCGTCATCGACATGCTTCTAGCAGTATATCTGTAGCCATGCAGCTGACGTATAGAGTTGTGTATATCTTATAAGTGAAGTTGGATGGATTTAGTGAAAAGTTCTATGTTTATATACTGTGCATTGTTAGAATAGTGGTTTTGTTTGATTATTATTTTAATCTTTTAATTGAAGAATCAGTGTGTAGTATAATAGTGAGTACTAAATAAATATACTAATATTTTGAAGATAAAACTTCTTTAGCGCGTTGAGTGATTTTTGGTAAGGGAAAATCTTATGGGTAATACTCATGACGTATTGCGCTAGTGCCAGACTGGCCATCCAACCTACATACTGAAATAACTGGCTTGACATTATTTCACTGACAAGCCATGAACCGACAGACGACAAAATTCTTGACAGCACAAAAAAAATAATGAGAAATGGAAATGGACTCACTTACAAATTTTGAAATTCAAATAATTTCGACTATATTTGATTTCAAAATTCAAAAAAGAACACAGTTATTTCAAAGATTTGAGTTTTCACTTCTGTCAGCAGTCCTCATGACGGGCAATTTTAGGGGTATTAAACACGAAACCAGAATTGCGTTAAAAAAATATATCGAAATTTATACGAATTCGATGCTTTAAAATATATAATATCAAATATAGATATATCGCGATTAAATATATCGATAATGAAATGGATTAAATATCGATATTTTTATATATCGATAGTTTTTGCCCATGCCTTAAAATCAATAATTTACATCGGAAGTGCAGTCGAACTCGCACCGAAAATAAAACTGTCCTATCATAGGTTTAAGAACGATTCCTGGAATGTCTAATATTACCAAGTAAGTGAATAAATTCAATGATTTTTATCATGTATAGGAGATTCATTATGCTCAATCTATATAAATATAAGCAAAATAGGGCTCCTTTGACGTCCACCATCACCTTCAAACTACTTAACACATCGGGCTGGGACTGCTACCATTCGACGCAGAATTTTTCCTAGATGTTTATAGGCTCTATATTATATAGTTAAGCGAAACCGCTGGGATAGCTAGTCATCTATAAAAATTACTGGCATGGGATGGATATTGATTATTGCTTAACATCATTGACATATTTCTTTAAAGAGTTCTGAACATATGTATCCCTCATAGATTCCAACAAGAACTGATCCCACTAAACCGTAAAATTATTATTGTTTATTTAAGTTAATCAATTCTAAGAAGATAATATACATAGGGCAAGCCCATCAACAATAGATTGCTCTTTTAGGAACTAAATTTATTTTCCCACACATGTGCTAAGTCAGATTTTGTGATAGCTTTACAAAATTATTTTAATTTGCAGATTTCGCTGAGCAACGCAAAGGGTCCTGGATACAGCGATTGAATTTCAACATCCTAATCACATTTGAATTGTACATATAACCAGTGCTAATGGCAATGATGTTGGAAGCGGAGGTGAATGGTTTCGAGTTGGAGTCGCTAACCGAGCTAACACCGATGCTGGCGGAGGAAGAGTCGCTAGCCGAACTACCGCCGGGCAAGTATACTCTGGTGGGCTGGGACATGCAAACCACTGGCAAGAGGCTAATCGATGATATTTCCCGAATAGCTGTGTATACACCTGAGCGATCGTACTCTCAGTACATTATAGCCTTCAATGATCTGAACTCTGAGCCGAGACGCCGTCACATGGACAGTGTGGTTACCGCCGGACGCTATCAAAAGCTCAATGATACTAATTCTCCTACGGAAATAAGAACAAAGTCTGTAATGTCAGTTGCAGTTGACTTCCTGGATTGGCTTGAGAAAGAGAAGGGCGATGGCAGTCTGATCCTCATTTACCACGAGCTCGGTTTGGACCATAACGCTATCATGCTACTTGCAGCACTTACTAGGTACGAGTTACTCGACCGCTTCAAGTCGCTGGTTGCCGGTTTCGTGAACTGTGCACTAGTGCCGAACAAGTGCATGGCGATTTTCAACTCGGTCACGTTGCAAGTACTGGAGCAAGTACAACGGGACGAGGAAACGCTCTCCGTGGATTGTACATTGGAACGCGCCACTGCCGCTTATAGGATTGTGGAGCATCTTGCAGAGGATGTGCATGGGGAAGTAGGTGCAGCAGGTGAAGATGCCAAGGCTAGCAATGACATGGGGGAAATAGCACGAGCGTTGGCGAGACCAGTTCATACCGAGCTGGAAGCCCTCTCTGGTATCAAAAAGCGGCTTGAGAGACAGAGCATGTTCCGGCCGGTATTCGCGCCCCTGCTGGAGTTGATGCACACGGAACGCTACCGCGTCACGCATCTGGGAGACTTGATCAACGACTCCGGCCTGCTCTACGGTCAGATGCGGGAGTCCTGGGAGGACATGCAACGAGCTGGCTTAAGGAAAGAATTGTCTGTTTTAGCTCTATCCGCTAAAGAAAAAGATATCAATGAGCTGATCGAGATCTTCGACTGTCACTTCGACCCCGCCAAAGTGCCTATACCTCTTGCACCTAGACAACGAGCTAGGGCGTCATCCACTGACTCGAATTAACAAAAAAAAAATACATTTATTCACACATTATTATACCAAACGTATTATACATTAGGTTAAGTCTTCTTCGGAATTGTCATGATTCATGCATCAATAAAGGAGTACACACGTCATTATTTTCTTTTTATTATTTTCACAAACCAGCCAGCCAGGGCGATTCGAGTGTATCTTAATCGACATCGTAACCGACAATAAAAAAATGTGACAGCTTTAGGAATAAAATTATACATTTCGAATTGTGTAACTTGTTAACGATTGGTCGAGTCAACGATACCAATTTGAAATTAGACAAAACAAATTTGAATTGTTTTCAATTGTTACTCAACTGACAAGCTGAAATTGGCATGAAATTACAAACGATTACTATTATAAATCCGGCGGTAACTACTTTGCCTCCGCAGTCACTGAGAATCAAAAGCTTAACTTTTATTTATCATGGTTTTTTCTATTAATTGACTAGTTTTCGGTAACTAATCTACAGCTTTATTATTTTTTTGAGTTATAGTACCATAAAAGCGAGGATGACTTATTTTATGTATTAGCGCTGGCTGAAGTGCGACCACGGACTATAAGCCGAATATTTTTGAGGATTTCAGAGAGCAACTCTCTAAAATAGGCTAATAATACTATATAATAATACAGCTTATACTGCCTCAGAATATCCTGCAGGCTGTTGCGATTGCTCTGATACCCATTGTTTTTATTATTTGACAAAAAATGTTACTCCTACAATGCCGTGAAAACGTTAATGGAATAATAAAGGATAAAAATCGTATTGTGTTGATGAAAGTCATAAACTATCTATATGCAAAGTTTGGAAGACACACATCCATATTGTCTATCAAATACAGGCCCAGTTGATGGTTACTGGCAGAAGGTATGCTAGTTTGTCAATTGACACATTTGTACACTGGACCATAATTTATATGCGCCGGAAAGATATGTTCATAAAGGAAATGAAAAGGAAATTAGTATACATACTTATTTAATGGAGAGTATTTGTGACCTACTACTTGTGTTACTAGAAAAAGTAAAACCTATGCCAAATGTTTACTAATAATTTTAATAGTACAGGATAGCTTCTACTCTTTTTTTTTAACAGACATCAAAGGGAAAAAGTATGCATTTCATTAGTTTCTAATTAATTTGTAATTTAATTATTGTTATTTGTATTTAAAACAATCATTTATTAATCAATAAGTTAACAATCACATGTAGGGATTGCTTAAACTTACGAACTACTAACGAAGTTAAGTACACATCATGACAGTAGAAATGTAACTTTTGACATCATAGGAACATAATTAATATTTACAGGATTGTGCAATATTCAATAGGTTTAAGTTAAACCTAGAAGACATTCAAAGTGTTTTCTTTGCGAATAATGTTTTTGCTCATTTACAACAGTCATACTGGGCATCTGACATTTTCATGAAGTTACAGCATATGTATTTGAACAATGTGATATCAGGCCACTTGGTGGGGCTTTGACTTCATAATAAACAGTTGAAAGGTTCTGTATGAACTCCATGCAGCTCTTTGTGCAGTTGGTTTTGGATCTCTAAATTCTTCATAATTCCTGTCAGGCCATATATTCAACTCACAATATTTGATGCACAAAGTTAATATATGTAATAAATCTATTCCGAGACAGTACATAGTTTTCCTTATTTCTCCTTAATTTCATTCATGTCAAAAAGAAGTCTTTTATATATTATTGAAAAACATACATACATTTACTATATGATTCAAATCCAGTGTAAAAAGCATCATTCTATTGTTGATTTAGTAATTTTTTTGAGCTTTGTCATTTATCATCAATTCTGGATTCAGTATTTACACTATTGTTTTGGGTCACAATTTCTTCAACTTCATCACATTTTCTACGGACTCTTAGCCTGTACTCTTTAAAGATACTATTTTAAATTATTATAAATCATAGTGCGTTTTTATAAATTAACATTTCCCGAGCTTGCTCAGCTCCTTGTTTTGAGCTGAGGCTTGTGATTCCTTAATATATAGAACTTTTTTTCTATTGTTTATTGCATGGATTATAAAATAAATAACTTAAAATTTACTTAAATCTATGTACAGTTATATTCATCTTAATTTATACCTAATAAATATTATACTTATTTGTTTCAAAAGACTCCATGACAATAACTACATCACATTCAGACATCTAATGTTGCGGACATATTCCACATTTCTGTAGCAATTCTTGGATTAACATATATGATAATGCTAATTTTAGTTTTTCATTATGCTCTTTATCACATTCTCGCCTTTGTTTTTGTTGTTCATGTAGTTTTTGCCCACGGAAAAATGAGCCTGGTAATAATTAGCTCTGAAAAGAATACAAGAATTTAGGTTATGCTCAGAATAAAATCATATTTGGCATTCTTATGTGACAAAAAGTGAATGTTATTCTATAAAATTCAAAACCATTTATTCAGTTTAGTCCCGTGGAGGGCACTTATGAGGGTGAAATTTTAAGTTACTGAAGCTACTACCAGTTCAGATGTCAGCCTTCAACTGAGAACAGCCAGCAAGAAACTCAGCAAGGTTACTCTTTGTTTAAATATATTATTGATATAAATGTTATCTATTCATTTTCAGGCTTTTTTATTATCTCAATTTATATGGTTTTATATTTAACAATTACAAAATACTTAATATAAGGAACATTCAAAAACAAAAAAGAAATAACAACACTACAGAGTAGAAAACAACCTAAACAAGCAAATTAGAGGTGCACTGCACAGAGAGTTGCTATTTCCATACATTTTTATCTTCAATATAATGAACTAACTTGTAATATGCTCTTTCTTTCAAAACATTCTTAACATCATTTTTGAATTTAGGATCTGACATTTTGGTTACTGAGACTGGTATTTTATTATTAAATCATACACAATAATTACCAAGAAAGGACTTGTTAGCTTCAGCTAGTCTAAAGTATGCAACAACTAACTACTCCCTTGGTCTTGTATTAATGTTATGGATATCCAATTTTGACTCAAACATTCCTGTTTCTACATATAAACATTATATTTTCATAAATATATAGTGAAGATAACATCATTATATTTAATGATTATTAAGACCCATATTGAAAATTGCATGAACTGCTCTTTTTTTATAACAAATATTGTTTCTATATCTGCTGCTGCTCCCCAAAATAAAATATTATAGGACAAGAGGCTATGAAATTATGCTAAATAAACTAATTTGGCTGTTGCAACTTTTGTTAATTGTTTAATTTTCCTTACAGCAAATGTAGCCTAACTTAATTTAGCAGCTAGAGTATCAACATGAGGTCCCCACTGTAATTTGTTGTCTAATAAGACCCAAAAATACAGTTTTATGAACAAGATCAATATTGCTCCCATCTATTATTATTAGGCTATCTACTTGTGCTACATCCGGTAAAGAGTACCATAACCATTTAGTATTCTTTGAATTTAGTATTAGATTATTTGTAGCAAACCACCCTCAGACAATTTACATAGTATCATTAACTTTTGTGAGATCTATGTCTTTTCTATCAACTTTAAAAATTAATGATATATTATTAGTAAACAAGACAATATCTGAGAGGCCATTTACAACATCTTCTAGGTTGATGCTTATTGATGGTTTAATCTGGCTCGGAGGGCCTTGTAGAAGATTGACTCTTGGTTTGGTAGAGACATCTTCTTTATTGGTTGTGAATATGCTATACAAAATGGTAATGTATTGATTTGATGGAAGTGAACCGCATGCTGACGTAAATTAGGCACACATAATCATATACTCATTACAATTTATATAAACTATATATAAGCAAAATTTACCCAAAATTTTTACTCAGGCCCCATGAATAAGAATATCTCACCTGAAAGCTTTCCAATTGCAATGAATTTCTATTTCTTCAGCTTTAATATGTGCTGAACTAATATAATAGGTTGGGGAAAAAGATTCTTCACATTTTTTAAGAAAATTCAAAACATTTTTTAATATAGTTTATTTACATTTAACTAAAGTATGTAGGTACCATTGTGTATGATTACTTTTTGCCATCTTGTAGGTAGGGACATGATCCCATTGCTATAGAAATTTTGAGACTTCTGATCTAAATATTGAGACAAGTGGTTTTGGCAGTCTTCTCATGATGTTAACCTGACACAGCTTAAAGAATTCTGAAGATACCGAAACAGGTGAAAATCTGAAGGTGCAAGGTCAGGACTATATGGCAGATGCATTAATTAATACCTCCCAGCCAAACTCTCTTAATTTTTGATGAGTGGCTAAAGATGTGTGAGGTCTAGCATTATCATGATGAAAAACCACACCCTTCTGTTGATTAATTCTGGCTTTCTCTCAACTTCTTGTTTAATTTCATCGGTTGTTCGCAGTAGAGTTCAGAATCAATGGTCCTGTCTGGTGGTAACAGCTCATAATGAATAATAATGCCCTTCCAATCCCACCACACACAGCATCACCTTGTTGCGTTTTAACCCGGGTTTCGCCACAGTCTGTGAAGCCTGACCGGTCTTTGACCACGACCTTTTTCGCACGTTTATTTATTTATTTATTTGTACGTTCTTACCGTACGTGATCCACTTTTCATCACCAGTTATCAGCTTCTTCAAAAATGGTTTTATTACGTCGTAATATAGAATTACAAATGAGTACCCAAATATCGAGCTTTATTGTGTACCCAATTTTTTTCAAATACGCGAAAACTGTTTTGTGGTCAATTCCCAGTTCTTCAGCTACGTCGTAACTGTAATGGCATCATCTTTGACATCAAAATTTCCGGATTGAAAACTCGTGCTACTCTCACAGACACTACACTAGGTTCAACATCGCAATTTTCTTTCGCGGCTTGCGTTGTTTTTTTAAAATGTATCGAAATTCTTCACTCATCATGACGGTACGAAAAACAATTGAAAATCACGTTTCCCTAATTTGAATTTATGTTCTTTAAAATTTAAACTTTCAAAAAGACTTTTTCTCAACCTAATATTTCAGCTCGAAAATATACGAGTTGCTACTTCCTTGCTATAGATATCGATTTTTTGGAAATGATTGGTTCCCTTCTTTCACTTCAGTGTTACCAACCCGAAATTTGTCTCGGAGGTAGATTTGATTCAGTGTCAGCAGACGTACAATAATTATTGTACATGTATCATAATCTCATGAATTTTTCAATCCTCAATCCTAAGTGATTCTCTTTCAAATTAAAGCTTTAGCTAAAGCTAATAATTTGACTGAAAATACAATAATTTTACGGCCCTGATACGATAATAATTTTTCACGGGTCTGCCAACACTGATTTGCTTTCAGAAGTGGGTAGTTTCCTACTAATCCTACGTAGAAAAGTAAGTAGTACCTATATTATTTAAAGTTTTCTAGAGACCTCACAATAATAACATGATACACATAATTTAATGTTTCTATTGGGTAACAAATATTTCAACTTTTTTTATAAGGAACTCTATGTGAGAGCGGAATCATTGATCATCAATTCCCGAAATAAATCCCAAAAAAATTATTAAAACGAATCGTTAAAGTTTGGTATATCCTGATATTTTTTTTTATTTTGATTTTTTATGCTTTATAAATCGAATTATACTTAGTTGAACCTGAAGTCAATGTATAGCATAGCAGTGATAATTGAGAATTCACTTGATATACTATGGTATATTATTAAAAATCTTCAATACAATAACCTTGAGACCAATTTTTGTTTATTTATCTTTAATAAAAGTAGTTTGAGTGGTGAAATATTTCCTGGTTTGGAATGTTTTTAGAGTTAAAATATAACAATAATATGATAATATATTTTTACTATTTTATTCTTTGGAAGAATACATACTTTGGTTTATTCTGAACATCAGTACGTACAGGTTGATCAGTGCTCTCGCTGATTAATTGTTTTGTGTGCAGTATTCCTTGTATTAGTATCACTTGATACTTGATTGCGTTAGCTGCTGAAAACAGCTTTTCGACATTACCACTGCTATGTGGTGGTACGAGCAATTTTTTGACAACCTGACTCTATAAATTCTTGTTATCCTTTATTTAGGGATTTTTTTAAATATTTATAATTTGTCTATGTTAGTGGCACTGTATCCGTATTAATAATTTATAAATTGTTCGTACAGTACCTGTACGAATAGATTCAGCATTGATGAAATTACAGTTTAAGAAAATTTTAAGCGGTCAGTTTTTATACTGTATCAAAAAATCATGAATTAATGTGAAGTTTACATACTATCGAGAATCGAGATGGCTAAAATAAAATGGTCCCCACTTTTATATTACTTAAAATTTGTCGTGCGTGTAGCGCGCAATTCAAATGTTTAATAGGCATAAAAATTAAACAAAATGTCAGAGCATAAATTAATATTGTCTCTCTATTTATTATTATATTTAATGTACCCGTATCAAGTAAATAAATAGACAGATTGGGGGAAATAAATAAAATTTATTTATTAAATCAATTTTACATTGTTATGATTATATAGAACAAAAAAATTTCAACGATTTTAAATGTTGGTATATATACCGAAAATTAGGTAGAGTTGATAACACTGCCTCACTCCTCCATCCAAATACGCAATTATTTTTATGGCGAGAAAAATAAAGGCGAATCGTTAAACAATTTTACTACTGGTAATAACGAGAATATCATCTTGAATATGGAGTTATGGAGTGTAGAAGTAAAGGAAGACTATGGGAGTTTAGTCGAAAAAGTGTCCCCTTATAAACAGCAAAATTAGGTTTCGAATTCTCACCGAAATAGCGCTGGTGTAGCAAGTGGAAATGCTGTTTTGGTTTCCGGTAATTCTTTAAAACTATTTTCTATTTCCTATTAACAATAAATTGGGGTACTTAGATCACTGTATAATTTTATTCCATACTCATGTTTGTCTATATAATAGGTTGGGGAAAAAGTTTCTTCGCATTTTTTAAGAAAATTCAAAACATTTTTTATTTTAGTTTGTTTACATTTAACTAAAGTATGTAGATACCATTTTGTTCAATAACTTTTTGCCATCTTGTAGGTAGGGACAAGATCCCATTGCTATATAAATTTTGGGACTTCTGATCAAAATACCGCGACAAGTGGTTTTGGCAGTCCTCTCGTGATGTAAACCTGACACTACCTAAAGAATTCTGAAGAGACCGAAACAGGTGGAAATCTGAAGGTTCAAGGTCAGGACTATACGGCGGATGCATTAATACCACCCAGCCTAATTCTCTTAATTTTCGCTGAGTGGCTAAAGATGTGTGAGGTCTAGCGTTATCATGATAAAAAACCACACCCCTTCTGTTGATTAATTCCGGCCGCTTTCTCTCAACTTCTTGCTTTAATCTCATCAGTTGTTCGCAGTAGAGTTCAGAATCGATGGTCCTGCCTGGTGGCAACAGCTCATAATTAATAATACCCTTCCAATCCCACCACACACACAGCATCACCTTGTTGCGAGTTAGCCAGGGTTCCGCCACAGTCTGTGAAGCCTGACCGGCCTTTGACCACGACCTTTTTCGCACGTTCTTGTCGTACGTGATCCACTATTCATCACCAGTTATCAGCTTCTTCAAAAATGGTACGGTTTCATGACGTCGTAATAAAGAATCACAAATGAGTACACGGTTCATTAAGTTTCTTTAAGTGAGCTCGTGAGGTACCCAAATATGAGCTTTTTTTGTGTACCCAGTTTTTTTCAAATGTGCCAAAACTGTTTTGTGGTCAATTCCCAGTTCTTCAGCTACGTCGTAACTACTGAGATGCCGATCTTGCTCCACTTTTTCAAAAATGGCATCAATTTTATCAGTAATAGGGTGACCAGAGCGACGTGCATCTTTGACATCAATATTTCCGGATTGAAAACGCTTAAACAAAATGTGTGCTACTCTCACAGACACTGCACCTACAATATGGACCCCTAGGTCACTAGGACCCTAGTCCATAAACATTTTTTCGCGGCTTGCGTTGCATTTTTATTGCATTTACCTTTGTTCGAGTAAAATTTTATGTTATGTATCGAATTTCTTCATTACATTCATTCATCTTGACGGTGCGAAAAACAATTGAAAATCACACATTTTCCTAATTTGAATATGGAATTATGTTCTTTGAAATTTAAACTTTCAATGATACCAAAACCAGCCACATACAAATAGTATATCCAAAGAGATTTTATTACAAGTTCATACATACTATAATGCGAAAAGACTTTTTCCTCAACCTAATATTATAATAATTATAAAAAATGCGCCGTAAACGGAAATGTTTATTTCCTTTTTTATTAATGTTCTATCCTACTTTAATACCTAATTTATGGCGTTCTATTTAAAATTCTTCCACTGGCTACAGCAGCGCCACCTTAATTTGTTCCCTTTCAAGGGACACTTTTTAGTACACTGAAATGGTCCTCCTTTACTTCTACACTCCATAATCTTGAATGACCATTGGTTTATACAGTTTATCGTTTATCTGTGTGCGGTATGTATAACAAGGATGCCCTGCCCGTTATTATAGAAAAAAATCGAATAATGATATTTAAATGGATAATTGATAATTGTCGTAGGAGATATTATTTCAAAACAAAATATAAATATCAGTTATAATGGAATCCCAATCGAAGAAGTAAACACTACCAATTTTTAGATATAAATGTTGATAAAAATTGAAACTAAAAAGATCATATTGATTATATTTGTACAAAATTAAATAAGATTACGTTCGAAATCTTGATAATTCATTAATGTTACGCCAATATTCGTATAATTACTAACATAACATCACAATACAGTGCGACAAGGGTCTTTTGGCACTTGAATTACATTTGTAGGCGAGCGCCTTTGTAGAAAAAGGTTAATATGATCTCCTTACTTTTACGTAATGAAGTTATGTCTAATTTTGATGGAATGAGAAATTGGGGTGATTTTTTTTTGATTCTACTGAAAAATAGTATTAAAAATCGTAGATAGGCCATGCAACCTATCTATTTCGAATTGTCACCAATTATCGGTAGGTTGAAATCCTTTATACATAGTAAGTATAGTCTGTTCATTATGTCCATTTACATAGGTTAATTTAGGAGAAATTAAAAATCGCTTTCTGACAACACCTTAACTTACTGTCAAGTATTTGTGAAGTATTGGATTCTGTCTTTATGTCGTTGAATATTTAATAGAAATCTTGATTGGATTGTGGTTTTTAAAATGCCAAATCCATTAAAAAGTAGTGAAAAGCCATTACTTTATAAAATTATGAAATATTGTAAACAAGAAAAAGCCACAGAGACCAACAACATAGAGATTTGGTGGACAAAAACAAAGTAATCCGAGTGGCGGTCATGACCGGTATGTGGTACGATAAACATGATTTGATACTTGATTTTAATTTAAAAAAAATAAGACCGTAGTATATTAAAAACTAATATGATTAAATATCATTATTACACTTCAAAATTTTTATATGATATACAAGTATTTAAATTATTAGCCGATTAAATATATTACTATGCAATGAAAAATACAAAAGCACTTAAAATTAAATTAGTTACTGTATTACACTAATAAATCAAAACCGAAAATATATCTAAAATAAAAGGTCATCTAAATGTTCCATGGTACCCATGATACTATTGGCGTTGCCTCGTTGGATGGTTAAGCTTAGTCTCTGTACAAAAAAGACCCCAGAGGCTAAGACCAAACGCTTGCTCATATCTTCAAAGGCACATGTTGTATCAGATAACCATGGGCCCATGGATTCTACCGCAAGTGCCGCAAATTCTTAATCATCCAATAGACTTGAGTTTCTGCGGCGCTTGAGGGTCTACGAATTTTCCGCTGCTCTTGCCCCGTGACGCGTGCTTGACATGTGGGAGGGTGCCAGGGTATCTACACAAGTAACATCTCCAGGGCCCGACCTAGTTGCCACGGCACTAATGTCATACCATCCGGTCTCTTGCCATCATCTCTGAAGATGCCACTAGGCTCCAGTTTTGCGGGAATAGCGGCGGTGGCAAGAGTCCAGTGGATTATATCGTTAAGTGTGGCATGGCGGTATATGTGGCCTGCACTTTTTGTACAAGATAGGCCATGGCAGGGCCGGATTAAGGGCAGGGCAGGCGGGGCTGCTGCCCTGAGGCCACCACAAGAGAGGGGCCCACACAAACAATAATATCTAACTTCCGACGAATCAGCAACTTATATTTTTTTCATACACTATCGTTTCGCATTTTTACCGATATATCATGCACAAACATAATAATATTGTTCTTACACCTACATAGTTAATTTTTGTTGATTTCCAAGAAGAAAATATAAAAGTTTCAAACATTGTTTTTGATTTTGTTTCATTGATTTTAGAGGCCGTAATGTTTTAAACTAATATAGTATTAATAATAAAATAATGTATAAATTTAGATTAATAATATAATTGTAACTAAATTTAAGTCAATTTTAAATATATTTATTTTATAATTAAGGCAATTTAACATTATACCATTTAACACACCATTACATATTTTAACTGCATATATGCTTAGGGAACATACCCATACTACGTAACCTATTTTTTCAGATTTTTCGACCTCTCCCTCCCCTTGGTGACCACTCGCAGTCTTTACCCTCTTTAGTTTTCACGTTTTTATTCATAATTATGATTTTTAATCATTTCACAGGCAGTGAACAGAAAAAATATAATTGCCAGTCTATTTCCGGTATACAATAGTAGTCTTTGGTCAGCGCCACCAACTGTGAGTTTGAAAAGCGCTAAACACTGCGCGCTATATTCGAATATAGGTCGAAATTTCTCTCAGTAAAATCGAAAACCTGATCCACCCCTCCGCTCCTGTGACTGACCGTAATATTTTAAAGACCCCGCTCCCCCCCCCCCTCCCCCAAACGAGTCATGTATGGGTACGTTCCCTTAGGAATCACAAGCATCACCTTAAGCGAGCTGAGCGAGAAAGAAAGAGAACGGACTAAGAAAATGAAAGAATTAAAAGTTATGTAAGAAATAAAATGAAAAAGAAATAATAAAAAATTAAATAAATATTGCTTTTGAATTTTTATTACGAAATAATCAGGGGCCTCCACTCCTTCGTTGCCCCAGGGCCTCCACATCACTACCCGGCGGTTCCAGGGGGAGCGGCCGGGTTATGACAGACTCCTACTGACTAAAACCCCACAGTGTTCCTATCTGTCGCTGCTGGCTGGGTATACGGGGGTGCCGAGGCATTCGTTCGCGTACCCAGCAACGACGGCTTGTTGGAGGCCACGTCTCGTTGGCGTTTTCGTCGACGACGAAGACGAGGACAGGAGCTCTCATCCTCACCACTTCGCCTTAAGTAGCGTGCGGGAACACGCACTACTATCCGAGCCCGATTGGGCTCAAGGAAGGTGGCGTAAAAATGCCACCCTCCGGCGCCCGGTGGTTGTTTCCTCCCTGACCCTTTCCGCCGCCTCCTTTGCTAGCATGAATGTCTCGCAAAAGGAGTGGAACGCACCCCAGGACCTCTCGTGGTCAATGATAGCGTGAACCACGCTCGACAACGAGCGGTCATTCCCCACTACGGCGCAGAGCTCGCTGCGCTCGTTTGTCCAAGCTGTGCATTCCTCCAGCCTGGGCCTCTTCCTCGAGGCATCCGTCACAGTGGTGGCAAACGGCGGCCGGCTCCCTTCCGGCTATGCGACACAGATACCGCCCGAAACAACCGTGTCTCGAGAGGATCTACGTCAACGGGAAGGTCAGGTTGCCGTGCTTCCGTTCAAGCCACTCTTCCAACACTGGACGGATGGCCTCGATGGTTCTTAGACCCGCACTAGGCTGCTCAAGCCTGGACTTCCATTCTTGGACAGCGAGCGCACGCAATTCTGCTCTGCTCCTTTCCACCTCGTGTGGTGCTGGCCTCTGGCCCTGGGCCAGCGCCTCCTCACGCCAGAAGAACACTGGCGCGAGGGCTCTCGCGATCGCCACCACCCTTTGCGGCCTTAGCAACAGGTTGAGTGACGGAAGTGAATGCAACCATTAACCCGATTCTTTTTCCGAAACTGCAAGTAGTTTGGCTTTATCCGCATCATAAGAGTACTCAAGACGATAAACAAACGTTAATTTTAGCCAATCTCGGTTTACTGGAAGGTTTTCTCCCGGATATGAAGAAATCCAGTGAGCCACTGCATCCGCTTGACCACTGACACGAACATCAGCTATGGATAAAATTAGGATCTTGCTGATTAGTGTCTGAGTGCTGTGGGTGGATGAAAGAAATGCCGGAAGTGCTACGCTGGATGCAGCGCGCATACCGAGGACACCTAACCTAATAGGGAGCGGTCGTCAAAATGTAAATTTAGGTTAGTGATTTTTTTAAAACATTGTCAATGGGTTTAATAAAAGTACGTAAATGCCAGATACTACAACTACGTAGGAGGTATAGGAATATTGGTATGAATAGGCACAGTCTTGGAATGAAGACCACTATGTGTGGTTTTATTTTGTGTATTAGGTTAGAAGCCAGATGAAACTTTTCTATTTTAGAATTTATATGGCTTGGAAACACATCGTTCTAAATGGGTGCACCAAGGAGAGAGAGGTTGTGCTTATCATATACACAAATGATTAGATAAAATATATATAAATATCTCCTTATGTATATAATTGTTCTGTGCGTGTGTATGACTGAGCTCCTCGTGAACGGCTGGACCAATTTTGATGAAATTTTATGTGTGCATTCAAGTAGATCTGAGACTGGTTGAGATTGGATCCGGTATGTTGCGCTGCAATCGAGCACGATGATTTCTTTTTATGATGTCAATAGGATTTTGGCTATAGTTGGATCCGGTAGGTGGCGCTATTATCTAGATCCAGTTTTGGTTTTCGAACCACTTTTTTTTACTTATATTGTTTTAGATTCAGTATCTGATAGATGGCGCTGTACTAAAATTACTATTAGCTTATAGCCTCACCTACCGGGCAGAACAACGTCTGCCAATTCAGCTAGTATATGTATAATAATACAAGATAATTATCGTGTGTATAATAATTTCATAAAAACTAGATTATAATACAGATTATTTCCATTGCAGGTCAAGGGTCACACTTACTCGAATTAGAGGAGAGGCTACTTTGAAATATTTTGTACGTGGGGGAAGGAAAAGGATCGATCACTGGACACCCTCAAAGATATTTAGATGACTGACAAATATTCTATTCGAAACAAACTTCATTATTATCACGCAGTTCGAAAGAAATGCTAAAAACAATTCAAAAACTTATAACATTAAAGGGGATATAATTTTCACGTATAACGTGTAAGTCGAAAACCTCTTCAACTCGAAGAAATATTCTGTTCCCTTCCTTTCAAGCCTAAAGCCTCCATTACTCGAAATTTTAACCATCTAGAAGTCGAAATTGTCAGTAAGTAATTTCCGTCAATAACTCAAAAATAAAAATTATATCTCTGTAACTCGAACACAGCATTGTTTGATTTTACAACGTTTACAACCCGATTATTTTTGATTTATTATCTCTCTAATTATCTCTGGAGATGAGAGTATACAATAAATAGGATAACTATTTTTTTTTGGTTTTTAGGAATTTGTGGCGGACGTCAACATGGTTCATTTTGGGTAATTATTATTGATTTTATCAGAATTTGAGTAAGCTTTTGTAGTTGATTTTAATCCTCAGAAGTTGTTTCCCTTACAAAGTCTCCATAAGTCGAGTACTCTATAGTTTCACTTTTTTTGGCGTCTAGCCGGAAGTTCGACTCACAGAAGTTCTACTCTATATAAAATGCAACCTCGTCAAACCTTGAGGAACATTATAAAGTAGTTCTTGCGGGAACTGAATAAGGGTTTATACCTATAGTCTGTAAAACAAAGCAGGAGAGGTAATTATTCATCGTGATTATCGATATTTTGTTTAATATTTAATTCAATATAATTAAATGAAGCACAAGGAACACATTACACATTTTTTTCTTGTAATAAATGTACAGTGTACGCAGCTCAAATCATCGTGAACGCCAAAATCAGATTCGGAATCGCTAGATAAATCTTGTAAGTTAATGATTAGTTCTTGATTACACTGAGTAATGACATAACACTGTTTACATTGTATGTTTTCAAAATGTATATTTGATTAATGGGTTTTATAGCGGCGCTTTGTTTTTATTTGATTTACTGAACGAAACAGTGCTCGCAATCTACATTTCATTAAAACGGTTTAGCAATTAGTTTTTTCATGGATCTTCTCGGTTATTTACAATGACCTGAGCACGTAACTATTCAGAGTACAATAGCTATAAAGTATGACATTTCTAATGCGTACATTCACCGGCGCAAAATACAGTACTTGATAGGCGTCATTTCGACGACATCTGTCCCTTCCTGCCATATTTTATAGACTACTAGCTGTCCCCCGCGGTTTCACCCGTGTTCCCGAGGGATGTAACATTTTCCCGGCTCAAAAAGTATCCTATGATACTTTTAATACCTCCAAGAATATGTGCACAAAGTTTCATGATGATCGGTTGAGTAGTTTTCGCGTGAAAGCGTAACATACAAACTTACAATGACATTTGTAATATTAGTAGGGATAACGTACTTTTAGTATATAAATCAAAATATAACAACGCTGATTTCCATTACCACATGAACAAAGAAAATTTTAAGAAATGGCTTAGCACAAGCCTTATTCCTAATCAGCCAAGTCTTAGTATAATGATTATTGATAAGGTTTCTTACCACGGCAATCATAAAAATAAAGCACCTACAGTTGCTAAATGTAAAGATCACAGATGACATGATAAAGGCTGTTTTATTGAGGCTTGTGAAAATCTCAAAACTATGCCTGTCTATGAGGTTGATAGGATTCTTCAAGAACATAGTCGTAGTTTGGCGTATGTGGTCTATGAGAAAGCCTTCGATTCAATCGTGTCATGGGCGGTGTTACGAAGTTTACAGCGATGCCAAATAGACTATCGCTTTATCGAAGTGTTGAAGTCCTTGTACAACAAAGCCACAATGTCAATCCGAATCTAGAGTGAGAGTACGAGACCAATCCAATTGCAGAAAGGTGTAAGACAGGGAGACGTAATTTCCCCGAAACTCTTCACCTCTGTAATGCAGGATATCTTCAAGCTCCTAGACTGGAAGGGATATGGCATTATCATAAATGGCGAATACATCACTCATCTTCGATTTGTCGACGATATAGTTTTAATGGCGGCGTCGCTGGAAGCTCTAGACACTATGCTCAATGACCTCAACAGGTAGGCCTAAAATGAATATGGACAAGACGAAAGTTATGTCCAACATTCACATCGCGCCAATTCCGGTCATTGTTGGGAACACTGTTCCCGAAGTTGTTGACGAGTATATCTACTTAGGACAAATTGTCCAAGTAGGTAGGTTCAACTTCGACAAGGAGGTCAATCGAAGAATCCAACTCGGCTGGGCAGCGTTCGGGAAGCTACGGCATATCTTCACCTCAAAAGTACCTCAGACCCTGAAGACAAAAGTCTTTAATCAGTGTGTGTTGCCAGTGATGACCTATGGAACAGACACGTGGTCCTTTACTGCTGGCCGTATTAACAAGCTCAAGGTCACTCAGCGAGCTATGGAACGGGCTTTGCTCGACATTTCGCTACGCGACAGGGTCCGAAACGAGGACATTCGTAGAAAAACAAAGGCTGTAGACATAGCTCGTAGAGTCAGCCAGCTGAAGTGGCAATAGCCAGGCCACATCGCTTGAAGAACTGATAACCGATGGGGAAGAAAGGTTCTCGAGTGGCGACCACGTACAGGAAAACGCCGAGTGGGACGACCTCCCACCAGGTGGATCGACGACCTGGTCAGAGTCGCTGGAAGCCGCTGGATGCAGGCGGCTCAAGACCGTTCAAGATGAAAATCCAAGGGGGAGGCCTATGTTCAGCAGTGGACATCCCTGGGCTGATATGATAGTCGTACAGTAAAGTGATAGAAAGGTTGCCTTCATGTCGCTATAGAGTTAATTTGCAGTTAACTATTTCCAGTTAAAATAAAAGGAAGTTTGCGGAAGAAATATAAATGGAGGTAAAAGGAAATTCTAAGACTAATAGAAGAAGCATTTGAAACTATGACAAGTGAGGACTGGATTTTTTTTTGAAATATAATAAGTATAGAAGAGAGCAAATAGTCCAAAAGCAGATAGTCGAAAATAATCTGGAATAATTTAAATAATAAAACTTGGGAATGCAGATGATAGCGTATCGGATAGCGATTCCGAAAGTGTAAAACTGACAAGTGCTAGTGAAATGTCTCGCATTGATACAGAAGAACTAGCTTTCACGTAATAATTTTCAGCAAAATAGCTAACATCGCCTTTCTTATACTTAGAAATTAAGACGAACGAATAAAAAAAATAATGATTTAGATGACAACGTAAATTAAACTCTATCATATATATAAAACTTATATTTTAAAGTTTTTTCAATCCGTTTCGGATCTCCATTAAAATGATATTACAACCCAAAAATAAATACATACAAATATATCTTCGCGTCGCGCCGGCTTCCTCACGGGATAGGCAGAAGGGCTCACGGCAGTGATGCAACTTCCCTTCGTCCACATCTTCGATTAATTTATATATCGTCGACGCGACTGCAATAGCGCGTAAGAGCAATTTGCAATACCGCGTATTTACGAAAATCGCAAAAATTCCTTATTGCGCCATCGACTTTCTATTGACCGAGATAATCAATTATTTCTTCCTCCTGTAAAATTGATAAAATACTGATAGGCGGTATTGCCGATATGTATAAAATAAAATAAAATTAAAATAGCCTTTATTACTACTACATTTACAATGTTTAGAAGCTTTTACCTAATGACTAAGAAAACTATGGAATTTAAAACTATCTAGAAAACAAAAACGTTTAAACTATTATAATTTCTAATAACTATGACCTTATAAGCTAAATATTATAAGTAGTAGTCGCCTCTTCGGCGTAGGCCTCTCCTAAACCTTTCCATTGGTCACGTTCCCGTGCCTCACGCATCCATAGGGGTCCACGTCTCTGGTAGAAGATGTCATTCCACCTTTTGCTTGGTCGCCCACTTTTTCTTTTCATGTCTCTTGGCACCCATTCTGTTAGCCGTTTAGCCCACCTGGTATCATTCATCCTACAGATATGTCCTGCCCACTGCCACTTGAATAGTCTTGCTTTTTTCCTCACATCTATTATTTTAGTTTTTTTCCTGATACTAGTGTTGGTGACCCTGTCAGATAGTTTTATACCGAGCATGCTTCTCTCCATCTTACGTTGGCAGATGGCTACTCTATCTTCATCTCGTTTCCTTAGTGACCACGTCTGACATCCGTATGTTAGGCAAGGCAATATCGTTGTTTCGTACAATTTTTTCTTGATATTTGCATGTATTTCGTTGTTCTTCATTATTTCCTTCATTCCCCAGCATTTCTTCCAGGCTAGAGTAATCCTTCTTTCTAATTCTTTTCCAGTATTGTTTTCAAATGTTACTAGTTGTCCCAGGTATATATACTCATTTACATACTCGATCTTTTCCATTGGTTGGTTTTCGACGTGTTCATTGACAGTCCTACTTTTTGACTTTCTGTTGTTAGTTCATTCATCATGCTCTCCAATTCGGTGGCAGATTCGGCGAAAATCGCTATGTCGTCTGCGAAACGTAAGTGGTTCAGTAGTTCTCCATCTACTCGTATTCCCCTTGTTTCCCAGTCTAGACGTCTGAAAATGGATTCAAGCACTGCTGTGAATAATTTCGGAGAGAGCGGGTCCCCCTGCCTCACTCCTTTTTTTATTGAAAATTCTGCACCTTCTCGTTCGAGGCGTACTTTGGCAAGACTTTTTGTATATATATTTTTAATTAAGTTCACATATTTTTGGTTGACGCCTTGTTGTATGAGTGCTGTCCATATGGCTTCGAAGTATAGAGAGTCAAATGCTTTTGTGTAGTCTATGAAGCAGATATATATCGTCTTTCCACACTCTTTAGTTTTCTCTATTACTTGTGTCACGGTTTGGATGTGGTCTATGGTCGAGTATCCTTTCCGGAAGCCTGCTTGTTCGCACGGTTGGTGTTCATCTAGAGTCCCTGTTATTCTATTCAATATAATCTTTGCAAAAATTTTGTATAAATTTGACATGATACTCATAGGTCTATAGTTGCTTAGATTGCTTCTGTCTCCCTTCTTGAACAGTAGAATGATTATGGATTTTGACCATTGGTCGGGTGTGGTTTCGGTTCTAAGGATATTATTGAACAAAGCTTGCAGAGGTTTCAAGAGGATGGTGGATAGAGTTTTAAGGGTTTCGTTAGTAATATTATCGCTCCCTGGAGTCTTATCATTTTTTTGGGATTTTATTGCGGACTCGATCTCTGAAGTAAGAATTCTTGGTATCTCTTGGTTTGTAATCTCTCCATTAAACTCATTCGATTTTTTGCAGAGAGGACAGTACGTGTTATCTGCGCTAGTGTAGAGTTCTTTGTAGAATCGTGTGGCTTCATTTATGATTTCAGGACAATACCCTGTTTATTTTTCAGACTTCCTGTCCATTCTGATTTTTCATTTAATTCTTTATAAGCTTTACGTAGACGGGGGTGATGTTTTACTTAAAAAATTTTCGAAGGTACTTTCCCGTACTGCCCTTTTTTCTTGTTTTATATTTTAATTTATTCCTTTGTTTAATCTTGTTAATTCGCGTTTAACTTTATTTGTTCTTTTCTTCGTGTTTAATTCTTTCCTTTGCTGTAGGAGGTCTTTTGTTTCATCGTTTATATATTTGTTTGTATGTTTTCTTTTTTGAGGTAGTTGTTTTGAAAATTTTTGTATCTCTGTTTATAGCTTATCGTATTGGTTTTGTACCGCTGTATGTGTATTAGTCGTTTCCATAAATTTATTTTCCCAATGTCTGGCATCGTTTTCTGAGATATTTAGTGTGGCTCTAGTATAGTCAAGGGATTTTATTTTTCTTCTTGATGGTTTTGAAGTCAATGACAGCTCACATCTTATCATCCTATGATCAGAGTTGAAGTTCAAGTTTTTTATTATATCGAAATTCTTTATACTGGTTGGTTGATTCGTAAGTATGTAGTCAACCTCGTTGAAGTGTTGATTATTTGGTGATTGCCAAGTCCATTTTTTATGTGGTTTGCATGGAAACATACTGTTCATGAAGTAAAAGTTATTTTCGATTGCAAATTCCACTAGTCTTTGGCCGTGTGGGCTTTTATTTCCGTGTGCATATTGCCCTATATTCTTTCCTTCATTTTTTTTAGCCATCCCTATTTTTGCGTTGAAGTCTCCGAGCAAATTATATTTTTTGTGTTAATGGAGTCTAAAGCGGATTGCAATGTTGTATAGAAATTATCTATATCTTCTTCGGAGCATTGTTCTGTGGGGGCGTATGATTGGACAAATGACCATATAGAGTTATCGGATATTTGTAATTCTAGTAACGCCACGCGGTCCGAGAAACTTTTGGCATTTATTTTATATATATTATTTTATTTTTTAAATATTTTTTAATTAAGAATCCTACTCCATTTCTTCCGTTCGTTCCAGGTGAATGAAATAGGATAAGATCTGTGTATTCTTCTATTGATTCTTTTTCCTTTCTTATCTCACATAAACCTATGATGTCCCATTTTATTGACAAAACAACGTGTCTAAGACACGTTCTTCACTGTTCTTCTATTCTGCTGTCTGATAATAATGTTCTTACATTAAAGCTTGCTATGTAGAAATGTTGTGTTGTTATTCTGTTTTTTATGTTTTTGCTACTAATTTTGTTTTTTTGGTTTTGAATATGGTTTAGGAGGCGGTGGTCTGGCTTCTCCACGGTGACCGGCCGGCTTGGAGAAGGTAGAGAGGTTACGGAGGCGCTAGTTAGTTTTTTAGGGCATCTTCCACATTTACAGTTGGTAGAGTTGGGTTATTGAGATTCAACTGAGATGGGCGTAGGAAGCTAGTTATGGTTTGTGACTTGTTTCTTTTGGGTAATTGTTTTGACTTTTCGTTCTTGTATCATTCGTGGACTCTTCAGGTGATATAGACATAAGACGTTTATTTGTGTTCCTTTCTGTAGGTGTAATGTTCCCTGCCTCTCGTTCGCGTTTAAGGTCTTCTTGTAATTCTCTTCGTTTTTGTAACACGCTAGGGGGGAAATCTTCTTTTAGATAAATGTTTGTACCATTCAATGATTTCTTCTTTTTAATTTATATATTATTTTATATCTGTATATTCATTTTTTATTAATATCGTATTCCTTTTTTATAAAGTATCAAAACTGTTTGGAGTCAGTGTTGGTATAAACTACGTTATGTTATAACATACCCATGTAAATTGATGTATTGAACAGACTAACCAATTATTATTAATAAAAATTATAAATAATAAAAATAAAGGTAAGATGAGAGTAAAAACCGAAATTCTTCATCTCATACACCGACTTTTTCCGGGGAAGGGACACCAACCTCCGGACTAACTGAAATAAGAGCAGACTCGGTGGACCTTAATATTGCATTATTAAGACCCATTAAAAATATTACCTTCTTATAAACTTTACACTTTCATAAAAAAACTACATAACAGATTTGGATGAAACTTGGCACGTAGTAGTTTAGAATTTGGATTACTACATTGAATAGTTTTTATCCCAGGAAAACGTATCCCTTGGGAAGGCGGGTGAAACCGTGGGGAACAGCCAGTAAATAAATATATATTATCGATATTTTAACATTTGTATACCATTAAACTTGTAAAGCGAAAGTCAACATAAAATCTTATGATCTTATGACCATTCTCCGAATAATAGGTATACTCCGCTGTCGTCATACAATTGAATATAATGGGAGCTAAGTATAGAGCATCCGATAGCGAGTCAATTTGCAATTTATGCAAGTTAATAGATTCGACTTTTGTGATGCCCGCGCAGTATTTTATCCAGCTCATATATGGCTATGTTATGTTTTTTTTTGGATGTGAAACATCTATAGCCGCACGTAAAACCATGGCGACGCATGCCGTGGCGACGCGTCGCCACGCTATATGATGAGTTGTCAATTGGATTTTTGAGTTTAATGAAAATAAATGTTTATTAAATAAACCATTATTATTTTTGTGGAAAAAATCGTAATATAATTTTTTTACATTATGCCATATTTAGTTCTATGGAGGAGCGACGTATGATACTCCTCCTTTTAAATGGAAAGATCTTCCGCCAAGCTGCCGCAGATCATGCCTGGGGACCGCGGTCCAACTGTTGATGTTGGATGCTTGTATATATGTCGAATCCTGAGAGAATCTCGATATAGCGATGTAGGCTTCTCGCGTATTGCGTGGTGCGGGCAGTGAAGGATTGTATGCGTGTTCATATTTATGTTAAATATACATAATGATCGTAACCTTAGCCTCAGTATCTCAAAATTTACACCCATAATAATATGACAAAAAGTGAAACATTAGGTATAAATGATTGTGAACTGCAATATTTTAGAATTAACTCAAACTAGTAGATTGAAAGTTATCGCCGGACAATATTTTTTATACATATTTGTATATAAGGTAGCTACTAATTATTTTCATAATATTTTACTACTATTTAAACTTTATTAATTTAAATTCATATCAGAAAAATATAATACTATTATATATTAATATATAGTATCATATTCAGCCGTGCTTGCTTATAAAATTTTTCTTTATTAGTAATTTGCTTGGAGGCCTGAAGTAATCACAACTCAGCTAAGTCACAGCATTAAATATAGCTTCTCATCATCATCACTACATAGTATAAAACTAAGTCGCTTTCTCTGTCCCTATATCCCTATGTATGCTTAAATCTTTATGTATGTTTAAATCTTTAAAACTACGCAACGGATTTTGATGCGGTTTTTCTTAATAGATAGAGTGATTGAAGAGGAAGGTTTTTATGTATAATACATGTGACATCCCTCGGGAACGCGGGTAAAACCGCGGGGGATAGCTAGTCTGTGATAACTGGAATAAAATCCATATAGCAGTTCTACAGTTGTAAGCTAAATAACACACTGAAAAACAAAACATTGTGATATATTATGTTAAAAAAAGTAAAGTAAGTTTGAGTCGCACTTGCACACCAAGGGTTCCGTACAATAAGCACTTCAAGGAACGCGTTAAGATTGTTTAATTTAGTTCTAGTGAAAGAGAAGACAGAGAAAAGAGAAGATTTGTAGTGTCTACCATTTACCGTTCATACGATACCGCCATGTGACAGGCAGACGGACTGATGAACGCCAGCGGACAGCGGTACCTTAGTAATAACAATAATTCCGTTCGCACTCTTAGGGTACGGAGCCCTAAAACTAATGGTATTTCAAAGTAAGCATTGACCATCCCAATTTACCTCTTTGGGGAAGAATTCCTAAATATCCCGCCTTGGTGGATGTCAGTGTTAGAAAAGGCACCCACCCGGTGGTACCCATCAATCAACGCAGACTTAACCTTTTGGGCTACAACGTTAAAATTTTGCACAATGGTTCCATAAAAACGTATGATGAAAATAGGGATTAACGGTTCTATGGACGTCCTTTTCAAAGAAACACGAAAAGTATGCATTCGGGGGTTGTTAGTTTAAATGGACAGTTCGTCAATTAGGAAGGAAAGAGCATGAAATTTAATATATCAAGTTTAGGGAAAGATATTATAGAATTTTTAAATATGTAATATTTCCGGGAACGCAGGTGAAACCGCGGGGGACAGCTAATACATATGATAATAGATACACTTAAACTCATCGCCCTGCAGCTTACCCGCGTCCCAGGATATATAACTGCCTGTACTTGGGTCGTTTTATGATTATATTGAGTATTGACTGATTCTATCACGATCAAAAGCCTGACATCTTTTGTGATTTTTTAATCAGGGTTGAGTATATATTGTTTTTTGCCGTAGGTATTTATGAATTATAATCTGACTTCAGATAGATATATAAGGTTCTTGCATCGAGTCCAACTCCTTTGATGTAATTTGACACAGTATTGAGAGATCCTTTCCGTGTCCTAAGGAAGCAAGCACTTAGTGAGTTAGAGTAAAATATACAGCCGAAAAAAATGTTTAGTATAATACATAATTTTTACTAAGAGCATTAAGAAATAATACTACTTTATTATTTGCGGTCGTTAAATGTAAATTAAAATTAAAGATATTTAAAAAAATACATTGGTATAATTTATTATCTGGTTAAAATTTAGTTTTGCCGAAAATTAGTTTTTTTGTTGCTATTACGGTAGGTAATATGGACCTTATATGAACATATTAGTTCAAAGAGAGGGTACGGCCTTTGCAGACCATGACATATCTTACCACGACAAGAGCTTTAGGAACCCTTTCTATTATTTTTCAGACCTACATAATACCACGAGCTCTGAAATGTTTTTTTTATTTGTGTAGTTTCATGTATTTAACTGGGGGAAATAACTAAACTGTCAATACATGTATGGATAGACTATAAATGAACTCCCAACTAAGACGTATTTTTTAGGATCTGTTTGGGTAAAAGCACATTTGATTCTAATTTCGTCTTTATAGATAGTGTCAATAATAAGTAGGAACCAAGTCTCCGAGTTAAATGGTTGGGTGACATAAAGAGAGACGACTACTAGACTTATACAGACCGACGGACACATAGAGGACAAAATTATACGGGTCTGATTTTCTTTGGTGTTCCAATTTGTTGGCACGGCAGTTGGCTACGGAACCCTAAACGATAAGTTAATCGTCTTGCATATCTTTCTAGGAATATCGTTTCAAAATTGTCAAAAGCTTTACGGAATTTCCGGATGTCTGAGTACGGCCAGAAAGAACGAACGAATTGCAATAATAAGTAATAATAAATGGAGCAAACGTTTATTTCATCGATTCCATAACGTGCCCTTTTGCTTTTGTGTCGTTCTTGACAACCGGTTTTGGTTGTGGAAATATGGAATAGCTGTAAAATGTATCGACCAATGAGCAGTCATGAATACCAGCAGGCGTACCATTGGCAACCGGGCGCGGCGGCGCGGCGGCGCGACACGGCGTGTCGGCGCGGTGCGGTGGTAGCGAGCGGGGTGGCCGGGGTGGTGCGGGGCATGGGTGCAGCGCGGCCGGCGGGGGGCGGGCGGCGCGGTAGCGCATGTGGCGGGTGATGGTGTGCGCGCTCTCTCTACACAACAGACAGAACACAGTCAGTCACAGTCTGTCAGTCAGTCGTGTTTCGCTCGCCACTCGTTAAGAAGGTTATTGTTACAATGACACGGGCACCGGACTATCGATAAAGTGTGTTTGTATGTCGTTTTCGTCAATAATAAGTGTTGTGTTTACTTTCACCCGTGCGAATGTCTCAATCCCTACCTTTTTGTTTGTTTTTTCCTCTAATCATTGCCGCATGGGACGGCGCTTACGTTTCAGTTAACCTTTTATTTTGAAACGATGGAACGTTGTTCTTATGGTTTTTACACCAAAAGGTATTTTTATGTTATTTTTTATTTTACGATTGCGATCTGGTGTGGGTGAGTTGCGTCGTGTGTGCCTGTCATATTATGAAATAAAGATTTTTACTTGTCACTCTATTGGATCACAAATTGACTTTACGTCTATTTATACCTATTATTGCCATTCATTAACAAACACATAACACGCTTCTTGAGGATATGAATCGGAGAAATGCTATTTGGTACTAGAGACTTAGTACAACTACTGCTAGCTTTGGGTTTTACCCTTACAACATAGACGTTCAGAAATAATTATTTATAAAATGTATACTGATAAGATGCCCAAGTAAGTACCTACTTACCATGGTTATGGCGTTGCGTGTGGTTGGTTAATGCAATGAGTTTTATTATGGCTAGTATATCATTATTGCAACGCTTCGAGAAAAAGCTGAATAGAGGGTCGACAGCCGAGGGGCGGGAGGGGTCGCTGTCTGTCTGCACACATGCATAACCGGTTCTTGTTCTCCGACTCCCCTAGTGGATATTACCTGTCTCTATCGTATACCTAACGCGTTCGTATAATTCTGTCCTGCTCGCACATTTCATTATTTTTTGCTTCCCCTTGTAAAATAATGCCAGACATACAGGACGGGACTAGCCGTTTTTATTTCGGTGTTCTTATAAAGCTACATAAGATACCATTTAACTTAAATATATTTTAATCAAAGAAACATTTTGCTTAGGTCTATACATAGGTTTCTTAATAACAAACACCAAAAAAATTGGTACCTATCGGGCTTAGAGACTAATGTCAACATATACATTCGGTTAGTTATTATGAACTAGCGAGGTGACTCTTGTCTACACTTATTATGATGTTGTACTGTCGGAATATAATTCTTTGAATAAGCTTTTTTTTATAGTCACTTAAGTATTTGGTTTAAAATTGCTTAGATACAAACTCACTTGCTTTTATCGACGGCGTTTCGGAGTTAGCTACCTCTAGCTAGTGGTAGCTATCTGGCTATTGTTTGGCACTGCGTTGCTTACTTCGTTAAAATGACTTTCATCAAAAACAAACGTTCCGAACCGGTATAAGAGTCAGACTATTCATAAGTTCTTGTAAGTGTCGATTTGTATAAAAATATTTTCATTTAAATTTTTCATAGTATTCTAAGTAAATAGCTTTGTGTAGACTTACCTAAGTATTAAATACTTAAGGTACTACAGATTATATTTTCATTTTGTCTGTCTGTATCAGCATATTACGCTAAAAATGCGCGAGCGGGAACGCCATAGAGACGGAGCATTAACTAAGTATTTCGCACAAATTAAAGGAGAGAGCATTCTATACTAATCTTATCTTAATATATATAAATCTCGTGTCACAATGTTTGTCCTCAATGGACTCCTAAACCACTTAACCGATTATAATAAAATTCGCACACCATGTGCAGTTCGATCCAACTTGAGAGATAGGATAGTTTAAATCTCAAATTATAGTCGCAATTTTAATTTATTGCTAATTATTTGTCTGTTATTATTTGACAGTCACAATTATCTGTTAACTCCAAATGATTCTAAGAGATGTCGATACCTTTCGACTGGGTTGAGTAAGTCATCAATAGATGGCGCTGCTATGGTAAATCTACGAACGTGTCATATAAGCTACAATTCAATATCATGATTACCACGTGTTATTGAGGCTAATGTATAAATTAAATTTATTTTGTAGTAAACGAAATACCGTGAAATTCAATTATTTCTTCTTTTTTAATACGGCTGGACCGATTGGAATGTTTTTTTTTGTTTGCGTTTGGGTGGTGCCCTGGATGGTTTAGATTCACAATTGGACCCGGTAGGTGGCGCTGCGAGCGAATTCCTGCATTTTTGTATGGACTTATTTCGACAGAACGACGTCTGTCCGGGCAGCTAGTAGTTTATATTTATAAATTGACCGTAAGGGAGGCGAGGGACCGAAAGGTAAGAAAGGGACCATCCATAAATTACGTCACACGTATTCCATAATTTCGAAACGAAACACATGGCATCTTATTCCAAACTAAGCAGAGCTTATACTATTGTGACCTGTTACATATACATACATCTTTTTGTTTTTCTTTTAAATAGATGGTACCTAAAAAGTTTAAATGTAAATGTCTAAATGTATATTAAAATGTATTTCGGTTTGATACCTCACTTTTACCTTTTATACATGTGACGTCATGTCACGAAGCTTATTACTCGTCCGCCCCTGTCTGCCTATCCCCATACCATATCACACATTGTTGATCCCCTCCGTCTCCCTTAACGTGGGATGTGAATACATGTATGGGCCCTTAGATTAAAAAGCGATCATTAAAAGAAGGTTGCATTTGATCTCATATTTCTGTAGGTAGGCAATATTCTATTGGTAATATTAATATTATAATGAGGATATCTGCTTTCATCCTACTCGGTTTTCGCCGTTTTGTTTTAAACTAAGTATTTGCCCTTGTTTCCGATACCGGTACAATTGACGACATTTGAGTGAGTCAATAACAATTATTTTAATTAAAGTTAGTCAAAAATAAGATAAAATTACTAAGCTACATAAAATGTTAGTTCGAATAATTGTCAAAATAATATATGGGAGAGTGTAAAGCCTTACATGAAATGAGGCATTAAAAAGCATTCATTTCATAAATGGATATGCGATATCTTAAACGGTATGATTAGGTTTTTCGAAGACTTATAATTTAATCTATACTTGTTAGCTATACTTCGTATCTATCGTAAATATTTGTGTGGTGTGACCCTCTAATGTTAGAAATATGGGGTGGAAACGACAGAACAAAAATCATTATCAAGACTCAATACATTGGTTTGGACAAAATTCGATATTTTCTGTTTAAACAAAACGACCTGCATGAAATGCATTTAGACGGTTATTTTGTACTAGGTGCGCCCGCAATAACGTATGCGTGATAACTTGAAATAATTAAGGAATCTCGTTTTTTCGTAAGCCGATTTTGATAATATAAAGCTTGCATGTTGCTCCGAACTACGTTCCAGTTCATTGTGCCCTAAATACCCATTAAAATTCGTTTAGTAATTTCGGAGATTAGTGATAATCTATAATAACAAACAAATAAAAAAATATATTATTATAGTCCACAGTGCAATATAGCATACATCAACTGCAATCAGTTTATAGGAAATATGTTCAGTGTACAGAAACGACGGTTTTACAGTTTTATTATAGTACTAACTAGATGTCCCCCGCAGTTTCACTCGCGTTCCCGTTGAGGATAAAAAGAAGTAGATGTACTTTCCGACCTATAAAATTTGCCTGCGAAAAATCGCGTCCGCCCGCGCTATTATTACTTTTGCGCTTAGCGTTCTATCCGTCATTTTTTTCTTTTTACACGGATTCTAAGGGTCGTAGCGTGATGTAAAATAATTTATAAGAACCTATAGGGGAGTCCTTAACACTGGGACTATCAAATGCAAAAATAATGCTCAAATCCGACTGGTAATTTTTATCTTCAATGTACAGAATCGCCACGTCGATAGAAGAAGAAAGATAATGATCAGGTATTATTTCCATTGTTTCTTTACAGACTATTTTTTTTTAATCTCCCTAGTTTCTTACGAAGTCGCTAGGAGCTACAATAATAGACAGACCTTTTTAGTAGACAATGGTTACTACAATAACAATTAAATTCGGGGGTAGTGTTCGCTCCGGCAGTATAAAAATTGTATCATTCTCTTACCGATGCTGCCACTTTTCAGCATTTGGAAATATCTAAACGAAAAAAAAATATCAGGAGGTGGGCCAACGGCCCGGGGCACCAAATTTGTGCTCAATAGGTACTGTGCTCTACGCTTATCGTTATAGAATCGGTCACTGCGCTCACGCTTATGATTGGTGGGATTCGTCCACCGCCAACCTTATCCAAACCATTATCCAATCTACTTCTCAATCCAGATCTAATATCACTCAATTGAGACACTTTAACTTGGCTTCTCTTTCGATTGAAGATGACAATAATATGCAGAAGAGTGAAATGTTAGTGAAGAAATAATGTAAAAAAAATATTAATAAATCAACATAAAGTTCAATCAAAATAAAAAGTTACCTAAAATGTCCATAAACTATTAATAAAAAAAAAATATTTTATTTCAAAATAGAAACAACAGAATAAAATTATTTTAAAAATAAAATATATACGAGTAAAAAGTTCCTACAAAACTTTCTTCGTCCACGTCGTAAGTCTGAGTAACGCGAAATTTTTTTTTGGAAAGGACGGAAGAAGGAAGTTGTTAGCTTCTGATGACTCTTATGGTAAAAGAAAGATGATATTCTTAATATATGTTAACATTGATTTCGCAAAAAATTAAGATTCGATAGCTATTTCCTTAAGTGGACGCCTCAATATTCTTGCCCGAGGCGTCAGTGGCCCTATCCCCGGTACTGCGTATATTCCGAGAAAACCTTGATTCTTTAGGATAAATCAATAGGACATTTGGGTCACCTGTTTTCTCCAGCTCATCCTATGACTACAAATAATGATGGTCGTTAACCCTATTTGTCAGTGATGTGATGATGTGGAGGATCTCAATGATGTTTTCGTTGCTTGCCGACTTCAAAACCGCTTTACTTTTTTTTATACAGGTTAGTATCACTCCGTGTCTCATACCCAATCTCAAATTCTTATAACTGTTCTAATACAATATTATATTATATTTTCATTTATATTGTCTAATAATATTAAATTGTAAATATTTATTCCTTCCCATTCATTCTTTCTTACTTTCCTGATCTCTTTGTTTGTTCCCAAATTTCCGGTCTGTAAAAAAATCTAGAAGAACATTATTCGATACTTATTGATGTATTTTATGTTTATTTTTGTTTACCTTTTTCTGTTAAAGATTTACCTACTGTTTACTAATATTCGCTCAGTCACTTGGCCACTAGGTACTACTAAATACCATGTGCACCTCTGGGATTAAACATCCTAAGTTTTTTATTAATATAAATATTAGCAAAATACCGCCGACTGACTGACTCATCGCGAGATCTGAAAAATATACTCCTGATTTACTTGAAAATTAGCATGGTTACTTATTTCGCGATAAAGATGCTCACTAAGAACGGATTTTACGGAAATTTATCCTAAATGTATTTTTTTCATGAGCTATCACGGACACTCCCTTCAACAAAGCCTCCTACACCCACCTACGCTAAGTAACCGTTGCTGTAGTAACCGTTGCTATGGTAACATTTTATACAGACCCTTGTATCTGTTTGAGTAAGAAACATCGATCCTTCCACACTTTCGCATTTATATTAATAGGAAAATTTGCAAAGTTATAAGCGGGGTTCATAACCAACACATCGTACCATGCCGTCATGCGATTACTGTATTCAATGAATCTTACTTTAAAATAAAAACCTGCGATTATTTAAAGTAAAAAGTGATATTTGTCCGCTACAATATAATAATATGATATCGATAAACGCCGGTGAAATCGCGGGTGTGAAGATGTTTGTGTAGTCTTCACGCAAATTCTACTGAACGGGTACAAATGAAATATTTCGAGACCAACAATAACACACAAGGCACTTTTTATCTTAAAATAAATGTATGGTTCCTTTTCAAGTAAAGCACGGAGTAAAACTAGTACGAGATAAATCAAATACAATTGTGCTACAAAGTCACTGCCTAGGCGACTTCCATTAGAATTTTAACTTGCTATAGTAAATCTAAATCAGTAAATCTATATCTATAGTAGGTAATCTTACTAAAGCAAATTATGATTTAGGGATCCTACTAATATTGTAGTTGCGAAAGTTTGTGGAAGTACGAGTATGAATGTTTGGTACTATTTTTTTAGGACATGTTTTTTATGTAAGTTATATATTATTAGCATTTATTAACCTACTAGCAGTCCCTCGCGGTTTCACCCGCGTTCCCGGGGGATGTAACATGTTCCCGGCACAAAAAGTATCCTATGTTACTTCTAATTCCTCCAAGAATATGTGTACAAAGTTTAATATTCATAGATCGGTTGAGTAGTTTTCGCGTGAAAGCGTAACAAACAAACTTACATTCACATTTATGATATTAGGGCTTAAAAATCTGTGAACACAATTGATGGAATTAAAATAAAACCTGGTGAAATTCTGGGCATCCATTAATTAACAAAATGTTTGCCATTTTTTGTACCTACATCGTAATTAAAATCTGAATCGAACTACATGCAAGTATTTATTAGTCACTGCTGTCACTGTCCCCTACATAATCTCCCATGTTCTTTCAATCTTCGGGTGTGATGCTTTGAGACGACTGTTTAATCACTTTTACTAACTCCTCTGTAGTACGGGCTACATTTTTACTAACTGCTCCACCCTCCGCCGAATTCCATTCAGGCTCAATGGCATTTAAGTCACAGTGGTATGGGGAAGTAGCAATATTTCATGACCAAACTGCTTCAAAATGTCGTCTGCTTTTTACATTGGTGCCTGCCGTATCACAAATAATAGCAGCTCGTTCTTTGTGTGGTAATCTACAAAGTATATATTATTAATTTTGCGGTTTCGTGTTGTAGGAATTGGGTTTACAATGACTGAATGGTAGCTGGTGTTAACCATTACAATTACACTGGGCTTTATGAAATAGGGCGTAATCTTTACATTCAACCATTCATCAAAGTTTGCGGCTTTCATGACATGATGGTAATTAGCCAATTTTTAATTAGTGCTGAACAGAAATAATGAATTTGTTATGGAAGCTTCCTCCGAACCAGAAAGTACATTCAATAATGCCTTTTCCCTGATGAAACATTCGATGACACTACTTGTAGATGGACCTTACCAAGACTTCTTGGGCTTGTAGTTTATATGGACATGGGTTTCATCTAAGTACCTATATAAGTAATGGGCTTTACTTACTGTCGTTTCATAACTTTGGTTCTCAAAAGCCGATGCTAGCAGACCACCATCATGCATCATGTATAATTTTTCTTGTTTGTCCTTAATTAAATCCCATTTTCCAATAATATGCGCCCAAGGGCTTCACGGCATCTATTAGAACCTATGACTTTTAAACCTATTTTCTGCTTATAATCAATAAGCTGATTGGTAGTTCCCACAATTTTATCTGCCCCTTCTACATTAATTACCTACATACTTTAAAAATGTACTGTCATAAAAACAATTTATATTAATTGAAAATAGATAAGATGAAATAATGAATCTTATACACTAAACTAAGTACTAATAATCGTTTATTTGAAAAATTTATGATTCCAATTACAAATTGCGATGTTAATTGTAATAAAAGTATCAACAAAATTGGATTATACTCACCCACGAAAACTTACAAAATGATCAACTTTTTGCATGAATTCGACCTTTCTTTCCTGTTTTGTTTTTATATTTCTCGAACTTTCCTTTGTATTAATCATTTACAATGGAAATGCCACAAACGGTGCTTTTGAAAATATTTCTTAGATGGCGATTGAAACAACCTCTATTCAATAGGGGGGAACATATGGTACACAATTATTGGCCATTATTCATTTTTTCAGTCTAAGGGAAGTTTTTGAAGCATTGATACCGTCACTTATTTAATCATATTATACGTTTTTTATTATTTCTACAGTACAGTTTTACAATAAATAGATCTACCAGTACCAAATTAATAAATTAAACAGAAAACTTAATAGAATCAATGAATACTCCAGAACAAGTAAACGCAGTATAAACTGACATTATTAAGGCGTTCGATATAAACTTACATAATATATGCGGTATTTCTGTTATTCAGTTATTGCGGTTGCAACCTTATTTTTTTGAACACCTGATGTGATAATTCCAATATTTTTGTAAATTACATCACCGTTTGCATTGACCAGATTTGAGCAGATGAAATATAGTTCATTAGAGTAATGAAAACGGCAACTGATTCTCGATTAATTCAAAATTATCTTGACAAATTTATGGGTGCAAGGTTTGGATTGAAATTTAAAAAATATGGGCAACTAAAATTTACGACAAACCACAACATAATTTCAACAAAATATTATGTCTGGTCAGCTTATACAGGAACAAGATAAAATGAAAGTATTGAGATTTAGCTTCGCAAGGAGGGATATCTGGTGTTAGGATTCATTCCATGGAACAGTAAACCTTTACGCAGACAATATTATAGTTATTTAATAGTCTGTTGCGAAGTCAGTCAGAGTTCTTACTCTAGCGTAGTTATATAATAATCGCATAATTATGCTGTTCCTTCTCTCAGGCTGGATCGTGTGAAAAAGCGGTTTTTCGGGCACTTGGCATACTAAATTGATGCAGCAAAATCGTTGAAAATTTATAAAGAACGTAGGGGCTTTAGGTCTTAATGTTCCTCCCAAAAATAAAGAAAAATTATATTACTGTTTACTTGTTTAGATATCCTCGAACCGGAACAAGCCCTTTGCTTTTTCACTTCGCAGGACTGAGGCCTGAGCACGAACAACTACCGCAAGCGTAGCGTCATTTTATCGAGTGCGCCAAAAAGCAATGCAATGTAAAATTTAACATCACGCATCGTCACGGTATGCGCGGCAGTTCAATTTTCCATACAAACCAGCTTTATAACGCACTCGATCCGATGATGCTATGTTAGCGATAGACGTTCATGCACAGGGCACTGTTCTTGGCGCAAACTCGCCTTTCCGGCGATTATGTAAGCTATACGAGTGCAGTGAGTCTACAGCTATAGATAAATTAAGCTCATCCTTTCATTTTTTTAAATTTTCGAGTGAAAATTATCAATTCTTTTTATTTTCTATATAATTTATATTTTTATATTTTATTTTCTGAATAAGTAAAAGTATGTAGAATAATGTTGGAAATATCTAGCAGATTGGATATTTGGGTAATATTTAAACATGGTGTCGTGTTTGATGTACTAGTCGAATGTAGCGTATGTCATAATATTCGTGTTTTAATGTACTCTTGTTGGCAAACCTTAATAATACTGAAAAATAAATTAATCAATTTTTAAGCTGGTACATATTTAAATAAACAAGAGCACGAAATATCACAACAAAAAGTTCGCTGATAGTCGACAATCATGTTTTGACGTTAGTGGTTGTCATTTGTAGCATCATTGCCATGTAACAAAAATTCAACCTAGACTAGACTTTGACACTGGCAGATATTTCCATAGAGACTACAAACATTTTTAAATATTAAGGTATTGTTTCTGACATTTATTGATTGACAGTGACAGTATCATTACTGGTATTAACAATAAAGGTTTAATCACTTTGCGTTTGTTTCGGATACAATTAAGCTACGTTTTCAACCACGGCTTTGGCAGTTATCTGAGACACGATATAGTATGGCTCTCTCGTAATACGTATAACAGCAAATTGGAATTATGGAGTTCTCATCACAACCACTTTAGCATCAGTGAGAAATGTTAATTTAGAAGTGAATAAAATATCATTCTCGCGTCTTATGCTGAGACCTACATATCTAAAAAGATCTTTCTCGGCTAGCTATGTATCTGTCATCATAAGATTTATATGATCAATACAAGTGAACTGAAGTGAACTGATAGAGTTTGAATGACGACAGAATAACCAATAACAAGCTACTCATGTTGTAGGTAATCCCATTGTTCAATTGCTTGTTATTTTCTTCTGGACTGATTAATCTACCCATTTTTAAGAACTAATTGAGAGGATGCAGGTGCCATAGATTATTGGTACATGGGTTTTATCTTAGGTAACCTTCATTCATTAATTATTAATTTACAAATATTCTTACATTAATGCATGCTGAATTGCTTTTATAATCATTGTTGGGAATTAAAATAATTTAAAGCATTTAAATAAAGTTATAATGAGGGTGTTATAAAGCCAGCAATTAACTAAATAACTTTTGAAAATATACAAGTAGTAAATAGGTTTGTTTAATACCCAATTGATTAAAATGTGTGTTATATAACCTAGAAATAGATTTATATTACTACTAAACTACATCTTAGCTAATTATTTTCCACCCTTTTTTACACTATAATATGAGAGCAACTTATATAGAAGAAGCCCTTGTCTCTGACCACATGAGATTTCAATTTTGTTTTTAGGATAATGTCCCAAAATGTAAGAATCCTCATGAGAATACAGTGTCTGTATATCACAGCTGTTTTTCTTTGCCACTACAAATGCCAGTGATATAAAGGCACAGATAATAAGTTGCTTCCTTGTACATATTAAACATGTAAAAAATATACAAACATCTTTTATGATATTTACAAATGGGTTCTTTAGCAAATAGGGTTAATAAAAAAGATTTGGAGGGGATATTGTTGGTTGACTCAAATAATAATAAGAATAATATAGGATTACTGGAGCAACCTTAACTCCCAATATGGCAAGTCTTAACACCAGAGAGAAAATTTTAAAGACTTATGAAGCTCAGTTGTTATTGACATCAAATTCTGTTACGAGAGACATGGGATCCTACCAACAGCTATAGCCCTCAGTGAAGGAAAAATATTATGCGGGAACTATAGCACAGTGGTATGGTACTTTGTACAACTGCCTTCAAGTTTAAAATCTGGTCACCTAAACCCTACCGGTACCTTACAACAGCAGCACTTAAGATTCAGGCCCCTTCTAAGCTTGCCACTTTCACTTGTCAGCGTTGGCTACATCACAACACAAACCTATACATATTGTCTAATACATGGAAAATAAAATACAGTTTTTAGGATTTCAATTATAGTGCACACAGAGTCAAGCTGGTAAAGTAAGATGGCTGTGAGATGGAAGGTGTATGCATTTACCCTTTACAACAAATATCTTGTTTATTGTATTAGGTCAAAAGTGGAGAAGGGCAACTAACCATAAAAATTATAAAATATGTATAAAACAAAATGAAATATAACAACAATTAAATCGAATATTAAGCTAACTATAAATATGTTGAGGACTACGTCATATAAAATAAAAAAAATATTAGGTATACATATTTAACTTAGCTAAGTACTAAGCTGATCTTCTAGGTACCTATGTAATTGTTTTGCCTTTTAAGACATTGTTATATTTGTGAAGTAGGTAATCACCCATCAACTGATGAAGGATTGGGATGAAATTTGGCACCAAATATATGTTCAGGATTAAACAGGATATTTTTGTTTAAAATTTTCTGGAACATGGATAAAATACCAGACGAAAGCTAGTAATTAAAGTGCACAGACACTTTCATAGTGTAATATCAGGTGGACCATGGTAAAAGATAAGATGGTGTAAGAAGTTAACAAGTAATATGAAGTGTGAGTGAATAGTAATTTCAATCTGTCTCTGTTGCAAAGCTACATACAATTATTTCAATCGATATTTTGCATTACGTAACTTTCCTTGCGCCGATTTCATTTACGATTCTATCGATTAGTAAGGTTACTTGCAATGTGAAGTTGACGCAAATCATTGCGATCCGATTGCGAGCGTTTAAACAGTGCCGCATTTTTCATGAATCAAGTGAACATGAAGTGTTATAAATTTTATGGTGTCATTGGCGGTTCCAATGCGCTATTGAATCGTGAGTAGATAATGCTTTCGAGTTTGTTCAAAAAGCACTTAATTATATTTTCGACGTAAGGTCATAAGTAGGTAGTTAGTTAATCGTGCTAATCAAACTTGCGTGGTTAAAAATTCAGTTCGAAGATCCGATCGTGATATAGGTGAAGGTAAATGATGGTCAGGTGCGTGTTGAATTCCTACAAAGGGTTCCTCACTATAATAATAAAACTAACATAATAAAGTGATTTTTATAATTTAAGAAACTAAAGCTTTTTATTTAACTGGCACATTTTATTTTTTTTCTTTCATTTAAATATTATGAGTGTTTTTGTTTTAAGACCATAGCTAATGACTAACAAACTGAACCACACAGAAGTGTAGCATGAACATTTCTGTTGGTTCTGTGCCTGGGTGAAAGTATCTATATAAGTTTATATTTTATAAGTAGCTTAAGTAGAAAATATATACATTTTATCTAGTTTCAATAGAACAAACTCCGTTGGGGTTTAATAATATCACAGGATATTTATTCATTATATTAGACCCAAATTTCAAAATCTTTGCATTTTAGAGATAGAATCAAAACTTCTGTTGTCTGTTACATTGAAAAAATGCTGTTTTCTAAAAAGTTCGACCTGAAGTCCTTTTACTTACAACTCTTATTCTGTGAATATTTTACCTGGTTCCTGATTAGAACACTACAGGAATATACATTATTACATTTTAGTCCCCTTTTGTATGAAACCTTAACATAATCATCATTGAACCAGAATTATTGAACATAGGGATAGTTACGAATGAAGTTTATTTGTATTTTTCAGGTCAGAAATTCTAGACAACATACAAAAAAAGAAAGAGCAAGAAAAGGAACCACAGAGTCCTTCTTTCCAACAGCAAATACCAAAAGCAGTTGACAAGCCTGAAGTGCAGAATATCAGTGTTCCAGTAACACAGCATGTTCCAGCTCAGCAACTGCTTTCCCCAACAAATTGCTCAGGGCAACCTTTGCCAACTAAAGATGACCTTAAAGAAAAGTCAATAAATGTTACGAATTCTACCACAATAACTCGTATTGAGAATAATCTTAACAGTGATAAAGATAAGGATAATAATTATCCTAAAAACTATTTAACACTTGAACCAAAGAATGATAAAAAAGACGACTTCAATAAAAACAGTATCACTGTAACTAAGACTGTGACAAAGCAATCACCAAGTAGCAGTCAGAGTGACAAGGCTAAAACTCAAACAAAACCAGCAAAGAGACCATTGCAGTATTTAGAAACTCTTGCTGAAAAGGCTGGTATTACATTTGAAGATAAATACGAAGCTGCAAATACTTTACTGGCTTTGGATAAACAGAACAATACAAATAGAAGACCACCAGAACTGAAACAGCCTAAATCTGAGCCAGACTCTCAGACTCAATCTGAAGAGTATAGGTACCGGAATCAGAAAGATGACGATGATAAATTGCAGGTTGGTAGTAATGACTATACTTTCTGATTATTAAGCACTTTTAACCGTACCGAATAGACCATTACACATACATAAAAATTATACAAAACACTTCAAAGCATTTTTTGGGTACCTTTACTATTCAACTGGAAAATTGAGTTTGTCTGGGGAAGTACTACCACCTTACCCATTTCTGCCGTGAAGCAGTAGTGCACTTGTATTACTTTTCGGCTAGAAAGGTAAGGGGGCCGGTGAAATTACAGGCACATGAGACTTAACAACTTCACGTCTCAGGGTCGATAACGCATTGGGATGCCCCTAGTGTTGCAAATGTCCATAGGCGGCAGTGACCACTTACCACCAGGTGGACCGTCTGCTTGTTTGTCGGCCCAAGAGGTATAAAAAAAAAAATGCTAACTTTATTGCTTATAGCTAGCTGGTCATGGGACAAACATGTGGCACACTACACAGACACAAAGATTCCAGAGTTTTGGTCATTTAAATGAGCAGATGAAAAATGATTACTTACACCCAAGTTGAGAATGCATAAATGTGTTTGAGGAATTGTAAAAATGAATTAGATAAGGAATATGTATCAATTAAAATTATATTATAGCACCATTGACTGAAAACTTGAAAGGGAACCATTCATCTTTGTTTGGAGATTAAGCTGAGTACTCATGGGCAAGTAATGTATCTGATGTACTGTTAGCAACAACAGTTGCTGAACAGATCCATGGACCCCGTGCTTAATGTATAGGAAAAGCCGCTTGGTCGAATTGCCTGAAACTTTGGGATCACATAGTCTGATACAATGACGAAAAGACTCATCAAAATATTATATCTCTCAGAGCATAAAAAAAGCTTTTCTCAGTATAGATTTTTATACTGTTCATGATACGGTTCTGTACATTGTAGGCATCTTCAAGAAGTATGTTGAGTTGTTATAGGTTACGTACACTTTGCATAGAAGATATTTGAGAGTACATTATAGGTAGATTTAATGGGAAACTGGGTAATTCATTATCTGAGTGAGTTATAAAATGAACACTGTATCTGTATGAACTGTAGCTATAACTTGCTACTTAGAATATTGTACGGAAACTCTGCACACTGTGCGTGGATGGCACACACTTGGCTGCTAATTTATCTATATTATAAGATACCTATATAATTATGCAATAACTTGTCAAACTTTAAATAATATCTTTGACTAAGACACATTTGCTCACACTTTTTGAGCTAGAAAAGTGTAACTTGCAATAACAATAGTTACAGTTCGCATATAAGTACTTTGTTTTAAGTATAGAGATGAATTCTTAATAACAATAACCTTATTTATGTAGTAAAATAAAAATTCTAAAGTAGTCGTGGCTGTTACTTGCCTTTACAATAATTTATCGTTTGAATTTCAGTTTTCTTTCTTTTCTACTCGTTAAAATTAACCATCGCATATGTATTTTATGTACACTATAATTACATTTAACATTGTAGGAGGTAATATGCCAAACTAAACATCCAATAAAAAAACCCTCAATATTTAGAAAAGACCTTCAGGATCTACTTGTGGCTGTATATTTTCCCATTAAAGTAAAAGAGTTTTTGGTGTAACCCAATTTTGCAACGTAAGTTGAGGAAAATACTGTCGAACAAATATGTTTACAATTGTATTTGCAAGCCCAATTCTTGAAGGAAAGGAAGGGTAAATAGGCTATTAAACACCACGCTACGACTCTTGGGAGCTGAGCAAAAATAATAAGTCTGAGAGAACGCTAAGCGAATACGAAATAATAGCACGGACTTTTTTCCCCTAACGGAAACGCGGGCGAAACCGCGGAAGACAGCTGGTTATTATTATAAACTCAAGCTCTGTAACTACATACATTACATTTATGTACAAACGGCTGCACATCAAGCTTGACGCCCTAAATATATATAACGACTCTATTATTTGACACAGAGAATCGTTGGAAAGGGACTTTGTATTGTAGTATTGGCCAATCATAATGCGGTCGCGTTTGATGAGGTGCGCTCACACACATTTGCAATTTTTTGCAATGTTCGAAGATCGCGTTGTATTTTTCGCTATTGGTCAGGTAGGCAATTCCAAAATATTGCCCGACTGGAATTGAGACATTGATGATCCATGTAAATTATTGACTGGCATGGGTAACATCCATAAGCTAATTATTTGTAGTATTTAAGTTTGACTTGCTAAGTGGTTGGTAATTTTGTTTTAAACCAAAATTCCCAAATACTTTATACAATCCATGACGTGGGTTAAACTATTATTAGGCCCTTCATTCCCACGGCAACAGAGCAACGGAGCGGTCTGTTTTTTGCTTAAACATAGACTTTTACACCTAACGGGAACGCGAATGAACCGCGGGGTACTATTTGTAAATATTCTACACAATAACAATATAATCCTTCTGACACAGAAGCCCAAGTAAAACTAACTATACTGTTACTAAACGCGATGTAACTTGGTAAGAAAGTTGTTAATATGTTCTTGTAGTAGCGTTGTAGATAGAGTATGTCGCGTTTCCTTTGTGCCTGAGACGTTTTAAGCAGGTACAAATTATAGGTGGCCCGGTGTTAAGGGCCGATACCTTTCCTATGATACAAAATATATGGATAACCTCCATATCTTATTATATTATAAAGAAATAATAAAATTCGTACCAACCATCTTTTGATTTAGGTACGCTATATAAGATTTGAATAATACATATCACCAATATTGAATCACATAATACAAGTTTGTAAAATAATGGAATGATGAATCAAAAGTACTTTATTTGTTCGCGTAATAAAAATTCTTAAACATTCATCGAACAGAAAATTCTTTAACTCCATTTACATTCAATGAAAAGAAAATTGAAGCCTTATAAGAACCAGAGTGATGTTTTGTGTACTTGAAACTTTGACGATGATATTTTTAGCTTCTTTTATTTTACGGGTTTATGTAACAAGTTACGGTATTTATCTTTTGTAAAAATATCACCCGCCGATTTAGAGTTTTTTGCTTTGTTATTTTATTTTTGTTCATTTGATTTTGTTGATTTTGTCGTTACGAAACTTTTGTAATGTCGCGTTGAATAGCGTGTTGGAGAGCCCCTGTATTCACGTGATCGCTACAGATCTTGCGTAGCTACACGGTGAAGTGCATTTTTTTATTAGTTGTTAGTCTGATGGCTTACACCCTTACGCAGACAATAGGGCATAGTGCGGCTTGCGACGCGCTATTAATAGGTAGGCCGCGGGCGCGGTGTGTCGGTTAACCTTTTCGCAGTGAGTGATTTTTTGTTTCCGCTGCGCTTGATTTTGAATCTATGATGATAACTTATAAAGTTTTAATTTTAGTGTCACTACTTAAGGATAAGGATTAATACTTAATTGGAGAAAATATACTCGCAAATAATATATATTTAATTCATGTTTCAGTTGCTAATATACAACAACTTAATTTGTATGTATTTAACACATCAAGCTCGATACCCTATATGCCCATAACTACTCTATAAATATCTAATATAGAACCGCTTAAGAGGTAGGCTCACACACACAGACGCAATTGTTTTTCAATGTTCTTAGGCTATGTGATATTTTTCGTTATCAGGTCCGGTAGTCAATTCCTAAATATCGCCTGACTAGAACTGACACATTGATGATCCATGCATTAGTGACTAGTTTGGGCAACAACCATAAGCTAAAGATTTAAGTTTGTATGGCCATTTAAGTGATTGGTAGTTTTGTTTTTAATATAACATATCTTCACGCCAATTACGTTCGAAGATTTAGGTATATAGGCATGTTTCAGCATTCCACTGAAGATATTTTAAGTCACAGCGAGATTTGTAGTGAGCATTGTCACGAGCACATTACCAATTCCAGGTAATAATTTCTAAACAAAGAAACGTTAATACGTATTACCTGCCCCGACCCGAGAATCGAAACCTCCGGACCTCTCTAGCTAAGTCGAACTTTATACCGTTTGACCACCGAGGCAAAATAGTTAATAATAATAAATCATACATTTTGTACTTTTTTCTAAATGGTATGAAACGAAGTTGCTAGTTCTGCCTATTTGTCCGATTATATCATTTAAAGTACGCAATAAATGTTGGTGCTTTCATCAACATTTTGGATACTTTTTCGGGATTGTTTATGTATAATACATTTATCCCCACTCAGACGAAGCTGGGGCGCGTCGCTAGTATTTAAGTATTAAACCTTTCTATGAAGTAACAGTAGGAATATTAATAATTTATGTTTTATCCTACTTCCTTCCTACCAGATGTATGGATGTTTGTTACTCTTTCACAAAAACTACCGAACGGATTTGTATGAAACATAGCACACAGATAGGTCATTTACAATAAATGCTCTAAATTTTATTTGTGATGCTTATAACATCGATAGATTGCTTTTTTTTGTTTCATATTTATTATTATTTACATATTATAGCTCACGCCTCGCTTTCATCGGCGTTGTCAATGTGTCTTTTAGGCTACTTTTCATCCCGGAATCTCGGATGAAAGCATAAGGCACAGATCTTCTATTTATTATATTTATTCTTGAATTATTCCAGATACAGCAGCAAATAATACAGCAACAGCAGCAACAACAACAACTGCAGCAGATACAACAGCAACAACTTCATCAGCAACTTCAGCATCAGCAGTTGCAACAGTTGCAACAACAAGCGCTTCAGAGGCAGCACCACCAAGTTTTACAGCAGCATATCAAGAATCAACAGGATCAACAGGAGTTGGTGAGCTTTTTAATGGATCATTTTTATTTTTACGTCTACTAATAAACCACTAAGAGAAGCGGACAAAGCCTAAGCGCTATTAGGCACTAAAATTACCGTCAGTTGGTTAATCAGTGGTCATTAATTCTGTTAGGAATTTAATTCTTTTTTATGTCGTTTTTAAGTATTGCAGTGCCGAAGTTTCTTTATCCAATATATCAATGGTAAGTGTAACGTGAATCTGCTTAACAGTCAAGAATCAGTTACAGAAGCAGTTTCATCAACAACAGCACCAGCAGCAGCAGCAGCAGCAGCAGCAGCAGCAGCAGCAGCAGCAGCAGCAACAGCAACAGCAACAACAAAAGCCTGAACTTATACAAGTTCAACAACAGTCTGAATCACAGCCGAAGTTTTTACAGGTATGTACTTTATTTAAAAATATTATTTAGTTTGCCCTCGAGTTTAGCATTTGATCCGTTTGTAGGCGTACAGATTCCAGTAACACGTCAGGGCATTTTGCAGTAGATGTCGTGTATTTAAATGTGGTCGGTTCATTGTATCACCTTGATGGACTTACTGGAAATTTCGCAAGCGGTTCTCATTTACAGGTATTTGCCAATCATCTATTCTTCTGGAATCTAGATGGAAGCAGAACCGGGATTCATAGTGGATAGTACTCTAGTCCATTGGCGATAATTCCAATTCTAAAGTACGTTTTCATAATGTAATCACTTTACTCATTGCCACGTCATGGAATCCGAAGTAGTCTATAAACTCGTAGGTTGACTCCGTGCAGTCTTCTTCTCACAGTCTGATCGTTCATCAGAACCTTGTGCTCTGTCTGTATGTTTAAACCGTTACTGCGTTGCGGTAGTTTGTCTACTCGGCGTTATTCGTGAAAATCGGCCTCGAATATTCTCAACATGCTACCCAGCCACGATCGCTAATGTACGGGAACCAAGAAAATGAAATTAAAAATAACTTAGTCTTATTAGTAATAATTGAACAGCGATCATACGCCGAATAACAGGCGATCAATTCTGTTAAGTCGTGGTGGAAACCGTGCCGTGCGCGATGTAATTATTTCCATATAAACCAGCTTTTTGGCTCACTTGATAAGATGACGTTAGGCTTACGATAGATGTTCGTGCTCAAGCTTCTGGTGTAGGCTGTCACTCAAAAATATATATAAAAGGCAATGTGGCGTCTCACTGACTGACTCGCCACCATTTCCGCAATTAATCCCGATTATAATAGAGGCCGCGTTCTATACTCCGTCCCAAATCTGTCGCGTTCGTTGACCGTGGCACTTCTCCGAGTCTAACGAAGAAATCATCCAAGCTCAGATAACTGCAGCCGAAGCTACAGTTCGCGGTACACCGTGCACAGTCACACAAGGCCAATACATCCGCCGAGTCAATCATATAAAAATATCATCATCAATCATATAAAATCATATACTCATTCATCAATACGTTGCCCAAACCGTACCAACCTTGGAGAGTAGGTATACTGTAGGCGTCATTTATGAAAGAAATGTTCAGAATCCTCCCCTAAGGGATGGGGGGCGGGGACAATGGATGACATGTGGTCTTAATCACTTTTCCCCTTTTATCCCTTTTTAAACACGGTGACACCTAAACCTAGACCATTTGGACTCTGGAGTGGTGTGACCGGTGTATTGTTGTTATTTCGTCTAACTCTTTGGTCAAAATAATTAATGACCCAGGGTTATAAACTTTTTACTATTTCTGTAAAAGTTTATATGATAAATTTGCGACACATTAAGCATTTTGTAATTTGTTGAATCATGGTTTTCCATTTGCATCAGATAATTAATTTGCATTTTTCAAGCTTTTGCAATTGCCGAGAGGTTCCTTTAGTGATAACGTCCACAACGATTAAAACTTTGAAAATCCCCAAATTAATGTTAAATTTTACAGTTAATTTACACACATTTCAAGTTTAAAACTCCTCGTAGGAAATTATGTTTTTAGATTCTTAATCTATAGAGGTGTTTTAAAGAAAACATCGGTAGGGTGAACAGTTTACTACAAACAGTTCCAAATATGTAAGATTTCTTGGAATCGTATCTAAAGCCCTTTTCCACCTTCCCCTTATAAGAATTCGGAAGAATCTTTTTTTTAAAGTGCAAAGTGCAAGCGGATGTATCCTACAAACAATTTTTTCCTACCATAAAAGTCCCTGACGTTTTCGTTGTTTTAATCAAAGTTCTTGATATGAGTATTTTGACCATCAGCCGGTCCATACGCAGCAGTTCAGCGTCCCCGGTATTGGTGAAATCAACCTCAGTTTTGTGGCGTCGCCGCAAAGTAACGTCAATCTACTTTTTGACAAGAATCAGAAGACAAACATGAGCGGAGATATCAAGCCGCAACAAGTAAGATGCTTACCAAATAATTATGAAAGAATACATTTTAGATCTTCATCGTAAAATTAATGAGGATTTAACTTGGAAATGCCATGTAGATCAAGCAGTAGAGTTGTCATATTTATAGATTTCTTTTTGCTTTGAAAATAAATCAATAGCCATTACTCGAACGTCTCTTATGGCTTGCCATGCGTATCAGTTCTCCGATTCGCTGTGGTATCATATTGAAGGGGAATGGATCAGAGGTACAGTTTGTGCTTATTTATAACTTAAAATAAAGATTTATTCGTGTTCGTTCCTGAGGTTAACAGGTCATTTTACATGTCGTAATTTTTTTTATATAAAATATGCTTGTCCATTGAATTCATCCATAATTTTATTTAAAATAGCACAAAAAGTAGAGCAAAATTTATATTGTTTGCCGTCTACCACCCATTTGCTGTTCATGATACCGCAGTCGAAATTGAAATTATAGAAAATAGCTTCCGTCTCGTCGTCAAACCCGCGTTCCCGAAGTGTCTCGTGCATGCCGGTATTATAACATAGCCTATAATACTTCTGGAAAAAGTAGCTTTCTTATTAGATAGCCCATAACGACTGGATCGATTTTGAGTTTATTCATTACAAACAAAAATACAAATGTTTTCTCTTTAGTATAGATATAGCAGTATAGACTAACGTTAAATGTTATTAAGTTGTTTTCAAGTGATAGGATATAATCCTATGTTTACGCTTTTGTATAGAGCGGGATATTAGGAATATGGAAAGGGAACATGAAATAGAAATCCTCGGTCGAGTAAATTGATTGGATTGATCGTCAAGTGTCGGTAAATCAAAGCTTATCATTAGCTAAAATTAACGAGATTGCGAATATCAATTTGGGACACAATAACATCAATCAATAACATAAAAAGAGTGAATTTTGCAAAAAATTGTTGAGTCAGATAACCAATATTCAAAATGGCAAACCCGTAACCGTAACTGTTGTTGCAAAAATAAATGAGTTTAAAGAAAAATTACATTTCCTTTTAATGATGACATACTCAAGGAATATAGCGTTAAAAACAGATAAATTTATTATATTAAAAAAATATGTAAAGAAATCCACATCATTAATTAAACACGATAAGGCCTTATTTTCATAAATAATTTATTCAAGTGCCAAACCTTACCAAGAAAATAAGAAATTTAATCGACATGATCGAATCAGTCACCAAATACAAAGGGTGCAAATGAGAGGTTTCTTAAAATTCTCTTTCCACCTCATTTCCACATTTGCGTATTATTAGTAGTTCTATTATTGGTAGTTTCTCGCAATAAGAATTCCGAGAAACTATCGCCACCATTGAATATATTATGTAATCGTCTTCATCTTTTAATCCGAGTGAGTTCACGAATTTACATTATTCGGATGAAATACTAAGGTACCCAAGATATATTTACAAAAATGCCAAATTTCTTGGAGAATTCACTTTAATTTATAATTTTAAGTAATCTCCGCTAAAATCCAAATGGATCTTTGCTTAGATCTAAATTATGGAGGCAATGACAATCGCGGCCGCCCACCCTTGTCCTATAAGCCTCACAAACCGTTCCTCAAATTATCACTGAATTATCTGCATAAGTGTGCACAAGCCATCTGCGGCTTATTTTGCGAAAAAATAATAAATTTATCATGAATGTATTGCAGATTGTCGACGGTCAAGGACAGGTGCAGCAAATTAGCATGTCACAACACGACCCGTCGCCGCAACACCATCAGACTGTGACCGTCGTATCCTCCATGCCGAGCAGTATGGCGTCACATCAGGTTAGTTGAGAGTTAAACATCAAGTAATTTATATTATCGTATGATGGTTGGGACAAATATACATATTATATTATTATTTTGTAGGCGATAGTAGCCCGGGGGAGTGATGTATGGATTTTTGTTGATAATCAATATTTCTGTGTTTTTTTAACCAATATTATAAACACACGACGGTGTTTACCCATTTTAAATGATATTGAGCCAACATGATCGTAATGTCATCGTGTCACAGCACCAAGTTCGCATTCCTTAGTGATTAATTATTATCGTCTTTGTTCCACGTGCAGCAACAACAAACTAGCGGTATTCCACAACAATCAACCGCTGGTATAACTTCCATGCCTTCACTGCAAAGCTTGCCCCCAAATTCTCATCCACAGCAAATCAGGTGTGTATCTTTTATTATTATTATGATTCTAGTTCTGGGTTAATCTCCAGCCCTATAATAGACGGCAAAAGTACTATATAGAGGTGTCTACTATGTTTTAGATCTAGATTAAAGTTTTTTTAAACTTGATTCGATATCAAAAAAAGTTTATAATATTTTACAACGATTATGCTGTATAACGATTGGACGTCCGATGTGACGTTATATTTCTGATTTGTTTCCATAACATTCTGTAGTATTTATTATGAATAGATAGAATTGAAGTGCTGTAAAATTAAGATGTTTGTCGTGACTTATCAGTTTATCACAAAAAGCTATCATAAGCATCGCTAATGAGTTGTCGACCCTTAGACGCAATGTTGTTAGGGCTCATGTGCCTGCAACTTCACCGACCCCCTTGCTTGTCTAACCAAAACAGAATAATACAAGTGCACTACTGCACTGCTGTCTAGTCGGCGGAAATGGGTATGGTTATAGTACTTCCGAGCTGCGACACTGGTTTGTTTAATGTTCATAATTATTTTGTATGTTAAAGAATAAAAACTAAAAAAAAAAAACTTTTTATTTTTATTTATTAATATTATTATTTTATTTACGTTCTAGTACGGAATGGGGTCATAGTCGAGTGCAAGTGATTCAGCAGCCGCTCCCGAGTAACACGTATTTGCAACAGCTGTATAATGCGCAGGGCCCCCTATTGATGCCAGGCAATATCGCCCTGCATCCCGGGATCAATTCTCAACAAATACAGGTATTGCTCATTCACTTCCTTACTGTAACCTATTAATTCATTTGTTCGTAGAAAATTATTAGTTTAATCGCACACAATATACATTTTATTGGCATGCACAAAGACATGATGATGAAGAGGTAAAATGTTATTTAAATCATGGAATATCCCGTTTGAAACCCTTAATAACCGTAATTTTATAGCGTACAGAGTACTAGCTTTTTGCCCGCAGCTTAGCTTGCGTGGTGTTCATAAAATAAGTTATCCATGACGTTGAACCCTCAACTAATTCGGTATCCCACATACTTACGACCAAATATAGACAAACATTTAAATGACTAAGTAAATATATTATTACCCGCTTGTATTAGGTAGGTATATAGATACTTATAACATGAAAGGTAAGTTGTATGTAAGTTTTCATTTATATATAAATTACACTCACTGATATTCACGTCTACTGTCGGAAACAATATGAATCAAAAATATGATGAGTGACGTAATTGATGAACTTCGCAGACCAGCTCCTTCATGCAACACTTGCTAACAAGTATGACGCAGGTGGCAGCCATCGCTCTTCTGTACCGTACCATATAGTGGGGAAGTGAGGGCTCCGCACAAAGCTGCCACAAGCAAAGGTCTTAAGGGGCTACCGGTGAATTTTGGCTTTCAAATCCTGTAAAGAGTAATTAAATAGCACTAGAATTAAAAAAATATATAAAATCATATTTGGTAGTTATATTTGTCAAACAAAATTTCGAAATTGTTTTTATTTTAAGAGAAGGAAAATACATTGAATCCTTTAATCGTGCTAAATCCATATAGGCGTCCTCATCATTTATTGCATCATTAACATTATGAAATAAAACTGATGGTAATAGTAAACTGCACCATCATCGCAAGATAGTGCACGTGCCTCTGATTCTCACAATAACGATTGCACAAAGCGGTACACTTATCCCTGGTAGCGAAATCGTATTTTATAGTTCTGTTAGCGTGGACATAATCAGCAAATTACGTTTGTTGTGTATTAACAGGGTCCGTAATTTCGCATTGATCGCGTACTGCTTCTAACATACCCACTTACTCAAGCAGCTTGCCGCATTCAATGGCGACTTGGCACAACGCACAGCTTAGCACGTATAATAATTGCTCATAGAAAACTGTCTACAATATCTCAACATTAGTAAGCCCTTGTTGTAAAGATTTTTTTGTATCTCTGCTTTTGCTTATATACTTATAATGCACTTTTAACCTACATTTATAAATTGTTGTGCCCTTTTTAGCGTTTTATAGTATTTATATTATAGAAATAATAAATTAATTAATTACATGGTACATTCTTTACACACGGCCATGTGATCCCAAACTAAGCAGAGCTTTCACTATGGAAACCAGTCAACGGACATATACTGTTTCTTAAAATACACACTTATATAGATATCTACATCCAGGCACAGAACAAACAGACATGTTCTTGCACTCAAATGTTTGTCCTTGAGGTAAATGAACCCAAGACCTGCAGTGTGGCAGTCAGGGTCTCTAATCACCAAGCCAACTGGCCCAAGTTTTTGTTAAACAGCAACTGTTTTGTTGTTTTATTAGGACCGTATATACATACATGTACGAAAAATATGTCAAATTGAGATAATTTTCAGTCAATCAAGAATTGAGTTGATGAGCCATTTAGCTTGGTGGTTAGAGACCCTGACAGCCACGCCAGAGGTCGTGGGTTCGATTCCTACCCTGGACAAATATATATGCGACGGGAGCCAGTCTGGTACAAGCTCAGCTTAATTTGGGATCAGTGTTCTAAGCCCTAACATTTAATACACAGAACACATATTTGTAAGCTATGACTGGAAATATGTTTATGAAATATTCTACAAAGGTAGAAACTGAATTAGTTTAAAGAAACTCAGTAAGAACACGTACGATGGCTTTTTGCAGGTGATAGCAGCTGGGAAGCCATTCCCGGGCGGCCAATTAGCTCCACACATGCTCACTGCACAAGGGAAACAAGTGCTTCAGGGACAAGCCGGTGAGTTTGATTCAATTAATATTTGTAGGGATCCGTACCAAAATGGCAAGATAAGGGCTTTAGTATCTCTATGTCCGTTAGTTATGGGAGGTTTTCTGTCAAAAAATTAATAATGGATTAACATTTTCAAATATACCTTAAATAGATGAAAGCATTTTCTACAACAGTACAAATATCACAACGAAAACGTCGCTATACAGACGAACAATTGAAGATCGTGAGGCCATCTTTTCGCACCTACAACTCACATCATGTCTTAGCGATGGTGGCGCCACTTGGTGCGTGAAGATTTATCGATCGGAAACGCATGAAGTTTCTGGTGGTTGACTGAAAATGGATTCCGGTTTTAGAATCGGAACAATTAATATCATTTTAGGCCGAAATATATCTTTACATGTTTTATCAAGTCACGGGAAATAATTCAATATTCCTGGATATTCTGTACACAGCAATTTGCTTCTGAAACAAAATAAATCTAGTAAGTTTAGGATTATGATAAAATAGTATTACGGGCTAATACGTAACAGTATTATATTCGAATACGATCCTAAAACATTGGATTGATTTACTTTTTGACAGAAAACTCCAACGCAACCTGCGTAATCAAAATATTCATCAATCTAAACATTTTGGATGGGGATCGAATATCATTATTAGCCGTTAGGGTATATAGATCCTTTAATTTCCCAACTTATCACTAGTTCACATCTTCATATAAATGATAGCAGCAGATCCACCTTAGAGCTTCACATTTATATTACAATGCTATACTGCCGATATTTTCCATTTGTAATGCAATAATCAATTTGAGTTCCGACAAGAACTTTCACACTATTTAGTTTTACAGTCAATTTTGCAGGTCTCGTCCCGTATCAGGAACAAGGTTTAAAACAAAATTTTAAAACTGAATTATATTTGTTTCGAGTCTCGTGATTGGCTGATAATGTGAATGTACATTTATTTTAAGACAAACGTCATTATTTGTTCTTATTGTTTTACTTTTAGTAGTATCGTTATAATTGGCAATTCTATCGGGATTTAATTTGAGCTTTTTTTGAAGTGATAGCATTTTATACAAACTTAATGCAGCTGGAGGCTTTTTTTGGTTACTTATAGATCTATCTGCAACTTAAGCTTTTTAGTATTTGATTAATCATGCACCTCTAGTTCGAGCATCGTTAGATCAAACCTTTGAATTCTATCGAATTCAACATAAATTTAATGAAAGTAAAGAAACGTAACGTCTAACAATGCACGAAACTATTTAATGAACAATTTTTAGTGTGTTTATTTTTTTTCTGCAGACTGCGACATAAGTGATAAAGAGAAATTTATTTGTTAATTATTTATTAATTGTTTAATGTTATTTATTTATACTGTTTGCTTCTTATGTCCAGTCTTGATATTTGGTGATGAAGTAAGCATATTTAATAATTACATATTGTATTTAACAGCACCATTTCCGGGGTATACTACAATTCCGACGACGCAAAACCAAACATTTGTGTTCAGCCCCCTTGGGGTTATCAACTCACAACCGAGCATCCTGCCCGCACACTCTCAGGCCTCTGGGATAGGCCAACCGCCAAAACAGGGTGACATGCATAAGGTTAGAAATATTTATGTAACTACATGTGAACCGAAAAAATGTTATGTGTAAACACTGAAGTATTTTGACCAAGTTTCAAGAAGGCCATGCGTCTTAAAAATATCCTTACTAGGTGTAAGGATAAAGAAAACCTAGAAAAAACATATTTTGTTACTTTAAGAACATTTTCGTGCGCGATACATAGCTGAAATTGTCCTGTTTTTTTATAGTGTGGTGGTAAAGTGACTGGTGGAAAAGTTGGGAATGCGACCAGTGTTGGCGGGCAAACAGTGCCGGTGCAAGCGCAATGCGTGCAAGTATCGCAGCCGGTGCTCACTGCGCAACAACCATCACAGGCGCAGATCATCAGCCCATTGCAGGTTTGTACAGTTTTTCTTATTTGTATCAAGCATCTATTTGAACGTTTCTATATATATATATCACATTCATTAACGTAGATTATGCATGAGAATTTGGCACCATCCATGTGTCTGGTTTCCTTATTTTATGTTAATTTTTTTATTTTTTTGTCACTGTCTCCTTCGTGTATACTTCGAATTATTATATTCGGTGGTGTGCTATTAATAAAATAAAACTAAATAAACAAAACGTCTGAAGTGCTATCTTAGCACGAAGGGAACATATGAAAAAATTAACATCCTAAAATTGACAATAGGCTTACAGTATGCTAATCCTGCCACCTTAGAAAAAAACATCCTTTCCCCGATTTCCTAATGTTTTTATGCTCTTCGCGATATATATTTTCTGAAGCATTGCTTAGCCAAGCGAAATTATTGCACTTATCATTTACCACATGCTCAATGTTAACTGATTTTGTCCTGAACCCAGGCAATCAATTGTATGGGTGGATAGTATAGGTGCTGAACACATATTTTATTTTATAAGCTGGTGTAATGTAACTTATATAAAAATACATAAGTAAACTACTTAAAGGACTATATAAAACTCGGTGGCCACTCGCAAAGAGCTCCGCGCAGATGATTATGTTAATAACAACTGCTTGGCGCAACCAGCAAAGGCTCAAAAACTTTTATTGTCTCGATAATTATATTGTGATCTCTTGTGATCATTACAAAATGATATGAAGGGCGACTGTTAACGATTATATTATGAGTAAATTAAAGGTTTATGGAAATATATACTTTACCTTCACTAATAATTTCGATAGGGAACTTAATCAATATTGCAAGTCGAAAGAAAGTTTATTTCACGATTACTTTTTTCATAACAAGCATTATGTATGTCAATACTACAGATAAAACTGAAGTTATTAAACGAGACGTATGGTGGAAAAGGTAGTATAGGTTATATAAACGTTTTGTATCAAAACTGACAACGTTTTATTATTATCTATATATATAAAAATGAATCCCTATTTCCCTTGGTCACGGCATCACGCGACAGTTGCGCGGAAAATTAGCTTTTGACAATATAAACTTTTTAATGTAACCTGTTTGATATTATTGTCAGTCGTTTGTCAGTTGGCGTGATTGACAGAATGCGCGCTGCAAATATCGTTTTTAATAGAGGCATGGGTCGGAATTATATTGATAAAAAAAAAATTATAATTTCAAAATAATAAAATGCACATTTCACGATTCAATCAGAATATTCGAATTCTATATTCATAGTTAAGACAGGACAACGTCTGTCAGGTCAGCTAGTTGAAAATGTTTTATACAGTTATATTAAAGCAAACACACTAGTGTAGTAGTTTAAGTCTTACTTAAATATCCAATCGACTAACAAGTTTTTTTTTTCATCATTCCACATGCTTTTTTGACTATGTTTTGTCTATTGTTTTTTGCATAAATTAAAAAGAAAATCTGAATTTTTGTAAGCTTAGAACTATAGAACTGTTTCACGGATTTTTATCCTGTTTAACTGATACTGAGGAATGCCCAGGAATATTAAAAGCTGTAGCAGTCCGGTTTCACTCAACTGGAAAGGAATCGATTCAAAAGCCATTTACTATGGCAACACTATTTTCTGTTATAAAAATGTTTATTTGTTACCTGAATTTGTCATCTAATTTTAATATACGAGTATATCCCCGGCGAGATCTTTGCTATCAACAGAAACAAATGGGGCTAAATGTTTGAATTACCAAATGAATAAAATTCGAATCCAAAATAGAAGAAGAGCACAATTTTTATATCCTTAATAAATGTTCTACCCTCATTTTTTAATTTTTCTTTTTTTTGTTCATTTTTGTCATTGTCAAATCCAGGATTTGAGATAATATAGGCATGTATTATATCAAAAGATATCCTCACGTGTGTGTGTGTGTGTATTTTGAAGATTCCCCGACGCCCGCGGAGCACTGGGTTCACCATTTCCCTATTTAAAATTTGCATTCCCTCTTAAACTTTATTTTTTTTGTGTAGACGGAAAACTCTAATTTACATGAAATAATTATTATGATGAAATGGCTTCTTTCTTTGGGACCATAATTTTGTACCCAAAACCTATTTATCAATAATGCACGGGCAGACGGTTCATTAATTGTCCTTTTAAGGATGTAAGAGCTATCAGAGGGTAACTAACACCTTCGTACCTTAAAAAAAACAAACAGACGGTTCATTCAGGACAACCGGTCGTTTTTCGTCTGGGGTTAAAAAGGCAAGTGCAACCAATGTTCAAACTAATACGTGGTTTACTATATTAAAGTCTAACTACCTGAGTTATGCGTTCAGCTAACTATCTCTCTGGGATAACGCTAAAGTGTTAAGCACATTAAGCCGCTCTGATGAAGACCATTTTATTAAAAAGTGCTAAAGTTAAACTTATTCAAATTGGTCAATTCTCTAACTGATTCAATGGTTCCCCAGGCTGGCGGACAGACGATGCAGTTCGCCCCGTGGCAGATATCGGGCGCCTTGCCTCAAGTGTGGGCAGGGGGATTGCCAGCGGGCACCATTCCCGCCGGTGGCTTACTTGCCCCCAATCCCATATTTATAAGGGGCGCACAGCCGGACGCTCCTCCATCTATGTTCATACAGCATTCGCCGCAAAATATTCAGCATACCAGTTAGTAATTGCATTAATTAATTTATGTTGAGCAACCTGTCGTTGGCTACCTATGTTTAATTATTTAATATATTCTAATTGGGAGAAAAATTAAGAAAAGCTGTCCAACATTACAAACCCCATTTAAACGTTTAAGTATGTCACGGAAAGTTATTTTTTTTTTTTCAATTATGATTAATCTATTGTTCCAAGTGGTCTATATGGTTAATGTAATGCTATATCGCAAAGCAAAAAGCTCCTACAAAATTCTTAAAGGTCAAAAGGGGTTTCTAATATATTGGACAAACTATACATTAATTGCAACTGGAGTCGACTGATGTTTTACGTCCTTGCGATTTCTATAAACTTTACAATATTTTATGCAATGTCAGCATGCCCAGCATAACAAAATAAGCGAATGTCTTTATTATTGTGGTGTAGTAGCATATATTTACCTAAATAAGGTGTCAACACGAGATGTTTTATCTTTGTAGCTGCAAGCGTGGCGTGTGCTCCTGGGACCACGGCGAAGCCCCGTGCGTCTTCAGATGGCATGTCGAAAGGTCCGCGCCTGCTCTCAAACATTCTCCCCTCCGGGAACATCAGACCAGCATCGTCTGTCTCCACGCAGACTAATACTAATCAATCACAAAACCAGGTGGGTACTTTTAATTCGATAAAGTTCCTATGAATTAGTTAAATGGAAAATTTTAATAGAAGTGTCCAGACAGCCTTTAAATATACATTTAGCGAATTTACGCAAATGAGGTTCTTTATTGGGATTCACAAACAGAAGAGAATACTGTGCTTATTACTTTTTGTCTTTGCCCATTTATAGATTAGTGGCGTATATCTGTTTCAAACGGACAAGCAGCAATATAATATGATATTTAAATCGATCCTATCTACTGATTAATTGATTTAACTATTTCGTTTAATTTTCGGTTCAATTGTTGGAATATTATTGAGTACCTACTAAATTATAAATTCACAATGATAACTTAGTTGTTAGTTATCTTACGAATTTCCAGCTTTTGTACGTTTAATAAAAAAGAAAGTAAATATCTATAATTGATTCAAGTTAATCCAAAAACCTATTCTAGTACTATTTATTCAGGGGCTACGGAACTTCTTTGTCACCTTTTCAATTTGTAATTGCAACCTGTAATTGTTATTACAACTGAGGTGTCAATGTCGAGAGTAGTTACTGTTAGAATTCTATAATAAGTTTGTGAAATCATAACAAGGACATCATTACTAGCAGCTAAATATATAAACGTCAGCAAAACCCCGAATTAGACGTATAGTCTTCGATGTCGAGAGTTATTGTTATTATTTGTGTTCATGTTTGTGCTCAGGCTAAGCAACGCGGTAAGCCCGCCTTGCGGTCGCCGGCACCAGCCTCCAAGCAAGATGCAGCCAACCAGACTAACAAAATGCAGCATCAAATGCAACAGCCAAAACAACAGTAAGTTCATTTATACTTTTTAACACATATCTTAACATAAAAAGACGGGTTTGTGCAGTTTTACATCAAAACGGCTCAATGTGCATAACATATATGTATAAGCATGACAGAATAATAGAGAAGTCGGTTGAACCATGTATGGGTTTGGACATAGCACTTACCTTTTTAACCCTAGACGAAAAACAAACGGAAGAAGAAGAAGCGGAGGCGGGGCATTTAATATTAAAAAATTATTGACTTTTCTTTGCCTTTTGCAGGATTCACGTCGGGGATCAATTTGTTAATATGTATATCTTTAATTATATTATATTAACCAATTTCATATATTTTTATCGTGGGTCTTACGCAGCAATAGAGTAATGGATAAAAGTGATTTTTTGTAGATTTTATGGGCCGGAGAAAAAAAAAATCTTTTTACCCACAACTGGTACGTGGATGGATTAGCAAGGGACCGCTAGTATTATTATACATTTTTCTTGTTGTTTTCAATTACAAAATGTTTCTTTCTGCAGGCTACTGGTGATGAACTCATCTGGACAGATGTCTCAGCTCACAAGCGTCCAAGACAAGCAGGCGGCCAACAAAGGCATGCAACAACAAGCGATGATGCAACAACAGGCCATGCAGGTTATTATTGTAATGTTGTTTTTTTTTTTAATTATTGTTTTTATGACTTATTGAGTAAGGTTATTATTTGTGTATTTTTTTGCGGATTCAAAGTTCAGTCAATTCAATTTCTCATTGCATTGGATCGAAATAAGACGATTTGAGACGTCGATTCATTACAAATTATTTTTATTTTGTATATTTTTTTATACCGCTTTCACTTTCAGACATAGTAACCGAACTCAAATTATTTTATTTCATAATATTTATATCAGTTGTTCTTTTTCATTTTATTCGTCAGTAATATACGATTTTCTACTTTTGTAAAATAAATAACTTTTGTTAATATTCTTAATAAATCGTTGCCATAATACGTCTTAAAAAAGATAAATACGTATGGTCCAAAATAAGTTAAGCAATGCGTACTGATTTATAAAAAACTTGCTGACCCGATAGACGTTGTCCTGTCTTAACAATGACTTTTGAATTCGAATCTTCCTATTGAATCGACTGTGAAATGTGCAATAAGAAATTATAAATTAATTGTTTTATCAATATAATTCCGACCCATGCCTCCATTTTAAAGGATATTTGCAGCGCGCATTCTGTCAATCGCGCCAACTGTCAAACGACTGACAATAATGTCAAACAGGCTACATTAAAAAAGTTTATATCATAGAACATTTATACACGAGAAGAATGACAAGTGCATAGATAAAATTTGAGACAGAAATTTAGCCATCTAGTGGCAGCCCACAAAAACTTGACTGACTTGTACACTAGGCGGGAAATTTAAATCTTAGGAATGTAGGTATATATATATACCTACCTACATATATACATATATGTACTGTTATAGTTTACTATAAGTATAATAATATATATTATTGAAATATAGTAATGAACTGGTGGAATTAAAAAAATGGTTTCAGTTTCACAAATTTATTTCTGCAATATGTATTTAGTGTACAATTAATGTTATACAAAATAATCTCTCAACAAACGCACAAGCATCTGCGGAAGGTGAAGAACCACACTTTATGCACTTTCTTAAGTTTTCCTTTGTCCGATTCATCATCTTATTAGATCAAGTCACTGTCTCACTAAAGAGTCACTATCTCAAAACTTGATTCCACTTACACAATGCAACAGGAAGTTGGACTCAACGTTATAATATATAATGGCAAAACAAGCGAATAAGTATAAATTTAAGTATAAACACAAGAAAAAACGACCGTCTTCAACGGCAGACATTTATCTTGTAGTGTTACCAGAACAAATTACAAGAGTCTATTAATATTATATTATAGAAACAGAATTAATTAATTTATTGTTCTATATGTAGATAATTACTTACAAATTTAATAAAAATCATTGATTGTTCCAATAATTATTAAATCACTAATTTATAAGCTATATATTTTAAGAAAAAAGTAATGTATAAGGTTGATATTTCATTTCTTTTAACATGGTTACTTTAAAGTGTATGTCATCGTGTTAGACAGAGGCGGCAACAATCGCTATTCTTGTCACTCTTTCAAACGTCCCACGTCCTGTTCAAGGTCACCTTTAGACAGTTGACCGGGCCTGGTTTATATTCTCAAAAGCGCTAGTAAAATGGTAAAGTTTTCTTAAATTTTCTAATTTTCCGAGCATTTTTTTTTCTCTTTTATTCATAAGAACCTCTCCTAACAATAACCGACGCAACAAAAAGAGAATTAGCGAAATCGTTCCAGCCGTCAATGCGTGATGCCGTGACCAAGAGAAATAGGAATTGATTTTTATATATATATAGATAAGCTAGCAGTGGCAGATTCACTCCTGAATGTACGTTTACCCGTCATTATAATAATTATTTTTATAGCAACAGCAGCAACAACAACAGCAGCAGCAACTTCTTCACCAGCAACAAGCTCAGATGGTGCAGCATTATCAACAGCAAGGTAACATCATAATGTATTTAAACATCAACTACCTATTAAAAAATGCACCATGTGTGCTTTCGTTACATTAGTACGTACAAACGTATTTTTTAACAAAAACTTACACCTAAAACCTTTTCTATAAAAAAACAGGTATGTCGCTTGGAATGCTCCAAGGTGGTTTGCCAGTAGGATCCGTGGCACAGGCTATACCGATGGCGGGTGGCATGCCGCAAACAATTTCAATGGTGCAACAAATTCATCCGGTAAGTTCATTATTTTAATCTTTATTTAGTAATTACATTTCCACCGACTGTTGGCTCATATGACTAAGGGTAATTTGACATTTCATCATTGTCAATATAAGATAATCCTGTGTTAAGGCTGGTTATAAAACACAATGTATCTCCTGCTGTCTATTAGTCACCTTATATCTAGCTAGTTAGTGTTAATCTCTATTTAGGAGATATAAGTAGGGGTACATTTGTTAAGTTATGTATCATTTACTTAACTTAAAGAAGTAGAAACATTCTATCAGATGGGTGGGTACATAGCGGGCAACGGTGAACAAATAATAAGTTGTTGATTGGTAAACTGGTAAGCTGAATTGATGAAGGTGAATGTTACACGTACAAATTTTAACATGTCTCTATTCATATATCATGTCATTTTGTATTTTTTCCATTAGCATGTATTGGTGATGTGGAAATTTTAAAAAATAAATATAATAACTCTTACAAGATCATAATAATAATCGGAGTGAATACGCTACTGGCTTTTGTGGTACAAGCATGTATTACTAACAGGCAAGGGCACTCTATTTACTCTATCTTTCTATAATTTAACCAAAATAATTACAACAAACTACAACATAAATGTCTGAGAAACCTTTATCTCATTTTAGTAGACCAGTCTAATGTCAATATATATGCTCAGGTATTTTTTTATCATCCTTCAGTTACCTACATGTATGGAATGTCAGGCCTTTAATATTTATTTTCGTTATTTAATTACTTCATTGTTTGGAGATTTATATAATGCACCTACCTTCCAAATCGGAACTATATAAGGGTAAGTCTTCGAGTAACGGGGGTGTGTGTGGCAGACGGACAATATTAATACATAAGGGGTTCTTTTTTTGGGCTTATTATTATTCTTTTTCTCTGTTTTATCGTGTTTATTTTATTTTTTTAACAATAATTAAAATTAAACAGATAACTTTATATAACCGAAGATACGGGCGGAATTTGAATTAAATGCATGTTCCCCATGAATAATCAATAATATTATATTATTTATTTATATTATTATTAATATATATTTTTACTACATTTTTGTTCATTTTTGTTGTGGGGGGGTTTTTTAATTTTTATTTTATGTTTATATTATGCAGTTAAGTAGCATGGGTCAGCCGGGCACCCTAGTCAGTCAGTTGAATCCTGGACAGTCACCACAAGGTACACTCGCACAAGTGCAGACTTTACAACAGCCTCAGGTAAGCATTACAAAACGAATATGAAATGGAAAAAAATAATCAAAGAAGAAGCCATAACCTTATGAGTGTGAAAAATGTTGAGTTACATCGAAAACATTATTTTACCTTATTAAACGAAAAGTCGTAGTTGTCGCAGAGCCCTCAGTGTAGAGTTCAATCGGGAAAGGTATGATGGTTACCATCATACCTTTTTCCGCCATGAAGGAATAGTGTATTTCTATTTTTTTTGTTATGGGTAGAAATAACGCAGACAAAATCATATATCAGGTCAAAAACACTACAAAGATGGTATTGCAAATGTCGATAGGTGGCGCTGACTACTTACCATCAGGAGGACGGCTTGATCTCAGTTGAATGGCGATTTCCGAATCGCATAAGTCTTAACCCATAAGCCTTCTAGGACCTAAACTAAACAATTTGCTATGAATTTTAAATTTCATTACGAATCGGAGTATTTAGTATTTTTTTGTTACAATAATGTTTTATCTAGTTTTATTTTTGAATTAGACGGGGGCAAAAATGTTTTGAATCGAAATTTTACAGACCCTCATTTCATTATTTTTACATGCACTTGACAGGGGTAAATCGTCATTTTAGGGTTGCGTATCAAAATGGCAAAAACGGAAGCATTATAGATTCGTCCTGTCCGTTTGTCACACCCATTTTGCTCTTCGAATAAATGCGCTATTTGGTTGAAATTCATTTATATTTGATCCTATTATGATTTAATAAAATTACTCATTCATAATTTATATTTGCAGGCTCTTGTAGGCACTGGATTAGTTCAAACGTCAGTAGGCATGGCCGTGCAACAACAGGCGTTGGGTCACCCCGGGTCTATGCAGACGGTAAGTCTAGGCGTTAAAATATTTTAAATATTACCAATACAAGGGTCGGTTGGTAGGAACACTTAGTTCTTGTTCCACAAACAAATCTTGGTCTAGAAATGTAAAATATTTAACATATACTCAAAAATGTCAAAAGCAAGAAAGCAAGCGGATTTACATTTTAAGGCTCTGTACCCTAAGGAACCAAACAGGACCGTATTACTAAGCCTTCACCGCCGTTAGTCGATAGCAAACAGACTCAAAAGCTCATCATAAGAGGAGCTCTTATGATGAGCTTTTGAGTCTGTTCTTCTCTCTCGAGTCTTTTCACTATTTTAGCATGGAACCGTAATTAAGAAAAACTCATATTTAATGTACCTACCCACCACGACAATTGCGTAAAATCGCTCTCACTGAATAGATGACGATAAGAAGCTCTGCCATCAGTGCTGCCGATTTGTGAAGAGTTTCATTAAATACGGGTATCCAAACTGATGTCATAAAGTGCTGGTATTTTAGATCTTGGCAACACTGTCGGGCCATATGTGGAGAATGTCAATATCAATTTATGTGTGTGTCGTCAAAATAACGTAAATAACATGTCAAGAATGTTTTAATTTGCAGATTTGCTAAATTTCTAGATCAGGCTTGGTTAGTGGAAAAAGCTTTATAAACAATAATGCAGTACTCTATTTGTCTCTGTACCATCGTCTTCGATCCACACTATAACAGTAACGAAGCATAAGATTATCATCCTCGTCCTTTTTTAATAATATTTTTTTAATTGATCGGGTCTTTCTTATATATCAACACAACAGCACCACCGTTAGGTATGGATTAACAACTGTGACCGAAGTCAGAGTCGCCCTGCTTGGAAGTCTACCGTATTCTAGTCTAGAGGCATAAATTTCGGACGGTTTTTGAGGCTCTGTACCAACGAAACTAAAAATATTTGTTGTTTTCAAATTTCTAGACTAGATAGAATACTCCCTTAAGTTTACTTAGCAGCCATTATTTTTGGCCTCCTATTACAATCATTGTTGATGGCGCCAGTTCCGTGGCTAAACAAAATAGGACTAAACTTCAAGAGGTAGCAATACGGATCTCAATTTAATTTATGTATGGGAGTTCGCCATGTTCTTTATCAACTGGACTTTGCTCGATCTTTGATCAAACTGATGACCCCCAAGTCGTCAGTCGTAAACACGTTAAGCGTATGCGTGTTTGGTAATTGTATCTATAGCGCTTTGTGATGATAAACTTGGCAGCCGGGTCTCACACTCGAGGGTGCTACGCTGCTAGCTACGCCCCTCGTGCAAGTCTCGCCGGCGATTTTACATCACGAGGTAGTCAATCTCGTTCTAAAAAGCACTTCAACACAACTCTCACTTAGGCTTCCTTTATTCTAACTGAGCAGCGCGTCGTATCAAGTTTGGTTTAGTTTTTTGTTAATAAAAAACGATGTTACAGTTTAATTACATGTTACTGCCCGCATTGTGGGTATATTAACTAATGAGAGATCACTGTTATAACTACCAAACGCAACAAATTATTTATGTACTTCCTTACGCAATACGATGACATATCTAAAAGTTATGCTACGCTCTGCTCATATAGGATAAAGTAAGCAACAAATACATCTGTTATAAGATTTTTTTACTAAAAAAATTGTTGTGACTGAACAATTTATGATTCATTTGATTCAATTAAAAGAAACTAGTTTTCATCCGCAAGAAAATGGACTCGAGTCTCCAACGCTGCACCCGGATTGTGTAACTCTCTCGGATTCAAAGTTAAAGCTGATTTCAAAAAGTCGAGATAAAGAGAAGTCGTGGGGTGCCGCATCGTAATATAATTAGTGCTGTAGTAATAAATCTGTTTAATAATGTATATTCAAGTAAAACCTTAAACGTTAGTGGCGATTTTCATGATTATTATAAAGTTCACATAAATAACTGTTCAAACACATGTAATCGAGTGTTGGCCTGCGTATATTTTATTGTAATTCAATATAACACGCGCGTTACTATCTGACTTTAATATCAAATACCCTGGGGGACCAGTCGTTAGGGATCGGCCCTAACGACGGGTGAAATAGAGACAATAATTCATGTTATTTGTGGAAGCGCCTGGGGCAAATATCCCTATAGTGTATTAGCTAGTTTATTAGTGAACTTAGTTGCCATGCACAAAAATGAAATCTCAAACCATTCCTGTCGTTACCGTACTTTGGGCATGCTAAAACTGTTTGATCTAACATTGTAGATAGATGTAATGGTGTAAATTAGATAGTGTGAAACCGAGTTATCGAGTAATTGTTTAAATATGAATGATACAAACTAGGATCTAGGTTAAAAACATTGTGAAGTTAGAATTTTTTTAAAGAAACGTACCGTAAATTATCATTATTTATTATTATTTTTAGAGTTCTGTTTATTAATTAATTATGCTGTAGGCTTATCATTTATTTTGTTAGGCTTTTCTAACAGTCACGGGAGATTTATGACGGAAGTGGTGTAGTTATCTTTGTAATGTATTTTTATTCCGGTAGTGGTACATTATATAATCAGCTATTGTCTAACGTGACAATAAGAAATCGGCTTCAACTTCGATTCCGACAGCTTAACACAATTACCACGCAGATTCGGTTTGATTAATTATTAGTTAATAAGTATACATATTTTTTCTAATGTTTCGTAGCTTTAATCTCTTCTCTAATTCATTATATAGCATATGTTGAATTAGCATGAATTATTACGATCATATATTTTCCAGGCGCGGATACAGAATTTTAGTTTAGGGAGGGGGGCGGTTATGGATAATAAGTTAAACACGCGGGAATCGGCAGCGCACAAGTGATACCCTGGTGTTGCAAACCTTTATATAGGTGTGGTAAATAAAATGTTGGCAACATTTCCAAAGCGTTCTATCCATTGTCGATTATTAATTAAGATTATTTCAATCAATTTCGGATGAAATACAAATAACCAATGGGCCTGTACCCGCGCCTGATTAATTATAGGTTAAAATTATGCATGTTTATTAGAATCTGTAATCGCCTTTATTGTACTTTTATATACCTATAGTCCTTACGACATTCCTCCATTTTTTCCTATAAAGATATCGATCAAATAACCTTTCGATATTATTGATTGTTTGAGTACCTATATCATATCCTGTGAGAGATGGATCACCTTTATACATCGTCATTACATAGTATTTCATATATTTTATTAAGGACAGTATATAACTAAAACATGATTTTAGTCGTCACATATTTATCGACCACATTTCTATCACTGTCTACATTTTTTCGATATTTGCGTACCTTATTATAGTCTTTAAGGTTGAGTTGTTTGGAAAATCACAGTTCTTCATAAAAACTGTGACTCATCGGAGTCTCCGGTAGGTACTCAAAACATTTCGGGCACTAGGAGACTATGCGCGTAGTCCTTTAAATGTTGGAGTGATATTCATTCTATGCTAATGATGAAGGGCAGCCGGAAACTTGTCGCTAGATGTATATATTTCTCAAGAAAACGAGTAGAGTGTTGCAGAGAATGCTGCATGCAGTATGCTCTATCGTTAAGATTGTTGACTAATTAATCAGTTAATGTTTACAGACTTTTAATATAAAGTACTAGCTGTCCCCGCCACTCGTTTATCGATATCATATATAGGCTATAGCCATCTACGAAAATATACTATTTAAACACAAATGCCTAAGATTTTCATTCATTTGTGTTTGCCAATAATTGTATTGTAAGTAGTAATATAACTTATGACTTGTGAGTATTGTTAGTGTTGATATTTATTTATATTGTGTCGAATATGAGATGATTTTACTTAAAAGACCCTGACAGAGCTTTAGTGCGATTTTATAGTTATAAGTTATCCATAATAAGACACAAATCTGAAATGTAATCCCGTTTTTAAAGACACATACAATAATACACAACAATAATTAGTTGAAAAAATAAAATCCGAAAAATTTAAGAATGAATTTATGAAGTTAAAAACAGTCTCTAATTTCAGAGATATCGAAAATTTTAAAATAAGGATAAAATGTTCTTACAGAAGTTGGTCCTGTTCGTTTTAAAGTGTGTTCTTACGAAAATACAAATTGTCTTTAGACTAAATATTATCATAAATGTTAGATACGAAGGCATGTTACCTATATCTGTTATTTGTTAGAATTATCCAAACACCATCGTAGATTCAAATTGAGTATCCACATCATAGAGCATGTAACCAATATATGCATGATTAAATAGAACCCAAAATTATAGAAATTAGGTAAATATCTATATTAAATACAGGTGTCAGCGAACAGCCTAAGTTCACCGCAACTGACGTTGCAAGCAGCGCAAGGCACGGTCGGCTTGATTGCGGGGCCAGTCCAGGGCTCAGTGCTTCCGCTTCAACAGCCGCCTACTTTGGTAACTCAAGTGAAGACCGAAGATGATAAATCTGCTGCGCAGATGCCGCCGCCGGTGAGTACTTATCATCTGTATGATTTAAATAGTTTGGTTTTCCACTCAAGCAGTTGAGTAGGTATATAAAGATTCGATGTACAAACCTACTGTGTATGCTAAACCTTTCCCGGAAAGTTATGCAACCTTTGAATAACAAAACACACCAAAACATCATGTTGGCGCGAGATTACGACTTGGCTGCCATAATTTGGAACGAGGTGGCCATTTGTAAAGAATATTTGTTTATGATCCTTCTATATAAATAAATATGAAATGCTGTTCGTTGGTAAGCGCATCACTGGAGAACGGCTGAACTGATTTGGCAATAATTTTTTATGTTCATAATAGTCTGATTAAGATTCATATGGAAAGTTGTTCTCCAGTTACCTGCAATTTAGTCCGTTTCGTTGGATACTGTGGTTTGCAGCCAGCTCCAGTCGTGCAACAAATCGCTCCAGCCGTGCAGCAGATCGCTCCTGCAGTGCCGCAAAGCGCTCCAGTGGTGCCGCAAATCGCTCCACAGCCGCCAGTTACAAGCAATACTACAGTGGCTGTCACTTCTTCGAACACTCCGGTTTGCACCTCCGTCAGCACCACGGTTGTTTCCACAACCTCGGTTGCCAACACAGCTAGCACAACTATTTCTACCACCACACCATCCATAGGTAATGTTTTATATATTATCTTACTGACATCCCATTCATTCAGATATTTATGACGTAAACAGTAGTATAGGTACCAGCCAATTTCATAGACCTGATACTAGTTTATTTTATGTCACGAATTATTTTTATCCTTTATATTTAATTCATAAATACACGTGGTGTCCAACGGTTATTATCTTTATAACTTTGTGTAACTTAAACTTAGGTCACGCATTAATATACACTTTACTTATCTACTCTTGACACAAACAAGTGTATGTTAGTAAAGTTAATTATTTCGTAACAAAATAGAAACACATACAGAGGTATGACGCTTGACACAAAGTTGTACGGTAAACTACACTATAAGGAAAAGAGACGGCCCTCTTTTCTTAACTAGATTTTTTTTATATCAGAACTGCAGATCGACCGACTATTAGGACTTCAGAATGGTAGTACATATAACAATTTACTGTTTACACAAGTTCTCACTAAGAAGGAATTGTTGGATATTTGTAAGATTTTGACTTTACGAATACCTTTCGTTTTTGTAACATTTGGGGGTACGCTAAAAATAGCTATTTATCCCTTTATACTAATCATTCGACCGTTTGTCTTCAGCTCCGTCCTCGGAGCCGCCGAAAATGATCCCAGTGAAAGTGGAGCCTGCAGCACCGGCTCCGGAACCAAAACCACCCGCTACGGTGGCTGCCCCTGTGAAGACTACCACCACTACTACCACAGTGACTAGTAGCGCTAAGAACACTTCTCCTACTAAACCTCAGGTAACATCAGATCAACATTCAGCTTTTATATTGGCTATTTAGCCTAGATTGGCATGAGAATGTTACGTAACTCTTGACAGTATTTGCATGGTGTATCTTTATTGTTCCAACATCACACAATCGATATATGGTTCGACGTATATGTTCTAAAGAACATTGCCACATGTTCTAATCAAATTGAACATCTTATTGATCTCCTACTTTTGATGGTGAACGACCTTGTCAATAAAAAATGTGCCTGTGACTTTTTAAAACATATTTATCAACCACAGGTGGTGACAACGGCGGCTACATCGACCACATCATCGTCGACGATGACAGCTGCCATCTCCGCGCCAGTTTCTTCGGGCAGCAGCACCCAGGCTCTCTTCAAGACTACACAATGTACGTCTAAACATATCAGCCAACAGGCCACTCACGGTGAGTACAGGGTACTCTTGGAACCTGTAGAAGGCTGCTCCATAACATTTGTAAGCAGGAACGAGGGTGAAGAACGAAGTTACACGTATTGTATTTTTTGAAATTGTTTAAGTACATTTTGTTTAAATCCTGCTTCTTAAAACTTTGCCCGCTTTTTGGAATAAGCTCTGCTTAGCGGATAGAGTACTTGTGTTTTCTTGGTTTCAGCTTCGCACGCCTATCCCTTTTAATTTCCCCCCAATTCACTTTGTTTGTTTATTTATTAACATTTGTTTGACTAGATTTCCTTGTTTTGTTTGCTTGCATTCCTTTTATAATGCTGTTTCTTAAATACATAGAGAATATTTAAAAATAAACTAGCCAGTTTCTGCTGCGATGAGTCGAAGGTAGATCATTTTACTTTTTGACGAGCACGAGATTCGTCTTTTCATTATCTATGATTGTTTTTTATTCGCGATGAACGAAATTTTGGAACAAATATATATAATCAATAAATTACATTAAAGTTCCCAAATATTTATGCGACCTAGTTCTCAGTTCCGCTGAATCCTACGACATCAGTCTGTGTGCCTTAATCTGCAAGTCTTCTGGTCAATAGAAAGTATTTGTTGTTACCACTCGTTGTACGCCTTGCTAAACTTATTTTATGACATTTAGTTTGAGCAACTGGGTAGCTTACTTTTAATACAATTAAAATATTAACAGCATGTAATACGAATATGCCTATTTTCACTATCCAATGCCTGGCTTGGTTATTTTGTATGAAAAAATTGTAATTTGTGCATGCAGTGGGAGTTTTCTAATAGTAAACGCGGATCGCAGTTAAAAAAGGCATGAAAACATACTAAAGCTTCAAATAAATCAGTGAAGTTATTAATAATATAAGTATATTTCTTAAACAGACAAAGGACTTCCGAAAGCGATGGTGAAGCCGAACATTCTGACACACGTCATCGAAGGATATGTCATACAGGAGGCGGGTGAACCCTTTGCTGTAAGTATAGTTTTTTTATGTAGTTTAACTAAATAAAGGAGATAAATATTTACTATTATAAAACTAAATATAGATTTGATGTTCCATCTACCTGCAGTATACGCTTCAAAATGGACACTTAATATTTCAGGTAAACCGACCGCTGCGGGACTGGATAACAGACAAAGAGCAGGAAAATAAAGAAAATAAATTGCCTTCTGATGAACCGCCTCGTAAGACATATATTCTTAGCTCTAATATTTATAAATTGTTCGATCTTGGCATTTAACAACGGTGAAAAGAAAGATCGTGTTGGGTTACCACTTCGCTATACGACTTATTAATGTTGCATATGGATACGGATTGAAATAGAGTCAATTCGTTTGTCCTATTCAGGCTCGATCAGGGTATGGACTAACACCCTTGAGATATGACTGGAGTCTTAATATTCATCATTAAAACATCGTAATTTATGACCCTCAAATGCAATTTAGATTTGAGGGATGTACCTATAGATTTTTAAAATATTGAATTATATTATGATGAATTGCATCATATAAATGTAAACATCTATTAGTCTGTAACGATACATAACAGTAAATTACTTAATTAAGTTTTCCCGCTTAGTACTGATTGTTTTTGTATAAATGCGAGTGAATCTCTCTTTTTCTCCGGGTTTTATGTATAAGCATAGTAGTATTCATATGTGGGTTCATTATAATAATTTGAATTGTAGCTATTTTATAATACTAGAACAACGCGGCGAGAGGAAAACTTATATGATGATAGTAGTGCATAGTTCTGGACCTACAAAATCAAATACCTATTGAAACGATCACCCTTTAACGTTCATCTTTAAATCTTCAGGTAAAAGACAAATGCTGGACAATGGTGGTCACGGTAGTCACAGTCACGGTCACGGTAGTCACAGTCACGGCCACGGTAGTCACAGTCACGGTCACGGTAGTCACGGTCACAGTAGCCACAGTCACGGTAGCCACAGTCACGGTCACGGTAGTCACGCTGCTCACGGAAGTCACGCTGCTCACGGAAGTCACGCAAGTCACACAAGCCACGCAAGCCACGCAAGCCATGCAAGCCACGGAAGTCACGTTGGTCATAGTAGCCACAGTCGAATCAGTTCGACTAACGAGACCCGTTCAGAGACCTCCAGTGTGGTTAGTAAGCGGGTGGAGCCGAAGGCGACGCCAGCTCCGAGCACCGTGACGCCCAAGCCCAAGCCTACCCCACCCAAGCCCAGCGAACCACAGCCCAAGATACCTAATGCCAATAAGTGGACTGTAAGTTAAACTAAATCATGTCTATAATTAACATCAAGTTCATATTCATTATTAGGCGCCTCATGGGCTTTCCGAACTTATATTTAAGATTTAATTGGTGAAACCAGTACATAAATACGATAATGAACCATTCCCACGTTCTGGTATTTTTATGGCCATGCAAAATTAATTTAAAATTGTATTATAATGTTGTAATATAAATGCACAGGTGGCAGAAGTTTGCAACTTCATCCGCAACATTCCCGGGTGTGCTGGGTACGCAGACGAGTTCCTCATGCAAGAGGTGGATGGGGAAGCTCTGCTACTCATAAGGCCGGAACACCTGGTCATGGCCCTTTCCATGAAGCTCGGGCCAGCGCTCAAGATCGTCGCGTGTATTGATACTTTACGACCTGAATCCGAACAGTCATCCCATGACCACGATTAAACCCGGTGAGTCTACTATCAACGACAGATACATTCTGTATTGCATTAATTAATTAGTTAACATTGTATAGCAGTGACATTTCAAAAAAATATTGAACGTTAAAGACTGTTATTTGTAAGTAAAATCAAACCAAATAATAAATGTTGTGTAACTAGAACAAAACACAACAAATTACGCTAATCGGGTATCTCACGACACTCCTTGAAGATGGCCAAACTGAAAAACGGTAGAGTATGAAGCAGTGGGTGGGGATAGTATAGCGGCAGCTGAAGCAGCAGTATAGCACGTGGGTATGGAGCAGTGGCAGACAGCTTGGTATATATCATCAACAACAATAGGTCAAGCTTTGTATTATGACTGTAACCAGTCATGGCATTGAACTGATGTCCACTTCCACAGCCTGACGCAACACGCACGGCGAGGCCACCTCCTGTTTCCTTTGAAGCGCAGATCCTGAACTGATCTTGTAGTATAGTAACCAGATAATTTAATTATAACATCGAACCTACTACTTTTCAAGTTGAATGGGAAGTGTTAGGCCCAGGATCATATTCTTTTATAAATTGAACCATATAATTTTTACTTCCCTCATTGCCAAATTAACATGGAGCATTGACAAAAGTTGCACTGTTACAGTTTTATATTTATGTTACCTATTATAGTCTTAACGCAAGAGTAAAACATTTTAAATAGGTTATGTATTCCTTATGTTCATGTTTTATTTGTTTCCTTTTCAGAATTGCCGTAACCACTCCTGACGAGATAAGAAGAAAGTGTTCATTACAATTTATATTAAAAAATACGAATATTAATTTATATCACTGTACAGTAATTTAATTTTCGTTTAAGAGGTTGTTTTCAACAATTATAAGTATTATTAACAAATATATGTCACATTCATAATTATTTTCATTGAATACTTGTCGTTTATTATTAGACTAGTTCTAATTAAGGCTAAAATATATACAATATTGGAAGTAGGATTTTAAGGATAAGATGATTTACTCATTCAATTAATAAAAATAATGATCGTAAACCTTATATTAAATTAACTATCATGTATACTCAAACTATACGTACACTAAACATTACTATAACTTAAAATGTATGAATACAAACCAAATTACGATTTGTGTTTAAGAATTATGCTCGCAAAAATCCTGTTAGATCCCACTTATTGTCTTTAAGGAATCTATATGATTCCTTACCTTACATGGTATTATTTTACACTATTGTGTCCACCTATACCCATTAAAAATTTTGGTTTGTATTCATATATAATTTAACAAACCAGCAACCAATTTAACTGTTCACCCAGGACATATGTCGTGTAATCCGCCTAATTAGCGTTAAAATACTTGCTTATTTAAGTTTAAGTTTTTACTATATCACTCTTTTTAAGATTTTTTATGTTTATTTATGTTTTCCGCGTCTTATTTTATTACAATGATGGATATGCTCAACCAAAAGAAATTACATAATAGAGGGTTCAGGGTTTGAAAATAATCGCCTTACAAATTACACTCGATGGTATATCACTTATATATAACCCTATTTTAAAATTGTCAACAAAGCAAAATGAATAACAGTGTTTCTAGATTTATATCTAATTGTAGCATAGATGGCATTCATTAATGTTTGAGACTATTGGCAGCATGTTTAGATTCTATTGAAGTAAAATATCACTTTACATGTTGCTATCGGAATGTTATTTTTACTCATAACCAATTCTTTCTATGGTTTTACATGCGTTTCGAGTTCACATATTTTTCATAATTTATTTTATATTATTTTTTACATATTTTACGATAAGAAGATTGCGTTATAATGTTATTTTACGTTATGATCTATACCCACAGTGATAAGTTTTTATTTAATTATAAAAAAGTAGAATAGTTGTTTTTTTTTATGTAATAAGTTATTAAATATTATATCTATATTTTTAATTAGTTAATAATTTATATTCATTGAATTAAATTATTAGTGCTGCCAGCAACTTTAGTTTATTATAATTATGGCTGAATGTATTTTAATTAAAACTTGGCACTCAGAAAGATATCCTTGTATTATAAAATACTTAATACACCGAGTACACATACATAGGACAACACAGAGCTATATTTATATCCATAGGAAATATTTTAGAAACCTCCATATATTTTTTAATTTTTCTTTCCAAACTTTCCCCTTCTGATTCTGAAATGTGTTTTTTAACGGGGGTGAAATCCCAGTGTGAATGCTGTTTTAATCTTTTATAGTGTTCTGGGTGGAATGTTTGAAATAGGCTGCGTAAATTAGTTAATAGAATAAATATTAATAAGTCTAAGGTTTTTCAAACGTTTGTATGTCGTACAATGGGTAATTATTTTCATATTTACTACAACAAACGATATTTTTAGCTTAATGTCAGTAGATATAATATCTTCATTAATCTCAAAATAACTTTATATCATATTATCTATAAATTGTGTATATTCCAAAACGGAATACAGGACAGTTCTGTATAGTTCTACTGATAGAGTTCTACTCATAGGACTACATAGAATCGATACCTACTTATTTATAGAACTTATTAACCTTACAATTGTATGTTGTGATGTTAATCATTTCGATATTGTTATGTGTAAGTTTATGTGTATCTTAAGGTTATTTTTAAGAAATATTAATTTATCAGTGCAATCTTCAGTGCAGAAAAAACATACGTATTCAATTAAACAAGAACTGCCTCTCTTTTTTAGTTAAAAATATAATTTGATTTACTGATAACGTTAAAATATAAAATTAAATTTGTAAACACGCATTCAGTTCAAACTCAGGAGGAAGCTATACGATCAATGATGCGGTGCTTCTTGGATATTGATTTGGGAGGCATTTTTTTATGATTTTTTAATTGTGATTTTTGTATCTTATAATAATTACATAGTGTTTTAAATTCATAAAATTTATCAAAGAATTTGTAGAATTTTAGATTCTTATCTATATCTAAAATGATCACATTGTATATATATAAAATTCACAATAATCCAATGCTAACACGAGTTAGTCTTATGTGTATATAGATGTTAAACTAAGTAGTTAGATATACCAAAAAACAGGTCAGTCATTTATGTTATACAGTTATTTGTAAATCACCTGCAGTGTACTGTTGGAACATCTCTGCAATCGAGAAAAAACGTCAAGCGTTTCTAGAGGAGTGGTTGCACTCGACCAATATATTTGGAACATCAGACTTCATCTTCGCCATTGCAGAGTTGGTCCCATAGTAAGTTGCTTTATTGATTAATAGGCGCTTCCACCTTGGAAGTTGTGCAGGGGAATTACAATAAACCCTGTTAAGCGTTTGCACTGTAACTATTTTAAATGCGAGCATCTAGGATCTGTCACTAATTATTTAACCAGTAAGTTATGTAAGTATTTTGTTGAGTTTTTGTACTGTTTGAAAGTATTATGTAATTCAAAAAAACTTTAAATTGATGTGACATTTCTGTGTATAATAATAACATATCATTAAGTTCTCCTGATTGAATTTATGAATATGTAAATGGGATATGATGTTTAGTTTAAAATTAAGGCATTCTCGATAATGGTACCGATCCTGTTGTGAATCAAACTAAACTTAACATAAATCTATGAACCTCTCTTTTTATTTCTAAAGTAAAATAGAATAACACTATTCTTGTTTTTTTATTTTTGATAGTTTGAACAAAACTATTCACACTTACGCTTATTTCAACGATACTTGGACATGTCACTATGACACTGGCAAAACGAGCCCGACAGGACTCAACTAAGTTGAGTATAGAAAAAGATGTATATAGATTAAATAAGGTACCGATTCACACCAGAATCGCACACATATACTATTTTTTCTCACCCCTATCTTAATTCAACACAATGACTCCTGCACTGCCATAATCATACAGAAAGCAAATTAAGCATGATCTGTAATTATAGTTCTAACATAAATATTATGCCCATTAATGGCGAAAATTAAATACTTCCACACTATCACCATACTCTATAATTAAATCCTAATTCGAATAGTCATTTTCAAGTGATCAGATCCAAGATCCACGCTATGCAAAATTAAAGCTAGTACATACCGCACCCATTTTCGGCCCTGTGATAAATAACATCTTCACTTTTGACCTATCGACATCTGAAAATTTGACCTTACCGGTGATAGTAACTGTTAGTTAGTAATAGTTTCAAGTGAGGCCTGCAATGCTTCAACACTTATTTGACCAGACTGATGCAATGGCGCAAATGGTAGATGGTCAAAAATCCAGCCACACTGTATACACACCCGTACACCACATAAATTCGTAGCCGATCCTTTGCAGACACTGAGCTTGTTAAGTATCTAGGCTTTCTAGTTAGAAGGCTCACGTACGTAAGTTTAAAAATCTGCACCACCTCACGGGCCGAAACTCAGTTATGTCCGCTGATAAAAGTCTCCTTTTTTATATAAAAACGAACAAGTATGCCCTACTATAAACTATACCTAACTGTTTCTACTGTAATCGCATTATGAATACGTATTCCCTGTGGCCGCAAAACATTCAATTAAAATAATGGGTAAATTATCCAAGTTTTCTAAATGAATAGGCAAAAAAACTTACTCGAAAGGTGTTCCGCAAATGACATACCAGGACGCTCCCTTTTCTAATATTTGTCCAGGAGCGCAATGGAAATCAAAGTAACCTTCGTCATATTGTTCAATGCATAAATATTTACGTTTTGTCAAAACCTGTAATAAAAAATTATAATATTACTATTGCGTAATAGTCTAAAAAAGGCGTAGGTATAAGGTAGTTGGTAGGTTGCTTTGTCAACTACTATTGCGTAATAGTCTAAAAAAGGCGTAGGTATAAGGTAGTTGGTAGGTTGCTTTGTCAACTACTAACAAGCTTATTGTTTTATTAATGTATTTACTAACTTACTAGATGTAGCCCGTGGTTTCAAACGCGTTTGTCGATATCATATATAACCGAAGTCGAATGGTAACAGTCACATCCCGATATGTTCAGTAGTTGTTTGAGGTGATGGTGCGTCAAAGGAGCCCCGTTTTCCTTATATATTATATATTGTAAGGAGTTTCTATACAACGGTGATGCCGCCACCCGACGACAGGCCATGTAAGCAGGGCAGGCAGGCAGCCTACCTGCGGTCTGCACCTGCACGCACCGCACACACTCCCGGCATTGTCGGTGCGCTTTCATAGCGTACCGTCAATCAGCCGCTGAGACGTTATCGTGACCTTTTCAGAACGACGCTAATCCGTCGCCCTTTGTCGCCTTAGACACAAAAGACGTATTATAGTGTTCTTTTCAGAACGCAATAATATCGTCGCCCTCCGTCACTTTGACGGCCGCCGCCTCAGACCCACAGAAAAATCCACGCTTCACGTGGTGACTAGCGGATACGTAACGGTGCCAACGAAGCTAGTTCGAGCGTGACCCGGGCGCTCGCTTTTTCCCTTCAGGAAAAAGCAAACACCGGACGGGACTGGACCAGTCGGCCTTGGGGGCTTCCCTAGTCGACCCCAGTTATCTTCCCCCTCCAACCCTACCCTTTCCCGAATCATCCCATTCTCCGGTGTTTGTTTGGGTGTGCGAGACCCCACTCTGGTAGTGGGGACTGAATAACATCCCTGCACCGGGGCTGATAGGGCCCGTTAGGGTTTTTTTAGAGTAGGGCGACTGCCAGAAGTTTCTTCTGGTTTTTTCTCTCTGGAACGCCCCGGTACGAAGCCACATAGTTTATCGGTAGAGTAGGTTCCCAAACTCCCCCCGAAAATACGCGGCCCTTAAGGCAGAGCCGACTCACAACCAGTTTTGTCCTATCAAACCCGTTCCCGCCACCGCCGCGAATACCCCCTCCGACGACCTCGTCACCGCCGCGTCCTCCTCTTCGAACGAGGAGGAGTACACGTTGGTGCCGAAGGGTGGGAAGAGGAGCGGCAAGAAAGCCGCAAAAGCTGTTACCGCGAAAGCGGCGAAAGCTTCGTGCCCTTCCCCTCCCCCCACCCCCGCCGATGCTGTCGTAACCCCCGCGTCGCCCGCCCCCGCCGAAACCCCGATGGTCACGCAGCCCGTCGCCGCCGCGCAAACGAGCCGCGATGCCCCCGCGTCCGCGTCCACCCCTGCTCCCGCCTCTGCCACCGCCGGCAAGCGCAAATCCACGGCCCCGTCCCCCCTGTACGTTCAGGACAAAGGTCAGTGGACCAACATCTCAAAGTGGTGCACCGAGCACCACATCAATTTTACATCCGCCCGTCCCGCCGAAACCGGCATCAAGGTCACGGTGCCGTCCTCGGACGACCACCGTGCCCTAACCAAACTGCTTCAAGAGCGCAAGATGTCCTTCCACACCTACGCTCTCCCCGAGGAACGCACCTTACGCGTCGTTATCCGAGGTGTCCCAAAGGAGATTCCCACTGACGAGGTGAAGGAATCCCTCCCTGTACAGTCCGTCCACCCAGATATTGCGCTTGTAAGAATCATGTTCTACATAGTATGCACACATATGCCACGTATATACATATTTAGGTAGTCAAGCAAGCAAAAATGCCTACTCGTGTCTCTTTTATGTATACATTATACTATTCTAAGAAAATTTACTCTAAAATGACCGCCGGTCCCTTACCGAATCCCCTATTGTAGTGGGGTTTTGCAATTGCAAGAAAGGTTGTGGCTGTAAAAAAGTAGGGTTGCAGTGTTCTCCAGCGTGTACCAATTGCCAAGGTGTCTCTTGGTCAAATGTTCAATTAAATACAAGAGTGGAAGATTCATGTGATTTTGATGAAGAGACAACAATTTCTAAGCATTCATCAACAGGAAGGAGAAGAAGAAGAAATTGAAGAAAACATGATTGTTGAAGTTGAATATGAAGAGTATGAGTTAGATTAAAGTAATAAAAAAAAGTTAGAACGACAGTTAAACTCAGTAACCCATATCAATAATCTTCATACTATTAACTAATTATTGTTCCTGAAAATAACGTCATAAAGGTTCGTGGAATAGGCCTACCGGGGATACCACGTTAAAAAAATCGCGCCGGGTACACTACCTCACTGGTGGTTTGGAAATGTGTGCATATTATGTAGAACGTGATTCTTAGAAGCGCAATATCTGGGAAATAGTGGGTCTTAGAGAAAAAATCATAGAGACCATTTTTATAGAAAATTTTTAGATCTACAACTTTGCTCTAAAGTACTTTTTCGATAAAACTTACCGTTTTCGAGAAAAATCCATAAAACCTAAAATTTTGACCTTGGGCCCTGAATAAGTCCCTAAGCTCACATGGGACTGATTGGGACTTTTGACACTTTATTCCTTGTGGTAAACCTAAGGTCTCTACGAAGATTTGGCTCTGTCGGAATTTTCTTTAATTGATCACTATTTTAATTTTTTTTTAAATTGACCGGACTATAGAGCAAGACAATGATTTAGAACTTAAAGGTTTTTTAAATGATTCTAGATACCAGTTTAGAACATTTTTAGTTCCAAATTCCAACAAGTACCTACATATATTGCGAGATATCAAGCGAAAGTGCAAGACCTTTTATTACACAGAATTTCAGAAAAAATATTTTCCAGGCCATACACAACCTTAGTCATCCAGGTGTACGTACGTCACGCCAGATGATTAAAGAGAAATTTTGGTGCCCAAGCATGAATAGAGACATTGGCACATGGTCAAAAATATGTATTAGTTGTCAGAAATCTAAAGGAAACAGGCATACTACTTGTACCTATGGTCAATATTCACCGGCTGATAGATTTGATCACATACTTACATATCGATATAATAGGACCACTTCCCATAACAGAAAATGATTATAGACATTACAGAGGCTTATCCTCTGAAGGATATTTCAGCTGAAACGGTAGCAAACAAAAACTGTTAGGTTGGGGAAAAAGTCTTTTCGCATTATAGTATGTATGAACTTGTAATAAAATCTCTTTGGCTATACTATTTGTGTCTGGCTGGTTTTGGTGTCATTGAAAGTTTAAATTTTAAAGAACATAATTCCAAATTCAAATTAGGAAAATGTGTGATTGCATTTGTTTTTCGTACCGCCAAGATGAGTGAATCTAATGAAGAAATTCGATTCATTTTAAAATTTTACTACAAAAAAGGTAAAAATGCAACGCAAGCCGCGAAAAAAATTTGCGATTTTTATGGACCTAGTGCAGTGTCTGTGAGAGCAGCACAAATTTGGTTTAAGCGTTTTCAATCCGGAAATTTTGATGTCAAAGATGCACGTCGCTCTGGTCGCCCCATTACGGATAAAATGGACGCCATTTTTGAAAAAGTGGAGCAAGATCGGCATATCAGTAGTTACGACGTAGCTGAAGAACTGGGAATTGACCACAAAACAGTTTTGGCGCATTTGAAAAAAACTGGGTACACAAAAAAGCTAGATATTTGGGTACCTCACGAGCTCACTGAAAGAAACCTAATGAACCGTGTACTCATTTGTGATTCTTTATTACGACGTCATGAAACCGAACCATTTTCAAGAAGCTGATATCTGGTGGTGAAAAGTGGATCACGTACGACAAGAACGTGCGAAAAAGGTCGTGGTCAAAGGCCTGTCAGGCTTCACAGACTGTGGCGAAACCCGGGATAACTCGCAGCAAGGTGATGCTGTATGTGTGGTGGGATTGGAAGGGCATTATTCATTATGAGCTGTTACTACCAGGCAGGACCATCGATTCTAAACTCTACTGCGAACAACTGATGAGATTAAAGCAAGAAGTTGAGAGAAAGCGGCCGGAATTAATCAACAGATGGGGTGTGGTTTTTCATCATTATAACGCTAGACCTCACACATCTTTAGCCACTCAGCAAAAATTAAGAGAGTTTGGCTGGGAGGTATTAATGCATCCGCCGTATAGTCCTGACCTTGCACCTTCAGATTTCCACCTGTTTTGGTCTCTTCAGAATTCTTTAGGCAGTGTCAGGTTAACATCACGAGAGGACTGTCAAAACCACTTGTCGCAGTATTTTGATCAGAAGTCCCAAAATTTCTATAGGAATGGAATCATGTCCCTACCTACAAGATGGAAAAAAGTTATCGAACAAAATGGTACCTACATACTTTAGTTAAATGTAAATAAACTATATTAAAAATGTTTTGAATTTTCTTAAAAAATGCGAAGGAACTTTTTCCCCAACCTATTATATATAGATTTTACATATATACAAGAATTGCTCGTTTAAAGGTATTAGATAGATAGATAAAATAATCACCGATAGAGTATGTGGAAAGTTATGTGTACATTGGGAAACAAATCTCATTAAAAAAATTGCGGCATGAATATGAAATAGAGCGTCGTATCAAAGAAATCCTAAAAGAAATCTTCCATTAAAACTTAAAAAGAACGGTGTAGATTCCTGTCTTTTACCATGTCAAAATAAAGTCGTCTCTTTTAAAGTTTCTATTTAGTGCAGTAATATCAGAATTACCTGCGTAGTCGGTCATTGGTTCAAAAGGTTTGTTTTAGTGGCGTGTTAGGCTTTACATCAAAAATTAGGCCATGTAGAATTAGTCGTCAAATCACAGAATTTGATGGACCTTGGTTTAAAAGATATGACTATTTTTATTTTCTTATGGAGTTAATGCTATGCGTCGTAGGGCACATCTTGGCAGGGCCACACTTAATCTAAAAATCTAGACCAACTAGCGAACATCCGTGTGCTCCCAAAATTAATTAGTCCCCAATTATAAAATCCGTCGGAATTCCAACAGAAATGCAGCTAATTTTGTACAAAAAAAAATTAAGATATAACCCAAATTTTTCACGAAGAATACTTATTTAACGACTTTGAGTTCTTGTTTATATGAAGATACCTTAAGTCTACGTACAGGTTTAATGAAACAAACACTAAGGGTTTACTTCAAATAGTTTATATACTAAATTACACATATCTTGTTTTATTAAAGTAATCAATTAACATTATACTAAATAAGATTTAGGTATTTTCCTTTCTTTATCACGTCATATATCTTATTATTTAGTTTTCACTTTCCGAGTTGTAGTCGCTTGCTTGATATTATGGTAAGTTTTGAAGTATAATCCGTAAAATACTCCTGTAGCGACCAAAATGATAATTGAAATAATTGTGATGTACTCTGCGCGGTTTCTGTAAAAAAAAGGGTAGGTACTTATGTGGTAAACTTATTTACTCATTTTATATGTCATTTTATATATCACAGCACAATATTTTTCCCTATTGTTAACAAATTTGTTAGTTATTCTACCCTAGTTGTTACAAACCAGGCAACTAAATAGGCATGTAAGGTTTTCTCTAACTTTTGAACAGTAATTAATACACAGAATTAGGTATCGGATTTCAAAGTATACGACATTGGCTTAGGTGACATGCACAAGGGGTGCAGTGAGAGGCCTCCGCGCGGCGCACCCTGGGCAACGTCAGCTTCAAGTGGCCACCTGCTTTTGGTGGACACTCTCACATCCTTCCCTTTGGTTCTCTTCCCCTCGTTCCACTCCCATCCTTTTAAGGGCAAACCCTAATCCTTCCCCCCTTCCTTCCCACCCCCCTTCCCCCTTTACCGGGCGGGCCCAGCGGCACTAACACTGTCGTCGGAAATAACCGTCCAAACCAGAAGAGTCACGCCAATCTTCTGTGACCTGTAGCCCGGTGCCTCCTGCAACGACCTCCATCGTATCGGCGTCGTGCAGTAGTGGGATCCCGGAGCGGAGGGCTTGCCTTAACCCTGCACACACCGGGCGAAATATGCAGTGGCCTTAACCGGTATTAGCCTTGCCCCCGGCGTCACCCGGGGGTCGACCGTGTAAATCGATCTATTTTTGTGTGACCAAATATGATCAAAAAAAACTAAAACAAAAATAGTGAGGAGGTGAGGAAAGACGAGGAGGAGGTAGCAGTATAGAGGAGGGAGGAGACGATGGTGCCTGCCGTGGAAGGAGTCCAGACACGGTTAAGCACCAAGAAGAGAATTTCGATCCTGCTTAACAGAAAGAAGGACTGGGCCGCTATGGCCACGTCAACGAAGGGGGGGGGGAGGGTAGTCCTCGGAGGAGGGAGGGTTTTATTGCCACCTCCTCGGAGTCTGAGGAGACCTCTCAGAGGTCATCCAGAAGACCTGTCAGCCCCAAAAAAGGGAGCACGTCGACGGGAAACACGACCCTGGGCCCGAAAACCAGTGGGCAAACCCAAAGGGGCGTATGCGGGTCTGGCAGTGGCGAGGGAAAGGCTCCGAAATCCGGACCCATTTGAGTTTGGCGACGTAGACGCCTACCATAGGGAATTCCCTGGGCTCCGTGGGAAGAAAGGGGGTGGATGCTCTAGAGGTCTCGGCCGAGCCGGTCCAGGCCGTCCGCAAGGCGGTAGGCTTAATCCTGGAGAGGGCCTGCAAATCAGGCAGCTTGAAGGGTTCGGTGTGGGGCCAAATGTATCGGGCCTGCCGCGCCATTCTGGCGTCAATAGACGAGGTCGAGGCCAAAAAGACAGAGAGTGAGGAGATCCGCATCCTTAAAGTGGACAACAAAAGGATGCGGGAGCAACTCGCTCACTGTGAGGCGGAAATGAAGGCGCTCTGTACTGCCTGCTCAAACCGCGAGACCTCGGCTCCTCCGGCTCCAACGCTGGTGAATGAGACCCCGGCCCCGACGCCACCACTGCACTTCTGTGCTGCGGACTTGGCCGAAGCCTTACGGGAGCTCAGGAAGGACCTGTTCGTCTCCTTGACGAATATGATAAACACCCGCATAGAGGAGATGAGCAGGCGCCTGCCAGCGGAGCACATAACCCGCCCCCACTGGCGGCAGACAAGAGAAAGGCTGCGGGACCGGCCACGTCGGTCCCAACCACAAGCGCGGTGGCGGCGGCGGCGGCGGCGGCGCGGCGGCGGCGGCGCGGCGGCGGCGGCGCGGCGGCGGCGGCGCGGCGGCGGCGGCGCGGCGGCGGCGGCTCCGGAACCCGAGAGGGCGAGGCTGGGTGCCGGCCGGCCAAAAAAGGGCAGAAAGAAAAAGGCCAAGGCCCCCAAAACGCCCGCCCCGGCAACCGGAGCTGTCCCGGCTGTGAGACAGCCCCAGGAGAGGGACCGGGCCCCTCGGGCCGGCAGCCGAAAGACAGTTGGGTTACAGTGACCCGAAGGGGCAGGGGAAAGGGGAAGGGCAAGCGGGAACGTCGAATAATCGAGGTTCCCGGGGCCGACAGCGGGCGGGTGGCAGACGCACTGGCGGCTAAGCCTAAACATTAGCCGCCCGCAAAAAATGGCCGCCGTCCAGATCGCCGGCCTAGACGAGTCGGCGACAAAGGAGTCATTGGCGGCGGCCGTCGCCAAAGTGGGGGGCCCATGTAAACCTTGGATGGTTACAAGGTGGTGCGCAACAAATTGCGTACCGAAACCCCCCCCATTGGCTCCTTGGAACCCGACCTCCTGCAGTGGGTAATTGAGGGGCTGATCCCGCCCGCCCCGTCGATCTCTCTCCCGAGAATGGCCGACCCCATAGCGGAGCTGGAGGCCAAACTCGTCGTCACACCAATAAGAGACTATGAGTTTGAAAGAGTGATGGACCGACTCCGGGGCTGTAAAAAAGCCCCGGGCCCAGACGGGGTACACGGTCCGGTCCACGCTCGACGCGCTGAAGTCACTGAGGGACTCCTGCGAAGACGCGTCGAGCAGGAGTCCCTCAGTGGCTACACCCTTCCCGGGTGTAGTCGCGGTGTCTCTTGACATTGCGAACGCATTCGGCAACCTCCTCTATGGGGTGATAACATCCGATCCGAGTGCCTTCGTGATATCGAAGTGCCTCCCTACCTTAAGCAGATCATAGACCAGCTCAAACGCGAATTATCTGTCTGTCATCACAAAATTATATTCCTAGTCCCGCTACAAATTGCAACTTGGAACATATACGGACTATCGTCAAACATCTTAGAATATGAAGATGTGATAAAAAGTAACTAATATAGTTCTCATATCTGAGTCTTTTACCAATCAGCGCATTTTGGCTTTTGACAACAAATCTCACGCAACAAAGACAGGGCTCCAGGTTCTGCCCAAATTACACGTACAGTAATGACAAATCTCTGCAATAAATGCATAACTATTATTACCTATATATACCGAAATTAGACACTGTTTTGATAGAAAACAGTATTGTTTGAGGTCTTTTCTAAACCTGCAGCAAGCGTTCAACAGAGTCTGGTACATGGACCAGGTGAATTAGGATACTTCCACACTATCACCATACTCTATAATTAAATCCTAATTCGAATAGTCATTTTCAAGTGATCAGATCCAAGATCCACGCTATGCAAAATTAAAGCTAGTACATACCGCACCCATTTTCGGCCCTGTGATAAATAACATCTTCACTTTTGACCTATCGACATCTGAAAATTTGACCTTACCGGTGATAGTAACTGTTAGTTAGTAATAGTTTCAAGTGAGGCCTGCAATGCTTCAACACTTATTTGACCAGACTGATGCAATGGCGCAAATGGTAGATGGTCAAAAATCCAGCCACACTGTATACACACCCGTACACCACATAAATTCGTAGCCGATCCTTTGCAGACACTGAGCTTGTTAAGTATCTAGGCTTTCTAGTTAGAAGGCTCACGTACGTAAGTTTAAAAATCTGCACCACCTCACGGGCCGAAACTCAGTTATGTCCGCTGATAAAAGTCTCCTTTTTTATATAAAAACGAACAAGTATGCCCTACTATAAACTATACCTAACTGTTTCTACTGTAATCGCATTATGAATACGTATTCCCTGTGGCCGCAAAACATTCAATTAAAATAATGGGTAAATTATCCAAGTTTTCTAAATGAATAGGCAAAAAAACTTACTCGAAAGGTGTTCCGCAAATGACATACCAGGACGCTCCCTTTTCTAATATTTGTCCAGGAGCGCAATGGAAATCAAAGTAACCTTCGTCATATTGTTCAATGCATAAATATTTACGTTTTGTCAAAACCTGTAATAAAAAATTATAATATTACTATTGCGTAATAGTCTAAAAAAGGCGTAGGTATAAGGTAGTTGGTAGGTTGCTTTGTCAACTACTATTGCGTAATAGTCTAAAAAAGGCGTAGGTATAAGGTAGTTGGTAGGTTGCTTTGTCAACTACTAACAAGCTTATTGTTTTATTAATGTATTTACTAACTTACTAGATGTAGCCCGTGGTTTCAAACGCGTTTGTCGATATCATATATAACCGAAGTCGAATGGTAACAGTCACATCCCGATATGTTCAGTAGTTGTTTGAGGTGATGGTGCGTCAAAGGAGCCCCGTTTTCCTTATATATTATATATTGTAAGGAGTTTCTATACAACGGTGATGCCGCCACCCGACGACAGGCCATGTAAGCAGGGCAGGCAGGCAGCCTACCTGCGGTCTGCACCTGCACGCACCGCACACACTCCCGGCATTGTCGGTGCGCTTTCATAGCGTACCGTCAATCAGCCGCTGAGACGTTATCGTGACCTTTTCAGAACGACGCTAATCCGTCGCCCTTTGTCGCCTTAGACACAAAAGACGTATTATAGTGTTCTTTTCAGAACGCAATAATATCGTCGCCCTCCGTCACTTTGACGGCCGCCGCCTCAGACCCACAGAAAAATCCACGCTTCACGTGGTGACTAGCGGATACGTAACGGTGCCAACGAAGCTAGTTCGAGCGTGACCCGGGCGCTCGCTTTTTCCCTTCAGGAAAAAGCAAACACCGGACGGGACTGGACCAGTCGGCCTTGGGGGCTTCCCTAGTCGACCCCAGTTATCTTCCCCCTCCAACCCTACCCTTTCCCGAATCATCCCATTCTCCGGTGTTTGTTTGGGTGTGCGAGACCCCACTCTGGTAGTGGGGACTGAATAACATCCCTGCACCGGGGCTGATAGGGCCCGTTAGGGTTTTTTTAGAGTAGGGCGACTGCCAGAAGTTTCTTCTGGTTTTTTCTCTCTGGAACGCCCCGGTACGAAGCCACATAGTTTATCGGTAGAGTAGGTTCCCAAACTCCCCCCGAAAATACGCGGCCCTTAAGGCAGAGCCGACTCACAACCAGTTTTGTCCTATCAAACCCGTTCCCGCCACCGCCGCGAATACCCCCTCCGACGACCTCGTCACCGCCGCGTCCTCCTCTTCGAACGAGGAGGAGTACACGTTGGTGCCGAAGGGTGGGAAGAGGAGCGGCAAGAAAGCCGCAAAAGCTGTTACCGCGAAAGCGGCGAAAGCTTCGTGCCCTTCCCCTCCCCCCACCCCCGCCGATGCTGTCGTAACCCCCGCGTCGCCCGCCCCCGCCGAAACCCCGATGGTCACGCAGCCCGTCGCCGCCGCGCAAACGAGCCGCGATGCCCCCGCGTCCGCGTCCACCCCTGCTCCCGCCTCTGCCACCGCCGGCAAGCGCAAATCCACGGCCCCGTCCCCCCTGTACGTTCAGGACAAAGGTCAGTGGACCAACATCTCAAAGTGGTGCACCGAGCACCACATCAATTTTACATCCGCCCGTCCCGCCGAAACCGGCATCAAGGTCACGGTGCCGTCCTCGGACGACCACCGTGCCCTAACCAAACTGCTTCAAGAGCGCAAGATGTCCTTCCACACCTACGCTCTCCCCGAGGAACGCACCTTACGCGTCGTTATCCGAGGTGTCCCAAAGGAGATTCCCACTGACGAGGTGAAGGAATCCCTCCCTGTACAGTCCGTCCACCGGATGTACAGAGGCAACCCTCATGTCCCATTCAATATGGTCATCGTTGTCCTCGACAACAGCGAGGCGGCGAAAGCCATTTTCAAAATCCGCACCGTGTGCCACTTGTCGGGCATTCATGTCGAGCCGCCCCGTAGGACGGCTTTCCCATCACAATGCCATAGGTGCCAGCTCTATGGCCATTACGCGCGTCAAGTGCCTCAGTGACCACGGCACGGCTGCGTGCCCCAGGCCCAAAGACGTGTCGCTGGCCACAGAGGCACCAGGATGCGTCCTATGTCAGACCGTAGGTCACACTGCCCGACCGTGGGACAGCTCACGGACCATCTCCCCCCTTATGTCCGTCAATACTACGGCCCTCCGGCCACAGAGACAAACTCCCTGGAGGAACCTACACGACCCTCAGTCGAATCGGCGTTCGCGCCAAACAATACTTTCGCTGCTACCGTAGCAGGCGCTAACAGCGTCCGCTCTTCAAGCAGACGCCCCGCGCCGCGAACAATATCCAACCCGCACAGAAGGTAGCCCCTGGTTCAGGCCTCCTTACTGTGTGCCGGCTCGTGCAAGCAATCGACTACGAGCGAGTCGACGAATTCACAGGCCACATTGAGGCCAACATCGATGATCTCTTCGCTCTCGCGGGAATCATCCATCAATATAAGGACGCTCTCGACGCCCTTAAAAACTTCTTACTAAATTAAATGGCTACTGAGCCGCTATGCAGAATCAAACCCCGATCTATCAAGTTAGGTTACTTCATTGCCAACGGCATTAGAGATCAACGCGATGAGATCGCAAAATTCTTGCGTGATCACCAACTTGACCTCCTACTAGTGCAGGAGACATTCCTCAAACACTTTCATAGGGATCCTAGAATTGCAAACTACAACATAGTGCGCAACGATAGGATCAACTCAGCGCTCGGAGGGACGCTGATCTATTACAACAAGTCCCTGCACTGTTCTCCCCTGGATCCGCCTTCCGACACGAGTCCATAGTGACTATATCAGCCTATCTCTCGCCAACCTCGACCGAAACAAACCCTAGGATGTTGCTAAAAAGCGACGTCGAATCCCTAATGTAAATGGGTCACTCTGTCTTTCTGGCAGGGGATGCTAAAAACACCCTCTGGGATTGCGTAACAACCAATACCCGGGGGAAAATATTAGAGTCCCTTCTGGACGCACTAAACATTGACCTGATCTCGCCCTTAGAGCCGACCCACTTCCCGGGCGTAGTGTCTCACCGCCCGGATATACTCGACGTGGCGCTGCTACGGAACGTAAGCCTCCGCTTGCATTGCGTATCGGTGCTACACGAGCTTACCTCTGATCACAGACCAGTCATATTCGCTTCACGAACAGTAGGCCCCCACACAGACCCAAGTCGCACCGCGACTAAAAACATTATCAATTGAGACAGACTTGGCGAACGCCTTAAATCTGCCACCAATTCCGTTCACTTCGATAGTATACCCGATACTATAACCACCGCGGTCGACGTGTGGTAATGGACGGTGCGTAAGCGCGCCAACTTTATGTTAGGCAGGCTTCACTTCCTCATATACTCACGTTCTAAACTCGCCCTAAAAAGCAAGCTTAGACTGTATACCGCGTGTATACGGCCCATCATGACGTAGGCGTGTGTAATTTTTGCACACGCCGCCCCCAAGCGGATCCATTCACTTCAAGTCCTCCAAAATAAATTCATGCGCAAAGCCACGGGCGCCCCGTGGTACATGCGAAATCTCCAACTCCACATGGATTTACGATTGCCGACCATCAGGCAATTTATCAAAGGGGCTTCTCGCCGCCATTTCGATTCTGCAATAAACCACATTAATCCCCTAATAATAAAGGCCGCGTCCTACACTCCGTCCCGTATCAGTCGCGTTCGCAGACCTAGGCATGCCCTCGCCGAGTCTGACGACGAAATCACCAAAGCTCAGACAGCTGCAGCCGAATCTTCAGCTCGCGATACTACACACCCACAAGGCCATCAGCCTAGATACCGTCCTCGCCGGCGTGGACGTTAGCCGCGCTCCCTCTAAAAATTCATTGTTGTTGTTTTTTGTTTTGAAATAAAGAACCACTAATAAGTAAATCAAATAATGTAAAGTCTTTTGACCCCCCACGCAACACCCTGAGCCCGAGGTCCGAGCCCCACAGGGGGCACCCTCAGTGTGCTTGTTGCTTAAAATCTAAATGTACTTTCGGCTGAGAGCCCCTAGCGTTCGCCGGAATTGTCCGCGTAAGGGTGTAAGAGCCATCTGAGGCTAACACCTTCGTCCCTTGCAAAAAAAAAAAAGCAGTGACACATTGGCTCGCCAGTGCTCGTAGTGTACGGACGTCTCGTGGGAATCAGTATTGGTTGTTATCAAGGTCACGGCTTACATTTTGATATTCTTGTCCTTAATTAATTATTATTGAAGTTTGCAGTACATATGTACGAGTATTTTGTTTTTGATTGTACTTGTTTAGTCTAAATTTGATTCAAATTGTAAACAAACGGATTTCTTGTTGGTTTATGTTTTTATTTAATTGAACCCTGCTTTGATCGCTAAAAATATTATATAGACGTATTTATTATTATGGGGAGCAATCCCTAGGTTCTAACCTAGCAAGTGTCAGGTAAGAAATACATGCATGAAAGTATTAAACCAAAAAAAGTAGTTACTGAAAAAACTATACTTAAATATTTTTTTTACCAACCTGTCCAAAAGGCGTCGTTAATGTCGCAAGCTCACCGCAAGGTCCAACTGGTTCATGAAAACCTACAGACTTTTCCGCGGCCGGGTCGAAGAACACGACGAAGACAAGGTATGTCAGATAATGAACCGCCAGCTGAATAATGAGTATGTAATCTACTGTTGTAAGCCTGCAAAGAAATATATTATTTAAAAGCATTTTTTAAACCATATACTAAAACAAAGTGACAAGGTACATAATTTTGTATTAGGATAATGAAGACAATATATAACTAAACTAGCAGTCCCCCGTGGTTTTACCGACATTCCCGAGGAATGTGACATTTTCCCCGCACAAAAAGTTTCCTATGTGTTATTCCAGGGCATTTTCTATATATGTGACAAGTTATAAAAATGGTGTTCGTGCTTAGGCCTTAGAGATCCTAGCACGAACGTCTATCGTTTGCGTTTCGTGTAACAACAACACATGAGTTACTTTTGCATCTTTTTTATTTATCAGTTAGAAGGTCTTACCTTTCTTTACTCTTTTCCCTTTTACTCAACAATCCGTGGAAGACGATGACAGCATAAATGGCGAACAACGCAAAGAATGTCACTTCTGAATGTATTTTGTAGACATCATGAAGCGAGTGGTATATCGGGATAAAGAGAAGTACGCCCCCTGGCATTCCCAATAGAGATGCAGTTATAACTGATTTCAATTCTGATACAATTCTGAAAAAAGAATCAGTGTAGTTCATTTAAAAATGAAATCATCGTGGATTTCTTTCCTGAAACGTACATTTCAGGTAGCTTCCTAAGCAATTTATTATGTTGGTGGCCAAACAATTAATTATAGATCTCTGGCCGTTTAAGGTGCGTAGTAATTTGTTTTTAAAAATATAATTTTAACACTGGTCTACATTGGTTTTGTTGCCCTAGATATGAAAATGATTTTGGGTCTATTTATGCACACAATTCATGAAACTATCAATGATTTTATAAGATTTGCTCAGAATTGTTTTTAAATCTTTATTTTCATTTTACATTTTTTTAATATAAGACATGCAAAAATCATGAAAATACGAGCACATTGAGAACTTTCATGAATATATTCGTAATCTGGGCACTTGAAAACGTAAAAATTTGCGATGATATCCATTGCATTGTAGAGCTCTGTAATTATATCCAGAAGGTTGTGTCAGAAACTCGGTTGTTCGATAATGGTCTTCAAATCTGTATTCGAACTTTTTGTGTCAGCGGTGCCTACGACACGGATACTACGAGTAATAATAACTTTGATCGAATATTTAAAAATTTACTTGTAAGACACAACAAACGGTGCTGGATTAGATAATATTCCGCCAGTTTTCCCTAAATCACACATGCAAGGCATGCACATTGCATACCATTACAATATTTATTTAACTTATGCTTACATGAAGGGGTTTTTCCTTCTGTCTGGAAAACTGCGTGTTTTTCTCCTGTTTAAAAGGGAGGAAGCAAATTTATTGCCGAAAATGATTGCCCAATATCGATCTTGCCCGCTCCGTCTAAGCTTTTCGAATGGTTGTTCAATAAGTTGTGTCGTTCGATAAGAGAGGGCATTGCCACTAGCCCAAACATTTTTTGTATGTTAGTACACTCTTCATATGAACGTATGTGAAGTTTATTTCAATCCATTTAGTGTCGCCGTGTCACAGTATTTTTTTACGATGGAAAAAATTTTATATCATGCAGTGATAAAATTCTTATTTTTGGAAGGTGTAGCACCAAAAGAAATTCACGAACGAATGTTAAAAGTGTATAATGATTGTTCACCTACAATTAGAACAGTAGACAGATGCGTTGCTGAATTTAAACGTGGTCGTACAAGCCTTGAAGACGATCCACGTGAAGGACGTCCAAAAAGCGCATCAACACCAGAAATCATAGCCAAAATACAGGATATGGTTTTGTAAAATCGACGATTGACTGACCGAGATTTAGTAGAGGCTCTACACATCTCATTAGGCAGTGTGAGCCATATAAGCTGCCATTTAAGTGAAATTTTGGGTTTTAGAAAGCTGTGCGCACAATGGGTGCCGCATTCGCTAACAATGGAACAAAAACACATTCGAATGCGACTTTTTCAGCAACATTTGGAGCGTTTTAAAAAGGATAAAGTGGATTTTGTGCGTCGATTCATCACTATGGATGAGACTTGGGTCTATCATCATGATCCTGAATCAAAACAAGAGGCTAAAGAGTGGTGTGAACCTGGTTGTTCGGCTTCGAAACGAGTTCGTGTCCGGAAATAGGCTAAGAAGGTTATGGCATCAGTTTTTCGGGATGCGAAAGGAATTTTGTTTGTGGATTACTTGCAAACAAAACAATTAATTCTGAATAATTGCAACCTTTTGGACCAGTTGAAGGAAAAAATTCCTAAAAAAGACCCGGTTTGCAGAAAAAAAAATCCTTTTTCATCAGGACAATGCACCGTGTCACAAGAGCATTTTGACAATGGCTAAAATCCATGAATTAAAGTTCGAATTGTTGGAGCATCCACCGTATTCACCAGATTTGGCGCCCAGCGATTTCCATTTGTTTCCAGAACTCAAAAAATTTATGCGTGGCAAGCGTTTTTCATGAAATGAAGAAGTCATAACGGCTGTTGAAGCGTATTTTGCAGACCTTCCGGATTCTCACTTCATGGATGGAATCCACAGATTGGAGGATCGTTGGAGCAAGTGTATTAATGTTCAGGGTGATTATACTGAATAATAAAGTGTATTTTGAACCATAAAATTGTCATTTTCTTATCGAACGACAAAACTTATTGAACAACCTGTTATACCCTTCAATACACAAAATTTACAACTGCCACAAACCTTTTAGTATCTACATCATATCATTTCGATGGTTTTGTACTTAATAGACAGATATACAGTGTATACACTGACTTGCGAAAAGCATTTGACAGAGTGGATCACAAAATACTACTTGATAAGCTTGCTTTTAACGGTATCCGCGGTAATTTGTGGTGATGTTTAAGGTCATATGTAACCAATCGCACTCAGAAAGTTGTTGTTCACCTAGCTCAGGAGTACCTAAGGCACTATTGTGAGCCCATTGCTGTTTGTTTTGTTCATTGATAATGCTAATTTATTTTTTATTTACTGAGACAAGTAGTCTCGCTCTACGCAGACGACTTGAAAATATTTCATACTAGATGACTAGACTCCTCTTCTGCTTACTGCGCCAAAAACAAACTTAATCTGAGTATTAACAAGTGCATGACCATCACTTTCACTAAAAGGAAACATGTATTGGACTTCCCATATAGACAATGTGGGGAGAAACTTGATGCTGTAGACTCAATATGGAATCTGGGAATTGAATTGAATAAAAAGTTACATTCAGACACACACATAGAAATCATACCAAATAAAGCGTTTAAGATGTATGGTTTTGTCATGCACTCAACTGAAAAATTTACAAGACCTTCTACCGACTTTTATCTGTGTTTTGAGGGCTTTAATTCACTCTTAATTGGAATATTCTGTACAATTCTTTAAAATCTTAAAAATACGTTACCCTATATGCACTACGAGGGTTTTAATTTTCGTTTTTAATTTAAGTTACTATTTGCAAAATACATAATATTAACACTTAAGACGAAAACAACAGGGGATGCTGCTCGTAAACTTCGTCGGCGAGCCGCTTCACGGAGGCCTCGGAGAGCTTATCTCTCACGTGATTAATAGTATTAGCGTATTTAGCGAAAGAGACAGAGCACGGCGGCCGCGACGAAATATCCTCGAGCTCGTGTCATTTTCCTTACAGAATCGAGCCCCTGTATGACTTGTGTCCCAATATTATTGTGATTTAGTAAATAGGCTTTGATAAGTTGGTACCTAATACGCCCCAATTGTTTGCATCGGCCCGCTGTCGTACTAATGCTGGTGAACGTTTGCCTTTGTACCGGTTAATTCGCTCATTTAATACAACTTTAATTCAATATTAATCGATATTACGGCAACGCTTTTTAGTATTTACAAAAGTAAAATTAAAAGGTTTTTAGTATAGTGTAGAGTTCCCATTCTTCGTATTTATAAATGTTAAATTAATTAGCGGTGGTAGACGGTGTTGGTGACACATTTACTGAGACATATGTAACTACGATTTCTTAAAATCGATAGAGTCACTGTTTGTTTGCCCTAATAAAAAAGTGGTGTATACTTCATCTTGTTCTTTTCATTAATATCCTATCTATCTTCCTTAATCTAAAGTTATACACATGCATGTATTCCTTCCATTATGTTGGTAGTAAACGTACCTACTTAAAATATAACGTTTTTCTGAGATACGTGCCAAAATAGTAAAGGGAACGTTTATGTACCCTAAGTATGTAACATAGATATTGTTTTTAAATAATCCAAACTTATAGATAAGATCTTTACCTACCGGATCCGATAAATCCGAAAAAGGGCAGGTCGAGAACGTGTGTGCAAAATAAATGACAGTTAAACTAACTAGTGTCGAAGCAAAAAATATTATTATATTAACCAAATCTGCCAAAGATAATATTTTTTCGTTATGAGACGAGCTTATGTAGGTACAATTGATATGTGATGTGAGGCACTTCGAGGTTAGACTGGTTAATTGTTGATAAATAGATAAGTAGGTATCTACCAGTAGGTATAGTTGATGTGTCGTTTTTTTTTAGGTATTTCGTTAGACTCTCTTAACTGACGCTATTTTTTCATTATCTGCTTATGGATATGAATAATAAATTAAATTTCCTAATTCCAAATAAACGTTTGGTCCGCCAAATTAATTATATACTACCTATCATGACATGGAACCTCACAGTCTTGTGCATTATCTGCCAAGTATATGGTCTGGTTTTAAAGTAGGTAAATAAGTAGATATCCTATTTTTATTTCAATATTTATACATGACAGTGCACAAAAATTTTGGCGAATAAAATACACTGTCTATAGAAGTTGTTTTTATTCAAAACGATTTTGACTAAATGGCCTGTGATATAAATGTAAACAAAATAAAACGGTCTTACCCGGTTGGTTTCAATTGCGCCATCTTAGGAGCGAACAAATCTCTACTAGCGTGGAAAAAGAAGACAAAACTAGCAGAAAATGTAGCGTGGAAGTAGTAGGAATTCCATGGCACCCAGTAGTGGCGGTCAAAAATGTTAGGGTCAGTGTCATGCCAGGTCCAGTGGACGAACTTCACAGCAACTATGTCGTATGGTATGTCGATCAGAATGACGACAAGGCCGACGGCGAATGGTTCCGCATACTTTGGAAGGTTCAATTTGGACACGGCATACGCAGCGTGATAAATGAATGCAGGGTCTGAAATATACATAAGTAGTACATTCCAGATAACTAATCATATATTAAACGGTACGTGTATAAAAAAACAAACTTATTTAATTGATTGCTTGTGAAAGCTTCATATTTGATAGATAGGTCCCTAAACTAATCGTTCGAGGTCTTATTATAAACTAGCTTTTCACCCCGCGCTTTTACTGACCCACACTAAAAAGTATTGCTAATCAGTTGAAAGCACATACTTAAGCATATACATTTCCAGTAATATTGATTAGATTTATTTTTACTCTAGTCTCCTCTTTGTAGTATAATTTTTTTCTTTATGCCAAGTAGGCCAGCAATTAGGCAGACCTAGGCATAGGTCCACCTATGTGGTCACCGCCGCCTATGGACATTTGCAACACCAGGGGCTTTGCCAATGCGATATCTGAGACGTGAAGTTGTTAAGTCTAATAATATGTCTGTAATTTCACCGGCTCTTACCTATGTAATCGAAACACAGTAATACAAGTCTACGAATGTTGCACTAAGAGCTCTTTCTAAAACCACTTTTATGTCAGTAAACACGATTACAACTTTTAAGCAAATCCAACCAGTTCATTTATGATCCAAATAAATTTATAGCGGTTATCTATGTAGGTACCTATACACTGTCAATATTTTAGCTTCGGTTTAGTTTAGCTAGGGGTTGCTGTGAATCGGTCGAAATAGTATAAAGTTTTTTGTAAATATTGTTTAACAAAAACTACTTACACAAAAGTATGATGTGTAAAGGAAGTCTAGCACCCATTAACATAATAGGTGACTGGGAGTGCCAGAAGTTATCAAATTCGGGAACGACGAAATGCCAAAAATTATCGCTGAATATTCCGTGCAGAACGGTTCCCAACCAGAAGTACGGCCATCTTCCACCTTTTCTGTAAGCTAAGACAAATATTAAATTAGACTTAAAAAAAACCTTTGAAATGTTGCTGTTGTGTGGGTTTGTAGACATAAGCGGTAAAGTATGTATAACGATATAATACGATATTAGTACTTAGATATTGGCAAAATAAAAAAATGTAGGTTCCTCACGATGGTTCCCTTCACCGAAAAGCAAGAAGAGAATCCATTTTTGACACGATTTTATTATGGTTCTAACCAGCGACCGACTACCAACGTCCAAATGACGCCGTGACAACTGTAATATACGTGCCCTACCTTAATGAACGGTTTTTATTGTTACCCGCTTGAGCACCTAATATCAGGGTATCTAACATTCTATTCTAGCATTCTAAAATCCCTCAGTTAAAATAAAAGTAACCTGTATGAAAGGTTTCAACTTTCTAACCTTAGTGGTTAGGTCGTTAATAGATCAGTGAAACTTTTATTAGATCGTCTCAAACTCTTTGGTCTGTGTGTTGCATGTCGCGTGACGGTCGGCCAAGGAGTCGGGATAAAGTGAAAGGCGCTCGCTCTAAGGCACAGAGTTCAATAAAAATATTAGTTGGAGATTTAGTCTACTTTTATCATTTCACATTATCATTCCAATTTTTCAAGTGTAAAATTAAGATTGATAAAGCGTTTTTATACCCTTAATGGAATATTATTCCAAAAATGTTTAGTTAAATGTCTATAATGTGAAAAAATGTTTCACTTTTACCGTGGTTTCATTATTTATTTTATATTAGATACTAGCTGTCCCTAAAATTAGTTAATGCGCTAAACTGCTCCAGACTATAAACTATCCCTGTGGCAAATTTCATCCAGATCCGCTCATCCGTTCTGATGTGGTTGACCATACAAACATACATACAAACTTTCGTATTTAAATGGGTACCTATCTATCGGTCAGAAAGTTCGTCGTGTCACTATTGCATCGTTCTAAAATAGTATAATTTCACCGATTAACATTAAAAGCTTTTGGCTTCAAGTTTCTTTCGTGCAGTCGCGGCACGAAAAGGTGCGTCATCTTAATGAAGATTTTTCCTTGCATGAATCCAAGAAACAGTACTGCCATTTGAATTAATGTTACTCTACATTACATTAGTGCATAGTTAAATCGAAATATAAATTACCAGGTGTTCCCCTGCGGTTCCACCCGCGTTCCCGAGGGATGTAACATTTTCCCGGCACAAAAAGTGTCATATGTTACTTTTAATACTTCCACGAATATGTATACAAAAGTTTCATGATGATCGGTTAAGTACATTTTGCGTGAAAGCGTAACGAACAAACTTACATTCACATTTATAATATTAGTAGGGAAGTAGGGATTTTCAGTGTCAACTGATTTGTTGATAGTACTAACCCCATTGCAGGCACTACATTCTCAAATATAGTCTTAAGTTAAATAGGTATTATAGAATGTGTAATGAGAAAGCTTGGTACTTACCATGAATAAAGGTGATAATTCCCGCCAGTAAGTAAACAGTCTGCGATATAACATACGTGGGCTGCGCAACCCATATTTCCTGGACGCTATTTGTATTGACCAGCCAATCCCACCACTAGAAAGTAACAGAGGGTCCTTTTAAAATATATTCTAGTAAAATTATAATTATCACTCAGAGTCGAGGTACACATGTAATATTAAGAATATTTTGAATGAGTGATTTCTTTAATAAATCATGTGTACCTCGAATAAATGAAGTACACATGAATGATAAAATAAGAATTCAAATGAAGGTGTGGAAAGGTGGAAAAATATTTTCTTTTTTCCATAATACCTATGTAGAAGTTTGTGGAACATGCGCTTTGAAGTCGTACAATGTCCCCGCCCCCAAGGCGCCAAGGTCTCAGAAATGGCGTCTGATGCTGGCGTAGCAGGCCATCTTGCCGTTGTATTTAATTACAAATAAAGTGCAATTTTGAACACTGAATTGGGTGATCTGGTCACCTTCGGGCGCGCCGTTCAAAATTCAAAACCTTTTATTCAGTTTAGGCCCTCGTAGGGCACTTATGAAGGTCAAATTTAAAGTTACTGAAGCTACAACCGGTTCGGAAGTCAGCCTTCCACTGAGAAGAACCGCCAATAAACTCAGTAAGGTTATATCTTTTTTTATTAAATAATTTTTTATATAAATTTTATCTATTCTGACTTTTTGGCTATTTTATAATATCAATTTTACATAATTTTATATTTAACAATTACAAAATACTTAATTTTCAAAAACAAAATAATAAAAAATGAACTAAGAACACTACAAAATAGAAAATAACAATATTACTTACAACTTAAACAAGAAATAAGCGGTGCGCTGTGCTTCAATATAATGAATTACCTTGTAATACGCTTTTTCTTTCAAAACTTTCTTAATACAGTTTTTAAATTTATGATCAGACATTTTGGATACTGACAGTGGTATCTTACTCGTATCATAAAATCGAACACTTACCAAGAAATGACTTGTTTACTTTAGTTAGTCTAAAGTATGGAACAACTTCTCCCTTTGCCTAGAATTAATATTATGAATATCCAATTTTAACTCAAACATTCCTATGTTTCTACGTACAAACATTATATTTTCATAAATATATAGTGAAGGTAATAAATCATTATATTTATTTCCCTAAATAAATCTCTTAATGATTCACGGGGACCCATACTGTAAATTGCACGAATTGCTCTTTTTTGTATAATAAATATTGATTCTATATCCGCTGCTGCTACAAACCAAAATACCATAGGACAAGAGGCTATGAAAATATGCAAACTAAATAATTTTAATAATTTGGCCGTCTTAACATTCGCAAATTGTATAATTTTCCTAACAGCAAATACAGCAGAACTTAATTTAGCAGCTGGAGTATCAACCTGAGGTCCCCATTGCAATTTATTGTCTAATGTAAGATCCAAAAATACCGTTTTATTTACAACATCAATATGGCTCCCATCTACATATTATTATTTGGCTATCTACTTGTGCTACATTCGGTAAAGAAAACCTTAAGCATTAAGTTTTCTTTGAATTCAGTAATAGATTATTTGTATCTGTGTTCTCTCCGCCAAATATTCAACCTTGACCCCCTTGAGGTACCCCGCCAAGTCATCACCTTGTTTCAAGTATGTCATATCAAAATAAAATAAAAAATAGGCAGTCATGAGGACTACTGACAGCGAGTGAAAACTCAAAACATTGAAATATTTGTGTTGTTTTTTGAATTTTTAAATCAATTATAGTTGGAATTACATTAAATTTCATGATTTGTAAATTTTAATTATTAACGTTAGTCTGGTTCTCACATCTATTGGCACTCTGAGCAATACTTATATACATTTTTGCATAGTTAATAAATTAATCAAAGCATATTATGATAGGGTGCACAAGCTCAATACAAAATGTCATAACTTAATTAAAACATGTCAGTAAGGAGGTTGGATACTCTAGCAGTCTGGCGCAAGCAAAATAAGTACATCACGAACATGTCGCGTATTTTTGAAATTAACTATTCCCTTAAAATGTAAAAAATATTTTCCTCCAGAAATAATTATGGAGGATTGTCGTAGTGTAGTTTTAATCGTAATATTCACTATCGCTTTAAGCCAAGACTTCGGCCCGTAATAAGTAGATATCTTATACGCAATCATTAGTTACTTTGGCTTAGCACACACCTGCCAAAATTATATATCGATACCTTAATTGCAAATCAGTGAACTCCACAAAATATTTTTTTGGTTCAGATGAACTAATATTTAATTCGGTGTCAATATAATCACAATTATTTCCAAAAGTATTTAACAATAATATTTAATGTATCTCCTCAAAAATATGATCATATGGAGATAGCTGGTTTGCCAATTAAGGCATCGATATATAAATAAAAAAATATACTAGGACATTCTTTACCCACTGCCATCCGATATCAAACTAAGCAGAGCTTGTACTATGGGAACCAGACAACTGATATATTACATATATGTACTACGTTTTTTAAATACATACTATACAGATATTTAGAGCCAGACACAGAACAAACAGACATGTTCATGCACACAAATATTTGTCTTTTGTGGGAATCGAACCCACAGCCTATGGCGTGGCAGACAGGGTCTTCTATCACTAAGCCGACTGGCCCGTCTATATATATATATATATTATATAAACTACTACACTAGATTACTATATATATATAGCAGCGACCCTACTGCTAACACCGAACAACGCACTGACAAATTAGCGCAAATGCCAAGTGCTAAAACATTGTTACAGGATGTAGTAAACTTTATAGGAAAATTGCACGGGCGTACAGACGGATAGATGGACATAAAGTAACTTTATGGGTTCTTTGTTTCACAAAGAAACTGTTAATATTACTAAATAATAACAAAATTAATCAAAAGTTATCCTACGTATAATAATGTAAGTAAATACCGTTCGCAAACTAAAATCAAATTCGGAAGCATTAAAATTATAAATAAAACAAAATATTACCGAATTGTCGATGTTCGCCATTATTCGCAGCTGCAGTCACAGCTGGCTCACAAATAAATGATTTGATTTCTTGATTCGCGACTGAATTTATGTAGATTAAAGATTTGATATCGATACTTTAGATAATATTTCAAATAATCATAGATATGGGTGGTCACTGATGCTACTTAAAATCGAAATCATTTATGTAATAATTGAAATAGGGGAAGATTGTCGAGGATTAATTAGAAATATATTAATTTAATCGTAATATAAATTTTACGAATTTGAATGAAAAAAAATCATGTATAAAACCTCAATCAGGTAATTATGATGAAATTGTAAAATTTTGAAGTATAAAACCGACCAATAGATTGATGAAATATTACTTGTAGTAGGGCTCCGTATTCACCCACATTCACACATTATATTATATAATAAAATATAAAATTAGGTATTAGGTTTTAATGACCATTTTGGAGTTGGACATTGAAATTTTTTCCTAAACCTAGTTTATTATTCCGGATATTGGATCCTGACTCTTTGCAACGTGCTGTGCTGTGCTGTAATACGTTACAACATTCGTGGCAGCGTGCCTGGCTGCCATGGAGGACGAACTTGAATCACGCAACTACTTAATCGTTATTCAGTGCTATATTGATCAGACCATAAAAAATCGATTGCATCAGGGCTTCGATTCTGTAAGAATAGTTACACTAGATCGAGTATGTTACGTCGCGGCCTCTATGCTCTGTCTCTTTCGCTAACTTCGCAATCACGTGAGAGGTACGTTCTCCGAGGCCTCCATGCGGTGGCTCGCCGACGAAGTTTGTATTAGCTGAATAAGGAGGCTGGTCATCCTCTATTCTCGAAGGCCAAAAAGGAAAGTCAAGTACTATCTATCGAGCCCTGCAATCATAGGGTCCGTTAATAATGATCATGCCGAATCGATGCGGTTATGTGAATCGAGTTAACGGCGGAAATGCTACTGGTTGTTCATTCTATGAAATAATTACTAAATTTTTAACAGTTTCTGAATATTGATATGCGTTTTTCTTTACTACCAGGTACCAACATCGCCTGAGAAGTTTTAAAAAGGCCGGTTTAATATTGTTCATCGTGTCGAGTGCGCCAAAGAGCGGGTTTGTAAGGCAAATTTAACACCGCACATACCGTAACGTAGCGCGATGTTCTATTTTCCATTGCATTGGTTTTTGGCGCACTTGATACGATGACGATATGCTTACTATAGATATTCGTGCTCAGGGCACTGTCTTATGCCTTTATCGATACTTATCTGCGACCTTACTTGACACCACGTTATGGCATTTTTTTTATCGTAAACTCGATTAAAAAACCAGATGTTGAAACTGACAAAATATATATTTTTTTTTAATAAATTTATTATATGCATTGGAGGACTTACATACGACTTTGCGATCCCAACCTAAGGAGAACTTGTCGTATCGTATTGTATGCTTGTAGTTGTAAAAGTTTAAATTATTTATGTCGAGAGTGAAAGTATCGATAATCGATAACTCCGCATGAATGCAACGCTATTGTCTACATTGAACAAATTGGTAATTGAGGCTATGTAAGTATCTTATTATGTAGGCACCAAATCTTTGTAACATAATATACCTACCATACAACTTAGATTTATAAACTATATAAATTATTACCTACTTGCATATTTTTTTTTAGTTCTGTTGTCTAAAATACGTTAGGTTAGGTTAGATTCTGTGGAGTTAGGTAGGAATCCAAAATTCAAAATCAATATAAATATTTGACTGCTGGGTTTTATCCATCGAAAATATTTACAATTAGATATAATAGAAAGAAAACACGGAAAAACCGTGTGTGTGTGTACTTATGAAAGCTCTTTTTCTGAAGCTACCTCTTTAAAGGAAAAGTCATGAAAATTTGTTGTTATGCTATAAAAACTAAACCAAGATAAGAGCGCGGATTTCGAAGGTAATTTGGAAAATGTCTTTTTATTCAGAAGCGCGGCAAAACATCGTATAAATAACAACTGTCAGTGAGTACCTAATGTCAATAATAACCTCAAAATGTGATGTTAGGTCATAACCAAAGAGTATATAATTACTACGTTCTCCGGTTCCCGTGAAAACTCATAACTATATTCAAAGTAGTTTCTCAAATATTTATAAATCTGTGTTTAAATCAATGGTGATAAAAAAAATATATGTTTACTTTTAACTGTAGGTATACTTATGTCAATAAATTCGACCGAAATTATTTGTGAGAAGAACTGCACTAAATGCATTTGTTTTTAATATTCAGTCGTGAAATTGATTTTTGTTGTTTCCAAATTCTTTGCACGTGTAGCAACGACTAACAATTTTTGATGTTTTTGAAGTTATTGACAATAATAACATTATCTACTCACTGACAGTTGCGATATGTGCGATGTTCCAGAGAGACAGTTATCAGCTAACTTCATCATGTCAATTTTTGACTGACAGTGTGCACGCGCATTGTAAAAAAAAATTAAGAAGTACCTATAGTTAAATATCATAAAATATCCAAGAAGCGTTTTATTTATCCAAAAAATAAAAAATGTCTAAATTAATCACAATGTAAAAGACTAGCTAGCACTGGCTAGTACTTATTGCACAACCGGTACAACAAAAGGTAAAGCAAACTGTCAAGCAAGTTTTACATCTTAATTGCTTTTAAAAGTTATTTATAGTTTTTTTTTATCATTCCTAACAAAATATAGGAACTATGCTAATCTGTGGCCTGGCAGCCAGGGTCACTAACCAACAAATTAACTAGCCTGTTACATGCTGCGCGTGGAATGGAAGGAAATTGAGGAAACAGTGATCCAATTTTATTGCATAGATAGCTGACTCGACAGCTCGTGCTTAGACTATTTAGTTTATAAATTCTTTATTATAATTTAATTAAAGTTAGTTTCAAAGTAATTTAAGTCCTACGGGTGCTCTTCTCATATTTAACCCGTCAACAAATATCACGTGATCGAAAGAGCAACATAAGTGTGATCCATTCTATTTGCATTGCAGTAATCGTGCGCCTGCTCCCCTTATCGTCGAAACACGATTCAATGATTAAAAGCTTTGTTCCGCTGCGCAACATAGAATACCTACTACATGATATTATTATGTTTGGCTAGTCACTATTTATAAGGGAGTAAACAATTAATGTCATTATAATTATGACTATAAAAAGATAGATCAGATACAACACAAGCTACAAAATAAATGTTATTTTGTATTTTGAACAAAGAACAAATATGTCAAATTAAAATCCTTCCTTTTTTTGTTTTAGGTACCTATGTATTATATATGTTTATGTTAACAAACCCTAAAAATACGCTGCGGCAAAAAGAAGAACCAGAAACATTATCACGCATGCTTATTTCGTTGTTTGCGCGATGAATTTAGTGCTTTATCTTCGCCAGCCAATGAATTTACCGGGAAGTACAGAGCATCACCGGTGTGTATGAAATTAAAACATCCACATCGAAAACTGAATTGACTTTTATGTGAAAGTTTACGAAGTTCTTGACTTTTGAGTGAAAGTTTACGAAGTTCTTTAAAATGAGGTTTTATTAATATTCCGATGTTATCTGTTACTTTTTGATCATAATTATAATTGGATTAATTGAAACATCTGTATGATACAATCTTCAAGGCCCGCTAAAATATTATTAAATAATTTTTAACTTATTGAAATATTTTGTATATTAGTAATTCTGCTAATATTAATATTTGTTACACCTTCACGCAATAACTGCTTATTGGATGTGGATGAAACTTGGCACATAGATGGTTTATAGCATGGAGTAATAAGATACCTTTTATTCCAGGAAAATGTAATATTCCTCGGGAACGCGGGTGGAACCGCGGAGGACAGCTAGTATTATTTAATGAAGGGATAATACAATAACTTTTAGTGTGATATGCATAGATACTGCCAACATAACTATCATAGTATGAGGTTAAATTTCCATACAGACATTTCTTTTTTAATCCTACTAATATTATAAATGCGAAAGTATGTATGGATGTTTGTTACTCTATCACGCAAAAACTACCTAACGGATGTTTATAATGCGAGTGAAACCGCGGGAGACAGCTAGTTATGAAATAAAGTCGTGTCCTCTCCTCATACTTATTCGGTAGGTAGGGAAACAAATTCTATGCCTACGGAAGGTATGATTTCTCCTGAATTATTCAAAAATATTTTGGACCACCCGACATTCATATTCATATGTCAGCGTAATCGTGGTTCTGCCAGGAAGTGTCATACTATATGATAGCTATAACGGCTGAAGGAATGTTCATGAAATTTAGAAGGTTCTTTAGGTCATGAGTTTGGACATATACTTCCACCCCAGAAACTCTGGTGAGAAGATGGTATAAGCCTAACTATTAGCAGTAAATTAAAACACGGAATATATAGCAAAGCTTTAATTAAAAAAATCATTCAAATATAATAAATGAAAAATAATTATAACAATTATAGAAGGGCTACATCGGAGTGTTATTTCCAGAAGTTCCCTCTTCTGCAGCGCAGGCACACTTCATCTTTCTCGTCTCGGCAGAGTAAACAGCTTCATCGGCCGCGTTGTTCATATCCCACCAGATAGAGCCTCCTAGCACATTGCGAAAATACGGCGGCACGCTGCCTTCTCGAAGGAGATACCTATTGATATGCATGACTTAGGGTAGTTCCATGGACAACATTAGTACGCACTGAAAATACGTTTGTGTACCTACTATAACCTATTACCACCAACTCTTAGAACAGTATTAATTGAATCCCAAGAACTTCTACTTATTGTATCAGTCAAACTTTGCTAAAGTTCTACTTACGAAAACTTGCTTATGAAAGAATTACTTCATTTTGCCATACATTGTTGAAATAATCGTATTAGTACGTAGTACATACATTACTAATTATTTTCTGTCATAAAATTGGGGCACTGAAACGCAGTGAGTTATTGACTACACCAAATCGATGAATTGATCTGAACTTAAATGTCTATCGGTATTAAACATGAGCAAATCGTTCTAATACTAAAATGCTCGTGTAAATACATATTGCCAGATACAGAACAAACAGACTTGTTCATGCACATAAATGTTGGTCCCGAGTGGGAATCGAACCCACGATCTGCGGTGTGGCAGTCAGGGTGGCTAAACACCAAAAAAGTCAACTGGCCCGTCGTACATATACTGGGACATTAATTACACACGGCCAACTGATCCCAAACTAATTGCTATAAATACATATTTATTCAGATATTTATATATACCCAAATACAGATCAAACAGACGTGTATGAAGCATAGGAATATTTGTCCTAGTGGGAATCAAACCCACGACCGGTCGCGGTGGCGTGACAATCAGAGTCTCTAACCGCCGCCCTTACTTGTTCTGTACCCGGACTAATTGTGGGCCAAATAATAAATTATGACGAAGGTAAAGAATTTGTCATTTTCCATTGTAGGCTGACGTTGACCATGATAGAAATAAATAGTCCAAAATAACCACGAAATTTAATATTTTTTTGTAAATTCGTTAGATGGCGTTATATTCGTAGAATTCTAAACAGCGCCTCTGCGAATGATTGACCTACCGGGCTCACTATAATGAGTAGAGTAAATAAGTGATTAATATCTGTAACATACTTATAAAACTGCTCTTCTTTGTATTCCTCATTGCGTCGACGCCAGTATCTCTTCAAATTGGGACTAATTTCTTCAATTGCTATTGCTTTCTTTTGACTTTCGCGTTCCTCTTCCAAAGCTCTTAGGTCATCAACAGTCTCTTTATTATATAGGGGTAGGTTAGTCACATTATCGAGATAGATTTTATTACCTATAAATAAACCATTATTTTTCCTACTAACCTTCTTCTAGTTCTCCCTCGAATGATATCTCTTCAGGTGTTGGCGAAGGTTTTGTGGTGATTGTAGGTTTAGCTCGGCTTTGAACGTCGTCCGCGAGGCGAAACTTTAGTTGTTCATATATTCTGTTTCAAGATGAAGTGGTTGCTTATTTAAAAAATAACCGACTAGCGCATGTCGGGTATAATGCACCTAGTTTTAACTTATCGGTTAAACGATTAGATTAATGTAATCTATACTACTATTTATATAAATCTGTAGGTTCTGTCTCTACATTTAATTATTTGTCAAATTTTGTGATCAATATTGCTTTTATTTATTTTAAATTGTGAGTCACTAACGCTAATTTTACTATTTATTAATTTTTGTCTGTATGTCTGTCTCTTTCTCGTCTATTACCTACATTTAATAAGTTGATCGACTTTGCCAAAGAAATCTATCGCAGCGAATATGACTTAATAGCTTTAACTTTGTTATGTAAACTACTAACGAATTTTTTCATCAGCATCAATCGTGATTATTTTTAAAAACCTATTTGTAACACCAATTTACAGCCTTTTTTGTACCAAGTCTTTGAGTTACACCGCTGATAGATGGACGTGACGAAACTATGAGGGTTGTGGTCTACAGAATCCTAAAAACCAAATCTAATGTCAGAAGCCACGGGTTCTCGCTACTGTTATATATTCACAGACATACATTATCTTAATATATCTCAGGTATAGTTGAAAGTGGCTCGAGATGGAACGTGGCACGCACGGTCGGTGTGTAGCCTTTTTAATTTAGGAAGTGGACTCACACTGCCGTGTGTTTAGATTCTTATCAAACTCCAGTTTAAAAGCAATGTTTAGATAGACAGATATCAAATATAATAAGGTTACTAAGTTTTATATCTATGCAGGTAACCTGTGCGCCACAGCTTGGATAATATCGTCGATGCGGCGTTCGTCCTCGGGTCGCAAGTCCACTACAGGAATATGGAGTAAGGTATCTGTGTCAGCCTCCATCAAACATCGATACCGAAGTATTGCGTTGAGCAGTTCTTTTGCACCTTTCAGGTTTTCTCTGTCAGACTCTTGCCACTGCTGTTCTAAAGTCCTGTTTGAATGTTTTGTTTTTAACTTATTAGCAATTATTAATTGGCTTAGTAAGTAAGGTCAGACTGGAGTGTATCAAATTCTGGTAAATTTAACTATAGACAAATAGAGACTATTGAATAAATTGAGTGAAGGCGAAATTGAGGGTCATGAATATTAAGAATACCGTTTAACTAAAGTAAACATTTTTAATTTTAAAGTTAAATTTGACACTGTCAAATCTGTTAGCGCAAGTCCTGCAAATATTATACAAAATTATATTCATACAAGCTGACCCGACAGACGTTGTCCTGTCTTAACAATTAATATTGAATTCGAATCTTCCAATTGAATCTACTGTGAAATGTGAAATTATAAATTAATTATTTGCCTTTATTTTAAACGATATTTGCAGCGCGCATTCGGTCTATCACGCCAACTGTCAAACGACTGACAATAATCTCAAACAGGTTACTTTAAAAAAGTTTATATTGTTAAAAACGCTAGTAAAGTGGTTAAGTTTTCTTAGATTTTCTAAATTGCCGCGTAACTTTCTTAATTTTTTCTTTCATAAGAACCTTCTCCTGACAATAACAAACACAACATAAAAAGAATTAGCGAAATCGGTCCAGCCGTCCATGCGTGATGCCGTGACCAAGGGAAATAGGGATTCATTTTTATATATAGATAAGAGAAAAATTTGTGGGAATCCTCCACCAATGATGAGACTGAGAACACACAACACATACACTTTGTATCATCCTAGAATAGAGATCCTTTATAATAGTGTAAAAATTATCTTTGAGTTGTATTGATGTGCGTCTTACGATTAAATCTTAAACATTATAATCTATCTTCTCCTATATAAAGGACAATAGGATTCCTTTTGCACCATCACCTTAATCGACATCGATTTACAAATCCAAGTGTCTTGATATGATTATTACTACAATAATTACTTTTGTAATAGTGAGGACTTGGTCACGAAAATATACGAGTACATATTTAGTACCTAATTTATGTAATAAGATCAATGGGTGTAAATATATGTATTTAGAAAAATAAAAAAGTAGTGTATGTAGTATATCAGTTATCTGGTTTCCATAGTACAAGCTAGCAGAGCTTGAGAGCTAGTTCGGGACCAGATGGCCGTGTGTAAAAGAATGTCCCAGGATATTTATTTATTATTAGTAATATAACCTAAAATATAAAACCATGTGTACCTACTATAGTCAATTGTTTATATATAAATGGGGGCTTACAACGAGTCCATTCACGATATTTAAGAACTGTAGTAAAGCTGTATAATATACCACAAAAAAATAAAAAACTGATTTTTTTGAATGAAAACTAGAAAAACTTTTAAAGTAGACAATTATCAAGTAAAATAGATACGTAGGTCTTTCTGTTAAATAATCTGGTTTGCTGACATGACAGCTTACTAGGGTTATTGGCTTTGATAATTAATTATATTCTTACGGGGTATTTTGTAACACGTCGTATATCATCAATGCATACCTAACTTGTACCTGCATTAGAAGAGTATACCTAATCTACAAGTACTTATAAAACTTGAGAGAAAAAAATAACATTACCTTAGTACAAAGGCTCTGGGTAGTTTTGGTGGCAGAACGTTATCTGGTTTCGATGCCTTTGGCTCAAATCTCTCATAAGGTCGCATCCAGTGATAAAAGCCTTTGCCGCAATCTTTCTTTAAGTCCTTGTAAGTCAAGTATGTAGGTTTGCTTGCTAACTTTGAATCCATAAGCCATTTCTACAACAAATACTACCATTACATACTTAATAAGATAATAATATCGTTTGCCTCGGCTTTGTTAAAGACTGTTAATAAGGGGTTTTTCAACAATTCTTTGTGTTTTGAAGCACCTTTCTTTTATAGGTATCGGCAGCAAAATTTTCAGATGGAGCCAATAAATATGTTGTGTCTACCTCGGCGGGTTTCGTACAAATAATATTAGACAAACATTACTTATACCTAGCGTATTACGAAATGGAGTTTTTCAGGAGGAGCTGGGGCATAAAATGATGAAAACCTTTCTTGTTTTATTTTCTTGGTTTGGTTATTTGTTATGATAGAAACCATTGTGACAAATGTTCTGTGAAAAATTTAAACAGCCTACCTATTTCGGTTAAAAAAGTTCACAACGGGCAGGTAGACGAATGGTGGCGTAGCCTATGGCTTAGTTCTCATTTGTACAGAATGCTACTAAAATACTTCCCTTCTCTGAATAGTAGTCTGTCTGTATCTCCGCATATACCTTTTAAACAACGCAATAGATTTTGATACTTGGTGCATTATTTCAAGAGTATTTCTTCTGCAAGCTTTGTTTATAATAACAAGCAAAGCGAGGGCGGGTTGTTAGTAGTATAAATGAAATAACATAAAAACCTCGGTTTGAGTAAGGTGTATAGGTGTAAGTAACGATAGAAGACTTCTGTGATCACCAAATGTATCGTATTGACTAATAGAACACCATGGCTGCCAGCAACAAGAGCGTTTGTACTGGTCGAACAAGGCCCGATGAACTAGTTCAGCACATGTCAAATCCCTGAAAATCAATACAGGACATTATTGCTTTATTGAGGAGGAATCAAACAGGAGGATCAATATTTTATGCATATTCTAGTATTTTCAGTATCTTACATATGCGTCTTACATTTTAGTTTTCATCCAACGTACCATACTTGCGTCTAACCGTATTTGAACTGACTATAAACAGAGCTCTCTGCACCTACTTATTTATCGAATAGTTCAGTTAAGATCCCTTAATTTCTGTGTCCGTTGAGCAACGAAAACCTATATAACTTTGCTAATTTGGCGCAAGTGGACCAATATATTTTTGATGCTAACGTTGAAAGCTGCTGCTAACTCAGCCATAGATTGATTAATTATTATAAGCTTCCATAATCGCCATTAAATTTCCTTTTTATTCAAACAGGGGCATTCAGCGCCCCTATTCTGTTATCTGAAAGTTAGTTGGCGAGCCTGTGTATCGAAACTTTGGACAGCGGACCTCTCACGTGATAGTTAGCGAATGAGACACCGCATAGACGCCGCGACGAAGCATTGCCAAACTAGTGTAATGTCTAGAATTAAACCTATTAATCGTGAATATGGAACGGAGATGACACGACACTACGATATTAACTGAAACCATAAACTGGATATCGCGTTTGTAGTTTGTACACGAAAAATTATCAAATTACCTTGATTGAACGGTACAAGCACAGAATTACCTATTTCACGATTAGAAAGCAAATTTATCCAGAAGTAAAATCCCAACAAGCAAAACTCGTTTGTTAGCTCTCCCAAGTCCACTACTTTACAAAACTTATAGCTCGTATAACAGACTTAAGCAGTTGCTAGACCGGAAAAGGGTCCACTTTGTAAGTGCCATTGCACTTGTAACATACTGAGAGTGCACTGGCCGAGAACCAATAACTCGCTCCGTGATTTAAATTATTAATCGCGCGACAAGTCATGGAAATAACAAAAATTATAAAAAATAAAATCATTAAAATTTTGTATTTATATTTTTGACTGGCCAGCTTGTTTGGTGGTCAGAGACCTTGACTGCCAAGCTGCAGATAGCGAGTTCGATTCCCACCCAGGACAAGTATTTGTGTGCATGAACATATCTTCATACACACATAAGTATGTATTTAAAAGTAGTATATCAGTTACCTGGTAGCCATAGTACAAGCAGTTCACTCTGCATGATTTGGGATCAGGAACCATAGGTAAAGAATGTCCTGGGATATTCTATTATGAAGTTATGTACTTGTTGTTAATATTCACGTATGGAACATTGATTATTCGTGAACTTTACCGTGTTTTATTATGAAATACGCATATTAATATATTATGCACTTTTTTATTAATAGTCCTAATCCTAACTAATATTATAAATGCGAATGTTACTCTGTCTGTCTGTCTCGCTTTCACGTCAAAACTACTGAACCGATTTAAATGAAATTTGGTATACAGATAGGGTTGTAAGGGGTTAAAAGGGGGATGAAAAGTTGTATGGAACTATTGTCATTTTTAGAGCTAGTTAGTTTAGAGCGAGCTTATTTTTTGGCTGTGGATTCGATATAAATAAATATGACATTCGAAGTTTGTAAAAGTTTCACCCGCAAGGGTGTAAAATAATTTCAAAAATACCCTCAAACTGAGTGACTTTCGTTTATAAGTATTTTATTATATATCTATACTAATATTATAAAGAGGAAAGATTTATATGTAAGTGTGTTTGTTACTCTTTCACGCAAAAACTACAAAACGGATATGGATCAAACTTGGCACATAGTATATCCTGGAATAACATATAGGCTACTTTTTATCCCGGGAAAATATGATATCCCTCGGGAACGCGGGTTAAACCGCGGGGGACTGCTAGTTTATTATAATTTGTATCGGCGCTTAATTGGGATAAAGATAGCATTTAGAAAACCCTTACCATGCCATTATGGGCACACTAGTTTTGTAACGGCAAGATTCAAACTCAAGAACAGCATTATTAATGCTTTTAGTATTTAGGGTTCCACAACGCGATGTCATGTCAACGTATACATAGAGACAGTTTAGACCTTTTTAACTGATATTTTAACTTTATTGCTCCGTTCATATTATATGTATTTCCTATATATTGTTTCGTATTTCTATTTGTCTGTGTTTTGTACTAAGTTCTTTGGCAACTTGCTGATAAGTACAACCGTATACAATCAATATATGTATACCAAACAGTTCAAACGGATACACGGTACATGCACATGCATGTTAAGTCGCAATGGTATGATATTTTATGTCCAATATCATGGTGACAGCGAACTTTCAGATAAGTTATTGGTGTCAGGAGCTGCTCCATGGATCTCATTTTAGAACCCAGTCTTTCATAGGTAGTAAAATACCCTGTTTATGGGCTCATAGTAAACTAAATTATCATTATTATTAGACTTGTTCGAGCTAGAAGATGATTATTTCGTTCGAAAATTTCAATGGCCTTGGAGAGTAACATATTTCGTATTGTCTAACAGATGCTACGACTAGCGGTGGCAGTAAAGTTTTTTTTATCACTATTACACTTATTAGTGAATTAAGGTATTATCAATACAAGTTTTGGTGTGAAAAATGTTTCTGTCTTCGCTAAAATATGATCACTATACAAGCGACGAATGTAACATTTTATCAGTAGTTATCAGGATAAATTTAATGCCCACATTAGTAGGTACTAAGAAAATCCTAATTTATCAATAAAAAAATTACTTATCGTGCACTGTGATACATAGGCATTAATAAAATATACACAATTCAAAAAAGTTCTATCTAATGATTATAGATGTTATGCTCTAATAAAAAAATCTTAAAAAATATAGAATTACAGTCGAATTACGATCGCTAGGCGACCACTAGTTATATTATTTAGGTACTAGCTGTCCCCGCGGTTTCGACCGCGTTCCCCAGGGATCTAACATTTTCCGGCACAAAAAGTGTCCTAAGTGTTCATTTTCAGGGCATTTTCTATATATGTGCCAAGTTTCATCCAAATCTGTTCGGCCAACCAAATCAAAAACTTTTGCGTGAAGGAGTAACAAACATCCATACATAAAAACTTAGCATTAATAATATAGCATTAGGATGTAACTACACAATAGGGTAAAAAAATAAGAAAAAAAAATGTTACTATTATACTTCTATGTTTTTGGTACACTTACCTTCGCAACACAAAAAATCTTGTAGTTTTCACAGTATACATCTCTCGGCATTTGCTATGAGATATAACAGAACTCTCAGATTTACCATCTGTGGCCTTTTCCTCAGCGGCCTCGAGGTCTTCATTTATGGTATTATCTTCTCCGTGAATGAACAGCTCAGAACACGGCTCATCTAGTATGTTGATATCTCCTTCTTCGTTAACGGCAATTTTGTTACAAAATGAGTCCTTCAATCGCAACCAATTCTGATGTAGCTTGGTCGCACTATTCACTTCGTCACATTTTATTTTAATACTGCAAGTAGTAAAAGATTGACATTCAGGACATGCTTCGTAAATAATATCTAAATCTTTACCGTTGAACTTGGCTGTTGTCGCACTATCCAATGTAACTTCATAATGATTATCTAAGTCTATCACCACAGTGGTATTATTTGGTGAATCCACAGTAATTTTACTATTTGCTTTATTAATGGTGATAGTAGAAAAATTTGTATGTTCGATAATAAACACTAATTGGATCGATACAAATCCATCAGCTTTTGCATTTAAGTTCCTTTCTCTTTCCTCTATTATTTTAGAGCCGTCACCACTTGCACTATCTGTGAAACTTTCTGTAAAACTTTTTCTTGAATTTGATTGTTTTGACTTGACAGTCTCCGTTTCAATAGTATCATAACTGACCATGTCAAAATACTCTTTTTCTTCTTCTGTCCACTCAGGATAAATCTCTTCGTCTTCTATTAAGTATTTAGTAATAATACGAGTATTGTTCGGAAATGTAACAATTTGAATTCCATCTTTATTTAAAAGAATATTTGTACCATCCATTCGTCTAGAAAATATCTCTCCTAAACAGTAATCAGTAGCCGTCCTAGTCAATAACTTTTCTAAATCAGTAGGGTTATTATTAATCCATTTTTGTCTCAGACCGTTCGTGTCTATAGTTTCAAATTCTTCAATGAATAATTCATACTCAGGTTTAATTTCAGAACCTTTATTATCCTCGGTCACAGTGTACTTAGATGATTTCGAAGAAGTTTTCCTGGGTTTGTCTTTTCCTTTCATTTTTTTATTTTTATCTGAACTATTTTCGCTTACAAAATCTTGGGAAATATCAGGAATAGTTATTTTTTTCTCATATTTGGTAATTTTTATAAATGAGCCATCACATTTCAGCACTTCGATATCTCCAAATGTTTTAAAAATAATAACATCACCATTTAAACTAATGCAGCGCATATCCTCGTCAAGGTGTGTTAACGAATTCAAGTAGTACTGTTTGATATGGGAAATAACAGAAGAGTTATTTTCATGTACGGTCTCCGTTATATGTCCGTTGGGCCATGTGACAAAAAGTGAATGAAATGATTTTGTTTCATATATTTTTGAAGTGGAGGCGCTTAGCTTCCGAGATGAGGTTATTGCCATTCGTGTTGGGTTGTCTAGTGAAGAAGTAGCTTGTATAGCTGACGGCGTTTGATAAGTTTGTTTGTGAATATTTATATAAACTTGATCTTTACTATTAATTCTGAAAGACTCACATATATCTCTTACGTCGGGGTTCACAAATTCCCCAAGAGCTTTATGAACCCAGAACTCATTCAATCCATTACCAGGTACTACGTTAAGGGCTATGTATTCTAGATTCATTGGTATGATTAAAGTATATAAGCTGGCAACCCGAGTGCCATCCTTTGAGAAAAATGTCGCATCTTTTCCAAAAACTTCCACTCTTCTATCTCCCAAATCGTAGCCAGAAAATGGTTTCTCAGTTATTGTGACTGAAGTGTTCGAATCAGTACCAGAAGCCTTAAAAAACTGTCGCAGACTTTTCGGGGTAGAAGTTGCAGGGGATTTAGTCTTTCTACTGCTTTTAGAATCAATTTCAGTTGAGGATGGGGTTAATGTCGATTTTTTCAAAGATATTTGTTTGATGGCCGCGGTATTGGTACTAGACTCTTCAGTTTCTGCTATTGCTTGAAATTTTAAAGAACCTTCTATTAGTAGATCCATCTCTACTTCTGTGTTTTCTAGACAGGACTGGAGTGCGAATGGGTCCATCATTTCTTTGGACATCGATTGCTTTTTTAATACTATTTTTTCATCATATATATTCTCTTCATTTTCTATCCAGTCATGATTTTCATCCAAGACAAAGTCAAAAAAGTCTTGTAAGCATACTGGAGTCGGTAAATGACAGCGCCATTCCTCACGTGCTATTCCATCTTTGTCATAACTATTGTAAAACATCAAAATAAAACAATCTGTTACTTCACAGTATTTATAATCAACACAGTTGAATTTATCAAAAGCTTCAAGCATGATTTGTAATGCACTTATCCCAGTAAAATCTTCAAAGAGTTCAAAATCATCGATCATATGGTTTATTGGCTTTTCGTTTGCTATTTCTGCAGCAGACACTAATTCGCTTATATCCGGACAATCGAAAAGATATTTTATTCGTTGAACTTCAGGATTTTCAGTAGAGGACACGTGGGATACATTTTCACTTTTAGTCATTGTAGGAAAAGAAGGCAGCACGCTACTAGAGCTTCGGTGTAAAGAAGGGCAAGCTGGAAGTGGTTCGGCAAGTATACTGCGTTTTAAGTAAACTTTTTTAAAATCTGAAGTAGTCGACGGTGGTAAATGTTGCTTGTTTATGGAACTTCTATTGTTATATAGTTTACGACATGCCAAAATATGAAGTAACCTATTTAACTCTGTAGTTTCTATATCTTCTCGATCAAAACAGGATAAAAGCACATTCACATGGAAATTTATTTTAGCTTCAAGTTCACCATGGGGTCTAGCCTGATTTTGCCACAATTTATTTATAGGCATACCGAACAACGTAGACCAAATTATATTATTTAAATTTAAATTTCCTAAATGAAAAGTGGTATACTTCGCAGAATCTCCATAAGTAATAACTATAGGATCCTTATGGCTTTCATATTCTTCACCGTAAGTAATGCGATACAACTTCTGATTTTCCTCGGATTTACAAAGTGTATTAAATACATGTTTTACGAGAGTTTCGGCCTTTTCAGTTCTTTCATCGAGTTTTATAGTGCTTTTTTGCGGTTGATTCATTAACTTAGCTGTGGACAATGACGATCTACTGCTCTTGTTAATCTGTTCACTTTTACAAACGGCTTGGAGTATGCTATCTAAAACTGAAAATGTAGTCACACATTCCAATGGTAGGACATTAATTTGCTCATCATAATATTTCTTATAACTTTCTTCACCTTCTTCGTCGGGTATATTAATGATGTTCATGTTCTCGAGATAGTGAATGTGCTGTCTAGTCAGATCCTGTATGTCGTACATTAGGAAACATAACTCATCGTATATTTTATCTGGATCACCAGATAAGCTATCTGTATCCAAATACGGGGGTGTAAACACAACAAAAGCTGTATTTTTGAAATAATTGGAAGAATCTATATGAATCCGTAATGACTGCAAGTCTTCCCAAAATTGGTAGGACTTCTCTGTTAATATTTCTGTGTGGCTTTGTCCCCTTTTAGTGGCACGGAATAAGGTAGAAGGTACTTTGGTGCTAATAGGATTTATTCTAACCTGAACTATAGCTGTTAGTGGTATTCCAATCTTCATCAGGCAACCTGGCAAATATGGTTCTACAAATCCTGTCACAGCCACATAAATATTAGGACCATCAGTCGGAAAGTCATCAACATAGACTTTATCTCGCCACTCTTCTCCTCTCACCCTCAATAGGGTGTTGTACTTCTTACCTTCTATTGGTTCCGGAAGTAAAATGGAAACATCAGTTTCATTTTTCTTTCCCTTTCCTTTAGGAATTGGCGGTATTGGTTCACTAGGTTCAGGAGATTTGACATTAACAGTTCCCCTTACCTCAGCTCTGTCAATCATTGTGGCTGACTCCTTACGCATTCCTTTTTTTACCTCTAATTTCTGCATTTTAATAAATATGTACTCTTCTTTCATTTTTATGATAAGATGTTTAATAATAAGGGCCTGAATATCCGGAGGAATATCTTTCTTATCTTTAAGATAAGCTTGTCCTTCTTCAAAAACTCTTAGGTTATCATCTTTAACTTTTTTCTCACCACCAAGTTGATTAACCATGAAAATAGTTTCAGTTTTACATATATTTTTAATAACAAATCGTTTTTCTTCAGCAGCAAACAGTTCAAATTTACTTAAGTAAATCCGATCTTGATCACTACCCGCTGCCTCGATAAGAATTACTTTGACATTCCAATTTTCATCGTTTAATACAGCTTCTTCTATACTTGTTCGCCAATCATTTTCGTCTGAAACGTTTTTTCCTTTCTTAGGTCCCATTGTAGTTTTTACTTTAAAAATAGCCCTTAAATTACTTTTATTTGCTAATTAAACATAAAAGAAAGCTTTCATAAAAATAGTAGCGTTTATCAATGACATAAGCTAGGACGTCAATATGTGACATACCTTCAATACGCTGTGGTTCAATACCTTTCTAGCGATATCAGCACAATAAAATACGTCCAGGAATCAAAAAGTTAAGGATCATTTTCGATTTTACGCCGATGACGGTTTTCCACTTTTCCCATCTCTTTAATAAGGGGTCTAGCTCATCGGCACGCAAATGGCGATCGACACATAATTTCAAAAACCTACCTAACTCACATTAGAGGCTCCGACCCATTCTTTTCGGTGATCGCATGAATAAAAATACTTACAACTTCATATTATCGGGTATATAGCGTCCGCGCCAACTTATCATTATGAATTTCACTTCAAAAAAGCATTGCTACCGTCAAGTTAAGGAGCTTAAAAGAATAACTATGTCTACCTATCTCATTGTATACGATTCTGGACCCAATATATTCGTTCTGGAAATTTGGACCTAGAGAATACATCCCGTGGACGGCCGGAGACAATAATTGTAAGGCAAAGAGTATATAATCACTACGTGTTGTAAGGAATAATGTAATTCTACGCAATTTTATTGGCGTGTTTCTTTATATTTTTGTGTTGGTAACTCTGACTTGATTGCAAATTTCTGGCAGTCAAATCGACATGTCTCATGAAAAATCTTATTATAAAAAAACGAAAGTGACTTTGTTTGTTTGTTTATTACTTTTACACGGCTGAACGGCTGAAGCGATCTTGCTGCATATAAATTTTAAAGCGTGTGAAACTGCGTAGTATTTCACCAATCCAAACTTCCTACGTAATCTTATATTAGGGTATGTTTATAGTTATAGTTAGTTAGTTAACTTTACGGACTTTTAATAAGTTAAAACAATAATAATACAAGAAAAAATAATACCTAATATTAGCATAATATACCGCGGCAAGGATGTAAAGATTTTATAGAGAATCGATTCTCAATTCCGCTCACGTTTTTTTAAAAGAATTCATACTGCGCTTGGAGTCATTTCAACAAGTAATGGTATTTAAAGTAAATATTTAAATTTTAAATGATAAACTTTCTCTACAACTCAAAATACTTGATTCATGGTGCAGTTAATGTAAGGATAAAAGATATCAAACTATCGGAAATATGACCTACAATTATCATTAGCGAAATTAAAGTCGCTCGATTTTTATTTTTTTATTAATTTTATTCATACGAATAGGTTCATAATAATTTATAGTTAGGTCTAAAAGTCGAAGGCTTAGAATCGATAAATGTTTTAAGAGAAAAGTCGATTCTTGACTAGAATCGGTATTGACTTCGGCATCCCTAAACCGCAATTAAATTAATTATTTTGGAGCTAGCAATGCCAAGTGATGTTTAAGGGATTCCGGCGGAAACTTTAAAAAAGAGCGCATCAGAATATTTATCTAATTCCTTTTTATTACAATACTTGCTAGTTTTTTTGTTTAAATGTTAATTAAAATAACACTGCTAGGTGTGCAAACCAGTGAAAATGATGTGACAGTGATAACTCGCACAACTCACATAAACTTGCATGAGCATGACTACTCTCCGTATATTAATCCTGATCATCAGAGACTTTTTATTGAAGCTACCAGCAACAAAGATACAATAGGCAATAAGAGCCCTATCTATCTCAACCATATATTTTACAGCGAAATAAAAGGTGTGACGGCTATACAACGAATAAATGCAAATAAAATAGCAGTAATATTTAAACAGTATAATACGGCCAACAACGTTATTAACAACAGCGCTTTTCTCAACAAACATGGCTTGAAATTTATTCCGGCTGCACAAATAGAAAAAACAGGTATAATCAGATTTGTACCAGCAAACATTTCTAACAAAGAATTATACGAGTACACTAAACTATCATCAATTTATGAAATAATAGCTATAAGAAGATTCACAAAGATTAGGACAAGGGCGAGTACCACTACAAACAGTTAGCATTACTTTTCTATCGAATATACTTCCAGAAAATGTAAAATATGATTTGTTTTCGTAGCGAGTTTTTGAATATGTACCCCCATTACAGTGATAATATAGATATTGAGAGGGAACGCAGGTCGCTGGCTGTCCGTTGTAGCATGCTGGCCCGCAGGCTTGCACGGATTCAGTTAAAATCACGCTTTATTAAAGCTGACTGTCAATCTTTCTACACCTGCAGCCTGTGGGTCAATTATTCGCAGCGGGCATAGAGCGACCGGCGTGTCCAATATAACAATGCACTCAGGGTACTATTGGGGCTGCCGTGGCGTTGTAGTGCGTCAGGGATGTTTGCCGAGGCGCGGGTTGATGGCTTTGCCGCTATCATTAGGAAAAGATGCGCCTCCCTACTCACTCGCGTTCGTGGCGGCACTAACACTATACTGGGTGATCACTGGGAGTCCCCATGTTGCAAAGGTGGCTACGGCTTCATATTGTAAATTAATAGTGTAATGTACTGTGTTGTGTAGTGTATGTTGTTAAAAATTAACATTAGTTTTTAAGTATATTGTTACTAACAAGAATATGGACATGGTCTGAAATAAATGTTTATTATTATGACAATGTTTCCGTTGCTTTAAATTTAACCACTCTGCTAGGATATGTAATAACAAAGATGTTCCATTTATGGAGGAGAGCATTTATATAAAGAATTTGATAGACCAACAGAAATCTGCTGTTGTAATTGCAGTGGGCCTCATCTTGCCAATATCTAGATTGTTTCCAATTAAGTTAATTAAAATTTTAGAAATGAAAAATTAGATAACTTATGCTAATGCTACAATGACGAAACAAAACATGAATGACAATTCACAATTCCCATCTTTGCCACCTCCAAAAATAAAACCAATCGACACTGTAAATAAATATATAAATAAGCCTGTATATACATTTGTAAATAAGCCTATATCTGTAAATAATCCTGTACAAAATGTAAATAAATCGAAAGATGTCCCTCCTTAGGTTGACATCAAAGCCCAAATAGTTGCCAACAACGATGTACTTATGGCCCTGGTACAGACGTTGGTGGAACTGGGTAATAAGGGAGATAATACGACTACCACCATAAATACTATTAAAAAACACTTCTTAAAAATGTTAAGTAATGTATCCAAGTCACACACTGTATAAGCTACGTATTGCTCAGTATAACATGCAAAGTGCTAATAATAAAAAGCCCTTTCAGAATACCTGGATATAACATTTATATAAAATATTCCAATAATACTCATAATGGTGTAGCAATATTGATTGTATTGAAAGTACAAAGTTTTAAACACTAGATTTTATGAAGACATTCAAACTGTTGCACTGTCCTTATCTACTGTGCATGGTAGCTTGACTATTCTTTGTGTATACTGCCCTCCTTCTAGTGGGCATATACGGATCAATAAACTACGTAATATAATTAATTATCTTCCAAAGCCTATATTTGCCAGTCATGACTTTAATGCGCACCACATTGCATTTGGTTGCCTAACCACTATGAAAAGAGGTCTGGAGTTATTTAATATCATTGATGACTTGGATTTATGTATTTTAGATAACGGTAGTTTTAAAACTGTTAACAACCCTAAACGATATCCGTCCACAATTGATGTTAGCTTTATTAGTGCTATTCTCGCATCAATATGTTAGTTGTCAGTACATGATGATGCCATGAGCAGCTATTACTACCCAACAATAACCGAGATTTCACTACATATACATAAATATCATATTAATCCCCCTATTGATAGGTTTGTATATAAAAAAGCAAATTGGAAATAGTAAACTATTTCCAAAACAATATTTAATGATTTAGTCCTAAAACTGTATGATCCTATTATTATGTATAATGATTTTTGATCTCGATTTCATTATTTAAAAAATATAAAAATTCCTAAACTTAATATACCAAATAATTATAAAAGCAGACTTCCAGCTCCTTGGTGGAATGACATTTGTGGAAAAAGTGTAATTGCCTCTTACAATGCATTGAAAATATACAGAAGTGAACCTACTATGGAGAACTATTTAGATTATAAAAGAAAAGATGCACTTAAAAAAAGGACCATATCGGAACAAAAAAAAATTGGTTGGGATAACTTATGTAACACTTTTAATAGAACTACTCCTATAAGTAAGATTTGGAATCTTCTCAAAATGTTCAAAGGTATAAGAGCTGGCAATTAATCATACAAAGATGAGTTTATTTCCTAATTTCTAGATAAATTATCAAATAATAGGAATATAATTGATGTTAATAGTTTGGGCCATATTTTCGAATTAAATAATGATAATCTAAATTCCAATTTTTTGTTAGATTCTTTTTCATGGTCCGAATTTAAAATCAGCTTGTTATTTCGGAAAGACAAAAAGTGGAGTGACAAAGTTTAGGGTTTTGTAAAATAAAATAAGACGTGACATAAAGGTCCGAGCGACCAGGTCATTAAAATACAAAAAAGAATGATACCTAAGTAAAAATTTGAATCTGAGCGGATGAATTATTTTATTCGGCAGATTTATGTAGGTTGAAATGGCGCCGATAGACGATTTTGAAGTGAAAATTTCTTTAACGGCGTCGAGCACTTAGGATGGATATAAAATGTTAAGCTCGCGTCAGGACACGTGACCTGATCGAAAATTCGTAAGACTGTAAAAACGCACAACGTTAATGTTCAAGTTTTCACTTCTGCCGGCACTCTTGGAGTGTAATCCGTTGTTTTTTTTTTAAAGAGTTGCTCAATTTGGCTTACAACAAATAGTGTAAATTTTACTTTTTTGTAATCTCTGGTTTAAATTTGTCGCCATCGCAATGAACCCAATTTTCATCGGCCATCCGGCACGAGGGGGGCATTCGTTGCCTAGCTGGTTGTTATGCTATGAAAGAAAATTTACAGCTCAAGATGCGAGTATAGTTTACAAATATCATTCATATTTATTCAAAGGCGGGCCTAGATTGGTAGGTATTTATGAAAACAAGAGTGACCAAATAAAAATAGTTTAATAAGCATAATTTTCTAAGTACATAATTTGCTTGTAACAGTTACATAAATTTATTCAAATATTTGAAATTGTTTGTCATTATATGTGTAATTTACATAAACAAAAGTAGATTGAAATATTTTCTGCAAAATGTTCCAAAAATTGCTACCTAATATCAGTGCTAAAGCTAGTCGTGTATTATCGGACGAAAACATAGGACGCGAACAGCGCCTCAGACTGCGTTACCACAAGAAATATGTAGCGAGAAATGTGTCACTTCACCCACATTAGCCCACCAATGGGTAAGTCTTGTAACGATGACAAAGCAAGCTGTAAAAATAAAGCGATCTTAATGGGTGAACTTGCTGCATATCCCTAGTGGCATCGCAGCTTTTTATCGGACGACCACTTAGGTGGCGGTAACATTAGCTTTTAATCCTTGGATTTCAGCTTCAAAAAGACACTATAATTTTTAAACCACTATTAGGAAGGTAGAAATCTTCTTTTTCTCTCTCTTTCCTTCTCGATCTCGCTATTTATTTTCGCTAATTTGATTACTCAGTCTGACTGATCTATCGATCAATCAGGCCATGCCGTTTTAAATAAACTTGTCAGTTATGTAGTTCGCGACTTATGTCGTCAGCGGAGAGGCGATGATTATATTAAAACAAATGTGAACAGCAATTGTAATTCCATGCTGTTAACATCTTCAATGTATTCTCAGTGTTAAGTTATAGTGTAAATGTATTTATATATTAAAAATAAATTCATATTTATAGATAAAGCTCTTGAAGTTTTGTATAACTATCCAATATAACAGTTTCTCTTTAGTCAAGCTATAAAAACGTCATAATTATTGGCTGATTTAGATTTACACACATAACGATTTAATTTACGATTGATAAACAGGCCTTAATTAACATAAATCTTTAACAATTTTCAATGAAAAAATATATATCAGTCGCGTATCCGGCTATCATTCCAGGGCGCGCACACACCCCAAGTTTCATCGCAAGATGAATATTGTAAAGAGCGCATAAAAGTCGAAGGAACAAACATTCATTTTTACACACAAGATTATTAAAGTTTTACTGACATATATGATTTGTACTTATTTATTGCTAATAATAGTACAATATAGACACGCATTTTAAATATTTAATCTTTAATGAATTTTTGCTTTGGACCAAATACGCATTTACGTGTAAACGATCAGGAGACATTTTGCCTGCATTTATAATTTGACAATGCAAAACTTGGCTTAACCAAAGCACGTGATTAGTTTTAAACACTGAACAATTAGTAAGCAGCTAATGACACAAGGAAGAAACACTTTTTTAATCCTACGATTATGAATCATACCGGTGGGCGAAGTGAAATATACAGCTGTCGCAGAATCATCAAACGCAATTAAAGCTACGCATGTCATCAAAACAAAGTCTTTAAAGTTCAAATTCAAGCCTTAGAGTTGTAGTCGTAGACGTAGAGAAAGCACTTCAAACGTCCCAACCTTTTTTATCATTCTAGCGTAGTTTAAATCGTATCACATGGTTGCATACTAAAAGCTCTGCTTACTTAGGGATCAAATGAGTAATGTCCCCGGATATTTATAGCAATTGATCTACTTATAAATATAATTATTTAATAAATATTAATTTACAAATTTCAAATGGCAATTCCAAATAGAATCCATAAAATATGTCAAAATACATTAAGAGATCTATAATACCTACCTAAAAATATATATTGCACTTGTTTGTGTAAGTATGTATATTACCCTAGGCGCTTAGCTTAGCAAGGCTACAAAACAAACTGTAAAATTATCAACATTATAAATATACAACTTTTAAAAAAAATAAGCGTTATATAGATTAAAGCTAAAATAGCATTTATCAACATCAATATTATTTGCATATTTTGAGAATGGTATAGTATCTAGATAAAGCACATTCATTTTGTATGATTTAAATCGTACTTATTAAAAATTTAAGTAACTTACAATTTATGAATATTTTTTACTTTCTACATTTATAAATTTCAAGAAGTATTATGGCCGCAAAATATAGTATACGTATATTCAATAATATGAACTAAGTAAATAGTTATTCCACGCCTTCAGGCACGCGTTGGAGACAAATGTATAATGCAGCGGGTGCTTGTGAAATATGCATATACTATTATTGTTTTTCCGATTTCACTCCCGATTACAATGACAGAATATATTATGTGGAAATATTTGATATAACGAATAACCGTAATGTCTTCATTAAAGGACTGTCATATTTTAAACGTTGTTATCTCTTTTTTTCAATATATATCTACTTTCATAATAATTTCCCTGAATAACATTTCTATAATAATCTTTTTTATATAATCCAATATAAATTCCGAAAAATATATATAATGTTTACACAACATTCAATTTGGATTCTTATTTTTTAATCTTTTCTAAATATTATTTGAGTTAGTTTAACAAAACTTGTGTTTCGAAGGATGTGCACGCTTACTTATGTAGTCCTCTGTTTTTTAAATAGGATTTATTTATAGTTTTCTATCAGCAAGGCAGATTTAGGCTCAGTGAAGATAGGCAAATTTCAAATAACTAGTGCCTATACCAATGATTTTTGAGGTATGCAGGGACGCCAACCTTATTTACATACCTATTTATATTCGTACACATATTGTACACAGTACTTGATAATAGCTTAACCCATACAATCGGAAATTACATTGTAAAGTATATTATTATCTTTATAAATCTACTGAAGTGCACGTATGATAGATCGAGAGGATAAGCACCAACATTAATATTCGATCCCGATGTAAGATATTTGGTTAGATGTAGATTTTAAACATTATTGGCTTTTTTATGAAAAAGCTTGCATCTATCCAACTGTTTTGGATCTGGATCAAAAATTATTTTGTCCGTAAGCAACGCTTAAAAGTTCTTCTTACAATAAAAGCAATACATTTTAATGAGTGTACAGCTAAATGTCATAGAAGTTAATACATGTATTATATTGATAAAGTGTAGTGTAAATATTAATAAGCGAGCTTAGCCAAAATAGAATATATATATATAAAATAGTTAACCATACAATTTGACTTCTGTTTCCACACAGGTTTTCATGAGATTGTCAAGTTCGGAAAGGGAACCAATTCCAGATTCAATTTTTACAATCAATTCTTCAATTTCTGCGAGGCATCCTTTTTCCATGTCGCTTAGTACTTTGGATATTTTGTCATTGTTCGCCTTCACGACGTGTTCAGCATGTAACTTGTATAAATAATGTTCTTTCTTCGCCTGTAATAAAAATATAAGTCACTTTATATATTTTGTAATTATTTTACCCTGTCATTAATATCCTGGGACATTCTTTTACACACGGCCATCTGATCCCAAACTAAGCAGAGCTTGTACTATGGAAACCAGATAACTGATATATTTTATACTACTTTTTATTTTTCTAAATACATACACATTTATAGATATTTACACCCAAACTCAGAACAAACAGACATGTGCATGCACACAAATGTTTGTCCTGGGTGGGAATAGAACCCACGACCTTCGACTTGGCAGTCAGGGTCGCTAACCACCAAGCCAATTGACCTGTCTGTAGGCGGTATTCTACCAGTTTTCCAAAAGAAGAACAATAGAAAAAAACCCTTATGTATATACCAACAGTATGATTTACTATTATTATATTACAAGCTGTCCCCCGCAGTTTTACCCGCTATCTGAGGGATGTTACATTTTCCCAGAATAAAAAGTAATTTACTCCTAATAACATCAGTTATCAGCCAGTGAAAGCCCTGTAAAATCGACCCTACCATTTGAGCTATAATCCGAAACTAACAGACAGACAAATCTTTAAAAATTGTTTTTTGTTTTATATGCCGTACTTTCGTAAGCTAGTTATAAATTTCAGAAGCAAACTTACGTCATCAGGGCTGGTAGTATAGGGAGAGATTTCAGCATTTGGAGTGAAGATGAATGGTTTGAAATAAGAGACGCTTGGGTCTGGAGTGGTGGTGAACCAGTGCACGTTTACACCTTCTGATGAGAGACTCGATACCTGAAATAGTGCCATACGGAAATATATACTAAACGAATCTCTATCATTCATTTTATTCAAAACCATTTATTAGTTCCTTAAAAACAAGGATATCAAAGAAGGTGGATTCAAAAAACAGACTCGGATTCATCATTGAAGTTTTGCTTCGTTTGATTTGACGGCGTAAAACGATTGCAAATACATATTTTTTTAACTTGAATATATCGGTTTTGCGATTACTTATATCTTTCTGGTTCATTTTAAAAGTTTCATTTGCATCCACAGCTTGACTACAAATAGAACTATTTTCGACATAGTAACAATTTTTTATCCATTAACAATAAAGATAAACTGAAATTCAATGCCAACTTAAATTATTCTACAACTCAATTGTTACATCATGACTCAACCATCATCAGTTAGTTGTTTTCACTTTACCAAAGTAATAGGTAATTTAATGTGCCAAAGTTTGAGTTTTCTCAAACATGAGACATGCATCATTTATACCTACATAATTCTTACTAAAGCACATGATCCAATGTATATAACTTGTTGCTAATCTTAAACAAGCAGTAAGTACATAATTATATAAATGAGCTATTTTGATGTACTATGGTATGCACTCGGCTTCGCTAGGCCCTTGCCTACGGCTTGGCTGCAATTCAACCGAGTGTAATTAATAACTTTTATGATTACACAGAGACATTTGTGAAAAAATTATTTTGTTGATGGTAACTTAGTGTGCGCAGGTGGAAGAAGAGGCGCTGGCACTGACGAAGCCGCCAGACTAATGTATTAAAAAAAAAATTAATAAACGAAATAATTTTATTATTAATATTAATTTAAAAACAGTTTATTTATTCACAAATATGTTTACTGTGTTGAATAAATATGTTAATAACATATTGGATATAAATAATGCCCAAATAAAAAGAAAACGTACGCGTATTATATACCTACATTATGAAACCAAACACGATGCAATAAGAGCCACTTAATAAGCGTGTTGAAAAATTACTCGTTTTAACAACGCTTAACGAATTTAATTGAATTCATGGCTTTGGTATATACTGAATTAATTGTTTCCTGCTCTTATTAGAAAATTATTTGTCTGATATTCTGTACAATACTGTCAGAATTTTTATTTTGTGAATATTGTATGAACTACTATGAACCTATGTCAGAATGTACCTGACTGCCTTGAGTGGGAAAGGTGTCGTCACAACCGCGACATATGCGGCTTTCCTTGTGTCGCAGGATGTTAAACATGTCAGTAACATTGAAATCTGAGTTTGTAGTTGCTTGCTTCAAAAGCTCTTCACCAGCTTGCTGTCTCATCTCATCACCTCCCGATGAGAAACATTTTGTGAAATTATATTCCGACTGTAAAGATTTAATTTTATTGTGAGCTATTGATTTATGAAATTGTGGTAATCACAGGCATAGCTCCAATAAGAACCCTTATTCAGATATCCTCAAGCATAAGTAATATATTGATTTTTAGTGCACCTAATTAATTACATGCTGCACATATCACAGAATTTCCAATATGCTACATTTGTGATCACAAGTTATAAATTTGCCTAAGTAGGAATAAAAATTACCTTCCCATCCCACAGTCCCATAGCTTGAGATTTCACATACAAGTCCTTAGAATGTTTGTCAATTTTAGTTGTTATTGTTAACCCATTAGAAATGTTTCTGTAGCCATTTTCAACCTTCTCCGCTGCCCATAGCTTACCGCTTGTTTCGAGTACCCAAGCTTCTTTTGTATCAGCAATTAGGAAGGAGTTATGATAGAAGTGGCTGTCGTCATGTTCTGAACATGGTCCTCCTTGACCATACTCTTGCAATAGAGATGTTATGACATTTAATGCATCTTCAGCTGTATTTCCTCTTTCTAGGCCCAATCTATGAAAAAATTGTAATATTTTTATTGACTTGTAGAAAACATACATTATATGAGCCAGCCAGCTAGCGGCAACCTGTTTCCTGTTTGTGTGTGATAAGTGACCACGTGCAAGTCCCAAAATTCAGTGCGAACAGCAACCTGGCTGCCTTATGCTCATATAGCCTAGGATTGCAAACCAAAATAGTGAATAACCCTTAAAGTTAAAAAAATACAGTTGCGACGGCATCAAACAGACTCACCCGCAACCTCACCAGACTAACAAGGGACAAGATCTGCAAGGTGGCATATTAACCGGCCTCTGTCCCTTCAACAAACACCTATGTACCACAGGTGTGACGGGCAGCCCTCTTTGCAGAGGGTGCATGGAGGCAGAAGAAACGCCACAACACATGCTTATAGAGTGCTTCAGTGTTGCAGATCAACGGGCACATATACTCCAATCCCCAGCATCGCTCCCGGGAGCCTGTAGTAACCTGAAAAGGTTGCTAGTTTTCTGGGAAAACCTGGGATGGCTGGAGTAAGAGGCTGACGCACAATGGCCCATTCAAGAGGGTAAGTACAGAGGAAGCCCAGCATAACTAACTAACCCTTATAGTGAGACTTATGGGTTCTGTCCATCAGTACTGGCACAAAAGAGGACTTCACTCACACTTGCACTAAGGTTTTGCTGATGGAAAGGTCTGGAATGATTTACTGACAGATAATATCTATCTTTTCAGTGGAAATAACAATCACTTACCATATGCAACCATTTTAGAGGAATAACAAAAAACATACAAAAACTTTAGTAAGTCAAAATAGATATCACATATGTACATCTAGTACATGTTCATACAAAAGAGGAACTGATACCAAGAAACCAGTGTGAAATATCTTGGACTACACCCAGATAGAAGACTAACTTGGGCTAAGCATGTCAAAGCCAAGAAGCTACCTTACATCTCAAAGAACTAACTTGGCTACTGGGGCATCAATCTCGGCTTCTATGTACTTATTTACAAGGCTATAATATATATATATACAACACAGAAATACATGAATACCTGAGAATGTTAATCATAAAGGAGGAACCCTCTTAACAAAACAAGAGATACAAAGAAAGGATCAGTAAACACACAAATCAAAACAAATAATCTCACCTGACTAAATCCATGCCCAGTAAACGCTTGTGTCTAGCGTCGCCATCTCTTTCATTGTTGTTTGTCCACACTGCCTCATTACCAATAACTACATTTTTTTCATTTGCACCCATTTCTGCTCCCCACATCCATGCAGGTTTGCTTAATATTATAGTGTTTAATGGTTCAGTACTCTCTTTAATTGTTATGTATGTACACTATAATAGAGGCAGAAATTAATATATTTATTTTTCACTTGTAAGTTTGAACACATGATCTATGCTAGTATCAATAAGGGTACCAAGTGTAAAGGGAAATACTATGTAAATAACTTGAAATTTTCAAAAAATGTTGTTTGAGAATATTTTGATTGGTTGCATCAAAATGAGATATTACATGACCACAGAGGACATATCTACATACTACTTGATTTCATAATTATTGATATTTCTTAAACTATGGCTCTGTATATATTACACATAATATAGCTTTTAAAACTAAAAAGTATATAAATCTTTTTTTGAATAATTTTAACCATCAAACATATGATGGTAACATGGTATGTCTTTTCTGTGTTCCTTTACCAAAAATTTACCATTTATAGTAAATATTAGATACAAGTTATTTAAAGGTCTAAAAATTACAGTAGTATTAAAAAATATTTGCTATTATGGCTCTTAATAGTTCTACAGCAAATTAACAAGTTATCATCAATAAATAGTTTTTTAAATCTTTAACTTAACAGTATGTTCTTACCACATTTCAAGCCAGTTTAAAGGTTTTTATAGGATAAAGAAGGATTTTTATAAGTACCTTAAGACTGTGGTCTCTAACACCGCATTTAACAAGAACTACTTCTTGAACCTCATTTTGTGGGCGGTCTGAATTTTTACCAAAAATAACAGTTCCCTTTTTGGTAAGTGGTGGCAGAACAACAAAAGTATCACAGGATTTCGGGAGCTCCATGGTATTTTTTTGTGTAGTTATTTTAAGCAACTGTAAGAAATTATTAAGAGGAACTTAATTATGGTTTTAGTGCATACTTCTTGTTTTGTTGCATTGTTTAAAAAAAGTAAAACAACAAACAAATATGATTAACTTATTTTGTCCCACTCCGGTACTAATTTTAGGGTTTCGTTACTGATTAAACATTTACTTCTAAAAACTTAATTAAATCTCGAAACGTTACGTAAAATTTATTCGAAAAATCGAAATGTTAGAATATGTGCGAGCCGATTTCAATCATAACACCCACCGATAGGCTTTAATACAACGGAAATTAATATATTATGTTTTCTATAAAATAAACTTAAAATTTGGAAAATTACTTTTTGTAGATTGATAAAAACTGTCGCCTTTCTTTCGAATTTGGCAGATCTTTTTTTTTTAGAAGCACAGAGTATATTGAATCTTTTTTTATTCATGGCCATACAAAGTTTTTCAACCAATAAATGCGAATTATTTTAACCAACAATCCATGAACAATAAGGTCGAATGATACAATAGTCCCTGCCCTAAGCGTAAAATAATTTTAATGCATAAAAGCTAAAGTTGATGTTAGACCTTCTAATGGAACTAAAATTTAAGCATAATTACTATTGTTGTTATCAAGCCTTAATCCACGATATAAACTCGAAAACTCGACAGATCTAACCTCATGCACCATTAAGGCCTGGCATCTTCAGCTTTTATGCATTTAAATTATTTTACGCTTAGAGCAGACGACCGATGCAGCTTCATGTTGAGCTGCGTCTGTCTGAGCTCCGCGAGGTCCTAGTGGTGGAATGGCAGGACAAGCTTTCGCGCCATATCGCCGGCCTCGACGTGGTCGGGACGGTCCGGCCGGTGCTCGAGCGCTGGCTCGGGAGTAGGCACGGCTCCTTGTCGTTTCGGGCGACGCATGTACTCGCGGGGCACGGTTGCTTCGGAAAGTACCTGTGTCGCATAAACAGGGAGCCGGACGCCCGGTGTCACCACTGCATCGACTACCGGGAGGACACGGCGCGGCACACGCTGGCAGACTGTGCCGCTTGGGAGGTGCCGCGCCGTGCCCTCATTTCAGAAGTAGGCAGCGACCTCTCGCTGCCGGCCGTGGTCGAGTCGATGGTCGGCAGCGAAGAGGCCTGGGACGCGGTGGTCATCTTCTGCGTGATGGTCGTCGCGCAGAAGGAGGCTGCGGAAACGGAGAGGGAGATCTCAACCCCTCACCCGATACGCAGCAGACGCACCGGTGTCGGAGGAGGGCGGACAACGCCCTCTTCCAGCCCCCCTAAATGGGTCCCCCTACAACATCAGAACCCGAGGTGGCGGCGCATTTGTGGTGTTCCACGCGCGCCCCTCAGAGACGTCGGGGGGGAAGTTAACACCTCACTCCCCCCCCTCGACCAGACGAGGCCCGCGGTGGCAGACCAGCACCAGCCGGGGGTTACGGAAGCGACTATACGTGCCCGCGACCCTCGGCACTCAGGTGTGTGAAGGAACACCGGAAAGGTTTTCGTTGGTAGGCTCCCCGGTCCCATCCCATTCGGGGAAGGGTCCGGGGTAGAGAGTCCCACATAACGCCTGGGGAGACGCGGGGTATGCGCAAAGCATTTCCAATCCTTAAAAAAAAATGGGATTATTTTATCATTCAACCATTATTCTCGGTTTGTTGGTAAATATAATACGCATTTATTGGTTGAAAAACTTTGATTAAAAAAAGATTCGATATACCATATGCTTCTAAAAAAAAAAAAGATCTGCCAAATTCGAAAGAAAGGCGACAGTTCACAGTCTACAAAAAACATAATAAACTAGTTTTTAGAAGTAAATGCTCAGTAACGAAACCCTAAAATTAGTACCGGAGTGGGACTAAATAGATGAATTATATTTGTTTGTTGTTTTACTTTTCTCAAACAATGCAACAAAACAAGAAGTATGCACTAAAACTATAATTAAGTTTCTCTTCATAATTTCTTACAGTTGCTTAAAATAACTACACAAAAAATACCATGGAGCTCCCGAAATCCTGTGATACTTTTGTTCTGCCACCATTTACCAAAAAGGGAACCGTTATTTTTGGTAAAATCTCAGACCGCCTACAAAATGAGGTTCAAGAAGAAGTTCTTGTTATATATGGTATTAGAGACTTCAATCTTAAGGTACTTATAAAAATCCTTCTTTATCCTATAAAAATCTTTAAACTGGCTTAAAAAGTGTAAAAAAGTGTTAAAAAAGATTTATATACTTTTTAGTTTTAATAACGATATTATGTGTAATATAAACAGAGCCGTAGTTTAAGAAATATCAATAATTATGAAATCAAGCAGTATGTAGATATGTCCTCTGCAGTCATGTTATATAAATAAATATCTCATTTTGATGCAACCGATCAAAATATTCTCAAACATTTTTTGAAAATTTAAAGTTATTTTAATTAGTATTTTCCTTTACACTTGGTACCCTTATTGATACTAGCATAGATCATGTGGCCAAACTTACAAGCGAAGAATAAATATATTAATTTCTGCCTCAACAATTACAGAGAGTACAGAACCATTAAACACTAATATTAAGCAAACCTGCATGGATGTGGAGGATGTGGGGAGAAATGGGTGCAGATGAAAAAAATGTAGTTATTAGTAATGTGGCAGTGTGGACAAACAATAATGAAAGAGATGGCGACACTAGACACAAGCATTTACTGGGAATGGATTTAGTCAGGTGAGATTATTTGCTTTGGTTTGTGTGTTTACTGATCCTTTCTTTGTATCTCTTGTTTTGTTCAGAGGGTTCCTCCTTTATGATTAGCATTTTCAGGTATTCATATATTTCTGTGTTTCTCACATGCCCACCAATGTGCACTTGAGACAGTTCAGTAGGTCCAGATTGGTTTTATGATAGTCTTGTAAATAAGTACATAGAAGCCAGGATTGATGCCCCAGTAGCCAAGTTAGTCCTTTGAGATTTAAGGCGGCTTCTGCATTCTTGGCTTTGACATGCTTAGCCCAAGTTAGTCTTCTATCTGGGTGTAGTCCAAGATATTTCACACTGGTATTTCTTGGTATCAGTTTCTCTGTTGTATGAATACATCTATTTTGACTTGCTAAAGTTTTTGTATGTATTTTGTTATTCCTATAAAATGGTTGCATACGATAAGTGATTGTTATTTCCACTGAAAAGATAGATATTATCTATCAGTAAATCATTCCAGACCTTTCCATCAGCAAAACCTTAGTGCAAGAAGTGAGTGAAGTCCTCTTTTGTGCCAGTACTGACGGACAGACCCCATAAGTCTCACTATAAGGGTTAGTTAGTTATGCTGGGCTTCCTCTGCACTGAGCCTCTTGAATGGGCCATTGTGCATCAGCCTTTTACTCCAGCCATCCCAGGTTTTCCCAGAAAGCTAGCAACCTTTTCAGGTTACTGCTGGCTCCTGGGAGCGATGCTGGGGATTGGAGTATCTTTGCCCGTTAATCTGCCACGTTGGAGCACTCTATAAGCATGTGTTGTGGCGTTTCTTCTGCCTCCATGCACCCTCTGCATAGAGGGCTGTCCGTCACACCTGTGGTACATAGGTGTTTGTTTAAGGGACAGAGGCCGGTTAATATGCCATTGACCTTGCGGATCTTGTCCCTTGTTAGTCTGGTGAGGTTGCGGGTGAGTCTGTTTGATGCTGTCGGAACTGTATTTTTTTCACTTTAAGGGTTATTTTGGTTTGCAATCCTAGGCTATATGAGCATAAGGCAGCCAGGTTGATATGGCCACTGAATTTTGGGACTTGCAAGTGGTCACTTATCACACACAAACCGAAATAGGTTGCCGCTAGCTGGCTGGCTCATATAATGTATGTTTTCTACAAGTTAATAAAAAAATTACAATTTTTTCATAGATTGGGCCTAGAAAGAGGAAATACAGATGAAGATGCATTAAATGTCATAACATCTCTATTGCAAGAATATGGTCACGGAGGACCATGTTCAGAACATGACGACAGCCACTTCTATCATAACTCCTTCCTAATTGCTGATACAAAAGAAGCTTGGGTACTCGAAACAAGCGGTAAGCTATGGGCAGCGGAGAAGGTTGAAAATGGCTACAGAGACATTTCTAATGGGTTAACAATAACAACTAAAATCGACTGTGGGATGGGAAGGTAATTTTTATCCCTACTTAGGCAAATTTATAACGTGCAATCACAAATGTAGCATATTGGAAATTCTGTGATATGTGCAGCATATAATTAATTAGGTGCACTTAAAATCAATATATTACTTATCCTTGAGGATATCTGAAGAAGGGTTCTTATTTGAGCTATGCCTGTGATTACCATAACTAAGTTTAATATTATTTTCATTATTTCGTGGCAGTACTACTCTGGGTAGCAAAAAACACTTTTATTTGCAATTTTATAAATGAATAGCTCACAATAAAACGAAATCTTTACAGTCAGAATATAATTTCACAAAATGTTTCTCATTGGGAGGTGATGAGATAGCAAGCTGGTGAAGTGCTTTTCTATTCTGTAGTGTTGTTATTTATTTTTTGTTTTTGAATGTTTCTTATATTAAGTTTTTTTGTAATTGTTAAGGTTCTATAAAAACATATAAAATTGCCAAATAGCCAAATGCTTAGCCTATTTTTCATGCGCAAAAACAAAAGAAACATGATGGCTAAACAACAACAAAAACAAAGGTGAGAACGTGATAAAGAGCATAATGGAAAACTAAAATTACTGTTATCATATATGTTAATCCAAGAATTGCTACAGATATGTGGAACATGTCCTCAATTATATTTAAAATAGATGTCTGAATGTGATGATGTCATTGTCGTGGAGTCTTTTGGGACCAAACCGGCTGAGGCCGAAAGGTCTTCAACAAATATATTTAGAATATAACTAAATTTAAGTAAATTTTTTGTTATTTATTTTATAATCCATGCAATACTATACAACAATAGAAAAAAGAAGTGTCATACTATATACTAAAGAATCACAAGCCTCGGCTCAAAACAACGAGCTGAGAAAGCGCGGAAAGATGTTAATTTATTGCACTACACTTTATTGAAAAAAAAAATTATCATAGAATCTTTAAAGAGTACAGACTAAGAGTCCGTAGAAAATGTAAAAAAAATGTGATGAGGTTGAAGAAAGTGTGACCCAAAACAATAGTGGTATATGCCTTATCCAGAATTGATGCTTAATGATATATCTCAAAAAATTACCAATTCTAATAAATAGAATCCTTTATATCATTAGCTTTTTACACTGGATTTGAATCATATAGTAAATTTATGTTCGTATATTTAATGCTTTGTATCCTGAAGCCTATTCAATAATCTATAAAATACTTATTTTTGACATTAGTGAAATTAAGGAGAAATAAGTAAAACTACTTCTTACATACTACCATCAAATATCGTCAATGTTGAATATATGTCCTGACAGGGATTTTGTAGATTTCTAGATGCCTGAAGGATTAAAAAAATATTACCCTTCCACTAGACGTATAGTAGCTTGAACAGAAATTCCTATACCAACTGCACAAACAGCTGCATGGAGTTCATACAGAACCATTCAACTGTTAAGGATGAAGTGGAAGCCCCAATACGTGGCCTGATATCACGTTGTTCAGATGCATATGCTGGATCTATGACTGTTGTAAAAGATCAAAAACATTATTCGCAGTGAAAACACATTGAATGTCTTCTAGGTTTAACTAAAACCTATTGAATATTGCACAATCCTGTAAACATGAATTATGTTCCTCTGATGTCTGAAATTACTTTTCTTTGTCATGATGTGTAACTTCCATAAAAATATAGTTAATTTTAAGCAATCCCTACATGTGTATGTTAACTTATTGATTAATAAATAATTGTTTTAAATACAAATATATAGTAAATTAACTTTATGAAATAACAATAATTAAATTACAAATTAATTAGAAAGTAATGAAATGCATACTTTTTCCCTTTGAAGTCTGTTAAAAAAGAAAGAAAGAAAGAAGAAGCTATCCTGTAATTTTAAAATGATTAGTAGAAACAGTTGGTATAGTCTTTATAGAGTAATTTCAACAGAGTAACAATCACATAGGTATAGGGCAAATTAAAATTATTAGTAAACATTTGGCATAGTTTTTACTTTTTATAGTATAGTAGGTCACAAATACTCTGTATAAAATAAATATGTATACTAATTTGCTTTTTATTTCCTTTATGAACATATCTTTCCCGCGCATATAAATTATGGTCCAGTCTACAAATCTGTCAATTAACAAACTAGCATACAATCTGCCAGTAACCATCAACTGGCCCTGTATTTGATAGACTTAATATGGATGTGTGTCTTCCAAACTTTGCATATAGATAGTTTATAACTTTAATGAACACATAAGATTTTTATCCTGTATTATTCCATTATCGTTTTCACGGCATTGTAGGAGTAATTTTTTTTTGTCTAAAATGAAAAATGCGGCTTCTTCAAAATTGGTTAACTTATGAAGTCATTAGACTTCCCTGTAATTTTCAATAGATTTATAACACTGGCTTATTTCTGAATTACGGCCGAAGCAATCTGGACACGCTAGGTGTGTCCTCAGCTCCTGTGAAAAATATAAAGTTGAGATAATAAAATAACCGAAGTCTCTCTAGCCCAACACATACATGGCAGTTAGGTACAATATAATTCACGTGTGTACATTCGCAATTAGGAAACTTAGTGACAATGAATGTTTGCAATAGGTGCCTGAGAATCCTTTCACCTAGTAGCGGTTTATTTTCTAACAAATATCAAATATTGTCTAAAATGTGCAAATTAACCACATTTACAAATAAAATATTGTACATAAGTATGGTAAACACTACGATATGACCATAAGTACCTTTTTCTCCGCAGAACAGGATGCACTCTACGTGTTGAATGAAGTGGTAAGTATCAGAGCATTATGATCTGAGATTGTGCTAGACAAATGTTGGGCATGGAACTATTGACTGGCAAAACTAGAAAACCAAATAGGTAGGTGCTAGTTACAATAAGCCGCAGGCTGGTGACGATTACCAGCAACCTACCTATTTGGTAAACCATAGTTGAACACGAAAGTATCCTCTGGCAAATCGAATTGTTTGCTGGTATTTCGCAACAGGCAGATAATTCTAAGACAGTATATAAGCTGGACACAATTATTATATTAGCCTATATGGCCTATCTAGAGAGTTACTCTTTGAAATCCTCAAAAATATTCGGCTTATAGTCCGTGGTCGCTCCTCTTCAGTCAGCGCCAATAGATTTATAAGTTATCCTCACTTTTATCCTACTAATATTACAAACAGGAATTTTGTTTGTATGGACGTTTGTTCCTCTTTCATGCAAAAACTACCCAACGGATTTGAATAAAACTTGGCACATAGATAGAGCATATAATAATATATAGGCTACTTTTTATCCTGGGAAAATGTTACATCCCTCGGGGACGCGGGGTACAGCTAGTGGTACTATAACTTAAAAAAAAATAATAAACCTGTAGACGAGTAACTGAAAATTGACAAATAACAGAAAAAACCATGATAAATAAAAGTTAGGCTTTCGATTCTCAGTGATTTCGGAGGCAAAGTAGTTGCCGCCGAATTTATTTGATAGTTCGTAATAGTAATCGTTTGTTATTTATGCAAATTTCAACTTGTCAGAGTAACAACTAAATTTGTTTTGTTTAATTTCAAATTGGTCGAAATCGATGACTCGACTAATCGTTAACAAGTTACACAATTCGAAAAATATAATTTGAGTTCTAAGGCCGACAGCATTTTTTTGCCAGTAACGATGTCGATTAAGATACACAATCGCCCGGGGTGGCTGGATTGTGAAAATAATAAAAAGAAAATCATTGCGTGTAACTCGTTTATTGATGCATAAAATCAAAAATACCGTACAATTCCAAAGAAGACTTAAGCTAATACGTATGGTATAATAATGTATGAATAAATGTATGTCTTTTTTTATTAATTCGACGAATTCTGTGAGTCAGTGGATGACGCCCTTACTCTTTGTCTAGGTGCAGGAGGTACAGGCACTTTGGAGGGGTCGAAGTGACAATCGAAGATCTCGATCAGCTCATTAATATCCTCTTCTGTAGCGGATTGAGCCAGCACGGCCAACTCTTTCTTTAAGCCAGCTCGCTGCGTGTTCTCCCAGGAGTCCCGCATCTGATCGTAGAGCAGGCTGGAGTCGTTGATCAAGTCTCGCAGCTGCGTGACGCGGTAGCGTTCCGTGTGCGCCAACCACAGCAGGGGCGCGAATACCGGCCGGAACATGTACTGTCTCTCAAGCCGCTTCTTAAGACTGGAGAGAGCCTCGAGTTCCGTATGGACTGGTTTCGCCAACGCTCGTGCCGTTGCCACCATGTCCTTGCTAGCCATGGCATCTTCACCTGCTGCACCTACTTCCCCATGCACGTCCTCTGCAAGATGCTCTACAATCCTATACGCGGCGGTGGCGCGTTCCAATGTACTATCCGGTTCCTCGTCCGGTTGTACTAGCTCCAGTACTTGGAACGTGACCGAGTTGAAAATCGCCATGCACTTGTTCGGTGCTAGTGCACAATTCGCGAAACCGGCAACCAGCGACTTGAAGCGGTCCAGTAACATGTACTTAGTTAGTGCCGCAAGTAGCAGGATAGCGTTATGGTCCGAGCCGAGCTCGTGGTAAATGAGGATCACGCGGCCATCGCCCTTCTCTTTCTCAAGCCAGTCCAGGAAGTCAGAGACAACTAACATTACAGACTTTGTTCTTATTACCGTATGAGTATCAGTATCATCGAGCTTATGATAGCGTCCGGCGGTGGCCACCCGGTCCTTTTGACGGCGTCTCGGCCCATGATTCGGATCCCCGTAGGATATAATGCACTGAGAGTACGATCGCTCAGGTGTATACACAGCTATGCGGGAAATATCATCGATTAGTCTCTTGCCAGTGGTTTCCATGTCCCAGCCCACCAGAGCATACTTGCCCGGCGGTAGCTCGGGTAGGGACTTGTCCTCCGCCGGCACCGGCGTCAGCTCGGTAAGTGACACCATCTCGAAACCATTCACCAACTTCATTGCAGTAGCACTGGTTGAGATTCAAATGTGATTAAGCTGTTGAAATTCAATCGCTGTATCCAGAACCCTTTGCGATATTCAGTGAAACCTGCGAATTAAAATAATTTTGTAATTTCGTGTAATTCCGGTTTTTATCCGCTAGAGGATAAAGTAAATTGAATTTAGAACATCGTGTGTACTAAGTTTGTGAATTTAAAACATCATTAAACCTATTTACTTCTACCTCCATGGTTCCAAATCTATCATACACCCTTTTATAATTTGTTAAAAGCTCAGACTCAGAACATGCATATGTACAGAACTCTTTAAAGAAATATGTCAATGATGTTATGTAAAAATCAATATCCACTCCCATGCCAGTAATTTTTATAGATGACTAGCTATCCCCCGCAGTTTCATTTATCGATATAATATATAGCCTATAAACATCTAGGAAAATTTCCGCGTCGAAAGGTGTTTTTCTCAGCCCGAAATGTTAAGTAGTTTTAAGGTGATGGTGGACGTCAAAGGAACCCTATTTTGCTTATATTTATATAGGTTGATCATCATTATCTGTTATACATAGCAAAATGATTGAATTTGTTCACTTACTTGGTAATATTAGCCATTCCAGAAATTATTATTAAACTATGATAGTACAGTTTTATTTTCGGTGCGTGTTCGACTGCACTTCCGATGTAAATTATTGATTTTTAGGCATGGGCAAAAACTATCGATATTTCTCCATATCCTTATCGATATTTTTAATCGCGATATATCTATATTTGATATTTAGTTTACAGCATCGAATTTGTTTAAATTTCGAACTATTTTTGAACGCAACTCTGGTTTCGTGTTTAATACCCCTTGCAGGCTCATCGCGCATCGCCAACATTAAAGAAATCCTCCACAATCTTTATGAAATACAAATAAATAAATAACAGTGAGACTATTGGCTGGGTGCATGAAAATTATAATACTATTAAACCATCAGTGTGAGACGTATATAACCCTTAATTTAACAGACAATTTTAACAATTTTTTTTCCAACAAATCAATTATAAACTAAAAATATGCATAAAATGTAAAGAATAAAATAAATAATATAAGAACAGTTTCTTCAGATATCTATAATTCTCAATTTTAAATGCTGGGAATATTGGACATTTTTTACCGTCTCGAATAAAATAGGGCGTGACAGGTAAATGGAGTAGAAGCCTATGGCATAGTTACTATTTTGTTTTTGCTAACAAATTATTTTTTTGGTAAATCACACTCTAATAACATGTTCACTTCTAATTAAGAATACATTATTCATATTAAAACATTTTACAAAGGAATAGTAAAAAAAAAATATATACGCTACTACACGCGCGAAAATTATGATTGATTTTGGTAACAAAAACCTATAACTACCTTTAACCGATTTCCGGTCGAGTAGAGCCGAGCGAGCCATCGCCCGCGCAGGGCCTACCGCCCTCGCTTATTCACTACCCGGCCGGCAGTCCTTCCTTGACCCAATTCAGTCGTATGCAATTAGGCACTCCGTGACGTTGTGTGATGTGATCTATTCACATTGTTTACATTACCGTACACGTCTTGCTGTATATAACGTAAACAATTAACAAGTAAAAGTGCAACAATGTAGAGTATTTAGCAATGGTGCGGTGTTGCATCATGTCTGTTGAAAGCTCAGATGATGCAAGACGAGTGTATGCAGAACCACACACATCTGAAATGTGTTCGCCTACAGGGTATTCCGAATCCTTTGCACTTTTATTTACTAATACACACCTCTTATTATAAAACACCACATAATAGACGCTTTTGATATCTTAAAAAGTGATAGACACACCCTACGTAGTTTGACTTTACAAAGACGTCCTAGTGTTTATAGAGAAATTATGGACACTTTGAGCGATTAGTGCGATATCGAAAGGCACATTTTAATTATTTTGATAATGATCAGTGTACTTTGTAAATAAGTTGAATCAATCTTTTAAATACGCCTGGTATGTTGTAGTTTTTATCTCATACCTACCTCATGCAAGTGTAATATTACTAGTATAAGTACTATTTTATTCATCCCTTTAAATTATGTTATGAGTAATGATAAAGTGTAACATGCTACAGACTACAGTATGTTAGAAGGTCTTAAGCCCTTAAAAATATGAAGGTAAGATCGAAATATCTAAGTACGATTCGTTTTAAAAAAAATCTTTCTCTCATTCTAAAACGATCGCAGCTATCGGGCGGCCTTAGTAGGCATAATCAGTGTAGAGTTTCTTCTTTTTTGTTATTTCATTGTATATTTTTACTTCAACTTAACTTTAATAATCGAAATGCTCTTACACTAAAAATCTCGTAAATAAATTCTTTTTCACTCGATAATTATCGATAGTGTCTTAAAATATCGACATATTCTTTTCACTTGTCCATCTCTATCGATTTTATTAAAAGCACAAATAATAAATCAAAAAAAGGGCCCGCAATAGGGAATTTGCATAAAACTTAAATTTGTCTCTAATATTTTTTTCTGGTTCTTTATTGTCTTTACATTACTATAGGTATTTTTTTTATTTGGTATCTAAACCCAGAAAACCTATACATATAAATTACTTTGTCCTAAATGACTGACTGACTTTCGTATTTTATTGAAACCTTAACCTGAACCTTATCTAACGGGGTTAAAAAAGGGTAGAAAGTTATTTTGGGGGTGATTTGCATCGAATTTGATATCAATGATCCTTAGTGCTTGATACTTACGTAATGAAAGATAAACCAATAGAAACTTGGCTTTAATTAGCTATTTTCAAAAGCCATAGAAATAATATATATTACAATAGATTGACAACAGTAATCAAAGATGACAACTGGTATTACATTATGAAGTACTATCAGCCAGTTAGTAAGGAGATTATACGTCATTCACCCCCTCTATGTTTTCTTGATCGAGGAGGTAATCATTTAGACGAATTGGGAGTCTCCTTAACCTTGCTGATCTACGAACGGCCTGAGGTAGTTCGGCACCGTTGTTATCGGCTTCAGGAGTTCTAATAATTTCTTCTTCATTATTTTCATCATCGTTTGAATGATCGTTTCTGTTTTCCGTATTTCGACATCTTATCTCAGCTTCATCCACCAACGTAACAGGAAGCGGCGCCAAATGCCTGTTAGACACCGTCGATTCCTGGCCATTGCTGCGTCTCACGTACGAGTAACTTGGGTTACTATGCAGGAGCTCAACTTCCTCCACATAGGGATCAGTCTTTGAACCTCGTACATATTTTTTTAACAATACTGGACCTGGAACGAGCCACGATGGAAGGGATTCTCCAACAGGTGTTCTTCGAGGAAAGTTAAATAGTCTCTCGTGTGGAGTGGCATTTATCGATGTGCACAAAAGTGAGCGTACGCAGTGTAGTGACGGTTTTAAAGCTTGCTCCCAATTTTCAATGGGTAGATTTTTTGAACGTAAGTAAAGTTGTATTGTTCTCCAAAGAGTTCCATTCAATCTTTCTACCTGGCCGTTTCCTTGCGGATTATACGGCGTTGTGCGAGAAGATGCGATGTTACAATTTCGTAAGAAGGTCTGCAGATCTTCTGACATGAAGGAAGCACCTCGGTCACTATGTATATATAGGGGTTGACCAAATTCAAAAAATATATTTCTGAGACAGTTTATGACAGTCACAGAGGTCATGTCCGCGCAAGGATAGGCAAACGGATACCGTGAAAATTCATCTATTATCGTGAGTATATACTTGTTCTTAGTATTTGATGGCAAAGGACCCTTAAAATCAATATTCAGTCGCTCAAAAGCTGATGTAGCTTTAATAAGTATTCCTTTGGATTTTGCGAATCGTGGCTTAATTTCTGCGCATATTGGACATGAGGCAGTCATTTGCTTAATATCATTGATAGAGTAGGGCATATTTTTCTGCCTAATCCAGTGGTACATTCTAGTTATTCCTGGATGAGAAAGGGCATCATGTAGTTCATATAACTTGTTGTTACTTATGGATGCGCAAACTCTCGAGAGGGCATCAGCTGCAACATTTTCGTTACCTGGTCTATAAATGATGTCATACTTGTAGCATGATAGTTCTAGCCTCCATCTTTCAAATTTGTCGTTCTTTATTTTGCTTGTATGACTTTGGCTAAAGATGTGGCTCACGGATTTCTGATCTGTGATAAGAATAAAATGTCTATTCAGTAGATAATGCCGCCATTTTCTGAGACTTTCAACGATGGCACAAGCTTCTTTTTCTACAGAAGCATGCTTGCGTTCACTGTCTGATAGCGTTCTTGAAAAGAATGCAACGGGGCGACCTTTTTGGGAAAGCGTCGCGGCTAAAGCAAACTCGGAAGCATCTGTTTCAACTGTTAATATTTCCATTTCATCAATAGCAACCAATGCTGCCTTCTGTATGTCTGCTTTTAGTTGCTGAAAGCTGTTCTGCACAGTCTCATTAAGAGGAAAGTGGGTTGCATTAATTAACGGTTGGATCTTCTCGGAAAATTTGTTGACCCATTTGGCGTAGTGAGCAAACAGCCCTTGTGCTCTTTTGAGTTCAGCGGCATTAGATGGTAGCGGCAAATTTATAAGAGGAACAAGTCGATCTTTATCAGGCTCAATCGTATTATTTGTAATCGTGTAACCCAAAAGGCTTATCGTGCTTTTGCTAAAGTTACATTTTTGCTCATTTAACGTTAGTCTGTATTTCTTCACTACGGCCATAAATTGTCGCAAATTTCTATCGTGTTCCTCCTTGTTTTTGCCACAAACAGTAACGTCATCGAGATAAGCGAAGATTCCTTGTAGCTTTTCCTTATCGATAATATATTCAAGAGTTCGTTGAAAGGCGGCTACACCATTGGTAACTCCAAATGGTATTCTCGTGAATTGATAAAGTTTTCCACAAGCCTCGAACGCAGTAAAATTTCTTTCTCTTTCTAATATCGGTACCTGATGATATGCGCTCTTCAAGTCGATCTGGCTAAAGTAATTAAACTTAGCTACCTTTGAAACAATCAATTCTATGTTAGGAAGTGGGTACGCGTCCAGGCATGTAAACCTATTGATAGTTCTGGAGTAATCGACGACCATGCGCTTGCGATGTCCTCCACCACCAGTAACCAGGACCTGAGCGCGCCATGGAGATATACTTGGTTCTATTATACCATCTTTTAAGAGTTTTGCTATTTCTATCTTAATAAATTCTTGATCTTCTTCGCTATGGCGTCTAGATTTAATAGCGACAGGAGCTAAGTCTTCAGACAGGTGTGTAAAAATGGTGGCTGGTGGTACAGAAGCTTCCATTACACAGATTTGGAGAGCCTCTCTAGTACCTCCAAATTGGAATTCAAGCTTAGAATGATCTTTCAAAATATCATGTCCAATTATAACATCTGCGCATAAGTTGTCCACTATTAAAAGGGGACGGTTTACATATTTATGTTTGCTAATAATAAGAGTAGCAAAACATATTCCATCGACATATGATGTGTGGCTAAGCGATGCCAGATTAATGGTTTGTTTATATGGTCTTTCTTTCAATTTCATCATATGAGCTATATTTTTCTCGATGAAACTCACAGAACTTCCTGTATCTATGAGAGCGTCTACGATGATATCATTTACTGTAATGGCAACTGTTGCTTGTTTTAAAGTAGACGGCGATGCAGCTGAAAATACAGTGCTGATAGACTTTGGTTGTGGTACAGTAGGGTTTATAGGAGTGGATATGGCATTGCTAGTGGTGGAGCTCTGTGACCGACAAACTGACGCAAAGTGTCCTTTTTTGGAACATATCTGACAAGAAACATGGAAAGCAGGACACTTAAACCTCTGATGAAGATTCCCACCACAAAAGAAACAGCGCTTTGTTGATTGATGTCTTGTCAGAGGAACTGATACTGCAGCACTAGAACTTGGTGTGACTTGCGGTTGTGAGATTTCTTTAAGTAAAGCAGGCGTCGACAGAGCGTTTAATGTATTAGGGATACTAACGCTCATTGTGGCGGAATCTTTCTCAGCTGTTTCAATGGTTACGGCCTGCTTAAGAACTTCATCCAAGGGTATAGAGGTATTTTCTAATAAACGTTCTTTAATTTTAGGTGATAGAATACCTGCTATAAAGGCGCAACGTATCGCTTGATTTCTATGTTCTAGTGCCGAGACCAATTGGAAGTTGCAGTCTTGTGCTAGTAGTTTTAAAGTACGGCAGTACTCCGAAATCGTCTCATCACTTTTCTGTTTTCGTGTAGCAAGAATGTGACGGGCTAAAATCTCATTTTGTGGCGTAATGTAGGTTTTGTTTAAAATAGATACGGCATCATCGTAAGACTCGCAGTCTCGTATATGAGTAAAGATATTAGCAGTGAGGTGGTTTGCTAGTAACTTAAGCTTTATTACATTGTTAGTTCCGTGCGGAATTTCTTCTGTTAGAAAATTAGTAAAGGTATGAAACCAGTGTCGCCATTTTTCACCAGCTCCGGAAGCATTAGTCTCGACGTCAAATTTTTCCGGGCGAAGGTATCTGGCTAGATAGCTTTTTTTTCCTAGCTCTTCTTCACCTTCTGCATTTTTCTTCGACATATTAAATTAAAATAGCTAATTAAATTGATACTTACGTAATGAAAGATAAACCAATAGAAACTTGGCTTTAATTAGCTATTTTCAAAAGCCATAGAAATAATATATATTACAATAGATTGACAACAGTAATCAAAGATGACAACTGGTATTACATTATGAAGTACTATCAGCCAGTTAGTAAGGAGATTATACGTCAGTGCTTTTGATTTAAATTACATTTTATTTTGACATTTGTTTGAAAACTAATACGATTTTATTCAAAAAAACGCGGGTGCAACCGCACATGACCCCTAGTATTATATAAAAAGTGGAAAATAAGGGAGGGAAACTCAAAAACGCGTCAGCATTGTTCGCAGTGAAATGTGATATAGTGTGAGTTTAATACCCTGACTTACGCTACCCCGTTTTACGCGAATTCAGAGATACGGGGTTATTCATTTTCATCACTCAAGGAGAATCAGCCTCAGCTCCTGAACAAATTTATGGTATAATTGGTGATGACTTCCAAGAATTGCTGGATTCACACAATCAAGAGCTAACAATTGACAGGCTTATGGAAATGCGTGAGCATGATCAAGACATTGAACAAACTGATTCGTTAGACCCGGTCGAATCGGAAAATCAAATGACAACTTCAAACTTAACAGAAGGTCTCAGTACAATTGAAAAGGGGTTACGTTAGAAAAAAAATATTCCAATGAGGAGCGCGTTTCTACTAAAAAACGGGAAATCAAAAAGTTACTGGCATGCTACGAGGAAATTTTACGTGAGAAGAAGAAAAACTTAACTCATCAGGGGATATTGTTAGAATATAATATGAAGCCTTCGACTTAAAAATAACTGGTTTATTTTGTTTTATTCATAGTAATGTAAAGTGTCTTTATTATCTAACATTTAATGTAACACTTTTCTTCAAAATTATTGTTTTCTTTAGACTCTGGTCCCGATTACACAGACATTATACGTATTTATATGAAAAATTTAACCCCGACTTGCGCGAATTCGACATACACGATTATCGCTTGGTCCCACCTATCGCGTAAGTTCGGGGTATTACTGTACTGTGTTTGTGAGAAAAATTGTTTAAACTGTATTCCTGTGCGATTATTTGTGAATATATATTTGTAGTAAATCTAGGATGATGACAGAAACTGGTTTCGTCAAAGCACAATCAGATAATCTACCGAATATATAGGTATTTACTATTATTTAGGCATTTAAGTTGTCAGCATCTTTTGCAATCAATCTCGATTTAACGAGCGCAGAGATCAATGGAGTGAAAGCTGCGAGGTAATTATTATGTTACAGGGTATATTTTGGTTCATAACTTAGATTTTTATTCATTTCAACAAAACATAACCTTAAATTGTTCTTTAACTCCAAATTTACGTCTAAGTCATTATAATTTAAACGTAATATACTCGTTTATTGAAGTAAACTCAAGTATGATAAATTTGTATACATTTTGTAAATATTAGATAAATACGATACTTCGATTTACATGAACAATTTTCTTTCAGTATTTAAGTGCGTGTTTGTTTCAGATCTGGGCGAGAATTAGCAATTAGCCATGTCCAAGTGATACGAGATGGAGACATATGTATAATTAAAGCTCGGATTACATCTGAGCATAATGTCCGACAGAAAAGTCATACTGTTAAGTACTTGCACTTGCAATGAAACAGAAGAAACTAGTCTTGCTGTTGAATGTGAAGAATGTGCTGCACATTTAGGTAACTATTTTACTTGCCTAGCTTTTGTGCTTAGGCCCAACAAGCCATTTGGTTGGTAAACCACACCACAATGATGTATGTTACATTTAAGAGTTCTAATTAGACTTAGCAACTTTCTTAGGCAGAAGGCAGTGAATCACACTTTAAACGTTTTGTTTTTATTTAAAAAGAAACACACCTACATGTTATGATTTGGAGTTCTCTTTATACATCCAAGAAAATTTAATATATATATGTATGTAGTAACTTTTTTTTGTTGTTTCATGTAAGTCTTATTCGGGGGGTGAAGTTGCTCGCGTCCGTAGGACTTACCATCTCTTCCTGTGAGACCCACCCTACACGTACCCCCTGGGTGGTGCAAAACGAGCAACAACGCCGAGCTATAGGCGGCGGTCAAGTAACCTAAGGGTAGTCACAGACCTTGAGGCATTAAATCGCCCTAAAAGTGCGACGCTGGTGCCTTGGGAAAGTGCCAGTTGTATATCTCCCAACCCCCTCCTTTTATTATGAATATGTCGAATAATGAGAATGTCTTGTCATGCGATCCGGCTAACCCCCGGCGCTCTCCAGTACCCGGGCTGGAGAGTGGGAAATTGGCTACCGAAGACTCCGTAGAAGTGGATTCCCAGGCTCCTACGGCAGTCAATGCTACTGGACGACGAAAATTTACTCAGCAGGCGTTTCATCCTAGCCTATTTTTGAATAGACCAAGAAGTGCATCCATTGGAAGCTTACCTAAAAAAGACCAACATAGCAGTCCCAGCTTCTCTCCAAAATCAACGGAAAAGGATAAAGTAGCGCAACAACCAAGTCCACCAGACTGGCAAAGAGTCCCCACTAGCCAGCGTAATAAACGTAAGAAGATGAGCTTCAGCCCATCACCGGAAAGAATAGAAACAGCAAATAGATACAGCAATCTACCTATAGACCGACTTGAACAACCTGTTGAGAAGAGTGTACCTGTAAAAAAGACCAGCAAACCTCCTCCTATCATACTGTATGGAATAGAAAAAGTTGATAAGCTAACTGAACTACTGGAAACAGTCGCAGAACGAGATCAATTTACATACAAGATCGTGAATAGAAATCAACTACGAATAAATTCCAACTCTACCGAAACATACAAAAAACTAGTTGAACTTGTTCGAGAAAAGGGTCTTATAGGACATACATTCAATAGAAAAGAAGAAAGACACTGTAGGATTGTCATTAAAAACCTTCATCATTCAACACCACATGATGTAATCAAAGAAGAAATACAAAAAACTGGAAATACTGTTCTTGGAGAAATCATAAACGCCAAATTTGGGCCTAACAAAAAACCAACATCCACATTTTTTGTGAATCTGGCTCAGAGCGAGAACAACAAAGCAGTCAAGGACTTGAGATACATATACCACCAGGCTGTAACCATAGAAGATCCTAAGAAGAGGAAAACTTTAATACAATGTCAAAGGTGTCAACAGTATGGACATACAAAAAATTATTGTATGCGACCATACCGATGTGTCAAATGTGCACACGCACACAAAACAGCAGATTGCCCCAAACGTGACCGAAACACACCTGCAGAATGCGCTCTTTGCCATGGGGAGCACCCAGCAAATTACAAAGGCTGTAAGATCTATAAAGAAATCTGGGCGAGAAAAAATAGTAAAACTCAACACAAGAGACCGCAAGGAACTCAAGACGCTGGTGCAAACCGCTATACTAAAGAAGCAGACCAACCACAACAAATTCCCAGTAAAGCAGATGAAGGCCCTGGGAAAAGAACGTATTCCGATACTGTTAAATCTAAAACAAATGACAGCCCCCAACAAGAAAACGAACTATTTAAAGAAATGCTTATAAAACAGTCAGAAAAGTTTGACATCCTCGTACAACAAATGAGTACCCTGATGGGACTTATAACAACGCTTGTCGCAAAACTAAAATAGGTTTTCGCCTAGCCACCTGGAACATTAATGGACTTGCGCCAAATAAAGATGCACTGCAAATATTGTTGCGAGAACACAAGCTTGACATTGTGTTAATTTCGGAGGCTCACTGCACCAACAGAAGCAGCGTTAAATTGCAAGGATATTGTACTTATCTGACCTACCACCCAGACGGCACAGGCCATGCCGGAACAGCTTTAATTATAAGAAATACAATCAAACATCACATGCTGCCTGAGTACAAGACTGACCATATACAGGCAACTACAATTGCAGTTGAGGATAAAAATGGATACCTTAATGTTGCAGCAGTCTACTGCCCTCCTAAGCACAACACTGACGCCACCAAGTTTGATCACTTCTTCTCCTCTCTTGGAAACCGGTTCGTGGCCGGAGGAGACTGGAACGCAAAACATGTGCATTGGGGCTCCAGATTGACAACCACACGGGGGAGACAACTGAAACAGTGTCTGGATCAAAATAAACTCAAATGCATCTCTACTTCTGAACCCACATATTGGCCAACAGATAGTAACAAGATACCTGATCTGTTAGATTTCTTCGTTATTAAAAATCTCTCCAAAAACTATTTTAAGGCAGAGTCTTGCTTAGACGGGTTCTCCGACCACACACCCGTGATACTAACTATGAGCTCTACCCTAATCCAATATGAGAAACCCCCAACGCCTACCAACTCACGGACAGACTGGACAGGATTTCGGGAATATATAGAAAACAAAATACAGCTGAATGTAAGATTGAAATCCGCTGAAGATATTGATGCTACTCTGGAGAGCTATACCAGATTGGTACAAATTGCTTGCTGGAAAAATACTCCTGCGATACAAAGGAACGAGTCCACTGATAACTATCCTTTGGAAATCAAAGAGAAAATCCTTCAAAAACGCAGGCTACGCCGGATATGGCATCAAAGTCAATGCCGCGATGATAAAACCGCACTGAACAAGGCAATAAAAGAATTGAAGAAAATGATCAGTGATGCTAACGAAATAACACTTCAAACAAAACTTGAGTCCCTAACGGCTACAAGCTCCACCAACTACTCATTGTGGAAATTTACAAAAACGTATGACAGACCACAAGAGGCTAAACCGCCTATCAAAGATGAAGCAAACAAATGGGCTCGAACAGACAAAGAAAAAGCTGATGTCTTTGCCAGTCATTTATCGACAGTGTTCACACCAAACGAGATTTCAAACGAAGACACCGAAACACTCGTAGAATCAGTTCTTAATGCTGATCTCCAGGTTGAAGAACCTCTAAAATTTGTCACGCCACAAGAAGTTCGAAAATTGATCAGGCACTCTGACAACAAAAAGGCGCCAGGGTTTGATCTTATTACAAAGGAAATACTGCAAGAATTACCAAGAAAAGCTATAGTGCTTATGACGACTTTGTACAATGCTATGCTTAGAGTCCAGTACTTCCCAAGCCTCTGGAAAGTCTCGGAAATCATAATGATCCACAAATATGGCAAACCTGCTCATCAAAAAACATCTTACAGGCCCATTAGCTTACTGCCAGTCATGTCGAAAATATTTGAAAAAATTTTATTAAACAGAATGACGCCAATTCTTCAAGAACGCAAAATAATCCCAGACCACCAATTTGGGTTTAGAAGACAGCACGCAACTACAGAACAGGCTCATCGAGTTTGCGCAACTATTAGGAAGACCCTAGAAAATAAAGAATACTCCTCAGCAGCATTCTTGGATATACAACAAGCCTTTGACAAGGTGTGGCATAGAGGCTTACTATACAAAATCAAGCAAAACCTTCCCCACAGCTTCTTTACTATCCTAGAGTCCTATATCTCGGATAGGATATATTATGTTAAAGAAGCTGGAGAAACCTCAGACCTTCGCAAAATAAAGGCTGGAGTCCCACAGGGGTCGGTTCTAGGACCTGCCATGTACACGTTGTACACTGCTGACTTGCCAACTTTCCCTGGTGTGACAACGGCTACCTTTGCAGATGATACTGCGATACTGGCATCTAGCAAAGATCCAGATCACGCCTCAGAAACCCTGCAAAAAGCTCTTACAGAAGTAGACAGATGGCTAGAAAAATGGAAAATCAAAGCAAGTGCTGCCAAATCCGTACACATAACGTTCACTCTCCGTCGAGGTAACTGTCCACCAGTCAAACTCGGGAATAGCACCTTACCACAAAGCGATTGTGTCAAATATCTAGGTTTGCACATTGATCGCCGCTTGACATGGAAACAGCATATAAAAGCCAAAAGAGATGAGATCTCAATTAGACACAAAAACCTCTACTGGATGCTAGGAAGAAACTCAAGACTGTCGCTTGACAATAAGCTTCTGATATACCGCACTGTGTTTAAACCAATTTGGATGTACTGCATACAACTATGGGGCTCTGCAAAAGACTCCAACATCAACATCATGCAAAGAATACAAAATAAGATACTGAGGTCAATATCAAATGTACCATGGTACATCACCAATGCTGAACTACACCAACACCTGTCAGTCAGTACAGTCAAGGAGGAAAGTAGGGATGCCTCAAGAAAATATAAGGAACGGCTGAAAATTCACCCTAATGAACTAGCACGCCAATTAACCATCCGGGACTATGTCAAGCGGCTTAAACGACACGACATCCTGGAAATACAGAACAGCCAGTAGCATGAGGCTACCAAACATGAGTGAGTGCACTCGCTGGAGAGCACGCTCCAATGTCAAGAACTAAAAGAACTCATCTGCTTATAGTCTGAGGACTGATTGCCGATACCAGAACAACACAAAAAAAAAAAAAAAAATGTAAGTCTTATTGCATAACATAAACATGAATCAATTTACATTTCATGTTTTGTTTTAGGTGGACGCAAGCATGCTTTCACTTTTTAGTGTGGATACACCGGGAGTGAAGATACATCCACAATTAGTGTCGAGTGATATTGGAATAAATCAAAATTATCAACCATTGGTACTACCCTGAAGTTTATTAAAGCCAAGGAAATTTATAAAGCACCTAGACTTTTGCAAATACCTTTGCATAATGAAAGATTCGTCACATTGGTAAAAATTAATTGCACAATGTCTGCACAACTGAAAAATTTTCAATGCATCATCTTCAGTTGGCGAGCATAGCTACAAACCCTGTTGATTTTATAGAATATTGTAAACTTGCAATGACTACAGATGCATGTGAAGAAACTGCATTACAAACTGTTGAAGAAAATGAATGTCCATTGTGACACAAGCTAAGATATGGCAGGATCATAGCTTCCAATGCTTATGATACTGCACATTACAATGTTCTTGATGGAACATTAACTCGGACCATATTGGAAGCAAGTAAATTGAGGGACATGGAGGCTATGGAAAGAGGTAGATTCTTGGAAAGTCAGGTTTTGAAGAAAGTAGAAAATATAAATAATATTAAATAAATAAATGTGGATTACTGTAATAGTACATATCCTATTATTGGTGCTTCCCCAGATGATGAAAGTAGTGTCTACAGTATTGAGATAAAATGCCCGACATCGGAAATAGCTATGGAACAATATATTAGTGTGGAAATAAAGTGACTGCAAAATACATGCCACAAGTGCAACTACAGATGCATTTGTCATATAAAGTAAAGGCTTTGTTATGTGTTGCTCTCACTGATTTTCAATCTACAAAAAATGTTACTATTTTAGAAGTAGATTATGATAGGCAACTGTGCGACTTTGTTGGAAAAAGGCATTTTTTTAAATAAAGCCATCTTTCTCAAATTATGAAGGAAATATAATTAAAATTTAATTTTATTAGTGGCTTGTAGAGGTACTTTATTGATTTTGACATTTTTTTTCTAATTTTGAATATCTGTTTTCGTCATGCTATGTAAAGTTTTGTATGATATGCTATTAATCAAATGTAAATACATATAATTTTTTTTTAATGGCCTGCATATTTACCAGTCTACAAACTATTTTATTACATGATCTGATATTTTTTACTTGTTCAACAAGTGGGGCAAAATCACCAAGGTGGCAAATTCCAAATTCTGTTTTATGAATTTAATTTATGAATCTAACCATTATACTTATTGTTTTGTAGTTAATAATAAACTTTACATGAAAAAGAAGCACTCCTAATCACATAAAACATAAGAATATTATAAAAAAAGGAAACAAACAAGAATTTTTAAGAAAGGTTTATTTCTTTAGAAGAAATCTTTTACTTTTTCACAAACTTCCACCTTCAACACAATGTCATGAATTTTGTTATCAGAATTCAGAATTGATGTTGAAGTGTGTGTATATGAAGCAATTTATATTTCCCTACCATGTTACTGCTAACACATTTTTGGGAGATTTCCCTATGTTTGAATTTTACTTCCCACTGTTCCTCTTACTACAAGTGTTGCAGCTAATTTATCATCAGATTGGGTATTGTTTACTGTACTTGATATTGCCTTTTTCTTTTCTCAGTATTTTTTTATGCTTCTTTCCAAATTGTTCTCTAGATTCGCTTTTCTCTGTCAGTCATCTCATCCATGTTTTTAACTTTCTTTTCAGCTTTTTGTTTCTAGTATTATGCTCTATCTTTAGCCCCTTTTTATTCTCTTCTCCGAAGTCGAAATATTTTTTAACATGTATTTTCGAACTTTTTTAATTTTTTTTCATCCACGTGACTCCATATTGCTAAAAAATATTAAGCATATATTAAAAAATATGTTAGGACAGCATACACATTCGGGAACGCCATCGTCATTTCGAGAACGCTCCGTCAAGGCCGAGAACGGTCCCGGTATGATTTATTTAAATAAACGAGCCCTTTTTAGACAGCAGCCATATTTAACATCATGTTCGGCTTTGTTATTCTAAAATATTTGTTACTATTTGCTTTAACACACTACAAAACGTATTTTACAACATTACAAGTCGAGGAACGCATGCCCGGTGTGACGACGTATTGATGTACGCTCAATAAATTGAAAAATACCACTTGTTTTCAATTGTTTTGGCGATATTCTCTCGACAGCCGTTTGTTTACATCGTTCACATCACTTTACCATAGACAACTAGGACTGTTGATAAAATATCGATATTACTATTTCGAAATATCGATATTTATTACTAATATTATTTTGGACGATAGTTCGATATTAAAATGTCGGTATCGGTGGTCGATATTTTTTTTAACCTTTTTTTTTCGTTGTTAATTCAATCTACAAAATCATCGTAAACTTAATCTACCGTATTTTATTTATGAAAATTAAGTTAGCCGACACTCAACAATTTCTGATATTTTTTATTAATTATGAAATTAGAACTAAAAACCAATTTTTAAAAAAGTCCACGTATAATTTTGAGTTTTGTGTATGTGTTTGTGGTGTGTGAGTTTTTGGTACAATGCCTGCTGGATTAAAGCAGTATTTCGATGAGCCAAATATTTCAAGGTCTTGAAATGCACTGAAATTTTTGATTGATAGTAGGCATTTTACTCCCGTGCTATCAGAAATAGCTGTTAAATATTTTATTTCTTCTGCTACATCTATAGCATCTAAACGAATTGCTTCTACAATCAATCCTTAAGTGCCTAATAATCGTAGTAGCCAAATATATCGATATAAGAACTCCGAAATTAATATATTTAAAAATATCTATATTTCGAAAACCCGATATTTTTAAAAATATCAACAGTCCTATAGACAACTAAAGGTTGCGTCAAAAACGTAAAAAAAAATTGTGTAAAATGACCCTTACATTGCCGGACACAATATTTTGACTTGATATTAATTTCTTTTCTTTCTTTAATAATAACAATAATTAATTGCTAAAAGATAAAATTGTAAGCGATTAGTAAACCAAACATTTCACTTTATTTTATAAATATGAAATAAAATTGACCAAGTGATCAGGCATACACAAAACTAAATACTTTACTTAAAGGTGTTTTCATACTGCAACTAAGTAAGTGTTTGGTGGACTGCATCTGATGGCTTTTCAATCTGAATTTCTAGGCAATCAATGATGGAAAAGACATTCGCATACCTACTCCTAAAAGAGATGGGTAATTTTTTGTAAATGTCTGATGGTGTTGGCTACAAAATCAAGTCTTTTAGTTTTGCTGCTATAAGAGATATACTTTTAGAGAAGACTCCAATAATAGTAGTTGGTAAATATTGAAATTGTAATGCCAATATGCTAAAGGACTCATTTCATTGAATTTTTTGAGGGGTTATGAATATATGTATTGTAGGAAGTGCGATATTATCACTTAAATGTTTTATTAAATGAAGAATGTCAACAAATTTTGAATATTAGCGTTCCATATTCTCTGTCAAAAATAAAAAATACTAGTTCAAGAATTAATTCGATACGTCAATTGGTTTCCGATTTATAGAGGTAAACGTGCGATACGGACTCGTACTCGATGGCTTTTCAATGTCATCATGGTCATCATGGCTCTCAGCAGTGTCGTCTTACGTTTCATTAGAAATTATAAATACTTTCAAAAATGTCCAATCCAAATACTAGGAAATCATGTGTTGTGCCAATGAATAATCACCATAGCTGTCTCTTGCCGATCTGGAAAACCTAAGTTACAAAGAATAAGACTGTTAAGAGGAAATTTTAATAGTGGATAATAAAAGATAATTTTCTTTCCGTATGACGTAATATATAATGACAGTTTACTTATTATTAATTAATTAATTAAGACAATACAAAACCATAGAGTACCTATTTCAATACCTTTTTGTAAAGTCCTTCGGCAACATGTTCACGCACATAAAAATGTCTCACAGAAATGTGTTTAGTTCTTCGATGTAGCTCTTCACCGCTGCATCATTGTCTACTTGTAGTGTAGGTACCTACTTGCTTTACTTTAGAAATTTCATTGTATAATCTATCCAGCCAGACTCAGATTTCTCGCACGGCTTCACTTGCTGCGACTATTTACGCTTCTGTTGTTGAAATTGCCACAGATGACTGTTTCCTACTTGCCCAGGTGACTGCTCCACCAGCGTAAAGGCAAAGTATGCCACTAGTTGAGCGACCATCTTTTCCGACGCCTGCGTGATCCGAGTCACTGTAACTTTCTAGGATACCTGTTTTGTGATCCTTTTTGTAAGTTATTCCGTAATTTGACGTACCTTTTACTTTTATGATATCCTCCTTAAAGGGGTGTTCTAGTGGTCGCGATACCACACCGATGGCATAAGCGATATCTGGTCGCGTTCCTACCATCAGATAAGCTAGAGCACCAAAAGCTTGTCTATAAGGATATGACTTCTCATCTATTGCCTCTTTATCTGACTCTCCTTGTTGGTATATCTGATAATGGGTGTAGTCACTGGTTTGCAATTGCTCATTCCAAACCAAGCTAAAACTTTCTCAGTGTAATATTTCTGCGTTATACTTATAGAACCGTCGTCATTGTTCTGTAGTTGCAAACCCAGATAGTAATATGCAAGCTTTAATGTTATCTTAAACCTTTGTTTAAGCTCTACCATAAACTTATCTGTATCTTTTTGTTTGGTTGCAGCTACTAATCCATCATCAACATATAGCGCGAAAATTATTTTATTCTGAATCTTTTCCGAATAAATAGACAAAGATCTGGTTGACTTTGTTGGACGCCTATGTTCTTTAAAAAATCAACAATGCACTTATTCCAACATCTTGGAGCTCGTTTCAGACCATATAAACTTCGCTTTAACTCGCAGACTTTATAAGTCCCGTCATTAATGCCTTCTGGCTGCCTCATATATATTTCTTCATCGATAGAACCATTTAGAAAGGTAGTTGTCACATCAAATTGAGTGAGTGACAGACCTTCGCTTGCCGCAACGCTTATGACTGATCTAACTGTTGTCATCTTTGCAACAGCGACAACGTTTCGTCATAGTCGACTTTGGGTTTTTGCGAGAAACCCTGAGCAACAAGTCTTGCTTTAAATTTGTCGATAGTGCCGTCAGCATTGGTTTTTATTTTATAAATCCATTTACACGAAATCGTTTTACGGCCTTTGGGTAGATCGACTAAACAGCAAGTTTTATTCTCTCCTAATTTCGCTTTTCATAGCTTTTATCTAATGCTTCTTGTCTTGACTCTTTAATACTTCTTTGTAGGTTGTAGGCTCATTCATTTCAGACCTATCATAGTCACCAAGTCTTGCAGGTGGTTTAAGGTAAGATCTATCTCGAAGCGTCATTCTTCCTTCATTATTTATTTCTCTGTCTGGAAAAATGTCATCATCATTATTATCTTCCAGTCGCTCTGGTAATACCTGATCTAAGTCATCAGTCTCATCAGATATTTCTAAGGTGGCCCTGGAAGTTTATTATTTATGTCATCAGATGTATCTTCAAACGATTCAGGGGGTATAAAGTCTTGAAACGTATCTATACTTTCTCGTTCTTCCTCCCTTACATCATGAACCGTTCGACTATTCTCCTCCCTTGTAACAAGATTCGTTGGTAATCGTAAACTTATTTCAACCTCCGAGTTTCTTTCAACAGCTGCTTTTGGCCCGACATTCAGTTTTGTCTCAGTCCTGCTGATTGCCGACTCTTGAAATCTTACGTCTCTTGATCGTACCAGTGAATTTCCATCTTTGTTAATTTGTAGAAGTCGATACCCATTATCATGATCATAACCAATCAAAATACATTTGTCTGCTTTCTTGTCTAGCTTTGTACGCTTTTGCTGTACCCAACATGTGCGTAACAAGGACTTCCAATGATTCGCAGATGACTGATTTTTGGTTTCTTATTAAACCATATTTCAAATGGTGATTTATATTCTATAGGAGATGGTCCAGTTCTATTGAGCACATACGCGGCTGTATGTATCAGCTCTGCCCAACACGTACTAGGTAACTCTTCATGCGCGTACATCATGACTCGGGCGGCTTCGACAAGCGTTCTGTTCTCTCGTTCACTGCAACCATTTTGTTGTGGTGTGTATGGTATAATCAATCTGTGCTTAATGCCGTGCTTTAGTAGCGCTCTTCCAGTTTTCTCGTTGGCAAATTCTCCACCGTTATCGCTTAATAGTTCTTTAACTATATGACCAGCTACCTTAATTTCTTCAATCATAAGTTCAAGTTTTGAATATACTTCTGTCTTTTGTTTCATGAAATATACATAACGGTATTTACTGAAATCATATTTGAATAAAAGGTAATAGCGATGGCCTATAGACGAAAACGGGAATGGTCCACACACATCAGAGTGTATAATCTCGCCAGGAAATTTAAGCACTATCTCTTGTTCCGAATGGTAGTCTGTTCATTTTTCCAAAACTGCAACCTTCACAACATTCACGTGTGTTATTTGGTACCTTAATTCCGAGTTCTCTTTCAATTAATTTCTTCACGTGTACTTTGCTTTGGTGTGCAAGGCTCTCGTGATATATTTGTAATGAATCTTGGCTTGTAAGTACATTTACACCAACGTGAATAGGCATAACATTATTCACATCAAGTTTGAATAGTCCTCCTATCTTCTTACGTTTGCCTGTAAGTTTGGCTATACCTTTAGATCTTAATCAACAGAATTCTGGTTTAGATTCAAATAAGCTCTGTGGTAATCTCTCCTGCGCTGCTAACACTGAGAATAGATTTTTCTGCAGTGATGGCACACTCCATACATCGCATAAAGTTATAAACTCTTTATGATCTCCGACTAAGGCTTCCAGCTTAAGGTCACCTTTGCCAGTAGCGTCTACTTTTTTGCCATTTGCAGTCACATTACAGTGTGCGTCGAATCAAAACTTTCAAATGTATCAAATAAATCCCATCTAAAAGTAACATGCCTGGTTGCACCACTGTCGAGATACCAGTTATCCTTGTCAGGGTATAAACATCTGTCATTGTTCATTACAATTGTACTATTAACATTATTTATATTTGAATTCGGCTTAGGAGGTCGCCCATCACTCAACAACTTCGAGCATTTTATAACTGTGTGTACCTACAGATATACAACTTTAATACATATTAGTTCTCTATAACGTAAAACTTCAAAGGCTTGGTACTTCTGCCTATATGAGTTGCAATATGACATTAGTTGGGTATTTTGTTTTAATAAAACAATTTAGAACAGGTATATTATTTTCTAAATAGCAAGAAAGGTTAACTTACCTTAGCATTTTTATTCCACGCATATCAGCGGCAACGAAATCACTCTTTTTTGATAAATAATGGGCAACCATTAGTGCATCTATTTACGGCAGATTATCCGATTGCCCTTTTACGATGCCTCCATCCATTTCATGAATCGAATATTAACGTAATGCGCGGATAAAAATTTCTCGATAGTAAGTAAACTTCACATTAATTCATAAATTTTTTATTTGTACTACATTTTAATTTTAGAGTATAAAACAGCTGACCGTGTAAAATGTTAGCAAACCGTAATTTCATTAAGGCTGAGTCTAATCGTATGGGTACTGTACGAACAATTTATAAATTACTATCTGTCCCTCGCGGTTTCACCCGCGTTCCCGAGGGATGTAACATTTCCCACAAAAAGTAACTAGTAAGTATCCTATGTTACTTCTAATACCTCTAAGAATATGTGTACAAAGTTTCATGGTGATCGGTTAAGTAGTTTTCGCGTGAAATCGTTACAAACAACAACTTACATTCACATTTATAATATTAGTAGGGATTAATACAGGTACAATGCCTTAAAACTTAGACAAATAATAAATATTTAATAAAATACCCAAAATAAAGGGAATTAAGTGACAAAATTAAGGTCCTATACTTTAATTTTGTCACTTAATATCCTTTATTGGGTCATGTTGTTAAAAAATTGCTAGTAGTGCTAATGTCGAAAGGCTGTTAATTTATTACAAACTTCAATGCTAACGCAATCAGCTATCAATTTACAACAAAAAAAATGGTTGTCTGTAAAGTCTGTTTACGGATGAAACGTTTTACGTGAAAACGTCATAAAGAAACATTTTTGAAAAATTGCATACTTTTATGAATTGAATTATTAGACGTTATTATTATTATATGACGTCATAAAATATGAAATCAGGATATTCTATACATATAACGATTCGTTTAAAAATTTTTTGCGTATTATTTTGGGAATCAATGATCAATGATTCTGCTTCACAGGGGGTGAAATATTTGTTACCCAATAGAAACATTAATTATGTGTATCATAATATTATTATTGGTGGTCTTTAGAAAACTTAGAAAATATGGGTGGTAGATTTACCTATTTTATCAAGTAGACAAATTTCGAGTCGGTAACACTGCTGCTGTCAGTTCCCTTCCCAGTGCCCCTTTAGCCGTGTAGAACTGTACGTGAGTTTTTTGTGCATTTATAGAATTCTTCTCGACTAGGTACTCTTCTTCTGAGGTGTATTGTCTCTTCTAACTAGGTGAGTAGTAGATATTAGTCGTATAAATCAATTATTATAAATTTGTTTTGTTTGTTTCGTTTTTATTTATTTAATACCCTTAAACGAGCAATTCTTGTATATACATATCGATCGGGTAAAAGGCGACTTACTCAACCGCCATTTTTGACGAACATTTATATCAATGAATTATACTACTATGATGATGGCCAATGCACAAATTCGTTAAAGCTTGCTTAGTTTTAATATTCAAAAGCTTCGATGTGAAATGTTAAGATGTTTGGATGCAGTATCTGTTTTTGGGTTTTAACATTTTCAAATAGCTCATGTAGTTTTCGAAATGTCGCTTGAATTAAGCCTTTCAACCGTCGATATACATAAAGACATACTAAATTTCATGAAAATCGTTGGAGCCGTTTCCGAGATCCAAATTATATAGATATGCAGTGGGTTTCCGGCAGGGGGTTTCGGGGGCGTTAAATCGATCTGGCTAGGATGCATTCTCTGAAAATGTCGTTTTACAACTACAATGCTTGTCGTGTGTTGCAATGTCGTGCTACAATGTCGTGCTACAATGTTTTTAGAAGGTAAGTTTTTCAAGTTACATCTTTTGTGAGAAATACTGTTATTGGGAGCTCTTTATTATAGCATCTAATTTGTATCAAGGTATATATGACAGTGTTTTAAAAAAGAGAACACTGTAGAAGTCACGTTAGTAAAGAAAGCCCGAGCAATGCTCTGCCATCCAGGTACTATTTTGTTAACAGGTGTTATTTACCATGATACTGGCTTGTATTATTCAACTTACTTATTGTGATGAAGTTTCTCTTTTTGTGGCCATCTATCGGCCATTGATGATATTTTGTTTTGTTGTTGTGGCACAATAGGTATTTAAGCATAATATATAGATACTAGCTGTCCCCCGCGGTTTCACCCATGTTCCCATGGGATGTTACATTATTTTGTTGTTTCTATCATCAATAGTTTTTGCAGTGCACGCAATCTGCATGTATTTTTATTTTAATTTCATGATATCTTTTGAATGGAATGTCAAACATTTTTTTGTCATATCAATAATACTCTTCGCAGCGTATGCGATGAAAGACATTTTATAGCAATTTTTTTTACACCTTCGGTTGGTTTTAATAGGAATTTCTAAAGATTTCTATAGTAATCTAGTACTAAATATAGCCTATGTTACTCAGTGATAATGTAGCTTTCTAATGAAAAAAGAATTATTAAAATCGGTTTGAGTGTATTTGTTACATACAAAAATACAAATCTTTCCTCTTTATAATATTAGTGTAGATTTATACTTATAAATGTTTATTTTATGGTTTTGTGATGATTATCATGTATTTATGTTAGGTATCCATAATATTTGGTTTTGTACCTGTTTGTACATATATTATTATTATGTGTTATTATTATCTTATAGCTTTACTAATTAACCTACTCCAGGCTATATACGTATGTGAGCGTCGTTTTTTTGTATCAATCAGAACGTAAGGGAGGTGCTTACATATCTATCATAATCAATACATATCAGTGAATTTAGTCGTCTCTTTCGTACTCGCATTATCGCCGCCTAGCCTCGCGATGTGGTAACGCGTTTGCAATGATCCGCCTGCTAGTGAATTAGTCCAGGAGGAATCGGCGCATGAGTACCGAAAACTATTCCACCTCAATTTTTTTATGCGATCCTCTTTAAATTGTCCTACTGATGATATAAATGCATGTTGCCATGGGGCAACCCCGTGCCATATTGTTTAAACTGAAATTGTTTAAACAATTGTAAGGAATTGTTGTTTTTCAACCGGACAAATTTTTTTTATATTCTTTATTGAAATACGAATAAAAAAAGTCCTATGACTTTTCACGATAAAGTTAATATTTTTAGAGATATGAATTTTTAAAGGTTCGAAAAATCTCAAATTTGGGTACTTTTGACCCATGAAAAATATATTAAAAAAAAAAATAAAATATAAATAATATTTTTTTTTTAATTCTTTATACAATAGTTAATAATATTCTTAATAGATACTTTTAAAAATGTTATTGTTTATACCTGTTTCATAATTGTTAATTTCACGCGCTCACAAGTATGCGCCGCTTACCTTTAAGTATCGCCGTCTCTCTCTGACTCATGCGCTGCATCGGCCTCTCTGTGTCCTGAATCATTATTTATCATTTATCTTAAAAACTATTAACTTTATCAAGATTGTTAAGGAGAGCAATGTTATTAATAATTAAATTGTCTACAATTTGTTTTCTATAACATTGCTCTCCTTAACAATCTTGATAAAGTTAATAGTTTTTAAGATAAATGATAAATAATGATTCAGGACACAGAGAGGCCGATGCAGCGCATGAGTCAGAGAGAGACGGCGATACTTAAAGGTAAGCGGCGCATACTTGTGAGCGCGTGAAATTAACAATTATGAAACAGGTATAAACAATAACATTTTTAAAAGTATCTATTAAGAATATTATTAACTATTGTATAAAGAATTAAAAAAAAAATATTATTTATATTTTATTTTTTTTTTTAATATATTTTTCATGGGTCAAAAGTACCCAAATTTGAGATTTTTCGAACCTTTAAAAATTCATATCTCTAAAAATATTAACTTTATCGTGAAAAGTCATAGGACTTTTTTTATTCGTATTTCAATAAAGAATATAAAAAAAATTTGTCCGGTTGAAAAACAACAATTCCTTACAATTGTTTAAACAATTTCAGTTTAAACAATATGGCACGGGGTTGCCCCATGGCAACATGCATTTATATCATCAGTAGGACAATTTAAAGAGGATCGCATAAAAAAATTGAGGTGGAATAGTTTTCGGTACTCATGCGCCGATTCCTCCTGGACTAAATTCCTGCTGCTACCAAGTCAGTGAGGAATTTATTCCGGTATTCCGCGCAACAAACCATTCGTTCGTTCGTCCGCCATTTTGTTTTGCTGTTTCACGAAGAAAAGCGTCATAGGTTATTCTAGTTATGTTTTTTTTTGAAATGATGGATGTATGTAGTCTAATTTATATTTCTGTTGACTTACGGCGAAAATTAATATGCAATCCCTATCGAAAATCCATGGATTGATGAACCTTTTGACAGTAATTTTAATACATGTAATGTCAAAATTCTACTTCAATCTTGCGATTTTAGATTGGGATGTATATTAATTTTGGCCGTTATATTAGTGATTATGTTCTTTTTTAATCAATTGGTTAAGTTACCCTACCTATTAATTTATTCATTTATATGTTTTGCTTTTGTACTTAGTAGTAGTTACTAGGTCCATTATAAAAATATATTTTCTTATGGGAATATAGGGATTACAATAGGTTTACAATAAAAATAAATCCTACACAGTACCTATTATAATGGCTATTTTAATTAAATTTCATTGATGTTGACAGTTTATTCAAGTTAAATCATTAAGTAGTTTTTGATAATTTATTTAATAGGATTGCCAACAGATGATACACATAAAACAAAACAATATGCAAAATTTTAAACAGAAAGAGCAGACTTGGTGATTAATATAAAACTAAATTAATAACAAAATCAAATTTAGAGCAGGAGTAACAATAAAAATTAACAAAATTAAAAAATAGCTAAATTGAACCAAATCAAATAAAATTTATATAGATTATGACAGTTACATAAGATATTATTAATAATTACTCAGTTTTTCCTTAGATATAGCTTTAGTTAACAAATCTGCAACATTTTTATCTGTAGTAACATAATTTACTTGCATCACATTTTTAATCAGTAGGTCTTTGAGGAAATGGATTTTAATGTCAATATGTTGTAAAAAATTACAAATAAATAGTTAAAAAAAACTAAAAAACACGCTTTATATAGAAAACCAAACTAAAAAACAGAAAATAAATTTTAATAAATATTAATTAAAAATAATGTAATTTTTTTTAATAATTATAAATTATTTTGAATAAAATGATGTGTAAGCACCAGAATCTATTATAAAAGTTAGCCCGTCACTTTCACATTCAGTTGAAAATACCAAGAACATTTGTGTGTATTTATCAATTATCTCTGTTATGTGTTGTCTGCTACATGTTGATTCCTGTTAAGGAACCTTCTACCATATCCATTTCTATTTCCTCTAAACCTCGACCTTGCCCTGCCTCTGTTGATTGATGTTCTACACTCATTAGGTTTGTGTCTTTCTTTTCCACATTTGTAGCACACAAAAAATGCACGTTTATTTTTCCTTTGATGTTCATCTTGTCTATTTTATTTTTTCATTTCAGCGTCATCTTGACTTTATAAAATCTATAGTCAGCTCTTTTTCATCACTCATAGTTTCTACAGATGTAACAAATGTGTCATACACATCACCTAAAGTAAGGGGCCGTTTATAAAATACGTCACACTAAAATCAGCTTTTTTTGACCCCCTCCCCCCCCCCATTGTCACGCTGTGTCACACTTTTTGTGACCCCCCCTAGAAATATTTCGTCACAAAAACTAATGGTCGGATAATTTTCGCTATGCGCCAGGTTAATTTTCGATTATCTTCGACTGTGAGGACTCGGCTCTTTGCCGAACAAACATTGGTTGTACATGATATTCATAGAGGCCAGCTGGACTACACCAGCAAGGAATATAAAAAAAAAACGGCGAACGTCACGTTGCCGTATACCCCCCGTCCCCCCTTGTCACATCTTGTCACACTCAGCCAGACCCCTCCCATCCCCTTGTATGCGAACGTATTTTATGAACGGCCCCTAAGTAAGAGATGACAAACCTTATCAGCTTCCTCCCATTTTTCCACCTGACATTTCAAGTTACATTATCAGCTCATCAAATTATGAGAAATGTTTTTGAATGTCCTCGTTTGGTTTTTTCTTTCAAATATAGCTTCTAACTGAGCTATCATGTTCGCTGCAGTGACACAGTTTCTGACAATATTGAGATACTGGTCGGAAAGGCATTGAACTACCACGCTTCTCGCTTTCGCATTTTTCTTTTTATAATATTGCGTTTTAATATTGACATCTTTGCTTAGCACATCGTGCACACCTTATTTTTCCAATACTAATAATAGTTTTATACGAAATTACCAGTTTGAGAAATTTGTTTTCTCAGTCATAATAGGCAACCTTTCTTGTAGCGCCATTTTGTTTGAAGCTCACAGACACACTACTAAAATACTGTTGGCCATTTATAATAATCACGATGACCACATATAAGTTCACACAACCACGCTCTATGAAAACTGCTAGAATATCATTAGAATACGAAGGTTTTCAAATTCCTTCTTTTGTGAGAAAAATATTATTGGGAGCCCTTTATCAACGCATATATAATTCGGATTTAGGTATATTATATGACAGAGCTTTAAAGAAAAGAATACGGTAGTAGTTACATTAGTAAAGAAACCCCGATCTAAGCTCGGCCATCCAGGTACTATAAATGATACAATTAATTTAACATCCAACAGGGGTAACAATAAAAATTAACAGAATTAAAAATTGCTTACTTGAACCAAACCCAAATAAAATTGAATTTTAAAATTTATATAGATTATGACAGTTACATAAGATATTATTAATAATTAAGAACTATATAAAAAAACATAAGTATACGAGTACATAATATAAGTAACAAGAATATTAACCGGTCGCATAGTTCCCTAATTTCACAAATTAGTATTATTATTACTATTCTATGTTAAACGTAACTTATTTTTTCACATTGATAATTATATCTAACAATTATCTGTCTCTCTCGCTCGCATCACTTACCCTGACTTCTCTCGTCCCCATACACACACACACTCACTCGTATACACACATTCAGACATAAACGCTATTATGATGGCAGCACTCGGAATAAAAAATGATCAAAAGTGCGCCATTGCCCATTATTGACCGTCGTTAGTATTGAGCTAGAACTTACTATGGAACTACCGGACACAAGATGATGATTTATTATTTCCCTAACCACCTTCTTGCCATGGGTATCAAATGAAAGAGTTTGCCAAGCTGAATACGTGGCGGACTACTAATATTTAATTGTTCTCAGTACCTCCTACAAGTCTCAGATAAACTCTCTCTCGTCTTTAAGGAGTCAATTATATTTTGCGGCTTAGTCTTAAGTTATTACGTCTCGTGCTGCGCTTATAAGTGTGCGCAAGCAGTTACAATGTTATAAGCTGTTCCTAGGAGTTTCAATAGGGCTTGGACACTAGGGTTGCTAATGGCATTACATTTGCGCGCTCAGTTGTATTGTTACGGTCATTAATATTTAAGTTAAGTTATGGCACTGTCCACGATGTTCTAGATTAGTTATTTTTTTATCATTAAGTTTTAAGGGTAACTATAAGTATCATCTCATGTATGAATGACCAATGAACATGAAAACGTTATATTAATCATGTAATATTACAGTCCATTACCAAATTTCTCAAGAATATAATTTTTGTATTTCTCTTTATTTCAGAATTCGGCAAGTCGTCTGAAACATGTATATTGACGGGAAATAGTAAACGATGCAATTCATTCATGAAACAGAACCTGACATAAAGAAAGACATGGCAAATTTAAATGAATCTCTAAACGAGAAATTTATTGCTAATAGCATAAGAATGGAGCGTAAAACAGATATGTTTGAAATAAATAAGGGAAATATACTAAGACAAGACAATCTTTTTGACGGTGCTGGAACCGCTTCCGGGTATAATAAAACGGCAGATGAAAGTGTTAAAGAAGAAGTTATAACGGACTTGAAAAATAAAGAGGTAAGTAATCCTGATGCAGAAATAACACTTAATGAAACTATTGATACTAATATGACAAGAACTGAAGACAACGTCGTCGAAAATGGATTTAACATTAATGAAGAGCAAGAAAGACAGGAAAGGCGAGAATTACATTGTATTATTGTTTGTATGAAATATGAAGATAATTTCAGCGAAAATAAGGAAAATCCTAAAACGGGTTGTAAAGAAAAAGTCATTGAAAAAGCTGTAGCTACTGCGAACACCAAAGGATATGAACAGGTGATATCTGTTATGGAAGAGAAAGTATATAGCGAAGTATACGATCATTCAGTAAAATATGTGATAAATAACGAGGAAGAGAATATTGCGAATGGCACCGAAAGCAAAGAATGTACAGAAATGGAAATACCTGAAACATCAGAAACCTCTAAAAGTACATATGATGACAAATCTGTTCCAAATGATAAATGCACTAAATCTAATCAAGATACTGCAATACCATCAGTTGACGATGAACAAAGCTGTTTTATCAAGGAGGCTTTGTCAGACAGAGAATGCAAATTATCATCCACTGACAACCTTGAAAAAGAAGCTATGGAGACTGATGATACAACAACAATAACATTTCCTGATAAATCGGTAAAGACGGCTGCAGATAAACAAGAACACGGTATAAACATAAAGAACCTAGAGAAAAACCCAATTAAAACCATTGATGTAACCAAATTACTAAGTGATGCAACAAAAAATATTGCTGTTAATGTACTTGACACCCTTAACCTTGAAAATGAGGACGGTAAAATTACACATACACCATTGATGATGATGGATGAATCTCTAAAAACGGCTGCAGTCTCACATGATAGTGTTATGGAAGTGGATGATGGTGGAATAGATCTTGAACGTGAATGTATAGAAGCAGGTGCTATAATACAAACACCATTGATTGATGAAACAAAAGAGGCGGCCACAGACTCGAACGAAAAAATTGTGGGTGTAGGCGACAATATAAATGACCTCGAAAATACGGAGTCTGGTGATACATCACCATTGACCAATGAATCTAATAAAACGACTGTAGATTTACGTGGAAACGTTATTGATATAGAAAACATAAAAGATATTGTTAAGGAAACTGGAAAAAATGTTATAAATACAGCTCAAACAAAACCAGTAAAAGCTACATCTGCGCCAGAAAAAAAAATTATAGTAATTAAGAAGTCGAAAAAGAGAAATCTTTCAGCAACTTGGAAACAGTCTGATACTATTAACATTTTATCTGATGATGAAGAAGATGAACCACCTACAATAACAGAAAACTCGGAAAGGCAATTAAAAGTACGTGCTTCCGAGAAGCAATGCATTATTATTGATGATGATGACGATGTTATAGTAATCGAGGAAGACACCAACAACAAAACACAATCTCATAACTCAGTATCTGCCGAAACACAAACAGAAATATTAGATTTGGAACTGAAAGAAAAATACAACAATAAAAGCGACACAACCATGACGGAAACTGTTAAACTTATACCTGATAACAATTATGAAGGTTTGTTTCATATTTGTTAACATTATTTATAGAAATTTATTCTTTTCATCATTTTATAATATATTAACTTATATTCCTTTAATTTTCAGAATCTACATCTGATGTGACAGATATTATTGAACAGTCACAAATAAATGAAACATCCAAAAACCAAATTGAAACTAACAATGGTCCTAAGTCACTACTTTCAGAAAATTTGCTTAGATTAATCGAAAATAAATTAGCTGAAATGACCCAAGATGAGCTTGAAGAATTCTGTATACAGAAAATTGTTGAAACTGTTCATGACAGAGCCCATCTATTGGAAATTAAAACCAAACTTGAAAATATGCTGCAATCCCTTGACGAATACAGTAGCAAGTCGAGCATGCTGACTACACAGAATAGAAATCTACAGGTTGTTATAAAGACTATTGAAGCTGAGCTAAAGAAAAACACAGATCAAACTGCAACGCCAATGAAGATCACCAGGTCGGTTGGGTTGCAGGTTTTCATTCCAAATAAAGAAAAACCGCCCAAAAGAATTGTAATACCTGTACCAAACCCTGCACGCAATGCATCCAATAACCAAATAAAAATTATAAACATAGGTCAGTCACTTCAGCATCATGTACAAGTCATTAATCAAAATCATAGTATATCAGTTCCAAGAATGGTTCCTGCTACTCAAAACAATACAACAGTTAAGGCACCTGTTAGTATTCAAGTTCCTTCAGTATCCAATCAATTGAAAACGAATATAGCCAGGCGACAAACAATGCTAAACCAGCCCAAAAATCGGCTGAAAAAAGACCAAATAACATGCTACCATCTGTAACAGTGGATTTGACTGACGATGATGAACCGCCAGCCAAAGTAACGACTCGAAGTTCAGCCGCTCCAACCCTGAAAGTTGTACCATCTCAATATCTTATGGCACCTCAAAGACCATCTTTACAAAATAACAAAAGCGGTCTTAGAAAAGCATACAATCCTATTAGTGGGCAACAGACTAAAAACCTTCGGACTGGCCAGTACATGCTCAATTCGGTTCCAGGATCATCAGGTTAGTTAATATTTAATTACTTTTTTTTATTTAAACATAAAATGTGAAATGATTTAAAACATGTATTAACTAGCTGTCCCCCGCGGTTTCACCCGCGTTTCCGTGGGATGTTACATTATTGGAGTTTTAGTAAGGATCCCTAATTTTTGAAAATATAATATGTACAGCCTATGTAACTCTGTGATAATGTAGCTTTCTAACGGCAAAAGAATTTTTGAAATCGGTCCCGTAGTTTTGAGTTTATTCGTTACATACATACAAAAATAAATCATTCCTCTTTATAATATTAGTGTAAATAAAAAATTTATAGGTACCTCTAAAATACCTTTATTAATGGAATATTCTTTACAAACGGACCCCTGACCTTAATCTAAGCAGAGCTTGATTTAAAGAATATGTTATTCGATAACTATTACAGATACTACGAAAATAACTTCTTAACATTGGTCCAAATTTATAACAACCTAAAACCTATGTGAATAAGTATTCAACCACTTTTATTGATCCAAATAAACAAAAACATATGTAAGATTCATAAAAAACATACAAAAATCTTATAAAAAATCATTCCCTGTTATTATTTTACACCCTTGGGGGTGAAACGTTTACAAACTTTGAATGTCATATTTATTTATTACAACAGCTTAAAAATGAAGATTCAAGCTTCTAGCTTTAAAAATGACGATAGTTCCATACAATTTTTCATCCCCGCTTTAACCCCTTACAACCCTTTTTTCGCATTCAAAAGTAGCCTATGTTCTTCCTCAGGCTCTAGACTATCTGTATACCAAATTTCATTTAAATCGGTTTAGTACGTAGCTTTGGCGTGAAAGCGAGACAGACAGAGTTACTTTCGCATTTATAATATTAGTTAGGATTAGGATTTTACTGATTTGCGTGGCTTTCACCAATAATATCGTGTTTTTTCAGGTCTAAGACCAAAGTTTCCAGCTCCTCAAGTTATAATACCTCAAAATCTGGTAAGAGTGAACTCGAACAGTCACCCAGCCCCTTTGCCCCATGCTATGAGACAACACCAACCTCCAAACTGGAAAGCATTACCACCAGCCCCTGACATCAAATTGTCCAAAGTAGGAAATAGAATAGAGGTCTCATGGAAAATTGAAGGGTACCAGAGTGATGTTCACGAAGAAATTGCCGCTTATCAGTTGTATGCTTATCAGGAAACGTCAACTCCACCGTGTACGACTTTATGGTCAAAAATTGCCGACATGAAGGCACTGCCCTTACCGATGTCATGCACACTGTGTCAGTTTATACCAGGATTTAGATATTACTTTGCAGTGAGAGCAGTCGACGTCAAATCTCGTGTCGGACGATTTAGTATTCCGGGAAGTGTAGTCGTAAAGCAACAAATGTAAGAGCTTGCAATGTTATACATTATCCGCTTTAAAGAATGTAAAACTGGAAAGTAATAGAATAGGAGCTACATTTTAGCCGTAATTATTAATCTGGTCATTAATAATAATAATAAATAAATTTCATAATAAAAAATTGTGTACTTACATAATTTTTATTTTACATTTAAGACTTATTTCATAAATTTTACTTTTGTATTAAAACATTAAGGAAAATATAAAGTAATGGACAGCAGAAACAATGTCATGCACACTGTGTCAATTTATGCCAGGATTTAGATATTACTTTGCAGTGAGAGCAGTCGACATCAAATCTCGTGTCGAAATATTTAGTACTAGCTGTCCCCCGCGGTTTCACCCGCGTTCCTGAGGTATTTACATTTTCTTTGGATAAAACGTAGCCTATGTTACTCGGGGATAATGTAGCTTTCCAAAGGTGAAAGAATTTTTGAAATCGGTCCAGTAGTTTCGGAGCCTATTCATTACAAGCAAACAAATCTTTCCTCTTTATAATATTAGTATTAGTATAGATTCCGGGAAGTGTAGTCGTAAAGCAACAAATGTAAGAGCTTGCAATGTTATACATTATCCGCTTTGAATGAATGTAAAACTGGAAAGTGATAGAATAAGATCTACTTTTTAGCAGTAATTATTTATCTGGTCATTAATAATAATAATAAACAAATTTCATAATAAAAAATTGTGTACTTACAGGGTTTTTATTTTACATTTAAGACTTATTGCATAAATTTTACTTTTGTATTAAAACATTAAGGAAAATATATAGTAATGGACAGCAGAAACACTGGATTGAACTTAATAAAATTTTGTTAACGGTGTATTAAGAATTTTATGTATTGTGTATGTGAATTATATAAATAAGTGTAAAAATCATACATTGGTTTTAATAGTTTTACTTCGTTGAGTGTTTTTGTTTTGAAATTGCGTCTAATATAGTTTTACACGGATCTTAGGCATATTTTTTTAAAGTGAATATTTCTTTAGGCTCAAAAAATGCCCATTTTTGAGATGGAAATAAAACAATTGATCTCGCGACACTTACCGTACCCGTTATAGCACCTCTTACACTGCATATATTCGCCCCGTTTACACGAGTTGAGTTTGTTCACTTCTGTCAGCACTCCCAGAGAGTCACTGTTATTTTTCTTATTTAATTCAGCTAGCTACAAATAATGTATCATGCAATTAACTTACTAATGTGAAGTGTTAATAATAATATGCTGTATATTGTTTAAGTAAGAAATATTCCAATGCAGTGCTTTTGATTTTAAATTTATAAATCTTTCATAGCTGATAATTTAACAGAACTGCTGCTCAGCATCACGTAAGTAAACAATTAGTTATAGAGCAAGAGCCAGCGAGGGCCAGACCTTCCTCTTTTTATAAAAGTTGAAAATTTCTCAGAGCATATCCTCACAGGTAAGAACGATCAGTGAGTATGGAGTTGGGTTTGTGGTTACTTGGGCAGGTAACAGAAAGTAAAGGTGGAAAAAATAGTACCCAAATTCGTTAAAGTATAAAGCTTAATTTTTTTATATTTTCTTCGGAATAACATTAGAAATCTTGTCTTCCATTGCCGGACACTTAATACGGTTGCGACCCCCTGCCAGACGGGTGTCTGTAAACTTTAATAAATTATAATTATACTTTCCTTATAGTATAAAAGCTGGGTTTTCCATATGTTACTTGGGGACCTATAAAAAAATGTTAGCTCCGAAGCCAGACACATTGAAAGTCTGCTGTAGGTGCGAGCGCGAGGCGACAACTGTTCAAGCGGGTGCGTGTGAGATAGGGCGTTTAGTCTTTTGCAATCGTTTAAGAAATCCAATGAAAAAATTGTTTTATTAGGTTCATAGGTATCTTATGGAAAGTAATATAATATATAAAATATACATAAATATCAGACCTATTGCCGTCGGTACGACTCTGCGACGTATAGCTTCCAAAATATGCTGTAAGTACATCCTTCCTGGTCTATCCAAAAAATTCCAGCCCACTCAATTAGGTTTTGGTAGCAGAGGGGGTTGTGAAGCCGCTGTCCATGCACTTAGAACCATTCAGCAGTTGGCTGTCAACAGGGTGATCCCCTTGGACCAGCTATTTTCAGCCTCGCTATTCATCCCATAATTTCATCATTAAAATCTAAATTAAATATTTGGTATTTAGACGATGGTACCCTAGGAGGCGACGTCGCCTCGGTGCTACGGGACGTTGATACACTCATCTCTCATTTCAACACCATTGGCCTTCAATTAAATTTTTCGAAATGTGAATTATTCATTTCAGACACGATACCAAACAACACTACACATTCCATTGTCAATGATTTCAATATGATCTGCCCAAACATTAAAATCCTGGGCAAAGAGAGTCTTCGCCTCCTAGGAGCACCCATTTTTGGATGAGTCCATCCCACCATTTTTAAATGAACAAACTTTAAAATTTAACGAAATTACCGATCGTCTTTTAAAAATCAATTCTCATATAGCCTTCACCATAATTCGCTTTTGTGTGTTCGTTCCAAAATTCACATATGTCATTAGATGTAGTCCTCTATGGAAATTTGATAACCTTTTAACCCCCATTGATAATTTCATTCAGAAAACCATGATCCAAATTCTAAATTGTCCATTAAATGACAGAACTTGGTGCCAGGCATCATTACCCATACGGTTCGGCGGCCTGGGCATCAGAAAAATTTCCAGTGTTTCCCTTCCGGCATTTTTGTCCTCGACTTACAGTATTTCAGACCTATTTAGCAAAATTATCTCTCCGTCACTTAAAGACGCTGAGATATCTTGTTCAGTCGAGGCTAAAAATGCCTGGATCACAGCTTGTTCAGGGGAAAGCATTCCCCTATATCCAAAAGTCCGAAGACAGTGGGACGAGCCGCTTTGCAAGGCAGTACAGCAAGATTTACTTAACACGAGTTCTAACCTTTCAGAACGCGCTCGTCTCCTTGCAGTTTCAGAGCGGGAGTCAGGGTACTGGCTACAAGCTTTACCATCCACCAACATCGGTACCTTACTAGACAATACCTCATTCTCTCTAGCCATCTGTCTACGCCTGGGTACCTATACGAATGAGCCCCATCGCTGTCTATGCGGTAATGACGTGGATCGACTAGGTTACCATGGTCTGTCATGTCGCCGCAGCGCTGGCCGCCTATCGAGACACGCTGCAATCAATGACGTCATCCGCAGGGCCTTTGCCACTGTTCACGTGCCGGCCATCTTAGAGCCGAACGGAATAGCACGTGATGATGGTAAGAGGCCCGATGGGATGACGTTATTGCCCTGGAGTCGTGGCAAACCTCTAGTGTGGGATGCAACATGTGTAGATACCGTTGCACAATCCCACCTAGAGTCAACTTCCAAGGCGGCGGGTGCGGCAGCGACTGCCGCTGAGAGCTCGAAGCGGCGGAAATATGCGACCATCGGCGATGGTTACATATTTGCACCGTTTGGAGTAGAAACGCTTGGGCCATGGGGACCAGAGGCGCGTAAATTATTCAAAGACCTTTCGACGCGCCTCATCGAGTCATCCGGTGACCAGAGGGCTGGCTCGTATTTTGGTCAGAGAATAAGCTTAGCCATACAAAGAGGAAACGTAGCCAGCCTTCTGGGCACTTTACCCATAGACAGCTCCAATAATTTAAATTCAGTTTTTTATTTATAGGTTATTGCTTTACTTATAAGTTAATTTTAAGTAGTTCAGTATGTACACTTTGTTTTATTAAACTTAATCATAAATACCTACACATATTTTTTTACAACTGCAGCCAGTCTGCTTAGATTGTACAAGTTTGAACAATAAAGCATTCATAAAATGTTTTTTTTATTTAACACTTTTTTTGATGTCTGTATTTGCCTAGATAATTATGTGTACTCCGCCGTCGTTTAAACAATCTAATATATATTTCCATGAATTGCAATTTTACTTGCTATCGTATATATGTTTTCGGTCGATTGGCACAAGTTGTCGTATGGTATGAACTCACATTCAATTAGGTACCGTAAACGACAAATTAACGTTCCGTTCATATTTAAGAATTGTAAATTTAATTTATCGTACGATATTAAGCCGAATCGGTCGGTAACTCAGTTACTGTAAGGTTCTGAATCGCGTTGCTAGTCTCTACCTGCTGTCTACGTGACTGAAATAAAAGGGTAAACCAACATTTATTACAGCGTTTAAGGTCAATGCATTTTAACATACTGTCTAGATGCCTGGAGTGGTACCACTAAGACCTGTCTTACTTATTGAAGTTGAACGCGGCTAGAAATGTAAGGGAGCTGGTGAAATTTCAGGCTAATTTTGACTACTCGACATTGCATTGATAATGCCCCTGGTGTTGCAAATATCCACAGACAGCGGTGACCACTGACCATCAGGAGGATCACCTGCTTGTTTATCAGGCCAATGTGGTAAAAAAAAGAATTACAATAGTATTTTACATATAAATAAGGAAATTTTGAAATATAATTGCAAAACTTTCAAAAACAATGTACTAGAACAAACTAGAGAGTAACGCAATAAAAAAATTATTTACAACCACCGCAATATAAAACACTAATATTATTATTACGACACAAACATACCCAAACCAAACAAATCGGAAAATATACATATAATAATAATTAAAGTCGTTCACTTACTCATAAACTACCGCAAGCAACATTATCTTTTAATTTTAAAACATGAAGGGGTTGTAACAATTACAATCTAGTATTCAGCAATGAACCTAACCACATATGCATGTTTAAAAAAATTTGATTGTGTGGTTTTATGAAACCACGGTAAAAGCGAAACTTTTTTTCACATTATACATTTAACTAAAAAATTTTGGAATAATATTCCATTAAGGGTATAAAAATCTTTTTCGCTTTGTCAATCTTAATTTTACACATGGAAAATTGGAATGATAATGGGAAATGATAAAAGTAGACTAAATCTCCAAGTAATATTGGCCTTGGCTGCACTGGCGAGCGCCTTTCACTTTATCCCTACTCCGCGGCCGACCGTCACGCGACATGCAACACACAAACCAAACAAAAGTTTGAGACGATCTATTAAAAGATTCACGTTAAAAAAAGAAAAAGCTACGAATCACTTTTCTTTATCCTACAACCCGGCACATTCATTCCAATAAAAGGATGGAATCCGAAAGGTATAAATCAAAGTTATTTTATTAAAATGAAACTTTTATTAGATCGTCTCAAACTCTTTGGTCTGTGTGTTGCATGTCGCGTGACGGTCGGCCGCGGAGTAGGGATAAAATGAAAGGCGCTCGCCAGAGCAGCCAAGGCCAATATTAGTTGGAGATTTAGTCTACTTTTTTCATTTCCCATTATAATTCCAATTTTCCAAGTGTAAAATTAAGATTGATAAAGCTTTTTATACCCTTTATGGAATATTATTCCAAAAAATTTTAATAAATAATGTGAAAAAAAGTTTCACTTTTACCGTGGTTTCATAAAACCACACAATTTTTTTTTTACCTATTTTGTATCTATTAATCTCGGAACATTTTTATCTGCATTTTCATGCGTCTTTTCAGGTTAAGTATACACTAATTAATAACTTCATTTTAGATATTTGTACTAACTTTGTTTCCACCTTGAATTCCACAATGGATCTCGAAGAAGTTTACGAAACCTTTTGGTCTGTACCAAAACAACTAATCTAATTGAATGCTTAGGTATTAAGAGTAGAATTGTAGAAATACTAGTACTGAAGACATGTAGTAAAAGGTTGAGACATGTTGAAAAATTAATTGGACTCTAGTCGTACCAACTAACGCGAAAAAATATAATTCTAACCCCATCCTAATAAAATATTGATGTCTGAAATGTTACCAATAAGAAAAATGAATCTATGGTCTTTTTTTTTTCTTAATAATTTTATTCCGCCATTTGTACAATTGCAACCGGATATCGATTATTGGCGCTCGCTGCCCTTAAACTCAAAAGAATTAAAATCATTTGGTCAACAAGAAAGCCGTTACCATGCAGCCAGTGAAGCCGGGAATACACGGAAAGGTAAATATAAAATTACTTAAAATAATTTAATCTGGTTTAAATTATTTAAACATTGAAATCAACTGTATTGTTAAAAAATATTATTTTTATATAAATTTCAGGTGTCCCAGAGGCAGGCATTCTCCGTCATTGAAGCTGAAGCAGACAGCTCAGAGCTGGAAGCAAATATACCAGAGCTGGAAACCAGTCCCTCTTTACAAGGCAGCACTTCAGTCAATGGTTTCAATACTGCTGATGCGATCGATGAGCACACCAGACCAATACCAAGTGGTTCTTCAACAACTGAACCACGCAAGAGGCAACCGGCAATATATTTAGTATCAGCCAAAATGGTCAGAAGATTTACTCCACCCAGAATGTCCCCATATGAGATGAAATTAAGATTTTATAGATTGATGCACAGACATGGAATGATCAAAGCAGAATTCAGAGATTTACAATCCAAATTTGTCGAACTAATTGATTATTATGAAGAACATAAAGATATTGCGGATGATTGTTATCTTGATAGTAACACTTTTAGGACAAACTTAATAAGTTCTTTTGAATCCTTATGCCATAAGATGACAATTTTTACCAACAAAATTGACATGATGATTGGATCCAAAAAGCAGAGAAAAATTGGAGGTTGAAGAACTTCGCTTAAAAACTTTTTTTGAAAGAATTGTACTTTAATGTTCTTGAAGAGATAACATAAGTAACTTTGACTTTGTAGCCTTGGCTGCTTTAGAAAGTGGAAGAATACAAAGGAAGGATGAAACATAACACATTATCAGGCTTGTCATAAGTTATTCTATTACTACAGACAAATTAGTCAGATATTGTATCCATGAACCTCTTATTCACAAATCTATTGATTTCCCTGGATGTTGATGTAAGGATTTAGTAACACTGATTTCCTTGAGGTTTGCAAAACATCATTTGTCAGACAAGTACAGCCAAGAAATATTTAACCATTTCATCATAATTCATTTAGTATTTTACATTTATAATCATAATCATATTGTAGATTTGACTTGAGTCATTTTTAACTGTCTTCAAAAAAGGAGGTGGTTCTCAATTCCTCTGTATTTTTATCATAACTCATTACCACTTGTAGTCTTAGTATTTTAAATTTATAATCATATTCTGATTGTAGATAAAAGTTGTGTGTTATTTACGAGTGTTTTTGACTTTACCATACACAGTGTGCAGATGAGAAGAAGTGAGGTATTGTGTAAGTTTTGAAGTTGATAAAGTATGCTAGTTTCTGTATATGGATATTTAATCATGCTAGAGGGGCTGTAGTTCTGGATTCTATTGAAAATTATATATAAAAGAAATGAATTACTGTGTAATCAAAAATTTGCTCTAGTTATGTCAAATGGGAATTTTTATGATAATATTCAATCAAACTTATCTTACAATTGTATGTTTCTTAGTACTTAGTTATTAATATTATAATCAACAATGCATACTATCAATAAATAAATAAACAACCTGAGGCGTTCTTTTTCATCTACACTAAGCAGACCTGAAGGCAGCAAATACTTAATTCTGGAATCACATGAAATCCCATTAATCATCAAAATTTCCTCATGAATTCAAACAACTGCATAATTTTCAGTAACCAAACATTGTTAAAGTTAAATTAAGTGTGAGTGATATTGAGCAACTACAATGACTTGAGAATAACTTATTGGTGCTGGCTGAAAAGAAGGGACCATGGACTTTTGATACATGTTGTTTGTTGAGGAATACCAAATAACAACCCACTTGATTTGCCAGATAATAATTGTGTCTTAACTTATATCTCAGAATATGCAGGAGACAGTTGTAGTCACTGCAACTGACATAAGTTTAGGTGTAGTGATTGTGAGTATACCACAGTGAATGAATGCAATTTCCACATACTCTACTCTGCTTCTAATTTCATGACATGAGAGCAGAAATTGTGACATTCATCAGTAGAAATGGCCTCGAATACATTTTCTACCTTTTATGGTATTTCGTTGGAGGATTTCTCAATGTTCACCTCTGCCATTATCCTTTTCATGGAAGCCCAGACCATTTCTATGGGATTAAGGTCACAATGATATGGAGGTATTCGCAATATATGCAAATAAAATAGGATTAATAATAAGTATCTCATAATTTTTTCAATGTAAACTATACATTACACAATACAACGCAAATTAAGCCTGATTGCAATAAACTGACATTAGGCCGATCTAAGTTGACTAAGCCATTCCATAATCTTTAGTATATTTAAGTTTTGGGACTTTAGGATTCCCAAGTATGGTACACTTATCTGTAGCAGCGGCAACTCGTTCATTTACTCTTTCGAATTGAATTTTCGTGGAGTCCCGCTCCTTCTGCTTCAAAATGAACTCTTAAACTATTAACACTATCTCTGGCAACCCTCATTCTACAAAGGCGCCCTTCTACAAATGTCTTTCAAGTGCCATAAGATCCTTGTCGCACTGTATGTAACACTTACAATTTATAGATTAAATGATGAATAAGATTAAAAAAAATGTAAAAAATATTTTTTTCGAATTATAATATTTTTCATATAATATCTAATACGAGTATATAAAATTCTCGTGTCACAGTGTTAGATACCGTACTCCTCCGAAACGGCTTGACCGATTCTCATAAAATTTTGTGTACATATTGGGTAGGTCTGAGAATAGGCCAACGTCATTTTTTTATCCCCTAAATGTAAAGGGTAGTCCACACCAATTTTTTTTAATTTTTAGATACATTTTTATTTTTTTATGATACAGCATAGAAAAATTAATACAACCCTAAGTTTTCAACCTTCTACAATCAACCCCTATTTTTTATTCGTAAATTATAAATCTAAATATTTTTGGACTTATTTTTTAACGGACTGACGAAATGACGGACTGCCAGACTGACGGACTGATGGACTGCCGGACTGACGGACTGATGGACTGCCGGACTGTTGGACTGACAGACTGACGGTCTGACGAACTGCTGGAAGACTGCGGCAAGGACGAAGATGTTAGGGTAAATTAATTTGCCACGTGACTACGAAACCGAAAATATTTGTTTCCTTTGTTACTACTAAGGTGGCCACGGTTGGTGGCAAAGTTGACAGCCCGTCTGATGGTAAACGTCACCGCAGCCATGTTTTATTTAAATAGTCAAAAAAATGATACTTTCTCATATTATTTATAATAAGGAACATCGTTCCTATCTGGTGTCCCACGACACCATTTATTTTTTGTTTTATTTGTGTATCGATCGTAGCAGTGACTGTTATACGTATTATTTTTTATTTTTTTTCTCATGTAAATAAACACGTGATATGAGCCTATGTCATAACATAGTGAGAGTACTTAACATTTTTTGGAAATAGTTTTAAACCAAAACGGTGGTGAGTATAACGGAGAGATTTCTGGCAATTGAAGAAAGGCTAGCGAAAATGCACAACTTCTAGCTGGAACGTTAACGAGAGATAAATTTTATTATTTTGTTATTAATTATACTAACTATTAGGTATATATTACACTAGCTTTCCCTCTGCAGTTTAATCGTGTTACCAAGGAATCTTAGAATTATAACCTTCTTGAAAAGGGGCAATTGGCTTGGTGGTTAATGACCGTGACTGCCACGCTACCGATCGTGGGTTCGATTCCCATCCAAGGCAAATAAATCGGATATGTGCATGAACAATGTCTTCAAAAAATACCTACTGCAAAATAACATGGTCATATAAGTTTTTGAAGAAAAAATAAATTAATGCTGTATATCAGCTATATTCAATAAACAACAAACGTGTCTTTGAAAAAATATCCAGTAATTTATATATATAAAAAAACATTCTTGGAGGCCATAAGCGTAATTAGATATACCCTATGAAGGCTTCCCCCGTCTAGGTCATCTGTTATGTCTCGACATTCTTGTAGGATCATCTTGAAATTTGAGACTCCTGATTGAGGATTGGGAAATAACAGAAATACATAATTATCTTTACCCAACTAATATTATTAATATGAATATCCGTCTTATATATTCTCGTGGGATTTTTGTAACCTTACTTCCTGTAACCTTGCTTTGTGGAGGGATTTCTTGGACTCCATCGCTCCAGCTTGGTAAAAAATATGATCAAGTGGTATGTAAGGAGTAGGCTCGCAAAGTAGGTAGGAAAAATCCTCCGATTCAGTATCATCATTCTCTATTTTGTAATATTGATATACCGACCAATTAAACAACTACTTACAACTTCTTTTACAGGTTTCTCATACAGAATGTCATACATTGTCATAATATGTAGCCGAAGAATATGTTCTGCCGAACACATCCTATGTTTCCACAGAGATTTCCACAACGAACGGACTTGGGCCACTTCCATCAAGCCGCTTTCAGCGATTCTGTCTATTTCATCGGTTCACCTGGTGGTAGTTGAGAGATCCTCTCGCTCGTTTGTGTGTTGTTGTGTGTGTGTTTCATATAATAATATTTGAGGGTAAGACAATTACTTCATTCCGTTCCGTGGCAACGTGAGGCCTTTGCCATTATTTAAGTGAATTGCACTGCTGTAGTCATTTTCGGTGATAATGATAGGAATGCGTGGATAAAATTTGAGTAGTAGAGCTTTTAGTGCAGATTTCGTCCGGGGAAGTACTACCACCTAACACATTTCCGCCGTGAAGTAGTAGTGCACTTGTATTACTGTGTTTCGGTTAGAAATGTAAGGGAGCCGGTGAAATTGCAGGCACATGATACTCAGCAGCTTCATCTCTCAGGGTCGACAACGCTAAGTTTAATCGCAATCGAATTTTTGATAATGGTAATTTTTGAAGTGTCAATCAATATTTGTTTAAGGTTGTTCAATAAGTTTTGTCGTTCGATAAGAGAGGGCATTGCCACTAGCCCAAAACTTTGCTTTGTTAGTGCACTCTTCATATGAACGTATGTGAAGTTTCATTTAAATCTGTCAATTCATTCTTTGTTTACAAGCGTTTAGTTCATTTAGTGTCGCCGTGTCACAGTATTTTTTTACGATGGAAAAAAATTGAATATCGTGCAGTGATAAAATTCTTATTTTTGGAAGGTGTAGCACCAAAAGAAATTCAAGAACGAATGTTAAAAGTGTATAATGATTGTTCACCTACAATTAGAAGTAGTACAGTAGAAAGAGGGGGCCTTGAAGACGATCCACGTGAAGGACGTCCAAAAAGCGCATCAGCACCAGAAATCATAGCCAAAATACAGCATATGGTTTTGGAAAATCGTCGATTGACTGAGCGAGATTTAGTAGAGGCTCTACATATCTCATTAGGCATTGTGAGCCATATTTTAAGTGAAATTTTGGGTTTTAGAAAGCTGTGTACACAATGGGTGCCGCATTCGCTAACAATGGAACAAAAACACATTCGAATGCGACTTTCTCAGCAACATTTGGAGCGTTTTAAAAAGGATAAATTGGATTTTGTGTGTCGATTCATCACTATGGATGAGACTTGGGTTATCATCATGATCCTGAATCAAAACAAGAGGCTACAGAGTGGTGTGAACCTGGTTGTTCGGCTTCGAAACGAGTTCGTGTCCGGAAATCGGCTAAGAAGGTTATGGCATCAGTTTTTTGGGATGCAAAACAATTAATTCTGAATATTATTGCAAACTTTTGGACCAGTTGAAGGAAAAAATTCGTGAAAAAAGACCCGGTTTGCAGAAAAAAAAACCTTTTTCATCAGGACAATGCACCGTGTCACAAGAGCATTTTGACAATGGCTAAAATCCATGAATTAAAGTTCGAATTGTTGGAGCATCCACCGTATTCACCAGATTTGGCCCCCAGCGACTTCCGTTTGTTTCTAGAACTCAAAAAATGTATGCGTGGCCAGCGTTTTTCATCAAATGAAGAAGTCATAACGGCTGTTGAAGCGTATTTTGCAGACCTTCCGGATTCTCACGTCATGGATGAATCCACAGATTGGAGGATCGTTGGAGCAAGTGTATTATGTTCAGGGAGATTATACTGAATAATAAAGTGTATTTTGAATCATAAAATTGTGTTTTTCTTATCGAACGACAAAACTTATTGAACAACCTGTTATATGTTACTTATTAACATTATAAGAATACAGAAAAAAAAAATTAAAAAAGTTGAAAATTTTTAAAATTTGCAGCTGATAAAGTGGGGGGTCACAAAAAATTCGCATGTGACTATACCCACGATTCCAACCCTCCAACTCTGGGAGAGTTGGAACAAATAAACGTTGGGTATAAACAAATGGATAGCAAAAATATTGATTGCCTTTTTTTACGGCACTTCAAAAATTACCTGATATTTCATGCTTCTAGACTAGAATACCCCCTTTATATTTAATTAATGGCAATTATTATAGGCAATGTTTCATGCATAACACGAAGTGTGCAAGTGTGTAAGCGTTTAGTTCTATATTTTTAATGTCGATTTTAAGCTTGGTTTCCGTCCAATAGATTTCACCAGCAATATTTTGATTGTTCACGAAAACGACGTTTACACATTTATATGACATAGCACGTGGATGACGTCATGTAACGACTTCGGCGAGGGTCAATAAATTGACTAATCGTTATTTTTTTATTTAAATTTATGTTATTATTTATTTATGTTAATGTTCGTTCAGTGACTGGCTGTCACATGGTCATTGGTGACAGGTCTTAAAATCGGGAATTTAGAATTTAAACTTGTTAGATGCCTTTCGTTCATGTTGGTGATATGCAAAAAATTGCAAATAAATGATAATCCTTCTACTCATATCTGTCAATAAAATATTTATAACTATTGACACTATGCTCCCCACGCTTTTTTACACTAAACTATTTTTTTTTCTTATTTAATACAATTTGTTACCTATTGAAATCGTAGCAAGCCAGCCAAGCTCTCTTATCATACTTTTACCTATCTATTTTGTAAAGTTTTTCTAGAGAGCAATGAAAATTTCAAGCAATACAATAGGCACAAATGTATATATTAACGTTTTGTATTCATAATGAAAAAAAACCTACTTAATAAATAAATTCCGAGAAGAAAAAGTAAAAACGGTGCGTGAGGGCGGGTCTGGTATTTCTCATCAATTAAATAATATATTCGCTACCCGAAGAAAGCCGGTACTCATAAATCATTTATGTAAAATAACCAACAACAATGAACCAAAATATAGAGAGAGCTCTACGGAACCCGCGGCGGATGTACTAGCGACTTCCCGCCAGTTGCTGTCGGTTTTACCTCCTGTTTCCGTTCCACTGTGTGGTACAGCTAGCGGAGCGGCGGCGGCGCGACCTTGGTCTCACGGTGCGGCCGTCAGAAACCAGGATCACGGCCTCTGTTTGCTATGAATTGAATAAGTAGGTCTAAAGCCCATTTACATTCAAATAATAAGAAATTTTATAGTATCAATAGCTTTAGCTTCAGCTAGTAAAATGCTTTTAGACAAAATGTGTACCAAAAAATATTTTATGTATACTTCGCATTACAATTTACAACACTTTCCGGCACTCAAACTAGTAATATATAATAATATATAAATAGGCAAATATACAAACATGAGGTTACCCGTGTTTTAAGAAATTCATTATTTTTAGGTACCAAGCGAAATAATGTGTAGGTTGATCGATTCTGCATTATATTATTAAGTTCTCTCGAGCAAGTATTTCCAAGGAAGTTGGGTTTGCCTCCTTTCTGATTAGAATTGTATACGAACGACCAAAAACTAATGTTTTGTCTCTTTGGTGATTTGAGGTTTAGTCAAATACCTTGAAACCTCAATTATTGTGTGTGTTTTAAATAGGTCCCTAATACAAGTACCTGACGATCCTTGGCCGACTTGGACGACAGACATTAGAGATAAATTTTAAAGTGTTGTTATATGGGTATGTAGGGTACCTATTGAAATTGAACATAGGTTCAACTGCTTCTTCCGCATTTTAAAAGGTAAAAGGCTTGGCTAATAGGTTACTGACCTGATCATCTCCTAGATACTTACTAAATTCCACGGAACACCTAAACTTTTGCCGATAATGGACTTTTTAGTGGGGCTGATTTATTTCAGCATCATTTATCATCTCCAAACTTGGGATTGAAGATTTGACATTTCAGACAGGCCTCATTTAATCTTCTTAAGTGTCTGATACACGCTTTACTGAATTGAGCGTCAATTCAGCAATGAATTGTACCCAAAGTCAAGGAAGCCTAATTAATTATACCTAGTTTGCTGAAACACCGAACTCAATTGATTGAGAAATAATTGCTATTCCAATTTGTACCTATTTAATATCTGAGAACTGTACCTGATTAAGTAAATATAAGTGAAGATGTACAGTAATAAATATCAATTCGTGAACTAATCGTAGAATATAATTATCAGAAGCATTATTTAGCGGGTAGATGGCGGTGAAATTAATTTAGTAATTATTTATTATGCAAATTTGGAAATAACTAAGTCTTGGAGGTATACATATAACCTCTTAGGGGTTGAGACCAGGGAAAGAAAGGGAATCCCAGTGTCATGGCCCCCCATAATTGTAATAAGTTCCTGGATGCCTATTTCATACATTCATGAATGATATTAGGAATTGAAATATCTATCCCAACAAAAACTATAGGCATATAAAATCGTGCCAAGTCTAGATTAACAATACTTGACCATACAAATAAATGAGATCAAATGAAAAGCCAAGTCTAATAAAAAGAAATCGTGTAACTTGGCTGTATTAAATTGTGGGTAAGCCAATGTGGTACGGCGATATCTGGTGTTGGACGTAAAATCGGTATTTTTCAAAATTTGACTCCTAAGAGGATAAAATAAATGGGCAGTTAGTACATTTTTAAGGAAATAGTATTAAAAAATATATCAAAGCTTGATAGGAAAAATATTATAAATAAGGTTTCATCAAACCCCGACAGATGGCGTTATGCACCACACTATGGTTTCGTTGAGTCGTGAGTATAATATTATCGATACTCTATAAAAAGTATTAAAGTGTTTGTTTGTAATGTAAAAATAATTATAACCAAATACTAATTCTATAATAAAACAAATAAACAATTTTAACTCAGTAAATACATAATCATAATATAAAATAATAAGTTAATAATAGTTTAATATTATACCTAAATGCGAGTAAGCCCCTTATCATAGCGGTTAGATACCATGATAGCCAAACCACAGGTCGTGGGTTCGATTTCCATCCATAACAATTTTTTAATAGTATTTCCTTTTCCAATAGCAAAAGGTTTGCATTATGTCTGAGTGAAATCTATAGTAACTTTTTTATCTACTATTTTAACTCTTAAGAATATGTATTAGGGTTTTAAATTTTATATGGATAGCTCGTCAATTTAGAAGTAGCATGGTTTTAATATTAAAGTGTTATAAATAAAGTTTAGGCAAAATATTATAAATAAGTTTACGTCAAATTTCGATAGATGGCGTTGTGCACTTCAAGCTGTTCAACGTAACGAATCCAAAAATTGTTTCAAAATTATACCTTCTGTACAGTTCCTGCACAAAAGAATTAGGTAGTTCCTGTTTTACTAAGGGCCAGACTTGACGGATACGAACCTGGACTAACACGCCTCTGTGTATAGTTCTAAGATACCTAAAATCGATCAGGAACAGGTCAGAAACCACAGGGCGAAAAGCTAGTATCTTTATATTATCAAGACAAAATTATAAGTAGGTATAGGTACTTTCAGTTAAGTATTTGGTCTCTATAGAATAGAACATGCTCCGCTTAGTTTGGGATGTCCCAGGGTATTAATTAATTTACTTGATATATTGATTAATTATATGACTTGATCACGAATAAATTGTAGAATGAATTAAAATTAATTTTGGTTTACAGTTTGAGTTGATTTAGGAATCCTAGAGAACGCAAGGTATTTTTTTTTTCGCAACTGCATGCATACGGTATTTGTTTAAAGATGTTTCCCCGTCCTAAGACCCTTACGAAGAGGAGATTGCAGCGTCAATTGTTACAAAAATGGTGTCGCCTATAATTTTGCTAACGATGGTTACGTAACATTTTATTGAATAACCTACCTACTTGTTATACATTTATTTAATTATTATAATAAAGTAAAATAAATAAAAAAATATCCTGGGACATTTTTTTACACACGGCCATCCGATCCCAAACTAAGCAGAGCTTGTACTATGGAAACCAGATAACTTTTTTTTCTAAATAGGTACATGATATGTATAGATATTTACACTCAGACACAGAACAAACAGACATGTTCTTGCATCCAAATGTTTGTCCTGGGTGGGAATCGAGCCCGCGACCTTTGAGTTGGCAGTCAGGGTCGCTAACCACCAAGCCAATTGGCCTGTCAAGGTCATTATGTTAGCGGAGATACAATATCCAACTGAAAGCAGAATTAAAACACACAGCTCTGGCGTCAATGAAGTTAGGATATACACAGACGGCTTCAAGACCGCACATGGTACTGGAGCAGGAGTAACAAATAGCAACCTGTTTGGGCACAAATTAAACACAATATTCCAAGCAGAATATATTGGTATCACCAGAGCGGCACAGGCGGTTGCACCCAGATATGTCACAGACAGAGATTTAAAACCATTTATTCAGTTTAGGCCTTCGGAGGGCACTTATGAAGGTCAAATTTAAAGTTACCCCTACTGCCCATACCAGGGCAGGCTCAAATTAAAACATGGCTGCGAAAGTTAACAGAAGAAATCCATCTATCAGAATGGAGAAACAGTGAAGGATGTAGGCAAACAAAGTATGCAGTTCCAATGGCATCAAACAGACTCACCCGCAACCTCACCAGACTAACAAGGGATAAGATCCGTAAGGTCATTGGCATATTAACCGGCCACTGTCCCTTAAACAAACACGTATGTACCATAGGTGTGACGGACAACCCTCTATGCAGAAGGTGCATGGAGGCAGAAGAAACGCCACAACACGTGCTTATAGAGTGCTCCAGCGTGCAGATTGCAGATCAACGGCGCTCAGATACTCCAATCCCCAGCATCGCTCCCGGGAACCTGCAGCAACCTGAAAAGGTTGCTAGCTTTCTGGGACAACCTGGGATGGCTGGAGTAAGAGGCTGACCCACAATGGCCCATTCAAGTGGCTAAGTGCGAAGGAAGCCCAGTATAACTAACTAACTATGTCACTTGGGAATAGTCTAGCCTTCTATCAAGGAAATAATTATTGAGATCGGATTAGTGGTTTCGGATATTACCTCCTACATCCAAAGTTGTAAACTTAACCTATCTATACTGTAATATTATAAAGAGGAATGATTTGTATGTAAGTATTTTTGTTACTCTTTCACGTAAAAACTACTAAACGGACATGGATCACACTTGGCACGTAGATAGAGCATATCCTGGAATAACATATAGGCTACTTTTTATCCCGGGAACGCCGGTAAAACCGCGGGGGACAGCTAGTTTATAATATTAGTATAGAGTATACACACTTTCTCGCGGCTCTGGCTGTTCTTCCTTCTTTAATAGCCGACTACGGCAAAGCAGAAAGAGGTATAATTTTGCCCGGTACGTAGGTATGTTTAGTCATATATTCCCGCATTACTTCTTATCTGCTCGTAATAATTTAACAAATGAGGTATCGTTGGAAGCTTCTTGATCGCCCAACGTCAAAAAGTATATCTCCAGTACAAGAATATATTCTGCTCTGAAGTTGTTATATATTATTTATAAACGATGTAATATTAAACGTAACTAGCATGTAATATTTTTAAAGTGTTTAATACATATTTGTGGTGATCTTCATAGGATAGCCGTGGTCATTTGCTACTTTACCTTAAAGCTTACTACTGTTAGAATGTATTGTTTGACCACTTACTTGTGGTGGACCGTCTGCTTGATTGCCGGCCCAAGTGGCATAAAAAAATAATAATAATAATAGTAATTTTTATTTAATCAGTCAGGTACAAATATAAAATATAAAAGATGTGAAATTACAGTGAGACAGGCTATAAATTATATGTTCAAGATCGATTTTCCTGCCTCTCAAACTAGGTGGGTACCTGTATATTGAGTAACCAGTGGTTACTCGCTTGAACTACAATATAGAGCTTAATAATGTAATGGATACATCAACATATTAAGGCTAATTAAAACTATCACTAGTATAATAAAGTGAGCAAAGTGTTATTAGTGTAATGTGTGATTATTATTATGTGTGTGTGAAAGTATGGAGTGTATGTGTGCATGTGATAATAGGATAGTTTGTACGGGTTTTAATATAAGTGTAACTGAGTAACTGTTTTGTTATTAAAGAAGTAGCATAATCATTAACTGGTGGCTTCACTACCCTCAAATTGTAATGAGCGATCTGTACCTGCGTATTTTTTTCAGAAATAGCTTTAAATAAAACAATAGTGACAACCCTAGATGCGTTTAGTTGCCGTTAGATGTTTTAGGACTCGCTCCATTAAGATCGGTAAACGTAAAGTCAAGTAAACTTGAGAGCATTTGGAATTTCATACGGTTGGTACTTACTGTGGAATGTTGAACATTTATAAGGACAATGTTTATTAAACCATCTCTCCAAGGATAAATAAATATTATTAAATTAAAAGATAATTTAAAAAAAACTGTCTTGTGACATGTGCAAAGCGTTACCAATAGTCTTGGGTAGTTCGCGAACGACCTAGGTGGGAAGTGCGCTCCTATAGGTGAACTATGCGAACTAGTTCATCGATGATCTCGCTCTTAGTTCTTTTTATATTTTTGAGCGTCCGCTTTACTAGATAGTGGCGCTAAGTGACCAACCGAGCTATTTACTTTTACTTGATATTTCGATATCGATACTAAACAATTTCACATCCGCATCTAATGTTTTAAAAACAGAACTTGCAATCGTCATAAATGTATTTTTTCTTTATTTAGTTTTAACTAAATTATTTCGAAAAAAGAACTAATGAACTAATTGAGCGAACTAGTTCGCCATTGGATTATAAACTTAATTGAGCGCTCTCAGTGGTGACCGACTAGGCCCAAGACTAGTAACCAAATGGCAAATTTGGTAATATGTGACTTTAAAATGTCACCACTGTCAAAGTGACACTTGAGGTTCGTTACCTAATAAACCTATTTTATATGCATTCCTATTAATAGGTATTAAATGTGATTGTGTGTTTTTATGTTTGTTACACACTCACGCAAAAACTGCTGAAGGGATTTGAATAAAATTTGGCACACAGTTAGTTTATACCTAATTCAGCACATAGATAACATAACCTTAAAATAATACGTTTTCTCTCACCGATTCAAAAGTGCATTTCCACGAATGCTGGGAACAGTAGTAGGTCGAGTAGTAGAGCTCTTAGTGCAGAGTTCGTCCGGGGAAGCACTACCACCTTACCCATTTCCGCCGTGAAGCAGTAGTGCAATTGTATTACTGTGTTTCGGTTAGAAAGGTAAGGGGGCCGGTGAAATTACAGGCACATGAGACTTAACAACTTCACGTCTCAGGGTCGACAACGCATTGGCGATGCTCCTAGTGTTGCAAATGTCCATAGGCGGCGGTGACCACTTACCACCAGGTGGACTGTCTGCTTGTTTGTCGGCCCAAGTGGCATAAAAAAAAAAAAAAAAAGAACAGTGTGTAATGTGATTGAGTTTTATCCGATGACCACCGCAATTATTTTCATTTCATAGTACGTAGGTATATATAGTATAAATATCCTGGGACATTCTTTTACACATGGCCATCTGATCCCAAACTAAGCAGAGCTTGTACTATGGAAACCAGATAACTGATATACTACATTTTTTTTTCTAAATACATACTTACTTAGATATTTACACCCAGACACAGAACAAACAGACATGTTCATGCACACAAATGTCTGTCCTGGGTGGGAATCGAACCCGCGGCCTTCGGTTTGGCAGTCAGAGCGTTAACCACCAAGACAACTGGCCTGTCTATAGTATATATAGGTATATATAGGTACTATGTACTACTGTGTACTATAGGGCGACGTTACCCTTCATATCAAATAAATTAAAAAACATAAGTATGTTTAAGGAATTAAATTAGTCCCTTCAAAGCATTTTAGCACTTCTTTGAAAATGTGATAAAACTTATTGTAGACGTTTTGCCTACAATTAGGATATATTTTCACCCTAAGCCGATTTCGATAAAGCTTAGCTAAATTACCATTTGAAATCCCCATCAAAATTCGTTCAGTAGCTTTGGAGATTAACGTGTTCAAACAGTCAGATAGAAAGACCTTCATTTAAAAAATATGTGTTCTTGCATTAAATTTGACTTTAATTTGGATTTCATATATTCCACAATAAACTATTTGAAAATATCAAATTACCTGCTGTTTTATTATTTCATTTTAATTTTTATTTCATATTTTTCACAATAAACTACATATTTGAAAATATCAAATAACCGACTGTTTTATTATTTCATTTTAATTTTAATTTCGGATATTTCACAATAAACTATTTGAAAATATCAAATTACTCTAACGGACACGGCAGTGTACTTTTTTATTATTCAATGGCCAAGTTTTAAGTAATAAGAAACAAAATTGGGGAGGTCCATTATTACTTCCATCTTTGGCGGTTAATGTACCTGATAGCTTTAATTAAAGAACCACTGAAATAATAAATAATGTTGTTCCACAAAAAGGTTCAATACAATACACAACTCAATATTGTGAGTACCTACTCGACGGCGGTTGATCCAGTCTGCAACTGAACTAGAAACTCGATGTTGAATACCTATTCTGTCTTTTATTTACGTTTGTTTATTTGTACGTTACTGCGATTGAGTGTACATTGTTGTTGAAGGGTATTTATTTGACTTTGTTTTTAATTGTAATCATCCAATAATACTAGAAATGTGAATGGTTTTATGATTATCTGGTTGGATGGATGTGACTCACATAAGTGGCTCTTCGATTTCATTTGGCACACGGATTAATTAATGTAATAAGGGAGCTGTCTTGAACGACTGACGACATGCTTGGTTCCTACGTAGGCATCCAATAAGAGTCCTGTGCAAGTGAAACTTCTTATAGGAAGGCTTTGAAATTGTGATGCGCAATCTTTTTGTGAGACGAAAAATAAATGAATGATAAACACGATCTATGCTATAGATATATATCCTGTAATACAAATGTTTCACTTCTGACGTGTCTTTACGACAGTTTGTTCTCTTAATTTTATTTTATAGTAAGTATATATATTCTATATCTATGTATACATAAAAATGCATGTTTTTAGGATTGCCTTCTTGTACTATGTATCCGATAGTAATGATACTTTTGTGAGTTTTTTTCGTACGCTCAGGAACTATCCTGACTCAACGAAAAAACAAATTTCATAGCAACGCATGCCAGGAACTGCTAGTAATATAAAAATATTAGTTTTCTGCACTCCTTCTCCATATAAACTTTAGCAATGCCAAATCTCACACTCCTCCGTCCGCGCAATATGCTTGAAAAGGGGTACAAAGTTTTCTCTACTCGTATAAATATAATGTATAGATTCCGATTCACAATTTTCCCATCAGACACAATTTTAGGGTGGTTTGATAATTTTTTATCAAGTATAAAATGGTTACCGTTCGTTTATGACTACACTACATTGTTTTATGAATTTAATGCTGTCTTCAGCTACTTGTATTAAGTATCGAGTCCGTATTAAGAATAAATTTGATTCATCATAATGATTATATTTCTCGATGAATTTAATTATCATCGTATTTACAGCTGGTAATTTAATTTTAAGAATATAAGTGAACAATTCAGGGAAATTAATATATACGAATAGGAAGGCTTATATTTACTACAGCTATTTTATTTTTATGATGGCAATAACAAATCTCTAATTTTATACCCAAAATAACTTTTCGATTTTTAGCTTAGAAGTTAATTGTATTTCAATGTATGTATTTTGTACTCTGAATTTATTGTGGATATAATAAAAATATTTTCATTTAGTACGTTCAATAAATAAGTGAATACGGTCAGTATTATACTGAGTACCTAAGTCACATTTTTTTCTTAAGGTATGCAACCACTAAAACGAACTTAATAATATTCTACGCGAGTGAAACTTCGGGGCGATTACAAGTAACAGGGGGGCAATTCCACTAACATATCATATTATGCACCGAACCATTACCATATCACAACCAAACGTCAAATTTGACGTTTAATCGTATTGTACTAAACACATCAACTATCGAACTGCGGTTGTGATTCGGTAATGGTTCACATTCGTTCGAAAGATTCGTTTGTTTCGGTTGTAGTGCGCAGGAATAATCAATTTGACATTAATCGTGCCCATACCATTGCCGAACCAAACGTGCAACTCGAACGTTGCATTTAGTGGAATTGGGCCCCAGGTAGCCAATGTAAAAACCATAGATTATACTATCTGTTCTACCAGTACTAGCTACTAATAATTACTTTTTGAGCCGTACTTTTAGAATATCAAATGATGAATGTACGTTTGATTTTTATTTGTAAAAATATTCATAGACTAAAACGATATATCATAAAAAGTCGTTAAATGTAAAGGAATTCAAAGAATTAAGTTTTCTGTTAACTTTTAGTACGAACGTGGGAAGTATTCACTGTTAATCATTTTTGGAATATTACAGAGGCTACATTATAATCCGGGAAACTATGATCCGCAGGAACACGAGTAATCCCGCAGGGAGGCAGCTAGTTGAACATAATACCTGGAACCCCGTTCTCACTTGTATTGTGTGATCTCGAAGCGGTGTGCTAAAGTGCATTGCGCACATTTCGGCATTTACGTAGGTGCCTATCTAATATACCATTGTTTGTCTAATGATCTGGGTTCGAATTGCTAGTCAGAGTTGTATCAAAGGGGACGGCACACCACATCACTGCCCAATGCCATTGTAGCAGAAGGGTTTAGATAGCTTAGGCATCCTTTGATACCCTATTTTGGTCTATATATGCAATAGGTACTATTCCGATTATTGGCACATAATACCTAAGGATTTACTATCCATCGTCGGATTGTTATAGGTATGTCGTAATATTATCTATGGCAAGAGTCTCATCTACACCGTTCTTTTAAGAAGGTATTTGTTTGTTCTTTCCGGACAGACGTTGTCCTGTCTAAGTAAGCCCACAAACTATCAAAATTCATCAAAATCTAGATTTGACTTTTTTTTAGTAATGGTAATAAGGTTAATATGGAATGAATTGGTTTATTAAAAAACCAACGGAGTCATAACTCACCACTCGAAGTATAATTATTTTTTTAAGGCTTTATGCATAATATTATTTTATTAGTTATTAATATTAGTTTTTGTATCGCGCGTTATTGCTTTATTTTGAACTTGGCGACACAGTGACGCAAATTGCTCCCAATTAGAGGAAGTAATTATTATTGTAAATCAATAAATAAATTTTAGATGGGAATGATGTATTAAGTCGACATGGGATTTTGATTATAATTATTATTCTTTGTGATTAAAATTATGGAACATCGGTTTCCAAGTCGATCACATTTACATATCACTGATCTCCACATTTCAGCTGACAGCCGAGTGTACTGCCGACAGAATACATCTCGCATGTACAATTTCCCATTACTTAGCGTGCTGTATGTACTCCTCCTCGAATTGAATATCCATGGCCATCATTAATAGACACATGATCAAACATCAATTATTTGCTCATTTTCAAATGTGAACAAAAAATTAATAAAGATGTTCCATGTGTTGTTTTAAAATTTTGCGGGGCGGGGGCTTAAGCTTTTATATTCACATGATACAGGTTGTTCTTAATGTGCTATCGGCCATCAAATGTGCCGAGTTTAAAAGTATAAAAATATATTGCAAAACGCAGGCAACATTTATATTAAAATAAGGTTATTCGGGGAATATACATGGTGTATATTTGAATAAGCCGGATATGAAGAATTTTCCTAGTAAGGTAATCTCTGGAACTAGCAGTAAGAAATGAAATAATGTTTTCGCATTTCAGGGCCCGCGCAATTTTTTTTACATCATGCTACGTCCCCTAGTAGCGAGAAAAAAAAATCTGAAAAAACGCTAAGCGAAAACGAAGTAATAGCGCGGGCGGTCGCCATTTTTTGCATTGACTTATTTTATGAGTCGGAGAATATTTAGACTAAGTTTTATCAGTAATGGGAATGCGTGGGAAACCATGAAAAATAGCTAGTATATAACTATACTAGCTTTCCCCCGTGGTTTTACCCGCGTTTATAGATATACGAGTATAGGTATAGCCTCATTCAGGCAAACACAAGTTTCTAACCATATACCGATTTTCATCAAGACCAGTCTAATCGTTCTTAATTTATTACAAAAGTTAATTTCACGATTGAATAGTAAAGACAAATTTAATGCTTTTAGTACAGTTTTTCTCACCTATAATTTCGAGCAAAACTATTTATATAATAATTTTAATGAAAATATTTAATAATAAAAAATAAAAAGTTGAGTACTAAATTATTTGTTAACCAATATATAGATACAAGGATTTATATTTTCAAATTCTGTCATTTGATTCAATTGAATTGTGTTTTGTTATGGTTAAATTTTAATATATTTTGTCAGCATGGACACATTCAAAATACATGAAATTATTGAATACGTGTTTCCTCGTGGTACGGCAGGCAATATCAACGACGTATATACTATGCGAATACTACAAATGAATGCAGGGCATGTTATTGGTTTCAACGCTTCCATTACGGAAATTTTAATCTAGAGAATGAACCCCGCGGTCGGTCGAAAACTAACGTCGACAACGACGAATTCAAGACGGTGCGGTGGAAACTGATGATACTCAATCTACAGCTGACTTAGCAACAGCTTTGAACGTTAGCATCAAAACGATATTGATAATTTTACGTCAAATTGGCAAGGTCAAAACCTTGACACAAGGGTGCCACGTGAACTGTCCCTTATTCAGCTAATACAAACTTCGTCGGTGAGCCGCTTCACGGAGGCCTCGGAGAGCTTATCTCTCACGTGATTAGTAGTATTAGCGAAAGAGACAGAGAACGGAGGCCGCGACGAAACATCCGCGAGTTAGTGTCATTTTCCTTACAGAATCGAGCCCCTGGATGATCGCTAGCGCGACATATGTACGTACGCGTCAAGGCATGCCCTTCGTTGGTCAACAGACAAGAATCGAAGGGATTTACAACCGCATTGTCACTTGCAACGAAATTGAATTTTTCTACGTCAATACCAAGAGCTTATCGTGGTAGTCTAGTGCCGGTGTGATGCATCATAGCTTCTTATCATACTATATAGTATGACAATTACTGTGGATGAGTACCGTGAAGAACTGAACACATTGATGGAGAAGCTCGCAAGTTTTGCTCGTCCCCGCTGTATTTGCAGAGTTTCTACACTGCACAACTGACGGTCTCCAAGCTATAAGAGGTAGGGTTGGAAGCTGTCTATCATCTACCATATATCCATACCATTTTACAGTATTTGGACAACTTCTTGTTAGGCGAAAAATTCATTGCCAGAGATTAAGTATGAACAAAATGCCTATGATGAATTTGTTCCCTTCCGTCCAGCTACCTTTTACATGAGGAGCATTGATAAATTGCCAACCGCGCTAGCAAAGGTACATCGAGAGCAGGGGTGAACGCTGCAATAACAAAAAACGTTACTCTTTTGTAATAAAACCATTTCATAGGTAAATACTTCGCATTAAGCATATTAAAGTGCAATAAGCATTTAAAAATTTCAATATTGCCTGCATTCCAAAAACTGGGAAGCATCTTAAAATCATTACTGTCAATTAACTATATTTTAAAAATTATACATTTGATCAGTTTGAAATGTCCATGAGTTCGAGTTACGATTGAAGGTGGGGGAGAATGGAACGAGGGAGGTGTCGGATATTACAGGGGAAGTCCCGAAGTCATCGATCATCGTTACTGTCAGATGAGCGAAGCGCCTTTTAACGAGGTAGGTACCCAAGGTTCGGTGTGGTGACCGCTTCCTATACCTGTTGTATGTTAGCTTTGCAGTGGAAATGTCAAGTCGATGCGACTAACTTCAATTGATATCTAGCACCAGAGACCCAACTATACTGTAGACAAAGGTTCATATTAAATCTGTGAATTTATATTGCTACAACCTTTTGCTTCAAAGGAACGTAGGTAAATGCTATCTGCCAAACAGTAGTTGCAGATTGACTTTCCAATTCAATTTTGATAGAATAATGTTCTGTGTAATTAAGCCATGTAGTTTTGTCTACAGAACAGCATTTTATTGATTTATATGTATTTTTAGAACGCAGCGCCGCTAGGTTGATTTTGGATTCGGACAACGTTCTGTCTGGAGATTCAATGTCGCAATTAGTTCGTAGGTAGTCAATCTGGGAAATCTATTTCAGGTCCGTCGATAAAATGTTGTTGCTTTAGCAAATATATTTTCTTTTTACGTAACAATAATTGATATACGTTACATTGGAATAAAATATGGTGAGCAACCAATACAACGTCAATAACTGATGACTAACAAGATAACTGTGGGCCACTGTAATGTAGGATACCGGAGAACGGAATCAGCCTTTGTGGGTATTAGGTTCCTACATCACAAATCTCCAAAAATAAAATTGTATGGTCAACAGGTTTCCACACTTAGCACTAAGAAGCCGATGAATAAAAATCACTCGAATCACTTTAGAATAGGAATTCTAACTTAATAATATAAATGAGAATATGTCAGAATTTTACGTTTTCGCAAATAAAATAAACGAACCGAATTCCATGAACATATATGTAGGTATCTGGTGTCCAGTGATAGACATAAATGACACAACACAGCATCGTGACAAAGAGCAGTATCATTTCCAATCAAATGTAAAAAAATACGGCTTTTCCATACATTTTGGTTCAATAGGTATTGAATTTGTTCACGTATTAAGTGTCACTATCGGAGAATGAACAAATAAACCCGTAAAATAGTCGTAAGGTGCATGACAGCGGTAAATAAAAGTTTTCATTTTATAACTCTTGGGCCGAAAAACAGGCAGACGGTCCACCTGATGGTAAGTGGTCACCACCGCCTATGGAGATTTTGCAACACCAATGACATCGCCAATACATTGTCGTCCCTTTGACGTGAAGTTGTTAAGTCTCCTGTGCCTGTAATTTCACCGGCTCCTTTACCTTTGTAACCGAAACAGTAATGCTAGTGCACTATTGCCTCACAGCGGAATGGTTCTATTACTTCCCCGGGCGAACTCTGCACTAAGAGCTCTCGGAAAATACTCTATTCTCATATTTATCTTGCTGGAGATACGTTTAAACATTGTGGGTCATACGAACATCGAAAGGTACCTAAGCTATTACCTCTTTAATCTCAGATCGCGATAGGTTGAGCCAGCCGCAATGGCTTCCGGATATTCCGGTGCGATAAAGCAAAACTTCTATTGAAGCGTCTCTATTTTTTGGGTATTTGACTCGTTACAAATGTGAAAGTTAAGCTTCCGACAAATAGTAATCTATTCAGTTTTTAGTCATTGTAATTAAAAAGGTACATATATCTCAATAATAGAAGAAAGTAGCCCATTAGCCTGAAGCCATTTAATTTACTTACTGAATTGTAGTCCCGCCAACTTAATTGCTTATGAACCACTCAGTACAGACCGACTGAATGACAACAACTCTTCTGTCTTTTTTTTGTATATTTTCTCTACACATTCTGTCGCTTTACTATTGGTAGTCTGGTTTCTTATAAATATTTATCTCGAAGTACGAGTTTGGTTGGTTATTAGTATTCATTGTTGTCAGGGTATAATTAAAATATTCGTCCAAAATTACAACTTATTCCGAAATTAGATTATCAAGCTAGAAGAAACAAACAAAGTCTTGTCTGCCCTCAACTGGCTGTTTATTGCAATTTATATGCGGCCAGATAGACAGACGAACGAATTATATTAAAAAGACGTATTATAATAATAAATAAATCCGTTTATATATAACTAGCTGCCCCCCGCGTTTTTACCCGCGTTCCAGTGGGAGTTACATGTATTATATTAGGTTAGGGAAAAAGGTCTTTTCGCATTATAGTATGTATGAACTTGTAATAAAATCTCTTTGGCTATATGGTTTTGGTATCATTGAAAGTTTAAATTTTAAAGAACATAATTCCAAATTCAAATTAGGAAAACGTGTGATTTGCATTTGTTTTTCGCACCGCCAAGTTGAGTGAATCTAATGAAGAAATTCGATTCATTTTAAAATTTTACTCCTAAAAAGGTAAACAGGCAACGCAAGCCGCGAAAAATATTTGCGATGTTTATGGACCTAGTGCAGTGTCTGTGAGAGTAGCACAAATTTGGTTTAAGCGTTTTCAATCCGGAAATTTTGATGTCAAAGATGCACGTCGCTCTGATCGCCCCATTACGGATAAAATGGATGCCGTTTTTGAAAAAGTGAAGCAAGATCGGCATATCAGTAGTTACGACGTAACTGAAGAACTGGGAATTGACCACAAAACAGTTTTGGCGCATTGAAAAAAACTGGGTACACAAAAAAGCTGGATATTTGGGTACCTCACGAGCTCACTGAAAGAATGGATCACGTACGACAAGAACGTGCGAAAAAGGTCGTGGTCTAAGGCCGGTCAGGCTTGACAGACTGTGGCGAAACCCGGGTTAACTCGCAACAAGGTGATGTGTGTGTGTGTGTGGTGGGATTGGAAGGGCATTATTCATTATGAGCTATTACCACCAGGCAGGACCATCGATTCTGAACTCTACTGCGAACAACTGATGAGATTAAAGCAAGAAGTTGAGAGAAAGCGGTCGGAATTATTCAACAGAAGGGGTGTGGTTTTTCATCATGATAACGCTAGACCTCACACATCTTTAGCCACTCAGCAAAAATTAAGAGAGTTCAGCTGGGAGATATTAATGCATCCGCCGTATAGTCCTGACCTTGCACCTTCAGATTTCCACCTGTTTCGGTCTCTTCAGAATTCTTTAGGCAGTGTCAGGTTAACATCACGAGAGGACTGTCAAAACCACTTGTCGCAGTATTTTGATCAGAAGTCCCAAAATTTCTATAGCAATGGGATCATGTCCCTACCTACAAGATGGCAAAAAGTTATCGAACAAAATGGTACCTACATACTTTAGTTAAATGTAAATAAACTATATTAAAAATGTTTTGAATTTTCTTAAAAAATGCGAAGGATTTTTTTCCCCAACCTATTACATATAAAAACGTTTATAAAAAGAGTAATTGCTGAGTTTATTGCCGGATCTTCTCAGTAAAACACAACCTTCCGAACCGGTATTAGAGTCATTATTTATTAGGTTTACCAACTATTGTTACAGTCTTACATACACAATTTATACAGAAGGAAAAATTATAATATATTTATTTTTATTAATTATAATATCTTTATAGGTAAACACCACATGCAATTTTAGGACATCATGTAAATTAAGGTTTACATTTTGTTTATCTTACGTTATTAATTATATATATGGTCAGAATGAAGGTGAAACCTTTTATTTCATGTCATTATACGCCACTTGTATCACTCTAAAATCCGTTGCGTAGTTTTAAAATAGGCATACATAGGGACATACAGACAGCGGGAAGCAACTTTGTTTTATACTATGTAGTCAAACACAAAAGACAATGTGATATTGATAAATTCGAATTGATGATTTAATTCTTAAATCCATAATTGACAACAAGTCGGGTCGTCACTAATGTTAATGCAATAGATACGAAGTTGACTAACTAAGCAGAACCTCCATCGATCATCTAGTACCCGAACATTATTGATAAGTCAACCATTGATAACGCTATTACAAGTTAGTTAATGATAAGTTCGCTTTAGTTCAGACGGAGAATTCGTGAATTCAATTGATGTAGTTAATTTAGCACTATGTTAGTTGGTTTAATTGTCATATAGTTAATGACGCGATTGAGTTAGTGGCTTTAGCTCCTCAAAATTCTCTGCAGAATTTTACAATAAGAACCCCAGAACGTGGTTTTCTAAGACTTTAGGAGGGTACTATATGTAATATCCGAGGACAGGACATTATTCACAAATGGTTACTTGAGCCCAAATTGAGCAGAGTGTACTGCTTGTACTATGGCTAGCAGGGCTGGGTAGCAGCCTGGGTGGGAATCGAACCCACGACCTGCGGGGTGGCAGTCAGGGTCTCTAACCACTAAGCCCCCTGACCCGTCAACTAAGGAAGGTAATTACTTTTCATAGTTTAATTACATGAAATCTATTCATAAATCTATAGATATTTTAGCTTTAATCTGTTATTTACAACTATATAACTAGCTGGTCTATCAGATGTTATCCTGTCGATTTGCAAAGGAGTACTTCCAGAAATACGGTCATAAGAAATTATAGCATTTTTTATATTCCGTGTATACATGCGAAATGATTTCTACCGGCAGTACACTGCAGTAATGCTGGAGATTAAGCTCAAAAATTATTGACCGTTGATGTCTCAGGCGATACGGTGACAGGCCAGTTGGCTTGGTTATTAGCGACCCTGCCAAGTCGCAGGTCACGGGTTCGATTCCTACCGTGGACAAACATTTGCGTGCATGAAGATGTCTGTTTGTGTCTGGGTGTTAATGTAAAACAAAAGTAGTATACCTATCAGTTATCTGGTTTCCATAGTTACAAGCTCTGCTTAGTTTGGGATAAGAATGACCGTGTGAAAAGAATGTCCCCAAGATATTTTTTTTTATTTAATTATATAATATTCGCTTGCATTTTCTCTTTCTTCTCTATCGTCCAGAATGTGTTTGTGATATCCGATACGATTCGATTTCATTCCACTTGTCGCGTTGCTCTGCAGTTTCATTAGAAATATTTTTTTATTGATTTGTAACATTGCACGTCCTGCGACCTAGATCGCTCCGGTATATTTAGTAAAGAGTATATTTATATATATAATATTATAATATATATAATATATAATAGTATAGAGGTATATTTAATACTATACTTGTAATTTGATAATCAGATTGTAATCTTTTAATAACACTAGCTGTGCGAGCGTTTACGAGTACTGCGTCGCCGGCGCGGTCCAAAGGGGAGGGTCACAGGGGACATGACCCCCCCCTAAAATAGTAGGTACAGGCCAAATTGAAAAATCTTCAAAATAATTACGAAATAAAAAAATGCATACTGTGATGAAATATGAAATGAATTGAAATATTGAAATTTTTTTTTTTATTCAAATAGGCCTTCACAGGCACTTATGAATGGTCAGACTCTACCACCGGTTCGGAAGGTTGCTTTTACTGAGAAGAGCCGGCAATAAACTCAGCAATTACTCTTTCCAAATAAGATTTTGTACATAAAGATGTGTCTTGCTGGAGCGAGCGCTACACCCAAGCATTGTCGTCATTAAAATAATCATTTGTATTGTAGAAAGCCTTTTGTACTAAAACAGTCTTAATTCTTTCCTTAAATTTTTGTAAAGGCAAATTTAAAATTTCAGCAGGGATTTTATTATAGATGCGTGCACTAAGTCCTAAAAATGAGCCTTGCACTTTTTGCAGTCTATAAGCAGAAGTGACAAGTTTATCCTTATTTCTAGTATTGATGGAGTGCATATCACTCTTTTTGACATAAAGACTAATATTTTGATGTACAAATATTATATTTGCATAAATATACTGCGATACAACTGTGAGGATATCAATTCGTTTAAACTTTTCTCTGAGGGAAGCTCGAGAACTCAAATTATAAATTGCTCGAACAGCTCTTTTTTGCAATATAAAAATAGTTTCTATATCAGCAGCTTTACCCCAAAGCAAAATGCCGTAGGTCATAACACTATGAAAGTAGCTAAAATAAACTAATCTAGCCGTATCGACATCTGTAATCTGCCTGATTTTTCTAACTGCGTAAGCTGCTGAACTAAGTTTTCCCGCAAGACATGATATTTGTGTCCCCCATTGAAGTTTTGAGTCTAAAGTAATTCCTAAGAAAACTGTTGACTCAACAAGGCTAATAGCTTCGTTGTCTAACATTATACTACAGCCTAGTTGCTTAACATTGGGTAATGCAAATTTAATACATTTAGTTTTTCTTGAATTTAAAACAAGATTATTAACAGTAAACCAATTTAATACCTGGGCTAATGCACCGTTTACATCGTCATAATTGTATTTCAGTCTATCAACACCAAAAATCAGTGAGGTATCGTCAGCAAACAGTACAATTTCACAGGTATTTCTTACGTAAAATGGTAGGTCATTGATGTATACTAAAAACAGAAAAGGCCTTAGAATAGAGCCTTGGGGTACACCCATATGCACAGGAGAACCAGATGATTTAACTCCATTAACATTAACATTTTGAGTTCTCTCTGTATTATTATAAGTGGACCCCCCCCCCCCCCCCCCAAATTTCATGCTGAGACCGCGCCTGCTGTGTCGTAGCGTGATGTTATATAGCCTAGAGCCTTCATGGATAAATGGTCTAATAATAACTAATAAATAATAAAAAAATATATAGGTAGGCGAATATGAATCCGCTTTAATTAAAATAGATCTTTACTCAGGCTGTGAAGAGCCCACAGTACAAAAGCGAACCAACTCCATAACAGTTATTAAATAATGCATTTAATATGTGTAACTTGTGAAATTTTCATCTCGACTTCCACTAGCATTATAACAGTCTTTGTTGTCGATGTGAATGTTTCCGGAACTTTCCTCACCCCGTGGAAATTTTAAACACTCCACCATCTATCCGTTGGAATATTTCACGAGAAAGTTTTAACCCCAGCGGATGTTTTCAATACTCCGCATCATATTACCGCTGGAATAATTCCCGAGAAACATGACATTTTATTTTACTTAGCAATTGGTGCTATATATATATATATATATATATATTAAAATTATGCTGAACTTTAAAAAAAATCCTTTGTATTAACCCTCAAGAGATATAAACTTCATTATCTACAAATGATAAGTGTAACGTTCTCTTGATTATACCATGAATACTATTATATATATATTATATATTTATACTATTACCCCCAATGTTCGATGTACAGAAACACCATGGTGTCTGTAAAAATCTGCATCATGTCTTCAGATTTTTTAATGTTTACGTCTGTCTACGTGACCTATTTTTTCAGATTTTTCGACCCCCCCTCTGGGTCTTGGCTCTGATTTTTTATCATTTCACAGACAAAAAGTGAAACCTGAGCCATCCCCCCGCTCCTGTGACTGGCCGTAGTCCTTCCGCGGGTTCCCCCCCCCCCCCCCCCCCAAACGGGTCACGTAGTATGAGTACGTTCCCTAAGGTGTAAATACAGGTCTAGTAAAAGAATTGTCCTTATTAAAGTCTCAAGAAATAATGAATATTAATTCGTATATTTGAACACGACTCTAATTCGTAATCCCTTAATCGCTAAGGAGCCTAGACTATTGGCGATATGTAAATTCCCGTGGAGAGACCTAATCTCTATCTTCTCCACACCTGAGCCATCGATCGGATGGATCATTTGGTCTAATTTTAATGATCTAGGTTTGTGGATGAACATCCTAAGTCTTTGTTTTAAAACAGAAGCTATCGTCGTTTTAGCTTCTATATAGCCTCAAATTGGAAAAATACCTGTATGTCAATCATTTATTTATTTATTTCAACGACAAAATCCACAGCTCTTAGTCACTAAAATTTCTCTCGTATATACCAATACTTACAGCCAATAATGGATTTAAATTTGGATTTTTTAACCTAATTTTATTTAATGCAGTCACATCCATACTGTATTCAGTACTTAATTATATCATTCAAAATTATATAAAAACAAGAATATGTGTTTAAATATATTTTATATATTTCCTCGCGAAAGAAGGGCACTACGCCCTTCTTTTCCTAGGCAGGCATTAACATTCTAAACACTTGCTCTTGGCAACTGTAAGTATGTATGTTTGGGAGAAAGCCTTGTTTGGTCAACAGTTAGAATTTTTTGGCTTTACTTTGGTTGCCCATAATTATATTTAAATGATAACATCGAGTAGTAGAACTCTTAGTGATGAGCTCTACCGGGGAAGTACGACTACTTACCCATTTCCGCCGTGAAGTCGTAGTGCACTTTTATTACTGTGTCCGGTTAGAAAGGTAAGGGGGCCGGTAAAATTACAGGAACATGAGACATCCCCCCGCTCCTGTGACTGGCCGTAGTCCTTCCGCGGGTTCCCCCCCCCCCCCCCCAAACGGGTCACGTAGTATGAGTACGTTCCCTAAGGTGTAAATACAGGTCTAGTAAAAGAATTGTCCTTATTAAAGTCTCAAGAAATAATGAATATTAATTCGTATATTTGAACACGACTCTAATTCGTAATCCCTTAATCGCTAAGGAGCCTAGACTATTGGCGATATGTAAATTCCCGTGGAGAGACCTAATCTCTATCTTCTCCACACCTGAGCCATCGATCGGATGGATCATTTGGTCTAATTTTAATGATCTAGGTTTGTGGATGAACATCCTAAGTCTTTGTTTTAAAACAGAAGCTATCGTCGTTTTAGCTTCTATATAGCCTCAAATTGGAAAAATACCTGTATGTCAATCATTTATTTATTTATTTCAACGACAAAATCCACAGCTCTTAGTCACTAAAATTTCTCTCGTATATACCAATACTTACAGCCAATAATGGATTTAAATTTGGATTTTTTAACCTAATTTTATTTAATGCAGTCACATCCATACTGTATTCAGTACTTAATTATATCATTCAAAATTATATAAAAACAAGAATATGTGTTTAAATATATTTTATATATTTCCTCGCGAAAGAAGGGCACTACGCCCTTCTTTTCCTAGGCAGGCATTAACATTCTAAACACTTGCTCTTGGCAACTGTAAGTATGTATGTTTGGGAGAAAGCCTTGTTTGGTCAACAGTTAGAATTTTTTGGCTTTACTTTGGTTGCCCATAATTATATTTAAATGATAACATCGAGTAGTAGAACTCTTAGTGATGAGCTCTACCGGGGAAGTACGACTACTTACCCATTTCCGCCGTGAAGTCGTAGTGCACTTTTATTACTGTGTCCGGTTAGAAAGGTAAGGGGGCCGGTAAAATTACAGGAACATGAGACTTAACAACTACACGTCTCAGGGTCGACAATGCATTGGCGATGCCTCTGGTGTTGCAAATGTTTATAAGCGGTGACCACTTACCATCAGGTGGATCGTCTTGCTTGTTTGTTTGCACATGGATAAAAAAAAGACAAAAAACCGTAACCTTTTTTTATCCGTTTAACATAAATGTTTCAAGTATAAATAAGCATGATATTATGCATTCAAATGTTATCGTGTAGTAGATAAGTCGGCCAAAACAAGAGAAGCTAATGGAAGGCATTCTCGGGAGCTCGGTAGGGGGGAGGATTGGTGGTTGACAAACAGGTCATTCGGGTGGTTAATAATATTTATTTCATTAATATGATTTAAGTATTACAAAGGTTTTGTTTTGGTTTACAAATCGAAAATCGACTTAAACAAGTGTAATTAAACAACCATTGTATACATCAGCAAGGGCGTGGTAAAACACCAATTTAATATCCAATTTCCCTGAATGTATTTTCGCTTCGTGGCAACGTTTTGGTGTTTTCAGTTGAGTGCGAAATACAATTATCATCAACGTATTTGACTTTTTATTTCATATATCTGTGTTATAAGTTCGAGTAAAATCATTTTAATTATTGTTCAAATTGCGAAAAAAAAAATGAAATTATATCCTGACGGTTTATTCATTGTTATTTTCTGTATGGATTATTAAAGATACTAAGATCACCAAATACAAGTTTTATTACTACTTTATATTCATTTTTAAAACAAGCTTGCCTGGAATGGGATCATGACATAAGCCCAAAATGTATGATCAATTGCGACCCAGAATCTTTGGATAGATGCAGTGCCGGATAAAGCAAGCGCGGGGCCCGTAGCAATTTCTGTCGAGGGGCCTTAGGTTGTAAAAAAACAATCGGTGGTGGGCGGCCTTAGACACGCGAGGCCCCCTTTTGCCCGGGGCCCGCAGCAATATCTGTCGAGGGGCCTTTGGTTTGCTATGGGTTCTTAAATATAATGTGGTAAAAAACACAATCGGTGGTGGGCGGCCTTAGACACGCGACGCCCCCATTTGCGCGGGGCCCGCAGTAATTGCTACTCTTGCTACGTTGTTAATCCGGCGCTGGATAGATGCAGTAATTGACATACATTTCAATGCAAGTAAAGTCAAACAATCTGTTAGCAATTATCAATTAGCCCACGGATTTAGATCGGGGTTTTGTACTGAATTAAGCCGACAGTCGAGAAGCGCAGCCTATTTCCAGTTAGAAGCTTTTATTGAGTTTAGACATTCCAAACCTATGTTAGGTTTGTTTTGTGTAGGTATATCTGAAAAAAAATGTAGATTATTTATTTTGTGTTATATGTATCAATTGCCTATTTTTCTTTATATGAATAAGTATTTTTTATAGTGTAAATAAACTATGGTAACTGAATAACATTGTTTTGTAACTTAAGATAAGTAATGAATTTTTGTGAAAATATTTAGCAGGTATGTGTCAATATAATTCATAAAGTTCATTTAGTTACACATCAATATTATTTATTATTATCTACCTATACTACTGCTACACTTTCTGACAAAACAGTAGTTAATTGTGAATATTTCAATATTATTAAAACATATATAATATTCTCTGTTTCTAATTTCTTTTACTGATAATATTTAAATTTGTCTGTTACTACTAAACAACAATAAACAAACAAAAACCTAGTATTAAAAAAAAATTATAGTACTGAAGCCTTTCAATTTATATATAGACTAGCTTTCCCCCGTGGTTTCACCCACGTTTATCGATATCATATACTCGTACATACGGCCTATATCCATCTACGAAAATTTCCGCGTGGAATGGTAGCAGTCTCATCCCGATATGTTCAGTAGTTTTATATGTAGATATACGGATTGACTTCCCTTCTTATATATTATTTGAGTCGAGAAACAAATAAACGATATAACTGCACCGCACTGACAAAGTTTTCTCATAAAGCACGTGACATATACCTACCTAACCACGGTAGATTCTATCCTAAGCCCTAATCTATTGCTTGCACGTATATTCCGTGAATCTGCAAACTTTTGGGAAAACTAGTAGAATATTATTTAAATTATTTTCACATTTATTTCATCTGGGTATTTTCGCCAAGTTCATGTTTTGATTTAAGAGTAGGAAATAGTAGGTATTTCCTACTCTTAAATCAAAACATGGTATTTTTTTAACTAGGTATTTTCTGCCTAAGTATATTAAAGTTTTGACGCCGATGTTATAAAAAAAAATTATGGGTTTTTTAACATATATTACAACTTTGTTAGTGTCTGGAATTCTGCTTTGTCTATGACCAAGATTTGGGGCCCGTAGAGTTAGGTGCTTGGCTCTTCATGGGATCTGATAACTTTTTAACAGTTTTTTAACAGTGAAAGCGTTATGAGCTTGTGAGTCTTGGCAACCTATTTTACATTAAATATTTTAATGGGATTTTATATCTTTTTTATAATACAGTCATATTAAAAATTACCATTTTATTATTTCGAGTAGTATTTCTGGTGCATCATCTATTTCTTTTTTAAGAAAGTAGATATACCGATTTTCCATTAGAAATACAGAAATACCTATACCAATACCCTTTTTGGGGTTGAAGGCTGACAGTTGTTTTAGCCTGACCTGCATACTAAAATTCAGCTTTCCGGAAATGTTCTAAATGTTTTGACTAGTGAGTGACTGGGTCAGTGACAATAACGGCGTATCTTGGGTATTAATAATAATAATAGCAGCTAGAAAACTGAAACATAGTGCGTTTTATAAATCTGCTAATAAGCTTGGTGAATAATTGGTGAATTGAGCTCTCAGGCATTATCCAGACCGAAGATTAGGGTTTGAAAACACGACAAAACGCTTTTATAAAACGTAGGTAGTACTCCCCTGCATTTTAGTTCATCATGGCGAGGGGCGCCGTGCCCCCACCATGTCCCAGGCTGTTTATTAATTCAATGACTGTCTGTGAGTCGGAAATTTCCACTTAGTGAGTCGATGGGGGAAACATATTTGTTTGAAATACAACCTACACCTACAATACTTGTTATTGATTTACCCTTAAATATGATATCGATAGTAACTAATTAAACTTTGACCTTATGAATATTTCACTGTCATTCATATAATTTGTGCGACAAAACTTATAATGATACGAGAACATGTATAAACAAAAAAGTTTATATTTTAGCTATCTTTAGACTAAATAGTTTTAAGTAATTAGTTAAAACGTTCGTGACACAATCAATAATGAACACACACTCGATACGCTGTCCATAAATTGTGACTTCAAGCAATGTCATAAAGTGGAATCCGAGGTCCGGTAAAAAGTTAATATGAAACATTTTACATAATAGAAAAATGCAGTCAGCTGTAAACGGAATATCAGGCGAGGAGGTCGACATAAAGTCTGCAGACCGGCTCAGTATATAGTCCAATAGGATAGTATACTACATGTCAATAGTCCTCCCACCTCTAAGTCACAAATGCAGTTCGATATTGAATAGTTATTTGTGCAACAAGACAGCAAAGTCATTTTTTGCTGCGAGTGCTGATTTTGAATCCTGAGCAAGCGAAGGATTCAAAGGCACGAGATGCAAAAAACTTTGCTCTCGTGTAACACACATGACTTTTCACTTCAGCAGCGAGAACACTTTAGGAGATAAAATAATAAACAGGAACTTATTGTTTTAACTCTTCCGGTGTTAAAATACTGTTCTCGTCGCTAGTTTCACTCATATTTTACGATTATTTTAATATTTTACACTTTTAAATTCACTGATTTCAGACAGCAAAACCTACATGTTTGAGCTACTGAAGTGAAGTAGAAGTAGATTCCTCGATACAGCCTTGTTTTTTTTTATACTACAAGGGCCGACAATCAAACGTATGGTCCACCTGATGGTAAGTGGTCACCGCCGCCTATCGACATTTGCAACACTAGGGGCATCGCCAATGCGTTGCCGACCCTGAGACGTGAAGTTGTTAAGTCGCATATGCCTGTAAATTCACCGTAATTGTCTAGTGAGAATTGGAACCTGTTTTAATTTTGTAATAACTGTGTGTGTTGCTGAAATCAATATTATTATTATAAAATTAATGTTAATTTTTTTACTTTTTAAAATATTTTTAAATATATAATAATTATTATTACTATTTAAAGCGTGTAATTCTGATAATTTCAAAAGTAAAATATCACATGGCTAAAGCATAGTTTGCATGTGACAAAATATAGAATACTTAGTTTTACATACTATTTTGTCCTTCTACCTTCTAGTAGCAACAAGACAAGCACAATCAACTAAATATGTGACCAACAAATAAATGTATTATTAGCTATTCCATTCCATAGTTAAATAGAACAAGGTTTATATTTATGCATTACAATTCAAATTGGTTGTAATTTTTTTATGTAATATAAGTGTGACTTGAATCCACTATTACAGCCAACATCCAGCATAAAAAAAAATATCAGATCAGAGATCAAATCGTAAAGTGGTAAGAACAATTTTAGTGGTGAAGCCGATACTTAAACATAGATACATTTATCTTATGTAGGTATATCAGTACCCACCATCAAATCAGCTTAGTATTGTTTAGCGTAGGTAAATGTGTTGTAATACAAATTATAAATAACTCGATATATTTGCGTAGTTATTAAAATATTTATATTTTCATGTCACGCCTTACTTGATTGCTTCTCAATGATGCATATCTCAATTTGTCACCGTATTTTTTATGTCAAAAGGTTGACAAACAAGCCGACTCTTTGGCGGGAACTTGCAAAGTGACGTTGCGTTTTAATATTCGTGCTATTTTAATTAAAGCTGTTCTTCGCATCCGAAGTTCATCCGATTATCTATCTTTATATATAACAATGAGGCTTTGTCTGTATGTCCTTTATAGAATTGTAAACTATACAACGGATTTTAATGCAGTTTTCAGCAATAGATAGACTGATTCAAGAGGAAGGTTAAAACCAGGATTGAAAGCGGGCACAGCCGCAGGTCGCAGCTAGTTCAGAATAAAAATATAGTAACAGTAATACAATAACAGTAAACTATTTTTAAAGATAGGGACTCATTTTGTTGAGGTTGAAATAAAAAAAAAAATATCTAGCCTTAATTTTAAAACAAGTAGGTAAGCAATTTCATAAATTTCAAAGAATTACAACGTTGATTTGGTTTTATTATTAACATAACGTAACCCTCCGTGCGCGAGTTCTGCTCCCACTTTCCCTGTTTTTATTTCTGTCAATTTGATGAAACCCATTTACTCATTCATTAATTGGGAATTGCTATTGAAACGCGATCGGAGTGGAAAATGGAAGTTGAACGAATAAACGAAAAATAATAAACATAACACCTTTTCATTCTAGCTTATTAAAATAGGCAGATATAGGTACCTACTTACATAGGCTAAATGAAGTCAGGAACAAGACCTGGGGCTCGATTCTGTAAGGAAAATGACAGTAGCTCGAGGATGTTTCGTCGCGGCCTCTATGCTATATCTCTGTCGCTAACTACGCAATCATGTGAGACGAAAGCTCTCCGAGGCCTCCATGTGGTGGCAAGTTTTTATTAGGTGAATAAGGGGGCTGTTGGTAATTATATATTATCTGGCGCACCAAAAAAATATCAACTCCATATGTCTCCCTGATGCACTATCACTTTACGTCAGAAGGAAGTTAAAGTTCTCATCGAAATACATACAGACTGACTCCGCTGCCCATGTATATTTATTGCAATCCAGTTCGACATTCTCGCCAAACATTAACCTCAATCATCTACTATGAATCAATATATTACCTATCAAGTCAATGTTAACCTGCAAATAGGTACCTATACATGCGCATAATGCACAAAAGCAAATAACAATATAACACGAACTAAATATATATGTTTGTTTGTCATGCCCTCCTCCGCCGAGAGTTAACAAACATGGGATATGTATAGGGTCATTGAATGTGATGTTTATTATTATTGAATTTTCGTCTGCCAATTCTATTTCATTCCACATTTCACCTATTGGTACATTTATTTTGCTTTTATGTTCAAATAACAGGAAAGATCAATTTTGATTTCCCTTTTAGCAGGCAAACAAGAGTAAATATATTCGTGAAGCCTTATAACTAAACTTAAATAAAATAAAGCTGGCAGCTTTTTAAAAACTTTATCAACGCCAGTGCCTTCCACGTCTGACCAAGCCGTGTGTGACAATATGCAATATGCATTCATATTGCGTTTACCTCAAATAGGGGACAGGGTAGGCATGATAACAGTATATCGGCTGCAATAGTTTTAGTAAAATAACATTTAGTTTATACATTTATTATCATGGGTTCAATTCACATTCAGAATAACCTTTTGTGTGCATGAACATGTCTGTTGTTTCAGTAGCTGGGTATAAATATATAAGTTAGTATATGTTTATTAAAAAAATAACTAGGTGTTCGTTATCTGGACCCACGGTAGTGTGTCAGCCAAGCTCCAAAAGGGTGATACACGGTCACGGACATAACATGGATCTTAAATGTCCTATGAAGTTACAATTTTGCGTCTCGTAAGACCCTCTTCTAATTCGAACCTCAAATTTCACTAAAAAAATCTCATACTATTCCCAAGATTATGTACGAATAGCACTATTTATATCACTCACTGACTTGCTAATATACCGAGTCACTTATCAAAATATAAACTACTTACATCCCTGGTGGTTTAGCTAGTTAAAAAGTGGTGTGGAGGTAGGTTATAGGTCATACTCGTATACCTATATAGGAAAAGGTCAGAAATAATTATATTAAGGATTGTTGTCGTTAGATGACAGGAGCTACGATTTAAGGAACTGTGAAACAACTTGGTGACCAGTTAGATTTAAATTGTTTTATTAGAGGACCTGTCCATATCGGTATTAAACGTTGTTTTGTTACGAACTTGGCTTTTTCTTACATTTTTATTTTGGTGGGATATCAGTTATCTATTTGTTATTTATAATACATACTCTTCTTCATTTCCATCAGATGATCATTTGTAAACATGTCCTAAGATATTTTTTATTTTACTTAATGATAGGTTCTGCTACAAGAACAAAGTAAACATTTATGTTTTTAATTCAAATCGTAAAGCCTTCTAAAATTCCCACCGATTCGGAAGTCCACCTTGAACTGAGATTTACCGGCAAAACATTCTGCATTGTTATTTTCCTAATACCTACTTAATCTTAATTTGATAATCCAACTTAATTGATTGTTTTTTTTACAAAATTTTATACATTTCCATAATGAGTAAACAATAAATAATACTTTATTGATAAGCATCGTTAGAGCCGATACGTTAGAGAACACAGTACTCGGAAACTCTCTACAGCAATTGAGCTTTGCAATGCGCTTCAATTATAAGCTCGCCATTTGCCTGTTATTACGTCGGAATCCTACTGCTAACCCTCTATTCCTGGATACTCAAGTTGTAAGCGCCGCAATAACGGTGTAGAATATACAGTACCGGCTGAGGGAGGCCGCTGTATTGTTATTCTCGCTCCCGGACAAGAGCGTCCTCCACTAGTAAATAGTGACACAGAAATCAATGTTGACTTGTCTTGTATACCTAGAGCGGCATTGTTTTTATAAACTCGTTTTTGTTTAATGAATTCGCAGATGGGTACTTTCATAGAGTTAGTATTGTCAGATTTTTACTTAATTGGGATGCAATGAGCAAATCACTAGCATTTTGATTTAAAAATCTGTTTGTCTTTAAATGTTGTCACTCGTATACATGCTCATTGTATTAGTGAGCATAACTATATATGCAGCACATGTTAAAAAGTTGTAAATGAACTCTCTACAGCTGGAAACAACAACTATAACAACCCATACGATTCACAATAAGTTGCTCCTACTGAGTTTGGATAGATTATAGGTACTGTCGTCAATAGACTGGCCGCTAGCCAGTAGATATATGGTATACGGAAGCCCGGCTAGCGTATAAACCGTTGTTATGTCAGGCACCTACAGCATTGTTCGTCTGGCGAGTGTTTGTTGCTTGGAGGTCTATAGCGCTCACCGTAGTGTTGTCTGGATCGGATATATTGTTTGTTTTAATTAGGTAATTTGTTCATCGTCGAGGAAAATTTTCAGTTGTATTACTGACTGTGTTACACACTTGCCCACAGCTTTATGTAAACAAGCAGAGCATTCGTATAACTTGATAAATAATATTTACAGATAGTGTGATTTTCTTTCGTAGGCAGGATCTTCATTGTTACATATTATAATATTGTATACACCAGATAATACTGTGTGAATAATATTTTTTATTAATCATCCCTAAGACCCCGCTCTTATAGAGTAGGAAGTTAGTACTACGGAAATTCATATTTCGTAAACTGATTGTCTAGAAACTTTGGGCAAATACAGCACGGGTTTAGAGGTGGTTATAGGGGTGTTGCTCAAACCAGAGTTATAAAAAGCAATTCTTGAGCCAGTGAAATAGAGTGTTTAAGTTTCTAACAGAATTCTTTATGCTGTGTTCACGTTATATTGAAAATTCATGCTGGTTGTTTACTCTTTATACACAAAATATGTGCTCTATTATGTTATTTATCGCTCAGTTATATGTTTGTATTGCCATTATCTATATTATATTTTTTTGTAAATTAAGTATATGTAGTAGTTAGTATCTGCCTAATTTAAAGATGCAGCCCAAAATAATCCTTGAGTAAAATAGCTGTGACACACAGACTGATAGTTGCGACGGCCATGATGAATTTACCATTAGTTCCAGTTATGCTTCAACAAAATGTGCATATTCATTCCCCTTAGTTTTTTATTAAAGTAAGTACCCACATGTATTTATTCCCATACGTGAACGGCGATGAAATTAATTTGGAAAATGAATATTGCCTGATACACGACCACTAGGCGAGGGAATAGACGGTATATATAAACCCGATTTATGTAGATAAAACTTACCCGTGACTGCGGGCCTCAGTCGTATCAGATAAAACGAAAGCCCCTAGGAACTAATCCGTGTTTGTCGGACTTTTGCTTGCTTTCCGAGCTTCTGGATAATGATTTACTTTTATAAAACACGCTGCAACCACCTGCCAGTTTGTTATTAATTTGGAAATTGGTGTTTGTCATATTGTTGACCTCATTGCCACTATTTCTTATAGTAAGTTAAACTGTCTAGGATAGTTAAACATATGTTTTTTCCGGATTATAGAGATCCTTAAGAAAATTGCTATAATGTAACCAAATTTTGCCTATTAATATTAATTATTAGGCGTGCGCTGAGAAAAATATTGATGGTACATAAAAAATATGTACCAGATAATTAAAGTTCTCATTATTACCTACAACAAAGTCCTGCAGGGTATATCTAACTATAATAGTTAACTCACAATAGTAGCTTTTGTGTCCAAAACTTTAATAAGATCGCCGGTAGAAACAAAGGCTAACCAACTCTTAATAAATATCAGAAAACAAAACGACAATTTTATCTTAGGGCGTTTGAAAGTTATTTATAAATTAAATATATAAGATAAAAAAAAAGAAATAACAGCATTTACGTAGGTAAATACAAATTACCTATGTACCTATTTACAAACTAAAATATTTGTCATAAATAAGTTGTTACATTGCATCTAGTAGGTACAGCTAGACTAGCTAGCGCTAGACGACAGACGAGACGAGGGGCGCGATACGGGCATATCACCGACGGGGGCCGGCGTGGGATGGGGCACGCCGCACGAGATGCGAGGAAGAGGAAGGGTGTCATTCTGTAGGGTAAATGACACTTTAGAGGATGTTTCGTCGCGGCCTCCGTGCTTTGTCTCTTTCGCTAACTACGAAATCTTGCGAGAAATCCGCTCTCAGTAGCACCGGCTCCCGGACGAAGTTGGTATAAGCTGTATAAGCCGGCAGCATGAGTGAGCTACTCATTGACGGTATTGTGTCAATACCTACTATATTTTGGATGCGCTAGTTGGCTTGTATTAGATTACGTTTTATTATGTTGTTTCTGAGGCATACACATACTCATGATGACAACATCATTTAATTAGTACCTGTATGTTGGTTATAGTTATATAGTGGCGTGCCATAGGTGAGGCCTATGTCCAGTAGTGGACAGAGATAGGCTTATGATGATATTGGTTATTTGTAGTTGTTTATTTAGTTATTTTCGATACCTAGCTGTTGGCAATTTTAGAAGTAATAATGATAAATATTTAGAATTAACATAGGTACCTGTCCGTTAAGTTCACATCTTTGTTTTTCTTACCTTGGCTGGTACTTTCTCCAAAAGTACCCTAATGGATAGTGTAAATGTTTAGGTATCATTAATGTTGTTTATTTTCACTAATGGTCTTTTCTAAAAAATAATTAAAAGGAAAAGAAAATTCTTAATAGACGGCAGTGTTTTTTTTTTGTAAAAAAACAACTTGATTAACGTAAAAATTTACTATACTTTTAAAATGTTTGTGCTAAGTAACTGGCTTGTTTATTTTTAGCCTTCTAAACTCGCTGTTGAAATAGGACAGTGCTGTTTGGAAGAAGTTAACGGTGAAATGGGAAAAACATATAAAAAAAAAGGAAAAAATCAATATTTTTAAAGAAAGTGATGAGTAGCGAACTTAAACTTTAAAATAAAAGGTTCGTAACCGACATCACCGCGTCGCTGACCAAAATTATTAATAATTGGCATCAGTGTTGAAAAATATCTTTAAATGGTCAGATCATCATTAAATTTTAATGGAATCAATACGAAGCTATCAATAAATAAAAGCATTTTCAAAAACGGTTCACAATGGGCGAAAATATCGTGTAATATACTCCCAAACAAAAACATACACACCATAATAATTGGACACCACATCTATGGTAAAAGTGTTAAAATCTCTGACCATCTCTTTTTAGGTGTATTTTCTATATTTCTATAAATTTTCTGGCAGATTACAGAACTTACACGATTACCAGTTGATTGTGTACTAGCTGTCCCCCGCGGTTTTACCCGCGTTGTCGAGGGATGTTACATTATTTTGTACTTTCTATCGTCTACAGTTTTCGTAGCACACGCGATGTAAGATTTTTTTTATGTTACACCTTGGGTTACATTATTAGAGTTTTTGTAAGGAACCCTATTTATAAAAAAATGCCTTTGTCACACGGGGATAGTGTAGCATCCCAAAAGTAAAGCAATTTTTAAATCCAGGAGTTTCCGAGCCTATTCAATTCAAACAAACAAAGGAACAATCAAATAATTCCTATTTATATATTACTATATACTAGCTGTCCATCGCGGTTTCACCCACGTTCCCGAGGGATGTAACATTTTCCCGGCACAAAAAGTATCCTATGTTACTTTTAATACCTCCAAGAATATGTGTACAGAGTTTCATGATGATCGTTAAGTAGTTTTCGCGTGAAAGTGTAACAAACAAACTTACACTTACATTTATAATATTAGTAGGGATTAGGGATAAGTGTAGAAGTATAGATATAGAATATAGGCACTCGCATCAATAAACAATCAGATTTGAACGATACACTTTTAGATATACATTTCTGCTTTCAATTAACAAAACAAACCCAATCAAGTCTGAGATATTTACTTAAGCTTACACATGTATGTAACTAAATTATAGGTAACATTAAGGAGACCTATACCGTATAGGCATTTACATAAATAACATTATGTATAGATATTAAGTACTTCCAATAGGCGAATTGTCCCTTCCTGGATCACACATCACTAAGATAGGTATATTATACCAATTAAGGTCAGTGAACCAATTTAAGTGCTTCGGTCCATTAGCTATCATCCATCTTGCCGTCACATCTTAAGTAACCTCATAATATGTAGTAACGTTTTCCTTCTCATATACGACTTTGTCAATCGGTTGTCGAATTCTCTCGTAAATCTTTTGTATTCACATGCTACGAGCTCAAGTACTAATGGCAAGTTACATTGATGCTGTTAAATATTTATTTTACTTTTACTTTTGAAATTAACACTAAACATACCATAACCGGGTCAAATTACCCATTTTGAACTTTGCATTGAATATGCACGTATCATCTTATTGCTTTTACACATTTGACTTATTGACTTTTTCTTACTAATTAATATACAGTTATACTATTTGTTTCCCTTCCTAAAAACCATATTTCATACATTCAAGCAGGAAATATAAACTCACATTTGACCCGCTATGGTAGAAATAGGTGCCTACAAAGTGATGGTATGATTAGTGTTAATGACAGGAATACACTTTTCAATAACAAACTATATCACATATATTTTCGATCATAGCTTTCTAGCTACAAATATACCTTACATTTCAGTTCAGTCAATAATTCAGATAACGGTAAGTTAATTTGTTCAAATAATCCAGCTATAACTTGAACTGACTGATGAAACTGTTAGAAGTGCAAATTAATTACCCGTCTTCCCTCCCACACGAAAGCAAGATAAAGCTTCGTTTCTGGCGCCCCAATTCTACCAAAACTTTATCAAATGCATTAAATTATTCACGATTATGAGAACCTGAAATTATCTCATTAGATATAAGATCTGTGTTAGACTATGAATTTAACAATGTTAACGCTAACGAACCGCTAATTTCAGATAAAAGATTCTAATTTGTCAGAATATTACGAGTCGAGCTTCATTTAAATATTTGGCTGCAGTCGAATAGACTAATGTTGAGACGGGAGCGGATCTGGCCGGTTTGGTATATCTGTTAAAAGTATTATATATATATATTAAATAGGAAATATTGTAAAATACAAATGGTAAATGTAAAATGCGAATATAAATGCGTGATTTAGGGTGCGTGAGTAAGAGTAAGTTTAAGAAGTAATAAACATTTTAACGTCCTCGAAACTATCATATCTTTGGTAGTTTAACCTATTTAACCTTAAATCAAATTGAACAGGTACACAAAGACCACTGATTTATAAATCATATAACAGGTACATAGTTGTCATAAAAGGTATGGGATATTGATGTCTATAGAACAGTTGCTTTGTGCAACTAGTTTAGGCATCAATGGTCAAAATGTGCTACTAACTTATGTATACTGAATAAGAGCAAACATGTATAATTTTACTACTTTTTTGAGTCAAAATAAACGATTATTTTAGTTAAATTGAAACAAAAAAAACCTGCCTTTACCATATTTAATATGTATATCGATGAATTGACTGAACAACCACGAATAAAAATTTAATGAAAAAGAAAACCAAAAAAAGCGTCAGTAGTCATTTAGGAAAGCTCAGGGGTCACTAGAAGGAAATAGGACGATGACTTGTTTTATTTTAAGTCAGACCCTTGGGCGTCTTACGACTTAGAAATTTCGTTGACTGAGAGGTAAGTGCGCCTCGACCTTTGGGATCGACAAAATAACAATTCCTATTTATGTTCAAAGCTTCGCAACAACCCGCCGACATAGACTTTGCCACCTACATCAACAAAATAATAATAGGTACTTTAATAGTGTGCAATTACAATGTTTTTTAATAAAACTTAAATAAAATACCACAGTATTTGTCACTATGGTAACCTCAATTAAATTCTGAAACGAAACGCTGCAATTTTTATTTGTTTTTAGCAGCGAAAGCGTAATAATGACTGTCGTTAATTCTGAGCTCGGCAATCCCAACGATTTTGTTAGATCTCTGCTTTTATTATATTTGTTGAAGCGATGAGGCGAAGCGAGTAACATGTTTTTGTTCTTTTAGCAGTTTAACTTCGTTTAAGAATATCCTTTGCGCTTGTAATCTTGCTTAAGCTCTTTGCCTAAACTTTTTCCGGCACAAGCGGAGTCGAGTTGCTATTCATATTGTGGTGATTTATTTTAACTGCGGCAAACTATTTATAATAAGGTATTGACTAGATTACTCACAAAATAATAAAGCAACCCTTTTTGTTGTTAATAAATATCTAATTAAAAATGTTTTACGAGACATTCAAACAATATATAGTGTAGCCGACTTCAATAATTATCTTCGACGAAGCTGTGTTTTCTGCGGCTTGTCTGGAGCGGCCATTGTTTGAGCTCGCCGTCCCTGGCTTCAAAATGAAACTGGAAGCTGGGATTAACGATTGCATTTGACAGCAAACTTTTTAAGGCGAGTTCCTGTTCTATATAGATAGCACATATAAGTAGATACCTACGTAAAGTGTAGTTATGTTTCATGTGAATGCTATGCCGGGATTAAATGATCCCAATTCGGAATATAAAATGGAAACGAATTATATTTCAAATATATTAATGAGATGATTGAAGATGTAACGTGTGTGTAGGCACTTACTCAATGTAGGAGAAAGAAATTTTAAATGATTGCGAAAATAGACGGGTCTCGGAAACATGATGCGAACTAGCGATTTATTGGCAATGTCAGACTCGCGAACGAAATATGATAAATCCAATTATGGTTTTGCCGGCCTTTCGGATACGCTTACAAAAATATTATTTTTTGAAATGCTCGGGTGCGTTAGAGGACACTTGATTCATATTGGGTTATTAAAAAAGAGATAAACTGGATTGAGTGGATTAAACAATGAAAGATAACGAATATTAAAACAGAAGTTACTTTCAAACATAGAATTAATTTCTCAAACTTATTAGTAAAGGTGAAATGATGGTGATATGAAAATATAACGAAACTGCTTTAGATATCATTCTTTTCTAAATATAAAAAGCCCTCCAAGTAGATGTCGAGCCACGCGCAGTATAGGTTCCGTAGTATACAAGAACATTAAGCTGATATAGATTTCCTCTTAATTTCGGTATTTGCATTTCTTCAAAACCACGGTAAAGTAATGGTTAAAATTACTTATTTAATGATAAATATTTCGCCAACGAATGCCCGGATCAATAAATGTTGTTTGCATAATCCAATATTTTTTTAAATCCTATCCAACGACACCCTACACAATGGAATAACCGAGTAAAAAAACATTCCTCGCTTCACGTATATGGAAGGAAGGTACCCGAAAAAATATTTATTTTCACAACTTTGTCAGCTTTATAGTACCAAGACTGAGTTAACCTGCTGACAGACGGACAGACATGTCGAAACTATAAAAGGGTTCCTTGTTGACTACGGGATCTTAAACCTATCGATAACCCATAACAATTTGTGGATAGTTCAAAAGGTTCTGGAATAAATGACACTGTAGCCACAATCTTTTCTATGACAATCGCAGTGTCATGACGTAGGTATCTTTTGACGTCAATACTCTTGACGTTCGACGTCAGTCTTGTCTTGTCACGTCACCACGTCCCGTCATGCCTCATCATCGCTACTCGCGTTATTGACTTACCAAAATTGCCTTGTTGTGATGAGTTCGCTGCCTTTTCCCCCGGATTTTTTTCAATTTTACCATAGCCTTGGCTCGCGACATCATAACAGGGGGTTAAAAGTATAAGCAGATTCGATGGAGAGTGAAGCCTAAGTTGAATTAGAGATCGAATATCCTGGGGTCGATGCCTTACAATAAAAATACTTATTTAGAATGTGGCCTCAGTGGCCCTCTTTCTTTATAGGTAAATGACAAGTAGTAGTAAAAATATTTACCACCAATTTTTTTTTTTTACTTTTACTTATTCCTATTTGAAGTGAACTTTTTGGAAGTAACTAGTTCAAGAGAACAATATTTCTAAAACGGTCTACAACACTACTAATTTGTAAGTAACACTTAGACCATATAATTCAACCCGACTTATGCGTAACATAAACGGCCCTCATTTGAATACATTAAGATGTATACAAAGACATTATTATGATTTAAAGGCAGATTTTATAAATTATACGATGCAGGGTGAATCTTTTTGTAAACCTGGAGACTAGAATTGCTAGTCTAAGAAGTATGTACTTCTTCGTGAAAAAGTATTGAGACAAACTAAGAGGTTCTTGACATTCTGTTTAAAAATATATATATTTTTAAATGTCCGAAGGATTTCGAAATTCGAAGTTCGAAGACAGGATTTGTAATGGCCACCAGAAAACCTAAAGAAGCAGTTTATCATGCAGGTTTAAATTTAGAACAATGATTTACAAGTTGTGTCGCCATGTTTTCATAGATCTCAGTGTGGTACATATGAGTTACGTACGCTTAGGACATTTTGATGTTCTTATTGTGTTGCAAGATGATTTCCATAATGGAATAAAGGATGTAGAAGTATAATAAAAAAATAAATTAAACTGTGACTGCCCACCATAAAATATGCCAATAAGAAGGCAAAATGCTCTTCTTTATTCATAAATACATTTTATTTAAAAGATGAAATTAGACTTCTGTATCTATTATACAAGCACTAAAAAAATAGCTAGTAAAAATACTTAATAAATTTTAAATGCAAGCTACAATGTTGAAATGTATAATATAGTGTCACAGTTTATCAAATGATTAAATCTAATTGGTAAATCTTAGAATGAGCATTTAATTAATAAGATTTCACGTTCCAGCCAGAAAGCGCTTGGTATTCCAATGCCAAGAGGCAGCAATTATAGCGAAATAATATCTCTCTCCGACCCGTTTTGCTCCCTCACAAAATAAACGAAGGGAATTAAACCTGTATTTTTTCAACTGTTTTAAAAGGTGGGTAGTACCTACTTACTATAGAATACGATGGTTTGAATGAAGCTCATAATATATTTGGATTCGTATTTTCGCTATACGAAACAATCTAAACTATATTACTTTCGGATACGCTAATTTGTATAGTTAATTGCAAAAATATACAAATATACAAATCGAATTGACCACATACCTACGTACGTAGAATATCTTAAACAAACACGTTTCTTTAGATGATCAAACAATATGGAATGTACTGCTGAATACAAGTAGGTACCAATCCGTGTTTTGTTTATTCTACTTTCTATTAATATTTGATATCCTATAATATTATAAATGCGAAATTTTGTGAGTATGGATGTTTGATTGTCTTTCAAGCAAAAACTTCCCAACGAATTTATATTAAACTTGGCACATAGAAAGTATACAACCTGAATTAGCACATAGAATCTTTTTTCCAGGGAAAATGTAACATTCCACAGGAATGCGAGTGAAACCACGGGGGACAGGTAGTACTATTATAATTCACAAGAAGTGAAAAAATATATCACGAGTAACTGCGTTATCAGCGTTTCAAAATTTTACTACAATATGTTATATAATTTATTCATAATCAGCTAATTGCTATAGAGCTTGCAGGAAACCTCACAAGCACTTCATTAATAAAAATCACATGCTTTGTTCTGCTTTGAAACGCTGGAGAAAGGTGCTGCGAGGACGGTCTACAAACTGGAATACTGCATCAATAATAAATGTAGGAACTACTTACTGTTCTATATTTTCCACCAGGAACGACCACCAATGTACTTAAGCCTTTCTTATGTCCGAATGTAACGGTACACATGGCCTACGTGTTCTGTGCTGCAGGGGCCATAAACTAACTCGACAAATTATCGCGTACGGCCGAGGAGGTAGATAGTTAAAGAAGTAATTATAGCCTATCTATGCATTCAAACGTTGAACATTTACAATCAATACCATATTTTCCGTGTAAGTACACATTCTGATCAATTATTCAAGATTTAAAAGGAGTCAATTCTTTGACACGTGGAGGGTGCGTGTCGGTAATTGTCGGGTATTTCAATACTTAATATTAATTTAGTATTCAATATAGCGTTTCCTTCAAGATTGTCTGTACCGTAGAAGGTATAGACTGAAAAGTCTTAATCAAAGTGTGAAAATCCTGACACACTCTTCTGCATGCCATGGGAGAAGATTATGTGGTGTGGAGAAGAGACGAAAAGGCGGAATTTGGAGCGACGTTTTTTTAAGGCTCACATGGATCGCAACTGTGGCAACACTATTGATAACATATTTACTTCGCATTTCTCGTCCCGCAGATACCAAAACGAAGTAAATGTAGTAAAAGGCGTTTTATTTTACTTCGTTTAACGTTGTTAGCCGACACTAGGAGTTCTAAATGTGCCCACTCCAGTTAATTGCTAATTCCCGATATACACATTGTTTTAAAGACCCAGAGATGGATTTTGTATTTTTGTCGTGAAGTTTGAATGTTCTATAGAGAAAAAGCGTATCGAATTAACCAATATCCAATCACTGTGTGAATTATGCATTTTTGATCATATTGTGCGCATCAGTGATCGTATTAATTTATATTCACAACACGACTCATTGTATCAGCGGTGACAATCAACGCGCCTAGTTATATCTTACCGCTGAATATTCAGCAGTTTAATTAATATTGATGTTTTTGAAAGACCGAAATGTCCGGTTAATGTTTTCAGATTAATGTAATAATATTATACAATAGCAATTTGTCGAGTCATATTTCTATTTTCCACTTAGAGTATCTCTGCTAATTATTTCTCCAGTGATTCCGAGCCAAGAAATTTGGAGGAGAGGCCAACTTGTTTCTAGATCTAAGAGATTATAAAAGCAAGCTACTCATTTTGCTACAGATAATAATAATAAAAAGGAACATCTATTGAGAAACTACAAACGTCATACCCATGTTGTCCTCCCATGAAGACTACACTTTACTAATTTTAACGGGCGGCGGCTGGTATTTCATATTTTAATGAACATCGCTTTCTTTATCTAGAGCTTGTCTTCAATTTGTTAGACAGGCTTTCATGCAGTCTGGTTTCTATTACTTTTGATAATATTGATAGCCAGTGTTTATATCGAGACCTGATAATACGACAGGTACCTATTGTTCGCACGTCCATCCATGTTTAGGGGAATCCGAGCTATGGGCAAAATGCGATTGAAGGCAACAATAAGGATTTGTGTTTTAATTATCGTGGAAACTTTTTACGTAACTTCTTAGGTTTGGTTAGATTTTATTTCTATCCTATTTTATAAAAAAAAAATTTATACCGTTTGATGAAAAAGATAACGAATAAAATTTTTAGGTGGGAAATAAAACTACATTTGGTATTCTTAATATTTATTTCATGAAGGTTCGTTTCATTATTAATCAATTAATTATATTATTTAGACTAACATAGCATCAGCATAAGCTACCTGTTCCAAAGATCTGAATAAATAAAAACGCACAAGCCTACGTTGTCCACCGTTCAGCTGACTTTATCAAAAGGGGCATCGATATAATGCACCAGCAAAGATGCATAGATAGTGGATGAATATTTCGAGCATTAAAAAAATACCGTAACTATGTACTAAAGGGCAATTTCGTAGACCAAACTCATTATAAGAATGTTTTACTTCTTTTAAAAATAAATTCGCAGACGGTGTATAGTTTGCCCAGCCACAAAAAATGCTATCGTGTTAAAGCCTGACCAGAAAAATAAGAAACCGGATTTGGGGGCGCTTCCGCTTTTTATTGAAACAATATGTCAGTAAAAAAATTGTTCCATTATTTTCCGCAACATGGCGAGGATGTTTAATTTCCTGGTCAGGCTGTACTTATTGGAACGAAGATGAAGTTTGCTCCTCTTGTTGACCTATTGCAACTAACGTACACACTTCAATAAGCTGAGTATCATCATCATCATAATGCTCACAAATGGGGCTGAGACATAGACGGCATCTTGCTATGGTACATTAACCTTGCGTATATCTTCAAAGCGAGGCTTGGAGCGATCCACCTCATAAGTCACTTTACATACTTAGAAATCTGATTGTGAACAGTGGTCAAAGCTGTTGGTAAGCGGAACACGAGATTAAACTGGAAATGGGTGGGACATCTGATGACCTTCAGAGGCAGGAGATAAGCCATCTCATAATTCAAGAGTTGGTCAATGATTGTGTGACAGAGCACTAGCTTGATGCAGCCGGAACAGAGGATGAGACTTGCACAGGACCAAAAAGGGTGAAGCGAGAAATACTAATGTGGCCTATGCCTTGCTGTGCATTAACATGGGATTACATGATAATAATGATGATAAGGGCAAATGCAAAGTGATCTGCGGCCAGTTGGCTCGGTCACTGCAATGCCGCAGGTCATGGGTTCGATTCCTACCCAGGACAAACATTCGTGTGCATGAACATGTCTGTTTGCTCTGTTCCTGGACGTAAAGATCTATATATGTATGTATTTTAAAAAGTAGTATAGTAAACTTTACTTAGTTCTTGATCAGATGGCTGAGTGTAAAAGAATGTCCCAGGATATTTATTTATTAATCACAAGTTCATTGCTGACTGGAAAAATTACTTAGGCGTACTTACGTGGTCAAGATACACGATCTACTATTCGTACCTTCCACTTAATTAAGAATAAACGCAAATGCGTAACTCATTCATTAATTTATAGTATTTGGTCTGCATCTTATGTTAATATTAAAGAGAAGCCCAGCCACGGTCTGCAATCTTCAATATTTTAGTAACTTGCCTAAGTTTTAGGAAAATTTATAGCGTATAACCTTACCAGCCCTCCAATTCTGTAAATACAAACTTCGACGACAAACCAGCGCTACGAGGCCTCGGAGAACTTACCTCTCATATGATTGCGTAGTTAGCGAAAGAGAAGGAGCATAGAGGCCGCGACGAAACATCTTTGAGCTAGGGTAATTTTCCGTACAGAATCGAAGGCTAGTTGGAGGTACTGTGAAACATTGGCTATTATTATTAGTGTGATAGTTTCTTCGAGGGTCTATTTGATTTGGAGTATGTTTGTACTTACTAAAGATGTCTATGGTAATTGTCATTGTAAGCATGTCCCTTTAAGTTAACGTTAAAAATATCATCGCCAAATGTATCGTGGATTAGAATATTTTTTATTTAATACTAGCTGCGTCCTGCGGCTTTGCTTACTTTCAATCATGGTTATAAACCTTCCTCTTGAATAACTCTATTTATTACAGAAAACTGCATTAAAATCCGTTGCATAGTTTACGATTTTATAAAGGCATACAGAAAAACATTCATTTATATATACATACGAGTATATAGATGTTAACTTAATAAATGTTACCTATTTCTTAGAAAAATGTAATTACATAAAAATTGCACGAGTACGAATACCTACCTAACGAGAATGTTCTCCACAACATAATATTGCGGAAACTGTATTGTACAACAAAGTAAGGAGGTGGCACTAGATGCTTGTGATTGTATTTCTCCTACGTAAGAAATACAAACATTAACAAAGGTTTAAGTGTCATGCTTACATATATATATTTACCAGCTATCCCCCGCGGCTTTGCCCGCGTTTATCGATATCACATATAGCCTATAACCATCTAGGATAAATTTCGTGTCGAATGTGAGCAGTCCCATCCCGATACGTTCATTAGTTTTGAGGTGTTGGTGCGTCAAAGGAACTCTATTTCCTTATCACTACATAGTATAAAACAAAGTCGCTTTCTCTGTCCTTATATCCCTATGTATGCTTAAATCTTTAAAACAACGCAACGGATTTTGATGCAGTTTTTTTTTATTGATAAAGTGATTCAAGCGAAAAGTTTATATGTATAATACATGCATAATATAGTAGAGAAAAGGCGAGAATTTAAATGAATTGCAATTATTTTAACTGAGCGCGTTAGTCAGTTTGTCCGACAGAGAGTAGAGTAGACATTACAGTCCTCCGGAACGCGAGTGAAACCGCGGGAGGCAGCTAGTATATAATATAAATAGATTTAATTCTATGAAATACAAATATGATCAGGGTTTCACACTATCATAATAAATATTTTGTTTTTGATAATAATCATCCTAGTCTTAATTACCATAACATCTAAAATGCCTTGGGGCAAATAGGTCGTATCTGCAATGTCCATTAGCAGTGGATGGATAAACACCTGCGACAGACATACAAAGTCCCACTGTGACAGTAAAGAGTCACGTACTGTCATAATACCTTAATTATTTCGATAACCAATATTATCAATATATAATCAATATTAATTCAAATGATATTATACTAGCTGACCCGGCAGACGATGTCCTGTCTTAATTCGAATTGGTATCATTAGTTAAAATAAAATACCAAGAACATAGTGTTTATTATTCTTGACAATTAAACTTTTAATATTATGTGTGATGGCGCTCAGAACTAATCGTGATGAACAAACACTTTGTACATTATAATACAATTTTCCGATTTAATCGACTGTGAAATGTGCACTAAGTAATAATAAATTTTATATTTAATCAATATAATCCGGACCCATGCCTCTGTTTTAAACGATATTGTCGAACGACTGACATTTACGTCAAACACCATACGGTTACATTTATATTGTCAAAAGCGGTAAGGTTACATTAGAAACGTTAATATGGACGTTATGTTTTTTAAAATTTTCTAATTTTCTGCACAACTTTCTAAATTTTTTCTTTGATAAAAACCTTCTCCTGACAATAACAAACACAACAAAAAAGAATATGCGAAATCGAGCCAGCCGTCCATTCGTGATGCTGTGACTGAAATAGGGATTCATTTTTACATATATAGATATAGACTAGCCGTCCCCCGAGGATTTACCCGCGTTCCCGAGGAATGTCACATTTTCCCGAGATATCCTCTATCTATGGGCCAAGTTTAATCCAAATCTGTCCTGAAGTTTTTCGGTGAAAGAGTAACATACAAACATTCGCATTTATAATATTACTTGCTGTCGGCCGCGGTTTTACCCGAGTTCCCGAGGGATTTTTCCGGGATAAGAAGGAGCCTATATGTTATTCCAGGATACCCTCTGTCTATGTGCCAAGTTTCATCCAAATCTGTTCTGTAGTTTTTGCGTCATAGAGTAACAAACATCCTTACATACAAACATTCGCGTTTATAATATTAGTAGGATAAAGTATTATAATACAATAAATGTTTTGATATTACGTTTTATGCAACTTGGAATGCACAAAGAGCAACATTATTATGAGACAAGTTTTTATTAAATACCAAGTACCTGGTATTTGATAAAACTTTGTGGCAAACGAAATTACAGGCACATGAGACTTACCAACTTCACGTCTCAGGGTCGACAACGCATTGGTGATGCCCCTAATGTTGCAAATGTCCATAGGCTGCGGTGACCACTTGCCAGCAGGTGGACCGTCTGATTGTTTGTGGGCTATGTGGTATAAAAAAAGTTTTGGATGATATGAAAATGTCTCGTAGATGTAAACGATGTAAGTAGTGTATAGTGCGTTTTAAATAAAAAATAATGAAAAGATAATCTCGTTTGCTTCTCGCATTCAACTAATAGCTTGCCTGTTCGACACTCAAGTTTGTTTTTTAGTTACAATTTTTAACTGTCTGGTCTTTTTCACAGGATTAATTATTTATCTTAATAAAATCTGAAGTACTTATATCTTAGCTATTTATTAGTTATTATTTGATACTCATAATGTTATTATACTTTATTGTTTACTAACTATTATGGCGTTCCCGAGGGATGTCAAATTTTTCCGGGATAAAAAGTAGGTAGAATATGTTAGTAGGATTTCTTACGTTTTAATGTATCCTATGTCAGTTCTACAACTTATACGAATCGACTGCGCATCATATTGTAAAAGCCGTCATAAGGTTAAGGCAGCAGAGCGTGCCAAAGAATAAGACATACCTACATTCATACATACAATACATTCGCTCGAAAAACATCACCGCTCATCTGCAGTTTGGGTAAATAGCTGCCCCCTTATTCAGCTAATACAAACTTCGTCGGCGCTTCACGGAGGCCTCGAGGAGCTTATCTCTCACATGATTAGTAGTATTAGCGTAGTTACCGAAAGAGACAGAGCACGGAGGCCGCGCCGTTACACCCTCCAGTTAGTGACACTTTCCTTACGGAATCGAGCCCCTGAGCCCAGATGATACCTATTTAGTCTAGCTTTAAAGACTAAGGTTTTGAAAAGTGACAGGGGAAGTGTTTCATTCTGTTTTATTCTAGATTCGCTTTTAGTATCACGAATAAATTTTAAAACTTTCACATAAGGAGAGACTGATTTGTTAGGTGTACATATTATATAACACAATATACTTTATTTGTACAACACATATCTAATATGAAAAGAAGAAAAAAAAGAAGTAGGTAACAGAACAAGTGTTTACAAAGTAGGCAGTCTTATTGCAAATGCGATTTCCTGACAACCTAGAGGTAGCAGGTTACGGAAGCGGATTGCAGGTGTTGCACGCTACCCGAGGCCGCGGTTGGCCTGTTTGCCAGGGCGGACAAACTGTCAGAGCTAGACTCCGACAGCGAGTCCGTGACGCTTGAGTCGGACGCCGGTTCAACGGCGGTACGGCGAAAGCGGAAGCGGGTTTTCCTGAAGGGTGGCTCCGGCTCGGACTCAACCAGGAGTAAGTCCAAGCGTAAAGCTAGGGCTCCCGCCGTTATCGATACCCACGACGTGGGTCTGGCGGACGCGCAAAGGCAGCTTAACCTGGCGCGGCGGACGCAGCTCCAGCAGGACCTGGAGGAGCAGGTGGCTGCCAAGGAGCAGAAAACGCGCTCTGCGCGGGCCAAGGCCGGGTACGGTCAGTCCTGCGTCGTGTACCAGGACCACTCTTTGGCCGATCTGGACCGCATGGCGCAGGAGGACGCCGAGGAGATTACGCAGGTCGCCTCGAAGTCCTCCAATCTAAAAGGGACTTTTCAGAAGTCCCTTAAGTGCAGGGCCGCGAGCATGCGCGGCATAATCAGTGAGCTGGTGCAGCGCACCGACTCCGATGAGACGCGGCAACTGCAGGCGAAGGTCGATCGCCTGCAGTCGGAGGTCAGCCAGCTGCATCGGAAGCTGGCTGAAGCTACGGCCCAGCCTGCCCAGGGCAACGGCCCGGCAACTGCGGACCCTCCCTCCAACCTTGAGGATGTCATCCGCAAGGTGGTCATGGAGGAAAGGGCCTATACGAAAGCCTGTCTCGAGGCCATCGAGGGTCGCCTCCGTCCCCCGCTAGCGGCGGACAAGAGGCAGAACCAGCCGGGGCCATCCTCCAAAGGGGAGGATGCCCAAGTACCCTCTTCCACTCCGTCCAACCCGTGGACGGAAGTGGTAAAGCGGGGAAACAAGGGCAAGGCCAAAAAGAAAGCGAAAACGGCCGCCGCCCCTGCCGCCCCCTCCGTCACCCCTCCCTGCCCGTCTCAGGTGACCGGCAAGGGTAAGGGGAAGGGCAAGGGGAAAAAGGCAGCCCCCAAGCCCACCACCGCTGCCTCAGCAGCTAAAAGGGCCCCCGCCGGTGGGAGGAAAACGTTGGTTCCTCCCAAGACCGCAGCTGTCGTGGTGACGCTCACCGCGGAGGCTGCGGAACGGGGGGAGACGTACGAGTCCGTCCTCAAGCGGGCTCGTACCAACGCCGATCCCACCCAGCTTGGGATCGGAGCGGTCACGTGCCGCCGGACCCAGGCTGGGGCTCGAATTTTCGAGTTCCCGGGGGTCCAGGGCGGCGCAAACGCGGACCTCTTCGCAGACAAATTGCGAGAGGTCATCGCGGACGCGGCGAAGGTGGCCAGGCCGGTCAGGTCGGCGGCCTTGGAGGTGACCGATCTGGACGACTCGGTCACCAAAGAGGAGGTGGTGGCGGCGATCGCAGCAGTTGGAGGCTGCGACGTCGCAGCGGTGCAGGGCCGGGACATCAGGCCCGGCCGCGGTGGCATGGGAGCTATCCGTCTGGAGTGCCCCGTCGCCGCGGCCAAGGCCGTCCTCGCCAAAGGACGTCTTCTGGTGGGGTTCAGTTCCTGCCGGATCCGGGCACTTGAAGATCAGCCTCTGCGCTGCTTCAGGTGCTTCGGAATCGGGCATGTGCGGGCCCTTTGTCCGTCCAAGGTGGATAGGACGGACAGCTGCTACCGCTGCGGCGAGGAGGGGCACCAGTCCGCCTCCTGCAAGGCCGCTACGCCGCGCTGCGCAGTGTGCGCAGCCAGCGGGCGCCCCGCGGGGCACACCATGAAGGGGAGGAATTGTAATCCTCCCCCGAAGAAGGGTAAAGTGCAGGCGCCGACCCCGCCTGCCGCTGCGACCACCGCTCCCGAAGCGGGAACCTCGGTGGCGGGTGAGGAGGGTGCGATGAGCGACTGATGGACAGAGTCGAGCATCGCATCCTCCAGACGAACGCCAACCACTGCAAAGCAGCCCAGGCCCTGCTGATGCAGACCATGGCTGAGTGGTTGGTGGACGTGGCGGTAGTCGCCGAGCCGTACTCGGTGCCCGGCCGTTGGTTGGGCGATCCGGACGGCCTGGTGGCCTTGGTTGCGCGGTCTTCCACAGACTCCCCTCCCCTCTCGCTCTTAGAGAGGGGACCGGGATACGTGGCCGCCGCGTGGGGGGAAATAGCCCTGGTGGGCGTGTATTTCTCCCCAAACCGGCCTCTGCAGGATTTCGAGGATTTCCTCGAGATCCTCACTGCAGTCGTCGGTAGGGCGGCTCCTCGCCAGGTCGCCGTGCTGGGCGACCTAAACGCCAAGTCAGTGGCCTGGGGCAACCCGGCCACCTCTTGCAACGTCCGGGGACGCGCGGTCGAGCTGTGGGCGACCTCGTGCGGCGTGTCCCTCCTTAACAGGGGGACAGTCCAGACGTGTGTGCGGCGACGGGGAGGGTCAGTGGTGGACGTTTCGTTCGCCTCCCCCGTCCTTGCCGCCCGCGTCGTGGACTGGCGGGTAGAGATGGTGGAGACGATGTCGGACCACCGATATGTGCGATTCGACATCTCTCCCCAAAGTCCCCGGGGGAGGGCAAGGCTCCCGGGCCGACCTGCCTTCCCACGGTGGGCTCTTACCCGCCTCGACCGCGAGGCGGCTGCGGAGGCGGCGTTCGTCCAGGACTGGCTCACGCCTCCCGTCGATGTCCGGGACGTCGACTCCGCGGCCGCCCAACTGAGGAAGTCCCTCACCGAGGTGTGCAACTCCAGCATGCCTCGGTCTCGCCGCCCACCTCCCCGTCGCGCCGTCTATTGGTGGTCGGAGGAACTGGCGGGCCTCCGAGCCGCCTGCGTGGCGGCAAGGCGGGAGTACACGCGGAGCCGACGGCGCAGCAGGAGGGACCCCGACAACGAGGACCTTCTTTACGCCTCTTACATAGAGGCAAAGAGGGTCCTCAAGTCGGCAATGGGGGCCGCCGATGACGCGGCGCGAGTGGAGATGCTGGAGGGCCTCGACAGGGACCCGTACGGGAGACCGTACAAGGCGGCGCGGAACAAACTGCGTCCCTTCGGTCCCCCCCTGACGGAGTCCCTGGAGCCGGCATTACTGGACGGTGTGGTTCGGTCCCTGTTTCCACCCGGGACCGACTTCACGCCTCCAGTGATGGATCCCCCGCGGGGGGCGCGTCCGCCGGTCGAGGAGATCTCTCCGGTCACGGCGGATGAGCTCGCCGCGGAGGCCCTCCGCCTCCGCGCCAAGAAGACGGCCCCAGGGCCGGACGGTGTGCCCGCGCGTGTGGTGGCCATTGCCGCCACACATATGGCGGGAAGATTTCGGGACCTCTTCAGCGCGTGTTTCGCGTCTAGGAGGTTCCCGAAAATCTGGAAGGAGGGGCAATTGTGCCTCCTCCGCAAGGAAGGACGCCCGCCGGACTCCCCCTCGGCATACCGGCCCATCGTCCTGCTGGACGAGGTCGGTAAGATGTTCGAGGGGATTGTCGCCGGCCGGCTTAATGGCCTGCTGTCGGAGGTGGGGCCGAACCTGTCGGACGCTCAATTCGGCTTTCGAAAGGGGCGTTCGACAGTCGACGCTCTGGCCCGGCTCAAGAGCCAGGTGAAGGAGGCCGTGGGGGTGGGGGACGGGGTGTTGGCCGTGTCATTCGACATAGCCAATGCCTTCAACTCTGTCCCCCACTCGACGATACTAGAGGCACTACGGTACCACGGAGTGCCTCAGTACCTGCGGGACCTCCTGGCCAGCTACCTGGCGGACCGAGCGGTCCTTCTGGTAGACAGGGCGGGCCGACTCCGGCGGTACGGCGCGGAGACCGGCGTTCCACAAGGGTCCGTCCTAGGACCACTCCTGTGGAACGTCGGGTTCGACTGGCTCCTGCGGGGAGCTCTCCTCCGTGGCACGAGTGTCATCTGCTACGCGGATGACACTCTTCTCACTGCCCGGGGGAGAAGTTTTAGGGAGGCGGCCGACTTGGCCTCGGCTGGCGGATCCTTGGTCGCGGGAAGGATCCGTCGGCTGGGATTGAGGGTGGCGCTGAAAAAGACCGAGGCGGTGTTTTTCCACGCGCCTCGGCAGCGCACCCCGACCGACGCCCACATTTTCGTGGAGGGCGTCGGGGTACAGGTAAGGGCCCAGATGAAATATCTGGGCCTGGTGCTAGACAGCAGGTGGCGCTTTGGCCCGCACTTCAGCGGGCTGTCGACGCGCCTGCTGAAGGTTGCGGGGGCGCTTTCGTGGCTCCTCCCGAATATGGGGGGGCCCAAAGCGCGATGCCGGCAACTGTATGCCGGCATCCTGAGGAGCATGGCCCTCTACGGGGCCCCCATCTGGGCGGACTCCCTCCAGAGGAGGGAGAACTCCGCCGCGATCCGGAGACCCCAAAGGGCAATCGCACAGCGGGTGGCGAGGGCCTACCGCTCGGTGGGCTTCGCGGCGGCGTGCGCTCTGGCGGGCACCCCTCCTTGGGAGCTCGAGGCTTGGGTGCTCGCCAGAGTGTACGAGTGGTCGGCGGGGCGCAAGGCGCTCGGGGAGCGCGGCGACCCGACGGTGCGGGAGGCCGTCCGGCGAGAGGCGAAGGATGCCATCGTCCACCATTGGGCGGAGGACCTCGCCTCCGCCGTGTTCGGCCGCCGAACGCTGGACGCTGTCGGGCCAGTCTTACGGGATTGGCTCGAGCGGCCCCACGGTTTCCTCTCGTTCCGTCTGGTGCAGGTATTGTCCGGGCACGGGTGTTTCGGATCGTATCTGCACCGGATCGGGCGGGAGGAGGCCCCGTCGTGCCACGGTTGCGGCGCGGCGGAGGACACGGCGCAGCACACCCTCGAGGTGTGCCCGTCGTGGAACGAACCGCGTCGCGACCTGGTCGCGGTGGTCGGGCCGGACCTTTCGCTTCCCAGTGTGGTCAACTCCATGCTGGGGGGCGAGGCCGGCTGGGCCGCGGTCGCCTCCTTCTGTGAGGATGTGATGTCACAGAAGGAGGCGGCAGAGCGCGCACGGGAGGAGGACCCTCTTGCGCCGCTGTGCAGGCGGAGAAGAAGGGGTAGGAGAAGGCGATTATAGTCGCCTTCTCTCTCCTCTTGTGGTGGTGAACGGCGGGAGACAGACGTGGAGGCGTCTTCTCCCGCATTGCACTCGTTCACCATCTCCGTTGGGCGGGAACGGTAAAGTCGCTGCCGTTTCCGGGCCCCTCCTTGCAGGGGGAGGGGCGTGCGGGCCCCGCCATAAATGGCGGGCGGTCGACGGGGGGGGGCTGGACGTCAAGGCTCTGCCGGTTTCCCAGCCCCTCTCCACATAGACGATGCCTGAGCGCCGCTGGGTCGTTTAGTGGGTAAACCGGGCCACTAGGGTCCGGGAGTCCCACATACCCCCCCATCCTCCAATGGGGGGGAATGCGGAACGCATTTTTCCCAGCGTAAAAAAAAAAAAAAAAAAAAAAAAAAAAGGTGTTGCACGCTAAGACAGTTGATATAAATAACGATAACCTACAAATTAATTAATGTTTATAAATACTGAATTCTAATACTTATCTAATATTAAATAAATAAATATCCTGGGACATTCTTTACACACGGCCATCTGCTCCCAAACAAAGCAGAGCTTGTACTATGGAAACTAGATAACTGATATACTACTTTTTTTTTCTGAATACATACTTATACAGGAATATTTTTTATTCAGTGCGCAAAGTTTGACAAATTAAAATTAAATGAGTTTTATTAAACACCAAATTTTTATTTTGATAAGTTTTAGTACAAAAAAATAAAGTTATGGTTAACGAAAGATATAGACTTTAAAATTGGTATTATGGCTACTGTACGACTGTCACCTGGCTGCGTTAACCACCAACCCAACTGGCCATTACTAATCGGTCTTAAAGTCACACAATTCATCCACCTGTGTGACCTGAGACCCGTGATAAGTATCTAGGCTAGGTAGTTAAGTATGGCTCATCAATACGTCTGGTACTATTGATTCTCACGTTTTCGAGTTGATGAATATTTTTTTTATGTATTTTAATAAAAAAACAGCTTTATTTTTTTAAATTTACTTTTTGCCTCGAAAGTACTTTATATGGCAAGTTGTTCAGGCGCGGAAAAACAACCAGCTAAATTTCACGGTGTATATATAGCCTATATCTACGAAAAAATCCGCATCGAATGGTAGCAGTCCCAGCCCGATATGTTCAGTAGTTTTGGGGTGATGGTGCGTCAAAGGAACCCTTTTGCTTATATATATATACACTAACTGTCCCTCAGCGGTTTCAAATATAACATATGACCATCTACGAAAAATTCCGCGTCGAATGGTAGCAGTACCATCCCGATATGTTCAGTAGTTGTGAGATGATGGTGCATCAAAGGAACCCTATTTTCCTTATATATATGTAGATAATGTACATAGAAGATTTGGATTCCAGTGATATTAACAACACTTATAGATGCATAATTGATGACGGCACAACGTTGAAAGCTTTTATCTCAGACCAGTTAATGTGAGCCTTTAGTATTTCCAGGACACGGCATGCACTTCATTGTAATTCAATGTTCTCGTCGTTATAACACAGTAAACCGGCTCTCAAGAGACTCATTGAATTAGATAAGGCTCTTTAGGATAAAGTAGTTATAAAAGGAAAGTGAGTAGATTGCTACATTGTAGTGATGTAGTGCTGCACAAACTACATGGATGTCATATGAAAATTTTAATATCAACAGACTTTATTCTTTTACAATGTGAGCACCTAAGTGTCTCTTAAGGTAGTTTTTATTGTTTTATTTTTTCATTTTTAATGCTATTCTTCACTTAGCCGTAAGACTGGATAATATGTAATAGAATAGAGAACTATAGTTATTAAGTTACCATTAGTATCTACATTTTATATTTTGCATGTACTGAGTTATCAATCACCACGTCATTTATAAAGGAAAATAATAGATATATCTAGAAAATTATTAGTTTTCTATGTATGTAAAAATATTTATTTACCCTTTTCACTGACCTGCGGTTTCTCCCGTGTTCTCAAGGGATCTCATGCAGGATTATTAAATAGCAGTTGTCACTTTGAAATAGAAAGCTACAGCTTTCTATTAGTGAACTAATTTAAAAAAAAGGTGCAGTGCTTGAATACCGTCCACATACACAAAATACTTGTTAAGATTCAAGTAATAATTTTTTTACCTCCGTAAACATTACGACAATGCAAAGCCTGTAGGCTTGTTTAATGATATGATTTATGTCACCACTTTGCCTGATCATTGCGTTTGGTTGTAAGTTTATTGGGTCTCCTATCGGTGGAATTGAGTGAACATCGATTCTGGAGACGTGTATTTTCCTCATTTTTGGGTAATGGGTAAACGACTTTACCCCGCCTCCCCTTCGACGATAGTCATCGATGATTGATTGCAACGCTTTCGTTCAGCTTTTAGCGTAACCATTCATTGGGAAAATCTTAAAAGAGGCACCTTTAAAATAAAAAAAAAATAAAATGAACTATGCCATATTTCGATCGATTTTTTTATTTATATTATAATATTTTTAATTGCAGTATAATTGTTACAAAAATCAAATTATATTTTCACGCTTGTAAAATTATCCGAAATCAAATCAAAATCGATATAGATAGTAAAAGAATATTTATGAACATTCAGTATTAAGGCTCTTTATTCTAATAAGCTAGCTAGCACTAACTTCGTCGGCGAGGTTTCATGCTGACATCTCACACGTTCGCGTAGAGAAGAGACAAAGCATAGAGGCCATGACAAAACGGATACCAGTAGAGAGAATACATTTACACCTTACAACCCAAACCCCAAACAAACACCAGATCCAGACGGCCAGTTCTTCAGAAGGTAGATTCTGTTTATAGAACTACGTAGGTACCAATTTTTCGTATTCTGCACGTAAATTTAAACCTTATATTAAACGGTTCCTCTGTAGGTACGTATTGTAGTCATATGCCAAGCCAGTTGGCTTGGTGGTTAGCGACTCTGACTGCAAAACCGAAGGTCGCGGGTTCGATTCCCACCTAGGACAAACATTTGTGTGCATGAACATGTCAGTTTGTTCTATGTCTGGGTGTAAATATCAATATAAGTATGTGTTTAGAAAAAAATAATTGTATATGTAGTATATCAGTTATGGCCGTGTGTAAAAAAAAGAATGTCCCAGGATATTTATTATTTTTTATTATTTTTTTACCAAATATACTCCAAAAATACTGTTTTTAGAGCTCCTTGGTGGAAATGTATTTAAATCCGAGTCAATTAAGGATGGAAAATTATTTTATATATGTCGTGTATGTTTATATATTTATAGATGTCGAGCAAATTTAGGAAGTGTGTAAAACCATTTTTCAAGGGTAAACGTAAGCGTAAATCTTTTTCAACTACCTTTTAAAGTCTACCCCATTACGTATAACTTAATATATTTCCTAGGAAATGTATTAATAAAATAATTCAAATTCAAATATTTTTATTCAAATATGCCTTTACAAGCACTTATGAATAGTCAGACTCTAATAATATTATAGGTTAGAATTGGTGAATAAATTAAAAATACAATAACCTAGCCGCACCGCGATATCGGAAGCGGATGATGCAATAACAACACCCTGCTAAAGTTCCACTCATCTCATTACCTAGCGACTTCCCGACATAAAACATTTTTCCGATTGCTGTTTAGGAAATGTATAGAACTTCTCGGAAATGAGTATAGTAAAATGAATTTCTCACAACAATTTCAGGCATTATACAAGGAAACGACGTACTAAATACTTTTCCGATAACATTTATACTAACCGTACACTATCTGTCTCTCCTACTTTTAAGAGACCTTTGGACCTTAATAGTTTAATTATATTCTAGTAGAACTACTAGTAGCTCTACTTCAATAATTTGGCATCATATGGTGGAGAGCTCCCCCACGTTTTCATCCAAGTTCCTACGATAAGAGTCTATGTCGCTCTCCTTACCATTGGTTATGCGTGTGCCAAATTTCAACAAAAGCGGTCAGTCCTTTAGAAAGAAAGAAAGAAACAAATTTATTTGTGACAAAGGGAAAAATAACACATGAAAAAAGTTAACAAAAAGAAACGAGGTACATAATTGCCACAAATCGACCTCCAACTCAGCATGTGGTTGGCTGTACGTGCCAATGTAGGTACGTATAGCCAACGCTGATCTTCCGTTGGCCGGCAAGTGAAAACACGGCAGGATCACTACAATACACACTATTGCATTTTAAAAAACAAAAACAGCAAACACACATAACTTTACCCATGAAAGCGTAAACAAAACCAAAAAACTCAGTTTCGCATTTATGTATTGGTAAGCATTATGATGGTAACAGTTTCTTTAACAGATATGACACTGAAATATACCTACATTGGAATCACGGAAGATACCTAGATCGAATTATCTGTAATCAAGTTTACACCCGGTTGACTTCTCTTCAGATAATAATTTCAAACCAGTTTTTTTTTTCTTTTTATACCAGATGCGCCGACAAACAAGCGAACGGTCCACCTGATGGTAAGTGATCACCGCCGCCTATGGACATTTGCAACACTAAGGGCATCGCCAATGCGTTGTCGACCCTGAGACGTGAAGTTGTTAAGTCTCATGTGCCTGTAATTTCACCGGCCCCCTTACCTTTCTAACCGAAACACAGTCACACAAGTGCACTACTGCTTCACGACAGAAACGGGTAAGGTGGTAGTACTTCCCCGGACGAACTCTGCACTAAGAGCTCTACTACTCAAATTAAAGTTAATCAAATTAATCAATTAAACAAAAGTACAATAAATATAATACGAAAATTGTTCATAAAATTTTACATGACGGAAAGATTATCATATGTATTTGCCGTTTGTGGTAAATCTGTACTTGTGCCATAAATGGTAAGTTATACATGCCAGTTGGCTTGGTGGTTAGCGACTTTGACTGCCAAACCGAAGGTCGCGGGTTCGATTCCCACCTATGACAAACATTTGTGTGCATGAACATGTCTGTTTATTCTGTGTCTGGGTGTAAATATCTATATAAGAAGCTTCCCCCAGGGCATAAGCTCCCGTGGCTGACGTGGAAGTCCCTCAACAGACTCCGAACCCAAGTCGGCCGATGCAGGGACAATCTGTGCCGATGGGGTTACAGCACAAGCAACCTGTGCAACTGCGGCACCTCCCCTCATCTTGCACGCCAGAAGACCTGTATAATGCTACAGACGACACAGTACGCCTGGCAGAATTCTGGTCTAAACAAATTTAGCCAAAACGATCGACACGCAAAAAAAAAAAGTATGTATTTACAAAACAGAAGTAGTATATGTAGTATATCAGTTATCTGGTTTCCATATTACAAGTTCTGCTTAGTTTGGTATCAGATGGCCGTGTGTAAAGAATGTCCCACGATATTTATTTATTATACAAAAAAATATTTGACACAGTAGGTTTAAGTTCTGCCAGTCTATCTGTTTATTGTTGTTAAAACCACTAATCGGATTTAAAAGGGACTTAATATGCAAATGTGTAGCTCTAAGCTTGAGTTTATACAAGCTGCATTTTATCCCAGACACAAAAGGATAAAGATTAAAGGATGTAAGTATATTAGACAAGAGGAAATGCTATGTTTTCGCTTTAATTATACTTTATATTTAAGTAAGGCATCGCTCAATCTTCTCTAAATAAACCTCAGATAAACACTTACATGATTATGAACCGCTTTTAATATTAGAATTCATATTGCAGACCAGATTTAATATACATGGCGGTATTTTAATATAGTTTTGGTATCAGATTTGTAGATTACACGAACCCGTCAAATATCCATTTTTGGGACCGTTCCCTTAGTAGTGTAATCCTAAGGAGATGAATTAAGGTTTCACGGTCGAAGTTCAAACATTTAACTATACAATAAAGAGTTATTTTATGTGTAACATATCGGGAGCGTGAAATGAAACGCCGACGTCGGTCGGCAGTGCCCTACTTCCTACAAGAACCACACTTGTTTGCCAAAACGTCTCTGAAAGTTTTGCGTTCTGCTTTTAAATTCCACCGCCCAGTTACTATATTTTTATAGTTATAAGTCTCACTTCCTTGAAGTTTGTTTCGACTTCATTGCAGTAATACATTAGCTATGAAATATGGGTATGTACTAGAATTTATAATAAATAAAAAATAAATAGATTCATATAGAAAACGAACATATTTCGTTCTAAGTCAATAAGATATATACTCGTATATCTTACTATTACAATGTAATTATTATACCTAATTTTAGGATCTTCCTAATATTAAAGTTAAAGTTTGTGACTCAACAATAAGGGCTCTACAAATTTAGAGGGAATTTGGCGCAAACCTATTTTTTTTTATCCCGGGAAAACATTTCACGGAAACACGGGTAAAACCGGAACATAGTCTGTGATATTTTACATAATAATATTCTACGAACCCTTGCTTAGTTTAAAGGTGAACTTGCGAATACCTTAATGCCTTAAACAGCTAGAGGACGAATGGCTTTCGTCGGAATACCAATGACTTTCATTTAGAATTATTGTGAAATGAAACGTTTGTTATTATTTTTAAAAAACACGACCTCGCTACAAAGACGCTTTGTTGCTGGATTCTCAGAAAAACTGCGATGGAGACAAACAATTACAGAACCAGCTATGCAGGCGAATATCAGCAGGTACCTTTCATTTCTGAATTTTAATGCGGATCTATGGGCATTGTTTTCTAAATTGTGGACTACTACTATATTATAACGCTTATATATTGGATTTATAAAATGCAGCGTAAAATTACTGATCAATGTTTAAACTATATAAAATACTAAGTGTTTCCTGCGGTTACACCCGCGTTCTCGAGGGATGTAACATTATTTTGTTCTTTCTATCATCAATAGTTTTCGCAGCGCACGCGATTTAAGAAATTTCTTAGGTATTTTTTTTACACCTTGGGTTACATTATTGGATTTTTAGTAAGGATTCCAATTTAAAAAATATATATAATTTAGCCTATGTTAATCAGAGATAATGTAGTTTTCTGACGGCAAAAGAATTTTTAAAATCGGTAAATTATTATTAATAGTGTAGATGCAGATGATTCTTAAAACAAAATATGTATATGCCAACGCAAAAAAAAACCAGAACTAATAATGTGTAGATTTATTTAGTCTATGACAAAGATAAAATTACAGCAGCGGTATTTGTCAAAAACCTTTTTGAAGCATACGTACACAACACTACTAGCGTCCATTCACGGCTTCAAACATTAACATAATACTCATAAATTATTAGTATTGTACTTTTGCATGTTCCCATACTGAAAGTAGTTTATATTACTTCCACTCCTAACGTACTGTCGGTAAATAACAAATAACCCGGTATACTCGTACATAGAGTTTATTTTCCCGCGGCCAAATTAAAATACACATGTAATGAAAAGGTCTTATTATTTCGCCAATGACATCGTTAGTGGAGCTGATCCATTTTCAGCTGAAGGACCTAATTAAGCATAAATGATAATTTGTATCGTCAACATTCAACCGCTTTTAATGACTTTCATGAACCCATATTTATTTATTGAGCTGGTATGTTTTCATTGCAACACTTTTACTTAAATATAGCACAAAACACTATTGTTAATGGAAGGAACTTAGCGAATGAATCGTATTCTCAAGAAAGCATGTACCTACCCAGAAAACGGGTTTTTAAAAGAATTGCACTTTACGCGAGCCACGCTACGAGTTTCAATGGTTTTTTACCTCGAAATAATATTTTCTTATTGTTTTTTTAACTTACAGAAAGAAAATATTCTATTCTCCTATTTAAGGTTTATGTTTTTTAATTAAGTCAGATCTGGGAAAATTTGATTCAAATATATATATAAATGCATTAAATAATCAATATGAATTTATCAGAAGTAATTATGAATCCCTAACAGATCCTACAAAGTGCCCAGACCCCGAAAGTGCCCTTTGAAACAATGATGGTACGTCTGTGCTTGTTTGACTAGTCGGTGCACTTAGAAAGAATGTTCGTCCATTTTAGATGTACAGTTATACGGTTAATATATATCACATATTGTCTACTTTAGAAGAAAATCAAATTTACTGGTAACGATGAAACTGCAGCTTACCACTTTACTGTACACACATCCTTCGGCAGCGACAGACTGCGACCTTTTGTAAGGCGAGACGCTTACCGACAGCCGAATGGAGGCGATTGATTCTGAAACGCAGTCGGTTGTGGAGTTGAGCAAAAGAGGATAATAGCCGTCACGAGAATCGGTCGGCAACTGAAAATATCATGGATACAATTTTCCGTTTAGAGAGAACGTAAGTAGCGTAAATTCGAAACCGTTGGCTTATGAAACATTTGATTTGAAGGTGGATCTGATTTTCGTCAATTAAAATTAAATCGGATTAAAATCGGTTTGGAGGTTGCGATGATACACGGATAGACAATCAATTAAACACCTCTCATTTAACGTCTGGGGTTAAAGATACTAGCAGGAAAATAATATATGATACGCCATTCCCAGTATCCTCTTGGCTTAAGGAATATTTGGATTTCAATCCCAAAGCTATTAGCTGTAATAGTGACCGAGAACTGTAATGAAAACGGTCGATTTGATTATCATCAAAACTCCCCATTTATTAAAACACCTCTCTCTTTGCATCAGATTGTTAATCTCATCTGTCCTGTGGGCATTATATTACGTTGGTACTTAGTGACTCCTCAATTAATCATTACCACACGCGTATCGTAGGCATAGTTAGTTACAACGGACAAATCACTTCATCGCTATATATGCTCACTAAAGCGCAGTGAGACACGCGACAAATGTCCAATAATCAATTTCCATTCTCCATACAGAATATGCCTCACGGCCCACCTCATCTTGCAGCCTTATTGCGTCGGAAGCCAACCAGAACAAATTATGCTATAACTCATTGAGGCACCGCTGAGGAAAACTGGCCTCGACTAGCTAAGCTCGTTTATGTGCGGATCCTCACCTTCCTAGTCATCATGTTTCATGTTATATACACACATACCTACCTATTTGCCTTCCATTGAAACTCACCTCTAAGCCACTAAATAAATAAGGTCGCTGCATATCACAACCCTATTTAACAAGTTTGTTTTGCAAAATATATCTCATATGAAGTACTTAAGTACGATTTTGTGCTGTTACGGCGAATTCTCGACATAATAGAGAGCCTAATATACTTTTAATTGTTTTAAATGGCTATGGCCTTTCCTGGCTGTGTTGTTTTCTCCTATATTGGGTGAGGGTTGGCGTTAGACCGCCGGCAGTAAATCTCTTGTAATATGTAATGGACAGAAAGATGGTATATATTTCGCGCCGACCCAAATGATTGGGAACAGGTAAGCCATTAATGACGAATTTTCATATATTTAATATAAAATTTTACTTATATTCGCATTTATTATTTTTGTAAAGGTATTTTTAAGCGCGACCAATTGCATGCATCGTAAGTCCATGATGAGGATGGTCGACTTTGACATTCTCCACCCGCAAGCTGAGTAGCAAGCCAGCGGGTGGGGGATCAAAACACCATGTAATACGTCAACAACTCGCTGATTGAAAAGAAGATAACTATATTGTATTTACAATTTTGAAAAACGCTGAAAATGAAGAAAGTGATCGCTATGATATGTTATTTGGAAAAGTGTAGACATGATTGATGTGTGATTGATACCACTGAAAGAGCTATTCTTATGTGACACAGATGAACCGCAGATGTTTTAACGCCTTGACTTACGCCTTCTTGTCCATTAAAAACATCCTTTTATAGATTTTTCTGACCGGTAAATGATGCGGTCCGGTGCGAAATCTAGATAAACGTGATAAATGGTCAGCCTTCTTATGGTGCCCATTCGTTTCCGCATTTGATGGACGCCTGCGAAATTTCAGCTTTATTATAGCAATCCATTTTGTAAACCTGGGTTAAGCCAGTTATTTCCTACCTATAGCCTGCGCACCATTAAAGATTTACGACTGTACTAGCAATTTTGCCGTCGGGTTTATGATTAGACCACTCTCAATATTACCGGCAAATCGCTGTGGACTATACGAGTTAGTGTTGACCATACGCGTAAATTATTCTATGTATTTTTAATAGTTTTATGCTCTGATTATTTCGTGATTTTAAAGAAAGGTTGTCATCCTACAAAGGAGCATGCGGGTTGAATGGCAGCTGTCAAGATCAAAAGTTAGATATCGCGTGCTGATTATAAACTCTGACAGTATTGGCAGTTTGATACATGCAGATAATATAAAGAGATGGATGACATTATAGTTATTAAAAATATTGTGTACTATACAAGTTGTCATATTTTCTATAAACAAAATGAATGATAAATATTATTTTATTAATAGTTAGCTTAGAGTATTGATGAATGAATAACAAAGATCATACGTATGGTACAAATAGTATATATGTATATTATATATCATAGAATCGATCCACACCGCCCGATGCTATTTTACATAACAAGTGCCACATGTAGAAACACCCAACCCTTTTAGGTGTTAAAAGCATGAAGCTATCGCAATTATTAAATAGATAGCAGAGCAAAGTAGGGTATACCTAATTATATAGGTACGAGTTCCTAATATCCATTAAAACCGCTTAACCGTTGTGCAAAATGCGTCGAGATAGGCTCGAAATGGCGTTTTAAAATGGGTTCTGGTCTGTAAATAATTTAGCGGTACCCTGGGATTAGGAATGATGAAGGGACCACATTCTAACCAGACTGCTATAATTATTCTACGATTAAACTGTTGAAATTACATAAGCTCTTCACTTTTTGAGCGGCAGTGACACAGACAAGGCTTCAGTGATTGAATCAAGAACGATTGATTGATAAACGAAGGAACTTCGAGATTGCCCTCACAAAAAGGATGAGTACCTAATCCTGATTGAAATCACAAGTTCATACTTCTTGATTTTTATCGAACAAAGGAAAGAGTTCCGAGAGGTACGAGTCTAGAAGCCATTTAGTTATTCTCAATTCAGAAAACTGAAACCTACTGACAAAGTAAACTGACCCCAAGGAACAATGGAGCGAACTATGGACACACACGTACAAAGTTAGGTTACATTGTCGGCTATGTAGGGTACCTGTGCCTATCTATCTAGTGTGGCGTTTCTGGAAAGCTTGATTGCTGGCTATCTCCGCCCAAGCCAAAATTTATTCAGATACATGCACATTTTAATATGACGGTGGAACTGTAAGCCGCGAGAACAGTTCTACTAGAATTTCTACCGCAATACGTTTTCAAATAACACTTCTATCTAAGCATTGACATTCCTTGATATGTTAAAATAATACACTATGAACTAAATAGTAAAAATAAATTTAAATTTAATACTGGTCTAACTGGTTTACAGGTTTCCCTGTTAAAGAAAATGCTTGATGAAAATTCTCAGAAGGAAGAAAATTTTATAAATAAATGCAGTAATCTAACAACCTGCCATGAACTTAATCAGAATGCGACAGTAATCAAAATGTATTTCAGGACTCAGAAAATCAATTTTATAGAATATTCACAGTCATTTGTATATTATATATATATTATATATAAGTACCTGGATGGCCGAGGTTTGCTCGGGATTTCTTTACTAATGTGACTACTGCCGTATTCTCTTTTTTAAAACACTGTCATATATACCTAGATATGAATTAGATGCGATAATAAAGTGCTCCCGAACAGCTTTTCTCACAAAAAGAGTAACTTGAAAGCATTTTATTTTAGAAAATCTTCGTATGACATTGTAGCAGTTTTCATTGCCTAAAAACAAAGATATATCGACGTTCCTAAAAATGTAGCCTAGCTTGGTCGATGTATCGCCCCCGAAACTTCCTGCATACAAAATTTCATGAAAATCGTTGGAGCCGTTTCCGAGATCCAAATTATACATATATACAAGAATTGCTCGCTTAAAGGAATTAGTCAGATTAGACAGATATATATCTGTAAGAGATCTATATCTTTATATAAATTGCGTTACCACAGTACAACTAACTATAGTGTTAATTAATATGACTATCATTCGCTCTCATTACTTATCATTAACTTTACTCACATCTTAAAGAAAGAAAGAAAGAAAGAAACAAATTTATTTGTGACAAAGGGAAAAATAACACATGAAAAAAGTTAACAAAAAGAAACGAGGTACATAATTACCACAAATCGGTCCTATAGCTAAAGCTATCATTTTTTAATATACTTAATTTAGATTAAATAAATGCGAGTTCATTCTATGATGTCATTAATTTTTGTTACACACTGCCAAAACCCACCCTAAAAACATATCTATTACTATGCGAACCAGATAACTGGACCTACGTTATCCTCTTTGCATACATACCAATAGCTAAATCTACACTATGACACAGATCACACAGATATATTCATGGACAAAATTATCTGAATGGGAATCACTCTATACCCGACAAAATACAGATATATTCATCAACACAAATGTTTGTTCTGAACGGGAATCACTCTATTCCCGGCTTGGCAACCACCAAGCCAACCGGCTTGTCTAATGTTTTATAAATTTAAGTACTATAAATTATAACGCATTTAAACCTGTCTTAAAGAGTACAGTCATATATAATTACGGTAATAATAGGAACAAACAGAAAACATATATGAACCCCAAGTGTCTTAAATAAACCGCAGTGTAGCCCCGGTCCCCTACAAAATGGGACAAATCAAATCCGGGAACACTCGGACGCGCTGCCCTAAGTATACCCAATATTATTCCGTTTGAGGCTTTTGTTAAATCTTTATTTACCAAAAAGAATAGAATATGCTAATATCAGGTAAAACCTTTCGCAAACAATAATACTTTTTAAGTAAATTTGTAACTTGGACAAAATATTCGTATAATGTATCCTTATACTACTTGCTACGTGGTTTCTCCCTCGTTCCCTAGAGGTTTAATGTCTTCCTGGGAAGGAAACAAGAATAGAGAAGTAGGTATCCTATGTGTTAATTCTTTTTTATTCTGCGTCCCAAGTTTTATCAATATCCGATGTTTCTGCGTGTTGACATCATGTGATTCAATATGTATCCAATTACTTAGTGCTTTATTTATTTTCACCTGTATTCATTGGCTGCAGCTCCCATATTTACTGAATAAAAACTTCGTCGGCTAGCTATTTTTCACATTCCACGCCAGTTTCGATCTCATCAGAGTAGATAAAGTTTACATTCTCTTAAATTAAATTGGTACGTTCGTCCAATTCTTCATTTAATTATGATGATGACATGCAAACGGAAATTAACTTTAATGGGATTATACAGAGACCAAACTTAACGTATTTAGCAGAATTGAATCTCTGATTGGAAGTAGCGCGAATAGTAAAAGCTGAGTTCTGAGGACGCCGCCAAAGTTCGTAACGAAAACTTTCATGACATTAGTGAATAGTGAAACCACCATGCTATAGTATCAAAATTAAAGTGTCAGAAACATCCACATTACCTGTCCAACAATTTAAATTGTTAAATTTATCCACTATATTCTATAATCATTCCCGAATTATAGGAAATATGAACTAGAATATAATCAAATTTTAATTATTAAGATATATGATTACTAAGAAGTGGATAGAAAGAGAGTTAAAATAAAGGCTGTGTTACTTATTCTACTTATTTCAATCTAGTTAATTATGCTTTATTTTAATATACTATTTTTTATTTATATATGTAAATATACAGAGTGACTGGTGAGATACCTTCAATATTTGAGGACGTGATAGTTGGCGATCATATGCAATAAATAAATAAATAATTAAAAATTGTGTCGTGGGACACCAGATAGGAACGAAGTTTTCATTGTCATAATACATGCTTATTTCAATTCAGTGCGATTCAAAATTTACTTTTAAATTATTCCTTTTCTTATAATAATTACTAATTATACTAATTTATAAAAGGAACAGAATTTAAAACATGTTGTATGTAGCTTTTAAATAAATTATGAAAAAAAAACAAACCCGATAATAAACCATATCATTTAAATTTCGAACGTAATAATATGAAAAAAAGTGTCGTTACAACTTTTCGTATGAATTTTTTCCGTCCATCCCCCTTTAACAACGCGCGATAAGGAACTTCTTTTCAATAAATAATTCAAGGAACCAGAGCATCGGACGCAGCGGGCCAGTGCCTTGGCCACCAAGAAGCGCCTGGTGTATTATGAGGAACACGAAAATCGCGATGGGTTAATGACTGGGATAGTGGACGCTTTAATATCGTTAAGAGTGACAGAGACATACTATTAAAATTGAAAGACAATTATTTAAAACGTGTTTTGACTGTTCTACGCAGTGCCATGTACTTCGAACAATTACTCAATAACCGGGAAGTGTAGGTACGTACTCGCACTTTTGTAAATAAGTTGATAAAAATTTTTGAAATACGCCTCTAATACTTTGTTAAGTATCTTATATCAGAAAATTAGTATAATTTGTTGGGTAAAGCTTATTATTATCAAGAACTAGCTGTCCCCCGCGGTTTCACCCGCGTTCCGGAGGGATGTAACATTTTCCCGGCACAAAAGTATCCTATGCGTTATCCAGGGCTTTTTCTGTATGTCCCAAGTTCTATCCAAATTCGTTTGGTTGTTTTTGCGTGAAAGAGTAACAAACATCCATACATACAAACTTTCACATTTATAATATTATAGCTGTGCCCTGCAGTTTCACCCGCATTCGCAAGAATTCGAGTTTCCTAGTAGACAAATGTCTGAGGTATTTTTTTATTTTTAAATTACTTATTCTGTTATTCAGGACGGAGATAAATCCAACAAATAAAATATGATTGAAATCTGTGTTTTTTCTTAGACGTTTTATGTCACATCACACGGGGACGCGGTCGAACGGGATAAAAAGTATCCTATGTCCGTCTCCTGATTCTAAGCTACCTCCTCACCAATCTTTAGCCAAATCGGTCCAGCCGATCTTGAGTTGTAAATAGTGTAACTAACACGACTTTCTTTTATATATATAGATAAGTTATCAGCTGATTGAACAACACGCGCGTCGGTCGGCACCCGGCTTGCTCTGAGCGTAGGTCGGGGCAAGGTCGTAACGAGGTATCACTACTATTGTTTCGGGGTCGTTTTTGAATTTTGTTTTTCACAATGCTAAATCTCCCATTTCTGATTTCTAATGTTTTATTTGTATATAAAACGATTGTATAACCACGACAAAACCATTTCGCTGCGGGAAACAACCGGCTAAATTTCACGGTGTATAAGAGAAAAACAGGTTTCCTTTGATGCACCGTCTCACCTTAAATTTATTGTAGTATGTCTCCCATAGTACCATTTACAGTACCAGTCACATAGTAAGCCAGCACTATCCATGAAATATATTTTTTTATCTGTGACCGGGAGCAGCTTGTAGTATAACAATTAGAGACACTGCTACATTACATAAAAAATAAAATATATATATATTTTTTTTTTTTTTAATAATAATAATCGTTTATTTGACTCAAAAAGGTAGTAAAATTATACATGTTTGCTCTTATTCAGTATACATAAGTTAGTAGCACATTTTGACCATTGATGCCTAAACTAGTTGCACAAAGCAACTGTTCTATAGACATCAATATCCCATACCTTTTATGACAACTATGTACCTGTTATATGATTTATAAATCAGTGGTCTTTGTGTACCTGTTCAATTTGATTTAAGGTTAACTAGGTTCTGCGATACTATTCACACCCGACCAGTTAAGTAGAGCTACTAGCGACACCACACCGTCTTAAAATGGGGCATTGTTCAAAAAAAACGTCACGCATGGAGAATTAAAAAAAATTATAAAACAAACTTAATTAAGTCCCCACCGATATGCATTTCCCCGAAAAAAATTGTCGAACCTAATTTTGCAAAGATGTTGCAGAATATTTTTTAAGCGTCAACAAAATATGACGCATAATTTCTTTGCTAACCAAATTTGTAGTTTGATTTCTTGTAAATTGAATTTTACAAAGAAAAATAACTATATATTAACTACGAAAGGAACGTGCTTAAAGCTCTTTGTTAACGACACGAAAGTTTTAAGTGCACTACAAATCTTTTGGAGCAATTGCCTACGACTTTAGAAATACTTTTAAACTAAAGAAAAAAAGCAAGAACTAACTAAAATCACTAAGATATGTATAATGTATACATATTTTTAGGACGACGATGTGTTTGATGATGATCACTTGATGCAGATTATTTACAAGATCATAACAAATCGTACCATCCCACCAATTTGCTTTTCAAAACAATAAAAGGTAGGTACATTCTATTTAAGGATATTATAAAATGCACCAACAAATCACATAGCAATAATAAGCAGGTTTTCATAATGAATAAAGAAGCAATTTCTTTTTATGTTCCTTTAGTATTTAAATAACAAAACGGTAGTAGAACCTTAATCAAAGTACAATTAGTTTATAGCATCGCTTTATGTGTACGTTCTTGAATGTTACATCACAAGGCTGCATAAAAAATTTATACAAAAAAAACTAAAGATGGAAATGAATTAATTTAATAAAATATTTTCAACTTTATCAACCATCACTTTATATTAATATAGTAGCAGCGCCCTGCGGCTTTGCCCGCTTTCAATCCTGGTTATAAACCTTCCTCTTGAATTACTCTATTTATTGGTGAAAACTGCATTAAAACCCGTTGGATAGTTTACGATTCTATAAAGTATACATTCATATTTATATAATAGGTTGGGAAAGAAGTTTTTTCGCATTTAAAAAAAAAATTCAAAACATTTTTATATAGTTTATTTACATTTAACTAAAGTATGTAGGTTTTTGTTCGATAACTTTTTGCCATCTTGTTGGTAGGGACACGATCCCATTACTATAGAAATTTTGGGACTTCTGATCAAAATACCGCGACAAGTGGTTTTGGCAGTCCTCTCGTGATGTTAACCTGAGACTACCTAAAGAATTCTGAAGACACCGAAACAGGTGGAAATCTGAAGATGCAAGGTCAGGATTATACGGCGGATGCAATAATACCTCCCAGCTAAACTCTCTTAATTTTTGCTAAGTGGCTAAAGATGTGTGAGGTCTAGCGTTATCATGATGAAAAACCACACCCCTTCTGTTGATTAATTCCGGCCGCTTTCTCTCAACTTCTTGCTTTAATCTAATCAGTTGTTCGCAGTAGAGTTCAGAATCGATGGTCCTGCCTGGTGGTAACAGCTCATAATGAATAATGCCCTTCCAATCCCACCACACACGAGGCATCACCATGTTGCGAGTTAACCCGGGTTCCGCCACAGTCTGTGACCGGCCTTTGACCACGACCTTTTTCGCACGTTCTTGTCGTTCGTGATCTACTTTTCATCACCAGTTATCAGCTTCTTCAAAAATGGTTCGGTTTCATTACGTCGTAATAAATAATCACAAATGAGTACACGGTTCATTAAGTTTCTTTCAGTGAGCTCGTGAGGTACCCAAATATCGAGCTTTTTTGTATTCCCAGTTTTTTTCAAATGCGCCAAAACTGTTTTGTGGTCAATTCCCAGCTCTTCAGCTACGTCGTAATTACTGATATGTCATCTTGCTCCACTTTTTCAAAAATTGCATCAATTATTTCGGTAATAGGCCGACCAGAGTGACGTGCATCTTTGACATCAAAATTTCCGGATTGAAAACGCATAAACCAAATTTATGCTACTCTCACAGACACTGCCTCACAGACACTGCACTAGTTCCATAAACACTGCAAATTTTTACGCGGCTTTTTAAAATTTAAACTTGCAATGATACCAAAACCAGCCAGATACAAATAGTATAGCCAAATAGATTTTATTACAAGTTCATACATACTATAATGCGAAATGACTTTTGCCCCAACCTAATATATAAATACCAATATTTAAAGAAAGAACATGCTTATATTCGTTTTAAATTCAAATATAATTCCAAGACACGAAGTTTAAATAGCGTAGTTAGACAAACTTAGTGATAAGTTGACGTTATACTTTGCAATACCGAGAGTTTCGCAACTAGAACTTCTTTTGTTTGACTTTTCTTTGGAACTTGTTGAAAGTTGTAATATATACAACAAAATACTAAGATTGGTAAAAACAAGGTAAATCCTTGGAAAAAGATGTGTTGTCATAACAATAAAAATGGGACAGTGTTAAATTGTAGGGTTCCTAGGAGAGCCATAATACCCTGTTTCTACCCACCTGGCAAATAGGAATTGCCACAATTTTAGTACGTGAGGTAACCGTGAAGGTAAAATGCTTATAGAGCTGATTACTGCTCAAGTTTTGAAGAGGGTATGATCATTTTATGACGAGACCATATTGTGTTATAATCGAGCACAAACTCATTAGACTGGAGGATTAATCAGTGTAAAATATCTAAATAACTCGATTAATTTAGAAATAAGCAGAATTTTTTGCAAATCAATATTAACCCTTAGATGTATGACAACAAAAACTGATTAAACGTACAAATACAACTTTTAGTAATGGTTTTTTCTTTCTCATATATGACATGACTTTTCTGTGTTTTTTATAGAGTTACACACAAACGACAGATCTATTGAAGATTTGGAAATAATATATTGTGGGATTTTTGAAATTATATTTGTATGTAAAAACTTACCCGAATAAATAAAATAAACAAAATATTTGCAACAAGATCCCTACTGATTGCTACCATCGTCTTATTGAGTAATATAACTCTATCTTGATATTTTGGATGTTCGTGTACATTTACTTCAATTTAATTAGACCCCAAGGTCAACTGAAAGAAAAACTGTTGCGTATTTGAAATTCGTGTAATGGTGTTAAATAACAATGAATTGGAAATTAAGGTAAACAAAAATGGTCAAATTTATAGTCTTAAATGTTTTTACGCGACAAAATAGTTTTTTAATCGCTTGGTAGATTTGAATGGACTCAGATTTGTTTCCACTTCCATTTGACATCCTATCAATACGATATGACAATAAAAAATTCAGATGCTCCCACTTTAATGGATGTAACATTCGTCATTTTGGTTTGATTTGAATAAAACGTCGAGCCTATGTCACTAGAACCATAAAACGAATCCATTGTCACCTCATACATCAAAATGGACTCAGTAATTTAGGCATTTTGGTGGAATGTAAATAAATACAAATATATCCACTGCACATTCACTACTAATAACTATGCTCATAACTCCATCATTGGGCTTTTATGTAGTTTGGTAATAAAATACTTATAAATACAAGTCATTGGACTACGAGTGGCATGTTCTTAGTAGTTGTTATGCACCTAGGTAGTAAAGATAAACTATGCGTCACATTATAATAACAAAAGTTTCGTGATTTGGTGTGTGTGTTTTTTTTGTATCCTAGATTTTTGAATCTGTCCAACATACTGGGTGGGCACTAGACCATATTGGGGTGGGCCACCAGGCTCCCCCCTCATGGTAGTGCCCCCCTGACTGAGTACGTTCAAGATGAAAATCTGTCGCCAAGCAACTGTCGGGGTGTTCCGAGAGCTGCTATTGATAGCCACATGATAACATACCATATGTTGAGAATAAACTAGTATAAATAATAAACTATCAGTAACTTTTTGGTCATAAAAGCCTATATATAGTAGAAACTAAGCCTTTACTTCTTGGATTTCCGAGCATAAAGTAATTCTAAGTCAAAATAATTTACCATTGGATTTTCCGTGACAGAAATCATCAAATAGTTGAGAAAATTCAAAGGCTTGTAAAGTTCATTGATCCGCACCGGGCCGGTAGCGTGGGCTGTTGCTTAAATCACGCTCGTTATTAGTGTGAGGTTCTTGCTCAAGCAGATTGGGAAATATTACATACTTTTTCTTGTAAAAAGATTATTGGAAGTTTTCCACGAATTGAAACAATTAATAATTAACAATAACCTTTATCGCATACTATCGTCGGAATTTAATTAGTGAACTAAACGTAATGCTCAGTTTTCAGATTATGCGACTGCGACGGGTTGTATTCAGAAACTTGTTAGTTAATTTAAATATAAGCAGTGTGTGAAACTATTTTATGTTTTCAGCCGAATGTTGTAATAAAAATAACTAAGATTATGAAAATATAAAATCTACAATCATTTTTTTTATACACACGGCCATCTGGTCCCAAACTAAGTAGAGTAGTATAACGGATATATTACATATACACCTTTTTTTTCTATATACATACTTATATAGATATTAGAATGTTCATGCACACAAATGTCCTGGGTGGGAATAGAACCCGAGACCTTTGGTTTGGCAGTCAGAGCGCTAACCACCAAGCCAACTGGCCAATCGTAATAACTAATCATCGTTAGTTATTTTATTTATTATTAGCATATTTTTTTGGAAGTAACAAAAATGTTAGTCCTGTTCGCTCTACACCCTTACACGGATAAGGATTCGCTAAATATTAACAGAATAAACATAACATGATATCCTACTAAAATTATAAATGCGAAAGTTTGTCTGTTTGTATGATGTTTGTTACTCTTTCACGCAAAAACTATCAAACAGATTTAGATGCAACTTGGAATATAGATGGCGCATATCCTGAAACCAAAGGCTACTTTTACTACCGGGAAAACGTGACATCCCTCGGGAACTCGTAAACTACAGGGGATAGCTAGTATACGACATATACTCGTATAGCTAATGCATAAATTCTCGAATACCGCCAAACAAACTGTAAGTAAAAACAAACACTTCAAAACACAGTAAAAATTGATAGATGTCTCCTTTCTGGAGCACCACCTCATGAAAAGTGTTATCTTTACCTATACAATGATGATAAACGAGGAGAAGACGCGGACATTTTTGCGCGCACCTAAAAATAACAAAACGACTATTACTCGTTTTGTCCCAGATTGAATGTTCGAAGTAATCTATGTCTATGCTGTCCACCCTGTACACTAATACATTGTTACTGTAATAAGGAACTGTTATCACTATATTGTTATTTGTTACAGTATACTAAATGTGCCACATTTCATATAAATAAAGAAGTACCTGGATCGCCGAGCATTGCTCGGGATTTCTTTACTAACGTGACTTCACCGTATTCTCTTTTTTTAAGCATTGTCATTGATACGAATTAGATGCGATAATAAAGGGCTCCCAATAACACTATTTCTCACAAAAGATATAACTTGAAAACCTTACCTTCTAATGACATTGTAGCAGTTTTCATTGCCCAAAAACACGGATAAATCGACATTTTCTGAAAATGAATCCTAGCTAGATCGATTTAACGCCCCCGAAACCCGCTGCATACAAAATTTCATGAAAATCGTCTGAGCCGTTTCCGAGATCCTAATTATATTAGGATTAATTGTATTATTAAAGTGTTAGATACCTTTAATAATACTCATTATGATAATTAAAATAACAATTAGGGACCATCACTCATTTGTCCCAGATTGAATGTTCCAAGTATTCTATGTCTATGGTGTCCTTGTACACAAATACATTGTTACTGTAACAAGGAACTGTTACCACTATATTGTTATTTGTTACAGTATACTAAAAGCGCCACACTACATATAACTAAAGAATACCTTTAATAATACTCACTATACTAATTAAAATAACAAGACGGGACGATTTCTCATTTGTTCAGATTGAATATTCCAAGTAATTAATGTCTTTGATGTCCCTGGATTTAACTGGGGCCTTATAACGAGTCCATTAAAAAATATAAAAAAACAGATTTTTATGATGAAAAAATAGAAAATCTATTAAAGTAGACAATTATTACCTAGGCAAAATAGGTACGTAGGCCTTTCTGTTAAATAATATAATTCTCTGACATGACAGCTTACTCGTTGGCTTTGATAATTATATATTTTTACGGGGTATTTTGTAACACGTTGTATAACTAAAGAATATTTTTAATAATACTCACCATGCTAATTCCATGCGCGCAAGAAATAAGCTCCAAGCCCTGTCAATGGTAAGTAGTATTTAATGATCACAACGATGAAGAAGATATTCTAAGTTAATGATGTTCTCTTATAAAAGGGAGGAAAAAAGTATGTAAGTACCTAATTGATTTATAATACGAGCTACCTTGTACTTAAGTAGTTAAAAACCCCAAAAGCAATTGGGCTCAGGCACGCAATTTCATTAGTTAAGAGGCTTAAAGTATTAATGGGGGTAGTTTTTAATTTAAGTAAAAATACATGAAGAGTTTTCTAATTCCATCGTTCCCGAATTATTAAAATTGCTAAGTTGATACTTTATTTCGAGGGAAAGTATATGTAAAAATAAAATTATGATTTCGATGAAATAACTAGAAGGATAAATCAACAATTTCATTAGTCTTCAATGCGAATGAAAATATAAAAATAACGACTTCGGGAGAAGTGGATACTGACATGAATATATATATCTATGTTGTACGTATATTACACAATATATGTTTATATTATCAATATATTTCAACCCAAACTCATCTCTCGTGTAAACGGGGCCAATGTAATATGTAGATCCTACTAATATTATAAATGCGAAAGTTTGTATGTGTGTTACTCTTTCCCGCAAAAACAACTGATCGGATTTGGATGAAACTTGGCACATAGATAGTTTATTATCGGGACTAACACATAGGATACTTTTTGTTCCGAGAAAATGTTAAGCTGTCGGGAACGCGGGTGAAACCGCGGGGGACAGCTAGTATTTATATACAGAGGTGTCGGTAGCGGTAACAGTGTCGTGAGCTCATTTATTTTCTCCCATCTCAAAAAATAACCCAACGCGCCTAAAGAAGATTTCTCTTTAATTATAAACATAATATTATTAATAAATGTAGGTTTAAATATAAGGGATGAGAAGGGAGTTAGTTTACGTTGATGTTACCCCACCTGCTGTCTATGACAGTAGTATTCAGTTAGTTAAATCCCTGGTCTAGAATGCGAATGCTGTTTGCTTGCGGGTGTAAGTATCCCAAACATTCTAGAAATTTAGATTCAGTTCAACGCTAAGCTTCTTAATGTTACACTGCGAAAGTTCAAGTTAGAACAATGAGAAATGTACTTTGCACTGAAACGGTGTGAGCTTCACTTTTTTGTTTTTCGACATGTAACTATAGCAGGGCCGGGATAAAAGTTTTCCGGTTTTGAAATTTTCAAGGGACTAGGGTAATGCTTGGGGTAATATATCATTTCAAAAGTAGTTTAGCTGTTAGTGCATAATTACCACCATACCCATTTCCGTAAGCCAGTAGAGCATTTGTATTGTTTTATTGTTTCTGTAAGAAAGGTAAGGGACCGGTGAAGTAACAGGCACCTGTACCTCTACCATGAGTTGCTATCGAAACTTACTTTAGTCACTAGCGAGTAAACTACTATCGATACAGTATTTCTCTATAGCAACTGTTCAATTTGTTACTCATGGTACCGAATTGCTATAGAAAAGGCTAAAAAACGTTACTCGCTAGTGTTTACATTTCTATAGGTTCCTTACCTATCGACTCGTACTATCGATTTTAGTTCTTTAGGTGACCGCTAGTGGCGCTGTACACATTTGCCATAGAAATGTTTTACGCCGTCGCTAGCGAGTACGTACGTTAAAAACTCATGGTAAAGGTACTGAGATCGACAATGCATGGGCGCTGGGGGTGGGCGGTGACCACTTACCTAAGGAATAAAAAATACAAAGATCTCCACATTATTTCTACCTACTCATGTTATGTAGTAACATGTTTAATTATATACTGACAATATCAATTGATTAGGGTATTGTGTTTCTTTTAGGGTAGAACTACGTAAATCTTCAATATTTATTAGTAACTGAATTAAATATTATATAATACAGTGTGTTTACAGACGATTTGTGACCTAATACAACATTGGATAGGAACGAGCACTGTGGCTAGTTTAAGTTGGTAGTCCTTTATTTTTTCCTATATATTTCGACAATATAGTATAACTCTTTTTGTTCAAATAAATAAATAAATAATATAAAAATATTCATATAATATGACTATCAGAACCAAAATTAAAGAATATATCATATAATATAGCCCGAACTATGCAGAGGGTAGATTATGGAAAACAGATTCCTGTTCTAATACTTCAAACGACTACTTAAATGTAGGTATACTTACCTTTTACCTAGACGCATCATCAAATGTTAACGTAACTTCATATTATTATATACTAGCTGTCCCCCGCGGTTTTACCCGCGTTTCCGTGGGATGTCACATGTATTATACATAAAAACCTTCCTCTTCAATCACTCAATCTATTAAAAAAACCGCATCGAAATCCGTTGCGTAGTTTTAAAGATTTAAGCATACATAGGGATATAGGAACAGAGAAAGCGACTTTGTTTTATACTATGTAGTGATGATAACGTAGTTTCAATGATAAACAGAGTTTTATACTAAAATATCTCTGTTCCGTAAATTGATATAAATGAGCTAATAACGTTAAGAAATACGATTGTTAGAAAGAAAACTAGCCAAGTGCAAGATAATCCTTTGTCAAATGAATCTATGTCGCTGGTCTAACGAACCGAGTCGAACGTTTCCTATCTGCCGCTATGAGCACGTATGGGGTGAAAAATACCGTCAAAGCTACATGTCGGAGTATGCTTCACTACATGCTATAATGGACATAACATCCAATAGTACCTAGCGGACACACAGTACAGGACAGGCGCGGATCCACCGTTGTGAGCACGATGGGCATGCCCACACCACTAATATACCTGTGACTTCACACTACCACGGTCTATTGAGGTCGATAGGCTGATGATATTATATCTAATGCGTTTATAAAAAAGAAATACTCCTTTGTTAGAATGTATAATTTATAATATCGATTATGAGCGATTATATACTCCGAATAACACTTGGCCGATTTTCGGATGGCTGTGACTACAACCTTTTTTGTGGGCTGGATCCGCGCCTGGTACAGGAATACAGGTATTCCGCTGGCACCTGTTACAAATGGCAATACGTACGCAGCAACGTCAATAGATAATGAAATGCTCGATGAAACTCGCCGCTGTTGTTTTGAGCGGGCGCCACGACAATGTAACGAAGTATACACCCGTGATTTGTATTTAATTTTCATCCAATGTAACAAAATTATTTCCATTATTTAAATGTAATTAACTAGAGATGAAACAATAACAGTTTGATTGTTAGTCATTAATAAATAGATATATTGTCAAAAGTTTCGTATGTATGAATAATGTTCGGTAAAGCATTAATTAAGGATAACTGGACCTCCATCAAGTGCCCGTTAATTTCTTAGAAGGAACGTATCCGGTATAGGTCACAAATTATTTAAGCAGGTACTTATCGTTCTACCTTCAATCGTCTTTATAATTAAAGTCAAAGCATTGCTATTCGAGTATAAACCAATACACGTTCTTTTGAATAAATATAGCATTTTGATAAAACGACGCAAGTTTCTCGCGAACAACACAATAGCACCCCAATAACAGTGTACAGAAATAATGAAATTGAAGTTTATCTGAAATCAATATCTGGTAACCGCAAACTTTTAAATATGGACCCTTGCCTGTTTCTGTTTACAAAAAGGAAAGAAACAATATATCTACATTTTCAATAAACCTACCAAGAAGATGATTCAAGTAGTTTGCATTTTGTATCTATTGTACAAGCTTTGCTTAATATGGGGTCAGAATAGCGAGTGAATAAAATATTTATTTAATAATTCCGCCTCGTGATTTTAAAGGCTTTGTCATAATTAACGACGCCTATAGGTATCGCCTTTTCCTCCTTATCAGCGATCTCCGTGCAAAGAAAACACATCTGAAGCTTCAAGTTATTCTGTCCAGTTCTTGTTCTAAATTTCAAAACCAAATCCAGTTTAGGCCTGCGGAGGGCCCTTATGGAGGTCAATTTTAAAGTTACTGAAGCTACCACCTGTTCGGAAGTCAGACATCAACTGAGAAGAACCGACAAGAATATCAGCAAGGCAACATTTTTATTTCCGTTTTCGTAAGTTTTATCTAATTTGACTTTTATGGTTATTTTAATATTTCAATTATATGTATTTATTTCGATAAAAATAAAAATCTTGAAACTTCAATGCCAGCCGCGTGCAGCATTCCTATAGATAAAGGGTTAATTTGGAATTCTCAAAAACATGTATCTAGTTATATGTTTCAAGAAATATTTATACTGAGTTTAGTTTTACTCCCCAAGGTAATACGTTTGCTCTATTCAAATTACACCACCCTGTTTCACCCCCCAAGGGGATGATATTAGAACAATGTGTATTTTACAATTTATTATTTGCATCATAAAGTATGTTTGGTGTGTGGGTGTGTGTGTGTGTGAGTGCGTGTGTAACTGTGTAAAGTTTAAAGCAAATATGACACGAAGAGCATTTTTCCAAAAAAAGGTAAACATGTCTTTTTTATTTTGAGCAGCTTTGTTATGGCTCTAATTAAAGAACTAGCGATACTTCTTATATTCATTTTCAACCCCCTTTTTATCAAAAACACAATTGTTTTTATTTTTATTGCCAATGAGAAACACAAAAACCATAGCCATTTAAACTGTGTCTTCAAAACTAGCGGAACTTTCATAGAACATTTCAACCACCATCATACATTCGATGTGGAATAAACAAAATTACGGATCGTCGATTTCTAATCCACATCCCAGTACACTGGTACTGGACAAACTGTTGTCCAAGATTCCGCCCCACTGGAGCTTTGCGCTGATAGGTCAGTCCGTCAGAATAAGTTTTTATACTATGCATATACAATATCTATATATATATATAAATGAATGTTTGTCTGTATGTCTTTTATATCGTAAACTATGCAACGGACTTTAATGGAGTTTTCGGCAATAGATAGATGAATTCCAGAGGAAGGTTTATAACCAAAGCGGGCAAATTAGCAGGGCGCAGCTAGTACACTTATATAAAAGAGTAACCTTTTTTTGAGTGATCATCGCCGTCCCCAAAACGCCGACTGAGACCTCTAAATTTGGCAATACACACAGTATTGGACACGTAATGAAGACGGAAATTTTCGCAATTCTTACCCGCGGCGGTAGAAAGCTCAGCGTTTCTCAAAGTTTTGGCACTAGAAGCACTAATTCAGAAAAAAATATTTTACCGTGTCCACAAAAAAGCCTCTGTAACTCTGAAAGCATAAATTCGATACAATAGGTGCAGCCGCATGTACCAGTATAGTGCACAATCAAATTCCGGAATGTTCCTCCCGAAACGTTTCGGTGTGTAATTTGTAAGTGAAAATGTATCCGAAATTAAATGCAACCACTCATAAGTGGTTTCACGGTTTCACTGTGTAAAAAGGTGTAAAAAGGAACGGAGAAGAACTTTCTTTAGATCTACTCCGTTCCTTTTTACATAATGTAAAATATAATATTGAATAGGATAATTGTTATTTGTTTATCCAATCATAACTACACATTATTCCACGACAAATGTTTAACGTTTTAACTAATAATGTAATTAGAGTATAATGCCCACTACATAATATACATTTGTAGCTCGACATTGTTCAATATTTCCCGTACCTAACATAATTGTGGCTGTTTGGATTTGGGCGGGGAATGCGTACTTATACTGTGGTACGGGCCCGCGACAGCTGGCAGCCGCCTAGAAAACTTCATTAAGGCCACTAACGCTCGAATACGCGGACAAGTTCCGCATGCCGCACACAAAATAACCACGATTTGTACAACAAGGGGTTGTAGGTAGAAACTCTTACCTATCAACTGATTTGAAGCCGTGAAAGTTACACGTGTCAATAATCAGTAACAGTACTATAGACGGCAGAATACATCTTATCAATTTTTCGAAGGCAAAATCAAATGGTTCTTGGTTGTAATTATAGAACCATGTAATCAAATATTTACCTATTTGTATATGCATAGAGCAGTTTTGGGTATTGTTTTGTAAAAATATTTTACTTTATTTATTTTGGAAATAAAGGCTTAAATATTAATGTGGTGGTCGAAATTGAAAGGCGGTCATCTTGCATTTTTAATCCAATATTTTTTATCAAGGATATTTTTTACTAATACTTATACATGTACGGGCAGATTTATCATAAACAATACATTTTTTATCAATCCGTCTATCCTCGTTGGGGAAGATTTATGACAGAATTTATGAATCTATATCTATCTATCTTCTATATATAATATATATATCTTCTATATATATATATAAATGAATCCCTATTTCCCTTGGTCACGACATCACGCATGGACGGCTAGACCGATTTCGCTGATTCTTTTTTTTGTTATGTTTGTTATTGTGAGGAGAAGGTTCTTATGAATGAAAAAATTTAGAAAGTTGCGTGAAAAATTAGAAAATTTAAGAAAGCTTTACGAGCGCTTTTGACAATGTAAGCATTTTTAATGTAACCTGTTTGACATTATTGTCAGTCGTTTGACAGTTAGTGCGATTGACAGAATGTACACTGCAAATATCGTTTAAAATAGAGGTGGCGGTCGGAATTAGATTGATAAAGTAATTAATTTATGATTTCTTAGTCCACATTTCACAGTCGATTCATTCGGAAGATTCGAATTCAATGGTCATAGTTAAGAAAGGACAACGTCTGTCGGGTCAGCTAGTTTAGAAATAAAAAACAACTTTACTAATAACAATATTCCTGAAAAAAAATTGGTTACTGAAAATAAATTGTATTGCTCTAAAAACTAAGTTGGTATTATTATATTGTTTGTCACTCTCTGAGCGCGAGCCCAACTCGCTACCGCTCGGATATTTTTAACTACTAAAATTTTATTGCAACCAAACTAAACACGAAAAACACACCTACCAGCTAGAAAAGTGTTCCAATTAAAAATTGTTATACTAACTAACCTACCCATAGAAGCCCGTACAGAGTAAAATTTATTTTGAAAATCCTTTTTTATTAGTAGGTATATAGGTATTAAGCCTTTATTAACGGATTTCAAAGATAACTTTAATTAACATAACACCGTTAGTGAGTTCCGACAGTTTCGAGGCGTCTTGGCTTTGTGAACTATTGATTATTCTGTGGCTTTGTATAGATCGGCAACACATTAGCAATAGCAGTGGGATTCTAAATCTTGCCTGTATCTGACGGAGCGTATACACAACATCTAGTGGATTGTCTGTCTGCTCGTCAGTTAAATAACAGTACCTACAGAAATAGAGCGATGTGCAATTCTATTATTCAGTATGCCTCGACGTAAAAGGCTTTTACAGATTTTTCCACTCATACTCTATGCGAGTGCTTGTTATTCATCACTAAGGAAAACAAATGTAAAGCTTATTATCATATAAAAGGTGAATTTTAAATAATTTTTTTTTAATGGAATGTGAAGATGAAGTACTTACAAACCTTGAGTATCTTTGACCACCATAAGTGTCCACTACGGCCTAAAAGTAGGATTGATGAGCACAGAATCCATGTTATAAAAGAGACTAGCTGTCCCCCGCGGTTTCTCCCGTGTTCCCGAGGGATGTAACATTTACCCCACACAAAAAGTATCCAATGTGTCAATCCAAGTTTCATTTAAATCCGTTTCGTAGTTTTTGCGTGAAAAAGTAAGAAACATCCATACATACAAACATTCGCATTTATAATATTAGTAGGATTAAAGAAATCGGTTTTGATATTTGAATGATTTTTAAGATATTTAGTAAAACCTCATTCATAAAAACTTGCCATTACAATACATATCACACACATATAACCTGGGGCTCGATTCTGTAAGAAAATGACACTAACTCGAGGATGATTCGTCGCGGCCTCTATGCTCTGTCTCTGTCTCTTACTACACTAATACTAATAATCACGTGAGAGGTAAGCTCTCCGAGGCCTCCGTGAAGCGGCTCACCGACGAAGTATGTATTAGCTGAATTGAATGCGAGATTGAAAAACAAGATTTAAGAATCATTTAAATAACACAAAGTATTTGTTACCTTGTCAACAACAACCAAAAATTACTTAATAATAAGTAATGTTGTACAGTTAATCCAACAATGGCATTACGTCAGCCTCAGAGTATTTTCAAAGTTTACGTGTGTACGGTAATGGCATCAGAGTCTCAGTCCGAGCTCCGGAAGCTTGCATAATGCATATATGAAGCGTCCGGATGTAGCCTACACACATAATGGCATAATTACGTTAACGTATATGTTTCTCCACCCGAGCAGAGAGTCACTGTGCTGCAATCAATTATAAACAACTAGCTGTCCCCCGCGGTTTTAGCCGCGTTCCCGTGGTATGTCACATGTATTATACATAAAAACCTTCCTCTTCAATCACTCTATATATTAAAAAAAACCGCATCAAAATCCGTTGCGTAGTTTTAAAGATTTAGGGATATATAGGGATATAGGGCAGAGAAAGCGACTTTGTTTTATACTATGTAGTGATTAACACTGTACGTAAATTATAACAAATGGAGATTTACTGTATTATTTTAAGCTGAACAATAAGATTAAAATAAAAGCTTAAATCGTCAGTGAACGTAAATATTCTTTAGGTCAGAAAAAATGGTCGAACAAATCTGTCAAAAGATTACCTTTCCAGGGTTCACATTCACATCACTTTCACTTCGGTATTAACTTCACGTTTTATAGACTTTATCTACCTACTAATAATATCTGAGACGAAATATCACATAGGAAGGTCAATATTATCATATATTGTTTTGTTATATTTAAAAGCAGGTAATTAAATATCCAAAGTCTTTTCTTCACGCGGCCCTCATTTTTATACTACAGTCATCTACAATAGTAATTAGTAATTAATGAACTACACAGTACTCTATCTCCGTGTCAAAGTTTGATTCATTCACCGAAAGTACAAGCTCATTAAAGGATTCGAACTTAAAACTTTCGTAACAGTATAGAACGCCAGTAGGTAACATGGGCTATTGCCATTTTTTCATTACTACAGCAAATAACATGAGACTTAGTTTGAATACCACCGAAAGTTTAGTTTACTTTACAATGTTTCAGATTAGAAGATAAAATATAATTATTCCCGCTACTAAATCAAATATAAATTATGCCGTAGTTCCAAATATTTCGTTTATTAATTGGATATATTATAATTTGTTCTTGTTTGATCGTGGAATGAGTTACTATTTTTTAACTTACTTACACACATTACAACCCAATGAGCAATCAGCAGATTAATTTTGCATTCTACAAAGCTAGATGTAATTTTTCTGTGAATTGTGCTTATTTTTATTACAAAAATTATATACACCCTAACTACCGAGCCGAAGGTCGCGGGTTTGATTCCCACCTAGAACAAACATGTGTGTGCATGAACATGTCTGTTTGTTCTGTGTCTGGGTGTAAATATCTATATAAGTATGTATATAGAAAATAAAAAGTAGTATATGTAGTATAGATTTAAGGTTTATTGTTGTTTGTTTTCTTCTTTCTTGTTTGGTGTACAATAAAGAGTTATCTATCTATCACTTATCTGGTTTCCATAGTACAAAATCTGCTTAGTTTGGGACCAGATGGCTGTGTGTAAAGAATGTCTCATGATATTTATATTTATTTTTATTATTAACCTAATTAATACTTAAAATTACATAAACATATATACAATAAAATTAAAATGGGAAAGAAAAGGTAGATCAGCTGCTTACAGTAGATACAGCTGATCTAAATCGTTGCCGAGTGCCCAGAACGCTGGCGGCATTGCCACGCTGTATCGCAATGCTAATCCTGAGGAAGTATTCCCCAGCCCTCTGTTGCGGGAAGCGCCGACGAGGCGCTTAGAAATATCACGAGAGATATAATATTTATTTACGCAATTTCAATAAGAACCTAATTCCTTATTTTTGTATACCCGTGGTATAATAATTTCTTATATTTTCCTTAAACATAATTAGGTAATACAGGAAGTTACGTATGCTTATAAAGTCAATAACTTTATAGTCTTAATAGACCTAAAAAGATCACGAGCTTCGTGGCTAACTAAAATAGGTTAAAATTGGTTAAAATTATTTCCTGCCTAAAAATCATTTGTTAACGTTATATATATAAGTTAACGGTGCGCCAATTAGGAACAAAAAAAGCTTCCATATACTGAATTCATTTGCCGTTAAAGCCGAAATACCGAAAGAATTTAAAACCTTTGTTCATTGAATACTTACTGTTCGATCACTATCAGTCTTTATTAAGGTAAAGGTAGATGGTTATTTGAAATTGAATAACGAACCGGGCTGAAAAGCTGCACGCGACTGGGCATGAACAATTTCAAATGTATCTATTGAAACGACTAGTAAACCTACCCTTGTCTTATACGATTGCACAATAAGAACCTACATATCAATCATTATTCTCCTCTGAAAAGCAGAGCATTACTATTGTACGCCTGCTTTACAATATAATAAGCAACCATTACAATAGTTACTGTTGCCAAAAGCAGATTTCGAGACAAACTTACTACAAGAATAATACATAATAAAGAGGAACCAGCATTTTCCTGAAAATAGGAAAGTTACATTATACTACAGGCTCAAACTGGGTTAAAAGCGCAATGTTTAAGTAAGCAGATACTTATTCTACAAAATTTTAACATGCATGAAATATTTTAGACGATGTGAAAGATCCCTGTAAATCGAAATAAAAGAAATTCGCAATGCTTATTGAAAACGGATATTGAATCTTGAACGTAAGAAACATTCGTATAGAATATATATTGCAATGAGATGGTCCTCGACAGCATTCCGCTGTAGTATATTTGTCACTGAATCTATCCAGACAAATAACGTTTATAACGCTGGTCTGTCACCTGGATGTATTACCATTCAACTCAATCATAGGATATACTAGTTTTATCTAGTTCAAACAGGTTAACTTAGAATTCTCCTACCCAAGCTTTAAATGAATACAAAAGTCGCAGAAAATCTAGTACACCTTATAGGTGCTTATAGGAAAACTCTAGTAACACGTATTTTTTTATAACATATGTTAAAAGCAGATGTATCCAGTTAGTAATGCAACAGACATTATTGTAGTAAATTCACGTTTAAAGAACGCTAAAGCACTTTCGAACGCCATTTCCTGTTTATTTAGAATTCAAATCGATAAATAACAAGCGAGCAATTGTGTGAAGACTTAGATTCCAGTCCATTCGAACATGCTCATGCTATTACCATGTACCTACTTGATAGAATTAGCTGAGGCTAGCTAGGTCATACTGTCGATGCTATACACATATACGTACTTGTGGTGTTGCCTCAACTAAGTTAATTTGATCCTAATGTGATAAAGACGAACTAAAACAAGATCCTTTAATCTGTCTATATAAGTATATACAAGTCGATGTGCGTATATATGTTTCCTAAACAGTCCGAAACGGCTGTACTGATTTTGACGGGCTGTCACTAGCAGAAGGCTAATGTTATGCGGAATAACTTAGGGTACTTTATCCCTGGAAGATGTTACCTTCCTCGGGAACGCGGGTGAAACTGCAGGGGGCAGCTATTTATTCTTAAATCGGATTTGGTCGGTAATAGATATAAATATAACTACTCGGTGCAGAATATATTTTACTATACTATCTTGTGCCGTTTGCTGGATAAAGTGAAGTATTACTCGGATAGTTCTGCTAAATCAATGTAAAATGGTGTTGCGCTTTGAAGATTTATAATTTATTTTATTTATGACGGTATTGCGATTGACTTCAACTCACCTGATGGTAAGTGAAGATGAGGAGGAAGATAGCGCTCGCTTTCCCGTTAGTAGCCTATTCAAACTTTTCTTGATGAGCCCCAAGTTTTAATTTTCAGGGAACACAGGCGAGGGGAGAGAATTCCAATCCTTAGCTGTGCGCATGAGGAAGGAAGCTGCAAAGCGCTTCGTGCGAATTGGTGGTATGTCTACAACAAAAGGATGAAATCTCTCCTCACGCCTACATACCTATGGTTTAAGTGTTTTAAGACAAGATCAGGATAAACAGCACAGCAATTAATGGAAATTTTGTTTGACAGAATATTATTTTATGTTTATTAGTTATTAATACTTTGGTAAAATAAAAAAAATAAGCTTCCGCAAATACACTACCATTGTTAAGGGTACTACAGTACGATGTCAGAAATTCAAACTCACTGCAGTGACTGCAAACAACAATGCGATAATGGAGTAGTATAATTATACTTTGGTATTATTGGCAGTAATTCACCAAACAATTTTTGTTAAGTGGTCACCCCTGCGTCGACATTGGCAACACCAGGCGTATTGCCAATGCGTTGTCGTCCCTGAGATGTGAAGTTGTTAAGTCTCATGTGCCTGTAATTTCACCGGCCCCTTACCTTTCTAACAGAAATACAGTAATAAATAAATAAATATCTTGGGACATTCTCTTACACACGACCATCTGATCCCAAACTAAGCAGAGCTTGTACTATGGAAACCAGATTTATCAGCAATCTGGTACCTACTACATATACTATTTTTTCTTCTAAATACATACTTATATAGTCATTTACACCCAGACACAGAACAAACAAACATGTTCATGCACTCAAATGTTTTTCCTGGGTGGGAATCGAACCCACGACCTTCGGCTTGGCAGTCAGAGTCGGTAACCACCAAGCCAACTGACCTGTCAAATAGTAATACAAGTGCACTACTGCTGGTAGTACTTCCCCGGACGAAAACAGTACTAAGAGCTATACTACTCAAAAAATGTATTGTCACACATATATCTATAATATAATATTCGAATACCTTTACAACATTTATACTTATTGTATCATGAATATCATTTATTCACGTATTTGCTTCCAATAGGTCTAAGAATAAAGTTTGAAAATGTAAGAATGTCGTTCGAAGGTAATATCCCTATATATTTCAATGCATGGTGACTATTGAAGACATTCCACTCTATTGACTCGATATTCACTCTTTGATATATACATTGCTGTTTAGGAATGTGGCTTTTGCGATCCGATAGTACGGGTGCTGTAGATATTACTTGAAGAATAATTACGTGGAACTGATGTCCTGTGATGTTTGATGTTCCTCATCAAAGGACCTTAATATTTTGACCAGATAATAATTTATAGGAATTCGAGCAGATACTAGTAGTTAATATAGAAAAGGCGAATGCTTGAGGGTTGAAAAATCGGCTAGAACCCTAGAGATATGGGTTCGATTCCTCGGTTAGGCAAGCTTACCAGGCACTTAACGTTACATTGTAAGAAGTTTGCTTGTAGTTTGAGATGGCTTTTGTTCCTGAAGGATGACAATACTCACCACATATCAGTGGAATAAGGTCTCAGAATCGATACCTCTTTCGGTATAATTGTCGTGGTAACAGTAACCTATGTATTTTTATGCTTTTAGAATAAAGAAAGCGCACTGGAGCATCGTTCGTTTGTAGGTACTCCTTCATGATATTGGCACCTAAATGGAAAATACTTTCGCTTGTCTTCTCGTAATGTTGCCGTCACAACATCTGCTTATGTACATAACCATTATCGCCAGGTGTTTTTTTTCTTGTTGCCCCAATTTCTTGAGACTGAGCATGTTAATAGAGCATTTATATTATACTAGCTGTCCCCCGCAGTTTCACCCGCGTTTATCGATATCACATATAATCAACTAAATTCCGCGTCGAATGGAAGCAGTCCCATCCCGATATGTTCAGTACTTTTGAGGTGATGATGCGTCAAAGGAACTATATTTTCCTTATTTATATAGATTAATAATAGTTTTAGTTCTATCGCCTTACATACAATTCGTTAATAGGGTGAGGTGCCCTAATTTTTATGGTAATCATAAAATGCCCAACGGTACAATTTCTATACCTACACGCCGTTCGTATGTCTGCCCGCTTATCTGTTTGTATGTCATAACGCTGAAGTCAGTTGAACCATTATGGAATTCTATTACGGATTACGAGTTGACATGGTCATTATCATCACAAACATAAATATCAACTAATTTAATTCCTAGCTTTTAAAAAAATAATAATAACTTACAAATAAACCTGTTTTTGTTCTGGTTAGCTGAAATTTGTAATTACTAGTCTGATAGCGAAGTTTCATAGGAAAGTTGAATTAAATAGCCACAAGATTACATTAATTAGTGTACAGAACCCAAGGTGCGCGAATCAAACTCCCACCTGGTCAATTTTATTAAATAATGCCAATGAAATAGATCGGCAACCTCGGATGCTCATGTTTTTATAATGATGAGTATTCTATGATTTCACTCAGCTAACTAGTTCGTGTTCACGAACATAAGTAAAGTTAAATGAAATTTTAAACGATTTCATTTTACGATAGTTTTTATAAGCTTGAGTTTTATGATAGTGTCATTGAGCTCATAAATAACATTTTTATTAACGATTTCCGAGGCCATGACTATTTGTGCAATGAGAATTTATAACTTCAATATAGCTTATTGAAAAATTGTTTCATGAACTCACTCTTCAATGCGAAAGTATAAGCATATTTGTACTGGAAAATGTAGTTACGTTTTCCATTTTAAGATACAGGTCTATCTACATTGGAGTATTAGTACTCTATTCAATACGCTCCACAATTTCCTTATCTACGATTTCCTATTACCACGCAATATTTTCATACAAATCTATCAATACACTCGGCACTATAAATAATATATCTAATATTGTATGGTTTTGCTATTTACTTCGCACCTAAAAGTACGGTCAAATGAGTTTAAGAAAGTTTGTACAATCAAACATAAGTCACAACGTTGTCGTCGTTCAGCTTCCAAATTTCAATCTAGTTACCATTTCTGGTTCTATTTTCAATACCCATAAAAATGTTTTCATATATTCGCCTAAAATAGATGGTGCCAAGCGACTGTGCCAAATATCAGTATAGAAAAGTATTATGTAGTTGTGAATAACAGCTGTGACATTCAAACAGACCAACACCATGTCCTATTTCTACCACATAATACACACATATACCTGCATATGTCCCTTTAATATTGGAAGGCAACTGAGATATGCATACTCAAGATACCAATGCGGTCTTCAATCAGATGCATTGAATATGTGGAGGTTCAATTGAACGAGATTCTCGTTAATGTCTCAAAGGCAGCCTTTAATGAATGTGAATACAGACCAGGTATATTGTTGAATGTGCCATTGAAGCCATTTCAATTACGACTATAATCGAATACCTTCAACAACTTTAAATAGAAAGTTTTCTACCATTTCACTTTTAACTCTATCATTCCTTTATATGCATAATAATAACAAAATTTTAGTAATGACAAAGAAGTGTATTATCGTATTAGTGCAACCAATAACCGAAAGAAAGCGCTGATTTTAATTAAAAACACCTGGAAAAGTGATACTAACCACAAAGCTTCAAAGAGTTTAAAAGCTATATTACAGCAGTTCATTTCCATCTCTTGCTCTGTAATTTATTCTTCTATATATATCTATATATCTAATATATATATTCAATTTATATACACCTATATATATAAAGAGGATCTCGGAAAGGCTCCAACGATTTTCATGAATTTTAGTATGCAGGGGTTTTCGGGGGCGATAAATCGATCTAGCTAGGTTTTATTTTCAGAAAATGTCGTTTTATCCGTGTTTTCAATGATCAACTTTATCGATAATTGACATAAACATAACCTGAAATAAATTACTTCCTGACATTAACTGTTTTATCGACACAACAACATTAAAGCTACTCTAGTAGATGGCGTTGTTAAGCAACACTAAGCCAATAATCAACATTACATAATTTACCAAAAAAAAAAAACCGGAAAACCAGGTACTAATATGTAATTACAGTATTCTTTTGGTGCTTATTTTTATGGCGATAACACTGCTAATTTGCGAAACCTTTTTCCGTTCTACTTTGTTTGTTTTTTAATTCTTAATAAATTATTATAAGGAATTTTGTTGGATATAAAATTGGGTGTAAATATCTAAGTAAGTATTTAGAAAAAAATAAGAGTAAATGTTGAATATCAGTTATGTGGTTTCCATAGTAAGGGAACGTACCCATACTACGTGACCCATTGTTTTTCAATTTTTACACTTTTAGAAATGTCGATTTTATTTCAGTTAAACGGAAAACTATCTAGAATTCGACGAGTCATAATAAAATAACAGAGCGACGTTACATTCGGAAGTGAATTGAGATCGCGTTTTGGAAATACCAGAGCCGCTAATTTATTACTGTCAAGGGATAAAATATGTATTGTGTTCCTGCCAATCTTCATATATGACAACAAGAAGATACCATTTCTAAAATCTGAAAATTTTGTATTCTAAATTAGCCTTTGTAACTATAAAATAAAGGTTTAGTTAACCTATAACTTTAATAAAGGTTACGGCTTATGACCCAGTATATTGATCTACTTTGTTTATATAAACGTACCTCTTTTATGAAACGTAACCCAATAACGTGCAAAATCGTATTTGTTTCTAGACATAATCACCCCCAAATCCTGTATAACGTATCAGAAGCTGGTCCATTCCATGAAAAAAGGCTTGATCTCGTGTTTCAAAAAAGGTCTTTACGGGGCAGATAACTTCGTCGGCCGAACTTTATAGCACATAAAGCATCTCACGCATCACAGCTCAAAATACACTGCCGAAGACGGTAGCATACATCCGCGAGTGTTCCTTATTACTTTATAGGAGTGGCTAGTATTGTTGGATAAATTTATCTTAGCTTCACCTACATTTTATGTCGATTTCTTTCAATTATGATCTTCAGTTTAACTCTAGTATAAGAATAAGGTATATTAGATTTTGGTCCGTATACCGTTGCAGTTATTTTCTCTTTGGTATTAGTAGTTATATCACATAACAATAACGTAAAATAAACAAAACGTAAACGTTAATTTACATGATGTCCTAAAATGCATGCGGTGTTTACCCGTAAAGATTGTGCAGTAAGATTTATTATAATTTTCCTTCTGTATAAATTGTGTTTGTAAGACTGTAACAATAGTATAATAGGTAAACCTAGTAAATAAAATAAAAACAATGCGTTCCTTCATCTTAGAGTGTTATATGTATTATATATTCGACAGGCCAGTTGGCTTGGTGGTTAACGACTCTGACTGCCAAGCCGAAGGTCGCGGGTCGATACCCACCCAGGACAAACATTTGTGTGCCTGCCTGCATGTCTGTTTGTTCTGTGCCTGGTTGTAAATATCTAAAATTTAAGTAGGATGTGTAGTATATCAATTATCTGGTTTACATAGTACAAGCTCTGCTTAATTTGAGACCAGATGGCCGTGTGTAAAGAATGTCCCAGGATATTTATTATACTGGTATATACACACGCTAGATACCAAAACTAAAACGAAAACGCATTGATACGGTAGAGTTTAATTTTCCCTACGAAAAACAAACGCTAGTTGTACGTTTATTCAAACACTATATTATTATTTAAGTAGGTGTAGTTTATTATATTCTGTGAATGTGCGAGTTACTGATATTGCCTGACACGGGGGTCGTTTGCGATGACCACAAATTGACACCAAGCAATGAATCCGGGGCATTCTCGCGGGAAATCAAGCTTCAAGATGAGCCCACAATAGGTCTCTTTAACCAAGAAACGAAAAGGATTCGGGGAAAAAATAACTCGGGCTCCAGCATAGTGTCTGTACACATACCTATTGTTATATATATGACCCGGTAAATATCAAGATTCCTGTATCAAATCTATAAAAACCTTCCATAGTGATTGTTACTAATCGTAACTATACGAAGAGGGCGCTGTATTGAAGCCACAGTTTATTTTAAATCAATTTACAAGATTATGTGAAAAAACCAGCAAACTTTTCTAGTGCCACTGGCAGTCAGTACTTTTAGAATTTAAAAATTTCATTATTGGAAGTAAAGTACCTACGACGTGTTTCTGCATAATTATCAGCGCAAAGGAGGTCAACCTACTACAGTTCTTTTTGTTTGAAATCGTTTTAATGGATGTTTGTTACTCTACACGCAAAAACTAACGGACAGATTTGGATGAAACTTGGCACATAAATGGAGCATATCCTGGAATTAAATATAGGATTTTATCCTGGAAAAATGTGAAACCCCTCGGGATTGCGGGTAAAACCGCGGGGGACTGCTAGTAAATACATAAATGTACATAGACTTATATTAAAAAAAAAATTGTTTAAACTTTTTTGACTATTAACTAAACTTACATTAAATTTCGAAACTTAGATGATTGGAAACTATTAATAAGAAGCGACTACGACTTATCTTGTCATCATAAAATCATGAGATTTTGCGAGATAGGTTTGTTTATTGGAGTTCTACATTCCTCGTTTACATTGCTATTTTGAAATGTTAATATTAATTACACTATTAATAGATAATAATTTATATACCTCTAAGATTCTTTCTTCTTTCTAAGATTTAGTATGAGGGTAAAATAATCATAATAACAACTACAGTGACTAATAAGTGCTTAGTTACGAAAAAAAAAAAAATATATATATACTAGCTGTCCCCCACGGTTTTGCCCGCGTTTATCGATATCATATATAACCATCTACGAAAAATTCCGCGTCGCATGGTGGCGGTCCCATCCCGTTATGATTATATTTAGTAGTTTTGATGTGATGGTGCGTCAAAGGAACCCTATTTTCCTTATATATATTACACTAGCTGTCCCCCGCGGTTTCACCCGCGTTCCCGAGTGATGTAACATATTTCCCCCCATAAAAAGTATCCTATGATACTTATAATACCTCCAAGAATATGTGTACAAAGTTCATGATGATCGGTTAAGTAGTTTTCGGGTGAAAGTGTAACAAACTTACATTCACATTTATAATATTATTAGGGATATAGATAGATACAACCTCAAATAATACTATGTAATTTATCTACATAATTTTTAGTAATTGTTAATTTCCTATACCATTTGGTATAAGTGCCTACATCTATAATATCATAATTACATTCCTACGTATCTAGGGATACATCTATTTTGTTTACTGACAGTAGAACTGCCTAATCATTATTTTAAAAGTAATAATTTGAAAGCGACCCTTTCATTTACAAAGATTAAAGGAAAATAAATAAATGCTACTCTTTTGTTTCTAAGGAAAAATGTCTGAATTCAAAAAGAAAACAATATTCCATTAAGGAGAAATAAATTCGTTGAAATAAAAATATTCTACCACGATTAGCTAAAAGCTTGAATTATGAGATAATGGACGAGACAATTCATTGTTCTTATATATTTTTTTAGGTTAACCCGGCTGAATCCTTTCGTTACCTACACAGAATAGAATGAAAAAACGAAAGTATTATAACAACAACTAAGACGTACTTATAAACAACTCTCGGCTACATAAATGTTGGTAATATTTAAGTGGTCGATCAACAACTAGATTGTTTGACAAACTAAAGACTATATGACCGATTGAGTCCTTCTTTTACTACATAGGCTGTTGTTTGACTACAATATGTCATGGTGTGTTACGATGTGACCAAAGGTGGTGATTACATAATGCATAGGGAAGCATAAATAAAGCGCTGGACTGCGCAGTTCGCGCTTGGTGACAGATTTTTGACATGGTATGGCAAACCCATACGCTGGTTGCTCTGGTAGTTGATCCGTTATTTGATGGTTTGCGACTCTGACTGCCAAGCCGAAGGTCGCGGGTTCGATTCCCACCCAGGACAAACATTTGTGTGCATGAACATGTCTGTTTGTTCTGTGCCTGGGTGTAAATATCTATTTAAGTATGTATTTAGAAAAGAAAATAGTATATGTAGTTCAAAAAAATTTAAAATTCAAAACCATTTATTCAGTTTAGGCCTTCGGAGGGCACTTATGAAGGTCAAATTTAAAGTTACTGAAGCTACAACCGGTTCGGAAGTCAGCCTTCAACTGAGAAGAACCGGCAAGAAACTCAGCAAGGTTACATTCTTTTTTATTTGTTATATAATTTTTTATCTATTCTGACTTTTTGGCTATTTTATTATTTCAATTTTATATAATTTTATATTTAACAATTACAAAATACTTATTATAGGTAACATTAAAAAACAAAACAAAAATATGACAAGACTACAAAATAGAAAATAACAATAATTAGGTACTTACAACTTAAAAAAGAGATTTAGAGGTGCACTGTGCAGAGAGCAGCTATTTCCATACATTTTTATCTTCAATATAATGAACTACCTTGTAATACGCTTTCTCTTTCAAAACTTTCCTAATATAATTTTTAAATTTATGATCAGACATTTTGGTTACTGACAGCGGTATCTTATTATAAAATCTAACACAATTACCAAGAAATGACTTGTTTACTTTAGTTAATCTAAAGTATGGAACAACTAACTTCTCCCTTTGTCTTGTATTTATACTATGAGTATCTAATTTTGACTCAAACATTCCTATGTTTCTACGTATAAACATTATATTTTCATAAATATATAGTGAAGGTAATGTCATTATATTTACTTCCCTAAATAAATCTCTTAATGATTCACGGGGACCCATACTGTAAATTGCACGAATTGCTCTTTTTTGTATAATAAATATTGATTCTATATCCGCTGCTGCTCCCCAAAACAAAATGCCATAGGACAAGAGGCTATGAAAATATGCAAAATAAACTAATTTGGCCGTCTCAACATTCGTCAATTGTTTAATTTTCCTAACAGCAAATGCAGCCGAACTTAATTTAGCAGCTAGAGTATCAACCTGAGGTCCCCATTGCAATTTATTGTCTAATGTAAGACCCAAAAATACCGTTTTATTTACAAGATCAATATGGCTCCCATCTATTATTATTTGGCTATCTACTTGTGCTACATTTGGTAAAGAAAACCTTAAGCATTTAGTTTCTTTGAATTTAGTAATAGATTATTTGTAGCAAACCACCCACAGACAATTGACATAGTATGATTAACTTTAGTTAGATCCTTGTCTTTTCTATTAACTTTAAAAATTAATGATGTATCATCAGCAAACAAGACAATATCTGTGAGGTCATTTATAACATATGGCAAATCATTTATATATACTAAGAACAAAAATGGACCTAAAATTGAACCCTAGGGTACCCCCATTTCGACTAAAGAGCCCTTGGATGTTGTGCCGGTAATCCCTACCTTTTGCTGGCGATTTGATAAATAAGATAAAACAAGATCATGAGCAGTTCCACGAATTCCGTAGTAGTCAAGTTTTAGTAGTAGCGTACGGTGGTCAACGCAATCGAATGCCTTTGACAGATCACAAAAAATGCCAATCGCATCCTGTGAATCCTCCCATGCGCCATAAATGTGCCTCAGCAATGTTGCTGCCGCATCGGATGTAGATCTTCCCTTCGTGAAACCGAACTGATGACCATGCAATACCTTATGCTTAGTAAAGTGACCTAACATTTGATTAAGCAGCAGTTTTTCAAAAATTTTACTAAGTGCTGGCAGAACGGAAACTGGTCTGTAATCAGATGGATTCTCCTTACAACCGGACTTGAAAATAGGTACTATTTTACTATATTTCATTAAATCAGGAAAACAACCCTGATCAATGCAATCATTAAAAATATTTGACAAAACAGGTGCAATCACTGTTATTATTGATTTTACGATTGTTACTGATAAGCCCCATAAATCTTCAGTACTTTTCATATTGAGAGAATTAAAAGTTATTAAGATATCGCTAGCATTAATATGGTCAAATTTAAAACTTGGAAATGTATTATGAATATGCTGCTTGAGTAAAGATTCCGCTGCTATAGGACATGATTTAAGGCTTTTAGTAGTTTTACCAGGTATACTCGTGAAGAAGTTTTCAAAAGCACAGGCTACATCTAAATTATTTGTTAGAATTTTATCATTAATTTTAAGAGTTACCTGTTCATTATTATTTCTGATTTTACCAGTTTCCGTATTAATAACATTCCAGACTGTCTTTATTTTGTTATTAGCATTACCTATTTTATTACATATAAAGTAAGATTTAGCTTGATTACACACTAACTTGAAAGTCTTTGAAAAATTTCTAACATATTTATGAAATTCCTCGTTCTGAGTTAGAGATTTTAAATGATAAAGTTCATACAACCTATCCCTGCTCTTACGAATACCTTTTGTAGCCCAGTCACTAAATCCCATTTTACTATTTACCTTCACTATTTTAGTAGGACAGGCTCTATTAAAATTATCGCAAATCCCAGACAATAAACCTTCATACAAGACATTGGGCTCAACACTATGATATATTGTATTACAGAGTTTCAGTTCTAAATTATTTTTAAAGGTATCTAATCTTGCCGTAGTAGTAGGTCTAATTATTTTCGATACTTTAAATACTTGTCTTTTAAATGGCAATTCTGTTAATTGAGCCTTATGATCCGAGCGAACACCACTAATAATCGATTTCCCCAGTATACTACTATTAGTTAATATATTATCAATACAAGTAGCCGATGTGGCAGTAGATCTTGTTGACTCACTTAACAATAAATCTAAGTTGAATGATTTGAATAAGGCAATAAAATTCCGACTTTCAAATGAATTACTAAGAGTATCTACATTAAAGTCGCCACATACAACTATTGACTTGTTAGAATTATTAAATATCTTACGAAGAATCTCTTCCATTATAGACGTAAACAATAAAAAATTGGATGCCGGTGGCCTATAAACACAAACAATAATATAGTTCTGCAACTCTGCACAAGACACCTCACAAACACGCTCAACAGAGAGGCTACAAATATCTTTCCGATCCTTGAATTTAATATTATTATTTATAAGAATTATTGTGCCGCCACCTTCTGCAGATAATCTATTGAATACAACAACTGTAAAGTTTTTAATATTAAAAAGCATAGTGCCCGGTTTCAACCATGTCTCTGTAAAACATAATATATCTATATTTATTTTATCTAATAATAAATGAATATCAAGAATTTTGCCAAAGAAGTGTAATAAAAAAGTCGAACTGTTTAGCTTCTCTGTTGTCAAAAGTTTTTGTTTAAAGAACTATTCTGAGATTTAATGTTAAAATGACTTGTTCTTACTGTGTTATCCCTTATCCTATTAATATTATATGCTACAAGTGATGCAATCAATTTCTTAAGTTTTTTTGGAATAAACAGGGTATCCTGTTTCAATTTCAAATTACTAACAAACTTGTTAGTATCAAAATAAATAAAATTAACACTATGACATGTAACATTATGCATATGGTTATTTAAATGCCAAATATAGTTATTCTCTATATCTGAATAGTTGGAAGAGTATGGGAAAGCACATAACATTATTTTCATTACCTCTAATTTTGATAAAGTAGTATATCATTTATCTGGTTTCCATAGTACAAGCTCTGCTTAGTTTGGAATCAGATGGCCGTGTGTAAAATAATGTCCCAGAATATTTATTTATTATTCCTTTATTTGGTAAAGATATTGGAAATTATCAAAAACAACAGAAACCTCAAGCTAATTGTAGTTAATGGAGTCAGTGTATTACGACGTCAATCGACTGAACTATAAAAGCAATATTATGGAATGTTAATTGCTGATGTAAAAGTCAGTCGACCTGATGGCAGTAATACCATCGACCAAATAATTACAGTGTGCTTAACATTGTAAGCTAAACGTGGTATTAGTGACAATGTAGCCAATGTATGTGCATTCACTACTAAAACAATACAACAAAAAAGCAATGATAATAAACTATAATTTCGAAATGAGATGTTATGACAAACTCTAGGAAAACAAAGCCCGTATAAAATACATATTCATGCGTAACAAAGTAACATGAGCCATAAACAAAAACTTTTCCAAAAGAATAGACATATACCAAAATAAACTTACAGTGATTCAGTAAACAAAAGCATCCGATCATTAGTATCAGATATCAGAATAGTAGGCCTATAAAATAGGGACCGAAAATCAGGTGACGTTACATAAGGGGAGGGGGGGTCAGAAAAGTTGGGGTAAAAATCCGGCCAAATATGAGTTACGAACGCCTCTTAATATGCACATAACATTACCTATCTTTTCCCGAAATTACCTATCTCCAGCGATTTGACATGCTAATCGGTTTAGTAGACGGTAACAAACAGACAAGCTCTAGTACCTAATTATGAGGCCTGTTGTTTTTCCCCGTGCTATGTAATACAGTACACTTTCAACAGTCTTAAAAAAAGAAGGCTCATATGATGTTTGATGCTGGTCCCAAAAAAGCAGATTTTCTGTCAAATCAAATGAGATGAATTCATACTTTTCAGTGCATACCTCATATAAAGTTAAAATTGATGGTTTACATATACAAAGACGTCAGCTTTAGGTACAGTTTTGATAAATCTATGGGATAGGGTCCCAAAATAATGATTTCGTTAAACCGCAGCTTTTCGTACACAATAGGTTTCGTAGTCATCGGCCCTTACGAAATATAGTGTTGTTGGAGGTTAGATTTGTTATGGATGTTTACGTGTGGTTTGGTAGGCATAATCGGGATTACCGGGGCCTTCGCCTGAAAATGTTATGTAGCAGCCCGTTAGTGCGGCATCCCTTGCGGAATTGTTAGCACCTGAGACCCGCAAGCGTGGACAAAGCTTCTTTGACACCGGTCACTAGACCGCAGATCACCTTTACCACTGACGTACCGAAAATGAATGATAAACATATTTCTTTTCTGCAGGATAATTTTATACGTTACATTATTGTTCAGCCAACATATCTCCCCTTTTATCAGGTTACATCAGCAAACGTGTAAATGCGGACGCGACTCGCAGAGATTTATTTGTCATATGATCGGATCGCACGCATTTTAACAATCTGCGGTGTTAGGTCAACACTGTTTTTGTTTTCCGTTCAATTATACTAATTGCAAGGGCGAATGGTTCCAGCAAGTAATCGAGCTTACCGCAAACGATTTCTCGTTTGTACGAAATAGGACCATTATTACGTGTTAGTTTTAAATGTGAAAGTCGAAGCAATGCGAAAACTGCTGTAGCGCAGCGCAGCGCTAACAGCTTTTTGTTAAATACCAGCTAATTGGTATTCTCGGTTTTGTAATGGTACTTACAGCTTAAAATACATTAATAAAATATATTTTATGTGGGTATTTTACGACAATTTTCTACTAAAATCAACAGATTGAAATTTTTTTGTGATAACTTCAGACATGTCTATTTCAACACGAATCTTAGCTTTTAACATTAAATATTTACAGTCGACATAACATAACATGTTATTGAAATTCAAGGACGTCCTTTCATATAACAGAAAATAAGTCTGGAGGTAAAATGAGCTCTAACAAAATGGTTCTCCGTCTTGACAGACAGGCAAGTACCAGGTGAAATGAGTATACACTGTACTTTAATCTAAAAATATATTATCTTTATGAATCTGAGATAGATGTGCCTAAATGGAAAGATAAATATTTCTTTCTTAGGTGTTGAAACAGCGGCTCTGCCCTTCGAATAAGTTTTGAGCAGTTTAAAGCCTTTTAATACTGGTGTTAATTTAGGAGAAGCTAGTTCCGGACATTAATGTCGTCGACTGAGCCATTATATGAGAAAAGTTATACTCGATGGAAGACTAACTAAGTTTATAACTAGTATGTGGTCGGTCTTACTCACTTTACTGGATTCCGGAAGTCTTAGTTCATATTAGATTATGAACTACGACTTCCGGTTAATTAAACAATGTAGTAAATCAAATAACATACTCTTTATGATTAGATCGGAACTGAAAAATCACATGTAATGATTTAATATTGATCATATTTAATGTTTTCGTATATTTTTGGATGTTCAATACACTGGTTAGTGTTTGATCATTTATCTTTAATACACGACACATCACAATTGATGTATATTGTTGCTGTTTCAAGTGAGCTGCTTTCCTGAACCTAGTCGTAATCACTTCAGGCGTTTTTGAGGAATATAGATTACATGCACATAAAAAAACCATACACAATATATCATAAAAACCTCTTGCTCCAAAGGCATGTACATCCCTCCGTTCCGTCATGCATAAAAAGTAATATAGGTTACAAACATTACAGTATCAGTCCGGTCGAGGGTAAAAAGGACATTAAATTTAAGTTGAGATTTAGTGCAGCACAAAGTTTCGCCGCCGGTGGCCCTCTCAAAATGATTTACGTACAAAAATGTACCTATTATAATGTAAAGCGACAGTCTCGCATCGTATGTTAGATATAATACGCTCGCGTCGGAGACAAATGTTGGTGGCGTGGACTTGACATGAGGCTGTAAAAATAAATAAAGGGACCACACGACGTTGCGTCTTAAGCCTCGTAGGTAGGCGCGAAAAAGGATTATGTGAACAACAACACGGCGGGCAAGCGGTCGGCGCATCACAGACTTTCGAGTTTTCAAGGACCACTGAGAGAAACGTTTCACTGAATTTCCCTCACGGGATCATTTTTATTTTTTACAAAAGTACATTTTGCTGTTTTGTATCCCAATTTGTGGGTAGGTAAAGAATTTTCCTTTTTATGCCGTGTGTTAACGGTTAGGAATACCTAAATATCAACCCGTGTATACTTAGGTATCACTCGCATGGAACAGCGATGGATAAAGTATCCACAAAAAATAATGTTTATATATGTAGATGAATCGTGAATTATGACAAATAACTCTCCATTACAACAGAATAATACATATACCTAAAGCTGCACCGCCTAAATGTATATTTAGCGTCATTATAATGATCATGTGTCACCAGCCGCGTTCAATTTTGTCATCATTGCTTGATTACATTAATTTATTATCATCATTTAAACTGGGGCTAAGCCTTGCTATAATTATATAGCAAGGCTATTTTTGGGCTATTTAAAGACAATATGAGTTTCGCTTTAGGTACTTCAGCAGTAAGTATTCTGTGTTAATAGTTACACTAGTTAAGGTATATTGCTGTCGGAGTCTATTGACGATTAAAATCGTAAGTTCCGTATCGCATCTGAGCAAATAATAATCTTATCTTGTCTTAATACTACTATACGTGTGATAGTTTGTTTATTACCACGCAACTCCATAATACTCTAATCTAGCATACCTGGAACTAAGAAACAAATCGCTTCCATTATTTGTACGGAATTTCTTGTCGATCACAAGCAGTGGCGGCCTTAGGGGGTTACGAACGGGGCAATCACCCGGGGCCTCGCTCTTGCAGGGGCCTCGCGCAAACCAAGCTAATTAAAAAAAATATGGATTTCAAATTTTATTTATTTGTATAACTTTAGCATTTCTTGTCAAACATGACAAATACCTAAACCAAACAACCAGACTTACTTTCGCGTCACATATTTTTCACGAAGAACAAAGGGCCTCGCAATGACCTGCCGCCCGGAGCCTCGCAATGGGTAAGGCCGCCGCTGATCACAAGAACTTGAATGAACGAAAACGCATAATTTTATTTTGGTCCAATATAGTCTACGTAATTTTATTCGTATAAATTTTCACAGCCTAAAAGTATGGCCATTAATGTAGGTACGAACCCATTTAATTTAATGTAAGTAGTAATTAATTATACAAATAAATTTCCTGTTGAAGTGTCATCAAGTATTTTAAAAATATCTCATAATCTCAAATCTCACCAAGCTAGTTGTCACGCGTTCATACGCACGAGCACGGCGCGAATTCCATGTTTTATGTAAATTGTACGTTGGACGAATGGCACAGACGACACGCGACGACGCGACATACGTCCTCGTATCATCACCTTCTTTATTTACTTTGTTACCCTAATAACACAGTTTAATGTTGTTGGTATGGCATATGGTAGTTACTATTGTATTTACTTTCGTATTTTTATTTAGGTATGTTAACCTAAGTAGACCATACACTGGCACAGTTAGGGCTCAAGTAAGTGGTCATCATTTCTAATTCCATGGCAATGCGACCTAATTTGCCTATAATTTCAATGGCCCACACTCTAATCAAGTCCACTGCATCAGTACACACACATACACACCTTTGCTACCCATTTTCAGCATGGAGTTATTGATGCCCTCATAGATTAATTGTACTAAGTGGTAACTTATACTCTACTATGTTGCTACAACTATAACGACAATTGACAATAGAAAGGTGGTAAAAGAGATTAGCTAGATTTTTTTTATACCACTTGGGCCGACCAACAAGCAGACCGTACACCTACGGATATTTGCAACACTAGGGGCATCGCCAATGCGCTGTCGACTCTGAGACGTGAAGTTGTTAAGTCTCATGTGCCTGTAATTTCACCGGCCCCCTTTCCTTTCTAACCGAAACACAGTAATACAAGTGCACTACTGCTTCACGGCAGAAATGGGTAAGGTGGTAGTACTTACACGGACGAACTTTGCACTAAGAGCTCTACCACTCCAGATGGCAGACCCACATCAGTATTCACTGTAAAATTTACCCACGCATAACCAAGGCCATCAGTCGATGCATTTGAGATTAGCCGAGATAGACGAAACCGTAGTAAATCCATATCCCAATATAGGTAAAACTATTGAATATGCATGCATTGACTGTGACACTCGAGCCGCGACTAATATCAGATCGCAATACCACACTGCAGTGCGGGATTGCGATGGTCAATTGTTATTTTGTACCGTGAACGCATGTGAACGACATGCTATTTTTTTGTGTTTCCTATTTTGTCGAGTACACGTCTGTATGTTATAGTGCCTAAAACTATATTACAAAGCTTTATTTATTATACTACCGGTACGCTATGATGGCCGTTTTGACGTTTCAGATTGTCATAGGAAAAGAAACTGTATTGCTTTAGAATAAGGTTGATTTCCATCATCATATAATTCTGCTGGATCAATAGATGCACCTTATGAATGAAGGAATAAAGGTTATTTTTCTTTGTCATTGTTAAACGTCAAAACGGCCATTATAGCTTGCCGCAAGTTTAGACCACCAACATGACACACACTGGACACATTCAAAAATGTATGCCATTTACAAATGACGATCGCATGCAAAGAAGTATTTAAGGACAGACAAAAGAAACAATGATTGTAATGTTAAATGTAAATAACCTTATAATAAAATAACAAAACTCAAGTACTTACAATTTGGGTTAGCTAAATACTACCAACGTACAACTATGTAGGTATTCGCTCATTCAAGGCATAATTGTTTGGACGAGGTAGTTCTCCCAAGGCTAAATGTAAAGGAAAGAATAGAAAGAAGGATCTATTCACGGCGAGATCGACTTCACTTTGAATAAGTGAGGAAGGAAGGTGAACAGGCTTTCCCGACCTAAACTTCACGAATAAATTACCGCCGTAGGATTGAATTAATGTTCTTCTTTACACTTCTAATAGTATAACCGCACCTCGAACTCATTATTTCGACATTAAATAAAATTTTATGCTATTTTTAAATTTTGCAATAGATTATAGCTCACCTAGTAATATATTGGCGTAACTGCAAAAAAAAACGAAATTGAGTTTCTACGGTCTAGGTGTTCAAAAGAGCATTTATTATTTCATATAATTTAAGTAAACAAAACTCGTAAATTAATTTTAAACATTTTTAAAATCTTTGATCCTCGATTCCCTAAAATGTGTGATATGTAAATTTGTACGTAAATTTAGAAGTTGGCAATTAGACTGGAAGTTAGCCGAATCGAGATTAGATTCCATTTTTATTTAGGTCAAACATAGTACTAACCGAATCTCAGTCTGATTTCGGTCTAGTCTCGTTATAATCACATAATGCACATTCGCATGTCTAATATTGTCTGTGGTAGCTTAAAACATTCCAGTAAGACACATTTTCTATTTTAATGATCAATAAGAACCCTATATTGCGCGTAGCCCAACACGCACTTGATATAATTTTGAGTGTAAGGGAAATGGATGTTAATCAAAAAGTCAGATTAGATAAATTTTATTAAAAGAAATAAAAATGTTACCTTGCTGAGTTTCTTGCTGGTTCATTTCAGTTGAAGGCTGACTTCCGAACCGGTGGTGGCTTCAGTAACTTTAAATTTGAACCTCATAAATGCCCTTTGCGGGCCTTAACTGAATAAATGGTTTTGAATTTTTATGAAGACTAGGCAAAGTTGTGAAATGACTATTTTATAAAACAGAAAGCCTTGACTCAATTTATATTTACTAACAATAAAAATCTACCTAGGTAAGAATAAAAGCTGGATAACGTCCGAAATTTATGACTATTACAGAGTAGTTCGGACGTTTACCGCTATTACTTGTTTACTCTTAGGTTTTACTGTAACATCTTTAAATTTACCGCATCTAGCTTTTACAGTGACAAATGTTGGTATGAAAAGCGTCGCTTGTCGATCTAATTTGCAGAACTATCTGTCGCCGTGCACTTAATGTTACCGGCATCTGCACTTAACAGCCATTTCCATTTTATGCTTAAAACACCTTTAGGGATATTATAACTTTCCGACAGGTAATCATAGTTTACCGCAAGTTGTTTAACTTATAATTACTTATTATATATTATTTATATACTTAACCGTTATATTTTTAGTCACTCACCATGTTTGAACTCATATTAAACTGCGTGTGTTACTTCATTGACACATACTTTCATAGAAACATGCATTTATTAAGATTACTAGCTGTCTCCCGCCGTTTCACCCGCGTTTGTCGTTATGATATATATAGCCTGTATCCATCTAGGTACGAAAAAATCCGCGTCGAATGATAGCAGCCTCATCCTGATATGTTCAGTAGTTTTGAAGTGATGGTGCGTCTAAGGCTATTTTGCTTATATGTATAGATAGATAGATAGATATAGGTGGGAGGATTATCTCAAAAACTTGACATTCAAATTGTATTATATAAAACGCAAATATTATCTACAAAAAATTACCTTTTTATATATAATTATAAAAAAAATTAGGTGCTTAATTTTTGACCAAATTTCTCTAAAAATAAGTGAAATGTGGATATTATACTCTCTAAACACGCCACGGTGTTTGTTGTTTAAGTTGATCTAGTCACGTGCAGAACGCGCTAGTACTAAAAATAAAAAGAATAAGTGCTTTTGAAACTGCCAAAGGTGATCCGTTCGTTTTAAATCACGTTATAGACAATATGCGTTAACGTGCCGAACTATGCATCACACGAGGCGGTACACATTTTGAACAACTTTTAAGACTAGTGTAAATATGTAAATAAGTAGGTAGGTAGGTAGTTTAATTAAATTCAGTCGTTGTAAATAGGTATGATACCATTTTTTAAATACGCCGAAAATACCATGGTTTTAGAAATTTTCAGTTGCTCTGTAGATTTAACCTTGTCGCAATACCTAAATTTTGTTTAGCCAACAAATTAATGATTACCTATGTAGTTTTGCTTGTCCTAAGCCAGGATTAAAGTATGAAGGGAAAACGGATCATGTTCATGAGGATCATACATGGGGAGAGGTCTTGATGCAGGTAGGAAACAGCTGTACAGTGTAGGTACCTATGTACTCGTATTCTGTGTTGATAGCGCGCTGCGCGACACGTGCGTCCTCGCGGTATCCAAGTATTGCGCAGGTAAATACGGGAATCTCGGTGTACTGTTTACTAAGTTTACTAAGAAGTAATTTAATATTTATTTTCAATGTTTTTTTCACTAGCCAGTCTGTATAATTCTACTGTACGTGTGTATGTCACTGAACTCCTCCTAAACAACTGCAAAGATCAATTAAAAAATGTTCAAAGCAAAATAAGCTTTCGCGTGTAGAGATAAGACAAACTAGTCTGCTCGCAACAATTACAAACGATGCCGCGCGCCGCCCGCTTCCTATTGTATCAATACGGCGGGGAACCCGCCGGGTGCAATTGATCGTCATTGCAATTTGGAGTACGTTGCTATGGTGCTGCTATATGCTAGGCTAGGGCTGAATGTGACTCCCATGCTGCCCGGCAACTTTATGCCGAGCCGCAACACTTTGAGTCTCGACAGTCTTCGCAGGGTTCTGAACCCCCAAGTTCCATCGACCCGGTTGATCGTAGCAGCTACTTGATCACGGGCTGTTCCAGATACCAGCACATCCACAGGGCAAGTCCGTCGGCCGTTATTTCGCCATAGCTCGACGACGAAATCGCGCATCAAGTGTTAATTAAAGTGTTTTAGTGTTAATGTGTGGGCTGGCTGATAATCACCGCGCTGTGCGAGAGTGCCAGCACTCAGTGTTTCCCCATCGCTAGATCCGACGCTGCGGGCCAGTGCCTTGGCCACCAAAAAGTCCGGACCTAACTCTGTTAGACTTTTCCTGGATTTTGGACTGAGTTCAAGCGCCTGGTGTAATGTGAGGAACACGAAACTCGCAATGCGTTAATGACTGGGATAGTGGACACTTTCAATAGCGTTAGGAGTGACAGAGAAACATTATTAAAATTGAAAGACAATTATTTAAAACGTTATTTGACTGTTCAACGCAGTGCCATGTAGCAGGTTGTTCAATAAGTATTGTCGTTCGATAAGAAAAACACAATTTTATGGTTCAAAATACACTTTATTATTCAGTATAATCTCCCTAAACATTAATACACTTGCTCCAACGATCCTCCAATCTGTGGATTCCATCCATGAAGTGAGAATCCGGAAGGTCTGCAAAATACGCTTCAACAGCCGTTATGACTTCTTCATTTGATAAAAACGCTTGCCACGCATAAATTTTTTGAGTTCTGGAAACAAATGGAAGTCGCTGGGGGCCAAATCTGGTGAATACGGTGGATGCTCCAACAATTCGAACTTCAATTCATGGATTTTAGCCATTGTCAAAATGCTCTTGTGACACGGTGCATTGTCCTGATGAAAAAGGATTTTTTTTTCTGCAAACCGGGTCTTTTTTCACGATTTTTTACCTTCAACTGGTCCAAAAGGTTGCAATAATATTCAAAATTAATTGTTTTACCAGTTTGCAAGTAATCCACAAACAAAATTCCTTTCGCATCCCAAAAAACTGATGCCATAACCTTCTTAGCCGATTTCCGGACACGAACTCGTTTCGAAGCAGAACAACCAGGTTCACACCACTCTTTAGCCTCTTGTTTTGATTCAGGATCATGACGATAGACCCAAGTCTCATCCATAGTGATGAATCGACGCACAAAATCCACTTTATCCTTTTTAAAACGCTCTAAATGTTGCTGAGAAAATCGCATTCGTATGTGTTTTTGTTCCATTGTTAGCGAATGCGGCACCCATTGTGCACACAGCTTTCTAAAACCCAAAATTTCACTTGAAATATGGCTCACACTGCCTAATGAGATGTGTAGAGCCTCTACTAAATCTCGCTTAGTCAATCGACGATTTTCCAAAACCATATCCTGTATTTTGGCTATGATTTCTGGTGTTGATGCGCTTTTTGGACGTCCTTCACGTGGATCGTCTTCAAGGCTTGTACGACCACGTTTAAATTCAGCAACCCATCTTTCTACTGTTCTAATTGTAGGTGAACAATCATTATACACTTTTAACATTCGTTCGTAAATTTCTTTTGGTGCTACACCTTCCAAAAATAACAATTTTATCACTGCACGATATTAAATTTTTTCCATCGTAAAAAATACTGTGACACGGCGACACTAAATGGCTTGTAAACAAAGAATGAATTGACAGATTGAAATGAAACTTCACATACGTTCATATGGAGAGTGTACTAACAAAACAAAAAAAAAATTGGGCTAGTGGCAACGCCCTCTCTTATCGAACGACAAAACTTATTGAACAATACTCTACTTCGAACAATTTTCAATAACCGGGAAGTGTAGGTACGTATTCGCACTTTTGTAAATAGTGAACATTTAATTAAAATTAATGTAAATAAGTTGATAAAAATGTTTGAAATACGGCTCTAATACTTTGTTAAGTATCTAATATCAGAAAATATCTTTTTTAGATAATAAACTTGTGTAGCTAAAAAAGTATTTATCTATGACGGTTCTAAGCCCGTAAAAGTAAGAAAAGAAAATTTGTATAACTTTTGGGTAAAGCTTATTATTGTCAAGAATAAGTTATCAGCTGATTGAACAACACGCGTGTCAACAGCCGCGCGTCGGTCGGCACCCGGCTTGCTCTGAGCGTGGGGCGGAGCAAGGTCGTCGGGAGGTATCAGTACTATTGTTTCGTGGTCGTTTTCGAATTTTCTTTTTCACAATGCCAAATCTGCGATTGTTGGTTTCTAATGTTTTACTTTTATATGAAACGATTGTATAACCAAGACAAAACCATTTCGCTGCGGGAAAACAACCAGCTAAATTTCACGATTCTTATGTACGTGTGTTGACAGTGAACTCCTCCTAAATGGCAGGACCGGATTGAATTATTTTTTTTGTATGCGTTTGGGTGGCGCCCTGGATGGTTTAGATTCACAATTGGATCCGGTAGGTGGCGCTGCTATCGAATTCCTGCATTTTGTATGGACTTATTTCGACAGAACAACGTCTGTCCGGACAACTAGTATATGTACTCGTATATATAAATAGAAAGTAGTATGGATATATAATGGCTTCAGTCACTTTTTATTGTGATGTTAATTAAATTAAAACATTTATTAGTGTTACTGGCTAGTTACTACTTAAATATTATGCTATCCTACATAAAATATTTCTTAACGTACAAACTATTAACTTCGAACTATTTGGATCACGACCAACATATTTTAAGCTGTGTTTTATCGCTTACCTTCCGTCTTTTTGTAAACCAGAGCAGGGTAATGTAAAGGGTAAATCTCAGCATCCCCTCAGTCAGTATTACTACAACAATTATTTATTGTGGATGGGGAAAATGTCTCGGGACGTTTTACTTCCGCTCACCTTTCCACATGATTTATATTCGCGTTAGTTGACTATTTAATATTCAGTGTGAAATAAAAACAATAGTTGCATAACTTGGATGTTTTGCTTATCTTACTTTTATAATATAATTATGTTATGAGGAAAAGAGAGCATTATAATTGAAAATTGAATTCAGTTTACTTTATCGTTGTCTGCACCTTATAGATATAAGCAAAATAGGGTTCCTTTAACGCACCATCACTTCAAAACTACTGAACATATGGGGATGGGACTGTTACCATTCGAAGCGGAATTTTTGTAGATAGTTATAGACTATACAGTGTTACAAAACTACCCGTAAAGCCGAAAGGAGGTTAAATGGGGCCTTATAACGTGTCCATTCACAATATTTAAGAACCGTGGTAACGCTGTATAACATACCCCAAAAAAATAAAAAAACAGATTTTTATGAATGAAAAATAGAAAAACTATTAAAGTAGACAATTATTAGGTAAAATAGGTACGTAGGCCTTTCTGTTAAATAATCTGGTTCCGTGACATGACAGCTTACTAGGGTTGTTGGCTTCGATAATTAATTATACTTTTACGGGGTATTTTGTAACACGTTGTATATGATATCGTTAAACGCGGGTGAAACTGCGTGAGACACCTAGTATAATTATTTAATTAAAAACAAATCGGAAAACTATATTTTTATAACATACTTTTGATCAGCTAATCTATATATTGAAGGCTTTTATTTTTTGGTACAGTTTTCTTTGTCAGTCTATAGAAATGTAAAAACTTTGCAGCGAAAATAAAATTGAAAGACTGCAGCACAAAGGAGTTATTAAAAACGATACAAAGAACCACTTGATGTGCATACTACCGACAACACGCTTTATAAGAAGAGGCTTTGATAATATTCTACATTTTTAATAACGAATTTATAAGAAAATTTTTTTAGAACATCGGTTATTATTGAGAGCACAAATTTGTTCAGTCTGGTCAAGTGTCAACATTCCTTTCAAAAATATAAGTAGTTCTTTTTTAGTAATCGACTCAGGCAATTCAGCTCATGAATAAGGTATCTAGATTAATTTGTAACAAAATGAAACACAAAAATATTCGGATTCAAAGCGCGCGCTTGTGCGCAGCTTATCCCTCGATTTAAAATCTTCTTTGATACCTTTGTATATGATACATCTTTATGTAGGGCCATCACAATGAAAGTACGTAGAGAGGAACCTGAAGAATATATGCAGAGGTACAATGGCTACTAAGAATGTTGTTCACGAGTTAGAGTGGACCAACTCCGCTTTTGAGCAGTGTCGGAATAAGTTATGTTTACAATCAGATAAAACCTCAGCAGGAACTTTGTCCGGTACCATTGTGTTGATGCATGCATTCTAAAGCCTTTGAGAGGTTTAAGAATGTGTCGTATTTTTCACTGACCGAGGATAGGTATGAATGCTATCGGCAACTAACTGGGTCCCGAAGTATTTAATGTGTTCCCGAAATAAAAAAATGTGTAGATGCATGTCATCAAAATCTGTTAATTCAAACATTCATATTTATAATAAAAGATGAGTATTAGTATGAAGTCTGCTAGTAAATTTATATATAATATCAAAATGAGTCCTTCAACCAAGAAACTCTTGCCATTTGCAGTCGAGGAATTCTACTATTGTACAGGATTTTTCTCGGAAGAGTTCCTTTCAGTGAAGGCAGGAACAATTTATAACTGGTATTTTTGCAGTTACACAGAAATATATTCAGACAATAATATTGTAAGCCATTTTGAGGTACTTTTAGCTTTTCAGCAAAGCAGCCTATTTAGGTTCAATTAAAAAGAAAAACTTCAATGTCGATTATTATATCTCTCGTAGCTTTTGAGAAATGGAATCAAGAATTTAATTCTTGTAAAAATTACCAATCGACAGGCCAGTTGGCTTGGTTAGCGCTCTGACTGCCAAACCGAATGTCGCGGGTTCGATTCCCACCCAGGACAAACATTTGTGTGCATGAACATGTCTGTTTGTTCTGTGTCTGGTTGTAAATATCTATTTATGTATTTAGAAAACAAAATGTAGTATATCAGTTATCTGGTTTCCACAGTACAAGCTCTGCTTAGTTTGGCATCGGATGGCCGTGTGTAAAGAATGTCCCGGGATATTTATTTATTATTTCATAGTCTATAAAGATACTAATAGGTTTTATAATGAGGCACAGTTTGGATAAGTGTAATTGTTATAGTTCCTAATGGTCACAGTACCTGAGCTATCAAGATAGCCATTTATTTGGAAAACCGTATTTTTTCAGGAAAACCCTATTATAGATAAACTACAAAAGCGAACCCAAATACAAATTCTCATCCAAATACTTGGAGCAGTTTCTAGATACAATTTTTTAAATTTATATAAAATAATGACTTCAGGAATTTCTCGTTTAATAGCAGGTACATATATTTATTAGAAATTTCGTCGAATTTCAGCAGTCTCTTTACTTTTGAGCTTGGTAAAATATCTACTGGTATACTACAGAAAATCAGTTCACTCATGCGGAGTCTGGATATATTCACTGGGACGAAAACATAGAATAAGCTCAGGTTGAATAAAATAACGAGCACGTTAAATGCATCCCACGCAGAGAGATAAATCTAAAAGAACTTTATAAAAATGCAAGGTGAGTGTTGGGCAGTTCAGGGTTGTGATTACGTAAGGTAGATAAATGGCACTAGCCGACAATGAAGCAGTGCAGCCTCTATGTTCTGACTTTTTCTTTAACTACCCAATTACGCTAGGAGTCCTTGCTCCAAAACCCTGATGCTTCCTCTCGCCAAAGAATATAAAGGCAACCGAATGAGAAATCATTGAGTGCAGCTGTGATAATGGTGCAATGGATGTGTGGAACCACAAGAATGGATAAGCCAATAATGTGAAATAGAAATTAAAGAAGGATTAAGGAGTAAGAGAAATGCATATCTGACCATTCAAGATTAAAAATATCAATGTTTAAACATGATTATCGGTTTGTATATTACTCATAGTAGATTTTCCATTTCCAGTTCAAAACATAATAACCCTATTTTTGCAAAGGCAAGACTGAATGCAAATCATTAGAAAAATCTTACTCGAGCCCTGTGCTTTTCAAAATGGTAGTAACTAATGCCGCTCCTCGCATTTTTATTAATTTACAGACACGCTGCCTCACTGATCAGACAAATTGAATAACTCTGCATCGCTTCGTCGGTGACAGTATCACGAGATTAAATTACGTCTGTCATATGTGATTCAGCGGATTTAACAATCGGAAAGAGAAATATTTTTATAGATTCTATACAATACGAATTACCCAATAACAGATATGTCACCAGTTGGTATAGATATAATTCTTCGCCTTTCTAATATCAAAATGACTTTACTTCAACTAGTATTTAAGCCATAAAGTTGCGTAACAAAACAATAAGATTGCAGCTCTTAATTTATTTCACCTACTGCGGTAATGTTTAATATGACTATTGAAAAATAACTGATTAGGTACTTCAAGAAACGCATGACTTGACAGAGCCAGGGCATTTTATAAATTAAACTACGCCCATAGCCATTGTGACTCCTTAATAAACCTATTAAAACTACAAGCTGATGTTTTTGTTTTTTAAACTAAATTCGTTTTAGGTTCCGGTTGTAGCTTCAGTAACTTTAAATTTGACCTTCATAAGTGCTCTCCGAGGGCCTAAACTGAATAAATGATTTTGAACTGTGAACTTTTGATTTTTGAGTAAGATTTCAAGGTATAGTCACAATATAATTTCGATAATAATCTGTGCGTGAATACAACTAAAATCAACTTATCCAGCAAATAACTTAGGTCTCTGTAACTTCTTTTTAATTCATGAGCGCTACAAAGGCCGCTATATTTTGGGTCGAAACATACAGTGACGATGAATATGAGATATTGAATATGCATGGTTTTCAGATTTCGTCGGGTGACAAACCAATTGGGTCGTGGTTCGGGCAGAATCGAAAGCCAGGCTTTTATGGAACGAAACAGTCGACCAAAAATATTTCGACTAACACATCATCATTATTGGGGAATAATATTATTGTATATCCCGATCGGAATAGCAATCACAGATTTGAATAATACTTTTTGGCTGGGAACATCTAAATTGTCTCATAGCTGAGTGAGGCTAAATACCGAAGCTTAACTTGGCTCGCCTTGCATGCTCGTCGTCCCTCTATAAGCTACCCGAGTGGAAGCGCATGCCAGCGTGTACTACTTCATTCAATTGACATGTCTTGTCACCACTCGGAGTCACTCGCCAAGACGCGTCTGACTTCGGAGTAGTATCGGTTTTTTGCAAAAATCAAAGCCGCTCGCCTGCACTTGTATCCACACGCTTCACTCGTCTTCTTTGGCAATTGGCATCGATCTCGAACATGACCTAAGTGTAGACGGTAGCATAGCCCGCCCTTATATCAAAGTGTCTACGCTATTCGTTTTTTTATTTTATCTACAAATCCGTGATATATTAGGGCCACTATCATCGTTGATTGGTAATGTGCCATCCATCAGTGCATGCATACTAATGAAGTACGTGTCCAAGCTTTGCGGGAATGTATGAAAATAATTTTACCATACATCCTATCCTTTATTAAAGTTTGTAAGGAAGAATGTTTGTTACTCTTTCACGCAAAAACTACTACGCAAATTGGGATGAAACTTGGCACATAGTGAGTTTGTAACCAGAACATGATACTTTTATCTCGAAAAAATGATATATCCCATCCAGCGGGGGAGAGTTAGCAAAATAATAATTTTATTACAAAAAGGTACTGGAAACAAATCTGTGCCTTTATATGAACATAAAATCTTTATCTTAAGTCAAGATATATTTTGCCATTATTTGCTTTCATACAAAGAAGGTTGTACCTACATCAAAGACATAAAGAATCCATTAAGATATTTGAAATCATCTCTGCTTACTTTGTACAATGATAATATGGTGTAATTGGTTAAGATATAATAAGGTACGGAATGGACCTAATAGATTTATTGGCGGCTTTTGGTATTGCATAAGCTGCATTCCTTTGCATGCTATAGGAAGCAGCCGCTAACTGGCACATTGCCATATTGTATTTATCTTTATTATATTATTTCACCAGCCCAAAAGCAGGTCTACTAGCATGTTAAAAAATATACAAAATATCTGCAAGTTTTTTTTTTACAAATAATTCCATTATGTAACTAGCCATAGGAAGAGCGTGTCACCTAATGTGAAATCCTTGGAATAAACATATTTTCATCTATGTGACAATTGAAAATAGGAGTTCTATAATAATAATGATGTTCAAACCAATATATGGGTTTTAAGCCAATACGCAAACAAACATAAATTTAATTAAATAATAATTAATTCCTATTGTGGCTTCCTCCAAAGCTTCACATCATACAAACCAAATAAGGACCTTGAAATCACATAAACTAGATACGATACCGACGTATCAATAATGCCATATTGTTGGTTTGCTCTATTATTATCAAGGCTTTATAAAACTTGTATGTAATACAGGATGTTACAAAACTACCCGTAAAGCCGAAAGGAGGTTAAATGGGGCCTTATAACGAGTCCATGCACAATATTTAAGAACCGTAGTAACGCTGTGTAGCATACGCAAAAAAAATTAAAAAAACCGTATGTTATTATTAAAACTGCAAATAGTTATTCGGTAAAATAGGTACGTAGGCCTTTCTGTTAAATAATATGGTTCCCTGACATGACAGCTAACTTGGGTTGGTAGCTGTGATAATTAATTATATTTTAACGGGGTATTTTGTAACACGTTGTATATGTATTTAATAATCACTAAAAAGTCTCCAGATTTAGCATGCTTCCTTAGTGAAAGATTTACACCCATATTCTAAGACGTTTCCTCAAACGGCACTCGACTCTAACTCGACTGAGGGTACCTTATACATTTTCTCGAGGAATTCTCATAATTGGTATTCTAAGTTATAACTTGAGCAAAACTCGAGCAATCCCGACTGATATCGAATCGAAGTGTAGTCAAGGTAACATCTCATTAGTAACGTCATTCTATTATAGATAAAATAATGAGTTTCAGTAACTATATACAAGCAATAAGCTTCCTTGAGGTTGGTCACGACGTACCTTGAAGTTGACAGTTGTTTCCTCACCTCGAGAGAGAGATGTCGAGTCGTTTAGAGGAGATTGTTGTAATTAGAATACTAATATATTTGTGAGAGATTGAGTGGAGTCGGGGAATTTTCGAGGAAACGTCTTAGAATATGGGTGTAAGTCACTCAATGTTTTGTTATTAAAAACCAACCAAGTGTGAGTTGGACCCGCGCACGAAGGGTCCCGTGTCATTATAGACAAAAACAGAAAAAAAATCATGTCTGTTGTATGACAGCCCTCTTAAATATTAATTTTATTCTGTTTTTTAGTATTTGTTATAGCGACAACAGAAATACATCAACTGTGAAAACTTCAACTGTCTAACTATTACGGTTCATGAGATACAGCCTGGTGACAGACGGACAGACAGGCAGACGGACAGATGGACAGCTGAGTCTTGGTAATATGGTCCCGTATTACCCTTTGGGTACGGAACCCAATGAACGATTGTTTCATACTTCGGCAATTAGCGTTAAGTAATGAAGAAACGGTATTTATATGGAAGGAAGTCCGTATGTTATAGGATAAAAATACCAGGTAACGAAGTCGCTTTCGGCAATCATATTTCTTTATTTAATAAGCGCAAATCTTTATTTTCTATTATGACAGGTATTCAATGTTGTTTCTAAGAGAGGTGAAGCAATGTGACATTACTCCCACGGGTCTGGGGTATAAATAGATCACGTGTCACGTAAATTAAAGACTATTAAGACAGTGGCTGATTCTGTAAGGAATATTACACTAACTGGAGGATGTTTCGTCGCGGCCTTCGTGCTCTCTCTCTTTCGCTAACTACGCTAATACTACTAATCACGTGAGAGATAAACTCTCCGAAGCCTCCGTGAAGCGGCTCGACGAAGTTTGTATTAACTGAATAAGGGGGCAGCTCTACAAGCTACATATATATTCAGACTATTGATTTCAAAACGTGTTATTTTTATACATTAAAACATTATGTTTTTTGGTACGGTCACCAATTGATGTCACGAAAAACTAATGGTAATGAATAATTATGTTCAGAGACGAATTACAAACTTATTAGTGTTTACCGAATTTAGTATATACAAATTCCAGCTTTATTTTGTAGGATATGATTTATGTTTTTTGAATATTTTAAGTATTCAATCTTTTTAACAGTAGATATTATTGATTTCCTGTCTATACCTGCCAATTCCTTTGTACTAAAGCATGAAATATTTAATCTTTCGAAACACGATCGTCTCGAAGCAACTGAACAATATTTTGTTTCAATAATTAATAATATACAATGGAAGAGGATTTCATGGCAAATCTTGTTATTATATACGATAATATTTACTGTCTAGAAAAAGCTTTAGGATTATTCACCTTAAAAATTCTATTAAACTCGGTAAATTATTTTGCTTGAATGCCATCTTATTCCAATATTGCCATTACAAGGCAAAATTACATCGACTGTGGCGATGCTAGCGGTTAATAGGGCACTAGATACCTAATATTCCTGAATGGATAAAATTTACTGAAGTCAAAGCAACTCCCAGTCGTCAAATTTGATTCGGTTTGAAATTCGTAAAATATACGGAATTTTATAAAAAATGAGGGAATTGCATAGGATCAGTTGTGAATTCGCAAAATTAATCATACACGCCATATTTTTGCGGCGGCCTTTTTTACATAGTCAGTTAATTCGTGGAAACTGGAAGTGAACAGAGCTGCTACTATACTGTTACAATCCAAAACATACAGTAACATTAATATAGTTGAGGAAAGTATGGTGTTTCCAATAGGCATGGTAATGATTGCTACTTTTATTTCATTTTCATTAATGAATTTTTTTTTTTTTACAGTGATTTCACCTGTGAAATTTCACAACCAATGATTTTGTTTCGCAATGCTCTAATGTCACTCTTGGCCGTGCGACCCGTTCATAGCGACGATCAGTATATATTTTGCTCTTTCTAACATGACTGGGTTAGAAAGACGCTCTTTCTTTCTGACGTCGCGGCGTCGTCGTGAGTCATCGGTGAAACACGATGATATCCGAATGATCTGCGGTGTGCGATGTATCATGTAGGCAAGGTAGCAGAATAGTAGCAAAGTGATTTTTAACAGACGACGTCAAGGCAGTTAGCAGGTGCGACATATGAAAAAGTATTTCATATGATTTTTCACAAGCTACTTGTTACCTGCATTATTCAAATGATAACAAAAGATGACGATCATCCTACTATTAAGTATTAAAAACGCGAAAGTTTGCACGTATAGATGTATGGATGATAATCCAACGTATTTGGATTAAACTTGGCACATAGATAAGAGCATATATTGGAATAACATATAGGTAACTTTTTATCCCGGGAAAATGTTACATCCCTCGGGAACGCGAGTGAAACCGAGCGGGAAAAGCTAGTTATAAATAATTCTATTCTATTCTTATTCAAACATAGTCTCTCGATGTCAGTACCGATACTGAGGACAAACTAGAGTATACCTAACCAGAGCAAGAGAACTACATTTAACTTAAAACCATCAGCAAGATTGTTAGGAATTAAATTATCAATCAGCTTTGGGGTACCGTCAAAGGGAAACTCACTGATTGCCAACGTAAATTTGCCATTATAAATGTCGAATCATGTGAAATTCACCCATGGCTTACCCCCTACTGAACCATAGTAACAATTCTATTGCGGTGATTACCCACTCCATTAGTATTCGGGAACATGCATTCATGTACCTACACATAGCATAGTTTCAAATACTGCCTGTTTCAGCAAGAAAATCAATAAAACTGTGAAGTAAAACTACGACGACGGAAGAATAATTTATCTTATGTCAGTAGGTGTTAATTTAATCTATCAGTTACTTCGTTTTTCCCATTTTCAAGAAGTAAAAGAAATGAAATGATGAATTTATAAGTATACCTAAATATATAATTTATTTAATACTATTTTCTTAGAAGATCAATATTTATGTTCTGTGTTTAACAAACTTTATAAGATTGGTGTAATAAATACTAACAAAATGCTGGGATATAGAGCTACAGTGAAGAAAGCTTCTTTTAAATAACCATTAGTTTTAATTAATTAATGGAATTCAGAATAGTATTCTCAATTTCAAGTACCAAGTTCTCAAGCTTATTTTAAACTTATTGAATTTGGCAGTTATCCAATAAAGCTTTAATGCTAATTACATTCTTTTAAGATAGGTAAGCACTACGGGTACATTAGATTAAATAATACAGGTTACGCAAGCTTTTAGTAAAACTTCCTTAAACTTTCTCGGACTTGCCAAAAAAGTGTTGGCGTTCTGCATGCATATTTGACATCAATATATAGGTACGCAATAGACAAGTACTGACAAAATCAAGTTTAGCCCGCCTCTAGGTAAACGTAACTTCTTAAATCAGGTGAGTCGAGAATTTGATGTTTTTTGTTCTCTTATATCAAAGGTTATGTCAGCCAGAATCATAGCTCAACGAAAATTGTGAATGATGGTAAGCTTTGCAAGTAATGTTCTGAAATCCTAAATAGAATATAAGTAGCTACCTACTCAAACAGAATAATAATATGTAGAATGTCACTCGAATGGTATAAGCACATTCATATTCGTAATAACATGGAAGCTCGGCGTTGAATCTCTCCTGAATCCATGTGTTAGAAACATTATGAATATGAGGTACAAATCTCTCGAGTACACTTTTGTAACGCCTTCATCTGGCCTACTGCTTGGTTGCCAAAGATAATTTTATACCTAAGATCGCGTTGCTGTGTTATTTCCCTTGAGGTAAAAATTGAAAGAAACTGCTCGTCCGATCCGCGTTCGATATTTATACGCGTGCTTGCATTTAAGATTCGATTTACGTTTACGATGTGGGAATTGAAATAAGTATTGGTTTTTGGTTGGATAGACAAATTCAAAAATATATTTTTGGTTTGTACGATAAATCCGATAGTACCTACCTAGCATCTTGCTTCTTGCATATTTATACATTTCTACAACTATGATGAACTACCTGAAGGAGTTATTGCTAAAAATCTCGTAACATTAAATATTAAGATTTACTCAATTTGTTTATCCTATTTAATATTTTTATATTCTTGTTTTCACTTCTTAAATTTAATTTTTAATTTTTGTTACCACTGTAAGCTTGTTGTTTACTGAGCATGCTGTGGTCTCCTATAATTGAAGGAGTACACCAATGTAATACCTCTTGTAAACTATGTTTTATGTCATTTAATGTGTACATCTTTTGTTGGAGATCCAAAATAAATAAATATATAAAAATAAATAAACCTTATAATGGATTGTTTCCAACACCATGTTTTTAATTACCTAACCAGAGAGTCCTTCCAACAAATAAATTGTATGTTTATTCGATATAATTAGCTATCCACCTATGTTTTCTTAACTGAGGAAACTATGACAGCTAATACATAATACCATTGTTAACAATATTTTGAATATTGCTATATTTTACTATAATATTAATACCTCTAGCAATTCTTGCAATAAACGATTTCAGCACCTACATACGAACCAAAAGTTGAATTCTTATTTTGTTTTTTTTATGTAGGTAATACATAAAATTGAATTCTCTCTAGAGCCCCATAGGGTGACGATGGCGACAGAGCTAGTGACAGCAAACTTTCCTGTGGCAAGTTATTCACGAAATCTAATCACTTCACGCCCTCACGGCGCCCTACGATGCGCGAACTCACAACCAAACCGATACAATACGTACAATCATATTCACATAAATTATGCAATGAACTTCGTATTTTCCTTTACTCCATTTATACAGCTGAATTCGTTTATGTGTGTGTATAGTACTTACAGACAGACAAAGACAACTTTTCGCTTCAAATAAATTTCGCTCATAAATCAACCCGATTTCATTGTTGTTTTTTTGGGCTTTTCGCAGGTGCTTTTTTTTTATTTCTGTTGAATAATTATGTAATGAGGCCAGCCAAGTATGTTGGAAAGTGAATAGTTATTATCATATATGTTCAATTACCAAACTATTAGACAGGCTACCTACTCTCTATTGAAACAGATCACGCAGAGGGCCTTTGAGACAGTTACGGTAATATCCTGTGATATATGTATGTACATAGTTAATATTTTAGAGGCAGCGCTTTGATGAATGCCGTGTATAGTCCCATCCTAATATATGGATGCTTAAGAGGCGATGCACACAATACGTCTAATTAATAATCTGTTTTTGATAATCCTGGCTATGATTTGCTCCAATGTAGACGGTTGATGTGCCTTTAATGTAGCCAACCTAAAGAGCATCATCTTTCATTTCATCATCTTTAAAGCCGTTTTAAATTGGTTATGCCATTCGAGAGACAAATGGTAGCTCCTTATTCCAAACTCATCACTGCATATTGTACGTCATTTTGTACGTGCAGCCCATAGATAATGGCCGGTTTCGCTTCGCTAGTGCAGTCTGTGGGGAAACTAATCTGAAGTAAACTTCAAAGCTCTGCGTGCTTACCATATTTGGTCACACAGTCATGCACCAAGGTGAGCCAAAGCATTTCAATTATGACAAGAAACTTTGAACAAACATAAGCGAAGAAACCAAAGGGACAAAATGAATATTCGATTCTGTTCAAGACCGTGGCTGTTACATTTGATAGAAACACTATGGTAACGCTACCTGTATGTTAAAAATCTATACCAATTAAGAGATTCTAGATCGGGATCGAAAATAAATTTTGTCAGCTAGAGACATTTCTAATTGTTTTTCAGTCGGATCGTGAGCGGCGAACGGGCAATACGTCATACGGTCATACGGCATTACCCACTTGCTTTGCGCGCTGTTACTCAAACTTTTTTCGGTTAGTTTATTTCTCAACGGTAGTCATGTTTCAATGCAAGCGCTGTGATGTGGAATTCAGGGATGGTGTGCAGTGTTCCAGCTGTATGGGTCGCTTTGATTTTGCCTGTGGGGGTATAAGCGAAGCTGGATACCGCAGGCTGGGTGACAGGAAAAATGTTTGGAAGTGTTCAACTTGCAAAACAGCGAGCCCACTCAACTTACCAACAACAAAAAGCACCTCGTCCAAATCTCCCGTACCAGCCGACATGGATATGGTGCTACTGGAGCTAAAGCGCTTATCTTCACAAGTAGCAGTTCTTCCCGAATTGCTAGATAGCGTGAAGAACATCAAAGAGGAGTTGAACGAGTTGAAGACTATCAAGCCAGAACTTACACACATGACTGAATCGCTGGAGTTTGTTCATCATGCGGTGGAAGAGCTTAAGAGTAAAATTACTGATATTGACAAGGATTTGCAGCTACTACATAAAACTAAAGAAGACGTTCAGCATTTACAGTTGCGTGTGGAAAAGCTTGAGAGCCTGCTCCAACAAAATGAGCAACGATCACGCATGAATAACATTGAAATAAAGGGCGTGCCAGCTACCCAGTACGAGAACCTTTATTCAATCGTATCCAAGATCGGAGACCTTATTAAGTGTAGCTTATCAAGAGATCAAATCAACTATGTGGCAAGAATACCAATGCGGAATGATAGTCAGCACAAGACAATTATCGTCTCAGTGCACAGCAGATATCTCAAAGACGACTACGTGGCAGCGGCTAAAAAGAGCACTCTCTACCCGTCGAGTATAGGTCTCACAGGTGACACTAGGATTTTCGTTAACGACCACCTAACACTGGAAAATAAAGTATTACTTAACAAGGCAAAAGCGATTGCTAAGGAGCGGGGTTTTTCATTTGTCTGGGTGAAAGGCTGCAAAATATTAATGAGAAAAAATCCTACTACACACGTTATTTCTATCAGGTCAGAATTAGATCTAAAAAAGCTTGCATCCTAACTCTATTAAAATGTGCTTATCCTACATATAACTTACTTTTATACACACTACACTATTGTAGCACTTGTGGCATCTGCCCTCTCAACTTGAGAAACACTGTTGGGTTTTTACCTGCTAATGAGCGTAGGTTGTCTTTTGTTCGCTTATCGCTATCCGCTGGCTCGAACCGTTTTTGTCACAACATTATAATAGATCTACCCTTCTTGCTAGCCGTTTGTTATAATTGCATTCAACTTTGTCTGTATGCAAGTCTAATTATTAAAGTAAATAGTTTTACTACCTTCCTAATAATTACATCTTTATCATTGCTTGCCTCTTATGACTTTCAAGTTTGTCAGTTCCACTTAGTAATTATTGCTTTGCTTTTAATTAGCGTGCCCTGCCTCAGAGCAAAATTAATTGGTACAATAGTGTCAAACGTGAATTGGTTTTTATACTTATCTATTTACTTACAGCTGCCTAAAAATTGTCTCACTATTAGTAATGCCGCCGCTTAAAATTTACTATCAGAACGTCCGTGGGCTTCGCACGAAAACATCCCAATTTCTTAGAAATACCTGTCTTTGTTCTTACGATATTATCGGTCTAACAGAGACTTGGCTTGTCGAGGGCTTGAATAATAATGAGCTATTTGACGATAGATACCTCGTGTGGAGGCGAGATAGGAACTATCGTCAAACCGATCAGACTCTGGGGGGTGGCGTACTGATCGCCGTCCGTCGTGAGCTTGTAGCTGAGGTTCATAACAACTGGAATTCATCTGCAGAGGATTTGTGGGTAACCCTCACACTTCGTACTCGGAAGCCCAGCAGTAACTACAAAATGCACATATGCGTGGTATACTTGTGTGACCAAAAACGTGGTAACTCGGCGGCAACTCAACTAGCACACTTCTCCGATAGCCTTTTAGACATTGCTATGACCCATCCGTTAGATAAGTTCATTATCTTGGGTGACTTCAATCTGCCTAACATTTTATGGAAGCCAGCGGACGATGGTCACTCATTCCACCCTCATAATCTACAGGGAATGCACCAATTTGATTTTTTTGACAATCTTAATACGTGTAGTCTATCCCAATATAACCATCACTTAAATATGAATAACCGGATTCTGGATTTGATTCTGTCCAATAGTACCATTTCTGTTACCACCAGTGATTCTCCCTTGGTATCTGAAGACCCCCACCACAAGGCCTTGTGCATTAGTGCTGATGTTGTGAAACTCCATAACATTATTCCTCTAGTCTACCTGAAATTTCTTTATCACGCCGGAGACTACAGCGCAATATCTGATAATTTAAACACTATAAAATGGCAGCACGAAATCGGTAGTAGATCCTTAGAAGATGCAGTTTCTTTTGTTTACGATACTTTAAAGAGGCAGCGTGATTCTTTTATCCCCTCCAAAAACACGACTGTTTCTCGTAAATATCCATTATGGTATAAAACTCCTCTTATAAAGATCCTTAAAGAAAAACATAAATTTCATCTAAAATATAAGAAATATCATAACAGATCTGATCTTATCTCTTTCACCACACTGAGAGATCGCGCCCGTACTTTGGAGAGTGAACTGTACAAGCAACATATAAGCAGAATTGAGGAAAATATAAAAAAAAATCCTAAAGCATTCTGGTCTTACGTCAAAAGTAAAAACCAATCTAACTCATATCCATCAGTCCTTAAATTTGGTAACCGCTCATCCGACAACGGGCACGATATCTGCAACATGTTTGGTGAGTATTTTCACACCACATTCTTAAATAATTCTCAATCAGTTCCTAATGGTAATGATGAATATACTGAATCAAAATCTGATATTAACACGATAGTAATAGACGAAGATGAAATATTAAGATTGTTTAAATCTTTAGATCTGAATAAGGCAGCTGGACCCGACACCATTCCACCAGTTTTTATTGTGAGATGTGCCAAAAGCTTAGCTTACCCACTCTCGCTTTTATATAGACGCTCAATTGCAGAGGGTATCGTCCCAACTATATGGAAATCGGCATTCGTTACTCCTATACATAAAAAGGGGCCAAAGGACGTGGTGGAGAACTACAGACAGATCTCTAAATTATGTGTGTTTGCCAAAGTCCTAGAGAAGATTGTCTACAGACAGCTGTACTCTTCTATTAAGCAATCTTTAAGTGAATACCAACATGGTTTCTTAAAGGGTAGATCCACAACATCAAACCTTATTCTGTGTAGTGAATTTCTTTCTTCTCATATGAGCAAACCATCTCAAGTAGACGTCATCTACACGGACTACAGCAAGGCATTTGATCGCATAGATCACGTCATTCTCCTACGGAAGCTCCAGGCATTTGTTAGTGGGAACTTATATAGATGGTTTTGTTCGTATGTCGAAAACAGATGTCAGACAGTGGTGCTTAACGGTTACTCGTCTTCGCCTATGTTCATCCCCTCCGGAGTACCCCAGGGTTCCCTGCTAGGACCCCTTCTTTTTTCTATCTTTATAAATGACGTCTCTTCGTGTTTCACACATTCCAAAATCTTACTTTACGCTGATGACTTAAAAATTCTGTGCCCCATCCAAAACGCTGAAAATGCTCTCGATTTACAACAAGACCTTGACAGATTTCAACGCTACTGTACTAAACATAAGCTTGACCTTAACGTTTCCAAATGTTACATCTGCTCGTATACTCGTAAACCACATATTATTTTACATAGTTATTGCCTCAATAACACGCCAATATCTAGGGTTACTAAGATCAGGGATCTCGGCGTTACCCTAGACACTAAATTAATTTTTGATGAACACATTAACGACATCATCAACAAGGCTTCAAGAGCACTTGGCTTTGTTTTGAGACTCTCTTCAGAATTTCACTCCATAAAAACTTTTAAAATACTCTATTGTGCATTTGTACGCAGCCATCTAGAATACTGTTCCCAAATCTGGAACCCAACCTACAAAATTTACGTTTCACGGTTAGAAAGCATCCAAAAACGCTTCCTTCGGTTTATACAATTCCGTTCGAAATCATATTCCAAAGATTATTTATCACGCTGCAGACAATTTCACATGTTGCCTCTCTCAGAGCGTAGGCGTATAGCGGACCTTTCTTTTCTACTGAAAATAGCTAACGGATCAATTGACTGCCTTGAGCTGCTGGGTTATCTGGGGCTATGTACACCTACAATCCCATTAAGAAAGCCCAAACTATTACATGTTCCGGTAACACGAACTAACTATAGACAAAATTCCTTTCTCATTAGGGCGGGTAGATGCTACAATTCTACTGCTGCTCAAACTGATATTGACCTATTTGACACATCAGTATCACACCTTAAAAAAACACTAGCTGGAATATTTTTCCAATAAGTATATACCTGTACTAGGTATATTTACCTTTATTTATCTTTTATTTTACCTTTTAGTTATCTAGGTAGGTACTTTTATCATTAGGTAGTTATCGATTGATGTTGTTAGTATGATGTATGTTGTGGGATAACCGATCTGAAGAAATTGTAAATGTATTTTTTCTGTATTGTTAATTTGTATTGCTACCGTCTACTTTGATTTAAGTCTTTTGGCTTGTGACTTAGATCACTGTAATATTTTATTCACTCTTCGTTCACTTTCCCCTCTTTCTATATACTATATGTTTGTTAATACGTGAAAACTTGTAATTGGCCTTCTACTTTATACTCTGTCTGTATTCAATCAATTATATACCTAGCTGTAAGTTTTCCTCAAAATAATAAAATAAAAATAAAAATAAAATTTTCTTTTTCTACATAAGTTCTATGATACCGATGATTGTTCATGACATCTGTTCACGATTGTAGGTTGTGATCTTTAGCAATATAGTATAAGCAACAGTATAAAGATAAGTTACAGAATTCAAAAAATATTATTTGCTTCAAGCATATATATAAGTATTATATAAGTATAACGACGGGTAAAAGGCGACTCAACCGCCATTTTTGACGAAAGTAACATTTTTCTCAATTAATTATACTACTATGATGATGGCCCATGCACAAATTCGTTGAAGCTTGCATTTAATTTTAATATTCAACAGATTTGATGTGGAATGTTAAGAAGTTTAGATGCAGCATCTGTTTTTGGGTTTTAACATTTTCAAATAGCTCTCCTTTAAAGTTTTCAAAATGGCGCATGAATCAAGTCGCCTTTTAACCGTAGATTAGTATTTTCAGTACAAGTTCAGATATCGCTGCCAAATAAATACATTCTAAAATATACGTAATCTAAGAATTTTCTTTTCGGTTTGTTTTTGCAAACATTCAAAATAAACAAGTTCACTTTTATCAAGATGTGTAAGGACTAGAAAATATTCCTACATGTTGTAATTTTGCAGCTTCACTTAAAAGTGACCTGTATTTTTATAAAGCTCATAAATTTTGCGGGTTTTTTCTTTCATAATTATGCTTGTTCAAACCTCAAATTACAAGAAACCCAAATTTTCTGACTGAAGAGGAAAACGGGAACACCATTTATTTTTATTGCTGGGTTGTTTTGTCGCACTAATGTGTTGATTTGGAGTATTCGAAGAAATTGTATTATTATATCGTGCGATCAAAAGGGGGTTGTTCGTGTACATTATATTTTATCCCAGAATTTCTTTTGATACACGTTTGATCCTTTGTCTGAGTAATGTTAAGTAGAAACCTCAAAACTTTTTGATTTAGCATCTATAATATAATCTTTAAATTGATTGTTCTTTTTCGGGTCACTTTAGTAATTATCATGATTTTGAATTATGCACTTTATCTATTATAGAGGTTAATAAAAAAGAAATCACCAAAGAGATCGGAAAAAGAAAATATTATGTCATGAATAAATATTTCAGCCAGCCAAAGGGATTTGGCAGGGATGATTCAAGGATGAAACAAGGACTTGACAAATGACGATTTAACCTTATAAATATTATGTTTTCTGATCCGAATAAGATTATTTATACATATCTATAGAGCACTAGGTTTATTCAGGCTGTCACCCATTATCATCTAAAACGATAACCCTAAAAGGGACAGCGATGATATGTGAAAGTACCTACACGTGTCATGTCGTTCTTAATAGACGGTACCTATCAATTTCGCTCATGCATCGTCCGCTACGCAGCGCCCATACGTAATCACCTACTTGACTAAAATGTCAATATTAACAAAAAAAAGTAGCTGGGTACAATTTTGTAATAATCTTTGCAAATATTTTGAAAATGGAAGACAACCTTAAACCAGTTTTTTTAAAGAGTGTTCCATATTTTAATAATAAATGGCATATTTGTTTAAATTTCGAACATGCTTCGGACATGTTGATAGCTATTGCAAGTGGAGTTCACACTACACACTTTGTGTTATAGAAGATAGGCACCAACTTCTCTCATTTTAGTGCAGGCGCACTCACTAACCAGATCGATGGCGCGATGGCACCTAATATCACAGCTCTAATGATGAGAACTTAAAAATCTTATGAACCTTTACCTACAGCCATCCTTACCATTTTACCTCCTTTCATTCACCTTATGTAAACTACAACTTCATGGTCTCGAGCTCAGTTTTCATGCTGCAATTATGTCGTACGTAATTTTTGCGAGTAAGATGTGCAATTTGCTGCTTATGGTACGTATATACGCAGCGCTTTGGCTTGGGGTTCTTGAAATTATTATTTAGAAGAGGTCTTCAACGGCAGTTATATTATAACCATTCTCCCAGTATTGCAAATATCTATAAACTTAATGATAATGATCAGGTACGGCCCGCCTGCCTGCGATAATAAAAGTGAAATTCATGGCATGTTTATGTAGTGAATGTATAAAATGATATAAAAATTGTGAAATATCAATATATTTATTTTAAGATTTTTACCCGTAATGTGATTATCACTTTAATATTTTTTATTGAGGAAATCTAGTTCCTCAATAGAGGACCTTTTATTTTAGCAAAATTTTCGGTTTTGTTTTATTAGTGTACATAAAATAGTAACTAATGTAATTTTAAGTGCCTTTTTATTTTTAATGTATATATTTGTTTATGTTTATATGTATAGTGTTCCAATTTAATTAGTAATAATAAATTAGTTCCTCAACTGCACCGAATTTCAAGTCAATAGAAAAATACATTGCATACAAACAGACGCGTAGACGGAGGGAAAAAGACACCGAGATCACACTATAAGGGGTCCTTCTTTCTATTTCAAAAAGGAATCCTTAAACGATTATGTACGGGTACCTATCACACGTGCAGTCATGTTTGACTTGTATTTCAAAAACTTGAGGTTGAATCGGCGCCCAAATGCTCTGTCTCTCCCATTGTCAAAACAATCACGTGTAAAGTCCAGTGTCCCCGACCTCAATACACGGGTTCATAGATACATCAACGAGTAAATGCTTTCAAAAATTTCCATTTTTTAAATGAATTTCCCATATTTGCCCTTAACATTCAAGTTCTTTGTTATCCACAGATATATATCGATATATATTCGATACAACCATGTCTAGATATGAAATTCAACGATCAAATTAGTTATTGAATCGTGAGCTGCATTCTGTGTACCCAACACGTCCAATATCGAATCCAATCCAACACGCCTCTCAGCACATTTCAGTGAACGTGTCACCTTTATTAGCCAAAGTTATACGTTCAATAAGTATTGAGAGAGCAGCATAAAATTCTCGTCTTCATATTATATGAAAGCCTATTTCAGCTTCAATATACAGTTTCTAGAAATAAATTAAAACCGGTATTTTCCAGTCTGCTACGAAAATGGCAAGTCCCTTCGATGAGAAGGTCAGACTAAATTGGATTATCTTGTGCCGATGACTTGATAAGTAGGGGCGTTGCCTCGGTCAGACAACTCTGGCGATGGATAGGTGTCTATGGAAAGACATACTTATACTGCGGCACTTATTCTAGGGAGAGATGAGACTCATACACACGAATAGATAATAGTAAAAAGTACAATAAACAACGAACAATATCAATAATCATTTGACGGTTATTCCTAGGTAATATTACAAGTCAGATACAGATACTACAAATATTATAGACGCGAAATTTTGTAGGTAAGGATGTTTGTTCCTCTTTCACACAAAAACCAGTATTTAACTTTTTTAGAGTAGTAGAGCTCTTAGTGCAGAGTTCATCCGGGGAAGTACTACCACCTTACCCATTTCCGCCGTGAAGCAGTAATGCAATTGTATTAGTGTTTCGGTTAGAAAGGTAAGGGGGCCGGTGAAATTACAGGCACATGAGACTTAACAACTTCACGTCTCAGGGTCGACAACGCATTGGCGATGCTCCTAGTGTTGCAAATGTCCATAGGCGGCGGTGACCACTTACCATCAGGTGGACCGTCTACTTGTTTGTCGGCCATAGTGGCATAAAAAACATGGTACATAGATAGAGCATTTATTGGAACTACTAGCTTCTTTTTATCCCGGGAAATTGTTATATCCCTCGGGAACGCGGGTGAAACCGCTCGGGATGGCTAGGTATAAATAATTATATTCTATTCTTATTCAAACATAGTCTCTCGACGTCACGAGCGATACTGAAGACAAACTAGAGTATATCTAGAGCAAGAGAACTACATTTAATTTAAAACCATCAGCAAGATTGTTAGGAGTTAAATTATCAATCAGCTTGGGGATACCGTCAAAGGGAAACTATACAACTATAAAATGTTACATCCCTCGGGAACGCGAGAGAAACCGCGGAGGACTTAATTATTATATATAGTTTTATAGTTAGATTATCATCATCATCATCACCCTATCTCCGTTCAGTGCTGGACATAGGCCTCACCTATGGCACGCCACTGAGTTCGATCTTCAGCTCTTTGTTTCCAACCGCTGCCAGCCAGCTGGCGTATATCATCGTTCCATCTAGCTATTATAAATTTGATTGAATCAAAGCAACTTTTTAAATTTTCAATAGCCTGATTAAAGCAATGAACATTAAAAACAATCGCTCTAGCCATTCTCAAGTGATGCGCTTTTACCGAATAGCATTTTTATTTAAGTAGCCAGAGATAGACATAGATACCGTTTGATTTGATTTTATAAGTGCATACATGCATGAAGTTGTATGGGTTATAAAATATTTATGTTTGAACATTCCAAATGTTAGAATGATGAGTGAAGACGATGTGAGTTTGAATATATGTATCTATATAACGCAAGTTAGGGAAATTGGACACAAATATTTTTCTCTGAAATTACGGCTGATAAATTGAAATGGAAAAAAACATGTTGTGCCGACCCCACCCATGTGGGATAAGGGTAGGAATATGATGATTGACAATAAACTATTGAACGTAGTAGGTACTGTAGTGTATTTGCGTGTATTTTTAAATAAATCGGAAAACACTAGGTACCGGGTATATTAGGTACCACTTGGGGGAGCGGGATATGATTGGTGTGATATCTATGACTAGTAAACACTTATCTACACTATCTATACTTCTACACTAATATTATAAAGAGGAAAGATTTGTATTTTTGTATGTAACGAATACACTTAAAAACTACTGAAGCGATTTGAAAAATTCTTTCAGCGTTGTGACGCTACACTATCCGCGGGTGAGATAGGCTATATTATATTTTCTGTTTCTATTTTTTTTTTTATAATAAAAAAAAATTGGTACAACTTCTATCGTGGTAAAATTTGCCATTTTTAATTTATAAGAAAGCTCATTATTTAAAAAAAAAATGGTGAATTTCGGAAACTTATTAATGAATGTTGTGAAACCATTGAAAAAGTTTTAAATCTCTACTTCTTCGAATTTTCTAAACATCCCTGTATAGAGTTAATTAAACTGCTATCTATACATTTTAATAATTAAAAAATACACCATTTTAAAACTGTTAATAGAAACTTACTAAATTACATTCGTTGACAGATGGAATGACGGACAGGATGCAATTTTAAGGGTTCTGTATTTGGCCAGTTCGCTACGAAACCCTAAAAAGGTTTAATTAAATGTAAATAAAAATCCATAAATAATTATTAAAGCACTATACTATAAATCACGCTTTTTTTTATTACTACCGCACAAATTGATTCCATGCTGCCTGATGTTAAGCAGTCAATGAAGTCCCCTAGTGATGGCCATCGTCCCAGCAGGCAGCATAGCATTGTGGCATGATGGGAATGAATGATAGAGAATGCATCTATACAAAGCGAGTTAGATACGTAGTTAAATTCATGTAGTGTATTCAGCAAAAACAATGTCCAGTTGAAATTATGTGAGTTTCAAGAAAAGATGACGATAATAAATATCCCAAGACATTCTACACACATGGTTACCTGATCCCAAGTATAAGCAGAGTGTACTGCTTGTAGTATGGATAACAGGTAACTGATATACTACATATATAACTTTTTTTTAGATACATATGTATATAGATATTTACACCCAGACACAGAACAAACAGACATGTTCATGCACACTAATGTTTGTTTAGGGTGGGAATCGAACCCGCAAACTTCAGTTTGGCAGTCAGGGTCTCTAACCACCAAGCCAACTGGCCCGTCATAAACACAATCACAAGAATGGGAGAAGATCACAACACATAGAGTGATTTGTAGGCCGTACCTTGGTCCAGCCGTGGCTTCGAAGGTACCGTGCGACAGACTACAAGACTTGCTGAAAGCAGACCTAATGAACTTCAAAGCAATGTCTGGCAGGAAATGGCGGAAAATATCGAAGGCAAAGAACCATTTTGGGTATTTACACCTTCGGAGAGCATAATAAGATATTATATATTCACCACTATGAAACTTTGTACACATATTCTTTGAGGTATTAGAAGTAACATAGGATACTTTTTGTGCCGGGAAAATGTTACATCCCTCGGGAACGCAGGTGAAACCGCGGGGGACAGCTAGTAAAATACATTTTTAACAAAGCCTATTCATATGAGACAATTTGTTGTAGTAACTCTACTTTAAGATTTGACCTCACATTCAGACCCCATCACTTTTATTTATTTATTTAAATATTTCTAGTATTTAAATATATATTAGTTTTGCAAGTTTTACAACTGTGGCAAGCTACAACTCCATAGCAATAGCCGAAATACGCTACAGACAAAAGAATTCCTGTTGTTCTAAACTGCTTTTATTTTGATCAAAGTCTTACAGGATAATAATAACTTACCTATTCATATTTTCATTAGCGATTGAATCCAGTGCAGCCACTATCATAAAACTATGGTTTCTCAGATTACGGAGCACAAAGCGGATTACCTTTGGCTTTACTGCCACGATTTTTAGTTGAAGATATTTTTCTTTTACCTTGTAATATGGGTATTATAACAGTTATTTTTTAAAACCAATAATACTTTCTCTAAAGAAACGTTATTTACAGTATGATATTGAACCTACTAAATATTACTGTAAAGTGCAGTTTGATATGCCACAAAGTTTAGTTTAATTACAGCTAATTATTGAATGTAAAAACAGACTGATTCACGCAACAACGACTGAACAGATTTAAATGAAATTTAGCACACAGGTTGAATATGTTCTGAATGTTTACTTTTCATCCCAGGAAATAAACGGTTTTCTCGGAAACACGTTTTATCCATGCGCGGGGCAGATGCTAGATATATAAGTAGGAAATAGAAGCGTGAGTGAATGCGCAAAGTAATTATGTAATGTAAATCGGAACGTAAGACTAACAGTTAGGCAAGAATAAAAAAGATATTTAAGGAATACGAAAGACGTGACGCTAAAAATAATGGTCGGAGGCTTGGAAAATCTTGATACCCTTACTTATTAACATAGGTCGCGTTCGTAGGTTCGATACCGCCCTGCCACAAACATTTGTGTGCACGAACAAATAAAATAAGCATTGTAATAACAATATCCATATTTAAAAGTACCTTGTATTTAGTTGTACCGTATAAAATAGTTTTCTAGTACTAGATCTGCATTTGGGATCAGGGGCCAATTCCACTAAAGGCAACGTTCGAGTAGCACGTTTTTTTTTCGGCAATGATATGGTTACGATTAATGTCAAATTATAATAAATTAATACAAATATAGTATTCCTACGCACTACAACCGAAAGAAACATACATTTTGACGTAATCTTTCGAACGAATGTGAACCATTACCGAAACACAACCGCAGTTCGATCGTTGGTGTATTTGTACAATACGATTAAACGTAAATTTTTACGTTTGGTTGTGATATGGTAATGATTTAGTGCATAATATGTTAGTGGAATTGCCCCCCAGATAGCCGTGTGTGGAAAAATACCCAAGATTATAAAATTATTGTTATAATTTATGAATTATTGTATCTAATGAGATACCTATCATATCGAGTTTAGGAAATAAGTAGGTATATAGCAGAAAATGCCTATAAAAATAATAATAATATCTAACATAATATATAAGTATGTATTTAGATAAAAAAATGTAGCTAGCTAAGCTCTGCTTAGTTTGGGATCAGATGACCGTATGTAAAGAATATCCCATGATATTTATTTATTTAATAATGATCTAATTTTGTTATATAATCTAACTACATAGTTGTTAGATTATAAAACCCCGCGTTTTATCGATATCATATACTCGTATAGGTTATAGTATATAAAAATTCCGCGTCGAATAGTAGCAGTCCCATCCCGATATTTTCAGTATTTTGAGGTACTATAGTATAATTTTAGAAAAATAGTTTTCTTATATATACATTTATAGATAAGTAATCTTTAATATTTATTTGAAAATAATATATTTATAAGTCAATTTTATTTAGGATACTATATAAATATAGTTTAAATTTTATTGTAAGAACAGATAAATGTAACCAAATAAATAAATAAAATTCATAAGATAATTTTGTTAAAAATAGTATGTACTATTTGACATTCATAGCAGAAATGAGAACAAAGTAATTTTGAGCTTAATTCTGTTAATCGGGGTCATTAACTGCCGGCATCACGGATTCGCTCTCGCTGGTCTTAACGACCTTTCGCCAGCGCATTTACCTAACGAACGACCTAGCCTAGAATGCCGCCCCCACAGGTCCCGCCATATCAGCACACAGATACCACTTTACCCTGACGTAACTGACTGCATTTACAGAGAATATTTCACATTCAATGAAAATTATGTCAAAGAAATTGGTGAGTTATGCCCATTTTCACAACCGGCAATGCTCTTGGAGACACTCTTGCAGACATTGTATTACATTAACGGTGCTACGACTACTGACTGACTCTGCTCGCGGGCCGAATCATCAATCTGTAATGAAATCGGCTACAACTTTCAATCCGATAGTTACACAATAGGGATGTGTCCTGACATGTCAAATCAGTAATTCTTTATGAAATGTCAAAACGATCGAATATTTGAAGTTTTGTATGAAATAGCAAGTTGTGACGTCATAATTGTACGGCATCAAATAACATACTCATTAAGATTATATCGGTACTGAAAAATCACATAAATGATTAAATTTTTATCATATTTAATGTTTTCGTATATTTTTGGATGTTCAATACACTGGTAAATGTTTGATCATTTATCTTTAATACAGGACACATCCCAATTCGGGTGCGGTAAGTAGATACCTAATGGCTAGGTAACTCAAAACGCATGTCAAAATTAGAGTACATTTTTTTTTTTATAATAACTTGAGCGTATTTGACTAGATCTCACCTGATTGAAAGTGACGATGCAGTCGAGGATGGTACACGCATTTATACACATTTATCAATTTGCAATAGATAAGTCTCCCTAAGTCCAGCATTGGTTATAATGGAAATGGATTTTTTATACTCCAATGTATAAACATTTTATTATATTTACTATTTCTTTTTTTTTGCGAAGAATTGCACATGGCGGGCGGACGAATTCTTCTTTTATATTGTCGATTTTAACTCAAAGTTGACGATATATAAAAATGAATGTTCGTCTGTATGTCCTTTATGGAATCTTAAACTCAGCAACGGATTTTAATGCAGTTTTCAGCAATAGATAATAATTCAAGTGGAAGGTTTATAACAAGGATTGAAAGTGGGCAAAGCCGCAGGGCGCAGCGAGTTGAATTATAAAAAATGGAACGTGTAAACAAAGCCTGTTCATATCCCTCCCTATTTGCTGACGTCCACTTTCAATTACTTTAAAAATATATGTTTTTCCTAGTAAGATGCAAGCACAATAATTCCCACAACGGTATTAAATTTGTAAATGTAGTTGCTCAGAAATCAGTCGTGACATACAGTAGAGTTTCACCGTAAGGCTTGCTTGTTTACAATTTTCTTATGGAACCCTAATTCCATTAATAGAAAACAAAGGCGCCGACAATGTTGTTTGTCACTCATACTCTATTATGTCAATATGTACGTACGTACGTATACGTAGAAATTCGAAAAGATGTACTTAAGAATTAGAGCAATGCAATTTACGTAAAATGCAAAACGCCCTTAAGAAATTGAAGTAAAGGATTAAAATTAGCCGATATTTTTGATGTATAACTAATTAACACACAAGTCATGCAGAGAAACAAAATCTATAGACAACCATAATATAGATTTCCGGTAAACTTAAAACTTTTTAATGTTATGATTATTTCCCGAAACATGTGTTCAAGGTTTGTTTGGGCATGGTGTGTATATATCCGCTTCTATATAATCGCTATTGATTCTCACTGGAAATACAGCTGTACCCGCGGTTTCACCCGCAGGTACAGTTACTGTGTCGTGAGATCATAATATACCCTATAGGGCCTTCGTCGATAAATTAACTATTCCACACAAAAAAAAAATTCAATTCGAACCTGTAGTTCCTGAGATTAGCGCGTTCCACCAAACCAACAAACCAGCTCTTATATATTAGTATAGATTGATTAATCTTTACTAACGAGATGGGTCTCTCTTACTCTGAGTAAATACCATGCGGATATTAAGTAAATATTAATTAAACTTAATGGCGTGTATGTCACTACAAACCGTTCTTGGACTGTATACAGAAATTAAATTTTCGGTTAAACGACAGAAATCAAAATGAAAATGTAATTTAATCATGAATAGTCACTCGATTTCAGCGAAATATCACTGTTCGAAAATTGTTACACAACGATTCGTTTCAAGGTTTCATCAAATTATTGCTTTATGGCATGATCGTTACCTATTGTTAACCACGACAATACGAGCTTAAGAAATCACATTTTATGTTGCTATCAGAGATAAAAATGTATATTTTATTCAAAGAGGTGATATAAATGGAGTATAACACCTAACGATACAAATGATTGTCCCTGATATTACTCGCAATCTCGGGCTCCCAGCGATCGCCGTTCGAGAGCAACTTTTCTTTGTTGTAAAGGAGTTCCTCATGGGTTTCGGTGCTGTATTCAAAATTGGGGCCTTCCACTATAGCGTCGACTGGGCAAGCCTCCTGGCAGTATCCGCAGAAGATACACTTTGTCAGGTCGATATCGTACCGCGTGGCTCGGCGGGAGCCGTCGCAGCGCTCCTCCGCCTCGATGGTTATAGCTTGGGCTGGACACAGAGCCTCGCATAGCTTGCACGCAATGCATCGCTCCTCGCCCGAAGGATATCTTCGTAAAGCATGCTCACCTCTGAATCGCGGTGATAGTGGACCTTTCTCGAACGGATAGTTTATGGTGGCGGGCTCTTTGAATATATGACCCAAGGTAACCGCAAATCCTACAATCAGAAATGTATAGGTGAGTAGGTATTTTCTTCGCGAAAATGTGGGTTGCTCTACGATCATTACCTTAATAAAGTCGGGGATTTTATTCGCAGCAAAAATAAAAAATCAGTGAAATATTTAGTGCGAGAAACTTTATCATTCCCGATAGAGATGGGTAGGTACCTATATTTAAATATCAAGTTTTCTCTCTGAAACTTTACAATTTCTCAGTACTGACAAATAAGTTTTATTAAATCGTAACTGGTACGAAATACGAACAAGTTTCTGGATTTCCTCCGCTTTACTTGTAAGAAAGGAAAAATGAAAAAATAATACAAGTTTGGATAGAAGGCAACTTATTTATATACCTACAAGCTGACCCCGCGGTTTCACCCGCGTCCCCGAGGGATATAACATTTGTTAATACAGCCTTTAAAATATCTATGTGCCTTAATCCAAATCTGTTCAGTAATTTTTCGCGAATGAGACACATAATGACACACAAACACTTATCGATCCATCCTTACAAACTTAGGCATTAATGCTTCATAATATTATTAATTAATATTTCTTTATCTCCACTATAAATATATAAATTAATGTTGGTATGTTTGTTTGTGAATATGCCTTCATAAACTACGTATAAGAGCTATATACACCTGCGAAGGTTCTTGACACATAAAAAAAATTGTAAGTCTAAGTAAAGTACCTAATATATTTATGTACCCATATATCAAAACATCATTACTATTTCATCATGGCTAAGCCAAACCGATAATATAAACATAGAGTTAACGGACATTAGCAGACACCGTCGTTATTGTTTCCGTATCGAGAGGTGAATCACATCAAAAAGAAATCTAATCAGTGACAGAGAACTCGAGCGGAACGCTATTTACTTAGGCTGGCGTATTTTTAGCAAACATTTTACCCGTTTTGTAGTATTGTGAACCGTAATAAAAGATAGTACAAACCTCTAATCAGTTCGGTCCAAAATACAGTTTGCGAGGCTCGATCGACAAAGTCCCTCATACTTGTTGAGGGGGGCTTGTCACTGACATAAATAAATTTGACGTCATATTTAGTCCTGGGGCAGCAGTAGAAAGGGGGGTAGACTGGACATGGGGAGAGTGGCGGACACGGCGGACACGGTGGACATGGCGGATACGGCGGACAGGGGTCGCAGTGTGGCGCACACGGATTGTCAGCCTTACTGCAGCGGCGAGCGACAATCTTCACTAGGTTATTTGTTGCACTCGATACTTGGCCCAAAGTTATGCGTTTAATTTTAAACATAAGAAACATATTCTAATTCTGTAACTACACAGTTGGTTACAATTTTGACATTGGCATGACATCGATCTCTATTGACAATTTTACTTTTAATGATTGGCCTCTTCTACCCTTTAAATTAAATGTGGCCGGTCATTTCATTTTATTTTATTATATATAAACTATAAAGGAAATAAAATGTATTTTATGTATTTATCTGGAATAAACCACAAGAGTGTAGTAAATTTACTTAAGGATCAAAACATTAGTACCCTTTAGTATTTGACTGGTTATTATCAGTTTACCGTCCACCGAGAGCACAGGTAATAAAACTACTACCTAAACCCCAATCCTTTTAGAGCATATAGGTAGGTTCTAAATCTACATATTGTAATATACATCACGGCAAATAAAAACCAAAGTTTACCTTCTCGTTGTCTCTTCAAAATAAATTTCATAAACCTATTAGGTGATTGACGCAAGCTTAAAAAGAAGGGTAAGTTACAAAAGGCTCACGATTCTAATATCTATGAAAAAAAGTCTCGTCAACTATTTTTTTTTTCTTAATGAACAATGATTATTTAGTTGCTCATCAAAAGAAAACTTTAGCCAAAAATAGAGTAATATCCAGAAATTAACATTCAGGACGAAGTTCAAATTTTATGTACAACAGAAAGGTTATAGGTTAGGAATAGGCTTATTAAACGTAATTTCTAATAATCTATATCTATACTAATTTTATACAGAGGGAAAATTTGTATGTAAATATGTTTGTTACTCTTTCACGCAAAAGCTACTGAACGGATATGGATGAAACTTGGCACATAGATAGAGCATATCCTGGAATAACATATAGGCTACTTTTTATCCTGGGAAAATGTGAGTATATCCATCGGGAACGCGGGTAAAACCGCGGGGGACAGCAATTTTTAATAATTACACGCTAACTGACAAACTATTGCCCAAACTTTAAAACACCTTGATTTACAAACACCGAGGTTTATACTCTATATGAATACCACCCTTCTTTTTCCGCCAGGTGTTAAAAGATAAATAGGTGTTGATTACACCGACACTTTTATCACTGAATTGAATACAAATGTAGGGTAATAACATACGCGCAATGCGGAATATAGATTCGCGAACGTTCACTGATTAATCACTGTCGATAAGAAATGTAGGTTTATTCGAACCGGTGCCATTCATTTAACATTACAAAGTTCTGTCTCAGTTCAAAACATACCCTCACTCCATTCGCTAAAAGTTTATTTTTATATTTAACTCATATTCATACATCCTCCATTGCTCCATCGTCGTGACTCTTTACGGAGTAAGTCGAACCTCGTATGTTCGTCCATATAATAATACTTATAGAGCTGATTTTTCGGTGGCCAAAGCAATGGTATCTACCTATTTTTGAATTTAAAACAGTTTTTGAACTGGTATATCAGTGGTTAAGCGAATACAAGATTTTATCCATCGGTTGAGAAGAGAACATACGATAGTGAAACATTTTTTGTATTATTTTTTTGCGTGTCGTTGGTTTTTGCTAAATTTGTTTAGACCAGAATTCTGCCAGACGTAGTCTGTACCGGTCTTCTGGCGTGCAAGATGAGGGGCACGCAGGGCACGGCAATAGATGTATTACAAGGTAAACATTTTAATTATTTATCAATCAATTTTGAATAGTTCTGTTTATCATTTATAGCTGTCCCACGCGTTTATCGATATCATATTATTATTATTATAATATAGTCAATATCCAAAAAAATCCGCGTCGAATAGTAGTAGTCCCGATATGTTCCCTATTTTAGAAAGGAACCCTATTTTACTTATATATAGATTAATTATTGGCCACACTAAAAGGTTGTGGATCAGAATTTCGAAGCTCTCCCATAAGACGTTTGTCTGTATAATTAAATCTGTTTCAAAAATCTGTATTTCCAAGGTTCCCTTTTCACTTTGAAATAAGTGTAATAATTACGTTCTGTATAAGCTAAACATGATTAAATAAATTGCCGGTTGTGTTTAACATCGAATAATCTACCTACCTACACTCCTATCTACCGGCGGAGGCAAGAGAAGCCCCGTGAGCTCTCCCTCGTCGTTAGCTGGTCGTTATGCTAATCGCACACTGACATTATACGTCTCATCAGCCATAAGCGAACGCATACCATCAAAAAAATATAATTTTGTATCTGCTCATTGGGCGGAAAATGTGTTTGTGTCGCGAATAAAAGTCTCACGTAGTCTGTCAAGTTTTATGATTGGTTCCCACTATTCAGGCGTGATCTCCACGCTATCGATTTTTGCGTTTAATTTAGGCAATATGGATACTCAGACTTTACGGAATAAATCTAGTAACTATCCATGACGTTATTAAAGCTATTAATAGATTTTTTTTACATAGTCTAGCGTATACATAGTCACACGTTTTCAAAAATCAGAAACTTTTTTGTAACACCTAACGAAACTCTGGTAGGTACATGAAGGACTAACGTTAAAACCAGTTTCATGTAGGCACTCGTTAAAAGCAACTAACTACTTGTAGAGTAACTGCCTGAAAAATTCATAAAATTTTCTGCAGTTTGATTGACACTCGGCGCTATAATTTCATGATGGATTTTTCCAGTCAGTGAAATTTATAGTTATATGAGTCATGATATTGGTATTTTTGATGCGTGCAGTTATTATATTTGCATATTTCGATACCTTTTAACTCTTTGACGATAATGTACAAAAAGTAATGATTAATATTTCGGTTACTACCTGGTATCTGATCAAGCAAACATTTTGGTTTTGGCTTGGCTAGAGATAATACGTGCATATTTATGAATAGGTGTATGTTGCTAATGTAATGTACACTAGTGATAAATTTGTGAAATATTTTGTTTAATTATGTAAATTTGTTTTTTTTAAATGGCTAATTAAATAAACATTAAAAAATATTACTGCCACAACTGCACCAAGTTATAGGCCCTTTAACTCTTTCAGTCTTAGTGTTTAGGGTCACTAATCACTTTTTCCAGATGTATTTAATTAAAAACAGCGCTTTCTTTCGGTTGTTGGTTGTACTTAAGACGGAGTACTATATTTCTCCCCACATCGGTCATAAAGTAATTATTAAAATAATGGTAGATATTAATCTAATACATTTAAACGAGCAATTCTTGTATATACATATATAGCCAGGATCTCTGAAATGGCTCCAACGATTTTCATGAAATTTAGTATGCAGGGGGTTTCGGAGGCGTTAAATCGATCTAGCTAGGATTCATTATCAGAAAATATCGTTTTATCCGTGTTTTTAGGCAATGAAAACTGCTACAATGTCATTTTCAAGTTACATCTTTTGTGAGAAATACTGTTATTGGGAGCCCTTTATTATCGCATCTAATTCGTATCTAGGTATATATGACAGTGCTTTAAAAAAGAGAATACGGTAGTCACGTAAGAAGTCACGTAACTAAAGAAATACCGAGCAATGCTCGGCCATCCAGGTACTACGCATAATACGTGTGACGAATAGAGTTAAGAGAACATTTGTACCGAGAATCATCAATTTGTACAACAGGTTTGGAGCTATCGGCAATAGGAAGAAGAAAAATATAATAATATTATAAAATACAATACCGATCCCCGTATACAACACAAAGGAATGTGTCGAACATTATGTACCGCTCAAATGAAGAGCGTAGGTTTATATGATTTTTGATTCAATTAGTTTTCGCCCCGCGAATTCACATTCTTTCCGGGGGTGTATTATATTTTTCTTAAAATTTAGTTAATATTATTATATTTAAAAAGAACATATTCGATCTGTACATCAGAGTTCAATCATTTCCGGGGCACAAAAACTATGGTCTTTGGTATTAAAATGGTCTTATCAAAGGAGTAAGACTGTTGCTTCGCTAAGTTTGTCTTACTACGTTTAATGAGGCACAAGTTCCGGGGGATAAATAATGGGGCATATTTATTTTTAGGGTTCCGCAGCCAATTAACCATTATATTTTCGCCCTGGCAGGAACTCTTGGTTCTAAAAAGCTGTAATTTGGCATGGTTAAACTTATTCATCATCGACAAAGTTGTAAAAAAAAAATATTGGAATAATATATCGATTATAATATAAATCTGTAAAGCGGGAAGATTTTTTTGACTCGTCTTCTCCATGTTGCTGGGGACGATGGATAGGTTTTCAAAAATGTTACAAACATTTATTTTTTAAGGATCCATTTGCGAAATATTAAGATTTAAAGTGGTCATGAATGTGACAATGTCGACGAATATTTCTGAACCTGTGTGGTGAAGAACAGAACATATATGCGCTTGATATATGATATATATCAGCTGCAGGTTGTTATAATGCTAAGAAAAGCGAAGGGGGTCTTTTGATAGATTCAAAGTTAGTAGATTAGACGATAGCCACTCCATAACCCGGGTTAAAGCTACTTTAGCATTCAACCGAGCGCTATTCCAATTGATTCCATGAATAAGAAGTGCAGTGTCACCGGCGTAAGTGACGACAGCGTCGGGTAGCATTTTGGACAGATCATTGATATAGATGTCAATAGATACCTTAGTCGCTTACCTTTAGGTTAAATTTTAAGAATAAATTTTATAAAATCCACCATTGGTGGTATCACAATATAAATATCCCCAGGACAGTCTTCACACATGGTTACCTGATCCCAAATTAAGCAGAGTGTACTGCTTGTACTATGGCTACCAGGTAATTTATATACTACTTTTTAAATACATGCTTATATAGATATTTACATCCAGACACAGAATAAGCAGACATGTTCATGCACACAAATGTCTGTCCTGGGTGGGAATCGAACCCACAACTTGCGGCTTGGCAGTCCGAGTCTCTAACCACCAAGCCAACTGGCCCGTCCCAATGGGTTCTTTTTTACTTGTTGTTTGCATTCATTGATAGAAAACGAAAAGAAAATATTAATTTCAACTTTAAACTTTTTATTAAAGAGTTGGCATTGCATATAAAGTTGTAATGAGTTGAATATGATTTCCTGGAGTGGCATCCAGCCTACTTCTGTATTTGTTTTTGTATCGGCAAATTCTCGGAACCCCTCTGACCCCTCTACGGAAATAAACTGTACAAGAGTATGTAGGGGGCATTCTCCAATACAAACTTTGTCGGTGTTCGGCGCGGGGCGCAGCGAGGCCTTGGAGAGAGGAACTCTCACGTGATAGCGTAGTTAAGGAGAGAGATAGAGCATATAAGCCGCGGGGTAGCATCGTTCAGCTTGTAGCATCTGAGGCCATGGGAGTGCCCCGCCAAGTAGAACGAACACAGCTGTACAATACATTTTTCGAAGCTACTCAGGGCACTTTCGACACTGTAACTTCGTTTTAGATAGAACCTAGAATTGACTGAGCCTGAATTTTCAGTGAGCAAGAATACAATCCTATAACTAGTTATACCTCCAAATTGAGTGAGTAGTAGAACTCTTAGTGCAGAGTTCGTCCGGGCAAGTACTACCACCTTACCCGTGAAGCAGTAGTGCACTTGTATTACTGCGTTTCGGTTAGAATGGTACGGGAGCCGGTGAAATTATAGGCACATGGACTTCGCAACGACAACTTCGACAACGCATTGGCAATACTCTGGTGTTTCAAATGTCCATAGGCGTCGATGACCGCTTACCACCAGGTAGACCGTAGGTAGGAGTGCTTGTTTGTATGAATCATGTGGTTTAATAAAAATGCCTTCTAAATATATGGTTCTTGAGCTATCACTAGACATAGTTCTGTAATTTTAAGATTTAATAAAGTAAATATTTATCACTTTTGCTCGAAGCGGAAGCACGCGGCCGTCGCGAGTGGAAGTCAACGGGGACAACGTCTCATCATCGCCTCCCATTTCGGCCGAGATTACCTAAGAGAGCTTTTGGTTACAGCTACTTATATTCACACTTATTATTATTATTTTGGAAATATTATGACTTGTACGTCTGAACTAATCTTACCCAAGAAGAAAAAAATAAAATAATAAAGGGTAAAGTCTCGCAACGCAATCCTTTCACTGTAAAAAGTTATGTGATCTCATGTAAAGCCAAGTCAGAATTTTTTGTTAACATTAAAGCACCTTTTCAAAAACTTTGTCTTAAATTTTTTTTTATTAGTTACCCGACTACGGCGAAGCCAAAGGAGGGTTATGATTTTGACCGGTATGTATGTGTGTATGTATGTTCATCTGTTCCCTCATAACTTTTAAACTACTTATCGTAATTTGGCAAACGAGGTATCGTTCGAAGCGTCTTGATCGTCTGCTGGTCACATATCCTATGTGACGTCACAATAAATTAGATATGGCGCTCTCTACAGGACATAAAGGCATTAACTATAAAAATTCTTATAAGTGACACGATAATGTTTATTTATTGTTATAATTTGGCCATCAAACTATTGATTACTTATATTATATATAATTCAATAAAATCTAAATAAAAAAATGTAAACCGAATCTGCAAATACTTTATTACCCCAAATTAATTGAAATAAAAAAAATAAGTTCTAAAACTAAAACCCGACTACGAAAAATTACGCTTTAAAAAGTATGAAACAAGAAAATATTCTCATGTGAAATTGTTATATACAAACTATCCAATATTTATTGTCTATTAAATAAAAAACTCACAGATAATATATTTTAAAGTATTTAATACCTGTCCATAGTGATGTTCAGAGGATAGCCGTGGTTGTATGCCACCTCATATATGGTCATATGGCTCATACGACCACGGCTATCCTCTGAACATCACTATGAACAGGTGTTTGTATAGTTATATAGTTTGTATATAACAATTTCACATGAGAATATTTTCTTGTTTCATACTTTTTAAAGCGTAATTTTTCGTTGTCGGGTTTTAGTTTTTGAACTTATTTTTTTTATTTCAATTATTAGCTATCAACAATATCAAAATATATTAGTTATTTCTAGTGACTTGGAATCGCATGGAAACATAATAACAGAAGGTGTTTCCACGCAGCAGCGCTATATTTCAGCTGAAATCCGGTTATGAAGTCTAGTATACATGGAGTAGACTCAAGAGGTGTAGGTACATTTGCTCTGATTAATAAATTCATACAAGCAACAATGTGGTTTTATGCATCCATTAAATTTGTTTACTTTATACATGGCGAGCACAGGGAAGGCCATTCGCCATATTTACAGGAAGCAACCCAAGTAACTTTTAACCCCGCATATTTTTTCAGTGGATTTGTCTAAAAGCATCGGGCGTCTTTAAACAGCACAAATTCGGAATTTCACGCTTTTATCTCATTTATTGTAAATATTTAAACTCAATTTTCGTCTTTACATATATCTCTCTCTAGTCGTTTCCGTTACTGCTGAGGGTCGTGGCTCCTTCTGATTTTGTCAACCAGCTGTCTCCATCGGTACCGATCCGTTGCTTGGTGCATTGCAGCACTAACCGGCATCTCCAGCTCCTGTGATATCTGGTACTCCTTTATAATAATGATCTATACTAATATATAAAGCTGAAGAATGTATTTGTTTGTTTGCTTGAACGCGCTATCTCAGGAACTACTGGTTTGAATTGAAAAATTATTTTTGTGTTAAATAGTCCATTTATCGAGGAAGGGTATAAGCTCTATAATATCGAGCTACGTCCAATACGAGCGGAGCATCAATGAAAAATATGGCAAAAACGAGATAAAAAATTCTCCTTTTAAGAGGTTTGCGCGTGTTTGACAATTCGCGGATTACAGTCTTCCGGGACGCGGATGAAGCCGCGGGGGACAGCTATCTATTTATATCTATCTCTATAATATCTTATTTTTTTTTACACTATCCGATCATCTGGTGCTACAGAATACTTATAGCAATTCTATAAACATTAACTTTGGTTACATAATAAAAAGTGCAGATAGAAATTACTAAGTGTCGAAATATTATTCGACAATATAGATTGGTAAATATTGAATGAACTGTTAATGAAAACGCTAGCCTTTAATCCGCAAGAGAACATAAAACATACGAGAGACAACTTAAATTTTAACATTAAAATACTTATTGTTTTAACTTTTTAATTAAAATAGGTAATTTTAATACCTTGATGTTTTCCACCACAAAATAGTGTTGTACTCGTATCTCATCTTAGTTTGTATTTAATTCAATTTAGGGTTATATTGTATTAAATTTAAAGAAATAAATCAATATCAATTCCATAGTGTATTATTGTCAACAAAAATTGCGATATTCTCAAAACAGGATCAAGTTTGCAACGGCTTTAGAAACTAAGTTCGAAACTTTTTAAATTTTAGTTTCTAAAAGCCCTTAGATACGTCTGCCTGCGATGCTATATGAGTAGCATGTATGACACAATAAAATGCTTATAGGACAGAACTATCCTTTACACTCCTTGACATTTTATTCTCATATCCTACTTATATTAGAGTAGTAAAGCTCTTAGTGCAGAGTTCGTCCTGGCAAGTACTACCATTTCAGCCCTTGTATTGCAGTGCACTTGTACTATTGTGTTTCGGTTAGAAAGGTAAGGGGGCCGGTGAAATAACAGGCACATGAGACTTAACAACTTCACGTCTCAGGGTCGACAACGCATTGGCAATGCCCCTAATGTTGGAAATGTCCATAGGCGGCGGTGACCACTTACCATCAGGTGGACCGTCTGCTTGTTTTTCGGCCCAAGTGGTATAAAAAAAAATGTATTATAAATTTGAAAGTTTGTATGGATGTTCGTATGGATGTTTGTTACTCTTTCACGCAAAAACTAAAGGATTGGCACATTTATAGAAATGCCCTGGATACTCTTATATAGAGCTCAATATCTGCTTAAAGATCATATATTGTTAAACATACAATACACACACTTATCGAAACATATACTCACAACACTCAACAGTTACATTACACTTCGGTACACATCTTACACTCGCACTCATTATATCGTTAGAAAATAACCTATTTAACCTTAAACCAAATTGAACAGGAATCAAATAACAGGTACATAGTTGTCATCAAAGGTGAATGGGATATTGATGTCTATAGAACAGTTGTTTGTGCAACTAGTTTAGGCATCAATGGTCCAAATGTGCTACTATCTCATGTATACTGAATAAGAGCAAACATGTATAATTTCACTACTATTTTGAGTCATAATAAACGATTATTATTATTATACACATAGGATACTTTTTGTGCCGGGAAAATGTTACATCCATCGGGTGCGCGGGGGAGGGCTAGTATTAAATAAAATGAAAACATATTTGCTCTTGCGTTTTAATTTATGTTATGTATAATAAGTGCCTGTGAAGTCCTATTTGAATATATATATTTCATTTCGTTGACCCTTTTATATAATAATCGCCACATCAAAAAGCCCTACTCCCGACACGTGCCTGTAATTTTGCGACTTGCATCCTAATTATTGAATGGAGGGTGTTTGTTGGGTTTCATTAAAACAAAATCAAATCCGATTACATTCATTTATTTTGAAATACCACACATACTGAGTTATTTTGCATACATCAAATAAAGTTGAATTGTTAAATAAATTAATTACATTTTTGTTTTATAAATATAAATAAAGTCTTAAAAGTTTGGTTTTATTAAGGGCTCTCGCATACTGGTCCACATTACGCTATGACTTGCGGGGTGACGGAGGAAAACCTCCCAGCAAAGCGTTGTCACTATTTCATGCTACGTTTGTTTCCATAAAAACTGTAATACTGGATTACTCCGATATTGTTTCGGAGTAATCAAGTACTACAGCTTAGCCAACTCTACGCTCAGTGTGGCAGAGCCCATTTTGCATAAAATTAATATAAATTAAGTTCGTAATAAAAGCCGAAATTTAAATTGGATAATAAATAAATGAAACTATGATATTATAACGTACATAATTAATGAAACACTTGAAAAGTGATATACACATCAAATGATTATGAATACAATTACAAAGCCTAAAATGCCTAGAATTACAATGGCAACTACCTTTAATATTGAAAAATTTTCAAGATATCGTATAAGTTACATATTGACACAGGCGTACGAATATGAATTTTAAATGAAAAATTATTTATTATAATGAGCGTTGACATCACTTATTTACATAATAGTTTGTTATCTCGTTATTAGTTTTGGTAATCATTGGTGATTGACTAGCAACGGTAATGACTCTGCAAACTAACTTGTATGTTTATTTTTTCCATTAATTGCCTACCAATTGGAAACATGGCAGCATTCAGCGTTGAAGACGCAGTACCTAAATTTGACATGTCAATATTTTCTGAAATTTATTTCTTTGATTTTTGGTTTGTCAGCCGCGGGGCTCTTTGACACCCTTACTCGGATAATTCGGTGAGCTCTTTGTTGAGGCCACATATTGAAGTCGTTTTGAAATGTCTGATAGACGACGAAGATAACAAAATGTGTTGCACTAATTCTGGGTATATCGTATGTAATTATGCCAGGATGTCCACTATATTTTCGACACATTGAAAAGATGCATACTGTAATTGTACAGTATGCATCGTTTCAACATTTTCAAAATCAGACGGTAATACTTTTGATTCTGTTCCTAAAAAACAACAAATAACATGATATTTATTATGGAATATATCAATTTTCAAAGTAAATAAAACAAATACGAAGAACGTATTTTTAAGCAATTTGCCTGTTATTTATTTTTTCCGGTGATCTTAACTATCTAAAAAATGGCCAACCTGCTGCTTTAAGCATCATACCCTGATTTCCGCATCAATTTTCAAAAAAAATAAATAATGATGTCGATTTCCTTGCCGCCGCAAATATTATTTCCAATATTTTTGTTAAAATTGATCGATTAGTTACGGTCATTGATTTTTAAGAGTGCATTATACAATCTGTCGCAAACTCTTTGTCAAATATTAAATTCTTTTTTTTAACGTCATTTTTGATTTAAATCATTTTTTGAGGAATTTATTTCCCTATCTCTCTCACCCTCATTGTTTTCATACAGTTCACCGCTCTTCGTATATACTCGTACAGCTAATAAGAAAGTTATTATCCTGATCATTTTGAGCCAAATCATACAAAGAAAGTAACAGTGCGTTATGTCTAAAGCCGGGTTACTATATACGATCCCGATCGAAAATCCATGGATTGTTTGACAGTATTTTTAATACACGTAATGTCAAAATTCTACTTCAATCTTGCGATTTTAGATCGGGATCGTATATAGTAACCCGGCATAAAACAATCATTCTTTAAAATGTCCCTAGTCAACGGTTACAAATATGAATAAACTGCGTAAACTACCAGATATAATTATTATATAGACCCTACAGTAAAATATGTTTGTTTGAATATCATTTTTACAGACATAGTAATATAATGTAAACATACAAAGACAATTAGAATTTTAAACCTACAAAAACTAATTATAACCATGTTGATTAAATTACACAGCTTTTTTACAATTTATAATTGAAATGCATAATAAGAAAACAGGAATACAATTATAATGATTCAATCAACAAATTTAAAATATTTCGGGTCTGTCAAATATTAAAATAGCTTTTTTTTTTCATAAACAAAGATACGTGATGTGAAACACGGTACATTAAACCTAACAATTTTTTTTTATTGATGTCACATTTATTAAGTTGATTGTCTACGAGAAACATTACCAAAATTGGGAAAGTTATGTGTTCATAAAAACTAATAAATATCTTAAACTAAATACATTCACAATAGTGCAAACACATTGGTCAAACACCGCCGTGTATAAATTATTCGAATAAAATGCAATTTTCCCGACCATGCACATTTTCATTAAAAGGTCCGAAATAAATAATAAGTGTTGATATTTCGTAAAAGTACAACGGTGTTTAATAACTAACCATTTTTTTTTTATTACAATTTATATGTAGTAATCTATTACATTTCTACATTTAAATTAGATATACGGATTTTAAAACACGTTCATTTAAATAAAACTTTAAGATGGTATAATATTGACGAGCATAGTATCTGAAAGTTGAAAAGGAATTTCAAAGCACACACTTAGCACTTTTTATACATTTATAATTTAATTACCAACGTTCTTAATGCGTTTTGAATATTATATTCGAACATGAAAAACATTATAAACATAATACCAAACGACAAATCATATTATGATATTAACCGACTTAAAAAACTAGAAGCCCAATTACTAAAAAAAACTTGTATCAAGTTTTTATCTAAATTCTAAATGATGAACGGATATGTAGAGTTTATCACACATAAGAATATATCATACATATAATATATAGGTATTAAAATTATGGAATAAGTTGTGAATACATATTATGTATATCATATTTTGATAATAAAAGTTAGTGTATTGTATGTTGTAACTAATAGTCAAACTTTTAAATGAAATATAATACTTTATTTCAGAAATAAAGTTAATTATGAATATTTATAAACAATTTATAAATTATAGCAAAATGTCTTACATCTAAGTGTACATATTAAGACCTAATGTTGTACCGATTGTACCTACATTATTTTCAAAATCTTAAATCAAAAATTAATATAACTTAAGTGGTATGAGCATTTCTTAAGTAGTAGTAGAAGTAATAATCAAGTTACTTACATCTAATCTACAGGAACTGTGTGAAATTAATTTTATTACACACATTTCCTAGTAATTCTACACATTATAATATATTAAACGAATTCCATTCCGCTTCTACGTCATCCCGGTGCTAATTAAAGATATATTTCCAGCTCACTTTGCATGCTTCTTTACTTTTCACTCCCAATATAGGTGAATATTTATAGTCATAAAATTTACAATAGTTACGTGTTACCAATTCTAATTTAGTTTAATTTTTAACACATGTTCCATGTTTTTATTTACATGGTTACTCAAATGCTTTATCAACTATCCCTAACTATTTTATTTTCCCGGCATACGCACCTATTACCACGTAGTTTAATGGTAATTTGAACCAAAACAATATTTTAAGATGAACCCAATTTAAGAGAATATTTATAGTAATAAAATTTACAATAGTTACATATTACCATACCAATTTTAATTTTAAACTCTTGTCCCATGTTATTATTTACATGGTTACCCAAATGCTATATCAACTATCCCTAACTATTTTATTTCCCCGACATTCGCACCTATTACCACGTAGTGCAATGGTAATTTGAATCAAAAACAATATTTTAAGATGAACCCAATATAAGAGAATATTTATGGTAACAAAATTTACAATAGTTACATGTTACCATACCAATTTTAATTTTAAGCACTTGTCCCATGTTATTATTTACATGGTTACTCAAATGCTTTATCAACTATCCCTAACTATTTTATTTTCCCGGCATACGCACCTATTACCACGTAGTTTAATGGTAATTTGAACCAAAACAATATTTTAAGATGAACCCAATTTAAGAGAATATTTATAGTAATACATTTTACAATAGTTACGTGTTACCATACCAATTTTAATTTTAAGCACTTGTCCCATGTTATTATTTACATGGTTACTCAAATGCTATATCAACTATCCCTAACTATTTTATATTCCCGGCATACGCACCTATTACCACGTAGTTCAATGGTAATTTGAACCAAAACAATATTTTTAGATGAACTCAATTTAAGAGAATATTTATAGTAATACATTTTACAATAGTTACGTGTTACCATACCAATTTTAATTTTAAGCACTTGTCCCATGTTATTATTTACATGGTTACTCAAATGCTATATCAACTATCCCTAACTATTTTACTTCCCGGCATACGCACCTATTACCACGTAGTTCAATGGTAATTTGAACCAAAAACATTTTTTTAATGTTAATTATTTATGTAGTGTAATGTGATAAATTACGATTAAGCAGGTATACACGAGAATTAAAAAGTCATTGTCCTTTTATGTGTAGCCCAATAATAGATCACGCGCAAAATTTATTTGTATCGTCACGGTAAATAATTTTTATGAGCTGATCAACGTCTCTTAAGAAAGTAAAAATAAAGGCTTTTTAATTAATAGAAAATGTGATGTATTTTGTAAGTACATGACATTTCGATCGAATGTCATCAACCATAACTGAAACGCAACTGCAATTGAATCGTTGTTGTGCTTAGTAGAATACAAAGTTGAGGTTTAGTTGCGGTTCAGTTAGAATAATATATTACTGGTGTTGCCCTCCTGAAATCAGTAGTTACCTACGTATTTATAATAGGTAATAGAGAGCACTTCATATTTACTTTCTTAAGAAAAGCTTAGGAGGATGTTTTGATGTATTTTTCTTACTGTAGCTTTTTATTATAGCTTACTATCAAGTTAGTTTTTTTTTTTCATTTTAATATAGTTTCTTATGAATAGCTTACAAGTTACAATTTATTTTTAACATAATGTTGTTTTATTATGTAGAGATATATCTTATAGTCAAAATGTGTTATTTTATTCTTAAAATAACTTCTTTCTAATTAGGGTGTTTGTTTTTACCCCTTATTATTTATGAATAGCTTACTATGTAGTTAAGGTGATTGTTTTAAGACTAAATGTAGTTCTATATAATTTTATAGCTCCCTAATTATATTTTTTTGTATTTTTTTATATTTTTTATTATTTATTTATAATTTAAACCTTATTTTAACATTCACAAACAATTTTTTTTTGAATTTTTGTTCGAATTTTTTAAATCATACATAACAAAGTTGGACACTTTGTTGCTTACTTAGATAAAATATGATTTATGTTACAGTTATAATTGTACGCGTTATATAATATATGCTTGGTTATAATCTATTAATTAGAATTATTTGGTGTTATGTCTTACAGTTCATTAATGGTTTAAAGAAAAACATAATTCTGAACAAAAAATTATTATAGGTAATTATTTTAATATATTAGAGGGAACGTACATTACAAAACCCTTGGAGCACAGTTCAAAGCAAACCTAGCGAATTAGATTAGTCCATTAGATTCTTCCAAATGTGGGAGTCTCAAGATGGCGTCCGAGAAAAAGAAAATAGGAATACGTTTAAAAAAAATATTATGGGTATCAAAGAATTAGCTAATTACAAATTTATACTTAAGAGCCAATTTATTATATAAAAAAATTGATATGAAATGGAACAGATATCCCGACTGCGTTAAGAAATAGAGTAACTAAAGAGGAACGCGTAGAAAATAGAACTTTGTTATAAACCTATAGAAATTTGCATGTGCAAAATGTAATAATTCATTATGCAATGTTGTTTGAATTAAAATATATAGGTACTAAAACTAAATATAACTTGAATGTTGGAAAATGTATTGCAGGCTTCCATTCCCACGTTATACGTTCTATTGGTGGTATTTAACGTTTAAATTACAAATAAATATGTTTTGTTTCTTTGCTTAAATAATAGTAGTTAATTAAACTCGTTTACAATTGATCTGAACTAGCTGTAGGTTAATCTTTTGACAACAATTGCCTCAAAATACTTAGTTTATTCTAGAATACGAGTATAAATAAAAGGAAACTGGTGTTAACTTTACTTTTCCGAAATCTTTATTACTATAATAGTGTTTAAATTAATTTAAGATATTGTAATGTACGAACTCCTCTTTTTATTGCTTGTTTTTCTTTTTATACTACATTATTGCTTGAAATATCTCTAGAAATTATTACTAAATTTGTACTAACACATTTCCGTATTTTTTTTAAACCAATCAGGGTTTCACCTTAGACCGACAAGCAATTGTTTCAGTTTAAAGGTTTTATGGGTGAAACCGTTCAGCTTAAAGGCAAAAAACTTTCGACTTTCTTTCTAAACGTTGTGTTTGCCATGTTGAGGAAAGAATAGTTGATCTCATTATACACGATGTTCATGAACCTTTCATGAAAGTTTTTACCCTAAAGCAGAGGACAAAACATATTCTCATTCTGATGTCATCCATTTTCCAAAGGGTATCATACATCTATTGTTATGGTTAACTAAATTTATTTTCAATTATATATCACTCTGGCTACGATAAAATTTTATTTACATCTACGAATTGGTGTTCAGCTTACAGTTTGGTAATCAAAAATTAAAAGTTTAAAATTTAACTAAAATTTCCTATGTGTCTAACTTATATAGCCTAAGACGAAAATATTTTACTTGTTTTCGTACTGTCATTGTTATATATGATAATGTTACAATTAGGTAAATATATCTCCCGCTATTATTTTTATTTACATTCAAATTTGGTGTTGATGTCGCAAATTGGAAATCGAAATAAAAAGTTCAATAATTGTAACAAAAATCTTATTATGTAGGCCTAGGCTATGAGATGGGAAAATACTGCACATAACAATCGTTTAACTATGCACTGATTGTTTTACTTCTGATGTATGACAGTTTTTCATATAAATAAAGCAATCAAGCGTTTATTACATAATATGGTATTTATTACTGTAACAGAATAATGTCTAATGAATCGAAAATTTTATCTAACTACAAGTATTAAATAAAAATTTGTAACAAATCTAAAACTTTTAAAATCTCTTTAACTACTTCTTAATGTATGTTAAAAATGCAAACGGTAAAATTTTGTTAAGTGCAGTAATTTTTAATCGAAATATTTCCATAAATTTATCACTAGAAGCACTGATATTATACCACGATGTAGGTTATTAGCTATTACTGTGTCTTCATTCCTGCTTATAAATAAAAATTGGCACGGATATGGTTGATTTTTTTTCTTTAGTATCTTAATTAACTGATAAGTTGCTTCCTACTTTATACAATAATGGCTTTTAAACCATCACGCAAAGTCATGGCTATTTTTTTCTATTCATTCCTATGGCGATTCGCAGTTTATTCATAGTATATCCATTGCTAGTTCAAATGCCCTAACATTAGTCTATAATTTTCGCCACATACGGTATTTTGCCAAAATGATACAACCACAATATTAAGCCGCAGTAGGTTACGTCGCTGTTTATTGACACAGATTGAAAATGGATATTGCGATTTTTTTTAAATAAAGTAACTGTGTTTAAGCTATTAAATTAAAAACTGAACAGTTTTTAAAACCTTAACACCGGGGTATAATTTCAGCCTAAAGTGAAATGTACACAATTATACAATATCTGCTATTTTATTTATATCAAACTAGTATTATTCATTCCATGATGACTTCCGATACGAGAATACCCGATGACTCAGTAAAATTGGGATATTGTTATGTATGTAAATTGATTAGTTGTTCAGCCAAAATACCTATAATATTATCATTGTAGTAATCCCAAACCAATATTAACTCATTCATTTTGAACTTATCAACTCCACTACGAGATGTACCTGAGTTATATTAAATTCAATATTCGGCGGTCAATTTGATAATTAGAGGTTTTAGTTCGATTGATATAGTGTGACCGCGAACGCTGTACCGCGCCTGGGGTGGGGACTGACATGCGGAGGGAAGGAAAGGAACAGTTCAGAAGTACAGCCGAGAACGTCGACGCCTAAATGACGGAGTGAGGCAGACTGACCCCCCCCCCCCCCCCCCCCGCGCTCGCGGTCACACTAAAATACGTCACTATGATTGGTTAGTTCTAATCTCATCTACAGTTGCATGTAGAATAGTCCCGAAAGGCTGAAAGTCATATTCATACAAACACAACTTTTTGTGCATCCCCAACTATATCAGATTCTGTCAATTTAAACACCCAATGCCCACGTCAAAACGGGCACCGATAAACTGTCGCGAATTTTGACATGCTTTGTGCGTTTTACACTTTGCTGTGAGTGGCTGCTGTCTGTCCGTCTGTTTGTCACTGGCCTGTTCCTCATTACCGTTGTAGGTGTTAAAATTTTCACTGAGCGTGTACTATAGCCAACCAACAATAATTAAAAAAAAACAATTAATGGTTCTAATACATGAAAGGTGTTTTTCTCGGCGATTTGTTAAATATTGTACGGTGGTACGGAATCCTTGGTCTACGAGTACAACTCGCACTTGGTTTACTTAATTTTTTTAGCGATTAAGGCTTATAGGTGAAATGAAATTGACAATGAAATTTTAAAAGTATTTATCTTTTGTGCAAATGTACTCATCATAATCAGCTTTCGGGACTAATTTACATACATCCTGTACAGTAATATTAAAATACTATTTTCCTTGCACCGAATGATGATAAATTGGTTCATGATCTATGCAATTTAAAGAATGGGCGCCGATATTGGTAGGTGTTGTACTATGTAGTTCTTGACTCGGGTTTTGACCATTCATTATCTAAGCCGTGTCCAACTTCTTTCCGAAACCTAACTCGTCTATAGTTATATACTTATTCACGGTTATAACACACATTTATTTCTATTACAAATTCGAAATGACTTTTGTCCTTTTTTTCTTTCTTGTAATAATAATATACGTGAGCTTTATAACAATGTGTGCCTAAATAATATAATTCACACAAGCAAGCAATTTTTCTTTGACTCACCTGTGTGTCATTCTGAATCCGCTTTCTTCGGAAACAATAAAATATTAATTACACAAAAATATGTACAGAAGTAATATATAGAATTTCATCGTTAAATATTACTAGAACTATCTTAATTTTTTTATAGTATATTAACTTATTTAAAAATAATAGTGATAATTAGCTCTGTTATTATTATTTTAAAGCGCTCTGTAACTAGTCGGAACTGGAACTAAATTGAATGTTAAGTAATTATAATCAACAGACAAGAAAACTTATATTAAATTATATTTTGTAATAGTTACAGAAAATAATGCGACACAATACAAACTCATAGGTAATGAATAATTAAATACATATTGGTTTTCATTGCGAAATATATGTTATTAATGAAATAATAATGCAACATTATCGTTGTTCAACTAATTACATTATCGCATGTTCTGTGCCGACGGAAAATATTTTGTTTTACCGTAATGATAGATTCGTATCTCACAGAAACGTAAATACATCGTGTGAGAGACCAAAGGATAAATAGTTAGTTGATTTATTTCTTAATTGATTAGTTATATGCAAACCGATTCAAAGTACGTTACTGTCCGATTTTAGTTATGCTTTGAAAACCAATATCAAAATAAACGAAAGGAAAATTTAAATGCTCCTTGCAAAACTTTACTTTCTTTTTTTACCTAGTTTATAAGTTATGCAGAGGCTCGATTCTGTAAGGAAAATGACAATAACTCGAGGATGTTTCGTCGCTGCCTCCGTGCCCTCTCTTTCGCTAACTACGCTAATACTAGGTACGCAATAATAGGCCTCCCTGATGCGGCTCGCCGACGAAGTTTGTATTAGCTGAATAAGGTGGCTGGATGCCTCTGCAGAGTACCACAATAGACCGTCTCTTTCGTCCACCACTACTAACTACCTATGATGTTAACCATATTTACGTGTCTTCTACATTGAGCATTTATGATCATTTCCAAAAATTCTTGACTGAAATGACTGAATCTGTCACTGGTACTTATTACGTAATTAAAATAATTGATGTTTGAGTTTAAACTAATAGGTTATTACATAGATAATAATCATAAAATAATCATTAAGATCAATAATATAGTACTGTGGGACTGTGGTCAGGATATCGATCACCAGGTCTACACAAAACTAGAATATTACAGGCTATAATTATTATAATTATTTAAATTGTGTAATTTCTACTTCCTATTTATATTTCAAATGTATTCAATTTAAATATTATTTTTATAGTTCTTTATATTTTAATTCTAAATTTCTCAAAATATTATTAAGTATAATAAAAGTACATGTTGCCGGTAAATACCCTATGCCGTTACGTACACGGCGTTGTATTACACGGTATTGTACGCACTACTAATTATTTTACGGATAAGTACCTAATATTAGTTTATATTACAAAGGAGAACACTTACTAACTAAGATACCTTGAAAATAAAATACCCGAGCTTGTCATGTGCTTTCCTTTATCCATGTTACATTTAAGATAATTACCATCAAATAAACATCAAATATATTAATAAAAAAATGTTTCTTATACCTACTGAGTTACAATTAGATCAATTGACCTTTTGGTCATTGAATTTTAGTTTCTTAAGATTATGTATTGCCTTAATATACACATTTTCTCATTTAATAGTTACTATATACTAATTATTTCAATGAGCACGAGCTTTCTATCTTTATATATTATATTTATAGTGAAGCTAACGCCTGGCATTGAAAGTGTGGTATTCGTTAAATAAATAAGCCTTATTAATTAGTCTTATGATTAATTCACACGAGTAATTATAACTTCCTTGTTATTCTTACCTATTTACAATCAATATTGATATAACATAATGTATATGATATATCAGCTTAGATTTAAAGCTTGGTGATTAGCAGGTCTAGGTTTTAATATCATCTATTTATATTTTATTCTGAAAATAATATAAACAGGTAAACATAATAGTAGATCTGGACCGCAAAATAATTATGACCTTAATAATAAAACTTGTAAAAATGAAAATTATAATTATTTACGTAGAAGAAGAAAAATAATAATACTTACTATGTCCAAATCTTGATTGCCAAATATTTTTAATGTTGTTGTTGCCCGTTCTGAAATTTCAAATATATTGATTGTTTTTATTTAATGCCGTCCTAGACATACTTAAATCACCAAGCAGAAATATTTTTATTTTAAATTACATTTACAAGAATTTATCCTGCTTCAGGAAAAAATAAACTTATATATAAAATACTAACTGTAGAAAAATATGTCTCTATAATCACTATCTAGTTATTTTGAGTATTCATATTTTAAAGGTTGTCCTTATACAGAAGTAGAATGAGTTCTTTGGATTTACACAAGATCGTCTTCGTAATCGTATCACATGTCTTTCGAGAACACTGAAGGTCGAGTTGATACAGAAGGTAGGTAACATCGAGAAGCGGTATCGAAGCCGGGAGTGGTCGCTGAAGTCAGAGGATGGTCATGCGCCACGCATACCGTCCGCTGAAGAACAGGGCGGTGCACTGGCACTGGCGGAGTCGGAGCTCGTTGTTAGCTGCCCTTTGACACCAGATGATACGGCGCGTGAATAGTAGCCACGCTACCCAGCTCTGTGTGGCCAAGCAACTCTTCCGGGTGGTCGTGCTCATGCTCGCGTCGCTTCTCCTCGTTGGTGTAATAGTGAGCAGCGCGCCGTCTTGTGCAGCAAAGTGCAGCAGCTACTGCAGCCAAAACGGCAACGCATAGAAGCATTAGTCCAGCTATAACACTCATTTGAGCTTCGTGTGTACTCGGGCAAGCGTCTAGATGATCCATAGTCAAACCTCCGAAACTAACGCTGCGTAATCGCATCGGCGAGTAGCACTTTAAAGGTCTTATAGTACCATTGAGCACTGTTGTCATCATATAAACGAGCATAGGTCCAGCAGAGCATTGGTCGCATCGCCATTTGTTTTTTGATAAATTCAACTGTGCTATCGCTTCCATTCTTTGCAAATCCTGCTCTCTTAAGTGGTGCAAATTGTTATGTGATATGTCTAATCGCTGCAGAAATTTTGTTTTTGATAATAGTTTGTATGGAAAAATTGATAACTTATTCCAAGACAGATCCAAAGCCACAAGGTGTTCATTATACGTAAAAAAGTTTGGAGGTACTTCTTGTAATGACAGATTAGCCATGCCCACGCCATTTATTTCTGGTAAGATCTGAAGGACGATAGCGATTTCGTTGAGAGGTAAATTGTTTCCACTGAAATTTATTGTTTTCAAAGAATCAACGACGGGTGCAAAAGTTTGTAAATGAAACCTGTCAATTTTGTTGTGACTTATATCCAAGTGGTTAAGGTTGGTCAAATTGGTGAAGGCAGCCGGCGCCAGCAGGGCTAGACGGTTGCGTGACAATGACAGTGCATGAAGCTCATGGTTCCGCCCGAACATGTTGTCGACAACCACTGACAATTGATTTCCATCCAATTTCAGTTGTTTCAATTTCTTTAAGCTTATGAATTCATCCGATGTTAGATATTTAAATAGATTCTCACCAAGATCCAATTCCTCCAAATGGGATACTAAATGATAAATTTGGGTATTGACCCTTCTTAGAAGACATTGTCGACATTTAAACACCCTCAAATGTTGTATATCTTTGAAAACTTCCGGATTTAAATCGGTTAAGGGATTGTGACTTAAATCCAAATAGGAAAGTTTTGCCAACATTCGAAATAGTCTGGGTACTAATGATGATATTTGGTTATTGGCCAGAACCAACGACTTCAAGGAAGTAAGGTGGCGAAACGTTTCACTCGGCATCTGTTCAATAATGTTGTGGTCGAGATGCAGTTCCGTCAGGTTTATCAGTCCCCGGAAGTTATCAGCTCCGATGCTACTGAGGTTGTTGTGTGTTAAATTTATCAGTCGGAGGTTTTGAAGGCCCCAAAAAGAATATTGCCCGATGGAGGGGACATTGGAGTTAACTATGTGTAGCTCACGTAGGTTGACAAAAGGTGTAGGCTGCGTGAAAATTGGGCCGATAGTGAGATGATTTGGCCGCTCTGGTGGAGCAGCAATGATGACGACGTGTGCGTCGTGGTCGAGGTAGTCGACGGGGACAGCGCGCATGTCACCCCGCGTGCACGACACCCGCACCGCGGCGCCCTCCCCAGGGTCGTATGTGGAGCGACAGCTGCACTCTTCAGGGCACAGAATGTCTGCACCCTCCGTACTCAATGCTTGAAGAAGAGCCAGCAATACCAACAGCAGAAATTGGTGAATCACATGTCTGTAACAAAAAAAAACAAATAATAGGTTAAAAATTAATTTAAAAGTGCGATAAGAGCATGTGCACTGCGAACCTAAACAAAACTTTCAAAGCTGTAATATGTATTTTTATTAGTAGAAAAAGAATTTGATACGGATCTCCAAAAACAATATACAATCAGGGATTAAGCTTAGCAAAACTGTAAAATGCTTAAAGCCTGTGAACTAGGAGCGAGATTACAGTCTTGTGAAATATGTGCCTCGCTTTGTCCACAGAATCCAAACCCCCTGAAAAATAACGCGGAGATAACAAAAGGCTTTTTGACGGGGCGACTAAGCGGCTTCCATTACGCGAAATTCCAAAATATTCGTTCGCACCTTAATGAAAAAAGGAATTTTTATTTTAGTTTGTTTTATCTACCTGGCATGTTTCTATGGCAGTGAAATCTACAAAGGTGTTTACGTTGAATTATTTAATTTCATGCTTTTGTATTTTACCAACAAAAATACAAATAAGATTTAATTTTAAGGTATTTGTGCGATAGGACATTTTGCGACATTTCTCGTCTAATGGTCTTTCATATTATCGGAGCGCGAGTTTACACATCAGCCAGTTGCTTGGCAGAACTAAGCCAGGATTTAAAGTTACTACATACACTGACCGTTTCTGTCGAAAGTTCAGGCTTTAAGTGGAAATACAATTAAAAATCCCCAACGAGAATATGGTACCTACGCATTATTATTTATTTGAAAAGACACAGAACTCACACCGACAGGTTTATTTTACTGCTAATACAATATCAAACATCATAAATAAATAAATAATAAATAAATAAATATCCTGGGACATTCTTTTACACACGGCCATCTGATCCCAAACTAAGCAGAGCTTGTACTATGGAAACCAGATAACTGATATACTACATTTTATTTTTCTAAATACATACATATATGGATATTTACACCCAGACACAGAACAAACAGACATGTTCATGCACACAAATGTTTGTCCTGGGTGGGAATCGAACCCGCGACCTTCGACTTGGCAGTCAGGGTCGCAAACCACCAAGCCAATTGGCCTGTCAATCATGTAATCATATTTATTGTATTTCTAGACAAATTTGTGTATTTTATGATGCATTTCAACTATTATTAACGCCCCTTAAAAGCAATAAATACTATCTAAATTTGATCCAATAAGACATATCAAATAAACATTCATAAAAATCTATATTTAAATTAAGTATAACCCATAAATATAGTAAATTAATCCTAGGATTAATATCTAGGAACGCGGGTAAAACCGCGGGGGACAACTATCTACTAATCATTTATTAGAGAATAGAACCAATAGTTAGGTTAGGGGAAACCACATTTCACATGAAGAAATACAGGTATAAAAAAATGGGTTGTTAATCTCAGAAAACACTAAATCCGACAGGAAATTGGCGTGTCGCGGGATCTAGCAGCTCTTTGTGCAGAGTTCGTCCGGGGAGTACTACCACTGTAGGGATCAAGCAGGTTTTTGGTAGTAACTATAAATTAGGGTTTTTAATAATATTTTTTGTAACTCCCACGGATACACTTTCGCAAATTTCGTCGTTCGTTCAATGTCAGGAATCAAACACAAGCCAAAATCACGAAACGTCCAAAAATATTTTTTTGAATCCTTTTCCTAGACACTTTTGATTAGTGTTATTCCGCCGTGACTTGTGTTAGGCACTGTTTCATTGAATTGAAAGGGAAATCCTGAGACATGACCCCTTATCATCAAAGTAACATTAACGATTCCCTGGTATTACAAATATTCAAAGGTCACCACTTACTACCGGCTGGACCTGAGTCTGGCTACAGATCAAAAAAGTATGCCATTAAACCACTATCTTAATTAACAAAATAATAGATTGGGTTTTAATATCAACAGACCATTCTGTTTAGAAACATTGTGTTATTTTGATACTGAAATATTGCGTTAGTTTAGTAGCCGTAATTTAAAATAGTAGCAAAAGTTATATAAATATAAGTATCGATGAAATGAGAAACGAACAGCACTTTCTATTAATTTCTCAAGAGACTCGAATGATGAAACTGGCAAATATGCTGCACTTGATTAAAGTGTAACCATTGACTGGTAAAAAGCTAAAGCGGAGGACTAGAGAGGATTAATTTGAAATAGATATTAATAAAACCATGATAATATTCACATTAAATTTGTAGTGCTTACCAAAACCCTATTAAGTACCTTATTCATTATGATTTCGAAAATTCGAATATAATAGTAAATCTTTGTTTATAAATCTTCTGTGCGTGTGTTTGTAATTGAACTACTAAACAGGTGGACCGATTATGATAATTTTTTTTGTGTGTGTTCAAGTGGATTCGAGAATGGTATAGATTTACAATTGAACCCAGTAATTGGTGGCGCTGCGATCGTATTCCTGCATTTTCAATCGACTTATTTCGACAGCACAACGTTTGTCGATACAGCTAGTTTTTTTTATAAAATTCCATGCTGTAGGGTATTTAAAAGTAGGTACTTGAGTATGAGATGAGAATTATTTTGAATATGAGCTTGTTCTTTCTTAAGAACGTAATGAATGAATGATGCGCTGGCTACTGAATCGTACATTATTTTTAGCTCGCTTATAAAACCAAAATTCATGTTATTTATAGATTTTTGCCATTGATATTAAATTTTACAAGGGGTATATTCAGAAGTATGCTGATAGGAAATCGTATATGCATAATGAATTCCATCGGCACTACACCGCTGAAATGGCAAAGTGTTCTGTGTGAATGCGATCGTTTTGGAACCATGTGATATTGGTCAAATTTTTAGTGAACTTTTAAGTTAATAATCAAAATGTTATGTCTGTTGTATGGGAGCCCCCTTAAATTTTTATTTTATTCTGTTTTCTCATATTTTTTGTTATAGCGACAACAAAAATACATCATCTGTGAACTTCAACTATCTAAGTTGTATCTCGTCAACCGTGGTGGTTGACGAGATACAGCGTAGTGACAGACTGATAGATAGACAGCGGAGTCTTAGTAATAGGGTTCTGTTTTACCTATTGGGTACGGAACCCTAAAAAAGAAGAGACACAGATACAAAAATATCTATAAGCATAAAATTATTTAAATAAAAACTACGCGTCTGTAGTTTCATAGAGAGAGAAATCTAAAGTAGGTATAATATCTATACTAATATTATAAAGTGGAAAGATTTGTATGTAAGTACGTTTGTTACTCTTTCACGCAAAAACTACTAAACGAATATGGATAAAACTTGGGGCACATAGTAGAGCATATCCTGGAATTACATATAGACTACTTTTTATCCCGGGAAAATGTGATATCCCTCGGGAACGCGGGTAAAACCGCGGGGGACAGCTAGTTATTAATATATCCAAATCCAGCCATTGCCGGGATATCCTTCGCCATTGACAAATTGATATTTGCTCATAAACATGGAATTGGCTTTTTAACACAGGCTTAGGTAGTCTTGAGGTACAAAATTGCTTACGATTGAGACCGAATTACGGTTTTGACAGATGCGTATTGGCTGAATCACATGAAAGAGTTTCTACACGCACCCCCATAATCACATGTACTTCACAAGTACCAACATATGAATATCTATGTGTGTATAACATATGTGTAATGCTTATATTGTAGGTAGGCTAACTGTCTCTCACGATATCACCCGCGGTCGGTAGAAGTACCTATATATCCTATGTTTTTCTGCTTCTGTTTTTCTCTTTTCATGGTTTTTTACGCCCAGGCACAAAAAAGCACATCGTTCTTGAATACAAAAGGGCCACAAATCAAAATTCATAAATTTATACCTATTAATTTATGATTAAAATTATTCATATACGTATATTATACATTAAATTTATATCCGGATAGACAGTTTGACCATAGCATAGAGTAAGCGAAAGTGATGTGTGACTTTTGTCGATTTTGGTATAAATTTTACGATAAAACGATTGTGGATGTTTTTTGATTTGTGTCTCTTTTGTATTCAAGGAGCGACATGTTTGTTGAGAATCGAACCCAGAACCTCTGAGGTAGCAGTCAGGGTATCTCAGCATTTCGTCAATCGGTACATCAATGTAAGTATGGAGATAAAAAATTAAGACCATAATATTGTACGCATATTCCGTAACTTTTTTTTTAATAGGAATCCTTAGTACGACGTGTTTATATGTTCAATATGCTTATTTTAATTTTGTTAATAATAATTTTTTAGTAATTTTTCTTTTATTATATTTTTATTTCACTAAAACACAACAGAGGTTCATAATAAATAAATAATTTGAGCAACATACAAATTAGATTAATGTCACTGTTTAGTACAAACTACTATGTAACCTAGGACAAACCCGTATTCTAGGCAGCATTCTATAATTAATAAATATTTTTTTTCATTTTAGTAATAATAAATATTTAGTAATAGTTATTTATGTATATTGTGTTTGCATGTAAGTGTATGTGCACCAAGCTTGCGCTTTTTATTTGAAATTTTAGTTTTGTTTTCAATCAAGCGGTTGGCAACCCTACTAAAAAAATACTAAATTACATTTAAATTCGTTTACCAATAAAAGTTGGTTCTGTTGTTATTATCCTACTCGTAGTAGTTACAAACACACTCTGACACACCCTTACACCTACAAACATCAGATTATAATTTTAATAACCACATATATTGTCATGACTCATAAGACAATATATGTATGTAACTAATATGTGTATTAACGGACCATTTAACACCGATCGTGCTTCAGTCTATCTATGTCAGCAATTAATGGACATTCAAGTAATATACGTAGAGGTAGAGACTTCTGGTAAATATTTCTGCACCAGTATTTACCTCAAAAGTTTCCAGCAAACGAAATGCGAACCGGTAAAGAACTAGCAACTAGTGCAACTTCCGCTTACATAGCGATGCTCTTCAAAATAAAAACTGGCCAAGCGCGTCTGCCGCCTCGCGGCGCGGAGTTCCGTAATATTAGTACATTTTTTATAAGTTTCATCAACTATTACTCGTTTTTGGTCGTGTGATAGTTTCCCTTATAAATTCGCTATTTATACGGTACTTTTGCCGTTCTTTTTCACGTATTCAAAAGCAACGTTTTGTGAGGACATGACCCAAACAACAATGTGAATCGATTTCGACCTAATAAATTGACTAAATTGCATCACATTTTTGATAGCAACCCCGAAATACCGACCTACTCGCTGCTGCGATATCGTGACACAGTGTTGGCAGCTATTATTTTTGTTTTTGCACAAAAATATTTACTTTGAATTGACTTTTTTCCAAATTTTTCCAATATTAAAATGTTCGTCTCATACCCTCAATATTAGAATTTGAAAACCTATCCAAACATACCAAATATAGGAATAGCTTCACGTGTATGGGATGTAACACAAAAAAATCGACTACGAGATTGCATTTTTCCTTTGTAGGCGTGATCAGTATGTATCACCATGCCCAGGTTGCGCAGGTTTCTTTTTGACGACGGAACCCTAAAATGTTTATGTAAATTACTATTTCAATACTACAAATTTACAAGTTGTGTTATTTGAACTAGTTTTTTTTCAATCGTTTTAAACCTCCGTACATTATGGTACACTATCCCGATGAGCTGAATGCTCTATCTCTATCATTTAGTACACAATTACGTGAGATGCCCGTAAGTTGGTATTAGTCGCCGTACAGATAAACCCCTTGAGGTTTGCGTTATGTGGCTACATATATGTTTGAGTGCTTTGTGCAGTATATTAAATAAACCAATAAGCAAAATAAATAAAAAAAACACGACTTCATTCCGTGAAATCCGTGATTAATGTAATGACATGCTGAATACTCATTTTCAGGAATTAAACTTCTAATTTAAATAAATGAAAAATAATTTATATTTTTTAAATTCAAACCCATTTCATAAAGACAGGCCAGTTGGCTTGGTGGTTAGCGACTCTGGCTGCCAAGCCGAAGGTTCGATTACCACCCTGCACAAACAGTTGTGTGCATGAACTTATCTGTTTGTTCTGTGTCTGAGTGTAAATATCTCTCTAAATATGTATGTATTTATATTAAAAACTAGTATATGTAGTACATATTAGTATACCAGTTATCTGGTTTCCACAGTACAAGCTCTGTTTAGTTTGGGATCAGATAGCCGCGTGTAAAGAATGTCCGAGGAAATTTATTTATTTATTTATTATTATAAAGTATCTTCATATTCAAAGGTAACATCTTCACACGACAATTGCAAAGGGATCTAAAAAGCATTATTAAAATACAAATACGATTCTGATAAACAGTAAATCTGTTCAACAACTTGGAAGCCTTTTGTTGTCTAACTAGACTTAAAGACACGAGTGCTGTTTGATCGCGGAACCGTAGGGGAGTTCCAATTCCACGAAGAAGGGGGGGGGGGGGGGGGGGGGTTCTAGACACCTACCTACTGTCTGAGCGGTATTGGTTCTGCGAGAATTCGAAATAAAAGACGGAAGTTTTACATCGCAATGTAATAATGGCATGAACTACGTCGATGGTCAATTAAATCGAATGCTCAAGAGTCGAAGGTTTCTTGCTACACCATTGTATACAATTCAGCATAAAGAGCTTCTTAGTGCACAGATACCTACTATGATAGTAAAATGAAACTTATTGCGGGAAGCTATTTCTTAACTATAACAATGCAATAATGAGATGAAATGATCGGTATCGAGGTATAAACTTATGGAACAATATATAAAACTAGCGACCTGTCCCGGCTTTACACGAGTTGAACTAATTAACCGTTTTCAAAAAAGGGCGAAAAAAGGGTGACTTCCGATGATGGATAGGTCTTGTGACGAAGTTTAAGAAAGAAGGGCAGCTTATTAGCACTGCTATATAAACTTTTATTTCATAACTGAAATAATACTATTGCTAAAAAAATGGTATCGAACAAGGATTCGTAATGGCGTGTGCATGTACCCGCTTGCTCGAGGCTTATTTCGACAATATAACGTAAGCCAGCGCTCCATAGAGTTGAGATCGGTTATAGGTTCGAGAGCTTACAACAAGCTCGGCATGCTATAATATTACCAATTTCTACACTCAACTCGATTATATTTTCCAGTCGGCAACACTCAATTCAACACGTTATATTTCTAATAACTTGTAGCAACACCGACTATTATTATTCTCCGTCAATGCCAGTTAGACGGTTTATTTATGGCCTAGCGGTATAACAGCAGCTTCGCGAGTAAGAGGATCGATTCCTGGCCGTTCAGGTGCTTTCCTGTTCAAATATGAACACAATCTGGAACTCATTGCCGGCGTCAGTTTTTCCCGATTCATACAATCTTGGAGTCTTTAAGGCAAGAGTGAATAGGCATTACTTGAGTTCGCATGTAGCATCCTCGACTGCATCGTCACTTTCCATCAGGTGAGATCCAGTCAAATGCGCTCAAGTTTTTATTATAAAAAAATGTACTTCATTTTCTTTATTTGGTAGAATAAATAATGCCTGTACATAAGCTATGTTCTAATGATTGTCGAAAATTCGTGCATGATCGATATTCACTCATTCAGATCTAATTTTAAAATTCATTAAAAGTTAGGTAAGGTTAGTAGTACTGACGCCAAAGTGCGGTGTTGAAGCCCGGAACATATTAGAGTAGCTGAAGTGCAAGCTCTGCACTCTAAAATATGTACGATAGCAGGGCGGTCAGTGGCGTCACACATATTGAAACAAGTTACAGTAGGGAATGATGGATTTTCTAATAGTTTACTCCAAAATATTCCTAACCTCAAACGTGATCTGTGACATCTGTGTTAATATGAGTTATATTATTGAAATACGTCCGCCGAGTTCTATAGAAATTGCCGGTAAACTATTTTGATACCCAAAAAATATTTATCTTAATTAAATGGTGTTAAGGGCAATTTGGGACTCAATTAAATACCTACTTATGATGATTAGCAAATGTAATAAGACAGAGATTAATATTATATCAGTGCAACACCTCCGGAACCAAAGCATTATTTCAAAGCAAATTTTAATAGAAATGGTTATTGTTAGTAAGCTTTTAAACATAACCGTAATTGTGCAATTGCGGTAATAGTCTTGAAGGTTTTTAGAGGAATTATTGCACCATATTTTCGTGAAGCATTAATTATTTACACAGCACAGAGAAGCTCTTATAAAAGACGATTTTGTGCGATTTATTCACAAATATCAACTGAACGAATACTTTTTTTAGAAAATGTTCATACATCATAGCGCATACCACATCAATTAATTAATAATCCCTGTTTTTGGTGCAAACTGCATGGAAATCCGTACAGTAGTTTTTGAGTTTAACCCGTTAACAGACACAGCGTCGAGGGGGACTTCAATATGACTTATAATGAAGTTATATACAGTGTTGGCTCAATGATCCATCTCATAGTTCAAGAACGTTTTGGCCTTCAAGTTGCTCGAACTACGCTAAACATAGGTATCATTATCAAACTATGCGAAAAAATAGGAGTAATTAGACTTTTAGTCATCCCTTGTCGATAACCCTAAAAACTTCGATTAATTTATTAACACCAAACTTTTCTCATTACCGTCTCACGCCAAAGCGCTGTTATTATGATATTTTAATATCTGAATTCGATATTTTTACCATCTTACCTAAAGATTTATGGCAATGCTTACAGAAGAAAGCATTAATTGCCGCATTTTTCTTTTATAAAGAACAATTTAAGTTTGGAATCTTTCCGTATAATCAGCCGATCAATATCCCAACAACAAAAATCTACAAAACCTTTTTGAATCTTGACAACCCTGGCATGCAAGAAAACGGCATTATGTATATCGGTGTATGCAAGAGGAAACTACAATTTACTCTTACGATATACGAGGACCTATCTATAACAGGAGCCTTGTCACGTTTCCAAGCAACTCTTTGTCGTGTTTACGACATGAAACAATTACTCGAGATTATTCAACACAGCAGCTCCCCACATTTTCTCCACTAATTTATTTTCAACTACTAGAGCAATAAGATGGCAATTAACTACGAGAAAATATCAGTGTTTCGTTACTGTATTTTTCTTACATAATGTGGTTTCACTCGCATGAACCACAGATTCACTAATGTGATGAAACGGTATGTAATCTCTTTGTTCTCTATTATTGTTCGGTCTTTCCTTTGAGGTATTTAAAGAAACGATCAGCTCGCCTCAAAAGCCTTTATAATCCACTCCAAGTGTCATATCATATTTTTTCTCAATGTCCTGTCAAGTCATTTAGTCATATGTCCGTTTGACTTATCGGCCAATGATGTCAGTATGGAGGTTGGATAGCCGCAACAATTATAAATAGGAAAAATCTTATTATTGTTCCAATTGAATAGTTCTATGTGTTATATTAATTCAAAAAAATAGCAACCCTAATAGCTATGTAGCAATACTAAGTTATTCCTAGTATATATTATGTAACCTTATCGAATAGCGTATTTGTCGTAACCATCGCAACAATTCGTTTAATTACACATTAAATCGGAATAAGAAACATTGTCCACCAATCGTCACTAAAATAAATCAACCCATAATTACGTATCCTGTCCCCGTTATCCATAAAAGTGACGACAATAGCTGTGGCTTGGGCAGCGATTTACTGACTTTATGGACGACGGGCACTAACTTACGGAGCTAGGAGGGCAGGACGCACGCACGTGACCTGGCCGAAGTACCACGCCACCTAACTACGTGATTCTATCACGTTGGAACAAAAACCTGAACATATTCTTATGTATATTAACAACACTGTTATGTTCACGTACAACTCATATTCTTAGCTTTATAGTGTGTATGCGTTAGGATTCTTTATACTTTATCCGTGTTTAATATTGTATCGCCCATAATATAAGGCACTGCTTTCAGGTTAGTGGTCGTCATAGCTTTTATGTGTATGGTACATGTGTATTCTTTATTTTAATATTTTGAAACCTTATTAGCGACCTTATTAAATTCGACATGACAAAGATCATTTAAATTAAGCTATGTGGTTTTTATCGTGTTGGGGATTTCATATGCACATAAATGATTTCATTGTCTTGGAACAGGATCAAATTGTGATTCTGTAAGTTAAATGAAACTAACTCGACGATTACCACGGCCGTTATCCTCCATCTCTTTCGTTTACTACGCAATATCAAAATCCAATGAGGTTTGAATAGAGAATGTAAAGACAGATCGCGAAATGGTCTAAAGATTGGACCTCATTATCTCGACGCAGCGTCGCATTCAAAATAACGATCGATGCGAATCAATGTGCAATAAAATCGAGTAGTCGAGCTCATAGTGCAGAGTTCGTCCCGGGAAGTACTACCACCTTACCCATTTCTGCCGTGAAGAAGTAGTGCACTTGTATTACTGTGTTTAGGTTAGAAAGGTACAGGCACATGAGGCTTAACAAATTCACGTCTCAGGGCCGACAACGCATTGGCGATGCCCCTAGTGTTGCAAATGTCCATAGGCGGCGGTGACCACTTACCACCAGGTGGACTGTCTGCTTGTTTGTCGACCCAAGTGGTATAAAAAAAATATCATTCTCTTTATCCCAAGATAACTACCTTATGAACCCTGAGACCTGAAAGTCATCAGGTTAAGCAGGCAGTACCTACCCCTGTAATAATGTCAAACACATTTTACGTGTTTGGTTTCTGTAGTTGTAACCACAACAAAGTTATGAGAACTAAAAAAATAATTGCGGGACTTTACCTCCCGACCGCAGAGCTCTCGACCATGTAATCTGAGGGAACGAGACTGACCCGCCAAGTTGATTTAAAAAATAAACATTTAATTACAAGAAGTCACCGTAACGGTAGATTGTTGAAGGTATTAAATATCGTAGTCTGGTTTCTTATAATATTTCTCGTAACAATTTGCTAATATTGAGCTATAAAGTGTAAAGCAACCACAAACATTTTTAATAAATAGAATAAAAACAATCCCAGTGACGGAAAGTCCTCTATTTCATGACCAACGAATTCTGCTCCCCAAAAACCATCCTAATCTTAACCAGCCTAGCAGCTCGACGTAGAATACTATAATAGAGAATATTATGTCCCAAATCTGGAAATGTCAGAGACTGAGGTCTGTAAAACGATTAAACTCTATTACACTATCTGTCGCAACAATTAAAGTGGAATGATGATTAGGGTTCTTGTCGAAACAGGTGCCTACACTTCTAAAATATTTGGTCAGTAAAGCGCTCCTTTATAACATAACTAGCTGTCCCCCGCGGTTTTACCCGTGTTCGCGAGGGAAATCACATTTTCCCGGGATAATAGTCTATATGTTATTCCAAGATATGCTCTATCTATGTGCCAAGTTTCATCCATATCCGTTTAGTAGTTTTTTGCGTGAAAGAATAACAAGCATACTTACATACAAATCTTTCCTCTTTATAATATTAGTATAAATATAGATAATTATGAATGATTCTAATGGTGAGAGGTTCCTCCGAATATGGTTTACCTATTATACAGACATTGCACTGTGCTGCACACCTTATACAATAAATTTAGACGCAATATGAATAATACATATCATCAAAGTATCAACTTCAATTTAAACTTGCTAAGTAAGTTATTTAAAGAAGTATTTTTTCATTTTTATTCGTTATCATAGGGTTTTATCAACAAACTAGTTATGTCACCTCACTCAAAAAATAATAAGACATCATATACGTCAACTCGCATAAAAATCTCATACCTTTCAGACTGAATAAGTTTTGGTCATTTTACAACAAAGTTTTTTTTAATTTATTAATTCAAATATGTCATACTAACTGTCGCCCACTGTATCACCCGCGTTCGCTAGGGATGTAACTTTTTAACGGCACAAAAAGTATCCTATATGCTATTCCAATGAATTTTCTATATATGTGCCAATTTTCATCCAAATCTGTCCGGTAGTTTTTGCGTGAAAGAGTAACAAACATTTATACATACAAACTTTCTCATTTATAATATTAGTAGGATTTATCACTACATAGTATAAAACAAAGTCGCTTTCTCTGTCCGTATATTTTTTTTTTTTTTTTTTTAAATAATATAAACTAGTGCTTGACTGCGATCCCACCTGATGTATATCCGTATGTATGCTTAAATCTTGAAAACTACGCAACGGATTATGACGCGGTTTTTTTTAATAGATAACATGATTGAAGAGGAAGGTTTTTATGTATAATACATGTGACATCCCACGGGAACGCGGGTAAAACCGCGGGGGACAGCAATAAAGTAATAACAGCACGTCACTAAAACTCAAATGTTATAGGTAACAAACCAGACGGTCATCTTTCTACGAGCCTGACCAAGCATGAAAAATGCATTGCAAGATTTACGAGGCTTTTATGCGCAGATACCGAGACACCCCAACAAAAATGTAATTTGTCAGCCGCCTTTCCTGCCGGTGAAAAGGAAGAGTCCGGCTACTATGCATGTGCGACTATAAATGCGGTCAAACGCAGATGCGGGCTTTTGCATTTTGCATTCATCTCTTAATACGTTTATATGTATATTGTTATATGTATGATATTAGTATATTGGCTAACTGTACGAATTATTACACGTACCGACTGGTTAGTACTTAGTATTTTTTTAGCATTATTATATTATATTTATAAAGTGTTCTCATGCAGGTATGTAGGTTATTTTACCACTATCTTCTTCATTAGTTCGTCCACCAACAGAACTAGTGTAATTTATCAACTCAGGATATTCGGTACAATGTGGTCCACGATCAAAATGAGATTGCTATTTACTAAAGTAGGTACACTACGTACCGATCATTGGGGTTCTCGGAACAAGTTCTATTTCGCCAATAACAAAGGCCTGCCCAATAGTTTTTTGTGTGCGGCTTGAGCACAATGAGATAAGGCGTTATATAAAGAATCTTCTGCGTGGGTCAAATCGAGGGACTTTATCGTTATTATTTATCTTCGAAACACATTTGTAGAAGCTTCTCTTTATATCCCTTCATTTTACATGACGGCGACGCGGTACAAATTGATTTCTTGTAGCACCTCTGGGGAAAGGGTTCGATATAAAACTCGTAGTCCCACTCCAATAACAATATATTGTATATGTTGTTATAAAGAATTATAAATCAATGTATTGGTTTGTAGCTGTCTTATTTTCATACAGGTCAGTATGTATGTAAGTGTCTGAAAATGAAACGCTGCAGTTCTTAATTTACTTACGTTCTAAAAATGTTGTAATTGAAAGTTTTTTTTTTTGATCAGCCCCCTTCTTCAGCTAATACAAACATCGTCGGCAAGCCACTTGACGGAGGTCTCGGAGAGCTTACCTCTCACGTGATTAGTAGTATTAACGTAGTAAGCAACAGAGATAGAGCATAGAGGCCGCGACGAAACATTCTCGAGTTAGTGTCATTTTCCATACAGAATCGAGCCCCTGATCATGAATATGTGACCGGACACCTGAAGTATTGGGCACATAATAACAATAAACAATTGCCTGCTACGTCGTCCGTTTCGCATTCTCAACGAACTTGTGAGAAAAATATAAAATCTGCATTTAGCTTTAATTAATTTACTAATTAAGCCCTCGTTCAATTCTCAAAAAATAACTTAGCATTTAGAAATCCAAAGGCACACAGACTCCAACTCGTCTACGTGCAACAAATGAGGTAAGTTCCTTGTCCGAACAGAAGGCATTATAAAAATGAACTTGTATGTAGGTATGCCTATTTTGCATTGTAATAATAAAATCTATCATCATCATCTGACAACATCAACAACATCAGCAACATCAATTGTTTCTCCTGAATTAATTTTGTGCCTTGTCCCAACCAATTGGGGTCGGCCCAATATTTAGGTAGGTTAGGTAAATAGGATCTATATCATTTTGTATGTATTATAGTTTAGGCATTGTATTCCTCCAAATCCTAAGGGACTTTTATTAAATACTATGATATTGTTCCAAATTTTCTATTCGCAAAAATAACTAATTACTGAGAATGTTTTCTTGGGTTCAATCAATAGACCTTGGATTTAATTATACCTAATCCCGCTCCGCACGGCGGTGCTTACAGAAACATATTATCTGAACATCTTGGGTAGGTACAAATTATCATTCTGATGTAAAATTGAATTTGGCTAGCTACTCTGTTAATACTGGAATAGATTAAGATCCACACTAGGAACAGGCTCGTCTAAACTTAGCTATCAAAATACTTTTATTTAATTAAAAACAAGTATATTTACACAAAACTATTGCGTTCAGTTGGAAGAATTTACACTAACACTATAAGCACTATAATTCTTTGTTTTAAAATATGTTATTAAAACCAAAATGTCGCAAAAGATCTCTGGTTATTTAATTTTACAAAAAAAAACAATATTTTTGGCGCTTATTTTTGTTTCTGCTAGCAAGATATTTTAGTCGGTGTATTTAATTGATACTTTTTTATTGTTTTAAATTTCCATGAGGATTATCGGAAGCCTTGCGTGCAAGAACCATGACTGAAGAAGGTTACTCTACGAGAGAAATAACGCACAGATACGGGTCGCAGAGATACCAGAGCACCTTAGTACCTCAGTACCTTAGCTGATTGACCTCGTTGTGGCCGCCCAACTGTTCTTCCTAGCAGAAGGGTTAACCCTTCAGACTGCTGGCTGCCCGTGAACCAACAGTCAACGCCATTAAAATAAGATCACAGTTGCAAGCCGCCATCGGACGTGAAATCAGCATTCAGATCATTCGGAATTGCTCACACCAATTAAGATTACGAGCAATGAGTGCCTGGAGAGCACCACTGAACACACGGCAAAGACAACGCAGATTACAATCGCCGAGGCAGCGTCTAATTGACGAACATATGTGGGAAGATGATTTTTTCGTTGACGAATCAATAGGTAATCACCCAGATAATCGACGCATCCGTGTCTGGAGAAAGCCTGGAGACTCGGAAAGACAAAGAACTACTACTGGTATTATTCAGCAAGACGACAAATCAGATTCGTTTTGGGGTGGTATAATGATTGTAGTTGGAATCCCTTTGATTCCATCCCAAGGCTCCATGACGGTACAAAACGTCCATTATTGATGGAATTGTCAGAACGTTTAGAACGAATTACCGATTCGTGTTTGTATGTATTTTAGATACATCATCCTTTTATTCATTGTTGCATAGGCTCGTTTGACGTCATTTTGTGTGTAAATATAAAATAATAATATATTTTATTTTGTTGCTCAAATGATGCGTAAATAAACAAGATAGTATTATTAAAAAAATCTTTTGATGTGTGATGTGTGTAGATATTTATAAGGAAACCGCATTTTGGATAATTATCGCTCTGCTCGAACTGCTGAACCAAGTTTCGTGATATATTGATTGTATGTGTATGTTTACTTCACGTACACGCTAACGACGGGGTTTTTCAGAATTCATTCGACGGAAATGGAAGGAAACGGGCCTTTAGTGTGATTTCAAGAAACTTTAATTCTCCCGAACTGCCGGTGGTGGCTGAAATGTTCGTACGTATGTTGAGTACCTATTCATTTTCAATTAATGGCTAGTCGTAACCTTTCTCAAAGTTTTGACACTACAAGAAGTTATTTAAGAAAGTATTATTTTAGTGGTTGCCTGAAAACCGCTATAGCTGTGAAAGCATAATGCAAGAATTTTAAATCTAGGCTACTTAAAATTTTAAACATAGACAATCATTCCTTTGGTGAAGCATAAATTCAAAGGCTTTGAAAAAAATAAGAACAATTTTAAATGTCTGTGTTACCATAAATTTTCTAAACATATTTTTTTTTTATCTCCACATCAACTTGCATACTTCTAAAATGGATACAGTAAGTAAGTGAAAACTTGTCCGCAATGATATTCAACCATTAAAAGGGACGAAGGTTTGACCATAAAAAGTTTTCAGGATAAAAAGTAGCTATCAGGGAAAACTAAGAACATACGCACCTACTAAAAATCTTGATGCCTTGGCGTTCTTTGTGTAGGCTGTTGAAAGAGACCTTTTGTTGGCAACTAAACACGGTGAATACGAGATATCAGAATACAAGCATTCCCCCAAGGAGCTGACGTCAATTCTTATTGCGTCGCTATACGTTCTTAGAGTTCCATCATGAATTAAAACCTTACAACACAATGCATGTACCCTAAAAAAAGCATACTGTTACATACATGAGCTGTATTTTAAATTTAAAAAAATAATGTTGTATTATAATCTTTTGAAATATTTATGCTTAAGGTACCTACAATGGATATTCAGGACGCAGCTGCTTAAGGTAATGTACCCACCTGATTATAAACCAAACATTCGCACGTGTCCACAGTCTGCTAAATACCTATTATAAATATAATGATGCGAAGTTTGTTTAAAAAAGCAACATCTCGCACCCTAGTGACGGATATGTGACCGGTTCGCTCGACCCCTCGAAAAGAAGCAAAATAACAATGCAGTACTTACAGCTGCTCCTGTGTGTTTGAAACTGCATGAATTTGGACGTCATTATAATGTCAACTACGACGGATTTTTGTCCGTTGTTAGAGATGTATAACGAAATAAAATAATAATATTTGAAAGGGTGCGCTGAGCTTGAAAGCATTTTTATTTTTACCTCTCTTTCATTTGCAACTACGCGTATACTGTTACGTATGCCATGATAAATACGAGTTTAAAATGGTCCATATATCTTCATGTTATCGAATATGATGAGCAATCTGATAATCGCGAGCACTCTATGCAAAACTTGCTACGATTGCTCCAGACATTATCCGATAAATAGGTAGTTTTATAGAGTTACCTATCTTTACCCTAAAATGATTATTTCGATACAATTTTTACCAATATATTTTTAATGAAGCGGTACCGTTACCAATTATTAAAAAATCTGAGTTGTCTAACTTGGTCTACATTTTGGTTTTAGTTTTGGAATAATATAGGTAGGTATAATAATAATTTCTCGAACCTTCGAAAATGCTCTTTCGTTGAAAGAACCATTGCTTATACAATGCTCTTACTAAAAAAGCTATTGAATTATATTCTTTTTTCAAAATATACTAGGAATATAATTAGGGTTGGAATACAATAATGAATAGCAACCATACCATAAAAGACCATATTTGAAGGGAAATAAATATAATGGAAAACCAGTTTAGCGCACACGTGTTATATTTATCCCCCTTCTTAATATGAGTATTGCATATGAAAAATATAAAGGTAGAAATTTATTTAAAAATATTAAGACCTGGAGCTCTGAGTGCAGACTTCGTCCGAGGAAGTACTATCAATATACCCATTTCCGCCGTTAAGCAGTAGTGCACTTCTATTAAAGTAAAGGGAGATGAGACTTAACTCGGTACTTGGTACTTAATGACTTCGCGACTTAGGATCAACAGGATGTGATTAGTGGTGATGACCACTTACCATCAGGTGGATCCTCTACCTGTTTTTCGGTCTAGTAACATAAAGACGTTTCAAGTCGTTGTTGACATATCCCGCTGTATCGAAGTTCATTAGAATTCCTTTGTTACCATTTAGTACCGAATCCTTAACCCAAAAAACACTCAATAACACAAACAAGCAAATAACTTGTTTGCAAAATAATCGCACACGTCAATATGCCTTCTTTGTCTATGACACTTATAAAAAAGGCTAGGAATGGTAATCGTACGGAACAGAAAAAACAACCGAGAATGATATAATGACAGTATTTCTTTTCCTTAGCCTTGGTACCTTACCTACATTGATTCAGTACAGGAATTAATAGAGTCAGAATGTGTGTAAGATTATCACGCGAGCCTACCATCTGCAAGCAATCCTTTTGCACTAATGAGAAAAGTCATCATCTGCCTGCCCTGTTCCTAGTAATTTGGGGTGGACACAATATGTGTATCCATATTGCATTGAGTTTGACTGACGAGAACTCACATAAGGTACTTTACTGTAGTGATTAACTATATTTTGTTCACTGCACGGAGGGCCTGTATGCTACGTGACAATAAAATAAATCAGTATGACCGGAAGAATCAGTTCAAAGAATGTAGTAATTCGAATTAGACACACGTATCTTCCCTTCATATCAGTAAAGGGCGCCGACTGTGAAAGCTGGCGCAATCATAAAGAGCCCTATTGGTATTCAAAAAGAATTTTTAAATGGAATAAATGTTGGTGTCTTGATGCGTGTGTGCGAGTGCCAGACGAAATCGCGGCGAGCGGGCGCGGGCGGCGGCGGAGGCGGCGGCGGGGCGGCAGCGGCGGCGGCGTGTGGGGCACGGGCGCGGGCGGCGGAGCGAGTGGCTGTGTGTGCTCCCCCTAATAAGAAAACCTACCGTTGAGGGTAATAGGGTAGGATTTGGCCCATGGAGAAAAGATTACGCACCCGACAGAGACCCTTTCACTAACCACTACCTTGTTTATATGCGGCGGTACTGGCTTCACTCTCGGGACCTACCTAATAACAATTCGCTTAAAATAACGATTTCGAAGAACAAATGGTGATAGATACTCAGAATGAAATAAATGTACGAGTATATCTCGCGAATAACGATAACACTTCCAGAGCAAAAATTGTTCGTAAAAAATACGGCCATCAAAGTAATACACATATCCATCAATGTGCAAATAAATTGTAAGGTTTAGAAGCACGTAGGTACGTACTTACATTGTTAAATAATGAAAATAAAAAATAAACGTTTTACGATGTATCACAGGCTCCATCAATTACAGACGCAATATTCTGCTCCATTATGTAATGATCGATCAAGTTTATAATAAGGGAGAGTAGATATGTAATTTATAAAAGAAAACTAGGAGATGTTAATCCAAGCACCTAGATAGTGTTCTCGGAGCTGTATTAAAGAACCAGTGTCCTCCTTGGCTTTGCTTTTATAGATGTTTTACAGTTAATGTTATAAACATTTTATAAAAACATTACGCATTTTAAAATGTACGATTTAGGTTACTGTGCGTAGTAGCATGCTCGTGCGCGTGCGGCATGGCTCAGTTATTAATTGTTTTGCTGACGTAAGCATTTCATAAATGATTATAGTTTCTCTAAATTACTTATTATAATTATTATATTTTAGAGAAATTTTAATTTGAGTTTCGCTACTCACTTTTAATGACCCATATAGAACCAAAATTTTTATTTTTCAATTAAATAGGCATGCTTTAGTTATTAAGGTAATTAAGTAACTAAGAATCGTCTATCATATATCATTAATGAATACACAACTTTAACGAGTGAGTAATCTACTGAAAAGCATTTCTTTGTGTTTCAGCTCCCAAAGATCGTCTAGGAAGATAGTTGCGCTTGGAGTTTGCAAGTTTCTTCTCTTTCACCCGGAAAGTTATTACCTGTATTATAACAGCTATTTATATTTCATCCACCCAAGTCTTAATTGGGTAGGTAATGCACTAATTATTTAGCACAGCGTGTAATAGTTCCATAGATAGCTCTCCAACTAATTGTTGTAGGTACCCACCGTGAGCTACCTCGCCATACACCGGGTTTGTTCATTGTTAAGTATTTACCCTCAGTAGGTAACAGCTGTCGGGACCCCGAGAGCTCATGTATAAGAAAATAAAAACCGTCAATCAAAAATAGATTAGCTTCATTGAATGCCGTAAATGCCGTTTAGATATGAAGTGAATAATAATAAATAAATATCCTTGGAAATTCTTTACACACGGCTATGTGATCAAAGACTTTTTTTTTTATACTACTAAGGTAGCAAACAAGCTGACGGCCCGTCTGATGGTAAACGGTCACCGCAGCCTATGGACGCTTGCAACACCGTGGGTATCACACGCGCGTTGCCGACCCTGCAAAAATCTCTTCACACCCTTCTTGAAGGACCCCATGCTGTACTCCCTTGGGAAAACCACGGCAGGGAGCTCATTCCACAGCTTAAGCGTGCGCGGCAGAAAGCTTCTTTGGAATCGCACAGTGCGAGACCAGTTTGGTTCCAATGTGTGAGGATGAACTCCCCGTCGATGGCGAGAGGTGCGATGGTAAAAAGTAGCCGTGAGCATCAAATCAAACAATTCCTCAGAACACAGTCTGACAACTTGTACTATGAACCAGACAACTGACATACCAGATTAATAAAAAAGTTAATGTAATTTTTGTATGATTAATAGCGTTCAAAAGTAGAAGAATCTTCTAATCAATATCCAAATCCATGAAATTTACATCTGACTCTAATACACACACCAACTCGTTTCCACTACTATTACTATATATGAACATGAACAAACGACGCTTGTTTCAGGGTATTAAATAATACTGCAGCTCTCTGTATTCGGAATGGACATTTAACTTTGGTCCAGGATAATAGAAATACATTTCTATGTTTTCACATTTCGATTGTTGTGGTTTATTACAATTTGATGGTTTCATCGAAATATTGGTTACTTACTAAATGTTAATAGGAAACCATAATTATCTATATATATATTAATGCTAGGGGCTCGATTCTGTAAGGAAAATGACACTAACTTGAGGATGTTTCGTCACGGCCTCTTTATTCTCTATCTTTGTCGCTTACTACGCTAATACTACTAATCACGTGAGAGGTAAGCTCTCCGAGGCCTCCGTGAAGGGCACGCCGACGAAGTTTGTATTAGCTGAATAAGGGGGGCAGCTCATCAAACTTAATACAGGGGCTCGATTCTGTTAGTAAAATGACACTAACTCGAGGATGTTTCGTCGCGGCCCCTATGCTCTGTCTCTGTCGCTTACTCCACTAATACTACTAATCACGTGAGAGATAAGCTCTCCGAGGCCTCCGTAAAGCGGCTCGCCGAAGAAGTTTGTATTAGCTGTATAAGGGGGCAGGTGCTACAATACTGGTTAAGTAATATGATAAAGATATGCGTTTATGTTATTAAGTTACAACAGGCCTGTTGGTTTGGTGGGTAGATACCCTGACTGCAAATCCACAGATCGAGGATTCGATTCCGACTCAGGACAAAACATTTAAGTGCATGAACATGTCTGTTTGTTCCGTATCGGGGTATAAACATCTTATAAGTAAAAATTTTGATAAAAAAAAGTATATGTGGTAGGTACTCGTACATCTGTGCGGTAGTAATTATATACACATATAAAAGTTACATATAAAAGTATAGGTGAGAGGTCCACTATTCATGGCTTCACCTGACTGATTACTCAGTGAGTTTTGGTTTGTGAACAGCACGGCAGATGGCCATGTGTAAAAATAATGTCCCAGGATACCTAATTTATCTATTACTCCGCCAGAGCATAATCAGTATTTATGGGCAAAACTGAACATCGAGAAATTAGCAAATATTTACGTACTTGAATAAAATAAACAATGGAGGAATGGTGACCGCCTACTTATGTCACAGCCACAGACCTGACCGCAACATAGGTACTCGAGTCACCCGATCCAAGTGCACGTAACTTTTCTATTTCTATCCATACAATACTTGACATCGGCCCCTTGATTCTCAACTCTTCATTGCATTGACTTTACATTACATCTATTTAAAGATCAAATGCCAGCTCTTAAATTGCCCTTGAGTGTCGAACATTGATATGTAATTGAGAAATATGGTTACTCAATCGATTTACAATCGAAGAATTATTGATTAAATTGACTGACATTCATACAATTTTTATGGAAGAGTGTGTTTTTGGTGTTAGTGTAAGCTATTCTTTTAAATTTTGAAACTAAGTTTTTCTTATTTATAATAAACAATGTTTGTTATTTTAAACATGTATTCACAGTAACCATGACGGCGTGGCGTTAAAATACATTTGTATACAGGTACTAGGGCCGCCCCGTGGATTTACCCGCATTAAACTAAATATTAATGAATTCTGTAAGACAGGTAGATAGTTATTTGCTTTAAGGACTATTAGACAGAATTTCAAGTTAAATCGCCAAAGTAATACGTTTTCCCAGAACAAACTTCAACACCTAGGGGACGACATTAGAAAGTTGGGTCGGTGCTTTACGTTTCACTATTTGCATCAAAAAGTAACCTATTTGGCATAGATTTTCAAATGGTTTTATTTGTTTTTATTTCCAGCAACCCGAATGACTTGTTTCTATGGTTCTTCTTCTAACTTCAAACCTCACAATATCCCCAAAACAAAAAAACAGAAATCAATTATTTTGTGGCAGTGGCATTTAAAAAAATCTTTTACCACTTCTTTTGATCTCTTCAAAAATGAAAATTGTAAGTTTAATCTTTATATAGTATTATGTAGAAACCAAGAAAAACTTCGTGCAAAATCAGCCATATTATACAATATTAAGGAGATTAAAAAATATAATAAAGTAAATAATAACAAAAAATTATGTCAGATTATCATAGAATAATTTCTCGATGCCCCTGGTATTGCAAACGTCCATAAGCAGCGGCAACCACTTATCATCAAGAGGACCGTCTGTCTGTTCTTGGGCTGCTTGACATAAAAAATAATGTTCAATTTGAGAAAAGAAAAACATCATTCCAAATGTATGCCTTAAAACATTTCCCATGGATTAGGCACAATTCGTATCTTTAATCTGTTGGAGACGTTAATAAGCTGGTCGGTGAATTTGTTACAGAGGGTAAAGAGACAAGCGCCCTGATAACTAACAAAGAGCTCTAAATCCACTCAGTTATAGGCCAAATGAATAGATCGTCGGCGAAGAATCTCTGCTTTCAACTTAATCCTGCTGTAACAGAGAAAGGGACGACAAAGTCAATGGACCTAAAATTTAACCTGTTAACGCGAGACATACGTACTATAATTCTCATTCGATTAATTATTACTACGTTATACCTTCATTGGCTTGATCACACATCACAAATAGAATACTGGAACCCTAATTAATTGTATCGCAATCGATTTGATTAGAATGTTTGAGAACCGTTTGCTAAGAAGCAATACAGTATCAGTATACGGTTCCGCAATTGAACAGTAATGCACACGAGTTCATCGCTGATACTCAAAGTTTAAAATAAAATATTCTATCTGTACTATTAAAACTGTATAGATATTGGTATCCCTCTCAAAGTAATCCAAGTCCATCTAAGTTCAATTTGCAACATTGATGAAAGCTGCGGGCTTGTTTCGCTAACGATTACGAGCCGAAGCCATCGGAGCACTATCATCAGGTGGCTGAAAACCAATTTGCCCGCGTCTACTCGATTATTCTGCAATTTTCAACGCAAAACAAACCACTTTAATACATAGTACAGGTGATTTTCAGGGCGTCATATTTATTATTTACATACAAGTTATATAGCTTCGTCATAGTAGCGATATGGTTCGAATTTATTTCGTCGTTGACAAGGATCAGAACCTGTTAGACTATCGTAGTTTTGGACTTTTTTGATATTTTGCATTTATGTGGTCTGTCTAACAAACTTGTAAAATTTAAGCAGACATGATTAAAATTTGCCTTTATCTCGGCGTGGGATACGACGATGTGTCTCTTAGTTCTATTCTTCTCACTAATGGGAAATCGAACCCACATTATTACTTGTCTAATAAACTATACGTACGGACGCAGATACAAGATATATTATTCTACTTACATCACATACTAAGGATTAATCGTTGAGATGGTGGAACCGGTAGTTAGATACCCTGACATATAGCAGTTCATGGGTTCGATTACCACCTAGGACAAACATTTGTGTACATCATGTTAGGTCATTGTTTCGTTCAATTCACCCAATTTGATGACCTACTACTACTGTATACAGGTTACACATTAGTAACAGTAACTTTAATTATTATTACCAAGGAAGAAATTTAAAAGCCTTTAAAGCTAATTACCCTTCTCAAAGGGAATCAAAAAGTATATAATGGCCGCCAAGAAATTGTCGGGCTTCTGCTCGAATAAAAACTGATTACTGAATGAGTTTATAAAAAATTTACAACATTTTATATTTATTGTCATAACACTAATTAGAATTCAAGTATTTTAAACATTTCTGTTTTATTGGGGTTACGTAAACAAACATTTTTTTTTTTTGCTCCTCCGTAGAATAGGTCACGCCGTGCGGACTCATCCATTATGAAAGATAATAACATACATATTAACCTCCATTCTAATGTTTAGAGAGCTCTACGTAAATTTATAAGTAAGAGCAAGCAAGCGGTCTATTTCCTGAAAATAATTGAGCGGTACGCCGCAAGGTAGAAATGCAAAAACTTTTAAATGTTAATAAGCTCGACTGAATTTCCTGCGAAAAAAGTAACAACCAACGCGGAAGTAGTGAAAGAGCCGAGCTCGATCGTTATGTACCTCTTGAATTATACGAAGATGGAAATTGCTAATAAATAGCTTACAATTGGTTGGGCAAGTCACCGATTCCACTCCAGTAACTTAGATGTTTGGCTCCGCTACTTGGTTTTCAACCAAGAAACATTGTGAGATAGCTAAGCTACTCTCGTACACATACTTACCTACACACCACGTACGTATTCAAAGGATTTGTTTAGTTATTTTGTTACATCTCGGGGCTGCGGGTATTTCGTCTATTGTGGAAAGGATCTACTCAGATCGATATATATACAATGTATATGTGTTTTTATATACTTCTTCGAAATAGTAACATAAAACATACAATAAGAGTAACTACCAGCGTTCGGCTATACGATTACTATCTGTAAAAATCAAGGAAAATAAAAAAAGCTACAAACTCTAAAGTAACCATAAGCGTGCCTTATTTAATGTAATGTTATGTTTTTTTTTTTTTGTTTTTTTAATTAGAAGCGACCTCATCATGTACCTCCAATATGGTAGTCGGAGACCTGTTATGTTATGTTGCTTATGAAGTACCTTTCAAGTGAGCTTTAGTAGTTTAAATTGGAGTTACTCGTAGAAAGTTGTTCACGCCGGAGTAGTAACTTTAGCCAAAAACGGTATTTATTTGTAACAAGAGGATGGAACTTTCTAATACTTATCAGAACTTTAAAATTGATACCAAATATTGTTAAGGTGTTAAAATTATCAATATGATGAAGTTTTATTGAACTTTAGTTAAACGCTCATTTATTGCTGAGAAAGAACTTGTCCTGGACATAAATTTATATTTACAATTGACAGCATAGTACGCACTTACATTCATATTATTTCAAGAATATATAAAATGTATGGACATAGAAACAAAAAATATATAAATAAAAATTGGGTAAAATATTCCGAAGGCTGGCTGCGTTACTATTTGGAAGGCCAGGCTTTATAACTCTTTGGCCCTGAAATAATTATAGGACTATAATTGGCAATTTTTTGGGTTTATCAAGTGTATGGTACTTTATCTGGGGCTTTTTCAAAGAAATCATTTTTCGTGACACAAAACGCCATCTATATGCAACCTTTCAACCAAGTTAGACCAATATAAAACCGAAGTCTCAAAAAAATGATACAAGAAGCTTCCATGTGTGTTCTAATGGCATGAAAAGACAAAACAAACGGAAATAAAACATAACAGTTAGGTAAGCTATATACATATATAAAGCTATGTTATATACAAACTTCACAAAAGTGTTAAGAAAGTTCCCTATTAAGACAGATAGGCACTAAGTACTTTTCCAACTTTTCTTTCTTCAAATTCTAGACAAACGTGGTGGGAGAAGCAATGGGCACCATTAAATGTCCTTTACTTACACCCTTGTGACTATTAGGTGGGTTGAAAGTTGTTACAATGTCCCTGTTGTATTGTCTTGGCCCTTTTACTTTGTTAAATTTCGCTGTTTGCTTAATTTATAAAGTAATTTTGTTCTTTTTAATCCAGCACTGTAGCGTTAATGACATAATTTACCAATAAACTTCAATGAGTTGTCCTAATGTACCTCTAAAGTTTTATTCTGCTATGTTTTAATTTCATCTTCTGTTCTTATTTATATATTACTAGCGACTCGCCCCGGCTTCGCACGGGTACAATGTAGCTACTGATGCATAAAAACCTTCATATTCAATCACTCTATCTATTAAAAAAAACCGCATCAATATCCGTTACGTAGTTTTAAAGATTTAACACTAAACATACCATGACCGGGTCTAATGACCCATTTTGAACTTTGCATTGAAAATGCACGTATCATCTTATTGCTTTTGCACATTTGACATCATGACTTTTTCTTATTAATTAATATACAGTTATACTATTTATTTCCCTTCCTAACAACCATATTTCATACATACAAGCATGAAATACAAAGTCACATTTGACCCGCTATAGTAGAAATAGGTACCGAGCAAGTGTTGGTATGAGTGTTAAAGCATACATAAGGATATAGGGACAGAGAAAGCGACTTTGTTTTATACTATGTAGTGATGTAAAGGAAAACGTATTAGCCCTTTTTAAGCTTATATCTCACACTTCTCGTGTCAGATCTGGCATAGTCAAAGTTAATATGGAGAAGAATTATTATATATTATATAAAAGTGTTAAATTAAATTATGAAAGTTAATTGTTTTCGTTCGTATTGCCAATTTCAAACACATAATAACGTATTTGTACTCGCTCACAGCAATGATGGAAGTAAATTCAAAAAGTTTTATAGGAAGAATTTAAGATACCAAGGATTATAGAGGTTATACCTAGATTGAGAAAAAACCTCTCAACTTAAAAAAAAAAACCTTCAAACTTAAAAGAATAACGACGGTTACGGTCGAATTTCGAACACTAGTAATAATAAAAGTATAAACATGCGTACTTTTAAATACATACCTACATGTATAAATGAAAAAGATTTATTTGCAGCGATTTTCATTTTAACAGAATAATAAACTTACGAATTACGTTGTTTCTAACACCATGCTAATCTCTGGTAAAATTTTACATTTAAATTATATCTATGGCCTTCACACTAGGCAACATGCCTTTTTCATGAGGACCAACTAACTAAAAATATTATACACCTAGACCTTGGGTGGAAATCGAACCTATAACCTGCGGCGTCTAAGTCACAGATTTTTTTTTTTTATACCACGTGAAGTTGTTAAGTCTCATGTGCCTGTAATTTCACGGGCCCCCTTACCTTTCTAACCGAAACATAGTAATACAATTGCACTACTGCTTCACGGCGGAAATGGGTAAGGTGGTAGTACTTCCCCGGACGAACTCTGCACTAAGACTCTACTACTCTAAGTAAGAATCTGACCCCCACAGCAAGTGACCCGTCAAATGATCGTTATCCTATCTAATGTTTATGATCCTTAAAATGTTATAGCTGTGTCGTCGCGACGAATACTACGACCTCAACGCATCTCTAGGGTATGGCAAGAGACGACTAAAGAGGAAACCATCCAAGTGGTTAACAAAAGCATTGAAACGCCTTTGTTACAATTAAAGGCAATCAAAACTGACAAATCTTTTAACTATCTTTGTAATGCAGCAAATTGATAGATATCATAGACAAATACTGCACCGATCAAGTGATTGGGAATCAAGGCAACTACTGACTACACAAGTTACATTTATAGGATACCCGTTTGCTTGTCCTTTCTGCCAAATTATTATTTCAATTTTCCAAAAGTACGACACTTAGCTGCCGTGTCAGATAACGAAATAAAATTCGCTTTGAATACATGCCTGTTTACATCAACATGTTGGTTAATGTTCATTACCATCTAAAACAACTTAACTCATCAATCGACTAATGAACGATTCAAACATTTACAAATCGGGTCGAATACAAACATTTCTATGTATACACATCAAAAGTATCTAGGACTCAAGATGTTTATTCCCAATGTATTTTTAGCCAATTCAATTAAATTAAATATAATCTACAAACTGATTAGGTAAAATGTATTCTAAATGTAGACTTTCGAGGTACCGCGGTTTTTGCATTAATGAAAACTTTTAACGTTCATTTGCAAATTGTGGGAAATTTGATTTTAAATTGACATTAAAAAGTGATTTAGCACCAGATTGGCTCCGTAAAGCAATGACAACATCTGACACAATAATCATTTCAGCGTAAATCTGCGCAATGCGATGCGTTGCGATTGCCTCTATTCGGTTGTTCCCACAGAACAAAGCTTATAAGCTCTTTGTTCCGTGGTTCTTCCTATATCATGATTGTTACACCACGTATGCATGCCCTTTCCGGAATAACCTGTTCTTGGCTTCAAGAAGTCCTTATATTTAGTATCAAATAAGTGTTTTGATTAATCTAAAATAATTAACGTGATTTTTTTATACGTCCTAATTTTCTTACAAAAAAAATAATAATTCAAACCAATCACTATTATCCCATTTTTAAGGATTCGCACAATAATGTTAAACGATGCGATTTCGCCAATTCATTGTAATATTCAATAAAAAAAAGAAAGGAATACAAGTCATAGAAAATGTTACTAGCAGCTCCTTCGCTATTGCTGCAAAAAAATTGTCATTATAAAATAATTATTAAAAAGACAGGCTTTTCTTAAAGACAATAGCTAAAACAAATAAAATAAGTTTAACCCTTTTTATGTAGGAGGGCAAAGAATACTATATTCCAGTCTTATAATACAAAGTTTATACCCGGAAAATTTATAGAAAAATATACAAAAAGATGTATAAATTTTTTAAACCGATCAGTGTCATAGCATAGATACGAGATTATCGGACGCGCGAGATGTTAAGGAAGAAGCAAATCCATCGGCAAATACCTACTTATCAACCAATCACTGTCCAATAAAATTAATTGGTAAATACATTTATGACTGCGAGAACTCTAGGGCAATTCTGTTGGGAATTGGAATTCTATTAAAAAATATATATGTGTTCATTTAAGATAAGTAGGAAATACCCGGCCTAGTTCCATTGTTACATCCCTATACTGTAATAATATGAAGCATATACGAGTAGTGTACGTATTTTCTATGATCTGTAATCTTTATATTATACCATCAAAAATATCTAAACCAATCAGCCGTAAAATGTTGTGACATCTAATCTGAAACTACGTCTAGCATTTCATTTATAGATTACTCAATATTGACCACCCAATAAAGAGTAGAAGACTCTTGTGACTCTACCTTCAGTTTAATGGATTAAAAAAGGTAATATCTTGGGTATCTGCCTTCATAAAATCAATACTAAGGTGCATGGATTCTCTCAAAATCGATGGAGCTTTTCTATTAATTTATTTATCTATCATTGACGCACCATCACCTACAAACTACTGTACATATTGGGATGGGAGTGCTACCATTCGACGCAGAATTTTTTGAAGATGGTATGGTATTTATAAACGCGGGTAAAACCACGGGGGACAGCTAGTTATTTATATTATTATGATAATAATTGTTTTGAACATGATCGTATCATACCATACTCAAAGACTCGGATATGAGCCATAGACATAGTTGACAAACTCGCTATAATCAGTCGCATCAAAGAATGTCTGCGCAAATCGGCTGGAAATGAATGTACATAACTGTGTATAACGATACGCGCCACCCTCCATGCCAGATTCAAGTACCCCAGCGTGTAGCAGACATTAGGGGTACAAAACTAGAAGGGGAGAGCTAAACTGTGCAGTTGAATCACGTTGAATTAAGGTTCAATTCAAATTATTTTGCGTTGCTTTGTGAACCCCAAAAATCGATTCTCTGCCTACGAGTTTTACTTTTATTATTAATGCGAAATTTTCTGTCTGTGTGTTTGTCCCTTAAAAGCGCAAGTGAAACCGGGAAGCTAGTTGCATAACAGTAATGTAATGTTTGAAATATTTACCTTTTTTTGTAAAACATTTATTGATGTAAGTGTTTGTTTAATTACAAGAACATATTTGTCGTGAATTAAATTGGTAGCAGTACCTAACGTTTTTTGAGCTAAATGTTTGATGCTAAATGATATGTCGATGTTAAATCCGTAGATTCTTCCATATAATTAAATAATAAAAGTGCTTTCACTGTTTCATATTATGCTAATATCAACTTTATCCCGTAACGGATATTACCTACAGATGCAATAAGGCAAGTAGCGAAACGCTTCACATAATCTTGCTACTTGCAATAAATAATATTCATATTATGTACTAACCTTATATTTACATATATGGTATATAACCTTATTACTAAAATACAGAAATATTACTTTAGTGTAATATACTAAACTGTTTGCGTCATTTGATTGATGTTCTTCATTGATTTGACTGTCTAGGGAGCAGTTGAGGAAGGAAATATTAAGGAAAATTAAATGTCAGTATCTCAAAAGCTCGAAAGGCATGACGAATATGAATGCCAGCTGAACCAATTTTGAAACGAACGATCAGACTGATAATCCTAAACCGACAATATATATGTTCCATCGAAAAATCTTGCAGTTTTTGGCGATCAAATTAAAATAATATTCATACTAATGAATGAATTTAAAACATAAAGAGGGAAGAGTATAGAAAACAAGCACTATGTAAAGACGTTAAATACCTAAGAGAATTTCGAAAATATAATCCTATAGATATACTATTATTACAGAAAACCTACTTTTTATTTAAGAAAAATAGTATCTAAAGTATTTTTATTTTACTTTTATTTCGTAATTCATAATCTAATTAATCAACCACTTGCCTTCGGAACGCTAGAATTAGTTTCATACATTATGAACAAATTTTAATGGGACCAACTTCAACGGATACCATATCCAATAAAAAAAGAATTATCGAAATCGGATTACTCTGTAAAATGTTATGCGTGGTCATGTAGGTTAACACAATGTACGTGCTTCGATATTCCACAGGATAGTAAGTCACATATGACATCCATTGTCAAGAGTCAACGCATCGTTAAAATTTGTTCAAAATCAGTCCCAAGCTACACTATTTCAAACGAAACCCACAAGTAAAATATAGGTGTAGCAAGCTTCATGCTATCAACCCCAAAATGTAGTTAGAACATGTCTTGACAAGAATAATAAACTAATTAGCTTCAACAACGCCAAAGTTAATTGCAGTAACAACATAGTAATAGCAGAGTTTATTAAGTCTACTTAACAACTAGTAGGGACCGACTACATATTACCTATTACTTATTCTGTGCTGTAATTAACTTCCAATCGCCGTGCAGTACAATATTGGAAGTGCATCGGAGTTTACATACCTAATAGATTGCAAATTAAGTATAATAGTTACTCACATCGTAGGTGAGGTGCATAAAAAACTACAGTAGAATCTCACTAATCCGGCACTTCAGTAGACCAACACGTCCAATAGTCCGTCAGACCAGATACAGCATTTAATTGTTTCAATACCTGCATAACATGGAGCTGAAGAAAACGGTGTGTCTGCTAAATATGTTTTAATTCTTCTGACATGCGAGAAAAGGTTTTTAAACAAGGATTGCGACTGGCACAAAAACAGACCTCAATTAGAGATTATTTAGTTAACTCAATCAGTCATTAATTTTGACATATGTTACATATGCAAAAAATTGTAGTTTTATTTTATTTATTATGATTTTTTCTATACAATCCAGTAATCTGAACATTCCAATAATCCGGCACCCTCAGGTTTTTAATAGTGCCGGATTACTGAGATTCTACTGTATATGTAAAAAATACACAAACATCTATTCGATCGTTAGCCAAGTCAAATTCTGATGTACCTTTATACCTATTGATAATTTTTTAACTCCCATGTATTATTATTATAGCTCAAGAAAACTTTTAGATAAGCATACTTGAGCAAAGTTTGATCATTATTTGCAGTATAACGACCTAATACTCCGTTTTGATTTCAAATCAGTCTATATTTTATGGTATGAGATACTTATGGAATTTGTAAGACTTGATAACAAAAGTAATTTGCGAATTACTGAACGTACGTCGTACTTCCTACAAATTATTTTTTTATGGTCCAATCTATACTAAATAAAATATGGCAAAAAGTAAATGCAGATTCGTATATATTTTTATAGTTATCTAAGAATGTTTAATGGGAGTGGGCAGATGGGTTAGGGGCAGGTGTAATATAACAAAGAACACATAATTTGGCCAACTGCAGTATACTAAGGGCAAGATATATAAATTTTGCGTATTTTCATAGAGAAAAGTGTTCTATCAAAATAAAATTTGTACAGCAATATATTTTCGCCTTTTTAGCTGCCAGCTCTATAATGGATACTCAATACTAGAAGATACGGCCTCTATCCTACAAGAGGCCCACCTACAAAACTTTTACCATTAACGTTGAGAACTTGGCTCATAACAGCTACATTAGGTTAAGAAGATGGAAAAATAACTGTATATCAAATATTCCAGCCAAAATACTGCTTGCCTATTTTTAGTAATTGAAGAGATCCAAAGCGAAGAGATGAACCTCCCTGCAGCGCCGGTGCATGATATCCCAATAAATATGTACCTATAGCTACGGAACGCAAGGAAAAGTAGTTAAAAACGAACTGAAAATAAAGATTCTACTAAATTCGAGGACTTCAATATTAATAAAGCCAGATAACAATAAAATGTGGCTACAAAATTAATATCTTCCTAATAAGTAGTCTGGAAGCAAATTTTAAACCCGTTTCCGGGAAATTTACTGATTTTCAATTTGAAATTGTTTTAATTTAAAGCTTTCCTCCAAAAGGACATCAAATAGGAGTGATTTATTCACAATATTTTAAATTATTTCAAAAGCGTAAAGTTAATTGTCGTTAAAAAGTAGGTAAGTCATACTTATTTGTTTGACAGAGCGACACATTTATTTCGCTGTTTTTTAAATCAAAATGAACAATTTAATGCCGATTATATACATTTTATTGAATGCCAAAGCCTTTTTCTTAAACACTATAATATTTATGGTTTTGAAAATAAATAATAAAAAAGTATTATTTTTTAAAGCATAAAAGTTTAAAAAATAAGCAGTAATTTTGCGAAAGCTTAATATCGCATAGCAAAAGTATGATAAAATTTGTTTTATAAAATAATACACATATATAAAAACATACTTTTGCAGAATATTATACTAAAAATTCGCAAAAAGCTGCAATGCTAAAACATAAAAAAATATTATTTTCACTAAAAATACTAACCTGGGTAAGCGCCACGCACCTCTCCGACAGCGCCATTTTTTTGCGTTCATTTTGCAGTGAAAAAAAAATTATTTAATGTCCGAATAAACTTTAACCGCACACATGGCAAGCTCGGGTCTCGGTGACCGCGGAGCGACGAAGCGTGGCGAAGACGCGACAGTCGCGCTCGTGACTGAACGAGGCTCGTTGCGTTGGATATTGGATAGGGTGGCTCTGGCCATCCCTCGCCCCGCGCCCCCCGCTCCTCATCCACCCTCCTTCGTCGCTACGAGCTTCAGCAAGTCCTGAGTACCCGAACGCCCGCGTGTTTTAGGTACGCCGCACCAGACACCATACTTCATATTTTAATAACACAACACAATAGGGACATTATCTATAGTAAATAATATATACATATTAATTTACCTATATTTTATGAATAAATATTTACGCTAAAACTACAGATTGAAAAAAAAATGTACAGTATCCTTAGTGGATATTAAGTAGTAAGACGTATATACGTCCGCGTAAAATACACAACGATATATGTCACGGAGTTATTACTTTGATTTATATGATAGTGTCATATATTTTATCAAACTGCCTCACCCCACGCAAGATTTTCTAAATTGAATTAATGGTGCTACTGAATTCTGTATCTGTGGATACCTTTTATTATTTTGGTTAGGTTTACGGTTATCGTTAGGCCAAACGGAAAATAATGTTACCAGTTGCCTGTAGAACCAATGCGTATTGAAGGGTTTTAGGTTGTTAGGCGGTGGGGATACTTGACTGACAAAAATTACCTCTTTTAGGCTTAATTTGTCGCAAACGGATGTCATAGTCGAAAATGTTCTTCACATACCCCTGATATTGTAGAAAAACCGATACAAATCCAAATTCTAAACCCTAGTTTGAAATGGAAAAATCAAGTTAACAATAAAAACTTTTCCACTTAACGTAGGTACACGAATTTTTTTTTTTTTATTTTACTTCAGAACTTTATTAGCGTGATTAGTTTGTATAGCCATGCCGAATTACAGCTTTTTCTTAGTACAATATAATTGTCCTTAAGAAAATAAACCATTTCATTCATCTTAACCATTTAATAGATGGCATTTGCCATTTCCCAAAATTCTTGTGATAGTATATTTTAAGAAATATAATGGAAAATATTAATCATAGACCCAAGCGTCATCAACAAGAGATACTATGCGTAATAAAAATTTTACAACAATGTTCTGAATATGAGGTATGAAACAATAATTACATTACACTGACATATTCTTCCGTTCGACCTGCGTTAAATCTTTTGATGTTAAATGATATGTACATGTATTAATTAAGCTTGCTTGAGAGTTACATACATTTCACCTACATTTAATTTAATCCGACATAAGCAGCACCTACCTACATAATTAACTATACACATACCTACACCTCCATTAGACTAACTTTTTTCTGTTGGTGCATACATAATGAGCACATCCGTGACAGTCTGGAGGTACGTACGTGATAGACGACAACCAGGATACTCGGAGGTCTGGACGTGGCATTGTAATATGTAGGGCCAATTTGCATACAGTTATATTTTCCGTGCATAAGGACTATGAAACTGTTACTAGGAGTGTGAACATTATAATATTACGTAGTAAGCAATAGTACCTAAGTTACTATCAATTCCTGCCGGATATACGCGTGCGTAGCTGCTCCAAAATACGAAACGGAAAGGTATTAACATAGTTCATTCATAATTTAGTTTATTGATGTTCGAAGCACGTTGCACGAGCTTCGTTTCTAGAGTTATATTGACAAAATGAGTAATTTGTCTATAAACTAAGATTCAAGGAAAACGAGGAAGATGCGACACGATCTTCAATCGCGTATCAAAACCTAGTCTAGACACAAGTGCTCACCACGGCACGTACTCAGTTTATAGTGTGAACGAGAAAACAGTTCTTACAGCCACTTGTATGCAGCCACTATTTGCAATCGGCATAATAAAAGTTTCTAGCTGTCCCCCGCGGTTTTAGCCGCGTTCCCGAGGGATATCAGATTTTCCCGGGATAAAAAGTAGCCTAATATATTATTCCAGGATATGCTCTATCTATGTGCCAAGTTTCATCTATATCCGTTTAGTAGTTTTTGCGTGAAAGAGTAACAAACATACAAATCTTTCCTCTTTATAATATTAGTATAGATTTCAAACAGATTTCGATGGTAGGTATACCTAACGAAGCCAGCTATAGGCATGTGGATATATTATGAATGGCTGCCCTGACACAATAACTAGTTTCACGGCTGATTTGGCATGTTCAGTCAACAGTCCGGGTCAAGGGAATCAATACAATACGCATAATAATAATTTAATATTAAAATGTACTTGTAGTTTCAACCTGATTATAATTTTATTGTGACAGTTACATAATTAAGTATGTTACCAAAAACAAATTTAAGTATAAAATTATAATTATAATAAAGTATAAGCTATATAAGAATATATAGCTCAGATATAATTATCAAACTAATTTAGAATTCAAAACATTAAAAAAATATATCCAAAAGGCACAAAGTGTATTTTGTTATTAATTCTGCTGAAAGACTTCATAAAAACAAACTAAAGAAGCTAAATCGGTATTGCACAGAATTCTATTATCGTGGTAGTCTGCTCTCTGTAGATGAAAAGTAATTATGGAAAATATGTAAAAGCATCCACCCTGGTTTGAGTTAAACCCTTATTCACTACAGCTCTCTTTTATTTCGCTGATTGCACTAGATAGTCATTGCTGAGTCTAAAGGTTTTTCGTTTTTTTCAACAATGTAGGATGTCATGCTAATTTCTATTCATTCTATATTTTACTCTATAACCTAGCATCTAGGCCTATTCATATAGGCATATTTACTGTGCGATACAATTCTGAATTGAATGCGAAGTGCTTTACATCCTTCACGGAAATGTGAATGGAAATATTGATTTCTTCCCACAGATTATTGCATGTTATCATGTCAAATTATAACGCACTTATATTTCTTTATTAAAGCCCAAATACGCCTCGATCTACCTAGCTTTTTTATATTCCAGGATCATACCTGCACGTTTATCTATAAAGTTTTTACTCCGCTTTACGCTACGGTTCGAAATCCTCGTAACCTCAAAGTGGCGATAATATAATAGATGGAAAGTAAAATAAATCAAAGCTTAGGCAGATCGCTTACCCATTTTATTAGTATTATCCAGTACCTATTACTTTAAATACTATACTTACACAGAATAAATAAAAGAAACACGAAAACCTGACTCGTATTAAAACATTATCGTTAGATCAAATTCTGGTAGTTGCTTGCCTAACCATACAGATCAAATATATGGCATATTAAGTTTCCTAGTAAAGTATCAGTGCGTAGGTACTCATACGTTTACCTTATTAAAAATGCCCTTCATTACTCCTAGAATCATTGTCAAGGCGCATAAATTACCAGGTAGTAATAATTTATTGTAGTTCTTGGTGGTTTGGGAGGCTTATGCCCTGGTGTTGGATGATTTGGGCTGCTGATGATAATGATGATGTACTCGACACGTTACCATCGATACCAAGTACTTATAACAAAGCATACGTCAATGAACTGAATAATATGTTAGAAGAACGTGAATCTTCGTTATCATCTTGTATTTCCAATGCTTTGAAAGCAGGCACGTATCTATACTTTTACATACCTATTAGTATACCTCTTTGCCTTGCGAGAAATATGTTTTTTCAGTTGCTTACTGCTGGGTTTATTTGCCGATGAATAGAGATGTTAGTAAACAATTTTTATATTTTTATTACTGAGTACCTGTAAACCTTTGCGTTTACTTCAATGGGATGTAAACTGAAAATGCTTTGATGATATCAGTGATTATAAGAGACCCGCGGTTTCACCCGCGTTCCCGAGGGATGTAACATTTTCCCGGGACAAAAAGAATCCTGTTATCTAAGTATGTTGCTTCTAATAACTTCGAGAATATGTGTACAAAGTTTCATGATGATCAGTTAAGTAGTATTCGCGTGAAAACGTAACAAACAAATTTACATTCACATTTATAATATTAGATATCTAGATCTTGTTATCATTAGAAGAAAATGAAACGTCAATTATCTGGTTTCCATAGTACAAGTTCTGCTTAGTTTGGGACCAGATGGCCGTGTGTAAAGAATGTCCCAAAATATTTATTTAACTTTTAGATTTCCTCTCAAGGCCACTTCTTGAAAACAGGTAATCCAAAGTGTAACTATTCCCTTACATTGCATGCAATTAAAATATAAATTATGTACATTACACACAATATATTATTATCATCCTCACATGAATGAAAGAACCAGAAATGTGATCAGTTCTATGACCTGCCCACGTTAGCTTGCATAAGTTTAATCTGCTTCTTTTCATGAAATATCTGCAAAATTTCGCCATTACAGATTCTGTCCCCGTTCTTCCAAATTGTGCGACGGGGTTGGTCGAGGTATATCACGCGATTGAAATTGAAATTCTATGTTTAGTCAATGAACAAAATTATGTTCACGTATACCCGGATAGTATAGACACCGAACCTCCCAGTCTGATTCGGTACTATTAATTTTGAATGGACTTCAATGACAAAATAAATCCAGTAATTAAAGACTTATCAGTGTTCATAATAAACTAAAAGTGACTTTATAAGTTTAAGTGACGTTTTTATTATTTTAAAATTATAAAAAAGGCCACAATTTTGAATTTACTGCGGCCATATTTTCAATATAAAATTTGTCAAATAAAGATAGAGATAAATCTGTTGCTGGCATCGATATTAAAGTCATAAAGATGACTTACGGTCGACCAACGTCTGCCAAATAAATTACTAGAATTATTTACTTTATAAGCGGAATTTCTAAAACTCACTGTTTAAATCTAAAATTAAACAAAATAAATATTATAATTTTGAACATGAAGACGGGATGCAGTTAAAAAACTACAGGATAATTATTATTGATCTATATATTTTGTGTTATAGTGTATAGTTATACCTACAGGACGCTTTCATTACGTCTGAGGCCCCTTTTTATAGAAGTAAAGATTATTACATTAAATTCTAAGATAGACATGAATAATTCCTTTTACAGCAAACGTTGTGGAATCTCTAGGGCAGAAATAGCGGCGTTAACGAGTTAAATGTGATGTACGAAGGACGCTAAGTGTCTACCTATCTGGGCAACACTTAATATTGTAGTTTGAATTCTACGCCTACTCAAGGTATTTGTGGAATGATAAAAAATAAACATCCTAAATACGAAATAAATAAAAACATTCGTGCAGTTATTTATAAACTATCGTGCTATTTCAGCACACCCTGCCTATTTCGTGTGTGAACACGGTTTATGAAAATATTCCGAGTCGATAACTGACCTTTTTAATATTTTAACACAGTGCTGTCACACTACGGAAGTAACGCATGGTTAAAATAAGGTTTGAATTGTGTACTTTTTATTTTTTAAAGGTTTAAAGCTAAGAGGAATTCAATATTTTGTCTAAAAACTCAGAACAAGTGATGCAATTTTAAATAGAAACAGTTTGAAACGAATGGCTATTCGTGTTAACGAGATATTCTCATTTGTTTTTTACCGCGCAGAGTTTAAAGAGCTTATGCTCTTTTTATCAATCCGTTTCAGCATTTTTGAACTGTGTTTCATTAAGCTATCCTGAATAAAGACTTTATGATTCCGATAGGGTTTATCGAAACGTAATATAATACTAAAGTAGAGTTATATAGGGTGGAATTCGTGTTTTAGTACTATTATTATATTCTTCAAACAATTCAAACAAAGGGAATCTATTTTTGAGTAAAGGCCATCTGACACAAACCTTAACAAAATTTCATTACCAATTATCACGCAGAATTTCACGTTTATTTTATAATGCTGTATAAAGCTGGTACCTACATTTAATTAAAGAACCGTGATTATTTATATAAGTCATAACATTCATAATTATGAACGAAATAACGTATTTCAAACTGTTGCCCAAATAATATGACAAAAAGTTAAACATTTGATCTGTGAACCGCAATATTTCCGTAATAAGGCAACCTTACATTGTGTACGGATTAAATGTAAGTTGCAATGATTGGAAGACAAGAATTAGATCAATTTTTACCCTGTTAATAGCTTGGACGACCGAAGCGATGTCTATTCAGCCAAGTTAAAGCACAATGAGAAATACATAGCTTTAAACATTCCTCAGTGATCGGATCAAATTCCTGTAGCAGTTCTAGAGTTCGAAGCTAACTAACACAATAACAAATAAAAATGATGTTTTATAATGATAATTCCAAATTTAGCTTTATAGGTATCGAGTTAAGTAACCAATAAAAATAAGTAAATAATTTAATTAAAAGCCGTTTTATTCCATAATTCAAAGTTACATTTCCAATGTTAATATTAAATTATCTTACTCTTTTTTTATTGAAATAGTGACCTCTTTTTGGGTAAGGGCCTCCTCCAGATTTTTCCACAAATCCCTGTCCTTGCATGTATTTGTCCAGTACCTAGTAACCAATAAGAACTATAAATTAAATAAAGGCCACTCTTTAACATTACTAAATAAAATAATTTCACATAAGAATATGTTCATCAAAAAGTAGTAACCGTGTCAAAATCGGTTCAACCTCGTGTGTATATAGCAGGGATGAGATGGAGCTCCGTAACCGAAACAATCGGATATCCAAAATAAAAATCTATCCGAAAACGTATCCGTATCCGATATAAAAGGTTCTAATAATTTCGGTTATGGGGGGAGACTAAATGAGATACGTTATAAACGGTTTAACGATGCTTGTTTTTTTTTAAATCAATATAGGCTGACAATCAAGCTATCTAGCTGATGGTAAGAGAACACCGCCGCATACGGACTGCAACCCAAAGGGCATCGCCAATGCGTTGAGACGTGAAGTTGTTAAGTCTCATGTGCCTGTAATTTCACCGGCTCCCTTACCTTTCTAACCGAAACACATGGGTAAGGTGGTAGTATTTCCCCGGAAGAACTCTCCACTAAGAGCTCTACTACTCAAGAAAAATATAATAATTGTAGTACGAAAAATTTTCATGAACTGTTTATAATAAAGTAAATATGGCAAACCAACGTTTGCCGGGTCAACTAGTTTCCTATAATATATCATCCACTAAAGGAGGCGATTCTGTAAAGTTTTGATGTCTATTTTGTAAGAACATAAATACATGTTCACAATTATAACGATACTATCTAGCTGTCCCCTGCGGTTTTACCCGCGATTCCGAGGGGTGTAAAATTTTTCCGGCGCAAAAAGTATCCTATGTTACTTCTAATACCTCCAAGAATATGTGTACATAGTTTCATAATGATCGGTTAAGTAGATTTCGCGTGAAAGCGTAACAAAGAAAGTTACATTCATATTTATAATATTAGTAGAGATTTTACAAGAGTGAATCTGCGGTGGTTTGCTCATTAGCATCAATGTCGCGCTGACATTCGAAAGTCAACCCATTTCCTAATACTATGTTTGCTCGATAACTAATATCAAAATAAGGTCAAAGTTAATAGAATCTTTTATTTTAATCGATACACGTTAAAATGAAAAATAGAGGGTAAACATGATACTGTATCAAATTACTGTACTATAATCCTGTTAAAATTATAAATGCGAGTGTTTTTATGGCTGGATGTTTATTCCTCTTTCACGCAATAACTCAGCAGATTTGGATGAAGCGTGGCACATAGATAGAGCATATCTTGGAATGACATATAGGCTACTTTTTATCCCGGGAAAATGTCTGTCACATCCTTCGGGAACGCGGGTAAAACCACGGGGGACAGGTTACAATAATCCACTGTTACAATTGTAGAAAAATATCGAAGCCCGCAAATATTATGTTGTCTCACGCCATATATTGGACGTGAACTTGGCGCGAGACACGATTGTGTCTCCGGATACATACTTAGCTTATACAAAGCCACGACACTATATGAGACTAGCTTGGGTTGGAGTGTCAACCATTTAGAAGTACTACTTCCGCTATCTCCTATTTCACAGTTTACAAATAAATACTCAACTTTACTCTGACACTTTCATGTACTTTTGTCTTTATTAATATGCCAAAAGAAATACATATTAGATGTAGGTAACACCTATATTAAACATATTTTTTCATTGATTCATGATTACAATATTATCACCCATAAAAAAAATATTAATAAGTGGTAGGAACGTATTTGTCAGATTTACAATTGAATGTATATTGCCAATAAAATCTCGCAATTGTCTCCCTCACTTGTAATTATTATATCTGATTTACATCCACAGCCCCCTTATTCAGCTAATACAAACTTCGTCGGCAAGCCGCTTCACGGAGGCCTCGGAGAGCTCTACTACCCGGTTCTACAGAGATGGAGCATAGAGGCCCCGTCGAAACATCCTCGAGTTAGTGTTATTTTCCTTACAGAATCTAGCCTCTGGTATTTATTATTACTTTCGATTCGATTTGTTTTTTATAATAACATTTTACACAATTTTCATGACTATTTCCTGAGGCTGCAGCTAGAACCGATAATTTTACAATTTACCTTTTTACCAATTTTGCCTTTTTTCGTACCGTGAATCCATTAACCAAATCTACAAAAGATTATATTAACCTTTACCTTAATTTTACATTAGTTACACGGGGAAACTCAGTTACAGGAAAATAGGGGTGACTTTCAGATGTCGGCGTGACATTGATGATAACACGAAAATACTTGTGAAATATATATGAAAAAAATAAATGAACCCTATATTTTTTTGAAGGTTGGCAACATTGACAACTCAAGCATTTTGCTATTAGGTACTGTTGACGCGAAGATATTATATTGATCAACTGTGTCACCATAGGTAATATATTTGAAATTAGCGGGAGGACAAATCTAACCCTAGCTATGGAAAGGCTGCACAACCACTCACCTCGGTGTTGGAGCCGACCTGGCGCGTTCTTCCTTTGTACGAGGGGTCGATTGTCTGCGGTACTTCGATATAAGAGTGGACGGAACCGTGCTGATGATGCACTGGCTCCAGAAAAGCGGTGGCGTAACTCCTGAGTAGAAGAGAGCACACGCGACTGGGCGCAACCGACGGTGGTCCAGTACTAAAGTTTGTAGTCGTGCAGCGAAAATAATTTGAATCGAAAAGATTTAAGAGTACCTACTTTTATATTAATAATTAGAAAGAAAAAAATAAGCACCGAATACCTTCGGCGCGAACAGGTACAGAGATATATGCGCAGTAATCATGCATGTGGGTTGCAATAAAAAATGTAAGTAAAAGTAAAAATGTAAGCTACAATATTGAAGTAATAATTCATATGTTGTTGTATATGTTGTATGGGTACTATGTACATATACAAAATAGTAATGGAAAAATAGGGGTTGTCAAAGTGACCACAATTGCAGTATAGGCTTTTAAGGCACATTTTATTTTATTTCCTAGAAACCTTTTTTCTTAATTGCATAAGTACACCTCTGTCTATGAACTTTACTCTTAATGAGAGAAATTAAACGAGGTATTTAAGGAAATATACAAGCTTCTAACATCATCAGTGGAACCGCGGTCCCCAGGCACCATCACTTAGCATGGCCTTTTTAAATCTAGGAGTCTCACACCTCGCTTCTCCATATTTCTTTGGTCGCCAAAGTCACAATGATAAAGAGGTTGCTAGCGAAGGTCAAAAAATTTTCAACGAAAACCCACCTGCCACTTTCCATAGATAATTTTTTCATTAAACAACGAACTTGTTTTTTTTTATAAAAGTAATATAGTCGCAGTCACGTAATTTCTTTTGCAGATTAAAGCAAATCAAGTAGACAGTGAACGTGGTAAAAGTGGAAAATTGCCAAAATGGTAGGTCATTTATCAACGCCACTTTGGTGACATCTCGCGCCTTCGGTGAATCTTAATGGAAAGACCACCACCGTGCCATGTTACAAAACCACGACTCTTTAGTTGTCTTTAGCAAGGAATCCGACATATGACAAAGACACAATGCACAATGTTAGTTCCTAATACATATGTTCTGTGTGACTGAGATATGGAAAATATAATTTACAGGAAAAATGCTATCATTTCATGAATTTATTGTGCATTTCATGAAGTGAAAACCACATCTAATAATACGGTAAGGACGTAGCTTCAACCTCAAACTCTCTAGTTGAATAAAAATAAGGTAATTTAATCCTTGACAGTTTCCTATAATGTTTTTAGGTTTTAAGTACCATAGTGCAGAAGTGTTGGACCTTGTAAGAGCCATTTCTTAGTATATTACTGTTAATATATTCAGGGTGACTGGTGAGATACCTTCGATACTTATGGAGAGTACTCGGTACTCGATTCTCGTTAAAATGACGTAATAAAATTAGTTACTTAATTTATGACCAAAATTTCTCTAAAAATAAGTGAAATGGGGATATTATACTCTCTAAACACGACGCGGTGTTTGTTGTTTAAGTTTGCGCAGGTAAATACGGGACTCTCGGTATACTGTTTACTAAGCTTACTAAGAAGTAATTTAATATTTATTTTACATGTTATTTTTTTTTCATCATATATGATCGCCAACTATCACATCCGCAAATATTGAAGGTATCTCACCAGTCACCCTGTATATATAATTCTACTGTACGTGTGTATGTCACTGAACTCTTCCTAAACGGCTGGATAGATTTTGATGATTTTAATTGTGTGTATTCCAGTGGATTCGCTAATGGTTTAGATTCACAATTAGACCCGGTAGGAGGCGCTGCGAGCGAACTCCTGCATTTTTGTATGGACTTATTTCGACAGGACGACGTCTGTCCGGACAGCTACATTTACAGTTATTATTATATTTATATTATATTATAATTATACATTTTCTAATCCAAACAATATAATTAGGTATATAATTTCTTAATTATGCCATAAAAGCAGTATTCATTTTGCACATAATTCAGCATATACAAGTCCCTTAGGAATCCCTTAACTTAAACAGCTAGTTAAATAGTGAAATGAAGTTCAAGGATTGAAATGTTAACATAGGCTATGCTACGCAAACAGGTATAACCTACCTACTTGTGGGTGAAATAGATGACGTATTAAAAATCATAATTAGGTGAGGAAATCGACTCAATGTAATTAATGCAAACATATTATTTGTTCATCGAAACATTAGTCATTTTGCTAAAAAATGTGATATGCACTCAATAAATACTAGAAATAAGCACAAACTCGTGACCTCTGCTTATCGACTGCAAAAAGTACAAGGTTCATTTCTGGGACTAGGTGCGCGCTTCTATAACAAAATCCCTGCATCGACTTTAGATTTGTCCTTGCAAAAATTTAAGGATCATATTAAAGCTGTATTGGTAAAAAAGGCTTATTACAACATAAATGAATATTTAAATGATAATAGTGCCTGGTTGTAAATGTATTGTTGTATGGTATGATTTTTTTTTATTTGAATGCAATTTAAATTTATCTATAACTTTGAACATGTTATGGTCACAGTGATAACACTTTGTGTGTATTCTAAAATTCATAATTTTTGTTTTTTTTGATGTGCTTCAAACTTAAGTTAGTCATGCTCGCTTTAATGCCTTTGCTTGTGGCGGCGTCGTGTGGCGGGTCGCTCACTTACCTACAATATGGCGAGGAGGGCGATGGCTGCCACATGCGTCATACTTGTGAACAGGTGCTGCTTGAGGGGGCTGGTCGGCTTTAGTTTGTTTGTATTTTTTTTTTCATTACATATTTATAATATTATATTATTGTTAAATAATTCTGCAATAATGCCATAACACACAGGTATTGTCAATGAGACTAAATAATATTTTATGTAATAAATCTAAGTTTGTTTTTTTTTTTTAAAAGAGTAATTGCTGAGTTTATTGCCGGCTCTTCTCAGTAAAAAACAACCTTCCGAACCGGTATTAGAGTCAGACTATTCATAAGTGCTTGTAAAGGCCTATTTGAATAAAAATATTTTCATTTCATTTCATTTCATAGGTAGGAACTAATTTCTAGGTAGGAACTTAAGGGAGCTGGAAGTTTCCATTTTTCAAACTTCTTGGTGTAATGGAAACCTGTGTTATCATCAAAGAATGTTCATTTTAATACGAAGTGATGTAGATACCAATTAGTAGGTTATTACTGTCCATATTTCGATCTGGTTAGATTCGTTACCTCGAGGTTCTTTATCGACTGACTATCTCCATCGACTAGTGGTAATAATATTGAAGAGAGTGAAATAGAATTTGTTAAAGTAAAGAAGTTGTTCGTTAATTGGAGCTAGCTTCCGTTCCCGTATCACCCGCGCTCCCGCCGGATTTAATGTATGCCGGGATTAAAACATTGTCTATGTCCATCTGGACGTTTCAATTTGTATTTATTAAATCAATACAGTCCATTATGCCTTCCACATACAAATAAATCCGCTGTTTTTTGTGTAATATTACTTTCCGCTGTAGCCCAGTCGAATGTTAATAAATTCCTGTTCCGTGAGAACTTTAGAAAAGTATATAAGAACACTCTCATATAGAAACGGAATGTTGTGTAAAAATTCCAAGTCAATTCATCAAATACTTTAAGAGTTTTGAAAACACATACATAAAGATGCTGAATTTTGATATGTACCAGACTAGCGTACTTTGGAGGATTTTTTCAAAAAGTGCCTTGGTGATTGCCTTTCGCATGCTTACAAACTCACAAAATTCACGCTCTATCAGTTCAATAGTAACATAGATACGAGTATATTATATTAATTAGTGTATATATATGTCATTATAGAAAGAGTACATTTTATCATTAGGAAAACATGAAATTCCTAGGCAAGTAAAACTGCGGAAGCAAGTAATCACTACATAGTATAAAACAAAGTCGCTTTGTCTGTCCCTATATCCCTATGTCCCTATGTATGCTTAAATCTTTAAAACTACGCAACGGACTTAGATGCGGTTTTTTTTAATAGATAGAGTGATTGAAGAGGAAGGTTTTTATGTATTATATAATACATGTGATATCCCACGGGAACGCGGGTAAAACCGCTAGGGACAGCTAGTACTCAATATAATTGGTGTATCATAATTGTTCATAATGACACATTGCAAAATGGTAAGTTTGTATTATTTTTCGGGTTACGTTTTATTTCTATAGTAAGTGAAATTAAGTGGATGGTAGGAAAGATTATAATAACCGGTAACATTGATATCTCGGTCATTAGCGCGCGCTGAGTAACTAACTTATGCAATTAATCTATGCCTTCACTAGCCAAATGTCCCTCGAATAAGAGCGAAACTATACCTAAAATTAATCCTACAGATTCATTTCTGTCAGACGAGTCTCGATGAAAAACGTGCAGTCAAGTTAGCCTATAAAGCGCTCGAGTTATAAAGCTTTTTGCAAAAATCTTACAAAGCACGTTAGTATAAATTGCATAAAGTAAAATCTGTAGCTGCCAGCAAAGATGCAAAATTTCGTTATCTTTTCAGGGAAACTCATTTTATATTAAATTTCATTACGTAGGTTATCTTTATAGGAGACTTGAATAAAACACTGCCTGTCTTACTTCAATTTATTTTCAGCCCGTTCATCCTAAACCTCCCGGAATTTCAAAATACTCTTGTTAAAAACAGGTTAAACATTTAGTTTCATAATAAATTACCTAATGGTTGCACTTATTGTAAACACCCCCCTTATTCAGCTAATACAAACTTCGTCGGCGAACCGCTTCACGGAGGCCTCGGAGAGCTTACCTCTCACGTGATTAGTAGTATTAGCGTAGTAAGCGACAGAGACCGAGCAAAGAGGCCGCGACGAAACATCCTCGAGTCAATGTCATTTTCCTTACAGAATCGAGACCCTGAACTCAATTGCATGATAACTTACCCAATTAAACTACAAGATTTTGATTAAATCATACTATAATTCTATAATTCCTAGTAAATAAATTTTATTTCCCCTTCCATTGTGATTCGTAGACAGGATAGTAGATATATTTTTTTTTTGTTTTGTCCTCCCTGATTTTCTACACAGACCGGTCCTGCATCTAGCGGCTCCCACCTATTCTGACAAGAACGTCGGTTCACCCAAATTTATTCATCAAAATTTATCACTGGCAGTAGGTATAAACTGATGATGACCTCCTTCAGGCGCTGAAGTATTTTGGAGGCAAAGATTAGCTTCCACAACGCAGCCCAATCGAGTTGAATTCTTCGATTGACCTCTATGTCGAAGTTGGATCTGCCTAGTTGACAATATGTCCTAGCTAAACAAAGTCGTCAATATCTACCTCAAATATTAGCAAAGACCGGTATTGGTGCTATATAGACTTTGGACCTAACTGAATGATATGTTGTACAAGCACTGGCAACACTTCGATATAGCAAACGTTAATCTGGTATCGCTGTAGAGTCTGTAACAACGCCCATATGGAAACTGCCCCCTTATTCAGCTAACACAAACTTCGTTGGCGAGCCGCTTCACGGAGGCCTCGGAGAGTTTATCTCTCACGTGATTAGTAGTATTAGCGTAGTAAGCGACGTAGACAGAGGACGGAGACCGCGACGAAACATGCTCGAGTTAGTGTCATTTTCCTAACAGAATCGAGCCCCAGGTTCGTAAGGTTGTAAGTCGTCGAACCTGCGAGTAAGACGATTCATAATGACACTCCACAAAAGCGTATAAACGTGGCTAAGGACTGATATCGGATGGTAGTTCTTCAGAAGTAGTAGTCTTAAAGTTGATCTAATCTATAACAATATAAGAATTATGTAATATGTTTTAAGAAATAAAATATAGTAACTATTATGGTAATTTCTGGCCACTCGCCACAGCCATAAGTGGTCATTGACCTAAATTTAGTACAGTGTTTACTATTGAACCTAGTTTGTGGCTAATAGATATTTGAACTGCATATGATTATCGGAATAACGCATAGCACAGTTCATTTTCTTCATTATCATTGAGCACGCCTCAAAATAAGCGTATTAATTTGCTCTACTAGTAAGTAGAACCGTACTGAGAACTGAGGAACGATGAATTAACCAATACCGTATATAATAATCAAACAATTTGCATCGGAGCTGGGAGTGCTATATTCAGGTCCTATAGGTTGACTGTAATTAGGTGCCATAATAGATAGTATGGCTTATTCTGTGATGTTATCGGAAGTTTCTGTCATAGCCTCACGAGTCACGGCGCATATAGGCGTATTCAATTTGAAACAATAATTTCGGTTATGTTGCTGTCTGGTTAATATGTTATTACATTTTACTGATTGGAATACGAATTGTGTGCAACAAACTTATATATATATGGACCCTTCTGATAGGCATTCGAAGATGTGGCTGCATATTTTGGTCAATGTAGACCTTATAGACCTTAGAGGTTTATAGAAATATGTACCCACTCTTACTGCCTTCAAACCTTCCATGTCGAGCTTGCGGCCTCATAGTAGTTGGGAGTTTTACTTTTTACTGCACGATTTGAACTGCAAAATACACTCGATTTCATTTAACTTGTAACTTTAATGAATGTTTGTTTATATAATAAAGGCCTGGACCAATTTTGATAAAAAAAAATCGTGTGTGTTTCAGTGGATTCGTGAAAAGTTTAGATTTACAATTTGATACGGTAGGTGGCGCTGTGATCGAGTTCTATAATTTTATTTTGTTGAATACTTATGGAATCAGTTGGATGGTTCTTGGCTATAGTTCCGGTAGGTGGCGCTGTTGTCGAGTTCCTGTTTTTTCATTTTATTTTCCCACGACCATTATCATTAATATTGTTTTGGATAAAGGACTGTTTGATGGCGCTGTAGTAAAGTTATTATTAGGTCATAGCGCCTACAGGGCAGAACAACGTATTTCGGAACCGCTAGTGTTTATATATACACGGTGTTATAAGTTCAAAAACAATGAAATTCAAGTTGAGTTTATGTTTGAGTACAGTACAATTTAATTTGTATCGCTACAAATGACTCAAGCAGATCAGTAAAAAGAAAATTGCCACTGACGAGTAACACTAAAGCTTCTATTTGATCTTCCTAAGGAATGGTAAGACAAATACCGAAACAGTTCTTCCACATATAATAAGGCAATTGCGAAAAGTGCACTGCAATTTGACTTCATGAAACGTTAAAATGTATTTTATACATCGTCGGCTCGGATCTCTGTCCACAGTTAGTTAAATTGCAGACTCAAAAGCTAGAAGTAGAGTGTATTAAACCTACTTTATTTGTGATAAAGTATTTTAAGGATAGCTCTCTTACATGACTCCTTGTATTACTCGAGTATCTTAATACAAAGTTTATTTGTATTAGACGCATTCAAGAAAGGAAAATATACTATACTAGCTGACCCGACAGACGTTGTCCTGTCTTAACTATGAATATTGAATTCTAATCTTCTGATTGAATCGACAGTGAAATGTGCATTAAGAAATTATAAATTAATTATTTTATCAATATAATTCCAACCCATGCGTCTATCTTATACGACATTTGCAGTGCGCATTCAGTCAATCTTGCAACTGTCAAACGACTGACAGTTAAGTCGAACGCCATATAGTCGTACATTAGAAAAGTGAATATAGTCGTTATGTTTTCTTAAATTTTCTAATGTTCCGCGCAACTTTCTTATTTTTTTCTTTCATAAGAACCTTTTTCTGACAATAACCAACACAACAAAAAAGAATTAGCGAAATCGGTCCAGCCGTCTATGCGTGATGCCGTGACTAAGGGAAATAGGGATTCATTTTTATATATATAGATATATGAATCTAAATAACAAAGTGGACGTTCAGGTACGACCCACTACCTACAGTCACACCCACCAGACAGATTTAGCGCTGTTTCTCATATATGTTCAGACGAATATTAAATCTGCTTCACTTGACATTATTTATTGATAAGTACTGAGAATAGACTTAGAACGGAACTAAGCTGAACGGCGGGTTCATCAAAATTTATTATATTTAGGAATAGTAGGAATTATATTAATTTTAATGGCATTTATAAAGTTTTTTTTCTCTAACTCTGTCTCGAAAACGTCATCTCCAAACGTATAATCTGGGCAAGTATAGTATCTTATATCTGTAAAGTATTTTTGTTATGTCACATATTTTAGACAGGCCAATTGGCTTGGTGGTTAGCGACCCTGACTGCCAAGTCGAAGGTCGTGGGTTCGATTCCCACCCAGGACAAACATTTGTGTGCACGTCAAACATGTCTGTTTGTTCTGTGTCTGGGTGTAAATATCTATATATGTATGTATTTAGAAAAATAAAAAATAGTATATGTAGTATCAGTTATCTGGTTTCCATAGTACAAGCTCTGCTTAGTTTGGGATCAGATGGCCGTGTGTAAAAGAATGTCCCGGGATATTTATTTATTTTTTTATTATGTGAGCAAACTATTCAAATCAGATCTGCCATTGTGGAGCTAAATCGTAGTAATCAAACACACAACCTTTTCCATCCATAGTAGTAGTAAAAATGTACTTATGATTAGATGATATTAATTGTCACAACAGAATGAGTAGTAATACTACTGCTACTTCTAACGTCTAACGTTGTCACTTAAAAGTTAAATAAATCATTAACGTAAAAGGATTTTTTTATGAAAAGTTTTCGTATAGTAACCTACTGTCCCGAGAAATAAATAAATCGTTTTGTGAGACCATCGGTCCCAAGCTCAGGATCGCGCAAAAACTACGACATTTCAGAAGCGAGCAAAATAAATGTCCCCATTGTGAACATAACTGGCTCAGCTGTAATTAGTGACATTATGTAGGTAACTGGGAAGGTTCGGAGTTTTAGGGTTCCAATCGTAAATACGAATACGAAAATGTACAAAATCTCCATTTACTGCAATAGTAACTATTACCCAATCTGTGGCACTAAGCAGGAAGGTTGTACCTACAAGTTTGAGCAAAGTTATTACGTCGCGAAAGCTTAGAGCCATTAACCGATAACCAAAAGTTTCAAAATAGATATGCATTGAAAGGTATAAAATATTGATGTAGGTAAATAAAATTAATCTGTGGTCTTTATTGAGGCGCGACTTCGCGCGCCCCGACGGGCGGACGGCCGCCGATTCAAATGCAAATTGAAAATTGACCCACCACCTCCATCATTTTCCGTAAAAGCTATTCTTCCCTAACATCTTAATTACCGATTTCACGTCACCGGCAGAAGCTGGCAATTGTCTAATCAATTTTTTCTTTATTGTTTGTGGACCACCTATACATTACCTACTCTTAAAGTGGCACTTATTTATAGCTTAATTTTACAGTTTTGAACCAAAGTAGATTCTGTGAGATTATTTATAGTCAAAAGGATCAATAGATCAAAAATCGATTTTCAAAAAGTAAATTTCAGTTTTGTTCCCACTGGCTGGACTTTATCCAGTGACTTTACAACTAAGCCGAAATGGCATCACAGTTGCCCGACTGATGCGAGGCTGGGAGCAGCATTATGGCCGGCGCGCGCTCATTGTACTATTACATCGAGCAATATCTCTACTTTAAATTAAATCTAGTCTCTTACAGAAAATTATCCTCATAAACTGCTGACGTGTTTAATAGACAAGGGACAGAAAATTTAATTAAAATGCCTCTATTCACAATGGAAGGAAACTGCTTTTCCCCGACAAAAAAAAGGTGTTGAAGCAGCTTTGTGATTTCTTTTTATTGAGCCTACTTTAATCGATAGTATTTAGCACCCCATAATTCACTATCTAGTATACTATATTAAATTTTGATAGTTATATGTTAAACATTCGCTATTAAACATTTTTATTTATTTTGGAGAGAAAATGATTTGTATATTAAAAATATATAACAAAATAGCATTATTAAAAGTTTTTTTTTTTTTTTCAAATGAAATAAAAAATGCAAAGTTTATTTTTTGTAAATAAGTAAGTCTTTTCGCATTATAGTATGTATGAACTTGTAATAAAATTTCTTTGGCTATACTATTTGTATCTGGCTGGTTTTGGTATCATTGAAAGTTAAAATTTTAAAGAACATAATTCCAAATTCAAATTAGGAAAATGTGTGATTTGCATTTGTTTTTCGTACCGCCAAGATGAGTGAATCTAATGAAGAAATTCGATTCATTTTAAAATGTTACTACAAAAAAGGTAAAAATGAAACGCATGCCGCGAAAAAAATTTGCGATGTTTATGGACCTAGTGCAGTGTCTGTGAGAGTAGCACAAATTTGGTTTAAGCGTTTTCAATCCGGAAATTTTGATGTCAAAGATGCACGTCGCTCTGGTCACCCCATTACGGATAAAATGGATGCCATTTTTGAAAAAGTGTAGCAAGATCGGCATATAAGTAGTTACGACGTAGCTGAAGAACTGGGAATTGACCACAAAACAGTTTTGGTGCATTTGATAAAAACTGGGTACACAAAAAAGCTAGATATTTGGGTACCTCACGAGCTCACTGAAAGAAACCTAATGAACCGTGTACTCATTTGTGATTCTTTATTACGACGTCATGAAACCGTACTATTTTTGAAGAAGCTGATAAATGGTGATTAAAAGTGGATCACGTACGACAAGAACGTGCGAAAAAGGTCGTGGTCAAAGGCCGGTCTGGCTTCACAGACTGTGGCGAAACCCGGGTTAACTCGCAACAAGGTGATGCTGTGTGTGTGGTGGGATTGGAAGGGCATTATTCATTATGAGCTGTTACCACCAGGCAGGACCATCGATTCTGAACTATACTGCGAACAACTGAAGAGATTAAAGCAAGAAGTTGAGCGAAAGCGGCCGGAATTAATCAACAGAAGGAGTGTGGTTTTTCATCATGATAACGCTAGACCTCACACATCTTTAACCACTCAGCAAAAATTAAGAGAGTTTGGCTGGGAGGTATTAATACATTCGCCGTATAATCCTGACCTTGCACCTTCAGATTTCCACCTGCTTCGGTCTCTTCAGAATTCTTTAGGCAGTGTCAGGTTAACATCACGAGAGAACTGTCAAAACCACTTGTCGCAGTATTTTGATCAGAAGTCCCAAAATTTCTATTGCAATGGGATCATGTCCCTACCTACAAGATGGCAAAAAGTTATCGAACAAAATGGTACATACTTTAGTTAAATGTAAATAAACTATATTAAAAATGTTTTGAATTTTCTTAAAAAATGCGAAGGAACTTTTTCCCCAACCTATTAAATACAAATATTAGAGAAGTTAGTTATCCCGTACTTAATTAGTTCATAATAGTTGTTTATTATATGTATTGCAACTATACTATGTAAGTACCTATATAAAGATACGTTCCCAACAACACACCCACTTCCCATTAGAGGTAATATATAATAAAATATAATATGCTATATATAAATATGACTATCTGTACATATACTTGTGTTTGTAGGTACATCACATACATTTGACGAAATTTAATATAAGTGCACTTACCAACTCTGAACCACACGTAAAAGTTATTTCACGAATTGTTGCGCCAACTTTTATCGGATGAAGTGAAACGTTAAACATGCAGCTTTCTGGTTCACTGATGCTTTTCACACACATAAGTCCATGAATTTTCTCTCATGAATATTATATTCATAATTGTTAGCTTTCTGTTGAAGACTGAACTTGTCTTCTTCAGCACGATGAGCTTAGAGCTGATGGGTGGACCACATATCACTCCCGCGAGGATACCAGTGACCTAGAGGCGTTACTCTAGAATAGAAAATACCTCCATACATTAATGGAACTACTAGGTATTGCCATCGCATGAATATGAGTCGCCTCATCAATATTTAATCACCCTAACATCTCATCTGATAATTAATAGTCACAATAGTCTCCGAGTGAACTGTCGGCTGTGACGTACGGACAGACGGACATGATGTTGCCTGCTTGGTACAGTATTGTACCTGTACATTTAATTATACGACTGTCTTATTATTTTCTTCAATAAGTAAAACGTTAAGAATTATAATTATTTGTGAATATGTTACTCTGCTCTATTATATTATAAAGATAAATAAATATCCTGAGGATATTCTTTACACACGGCCATCTGATCCCAAATTGAGCAGAGCTTGTACTATGGAAATCAGATAACTGATATACTACACGTAGTACTTAATTTTTTTTAAATACATATTTATATGGATATTTTACACCCAGACACAGAACAAACAGATATGCTCATGCACACAAATATTTGTCCGGGTGGGAATCGAACCCGCGACCTGCGACTTGGCAGTCTGGGCCACTAAAGCCAACTGGCCTGTCAAGATGACTCATTATAATACAAAAAATAAATTTAGCTCGCTAAAGTGTAAAAACTAACATGACAGATTAGTTGGCGGGTGTAGGGAGGTAACTTTAGACCTTCTTATGATTAGGGGTCAGTGAAAGGTTAAGCCACTTGAGAACCTACTTGGACAAAGCTACTAGATTAAGCTTAGGCCGGCTGAGTACACTGTCTGCCCCACATTGTTTACAATTTAAATAGTAATCACACGAGTCACTGACTTTTAAACAGAAACAGATACAAACTAACGAGTTCGTTATAGTTAGGTAGTAGTCGTTTATTCCCGTTTAATATGATGTTACTTCTTGGATACCTACCCATTTTAAAACAATGAACTAACATTTTTTAAGATATAGGTTATATAAACATTCGCATCCAATCTATAAAGTAAATTTAATATTCCAAGAACTTAATTATCTAATACAAAATTTGGCTACGGCAAGTTATATAAAACATTGGCTACATAATACTAGTTTCCTTTTAAATGAATTATAAATGTAGTACATATGTACGTAACCAGAGTAACTGAGAATGAATTAGCCTATGTTGTATATCAGTTATTTGGTTTTCATAGTATAAGCTCTGCTTAGTTTGGGATCCGATGGCCGTGTGTCGCATGATATTTATTTCTTTCACGCAACTATAACAAACATAACTAATTAATATTTCTTGATATATTAAGTAGTCGTCCGGGGAACCTTTCCACCATAACAATTTCCACCGTGAAGCAGTAGTGCACTAGTACCATTGTGTTCGGTTAGAAAGGTAAGGTAAGGGGGGTTCAATTACAAGTCTTAACAACTTCCCGTCTCAGGGTTGACAACGCATTGGCGATGCCCATGATGATGCAAATGTTCATAGGCGGCGGTTACTACTTGCCATCATATGACTGTCTACCTGTTTACCGACCTATTTGATATAAAAAACAAGAAAACAATTTCTATATGAAAAATAGACACCTGTTCTTCACCCCGCGGTTCCAGCCGCTATCCCGTAAATCCTTGTATGTATTCTCATCTGATAAATTCTTAATAACAAAATATAGCTGTTCGTTGCCTAGCTAATACAGTATAACTGTAACATAACATATAACATTACAGTAATACTCTGCTCATCAATATTCCCAATCCGTTCTGTTTGAAATCGTACTTTGTAATTACCATTGAACTTCTGAAACTACAAATCAATGGAACATGTTTGCAAGTCATAAATAAACTTCATACTTCTTTAGGAATGCTTTTGTATTGCATTCATTTAGTAAAGTCTACTGCAAAGCGGAACTTGTGGTTCTGATGAAGCTTAATTCAAACGTAAAGTTTTCGACAAACTTTTTGCCAGTCACGGACTGCAAAGCAATATCACAAAACTATGCCAAGGTTGAATAGGAACTGTACACAGGTGCTAAACCTACTGATTTAGGAATAAGTATTAATAAGTTAGTAAGTGCTTTAATTAATAGGTAATAAATGTACCTACTTAGTAAAGCGATGGAATACGATGAAAATAAAATAAACGCTGCAATGCGAACGCTCCACAAATACATTTTTTTCGTGCCTGGAAACTAGGTGATAAAAGTCCAAAACGCCACGCGCAATTTAGGGTTCCATAGGATCTCAACGGATGCCTACCTATATGTTGGTGGACTATTACTTACCCGCTGTAAAACCTACTTAAATTTGCCGAGATCTAAAAGGCCCGTTTTACGACTAGGGATGACATTGAAAAAACATATTTTTATTGCTTTTTAGCTGTGATAGTTTAGATTTTAATTTCTTTTTTTTTTTTCATATATCCTAAAATAATAGCTTAAGGGGGAGAGACACATGCCCACGCTTATTATTTGGGAAACTAAATACGCCCAAATATTTTAAAAACCTATCCAACGAGACTTCATCGACGTTGTGTGTGGCACCTCACACAATGGAATGGACGTACAAAACTAAAACATTCGCGTTTTAAACCATGTCAAATAATAGCTTTTTAGTACCAAGAGAATGAGTTAAACTTGGGACAGAGAGAAATGGCGAAACTATACGGTTTCCTTGTTGACTACGAATCCAAACAAAAACTATAAAATATTTGAAAACCGTATAACAAGTTTGTTGCAAAGTGAATATGTTCAATTTGTTTAGAGGCTTCGGGCAGCCCTGGCTCTCGTGAGCCAAGCCAGCTGAGGTAGCGAGACTGTAGCCAGTTCGCTGAGTGAATTTAAATCGGAGTTGAGCTTCGCATTTGGCCCTGGCGACAAGCGCATATTCACTTGACTGTAGCTTTTCCCATGAATGTTGCGGACTGAAGATACACTCTATAGGCAACATGTGACTTTTAAATGCTAGTTAATTAATAAAATATGGACTAAAACTAAATATGTAATCTATTTCAATATAATTTTATTTAGTTCATTCTAAATATAGGTGTGCACTGGGTAGGTGCTTAGGTACTTCAATCTAACTCTTATATTTGTAGATTAGAATAGTTAACGAAAAAAAGCAGCTGTTCTACAAAACGTTTTAAATTCGATCAAATTGCGAGCTGGTAGGTAGGTACTACTATAAAACAGATATATTTCGTAATCGTTGGATTTTATGTAGTAGTAGGTTGGTACCTGATAATCCTTACCTTTCCTTCGTTGCCATAAGAATGCTGTGTTTATAACTAACATTAATAATAGGTTATATTAAAAACCTTTATCTTTAACTATGAAGTTGCCGTGTACCAACCGTTTCTAATGTAATTCTATTTTCGGGACGCCACGTGTGTCGATACACTAGCACTGTCGCACCTTCATACTACCTCCAGGGCAGCAGTGGTGCTGAGAGCTACAAGATGCGCAAGTTGCAGCCCTCAGCGACAGCTGATAATATTTGTGCCTTTTGAAGTAAAAACTTTGGGGCCGTGGGGACCTGAAGCGCGACAATTTTTCAAAGAGCTGTCGACGCGTCTCATAACGTAGTCAGGTGGCAAACATTTAAAAAAAATTATTGTAACGACATGAATTTTAAAAAATATTTAAATCTGGTTTGGCAGTTTTATTTCGCATTTAATTTTAAAAACATCGAATTCCATTTTTTTATTCTGCCATTTGTTGAATATAATCCGTCAGTTAGACACATTATTAAAATAATTATTGAATATGAGTTTGTCATGGTAAAGCTGATGATGCTCATTGTACTGTTGCGATAGGTAGGTACTCATTGTGTTAGCAGCTTTTAACGTTAGGTTCAAAACGATCAAGTCGATTTGCGTCAAATTGGCAAGGTAAAAAAGATTGACAAATGGGTGCCTCACAAACTGATTGATTGCCAGCGCGTCGTACGCGTCTAGGCATGCCTTTCGTTGCTCAACAGACAATAAACCCAAGGAATTTTGAACCGGATGTACCTATACTTAGAAGAACTGATGGCACAATTATCAGCATCATTATAATCTCTTTAATTAACTATGGTCAGTATCAATAATAGACGGTCAATAGCATGGGTGAGTACTACGATTAATATAGAATATAAAAAAACAAAAAAATATTATCCCAGTAAGTTTTTTGTACTAAAAGGCAATTTCAAAGTAATATATTATTATTATACCTACATACCGTAATAAATATCTTTTACTTTTGTCAGGGAATTTTAGTGGCAATCTTTCCGCACCACCTTCAGACCCTTGACATCGTATGTCCAGCCCAAAGTCCACTGTCTAAGCATTTTCCATCAAGGAGTTCGAGTGGCTATCTTCCGGCTCGATCTTCAGGGGTCATGATGGCTCAACGCTACCATGTGTTATTGAAACTACACATGATAACATATACTAGCCCAAATTCGACTGTGCTACCATTAACCATCAGGTAATTCCAGTCCCTACCATCCCACTCCATTATCAGCTCCATGGTACTGTAATATTGCAATTTCACCAGAACTAGAAGTATATGCGGAATTAAGGCAAATCGGATGGAAGGAAATGGTTCTAAATTCAGATACAAGTTTTGTCCCATACATACTAACAGCCATAGATAAATAAGAACATGTAATAATAAAAAGAAGTGTCCATATACCTTTTTACCTTAATTAATACTAATAGGTACCTACTAATCCCTACTTCCCTACTTCTTCTATATATATAAAAATGAATCTGCGAAATGTATGTACGCCCATAACTTCAGGACGGCTGGACCGATTTTGCTAATTCTTTGTTTGTTGTGTTTGTTATTGTACAGGAGAAGGTTCTTATGAAAGAAAAAATTAAGAAAGTTGCGCGAAAAATTAGGAAATTTAAGAAAACATAACGACCATTTTAAATTTTCTAATGTAACCGCTTTTCACAACGTAAACTCTTATAATGTAACCTTATGGTTTTTGACATAAATGTCAGTCGTTTGCAACATCGTTCAACACATAGGCATAGGTCGGAATTATATTGATAAAATAATAAATTTATCATTACTCAGTGCATATTTCACAGCCTATTCAATCGGAATATTTATGAACATTTTTACACTTACTTTTTGAGAAGTGTGTGTTCATCACAGTTAGTTCAGAGCAATCACGCTTCATATTAAAAGTTCAATCGGACGTAGTTACGCAAACCAGAACCAAGCCACAGAATGACAGTTTTGACATAATCAAGATTTTTGTAAAATACCAGTTCCAAACCATAAGCTGCTGAATGTTTTGATTGAGCCTTTTCTTAGCGTGCTTAATAATATAGGAGCCTACTTCTTGAGCATATCTACCAGCTTCTCCTTCAACCCACACGTTAGAATGTGCAATTGTGCAAAAAGGACGAATCTGATGGCTCTTACATCCTTACGTGGACAATTCCGGCGAGCGCTGAGGGCTCTCAGGCGAAAATACATTTAGAATTTAAGAAACAAGGGTGCCCCCTGTGGGGCTCGGACCTCGGGATCAGGACGTTGCGTGGTCATAAAGACTTTAAATTATCTAATTTATTTTTAGTGGTTCTTTATTTCAAAACAAAAAACAGCAATGAATTAATATTAGAGAGAGCGGGGCTAACGTCCATGCCGGCGAGGAGGTGTATTGTGTAGTATCGAGAGCTGAAGATTCGGCTGAAGGCGATTTCGTCGTCAGACTCGGTGAGGGCGTGCCTCGGTCTGCGAACGCGACTGATACGGGACGGAGTGTAAGGACGCAGTCTTTATTATGAGGGGATTGTTGTGGTTAATTGCAGAATCGAAATGGTTACAATATGCTAGATCGTCGCTTTCTGTGTGGATACCGAAATTGAACGACCACATTTGCCTTTTATGAAAAACCCTTTTTTTTAAATAAAAGGAATATGGATCTTTTTAAAATTATTTATTTCACTAAGAATTTGGGTTACAAAAATACCAATATACATACATGCCTCTTTTTAAAATAGTTCATTTACCTAAGAATTCGAAATTATGCAGCATGGTTCTATTTTCCTATTTAAGAAACTTAGTTTATGTGGTTTGGTATCTAAGTTGATAATAGGGTATCTTAAAGCATTAGATTCATAAATACCATGTTTTTGGTTGTTTTTTATTTATCGTGCCACTTCGAATATAATTATTGTAGTACAATATATTTTCATGTATAGTTTGTAATAAAGTAAATATGGCAAAACAATGTTTGCCGGGTCAGCTAGTATATTATAAATGTGAATGTAAGTTTGTTTGTAACGCTTTCACGTGAAAACTACTTAACCGATCATCATAAAACTTTGTATACATATTCTTGGGGGTATTAGAAGTAACATACGATACTTTTAATTAAAAAAATATATATTTTTTTACGAAAGATAATTAAAAAGTTTGTCACAATATCTCAAAATTTTGCTACTTCAACGCCATCTAGTATTCCACTAATGAAGTCCCAATCCTGAGTACTGTAATACCGTGATTTTTAACAGACATTCAGTAATCGACGGGCGCGTCATTATTGAATTGACTATAGTTTCAGCTGTTTGCAATTTTTCTAAATTTATTGTTATTTTTTTGTCATTATATGCAGTATAAAACTATTTGAATTTTTGAGGTTGGGTGTCATTTTTGTGGTTAGATGTTGATTCGATATAAATAAATATGACATTCAAAGCTCGGAAACACGGGTGAATAATAAATGTACTAAACTTGGAGTATATTTGTTGAAAATCATCCGTACCATTTTACTTATTATATTTTATTTAGTAATATAACACGCCAGGGGGCGCATCAATCTCTGGGGAATATCACGTCTTAGAGACCAAACAAGCCAACCAAACACGTCTTAGGGGGGCAAATTAGACAGCGGAAACCTACTAAATTATGTTCATTATGACGGTGGGGCATTGAAAACTAACTTCACTTATAATTTATATCTATTTAAGGAAAATATGGTGCCTTTCCTTTGACACACCATCACCTCAAAACCACTGAACATATTGGGCTGGGACTGCTACCATTCAACGTGGAGTTTTTTCTAGATAAGTTATATATGATGTCGATAAACGCGGGTGAAACCGCGGGGGACTGCTAGTTATTAATAACTGGGAAAAGTTACCCATCCATTTTAAGTTAACCACTTTCTTTGCTTCACAAAGAGTTATTTAAACTAACTCCTGACTACCAGTGGGTAGCATAGTATCAGTGGATACTACTGATCCAATATGGGTAAATATATCTGGCGGTTTATCTATGGATGATGCTGTAATTTAGTTTTCACAGTCCGTACACATTCCAATGAATGAATCCCTACTAATATTATAAATATGAATGTAAGTTTGTTTGTTACGCTTTCACGATCATGAAACTTTGTATTAGAAGTAACATACGATACTTTCTAGTAAAATCAATATAAGGAAAAAATTACTATGTAACAAAATAAATGTTATGTTCCGCCTATGATGATGTCCAATAAAACAAAACACTTTTGAAATTTAAGAAAAAAATTGATGTCTGGTTTTAGGGTTAATTTATTATCATCATGTAATTAATTATCCATTGGAGACCCTTTATATGAAAGCAATAAAGCATTTTTTTCTATGAAATTCAACGTCAAAGGGGATTTTATTTGGACAGACGTTTATGAACTGCGCGTTGAAATAGTTAACTGTTGGCCCTATAATATCATAAATCAAGAAAGTTAAAAGTTTCCTCCCCATTACTTAAATTCTTGTAATAGACTAAATTTTAATATCTTTCCAAATTGACCGTGTGTAAAACGGTTTGTTTCCACCCACGAAATCCATAGACATCACATACTACGGTCGTGTGGCCGTAATAACCAAAGTTACCTTGGTATGGTCAGTGAGGTGTTTTGACATTAGGGAGGCAGAATAAAGCTATATATATTATTATATATATAAATATATTATTATATATAAATCACAACTGTGTTAATAATAAAGCACAACACAATGCAGTACTAAAAACTAGTAAAATAATATGAGTACGTAGGGTAGGGGTTCTAACTATGAGCAGTAGTCCATAAATATTGGGTAAAAATATACGCTGCGGTCTACAGAAAAAATATCCGCACACATCCTAGTGTATTACTAATCCAATTCCATATTATGTTTTGCCCTCCCCGGAGCGTCAGGAGGTCAGTGTTATGAATGTATCTTAAATTGGACCAAATATAGAGTAAAGTGGAAACAAGTCCTGGCAACCCTGTCAAACAAACGTCATTAGATGACTGAACCGACCGGACTGACAACTAGACAGGACAGGCGTTTATTGTCTTTGGTTTGGTGAGAGTGATTAAAAAAAATTTGCCAGCTGGGCGGTTCCGATATATGTAACTAATTCAAAATAATACCATAATAAATATTTACTAACTACAAGTGTATTCATTCATGATTTTATGATTCTCGTCTGCAAAATGTAAGTATGAAACGTTTCAAATGCTTCATGGTTGTTGTTACTTGCTATTGAAATCAATACCTCTGTATGCTGTGTAAATTTTTGCGAAAGTAACAAAGTAGATTAGTGCAATAACCTTCCGTACGAATATACTGCATTACATATATGCCGGAAGTAGTGATATATTTTCAGAGTGGCACCATTCTGAAATCATGGAAATAGTTTTTGCATGATTGTTGTCTAATATCAAAGCTCATTTATTTAACTTATTGCCTACCTCTACATTAAATATGCAAGAGGTACTCTATCTGATGACAAACAGCTTAGTGAACTGCACATAACATTTATTATAATTGAATGGATAGTAATCCTATGCTTTTTAAATTTAATTTACTAGTAACATGAGCCATTTATCATTGCAATAGAGTAGTTATTGATAATTATGTTTTTTTTCTATATAAAATATATCTTGATTATATTGATCTTGATTACTGTAGTTTATTGATTGATATATGTGCTAAGCGAAGCTATAGCAACAATTAATATATATTTGGAATATGCTAACATCCTTGATAAATATTTAAGATTCCTTCCCCATACAATATATATCTTAATTGTAGCTTATGTTTATATATTGAGGTATAACGTTTTTATAGTTTATTTTGTACCTAGCTTAGGGTCAGGCTGTGAAGCAAGTCCTAGGATTTTTATTCAGTACCATCATGTTGACCTTCTATAGATCCTTTCATGACACAGTTCGGAATAGAGCATGGGCATCCTTCTGTTATCACACAATCCTCATCTAACCATACCCAAAGTATCAATAGAACCTTATTACTATACCTTTGCCATGTGTCTGCGTTTCTGTCTATACCATCCATCTCTCCTCACTTTAGATACGAAATTTTATTCATGTAGGCCTTCACAGGCTCTCATAAATCGTCTTTACATGATTTCTTAAAAATATTATAAATTGATTAAAAATTTATAAATTCACAATAAAAATACTTAATGGGATTATCATCATTGCCAAAGATTATTATCTTCTAAATAATTAGATATACTATAAAATATAAAGTATTCTCAATCACCTTTTTAAATTTATGCATGGGTAATTCTAGCATGATGTTATATTCTTTAAATGAGAAGATGTGTCTAAACTTATTCAAATCATTTTGTATTCCGATTTATCATCTTACTTATTTGACTCATTTCACCAACCTGCTCCCCAGCATGTTTTTTGGTGATATTATATTATATATTTTATGATAGAATATTGTTAATCAAAATCACCCTTATTTTTCACTTAACTTATATATAATTCGAATTAGTGCAATTATCATGAGAACCATAAATACAGTCACCATCCTGTCATCAACTGAAGTGAATATTTGTTTTGCCATAAATTAATATTGAGTGTGTGAATGTAAAACAAAGAATTAGATGATAAATTTTTACCAAGACTACAACCTACCCAGTTAATTACGACGTTTAGCACGGCAGGGCCTGGCATGAGATATAATTTATGTATAACAATTAAATTAATTGATGTATGAGCACAAGGTCTTTCGCATAATATACAATTATTTGTTTTTTCTTACCAACAAGTTCTGGAAGTAAAAACTGAACATTTTAGTATATCAAAGTTTCATTATTTTATCAACTTTCATGTAGAAAATAAGCAATAACGAGAACCTAAAAATATTTCTCAATAACCTACATTTAAAGCAATAAAGTAGAGTACCAACTTAAAAGTGACCCATTATCTAGATTATATACAACTAACACTTGCATCCCAATAAGAATCCTATTATTAATACTATAAGTCCCAGAATTTAACATCTACAAATTAAGTTTTTTCCATAAAACATTCAAAGCCTCTAGGAATAACCTATTTATTAATTATGATTATATGAATAACTCTTGAGGTACAAACAACATAAAAAATCAAAGGATTTGATTAATATATATTTGGAATATGCTAACATCCTTGATAAATATTTAAGATTCCTTCCCCATACAATATATATCTTAATTGTAGCTTATGTTTATATATTGAGGTATAACGTTTTTATAGTTTATTTTGTACCTAGCTTAGGGTCAGGCTGTGAAGCAAGTTCTAGGATTTTTATTCAGTACCATCATGTTGACCTTCTATAGATCCTTTCATGACACAGTTCGGAATAGAGCATGGGCATCCTTCTGTTATCACACAATCCTCATCTAACCATACCCAAAGTATCAATAGAACCTTATTACTATACCTTTGCCATGTGTCTGCCTTTCTGTCTATACCATCCATCTCTCCTCACTTTAGATACGAAATTTTATTCATGTAGGCCTTCACAGGCTCTCATAAATCGTCTTTACATGATTTCTTAAAAATATTATAAATTGATTAAAAATTTATAAATTCACAATAAAAATACTTAATGGGATTATCATCATTGCCAAAGATTATTATCTTCTAAATAATTAGATATACTATAAAATATAAAGTATTCTCAATCACCTTTTTAAATTTATGCATGGGTAATTCTAGCATGATGTTATATTCTTTAAATGAGAAGATGTGTCTAAACTTATTCAAATCATTTTGTATTCCGATTTATCATCTTACTTATTTGACTCATTTCACCAACCTGCTCCCCAGCATGTTTTTTGGTGATATTATATTATATATTTTATGATAGAATATTGTTAATCGAAATCACCCTTATTTTTCACTTAACTTATATATAATTCGAATTAGTGCAATTATCATCAGAACCATAAATACAGTCACCATCCTGTCATCAACTGAAGTGAATATTTGTTTTGCCATAAATTAATATTGAGTGTGTGAATGTAAAACAAAGAATTAGATGATAAATTTTTACCAAGACTACAACCTACCCAGTTAATTACGACGTTTAGCACGGCAGGGCCTGGCATGAGATATAATTTATGTATAACAATTAAATTAATTGATGTATGAGCACAAGGTCTTTCGCATAATATACAATTATTTGTTTTTTCTTACCAACAAGTTCTGGAAGTAAAAACTGAACATTTTAGTATATCAAAGTTTCATTATTTTATCAACTTTCATGTAGAAAATAAGCAATAACGAGAACCTAAAAATATTTCTCAATAACCTACATTTAAAGCAATAAAGTAGAGTACCAACTTAAAAGTGACCCATTATCTAGATTATATACAACTAACACTTGCATCCCAATAAGAATCCTATTATTAATACTATAAGTCCCAGAATTTAACATCTACAAATTAAGTTTTTTCCATAAAACATTCAAAGCCTCTAGGAATAACCTATTTATTAATTATGATTATATGAATAACTCTTGAGGTACAAACAACATAAAAAATCAAAGGATTTGATTAAGTTGTTGCGTGAATGTTAGTAATAGTCGCGGTGGTAGCGGTAGTAGCGGTGGCAAGCAAGCGGAAATAGAAAATAACAGAGAAAAAGCAACATAGAATCTCGAAAAAATTAAATTGTCAGCGTATGAGAGCAGGCTATTCGCCCGCAAGCGTATCGAAACGGGACGGCAAGTGGGTCGATGTACTCGACGACTCACCGAGTGATCTCTGCAGCGCCGCAGTCTACGCGGTTACCGCCAAACCAATCTTATGTATTTACTTTCGTAGTGACTGTTTTATTATTTATACGTTTTACTCAGATTAGTATATTTTAGTTTAGATCACGCTCTTCAGTTAAACATGGTAATAACATTATTTAAGATAAATACCATGACTAAATCTTCAGTCACAAACGATTATTTACTTTATCTGAGTTGTGAATATGGAATTCTTTCCAATTCTCTTTTGCCCAATAAACAGCTTGCTATATTATGCAACCTTTTAATTATCTGCAAGCCTATATTTCATTCTATGTGCTTATGCTACTGTCTAGATTATTATTTTGTTACAAAATATGATCATTTGCAATTTTATTAGTCAATGAAAGTGATAAAGTAGAATTTTCAAATTGACTTAAAGGTGTTAGCCGTCTTGGTCATTTTTACTGTACACCTTTACGCGGGTGAACACAGTAAGCGTTTAGGCTCCGTAGTAGAAACGTCGAATGCTTTGGAATTCTATTGTTAGGACCCTTAGCATGGTGTACCCTACTTTGTTGAGCTGGCTAGCACCCTCAATTTGAAAATCTGCCACCAAGCAATTACCGGTGTGTTCTGGCTGCATTTGATACGCAGTTCACTTCTAGGCTTTGTGTGCTTACCACCTCTGACCATATAATCACTTGAGTGCAGTCAAACCACATTATATACATTACTAGCGACCCCTGCGGTGTTGCACGGGTGCAATGAAGATACAAATACATATAAACATTCATTTCGAATCAATCTGTATATTGATCAAAACCGCATCAAAATCCGTTGCATAGTTTAAAAGATCTAAGCGTACAGACGGCGGGAAGCGACTTTGTTTTATTTTATGTAATGCTTTGCAATCAAGAGCCTATGCGAGCTATATTTTTTGTGATTCATGCTTATTTAATATTTTGAGGTGTTTTTGTTATTATCATCAATTACTAAAAAAATTATAAGTCTGTGGATGTGCTTGTACAAGTATATTTACTCTTCGTTCGAGTTTCGTAAATAGAATCACTAGTTCAGGATACATAAAATAGTGACGCTTTGCGCTGGTTTGGCTCTATCATGTCTGACTCCATGAGTCATGGTTGCCTACCCACGTGAGTCACGTGACTTGTCTGTCCTCACTTTATTTTTTTCAAGCAAAAAACGTAGGTGTCATAATGAGAAGTCGTGATCAAAGCTATCAGACGCATTCTATTTACAATGTATGTTAAAACCTAACTACTGTTGTGACTATTGTGCTTTGCAACTTTTGTTTATTATTATTTGCGTATATTACAAAGGTTTACAAGTAGAATGCAAAAAGAAAATTATTGATTGCTTGCATGTCATTGCATATTTAATTTATTTCTGTGTGCAATGTGTGTTTCTATTCAATACCCACAAATGTTTTCCTAATACCTCTCGTCCATCTAAATAACACGCATAACCTGCAAACATTTTGTTATTTTATATTTCCTGTGTAAAAAGTAGTTATAAATCGATTGGTTCAATCGCCTAAAATGTTGTATTAAATTCTTTAGGTGTCTTATTTCATTTGAGCATAAATCGGGGTGATTCATACACATTCCGTCAGAATAACAAAAAAGACTCGATGTTTAAGAAACACTCAATGTCTTTTTAGTGCAAATAATTTTTACTTATTTGATAAATTTATATAATACTTCGGCTATGAATCAGAACCGCTCTATCGTTTATATTTTGATATATTTTATAGACGTCATTATACAGAATAGAATATTTAGAAGAAATAATATTTATCTAAATTTTCTATCAAGTTTAATTCTTAGATTTGCATTTAAGCATTTTTAAAATGATTTATGTCGTCAAATACAATATGTTTCGCAACAATCGCGTTGAATAAATTTACCGTTCTACGCGTTCCGAAAAGCCATATAAATGTTTAACTTTTCAATAAAAACATTTCATTCTACAGGATTCCTCCTCCTCCACTCGTATTCTGGAATGGAAAGTTCTTAACTATTTTTTTTCGTCCTTTCAGTTAATGTTTGAGTCAGCTCCGGTTTCGACGTGCACGACATCAGCCCTTCCTGTAATTAAAGGTAATATTATTACTTTCCATTGCAGACCAAATTTTATATATAATTGATATAACTTTTTTGTAGGTAATGTTTATTTTAAGTCATAGCGATTCTATTATGTTTGTGTTCAAGGCGTTTATGTAGATTTGTTTTCTTAATTACTTTATACATATACTAAAGGAAATATATTATCCTTGAAAAAAAGTTGAAAGTTATAATTCTTTGCATATATTGTCGCTGTTGCTTAAAAGGAAATCTTCGTACTAACATTTAATGTTAGTTTCGAGTATTGTGTACTATAATGTATGCTGTATAATTTTCTCAATCAAAGCGGTACGTTTTTGAGCTTTACGTAGCAATCAGTCCAGTGTATTCTCGTATACCATGTAAAATGCTTGTAGAGCGCACTGACCCGTCTAACCAGATAAAGCAAATAGAAGTCTTTATCATTTATTTATTGATTTATGGCGTACTCTTTTAGCATGCTCAATGCAGCTTGGAATGGCTACAACTCGGATCAGATACAGTATCCGCCCATTTGACTCTATATTTAGTCAAGCAAGCCTTTATGTAACAGTAATAATCAAATATATCTTCGTTGTTACACTTACACTAAAAATATTTACTTATGTCTTAAAACCTTTCAACAATGCGTCGGGGTTCGTTTTTCTGCGTCTAGCTCTGTTTTAGTAATAGTATGAATGAATTAGTAATTAATTTTTATTTTTACTTCAGCGGCTTGCACAACTATCACTAAACGTATTTGGGTAGTTCAAAAATGACTTCTATATGAAATTGGCAGGGATAAAAAAATGCTTTTACTAGATTAAACCCATTTGAATACTAGTTATGCATGCCGCTCGTAGTGTACCTATTTGCGTGGACGAGTTAACAATTAAACAAACTGTAACATGAAATAAGTAAGGAAACTGTCTTACTTAGTTAATGAATATGACCAATCTGAGACAGTGACGACATAGCTAAAGTATCTACTCGATTTCCCTTTGAAAATATAATAAAAATAATATATATTATAAATTAAAGTTACGTAATGTAATACTGTAACTTGATGTGTTTGCCGACGACAAAGTCAACCCTACATCTGGCGAAGTTGACGCAATCAAGTCTCCTTAAGTGCTTTTACATTTCTACAAACAAAATCATGACGTAGATCAAATTCTCTCACACTTAGGCGTCCTTGAATGAGCTCACATCTTTGTTAAAATTATTACACTACCACAGAGAATTCAACCAGAATCCTAGAAAATGGACAATATTTTTCTCAAAACAAACTTCCCTAACGTGGAGGTTAACATAAAAATGTTGCGTAGGTACTTACATTTTTATTATTTGAATCAAAAATTAACTTTCAAAGCAAATATGTGTATAGAATAAAATTTCATATATTAAAATGTTTCCATCATTTGACATGGACTGCTTAAAAGGTTTTGTTTTGTTGATTTGTAACAGAGTTCTGACCGACAAATGTCATGGCCCTAACTTAAAAAGTTACGGCTTTCCTTTACAAACTTTCAACCCCATTTTAGGGCTTCGTTTTCAAAACCTCTGAAACTCGTGTTCTATTATTCTTTTTCAAAACCTCTGAAACTCGTGTTCTATTATTTTAACTTTAAAACAAACTGAACCTCCAATACAAAATACATAAATATTCGAAATCATATCAAATAAACGCTGTTTTAGTTGCGAGTAGGTATATTAGAGAGGTTACTTAGGGTGAAGTGGGACTTGGGTCCCAGCTAGGTGTTTTGACTACTAGTTAAATATTTATTTACGTAATAGCTCCATTTAGGGAAATATATTTCATTCCATTGTGAATAATGGCATTAATTTTTAAATACGTCAGATTATGAGGATAAGTTTGTAGGGATTTAATAGGGTATATTATATTTTCAAAAGTGTTTTTGTTTGTTATTACTCTATAATAGAGCGCGGGCTGGCCATACCGCTGCTCCCGCCTCTCATCAGTCGGCCAACTACGATACCATTTCGTTACAATTTCTAAACGAGCGCCCAAGTACCAGACCAAACGTATTTTAATAAAAAAACTTTCATCCGCTAATTTATCCCCACTGACGTAGAATTCCTCTTATTAAATACAATTTTGGTTTCTTTAAAATCGCAAATATCTTTCATCAGCGGTTTGAACTGGGCGTTGTATAGTGTTGTTGTGTAGTCAGTCGCGATATATGTATATATCGAATGGTGTAAAAATTTAGTACTTTTTCCAAATGAATGGGTTCAATTATTGGCTAGGAATATTGATTTTTGTAAAATCCAATGATGCAGTCTTCAAAATCGGGCTCAAAACTCTTTTGATCATTTTTCACTATTCCTCATAATTTCTTATTTAGCTCGTAAAATCCTTGTATGATATTTAATTAACAATAAAATTATCACAGCAGAAGTCTAACGAGATGTAATAAATCAATGCAGTTTAAGTTCAAAACCTCAAAACAGATTTCAGCGTTCACACAGACTACGCGAATAACCGTGTCTATGAATATTTTACTCCCCTGGCTACTGCAATCTACTTGATGCAGCTTACTCATGTTTATTCAAAATTATAGAAACTTGCATACCTAAGCGCTTCTGTCTGAACATTTTAAGTATTATATAACATTTTTTTGCTGAAGTAACACGAGTATTATCTGGTTTTTAAACTACGTGCCACTAATGGAAAAATCGTAGTAAGTAAGAGTTAGTCTCGCCCATCTGTTCTTCCGTATAATTGTACCTGGATGGCCGAGCATTGCTCGGGATTTCTTTGCTAAGTTGACTTCTACCGTATCCTCTTTTTTAAAGCACTGCCATATATACCTAGATACGAATTAGATGCGATAATAAAGGGTTCCCAATAACAGTATTTCTCACAAAAGATGTAACTTGAAAACCTTAACTTCTAATGACTTTGTAGCAGTTTTCATTGCCTAATAACACGTATAAAACGACATTTTCTGAAAATGAATGCTAGCTAGAGCGATTTAACGCCCCCGAAACACCCTGCATACTAAATTTCATGAAAATCGTTGGAGCCGTTTCCGAGATCCTAATTACATACATATAAAGATACACAAGAATTGCTTGTTTAAAGGTATTAGATAGATAAAACCAACTTAATGTGGGATGCAATATTATTAAATACTCGTATATAGTTGAAGGTTTTGTTTGAAAGCCTTATTCGCTTATTATTATTATTCAGTTATTGGTACATTTTGGTAGACGCGTCTTAAAGGCCTTAAGGTCCAAGGAACACCCCATCCTATACAAATGAAGTTTCTCAATTTAAGAAACGAAATATAAGAAGATAAAACTAAGACGAATCAAACATAGCTTAAATATTATATTTATATTAGCTTAGAAATAATTTTCACCACTAAAAATAATTTTTAACCGATTTGATTCTTATGATAAACACTTATACCTAATCGAAATATCATTGGTCAACTTTGATAAAACTAAAACAATAATAAAAGATAACAATTGAAATAACAATGGTTAACTACGTTATTATATATAATTTCTTTATTCGATAAGATTTTGGGATAAAAAAATTAAATATTGTTAGTAAAATGTACCTACTTATATCCGTAGTATTAATATATAGTAATAACCGATATTAGATTTGAAACGTTATTTTCCTATAGCCTATCCATCAACACTTTGAATTTCGACACTAATAATATAAATGTGAAAGGAACTTCATCATATCTTAAGAAAATACTGTGCATCAAATATACGCATTTTCTTTTCGATAATATTTTTTTAAAATATATTCCGGGACACTAGGTTTAGATTTTCAAGGTTAGACGGAAAGGGGTATTAAGCCGTGGCTACCATAAACTATAACAATTCTACAAAAGTAGTCTCAACACAAAATTTTAATTCTACGAAACATATTTTTTCTTATTTTTATTGTCACAACTCTATGTACTAATATGTAGTCTGCACGCGAGCGCGGCCCATAAATGCATTTACGGCCATTACTGTGGCAAAAGTTAAAACACAGTGGATACCGTCATACCTGCTATAAGTTGATTATTATTTACAAGCTAAACCCGGCCACTTTACAGTACGCTTTAGCTCAGTCTGATATGAATTATTGGGGAAGTAAATAAAAGTATTCTAGTAAACATAGGTCCACTGAGACAAGACAACATTAAACTTTATACCCTACTGTGTATATGCAAATACGTAACACATAAAGTAATTTGTCAGATAAAATTGTTCTTATCCAAACCTCGCGAAGCGCTTCGAATATCTAGTCCCTGTGGAAACAACGGAATAATAAATATATAAAAAACACTCAAATTTATGGAAATGCAGCGTATTGGCAGTTTTGGTTATTGTCCGTGAAAAGCAACCATGATAGGTGGATATTTCCTAGTTCTAATTATCACATCACATCTATCAACTCACAACATCATATTATAGATACCGATTTCTCGTCACTGTACGTTTATACAAATCTAACCAAAACACTTTACTGTGTCGATAACAGTAATACGATGAGGTGGTGAAATGGTATGCCTGCCGAAAGTGACCTTTAATACCTTTAACATGATGTCAAATCGAAGCTCACCACCACCAATTATCTTGATTCTAGTTCAATATTGACCTGAATGTTTGATAGCGCTGTAAATAAGGCGTCACGCCCTGTCTCGTGTAATTTCACACCCTCTCAAGGGTATTGCCCTACCTACACTGTTTTCTAGTACTTGCTTCAGTTCTATAGGTACTAGCGTAAAACTGCTTCTAGTACGAGTGCCCACTGGCGCGGCAGCCAAGTCCAGGAAAACATATCGTGTTCATCCAGTATTTATTTTTGATTACCGAGAAAATAGAGGGGTGTTAAATAAAAATAACGAAACGTTTGCTGTAGCAGAGCTCCATAACGAGTAAATCCAAGTGCAAGTTGTTTTATATGAATGCAAGGATTTTTGAGATATCTCTATCAATCTATTTGATAATTATAATACTTTTTGTTCCATCGCTTCTGTGTACTGTCATATTACAAAGTGTGCGATATATTTATACTTTAATGTTTTTTTTGTGTCGTTCGATGATCCACATCGATATATACACATCAAAATTGACCAGGTATGAAGTTTGTTTAGCGAATTACTGCATGTTGAGTTTTAATCTTGCTTTATTTTAGAACCCTGTTGTTTTTATTTAGAAATTTCATAATTTTGTAAAGGAAATATTGAAAATCTACCAAACAGCAAAACAGTATGTGCGTTAAAGCATGTTTCTTAAATTAATATCAAAGGATTTTCTCGGTATGTTGTTTGATTGAATTTTAGTCTTGGATACTAAAACCATCAGTGTGAAATCTTGAGTTACCTACTCCTCTAGGATAAATTGATTATTTTATAAAGAACTGTTGGATGTATCGATGTATGTCTTTTTGCTTTGTCTGTGGAAATATAATGTTCATAGACTAGGCAAAAAGACAATTTGGTTGTTCCATATTTTAGTCTACCACTTTCGGTTACTAAGATATCAGATAATAAATTAAAATTTCACATTAAGAAATTGTTGAAAAAAAGCTTTATATAATATATCTCATTTTATAGAAGATAAAGATGTCTGAAAATAGCTGCAATCTGCGAAATGGTACCCTGTATGTATTATCAATTACTTGTATCAAAGCCAGCAGCGTATTCGCTCTAATTATCATTATAAATTCGTAAATGGATTATTATTTTTTATTTATTAAAAAGTTTGAAAATATCATTTCCACTGCATACTATTTTTACCATACTTCTCAGTAAATACAAATGAACGCTATGTAGAAAAGTCGTTCTTGAGCGAAGAAATTATCAGGGCCGTTGAAATGTTGGATGCTACAAATACAAAATGTTTATTTTCTATAACATGTTTTACATTTTTCGGTACAGTAATTCGATGCCTCCTTTTAAGTATAGAATACCTGTATTTAAATTTAACTAACTTATAAAAGTAATAAGAATATCAGTAAAGGTAACAGTGATACGATTATTATATTATAATATATTAACACATATTATTATTTAACTATTTCTAGAATTATTTCCGTTTTGTGATAGTCAAGTTGCAGTAAATATTTGGCTAAGCTATTTTTACATTCGTGGATGCTGGCTCTTGGAAATGTGCTGTGGCCATTGATCTGGGTGCTTGACTGTTATATGTCGCCTCTGAACACGCTATCGTATCATTGATAGCATGGCTGAGCGCCATGCATGGAGGACTTCACTACACGCAGACAAAATCGTTACATACAAATCACCGGTTGACGGATTTCAACAATGAATGAAACCCTACCGATTTAACCATTAAACTCTTTTTTTAATTGTACTCCTTTTTCGAAGGGCGCTACTGGCGCTACCTATTAAGCCCGTTTACAAAGATATTTTTTTTTTATTTAGATCTATTGCATTTAGAAATTATCCTGAAGATGAATGGCATAGAAAGCTAGGCGTGAACGGTATTGGAAGGCTTCTGGCTGCCAAAAACGTTCATGGGCCGGTATCTGGATCATAATTTTTCAGATTTACGCTAAAAGTCTCTTGCAGTTCCAATTAGGTCCTTCATATAATTATATAACTATCCATTACAATGCAAGTCCAGAGGCTGATAGAGTGTCACAAACACAACGGAAGCTAACATTAACGTCCAACCATGGCCGGCTCAGACGCCAGACTTCAACCCCATTGAACACGCATATGCTTCAAGAAAGGGATCTGCCAAATATAGATACCATACATACAATCACCATAAAATCTTTTATCTTGCTACAGCAGACGGGTGTGGCAAAGGTACTTGGATGAACTCATATTGAGCATGCGGAATCTGTGCGAGTGATACACGTAAACTGTAGAAATACAGACTACTAATTGTTCCTAGTAATACTTAAATTTCTCTTAATTTTGACAAACCAAAAATTCTAATTAGGAAAACATTTTTCATTAATGTTAATAGAAAAGAAAATATTGCTATAATCATCATTGTCTCTAGACATATTATATACATTACTTTTATTTTACTTCGTTAAGACATTCTGCTGTTTTATAGAGTATTTGGTCCAATATTATAATATAACTTAATTTTTTGAGTAAAAAAAATTTTTATCTACAAATACAAACTGTATTTGTATTGTCATACTATTTTGATAAATCGAATAGTTATATTTTTTTCAAAACCGTTCGTGACTTTAATTATCACTAGATTGTAAAACTACTAATTGATCGCATTTATCACTCTACAAATACCATTCCTTTTCGTTAGTTAATAATCGGTCTCTAGCGAGCATCTTACTCGTGTTCGTCGTGGCATGCCATTATGATGTAAAGAACACTAGCGGCCTTCATGCTTAGTGGGCGGACGACCGCGGAGCCCGGATCATACCGCCCACCGACGACTTTCACCTAACAACACGGTTTCATCAAAACAAAACTTAATGCCTTACTCGTTTGCACGGCATATTACTACGTTGTTTCGTTTTAGTTATATCTAATTAGAAATCATTAATGGTCATCATAATGCATTTTTATCGTGTTGCATTAAAATCACAAATTAAACATAGATACCTCCAACCTGTACTTGTAATCTAAAGAGTTCTTTGAATAATTGTCTGTGCGTATGGTCCAAATCTTTTATAAAGCAAATTGGTTATTTTTTATCTATGAAAATAACTAATTTTGACTAAAATAAATCTAATTATTAATTACGATTTTCATCATACTATGTTGAGTCAGTTCCATTATTTTGGTAATAACAGCAACAGTCTGGATAGCTTTCCTCCTTATAGTCTCTGAACATAAAAACGCATGTGTAGGTAGTAGAGTAGAATAAAAGCTAAGATGGCGTGTATTGAGTATGAATCGGTGCACGTACAATGAGCCTGTCATACTCTACGTAATGAGTGTGGAGCTGACGACGTGACGCGCGTATCTGGTGCAGAGAGGCGCAGTGGCGAAGGGCGAGGGAAGGGCTCTATATGGCTGATCCCGTCTCACCATGAAGGTGGATGCCGACGTGAGGGACGCGCCAGCTGCCCCAGCCGCTACCCCCGGAACCCCGATTGCTAGTAATACAGAATCGCCTGTATCATCTTTGGACGGTTTGTTGGTTTAACACTGTCGTACACAAACTGCACTTGTTAATTAATAGCCGAGCTTGCATCGTAACACGTCGCCTACCATTGTACAATATATAATACTACACTGTATTAGCTGCCCCTAGCTTGTGGTAAGTACTTACTAACTCACCTTTGCTTTCATACACCAATGTTGGAATAATTTGATTGTTGTACGTAGAACCTGTTAATATAAGTATTCTTATAAGATAAAATTATAACTATAACATTTAAATCACTCTATAAATAATAATTATATAAATTGGTTTAACTGTTACTAGATGTAATGTTGAAATCGATTAAATTAAGAGTATGGACTAATGTAGTCGCATTTTATTTGTCTATGTATGTATTGTAATCATTACTTAATTCACAAATCATATTCAGAGATATTTATATTTAAAATTATTTCGCTTGATTATATGTCGATTCTTTTCGCATAAATGTGGATAAAGATAAAGACACGTAGAAAAAATTGGTTTATGTAGCTATACAGATTTATATTATTATATTATTTATGAATACAGTTATTTTTGTCAATTTAGTAGCAATATACATCTAAAATTACAATTTCTACCTAGAGTCTTAATATTCGTGGAATTAGAGCTAAAATAACCCTCACTGTGCTCACGTGTATAATGTAAAGGACCACCGGCCACTAATATATAAGTCAAATACGGGTGTGGTCAGGATATTGGCAGGATGTAAGTTGACGGATAGACTTGTAGCATTTTAAAAGATATATTTACTATGTGCAGATTACCAGGTGCCGGTAAGTGATACAATTCCGAAGCCCGACCGGGCGTTGCTCGCCAAACTGGAGGAGGAAAACCGACGTATCGAGGCGGACGCGAAGACTGCCTCACTCACCACTGTGCATAGCCGAAAGAGCTCTGACACCTCGCAAATATCATTAGCCTCTGGTAACTATCTATTTCGTAATCATGAACTGCAATTATGTACCCAATTACTACGACTACTCAGTCATGCAAAGTATTACGTTCACACAAAAGGATACGAAGTTAAACAGTACATTGTTTTTCTGATTGTGTTTGTTCATATAGCAAAATAAAACTGAAATAAGCCTTGCAAAACAATAAACAAGTAAAAAGTTACCACTGGTAGATTATCATCACTGATAGATAACCATTAACTACGACATAAAATGTATGAGGGTTTTATCTCTTATCAGTAATACAGGATAGTCAGTAAAAAACTGTGATAGTGTAGATACGATGCATCTTGGTAATTTGCTTGTTGTGGAGCACATATAAAATGAGCGCTAGAAATGATCCTTTGGATACAATAAGTGTTTTAGAGTTCTTCTATGCCAGTATGCTGGAAAACATTTCAATGGGTTCGTAGTTTAACAACATTTACTTCGCACCGTAGAGAGTCTCATGATTGTGTGTAGTGTTAGTTACTTAATAAATGAAGTTTGATTGACTTATCAAAAATATTACAGCCGTTTATAAGGTCATTTATGATTAAGTTATTTGTACATTGAAACATCATAAAGTGAATATTATGATTTCAGCAACCTCTTCGAGTCATGAAGCGGAAGCCCGCGTCTCTACCACCACAAATGGTGAGGAAGACCTATGGAGTCTGTGGGGGCGGATTGTCAGCAACTGGGAGACGGAGTGGCGGCGACGGAATCAGTTCGTACGCGACCTGGTGCGACAGGGGGTTCCCCATCACTTCAGAGGCATTGCATGGCAGCTATTGGCGGGAGTTGACTGCTCGCCCGAAAAGAAACTATATGCGGCTTATATTAAGGTAATAAACCATTTCATTCCTCAATCTAACATATAATTGTTTTGGTATATTTGGGTGTGTACGTACGTTGTCTGTCTCAGTACCGAACTAATTAGAAATAAGAAAGCCCTATTGACGCATGTCAGATATTATTCGAAGGCATTTTAATCACCAACACATAATCTACGTACTTCTTCAATCGAAGATTTCATCCCCATTATAGAAACTCATAGTTACTTCTGTTGAGCTTATGCAAAAGTGAATGCAGACAGCAACATAAATATCACTGTATGTATAACAACTTCAATATTTATTTCAAACAAGGCAAAGTCCGCATGCGAGAAGGTGATTCGTCGCGACATCGCTCGTACTTACCCGGAGCACGATTTCTTCAAAGAGAAGGACGGGCTCGGGCAGGAGTCATTATTCAACGTCATGAAGGCATACTCGCTGCATGACCGCGAGGTTGGCTATTGCCAAGGATCTGGGTTTATTGTGGGCTTGCTACTAATGCAGGTGAGTTCTTTTGTCATTGTATGGACATATGTGGTTTCTATATCGCATGAGGGTGTTATATGCATCACCATAATATCATATTACTAAACAGCTTGGCAATGCGAAGCATAATTCTTGTCATACTTGTCTCAAAATCTCTCTTCAAGTCATTTGCAAAGCCATTGGCTATTAGTATGGACAAATCATTATTAGTGTTTATATATATATATAAATATAATCTTGGACATCAGTTTTATATCTCGAGCTCATCAAAAAAACTGTTTCAAATGCTACCAGCAGTACCTACATTTTGACACGAATATAATTTCATTGTAAAACTTTCATAAAAAATATAATGTTCTGTTTTAGATGCCCGAAGAAGAGGCCTTTGCCGTCCTCGTAAAAATAATGCAGCAACATCGCATGAGAGATATGTTCAAGCCCAGCATGGCGGAACTTGGCCTCTGCATGTTTCAATTAGAGAATTTGGTCCAGGAGCTGCTACCGGATTTACATGTGCATTTTCAATCGCAAGTATGGAACATTATTTCTAACATTATGTGTTTTAAATATCTTACACACCAGCCCAGAAGTGGTATTTTGGTTACACAAACGTTTAATGAGGTGGTAATTTGCAGAGTTTTAGCACATCACTATACGCCAGCAGTTGGTTCCTGACCCTGTTCACAACGACACTGTCATTGCCCCTCGCTTGCCGCATCATGGACGTATTCCTGTCGGAAGGTATCGAGATCGTATTCAAAGTGGCCCTAGCGTTACTTACACTCGGAAAAAATGATTTATTATCACTTGATATGGAAAGTATTTTAAAGGTAAGAGTATACTACTGTTAACTATTTCCGCCTCAGCAATATTCGTTTTCCAGGACTAAAATATGGTGGAAAGGTTGAAATTATTTGAACTCAATAACCCCCAGTTATTACCACAAATTTACATTGGGAGTTTATGCTTAATCACTACATAGTATGAATCAAAGTCGCTTCCCACTGGCTGTCTGTCCCTATGAATGCTTAGATCTTTAAAACTACGCAACGGATTTTGATGCATTATTTATTAGATAGAGTAATTCAAGAGGAAGGTTTTTATGTATAATACATGCATATTATAATTGAGACAAAGTTAGAATTTTAAAGAATTACAACTATTTTAACTGCGCGCATTTGACAGTTCTCGTATTACAGAACTCCGGAACGCGGGTGAAACCGCGGGGGACAGCTAGAGAGAAATAAAGTATAGAACGTTTTTTCTGATGAATGACCCTAGTTTCCCTCCGTTTTGCTTGTCAATTTTTAGTTTTCTTTTATCTTATATTTCTGAGATGTTCATACACATAAATACTTTGTTTAAAATCTAATATAATTTACAGTACATACAAAAAGAACTGCCGGCAAAAGCTGAGGCGGATCAGGATGCATTCATGAACTTATCCTATTCGATCAAAGTGAATCCAAAGAAAATGAAGAAGCTTGAAAAGGAATACACTGTTATCAAAACAAAGGAGCAAGGAGATATTGCAGTATTAAGGGTGAGTTATCACTCGTAGACGATATCTTCTTTATAATTAAGAGTCATTAATAATAATTTCAAAATATATGCTTTTAGAAAATGGTTCTTAAGCAATACTCGATTGTACCTTTTGGAGTTCTCGTGAGTTCCACCAGTCTTTTTCGTTACGTGACAGTAAAAACCGGATGTCCTGGGTTCGATTCCCATGTTGGACAAGAGAATATTGATGATGTACACGAGCCGCAGCAACAGTGCTTACCACCTGTTACTTTGGAACTTAAATTATCTTCGGTATGGGGGTCTCATTACTCAAACCTCTGATTTATATTATTTATAATGAGCGTAAAGATATGTATAAATTTATCAGCACTTTTGGAAGCATCGCACCATAAGTTCACTCAAAAGCAGACCTGCTTCACATCTCGTTTCGCAACCTGTACTATTCATCCCTCTTTGCCAATAAATATAAAAGATGATAAGTCATTGCAGTGCCTACGCCAGGAGAACAGACTCTTGAAACAGCGCGTGGAGCTCCTTGAGAAGGAGAGTTCAGCGTTAGCGGAGAGGCTTGTGAGAGGTCAAGTGGACCGGGCAGAGGGTGAGGAGGAGTCATTCGCCCTAGCCAGAGAAGTGCAGGCCCTTCGAAGGGCCAACATGGATGCACAGCAACGGCTGGCCGTTGCTCAGGATGAAATACGCTCTTTAGAAATGACTATCGCCGAGGTTAGTTTTGTGGTTAACCTCAAACTCCACAACACCCACATCTCTAAATAGTATAAAACAATTCACTATTTCTGTCTGTCCGTTTGTCTGCTTATATATTTTGAACTAAACAATAGATTTTGAAGCAGATTTTACCATCAGTTAGAGAATTTCTTCCTGAGTTTATGTGCATAATTATTTTATATTATCTTCTCAGGCTAGGCTATGGCGGGTTGCTATTTAACTTATAAATGCAAATGTAACAGTCCCATTCTGCCACTACATACAAAAACCATGAATGCAACGTTTTTGGATCGGGACTGTATTTAAATTATTAAAATTGGATATCAGAGACTGTTTAAAAAGCTTACTTGCCAATTGTATTGAAAAGCTGTTAATTAGGCTTAGTGTTCTTACCTTCAGACATACCATGGTGGGATTGTAAGCCAACACAAACCTATATAACAAATTATAAATTGTGTTTATACATTGCAGTCATCTACTTTTATGATCTACCGTAATGTAGGCTACCAGAAAGGATTTACAAAATTCAACACCTAAAAGTGTAAGAGGGAAAACGTGGTATATATGTTTTTTTTGTCGACTTGTGATATCGTATTTATTATAGAAAAGCGGTTGACACCGGAAAACGGAAGCTAGGTACTAAAGTTAAAATATGTCTTCTATAATTATATGTTTAACGTTTCAGAATAACTCAAGACAGTCCTCATTAGAGGGTTCAGAGGTTAGTAGCGGTGTGAAGGGCGAGGAATTGGCGCGTTGTCTCCAAAGAGAGCTAGTGAGGGCGCGACTCCATGCGGCCGAGCGTGAGGCTGCCGAGAGGGAACTCACCGCCAGGATCGCAGAGCTGGAGAACGAAAACAAGAGTCTCAGGAGACAGCGAGTCGACAACAATGTAGCACATTTACAGGTATGCTCCATAAACTTGGTGAGGAACTGGTCACTAACACTTGATATGTCAATGCTAGTAACAAGGTACTGGTTGTTTTTTTTTTCGGGGACCAGACTGATAATAACTAATATAACTGATATACTGCCTATACTTCCACAGTATGGAAACCAGATAAGTGATATACTTATATTATTATGTTTCTAACATAACATAATATTTGATAATGATGTGTTGAAGATTGGTTATACAACCACATATAATTGGTATGCGTCATTAATGTTTTGTGTTTTCCCGTCTTATCTTAGGATGAACTGATTGCTGTGAAATTGCGCGAGGCTGAAGCCAATCTGTCCTTGAAGGATCTCCGACAACGAGTCACCGAGCTCTCCGATGCTTGGCAGCGACATCTACAAGTGAATATACATTTTCTTTATATTGTTACACCTATCCCCACACAAGTGGTTTTTTCAGATAGGTGGGGGTCTCTAGCTCAGGGGATATGATACCGTATGATGGGTCATGGAGAACTCCGTTTACATCTGATAGATGTTACACTCAGGCAGGATGGATGGGTCAGAGTTTGGTGGTTATTATGTAATTCTAATAGGGCGCCACCAGTGCATGAACGCTGGAAAACATTCTAAAGAGAAACAAACAACAAGTAAGTTCCAGTTATGTATTAAACAATTAAAAATCATCCAGTTGTTAATATGTTAGTAGTTTATATTCTAATACATTTCTCACAAATGATGTTAATTACATGTTCTATTGTGTATATGTTACATCAATATTACTTTACTGTTCTTATAACTATGCCTAAACATAGGTAACATGGCAAAATATACTGCCTAGTGGATGGGCCCTTCCACTAAGGGTAGATTCTATTACAATATTCGGATATTCTATGTTAATCAGATTAATTACTAAATTAAAGGTTCTATTCTTTATCGAACACACGAGGATACTGGCACTGTGACAACACTTGTTAAAGTTCTTTAATAGTAGGCAAGATGACCACTTACATGAGGTGTATGCATTATGCTACACGTGTTCTGCAAAAGGGGGACCAACCAGTGTGAATGTTGACAAGAGCATCTCCTTGTGATGAAACTGTCACAGACGAAAGATGTGCTGTCAAAGACAATTCATTCCTCTATACCGAAACTGTTATTTAATATATTTTTATAAAGAAAACAACAATTAACCACTTGATTTTTATCCCCGATTTTCACAGAAACTAAATATGTAATAAACCTGAAACAAACCAAAAATAAAGATCCAACCAACCATTTTAATGAGGATATAAATATCGGAAATCTATAACGATTTCCAAACGAATACAAAAAATCAATTTATGTAATTGATTTCTGAACGAAATGTCAATCTAAATGTCAAAAATTCAAAACAATCCGATAATAAAACAAATGAATGTATTTCTTGAAAACAATAACAATTTCTTATTTAAATATATGAAATTTCTCTATTCTAACAACAAATCAATATTGGATTGCAAATACGTGAAAGTACTGCGCCAAATCACGCATTCCGACGAAGTGTCTTCTATCGAAATCCGTTGTGAAGTCGTACACTAGCAAAAAAAACACAGTTGTAAAAACAACATGCAACAATATTTATGGATTTTGTTTGTTAAGGCACTGCACATTGTGCTATTTATACCGTTTCATGGATATCCACGCGCGTGGATAAAAACGCGTTCTAGTCCAATAGTTCACTATTAAGGCCTAATAAAGGTAAGGACAAAATAAAATTAAACCCACGAGAAACCACATCAGATGATGATCATGATTAATAAATTGGTGGACGGTAAATACAGTGTAAACTCTTTATAACGAAACTCAAGGGACTGAGCATTTTTTGTCGTTATAGAGAGTTATCGTTATATGGAGTGAACAAAAAAAACCAAATTAACAAGAATTTTTAATATGTATGTCTTAGATAATAAATGCTTGTATAAATTATTGTTTACACATATAGTCTGATAACTTTGTCTGACGTTTTTTGCTATGCCAGTACTTGTTTTGTATTATTTTATGTATTCTATTCATATCTAGATATGTGGTGGAATCGTCTTGATAAAACAACAAAAAATTTTCTACCAACTTAGCGGCATCTAGGGCTTGTTGAATTGTTGGTGGTGATTCGGCTTTGTCCACTTGATCGTCTTCTTCATCTTGATTATCGGGTGTTTCCTGACTTTTTGACACTAAATCAACAATTTGTTCATCTGTAAGTGTACCAGTTACGGCTACATCCTCATCTATATTTTCGTACGATTGTAGATCTTCGTTAAAATTGTTTGGTATGTTGAACTGGCTTATCCATTCACTCAGTGGTAGATTGTCTTCACTGTCAAATTGGTTCGTTTCTTGGCTACTACATAATCCAGCATGTCGAAAAGAATGTTGGATAGTGGCCGCTGTTTTTTTTTCAGCACAAACTTTTTCGTCAACACTAATCGCTTTCCGTTTACTGGCCATGTTAACAGTTTCAAAGTAGGTTTACGACTGATAATACGATAGGTACCCAGTATGCTTGGTCGAAGACCATCACTTCCGAGAAAACAATGTGTCATACTGCACGTGTTCAAGGCAATTAAGGATAACAAAAGCTAGACCGACCTCGGATGTTTCGGAGCTTCAAAGTCTTTTGTTACCTGATAACATAACATAAACAATAATACCGATAATAAATATTTACTGTCAAAAAATATGAACACATTTCTTCGTAATTCTTCGTAATAGAGAATGGCGTATCGCTATAAAGAGTGATTCAATATGTGGGTTTTAACGCAAACCAACCAACTTGGGCTCACTTCAACGTTATAGGGAGTTTATCGTTATAAAGGATAACGTTATAAAGAGTTTACACTGTATTTAATAGTATGAAGTCGGTTAAAAAGCGTGTCGAACCAACAGTGAGTAGGGTTTCGTTCCGTGTCCTAAGTAACAACATTACTACAAAATAAAGATAGTACAGTTAGTATAGTTGTATAAGATTCATAATATTTTTAAACGATACTAAGTTATAATTTGCGACCAATGAACCTAATAGTGCGTTTATTTTTTTTACGTATATTGATGTTAATTTGTTTACAACTTAAAAATATCCACCCCATAGTTGAAATATTAGAGGATTGCTACAGATTTTATGATTGTGTAACATATATTCCACCACACCCACCTTGGGGCCCAATTATTATAGTATTTTCATTACGCCATTGTATGGCGGTACATAGAAAATACCTAACTTCCATTTTTTATTTAAACAGTGCCATTAGTTTTTATATACATATCTGCAATCAGCCTTAGGCTTTAATCAGATTGGTTGTTGCTTCATTGGCAGTTTGAGATTCTTTGCATCCAGCGATGCATTATCCCGTTATGTTTCGATGGCAATCAGATTGGCGCTATTTGTTTCCTTTTAAGTCGGTAGGTAGAGTCTGAGGATTTCAGTAGTGTCGCAGCGAGTTCATTTCTATGTCGCTGGAGTCTTTGCTTATAAGTCATATATGACTTTTCTACTTCTTCCTTGATTTTCGGTATTTGAAGGTACTCATGAACTTCAATGTTTCTTGTGAACCATGGTGCACTGCTCAAGGTTTTCAGGGCTTTATTTTGGAAGCGTTGTAGTATTTCCACATTTGAATGGCTTGCCGATCCCCACAGCTCTATTCCATTAGTCCATATATGTGTTAGGATGCATTTGTAAATTATCAGTTTGTTTTCCAAGCTAAGTGAAGACTGTCTGCCTATTAACCAGTAGATTTCTCCTAGTTTCCTGCTTGCTTGGTCCCTTTTGGCCTTGATATGTTCATGCCAGGTAAGTTTTCTATCGATGTGCATACCTAGGTATTTGGCAGTACTTTTCTGGGAGAGAACCTCTCCATCAAGTGTCACTGGCGGGCATTCTCCGCTTCTTAGGGCGAAAGTAATGTGGACGGACTTTGCAGCACTAGTTTTGATCCTCCACTTTTTCAGCCATGATCCAATTTTATCTAGGTGTTCTTGGAGTTTTGTGGATGCTCAAATGTTGTCTTTATCACATGACAGGACTGCTGTGTCATCGGCATAAGTTGCAGTAACAGTTTCACTTGAAATGGGTAGGTCAGCAGTGTAGACAGTGTACAGAACTGGGCCCAGCACAGATCCCTGAGGTACTCCAGCTTTTATGGTATAAAAAGAAGATAGGCTATCTCCGGATTTAATCTGGAACATTCGGTTCTTCAAGTAGGACTTGAGCAGCATGTATGCGGTGTTTGGTAAGGAGATTTTAAGTTTACACAGGAGGCCTTTATGCCAGACGCGGTCGAATGCTTGTTGTATGTCTAGAAAGGCAGCCGAGCAGTATTCTTTCCTTTCCAGTGATCGCCGGATCGTATGAACCACTCTGTGAATTTGCTCTGTTGTTCCATGGCGTGCTCAGAAGCCAAACTGATGGTCAGGAATTGTCCTTTGTTCTTCAAGTATACAGTGCCATTAGTGTCCAAGGAAAACTATTGTAGAAGCACAGAACACCAAGCAATTACTGAGTTTAATTACCAATACGATGATACGACTAACAATATAATTGTATGTAAACAGGAGCACAGACAGGAGCCGCAGCCGACACCGGTGCAGTCGAACGTGGTGTCAGACATAATGGCGACGCCGAAGAAGTTGCTTCGAGCGTGGGAGGGTCGTTCGGCTGACATGCAGAAACTAGACGAGGAACTTATGACTACAAGGATAAGGGAAGTCGAAGCCCTGACGGAATTGAAGGAACTGAGGTTGAAGGTACGCCTTACAACTACATTATATTAGTAACCAGCGACTTATTTACACTCCGCGCCCTCGGCGACGGTCACAGCAGGTTGCCAAGAGAACGGTTACCAGCATTCAATATTCATATGGCTCTGATAATTCCGCGTTCTACTAGTACTAGACTTGCCATCTCTTCTACTCAGGGCCTCTTTTTTCCATTGGGCACCCGTGGCAAGAGCCCAGGGCTCCTAGTTCCTATCAGATCAGCAACCTATAACTGATGTTAGCAAAGGAATGCTAGGTATTAGGACGGCTTTTGGTTACAGAGAACACATGTGTGTCCTACTAACCCACACTCTTGATTGCTCTATATAGAAGACTATCATAGTTGTTGGAGCCCCATTATCGTAACGTGCTAAGACTCTCCAATAATTTAAAGACCAATTGGCTCGATAGTTCCAATATGCTGCATTTACTCGTAAAAAACCTTATTTACATAAATACACTATATTTTTTTTAAAGTGGTCATTTCTAGTTTATGGCAGTAGTGGTAAATTTTCCATCTTCAAGTAAGTAATATTTTTTCCTCGATCATAAGGGCTTGATAAAATATTCACGTATTATCGTGTATTTATCGTAAATTTATATAGCCACGTAGGTACGATTTCTCGACCACCTATCGTCTTCCTCAGCTATTTGTTTATTTAAAACCTTCTAACATTTAGCTAAATCAAATAAACCTAATAAATGTGGTGTGTTTAGGTAATGGAATTGGAGACGCAAGTACAAGTGTCGACAAATCAACTGCGGCGACAAGACGAGGAGGCGCGTCTGTTGCGTGAGAACATGGACGCCGCCCTACAGAGAGAAAGGGCATTGCAAGCGCGCCAGCGGGAGTTCCAACATAAATATACGGATTTGGAAAGCAAGGTAATATTTTACACTGACACAACATCGAGGAGTAACATACCTGCTTGAAATGATAAATAAATTTTAAAAATAAGTGTTGGCGAACACTTTATTGTACAGTATTGGAACAGTATATTATTTTGTATTGAGTGAGAGCTTTTAGTGCAAAGTTCGTCCAGGGAAATACTACCACCTTACCCATTTCCGCCGTGAAGCAGTAGTACACTTGTACTACTCTGTTTCAGATAGAAAGGTAAGGGGGCCGGAGAAATTACAGGCACGTGAGACTTAACAACTTGCAAATGTCCATAGGCATTACGATTTACAGGTGAACCGTCTGCTTTTTTGTCGGCCCTAGATTCAAATAAAATGCTTGTTTTGCAAATGCCAATCTATATATATAAAAATGAATCCCTATTTCCCTTGGTCACGGCATCACGCATGGACGGCTGGACCGATTTCGCCAATTCTTTTATTGTTGTGTTCGTTATTGTCAGGAGAATGTTCTTATGTATGAAAAAAATAAGAAAATGGCGCGGAAAACTTAAGAAAATATAACGACCATATTAACTTTTCTAATGTAACCTTTTGACAATGTAAACCCTTATAATGTAACCATATCGTGTGTGACATAAATGTTAGTCGTTTGACAATATGGTTTAAAGCAGAGGCATGGGTCGGAATTATAATAATAAAATAAATAATTTATCATTACTTAGTCCACATTTCACAGTAGATTCAATCGGAATATTGTATTATAATGTACAGTGAGTTATTTAAGAAGTGTTTGTTCATCACGGTTAGTTCAGAGCGCCATCACGCCTAATATTAAACGTTTAATTATTAAGAATAATAAACACTTGGTATTTTGATTTTAAATTTATTTATTAATGATACCAGTTCGAAGTAAATATTCATTGAGGACAGGACAACGGGTCAGCCAGTTATTAATAAATTACAAATAAATGAATTACTAGCAACTGAAACGCAGAATAATACAAAATCCTGACGCGAAACTATAACATTCCTCATCTACATGAAGTATTTGTGATGAATGTGTGTGATAAATCCTCCCGTGGGCATCAGTACAAAATAAATCGTGCACCATCTGCAATAAATACTGCACATCACTTTCTGAGTAACAGAGTGGTCCGGAATTGGAGCCGACTACCGGACGAAGTAGTATCTGCTACTTCAATTAACTCATTTAAAAATAGTAGGGGAGCCCACGATGCTAAATGGGGATTTACTCGAGCGTCTTAGAGACCTATTGGGTTGCAAAGCTTAGATGATAAGAAGAAAAAAATGTTATATGATATATACCTTTACATCGGTGGAGGAAGCGGCTATAAATTTTTAAATATGTAAAAAAAACTGTTGCATGGACATCCTCGAGCACGTCAGATATTGATAGCATCAATGCCCTACGTATTTGTAATAATGTACGTATGTTAATCTGATCGTTTGCATGATGCGGGTGGTGGTATGTAAGGGTTGAAAATGAAAAAAAAATAAAAATTAACGAGCGCGTCAGATTTTCTAAGGGAGTGTTAAGTGCACCAAAAAAAAGCTCTCACTCACTAATCTGACGATTTCAATGGGACGCAAACTCGCGGCCATTTTCATAATGTGCAAAAAAAATTCGCCATTTTGAAATACTTAAGCGCGTCAGATTAAGATATATATAGTTCATCTTTATGTTCTAAACGTACTGTCTCATAATCTGACGATTATCTAGAGGGATTCGCCTGATCTGACAAAAAATATTAGAAAAACGGTTCACCTTAAAGGACATCCCTGCAACTTCCCGCTAATTCCATTCCTGGGCGCTTAAAATTGTACATATGACATTTTTGAGCTCAAAATATAATTTATGTGATATTTTGAGCTCGCTGAGTTCAAAGAAATAATATTTCTATGCATTTGAGCTCCCCCAACTCGAAAGTCTGATAGAAGTTTCATAGAACACTATTTTTGGAATTTTCAAACCGCAATAACTTTTGAATGGATCAACCAAAAGAAAGAGTGAGAGAGGAATAGAAACGCGGAGAACGAAATGTAGGCATCACGCAGCTGCACGCATTTAACTTTATCGACGAATTTTTGTTAATTCGGCTTGCAGAAATCGTCAGATTATATATTTTTCATTATTCTTGAATTATTTCATTCAAAATAAAAAAAAATTTAGCTACGCTCGAGAATGTCGAGATGACGTTTTTTTTTACAACTTTGCTGCCCTCCCCTTTCTTTACGTCACTCTCAAATTGTCAGATTAGTGGAATATACACTTTTTAGGATGTAATTAAGTCATCCTACCTTAATCTGACGCGCTCGAGAATTTTTGATGGTCAATTTTTTTTACTAATCTGATCCTGTATCCTTCACGGGCGGCCTTATATATGGGCCTCATGTTTTGTGGAGGTACTTAACCGGGTACAAGGTATCCCCCTGTATATTAATCTGCCGCGCTTTAGTAAATCCCGAAATCCCCGCTTGGGCTCCCCTACTAAAACAAATTAGAAAATTGGACAAGGACTTAATATCTTCAAAAGTGAACTATAAAGTGCGAAGTGACTTTCAACACTGTGTGATATAGACATATCAGCTACCAAGCTGCTCGTCTATAAATAAATAAATAATATATAATAATGAATTGAAGGAATGGCCAATAGCATATGGATAACCGTAACACTATAGAAAGGGGGGTCGTGACGGAAAAATCTTGCACTTTTTTCACCTAGCCTCCAAGTCCGTACCGTGCAATAACAAAGCTTCGTTCCAAAATACAGCAGTTTCAGTTTTTTAAGTATGATCTCAATATCTGTTCCAGGCGAAATATGATTCGATGCAAGCCAACATAAGGAATATGGAAGATGCACAAAGAATAGCAGAGCTGGAAACTGAAGTGTCTGAATATAAGTTAAAAGTAAGATCAAACAATTATTATTTGATTTAATTTTCTCCGAAGCTATTGAATACTTGTCTTAATAATAATCTCTTATTTTATTTAGCACGAAGTAATGGCAACAGAGGGTGAATTACGCAGTAATAACATGGACGACTCCGACAGAGTACGAGAACTACAGGAGCAAGTAGCTGAAATGAAGGCGGAGGTAATTATTGATAAATGTATTCAGTATAAATTTAAACATAACCACAATCTTCTACAATTTAACTAAATCATTAAATATGACATAACCTTAAAAACTAGACAATTTTTTGAACCTAATCATCTTGCATTTTAGTGCATTACATCCATTTTTAAAACACTAATGATAGTAGTCTGGGATCCCCTTTATATGATATGTATACCCCTCTGTTAATGTTAATATTAAAGTAGTATGAAATAACACTTATGGGTGATGCAATAGTGATAAGGTTGCTTGGTGGTATCATAATCCATGTGCCACTAACATCCATCTCTGGCCAACAATGTAGTTGCATTATGTTCCAAAGTATGGTTTACTCTTCAGTTAATTCATGAATATATTTAATAATAATAGCCCGTTCTGAAAATATCCCAATACATTCTAATGTCTTGTATACATGTACCTATAAAAATTCAATCAGCACAATACTAACTGAGTTATGAAAAGAAATAATCGTTTTACATAACCATGTTATTGATTTAAAGCACTTTATGGCTGGTCACTCGCTATAACAACGCTTCACTCATTGTAGAGGCATATAATGCTTTATTTGTTGGGCCACTATTGTATATATTAAAAAAGATTGGCATAGTCATACACCAATAATATACCCTCGAATTGAACATAATTTACTAATCAATTTTGAATTTTGCCAAACAAGTAATGAATCGTATTTGAAGCAGACTTGCCTCGGTTGAGATGAAGGTAAAATATTATAATGAATTTATTGCATTAGTTACGATGCGCTTTTCAAATTATCTGATAGTTTTTATTTGGCACTGCACAGTTTCCGACACCAATCACCTCGCCGGAGTGTGAGCCCTGGAAATGGCTCGAGTAAGTTCAACATATATCCTCAGATTCTGTCGGCTAGTGTGTTAACTCGCTTAAGCCAAAACAACCTGTGTTTAAAGTTTTAACACGACAACAGATCTCTGTGCATGAAACTAAACGTAATTTGTGTGTTGTAGATTAGGCGACGTATTCTATGGCTACTTATCCACCGTTTTTAACCTATAAGCACAAAATCGTCTGTGTACCTTTGACAATAGCAGCTAGAGAATTGAGTAGGATTGTGTTTTGTCTTTTTTGTATATATAAAAAGTAGCCTTATGACTATATCAATTTGATGTATCTCACATTGTATGAACTTTTTTAGTCTGACTTTATTAACAAAAACCCCGCACTGTTTCACCTCATGACATAGTTATATTGTTACATACAAAGTATTTAAATTATTACTAGACTAGGAGAATATATTTTTAAAATTACTTATTAACTATAACATCTCTAAAACCGCAAATAGTATTGAACTTATTGTACTTATATGGAAGAGTAAGCTTTATCTGTAATATATTATACTTATTTGTCTGTTTAAGGAGGATTTGTAGGTAACTTTAAAGGTAGACGTTTTGAGGGTAGACATACATCTATCCCTATTGTTTTATGAATGTGCTTGCATGGTAGACACATTATTTGGCTATGTATATAATATATGTGCTTGCTTTGTTATGTCTTTAGATACATTCAAGTTCATGAATTGTTTGAGCATCTTATGTTGTTAAGTGTGGTAGTTAGGAGACCCTTCCTAATCTAAGCATCTAAAATTTAATAATCCTAAATGATTACTGTTAAAACTTTATGAGTAATATTAATAAAATACATTGAACATCGCTAGCAGCGATTTAGTTACCTTTCATCAATATAGCACGGCTATCGCAGCGTAAAATGTTCGCAGTTTGTCCGTGTATTTAATACGGTGCGACAGCCGGAGTGTTTTGGTCAGTTAGTCAATACCGTTTGTTCTCCTCGCCTCTGTTCAGGGCGAACTGATTCGAGATTAGTGTCTCCGCGTATGACGGTCTTTATGTAGTACTTGAAGCATGTTTATGTTAGGTATATCCATAACATGTATATACTAATGTATATTTATACTGTACGTAGGTCATGAGGCTGGAGGCATGGAGAGCTCGCGCACTCGGCCACACCGAACTGAGTCGCGCCATCTCGATGGAGGACGATCTGGAAGAAGACGAGAAACTGAAGCTTATTCTGCGCCGTGAGTCATCCACATCGTTCGAAATGCCCGCTGTCCCGCGGAAAGCCACGTAGCATATATTCTTCAAACCATCCATTATGCTAATCGTTATATTATTATTATTACACTGACCCTCAGCACTGACCATTTAATAGCGAGATATGTATTTATATACTTATATTATAAACGAAACTACCCATTAATTAGGTATTTACACGCTAAATATATTCCTAATTTGAATATACATTTTCCGATCTTCGTTTTTGGTACGACTAGCATACGTTTTTTACGAGCAGGTGGTACTGTTTCTCGTCTTTGGATATATCGGTGTTGTAAAGTTGGCTATCTTTTTTACGGTAGACTAGTAGGTATATAATAGTTTCGATGTATTAACATTTGAGAATTGAAAACGATAGATTGTAGGATCGAAAAAACGATGACTCAGGCGCTAAGCAGACAGAGCAACTTTAGTTGAAGAGATTATCGACTTAGTTGCACCAACTTTCAAACTTTTTCAATGTTTTCATTTAAGATTGCCACTCAACAACGGCAACGGCCGCAATTCTAAAGAAATTTCTCAAATCCATCGTCAACAGTCAGTGTGACTATGCATCATGAAGAAGCTGAAATTGTTGTACTTTTAATACGTCGCCGCCGTCGACGACGTCAACAACAACAGCTACAAATTATTCATAATAATCGCATTCAATTCACCCTTTTTGCCAAAATCGAACACATTTCCTTACTTTTGTGAGCTCCAAAATTTTTTTCCAGGCTTTTCATCTTTTCTAGGTGATTAGAATTCGCCCCGGAACTCAAATCCCAGATTGCAGGATATTTTCGTATTCCCTCTACTTCTAATATTCTTTTTAAGATTTTGGTATCCTTCCGTACGGACGTGAAGAGAGTGAACAGATAGTTGCGAGTTACCTGTTGCCGCAATACGGAGCTCAAAGATGCTCTGTCTGCTTAGCGCCTTACTCAATTGGGATATTAGTCGATCGCAAAAACATAACCTTCTGAGATAATGTAGCACCTACTCATTAATTCGTGATGCCAACTACTTAATACAATGATGCACATTAGAATTAAAATTTTATATGATCGTAGATGAGATTTACAGGTAGTAAAATTATTATAGTAAATACTTTTAGCTAAGTAATTATGAAACAGTAGGAAACCTGATATGTCACCGGATAGTCAGCAGCTGAAATCATTTTACCGATTCAACAACACATAGAGTAGTGACATTGATCTCGTTATCTCTGAGCCGTGGAATTTAGTATTTTATTTATTTATGGATCTTTCATATATTATTATTTATGATAACGTTGGGTACACACAATACATGTATACTATTATAGTATGACCCATGATGACTTAATTTAAAAGTATTTAAACAAAATCATTTCTAAACAAACATTCCAATTTATTTAAATAAGTATTAATGTTATGAATAGTGCTTAGTAATTTTATTCAATGGCTTAATTGGATAAGAAGCACATTTAATTGTCGTAACAGGGATGATTAACCATTAAAATGGCAATATTACGCGTACTTATTTGATTAATGCTTGTAATTTTAGTAGGAATAGGTATTATTTAATTAGAGTATTACTGTATTTTTTAATTCCATTTCAATACTCAAGGTTACGGTACGAATATTTAGCTCAAAGTAGGTCACGATATTTCGATTATTCTTGAAATATGAATCCTTTTAGGTAGTTTATTTCGCCATCTAATATCTGGGCTACAAATAGTAGAAGCATAAGATGTATTATGACGAGGCACTTGATATCAGTTACTTTGATAGGTACCTATAGTTTTCTGGCACAATAAAAGGTAATGCAATTCATAGGAGCCAAACAAATACAATTTTTAATTTTGTTTGCCATGTCACCAAGTTGCAGTGTAATTTTCCACATAGATCTGAGAGACTAGTAGGTATACTGATTGATTCACGCTCAGGGAGATAAATTATAAATATTTTTATTCATATTATACGTGTTAATGTAAGAAGCGTGACTTCAAACAAAACTGTGCTGTCAATTAAAGTAAATCTATTGACGACGATTTATATTTCATATTTGTAATTTAGTGACACCGCAATATCAGTATAAATTTACATAGGTATTATATATTGTAAGGCCCATATACTAAAGACTCACATAACGTTTCTGTATGAAATTAACTGCTAACTGCATTAAGTTTACTGTGACTAGTTGAAGCTGGTATTTTTGTGTACGGATTTTCCTGGGTCGAAAGGAAGAAAAGTTATTTTGATGTTATTTTATGCAGTAACGACTGTTAACATAGGATGTAAGTATTCGGAATTGCAGATCGAGTGCTTAGTAAATACAGCAAAACGACAAACAACTATGTAGAAGGACGTAGGTGATATATTCCCCTTTGATAGGCAGTGCCTAAAGTCATGTAGAGTCCAATAAATGTGTGAGCCTGCACTGCGAAAGATCGTGAATTAATTTGGGCTTCTTGGAGACCACCAATTAGCCTGGGGCCCCATTTAAATTTCCTAGCTCCGAGAATTAAACTCATAGTTTCTGAACTGGCTTCTTACATTAGGCTACTTCTATTCTGTATAGTGAACGCTATCCATAAGTCTTGGTCAACATCATAGGTATTGACTTATACTCTCACTGGCTCGCAAAACTGTCGTAATGTCCCTTACCTATGAGAAATCTAATAAATTTTATTTTATGTACCTTACAATTATTTCGAACGCATTTAGGTAAAAAATTTGTCAAAAGATTTTTCGATAAAATTGTCATGCATCGCTTTTTAATGAAAACTATAGGTACTATTTAACAACTTACTCATTATTATTATATACCTTAACCCAAGGTTCCGTGTCACTCGAGGTGTTTCTGACCAAAATAGTTAAAAAGAGAGAGAGAGTGCCTTGTTCTACACATCCGAAATTATTTTCTTTATAACATTTCGTCTCGGCGGTAGAGTGGTATAACACTCGGCTGACCTGGAGCTTCTGGGTGGGATTTCCGGGTCTGGCATGGTCATAATAACGTTACATTATTTTGTAATGAGTACCTGTAGTCCGAGAGCGGTAACGTGACCGACAGACAGCGATAACGCTCACCATATGTCCAATTGGGATTCAAAATATATTCCAAGGGTGCAGGTATCTGTACTGGAACCACTCCCTAATAATGATCGTCAAGATATCTTATAATATAATATTCTTTTAATAATTGGCAGCTATTTTTTTCTTAAGTATTATTTACTAACTAAAATTATCCTATATTTATAATAATAATAAAAGCCTTTATTCGCTGACCTTTTTAATTTATATGCTATTCTTATAAAACATAAGTATTCTTAACACTAATCATACCAACACTTACCAGGTACCTATTTCTACCATAGCGGGTCTTATTTGACTTTATGTTTTCTGCTTGAATGTATGAAATATGGTTGTTAGGAAGGGAAATAAATAGTATAGCTGTATATTAATTAGTAATAAATAGTCATGAAGTCAAATGTGCAAAAGCAATAAGATGATACGTGCATTTTCAATGCAATGTTCAAAATGGGTAATTTGACCCAGTTATGGTATGTTTAGTGTTAAATCTAAGTTACGAAGTTAGTGAAGAGTTTTGGGGAAAGTGGTTCGCCTTGCCTAACGCCTTTTTGAACTCTAAATTCTTCGCCTTGTTGTTCAAGTTGGACTGTTGCTGTGGTGTTTTTGTAAATTTCTTTAATGATTTTTATATAAGTTCTTTCTACCCCTTGGTTTTCTAGCGTTTTCCAGATATAGGTATGACTCAGCGCATCAAAAGCCTTATTGTAATCGACGAATGTCATATAATACAGTTGCCCGTATTCATTGAGCTTTTCAATTACTTGCTTCACAACATGAATATGGTCGATCGTAGAATAATCGGCGCGAAATCCAGCCAGCTCCCTCGGTTGGTTTTCTTCCAGGTGTTTCGATATTCTCCCGAGTATTATTTTAGAAAACACTTTATACAGATTGGACATAAGGCTTATAGGTCTATATTCCGTTTTGTCACCTTTTTTGTGTAGTAGGATGATGGTTGATTTCGTCCATTGAATGGGTATTTGTTCGGTTGCTATTATTTCATTAAAAAGTTGGGTCAAATATTTGGATATCCCGGGCAGAAACTGTTTCAGGAGTTTATTGGATATTCTATCGTCTCCAGGAGGTTTTCCACTTTTTTGTGATTTTATAGCCTTTGTGACCTCAGATTCTAGTATACAAGGTATTTCTTCTTCTGTGTAAGCTTCCTTTTTTTCTTCTTCTGACGTTGTTCTGTCTGTCTCCTTGTATAAGTTTTTGTAAAAATCTGTCGCTACTTTCGCTATTGATAGTCTCTTTGTCATAATTTTCTCGTTATACTTCTTGTTTTTAGTTTTCATGTTGGGTATCCATTCAATGTTGTCCTTAGATCATCCAAAATATTTTGTGGTATCGGTGATGTTATTGTCTTGTTCATGGTTGAGTGTATAATATGTTTTCTTGACGGGTCAAATGACCCATTTTAAACTTTGCATTGAAAATGCACGTATTATCTTATTTCTTTTGCACATTTGACTTCATGACTTTTCTTACTAATTAATATACAGTTATTCTATTTAGTTCCCTTCCTAGCAACCATATTTCATACATTCAAGCAGGAAATATAAAGTCACATTTGAACCGCTATGGTAGAAATAGGTACCTAGTAAATGTTGGTATGATTAGTGTTAAAGTCTCCCATGATAATTATGTTCTTGTTTTGCATCAACTCTGTCAAGTCTTTGTAGAATTTTTCTTTTGCTAATTTAGTATCTTGTTCTGTGGGTGCATGTACTTGAATAATCGACCATGGTTGTTTGGATTCTGTTAATTGAATGTTGAGTACTGCGATTCGATCATATATTTATACAAGACCCTAAAAACGGAAGATAAAAGCGATATTACAACAACCTTATTAAGAGTTAATGTAAATTACTTTTGATTGGCTATTTTCCCAATTGAATCAACATTTACATGTTATATATTATTTAAAACTATATACTTAGTACTTAGAATCCATTCCTTATATTATTTATGACTATCGATAGATATGGTAACATTCTAAAGATTTTCGTTATAGTTGAATTTTAGATTTGGATTCTGTATGCATGTGACGTCACGTAACTTATAACTGTATCACATTTTGTTGACCCTCAAATGTTATAATGTGACGAGATTAATGGATGACCGCAAAGAACATAAACCCCCTGCCAAATTGTTTAACTCTCTCGGATGAAATGTGGAAGCATATTGATGGTTCGGCGCGCGAGCAGCGTGGAACAACAATACTACGACATACAAAGCCTTGTTCGCCGGTCTTGGCGATTTGGCGTTCCTTAGACAAAGAATCCGTTTTAAATATTTAGGGGTGTTATGAATTGTTAAATGTAGTAAATGTTCTATTTTATTTAGTGAAAATAATATATTCATTTGTTATATAAAAAACCGAAAATGTATCAGTATAAACTTTCGGTTTGAGTCCGAGAGGTGCCACGGTTTGAGTGTAACATCGTTTGACATTGAAAGTCAATGGTCATACGAGTGCCACCATCCGTAAAGTGAGTACCTATTTATTAGCACATAATGAATAGTGGGAAGTAGATATATTTTAGACAAAGTGAATTAATTTAATAATTATTTACTTACTCCATTGGCTCAGCAATCCGAAATAGTTATATTTAGTCGATTTAAGAATTGCTTCCATGAAAGTTATTTTAAAAAGTACGTGATTGTAAATTATTTAACGTATTTTTTTAAATAATTACCTACTTTTAAGCTACAAATTTTTATTTTATATCTATCTAATAAGTTATTATTATAACAGGACGTGCAATAATCTATATACAAAATATAGTGATAAAAGCAGCAATTTTTCAGATATTTCGCATTCAAAATAAAGTTTACTATTTTGGAATTGATAGAGAGCTAGGAATACCTACAGCTATAAAACTGTCTAGTCTGCCTTTATGTCATGACAGCTATATGAACTGTATTATGATAATATTGATTTTATTATCATGATGTTATGTCTTATGACTGTGTATTTATACTTACTCCGCTGGCACTGTGACCCAAAGTTTGTCTTTGTAAGAGAACTCGCCACTTGACCCAGTCCTGTGCAGTCTTTATTTATACATGATTTTATTTTTATAATGACTTAATCAATTGAATCATTAATATCAATTTAAATTAGAATTAATGGAACTTGCAGGAAAAAGGAAATAGGTAACTGAAGTATTTCTTAAATTGTACTGGTGGTATCTACATAATGACTGGTAATATCAAGGAAATAATGATGTACTTATGTAATACCTATTGTTAGGTACCACAATCATATTTTTTTATAAAAAATAACTCCATAACTGCACACCATTTATTGAATGTAACCCAAAACTAAGTATATATATTTAAAAAATCGCTAATTTGCATACATACTTAAATTATTAATATTTTTTAATGAATATAATAGCACCGTAGTCTAGTAATAACCCATATTTTTATGTTACACTTAATATGATTTTTGTGTTGTAAGAAAGGGTGCTTACGATGTGTATCAAACTAAATTTAAATCTATGAACATGTCTTTCTGTTGATATGATAGCAACACAATTGCAAAAGCGAGGTCTAACAGGTCTCAGGTTTAACAGGTCTCAAATCAATTTTTTAACAAACTATTCATCTTAATAAAATGGAAAGAAACGTAATATTTAAGTTTTGCGATGCACAGCAGTAACGACACCTTATCTTTTAAGTCAACTTTAAAATAGATGTAAATCATTCTTTATTTGTAATTTGTATTATGTATTTTGATATTGTGTATTGGTAATTATAAATTGTAATTCCGTATAATTTTAGTAAATAAATGACATAATCTGTGTATGGGTTTTATTATTTTAAATTCTAAAAACTAAGGTCATAACTATAGTAATATTATAAATATGAATGTAAGTTTCTTTGCTACGCTTTCAAGCTAAAACTTCCTAACCGATCATCATAAAACTTAATACACATATTCTTGGCGGTATTAGAAATAACATAACATAATTTTTATTTAAAAAAAAATTGAAGAATGATAATAAAACTATTAGTCTTAAAATCCCAAAATCGAACTACTTCAACGCCATCTAGCATTCGGGTAATGAAGATCCAACCCTGAGTACTGTAATACCGTTGCACCATTTACCGACGGTCACGGCAATATCCAATCCAATTGACTAAAATGACAGCTATTTGGAATTTATAGTTATTTTTTTCTGTCATTTTAAAACTATTTGAATTTTTGAGCTTAGGTGTCATTCGTATGGTTGTTGATTGGATATAAATAAAGATTACATTCAAAGCTCAGAACCGCGGGGAACAGCTAGTATGATAATATGTAAAACTGGAAATAATCATTGGCTTACCATTTACATAGACCTTTTCAAGTACACTTGTAACTACTATAGTCAATAGATTTGGTCCATGTGGATTACAAGCGTAATTATATAAAAATATGAATCTTTGAAAACTTGGATACATCCAGGTCCATGAGTAAAATACGAACAGGTAGTGTGTGTACTACCAAACATTGGTATAAATGGTATAGTAATAGTAAAGTACAGAGAATGTTGGACAAGAGAATTGTTGAGCAAATGTACGCCTTTTCCCAAGGTGAAAATACTGTAAAAAGGCGTTATTTAATTGTCGCTAGAATGGTACTCGATTATGGAAAAATTGTCGGGCTTGACGCCAATGATTATTCTTTTTATTTTCGACGTTTTAATCAAATAAATATGGCCACTAATGCATGAGTTATAAGTAATTATTAGCTTTTCTATTTTAGAGTAAACATACTTTGGTTACGTAAATAAATGTAGTCTATAATTGATTTCTACTGTTCTTAAATCAGGGCAGCGAATAGCATACTCCGGCGCATTTTCTTTAGCTAACATAATCTTATTATCGGGGTTTGTAAAATTTTAATTAATCCTTGTTCTATAAGAACGTTTAACTCCGTAGGTTTGACGTTATGCCCTTACTAATAATATTATTCATTATTATTGGAAATAACTATAGACGTACCTACATTTGGTTAATCAATTTTGCTGGACAATGGAGCTTCACAGTAACTATTATTTTACTATCTCTAGTTTATCTATCTAGTATCTTCTAGTTTGTAGCGACTGACACAGCCAGGAAGTATCACAGAAAACAAATCTTTATGCATGTTAGACCCAGCCACCCGTTTGTATAACTGAATAATTGCCCTCCCTAATTCAAATCCCGGGCCTAAAATAATGCCCACGTTGTTCAAACAAATGTTTTGGTCCCCAAATGTTCCTTTGCCATTTAAAATGAGTGTAATGACTCACTCATTACCTATTTTATCTTTCTTAGGCTCCATGTATCAGCATAAGGTTTTAGTAAAATAATACAAAAATACATAGTTTGTTATAATTTTATTGTTAAAAGGCACCAATATTCATTCAGCACTCAATCGATTTTAAGTACTAACAATATTTGTAAGTATTCATTAATTTATTACTTAATTATATAATATTAATGTCGAACACTAATTTAGGTAAAAATACATTCAAAAATCATAATACTTGAAGTGTTTCAAGCGACACTCTTATATTTCGTGAACAAATTATAGAGGACACGAAGGGTTGACTTGAGGTCCAGGTTCACAATATCTGAAAACATCAACATGTAAATAATGGACATTTGCTATGGCTTACTTGGCTATGTTTCCAGTCAAAGTGAGGGAATTGTTTCAACCAGCCACTAGAATTGCTAAATATTTATTATATTGATCAGTATAGTGCAGAAAATTTAACCATCTGTTCGGTTTTAACCTTTGGAAACCATTCTAAACATTTAAAAAAATACATTCTTATCCTTCAAAACAACCTAATTATTATCATGGTTTATAAAATTAAAACTAAACATAATTTAATTTCCTGAAATATCCCCTATGATCTTATTTAAATAATCAAAAATGTATATGGTATAACTATAATTTACCTTCAGGTCTAGCTTTAGGTTTTGCTAGACCAACATCTTGCATTAGTTCAAAAGCAAATGACACATTATGAACTTTCTGGTCAAAATCTTGTGGTGTGAGGTGGAAATCATACAACGGGACAAAAAATCCTTCCAGCAATCCCATCAGCAGGCAGAGATATACACCATCATGGAATTGGGTATCCAAGTCCATAACTTCAAGATTAACTTTGCTCAAATGCTTGTTAACAAATGTTATCAGGGACTGTAAAAAGAATACTAGCTTATTATTCATTTCATATAAAAAAAACCTGTACCATTAGGTTTAAGAATATTATGTTATTTACCTTTTTGACAACTTGCAATTTATCAGGTGCATGATCGAATAATGCGTCAAATGCATCACGCTCACATTTCATGCCAAGGTCATCATAAGTAGTTGTGATAGTTTCAATGAATCTCCTGAAAATAAATATATATATTAGTATCATCTAAAATCATTCTGATATGCCCAATTTTATATTTGATGATATTATTAAAATAACACCTGTGAGAAAGTTGGGTTGGTGTGTCCTTTTTGACAACAACTACATTGACGCTCACATTTTCGGGTAGGCGAACTGGAGCACGAAAGTGACGTGCCAATGCCACCAGCAGATGTAATATCGACACAACATTCTTTGAATGTATTGAGTCAACACTCCATTTCAGAACTGGTTTCACTGTTCCATACAATACCTAAACAACAAACATTTTCCTGTTAAATATGAGCTCATTAAATTGTAAATGACATGCATATAATATTTGAAACATACTCTATTCACTGATCTAAGCACAACAGCCAGTTTTTGACGTTGCCCTTCCTCAGATTGTGTCACCTCAGGAACATCCAATTTAGTCTCAGTAAGCGCTTCCAGTAATTTTTGTAGAACTTGACCATCATACAGATCTTCACTGATATCTTTGACGATAATTCTTTGCATAGCAAGTTCATCATTTATCCAGTCAATGAGGACTTGGATAAGCTCCTTAAGTCTGGGGTCATCCAAAGACCTTGGCTCAATTATTGCCCTTTCTTCATTATCCACTGAAAATTTTATAAAACTGTGGATTGAATATATTTTTTAGACATAAAGGTCGATACTTTTTTACGTTTACACTTCAACTTACGCAAACTGTACTCTTCAGGTGGAATCTCAGGTGCAGTGGGGCTTCCAGGCGAATCTATGGCGTATTTACCTTCTGCTTGCACATCTTGCACTAAAAATGAGACATATGTACTTAGAGATCGTTCATTTATGAGGCGGGAGGGGCATTAGGTCATCATACATGAAGTAATCGCCGTTTTCAGCCCACACACACAAATGGTTAAAAATAGTTTAATAATTATGGTGTACCTTCCTTTATTCGCTTTTTGCGTCCAATTGTACCAATCTTATCCCAAAACGATTCTTCTTTATCTTCCTTTTTTGGTAAAACAGGGGTCCGAGGAGAATTCGGGCGTGGTGAAGACATTTCGACGTGACCTAGATGAGGAAAACAATATAGCTAATGAATCACCTGTATCACCCATCCACTATTTACATATTTCATAGGGTATATGTTAAAATTAAAAACGCGTACTGTTATTTTTAACACTTTTTTTCTATTGTTTTATTTATTCGAGTACCTGATTTCTAATTACAACTTCAAAATTATATGTACTTCATTGTCTGTCTAGTACTGTAGTAATAAACAAGCGCCAAAGAAAAAAAAGACTTGTAGTGTTGCCTGCTAGCTAACTAAATAAATTTCCACCCAAGTCACGTATTTTTTTTACTACATTTAATGTTACTTTATTCACTACTATTACAATAAGCACGAAATAAATTAAATACGCTATATAATACCAAATTTGGAAACAGATTTTTTGGACGCTACCATCACGGGCACTGTTAAGTGTTACTATTTGGGCAATGGGAACCCTCATGTTACTTTTGTCTTGAGCAAACTGTTACTGGCATGGTAACACTGTTTATAATACAATTTATTTTATTACGAATACACTACAGATAATTATAAAATTCATCCACAGGTATAAACCTATTTACATTAATTGCATTTTTTTATTTATTTTTACTGTAATAAGTGTTTATGATGTTTAGTATTTTGATTAAATATTAATCGAAGAAATAAGTGACATCAAACAAATTTTGCTAATAATCGTCTACACTGCTGCGTTTATGGACCACCTGTACTATGTTGGTGGAGTCATTGCTATTAATAGCTTCAAGATTAAATTGCATCACACTGAGAGTTTTTTAGTAAATGTGCCGTATACATTACAAATTTGGACAATCGTGTTTACCTTGAAAGTGTAATCTTACAGAAACAATAATGGAAAAAGGTGGTAATCCTCCTCCATATGGGTGGAGTAATTCGCCTAATCTGCAGCCTCCCCCGGCTGCCCCACCGAGCTACTCACAAGCTGTAGGAGGAGTGGGACCTTCCAGTCCATACACCCCCCAGTATACCCCATGTAAATATTATATTTTATTGGAATTACTTTTTTAATGTTAATTTAAATCATTCCAAATCTATACATAATAGCTTTTAACAGTCATTATTATTAAATTATAGAGGTATATAATCTAGGTCAAGGCTACTTTACCTTAATCATCAAACATAGTAATGCCCAAATAGGAACCTTGTAGATTAAGCAAAGGCCAATGGCAAATTATTCACAAACTAAATACTAGAAACAAACAGTTACTCAAGATATAGACACAACAACAATAGAACAACAGCAGGATTGTTGCCCAGTACTCAGTATCATAATAAGCTCCTTGGAAGCCATGTAACATTACCAGACGTCTTTGCAAGCAGCCACACAGTGACAATACAGGGATATTACTATTATTGCTATGAACCATCCATTTTCTGACAGCAACAATTTTTTTGAAAATACACTGATGAAGAACTAGTATAAATAAAATAATTAAACTACCATACATTTTGAGAAATTGAGAAATAGGTGTTCTTTACAAGCACTTGTAAATTGTTGGGCATTACTCTTGACCCATATTTAGTAGTTTCTAAATAATTGTCAGTTCATTTCTTTGTTGTTTTATTTTGTTACCTATTAGTTAGTCTGTTAGTATTAAATATACTTCATATACGTCAAACTTGCAATTGAATTTCAAACCAATTGCAAGATTGCACAATAGGCTAGGTGACAATAAAAATATATATATAATAAACAACCTTCATTTCATGGCTATCTAACTATGAAATGAAAGAAAAAAGCAGAATACATGCCCTTTAGAAGGCTATTAATAGGCTAAAAGCTTGTTTCAATAAAGGGCTATAACTGATATTGAAATATTTCCTCACAAACATTCCATATTATTAAATTATCATTATATCACTGTCCACACTATGCATACACCAAATTTCGAAACAATTTGCAAGTATATTATTTTTCCATTCAAACATTAGCTTTCCATTCCACTTGCTTGGGGGTTTATTTATATATACCTAAGAAATATTTACATGTTTGTGTGCAAATGGTGTGGGTAGTAGCTACCCATACAGTTTTGAGACAATCTGCCAATCCATTAGTTTTCTTAATCTATATTCTGTTCTATATCCATATTTTAGGGACTGGTTTTATGCAGATATTAGGTTTCACTATGCTTTTATGTTTTAAAAAAAAAGTCAATCTGGATTAGTGAAATCAAAAGTTGATGATAAGCTTTAGTTATCTAGACAGACAGATACTGTAAACTAAATGTAACATAATCTAATTATATTCTTAAAGATGAAAGATAAATAAGTAGATGATTGTTTTCACTAATCATAGAACTAACCAAGTCTTTATATTTCAGCTTCGGGGCCCCAGATTGTGACAACTGTAGTTCCAGTTGGACCAAATCCAACTCACATGATTTGCCCAAGTTGCCATGCTGAAGTAGATACTGCAACTCAAACAAAACCAGGCATTATCGCTTATATTTCCGGAGCAGTTTTATTCTTATTGGGGTAAGAATTCACAAATTATCAATTCCACAAGTCTTTCCATTTTAAAATTAAATTACAGATATGACATCACAGGTGACCTAAGTAAGAATATATAATGAGTCAGGCTTAATTAAACAGAATTATGGTTGTACTTCATTTATTGAAGATGTGGTTAAATGATCAACTCAGCAAAGGTACCTAACATTCGCTCTCAACATTATTTGCAATAAACTTTAAGAGTGTTGGTAAGAAACACCATAAGGAAAACATAGCACTGTGGTAGATAATTGTATAGTACCCACCTGTGAGGTGCAACTGAGAGCCAGTTCATCTCATTGCTAATTTCACCATAATTTACCATATTGAGAATGAGGTCGAGCTGTAGAGTTGGGGCTTGGTTCATTTGACGGCTTCTACCATCGTGCAGCTAAGGAAACTCGTTGCTTATCTAATTAAGATCAAGTTACTGCCGGCTCAGTAAAACCAATATTTTTATCTATGTTGCTAAATATATATATTCAGAAGTAATGAGCTCTTACTACAGAATAGGTCCGGAGAAGTACTACCACTATACCATACCCATTTGCCAATAGTACACTTGTATTACTGTGTTTCGGTGGGATAGGCCTGATGTCGCGTTAGGCGGTGGTGACCACTTACCATCGTGTGACCTTAACCAGCCAAGACTGGTTTGGCTGAGGGATGACAATGTTTTCAAGAACCATGTCTGCTAACTTCGGGAAACAATTGTGTATTCCAGCAACAGCCTATAATTTTCCCTCAGATATATGAAAAATATAATTCCAACAACAGTATGCGTTAACTCGAATTGATATGGGCATGCAACATCAATAATGTTTAATTAAGGAATTTAGAAGAACTTAATTGAATACTTAGAAAGAACTAGTATGAAAACAGGGATATCCGTCTAGTCCGACAGTCTGTCTCTATGATAGCAATTTTCTCAGAAACTATCCCAGAAATTTAGAAATAGCTGGATAGGTGTGTAATGCCCCCATTCAGCACAATACGCATTTGCAGACCAAGGTGTGATCTTATCGAGTCTAACATCAGCCCAAGCCACCATTCAAACCGATACACAGATAACCATTTCCTGTAGATCCCACATCCCATGCAATGCCCCTGAGCCGAGGACTGAGCCAATTGAAAGCCTCCAGCGCTTACAGAATTAAACCATATATTATCTATCCCCAGCCAAGTGACTTGGTGATTAGAGATCCGGACAGCCAAGAAAAGGTTGTAGGTTCGATTCCCACTCAGGCCCAACATTGGTTACTTATATGTGTTTGTTCTGTGTCTGGCTGGGTGTAAATATCTATATAAGTATAAATTATATTAATATATAGTAGTATATTATGTATCAGTATCCTGGTAGCCATAGTACAAACAGTACACTCGGCTTAATTTGGGGTGAGGTAACCATGTGTGAAGAATTTCCCAAGATATTTATACAAAAAACTGTATATAATGCAGACGCTATATCAAACTAAAATTTTCTATAACCCTAATGCTCAACCATGAGGTGAAAGTTTGTTCGCTGAGTAAGCTATAGTTACTTACTAGAACACTTAATCTTTCAGATGTTTCTGCGGCTGCTGCCTGATCCCCTGTTGTATAGAGAGCTGCATGGATGTTCATCATAAATGTCCCAATTGTCGTGCCTATCTTGGACGTTACCGACGATAAACAGTCCTTATTCAAAATACTACCAACTATTAAAACTAAAGTGTTTGTCTTATTTATGTAAACATTGATGCAGCTAAAGATCTGAAGCAAGATAAGTACCCTCAATCACAAACGCTAAGTCATTTTTTTTATTAAGTACATATAATTTAAATAAAAATAATAATTTATATTGTTGTAAAAATGGTTAGTAAATACAGTGACTTTTTCCCTGTGTTATAATAATTTTATAATTTATCAATACTAATTATTCTTGTAGATCATTCCAGTTGTAGCCAATTTATTAAAATGTTCATGTCTACTTACGTAATGAAAAATAAATGTCTAACTGTTAGTGTTTGTCTGATAAAATTAATTATGTTTGAAGAGCAATCTAAAGAATTTTATAATAAATTTTTCAATAGATTTTAATATTTCTTAATAATATTTAAAAGCGATCGATATATGAGAGCCCAACCAATAAAATTAATATCTAATAATGCCAAAGTAGATAAATAGAATACCGGGTCCCTCGTTATTCGATGTTGTATCAAATAATTGTATAAACTATATTTATTATATGGAGGTATTTAAAAAAAATATATTGTTGTTGTGTAACTTGAGTGTATCTATCGTTAAAATAGGTTTCAGAATATAACATCATTTGCTATCTCGTAATCCCTAAAAATAAACCATTATTTCTTTATTTTTTATCCTAAGACCATGAAATCTAAAAAATACTTTGGAAAGTGGCACTGTGACGTATTACCTCATTTTGGCAATACTGACCATTAATTCCTAAGCTGAAATGAATTATGTATACAAGCTTAATTGTAAAAAAAAAATGATTAATTTACTTGTATTATTTGATTCAGTTTCATTTTTGATTACAATCTAGACATGTAGAAATATGAAAGTTGTCAATTCTGTATGAAGTGGTGTGCATATGATTAAGAATGACTTAAATTTGTTGCAGATTATCATGCATATGCATTAAATATCAAAATTTTATAAATTATCATTCTTAATTATAATGCACACAATTGTATATCAAGATGTGAATATTTCCACTAATTTACATGTATATACAATACTATATAGGTATGCATTTTTAATAAGTTATGACTAATTACTATATTGTATAATTACTTCCCTTTTACTAAATGTGACCCCCATTTTTAGATGTCTAATATTATAATATTTAAATTATTTGACATTGTAACTCTTACTCCAATGCTGCCAATTATTTAACTTGATGTTATTCCCGATAAATTTTCACCGGGAAGAAACGATTGATTCATGATCGCACGAGATTTCATTAATGACTTTATAATCGATGTCAAATACTAACTTTCCGTATAATTTTGTATGAAATACTGGCATGTGACATCATTATTTAACTTGCTCTTTTCTACTTCAATTGCCAAGCCCATATTATACTTACTTATGCTTTCCTAATAAAACTATAAACTTAATGTTACGGATACAGAATTGAATGACTTGACTTGATATTATATAACTTTTAAAATAATTTGTTAACAGGCTCATTAACTACCGACTATTTGCCAACAGTAAACTGCGCGGTCTGTTTAAAATTATATAACATCTTGTCACTTGGCATTAATTTACTCCACGTGACGTACATGGCCAATTACTGTCGCTGATATTTTATAATTAATATATTGTAAAGTCATCTGTATCTATGCAGTTGCTTTAGAAAAATATTCTGTCAGCCACGCCCATGGGTTTGTCACTGAAGATGTTTATATTAAAGAGGTTCGTAAGTGTAAAAAAACAAAAATGATACTGTAGTTAAATTTTCAACTAAAGTACTTGCCTGAGTAAAGTTAGATTGCAACCTTGTAATCATAATATATGGGGAACTACAAATGTTCTACTAACATTGCAATACATACTCGTACACCTGAATCCTCAACTAAGAAACAATCGCGTGCGATCATTAAGCATTTTAGTCTATATTTTACCATGGTTTTCCATTTTTACCTAACCATCTAAATAGGTATTAAAAGAGATTATTTCTCTGATATTTATATTTATTTTGAATCAATTTGTGTAAAAGTTCTTATGTAACCTAAACTGCCATTCTTAGTACTGTACCTAAATTTGATGAATGCAGTACTAGTTAAATCGCTTTTCTTTATATTAGACTTAATGAGTTTATTAATTATTCTTTTTATACTCGTAGCTTTAAGGGAGTGGTATTCAATCGAATAATTCTGGCTAAGAATAATTGAAAACTAACAAAGCATTGCTTTCGTGTAATACACACATAACTAGTAACGAAAATGTATTTAATATTCTGCTAGATAATTTAAATAAAATACGTACTTACATTAATGCATATTCCTTTATTTATCATCCTACCGTTTATCTGATCTCATACTACCGCTGATTATAAATCTGCTAATTCTGCTACATAATGTAGCAGATTCATATTTTTAGGAAAAAGAATAGGTTACCTATGACTACCTATTCCGAGCAGATGGTGATCGGTAGAAAGCGGCGCTATCGATTCAAAATAATATCTTACCTTCCAAATTTAATTAAATCGGTATCAACTTATATAAAAATGCAATTTTAAACAAAACTATTTTATGTAGGTAGTTAAGTTGTTTTACGTATAACGCCATCTCGTAGGGTTTCAGTTAAACACAATTTTTTTGTAAAATCCCAGATTTTGTAACGAATACACCTTTAAAGTCTAGTCGAGATGTTCAATAGCTGCGAAAAATAGTTAAAAACGTCAGAAAGTTCGAATATACACATCCAGTTTTAATCCTCATTTCCGCGAGTGCCAATGCAGTTCACAACCCTTCGTTTCTAGGTCTTCGAGGTGAATATTATATGAATACTGATATAATATTAATAAAAATTTGTGCCGTGGAAAACTCGGTTGGAACGAAGTTCCTATTGTTGTATATTATTTTGATTTGTATTCAGTAATAGAGCTTTTAGTGCAGAGTTCTTCGTCGAGTTAGTATAAAAATATATATTCATGAGGTTGTATTATTGATTAACAAATAACTGAGAGCAATTAAATTAAACGCAGAAATAACTAATGAGTTGAAGGAATAGCATACGCGCAATGGATAAGCGTTTACACTATAGACAGGGGGTCATGATGGAATAATCTTACATTTGTTTTCGCCTGCCCCCCCCCCACTCGCCATGTTCGTATCGTGCGATTAGGAACTTCCTTTGCAGGACTCTCGCCGTTCCTGAAGTGCTCGGTATTTCTTTAAGTTATTAGGAATCTGCACATAGGCGTATCGGGGTCTAAGTAACGCTAGGTATGTTCAATAATTACTCGTATTTTTGATGTACCATTGCTGATGATAAAACAAAACACTTATCAATAAACGAATGGCAAAATTCGGAATTAGACTATCATGCTTTTGTATATTAACATTAATTACTGGTAATATTTTTATGGTTTTTTAGGTAGGTATGTTTAGTGGGGGCGATTTCAGAGATTTCTGACATTAGTTTTAGGGGTAAACCTTTTTTTAAGGTGGCACCACAGCATTCTCCCGCCCGCTTAAATTGCAAAATATTCAAAAGTTACCTGGCTACATTACGCTCGCAAGGGGGGTCGTTGTAGGGCGGCATTGTATGATTGTGTTCTGTACGAAGTTAATTTTGAGTCTTAATTTGTTATTTAAGCTAGGTTATTGCAAAAGGCAACTATGTCTTGGTTATTCGGGTACAGTACAAAACCTACACAACCGCCTTCGGATGATCCACCCGCTGATAGCGGGGGTGCAGCTGCACCCGCTGTTAACCTAACAAAATCAGAGAAAAAAGCTATGGAGGCTTATCGCTTTGACTCTAGCGCTCTTGAGAGAGCTGCACAGGCTGCTAGAGAATTGGAGAGATCAAGTGAGTGCCTAACAAATGATAATTGTCAATCACATGCTTGCTATTGCATAAGCGACCGCATAACCTATTAGCCTTGCCTTATAACACCATCTTACATGGTACTATGTCCTGCTTCCAAATTTTGTGAGTTCTACAAATCACCGTCATTATACTTCATTTACTTGTCTCACATCTTATTTATACGACACCAGACATGTATTTTATATTCCAATACTTAACTACCGCGAGAATGGTTCAAAATCAATTTCAACGCAACATATTCCTTTATTAATACATACATACATTAAATAATGTTCATTTTAGAACATGTTCTTCACACACATTACTTTACATCATTATTTTTACCCATCATATGATGAGAGTTCATAGGTTCTTTTCCCTCTAAGTCTTGTCATAACGAGATAAATATTAAATGGTTCTATCAATTAGACCACACTTACAGAGAGAGTGATCCTTTACTCACATTTTGTTAATGAACAGTAGTAGAATGACCTAAGCACTACTATGCTTATGTAGAGACTATTCAAAGCATATCATAGTCTCTCAATCTAACTTTATCAGGAAACAATTTAGACCAGGGTGCCTTCTTCTGTTTCTTCATATCAAATGAATTTTGAATGAAGCTGGAATTGTATATATACACATGCATATCATTGTTCTATAAATGTTTTGTTTACTTACCTATATGTCCTAGCCCTCCTAGCCCTCCTAGCCCTCCTAGCCCAGAGAACACAAGAACCATTCTAAATAATTTTTCACCTATCCTGTAACTAATACAATAGTTTATTTATACTGGATTAGGTTGGTTAGATGGAAAGGGTTGTTTCAAATAACTCAGTAAATTATCACTGTAATCTATTAACCATTTATTTTAGTTATGCAGTAGAATAATGTAATATATTACTGTCAACATCCTAATAGTATTATTAATGCAATAGTTGGTGTTGATGGATGGACCAGATTGATAAATTGTTGTTACTTGTTCATGCAAAAACTACTTAAACCGATTTGCATGAAACCTTGCACATAGATAGTTTAGAATAATACTTAGTATCAAGAGTGTAGAGTTCTTTGGAATGGACAGTTTGTCATATCCCAGACAAGTACAGGACATGACCTTTCTATATAAAGTGTTAAATAGTGAAATTTACTGTCCATCACTACTGGAGATACTGAAATTGCGCGTGCAGGTCATTTCGGGATTGTTGAAACCGCCATTTGCCAGAACCAATGTAAAACAATTTTCTCCCATAGCTCGCTTATCGAAAGCTTACAATGCTATATGCAGTGAAGTGGATGTGTTCAGTGATAAGTAATCCACATTCAAAAAAGTTGTTTTGGAGTTGTTAAGATGCAGGGATCAAATTAATTAATTGTATTGTCTTGTTTCTGTATTTAGTTATTTAGTTTTGAATTTCTTCATTTTTCACTTTCTTTTTAATAATATATTTGTTTACCTCAGCATGCATGCTGTGACATCTTGAAATGCTGTATTGCGATGCATTTAATTGCTATTTTTATGTTATGTAAAATTAAAATGAAGTAATGTAACAGCTACTGATTGTCCCTAAATAAATAAAATAAAACATAACATTCCTATGGGAAAACTAGTAATTGCTGGGGACATCTCATCTTTAATAAATAAAAAAATGGTTCTTTTTCCCTCTTGCCCAACTGATCCCAAAGTGAGTGAAGCTTGTACTATGAAAATTAAATATCTAAAATGTTTTTTTTTTCTTAGTACATACATTATAAAGACACTTAAAGTCAGACACAGTACAAAGAGACATCTTCATGCAGACCATTGTCGGTCCTGGGTCATCAAATCCAAGACCTGTGCAGTGGCAGTCAGGGTACCTAAATACCAAGCAACCCATCAAATATAATTTTTATTTTTTAAACAGAACATGCTAAGGATGCATTGGAACTCAGCAAGTTACAAGAAGCAACAAAGCAACAAGAACAAATGGCAAAAATTAAGGAGTATGAAGCCGCCATAGAGCAGACTAAAGTGGAACAAAAAAGAGTTGACTATGAAGAGAGACGGAAGACGCTTCAGGTACCTTCATTATAGCATTAGGGTGAATATACGGTATTGGTATTATAACTGTTACGGTATTAGAAATCTTTCACAAAATTAATTTATTTATTGTTCTATATCTTTAAAGTAACTATTAATATCATGTTTTATTTAAGCCATTTATTTAAATTACGCTAACTATATCACTTCAGACTATTAAATGATTAAAAAGTACAAAAATGTATACTCCCCTGGCATGCCCCATTGCCTAATTTTAATAAACTTGTAGCCACATATTTTTTGATTGAAATCTTATAATAATATTTCTTCAATAATTATGTAACTAAATATAAGTATAAATATAATAAAACAAATTTTCATGAAATAACGGTAAAAAAAATATTATCAACGTAACAATTATAATAAAGTTTGGAGTTCCTCTAATGTAGTGTAGACCCTCACCTGGCGAACTTTGGTTTAAACTATTTGGAACAAAAATCGCATAAGCCGACGTTTGACCATAACAAACGCGTATTGAATAAAGTGAACATAGCAACAACCCAATCGTTGCAATGATTTTCTAATAGGTGTCGCGTCAGTAGTCATAACAGTGTCATACAGAGTGTTTTTGCCAGTTGTTGCAGTATTTACCCTGGTAAGTGTATATTTTAATATTTTATTGGTACATTAATTTGCATTTGTAAAAATTAATAATAATTGTGAGCTAGAGGAGCTAATTGCACAGAAATATGAAAGCACACACGTGTTTAGCTGTATTTTGAGATTATGAGTGATTTTGTCACTACTCTGGCGTCACTCCCCTGCCAAAATACCAGATTTTGTATGCCAGAGGAAATACATTAAAGCCAGGGGAATGACAAAAAATGTAAAAACTTATTATTATTTCCTGTTTTAACATCTACTTTTACTTGTTTCAGTTCTCGCTTATGTCATACATAAGCTAGGGTCATGGCCTTTCTTTCTTTCTTGAAGAAAGGCTGAAAAAGAAACGTGAAGCTGAAAGGCTACGTTTTCAGAGAATAAAAAGTGATCCAGAAGAATAAACAATTAAAAGAGAAAGAAAAACTAAAATATCATAGAAAAAAGGAAAATGGACAAATAAAAAATGTTAAGGAAATGACGGAAACCCCTATCAGTCATATCTTTAACTATTTTTATTATTATTAGAAAACTGAAAAGCGTAAAGATCGTTTAAAGCCATCATATGATAATGATGAACATCCTCCAGTTCCTGAAGCACAAAAAAATGTTGCACTAGCCGCTAAAAAACGATCAGAAACGTCAACGGAATTACGGAATAGTGTTATTAAAAAACAAAAAGATGAAAAAGGTTAAGAAGTGTCCAAAGAAGTTAAGACGCGTAGAAAAGCAGAAAATGACCCCGAGCTCGAAAGTTGCCGATCTGCTGAAAGATAATAATGAAGAGGTTAAAAATAAATTATTATTTAGTGAGACCACTTTCAAAGCCAACATAAAAAAATATAGAATTGACAAAGAATTATAATGAGAAGATATTTAGAAAAGTATTGAGTGGGGAAATAGTCAAGAAATATAAAGTTTTAGATCAAATTAATATGAAGCCCCTTCCTTACACGATCACCAACTATTCAAAAAAGTTTACTGGATATGACAGGGAAGACAAGAAAAGATAAAATAAATTTGGAATTGGAGAACACTACTTATGTTCGAGTTTTTTGAAGAAGACTGCAACAGTCGCTTATGTACAGGAAAAAAAGACAGCATTACAAGGAATACAATTAAAATACAAAAGAGATTTTTACAGGATTCAATGAAAAATCTATATTCAAGGTTTCTAGAAACAAAAAACATGAAAATAAGATACGCAATGTTTTCTCGCCTCCGACCTTTTTGGGTTGTATCTCCAAATATAAATCAAAGAGAAACTTGCTTATGTGCTACTCATACGAACATAGATTTGACCTTGGTTTCGTTAAAGCGTGAAGGAATTATAGATTTTTCAAACCACCATGAAATGCTTAATTTTTTTAATATTTAAAACATGATTTTGTAATGAAGATATAATTTTTTGTTTATCTTTAAGAAGTAATAAGTAAAAATATTTAATAGTAATTAATGATAAATTAATGAGGTTTTTTTAATATCTTTAAATGAGACTGATAGGTTTAACCTATAGTTTTTTTTTATTTTGTAAGAAGTGTTTTGATTTTTCTTTGAGTTACTTTTAATTTTATATTCACATACATTATTTTCATTGATTTAAGAGGTAATTAAAAAAAAGAACATGTGTGTACTTCAGACTGATAGAATTTCATTAATTAAAATAATAAACATTAATGAGTAACAACTTTTATCGATATATTTTATTTGAAATTTAAAAGTACTAATAGGATGTCACTACCCTGTCCATGGTGTCACTCCCCCGACTATACATTTTCCCCTGGGACCTATAAAACTTAAAAAAACTAATTTATCTTCTGGCCACATTACACATACATACACATTGAGAAGTTGTAAGATATTAAATACTAAATCAAATACATAACTTTTTCTCTGGGGACACTAAAAATACATTTACTGTATATTGGCCCATTAATATTATTTATCTGCCGATTTTTTATACCTTTATTTTTAATGACCTCAGAAATGTTATTTAACGATAGATATTTAAAGTAACTTGAAATTTTATAACCCTACATATACATAGCCACTGCATAGTACCTATCAAGTATCAGTTTTCCTTTTTAAACAATCTTATTGAATCCAGGAAGAGACAAAACAACATCAAATGCGAGCTCAGTATCAAGACCAGCTAGCTAAAAAACGCTACGAAGAACAACTGGTACAACAACAAAGATCTCAAGAAGAAATATTGAGAAAGTAAGTGCAAGAAAGGATTATTCATGACTAGACTTTGGAATATATATGCATATGCATGTCTCCTCTAAGCGGTTGCCGCACCTAAAACAAACATTTTATCTGCTTTAACTGTTCAATGCTCACTGAAAGCAAGCTGGCCAGATATGTCAAGTTACTGTCAAGACAGTCTTTCTCACCCACTCAGGCATATTATCGTCAACATTCGCCATTGCTTCTGTTCTCCTTGTAACTGTTTATTATTTGCAAAGTTTGCACAACAAACAAAAATTGTAATTAAAATTAGCATTTTTACAATGGATATTTATTACACATTTGACCTTCTTAAATTAAAACTTTAAAAGCCAGTTTATATACCTGCCACCCTGCAGGTCGTGGGTTTGATTCCCAACCAGAACAAACATTTGTGTACATGAACATGTCTGTTTGTTCTGTGTCTGGATGTAAATATCTATATTATGTAGTGAATAAAAATTTAGTATATCAGTTGTATTCCATAGTACATAGTCCATTGTTGGTTTCTATAATACCTACAAGCTTGCTTACTTTGGGATCAGATGACAGTGAGATTCCCAGGATTTATTTATCATACAGAGTGTTACAAAACTACCTGTATAGCCGAAAGGAGGTTGAATGGGGCCTTATAACGAGTCCATTCATATCATTTAAGAACCCTAGTAACGCTGTATAACATACCCCAAAAAAATTAAAGATTTTTATGAATGAAAAATAGTATAACTATTAAATTTGACAATTATTAGGTAAAATAGGTATGTAGGTCTTTCAGTTAAATAATCTGGTTCCCTGACATGACAGCTTGCTAGGGTTGTTGGCTTTGATAATTAATTATACTTTTACGGGGCATTTTGTAACATGTTGTATATTAAGAGAATTCATTCTTAATTTTTCATAATTGATTTTAGGCAAGAGGAGAGTGTTGCAAAACAAGAATCATTACGGCGAGCAACTATTGAACATGAAATGGAGCTTCGAGAAAAAAATAAGCTCAAGAAAATCGAAGCTGAGGCGAGAGCGCGAGCGAATGCTGAACGTGAGAACCGCGACATAACTCTTGAGCAGATTAGACTTAAAGCTGCGGAAAATAGAACTACAATACTTGAAAGTATAAAGTAAGTGCTACTCTTTTTTTGATGTACCATTTACCGCACCCAGGCGGTATTTTCAAAAGGGGGTCGTAAAAACAACTTCCTGTCTCCCACAGTTTCATCTTGTCCCGAAGGATGTTACACTGTGATCCAGGTTACAAAAGCTGTCTATGTGCAAAGTGTCATCCATATCCCTGTCTATTTTTCGTAAAAGAGCTACAAACATTTCGCACCCCGAGAATGATAGGGGCATAACTCAAAAAATCACTTTTGGCACATTTCTGATTAGGTCACTTTTGCACTGAGAGGGGGAGGATGGGTCCCGGTGTTAATGAGGCTGAAGTATCGGTATGCTTATTCTATCATCAAATTGACTATGTTTTACTATTCATCGGATAGAGCATACTATGTTTAGTCTCTCTAGATTTTGAGTTAAGCCCTTATCGTACTGAGGGTGCGATTTGCTTATATTATATTATCACAAGCTGCCATCCGTGTTAGTTCACCTATATACTGGTGATGATTTGTCCAATATTCCAAATATGTTTACTTTTTACAATAAATTTATTTTGAACAGGACAGCAGGCAGTGTTGTTGGAACAGGCTTAAATGCGCTCGTTACTGACTGGGATAAGACTTTAGCTGCAGCAGGAGGCTTGTCTCTTTTAGCTCTTGGCGTTTATACAGCCAAGGGGGCTACCTCTGTCACCGCACGGTTTATTGAAGCTCGAATTGGTACGTATTTTTAGTTGAATTACTTATCATATTTTTCCAGAAATTGCTGTGATGATGTGAATGTGACGTTTACAGGAAAACCCTCACTTGTCAACGAAACTTCGAGATTTTCAATATTAGAAGCAGTGAAACATCCAATTCTGACAATCTCAAAAGCAATAGCTACCTTTAGAAAACCAACAGATGCTTTGTCTGGCGTTGTTCTTGCACCGACACTAGAGAGGAAGCTAAGAGATATTGCTATTGCTACTAAGAACACTCGTTTGAATAAAGGATTTTATAGAAATTTACTGATGTATGGGCCGCCTGGTACTGGCAAAACCTTATTTTCAAAGGTATGTTTAATGTACTTACTAGCTATACATTAAATATTTTTATGTTATGTGGCAGGTATCAACATGTGCTTTGTATGTTGTCCAATTGAATGTACCATCTGAGTGATGGGATTGTTTCTGAGAATGTACAACGTCAGTTAAGAAATGGCCTTATTATATATTATTATTATATTTCAGAAATTAGCAATGCATTCTGGCATGGACTACGCTATTTTAACTGGAGGTGATGTCGCACCTATGGGTAAAGATGCAGTTGCATCTATTCATAAAGTGTTTGACTGGGCAAACACTAGCAAAAAAGGTACATGAAATTGATTACTATGTAGAGTGAGTGGAACCTGGGTAAAGATGATTATGGTGACTTTTTTAGTAGTGCTATGTTTTTTGGAGTAGGAAAACATCTTCATAGAAACCACAGCACGGTGGTAGAGCACAGTACTAGTAACCAGCATTTTAGGTTGGGTTATCACCCACATGTGGAAAATCTATTATCTACCCACCATGTATTCCTGCAGCTGTACTTAAAAGCCAGCGGTCTTCTAGGCGTTGTCTGATGATGAAATGATTGAAGAAGATCAGAAACTTCTAAACTAATGAGGTACCTAACGTTTCTGATCATCTGTAATCGCTTATCTTACCTTTTATAATTTCCAAAAGATTAATAGGCGTAGGTATTCGTAACAAATATGTATATATGTAGTTGGTATGACCCACGTACATTCTGTGTATGTCTTTAGGTGTCCTACTCTTTATTGATGAGGCTGACGCATTTTTGAGGAAGCGTTCTTCTGAGAGGATTAGTGAGGATCTTCGTTCGGCTTTGAACGCATTCCTGTATCGCACTTCGGATCAGAGCAACCGCATCATGCTGGTACTGGCGTCCAACACCCCACAGCAGTTCGACTCTGCCATCAACGACCGTCTCGACACGATGATCGAGTTCGGTTTGCCGGGACTCGAGGAGCGCGAGCGCCTCATCCGACTTTACTTCGACACATTCGTTCTTCAACCAGCTTCGGAGGGAAAGAGGTATGTAATCTACATATATCGTATTTTTCTTATAGATTTATTGTATTTACATATTTATGTGCGTGGATTATATGAAATGCTATATTTTTTTTCAGACGTTTGAGCGTCGATCAGTTTGATTATAGTGCCCTATGTACAAAACTGGCAGTGCGGACGGCGGGCATGTCTGGCCGCGCGTTGTCAAAACTTGGAGTCGCTTGGCAGGCAGCCGCATACGCTTCTGATGATGGTCGGCTAACTGAACAGATGTGCATTGACATTTGCGACGATGCAGTCAATGATCATCGTCAAAAGGTAATATTGATTAATTTTTTATTGTTTAATTGGGTCGAATATCTATATAGAATTTAAAAGAAGTATATGATAGTGTGCTGTGGCGTAGCTACCGGAGGGCTAGATGGGGCAAGCCCCGGGGCCCCAAAGCTTAGGGGGCCCTTCGGACTCCGGCTTACAAACAGTGGCGTAGCTACTGGGGGGCTAGACGGGCCCCGGGCCCCCAACCTCTGGGGGAGGGGCGCAACAAACGATTTTAAATAGTTAAGTTGGTGCCCTACTTAATTTTTTGCCCCAAGGCCCAGGTTATCTAACTACGCCACTGATAGTGAGTTAGTGATATCGATGTTTTAAGCTCCGCCTTAATCGTATGTAACTAAACTTTTTACAGATGGAATGGCTTTCTACCGAAGAGAAGTCACGCAGTATGATGCCGTATCTTCTGGATTTGCCACATTTAGATAAACCATCGGCAGAAGAAACAAAGTCTGAGATTAAAAGTTCCACCAAGGTGATCGAATCCGAGAAGTGACATCAACTACTAAACAATCATAAATTAGATATGCCAGCTGAACCAAACATTTGTTCCGGTAATAACACGTACTGTGATACCAATCTTAAATTTACGTTTGACTTAAAAGTTTCTACATTAAACAGGTTTATTCAATTATCCAATAGGGATATGGAAATACTTCGAAAACTGTCTCAAAACCTTAAGAATAATTGTTGATGATGGTGCCAGGAAAAAAGATTTGTTGTCTGCTTGAGAGGTTGTACGCAGTTACGGCATGGTCATGCAACTCTATATGTACTTGAAGTTGTAAATCGGTTTTCAACCCTGGTTCAAAGAGTGAAGACAAGTTAAACATTATTTATAAAGCTTTATTATATTAGGGTTAGGGGTAGGTAATTAGTGAAATTAATAAAATTATTGCCGTGTATTTTTATAACTTTGCATTTCAAAGCGTAAAAAGGTTATGAAATTGTTATTGATAAATTAGGATCTTGCAATTGTGCATTCTGAGAGTACATCTTAATATTTTTTTCTTAATATATTGTAGATCAAATACACCTTTTATAGGATGTTTGCAATAATAATAATGTTTTGTATGCCTCTGATAATTATACATCAATTTCTACAACATCTACCCCACCCAGGACAGCATTTTGTGTGCAATGTTTGTTCTGTATCTGGGGTGTAAATATCTATATAATAAATATGTATTTAGGAGAAAACAAATTATATGTAGTAGGTATATCAATTATCTGATTTCAACAGTACAGACTCTGTTTTGTTGGAGTCAGATGGTCGTGTGCAATGAATGTCTTAGAATATTTATTAGCGTTATTCCATATATTGTTGTTCATGCGTTAAATAAATAATTATTAAATGAGTATATATTTAAAAACTTTATTAAGATGTTTCAAATGATATTGTATATAATATAGCAAGATTATATTTAGCTAACACTGGGTTGGTCAAAAAGGGTGTAATTAACCATGGCCACAATAAAGAATACAGAAGATGATCTTACAGTCATGGTCTTCTCTATCACATAAATAGCATATTTTTAAATTTTTATAACAAATGAGAACATTATTTTATCGCACAACCTCATGTGCGCGTGGCACTTCGAGAATAGGAATAGCAATTTAACACGTGCCACTGAAATCAGAGCTGTAACCACAAATATCTATCGCAAGCCAAGCGTAATCGTATCGAGAAAATAGAATACCGCGCGTACCATGACTTTGCGCGATGTTTAATTTTCTATACAAACCAGATTTTTGGCGCACTCCATGTGCCATTTTGCACATCACATGTACCAACTCACACACAACATCGTGTCATACACCTTTTTCAGCTAACCCTAACAAATATATTGTCTTACGGAGCCGACCGTTAGAGCAAGATAATATTTAGTAAATATACCTAATTAACATATTATTATTATTATCATTAAAAATATCGTTGAATAAGGAGGAATAAAGAAGACATTGGTTTTAAAAATATAGCATTTAACACTGATGTGGGTTGAAAAGGTTGTTTACATTTGGTATGACAATGTATTTTGAGCTGAAGTTCCTGGCATACAGGGAACAGGCTCAGCCGAGTTGCTTTACTTATAGAGCGATGTGGCCTCGTGAGTATAAATGTTCTATGGATGTGGCCCTCACCGCCCGCGCGCCCCTAGGTCACTTTCACCGACCAAATAGACAGATCACCTGTCAAAAATGTCAGACACGTTTATGAAACGGCAGATGGGAGTTGGACTAGCGCACTGTACGACAATAAAATAAACAATCTTAATTTAAATATAATGACATTTATTATGTATAGCCAAGAATATACCGCAAAATCCACTATGTACCTACCACCTAAAATTGATTTGTACTGAACTCTTCCGATTTATCATTCCTAATCAGCCTTCCTAGTGCATGGCGCAACTGTCAAACTATAGATCCGCCATGAACGTCATTGTTATGTCGAAAAAAAAAACAAAACAAAATATTCTAATCGTTCCATCTATTTTTATACGAGGCTAACGCACGAGAAAACGGCAAATTTTATATAATTTTATTTACCTGTCAATTATGATTCAATTTAATCCGATTTGAAGATTAGGAAAGGAAGTGCAGATGGCATTTATAAATTATGGGCAAACTATGTTACATACAATTGACAAAGTTTTAAGATATGTAATAAACGCCCGTTGAAATTATACTTTTCCAGATTCCATTTCTTCCACTTACAATAACCAACGCAATATCCTTGTCCTGTTGTTTTTGGTTCTTTCATTTGCCATCATTTTCTATGAACAATTAACTTGTTTAAAGATAACATTATAAGGTTAATATAATTGATTGATATTTCACTATATCCTTCTTAGCAATAGAAATTTTGTTAATTTCGTTATAACTATTTTTATTGCTCTGTATTTAGAAATAGTTGTACCTAAAAGTAGAATAAATAAAACTGTTAAACTGTTTTTTTTTCCTTATTCCAATCTACCCCGCCTACAAAATCACAGAAGCATTTTATTACCATTTGGCTACGTTATGTTGTTCGCAAGATTAACAACAATGAAATTCATCCGATTTCAAATATAACATATTTTCAATATAATATGTAGTGGCTCGAAATTAAAACACTTACGAAGACAACCTTAAATGTTCATTTCACCGCGCGCAAAGCGCATTCTTTACAGTTTTTTGTATTATATTAACCGTGATTAAACTATTACCTAAGTATATCATATTATGCCTGATACATTTTTGTCTGTCGTACGATGGCATCAGCTCGCTTGAATTTATTTTCACGGGTTTTTTGGCGATAACTCTTCCAAGATATTCATTAATATCATACGGAGTAACATGATATATTAATGGGCATACAATCCTGTTAGAAAGGAGGTTTTATAACTGCAATGTAAATTCTATATGGTCGAGGGAACTCATTGGAAAGAGTTCAAATCTGACATCAATTGTTGATTGTGTTTAATTGTTTTTTCTCGTTGTGTCACATGTTTTTTCTGTTGGTATAAAATAAAACTATTAATACCAAAATCCAAGTATTATCAGTGAATTCATTCCACATCTTTATTTAAGATAACTGCGTGCAAGTTAGTGTTAGAAAAGAGGTTTTATAACTGCAATGTAAATTCTATATGGTCGAGTGAACTCATTGGAAAGAGTTCAAATCTGACATCAATTGTTTATTGTGTTTTGATTGTTTTTTCTCATTGTGTCACATGTTTTTTCTATTGGTATAAAATAAAACTATTAATACCAAAATCCAAGTATCAGTGAATTCATTCCACATCTTTATTTAAGATAACTGCGTGCAAGTTAGTTGGTGTGAGTTATATATCTATAGGCTCTCACCAACAGGTTATGGGCCCAGCGTAAGTTTTTCCTGATAGAGAATCTTGGACAGAGATCGTGATCGAAGACAATTATGGTCAATAGCAGTACAAGTACGAGTAGTACGACAACTAGTACGATGTCTAGTTGTAGTTTACCTGCATTCGAGAAGTTAGAGGGCTCGTCAAATTATTCGACCTGGAAATTTTTAATGCAGATGTCATTAGTTCATGACGATCTGTGGACCTACGTTACAACTACGCCAGCTGCCACAGACGTAGAAGCTACAAAGAAAGACCAGAGGGCTCGCGCTAAGATCTGTCTTATGATAAGTACTGATCTACTAGTATACGTACAAGAGGCTAAGACTGCTAAAGAGGCTTGGCAAGCATTAGAGAACAATTGCCAAGATAAAAGAGTGATAAATAGATGTCGGTTGTTGGGAAACCTTGTCAGCTTGAAGTTAGAGCAGTTCAGCTGTATGAAGGACTATGTCACTACTATGATGAAGGTAGCTCAGCAGTTACGTGATATCGGTAAGGAGGTAGACGATGAACTACTAGCAGCGATCATGATACAAGGCCTTACTGAAGAATATGCACCGCTGAAAATGACAATAGAGAATGCGAACATCACACTGACATCTAATTATGTCAAAACCAAACTGCTTCAACAGGATAGTCCAACACCTTCGACATCCAACGAGAATGCTTTGATTGCAAGAGATAACCGTTCAAGATACAAGGGTACTTCTTCGAACATTGGAGGCAATAATAAGCAAACGCAGCAGAAGCGTGAGAAGCATAAGAAAGGGATAAAATGTTTCGTGTGTGGAGGACCACATAAAGCATTGAGTTGTCCCAAGTACCCCAATGTAAACAAAGACAAGAAGGAATCTACATTACTTGCATATAGTACCATGGACAGCAGCAGCAACAATGAGTGGATAGTAGACTCAGGAGCGTCATCTATCATGACCTATCGGAAGGATTGGCTGACTAATTATAAAGACTTTAGTAAAGTACAGGATATTAGTGTAGCTAATGGTCAGAAGTTGTATGCATATGGTTCAGGAGATGTAATTAACGATGGTAGTATGCAATTCGCAGTAAAAGAGGTAAAGTACGTTCCTGGATTGTCTGTGAATCTATTGAGTGTAGATACATTGGTGAGTAGAAACAAAGTAGTCGTATTTTCCGAGAGAGGGTGTGATATATATGACAAGGATGAATGTTGTATAAAAGGAAGAGTGAGTTACAATTGTAAAAGTGAGAATGGAATTTACAAGTTTAAATCCAATTTTACAGAATCTGATACAGCATTTGCAGTTTCCGTGCCTGATGAGTACGAGCTTTGGCATAAGAGACTGGCACACCTTGGAATACCCAACATGAAGCTGTTGAGAGATGGTATGGCGACAGGAGTAAGTTTCAAAAATCCGGATCCCTTACAATGTGAGCCTTGCTTGAAAGGTAAGCAAACACGAACACCATTTAATAAGAAGAGTACAACGAGAGCAACTGAAGTACTTGAACTTATACATTCAGACATTTGTGGTCCAATGAGTACGGACTCACACGGCGGCATGAAATATTTTCTTTTGTTTATCGACGATAAAACGCGGTACACTTTCGCTTATTTCTTAAAGAAGAAGAGTGAAGTTTTTTCAAAGATAGTGGAATTCAAGTCACTTGTTGAAAACCAAATGAATAAAAAGATAAAAATATTTCGGTCTGATAATGGAAAGGAGTTCGTGAACAGAGAGGTTAGTCAACTATTTAGAGAAAATGGGATTATTCATCAACTAACTGTTGATTACTGCCCCGAACAAAATGGCGTTGCAGAACGTGCTAACCGTACTCTAGTCGAGAAGGCTAGGTGTATGCTAGAGGAAGCACATTTAGAGAGAAAGTACTGGGCAGAAGCTGTCAATACAGCAGTGTATTTGAAGAACCGCTCGCCCACAAAGGCTGTTGAGATGACTCCCTATGAAGCTTGGTCAGGACAGAAACCCGACTTACGTGAGCTGAAAGTTTTTGGTTGTAAAGCTTTCATGCACATCGACAAAGCTAAACGGAAGAAGCTCGATGCGAAGAGCAAGGAGATGATCTTCGTAGGATATTGCGCAGAATCCAAAGGATATAGGCTTTGTAACCCCATCACAGCTAAGCTTCAGAAGTCAAGGGATGTGACTTTTTTCGAGAACCAGTTCTTCAATAAAAGAGAAAAGTTAGTTTCACAAAAGAATGCTCCTAGTCAATTTCTAAATGTTGAAATACATGGAAATGAAAGGCAGCAAGAACTGACGCAAAATAACAGTAACTCTGGTGAGGAGATTATTACGACAAACTATGGATAACGAAAATAACTTTGAATATTGTACTGGAGATGCTACAATAGAAGAGATTCAAGTAGAAAGAGACGAGACACTTGAAACCGTGAACATTCAGGAGGAGCGATTGCCACCTGAAACACAAGTGGATAATAACAGGAGATATCCACTACGTGATAGAAAGTCCAAAAGATACGATAACTTTTACTTGTATAATGCTACCGAAGGATACAGTGATGATCCAATCACTGTCGAAGAAGCTCTCAGCAGACATGATAGAGACAAATGGCAGGAAGCCATTAATGCTGAACTAAATGCCCTGAAGAGGAATGGCACTTGGAACCTAGTCAAGCTAGATAGGTCCCGTTTAATTTTAATGTGGTGGATTCCAAATGGATATTTAAAATTGAAAAGGAACAAGGGGGGAAAAAGAGATATAAAGCTAGACTAGTAGCTCGTGGCTTTACACAGAAATTTGGACAAGTCTTCACGGAGACTTTCTCGCCTCGGGCAGATATTTTGACAAAGTCCTTGCCACGATGTAAGAATGAGTTTTGCGTGAAAGAGATGAATTTGAGTGCTTGATAATAATGATTGGTCCTATGAGAGGATGATTATTTTTATTTTATAGTATCTTCTGTATTCTGATTGATGATGAGGATGTAGATACTATATAGTTATTTCATTGAGGAGGAGTGTTAGAAAAGAGGTTTTATAACTGCAATGTAAATTCTATATGGTCGAGTGAACTCATTGGAAAGAGTTCAAATCTGACATCAATTGTTTATTGTGTTTTGATTGTTTTTTCTCATTGTGTCACATGTTTTTTCTATTGGTATAAAATAAAACTATTAATACCAAAATCCAAGTATCAGTGAATTCATTCCACATCTTTATTTAAGATAACTGCGTGCAAGTTAGTTGGTGTGAGTTATATATCTATAGGCTCTCACCAACAGTTAGTTGGTGTGAGTTATACATCTATAGGCTCTCACCAACAGGTTATGGGCCCTTCGTAAGTTTTTACTGATAGAGAATCTTGGACAGAGATCGTGATCGAAGACACAATTATGGTCAATAGCAGTACAAGTACGAGTAGTACGACAACTAGTACGATGTCTAGTAGTAGTTTACCTGCATCCGAGAAGTTAGAGGGCTCGTCAAATTATTCGACGTGGAAATTTTTAATGCAGTTGTCATTAGTTCATGACGATCTGTGGACCTACGTTACAACTACGCCAGCTGCCACAGACGTAGAAGCTACAAAGAAAGACCAGAGGGCTCGCGCTACGATCTGTCTTATGATAAGTACTGATCTACTAGTATACGTACAGGAGGCTAAGACTGCTAAAGAGGCTTGGCAAGCATTAGAGAACAATTGCCAAGATAAAGGAGTGATAAACAGATGTCGGTTGTTGGGAAACCTTGTCAGCTTGAAGTTAGAGCAGTTCAGCTGTATGAAGGACTATGTCACTACTATGATGAAGGTAGCTCAGCAGTTACGTGATATCGGTAAGGAGGTAGACGATGAACTACTAGCAGCAATCATGATACAAGGCCTAACTGAAGAATATGCACCGCTGAAAATGACAATAGAGAATGCGAACATCACACTGACATCTAATTATGTCAAAACCAAACTGCTTCAACAGGATAGTCCAATACCTTCGACATCCAACGAGAATGCTTTGATTGCAAGAGATAGCCGTTCAAGATACAAGGGTAGTTCTTCGAACAATGGAGGCAATAATAAGCAAACGCAGCAGAAGCGTGAGAAGCAGAAGAAAGGGATAAAATGTTTTGTGTGTGGAGAACCACATAAAGCATTGAATTGTCCCAAGTACCCCAATGTAAACAAAGACAAGATGGAATCTACATTACTTGCATACAGTACCATGGACAGCAGCAGCAACAATGAATGGATAGTAGACTCAGGAGCGTCATCTATCATGACCTATCGGAAGGATTGGCTGACTAATTATAAAGACTTTAGTAAAATACAGGATATTAGTGTAGCTAATGGTCAGAAGTTGTATGCATATGGTTCAGGAGATGTAATTAATTATGGTAGTATGCAATTCGTAGTGAAAGAGGTAAATTACGTTCCTGGATTATCTGTGAATCTATTGAGTGTGGATACATTGGTGAGTAGAAACAAAGTAGTCGTATTTTCCGAGAGGGTGTGATATATATGACAAGGATGAATGTTGTATAAAAGGAGGAGTGAGTTACAATTGTAAAAGTGAGAATGGAATTTACAAGTTTAAATCCAATATTACAGAATCTGATACAGCATTTGCAGTTTCCGTGCCTGATGAGTACGAGCTTTGGCATAAGAGACTGGCACACCTTGGAATACCTAACATGAAGCTGTTAAGAGATGGTATGGCGACAGGAGTAAGTTTCAAAAATCCGAATCTCTTACAATGTGAGCCTTCCTTGAAAGGTAAGCAAACACGACCATCATTTAATAAGAAGAGTACAACGAGAGCAACTGAAGTACTTGAACTTATACATTCAGCGGTACACTTTCGCTTATTTCTTAAAGAAGGATAGTGAAGTTTTTTCCAAGATAGTGGAATTCAAGTCTCTTGTAGAAAACCAAATGAATAAAAAGTTAAAATATTTCGGTCTGATAATAGAAAGGAGTTCGTGAACAGACAGGTTAGTCAACTATTTAGAGAAAATGGGATTATTCATCAGCTAACTGTTGATTACTGCCCCGAACAAAATGGCGTTGCAGAACGTGTTAACCGCACTCTAGTCGAGAAGGCTAGGTGTATGCTAGAGGAAGCACATTTAGAGAGAAAGTACTGGGCAGAAGCTGTCAATACAGCAGTGTATTTTAAGAACCGCTCGCCCACAAAGGCTGTTGAGATGACTCCCTATGAAGCTTGGTCAGGACAGAAACCCGACTTACGTGAGCTGAAAGTTTTTGGTTGTAAAGCTTTCATGCACACCGACAAAGCTAAACGGAAGAAGCTTGATGCTAAGCTTCAGAAGTCAAGAGATGTGACTTTTTTCGAGAACCAGTTCTTCAATAAAAGAGAAAAGTTAGTTTCACAAGAGAATGCTCCTAGTGAATTTCTAAATGTTGAAATACATGGAAATGTAAGGCAGCAAGAACTGACGCAAAATAACAGTAACTCTGGTGAGGCGATTATTACGGCAGAAACTATGGATAACGAAAATAACTTTGAATATTGTACTGGAGATGCTACAATAGAAGAAATTCAAGTCGAAAGAGACGAGACACTTGAAACCGTGAACATTCAGGAGGAGTGATTGCCACCGGAAACACAAGTGGATAATAACAGGAGATATCCACTACGTGATAGAAAGTCCAAAAGTTACGATAACTTTTATTTGTATAATGCTACCGCAGGATACAGTGATGATCCAATCACTGTCGAAGAAGCTCTCAGCAGACATGATAGAGACAAATGGCAGGAAGCCATTAATACTGAACTAAATGCCCTGAAGAGGAATGGCACTTGGAACCTAGTCAAGCTGAATAAGTCCCGTGTAAATTTTAATGTGGTGGATTCCAAATGGGTATTTAAAATTAAAAAGGAACAAGGGGGGAAAAAGAGATATAAAGCTAGACTAGTAGCTCGTGGCTTTACACAGAAATTTGGACAAGTCTTCACGGAGACTTTCTCGCCTCGGGCAGATATTTTGACAAAGTCCTTGCCACGATGTAAGAATGAGTTTTGTGTGAAAGAGATGAATTTGAGTGCTTGATAATAATGATTGGTCCTATGAGAGGATGATTATTTTTTATTTTATAGTATCTTCTGTATTCTGATTGATGATGAGGATGCGGATACTATATAGTTATTTCATTGAGGAGGAGTGTTAGAAAGGAGGTTTTATAAGTGCAATGTAAATTCTATATGGTCGAGTGAACTCATTGGAAAGAGTTCAAATCTGACATCAATTGTTGATTGTGTTTAATTGTTTTTTCTCTTTCCGTCACATGTTTTTTCTGTTGGTATAAAATAAAACTATTAATACCAAAATTCAAGTATTATCAGTGAATTCATTCCACATCTTTATTTAAGATAACTGCGTGCAAGTTAATTGGTGTGAGTTATACATCTATAGGCTCTCACCAATTAATCCTAACGTATTTAAGTTAATAAGGATGAATACTGTATACGTCTAAATAGCTTTATAATTACCGCATAGTACGTAAGCATTAGGTATGATCAAAAATGCAAAATAATTTATTTACTTAGTAAGGTGAAATGTAAAGTTACTGAAGCAACCACCGATTCGAAAGTCAGCCTTTACTGAGAAGAGCCGCCAAGAAATCAGCAAGGTTAACTTTTTTCTTTTAATTATTTTATCTAATCTAACTTGGCTATTTTATTAGTTATCGTTATATTTAAAAAAAAATACACAAAACCTTGATAAATGAATCATTCTATCCATTGGTGAAATCCGCATGAAAATCCGTTCAGTAGTTTTTAAGTTTATCGCGAACAGACAGACACTGCGGAGGAGTTTGTTTTATAATATCTGATACATAGTTAGTCGGAAATGGTGTACTAATCTGAAAGGATATTTAAGAGGTTTTTATTAATTTATTATTTAAATTTTAATATGAGCCAGCCGTGTGATACACGACCGTGGTTAAAAAACTGTGTACCTACCACACCATCAGCTTAAATTACATAGGTTACCTACCTATCGATCGAAATGGCAACTGAGTAGGCCTGAATAAAGAAGAATTGATCCATTATTATAAACAACTTTTGTTTTTGGGTCATGCTCCGATAATATATGCATTGCAATATTTTATTTATTGATCAGCTACTTATCTGCAAGGGTGGATCCAACATTTTTTTCTGAGAGGAGCATAAGGGGCGGACGGGCAAACAACAATAACTGTAAGAAATGAACTGGAAGTATGATAGTTCAAGTATGTACAGGAGGTCAAAACAATAGAAAAATTTAATGTTTAATATAGACAGTTTTCTTTTGTTTCCCGCTAAAGATGACCAGTTTTGCCGCAACGTCTTGATGGATATGCATCAAAGTCAATCCATTCAGACACTCTTCTGTCATCCTGTTGCGGAGATATGTCTAATCGGTTTAAGGTGGAGAAAGATCGCTCGGCAGTGCTAGTAGTCACTGGAAACGGGCACAGCAATTGACAAAGAGATCTCATATTTGGGAGCACCTTGCTGTTTTGTAGGCATCTGCTCGAGATACTGGGATATTTTCTCTTCATCTGTTGCCAAATTTTTAGTTTCAAATTAAATAAATAAATAAATAAACAAAAGGAAGGTCTTCTTTATATACTTTAGCGCCTTGCAAAACATTATCTAATGCCGGGTTACTATATACGATCCCGATCTAAAATCGCAAGATTGAAGTAGAATTTTGACATTACGTGTACTAAAATTACTGTCAAAAGGTTCATCAATCCATGGATTTTCGATCGGGATCGTATATAGTACCCGGGATAAATCATCATCGCGTGAACGGGATGCAACGAACAAAATTCGTAATATCAGCCAAAAATAGATAAGTTTCACTCATGTTCTTTCTGTTCTTAAATTCGCCCTGGGCTACCTGACAACGGAAAAACTTATAATATAATAATAACATTAGATGCACAATGTGTAGGCACATTATTTATTTAAATACCACCTGGGTCAACTTAGCAGACGATCTACCTGAGAGTAAGTGGTGATTTCCGCTTGGACATTTGCAACACCAGGGGCATCACCAATCCGATGTCCACCCTTAGACGTGAAGGTGTTAAATCTCATGTGCCTGTAATTTCACCGGCCCCCTTGCCTTTCTAACCGAAACACAAAAACAAGTGCACTACTGCTTCACGGCGGAAATAGGTAAAAGGTAACGTAACTTTGCACTAATCGTAAGAGCTCTACCTACATAATGATGATGATAGATGCAACTACTGCTGAACATAGACCTCCCCACTTTCCACCTCGAACGGTCTTGAGCCGTCTGCATTCAGCGACTCTGACCAGGTCGTCGGTCCACCTGGTGGGAGTAGGTGGTAGGTTCTACGAAGGTCCTTGTTTCGGACCTTGTCGCGTAGAGAAATTCCGAGCATAGCCCGTTCCATAACTCACTGAGTTACCTTGAGCTTATTAATACGGCCAGCAGTAAAAGACCACGTCTCTGCTCCATAGGTCATCACTGGCAACACACACTGAATAAAGACCTTTGTCTTCAGACTCTGAGGTGCTTTTGACGCGAAGATATGTCGTACCTTCCCGAACACTGCCCTGCCGAGTTGGATTCTTCGATTGACCTCCTTGTCGAAGCTGGACCTACCGAGTTCGATTGGACAATTTGTCTTAGGTAGACATACTCGTCAACAACTTCGAGAATAGTGTTCCCAACAATGACCGGTTTTGGCGGGATATGAATGTTGGACAACTTTCGTTTTGTCCATATAAATTTTTAGGCCTACTTGTTGGGTGTTCCCTGTTGAGGTCATTGAGCATATAAGAAAATAACTTTTGGTATAGTTGTAAAATATTTGCAAGCAAAGTCGCAATCATCAGATTTAAGCTATATTTATTCAGCTAAAAGGACAGATGTAGGTCAAATGATAGTCATGATATTATTATACGTTTAATAAGATCACAGTAATTGTATATATAGGTGACAGCTTGCAGGCGGTACAGAACACATAGACGCAGCTTTTTATCCTCACAGCTCACACTCAGCGGAAAGCTAGTAAAATTATATAGCAGTAATCCACGACGAGATTGCGTAACTTCAATCTGATGAAAATAATTGACGAAGTTCAGAAAAGACGCTGCGCCTCATTATTTTAGACACTATCTTCTTACAAACTTTTGTCAATATCCGTTCAGCCAGACAGAGGCTCTTTAGAATTTTTAATATAACAAGATGTCCCCCGCGGTCTCACCACCTTTTTATATATATATATTATATATACAGGTTATAAACTATCTATGTGGCAAGTTCCATATAAATCCGTAGTTCTTGCGAGAAAAAGTCACTCATTAGTAGTATAAAGTATAATGTCAAAAGTATATATATATTGACATGGCATTACACTTATGAAAGCCTCAACTTATATTTTTTTGTTTTTTTTTAAATGAAGATTCAAATAAGTGTCTTGAATTTCGATTCGCAACTGGTTAAGTGGTCGTTAAGCGACCGAAAGTCGACCGTAATACTTAGTTTATTGAGTTTTTGTCCGATAAACTCAATAATATTTGCTTAGAACTTATTTGAATTTTCTTTTATTACTTCAACTTGGAGCGTGTCACAAATACGACATTATGTGTAAGATTGGAAGCTCCATAATGATTATGATGATGATTTAGATCAGCGTTTCTTAACCTTTTTCGTCCGCGGACCCCTCAGGTAATCAAACTCAATTTTAACGACCCCCTTAATAAAAAAAGCAGCAATCAATTTCTTTTAGTGCTAAAAATTACAAAAAAAAACTCACCTGTTGGCTCACGTTCGCCGTGTTACTTAGTACCACGGCGTGCATAGCGATAACGAGACTTGGTGGCATTTATTTATGATTGTTAAATGGTCCATAGATAAAGCTGCGAACCCCAGGGGTCTACGGACCACAGGTTAAGAAACACTGATTTAAATGGCAGAAGTTTTAAGTCTGAATACTAAATGATGGCTTCCGCCTAATAGTAGGTACACCCTTTCCCTCTAACCCAGTATATAGATGATGAAATAATCATGGCGAATTCTGTCTGCTATAATACACTTTTTATTTTATTTAAAAGTTTCCGTTTTTTTACAGAATATAATTCAATTGTAATTAACAATAAATAATTTCTGTATTGCACAATTTTAAGCAATATAATTATTCAGACTTACTCGGTACTGCCACATATAGAATGGACAGGTATTTGGATGTCAATATATTTAACTCATTTGACAATCCTATCTGTTTGTCAAATGCACAATTTGAGCAAGTCTGAATACCCACAAAGCGTGTATTGTCAACGAAACCACTGGACCACGCCACTGGGGTGTCGTTTATATATTTTTTTTGTAACCACGCCACCTATAAGGTGGTATTCGTAATGATGTTCTGATATAAAAGCTTATGCATTTATCGATATCAATTATTTATCATTGGCAAGATCACTACCATTACATAGACGACCTCTTTAAGCAGATCTTATTATCTGCTAGGATAATACTGTATATGCATTGATATTATTTTATTGTCAGCTGCATACTATCAATAAATAGAAAATGTCTCAGACGTTACCGAAGTTTTCTTTTATAAAAGCGAATGGAAGACAGGCCTTGCTACATAATATAGTATAAAAGTATCACAGACATTCTAACAGGGTAACGAAGTAGTAAAAGGTATGGTAAAAACAATAAATAGTTATTGTATAATATCGGGTTGAGTGTTTTTTAATTAATTTAGTTGTTTTTTTTTTGGGAAGGATAAGTACAAATATAATGTTTTACGAATCCACTGTGAACTCGGCCAACTTGAGCATGTTATAACTTATTAACATTAAAAATTATCGAATTGTTTTATCAATAGCCGGCAGTAAGGTGGTTACAAAATAATAAAAGAAGACTTAACGTAAATGTCGTTGTGGTGGTGTGGTTGACAATACACGCCACGAAGGGCACGTAAAATTTCCCCTTATGGGCGCGTCCTCATTAGCTATACAGCTAGCGGCAGACTATCCGATGACCGACTCTCACGATCACTGGCGTATCGGTCGCTAACTCAATATCGAGTGAGCGGCGAACTGTAGCGTATTGACCGCGAATCACTTGCGAACTCTTGAGAGGGAAGGTACGGTGAATATATATCAGTCTGCTGACAGAAGTGGTTGTGTTACGCCATGGATATTCTCGAAGTGATAATTGCTTTGGAGGCATTAAATGATGAGAAATATTAAAAAGTGGTAAGTGTCGCGTAGTTAGCGAACGACGACGGCAACCGCGCGCATCTTTTGCTGTGAATCAGCCGCTCACTGAATAAGTCACATGCGAATCGCCGCAAACAGCCCCTACAAAGCGCGGACCTTTCATTTAAAAAATATGCGTTGGATTTATGGAAGCAAACAATCCGCCGCTAGCTGTGTGGACGCGCCCTTAACGTACATACACTTACAATTGATAACATAAGTATAGCTACCTTTATATAAAAGTATTATCGCTAACGATAAGTAAAAGCCATACCCGGTAAAGCAAAGTTAAAAATCCCCTTAAAATATATTGACCTGATTTAATTTAGTTGTTATAGGTATTGAGTAACGTAATAGTGCCAAGTTATACCGTACATCTCTATAAATGTTAATAGATTTAGCCAAATAATATTTTTTCATTTCTACGGACCCACAGAGATTTCGTTATATACAATAAACATATACATAAATATTATTTTAGTTCAATGCAACATTTGCATTTCCCAATCAACCATTCGATAATACGAAAAACAAGTCAAAATTCTAAAGAGCACTTAGTTTTACCAGCCATGGCCTTTATAATTATATCCTAATGACAAAATAACATCACTTACACATTAAATTTAAAATGTTAAGGCAACAAACATGAATAAGACCACTTTACTAGTATTGATTGACAAAATACATGAAATCTAATTACTTCTGTTACCTGAACAGCAAGATGACTGTACTGGAGTTTCATCATCTACAACTAACACTTGTGATGTTCTGTTCGCACCAGTCTGGGAGTTTTGTTCTAGTCGTTCCACCATATCTCTTGTCAGATTGAGGAATAGTTCTTCTACGCCTTGATTAAGTTTTGCCGATGTATAAAAGTGCTTAGCACCCACCATTTCAGCATAACTGGAAAAATAGCACATTACAAATAATTTTTAAAGTAAACTGACGTTAGAAACGCGTGCACTGTGAACCTTTTGATGACATAACAAAATAGTACAGTTCTACGGCGAAAATCAATATACGATCCCGATCTAAAATCGCAAGATTGAAGTACAATTACGTGTATTAAAATTACTGTCAAAAGGTTCATCAATCCGTGGATTTTACGATCGGGATTGCATATTAATTTTCGCCGTTAGAGAACATGTCAATCTGCAAAACATTTCGTTCGTGATACCCTCTTTTCTATTATATTTATGTCACTATAACTACTTCTGTTTAATAATAATTGCCACGGTTAAAACAAGAATCTCGTTATTTTTACATTTGTGGTAATCCTTATCTAAATAAATAAGGCTTGTTCAAGGTTGTTTCAGTACCTGATTACTTTTTGAAGTATTCAAATAGGACATTCAAAGATATCACAGATTTAATAATACTAGAGTTCGCCCATTGGTAGAAATTCCACTCTAAAATAGGGTCAACCTCGGATACTTACCTACTTTGTGTGATCAAAAACTTACAGAGTGATATACTTTTATTTTATATATTCATTTTATATTAATTTACTTTAAATATATTTTAATCAAGTTAAAATTATGTATCTCTTCGTCAAAATATATAAACTCTTAAAAAATAATATATCTATTAATTTTTTAACTATGGACTATAATACCAGAGTAGACATCACAACAAAACAAGCAGTGATGATACTGATGTATGTATAGAAATAGCTATCGAAGAATCCAAACGTAAGAGGTTTGCCGTCATCATAGGAGAAGACATATTTGCTTGTTAATCGGACGCACTCAGTTACATTACATAAAAATATTCTACCTCTACTCACTATCCTATCACGCTATACTAAATACTATGTATTAACTGATAAATAATACAAATTATTCATTGTTAATGATATTTGTATGATTAAATAATGTTTCCCCGAGACTCACAGTTGATCATGCATTACAGTATGTACAGTTTAGGGCTGCGCTCTCTTCAACCTGTATCTTCAAAATCGTACTGTATAAAATATTCTTGGAATAAAATTTATATGCCAATTGTATGCTCTACAATTCTTATACAATTCAACATCATTGGAGCTATAGAAACTTAGATAATCAAACATTTGTGAACTTTGACCTTAAATAACTGACGACACAGACAAGAGATTTTTTTTTTAACTTTCGAGACCTCATTTAGAACTCCACAATTACGGTGTATGAGAGTACAGATGACACAATCTCCCATGCTGAGGTTGACCTATAGTGAATTGTGGAATTTCAACCAATGAGTGAAATCTAGTATTATTAATCCATTATATCTTATGAATGTCTGATTTGAATAATTAAACATGTAATAGGTAGGTAAAAGAAATAAATTAAAAACATTTTAATAATCTACCGTCCCACACAGAATAGAAGTATCAAAGTATTTTTGTATAAAAATATATTTTGAAAGGATTACCTCTCCGCTTCTTCAAGTGACACAGTTTGTTCATTTTCCAGATCAACTTTATTCCCAGCAATAGTGAGAATGATATCAGCACCCAACATTTTCTTGAGTTCTTTGACCCAATTTTTAACCTATAATTATAAAATCGATAATAAGCACTGTGGGTGCTCGCAGGTGTCAATTTACTAAACCTAAGTTGGGCTTGTCATCACATAAAGAACACTATTTTATCCTAAAGCATAACCATAGACTCAGCTTAATGCTTTGCTACTACACAATGTATCAAAATTTTATGGAATAATATTTCATAGATGCTTAAATTTTCTAATAAAAATTCAACAGGCTATACATTTATTTACCATTGTCTTTAATGCCATGTACTCTAGCTATCTTGTACAAATGAAGTCTCCATTATTGATAAAAATTGCAACACCAATTAGATTGACCAATGATGTGGTGGTATGCCAAACCACAATATGTGGGTTTTTATTTATTACCAATCAGAAATATATATTTTTTAAGCAAAATTAATTAAGACAAGCCTCATCAACAACAACTTACTTCTAGAGTAGAACAAAGAAATTATTATGAGTGGTTATTCGTCCATACTAGTATTTTGCAAATTGCATGAGTTGGTGTTTTATAAGATTTCTCAATGGTATATGCTTATTTCGACATAATAAGGGGATACTGTAACAGAGCAAGGTCGCATGAAGCATTTAGTGTAGTATCTGAGAGTAATCAAGTGCTATTTCACAAAATAAGGAAACCTTCAACTGTTGCGACTCATCCTATGTCAAAAGATTATAATTCTATGATCAACACATGCATAATTGTGGAGTAGCAAATTAAATAACTACTGGCTATAGTTTAATAAATTACAAAAATACTTAGAAATATGATATCGATTCTATGTGTACAACACACACAAATGTATACAAACAATAAGGGAACTGAATACAGTAACATTAAGTAAAAAAATTAATCATAATTATACTTGAGTAATCAATTTAACAAGTAACCAGATTGGGTGAATAAGCACCACAATAATTTAAGGTTATATCATACCTTTATGAAAGAATCTTCATCAGTGACATCATAGACTAGTATGGCTCCGTTTGAATTTCTGTAGTATATAGGACCCAATGCATGAAATTTTTCTTGTCCAGCTGTATCCCAAATAGAAAGATTGATACGTTTACCATTGATATTGAGACGTTTATTCAAAAATGTAGCCTGTAAAAAACATAATAATTTTGTAACTAGCAGCAGGTTAGTCTTGTGTTAGTTAGTTGTATGCTAGTATGCTAATAACTTAAAGGTAAGTGATTTGATAGATAATTTATCTAGGTAGGTACATGACAAGGCATTTAAGAATCTGCCATATAAACAATAGTAAGAATGTAATTAAATTATATTAATCTATTCAGTTCTTGAACTGTCTGTAAATCGAATTAAAAAAGTATTTTGTGTCGTAAATACATACCTGCAGTGTAGTAAGATGCTTATCGTTAAATTTGTCTTCGATGTAGCGCAGTAATATAGAAGTCTTTCCCACACATCCCTCTCCAAGTAATACTACTTTAAGATTATGAGTCCCACTGGTTGTATTAGACATACCTACTATATTAATCAAATCTCTTAGGGACGATATTATTTTCACCAAATAAAAATACAGCCCAAGTAGAAAATTGTTGTTCAACGAAAACAAAAAAAATTGAAAACTTCAATTATATCAGTCAGAGATTTCTTAGTAAGTATGTTGAATACTTTTATGTTTGCAAAAGCAAAGGCAAATATTTTTCCGCAATTATTACAATTCGAATGACAAAGCATTTTTACTTCTGGTAGCACAGTATTTTAATTTTCGGAGTACTATTCGTACGGGTACCGGATGACAAACGCAATGGCTATTCGTTGAAATGAAAATTTTTAAAATGAACCGTGAAGGTTTAGTATATCCTGATAAAATATTTTTTTATTTAATTCCTTTATTCCCCTAAATACACTTTTTATATTTATAATTTATCTAAGTTTGTCGCACTGTATCCGTATTAATAATTACAAATTGTTCGTACAGTACCCTTATTAATAGACTCAGCCTTTAATTTTTAATGATTTGAGAATAATATATGATCTCGAATGATCATAGGTTTATACAGTAAATTGTATATAATCTGTGTGTGGTACGTACAATAAAGGATTTTCTGGCTGGTAGTATAAAAAATAGTAATTATGGGAGTCGATTATTGATAACCACTGTAGGTGATATTAATTGATAACAAAATATATATATATCAGTTATAATCGAATCCTAGTCAAAGAAGTTTCAAGGTGGTGAGAATTGTACCGGATTTTTTTTTTTAATTGCTACCGCCCAAATTGATATATATAATATATGATAATATATTGGTAATATTTACACAAAGTTCAATAAGTTGGTATTTTCTTTGTGATGCTGAGTTAGGGCTTCATTTGATATTGCACTTCATCATATCGTGGGTACATGAGTTTGATCTTATATAAATGTTTGAACTCTGTGAACTTAGGCCGGTGTTTTTAAAGTACAAATGGCGTGTCAGATGTATCAGATCAATCTATGGATCGGGTTTATTGGAATCCAGCAAACCACTATATAAAAAGTCTAATATACTATCCCTTCCCAGCCTATACTTACAACCAATTTGCATTTTTGTTGCCCGGCAAAAACACAGCAATTTTTTTAAAATATCTTTTATACCTAATATAATACATAAAAAAATTAATAATATATAATATCTAATTGACTTTTTGGTTATTTTATTATTTCAATTTTATATGTTTTATATTTAACACTTACAAAATACTTAATAGGTAACAATCAAACCGGTTCATACCCAGCAGATAAATTAAGTCTAAATAAATAATATTTATTTATAGTTTCTGAATAATACGATTTTTATCTATATTGTCATTTGGGAGGGCTCACTTTCATCGCATTTGTCTTGGTATTCATTTCTAGTTTTGTTTTTCTGTATAATATGTGTTGAGTTACAACCCAGCTTTATATATATTATTACTTAATATGTGGTTACCTTTTGGTTGTAATTTGTATTGTGTATCCTAAATAAATCAAAAACGAAAAAGAAAAAATAATTAAGAAAATAATAATAATGACTACTTAAACAAAAATAATAGAGGTGCGAAGTGCAGCTATTTCCATACATCTTTATCTTCAATACAGTGTATATCTGTATATCCGCAAAAGTGATATTAATGCCTTAAATTTTTTTCCATCAATCTATCTTTTTATTCACCTAATTCTTGAAAGGGTTCATTAAATATGATAATTATATGGAGAGAGAATATAAATGAATGCTCTGACATAAATATAGGGGATAGATCTACCAACTTCTGAAATCAAGACAAATTTCGAGTTGGTAACACTGCTTTAATATTATGAACTACCCTAATATTATGTTCTTTCTATAAAACACATTAAAATTTAAGCCCGTCACAGACGTAGCTATAATATATATTAATATGAATCATCGCAAGGCATATTAAAGTATATTTTCTATACACATTTTCGAGTGACCGCACACGCAGCTATAATATATATTTCTATGACGTCACCAAAATATGTCGCCACGGTATATTAATATATATTTTGGCATATTAATATATATTTTGAGGATACGGAATGTTCCATTTGTTCACCGAACGCCTGTCCTGTATTAATTAGTCCTGTAACAATAACACAGGTACATACATTTTTTATTGTACCATTTATCTTCTTTTGCAATCTTACGATTGCTGTCAATGGTCACGTCATTGGATTTATCGGCGTCGATATTCAGACTGTGTTAGTATTGTTTGTGAGAAAAATTGTTTGGTTAAAAGAATCTAGCATCGTTTGGCAGGAGGAGGGGATTGGAAGCACGGCTATCTCATCCCAAACGAAGCAGAGCTTGTACTATGGAAACCAGATAACTGATATGCTACATTATACTTTTTTTTTATTTTTCTAAATATATATATATATAGATATTTACACCCAGACAAAGAACAAACAGATATTATGTTCGTGCACACAAATGTTTGTCCTGGGTGGGAATCGAACCCGCGACCTTCGACTTGGCAGTCAGGGTCGCTAACCACCAAGCCAATTGGCCTAAAATATGGTTTGTTTTTAATTCTTACATGAAACATACTGCTAGACGTTCTTCAGTACTAATGCTTTTGCTTATAACAGTATCGCATTTCATTAAATCATTTTTTATCAATTCTTGAAGCTCGATAAATGACCATCTTAAACTTCTAAAATAACTGTGCAAATTTGTTCGATGATAAATCATGATAAAAATTAAATTCGCTACGAGTTCTCTTTTGTTTTATATGCGACTCTACCCAGATGGTTCTATTTTTCGTTCCTGTCAAGGCAACATGCATATCAAAGTGAGCATTGAAATCATCGTCTGAGGAACTTTCAATTAGATCTAAAAGCAGTTCTCTTGTCGAATTCATTTAGGTACCTACAAAGATTGTATAGTGTTATTTAAAAATTTTAACACCTGTAGGTACAGAAAAAAATCTTTAAAACCATGAGCTTGCAAGGACGACCGCAGACCGAGTGAGGGCAAAATATATATTACCGTATAGCTCCCGTGTGTGGTAGCTTGCTATACTGTAATATATATTACGATATATTAATATATATTATAGCTACGTCTGTGACGAGCTTTATGGTGAGACATTTTGGCTTTCGAAAGCGGTAATAATATATGTGTTTTAATAAATAATGATTATCTAAAGATGTCGAATATGCGGCCCAATCGGCTTTAGCTAATCTGTATTTTAAAAGTGGACTATGCGTATCGGAATGTACGGGACGATGGGAAAAAGACATCAATATGGGAAAATGTTTACTACCATAGGAGTAAGAGAGTTTTCCACGACAGAAGTGACTTTATGGAAGATGAACAGAAAGTAAGATCAACTGCACTATTAGGATTTTGCGTAGGGAGTACTCTGCGAGTTGGAGAACCATAATTGATAACGCAAAGACTATTATCATCTAAAATATTTAAATTAGTGGACCTACTTGAACTGTCGGTAGCGGCGTAGAGACTCTGTGATCGGTCATTTGTTGACCAAATCCTTTTTTAAAACATTACTGATTCACTAATTTTCCATTTCAGAAACATTTTGAAGATGGTGATACGAAGATCTGAAAATCAGCCCCCAATGCTAAAACCATTTCAAAAACTTTATGATCTTGTTAAATTATTAAATTTTCATATTTATTCTTGTTGCTTTCTTTCACATTACCTATATATTGTATATATGGGTATAGTTTAGGATTTTCCTTTGATTAAAGAATTTATTATTGTAACCTTTATATACTTTGCCTAAAAGCACATCTTACTGTAATTGACCTTTAAATGTTTTACATGATTATCAATGCCTTAAAATATAGCTATAGTACTGTAGACTTATATGTAGAACTAAAAATTACCTTGATTTTTACTAAACAATTATTCAGATTAATTAAATAAGCCAGTAGACACCAATACAGCACTGTTTTTACTAACTTATCAAATATAATGATTACTTTTAAAAATCTATTAGCATTTAACATAGCCAGGGTTGGGCAGTATTTAAAATACAAATACATATATTGGGTATTTGTATTTCAATTACTTGATTAAAATGTTATTTGTATTTGTTCCATCATTTAATGATCTAATTAATGGGTGCGTTCTGAAGAAAATAGTGCTTGTTAGCTTTCATCTATCTATTTGAGAAGTTGGGTATGACTAACACTTTCTCTGCCATAGAACTAGAATACTTGAAAGAATTCATTGAAGTATTGAAACCAATAATTACACTGCTACAGCTCTAGATAACATTCAGGGCAACAATAGTTGCTGTGGCAAAGTTCTGCCTACTTTCATGTCTGTAAAAACCAGATTAGATCGACAGTATGATAGCAATTTGAGGCATTTTTCTGTCTTTGTGGAAGTCTTCACCTGAAGTAAATGGAGCTATTATCATGCTACCACACTAGTTATAAAATGGGTTGGTTACCAGAAAGCATACAACAGCAGATGAGAGGCAAAGTATTCTGAATCTTGCCACAGCAGCAGCAGGAGTAGCAATACTAGTAAATAAATTGATGATATTATTGTTTTTGTTATCAACCACAGACATCAAAAATACAGTTAGGAGTCGGTCAGCTTTCTAAATGATAAAAGCAAAGAGCTTTCCATTCTTGAACATTATCCAAATATAAAAAATGTTCATACATTTAATACACAAGTATGTGCTCATCAGGACCTGTAGAAAGATTGTTTTCTTTAGCAGGTTTTATTCATTCGCCAACAAGAGGTTGTTTGTCTGACTGTACATTTAAAAACCTAGTGTTCATGAAAGGAAACTCTGGTTTTACTGATTAATCAACTTTTACTCTGGTTTTTAGCCCATGTTGGGCTGGACTTTTTATTCCTAATAGTATTATGTATTTTAAATACATTATTTAAATATATTTCTTATTTTAAGTACTTCCAAGATGGTATTATGTAATTTGTTTTTCAATCAAAGTAAAGCAAGTAGTTTGCCTACCCCTGACCATAGCTTTGCCTTTAGGAATAATGCAGGTACCTAATCCGAAAAAAACAAAACAAGAATTGGATCAGTGTTTCAGAGATTACCCAAAACTAGAAAACATTACTCCTTCATAATGCTAGTGTTGATATACCTATGACTTAGTGGACCTACAATAATCTACATAATGTAAAAAATATTTGGGACATCACTGCTCACAATTGACTGCTTTATTATTTAGGATATTAATATCGTACTTACCTTGTAATGATCTACCTATTATCTGGGATTTATTTATTATAGTTATGACAAGGATTATAGAACAAAAACAGCAGAAGCAGCATAATAATAATATTTATTAATAATTGGTGCATATCTTTTTATACTGACAGACAAGTAGGTACACTTACCACGGTTGGTAGTCAATAATTTGCAAACAATAATATTATTGTTACCAATTAAGGTATAAATAGAAGAAACTGTACTTAGTCAGTATTCTAATGTGCTTAACAGGGAAATACATTAAAATATTACGTAGGTAAGTACACCAAAGGGTATATTTAAAAGGACATTCATTATAATCACTAGTCACTCTTGGTCTCACTCAAAACTCAGGTTCTCGTAACGTTAGATGATGCATGACATGGCGACTGTTATCTGCCGCGCTGCAATCATCGAATATGAATCTTCATCACTATAGACATATACAGATGTTTTTGCATTTATCTCTTCGGCTGAAGGTGTTCCTGAATTGATATCTCTAGGTAGAGATGTTTCTGCATTTATCTCTTCGGTAAGTGGTGTCCCTGTAATGATCTCTTCTCCTGGAACAGTTCTTGAATCTCTAGCTAGAAATGTCTCCCTTAAAATAAGGTCTTCAGTCTCAACGTTGAGAAGATAAACTTTCATCTGGATGACGACGTGTATTCAAGACATCCAAAAACTGCATGTAGTCAGACCAAGGCCATTTTTATTGTTTTTTGTAGGCCTGGCCTGTTGTTGTAGCAATACTTTTTGTATTTATTATATGAATCTTTTAAATTTCTCCATTTCCCTTTTGCTTCATTACCTGCAAGAAAAAATAATCCATTTGTCAACAAATAGTTACAATGCAAGAAACCTGTATTTAAATAAAAAAAAAAGATCTGATATTTGGGCACTGGAGACTCGTTTCAAATGATAGCGTTATCTCACCGTATTGGTCGTTCAACTTTGCATAACATAATAAACGAAGTCTGCAAAGCCATTTGGGAAATATTGCAACCTGTTTATATACCGAAACCTACGCAAAGAACATGGATTATGGCAGAAACTGGTTATCGCCAAAAGTGAAAATTCCCAAATTGTATAGGAAGTATTGATGACAAACACGTCACCATAAACTGCCCTCGAAGAAGCGGTTCGCTGTTTTACTGCTATAAAACAAAGTTTTCTATTGGGCTTCTTGCAGTTGTTGGCCCTGATTATAAATTTACTTACATAACTTAACGTGGAAAGCTACGGAAAAGATAGCGACAGCAAAATATTCGAAGATTCTAAGTTTTATCGGAAACTTGTAAACAATGAAATACATATTCCACCTCCAAAACCTTTGCCTGGTGGCACAACTAATTTACCTCATGTTTTTATTGGTGACGAGGCTTTTGCACTAGAAACATTCTTGATGAGACCGTTTCCTAAGAACCAGGTAGAGAATAATGGTGAGAAAGCTCTTTCAAACTCTTGAAACAAAAGTTGACACATCGGTTCATGTTGTCAAAGCAGCATGTTGCGCACATAATTATTTACGAGTTCAAAATGAATTGCTTGAAATGCCTGAACCACACTGCACGGTGACTGCTACAATGCCACGGAATAGTGCATTTCGGACAACTAATAATAATACTCACCGACATACAATGCTCGCAATAGTTTTATGAATTATTTTAATAGCTAACTAAATTAATAAAATAAATACTATACCAAGAACATGGAGTTTCAGTTTTAAAACTAATAATAATTATAATAAACAAAACATAAAATGCACTCTATTATTATTCCATTTATTAGTGCTATAAGTATAACTGCGTCGCAATTTCTCGCCACGTATTTACACGCCAATTTTCTTACCATTATCTTTTTAATGGGGATTTTCCAAGTCGTACAAATACGGATAACGTCGTACGACATCTATAAACTCCTTTGTTTGTTCGTTAGACATTTTTTTTATGAACTCCGCTGACGAACATCAACAAACTGGCCGTTGCCAGCAGCCCGCATCCAGTGTTACAAATCCTTTAGAAGTTTATGCTCTGTTTTCTGGTACTGGTTGCTTTCAGATCAAGTTCACTGCTTTGCTATAGTTATATAGATTTATACTCTGCCTTCTGGATTTGTTTGTCATCAGGTTATCTGCTTCACTATCTGTGAATGTAGAGGACAATGACATATGTGGTGACACTATCTTAGAGTCACACATCTGACATGCTGTTGTCAGGGTGACTCTCTAGTACTGAAACACAATGTCAATTCTGAATATATAAGAAAATGATAAAAGAATAATCTCAGGATTTTATATGCAGGTCAAAGTATTGTTATTTCAGGTGTAAATGTAAGTTATAGATTATAAAGTATATATAACTTTCTGGTTAGTAATATGACTTGGATGCTTGGTATTCCTAGCTTTGCAGAACTCTTACCATAAGTGACTCGTTTGATCCCATTGGATCATCAATACTTACAACTGTGGAGTACTATGAAGTGGGTCACCAATATTCACATGGCTTGCTCAGATCACAAAACCAGGGCTCCTATCACAAAGCCATGGCAAATATTCCAAAGAACATTTCGGGTCACCAATACTCACATGGTTTGTTTCAACCCCATTGGGCCACTACTTTCTTGGCTCCAGTGTCATTGCACATCATAACCATTTCCATGAAGATCCCCTTGGGTCTCCATCATTTCACATAGCTCATCTTACAACAGCCCCATTGGGCCGGTGCCATAGCACTTCACAACCATTTCCATGTACCCCTTGTTCCCTGTTGGTATTGCATCATATATTACCTTAGACCTTACAGAGCTCACACCACCACTATTATATATATAGATATTCAGATTCCCTAAATAATTAAATAGGTACTTTGTTACATATACAGTGGAATCCGTTTATAATGACATCGAAGGGAATTGACAAACACGTCTACTAAGCGGACGTCATACAAAGCATTTTTGAGAAAAAAACAACCATTTCTTTTTAGGTAAATCCTTATTTTGATAGAGAATCATTGCATATTAAATCATTATAAATATTGCATGTAATACATTTATGTATATTTTTAATTTTATACTTAAGAAATCTGTAATTTTTGTCTGCTTTTGTATTGTCATTTTATTGTAATAACAGTCTCTAATATTATTGTGTATAGAAGACATTGCCATGGTACATTTATACTGAGATTCAAAACAAAAACAAGCCACGTGCCGAACCTAGTTGGGGATCAACGAACATTGCCGAAGGTGTAAAGAATCATGTCGGTCACTATAAACGGACAAAATTTATACAAAATGGGTCATAATAAGCGACATGTCACTGCAAGCGAAGTCATTATAACCGACTTTGTTACAAAGAATTTTATATGAAAACCAAAATTTGTTATGTAGTTACGTCATAATAGGCGGTTGGTCAATATAGGCGGAGTCATAATAAACGGATTCTACTGTATAGTCAGTTACTCGGTGATTTAGATAGACTTGGAATAGTTAGGATACTTAGAATAGAGTACTTAGTTTACATTATAGATGGTTTGCAGAACTATTCTTGGCACTGCACAAACTTATCACAAAAGTTAACTTTAGTAAAATACATTTGAACTCACTTGGCAAAAGTATTGACAGCGCGGGGTTCTCACTATTGGGTAGTGAGCGTCATCATAGTGTGGCCATACTAAGAAGTATTGGCGAGACGTTGCGACTCTCCCGAAGGCGAAAGCTAGAATAACAACTGAGTGAGAGTGACAAGGTACTGCGTCCACTCCTGGATTTTTTCCAGGGCTCTTGTAGCCGCAGCGCGATTGGGTTTTATTAGCTCATCGGTTGCAATTACAACATCATTCAATTGTCTTACTTTATTTGGTTCGTCTATAACGCCCTGACTTTCAAAGGTCTGTCTTATTTCCATTAAACTTTGATCATGTTGATCCAATTCCATTTCCGAATGATCTTCAGGCGGTGGTATACATATAAGAACGTTTCTTCGGTTGACATGTCATTACTATTTGTTTCAGTAACAAATGTATAATTGGTTGCATAACTAATTGGTTTCTGCAAATAATAGGTTGGGGAAAAAGTTACTTCGCATTTTTTAAGAAAATTCAATACATTTTTTAATATAGTTTATTTACATTTAACTAAAGTATGTAGGTACCATTTTGTTCAATAACTTTTTGCCATCTTGTAGGTATGGACATGATCACATTGCTATAGAAATTTTGGGACTTTGATCAAAATACCGCGACAAGTGGTTTTGGCAGTCCTCTCGTGATGTTAACCTGACACTGCCTATAGAATATTGGAGACCGAAACAGGTGGAAATCTGAAGGTTCAAAGTAAGGACTATACGGCGGATGCATTAATACCTCCCAGCCAAACTCTCTTCATTTTTGCTGAGTGGCTAAAGATGTGTGAGGTCTAGCGTTATCATATCGTACGTGATCCATTTTTCATCACCAGTTATCAGCTTCTTCAAAAATGGTTCGATTTCATAACGCCGTAATAAAGAATCACAAATGAGTACACTGTTCATTAGGTTTCTTTCAGTGAGCTCGAGAGGTACCCAAATATCGACCTTTTTTGTGTACCCAGTTTTTTTCAAATGCGCCAAAACTGTGTTGTGGTCAATTCCCAGTTTTTCAGTTACATCGTAACTACTGATATGCCAATCTTGCGCCACTTTTTCAAAAATGGCATCCATTTTATCCGTAATAGGGCGACCAGAGCGACGTGCATCTTTGCCATCAAAATTACCGGATTGAAAACCCTTAAACCAAATTTGTGCTACTCTCACAGACACTGCACTAGGTCCATAAACATAGCAAATTTTTTTCGCGGCTTGCGTTGCATTTTTACCTTTTTGTAGCAAAATTTTAAAATGTATCGAGTTTCTTCATTAGATTCATTGATCTTGACAGTACGAAAAACAAATGAAAATCACACATTTTCCTAATTTGAATTTGGAATTATGTTCTTTAAAATTTAAACTTTCAATGATACCAAAACCAGCCAGATACAAATAGTATAGCCAAAGAGATTTTATTACAAGTTCATACATACTATAATGCGAAAAGACCTTTTTCCCTAACCTAATAATTCAGATTCTCCTTCAGCTTCAAAATAATAAATATAAGTGTGCTATAGATCTAGTGTCTGACCGCGTATTTTGCAAACACTTCTGTTATTCACCTCTTTATGTTACTTCTTCTCTTGTTATGTGTTGTACAAATCCGTTTTTGGCACAGTTCCTATTATCGTTAAATCCTCACAAGTAGCATCTGGAGTTAAGCATTTTATCATTGATAAGAAATCAGAAAGTTTCAATATGTAGTCGCGATCGACGTCAACCACAGTAAGTGGTCTCGTGTTCAAAACTGCTTTTATTTCCTTTGTAAGCAGTTGACAATCATTCAAAAGATTATTTTGTACTTATCATGCAATTTTGTTTATCTAACACTAATACTATTGTTTCCTCTCTCTGCCGGAAGAGCTGAAGTGGCTGACAGCTGGTCTTCGGGCTTTAGACATTTAGGACATTCTTAGGATTATCATGTCATTTGTAAATCCACAGTGTTTTGGTAAGAGTACTGGATACCTCATATCATAAGACCTATTTGTTAACCTGCCTTTGCTACGTAACAGTCCATCAACGTCCATAAATGAACATAGATTACTTGTAAGGTGAGATTCTTTCCCATTTATCTCATCTGGAAAGTTTTGTTTTTGTAGCACTTTTATCTCTTGAATTCTGGTGTTCTTCATTGGTTCGATTAGGGTCCTTTTGTCTCTTTCTTTGCTTGATATGTTATCGTCATGTTCCTTTCTATCATGTTTCTTCTGCATTTGGCAGACCTTCCAGAGTCAAAAGACGGAGTTCCTTCCATCGGGTCGAAGGCCACATGTTTGATTTTTGTAAGAGAAAATAGGGTCCTCTAAGCCAGTAAGATTTTTCCGACTTTGTTTTACCAGTGCGAGTACCTACGTCGGCTGGATTTAGTTCAGTTGGAACATATCGTTAGCTAATTATTTGTTTTCTTTGATTTCATTTACTCGTCTTGCCACAAAAGGAGTTAAGAGTATTTCAGAATTAACCCAATCGATAACTATTAGACTATCAGTCGATAAAAATTATTGAGTAATTTATGACTGAAGGGATTTTTCAGTATTTAAGAATTCGATTACCGATAACCGCTCCGAGAAGCTCTAAACGCGGTATCTTTAAGACTTCTTCATCCTTAATTGTTATAAGTCTCGATTTTCCTATAATGAATCCTTTTTCATCTTTGTTTACTATATAAACAACTGCAGCATATGCCTTTGCAGAAGCATCAGTAAAACAATGTAATTGGTTGTCACCATCTGCTAATGACTTAGTAGAAGGTCTTGGTAAAGAGATCTTTGACATATCGTCCGAATTTGTATTAATTTCCTTCCACTGAGCAATAAGTTCTAAAGGTAACGTTGTATCCCATTTAAAACCCTTTTCGTTCCATAAATCTTGTAGAAACAATTTAGTTGGTACTCTAAGCCTAGAACTTTGTTGACTTCCTATTCACAGGTATCTGTTACTTGTTTCATGAATATCTTAGAATTGGAACACCAACATCTCAAGTTCATAGATATTTCCTAGAAGCTCTGTCTGAAATCATTGTACAACTCGAAAGCTTGTTCCCGTAACAAGATTATCAACATAAATATCATCACGAACTTTTCTTAGACTATGATTACCTTTGGACAAGTGGTGTTTGATAGTTGCGTTAAGGAGAAATGGACTATATATAATCCCGAAGGGAACCGGAAAGAATCGTAAATGCAATAAATTCTCCTTTGTAACGGCCTTCGTTACGTATTTAATCCATAAAAAACGTGTCATATCTCTGTCTTCATTCTGAATTAAAATTTGAAGAAACGCTTTTTCAACATCAGCTGACAGTCGTATCCGGTGACTGGTGAGTCCTGAATTCGAGTGAGAAGACAAGTCAAGTCTTCTATTAGTGATGGTCCACAATATAAATATTCGTTTAAACTTTTGTCTTTAATTTTAGCTGAAGCGTCATTTACGAATCTTATCGTTTTTTCAGAATGATCTATCTAATATTTTCATGTTCCAGTGGAGTATCAGACAGAACTGTTATTGGATACAGAAAGCCGATTCTCTTCTTCAGTGTATGACATTTTGAATTTCTTAGCTATTCTGTTAGTCCCAGAACTTCATTGGCTACCAAAATAATGTGAAAGTTTAAGTAATAATAAAATTACATAGACTTATCATCCTCCTCATTGTCTTTGCTATGGCTTTTTGTAGTACTGTTTCCTTTAGAATTGATATGTATGTTAGGAGAAATCTTATTGCTATGTGTAAATTTATTAAAACAAAGGGCTCTGTTGTGACTGCCTCCACGATGTGCACAAGCCCTTACAAAATTGCAATCTTGTATCCTGTGCCCCTATTGCAGGCAGCTATAACAAAGATCCTCTATTTTGTCTTTTATTTGTTTTAAGGATTTGAATTGTCCACATTCATCATTGAAATGAGATCCTCCACAGAAGATACAATCATATATCATTGCCTTTCTTGGTGGTTCATTGCGTTTGGCTTGATTATCAAATTTCCTTTTACCATATACCAAGACTGGCACAATGCACAAAGCATTTGTTTTGCTGAACCCTTATTGTTCATTCTTCCAAATGCATTATTAAAGTTTGAGAGTATGTTATGCTGTGAGTGGGGTCTTATCCAGTTATTCTTATTGAATGTATGAAAAGTTTCTACAGCAAAGTTGTTTGGCTTAGTAACATTTCTTTCCTGAACCAAACAAGCAGCTTCTTCTCTGGCTGCTATAATTTTTTCTAATTCGCTGCGTATTTCTTCAATGGAGTCTGTTTTTAATTTTGTTTCAACTCATAAACTAATTCTTCTGGATATTTTTCTTATATAAGGTAACAAAGATGATTATGACCTGTATTTTCACCAAGGGAGTGCAGAACATGGAGATGACGTTCAACTTCATTAAGGACTCTTCGGCAAGCCTTGGTTGAAGTGTCTGCAGGTAAAATCTTGGAAAGCATTGAATAATGTGCATCTATTTATTTGGCTTTCTTTTCCATATTGTAAAGGAACAATGTTCTAATAGCAATTTGGTAATTCTTATTTCTACTTTTCAACCCCTATATAGTAGCTTCTCTGCATCAGGTAAATCTGTTTCATGTACATTGGATTTATATTGATCCCAAAATCCACTGAAGAATATTTCCATCAAATGTAGGCATGTTGAGTTTAGGCAGCTTGGATATTTGATTACTCGCTGCAGGTTTTTGATCTTTCAGTTTGAGTGGTGATAACTCTATTAGATTTTCTTCGGCTTGTAGTTGAATAGTTGTGAAACGAGAAACATCATCAGCAGAAGGATCAATACTCAGTCTAAAATAGTTGTTCAATTCTTCATTAAACTTATTTGTAAACATTTCTAATTTCTTGAGTAGGTATTATTTCACCATCTTTAGAATCATTATCATTGAGGATGGACATGGTATTCAATGTATGCAGCATCACTTAAATTTTGTATATTGTTTATCATTTCTTGAAGTCTGTTCAGCAGGCCTACTATGAACTCTTATTGCGATTCATTTGACGACCTAAAATAAACTGCCCCGCTATTTCATACCACGACGTCATTAACGCGATTCAGTTTAGGTTGACGCCAAATCAAGTCTGCAATTGGATGGCAAACTGTTTTCATTCGTTCATTTTTCGTACCATGAGGTGACATATCAACCTAAATTGGATAGTTCAAGTGTCAAATTAAGAGATCCAATAAAAGTTGCTTCTTTCTTGGCGTGAAGTGAATCGTTTTGTTAATAACTTTAAAAAAATAGTGAAAATATACGTAATTCAAGGTATTTCAGTTGAATATTTTGTGTTTCTTATGTGTTAATGTAAACAAGTGATTGTACACATCTTGTCTACATTTGTAGAGCATTTTTTATTGAAGATGTCTGACGAATTAGTCCTTTTTGAATTCATGGAAAATGATAATGAAATAAACACAACACGGCGACAAACAAGACGTCTTACACGGTAACAATCGGACCCCTTTTATTTGGAAGATGCAGAATTCATAAAGAGATATCGGTTGTCTAAACAATTGGTATAAGAAATGTGTGATGAACTGAGGATTTTTTATTAAAGCCCGTTGCTATGTCTTTATTTCGGTTCAGAAATTCCCAAAGCTGCTCAAGTTGACCGAACGTTACTCTTCGACGCGATTCATCACTGTAAAAAAACCACTTAAAATACATTGGTACTTAAGTTAGGTACGCGTTTGAGATAAAGAAGTTTGTAAGTTTACATTATGAAAATATAACATTATTACACAAACTACACAAGGATACTTGCGCCCTTATTCGTATTACCAATTATTTTAAGTCAGTGAAACGTTAAAACACTTATAAATAAAATAAATATGTACTAATAATAACACGTAATTTTCTTTCAATAATAGTTAGAGATACCTACTTTCAAAACTCTAAAAATCTCAACAATAACAACCGCCTTCTGTCAAATCCAACATGAGTGGAGGCGCGCTCTAAACTCATCATAATCAATTTATTTTTACGACAACACTAAACAAACCTTTAAATTGTAATGTAAAAAATTATATAAATTACTATTATTTATTAGTACTAATTAGTAATTTAGTACTAAGAAAGCCTTAGTGGTATTTAATTTTATGCTCAATAGCGCAATTTTAAAATATATTTGTTGTTATTTTTACACATAGAAACCGCTAAATCATATCAACTAGGTTTCGAAACGCAACACATATGGTTCGAGTAAAAGAGACAGACTTATGCAACGACGGTATAGCGTTATCTCTTTCTCACCGCGGACCAGAGACAAATTTCGTTCGTTCATTCCTCCGTGAGCGATTCAAATGCCAGTCAGCAAAAGGCACTTCATGGTACGAATCTTAGCGATTCAGTTTAGGCACCTAAACTGAATTGCATCGGAATTGAATGGATAAGTAAAAGTTGATGGTAGGCCTGCAGTATTGTTATAATATCCATTTTTAAATTCTGAAATTTACAGTAACCATTAAACAATTGGGTATAATCATGTAAACCAATATTTATGAATCATTCATAAATAAAATTCTTAGCATAACATATATCAATATTTCATATTATTTAGTTACACCTACATATAGGGTATAACCATAGTATATATATAAAATAATGTAATCAAGTATTACAAATTAAGTATTAGATCAATAACAAAGATTATTATTGATAATAATAATTTTAAAGTTTCAATTAAAGTATTTGTAATGATGGCAAGATTGCCATCCCCTTGTGATATTTGTAAAAAATATTATTGAATTTTCTTATGCAAATCTTAACATTTTATATTATAAAACTATTTGCTGCCATACCTGAAGTCATTTTTCATTGGTTTCATCATACAGAAAGTACAGCCGCACTGATTGGGTTATACTTTCCACAAATAATATAAATTTTCATAATAATCCATATCTATTAAGTTTCTGACTAGAATTGAACATTATGGATTACAATGACACCAAATATATGTTTCACTCTACCTCAGATTATTCTTCACAAAGTTGATGAGGAATTCCATTGATTATGTACTGCAAATATGACTTCAAGCAAGTATGTGTACATCAAATTGGTAATATAATGCCCTGGGATGTGTCCTTTGCCTTGAATACATATGCGCATTACTTATAAAATAAAATAAAGTTAAATAAACTTTACGGGAACACCATCATGTGTTAATTTAGGATAGCATCTTTTATTCATACACATAACTATCAAGTAGCCTAGGTAATATGGTACAGCGCGGCCATGGGTACCGGCTTCCCTTCACCACTATAATGGCGTATCCTCTCCTTTCAAATACCTACGACTTGCCTGCCAAGTATTTCATAATTTACATATTACTGAATCTCACGACGTGAATGCTTTATAGCCCTGATGATATAGGACTCACTCGTCAATTTGTAACACTTTTAATCACTTTATAACCGTAATACACTGAAAAATCTCAATAAGATGCGACTTCCTGTACATTACGTGAAAAGATTTCGAATTTAGAAATATGTCGTATTTTAAAGTCGAAACCCAATTTCGTCAATTTATGTCACCGTCCGTAATATTGTTTTAACTTCATACTGCTAAATTACGATTCGAAAGTTGGTGCGATTGCAAGGGTAGGTAGAAGCTGTAGTTCCTTCATTCGACAATAGATGTCGCTACAAGCTTCATACTATGATGAGACAGTATGAGTAAAATAAATTCTCAAATTTGGCAACATGCTGGAAATTATCGTACAATCTGCTTACGACAATAATGTGGTATCATACATTATCCGTAAGCCCAAAATTATCGTATATGTGCGATATGTATTAGTCTTGGGTAGTTCGCGAACGACCTAGGTGGGAAGAGCGCTCCTTTAGGTGAACTATGCGAACTAGTTCATCGATAATCTTGCTCTTAGTTCTTTTAATTTTTTTTTGCGTCCGCTTTACTAGATAGATAGTGGCGCTATGTGACCAACCGAGTTATTTACTTTAACTGTGCGCACCTTGATATTTCGATATCGATACTAAACAACTTCACATACACATCTAATGTTTTGAAAACAGAACTTGCAATCATCATAAATATATTTTTTTATTTATTTAGTTTTTTAAATTATTTCAAAAAATGAACTAATTGAGCGGACTAGTTGGCCATTGTATTATGAACATCATTTTATTATTGATAAAAAAAAACATTCTCTAGTACAAAAATCATTGTCTATGGCCGCCATTTCAAACTAGATTCGGCGCTAGATCTACCGCATTTTAATTTCTGTTGGCGTCCAACAAAATTGTTTTACTCTTCTAGCGTTCATAAATGTATCTACGTGTGAAACTCTATACTACGATCATCTACGAAATGCGATGTTATACTTTTATAGGCACTAGCAATCAGAAAAATCAATAGCGGGCTAGCTGTACTGAGAGTTGGCAACACTGAAGACAAGGTCAACCCATTTGCGATAAGTCGTAAGGTTCGCGAATTCGACGTAATTCAAAAATAACTTAAGCCTAAACAGGAACGCAGGCTATTTTAGACTCTATAATTTAAAGCGATATCTTTTTCTGCGTAGAGTAAGTATCCAATCCATTGGGACACTAAGTTTCTAATAAATAGTCTTAGTTGCGGATATAAAATATTATAGTAGGACTTGCGAGGAGCAAAAAAAAATTTAAATTGGGATTGATTAAGCTTATGGTAGAATAAAAGCGTCGTCTTAGAAACTACATTAAATACAATTCATTATAAAAGCCTCAGTGGCCATAATGTACCCTTAAACATTTTTTAAATTACAAACTTACAGTTATAATAAATATAATATATAAAATTATTATGATATTTAAAAATATTACCTTATAACTTTTTCCAATTTTTTTTATCACTGACTATCTAGAAAAACAAGCCCTGGAATAGCTTCATTATTTTGCAAATTAATTTATTATAATATAGGAACTAAATTTTATATAAAAATTATTTAATTTATGTAAAACATGTCTCTTGTTGTAGGAATCAAGAGAGAAGCCATAATTTTGTTGAACCATCACTAGCAACATAAAAATGGAGTCAGACCCATATGCAGACTGGTTTACAGTACTGTTAAATAGGCTAACACTCATGAACCTTGATGAAGGTTCTGAACACTGGGTATATATCATGAATATCCATAACCCAAGTACCTTTTATGTCCGCTTAAAGGTATTTGACTCACATATGCCGGTATTGGCGGCGAAAGGTGAAGGATTTGATCGAACAGAATTATTCATGAGATTAGAAGTAATATATAAATCATCTTCAGAAAGAGCATTTGTAAGAGGTCAAATATGCTACATACATCCTATGGAAACCTATGATATATTTGCTATAGACTGTGGTTGCATAGACAAATATGTGCCACTTAAAAATATTTATAAGCCATTATACAGGCATTATACTCCACCATTAGCTATACCATGCAGTTTAGCTTATTGTAAGCCAATAAAACGAACAGGGTGGTCTCAAGAATCAATTCATGCAATGAAAGAGTATTTCATGCTTAAAAAAGCAAAGATTCTTATCCGAAAGGTTCAACCATATAAGCTGGAAGTTGAACTAAGAAATACATGTCCAGATGATATAGGAACATATCTCATTAAAGCAGGACATGCATTATTTGGTGTTGATCAGCAAAATATCTTCGGCTTTTGCCAGACTTTCATCTTTAAATACAAATTTAAAATAATTTCAATGGGTAATATAATTCATGTGAAACTTGTGAGCGTAAAATCAGTGAATGAGTTTTATGCGGCTCAAGTTGACGACTATAGGGAGTATGAGAAGAAAAGAGGTGAACTAAGTTGGTATGCAATGCATCAAGAACCTCTACGGTTTGAAGCAGCCTACATTGGAATGCCTGTTGCTTATCATACTCCAGAATCCTTTAGATATGAGCGATGCATAATAACGAATATTTTGGATAGATGTAGTTTCATTACCATTTTCTTCGTAGATAGAGGGGAAGAAGCCACTGTACAATACACTGATTTGGTACCCATTAAAAATCAATCTTTTTTCATAAGTCCTGCAATTTCTATTTATTGCAGAACGTCAATGTCATGCACATTCAACCAATGCATGAGTCCAGGCGATGAATTCCTTATAACAGTTACGGAAACTGGGGATTTATTTAGAAAACCACATATTGTTGATATCACACCAATTTTTTACTAAACGAAAATGTCTTCATATCTTCTTCGTTTCCATTATCCACAAAGAGGTTTCAGTGCTGAGACCCACATCATTATAATCATTATTCGCAACTGTTATTACAGAATTTCAAATTGCCGCCTTTTCAGTCAAGTTTCTAATAACACTAATGTCATTCATTCTACTCTGTATGGTATTTATTATTCTTCTACAAATAATAATATAGTGGAAAAGTGCAAATGTGCAGATATATTTACAAAATCTCTTCCTCGTAAAAGGTTTCAGTATATGTCAGACTTAAATATTAAAATTAACTCAGACAGTGCATCCATGCTTCAAGCCCTACAAAACAACACCACAACCTCTGTCCTTATTCTGGAATGTCACAATGCACTCCAATCTATAGCAAATATGAACAGAGTCACTTTGCAATGGTTCAAAGGACACAGTAACTCACTAGGTAACAACACAGCAGATGAACTGGCCAAAAGAGGATCAAAGGCAACAGTATATGGACCAGAACCCCTACTGCCCATACCTCAGGCCCAAATTAAAACATGGCTGCGAAAGTTAACAGAAGAAACTCAATTATCAGTATGGAGAAACAGTGAAGGATGCAGGCAAACAAATAATCCAGTTCTGATGGCATCAAACAGACTCACCCGCAACTTCACCAGGTTAACAAGGGAAAGGATCTGCAAGGTCATTGGCATATTAACCGGCCACTGTCCCTTAAACAAAGACCTATGTACCATAGGTGTGACAGACAGCCCTCTATGCAGAGAGTACATGGAGGCAGAAGAAACGCCACAACACTTGCTTATAGAGTGCTCCAGCATGGCTGATCAACAGGCACAGATACTCTAATCCCCAGCATCCCTCCCAGGAGCCTGCAGCAACCTGAAAAGGTTGCTAGCTTTCTGGGAAAACCTGGGATGGCTGGAGTAAGAGGCTGACGCACAATGGACCATTCAAGAGGCTAAGTGCGGAGGAAGCACAGTAAAACTAACTGACTAAGGTTTCAATATCTAAGAGATAAATTAGGTGTAACATTAAACAAGTAATTTTTTATTTTAGTGTTTAATGTTAGAGCACACTATTATAATGTGATATGAATGTATGTCAGTTTCTTAGTAATTTTTTCTGATTATTTTTAAAATGTAAAAATAATCTAGTATAATATAGTTTAGATTGAAGAAGGCTCTTATTTATTGGATGTATTACAATTTAAAATTGCCGTCTTTTCAGTCAAGTTTCTAATGTCACCCATACATATGTCAATCATTCTACTCTGTTCATGCCATACATGAAACTGTAACTTTGTTTCGGAAATTATTATAATTTATCGTTTGAACAACGTTTAAATCTCAACATCAACCTTTAATAATAGGCCTTTCGCAATATTTTACGAATTTACGCCTACCTTTGCCTAGATTGTAATAATAATATCGAGTTATACAAATATCAATGTTTTACGGATATCCTTGTATACGGATATGTAAGTAATTCATAAACTTAAGTAATAAAATACATCTTAAAAATTCACGTTTCTTTACTGAAAAAGACCAAATGCCCATTTCCTTAACCTAAGATATTTTTAAACTGTCAATCGCTCGCGTACGGTACTGAAAGCAATCAAATAAATAAATATCCTGGTACTTACATTCTTTACACACGGCCATCTGATCCCAAACTAAGCAGTGCTTGATAGTTTTATATGTTTTAAAACTCAGCATTGGTCCTTCACCCTCCGCAGGGCGATTGTTTCATAATCGCCACCATAAACAGCAAAAAAAAAAGTTTTCACTTCAAAAATTTACAGCTTTAAGTTATAAAATGATACTTTTCGAACTTTGTCGAACAGTTGGTCGAGTCAACGATACCAACGACCGAATGACTTCTCAACTTCTCATGCATTTGACATACAATTGGAATTGTGTAACTCAACGTGATAAGCTCAAATTGACATAATATAATATTTTTTTACGATTACGAATTACGAACTGTCAAATGAAGCCGGCGACTACTTAACACCCGGAATCAATCACTTCGGTTCAAAGGTTTAACTTTTGTTTATCAAGGTTTTTTTCTGTAATTGACTAATTTTCTACAACATAAGTAATCTTTAGCTTTATTATTTTTTAAAGTTATAGTACCAAATAAGCAGCCCCAATGCTTCGAGGATAACTTAGGTATTTATTGGCGCTGGCTGTAGAGGAGCGATCTCGGTCTTTCGTAAAGCCGTATAACTATTTTTGAGGATTTCAGATAGCAACTCACTAGGTTGGTAAATTTAATTGTATCCAACTTATACTGCCTCAGAATATCAGGCTGCTGAGATATACCAACATGCAAACAACTGGATTTACCAGAGGAGAATTTCGTGTTCGGCTTTGGTTTTACAATAAACCGCAGGCTGTTGAAGACTACCAGCTATCTACCTGTGCATTTACCATTTTTGCCAGTTAAAAGTTATATTACCAATATTTGTCTTGTACAGTGTCAAATCAAAATGCTACGATACTTACCATTATTACCACAATGAATTCATGCTGTTCCGGTGATAAAGGTACATAAGGATATGTGCTAGTGTTTACCATACTTGTGTGCAATAGTTAATATGTAAATGAGGTTTATTTGCGCTTTTGACATTTATAGGTTACAAAATAAACAGCTACTTGGTGAAAGGATGTAGGGAATATTTAGTACTTAGAGTCATATTGGAAACATTCACTGTAACTGACTGTCACTCTAGTCTTCTTATTGCTAATTTACAAAAATCCATTATATTGTAATTGCCATTCATGTTGTGGCGAACTTCCGTGGACTGTATTTTTCGAATCTTCTCTCGCGCCGGCTGGAGGGGAGAAGAGGAGGGGCGTGCGCACACGTGCCGAAGACTTCGGTGAACGAAGCGACGGTCACGGCGGGGATAGACGACGACGGCGTCTGGGGGGAGAAGGGGGGGAGGGGGATTACGAAGCCTAACTCTGGCACCGTGCCTCGTTGATCCTTATCCGGGAACTCGGGAACTCGGGATACTCTGGATCTCGGGAACTCGGGAACTCGGGAACTCGGCAACTCGGGATACTCTGGATACTCTGGAACTCGGGATACTCTGGAACTCGGGATACTCAGGAACCACACTTTTTGGCGAAGAAAACTCACTACTTTCACTATATGTTCCTTTATTTCTTTTCTTCTAATTTGTTGTACACTGGTAGAGCTGTTCTGGTAGGAGTGCCAATCCCAAGGAAGTTGCCTCTTTTTTATTCATTTTTCCTATGTATTGCGACCAATCACAGGCGCGGAATTAATTCGAGTCAGCCAATGAAAAGGCCTACTTAAAATGGATCAGTCCATGTTTACGTTGTTAAGCTCCGCCCATTTTAGGGTGAAGTAGATTTCCCTTTTTACTTCTTTGGGTTTTGACTTTCCTTCACAATTTTCATTTTCTTACGTTAGCCTTTATATACAATAACGTGTTACAAAAACAATTATTACAATATGACAATTAATTTGATAGATATTGACAAAAATGTAAAACGGCTCTCGTTTTGGTAATGCCTCGTTTTGAGGTCCATTTTTGGGGCTAATTTAAACTACAAATCCCGAAATATCTTTATTTGTTGCCTTTCTAGGCCTTAAAACTAGTCTTAATAATAACATTGGAAGGCTAGTTATACAATTAGATAACAATACAATATAACATGACATAACATTCAACAAAATATATAACAAAATCTTAATTATATTATTACGTCGCTGACATTCTCCCCCGCAGTGCGAAGCACTCCATCCTGTGGGAGCGACGCTGCAGGAACCAGCACGATGACTCGGCGCGTAGGTCGTCGTAGCACGCCGCCCGGAGTGCGCACGTCGACTATTCTTGTTCTTCCGTCTGGTCCCGGGTAGATCTTCTCTATTTGCCCTCGGGGCCATGAATTTCGAGGTAGCGTTGCGTCGACTATTGTCACGACGTCGCCGATTTTCGGATCTGTCGTGTCTCTTCCTGTGATCTTTCTTGGCATCAGAGTTGGTAAGTATTCTCTGATCCATCTCTGCCAGAAGTGGTCCGCCATCCTTTGTGTTGTTCTCCAATTCGCCCGTCCGACGAGGTCTAGGTCGTTGAACTCTCCCGGCGCCATCGCTCCACAGGAACGTCCAAGTAAGAAGTGGTTTGGTGTCAAGCTTTCTTCATCGTTCGGGTCCATGCTGATGTCAGTAAGTGGACGAGAGTTGACGATGTGTTCCACTTCGGTCAGGAGCGTGTGAAGGACTTCCTCCGGTGGGTTCTTTTCGTTCAGGACCGCTGCCAGCGCCGTTTTCACCGATCGGACTAGTCTCTCCCAGGCGCCACCCATGTTTGGGCACCCAGGGGGGATGAACTTCCACCTTATGCCTTTGTGTACAGCAGCAGCTTCCAATTCTCGATTGGCCCCCACGAAGTTTGTACCGTTGTCGCTGAAGATTATCTTCGGAGTTCCTCTTCGGGCTGCCATTCTTCGCAATGCCATTATCATAGAGCTGGTATTGAGTGAGTTTGCCAGCTCTAAGTGAACAGCCCTTGTTGTGAGACATGTGAAGAGAACTCCCCAGCGCTTTTCTGTTCTTCTTCCCACGGTGACTTGCATTGGCCCGAAGTAATCCACTGCGGCGCATGTGAACGGATGCTGATGATGGTGCAGACGTTCAATGGGCAGATCTCCAGTGGGTGGTATTTGCGGCGTACTCTTCTTTACTTTGCACCATTGACACTGGTGAATGACCTTTTTCACTAGCGTACGTAGACCCAGAACCCAATACTTCTGTCGAATTTCATTTATCACTGTTGCTGTGTTACCATGGAGAAATCTTCGGTGATAATGTTCGACGATGAGTTGGGTGATTTTATGTTTGGCGTCTAATATCACAGGATTTTTTCTTCCTTGTATGTCGATCTTCTGAGTGCGACTCCTCAGTTTGACAATACCCTGTTGATTCAGATAGATATCAATCTTCTTTATTCGACTCGTGTTTTCCAGAGGTTTCTCATTTTTCAAACAGATTATTTCCCTGGTAAAACTTTCTCCTTGACTCTTCTTTATCAAAGATTCTTTGGCTCTTCTCAAGTGACTATCATCCAGTGGGATGAATGTCTTGTCGACCTTTTCACGGCTTGGCTGGATTGGTTTCGTTTTCTTCTTCGGAGAGTACTTCTGTGGTTTCCATTCGTCTTTCCTTTTGCGAGTGGTGTTGACTTGTTTTCTGGACTGGACCTTTTCTTTCAGGAGATCGATGAAGTGGAAGACGCGTGCCATGGTTCGTAGCAAGCGTACCCAGTTGGAGAACTTTTCTACGTTTGGCGTTTCTTCTTTGACGATCTTCAGTGTAGTTACCGTCTGGGTATTCTTCTCCTCTCCCGTGATTTCGGTTTCATGATCGAATCTCTTGGAGGGCCAGTCTTCTTCGTCACTTCGCAAGAAATAAGGACCGTTGAACCACCTGGCGGTGTGGTCGAATTCCTTGGGTGTTCCTCGCGTGGCGTCGTCGGCTGGATTTTCTTTCGTAGGGACCCACCTCCAATCTCGCGGTTTCGTCAGATCTTCAATCTCTGCGAGTCGGTGAGCCACAAACGTTTTGAACTTCCTTGGATCGGCCTTGATCCATTGGAGCACCGTGCTTGAATCGGTCCAGAATACTCTCTTCGTTATTTTTAAATCCATTTCCTTCTGAATCGCGGAAGCCAATCTGCTCCCAAGTAGAGCCGCTTGTAACTCAAGCCGGGGAATTGAGACCGGCTTTGTCGGCGCCACTCTCGCTTTTCCGGCGATGAGTGACACGTGTATTCTACCATCTGGTTCGATGGTTCTCCAGTAGACCGCTGCGGCGTAAGCCTCTTCGCTTGCGTCGCTGAATGTATGCAGTTGACCTTCTTTCTGGTTTGGCGATAGGCATCTCGCTATCTTTAATTCTCTTAATGAGGCCACTTCTTCTAAGTATGTCAACCAGGCCGCCTTTTGTTCTTCTGGAATTTCTTCATCCCAACCAATCTTCGTTCTCCAGATATTCTGGATGAGCTTCTTTCCTTGAATGAGGACTGGTGTGGCGAATCCCAGTGGGTCGAACGTTGACATTACCGCACTTGTCACTTCTCTTTTTGTAGGTGTCTTCTTGCCGTCGAGAAGTTCCTTTGGTGTGTTGCGAAGTCCTACGTTGAATGCTAATGTATCTTCGTTCATTAGCCATCTGAGTCCAAGTGTTTTCTCTTCCTTGTTGAGTTCCAGTGTCCCGTCGTTCAGTCGTTCCCCAGCGCCTTCGAGTATTTTTGCGCTATTGCTTCCCCAACCCCTCAATTGGAAACCGGCCCTTTCATGGATTTTCTGCACTTCATTCGCTATCTTCTTAGCTTCGGTTTCGGACGCGAAGCTTTGGAGATAGTCGTCCATGTAATGATTCTTTTCTATGGCTTCCACTGCCGTTGGGTAGTCGTTCTGGAATTCCTTTGCATTTTTGTTCATGACATAGATGGCGATGCTCGGAGAACAGACGGCACCGAAAATCACCGAGGACATCCGGTATTCCTTCGGTGTCCCATTACGTCGGTCGCCTCGCCACAGGAATCTGAGACAGTCGCAATCTTCTGGCCTTATCTTGATTTGAAGAAACATTTCCTTTATATCTGCCATGACTGCGATTGCTTGTTGTCTGAATCGTAGCAGGACCCCGAAGAGAGACTGAAGCATATCCGGTCCGGGCAGAAGCATGTCGTTCAAACTCTTCCCAGCGTGTTTAGCAGCGGCGTCGAACACCAGACGTTTCTTTTTCTTCGTCGGGTGCGTCACTGCGAAATGCGGGAGGTACCATATTTTCTCGGATGGTACGTGTGGTGCTTCCTCTGCGTAACCGTTGTCGATGAGACTCTGCATCTGCTCCTCGTACGTTTTCTTCAGATCTTCATCTTTGTCTAGTTTCCTCTCTAGGTTGACGAGACGTCGATGAGCTTGTGCGTAATTGTTGGGTAGAACTTCGTTTTCGTTCTTCCACAGCAGTCCAGATTCGAATTGACCATTGGGCAGTCGCTTCGTGGTCTCTTCCAGGATCTTTATTGCCTTTTGATCCGCATCGTTGCTCGGCCGGCGAGGTTGGATGCCAATCGACTCGATCTCGAAGTGACGCCGCACTAATGTTTCTATTTCATCTTCTTCTTCGATGTGTCTGCTGTGGTTGACGAACTGCACTGGAGTCTTATGTCTTGCGTCGCACCCGTGAAGAACCCAACCGAGGCTCGTGAGAGAGGCTACCGGATCTGCTTTCTTTCCTTTCTTCAAACTCCTTGTGACGATCAATCCCCAATTGTCTTGACCGATTAGGAGTTGCGGTTCTTCCTTGTCGTAGATGAGTTGATCCTGTATCTGTATCAGGTGCTCGCATCTGTCGACGACTTCTTTCTTGACACCTTGCTTGGATAGCTTCAGGTTGTCAATCGTTCTGACTTCAATTGCCCTCTTGTCCTTACGATGGGCCCCTTTTATTTTCAACTGAACTCGTCGAGAATTATTCGTCCTGATGCCTTGTCCCCCCACTGTCTCGATGGTGATCGCTTCTTCTCTGCCTCTTGCCCCAATCTTCTTTGCGACGGAAGAGTCCAGTAAAGTTATAGTGGATCCTTCATCCAGAAGTGCTAGTACTTGAATAGAGCCTCTCGGTCCGTATAGGTTCACAGGCAGCATCTTCAGGTATGCGTGACCTTCGGTGGCAGAGGTGTGCACGGAGCTAATCTTGCTTGTAGATTCACAATCGTCTTCACTCGTGCTTGCAGTGTTGCGGCGGGGTAGATCCTTGACTGGTGACAGCGGTCCATCAGAATGGAGGGAAGAGTGGTGCCATCTCTTGCACTTCTTGCAGGTTAAGGCTTTGCAGTTTAATCTCGAGTGCCGGTAACGTAGACACTTGAAACAAATCTTCGCATTCTTGGCCATTTCCCACCTGTGGTCGATGTCAGCTTCTTTATATTTTGGACATTCGTACATCCAATGTTCTTCTTGACATCCTGGACAAATAATTTTTTCTTTCTTGATGAACGGTTCACTTTCTTGAACGGTATGGACGGCTCTGCGTGGTCCGTTCCATCTTTGCTCCCGCGACGCTTCAGGTGGAGCATACTGTTGACGGGTTTTCTTTGCTTCTGGTAACACTTCAGGTGAAGCAAAGTCCCCACACATGTCAGCTTCTATCTCCAAGAAGTCGTCGATGAGGACCAGTTCGGGTCGTTCTTCGTCTCGACGACTTCGGTGGTACGCGAACCATCTGTACTTCATTTGAGGTGACATCTTTTCGATGATGACTTTCAATGTTTCCGGTGAGCTCAAGTAATGCGGTTTGCCGAGAGCCTTGATAGTGGCAACCGCATTCTTCACTCTACTTGCGAATACACAGACTTCATTGGGGTTCTCGCTGACTTTCGATAGGTTTTTCAATTTCTCGAGTTCTGACAGGGCTAAAGCACCAGGTCTTCCGAAGCGCGCTTCCAATCCTTTGAGGACTTCGGATGGTTCTTCTGCGGTGAACAGCAAACTTTTGACTGCTTCCTTTGCCTTTCCTTGCAGTGCTCGCCTTAATCTTGCCAGGTTCTGAGCGTGGGTGAACCCCTTGGCTGTGTCTTTGAAGGTTCTCTTGAACGCGAGCCACTCTTCGCTGGAACCGTTGAAGCAAGGTAACTCTATCATATGTTTCGGCATTTGACTCTTCCCGGACAGCTTGGATATTGCCAGAGCCAACTCTTGGATATCACTCTTCTTTTCTTGAGTGGATACCGGTTCTTGAGTCTGTTGTGGTCTCGACTGCGTGAGCCACTGTTCCACGTGGTGTGATCGGTCCATTTCTTCTTCCATGATCTCGGCCTCTTCGTCCGACTCGATCTGCAGTATTTCGAGTTCGGCCAGGGCCACTCTTGATCTTGCCTCTGCCATTTCTAGTTCTCTCTTGGCTACAGTCATTCTGGCTTGTGCTTCGGCACGGCGTTTAGATGAACGGACTGAGCGAGTATCCATCCCTCTTGATGACGCTTCTTTTATCTGGCGCGGTGCGGCGGGAACTGCGAACGTATATCCATCCTGTCCTTGGTTTCTCCTGACTTCTTCAGGAACGGTGCATGAAGGGTTTCCAGTCTTGACGCGCTCGACGGTAGGTACGGTGTCGACTCCGGTAAGACGTGCGGGGGCGACTCCTCCTTCGATGGTACTTTTCCCCGCGGGGTGTGCGGGGGTACGATCTTGACCGACGGGGTGCGGGGGGGTGACGTTCGTCAGTGTCGCCTGACTCTCTGACGAACTCGATGTCTCGACGGGGGTGTTCATGCTCCAATCTGAAGTGGTTGCCGTCTCTTCGGTTGTTTGAGAACGTGTTTTTTCTGCTCTGGTTCTCGGCGCACGATCCATTCTTCTTATCTTCGAAATCCAAAATCCGGCTCGAAGGACCAATTGATGTGGCGAACTTCCGTGGACTGTATTTTTCGAATCTTCTCTCGCGCCGGCTGGAGGGGAGAAGAGGAGGGGCGTGCGCACACGTGCCGAAGACTTCGGTGAACGAAGCGACGGTCACGGCGGGGATAGACGACGACGGCGTCTGGGGGGAGAAGGGGGGGAGGGGGATTACGAAGCCTAACTCTGGCACCGTGCCTCGTTGATCCTTATCCGGGAACTCGGGAACTCGGGATACTCTGGATCTCGGGAACTCGGGAACTCGGGAACTCGGCAACTCGGGATACTCTGGATACTCTGGAACTCGGGATACTCTGGAACTCGGGATACTCAGGAACCACACTTTTTGGCGAAGAAAACTCACTACTTTCACTATATGTTCCTTTATTTCTTTTCTTCTAATTTGTTGTACACTGGTAGAGCTGTTCTGGTAGGAGTGCCAATCCCAAGGAAGTTGCCTCTTTTTTATTCATTTTTCCTATGTATTGCGACCAATCACAGGCGCGGAATTAATTCGAGTCAGCCAATGAAAAGGCCTACTTAAAATGGATCAGTCCATGTTTACGTTGTTAAGCTCCGCCCATTTTAGGGTGAAGTAGATTTCCCTTTTTACTTCTTTGGGTTTTGACTTTCCTTCACAATTTTCATTTTCTTACGTTAGCCTTTATATACAATAACGTGTTACAAAAACAATTATTACAATATGACAATTAATTTGATAGATATTGACAAAAATGTAAAACGGCTCTCGTTTTGGTAATGCCTCGTTTTGAGGTCCATTTTTGGGGCTAATTTAAACTACAAAACCCGAAATATCTTTATTTGTTGCCTTTCTAGGCCTTAAAACTAGTCTTAATAATAACATTGGAAGGCTAGTTATACAATTAGATAACAATACAATATAACATGACATAACATTCAACAAAATATATAACAAAATCTTAATTATATTATTACGTCGCTGACACATGTGTTTGAATGGAGTCATTATGCTTATGGTGCATAGGTACTTATGACAAGGGTATTGGTTAGGTACTGTTATCATTTTGGGTTTTCACATACTGCCTTGTGATGCCTTACTTGTGTGTAAATGCTTCTAATTCCGTTTTGTGGACAACTTACAATAGTCTGCATTCTTGCAGTCTTCGATTATGAAGTGTATTATAACAGGAAGATAGACTACAGCCCCAATATCATTAGTGTCTGTAACCACATAAACTAAATCACACATTATTCCTGGCCTCTCTAATCTTAATAATATTCTGAAACTGATTTAGATTTTTTCTTATCTTTATAGATTTGTGATGCTGATCTTCACATTCAAGTAATGATTCTTGTATTTGGACTTGAATCAATTTTAAAACAAATTGACAAACAATATGACAATGCATTTTCATCTTCAGGGAAGAGAAGAAAATATTTTTTCTATGTATGAAACTATGTACAGCATGCATGATGGATGTAGGTACTTTAAAATCACTACTATTACCGAGCTCCATATGTAAGTATGTATATAATGAAGGTAGAGTTATTATAACATTTCAAATGAAAACTAAAATGCATTGTAGTTAATTATCAATAAAAAAAAAAAATAAGACGACTGCATTTTTGCTTTAATCATTCATTTAATTTTTTTTGTTTTCTATTAAATTAATATAGGTACAAGCTAACAATTTTGAGTAGGCACAAAAGGTTTCTAAACATAACTAAAACAACATAATATATTATTATGGTAACAAAAGTTATTCAGGGTAAATGTGATGTAGGTAATATCTGTTTAATTTTGGACAACAATAGAACTACTATGATAACATCTAGGCTAAATTAATGTTCTTGTGCCAGTCCTCATGTATGATGCCCACCAGCACCTGGAGATCATAAAAATTATAAATTATGTATAAGAAAATATTGACATCCTGAATTGGATTACTATAACATTAATATTTTGGTAAAACCATTTATCCTGAATCATTAAATTATAAATACATATAGAATAAATATTACTGGCATTGGCTGTATTCGTGAACTATGATTAACATCTAACCTATTTAAAATACATTTTTAGATGTGGCGTTTCTATAGATAGGTACATTGAACATTTTGAGAAAAAATATATAGTATATATAAAATAAATACAATATATAATAGTGTTATAATAATATGATAACCAACATAACCCATTTTTGGAATTTTGTCTTATTGGATGTGCACACAGGATGACGTGAAAACTTGATTACCCAATTCTTGGGGAAGGCTATAAGCATGATGCTACGAGCCTTATAAACCGACCAAGAACCAGAAAGAATGCCAAGCGACAACGAAGCAGTAGCGCGATGATATGGCGATACAGAACAAACCCCGTGGACGCATTGGCGTATTTAGGGTTATTTTTAAGGGGGGACCGACCCCTGAGATGCCATGGCCGATGTGTTAAACCAGAGTCGACATAAATTGTTGTTATGTACCTAGGTGGTAACGACAAACTTGCGTATTACGACGATTACGGCAGATCTGTATTGTCAACGATTGCATATCATAATGAAAAAGCTAGCCGTTAATCAACCGAGACTGGTCAATTGCAATTGCACTACAGACGCTCGATAAATTAGAGGAGCTGCGATTGGAACGTATCCGACACTCACCGTATTCCCCGGACTTTGCTCCAGCAGATTACCACTTTTCGGTATTTGGACAACTTGTTCCAAGGAAAAAAAAATAAGATGAGGTGAAAACCACATGCAAAGATATTATTGATTCTCGATCCCATGATTTTTTCAGCAAAGAAATCAATGAACTATCGATAAAATGGCGAATGTCCATAGATAACTATGGTAAATACTTTGATTGATTTATTAAATTAATATCATATTAAAAACATTTGCTTTTTCCTTACAAAATGACAATTTCATATGTAGGGACCTAATATTAATCAAAATTTAAACATTATGCATATTGTTTAATACATTTCACACACGTACGTGGCTCCTTGCGCTTCGTGGATGATAAGCCTGGTGACCGTGTACCATCCCCATATCCCTTTTTGATCAGGAATGCATTTTCTTTCTAGGTTTGGACCAGGAATTGGGCGGTGGGAAGAGTTTTGGGTACTTGTGCATCCGTATATCATTTCAATTAATAGATACATTTTAATATTGCAGGATATGCTTTATGTGTCAAGTTTCATCCAAATCTGTCCAGTAGATTTTGCGTGAAAACGTAACAAACATTGCCATTTATAATATTAGTAGGATACACTATTGCCTTCGATTTTTTTTCGATTTCAGATGGCTCTTACACCCTTACTCGGACAATTCCGGCGAGCGCTTTCGATCACAATCATTATAATTTATAGCATTACCGAAGTCATGTCGTTGTGTGTATAATGGTTGTACAGTTTTTGTACAGACAGCGCTGTTAAAAGCAGTTATTGGCATTTTAAGTTTTGATTATCCAATTAAAATAAAATTGTGTAAATATTATAATAAATTAAAATATAGGTATAATAAAATCTAATTTTTTGGCCAAATTTTATCAATACTAGGTTACAATATTAATTATCTTCTATCATCTGGACCATTTTACTTACTTAGTGTTGGTTATATAACACGCTCGCCAGGAGGGGACGCACTAATCTCTGGGGAATGTCACGTATTTCACTTAGCGACCAAACAATATAGGCCAGGCAGTCACGGGAGGCAAATTAGATACCGGGACTTACTTACTTAAATATGTTTACTATGACAGTGGGGCATAGAAAAACTAACTTCACTTATAATTTATATCTATATATAAGGAATGTAGGGTTCCTTTGACGCACCATCACCCCAAAACTGCTGAACATGTCGGAATGGGACTGCTACCATTCAACGCAGAATTTTTCTTAGCTGTTTATAGGCTATATATGATATCGATAAACGCGGTTACGCGGGTGAAACTTTGGGGGACAGCTAGTCTTATATATAAATTAGAGTGACAGACGCTGTTACAAACTAATAAAAAGTACTTGGTTGGTTACTGCGGACACTAGGCGTGGCCCGATGCGCATTTGATCGATAAAATAATTCTGAAATATGTTATTTTATCCTTGTTTTATTAATATTAATGTCATTTTAAGTTTAAACGAAAAATTTCGTTAACTTTTCAGTCACATTTTAAGTTTCCTCTAAAACCCTTTTTTTTACTTATTAAAACAGCCAGCTTTTTATTGTATCCTGAGTTTGAACTCAACATTGGCTAGAAATAAGTCTTGGAAAAGGACTTTGCTCCCATCCTTAAAACTATAAATTATCGATCGATCGACGATACGACTAATGGCGAGATTCGGGAGCTATCATAAAATATTGCTTATTGATGTAAACGCAAGTTAAACAGTATTTTCGGTTCCATATTTGGGTAAGTATTCATTCAATCCAATTGGATACAGGTTTAATCTCTTCATTGCGGTAAACCTAAAATGAAATATACTCCTGTTAAGTCTTGCGATTAGTCTGGCTAACCGACAAAAATATATCATCCACATAACATAAAAGATTAATATCTTAGCTTAGATAAATAACTCTAACATAAATTTAGGGTCCAGATTATGGAGGTCCGGGCATATGGAAACAAAATTTTGACAGTATTGCTTATGTACCGGCTATGGCTGTAAATCCCATAAGCTAAAGTAAGACCGCCATTTTGAACTGCGTTCTACGCAGTTCAAATTTTGTTAAGGCGTAGGTGGGCAGATTTATTTTACATTAAAAAATATATAATTACTTTTGACTTAAACATAAAATAATAATGATGTGTAAATATATTATGAATATTTTCAATTATCTTTATATCACTCTGGCTTAGAAAATCAAGGAATATACATATATTTATTTAATTTTACACGGGCACAGCTACAGTAAATTATTACACTCAATAAAAATATCCTGGAATAGATAATTGTTTTTATTATTTTTTTACATTTTTGGAATATTGGTTAGGTTCTCCTAGTTTAAACCTCACCAATTTAGTTAGGCCATACCCATTGGAAGAATCACCTTCAATAAACGAAGGTAAGTCTTCCAGTGCCTGAACATATTTTTATTTGTTTCCTTAGTTTTAATAACATGTGAAATACATTCACTGATAAGGCAGCAAAATGTTACTCATGATAATAATTTATCATTGACTTTAAAGGAACTAAATGTTAAATGATTTTCTTAAAATTATTCATAAATTTATGTAAACATGTCTTTTGTTGTAGGAATGAAGAGAAATACCATATTTTTTTAGTCACTAGCAACTGATGACTGAAAAATACTGAATAATAATGGAGTCCATTAATGCTTTAATAATTAAGATAAGCCAAAACAAATATGAAGAAGGTTCTGAACACTGGGTTAATATTACACATATCAATGATCCGTATAACTTTTATATCCGCCTTTGGGAATTTAGAGTATATGTGTCGGCATTGGCATCCAGAGGGGAAAAATTCAATATAGAAGAGATATTCATTCGATCACAAGTTGTGTATAAATCCCGGACCACAAAATCCTATCTTCGAGGCCAAATTTGCTTCAAAAAATCTGAAGAAAGCTTTGATATATTTGCTCCTGACTATGGTTTTGTGGACAAAAATGTACAACTTAAGTATATTTACAAACCGTTACACAAGCACAACATACCACCATTAGCTATGCCTTGTAGCTTGGCTTATTGCAAGCCAGTAGAAAATAATGTCTGGTCCAAAGATTCTGTATGTGCAATGGAAAATTATTGCCAGCTTAAACGGGCAAAGATTATTGTCCAAACTGTCAGACCGAATAAATTGATTGTTGAACTTTATAACACATGCCCAGATGAAGTTGGACAACATCTTATCAAAACGGGATATGCATTATTTGCCCTGGATCTGGATCTTATGACCAGGAATATTGAGCTTTCGGTGTCAAAGCTGAAATACCAATTTATAGAACTTCCAGTTGGTACAGCTGTTCATGTAAAAATGCAGATGAGAAAAGCATTGAATGAATTTCATGTGACAAGATTTAATGACTACAAAGAATCTACGAAGAGAGGAGAAGAAATGAGTAATTTTATAAGGGGCAAAGGTTCTCTAAAGCTTCATGAAGTCCGCGTTGGAATGCCGGTTGCCGTTCAGCCATATGCAGGCTCAACATATGAGCGGGGAATAATAACGAGTGTTTCGATCCCAAGACATGCAGCCAGCATTTACTTTGTAGACAGTGGCAACATTGGCATCTTTTGCGTCGGTCAATTGAAGCCCATGAAAAAAGACATCTTTTTCTCATACCCTGCAATTTCTATATATTGCAGTATACCAATATATCAAGCACATAAATTTCGAAAATATATGACTCCAGGCTATGAATTCTATATGAAAATTAAGGAAGCTGGGGATTCATATAAAAAGCCTTATCTTGTTTCTATCTTACCAATGCGTAATTAATGTAAGTAATTACGTAAGAATCAACAGAAAAGGTTTTCATATCATATTCATATCCATTATCCACATTATAATAATCATTTTTGTCAACTTTTATATATAGACAGGTACACAGATGTACTTTCGTAATGTTTGCCAAATCCTTCAGGCCTCATTCTCCAAATTGTATTAATAATAGTAAGTTACCTACCTTAATTAATGTATGTAATGACGTATAATGTAACAGATAATGTTTTCATATCATATGCGGCATGCACATGATATTAAAATATTCTCATTATAATAATCATTTTTCTCAAACTTTATACGTAGACAGGTAGGTACCTACATTATTTGACGCAGGTCCATTTTAATGTTTGCCGGATCTTACAAGGCCTCATTATCCAATAGTAACTAGGGTTCCCAACCATGCTGTTAAAGACAGTATTATCCTTTTTTTGTTCGTGAATACTTTTAGGTTGGCTTTATTGTTATGCGTTTCGGCCGCGCCGTAGGATCGCGCGCGTTTGAAGATGTATGGGGTAGTAGTTGCGTTTCCAAGTCGCGCACTCTAGCAGCGCCGTTCAGTAAACGCGCGCTGTCCGCCGGCGCTGCCTGTGCGCTCTCACGATCAGAATGTGTTTTAGAGTGACGCCACTGCGCCGTTGAGAACGTCGTAAGATATTTGTTTACCGCATTGAAGTTCATATTGTACACGACTGTCTCACAGTTTTATATAATAGTTATCTATTGTGACGTTTTGGCTATTTTATTATATCAATTTTATATTTAACATTTGCAAAATACTTAATATACCTAGGTTACATTCAATATTTCATTTCCTAAACAAAAAGTTGGGAACCCTCATTGTAAAACTACCTTAAACCAATCTCGATGTTCTCGATCATAAGGTAGGTATCTATGTTTGGCTGTAATCATAAATATTACCTAATAAATAAATATTAAAATCTAACACTTGTTTCATTTATTAGAAAATAAGAGCCCTTATATCAATTCCCTTAACTAAGTTTCGATTTTATTTAAAAGTCTTTCGCATGTGAAGGTTACTTTGAACAATGCTGGTTTTGAAAGGTAGGTACTGTAATGTCATATTGGTGCCTCAGCCAGCCCGTCAGTCCGTCAGCCCGTCAGTCTGGAAGTCCGTCATTTGGGCAGTCCGTCATTCCGTCAGTCTATAAGTCCGTCAGTCCGTCAGTCCATCAGTCCGCCAATCAGTCAGTCCGGCAGTCCGCCAGTCGGTCAGTCCGTCAGTCAGACAGTAGTGATGTTTGCTGGATGAGAGGTGACAACGGTCAACTATCAATCGATCAGTTTTCGACCGGCGAAGGCGGAATATCAAATTGAATTGAGAAAAAAATCATGATTATAGGTAATTATTAAAAATAATAAAACTTTTAATCGCGATGGTAAAATAGGGGTTGATCGTAGAGAAGTGGAAAATTAAGAGTAATATTTTTTTTTTATTCCACGTCATGACAAAATAAGAATAAAAGTCTTGCCAAAAAAATTCAGATTTATAATTTACAAATAAAAAATAGGGGTTGATCGTAGAGGGTTGAAAATTCAGGGTTGTATTTATTTTTCAATGCTGTATCATAAAAAAATTTAATAATAAAAATTTATCCAAAAATAAAAAAAAATTAAGTTGGTGTAGACTACCCTTTACATTTAGGGGGATAAAAAATTTACGTTGGCGTATTCTCAGACCTACCCAATATGCACACAAAATTTCATGAGAATCGGTCAAGCCGTTTCGGAGGAGTACGGTACGAACACTGTGACACGAGAATTTTATATTTTAGATTAGATTTGGCTACTGCCGCTTATCATTCGGTGCAAGTACAGAAAGCATCTACTCAAGCCAATAGAAAAGAAGAATTGGTGGTTTGGCTACAAACAAATGGCATTGATCCATGTTCTTTTAGCATGTCCAATTTGGAAATGCTAAAAGCAGAACTAATCAAATTAGTTAGAGAAAACAATCCGGTAAAAGTGCATTATGAAATAGATGAATTGACTCTGCCTATCATTGCCAGTACAATGCGATAGAGCTAATCTGGGCTCAAATAAAAGATTATGCAGCCCACCACAACATTTATCCGCCATTCGGCACAAAAAAGCTGAGTCTATTAAAAGAAGCCTGCGGGAAAGTTCCAAAAGATGACTGGGCGAAGGAAGGCAAGACAGGACCTCCTCAAGAGAATCGGAATCGAACAAAATTGGTTTATTTGCCAGTCGCAACTTTTTCCACGATTCATTATTACTATTAGTAATTTTTCTTTGATTTTTTATCGCTTTAGGTTTAACTTTAGGTTACATTCAGAAATTTGAATATAAACAAACAAGTAGTTAGGTAACTTTGGTAATTTTTTTATGAGGTCAGTTAAAAAGTTAATAATAATGTTTATTATTTCCTATCACTAGTCATGACCAACTGCCATACGTCAGGATCGCATTGATTCGTTGGCCGCCTCGGAGCAATCAACAAGACTTTTCTTATCATATTTAAACTGTTATTAGTAGATTTCCATCACATGAAAAAATTTAAGATATTTAGGTGACGGCTGTTAAAACATTCTCGTCTTCGCTCAAAACACTTTGAGTCTAACTGTTACTTGGATGAAACAAAAATAAACAAGCAAACACAGTACTTGTATAGCAAAATATTGGTCTTTATGTAAATAAGAGTGACTCTCTATCAATACTAGAAATAAGCATAAACTTGTCACTTCTGCATATAAGCTTCAAAAAGTGCATGGTACAATTTTAAGATGCAAAATTCAAAATTTAGACTTAGTGCACTCAATAATAAAATTTAAGAAAAGAATGACTGTTTCAGTACACAAGGCTTTCTACAACACAAAATGATTCATATTTTTAAAACCTACCTAATTTTTAATGTTTATGTAAATTGTATTTCACATTACTCATTAGTCGAAAATGCGCGTGTATTCCCTGAACATTTTCAACCATACTATTTAATATAATTGCGTTTTAACTTATTTTATTTGTGATGTAAAATAGAATACTTGCCTCTGCTGAACAAACACAACACTCGAACCGTGTAATTTAATTGTGTATTAAAAAAAAAGACGTGTGGCACTCGGAGACTGCCGCGGTAAAGCTATTGCATAGCATTTTTTATCGTACATAGATGATAAATACCTATATACTTTCTCACAAACAGCTGATTACGGTAGTTTTCCAATACAACCAATGCCACCTAAAGGCGGGTTGCTGAACTAAAGAGACAAGCGTGATATTTCAAAAAGTCTTTAAAAGTTCCTGTATTTGTCGATAGATGGAAAAACTATAAAGTATCACCGCTGTGCCGGTCGGAGTGGGGGGTGTCAACATAATATAAACATGCATCATCTATATTCAAACCTAAAAATTGAATAAACTACCCTAAAGTGTTAGTAATAAAGTCGATAATCATAAACTACTAATCACAATATAGAAAACATTAAATTGTTACTTCTCCAGGCTTGTTGATTCTTCTGAGTTGGCCGTAGAATAAATGGAATTACGCCAATTAGGTAGGTACCAACATTTGATGTTGCCATTCCTGACTATCCATCTATACTTTATATATTATTGTTTACGATACATTTATTTGTGTACACTTTCGGGGAAAAATTTGTACATCTTCTTTGATCGCCCGACAAACCTCTGCAGCGGACCAAAGTCGCAAGCAGGCCTCGGAGAGCGGGTTTCTCATATGATTGCATAGCGAAGGAGATAGTGCATTTACCCTACAGAATTACACCCCTGCGGATAGTCTATTTCACTAAGTCCGAAGTGAGCGAGGATGAGCGCAATTTACAATCCAAGCCAGTCTTTTAGGCCACAGCTCATTAAAGTATTGAACCTTTGGGATTGTTTGTAAACAAGCTATGACTAATACACGTATTACAGGCGAACAAGTGTATAGAGAAATTTTATTGTGAAGTTGAGTTATAGAGTAAAAATATTGAGTTTCCTATATAAATACAGAATAATATTTTTACACGAATGTACATTATGTTAGGTCAATAAATTCTGTTGTTAATTTGGTGGATGAGCTTAAAATCAGCAATGGCACTCGGCCAGCCTTCACCTTGTTTTTAATGTTAGCGTTAAACCATTCCATTACACTAGTTGAAACAGTATTATTAAGATTAAGCTGGCTTGTAAAATATTTTGTTGATGTTTTAACTGACTTGCTCGGAGAGCTAGTCGTTGTAATTAGAGAGGGGCTTGATAATATAATAGGAACGTAATATTTTCGTGTGCTCAATAAAGTTTTTGAAATATACTTCCACGTAATCGCCGTTGGATTTGAATGTTTAGTTAAAGAATTCAACTTTAATGTAAGATTCGCTTTTGTTTGAAATATTATCGCACTTGTGTCTGCAATTAATGTGCTTTGATTTTTTTTTCGATATCCTTCTGGGAAAGCAACTTTTTCTCTAAGAATCGAATCTTTTTCGTTTGGTGCTGTTAAGCGATTCCTTAAGATATTTAAGTCATTATGGAAGTTCTTAACAGTTGATATAATCCAAAAGAGCGCAGGAGCTACTGCTATAAATCTTTTCTGTGGGTTCTTGCAAGATGTATCGCTTGTTAAACCAGATATACCTAGTATGCGACCTTCCAACATTAACGGCATTCCTTGCTCCTGTTTACAATTTGTTCGAGTTATTCTGTTGCTGGTGCACACGTAATAGCCCACATTAGTGAATGGGTCTCCCTTGTTGCAACGTTCTATAACAGTCATTATAAGTAGAGGTTTGTCATCACGATTCAATACAGGAATGAGGCCTGTCAGCCCAATCACAGAAGTAGTTTCTACAGCACTTAATTTTACATTTTTCCGGTTAGTTTCAAAATCGCATAATATTTGTACCAGAGCAATATCGTCTCGTATTGTAAGGTATTTGTCTTTGACATAATTTTTTCTGTGTGGATTTGTAAATATTCTAAATATTTTAGTCTCGTTAAAGTCTGCCTCAACGAATTGACAATAATGTGCACAAAACGATGTGGTTAGAACGATATTTTGTAGAATACGGGTGCCCACGCAGCATTTTTTCGGTTGTGGTGTACAACTATCGCAGACAAAGCGCACTAGACTATTGATATAAATATTTTGCACAACGGTGATATTTTGTAGCAATATACAATAAAAACACAAACTTTTTATGTACATAGCAATATCACAAATAAAAATTATTTATTTAGTTTTTCAATATGTTTTAACGGTATTGTATGTTCACTTATCGGAGAAACAGTAAAAATATAGACTGCAGCCTTAAACTGTCGTATAAAATATACGGCGCGCCTCGCCATTAAGTTTAAGACAAACAATGAAACGAAGTAAAACTAGGCTCGAATTTATCGGTAAAAATGAAATATAAATACAATTGGAATAAATAGGTTGATTTTTATTTTAGCATTATTGTAACTGAGTCATTATTACAAAAAAGTAAAATATAAGGTCTTCTTTAGAACCCTAAACCTAACCCGTAGCCAAATGGCAAAAAACGGAATCCTTATGGATTATGAACCGCATTAAGTTTTTCACACAAAAATAGTAAAAACAAACAAAACATTTTGGGGCTTCCTCGTACTTAGACTGAAATTCGAAATTTATTTTTTCATCAAACCCATACGTGTGGGGTATCTATGGATAGGCCTTCAAAAATGTATTTTTTTTCTAAACTGAATAGTTTGCGTGAGAGACACATCCAAAGTGGTAAAATGTGTGCCCCCCCCCCCCCCCCCCCCCCGTAGTAGTCTTTGCGTGAAACAGTAACAAACATACTTACATATAATACAAATCTTTCCTTATTATAATATTAGTATAGATAATGGTTCGGAACACTTCGTGCGCGAGTCCGACTCGCACTTGGCCGGTTTTTTATTACATTATTTTGTTAATATTGAAAAGAAATAAATTCAACAAAATAATTGTTTATTAGTAGCGCCATTTATATAAGGAAAATAGGGTTCTTTTGACGCACCATCACCTCAAAACTACTAAACATATCGGGATGGGACTGGTACTATGGACGCGGATCCTGAAGTATGTCAGTTGGTCATGACTAGTGATGGCAAATAATTTAACACTACATATTATTTGCTTTTTATATGACCATATAAAAATAACTAGAGTTTAATTACCTACTTGTTTGTTTGGATTCTAATTTCGGAATGTAACCTAAAGTAATGAAGAAAATAAATAAGCGAAAATAGTATTTAGAAATATTAACCGTATTCCAGAGTAAATTCATCTACTTCATAATGCACTTCAGCTTCCAGCTTCTTGTCTCTAACTAATTTGATTAGTTCTGCTTTTAGCATCTCCATATTTGGATCATTACCATTTGTTTTTAGCCAAACCACTAATTCTTCTTTTCTATTGGCTTGAGTCGGGGCTTTCTGTACTTTCACCGAATGATAAGCGGCAATATCCATAAATATTACAAAAGGTTCTGACAGGCAATGTATTAAATTACTAATTTTATTACAACATTATTTTATTATCAAATTATTCTCAAGAAAAATGCAGTACAACGACAAATTACTGTTACTTTACCGATATTTTTTGGCACATCACTACAAAAATAAACAGTTGATCTATCCTTGTAACAGCGTAGTATGGTTTTAAAATGTTTTCTTATTTATTTAACACTAGCTGTCCCCCGCGGTTTCACCCGCGTTCCCCAGGGATTTAACATTTTCCCGGCACAAAAATAATCGCGTGAATGTGTAACAAACAAACTTACACATATATTTATAATATTAGTAGGGATGAGTATGTATTTAAAAAAGTCGTATATATAGTAAGAGCATTACAGAGTCAGCCTGCTGATCCCTAACGTAGCAGAGCTTGTACTATGGAAACCAGAAAACTGATATACAACCTTTTGTTTTCTTAATACACATTACACCCAGACCATAACAAACAGACATGCACCTAAATGTTTGTCCTGGGTGGGAATCGAACCCACGACCTGCAATACATTCCAAATTGCAAAACCTCTATAGCTCATCATTATATAATCTATTGTCGAACATTTTTTGTCCTATCATTAATACTCTTCGCAGCGTATGCGATGAAAGACATTTTATGGCTAATTTTTTTACACCTTCGGTTGGTTTTAATAGGAATTTCTAAAGATTTCTATAGTAATCTAGTACTAAATATAGCCTATGTTACTCAGTGATAATGTAACTTTCTAATGAAAAAAGAATTATTAAAATCGGTCCAGTACTTTTGAGTTTATTCGTTACATACAAAAATACAAATCTTTCCTCTTTATAATATTAGTGTAGATGAATATTAGCACAAAAAGCCAAACTAACATTATAAATGCTAAAGTAACACTGTCTAAAACTCTAAAAACTGAGTTCGAATTGAGATTCTGATAGAATTCAGATGCTGTTTTGACTATGTTTTGCGGTTAGCGATGCTTTGTTGGTTGCTTTTGAAGTTAGATATCCAAGAAGTGTTTTTGATCACAAATAACTTAATTAACAAATGTGTAACTTTTGGAAAAAAAACATAACGGGAGCTTTCTCTCAAATTTAATGAATGCACCATCATCTTTTAAAATTCTTAAATACGCAATGACTGGTTTAAAAAAATACTTCATACGGCGCACTCTGTTTTGCGGCTGCGTGCACATACAGTAAAGGCCTTACAGCCATAAATTAAAATTATTAATAACTTTGTTTTTGAAAACGTTTATCTCAGGATTTTTTTCCGAATCGAATGAGTTATACCTCATATTATTACGCTTTTATTAGCTTCATACGTATGTATGTTAGTATTATTATTTTAATATTATTAGATTTTGCCCCCTTCAAAACGTCGAATTAACTCGAAATTTGGCATACTTATTAAGGACCGATGACAATTCAATATTTCAGATAGTTTGACCCATTATCCTTACTACGATAATCAGGTTTAGCGGTTTAACAAAAAAAAATAATGGTTTAAAAACGAAAAAACACGCTTTTTTAGAAAATCCAACTAAAAAGTAGAAAATAAATTTGAATTAAGAACAGAGTTAATAAAAAAAAATGTATTTTGTTGTAAAAAAAAGCGTGGGGTGCTTTTTAAGATATTATAAAAATGATATCCTTCTACTCATGTCTGTCAATAAATATTTATAACTATTGACACCATGCACCCTACGCTTTTTTGTACAATAAAATACATTTTTTTCTTATTTACACCATTCTTCATTCAAATTTATTTTCTATTTTTTGTTGGATTTTCTATAAAAGCGTGTCTTTTAGTTTTTTAAATTTTTGTATCGATAAGGCACAAGAAACTCACATCTCGACCAGACTATAGATGGATATATGATATCGATAAACGAGGGTGAAGCCCCGGGGGACAGCTAGCAGTCTAGAAAAATATAATCTAATTACTTACATTAGTTTATAACTTTTTATAACTTTATAATTTTAATTAAAATATTTAAAAATTAAAAATAAGGTATGCCGTATACATTCCGTCAGGATTAGTTTAGTACTAAATTATACTCGTATGTTGGTTAACTATTTCCGTCAAACCCAAAACGTCACGTCCGTTCTAAAAATCGAAACGGGAATACTTTTTTACCTCACTTCAAAAAGATCCCGGCAAAAAGGAAAAGAAAAAAGCAATAAGATAATTGAAAGAAAATCTGCGACTATTAAAAAAGAGTAACCAAAAAGTATCTTAGGTTAGCTCATCAATAAGGAGCAGTGAAAGTGAAGTTTAAAACACACCATGTTTTGTATTGTTATTTTGAGTCAAGTGAAGGCTGGACTGCATGTGGCGAATGCGGCAAGTGGGCTCACTGCAGCTGTGCTGGTATAGATGATGAAGATGCGACGTTTAACCCCATCTTGCCCCTTACGGTACTGGCTTTATCTACTTTTGGAGTATATTCTATTTAATTACATAACATATGGTTCTAATTACATTGCATCATGGAAGACTGTTTAGCAAAGCTGACTAATAATATAAAATGACAATTTTAAGGGAATATGCATGACTTTTTTTTATCTCTTAAATTAACCATTTACATCTTAATAACGTAGAGAAAAAATATAAATAGGCTTGAACATAGCTCATTATTTTATAAAATTAAAATATTTAATAAATTTGAGCCGTTCAAACGCTACTATTTAGCGCGCGCTTTTGTTGACGTCATTGGTTATGTCCCGTGTTTGTTTACTATAGCGTTTTAGTCACTTCATACTTATGTTTAATTTTAATTCACAAGTTATCCCACAAGAACAGAAATACAGTTCTAAACGATTTTTCTCACTAACACCTTTAACACAGTGATACAGTAACAGTGATCATAACGTGACCGCTGACGTTAATTTCGTTTCGACCAATCGTGACGCGTTTTGTAAGTTTGAATTTGGCTCCCTTATTTTTGACTTTTTAAATATAATTTTCTGGGTTTAATTAATAACTAAATAAATAAAATGCCTTTTAAGTAAACTGTAAAGACAATAAAGGATCTAAATCAAATTAAAATTGTATGCATATTCCCTATTGTAGTTTTATTGAGTTTTAAATGATAATCTCCCCTTCTTGCCCTCCTCACCTCTAATGGAGTCTATGTTTAAATATATGAATATGTATTTGTTAGCCATCTGTGTGTGTTCCGTTATATGTATGTAAAGTTTATCTAGTGGGTTTTTTACCATGATCCTATATCGGATACCCGGGTGCTCCAGGGAAACCCGCCGAGTTATGTCGGACTTACTAAAACCCTAGGGTGTTTCATCTCTCGCCGTTGACGGGGGTGTCTGACGAGGTACGTCTTACGACCGGCTAAGTAGTGGGTACCTACCTTAGTATTAAACGCATAGATCGTATAAAATATCTTCAGTAGAAAACTAAGGTTCATAGTCAGTTTTAGAATCTAAAATAGCCACAATGTTTACTATTAGTCTACATACTATTAGTGCATTTATCCTGTTCCAGATAAAAAAGGAAGTAGGTTTTTTAACGTACTTAATCAAAAAACATGTAAAAGAAGGTAGTGTACCATAATAGGGAAGGACGTTGTGAAATTGCAATGACGCCTGATGGGTGGGTGATGATGCGCGTTGTGTTTCATCTGAGAGTAGATATGATAAGCTCTTGAACTAATGCGGGCGCCGGGCCACAGCGGCGCCCGGCGGGTATGCGTGCTGGCATTCCAGGCGCACTCGAGGGAAGTGCATCCGTGAATACACACTCAATCAATGAGTTTTCGTAATGCTCGATATTAAACTATCACGCGCCACTGGCTCGAAATAGAACCAACCCATTCATAACAATGCGCATAGTGAATGAATACTATCGTCCCCCTACCGCACTTACCGACCTAAATTAACCAATCTGTGAATACGATATAATATTCTAGCTCGTATAAAACAAAACACGTAATGCTATAAATCAAGATAACGTCATGAAGGCATGCGGATGGGCCTGCTATTAAAATACCAATAATGTGCCAACTTCAATTGCAATGGGCTAGTTCCGATACTAAATAAGAATCAGCTGGTGTCCGTGCGTAGGAGCTAAACTAATATCGCCATTTCTATTACGCAATTTTAACGTTTCATTAAAATTATTTTGAATACAAAGTGAATTGTAGGAAACGTTACAGGTAATTGAGCCTAAGATTGTTGTCAGTACCGGTGATAGGGAGGGGGCAGATTTGGGGGTGGCAACTAGGCCTGGGGTCTCCTGCCTTAATACTGTCCCTGCGTGCTCTGCGCTCGTTGCTCCACCTGTGTGATCTACGCATATCGTTGACGGTCCTCGACCACACTCCGCCCACGCTTATGATCGTTGGGATGCTTCCACCGCCAACCTTACAGGCGGTTTTCACTGCTCTCCGATCTACAATCTCTCAATTAATGTTTAATTTTTTAAATTAAAGAATGTTCATGATACGTAAATGGTAAAAAATATGAAGGTACAATGATTACATAATGCTATTAAATCAGCATTTTTTTTTCATTTGCATTTGTCTTCATTATATTGTTTATTATACTATGTAGTGATGTCTTCGGTATGTCACTTTGGGGAACTGGCACATTTATTGGATCTATTATTACGCCACAAAAAAGAGCAATAATTGCAATATATAAGGGTCGTCATGCATCATATAAATATTATTTAAATTAGCAATAATAATGACTTCGCTGGTTAGGTTATCCATAGGCCGTACACCGAGGAGAAACATCTGTTTGCATGCACGTGTGTTTCATCTGTACCTGGGTACAAATATTTAAATTAAGTTTATCAGTTATCTGGTTTCCAGGATTTGATTGGTCAGAAAGGAGGAATTTCTAAGAGCCTGTGAAACTCTAGAGACATATGGAATATTTATATTTCCGTAGTACATTCCAATCCTGCGGAATGTACGGGTTAGTTTGGGATCAGATGGCCGTGTGTAAAGAGTGTCCTAGGCTATTATTTGCGTGTCGATCGTTTTGGCTATTTTGGCTAATTTGTTTAGACCAGAATTATCCCAGACGCCTGTTCTGTAGTATTATACAGATCTTCAGGAGTGCGCGCAGGGCACGACAATAGATGTGCCATTGTCTGAGGGCTTTGTATTTATTTTATGTGATCAGTGGTTTCTTCATATATTCCGCATTTACAAAAAGGCCGGGTGCTTGCCTTAAGTTAACCTTTATTGTACAATCAGCGTCAAAAGTAGCAGAACAAAAACAAAGTTTCAGATTATTCCGCGATATCCAGATGTTATTTTCTGCACCCATGATATCTTTCCCTGGAGCGAAGAACTAATGCGCAAAGAGTGGAAGGTTAATTTCTAGGACTCAGTGCACGATTTTCTAACAAAATCCCAACATCGACTTAAATTTATAAAAAAATTAAGGACCATATTAGAGGCGTGGAATCTAACTGGGAACACAGAGGACGAAAACCTCTTCTATCTCTTTTAAGTTTCAGTTTTATGTTCGCTCCAACTAACTTAATTTAAGATCTTTTTCGAACTCTATTGGATTTCTGTGTTGCCTTATCAAATAAATATTATTATTGGTAGAAAAGGTTTACTATAATATAACTGAATATTGAAATGACTGGTTGCTGGTTGTAGATTTTGATTTTTAAAGTGAAACTTCTTTAGGCGCACCATTACAGGGATAAAGTATCGGCTTTACGACTTTTGAAACGCCCAGCCCCCTTATTCAACCAATACAAACTTCGTCGGCGAGCCGCTTCACGGAGGCCTCGGAGAGCTTATCTCTCACGTGATTAGTAGTATTAGCGTAGTTAGCGAAAGAGACAGAGCACGGAGGCCGCGACGAAACATCCTCGAGTTATTGTCATTTTCCTTACAGAATCGAGCCCCTGATTATTTATGTGTATTTTATATTAGTACAATGGACACTTCCCTAGAATATGGCAGAGGTGGCTGTCACATACGTCATACATGTTTACGCCCGTTTACCATACATCTTTAATACTAGCTGTCCCCCGCGGCGACCCGCGTTCCCGAGGGATGTAACATTTTCCCGGGAGAAAAACTACCATATGTGTTATTCCAGGGCATTTTCTATATACTCGTATGTGCCAAGTTTTATCTAAATCCGTTTGGTAGTTCGTGAAAGAGTACCTTACCAACATCCATACATACAAATTTTCGCATTTATAATATTAGTAGGATATTCTGTGATCATAATTATAATATAAAGAAAAAATTATGATTTGATAAGATAGATTGACTTATTTTTCATTTTACTCTATATTTCTTTATTGGTTTTTGTAAATTATAAATTCTTGTATTTAACTTAAAGTTTCAGATTTGTCGCGGGTCCCTTTTTTTTAAATTATTTATTCAACACTAATACAAAAATACAATTTATGTTTATATAGCTCCCACGAAGCCTCGCGGGCTTATCTGCGGAAGCGGTCGACTTCTTATAATATGACTGTGATATACACTTAGTACATGTAATGGTTTTTTAGTTTTTACTTATACTTATTCCTGTTTGTTTCAACATATAGTTTACGCAGTTCAGCAGGTAGCATATGCTCGGCAGTAAGTACTCCCAAGTTCTAGACCCATAAACATTATTAGCCTGTATGAGATATGGCCTAATCTATCTGGTCGATAATTTAAGCTTACGGTAGTCTTATTTTTATCTTCTTCTAATAAAATAGAGTATTTAGCCTTATTGAAAACGTTTACAATCTTACGATACTCCAAAATATGCCAATATTCAGCATGTAAAAGTTTTTTCTTTTTATGTTTTTTAGAATTTGTTTTAATAATCTTTACTGAATATTATAAATCTTTTCGACATATGACTTATACGTTCGGCCATAGCTGCTTATTCCATAATCGATAACAGAAACAGCCCATGCCAAGTATAATAAATGTAAGGTGTTTTAGGGTATTTTATATTTTAATATCGTTAGTTTTGCAGCAAAGGTTCTGACCCCAGCTGAATTATTAAAGGGGTTTATTTATTTTTATTATTTATTTCTGCTATAACTCACAAGTATTGTCAGTAAGTCTTAAAAATGTTATGTATTTTATCTAATTTATTTATTTACGTTTAAAAAGCGTAATTACTGAGTTGCCGATTCTTCTAAGCAAAAAACAACCTACCGAACCAGTATAAGAGTCGAACTATTCATAAGTGTTTGTAAAGGCCTCTTCGAATAAAAATATTATCAATAACTAAGTATCTAACCATTAATCTGTGCCTGTGAAAGCCAATTTCAATAAATACACATATATAATTTCGTTTTAGTGGGCTGGAGGAGTGTGAGTTTTTAAAGTTTACATGGAAGAGGAGTGTACAAAGAGGTTAAATTTATGTTAATCTAATATATACTCAATTGGTGAAGAACAGAGAGCCGCTCTCCCGTTACTGCCCTCTCAATATGGTAACAAAGGTCAATATAGCATACACATATGACCTTTAATATAGTTTCATATCAACATCAAACCTTTTGAATGGCCTGGTCATTACGAAGTTAGATCAAATATTTTATATTTAACGACATACTGATATACGTCAGTGTCATTAATTTTCAATTGCATTTCTTGCGATCAATATATGTTTGAGAAAAAAACAGCATTTATTTAAGAAGTATCCATCCATATATATATACCATTTATGCATGCACCTATTCTTCCTTGTATTATACCTGTCTCTTTTACTCATAGCTGAGTGCGCCATCATTCCTGAACTGACGCGCACCTGTAAATGTCAACTCGTATTCTTGATCAATCACCAGCTCTGGTGCTGCGTGTTTTTTCACATACATAACGACAGTTTCATGGGAGTGTTAACAGTCTTATTTATATGTGAAAGAGAAGGGTTACATAATGATAGAGAGGTAATGTATAACTTTGCATGTATAAAAGGTAAATATGTATGGATGCTTCTTCAATTAATGCTGTGTTTTGAAATGACATAATAACTCTGTGTCGTATTTAATTTAATAATGCCGAGGAAGAATCCAAGAATGAGGTGCAATTATTGCAGATAATGAAGCTATCTAATAATATTAATGAACTATCATTAACTCATAATATTACTAAAGAATCTACAGAGTTTTCTTGAGATCAGAGGTTCTGGATCAGACATACGGCAGAGGGTAGTAATCTTACTAATCACCGATATACCAGTGCCCCTACCACGAACGTCGATCGCAAACGTAGCGTCATCGTATCCAGTGCGCCAAAAAGTTGGTATGTATGTAATGTTGTAAACCGCGCACACCGTGACGTTGCGCGATGTTCAAATTCCATTGGATTGGTTTTTGGCCCACTCGACTCGATGACGATACGCTTACGATAGATGTTCGGGCTTAGGGTTGCCAGGTCGCCAAACCTAATAGCCGGACAGACCAGTCAGTTTAGTCTGACATTAAGGTAAAAATACCCTCTTCTTCTTTGATTATTATAAAAGCCCGACAAGCCGGAGACCGTTTATTTTGGCCGGACACGCAATCAAATAGCCTAACTATGTCCGGCTTTATCTGGACGCCTGGCAACGCTGTTCGGGCTTAATCCTCAGTTCTGGACGCCGCCCGACTCTTACCCATGGACATATTTTTATCAGTGCGCAATATGAAGAAAATGATTTTATGAAAACTAGTTATTTCGCCGAAATATTTGACGTATCTCCGAATGGTAATAAGAAATACGTTACATTCCAGTTCGATTACAACACCGACGTCCTGCCAAAAAATTGGGTATGCCTGTGTCATGGACACGGCTTTGTGCTGTACGTGAATATGTGAAAGTAAGGGATAGGTAATAGTAACTATATAAAATACGCTATTTTATGAATATATATGTAATCATGTTAAACACTAAGAAGTCCCTCGGGATTTCATGTTTTGCTGATGAAGGCAAATATTTCCTTTCGACAGGTTCAGGAAAAAATCAAGTGAACAAATAATTACTGTGTTATAACTTTATTAATTAATGGTCTGTGATACGAAAAGTACGACACAAATGGATTACAGGATACCTACATTCGTTGATCCACTCAGCCGCATAATTTTTTTTACGTTCCCGGCACTGTGTCCCGTGTGAAGCTCATATGGTGTTTTACAGGTATCATCACTACATAGTACAAAACAAAGTTGCTTTCTCTGTCCCTATATTCCTATTCATTCAAAATTCAAAACCATTTATTCAGTTCAGGCCTTTGGAAGGCACTTATGAAGGTCAAATTTAAAGTTACTGAGGCTACAACCGGTTCGGAAGTCAGCCTTCAACTGAGAAGAACCGGCAAGAAACTCAGCAAGGTTAAATTCTTTTTTATTTGTTATATACATTTTTATCTATTCTGACTTTTTGGCTATTTTATAATTTCAATTTTACATAATTTTATATTTAACAATTACAAAATTCTTATTATAGGTAACATTAAAAAACAAAACAAAAAAAAATTATAATGTGAAACGTAAATTTTACTTTCTAAATTTGCTACTTTCTTGAAAATACAGCATCTATCGTTGTACCAAACGCGTTGTTGATTGAAGTCGAAAAATATTCATGGATAGATCAAATTTTTATTTATTGAAGAAAGAGTAAAAGGTTCCTGGGACTCCGCCATTTCATTTAAGGTTAGATCAGTACACGTTATTGAATATTATAGAATGTCGCAATCGTCAGAAAATTTATTAATAAATGAATTATGTCAAAATGTGAGGTTTTAATATTTTCGGCCAACTGCACGTTATTCATGTAAACAATGCATAATGTAACTATACAGCAGTTGTATATTCGCAGTGTTACCCATACATATATGTATATACAACATATGGCAAATCATTTATATATACTAAAAACAAAAATGGATCTAAAATTGAACCCTGGGGTAACCCCATTTCGACTAAAGAGCCCTTGGATGTTGTGCCGGTAATCCCTACCTTTTGCTGGCGATTTGATAAATAAGATAAAACAAGATCATGAGTAGTTCCACGAATTCCGTAGTAGACAAGTTTTAGTAGTAGCGTACAGTGGTCAACGCAATCGAATGCCTTGGACAGATCACAAAAAATGCCAATCGCATCCTGTGAATCCTCCCATGCGCCATAAATGTGTCTCAGCAATGTTGCTACTGCATCGGATGTAGATCTTCCCTTCGTGAAACCGAACTGATGACCATGCAATACCTTGTGCTTAGTAAAGTGACCTAACATTTGATTTAGCAGCAGTTTTTCAAAAATTTTACTAAGTGCTGGCAGAACGGAAACTGGTCTGTAATCAGATGGATTCTCCTTACAACCGGACTTGAAAATAGGTACTATTTTACTATATTTCATTAAATTAGGAAAACAATCCTGATCAATGCATTCATTAAAAATATTTGACAAAACAGGTGCAATCACTGTTATTATTGATTTTACGATTGTTACTGATAAGCCCCATAAATCTTCAGTACTTTTCATATTGAGAGAATTAAAAGTTATTAAGATATCGCTAGCATTAATATGGTCAAATTTAAAACTTGGAAATGTATTATGAATATGCTGCTTGAGTAAAGATTCCGCTGCTATAGGACATGATTTAAGGCTTTTAGTAGTTTTACCAGGTATACTCGTGAAGAAGTTTTCAAAAGCACAGGCTACATCTAAATTATTTGTTAGAATTTTATCATTAATTTTAAGAGTTACCTGTTCATTATTATTTCTAAATTTACCAGTTTCCGTATTAATAACCTTCCAGACTGTCTTTATTTTGTTATTAGCATTACCTATTTTATTACATATAAAGTAAGATTTAGCTAGATTACACACTAACTTGAAAGTTCTGAGTTAGATATTTTAAATGATAAAGTTCATACAACCTATCCCTGCTCTTACGAATACCTTTGTAGCCCAGTCACTAAATCCCATTTTACTATTTACCCTCACTATTTGTAGGACAGGCCCTATTAAAATTATCGCAAATCCCAGACAATAAACCTTCATACAAGACATTGGGCTCAACACTATGATATATTGTATTACAGAGTTTCAGTTCTAAATTATTTTTAAAGGTATCTAATCTTGTCTTAGCAGTAGGTCTAATTATTTTCGATGCTTTAAATACTTGTCTTTTAACTGGCAATTCTATTAATTGAGCCTTATGATCCGAGCGAACACCACTAATAATCGATTTCCCCAGTATACTACTATTAGTTAATATATTATCAATACAAGTAGCCGAAGTGGCTGTAGATCTTGTTGACTCACTAAACAATAAATCTAAGTTGAATGATTTGAATAAGGCAACTAAATTCCGACTTTCAGATGAATTACTAAGAGTATCTACATTAAAATCGCCACGTACAACTATTGACTTGTTAGAATTATTAAATAACTTACGAAGAATCTCTTCCATTATAGACGTAAACAATAAAAAATTGGATGCCGGTGGCCTATAAACACAAACAATAATATAGTTCTGCAACTCTCTCTGCACAAGACACCTTGATTAGTTAGTTTGATATTTTTTTAATATTAACACCATATATGTATATTCACTGTAATTAATTTACACCAATGTTTTAAACATACAATCGATAGGTTTTGACAACAGCTAACGACTGAAACTTATGCGAACGTTGTAGCTTCTCCGGGTCAAAAATTGTACTTAAAGGAAATCCCGAAACGCAGTAAACTCAAAATGGCGGTGCTTCCCGCTTCACCGCGCGCGATGAGGAATTGTCCTCACTTATCGTATTCGAATTCTTTAATCTTTTAGCTATCCAGTGGTGTAATGAAAATATGGATGGAGATGATAGATATATCTCTGCAACACCAAGCTGTATCCCCCGATTTTGATATCATTCGTTTTTTTAATTTGCACCCCTATGGAAGAAATTTTAAAGACGCATTCAAGACAATAGTGGCTTTAACTAGTACTCATAAAGCAGAACACGTAAATTTGGCCCGAATTTTGATTGGAGCCACACAATTTTTATTTTTTATTGATGAAAGCTTCCAATCATCCCAACATGGGAGACGACACTTGTGGAGAATAAACGGAACGACGTATTTGGAGGTCTACGTTGTGCCAAATTTTTGTTCTGTACGTATATCTGCCAACGTTTACGGTTGGACCTAGGCTTATGGAGTAGGCGAGACTGTTGACCTTCCGCCTAGGAGAAATGCTGATTATTGCGTAACGGTATCCCTATCATTTTTAATCCCGTTGTTAAGCGTAAGTCGAAGCACAGTAGTACACGCTGTATAAACACCTACTACCGTTTATGGGATATCGCCTGCTGACAGGCAGGCGGGCAGCAGAGGCTGATTAATAGGGTGTTTAAAACGAAGTAGCATCTAATTTATTACCTAAAAAATATAAATGATTAAATAATAATAAATACACTGAAATGGTAAAATGGTGGTTAAAATTTAAACTATATTATTACTCAGCATTCTATTTATTAACTTCCATTACTACATTTTTTTAAATTAGATTCATTAGTTAAGAATTATGAGGACAATTTAAACTTCCCTGAATTTTGGAGGTCCGTAAGATTCATGGGGAATACCTTGACTAGTTGAAATAGTGTTCACGGAATCGTATTCGATAGTTGACGTCGATACTAGTGGTACGGCTGTAGAAGCGATGTTGCTTGATGAACTGTCATCGGTATCCACAGTTACTACGCTCAAACTTGGAGTTCCAGACGTTCCGCTTGTAACATCGTATGTCTGTGTTCCAAATAGGCCAGTAGAATCATGACTTTCCAGTGGAGAGCTTGCTTGATTTCCGAAGGTAGTATGGTGTACGGTAGAACCGATATTGGAAGGGTAGCCAGAAATGAAACCACTTGAACCGACTGTTGAGGGTCCGGACAGGAAACTGGTTGTGGCGACAGATGAAGGTTTAGACACGAAACCTGATGAACCTATTGTTGAAGGCCTAGATACAAAACCGGTCGCATCATGTCCTGAAGGTATAGAGTGGAAACCAGATGAACCTACGGTTGAAGGTGCTGATACGTAACCAGAACTGAGGGCTGCAGGGGCGGAAATGCCAGCAGCGCTGGAGGGGACGCCGGAATCGTCATAAACACCCGATCCAGAGAATGTTACAGGCTGTCCACCTTTGTTGAAATCGTTGACTATGTTGTTGATTACAGCCTGGGAGTCATGTTTGTTGTCGTATTTAATGTAATACACTTCAGGTTTAGTCGGGGGCTTTTGTTCTACTTTAGGTACGATAACATCTTGGTGCTCTTCAGGCTTCTTGACAAGAACGTATACAATGGTCTTTTCTTCGTTTTGTTGTGGGACTTGTACAATTTGACTTGTACGTGATGATTGTGATGGTGCTTTAACGAAAATAATCTTGTAATGCTTTTGTGGTGGTGGCAGAACAATAGGTTGACGCGGCCTTATTGGTTCGGGTTCTTCAGGGGCAGAGTGCACATAAAAGTGCTTGAATACCTGAGCTGGCTGCTGCTGCACTTGGTAATACTGGTGATATTTCTGTTCAGTCTGGTATTGATTGGATGTTTGATATTGGTTGTAATGTTGGTAGCCGTTTTGGCCGGAACCAATACTGTATGTGGGGCGTGCAACGCCGACTCCTGCAGCATTCGTGGATTGGTAGTATCCTCCGTTGCCTAAACCGCTACCAGCTGAAAGCCCACTGTATTGGGAGGCAGAACTACTTTGTGGAGCAAATGTAGGCCCAAATTTAATGGTGCTCTGGCTTCCAGTTTGTGGGGCAAAAGAAGATACCACAGGTACAGCACCGTGGCTGTAGACGCTTTGCGGTGCATATGTGGATCCTAAATGTACAGCACCTTGGCTCGCAGCACTTGGTGGAGCATATGTTGAACCTATATGTACTGCCTGGCCAGAGTGTTCTTTGTAGTTGACCCCAGAACCACTGCTGCCGGAATATCCAGAGTTGCCACCGATTTGGTAAGATGGTTCTCCATAAGACGTATGTGGTACTTTATATTGGTAGCCGAGGCTGACGTCAGCAGAAACCACACCCAAGGCGATTAAAATTACCTGAAACAAAAGAATTCAATATAAATAACGTAATATTATGTTTTCGAGGATTTATTTTCTTCCAAGCTGATGTCAGTAGCTTCAGAGAATGAGTATGGACTCTCAATTAATCACTACTTGCTAGAGCGAGACGCTCAGTTGTTTTCTAATCCTTTCAGCACCTGCATTCTGTGATACGAAGTCTCCGAGACCTTTCATATGATTGCATAGTATACAAAAGAGACAAAGCATAAAAGCCGCGACGAAACAACGTCATTTACACAATAGAAACAATCTGTAGATCATTAACCGACACTACCACGATCTGTTGCATGATATCAAGATAATTCACTCATAGAAGCACACGTGTTAGACAATAATAGAAATAATAATTCGTTAACCTACTTATATTTATTATAAATCATTGTAAAACTGTGAATGTTATACCTAGTACAAGTATACATTAATAAAACATATACGAACACAGTAGAGGTCTTGAAAATTTCATTTATTCATTTTGATGGGGCGTTTCGTCTACAAGACATTCTTTTCCAATTGTACATTGTCCTAAACAAGCATGTCGACTAATTATATCCAATATTATTGCTTTCTGAATAATTGGCTGTTTTGTTATAGGTATAAGATATTAACAATATATTGTATTCCGTAACTGTTAGAGAGCTGGCGAGCTATTTGCAGTTGTGGCAGATATTATCAATAGCATTAATTGTTTAGTTTGTAACTCTATGATTTGCATGTTCGAATGACTTTGGTTTCCAAAGTGGCCGAAGGGGAACTAAAAGCTATTTGTTCGGATACTTTCTAAATACGAATTAAATTGAAGACACAGACATCCAGCGGGCGACTTTTGTGGTAGGTATTCAAGATTTAATAATGACAAAAATAAATAAATGAAATGCACAACTTGGCAGATCTGATTAATTGATTTGAGACAATGTCTTGAACAAAAACCTGGCACGATATTAAAATGTCTGACTAATTATCAATTTAATTTGCCTTACTAAAGTGTGAATTAAATAAGTAATATTAAAAAAAAAGGAACAACCGACTTAAAATTTTGTTCATGTTATAACTTACTAAAAGAGTATGCAATTCAAACATACAAAATTATTGATACTTCAATATTTACACTATCAATCTAATTAGATATTTTTGGGGTCTGTTCCAGCCAAAGTTTTTCATTAAAAAGGAGAATTGTAAAAAATTAATAAATCAGATATATTCAATAAGTCATAAGTAGCTAGATGAACCATATCTTTGTAATGTTATTTTTACATATTTACAATTAGGTTCCGTTACAATGAAGGGGTCCAAGATCATGTTTCTTCTCAGGATGATTTTATTATCACCCATAGAGGCAAAGATGGGTAGGTTGATTTATTTAACAAATTTCAAGTGGTGAATTACTAAAATGCGGCGTGAAGTTGTCACCTTTATTGGCTAAAAATCGTATTGATCTGAACTTAAAATCCTGTGACTATAAAACTTGAGCAAATTAAAAATTTTATTCCCACTAGTTCCCAAACCCGAAGGTTTGTGCGTACTATCAATGTTAAGTGCAATGTTCTGAACGAGTAGAAAGTATATAGGCAAGGTCATATCTCGCGCCCACGTGAGGCGTGCGGTGTAAGTACCTACAAGCGGCGGACGGACGATTCTGGAAGAGCGGCCAGTGTGTTGCGCAACACTACTTGCACTACACTACTACTTTGGGTCAGCGATGTGAGTGCGATGAACTTGAACTAACCATATTTCCGCATACTAGTTATTACAAAGCGTAAACGAGTTACAAGTAGTAAGTACAACATTCATTGCATCCGACAAAATTAATAGAAAAACATCACTACTTCAAAATTATAGATACCTAACCTAAAAGTTGGAATGCGTCTAAAAATAAAATTATCCTTAATTAAAAGCTATTGATTTGATTAAACTTATATCGGCAATACAAAATTTTGTGATGGATATTTTAATTTGAAAAGTCATTTTTAGCATTTAATTAAATGTAATTTGTATACTACATAATATGAATAATGTATTAGCGGACGAAAAGAATTTATGTTCACACTAAAGAATCTACATCCGTGTTAACTCCTTGAAAATAAGCTTAAAAATACAAATATCATTTTGATAAAAAGTATTGAAAAATGAAAAGTATCTGTATAAACACTCTGGTATATAATTGGACGTATTTTTGTTATTTTTTCCAATTCCTATTTACTTCTACAACAATATTTATAAATTAATATCAGAAATACTACCAACGAATGTTTTAATTTTGAAATGTTACAAACCTGTACTCAATACATTATTATCCTTACTAGTAGAAACCTAACCTTGCCTAGTTTTGCGTTATAGTATTCTTGAAGGTTAATAAAAAAATAAATAACCAAGTTATTTTAACTGTCCACAAAAAATATATATTTTGTAGGATATTCACAATAAGTATATTCGAAGATTTTGATAATTCGGTAAAATTTGATCAATTTCCATAAAATTTTTGATATTGAAATGAATATCAAAATCCTTATGATCAGAATATGAACTTGATGCATTCATTATTGGAAAATTCGGTCTTAATTATAGCATATCAATAAAAAATATTTAGTTTTAGATATTTTATGATGACTATGAGGTCAGTGATAAATCGAATATCGCATAAAAAACAATACGAAATACCATCACTTTCAATAGGTAATTTACCAATTATTGATATAATATTATTATACTTATCTAGGTAGCTGAAATAATTTTTTTTTGTATATGAACTTGCGACCTCATCATATAATTATTGGTTTTGAGTAATTAATTACGTGTAGGTTAATAGCAGATTAGAAAGATCCTCCCGTTCATATCATCCATACCAATATTATAAATGTGAATGTAAGTTTGTTTGTTACGTTTTCACGCGAAAACTACTTAACCGATCATAATTAAACTTTGTACACATATTCTTGGAGGTATTAGAAGTAACATAGGATACTTTTTGTGCCGGAAAAATGTTTCATTCCTCGGAAACGCGGGTGAAACCGCGGGGGACAGCTATTTAAAATAAATGTGTCTCTTCTAAAATTCGAAAAAGTAATCACATTCAAAGTATAGTAAATAAAATAAAGTCGAATAACAATAAAATGATAATTATGACACACTAGCTGTCCTTCCACGTTCCCGAGGGATGTCACATTTTCCCGGGATAAAAAGTAGCCTATATGTTATTCCAGGATATGTTGTATCTATTTGCCAAGTTTCATCCAAATCTGTCCAGTAGTTTTTGCGTGAAATATTAACAAACATCATACATACTTACAAACATTCGCATTTATAGTATGTATTAAGTTTGATTGGACACACAGCGGCAAGTTTTGGTCCAGTTAGCATTTTTTTCTTTCGGAACAGCAGGTATTTCTTGAATATAGAGCCTTTCAATCCAGTCAGTCATTTGAGTGTAACTTTTTAAAAATCATATGTATGTAGAGCTATTCAAAATAATAAAATAGATTTTTTTCTCAATTCTGAGTCTGTATGTATTTAAAAATGTCATAAAAATAACTATAATAAAATAGTATAACAGTTACCATTGTATATTCTCTTATTATTTGGGATCAGATGACCGTGTGTAAAAAATGTCCAAGGATATTTATTTATATTCTTATTTATTTCTATTTATAATAAACATAATGTGGAGCCAAATACTTGGATATAATAAAATGTCAAGTTCGATTTTAGTATAACTTATCTTCAATGTTTTTTACAATGATCTTTGAAAGTTGTATCAGGGCCCTAGTCTTAACCACAAGAAACGAAATGGTTAGGTACTTTGTGACCACACTAATTAAATTGCGAGTAAATATTATGTTTGTTTAAGCATTGTTTTTGGGGTCTATAATAATTAGCGAGATTGTGTAGACCATTATGGAATGTATGGAACATATAAAATACACCCCGAAGGGGTAAAATCGGGGATTAATGTTTTAGTTATTTTTGAAGTCAAATTGGTATTTGGTTTGTTTTTTAATAAAGAAATGTATTTCAGGGATTCTATATTTAATCATGATGGGGTTTAAAGTTTGTATACAAATACCGTAAGTTTTTGACTAAAGTTTATACAAATTTGTGTTTCAGGTTTTTGGACACGTAAAAAATTTGGTTTTATTGGAAATTATAACCGTACGTTTGTATAAAAAAAAATTACGGTCATATTGTCATAAAAGACAATAATAATGCATAAAATAAAATGGAAAATACTCGAACGTTCTTAATTTAAAGGGAGAATACCTAAGTAGCTACCATTGGCAGATTAGCCTAAAAAAGTAGTAGTAGTTAGTATAAGTTTATCAAAGTTTTCTAGAACTTAAATTACTGATAGGGTAGTACTTGAACCCAAACTGAAAATATATTACATATTTAAATTGGATATTAAAAAAAATATATTTACGTAACCTGCTTAAGCCTATATTTTTTTGTACTTAAGTGATTTTTTGTTACACTACCTTCATTTATTCAGAAATTTCCACTCAATCGTCCAATAACATTTATTTCATTAGAAAAAAAAGCCTACATCATTGTCCTACATTATTAAGACCGCATGCTTATCTATATATATAAAAATGAAACCCTATTTCCCTTGGTCACGGCATCACGCATGGACGGCTGGACCGATTTCGCTAATTCTTTTTGTGTTGTGTTTTTTATTGTCTGGAAAAGGTTCTTATGAATGAAAAAATTAAGAAAGTTGCGCGGAAAATTAGAAAAACCATGAAACCATAACGACCATATTTACTTTTCTAATGAAACCTTACCGCTTTTGACAATATACACTCTTATAATGTAATCTTATGGTGTTTGACATAAATGTCAGTCGTTTGACAATATTGATATATACAGAAGTGCACATTTCACTGTCGATTCAATCGGAAGATTCGAATTCAATATTCACAGTTAAGACAGGACGACGTCTGTCAGGTCAACTAGTATCCAATAAATTTGTTTTCATCCCCTAGTATATAACGAAAGAGAGCCTATTTAACGTTTACTTTTACGTTTACGGTTATTTACGAGCCCGTACCCGAAGGGTACCAATGCGACCTTATTACTAATGTTACACTGTCCGTCCGTTATAATTTCACTGCACTAACCTGTAACCTACCTTCTAAATCCCAACTTATCCCTACTAATATTATAAAGGTGAATGTAAGTTTGTTTGTTACGCTTTCACGCGAAATCTATTTAACCGATCATCATGAAACTTTGTACACAAATTTTTGGAGGTATTAGAAGTATAGGATACTTTTTTTGCCGGGAAATTATTACATCCCTCGGGTACACGGGTGAAACCGCGGGGGATAGCTAGTTGCTTATATATTGTGCCAATCGGACAGGATCACAGAATACATAGTAAGTGGTACAGTGACAGAACGAAATTATAAGGCTTCTGATAGAATAATCTATAGATTTTTTAAATTAATTTAATCATAACTAGTTTCGCTACAATAAACAACTTTATTGCTTACCAACTGATATTAAAAAACAGAAATAAGGTTCTTCATTTAATTATATGTTTTTAAGGCTCCGTACCCAAAGGGTGTCAACGGGCTATTACTAAGGCTTCACTGTGTGTTCGTCTGTTACAGGACTGTATCTTTTCAACCGTAATAAGTTGACACATAAAATAAAGTTACTTTTGGGGACACTTAAACTGGGCATTTCAGCGTTTTATTAAATATTCAACGGTGGTACGGAACTCTTCGAATGCCAGTCCGACTAGCACTTGGCAATGTTGTGATTGGCAAAAGTCCAAAAATATGAATAAATATTTTTTTTTAATAATTTCGGTAAATATTTTTTTATACTAGAGAACACTTCCTAAACGGTCACCTTCATATGTATTACTCGATTTGACTGTGGATTTTGAATACTAGCGACAAATGTTATATGTATATTATTTCTATATTATTATTATTATTTCTCTATCCGTTGGGAGTCATAAATCTTCTGAGTTTATTAAACATGCGAAAGACAAAAATAAATTAAATTAATTTAATTTTGAGTAAAAATTATTACGACGCAAACTCAAATGATTGATATGTATGAAAAACTATAATATAATGACGCACCCCTTGTATTCAAATCGATTGTTGTATTAATATATTGACACATACTAAGTAAAATAGAAATGAATACGGCTGTATCAAAGGAAATTTTAAACTTTACCGTGTACGGTGAGAATTTCTCTTCGAACCATTTTTTTTACTATAGGAATCTACTACCAAATAACTAATCACATTACTTAACACATTAAGTAAAGGGTTATTTTAGAACAAATAGAACCTATTTATTTATTTTCATCCTCGAGTTAATAATATCTATAATTATTCCTTTTTTTGACAATTGTTTTAAAATAATATTACACAGCAACATTATCACGAATTTAGGTATTGTTGCTATCAATAGGAGATTAGCTACGGTTTTTTTTTCAATTATACACTCCCGTGGTTCAACCTCGTATCTACACGTAAATGAAAATTTCGCAAAGCTTAGACGTAAATCAATCGCACATCATGATGGAATTTCACTATAGGGTAACATTAATTTATCCAGATAACTATTCAAGTAAACTTATTATAAATAAATAATAGGCTACAACCTTTTTTAAAATCACCCTCGAAATAAAAAAAATGGGACCCACGAATTCAAATGTTGAGCCTTAAAAGATAAAAAAAAGTAATACGTACTCCGATAGTATACATGTTGGGGCGTTTCCGTCGCTCCTTGCGTAGCAGCCTCGGAAACAAAGATGCGGCAAGTGTCTCGCTGCCCGCCGAACCGTCACTTAAATACCACGAGATGCCTTCGTCTAGCCGCACCGCCTAGTTCAATCTACAAGGTTATGTCAACGGGTTCACGTTAAAAAAATTATTCGCCCAAAATAAAACTGGTTACATTAGAAAGAACATTTCTCATGTTATCTAGCTTAGATTACCATTTCTTAATATTCGACTATGACATTGTGCTGTATCGAACTCAGATGAGCAGGCAGTTGATAAAGAGTTCTGTGTACAATGATGTTTGTAATGAGAGAGAAACGAAGTTTAGTGATCGTAACGTAAGATTTGTTGTAAGTTTAATATGTTAGTATTCTACTTTGTCCATGGTTAAATTGATTTAATATCGCCCACACAGTTATTTTGATTATAAGTAGCACACAATTTTAACCAAAAATAAATTATAGTGAATGATATTAAATTTTCGTTATTGGTTTTTCTTTCTGACTTTTCTTGGGTACGCTCTGTAACCTAAACCCCTTGGTTTGATTTAAACATTTGAGTTTTCGTAAGATTGGTCATGATTGTAGGAGTGACATAAGCTAATATTATATTTACATACTAGCTGTGCCCGCGACTTCGTACGCGTGGTAACTTTACATCAAAGGATTTTTTTTGTGAGCCGATTTGAAAGTATAAATCCTATATTGTGTCCTGTTGCCACATGCTACGTTCCAGTTACCTGTGAAAAAACAATTAAAATTCGTTTGGTAGTTTCGGTGTTGATAGTGTTCAAACAGATACCCGTACAAAGTTTTTAATTTTCATTGTAGGTATTCCATACACTGTCTACATCGACCGCAATCAGTTTTAACCCATTAACGCCGAGAAGATCAGAATTTTTACTAACTTTTCAACGTGTTCATTTATTATGTTATCGGACCAAAAAAATAATGTTATATCTCTTTCCCTACGTGAAATTTGATGGTCTTTCAGAATCCAAAATCAGAATTCCGATTAAACAACGAGAAAAAAAAATATGGCCGATTGAAACGTGAAAATTTTCGAAAAAAATTGTTGTTGCATTTTTTTTCACAATGATAACGCAAAGGTATCAACTTTTCACTATAATCAGAGGTGATCATGGCACTCGAACATTAAGATGAATTTTTTTCAGAAAATTTCATGGACGCGCTTCTTCAAAATGGCGGCGAGAATAAAAAAGAATTATAAAAATCTTAATTTATCGTTTTCTTAAAAACTATAAACTACAGAAAAAAAATTTTTAGAAGAAAAATGTCTTTACATTTGCCAAAAAACTCTCAAATTTTTTCAGAATTTTTGGAGACAATTTTTGATTTAAGAAAATTTCAAAGAATCCAAAAATACCTGAATTTTTTTCTTGAATTGTACATAAAACTTTGTTTCTATCTATCACTACAAAATTCACGAACAAACTCGTACATCCATTCACTTGTGCATGGACACATATGCTCTATACAATTTGTACATGAATTATAAGTAAAGCATATAATAAAAATATTGGATTCCACTTTTTCAACACATTTGTTATGTCACGACAACGTTCAAAATTTTCTGCTTCATCGCATGCAGAGTATGAATCAGATTATTCGGATAATGATTCCGACGAAAATATATTGATTCCGAACGCAGACAATTCAGGCGCCGATGATTCTGATTCTGATTGTGATTCGATATCTGATTCAGATTCTGAATATCAATTCACATTACCAAATATTACTTATAAAAAAGCATCTACCACGTCCACGCCGTTGTCTCTGGGTGATACTGAGAAGGTGAAATGAAGAAGAAATGAAAAAACAATCTATATGCACAGAATCACCAAAAAAGTAGTCAGAGAAAACTATTAATTTTTAAAAAAAAAAATTCATTATTTTTGAAAAATTGGATTTATTGAAATTTTCTTAAATCAAAAATTGTCTCCAAAAATTCTGAAAAAATTTTAGTGTTCTTTGACAAATTTAAAGACATTTTTCTTCTAAAAAATTTTTTTCTAAAGTTTATAGTTTTTAAGAAAACGATAAATTATCATTTTTATAATTTTTTTTATTCTCGCTGCCATTTTGAAGAAGCGCGTCCATGAAATTTTCTGAAAAAAATTCATCTTAATGTTCGAGTGCCATGATCACCTCTGATCATAGTGAAAAGTTGATACCTTTGCGTTATCATTGTGAAAAAAATGCAACAAATTTTTTTTTTCGAAAATTGACACTTTTCACGTTTCAATCGGCCATATTCTTTTTCTCGTTGTCTAATCGGAATTTTGATTTTGGATTCTGAAAGACCATCAAATTTCACGTAGGAAAAGAGATATAACATTATTTTTTTGGTCCGATAATATAATAAATGAACACGTTGAAAAGTTAGTAAAAATTCTGATCATCTCGGCGTTAATGGGTTAAGCAAACGCTTTCAATGTTCAGAAACAACGGTTCTTATACTTTGGATAAGATAGGAGATAGAAGAAGGGAATGGTCTCTACAGATGAAAAGAAGAGAGGGAATAAAATGAATATAAAAAAGTGCTTAGTGGATAGTATAACGAACTGGTAGTTCACATTTTGTGTATCTGTTTTTATCGGCTTGGAATATGCATTGTATGTCTGTCGGTCAGGGAACATTACAAAATGAAATTAGAAAATTACAATATACGAACCGAATAATATCACCAGATGAGGTCAGCAGCCCCATTACAAAAAAAGATTAGTTACCTATGTCGTATAAATAAATGTTCTAGGATGAACATATATCCGCGAAACCAGCTACGATCCTTATGAGTTGGTTGAAGTAAAAAAAAAAGTTGAAAATAGTTGAGCTAAAAATAATTTAGATACCTACATTCAATATAATGGTTGAAACTCAATTTAATTAAGCGTTAGCATAAAGTTATTATCTCTATACACTTAAAATGCGCAGTAATAGTAAAGCTTTAAACGTAACGTAACGTAACGTGAATAAGTAAACACACATAATTAAAAATAAATCTTCAGATTGTTCATAGCGATCCAATCAAACTTAAATTTTTTTTTTCATCATAATTTGCCTTCATGGGTCCTATCTTTACCCGGAAATAGCTGAATGGGCGGAAAAAGACATAGGTACAGCTGTTTTTTATCCTGGGGATGCGGGTGAAACCACATTGCCGAAAGCTAGTAGTTTTGTATTAGTATAGTGCAGTAAGTTTTCTATAATAGTTTAGACATCAATGGTCAAAATGCGCTACCATCTTTATGTATACTGAATAAGAGCAAACATGTACCTACATGTTCAAACATGACTCATATCAACGATTATCACTACATAGTATAAAACAAAGTCGCTTTCTCTGTCCCTATATCCCTATGTATGCTTAAATTTTTAAAACAACGCAACGGATTTTGATGCGCTTTTTTTAATAGATAGAGTGATAGAAGAGGAAGGTTTATATGTATAATACATGAGACATCCCACGGGAACGCGGGTAAAACCGCGGGGGACATTATTATTATAAAATAAAATAAATATTTTGAATTAATCCCTCCGCGGTGAAGTCCATGAGTCTATCACTTGCTACTCTTATACAGTTCCGACCATTACTAAAGAGAACAACTCATATAAAGTCGGTAACAAGCTCATTGAACGTTAATTAGAAATGTCTTTCGGGTCTCTTTATTTGTACAACAAAATTATGTTTGATTCGGAACATTGTTCGGGTAAGGTATAGTTTTAATTATCATACTAAAAAGTCGTGCTAATGCTGTTGCTAGCGGAGCGTATTAAATTTTATAGCCTATTTTCTGCCAAATATATTCGATTATTTCTAATTCATCATTGGTTTTTGTTGAAGATATACCACCTGCATGTACTAGGACTGGCTAGATAGAATAGTCTTTTAGATAAGTGACATATGTTTTGTATTGCTTTTTATTATTTTTCTACGTATACTTAAAAATATTTCCTCTTGTTTCGCTCTACAGACCTCCCCAACAGTTTTATCTCTTCAGCAAATCCCCGAATATCCCAGAAATTAGACACCCTTTAAAAATTTAAGCAAAAGAATAATACGCAGATTTAATTAAAAAAAATTAAAAAATATATATTCTATCCAGTTTTTATTTGGTGATAATTATTTATATTTTATGCTCGTTTCAACCTGCCAGTTGTATTTAAGTATCTCTAATAGTCCGTGATATGTAGGTTGCATAATCACATATATATATTTGCTTTTTTAAAATACATTTTGTACCACAGATTAAACATAACATGTTAGTCCAAGTATATATTACTACGACCACTCTAAATACCTGACGCGCATCTATGAATTTCATTGAATGAATAAAATATTGGATATATTTGTTATTTTCTTGAATCAACGATTATATTAGGATATATAATAGACATACATTATATATCCAAATCATTGTCGCGTTCATACTTATTTTTCTGCTTTAGCATACAAATTATATGCTTTAATAATAAAAGAATATAATTTTGATGAGGTAACCAAACGCTAATAGAACCCGTGGTCGCCCAATATTATTATACCGGTTCGTACCTAAAGATATATCTACTCATATGCTATTTTATGATATTATACATAATATTATGTTGCCTCACGGATTCCGGAGTATGATTTATGTCGGAACTTATGTTTGTGCCTATTCCCTGCGTCATCCATCAGAGCCCGAAATAATAGAATCTCAAAGATTGGAATTTAATGATATTTACAACAACTTAGTGTTAAAATGCAAGGTCTGTCATCCGTATCCTGTGAAATATACCGCATATGTACTTTAATTGCCATATATGTTACTAGCTTCCGTCTTCGGTTTCACTCGCGTTCACGAAGACTATAAAGTATTCATAGCCTATATTAATACTGGATAAAATAGCTGTGTAATAGTGAGAGAAATTTTCAAATTGGTTACTAGTTTTTAAGTTAATTTATTACAAAAAATAAATACAAAAATACAAACCTTTTTTTTTAATAGTAGATCTATGTTCTTACTGCGAACAGCTACGTCGACTCAGTGTGAAAATATTTGTATTACTACGATTTTGCTTTCATTACGTCAAAGAAAATGTCAGGCTTAGGTTACGAGCTGAAGCGACATTAGAAAATACATTATCAGTCCTTAACCATGTTTTTGTTAAAAACTCAATCAATTTATCAGAATGTCAATTCATTCGTTTACTTTTTTTATGAAATTGATTAACTTCTCTGAGGCCTTTGAACTTTGTATGGAAACGTTTATATTTAACATCTATTTATTCTGAAAATTATTTGAACTAAAATTTACGTAAATATTACGGGGCGCTGCGACAAGATATCCTACTAGTATTATAAATATGAAAACAAAAACTACCAAACGGATTTGGATAAAACTTGGCACATACTCGTATATAGAAAATGCCCTGGAATAACACATAGGAATCTTTTTGTCCCAGGAAAAGTTATATCCCTCGGGAACGCGGTAGGAACCGCGGGGGACAGCTAGTTAATAATTATTAATTAGAGTAATGTTTTTTTAAACTAACCTCTTGTTGAGCATTGAACTTGGACTGAGGCTTAGTATAGGCTTCCTGGGCCTGATTAGAACTCAGGAATCTTAAGTATACTCCAATGCAGACCTACCTTTACAAACAATCAATATTAAATAGTTATAGTTTATTTTTTTTTATAAACAGGTGTCAATTAATCAGTCATTGGGTAACGTCAGCAGATGATACGCACACTAATAAATGCGAGGTCAATAAACTTAGAATAAAGTGTCCAGGCAGATAATGGCCAGGAATCTACATAACAAACTAGACAAGTAAGTATATTTCCCTAAAATTAATTTATAACTATAAGAAATACTTACCCATAAAAATCATACCTTTATAAAACTATAAGTATTGCAAACTGAATATTTGTTACTACTCTCGCCACGTTGATAATATACTTTCGATGAAAGATTAAATAATGAGATGCATAACCCTTTTTACTACATAGAAGTAGGCCAGAAGAGACTGCCTGACTCCATCAGGAACAAGGAAGGTGAAATTTTTCTTACAAACACACGGTAATTCCCAGTTAAATTACAAGTGTCACACGAGCGCTTCGATATATGATTCATTAGTTTGCAAAATTATAATAAAACAAAAGAACTTAATCATTAACGGCGCACCTACAAGTATATCATGTTCACCGCCTTGCGAACTTAATTGACACTATTTTATTACTTATCCTTCTAATAATTCTATGGGTACTCTCTCTGTGTATAATGATAACTTCGACAACTCCTGTGCTGTATTGGAATACCTACACCTGTACATTGATAAATATTGGTCACGCTGCTAAATCTGGCGCATTACAAAAATATGAAAGCCAAGTTAAATTACTTGTTCAATTATTAGAGATGGGCCGAACACACAATTTCTGTCAAACTATGGAAGCAGCCTATAACTGTTAGAATGTTAGATAATATAATTAAAACAATCAAAGCCCGACTGCATAAAAAGCGAACTAAAATTTCCCCCATTGTCTGCCACCCAAAATTTTAAATAATCAATTGTCAAATAGGTTTCAAGTCATGAGCTTGAAAAGAATAATTTTAAATTTATATAGATACAAACCTTCCCCCGCGTTTATCGATATCATATATAGTCAGTCTATAATAATCTACGAAAAATTCCGCGTCGAATTGTAGCATCTCATCCATCCCGATATGTTCAGTAGTTTTGAGGTGATGATGCGTCAACGGGACCCTATTTTGCATATACATATATTTACTAGTTCTCAGGACAGACGTTGTCCAGTCGAAATAAGTCCATACAAAAATGCAGGAATTCGATCGCAGCGCCACCTACCGTGCTCCAATCCAATGGAATACACACAAAAAAATTAATCAAAATCTATCCAGCCGTGTAGGAGGAGCTCAGTGACATACACACGTACAGTAGAAATATGGATCTAGACAAGATACGCGGGTACAGTGGCAGAAATGTACGAGTATGCCCAATGTAAAATGGTCTGTCTAATGGTCTTCTCGGGCCTTAACCGAGAGCCCAGGTCGTAAATATAAAATAGGTAATAGTAGGCACATTAATCCCGGAACAAGTTTTAGAGTGAAAATAAACATGCGATAAAATATAACTTGTTTAGAAGTGATGACCTGTAGAAGTGACATCGGTTGCCACAGCAAAGTTCGTGGGTTCGAACCCTACAGAGACCTTGACCTTTGGGTGTAGAAAAACGCTGTAATTAAACTACATATTATATCATGAGGGTTTGCTTGTTAACACACAGACAGCTTGTCTGACACAGAATTTAAGTTTTTAAATACGGATTCAATTCATTCATAAAAGTGCATGTAACGTTAGTATATTCTATAATTTACAACCATAAGTTTTTCCCGTATTTCCAGGGTATCATTCAGCTGCAACCTTTTAATTAAATATAGATGAGAACTAAATTAATCTAGATGCACGGCCATATATCTGCCAAGTTCACAGAGCAAAAGGGAGACCCACGTAGCATTTCGGACCACTTTCGACCTGTCTTAAAATCTATTTGACCGATACAATTGAACTTCTGTATGTCTAGTATGACCCTCATTCTATATCAAAATCTCAAATTGAAGTTTATAACACATTTTCGTACCATTCACGAGATAATGTCGCCCGAAAATAAAATATGAAATCACTCACTCACTTAGAAATTATTAAATTTATTAAACGTATATACAATTAAATATACGGAAATCATTACAGTGAGAGTTGGTATAGAAGACAACACTATTAATGCGGGTTCTTCGAACATTAAGTATGGTACCGATGAACTACATAGATTACTTTGTAGGGACGTTATTATTGAACATTTTTACTCTTTTTTTTAATCGAGGATCGTAATGTCGGTATCCAAGAGAAAACTAATCAAGCATAATAATATTGAGAGCCTACATGACATGAAAAGAAAAGGTGAACATATAATAGATATGTTGACTGGTATGTCAAATCAGCAACTTTTTATTAAATGTCAAAACGATTGAATGTATGGAGTTTTGTTTGAAATAGCAAGTTGTGACGACATAATTGTACTGTATCACTTGTATACTTTATGGTTCAATCGGTACTTAAAAATCATATTATGGATGAAATTTAGATCACATTTGATGTATCAGTGTATGTTTGGGTGTTCAATACACGGGTTAGTGTTTGATAATATAATTTATCTTGAATACAGGATAGTTTCCTATTGTGTAATTGCATGCCACTTACTGTGATAGTTATAGAAAATAAACTCAAAGGTGATATTATTTTATGATGTTCACCCGTTTTTTTTTCATAAATCAATCTGTACTTTAGTAAAAAACGTCTTATATCTATATCCTAGGGATGTCACATAATTCAAGAATCGGTCTCTTATTCCGTGGTGACGCGCTCTCTTTAATACATTCCACAATAATATGATATTATTAAACTTGTTTTTTATCACTCAAATCCCATTTCATAATGCTACCAAATCCGTATTTCACGGTCACTAGATTTATACCGATTTGCATATACGCGAGTTTGGGTCGGATATCAAAATGTTACTCCCGTGTAGTAGGTGAGTTGTTTTCTACATTATATTATGCCCCAACCCCCATGGCCGCAAGCCCCAACCGATACGGACGGTAAGATGGTACAGATGGTAAATGTAAGTCAAAAATACAAATTTCCTTTTTTTCGATACGATCATGGATAAAAAAAAACATGCTATCCCGAAATTGGCCAAATCCACTTTCGCATTCATAATATTAGTCAGGAAGTAAGAATTGCATGATACCGCCTCATTTTATAAATATTTCCTCAAAGCTGGTGTGTAGGAAGAAAACGATAAACCGGATGTTGTCCGCAGTATTCTATTTTGATTTGATTCGATTATTTTTGTGTATTTTATCAAATATTATACTGTAGTAGCCCGAAAGGTCGACCTGTGACCTCTGTTGAGACATACATATATTGAGTATAATGTGCTAGTGGAATCTATTTTGTTGAATGCATTGTATATTCATTATATATTTTATATCTGTAACTACTGTTCATGGTAGGTATTGACAATATTATATAAATAAATGGTGTCAGACAATTTTCGTTAACGTACCATTATTTCATATATTTAAAAACTATATATACCGGGACATTCTTTACAGTCAGCCAGCTGATCCCGAACTAAGAAGAGCTTTTACTATGAAAACCAGACAACTGATATATTACAACGTGTTTTAAATACTACATTCTTATAAAGATATTTACATCCAACACAAAACAAACAGACATGTTCATGCACACAAATGTTTGACCTGGTCTATTCCCAGGACCGTCAGGGTCTTTAACAACCATACCAACTGGCCCGTCAGAAAGCATATTTTTTTTATAAATTCGTTTTGTCATGGATGGGTCAAAAATGTACATGGTACAGGTAGTTCTATGCAAACCAATTATAATCGAGACATTCCACTGGCGTATAGTCTTTTGCTAAAATACTTTTGAGATCTCAGATTATAAACATGTAATACTCTCATATTGGATTAGCTGAGAATGAGGAGGTTTATAAATTAGCAAAAGAAGCCTCTGAAGATACCACTATATTTTATTGCTTGCTATATTTTTCGTACTTATATTTTTTCGTAATATATTAGGCAGTTTTGGATTATTAAAAAAAATGGGTTTAAATATTTTTATGAAAAAAGGTACTTGATATAAATCTGCTCAACTAACTTACTACCTTCGTCGTCTGTGAAACGAGGCTTTTAATAATAAAGGTACTTCCACTAACAAAAGTCTTTTGTAAATTACACTTCAATAAATAATAAGTAAAGCGTCTATTGCGAACATGAATTATTACGGTCCTAAACAGCATTGACTAACTTATAGAGCATCCTGGCCTTTGAGGCAGGTGCAGCCACGACACTATTACATCAGCCGACATCATCAATTAATAAGTATTTATTTGGATCAACAATCGCCTTCTCTGGCGTTCAAGACAGACCAGTTGGCTTGGTGGTTAGCGACCCTGACTGCCAAGCCGAAGGTCGCGGGTTCGATTCCCACCCAGGACAAACATGGTTTCCATAGTACAAGCTCTGCTTAGTTTGGGACCAGATGGCCGTGTGTAAAGAATGTCCCGGGATATTTATTTATTTATTTAAATACACATTCCAAAAATGGTATACGTCTTCAGCCAAGTCACATTATACATAATTTTAGTGTAGTTACTTTGCCTATTATTAAACCGAATTCATTCAATGGAATGTGTGCATAACGTAGCCTTAGAGCGTGTGTTCCCATATTAACATGTAAGACACACTCTTTCTTTTGAACAGTAAAGTCATCGTCTACCTGACATTGTAATGGGTTTTAAATAGAGAAATACTCGGAATTTTGTCACCAAATTTTAACAGTATATTTTTGAAATACTATACTTTCGAAATATGTAAAAAAAAAAAACGATTTTTCGAAAATTCTAGACCACCGGGTCCCCTTAATGAAACCCTTGTGCAAATTTTCTTTATAGTGTTTTAGGCTATCCGTTGATAGGACAGTCATTCAGGACGCAGAAACATAACATTATTCGGTCTTGTGGTAAAATCTGTTTCTGAGCTGACGTCTCCTATCTTTATCTCCTACCTGCGACGTGTCTTCATACTACGAGTAATTTGTCATTGAGTGAATGAGTGAGTGACCTTTGGCTTTTGTATTATATTTACTACCGTCCTGCACTTTCACCGACGTTCCCGAGTGATCTGTATATCTCGCATCTGGGGCTCGATTCTGTAAGTAAAATGACACTAGCTCGAGGATGTTTCGTCGCGGCCTCTGTGCTCTATCTCCTTCGCTAACTACGCAATCACGTGAGAGGTAAGCTCTCAGAGGCCTCCGTGCGCCGGCTCGCCGACGATGTTTGTATTAAGTGAAAAAGGAGTAAATATTGTATATCTACTAAATACCTAATATGTTAAGGGGAACCGGTGGTCTAGAATTTTCGAAAAATCGATTTTTTTTTACATATTTCGAAAGTATAGTATTTCAAAAATATACTGTTAAAATTTGGTGACAAAATTCCGAGTATTTCTATATTTAAAACCCATTACAATGTCAGGTAGACGATCGGTGAGTTGGGTTCCATTAAACTTTAAACGCGTTTATCTCGAAACTACTTTTTTTGGTCTACTGAAGCTAAAAAAAAAAAAACGGTTCGACCGATTCGTCTGAAATTTTAACAGGTCATTCTAAATAGTACTGGCTCTCGCCGGGACTAGAAAAAATATTTTCTGATGTGTATTTCTATTTTCTTTATTAAAAAAACATTGCAAAAAAAGAGTCGTTTTCAGACTCGTACTTTGAACTACGCACCATTTTGTCAATTTTTTTTTTATTCTAGTCCCCGCCATAACTATACTTATACTGATTAAAAATCCGTCTTATTTTTTAATTTCAGATCAAAGGGAGAGATAAAACCTCCTTCAGCAGCCAGGTCCTTTTTTTTGAGAGGGGAACTTCAGCGCCACTTTTGGAATAAAAAAAAAAAATATTGTGTTTACCATCATTTTTGTATTGTTAATAAGTAATAAAATAAGCCTAAAAAAATTTAAAACCCTTAGTCATTTCTGTCATATCAAAAAAAAATTAAAAAAATAGGCTAAATTTTAGGCCGCTAGACCACCGGGTCCCCTTAAGAAAACCCTGTCCGATCTCTGAAAATACCTATCGAGATTTGATTCTGTTTATGTAATCTTTTTCATATCACAGAAAAAATGTTACCCCAAATAAAATGATCAAATTTACAAATCATTGGAGAGGGTGTGGGTGGCGCGGCGGGAGAGCGCGTCCTTTATTAAAAAAACATACGACCACCTATTAGAGGATTGTCAGTCGAGCCTAATATTCGACGATAGACGCGACTTAAAATTTAAGTCAGTTGATATGATATTCCTACTGCTTATGTCTCTAATATAGTTTCTCCTCCCTTAACTTTGCAGCAAATATGAACTAGAATATTCTAAAAAAAAAACACTTCTTTTACACTTTGAAATTAGGCACTAACAGCCATTTGTAGTTGTAAAAAAAAAATTGTTCACAAACATTTTAACTATCAAGTGAAACAGTCTGCAATAAAGTCCGGGTGGTACACTTATCCCTACCGAGCTATCCCTACTGGTAGGGATAAGTGGACTTTTTGTAGATTTATTTCTGCCGGTAGGGACAGGTGCACTTCCCTTTACCGAGTGGTATACTTATCCCTACCGAGCTACCCCTACAGGTAGGGGTAAGTGCACGTTTACAGGCACATGAGACTTAACAACTTCAGGTCTCAGGGTATGGTATAAAAAATATACATATTTTTAATTCAAAAGATTGTAAAAAAGTCTAAGATTTTTTTTTATTGATATTAATTTTTAAATAAGAAAATAATACATGAACTTGTTACGTCTCATGTGCCTGTAAACATGCACTTATCCCAACCAGTAGGGATAGCTCGGGAGAGTTTAGTGTATCACTCGGTAATAGGCAGTGCACCTATCCCTACCGGTAGAAATAAATCTACAAAAAGTGCACTCATCCCTACCAGTAGGGATAGCTCGGTAGGGAATAAGGATAGGTATACCACCCGATAAAGTCAGGGTAGAAGAAATTAGAAAATACCTGAAAATGCGTTTGAAAAATATACGACAATTTATTTTTATATTATTCTCTTTGAGTTACACGGTCGCAATTATGTATGTCGTAGTAATTAATTTCGTTATATTCAAAAATATTACCTATATCTTACTAATATTAGAAATGCGAAAGTTTGTGAGTATGGATGTTTGTTACTCTTTCACGAACAAACCTACCAAACAGATTAAAATGAAATTTGGCACATAGATAGAACATATCCTGGAATAACATATAAGATACTTTTTATTCCGGGAAATAGTAACAACCCTCGGGAACGCGTGTATAACCGCGGGGGACAGCTAGTCATATTATAAATATAGCGACGTAAAATAACAATGTAAATGATAACTTCCTACCTTCTTAGGATGTGGTATAGAAACTTTCACACTATGCATGGTCTGGCACACACTAAACTAGTGACACGCTAAGATGACAGTTTTGATGTTTCTGAATGTTATAGGAAAATTAACCCTAACTGTTTTAAAATAAAGTTTATCTGCAACATCACACGATAAACTATTGAATTAATAGATGCACCTCATTTCAATAAAATTAAAGCTGATTTTTCAGTGACATTCTTTAAAATCAAAAGGCCATCATATCTTGTCGCTAGTTTAGATCTATATTTCTTTAGATTACATTTAAACCTTTGTACTATCAATGTTAGTCTATCGTTTTACTAATTCGACTCTTGATTTTCTTAACTGATCATCTTGCGGGATAATTTAACAATGTAAAAAGAAAACTTCATCTCAAAAATCTAAGCGAACTTTATTTTTTTTAATATCTTCAATATCAAATATATTATCTTCTTAAAGTTACTCTGTTTTCGATTTCACACATGATGTACTTTTCCTAATTAATATTTCGGATGAACCTTGTAATTTATACCAAATATAGACATTCCGGGTATTTCCGCCAAACTAGTTTGGTATCCGTGTGGCCAGTGGACTCGTAGCGTCGTCTGAATTAACTAATAATTAATAGGATTTATCTTGCGAATTAGTTCTGGTAGGTACTTCAATGGTGTGTTCGTATTATATATCAAGTTACGGTGAAATGCTTGCTTTATCATAATCAACAGCAAATTATACATTGTATATAGTAGGTAATAACACATGAGTGGGTGGATTGATTATCGGTGGGCGGGGCTAAAAAGCATGCTATTTTATCTTAAAGATGTGGAATTTATTTTTGTCTCACTAGACGCACAATGACTACGTATTAAAACCAATTTTGATCTAGAACGTTTATCAGTTGGACTACTGAACTTAGTAACTATAAAATTGTACACTTAATTTATGTTGGAGTATGAAGTTCTCTTTGTAATTTAATGAGCCCGCGAATTCGTTACAACAAAATGGCGGTGACATTATGATTTTTTTTTTCGGAGTATTCTGACATATGCGTTGGTGACAGCGGTGGGGCACCAAGAAAAGGGTCTGACACTTTACCGACCAGTCAGAAAACGCACTCTTGCAAAGATTTTGGACAGTCAGGTAGCTATCATTAATTTTTGAAGTGAAGCTTGATGACATTATGACTTTGAAATACTGATCCGCCACCTTTTTGTGTGACGAAAAATAAATGAATGATAAACAATACGTTTCCGACACGTCCTGTTTTATTTATTTCTCTGGCTGTGTAACATTTTACCTTCTGACCATAACCATTCAGCTGCACAGGTCGTCAAAACTCTTCTGGTGGGTGATGGTGACCCCTTCCATGAAATATCCACTTGGATTGTCATTTACCTCCACTCCGCTATGTCGGAAAGTCACTTTAGTTATCAATAGCAGAAATATGTTTTAAATAATAGGCTAGAGTTAGACTTTCATGTCAAATCCGCTACTTTTAATTAAATAGCAAGGTTGTGATGCCACTGTTGTATGTCTAATAAAAGTCATAAAAAGCATAACATATCTATTTGATGTTTCAGCATACTTTACGATATACTGGTTGATAATCACTACATAGTATAAAACAAAGTTGCTTTATCTGTCCCTATATCCCTATGTATGCTTAAATGTTTAAAACTAAGCAACGGATTTTGATGCGGTTATTTTAATAATAGATAGAGTGATTGAAGAGGAAGGTTTTTATGTATAATACATGTGACATCCCACGGGAACGCGGGTAAAACCGCGGGGGACAGCTAGTATATAATAAATGCAGTCGACTATCCAATTCCTGTTTTGGCGCTGAAACTTAATAATGAATACTCTGATGTCCTAAGCTATTATAACATTTGAATGAACACTAGTATGTGGTTTTAGATAGTTTGCGGAAATGTGCAAAGTTCGAACACGGTCATGGCCATATTTAATAGGCAAAATGACCCGGCGAGGATAGGAAGATTATAGTAAATATAGGAATAAAGTCAAGGTCTGATACCTAACTATGAGCGTTTTGGGGGCTTTAGAACTCTATGATTATTTTAAGTTTGATTTACGCAAAAATAAGAATGAGTTTAACACAAAGGCCTCATGTAACAAAGGTCAATGATGTTATCAAAAACTATGATCTAAACTATATCTAAAACTAATGTTTTTAAAACAATTATTCAATTTGCTCCCATGGTGAGAGTCTTTTTTGAGATTTTGGGTGCCGAATAAAAATGTTACATGTTTTACCGCAGTATAAACCTTTTATTACCATATTATTCAAGCTAACTATTTATCCTCGATATGGAATCATAATCAAGTATTAAAACTTTATTAGAAGTAATAGAGCTCTTAGTCTAGAGTTTATCTGGGTAAGTACTACTGCCACACCCATTTCCATCATGAAGCAGTTGACTTGTATCACATGTCTTTCGGTGACTACTTACTACCAGGTGCGCAGTCTGCATATTTGTCGGCTCAGTTGACCTTAAAAATATTGCGTTTTAGGGTCTACCCTTGAACGTGAACTTGCTTGAAGCGCTGCAAAAGCGGAGCAGCGTTAGCATCATACAGAAGGTGTTAACATGGAAGGTATTATAGGTAGTTGACAGTACCCAACCCACAGGCGTGGGCATAAAAAATAGTTTTAACTAAAATTGGCTTGGTGGTTAACGACTCTGACTCCCAAGTCGAAGATCGCGGGTTCGATTTCCACCCAGGACAAACACATATAATTTCCTTACACACGGCCATCTGATCCCAAACTAAGCAGAGCTTGTACTATGGAAACCAGATGACTGATAAACTACATATAATACTTTTTAAATATGTTCATACTTATATAGATATTAACATCCGGACACAAACAAACATGTTCATGCACACAAATGTTTGTTCTGGGTGAGAATGGAACCCGGGACCTGCGGCATGGCAGTCAGGGTCTCTAACCACCAAGCTAACTGGCTTCTAATACTAATACCGGTTTGGATCGTTGCTTTTACAGAAAAGCGCCGGCAATAAACTCAACAGTTACTCTTTACAAAACGAACTTATATTGAGAACCTACAATTTAATTAGCTCTACTGACAATATTTGCGTGGCAAATAGACACGCTCAACTTAGGGCGCGCTCTGCCACCAATCGGTACAATAAACCATTTATAGATTTATAAGAGCTTCCTTTAACCTTCAATTTGTTATCTCCAAACTAAAGTAGACCAGCCCCCACAAGCAGCTCCTGTCGATACTATAGTATTATGGTGTGCTATAAGCGCCTAATAAAGCAACACTTTATGTCGGTGTGACATAAATAAGTTGTCATGTTCAGGCACTGTCGTTCTGCGTAACTTTGGAGCAAATATTTTTGTGTATTGAAAGAAGTTCTATAAGTTAAAAATTGTGAAGAAAATGTTTTAGTAAAACAGAGTAAACTCTTTAAGCTAATGTTTTTCAACTAGCATGAGTTGGGTGTTATATAAGATTTCACAATGGTTTATTTCGACATAATAAAGGATACTGTAACAGAGTAAGGTCTCATGAAGCATTTAGTATAGTATCTCGGAGTAATCAAGTGCTATTTCACAAAATAAGGAAACCTTCAATTGTCGCGACTCATCCTATGTATGTTATATTTATATATATGATTTTATGGTAAATAAATAAATAAAATTATAGTTTACACAACTAGTGTTGTTGCATTTTATCCATACAATTTGGTACCTATACAGTAGATATATTATGGCACAAAGCCACAAGAAAGCCTATAAAACCCACTTACTACACTCGAAATCAAAACTGGCAACATTGAGAGGTAAATTTATAATATACTAGCTGTCCCCCGCGGGTTCACTCGCGTTTCCGAGTGTAAAATTTCCCGGCACGAAAAGTATCCTTTGTTACTTCTAATACCTTCAAGAATATGTATACAAAGTTTCATGATGATCGGTTAAGAAGTTTTCGCGTGAAAGTGTAACAAACAAACTTACATTCACATTTATAATATTAGTAGGGATATAGAATATATATTTTTTAAGTAACCAGTATCCAAAGTATTCATGTATATAAACTATTTGGCGCTAAGTGCTAAGTAATTCTATGTATTATTTTAAGTAAGTTCATTGCCTATAAAATGTTTGAGGCGCTTCCGCCAAAAAAACGATATAGAGTGTAAAACTCTATTGTTCTCGACTGTTACTCTAGTGTGTTGGTAAAGAAGCTAAGTCAGGTGTCGCAATTAAGTAAGAAGCACTAGAAGTTTATTAACGCAGTTAATTTTTACATAATTTTATAATATTACTTTGTTTATTATCTGACATAATTGGGAAATAGTAGGTCATTAATTAGACTATGGAGAGGTAATTGCAGGTAATGCATCTGTTATTTAAACCGTTAGCTTGGTTAAGTGACGATTGACGGATGAGCCTTGTGCCCAGCGTTGCAAACTATCATGTCACTGGCAAAAATGAGGTATATTGCAGAACCATACACTTTTGATGCTCATAAAATTATCAAATAAAATCGTAGAAATTTTTTTTAACTATGTAGGGTTGCTATATATATAGTTACTATGTTATAGTTGCATAAAAATATATTGAATATATATTTTTTTAATTTATATGTCCAATCATTTGAGTCACTAGCTGCCCCCCGCGGTTTCACCCGCGTTCCCGAGGGATGTTACATTAATTTGTTCTTCCTATTATCAATAGTTTCCGCATCGCACGGGATTAAGAAAGTTTTTTGTTCATTTTTTTACCCGACTACGGCGAAGCCAAAGGAGGGTTATGATTTTGACCGGTATGTATGTGTGTATGTATGTTCATCTGTTCCCTCATAACTTTTAAACTACTTATCGTAATTTGGCAAACGAGGTATCGTTCGAAGCGTCTTGATCGTCTGCTGGTTATAGGATATGTGACGTCACAATAAATTAGATATGGCGCTCTCTACAAGACATAAAGGCATTAACTATAAAAATTCTTATAAGTGACACGATAATGTTTATTTATTGTTATAATTTGGCCATCAAACTATTGATTACTTATATTATATATAATTCAATAAAATCTAAATAAAAAAATGTAAACCGAATCTGCAAATACTTTATTACGAAATTATAACCCCAAAATAATTGAAATAAAAAAAATAAGTTCAAAAACTAAAACCCGACTACGAAAAATTACGCTTTAAAAAGTATGAAACAAGAAAATATTCTCATGTGAAATTGTTATATACAAACTATCCAATATTTATTGTCTATTAAATAAAAAACTCACACATAATATATGAGCCATATGACCATATATGAGGTGGCATACAACCACGGCTATCCTCTGAACATCACTATGAACAGGTATTAAATACTTTAAAATATATTATGTGTGAGTTTTTTATTTAATAGACAATAAATATTGGATAGTTTGTATATAACAATTTCACATGAGAATATTTTCTTGTTTCATACTTTTTAAAGCGTAATTTTTCGTAGTCGGGTTTTAGTTTTTGAACTTATTTTTTTTATTTCAATTATTTTGGGGTTATAATTTCGTAATAAAGTATTTGCAGATTCGGTTTACATTTTTTTATTTAGATTTTATTGAATTATATATAATATAAGTAATCAATAGTTTGATGGCCAAATTATAACAATAAATAAACATTATCGTGTCACTTATAAGAATTTTTATAGTTAATGCCTTTATGTCTTGTAGAGAGCGCCATATCTAATTTATTGTGACGTCACATATCCTATAACCAGCAGACGATCAAGACGCTTCGAACGATACCTCGTTTGCCAAATTACGATAAGTAGTTTAAAAGTTATGAGGGAACAGATGAACATACATACACACATACATACCGGTCAAAATCATAACCCTCCTTTGGCTTCGCCGTAGTCGGGTAAAAAAATGAACAAAAAACATTCTTAATCCCGTGCGATGCGGAAACTATTGATAATAGGAAGAACAAATTAATGTAACATCCCTCGGGAACGCGGGTGAAACCGCGGGGGGCAGCTAGTGACTCAAATGATTGGACATATAAATTAAAAAAATATATATTCAATATATTTTTATGCAACTATAACATAGTAACTATATATATAGCAACCCTACATAGTTAAAAAAAAATTCTACGATTTTATTTGATAATTTTATGAGCATCAAAAGTGTATGGTTCTGCAATATACCTCATTTTTGCCAGTGACATGATAGTTTGCAACGCTGGGCACAAGGCTCATCCGTCAATCGTCACTTAACCAAGCTAACGGTTTAAATAACAGATGCATTACCTGCAATTACCTCTCCATAGTCTAATTAATGACCTACTATTTCCCAATTATGTCAGATAATAAACAAAGTAATATTATAAAATTATGTAAAAATTAACTGCGTTAATAAACTTCTAGTGCTTCTTACTTAATTGCGACACCTGACTTAGCTTCTTTACCAACACACTAGAGTAACAGTCGAGAACAATAGAGTTTTACACTCTATATCGTTTTTTTGGCGGAAGCGCCTCAAACATTTTATAGGCAATGAACTTACTTAAAATAATACATAGAATTACTTAGCACTTAGCGCCAAATAGTTTATATACATGAATACTTTGGATACTGGTTACTTAAAAAATATATATTCTATATCCCTACTAATATTATAAATGTGAATGTAAGTTTGTTTGTTACACTTTCACGCGAAAACTACTTAACCGATCATCATGAAACTTTGTATACATATTCTTGAAGGTATTAGAAGTAACAAAGGATACTTTTCGTGCCGGGAAATTTTACACTCGGAAACGCGAGTGAACCCGCGGGGGACAGCTAGTATATTATAAATTTACCTCTCAATGTTGCCAGTTTTGATTTCGAGTGTAGTAAGTGGGTTTTATAGGCTTTCTTGTGGCTTTGTGCCATAATATATCTACTGTATAGGTACCAAATTGTATGGATAAAATGCAACAACACTAGTTGTGTAAACTATAATTTTATTTATTTATTTACCATAAAATCATATATATAAATATAACATACATAGGATGAGATAGTGATGTTCAGAGGATAGCCGTGGTTGTATGCCACCTCATATATGGTCATATGGCTCATATATTATGTGTGAGTTTTTTATTTAATAGACAATAAATATTGGATAGTTTGTATATAACAATTTCACATGAGAATATTTTCTTGTTTCATACTTTTTAAAGCGTAATTTTTCGTAGTCGGGTTTTAGTTTTTGAACTTATTAACACCTTGGGTTAGATTATTGGAGCTAAAATTTAATATAGTCTACCAATGTTCACCGGAGATAGTGTAGCTTCTCAACAGTGAAAGAATTTTTCAAATCGGTCAAGTAGCTTCGGAGCCTATTCAATGCAAACCAAAAAAAACAATCAAATCTTTCCACTTTATAATACTACTGTAGATTAGGACTGTAGAATGTACCACAGAGGTTCTGACTGCAGAACCCTACATTGCGAGTGCTTCGTCACTGGAGTGAATAATTATTAAATAAATAATTTGCAAATAATTTGCCCGATTTCTTAGATGTGATATCTAAAAAAAATTTATGAAATTATATCGGAGTCATCTATACTAGTCTATACTAATATTATAAAGAGGAAAGATTTGTATGTAAGTATGTTTGTTACTCTTTCACGCAAAAACTACTAAACAGATATGGATGAAACTTGGCACATAGATAGAGCATATCCTGGAATAACATATAGGCTACTTTTTATCCCGGGAAAATGTGATATCCCTCGGGAACGCGGGTAAAACCGCGGGGGAGAGCTAGTCGTATAATATGAAGCTATGTTCACTGTTTTAGGTGCCTATTCAAAAGGCTATTAAAGCGTAATACTGAAGATTTTAGTCGCAGTTAGCTTTTCAGTCATAAGTCAGAGTAATTGTCCCCATTGCCCCCTACCCTGTATCCGCGCCTGTCACAACCGTGAGTAAGTAAAGCAACTGCGTTGAAGTTGTCTCCTGTGGGGTTTTGATTTCGGCTTATTTGCAGATCAGTATATGCGGCTCGAGCCACTCTTATAGGACGAGCTGGGCGGCGCATCGCGACAGGCCTTCCTGGTGATGACAATATTTACGTCGGCTGCATCTGAGTTAGGGGGAGTTTGTGGTCAGACTTGATAAGACTTGACTTTTCGTCTTGGTTTGCATTAACATGTCTGTTTGTTCTGTTTGGGTATGTAAATAGTAAGTATATACATTTAATAAGTAGGATTTATGTATAACTGATTTCTATAACTAAAGCACCGACAACCACGCAGTCAGTCCATCTGATGGTAAGTGGTCACCGCCGTCTTCGTTACACTAAGGGCATCGCTAATGGCTTGCCGACCCTGAGAAGTGAAGTCTCATGTGCCTGTAATTTCACCGGCCACCTTACCTTTCAAACCGAAACACGGTAATAGCTACTAGGCACTTCTACTTCATGGCGGAAAGGAAATGCAACACTGCACTAACAGCTTCTATTACGCTAAAAGCTTTATACAGTTTGGAATCAAATGAAGAAAGTTTCAGGATAATAATAGTAATACTTTATTTATTCCATAGATACAAAATTATAATAATTGAGGAATTCGTAAATAGATCATTAGTGGTATGTTTACATCATTTAATTATACATCTTTATTACACAAGTGTATGTTAAAATAAAACTTGTAGTACGTAAATAAGACGTTTGATTATTATAATTATTCCTCATTCAATTGATGAATGTCCTCAATCAATCCGTAGACTTTTCATGGACCCCTACCTCTCCAAAAAAAGCCTCTTCCAAAGAATGCCAAATGCCTCTTTCTTTTACTGTCTCAATCCAGTTTCTGCCTGCAATTGCCACTAATTCATCTTGCCAACTGGTGCATCGTCAGCCTTTACCTCTACTTCCTTCTGGTCCTTCCATGTTGTTATTGTGAATGTCCATCTTTCGTCGGTGCATCTTGCTAGATGGTCAGCCCATTTCCATGTTAGTGTTTGCGCAAAGAATATGGCGTCAGATAACCTTAGCTTTCTTGCGATCGTCGGCAGCTTTTACTCTGTATCTTAAAAAGATTCCTAGACAGCTACTCTCCATTGCTAGTTGTGTGACAAGACTAAAATTCGTCTTGGATTTTTTGTCGAATGACCATGTTTAGCTACCGTAGATTAGCTAGTATTGCTGAATCTAAAAAAAAATTACTTCATTCGGAGTTGAGATTTTACAATCTCTTTGCGGGCCCAATACTTCTTCCAAGTTGTGTCTTCCGTTTATTTCTTCTACTTTTCTTTTCGTGTTGAATGATAATTGTTTTCCCAGGTAATTATATTTCTGTACATATTCAAGTGTCTTATTTCATATTTAAATAGGTATCATTTGTCATTGGTCATGATTTTTTTTTACTCTGGTTCATTTCTAAACCGACACGATGGTTTACAGCCAGGAGATCATGTATCATATTATAATATTTAATGTTTCAGGACTTTCTGATAATAAAACGGATATCGTTATGTCTGCAAACTTTAGATGATTCATGAACCTTCCATCCACCTTGATTTCTAGTGTTGACCATGGCAGATCCTACATTATATTATGTAGTACTGCTATAAATAGTTTAGGTGATAATGGGTCGCCCTGTCTTACCTCTCTGTTGATGTCTAAGCATTTGCCTGTCGCAGTCAGCATTTGTCTGTATTTATTCTGGAGTTGGTGTAGGTGCAGCCTTCACTATTGATGGGTTACGGTGATTACGCAAATTATAAGCATAAATTAAGTAGTACAGCATTTAGTGCAGAGTACGTCCAGGGAAGTACTAACTTTCACCTTACCCATTTCCGCCGTGAAGCAGTAATGCCAAGTGCATTACTGTGTTTCGGGTAGAAAGCTAAGGCCGGTGAAATTTCAGGCACATGAGACTTAACATTTTGCCGTCTCACCATGCCGACGTACCATCAGGTGGATCATCTGCCTCTTTGTCGGCTTAGTGGGCATAAAAAAAGAAAACAAATTATTTTCAACCAATCAATTCGGTCCAAATAGTATCGAACACGATAATCAATAGCTGCCACGCTGCTGCTATAATAATTCGTAAACTCGAAATGAAATGTATGAATGAAAAAAAGTTACGTGAAGTTGTCAAATTTCGGTAGAACAAATGAGACTATCTTGCTCGCTCATTACGAGTACGCACTACATCTTGAATCAAACAAAAAGTATCTATTTGGGGCGACCGTCCCGGAGTTATTCCAGGTGTTTTATTAAACATAATTCATTGATATGTTTTGCAGCTACACAATGATTTTAACAGAGGGATATAGTCATTGCTGAAAAATAGCACGTTTTTAGAAATACATAATTCCATGCGAGCTCTTGAGTTTTTTGCTAACGATTGTATTTATTTCATGGATAATACTGATACAACAGCTGCAGGTTCAATCGTGTACAACATAATAACATGAGTAGAAAGGATATTTCGAATGTGTCGAAACTCAAAAGAGTTGTGTACGTGCGGTTCGTTCGTCTTACTGATGACATCCATTATATTTATTTTTTTACATGAGGCTATACAATAAATCTAAGTCAGCTATGAAAGTTTTGTAAGTGAGCACCTACCTACTTAAATATATCTGATAAATAAGTTCATCATTATCTCTTCAAACTTGGCCTATTGATAAGCTATAGGCGATGCTTATAACGGCATTACAGATCCTGTATGAGACACATATCACATTTGATAACATTCAGTAAAATAATATTATATATTTTAGCTCCACAAATAAAAATTATAATAACTTAAAAACAAAAAAATAATAAAAAAGAGCCTAGGAAAGTATGTTTTAACATTACACTGATTGTAGGTACTTTGCTAAATTCCTGTGCAATAGTGTAATTATCGCATTGTAGGTATGTAAGATTGCAGTGGAGCACGTGGGTGGGAAGTGTATTGGCGAAACAGAAAAGTGCAGAGTGCAGACGGGTGGATGATGCGCTTGCGCGGGGTGTGCCGCGGCCGGGCGCGGGCGCCCGTGCCGCTCAGCGAGACTCGGCCGTACGTTCTACGTCCGCGCCAGTAGCGCGAACAGCCCCGAAAGGCACACACGATGATTGCGCACAAGCACGCGCTCGCCGCCGCGCTGCTGTGTGCACTGGCCGGGCAGCTCGGTGCCGGAGCCAGCCTTCACTGCGCTATGCGAAGAGAGATCTCACCCTGCACCTGTGGCCGAGAGGATACTGGCACCGGAGCTATACATGTTGTTTGTCAGCGTATCAACACATATGAAGAGGTGGTACGAGCTCTAACAAACAAGTTCAGTCCAGAGACGAAGATCGGCCTGGATATCTCCTACTCGCAGCTACCAGACTTTGCTGACCATAGCATCCGCGAACTCGGTCTTTCTATTACGAGACTCAAACTTAACTTCGACAATTTAAGGCAAGTCGCTTAGGAAGTAATATGTTCTGTTTGATGTGCAGTTTACTTTATGTGTGTCTATGTGAAATTACCCGCAATCTATTCGAAAGCGTAGTGTAATAAAAAGTAAAATTTTAATTGTGATCATGACATATCAAAACAATGTGTAAGTTGAATGAGAAAACAACAGGTTTGTGATAAGAGGAGGGCAACACTGATGAGGATCGGTCTGTTATCAAACAGTGGGCGGCACCCATGCCAGGGTTGGCAGTCTCATTATGCTCCATCACTCCCATGGTGGAATATAATATCTACTAAATCGCTCACTGCAAACTGTATTGCAAAGAGGAGTAATTCAAAGTAGTGTTATCATCAGCACTACTTAAACACTATTAAGTAACAATAAAAATTTGTCAAGAGAATAAGATCACATCGGTTTCTCAGTAAATTTCCCTTTGGAATGGACTTATTATTCAAGTATTACTGCTTATCAGCTTCATTACTCTATTAATGTGAACTCAAACATATTTAAATCATGAGCAATTTAATGTTATGATAATTAATATTCTGTGAGGCTCATGGGGGTTTTGATGTCAATCTCTCTTACATTAAAACAATGATATCGCCCGTCCGTGACCTGTGAGCTCTACTGTTATTGACCACTCAATTGGTAGTCTGAGATTTTAGAACAGCTTTCATTAGCCACTATATCATGTTTAATGAAAGTTTTTCTCTTTAATCAAGAATACCATCGATCCATTACAGTAATGAATGAGTCATTAACAAAATATTAAGAAACTGTTGTAACAAATACAATCTGTTTTGTACCGACTTGACCTTTGTCTTCTGCTAAATAGCTGCCCGGCCTAAAGGAATCGGCAAAAATGTGCTGAAAGTAAACATGACTGTTTGCATCATTCGAATCCATTGTACAGTAATAGGTGTTTAATATGCTCCATCAGGATATAATTTAATTCCATTAAATAACCTTTCGTCAGTGAACTCCAGATCGTGTGTGGATGGCATCTAGGAGACGTTGGTCGATAGTTTGCTAGGGTTATCTAAGGTCGCTTCTAAAGCAGTAAAATTGAATGATATCATATTGGTCGTGTCGTATTCACTGTATTTACCCATTAATGGTGAACTAACAAATTACTGCGATTGTTGTTTATCTTGTTTGTAGACTACTTATTTCAAATATAATTCTATTGATGTTATATTTTGTAGTCAGAGAAGCGATCTCGGTACTGAGACCTCTGCCAAGGGAAAAATGCGTGTTAGTTTATTTTATCAAAAGTTGAACTCTATTCTGTATTTTTTTCGTGAGGAACGAAATGCATGCATTTTTTCCAAATTCTGGACTGATGTTTAATAAAGGTTTGCCAATTTTGAATAAAATATTTGACTTAAGCCAAATCATAAATCATTTACCTAAGTCAGCAGCGGTGTAAAAGCATGGCAACGACATGAAATACTGATTCCTTGACGCTACAATAACATTGGAGTCTTAAAACTATATATTCCGATTAGATAAATAATTTTACTAAATTTTATGAAGGTAACAGAATTTAGTTAGTTAACTTTAGATTTTTTAGTTCGGTCATGTCATTCCGTGGCTTATGAGTAATGCGAGCATAAAGAACGTAACGAGCAGGAGAAATTTTACAATTAACATTATCCTTGTTTTGATTTTTTGACTGACTGTTTGGGCTGACTAACAAAAAGACGGTCCACTTGATGGTAACTATTCACCGCCGTCTAGGGACATTTGCAACACCAGGGGCATTGCCAATGCGTTGTCATCCCTGAGACGTGAAGTTGTTAAGTCTCCTATGCCTACAGGTAATTGAGCGATCCCATTATTTTTCTAACCGAAACACAGTAATAAAAGTGCACTACTGCTTAACAGCGGAAATAAGTAAGTTGGTAGTACTCCCCGGACGAACTATGGGATGGGTAACTTAATGTGTTTGTTAGGAAATATTTAGGAAGGGTAATAACTGCACTTTGAGCTCTAATTCTCTAACCTTCCTAAATCTTTCCTAACAAACTCGTTATGTTACTTATCCCTTACAAGATATCAAGAGTAGCTTCCCAATATTAGTAACGATAGGGAAGACAGATACAAGACAGAGTTAAATATATTTTTAATTCAGAGAGTGAAACGTCGAGCCCAATTTTCATGATATTGTTTTTTGGCTTCGCGAGACCATTTGATAGATGGCAATGAAATTATGGTCTCTTAATATCTAGTTTTGGGCGGTTGACGTACGAGATATAATTCGACTTGTGACATCGATACATTTTATGCAAGATTTTATGGCAAGGAGCTAATAGGCACCTTATCGGCAAGTGGGCTTCATGCTCGGCAACGTCGTTACTCCTTCTTCTGGTCAAAGGTTAACAGATCTTCAATACTATTTATATTAAGTCGGAGACAAGTCTTGTGACCTAATGCATAGCCAAAATCACTGGTGACATTTGAATAAATATCCGTATTGGTGCTTTTTATTATAGGACTAAGGGCAAAAGTATTTCAGGGCTTATTGAAAATTATCCAAAAAAGGAATATGATTTTTGTGCAGGAATTCTGTCATCTTAATCTATATATATATAAATTAATCCCTACTTCCCTTGGTCACGGCATCACGCTCGGACGGCTGGACCGATTTCGTTAATTCTTTTGTTGTTGTGTTTGTAATTGTCAGGAGATGGTTCTTATGAAAGAAAAAATTAAGAAAGTTGCGTGGAAAATTAGAAAATTTAAGAAAACATAACGACCATATTAACTTTTGTAATGTAACCTTACCGCTTTTGACAATATAAACTCTTATAATGTAACCTTATGGTGTTTGACATAAATGTCAGTCGTTTGACAATATTGTTTAAAACAGAGGCTTGGGTCGGAATTATATTGATAAAATAATAAATTTATAATTTATATATACATAAGTGCACATTTCACTGTCGATTCAATCGGAAGATTTCCTTATGGTGTTTGACATAAATGTCAGTCGTTTGAAAATATCGTTTATTTTAAAACAGAGGCTTGGGTCGAAATTATATTGATAAAATAATTAATTTATCATTACTTAGTGCACATTTCACAGTCAATTCAATCAGAATAAATTGGAGTTTATAATAAAGTAAATATGGTAAAACAGCGTTTGGCGGGTCAGCTAGTAAATAATAGTTTCACAATACACGATATAATAGCTGAATTAAATTATTTGGGAATCATCCGATATTATTTGAATAGGTATTCGTTCTTACTGCAGCCACTGATCTAAAAATAGATTGAATCCATATGAGCGATGGTTAGGTACCGCGCCTATCTTGATGAAATCTGTTAGAAGTTTACATAATTTTGTTTAGGTTTCAGTTTAGCCTTAAGATTGAAGTGTTTTGACTTGAACGAATCAACTTATAAAACACTAGTGGGAGAACAATAATTACTCACATCAAGTTGATGTCTGCAATTTCATTCAGTAATGATTCCGTGAACCATGTAAACAGATTGTTCAGGATTGTTGTCCGCTGTTGACTTCATTTGTATAGTGATGTTATACGTATTTGTCGTTTATAAATTTGTACAAAGTTTTATCCTGTCGGATTAAGTAAATGTGATTGCTCGCTCGTTCTTCAGACTTCACAACTTATAAGTAACTATAACTAAATACCAAAGTAATAATTCTCTTAGGAATGGTACTGGGATAATAGTGCAATCAAAATAGTTCAACCTTGATTCCATTTTTAGATGAAATTATTGTGTGGCTACTTCCTAAATAGTTACTCCGTCAAAAATTATCCGTCGGTATGAATCATGGCTAATAGAAGATACTGTACTGAGACCGTGATAGGCCAGTCCCGCAGTGTCAGTGATAAGAAAACTTGCATTGTTTATGTTATCATTCGATTCTACGTAAAGCATAATGTAATTAATTGTAGCGGCGGTGACATCGTTTATTATATCATGCGAATTAACAATATTTTGATGTAATTTGGTCAATATGTGATATATCGGGTTCCTGTATAGTATTTTATTATTTTGCCATAATCAAAGTGATCAGTTTGTGAATAAAATGCATAGTATCAAACAGATGTGATCGTGCAATCACGCTCCATCCGACCGAGCCTAGAGCGCTCTTCGTTTAATTGTATTTGCTGGTCCCGTTTTGTAATTTAATTACCCTTTGGCCTAAGCGAGAACGTCAATTATGAATCGTTCGGCTTGGCGTGTACTGAACCTCATGGCACAGACCGCGCACATTGTACTCAAACTTCTTGGTGCCATTTTTCTTTATACTTTTTATATGGTTGTTTGAGCACAGTATGGCAATACTAAGAGATGGTGTGGCTGAAAGTGGCCAAGGCCACAAATGCTAGAATGGGGTTTGGTTTTCAAGTATAACTACAGGATACCGAAATCACACAAAGTAAGCACTAAGCTATCATTGCCTAAATTAATTCATATAACTGCAAATTTTCATTGTAAGAACTGGAAAAGTTATTTACCATTTGCGTACGGAAACCTTAAAGTGGCCGGCGTACAAACAGTGAAATATATATATTTACATACAATATATATATGACACAGCAATTGAATATTCTATGCATAGAATTATTGAAATTACTTAATTTGAATTGACATAATCATGTAGGTATTGTTAAAATTGTGTTGACACTTTGCGTAATGGTTTTGATAAATATTGGATCAAACGCCTACAACTTGGCATCAAACTTAATGCAATCAATTCCTATGATTCTGAATACATTCTTATTCTGGTTCTTGAATAACTTGATAATTTTCTATGCGATTGTTCAATGGAGATTTAACAGAAATTTGCGTTTAGGGATTGCAATAATAATAAACCACTTTTTGCCCAAATACAGTCACACCTTTAATTATATTATTTAATATTTTACTATTGTGATTACTTTTTTTTTATTTGTTACGAGCTAAGATAACACATATTATTTAGAAATATTAAACCGTAATAAAGGTCTCTTTAAAGAAGGACAATATATACCCGGAGTACTAGGGTACAGAACCCTAAAACTAATTTAAACCAGTTATTTAGTTAGGACCTTAGATGGGCGCAATTAAAGGTCAAAGCTACTAAAGTTCCCACCCACTACATACTCATACTACACGTTACACATTCATACTAGACATTACACATTCATACTGAAAAGTACCGGCAAGAGGAAATACATGGTACTTAGGTATTCTTTTTATAATTTGGCAATTTTTAAATAATCATTATTAAAAATAAAAATACTAATTGTAAATAATAATAACTTTTCGTTTATCAGAATACGCTATAGGTTTTGTAAAAGCACATGATTTTCATACATATTTACAATAAAGGTATAGGATATGTACACAATTTAAATAACCTAATTGATTAATTAATTAAAACTACCTCTGTGGTTTTTTGTGAATGATATTATGTTTTATTTTCCCCAGGTATTAATGTTTGTTCAATAATAAAAAATAATAAAAAAAAAACAAAATATACGTCCGTACGATTAAATATACTCGTACGTTTCAAAAAATGCATTGTTGATTTTTTTTTACTTCCTATAAATTTTAATGATATATAAAAAGATCTTTATTTAGTAATTAAACATTCAATTTTTTAAACGTGTGTGTAGGCTTACATAGATACTATTAAAGTTGAAATTATTTAGCATTGTTTGTGTAGGGCTGTTTGAGGCCTTAATAATTTAAAATAAACTAAAACAATAATATTGCTACTTTTACATATTCAGCGTTACCAACCCATCCTGAATGCACGGCATGTCTGGCTTCAGAGGAGGCATTGTTTCCCATTTCTGCCGTAAAGCAGTAGTGCACTTGTATAACTGTGTTTCGGTTAGAAAGGTAAGGGGCCCGGTGAAATTACAGGCACATGAGACTTAACAACTTCACGTCTCAGGGTCGACAACGCATTAGCGATGCCCCTAGAGTTGCAAAGGTCCATAGGCGGCGGTGACCACATACCATCACCACTTACCAGGTGGACCGTCTGTTTGTCGGCCAAAGTGGTATAAAAAAATTGTTATTGGTTAGCCATTTTAATTTAAGGAAAATGAATTGAAATGATTTTCAATTTAAGGTTTCCTCTATAAGTTATAGCAAGATATTAGTAAAAAAATATGTTACAAATAACATGAAAATATTAACAAGCATTTTACGATCCAATAAAAAAGAAATATTATTTTATATAATATTAATTTTTATACCTGTTTTTCTATGAGTTTTATATTTTACGTGTATATTGTAAACTAAAAAAGGAAATCTAACCTGTATTAAACAAGGCAACTATTTTTTTTTCAGGCTTACCAACAATTCTTTACACATACATTAAAATAGAGATACATTATATGATAAATATGAATAACAGTGTAAGAATTACTTAAAGGTAAGCACCGCATGTACCATAACAATTAAAGAAAACAGTTAGTCTAAATATATACTATTATTACAATTATTAATTAGCAAAACTTACTTAGTAGGTATATAAGGAGAACAGTTCCATTAAAAATAGATATACAGTTGTGGCAAAGGAATCGTGGTGTAAATCTATTCTATCGCTATACATATTAATAACCTTACATAACCTTGCCAATGGAGAGTTGGCACCCAAAACCGTCCGCCTTAAGGGTGGGCAGAGTGGTGTGATAGGGTTACGAGGAATCCTTGAAGGGACACGAAAATTAAGTTGAGCTCGTAGCATGGCACAGTGTATCTTACCATTAATGACTTTAATTCCAAATAATGCATCATTTAAAATTCTATGTTGGTCCAGTGAGTGCATATTAAAAAGGTTCAGTCTCTTATGGTATGAACGTATATCTTTAGCTTTACCAACTGAAAAGGCGAGGTGCCAGAGTAGACGTTTTTGTACACGTTCAATACGCAAGGAATGGGCGGCATAATGTGGCCGCCAGACCACACTACAGTAACTATGGCGGTGACCACTTACCATCAGGTGGACCGTCTGCTTGTTTGTCGGCCTAAGTGGCATAAAAAAAAAAAAAAAAAAAACTATATTTTGTGTCATCAAAGTATAGATATATCTGTAATTGTTTTTGTCTTAAAATTAATCAGAAAGCATTAGAAAATGGTGATCAAACTCTTTTACTCTCTCTTTTACTCGCAAAGTTACATTCATTTGGTTTTAGTAATTAATTTAATCACCATTTTCTATTGCCTGAATAATGCTCTTCTCAAAAGGGCGCACACTTAAGTATAGGTTAGGTTAGATTACATTAATTTTTTCTTACATTAAGTTCATTACAGTGAATGTTAATGACAGGATGGTGAAATAAACATTATATCGACCAACATTGTCATCACGTAAGATTTATATTATTGTATTTTACGTGACATATATTCATGTTCTTGGCTACCATATTAATATAATTTAACAAATTAATTAATTTATTAAATATGACTCATCAACAGTACATATTAAGCACTTTATATTAAACCATCTGACCCCTGGGGTTTTACCTGCGTTCCCGAGGGATGTAACATTTTCCCGGCACAAAAAGTATGTGTTATTCCAGGGCACTATCTATATATGTGCCAAGTTACATCCAAATCCGTTTGGTGGTTTTTGCGTAAAGGGCAACAAACATCCGTACATACAAACTTTCGCATTTGTGGGATTAATATAACAGTATTATCGTATTAATAAGTAGAGTTTTAAGTTTTTTTTTACTATTTATTTATATGCATTATCATATTATATAAAAACCAGCTGACCCGGCATACGTTGTTTTGCCATATTTACTTTACTACAATTATTATATTCGATTGCCATCTTGCAACCCTAATGCGGATCTGTGGATGAGCAGAATAATATAAAAAACACTATTAAAAAACAGAGGTTTATCGTAGAAGGTGAAAATTTGATGTTTTATGTATTCTTCATTGCTAAATAAAAATATTTAGAGGTGGATCACCCTTATCATTTAGGGGTATGAAAATAAGATGTTGGCCGATTCTCAGACCTACCCGGTAAATTTCATACAAATCGGTTCAGCCGTTCGGAGTAGTTTGGTAACAAACACCGCGATACGGGAATGTTATGTATTAGATAAATATATGTATGTTAAATGTACATATAAGTGTATTAATCGTATAACTACTACGGAATACAAACCTATAATAATATATAATCACAAATAGAATCATTGATATTATTTCACAGTAACATTTATTTTTATTTTAGTTATTTCTTAATTCATTTTTAGTAAGCGTTTTGATACTATTGTCATTAAATACTTATATATTCGGTGATGGTTTATTGTCATATATACTAAGCATGAATAAAATTAATAATAAAATATATTATTTATAACATTTACTTTAACCTATGGTTCATAGCATCGAATACTACGCTAGGTTTTCTATAAAGTTTATCTCTATTTTCCAAGCGTGCTAAAAAGATTCATGAATTATTTTTATTTGATTTTATTGGATTTTTTTATTTGTTAGGTCTATATGTTATATAAAGTTTAGAATTGAATGTAGTACTATGGGATGTAGGTGTATCATAAGCAGGCCATTTCCGGGCTTAAAAAAAATATAAATTTAGTTTAATTACTATTTCAGTAGTGACCATGCAAACTACATACTGTGGTCAATGAAACTTTAGATTACTAGTCTGTATGTTTAAAAAAAGGTGCATTGCCGGACAAATGTCACATGGTTCTAGTGTGGGGTCTTGCTTGTGCCGGCGCAGGCGCAGGCGACCATGCGACCGTTTGGCGCCGCCCCTGCACTGATAACCCCGGAACGTTGACCTCCTTCACATTAGTGTTTATCTTTTAAAAGTAATAGAACAATACGGCTATAAATAAATGATATTTGATATCATTACTAATATAATAAAGAGAGAACTCCAAATTGGGTAGCTGACTGACTCATCAACTTAGACCTGAAATCTAGTATTAATAGTGCTTCTAAAAACAGTCGTTTGTACAAAAGGTTCCTTTCTAGACCTAGTCTTACAGATAGCAAGAGTGCTGACTCATCATCATTGATGAAAATCAGCATTATCAGTGAAAATTATATGTAAACACTTTCTAGAGATAACTATCCTCTTAAGTTATAGTATAAATAACTCAGTATTCAGCAGAAGCTCAGTAGAATTAAATATTTAGTCATATTGCTGAAAGAAGTAACGCAGTCAACGCAAGAAATACGCGGCGTTTCCTTCAAAGAATCCCGCTTATACCATCGACCTGCCAATCGAATTTTAGAGTAATGTACACTGACTGTATTCTGAACAGTCTCTAGAAAGAATTTCTACTAAAACCAGCTAAACGCCTCGGTTATGGACATCGCAAAGAACATAGTCGCCCAAAGAATCCCTTCCTTTTGGAGAGATCAGAATCGTCTTTGGTAATTTTTCGCAATTGACAGTATGCACATCATTTATATGGCCCTAAAATAATGAAAATGTTTTTATATTTTTCTGTTCTGCTTTATTTCGGAGTAAAGCGACAAAAACCTAAAAAGTGAAATTGCCAAAGAAAATCTTAAAATGCCAGATTGAGCGGAACGAATTCCAAATTAGTACAAAATACTACCCTAGGGTATTCAATGTTTTTAACTAGTGAAATGACAATAGAGGATAAATCACATACCATTGCCGTCCGTAGCAGATAAATAGCTGTTATACAGATTTAGAACAGGAAACATTAAAAAAATACTGCAGATGGTTTTGTTAACCAAAAACTATCACATACGCTGAGCAGAATAAAGGAACACAAAAAAGAAACGTTGAAACCAAGCAGCTCATGTAGGTGCGGTAGGATGCAAGGTGTCTTACAGCCCTACTATTAGTAGGTACTAAAATCATAACTAAACCTTTAAACCGACTAACAGCTAGCAGATAAGCTCATTTATATCACTTTTTAAATATTTCGAAATTAAGGAACGTTTTTTTCCCAAAAAAACATTCTCCCCACATTTTCCTCTTTAAGGATAGAATTTAAGACAATTTAACACATGTTTGCTTTTTATATTTAACAAACACCTGAAATACCTATTACAATATCATTTTTTTCTGTAATACGGAATTTCCAATGGAACGCATACCCAATTTTCTCCTAAATTGTAATTAAACCTTTGTCGATTTTTTTTACCTTAATCTTGTTCGTCTTCATCCAAATAAGGAATTCCCTCGATAGCCATCTTCTCTATCATCAGACCTTCGATTTCTAAGATAACAATATGAGATTTAAAGTTCCTAATGAGAGGAACGAAATAAGCTCCCCTATAGTTGCTCAAAGTCGTTGGGTAGTTTTCTTGACTGTCTATCGTCTACGTCTGCAAATGAACAAGAGTTGAGTTCATGAAAATTATACATACTCGTATGTATGTGCCAAATTTATGGGGCTGGAATTTGGTATTTTACTTCGATTAAACTTTCTCAAAAATGCCCGGTATGAAAAGAGAAACGAATAAATATTTTATTATGGGAACGCGGGGCTGGTATTTAGACAACCATTTGTAGGATTTTATCTATATTTTCAGTGTTATTCTGTCCTCCAAAGATGAAAACGTAACCTACTTTTTTTTATCTAGAAGTAAATGCAGTACTTACCTACCTCAGGTAAAGTAAAGGTGTAGGCACAGTTGACATGAGTAGTAGCTTTTAGTGCATAATGCTGCTTCGAAAGTAGATACTACCACCAAACTTCTTTCCGTCGTAAAGCGGTAGTGTAGTTATCCAATTAGGAGTTTCGGTTAGAAAAGTTTCATATCTCAGGTATTGGTGACTATTTACTATTAAGTGAAACGTATGCCTTCTTAAAATATAAAATATACATGGCTCTTCCGTACACCGTACACCGTAACACGACATGGCAATGAGGTATAAATATTTATATGGTATAAGTAGATTGATTCGAGGAGTGATAAACATAAAAATTATGAAAATATAATGAAAAATATTGAACACCAATTCGCGGAACCATATAGTGGAACGATAGATCTAAGCCATGCTTAGAATATAAAAAAGGAGGTTTATTACACCCTAACGTGCGAATCAGCGTAGAATAATTAAAAACAAAATTTCACAGATTTTATGGCAAATATACTTCAATGAGTATTTTTTTAATGTGAAAAAAAAACGACGTGCTCGCTTTGTATTGTAAAGTTTATGTGTATAATTTTCCCTCCAAAAGTGACATTAATAAAGGAAACAATAAAAATGTTATGTGCCAGCATTAAATTTTACCATCTAGTGGCAGACAATAAAACCTTTTTAGACGATTTAAATAGTGTCAACATGGCACATCGTTCATGGTCGGACAAGCATGTTTGTAACTCCTTAAACAGCAAGGTGGCTGTAAGAATTGAGATGAACTTGACACCCTGATACACCCTCGCGAAAACTAGAACTATCATAAAATCTAGTCTGTCACAGTGACACAAAGGTCTGGGTAAGCTGCCTACGTACTAGAATTTCTGAAAAAAATGACGCAATCTCACCGCTTTCGCTGGCAATATCTATTCTAATATTAAATAATAAAAAGACATTATGAATGATAAGTTAAATGTGTCTCAGGAATTATTTTTATCCTTGGGTCGAGTGAGCTCGATGACGAGTAATTGGTTTTGTAAATACCGGTATTGCTTTATCTTAACGACAATGTAATAATCAATTAATTGATTTAATACATAATACTAGACCGTAAGCGTACAAGAATTGTTTTGAAATTTGTAAACGATTATGTGTTTTTTTTACAAGAAAATATTAAGATACAACAATTAATATCAAATATTTAAGTTTGCTACTTCATTTATCTCTAGATAACTTTTATTCCGCAGTAATTAAGGAACCCTTATAGTTTTGCCATATCCGTCTATCTATGGATTTATTCAGACTCCTGGGGCTCGATTCTGTAAGGAAAATGACACTAACTCGATGATGTTTCGTCGCGGCCTGCGTGCTCTATCTCTTTTGCTAACTACGCATATACTACTAATCACGTAAGAGAAAAGCTCTCCGAGAGCTCCATAAAGAGGCTCGCCGATGAAGTTTGTATTAGTTGAATAAAGGGGCTGGTATTATAATCTTTGCAGTGTTCATTTCTGTTAGAGTCATATATTGCCCTTCCCCTTCTAATAATGAGACAATTTTACTTATTGGAGCCACAGCCAAAACCAAAGTGTGAACGATGGCATACATTCTAGTAAACAGGTTCAAAAGGTCAAAAAATCGTGACCGCCAACTCTCCCCAATATCTCCTGTTCCATACCAATACAAGCTAAAAATGTCCATAAAATGATGCAGTTGTTGCAGAGAGTCTTTTTTGAGACAAACCACCCGAAGCCGAAATATCTAAACTATATGTATAATTTTGAAATATAGACAAATGTAAAAAATATCTAATTAATATAAAACTGTACCTAAATTTATGTAAATATTTATTTAATAATTTAGATATGCAATTTAAAAGTAGATAAAAAACGCCATGCAATACTATAATTTCAAAATAATTTATCAGAAAATCTTTAAATTGAATGTAAAATGAAAAAAAAAATTACGATTTGAAATAACCTGATTTTTATTTATTTTTCAGTGACCTGAAAGAAAGCGTCTTCACTAAGCTGGATTTGGTGGATTACTTCAGTTTGGCAGATAACTCACTGACTGACCTACCACGGCATGTGCTGCGACACCTTCCTCATGTAAAGACCCTCGATCTCTGCAGAAATAAGATAACGAAGCTCACTGTTGATGACTTTAGGGTGAGATAAATTAATGTATATATGTATATAAAACACAAAAAACTACTTATGGCCGTTATAGACTTAGAAACCGTCCAACCGATGTGTACCAAACCATTGGTTTACGTTTTATTATAAAGGCAATTAAGCGAAGATGGTTTTAGAAAAACAAAAAACATGTTGGCTCAATTTACCACTCACTTAAATTCGACCGAAAGTCTGGAATACCGAAAAATCTTTATGTTTGAACTTCTACCGAGAAATCTCAAAATATGTTTTATCCACTAGCATTACGATAAAAAAGTTAATTATATACAAACATTTCCGTTTTCCCAACAAACTAAATGTATTTTTTTTAGCGTAGTAGCACACGCCTTGTATCTGCTATTTAATATAAACGTCACAATACGCAATTGAACATAATTAGCTGAATATTTAAATGCGATCGCATCGGCTACTTGCTTATCAGACTATCTTTTCTCCTTATCATTCGATATAGAAAAATGTGATTTCATCATTCGAGAGTCCTCAGCGCTCACGAAAAGGTCCACGTAAGGAAATGCGGCTTAACACTAGAAACTAATAAAAATATAGAGATTTTGGAAAATATTAGTTTTGTTTAAAGTAATGTAACTTATTGATTCAAGGAGCTTTTGCAAATTAGCTTTATGCCTGCAGTTTCGTTTGAAAGAACTATATAGAGACGTACATACAACTTTTGATCGATACCAATAACTTGAACTTATATCATAATCCGCACGGAGCACTGTTAGCGCAAACATTATATATTATATTGTATTGGTGGTACGATATACTGATGCCACGCCCTAGATCAATTATGCGATGATGTTGAGAGTTTTTATATGCTTTTTACTATCTGTAGGTTTTTGTTTGTCAAATAAAAGCTTCTTTAAAAATAACCAGCTTATATGCTGTTGGTGTACCAATAAAATATACCACAACATCTTACTCCATGATGGAAAAAATGTTAGAATATTGCTTAAGTTATACGATTATAATGTAATTTATATTCTCCATTTTATACATATCTAGCTGTCCCTATATCCCTATGTATGCTTAAATCTTTAAAACTACGCTACGGATATTGATGCGGTTTTTTTTAATAGATAGAGTGATTGAAGAGGAAGTATCTACAGTGCACCCGAGCGAAGCCGGGGCGGGTCGCTAGTATAGCATATAACCTACGAACCTATCTACGAAAAATTCCGTGGGGAATTATAACAGTCCCATCCTGATATGTTCTGTAGTTTTGAGGTGTTGGTGTCTGAATTACATATTAATCAGTCACATGGTCTAAAATACAAAACCGTTATTTGAGTTTTTAAAAAGTTATTAAAGAACAAAAAAAAAAGCTCCAGTCTCTATAACTTACATGTGTATTTTTTTAATCCTTTTTGGAGCCTTAAAGTCTTACTGAGAATGATGGTCTTAATGAAAAAAAACTGTTCTAAAATTAATATTACCAGTAATAAATATAAACTCTAATTATTAAATCTAATCAACAATCTTAATCTTTAAAAGCTCTAGATAAAGATGTTGTTGGTTTTAAATAGTGTGTATATTTCTAAACCTGCATCTGCTGATTTGCAAACATGTAGGAATGTATATTAAAAAAAATAAAGGTATCACTTCCTTTATTATTTTATTCTGGATTGAAAAAATACCACTGCAGCCGTTTTTGAACAAATTTTGATATTCATCTATTTCTAAGATGAAATGAAAATATTTTATTCAACAGGCCTTAACAAGCACTTAAGAATAGTCTGACTCTAATACCAGTTCGGAAGGTTGTTTTAACTGAAGCGAGCAGGATCAATTTGCGTTTAATACAAAAAAAACTAATATTAATAAAACATCCAAACATAATGTTATCACTGTGACCATTAACATGTTTATAAAAGAGGCTATTACTTCTACCTATTACATTGTTTTAATTAATATACATAGCACATTACAGTAAAAGCTAATAAATCTACAGTCCAAGCATTATTGTCATTTAAATATTAATTTATATTAGGTCTTTATATTAAATTGCCGTTAATAAAATGAGATACAAGTAATTTATTTTTATTTTATTAATCGAAGTATATGCCACCCATGCTATCGATGCATTTTGGCCAGCGCAGTGACCACAAAGTCTACAAAGGAGTTTTGTACCGCATGAGTATGGTATTCTGGGTATCAAGAAATGGTCCAATTTTTGGAAAGTCTGTTGGTGCATGGTCTGGCAAATACAGTGGATGACAGGGGGCTATAACTCTTGTAGCTTGCATACCGTCTGTTGTTGAGTGTCCACGTTTTCGTGCAGAAGCAGCGGGGTCGAGTGATTGACTAAAACTGGCTGGTGATATCGAATTTCCCCAACATTGCGTTCAGTTCTTCCCAGTATACATCCGCAGTCATGCTCGAACCGTATTGGTGAAACTATGATAATTTATATGGGTACTAGACCAAAGAGGGACCATAAGTTTTGTAGTATAGGTAACGGGATGAGCGCTTACAATTGTCGCAAAGAATAAATTTTCCGTCGCAAGTGATAATGCTGTATAAAATCTTTTTGTTTTTGTGTCTCTTGAGCAACGAAACGCAACTTTACGCAAATTAACCAATGCCTTTTTTTATGCTACCGTTGAAAGCTGCTGCTAACTCTACGGTAGATTAATTAGGCCTTTGATTCGTCAAATGTTGTTTTCGGGCGACCTCGGGGTTCAATCTTCAGAGCTTCCGTTGAAAGTTGAAACCAATAACATTGCGTTCATTTATAGTGTTCCCTCCATATAGGTTGTTGATATTTCGCGCCCCGCATTAAAGCTAAGCGTCCACTGCGTCGGAATCGGAGCTTACGGAGTGTGCGAGGCATCGGTATTTACAGAACGCTGATAGGGTGCGCCTACTGCATTCGGATTTTGCATCGGTAATATCGGTATATCCGAAGTAATCTAGTTCGCCTGTGCACGAGTATTCACATCATAGAGGATAGTGGCGAGGATATTGTAATCGTTAGTTGATTATTATCAGCAGAGGAGAAGAAAAACAAAAGGAAACGAAAGATGTGGGGTCGTAAATAAACTTAAAATGGCATTTTTTCGGAGAATTTCATACATTATAGTTCGCTGCGGATGACATCATCGGCAGTAATACCGATCCTCTGACGCAGTTATGCCGATCCAGTGCACGTTTTACCATAAAAATCAAAACCAAGCAACGAATCCTTTCGCTTCGTACGCTCTGATTCCGTCCCAGTGGACACTTAGCTTACTACCACGACGGAACTTGTCAGTATCAATCTCTCCATGCTGTTGAAAAGGATTAGATGTGAAAAAACAAAATACAAATCAATAAACTTTGACAGAAATAGAATGCATGACGATCAAAGAAATAACATTTCTTTAAATGTGGAAATGGGGAATTCTGATAGTTACTAATGAATTTTTCATTAGAAACTATCAGAATTCCCCGATACCATAGATAAGGTTTATTTAAAACGACAACTTCATAGGTAGCTTAATTATTTCGAAGGCAAATTAACTCTGACCTAAAAATTAAGCTTGTTGCAAAAACAGCATTCTGTATTGGTTTCTAGTATATTATTCAATATTGTTTTATAGCAACCATGATGTATAAATTATTTTTTTAAACTAATTACTAGTTTATAGGACACAAACATCGTCGTTACTCATTCAGTCATCAATAACAACAACCCACTCAATCAAAGCCTCTTTGCGTATTAAAAAGTTTTAACTAAATTAACTAAATAAATGGGCGTATAACCTGTAACATATCTGACGTAGTCTCCGCCCATATCCGAAATAATCCGAATATTTTACTTCGGGTACGGATTCGGATAGATTTTAATTACGAATATCCGATAGTATTGGTTAAGCTTACGGAGCTTCTATTATACATGTACATCCTACCAACATTATGAATGCGAAAGATTGTGAGTATGTTTGTTACTCTTTCACGGAAAAAGTCCTGAACGGATTTGGATGAAACTTGGAACATATATTTGACAGGCCAGTTGGCTTCGTGATTAGTGACTCTGGTTCAATTCCCACCCAGGACAAACATTTTGTGTGCATGAACATGTCTGTTTGTTCTGTATCTGGGTGTAAATATCTATATAAGTACTAGCCGACCCGGCAGACGTTGTTTTGCCATATTTACCTTATTATAAACTATGAAAATGTATCGTTCTAAAATTATTATATTCGGTAGCTGACCGACAGTCGTTGTCCTGTTTTAACTATAAATATTGAATTCGAACTGGTATGATTAATAAAAAAAATCCAAACACGTAGTATTTATGAATCGAATGCTTTAAGATATACAACAATTGAACTTTTAATTGCGTGATTGCTCTGAGCTAACTGTAAACAACACAAACCTCTTAAAAACAAAGTGTGAAATTTTTCATAAATATTCCGATTGAATCGACTGTGAAATGTGCTCTAAGTAATGATAAATTAATTATTTTATCAATATAATTCCGACCCATGCCTCTGTTTTATAAGATATTTTCAAACAACTGACATTTACGTCAAACACCATAAGGTTACATTATAAGAGTTTATATTGTCAAAAGCGGTAAGGTTACATTACAAAAGTTAATATGTTCGTTATGTTTTCATAAATTTTTCTTACATAAGAACCTTATCCTGACAATAACTAACACAACAAAAGAAGAATTAGCAAAATCGGTCCAGCCGTGCCATGCGTGATGCCGTGACCAAGGGAAATAGGGATACATTTTTATATATATAGATGTATTAGAAAAATAAAAAGTAGTATAATATGTAGTTTATCAGTTATCTGGTTGCCATAGTACAAGCTCTGCTTAGTTTGGGATCAGATGGCCGTGTGTAAGAGAATGTCCCAGGATATTTATTATATTTATATAGAGCATGCCCTAGAATAACATATAGATACTTTTAGGACAGCTAGTATAAAATATAAATGGACCAAGAATGGACCCCAGAGGTACCTACATCTATACATATGCACAGTAGAACCTGACGATGTGACCCTATTTACTTCAATTCACATTAATGTAGCTAACGTATTATTGTTTCGTTATCAACAGCCTAAGATAAGTTAGAATATACCTATAACATTTGGGACGATGGGAGATCCCAAACGTTAAAAATTGTTTTCCCAGCTACAATTTATTAAACGATCTTTAGTAAAACCACTATGTAATGTTACAATTTATTTAAATGATTTATTAAAATGAAAGTAGGAACCTAAGTAGTTAGTATAAAACTCTTTGCATTTAAACCTGGCAAAATTAAAACGTGCTTTTTTCTAGGACATCCTAGTGTTCTAGAAAAAAGCACGTTTTATCCGTATTCAGTTTTATATTTAACTAGCTGTTCCCCGCGGTTTCACCCGCCTTATACGGATAAAACGTGCTTTTTTCTAGAACACTAGGATGTCCTAGAAAAAAGCACGTTTTATCCGTATTCAGTTTTATATTTAACTAGCTGTTCCCCGCGGTTTCACCCGCCTTCCTGAGATTTGAATGTCATAATATATTTATTTATAATCAATCAACATCTAACCACAAAAATTACACCTAGATGGCGTTGAAGTAGCTAGATTTCGAGAAGTTTTGAGTAACAATTTATTTATTTTTGGGAAAAAAAAATCCCGGTATAAAAAGTATCCTATGTTACTTCTAATACCTCCAAGAATATGTGTACAAAATTTCATGATGATCGGTCAAGTAGCTTTTGCGTTCAAGCGTAACAAACAAACTTACATTCACATTTATAATATTTCATTTATGACATAGGGCCATAGGCAATATCTACCTATAACTATTTTTACTTTATTTTACTTTTGACCATAAACACAGAAAACAAAACTTCCTATTACGAAAATTAATTCTGTAAATGGGTCCAAATTTATAAGAACCTAAAACTTACATGTATGAATAAGTATTCAAAAACTTTTATTGATCCAAATAAACAAAAATATATGCATGATTCACAATTCACAAACATACAAAAATCTTATAAAAAAACATTCCCTATTATAATCCCCTATTCCCTATTATTATTTTACACCCTTGCGGGTGAAACTTTTATAAACTTCGAATGTCATATTTATTTAAATATATCGAATCAACAGCTCAAAAAATAAGTTTCAAGCTTCTAGCTCTAAAAATGACGATAGTTCCATACAACTTTTCATCCCCCTTTTAACCCCTTACAATCTTTTTTTCGCATTAAAAAGCATATGTCCTTCCTCAGGCTCTAGACTATCTGTATACCAAATTTCATTTAAATCGGTTCAGTAGTTTTGGCGTGAAAGCGAGACAGGTAGAGTTACTTTCGCATTTATAATATTAGTTAGGATTAGAATTAGTATATTGTGCGGAAAATAAAGTGTCACGAAAAAGAGAGAATAATTGAAAAGGTTAAGTAGGAGTGGCGCGAACGTCACAATTGAGCATTATTATGCTTATTTTATCAGTCATGTTATGACAGTGCGTCGAGTTAGGTACATACATACTTTTTACGAGAAATTCCTTTTTTTCGTCGTATTGCCGTACCTACTGCTTGAGTGTACGAACGATAGTAGTCAACTAAATCTTAGTAACGCAGGTGTTTCATACCATCGAATTGTAAATATATACATTTATATTTTTTTTAATAACATCTTATAATTTAAGCTCTAATCATCCTTAAATCGTTTGTTTAAAGTTTAGTTTGGTATGGTTGCGTAATGTCAGAGGAGGAGTTGGTTTACATTAGTTTCATTTCTTTCTTTGTAACTTTTCTATTTTGCTGTATGTAGGCTTACATTACATAATATAAAAACGCATTTTATAATATTTATGATTGTACAATGATAAAACAGAGAAAATAAAACATATTAGGTATCATTCACAAAAAACCATAGAGGCTTTTAAGAGGAATGACTTATACAACATTAAATCCTTATAATACGGACAGAAAAATATAACAGTAAATATAGAAAAATTGCAAACAGCTGAAACTATGGTCAATTGGATTGGATATTGCCGTGACCGTCGGTAATACAGTGCAACGGTATTACAGTACTCAGGGTTGGGACTTCATTACTGGAATGCTAGATGGCGTTGAAGTAGCTAGATTTTGAGATTTTTTGACAAACAATGTTTTATGTCTATGGTATTTTTCTTTAAGTGTCCTATGTTATACTTTTATACTTCTAAGAATATGAGTAGAAAGTTTCATGATGATCGGTTAAGTAATTTTCGCGTGAAAGCGTAACAAATAAAGTTATATTCACATCTATATCATAAGTAGGGATGAATTATACACATAAAAATAGAATATATATAAATAGTAATAGTTACACGGTTTTTTATTGAAATAATCAAAACTTCTCACTACGTTAGTGACTTCGATAATGCTATAAATTATAATGATTTTGATCGAAGGCATTGAAGTATCTATTATAATAGTTCTTATATGTTTCGCTAGATGGCGCTGTTTTTATTTTATGATCATTTCACTCCCGAGGGATATCACATTTTCCCGGGATAAAAATTAGCCTATATGTTATTCCTGGATATGCTCTATCTATGTGCCAAGCTTCCTCCAAATCTGTCCGGTAGTTTTTGTGTGAAAGAGTAACAAACATTCATACTCAGAAACTTTCAAAATTTTGTAAATAATAGTTTGTTTGGAGATTACAAAACGTCGTACATTCGTCATACATACTTCTTCGCTATTACAAAATTATTTTTACGAACTATGCTATATTATGAAATAAGGGACTAAGCTAGTTTTGAGTTATATAAAACGAACAATCAAAATAATGCATTATTAGTGTGAAGTAATAGATAATCCATTTATTGGTGTGAGTTTGACGACAGTCGATCCAGAATAAATTATGACACGTCACATTTCTTTATTTTCCGTGGCATATTGGAAATCCAGCATTTTTTACAAATTTGCTATAGGTAGTATTCACGTAACTCCAAGACCGTAACATATGAACATACTTATTGATTTAAATTTCAAGTAGCTACAATGATTTTATCGAGAAATCGTGTCGCTCACTATTACATTCACCTAACCTGATAAGATTGTCTGTGGCAAGGATGTACTCGCTGATTACTTTATTACGTTACTATATTTTAATGTAATGGCTTTTAATGGGCGCTTTAGATATATTAGTCAAGAATTTGTTGAGTATTACTCTCATGTCAAATCATATGATGATGAATGGTAATAAGTATAATAAAATATTGGTAATACATTTTTATAGTCCATTTAAATGATTCGTCATAAAAACGTTATTTTTAATAACAATTAAGTTCCTATTTATTTTTGTAACTTTAAATTTTTTTGTGTTTTTCATATAATTTTATGTATTATTTTAATTGATTGCGACTGTGGAATCATTTTCATGTAAAAATTGGAAATATTATTATTAGACGGGTTAAAACGAGGACAAAGACAAGACACATTATCTTTTGACATACTATGTAACCCGAGGACTTTCAATAATCATTATTTCTTCTGTGTAACCTCCGTAAAATCTTTGTGAAGGAAGGAAATAAATAAACTATTACTATTATATTATATTATTAACAGAAGTCAAATCACTACATAGTATAAAACAAAGTCGCTTTCTCTGTCCCTATATCCCTGTGTATGCTTAAATCTTACATATAATTGCTTATAATTTTTACAGTGGTAGAGCTCTTACTGCAGAGTTCGTCCGGGGAAGTACCACCTTACCCATTTCTGCCGATGCATAAGCAGATGTCGTGGGTGCTTTTTATCGTGTAGGGTTTTGGATTTTGTATGTTGTTGTAGAAATTGAATGCCATCTCAACTGACCGGAGACTCAACTTCTTGTTGGAGAGTGAATGATTAGTGCAATGATTAGGATACACTGACGACAATCCTCCTTTTAAGCACTCTCCGATTTCGCAGGCCAATGATTACTCAAAAAAATACTTTGCTTTCATAAAGATACAGTGTTTTTTTAAATACTATTCGGGTATCTAAAAAAGGATCTATCAAGGATTGATTAGGTATATAAGCTAAAATAAACAGGTTGCTGACGATACTTAATTTAGTTTACAGATGAAATGCAATGTTCAAATTTGGAATATGTAAATTCAAATAAATTTTATTGCATCTATCTTCTATTTATATATATATAAATGAATCCCTATTTCCCTTGGTCACGGCATCACGCATAGACGGCTGGACAAATTTCGCTAATTCTTTTTTTGTTGTGTTTGTTATTGTCAGGAGATGGTTCTTATGAACGAAAAAATTAAGAAAGTTGCGTGGAAAATTAGAAAATTTAAAAAACATAACGACCATATTAACTTTTCTAATGTAACCTTACCGCTTTTACAATACCTATAAACTCTTATAATTTAACCTTGGTGTTTGACATAAATGTCAGTCGTTTGAAAATATCGTGTAAAACAGAGGCATGGGTCGGAATTATATTGATAAAGTATTTTAATTAATTTATAATTTTTTAGTGCACATTTCACAGTCGATTCAATCGGAAGATTCGAATTCAATATTCATAGTTGACAGGACAGCGTCTGTCGGGTCAGCTAGTATATATATAAAAATGAATCCCTATTTCCCTTGGTCACGGCATCACGCATGAACGGCTGGACCGATTGCGCTAATTCTTTTTTGTTGTATTTGTTATTGTCAGGAGAAGGTTCTTATGAAAGAAAAAATTAAGAAAGTGGCGTGAAAAATTGAAAATTTAAGAAAACTTCACGATTTCATGAGCGCTTTTGACATTGTTGACTTTTTTAATGTAATCTGCTTGACATTATTGTCAGTCCTTTGACAGTTGGCGCGATTGACAGAATGGGCGCTCTAAATATCGTTTAAAATAGAGGTGGCGGCCGCAATTATATTAATAAACTAATTAATTTATAATTTTTTAGTGCACATTTCACAGTCGATTCAATCGGAAGATTCGAATTCAATGTTCATAGTTAAGACTTTAAGACAGGACAACGTCTGTCGAGTCAGCTAGACTATTATAATAATAGTTGTAGAACCGCCGTTTTTGTGCATAAACATTAAAAATTGATATTTGCATAGATTGCTCTTGATGTAGGGTGTATAATAGGATACAACAAGACCATTTTTGAAAACTTTGTGTGTTTAAACACGCTAATTACTAACTCTAAACACTGCTGGATGATTTATAAAGATTTTAATGGGACATTCTTAGGAAACTGAAAAGTAGCTTGGGGCCGTTTTTTTTATTTATTTAATCAAAATCGGTTTCGATTTTAATTTATCACGCGTACGAAGAAGAAGCGAATGTATTTAAAGAAATAAAAAGTTGTATATGTACCTAGTACCTATATCAGATATCTGGTTCCCATAGTACAAGCTCTGCTTAGGTTGGGATCAGATGGCTGTGTAAAGAATGTCCCAGGATATCTATTTATTTATGTACAGTTATTTTACATTGTATATTTTGAAAGTATTTTAATAATAAAATATTGTTCTCAATGCACCTCAGGTGTCTTAGTCAGATGAACAAAAATGACATTTGGTGGGTTGCCACGTAATCTTAAAGTAAAAGTAGTGTTGTATCCTGAGCGATCGAGTATTTCAAAAGAGAATCGAATATTGTGATTCATCATGTTATATCCAAATTAAATGCACTTGGGAGCGTTATATAAGTTTGTATGCTGTAATTACAAGAAACTCAAACTACTACTGCTACAACGTTTAACATAAGAGCTAAACTACCTAGTTCATTTCATTGGTTTATCATAAGGAATTCGCATTTATCGAAAGCGATATGGTAATTCTTACTCTTCTTCTAATTCTTTCCACCATACGTGCCTATTTATCATCATTATCTTAGTCGAAAGAGTAAGTCGAAAAAATTAAATGAAATGCCGTTTTTTTTAGTCACAATTTACTTCTTTATAATTAATAACTTTCAGATTCTGAGTCTGTTACTCTTATTATAAAGGTTTCTGTCACATCGTCAATAAGGTGGTCGAGTTGCATCATTTTGTTCTTTTCCTTTCTTTATGACATGATCAATACAACTCGACCACCGCTGTGGTGTTACCTGTGTCCATATTAGTTCGATGGGATTTAATTCACAATGGTAAGGGGGTAGTCTTAAGACTTGATTTGTTATTTGTTATTTGTTGAAAGAAAAGTTTAGATATTATTTATGTTTATTCAATTTGTTATATTTATATAATAACATATAAATTTATTAAGCATTTAATTACACCAATGATACAATTTTATCGAAAGGTCATATCACAATTGTTCGATGAATCATTCTTATTGAGCCACACTACATAACTATCCTATGTTCTTGTAACATTTAAAAACAAAGTCGATTGCAGCTGCCTTTTTAGTCCATCTATCTAAAAGTCAGACTATATAGTTATTTGTGACAATTACAATGGAATCATGTTACTGGAAATTTGGAAGTATGGTAGCAGCCCTGCCATGTAAAAGAAAAATACTTTGTTTACCATAATTGATTACTAACAATTTAGCTATCAACTAAGTTCGTTAAAAGATTTTTAATATAAAGATTAGGCCACATATATATATACACATACATATTCTTAAGTAGTAAAATACATATACAGAGAAAATCTAAATTTTAAGTATACTGATCGATAGATCCCTTGAAACAAAGTAAGATAGTATCAAAAGTTAGAATGTATCTTTGCTTTGTGTCATGTTTATTTTACTTTTACAAATCTTAAAATATTTTAAATAAATTTTATAAAATATTAAGTACCTCCTAGAGAATCTAATCTGATGGATTATACATATTTAAATGAATATTTATTTTATTTCCCAATGCAAGATTCCTTTAGTATATATATGACAATTATTACATTGACGTAACTCCTTCGCACTCGCATGGGCACTTAATTTATTTAGCTTAGCAACATCTTTACCATGCATGTGACCTAAATGTCCATGCCAACAACGTATGTCAATTGCTGAATCACTGCAATTATATGTATACTGATTCTGATTCCTGGAGTCAATTAATCTACCACATGAAAGAAATTGTGCATGTGTTCATGTAAAGTCGTCAACATTTAACAAACTGACTTCAAATTTAACCTCAATGAGTAGTAGAGCTCTTCATGCAGAGTCCTTCCGGGGATGTACTAATACCTTACCCATTTCTGCCGTGAAGTAGTAGTGCACTTGTATTACTGTTTTTCGGTTAGAAAGGTAAGGGGGCCGGTGAAATTATAGGCACATGAGACTTAAGATCTTTACGTCTCAGCGTCGACAACGCATTGGCGATGCCCCAGGTGTTGCAAATGTCCATAGGGGGTGGTGACTACTAACCATCAGGTGGACCGACTGGTTATAGGTCGGCCCATGTAGCATTTAAAATAATAACCATACATACCTGTCTATTATAAATGGGGTACAGCCTCTAACGTGCCTCTCTCTCTATTACTTCAACAGGCTTTATGTCTGTCACCAACGTACTTCCATTCACCATTTTTATTATAAGATCTACCTCTATTCTCCAACTGACATGCCAACTGGCTTGGTGGTTAGCGACCCTAACTGCCAAGTCGGTCGCGAGTTGCATTCCCACCCAGGACAAACATTTGTGTCCATGAACATGTCTGTTTTTTCTGTGTCTGGGTGTAAATATCTATATAATAGGTTGGGGAAAAAGTTTCTACGCATTTTTTAAGAATATCAAAACACTTTTTAACATAGTTTATTTACATTTAACTAAAGTATGTAGGTACCATTTTGTTTGATAACTTTTTGCCATATTGTAGGAAGGGACCTGATCCCATTGCTATAGAAACTATTGGAACTTCTGATCAAAATACCACTACAAGTGGTTTTGGCAGTCCTCTCGTGATGTTAACCTGACACTGCCTAAAGAATTCTGAAGGAACCGAAACAGGTGGAAATCTGAAGGTGCAAGGTCAGGACTATACGGCGGATGCATTAATACCTCCGAGCCAAACTCTCTTAATTTTTGTTGAGTGGCTAAAGATGTGTGAAGTCTAGCGTTATCATGATGAAAAACCACACCCCTTCTGTTGATTAATTCCGGCCGCTTTCTCTCAACTTCTTGCTTTAATCTCGTCAGTTGTTCGCAGTAGAGTTCAGAATCGATGGTCCTGCCTGGTGGTAACAGCTCATAATGAATAATGCCCTTCCAATCTCACCACACACACAGCATCACCTTGTTGCGAGTTAACCCGGGTTTTGCCACAGTCTGTGAAGCCTGTCCGGCCTTTGACTAAGACCTGTTTCGCACGTTCTTGTCGTACGTGATCCACCTTTCATCACCAGTTATCATCTTCTTCAAAAATGGTTCGGTTTCATTACGTCGTAATAAAGAATCACAAATGAGTACACGGTTCATTAGGTTTCTTTCAGTGAGCTCGTGAGGTACCCAAATATCGAGCTTTTTCGTGTACCCAGTTTTTTTCAAATGCGCCAAAACTGTTTTGTGGTCAATACCCAGTTCTTCAGCTACGTCGTAACTACTGATATGCCGATCTTGCTCCACTTTTTCAAAAATGGCATCCATTTTATCCGTAATAGGGCGAACAGAACGACGTGCATCTTTGACATGAAAATTTCCGGATTGAAAACGCTTAAACCAAATTTGTGCTACTCTCACAGACACTGCACTAGGTCCATAAACATCGCAAATTTTAAAATGTATCGAATTTCTTCATTAGATTCACTCATCTTGACGGTACGAAAAACAATTGAAAATCACACATTTTCCTAATTTGAATTTGGAATTATGTTCTTTAAAATTTAAACTTTCAATGATACCAATACCAGTCAGATACAAATAGTATAGCCAAAGAGATTTTATTACAAGTTCATACATACTATAATGCGAAAAGACTTTTTCCCCAACCTAATATGTAGTTTATCAGTTTTCTGGTTGCCAAAGGTTGGTTGGTTGTAAAAGATATCCCAGGATATTTTAACTGTCGTAGTTATCCTTGTTTAAAAGCTTTATTTTTCCCGGAGTAAAATACGTACGTACATATGTATAACTAGCTGTCCCCCGCGGGTTTATCCACGTTCCCGAGGGATGTTACTATTCCCCGGCATTATTCCAGGGCATATATATAGAATATGTGCCATGTTTCTTTCTAATTAATATAGATTAGTAGTTTTTACGTAAAAAAATAACAAACATCCTTTCAGCCACTTGTGACAATTATTCTGGAGATACATAAGATTTCTTTAAATCGCACTTGACCGTTATCAACCGCCTCTTTTAAACGGTTAGTAGTTTAACCCTTATGTCTCCCGATTTCACTTAGAAACTGCACTGAGGGATTAGGAAGACGGGCGTTGAAGGCCGGTTACGACGTTACGAGGGGCGTGGGTCTCACGAAAAATCGTTATGTTTTATTACGTCGTTATCTGTCTATTTCTATCCAGTTTCCAGGCAGATATACGAGTAATTTTGTTAAAGTTGAACGAAGATTCAATCCACCTCTTTTCGACAGTGAAATTCTTTATTTGAAATAAAGAATCCAAAGTTTAATTTTCATGATTCTAACATCAAAAATAATAGTACCCTTAAGAATATTAACTTTCATCGTAATTGGTGTAATTGTGAAAAATTCAGGATATATTTAGCAAATTTGGAAAGACACATTTACGTTGCAAGTTAAATAAAAGCTTATAAAAATGGCGGACTTCTATACTAACTACTGAACAGTAAAAATTTAAATACACTGCCAAAATCTTTACTAAGTGCAGCCTACGTTATACAAGGAACCTGTTTCCAAAATTCCATGCCTATCGATATCAATTTAATAATATTAAAGATATACATAGAATTTAATCCAAATTCAGAATATCCGAGAATATACAATACCAACCCATATACAATATTTGATACAAAGAAAAAACAGTAAATTATTCAAATACAAGTAAACCATAAACAAAATTTGATGTCATATTTAAATCTAGAAACAAAATAGTAATATATTACAATGAAACAGAAAAATAAACTATCATAATGAAAAAAATATATATTCTCCGTGGTCAAAAGATTAACTTATTATTTCAATAATCATCTTTACTTATAATCTAAATAGTATAATGCTATAAAAAATTCAATTATGATTTTCAATTAAATCAATTTTGAATTAAAAATAACATTTGAAACGGTCAGTATTATATGACGGTAACTATGAGCTTATCAGCTATTAAATACATAGTGTTATTTTACACGCTTTTTATTACTTTAAATGTAAAATTAAGCTATTTTTGTTATGGAAAATAAAAATCTTGCATTAACATTTTTTATTTCGATCACCATTTGAAATGCTGTTAAGCGTACCTTACTTCTTTTCTTTTATTTTATGCCACATGTGCCGATAAACTGGTCCCCCTGATGGTAAGTGATCACCGCCGCGCCGCCTATGCACACCAGGGTCATCGCCAATACGTTTGCGTTCCCGAGACGTGAAGTTGTTAAGACTCATGTCCCTGTAATTTCACCGGCCCCTTACCTTTTTAACCGAAATACAATAATACAATAAAAAAATGTAATTCTGCTTCACGGCGGTAATGGGTCAGGTGGTATTACTTCCCCAAATGAACTCGCCCCTCTTATTCAGCTAATACAAACTTCGTCTGCGAGCCGCTTCACGGAGGCCCAGGAGAGTTTACCTCTCACGTGATTAGTAGTATTAGCGTAGTATACGACAGAGATCGAACATAGAGGCCGCGACGAAAACTCCTTGAGCTAGTGTAATTTTCTTTACAGAATCAAGCCCCTGCACTAAGAGCTCTACTATTCTAATGAAGCTACTAGCGAATTCTTCTCGAGAATATTTTTATTGTTAAAGCTAGTATGGGTATTACATCCATTATTTTCTTGAAGTTTCTGTAAAATTCATATAATTTAGATCTCAATTAAAATTCTAAAACAAAATCAGTAAACAGGGGTAAATATTATCTATATAGGGGTCTTATATTCGGACTAGAAGGAAAGAAAGAGATAAACCCAATGTCCAATCCGGAACATATCTATATGTGTGCCAAATCTTATCCCTATTTTATAAGCCGTTACGGAGTTGAGAGGTAACAAACATGCACACACATAACTTTCCCATTTATAGTATTTGTCAGAAACCTGATAAGATAATATATTTTAGTAGTGTTTATAAAGAATTTTATATCTAATGATTCGATCTATTTCTAAACTCTGCCTTATTACATACCATTACTTTGATGAAAATTGTAATTGAAAATCTGTATTTTGTCTCTTTAGGATATACAAGAAGTAGAAACTTTGTTGGTAGCTGACAATCAAATATCTAAGATAGAGAGGGATGCTGTACCGCGGGGCTTAAAGCACGTGCACCTCGGTATCAACCAGCTAAGCACTCTGAACGGAGAACTCAGAGATTTGGATGATTTGGAATGGATTTTCATTAACGGCAATAAGCTCAAATCAATTGAGAATGAATTGCCCGTAGTAAGTATTTTTACTATTGTTTAGTAGTAAGGTTTGATTTTCAATGGTATCTGTCAATATTTATTTTTATATAAAATACCTACTCATCAAAATAATTACACGAGGTTTATCCAGTGATTGAAAATCAGCCCTTATATCTAATACATAATTAACGCTATCCTTCATCTCATTAAGTACTTAACAGATACTCCATATTTCAGAAAGCGAAAAAGATTCTTCTTATTCACGCCGCTAACAACGAGTTACAAAGCTTGCCAAAGGACTTGCAGCAAATGCCGTCGTTAGAGTCTCTATATTTCTATAAAAATGTTATAAAAACACTGGATGGAGCGTTACAAAAATCACGCAGGCTGATGCGCATAGGTCTTTCATTCAATAAGATAGAATACGTGAGTATTATTGTTCCTTTAGTTATAGAATATTTAGTGAACAACTAAATGGAATAAATATTTTATTTTTTAGCTGTCGGAGGACGAATTCACTGAAGCCGAAAGGCTTGCTGAACTGGATTTTGCATACAATCAACTTCAATCTCTAAATGGCTCCATGAGGAGCTTAAAGTCTTTAAGATATTTAAATTTAACTCATAATTTCATGACTGAGTTTTCGCTTCAAGAAATTAAAGGTCTTAGAAGATTATCTGTTATTGATCTTTCCCATAATAAAATAAGCCGTGTTTCGGGAACTACGGATGTAAGTTTTTATTATTATTATTTTTTGTCGGGAAGTACGGCTCTCCACATATATCCGCGTAAAATAACAGCGTCGGCGACGACAGCAGCGGGCAGCGGCGGGGCGGCGGCGGCAGCAATGGCGGGCTATAGCAAAATACCCCCGCCCGCGCTCTGTTCAGCTGCCGGCTCACCGGCTATTTATAGTCTTATTGTATTTAGACTTCTGAATTCACGTCAAACTTCATTAACATAAACCCTTGATAGAATCATTTAACGTTATATGTATGTGGAGAGACCCTTCGAAAACATAAGTTATTTTCTTATCCTACTAATTCACTTAATCGTACTATTCTTACCTACCTCACCAATATTATTATAAACTAACTGTTCCCTGCCACGCTTCGCTATGGCACATTGTTATTGAATGGTTGAGAAATGAGAAACAAAACAAAGACGGTCGCGGATATGTGACTGATGCAAAAAATAGAAAAAAGCAATCCTTGATGCGGATTATATATCATGCTAAAATTTAAACTCGATCGGTGCAGAACTTTTTGAGTTTTTGAAGCGTACACAAATCAACATAACATTTTTATATATATAATATTATTATAAATGTATTATTTACTCTACCCCTGTCTGTTTGTTATCATTTCACGACTTAACGGCCAATTTGGAAAAGAGGGGGCATAGGCTATTCTTTATCCACGAAGATGTAATTGCAGATCAAAAGCGATATTTATTAATATAATTACTTAACTAAATTTGCAGAATTTGGTGGATGTGGAAACGCGCGTTCTTGAATTACGTTTGGATCATAACCACATCCTCACTTTAGGCGGAGCGCTGATGAGTCTACGAGGCCTTTTGAGACTTAACTTAAGCAACAACCTACTTCAACAAATATCACCAAATGACTTGCTTGGTTTAGTGGATTTAAGATTTCTGGACGTTTCGCATAATCATATTACAACTTTAGAAGAAACTTCGAAGGTTTGTTTAAATAAGTAATGAAAAGTGTTTGCGTATCAGGCTTTGCGAGCATTTGCGAGTTTATTTGCACCTTATCAGTTGAAAGTCTATTTTAGCTAATGCGCATGTGGTACTGTACTTTTCGGATGTCTGCTAATAAAATTAATGTCCATGTCATTATTTTCAGACATTTTTACCATCGCTTGAGGAATTAATAGCACATCATAATAATATCACAACTCTTGACAAGGACTTCCATGGTTTACCGTCATTGTGTATGGCGGATTTATCGTATAATAAAATACAGTCTGTGAATTATGACCTCGTGTCGAAGTCTCGATGTACAATAAATGGAGTACCTAGTATAATGAAGATTTACCTACAAGGTGGGTATATCATACATACCACCTATTAATAAACAGTTTGAATGTACATTACAACATTAAATACATTGTAGATACACTCACTTAGATGTCTTCTATCCCACCACATCGAATGCATTGTTCACATGACGACAGAATATTAATCGATCCATCTTTTCTGTGCGCACGCGTACTATGGTAGGACAGGTCAGGTATGGGCAAAAACTAAGATTGAGAACTAAAAAAACCGGCTGTAATTGATAATTTAAAATAGATTAAAAGATTATGATATCCGGGACAGTCCTACTTGTGACTGTATTGTTCTATGATAATTTCCAACACTTTATTACAGTTTGCATTTAAGGAGTATATTTATTTCTGATAACCTTTATAAATGTTTATGAAATGATTTACAATTTTAAATTGATTGATTAAATTGATAATACTACTTAATGCCCTTATAATAGCCCTATACTTAAAATGTTAAAAATACAAAGGTAGCAACAAGGCAAAGAAGCTTTGCCTTACATAAAATAAACTTTTAGGTACTGCTTTCGTTTATCTTATTGTATATGTTTAAAATATATTTTTGTTTGTAAGTCATTAATAATATCTTGCAAAGCGATTTGTTTGTTTTCCACCATTGTCGAAAATGCTACTGCGAACTTTAACATTTTTCGTATTTCAAATTTCACCGCAAACATACAGTATTGTGAATAAGGTAGCGACGCAAATTATTATATCTTTGTGATGCTTGCGACAGACTGATAATAATATGCCGATAGATGTCGGAGTCGGAACTTTGAAAGTGATGTTTAATAAATAAGAAGGAAATTTCCCTTACAGATAACCCTGTTCTATGCAACGATCGGTTGTACGAGTTGATGACGGTACTGGAGAACCTGAACGCCCGCGTGAGCGGGGTTTTGAACTGCGTGGCACCGCAGACCGCTGCGCCGGTACTAATGAGAGCTCTTAACGACATCGTGCCTCAGCAGGGCTCATCTGTGATAGTAGTGGCACACATGGGTCCGGCCATGCGTGCCCCACCCGCCGAGGCAGCAGACCGAGAGGCAATCCTGCCGGTGTTGTCGCAGCTCACCTATCAGCGCGTCGGCGCTCTCATCGGACATGTGCTACCGGACCGAGAGACCGGCCTACCCGTGGTAGTGGAGCCTCCGGTGACCCTGCCGCCTGCAAACACGAAAGTTGTAGTAAAATGGCCTGACGAACGGAGGGTTGAGGAGCATGCGCATCCTCTCGCCGAACATCTGCGCCTGCGCGACCTGAACGCGTCGCCCCAGTGAGCGCGATACATTCGGGCGCCGCCTACGCCGACGCCATTGAACTAAGTGCTTCGCCTTAGAAAATATACTGTCTCTAACCTAGACTAGGGCAGAGTGTCTTCTGATTTGGCCGGATGCTTGGTTTTTTTTTTGATAAACATAGATATCCTCCTATCAGCTCCAGAAATGTAAATAGGCACTATTAGGCACTTCAGGTTGACAATAAAACTTAAACACGTGATTTAGGTTTCATTGCCTATCTAAAGTATAGTAAAGCAACCGACGAAGAATTGTACCTATTTGCCGTAAGTAGGTATAGCATGTGGCAGATTTAATTCCTTTAAAAATTAAGTTTAATTAGGTTTAAGATAAATCTTTTGACGTGGAGACGCATTTTTACAATGATAATACAAATTGTTCAATCATTACTAGTATCACATTAAGTTAAAATACCGATAGGTATGTAGATCTTCGAAGTGCTAAAAAGTCAGGTCTACAAATTATTCTATATGGAAATTAATATTATGTGGGCAGTCCAAAAGCACAATTTCTGAAATAACAATAATTGTACATTTCAACTACCTACATATTTATTTATACTTTCACATTAGATAGATATGAGGGCATTTTCAAAAATCTTTTATTTATCATGTTCCATACCTAAGTTATTGTAACACAATAAAATTTTAATTAAGATATATATATAAAGTATTGAATGTGAGAAGTTACTGTGGTGCGTTGTGGTAACTGGCAATATCTACTGGTTTATAAATATTTATTGCAATTATGCATATTTAAATATACCTACATTTTATTTCTTAAATCCTTTCCAAGTTTCTCTAACTTACCGCCAATGAATAGAATATAAAGTTCAATTTCGCTCATTCTTCGAAAGATTTATTGTAGAGTATAAACCAGCTCAATTATTGCAACAGTGTATCATTTTGTGAGGATGAGTATGACAATAATGGTATTGTGGTATTGTGCGCCCGAATTTTCCGTGCGTGTTTAGTATAAAATGGTAATGTTTGCTGGATGTTAGCAATGAACATATGTGCGAAATGTGTACATAACCTATAATTAGCTAAAATATATCTGTTGTTAACAGAATTTACTGAACGAAAGAAAAAAAAAATATATTAAATGCTTTTTAATGCTTTGTAGACACCGCGTAAATTCAGAGAATAATAACATGATATGTGTCTAAAACGACGAAAGAAATTAAGACTACTGTGTAATTTAGATTCGGTCAATTAACACTTACTAATTTAAAAAATATAAGCAGCTAATTACTTTTATTGGAGCCCAATTTGTTGTGCTTACTGATTATTGTGTTAATATTTCGACTTCATTGAGCCTACCTATGTTTACCATTACCTACGTGTATTATTCTTGTGTAACAAAAGAATTCATTCAGTAAGTTTGTATCTAGATCTTTGTCTACCATTGCTAGATATACTTAGAAGTATAGGTGAAAGATGTACGGCGGTACAAAACTATAATTGTAGATGTTGATAAAATAAATAATTCTCATATTAGTTGTAACTTTTATTATTACTGACTGTCATTTCGCATTCCGCTTTAAATTAAAACGGATTGATTATCATGTTTAGTATTCATTATTCCTTACGGGAAAGGAAAGAGGTGTTTTTCCTTCTCGCAGTCTTATACTTAAAATAAATATCCCGGGACATACTTTACACACGGCCATCTGATTCCAAACTAAGCGTAGTTTGTACTATGGAAACCAGATAACTGATATACTACTTTTTTCTAAATACATACTTATATAGATATTGACACCCAGACACAGAACAAACAGACATGTTCATGCACACAAATGTTTGTCCTGGGTGGGAATAGAACCCACGACCTTCGGCTTGGCAGTCAGAGTCGCTTATCAATCCAACTGGCCTGTCAACTTGACCACAATATTACTTTGGTGAGCATAGTAAGTGGTAATGTGGCAAATCGCGGTAAGAACTCAAAACCTAGAAGGGTACCGACTCTCAAATGCAGCTATTGGAAGGAAACCATTAAGATGAACGACAAAACCAACTATATATATATATATGTAGAGTATAGGTCCATTTCTGCCCCTCTCGATGACCGAAAAAGGAAAGCATTAAACTTGCCTAACCGAAACAGTACGGTAGACACTGATATTCTGAGCTTGTGGATGTGCTTCGTATGCTACGCAAGGATATGGCAGTAGTCAAAGAGAATATACGTGTATATGATAACGTTATCAAAGCTTGCGAAGACCTCAATATTACCAAGAGATCTTTAAAAGGTTGGCATCTCAAATTGAACTATTCACAAACAGAAACTATTCTTGACAGCGCAATGTAAACACACAAATAACTGATGTATATTTATTAAGTAGACATAAGTATTATTTAAAACGTATAATAAAATTTTACTTTACAATCATAAGTGTCAAAGAAGCTATCGGAGGGAGATGAAGGGATAAGATTTGTACATAGCTAAATGTGTTTTATTATTGAATGTTGCTTCTTACATTATGACCAGTCTTGAGTAGCTATGTGTACCCGAATCCTTGAAAATTACACGTGTACCAATACCCTCTTGGCCGGTCTTATTATCAGCTTGCGAATTCCACCCTCTTAGCTAATATAGGGGGAATTTCATAAAGATATCGTTTTATTATTACTTATAACTTAAACCAGGTTAAGGCCAGCTATTGTCTAATGATTGGATGATGAACCTACCATCGAATATCAGAAAAGCCGCATGTATGGCTGAGCCCAACATCTTTTTAGCTATTAATTATTTAACTGAGGTTTCAAGACCTTGCTTAAAACATTTTAAAAATCTGCGTTAATGCCGCTGAGTTTACAGACATAGCAATTGTAACAATATGCATTCATATTATTACAATACATATTACGATACAGATTGCAATAATGATATTGCTTTCTTACAGTACCTAAGTAATTATTGATTAAGATCCTTGGTATGCAATTATTAAAGTACCTACATCACTCCAAGCATTTTTACCATGAATCATGCAAAAAGCCTTATGACGTTGTGAGGACTTCGCCAGAAATGTGTATGCATTTTCTAAATTTAGTGCCTAAATTTCAAGTAGATAAAAAAAAAAACAATCATAAATTATAATCTACACCTGGCTCAGAAGGCTGCTAGAGTATTAGGTCTCTGAAATTATTTTACCGACACCAGTGGCTAGACGAACGCATCGTTGCTGCAGAACTGATCCGCCGAGAATTAAACGACGACTTTGAGAAACTATATCCTATTTTTTACATTAGGTAGTACAAACATTTGTGAATATGGACGTGTATTTCCATGAAAGGGGTACTAGATCAATAGAACTTGATAACCTTGAGTACTACATGACCAGAGAGTATGTTAACCAGACTGAAATACGCTCAATTGACCTACAAAATTGTCTATACTTCCTACCCAGTGTAAGTACTTGGGTGTTATAATCATGTGAGAAACTCAAAATACTCAATATGAATATTAAATGAGAACGAGCTCCTTGCAGAATTTTGTACTCGTTTGCGAGACATTTTAGGTACACGCTGCAAGGAACCTCTGAAGCGATATCATTTCTAATGAAGTTCATCCGGTCCTTAAATTATTTATCACTTAACGAGCCTCTGCGTCACAGCAATTGATATCCGTTTCCGTCAATGTTGCCATCGTAATAAAAAAGCTACCATGATGTGTGAAAAAATACGATTGGAAACTATTACTGAATGCTAAGAAGCTTACTAATTTTGGGACAAGATTCAGAATACAACTGTCTGAAAATGTCCTGTGAATTTAGCTCTCTATAATCTATATCTTCCACACAGTAACACAGAGTGTGAAAGGATTTTAATCAAGTCAAGAATATGAAGACGTAAGTAATAACGTAAGTGGTAAACACATTAGTACGACAAGTGATTAAAAATCATAGAAATTATAGAAAGTTTAAGGTGTATCGCGATAATATATACAACCAAATTTTAATAAAGTGCAAAGTATTTGATACATACGTAATGAAAGATAAACCAATAGAAACTTGGCTATAATTAGCTATTTTCAAAAGCCATAGAAATAATATATATTACAATAGATTGACAACAGTAATCAAAGATGACAACTGGTATTACATTATGAAGTACTATCAGCCAGTTAGTAAGGAGATTATACGTCATTCACCCCCTCTATGTTTTCTTGATCGAGGAGGTAATCATTTAGACGAATTGGGAGTCTCCTTAACCTTGCTGATCTACGAACGGCCTGAGGTAGTTCGGCACCGTTGTTATCGGCTTCAGGAGTTCTAATAATTTCTTCTTCATTATTTTCATCATCGTTTGAATGATCGTTTCTGTTTTCCGTATTTCGACATCTTATCTCAGCTTCATCCACCAACGTAACAGGAAGCGGCGCCAAATGCCTGTTAGACACCGTCGATTCCTGGCCATTGCTGCGTCTCACGTACGAGTAACTTGGGTTACTATGCAGGAGCTCAACTTCCTCCACATAGGGATCAGTCTTTGAACCTCGTACATATTTTTTTAACAATACTGGACCTGGAACGAGCCACGATGGAAGGGATTCTCCAACAGGTGTTCTTCGAGGAAAGTTAAATAGTCTCTCGTGTGGAGTGGCATTTATCGATGTGCACAAAAGTGAGCGTACGCAGTGTAGTGACGGTTTTAAAGCTTGCTCCCAATTTTCAATGGGTAGATTTTTTGAACGTAAGTAAAGTTGTATTGTTCTCCAAAGAGTTCCATTCAATCTTTCTACCTGGCCGTTTCCTTGCGGATTATACGGCGTTGTGCGAGAAGATGCGATGTTACAATTTCGTAAGAAGGTCTGCAGATCTTCTGACATGAAGGAAGCACCTCGGTCACTATGTATATATAGGGGTTGACCAAATTCAAAAAATATATTTCTGAGACAGTTTATGACAGTCACAGAGGTCATGTCCGCGCAAGGATAGGCAAACGGATACCGTGAAAATTCATCTATTATCGTGAGTATATACTTGTTCTTAGTATTTGATGGCAAAGGACCCTTAAAATCAATATTCAGTCGCTCAAAAGCTGATGTAGCTTTAATAAGTATTCCTTTGGATTTTGCGAATCGTGGCTTAATTTCTGCGCATATTGGACATGAGGCAGTCATTTGCTTAATATCATTGATAGAGTAGGGCATATTTTTCTGCCTAATCCAGTGGTACATTCTAGTTATTCCTGGATGAGAAAGGGCATCATGTAGTTCATATAACTTGTTGTTACTTATGGATGCGCAAACTCTCGAGAGGGCATCAGCTGCAACATTTTCGTTACCTGGTCTATAAATGATGTCATACTTGTAGCATGATAGTTCTAGCCTCCATCTTTCAAATTTGTCGTTCTTTATTTTGCTTGTATGACTTTGGCTAAAGATGTGGCTCACGGATTTCTGATCTGTGATAAGAATAAAATGTCTATTCAGTAGATAATGCCGCCATTTTCTGAGACTTTCAACGATGGCACAAGCTTCTTTTTCTACAGAAGCATGCTTGCGTTCACTGTCTGATAGCGTTCTTGAAAAGAATGCAACGGGGCGACCTTTTTGGGAAAGCGTCGCGGCTAAAGCAAACTCGGAAGCATCTGTTTCAACTGTTAATATTTCCATTTCATCAATAGCAACCAATGCTGCCTTCTGTATGTCTGCTTTTAGTTGCTGAAAGCTGTTCTGCACAGTCTCATTAAGAGGAAAGTGGGTTGCATTAATTAACGGTTGGATCTTCTCGGAAAATTTGTTGACCCATTTGGCGTAGTGAGCAAACAGCCCTTGTGCTCTTTTGAGTTCAGCGGCATTAGATGGTAGCGGCAAATTTATAAGAGGAACAAGTCGATCTTTATCAGGCTCAATCGTATTATTTGTAATCGTGTAACCCAAAAGGCTTATCGTGCTTTTGCTAAAGTTACATTTTTGCTCATTTAACGTTAGTCTGTATTTCTTCACTACGGCCATAAATTGTCGCAAATTTCTATCGTGTTCCTCCTTGTTTTTGCCACAAACAGTAACGTCATCGAGATAAGCGAAGATTCCTTGTAGCTTTTCCTTATCGATAATATATTCAAGAGTTCGTTGAAAGGCGGCTACACCATTGGTAACTCCAAATGGTATTCTCGTGAATTGATAAAGTTTTCCACAAGCCTCGAACGCAGTAAAATTTCTTTCTCTTTCTAATATCGGTACCTGATGATATGCGCTCTTCAAGTCGATCTGGCTAAAGTAATTAAACTTAGCTACCTTTGAAACAATCAATTCTATGTTAGGAAGTGGGTACGCGTCCAGGCATGTAAACCTATTGATAGTTCTGGAGTAATCGACGACCATGCGCTTGCGATGTCCTCCACCACCAGTAACCAGGACCTGAGCGCGCCATGGAGATATACTTGGTTCTATTATACCATCTTTTAAGAGTTTTGCTATTTCTATCTTAATAAATTCTTGATCTTCTTCGCTATGGCGTCTAGATTTAATAGCGACAGGAGCTAAGTCTTCAGACAGGTGTGTAAAAATGGTGGCTGGTGGTACAGAAGCTTCCATTACACAGATTTGGAGAGCCTCTCTAGTACCTCCAAATTGGAATTCAAGCTTAGAATGATCTTTCAAAATATCATGTCCAATTATAACATCTGCGCATAAGTTGTCCACTATTAAAAGGGGACGGTTTACATATTTATGTTTGCTAATAATAAGAGTAACAAAACATATTCCATCGACATATGATGTGTGGCTAAGCGATGCCAGATTAATGGTTTGTTTATATGGTCTTTCTTTCAATTTCATCATATGAGCTATATTTTTCTCGATGAAACTCACAGAACTTCCTGTATCTATGAGAGCGTCTACGATGATATCATTTACTGTAATGGCAACTGTTGCTTGTTTTAAAGTAGACGGCGATGCAGCTGAAAATACAGTGCTGATAGACTTTGGTTGTGGTACAGTAGGGTTTATAGGAGTGGATATGGCATTGCTAGTGGTGGAGCTCTGTGACCGACAAACTGACGCAAAGTGTCCTTTTTTGGAACATATCTGACAAGAAACATGGAAAGCAGGACACTTAAACCTCTGATGAAGATTCCCACCACAAAAGAAACAGCGCTTTGTTGATTGATGTCTTGTCAGAGGAACTGATACTGCAGCACTAGAACTTGGTGTGACTTGCGGTTGTGAGATTTCTTTAAGTAAAGCAGGCGTCGACAGAGCGTTTAATGTATTAGGGATACTAACGCTCATTGTGGCGGAATCTTTCTCAGCTGTTTCAATGGTTACGGCCTGCTTAAGAACTTCATCCAAGGGTATAGAGGTATTTTCTAATAAACGTTCTTTAATTTTAGGTGATAGAATACCTGCTATAAAGGCGCAACGTATCGCTTGATTTCTATGTTCTAGTGCCGAGACCAATTGGAAGTTGCAGTCTTGTGCTAGTAGTTTTAAAGTACGGCAGTACTCCGAAATCGTCTCATCACTTTTCTGTTTTCGTGTAGCAAGAATGTGACGGGCTAAAATCTCATTTTGTGGCGTAATGTAGGTTTTGTTTAAAATAGATACGGCATCATCGTAAGACTCGCAGTCTCGTATATGAGTAAAGATATTAGCAGTGAGGTGGTTTGCTAGTAACTTAAGCTTTATTACATTGTTAGTTCCGTGCGGAATTTCTTCTGTTAGAAAATTAGTAAAGGTATGAAACCAGTGTCGCCATTTTTCACCAGCTCCGGAAGCATTAGTCTCGACGTCAAATTTTTCCGGGCGAAGGTATCTGGCTAGATAGCTTTTTTTTCCTAGCTCTTCTTCACCTTCTGCATTTTTCTTCGACATATTAAATTAAAATAGCTAATTAAATTGATACATACGTAATGAAAGATAAACCAATAGAAACTTGGCTATAATTAGCTATTTTCAAAAGCCATAGAAATAATATATATTACAATAGATTGACAACAGTAATCAAAGATGACAACTGGTATTACATTATGAAGTACTATCAGCCAGTTAGTAAGGAGATTATACGTCAGTATTTATAACAAATATCTAAAGATAGAACCAATAAAAATATATTTATTTCCTCCGTAACATTTACTTAAAAAGATATACAAAATAATACTTAAATACATTATAAAATAAGTAATTTCGTCGTGTAGTATCTTTCTTAAATATACATAGCAGCAACACTAGGTACTTTCCAACAGGAAATTCATACTGGCAACACAGTTAATTCAGTTCGATCGATATCAACTCCATAGTGAAAAGGAGAAACAGAAATTTAGAAAAAATTGCTTTCTCGTTGCTTGTACGAAATAATTGACCGCGTTTTTATTGAAAAGCTAAGTGTCCGTATTATGTTTATAAAACTTACCTTCGGGGTGCACTAAAATGCCGTAAAATGTTCTCTGTCTCCTACGAACCAAAGTGGTAATCTATTGATTTTCTCGAAACGCAATGTTAATATCGGGAGGAACCTTTCATTACTCAACATTTTGAAGCAATCCTATCCATTCAGAATGTCGTCCGTGCCGGAAGTGTTTTCGTTAAATGATAGCTCACCTGATACGTTATTCAATATTTGTATGAACTATGTCGTGAGCAATCTAAATACCATCACGACGCTTGACCCTCCGAGCAGATGGCGTAAACTCAAAGACGATGTCATATTGCCTGCTGAGATTTGCGAGAGGTTTCTTGAAGCTTACCAGTATGAGAATCGTGTGAACGATAACATCGCTAATTTGTTCCGAGACAGAAAGCGCACCCGCCTAGACACTATAAGGCTACGGAACTCTCGCATCACAGACGAAGGCTTGCGTTGCCTCATGCTGCACAAACCTTATGAATTGGAACTGGTGCAGTGTGAATACCTATCACAATGCGCTTTAGATATTATTAACAAGAACAGTCAAAATCTAATCTCTCTTAAATTTGGACCTCTCACATATGTCCTATCACAAGATGAAAGTGCGTATAGGCAACGAGGCTACATTGTAAATGCTCCAATTCTCAGGAGGCTCACTATACAACGCAGGGGATTGGCCATTTTTCCTCTACTGCTTCTAAAACCTTTGTCCAACTTAACACATTTGGATCTCTCCGAATGTTCATCTGCAGGATCCATCTGGGCACTCAATGAGTTGGCCATGCTGAGATGTCTTATCTTGCACAGTGTAAACTGGTCTAAAGATATAATTGACTGGATAGCAAACCTTCGAAGCTTGAGACACCTTGATATATCACAGTCAAATGACAGGCATGGAAAGTTTATCAATCCTAATGAAATTTTGACCAAATTGGTTACCAACCTGACATACTTGGAATCGTTAGATATATCTGGAACAAACCTCGCTGGATCAGGAGCAGCTACAGTTTCCACCATAAACGAAGCATGCTCCAGTCAAGCTCCAGCCCCAGTGCGCTGTGATATTCCTGGTCTTATTACTCGTGTCACCACTCCCTTGGAGTTTCTTGGATTATATGGAACACACCATGGAGCTTGTAAGAGGCATGATATACCTGCTAAAGTGGTAAGTTGTTTATATACAGTGTAAACTCTTTATAATGTTATCCTTTATAACGATAAACTCCCTATAACGTTGAAGTGAGCCCATACATATTAAAAATTCTTGTTAATTTGGTTTTTTTTGTTCACTCCATATAACGATAACTCTCTATAACAACAAAAAATGCTCAGTCCCTTGAGTTTCGTTATAAAGAGTTTACACTGTATATAAGTTGTTATTACAGTTCAGTTCTTATGAAAACTGATGGATCTTATTCTTTTTAGGTTGACTTTAAATTTTACATTGTTTGTGGACATCTGGGTCTCTAATCTTGAATTCTCCTATTAATCTTATTAGGGTTATGTTGTACTTAATAGATAAAAATTATGTTAAGAGTTCAGCCCATTATCTCTATGAGGTTGGTTGAGGTCTCAGTATTGGGTCTCACATATCATCAAAAATAATATGAATCTCAATATGACATGTGGTAGGCATTGTTGTCATCTTCCAGGCACATTATTATTTATGTAAAGTAACTGACTGACTGACCAACTAACTGACTTTTTGTCTGCTTTCTGACTGCTCATGTTAGACTCATGAGCATAAGTGCTTCTTTTATCTTATATGTGCAGGTGAAACCACAGTGGTGAGAAAACACAGGAAATTTTTCACTTATTTATAAAATCTAAAGTAATTTACAAGTATTTCTTTTAGTTTTGCAGTCTTTTTAAAAATACTTTAAATTTCAAATATTTTGCAACTTAGATACTACTTACCATTTGGGCCATGAAGCAGTAGTGCACTTTTATTACTGTGTTTTATTAATGACAGGCACATGAATTATAACAATAACTCAAGGTCGACAAAGCATTGGCAATACCCTTGGTGGTGCAAATGTTCACCACTTACTGTCACTTAATGTGACCACTTACCATCAGGTGGCTGGTATGCTTGTTTGCCGGTCAAACTAGAATAAAAAACAAAAACTAGTTAGTCTTCTAATATTTAAAACCACTTCTTATATTTGTGGATAAAGTAAGCAATATAATAACCCTCAATCAAATGTCAAACAAATGTAATATTTGTGTAGGTATATATATTTACAGGTTCTTTTTTATTTTTAGATATCTGGTGATGCAAATGAAGAACAAATCCTTACAGCAGCCACAGCATACATGGAGAGGCCAGCCATGTTAACCAGAGTGCTAAATGATCTTTACTATCTATTCCGCTATGAAAACAATGCATATGTGGCTCGTGCCCTGTCTGTGGTGCTGGATGCCATGGACAAACATGTTTCTGAGAAGCATATTCAAATATCTGGAAGGTATTTCATGTTATTTGAGTTGTAGTAGTGTGTGTTATTGTTGTAACATAAGAAAATCCTTACTGTTGAACACTAAGGTATTTCTCTTATTAATATTTGTAACTTTAAACAAAATAATACTCATCAATTTTAAAATAGAACAACTGAGCTTTGGGATTGGAGCTTGAAGTCTTCATTCACGATTTTATAATGTAATTACTGTTTTATATAGTTTATGATGTTAATGGTATTGACTGGATTTTTCCAGTGCAACATTATTCTACATAGTAAAAGGAAAAGAAAAAGATCGCATCGGAATAAGGCTTAAAAGGCGTATTATCACAGCCTTACTTGATGGAATGGAGGCACATCTTGGCGATGACACCATGATGAGAAATGGGTGTCTTACATTATGCCAATTCAAAATACCAACAGATGTGGTGAGTTTTTGCTAAGCTCATATAATTTTTATCCTTATTTTGGTTTTATAGATGATAATCTGTTATGTATTGCCATCAAATGGCCCATTCATAACATGCACGTGGATAAACAAACACAAATATTTTACAGGGTTGATTAGCCTCTCAGGTCCATGTAAACAATACTTTCATTCCAGTTCTAGAACAATTTTACTAACTCAGTGTTGTGTCTTTGAAAAATATTTATTGACATTCTTTTAATTTATATAATGATATTATATTCCAGTTGTTTGAGTACGAGAGAGTCGTCCAGATTTTACTGAGTGGTGTCACTGACGTTAATCAAGAGGGTTTTGTGCAGCGGATTGCCATATATTTGCTGAACTCACTTGCTTGCCAAGTTGATGGAAAACAAAAGCGATTCCTTGGCAACAACGGTGCTATTGGGGTAAGTTCGAGATCTATTTATTCGTTGTCATATATCTAGCCTCGCCCAGAATGGAAGTTTATAAGTTACAAGCTAGATATAGTATACATACGACGCTCAGTAGATGGTAACATATGTCGCTCTGAAATAAAAAAAAAATTGTATTTTTTTTTACTGTACCACACTTGTGCGGCGGATAAGTATCCTGAATATATATTACATATATAGAATAGATAGAGATAGAAGATTGACATTTTTGTCGGTCGTCTCCATGATTGCATCAACGAGGACACAATTGTGTAACCACTACACCAATTTAGATATGGGGTCACGAGAGGATGTCTGCCGCTTCGCGTCGTGGTCTCAGCTACACAGTGGTAGAATATTTTTAAGGTTACAACAGTTTTCTACTCATACATTTTGCTTAAGTACTTATTAAGTCTATGCTTACTCGGAAAGTTTCTATGTAGTTATAATAGGAACAAATTTGACTAGTAGCAGATTCTGCATTGAAGTCATAGTAAAAAATGTATATTAAACAGCCTAGGACATTCTTTACACATGGTTACCTGATCCCAAATTAAGCAGATTTAAGCAGTAACTGATATACTACATATACTATTTTTAAGTATTATTATATCAGATATTTACACCCAGACACAGAACAGACAGATATTTCCATGCACACAATTGTTAGTCCTGGGTGGGAATCGAACCCACGACCTGCGGCTTGGCAGTCACAGTCGCTACTAAAGCCAACTGGCCTGTCAACTTGACCACAATATTATATTGGTGGAGATTATAAAGGAGTACAATTTTTTGTCACAAAATGAAAAACCCGAACAATATTAATAATGACTAATGAAATGGGGAAAAAAATAGTAGAGTCATTTAACATTTCTTCCAACGCAAAAAATAGATTATTTTACTGTTCAGCTATGTTAGGCTTTGGTAAGCGAACGAAAGATGTATGCTCGCTAGTATGTTTGCTTGCCTCTAACACTTCGATACATTTTTAATACAAAATATATGATGAAAATTATTCAAACTGTCAGGCAATTCCAATCTACTAATATTATAAATGCGTCACGTTGTGATGGATGTATAGATTTTATTTACTCTTTCAAGCAAAAACTACTTAATGCCTTTCCGTAAACGTATTATATCGGGAAAATTTAACATCCCACGGGAACATGCGTGAAAATGCGGGGGCAGCTAGTAATTAATAATATCTTACTTATCCCTTTGTGCATAACAATATTTCTTGAAGTATTAGTAACAGTTTTATACTTTTATATCAATAAGCAGCCCCCTTAATCAGCTTATACAGACTTCGTCGGCGAGCCGCTTCTGGAGGCCTCCGAGAGCTTATCTCTCACGTGATTAGTAGCATTGGCATAGTAAGCGACAGAGACAGAGCATAGAGGCCGCGACGAAACATCCTCGAGTTAGTGTCATTTTCATTACAGAATCGAGCCTCTGAAAGTAACACAATATTTTCCATGATGTGACATGTGTCATAACACGACATAGCCTTGGCATATGCAATTATTATTATTTATTAACGCCTTCCATTTTTATTGTTTTGGAGTTTACATTATTTACTCAGATGTTCCGCTGGCATATGCTTAATATGCGTTGCTGTTGACATGTTTTATTCTTTTTATGACGAAATAAGCGAAATGTATTTCTTTTATACTTTTCATCGCAAATGATCAATGCTAAGTAATATAAGTGGCTACAAACCAACACAATATATTCCGAATGTTTAAATACACAGTAACAACCAAACCTTACTAAATATGTAGTTACTTTGCGTTTAATGATAGCTAGATTCAATTAAGTAATATAAAATCAATATTTGTCTGTTTGATCGTATTTTAAGCGCTGCCATGCCATTCGAGGGTACAAGCAGCAGCAAAAGTAGCTGAACTGATCCAAATTTGTAAATAAATGTACAAAGCATCTATCAATGATACAAAACGAAAGTAAACAGATCTTTAGTTAATCCTCTAGTATACCAAAGCAATGTTTGTTAATTTGTTCGTTTTTTTATGCGCTCCGCCATACCGTTCATGCGATGGCGATAAAACTTTGCCAACTTATTATTTGCGCTTTCGCAAAGGTTATAATCATAGCACAGTCGGCATAATAAGCAACTGAACTGATCCGAATTTGCAAAACGACTGTACACAACATTTATCAATGATATAAAACGATATAGTAAACAGGTGTTTAATAAATCTTGTAATAAATAAAAGTTATGTTTGTTCGTATTTTATGTGCTGCCATACCGTTCATCCGATGACAAGAAAACTTTGTCAATTTACAATTCGAAAGTAATACTTTTAATCTAATATAATTCCTAATTAAGCAAGATAATTCTTTCAAATTACAAAAAATATTACCACAATTATGGCTTTTGCGGCTGCAACGCGCTGGGTACCAGCTAGTCTATACTAATATTATAAAGAGGAAAGGTTTGTATGTAAGTATGTTTGTTACTCTTTCACGAAATAACTAATGACGGATATGGATGAAACTTGGCACATAGATAGTGCATATCCTGGAATAACATATAGGCTACTTTTTATCCCGGGAAAATGTGATATCCCTCGGGAACGCGGGTAAAACTGCGAGGCACTGCTAGTATCATATAAAATTATAAATACAATAGTGTATAAATGTGCATCGCGTAATGATGGTACTTGGATAAAACTCCTCACGAGAGTAGATCCGTGGTATAAAGATAATGTACACTAAATACTAAAATGCGACTCAAGCGGTGGGGTAAAAGCTAGTACATATTTACACACTAAACTTGCCGTTGATGGCCATTTTGACGTTTAACAATGACAAAGAAAAATAACCTTTATTCCTTTAAACATAAGGTGCATCTATTGATCCAACACCTAATTGTATGATGATGGAAATCGACCTTATTCCTAAACAATACACTTATGACATGCTGAAACGTCAAAACCGCCATCATAGCGTGCCGGTAGTATAAATGGGATATGCTATGCTATATACTTAAGCAGGGATTTCTTAAAGCTGATTGATATTCACGATTGCCAACGCTAGAAAGTAAGAAAAGCATTGCTCGCACTCTATTGCTATGATTAAAATCTTATGATTCAAGTAATCTCCTTGAACTTAATTAGGTATATAATAATAATAAATATCTTGGGACATTTTTTACACACAGCCACCTGATCCTGGAACTAAGCAGAACTTGTAATATGGAAACCAGACAACTGATATTGTACTTTTTTAAACACATACTTTTATAGATATTTACATACAGACACAGAACAAACATACATGTTTATTCATAAAAATGTTTGTTCTGAGTGAGAATCGAACCCACGACCACGGCAGTCACGGTCTCTAACCAACCAAGCCAACTGACCCGTAAAAAATATGAAATGATTTAATAATGATAGGCGTCAATAACAATACTGACGCGCTTGGCGTGGTGTATATTTGATATCTATATATTATTGATATGATTTATTAAAACCTACTTTGCCGATTTGGATGAAGCTATCGCTATTCGACTGTATATTTTTCTGGGAAGGTGTTAAGCTATAAAACGTCCTAGACCATAAGAAAGCAGAGCTATAGACTAAAACATAGGTGTAATTTTACAGTTCGCTACAGCGTTTTTGATGTCGGTAATTATTTTCTAAAAAGTAATTTTTGTTTGCATTGCATAAGTAAAACAAACGAATTGTTGCTGCAATTGCGAACGGAGTTACTATATAAAGCACATAAATAGTACTTATTACTTTGTCTGGCACAGCCTTTTCTTTTTAATACTAGAAACATTACATATGCTGTGTACTGAGCCCCTAACACGAACATCTATCGCAAGCGCATCGTCATCGTATCGAGCGCGCCAAAAAACAATGCAATGGGAAATTGAACATTGCGCAACGTCATGGTATGCGCGATGTTCAATTTCATATCTTACAAGCTATTGCAATATAATAAAAAGTTTGTTATACACCAATATATGTTGAGATTTCAAAAAGGCAAATATTAGGGGAATGACCAGATACCAAAGAAGTTTTAATATTAATCCACTCCGTACTGATGATGAAATTGGATAAAGATGAAGCTCTGCGAGCTCTTAGTGGTAGTAAACTAATTACCTAGAAGTATATATGATGTATAAATAACATTATGTTTTGGCAAGCTAACGTGAGGAAAATATATGTGCAGATAGCGATTGTTAAATAAAGATTTGTTTATTATTACTTATAGATATATATGAGAGATTGATGCGAATATGAGTGATGTCTGTACGTGTTTCTGTTTAGTTTATCAGTTTAACTGAAAACCGATTTTAGTGAGACCAATGAGGTCAATATCAGGCGTCAATTTGTTAGTATAATTTTTTTTATTAAAAAGAAATACCAGAGATTTTATCTTTCATTTCACCACAATATCAACGTGGTATCTGATTATATTCCCGATGAACATGTGACTGGAAGGAAATTAGATCTCAAGAGCAACTCAGAGAATGGTTATTTGCGACTGATTTACAAAATTTTCAAGATTCATGTTATTAGATTGCAAATCTATCTCGTGTACGATAATAATTATTTGCCAATAACTATATTAGTTTAATGCATTTCTTTCATTATTGTGTGACCGTGGCAAAAAAACTTAAATACCTATGCCCGGAATAATTACTTGTTTTATTATTATAATTTAATTATCAGTCAGGTTGTCGAGTCATGTGATAAGTGGCTATATCCTGTTGTTCTCTGCTAGTTCTTCCCTTTGAGATGCTTGTCGACGAAGTTTAAAGTTATTGTTCTGCAAATAGCGAGAACTCTTTATAAATATGTATATAAAAATGTATTGATGATAAAAACACATATAAACATAAGATTCGCAGAGCCTATTGCATTTTTTTTTCATATGTGTGCTATGCTAATAACCTATACCTAATTAAACACATGCTCCTGCTTAATTTAGTTGATCGATAACATAAGCTCTTGCCATGGTTTTCTCTGTGTTCGTTACATTTGTGAGCTATAAGTAAACAAACTATTAAATTTTAATTTATCTTAGCTTTCTCTGATTTACTACAGATTATACTGCATAGCAATTTATCAAAATTAAACAGGTTTTACTTATAAAGTATATAGGAATAGTCGACAATGTAATTGACTATTATTATAACAAACATATTTATAGCATATTTCATTGCAAAGTTTTTACCATAGAAAGGCTTACATTTGAACAAAATGTTGCCATGATAAGTGATGATGATGATGATGATGGGGGAACACCTAGGAAAACTCGAGTGTCACTGTCGGTAGCCACTGGTAGACATTTGGTGATTAAGTGATTCCATTTTCAAAATGGAGGATGGTACCCAACTAATTGAGTACTTCAAATGACCTATTTTTACTGACTTTTCATGATGTTTTTTTCTCCCAAAAGCTACTTCGTTGTTTGATTCGATGCCACGACCTTAACTGTGGTCTTTAAATTGAAGTTTGCTACAACTGAGCCGATTTCCATCGATAACAGTGATTTCAGTACTTACAGAATGTATCAAACCTGAACCACGAGCAAAACTACAAATTTTTATTCCTAAGCAATTGGTCTGTGAAAATTAATTGAGTAACATTTTATCATTACAAATAAAACTTGCTGATTCATAATTCACTTGTTGATTGAACCCCTAATGAGTAAGACCTATGCTCGGATTGTTATACATCTAGATATTTATTCCCAAGAATTTTTAGGTTCCAAGTTTTTTTATGCGGGAGAAAACATAGGGTTTCAGCATTTTTTATTGTATTTATTCTGAAATTATTCCAATGTTGTTGTAGAAAATGTTAAACCTGATATCTGACCGACTCGAACGCCGCGTGTGCGATGATGTTCTCGAGGTTGCTTGGTCCACCATGTGGAACGTCACAGATGAGACCCCACAGAACTGCCAGAGATTCTTGGAAAATCGCGGCATGGAGTATTTCCTCGCCTGTCTCAAGGTTTGTATTACAATAATAAATTTGACTGCACTTTTTATAACCTCTAACTAACCACTTTTTAATAAAGCACTCCATATGGCCATAGACGTGACGTGAAAAAGGCGGTAAATCTTATTGTTGTAAGGAGATAAACATTGAGGTTCTGCACAAAGCACACCCGCCTATGCAAGGTGACTATAATTAACTAGTCATCGTACTTACAAGATTCACAGAAAAGTTTCCCTAATCCTGGTTATAACAAGTTCATACAACTACACAACTTATTGACAGTTAAATCTGTTGATTGATCCGTTATGATTAAAAGGAAGCTATCTAGTATAGCATTATATCATCTGCTACAAACAGTTTCAAACTGCTACAACAGGGTCTTCATTACCCTGACGCTCACACAATAAAAATAATTTTGTAACTACAGAAGCAGCTTTCAGATATTGACACATTGTGATCTTGCACACAAATTCTTTCACAATGTAAATGAATGAACATATCCTTGTGTGTACCTACTAATATGGTAGAGTTGTAAATTTTCAATTTAGAACTACTACTGCCCCACTACACCACGTTATGCGTCTACGCACCGCTAACAAGAAACGATTGCTAGAAATGAAAAGGTTTTAATAACTTATATAACTAAAACCTCGCTTTGACAGAATCAAAATCACTCGGCTCAATTAGTCGACTTTTACATTTCAGAGTTTCCCCGACAAGGAAGAGCTGCTGCGCAACATGATGGGTTTACTGGGAAACGTCGCCGAAGTGGCCGAGCTCCGTCACAAGCTCATGAACAAGCTGTTCTTGTCCGTGTTCTACGAGCTGCTTGATTCCTCCAGCGATGGCATCGAGGTAAATGCCATTTTATATTATTAAATTATTGAGAACGTTCTCCTTTTTTGGTGCCGGAAAAAAGGGGTACTCTTGACTGTAAAATCAATCATCCATCGTCCATCAGATTCCAAACCAAATAAAGTTTGTACAGTCACGTCTGTAAATATGTTTACACGGGAACGCTTCACAATAATAATAAACATTATTTCATAAAAAAATCTTAAATTTATAACTTTATTGAATTGAAACTACGGAATACCTAAAAAACATACTAGCATATCCAAAATAGTATATTCAAATAATAAAGTAAAAAACCTACTATTTGGATGGATATATTGGAAGCATATAAATCTAATAATATCAAACATGGCGTCTACCAGTCCCACCCATATGAAAGAATATACAGCTTTCATTTTGACTAGAGGATAACCGCAGATTACTTAGTTACTATGCAATAATCACCTACAGAACGTCGTGTGAAATTATCGTAGCTTAAATAAGCGCCATCTAGCGAAAAAAAGGACAACTTCACTATAATTTATAGTATTGTCGTAGTCACTAGCGTTGTGTGAATAATGGTTGTACCATTTGTGTATAGATGGCGCTGTAACAAGTATTTATTGACATTTGACGTATTGATTATTTCGTGTATTAAAACCGTGTAACTATTATTAGAAAGATTGAATATGGACAAAATTAATTATCTTATTCTTTTTTTATAAATATAACTAGTTGACCCGGCAGACGTTGTTGAATATTCTTATTTTTACCTTTCATAAGAACCTTCTGGAAATAACAAACACGACTAAAAAAGAAGTAGCGAAATCGGTCAAGCCGTCCATGCGTGATGCCGTGACCAAGGGAAATAGGGATTCATTTTTATATATAGATTCATGATTAAATGTACAAACGTTGGTGTATATTTCTTAAAATCATCGTTACTATTTTACTTACTTTAGTGACAAAAAAAAAAAAAGTTTTTATTGTTTTTCATACAAATGTTTACAGCACAAAATTGAGGCAACCCCGGTAAGTTATAGGGATACTTGTGATGGGGTTACCTCGCAGAATGTGAGAGCAGAGTGATAGGCATATAACACGCCAGGGGGTGCACCAATCTCTGTGGAATATCACGTCATTCACTTAGGGATCAAACAATATAGTCACGGGAGGCAAATTACATAACGGAGACCTACTTAATACATTTTTAGTATGACAGTGGGACGTGGACAACAAAACTAACTTCACTTTTAATTGATATCCATATATGTACTATGTATATACTTTTAATATATAAGGAAAAAAGGGTATCTTTGACGCACCATCACCTCAAAACTACTGAACATATCTAGATGGGACTGCCACCTTATGACGCGGATTTTTTGCTAGATATACCTAGGCTATTGGCTCTTTAAGCGGGGGACAGCTATTGCTTACTCCATAATATCAAATTAAATACTAAATTAAATTTCGTAAATAAATGAGGTTTTTAAATTAATTTCTGGGTAGAAAGAGGAAACTTACAATTTTATTATCCTCTTTACTTACACACCCGTATACGGCACAGTAATTAGGCATCATCGTTAAATATTTATGGTAAATACACAGAATGATCACTAAGATTAATCAAAGAAAATATTTTACACGAAAGAAACGTTACCGCGTAGTGTAAGTGCGCGAGCCAAGGCATACGACTACCACTGTATCTTAGCATCCACAACGATGCTCGAAACGGTAGGCACTTATCTCATGCCTACGCGCGGATTGACGGAGCCCTTGCATAACTAATGCACTGTATTTTAACCGACTTAAAAGAGGTTTTCAATTCGGTTGTATTTTTTATAAAGATACATCAGTTCTCCGTCATTTATGAACGATGCGATATGAATTTTAAAAATTCTATGTTTAAATAGGTGAGCTACAATGCTGCTGGGGTGCTCGCTCACATGGCATCTGATGGGCCGCATACTTGGACTGTAGACGAGCCGGCCAGGGAGCTCGTGTTGCACCGCGTCTCCGCCGCCGTGGAGCGCTGGGATCTGCACGCTGAACGCAACATCAACTACCGCTCCTTCGAGCCGATATTGAGCTTGCTCTACGCTCATCACACACCGCAGTGCCAGCACTGGGCCGTCTGGGCACTCGCCAATCTGACCACTGTATACCGTAAGTATTTATTTATCCTTTCAATTCCTCACTTGACAAATCGTGTAATATTCACTTTACAATGTTAATAATTCTCTTAACGTTGAGCATATTATATAGAGTGATACAAATCCATACACACTTTTCAAAAAGAACTTTGCTTATTTATTATATATACGATACGGTAGTGATTTTCTCTCTATCGGAATCTCCCTATGAATCAATACAACTAGGCCCTTGTTTTCATAGGTTATTTATTTAATTAACTACGAATTCATTTCATTACACTTGCATAAAAAATAAAACTACGTACAGTACAGTTGACTCAAGCCATCATAATGACGACTGTAGTCTTCTGCATAATTACACTTAAGTCTCGAGAATCGAAGATAAAGAAAATTGTACCTGTATTACATACATCACAGTAGTACATCCACTTACAGGCAAATACAACATACACAAATAACTAAAAATTACAAATTAAATAAAAATAAATTAAATTACAGATAAAATTCAATTAAAAGTAAAAGTAGACAAAGGTAAATTAAGAATAGAAAAATAACAATATAAAAATCTAATTAAAACTAAATTAACAACGAAATCAAATTTAAATTGTTAATCTGTAATACCATTAAAATGTAGTCAATATGACATGACAAAACTGACCGACAGAATAATGTCAATTACAAAATGTAGTAGGGTTTTAACCAGTTTATTACACATTTTAAATTGATCGCACCCATCACAAATATCCATAGAAGGGTAATTAAAAGAGCGCCCAGATAGTGACTTAATTAAAAAAAATGATTGTAGGATATGTCATTACACAACCGACTTTCAATTAGAATTTGAAGACTAGACTTTGTGTTCTTTTACACTATGGAATAGTAGCTTTCCGTGCTGCGTTTTCACCCGCCTTCGAGGGATGAAATGTATTCGGAGATTATAAATAGGCTATGTCCATCCAGAGTAATGTACCTTTCAAGAAATAATTTTTCAAAGAGATGGTGTGATTACATTATAAAGCTTATATCTTAATATATATAAATCTCGTGTCACAATGTTTGTCCTCAATGGACTCCTAAACCACTTAACCGATTATAATAAAATTCGCACACCATGTGCAGTTCGATCCAACTTGAGAGATAGGATAGTTTAAATCTCAAATTATAGTCGCAATTTTAATTTATTGCTAATTATTTGTCTGTTATTATTTGACAGTCACAATTATCTGTTAACTCCAAATGATTCTAAGAGATGTCGATACCTTTCGACTGGGTTGAGTAAGTCATCAATAGATGGCGCTGCTATGGTAAATCTACGAACGTGTCATATAAGCTACAATTCAATATCATGATTACCACGTGTTATTGAGGCTAATGTATAAATTAAATTTATTTTGTAGTAAACGAAATACCGTGAAATTCAATTATTTCTTCTTTTTTAATACGGCTGGACCGATTGGAATGTTTTTTTTTGTTTGCGTTTGGGTGGTGCCCTGGATGGTTTAGATTCACAATTGGACCCGGTAGGTGGCGCTGCGAGCGAATTCCTGCATTTTTGTATGGACTTATTTCGACAGAACGACGTCTGTCCGGGCAGCTAGTATATTATAAAGCTTTGATTGATGTTCAACTATACATGGTATTATTACTAAGAGATATGATAATTCATTTTGGATAAACATCTATTACAATATTATCAACATGCTCAAAAGCTTGAACAGTCATCATTAGTTCCATCACAAATATTAGGTTTGATTATTTAAATGAAAGGAACATTACTTCTGAGAGATTTATTGATATATTAATGTGATTTAATAGTTATTTTTGTAATATCTTGCATACATGTTATGAGAAGGTATTTTTAGTTGCTATCAAATTAAAAATTCTATTGTTAAATTTTCAGCGGATAAGTACTGCCACTTGGTGGATGCTGAAGGTGGGCTCAGACTGCTGCAGGTGCTGCTTACCCACCCAGCTCCATACCCGAGAATCAAGAAACTTGCTTGCATCGTGATCAACAACTGTGCAAAATTTGCTATGCGCGATGTCGAGTCGTCGTCTCCAGTACCTTCGTCTCCTGACAATTAACTAATGGAGTACTTTGAGGAGATCAGTCCTCTACTAAGGGAATAGCAACAATATTGCAGGCTCCTCTTTGCCTGGTTACTGGGATTCTCTGGCGTCATCTTCATCGTAGTTTGGATTGTGATGGCGTACGAGACCGACCGCTGAATCTCATAACTTGCCTAAGGAATGCCCGCGTTATTCTCTTGCAATCACGGAACTACCGTGTTAGTATTGATTAACTATTGAACTAATATTTTATCTTTGACATGATCTTAGATATAAATCGAGTTTACAGTGTTAGTACAATAAGAAAATCTTCATGAGTGGCGTATGCCAGCATCGATGAGTGATATATTTAAACGTATTCGTGGAAATCTTCAAGATTAAATAAATATTGTCGAGCTTATATTTCGTCTCTAGATCAAAAATATTTGCTTGTCTATCCTTCGAATAGAGAATACAATAGATTTTAACGGACTCGTTTCTGAATAGAACTTTTTGTGTATTTAGATGTTCTCTTTCGTCTACGATATGAACACTTTAATGATAATTTATACAACCTTTCTAATGGTCTTATAATTGATAATATATTAGCTATTTGAATAAGTGTAATAGAATTAAGAATGATCTATGGTATTATAATATGTTTTGCTTTAAATGTTTCAAGTAATGATCTGTGTTGAAAATTATTTTGCTGCATATATAATATGTTTATGATAATAATAATACCTTTCGCATTCTTGAAACTCAACATTTCAACAATAAATACTACACAAGACGTTTGCTCTAAGGTTGAGTATGCATTCGTTTAAAACGAAAGCCTCAGCAATTATCTGTCACTATGCCGGTTTTTTTGTTCTCATATGTTGTTAACTTAGTGACGACTTTATATAGCAGTAAGAGTCTCTATAGACTATCTGACGCGTCAGCAATTAACGGCATGGGAAGAATACATAAACATCTGGCTATTGTTATGCACATATCAGTAACTATATATTACTGCACTTTGGTTTCTCTTCGATTGATGTCTACATTAACTTTGAAAAAAGCTTAAGTGTTTGAATAGTTACTCTGTGTGTATTTTAAGCTAATTATTTCATATAATCGTGAATAGGATAAAAGAAAAAAAATTACTAATTCATGTAAAACTTGTGTGTCACTACAATTTTAAAATGCATACGAGTACATAGATTGTAGCTTATCACATTTTACTAGTATTTTATCTGAGGATTATTCAAAAATAATGTGTCTATTTATTATTAACAATAAGTAATTTTTAGAGGGTGGGTTATACTGCGTTATTTATACCTTATAAGTATGTGGCATAGTCATGCTGTATTATGATATCACATTTAAATAACCCTACTTGTTGTTGTTATTTAAGTTGCAAAAGCAATTTGTTAAACTTTAAGTTACTAGTTTACCACTAAACCCAACTCTGACAAAACCGCACCTACAAGGATGTGATGCATGTAATCAATATAATAATGAAGTTTTTAAAATTAAGAATCGATTATGCTAATGATTGTATGTCTATATACTTATATAAAAAAAAACATCTTAAATTGCTGACACCGAATTAAATTTTACTATAGAATAAGAATTGAATTAAAATTTTAATGTTAGTTTTAAATTGTAGGAACTATACAAAACCATTGAAGCAGCCTACACTCAATATACATTATAATATTCTTTCGTATATTTTAAGGTTAATTAATTTGTAACGCTTTCTCTTAAATATTGTCGCACGTTATTAGTATTCTATTACTGTACAATATTCTGTATGTGTTCTGTCGGATTTTTATACATAATATCAATGTATACTAGGGAAAATGTCCGCAACGAAAAGATCATTGAATTCGTCCTAATAATTATACCAGTAGAATCCACTAAGCACTGGATTTTATATTATATATAAATCCACAGTGCAGATAAGGACACCTTTGTAAACATGTGTTTGGTCATAAAGACAATTCATTCTATGAATTTATTTACATTAAAATATAAAATTGAAGATTCGGCACTAATACGTAGATAATTATTATTTCACATTAATATAACCGTACACTCAGCGTTTTTTCGAATTGATAAGGTATTGCATTAAGCACTAGATAATTGATGTTCTTAACTATGAATGTACTAGGATCAGTTTGATGTTTCTCAATATTTTAGCTCACTTTGTGTATAAGTTGTATAACTCAGTTGTTTTTTCTGAAAAAAAATAAATAAGTAGGGATAGGAGTCGTAGAACTTTGATCACTGATAAGTGAATAATTTAAACTGTAGCTTCATGCACATGACAATTCTTGCTGCGATTGTTTCACTATTATGTTAATATGATTCAGCAAATTTAAACTCTGAATATGTTTGTTTGTTTACATGGAGTCCTGAAAATTCTACCCACTATAGTTTCACGTTACATGACGACAATTATCGTAACATTTTGTAATTATTATTATTTTGTTATTTGATTTTTTTATTTAACATGTGTGATATATATAATATATTATGTAATCTTGTATGTGTCTTTCATCTTCAAAAGAAATTTTGTTCTAGCGATTAATATGTTATGATGAATAAAGGAATACATTAAAGAAGTATTTCAATGTCCTGAATAAAAGCTAATCGGAGATGTTATTCCACATTGATCGACGGCTTCATTGTGCCACTCGTGTTGTTCCAGGCACATCCGAAAATAAGGTGAGAAGCTGTCTTCGGGAACCTGTTCTGCTAAGTGGAAATGTAAGTGAAGGAATAAAATATAAGTTTACTTAAACGTTACTTATTGAATGAATAATAAAGATATTGATGTATTATACGTGTAGAAAAGTGGGGGTTTCGGAGAGACAGAATTTTAGAACCAATGGCAATTGCCCCGCGGTTTCACTCGTATAAGTTAATGCTCACATAAATTAAAATAAATATGTAGGTACACGGGCGAGTATATTGATTGAATCCATCATCCATCGGCTTTCGAAAATATGCCAGTAAATAAACGTGCCGCTGACTAACCGTAACTGAACCGTTTTTGATAGTTTTTAATTTTTCAATGAACTAATGACTAACATTTTAACGGAATATTCTCATTAAAATATAGTAGTGGTTACAAAAAGTAAAGTGAAGTCAAAAAATATATTAGGTTGGGGAAAAAGTCTTTTCGCATTATAGTATGTATGAACTTAAAATAAAATCTCTTTGGCTATACTATTTGTATCTGGCTGGTTTTGGTATCATTGAAAGTTTAAATTTTAAAGAACATAATTCCAAATTCAAATTAGGAAAATGTGTGATTTGCATTTGTTTTTCATACCGCCAAGATGAGTGAATCTAATAAAGAAATTCGATTCATTTTAAAATTTTACTACAAAAAAGGTAAAAGTGCAACGCAAGCCGCGAAAAAAAAATACGATGTTTATGGACCTAGTGCAGTGTCTGTGAGAGTAGCAAAAATTTGATTTAAGCGTTTTCAATCCGGAAATTTTGATGTCAAAGGTGCACGTCGCTCTGGTCGCCCCATTACGGATAAAATGGATGGCATTTTTGAAAAAGTGGAGCAAGATCGGCATATCAGCAGTTACGACGTAGCTGAAGAACTGGGAATTGACCACAAAACAGTTTTGACGCATTTGAAAAAAACTGGGTACACAAAAAAGCTAGATATTTGGGTACCTCACGAGCTCACTGGAAGAAACCTTGTGATTCTTTATTACGACGTCATGAAACCGAACCATTTTTGAAGAAGCTGATAACTGGTGATGAAAAGTGGATCACGTACGATAAGAACGTGCGAAAAAGGTCGTGGTTAAAGGCCGGTCAGGCTTCACAGACTGTGGCGAAACCCGGGTTAACTCGCAACAAGGTGATGCTGTGTGTGTGGTGGGATTGGAAGAGCATTATTCATTATGAGCGGTTACCACCAGGCAGGACCATCGATTCTGAACTCTACTGCGAACAACTGATGAGATTAAAGCAAGAAGTTGAGAGAAAGCGGCCGGAATTAATCAACAAGTAAATAAACTATATTAAAAATGTTTTGAATTTTCTTAAAAAATGCGAAGGAACTTTTTCCCCAACCTATTATATGATCTATATACTACTTTAGACACTACAGGTTTATCTGTCTGTACATATTACAATCGGAGTGACTTCGTACGGGTACCGGACGAATAATTTATATTTTATTCGTACGCTTTGAAAAGTTGGTAGAGCTAACACCATTTTTTAAAGCCTTCTACACACACACTAAGAATTATATGTTACACATAATTAATGTTTCTATTGGGTAACAATTATTACACCTCACCAAAACCGAATCATGATAAGTTTAGTATATATCCTGATGAAATATTCTTTAATTTTAAATATTTAAGTCCTTTATTCGTATAAATACACCGTGAAATTTTAGTGGTTGTTTCCCGCGGCAGAACAACTTACCATAAGGAGTACTTTCGAAGCATAAAGTAAAAAATTAAGATGTTTTTATTTTAAAATAATTTAAAAATATTCATCAACTCGAAAACGTAAGAATCAATGGTAACAGAGACGTAACTTGTAGGTTTCTCGAATCACACGCGCCGCCGCCATAGGGAACAGCGATGCATAAATATTCAAAGTAAAATAAGCCCTCCTACGTGGGTGATACGGCACAAGTTAGTCTGTACGGAACAATACAAAACACAGCCGCGCGCTGGCTGCCTATTGTATCATGCGGCGGGCGGCGCACTTAGCACTTTCCCGCGGAAAGCGTACGCGCCGCACGCGTTCCATATGAGTGCAATGAATCGTCACTACAATTTGGAGTACGTTACTATGGTGCAGCTGTATGCTAGGCTAGGGCTGAATATGACTCCCATGCTCCCAGGCAACTTCACGCCGAGCCGCAACACTTTGAGTCGCTGTGTCTTCGCGGGGTTCAATGTAAAGCATCAAGTGCGTTTTAGTATTAATGTGTGGGCCGACATAATTAATGGCCACCTCATTGGACCGTTTTTCGTGACAGGACACTTAACAGATGGAACCTACCTGGAAATGTTTCAGAGCGCTATCCCGGACTTTATGGACGACGTTCCACTAGCATGGCGGGTGCCCGGCTCATTAACACCGCACCGTGCGTAAGCACCTGCACTCGGTGTTTCCCCAGAGCGCGCTGGATCTGACGCGGGGGCCACTGCCTTGGCCACCAAGAAGCTCGGACCTACTCCATTAGACTTTTACTTGTCGTCTGAGCTCAAGCGCCTAGTGTATCGTGAGGAACACGAAACTCGTGACGCTTTAATGACTACGATAATGTACGTTTTCAATATCCTTGAGTGAGAAAGACACATTATTAACCTTGAAGGACGATCATTTAAAACGTGCTCGATTATGACTGTACTGTTATCGGGAAGTGTAGGTACCTACTCGTACTTTTATAAATAGTGAACATTTAAAAGTAGTTTAGTTAATTAAAATTATTGTAAATAAGTTGATAATTTTTAATATGCCTCAAATACTTTAAGTATCAAATTCAGAAATTTTTTTTTAGATAATAATAACCTTTTTTAATTTTATTTCGTGTCCAGCTAAAAAAGTATTTACCTGTGACGCTTCTAAGCCCGTAAAAGTATGAAGGGAATTTTTTTATAACTTGTTAGGTAAAGCTTATTATTATCAATAATAAGTTATCAGCTGACTGAACAGCACGCGTGTCAACGGCCGCGCGGCCGGTCGGCACTCTGTTTGCATCGAGCGTAGGTATCGGGAGGTATCAGTACTATTGGTTCGTGGACGCTTTCGAGTTTTGTTTTTCACAATGGTAAATCTGCCATTTATGTTTATTAAGGTTGCCTTTGTTTATAAAACGATTGTATAACCAAGACAAAACCATTTCGCTGCGGGAAAACTACCACTAAAACTTCACGGTGTATATTTTTTTTATATTACAATCTGTCTAAGTTGGTCGCACTGTACCTGTATTAATAATTAATATATTATTCGTACAGTAACCGTACGAATAGACTCAGCCTAATACAAGTTATATATAATTTTTTGTGGTAAATATTAGTTTTATCTTCTATGAGATTTTTCGATATCATATTTGAAGGTTGGACGTTTTGAGTTGTAAAAGGACATACAGACCGCCAAATATTTCAAAAAAATATAGTAAAAAGTAGATATGACGTCAATTAATTACTAAACGAATATTTATCACAAAATGTAATTGTACTGACAGTTCCTACTGGTTTTTATAGGTAGTAGTATAGACTTATAGTGAATAACGAGTATAGATTTTGTTTATCATAGTCCTAAAATTATTTGTCACCGAACTTTTACTTCATTTCAAATAAAGAACTTCATAGAACATCCTAGAGTTCCATTAATTTATAATGATCGTCATCAACCGCTTCCACTTTTACCGTCAAGGAGCAGTTATCCATAAGTTAATTGTTTAATATAATGTTATAGGCTCATTTACACAAATTATAGGTTAAATTACTTATTGTACATTTCACACCAAAGTTGAGCACATTTCGGCAGCGGCGGCCTTAGGGGGTGGCAAACAATCGCCCGGGGCCTCGCGCAACAACCCAAGCAAATTTAAAAAAATATAGATTTTTTATAAATATTTTTTTGTTTTACACTTTTGATTAGGTATGATCCTTAATTTTTTGTAAAGGTTATACACAACATAACGGTACATTAAAATAAAATTAATTGACTAATTTATTCATTCAAAACATAATTGAAAAAATCATTATGTACCGCTGTGCCTGCTCCTCTATCGATATTTATCATCTCTGTATTTGTTCATTTTGTTAATCATTCATGTCTTTTTTTTTTTTATTCCACTTGAGCTGACAAACAAGCAGACGGTCCACCTGATGGTAAGTGTCACCGCCGCCTATGGACATTTGCAACACTAGGAGCATCGTCAATGCGTTGTCGACCCTGAGACGTGAAGTTGTTAAGTCTCAGGTGCCTGTAATTTCACCGGCACCCTTACCTTTCTAACCGAAATACAGTAATACAATTGTAGTACTGCTTCACGGCGGAAATAAAATAAATATGTTTAATCTCAAATTTTATTTATTTGTATAACTTTATCATTTCTCGTCAAACATGAGAAATACCTAAACAAACAACCAGACTTACTTTCGCATCACATACTTTTCACGAAGGACAAAGGGTCTCACAAAGACCTGCCGCATTACCCTCGCAATAGGTAAGGCCGCCGGTGCATTTCGGGATATGTACTACTTATTTTGGTTGGACTCTTATAACTTTTGAAGCCTTTAAACATTTAATCATGATCCGCGATGAGGAAAAAATAATGTAATAATTACGATAAGCATTGGCTGATCCAGGCCCGCAGCAATGTTGACAATTAATTCGCTAACTTCACTCTGTGAGTGTAGGCGTGTATGTGATCTTTCCACTGGTAAGTTTTGTTTTATGACAAGCTGCTCGGACTGAATTCGTATTGTCAAAAGTTCATAGTAAAAATGAAATAATGTTTTCGAGTGATCACTTTATTTATATCTCAATAATAAACGACTATTACTTACAATAATTTTTTTGTTTGATTTTTTTTTATTTTTTTTTTCGTAGTGAACCTTCCGTGGGGTGAATTGGTTTAGCCATTCTCGAGTTATGTATCAGTATTGACGTTGATAATTTACGTCAACTGTTTGACTGTTAATTTTTATGTAAAGAAGAAAAGTATTTCATGACGTCGTAATAAAGAATCCAAATGAGTACACGGTTCATTAGGTTTCTGTCAGTGAGCTCAAATATCTAGCTTTTTTGTGAACCCAGTTTTTTTCAAATGCGCCAAAACTGTTTTGTGGTCAATTCCCAGTTCTTCAGCTACGTCGTAACTACTGATATACCGATCTTGCTCCACTTTTTCAAAAATGGCATCCATTTTATCCGTAATGGGGCGACCAGAGCGACGTGCATCTTTGACATCAAAATTTCCGGATTGAAAACGCTTAAATCAAAGGTTACAGATATTTTAAAATGTATTTATTGATTATATTTATGAATACACATGAATGATCAGTATAATATAGGTATATTATTACATCCGCAGAACATCGATATAATGTATAAGGTTTATTAGGTAAGCAAACAAACATTGCAAAAGGCCTATGACAAAATATTTACCTTAGTCTACTTATAAAGGTTGAGTAATACTGATTATTATTATTCGTGCATAATGGGTGTGAAGAGTATATGAAAACATTTCGTTTTTAAATTAGTGTGACATCAATAACATAAGGTTTTTTGAATGAATCCCCTATTGCCATAATCTTTATAATGAATTCATAGCCAGGTGACAAATCACTGAATTTAAAGAGAGCTTTATGTGAGATTTTTCCAATTCGGCAAAAAATTGAAACTGGAGGATTTACGAAAAATAAAGGTTCTGTAATGGGTTTCAATTCACTTATAGGGACGGTGTCTGTGCAACCACAGTCCACAAAGTATACGCCAGCTGATTCTTCTAGGGCCGAAATACTAGTTATTATACTTCGCTCGTATTTTAAGTCTGTCATCAATTTAGCGGCAACGGGCATTCCCACGATGACGTCGTCAGCCGTTACAGGATCTTGGTTATTTGAGAAATAATCTAGTTCAACTCTTTTATCTTGATACTCTTTAAACTCATTTATTTGTGCCACATAAAATTCATTCAATGACATTCTATGCTGCATTATTACACGAAGTTGATCACCAATTGCAAGTTTTTTATATTGGTAAATTTTCTTCGATGATGAAGGCTTCTCATAGCCGACGTTTTTCGGATCATATCCAAAAAATGCATATCCTGTTTTCAGAAGAATTGACCCTATATCATCTCGCAATATATTGTAGAGGACAACTTCCAGGTTATTCTGTTTGGCAGTTCGGACAACAATCTTTGCTCTTTTCTCTGTGCAATAAATTTTCATTGCTTTAATTGAATCTTCAGGCCACGCACCTCTACGTAAAGGCTTACACACTGCCAAGCTGCATGGAATTGCTAATGGTGGAGTTAGGTGCTTGTATAGCGGCTTATAGATATCTTTAAGTGGGACATTCTTATCCACCCAACCAAAGTCCTGAGCAAATATATCATAGCTTTTATGTGAATTTATGAACCATATTTGGCCTCTTATATCGGAATTTATAGTTTTTGATTTATAAATCACTTCTGATCGCAAATGGATTTCTTTTTCATGAAATCTTTTATCTTTTGCCACTAACTCTGGCAAATGTGGATCAGTATCTATTAAACGGACATAAAAATTACTGGGGTCATTGATATGGGTAATATACACTGAGTGTTCAGAACCTTCATCAAAACTGTTCATTGTCATTTTTTTTAACAGAACTGAAAGAGAGTCCATTGTTACTCAGTAATCGATAACGTATCAGTCATCAGTGGCTAGTGACAGCAGATGGCTTCTCTCTTGATTCCTACAACAAAAGAAATGTTTGATGTGTAAATTATTATCATGATTAATATGTTCGCATTTGCAGCTCTTGGTGACACTGTCTATCTCACTATTCCTTGTGGCATTTATACTCAGATCTTGAACTCAGAATCCCACTGATGAGAGAGACTACAAGCTATGTCTATTAAGTTGATCCTACTGTCATGCCTGAAGGTTATATATTTTTACTGGCTGGCCCTTGGTTTCACCTGTGTACTCGAGGGATGTTACATATTCCCTGGATAATAAGATCCAGACTTTAATCTATTCTGACTGACATGCTGAGTAACAAAGATCCATCCATCCATCCAAAGTTATGCATTTATAATAGTTCTAAGATTGTAATGTAAGAAAGTAGGTACTAATATAAAATAAGAACTGGCCACTTATTATAGTGTACAATTTTTATATAATTGCTAGTGAATCAAATTCTTTTACAGGGTTGATGATGCAAATACAATGAAATTCTAAATTAATGATTTGAAAGACTTAACAGCAATTTTAACAGAAAATATACAATAAAACTAGAATGGGAAATTTTAAGCCAGTAAACACTCTGTTGATACTGGATTGAAGCTACATATAGGAGCTAAAACTGAAAATAGAGATGTCTTATGTATTTAGGTATATTATAGTTCATGTAATACTGGCATCAATAACACACATTTAGCTGTGTTTTTGTTAGCATATTTAAAAGAAAATTTTAAATGCAGTCTCCTTTACATCAATCAAATGACTAGGCTAACCACAATGCAGGCTAATTAATCAGTGGGTATGGCATAACTGTTAGCGAGTTATTAACAGGTGGGCTTTTCTTAAGCAACAAAGCATGACTCTCAGTAGTAATAATAATAAAGCTTTAATTAATCCCATACAAATTACAGTGAAAAATTCATATACATAAAAACATTATTGATAATTATTTTTGTTAACTATCTAACAGTTAAGGCATCACATATGTTTGTATTAAAACTAATAAACAAGAATATGTAAATTAGCTACTGTCCCCCAGCTTCACTTGGGTTCCTGAGAGATCCTATATAATGTATTCCAATATTAGAACAATGCCTTTGTCACTTGGGAATAGAGTAGCTTACGATGAGTGAATTCTAGAAAGATTAAGTACTGGATAACCAGAGATTACCCTCCACTTACATAGTGCCTCACAAAATTTGATTTATTTTATTACTTTATAATATTGGATAAATAAATAAAGCAAAGATGCATGTTCTTTTGGTTAGAATGTATAGAAAATAGTAATAATATGTGATTTTATTCTAGAATTATAGGTATAAGTAATTAAATAAATTAGATAGTTGTTAAATATCCATGCCCACTGACTCATTAAATAAATTGTTATATTATTATTTATCAGGCTGGCAGTTGCAACTGCATCAACTGCGCTTGTTAAGATGATGCTTTTATTTAACCTTAAGCATAAGGTAATTTAAGATCCAGATTATGGAGAGGATGTTGGACTTTTCTATCATATGCTATAAAACATCTATCTTTCTTTGACCAGTTACTAACTCCGTTACCAATAATATCATTGTTTAAAGGTTTAAACAAAAATATCTGCCATCTCTTTAGAAAACAGTGCAAAAGAATATTATCTCCATATAAATTACTAATCAAATTACTGTAAAAAACAAATTTTCATCTATCTTCGTCTATCAAGGCTCGACGCAAGTCCAAAAATTTTATTATAACGCAAATAAGAACACTTATTAACCCATTGGATTTGATAGGTACTTACTCTGCATAGAACAAGATAATGTGTTAAAGAGCCTCAATAAAATCACTAATTAGGTTTATTTTACGGGTTTAAGTTTTAAGCAATTATTTTCGGCTTCTTCTTTACTTCTGCGGCGACCGGCCGGCGACATATCTCGTCTCGATCGATCGATAGGGCAGGCATTGTCCAGGGTTGCCAATCATAATCTTTTTTCCTGATGACAAACGCAATGGCTATTCGTTGAAATTAAAAATTTAAATTTGAACCGTGGTAAGTTTAGTATATCCTGATAAAATATTTTATTTATTTACCTAATTCCTTTATTCCCCTAAATACACTTTTTATATTTATAATTTATCTAAGTTGGTGGCACTGTATCCGTATTAATAATTATAAATTGTTTGTACAGTACCCGTATTAATACAGTCGGCCTAGTTTTTGTTTTAAATCGAATAAAAATTCTATAAATAGCTACCTGCGTATATAAGGTATAGGTTAGGGTTATTTTTTTTTATATTTATAATTTTTATATTTGGTCGCACTGTACCAGTCTTGATAATTTATAAATTGTTCGTACGGTAACCGTATTAATAATTATAAATTGTTCGTACAGTACCCGTATTAATAATCATAAATTGTTCGTACAGATCCCGTATTATTAGACTCAGCCAATTTTTTTCTCGCTTGTAAACAACTAGACTCTTACTTTGATTTTCAATCTAAATTCATCAAGCATTTAAAATGTAAATAGAAATATATATATAAATTGACGTATAATCTCCTTACTAACTGGCTGATAGTATTTCATAATGTTGGAATGCTTTGCTTATATCAGTTGTCATCTTTGATTACTGTTGTCTATCTATTATTGAATTGAAACAAAGGCCATATAAACAAAAAATTTATCTGGCATCGCTTAGCCACACATCATACGTCGATGGAATATGTTTTGCTACTCTTATTATTAGCAAATATAAATTTGTAAACCTTCCCCTTTTAATAGTGAACAACTTATGCGCAGATGTTATAATTGGGCATGATATTTTGAAAGATCATTCTAAGCTTGAATTCAAATTTGGAGGTATTAGAGAGGCTCTCCAAATCTGTGTAATGGAAGCTTCTGTATCACCAGCCATCATTTTTACACACCTGTCTGAAGACTTAGCTCCTGTCGCTATTAAATCTAGACGCCATAGCGAAGAATTTATTAAGATAAAAATAGCAAAACTCTTAAAAGATGGTATAATAGAACCAAGTATATCTCCATGGCGGGCTCAGGTCCTGGTTACTGGTGTTGGAGGACATCACAAGATCGATTACTCTAGAACTATCAATAGGTTTACATGGCTGGACGCATACCCACTTACTAACATAGAATTGATTGTTTCAAAGGTAGCTAAATTTAATTATTTTAGCCAGATCGACTTGAAGAGCGCATATCATCAGGTACCGATATTAGAAAGAGAAAGAAAATTTACTGCGTTCGAAGCTTGTGAAAAACTATATCAATTCACGAGAATACCATTTGATGTTACAAATGGTGTAGTCGCCTTTCAACGAACTCTTGAATATATTATCGATAAGGAAAAACTACAAGGAATCATTGCTTATCTCGATGACGTTACTGTTTGTGGCAAAAACTGTTATAGGTTGCATAGCATGAAGTGCAGTTAGGAACTCTTTAAATGATTAATATTTAAATATGGTGTGACATAAAAAAGAAAAACATTAGACTGACTTATGTCTCGTGAAAAAACAAATGAGTTATCCGCAACAGGTCATGGGCCGAGCACGGTAAAAACAAAAGATTGCCAAAAATGGAAAATTTTACATCAAAATTGCAAATAGGCAATCCAGAGAGGAAAGACAATTGGGCCACATAGAAATACAAAATTTCGATAATGCTACGAGGTGTTGATGGCGCAATGGAAGCAGCCGAAGGAGCCCTCGAAAAACCCATTACCAATCATTATCAAGGAGCTGGTGACGCTGAAGTCGGCATCTATAATTTGGCCATGGCGAAATATAGGAAGTCTGAATGTATCGCTCTGCTCATATTAACCACTAATATGTTCGAGGATACACTTAAAAAGGTAATGCGATTTGAAACAGCTAAAGAGGTCTGGCAGGAGCTACATAGATTATTTGATGGACAGTCAGATGATAGGGCAATATATATATATACAATATATATATACAATTTATGTGCAGAATTCTTCAGTTTTCAACGTCACACGGAGGATGGTGTATCTACCCACATGTCAAAACTGAAAAACATCTGGACAAATTTAAATGCAGAAATTACAAAGAAAGATGCCACTGTCAAGCTGCTGAATTATTCCTGATTGTAAAATCCTAGACTCGCTGGATGAAAAATATTTTTCTTTCAAATCGAGCTGATTATTACTGAAACAAAGTGAACGGACAGTGGATAACTGAACGAGTTACTTGTGCGCATTTGAAAGAGCGCTTGGTAATAAAGACCACATAAAGCACGAGGCCTTAGCGGCAATACGCACAGAACATAAGAGCATGCAAAGCAATGAGAAAGAGCTTATCTGTAACTACTGTTCCGGTAAAGGACACAAAGTTCGGAAGTGCAAAAAGTGGATAAAGGATGGGAGGCCACCCAAACCCACACCAGGCACATCAATAGCTGGTTCATCGTCAAAGCAAGTGCAACACATTTCTCTGTTAGTGAATGCCTGCTCCACTGGACAAACTCAAGACAGGGAAAGCTGGTACGTTGACAACGGAGCCACAACTCACATTGCAGTTAGGAGAGTTTATTTCCAAGAGTTTCACGAATTTGATTCAGACCATACCGTATCGACTGCGGACGGGAGCGTCATACCCGCGATAGGGAAAGGCACCGTTGAGGTGGAATCAAATGTCAGTGGCAAGAGGGAGCGAATAAGACTCAAAGATGTGTGGTTAGTACCATCACTAACAAAAAACCTCTTCTCACCGCTTGCAGCACAAGACAGGGTGCAGAACAGCATCTTCAGTTCCACGACTAGCGAGTGCAGCTTGGAGTACAGTTAAGTCCTGACAACGTCAAATGTGAAGGCTGTATTTATGGGAAGTCACACAGAAAACCGTTTGGAAAAATGGAAAGAGCGACAGCTATAGGAGAGCTGATTCACACCGATGTTTGCGGTCCCTTCGTAGATAGTGTCTCGAAATATAAATATTACGTACTCTTTAAGGATGACTACTCTGGCTACCGAATGGTCTACTTTATCAGAAACAAGTTTGAAGTTAAGAATAAACTTCTTCAAATGTTGCAAGAAGCTAAGACTGCTGGATATACGATAAAGATTCTTAGCGATATCGGTGGTGAGTTCGACAATAGAGAAGTAAGAGATATTTTACACAAATATGGCATTCAACAACGGCTGACAATGTCTTACACTCCTGAACAGAATGGATGTAGTGAGCGCGAAAACCGTACCTTAGTTGAAGCTGCCAAAAAGGCAATAAAAAGCAAGCTTATAGGCTATGAAAAAGATGATGGTTATTGTATTTGGGACGGAAACAAAACCCAAAGATCGAGGGACATAACCTTCCAAAGTGACGTCTAGTTCCAAATCAGTACAGAAATTCCTACAACTTCAAGTTCAGAGGGAGATAACCAAACGCAAGAACCTGTACCTGAATGTGCTATAGAGCAACAGGAAATACATCATGAACATGCTCTAGAGGGAGATAGAGAAAATGATGATCATGTACATGTTGAAGTTATGGGAGATAGCAACGAAACCAGAATGGATGAGAGTGCTAACGACTTCGTTGATGCTGACGAGGATTTAGAGGTAGTCGAACCACCGTTGTTGGACGCGAGATCTCGATACAACTTACGCGATCCAACTTGCCTCTCACGTCCTAAGAAGTTTGAAGACTACGTGTTATCCGTAGGCACAGAATATTTTCCAGAAACATATAAAAAAACTATTGAAAGGGATGACAAGGCAGAGTGGGTCAAGGCAATGATGAGTGAAATGAAATCTCTAAAGCAAAATGATGTATGGATACTCTGTAAGCTACCTAAAGAAAGAAAGGCACTCCCTTGCAAGTGGGTCTTTAATATAAAGAGAAACCCAGACGGCAGTATTGACAAATATAAAGCTAGGCTCGTAGTAAAAGGCTTCAAGCAACGGAAAGGAATCGATTACGAACAGACTTATAGTCCTGTTGCTAGAATGTCCACCATCAGAGCCTTATTGAGTGTCGCAGCCAAAGAAAAATTATATTTGACACAGTTTGATGTTTCAACAGCATTCCTCAACGGCAAGCTAAAAGAAGAAATTTATATGCAGCAGCCGGAAGGATTCAATGACGGAACTACAAATGTATGTCGGCTTAAAGGGAGTTTATATGGACTCAAGCAGGCTCCCAGATGCTGGAATGCATGCTTTGAGGAGACTTTATAAGAGAAAGGTTTTCAGCAAAACGCAGCTGATTATTGTCTATTCACAAAGAAAATAGGTGACAAGAAAATCTTGATAACTCTGTACATGGATGATGGGCTGGTAGCCACTACAGATAAAGATTTGGCAAACCAATTCCTTAAGGAATTATGGGCTACTCTGAAGATCACAAGTATGCCAGTGTCTTATTACCTTGGACTTGAGATAGCACAGTCGCAAGATGGCTCTATTACGATTAAACAAGAGTCGTACGCTAAAAGGATACTGTAACGTTTTAGTATGTCAAAATGTAATCCAGTTTCAACGCCAATAGAAACGACTTCTCAAGCAGGGAAAGTTAACGAGGAGGTAGAGAAGTTTCCATACAGAGAAGCAGTAGGTGTTTTAGCATACTTAATGACAGGGACGCAACCTGATATAGCGTATGCAGTTGGATTAGTTTCAAGAAATTTGGAAAACCCAACACATGAAGATTGGCTACATGTTAAGCGGATAATGCGCTACATAAAAGGGACTTGTTCATTTGGTATAACGTATAAAGCAGAACATGATTCCAACAAGGCTATAGCGATGCGGATCATGGAGGAGACCACCAAATAGGACGCTCTATAACGGGAGTTGCATGTCTCTTTGCTGGGGGAGTGGTATCATGGCTAAGCCAACGACAATCTTCAGTCGCAATTTCTACTACTGAAGCTGAAATAGTAGCAGCAAGTGAAGGCGCTCGTGAACTTATATGGCTTCAGAGAGTATTCAGCTCGCTTACTAACATGGATGGAGTTCCTACATTAAAAGTAGACAATGAAGCCGCCATACGTCTTGCATACAATCCGGAGTTCCATAAGCGGACCAAACACATCCGAGTGAGACATTTCTTTGTAAGAGAAACTGTACAAGACGGACTTGTGGATGTACGAAAGACTGGCACTGCTACTCAACTAGCAGATATTATGACCAAGGCAGTTCCTAGGCCAAGACTCGCTATAATCCGAGATGCCCTGGGGATACAATGCCATACACTTAATTAATGAGGGAAAGTGTTATAGGTTGCATAGCATGACGTGCAGTTAGGAACTCTTTAAATGATTACTATTTAAATATGGTGTGACATAAGAAAGAAAAACATTAGACTGACTTATGTCTCGTGAAAAAACAAATGAGTTATCCGCCACAAAAACAAGGAGGAACACGATATAAATTTGCGACAATTTATGGCCGTAGTGAAGAAATACAGACTAACGTTAAATGAGCAAAAATGTAACTTTAGTAAAAGTACGATAAGCATTTTGGGTTACACGATTACAAATAATACGATTGAGCCTGATAGAGATCGACTTGTTCCTCTTATAAATTTGTCGCTACCATCTAATGCCGCTGAAGTCAAGAGAGCACAAGGGCTGTTTGCCCACTACGCCAAATGGGTCAAAAAAAAATCCGAGAAGATCCAACCGTTAATTAATGCAACCCACTTTCCTCTTAATGAGACTGCGCAGAACAGCTATCAGCAACTAAAATTAGACATACAGAAGGCAGCATTGCTGAAATGGAAATATTAACAGTTGAAACAGATGCTTCCGAGTTTGCTTTAGCCGCGACGCTTTCCCAAAACGGTCGCCCCGTTGCATTCTTTTCAAGAATGCTATCAGACAGTGAACGCAAGCATGCTTCAGTAGAAAAAGAAGCTTGTGCCATCGTTGAAAGCCTCAGGAAATGGCGGCATTATCTACTTAATAGACATATTCTTATCACAGATTTCTGATCTGTAGCGTAAAGAATAAAAAACGACAATTTCGAAAGATGGAGGCTATAACTAGTAGTTATAAAACCTCCTTTCTAACACTCCCCTCAATGAAATAACTATATAGTATCCGCATCCTCATCATCAATCAGAATACAGAAGATACTATAAAATAAAAAATAATCATCCTCTCATAGGACCAATCATTATTATCAAGCACTCAAATTCATCTCTTTCATACAAAACTCATTCTTACATTGTGGCAAGGACTTTGTCAAAATATCTGCCGTCATTGCCTCAGTCTGCAGGTAGTCCACCTTCACAATGTTATCATTCAATGCATCTCGTATGTAGTGACATCTCACATCTATGTGTTTTGTCCTTTGATGATGTACTGGATTCTTCGCTATCTGAATAGCTGACTGACTATCAGAATATAGCATGATAGCTTGCCGTTCCTTTCCGGTAAGCTCTTCTATAAGTCGCTTGAGGAACGTTGACTCTCTGCATGCTTCAGACATGGCTATATATTCAGCCTCTGCACTAGAGAGGGCTACTGTATGTTGCTTTTTGCATCCCCATGATACAGGAGCTCCTCCATAAATGAAAACGTAGCCAGAAAAAGATTTCCTATCACTGATATCTCCGGCATGATCAGCGTCTACGTACCCAACTAGACGTTTACCTGTCTTCTCAAAATTAAATTTATAATTGATTGTACCCTTCAGGTATCTCAATAATCTCTTTGCTACACTCCAATGTTCATTTGTATATGGTCGAGTGAACTCATTGGAAAGAGTTCAAATCTGACATCAATTGTTAATTGTGTTTAATTGTTTTTTCTCGTTGTGTCACATGTTTTTTCTGTTGGTATAAAATAAAACTATAATACCAAAATCCAAGTATTATCAGTGCATTCATTCCACATCTTTATTTAAGATAACTGCGTGCAAGTTAGTTGGTGTGAGTTATACATCTATAGGCTCTCACCAACGAGAAAGGAACGGCAAGCTATCATGCTATATTCTGATAGTCAGACAGCTATTCAGATAGCTAAGAATCCAGTACATCATCAACGGACAAAATACATAGATGTGAGATGTCACTACATACGAGATGCATTGAATGATAACATTGTGAAGGTGGACTACCTGCAGACTGAGGCAATGACTGCAGATATTTTGACAAAGTCCTTGCCACAATGTAAGAATGAGTTCTGTATGAAAGAGATGAATTTGAGTGCTTGATAATAATGATTGGTCCTATGAGAGGATGATTATTTTTTATTTTATAGTATCTTCTGTATTCTGATTGATGATGAGGATGCGGATACTATATAGTTATTTCATTGAGGAGGAGTGTTAGAAAGGAGGTTTTATAACTACTAGTTATAGCCTCCATCTTTCGAAATTGTCGTTTTTTATTCTTTACGCTACAGATCAGAAATCTGTGATAAGAATATGTTTATTCAGTAGATAATGCCGCCATTTCCTGAGACTTTCAACGATGGCACAAGCTTCTTTTTCTACTGAAGCATGCTTGCGTTCACTGTCTGATAGCATTCTTGAAAAGAATGCAACGGGGCGACCGTTTTGGGAAAGCGTCGCGGCTAAAGCAAACTCGGAAGCATCTATTTCAACAGTTAATATTTCCATTTCAGCAATGCTGCCTTCTGTATGTCTGATTTTAGTTGCTGATAGCTGTTCTGCGCAGTCTCATTAAGAGGAAAGTGGGTTGCATTAATTAACGGTTGGATCTTCTCGGATTTTTTTTTGACCCATTTGGCGTATTGGGCAAACAGCCCTTGTGCTCTCTTGACTTCAGCGGCATTAGATGGTAGCGACAAATTTATAAGAGGAACAAATCGATCTCTATCAGGCTCAATCGTATTATTTGTAATCGTGTAACCCAAAATGCTTATCGTACTTTTACTAAAGTTACATTTTTGCTCATTTAACGTTAGTCTGTATTTCTTTACTACGGCCATAAATTGTCGCAAATTTATATCGTGTTCCTCCTTGTTTTTGTTGCGGATAACTCATTTGTTTTTTCACGAGACATAAGTCAGTCTAATGTTTTTCTTTCTTATGTCACACCATATTTAAATAGTAATCATTTAAAGAGTTCCTAACTGCACGTCATGCTATGCAACCTATAACACTTTCCCTCATTATTTAAGTGTATGGCATTGTATCCCCAGGGCATCTCGGATTATAGCGAGTCTTGGCCTAGGAACTGCCTTGATCATAATATCTGCTAGTTGAGTAGCAGTGCCAGTCTTTCGTACATCCACAAGTCCGTCTTGTACAGTTTCTCTTACAAAGAAATGTCTCACTCGGATGTGTTTGGTCCGCTTAGGAACTCCGGATTGTATGCAAGACGTATGGCGGCTTCATTGTCTACTTTTAATGTAGGAACTCCATCCATGTTAGTAAGCGAGCTGAATACTCTCTGAAGCCATATAAGTTCACGAGCGCCTTCACTTGCTGCTACTATTTCAGCTTCAGTAGTAGAAATTGCGACTGAAGATTGTCGTTGGCTTAGCCATGATACCACTCCCCCAGCAAAGAGACATGCAACTCCCGTTGTAGAGCGTCCTATTTGCTGGTCTCCTCCATGATCCGCATCACTATAGCCTTGTTGGAATCATGTTCTGCTTTATACGTTATACCAAATGAACAAGTCCCTTTTATGTAGCGCATTATCCGCTTAACATGTAGCCAATCTTCATGTGTTGGGTTTTCCAAATTTCTTGAAACTAATCATTCATCATAAATTAATGCTAATTCAAATATAAATATATATTATAAATATATATTCAAATAAATCATAAAAAAATGCTATATTCTGATAGTCAGACAGCTATTCAGATAGCTAAGAATCCAGTACATCATCAACGGACAAAACACATAGATGTGAGATGTCACTACATACGAGATGCATTGAATGATAACATTGTGAAGGTGGATGAGTTTTGTGTGAAAGAGATGAATTTGAGTGCTTGATAATAATGATTGGTCCTATGAGAGGATGATTATTTTTTATTTTATAGTATCTTCTGTATTCTGATTGATGATGAGGATGCAGATACTATATAGTTATTTCATTGAGGAGGAGTGTTAGAAAGGAGGTTTTATAACTGCAATGTAAATTCTATATGGTCGAGTGAACTCATTGGAAAGAGTTCAAATCTGACATCAATTGTTAATTGTGTTTAATTGTTTTTTCTCGTTGTGTCGCATGTTTTTTTCTGTTGGTATAAAATAAAACTATTAATACCAAAATCCAAGTATTATCAGTGAATTCATTCCACATCTTTATTTAAGAGAACTGCGTGCAAGTTAGTTGGTGTGAGTATATATATATAATACATCTATAGGCTCCCTCTGGTCTTTCTTAGTAGCTTCTACGTCTGTGGCAGCTGGCGTAGTTGTAACGTAGGTCCACAGATCGTCATGAACTAATGACATCTGCATTAAGAATTTCCACGTCGAATAATTTGACGAGCCCTGTAACTTCTCGAATGCAGGTAAACTACTACTAGACATCGTACTAGTTGTCGTACTACTCGTGCTTGTACTGCTATTGACCATAATTGTGTCTTCGATCACGATTCTTCGGCCCATAACCTGTTGATGTATCTTCATTCCTAGAAAGTAGTCTACTTTTCCCAAATCCTTCATTTCGAACTTAGTTTTCAATTCGTTCTTGACTTTTTCTTTCTCAATATCTGTGCAATATCACTGCAATGTAGACTATGTTATTTCCTCTTTTTCTGAAGTAAACACATGGTTCATATTCAGATCTCTTGAACTTCATCTCAATGAGAGCATCATGTAGTTTCTTATTCCATGCTCTGGGTACCTGTTTGAGATCATACAAGGCTTTCTTCAACAGACATGATAGAGACAAATTGCAGGAAGCCATTAATGCTGAACTAAATGCCCTGAAGAGGAATGGCACTTGGAACCTAGTCAAGCTAGATAAGTCCCGTGTTAATTTTAATGTGGTGGATTCCAAATGGATATTTAAAATTAAAAAGGAACAAGGGGGGAAAGAGAGATATAAAGCTAGACTAGTAGCTCGTGGCTTTACACAGAAATTTGGACAAGACTTCACGGAGACTTTCTCGCCTGTGATTCGGTACAGCACATTGAGACTATTGTTCGCTATTGCTGTTGAGAATGATCTTTCTATTGATCAGATGGAGGTGGTCACAGCATTTTTGAATGGAGATTTAACGGAAAGAGTTTATATGAATCAACCGAAGCTCACAAAGCTTCGGTTGATTGAGAGAAAGGCAAAGATTGGCTGACTAATTATAAAGACTTTAGTAAAGTACAGGATATTAGTGTAGCTAATGGTCAGTAGTTGTATGCATATGGTTCAGGAGATGTAATTAATGATGGTAGTATGCAATTCGCAGTGAAAGAGGTAAAGTACGTTCCTGGATTGTCTGTGAATCTATTGAGTGTAGATACATTGATGAGTAGAAACAAAGTAGTAGTATTTTCCGAGAGAGGGGTGTGATATATATAACAAGGATGAATGTTGTATAAAAGGAGGAGTGAGTTACAATTGTAAAAGTGAGAATGGAATTTACAAGTTTAAATCCAATATTACAGAATCTAACTCAGCATTTGCAGTTTCCGTGCCTGATGAGTACGAGCTTTGGCATAAGAGACTGGCACACCTTGGAATACCTAACATGAAGCTGTTGAGAGATGGTATGGCGACTGGAGTAAATTTCAAAAATCCGGATCTCTTACAATGTGAGCCTTGCTTGAAAGGTGAGCAAACACGAACACCATTTAATAAGAAGAGTACAACGAGAGCAACTGAAGTACTTGAACTTATACATTCAGACATTTGTGGTCCAATGACAACGGACTCACACGGCGGCATGAAATATTTTCTTTTGTTTATCGATGATAAAACTCGGTACACTTTCGCTTATTTCTTAAAGAAGAAGAGTGAAGTTTTTTCCAAGAAAGTGGAATTCAAGTCTCTTGTAGAAAACCAAATGAATAAAAAGATAAAAATATTTCGGTCTGATAATGGAAAGGAGTTCGTGAACAGACAGGTTAGTCAACTATTTAGAGAAAATGGGATTATTCATCAACTAACTGTTGATTACTGCCCCGAACAAAATGGCGTTGCAGAACGTGCAAACCGCACACTAGTCGAGAAGGCTAGGTGTATGCTAGAGGAAGCACATTTAGAGAGAAAGTACTGGGCAGAAGCTGTCAATACAGCAGTGTATTTGAAGAACCGCTCGTCCACAAAGGCTGTTGAGATGACTCCCTATGAAGCTAGGTCAGGACAGAAACCCGACTTACGTGAGCTGAAAGTTTTTGGATGTAAAGCTTTCATGCACATCGACAAAGCTAAACGGAAGAAGCTTGATGCGAAGAGCAAGGAGATGATCTCCGTAGGATATCGCGCAGAATCCAAAGGATATAGGCTTTGTGACCCCATCACAGCTAAGCTTCAGAAGTCAAGAGATGTGACTTTTTTCGAGAACCAGTTCTTCAATAAAAGAGAAAAGTTAGTTTCACAAGAGAATGCTCCTAGTGAATTTCTAAATGTTGAAATACATGGAAATGAAAGGCAGCAAGAACTAACGCAAAATAACAGTAACTCTGGTGAGGAGATTATTACGACAGAAACTATGGATAACGAAAATAACTTTGAATATTGTACTGGAGATGCTACAATAGAAGAGATTCAAGTCGAAAGAGACAAGACACTTGAAACCGTAAACATTCAGGAGGAGCGATTGCCACCTGAAACACAAGTGGATAATAACAGGAGATATCCACTACGTGATAGAAAGTCCAAAAGTTACGATAACTTTTATTTGTATAATGCTACCGAAGGATACAGTGATGATCCAATCACTGTCGAAGAAGCTCTCAGCAGACATTATAGAGACAAATGGCAGGAAGCCATTTATGCTGAACTAAATGCCCTGAAGAGGAATGGCACTTGGAACCTAGTCAAGCTGGATAAGTCCTGTGTTAATTTTAATGTGGTGGATTCCAAATGGATATTTAAAATAAAAAGGAACAAGGGGGGAAAGAGAGATATAAAGCTAGACTAGTAGCTCGTGACTTTACACAGAAATTTGGACAAGACTTCACGGAGACTTTCTCGCCTGTGATTCGGCACAGCACATTGAGGCTATTGTTCGCTATTGCTGTTGAGAATGATCTTTCTATTGATCAGATGGATGTGGTCACAGCATTTTTGAATGGAGATTTGATGGAAAGAGTTTATATGAATCAACCGAAGCTTTGTGAAGAGAAAGGCAAAGAAGACTACGTATGTCTGTTGAAGAAAGCCTTGTATGGTCTCAAACAGGCACCCAGAGCATGGAATCAGAAACTACATGATGCTCTCATTGAGATGAAGTTCAAGAGATCTGAAAATGAACCATGTGTTTACTTCAGAAAAAGAGGAAATAACATTGTCTACATTGCAGTGTATGTGGATGATATCTTGATATTTTACGACAATGATATTGAGAAAGAAAAAGTCAAGAACGAATCGAAAACTAAGTTCGAAATGAAGGATTTGGGAAAAGTAGACAACTTTCTAGGAATGAAGATACATCAACACTGTAGTAAGATTACTGTTGATCAGGGTGAATACATTCAGAAAATTCTGCAAGAGTTTGGAATGTCAGACTGTAAACCAGTGAAGACACCATTAGAGACTGGTAAAAAACTGGAGAGACCCGCGGAAGTGAATTTCATCCCACCTAAAGATATTCCCTATCAGAGACTAATTTGCTCACTTATGTATCTAGCTGTTTGCTCGAGACCTGATATAAGTTATGCCATTGCCTATCTTAGCCAGTTCAACAGTTGTTATACAAGTGAACATTGGAGTGTGGCAAAGAGATTATTGAGATACCTGAAGGGTACAATCAATTATAAACTTAATTTTGAGAAGACAGGTAAACGTCTAGTTGGATACGTAGACGCTGATCATGCCGGAGATATCAGTGATAGGAAATCTTTTTCTGGCTACGTTTTCATTTATGGAGGAGCTCCTGTATCATGAGGATGCAAGAAGCAACGTACAGTAGCCCTCTCTAGTGCAGAGGCTGAATATATAGCCATGTCTGAAGCATGCAGAGAGTCAACGTTCCTCAAGCGACTTATAGAAGAGCTTACCGGAAAGGAACGGCAAGCTATCATGCTATATTCTGATAGTCAGTCAGCTATTCAGATAGCGAAGAATCCAGTACATCATCAACGGACAAAACACATAGATGTGAGATGTCACTACATACGAGATGCATTGAATGATAACATTGTGAAGGTGGATGAGTTTTGTGTGAAAGAGATGAATTTGAGTGCTTGATAATAATGATTGGTCCTATGAGAGGATGATTATTTTTTATTTTCCAATTCCAATTTGTACCACTACCAATACCAATACCAATTTGTTGTTTATGGCTCCATCGTGCTACCGATGATTCTTCCAATGTCATAGTAAGAGCACACAACGTTATAGCAAAAAATGACTTAAGAAGGATCTTAATAGAAGAATACCGATACAAACCAGAAAATATCACATAAACAGCACAAATAAACACAAAACACGTAATTAATAGCTCAAATGAGTTCTTATCAGAAAATAATTCACAAAACAATCGCGAACACGTGTGTGAACTAACCACTCCACAGACCGAAAAAAAACTAGGTTTTCGTTAATAAATCTTGTATCACTTTGAAAAAAAAACATTTTTTTATTTTATAGTATCTTCTGTATTCTGATTGATAATGAGGATGCAGATACTATATACTTATTTCATTGAGGAGGAGTGTTAGAAAGGAGGTTTTATAACTGCAATGTAAATTCTATATGGTCGAGTGAACTCATTGGAGTTCAAATCTGACATCAATTGTTAATTGTGTTTAATTGTTTTTTCTCGTTGTGTCACATGTCTTTTTTTCTGTTGGTATAAAATAAAACTATTAATACCTAAATCCAAGTATTATCAGTGAATTCATTCCACATCTTTATTTAAGATAACTGCGTGCAAGTTAGTTTGGTGTGAGTTATACATCTATAGGCTGAGATTTTATAACTGCAATGTAAATTCTATATGGTCGAGTGAACTCATTGGAAAGAGTTCAAATCTGACATCAATTGTTAATTGTGTTTAATTGTTTTTTCTCGCTGTGTCACATGTTTTTTCTGTTGGTATAAAATAAAACTTTTAGTACCAAAATCCAAGTATTGTCTTTGAATTAATTCCACATCTTTATTTAAGATAACTGCGTGCAAGTTAGTTGGTGTGAGTTATACATCTATAGGCTCTCACCAACATAACTATCACGCGTATGACATAATTTATAGACCAGGTTACGAAAATGTTGCTGCTGATACCCTCTCGAGAGTTTGCGCATTCATGAGTAACAACAAGTTATATGAACTACATGATGCCCTTTCTCATCCAGTAATACCTCAATCAAAACAGAATCAATGATATTAAGCAAATGACTGCCTCATGTCCAATATGCGCAGAAATTAAGCCACGATTCGCAAAATCCAAAGGAATACTTATTAAAGCTACATCCGCTTTTGAGCGACTGAATATTGATTTTAAGGGTCCTTTGCCATCAAATACTAAGAACAACTAAGAACCCACGATAATAGATGAATTTTCACGGTATCCGTTTGCCTATCCTTGCGCGGAGATGACCTTTGTGACTGTCATAAACTGTCTCAGAAATATATTCTTTGGTTCGTTCCAGGTCCAGTATTGTTAAAAAAATATGTACGAGGTTCAAAGACCGATCCGAGGAAGTTGAGCTCCTGCATAGTAACCCAAGTTACTCGTACGTGAGACGCAGCAATGGCCAGGAATCGACGGTATCTAACGCATTTGGCGTTGGTGGATGAAGCTGAGATAAGTTGTCGAAATACGGAAAACAGAAACGATTCAAACGATGATGAAAATAATGAAGAAGATATTATTAAAGCTCCTGAAGCGATAACAACGGTGCCGAACTACCTCAGGCCGTTCGTAGATCAGCAATGTTAAGGAGACTCCCTATTCGTCTAAATGATTACCTCCACGCTCAAGAAAACATAGAGGCGATGAATGACGTATAATCTCCTTACTAACTGGCTGATAGTATTTCATAATGTTGGAATGCTTTGTAATATCACTTGTCATCTTTGATTACTGTTGTGAATCTATTGTAATATATATTATTTCTAAGGCTTTTGAAAATAGCTAATTAAAGCCAAGTTTCTATTGGTTTATCTTTCTTTCCTTATATATCATAAATTATATTAATTAATAATTATAAATAGGTACTTTGTCACATAATATAGTAAGGTACTCGGTGATTTAGATACTTAGATAGAAACCTAGTAAACATATTAGGTTGGGGAAAAAGTCTTTTCGCGTTATAGTATGTATGAACTTGTAATAAAATCTCTTTGGCTTTACTATTCGTATCTGGCTGGTTTTGCATTTGTTTTTCGTACCGCCAAGATGAGTGAATCTGAAGAAATTCGATTAATTTTAAAATTTTACTACAAAAAAGGTAAAAATACAACGCAGGCCGCGAAAAAAATTTGCGATGTTTATGGACCTAGTGCAGTGTCTGTGAGAGTAGCTGTAGTGTGGTTTTTCATCACGATAACACTAGAACTCACACATCTTTAGCCACTCAGCAAAAATTAAGAGAGTTTGGCTGGGAGGTATTAATGCATCCGCCGTATAGTCCTGACCTTGCACCTTCAGATTTCCACCTGTTTCGGTCTCTTCAGAATTCTTTACACAGTGTCAGGTTAACAGCACGAGAGGACTGTCAAAACCACTTGTCGCAGTATTTTGATCAGAAGTCCCAAAATTTCTATAGCAATGGTATCATGTCCCTACCAACAAGATGGCAAAAAGTTATCGAACAAAATGGTACCTACATACTTTAGTTAAATGTAAATAATCTATATTAAAAATGTTTTGAATTTTCTTAAAAAATGCGAAGGAACTTTTTCCCCAACCTATTATTATAATACTTAGGAAACTTAGAACACTAAGCTTTAATTATAGATGGTTTGCAGAACTATTTTTGGCACTGCACAAACTTATCACGAAAGATAACTTTAGTAAAAGATATTTGAACTCACTTGGCAAAAGTATTGACAGACAGCGCGGGGTTTTCTTTCACTATTGTTTAAAAATTAATAAATTGCACTTAAATAAACTAAAATCAAAACATTTAAACAAACAAAACTTTCGTACTACATAATTATATAATGAGTTAAAATATTTCTTATTAGCTAATAAAGTTTGGACGCAGCGGGGAACACTTCGTTGATAATTCACTTTATTTATATACAAATTGGCTGTTTACGTCACAAATGTCATTTGCCATTAATAACCGTTGTATTTGGAAACTTGAACATTTAAATGATCCAAATCTGCATCTTCAGATCCACAGAGAGAACATCGACTGCTATTATGTATACGAATCCTATTCAGGTGGGCTGGTGTCAGGCAATGTCCTAATCGCATGCGTGTTATTGTTGTGATATATTTTCTGTTGGGGTTTTTGAGATCATGATACCATGGTTTTACAGGTATCTCTTTTTGTATGTCCCTATACCATTTGCCTTTTAATTGCAGTGTCATGTCCCAGCTATTTTTCCACAACTGCCTGTTAGTCTTCTTGAAAAGGCTGTAGTAATACGTGAATGAAACCTTGAGTATCTCGGATTGGTCTTCATTATGCTCTAAGCGGGTTGCAGTATCAGCTACTTCATTGCCAGGAATGCCACTGTGTGAAGGTACCCACATAAATCCTACATTAAAATGCTTAACATTTAATTCCCTAATCATATCTCTAAATGATTCCGAGTTGGAGTGTTGAATGATACACGTGTTAGAGAGTGAAATAATTTATTATATATTTTTTCACTAGCTTACTCACGATTTATGTTGAATTGTTCTATCTGTGTTGTTTTGTGTATACGTGTGGTTTAAGGTTTGTATAAACTTTCCTTTAATATGGATATTCCGCCTGATCCCCCAGATCCCCCGGATGAACATGGTATGTCAGGTGTTGAGTCGTCTCCCCCACTTTTTACTCAAAGTTCATCAAATAAGCGTCGTCTAGAGAACGAATATAACAACTTGTCATCAAAAAAAAACTATTATTGACCCTGCCTCGTCATCAGCATCCATTCAGACGGTTTATATGCATCATAGCCTGACAATTGGATTTAAATCATATGAGAAAGAGGATAAAGGTCCATTTTTAGTCCATGTTTCTCGTACAGAACCCGATCCCTCTGCTGGCACCTCAATTAGACCACTTAAATTTGGTCAATTCCTCTTCACTAACAAAATTAAAAATATTTGTAGGGATGGAGTGAAAAGAGTTGGTCGCAACAGAATAGCTGTTAAGTTTTTGTCAGGTGCTGATGCAAATAGTTTTTTAGATTGCCCACTATTACCCCAATATAAATATATTGCTAGCATTCCCACATACAACATCACCCGTATGGGATTAATTCGCAATGTTCCTGTTGACTGGTCAATGGATGAACTTGTGGAAGCATTAATCATCCCTGATGGCTGTGGCTATATTTTGAAAGCTTGAAGACTTAATAGAAAATCCCAAGTTGATGGTAAGGTGACATGGATTCCTACCCAAAGTGTTGTCTTAACCTTTCATGGTCAAGTATTGCCATCTCGAGTTTTCTGTTACCATACATCATTACCAGTAGAAACTTATCAACTTCCTACTATACAGTGCAATAATTGCTGCAGATTTGGTCACATAAAGAGTCAGTGCCGTTCCAACCCTCGTTGTTTTCGCTGTTCTCAGCCCCATTCTGGGGATAGTTGTAATATTGCAGAAGATTTGTCCACTTGTCTGTTTTGTTCGGGAAAACATTTTGCTATCAACAGAAATTGTCCTGAACATGGTAGACAGAAAAATATAAAAACTATAATGTCTCAGGACAATATTTCATATGATGAAGCATCATCCCAATTACCCTCTGTTCGTCTCTCCTATGCTGAGGTGACTAAGGACGTTTTTTCATCTACTCCATTAGCTACCCGTTCTAATTCTGGATCTCAACCCCTTCTGCCTACTTCATATAGAAAAACTGTGTTTAGCAGTAGGAGTCCCCAACCCCAACTTGGTGTAGGGTATGATGGGGGAGCGGGGCACACCATGAAGGGGAGGAATTGTAATCCTCCCCCGAAGAAGGGCAAAGTGCAGGCGCCGACCCCGCCTGCCGCTGTGACCACCGCTCCCGAAGCGGGAACCTCGGTGGCGGGTGAGGAGGGTGCGATGAGCGACTGATGGACAGAGTCGAGCATCGCATCCTCCAGACGAACGCCAACCACTGCAAAGCAGCCCAGGCCCTGCTGATGCAGACCATGGCTGAGTGGTTGGTGGACGTGGCGGTAGTCGCCGAGCCGTACTCGGTGCCCGGCCGTTGGTTGGGCGATCCGGACGGCCTGGTGGCCTTGGTTGCGCGGTCTTCCACAGACTCCCCTCCCCTCTCGCTCTTAGAGAGGGGACCGGGATACGTGGCCGCCGCGTGGGGGGAAATAGCCCTGGTGGGCGTGTATTTCTCCCCAAACCGGCCTCTGCAGGATTTCGAGGATTTCCTCGAGATCCTCACTGCAGTCGTCGGTAGGGCGGCTCCTCGCCAGGTCGCCGTGCTGGGCGACCTAAACGCCAAGTCAGTGGCCTGGGGCAACCCGGCCACCTCTTGCAACGTCCGGGGACGCGCGGTCGAGCTGTGGGCGACCTCGTGCGGCGTGTCCCTCCTTAACAGGGGGACAGTCCAGACGTGTGTGCGGCGACGGGGAGGGTCAGTGGTGGACGTTTCGTTCGCCTCCCCCGTCCTTGCCGCCCGCGTCGTGGACTGGCGGGTAGAGATGGTGGAGACGATGTCGGACCACCGATATGTGCGATTCGACATCTCTCCCCAAAGTCCCCGGGGGAGGGCAAGGCTCCCGGGCCGACCTGCCTTCCCACGGTGGGCTCTCACCCGCCTCGACCGCGAGGCGGCTGCGGAGGCAGCGTTCGTCCAGGACTGGCTCACGCCTCCCGTCGATGTCCGGGACGTCGACTCCGCGGCCGCCCAACTGAGGAAGTCCCTCACCGAGGTGTGCAACTCCAGCATGCCTCGGTCTCGCCGCCCACCTCCCCGTCGCGCCGTCTATTGGTGGTCGGAGGAACTGGCGGGCCTCCGAGCCGCCTGCGTGGCGGCAAGGCGGGAGTACACGCGGAGCCGACGGCGCAGCAGGAGGGACCCCGACAACGAGGACCTTCTTTACGCCTCTTACATAGAGGCAAAGAGGGTCCTCAAGTCGGCAATGGGGGCCGCCGATGACGCGGCGCGAGTGGAGATGCTGGAGGGCCTCGACAGGGACCCGTACGGGAGACCGTACAAGGCGGCGCGGAACAAACTGCGTCCCTTCGGTCCCCCCCTGACGGAGTCCCTGGAGCCGGCATTACTGGACGGTGTGGTTCGGTCCCTGTTTCCACCCGGGACCGACTTCACGCCTCCAGTGATGGATCCCCCGCGGGGGGCGCGTCCGCCGGTCGAGGAGATCTCTCCGGTCACGGCGGATGAGCTCGCCGCGGAGGCCCTCCGCCTCCGCGCCAAGAAGACGGCCCCAGGGCCGGACGGTGTGCCCGCGCGTGTGGTGGCCATTGCCGCCACACATATGGCGGGAAGATTTCGGGACCTCTTCAGCGCGTGTTTCGCGTCTAGGAGGTTCCCGAAAATCTGGAAGGAGGGGCAATTGTGCCTCCTCCGCAAGGAAGGACGCCCGCCGGACTCCCCCTCGGCATACCGGCCCATCGTCCTGCTGGACGAGGTCGGTAAGATGTTCGAGGGGATTGTCGCCGGCCGGCTTAATGGCCTGCTGTCGGAGGTGGGGCCGAACCTGTCGGACGCTCAATTCGGCTTTCGAAAGGGGCGTTCGACAGTCGACGCTCTGGCCCGGCTCAAGAGCCAGGTGAAGGAGGCCGTGGGGGTGGGGGACGGGGTGTTGGCCGTGTCATTCGACATAGGCAATGCCTTCAACTCTGTCCCCCACTCGACGATACTAGAGGCACTACGGTACCACGGAGTGCCTCAGTACCTGCGGGACCTCCTGGCCAGCTACCTGGCGGACCGAGCGGTCCTTCTGGTAGACAGGGCGGGCCGACTCCGGCGGTACGGCGCGGAGACCGGCGTTCCACAGGGGTCCGTCCTAGGACCACTCCTGTGGAACGTCGGGTTCGACTGGCTCCTGCGGGGAGCTCTCCTCCGTGGCACGAGTGTCATCTGCTACGCGGATGACACTCTTCTCACTGCCCGGGGGAGAAGTTTTAGGGAGGCGGCCGACTTGGCCTCGGCTGGCGGATCCTTGGTCGCGGGAAGGATCCGTCGGCTGGGATTGAGGGTGGCGCTGAATAAGACCGAGGCGGTGTTTTTCCACGCGCCTCGGCAGCGCACCCCGACCGACGCCCACATTTTCGTGGAGGGCGTCGGGGTCCAGGTAAGGGCCCAGATGAAATATCTGGGCCTGGTGCTAGACAGCAGGTGGCGCTTTGGCCCGCACTTCAGCGGGCTGTCGACGCGCCTGCTGAAGGTTGCGGGGGCGCTTTCGTGGCTCCTCCCGAATATGGGGGGGCCCAAAGCGCGATGCCGGCAGCTGTATGCCGGCATCCTGAGGAGCATGGCCCTCTACGGGGCCCCCATCTGGGCGGACTCCCTACAGTGGAGGGAGAACTCCGCCGCGATCCGGAGACCCCAAAGGGCAATCGCACAGCGGGTGGCGAGGGCCTACCGCTCGGTGGGCTTCGCGGCGGCGTGCGTTCTGGCGGGCACCCCTCCTTGGGAGCTCGAGGCGTGGGTGCTCGCCAGGGTGTACGAGTGGTCGGCGGGGCGCAAGGCGCTCGGGGAGCGCGGTGACCCGACGGTGCGGGAGGCCGTCCGGCGAGAGGCGAAGGATGCCATCGTCCACCATTGGGCGGAGGACCTCGCCTCCGCCGTGTTCGGCCGCCGAACGCTGGACGCTGTCGGGCCAGTCTTACGGGATTGGCTCGAGCGGCCCCACGGCTTCCTCTCGTTCCGTCTGGTGCAGGTATTGTCCGGGCACGGGTGTTTCGGATCGTATCTGCACCGGATCGGGCGGGAGGAGGCCCCGTCGTGCCACGGTTGCGGCGCGGCGGAGGACACGGCGCAGCACACCCTCGAGGTGTGCCCGTCGTGGAACGAACCGCGTCGCGACCTGGTCGCGGTGGTCGGGCCGGACCTTTCGCTTCCCAGTGTGGTCAACTCCATGCTGGGGGGCGAGGCCGGCTGGGCCGCGGTCGCCTCCTTCTGTGAGGATGTGATGTCACAGAAAGAGGCGGCAGAACGCGCACGGGAGGAGGACCCTCTTGCGCCGCTGTGCAGGCGGAGAAGAAGGGGTAGGAGAAGGCGATTATAGTCGCCTTCTCTCTCCTCTTGTGGTGGTGAACGGCGGGAGACAGACGTGGAGGCGTCTTCTCCCGCATTGCACTCGTTCACCATCTCCGTTGGGCGGGAACGGCAAAGTCGCTGCCGTTTCCGGGCCCCTCCTTGCAGGGGGAGGGGCGTGCGGGCCCCGCCGTAAATGGTGGGCGGTCGACGGGGGGGGGGGCTGGACGTCAAGGCTCTGCCGGTTTCCCAGCCCCTCTCCACATAGACGATGCCTGAGCGCCGCTGGGTCGTTTAGTGGGTAAACCGGGCCACTAGGGTCCGGGAGTCTCCCAATGAAAAAATATTAGACCTTTTACTTTCAATAATCTTAAATTTAATTTCTAATAAAAACGATAATTTACCGTCCCACGTTGCTGATAAACTAACTCAGATTGCTATGCTTACCAATAATGGATTGTGTCCGAATTCTACAGTGGAACATTAAAAGCATTAAGCATAAAAAGCATGAACTTATTTTTTTAATTTAAAAATTCTCTCCTGTGTTGATTGCCATTTCGGAGACATGGCTAATTCCTGGTTCTCCTTTTAGATTATCGGGTTATGCCTGTTTGCGAGATGACAGAAATGATGGATATGCTGGTTCTGCTGGTTCTGCTTTATTAATAAGAAGATCCCTTTCTTATTCACAAATAAATATTCCTTCTCACAGTCCTAACATTAATGCAGTAGCAGTTAGATTTATGAATACTTCCTTTTTATCCATCTATATTCCTCATCCTCACTCTTCCCATGGTCCAGAACTTCATTCTATCATCTCTTCCCTCCCTCCCCCTGTCATTGTAATGGGTGATTTTAATGCTCACCATGTGTCATGGGGTTCAAGTCATTGTGATTGGTTTGCTTCAATCCTGCTAGACATATTGGATGACAACAATCTTTGTATACTTAATAATGGCTCTCCCACTCGTAGGGTTCTTCCCACTCAAAATCCAAAAAGTGCGGTCGACCTCACATTTTGTTCTTCTACACTGTCACTAGTTCTTTCATGGAATACGGTTGATTGCTCATATGGTAGTGATCATTTCCCAATAATAATATCTTCCCCTTCTAGGTCATCTTCTCCAAATTCTCCTCCCCCTCTACTAAAATATAGGATTTCTAAAGCGGATTGGCCATCCTACGCTTCTTCACTGGATATTAAATTAGACTCTCTCCCTTCTTTAGATAATGAAAATGCGTTAGATTTGTACGAAAAATTTGTTGAATCCATTTTGTCTGCTGCAGATGAAAATATTCCACTCAAAAAGACAGCTGCATTTAAAATCTCCCCCCCGTGGTGGAATTCTGAGTGTACAGCAATTATACGCAAAAGAAATGAGGCTGAAAAGATCTACAATTCTGCAATGTCTATAGAAAATTTCCTCTTGTATCAACATACGGCAGCCCAAGCTCGAAAATTGTTATCATCAAAAAAAAAATTAGGTTGGATTCATTTCTGCGAATCATTGTCCCCGCGGACTCCCCCTTCTATTGTCTGGAAACAGATCAAAAGATTTCGTGGATCTCTTGCGGTTCAGAGCTTGTCCTCGAATGATCCTGATTCATGGATTGAATCGTTCTCGAACAAATTGGCCCCCCCTTCTGTCCCATACTCTGACTCATTACCTGTTCCTCCTTCGATTTCTATGGTTTCTCGTCATAGAATGGACTCCCTATTTTCAACAGATGAACTCCACAGGGCCCTTGACGGTCTGGTCGACTCCTCTCCAGGTGTAGATGGCATTCCATACTCTTTCCTTTGTAAGGCTAATGACAAAGCAAAATTAACTTTTCTCACCTTGATAAATTCTTTTTTTGAACATGGGATTATACCTGTAACGTGGAAAACACAAATTATTATCCCTCTACTTAAACCAGGTAAGGATCCTTCAGATCCTAATTCAAGAAGACCTATTGCTTTATCCTCTGTCCTTTCGAAGGTCATGGAACATTTACTTCGGAACCGATTGGAATGGTTGATGGAAAGCAGAGGAATCCTAGCCAAATCTCAATATGGATTCAGAAAAGGCATGAGCACCTTGGATAACCTTAGTCTACTCACAACAACCATACAGATGGCTTTCAGTAGGAAGGAATAATCTTATAGGAGTTTTTTTGCATATTGCATCTGCTTATGATAATGTCCTTCTTTCAGTACTCAGGAATAAACTTCTTCAGCTGAGTATCCCGGAAAAGATGACTAGGTTCATTTGCAATCTTTTAATGGCTAGAACCGTCATTATCAGATCACAAAAAGGCTCCTTATCTCCCAGACTTATCTGGAGAGGACTTCCACAGGGCTCTGTTCTTAGCCCACTCCTATTCAACATCTACACCTATGATCTTGAGAGATCAGTAAACAATTTCTGCCAAGTTCTCCAATATGCGGATGATTTAGCCCTATACTCTTCATCACTCTCAGGAGTAGAAGCTTCTCGTAACATCAATACTGCTCTCAAATACTTGGGTGACTGGCTCTTCGATCATGGACTTTCATTGTCGGTTAGTAAAAGTTCTGCAGTTATCTTTACTAAAAAAAGAATTGTCCCGATAATAAATATTACATTCGACGGAGAGGATATCCCTTTAAAAGATCGGGTAAAATTTTTAGGCATCATTCTGGACTCTAGAATGACTGGTATTCATCATTTTTATTATATTGCCCAAAAATGTGAGAAAGGTATAAATGTTTTAAGAGCTCTATCTGGCATGTGGTGGGGTGCCCACCCTTACACTCAAAAACTGTTATACAACACCATTGTTCGGAGTCATATGGATTATGGATCCTTCCTCCTAGATCACTGTAACAAGGCGGGCATGGATAAACTATCCAAAATTCAATCCAGATGCCTCCGCATTATCTTAGGAGCAATGAAATCCTCACCCATTAATGCAATGCAAGTAGAATGTGTTGACCCTCCTCTTCATTTTCGCAGACAATACCTATGTGATAGGTTTCTTTTTAAACTGATACAGAATTCTTCTCATCCCCTTCTTTCTAACCTTCAACAACTTAAATCTTTAGTTCACGCTTCTTCTGGTAATCTGCCTTGTCTTATTCGTAGCTTTATTTCCTATTCCAATCTTTCGCATCCAGTTATGCAATTTCAATTAAATCCCCTTTTTTCTGTTCCTTATGATGCTCTTGTGTACCGTCCCTCTGTACTCCTCAACGTTGGTATTGATAAGGATCCTTTACTGGCTCCCATTCAATTTAAGGAGGTAATGACGAAGAAATTTTGCGGATGGTTAGCTGTTTTTACTGATGCCTCAAAAATGTCGGATCAGAGTCATGTAGGCTCTGCTGTCTGGATTCCCAAATTCCATATTATTCTAAGTTACAAATGTCCCCCGATAACTTCTATATTTACAGGGGAATCAATTGCTTTGTTAGAAGCTATTAATTATATTTTTGCCCACAATTTGAATAATACTGTGATTTTCACCGATTCCAAAAGTTGTATTCAGTCCATATTATCCAATCCTTTTCGTTCCAAATCCAGATTCCCTATCATTATTAAAATTAGAGAGGTGTTATTCAAATGCTATATCCATGGGATTAATGTGACCGTTGTATGGATACCTAGTCATTGTGGTATTCAAGGCAATGAATCTGTGGACTCTTGTGCAAAAAATGCTATTTGGACTGGATCTTCTCAGCACTCTCATATAGTCTCTGAGGATTTATGTTCTCTCGCTAAGCCTCGTATGGATGGATCTTGGGACAAGGCATGGCAATCATCTAAAAACCAGAAAGGCAAACATTATGGTGATATTCAGCCTATTATTCCTATTAAGCCCTGGTTTTTTAAATATCGTCAACTAAATAAAACAACATCATCTGTTATTTGCCGTCTTCGTCTTGGACATACTTGCACTCCCGTGCATTTACATAAACTAAGGATAAGGGACCATTCTCTTTGTGAATGTGGGTTGGACGAAGGCACTACTGATCATATGTTCTTTGTATGTCCTAAGTTACAGTCTCCCCTTTACAACTTCCTTCCAACCAACATTCCTTACCCTACTAATATAAAATGTTTGTTGTCTCTTGTGGATTCTCCTTTTGTATATATTTTGTCCCGTTTTATTAATACTAACAAAATCAAAATTTGATTACCTCTATGTTTTTCTTGTACATACATATTCTATTTTATCATCTAATATGGTGTATGGGTTCATGTAAAAGTGCTGTCTTTATTTATTTTAGGATAATTCATCACCAGTCAACCGAGCACTACATTTCTACATTTTACAATTCTCCATCGTTTATCTTCAAACACCCTGACACTGGCGGAATTGTGTAAAATAAACACATCTGGTGCCAATATAAAAAGAAGTGAAGTGAAGTCATATCTCTAATGTTAAAAACTACATAGTTTAACTTAAATTATGTGTTTACATTTTCCAATGCATATAGCACACTCTTAAAGTCAGTAACTATTAATATATTATTTACAAGACTATATGCTGTAGTGCACAATAAATAGCAAAGCTTTCTGCTGTAAAAATACTACATTGTGTGTTTGATTTTACACATTAAGTATAGTCTAAATGAGGATCATAATAAACTGCTTTTAGACAAATATTTACTTTAGATCCATCCATGTATATAGCCTAGTAATCTATCTTACTGTTTTTAATTGTAAAAAATCAAATTTATTATGTACATTGTCTAGATGGAAGATTGTTGAACTGTTACTAAAACCAATATAATAATTTTTATATACAGGCCAATTAAATTTCCTAATATCTTTAGAATTATTATTTACATGTGTTAATATTGTTGGAATTTCAGGTAAAGTTCCATTAACCAGTGAAGAAGCAGAGATAGTATCGTATGGAATTGACTGGAAAATTTCTAGGTGCACTACTTACTATTTTCTTCAATAATGGATTATCATTCAATGATAAAACTTTTAAGAAAAATCTCTCAGCCAACATCAACCTATGAAGTGTCAGAAGAGGTATGCATGTCTCAATCACTTATGAATAAATTTGTGTCGATCGCATAGCCCCCCACAGATTAGTCTTAAACCAATATTTTGGATAACATCCATTTTTTTAAGTAAGGTGCTATTGAAATGAAATGAAAATATTTTTATTCAAATAGGCCTTTACAAGCACTTATGAATAGTCTGACTCTAATACCGGTTCGGAAGGTTGTTTTTTACTGATAAGAGCCGGCAATAAACTCAGCAATTACTCTTTAAAAAAAAAAACAAACTTAGATTTATTACATAAAATATTATTTAGTCTCATTGACAATACCTGTGTGTTATGGCAATATTGCAGAATTATTTAACAATAATATAATATTATAAATATCTAATGAAAAAAAAATACAAACAAACTAAACCCGACCAGCCCCCACAAGCAGCACCTGTTCACAAGTATGACGCATGTGGCAGCCATCGCCCTCCTCGCCATATTGTAGGGAAGTGAGCGACCCGCCACACGCAAAGGCATTAAAGCGAGCATGACTAACTTAAGTTTGATGCACATAAAAAAAAATATATATGAATTTTAGAATACACACAAAGTGTTATCACTGTGACCATAACATGTACAAAGTTATAGATAAATTTACATTGCATTCAAATAAAAAATAAATCATACCATACAACAATACATTTACAACCAGGCACTATTATCATTTAAATATTCATTTATGTTGTAATAAGCCTTTTTTACCAATACAGCTTTAATATGATCCTTAAATTTTTGCAAGGACAAATCTAATTGGTATTCATATAAGCTAGACTGCTGTAATCAAAATGACTTCTGCCTATATTTTTGTATAGCATACTCATAATTTTGGGATCAGAACCCCAGAAAGCTCCTGCAAAATGTCTCATGATATTAATGCCTTTTAATGCTTTATTATTTACATACTTGATATGCTCATCAAATTTTAATTTATCATCAATAATAACCCCTAAGAATTTATGTAGTTTAACTATTTGAATATCAAGGTTATCATATAAAATTTGTGTTTTGTTTTTTGCTAATAATTAAAACTGAACTCTTTTCTGGACTTATGTCTAATTGAAGTTTATTATGATAAAAAAGAATTAAGAACAAAAAAGAAGAATTGATTATTTTGATAGATATATGCGCAGAAATAACCTAATCTTTTTTGGTATTCCAGAAGATGAAAATAGTAACCAGAAATGAGAGCAAACTATTTTCGAAAAAACCAATTCAGATTTTAATATAAGGTGTGAGGAAAATGGTATTGAATTACCTAAAAGCTCGGCATAAAAGGAGAAAAGGTAAGGCCAATTTTAGTCACATTTACCTCACTGAAAAAGAAAGTAGAAATCTTACAAAATAAAAAGCTGCTTGAGGGGAAAAGTTATTACATTAAAGAAGACCTCCCCTTGGATGTATTGAATAAACATAAGTATTACAAAAACAGCTAAAGGTGGAGAAAAGGAAGGGTAAAGAGTCCTTTTAAAGTATGATAAATTGATAATATTGGATGAAAATAGAAAGACCAAGGAACAAAGAAACAAAAATAATAACAAAAGAAACCTTTCAGAATCCCCACAGTCAACAAACATTGATGATGGAAAAGATGCTAATTCAAGAAATAAACATGTTGTAAAGAAAAATAAAGTGGATATAATGAATTTTGTGAGACTAAAACCAAAAATGAGTACACCACAAAAGCATAGCTATTATACAGAATAGCATAATGCAGCCCCTCTATCTTTGCCAGAATTAAGTAACGGAAAATCAACAGAAGAATATACCTCTCCCAGTCCGGCTGGTCCGCAAGGGAGCAGTAGACCAATACCCTCCATTCTAAAATCAAATAATAACTATAGTAAATACAATCTATACATTGCAACACTCAATCTGAGATCATCAGTTGGTGTGGGGTTGCCTTGAAGAATTGGAGCATGCACTGGGAACATTGAAGTGGCAAATGCTAGGAATCTCTGAAGTAAAAATAGAAGGAACTGTAATTTTAGAACATCATGGATACGTCCTAATGTATATGGGAAAGAAAAATGGCAGAAATGGTGTCGGATTCATGGTAAAAAATGAGCTCAAACTTAATATTGTGGATTTCAAAGCTATTTTGGATAGAGTTGCAAGACTAGATCTATTAATTGATAGCATAAATTATAATATAATCCAGGCATATGCACCAACTGAAAAGGCACCAGATGAAGAAATAAACAAATTCTACTGTGATATTCAACATGCTTTACAAAACACACATCCTAACTTAATTTTGATGGGTGACTTTAATGCCAAGGTGGGATTTGCTGCAGAAGAAGACTCTCCTGACATGGGCCAAATTGCTGATCGATTTTTGTCTCGAAAACGAACTTTATATAATGAACTCACAGTTCAAGAAAAAACCGAAACCAAATGGACATGGCAGTCTCCAGATGGCAAAGTATTTAACGAAATTGATTTTATTATAACTAGAAAAGCAGAGTCAAGTCTGTACAAAACGTGCACACAATAAAAAACAAGCCACCCCACAGACCACAGACTAGTCAGAGCGGAATATCCTGTTAACTACAAAGATAAAATACCTAGAAAAGCATTCAAACAGAGAAACATAAGACTGCATCTGATACAACAAGAGTCTATGAAAAATATACTTACAGAATCGTCTACAATTAATAGCGATGAGAACCGAACTTAAAATACGTAAACAAATTAAAAATTATAAACGAAATCACGAAATGGAAATCATAAAAAAACGCGCAGCGGTGTGCGCAGACTCGGATGACTGCGCTACCTCCGATGCGGGGAGCCTCCTCGAAGATGGTTCCGCCTCGTGCCGGGAGAAGAAGACGGTGCAAGAGCCCGTGGTCGACCCGGTCCGCCATCCAAGTGGTCGGCCTGGACGAGTCGGCGACCGCAGAGTCGCTGACGGCAGCCGTCGCTGCTGCGGGGGAGTGTGAGGCGGCTCACGTGAGGGTGGGGGGTATCCGCTCCCGCTACGATGGCACCGGGTCAGCTCTGATCCGGTGCCCGGTGGGGGCGGCAAAGGCCTTCCTCGAGCGTGGTCGGATCCTGGTGGGTTGGTCGTCCATCAGGATCATTCCGATGGGGCCGACACCCATGCATTGCTTTAAATGCATGGGTGTGGGCCACACCAGGGAGCTCTGCCCCTCTGATATCGACCGGAGCCATATGTGCTTCCGGTGCGGTAAGGAGAGCAAGGAAGGGAAAAGCATGTTTCTGAAAAGATGTAATATTTCTTCCAATCAGCTTTACTATAAATATATTTCTATTCGTCCACAGAAGGTGACATGTCATAAACTGATGCTTGAAAATGTACCTCAAGTTTAGTTGGAAGATGCTAACTACCCATGGGATCATCATGAACATACCAGTTACATAAATAACCGATTGAAGAGCTATTCTATAGCTGAAGCTTGTCTAGGATAAGGAACAGTTGTTGGCGATCCATCATTCAAAATACACAAGTCAAATTCATCAATTATATTATATAAACATCTTCCTCTACTGTTATCACTATGCCATCCAAAAGTAATGAAATGTGCATTGAAATTACCCATGATTATGCATGGTTTGGGTATATTATTTATTAGATTATTTATTTATTTTCAGCTTTGTTGATTCAAATCTGGTGCCGGGTGGACTGTAAACACAAATTATTGCTATTGGACTACATTGTGTTACTATAGATATACATATATTTTGTATTGTTTGGTAGAAATTTGTAGCAACGACATTGTATTTTAAATCATGTTTCACCAAAATAGCTACGCCATTATGAGCATTATACCAAGTTTCATTAAGTAAACAGATATCAATGTGTTTTTTCAATTAACAAATTTTGTAAAAGATGTTTTTTACTCTGTAAGCTTTGTATATTATAGTGTAAAATATTTAAATAACTATTCATGAAATTAAATATGATAAAAATAATTATTTTCTCTTTTCGTAGTTAGTGGACCATCAGTATCAGTCTTATTTCCTAATGTGATAAGAGATTTTACTATTGCATTAATGATTATTATGATATAGATGATTATGTCATTATTAGTGATCTGTTTAACATCAATTTTAGTATTATTTACATTTCAAATTTGTTTATTTTTTAATGTGGGAAAAGATTTATCTGTAAGTGTAGGGGGTGACCACATATCAGTGGCTTGCAAGTAGATTGCTGATTAAATTTGGCTTTCTTTTCTAACATTTTCATTTTCTTTACAGGACAATCTCAAGATATGGCAAGTAGACCTGAGCAGTTTATGCAATACTTTATATGAATGTAGATTCGACATACACAACAAATTCTTGGTTACCATTTCGATCGATCATACCGAGAAATAATCGTTTGTAGTTGGGTTTAGTAAAGATTTTATACTTAATGGACTCTGCATTTTCCACTGAAATCGAAGTATACTTTCTCTTATTTTTTTCTCCTGGCTCCTCACCATCACTGTAAGGACCCATCGTACTAGAACTCACCGTGCAATATATGAGTTATTTCTTGTGTTATATCAAGAATAAAATTATTATTAAAATTTTCAAAACCAAATTGCCGCCTTGTTTGACTTCCGCCAAAAAGTCCTTTGTGAGCGTCAGTCATCATAGTGTTGCCATACTAAGTAGTATTCGCGAGACGTCGCAACAACTGTCGAGTCTATACGCGCCCCTCTGTCGGGTTTTAAGATATCTAACCTCATATAAACCAACATCTTCCTACCTCCTAAAATGTTTGCAGGATTCTTGCCGGTCGTAATTACATAGTTTCATCTCATTATCTGTGGCACCGTTATAGGCTGGCATAGTGCCTCGGCCACCGAGCGCACACCTTGCAAATGCGTTTTGGTCTTTACTATTGGAATCGTGTAGCTCTGTAGTAGTAATGTAGTAGACAAGTAGGGGTGACAAGTGGTTACATTTTCATAGGTTTCGTATTTTGTTTAACAAGTCATTTTTACCCTGTATGGAGTAGGAAGGAAATTGATAAAACAAGACACTTAAATGAAAATAAAGCTAAGAAACGTTTATTTAATAACATGTATTCCGTCTTGAGCTCTTATTACTCTTTCCATACGGTTCTTCATCGATCGGATGAGAGTCACGATCAAATGTTGTGGCATTCCATTCCATTCCTCTTGGATTATCTATATATATAAAAATGAATCTGCGAAATGTATGTACGCCCATAACATCAGAACGGCTGGACCGATTTTGCTTATTCTTTTTTTGTTGTGTTTGTTATTGTCAGGAGAAGGTTATTAAAAATAAAAAATTAAGAAAGTTGCGCGGAAAATTAGAAAATTTAAGAAAACATAACGACCATTTGAAATTTTCTAATGTAACCGCTTTTGACAACATAAACTCTTATAATGTAATCTTATGGTATTTGACATAAATTTCAGACGTTTGACAACATCGTTTAAAACAAAGGCATAGATCGGAATTATATTGATAAAATAATTAATTTATCATTACTCAGTGCATATTTCACAGTCGATTCAATCGGATAATTTATGAACATTTTTACACTTAGTTTTTGAGAAGTGTGTATTCATCACAGTTAGTTCAGAGCAATCACGCCTCATATTAAAAGTTCAATTGGACGTAGTTACGCAAACCAGAACTAAGTCACAGAATGACAGGTTTGAGATAATTAAGATTTTTGTAAAATACTCGTTCCAAAGCATAAACTGCTTAATGTTTTCATTGGGCCTTTTCATAGCGTGCTTAATAATACAGGAGCCTACTTCTTGGGCATATTTACCAGCTTCTCCTTCAACCCACACGTTAGAATGTGCTATTTTTTTTAAGGGACGAAGGTCAAAAGACTTTACATTATCTGATTTACTATTAGTGGTTCTTTATTTCAAAACAAAAAACAACAATGAATAAATATTAGAGAGAGCACGGCTAACGTCCACACCGGCGAGGAGGTGTATTGTGTAGTATCGCGAGCTAAAGATTCAGATGCAGCTGTCTGGGCTTTGGTGATTTCGTCATCAGACTCGGCGAGGGCGTGCCTCGATCTGCGGACGCGACTGATACGGGACGTGTAGCAGGCGGTCTTTATTATGAGGGGATTTTCGTGGTTAATTGCAGAATCGGAATGGTTCCAATGTGCTAGATCGTCGCTTCCTGTGTAGATACCGAAATTATACGACCACATTTGCCTTTTATAAAAATAAAACGGATATGGATCTTTTTAAAAATTGTTTATTTCACTAAGAATTTGGGTTAGAAAAGTACCAATATACATGCCTCTTTTTAAAATAGTTTATTTACCTTAGAATTCGAAATTGTGCAGCATGGTTCTATTTTCCTATTTATGAAACTTAGGTTATGTGATTTGGTATCTAAGGTTAATAGTATCTTTTCATACAAACTCGACGGCTTAGGTCTTTTTGCCACATTATAAAATACACTTTTTGGAATCATTTGGTATACTTAACTTAATATGACCAAAGATGTGGGTGGGTTCCAGTTTGCATAACTACGTCCAATTGTTGTGTATCTTAAAGCATTAGATTCATAAATACTGTTTATGTTGTAATGTTTTTGGATTTATTTTTATTAATCGTGCCAGTTCGAATTCAATATTCATAATTTAAATAGGACAACGACTGTCGGGTCAGCTACCGAATATAATGATTGTAGTACGATAAATTTTCATGTTTAGTTTTTAATAAAATAAATATGGCAAAACAGCGTTTGCCGGGTCAGCTAGTAATATTATAATAATACTTATCTGACATTACCATACACACGTCATATTAAACTGCATTAACTTATCAAGATTGTCAGTAATCATAAACGGAAACCAGCAAATGTTAAAAGTACTGTGTTACCAGTAGCAAAAATGCTTACCAACTATTTTCCGCCATTCAAATAATTGCGGCCCTTCCCTTTTTCGCCATTAGCTAAAATAATTGTAGTGGTCTAAAAAGAATATCGGCTCATCTTACATTAATAATATTATAATGGCTTCTCCACAAGAAGACTTACTGCCTGAAGGCTGGGAATTACGAACTAGCAGGAGCACCGGTTAGTTTTACATGTTACCTACTTCTGATAAACCCATCTTGCTGATTTTATTGATCGATTTGATACATTGCAAAAAAAGATTCTTCTTTTGCAAAAGCAGATACGTTAATTTCAGATGTTAACCTAGGTACCTTGGGGATCATACAATATGCAAGTTTGTGTTTTTACAAGGATATAAATTCCGGCTACTCTCTGACCAGTAGTCTGAAACAACTTTGAAATTGAATAAAATGAAGTCAGAGGTTGTTGCCATTTATGTCAAAAGCTGAAATAATTTATTTTATTCTTGGCATGAATTCAAAATGCTTCTTTTCTAATTTAATGATTTTCTTCTGTTATTGCAATTTACTGCTTTTCTTGGTCAGGATGGATTCTTATACAACAAATTGGAACCATTAAAGTGGAAAAAGCCAAAATAGTTTTTTTTCTAAAAGACCTTGTCATGAAAGTAAGCAGTGCAACATACCTGATGCAGTAAAAAGTAATATGAAGTTTGAGTAGTATGAGTGTTGTTAAAACACAATATCATCAGACTTTCTTCACTCACCATGTAATCACGAACTTAAGCGAGCTATAAATATAATTATAAGAGCTTATCCAATAGAAATTAGATAACACTACTATATCAGTAGTATTTTCATAGTTAATAAGTAAATAAGCAAATAAATAAATGGTTATAAATAATTTTTCCAAATTTTTTCAATTCAAATCATAATTTTCACATACCAGCTCACTATAATCTGTTGCATAATATTCAATCCCGATGGGAAATCCATGGATTGATGAAAAACTACAACACAGATTTGGATGAAACTTGACACATATAGAGAAAATCCACTGGAATAACACATAGGATAACTTTTTGTGCCGGGAATATTTTATATCCCTCGGGAAAGTTGGTCAAACCGTAGGGGCAGGTAGTAAACAATTAATATGATGTGCTAAGATGCATTGAACAGTGATATTGACATAAGCTCCTCATTTTTAAAATTAGATAATTTAAGGTCATTGCTATAAAGTTGGAGTTGAGATCAAAAATTATCAAGTCATTCTTTTTAATTTTTATTGATGCATAATTATAATTTATTAATCCTCCCTTTTGAAATAGTTTAACTAATATCTAACTGGATAGAAGGCAAAAATCTCTTCATAGACATTTTGTACTACCGGTAATACATTGTGTTTTTCATTTTTCCAAATCCTGGAAAAATGAAAAAAAAAGTCTGCTGATGAATATAGTGGATGACAGAGAGCTTCCAACCCTACTTTTTGTACTTGGACGCCGTCCACTGTGTAAACATTTTCAAAAATAACAACTATTTTAGGCAAATGTTATTTTCGTTTGGTAATATTTTTTCTGACAGCACGTTTTGTGTTCTCGTGTTAATGACTTAAGATTTAGAACAAGCCCTTTAGTTCATTCTGCTTTGTTCTAGTTTCTATGTCAAAGAAAATTCCAAATCATTCTTTTGTGGGTATCAATATCGTTTTAGCGATAAGACGCCTATTTTGTTAACACTTGTTCTATTATCCACTTATTTATGTTTCTTCTTCTCTTGTTATGTGTTGTAAAAATAAAGTATATTGTATTATTCCATAACCAAAACCTAACATATCTACCCATAGCTATATATCTATAGCTGACAGGGTGGAAAAGTCCATATTAAGGGTGACATTTTATCCAGGGGACGTGTGTGTAAATGCGGGGGGAAAGCTAGTTTAGTAAGTATTCTGAACTATAGTAAAATAGGTTGCTCTTAACCATGTTCCAGGCGTTCGATACTACCTCAACAAGTATACAAGGAAATCACAATGGGCCAAGCCTCAGAGCCCAGCACCAATGGATGACTCTGATGACTCTGATGATGATGAAGATGATGACCTTGATTCGCCTCACCAGATCCAATGCAGCCACCTGCTCGTGAAGCATGCTGGTAGCCGTCGACCATCTTCTTGGCGCGAAGAAAATATTACACGGACTAAGGAAGAGGCTTTGGAGCTTCTTGATGGTTAGTCTGCAACAAAGGTTTCATTACACCCCTATTGGTTCGCGTTAGATATACTTATTAGATAGATTTATTTTTCGTATATTTTTGGATGTTTAATACACTGGTTAGTGTTTGATCATTTATTTTGAATACAGGACACATCCCAACTATTGTTTGTTCAGTTTTAGAATTCTTTTAAATTCCTACCGAGAATCGTTTGAGCTTTTTTCAAATTTTCCTTATAGTTTCGTATTTTCAGAGTCAACATGAAAAATACACCTCTAAAACTGCACATCTCATATACAACATTATTTTGTTGTATTTTTCAGAGCATCGACGGAAGATTGTTAATAAAGGAGCAACATTTGAAGAGATGGCCAGCATTTATTCCGATTGCTCTTCTGCTCAGAATGATGGAGATTTAGGACGCTTCAAAAGAGGGCGGATGCAAAAACCATTTGAAGATGTAGCTTTCAGCCTGAGAATTGGCCAGATAAGTCAAGCAGTTGAAACTGAATCTGGCGTTCACCTTATTTTACGTACAGGCTAAACTACAATTTTGGTCAATAATTTTTATTTAAACCATCCCTACAAAAAAAAAATACGCACTTCAAGATAAAAACGTCATTGGGAACGAGGACTCGGAGAACGGACCTCTCACGGTTTTGCTGGATATACAGATGTTCGATACGGAGCATAGAGGCTGCGCTGATACGTGGTTGACCTAGTCATTCACCTCACATAATCAATCACACTTTGACAGTTATAAATATAAATGCTTAAACATGTAGAAAAAATCGTATCACATTGCTAATATTATTTAATTTGGAATTTGTTGCTTGTATATTATCGTATAGGTAACGTGCTTTATGTAAACCTGTAGATTTTTTTTATTTAAACATATAATAAATACGCGATACGATGAGGCTACGCTTGCGACAGACGTCCTTAACCCTCCGATAAAAATGTTATATGTTTAAATAAAAAAATTACACAGGCGGGCACAGTACTCAGTCGCGTACTTTTATTATATACTCTATACTATTCCTAATGTTTCATGTATTGGTATATTTCATGCAATATATCTTGCATTATATTTATTTTGTTTAACTCTTTCGGCTACATTATCGATACGGGTTCCTAAAGATGAGAAGAGTACATGTTTTGAAGAGAGCGGCCAACATTGATTTTGTTTATTCCAGTATCATCGAACCTACTACGTCTCGGATCTTTGATACAACCACAGCAAAAGCGTAGTCACATAGAACTACGTCTATCGAATAGATATATTCAGCAGTTTTTTTCTATATTATGTATATTAGAAGCTACGAATAAAGCTGTTTAAACGTAGATGAATTATTCTAGGATTTTCAGGAAGGAACACACATCTGGTCTCAAACTAATCTGTGCTTGTAGGATGGTGATCTGATAACTGATATAATTATCTATATATAAATACGTGAAGCGAAAGCTTTAGAACCTTTTTTTAAGAAAATTCCCCGAACGGATGAACGTGAAATTTGACGTGTAGTGCAAAGGACGGGAGCCACAGTATCATCATCTTCTCTTCTCGGGTCAGATGACGTCGCTACATATCGATGGTTTTTTTTTCAGTTCCGATGGAGAAATTGTAATGGTTTTTTTAAATCGTTATTACATACTTTTATAGAAATCCTGATTGACAGTAGGGTTTATGAATACTTACGCTGCTACGTATTATAAAAGCTATCATAATGGTGTACCTTTTTGACCTGTCTGGTGTACGTAAGCGCTGGCATCGATTTAATGCTGACTGCCTTACTGACTGACTGTGTTACGCACATCATACTTCAAAACATATATACCACAGCGGAAATAAAAAAATACTATTATGAAATCAATGAGTTAAATACCTTACACTTTACAGGGAGAAAACAAAAACAACATAAAGAAAACTCTGCTTTGATGAAATCGTTCAGGTTATTGTATTGTATTGCAGTGTTGAAGGTATTGCAGATAGTGAAACTGTTCCAGTACTTTTTAGATAAAGTGTGTTTATTATGGAGTTCCCATCGCCATCTAGGTACCGAGTTCATCATCAGAAAATCTTCAAAATTAAGAGTAACTTACAAGACAAATCAAGTCGTCTTAGCCTTAGGCCCAATGAGAAAACTAATAAAATAAGTGATTAAAAATATCAGACCCTGTTTTGTATCAAAATTCAAAGCCACTTATCAGTTTATGACCTAGAAGGGCACTTTGCCCAGATTTTATAGAGGTGGAGTTGCTATCGGGATTAATAATAACGTGATGTGGCTGGTGGGGAGTTATTTTGGAAAAGGTGAAAATTACTAAGTACTCAAATTCGGTAGATCCGAAAAGTCCGTAGGATTGGCAACCCTAGCATGTATTGATTGGTTGCATCTGTTGCTACGCGCATGTGCCTAGGTCTAGGCCATAGATAAAGTAAATGCCTACTTTAAAATCATAAACGCTGGCCCCGATGACTCGTGATTTTTGAACAGTTTAATAGAGATAGAATTACCTACTGCAGCTCGTACATCCATGAAGTCATAATAAACCTTTAGCAATTCTTAATACGTTTAATATTTTTTGGACCACTAGGTGCATGGTTTAAAGGCACATAATAATGTTTTTAAATTCATATCCTAGTTTTTTTTAAATAAATCCACAGACAGAGAATGAATGAAGAATATGTCCTATACTCACTAGATCGTTTTTACAAAATCGATTCAGATATTAAATGACACTTGATTGACATTACTTAGCTATCAAAAGTGGTGCGATCAATCTAGAAAACTAGTGATTTAGTAGACTCATGATTTTGCACTATGGAGTGTAGAAGTAAAGGAGGAGCATCTCAATGGAGTAAAAAGTGTCCCTTGAAAGGGAACAAATTAAGGTGGCGCTGCTGTAACAAGTGGAAGAATTTTAAATAGAGCGCCACAAATTATTAGAGTAAGATAGAAAAAAAATAAAAAAGGAAAGAAACATTTCCGTTTTGTTACAGCGCATTTTTTATAATAATTATAATATATAGACAAATATGAGTTTTGAATTTTTAAAGAATTACTGGAAACCAACCCAGTATTTCCACTTGCTACACTAGTGCTATTTCGGTGAGAATTCGAAACCTAATTTGCTGTTTACAAGTGGACACTTTTTCGACAAATCTCCCATACAAGATGGTCCACCTTTACTTCTACACTCCATACTTTGCACGTACGTAGTAAGTACTATCTACTTAAGTGTGAGTAGGTAGGTAAATGATTTTTTTTCTTATGCTTATTATTGTAACAATAACAATAACAGTCGGGGACTATGCTCTTAGTGACATTGGCTCCGCTGTATTATCTTGTGGGCAAGCCTTTGTGACACGACGAACTCTGGTGACGAAACTCTTATTTTGTACGCCATTCATAGGCTAGCATTACAATGACCTGTTTCAAAATTTTATGGATTTGGAATGAGTGTTCCAGGTCACGCGTGGTATGAGTCTTCTTCGAGTTTCGATACTCTTGAAAGTGCCACATAGGCTTACTCATATTTCTTAGCAGTAATAGTTGCACTTGTCTATTTAGAGTTCCATAACAGGTACTAAAAACCTTAAATTTTTCTTACATGTTGACAGAAAATGCCCCATCATACTGAACCATTTTATTTAGTTACGGGCCATTTTTTAACCTCTAATAGTTTAGCTGGTCTATTATAGTTCCAAATCAGTACTCCAGACCCTAAACCTATATATGTTAACAGAAAATAGACATTATAACTTTTACCAAGGTGGCATTTGTCCATCTCCAATAGTTTATCTGTTCCCTCTGTGGTTCTTGAACGGGGAAAAGAGGTATGATATGGGGCCTCCATATTACAACTGTTCCCTTTGTGTTGGTACCAAAACCTATGCCTGTATCATATTTCACCCTTCTGGATATGTGGGAAGTAATCGTTCTATTTTGTTTATGTTCAAGTTAGTCAGGGAGTTAGTCAAATAAGTAGAATCATATATCAATAATCATAAATTACTGTTTTTTTTTTAATGTTTTAAGGTATGTCTACAGGTTTAACTCTAATAGAATAAACGGCTTATCGGAATTAAATGAAATTTAGCACACAGACACTAATATTTTCAAGTTTAACACATCATGCGTACATTTTATCGCGGACAATATGAGATCTTTAGGGAATGCAGGTGAAACAGAACAGAAGTAATATAGGTGTAATATAAAAACGATGGGTACATACATACTCTCAATAGTAGGAATCTATTCCAACACATGAACAAAACCGAACAAATTTACAATGTCAGTTCTACCAATAGAACTCAATGGCATAGTTAGTACAAACTGGAATACTCCGTAACCACTTGCTGTATTATTATAGAACAGTTTGACGTCAATGGAGCTCCGGCGAGGATAGGGAACGAGTGTATAAACTGGATAATTGGCTTTAGGGGAGCTAACTGCTGGCCTCGAATAAAGCTGAAGTGGAACATGAACATCCGTGTCTACCCGTTATGCTGCCACTGATTACTCTGCAGTACGTACCTATCTAACATCAAGGTGAATTCGCACATCTATTAGTTCAATGAAACGACAACTCAAAGAAGTGCACTTAGTTCGTAAGCGGGTACCTAGTACCCAGATGCCAGAGCAAATATAGGTTGGTAGGTAGTTACTGTATTTGTTACTTATATTATCGAAAAAGTGTATTTTTGTAAATCAAATTTTAAATATCCACCGACTCCTAAGGCAATTTTGCATTAATGAGTTAAATAAAATATACTAAGCTACAGGCGATAAATAATTTCCTTACAATCTTCAATGAACCCATGCAATATTAAAAAGCAACCATCCCTGTTCCTGAAACTTGATGGGTGTCCGGAAATTACATATCAGTATATACAGGCTGTTACAAAACTACCCGTAAAGCCGAAAGGAGGTTAAATGGGGCCTTATCTTATAACGAGTCCATTCACAATATTTACCGCAGACCGCAGTAACGCTGTATAACATACCCCAAAAAAGAAAAAAACTGCTTTTTATGAATGGAAATTAAAAAATCTATTAAAGTAGACAATTATTAGGTAAAATAGGTACGTAGGCCTTTCTGTTAAATAATCTGGTTCCCTGACACAGCTTACTAGGGTTGTTGGCCTTGATAAATTAATTATATTTTTACGGGGTATGATGTAACACGTTGTATAATATTTGCAGAATCGGCTCAGAAAGGTCACAGATTATCCCTCACAATACATGGAGATGAATTTAGGTGAGAGACCGAAACAGGTGGAAATCTGAAGGTGCAAGGTCAGGACTATACGGCGGATGCATTAATACCTCCCAGCCAAACTCTCTTAATTTTTGCTGAGTGGCTAAAGATGTGTGAGGTCTAGCGTTATCATGATTAAAAACCACACCCCTTCTGTTGATTAATTCCGGCCGCTTTCTCTCAACTTCTTGCTTTAATCTCATCAGTTGTTCGCAGTAGAGTTCAGAATCGATGGTCCTGCCTGGTGGTAACAGCTCATAATGAATAATGCCCTTCCAATCCCACCACACACACAGCATCACCTTGTTGCGAGTTAACCCGGGTTTCGCCACAGTCTGTGAAGCCTGACCGGCCTTTGACCACGACCTTTTTCGCTCGTTCTTGTCAGCTTCTTCAAAAATGGTTCGGTTTCATGACGTCGTAATAAAGAATCACAAATGAGTACACGGTTCATTAGGTTTCTTTCAGTGAGCTCGTGAGGTACCCAAATATCTAGCTTTTTTGTGTACCCAGATTTTTTCAAATGCGACAAAACTGTTTTGTGGTCAATTCCCAGTTCTTCAGCTACGTCGTAACTACTGATATGCCGATCTTGCTCCACTTTTTCAAAAATGGCATCCATTTTATCCGTAATAGGGCGACCAGAGCGACGTGCATCTTTGACATCAAAATTTCCGGATTGAAAACGCTTAAACCAAATTTGTGCTACTCTCACAGACACTGCACTAGGTCCATAAACATCGTAAATTTTTTTCGCGACTTGCGTTGCATTTTTACCTTTTTTGTAGTAAAATTTTTATAATGAATCTAATTTCTTCATTAGATTCACTCATCTTGGCGGTACGAAAAACAAATGCAAATCACACATTTTCCTAATTTGAATTTGGAATTCTGTTCTTTAAAATTTAAACTTTCAATGATACCAAAACCAGCCAGATACAAATAGTATAGCCAAAGAGATTTTATTACAAGTTCATACATACTATAATGCGAAAAGATTTTTTCCCCAAACTAATATATCAACCTAACGTGAGCGTACACTAGTATTTACAGAAGAATTATTTGTTTATATATTATTAGTTGTTATTATAGACACATAACTGTTTGTCATAGGTGGAAATCGAACTCACGACCTGTGGCGTAGTATTTCGAGTACCTACCTATCTACTACATGAACCCGTTGCTGTACATAAAAAACATAACAGTTGGTAAAATAATTAATCCAATAATATATTGTGATATGAGCATTAATATAATTTAACCTTTAAATAAAGAGATGGAACTGCTTTTTCAGGCAAAGTCGTGTCTGTAATTGCAATATTTATGATAAAAGATAGTCGAGCTAATTGAACGATACCTACTGAAGCCGAATCCATGATATTAAAATGTTTGTATGCATGTGTATCCGCTTATAACTCTAGATCTACTGGAATTTAATGCATTTGATGCATGCATTGATGGCATTGAATTGGCGTATAGCAAGGTTATGACTCTGGTCAACATACAGGCATCCGCATATGTAAAGAAAGAAAGACAGAAAATATTTATGACACACTTTGACACTAATTACATAAACATTACAAAATTACATAAAGATAACAAACATAAAACAAATCAATGATAAACAAGTGGTGGGAGAGCTGTTAAAAGGGGGACCAGCTCAGCATGTGCTGTTGAAGACAACAGCGCTGATTTTCAGATGGCACCATAAGTGACTACGGGCATAAATACAGATTTGACATACCGGTTGTTCAATAAGTTTTGTCGTTCGATAAGAGAGGGCGTTACCACTAGCCCAATTTTTTTGTTTTGTTAGTACACTCTTCATATGAACGTATGTGAAGTTTCATTTCAATCTGTCGATTCATTCTTTGTTTACAAGCCATTTAGTGTCGCCGTGTCACAGTATTTTTTTACGATGGAAAAAATTTAATATCGTGCAGTGATAAAATTGTTATTTTTGGAAGGTGTAGCACCAAAACAAATACACGAACGATTATTAAAAGTGTATAACGATTGTTCACCTACAATTAGAACAGTAGAAAGACCTTGAAGACGATCCACGTGAAGGACGTCCAAAAAGCGCATCAACACCAGAAATCATAGCCAAAATACAGGATATGGTTTTGTAAAATCGTCGAATGACTGAGCGAGATTTAGTAGAGGCTCTACACATCTCATTAGGCAGTGTTTTAGTTTTAGAAAGCTGTGTGCACAATGGGTGCCGCATTCGCTAGCAATGGAACAAAAACACATTCGAATGCGACTTTCTCAACAACATTTGGAGCGTTTTAAAAAGAATGAAGTGGATTTTGTGCGTCGATTCATCACTATGGATGAGACTTGGGTCTATCATCATGATCCTGAAATGCCCCATCATAATGAACCATTTTATTTGGTTACGAGCCATTTTTTAACCTCTAATAGTTTAGCTGGTCTATTAGAGTTCCAAATCAGTACTCCAGACCCTAAACCTATATATGTTAACAGAAAATAGACATTATAACTTTTACCAAGGTGGCATTTGTCCATCTCCAATAGTTTATCTGTTCCCTCTGTGGTTCTTGAACGGGGAAAAGAGGTATGATATGGGGCCTCCATATTACAACTGTTCCCTTTGTGTTGGTACCAAAACCTATGCCTGTATCATATTTCACCCTTCTGGATATGTGGGAAGTAATCGGTCTATTTTGTTTATGTTCAAGTTAGTCAGGGAGTTAGTCAAATAAGTAGAATCAACATTTGGAGCGTTTTAAAAAGAATGAAGTGGATTTTGTGCGTCGATTCATCACTATGGATGAGACTTGTGTCTATCATCATGATCCTGAATCAAAACAAGAGGCTAACGAGTGGTGTAAACCTGGTTGTTCGGCTTCGAAACGAGTTCGTGTCCGGAAATCGGCTAAGAAAGTATGGCATCAGTTTTTTGGGATGCGAAAGGAATTTTGTTTGTGGATTACTTGCAAACTGGTAAAACAATTAATTCTGAATATTATTGCAACCTTTTGGACCAGTTAAAGGAAAAAATTCGTAAAAAAAGACTCGGTTTGCAGAAAAAAAAAACCTTTTTCATCAGGATAATGCATCGTGTCACAAGAGCATTTTGACAATGGCTAAAATCCATGAATTAAAGTTTGAATTGTTGGAGCATCTACCGTATTCACCACATTTGGCCCCCAGCGACTTCCATTTGTTTCCAGAACTCAAATAATGTATGCGTGGCAAGCGTTTTTCATCAAATGAAGAAGTCATAACGGCTGTTGAAGCGTATTTTTTCAGACCTACCGGATTCTCACTTTATGGATGGAATCCACAGATTGGAGGATCGTTGGAGCAAGTGTATTAATGTTCAGGGATATTATACTGAATAATAAAGTGTATTTTGAACCAAAAATTTGTGTTTTTCTTATCGAACGACAAAACTTATTGAACAACCTGTTATATGAATAATGTGGGATAAACTAAACAATAACATCATAAAATAAAGAGTATAAAGTAAACAGATAAAGAAATAAGTATAATAAAAAAAATGATAATAAAAATAAAATAGACTAATGACATTGAGATTCACCCCGCACACGACACGGCGACTAGTGGAGCCGCCGCATCGATTTGGACATTGCATTTGCATCCAATATCATAATCAATGCGGATATTCATGCGCATGCAGATGTAGCGGTACTCGCAACGTAGAAGAAAGGAATTGGGTACGGCCGTGGATGAAGATTTCGGTGACAAGAACCGACGCGTTATCATTTGTTTTTCGTAAAACAACCATTACGTGTTTAGTTGCGCTTAAATAGTTTTTGAGTGTTATTGTGTGATATGCGAGTTTACTGCAGTAAACTGGACAACTTAATTTAAAATGTCCCCACCACTAAGTGAGACTGTGAGATAGTGAAGTTTGAACTTATTTTTATCTAGATGAATACATTTTTCAACTTTGCTTATTTAATTATTTAAAGCAAACTACTTTTGATTTTATATCTTTTACTCTCATTTTTGCATTCATACAAAGATCCTGAATAACATCTTATGTACCGCATCCGCAGATGTGAACCTTCGATAATCCGTATCCGCATTTACATCGGATGCAAATACATCTGCATCCGCAACATCCCCGGTACCAATATCTTGCAAGATATAAAGTACTATATCTTATGAAAAGCATATTGTTATGGAACTTATCCCTCTCGCCCTCTCCTCGCGGCGTGACTTCCGTTGACTCGCGGAAAATATCAGTTGAGCTACTTTCAAAGGAGCAAGTGCGCCAAGTTTCAGCCTTTGATAAAAAATACGCTACGGATGAATTTGAAAATTTTCTTTCTGGCAAAATATGTATTCATGCGTCCTGTAGCATAATTTTATATGTTTAGGAAATATATTAAACGTGGATGTGCATGAGAATAAGAACCAATAACCCATTATGTCCCCAAAAAAGATAAGCAATATAAATATTATCTCAGACTATGATGTTGACGATAGCTGAGAGCTAAGAAAAAGCCATGTAAAACTGAGATACGAAAACCAACATCATCACACAAGGTGATGATTTTCGGGCCTCACCTCGCAATTAACAATTATTTTTACAAAACAGCGCGTTATGGAATCAGACTTACCAAAACAAGGTCAATTAGCAATTAGGTCAGCCATTAAATATAGTTTGCCTTTTGTGCCTTTGCCCTGGGCCACGTCCCAACCCGCCTCCCCCAGCTCCCCCATCTCCTCCCTCACTTCACTCGTGTCGCGACCGCTAATTTAGCCAACGCCGCTTTAACCCCGTGAATATTTTAAACGCCAGTATTAGAGGTCAATGCAATAAGATAAGATTGTAGATATTCTACGTGATCACCATCATGACATGGCTAGTACAAGTGACTTCGCTGAAACCCTCCCATAGAAACCCAAAAACTGCAAAATGTTGTCTAGTTCCAAATGATAGGTTCAACTCTGCTTTTGGAGGGATGCTCATATCTATTTTACAATGGTAGGTTCAACTGTCCCTTCGGAGGCCCGTTCCACTACCAAAGGTCTGTGTTCTGTACAACCAACGATTCACCCTGCCACTGGTACTTCCGAGGAATCGGCATGAAAGTAAACTCGGCTGGATAGGTAATCATCTTGATCTCGGCCTGCCGCTTCTCCTCTCTCATAACTCCACAGCAGCCAACCCTTCAACATTACTCAAAAGTGTTGTACAGTCTATTTTCAATAACTGATAACAAATAAATGAGTAACAACGAAAAATAACAGTCTAGCGTTTTGATGCGACAACCTTAGAGTTGAGAGATTAGAATCCCTCCTCGGATCCCTTATTTCTGGACATAATCGTACCAGACGCACTACCAAAATATTGTAATGCACAGCCTCTAAGAACTTGATGTGCACTAATACATAATGTAGGTAATCTTTGTTTGTCGTTTGCACGTTGCAGACTGATGCAATACGAGCTAGTTTCTGATCACCGAACCTGTTTACAATATAAATAAATACATTCTTCACACACGGTTACCTGATCCCAAGTTAAGCAGAGGGTACTGCTTGTACTACATATACTACTTTTTAAATACATACTTATATAGATATTTACCCAGACACAAAACAAACAGACATGTTCATGCACACAAATTTTTGTCCTGGGTGGGAACCCGCGACCTTTGGTTTGACAGTCAGCGTCTCTAACCACCAAGCCATATTTTAAATTATTTTATTCCTTATTATTCATTATATCTTCTTATAACAGTTGAAAGAAACCCATGAGATTGGCAGCCATATGTCCGCGAAGTCACGGCCAATGCCATCAAGGCGATCTACACCAAGTCCGGCATTTGCCCTCGCTCAGATTGCAGCTGACGTTGGTTATGGCACTTCGAAAGACAAACCATAAACTTTGCGTCCTCCCTGGTGAGGGGCGACACTACAACACACCAAGTCTCGTCTTGCAAGTGGGGCCCAACCGATCCTCATTTAATCTGCCTCATATAAGCTGCAAAGTTCAGTGGAATTCCATAACTTATCCTCGGTTGAGGCTTGGCTCTCTCCGATATGTCCGTGTAAGTGTGCAAAAGCCATCAATGGCTAGCCTTAAAGAAAATATAAAAGCCCTTCATATAAACATTATGCATAACTTTCACGTTACGTAAAAGTGACTACAATACCAAGTTTACGTAATTATGTGACAAATTCTACTAAGTTCAACTGTAACAATAAAATTCCTGTTTGTAATACTGTAAGTTTGTTAAGGACAAATTCTGAGACGGCTACTTTACCTGTTAATTACTACTTGATATTATTACTCACTAGCTGTCCCCCGCGGTTTCACCCGCGATCCCGAAGGATGTAACATTTTCCCGGCGCTAAAAGTATCCAATGTTATTATTCAGGGGCATTTTCTTTACATGTGCCAAGTTTCATCCGAATCCGTTAGGTTAGGTTAGAAAGAGTAACGAACATCCATACATACAAACGGTCGCATTAATAACATTAGTAGGATTACATATTGATTTATAGTTAATATATTATGAAGTAGTTGTTGGCATTGAACATCGAAGTAAATAGGTACATTTGTTAAAGTTTAGTATGCAACGGACACTACAGCATCAAGAGTATTATCTATTCATTGTAATTCATAACACACACCCACTTATAAACTTAAATAGATGTGACAACTTATCTGTCCATCTTGATGATGAAAATTAATTAGGTACGTATTTAATTTACTGCTTATTGTTAGTAGGCGTGGTGGTTATATTAGATACCCTGTCTACTTAGCCACAGATCGTGGGATCAAATTGTCTTGAACTTGTCTATTTGTTATTGCGACCCATTTAGGAAAGATAATAATAACAATAGAACAAGGTCTTTATCTATGAAGTTGCCCCTTTATAGTACTAACCGTTTCCAATATAATTTATCTATCGTTTGACGGGAAATTCTAATTTAAGTTTTGTTTTATTTTAAGCATTGTCATTGGGTCGCAAAATACATTCTTTACGATAATTGTAAGCGCTTATCTTGTTGGCTGGATCCTAGTTCAGCACCTGGACAATGCCCTATACAAAAACATAATCTAGAAAAGTGATGGTCACTGTTTCGTCGATGTGTGTCGGTGTGACTACACAGCTTCTGATCATACGGTACAAGCAGTATGCTGCGGATATATAAGGCGAAGAGCTTTACACGCTGATGGAGAAGCTCCCAAATCTCCAGCCGGCCTTAGTCAATCGCTCATCCCCTCTGCTTCTTCACGAAAACGCGCAATGTCATACTGCAGTATCGTTTCTGTTGTGCACAACAGATGGTTTCCAAATTACAAGAGCTGGGTTTGAAGCTTTTCGTAATCCACCGTATTACCAGACCTTGAGCCATAAGTTAGGTAACTTTTTGGGGGAAAAGATATAAATACCTAATTATAGAGATGCTGTACAAAATGCCTTGAAGAGTAATCGTTCAGCAAACTCAAAGGGACATTGATAAATTTCCCCTGCACTGGCAAATATGCATCGATAGTATGGGTGGTTACTACTACTCTGTCTGTCACCTTATGCTTTGTTGAGCCCTGAGCGTATCATCTCATCATCGTATACATCTATCGTAATAATAATAATAAATTTGCGAGAAATTGTTGTACATTAAGGTCTTATTGAAAATATAGTATATATATCCTCATCATTCACCAGAAATTGGCATACAATGTAATCAGGCGTATCCTATCTAACTTACATAATGAAATGAAATGAAATGAAATGAAATGAAATTGGCATACAATGTAATCAGGCGTATCCTATCTAACTTACATAATGAAATGAAATGAAATGAAATGAAATTGGCATACAATGTAATCAGGCGTATCCTATCTAACTTACATAATGAAATGAAATGAAATGAAATTGGCATACAATGTAATCAGGCGTATCCTATCTAACTTACATAATGAAATGAAATGAAATGAAATGAAATGAAATGAAATTGGCATACAATGTAATCAGGCGTATCCTATCTAACTTACATAATGAAATGAAATGAAATGAAATTGGCATACAATGTAATCAGGCGTATCCTATCTAACTTACATAATGAAATGAAATGAAATGAAATGAAATGAAATGAAATTGGCATACAATGTAATCAGGCGTATCCTATCTAACTTACATAATGAAATGAAATGAAATATTTATTCAAATAGGCCTTCACAGGCACTTATGAAAGGTCAGACTCTACCACCGGTTCGGAAGGTTGCTTTTACTGAGAAGAGCCGGCAATAAACTCAGCAATTACTCTTTTCAAAATAAGATTTTGTACATAAAGATGTGTCTTGCTGGAGCGAGCGCTACACCCAAGCATTGTCGTCATTAAAATAATCATTTGTGTTGTAGAAAGCCTTTTGTACTAAAACAGTCTTAATTCTTTCCTTAAATTTTTGTAAAGGCAAATTTAAAATTTCAGTAGGGATTTTATTATAGATGCGTGCACTAAGTCCTAAAAATGAGCCTTGCACTTTTTGCAGTCTATATGCAGAAGTGACAAGTTTATCCTTATTTCTAGTATTGATGGAGTGCATATCACTCTTTTTGACATAAAGACTAATATTTTGATGTACAAATATTATGTTTGCATAAATATACTGCGATGCAACTGTGAGGATATCAATTTGTTTAAACTTTTCTCTGAGGGAAGCTCGAGAACTCAAATTATAAATGGCTCGAACAGCTCTTTTTTGCAATATAAAAATGGTTGCTATATCAGCAGCTTTACCCCAAAGCAAAATGCCGTAGGTCATAACACTATGAAAGTAGCTAAAATAAACTAATCTAGCCGTATCGACATCTGTAATCTGCCTGATTTTATTAACTGCGTAAGCTGCTGAACTAAGTTTTCCCGCAAGACATGATATTTGTGTCCCCCATTGAAGTTTTGAGTCTATAGTAATTCCTAAGAAAACTGTTGACTCAACAAGGCTAAGAGCTTCGTTGCCTAACATTATACTACAGCCTAGTTTTTTAACATTACTAACAAACATAACTACAAGATCATACATAATATTACATAACTTATAAATTATGTGTCACAAACAGAAACAAAAAAATGACACATAATCCTACATTTATAAAATACTAGTTGACCCGACAGACGTTGGTCTTAACTATGAATATTGAATTCGAATCTTTCGATTGAAGGGACTGTGAAATGTGCACTTAATTATATGCAAATTAATTATTTTATCAGTATAATTCCGATCCTTGCCTCTATTTTAAACGATATTTGCGGGGCGCATTCTATCAATCGCGTCAATTGTCAAACGACTGACAATAATGTCAAACAGGTTACATTAAAAAGTTCATATTGTCAATAGCGCTAGTAAAGTCGTTATGTTTTCTTAAATTTTCTTATTTTCCGCGCAACTTTCTTAATTTTTTCTTTCATAAGAACCTTCTCCTGACAATAACAAACACAACAAAAAAATAATTTGCGGACTCGGTCCAGCCGTCCATGCATGATGCCGTGACCAAGGGAAATAGGGATTCATTTTTATATATATAGATTGATAATCATTATAGTAAGCGTATCGTCATCGTATCAAGTGCATCAAATACTAATGCAATGGGAAATGGAACATTGCGAAACGTCACGGTATGCCCCCAAGTTCCATTTACCAAACAAACTCATCCTACGCTTGCTATAGGTGTTCGTGCTGGCTCTGATCTTATTGATATTTGAGGGATATAGGTAACAAGACATAATCAAGTGTTATTTTTAAATTTATCTCTTGTAATTTCTTCTTTTGTCTTAATTTTAACACCAGTTAAACAACTTTTATCTTACTACTTTAACCGACTAAGGTTAAGCAGGTTAAAATTTCCGGAACGGAAGCGTTGAAACCAATAACGTGCCGTGCGTGTATTTATAATGTTTGCCCCGTATATGTCCCCTATTACCACGTGAAAGAACTCATATTCAATAATTACTCGTCACTTTGTGTGTCCATGCTGACGAAAAAAGAAAAAATGGCAAAGACATATTCGAAAATGGAATTCCATATTATTTAAATTAATGTTATTGGAAACTAGCTGTCCCCCGCGGTTTCACCAGCGTTCCTGACAGATTTGTCATTTTTCTGAGATAAAAAGAACCCTGTGTGCTATTCCATATATTGGCTATATCTATACCAATATAGACAGGCCTGGCTTGGTGGTTAACGCTCTGACTGCCAAACCTAAGGTCACGGGTTCGATTCCCACCCAGGACAAACATTTGTGTGCATGAACGTGTGTGTTTGTTCTGTGTCTGGGTGTAAATATCTATATAAATATGTATTTAAAAAAAGTAGTATATGTAGTATATCAGTTATCTGGTTTCCATAGTACAAGGTCTGCTTAGTTTGGGACCAGATGGCCGTGTGTAAAAGAATGTCCCAGGATATTTATTTATTTATTACAATATTATAAAGAGGAAAGATTTGTATGTAAGTATGTTTGTTACTCTTTCACGCAAAAACTACTAAACGGATATGGATGAAATTTGGCACATAGATAGAGCATATCCTGGAATAACATATAGGCAACTTTTTATCCCGGGAAAATGTGATATCCCTCGGGAACGAGGGTAAAACCGCGGGGGAAATAATCTATATTTGTATCCCGTTCAACCTCCATCCATCTAAATTTCGCATGTAAGATAATAGTAGTAAGATTAAAATTCCCGTCAAACCACATAAGTATCTAACACTTGAAATGGGTTACATTACATATTATAACAGAAACTTCATAGATAAAAACCTATTATCACATCTTCTTTGCTATCGTAATCTATGCGCTTATATTATGTCAATATACCTACATCTCATTGAATACTAATTAGTGGCTTTAATTGAAGTAGGTAATAATAATAATATTCTGGGATATTTTTATACACACGGCCATCTGATCCCAAACTAAACAGAAATTGTACTATATAAATCAGATAACTGATATACTACATATACTCATATAACAGACATGTTCACGCACACAAATGTTTGTCTTGTTTGGGAATCGACCCGCGACCTGCGACATAGCAGACAGGGTCGCTAACCACCAAGCCAACTGGCCTATAAAAATTACAATAAAGATTATAATACTTTTCTGAATACTAGGTATAGATAAACGTTTAATGTCGGTCTAAAACGAACGTTGTAATAACCACTTTGGTACCCAGTAAAACCTATTAGCATCGTGTATTAGCTATAATCCTTAAAAACTATTAACATTGATTAGTTCTACTGGCTGCAAATAAACAATAGCATTCAAATAGACTTATCGCTAAACTCCATTTTCTCATTAGTGGAATAATTAAAAGCAATAGTTAACAAATAGGAACGTAAATCAAGAACAACTAAACATATACGTACACTGTTACCAGCGTGCTAATTGCTAGACATTCATGGAAATCCATGAAATATAATAAACATAATTTGTTAATATTATATTCCAATACTTTTGACGACTACATTTAAATCGTTCAGAAGGAACCATGAATAAGTAGACGAGTTGTCTGTTGCTCACCTACCATAGAAGGAAGTATTCATGTTTTGTTTTGCGCTCAAGACCTTAAATAGGTATCTACTTACTTAATAAATCGTGATACTAAGTAAAATCATTTATTAATTAAGACAGACAGTTGACATGACAATGTCATTATAATTATGGCCTCTAGCGATTTAGCATACAGACAATCTAAATACTTTCATCATACACCATATCTCTACCCTCCTAGCTGCTGGGAATCTAGGGTCCCAAGGACACAAGAGCTGGTCGAGGTGTCGGCGCCAGACATCACCGTTGTCGGTGCGACAAAACCTTAAATAGGTACTTAATCATAAAAAATATGATTATCTCTACATGTTTGGAGAATTTGGTTACATATATACATTTGTCGGAGACATATTGCACTATGTTATATACGCTAGATCTGATCTTAAATGTAAATTTCTAATAACCTTGACACGTACGTTTCTTTTATTTTTAACGAAGTCATTAAATTTTACGCTACCTACTTCTATTTGAACATTCAAACCGATCCTGGATTTTTTGTTTTATAGATGCCGTGCTATACACAAACCAAAACTCGCAGAGTGATCGCTCAGGCGAACATGCGGCTTAGACCTTTCATCTTATTGCTGAGTTGCGAGAGAGACAGGGAATAGGCACTGCGAGAATTCGTCTACGAGTTTGATTGCAGAGTAGCAGGTATAAGTCGGTTTCGAGGTTTTGCAGCACTAGCTCGGTTATGTGATGTAAAGGTATCTATAGTAAAGAAACACTATATGCATTCACACTAATATTAATGATGCGAAAGTAACTCAGTTTGTTACCTCTATCTTGACTGTACCGAACAATTTTTAAAAATTGACAAATAATCCTTATAAAGCACACTCCATAATGATTGTTCAAAAAAAAAATACGAAGTGTTAGTAAAACAATTAGATTTGTCGCAGAATTCAGAAAAAATAAACCCGTTTTTTGCATGCACTGGATGCACCGTGTTATTACCTAACTAACAAAAATGTATGGCAACAATAGCTACTTAAGTCCACGAATTTATGCTTGACTTTTATAAAACCACGACAACTGTTGTTTATTTTGAAAGTAAAAGGCAAATTATTGTCTTAAATAAAGGTCGGTTTTTTGGGTTCCGTACCTCGAAAGGCAAAAAACGGAACCCTTATAGGACTCACTTTGTTGTCCATCCGTCCATCTGTCTGTCAAGACCCTTTTTCTCAGCAACGCGTAAAGGTATTAAGCTAAAATTTATATCAAATACTTAGGTCTATTGTCCCCCGGAGCTGTGAAAAAATCAACCTTCTAAACCTACGGAATCAAAAAATACAGCCGTTTATGCCGCAGATTTCCGCAAATTTTTGACAGTCGCCAGCGAATCAAAACCTACAGGATACTTACATAATAGAAGAAAAATTACGAAATCCGTAAATTTTTATCATTAAAAATATAAATGTTTTAAATATTTTTTTGGTATTAACAGTATTTCTCAACGAAATAAACCATTTCTTTGTGACACCAATTTCATGAAGATCGAATTTGCTGTTAACTCTAATTCATTTAGTTGTTAAGGAATGATGTATTTTAAACTAGTGAATATCACTCATTCGGAGTCAATCGTGACCGTGCGTCACCCACGCGGGGCCATGCCTGCTGGGCGGAAACCTCAATATCCTGGGCGGGGACCGACTCCACGGCATTATGTATGTGACAGATGTGCCCTGTGGGCAAATTTATACTTAGTGTTAAAAATTGCCGTAATTACCAACTAGAGTATTATTACTTGTTTGTTTTTACAAACGGCATACACGGAGGTACACTTACGGTGCATCACAGATAGTAAACCATAAGAGACGAGATGATCTAGCCCCTCATAGCACAGGGTACCTTAGTTTGAGGGGTTAGGACTCTATCCTATTACTTATGTATTTTTTCGTTGCAAATAAACATATTATTTCTTTGATAAAATTTTTGAACCCATAACATCTGGCTCTCAGCTTTTTTTTAAGAGACGAATTTGTTGGTGTAAGGTGGAGTTGGCTCTGATGCTTCTTAACCAAGCTATCAGCTGTTTTTACTAGATGCCTTGAAAGTTTTGCATGTAGGCTTTATTTATTTAAGGTTTACCAACAATTGGGATGTGTCCTGTATTAAAGATCATCCAAAAATATACAAAATCATTAAATATGATCACAATTAAATCATTAATGTGATTTTTCAGTACCGGTCTAATCATAAAGAGTATGTTATTTGATGCTGTACAATTATGACGTCACAACTTGCTATTTCACACAAAACTTCATACATTCGATCATTTTGACATTTCATAATGAATTGCTGATTTGACATGTCGGGACATATCCCTATTGTTTACATAAAATACAATACACACAACTTAGAAGAAAAACCTAGAAAACTCTAGAAAGAGTTGGAAGAAAAACAAAACATTCATTTATTGAAAACTAAGAAACGCGGAAAGCTGAACTGCACAAGTACCTACATAACATACATTGAATCTTAAATTCATCTAAAAAAACGTGCACGTAGTTACATGTTTAAAGATAATAATCCACTCAGGCCTAGGTCTCGCTCCCGTAAAAACATGTTTGATTATTCTTTCATTTATTTGTATTGTTTATACATATTACTGAAATCATTTTAAAATATTAAACGTCAAAACTTGAGTGAAGTAAATTGAAAAATGTTGCACTGCTGTTAAAGACTGATATGAGAACCGGATGGTAACTTGAGTAGTAGTTTAAACCGAAACCTGAATAAATGGTTCGATTTTTTTTGTTCTAAACTACTTTTATTTGCCATACATAAGTGTCAACGTGACATATGTAACTAACTACTACAATAAACGATCTCCGTGCGAGGCTTTAATTGAACTTAATATGTAGGTACTCGCTAGCCGACTGCATGTACATTTCAGATAATAGGATAATGATGTCCTTGCACGCGATGCATTTGTGTACGTAGGGACTTACAAAGTAGACATGGGTAACTCGACCAAAATGCTTGAGCTGCGGTTCAGCTCACGGCACACGTTTCACAGATCAGCTCAAGTAATGCAGACCGATCACAGAGTCTCTACGCCGCTACCGCACCGCAGTTCGACAACGACACAATATGACAGAATAGATCACAGATTGTATATAGACTGTAAAATAATAAGAGAGCCGTGAGCACTTGAGCCGCTAGACATGATAACTTAACCAAAATGCATGAGCTGCGGTTCAGTTCACGGCTCACGTTTGTGAGCCGGAGCTGCGAACCGGTTCATAGATCAGCTCAAGTATTGCAGACTGATCACAAAGTCTCTACGCCGCTACCGCATCGCAGTTCGACAACGACACAATATGACAGAATAGATCACAGATTGTATACAGACGGTAAAATAATAAGTGACCCGTGAGCTGTTTAGTATGCTCTTGAGCCGCAGCTCGACAGTTCAAATAGGTGTGATCCGATCTGTTGAACCGGTTCAGAGCTGAGTTACACTACACATCCCATTACAAAGAGAATACATTTACGATAGTACTTACTCGAACGCAATTTAACTGTAGTTTTGATATTAGAGTTGGTAATGTATTATTTTTACTGAGTAGACAGTTTATTGCAAATTATGGTTTACTCTTTACCATAAACATGTTTTTGAATAGGCGCCATTGTGTTGGTTTTTTTTAAATAATATTTTTGGATATTTGCAAGTTTGGATATTTGAGCCACACACGGCTGGACAGATTTAGACAACATTTAACACGCAGCTTAAAATATAGGATTAGTTTATCTATTGTTATTACTCGAAAATATTAGATCTAATGGGAAACCGCGGCACAGCAGCTAGTTACAAATAATTATAAATATCCCACAAGTAGGTACTCAAACGATGTGTCGCCAAATCCATATCTCAGAGCTTTATTTAATAGTTGGTAGATTAATATAATCCCAAGTATCTGTTCAAGATAGCTTTACCTCGGATTAAACTAATTAAATGACAGTTCGATAGATAGTAAATAATGATCGAGCAAAAATTATTTCTTTACGATCGGTTACTAACTGCTAGTGTTTATAAATACATTAATGACGAACCGTAGAACAATTATTATTTACTAGCTCTCCCCCGCGGTTTCACCCGTGATATAACGTATCCTATGTTACTTCTAATACCTCCAAGAATATGTGTACAAAGTGTCATGAACAAAACCTACATTCACAGTAGGGATGATTGGTGTACAGATAGCAATTCATAGATAAATAACCTTTTTTACAATCCCTACTAATATTATAAATGTGAATGTAAGTTTGTCTGTTACGCTTTCACGCAAAGACTACTTGACCGACCATCATGACACTTTGTACACATATTCTTGGAGGTATTAGAAGTACCATAGCATACTTTTTGTGCCGGGAACATGTTATATCCCTTGGGAACGCGGGTGAAACCGCGGGGGACTGATAGTATTTTATGAAAGTAGATAGTAAAAACGTATTTACTCAATGTTATTTGTATATTTACTTTACTAGAAGAGATGAATCATAGCTATATATCACTCTCTGCGATGTCACCTTTCGGATTTTTTTATCAATATCCTTTGCGGCCTTTTTAAGATTGACTTTTTAAGAAAAAAAAAAGAGTTTTGTAGTGATCATTCAATCGTATTGAAATAACAAGTTTAAAAATAAAATTTAAATAGGTAATCTCAGAGCATCGGTTAATCTCAGCAAAATACGATACACAGTTTAAATTTGTAGACCTTTGTTTTTGTTGTGTAGATCTTTATCTTGTCATTACAGCACGCGGCGTAACCTTTTACAAGTTTTGGTGGAAGCATACGTGAGCCGCGGTTAGAAGAGGACGTTTCGTGTGCTCTTCGGAGCTTGCGCGCGGGAGGCGGCACAGGTGGCTCGCGGGCCGGGCTCATGCATGAGTAGCTGTTTTCGACTGTTTGGCGCGCATTTTCGAGTTGATTCGTACCGCATTTCAAACCTAAAATGGATTTTCCTAGTGATTAAAAAAACATTATAATAAAAAAATAATGCAATTTAACATAATAACTTTAAAGGGCTATTACAAATTATTAATTGAAATAAAAAGCACCCCACGCTTTTTGATGTGAAACATCTATAGCCGCACGTAAAACCGATTTCTGGCGTGGCGACGCATGCCGTGGCGACGCGTCGCCACGCTATATGATGAGTTATCAAAATTTTATTTTAATTTTGGATTTTTGAGTTTAATGAAAATAAATGTTTATTAAATAAACAGTTATTATTTTTGTGGAAAAAAATCGTAATATATTTTTTTTACATTATGCCATATTTGGTTCTATGGAGGAGCGACGTATGATACTCCTCCTTTTAAACGGAAAGATCTTCCGCCAAGCTGCCGCAGATCATGCCTGCGGTATTTTTTAGTTGGATTTTCTATAAAATCGTGTTTTTTAGTTTTTTTTTAACTATTGTTTATTTTTTTAGTTAAACCGCTATACCTGATCAACCTAGTAAGGATAACGGGTTAAACTATTTAGAATTTTGAATGTCATCGGTCCCTTAACAAGTATGCCAAATTTCGAGTTAATCCGACGTCTTGAAGGGGGTCAAAATCATGTTCAAAGATTCCGTTACATACTAACATACGCCTGAAGCTAATAAAAGCGTATTAAAAAAATACTTTCGTCTGCTACGACACGTACGGAATTCTTATTATTAAGTTTTATTGTGTAAAAAATCTCATTCTTATAAACAGCTTTTTTAAAAAAGCTATTTGGAAACAAGAACAGGGTACTATGAAAGTGATTTTGTCGAATTCATTGTAAATGAATTCGGCTACTTTGCAGTTTATGTGTTCTTTTTTAAAGCAATAACGAAAAATTTCATCCATTTTCATCGTTTTCTAAAAAAGTAAATAAATTTTCATACAGTTACGATAAAAATTGCAGCTGTAATACGGTTACAACCAGAAAAAATAGGGGTGAATTCAGGATTTTTTATCTACAGTTCTATAAATTAAAACATATTTCTAGAAACAACAAATCAAGTCTCATATAATGTAGAATACTGTGTATTTTTTCTGATTAAAATAGTGCTACAGGTAATGGTAAAAACTGGTTACATAGTTACTCAGTTTACAGTATTTTACGGAGGAGGAGCCTTAATTTTCATATCATCTATATACAGGATGACTGGTGAGATACGTTCAATATTTGAGGATGTGATAGTTGGCGATCATATATGATGAAAAAAAATAACATTAAGAATAAATATTAAATTACTTCTTAGTAAACTTAGTAAATAGTACACCGAGAGTCCCGTATTTACCTGCGCAATTCTTGCATACGCGCAGCGCGCTATCAACACAGAATGGATAGGTACGTACACTGTACAGCTGTTGCCTACCTACATCAAGACCTCTCCCCATGTATGATCCGTTTTCCCTTCATACTTTAATCCTGGCTTAGGACAGGCAAAAATACCTAGGTAATCACTAATTTGTAGTCAACCTTATTTAACCTTGTTAAATCTACAGAGCCACTGAAAAGTTCAAGAACCTTGGTATTTTCGGTGTATTAAAAAAATGGAATCATAACTATGTACAACGATGGAATTTAATTAAACTACGTACCTACCTTCAAGTTGTTCAAAATGTGTACCGCCTCGTGTGATGCATAGTTCGGCACGTTTGCACATATTGTCTTTAACGCGATTTAAAACGAACGGATCACCTTGCAAACTATCATTAGCACGCGTATACGCACGAACCATGTCCAGGTACTCTGCGTTTTTGTATTGGTGAGCCATACTAAACTACCTAGCCTAGGTACTTATCACGGGCCACAGGTCACAGGTGTCTCACACACACACACACTCACATGGCACGTAAATATGGCGGGGCGCGGAGGCAGGAAGCGGGAACACGGACATGTGAACCTGTCGGCGTTTGCGCTTACACTTATGAGTCGATGCGGTGATGCAACAGGTAGTGGGGTTGAGGGCGAGGGTGAGAATAATATCCACATTTCGCTTATTTTTAGAGAAATTTTGGTCAAAAATAAAGCACCTAATTTTATTACATCATTTTAACGAGAATCGAGTACCGAGTACTCTCTATAAGTATCGAAGGTATCTCACCAGTCACTCTGTGTATAATATATACTTATATAAATGATTCGCTATTTCCCTTGGTCACGCATGGACGGCTGGACCGATTTCGCCAATTCGTTTTTGTTGTGTTTATTATTGTCAGGAGAAGGTTCTTATGTAAGAAAAACTTAAGAAATCCGCGGAGAATTTGAAAATTTAAGAAAACTTAACCACTTTACTAGCGCTTTTGACATTATAAACATTTTTAATGTAACCTATTTGAAATGATCGTCAGTCGACGCGATTGACAGAATGCGGGTTGTAAATATCGTTTAAAATAGAGCATGGGATGGAATTATGTTGATAAAATAATTCATTTATAATTTCTTTATGCACATTCCCGGGAAATTGTAACATCCCTCGGGAACGTAGGTAGGACACTTTTGTACTTAACATCTTATTCTAATTTATTTAAAAATGCTAATGAATAAGTTTGCACCTTTTTCACGTAAGTATTTATTTTACTTGATATATTTTATGCATTGGACTAAAATTTTATTGAATTGTCATGATCTTGACTTTTTCTGGCTGATCCAGATCTAATCTCTGGCAAATCCCGCACGCAACAAAATATTCCAGTGGACTTTGCATTGCATGTTCCACTCAATTGCGTTTAATTTAACAGGATGAAGGGTTTATTAGGTACACTATAAACAAGTCAGCCCGTTGTTATTTTTAAAACATATTCATATACGCTAATAAAGTTTTTAATAGTCATGCCTTTATTGGAATAGTCATTCTACTAATATTATAAATGGGATGCGAAAGTTTAGTACACAGTCAAAACTTCTAAACGGATCTGGATGGAATTTGGCAAAGAGATAGAATATAGTATGGAATAGGTGAAAGGCTTTATCTCCGGAATGTGGAAGATCCCTCGGGAACGCGGGTGAAACCGTGGATTACAGCTAGTTGTCAATAAATTTACCGTTGTTGTAACCTATGTGTTACTTTTACCAATGCTTTAATGTGTGCAAAATAAAGATTTAGTGTGTTCGGCCAACAATTTATCAAATGCTTAGAATTATATATAAATAAATAAATATCCTGGGACATTCTTTACACACTGCCATCTGATCCCAAACTAAGCAGAGCTTGTACTATGGAAACCAGATGACTGACATACACGACTTTTTTTTCTAAATACATACCCATATAGATATTTACACCCAGACACAGAACAAACAGACATGTTCATGCACAGAAATGTTTGTCCTGGGTGGGAATCGAGCCCGCGACCTTCGGTTTGGTAGTCAGAGTCGCTAACCACCAAGTCAACTGGCCTGTCATTGTGTTCTTTTTTAACTTTTGTTGTGTATCAGTCTTTTCTACAAGTCTATTTAGGAACCTATTATTTATTGCCAACAAAATAAATGCCACTAATTTTATTTCGTTTGATGTAGGTACTTTAGGGTGCTTTTATAATCTTCGTGGACGAGTAACGTTCGGCCCAAGTTTCGGTAGATATTATCTTAAATAACAGATCAATAAAATATTTATAACATTTAAATTAAGACATGTGGTTGGTACTTCTGAGATATAAAGGTTTAAAGTCAGCATATGAACTTTGTCTACTTTGATCGTGAGGTTGTGCAGTGCCCACCTTTGCTACCTACAAAGTATTTTGTTTTTATTGCATAAGTCAGTTTCTACCCTGACTCCTGTCCCCATCGTCTCCACCCGCGGTTTCCGCCGCGTCATAAAAGAGTTGTATAGTTTATTGAGACCAAAGGTAGCCTACGTCTAAACTGTATCCTTACCAAATTTTATCACAATCCGCTCAGCTGTTTAGCCGTGAAAATGGAGCAAACTAATAAACAGATAGAGTCACTTTGGAAATATTTCATAGATAAGCTGTCCTCCGCGGTTTCACCCGCGTTTATCGATATCATATATAACCTATAACCATCTACGCAAAGTTCCGCGTCGCATGGTGGCGGTCCCATGCAGATATGTTCAGTAATTTTGAGAAGATGGTGCGTCAGAGGCCCCCTTTTTTCTTATATATATATATAGATAACATGCCCCCTGCGTTATCACTCGCATTCTTGGATTAAATAATAGCCAGTTCTACATAACATGATATGTGTGCTGTGCAATGTGTAGGTAATTAATGCTTACGGATTGTAATTACGGTAGGTACCTACGGCTGGCGCGTGCCCCGCATCATACCTACTTTGCTACTACTCGTGTCATCAATACAGTAGACCCCCAGTAATACGACAAACATTTTGCAGGGCAGTATCGGACTATTGAATTTGTCGGACTATACAATGTGTTACAGAAAACCCCATAAAAATATAATTAATTATCAAAGCCAACAACCCTAGTAATCTCTCATGTCAGGGAACCAGATTATTTAACAGAAAGGCTTACGTACCTATTTTACCTAATAATTGTCTACTCTAATAGTTTTTCTATTATTCATTTATAAAAGTCAGTTTTTTAATTTTTTTGGGGTATGTTATACAGCGTTACTACGGTTCTTAAATATTGTGTATGGACTCGATATAAGGCCCATTTAATCTCCTTTCGGCTTTACGGGTAGTTTTGTAACACTCCGTAAAGTCCTATGGTTTTTTTAAATGAGTTCCTTGCTATCCAATAAATTGCAGATCGAAATTATAACATTGTACCAGAACTACAAATCACATTAGTGAAAATTTGCCAAAATAATGGTTGTGTATCTATTCAACAATGATTGGCAAGTCGAATTACAGAAGGCGCCGGATTAGACAGGGGACAGATGACCCACTGATTAGTCCACTGTTTAGGTTTCGGCTTCATAAATAAGATAGCAGAAAAAATATATTTTTTGCTTTTATCTAGACTAACAACAATAGTATTATATAATTAAGAGGAAAGATTTGTATGCAAGTATGTTTGTTGGTCTTTCACGCAAAAACGACAAAACGGATATGGATGAAACTTTGCACATAGATGGAGCATATCCTGGAATAGCATATAGGCTACTTTTTATCCCTGGAAAATGTGATATCCCTCGGGAACGCGGGTAATACCGCGGGGGACAGCTAGTTTTATATACCCTACTAATATTATAAATGCGAAAGTTTTTAAGGATGGATGTATAGATGTATGTATGTTAGATACTCTGTCAAGACCTCGTCCATGTCTTTCTGGCTTATTTATTTTCAAAATCCTTTTACCGAAATTTAACTTAATATGGTAATAATAATTCATCGAGCTAATCCACTCTAATAGACAGGTACAAGCTATAATCTGTCCAAAATAAGTCCCCTTTGTAGGGCTGCCACCCGTCCGGGTTTCCCCGGATATGTCCAAGTCTGGAGAGTATCCGGGGAGCCCCCGGATGTGGTTTTTTTATCTGTAAAAAATTATTCGCAATCGTGAACCGCATCAAATTAAAATGTAAACTATAAGTGCAAAAATTTTATGTGTCCGGAGTTTTAAGTTTTTGTCCGGCGTTGACAATTTGTTATGGCGGCCCTACGTTTGATGTATTAGAATGTTAAACCGAAATGTACCCTTTTGATTTAAGATAAGGTTAAATTTTAAATCATCATACTTAACCGTGGGTTCAATAGGTGAACCATATTTCTAAACAAATTAAGTTGATTTTTCAATGGCGTTCTTACGTCAAAAGGGACTTCTTATAGTAGACAGACTATAGGGTTTATTTTACCTCTTTAGTATTGAGCCTTAATAACGTCTATATCCGCGCTTCCATGGCCCACTGTACAGAACACACGCGACATCTAAGTGCTCACAAAAGTACAGACAGATAGACGATAGGCGGGCGAGCGACATCCGCGATCGACATGCATAGCTACAACTGTATCTAAGCAAACATTGTTTTAAATTATTTATTCTATGTAAAACTTATATCTGATCGACATTTGCGTCATTCAATTAATTATCAAATGCGGTATTTATTTTACTGCTGCTAGTGAAATTCAGTAGTGTCATTAACATTTAAGTAGGTACCTACGAACTCATTAGCGTCTTTGCGATAATAATCTGACACACCAGGATTCTTCGGTGACAACGGATCTGCTCACGCGTGCTGCTCGTGATCACGATATTTTTTATCAGAGCTTGTCGATATATTGTCATTATGGTTACTTAATATAATATTACTTGATACCTGTGTTAGATGTCAGAGTGACATGGAAATTAACCTTAATACCTGACCAAACACGAATGCGACTTATAGCTATAAGGAAATAAACTTATACCCATGTATTATGAACCGTAATCACATGAATATAGAGAATAAAACAAAATTTAACATACTAAACTACTTAAACTTAACTTTTATATTGTAACCTACTTGTTTTAAATCTATTGCAAACATAATTATGATAAACAACAGTAAAATAAAGAAACGATTTTATTTATGTCTCAAGAATTATGAAATGTTGTCTGTTGCACTTAACTGATCAATAGCTTTAATATTACTAAAGTGTTATATAATTTTTTGAGACAAAAAGTTGTGTTACGAATGCGGCGGGAACAAAATACGGTGCAATAAACATGTTTGTTGTATGAGGCTCGCATAATTGTTTGATTACTATATTTTAGGATATCGGCCATTATAACGCATGTTCTGCAAAAGTTTGATCCGGGTACCAATAACGATTTACCATTTAAAGGTTAGAGAGATAGACCCTAGAATATAAACGATTCTCTCCACCACATCCGAAACGGGTACTTGCTGGTCATGTAGGAAATATATAAAACCCTAACGGCCAAAAGGAATACAATTAATCAAATCGAAGTAATAAAACTTTTAACTCATTTAATTTACCAAATGATGGCTTTCCTGGGTGTGTATGGTCCTCTAGTTAAAAAATATAAGAATTCCCTAAAATAAATAAACTTACATGTACCTTATAAGTCCTCGAACGTTCGAAATCAAATGAAGCCATGGAAATGTTTACGCTTATCGTCAAGACAAGTGTTACACTATGTAATTGTTTACCAACGACAATCTAAAGCAGCTGGAAATGTATGTAGACTATCTGATTGTAGTTTTAAAAACAATTACATCACAGTTACAACAATACCAAAGGCACAAGTATTTTGTTTTTATTGCATAATTCAGTATTTAGGTATTATTGTGTTTATTTCCCTTTTACAAATTTGCTATAAATTAGTAACCTAGACCATAAACAACTCATCTTTTACCCAAATAATGATTACCTCAATATTATCATTATTATTCCTACATCGCATAATGTACAAAACATTGTAAACACAAATTTAAAAATTGCTATAATAACCTCATCTATTTGTCGGATGTCTATGTAGTCACAGAATATTATACATTACCTACTAGCTTCCTCTCACTGATTTCACGAGAAATATCGTATCTCATATGGTATTCCAGAACATTTTATATCCATGTTGCAAATTCCATCTAAATCCGTTCAACCGTTTACTAGTGATTGAGTCACAAACATAAAAAAAATTGGTAGGATCGTTGGGTACTTCAATAATAAATGTATCAGCTATCAAAACAAGTGTGTTCTTCCATAATGAGAGGTTGGCCGAAATGTAGATACCAATTATAATTGGAAGAAAAATGTCCACGCTCTAATCATGTTATCATCACGTGTGTGTACACGACTTTATATACCTACACACTGACAATTAATTTTTCCTACCTATCACTAAGTCATTAAACGTGGTGGATTACAAACCACTTCAAAATGTAATCAAGAGAGCGGCTGTCAGAACGAATATCAACCAATAATGATGGGATGTTAAAATCAGGCGGGTTTGTGATACACAGTACCACACTTCACACAAGCAATGTCATGATTTTGATCACGACTTTGATGGATGTGATGTTGCTAAGTTCTGTCTATTTTTAGCCGACTTCAAAAAAGGAGGAGGTTTTCAATTCGACTTTTTTTTTGGAAGTTTGTTACGCGATCATTCCGCCAATTATATTATCAATCGATTTTGATTAGTCTTCTTTTGATTGGTAGGTCATACTTCTGAGGTGGCCTGGTGGCTTGGTGGTTAGCGCTCTGACTGCCAAACCGAAGGTCGCGGGTTCGATTCTTATTCAGGACAAACATTTGTGTGCATGAATATGTCTGTTTGTCCTGTGTCTGGGTGTAAATATCTATATAAGTTTGTATTTGGAAAAAAAGTAGTATATGTAGTATATTAGTTATCTGGTTTGTATAGTACAAGCACTGCTTAGTTTGTGACCAGATGGCCGTGTGTAAAGAATGTTCCAGGATACTTATTTATTTATTTATTCAGTGCTTTTAAAATATATCATACCGCAACAGACGATAAGGATATCATAAAAGAAATACTTTCTTCCGTATGATAAACAATTATCTCTTTGCAAATGATGTATACTTATAATTTCTTTTCTATATATCTACCTCGCCCCGAGGTTTCACTTGTGTTGACATTTGTAGTGCCTTTTAGCGGTTAGATATATGATTAGTTTTCACGTACTCAGGGGTACTTAGAAAACTAATCAACGAGGTTGGAACAAATAATAATAAACGGAAATATTATGTTGTATTTTTTGTTTTTTGCAGGACTAACTTATTCTTATTTTTTTATCGGAGTACGTTATCGCTGAATCTATTGCCGGCTCCTCTGACGTGACTCTTCTCGTGACTTTTCTGAGCCTGCATTAAGAGTCCATGAGACCTATGATTAAAAAAAAACTATATATGTATAAATGAATCCCTATTTTTCTTCTTTCTTTCTTCTCTTTATTTCCCTTGGTCACGGCATCACGCATGGACGGCTGGACCGATTTCGCTAATTCTTTTTTTGTTAGGTTTGTTATAGTCAGGAGATGGTTCTTATGAAAGAAAAAATTAAGAAAGCTGCGTGGAAAATTTAAGAAAACATAACGACCGGTTAATCGAAAATATAAACTCTTATAATGTAACCTTTTGGTGTTTGACATAAATGTCAGTCGTCTGACAATATCGTTTAGAACAGAAGCATGGGTCGGAATTATATTGATAAAATAATGAGATTTCCATTACTTAGCGCACTAATTTCACAGTCGATTGAGTTGGAATATTTATGAAAATTTTAACACTTAGTTTTTGAGAAGTGTGTGTTCATCACAGTTAGTTCTGAGCAATCACGCCTCATATGAATACGGATCAATTTTTGTGCATCTTCAAGCATTAGATTCATAAATACTATGTGTTCTGATTTATTTTTATTAATCATACCAGTTTGAATTCAATATTCATATTTAAAACAGAACAACGACTGTCGGATCAGCTATCGAATATAATAATTGTAGTACGATAAATTTTCATGTTTAGTTTTAATAAAGTAAATATGGCAAAACAACGTTTGTCGGGTCCGCTAGTATCTAATATATGTTTATTTCATGACATTTTTGATTACACTGTGTTTCCCCGCATTCATTTATCAATAACGACTTGGCTCCATTATAGTTTTCAAATAAAAGGAGATTGTTTAATTTATGTTTTTATGATTTAAATCTAGATCACGAAATTTATTTTATTCTTGCGGAATATCCAAAGATAAATAAATAACACGCCTGACAATTTACATTTAAAATGTTGCCATCATCTAAAAAAATATTAAAAAAAAATTACAACTATCAAAATGTTGGTTACCTACTGAATATAAACGAAATTGAATACTGAAAATGTTATTTCACTTAATATAAACTCGGGCAAGGAGGTCACGGCACGCGCAAGTCAAAATAGTTCAGAGATTATCTCTCTTGAAAAACATTACAAAATGTAGTAAGTTCTAAAAAACCCAAAAAACTTGTTTACAATACTTAGACGAATGAGTAACTCCGGACATGTTATGTGCTCTTTTAAAGGTTACACTTAGCCATTGTGTTTGTTTTCAATATGGAACTTTTCCATGTTGCTTGTCCAAGGTGTCTTCACTGGAATCATCGTAACGCATTACATGGAAACTTTATAACACCCATTGTTTGAGTTATTGATGAATGGTTTATTAATATAAAGTTTTTATATGAACCAATAAGCGACATCATCCATTGAAGGTAAGTGAAATTCACTTTTTTAATTTACATGAAAAACTTCCCCTAAACTATACGTACAAATCAATGAGTAAATAATAATAAATGATAAAGTAATAGTCAATTTTGGAGCCAAATATTTTGTCCTCCAAATTTTCATTTAATTTCAATATAATAAAGTTTAAGTGGGTCATGTATAAAAAACTAAGGCATACTTAATCGGAGATTTGTTTAATGGCCTATTTATATATATATATATATTGCCACACATTGTTAAAGGTCTAAAGGCGTAAAAGGCCTAGAACAGTTTATTCAGCGCCCGCAAAATATAGGTTTATTTTACTTTTTCATTACGTACTGCATTATTAATTTAAGAAAGAAAATAGCTCATCATGACACATTTTCTTGTAAAATTTGTTTGTTAGACTAGTTTCATCGTGGAAAGAGACAAAGTTACTTTTTCCATTATTATAAAAAAAAAAAGTGCTCGTTAGACCCACCAATTAAAAATGTTATCGTAGGCGTAGCTATTTGTCTAGTTGGTCTAATTGTTTTCCTAATTAGCTATTAACCTTCTTTATTTAAAATATGACTAAAATTAGTAATATTTATTATTTATAACCTTCAACTACGTCACTTCATTGATAAAACATCGGTTGATGAGCTTTGGTTTTATTTATAAAATATACTCATTTGCATTAATGGTCAAGGACGAAGAGCGGTGTTCCACACAACTTATCAGCAATGTAATATACAGGGTGACTGGTGAGATACCTTCGATACTTATGGAGAGTACTCGGTACTCGATTCTCGTTAAAATTATGTAATAAATTAGGTGCCTAATTTTTGACCAAAATTTCTCTAAAGATAAGTGAAATGTGGATATCTCTCAACTGGACTCACTCAACACGCCGCGGTGTTTGTTGTTTAAGTTGATCTAGTCACGTGCGGCACGCGCTAGTCTCCCCCCCCCCCCCCCCCCCCAGGTATTTTTGCCTGTCCTAAGCCAGGATTAAAGTATGAAGGGAAAACGGATTATGCTCATGGGGATCATACATGGGGAGAGGTCTTGATGTTGGTAGGCAACATCTGTACAGTGTACGTACCTATGTATTCTATGTTGATAGCGCGCTGCGCGTATCCAAGGCAGGTAAATACGGGACTCTCGGTGTACTGTTTACTAAGTTTACTAAGAAGTAATTTAATATTTATTTTTAATGTTATATTTTTTCATCATATATGATCGCCAACTATCACATCCTCAAATATGGTAAGGTATCTCACCAGTCACCCTGTATATTAACCCAGTATAATCATCCGCGTGATTTGTTTTTTTTGCGAAAATTACTCATATGATTAATTTTTAACTAGCTCTGCCCCGCGGTTTCACTCGCGTTCCTGAGGGATGTTACATATTCCCGCATAATTACGGCATCTCCCGTTCCCATCAGTTAAGGCGTTTTGGAGACTAGCCGAAACAAAGACAAACTTGATTGTTTTTTTGTGTTATAAGTACAGAACTTATAACAAAAAAAGCAACTATTTAGTATATTTTTATATATATTTAGTAAAAATCTGTTATTTTAACAAAACAAACAGACAAATTTAAATTATATTAATTTGTATATATGTCAAGAAACAGTTAATTAATTTCAGCATGTTAGGTTATAATAGTATTTGGGAATAGTCCGTTTATTGTAATTATATGAGATTATTAAGACTGACTTGAAAAACTCGCCATCGGATCTCAAAATCGTTTCTTTAAACATGCTTTGTTGTGTACATACATTTCCTCTGTACAAACAAAGATCCGGTACATCAAGCAGTTGTTAAGTTACAAGATAGCCAAAATGAAGGCGTCAAGATGGCCTGGCACCATCCAAATGCCTTTTCCCCTTACCTAAATGAAAAAGAAAGCAGTAGGTACATATGACTCATAAGATGCACTGGAGGACAGGCAGTGACGGATAAGCTACCGCGGGGCCCGTAGCAAACTCTATCGAGGGGCCTTAATCTGCTATGGGCTCTTATGTATCTTAAAGTGGTAACAAAAACTTACGTAAGACTATCGCGCCTCAAAAATTAAACTTCGTTGTATGTCTTTCAAATAAATTGACAATTTCAATATTATATATATCTCTTTTTGTAGAACTTGTGCAAGGCTAAACTCAATATAACGTCTTTATAAGTTTCACTCAAAAAATCACGCTCAGGCGGAGAAGGGCGACTTAAGACACGCGAGGCACCCTTTTGCGCGGGGCCCATAGCAATTGCTACTCTTGCTTACGTGGTTAATCCGGCACTGAGTACAGGCTAAACTAACGGACATAGATATATTTCCCAAAGCCAAAAAGAAAGACTTCAAAAGGAAAGTTAGCTTATAATCTGCATGAATCGCGTAGGATGTTTTATATTGTTCACAGTGTAGGTAGGCATAAATAGTATTTAAATTATGATATAAAAATAAATACTTTTATCAACGTGAGTAAATTAGTAAAATCATTGGAGTAGGTACAATATAGTCGACATAAAATTTACTCGGGGTCGAACTGGTTTTATCCAGTAATTTGCTATCACGTGTGTTTGCGAATCATTTAGCATGATCAGTAATGTACAAGTTGCCAACACACTTACGTATGTATGAAATATTAACTTCATTATCATGATATAGGTACATATACATATAAATATTGTATGTAGTGGCGATGTCGGGAGCGACGTTCTGAGATCAATGACACTGATTCTCCTGTGGTTGCATCGATTGTCTACTATAAATACAATACGTATGTACTTAGGTACTAGTTATTAGTTGCACTAGAAAATAGCAGGTCAAGACACAAACTGAGTCGCCATTAATCATGCTAAGGGATTCCGTGATCTAATACTTTGTTTGTTACTCTTTCACGCAAAACCTACTAAACGGATATGGATGAAACTTGGCACATAGATAGAGCATATCCTAGAATAACATATAGGCTACTTTTTATCCCGGGAAAATGTGATATCCCTCGGGAATGTGGGTAAAACCGCGGGGGACAGCTAGTTGTAGATATTTATCTCATTAATATATATATATAGTATAACTAAAAATATCTTAATAAATAAAAATCTTATAAAAAGATTAGGTAAAATATTTTTCTATGTCTAGGATTACAACGTATTTATCGCTGATTTTACTAATATAATTTTATTAATAAAACCTTTGTAGATTGTGAGAAATTGATGGTGAAAAATACTTAGATAAAAGGCTATTAAAGGTTTATTGAATAATATGACCAGTCAGTGTCCATACTTCTAACGTTAACAAGTACTCTATGTGAGTTAATCCAAAATTATTTTCGGAATGTAAATATATTTCGCAAAGTAAAATTTTTATAGTACAATACAAACGTAATATAAGTAAACGCTAGTGGGCGACTGATTTGCCTCTGTCACGCACGATAGGTACCGTGTGCCATGATTCTGATTAGTTTTAAGTGCTGGCAGCGGGCCGACAAATCTGTGTTGGGTTACTTTTTTCACCACACTAACAGATCGGCGTCAGAGGCATCCGTTCATTAGTTCGCCGGGTGAATCCAAGCCGGTGATAGGCACAGCGCGAAATGATTGATGTGTGTATGTGATTGCTAACACTTCACGTGAGGTAAAAACATTGGCAAAGTTAAGTGAAGCGAGCAAACAGCGTTTGTTCAAAATGTATAACATTTGATTTGTTTTTTATTCAAATGCACGTTACCCTTAAAGAAGCAGCGGACTGATAGTTAGGTAAATGAACTTGATGTATTGATTGCTTATCTAGCATTGTAATATAATTGTGATTATAAGAATGATTGATAATACAGGCGCAATCTTTAAACTGGTTTTAAATTCCACATTATTGACGCCGCCTACTCAAAATTTATGTTGACGCCATGTCTTTACTGCACTGCGCAAATAAATAATAGGTAGGTCATCTGCGTGACGGACCTCGGGACATTCAAACAGAATGCGAATGAAGTTGTTTTTATTGTTTCATCTATACCAATATTGTAAAAAGAGAGTGCAAATTTTGTGAGTTTTTATGTATGCGGTGGGTAATCACCGGAACCATGACATTTAAAAAAAATCACCATTTGTAAGGTACCTTATTCTGGATGGACATAAACTAAGTATGCTATAATGCTGGGATACTTTAGATCCTCGCTCTTCAGAAAGGCGGGTAAAGCCGCGGCACGGAAAGCTAGTTACTTACTTTAATAATATAAACTACAACATTAATAGTTTGATATAAACTGGACATACTAAATTAAAGTAAACACTGGCTCATAAAAAATCTGAGACATACACAAACGATATTGAAGAATGTTACCTATGAAGTTATTATATAAATTACAGTAGGTACCTACAACATCTCGTTTCGTTGATCACGCTTTTAAAAACTCAGCTCGAGACCAGAGGTCCTGGGTTGAATTCCCAGGTCGGACAAGGTACAATAAACGTAAGTAAGTAATCCGGGATAGGTGCCTCGTTCATATATTCATGAGAAAGTGGGTATATCCATAAGGTATACATTTTTTTTGGTATTAAAATTTTACCGATAAGTAGGTACACTTAAAAAGAAGAAGAAGTGTTTTTCACAATTTAGCTGATAAAATAAAGTTTCCCTTCAATAAAACCTCGGCTTTAGAGGGATAGATAGTAGATAACTATCTGTTCCTCCAAAGCCCGTTCGTTTGATTCAATCATTTAGTAGGTAGGTACTTTGTGTTTATATTGTATTTAAAGCGATTGTCGATAAGTAAAATAATAAACCTTATAGATTAATATATTTCAAATAAACAGACCGCAGATATATTGTTATCATACCTATTATCTCACCTGTACTAACCGACGACCCTTTTAAAATGATTGCATTTTCGTTTATGATTTTTTTATAGCTTCTAATCATAACCAAAAATTGTTTGTTAATAGCCGCTGATGCCGTTTCATTATTCTCTCTCTTTTGTAGCAATGTACTTCATAATTTTATAATGGGTACACAAGAGCGACACATTACGTCGATATTAACTGCACGCTGGCATTGTCCGCACTCCAACAACAATTTATGGCAGATGGTCAATAATATTGTAATAGTATTTTGATGGTATACAGCCCACGTCGACCAGCTGCTGGGTATAGGCCTCGTTTAGCACTTCAATCAAATAAAACAATGCTTAAAAATTTTCTCAGTCGACCTATTATTTATGTTCACAGTATATCTATGATAGAGTGAAGGTCAGATGCTAGGGGGGACTGTCACAGGAGATTAATTCCCGCCCAGGACAACAGGACAAGCAATTGAGTGCATGAGCATGTCCGTTTATTAAATCTAGTTGAAAATATCTATATATATAACGTTGATGTAATACTATAATACTTATACCAAATAATGATTTCTTTTGTTCTTTCACACGTCAGTTTAGTAAAAAAACTTGTTTACCGTCTGTCTATGTAATTGGCGACCAGCAACACGGGTTCTTTCCGCATCGCTCCACAGTAACCAATTCACTGACATGTCTATCCTCATGGACAAAGAACTTCAACGACAGACCCTTTCGACATAATTAATTGGACTATGAAAAAGCATTCGACAAGGCTCCTCCGAAAACACTCTTACGGAATCTGGAGTTTGTGGAAATACGTGGAAAATTACTAACCTGGTTTGAGGCATTCCTACGGCAAGGAGCAGCAACTTGACGATTAAGAGTAGGGGGAACACTTTCAGAAGAGCGAGATATACATAGCGATGTGACCCAGGGCTCAGGTCTGGGGTCGGTGCTGTACATCATTTCTATATTCCACATTGCGTAAAGTAAAATAAAAAAAAATATCCTGGGACATTCTTTACACACGGCCATTTGGTCCCAAATTAAGCAGAGCTTGTACTATGGAAACCAGATATCTGATATATGTACTACATATACTACTCCTTTTTTCTAAATACATACTTATATAGATATTTACACCCAGACACAGGACAAACATGCACGTTCATGCACACAAATGTTTGTCCTGGATGGGAATCGAACCTGCGAGCTTAGGTTTGGCAGTCAGAGCGTTAACCACCAAGCCAACTGGCCTGTCAAAAATGCAATGTCCGTATGTTTCCTGACGACACTAAGGTATTTGCAAACCCACTGATCGACTACGACCGTCTCCAAGGACCTAAACAAAATCTTAAATGGACATTATGACTTACAGGACTTCCAAAGTCTATTTAAACTAGACAACAATGGCCGTAGTTTTTGTCTATCTCTGTGAGATAGTCAGAATGTTCGAATTTATAATAGACCATTTCGATCGCCATCATAAAAATACAGGTAACATTTTCGATCCCCAGATATGCAAAATCTTTTTAAAATAAAATATGGTCACCCAGAAGCAAATTATACTCAAAACAGTATACAATTTCTCCTTCATGTCCCAGCGTCATAGACCGTCCTGTATTTAGTAGGACGTATTATTTTGCCCTACCACCAAACTAGGGGTCGTGAGCATTAGTTGGAGCCGCTCCCGAAATGACCCATTTTTTCAGTTTGGACTTCCGCCAGGCACTTATGAAATAACTGAAGGGAGACACAATACCCCAGAACCTCGCCTGTAAGCGACCAAGTGGTTCATAGCTGCGGTAAGTGAGTAATCCTGTGATTGAGTTGCAGTAAAGTAACATTGTACGTAGGTATGATGGAACTCGCCTCCCACGCGTGACTTGCGTGACATCCTCTGCACAAATCCTGACTATTTGTGGACACAAAGTTAAATATATATAAGTGGATACTTTGATGAATACGATACCTAGACATGTGGAAAAATATGTTTTACTTTGTAGGTACAGTTTTTAGTGTCCAATTAGAATATGGTTTCATTATAAAATATCGTGACTATCCAATAATTTGTTGACTGACACTTAGTACCAATAGATATGAAAACATAAATTTATCTTAGTAATTTGAAAACTTGGAAAGAGACAATTTTTATTTTTATTTGTTATACCACATGGGCCGACAAACAAGCGGACGGTCCACCTGATGGTAAGTGGTCACCGCCGCCTATGGACATTTGTAACATTAGGGGCATCGCCATTGCGTTGTCAATCCTGACACGTGAAGTTGTTAAGTCTCATGTGCCTGTAATTTCACCGGCCCTCTTACCTTTCTAACCGAAACACAGTAACACAAGTGCACTACTGCTTCACGGCAGAAATGGGTAAGGTGGTAGTACTTCCCCGGACGAACTCTGCACTAAGAACTCTACTTCAAACTAGAAGAGTGTTCAAAATCTCAATTGACGTCCCTGACTAATATTTCGTAAAGTATGTATTACTATTAAGTCATAGATTGATTTTAATTACCCGCGGTTTTACACGCTCTGAATTGCTTTAGCAATTAAAATATTGGTAAGATAAGGTAAGTATATAAGTATTAACATTAGTGAGATTAAGATTAGTCGCTTTTGTGGTCGAATGGTACCTATTTAACTCGGCTAAAACCGAGGAGAAAGTGTCGATTGTCGGAGGGGGTTGGTAACAGCGGCGGCCTTACCTATTGCGAGGCCCTTTGTCCTTCGTGAAAAGTATGTGATGCGAAAGTAAGTCTGGTTGTTTGGTTTAGATATTTGTCATGTTTGACAAGAAATGCTAAAGTTATAGAAATAAATAAAAATTTTCATTTGCTTGGGTTGTGCGAGGTATCTTTAAGTGCGAGGCCCCGGGCGGCTGCCCCGTTTGCCACCCCCTAAGGCCGCCTCTGGTTGGTAATATTAACATAAGAAATGTTCAGAAGCCTTTGTTTACCTGTAGAGAGATCAGTAATAATAGAGACAGAGAGATTCTCAGCACAATTCACGTGAATCTTAAAATATCTTCGGTGTATTGAGTTCCATTACCGCCGCCAGGATAAAAGGCGTGAAATATGTTCTGTTAAGATTCAAGAGTTCAAGAGCAACTATTCGTGTTATCTTTAGAATCTACATGAGTGGTGGTAGAATTTCATAAATCATAGAATATTTCAGTTACAGATTTTCGTGTTTTATTTACACCTATAAATAAGAAATTTCCAAAAAATCACCATAGTTTTCTTGCCCACATAACCAAAGATATAAATCGAGGACCGGTAACCTTGTGGGTAAGTGACGAGTGACATTAAGGAAAATGCGGGATTAAATATTCAGAATTTAATAATAGTAATTAAAAGTCAATAAACATTTATATAGGTTGCCACTTTGTTATATTTGTAGCTCTTTGTCGTAGTCCAATTTTCTAGTCCATTTGAATAATTTGAAGACTTACTGTTATGCAAATCAATATGCTAAGCGCATTACTTTAAGCCACTTTTGTTTGTTTTTAACACACTTTTATTTGCTATTAGCTTCACTTGAAACTAACTAATTTACTATGTAACAAAATGTTGGAAATTAATTTTAATCAACTCCTAATGGCTCTATCGATTTGAAACTATACTAATATGGTTAATATATATATATAATAATGTGATTCCATCGAGCTGATCTGATGATGGATCCACGAGGTGGATTGATGAACTCAGTGAAACGGTTGTGACTAATTTTATACACTTCAGCGACTACTATGCACAATATTTGGTAACAAAGGGAGATCTTGTACGTGTAAGTTTGAAGTTTTAATAAGGAAAATACGGAAGGAGTATAGTGCAACCAGTTCAAATACTCTCCATACTGGAAGAAACAGTGAAATAAAGACAGATAGACTCCGAAGCATTAGCAAATGATGGGATTTGATGGATAGTGGGTGACGCTTCCGCCGTGCTCTCGGAACCGCCTTGTAGGTACGTGAACGAAATGATGACGGCTTGATAACATACGCAGCAGGTTGTGTACGTACTCGTAGGTAACGAGCTGCTCCCACCACGACGCAGGCGCGGGGAGATGCGCGCGCATATATTCACCAGCACTTCGCCCGATCGCCAGTCAATCCCAAGAGCGCTCGGTGTAGCGAACGAATCATTCGAGCGGTCCAATACAATACGTACGAGCACCGACACTTGCATTTACGCGCGTTACGCCGCTTTCTCTACGAGGGACATTTTTCAAGGTACTGTAAATAAAATAGTTGTATCGCCGAAAGGATCGATACTTTTATTTATAAACAGATCTTTAGGGTATTCCAGTGCGGGAGTGATTTCGGTGCCTGCTGTTTTATATGGTGGGTGGTGCGTTGTATATCGAGTCGGGTGTGGAAACTCCCCGCTGACCTTACATTGCACGTGCACAGCGTGTGCATTAAGTACGCCATCCAGTCGCTGCCACTACCCGAATGCAGTGCGAATTGCATCAACTGCGGCCAAACTATGTTACCACTGACACCAAATGCGCTCGCGATTTACCTTCTCTGCTTTGCGAACTTTAACCATAAAAAGCGAAACTGTCGAACCTAACTTACATTTTAATATGGGTAGTTTAACTTTTTTACGTAATTTATAAATCTTTACACTGAACCGAATTGACGTGAGTGGATTCATCGAAATCTCGCAAGACTCGTTAAGAGAAAACTGGTCCCGCGACCTAAAACTGTGCCATTATCCCTACTTTAATAAAACAATCTGCGGTATCCAAGTGTAGGAGCGAGCCCTGTAACACTGTTAATTATTCAATTAGGTATAACAAGTTGGGGACTTTGCTTAAAAATGAATATAATAATAAGCAATAAAATTACCCAAAGTATATTTATCACATCTACATGTACATTCAAATATCAAAACAAAACATTAAAGACGGGAGTTCACTGAAGTATCGTTACTACAATATTATCGTGTCACATTATTGATATAGATTGCTAATATCGACTACTACTTGTTTGTTGCTATAATAAATTATAAAGCTAATTTTATTTAAATATACATATACGTTTATTCTAGTTCTAATTATTATATGACATTTATTCCCACGTTGGTAGTAGGTATATTTATAATAATATTAAAACCCGTAAATATTTTAATTTTTGTTTGTAATGAATAAACTCAGACAGCAGACTACCAGAACGATTTTTATAATTATTCTTTCTCTATTAGAAAACTACTTTGACCTATGATTTTTTATTTACGTCATAGTCTCGGGATATATTAGATACGGCGGGTGAAACCGAAAAACGGGAACTAGGAAACGATATATTAATACAAATTAAAAAAAGAATAGTAACAAAATACAATTTAGGTATAAATGAAAAAAGTAAATAAAACCTATTGCGATGTTGCGAGTTGACTTGTAAGAAAAAGTTGATAGTCCTGCCAGCCACGTTCGAGGGTAGTACCAGTCCGCCCGGTCACTTATTTAAAGGGACCGTAGTATCAAACGTAAAAAACACTCAGGTAGTATAAAAGCCGTTCAGACCATAGGAACAACGTGTGATCTACACATCTTAAAGTCGCTAATAAGTACCTTTATGGGTCGGAATGTTGGGCAGTTAAAGGTGCCGATGAAAAGCAGGTGCATTCAGCCGAGACGGGAATGCTAAGGTTCGTTCGTCGTGGTATGAACACGTTATGAGTGTAGATGGATATACCGGAAGAGAAAGAACAAAGAGACGGACGGATTGAGTGAAGGATGATATGAGAAAATAATGACTCCCGAGTCAACAGATGTTGATGAACGGAAAAAAACAAACATTCCATCAACCCCATTATTGGGAATAGAACCAACAGATGATGTAGGTATATAATTTTCGTGATAAAGATTAAAACAACATAATAAAACAGCAATATTTTTGACTGTAGATAACCTATAATATAAATTCAATCGAGAACAGTAAAAGCATATTCTTTGTTAGCGACGCATACGCACGGAGACTGCGATTACAAAATAAATAAACAATGCCGCACACAGCCACGAGAGGTCACTCACATAACGCAATAACGCTCGTTCCAGGGAAGTCCGTAAAAATAATAACAGATACACATCGTGAGTCAGCTATCCTACGAACGGACGAGGCAAATGACTGTGCTAATGTGCAAGCGCGCCAGATACTAGGGATTTTAAACGATTCCACAATTTTATTATCACTCAATATGTTAAGTTTAAACAATTTTATCGACTGAGTAAATTGTAACCTATATTTCGTGGTTGTTTCAAATCTACTTACAAACAATGTAATCGACTGATTGAATTAATTAAATTTATTAATCAAGCGTTCATTTATTTAAAGATCTCGCGTACAAGGACTGACATGTTACAGGATAGTTCGATGTTAATTTTAATAATGTGTTGTTTCTATTCCTGTGAATACCCAATGTGGTATAATAATGTTGCTGTTAATTAATAACTATACCTATTAACTATTCTTCACGTTAAAGTTCAATAAAAAATAAATGAATTCATTAAAAATAATTTGTTAAGCTCGTTACTGGCAGTTTATTTTCTGCTTGTGTTGCAACTGACAAAAAACGTGTTAAAAATTACGATAAAAACGAAGCGGCATATATTTAACCGGACTTTAAAAATACCTTTATAATGAAGCTTTATCGCAATAACTATTCACAGTGTACACTCATTAAAAGAGCTAAGTGTTTACGTTCGTTTCTTACCTACAGTGTTGACGAGCATGGCTTTGTCAAAGAAACGCGAACATCCGAAGGGCCTTTGTTGCATTGAAGTATACTATAATAGAACGCTAAATTCTAAAACTTACCTAAAAACTCTTATATTATTACAAACTATTTGATAAATAGTAGAGAATCAGTTGTAGTAGAAATAAAAATACAATCACACATTTTCTACTCACCTATTGAGATTATTCCTACAAAAATAAAAGTAAATACTAAGGCTATAACGTTCCAGCACATTAACAATAGGTACTTAGTACAAAGTAAGTACAATTCGTTTTCAAGAAATCATAATTTGTTTTAATTTTTTATGAGGTATAACAAAATACTATTTTTAGCATGCTCGTTACAAAAAAAACTTTACATAAAGCAATTATGATAACAAAAAATCGCATGAAGATAAACAAGTTTGTCGTCCTCGAGAACTGCAAAGTAGGTAGGTTTGGTACCCGCTCAATTAAATCATTCAGTTAGAGTTGTTGTTTAGTGCTTACAACCTATCAATCATTGGAGATGTCATCCGTCACTAGCGTGTCACTTCATGGCGCGCGCGACACGATCACGGATTTTAATATCGCGTGGAAAAAAAATCTCAAGGAAAAAAAGTTGTCACCAAATATCGGAATTTCTCGGACCCTCGTTCAAAAGCTTTTATAGGTATTAAGGTGGCATTTCCAGGGTACACAAGAATCTTTAAAACGAGGGCACCTGGGAAGATCAGTTTTCTCCCAGAATTTTACCCTTATTTGTCATAATTTGTTTCTAAATATTACTTAGAAGACTTATTACGAAACTTGAACTTGCGACTTTCGCTAGAAAGATCAACAAGGAAATTAAACCAATTTTTGCCAATTACATACCAAACTGAAACCACGCATAAGTCGTTGTTTAAAATATTAATTTGTTTGATTATTTTAGTAAAATTATCCTTAAATTTATTAATATTACAATTGAATTGGTGTACGCAGTCCTTAAGAAAAATATTAATCTAAACAAATATAGAGGAAAGATTTGTATGTAAGTATGTTTGTTACTCTTTCACGAAAAAACTACTAAACGGATATGGATGAAACTTGGCAAATAGATAGAGCATATCCTGGAATAACATATAGGCTACGTTTTATCCCGGGAAAATGTGATATCGCTCGGGAATGCGGGTAAAACCGCGGGGGACAGCTATATACTTATATCAGATGTATCGTTGACTATAATAACATGAAGAAACAAACGTAAATTTATAAATAAATTGGATTTCCGCCTATGAATCAGGTTATAAAATAAATTTAAATAAAATAGGTAATAAGATTACTAATTACTAAATATAATATTAGGCGTCAGTTTCTCGAAGCCTAATCATCCTAAACGTCTCATTAATAGTACCTAAACGACTGCTTTATCTTAATATATTAATAATGATTACTAACGTATTAAAATGATAACATTCTCAGACAGATATTATATAATCTACTAGCTGCCCGGACAGACGACGTTCTGTCGAAATAAGTCCATAAATGCAGGAATTCGCTCGCAGCGCCACCTACCGGGTCCAATTGTGAATCTAAGCCATCCAAGGCGCCACCCAAACGCATACAAAAAAAAACAATCAAATCGGTCCAGCCGTTTACTCAGCAATTCACTGTCAACACACGTACAGAAGAATTATATATATAAAAATGAAAAACTTGCTCATGTACCGTAATTATTTTATTTATAATATAATCTAAACTTATAACACAATTTATGTAGGTATTTGCACTTAGCTTGGATTATAAATACCATTTGACCGTTCGAGCTATTCTAGTAGACCGTGAAATACAAAAATTGCTCGCTTCATAAATATCAGATAAAGAACAATATCATACGGTTTAATTCAAATCTTGACTATTTATTGCATTGTTTTTTAAACCAATCATATATACAAGTATGGAGACGATATATGGATTCGGAATGTTCAATTAAGTAATTTGTTATGAACTCGGTAACATCGCGTATCGGAGTTAATTGTGTTATCTGCCACGACTCTCGAGTGTTGCGTTAGAAGAGGGCGATTGCGCTATCCTCCCAGAGTCCCTGACCTAAAAATATGGAAGAGTTATTATTGCGTAAATTACTATTTTTAATCAAACGTTACAATATTAAGTTGTAATAAAAACGTTATGATCTCATTAAACAAATAAAACAATTGCTTAAACTAACTGTCCGTCTGGGTGCTTCTGACTTTAGACCAAGCAAAAATAATAGTCTTGGACTGAACAAGAAGACACGACTACTAAATATATATGTACTATAAAGTTAAAAGTAACATTTTAAAAGGGAATCGTAGTTTGCCTTGGTTCGTGGGAATTCAGAATTGTTGGAATCACTGTTTTTACACATAATTTACGAATGGCTCCATCTCTAAAACGCATTATGTAAATAACTACTAACAAATGTGTATAATTATATTTATATTATATACTTGTTTAAACAATAAACACTATAATTACTTCTTTATGAATAATTCAAACAAAATTTTATGGTATCGTTTTAATGACGAATAAAAATGAATACATAGTTTTCGATTGGAAATCTGATCAATTACTCTCAAATAGTTAGTCTATTTCTGTTGGGTTTATTAAATAAAACCAACGAATCAAAACCTGTTGGAAACCAAACACGAACACACGAAATGTTGTTTCTAGCCCCCTTATTAAGCTAATACAAACTTCGTCGGCGACCCGCTTCACGGAGGCTTCGGAGAACTTAAGGAAGATGAAGAAGGAAAAAGACACTAACTCGAGGATGTTTTGTCGCGGCCTCCGTGATCTGCTGTCTCTTTCGCGAACTACGCTAATACTACTAATCACGTGAGAGATAAGCTCTCCGAGGCCTCCGTGAAGCGGCTCGCGGACGAAGTTTGTATTAGCTGAATAAGGGGAGACCATAAAGTTAATTATAACTTTAATTAAAGTAATCATTTTAATTTGAAAAATATTGACACGTGCTCCTTAATTACAATCTTATCAGCTTTGCATTTATGAGATTAATCCCACAGATAACTAGATAAAATAATCAATAGCGGCGCCATTTCTACCTATATTTTAATTGCATATAATTTTAGTTTGTTAATAGTACCTACTCGAAGTTTTAATCGTAGATGCCTATTTAAAAATGTCTACGTATCTCAGGTTCACTCGAACTTTTAGCGATACTTAAAAATATCTACGTAATATTAATAACGCGTTTTTTTTGTTTGTAATATATTTTATTACTTTTCAAGAAACTAGATAGAAATTAAATAGGCCACAAAAATAGTGATTGATGAGTTAATAATCTCTGTCAAATGGGTACCGTCGCACCTATCGATGTCAACCTCATACCAAGAACAATAAAATTATCATAGTTTTATATTGATCAGCATTTAAATTTTAAATTAATAAAATTCGGACAAGAGCTGGTCCGACCACGCGCGATGGGTTCCATAGTCAAAATGAAATTCAAGCTTCAGCTGGAATTTAATAAAAATATATATTTAGCTCAATAATATTACTTTTAACGCTAGCAAAAATAAGTTCGTCAACTCTCATGTTTGATGTCCCACACTACATTTTATGTTGTTGTATCAGTATACCATTGTTTTGCGCTTCATAGTAATTTTATAGGTACCATGCAAATTTCCTGTAGTCTCCGACTAACAACTGTGACATACTTACCAGGTTGAGACGGAACGAAATAAAGGTTCTCTTTTTGCTAATTGGTTACGGAACCCTAAAAAAGTGAATTTAATATCAATAAATATATGAAATACCTAATCGACGCGGAAAAATAAATAAGACGTAATATCTTCATAGGTCAAGATCACTTTCGGTATTCGGCGACTGTTAATGAAACGTTTATTATAAAAATATTTAGTATTGCAATATCTGACGCAATGAGTTTATTCATCTCGAGAGTGCGACACACGATATTGACAAAAAGATATCTACTACTTAACACTAATCATACCAACACTTACTAGGTACCTTTTTCTACCATAGCGGGTCAAATGTGACTTTATGTTTCCTGCTTGCATGTATGAAATATGGTTGATAGGAAGAGAAATAAATAGTATAACTGTATATTAATTAGTAAGAAAATGTCATGAAGTCAAATGTGCAAAAGCAATAAGATGATACGTGCATCTTCAATGCAAAGTTCAAAATGGGTCAATTGACCCGGTTATGGTATGTTTAGTGTTAATCGATTAATGTCAAATTGTAGTTATCGCGTCCACTACTCGCTTACTATTATTTTTTAATATCTATTCACTTTCCTACGATATAATTATAAACTATTTTTATCAAGTACCTTTAAAAACTGTTACTTAATCTCTCGTTCAGTGTCCGTGCTCCATCTGTGTGTCGCAGATAAATAAACAAAACTGTGTATGAATGTTATTTCAAATTTATTTCGGAGTGTACAAACGAATTTCGTTCGACACCCCATTTGCCGTAGTCACACTGGACTTTCTGTATCAATTCCAATAAACATAAAATAATAAATATCAAATCGTAAGTTCTACAATTGTATCAAAATATCAAGTCGATAGAATTGTAATCTGTCTATCTATATATATACATATATATATATACAAAGAATTACTGACTGACTGACACATCAACGCAGGACTAAAACTATAAGGATAAGAAAATTTTAATTTTGAGATTTTTAAAATTTTTGAAAATTCACCTCCTAAGGGGGTATGTATGGAATTTTATGTGAAACGTGTGTTGTTGGTGTGAGCAACTTCAAACTAAACGCGGGTGAAAACGCGGGGGACAGCTAGTCGCTGAATAAAGTTTGACTGTTAGACAGACGACCGTATTTTTCAATAATTTTAGTAAAAACTTTTCTCCACGAGTGTACAGTAAACTATACCATAAATAAATTTTCTAAGTAAAGTTATGATATTTATTTGATAATTTGAATTAATAGATTTTCAGTTCAAATTATCTCATTAATTATGGCTATAATAAATGAGTAGATACAAACTTCTTTTTAACAATACATTACAGAAGCGCGTGCTGAATACTTGGATTAGAATTAATGACTTCATTCGAATTTCGAGGTGCGGTAATGATCGGTCAAGCAAGTCAAGTCAAAACTTAGGACTTGGGTTGCTATGCATTTGTCGACATTTATTTAACCTGTAGGTGGGGGTGGCAGCTCCCTTGGCGTCCCCCCTTGGCGACGCCCTCGTCTAGCCGATATTTGCACACATGTTTTCCCTCGCCCGTTCGCTATATTAAGAACATTTTATATTGATCGCGCCAGTTCGATTTGCTCTAAGCCGGTTTTTTAGATAAGCCCTGGTTTATTTAGGGTAATTAATGTTATTGGTTATCATTGTTATCTAACCATATGTTGATATGATTTGTGAAATCGAAATCTACACTACTACACAATTACGATATTATCACCTCTTTTGGCCTTCTGATGGTACATTAGACAACATTAAAACCATATCCCGGTTCAAGATGCCAGTGTAATATTGTTTGTAAATATGATTGAGGACACCTTCACTACTCAGGAGTTGATATACGAAACTTTAAACACATAACTATATTTACACCAGATTTCCAGTAAGAATACGGGGTGACTTATTTGCTGATTTTTTATTTGTGCTTCAGGAATCATCTGGATGGTTCTTCGTTACTTAGACCCGGTAGGTGGTGCTTACTGCTATGACTGGTTTTAACTTTTTTCCGGGATAAAAAGCACCCAGCGTAGCCGTATAGTCATGCGTATATAGGGGGGGTATGCTGATATTATAAATGCGATGTGTGTTACTATTACAAGCACACATAGAATACTTTTTATCCCAGGAAAGTGTTATATCCCTGGGGAACGGGAATACACCGAATAATTTCACCTCAAAAAGACTAAAATTCGAAAATTGTGCTCTTTTTTGCTTGCCTAAGACATGATAAAAATAAACTATTCTAATTTTCGTGTTATTAGTTCGGTCCGGCGATGATGAGTCTGTCAGTTACCCGATTTCTATTAAAATATGGGGGTATAGATAATACTTTCTAATCCTGGCGGGAATTAATGTGCTATAAACCCCCCCATTATGATCTAAATCAGTTCAGCTAGATCGTTTGGTAAAAATCCATCTCCAAAAACTCTGAGTGACACATTGAAATATACAGTGAGCTAAAATTATGTAATGTTAGACGTGTTTGCTTATAAAGCCGTTTTATAAATAATATTGGCATATTTGCAACGAAACAGCCAATTCATGGTCATCGTGTTTATATTAACAAAGGCATTTGCAATTGAGTCAGAATATCAAAGATGTATAAATAATACTAAATAATGTTGACCAACAAGTCTTACATTTAACCTTGCTTCTTTCGTCAAAGGTTCAATACCTTGTTTAGTTATTTTTACCGGCTTTGCATGAGTTTTATTTAAATGATGTACAGATAAATGTTTTTAGTAATTTGTTTAAAGGCAAGACGCACACAACCTCACATAACTATTACATTTACGTATATTTTTTCTTGTCTCTTACAACTTTACGATAATCATTCGCCTTGAATATTTAGACTAGTACTAGTAATTACCTCTAATACGAGTATTTAAGTCACACTAACTTGTATGTAGGTATCAACTGAACAGCGAAACAGCGCATGTTTAACTGACCGATAAAATTAAGATAATTTATAGTCCCATACTGGAATAATAAAAGGCTTTATGAAACTCGTCATCCTCACATAGTTGTGTTTAAAACATTTCACGTAATTCTGTTACGTGACTTCATGTGTGCTATGCACATGAACGAGAACAAAACGATGCTAATCATACCCTACTAATCACTCAGGTGTCAGCTCAAGCTCGCGCTGCCCATTGTCCATCCATAGCATGTTATTGAACAAAGAATATTTTATCATCTACCATTTATTTTGTAGTGATGCGCGGAACTTCCATTTTAGCTCGCTCGTTCTCTCGCAACGAGGCCATATGGGAACAAAGAAATATATATTTTTCAATAAATATTTATCGTTTTATGCAATGATAATTATGAACTTCTTGATGAAGCCGTCAACATATTGACCTAAATAGATAAACAGACCTATAATTAATACAACGATAATAAGCAAGCTTATAAATATAATTAATTACATGATAAATAAATACAAGAAAAACAGTTATATCAAGTACAATGGCACCGCCCTATTATAAGTAGGTACTTTGATAACACTTTCACTATTCGCGACTTGTTTTGCTATAATAGGAATTTCGCACCATAGTATGTTAATAGTGTTTATAAATGTCAGTTTGGAAAAATACAAATGAGAAAATCACTATAATAGTTCGCAATGAACATGTTTAGTATTGTAGCTTTGTTTAAATACGTACCTGTAGATACTTACATGATCTACATACGAATACTACAGTGTACGTAAACCTGCTATTTATAAACATAGAAACGTTCCACGCGTTTATTGCATGGAAATTTTCTACTATGGGAACAGCGTACGTAAATAGGTTTACCTACCTAACGTAAATAACATATTATATGTGCCTATGGAAATGTTAACAAGTTACATTAGCACACGCTCATTGACAGTAAATTAAGGGGAAACGGAATTCAATAGATTTATGTTCCGTTTGTTTCCCAAACCGCATAACTCATCGAGCACACTATTATGACCATTAGCATTTTTCAGAAATTTTGCTATTCAGTTAATTTAATAATTATATGTGTGATAATTATATAGACACGGCAATAAAATGTGGATGTATAAAACACAAGGTAATCTTCAGCTAATGCCAAGAGCTGGTCGCTACCTAAGTACTTACACTAAGCCAAGTAAAACTGTCAATAACTTTAGTTACGAACAATAAGTATGGTAAATGAACGACTAATAAACGTTCCTAAATATACTAGGGAAATTTATTGCGTTAAAGAATGGATTTATCGCGTGTAGATGTATTTTGTTTTGAATGTAACTAGGTAGGTACTACGACCCGCGTCGGACCGCGTCGTCGCGTCGCATCGTGTCGTAGTGATCGTCGTCATACAATTTGGGCATCGCGCCAATCGATTTCGTGTTAAATTGCCGTCATTTTAGGTCAAGGGTCTGTTTATTCTATTGATGCGTTAATGACATACGGTGAAGGAAAAAACATAAGTATTCAATTTGTTTTGTACCTAGGTACATTTCATTTCTCTTAATATGTTTCATTTTCATGTTGAGGGGCCAGTTGGCTTGGTGGTTAGACCCTGGCTGCAAACCGAAGGTCGCAAGTTCGATTCCCACCCAGGACAAACATTTGTGTGCATGAACATGTCTGTTTGTTCTGTGTCTGGGTGTAAATATCTATATAAGTATGTATTTAAAAAGTAGTATATGTAGTATATCAGTTGCCTGGTAGCAATACACTCTGCTTAACTTGGTATCACGTATAATACGTTGGTTACTTTTCTAATAACAAGAACTACGACCTTACTTACATAGTTATAACGATAGTCAATATTTTTTAATATACTATATTCAGAAAGTAGGGTACCTGTCTATGATTCAGTTACGTTTTGTTCGTGACGAAGTATGAGCCATGACATTGCATTGAAACTGTTTTATAATGCGATCCTATAATAAAGTCACTTGATTTGTTAGTGACCAACGGTTGCATGCCGCAAGATTGCAATTACAGAAACAAAAATATGAGGATTTTTTTAGTGTTTTGCTTTTTGCCTATTAAAGAATTTGCCAGGCCACGGTTTACGGCCACATATAGACCGAAAAAAGCAAGGTCTTATTTAAATCAATAAAAAGTATGATTCAATGTCTTCAACTTGTCGTGCGTGTCCCCTCCGCTCTATTTTTCTCACGAAACCTTTTCTTTTTGCCATTAAACTTTATTACGAGAAAAAAATGTCTATTTACCAAGAATCTGCATGGGAATTCATGTGATGTCTATGCAGAAAGAATGGCGGTTCAACAAAAGACAAACGGTTTACCTACCTACATAAGGAAATATTTACGGAAAAATATTTTATGTTTTTTATTCAATTTATGTATATAGGTACAGTAGTACAATAGTATGTACAATGATGACCTCAGAAAGTAGGTCTCACGAAATGTCAAGGAAAATACATAAGTAAACTAATATGAACGTAAAAACTTGAAAATACAATCCACATGGCACAACATAAAAAACCACTTATAAAAGATGTCTTGTTATACAGTTTTTATTAACAATATTTTGTTAAATTTAAGACTTATTTATAATAAAGACTATGTACCTAACATGTAGTTAGTTACAATGAATCTATTTAACTTTTTATTTATTTATTGATAATTTTTGCTTCCATTGTGATCCGTCCGTTCGTAAGTAATGTTTATTTTACATTGTTACAGATTACAAGTTCCTGCCAATAAACCGGAATCATGGCTGATGGCGCACACGGAAAGATAGAAGGTAAATAAATATGTAATCGTGAAACACTTTCATTTTATAGTGTTAAATTGAGATAAATCCCAACCAAAGATAAAACGTTTCGATGGGATACTAATCGAATACAGAAACAACTACAATGTAACATTAATCAATGTCATGTATACTTCATTAAGTTAATATGACATCACTATTGCATATTAAAACTTTGTGGTATCAATATGTCAATTGATTGTCATTCATAACGGAATAAGTTGTTGTGATTACAACATGTAAATATAATTTTTAGTTTTACGAAATCGTTTGTTTACATTACCCAATCCTGTGAAGTTACAATACACACATGAGCTATTTAAAAATATAACGTTTTATAAATACAAACATGTATAATTCTACAATTAAAATAAACTCGGCTCCTCTGTAGAATTGTCACTATGACGGAGGCGGCTGTCGATCGACGTCGAGGTTCTACTATTTTTAGGAAATATTCGCATCTATTTTTAACATATTTAAATCAATCAGTTCTTTCGATCAACAGACAACCCGAAGATATTGTCTGGGCCAGTGCTGACAAACTCGCCCAACGCTGTTCTCTCAAAGTCGTTGCTCGGACGCTACAATGACTTGCCGATCCCAGCGGACAGGATCATAGCCACCTATGTATGGGTCGATGGATCGGATGAGCACCTCCGGTGCAAAGACCGTACCCTGAACTTCATTCCCAAGATCCCTAAAGGTGAGATAGCTATATTTTATCAACATTTATGCAATAGGTTCTTTACATGGAGTGGGAATATATAATAAACTTCTTTTACTATAAGCCCTCTCCTCTCTTTTTTCCTCCCAGTGGTATGATTTGACATTTATTCGTAATATCGTAGTGATTGTTTGTAATGCAATATAATAAACTATTCGTATTTCGTTTTAGTAATGACTACCTACATACGTATAGTTTTTTATACATGATACATCATTGGAGCATATATGCTTTTATTACATCCTCATAAACAATTGCAATTAGCACAGTTTAGGTAAATTGTTCGGCCTTCAACAAGCCTGTGCAGTGAGATGCTAGGTAAACATGGTGTCTATACCAACATATAAATTAAATAATTGTAGGGTATGGTTCACAAACAACATCAACTATACGACATCATCGATCATGTGATGGGTTATTTGAGACATTTTGCATATTTCTCAGATAAACTGACTAGAATTTTGGAAGAAATGAATGAAATTGAGAAACAAGATACAGCTACAACAATCGCTCAGGTGAAAAATATAAATAAAGTCCTGCCCGCTGTACTACATTCGCCACCATATTTTTTCCCTAAAGATTTTGAAAACGACTTTAATATAGATTGCCGATTGAAAAAACGGGAGAATACGGACCAGTTCGATGCAAACTTGAAAGGTTTCACTCCAATATTGTCTCCAGCAGTCGTAGAAATGTAGCATTCATACATTTAATTTTGTTCCTTCATATATGTACTCGTATTACCTACATTACAGAAAACAACATCCAGTAGCATTGAATGCGTAGTTAAGAGTTGCTAAGATGAAATACTGACGTATTTCCCCCTTTGTCATTGTTTCATATTTAATTTAATCGACGATCAAGACTGTACCAACATACAATATTTGTAAATACGTAACGAGGGCTATGATAATGTATGTAGATTGATTGAAGAGTAGTAGGGTGATTTTGAAACAAAGTGCGTGCTTTATATTTGATCTCGCTCATTCACAGACTTGCCAGTTTGGAACTTCGACGGAAGCTCCACGGGTCAAGCCGACGGTCACAACTCTGATACATTCTTGACCCCGCGTGCGATCTACAAGGATCCGTTCCGCCGAGGCAATCATATCCTTGTCATGTGCGACACATACAAGTACAACATGGAGCCTACAGGTCTGATACACTTCATTAATTAAACCTTATTAGCATATCCGCATCACAGTAAGCCTTGGCCTGCTTCATTAATTGTAATCATAATTTTACATTGAATGTAAGCGACCAAATAAATTGCTCGGTGGGTAACTTGTTATTTAAACCGATTTATACGAATGTATTATAATTCAAATAAGGCTGCGCCTGCAATACAAAGTAGCTGCAAGGTAAATTGGTTTCTCGTGAGGCCAACTAGTTGACAAAGTGATGTGTTTATTAAGCGGCGTATCCTTTGGGAGATTGTGAGAATACTACATACTCGTATACTGTATGCTAAGTAATATTATTATTACCGCAGAAAGTAACCACCGAGTCAAATGTCAAGCGGCGTACGACAAGTGTGTAGATGAAGAGCCTTGGTTCGGTATAGAACAGGAGTACATCCTTTTGGATTCAGACCTGCGTCCCTTCGGCTGGCCCCCGGGCGGTTTTCCACCACCACAAGGGCCTTACTACTGCGGTGTTGGTGCCAACAAGGTGTTTGCCAGGGATCTCGTCCAGGCGCACTACAGGTAGCCGTCAGTTTTATATATGAAACTCTCTAAAACTAATGTGCATATAGTAATATTAATACATTCAATTTGTGTTCGATAACAGATGTTGCCTATATGCCGGTGTCCCAATCTCCGGTACTAACGCTGAGGTGATGCCTTCCCAATGGGAGTTCCAAGTCGGACCCTCCGTTGGTGTAACCGCCGGCGATGACCTCTGGGTTGCCCGGTATATCTTGCACAGACTGGCGGAGGAGTACGGTGTCATTGTATCATTTGACCCTAAACCAGTACAGGACTGGAACGGATCTGGTGCTCACACCAATTTCTCTACCCAGAAAATGAGAGACGACAATGGTATAATGTGAGTGCTGAGTTTATGTAAATATAACTACAGTAATTCTGTGCCCGGTATGTAAAAAAGTAGTATTTCAATTAAAATAAAATACTTGTTAAATTTTTTTTCAGTGAAATTGAAAAAGCCATTGACAAGCTCTCCAAAGTACATATGAAACACATTAAAGTGTACGACCCACGGGGTGGTAAGGACAACGAGAGAAGGTTGACCGGCCTTCATGAAACAGCCAGTATTAATGACTTCAGCGCGGGTAAGGCTTATTTTTTTTAAGAACTGCTTGTTTATGAAGTATCTGCATCTAACTTATATATTTCATTACGCAGGCGTAGCGAACCGTGGTAGCAGCATCAGAATACCACGTTCGGTTGCCGAAGAGAAGAAGGGTTATTTGGAAGACCGACGACCAGCTTCGAACTGTGATCCTTATGCAGTTATCGACGCCTTGATGCGTACTTGCATACTCAACGAATAACAGTGAAGCTGGACACACCCCGCCTCACCCGCGCCACGTGTCAGCTGACAACCACGATAGAAGCAACTTCGTCATTTATCTCATGTGCCTGACCGCTCTAGCATAAGATAGCCGGTGAACGGATAGTAGTACAGTCGCCAACTAGCCACTGCACCGCACCCCGTCAAATGTAACACCAATACGATACAGCATTACAATTTGTAAAACAATTTTGATTTGATTTTTGATAGTAGAACATATAGATAATTTGTTTAGGGCCTAGACAATTGTACCTACTAATAAATTAAATTATAAAGCATAATATAACGAAACGTTAACCTAAGCCGACACGTGATAGAGGTAGTGCATTACAAAGGACCACATATGATATTATAAAATATTATTATATAATAGCAAATATTTTTACGAATATTATGTGATATTTCAAAATTGTTACTTTCGATGTTGAATAGTTTAATTATACACAAATAACCACATATCATTATTTCTAACAAGTTCATTTATGATATATACTTAGATGCAAATTAGTTAAGTAAAGAGTTATTGGTTGACGTTAGCCACTATTACTAACATTAGTTTGTCTAGAACAAATAAATATGATAAGCAAACAGCTGATAGGTTACTAGAATCGATTTATGAAAGTGAGACAAATGCCTACCCGTATTAATACAAATATATACTATACCTCCATATTTAAAAGAGATTGCCTGCTAAGCGCCTTCTGCAATTTTACAGCAATATATTAGATAGTATCTAGCTAGACTATTTAAACAGAACACCAAAGTACAGAACACCACACCACAAATATTTACTGTTCTAAATATAATTATTAAATTGTTAAATGTAACTATTTACTTGAAGATGTATAATATTATTTGCATGCGTCAGAAGTTGGTATGAATTGACAAATTTTAAGTTGTATAAGGTTATGTTATTGAATTATGAGATGTTATAAAAAATAAAGGATATCATAATGAATATGGTGATTTAATTTAGTATGTATGCCTGCGCCTGCAGGATATATAATGAATATAAATTAATGTCGAAAGTATTTTACCTGATCTCGGCAAGCAAAAGGAGAAGGTATAATGTTACCTTATCATAATTATTATCTCAAATAATGACTAATGAGTTACCTATCGCAACATACTCTATCTACCCTACGGTAGATATGAGATAGGTACCTAGTAAATGGATCCCTTACATAAATAAATAATTAATATACAGTAGTAGGCACAGTTCTTATTTTGACGGCTCGCGTTCGGATTTTATCCTTTGAAAATTAAGACTGTTCAGTACCAAAGCCTTTCTACAACATAAACGATTATTTAAATGACGACAATGTGTTCAATGAACAAAAGAGTATTTCTGAGTTTATTGCGGCCTCTTCGCAGTCAAAGCAACCTTTAATACCTGCGTTAGAGACTAACCATTCTAAAGTGTTCCAATATTGTGAAATACATTTTAGTGTAAAGTGCAAGGAATTTTTGATTAAATATGAATCATTTGATTAAGGCCATTAATGCTTAACTAACCACACACCTACTTAATAAATGATTAATATTGCTTCATATAGTTATTTTTATTTATTACAATTCAAAAAATCCTATCGATTTCGTCGTCAGATTTGGCGAGGGCGTGCCTGGGTCTGCGAATGCGACTGATGCGGGACGGAGTGTAGTCCGCGGGCCGCGGTCTTTACGATGAGCGGATTTTTGTGGTTAATTGCAGCATCGAAAAGGCGCCGAGAAGCCTTTAAATTGATAAAATTCCTGATGGTCGGCAATCGTAAATCTATGTGGAGATTGTGATTCCGCATGTACCACGGGGCGCCCGTGCCTCTGCCCATGAAATTATTTTGGAGGACTTGAAGAGTTTGGATCCGCTTCGGGGCGGCGTGCGCAAAAGTTACACACGCGTACGTCATGATGGGTCGTATACACGCGTATCCATATACTACATTTTAAGATTAATATTGCTTTTTAGGGCGAGTTTAGACCGAGAGTTGACGAGCAAGTGAAGCCTGTCTTACACTTACGCATCGTGTCTATGTGAGGACCGAAGGAAAGTCTTTCATCCAGGATGACTGAAATATTTGGCATGCCTCTCCCAATGGACGGGCACGCCGAACATGGAGATGGATGTATCGGGGAAAGCTCGATATGTTGTGCGAAAAGCTCTAAAAAAGAGAATAGGTTGACTCTTAGTGGGATTAATTACGATTCTCCATTTGCGGAACCAATCGCCTAGGGCGTTGGCTGCGCATTGGAGACGTTACAAGATGGGGTCAAGAAGTCCCGTAAGATGGTAACGAGCGTCGGTGGCACACCCATGATGAAAAGCTTATTCTATATCTTTTTATCTAAAATAAATGAGCAGACTTATGGGACGATAACTATTGGGCTCGGATCTAGATTTCCCGGGTTTGAAAATGCGTATAATAATAATAATAATAAATTTATTCACATAAATAAACTTACACGATTTCAATTCGGTCTCTGACTTCTGAGCTAGGCATACCTGTGTTACAGAAGCCAGTGCCCTTTCTTATTAAAACATACTCAATCTTAAATTTATGTAAATAAAAATAAACTTATTCTATATACAAATGATTCTGTGTATGGTGGGGTGTGTTTATACGTGTATGTGGAGTAGACGTGTGAGTGAATGTATGTGTAGTGTGTGTATGTGCTCTGTATGTACCTATGTGTAGTGAGTGTTTACGTGTTCAAAGTGTAGCTGTGTATTATTCATTTATATATTTATTATATCTTTCAGAAAAAGCATTTTTTCAATATCTTCATAGTCAAAAGGTTTAAGCCAAGAAGTGATTGCACTTTTTAATTTAATATTACCATACTTTTTTAGTTTCCGTTCTTTGCTTAAAAATGCATTGTAGAGATGTGGAACAATGACATTAAACTGCTTTTGCGCAAATCTTGTTTTAACATGAGGTACGGGACACCTTTCGATTCTTTTAGATACTTCAGGTAAGTACGGGACTGTGTTTTTATGGTAACGTCGTATACTTTCATATATGTAAAGTTTTCTTACACTAAGAACATTAGCTTGGCTATAGAAAGCGGTAGTAGGGTGCCTAAAAGGTAAGCATAGTAGCACTTTGAGAATAGAACGCTGAACACGTTCGATAGAAAGAAGGTGGGATTTAGCTGCAGAGCCCCAAGCACAAAAACAATACCCTACAATACACTCACATAGCGCTTTATAGGTCAGTATAAGAATCTTATGGTCTATAACGAGTGCCGCCTTCGACTGTTGCGGCAAGAAGTTGCACGGGAGCACCGGCTACGGCAGCGGCGAAGCTAGTGGTGGGCGCGAACGCCGATCTAGGCTGGGGGTCTGTCTCTGCGGTCGTAGGACCGTAGAGTTGATACTCATGATATATACTTGAGAATACAACTGTATTCTCTGTCAAAAATAAAAAAATATATGTGAAAGAATTATTTTGATACGTTAATTAATTCCCAAGTTATAGAATTTAAAGTGAGCTCGCGACCGTTGAGTAGTATAGAATATAGGTGTTAATGTACTAAAAGATGATTAAATAACTTTTTGCAAAAAAAACATGTTTCATTTATTTATAACTAGCTGTCCCCCGCGGTTCCACCCGCGTTCCCGAGGGATGTTATTATACATTATTTTGTTCTTTCTATCATCAATAGTTATCCCAGAGCGCGCGATGTAAGGACATTTTTAGGTAATTGAATACCAAGGTTACATTATTGGAGTTTTAGTAATGACCCAATTATTTTTTGAAAATATAACTTCTGTCACCCTGGGGTAATATAGCTTCCCAACGGTGAAAGAATTTATCAAATCGGTCCAGTAGTTTCGAAGCCTATTCAAGGCAAACAAACAATCAAATCTTTCCTCTCTATATATTTATTATATCGAATCAACAGCTTATAAAATAGGTTTTAAGCTTCTTGGTCTAAAAATTACGATAGTCCCATACAACTTTTCATCCCCCTTTTAACCCTTTACAACCCTTTTTTCGAATTATCGCTCTAGACTATCCCATTCAGTAGTTTGGCTGAAAGCGAGACAGATAGACAGACAACAAAGTTACTTTCGCATTTATAATATTAGTTAGGATATATTATGTTAATGATATTTTTCAATACTCAAGAAGTCTAAATACAAAGCTGCCACAACTAACCTCGGTACCAGTCACAACTTGCCTCGGTGATTTTTGTTGATTTTTTCGGAAACAATAATACTTTAATTAATTTTGATAATTGTTTTGGAAAGGGAAGGAATGGTGCTACATTAATTCACATAGGTCATAACTGTGAATGTCTTTTAAGCTAGATATATCCCTTTAATTGAAAATTGTCACAACTCTCCTAGGTCTCCCCTAATATAATGACTAATGATGCAATATACTAATAAAATGATGGAGACGCACGGGGGTCTTCATGGAAATGGTTACGAAATGCTATGGCACCGGCCCAAAAGGGGCTGTTGTAGTATGCTTAGCCATGTTGTGCGATGCTATATACAGGGTGACTGGTGAGATACCTTCGATACTTATGGAGAGTACTCGGAACTCGATTCTCGTTAAAATCATGTACTGCGCGGGAGACCCTATGGCGGGGTTGCGGTACTATGGAGAAACAGTGTTTTTCAACAGGTCTCAGTGTTGCGGTGTGATGGATAGATAATACGAGCGGTATTAGTGCTATTAAAATAATGACAAGTGATCGACCTGTGATAGTGATGAGCATTTACATGCCTACGAACTCGCTAGAAAACATACCGGATTTTATAGATTGCTTAAGTACGGTGAGCGCTATTATAGACGAATATGGTATTGATTCTATTTTTAAGTTGGGTGATTATAATGCTAATTTATATGACTTATTTTATAATGAACTTTTACATTTGAACAATGAGAAAGAGATAGGTACATATACCAGCGAGTGTCATAAGCGACTGAGAGAAATTGATTTTCCTATGGAGTGTATAAACTGTGCTGATATGTATTGTAATGACCATGGCCACCGGGGTGCTCTTGATACACTGTATTCTGATATTGTGCCCGCGTTTCGGGATGCGTCGAGGGCAAGTCGAGGAGTTCGTGGGGCGCGTGGGAGTGGGTCGTACATAATTGGCTGGAACAAGCACGTCAGCGAGGCTCATCGGGAGGCCAGGACTATGTTCCTTGAATGGGTAGCGTGTGGGAGACCTAAAGTAGGCTTTATGTACGAAGAAATGTGTAGGAGTAAAAGGGTGTTTAAGTCGCGTTTAAAATGGTGCCAAGATCATCAGAACCAGATTAGAATGGACACACTTGCTGACAAGCATTCTAAGGCCGACTTTCGTGGCTTCTGGAAGGGTACCAGTAAATTAAATGTAAGGCCTGGTCTTCCGGTGAGCGTCGATGAAGTGAATGACCATAAGGACATTGCGGGTATCATTAGGGATCATTTCTCTGTTCGGTCCCCTTTGGGCCGGGCGGATGAGGGTTCCATTCCCGTGATGGAAACAGGGGCTGTAGGATTAAGCTTTATTGCCAAGGATGTGGCTATAACCATCAGAAATATGTGAGAGGCAAATCACCGGGCCATGATGGCATCAGCATTGAGCACCTACAGTACGCCGGCCCACATGTACCTAGAGTGCTAGCAATGTTCTACTCGCTGTGTGTGAGCCACTCTCACCTGCCGTCCGACCTCATGAAAACCGTTGTCGTGGCTGTGGTGAAGAGTAAAACGGGGGACCTTGCCGATAAAAACAACTACAGGCCTATTTCTTTGGCTACACTCGTTGCAAAAGTGTTTGATGGTTTGCTTAATATACAGTTAAATAAACATATAGTTCTTCACGATAATCAGTTTGGATTTAGACCTAAATTATCTACTGAGAGCGCCATACTGTGTCTTAAGCATACCATTAGATATTACACAGAGATTATAGACACGGACCGTAAAACACCAGTATATGCGTGTTTTCTCGACTTGTCCAAGGCCTTCGATCTGGTGGCGTATGACATTATGTAGAAAAAGCTTAAAGACACTGACTTACCACGCGAAATTGTTAACATATTTAAGTATTGGTATACGCACCAGGTCAACAGCGTCAGGTGGGCGGGGGCAATGTCGGAATCATATCGGCTAGAGTGCGGATTTAGACAGGGGGGACTTACCTCACCCACGCTATTCAACCTGTACATAAACGCGCTGATCGTGGCGCTCAGCAGTCAACATGTCGGTTGTCGCATCGACGGCTTTTCCGTCAACAATCTGAGTTATGCAGATGACATGGTGCTGCTGAGCGTTTCCGCCTGTGGGTTGAGGAAGCTGTTGCAAGTCTGTGAGGCGTACGCAGGTGGCCATCGTCTAATATATAATGTGACTAAAAGTCAGTACATGGTATTTGAGGCGGCTCGTGCAAAATGTCCGGATAATGTACCACTCGTTCTACTTAACGGTTTTTCTCTAGAAAGGGTGGACCAATTCAAATACCGGGGGACATAGTCACGGCCAGCCTCAAGGACAATGCCAATATTGAAAGGGAGCGGAGGGCGCTGTCAAGGAAAGCGAATATGTTGGCCCGCTGGTTCGCGCGATTCTCGGATCAGGTGAAGATAACACTTTTCCGAGCGTACTGCACATCGCTGTACACGTGCAGCCTGTGGGTCAATTACACGCAGAAAAGCTATAGCTCCCTCCGTGTCCAGTTCAATAATGCGTTCAGGGCGGTGTTGGGACTGCCTCGCTTCTGCAGTGCCTCAGGCATGCGCGAGTGTGCGCAAGAGGTGCGCATCTCTGGTGCACAGGGTGCGGGCCAGCTCTAACACCATCCTGGCCATGATAGCTAATAAGTTAGATTGTCCCTATATCCGGCATTGCTGTGATAGGCATACTACTTGCGGTGCCGGATAAAGCGGCTATATTATGTATATTTGTGTGTGTTTTTATATCTTTTTCTGTATTTATTTTTAATTTATTTGTAATGTGTAATTTGCTTTAATGTTTTTTAATATATGGGACATATTACTTGCAATAAATGAATTTGATAAGCAACTTCGTTTCTAAAGGAGTTCGATTTCTGTAGATAACAATTTATACAGTTCGGTTTAAAGAATTTTATTTCCCAAAAAGAACATTACATAGTTCACTTAGAATGAGAAACTTAAAATTATAATATAATGTGAGTTTAATCTACCATATTGTGTCAGTTATTACTGAGGTACAACATCAATCTCTTTTTAAAAGTATTCGCCGAGTTACAGTCCTTTACATTTTTTGGTAATTTATTATATAGCTGTGCTCCCTCGTACTGAATATTGTTTTTTCCATACATGGTTCTAATTACAGGTAGTTCTATATTAGCTCTGTTTCTAGTGTAGTGATTATGCGTTTTATGTTTGAATGTGATTTGTGAGTGAATGTTATTCGTTAGTATTTTTCTTATTAATATGCATGTATGGTGGGTATAGATCTTGTTTATGTTTAGTAGTTTAGTTTTACAATAAAGGTCTTTGGTGGGTGTTAAATATTTGTAGTGGAATAATACTTTAATTAGTTTGTTTTGTGTCACTTGCATGTCATGTAGATTAGTAGGAGCAGCCTGCCCCCAAGCCTGAATCAAGTATTCGAGATGTGGTTTGACTAATGTGTTATATATTGTATGGCGCAATTTAAATGGTACGCATTTTGAAATATTTCGCAGAGCCCCAGTTAGTGCAAGTAGTTTTGATTTTACATGCTCAATATGTGGTTTGAATATCAACCTGCTATTTGTTGGTTGTCTACAGTAAGCGGTGAGAAATTAGGAACCTATTTATTTTTAGCAGAAAATATTATGTATGAGGTTTTGTTTACGTTAATGGTTAGCAAATTTTGCTTAAGCCACATGCTTAGCTTTTGAAGATCTTGTTGAGCTTCAGTTGCAATACTATGGATCGAATGTCCATAGTAAAAAAGACATGTGTCGTCAGCGTATAATGAGATGTGTCCCGTCAGCCCAATACCGCTAATGCTATTAATATAAATTAGGAACAGCAACGGGCCCAAAACTGATCCCTGCGGAACTCCGTACACTATTTTTGCTGGCTTGCTTTCGTAATTATCAATTATTACTACCTGTTGTCTATTAGTAAGGTAAGATTTGAATATTTTGTAAGCATTTCCCGAGATACCGATGCCTTTTAATTTTTCTAATAGTATAGAATGACTAATTCCATCAAAAGCTTTTTTTAAGTCTATAAAAATTCCTAAAACCAGTTGTTTCTTGTCAATACTTTGTTTAATTTTGGTCACTAAGTCGATAGTAGCTGATAACGTATTCGAACGTGGACGAAATCCGTATTGATTTTCATAAAGACAGTCTATTTCTTTTAGGTAATTAAGTAAGCGGCTGTATAATATCTTTTCAAACATTTTTGATATGACAGGAAGTACAGAGATAGGGCGGTAGTTGCTGGGATCAGTTTTAGGTCCCGATTTATATATAGGAGTTACCTTAGCAATTTTGAGGCTATCCGGGAACGTACCTTCTTTGAGACATTTATTGATACAGTTTGCAAGACTGTCTGCAATTAGGTTTTTAACACATTTCACGGCTTTGGTTGTTACACCGTCCAAACCGCTGCTTGTTTTGATGTCAAGGTTATCTATTATTTTTATTACTTCGTCCTTTGTCGTAGTTCCGATAGTACGGAAGTCAACGGCGGATCCAGGGGGGGGTCATGGGGGTCATGACCCCCCCCTGAGCTGGTTCCAGGACTTAGGTCGACCACTAATTGATCATAATGATTTTATTTATATATTTTGTCTCGTTCCTCATTCCGTGCGTGATAGTACTTCTCTGGATGACTTCAAGAGAAGATGGCAATATGTACGTGTATATGTACAAGTTATTAGGTGTTAAGTTTTTCAAGTGTGAAATAAAGAATAATAGTCTAGTCAACAAGTGCTTTTTAGGTCGAGACTTATTCAAATTCTCCGAATATTATGATTTTGGTGTCATTCGATTCGGAATGGCTTGTAGAAACTTTTAGAGAAAATTGAAGGGCCGCTGGAAAATATTGCAAAAATTATAAAAAATTATGTGAAAAAAAGGGGTTCTTATTGTTTAAAAAATTTTAACTTTTTCTCTGACGGATATTTATTAACAATTTTAGCTTATAAATTTTAGTCTTATGGCATCCAAGCGTCCAAGTGTAATAGCCTAAGCATCTTAGTAACTAAAATAAAAAAAATAAAAATTCTTAATATTAACAAGTGATAGAAATAAATTGTTAATTAATAAATCCGTTTTCAAGCAATAAATATTTATTCTAAGGATTTTTTTTTTAAATTTATCATATTTTCATCATAGATTATATTTCCGAAAACAAATTGGAATTATCTTATAAACAATGCATATGTTTGTAACAATTTTTTAAACAATAGGAAATAAAAATGATTAAAAATCATTTTTTAGCAGCCTTTAACCATGAGAAAACGGAGTAAAAGTTACATGATGAAAAAAAAGTATTTTTTAATGTTTAATGGAGCTTTATAATTTTTAACCGAAGTAATTGTTAATAACAAAGCGAAAATTAACAATTTTTAAATTTTGACAACGAGAATCTATTCTAAAGTCTTTGACAAATAGCTCCACGAAAGGAAAAAATTCTCAGATTTATAGTCTTGCAATGTTAATATTGTGTTATAAAAAATTATAAATTAACTAATGGATGGTCCAATTAAAAAAGCGCGATAAATTTTTTTGGACCGCGGATTATTGTTCATTGATCTATCGCGTAGGTGCCTGAATATTTTCGCTTCTTAATTTTCATATTTTATAAGTTAAAATAATATTTATTCCTTAAATGTCCAAAGTGGGCGCGTGGCTTGCGCAAGCCGGAGTATGCGTTTTCGGGCGTATTTTCAACCCTCTGGGAAAATTATAAATATTGGTGCTACAGTTCCGGGAGTGCGAAAAATATAGAGAAAAAGTTTCTACAAGCCATTAGTCCGGTCAAATTAGACATTCAAGGTTACATTAATTCGCACCTAGCTAAAAATTGGCATGAATGTTGGGAACCCTATTACACACAATTTGTCAATTATCCATATCAGTCCGTGTGGAAAAAAAATTATTCAAGGTCAAATGTTGCAAAAATCGGTTTTTTGAGATTTCCAGCTAAACGGTAAGTTTTATCATAAAAATATGTGAGACAAAAATTATTTATCATGCAATTATCTATAAAAATTGTTCCTACACTTTTTTTCCTAAGAATCACCCTTTCGGAGATATAGCGATGCAAAAGATCGAAAAAGTTGTGTTACTCATAATATGCACACGTTTCCGCGCCACCCGTGAGGCATGGTACATGGCGCGTTTTTTTTTACGTGGTTTCCCCGGTAGGCCTATTCCACGATCTATTGTGGTTCTGTTGAGTTAAAAAGCTATTGTATTAAATTGGAAATGGTACTATTGTAGATGACAAGAGCAGTGTAAGTAATGAGTAATTTACACGTAATTTTGGAGCTCCGTAAACGGAAAGAAGAAAGCTAATTCCGTTGGTGATTACAGCTTGTGGAGTGGAGGTACTTTCTTTGAAAACGTTAGCACTATCAACTAAATCTTGTCTCTCAAACAATTTCAAAACTGTTCTTTTACCCCTTCTGAAAAATGCTGATGTCGTGTCGCAACCAGTTACTGCATGCAGAAATAAGATCTGATTTTGGCATTTTGAAAAAGCAGATAAACTCTTGGAAGAATATATATTTGATTGTTGTTGAGCCTCCCCAGGTTTTAAAAAATAAATATTTTTTTCGGTTGGCGTTCGAGCAGTAAAAATCAACATCATCATCAGCAAAAATAGTTGGATTTGTCGAGTTAAATTGTTCTATTGCTGTTTCAACTATCAGGACATCAGCAGACAGATGTTGCTCAAGGCCGTACGGTCATATAAAATAAGGGACTGGGTTTTTCTTCGAGTTTATATTCTTACAATTGTATAATATGTATGTATACGCCACTAAAACTAATATTGTTACTTATATTATCGTTCTATAACGTATATAACGGCAATTGACATACATATTATGAAGAATACAACTTTTTCAACTTTTTGCATCGCTATATCTCCGAAATGGTGATTCTTAGGAAAAAAAGTGTATGAACAATTTTTATAGATAATTGCATGATGAATAATTTTTGTCTCACCTATTTTTATGATAAAACTTACCGTTTAGCTGGAAAACTCAAAAAAACGATTTTTGCTACATTTGACCTTGAATAAATTTTTTTCCACACGTCGGATTGATGTGGATAATTGACAAATTATATGTAATAGGGTTCTCAACATCCATGCCAATTTTTAGCTAGGCGCGAATTAATGTAACCTTACCCCTATTTTTGAAGCTAATTTGACCGGACTACATTCCGAATCGAATGACACCAAAATTATAATTTTCGGAGGATCAGAAAAAGTTTAGACCTAAAAAGCACTTGTTGACTAGTCTATAAATATTTTTAAATACAGTACTTACGTACAATAATAAAATACCTACTTTTTATCTATTGTTATCAAAATTAAATTATAAGATCTTGACTTGACCACGACTATGTGACCCCCTCCTGGCGCCAAAGCTGGATCCGCCCTTGACGGAAGTGTGATTATTTTCAGCAATTAGAGTAGTGAAATGGTTAGGCTGAATAGATTGAATCCTTTGAGCTAATATGGAACCAATGGTTGCAAAGTATTCATTGAAGCAATTACAAATGTCTTTCCCATACAGTATCGGTTTGTTATCAACAATTAATTTAGGGGGAGCACAACCAATATCGATTTTATTTCTAGCAAGAGTATTAATTAACTTCCACATCTTCTTAGGGTTTCTGTCACATTTTTTAAAAGCATCATAGTAAAAATTCTTCTTTTGCGTCTTTATGGTTTTATTAACTTTTTCTTTCGCAGCTGCAACTCTTTCTTTTAAAATATCGTTTTCAGGGTCTGCTAGATAGCTATGCCAAAGTTGATTTCTATAGCTAATATTATTCATTATATCCATGTTAATCCAGTCCTTTTGTGGAAGATTAAGAATTTTGTATTTTGTTATTTTAGCATCATTGATTTGTTGCTTTATTAGTTTTTCTAAATTTCTGTAGCTGTATTCTATTTCTAGCAAGTTGCTTTCTTGTAAGTTTTTATATAATTTATCGTAATCTATTGCTTGGTATTGAGTTTTTTGCTTGAAAGACTGCTTATATTTCTTGAGTCCTACATAAATTTGTTTGTGGTCAGATAACGGTGATTCAATAAGGGCCATATGTATGCCAGCATCCATGACGTTGGTGCAGACATGGTCAATAATGCTTTTGGATTGTGTGGTCTGCCGGGTGGCATAGTTTTCATGCAAATTGTTAATTATGTAATAGCCCGACTCCTCTACTACATTTAAGTATTCGGTAGCCTTACGGTCTTTTCGTAGTAAGTCTATGTTAAAATCTCCAAGTATGATTGATTTTTGTCTGATCTTTTCTAATAGCAATATATAAGTGTCAATAAACTTCTTCATATTCGTACTTGGTGGTTTGTAAATGACTCCAACAGTTATGTAAGTTTGTGTGCCGGAGCTGCGAACAGGTTCACAGATCAGCTCAAGTATTGCAGACCGATCACTGAGTCTCGAACACAATATGATAGAATAGATCTCGGATTATATACAGACTGTAAAATAATAAGTGAGCCGTGAGCTGTTTAGTTTGCTCTTGAGCCGCAGCTCGACAGTTCGCAAATCGATTATTTTCTTGGTATGAAAAATCGCTTAATAAGTTATATTTATCGATTTTTTTTACTAATTTTCAAATTAAATTCACGATAAACGTGCCACTCACTTCATTATAATCACAGATTTATTCATTTAAAAATACACTACAGAAGTTACAAGCTTTTAAATAATAAATACAAATTAAAGTTTTAGATTTTTAATCTAAATAACCAACACAAATAAGAAGTTTTAAATTATTCAATTAAACAAACTAGAAATTTGTGGGCAATGAGTTGAGGAATAAAAGCTTAGGTAATCGTTTCGACAGTATTCGGCTCCCTGGTCTTAGTTAATATGACGCCAGCTTTCGAAACCAATATCTCTGCTGAAGCCCAAATAGCCGGCACCAAAAGATGCTTACACGCCAACGGCGTTAGTTGGAATAAGCTCCCTCATAGGATCCTCAGAGTTCTAACGCGTCTTCTTTTAACCCTATTAGAGGCGCAGCTATGTATAAAAAAAACGATTATTAATCGACTTTTTGTAATATTATAAGCGCAAATTAAAATCGATTTTCATTGAAAAAAAAATCGATTGATAATCGATTTTTTTTCCTAACCGATAATTTTTCACATCCCTATATCGATCGATCGAGACGAGATAGCCGCCACAGAAGTAATGAAGAAGCCGTTAATAATTTCATATAACTTAAACCCGTAAAATAAACCTTATTAGTGACTTGTTGAGGCTCTTTAACACATCATCTTGTTCTATACAGAGTAAGTACCTATCAAATCATATGGGTTAATAAGTGTTTAGGGTGGTTTTACAGAGACGCTTTCGCAAGCGCGGGTGGCAAGCGTCGCGGGCCACGAGCTTTGCGTCTCTTGGATCGTTACATAGTAAACTATGTAATAATATAATCCAACAGTCGCGGATGGCTTACGAGCCGCGCTTACCACCCGCGCGGACGGTAAGCGTCACTGTAAAACCACAATTAACAATCGTGAGCTATTATTTGCGGTGTAATGAAATATTTGAAATGTTTGGGCTTGCGTCGAGCCTTGCTAGACCAAGATAAATGAAACATTGTTTTTTTGATAGAAATTTGTACAGTAATTTATATAGAGATAATACTCTATGCAACTGTTTTCTAAAGAGATGGCAGATATTTTTGTTTAAACCTTTTAACAATGATTAAATTGATAACGGATTTAGTAACTGGTCAATGAAAGATAGATGTTTTATAGTATATGATAGAAATTCCAACTTTCAATCCATAATCTGGATCATAAACTTTAACTTAAATAAGACTTACCTTTATCTTATGCTTAAGGTTAATTAAAAGCATAATGAAATATGCCTGATAAATAATAATATAACAATTTTGTTAATGAGTCAGTGGGCATGGATATTTAACAACTTTCTAATTTATTTAATTACTTATACCTATAATTATGGATAAGAATAAAATTGCATATTATTACTATTTACAATTCATTCTATCCAAAAGAACATGCACTTGAATAGCATCTCTGCTTTATTTCTTTATTTATTTATCCAATATTATAAAGTAATAAAATAAATCAAATTTTGTGACTTTCTTTGTATGTGGAGGATAATCTTTGGTAATCCAGTAGGTACTTAACCAATTCATAATTTTTGTATTGAACTTGGCTTTCCTTTTTACATTTATATTTTTGGGGAGATTAGTACCTACTTTCTTACATTACAATGGATTGATGGATGGATCTTTGTTACTCAGCATGTCAGTCAGAATAGATAATAGTCTGGATCTTACTATCCAGGGAATATGTAACATCCCTCGGGTACACAGGTGAAACCGAGGGGCAGCCAGTAAAAATATATAACCTTCAGGCATGACAGTAGGATCAACTTAATAGACATAGCTTGTAGTCCCTCTCATCAGTGGGTTCTGAGTTCAAGATACGAGTATAAATGCCACAAGGAATAGTGAGATAGACAGTGTCACCAAGAGCTGCAAATGCGAACATATTAATCATGATAATAATTTACACATCAAACATTTTATTTGTTGTAGGAATCAAGAGAGAAGCCATCATTTTGTTAACCTGTCACTTGCCACTGATGGCTGGTACATTATCGATTACTGAGTAACAATGGACCCTCTTACACTTCTGTCAAATAAGATGACAATGAACAGTTTTCATGAAGGCTCTGAACACTCGGTGTATATTACCCATATCATTGACCCCAGTCATTTTTATGTCCGTTTAATTGATACTGATCCACATATGCCAGAGTTAGTGGCAAAAGATGAAAGATGTCATGAAAAAGCAATCCATTCGCGATTAGAAGTGATTTATAAATCACAAACTATAAATTCCTATATAAGAGGCCAAATATGCTTCATAAATTCACATAAAACATATGATATATATGCTCAAGACTTTGGTTGGATGGATACAAATGTCCCACTTAAAGATATGTATAAGCCGCTATACAAGCACCAAACTCCACCATTAGCAATTCCATGCAGCTTGGCTGTGTGTACGCCTTCACATAGGACTGCGTGGCCTGAAGATTCAATTGAAGCAATGAAAATTTATTGCACAGAGAAAAGAGCAAAGATTGTTGTCCGAACTGACAAACCGAATATTCTGGAAGTGGACCTCTACAATATATTGCGAGATGATATAGGGTCAATTCTTCTGAAAACAGGATATGCATTTTTTGGATATGATCTGCAAAACGTCAGCTATAAGAAGCCTTCGGTATTGCAGAAAACTTACCAATATAAAGAACCTGGAATTGGTGATCGACTTCATGTCATAGTGCAGCATAAAGTATCATTGACGGAATTTTATGTGGCAGAATTATATGAGTTTGACCAGTATAAAGGTAGAAGAGATGATCTAGATAATTTCGTAATGAACCTAGATTCTGTAAAGATTGACGACATCTTCGTGGGAATGCCCGTTGCCGCTCCATCATTGACAGACTTAAAATACGAGCGAAGTATAATAACTAGTATTTCGATCTCAAAGGAATCAGCTGGCGTATACTTTGTGGACTGTGGCTGCACAGACACCGTCCCTATAAATGAATTGAAACCCATTACAGAAGATTTATTTTTCGTAAATTATGCAGTTTCTCTTTTGTGCCGAGTTGGATCAATCTCACATCAAGCTCTCTTTAAGTTCAGTGATTTGTCACCTGGCGATGAATGCATTATAACGATTAAGGAAATAGGGGATTCATTTATAAAACCTTATATTATTGATGTCACAATAATTTGAAAACGAAATGTTTTCATATACTCTTCACACCCATTATGCACGAAAAATAATAATAATCATCAGTATTACTCAACCTTTATAAGTAGACTAAGGTAGATTTTTTGTCATAGGCCTTTTGCAATGTTTGTTTGCTTACCTAATAAACCCTTTACATTATATCGATGTTCTGCGGATGTAATAATATATATTATACTATTTATTCATGTGTATTCATAAATATAATAAATTCAATTTAAAATCTCTGTATGCCTTGTGTTTTTGTTTGGATTGCTTTTCCTTAGATTTTTTGTTTCGTCACGCGAAGATTAGGTACCTATTAGTAGTTTTAATAGTCACATATCTCAGCATTGGTGCCGCGGCTCAGAGAACAAATCTATTCTTCCAAAATAATGTATTAATAGCTGATATCTTTACGAGCTTGTATAAAAAATCATTGAAAAGCCCTCTATTTATAGTGCAATTGCGACATTCATACATGTCGCCCGAGACGTAGCGAGAAATGTATTTAGTCCAGCAATAGGGTCGCTTTATTTTAAAAGCTATGTTCCTATTAATATACATACTATTTATTACAACAGTTCAGGTAAGCATGTCTGTTTGTTACATATTCACAGTTAAACTACCAAAATAAAGTGAACGAAGTTTGTTTCTTCAACTCGGAAGTAAATGTTATTTTTCTCGTAGTTTCGTTAGTTTTTTGACTATTTCCTCTTCCTTGCGCACGGGTAATCTATTTCTTTTAAAATTCAAGAATTTATTATCGTAGTCCAATTGGTCTATGACATTATCTAATACCTTTAAACGAGCGATTCTTGTATATAATGTTGTTGATCTCGGAAACTGCTCCAACGAGTTTCATAATATTTAGTTTGCAGGGGGTTTCATCGATCTAGCTAGGTTTCATTTTCAGAAAATGACGTTTTATCTGTGTTTTTAGGCAATGAAAACAGCTACAATGCCATTAGAAGGTAAGATTTTCAAGTAACATCTTTTGTGAGAAATACTGTTACTGGCAGCCCTTTATTATCGCATCTAGGTATATATGACAGTGCTATAAAAAAGAGAATACAGTAAAAGTCACCTTTGTAAAGAAATCCCGAGCAATGCTCGGCCATCCAGGTACTTTATTTTATAACAGATTGCATTTAGATTAAATTCGTTATTGAAGAGGGAATACATTTCAATAATTTCATTTATATCTAAGAATATACAATTGGAGAAATTATTACATAAATTCTTTATCATTCTATTAATTTTATACTCATTCAAATAAATGTAATCATGGAACATTTATGTAATATCTCCAGGGCAGCACAGAGCTCAATCATTATTAGAGTTGGGTTTCGATCATGCAATAATATCACCTTATCATTTATGCTTGCCTTAAACCATTCGCAACATTTTAATATTTCCTCAGTTGAAGCATGTGGTTTCATGAACGAAATAACTCAGTTAAATTAGTATTCCGACGTGATCTCTGTAGTTTTTCTCTCAACCCTTTGCATTGTTTTCCTCCGACAATATAAATGTTCTTGTTTAAATTTATGTTTTTCGTTTTATCCGCTTTTTCGTTTACTGCAATTCCTAATATTGTACCTATCTGTTGTTGTATTATTGTCTTTGTAGTTTGGACTATTTGTTTATTTGGTATGTTTTTATAAATGTTATCCTTAACTTCGAGCAAATCCTTCAGTGTAGTTGGAGATTAATAAGTTGTTTTGCTGCTGGTTGGTGTATGAAAATTTTGTAATAAATTGCGTTGTCGTCTTTTGTTTCGTTTCGCTGATGAAGATGGTATGTTATTTTTATGATTAATTGAAGACGGTGTTGTATAAATGTCTTTTAAACAAATAATTTGTTGCTGTAGGCTCCGTATTTGATTTTTCTGTTCTACATTCTCTATTATAGTGTTATCTAGTTCTATGCGAGTACTTTCCAATTGCATTTTTAAGTTAGCTAAATCTTCCTTCATATTTTCCATTTCATTAGTGTATAAGTTTGTCGACAAATCATAACTTCTCGAGGCTGGTTCATTTTCGTTTGTTAGGCTAGTGTTGTTGATATAATCCATTGAATGTGACTTTTTTAGATATTTTGGTGTTACATTCGTTCCTTGATATTTTTTATAAATTGGTTTTTGAATTTTACACTGTGAACTTATAGGTGTGCTTGTATGATCAATGTAAATTTTATTTGCTTGTCACTGGCAGCAATGATAACATTTATAGCTGTTTTTTTTTGTGCTTGATGATTGTGCACATTGTTTGGACTTCAACGCCTTCCTAGTTTTCTTCTTTGATGGATATCAAGTTTTTGTTGATGTAAACTTATTTAGTGGAGTTTGAACCCGCGCCGAGGTAATAATGCGCTAAGCCAATATAGTCTTGCGAGCCACGCCGAAAATATCGTATAATATAAGTCCTATGAAACGATGATTATTCGAATGTCAATGATGTTCGTTATTATGATTCATCAGTCGTAAGTCGTAAAAAGTAATAATGAAATGTAAGATTTCAAATTATGAATAAAACATTTTTATGCACATTTTATTTCATATTTTAGTTGATAAGTGATTTAGATTATATATTCGTACATATAGTATGTAGAGTAGAGAAATGCCAAGCATAGCCGGTTCCATAGCTCGCTGAGTGACCTTGAGCTTGTTAATACGGCCAATACTGGCAACACACACTGATTAAAGACTTTTGTCTTCAGGCTCTAAGGTACTTTTGAGGTGATGCTGTCATTACCTTACTTGAATTTACACACACAAGCATAGTGATGAGGCGTTTCTTTTTATGTCTAATAGATGGCGTCAAATATTTGGTTTAGGTACCCCGGTGATAGCACATGGCGTTATATACAATTGTCCACTATCACTTGCACTTAGTTTATAAACGAAAAATTGTACTGGGAGTATTTTATTTATTTATTTATTAAAGGGCAACCAATACTTACTACATTTTAATAATACTGTAAATACAAATACATTATAAGTAGATATCATTTTAAGTGCTGCCGCAATTATTGGCTACCATAGCATGCTCTATATTTTATTACTAATTCTAAGAAAGATATAAAAAAATAAACAAAAAAATAACAACAATAAAAACAAAATAAATTATCATAATCAATACATTGAATAATTAAATTTTTGTTTAAAACTGTACTGTTATATTTTTTTACGAAAATAAAAACGGAGCAGATAAGAACGTGACGACAGCGCCATCCACAATGAATTGAAGATAATGGCTTTTTAGTATATAGGCCAAATAGGATACCATATACAGTGTAAACTCTTTATAACGAAACTCAAGGGACTGAGCATTTTTTGTCGTTATAGAGAGTTATCGTTATATGGAGTGAACAAAAAAAAACAAAACAAAGTGAACAAACCAACCAACTTGGGCTCACTTCAACGTTATAGGGAGTTTATCGTTATAAAGGATAACGTTATAAAGAGTTTACACTGTATATACAGCCATTAAATTAATTATAACCATGAATCATGTAACCTCCTGGAGTCAAGATAAACATACTGAGGCAACTCAGTTGCCGCAAAAGTCACCGCGACAGTTTGAGTCGGCTGATATGTGAGCGCACCACCCTCACTCTGTACTCGATGCATGAAGCGCCTCACCTATATTACATTCCTGGAACTACCAATAAGCGCAAAACATATTTTATCAGATAAGTCCTAGGGACTGAGGTAAGAACACCAGTCACCTCGGTGTCGACAGCAGGTATTGTAAAAAACTTTTAGAAAAAATGGGCTTTAAAGGCCCATTTTTTCTAAAAGTTTTTTATTTTGCAAGAAAATGATACCAATTTTATATTTATTTATTGACCTCTAATGTAGTATCCAAGTCACGCAATATTTCCATATGTCATGGGATATGGCCAGCCTATCCTTGTCTGTAAATGTTTTATTCTCATTCTGATGAGATAAGAACAATGTATTCCGATTATTTACTGTTTTCAGGGTACTTCCTAGAATACCCTGGGACTTTGAATATGCTATATTTTTTACTGCATTCTTTATCAGAGTCAGAAAAAGTATCCCTATCTGATGCTCGTTCGTCAGGGGGCTCCTCCATTTTCCGCTTCTAATTTCCAGCTATCTTCTTCAAACAACTATTTACAACTATTGACACTAACGATAGACTTAATATTTCAATTTCTTCCCAAAATATACAATATTAACAATTTAATTTAATACCATTATCAATTTTGGCGCCTTGCTCCTTTGTCGTTTTCCCGCGCTCTCCGAGCCATAGACTATTTCACATAATACCATTGTAGCCCGGGACAAGTAGCGTTCTAAATTTCAACGAAACCTTTTGTTTTTGCAGTATAAAAACTACACTACGATGGCTCATGAAATGTCAATATCCGCCACTCTAAAGTATGATGAAACTAGACTATAATAAAGGATAATACAGAATAAATATGGTGACTATAGATGAGAAAATGAAACGATTAATCTAAGAAAATAAAAATTAAAGTATACGGTTTTTATTAATTTGAAATTTAATATTGAAGTTACAAAAACGCAAAGATTTACAGCAATTTTCTTCTCGACAGTACTGGAACCTATAATCAGGAAAATTTATTGACACGCATTTGAAATTAATGTAAATGGTGAAAAGCTGCGGTGAACCATCATAGATTTGCAGGCGACGTTCCATCATTCCTCCTCAACGAAAACCAAGAAGGTTTCAAAATAATGTTAACACCACGCGGTTCACCCACTGAACCGCGTTCCCTTCGACGTTAATTTCGCTAAGCGAGTTTTGCTTTACCTTTATTATCTGAAGTGAGGTGAGTTTGAAATGTCCGCGTGATGTTGGCTATAAGCTAGTGATTGACGCAATAACAATCTTTATGTATCGATATTTATCGGTTTTTTCTTATTCGCATTTCTTTTAATATACAATTAATGCAAATTAATCAAAAATATATAATAATACTAATTACGTGTATGTTTAACTATTTCAAAGTGAATATCTATATTTATCATACAAATTAATCAATGAATTTCTACATGTGGCAGAATGACTTTAATACGTATGCGTATGAAGCGGCAAGGAATTTAAAAATCATTGACTGTTATTGTTTTCAAAGTGTTAACATGTTTGGTTTGGAGTCGATAAAAAATATACCCAAACACTTCACATATTCCTCAAGGTGAAACAAATAAGGTTTTTTGTACAAGTTTGTCTAAATGGAATGCTACTTTTAGGAAAAAAAGTAGCATTGGATCGTTTTGTGTTTGGAATTGGAAATTCAAACAGTGTGTGTGTATCTTATGAAGTATAGTCTGTTTTTTAATCTCGAAGACAAAATTGACACATGCAAATGTCAAATTTACAAATAATGTTGCCAGCTCTTTTGTGCAGTGTTGTACCTACGATATCGGTTTGTGAATCGTAACTTTTTATCTTTATTAGACGAATTTCATTTTCATTCAATGTTTTATATTCCAAAGTGTATCGTTAAAATTCACGTACATACACATGGCCGTGGGACGTTCTACAAACTGCCAAGGAAATCTGACCATGCAACGCTATGCGTATTCCGACCATGTTTCGATGCCTTAAAATTAAACAAATAAATGATGATAGACGCCATCAGTGTTGTTCCCGTACGCGTTAAAACGGCAATCTTAACCCTTTTCTAATACAAAATGGCAGAACTTAAAAATACGGAAATTATGGAACTTGACTCCATACAAACAACTGCAATTTTTTGAATAATTATGACAATATAGTAGTTTTAAAACCGTTACATTTTGAATACGGTAACCCTAAATTTCCCAAAAAACCACCAAAAACCCACAGGAACCACACTGGACATCGTTGTGTCTTGATATAATTTCAAGTGCTATTTGTTATATTTTCGTTGAGTTTGTTTCTGTTTCTTTGCTTGATTGTTTTTGTTTGTTTTTTGTTAAGTTTTGTAACGTTACTAAACGCTTGTTAACGTTTGTTACGTTACGTTTGTTTTTGCTGAACCATTTATGATGGACGCTCAGCCTTCAACTTCGTCGCGTAGGCGTGATGAAGAAAGTATATCGCCAAGAAAAAAACGAAAGCTCAGATCATTTGGCCAAACCGGAAAATAAATGATCATGAACGCTTACAAATATATATATATTTTGAAAAGCAAAACCGAATCTCTAACCGAGACGCCGAAAAAAAACGTATGTTTTAAAAATATTAAACATATCCAGGGCTTCAATTTACAAGGTGCTGAAGGAGCACAAAGAAAATGAAAATTTTAACTCTCCGAAAATACCTTGCCCTAAAAAAGATATCAAAAATACGTAATTGTACTCTTTCACTCTTTCGGCTATACGTCGAAAAGTCCACCAGTTCTTTTATAGAAACGAATCACCATCCCTGAACAAGGTAATGCTAATTCTGTTTTATTTAATATTTTTAATTTTGGCAGGTATTGTAATGATGCTTGGTTCACTGTAGTTATAATTTAAGTTCATAGTTACCTATACAATTATATAATTTTTGGATTCTTCAAGTCGTAATGGCGACCCAGAACTTCAGTCATTTTCAAAAAGTACGTTACATAAAATTTTGAAACACCATCAATTTAAGTTCATCACCAGAAAACGCCGCAGTGTATTAATTGACCAAGACGACATAACATTATGGCGGCATCGTTATTTGCAAAAAATTAAACAGTATCGACGGGAAGGTCGCTCTATATATATCATCAAGATGAAACGTGGATTAATGAAGGTTAGTACTAACATTAGCATTAAATTTTACTTGTTTCTCGAGACTGTTGTCTTGTTTATTATATTATTAGCTGTATGTTTTTTATTGTTTTGTCAACACACATACTAATAATCATTTTAGGGCATACTGAGAATTAGCACTTGATGGACACATGTGAAATCATCACGTCAGGCTTTCCTAGAAGGGTTAACCACTGGGTTAAAAGGGCCTTCAGGCAAGGGGAGAGGACTTGTAGTGTCCCATGTTGGTAGCGAAGAGGGTTTCGTGGATGATGGTCAATTAATATTCGAAGCGAAAAAGGGGCTAGATGATTACCACAAGGAGATGACTTCTGATATATACGACTACTGGTAATAAAATATTTTTCCGAAATTAAAAGAAAACGCAGTACTTGTAATAGATAATGCTCCGTATCACACCAGGAAACTGGAATTACTACCTACTTCTAGTTGGCGAAAAGGGCATATCCAAGATTGGCTAAAATCAAAAAATATTTCATATGATGAGACAATGTTAAAGCCGAATTCAATGAAATTGCCCGAAATCACAAAAAAACCCATGAAAGGTATGTCGTCGACGAGATGGCTGCAGAACGGGGTGTTACTATTTTGCGCTTTGCTTACCACTGCAAGCTAAACCCGATTGAGTTGGTCTGGGCTCAAGTAAAGGGGCATGTCGCTAAAGGGCTTCGTCAAGTGACCCCGTAGCGTTGGAAAGACTGTGTAGGCCATGTAATTAAAAGTGAAGATGAAATGTGTCATCTGGACCATATAACCGACGACATTACTGATAGGTTTATCATAGAAGTAAGTGGCGATTCTGATGATTCAGAATATTCCACAGATATGGAGTCATTATCTGAATCAGATTAACGAGAATACCCGTCATTAATTATGTAATTAAAAATATATGTTTTACATTATTCATTTTGTATTATTACGTTTTAAATAAGTACCTACACATTATTTCAGGTTAACTTATTATAAAAAAAAACGATACTTGATTTTATTTACGCTAAGTTTCGGTTGGGCCACATTACTATTTAAGAATTGCAATAAACTGACAACACTCGTAATGTCAGTTTAATCTTCGAGAATAAAAAACTAGTGATTGATTGCAACCGAAATTAATAAATGAAAATCATGAGGTAAATTAGATACAGTATTACCTTGGTGCATAATTTGTAACTGTGTATTAAATAATAATTAATCCCATGTTGTAGTGTCATTTAGAAACTTGTTGACGATCAAGTCATCCCTCTCGGGCACAGTTAGAGGATTTACTAGATTTTTTGAAAAGGCATCCCGCCTTAGCCAAAGACTTTGCTAGGACCCAGGCTGCAAGAGAAAAAGCCCGGAGAGATTGAGAGCAAATAACCTTACGCTTAAATAGTATTGGTGGCAGCACAATCAAGACTTGGGGGCATGGATGAAGGTACAGATTTTTATTTTTTAAACAGTGTCTCCATATTTCTGTTGCATAAATAATAATTACATTCCAATTATTTTTCATGACATATTCAGTATTTGTCTGATAAAAAAAGTGCTGTCAGTGCAAATAGAAATGAGACGGGTGGTAGGACTGGTGATATAATAGAATTAACAGAGATTGAAGAGATAATGATTACAATTATGGGAGGTGAAGGGTTTGCCATAAGACATTCAAATTTGAGAATCCCACTGTTTAATGTCAGTGGAAATGCTTATATTTATTTTAGATCTGAACAAAGTACCTGAAATATTATTATTTTCGGGAAACTTGGCAGCAACAAGGTAATCCTTCAACTTCTACTGCTGCAACACTATTGGAACATGACACAAGATCAATAATTGTATGTTTAAATATTATTTGTTCATACAGCATGTTACAATAACACAATAATATTAAATAAAAAGTTCAGCCATCTACATCAAATAATATCATTGAATGGATAGTACATTAACCATAGGAACATCTCCATCTATATTAGTAGTAGATATTTTAGGTGTAATTACTTCTTTTATTTCTTACTTCAACATCTAAAAGTATATTATCTTTAGGAAGAATTATTAGTTATTGTAGCAGCAGAGGCAAGTGCAGGACCATCCAACCACCCACCTAATACAATTCATGAGCCTCATAGAGTATGTTTTGTTCTTGGTAGTAATAAATAGTTTCCATATTTAAAATTGATTTTAATGGTTAATCTGATTACTTATAGATAACACTTCACCCAGAGACATAAACCGAAAAACCTATAATAAGGAGGCGCCCAGCCCTAGGACATAGGACACCTACACAGTCTCAAATTCTCCACACAATGGGCACAACTAGTAAGTAGTTGGTTTTAAAAACATTGATGTATGCATATGAATATTATTAAAGTAATCCATTATTAAAAAATAAAATTTTATGCGGTCTCTTTATTTCTAGCTCCAAGACGCCGAAGAAGAACAATACTAACGGGTTCACCACCATCACCAAAGTCACACTCAATTTACAAGTGTAGCTGAAAGATTTTTGCATGAAGAAGAGTAACATGTTGACATAGAGCATACTCAAATGCAGCAAAATAATAATTTAATCCAGACTGTGACAGACTTTTGTGACAGAATTATCAGCCAAATTGCGCAGTTCCACAATGGCAGTACTAGCTATAAAATCTTTGGGTGCAGGCTTAGCGAAGTTTGGAGAAGGGATGCTAGCATTAAGTAATGCTATTCAAAGAAACAGAGATAGCAATAATTTTTTTTATTTTCTTTATGCTGTTGTTAAGTATCTTCAACCTGTTGAGATGAGTATTATTGTTGTATTTTCTGTCGTTATGCTTTCTCTGTCAATTTTAAATATAAGTATAGTATCTAAATATAATTATAATCATAGATTAACACTGATTGTACTTTGAGAAGTGGCAATAATAAATGTGAAGAGTCTGTTATTACAAACAAAGTAAAACAAATATTCATGTCTCAATATTGTGGTGAATACAATTATTTTTAATAAAATGATTTAGATTGTATTGTTATTTTGTTCACCAATGCCTATTTTTTACTTAACAATACAAAATAAAGGCAAAGTAGGTTCTATAGTACTCAGATAACAAATTAATTAAGTACTTATTTTAATTAATATTTAAACTGAAACTATCATAAATAAGTATATTTTATTAAATATACTAAATAAAGCAAGAACAATATCCCTAGACAACAGATCCATTAAGCGTGGGTACCTACTTATATAAATTATTTTTATACTTACCTATACTATTTTAATTACATATAGATTCTAATATATTTTTGACTGTATTAAATTAAACCTACAAAACAACTTAAAAATCTATATTATATTTCTAGAGCACCATAACCTATTAATTAATTAGTTTCTTCTTAACCGCCCTAATGCTAAATCATTTTGTGGTACCATATCTGAAACCAACCTGTCTTGTAACTGACTAATTATATTAATTACATGACCTCACAGAACTTAAGGTTGGTGCAGCTATACCTGCATATCATATCTTAGCGTAGCTCCACCATTATGATGCATCCACATGTATTATATTTAAGTCAGCATCTGTAATCTAAAATACATGGATGATATTAATTAGTTAAACAATACTTATTTATCTTGAAAACTAGTAACAAATCTCACCAACTGTATTTCTGACATGGTACCCTTTGCGGCAATAGTACCTTTCTTCATTTTCTGAGGGTCTGGCCATTGATACAAGTGTACCATCAATGCAACCTGGGATATTAAATTTTTCATAAAAATCTACAGGGGATAATTAAAAGCAGGACATTAATTGTATAATACCTACTTATTTTGTTTACAAAAGTATATATTTTTTCTAATAAAATGTGATATTACCTGCTCAATTCAACCTGCCTTTCTGATGCATTTTTGGGAAATCTGATATATGTCTTAATGATATCTGGGTGGTTCAATGCCTTCACAACTTCCTGAATACAGCGAGATGCTGAAGGTTGATAAATAAAAGTGTTCGCATATTTTCCCACAATTTTTTGATAACTACCATTCGCCAAAAATGAGAACGTACATAAGTTCGAAAAATTATTCATAAATAGTCTAAGTACTTAGTTAAGTAAACACAGGTAGTTTCAATAATATTGCAAACGTTATTACATTAATTCTTCGTGATAAACCATGAGGTGGATTCTTTATATGAGGTATGAGAACATCTTCAAGGATGTTGATTAACTCCTCTGAAAGTCGATATATGTATATGCATATGGAGGAGCGAGGTATGAGACTCCTCCATTTAAAAGGGATGATCTTCCGCCAAGCTAGGTGATCATGCCTGGGGACCGCGGTCATAGAACATTTATACTCACGAGAAGAATGACAAGCGCATACATAAAATATGGGACAGAAATTTAGCCATCTAGTGGCAGCCCACAAAAACTTGACTGACATGTATACTAGGCGGGAAATTGAAATCTTAGAAATTAGGTATATATACCTACATATATGTACGGTTATTGTACATATACAATAAGTATTATTATATATTATTGAAATATAGTAATGAACTGGTGGAATTAAAAAAATGGTATCAGTTTCACAAATTTATTTCTGCAATATGTAGTGTGCAAATGTTATACAAAATAATCTCTCAATAAACGCACAAACATCTGCGGAAGGTGAAGAACCACACATGATGCACTTTCATAAGTTTTCCTTTATCCGATTCATCATCTTATACGATCAAAAGTCACTGTCTCACTAAAGATTCACTATCTCACAACTTGATTCCACATACACATGTAACAGGATGCTCGACTCAACGTTATATATAATAGCAAAACAAGCGAATAAGTTTATTTAAATTTCAATAAACACAAGAAAAAACGACCATCCTCAACGGCAGACATTTATCTTGTAGTGTTACCAGAACAAACTACCAGAGTTTATTAATATTATATTATAGAAACAGAATTAATTAATTTATTGTTTTAAATGTAGATAATTACTTACAAATTTAATAAAAATCATTGACGGTTCCAATAATTATTAAATCACAAATTCATAAGCTATATATTTTAAGAAAAAGCTAATGTATAACGTTAATATTTCATTTTATTTAACATGGTTACATTTAAATGTCTGTCATCATGTTAGACAGAGGCGGCAACAATCGCTATTCTTGTCACTCTTTCAAGCCCACGTCGTGTCCAAGGTCACCTATAGACAGTTGACCGGGCCTGACCACGGTGTTTTAGCTTAGAACAAAAGTCAGGGATTCATAACCGGCCAGTATAGGTAGGCTCCTGCTTTTGGAGATACACTACTCAATTCAATAGATTTTTAATTTAGTCGTATAGTAATATCAAAAGTTATACTTACTTATTGATAGATGGCGCTGTTCTTAAAATGTCAATGGGTTTAGTCTAAACATTATGTTCCATCTTACTCAGATTTTCAAAAAATATCAACTATTATTTTTACAAATAAAAATATTGAAGCTATTATTATTATTATTTAGACACCTTTTAAATTAATTGTGTTAACACACAACGTTTGTTTAAATGGGTAAAATCGTCTAATAATCCAACACAATTTTTTTTAAATGTTTTAAATTTTATGGGGAAAAAAGGAACGCAACTCGCGATAGTGTCGTTTGTTGTTCAAAACTTCAAAAAATTATTCCGTTTTTCTCTCTTCGAGTAAATGGATGCGCTTCGATTAATTTGTGGATTTTTCTTGACGACTTGGCTTGTATGGACATTGACGATTCTGCTTCTAAACATTGACCTGGAAAAGTATTGGATACCGACGACAACGCTATATTTGATTGACCCTTGCACGAATATCTGGACTGTTGACTTGTTTGTTGTGCATCTGTTGTGTATAAACATGAACGCAAGCAAGTGTTGTGTGCTGAACTGCAAAAACACTCGTAAGTACAAATAATTATACTGTTAAAAATGTGTGTTTGTTGTACAAGTAATAATGGTTCTTTGTAGGTACGAACCGCCTGTCGGCTCTATTTAGAATTCAATAGTATAGAAATTAGTATTTCCTAATCTGGATAAACACACTGATTTAACTACATTAGGAATCGAATATTTATTTATACTTTATGCACTGAAGTACATAGGCGAACATAATGCCTTAGGCATATTCTACCCGTCTACCTTGGGGTGATGCAGAAACAAGCGAGGCAGGTGCACTAAAAGATGGTCAAGATTATGTGTACTTGTAAAAACTTTACTGTACCTATATTTTAAAATATTGAAATATAATAGTTAAATAAACACAAAAATACAATATTACATATACCTACATACTATATAAATAAGAAATATGTATATACATATATAATATATATATATATATATATATAAAAGTTAAAGTACCTTGAGGAAAAAATATAATCTTTTCAGGTCCAAATACTACTTTGCATAAGTTCCCTGATCCAGAAAAGGAGTTGGATAGATTCAATAGGTGGATATATGCAATTGGTGGAAATGTATTAGTGATTGACTCCCAGTCTATCTTTAAGAATGGACGAATCTGCCACTCACATTTTAATCCAAACTTCTACACTGCAAGCAGAAGACTTAGCAAAAATGCAGTTCCATCATTGTTTTTATCAGGTATGATAATCAATTTATGCAATATGAAACTGTTTCTAGATACACTATTACCAAGTGTGTCTACACCTACTTATCTAAAACATTTAACTCTTCTCGCAGGCCCTTAGTTGTTCATGTCTGCCTAGAGCATTAGCTGGCCCCTCACATATTCAGAAACTGAAACCATAAGACCTACCAAATGTGCTACTTGTATTAAACTTTTGATGGATGTTGTGTCAGATAGTGTGGTGATTATGGCACTATTTGCTAAGTTTATGGACTGTAGCAGATAGCAGGTGATCATCACTTGAAACAACCATGACATATTTGAATAAATGTTCTCAATTCTGTTTCAGGTATCCACTCATCTTTGCCTTTACAAGATGTTACTAACTTAACAAGGGAAACTATATTTTCGGGTCAGAGATGTGAAAATGAGTTGGAACCAGCTGTTCTATCTCAAAATCAGCCTGCATCAATATTTGAGCAACCTGCCCCATCAACATCTAAAGGTACCTACTAGAATTATTTTGTTGTTGCATAAAGCATATTGATTAGATTATTTTCTGAAATCTAAAATTATTTTTCGCTATTTCGGTGTCGGTTCCATACTAACAGTAGTTAACAGAACACTACTATTTTATTTTACTACACTCTTCTTCCGGCCCTGCCCTTGTCCTTTGTTATTTGGTTGGTGGAAAATATTTTTCTCATCCTCTTTTTCTTGTTAACTGTCACAATATCATTCGATCTATTACCATCACTACTATTTAGTTTTACTATACTAAACAATTATTTATACTCAAAGTCAATGCATTTATTTCAAATAGGCACATAAAGGGCACATTTTAACATAAAAAATTTAAATAAAAGTATTGATTCTAGTTGCCCATTCCAATAGGTAGTTTTCGTATGGAGAAGAAGGGCAAGAAACTCTGCCATTACTCTTTTTTGTGTTTAAAATATTTTGCATACATTAATTCTATCATATTTACATTAATTATTATAATACTTATACTAGAATTAACTCATAATTTGTATTTGCAGGCAAACAAGATGTCAAGAGAATGAGTTTCAGAAGTTTTAATTCAGACACTATTATGCTGAAGAATAAGATAAAAAAATTACAAGGGCAAAAGGATTCTGCAATGACAAGATTAAAGAAAGCTTTAAAACTGTCAGAAAATGTTACATTCAAAAAAGCACTCAATAAATTTTCATCAGCCGCAAATATATTCACAATGCTGCAATTTCGAGAGGCAGGGAAACATAAATTAGGTTGCAGATTCACAAAGGATGAAAAAATTATGTCCTTAGCCTTGTACAAGCAGGGACCTCGAGCCTACAGGTGGCTAAGAAAATTATTTAATGTAAATAAAACCTATGTAATTATAACTTAACAAATTGATTGATTAAGTTGATGATAATGAATTTATCTTTCTTATCCAGGTATGGGAATTCTGCCAAAGGAATGCCAAGAAACAGCAGATTTGCTTTTATTTTTCGACGATTTGTTCGACTCCGTTAACGGGAGCTACGAAAATTCAAAAAAAAAGGGCTGGGAAACATTTACTTGGACCAGTAACTCCAAATTCAACTCATAAAAGTATATGGGCTGAAGCAAAGAAAATTTTAAGCTCTATGAAATATTGCAGTAATGGCAAATCTGGTGTTGTACCATCAATAACAAATTGGTTGCAGACAATTGAAAATATTGAATATCTTGTTGATGTTTTAGCTAAACAGTATAACCTGACGTCTCTATGGATGAGACATTTCAACCAGGACCCCCTAGAAAATTTATTTGGCTGCATTCGAAGCCATGGATATCGTAATATCTCGCCTTCGTGTGTTGGCTTCGAAGCAGCCTACACGTCCTTACTTATTACTAATTTTAGTAATACGCATTCGCCGGGGTCCAACTGTGAAGTTGATAAATGCTTAAATTTTAAATCACTAAAAAACTTATTTTTTAAGAAACCTGAGACGTCAAGTTATACTGTGGAAGTTGATTTTGATGATGTGAACAGTGACAATATCTATGTAGATCTTGAAATAAAGAGACAAGACCCAAAAATAAAAGCACAATTAGAGTATGTGACAGGATACGTATTGCGCAAGTTAAATGTAAAAAAATGCAAATATTGCAAGAATTCATTTTATAATGAAAATAAAGAACAGTTCCCTTCATTTTAGGGAATATTTTAGAAATAAAACGAGCCTTACGTATCCTTCCATACCACTTATGAAATGCTTCTCTAATATACAAGATGTTGTCACTAGTATATTAAAAAAAGATTCTAAAAAGAAAAACATCCGACAATATATTAAAACAATATTTTGAGTTATATTAGATTATAGTTTTATTAAATGCAATGACCACAAACTTCAATTAATTACGAAAATTGAAGATTTATGTATTAATTTGTTTATATACAATTGGTGCAAAGATACAAATAAATTATTATGTGGATCACGTAAAGATTATGATATTGATGACAAAATTCAAGAGTTGGCCTTCAAATATTGTAAAAAAAGATTAAAATAAAGAATTTGATTTTGTATTTATTGTTTTATTTTTAGTAACTACCACTGGAAAGAAAATAGGAAAGGCCTACTGCAAATCTGAAGCTGGCTATAAGTATAGACCTATATATACGCTTCATAGTTGTGTTTACTTGTTGCCAGAGGGCGCCATGAAATGTTAGAGTGACGTCTCTATCTATAAATGTACTCTGTGTCTGAAGCTGGCTATAAGTATAGACCTATATATACGCTTCATAGTTGTGTTTACTTGTTGCCAGAGGGCGCCATGAAATGTTAGAGTGACGTCTCTATCTATAAATGTACTCTGTGGGCCTGACCGCGATCCAACTGTTGATGTTGGATGCTTGTATATATGTCAAATCCTGAGAGAATCTTGATAGTGCGAAGTGCGATGTAGGATTCTCGCGTGTTTCTACTCGTTCATAGATGTCGCCAGATCACTGTAGTGCAAACTGTGAAGGATTGTAGGCGTGTTCATAGATGTCGCCACATGCACATAATCTTAATTTCTATTCAATAATTCTTGTTGACGTATATGTTGAGCTTGGCGTCGGCTTTTAATTATATCTAAATCGCGAGTAAATATGAAGAAAGGTCCGAGCCATCACTGTAAAAAAATAGGTATAATTATTAATACTAAAACTCAAAAATAATAATTTAAATATGAATAACGTCTACATACCGTATTATAAATCGTGGTAAAATAATATACTAATATAACAATAAATAAATAATAATAAATAAATATCCTGGGACATTCTTTACACACGGCTGATCTCACTTACAAAATACTAACTTTTAATTTGACAGATAAAATTGAAGTGATCGTCGAAGTGATCGCGGATCATTTGACAAGCTTGCGTGAGATGCCGCGTTTAGCGGCAAGTTTCATATCAGCGACGCTATCACGCGAGGGGCGCCACATGTATGTTTGCATATTTGTGAATACCTATTTGCAATCTCATCTTAGCTTCAGCGTCTAGATTGCCCGCAGAATAGCACTGCAGCTCGTGGTCACAATTTAATAAGTGGCCAGTTCTTATTTACATTAGTACCTACTTTCTTACATTACAATCTTAGTAAAATTATAAATGTGAAGCTTTTGATGGATGGATAAATAAATATCCTGGGACATTTATTTATTTATTTACACACGGCCATCTAGTCACAAACTAACCAATGCTTGTACTATGGAAACCAGAAACTGATATGTAATACTTTTTTTTCTAAATACACACATACCGGCTGTTCAATAAGTTTTGTCGTTCGATAAGAGAGGGCGTTGCCACTAGCCCAATTTTTTTGTTTTGTTAGTACCTACACTCTTCATATGAACGTATGTGAAGTTTCATTTCAATCTGTCAATTCATTCTTTGTTTACAAGCCATTTAGTGTCGCCGTGTCACAGTATTTTTTTACGATGGAAAAAATTGAATATCGTGCAGTGATAAAATTGTTATTTTTGGAAGGTGTAGCACCAAAAGAAATTCACGAACGAATGTTAAAAGTGTATAATGATTGTTCACCTACAATTAGAACAGTAGAAAGATGGGTTGCTGAATTTAAACGTGGTCGTACAAGCCTTGAAGACGATCCACGTGAAGGACGTCCAAAAAGCGCATCAACACAAGAAATCATAGCCAAAATACAAGATATGGTTTTGGAAAATCGTCGATTGACTGAGCAAGATTTAGTAGAGGCTCTACACATCTCATTAGGCAGTGTGAGCCATATTTTAAGTGAAATTTTGGGTTTTAGAAAGCTGTGTGCACTATGGGTGCCGCATTCGCTAACAATGGAACAAAAACACATTCGAATGCGACTTTCTCAGGAACATTTGGAGCGTTTTAAAAAGGATTAAGTGGATTTTGTGCGTCGATTCATCACTATGGATGAGAATTGGGTCTATCATCATGATCCTAAATCAAAACAAGAGGCTAAAGAGTGGTGTGAACCTGGTTGTTCGGCTTCGAAACGAGTTCGTGTCCGGAAATCGGCTAAGAAGGTTATGGCATGAATATTATTGCAACCTTTTGGACCAGTTGAAGGAAAAAAATCGTGAAAAAAGACCCGGTTTGCAGAAAAAAATTCTTGTTAAATTTATATAATTAAAATGAATACATCGATGAAAGAACGTAATATTTTATTTTTTTAGTAACTATTGTAATCAACAGTATCTTAGCAACCAGATGTACCAAAGACTAATATGTCTGGTCTGCCATAGATACTTCACACTTTTTCATCAGGACAATGCACCGTGTCACAAGAGCATTTTGACAATGGCTGAAATCCATGAATTAAAGTTCGAATTGTTGGAGCATCCACCGTATTCACCAGATTTGGCCCCCAGCGACTTCCATTTGTTTCCAGAACTCAAAAAATGTATGCGTGGCAAGCGTTTTACATCAAATGAAGAAGTCATAACGGCTGTTGAAGCGTATTTTGCAGTCCTTCCGGATTCTCACTTCATGGATGGAATCCACAGGTTGGAGGATCGTTGGAGCAAGTGTATTAATGTTCAGGGAGATTATACTGAATAATAAAGTGAAACCCATTACAGAAGAATTATTTTTCGTAAATCCTGCAATTTAAAGAACGATCTCACATAAAGCTATCTTTAAGTTCAGTAATTTGACACCTGGCTATGAATTCATTATAACGATTAAGGAAATAGGGGATTCATTTAATAAACCTTATATTATTAGGCAGTAACTCAGCTCTGAACCGGTTCAACAGATCAGATCACACCTACTTGAGCTATCGATCTGCGGCTCAGAGCAAACTAAATAGCTCACGACTCATTTATTATTTATTTTACAGTCTGTATACAATCTGTGATCTATTCTGTTATATTGAGTCGTTGTCGAACTGCGGCGCGGCTCGTGAGAGTATAAATTTTCTATGGGCGCGGCAGCGGCGTAGAGAGTCTGTGATCGGTCGGCAATATTTGAGCTGATCTGTGAACCGGTTCGCAGCTTCGGCTCACAAAAGTGAGCAGTGAACCATGTCTATGTATATTATTGATATCACAGTAATTTAAAAACGAAATGTTTTTATATACTTCAGCCTATCTCCGTCCACTGCTGGACATAGGCCTCACCTATGGCACGCCACTGAGCGTTTAGTAGTTATATTTCCTCTTTATAATATTAGTATAGACAACACACTTAGGACGGATGATGGAAGTAGGTGGAGGGCAGTGGCTGCTTTCTGGCGCTGCGACGGCCGCTGCCGCGGCACGCTTGCGCCGCTTGCTCGCCTTGCGCGATTTGGTCAACGTTTTAACCTAACCAACTCAAGCTTATTATTAACATTACTAACATACCTTTATTATATTTTCGATTAATTTATTTGCACGATTTTTACAGGACTTACAATCTTTCCTGTTTACACATTTTTTTTCAATTTGGTATATACCTACCGACTCTCTACAACAATTGTACCAGTCGCTTATGATTGTGCGCCTTAGGCGCTGGTTTCTTTCTTCATGGTTCCTCATTAATTACTATATCATGGCTACATTTATGCACATACGCATAAATAAGGTAAAACACATTTAATATTTTCAAAAAAGTTCCAATTGTCCATTGTTCCAAAAGCCTTTAAAACATTCAAAGCTCAAAGCACTTTGAGTCTAACTGTTACTTGGATGGAACAAAAACAAACAAGCAAACATAGTATTTGTACATCAATCTTTCTGTAAATATATATCAATACTAGAAATAAGCATAAACTTGTCACTTCTGCATATAGACTTCGAAAAATGCATGGCTCATTTTTAGGACTTAGTGCACGTATGTACTCGTATAATAAAATGTATGGAAAGAATTAAGCCTGTTTTAGTACAAAAGCCTTTCTACAACACAAAACAATTATTTTAATGTCCACAATGCTTAGGTGTAGCGCTCGCTCAAGCAGGACACATCTTTATGTACAAAATCTTATTTAGAAAAGAGTAATAGCCGAGTATATTGCAGGTATCTTCTCAGTAAAAGCAACCTTCCGAAACGGTGTTAGAGTCTAACCATTCATATGTGCCTGTGAAGGCCTATTTGGATAAATATTTCATTACATATTTTTAAAATGTACCTAATTTTTAATATTTATTAGTAAATGACTCATTAGTCGAAAATTCGCATTTTCCCTGAACTAATTTGTATAAAAAGAACGCAAATAGTGCGTGGTTTTTTTCAACCATAATATTTAATATATGTATTGCTTTTTATCTTATTTTATGTGTGTGTTATTTATATTTGTGATATATTTGAATACTCGCCTCTCTTTAAAAAGATTATTAAGCACTTGAAGTGTGTAATTGTACTTATATTAAGAACTGGTGCCTATGATACTATTATTGTTTTATTTAATAGTTAGCAGCTCCCCTCCCCGTGGTTTTACTGCCGTAGTTCTCGATCCTAATCGGGATGAGTAAAATATAGCTTTTTTGCATTAAATTCATAAAATAAAAATAAGATCTGACTTGACAGTTTCATATTCCCGCCAAAACTTAATACTGTTTTATCGAGAAATTTGTGGTTAAAAAAATGGCAACTAGCTACCACATCTAATTATAAGCTTCATGTGGATTTGAATGGCAAGTCGATTACAACATGTTATCCCTTTCTATCTTATTATAAAGAACGTTTGTTAAAAGAACGCCACTATTTAGTAAACATTCAATTAATTGTTACTGCTCCAGGCTTGTTGATTGCTCCGAGGCTCTCTTTATCATTTACTAGCTGTCCCCGCGGTTTCATCCGCATTCCGGAGGGATATAACCTATGATCTGATGAAATTATTATCCATTCTATCCCCATTTATCGTTTTAGGGGTTGATATTAAAGAACTATTTTATTTTATTTATTTATTTAGGATCCCCAACGAAAGATGTACACATTAAATGACATAAAACATAGTTTACAAGAGGTATTACATTGGTGTACTCCTTCAATTATAGGAGACCACAGCATGCTCAATAAACTAAACAACAAGCTAACAGTGGTAATAAAAAATGAAGTGAAAACAAGAATATAAAAAGATTAAATAGGTTAAACAAATTGAGTAAAATTTAATATTTAATATTACGAGATTTTTAGCAACAACTCCTACAGATATTTCTTATATTTTTCCAAAGATTCGCAGATATCTAGCTTTGTGGTCTTAGCCAACATGTTATATTGCCTACAGAGTCTTGGTACAGCGGCATAGTGACCAAAGTTTGTTTTTGAGCCAGAAATTTGAAATAATTTAAAGGTGTTATGTCTAGGAATGCGAGTTGGGATTCTAATCGTTAATGAGCCCAATAGTTCACTGCAGTCTATTGACCCACTCAATATTTTATGAAGAGTAATGAAGTCCAGCTTTTTCCTACGATTGACTAGTGTTTCCATCGTATAGTGTCTCAACCTTTCAGTGTAGCTAGTTAATAGTTTTGCCATTTGATCTCCATAGCACAGGTGGTAAAGGAACCGCTTTTGCACACTCTCTAATCTCTTGATGTAAACCTCATAATGCGGATTCCATAACACTGAACTATATGAGTATTCTAAGATTGGACGGACAAGTGTGTTAAAAAGCTTTATTCTTGTATATGGTCCCTTAAATTCTTTACTGTTACGCAAATCAAATCCCAGTAACCCGAAAGATCTTGAGACAATACTCAGTATGTGCACATCAAACTTCAGTGCATGGTCAATCTGAACTCCAAGGTCGCGAACACTGCTCAGTTTTTTTACTTCCATTCCCTCTAAATAATATTTATTCTCTAACGTCTTTTTATTGCGAGTGAACAGAATATATGACATTTACCAATATTTAGCAACATTTTGTTTGCTGTGCACCATTCTGCAAGTCTATTGATATCGTCTTGAAGCATAGAAGAATCTGAGTTACATAAGATGGGTTTCATTATTTTTAAATCGTCAGCGAACAAGTAGAAACGGGAGTGCTTGAAACACTCTGGTATGTCATTAATAAAAACATTAAACAGAATCGGACCCAAATGCGAACCTTGCGGTATACCAGAAGATGCCAAGTAGTATTCCGAGCAGTGACCGTCAATAACAACTTTTGACTTTCTAGGTTCTAGATATGATTTAAACCAACCTATTAGCGTACCGCTCACGCCCAGTTGACTCAGTTTGTAACAAGAAGGTAATGATCCATTTTATCGAATGCTTTGGTAAAATCGGTATAGATAGCTTCCACTGGAACACGATTATCAAGACTCTTAAATATAGCCGAAGTAAAGCATAATAGGTTAGTATTAGTTGATCTAGATTTAACGAAACCTGGTATTCAGTAATGTGTTGTTTAAGGTACCACAGGAGATGTTTGCTAACAAGTTTCTGAAAGACTTTGCCAAATGTGACTAGTATCGAGATTGGTCTATAATTAGCCACTAAATGTTTTTGCCCAGATTTAAATATGGGTATAACTAATCCTTCTTTCCAGGTGTTTGGAAAGATACCTTCACGCAACGACCTATTGAAGATTGAATGTAAGGGTAATACTAAAGTCTTTGCGTAGCGTTTAATGAATATAGGAGGAATCTATCATCATCACTACCCGCACCCTTGTTTTCGTCCAATCCAATTAGTTCACGGTATATAGAATTGTTCTCGAACTGTAGATTACACAGTGCCGCAGACGTGAGAGAATGAACAGTGTTCATGTGACCTGGATTTATTGTAGGGACACTAAATGTACTTGCGAACTATGAAATATGAGTGTATACTTTTATCAATTATGAATATAAATGCCAAGTTTGAAGTTGATAAGACCAATAAAACACGTTGTTCCATTAAAACTTTGCACCACCGTTTTACCCGCTTAAACTACCCAGGGCGCCACCCAAACCCATACCGAAAAATTCATTCAAATCGGTCCAGCCGTTTAGGAGTTCACTGGTAAAAACTTTAACTCTCTTAAAATTTCAACTATCTTTAAAGATTTATGAATGCGAAATTGACATCAAAATCTCCACTTAAAACCAAGTATTTTATCATTACTGTTACGGAGTAAGGTGGCGCCTCCTTTGGTATATGACAACAGTGAATGGTGAAGAAAATCAATAATATCATCTAACTTCTGATTAGGAGATATATGTATATAGATAGCCATACATAAATCACCAACTGCTGATGCTAGTGAGACATGAAAGTCAGGACAGGAAACACAGAAATCTATCATTAAAGCTACAATATTGACATGGTGTTGTCGAGTTGTTAGAGTTATGAAATATCCCTGACTTTCTGTTCTAGTATTCGACCGTTTTAATTTTGCGATACAACTGAAGGTAGGAATGTTTATTTCACTGTCATTGTTTAGCCAAGTTTCAGATAAAACTAAAAACATTTGGATTTTTTACTATTTCAACATTCAGGTCGACGGTGTGAGCTCTAAGTTTTAAGAATTGAAAGTGAAAATAAAGATGGCGCGTAACAGAAAAATGTGACTTAGAAATAAAGATGGCACCTAACAGTACAACGTTACATTTTTTTTTACATTGATATTAAATTTCTCTCATACGTCGATAAAGAAGTTTCACTTAAAAAATATTGTTTTCTAATTTATTTTACATTACATTTAGCGCAAAAATATAACGTTTGTCTGTTATTATGGTCAATAAATATTTTTTTTTAATAAATCTTAAAATCAACGCCTATTCAAAGTTATGTCGTCTGATCCATCACGACATCGCATTTTTTCGTTGGCCGGTGTATAGGCAGGTGGTTCATCATACAACCGATACTTACACCATTTTTCAATAAAATCTTATAATTTTAGTTTCCTAATAACTTATTAGAAATTTAGACTGAAATCAATAAAGTTTAACTTGCTATAGTTGCGTAATGCCTGAAACCGCTTTTTCTCGAATGTTCTGCGCTACTCAATTAGTGTTGTAGTCATGTCGGATTTTGGTATTATCGATAATGTGCATTTTGTACTGTAACTTAATCATTATATTACAACTTTTCCATTTTGCTGTATGCAGATATATAAATATTCATCAATAATGTAATAATGATTAAATTGAACGTTCTAATTACATATTTGTAGGTTTCCCAAAGACGCTACTACCAGAGAATGAAATGGATAGATGCAACCCGTATAGTTAATTGGATGCCCGCAAAACAAAAGCATCATATGCTCTGAGCATTTTTTCAAATCGATTTTTTAAGTTATACGTATTATATGTGAAATTTTAAGATGCGCGCGCATTACTGTAACACAAAAGTAATAATAATAAATTTATTCACATAAATAATCTTACACAATTTAAATTCAGTCTCTGACTTCTGCGCTAGGCATACATACCTGTGTTACAGAAGCCAGTGCCCTTTCTTATTAAAACATACTCAATCTAAAATTTATGTAAATAAAAGTAAAAGTAAACTTATTCTATATACAAATGATTCTGTGTATGGTGAGGTGTGTTTATGCGTGTATGTGGAGTAGACGTGTGAGTGAATGTATATGTGTAGTGTGTGTATGTATCTGTAGTGAGTGTTTACGTGTTTAAAGTGTAGCTGTGTGTTATTTAACACGTTGAAGTTAGTTGATAACGGTCTCTCCGGAACACCGCACAAATCGCAACTGTCAGTGTCAATGAGTGAGTCTGTTATACAGGTGCAAAGAGTTTGGACACTACAATTTCACGACTGAATTGTAAAAACAAATGCTTTTAGCGCAGTTTTTTTAAAATTATAGGTGAGAACCTATAATTTCGGGTATAACTTCTTACGTGCGTTCATGAGTACACACACACGTTTTTTAGATCGGGCAAAGGATATAGATATGATAGAGTTTGTAATTAAGTTCATTATTGCGTTCTCTAAGAATAACGCCATCTATTGTCGAATAGCTGATATTACGCGTTTGTCAAAATTAGTTTGTATAGAGATTATAAAACGTCGTAAATACTTCTTATGTTATTGTAGTAGGGAAGCCCACGATGCTAAATGGGGATTTACTCGAGCGTCTTAGAGACCTATAGGGTTGCAAGCTTAGATGATAAGAACAAAAAAAAAGGTTATATGATATATACCTTTACATCGGTGGAGGAAGCGACTATACATTTTTAAATATGTGAAAAAAACTGTTGCATGGACATCCTCGAGCACGGCAGATATTGATAGCATCAATGCCCCAAGTATTTGTAATAATGTACGTATGTTAATCTGATCGTTTGCATGATGCGGGTGGTTGTATGTAAGGGATGAAAATGAAAAAAAAAATAAAAATTAACGAGCGCGTCAGATTTTCTAAGGGAGTGTTAAGTGCACCAAAAAAAAGCTCTCACTCACTAATCTGACGATTTCGATGGGACGCAAACTCGCAGCCATTTTCATAATGTGCAAAAAAATTCGCCATTTTTAAATACTCAAGCGCGTCAGATTAAAATATATATAGTTCATCTTTATGTTCTAAACGTACTGTCTCAAAAAACAAAAAAAAAAAAAAAAAAAAAATTATGATTAATTCTTTACTGTCATTAATTCATTTTAAATATTATATACAATGTATAACCGCAGATAGGTATAAACTGCCTATAATTGTTTACTAATGGTAACTATTAAGCTTAGTCAATCGTTTTTCACTAACAATAGCACTAGACGCACAAACCTTTGTGGTTTTTATTAGAGCTATTTTACTTAAGAAATTTATGTATACTGTTGAAATGATAAATAAATAAAAAAAAAAAAAATAAAAAAAAACTTCCCGCTAATTCCATTCCTGGGCGCTTAAAATTGTACTTATGACATTTTTGAGCTCAAAATATAATTTATGTGATATTTTGAGCTCGCTGAGTTCAAAGAAATAATATTTCGATGCATTTGAGCTCCCCCAGCTCGAAAGTCTGATAGAAGTTTCATAGAACACTATTTTTGGAATTTTCAAACCACAATAACTTTTGAATGGATCAACCAAAAGAAAGAGTGAGAGAGGAATAGAAACGCGGAGAAGGAAATGTAGGCATCACGCAGCTGCACGCATTTATTTAACTTTATCGACGAATTTTTGTTAATTCGGCTTGCGGAAATCGTCAGATTATATATATTTTTCATTATTCTTGAATTATTTCCTTCAAAATAAAAAAAAAATTAGCTACGCTCGAGAATGTCGAGATGACGTTTTTTTTTACAACTTTGCTGCCCCCCCCTTTCTTAACGTCACTCTCAAATTGTCAGATTAGTGGAATATACACTTTTTAAGATGTAATTAACTCATCCTACCTTAATCTGACGCGCTCGAGAATTTCTGATGGTCAAATTTTTTTTACTAATCTGATCCTATATCCTTCACGGGCGGCCTTATATATGGGCCTCATGTTTTGTGGAGGTACTTAACCGGGTACAAGGTATCCCTCTGTATATTAATCTGCCGCGCTTTAGTAAATCCCGAAATCCCCGCTTGGGCTCCCCTACTATTGCAAAATAACTTTTATTTTTACGAACTAAGCTATATTATGAAATGTACGACCTGTGGGAGTAGGTTAGTTTTGAGTAATATAGAAGGACCAATCAAATTAATGCTTTATTTGTGTGCAGTAATAGATCATCCACTTTTTGTGTGTTTGGCGACAGTGGTTCTAGTATAAATTATGACACGTCGCATTAATTTCTTCTTAATCTCTTTGTTCTGTGTTGTACCCTCTACTTGACACTGGCAAAAGTTAAATCATATTTTTGTTTAATAGACGATTATGAATATAATTTTTTTTTGTGGTCAGTCCCGATTTTTCAACAAACTGTATTTTTTTCGGAATTAAATATTTTTATGTCGATTCAATAATTGCCCCACCCTACGGCCATTAAAGTAAAGAAAACAACACTTCCTTGTAATTTTTGTATGTGAATACATACAACTTAAATTTATTTTATTTATTAAATGTCACGATGTCGCTGGCATAAAGGGAGGCGTGGAAAGTATCCACTTTTACTTCAGTATTCCTTGGCAATACAACATTCGCATGAGCTCGAGATAACTTAACATAAACAAGCCTAAAAACACTCTATAAACTATGGGTCGGGCTGTGCTCAGAATTGTATTAAGCAATCTTATCTTTAATGGGACTTTTAATAGGTACTCTAGATTAGCAAAGATTAAATGTACCTACAAGGGATACTTTTTTTTATCCCAGAAGCGTTAGTAAAACCCAAGCCATAGATAAGAAGTGTTAATTATAAACAAGTAATTCCGATGAAAAGTCATTTTTTTTCCTCTACCACCCATCTTGCATGTTATATGAGGTTGACTATACCAACTATCCTTAGTAGCTTTCCGTTTGACACCTCTCAAGGACGAGGCGAACTCAAGGATGATTTTTTTCTAGTGAATAGTAAATTCCTACGATTCGGGCTGAATTCAGCTAATACAAACTTCGTCGGTGAGCCGCTTCACGGAGGCCTCGGAGAGTTTACCTCTCACCTGATTAGTAGTCTCAGCGACAGAGATAGATTATAGCGCGACAAGACATCCTCGAGTTAGTGTCATTTTCCTTACAGAATCGAGCCCCTGTATTCGAACCTGTGGGGAGTAAGCCCCCAATCGCTAGGTAAAAGCCAAGTCGCAACGCTGAAGTACGGCATGTGATAAATAAATGAAATAAAATGCACAGCATTGATCTAGAGAAATATGTATTCAACTACCACTATAATTATAAACATAGCAAGCAATAGAATTATGCGACATAAGTTTAAGGCGAATACACAATGTTGATGGAATAATTGCAAGGATTCGCTTGATCTGCATATACAATATCAATGGTCAATAGCGCTCTTAATAACCTACGCAGAAGCAATAATCCTAATTATTAGCATAAAACACACTACATGTGCATAATAATAATATTATTAGTAGATATATATACCTTACATATCCCACCATAAAATTACAATAAAGACTTAAAAGTAAAATAACTTTTATATAAAAAAACGTAAGACTAATGTATATATTGCACTAATTTGTTAACAAGCCAAACTTTACATAAACTAATATTAATAGTGATTAATTTTAAAACTTTAATTATCTTTACTGGTAATGGTAACTGTGAAACAGACATTTTAAATACAAATAGTGATTAAATATACCTTAGAGCGTAAAAGGGAGGATTTCGGGTAGTCAATACAATGATGAAAATTAAAAACATATTTTTTATGGCGAATTATTATTGCACATTTTTGATAGGAAAATACAAAATATATTACAGTTTAATTCAATGACTCGGGTGGTTTGTAATCTATGTGACCAATCGTTCAATAAAGCAACTGATTTGACGCCCCACTGTTAGTCTACAAACGTTAATTTACCAACACTAATTCAAACTACGAAACACTTTGCCTTATGAATCAATAAATCCACCGCTGTAAAATCACCAAAACTATCTGTAACATTTAAATAATCTCATACAAATAATATGGAAATATCTCCCTATGGCAGAGTGGTGGTGACTTCGAAAGCCGCAGCAAAGTTCATGGTTTGAAACCTAAAATGAGCTGGAATTTTATTAAACCATTACTATCTAAGTAACAATAAACCAAAACTTAACTCATACATAATATTACACTCAAGACTTATAAATTAAATAACTAAATATAACTATCACTTACAATGAATTTAAGTATTAATCTAAAATATAAATTAACGAACGATTGTTTGTATAGACAAAAAAATAACCGAAATCTGGAGAGAACTCAAACGGTATACAGCTTAGCCCTTTTATCCGACTGCCCCAAAAGGAGAGTATTGATTTGACAATAGTGAAATTGGTGTCAGTGTTCATTAATAATAATGTTGCCTCACAAATTGTTCTCTGTCTCGCTCTGAGATTTTAGAATCTATGAATACATGCGATATAAGCGATCATTATAATTATACAACAAAATATTAAATTCAATTGCTTAAATAATACATTATATATATACACTTATTAAATACATACCCTTAGGTAACGATCTTCAAAACAAATGCTTTTTTTATAGGGTTAATTATATTAATTGTAAAGACAAAAATTCTTAATATCTAGAATGTTTATGATTAATAATTAGTGCACTCTTGGCAAGAATTAAACATTTATCCAATATAAGTACACAACTCTAACGTTTATGAATATTATAGACAATTATAGCGGTTGGAAACAAAGAGCTGAAGATCGAGCTCAGTGGCGTGCCATAGGTGAGGCCTATGTCCAGCAGTGGACGGAGATAGGCTGATGATGATGATGATGATGATGATAGACAAATCAACGTATTAGCTATATCCTAAGCTATAAAGTATATTTTCTTTGACATCGTTAAACGTTAAAGGGGTTCCTTAATTGGAGAAACCAGAAAAGCATATAGTTTGGGGCTGAGAGCCACTCAGCTTTACTAATTCTAAATGATGTGATATTTATGTCTAAAAATTTGGTAGCGTAGTAGCTACGAAAAGAATAGACAAATATTAAAAGTTTTTTACACCAACACTAGGTACTTGTTGCACTTGCAATCAATTGATTGTCTCTGCTACTTAGTAGTGTAGTTGTGTACTTACACAATACAGCTGCAAGTGGTAGGGTTATCAGCGTGCTACACAATGTCCGAGAATGTAACAGTTATGCAATGGTGCACTTTAGAACAGCCACCACTTCTCCTTGTCGTCGTCCTCCGACCTGTACAGTCAGGGAAGCGGCCAAGGCAGTCCCGAGAAGTTGACGGGTCCTCCGAGACCGGCGTCGGCTTCCAAGAGGCTCATGATTACCGCCATAGCGGCTTCGCCGTTGCCATCCGTTCCCTGCGATGGTACCGGTGGGGATATGGGTGGGGTCATTGTAGACGGTATCAGCTCGGAGTGCAGCGGGGAGTTCCCCGGTCCGGCGGCGCTGAGCGGCACGTTGTTGCGGATCTCTCTGTAGCCAGACGTATCAGTGCCAAGGATGCTGTCCGCGATGCTCGTTTGGTCGTTGATCAAGCTGGTCGTCCCTTGCCACTGCTTTTTGGAGGGTTAAAATGGTCAATTATGATTCAGGATATGTGGCGTTAATCGAAAATATACCCTACCTAAGATCCAGATTGAATATTCATTAAGGGGACCCGGTGGTCTAGAATTTTCGAAAAATCGATTTTTTTTTACATATTTCGAAAGTATAGTATTTCAAAAATATACTGTTAAAATTTGGTGACAAAATTCCGAGTATTTCTATACATATTTAAAACCCATTACAATGTCAGGTAGACGATCGGTGAGTTGGGCTCCATTGTTCGCTAATTGCAGCTGCTCGGGTCCGTATACCTGACTTAGACTATTGTATGAATTTAACGGGAAATATTTTAGTTTTAAGAGTTGTTCAGTTAGTTTAACGTGTTCCTCAGCGACAGCAACATCGAGTGTAATAATATTACAGAATTAATTTTATAATAACATCAATAATTTTATAGTGATATCGAGTGAAATAATTTTATAAAACCAATGGATCGTAAGCAGGGCCAAACTAGTAGCAGAAGATGTTGGACGTAATGGGTATTAAAATCGGCCCATACGCCGATCAACTAGCCCGAGATCGTGATGAGCGAAGAATCTATAAGGCTGATCGTCAAAGCACAAGTGACTCCAAAGAGGCAAGAACTGCTCGTAAAAAATCCAAGAGTCAAGAAAATGAAGACTATGAGAGAACAGAGGGAATCCTTTATGGTGCTGGGATCGCCAATTAATCGTAAGTGCATATTTCAATACAATTTCTTGAGAATATAGTTACTTAAAACTTTAAACGCGTTTATCTCGAAACTACTTTTTTTGGTCTACTGACACTAAAAAAAAAAAAACGGTTCGACCGATTCGTCTGAAATTTTAACAGGTCATTCTAAATAGTACTGGCTCTCGCCGGGACTAGAAAAAATATTTTCTGTTGAGTATTTCTATTTTTTTTTATTAAAAAAACATTGCAAAAAAAGAGTCTTTTTCAGACTCGTACTTTGAATTACGCGCCATTTTGTAAATTTTTTTTTTATTCTAGTCCCCGCCATAACTATACTTATACTGATTAAAAATCCGTCTTATTTTTTAATTTCAGATCAAAGGGAGAGATAAAACCTCCTTCAGCAGCCAGGTCCTTTTTTTTTGAGAGGGGAACTTCAGCGCAACTTTTGGAATTTAAAAAAAAAAAAAATTTTGTGTTTACCATCACTTTTGTATTGTTAATAAGTAATAAAATAAGCCTAAAAAAATTTAAAACCCTTAGTCATTTCTGTCATATCAAAAAAAAAATTTAAAAATAGGCTAAATTTTAGGCCGCTAGACCACCGGGTCCCTTTAATAGTTTCATACGAGCCCAAATGACAAAGGAATGAACCTCGTTAAATGAGTTTCAACCCCCTGAATATGACCTGATTGTAATAATTTCCGTCTTTTTCTAGCTGTTGAGTAATAATAATAGCTAAGTATTCACGCCTTAACTACAAAATCGAATTCGAGTTTGTTAGAGAAGTATTAGAGCTCCTAATGCGAGATATGATACAGTCTAAGAAGGCACACGTTTTCCTGTATTTTGGTTAGAGGTACGGGAGTCGGTGACATTACAGTCATCCGAGACATAACAATTTCACGTATCAGGGTCGACGTCGCATTGACGATGTCCCTGGTATTGCAAAAGATGTGGGCGGGCGGTGAGCACTTACTGGATCTTCAGCTTAAACATCACATAAAGAATAGGCACACTCAGTGTTTGGGGATAAGTTTACCTGTTGGGTAAAGACGACGTCATTGAGCAGATCCACCGGTAATTCTGCGGCTATATCAGTCGAGTTCCCACGGCGTGCCTCTTCGGCAATGGCACTGCCTATCTTATGAGACTCAACCTGTGAGTCAATAAGCTGTTGCATCTCGTGATCCGTTTCTGAAACGGGACTAGGCACTTCACACATCTCTGCGATGTCGTCGAACGGATCCATGTCGAGCTCCGCTGCACATACACCCTTCTGTTTGAACGCCTTACGCCAGAGAGGGAGTGTGAAACGAGCCGAAACTATACATCTTAACACACTGACACTTTGTACACCAAACAACGCCACCAGAAGATTCATTCTACTGCGTAACGTGTAACATGTTGCAATCATGTTTCAGGGCCATCCTGAAGACCTTGAATCACGTGCAAGACTTGTAAAGTTATGGTTATTCAATTTAAATGGGCACTAAATTTGCAAGTCGAATGTTGAATTTCTTTATAACACGATTAGAACAGTATTTAAAATTAGCGACAATTCTAAAAGGATATGCTAAAGAATCCTGAATGTACAAGTTACGTGTCAAGTACTACTAGAACGAATCCTCTGTGTGTATATATCTCTTGTACACAGTCGAATGTCATCTTTAACTTTACATTTAAACAGTCAAATACTTGGCCGTCATAGTGTCAGTGTGCGTTAAGATTCCATAATGGCGGTACTTTACAAATCAATGTAAGAAATTTTGATTTATTTCTATATTGAATTTCAAGATTTTAAATTTGTACCGAAATTATGGAAAAGGTGTGTCCATAATAAATAATGTATAAAAGTAGCTGATTTGTTTGTAAAGGTTTCAAACACAAATATATTGTTAGGATTTAACGAATAGTCATAGTTTCATAAACAACTATAACATTAATATTTTATATGGACAAACCTATTATTTAAAACGCTGCTAACGAAAAATTGCGCCACGAATAATAAAGTAAAATAATCTAATGCGCTATGCGTAAAGGAAATAAAAGCATATTAAATATACAATTAAAGCGATTGTGTATATTCTGATTATGTTCATATTGCAGAAAGCATATCATAATTAATTAAGTGTCAGTATTACTTACAAGTTTATATAAATTGAAAATTAGGAAGGTATTGTAAATTTAAATGTACATATATCTTAAAAAAAAAAACTCATTAAATTATTATGATATGCTGCATCAAAAACAATTTTAAACAAGTTTTAAAGAACTTAGTTCACATACAGAGAGAATTAGTGATTTTTTATACTAATTAGGGAATATACACCGTGAAATTTAGCTGGTTGTTTTCCCGCAGCGAAATGGTTTTATCTTGGTTATACAATCGTTTTATATACAAATAAAACATTAGAAACCGAACATGGCAGATTTAGCATTGTGAAAAACAAAATTCGAAAACGACCACGTAACAATAGTAGTGATACCTCCCGACGACCTTGCCCCGACCCACCCTCAGAGCAAGCCAGGTGCCGACCTCTCCGCGATCTACAAGTTACGTCTGGTACTATTGATTCTCTCGTTTTCGAGTTGATGAATATTTTTTAAAAATATTTTAATACAAAAACAGCTTTATTTTTTTAAATCTACTTTATGCTTCGAAAGTACTCCCTATGGCAAGTTGTTCAGCCGCGGGAAAACAACCAGCTAAATCACGGTGTATATTATGCCTTATGAACGTGAACATGATCAGAATTGTGAGTGTATTAGTGTTGAGTTATATATCAGCATTTAACCTTTAACATAAATTTATAATGGTGATTATAACATGTGTACATTACCAAAACAAACACTCAAGGGAAGTCGACAGCGATTTGAAATAATATCTAGAAATTGTAAAGTCCTATATATGTAAGCCCTATACCCGCATTGTATTAAAACAGAGTTAATCCCTATGGTAGAGCATTAAGGTTTAGTTTGATGATTAGTCCTCAGCGGTCACCGAAATATCCGAGTACAGGTACTCTCCGTAAAACAAATCGCTATTTCACCTCTCTTAAGAAAGAACATTAGTAGAAAGCGCACTAACTCTGTCCACATCGTAGACCACATGTGACAGTCACAAATGGTCCGAGAAGTTCAGGACAATTGGGTAGATGAATGTTGAAGTAGGTTCAAACATTTCATAACCAAGTCTCTTATGACGTTAAACAATGTTATACAACATCACACTATTAACTTTTGGATAAATAGATGTACGTGTATCTTATCTCAAAGTATTCAAGTCGATATTTCAACGACATTCTAAGAACGACATCAAAAGTTGAAGTACTGTACAGATTTTTTTTTGTTCCAATAGAACAAAAAAAAAAAATCTGAAAGCGAGAACTATTTAAAGTTGTCACTCATCTACCCTCTACCCAGCCACCTCCTCCTAAAGAGAAGGATGTAACTTACAATTTAATTTGTTAGTATTAATGTTAGAAAAAATGTCAGCGGCTCAAATCCTACGAGCTAGTTTGATAAAAGAAACTATCAACTAACCGCCTGTGTTCTAATTTTTAAGTAAAAAATTATTTAAAACAAAATAACAAAGCCATATGGCTAAGCAAAAAGCGAGTTAGTCACCCCTCCCCTGGCGTTATACACAATTACAATAAAACAAATTAAAACAGTGCCGATTCTGTTGTGACTCGCGAAACTTCATTAAACGTATGTAAATCTCTTTCTATTCTAATAATATAAACATTAAATAGAGAGTTTTTAAAGTCCCGTGAAACTGACATACGAAAAATAGAAAATGTTGATAAAACAAACGAGAACTGAAAAAACTCCCTAAGTTCTGAAGGAGAAGTTCATAGATTTAAGTTATGTTTCCTTTTCAATTCACAACAGGATCGGGGCTATTATATAGCGTTAGTTTATTGTACCCTTACAGAAACACCACAAAACGTTTCTTAACTTGAAATGTAAACAATATTTCACATGTAATTGCGGTGTTAACGCGGACAGTTGCACAATTCCCGCAACAATTAACAGTGGCCACCGTGTGTCAATTTGACACCTTTCATTCACTTTGATTAAATCGGATAAATTCCTGAAAGTCAATTTTTACGTCGTCATACAAGCGATAATTGACTTAAAAGAGATTATATACCGAGACTAGACTTTTAAAAAATTTAACGGAATTGTGTACTGTTTGTAGGTAAACATAAAATAACGCTATATATTATAAAAACACGTACTAGTTTTGAATATGTCAAATGCCGACGGCTCGGCCCTGGGCTCGGGCCGGGCCGGCGCCTCTCCCTCAGGGAGCGGTTGGGACTCACTCATTGTGTTCTGAGCAACTAAGCACTCAACGTCTTTAGTCCACGGATTTCTGGAAATATAAATGCACTTTTAATGGATATATTATAAATTTTCTTGCTGTTTAAACCTTTATAATTAATGCAAGCTGTGAGCACGAAAACGCACGGTCACATTTGCACGCGACTGATCGGTGAGTGTGGCGGGGTTACCACCTCTCACACCGCTCCCTTCCCCGCGAGCCTGGCGCAACCCCACCTCGCGAATAAGGTGGAACGGTGGTGACGGTGGTGAGGAGGGTGTTCGCACTGATTGATTAATATTGCACTGTAAGTCTATTCTGAACGCTGTCTATAATGAAGTACGTACCATTTCAATCCCACACAGGTTTATAATACGTGTGTGGGTGTATTTTTGCGATTGACCTGTCTGGTAACCCTAGGTTACTGCGCAGTTACGAAAATAGTCGGCTGTGCTCCCCAGCCTCCTTGTTTCCACTTAATTAGTTTCGTCTCGCTTTCAATCGTAATGTTAAAAAATGAAATAAACTCTATATAAAAAATATATAGTCCTTTAGTTAGCAATTTTACACAATAAGTAGTAAAAGAATAATTAAAAAATAACAAATACTAGTTTGTACAATAAATTTACAGTTGGAATTCCACTTTATAAAACCTTATATCTGTACACATGAGTCACATTTTGCAATTGTAATTCAAGTTTAATTACTTTATAATAATTTAATCTAAAACATACTTGAACGGCTTGAAATAGGTCTGGATCCGGGCGTAGGTGCCGTCCTTGCGGCGGAAGGAGTATGCCGGCGTGTGAAGAGCGTCTCGCTGCAGGAGTGCGGCTTTGTGGGTCCGAGCGACGGCTCCGAGCTCGGGTCCGGTCACGTACTCGTACAAGCTCGTGCCGAGAAGCTCTTGTGGTAGGAAGCCCAACGCTAAAGTCACTCTGAGGGGAAGAAATAACGATGCCTCATTTCTCTTCTTTCACTATATACATCCTTGCGTTTGACCATCATCTCAACATTAGGTGATGACGAGGCTGAAAGTGATTACCGCACACCGGCTGCTGTTTCATTTTCAAAATGGCAGCTAGCCTGGTGGAAAGTACAGAATTCCTAGTACCATGCTATAGCATCCTCGGATATTCATCACCAATAGCTCAATTGTAGGATTCGAACTGGTAGTTTAGCTATAATTGGCTAAAAAGAACATGTAGTACCCACATATAATGCTACATTCATTGAACAGAATAAAACTTACATGTTACGTAACAGAGCTTACAACCATCTTCCCAATACGAGCGGATTTATTAAAAGAATCGAATGAAAAACGATAATAAAGAATTATATAAACAATATAACAGATATAATAATATATGAATTTTCCAAATTAAAATACTGACCTCTGATCGACGAATAAGAACTTCCCGTCGGGGGCATGACGCGACACATACTGCACATGCCTAGTGGGCGGGGCCGAGCTCGGGGCAGGGGTCAATAGATCTGGTATCAAGTCAGGTAGCGCCCGCACTACCGCCACCAAACACGAAATGTTATTCACATCCCCATCGTCATTAACTTCGGCTATGTTCGCCGCGCCTTCGGATAATTCCGCCGGCGCCCATGATTTTAAATATCCTGAAATAGCTTCTTGATTTAGTCGCAATTTAATTTATTCGGCTCAATGTTTATAGACTCGAAGTGAAAATTTCCGGATTTTTCGTCGAGAGAGCAGTGTGTCAACACAAATGCAAATATGTAATAAAATACAATATTATTATGTTATTAACACGTGTAGTGACACGGGTCACTTAGGCGCAATTAAACACAAACGGCTCTCTAGTTCCGTTTATTCTTATCTCATTCGTTCCTTTCACTCTCATACTAATCTATGAGAATGAAAGAAGACAAGAGAGGATTACCTCGATATCTTTGTCTGATTTATAACTCAACTGCGCAACAACAACAAAAAATAAATACGGTAATGTATATTATATCATATCCCACCATCGCGCCATCTATCCAACGGTAGTGCGATTCTAGTGGCGCTAATAGGTGTCTCGACATGTTAATAAAGATTGATGTGACGTGCTAAAGGGGTGTGTTGACATATTTTCAATTATGTCTATATATTGTATTATAATATGAAATTCAGTTGAAGTATTAGTAAATGTTTATTATGCTATATCAGACAATTAATAGGGTTGTTTGTGATATGTGACACACTTACCTGTGCACTGAACGACGCAGTATTTCTTATCTCCGGTCTGTTTTCTCCGCATCTTCGCTGCGGGTTCTGATTCCTCCTTGACGGGCATGGGAGTAGCTGCGGCTGGCTCGTGGGTCATCTTCGCCTTTATGCGGCAGAAGAACGACCTACGAGCTCCAGGGCAGAGCCGCGTCGTTCCAACTACCATTTCAGACCGCAGGGGCAGCATTGCTAAATGATAAAAAAATATATATTGTATCAGCTACTTCACCAGTTCCAAGGTATGTTATATGATATATCCTAACGTCTTATAAGTTAATCCAGGTTATAAACTTCGCGACTATTCGTACGGGAACTGGAAGAATAATTTGTATTTATTCCTACATGTATTTAATTTTTTGTTTTTATATTCGTACTATTGCCGTACTATTGTATGAATAAAATTAAATAGTCATCCGTTTGATTAATAATTATTTGCCAGGCTATGATATTCTTTGTTTTAAATCGAATAATTTTTTTATGAATAGCTACCTACTTATTCAATTAAGTGACTAATCACTACATAGTATAAAATAAAGTCGCTTTCTCTGTCCGCAGCGGATTTTGATGCGGTCTTTTTTAATAGATAGAGTGATTGAAAAAGAAAGTTTTTATGTATAATCCCGTTATATATAAACAAGTAACGCAATAAAGTAACTTAGGGATTCAATAAACATAATAGATGACCATAACCAGAGAAATATTTTTTATATTTATAATTTACCTAAAAGGTCTAGAGTCTAGAGTTATTTATAAAACAAGATCTACTGTACAGTGCGACCAACATATTAATATCTGTCATGGTAATCAAAATTGGAACTCAAACAAATAAAATTAAAGTGACAGTTCAACTAACCAAGCCCTCAAGCCAGCGACAGACAGCTAAGTTGGTCGCGCTGTACATACCTAAGCGAATTAATGTTAATTATTAATGAATTATATGCTTAGCCTATAAACTATGTATATACCAAGTTTTCGGATGAACGAATAACAAACAACCACCCTTCTAAACAAGCTTTCCCATTTATAATATTAGTAAGATATGGAGGTGGTATTTCTCGAATCGATATGCTGAAATACAAACAAATGAAATGACCTGTAACCTTATTGCGAGTACAATGTCCTATGCGTTTAAAAATACGTTCGATATTGATTCAATAATGCACAGACCCTTCCCGCCTCCTCGTGCCTGGCGCTGTCGCCTTTGTCGTCTATTATTTTTTTACGATACCTATTTCAGAACTGCGATATTTCTTTAGATATTCGTCCGAATTAAATTAAGCAAAGGGCAACGTTGGTTTTAAGTTAATATATTAACATTTTTAGTTAAACATTATTTTAGACAAATTATAAAGAATAAATGTATTGCCTTAATAGCTATATCGCTGCTTTTTTACTTTTAATAGGAACGATACATTATTTTCGCTGTAGCTTATTTTTAAAACCCTGATTTGATAAACCCTCTTTCAATTTATATAAATCGTATGAAAACCCATAGTAGTTTCCGAGATTAGCCAGCGCGGTGGGAGAATTCAAATCATAATGTGTAGTGATGATGAAGATAGGACCTGTTGGTGTGGTTCAGGAGCTACGCTTGAGAGTCAGTCCCTTCTTTCCTTCTAGGCTATGTTCGGCCACTTACCATGGTGAGATACTAGTTAAATACAAGTTACAAAATACAAAACTAACAGTGTATTAATCAATATCGGAATTATAATGATTGATCACCCGCAGCTTAGTGGGAAAATGAATCTAATTTCCTTTATTATATTGTATATAAGTGGCAAAACCGCTTATGTGTCGTGTTTTCACAGTGCAAAGTACCGTGAATGGGGGAGCTACTCGTAACGCAACGCTACACCGCTTCACCGCCTCACGCCTCCACTTCCCCGAACCTTATATACGGCTATTAGAAACATCAGTAACAAGGTGAGCTTTATGCAAATGTTTTTCATATATTTTTTCATTAAATGTCCATGCATATATACATTTAGTACCGTAAAATTAGGTTGGTTATATATCCCAATTTAAAATTACATATCTTATATATTTGTATCTGTACAAAAAGGTTACACGAGCCATAGATTGGTGGTTTTTTTGGTAGTGTGTATTTACTATACCTTGTATAAAAACATTTAATAAAATAAATAAAAAATAAACTTCTCTATTATCTCCGAATAGTATGCAATCCCGTTATTTGTTTTGTGTGCCAAATAAATAAAAATTTATCAAGCTCGGGCTACAGGAAATCATTTGAAACAAAAACAGATCACGCATTCCTGTCTCTGACCCTTAAACACTTTAAAATGTTTATATATATAATAGACAAGAGGAAACCTTACTTTTAGCATCGATGAGCCTCTCCCGAGGGCTGAGGTCGGGAGAGGAGAGCTGTTCCTTAACTTTGGCCACGTCCTTCGGGTGAAGGATGTCAAAGAGACTTTGGCCGAGGAGCTCCGACTGTGGACATAATAATAATAATAATTTATTTGCACTTAAACACAATACCGTAATAACATTGATATCATATCATTTATTACAAATTACTACCTAACCTAGGACAAGCCTGTATTCTAAGCAGCACCCCTCACAGCTGAGGTGGTTACTGGTGTTCTAATTCACTTGTACTTTGCTACTACATAATAATAAATTTAAATAATTTTCAAATTTAAAATAAATAATAAAATTTAAAATCAAACATGTGAACATTAACACTAAACATACCATAACCGGGTCAAATGACCCATTTTGAAATTTTCATTGAAAATACACGTATCATTTTATTGCCTTTGCACATTTGACTTCATGACTTTTTCTTACTAATTAATATACAGTTATACTATTTATTTCCCTTCCTAACAACCATATTTCATACATACAAGCAGGGAATATAAAGTTAAATTTGACTCGCTATGGTAGAAATTGGTACCTAGTAAGTGTTGGTATGATTAGTGTTAAATAAAATGCTATTCTTATTTACGAAGATGCTTTATATGTGTGTGTGTTGTGTGTGTGTGTGTGTGTGTGTGTACGTGTGTGTGTGTACGTGTGTGTGTGTACGTGTGTGTGTGTACGTGTGTGTGTGTACGTGTGTGTGTGTACGTGTGTGTGTGTACATGTGTGTGGATATAGACATTACGCTTATGTCTCTGATAATATCTTCCCTGTTAAAACATATTTACCACAGACTAACACAGATTATAGACAGTGTGTCTAGCCGTTAGACAAGCATAGATTTTACAGTATGTCCGACTTATTACGTATATTAATACTAGACTAAGACTTAATATCTGGTGTCTGACAAATATAGACGGTCCACCTGGTAGTAAGAGGTTACATTTTTTATTTATTACCCTTTAACAAGCACTTATGAATACTTAGACTCCAATACAGGTTCGGAAGCTTGTTTTATTACTGAGAAGAGCCGATAATAAACTTAGCAATAACTCCTTTTAAAAACAAACTAAGATTTATTTCATACATTTGTTTGAATTAGGTAGATTTATAAATAGACTGTCAAGCGAACAATTCATTGGCAAGGGTTATTATCCTCAAAATAATATAAAAAACTTTTTGATACTAAGTTCAGATGACGCAGAAAGCTACCTTGAAACACTTTTATAGGTACCTATGCGGAGGCTGTAAAAATTGTATTTTTAAACCAATTTACAGACTTTTAGCCTACATTGAGAAGTTTATAGGTTTTCACTTCGAACAAGTTTACGTCACGATTGTTGACTTTTATTTTCTTCCATAATTATAATTTATGACGTAAACACGTATAAAGGCCCATATTCAACATTTGTCTGATAACCGTAAATTCACTTCAATTTATACCTTAGTTAAAAATATTGTCTGTCTACTAAAAAAAACAAGAGAACAGATTCACTTCAAAAGCCAAAATATTAATAAGTCATAATAAAACAATAAATTTTAACATGAATAGATTTTTAACTGCTTGAGTTTTCACCCTTAACCAAGCAAACTGACGAATTGAGCGTGGAATTTAAAGCCCTCGTTTGATGCTAACGACGGTAACTTACGGTAAACTGTATAGTGTATTAGGGGCTTTAATAAGCACTTTATACTCATGCGATTCGCTACACTCATCGGAACATTTTTCGAGACACGTGCAACGTAAATAATTATGACGACTTCAAACCTTTCTTTGAAACATAACATTATCGAATCGTGTACACATGTAAAGGTTATATGGAAGTTTTGAAAGAAAGAGCTTATTGTAAGGTAGCTCATTAAATTGGTCGCACTTTTTATGTTTGTGGTGTTCTTTTATTTTCTTTTTGTGTGGTGTAAATAAAAAAGGGATCTTTGTAATGTATTGTAATGTACAATACATTAAAAATATCCCTGTCAGTATAATAATTTTTGGATTACTAAATAATATATTTTTTTTTGTTTTAAAACTTTTGTTAATGTTAAACATTAGACATTCAGAAAGAATTTAATTGTCAATGCTAGACTTCGTCAATGTAATATTATAAAAACGTATGCCTACATACATCAATTGTAGCCTCACTGTTTTTTTTATACCACTTGGGCCAACAAACAAGCAGACGGTCCACCTGATGGTAAATGGTCACCGCCGCCTATGGACATTTGCAACACTAGGGACATCGCCAATGCGTTGTCGACCCTGAGACGTGAAGTTGTTAAGTCTCATGTGCCTGTAATTTCACCAGCCTAACCTTTCTATTACCACAGTAATAGTTTCTTGCCTCCTCAGTTAAAGGCTAAGTTTGACCTTCATAAGTAACTAATCTAACTCTTAACCAAGTAATTAGATACCTGAGTTACAGATCTCCAATTTCACCGTCTATATAGGGCGACGGGGTATTGATGTTTGCAAGAAGAAAGTTTAAAGTAAAAATAAAAACGTACCAAGATACTTGGAAAAGTTATTAAACTTTGTTAGATTTAAACATAAAAGTCAAGGAAACAGACTTGTTGTACTTGTATCGCATTTATAATAATAACTAGTGACCCGCCTGACAATATAAATAGATTACATTCATAAATATTTACAAACAACTACACACTGACAGACAGACATTTGTAACTTTGTTATATTGTATATGTTAATAGTTCCAAAAAATTACATTTATACAGCATGTTACAAAACTACCCGTAAAGCCGAAAGGAGGTTAAATGGGGCCCTTATAACGAGTCCATTAACAATATTTAAGAACCGTAGTAACGCTGTATAACATACCCCAAAAAAAAAAATTGATTTTTATGAATGAAAAATAGAAAAACTATTAAAGTAGACAATTATTAGGTAAAATAGGTACGTAGGCCTTTTTGTTAAATAATCTGGTTCCCTGACATGACAGCTTACTAGGGTTGTTGGCTTTAGTATTTTTTTAACAGAGTATTTTGTAACACGTTGTATATCGGTCAGAATGATTGGTTTTTAGTTATTACAATGCCATCGTACCTGGTTTCGTAACCTCTCACTTTACCTCGCCAACGTCACTTTCGAAGTGCGTCATTGTCTGAGGCGAGGGATTATTGCAAGTTCACGTAAGAGAAATGCGACACAACAATAGGTTCAACAATAAGCTGAGTCGCAAAGACCTTGAAGTGCCGTGAAAACGCACGGCTGTGATAAACATTATTACAGGCAGTATTTAGATTATTTAGAAATGTTTTCTTTTTTAAATTTCGAGTCTTAATTTTGGTATTATAGATGTCAGCAGCGTAACAGTTTTTTGACAACGGGTAGTGCTTATCATATATATATAATTGCAGATTCTATCATTTAATCACAAACTTCGTTTATTTTTGTATCAGATGGCCGTCTGTTCCCGGTATACGGTAATATGCACGCAACATTAACTAGAGTACGTATAACTACTCACTAAAGTTTTACCACTATCGGATGTATAGTATAAGAAGGCATACAGTATGAACATACTAGCTGAATCGGCAGACGTTGTTCTGTGCAGCAGGTAACGGTTGTGAACTAGAAGTAACACAACCACAGCGCAACCTACCGGGTCCAATTGTGAATCTAAACCATCTAGGGACCAATTTAAACACACATAACAAATTTACAAGTTGTACTCACTTGTTCATAATGTAGCATCTGTTTGACCGATTCAGAGACATACAGCAGCCGGCCACGATCACAGCCGACCACCAGCAGGAAGCTGTCATGTCCCGCTTCTAGGATGAGGGAGTTCAGCTCCCTCTCGGTCACGAATGCTGGCCTCGGCCGCGCATTCAACGGGGAGGCCGACAGCGTCCCACGGATAGACCTCAAGTGTTGAACGGCCATCCGGAGAACTGTCAATTTGTCCAGTTTGCGTGCCATCGCCCCGCACATGGGCACCATGGAGCTTAACTCCATTATGTAAGTGTTCATTTTGTCACGGCGACGCTTTTCGATCTCGCTGTGGTTTTGCCTGTGGAACATGAGAGATACTCGTTGGTTTTCTTCTTTGTAGATGATTGTTACATCACAAACTAAAGGGAACTGTCTCTCAGGGTAGACAAAATAAAATCAATAAGTAATCAGGTCGTAGTGTCGCCTAGTTCAAACTGAAGCACACAATTATGCACGGATGTGTGTGCAAAGAAGTCGGCATTCTTGAGCTACTTAACTCGCAGATTAAATGGCACTTCACCTGGATACTTTTAATGTATCTACATGTTAAATTAAGATATCAAGTCCCAATGTCATATATCACCATATCAAGTTAGATATAACAGCTCAAAGAAAACATTTGCCGTTATCTTACATAATGGAAAAGTTATAGTTTTAACTAATTAGTTTTAAAAACCATCACAAAATTCTTAGTTTCTAGAACCCTAATGGTGACATAACTGGCATGGGGGGATGCATATCTAATAGTCCTAAGTGAACACCAGTTAATAATCTCATTGCAAAAATCTTATAGTTGTCGATGACTCCAAAGTAAGAGAAATAGATACAAGTCTCTACATGTGAATTGTACGTCTAAGCTGCTACCGTTATAAATAACTTACTTCTTCCCCGACATCGAACGAAATGATTTTGCGTCATCACCATCATCATTAAATGCGCTTCCCGTGCCGCTGTAACAAAAAGTAACAATCAACAAATTATGAAAAAAAATGTATTAATAGAAGATTTCAAAAAATATTTTTTCTATAATATTCCTTTTTAGTAGTCAAATTAGAGTTCTCTCGTATTACTTCATAATATGCCGTAAAGAAGGGTACATCAACCCCTTTGCTGTTGTGACAAGCTTCCCACAATAGACGTTAGAATTTTCTTTTCTTTTGTACTAGTAATTTTTACATATTAGTCGCACTTTAGCTGCAACATTAACACCAGGGCGCACTGCAAAATGAATCATATTCTTAACAGGCTATGTCAGCCTTTGGGCATTGAAAAAATCCATTAACAAGGTAACAGTACCGGATGCCACAGCGAATCAGGGTTGTCTAATACATGCGTTGTCATGGTAACTAAACCCATGTAATAACCTGGGTAATTGCTTACTAAGTAACAAGCGAAGGCAAGCAAAGGTTGTTAAGTTGTACTGATGTCATTGGTACGGGTTGCATGTAGAAAACATTTATTTCTAAAATATCCTAGAACATTTTATTGCCGTGTGCCATCTGATCCTAAAAATACCATTGCTTGTACTTTGGTAACCAGATAACTGACATACTATTGAAATATATACTTACATAAATGTACACAGCCACAGAACAAACAGACATGTTTCTCCAAATTATACACACAAATGTCTGGGTGAGAATTGGGCCCTCGACTGTGACGTGGCTGCCAATAGGCCCTAGATATTGCCCCTTAGGAGCAGCCAAAATCCTCACAGAAGTTGCCAAGTACTTACGGCTAGACATGCCCCCATAGGGACACGGGAAATGTAAAATGGAGCACAAAGTTACAATATAAAAAGCCATAATGTAAAATGTAAGAAAATTGCAACGACACACTGTTACATAAGTAAAGGTCTTACTAATGCTCCGAACATCTAACTGCGCAAGCGCGGAAAGATGATAATTTATTCAAAGCAAATGTGACAATGGATGTCCTGGCCGTATTAATAAGCTCAGGGTCACTCAGCGAGCTATAGAACGGACAATGCTCTGGATTTCTCTACGCGACAGGATCCAAAATGAGGACATTCGTAGATAAACAAAGGCTTTAGACATAGCTCGTAGAGTCAGTGAGCTAAAGTGGCAAAGCGCAGGCCACATCGCTCGGAGAAAAATTCGAAATTCGGAACGAAAGGTTTCACCCGCGTTAACCTCGGACGTTACATTAAATTACATTTCTGACAAAATTTAGAAAATTCGGACAGTAGTTATTGTGTGAAAGTGTAACAAACACCCATCCTAAACCAAACTTTCACATTTATAATATTTGTAGGGTAGAATGTGGACAAACGCTATACAGGTTGTTACAAAACTACCCGCAACGCCGAAAGGAGGTTAAATGGGGCCTTATAACGAGTCCATTCACAATATTTAAGAACCGTAGTAACGCTGTATACCCAAAAAAACTGATTTTTGTGAATGAAAAATAGAAAAGCTATTAAAGTAGACAATTATTAGGTAAAAAAGGTACGTAGGCCTTTCTGTTAAATAATCTGGTTCCCTGACATGACAGCTTACTAGGGTTGTTGGCTTTGATAATTTATTATATTTTTACGGGGTATTTTGTAACACGTTATATTTCCGCGAGAGGACTCGTTTCCTCCCGACAGGTTCATAATCCTCACACAGACGTATTGAGGGCGCTTACAATGCGATTCTCAGACATAACCAACGTCGCATACTTTGATGTTCCATATTTTGAATAGGTCCTTATACTGTTGTTGATCTTTCGAGAGCAATTTTGCTATAATTGGCATGTAGGGCTCGTAAGAAATGGTTGCTATCATTTCTCGGAAATTACATATTGAGGCGTAAAGCTAAAAGTAGTATTCTATAGTATTGCTATTTGGTTCGATGTATCACTTAGAATCTATCACGAGGAGGGTTACATTTACTCGGGAGAAAACGTTTTCATGCGTTGCTCAGGCTATAACCCATATAGGTCAAGATAATAATATCTAGTTTTCAAAAATATTTATAATATTAGTAGTATTAATGCAAATATCCAAATTGTGCAATTAACATGACCTTTTGAAAAAAAAATTGTAACAGTATTTCTAACTTCCACCCCAAGTGGACCATCTAACTCGACTTTAACTTGTTTTTCTTTTATAATTTGCAGGGTTTAATATAACAAGGGTGTGTAGCGATGCTGTTTGAAGGAACCCACCCTCACAAAGTTCAGGTGCAAAGTGATGAAAGCTACTTAAGCGTAAGGCTAAGGGTTCGTGCAACAAAAGACCGTTGCCTAGCAACGGGACAATGCGAAATTATTATACAGAGTTCCGAAGTTAGTACTTCAAGATAAAGTTAAATGTAAGTTTGTATGGTTTTACGCCTTTCATGCTAACTGACCAGGTTGTCAACCCTTCAGTTAGAGTTTAATAATAAAGAAGCACAGTGCACAGTAAAATGTACACAAAAGTTTTCGGAACTAATAAGTTTTGACAGCCAAGAGTTATAGAAAAATGAACCCTATACCGTTATGTTAAAGTTCATCAGCATTGTCATACAATTAACCATTGTATCAGATATAGGTAAAGGTTGGCTTGCAAGGGGTTCTTACAATAGCCAAAAAAATATCAACTTTGAACAATACTCATTCACTGAACTAAATACATATGTCTATATTGTTTAAATATAATTTGATTCTTTTATTTATTTTATAAATTTATTTAATACTTTATTTTTGAGTGAAATGGGTAAAACTGATTTAAATTTTATTGAAATACAAAATATTAATTTTAATAATATAAAATGCAAACTTATACTAGGCGTGAACCTCTAGGACTACGAGAATTCAGAATAAAAGGGGGGAAATGGCACAAGGTCTACTTAGTTTAAGATCAGATGTTCGTGTGTATAGTCCAGGGATATTAATTGATTAGTAAAATATAACTTACTAGGAAGATAACTTCCTTTTGCGGCTTCCCTCGATAGTCCCGTAGGGACCTGTGGGTGGCTGCAACGACATGTCGCAGTTAGACATATCGCTCCCTTCCGTGCTGAAAAAAAAACAAAAATTAAAATATGTGTATTTCACACGCGGTACTAGTGAAACTTACAAAAAACTACCTATCTCATTCTCTACCAGGCTAAATCCTACAAATGTATATATTTGTCTCTTTTTAGTCTCACTTCATCGTTTCACCGAGTTTCAAATCACAACTGGGGCTCGATTCTGTATGGAAAAAGACACTAACTCGAGGATGTTTCGTCGCGGCCTCTATGCTCTGTCCCTGTCGCTTACAACGCTACTACTCACGTGAGAGGTAAGCTCTCCGAGGCCTCCGTGAAGCGGCCCGCCGACGAAGTCTGTATAAGATGAATAAGGGGGCAGTTCTGAAGAAGTTTTACTTCAAAAGAAAATTCTTCAACCGTACTGTAGAAGTGTAAACACTTAAAACATGAGATTAGGACTGAAATACCCAGCGCGCATTAAATATGAACCCTTATATTCATCACTAGCTACCGCCCCGCGGTATTACTCGCGAGCTCTATAACCCAGTCACTCAGGAATAGTATTTATAGCTTTCTATGAGTGAAAGAATTATTAAAATCGAATAAGTAGTTTCAGAGATACCCACCTACAATCAAACTTAGAAACTTGACCTTTTTATAATATTAGTATAGATTATATCCTGCCATTGGCTCAAATAATAATCAATGCGAGTGTGAGTTCGAATCGCGAATACAATTATACCACAATCAATTGAATTAAGTCATATGCGGAAAAAAGGATGGAGCTTTTGATACGGGGAGCGCTAGCTAGCTGTTAGCTGACTAATAAAATCACCTCATGATGAACACCTATTTCCTGTAAAACTGCGTTATGATCAGTTAAGCCGTTTAGTCGTGAATAGGTAATAAAGAGGCCGTGAGACCGAGTTACTGTTGCATTTAATATTAGTTACTTATGAGTCTACCCCCTTTGTCATAAAAAAATAGTTTAGAATTTGCAAACAAAGCCCGCTCATATAAACCCCATTAGGCATTTGTATTTATTATTCCATATATTTTTTTAAATAATCGCTGTATCAACTTGCTGTGAAATGCAGACAGACAAACGCCGAAGTCGCTAAAAAGGGTTCCTTCATAGATCCTTGCCGTATGAACCTCACATTCTGATTTGTACACCCAATGTCAGACACAATTTCCAATGTTTCTATTAATATTGTCATATCACTAAAAAACCACATACGTTTCAAAATGATAAAATCAAGTTTTAATTCACAACAGTTGTAGAGCTGCCGTGGTATACCGAGAAAAGACAGACATACACCTAAGGCTCATAATCCCTCTTAATCAGACTCAAGCTCTCGGAAAAACAAAAAGAAGTAAAAAGACAAATAAATGTTTGTGCATTAAATGTATACATGTGCTTAAATAGAATAATTGCAGAGTTTATTGCCTGCTCTTTTCAGCAAAGACGACCTGCTCAAACGAGATTAGAGTCAGTATTTAAATAAAGTTTTTTCCATTTCAGATATTAGGTGGAAAAGTGCGATCCTACACTCGCTGTGAAGACATCATAAAGAAAGGTAATCTTCTGATCCGAATACATACTTCCGTTCCGGCTACCGAGATCGCTTCGTGACCGATTCGTGAACCCGGGCTCGATTCTGTAAGGAAAATGACACTAGCTCGGGGATGTTTCGTCACGGGCTCCGTGCTCTGTCTCATTCACTAACTACGCTAATGCTACTAATCACGCGAGAGATTAGCTCTCCGGGGCCTCCGTGAAGCTACTCGCCGACAAAGTTTGTATTAGCTGAATAAGGGGGCAGATACGAGTTATTGTTATTAAAATAAAAACCTTCAAAACATTTCAATAAAATCCTACTAATTTCATAAATGCGTAAGTTTGAGTGGATGTTTGTTATTCTTTCATGCAAGAATAACTAAACGGATTTGGATGAAACATGGCTAAAAGATAAAGCATGCCCTGTAGTTATATATTGGATATTATTTATCCACGGTAAATGTTATATCCCTCGGGAACGCGGGTAAGACCGCAGGGGATAGCTAGTAACTAATAAATATAGTTATATATATTAAATATATATTATATATATATATTATTTATATATAGTAAATAATATGTTCCAAAATACCCCGTAAAAATATAATTAATTATCAAAGTCAACAACCCTAGTAAGCTGTCATGTCTGGGAACCAGATTATTTAACAGAAAGGTGTACGTACCTATTTTACCTAAGAATTGTTTACTTTAATAGTTTTTCTATTTTTCATTCATAAAAAACTTTATTTAAATTTTTTTGGGTATGTTATACAGCGTTACTACGGTTCTTAAACATTGTGAATTGGCTTTACGGGTAGTTTTGTAACATCTGTATAAACACTTGTGCACGAATACGGCACGACATTATCGGTTTAAATTGAAAGAAACGGTTTTGTCGTTCTACACAAACAACCGTTCTAATTCTAATCAATTATGGATAGCTTTGAGAGTGTTTCAAGATGAGCTACTATTTGGTGGTAGTAGCTAGCCAGTACCCTTCCACTGTACTATGGTTTCCTTCAGCGAAAGCCTTCGAATTGGAACGAACAAATAGTAGATACTAACATCTGGCAGATGGCCTTGGTGAAAAGCGAGGGGTGCATGTCTCTGCCTGTGAAACCTAAGCTTCCCAAACGTATACACTGTCTACAAAGCGGTTTTATTTTATTGAAAATTAATTTGAATGGTTTTTATTATAGACTAGCTGACCCGACAGACGTTGTCCTGTCTTAACAATGAATATTGAATTCGAATCTTTCGATTGAATTGACTGTGAAATGTGCACTAAGAAATTATAAATTTATTATTTTATAAATATAACTCCGACCCATGCCTCTATTTTAAACGATATTGTCAAACGACTGACATTTATGTCAAACACCATAAGGGATACCTTAATTATAAGAGTTTATATTGTCAAAAGCGGTAAGGTTACATTAGAAAAGATAATATAGTCGTTATGTTTTCTTAAATTTTCTAATTATCCACACAACTTTCTTAATTTTTCCTTTCATAAGAACCTTCCCCTGACAATAACAAACACAACAAAAATAGAATTAGCGAAATCGGTCCAGCCGTCCATGCGTGATGCCGTGACCAAGGGAAATAGGGATTGATTTATATATATATAGATTATTTCATAAAAATATGTCAAAGTCTTTTAAAGGTTATCCTTCTTGATCTGAGATTTCATAGAAATGTGCCTGATGTAATATTTATTATCTTTTGGTTGTAACTTTAAAAATAAAATTAATAGAAATCAAAAAATGAACTTTATATGTATAAATAGATTATAAACTGTGAGTCGAGGGTATTTTTATTATTCATTTATGTTTTAACTTCACAATTCAATGTTAGCCTGAGAAGTTTTGAAGACGTATAAACTTATTGAATGAGTTTTTAACGGTGAATGTTTGTTTCCAACCCCTTATTCTGCTAATACAAACTTCATCGGCGAGCCACTTACCTCTCACGTGATTAGTAGTATTAGCGTAGTAAGCGACAGAGACATAGCATAAAGGCCGCGACGAAACACCCTCGAGCTAGTGTCATTTTCCTTAGAGAATCGAGCCCCAGATGCCGAACTTCATACTACTTAGGTATATATCTTCAACTACCGGCGTGTACTACGTATTGGGTACTTGGTAGTGTCACCACTATTACTATGTATCTCCCGTAAAGATTATGGACGAGATCTCCGGTAAACGAGTGGTGTAAAGATCAGATTGAGTCCTGGATTCGATTCTCAGTTCAGGAAAGGGAGTTTAAAAGACGGATATAAATAGTAACTTTGTATAATACAATTCTAAAAACAATTAATTAGTTAGTATACCTATTACTAAATTTGTTTTTTTAACTCGATATACGCTGCGGTGCCCACTTACCATCAGGTGGACCGTCTGCCTGTTCATCTGGATACTTAAAATAATAAAACGGATGGCGTACATGTTGTTTTCTTTTTTTAGATTTTGGAGCTGATAAATAGCAGAGTTAAAGCACTTACCCTTGCGAGTTTCGGCGCTTGTTCTGTTCATGGTGCTGTGACTGCATTGGGTGGAGGGTGAGTGGTGACGGGATCACACCGGTCGAGGTCCCAGGAGCTGGTGAAGTAAGCTCGTACAGCTGGGACGTGCTGGCGTGCTGGCTCGGCCTGAACGAAAGGTAACTACATTTTACTTACGAAACATCTGCGTATAATAAAATTATAATAATAAATAAATATTCTGGGTCTTTCTTCACAAATGGCAACTTGCCCGTCTATTTAGCTAGCATAAACTTAATCGGTGAGCCAGGGAAACGAGACCATGGAAAGCTTACCTCTCACGTGTTTGTTAAGTTCACGAAAGAGAGATAGAAAGAGCAGAGTCAGCTTAACTGTGTTAACATATATTTCAACATTTTTCCAATCTAAATATCTACTAGATGTTCAGCTCATTTCTTGAGAACTCTTGAGCTAGAACTAGTTAAATGAAAAATAAAAAAAATATAAATTGCCCGGAAAGTTGCGGATAAATGAGAATATTTAAGGATTGGGAGATGCAATGCTTCTAATGAAATAAAACCAAATTCAAGTTGGTTAATATGTCGGTACATACAGAGAAGTCTCTTTATACTTTACTAGCTGTCCCCCGCGGTTTCACCCGCGTTCCCGTGGGTTGTCACATGTATTATACATAAAAACCTTCCTCTTCAATCACTCTATCTATTAAAAAGACCGCATCAAAATCCATTGCGTAGTTTTAAAGATTTAAGCATACATAGGGATATAGGGACAGAGAAAGCGACTTTGTTTTATACTATGTAGTGATATACGGGTAGGTAAATAAATATTAACCGAGAAAAAAAATCGATCGAGAAGTGTCGGCAAAAATCGCACATCAACTAAATATGCGGGGAAATCAAGCAGTATATTTTTTATATCTATTAAAAATAACAGCTAATCAAATTAGGTATTCTTTATCTTGTTGTGTCTAGATCTAGCAATTATTCAACAGATTTATCTATAATAATTACGCGTGTGGTAATTTTGCGAAGACGACCTTCAATGGTTTTTTTTTTAATTTTATTTAAATACCTACTTGTTCACGATGCGGACGCGTTTGTGAATATAATATTAATTCATAATGAATGTCTTGTCCAAAAAATAAGAACTCGCAGAACAAGCATAATTTTACATCCTACTAATATTATAAATGGGAAATGTTGTTATGAACTTCTACGCAGATTTGGGTCAAACTTGGCATATAGATAGTTTCTAACCTGGAATAAACACACACGACTTTTTCCGGGAGCATGCTTGGAGCTATTAAATTAATAGAACTTAAGAAAAGTCTTTTAATTCAGTTAATATTTAATCATTGACAGTTAGAAAAATAGATAATTGAAAAGAAACATAAAGGAAATATTATTTCTTTATTTAGTGTTAAAGAAAAAGTAGCAATCCTTCCTTAATAATATAAATACGATAAAGTGTTTGTTTGTAGCTCCCTGAGCTAAGCGAATGAACCGATAGCTCTTATTAAAGCCTATGTTCTTCTCTAGGATATAACCTATCTCCTTGCCAATTTTATTACGATCCGATCAGCCGCTTCGTCATGAAAAGGTAACAAACTAACCGAACTAAGTTTACACAAATTATATAGAATACTATAATGTCACGAATTTCTAAACAAATAAGAAATAAGGGGTCCATAAGACCCTTCAGGAATGTCCAGAGTTTCAATAACATGAGACGCAAGTTTTGAAAAGGCATTTGTCGCCACATCCCAATAGATGGCGCTACATTATAGGTACGCTAGAAATTCCAGTCTGGAATATCTAAATAAACTAAATGTTTTAAACTTATTAAGCTTATAACTCATTTTGTTGCGTATTAGTTATTAATAACATCTTTAATTGCCTCGGCGGTCGAGTGGATAAAGTTCGGCTAGAACTCGGAGGCCCTGACTTCGATATCCGGGCCGGGCAAGGTAATATAAACTGTAATCCAGAATCGGTTAGGCCTCGTTGCTACTTTATTAGCCTCAAAAATAAAAGTTGTCACCAAAAACCATTTTGGTCCGTTTTTTTATTAAATTAAGCCAATTGTTGCGTAATCGATTAACCAGAACTGGGAATGTAGGATAACGCATACTCATGCTCTACCTAAAAGCATGTTATAAGTATTCATAGTACAATAATGATTTCTAAACACAACTCACATGGTTATGACAATACGAATAAGTTCTCCTGACGCGTGCGCTTGCGCAGCCTTGACATTGACTCATTAGTAGATTGCATTTACTCGTACAACTACTCACATACACATCCGCACGTAATATAATGTTTCATATAATGTGACGGCATCGCATAATTGGCTGCTGTAAGATACATTAAGATAAATAACATCGACTACGAAGATTCTTTTAAATTGCAGAGGCTAGTGCCCCCACGGCTTCACGAGCGTTTGTTAATTTTTAACTATCAAACTATACATACAAATTGTATGATGTAAACGTCTAATATTATATACATTAAATTACCTTGGTGATAGCATGATTTATTTCTGTAAGACCATCGACTGTACATAGGAAATACATCTGAAGATTACGTCATAGTTTGTACCCTTTACTTTGACTTGTTTAGGGATGATTTAAAAATAGATTAGAGCGTTGTCTGAAATTTCTCATTAAAAGCCTAAATATGGATGGGGGAATTATGGATTACCCATACAAATTTTCAACCCCTATTTGATCATTTGATTATTTCTTAAAACAAAAAATTGCCTATGTCCTTACCTAAGATATAATATATATCCTTTCTGAATATCTTTACGATTCGATCAGTCGTTTAATCGTGAGAAAGTAACAAACCGATATAGATGTAGTCTTTCACACGCTTTTATAAATCGTTACATACTTCTTTAATAATACAGACAATATAAATATTGCGTTTGTTTGATAAAGAAGAATTGAAGGAATGCTTAACCTCATTGTAAGATTCTAGCCCTGGACTCTCGTCACGGCATTCGACGGTACTACCAACTGAGTTATCATCGCTTTAGAACGAACATCCCGAGAAAATCTTAACACTTCTTCGTGTTGACATGGAATATTTTTATTCCATACTAGCAGGTTAGCTGTAGGCATTTTAAGTTTGTTTATGAAACTTTGGAAGAAATTATGCATCCACAAAATCCGAGCTCTTTACAAGAACTAAACGCACAATAAAAAAGCGACTACGTTTTTATATTGAGAAGATTCACTGAGAACGTAAGCGAAACCGCGAGACGGAAGCTAGTATTACTATATTTACTCGCAGACAGAATAAATATAAATCATACGAATATATCGAGACAAAATAATGGCTTAAAAGAACGAAAGTCATGCCTATTCTATATAAAAGGGAGACGTAAATTAAACCAGCAACAGGTTGGTAATAAATCGATGGGACACAGTGACCTCCTGCCACACAAATGAAGGCACGCGGTGGTGCGCCAGCCAAGTTCCGATAAAGACCGACGTCGTTATTATTTTGATCGACGACTTTTGATTTATACAGTCGTATTAATATGTCTAATAATAATATTTGAAATGTAAATGTTCACTATTAGTCACTTCAACGCAATCGGCCGAACGGGTTTGGATAAAAATTGGTACAAATATTACTTTTGACGCCACGTGGGATGAGTTCTTGTTCCGAGAAACAATAGGCCCGTCGGGAATTTGAATATATTTGCGAGATGTAAGCTGGTTTACTATTGACCGATGTGTTATTTATAAAATTATTTAGAAAAGTTCCGTCTCTGCTCATCACTTATCTAGTTTTTATAGTACAAGCTTTGCTAGGATATATATTATTTATGTTGGCTATAAAAATATTAAAGATAAACAACATATTGCTCGTCAACATAACTTATGGCCTATGTTCAGCAGTGGACATCCCTGGGCTGATATAATGATGATGATGAACATTACATTATATAAAACGAAGACAATCCTATTATTTTTCGTTATCGAACTTGGCTTACGTTTCACACACGTTAAATTCCACTCAGGTGGAAAACTGGCGAGGGGAGATCGTATTCGGTCATAGAAAAGGTAAATATACAGACCCGACTTGCGTGTGCTTGTTCGGTAGGACGAGACGGTATCTATACTTTGAAAGTCAATCTGTCAATGCGATGTCTGCGAGTAACTTTGACGTTTTGTAATACGCTTTGAGGTATTAGTTTAGATATGTGTCGGAATATAAATAGTAGTAAAATGATGATTGGTATTATTTATAGGATTGTGCTGTTTGCCTTCTGAATATTATTGTTATTATAATACACATGCTTTGCTGTAACTATGCTTAATTAATTAAATAAATTAGTTTTGTGATTGGAAAAAAAAAATTAAAATCTGCTAGGTTTGATTGCCTGTCACGGCTTTATTTTAGCAACAAAAATTTATATCGATCGAATCGTTTCAATAAAAAAATAATTAGGTGTACCGATCGTTTTTTTTTGTTTAGCTATTGAAGAGCTTTAATGATACCTATAATTAACTAAAATTTGGAACTAGTTATTCTAGCCAGTAAATACATATTGTTTGCAATGTCCTTGTTGTCTTCATCCGGCTAAATAATTTCAGTTTAAATTATTACTCGCTACTAACTTAGCTCATCCTCACGTTTTTGGTGGAGGTTTTGTATTTACAGAAATGCGGCCTTTGTATTAGAGAGAAATGCATTTAATATTAATAAACTTTGCAATATTATGACCAGGTGATGTGACATTTTCGTAGTTTGTTTGAATATTACATTTAGTTTCTACTTTTGAATTGCAAGTTTGTATTATTTGTTTCGTTTTTTAATATTGTATGTTGTAAGCTATTGTTACATTGTTTTATTATGTTTTAGTGTAATGTATAAGTATATAAGATAAAAACAAGACTTTTTTTCGTTTGTATAATTATGACAAATGTATTAATTTTTGATTAACGATGTTTATTTCTCAATTACTGATGGTTGTTTAGTGATAGTTATTTTCACATTCTTTATTAAAATGCTGTTAGTTTAACTTTAACATAACTTAATACTTAATAGCTCAGTTGCTAGTGACGCCGAGTGCCGTGACGAGTCGTGGGTTCGAATACTACAGTGAACTTGAACTTTCGGTGAAGGAAAGCATAGTCAAACTACCTCCAGCCACATCATCACTTACCGTGGTGAGTTTGTGGTCAAATCCAGGACTTCAAGGGTCCTAGGGTTCAGTGCGATGTTCAAAAACTGCAATTAAACCTTAAGTCAACCAATTCTCAATATAGAGAGAATTTTTGACGTTCATCTGATCCCAAACTAGGCAGAGCCTGTAATATTGTGCCCATGGATAAACTACTTTAAAGAATCACAAGTTCTTATATACATATACAGACACAGATCAAACAGAGGGCTCGTTCGAGTATAACTTCACTTGCCATTGCAGTCAGGGTACATAACTTCACCGCCGGGTTGTCAAAACTCGAGTTACAGAAATTCACATCGAAACTTCGTCAAGAGAGCGACCCGCACACTGTATTGGCAAACGGCAATACAGTGAGCGAATTAGCTTTCTCTCATATTAACAAGCTAGTCAGTTTTTAGGTTTTATTTCAACTAGCATTTTGTTTTTAGATGGTTCAAGTAATAGTCAATTAGAAAACAAACAATTTACAAATACTGGGATAAAATTAAAGAGAACAGGTAAAACATTTTGTGGCAAAAACATGCTAACAGAACATATTGTGTGAACGCATTCGTAGTAATAATGTCTCACCTGAAGTTTTAGCCCTTTAAGGTATAAATCCCATCACAGAACACCATAAGGTTCATAAAAAAAACTCACTTGAGTGAAGAACCGACGTACCTCAGATTTTTTATTGAGCAGTACTTAAGCTGATTCCTAATGAGTGTTGATCCGGTCCAATGAAAAGAACACCCTTTTTCCACGCCGATAGGAATCTAATGTCCCCGGGGAATATCCAATGTCGACACCGGAAACTAAGTACCAATTAATGTAAGGGACATTTTTGCCGAAAGCAGTTATTTATATAGGTGCCTATATTATTGGAATCGGAATTTCCGCTGTATCCAATGGATTACTTGATATTTAACAGGCGTTTAATATATGTGCCATACTGCACACATTTTCGGATACCCTAGATAGATTATTTCGTAATTTTTTTTTCTATTAATGTGTAATACAATTTAAATAATATGTTCCATAAAGCCTTTTAGAATCAATCCCTTGGATTAATAATTAACAAAGAAATATACCAATGATTCCAATGGCGTCAGATGATTTACCTACAGTTGATGTTTTATTTTATAATATTATATACGAAATTTAAATATTTTATTCGTGGATATTATTTCTTAAATATCATTTATTTCAATAGAAAGGCAATTATAGAAAGCCGAGATATGTCCTTTAATTAAGTTAATTTATATCACCTGTAGCCAACGCCATAAGCCAACCAACAAATCCTTTACTTTTAATCCGAAATATTTCAAAGCGTCGGACGGGGAAATGGTTTTCCAGGTTCGCTAACAAACCCCGGCTCTCGTTATTGTACCTATCCCCATCTATATACAGGTACTACCTAGCCTGGACTGATTGATTGACGGACTGGGAGATTAAAATCAAACCAATATATTCAGTTAAGGCCCCACAACGGTCTTTATGCGATACGAGGCCCCCTGATTTATCAACGGTTCGGATGTTGCGTTTAATTAATACTAGCTACAGTACCGCGGTTTCACTCGTGTTCCTAAAGAATCTTATGCATCACGGGATTATAACCTAGTATCAAAATAAAATTATAGTATTTTATTATTATGAGTCTTGTTTGAATACGTACGTACCATCTAAGCAACAAAATAATTTAATAACATTTTGTATTTTAAAAAGAAAAAATGCTTAAAAATAAAATTCAAAACATTTCAGATTTTCCAAGTGAACGCAAATTCTTTTTAATTCTGTGTAGTATACATCATATATAAGCTACAAAAATAAAGTAATAAATTTGTATTTTTAAACAAAGGCAAGGCCGGCAAAGCGAGGCAAGGCCATCCCAAATGAAGAAAATCTTTTTAAAAAAGTTCTGGAAACAATAGCCTTAGTAAATCCAGTAAGAACAGGAGTTTATTAATTACAAACAAAAATACAAATCTTTCCGCTTCATAATATTATTATAGATACAGCTATAAGAGAGAGATCTGATATAGGAACGTGATATCCGGGGGTAGATTTTATACAGGGGTGGACTAAAGGCATATTCTGAAAAACCGGGGTTAGAGCGGATTATTCGAGTGAATTTAAAAACACGGGGTAAATACAGGCTATGTTGAAGCGGGGCGGAAGTTAGCACTATTAAACAGAAGTCACCTCACGTTACAACAGTCACGTTAACTAATATAGGGCATATCATTTGACTACTAGTTATTATTACCATTCATCGTCCTTACCATCAATTTTTAAACAATACAGATGCACATTGTAGGCGATTGTAAATAAAAACGTGGCAAGGAAGCACATTAGTGTAATTACAAACGAATATAGTACATACATAGCACAATAGGTATCCCACGAGCCAATTATAACCAACGGTATAATCTATGGTGAAACAGTATAAATAGATCTATTTAACAAACAGCAAATGATTTGATAACCATGTATGTAAATGCACGTTGCTGACTCACAGACCACAGCGCAACTACGTAGGTACCTAATGCACACACATAGCATTGTGGTAATGTTTAGAAATAGAAAAGATTAGAACCGAACTTCTGGTAACTCTCGATCGGAATTGGCGACATAAAAACAGAAATTATCAGAAAATTTTAAGCATTTTAAAAGCACATTTTTTTCCAAAGTGTTAACAGTATATTTTCAGTTAATAAAAATCAAACATAAAATACTCTTTCTTTTGGTACCTACTACATAGAGATGGTTTATGAAAATAATCAAAGACCGTCTTGCCCCGTCCGCTTTTACGAGAGTTACGGAACTAATCCTACATTGTCATGAAAACCAAACGTGTGCACAAAACTTCAGCTCAATTGATTGGGAAGAATTGGTTTAAAATTATATTGCAAAATTTCTCCCACGACAACTTACATCTGAAGATAGATAACAGCAAATACAGGGGTAAGAGGAGAAATGATTACCCCAAATCGTAATCCTGTATCCGCGTTTGGTGCCGAGTAATATTGTTTTTTTATTTCATAATCCTCCCTTGTTTTATAAATTTGAAAGGCTTATTTGTTACGCTTTTATGGCTAAACGACTGTTTCTATACTGTTGCAATATGGCACAAACATAGCGTATGGTATGGAGGGGGAATTAGACAACTTTTCCCGGGAACGCGATTAAAACCACGGGGCTCGGCTAGTAAGAGATATAATTGCTAGTAATGAACAAACCGCAATCTGATGACAGTGACGTCATGATGCGGTATTATCGTCATTCGAACTGATATCTTGACCACAACATCAATCATCCGTCATTACAAGATTATAGAAAGAGATAGCAATACGAAAAAAGAACATTGTTTTATGAGTAGATACTACAATTTTTTTTATACGAAACAAATAAACAGCTTTTTATAAGACTTAACTAAACCAATTGCCACAAGCGTGTCATCGGGTAAGGATAATTACGTCCGAATAGACTGAGTTACTTGAAACAAGAATTTTGTGCTACAAATGTAATTTACTTTCATGTAGACTTTGCGCAAGACATTTTTTCGGACCCGATTTTACACACCATACTATAATTTAAAGTATATTTAATGAATTGCGAAGAACAAAGTTAAGATGGACAATATTACGATCACGAGTGATTTTCGTTAATTTATTACATACTTCTTGGTTCGTTCGAGTTCACAGTGAGTTAGTTTTATTAGTAACGTCTGGTATTGCCGTGCTGTGCAAAACGCGGAAGTATTGCGACCTTGCACTCCGTCTGCCTCCCCCCTCCCCTCCTCCACCCCCTAGCTCCCCGCCACGCACAATGTGCATATCGGTGCATCGAGTGGCGAGTTACGACAACGGATATACACGTTCATTATTTTTCAGTATTCCCATTTAAATTGATTTTCATAGAATTAATTAATAATACATTATTAGTTATTTACTTACAGTAAACAAACAGAAAACTATTATGATGATTAATTGAAATATTCCCATCCTCATTACCGGATAGCTATGGACAGCGCTAGAAATAATTTTTCGTCTAAGAGGCTGGTCAATATTAAAAATAGTACTTTTTGAATTTTCACAGTTCAGCTACTGCGTACCGCAAGATTGTGTAGTAGAAGCCATACAAGCCGGCTCTAACGTCGCAAATACAAAGCCAACGAGACCTTCACCTTGCCGAAGCCTATTTCTATTACCGCCATTAGGACATGGAATATGAGCTCCTCGTTACGGTAATTCCTTCAATGCAATACAAAAAGTATACAATTGGACGCCGCAATTCGTAAAATCACTAAACCAACATCCAACTATTAGAAATAAAAAATCACTAAAAGGAATGTAAAATAGTAGAGTATTTTATACTAGTTTTTACTTATTTTTTTTTATAATACCAAACTTCTAAACATGTGACATATACTTAATAATTATTGGCAAACTGTTTGGACTAATTTTAATTTTTTTTACTTAGCTATATTAAGAACTTAAATCGGCCACGGCTTATTTTGAGCCCCCAAAAAACAATCTTAAGATTTCTTTAAAAATATTTCATATTCATATTATAAGACAAAATCATAGATAAAAATTAGCTCATTCCAGCGGTGTTCCTAGTTGACAAAATCTCTAAGGTGTCTTAGTGATTTTACGAACTGTGGTGTCCAATTGGCAATACTAACACCAAATAAACGGTTTCAGAAAATTTTACTCAAAGGTATTGCAAAATTTAGAGCAGTGCTTTTACGATTACTACTTGAGTTTGAGAGGTTTTTTGAAAATTAGAATAAGTTATAGACAAACTTACGCATGTATGGAAGAGTGTCTTTGGAATGATTTAAGATTAATTACTATTCAAGCGAATAGCGAATAGTTCTCATCACTACATAGTATAAAACAAAATCGCTTTCTCTGTCCCTATATCCCTATGTATGCTTAAATCTTTAAAACTACGCAACAGATTTTGATGCGGTTTTTTTTAATAGATAGAGTGATTGAAGAGGAAGGTTTTTATGTATAACAGATGTGACATCCCACGGGAACGCGGGCAAAACCGCGGGGAAGCTAGTATTATATATATTAGTCTATGTCCGACATCAGGGAAAAAATCTGCCAAATCTGAGATGGGATCATATGAGATGCATTGAATCGGCTAGATACCTTAGTGGTTAAAGACCCTGACTCCCTCGTCCCAGGTCATGACTTCTTTTTTCGCCCAGAACAAACATTTGTGTGCATGAACATCGAATGAACGTCTGTTTGTTCTGTGTCTGGGCGTAAATATATTTTTAAGTATGTATTTAGAAAAATAGTAGTAGAGATATATAAGTAAATCAGTTATCTGGTGTATAAAGAATGTCCAGAATGTTTATACGAGTATATGGAAGGGACAAAAAGTGTACTTAAATAACAGATAAATTATATTATTATGAAAAAAATAGTGCACCAAACACATTAATCCAACAAATATTTATTTAAACCAGCAATTTCTAAATCAAAGAAAACTTATCTCGATACTACAGACCTAAGCGCAGTTCAGTGGAATTATCCAATTCTGAACTGGTTTTACCCCCGAGGTAACTAAATAAAAACCAAGTTTCTTGGAAAATTAGTTTACTCGCAGATGCTTCGATTGCTCCGACGAGCTTTTCAAATTCCATAACGAGCACAAATTGTAGAAACAATTTTATGAAATGTTAGAATTTAAAAAAGCAGGTTGACTCAATTGCTTTTGAAATAATATTGTTTGACTACTTAAGTATCATCTATCTTTTTTTATTATATTTATTTATATTAAGGTTACTAAATTAAAACTGTAGAATATCACAAATTGAAAATATTTACCATAAATTGATTTTAGTTAATGTAAGAATATATAAAACCATTTTTGGAATTTTTGGCTCTCTGTTTGAGCACGCTAACCTCCAAAACTACTAGATGAATTTAAATTGGGTTCAGAGGTAACTGGAACGTACCCTGGGAACCATTTATCCTTTGGGTCATCAGAATCGGCTCATGAAAAAAAAGATACCTAAATTTAAAGTTATCACGCGTACGAAGTGGCGGCCACAGCTAGTCGGTCGTATTATATTGAAATAATAAGTCACTCCGCAATCTTCAACTAGAATCGGCGTATAAAATGTAACATTTAATGCTTACAAGGCGCAAAATTGTGTAGACTTGGCGGCATCAAGGCACAGTCTCTATAAGAATATTTTTCAAGCATTTAATTAAATATTTTGTATCGAGATAGTGTCTCAAAGGTTTTCTCGTTTATTATTCTTTTACAAGTTCTTAGCCGTATTATTTGGTGGCTTTATTAGTTTCCAGTTTTGTTGGAGCGTTTATATATTATGTGAAGATAGTGTTACTGAAATAATAAATACTTATAAATATATGACCAGACATAGAACAAACCGACAATGTGTTAATCCATATTCAGTCTGTGTCCTGAATTTCATTCTAATCCGATCAGTAGTTTGTCGGTGACCATCATGAAAATAATGTTTTTTTTTATTATGTTACAGGGTTCTGCGAAGGAAACTCTCAAGTGCGGCTAACGCTACACCGATGGGGATCGACATCAGATTTATCAACTTAGGGGCGTAGTAAGCCAGGCGGGTACTTTACCTTTGACCAACCATTAAGCAATCTTCGTACTTTATTTGAATTTAATGAAGTTTAAATTCCTTTAACGAAAACTATTAACTAGTTTACGAAGTATGCAGTACCAGTTGAATGAGTTTATCAGTTATCTGGTTCACAGATACCATCTGTGTAATGAAATGTCCGTGGGAAAAATAAATATTAAATAGCTTTATTAAAACAACTTGAGGACGCGTCTCACTTAGAAAAACAAATGGAATATTCCCGCATTTCCTTTAGAAATTCTACTTGTTGACATTTACACGATTCAAAAGAAATGTTTAGTTACTCCTGTATCTATGTTAGGTTTTAAGTTAATATTTACGCTCAGTTAGTCATTTCATAAATGTGCGTCCATTTAATACTTTTATATTCGGCAAGAGTTTTAAATATTTACATTTAACTGCTAATATTTACATCTTAATTCTGTTTTCTCCAGAGAGGCTTGTGTACCGAAAAATATTATTATTTTTATTCTGAGCTAATCTGCTTACCAACAAATATAGTTTGTGTTTATTTGGTGAAGGTAAAAATTTATGAATTACATTTTTAAGTACTTGTTCTTGGTGTTAAAATATAAATAATGTTATGTATTTATTATGTAGCTCTAATGGTACGTTATTATCTTATAATAGAAAAAAGCAACCCTTTTTTATATATTTTATCGTAACCAGTAAATGTCTTAAGATTTCTAAATGTAGACTTATTTTGCAATGTGTTACGATTTAATTTCTACTAGCTGTCCCCCGCGGTTTTACCCGCGTTTCCGTGGGATGTCACATGTATTATTCATAAAAACCTTCCTCTTCAATCACTATCTATTCAAAAAAACCGCATCAAAATCCGTTGCGTAGTTTTAAAGATTTAAGCGTACATACTTTGTTTTATACAATGTAGTGATTCAATTTGACGTTTGTTTTTGATAAATAATTGAGAATATGTAATTTTTTAGAGCCTAACGGGATGTCCTAAAAATATTATAGTAATCAATTCGACAGCCGTAGTTTATGACATAATTATAGATAGACGTCATTTTGAAGTTTAAGAATGATATAGGAAAAATGACAAAAGAATAAGACGTCACGCGACGCATACCGGAAACAGCTATGAATAAAATCAACTGGACTTTAAATATGACCCACAATCGTGGGAAATAATAAAAAATAATTGGTTATAAGCAAAAATACTAAATGTGCAAATAGTTCTGCAGTAGAGTCGTTTTAGTATTTAAACTATTGTTGTCTCTCTATATGTGAGTATTGTATTTGGAGTGCCTGAAATGACAGTCATATCTCTAAGACTTCTCCCCAAATCCCACTATCATCGTTTTTAGTAACATCATTTTATTTTTGTATTTATATTGATTAGATTGATATATTCAATCCTGCACATCATCATCATCACCCTATCTCCGGCCACTGCTAGGCCTCACCTATGGCACGCCACTGAGCTCGATCTTCAGCTATTTGTTTCCAAACGCTGCCAGCCAGCTTGCGTATATCATCGCTCCATCTAGCTGGAGGGCGCCCTACACTACGTTTACGAGCCGTGGTCTCCACTCTAGAACACGTCTACCCCAACGGTTATTGGTTTCTACGACAGATGTGACTAGCTCACTGCTACTTCGGCTTGCTAATCCTTTGAGTTATGTCGATAACTTTCGATTTTCGATCGTATACAAAAAACTAATAATTTTATTTCGTTGTTGTCTCCAGTTCCTATACTATATGTACAACTGTTACGTGATATTGGAGGAATTGTGCTGCTACTACCAATAGTCCATTAAACATAAAATAAGAGCTAATAATAGAAACCAACAACCAAAGAGGGTAGGTTTTGTTCTTACAATACGCCCTTTAATTAAAGCCTATTTGAATTTTGACTGTTACATTTGTCACGTATTCTCCAGCGTATTGTCACAAACAACCATGCCCAAAACTTTTTACGAAGAAAGATAATTTTAGTCAAGTTCTCATCGTTTTAAGCTTCGGGATTGTTATTCTCTTCTCACCCAAGTTACATGATTTTTGACGCAAACGCGTAACCAAAATAAACAAAAGGATGTTTTTTTTCGGTTTTATTAATATTTCTTTCTTTTCTTTTTCGATTATATAACGTTATACGTGATTTCTTGTTGGCTGTATTGTTGCCTATTACTATTTATAGACTTGAAACGGCCATAATCTCAGAGTGGTAAATAATGATATGGCACAGGAGGTAACCGAACCTAGAAGGAAACTGTGCCAAGTGGACCTGTCGCACTCTGACAGATTTTCAACCTGAGGCTGCCAGCAGTTTAGTACTACAAAGTACCGTTTCCTTCACTGAAAGCTAATTAATTATGTTTGTAAAATTCAAAGCCACGTCTCTTCTCTCTCTCACGTCATTTGACGTCACTACCAACAGAGCTATCGCCTTCTGAAATATCCTGGAGAAAAATGTTATAATATTTTGAATTGGATTTTTATTATCTAATTGATACTCTGATTTAAGAATAAAGATAAAGACGAATTCAAAGACACTCAGACTTCAGAGCATGCCAGGAATATACATAAAAACACTTTATTAGACATATCACTCATCCTAGGAAATACAATTTATAATTATCCTTTGACTGCGTTTCAAGAAAAGTTTTATTAATAAGATCGCTTTAACACCCTCAAAACAAGCTAGTGTCGGCAGACTCGATCACATTTAAACGCTCAATTTGCATTCCTACTAATATTATAAATGGGAATGTAAGTCGGTTTGTTACGCTTTCCCGCGAAAACTTCTAAACCGATCATCATTAAACTTTGTACACATATTCTTAGAGGTATTAGAAGTAACATAGGATACTTTTTGTGCCGGGAAAATGTTACATCCCTCGGGAACGCGGGTGAACCCGCAGGGAACAGCTAGTGCAATAATAAAGATACCGGTTCACGGCAGTCTTATTTCCACAGATACACTTATAGATAATCTATATTTTACACGAAAAATTAAGTACAATTTAAACATTTTATATTTTTTGAAAAAGGTGAATAAAAATAAATTTATCTAACTCTCACTTGGGAGTTTTAACAGAGTCAAATAAAATATTTTTTGCAATTTTGTCTGCCTACTTGAGCACGCTAATCTCCGAAACTAATAGACAAATTTAAAAAAGGTTTTCATAAGTAACTGAAATGAGCTTGAAGGAACATAAAAAACAAAAAAACATATCTTATGTTATCACGCATACGGAGTCGCGGGCGCGTCTAGTTTAGTTATGTTTCAAGCTAAAACCGTATCGAGAAAACAGCAAGGACGGAAAACGACGTGGTTTATTTAAAAAAAACACATCGTTAGGTATTGTATTCCATTCGGTCGATTACGTAACCGCGGCTGCATTTCTTGGCATGACGCAATATATGATCTATATACATACATAGCTACTCACATATTACCCATTACCTATGTACTTTAGAACAATTTCCTGGAAGATTGATTGAAAGCACCATCCTTTTACATGTATGGATATAGTAAAACATCCTAACTTCTATCTGTATATCTATCTTCTATGTATTTAGTATAGAGCAAAAAATTATGTTCCTTTGACGCATCATCACCTCAAAACTACTGAACATATGGACAGCTACCATTCGACGCGGATTTTTTCGTAGATGGATATAGGCTATATATGATATCGATAAACGCGGGTGAAACCGCGGGGGACAGCGTGTTATATCAATAAATAAATAAAATCTAGTGCAAAATACACTTGGTCTTCGTTTAAATATTTATTATTGATATGAATTACTTATTTGTTAAATAAACTAAAATAATGAAAAGTGTGATAACACGTCTATATATACTTCACTATCTTTAAATACTCAGTACTACTGTATGTCTGTTTGTCCACTTATATAATTTGCAATACGCAATGGATTATGGTGCAGTTTTCACTGTTATTTAGAAAATTACTTCCGGAAGACTAATGTGCGTGAAACTTGTATACCCACTCAGGCATAGCCGGGGCGGTCGCTGGTAAATTATAATAGAGCGTGTATCATTTAACATAGTTAATTTAAGTGTCAATATTTAATTTACAATCTACTTTTTCCCTCATCCGCTCAACTAGGCCTGTAACAGAAGCCTATTAGAAGCTGGAAAATTGCAGGTGTCACTTCTATATAAAAGTTTGGTATATAGTTCCGCGAACTATATAATATAAATATACCAACGATAGCAGTCCCATCCCGATATGATCAGTAGTTTTGAGGTGACTTATGTATAATTTTAAAGCGATTTTAAACCGGGTTAGGTTTAATATTTAGAAGCCTGTAACAGACGGATAGAACACAATGCACACTGCTGGCGATTTATACGACCCAACGAGTGCAGCTCCATTCGTTGTTCTTCACATAGACAATGCATTCATTCACCAAGATGTGATACCAAAGACCCGTCGGCTTTTGGCACGACTTTATTCGACTGCGTGGGCGTACCCTGAGGAGGGCGGGGGCATACCCGGGAACGCCCCCGCACCATCGCACCCCTGTTATTAGGGCTGCCACCAAATCCCCGAAAACCTTTCTTATATCCTTTAAGACGTGACGGCGGCGACGTTTCAACAAATGAACATCCCCACTAATACTATAAATGCGACAGAGACACGCACATAGCCCGGGTACACGGGTGAGAGTAGATATTGAAATTAGGTGCGTGTTAATTGTATGATGATGCATATTCCAAAGGTGTAAGGTTAATTGTTCTATGACAATCTTTAAAGTCGACCCTTCTATTTCTATCTTTATACCCTCGATAAATAACGAAGGGTGCTAATATAATTATAATATTGACACCTATGTCTCTCATACTGCAGTTTGTAACTCCCAAACGACATCATTAAAAGCTAGTTTAATCGGAATTGATTATAGCCATATTGGATGAAAACCTATAAAACTCTTTAAAAGTTATATTAATTTAACATTTTTATATTTCAATTGTAATGTGATACAATCGTAACAAATATAAAAACAAAAATATTACGTTACCTACCCCAATTTTTTTGGTCCCCTAAAATTTACGTCGCATAAATTTATCACTAATTGACTAACTGCATCACGATCATCAAAATTCTTAGGTAATTCTAGCGGCCACAGTAACTAAGCCATAAGCAACTAAAACATCCCGAAATTTCAGTCCCTTTGTGTTAAAGTCAAAGTCTATTAAAAATAATCAATTTAACTTTACAAATTGCATAACAATTTTATATTCGTAGTGTGTAGGTAGTCGTAATAAGTCTCTATCTAGGTACCCACGCAAAAGATAGGGACTTGGTAGTGGATAAACTAAGTGGTAAGCCTATATGCCACTGGCGAGAATGACAAGTCCGGATTACATCTAATGAATGTCGACTGCAAATCCGAATGCAAATGTTCTTATCAAAGCTCAAGGGCTGGTATAGCCGAAACTAATAGGCTTAAAAGCACTCACCGTCCAGACTTGTCAAAACAACTAAGCTTTTGAGAAAACTGATTGAAATAGTGTAGGTAGTGGGCTTTAAAGAAATCCGTAAGTGACGTGCAACAAGCTTGCATAAAAATGTCAAGGCTCGCAACGCAAACCTTCCGTCAGTTGTGAGATCTCATGAAAAGCTAAGTCAGTTAGTTATTTAGTCAGTATGAAAACACCTGTTCTCATCTTTACTTATAGAAATAAATGTCTAATATGGATACGGTAGCAATTTATAAGAAACTTCAAAATTGTTGCTTCCATGCTAACTAAAATAACTGACTTGGCATTATTTTACTGCGGGAAGATTACGAGACATGACAATTTTATCAAGTCAAAATAAAAAACATTATGCACTCCGGTATAAAACAATAATAGAAAATATATAATACAATAATAAAGAGTAAAAATTTACTAGATACATATCAATTTTATATTATTGTTGATACTTTAATACGTCAGGCGACCAATCACTTTCAAGTTTTCAAATTAAAAGCACCTTTTTTTACTAATCTCTAATAATAACATAATTTATAAATGTTGTCCAACCGCCCGCCGTTCCACGTCGTTCCCAAAGTATCGTAAACATTTTCGATATACCAATCACCCTATGCGTTTATTCAGTACAAATCCTTTACATAAAGATTTTTTTGTGGTACATACAAACTTTTCCGTTCAAAATATTAATGAGTACGTAATATTTCACAGCATATTCACAATATTCACACTAAAAAATTCCACGGAGTTATGTAATTTAAATCAAAACAAAGGAAAGGTAAGGCCAGTTACGTAATACAAACTTTCCCGTCTCCCCTCCGTCCTGTGGAATTCCCATATGAGCTTCCCCAATTTACTCCATTAGGGGTGGAATTTCCGAAAACAAAAATACTATACCATGGTTTTGTGATTTCACGGTTAAAACTTAATTATTTTATTTTATGCTAATAACTTGAGCTTCTACTTCAGTTTTAATCATATAACAAGCCCGTTTTACCGTTTAAAACGGCCATACAAAATTTAACCCTATTCCGTTACTATTAGGGTCATTATACGACACATTGACCAAACGTTTAGTAGAACCTTATTTTATAGGCTACAAAGTCAATTTTTCAATGACATTCTTAAACATCAAAACTGACTTAATATATATTAACGAACACATTAACTAACACACAAATAAAAACAAACAGCTATGTCAAGTGAGATATCATTAAATAGATCTAATATAACTAAAACGTCAAATTATTCATAGATTGCAGCTAAAGCATTACTGTGTAAGTATCAAAATATCTTTGCTATTTCCTTTGCGTATCCTACAAAATATTTTGTAGTCAATATTTTTTCAATTTAGTTAGCAACGCTTGGGATTAGAAAAAAAAGTGTCAGGAGATTTTATAAACTCTCGCTTAAAGCTATGTTACTAATAGATCAAATGACCACCGGATACGCTGTAAAATAAAATTGTAAACTAATGTGGCCACCGCAGCTTGAACCTCGGAGCCGTGGTCTATGCTCTGTAGCATAGCTCACATCATCTGGTTAGATAAAATGTGAAGCATCGGTCGAGTTAGGGGATGATTTAATAAACTCTTTAAAACGGCTGCCCGGGGATAATCTACTTAATTACTAAGCCGTGCTAGTTCTAGGTTTTTGACCCCGGACATAATATTATACCCTATATACTTTGCGGATGGTTACAGTTCTTTTTATTTTACAACCAAAAGGAGAGTCCGTTTTTTAGGTTATTAGGCCTAAGCCGATGAACCGAATCGCTTCCAATTTGGCACGTGCGATGGGTATGTAGGCGCTCACTAAAAGAGAATCCTAGATGCGAAACGGGTGTATAATCCAATGTTATATCGCGGGAACCGTTTATTCAAGATAGCTTAATACGTAGATAACCGATCACAATAAGCAATGCGTTTCCAAAATTGATAAACTTTTATAAAAAAGACTAGCTGACCCGGCAAACATTGTTTTGCCACATTTACTTTATTATAAACTATACATGAAAATTGATCGTACTACAATTATTATATTCGATTGCCATCTAGCAACCCTATTGCGAATCTGTGGATGGAACAGAATAATATAAAAATCGCGATTAAAAAACAGAGGTTGATCGTAGAAGGGTGAAAATTTGAAGTTGAAGTATGTATTTGTCAATGATAAATCATGATAAAATTAAAATAAAAAATGTTGTCAATTAAATAAAAATAAATGTAAAGTAGATGTTGCCCGATTCTCAGACCTACCCGATATGCACACAAAATTTCATACAAATCAGTTCAGCCGTTTCGGAGGAGTTTGTTGACAAACACCGCGACATGAGAATTTTAAATTAAGTTATTAATAGTTAATAAATCCTTCTATGAGTGTATTGGTAAAAAAGAGTAACTTAATATTGTATTCGTTTCCTTATTATTTGACTTACCTTTCACAATAATAAAACAGGTATATTTATAAATCACGTAACGTTTTCCTTTTGATTTAAAACTATTTCCAAAAATGTTAAGTACTCTCACTACGTCATACGCTCACAACACGTGTTTATTTACATGAGAAAAAAATAAAAAAAATATATGGTGTCGTGGGACACCATTATAAATAGTATGAGAAAGTATCATTTTTGTGATTATTTAAATAAAACATGGCTGCGGTGACCGTTTACCATCAGATGGGCTGTCAACTTGTTTGCCACCTTAGTAGTAACAAAAGAAACAAATATTTTCGGTTCCGTAGTCACGTGGAAAATTAATTTACCCTAACGTCTTCGTCCTTGCCGTCTGTCGATTAGCCCATCAGTCCGTCAGTCCGTCAGTCCGCCAGTCAGTCAGTCCGGCAGTCCGCCTGGCAGTCCGTCATTTCGTCAGTCCGTCAAACCGCCAGTCAGTCAGTCCGGCAGTCCGCCTGGCAGTCAGTCCATCAGTCCGTCAGTCCATCAGTCCGTCAGTCCGCCAGTCAGTCAGTCCGGCAGTCAGTCAGTCTATCAGTCCGGCAGTCAGTCAGTCTATCAGTCCGCCAATCCCTCAGTCCGTTAGTCCGTCAGTTCGTCAGTCCGCCAGTGCGTCAGTCCGCCAGTCAGTCAGTTCGGCAGTCCGCCAGTCAGTCAGTCTGTCAGTCCGTCAGTCCATCAGTCCGTCAGTCCGTCATTCCGTCATTCCGTCAGTCCATCAGTCCGTCACTCCATCAGTCCGCCAGTCCGTCAGTCCGTCAGTCCTACAGTGCGTCAGTCCGCCAGTCCGTTAGTCCGTCAGTCCGCCAGTCAGTCAGTCCGTTAATTCGTAAAAAGAAACTTATTGAAAATAGTGTGAAGTGTTATAGTTAGTATAAGTCTTGGCAATAATAAATAGCAAAAAGTGTCGTTACAACTTTTCCGCCTGGCAGTCAGTCCATCAGTCCGTCAGTCCATCAGTCCGTTAGTCCGCCAGTCAGTCAGTCCGGCAGTCAGTCAGTCTATCAGTCCTACAGTGCGTCAGTCCGCCAGTCCGTTAGTCCGTCAGTCCGCCAGTCAGTCAGTCCGTTAATTCGTAAAAAGAAACTTATTGAAAATAGTGTGAAGTGTTATAGTTAGTATAAGTCTTGGCAATAATAAATAGCAAAAAGTGTCGTTACAACTTTTGGTCTTAATTTTTTCCGTCTAGCCCCCTTTCGCAACGCGCGATAAGGAACTCCGTTCCAATAAAAAATGTTGTCAAGAAAATATTTCACTAAAATATAATCCTTATCATATAAAGGTATGAAAAGTAGATGTTGCCCGATTCTCAGACCTACCCGATATGCACACAAAAAATATTTTTTGCCCCCTTTCGCCACGCGCAATAAGGAACTTAATTCCAAAAAAAATGGCCGAAAACTGTATAGTAAGTAAGACAGGAGACCGGCTTCGTTCCCATCCCTACTTCGTGATGTTTGCTGGATGAGAGGTGACAACGGTCAGCTATCAATCGATCAGTTATCGACCGGCGAAGGCGGAAAATCAAATTGAATTGAGAAAAAAATCATAATTATAGGTAATTATTAAAAATAAAAAATGTTAAAATCGCGATGGTAAAATAGGAGTTGATCGTAGAGAGGTGGAACATTAAGAGTAATATATATATATTTTTATTTCAAGTCATGACAAAATAAGAATAAGTCTTGCCAAAAAAAATCAGATTTATATTTTACAAATAAAAAATAGGGATTGAAAATGCAGGGTTGTGTTTATTTTTTTTATGCTGTATCATAAAAATACAAAAATTTATCTAAAAATTTTAAAAATAAAAATTGGTGTGGACTTCCTTTTACATTTAGGGGGATAAAAAATTTACGTTGGCCTATTCTCAGACCTATATACCTAAAGAATTTTATATATTAGATTATAAGCTTTGAGAAAAAAGCGATACTTCTAATTTATTAACCTTGTTTATTTTTTGTTTTTGAAACACACACTAAGAGTATCTAAAAGATCTTGACAATATTAAACTTTTTATTAATTAAATTATTTCTTTGTTAAAGTAAGAAGAATGCAATTTAGTGTTAAGGTTAAAATTCTCTAAAAAAAAAAACTTATCCTGTTACAAATTTTACTTGCTAATCCTTGTAAACGCTTGATATTTTGTATAAATGTTTCCGTTGTCGAACAAAGAACAACTTCTCACGCAGGCAAGATTTAGATGTAGGAATAATAACAGTAGATTTATCTTCATACTACTGATTATTGGGTCTCTATCAAAGAGTTCCATAGCGGAGGGTCTGGAGTCATACACGTCCTTATTAGGTAAGTGGTGAAGTGCGCTCTCAAGTGCAGCTTCCATAACACACTGGCGGCGGTAGGTAGGTACTTGAACATTATACTCACAATAACTCTTGCACTATCATCGCATTAAAATCGAGATTTAAAGTTGTCAAACTCTTATTAACCCGTTATTAGTATCAACAAATTGACAGGCCAGCTTGGTGGTTAGCGACCCTGACTGCCAAGTCGCAGGTCGCGGGTTCGATTCTCACCCAGGAAAAATATTGTCTATTTGTGTCTATATTTATTTATTATTTAATTAACATTGGATCAACAGATGAACTTTATCTCAAAAGCAACAAACGTGAATTTCCTATGACATTTATTACTGTCAAAACAAAGCGATTGTTATTCTATTCATAATAGTCATAGTAACCGATCGTTAGTATCTGTTGAAAAAACCCCAATATGGGATGAATGAAGAGTGAACCCCTATCGACATCCTTTGTGTATTATATAATAAATAAATGAACTAAAAATAAATACCTAGTCTCTAGTGTATTTGACATTTATAATAATACTACATTTACTACAATGTGACTACAGATCCTATTTTCAATAAAATTTAATGTCGCTAGTCCTTTTTATTCAGTTGTTCATGACAGCTGCTTAGAGCTTTCATTTATTATAGACGTAAATGTGACCAACACCATGTCCCCCGTCCAAAAGGTAGACTTACAACAATTAAATTAAACAAATTGATCATCACACACGACTAACTGATCCCAAACTGAGAAAACATTGTGCTATTGTTACCAGATTGCATACTCATATAGGCAAACTCTAATATATAAATATATTAATTTATTTAAGGTCTGCCAATAGTTGTTATAAAAACATACACAAAAAACTTAATCTAAGAGCTCAAATACAGGCAAACACCACATCGTCGTTGCGACTTTAAGACCTCTTATGTGTCACTTTTGGCAAAATCACTTTTTTACGCTAGCCTTTTTCACCATTTGAAAAAAAATATTTTAAGCAGCAACTTTTTATTGGGAAGCACATTGTAGATCTTGAAATTGGTAAACAAATGCGGATTAAATCATCGTATACACATGAAAGTTTTTGCATTCGATAGAGCATCAAAAGGTAAAAAAGTGATTTTGCCAAAAGTGACACATAAGAGGACTTAAAGTCGCAACGACGACATGACATATTACAATTAGTTAAAAACAAGAAAAAAGACAAAGTTAAAGTAAACACAGTAAAATAATAAGTATAATGAACTACTTACACATCCAGTACAATACAAAGATCCTACAACAATTATATAAGAATATTTTTAATTTATATATAACTGGACAATTTTACTACAAAATTTAAAAATAGTTATTTGTGCAACAAGAGAGCAAAGTCGTTTTTTGCTGCGAGTGGTGATTTTGTATCCTGATTCTAAAGTTGAATCCTGAGTGTGGCGAGGGATCCAAAGGCACGAGACGCAAAAAAGTTTGTTCTCGTGTTACACACATAATTTTTCACATCAGCAGCGAACACTTTAGGGGATTAAATAATAAATAGGAACTTGTTGTTTTAACTCTTCCGGTGTTAAAATACTGTTCTCGTCGCTAGTTTCACTCATATTTTAACTTATTCAACTCTTTACGCCAGCCACGAAATTTTATTCCCGCTCTTTTATTTAAATTAAGGCGTGTTCGGAAATAGCAACCATGATATTTTATTATTCAAAATATATTACATAACATTATTTAAACTAGAAATAAATATTTACAGGTTAAATATCAGTTTTATTTGGAGTAAATACTTATTTTTGTTTAAATATAACAATAAGTTAAAAATTCAATAAATTACATTAAAAGACATAATTAACTTTTTGCAAAATTTCTTTAGTTAGTACGTATATCCGAACGTGTTTGTCTTTGAGATCAAATTCAAAATCAGAACTTCGAAAGGGCTGGTCTTTATCTCTCTCTTCCTAATGGCGGGAAAGAGATGGAGTGTGAATGTTTCGAACTGTATGATTAGCCCAAGGCTGAATAAAGATATTCGCGGCTTTCTAAAAAAATTATTTAAAAGTTACTCACTCAGTGAGCAAAATCGCTAATTCCTCACTAATTTCAGGCAGCAAAACCTACATGTTTGAGCTACGGAAGTGAAAAAGATATTGTTATACTTATTAATTCCTAAAAAGAGACAATAAGCCCAAGCTAAGCTTCGAACTCACTATCACAACAAAATTATAATTCCACGAAGGAAATAAAGCTAATGAAAAAATAAATTAATCAAAGAGTGTACATTAAAATGGATCGTAAGAACACGGAAGGTTAATTTTATAACTATTTTTACAGTTTATGAAGACTTTTCATTGGGGTTGAGGAATGCCTTGTAACCATTCGTTTGAGTTGAGAAAACTGTGTCGACTAACAACAACGCACTGTGTTAATGAGTGTCTTTCATTTAAGGGGTATCGCTAGGGGCACCAGGGCTTTATTAAATACTCGGAACTTGTAAAACATATCCACATATAACTAGCCAAAGATAATATACCTAAATTTCATATTCTCTTCTGTTTGTGAATTGTTATTTTTGTTTTTTACGACAGTTAGTGTTAATAGAAAAAATTGGAATCAGTTTTTAACATGCATAGGTTTTAATAAAAATTTTCATGTATGTGATATGTGTTTATTGTATTCGGTGCTTTCCATGTAAAGTTTGTTCGCTACTCTATTCTCATCAATACGTTGAAAATATTCATCTGAGCAATACATAAGAAATACTATTAAAAAGACCTACCAAAGAAAGAACTCTTTTGAAATGTGTTCGTCGCCCACTCAGTGGAAAATGTAGTATCTTAAAAACCATTACAAGGAAGTATATATATATATATACTTTGATATATATTATATGATGATATATATGATATATATATATATATATATACATCCTACAATCTTTTTGGCGTCATGCACGCCGTGCATCATTACGACGTCCCCCAGTTCCCCTGACTTTTTTTAACATGTTTTAATGAATATTGCTTAGTTTTTTGATTTCCAGCTCCGTGGGATACGTCATCTTCCGATAATTTAATTTTTCGCGATATTCGTCTTGCAGTCATGCACCAATATTTTTGAACCCCGAACCATGGTGATACATTATAGGCATCCTAGATATATCGATAGTAATTTACCCATGGCATCGATAATTTAACGTCCTCACAGGATGGACGGTATTTGGGAGTGCGACGTTGCCAGCTTTGGGTTTATTATCTCTTTCTTTTCCTATCACTTGTCTGTAGTACACAGTTTCAACATTTAATTTGTTCCAATATTCGTAAGGTCTATAAGTATACGGATGCCCCATATGTAATACATGTTATAATATGTATCTACGATTTAATTTTGTTAAAGAGTCTGTTGTGTTGGAATGATCATAGATGAATGGATCGAATAGTAAATGTTTGTCCGTCTTTCACGCAGCACTTACTGAACGAACTTCAATAAAATTTGGTAGACTGTGTACCTATAAAATTTCATATTTATAAAAAAAAATAGGATATAATAAAATAAAAAAATTACTGGGTACAGTGCTTTCATCTTACAGTTGGTAGCTTGCAGCCACATAGACCTCCTCACTGACATAGAGATCCTGCAACAAAGATCGCCCGGCTATTGAACGTCCGTATATGGCTATTGAACGTCCGCGTATAGCTATTGAACGTCGGTATACAGCTATTGGGCGTCCGTATATGGCTATTGAACGTCCGTATACAGCTATTGAGCGTCCGTATATGGCTATTGAACGTCCGTATACACTTATTGAGCGTCCGTATATAGGTATTGAACGTCCGTATATAGCTATTGCACGTCCGTATATGGCTATTGAACGTCCGTATACACTAATTGAGCGCCCGTATATAGCTATTGAACGTCCGTATATAGCTATTGAACGTCCGTATACAGCTATTGGGCGTCCTTACAAAGTACAAAACTTTACGTCGGTTTGATGATGCCAAATAACAAATACCAATACTTAATTCTTTCTTTTAATTGTATGTATTTTTTAATCTACATTTTATTGATATTGGGTAAATATCCTAGGTAAGCAAACGAAAACAAAAAACATGTAAATGTAATCACTTTTATTCACGTAGTTGGTGTTTTATATTAAAATATATTTATAATTGCTAAGTAGATACTTATAAGACTCCACTTAATATTCGACATATAATTTTGGTACTTAAGTATTATAATTCCAAAACATCTCATATTTTAAATAAAGTTGAGTTGTTTGCTCCGTGTCGTACAAACTTTTGTTAAAAATGTATGCCAAATTTGACAATTTGTCAACTTCAATTGTCATAAATTTTCAACAAAAGTTACGTTCACTACGGATCAAATCAACTATAACTAATCAATATCACAATAACCATTAATGAAATGACCTTAGATGACTGGCACTTAGTGCTAGACGTGAAAGTTTTTATATTGCTCCTAAAACATCTCTTAAGACTTAAGCTAGTAGCACAGCCAATATCACAAAAATAAAATTACTCCTATGGTACATGACATTTTGGTATTAATACTAGAATATCTCAGACATTAGTCATTTAGCTACTATAATGAATAACATAATAAAGATTAATACCAAACGGTGTTAAAACGAGATCATCACAGTCTTTAGTTGTTGTATTTATCATCACAATTATGATAGATATCTAATAAAATTACTTTATATAACTATGCAACTTGATCGTAAAACTAATAATACTTTAACAGCTCAGACTTTAGTTATTAATATAATTAATATTATAGTACCGATTAATAAAATAACATAATAATAATTAAAAAAAAAACAAACTCCTTTATAACGCAGTACAAAATCGTTGCATCACGTTGTGTTATTAACCCGTTGCTGACCTATATACAAAAGTATACCCGTAATTATATAATTAAGTTTATTGAATGTTTTTCTTTATAATGTTTCACATAACTCTTAAATAGTTTTAAACATACAGTACTTCTTTTACTAAAATTAACTATTTACGTAGGTACCTACATAACTTACTAAAACACTAACTAAGATACACATAAACTAAGGAACAGTCGTTTCATACTTAGGTTGAGTAGTTTGATCCGTTGTCAAAGTAACTTTTTTTAAAAATTGTGAAGTTGCGTTTGTCTGTCTGTATTTCCACTGACAGCTGGCGCCAAAAGTTGACCAGCTGTTGTGATTTAAGCAGCTTATCAATAGACCAATCAGACAGGCCACTAAGATGCGTCTTTCTATCTAATTGGTATATTGGCAAGCTGGTACTGCAATCTTCGGTTCACCGGCTGTTACTCTTTCTTAACCACTCAGCTTAATTACCTATCTATTCATCAAAGTAGATAGTTTCAATCTAACAAACAAAAACGTTTTATGGTATAAATTAACGGGAGGGTTATTCTTTATATTCTTATTATTAGATTATGAATCAAGGTTGAGTGATTCAATTAATGAAAGTATCATATAATCATAATTTGTGTTATCATATAATCATGTATAGTTGTGTTATAATCTAAACACTATAGAATCAAAGTCGAGTTATAGTCGAGTCACTGAAGAGTAGTTCAGTCGTCATTTCAACTTTTTGAATAAATATTTTGAATATAGACTTTAATTTTAAGCCAGTCCTTATTGTGAAGAAGTGCAGCATATTTATTTTTTAATTCGTCACATTCAGCTCGTTTTGGGGGTTTTTTATACTTAATGTTGTCTTTAAAATATTTTGTTACCACGTTTTTTTGTTCAGTTGTCCAAGGAACAAGTTTTCTCTTTTTTTTTGCGGATGTCTTGTGGCATATTTCTTGGGAAGTTGAAGCAACTGGCTCGACTCTATTCAAGCTAATATGTTGCGATGGACCTGCCTCTTCTAATTCAAAATCAACAACTTCCCGATTTTCTATCTCGTCTCCTGTGATTTCTTCATCTAAGTTCAATTCAATCTCATCCAAAGCTTTTCCTTGATATTCATCCGCTTTCCCATCTTCCATCAATAATAAAAGTTTTGAAATCTTAGCAGTCTGATAAACGTCACTAGGTAGCCTGTAATTATTTCTATGTACACTCAGTGTGTGACCCATAAAAGTAGCTAGTTGTTCGAGCTCTGATTCAGTCATTGTAAATAGCTGGGTCATTGTTGCTAAATGTTTTCTCAGACGCGTGGATGTAAGAGCCGTATAATTTTTAGCACCACTTGCTTTTGCATATTTTTCTAAAATTTTGTAGCCACAAACAGTTGTTCCACCTGCCTTGACAAACAAGAAATTATTGTCATCTGCAACATACATGTGCCTGACTGATAATATTTTTTTGATATCTTCTTGTACTTCAATACTAAACAGTACTGGCACCCCTCTCCCTCTTTTACCACGGATCACTATTCTTTTTAATTTTCCTATCAATATTTTTTCAGTCGAAGTAAGAATTTTGTCAAATTCCTCGTATTTATTACTGTCGTTGCCATGATCATTGTAATCATTTAATTTTAATCGTTGTAATTCACCGGGCCGACGTCTATTCAAAAGAAGAACGCGACAATATATAGATTCAATCAAGTTATTAAAAGCTTCAACATTCGTTTTTCCTTCGGATAGCGTTATACTATCGGATGACTGTTTTGACATGCCACAAAGATAATCTTTGAATAATTTTAAATCAGCAGCAAGCGGTACAATTGTGGTTTTATTCCACTTTTTCACATTAAGGTCATCAGCAGCTTGGCTAGAAATATCAAACTTCCAATTCTCCCCAATTAATTTTGATAGTGTTTTTAAATCTGCTTGAACAGAAGCCGTCTGAACTGTGGCTTCCATTTTACAACTTTGCAATAAAGCTATACTACAACATTGTTTTATTGATGTAGCAATGTTCATGGCATATGTCGGTGCATCAAATTTTTGTGATGCCTCATTGTACCTGGCTACGATTTTGGTTGCGTGTACTAAAATGTCATAGTATTGTGGTTTTAATACTTCTTCTAGACTATTAATATTTGGGTTCAGATTAGTTACTTCCACAAGCAATTTTGCTAGCTCCCTCATCTTACGTGAGACCACAGTCGCAAAATGTTCCTCGCGATGTGTTCTCAAATACTGTGCTCCAAACATACAAATTAATTTATCTTTTTTAGCCACTAATGATATTTTGTCTGGTTTCATACGAGGAAACACGTTTTTCATTAGATTTTTATCGATATTTACGTAACGTACAAGAAAATTTTGTGCATGAGCTTGTGCGTTGTTTGTAGAAGCAGTATTATCACATTTTTTTACATGTCTCCACAGTTGTTTCCTTGAATAAAAACCAAGACACTTAGAGCAAGGTAAATAGTCACTCTTTTCAGAAAACCTACACTTCTTCACAGGTTTGAAAGCAGTTTGTGAATTACTTACATAATTACCTTTTTTTCTTAAGGCGCTAAAAACTTGTTTACGTTTAAGGCTATTCTTGGGATATGCTAATGCTGATTGTACTTCTGGTTCAGCTGGGTGGTTCCGAACCATATGTCGTGAAAAATTCAAAATGAAATTTTCACAGTAGAAACAAAAATCTCTTTCTCTAATGCGTTTACCTTTTACATTACTTTTTGATGTTTTTTGATCTTCCGGTACTTTCTTTTCTCTTTCTATATTTTCTTTGTTTGTTTCTTGATTCATTTCCGAATCTTGCCCTAAGTAATCTTCTCTCAACGCAACTTTTTCATTTTCTGTTGGGCTTGTATCATCGCATTGACTTGAAGCAGCCTAAAATAATATAAGTTTATTGTATAACGAACTAACGTTTCAACGTATTACTGACAGCGTGTATGCATAATTTCATAATGATCGGTTGTATCAAAGCATGAAAGTTACAAACAAACAAATAAAATGGCTGTCGCACCATATAATGAAAATTATAGCACTTAAATTATGACAGTATTATTTAACAACTATCTTAATGATCATAAATGTCTTTGACAACTTTGTAGGCATGCATATCAATTTTCTACTGACCTTATGTGATCCATCTAAACATTCGTTTTCCATTAATATTTCTTGGCTGGATTCTGACGTAGATTCATAAGATGATGGTTCATAATTCTTATCATTTGAAGATCCAGAGAAGTCAGACTCATTGTCAATGTATGGTACCGACTGGTCTTGATTCTGATCATGTGATATTATGCAAGGCAGTTCTAGCGGAGGCTTCTCGATATCACCTACATCTGAGACGTAAGTAGGCTTATTTAAGATTGAATAATCAGCAGAATCAAGATGTCTTAGATGGTTTAAGATAGACGATTCAATTGCTTTTGGTGGAGGCTCGACGTTATCAGTACTTAAGAGGCAGGTGTCATTTTTCTCTATATTTTCAGAATCAAGGGGGCTAGCGTGGTTAAATGTAGTAGGAGGATCAACTGTTCTTGGCGGAGGGTCGACATTATCACTACTTAAAAGGTAGGTGGGATTTTCCTCTATATTTTCAGAATCAAGGAGGTTAGCGTGGTTCAAGATAGCAGGAGGATCAACTGCTACTGGCGGAGGCACATCAATAACAACTGGACTTGAGACGTAAGTAGGGTTATCTGAGATATTTTTTCCAGAATCCAGAAGGAAGTTATTCATAAAGGAAGTAGATAATATATCAGATGATTTGCAAAAACAATGCGTCTGAGAATCAGGTATGTCATTGAAAGATACATCGAAAGAACTATTACGACCTACTTCACTAAAAGGCACATTTTCTTGATTCTGAGTAGAAAGAGATTCATAAGAATCTAATATATGGCTAACATTTAAAGAAATGGAGGAGTCAACATTTTCATGGTTCTTAGTTAAAAGAGACGCATAAGAGTCTGATATATGAGTAATATTTGAAGAAGGATAAACAGTGTTTTCTAGGTTCTGATTTAAAATAGACGCATTAAAGTCTGAGATATTGGTAACATTTGAAAGAATGAAAGAGCAATCAGTTGAACTTGGAGGCTCGCATGCGAGAGCACTGACTGGGATAGTTGTTAACAAAGTATTATCTTTGTCATTTATCTCGTGATCGATTGCTTGAACCGGCTTTGCATCAACTCTACTTGTTTCCTTTTTGCGTCCTCTATTTGTTTTTCTGGTACCGTTTCTTCTTTCTTTACCTGCAAAATATGCAAATTTATTAATGATTTAATCAAGTAAATATCAACAGATTTTCTGTGAAAAATTCTAGATATAATAAAAAATTCTAAATTCAAATTAAAACTATAATTATACCTACTCAATTAATGATTTACTCTTACAACTGTTTATTTCATTAAGTACCTGTATACAAAAGTAAAGTAATGCGAAAATAAGTGCTTTAGATTAAACAGTTAAAAAATATGTTTATTGTTACCTATTAGAGAGAACCTTCATGTTAGTTATCCGTTATATATGTCATGTAGTATAAGGTAGCTGTTGGTTTTCCATTAAAAGAAATAAGAAGTATTTAAAAGAATAATTTACAAAAATAATGTTGTCTTTTAAAATTAAAAAAATGCTGCCTTCGATATTTGTAAGGAAAAAAAATTATCTCGTGAAAAGGGATTCCCTAGTGCATAGGTATGCCTATCCGAAAACAACGCGGATGAAGTCCCAGCAAGCAATCGGTATTACATTCTTCTCTCTCCAGGTCGAAAATAAATACTTATACGGTCGTCGGATAGCTTATATACGGACGTCCAATTGACATATAAATCCGCGAAATACCTACTTAATACGTATAGGTAGAATATCATTTATTCTCATTATTATGAGATACATAATTAATGTTAATATTTGAGTATATGTCTTTATGTTTGTTACAGTTTAATACTGCTTACCATCATATAATTAAAAAAATAATAATTACCTCAGCAAAAGCTGAACGAATTTGAGTGAAATGTTGTATGGCAGTAGTTTACTCCCTAGATTAACATAAAAGCAGGTACAGTAAAAGCTCTTTATTCGCGGGGTATACAGTCCATATAAATATGCCGGGAATACAGAAACCATGGATATGGAATGGTAATTAGTATGGAATCATAGAGGATACGTTTTAAGATTCCAAAAAAAACCAATATGTATAAAAAGAGTTATTATCAGCTTTAGGCAAGGGTTTCAAAAATTTTGTGATTTTTCTTCTTTTGCCGTCATTGAATTTAGTCGAAGTTATTGCACCGAATAAATAATTGAAACAATATAACACCGATCGTGGTGAAGACGGCGTTTATCAAACGATGGCCTTTATTCAGTAGCTTATGGTTCGTTTTAGTTTGTAGTTTTTATCGCGACTAATGTTATGTAAATAAACAGCAATCCTAACCAATATCCACGCAGATGATATCTCTATATGTATAGGCATCTATTACACTTTAATGCACTTTTAAAATGTTAATGTAGGTACAAACCTTTATTAATTTAATTTTGTAATTCAGCACACATTATACACTCATCAGTTGGGTAGTGATCGTACAATAAATAGTTACAAATATCACAGAAAAAGACACTATTCTCTAGCCACCAAATGATGTTCAATTTGTTGTTCATATCGACAATTATATGTTTAGGTTTTCCAATAGAACTTGAATACACTCCACAACTTAAACACTTATCTCGCAGTGTGAAATGAGTCGAAGGCCACGGCCACTTTAATCCCTTTTTTAAAATATATTTTAAGTAGTTTTTGTTCAAAAATCTGTCTATATCAGCAAAGATCGCCATTTTGTAAGAGAAATCTAAAAATTGAATTAGGTATGTTACAAGAAAATTGTATATTATAAGGTGTCAGTCGATACCGACCCAAGAGCAGCAGAGATCGAACTGAGGTTCGTAAGACGGTTAGGTACTATAACAACTTATCTACTCTACATATCCATATTACCAATCCTTAAAATTTTAAAATAAAACTTACCTGTAGTAATGCCAGTAGCCAAAGTAGTCTCTTCGACTAATTTTAAAATTTTTCTACTACGAAGTCCTCGGGAATTCATCTTCGAACAATATTCAATATGTTCCAACTGCACATGAGTTTATTTGTAAGTTTCACTGATAATTTTTTTAATAAATACAAAACATAAATCGAGTGCCGAATATTACGCAACGCGAACGTGACTGGAGACGATATATATTGTTTTGAGCTATTGTCACAGATGTCATGTGCGAGCTGGCAACGTCGCAATTGTGGACGCCAAATACGCGAATTTGTGGTCAGAAATTCCCCTCGATATACAGTGTGGATATACACGCTGCAGCAGCGCCTCACCTGCGCTGAGATTTCTTCGGGAACTTTTCAATATTTTATTGCGGCCAATTTAAACGATTTTTGGCTTCCGTCGATTTTTGTACTATGGGTAGCCAGGATCAATAGGACCTAAGTGTCACCGACTAAAAAAGTGGCGTCCGGTATGCGGACGCCAAAAGCAGGTGGACGCCATATAAAATGCACTTTCGCCTTCAGGGGACGGCCATTTGTTTGCGAGATAAATATATATATATATATATATATATATATATATATATATATATATATATATATCATATATATCATATCTATCTATATAGCATATATATATAGATCAGAAATATATATTTAAAAGATATCGTATCAACAAAAATTAACCAACACTTGAATTCAAGTCAAATAATATCATTGCTTTAAACCAAAAATATTTCTGTGATAACATTATACGCAGATACCTGTGTCAGTCTTAATTGAAAGCAGGATGCTGCGTGCATATATTATTGGATATAATTCGGCTCAACAGAATTCTGTCCAAGATTTAATTACTTTTTGCGTGAAATTTATAGCTCTATTGAATGTTCGACGGATTCAATGCACAATCATTACCTATAGAGAGGATCGTATTGTACCCACAGTTACATTGGCTCTCAAAAATATCTCTGTTTTCATTTCCACCTGAGTTTTACAACATCCAAGGACGGCTATAGGAAATTGTATGGACAACTGTAGTTTAAAGTATAATATGAAGAAAATAACATATCTGAGATAATTATTTACACATCACATATTATAATGTGTCAGTCTTCATGGTTAATATGTAAAATTATTCAATGCTAAGTTACATGTGAGACAATGACAAAACATAATACCGCGGAAGAGGTTGCTTGTTGCCAGTTGTACAAAATAATACGTATACTGCTGCTAAAACGTATGATTATAGATTTCAGATCAAAATTGATGTTTTGAAGTAAATGTCTGTTTTCTAGAGAAACTAGCTGCCCCCCGCGGTTTTACCCGCGTTCCCGTGGGATGTCACATGTATTATACATAAAAACCTTCATCTTTAATCACTCTATCTATTAAAAAAACCGCATCAGAATCCGTTACGTAGTTTTAAAGATTTAAGCATACATAGGGATATAGGGACAGAGAAAGCGACTTTGTTTTATACTATGTAGTGATATGATTGCTAACTAGCTAACCTGAAAAACGTTAGCCTTTGAATAAATCTTTAGAAGACCAAATTCACGAAAAATTTTACATGCCCTAAAAACGTTGTTCATCATTACTTAAACAAATTGTGTAATATATTATATAAGTATAATATTATTATAAAAAATTACAAAAATGTAACCTTGCTGAATTTCTTGCCGGTTCTTCTCTGTAAAAGTAAATATCTAACCTGTGATGACTAAATTAGCTTAAGTAATAAAAGTAGATCTTATAATATCTGTGATTATTTACAATATTATTTCTTTAAATGGTTCCAGATTTTATTAATCAAAGCATATTACGAATACTTCATAATTTGTATTAGCAGCACCCACTAACACAGGGGTGGGGAAGAGCATTAGTTCACGTTACAGAATAGACACAAAGCAAATTTCATGACCTAAAGTAACCATAGGTGGCGGTGACCGCTTGGGTGTATGTCAGCCCTAGTGGTATAAAAAAATAGCCTAAAAAAAACGAAGAAAATCCGTTGAACCGTTACGTAGTTTTCTATTACAAGATGTATTAGAGACAATGCAGGCAGATGTGTAATAATAAAAAAAAGGCTAATCAATAGCTAGTGGAAATTACCAGTCTCAGTAATACTAATTCATGGTGACTACCACGCAGTGCGCATTTAAGGCTTCATCGCTCGACACACCGATCGATCTCACCCATCAGGTGTAATTACAAACACAATACAATTCATTAGTGTAACAAAACAGTTATTGTACCGACGTTTCTCGGTTAACTTGTAATCAGGAGTCTATAAAAGGTTTTACGTAACGATTATTAAAATATTGAAAGTTTGCGGTTATATTTAGCTTGAATAATTAAAAGAAAGATGCCACGCGCTGCGATGATGAAATAACGGAGTTTGCTATATATATAACTTAAACGACCTAAATTACTTAATTCCATTAATTTGTAGTCAAAAACACAAAAATCATTTATTCTGTTACAGCCCGTAAATTTAAATAAATTGTGAAAAAATTTCCACGCCCTTAGTTATGATACATATCAAGTGCAGAATTAATGTCAAAGTGAACCGACACTTCTCGTAAATGACTTGACGTCAATAAGCGGTGGTTAAATTATTGGGATATTTTTCAATTTATAAATTGGGGGTGGGGTAGGATTGTGAAAGTACTTTTAAACCTATTCTCATACCAACCAAACAAAAAAAAAAGCATTGAATTCGGTCAAGCCGTTACGGAGGTCACTCCACTGCATGCACGAGATTTTTATATATTAAATTGAAGATCCATTTTTACAACGTGATTGTTCGCGCAGTTCTCCCCTTTCTACGAAAACGTAAGAAAGCGAAGTCAGAACTGCTTAAGCCTCTTTCGATGCTATTGAAACAATTCCAGAAAACGGGAAAAATGTTGCACTGTGCCAACAAGTCGCTTCACTACCTGGAACTACATAATAGTTTTACAGAAAAATGTGTGCAATAAAAATTTTCTAAATAGAAAATGCTCTGCTACGAAGAGCTGCTTAGTTCGTTCAGCGAGTATCTTCAACGTTTTGAAACTAAATTAATAAAGAGGGTGGTAAGGAGGATGAAATGTGAGAGGTAACCACTCACCATCAGTCGGGCCGCCTGTTTGTCAGGCTATTCGACATAAAAGCAAAATCAAAACGTTATTTCATTTAAATGTATGCACTTTACCAAAGTGGATCATTTCAACACGGAGGGTGACTTTACAAGGTCGGATGGTAATGTATTCAATAACGCATTGACTTGCAAACCCGTTGGCGCGAGCGAGGCATCCCAGACGAGGTTTCAGTTTAGCAATAACATACATAAGTACTTTAGTTTACCATATTCATATTTTCCATACGCGTCGGCTCAGTCGCGTCGTGATTGTTCGCGTGTATATGTATCACTATAGGTACAGCCGCCCCCAAAAGTAGCTGCTAAATTTTACACTGCTATGCCTAATATTAAATGAAGTACGCAAGTGTTTCTTAAATATACGACTTCACTATTGTCTACATTATTGTTTTTTTTATTTGTGTAAATGCGTTTTGTTATGGATCTATTAAGGTTCTTAGGTATATTGCCAGCCGTCTTTAAAATTATGGCTGGCGTTCGACTGGATAGTAATTTTATAATATCACTAGCTATCCCCGCGGTATCACCCGCGTTCCCGAAGGATGTTACATTTTCCCGGATTTAAATGTAGCATATATGTTATCCAGGTTATAAACTACCTATTTACCTAATTTAATCCAAAAATATTTGTGGTTCTTGCGTGAAAAAGTAATCAATCAAAACATCCATCCCCACAAACTTTCTCATCTATACTAATATTATAAAGAGGAAAGATTTGTATGTAAGTATGTTTGTTACTCTTTCACGCAAAAACTACTAAAAGGATATGGATGAAACTTGGCACATAGATAGAGCATATCCTGGAATAACATATAGGCTTTTTATCTCGGGAAAATGTGATAACACTCGGGAACGCGGGAAAAACTGCGGGGGAGAGTTAGTTTATAATATTAGTAGGATTTATTAGAGTTGTAAGCACAAGTGGGCGGCGTTCAAGTATTAATATTATTAAGTGAAATATTCTCCATGTTTATGTTGAGATTAAGTGAAGGAATTAAAAGGGCGGGCCCATCGGCGTGGGGTTAAATACCCCGACTGCCACGACACGGGTCGTGGGCTCGAACAGACGTAACTTAATATGTCTGTTTTTTCACTGTCTGATTGCTTTTATAACTATTTGAATATGTATATAATAAAGTATTCTAGTTTCTTTATCTCAAGCTCTACTTAGTTTGCGATCACTCTACTCAAATAATATGACCAAAAAACCGCAATATTCAGCTGATTTGACACTCTGAAATTATAAAAGAATATACGGGGTAATTCTTAACACGGCCATCTGATCTCAAACTAAGCAAGCATTTTTCTAAATACTATATGTATTTTCTATAGATATTTATTACCAAAAACAAAACAAACAGAGATGTTTATACTCACTAATATTTGTCCAGAGTGGGCACCGAACCCACGACATTAAAGCATTAAATTCCAGAATCTAACTTATTAACAAGTTACGTAACCAACTAATACTAGATACCTTTTATATCGTTACTTGATTTGCCTAGATCTAATAGGCCAGTTTGATAGCTGAAAACATTTATGAAAAATGAACCCTATCAGCATACAATAAACCAAAATAAAGGTGATTTTTCTTTGCCATTCTAAGCTCGAAACAGGCCTCAACTATAATGTAGTGATTTTGCGGTGAAATGTTCATTGTTATTGCCATTATTATTGGTGACTATTGAAAAGGTCTTTTCGTTTTGAAATATCGTCTGCAAATATTAACATACCGCTAAATGCGCAGGTTTGTGTATTTTTTTTGTGTGACGGTGCAACGCATACATACTCTGGGAATGCATGTTTAAGTCAAAACAAAAATAACGTCCGACAGAATAAATAAATTGCGATATATCCATGATCTTCTCTCTCCTACATGTTACTTACTATGTATTTTGCTGTGCCCGACATATTACAAGGTAGTTCATTATATTGAAGATAAAAATGTATGGAAATAGCTGCTCTCTGCACAGTGCACCTCTAAATCTCTTGTTTAAGTTGTAAGTACCTAATTATTGTTATTTTCTATTTTGTAGTCTTGTCATATTTTTTTTTTGTTTTAATGTTACCTATAATAAGTATTTTGCAATTGCTAAATATAAAATTATGTAAAACTGAAATTATAAAATAGCCAAAAAGTCAGAATAGATAAAAATTTATATAACAAATAAAAAAGAATGTAACCTTGCTGAGTTTCTTGCCGGTTCTTCTCAGTTGAAGGCTGACTTCCGAACCGGTTGTAGCTTCAGTAACTTTAAATTTGACCTTCATAAGTGCCCTCCGAAGGCCTAAACTGAATAAATGGTTTTGAATTTTGAATTGAATCAGATATTACTTACCATCTAAGATTTAATTTTAATATTGTGGAATGCAATAAATAATATGAATATGTAGTCATATTTGTGCGTATGTCTTGTTCAGAAAACGTTCCGTATTTGTGGGATTCGATATTGAATGAAATATCTATTTTAAGACATAAAAAGATAGTTTCACTATTAAAGCCTACATGTTTTTTATATAACATTTAGAATAATACTAACTGCACAACTATTAGGTAAACACTAATTACGCAAAGATGCGATACAAACATAAAGGAGAATAAATTATATAAGTTTCCAATTTACACATACCTATTTGACAGAAAGACCAACATGCTTTAAATTAGTTATTGGTTCGCCAGTAGAGCAATTATACATTTCTTGTACGCAGCTAATGAACTCAAATGATCGTCAGAAGTTAACACATTGTTATATAACCGTGGCACGGGCGAGTTACTCCCGTGAACACTTCTACGTGCATAATGTGTAATATTTTTTATTGTAAAAAAAGCGTGGGGTGCATGGTGTCAATAGTTATAAATATTTTATTGACAGATATGAGTAGAAGGATTATTATTTTGATAAAATCTTAAAAAGCACCCCACGCTTTTTTTACAATTAATTTTTTTTCTTATTTACACTATTCTAAATTCAAATTTTAAAAAAAATATTTTTTATTTTTTAGTTGGATTTTCTGTAAAAAGCGTATTTTTTTAAACTATTATTTATTTTTCTTTTTTTGGTCGATTTTTTTATAAAAGCGTATTTATTAGTCTTTTTAAAATATTATTTATTTTAAGTCTGTAATCATCCGATAAATAAGTAAATCGAGTGCCTGGTGCCTTCCTTGGATGAGATAGGCGGTTCTCAGGTTCCCTCTCCGAAAATTTTATTTTTGAGCACAGTCGGTAACTTATCCGATAAGTGAGTAAATGAGTGCCTGGTGCCTTCCTTGGATGAGATAGGCGGTTCTCAGGTTCCTTCTCCGAAAATTTTATCATAAGCACAGTCGGTAACTTATCCGAGCAATAGGTGATCGGCGCGCCTGGTAGATTCCTTTATTGATCTTGACGCAGACCTTCCGGGTCTCAGGAAAACAAAAATCGCTGATCCTGATTATCCTAGTAAGGATAACGGGTCAAAATGTTTAAAATATTGAATTGTCATCGGTCCTTAATAAGTATGGCGAATTTCGAGTGAATCCGACGTTTTGAAGGGGGTCAAAATCATGTTCAAAGATTCCGTTAGATACTAACATACATACGTCTGAAGCTAATAAAAGCGTATTAAAAAAAAAAAAATGGTACAGCCATTTTCCGGTTCAATATAAAGAGATACCTTTGCTTTCTATGAAATGCTCAGGGACTACCTCCGTCTAGAGCCCTTTGCGCTTACCGAAAAGTTCACGTAAGGGTGTAAGAGCCATCTGAGGCAGACGCTTTCTAGACAGGCCCAAAAAAGAAAACAAAAAATCGGCTCAAAAACTTAATTATTCTAATTGTCTGTACATTTTTATGCGTATACTAACATCCCTTTTCACTTACGTTCCCGAACGATGTTACACTTTCCCTGAATAAAAAGTATCCATTATTTTTTCCAGGGTATGCTCTATCTATGTGTCAAATTTCATTCAAATCCGTTCACTACTTTTTGCGTGAAAGATTAGCAAATATACATTCACCCTCACAAATATTCGCATTGAGGTAATAATATGACAAGGATTATTTAAACCGCATAGCGAAATCCTTTCAGGTTTTATCAGCGCCCGCCGGGCCAGCCGCTCGTCCTAGCTGACGATCTTTACAAATATTCCATAGTTATATATGTAACTAGCTGTCGCCTGCGGTTTCGCCCGCATTCCCAGAGAATATTACATTTTCCCAAGATAAAAAGCGTTCTATATGTTACTTTAGGTTACTTATGTACAACGTTTCGATAACATCCGTTTAGTAGCTTTTGCGTGAGAGTTACCATATTCATCGTCACAGACTCTCGCATTATACATAATACTTTATCATAATTAATCTGTGTGAATCATTTAATTACATTAGATTAAAATTAATGTGATGAATGAGTGACTCGCTCAACATAGCTATAGTACTTGTTACATTGTAAGGATTCAACAACGGAACCTTATTACGAGTTTACCGGTGTACAATTGTTTTAGACACGTATGGGACGTTTATTTAACAGATTCTGTCAACTTCTGTCATCGCGCGGACAAAGTCGTCACCTGGGGTTAATGCTTCGCGTCAACCTGCCAGTTTTAAATGCCCTCGTAGTTGTTATGAAGGTATTTATGCTATAGACATTACTTGGTGGTTTTATTTTTCATGGATACATTACTGAAGGATGCATTTAATAATATAGTGCGTCTGTTGATAGCTTTAGAAAATTGGAATTACTTAAGCTAGTACACGCGTGAAGTGTTTATAGAAACTTTTAATATTTTGACATTTTAGAAGTAAAGAGAGGGTTGGAATATTATATTTCTAGGGATCTAATGTATCCAGAGATTATAATATAGCCTATATCCATCCGAAATAAGATATCTTTCAAATGTTGAAAGAATTTTTCCAATAGACACCCTGGTTCTAGAATTAACACTAAGCGTACATAAATACTCATTTTATAATATTAGTACAAATTCAAGGGAGAAGAAATAAAAATGACTCGAAGAAAGTTCAATCACTAAACAAGAAACGTAAGAAGTTACGTTGCCGTTGAGTTCAACGACTGAAAATGAGTTAATATTTCACAATATACTTATAAAATGTTATGTACCTAACAAACTTATTTCACGTAGTCGGTAACATTTACTTTGTAAACTTTTACCTTTGTTAATTTGGGAACTGTTACGGAACCCTATACACTGTGCCAAACTGTGTTTTTATAGGATTCTTATTAGTGTTACTGACATAAAGGTTTTTTTTTATAAATACTGCTCATTTCAGAAACCGATAAGTAACAAATCATCCTTGCACATAGTAAATTGCAATAGCTTCCGATGCGGGGACAAAATTGTCGTACCCAAATGCATAATGTTACATTAATTATACTCCATTAATCACATTTCAGACTGGAAAGACAAACTAGGGACAGAGAGAACTGAAGGAAGGTGGGATAGGCCTACACCTGAATTAAAACATTAATGATATATCTAATTAATTATTAATTTTAATAATTGTCAATCTTCATTGAAATAAAATTTATCATCTTAATTAAAGTTTCGATGAAATAGATTTTATTTATGTATTATGTATGGGAAAGTATTTATGGTAGAATAAAGTATAGCATAATAGTTTTAATTTATAATCACATTCCTAATGCAATAATTTTTTACAAACTCTCTTATCTATATAATTATTTTTTATATTATAAAATAATATATTATAAAACCTTTTTAGATTTTTTTTGAGTGACGACAATAAAGCGTGTAGACGGTCCATGGCAGGTCGCCGCTCATTGACATATGGCCTTGTTTATATTTGACCACAATCTCAGCACGGTAGGTGATGTGGTCGAAGGTTGTAAGCAACTGAACTCATCGAGATTTAAAAGGGAAATCGCTCCCAAGTGGAACAACTGACCTACACCAATTTGCATGCCAATCTTGGAACAGTACTACGCTCGGTATATTTATACCGAGCGTAGTACTATTCCTAAAACTAGTACTGTTCCTAAAACACCTATACGTATTTACGTATAGGTGTTTTTGACATGCACACACATGAGTAACCTTTTTATACTCGAACAAGTAGGCTTGGGTCGTTTGGGACCCTGACTGCCACGCCATAGGTCGTAGTCCTCACCCAGGACAAAAATTTATTGAACATGCCTGTTTTCTGTGTTTGGATGAAAAAATCGATATAATTATTTATTGTGAAGAAAAAAACCGAGTATATGTCCTTAAAATTTAATTTAAATTTCAGGTTTAATACTCTTCAACATTGATAGCATAAATGCTTACGAGTAACTAACTCAGGTCTTCGCTACTTAATATTCAAACTACATATATAAAAATGAATGTTTGTATGTTGCACCCTATGCCTAGTTTGACTTAGAATCCGATCACGATAAAACTTTTGTGAGTTGTTTTACAAACGCCTACAAAACTTTCTGGCACAAAAATAATGTCGCATGGCAACTCAAGCCGGGAACAGCTAATTCAGAACATAAAGAGTCGTACCTAGATTAATGCACAAAAGGATCGGCTTCAATGCCAATAAAATCTAGGCTGGCTTGTTCAGTCGTTGCGGCCGCATTGTGCGCATTTACGACAATCAGGATGCGCCGTCTGCACACTGCACTTAGCGCATCAGTTGAAAGAGGTCGGGAGATACATTTGGTGCACTTTTCCAAGTGTATTTGCCTATAAGAAACCTCGCAAGATATTTGTTCCTTAATAAAAAGAAAATAATTTAAATGGATGTTTTTTTGACTAGCTACCGTCTGCGTTTTTGCCCTCGGTACTGAGGTAGCGCTTTCTAACAGTTTAAGAATTATTGCAAGCGGAAAAGTAGTTTAGATTATATCCTAAATTCAAACTTGATTTCTTTATAGTATTGGTATAGATTTGAGTAACGACATACTGACAGAAAGGTGTTCTGGAAACCCCTTTCCAAGTGTAGAGTTTGCTGACCAGCTAGACGGCTAGATAACGAGATGATTGCGAGACCCGCAGAGTGATTGAGGAAAGCACTCGGAATCGTAATTGAAGCTGATTTTTCATTACATTGTCACAACAACTACTTGCTTTCTGCGCGCGAACCATCAACTCGCCTGAATGGCGCGTTAGTTAGATACCGTTGATCGTGGATTCTTGTCCAGGGCAAACATCGTGTATGGATCAGATAACTTTCTGTTATTATAAATGCGAACATTTGGATGAATATTTGTTAATCAATCACACCATAGTGGCTGAACATACGTGGATAAAACTTGGCACAGAGCTGGATTATAGTCTGGAATATATAATTCTAACTATCCCGAGAAAATGTTAAAATATTATAATGTTATAATATAATGTTACATAAAGGAAATCTGCGGTAATTTAATATTTTTGCAAGGTTCTAGTTAATTCTTAAAACCTTCTACCCAGGGACATACTATATCAAGGTAGAAGAGTTAATTTATCCACTTAACGGTTGAAAATAACATGTCAATTCCAACAAGCTATTTCAGTCCCTTGAATTGTAACTAATGATATAGAAAACGCAATCCTCGAAGGTTGTTACTGCATTCACAGTCAATATAGTAATTTAAACATGTATACAAATTACGATAAAATCGGTGTCCCATTTACAATTTACGAGTAATATTTTCATCAGTAAACCTGTAACTAGGAGAAGAAATAATACTTTTTAAACTTTTTTTTATAACTCCTTCAAACAAACGACTGCGTTCCGAACGCCAGTTATAACTTAGAAATACTTTTAATTACTCGTGTTATTAATTGTTTCAATCCAGTAAAAGATTCACAGTGGAAAAAAACTGAAATCGGGGAGGCATTCGAATTTCAAAAGGAATATAAAACAAAAGTAACTTATAAAGGTTAAGTCTAATGAAGTTACCAGCAGTCAGAAGTCAGCCGTTCGGTGAGAAGAATGGGCAAGAAACCATACAAAGTTTCTATTTAATTTTTAAATGTTAAAAAATTTCTAGGGAGCATATTTGAGGATACCAATAATGTTCGTTTTGTAATGTGTACTCAATGCAATCCTATTAGAAACCAATTAAGTGTAGAGCATTAGCGATCATTCATTGTACTGTCTGTAACATAAGTAGAATCACATAACCAAATTAACACGCCACCAGTACACTAAAACTGCCCCCTTATTCAGCTAATACGAGCCGCTTCGCGGAGGCCTCGGAGAGCTTATCTCTCACGTGATTAGTAGAATTAGCGTAGTAAGCGAAAGAGACAGAGCACGGAGGCCGCGACGAAACATCCTCGAGTTAGTGTCATTTTCCTTACTAAATCGAGCCCCTGATCCACATAGTAGTTGAGTTTTAGTAGTAGACACATATTTGCTTTATTTCTACATACTATAAGTAACTAGCTATATATATAACACTATGTTGAGTAAATTTTGAAGCTAAGCTTCGTATGTTGCTGACTGTACATCATAGGCTGCAATCGAATAAATAAAAATGTGCGTTAGTTAGTATTTTATGCAATCTATACCATTCATCCCACTGTGACGAAACTGGTATTTCTCGAAAAAAATTGAGGAAGGTTAACTACCATCCCCACTTTAAATTTATGTTTACTTTGAAAGTAGGTTCGCAAATTGAATGAATGCCGAATGATATCCAGACAGAAGCCTAAATATTACCATATCACTTTCATATCGCCATGAAACCCTAACAACGCATTTTTCTATTAATTGGATTAAACCTCGTAGGCCTTCGTTATCACATCCTTGTTCCACTCGCGATGAATCCAAAACAATAACCCAAACGGATTGCGATCAAAAATTTATTTCACGAACATTTTAATCCAAGCGAGATTGTTAATTACGCAGCTGACTACTGAAACATTAGTGCTCGTGTCCTAATGCGAAGCATCATAATACTGGCTAGTGGAAAAATAAAGAAGAATATAGAATTCTTTCTAAAAAAGAAAGGAGAGAAACTCCTGAGAATCTTGTAGCACGGTAAGTTAGTAGTCATAATCTTACTTCTATTATAAAAGTTTAGATGGTTGGACGTTTGTTACCCAATCACGCCAGAACTGATGAAAGGCGCCGTTGAAACCGATGAGGTAGCTACTAATAAATACTCGTAATAGCAATCCATGACACTTTTTTACACACGACCATCAAAAATATGAGGCTGTACAACGTAAATTTTTAATTTAAATACATACTTATAAAGATTAATACCCAGACACTGAACAAACATGTCCTGGGTGAGAATCGAACCTGACCCGTTAATGCTTTGTGCTATGTATTAAGTCACCGTAGATCGTAGTGAACCGTGGGAGAAAAGAATAACAAGAGACAGGCGGAAAATTATTGACGAAAATTGGCCCCAAATACTGATTTGGGTATACTGATACTCCCTCTGGTTTTCATCTGGAGATTCTGGTCAAACAGAAACAAAAGAAAAAAACTACGATACACGTAAGAGCATTAATACCACATGCAGCAAACACCTTCCATAAACACAAAACATTGATTCAAATCAAGTTTGTAAGTTGTGATCAAACGTAATAAAATGTATAAGAAATATAAACATCTTTAAAAGAAGTTGTCTTGTCAAAACAAATCTTAATCAACACAAAATAAAGTGAGTTTTCTTTTTATCGTTCGGAAAATTCCGTGAACAGTGATAGCCCCTCTCATTTGACCGGTGCATATTTCCTGCAACGATATTATTTATCTTCGAAATCATTAGCTCACGTTATGCTCCATTTTAAAGGAATTGCACAAAGTGTCAATAAATGCAATAGGATAAACTGTAATAGGGTTTCTCGGTAATTCAATTCATCGATAAAATTCACGCAAAAATCCAGCATCTGTATTTTCTGGAATCCTTAGCCCGGTCTGCAAGTCTAAAGTGAATAAACATTAGCTTACCCCATCTTCCCCATCACTGGTTGCAAAACGATCGCGATTACATAGCGTGAATATAGAAGATTTATACCTATAGCACTTAATAGATTTTTATTTTCACAATCCTATTAAAAAATATTTATAGAAGGCAATTGTCTATATTTAGTTGTTATGTGATGGATATTTCTCGGAAGGCCCGGCGGAGCACGTTGGCGAGTAATCACTACATTATGAAAAATATATTGCATTTTCTCAGATTAGTCGGAGAGCACTAAAGGTTTAACCCTTTATCCCTTAGGGTTGCGTAGTCAACAGGGAACCCTAATTGATTCCAATCTGTCGAAGGTATAACTCAATGACTGCTAAAAAGCTTTGTACCAAAAAGCTGTTGCGTGTTTGTAAATGCATTAAAATGATTTTATCCGAGAAATTTGTGAGTGCTAATTTTTTTTTCTGTTACATGGATTTGACACTTGTATGGGGCAAGTAAATCTGGGATGATATTTTACTTGTCTATTCCATTGTATGGGGTGTATATATATATATGCGTAGGTCTAAATTATAATATGGGGTTATGTGAAATAATTCACGGTAGTAGGTGACATATAACTTTATAATGTTATTGTTGCAATGAAGGTACGAAACCCAAACTGCGCGTGGCCCGACAAGTACTTTGTAGGCTTTTTAAGTTTTTTTCACCCGCAGACAATTAAATTTTCCATGCACAGTTATACATTTCATTAGTCTCACACACATTTTAAGTCAGTTTAGTCAAGTTTTATGGTGGAGTGACTTTAAAATTTTCGTAAATACACAAACTTGCTTCATGAAAATAAAGTTTAATACGAAACATATGCCGTAATCATTGTCATTTCAAGCCCGCAGGCTTCACGTTTTATTTGTGGAAACTGAAATAATCATATCGCGAAATATAAAGTAAAAACAATGATTGCATCAGACATACCTACCATACGTTTTTGGTATCAATATTATGGCCGAGGTAATAAAACCTATTTAACAGAACATGCAGCTCTATAGATACATGCATCACAGTACTCGTTGGCAATTTAGGGGTGGCTAATTGACAACGGCCACTACCTTACTCCGTCCTACCCTTTTGCTATACTTACAACTAAGTTTTATTCAATAACACACCCCTACCAATTGTAGAACTGTCGTTTTTTTTAATTTCTGACGGGATTGCGATTGACCTCAATCTCACCTGATGGTAAGTGAAGATGAGGCCGAAGATGGAGCTCGCTTTCCAGTTAGCAGCCAATTCACTTTTTTCTTAAAGTGTCCCAAGTTAATGGGATTATTCGTTATTATACATTCAAATATTTTCCAATAACTTATTGCGATTGGCGTAGGCAGTGCAACACAATACGATAAGACAATTGTGTGGGAATCTAGCTGCTAGCTTTCAACCAGTCGGTGAAAAGAGATTATACCTAGAGGATACAGTTAAGCTAAATTGAACCTTCGGTTGGTGATTAGAGGATAGAAAATACTTGACACAACCTTAAATACGATATTTATTTTTAATGAAAACTCAAATTGTGAAGAACAAACGAAGCAATAAATAATAAAAGAATCTTGGCGCAATAATGCATACCAACGGCGCAGTTTCCCATTCCTTCAGTAAGCATGATTTTTCCAACGGAGAAAATACTATGTTTTAAGCATCTATCCATGGCTTGTCCAATATTGAATAACCTCGTTTGACTTTTAAGAACGTTAAAGAAAATTTGTTATTTCGCTTCAAGATAATTGTTAACATTTATTACATATTGATACCTACATACTTTTTCACCTAAAAAGATGTACTCGTACATACGGCTCTAACCGGGATTTTCTACTTTCCCGAGATAAGAAGTATCCTGATATAATATTAAGATTAAGATGATGAAGATATGATTATGAATTACGATAGTTTTCATAATCTTAAATCCATCGACGAATAGTGGTAATACATAATCTAAAGTAATTATTATCCATATTTCAAGAGAATCGGGTCAGCAGTAAAAAAGTTACAAACAAATAAACTTAGAGACGAAGTAATATTGTAGATCAAAGACATAAATAAGCCATAATCAAACCATCTCCAACAAAATGGAATCGGTAAAAGTTGAAAGAAATAAGTTTATAAAAGCCAACCAAAGCTAAGTGACAAGAATTCTTGGAAAATCCAACGGTCAGTGTTCTATGTCTAGGTAACTACATCCTTGACACGATAGCAAATAAGATAGTAGTGTCGGGAAACGAGAATATTGCTCTATATTGCTTGCTACCAATCACTTCGAGCACGAAAGCGTTCCACCGCAAAACACAGTGGATATTCCAGGAGCGGCCGCGTTATCAAGCTCGTAGTTCAAATTGAAAGATCGGGAAATGCATCCGAAAATACTCGTATTGTACCATTAAGTTATTCCACGAATATAATACAATACAACGCCGAACTTACACGAGCGTAACACGAATGTTGTGATGAATTTTCGGGCTGAAAACTTTTCGCAGTTAAATTATATACATATTTCCTGCAACCAACTACGATGTATGAGGCGTCTAATGAGAATACCGATGGTCACGTGCACTTACCACCTAGAACAGAGTCCCCAACAAATGCATTCTAAAACAAAGTTTTTTGTTTAATAAATATATTTAAATACCCTGGTGTTGCAAGCGTCCATCTGTGTCAGTTTACCATAAACAAGTGGAAACAACTTGTAATAAATGATAGTGGGAATATTAATATAATATAAATTATATTTTGACTATTTATTTTATTTTCGCGCTGAATGACAATAATATCTATCATAAATGTTGGTACACTGACGTTAGACGTGGTGTAATGAAAACATTTTTAAAACGAGACACGTCTATAATTAAAGAGTTTCTGAGCTCTGCGTCTTTGCTCTAGATGATTTACTAGCTTTCCTACCGCGCTCCCAGCCGGGTTCAGAAACAAATTAATTTATCCCGGCATTATTACATACCTTATGTCCCTATGGAATACTATACATTTCGAAAACTGAAAAAAGAATTAATGAAAATGTGCTGTCAAAGGAATAGCGTGTACTTTAACCAGGTTCAAAAATCAACTACACCTCAAACGAAGTGCATAACAAGTAAATAAAAGGGAAAATAAGGTCATAACTCTGAGAATTATCCCCGAGAATAACAGTCTTTAAAGTATGCAAAATTCCAGGCGTGCTATGCAAAATCCGAGTAACAGATTCCGAGAGCGCGAGCAACTAAATGAACGACATCTTTACAAAACTAAAAGTCGCGATAGTCGCTTTAATTGTAAGAATGTTTGCCTTATATGCCATTCATCCGACTGCGATGAAACTTTGGGGACTAGTTGCGAAAAAAGGGTTCAGAATAAAAAAAAAGAGACGCATTTTCAACGCAAGCCGGGCACAGTTAGATTTCAATAAAAACTTTTTTCCTCTAACGTGTAGGTTTTGTTCATAAATTGAAAAGGTTAACTCTGCTGTGAGACAGTCCGCGTTACTTCTGATTCTGTAAGCAGCAGGTGATCTTTTACATGTATCGTAGTTCATTCTTTAATAATGAGTATTAGGTAACTGACCTATCTCGAATAGGTGCCAAATTCGAGTATCGTGCTCTACGCGACTTCTTATTATATTTGTCTGTATACGTGTCTTCGTAGCTCACATGGAATTATTGCCGTTTTGATTTTATTAGCAGCTTGTTTCATCGGGATGGTTTGATTAAAATCTTAATAGTTGCGTGAAAGTTAGGTCCCTTTCTGTATCGATGTAAGAATTTCATAGACATGTAATGGAATATTTTATTACTGTGTCTCGTTGAGCATAATTAAAAATAATGCTGTTCGTCGGTAAGCACATCTCTTGAGAGCGGCTAGACCAATATGGCAACTTTTTTATAAGTTTTAACGCAGATTTTTAAGGTAAGATTTTTTTTTTATTTAATAACAATTTAATGTGCTAATTTGGACCTTATAGCATGTCTGATCTGTTAGTAATTAAAAATATTTTGACATGAAAATTTGAAATTAAGTGAAATTTTCGGTACTTGTATTTAAGCTACTTCAAGCACTAAACATTTTCCTGTACATTATTGATGATATAATATGGTCCACCATATGAAGTTGCATCTAATTCCACTTCACAAGAGAGAGGACTCAATTTAATATTTTCTACAAACTTAAAGATTTAGTAACTAAGTCAAGTTAAATATATAAAATAACAGCGACAAAATCTAAATGTATCGATAAAGGCTTTTGAACTTCTGAACTTTAAATAAATAAGTGTCCTGTCTAGCAAAATAGTAAAAAAGAAAGAAATGCTCGTAGTCTAGTCAACAAGTTCAAAAACGTGAAAAATAGAGATAAAGGTACTAAAAATATGAGTCATGGCTCATTCGATTCGGAATCACCTCTAGAAAAATGTTTTTGAAGGATTTTGGTGCAGGTAAAAAATTGCAATTGTTATTAACAAAATAAGATGAATAAAAAATGTTATTTCTTTTTTTGTTAATAACTCGAAAAATATTAACATATAAGCAATTTTGAAATGCGAATGCTCGTTAAAGGGGAGGAAATTTCCAATAAAAAGTCCTGACTCCCGGAACTCTATCTCCATTATTTATAATTTTAATTAGACGTTGAAAATAGGGCTCCGCGCGGCTGTTACGGCATGCGCGCGCCGCCGCTAAAGAGCGTTCAGCAATAAACTTTTTTTTTATAACATAAAATGTGATTTTAAAAATTTGAAAAGATTCTAGTATCTTCGTAACACTTAAAAGAGTCGAGCCCTGAAGAAAAAAAAATTAATCACCATTTTTCAAAAAGTTATTCAATTGTTAACTAACAAATATTTTCCCAATCTCCATTAGCATAAACAATGGGATGAAAGGTATAAATAATTGGCCTAAAAATTTTAAACTTCGTGGAGCCCTTTTGATATATGTACTTTATAAGATCCTGCGATAAATTTTCATAAAAGTTTATTAATTTGTTAATTATGATTTTTTTATAATTATGATAGTTATACTATTGAAAAATTCTAAATCTAAAAAATGTTGATAATTTTTTTTTCAACAAAATATTTATATGAGGCATAACAAAAAATTTATTGAAAAAAAAAAAATATTTATTAAAAGAATTTTTCAATAATATAAAGTACATATATCAAAAGGGCTCCACGAAGTTTAAAATTTTTAGGTCAATTATTTATACCTTTCATCCCATTGTTTATGCCAATGGAGATTGGGAAAATATTTGTTAGTTAACAATTGAATAACTTTTTGAAAAAGGTGATTAAACTGTTTTTTCTTCAGGGCTCGACTCTTTCAAGTGTTAAGAAGATATGTTTATTGCTGAACTCTCTTTAGCGGCGACGCGCGCATGCCGTAACAGCCGCGCGGAGCCCTATTTTCAACGTCTAATTAAAATTATAATTATAATGGAGATAGACTTCCGGGAGTCAGGACTTTTTTATTGGAAATTTCCTCCCCTTTAACGAGCATTTTTCAAAATTGCTTATATGTTAATATTTTTCGAGTTATTAACAAAAAAAGAAATATAATTTTTTATTCATCTTATTTTGTTAATAACAATTGCAATTTTTTACCTGCACCAAAATCCTTCAAAAACATTTTTCTAGAGGTGATATCGAATTGAATGAGCCATCACTCATATTTTTAGTACCTTTATCTCTATTTTTCACGTTTTTGAACTTGTTGACTAGACTATCGCCTCAATGGTCGAGTGGTGTTTAGCTCAGCTAGAGTTCTGGAGGTCCCGGTTTTGATTCCCGGGTCGAGCTAGGAAATAGAAATGTTTCTTTGTTTAGAAAATATTGCCTGTGTAGCCTAAGATTGTAACGTTGTAATGAAATAAGGTTTGATTCCTTTTATAAAAATATTCTAATGTTAAAAATCGTTGTCTTTTTGAATAAAAAATTTACTTCATATCAATGATCCAAACAGACAGTTGGCTTGATGGTTAGCGACTCTGACTGCCAAACCGAAGGTCGCGGGTTCGATTCCCACTTAGGACAAACATTTGTGTGCATGAACATGGCTGTTTGTTCTGTGTCTGGGTGTAAATATCTATATAAGTATGTATTTAAAAAAAGAGTAGTATATGTAGTTTATCAGTTATCTGGTTTCCATAGTACATGCTCTGCTTGGTTTTGGACTAGATGGCCGTATGTAAAATAAACCCAGGATATTTATAAAAAAAAAGTACCCCCTTTTTAAACGCGATCAAAATATGAACTCCTCTCCGAGCCGGCCTGTGCGAAGGGAGTTCTAGTACTTTAAAGTGTCGCCTGAATGTCACAATCATGTTGATATACCATGTTAAATAAAATTATTATAACTATCCTGAGATCCTATATTCTAATTAGAGCTAGTACTATGGATGCCAGATAACAGTGTAAATGTACTTCAATAATGCGAACAATACGTGAAATTCTTGTGGAATACGTATCAATTTCACCTTCGTTACATGTTCAATCCAATTAGCAAAATACATTATGATGTGTCAAACGCCAACCATAACTGAAACGCAATTGCAGCTGGATCGTTGTTTAGTTACATGATTAGATGTCAAAGTTTAGGTTTGCTTGTAATTGTTAATTGTTGGTAATGGTTAGGTGCATAAATGTGTAAGATAATTAAATCCAAATACAATACATACGCCTAGACACAGAACAAACTTGCATGTTGCTGCTCACAAATGTTTGTCCCGGGTGGGAATCGAACCGAGGACCTAAGGCGTGGCAGTCGAGGTCTCTAACCACCAAGCCTACTCGAAATTTTAGAATTTCTATGAACCGTTGGAAACAATGGTGCAATTTAAGTTTTTTTTTATAACGGATTTTATAATTTAAAGGTTGGAGGGTAGGGCCGTTTAGCGCGCTAATTAGATACCCTGATTAGTAAGTAAAGTACTACAGAGGTTCCATTTTCACTCAGGGAAATCTTTAAGAACACTGTAACAATTCTGTTTATTAATAACTGTATTTTATAAGTCTCAGGGTATTTATCCGATGGGCCACTAGATGTACTTATTGGGCTCTATAATTATCCGAACCCACTACGTGTGGGAGCAAGTGGCTTGAAGAAAGATAAAAATTACATAGTGACAACGTATCAATTGGGAATAGTAACAAAATGAAATTAGGAATTTAAATACTAATAATGATATAAATATCTTCACCCCTTTAATACCCGAACGGGAAGGCACAAGTCTCGTCTAATTCCACTTTGTAACGAAAATATTTTTAAGTTCTATCGCTACATTTTGTGAGCCGTCTCTCTGGTACCTTACCAAACCCGGGATATAGGCAATAGTTTCCAACAAAGAAACGTCAACTGTGGTTTGCGCGCCCAGGGAATCGAACCCTGAGCCTCGAATCTCTGAACCGAGATTTATAGCACCTATAAAATATTTATATTAATCATTTATCTCGAACCGCCAACGGAAGGTATGCTGTAAATGGTACCAAAAAAAATTCAGCTGGCACTTTCAGTGAACACGGACAGAAGTACAAAATAGAAAGAAAATAAAAGAAGATACTGAATAAAAAAAATATTCCACGCCTAGGGAGGTGCACTCAGTTCTCCGAGCTGCGATCTGCATTTCGTAGATTTATTTGTTTGTATCAATTAGAAATGCGGCGTCACGGCATTCGATGTCCACAGCTGATATGAGCTATCATCGCTTTTATATGAATAAACACCGCGTATTTGTACACTATATATTATATACCTAATAGAATAACTGCTTTTGCTATTAGACAAGCAAATCGTCATGCAAATTATCTATGACGTAAGATTTAGGAAAATACACATATTATTATATAATTTTTTAGAGTGGGGTCGAGCAAGTTTAATTATCTTCAGAATCTCCAAATAAACAAAGACTAGATTTTTTTGTACCGAATCCACGTTAAAAAATATGCAAACAAATCCTTGTCCATTATTTAATTCACGAGTAGTTCAAATATTAATCGAGAAGTAAAACGATAAACGAGCTAGATCAAATTCGACAATGAATTTACAGACTTGAGTGACCAAGTTGTGACGCCGCGCTGTAAGTTATTAGAAAATATATCGCCGTTCGCCCACCTGTTGATCCTTATCACCAAACGAGCAGTCGGTATTGTAGAAACACTCACAACTTCTTACGCACTCGACTAACTTCGAAAAAAAAAATCAACAATTTTCTAGGCACTCCATAAAAAGATTCCATGATTCATTGCATAATAATGCCATAATACCTATTGAACGTAATGTGACTGTTATTCTCGCGGCAAATTAAAAAGTTAACAATTAATTTACGACGAAAAAAAAAGAAAATTCCTATGAAAACTGTCTTAAATTAAATATCACTTACTTGGAAACATCATATTGTACGTGTGTGTAGAGTGGCATCGGCGGTTGCAGCTCGTGCAGCGGAAAATAAAAATCTTGCCCCCGCGCATATTCGCGCGTCATCGCGCAAAGGGCCGCTACGCGACCACTTCGTACCGCGGCGACACTAAACTGCCGCGTTGTACGTACGACTCCACATCGCGCGAATCATTGCCTCGGAGACGTGGACCGATACGCGTAACTGCTCCGAGCTTCTGAGCGAGATTTACCACACACCCCCTTTATATAGCCGATACTGTTCCTGGATTTCGTCACTCGAAATCCTATAATGTTGGGGACTTTTGCTGGAACTTTACCGTCCGCAAATAGCTTAAGGTTTAATACTTGAATGTGATTGCGAAATTTAAACGAGTAGGTTTTTTTTTCAAGTTGTACTTCGATAGGTTTAGTGCAGTTCTTGTTGCAGTTACTTTACAACAAGGCTGGCTTTTTATTTATGATTGAAGAAGTTATTAAGTAGGTACAGAATCAAGATAAATCAAACTGTAAAAAGATGCGCAGATGCTAAAGTGCAATTGCTACCTATTAGAATGAACATTCATACTCAATTCAACCGTATAAATACGGGACCAATGCATTATTGACCTTTTAACTTTCAATCAACACTAGTTGATCATTTGTTCACCGTAAATTGTACAGGTCACACAAAGTGTAACTAATATTGTTATATTATTATGTCAAGAAAAACAACAACGAGTAACACCCGCCTTCCCGAGGGAACTTTTGTTTTGCATTTAAAATAATTTATTGTAATTTATAATAAATTATATATAAAAATAATCGAATCTACGATCTGCGGCTGGTAGTCAGGATCTCTAACCACCAAGCCGACTGGCCCGTCAAATAACATCAGTAAGATAAATATAATTGAGAACAGGGTAAGCAGAGGACATATAGCCTCTATTGACTACGAATAAGCGCCGTGATATAATCTGCCGACCTGCAATCCTGTTGCCGGCTCTTATTTCCAATTTCAGATAGAGCGATATTAAAAATGAGATGTTTAAAATAAATATTTACATCAGCCGCCTACACTACACTTTTACAATTTTTCGTTACAAAGAACAGTATTTCTCACAAAGAACAAATTACTTACAGTTCACTTAAAATGAGTTATCCACAAGCCAGTTTATTTTAATTGCATTTCAAGTTACTACGCTTTAGTATCAATATTTTTAGTCTCATATACAATTCATTAGTTTGATGTAAATTTTGATAGTGGTAATGCGTGCCCCCGGGAAGGTTTAATAAAAATATTAAAAATGCATTGCAACGCATGTTAGCAACGGTGGCCTGTGACAAACTTTTTTTAATCACACTCGCACACTTCAGACTTGTGGTGCACGCCAATTCGACGCGTACATACCCCGAGCAGACAATAAATATGCCAGCGTATTTTGACGCCCCTTTCCTTTTACACCCGACTCTTACAGGACCATTATTGCAACTCTGCACATATTTTTTGTGTGAAATTGCCAATTAGTCGCGCATTGAGTCCCAGCCAACCTCCCCTTTATCTGAAAATCACGTATTAAAGTGAAATAAATACCATATTATACAAATTGGCATTTATGGGACACTTATGAATTGTCAGGCTGTGATACCTATTTTAATAACCGGTTACCAAGGCGATTTCTAACAGCATCGAAGACTTCTGACCCATATTAAAAAGAGTTATTCATACTTTATCTATATGTGGATACATATAGATCTTAGGAATCGATTTATAGAGATCTTAAGATTCTAGTTTTAGGAATGACTGATTAAGGGGACTGACCTAGTCGTGTTTTTGGAAGATTGCTATGCGCTGATGAATTTTTGGTCGTAAGCCTGGTAAGCGACTTGTTCAAATCTAGGCTAAGCACTTGGCAACTTTGCGCCGCCCACACAGCGGCCCGCCCACATACCGCCCTACGGACTGCTTGTGTTGCCGAATTTATTTAATTTTTTTAGATACATCCATTATATTATACCTATAATATGAAGTTGGGTCTATACGCCAGGCGGGAGGCTCGCTTTCATATGTTCACACGTATACATTATACAAATATGTCGTAAAATGGTGCATCGTGCCACCTTAGTACCCGATAGAAGCAACTAAAAAGCTATTGCATTTTATAAAGCAAGAAACAAAATTTAAACAATATCGAAGCCAAATAACTTTCTTCTTTATAAACTTTCGCAATAAAATTTTTGTTTTTCAAACAATATGCAACACAAAAGTTTTCTGTACACTTGGAAAATCGGAAAGTTTTGACCTTTCCTTAAAGCATTTGTTAATGTTTATGGTTACATAAAAAAATATTTAAAGAAATATTAATGCTATGTTATTCATTTAAATACGAAATAAAGAACAAATACTTTAAAGTAAAGGTCAAAACTTACTTCATTATAACCATAAAATATCTAAAGGGTTCCAAATTAACACAAACTTTTTTTGATGTGATATTTATAATCTAGCTGTCCCCCGCGGTTTCACCCACGTTACCGAAGGATATTATATATTCCCGGGATAAAAAGATAGCCCAGGTCGTGTTCCAAACTATAATCTATCTCTCTGCCAAATTTCATCCATCCATCCACCGAAGCATTCGCATTTATAATCTGTTGTAATGAATACATATAAATGTCATATGGTATATAATTTTTCATCAAAGTAAGTAATAGATACTGATTACTTAAGGAATGGTTGCATTACATTTTAAAATGAGCAAAACTGATTCTAATATGAAATCGGCTTTACCGACTAGTCAGAACATCCTTAATGCTGAGATACATTAAATAAATAAATGTCCCGGGACATTCTTTACACACGGCCATCAGGTCCCAAACTAAGCAGAGCTTGAAAATTCAAAAAATTCAAAATTCAAAACCATTTATTCAGTTTAGGCCCTCAGAAGGCACTTATTAAGGTCAAATTTAAAGTTACTGAAGCTACTACCGGTTCGGAAGTCAGCCTTCAACTGAGAAGAACCGGCAAGAAACTCAGCAAGGTTACATTCTTTTTTATTTTATTAAATTCTTTTTTATCTATTCTGACTTTTTGGCTATTTTATAACATCAATTTTACATATTTTTATATTTAACAATTACAAAATACTTAATAAAGCTAACATTCAAAAACAAAAAACAAAAAAAAAAAAGAAATAACAAGACTACAAAATAGAAAATGACAATAATTACTTACAACTTAAACAAGAAAATTAGAGGTGCACTGTGCAGAGAGCAGCTATTTCCATACATTTTTATCTTCAATATAATGAACCACCTTGTAATACGCTTTTTCTTTCAAAACTTTCCTAATATAATTTTTAAATTTATGATCAGACATTTTGGTTACTGAAAGCGGTATCTTATTATAAAATCGAACACAATTACCAAGAAATGACTTGTTTACTTTAGTTAGTCTAAAATATGGAACAACTAACTTCTCCCTTTGTCTTGTATTAATATTATGGATATCCAATTTTGACTCAAACATTCCTATGTTTCTACGTATAAACATTATATTTTCATAAATATATAATGAAGGCAATGTCATTATATTTATTTCCCTAAATAAATCTCTTAATGATTCACGGGGACCCATACCGTAAATTGCACGAATTGCTCTTTTTTGTATAATAAATATTGATTCTATATCCGCTGCTGCTCCCCAAAATAAAATACCATAGGACAAGAGGCTATGAAAATATGCAAAATAAACTAATTTGGCTGTCTCAACATTCGTCAATTGTTTAATTTTCCTAACAGCAAATGCAGCCGAACTTAACTTAGCAGCTAGAGTATCAACCTGAGGTCCCCACTGCAATTTATTGTCTAATGTAAGACCCAAAAATACCGTTTTATTAACAAGATCAATATGGCTCCCATCTATTATTATTTGGCTATCTACTTGTGCTACATTCGGTAAAGAAAACCTTAAGCATTTAGTTTTCTTTGAATTTAGTAATAGATTATTTGTAGCAAACCACCCACAGACAATTGACATAGTATGATTAACTTTAGTTAGATCTTTGTCTTTTCTATCAACTTTAAAAATTAATGATGTATCATCAGCAAACAAGACAATATCTGTGAGATCATTTACAACATATGGCAAGTCATTTATATAGACTAAAAACAAAAATGGACCTAAAATTGAACCCTGGGGTACCCCCATTTCGACTAAAGAGCCCTTGGATGTTGTGCCAGTAATCCCTACCTTTTGTTGACGATTTGATAAATAAGATAAAACAAGATCATGAGCAGTTCCACGAATTCCGTAGTAGTCAAGTTTTAGAAGTAGCGTACGGTGGTCAACGCAATCGAAAGCCTTGGATAGATCACAAAAAATGCCAATCGCATCCTGAGAATCCTCCCATGCGCCATAAATGTGTCTCAGCAATGCTGCTGCCGCATCGGATGTAGATCTTCCCTTCGTGAAACCGAACTGATGACCATGCAATATCTTATGCTTAGTAAAGTGACCTAACATTTGATTAAGCAGCAGTTTTTCAAAAATTTTACTAAGTGCTGGCAGAACGGAAACTGGTCTGTAATCAGAAGGATTCTCCTTACAACCGGACTTAAAAATAGGTACTATTTTACTGTATTTCATCAAATCAGGAAAACAACCCTGATCAATACATTCATTAAAAATATTTGACAAAACCGGTGCAATCACTGTTATTATTGATTTTACGATTGTTACTGATAAGCCCCATAAATCTTCAGTACTTTTCATATTGAGCGAATTAAAAGTATTTAAGATATCGCTAGCATTAATATGCTCAAATTTAAAACTAGGAAATATATTATGAATATGCTGTTTGAGTAAAGATTCCGCTACTATAGGACATGATTTAAGGCTTTTAGTAGTTTTACCAGGTATACTCGTGAAGAAGTTTTCGAAAGCACAGGCTACATCTAAATTATTCGTTAAAATTTTATCATTAATTTTAAGAGTTACCTGTTCATTATTATTTCTAATTTTACCAGTTTCCGTATTAATAACATTCCAGACTGTCTTTATTTTATTATTCGCATTACCTATTTTATTACATATATAGTGAGATTTAGCTTGATTACACACTAACTTGAATGTTTTTGAAAAGTTTCTAACATATTTATGAAATTCCTCGTTATGAGTTAGAGATTTTAAATGATAAAGTTCATACAACCTATCCCTGCTCTTACGAATACCTTTAGTAGCCCAGTCACTAAATCCCATTTTACTATTTACCTTCACTATTTTAGTAGGACAGGCTCTATTAAAATTATCGCAAATCCCGGACAATAAACCTTCATACAAGACATTGGGCTCATTACTATGATATATTGTATTACAGAGTTTCAGTTCTAAATTATTCTTAAAGTTGTCTAATCTTGCCTTAGTAGTAGGTCTAATTACTTTCGTTACTTTAAATACTTGTCTTTTAAATGGCAATTCTATTAATTGAGCCTTATGATCCGAGCGAACACCACTAATAATCGATTTCCCTAGTATACTACTATTAGTTAATATATTATCAATACAAGTAGCCGAAGTGGCTGTAGATCTTGTTGACTCATTAAATAATATATCTAAGTTGAATGATTTGAATAAGGCAACTAAATTCCGACTTTCAGATGAGTTACTAAGAGTATCTACATTAAAGTCGCCACATAGAACTATTGACTTGTTACAATTATTAAATAACTTACGAAGAATCTCTTCTATTATAGAGGTAAACAATAAAAAATTTGATGCCGGTGGCCTATAAACACATACAATAATATAGCTCTGCAACTCTGCACAAGACACCTCACAAACACGCTCAACAGAGAGGCTGCAAATATCTTTCCGATCCTTGAATTTAATATTATTATTTATAAGAATTATTGTGCCGCCACCTTCTGCAGATAATCTATTGAATATACTGGCAACTGTAAAGTTTTTAATATTAAAAAGCATAGTGCCCGGTTTCAACCATGTCTCTGTAAAGCATAATATGTCTATAGTTATTTTATCTAACAATAAATGAATATCTAGAATTTTGCCAAAGAAGCGATTAATATTCTGATGTATTACAAAAATCGAACTGTTGAGCTTCTCTGTTGTCAAAAGTTTTTGTTTAAAGAACTATTCTGAATATTAATGTTAAAATTACTTATTTTTACTGAGTTATCCCGTATCCTATTAATATTATATGCTACAAGTGACGCAATCAATTTCTTAAGCTTTTTTGGAATAAACAGTGTATCCTGTTTCAATTTTAACTTACTAACAAACTTGTTAGTATCAAAATATATAAAATTAGCACTATGACATGTAACATTATGCATATGGTTATTTAAATGCCAAATATAATTATTCTCCATATCTGAGTAGTTTGAAGAGTATGGGAAAGCACATAACATTATTTTCATTACCCCTAATTTTGATAATGAGTTGAGACTATTTATCAAATCTTTTTTACTGATATTTAAAGCATTGCCAATTAAAATTATAATTATGGTTTGTTCATCAAACTTTGTATGCAAAATTTTATCTACTATTTGTTTGTATGATGCCCCTGGCATACAATAATTCATGACTGAATCAGTTATTTGGTTACTGATTATTGAGCCAAAGTCAGATCCTATTTTATCCGAAAAAACAATTGTCTTTGTGACTGTAGGATTGGATGGATTAGAATTTAATTGCGTGACCTGAACATCAGTCTGTTTCGTTTGAGATATTGGAAGCGATTCACCTGGCCCAGCTGGTGAATGGTCACAATCACATATATGATTATGGGACAGAGATCTTAATGTGTCCTCATTGTACTTACATAAGTCAACCAGGTGAGTCGCCGCCAATATATGCTCATTTATTTGTTTTTGAGCAATTTCATATCTAGAAACTAAGTCCCTAAGACAGATCTCCTTGTGCTCAAGGTCTGAGAGCAAGCGCTGAGTGTCAGTATCATACAATTTTTGACAATCATTTAATTTATTATTGCATTCTTTTAAATTTCTAATTATTTGGATCCTCTCTTTCCTTAATTGAACATTTTTATAAAAACATTTTTGTTTTTTAACTACTGAGTTTACTTTTCTAATAAATTTATTTAATTTTAAGTATTTCTTAATTTTATTATGACTTTTTAATTCAATTTTTGTTTGTTTAAAGTAAACAGAGTGATCACTATCCTTATTAAAAAATGCTTCAGAATTTGCCGGCTGAGTACACAAATCACTCCCAATCAGCTCATCAAAGAGGCTCAATGTATTGTTGGTTTGGTGACAGCTTGCTTCAGTTTCCAAGCGGTTAATTTTATCCTTCGCCTGACCCAAGCTGCTTTCCAGGCCAGAGATGCGAGCCAGTGCGTTCTCATAGGTGGTACTACACTCATTGAATGTACCCACCACCCTCTCTAAGCGGTCGCGCTGATCAGTCACTTCTGTGTAGTGGTTGTGAAGCTCAGCCAGGTCCTTCTTCAGCTGACTATTTCTGTTGTTCACTTCTCTTACTTCCTCCTCACTTTCTTCACGCTCCCGAATTAGTCGTTCACAGAGAAGTTGAGAGGCCTTAAGGTCTTCTAAAGCCTTTCTGAGCTTGGTCTCGACATCACGGGCACAGGCCTTGCGAGTCATCATGTTAACAGACATGAATCCACAGACCCTGAAGTGCAAAGACAGAAAGCTGAGAAGTGAACAATTTGTTTCCTATCTGCTATCTATTAATGAAGCAGTTTCAATATTAGTTTCTATCTTTTATTTGCAGGTAGGTATGATAAAAAGGGATATTGAACTAAACTAGGGGCTATTACTACTTAAATACAAATATTATACAGTGTTTAGTTATGTATAGTGTACAGTGTTAAACTAAGTATTAAAGTGTCTGAGGCAAGTTATATTATCATCAACTGTGCTTCCACAAATTTGTCAAACAAGGTGAGATTTGAAGGTGCCAAACTGAGTTAAGGACGTCGCTCAGAGAAATGAGCCGTGAGTAGGGTTAATGTATACTATGTTGTGTGTAAAAATGAACATAAATAAATACAATACTCCCCAGGTTTTAAGTCGTTCAGTTCAAATTTTATCCGTTTCGAGCCGTTGTTTGGTTGATTTTTTTCCGATGATAGGATTGATAATTTGTCACCAACACTTTAACATGAATTTATTTAGGTTTACAATGATTTTGGCTTTGAATTTCGATCAAATATTGTGTTTAATATAAATTTTTAATTAATTTAAAATACGATTAAAATTTAGACGTCTACTCGACAGGGTTGCCAGCCAGCAAAAAAAATGTACTATGGAAACCAGATAACTGACATATACAAATTTTTTTTTTCTAAAAACATAATTATATAGATATTACACCCAGACACAGAATAAACAGACATGTTCACGCACACAAATGTTTGTCCTGGATGGGAAACGAACTCGCGACCTTCGGCTTGGCAATCAGTGTCGCTCACCACCAAGCCAACAGGCCTGTCATTGATGTCGATACGTGTAAATAAGGAATGTGTAAAAACCAGCGTACCTATGGGAGTCTATATCTCTATTTTAAAGGTCTCAATATGGATTTAGATCAAGGTTTTAGTGTTTGAAATAAATACTTCTGGTATTATATAAACGCCTAAGAAATTACGGCGATTCCAAGAGTATTACTTAGAAAGAAAAAGAAAACGTAAAATGGTAAAAACTTACGTAAAGAGTTAAATAAAACATTTCTTTACAACAGTTTCATACTTATAAAGCTTCTCGTTTTTTTATTCAATTCGAAATACAGTCGGAAAAATTATTGCAGAGTTTTGTTAACCTCAATGAATAAATAAATAATATATAAACCTGATATAGGAGGGAGCCACAGTGCCACGCTAAACATCGGCTGTGTATTCAAAATACTATTAAAATTATTAAAAGTGCATAAAAGTGTAATAAAGTGAATAATAACAATAGTTTTCACGTCGATTCAACTTGTGAAAGAATAAAAACTGACAAAGAAGCAGGAAAATTGGACAAATATCAATATAGAAGTGGACTTGTGAAGCCGGTGTTATATCTACATAAAGTGAAAGTATTTGCGAACTAAATTACCGAGAGTGACATTTATACAGCGTTTTAGTACCTTGTTTTCACGTCTTCATATCAAATCGGCGAAAAATCATTCTAAAGAACAACTCTGAGAAAATATTGAAATTATAACCTAAAACAGAAAAAACGAAAGTCATCACCGCAAGAAATTGTTTCGATAGGAACGCCATCTAGTATCGTGTGGAAGAATTTTCATATCGCCTTGCTGAAGAAAGTTATTATTGACAAAAACGCCACCTACCAGTGAATAACATAAGTACCAAGTCCGATCAAACGTCAACTATCCAATTGATTGTTATCGACAAACCCAATTAGTTCTTTATTGTACTCATAGAGGACGCCAGCTGTATGTAAACAAAGAAAAATATTTTTTAGAACTAACATTTCTTTTACTTTACCATTTACCATCCTAAAGAAAATACAACAATGGAAGAAATAATGGCAACACTACGCTTAATCCAAAAAGATCTGGAAGAACAGAAAATCACAATAAAGAAAAATGGGATAGAAGTTGCAAAAACAGTTACGGATAACATGAATTTAATTCTAGATGAAAAACTAAATCACCTGGAACAAAAATACACAACCCTAAAAGAAAAATGCGATAAACAAGAACAAAGACTAAATATATTAGAGAAGCAAGCAAGAAACCGAAATGTTGTATTTTTTGGCATCGAAGAAAATAATTCATACTATTCTTACTCTGACTTGGAAAGAGAAATCATCGGTTTTCTATCAAGATATCTAGGCATAAAATTGGAGTATAACGATATTCAAGAAATCAAGAAGATAGGAAAAAAATCATCTGAAAGACCAAGGCCCATTGTGGTGACACTGACCACAGTCGGCAAAAAAGTTGAAATTTTTAAACAAAAGAAACTTTTAAAAGACACTAATTACTATATTAAGGAAGATTATCCACAACAGGTTTTGGAAAAAAGGAAAATGCTACAAGAACAAATAAAAATTGAAAAAGAGAAAGGAAACAAAGCAATAATAAAATATGACAAATTAGTTATTATTGGAAATAAAGAAATAAATAATGCAGCAGGAAACAATAAAAGATCTCTTCCAATGTCGCCCCAAGAAAAATATAACCGCAAAGATTCACCGCATACAACTCAAGCAAAAAAGAAAAATAAACATGCATCAAACACCTCTCAAAATACACCTAGCTGTGCTGAAAACGTTGTAAAGCCGGGAATCCTCAATTATTTTGTGAATAGAAATCAAACCAACCAAGAATTGCCAAAAAATGATATGAACCAATAGCAATCGGCACCCCCTCTCAACAATAATAAAAACAAACCAAAAAATAACCACAACAACATTAACCATCTTCCAAGCCGGTTGGTCACCGTGGAAGATAACAACGACCACCACCCTCCAAGGAAACAACTAGAAATCCCAAAATCCGTAAACCCCGTAACAAAGAAGCTATACATAGCAACATATAACGTCAAAACACTCTCTTCACACGAAAGACTGTTGGAACTCGAAGAAGCCCTAGCAAAAATAAAATATGACGTCATTGGTCTGTCAGAGGTTAGAAGAACTGGCAGCCAAATAAAAGAATATAAAAATACAATATTATGTTACAAAGGCCATACGCCAGGTCTATATGGTGTTGGTTTTTTAATAAAAAAATCCTTACAACCTTATATTGAAGAATTTATAGGTTTAACGGAAAGAGTTGCCTTGCTAAACCTCAACATTCAAGGCTATAAAATAAGCATTATACAAGCATATTCACCCACAACTTTATCAAGCGAAGAAGAAGTAACAAAATTCTATCAAACTTTGGATAAAGCAGTACAGATATTGCATAAAAATCTTATAATATTAGGAGATTTTAATGCTAAAATAGGACAACCACTAAATGACGAATATTTAATTACAGGAAAATATGGATATGGAGAAAGAAATGACAGAGGTCAAAGACTAATAGATTTTGCATTTGAGAACAAACTTTCAGTGATCAATACTTATTTCAAGAAGAAACCAAAGCACAGATGGACCTGGCGTTCACCCGGCGGAGTATACAAAAACGAAATCGACTATATAATGTCCAACCAACCTAAAATATTCCAAAATATAGAAACACTAAACCTTAACTTCTCTACAGATCATAGAATGGTAAGGGCTACAATATCCATTAAAGTCATGAGAAAAACCCGAACTAAATTCACCAACTATAAAATCAGTACCTTAAAATCGGCAGAGGAAACTGAGACATATAAGCAACATCTAATACACCATATACCAAATATAGTTGAGAATCAAATGGGGATGACAGTACAGGAATATTACAACAAACTACTACATGCTATCAACGTCAGCTTGCAACATGCAAAACAAGTTGAGAACACTTCTACTAGACACAAAATTCTCTCGGAACGGACAATCACATTACTAAATAGAAGACAATCTCTACAAAAAATGTCAGACAAAACTCGATCGAAAAAAAACGAACTTAGCGCTCTATACAAGTTAACTAGTAAGTACATAAAAAAGGATTATAAGAACTATAGAAATGAGAAAATACAAACTTTCCTTACAAAAGGTAAAAGTTTTAAAAAAGCTTTAAAAGAACTCCGTACAAACAAGACTTGGATCGAGGGTTTAGACGACTCAGGACAAACAACACACAACCGTGGAGAAATAATTAATATTGCTACAGAATTTTATAGAAACCTATATAGTGTGCCGACGGAACAGATAGGGAATGACAACCACGAAGAGTTGAACAGCCGCGAGGAGGATAATATAGATTATATCGACGAAAAGGAAATTATACTAACAGCTAAGAAGTTAAAACTAGAAAAAAGCCCAGGCCCGGACTACATTACCAATGAAGCAATAAAAAATGGATGTGAAATACTGGCATCACCTCTTGCATCATTATTTAATTTGATATTAAAAACTGCGAACACACCAACACAATGGTCAGAATCAAATATAATCTTACTCTTTAAAAAAGGAAACCCTAATGACATCGGCAACTATAGACCAATAAGCCTTCTCCCAACGATTTACAAACTCTTCTCCTCCATAATAAATCAAAGAATAACAAAAACTTTAGTAAAGAAGCAACCGGTAGAGCAAGCTGGTTTTCGTAAAGGATTTTCTACAATAGACCACATACATACACTGGAACTCATTATGGAAAAATATCAAGAAAACCAAAGGCCTATCTACATAGCCTACATAGATTACCAAAAAGCTTTTGACACAATTTCGCACACCAGTATATGGGAAGCCTTAAATAAACAAGGAGTAGAAAATGAGTACATAAACGTAATAAAAAATATATATAACAACAGGGTTAGTAGAGTTAAACTGGATTCATGTGGCCCTGCTTTTGGTATCAATAGAGGAGTGAGACAGGGTGACCCACTTTCCCCAACTCTATTTATTGCAGTATTGGAATTAATTATAAACAAATTAGACTGGAGAAAGTACGGCTTGTATATCAAAGGAAAATATCTGAGTCATCTAAGATTCGCAGACGACCTGGTACTTCTGTCTGAAACTGGTGGAAACTTAGAATGTATGATACAATCGCTAAACGAAGCCAGCAGACAAGTTGGATTAGAAATAAATCTATTAAAAACAAACATCATGACCAATAGCTACAAACAAACAATCTCACTAGATCAAAAACCAATACAGTATGTGGATCATTATATCTATTTAGGAAAACGGATATCATTTGAAAGCAATAGCAACGAACTAGAGGTAGAGCGCAGATCAAAAATTGCATGGAATAAGTTCTGGAGTTACAAGGAGGTGATGAAAAGTAACATGCCAATAGAATTAAAAAAGAAAATGATGGACTCGTGCATTTTACCATGTCTCACATATGCCTGCCAGACATGGAAATTCACCAGTAAGGTAAAAAATACAATTGTAACATGCCAGCGAGCAATGGAGCGTAGCATGCTAAAGATAAGAAAAACACACAGAATCCGTCATACAAAAATAAGAGATATCACAAAAACAGTAGATGCGCTCAACTTTGCTCAAAGACTGAAATTTAAATGGGCTGGCCATGTAGCACGGCTTAGAGATAATAGATGGTCATTTGAAGTAACTACATGGAACGGTCCTCAGGGGAAGAGGCGTGTTGGCAGACCATGTATGCGCTGGGAGGACGACATTAGAAGAATCACCGGACCGGACTGGATCAAAGTAGCAAAAGACAGAGACAAATGGGTATCTTTGGAGGAGGCCTTCACCTGAGAGGGGTCCATGAGAAATATTAAGACATATTAATTTAAATTCAATATTAATTTTGAATTCAATTATAATAAGCAATAATAATATTATTCGAATATATCTGTACATTCGAATAATTCACACCTAAATTATTTTTAAAACTTTAATTATTTATATACTTATATTATATTTGAAATTAGATTAAGAATAAGATTATTGTTAATTTCATGGAATAAAAGGCTTTTTTATTTTTTATTTTATTTTATTATATAAACCTGGGACATTATTTACACACGGCCCTCTGATACTAAATTAAGCTTGTACTATGGAAACCAAATAACTGATACATATACTACTATTTTATTTTTTATTCATTCGTTAGATGAATCCGCAATTATTTTAAAATAATTAAAAGGCTTCACAAACGGTCCCTTATGATTTGCATGCTGACCTATATAACATAAACGTGCCTGAATAAAGTGAAATTAAGGGATTTGTGACTAATAAAACGAAATCACACAAATGCAAATTTAACATTTATGTTACAGAATGACGTAGGTTATTAAAGGTCTTGAAAATCGTCACGACATTTGACGAAATTGGAAAATTTCAAGCTAACTCGACGTAAACAAATGTTTTATACACTTTGCGCCGTATTTTATGAAGCCTACCAATTGTTGTTCCGGTTGCTATTTTTCAACTTTTTAGGGTACCGTGGTTAACAACCCTTTAGATTCACGATGTGCCTCCGGTTTAACTCAAAGACTCTTGGTAGTGTAAAGCGGTAATTTGGCATAATAATCAAGCTAAAATATTAAATTACTAAATTAAAATTGAAACTACAAAAAAGTTTTCTTTATACTACGGTTGTTATGGAGCTCCGTAACCATAACCGAAACTATCGGAACATCCGAAATAATTTCACATCTGTAACCGTAACCGAAACCAATATAATAGTATTTGTGGTGTATAATAAAACTCCTTACATAGTCTCGATGCTAAATCGCCAGATGCCTTAATTATAACGACATTATAATGTCAACTGTCTGTATATATTAATAAACGATTTTACATAATATCATGATTTATTATTGGCGACGAGAAAAAGTCAAATAAACATTGTGTAATTAGATATTATGAAATGGAAAAAGTAAGAAAATATCGTGGCACCCTACGCGGGATGCTCACACGACTCGACACCTATGTCGATCAGAGGGCAACGATGTCTGACGAAGACATTACTGCTCACTTCCGGAGCCTGAAGGAGACGATCCTGGCTATACGGGAGGAACAAGAGAAAATCGAGAACAAGACCGTCGACGACAAGGACGATGACGCTTATGATCAAGAACAAGAATACAGGTACGAATTCGAAGAACTTCATACAACGATAACAACCAAACTTTTAACAAAACAGACACATCATGGAGAACAACAGCACGGCCAGCAACAGCAACAACACATAAAACAAAGTGGATCCAGGCATAGAAATACACCGAAGATACAATTTCAACCCACACAACAATCAGAAACTTTCAACAATTTCAAAAAAAGGCTAGAAGTATATTTTCGATTGAACGACATATCGGAAGGACACATGAAAACGAATATCTTACTGTCAACATTATCACCAGAGCTCCACGAGAAACTTTGCGATTTAACATTACCGGAAGAACCAATGAATATGTTATTTGCTGATATTACTGAAATACTTGACGACTACTTAGACCCAAAACCTAGCAAATGGGCCCTACAACACAAATTCATAACAAGAACGCAAAAAAACGACGAAACTGTAGCCCAGTACGCCGCAGGGTTGAAGAAACTTACCACTAACTGCGAATTCAATTGCCAACACTGTCAGAAAAATACATCGGAAAGCTTTTTATCACTACAATTTATAAGTGGATTGAAAGATAGCGTACAAAAATTTTACAAGACCGAACAGTACATACATTCAAATCACTGACACAGATTGCGATATCTATTGAAATGGGAAAGGCAGAAAACGCTTCAATGATTACTAATGAACAACCAAGTACGAGTAGTGACCACATTAACAAAATCACCCCATACAAGAGACCGGCAGGACCAGGACCAAGTCCTAAAGATCTAAAAGGAAAATGTTTCCGCTGTGGTGCTGCGAATCACAAATCCAACAAATGTGGCGCTATAAACGTTACATGCCATAAATGTAATAAACTCGGTCACCTAGCCCGTGTTTGTCTTCAACACCACTCTGATGCGAGTCTTAAAAAGAATAACCCGAATACGAACCTAGTAGAAGACTCAACGACAAGTGACCATGATGACTGGAATGATATTAATATCATATCTGGAGAATCATCTGAGAAATATATGATAACGGTACATATTGAACACGTTAAAATAAAGATGGAATTTGACACTGGGGCTACACTAACTTCAATGTCATTACAAGACTATCAAAAACTAAACATTGGAAAAAGAATCTTCAAGACAAACATAAAGCTCAGAACCTATACTGGAGAAGTTATCAAACCAACAGGCGTGGCATACGTGCAATGCAGATGCCAAGGTAAAGAATTCCATGGAAAATTGTATGTCATCAACAATAACGTCGACCCCATTTTTGGCCGCAGCTGGATGAAAGAACTCAAAACACTGAACTTAGCAGACATAAAAGCCGTACAACATACTGAAAACATAGAATTAGACCAACTACTGGAGCTCTACAAAACATCAGTCTTTAGAAACGACCTTGGCGAAATACCCAATTACAGAGGACACCTAAACCTGAATGAAAACACTAAGCCAATTTTTATAAGACCACGAAGAATGCCTTACGCTTTAAAAACCAAAGTGGATGAAGAAATAAAGCGACTATGCACACAAGGTGTCATCACGAAAGTTGACCACTCTGAGTGGGGTACCCCAGTAGTACCAGTTGTCAAACCAAATGGGAATATCCGATTATGTGCTGATTATAAGGTTACCCTAAACAAAATTATACAAGATGAACAATATCCGATACCTATGATTGAAGATATTTTCACAGAGATGAATGGAGGTAAACTATTTTGTACACTCGACATAACTCAGGCGTACCTAAACATGGTGATGGATGAAGAGAGCGCAATGCTACAAACACTCAGTACACACAAAGGAACTTACAGAGTAAACAGGCTCATGTTCGTAGTTAAGGTCGCTCCGAGCTTATGGCAGAAATTCATGGACAAACTGTTACAAGGCCTAGAAGGCGTTAAATGTTTCTTTGATGATATAATTATACAAGGAGGTTACCAACAACAACTGCTACAGAGACTCAAACTCGTACTTGATAAACTAAAAGAAAGTAACCTTCGAGTAAACAAAGACAAGTGCCATTTTTTCCATACAAGTATAAATTACCTTGGACACACTATCGACAAAGACGGTCTACACAAAAACAGGGACAAGATAAACGCAATAGTTAAAACAGAACACCCAAACAATACAGCAGAACTAAGAACATTTCTTGGGATAGCAAATTTTTACAACGAATTCATACCAAACCTAGCATCGATCACGAACCCTCTAAACAATTTACTAAAGAAAGAATCTAGCTTCTTATGGTCTGCAGAATGTGAACAAGCTTTTATACAAATTAAGAAAGAAATTGTAAGTGAAAGAATACTGATACACTTTGACTCTAAGAAGCCGTTAGTGCTTTCAACAGACGCATCGCCACTGGGACTCGGGGCAGTACTATCACATAGACTACCAGATGGATCAGAAAGACCTATAGCATTTGCTTCGAGAACACTGTCAAGTAGCGAGAAGAATTACAGCCAAATCGACAAGGAAGCTACAGCGATACACTGGGGATTGAAAAAGTTTTTCTACTATTGTTATGGTCGAAAATTCATCCTCATTACAGACCCTAAACCGCTGACAATAATTTTTCACCCACATCAAACGCTACCAGCAATGAGTACGATGAGGTTGTTTCACTACGCTCAATTCTTATCTGGATTTGACTACAACATTGAATACAGAACTTCAGCGAACAACTCAAATGCAGATTATTTATCCAGATTTCCAGTAGAAAACACCAAGACCAACAGAATTGACCAAAATTACAGTTTTCAATTTCAGCAAATCCATACCATTGATATTAATCCAGATGTCATAGCGACGGAAACAAGAAATGACGCCGACTGTACAATTTTGCTACACGCATTGGAAACTGGCTAATCACTAAAAACACTCGGTTACAAGGACAATGAATTTACTTTGCATGATGGTTGTTTATTTAGAGGATCACGCGTCTTAATTCCAAAAGCACTTCGCGAACAACTGCTAGACGAACTACACCTCGGTCACCCAGGTATTGTAAAGATGAAGCTATTGGCTCGCAGTTTCGTATACTGGAAAGGAATTGACAACGACATTGAGACCAAAGTCAAGTCATGTAGAACCTGTAGATTGCAACAAAATGAACCAGAGAAAGCACCACTGCATCATTGGGAACAGCCACATGGCCCCTGGCAAAGACTTCATATTTAAGACACATATATAAGATTTCGCTGGACCTGTGCACGGACACCACCTCTTAATTATTGTAGATGCATTCTCAAAATGGACTGAGATTATACCAACCAAGTCCACTACAAGCTCTTGGTGCATACAAAAATTGAAAGAACTATTTTGCACCTTCGGAACACCTCACATCTTGGTTTCAGATAATGGTCGACAGTTCGTTTCGGAAGAGTTCGAAAAATACTTAAAATATTTTATGATCACTCATAAGACCTCCGCCCCATACCACCCTGCAACCAATGGGCAAGCTGAGCGTTTTGTGCAGACAGTTAAGAGAATCTTACGAAGCTTAGAGGGGGAAGGAGGTAACCTAGTAGAGAAGCTAGTGACAGTGAGAACTCGTCTCCGACGGACACCAAATGCTAATGGTCAAACTCCGTACCAGCTTATGTTCGACAGGGAAATACGCACGGCACTACATGCTATGTTTTTAAGAAAAGGAGAGAAGACCGCACCAACCCTTCAAGAGGTTAATGTTAGACAGTTAACCCAGGCGATCGGGTACAGGCTCGTGACTACACGAGTGCCACGCAGCGGTGGCAGTTTGGAAACATAGTAAAACGTTTGGGCCGACTTCACTATATTGTTCGCACCGATAACGGTGATGTCTGGCGCCGACACCTCGACCAGCTCTTGGGTGCACCCTTGATCCGCAGCAGCTAGGAGGGGAGAGATGTGGTGTATAATAAAACTCCTTACATAGTCTCGATGCTAAATCGCCAGATGCCTTAATTATAACGACATTATAATGTCAACTGTCTGTATATATTAATAAACGATTTTACATAATATCATGATTTATTAGTATTCATATCCGGAACCGAAATTTCATATCCATAACATCCCTACTTTTTACGTCTAATCAACTGTACGAGTTACAAAATTCACGGTAGTTGTATGTAATATAACGCAACTAAAAAGAAAATTATCACACCTTTACAGACTTTAAAAGTTAACGAGTAATAATAGTCGACCAGATTATAAAAGCGGAACCCTACACTGAACGTCCAACATGCGCTTGGCCGATTGTTTTTTGACTAAAAATATATATCCGGTAGGGTTGACGATTGTGGCCTTTTTCACGTCATTACCTGAATTAGGTCATGAATCATATTTATCCCAACAACCCAAAAGGTCAAGAGTGAGGTATTATTCGCAACCCTTAAAAAAGTTTCAATTCTGTACTGAAGCCAGAAGTGAGCAAGCAACATTTGACTGTTCAAATTATTCTTCACTAGCTGTCCCCTGCGGTTTTCATCGCGTTTTTTTTTTTTTGAATTCTTTATATTTGGGAATTAGGCCGATAACTGTCGTACCACTAGAGTATTAGTAGTAGTAGAGCTCTTAGTGCAGAGTTCGTCCGGGGAAGTACTACCACCTTACCCATTTCCGCCGTGAAGTAGTAATGCAATTGTATTACTGTGTTTCGGTTAGAAAGCTAAGGGGGCCGGTGAAATTACAGGCACATGAGACTTAACAACTTCACGTCTCAGGGTCGACAACGCATTGGCGATGCTCCTAGTGTTGCAAATGTTCATAGGCGGCGGTGACCACTTTCCATCAGGTGGACCGTCTGCTTGTTTGTCGGCCCAAGTGGCATAAAAAAAAAAAACGAAAACATTATAACCGGCGAGATGGACTGACAAAGGTGTCTTCTAAGAGGGTTCCGTCTGGCACCCTTTTGAAATTAAACCCTAAAAATCTTATAAGTACATCAATAATTTTCCCTCAATTCAAATAAAATATACAATTTTATTTTTCATAACAAAACGAAATACTTGTAGAGCTTACAGCAAAAGTTCCAAGAAGTAACGGATGCGGACACTCAAGAGTTTTAGTGCTGTCCACGAAAGCACTTCGAAAGTGCAATCACTCCATCGACATGCATTGGCCTTTATAACTTAAACCTATTGTGAAGCTTTACCAAAATAAAATTAAGGTCACCTTTAAAGGCCTTATATAAATGTTAAAAAATATATGTTTTTTGGAAAATGTATTGCACGTGCTTATCTGTTCTTGTACAAGGCTTATAGTATCAGTAATCCTGATACTTTACAATATATATACAATGTATATGTATTCTATAATATTGTAGTTTATATAAGGAGGGGTCACGAACTTAGGATTTTTTGGGGTTTCTGTGAAAATTTCTTTCACAATTTGAAAGGTACATTATTCAGGGTTGTCACACATCCCGATACGTTATATCCTTTGGGAAGGAGGGGTCCTCGCGAGAAAAACCGCGGCACGGAATGCTAGTAATATTATAATGTCCTAAAATTTGTAACGAAAATCAGTGAAAAACCTTGAGAACCTTAACGGTAAGCTATATGTGAATGCTTAAGCAAGTTGTAGAGCTTGAAAGGGCCTGTTAAAAAGTCTGCGAAAGTAATTCAAAGAAGAAAATTGTCTAAAATCTATATTAAGAATACATTTGAATCTATCGGGAATCATTTAAGTAAGAAATATTAATTTCTTATTAAAATTAATTTGCTCTTCATCAGGGAAAATTCTATAAAAATATACTACTGTGATTATTTCCAACATGCAAAGGAATAGACCTTAGTTATGACCATAAAGTTTATTTTCGTAATTCCTGTATTAAAAAAAAATCAATTACCCAAAATATTTTTAAAAAATCTATCCGATGACACCTCATAAAAGAAGATCGTACCCGCTCTGTCAAACTCGCATTTGCTTTGCCATAGTATTTGAGTGTACCCCGGTTCCCGAGAGCCTAAAGTTTATCTGTATATACAAAAATCGTATACACTCTATAACATATAATTTTATGTATCTCAAATTCGACCCGAATCCGCTAAGTAATTTTGGTGATAGAATCACAATAATTATAATATTTAGTGGAATTTCAAACATATGCGCGCGATGATTTCAGTTTGTATGTCTTTATATTCAACAAAAAAAGTAATTGATTTCGTTTTACCTAATGGCCATTATAGAACTGACAAATTGACTCACTAACGACAGATAAATGCGCTCGAGTTAATGTCGACCTTCATAACAGCAACCAATAAAATATTTAATAAATAATCTAGCTCGCAACCAATCGATGCCACACAAAAAAAAACCACTCTTAAATTTCTGTACGACACTAACACCCAGCCACAGTAAAACTAAAACGTTAGTTAATCATTTGATAATCACAAACTCACTGGCTACAAATACTGCAAATACCTAGATGCACTTCAACACAAGACAAACTAAAAGTGCATCTGAATGACGTAAGCAACCCTGAACCTGACCTTCATTACCGCGGCCACGCTACGACTTATCTCATTAGATCGGAATCCAATAACGTTTACTTACACATATTTTAAAACGCCACTCGAGTGGAGCGAGTAATGGAAACCGCTGTAATAATCACCGCGGCATTGAATGAATTGCACAAAATCATGCAGTGCGAGGATTTCTTACACGTGCCGCTCATAGCGTAATATTATGCAACTGAAATGTGGCCGTATATGTGCAGCGATTATGATCGAGCCGTCACTTTGTAATAGTATAGTACCTACAGTGAAAGAGAGGCAAGAAAGCCCTTGCATTGTCATGCATAAATTGATCAACGAAAGCAATTATACACTGAAACCCAATTATGAAATAATAAACTGTCCATTAGCCTCTATGATAACAATCTAGTTTTAAAACGCATAAAAAATGTTTTAAAAGATAAAATTGATTTGTTTAATGTTTTATTGCATGTTTTGACCGCAATCTCATCAAGGTAAGTGATTACATGGCTTAATGTGGCTCTCAGAGCTAAGACGAAACATGACTTTAGAGTGCATTAATCGGAACACACAGTATTGAGAACAATTTGAGAGTAAGGTTAATTAGTTAATCTGTGGTCCATGTGAGTGAAACAACAATTCCGTAAAGAAGAAAAAGTAATTTACAACTTGGCGTCAAATCTATAGATGTATTATCTTAAATAGCGCTGAGGAGAGGATATGATTGGATGAAGTGTTGTGGTTTACGATGTTTTCATTGTTGGAACTAAACTCACGATGTCACTACCAAATGAATTATCTTTGTCAAGACTCAATGTAAAAAACTAGGCTTAGTTTTTCGTCTAAATCGAAGTTATACATATAGGTATAAGGCACACCATAGACATACTCATCCATACAGTCATGTAACCCTCAAACTAACTAGCTAGCTAGCCAGGATTCCTTGAGTGAGTTTCGTTCTATATCCTAAGTAAGAAGGCGATATAATATATAGTTCTAATATGGTGTCGATGTCCAACTGCAGGAATAGGAAGAAATGAAAAGGATATTTAAGAAAACGTTTTTATTTTATTTTGTCCTGTTTATTACAATTTTACACCCCTTAGTTAAAAGTTTAAGAGTAGGCACCCTTATTTATTTTTAAAAGAAATCTTAAATTACTTTATTCCAATTTCAAATAACTACATACCAGAGAGTGTACGAAAAATTTTTAAGGACCTAAATATCTATATTTTCTTTTCTAAATTTCCTCATGTCATCTTGTAGAGTTTCAAATAATATTCGTGCCATTCAAATGTCATCTATTAACCTTGCTACAGACGGACTCGATGAATCGATATGGATTCCGTTGTTGCCCTTAAGCTATGAATCCATAAAAAGAAGACTGCTTACAATTAGCCTGTCTGAAGTTTAAAAAAAGATCCGTCAGAGGCAGCCCTCGTAGGGGATGACGTTTGATTTGCTGTTGGAAGTAACATTAAACGCATATCTCATCATTAAATTAAGTTTATAACAATATTCAAAAATAAATTAATAAATCATGCTTAGTTAATTATTGTGCATTCGAGAATTGCACTTCTAATATACAAGCAAGATGGTACAGAAATTGTCCCGTTTATAAAAACTCAAGTTGACAAGAAAAAGTGTTTGAAGTGGATTCAACCTGGGCTTCAATTCTGTAAAGAAAATGACACTAGCTCGAGGATGTTTCGTCGCGGCCTATATGCTAACACCGGATCGGAAGGTTGCTTAAACAGAAAAAAGCCAGCAATAAAATCAGCAACATTTTTTTTCAAAATAAAATTTTGTATATAGACATATTATAGCATAACTGAAAGTTCGAGGAATAATCTGGATGGGAATATTGCCAATGATGACAAAGCAAGGCAAGCCTCGTACAGGTTTGCCTAGTAAGTAATTCTTAAGATAGATAGTTGTCTGCGAAATAATGTATTTTATATTATAATCTATTCCTATGAATTGTAAACTTTGTGTGGAACACTTTTATGTTTGTTTTGCAGTAATCAATATTTTTATTTTTCTATTGTTAAAATAAGAAAGGAAGCATTAACAAAACAATGAAATAATTACATCTCTGATAACAAATAACACGAACTGTCAACGACAACCGAACTTTCTGCGAGAATATTTCTTTACCTTAAATGATATGCAAGCCATCGTTTAAAATTCCGGACACCGTTTTAACACAATTTTCAATTTTGCTCCAGGTACATCTTCCGTTAATGTAATTTTTAAAATGACCGTTTAACGTTAGATACTCTTAATTAGTAAATTCAAACACGTGTACCGCGTTAGTGCTGCCTCTGATAGACCTTTTTTAAAACTTCAGAGATAACGGACTAATTGCTTGCTTAATATTTTTTTATTTTCGCTACGTTAATTTTGCTTTGGGGCAAAACTGCTGTAATAGGAACAATACTCATTTAAGTGCTTCCATCAGAGGCGAGATTAAACTCGGTATTCTCAGTTGCATTAACTCATAGTCAATTCTACCAAAAAAGAGTGATGTTGCGCTCTATCAAAAGCACTAGAAAAAATCATCCCGACAAAATGCGTTCTCTTGCAAAAACTGAACTGTTGTTTGAAATTTTTAAGCATTAGTACTTTGTTTAACATAGCAATATTAATTAATATAATTTATTAGTATATAATTAATTAGTATATATTCAAACAGGATAGAATAGTTAAGTGTAGTCCAAAAAGTGCAAAATTCAATAAGATGATGACTGTACACGCACTTATATATAGAAATTTTAAATATGCCTTTACAAAAGTTCACGGAATTAGTTAGTATAAGTCGTAAAAGGTTACTTAAGCATAAACAAAAATTTTAATAATGCCAATAGCGCTCGTTTTTTCAGACTCACACTTGTAATAGGAATGTGATTTCTTTTTGTAGATTATTGCCAGCTCTTATAAACAAAAGCAACCTTTTGAACCGACATTTGTCTGACAAGAGCTATTTCGATAAGTTTATTGTCATTCTTAAGACAAGGTTATGACTGGCCTCCTAATTGTGTAACTCTCTCGATGTGGAACCCTATTTCAAAACAGATTGATGGTTCGGCGCGAGCAGTGCGGCACAACACTCGTAGCACCGTCGATGTACTACAATATTAACTGCAACGACGATTCCGAGAGCATTATCAATAGCCCTGCAGTATGCCGACAAACAGGTGGACAGTCCACCTGATGGTAAGTGGTCACCGTCGCCAATGGACATTTGCAACACTAGGGACATTGTCAATGTGTCTGATTCTAAATTTACTAGAGCTTGTAGACCTCCTAGTAGTATGGAAATTAGGTAACTGATATAACTACTACTAATATTTACATTTAGACCCAGAACAAACATGTTAATGCAAACAAATGATGGGAATCAAACCCACGACATGCAGTGTGATAATCAGGGTACCTAACCACCACGCCCAAAAATCCTAAAGAGGGTTGGCAGGTAAGCATTAACATGCCGTAACAATCGCCCGATTCTCTCATAACATGCAATATCCTAGTACACTCTTTACACGGCTATCTGATCCCAAACTAAGCAGAGCTTGTACTATGAAAACCAAATAACTGATATATTACATATACTACTTTCTTTTTGTATATACATACTTATATAGATATTTGTATAAGATAATAAATAATATATAAATATCCTGGGACATTCTTTACACACGGTCATCTGATCCCAAACTAAGCAGAGCTTGTACTATGGAAACCATATAACTGATATACTACATATACTACTTTTTTTTTCTAAATACATACTTAAATAGATATTTACACCCAGACACAGAACAAACAGACATGTTCCTGCACTCAAATATTTGTCCTGGGCGGGAATCGAACCCGCCACCTTCGGTTTGGCAGTCAGAGCGCTAACCATCAAGCCAACTGGCCTGTCATAATAATTGATATATGTAATGCACAAATAGCAAGCATGTACCTACATATAGGTCCGGCGCAAATGATTGGAAATAGGGCAGGCAGAGTTAATGAGTAGGTATATAGGGCCTGCTGATAGTTTATCAAACAATACTAACTTCTCCAGAGAAGCTTTTAAGTAACTAACAAACTATTTAGCAGTGTGTTCTACCTTCTGCATTTTAGAGCCAGCACCTTACTCTTACCACCTTTGACCACATTATCTCTTAACGTAATGAGATTGTGGTCATAGTTATGAAATCCTATTATCAATAAATATCCCGCGACTTCCTTCACTCACCGTTATCCAATCCCAAATAAGGAGAACTTGTACTATGGCCTATGTACTATACCTAATATACTCCTCTTTAAACATATACTTGTATAGATATTTACACTCAGACGCAGACAAACAAACATGTTCATTACAAAACAAGCAGAAAGACTACTATGGAAACCAGATTTATTGATATACCTTTGTTACTTTTAAATATGTAATTACACACAGACACGCAACAAACGGATATTTTCATGCACATAAATGTAAGTTAGCAAGAATTGAACGCACTACCTACGGCGTCCTATCCCAAAAATATCCCATACCAAAAATAAACTTTGCTTAGGTATATCCAAAATCAGAGATCTCATTTGAAAGTAACAAAGAAATATTACACCCGCGAAAAATATCGTCAAAATACACTTAATGGAAATCTCATTATCTTAAAATACAATACGGCAAATTGCCACCGCGTGTACACTTCCTGTCAAATATAAATGCACGCTTAATTAAAAGGCTCTGTGACATCGCTTAATGGAATAAGCGCATTCAAAATATGTAAACCAAAGGGCACTGAGTAACCGTTTATTTGGCCATGTTACAAACATCTCGACTTTTACAATACGATATTGACAATGAAAACAAAACTTAATGCCTACTATATAAGGGATGATTTCATTTGAATACACGTGACGTGGAACGAGTGAAATGCTCACAAACTGGAGGTTTATGAGATACTGGCCGTCTTCCGATTTCACCCCAGTTCCCAAGTTATTATTACGTTTAACCGGTATGAAAAGTAGCCAATGTTCCATATAACAATTTTTGTATATATAGATTTTGTCTTTTTTATTTTATTTATTAATGATGTGATTGCTATTGACCTCAGTCTCAGCGCCTTAGAGTACTTCGGAACGTACTATTTGCATGAAATATTAACAAGGCGATAAAAATGTTCGTTATAGTAAAGTTTTCATAAAACCTTTTGCGCCAAAGAAATAAATTGCAACGTGCTGAAATATTTTTCTTAGAAGCTCTAGATGTCGAGACTTGTAATTCAATGTATTATACACAGATTCTTGGCTAAACGATATTGTAGTCGAAGGTGGTAAGCCGCTTGAAAACGCCTTGAGACACATTTTCCTCGAAAAGAACGCTATTACCGTTCAATTTTTCCATAACGATGTCTTCTGTGTATGAACATTTCTTTATCTGGGTATAAATATTTATTTAATTTTAGGCCACACAACAAATAAGTTTGTGTTCACGTGAAAAACTAAGGATATTTTTAAGAAGCTATCTTATTTAAATACACATTGATAATACCCTAAATACCCTTTGAGCTAATAATTAAATAAATATAATTTTGTATTTTAAAACAAAGCGCAAACGAATAAAAAAAACTGCAGTTTTTCCAAGTGAACGCAAACTTATACCTCGTATGTAGTACAATTTGCTTAGTTTGAGACCAGACATGTGTAACGTATGTCCCATTATATTTAACACAATCCATCCATGCTTTCTTCTCTTCGTCACTTAATTTTCATCACCCACTTATCATAACTAAACATACCATGATACTCTCAGACTTGGCTCGCGTAAATTTTCCGATACTCGCTACGTTCATACTACCTCTTACCTAGTCGCATAACAATATAAATGTTTGTTATCGTAAGATATTTAGGTCGTTAGTCGTAACCTCTGTTATGACGACAAAAGCCTAAGAACATTCTGTTGAATAGGTATACAATTATATAGAATACAATTATATATACAATTGTATAGAATTATTCATGAAATAAACTTTTCATGAACAATAACCGACGCAATTGTTCTTTTTAAAAGTATAATTGATAACATTTACCGCATAACATTGTTGTTTTCGTCTCACCGACATTATCTGATCATATAATAGTATGATTATGGGGATTACGCTGACAACTATCTACATTAGACCAACCCCCTTGAACACCTGCAAGTATGACGCATTAGGAAGACCACCCTACCTGTTGTAGGTACGATAAGTCAAATAAAAAATGCAGGTGTACAGTTATTACTGAAATGGTCACTATGGTGGTTGGATGGGGTGTGAGGAATGGGGCTCCCCCATTTCCGCCCGAGCCACAAATACGAATCGTTCGTTCGGTAATGTTGGGGACATTTGGGGAGGCAAAATGACTGGGTGCTAAAAGTGAATGTTAGCACTACAATTATTTGGTCGTTAACTATTGTAGCCTTGTGTATTGAACCTGACTAGGTTAACAAATAATTTAATTAATTGTTGGCTTCGAAATTTATTTGCTTATTTTAATTGAGGTAACTCGCAAACGTATCTCTGTTTCACACACGTTTCCGAGTAATCAAACGATAGTATCCTATGTATCAAATCAGATATTTTTTTAGTATTAGGCTTGGGCTTTTCACTTCTCCACCTGGGTAAGTGATGATGTGGCCGAAGGTGGTACGGCCACTGGCTCTCAAGTAATACACCGACAGATTTTATCGAATAATAATATAATAATAAATAATAATAATAATGAATAGAATGGCCGCGTATAAAGATTGTCCCTGGATAGTTATTCATTTAATTCACAATACAAATCTGATTGGAAACAGAAAGCGGTCACAGTAATTTTAAGATGATAATACGAGTGTTACCCGAGACCCTGGACCATTCGTTAGGGGGCGCAATACGTAGTTACTACGTTGCTACGGACGAAATATTGTCTGTACACTAAACACCCTCCGGCCATTCCATCCATTTTCACAGCAAACCGACACCGCACCTCACCCACTATTTATTTGGACCGATCTCGCCTTATTATTACGATTAACTAACAATTCCTTACTTCAAAAAAGGAGGTTATTAATTTAAATGTGTTTTTTTTTGTAACACAATTCTGAATAATAAATTTAAATGTAGGTATATAAGTTAACTCTTGTAATAATGCAACTTCTTTTACTTCGTGCTTCAATCGTTACAGACGATGCTGTTTTTCTATCTATATATATAAAAATGAATCCCTATTTCCCTTGGTCACGGCATCAGGCATGGATGGCTGGACCGATTTCGCTAATTCTTTTTTTTGTTGTGTTCGTTATTGTCGGGAGAAGGTTCTTATGAAAGAAAAAAATAAGAAAATTCCGGTGAAAATAAGAAAACTTAAGAAAACATAACGACCATATTAACTTTTCTAATGAAACCTTAGCGCTTTTAACAGCATAAACTCTTGTAATATGGTGTTTGACATACATAAATGGCAGTCGTTTGACGATATCGTTTAAAACAAAGGCATGGTTCCGAATTGTATTGATAAAATAATTAATTTATAATTTCTTATTGCACAATAGTCGATTCAATCGGAAGATTCGAATTCAATATTCACAGTTAAGACAGGACAACGTCTGTCGGGTCAACTAGTAAAAAATAAAAAAGAATGTAACCTTGCTTCTTCTGTTTCTTGCCGGTTCGTCTCAGTTGAAAGCTGACTTCCGAACCGGTTGTAGTAGCTTCAGTAACTTAAAATTTAACCTTTATAAGTGCCTTCCGAGGGCCTAAACTGAATAAATGGTTTTGAATTTTGGACCCGGTAGGTAGCGCTGCGATCGAATACCTGCATTTTTGTGTGGACTTATTTCGACAGAACAACGTCTGTCGGGACAGCTAGTATAATATATAAACATCGATTCCTATGTAGTCACTGGTAGATAGTTGATGTGACATACCTCGAGTACGTGGGTGAAACCGCGAGGGAGCTGTTATTTTATAATCCTGGCCGAAGATATATTTTTTTGTAATAGGAATACTTTCTTTAATTCAAATAAAACTCATCCTTAGATATTTTGTAATCAAATTGAAAAATACTGTAGCAGTATTTTTTTTTAAATAGTCCATATTAACTTGGTAGTGACGTCGATTGTCGTGGGTTCGAATCCTACAATTAACTTGAGCTTTCGGTGAAGGAAAATATCGCGATGAATCCTTAGCACAGGGGAAGGGTACTTTGTAGTACCCGCTTGGCTAGGCTACCACTCTCAAGTTATAAATCTGTCACCAACCTCCTATCGAAGTGGCCGGACAGCTGCACTTAAGAGCCTGTTCTTCAGAGGCTTTGTGGGCTTCAGACACATCATGATGGTGCATGACCACTGAAATACTTAAAGTCTTTATATATACTATATATACTAAAGACTTTATATTATTAAAAAGAAAAATTACAGTTACAGGAAAATGTTGCATCGGTTGGCCTTTTTATATTTTTTTATTATATTTACAAGCCTTTATTTAACTTCACTTGTTAGTATGTTTGGGACAAATCTTGCAATTGAATTTAAGACCAGCTCCGTCCGCTGTTATTTTTTACACTCAATTGTTTTTGTGGACATGCAAATGCCACATGACGTCATTTTAAATCCAATATTGGCGTATAAATATAGGTGGTCATTTATTAATTCATAAGCCACCCCAATGTCATGGGTATCAAATGAAAGGGTTTTCCAAGCAGTATACGTGACGTCAGTTTTATTTGTTTGATGTTTAAACTTGCTTTTTAAAATGTTTTTAGAACAATGTAATGAAAGTTCTAGTTACATAATAATAACTGCATATTATTTATAAATAAATTTCATTTTCACTGATTGTACTATATGGTCGTTATAACAACAAAGTTAAAAATTAAACTGGATCCTCGATTCTGTACAAACATGTAGGTATGAAAATAGTACCGGAATCGAGTCGCGGAGATTATTCCGGAGTTTTACTGAAAATATGTCTCCTTAAACCTCTTTGTTTTTTTATAAATCGAAGAGTATACTTCGTAAAGTCAATAAAAAAACGGTTTTTGCTTTTGCTAATGTACCCCCTTTATACGACAAAGAAAATGATACGGTCGGCTCACCTTTAAATTTGGTCCCCCCATTCCTTATTTACCCATTGTTAGTGATGTAAAAAAATAAAACACGATATTTATATTTTTACCTTTACTTGTGCTATAAGATATTGCTTCTAGCCAAATTTCATGATTATAGGTCAGCGGAAAGTACCGTAAAAGGTACGTAAGCGCTACACTGAAGTTCAATTTTTTCACAGCTTCAAGGAATTGCAAACTTGCGTATTAGATTTTAATTTTAAACATACACGTACAATATTATTGACCACTAAGCGTGAAAATACAATATGCAAATTAAAAGGATATTGATCGTTAAGACCTTTAAACATCATCATCATCAGCCTATCTCCGTCCACTGCTGGACATAGACGTCACCTATGGCACGCCACTGAGCTCGATCTTCAGCTCTTTGTTTCCATCCGCTGCCAGCCAGCTTGCGTATATCATCGCTCCATCTAGCTGGAGGGCGCCCTACACTACGTTTACCGAGCCGTGGTCTCCACTCTAGAACACGTCTACCCCAACGGTTATCGGTTCCACGGCAGATGCGACCAGCCACTTTAAACATATTGACAGTATATCGATAGATTTTATATTTATCAGTAATATTGAACGTCGATAGGGTACTGTAGGTAAGCCTCTGAGGGCTTATACACCCTGACAGAGACAAAACAGACTTGCTAATCGACTTCCAGAGGACATATTACCATTCTGTTAAAGGTTATTGTATGCAGTGACGTATTCGAACGAATATCAAACGTTAAGCAAAAATAAAAAATCAATGTCTACAATCGATTATAACTTCTTCAAAAATAAAGTTGATTGTAATGAGAAATTAAATCGGTAACGCATTAGGACATCACTAATTGGTTAGTTTTCGAACTGTCAAAAGTTAAATAAACGCTGCGAAAAAGTAAAGTGGTAAAACGCATATTTTCTACACATACAATAAATCCGAAATTATATTAAAACTAAACAAGTAAATTTAAGTGCACTGTGGAGAGAGCAGTTATTTCTATACATTTTTAACTTCAATATAAAAAACTACATCCTTAAGCTGCGATAGAAAATATTATGCGAACGTAAATTGATTTAAGTGTGATTATAACGAGTCTAGACTGAAATCATACTGAGATTTGATTTTGATTACGAGCAGAATACAATTATCTGTGAAATCAAAATCGAATCTTGATTCCGTCAAGTTTCAGTCAATATGATACTTACTTTGCGTTCATAGTCCGAGCAAGTATCTATTAATAATGCGTATTGTATGATTATGTATGTTGTATAGTAAGATTTATGTGTCATTTTTTAATACACATTCAAAATAGATTTAATTTGACAAAAACAAAACAATCAACAAATGTGCAGATGCTTTTAAATAAAGAACTCCACGCTAAACTGTAGATAAATAACATTTGATAAGCTGGGTACTATAAAATTGCAACTTCATTGAACCTGTTATTATTTAATACAAACACACATGATGTACACAGTAATATAATCTATCAGCAACCAATTACGTTGCCAGCAATAGACCTTTGACAGAGTTGCACTTAACAATAGTGTTGCAGTATAAAATAAATATAATCGAATTAATAATCATACTTTAAGCCTCGGACAGCCATTATACACTAAATTTTCCAACAAAATGAAACTATGCAGCTAATATCTATCAACAGCCATTTATGCTTTCAGAAGCTGGCTCGTGTCTGACTCGATAGCACCTAACCATAGTGTTGCCATACAAAGTAACTGTAATCGAATTAATCATCGATACCTTATGCATCAGACATAATCTCACTCAATCAATGCAATACATTTTTCGACAAAATTAATATATGCAGCTAAAGTCCTTTTTATTTTTGTAGACCTCGATAAATCATACATGGATACGACCCCTGCCACAGAGGGGTGGCGGGAAAGCTAAACAGTCCTACGCTAACTTCCGCTGGGCCTAAATTTACAAGCAAATCCCTTAAGTCAGTCAAAGTTGATTGGTTATTAAACAAACATAATTGGGTAATAAAACTTGACTGTGGTCCGATCAATTTCTTGAAGGCAAATTTCTAGTTAAGTTTCACTATGGTTTTATAGTTGGAGCTTTTGGACATGATTTTTGAAGTTATCATTGTATAACAGCGCCTTGTTGGACACTCTTAAAGACGTTTTGTCAACGCATAGGTACGTAAAGAAACTGTAAATATACAAGCTCTGTGTAGGATACGTTGTATCCAAGTCCATTTTATAAGTAGTTCGATTGACACTCTTTCAAAAAAAAATTCAAAATTCTAAACCATTTATTCAGCTTAGGCCCTCGGAAGGCACTTTTCAAGGTCAAATTTAAAGTTACTGAAGCTACTATTTAATTTGCAAAGCCTTCATAACTGTGATATTATAAAATTTTATTTATACTAAGTACTACTATTTTCGTCACATACCCATACAAAAATCACCACTTTTAAGCTGAAATGGCTTAGCTTTTACAAACGAAAAAGTTTAAAACCCATTTGTTATACACACCGTCATATCTTTAAATATCCTATCCAACACCACGGACAACAACTGAAAACATTAAAGTCACTAGTGACCGTGTGTGTGATATGACAAGATTTTATCTCTGACTTGAATTAATGACAATGCGCGCCGTCTCCAGGAGTCTTCCGCATCTAGCCCTAGATCCATCTAACGCGAACCTCTTAAGGTGTTTGTTGAGGCTTTTGTTTAACAGAAAATATTACTTGTCAATAGAACAGTGTATAATTATTTAATCTTACGCCCATGTGAACGTAGCGAAATGGCCAAGCCACATATTTTGACTAAGGTTTAGTTGTAAGGTGTAGAGTTTGGGAAGTTAAAGCTTGTAGAGTTAGAAGCTTGCCTCTACATGAGATTTGATAACTTTTTGATAGTCTGAGCCATATGGTATCGACTTGGCAACATTTTACATGAAAATGTCATAGGTGGTATAAATTTTCATATTCCTCTTCATGATTATTTTTGATGACCAAAGTTAGCCTATATCTTTCCCCCAAGATATAATTTATCTCCATAGCAAATTTAACTAAGAACCGTTCCGTTAAAAAGTAAAAAAACAGTCAGAAACACTTAGAACCAATAAACAGAAAAAATAAGCCCCGTAATAAGCCTCAAATCCGTAAAAATATCCAGAATCCGATTTACGCTAGCAGTATTAATTTTTTATGTAGGTTTTCAAGCTCATATAAATATTCGTTTACGAATAAAGTCTTTGGTGAGACAAACGATTGTTATGACGAAAAATTCATGAGCTCCACTTAACGTGTAACTGTATAATGAAGATATCGACCCATGAAATGACATATTGTCAATCGGCGCAATGGAAATTTCAATGACCCATTTTTAATAATTCATTCACACATAAATTTCAGAGTATGGATTCTGTGGTAACTTAAATCGGGGTTACTCGCAGCTGCTCGGCTGACGAGCCGATCGATTCCTCTACACTACAGAATTGGACGGCTTCTTTTCTGTTGTTTCTAATTTCCATTTGGATTTTCAGTTAATTAGTACTCGTACGTGCTTAAGAAATATGCAATTCTGGCTTAAAATGGATTTATCTATATATTATTAAAAAAGATAAACATGTCCAAAAAGGAAAGAAGGCACATTATTATTATTATTATCAGTTGATTTTAAACTTAGTTGTCTCAAAGTTTTGTTGATTTCTAATAAATCCATTCTTCCATCGAGCTATGTATTATTATAATATATTTTTGAAAGAATAAATTATATAATTAGAAGAATTCATATAATAGTTTTTATTTGATGTAATTTATTTATTTGTGAGAGTGATTCATTTTACCTATTAAAGCATTTATATTGTCTGCAGAAAGCCATACGCTCACTTTCCCAACATGCGTCTACTTACCCCACAGGAGTGCACACACTTACCCGCACTAGGGGTCAAGTGAGGATATTCGGAGTTGCCTTAAACAGAATTTGATATTTTCTTGGTGTAAAGGTATTCTAGATTTTTTTAATTGAATCAATGGTCTGATCATTATATTAAAGGATTGCCGACCCTTCAGAGCGCAAAGTGCACACTTGACCCGATTGACTCTAATTTAATTTCATTCATACTGGGCAATTAATTAGCACAAGGCCATCTGATCTCAAAGTAAACAATGCTTGGACTGTGTACTTATTTTTTTTTTTTGTTTATTTCTGAATATCTACATTATAAATATTTAGACATCCAGACGCCGAACAAACAGACATGGCTTTACACACAAATCTTTGTCCTTAAAGAGAATCGAACCCACGTCTGGATCTTCAACGCGATAACAACCTTTCATCAATACTTTCCCTTCTTACAACATTCAAATCAGACAGCGTCCAGACTCCAAATATTGAACGCTTATTTACATCAGCTTGGAGTCTATACAACCCAAACAGACGCGATCTCCCGCCGCGACGGGCTCTATGGACCTGTTGCATATGACACTGATGCCCCCACGGCCACCCATCGCCACCCACGCGTTCCGCCACGCGTAATGGATCCGTCGGCGCGGACTTACCGAAATGTACGCGAATATCAAGTGAGGGTAATTTGTGACGAGAATTTAAATTTCGTCGTCTATACATTTCGTAGGTGAAAACTAAACTGATAATTAGCTAAAATATTTTCGTGATGTTTCTTTTTCATTTACAGTGCAGTTGAAGGCTAGATTATAAACACACGGCGGAGCTAAGCAGAGCTTGTAATTAAACTAACATTTATTTTATATTAATACAGACACAAATCGGTAATCGAGCCCACGACTCGCTCAGTAGTTATTAACTCCTCAAATTCACAACCAGAGATATCCGTGGTAGAATGGTACCTATAGTGCGTGGTAAGGGATAGTTTGGGAATAGGGGACATGTGGGTGATTTAGTGACGAGTCAGTTGCAGATTGTTTTCTTGCTATCTACACCATGTCCGCCACCCGTCGACTCCAATTGTAAGGGATCTGTTTACCTTTCTCAATTTTCATTTTTCATGAAACAAGTACGTTTAAAAGTAAATTTTATAATAATAACAATTCACCTGGAATTAAGTCCAAGTTACAGACGGAGCAATTTCTGACAGGTAACCAAGGGTAATTGGAGAGTTTGTTAGACCAATATAGAAAATCGACAAATAAATGTTCAACAATCCCGGGACATTCTTCCCACACGACCATCTGATCCCAAGCTAAACATAGCTTTAACATTTGTTTACAATTGACAGATATACATATCTATTCTAGGTATTTAATATTATAAATACGAATGTTTGGATGTATGGATGTTTGTTACTCTTTCACGCACAAACTCACAAAACGAACGGATTTGAATAAAATTAGGCACGTTTATAGACCATGCAGTGGTAACATATATTTTTATCTGTGAAAATGTAACATATCTGAGAAATGCGAGTGAAACCGCAAGGGACAGCTAGTAAATTATAAATGCGAAAGATTTTGATAATTAATGTATGGATCTTTGTTACTCTTTCACGCAAAAAGTACTAAACGGATTGGAATGAAATTTTGCACATAGATAGATTATAACCTGGATTAACACAGGATATACAACCTGCTAGGATAGATATTAACGAAGAGAAGTTACAAACAAAGCTTAAGTTTTCTATAAATTATTATAAACTATCCCAACAACGGTTAAATTGTTAATCCAGTGTCTATCGAACCCGTTTAGTAGTTTTTCCATGGAAAAGTAACAAACAAACTTTCATCAGTCCATCCATCTATAAATAAAAACCTTTCGCATTAATAATATAATACTGTAAAGTAATTGATGTCATTATTAAAAACATAAAAAAAAATAAGAAAGAATAGGTCAGAAGTTCAAGTTATTTATTGTTGTTAATCTCTATCTTTACCGATAGTTCGATACCTTACAGACTCACAAGGCTATGGCAAATCTAGGTGACGATAATACTGCCACTACCCGAGCACAATTGTAGTTGTATTTCCACGAAGTGAAACAGTGTATCTTGCAGTGTATATCGAGTATTTAGGTCAACACGATATTGTCTGACGGCACAGTAGCGAAGATGCAGGTATTGTTTTGAACATAGATTTAGATTAACTGGCTGTAGTGAGATCTCATTTATAAGCTAGCTTTAGTGCGTATGACTATGACGAGTGGGGTAGAAAGGCAGACGGGTACTTTAAAGAATCCTATTTTCGACTTGGATCTACTACTATAATCGCAAATTTATAAACTATCAAAAAGGAACCTATTAATAAATAATGAAAAATGCAGACAAGTGCCAGAATTCGCTTGGTGTTATGAGTTTCATGGTGTAGCTAAGACCTTCAAGAAAGAAAAAACCAAAATTAAAAATCAGTTGACATGTAATATTCGCTTCTTATTTGTCATTCACTACCTGGGCCCTGCGGCTTTGCACGCTTTCAATCCTGTTTATAAACCTTCATCTTGAATTACTCTATCTATTGCTGAAGACTGTATTAAAATCCGTTGCATAGTTTACTAGATAAACAATAATAAATAGATTATATAAAGGACATTCAGATAAACATTCATTTCTATATATAAAGATTAATTTTTCTACACGCTCCGCTACAAGACATATCCTCATAATTGTCTAACCGCACCGCTAAAGGCATCTTACAATCATCTGCCCGTGCCGCTCTTCCCAATTGAAGTGAAGTGATAATAGCCGAGGAGCTGAAATTCAGCCCCCTTATTCAGCTAATACAAACTTCGTAACTAGCCGCTTCACGGAGGCCTCGGAGAGCTTACCTCTCACGTGATTAGTAGTATTAGCGTAGTAAGCGACAGGGATAGAGTATGGAGGCTGCGACGAAACATCCTCGAGTTAGTGTAATTTTCCTTACAGAATCGAGCCCCAGGTGATTATTTCTCAGTTATTTTCCGTGAGACTTATTAACCCGCGCTAATACGCTTCTACGTACGTACTTTTTTCTTATGGACGCGCCCGTACGGGCAAAAAGCGCGCGAGAGGTTAACTTATCATTATAAGGTACTAGCTGTCCCCCGGAGTTTAGCCCGAGTTCCCGAGGGATGTAACATTTTCCCGGCACAAAAAGTATCCTATGTTACACCTAATACCTCCAAAAATATGTGTACCAAGTTACATGATGATCGGTTAAGTAGTTTTCGCGTGAAAGCGTAACAAACATAACATCCTTCCTCCGCAATAGTTTTAATATAGTATTGTACAGAACAAAGACGTGAAAGGCACAAATTTTCCCATACAGTCCACTAACTATCCAGCCGCAATATTTATAGAATATACCATCTTATTTCTAAGACAATAGCTTCTTATGTGTATGTTCTTGTATTTATTTAAATTACGGTCTCATTCGTTTCGTCGATGGGTGAAATAGACGAAAATATACCATATTTACAAATATTTTCTTAAGTAACTTTATTACTATTTGTTTCAATATTATTTAAAACATTGGTTTACACAACAAACCTTTATAATACGTCATATATTTTTTTTAATATTCAGAATTCAATTATTTACGTTACATCTCTATCTGTTTAGTAGATTCGGATCATGTTGCTCGTATACGGGCAGACACACCAGTGATCCTATAAGGGTTCTTTTTTCGTAACCCAACCCTAAAAATTTATTGAATGTCGGCGGAGCGTATTGCATCGGCTAGCGTAAGTACATGTCATACCTACAAGGGTGCACGTCGATTTACTGTATTTTGTCCTTAAAACCCATACAATGCCTTAATTGGTAATTATTTTAATGCTCTCCATCGGTCCTTGTGCAATATTTCAGACAGTCACATCGAACCTGACTAAAATTTAATTTATTCAAATAAGACCCCTGTAGTGGGTACAAATTGACTGTGCCGCTAATACACGTTACACTGAAACTTCGTCAAATAGTGGTTCGTCCCAGGAGTATTAAAAGCAATGTATCGGCGATTCCTAAGCTCATGGTACCGAACAAATTGGCAACGAAATTATGTGTTAAAAAAATATACTGGCTGTTACAAAACTACCCGTAAAGTCGGAAGGAAGTTAAATGGGGCCTTATAACGAGTCCATTCACAAGTCGTAGTAACGCTGTATAAAATACCCAAAAAAATAAAAATAAATGTTTTATTACCAATGAAAAATAGAAAAACTATTAAAGTAGACAATTATTAGGTAAAATAGGTACGTAGGCCTTTCTGTTAAATAATCTGTTCCCTGACAATGCAGCTTACTAGGGTTGTTGGCTTTGATAAAATAATTATTTTTACGGGGTATTCTGTAATACGTTGTATATTTCAAGCTATAGACCGTCGTTACAAAATAAATGACCCCAACCTCAACTGATTTACAAGCAGCCACTGAAGGGTTCCACTATCCTGGCTCCATCATGAGATAAGCCCTATGGTATCATATTTTATCATAAGCCGGATCCTACATGGTTGCAATGTTTAAAATTTATAGGACAAGTAGCTGTCCCCCGCGGTTTTACCCGCGTTCCCGTGGGATGTCACATGTATTATACATAAAAACATTCCTCTTCAATCACTCTATCTATTAAAAAAACCGCATCAAAATCCGTTGCGTAGTTTTAAAGATTTAAGCATAAATAGGGATATAGGGACAGAGAAAGCGACTTTGTCTTATACTATGTACTGATTAGAAAAAAAGTCAACTTCATGTACACAAGAAAAGGTTTGCGTTGATTTAGAAAACCTCATATTTTATGCCTTTAGAAGATGTGTTAAACAATCTTTTTTATTGTATTTTTGTTGTTTGTAGTTAGAAATTAGTTAATTTGCATTTTTTATATTGATTTACACTAATAAAACATTGATACTGTAGCCGATATTGCTCGTACTGACTTGTCCTCAGTAATAATAAATATAAACTAAAGGCAATATTAAAAGTCCATTTCGATGGAGAATCTACCTGTCCATATAGCAGCGATATATCTAATACCTTTAAACGAGCAATTCTTGTATATATATTTATACAATAATCTATATATATAAAAATGTTATGTTGGTTTGTGTACGCTTTAAAAACTCGAAAAGTCCTGCACCGTTCGAGCTGAAATTTTAGCACGATATATGATCCGTATCAACGATTGTTTTTATGTATTTTTTGCGTCAGTCACATATCCGCAACCGTCTTTGTTTTGTTTCTCATTTCTCAACCATTCAATTACAATGTGCCACAGCGAAGCGTGGCAGGGTATAGCTAGTATACTATATAATTAGGATCTCGGAAACGGCTACAACGATTTTCATGAAATTATGTATGCAGGTGTTTTCGGGGGCGATAAATCGATCTAGCTAGGTTTCATTTTTAGAAAACGTCGTTTTATCCGTGTTTTTAGGCAATGAAAACTGCTACAATACCATTAGAATACGAAGGTAAAAGCACTTACACTTAAAGGTACGCCCTTTATGATCGCATCTGATTCGTATCGAGGTATATATGACAGTGGTTTAAAAAAGAGAATACGGTAGAAGTCACGTTAGTAAAGAAATCCCGAGCAATGCTCGGCCATCCAGGTACTAGTAAATAAACACCGCTAGAATTAAAATTTATAAATCGGGGCTATTCGAAACTGCTTGAGTGCTCTACGGATTTGGCATCCGAATAGTGTAACTGTCGAATTCAATGTTGAAGCCGAATTCATAAACAATTGATGGTTCGGACAGTGTGGGACAACCGGACTCCGGGAACATTACACAATAGCCCGACTGTGTTATATTACGGAATAAGGCTTCTATTACGTAATTCAAAATTTTTCGACAGTCAATCAGCAGGGACTCAATTTAATACTACCACTACCACAGCTTCCTCATAAACTTTCTGAAATGAAACTGTCCCCAATAATCGCTGGCGACTGGTTTAAACAAGGGTGATTACCTGGTATGTTTGAGCCGCGTCATAAGTCGTGTCGACCCCGGCCTCCGGCCTCTCGCCCGGCCTCCAGTCTACCTGCAAACAGTAGAGCATTTCAATCGAAGAAAAGAACTAGAAATATCGAACTGATATACAGGCGGTCAATGGAAAACTTAAGAATACATGACCCTAGGATAGCGGAAAAAACAGTTAAAAACATGTTATTTAATTGTTTTTACACACTTGATAATATTTTTAATACCCTTATAACAAAAGAAGGTTTTTCTTGGATGCTACATTCAAACCGATTGTCTGCCAAACATTAATATTAAAAAACCAAAAATTATATAATTAACTAACGAAGCCCTTCTTCTAGTACATACGGTCTGGTAAAATCTCGCAGATGGTTATACAATACCCAACTAAGCAGAGTATTACTGTGTTTCGGTTAGAAAGGTAAGAGGGGCCGGTGGCATCAGGCACAGGCACATGAGAGTTAGCAACAACACATCTCAGGGTCGACAACGCATTGGCTATGTCCCTGGTTTTGCAAATGGCGGCGACCATATTTTATTGTATTTGGAATATTATAAAAACATTCTGTATCGTGTCGCTAATACGTACACATACAGCGAGCTAAAGGAAAGAGCTCAATATTTAACAAAATACATTTCTATTCCTCTAACCTTATCATCCTAATAAACCTTAACTGATTAGGTAATTGTTTTAAATGGTCTTTGTATTCAATACATAACTGGATTCGACATCTCAAGGATTGTACTGCATTCATATTCCGTTAATAATATTCTCTAAAGATTTCAAGTCATGAAATGCATTAAACAATTTTGTGTAGATTTGGTTTTTTACACACTTCCAAAGGGGAATATAAGGGGAAAACTTCCAGTGACCTCGCCAGGCACGGCACATGCGATGAGAGAATAATAAGCCTGCCTGGGCCAAGGGTAAAATATACAGGTCTTCACTCTCCTGTTTAAAACATGAATACTACATACTTGCACACCCAGACTCAGAACAAACAATCATGCTGAGGCACACAAATATTAGTTTTTTTGGTTGATTTCGTATGCCAATAAACAGGGTGACCCCGCCCGCAATACATTTTCCGAAATTCATGTGTGTTTTTTGCTTTGTTAATGCAGTCAGAATGTATGTTTTATTTAATAATTATTATTGTAGGTAGGTACTAGAGATACTACTGATTGAATAATATAAATGAATTATCCACATAAACCTTCTGGAAGAATATCTCTAAATGTCCGGGTAAATGGTATAAAAATATGACACGCAGAAATAAATATCTTTATTTATATTGATTCAATCAATGTTGTGTGAAATGTTTTATATTAACTTATTGCTTTCATTTGTTATTTTGTTCTTCTTCTACCCCCTTTTAACCCCCTGACGAGAGCGGTCTGTGGCTCCCTATCAAATGATAAATTTTGATGCGGTATTTTCTTTTACAAGCTGACGTAATCGGGATTGCTTTTAGCTATAATTTATGAAGATCTGTTCATGTGTTTGAAGATCATCAGCACATTTTCTACTGGACAAAAGAATCGTAACTATCACAGGTCCGATTTTGAAATTTGATGTACTGTTACTTTGGTGGTATATTCAAGACGTAATAACTAATAACCTTAATCTATTAATATGGTAACGAGATTCAAATATTAGACGTAACCATAAACATTCCAATATATTTTTTCCATTCACCCCATATTTTTTTAATAATTTGCTCAAATAATTTCAATAAAGAAGTATTATGTAACAACGAACAATTGCAGAGTTTATTCTCCAACTTTCCCCCAGTTAAACTTTTAGCAAAGTTGTTAAATGTCGGTGAAGACCTATGTTTCAATAAAAAATAAATTTTTCTTTATATTTCATTTCAATTGAGGTTTATGTATGGCTGCAACGGATTTACTTAACAATTTTAATGGCTAGCTGAACCTCGCGGTTTCGCCTGCGTTACCGAAGGATTTTGCATTTTCTGAGATAAAATACATGTATTAAGTTATTCCTTAAGTCCTCATTAATTAAATAAAATTAAAATCGGAGCAAACCGGTAGACAGAGTTTTTTTTAATAATATACAAATAGTTTCATAAGTACGATACATACTTTGGTGTACTCTTCGTAAAATGCTGTTATTTGACATTACAAACAGATACTAAAATATTCCAAATCAAAATATTTATTTTGGAACAGTGGCATAATATGTTACAATTTAAAAAACGATGGTATCTGCAAAAGTATAATAACCGGGCTCGCAGACACCAACGCCCTTCTCCGTTACATACAATATTTAGTTCCAAACAAATTTTGAAAAGAAATACAAATTAAAGCAAATATGTAATCAAATTTAAAGTAAAAGGTAGAATAGTTATTGGAAAAGTAAAATAAAATAAATGCGTGTTTGTGTGGGTGGGTGTGGGTGAGTTAGTGATGTGCCGAGTACGGCTTGACTCGAGTCAGACTCGGTTCTTGCTTTGGACTCGCCTACTCGAATATCAATTGTATTTTGATTTGATTACGCCGGCCTCGATTCTGGTACTCGAGTCAGGAAGAATCGATTCTGTACTCGCGGACTCAATTCTCTTATGTGAATCCAACTGACTTGAGTTAAGCTGACTCGCTCGTACTCGATCTCTGTTTACTTATGCAATACAGTGACGCCTAATAATACAAGCTTGAACCTACTACTTTTTGTTGTTTGTACTAAATTAATAACTTGATTTATCTTTTTAATAAGTAAAATGACTTGCAAAGTTTGTAAAAAAACGAATACAACAAAGATCTGAAGTTCTTAAATAGCTTCTAAAAAGATCTCGTTTTGTTGTGTAATTATACAAATAGAAGTTGATCTCATTTCTTTGTTTTTTTTTATGCTTAAAAATATTTTCATTAGAATGTTTGACTTATTATATTATCGATGTGTTATTATGCTAAGTCTACATGCTGTTTGAAGTTAACTCCTTTTCGATTTTGCTTTTTGTACTAGAATCTGTACTAATGGTCTCGAACTGAACGTTCTGAAATTGAATTTCTAGATTCGAGTCCAGGACTCGATTAAAAATTTGGGTATGGCATTCGAATACCAAACATAGAACTCGAGTACTGGACTCGAATCGCGGAATCGAGTCATGATGCGAATACCGTACAAACCGACTCGATCCACCAAAACAGCGACTCGGCACATCACTAGTGTGAGTGTGTGTGAGTGTGTATGTGTGAGAATATGAGATGTAAGTGTCGTATATGTGGTGATGTGTAAGTGTGTCTGTAAGTAAGTGTACAGATTTATTCACCTACCATTAAGAGATCTTCAGTATCTATTTTTGTTTAGATAATAAAATACACCATGTGTTTATCAATACTATATTCTATGCATTACACACATATCAACCATTTTATAGCTATTATACTAAAAAAATTACACTATGGTATTTATTGAAAATTTGAAATATCACTAAGGTATATACAAAGAGCATGTCCAGGAGTAACAGGCTAGCTACTTTTCACCCCGGTAACGTATGTGAAACCGCGGGGAAACAGGTATAGGATTATATTCCTCAGTTAACATGCTATATACTTATGAACATGTGCTGCTTGTGGGGTCTGGTCTCTATATTTTATTTGAGACGTCATATCGCATAAAAAATCAGTGAGACTAACACAATTTTCTCTATAGATATAGTATAAAACAAAGCAATTAGTATTTTTAAAGAAAGAACAAAGGCTAAAAATTAAATTTTAAGTTTTTTCAAGTACGCAAACAATTTTTCATGTCTTTCTATCACCATGGGCGCTCCTTTGATAGGGGCCATGTAAACGGATGTAAAACTATGTAATACGTATTTGTTACTATATTTAGCATTATTATAAACTTGCTTAATATAAGCATGAAAATCGTTTTTCATCTCATGTTTAAAATTCTTGAATATTATATTGATATCATAACCTATTTTCTACTTAAATTCACGATTTAGGTCGATGTACGAGGGACGCCAAATACTATGTTGACTTTTGTTGGTTGGTGGGTATCCATCTACGCTTAGCGTTACGCCGCAGGTCGTGTGCTCGATTCCTACTAAGGACAAACATTTGTGTAAATGTTTTGAGGCCGTAATTATAATATAAGTATAGCTAAATTTAAAACGCCATATAATATGTAGTAGGTTTAGAAGCTGGTTCTTATAAAACAAACTCTGCTTAAATTAGGACATGGCAAAGTGTAGAGAAATGTCCCAGTTTTATTCTAGGCTTGTGTTTGGACCACAGTCTCGCCATGGTAAGTGACGATGTTGCCGAAGGTGGAAAGCACAAAAAGCCATACCAACAGTATGGTAGCCAGTCAGGCGCTTCTACATTCTATGGTACTGTAAGGAAGGTCTATGCTAGCGCACTGGCCGTTATTACTATTGCTGGCTGACGATAATTTGAATAAATAAATTCATATTGGTTTTTAAAAAAAAGAAATAGAATGACAATGTGTTTATAAAATTATTTTTAGTACTTACATCAAATTTATATATTTAAAAATGAATCCCTATTTCCCTTGGTCACGGCATCACGCATGGACGGCTGGACCGATTTCGCTAATTCTTTTTTTGTTGTGTTTGTTATTATCTGGAGAAGGTTCTTATGAATGAAAAAATTAAGAAAGTTGCGTGAAAAAACAGAAAATTTAAGAATACTTCACGATTTCATGAGCGCTTTTGACAGTAAAAACTTTTATTATTGTCAGTCGTTTGACAGTTGGAGCGATATATTAATTTCGTTTAAAATAGAGGCATGGGTCGGAATTATATTAATAAAATAATTAATTTCTCATTGCACATTTCACAGTCGATTCAATCGGAAGATTCGAATTCAATATTCATTGTTAAGGCAAGACAACGTCTGTCGGGTCAGCTAGTTATTTTATAAAAAAACATCTTTGTCCGTGCTCGCACACTGTCATTCTATTTCTTTTTTTGTAAAACAAATATTAACTTATTTATTAAAATTATCGTCAGCCAGCAATAGTAATAACGGCCAGTGCGCTAGCATAGACCTTCCTTACAGTACCTACGCGATGTTTTCCTTTACCGAAAGCTCCAGCTCATTGTAGGATTCAAACCCAACAGAGCTATCGTGGCCTTGGCATTCTAGATATATATTGCGATGTGACCTACTAATATTATAAATGCGAATGTTTGTATGTATGGATGTTTGTTTCATTTTCACGATAAAACTACCTGACGGATATGGATGAAATAAAGAGATGATAATTTCGAATAGCAATTAAGCTATTTTTCGGACCCTGGGAACATGTTAAATCCTTCAGGAACGTGTCTGAAACCGCGGGGACGGCTAGTATATAATATAGCACTTTAATGTAGCGTTTTGATAAATTCAATCTTCTATATAAATTAAAATTTATCGCTAAATGTGTTGCTAAGCGGAAAACTCGAGAACGGCTGCACCGATTGGCTAATTTCCTTTTTTGTTGTATTTGACGAAGTCTGAGGAAGGATCTTATGAAAAGAAAAAAGAAAATTAAGAAAGTTGCGCGGAAAGTAAAAAATACAAGAAGAAGTATAAAATATGAGAAACTTTATTGAACATATAAAATTTTTCATAAGCGTTTTTGACAATATAAACTTTTCTAATGTAACCATAATGGCGTTTGAGTTAACTGTCAGTCGTTTGACAGTTGGCGTGAATGAAAGAATGCGCGCTGCAAATATCATAAATTTGAAATGGGAAGTTTGTAAGGATTGGGTCGGAATTATATTGATAAAAGAATAAATTTATCATTTCTTAGTGCACATTTAAATATCGATTAAATCGGAAAATTGTATTGTAGAGTACAGTGAGTTTTTTAAGAAGTGTTTGCTCATCTGGGTTGGTTTAGAGCGCCATCACGCCTTATATTAAAAGTTCAACTTTTATTAAATAGAATTATCACATATGATACTTTCTATCTATGTATGGGTTTCAGCGGATTCGAGAATGGTTGAGATTCACAGTTGGACCCGGTGCCACGGTTTTCCCACAACCTTGATAATAAATGTTGTTTCGCTAGATGGCGCTGTAGTAAAGTGACTATTAGATCATAGCGCCACCGACCGGCCAGAACCGTTGTTCTGTTGGGACAACTAGTTACATAATATAATAGAAGTTATAAATGTGAATTATCATATTACATATTTTTATTTGCATATTCAAATACACATAAATATTATGACTATACTCGAACTATACTACGAACGATACTATACTTTAACGTTATTCAAGACTAAAAGTATCCCGCCTTAATCTAGGTTATATAGGTACTATCTAGGTATATGTCAAGTTTGATCCAAATCCGTTAAAGAGTTTTAGCGTGAAAGAGTAACAAGCATCCCTACCTCCATCCTCACAAACTTTCTCATTTATAATATTACTACCTGTCCCCCGCGTTCCCGAAGGATGTGACATTTTCCCGAAATAAATTGATGTGCCAGGTTTGATCCAAATTCTGGTAATTAGTGGGGTAGGATAGTATAGCAAAGTATAAATCGATCGTTCAGTCAACATGACCTTACCACAAAAAACCTGCAATATAAAAATATTAAATCACTCAACGTGATACCGCTATCAGGCATGGCAAATTTTATCTCGAATGGAATAAATATTCCGGTAACGTATCGAATGTGTTCATTATTTTTATTCCACCATGGACAGAAGGGCGAGTTAATAAACGAATAATTGGATGAAAAGTTTAGTTTCTAACCCGGCTGGGGCGCTCCCAATGCAGTACCCGTTCGATTCTAACTCATTAGCTGAGATTAAAAATCCCGAGTCACATTTTTTTATTTAAATCCCACGTAGCCTGACAAACATAGACGGTTTACCTAATGGTAAGTGGTCACTGCCTTTGAACATTTGCAACTTCATTCGCCAATGCATCGAGATGTTAAGTTGTCAAGTCTCATTTGCCTGTAATTTTTCCGGTCTTTACTTTTATAACTGAGACACGCTAATACAAGTGCACTACTGCTTCACGGCACTTCTCCGAACTCGGCACTAAGCGCTTTCCTACTTCTAAACATTCTACATTACAGTCCTTTTGTATCAACTGACCTAGATACGGATCCATAAGTGAATTGGCTACAGCATTCTCAATCTAATGGACACACCAGTAATATGGCAAAATTAACGGCATCAACGAGAAAATCGTCTACTCTAAAAGGATAACCAGCAGGTCGTGGTTCGATTCCCAACAAGAACAAACGTTTCTATAAATGTTTTTCCTTGTTTTGAATACAATAAATAACATTATTCCGGATCATGCACATACAGGGTTGGCGACAGATTTTCAACTTGATGGAACTCATTGTAGGATTTGAACCCACATCTTAAACACGACCATCACTCCACCCCCATTGAGATACTAGCTAGTTGGCTAAGTAGCTTTAATCAATATATCTAAAAAATTATACCCTTCTTATATAATTTATCCCCTCGCGTTTAAACTTAAGTGAGTTGTCCTACGTACGCCTGAGGTTCATGACACATAAAAAAGAATCGCATAGTTACTCATGCCGGGAAAATCTGGTATACCTATATAAATTAATGTATGTTCGTTCGTCTTCTATGCATCATCAGACCAAATACAGCTCAATCGAACGCTAGCAAGAGATTTAAATAGGTTTCAATTATTAATTAAACAATTAGAAGTAGGTTAGAATCGACCTCCAATATTTTATTGGTTGTTAGTTACGTGTGAAGTGAAGCTATATAAAAGGTGTTAAAACTCATTGCAATGCACGCCAAGAAGAGCTAGAGATAATAAAATGAAATATATTTCTTAAAATAGGCCTTCTCACGCTCTGAATGGTCAGACTCTATTCCGCCGGTTCGGAAGGTAGCTTTTACTGAAAAGAGCCAGCAAGAAACTCGGCAATTAGTCTTTCCGGATCAAGATTTTGTACATAGAGGTGTGTCCTGCTGAAACGAGCGCTACACCCGAGCATTATCAACATTAAAATAATTGTTTGTTGTACCTTTACGCGCGATTGAAGTAAAACTTAAGAAAATTAAAAGATTAATCATATTATATTTTAATTATTTTTATTAAATGTTATATTAATATTATTCACTCGAAATAGATACTTGAATGTCATAATATTTTTTTATGTATGAAATTATAGGTTTGTAGTAACTATAATGTGAAACGTAAATTTTACATTCTAAATTTGCTACTTTTCTTGAAAATACAGCATCTATCGTTGTACCAAAACGCGTTGTTGATTGAAGTCGAAAAATATTCATGGATAGATCAAATTTTTATTTATTGAAGAAAGAGTAAAAGGTTCCTGGGACTCCGCCATTTTATTTAAGGTTAGATCAGTACATGTCAATATAACCTTGTTATTGAATATTATAGAATGTCGCAATCGTCAGAAAATTTATTAATAAATTATTTATTACAAAATGTGAGGTTTTAATATTTTCGGCCAACTGCACGTTATTCATGTAAACAATGCATAATGTAACTATACAGCAGTTGTATATTCGCAGTGTTACCCATACATATATGTATATAGCTAGCTACACGTGGATTAGATCCTTATTTTAAGTTTGCCTTCTATAGCTATTAGAGTATTTGATGAAAAAAAACGGACGTCAGAAAAAAGCAAATAAAATGTCAATATGATAACTTTTAAGTAACAGAACATAAACTAAAATGAACCAATGCAATAACTATTATTATAATATAAGACTGAAAATTATATACATATTATACATGCACAAAGCATAGTAAGACTACTCCCATAAATAAACTATACATTATTTTTCAGAACGTTACTTCCGTCAAAAAAAAAATCTGAGTTACTCCCTAGTCGCGCCTAAAGAAGTTTTACTTCAAAAATATTTAAAAGCCATAAAAATTTACACAGAGTCGATTTCCTTGTATTTACTCCTCAACCCTGCATACATAGTACACATTTATATTTGTCGGTTTGCTTGCGTTTCATTTTTGCCCCTGCCGACGAGACTAGCTCAGTAGTTCAGACGGCAGACGGCACAGCAAAGGTCAATGGTTCCGATCGTACAGCCAAGTTCAAGATAAATATCGTGAGAGAAGTTTGAAAAAGAGTACTTCACCTATATTGTCTATATCTATTGCTTTTTTATTGAGCGACCTACACTTACGAGTAAAGTACCAGTGACATACAAACTGACAAATAAACGTATAGCCATGGCGCAAAAAGCTTATCTATAATCAAGTTTGTATTTATTTTCGAAAGAGGACTGGCTCTGTCTGTGACATTTTAACATAATATTGCCCGTAATCGTTTATATATTTTAAATTTTCAACAAACAATTACATGTCAGGTTCAACCGTAATGTATGTCAGAATAATATTGTGCATCGAATGACTCCGTACACAACAATCGGATGTACCCAAGTAATCCAACCAGCGTAGCCAATGTGTTATCCTCCTGGAATCGAAGTTCAAGCCGATCTTTTATTACATCGATGGCGACACGACTGTTTTATCTCTCTTCGCGCACCCCCAACCGTCAATGTATCGTGAACTTGGCTTCAACTTTGAGTCCGAGAATATTACTCAATTCGGGTGCGGGTCGGCCGCATGGTGACTGGTCGGTTCGTTAACAGGCGATTAAATTCGTTAAACCTTACGTAACGATGCGAAATCTAAACATACAACGCCATAAATCGTATAGGACTCTCGAATCATTATCATTATCATCAGTTTATACGATTCTCCCTTAGAGGTACCGGCCGCCCCTAACGAGGAAGGCGATTGGGGTACTCAACTATTTTTTAACACGCTTTCATATGGGGGCCCGTCTTAGCGTCAAGCGAAGCGCAAGGGCTACCTACGTTTTCTCGAAGCGCTTCGTCGTTTTTTTTAACCCTCATAACTTGGGTTTGGATTATACCAATTATATAGCTATTATAATATAGCGATATTTCAATAGCATAGCCCTTACAATTTTGATTTTATTGATATCGTCAGCTACTCACTGAGGATCATCAAAATTCTTAGGGTACTTCCTGAAGTCCTAAAAAGCTGAAATTTGGTGTGTACGCTGGTATAAGTACATAAAAAAAATCTAATATAAAACTTGGAAATTTTACCCCCTTAAACTACGGGAAGGAAGTTTGTATCAAACTTCCGTAAATTTTGTTGTTAAATGTCTGAAAGTTTATATAAGGAAAAAAGGAGAAAAAACTAAATAAAAAAAACTTTGTCACAAGCAACTTACAAAAAGAAGTGAAATCTTACCAAAAACATTTTCATGTAAAATGTTGCCAAGACGAGACCACATGACTCGCACTGTCAAATTATCAGATCTCATGGAGAACCAAGATTCTAACTCTACACGCCCTACCACTACAAGGCCTAACTTCACAAACTCTACACCTTAGTCGAAATATGTGGCTTGGCCGTTTCGTTACTACAAGAACTATTGTATAACAGAAAAGTAATAAGTTTGTGAAGTTAGGCCTTGTAGAATTAGGGCGAGTAGAGTTAGAAGTTTGGCTCTACATGAGATCCGATAATGTTTTGACAGTGCGAGTCACATGGTCTTGTCTTGACAACATTTTACATTACCATGTTTTAGTGGGATTAGCTAAACTTGAAACTAAATAACAAAGTTATAAAACCTTGAGAGTCGATTTTGCCCTACTTCTGAATTTTAGATTTTTAACTGCAATAATATGGAATCCGGATGACTATACTATAATTTGATGCCATCGAGCTGATTTGATGATGGAGGCTAGAGGTAGATTCAGTGGCTACTTGGTAACCCGTTGAGTTCGGACTTATTTGATTTGTTTTGCCTATACGTTACATTTGATAACGAGGCTCTATAGCGCATATATTCGTTTTTTGAAGTTATACTTCTTTAGGCGCGTTGTGAAAAAATGATGAGAGTGAAATTTTAAGATGAGCGCGCATTATTTTAACACTAAATTCTCACGGATGAAGTTAGCTGATAACGGTCTCTCCGGAACATCGCACAAATCGCAACTGTTACGTGTCAATGAGTGAGTAATGATGATATTGTCAATAATAACCTAACAACGTCAAAAATTAACTATTATTATTTATTTTTTAATTAATTATTTATTAACTTCTTATGTGCGTACATAAGTACACACACACGTATTTTATATTGTACTAGCTGTTGCCGGCATGCGTGGCTTAACGACTATTGCTTTTTTCATGTCAGGAACCCTCACAGTCCGAACTATCAAAAGTTTCATCGCTATCGGATAAATAACATAAGAAGGCCAAGAGTACAAACATACATTTTTATATTAATAGATATCATTAAATTGATGTGAAGTAATATAACTGACATTCACAGGCATCATCGGTTGGAGTTGTGATTGATTTCCTGAGTGTCGCATCACAAGTCGACATGCAATGACATGTCTAGGTGAGTTAGATCGGTACGTAGTTAATATCGGGTGTTTCCAATAACCTATCTTCAGTGCGAGATGATCGCTATTAATTAGAGACAGTAAACTTCTATATATTTGAATGAAGTCTCACATTCATCGATAAAGGTTACCTATCTATTGCAATGGATGTATAGGGCTAACTGTCTGACAAACACACACCACATTAAACAACGTTTATAATTGTCTTATTAAAAAGTTTTTTTCTATCTATCTAATACATTTTAACGAGCAATTCTTGTTAATATATTTATATATAATTAGGATCTCGGAAACGGCTCCAACGATTTTCATGAAATTTAATATGCAGGGGTTTTCAGGGGCGATAAATCGATATAGCTAGGTTTCGTTTTTAGAAAACTTTGTTTTATCCGAGTTTTTAAGCAATGAAAACTGCTTCAATACCATTAGAATGCGAAGGTAAAAGCACTTACACTTAAAGGTACGCCCTTTATGATCGCATCTAATTCGTATCTAGGTATTTACGACAGTGCTTTAAAAAAGAGAATACGGCAGTAGTCACATTAGTAAAGAAAACCCGAACAAAGCTCGGCCATCCAGGTACTTAAAATTCATATGACTATAATAAATTATAATTCAAATATTACGTGTGTTCAGAAATTTTGGTCTTATAATGAGCGCTGTAATTATTATTTCTCAAAGATTTAAAGTACACATACATACTCGTATTATAATAGGTTGGGGAAAAAGTTCCTTCGCATTTTTTTAAGAAAATTCAAAACATTTTTAATATAGTTTATTTACATGTAACTAAAGTATGTAGGTACCATTTTGTTAATAACTTTTTGCCATCTTGTAGGTAGGGACATGATCCCATTGCTATAGAAATTTTGGGACTTCTGATCAAATTACTGCGACAAGTGGTTTTGACAGTCCTCTCCTGATGTTAACCTGACACTAAAAAATTCTGAAGAGACCGAAACACGTGGAAATCTGAAGGTGCAAGGTCAGGACTATACGGCGGATGCATTAATACCTCCCAGCCAAACTCTTAAATTTTTGCTGAGTGGCTAAAGATGTGTGAGGTCTAGCGTTATCATGATGAAAAACCACACCCCTTCTGTTGATTAATTCCGGCCGCTTTCTCTCAACTTCTTGCTTTAATCTCATCAGTTGTTCGCAGTAGAGTTCAGAATCGATGGTCCTGCCTGGTGGTAACAGCTCATAATGAATAATGCCCTTCCAATCCCACCACACACAGAGCATCACCTTGTTGCGAGTTAACCCGGGTTTCGCCACAGTCTGTGAAGCCTGACCGGCCTTTGACCACGACCTTTTTCGCACGTACTTGACGTACGTGATCCACTTTTCATCACCAGTTATCAGCTTCTTCAGAAATGGTTCGGTTTCATGACGTCGTAATAAAGATCACAAATGAGTACACGGTTCATTAGGTTTCTTTCAGTGAGCTCGTGAGGAACCCAAATATCTAGCTTTTTTGTGTACCCAGTTTTTTTCAAATGCGCCAAAACTGTTTTGTGGTCAATTCCCAGTTCTTCAGCTACGTCGTAACTACTGAAATGCCGATCTTGCTCCACTTTTTCAAAAATGGCATCCATTTTATCCGTAATGGGGCGACCAGAGCGACGTGCATCTTTGACTTCAAAATTTCCGGATTGAAAACGCTTAAACCAAATTTGTGCTACTCTCACAGACACCGGACACGGACATAGGTGCATAAACATCGCAAATTTTTTTCGCGGCTTGCGTTACATTTTTACCTTTTTTGTAGTAAAATTTTAAAATGAATCGAATTTCTTCATTCACTCATCTTGGCGGTACGAAAAACAAATGCAAATCACACATTTTCCTAATTTGTATTTGGAATTATGTTCTTTAAAATTTAAACTTTCAATGATACCAAAACCAACCAGATACAAATAGTAAAGCCAAAGATATTTTATTACAAGTTCATACATACTATAATGCGAAAAGACTTTTTCCCCAACCTAATATACATTTCCTCAGCATCATTGGACTACCCGTCAGATAACTCTGCAAGTATTTCAGAATCATTTACACTTGAATTGGACATGTTGGACTTACTTACTTAGAGTAGTTAGCTAGTACCTAGATATAATTAAAAAACTTTTTAAACCCCGCCACAAAAAGGGGGTGTTATAAGTTTGACCGCTATGTGTGTGTCTGACTGTACCTCTTAAACGGGTGAACCGATTTGAATGTGGTTTTTTTTATAACACGTTTTTTATTCAGACAGGCCAGTTGGCTAGGCGGTTAGTGACTCTGACTGCCAAACCGAAGGTCGCGGGTTCGATTCCCACCCAGGACAAACATTTGTGTGCATGAACATGTCTCTTTGTACTGTGTCTGGGTGTAAATATGTATATAAGTATGTACCTATTTAGAAAATAAAAATAGTAGTATATATAGTATATCAGTTATCTGGTTTCCATAGTACAAGCTCTGCTTATTTTGGGACCAGATGGCCGTGTGTAAAGAATGTACCGGAATATTTAATTTTATTTATTCGCTTCACTTGTATGTTTGTATGTAACCGACTCCTTTAATTCAGATTTCATTCAAACTTTGTAGATTTATCGAGAACCGATGACAATTCACTAATTTGATAAGATTATCCCATTATTCAATTTGCAAAATAAGATTTATTAATTTACATAATTTTAAAACAAGTTTTTATAATTAAATGTCCCCCGCGGTTTTACCCGCGTTCCCGTGGGTTGTCACATGTATTATACATACAAACCTTCCTCATCAATCACTCTATGTATCTATTAAAAAAAACCGCATCAAAATCCGTGGCGTAGTTTTGAAGATTTAAGCATACATAGGGATATAGGGCCATAGGGACAGAAAAGCGACTTTGTTTTATACTATGTAGTGATAATGCTTATACAACATTGTAATCCCTGCTATTCGATGGATAGACAAATTTGATATCTTTTAAGCTATCAACATGAGATTGGGACGTGATTGGGACGCCTACTTTTATTTATTCATAAAAGTTACTCCCCCACAGACAGATGCCGTGGGGTGGTAAGATTCCTTATCCTCGGATAGGTGATTGGAACATTAAACCCAGTAAAAGATATTGTTCTCTCGCCAGTTGTCTTATTCTGGCGATAGGTTATTGGGAACGGTCTAAGTATATCAGTTATCAGGTTTAATAATACCTACAAAGTCCTATTTATATAAGACTAAGGTCTGTTTTTCCTTGGCCAGTTATGCGGTATGTGACAGTTGAATTATTAACAGGTTTTGTGTAGAATTATCAAAGGGTAGCTGTGAAGTTTATTCAACGATTCAGATATCGTTCTTTAAAAATAGCATTCGGGTCGTCTTAAGTATCTATACATATATAAACAAAGTCGCTTTCCGCCGGCTGTCCATCTCTTAAAATACGCAACGAATTTTGATGCGGTTTTCATAAATATACAGAATGATCCAAGGAAGGTTTGTATTGTAACAAATGCATATTATAGTAGAGAAAAGGTGAGGATTTCAAAGAATTGCGCAGAAAATGTCTCGAAAACTTTACGATTATTTTAAGCGCATGTTTGACAGTTCGCTTTTACCTACAGACCTCCGGAATGCGGGTGAAACCGCGGGGGACAACTAGTTGAAAATTCAAGCTATATTGGTAGCCTGCCGGTATGGATGTCCGTTTTCTAATATCTACCGTTTATGTACTAATTTGTTTAATCCATTAACAGGTTTCACCTTCATAATATTATATTATAAATTTAAAAATCATTGTTGTTCATCCGATTACGATAAAACTTTGTCAATTAATTGATTGCACTCGCGCGAAGGTTATGCCATAGTACAATATCAATACACTACAATATCAATCATATACAATAAGACCTAGCTTCCATATAAATATATAAAAAATATTTTTGTCCCTTCGCCTTCTGATACATTTTTACCCAAAAGCGATGAAATTTTGGGATCATTAGAATGAGGATTTCAAAAACCACTGAACAGGTTATATAAAAAACATAAAAATAATAAATAAAACATATATTTCACATTTTTAATTAACAAAATTGAATTTTAGTTTCAATCTTTTATTCAGTAGTAGGTAAAGTATTAATTACGGAACCCTACACGGCGCTGATTCCGATACACCTATATTTCATATACCGATCAATATTGTATAATGTCAAACCATATTTTCCGTCATCATTATAGGAACTGTTAATCACAATTCTTACTCTTTAATAATTCTCAAATGACCAAAGGTTTTATTTGAATAGTAGTGCTTTTTATTGCCCGAGACTGCATATGACTATTTGTATAATTCAAGGGGCTACCAGTGCCATTCTGAATACACGGCCATCTGATCCCAAGCTAAGTAGAGCTAATAATATGAAAACCAGACAGCTAACATTACTACTTATCCACCATGTTTATAAATACATATATATTTACACACAGGTACTTAACAAACAGGTATATTCATGTACACAAATGTTTGTCCTGGGTGGGAATCGAACCGACCACCGGTGGCTTGGTGGTCTGTAACCAACAAGCCCATTGGCCCGTCAATAAAATATCCCCTTGTATAGAAACCTAGCTAATTAAGTTTCTCCAAAACCTCTTTTGAATAAATATCTCCGATCGCTAATATTAAATCGTCGCAGGTTTATAGGAAAAGGTTCTCAGCCCTTTTTCTGTGCAATAAAGCTCGTACAGTCGAGAGGCATATATATACATTTCTTAAATAACAAGTAGTAATGAAAATTTTGCATCAAAAACGTTTTTATAACACATCATATTATCTGGAAGAACAATCCTTGGCAATGAATTGCTCGTCTGACAATCTAATTATTTATTTATCTACCTATTTTTTATTGTATACATATAGTAAGTACCTAATACCAAAAAAAAATTAATAAGATCAATAAGAGCTTGTAAAAGTAGAAATCATAATTCTATTTCAGCGACAGAGTAAAATTATAGAAATGGACGAATGGATCTGTAAATCAGATAGTATTGCAGAACTATCTGGGGTTAAACATTCATGGTCGGGACTGTCCGAACGACGTACAGTTTCAAGAGCCCTAAGGATGTAAACTTTTTCAATATACGAATAGCATCCTTCAGTAATAAATAATGTTCTATTGGTAGTATAATGATTGACAGACGAGTGTATAAAAACATTTTGATGTGATTTATTTGATCACTGGCTTCGCTATAGTTTTCACTCACGTTAATATTGATAATAAGGCGGATAATATAGATAATAATTAATACCTCTGTCGCTAAGCCATGAAAGCGTACGAAAAAACGCAATTTCGTATTTATAATATTACCTGGAGCTGCCAGACGTAAAATTATTCTTTATTTCTTTTCGTCTCTCATAACATGTCTATACCTCTTAAACTATTTCCAAACATTTCTGACACCGGTGAAACTTTCCTTCCAACTCTTCTTAGGGTTTCTCGCGAATGGGGTGAAAACTCACCCTTATTATTTTTTCTGCCGTATTACACAAGCATTTTATCAAGAAACTTTATTGGCATTTTTCGTGTTTTAAACCGAATTTCTCTTTTAAACCAGTATACAATGGGAAAGGGATTATTTTTTGGAATTGGGGTGGAACACATACTGCAAACTTAAGGTTTAAATCAATACACATATGCGTGAGCATGGGCTGTTTTGGGTGTCCAAAAATTAGATAACAGATGACTTGTTTATCCAAGTCAATAGAGCGAGATACATATGTGCTTCTAGTGTGGTTAATGAAAATTGTCCTCAAATTCTGAAAAAACACCAAAAAGATAAAAATGTATGGAAATAGCTGCTCTCTGCACAGTGCACCTCTAATTTTCTTGTTTAAATTGTAAGTAATTATTGTCATTTTGTATTTTGTAGTCTTATTTATTTTTTTTTGTTTTTTTTTTTTTTGTTTTTGAATGTTAGCTTTATTAAGTATTTTGTAATTGTTAAATATAAAAATATGTAAAATTGTTATTATAAAATAGCCAAAAAGTCAGAATAGATAAAAAAGAATTTAATAAAATAAAAAAGAATGTAACCTTGCTGAGTTTCTTGCCGGTTCTTCTCAGTTGAAGGCTGACTTCCGAACCGGTAGTAGCTTCAGTAACTTTAAATTTGACCTTCATAAGTGCCTTCTGAGGGCCTAAACTGAATAAATGGTTTTGAATTTTGTGTACCGACATGATCATGGCCGCTTTTGACAAGCTTTTATTTAACTTCAAATGTAGATCAAGTCTTGTAAGCTGAATTACTACCACATCTTAACCTATGGAGTTGAAATTTACAAGATGTTCCAGGTTCCATGACCATGCATTTTTGTATTAAAAATGACCTGATTTTACACCCAGGATTAACTTCAGACGAGAGAACTCCTCAACGGTCAACACCATAAACACGACATTTTGAAAACTCACTTAATTATGATTGTCTTTGAATATGATGCCCGTTTTAAATTGCACCATTTCCCAGCAGTTGCATCCAGGATTTGGCTCCCGACGAGGGAACTCCTTAACTATTAACTGCACAGAAACGAAAAAGTTGGTTTAAAAAAAATACTATTAATTTATTTACTTTATTCCTGATCGTAGAAATCTATCTAACAGAACAACTAATCTCATATCAGCAGATTTCAATCACGTTTCTCTTTCTAATCTTTGTAGACAGGTTTTATCACGGATTTATTGATACTTACCCATCACCTTACATCATCGCTTCATCACATGTCGTTTGCAATGTCATTGTATAGGAAACAAATAATTATGGTATAAAAGAAAATGTAAATCGAAACATTTTAATATAGGTATGTTTTTATATGATAAGCTATAATAAATCTAACAAAATTATTGTGGATTGTAAAAATATCCATGAAATAAAAGGTGCTCTTTATTCGTGGTGTACGAAAAATATAATCAGTCCAACACTGCAAATTAGAAGAAAAAAATCTATAAAAACAGACAGTATTCAAAAAATGATTAAAAAAGGGTGTGCAATCGTGCAGTGATATTTTCACAAAACTGAAATATATTTATTGGCCAATGCCAACTACCAATGTAGTTGAATGGATACTTTGGATTACCAAGCAATTCGTGGCTTCGACTCCCGCCCAGGACGTACATTTGTGCCTGAGTGTTTAAATCAATACGTTTAAATATATAAGAAATAAACTGTAGGTATATATGGAGTATATCAGTAATCTGGTTACCATAGTAAAAGCTTCTCTTTATTTGGGATCAGAGAAAAGCATTTATTAAATTTTGCTTGAATCTAATGTTTTATTAAAATGGTTTAAAGCTAATTTATTCTGGAATCTGCATTATAAACCTAATCACAAAGGTGACTGGAAAACGACTTCGTGTAAGCGGACACTGGCTGGATCGAAGGAAATTAAAATTAAACCGATTCAGTTGATCCGTATTCTACAATTCCCTGATATTAACATTACATTTATTTTCATCGTAAACAACATTCAACATTGTTTTATTTCTACTTTGTTTTAATAAAGATATATCTTCAGACTTTTCCGTGAAATGGTCACGTTGAAAGTTTCTTAAATGCAATTCATCCATTCAAAATGGACTTGAATTTATTATCACGTGAAAGTTCTTTTACACACGGCTACATCTTAGTTCAAACAACGCAACTGTATTACTAATATACCCAGGAAACCAAATAACTGATATATTACATATAAGTACAACATTATTTTCTAAATACAAACATATCGGGATAATGAGAGGCCAGTTAACTTGGTGGTTAACGTTCTAACTGCCAAACCGAAGGTCGCGGCTTCGATTCCCACCCAGGATAAACCTTTGTGTGCATGAACATGTCTATTTGTTCTGTGTCTGGGTGTAAATATCTATATAAGTATGTATTTAGAAAAAAAATAATGTAGTATATCAGTTATCTGTTCTCCATAGTACATGTTCTGCTTAGTTTGGGATCAGATGGCCGTGTGTATTGAATGTCCCAGGATATTTATTTATTTACACCCAGACACAACCAACAAACACGTCAATGCACACAAATGTTTATCCTGGGTGGAAATCAAACGCACGACCTTTGACGAGGCAGTCAGGCACCACGTCAACTGGCTCGTCAACTTAATGCATTTCGTACATGTTGCTTAAACGAGGCAGCCGGTCATTTGCATATCAAATAGCGACGGTTCGAAATGTTTGGAGGGTCGGGAACGCGCGAATACCCCTAGTAGACTATCCCTTGTGTTGCAAGCGTCAATAGGCTGCGGTGACCTTTTACTATCAGACGGGCAATCCGCTTGTTTCCAAATATAGTAGTAAAAAAATTATACTTTGTCGGAATAAATTGAACTACATTTTAAGGAGTGTAACAAAAAGTAGAAACCTACTAGTTGTCTACGTGCAGGCTATCTGGTACGCGCGTCTGTCTATCCAAACTTTGAGGCAGGTGAATAGGTACTTAAGTTATAATCGAAAATCAATCTACACTATTGTTTAGTTAGCTTGTTCGTAATTTGACTTGAAGTTATCGGTGTGTAGGTAATTAGTGGTAGGATTACCTACACAACGAAAACTTAACAGCATATATATATATATATATATAATTTCGTTAAATAAATCCCTATTTCTCTTGGTCACGGCATCACGCATGGACGGCTGAACCGATTTCGCTAATTCTTTTTAAGTTGTGTTTGTTATTGTCAGGAGATGGTTCTTATGATCGAAAAACTTATGAAAGTTGCGCGGAAAATTTAAGAAAACATAACGAATTTACTAGCGCTTTTCACAATACATACCAACTTTTTTAATGTAATGTGTTTGACATTATTGTCGTTTGTCAGTTGACGCGATTGAAGACAGGACAACGTCTGTCGGGTCAACTAGTATTTTATAATTATGTATGTCAAAATATTTAAAAAAGGTTTTTATAATGTTTTATTCTATTAAGACGTCATTGACCTACAAATAAATTAATATTACTTTGTATTGTTAAACAAAGAACAGCTTAGGAATTTAGACAGTCCAGTTAGCTCGATGGTTAGAGACACAGACTGCCAAGCCGAAGGACGTGGGTTCGATCCCCACCTAGGACAAACATTTGTGTGCATGAACATGTCTGTTTGTTGTGTGTCTAGGTGTAAATATCTATATAGAAGTATGTATCTAGAAAAAAAAAAGTAGCATATGCATATATGTAGTATATCAGTTATCTGGTTTCAATAGTACAAGCTCTGCTTAGTTTGGGACCAGATGGCTGTGTGTAAAGAATGTCCCAGGATATTTAAATATACGTATTTACAAAAACATAATACAAAAATTATCAATTTTACATTTACGAAAACAATTTTAGTTGTTTTCTATCTCCACAAGCTAAATAATACGTTTTTGATGGGACTGGACTGGAGGCTTCCGGCGACTGGGACTGCAATAAACTGGACCCGTGGTCCCACTTGCCGGATCCTTTTTTTTTATTTTTTTTTATAAAAACTTGAGCGCATTTGACTAGATCTCACCTGATGGAAAGTGACGATGCAGTCGAGGATGGTACACGCGAACTCATGTAATGCCTTTTAATTTAAATATTTTTCTTCCGGCGACTGAGACCACCCAAAAATGAATAGTACAATCTATTGTTCAAGCCAAATCAGTACAGTCAAACGAAAAATGTTCAGTAAGTAATTAAAGAATAAAACTATTTGATTTAAAGATATCATTTACTTATCCTAGACATGAATTTATTCCATGCGCGCTTAATAATACATAGATTAAACCAGCCCATTTTCGCGTAATTCAACCGTGCAGGTAAGTACAGTAATTCCGTCAATTTTAAATAGTAATCGAAGGGTGTTTTTATTTATGTTTTTTTTTATATATGTTATATAAATAAATGATATTTTTGAATCAAAAAGTCTGTTTTCTTTTATTACATACTAAACATTTGTTTGACTGTACGGTTTTCGGCTTGAACAATTGTGTTTTTTCATTAATTTATGGGTGGTCCCAGTCGCCGGAAGAAAAATATTTAAATTAAAAGGATCCGGCAAGTGGGACCGCGGGTCCAGTTTATTGCAGTCCCAGTCGCCGGAAGCCATTGGGACTGCTACCATTCGGCGCGAAATTTTATATAAATTATTTAATGTTATAGACTATAAATATATGATAACAATAAACGCGGGCGAAACCGTGGAGGAAGCTAGTATTTTTATATAATAATGCATTAGATATAGGTACATTACTGAAACATAAATTAACAAACACGCATGATGTGTCACACATATATATACTACGTTAATACAGCCAATGCCAAAAACAGTGACTTATTGTTCACGCTCGCAGCTGACGTAATATAACAAAATTCAAAAAAAATCTATGCAATGATTATAGAGGTAATACTCTGACAAAAAGGACTCAACGACATTCAAAGTTATAAAGGATTACGGTCGAATATTGATCGCTAGGCGACCTTTAGTACACATAAAGCTATTAAAAGCCTATAAAACACGAGCTCTGTGACGTCAATATCGTCGAATGTCGTAACGAAGGACTTACGTTCGAAATCTCAAAAGCATTATTTCGGTTAGTAAAAGCAGCGTAGGAATACCTTATCTCAGTGGTGAGGCAATTGTTTTGGTTATCACTCTCAATATAAGATTCGTATAGGCAATCCGCTGTGACATTGCATGTCAATGGGCGGTGACCACTTACTTACCACAACTGATATAAAAGAAACTTCCGCCATGCGGTTCCAACAGCATTATAAAAAACTAGCTGCCTCCCGCGGTTCCAGCCGCGATCCCGAAAGAATCCAATGTGTTAATTCTGGTAATAAACTATGTACATATGTGTCTAAATCAGTTTAATAGAGTTTGCATAACAGAGTAAAAAATACCCTATACCCCTATGTCACAATGATAATTTTTCGCGACAATAGATACCCTATGTCCTTTTCAAAATGACGATTTTTCTCCTTACCAAAATTCACGAAGATTCAGCCGGTTAGGCGTGAAAACGTAACAAACAAACCGACAGACCGTCATCAAATTTCATCCAAATTCGTTCAGCTGGATAGGCGTGAAAACGTAACAACAGACAGACAGAGAAATTGATTCCACAGCATACTGACAAACCCCTAAACGTTCGCATTTTCAATATAAGTAGGATTGGATAGGATGTAATTAGCATGGTCATATAATTAGCCAAATATGTCAGACATAGGGTGTTGCCCTTAGTAATTATAGCCCGTAGTTATAGCTTACAATGTTAATGTTACCAATGATAAAAATAAGTTCATGTTACATATCATTTAATAATTTTATTATAGTATAGAATACTTTAATCTGTAGTTGATAAACTGATGCACAAACACACACATTACAAAACATGATAACAAATATTACATAATAACCAAGTATATAATATATATTTCAGAGCTACACATACATTTAATTATTTACAAAATTAGATATCTCACAATAATTTAGTTTTCACCATCATTTAGACTTATATTTATCCCTCAGGAGTAGCCGAGGCCTGTCACTTTATGGCAAAAATAAAATATGTATAGAAATAGGTTATTTAACAAGAAATTCAGTTCTATTATAGAACTGAATTATTAAATAACCTATTAACTGTATGATATAATAACCTATATTGAGGGCCTCATCTGTTTAATTAAGTGAACAGTAATTATTTTTTTTGACATCTGGACAAATTAACTGCCTGTCAGGACAATTGTTTAAGGGCTCAGTAGGTAATTTGCCATTTGTACACACACAGGAAATAACTTTTTAATTTGCGCTTATTAAAATAGGGGAATGTAGCATGTCTCATGTGTTATGCCACAACAAATGAGTTCCAATCATCAAGCCATAATAACGGCCAGGAGTGAAAGGAACAATACTCACTGCCGGAATCCTATAGAGACTTCAGACATATTTGGTGATTTTTAGGTGGACTGTAGTCAGTGCTGAAACCTACATCTCCGAGGATAATGGGTAAAACAGTATTATTACTTATACTTGAATATTGTGGAAATTACCATTAGCTCCTATAAATGTAAACTTAATAAGAAACTTCTTTTGAGTTTGTATATAATTTTATTTTCTGTTAAAACTTTAGAAAAGTTAGGACAAAAAAATACTATGGAACAGTATATAGGATATACTTAGGGATGTGATACTTCTCTATCATCACCATGTGATATTATGTGATAATGATTAAATAATACAGAAACTACTTGTTTATGTTTGCTGCTTACAAAATTAAAGTATGTTGTAAGTAACTAAAAAGTCATCATAATCTTCATCATCATCATCATAACAGTCCAGGGATGTCCACTGAACATCTCCCCAATAAAAGTGCAGTACCTAACAAACTTTACTGGTTATTAATATTCATCAACAGGCTTCAAAATTTAATAAACAAAACAACAATGATAAACAACAAAATATGGGCCCCTGAACTGTATATCAGATTTGGTTACAATGTGAAAGAAAATTGTATTTTAAATAAATATGTACATACATCTAGACTGGACAATGTTAAGTAGTTGCCTAGCTGTCATGTTGCTGTATTACTTTTCAAGGTCAACCTATTAGGTGCAAGTTATTGATATATTTAATATATACCAATTTATTATTTATACCATGTTTATCTAGTTAGAAACACAATTAATAAAACTATTAAGTGTTTATATGGTAAGAAAAAGTTTCATAACAGTTCGCGGTATACACATGTTTCAATGTATGGAAAAATTAAGTTGACAGCCAATAAAATGGCACCGAAGTCAAAGTATTCAAATCGGGTACTCACTGGCCACAGTTTTATAAACTAGGCTGGCTGGGAAATTCATCCACACTTCGATAAAAGGCATGGAAACTTTAGGAAGTTCAAGTGGAAATCGTAAAACGCACTTTGACACGACACACCAAGTTTTATTAATAGTTTTATTATGTATCACAGTGTTCGAAAAAGTTTCAAGCTAACTTTTTAACGATATTTTTTACGAGAAAAGTTATGAAAGTAAATTTAATCAATAAATTAATTTGCAATACACCAAAAAAAGTTTTCAAAGTTAGGTACTAAAGACCAATACAAAACAGACTACACACACACTAGTTTTGTGGCACGAGTAGTAAACGTCAGGCAAGTGTCAGGTAAACTGTCAACAGTCAAATTATGTCCTTACCTCTGCCCGTTCCGAAACGAACATACTAATATTTGATTCAAGAGCAGATTTTTTCGCTTGTATGATTTACCGAAATACCGAATTACAAATCTAGAATGAGAGGTCTTCATGGCCACTGTTTTTATAGTTTGGATAAACGGCTTTTTGACTGTAATCCTACTGTTAAACCTATGTTCGCTATGCCTTATTGGTTTGATATACGAATATCAAACCCCTTTGAAATTTTGACATATAAAATTCAAGGCTAAATCATATCAAATAGATCTGGCTTTTCTATCTTGGAAGCCTTCAGTAATAAAATATAACTTAGACAGACTTACACTGAATGTTGTTTTCTTTTTACACAGTTTGTCAACAGAATAACAAATAGAATAAAGACAGTCTGGAATGTGTCCAATACGAAAACTGGTAAAATTCAAAATAATAATGTACAGTTAACACATAAAATTCATTTTAAAACATTGTCAAATAATTAAGAAATAGCCGCTGACTTGGAAACTTCTTCTCCAGTAGGTTTACCAGGTAAAATGGTTCAATGTCTGAAATCATTGTTGACATCATGTAAATTTTAATGGTTTTGTCTTTTGTAAAAATATCTAAAGTATGTTAAGGAAGAGTGATGGCTCCTAATACAGGTATTCTATACTTAAAAGGAGGCATCAAATTACTGTACCGAAAAATGTAAAACATGTTATAGACAATAAACATTTTGTATTTGTATTTGTAATCATGTCCTAAGTGGCAGAATCCCTGGTCAAGCAGCATATCCATAAGATGTGTGCAAATTATATCTTACAAGCTTTTAACTCTCAAAAGTATTAAAGATTAATGGGCTTAATCCTTCATGATCATAACAACAATTTAGCACAGAGGAGCAATGCCTAATCATATGTTATGTAACTTTACGGGGCATGAAATATTACATGGTCATGAGTTCGGCTTCCCGAAAAGATCTACATCACATGCTGCAACTAATTAGTTAAAGCATATTTATTATGTCTGGGAAGAAACACAAGATACAATTGTCATTTTTGTGACCTATCCAAAGCTTTTAGCTGCATTCATACGGAATAGGCATATAGGGTAGGTATATAGGGGGGTAGGTATATTCCGTGCCTACCTCAGTAAGGTCAAGTACCCACCCCAGGATGTTGGTCCAATAATAAAAAGAAGAAAAATAACCCTAAATACGCCAATGAATAGGTGGAACTTCTCATTATCCTGTAATATTTTATTTAACAAATCGTCAGCAAAGATAAGGGATTACTGGTACAACATCCATGGGATGATTTATAGAATTGGGTCACCTACATTTTAGGGCCTATCAGTTTACAATTTGTATTTATTGACGTCTTAGATAAGTATTTCCTGACGATACTTCATACATTTTTAAAGTTGATTGAAAATACAAAGATCTTGTCAAAGTTTAAAGATACCATGTCAATAGTCTCTAGGTGTCAAGTAAATAACCAAATAATAATAGATAAAGGCTATCTGTATATCGTCATTCAATTAAACAAAAAAATACAGTGGGACTCTCATGTAGATTCTCTTGCGGCTAATTTGAGTTCTGCTGTATTTGCTTCAGTCATTTTGACATCTATAAGTGGCCTCCGCTGGCCTAAACTGAATAAATAGTTTTGAATATTATCATGAGGTCCTACCGGCACTATGACTAATTTTTTCATAGCATTTATTGGTCAACAAAGTAGTAAATAGCCGGAAAATTAATATAATAAGCTAGGTTTACAGCAAGTAGTAGGTATATGCTCTCCAAACAAGAACAAATAAAACTAACTTTTGTTTTCAACAACTTAGTCCTTGCCTTATTACACTAAATAATACTAGTAGACGCAGATGATTATTATCATTGTCTATATATATAGTTATTTAAAAAACAGACTTTAAAAACATTTTGACTTATTAATATTATTAAAAATCTAACTAATAATATAAACATTATTAGTAATTAAAAAGATAATTAGTATGTGGTGTCTTTAGTGAGTATATTTAAAATCATATCTAAATTACAACGCCATCTAACAAATGTTTCGAGAAAATAATGTTGACTCCATTCCATTGACGTATCCATCCATATAGCTTAATAATTATTTAGTAATATTAAATTTAATAATAACAACTAGATTTATATATTCAATGAAATATTGTTAGGTTTTATATGATTTTAAATTAAAACCGATATATAGTTGGATCCCTGTCGATGTTTTTCATAATTCACAACACGCAATACGCAACACGAAAATTTAAAAGAAAACGTAAAAAAAAAGATTTGAGATGGCGGGCGGGAGATTTCGAAGAATCCTTGGGCGAGCGTCAAAGTCTGAACGCAAAAGCAAAAGGAAGTATAAAACAATTGGAATATAAACTGAGGAAAGTCCATGTGAGTTTTTTTACAATATATTATTTAATAATGGTAATAATGGTCGATAGACGCGCAAGAAGTGAATCTAATTTGGTTGGATAGCTGCACTTTTAATAAAAAAATTTTTTTTAAGTTATTAGGATATGAGACAATATAAAACAATTAAAAAGGCAACATTTTGCCTCATGATAATGGCAATAAAACATACAAACATTTGTAGTGATGTTACAAAAACAAAATTATATAAGTGTGGATTTTGAAGGTAATGTAAGATTGCATCACTGCTTACCATCAGGTGGGATCGCAGTCAAGCACTAGTTTATATTATTAAAAAAAAAAACAGAAAATGCCTTTTTATTTAGTTTTGCCGCACGCAAAACATCGCATAAATCGCAACTGTCAGTGAGTAATGATTAATATTGGCAATATTAACCTCAAAACGTTGTTACAGGTGCAAAGAGTTAAGACACAACAAATATCTTTTCCACGACTGAATAGTAAGAACAAATGATTTTAGTGCAGTTTTCAAATTAAAATATTTGAAAAGAAAAGAGGTATGGCGTGTAATATAATATATGTTCCGGTATCATTAGTTTTGTGTTGTTGACCAACCATTTCCGTCACCCCCAAAACGTCACATCCGTCTCATCTCGTGGCGCGCTTAAAAAAGTTTCACTTCAAAAACAGTTTAAAATTTATAATTACTAAATGTAAGGCTCGTTCGAAACAGTGCTGCCAAATCAGATATTTATAAATACGAAGAAGTAAGCGGAAAAAACTGTAAAATATGCTGTAGATTGGCTAGATCTATTTAATTAAATAAAATTAAAAATCTGTTTGTAATGTCAAAATAACAGCTTATTACAAAGTGCTCATGAAAGTTTAACCTTTAATTAGGCGCGCGGGGTCGTCGTGCCAAGTGATCTTTAAGTTAATTAATTTTTATACCTATTAACGATGTCAACCCGAATTTCTTGCTAGCTTCCTAACTCTCTAGTCCCCTAGTTCTAGGTCTAGTTTCTAATTTCATACCTATCAATTTGGTAACTGCAGACCCCACGCGACTAACAATGTTAGTTTATTGGCGCGCCAAATTAAAGGTTAAACGGCACTAATAAAAAAAATGCTGTTTGTTAAAACATTTGTCTGTCTGCCTTTGTGTTTGCTCCGGCTAATTATATCAGGAAAACGTAACAACCCTCGAAAACACGGGTGAGACCGCGGAGGACAGCTAGTTAATAATAATAACAAACTATACGTATTGTATACTATAGGTAATGTACATTATTACTAGAATAGGTACCTACTTTAATCATTGTCTCTAATCTGTGGGTAATGTCGGTAATACCTATACTGAAGATCTCCGAATTTTATATCGCATGTGAAATATTGGAAAATATGAGTAATACATATTGATCAATCAATTGACAATAGACATGTCTCAATTAGGGTTCGTGTAGACGGCGCGGCGCGACGCCACCGCCGTGGGGTGGCGGTCGCCGGGTCGCACCGCTTGCACCTGTTGCTAGATCGCGTTGCCATGTTAAATATGCGACAAGCAGCGCAGCCGTACTCTTCGCCAACGGTGCGCTACCGACCGCGCCCGACGGCCGCCCGCTTCGTGGTTTATTGATCTTACAGCATAGAGCTGGGAAGTCGGTTCAACCTTAAAAGAATCGACTTTGAACCGATTAGACGAAACGCACCAGAACCGCTTGGCAACAGATTTATGACTACACGAACAGTAATAGAAGTATTTATCCAATGATTTGCGATTGAAATGGAATAGGACCAAAGCACCCACAAATATTTTTAATTTATTATTATTACTCGATCTTGAACTAGACCTTAATTTACATTTAAACGGTCTGGATATCTTTTTTATACCACATGAGCCGACAAACAAGCACACGGTCCACCTGTTGGGCATTTGCAACACCAACAATTTGAAGCGAGCTGATTATCATACCAGGGGCGTAGAAATATCGTACATGGATAAAAATTATCGTATTTATCACGATAATATCCGTTATGAATAAATAAATATTAAACGCAACATTGATAATAATATGTACCCTATAGTTTAAAAGCTCTTATAAACCACCTATTTAAAATCAAGAACACTTAAAGACCTAAATGCTGTACGTATGGTACGGGAGGACGTTATTGTACGCAGACTGTAAGATATTTCCAAACTAATACGCTGATATCCCAAAGCGCAGTATCATGATTTTATTTTGTAAAGTCTTGGGGAAATTCCGGGAAATAGTAATTCCCTTTTTCTATTGGTTCCTATGATCCACTCTGAGGAGTTAAACCGACCTCGAGACCGTAACATTATTCAACATCTAAGTGATAAGCTATAGGATACTTGCATATAATTATATCAATAACGTTTATTTGATTAATTTTGTCTCAGGATATTTATATAATAGACATTATTATCCCGATAAGTACTATAATTTCGGTCCGTGTACGATAGTTCTACGCCCCAGGTACGATAGTCAGTCCGCTTCAAGTAGCCAACACTGGTCCACAAGCAGCGGTTGACCGTCTGTTTATTTGTCGGCCCATGTGCTTTAAAATGCAAAATATATGACTGACATTATCCTAATAAATAGGTACGATAATTTAGGTAAATTTCGGTCCTTGTACGACAATTCTACGCCCCTGGTACGATAGTCAGCACACTTCAAGTTGCTAACTTGATAAGTTTCCAATCGATTACGAGCAATGTGGAACTGATAAAAGATAATAATTCTATATATTTCGATTCTTAACGTCTACAACTCTATAGTGGTTTAACTTTAGGGAGGCATTATGAGAAGTGATAATGAAATTATGTAGATAAGTCGTATGTTATGTGATATGGTGTGTTTTATTTGAATTGTCCCGCCTAAAAATATGAAGAAGCGGGGTTGTATGGAAGGTAGATCTCTTTGTTTACTCCCTTGCCGCGTGAAGTGCTGGCTAGATTAAGGTCGAGAAATTGTAGGTATACCCTCAAAAGGCAGTTGTAGGACGTGTCTGGTCCCGCTGCTTCGTCAACGGCGAGATATGAATTACCCCAGGGTTTTAATTAGGAGTCTGACATAACCCGCCGACTCCCCCCGGAGTTGCTGGATATCAGTTGTAGGACTTCCCTGGGTAAAAAAGTATCCCCCCGAACTGTCCGGCTTCTAGTTTCTACTAGAAATGATATGGTATGATTAAAAAATAACTCTCGAATGCATAATATGACATTTATTGGCCTTTAAAATTATCGACATAAAATAAGGTTACAATAACAGTAATTGAGATACATTTGAAAGGATGTTGCTCACATCACTTAGTCCTACCTATAGATTGGAGATCATACAGTGGAGTAACAGTGTCAATGAAAAAACAAACTAGACATGAAGTCAACAAAAGGCACTTCATTCACCCACAGTGAAACCATAAATGATGTTGTAAAACAATGTCATAGATGATGGAAACTTCATGATCATGTTTAATATATAATTCATGAATGAACAGTCAACATAATATGAATATGTTCCAAAATATTTTAAAACCTGTCAATATTAATATTGTATAGTAAAATACATTTTATATCAATATATATTGTCTGCCTGTTTCCAATAAGCTATATCCTTTCAGTCTCTCACATCCATACATACCTTTACATTCATCTTCTTCACAGGTTCATACTTGTCCATACACTTTCAATAGTCAACGTTTATCCATCATCATACAAATACAAACAATCTCATAACTTTAGTCACAGGCATAATTTTGAACTGCATCACTATAATTTTTTTTCCAATATTATAATTTTGAAAATTTTCCATTGTATAGTGATTATTAAAATATTTTATATTTGTATAAGCCAAATGCACCATCATTTTGAAAGGGTTATCTTGAAAAAGTAATTTAACTAAGCATAATATTCATCAGGTACCATGTATTATATATAATTTATTAAACAAATGCATAATAATAGAATAATGGTCAATCAAAAATAAATCATGATAGTGCATTAGGCTCTGCTTCCACTTCCATGTAGAACTATTCATATAGGGTCTAACGGATGGTCAGGCAATGTTTGCATTCAAAGCCAAAACAATTTTTACTATATTGACAGTTATAAGATTACCATCTCACATTGCGCGCGCGTGTGAGAAGGATCAAACCATCAATCTACTTAAAAATTTACCAGCTATTATACAACCATGTGACTGACAACTATTTCCTTATATAGATTCCTTATTTAGATAAACTGTCCTACTGGCACATGATAATTTTGAACACAGTTTCAGTGAAATGGCAGTAATAATTCAACTGATCTATACAAAATGTATTGAACAGTCTCATTTATGTTTCAAGTTAATTGATGTTATATTAACAACTTCCTCCATTGGTATTACTGCAAACAAATTAGAAATAACTTCTGTTTTGGTATTGTCAGACCAGCATTTTACTATTATGTAAATATTATCCAAAAATATCTATGAATAACGACAGATATTCAGAGAGTAGAAAATGATTAAAGAACAATTTTATGGTTTTGGAATGCATATAGCGAAAATGCTTTTGGAATAACTCTATATGTTGATAAAAAGCATGACAATATATATAATGATTGAAGTCATTATGGTGGAATTTAATGTTGAAAATCAGGTAGCGTAGTATGTGCGATACATTTAGATTTAACACTGAGAAACATAAATGATGTCTGATATAAATCATCACTAGATGGTAATATCCTCAAGTTATATGCCTTGAATGACTCGGTACTCATAGACGTAGTAATATTTATATATCTAGAACACTATCATTCAACATACAAAGAATTGTGATGCTATAGATAATTAAAAAAAAAATAACTAACCAATCTTAAATCAACTTAAAACTATTGTAAGATCAATCATAAAATTATTGCCATATATGAGTGTAATACAAATAAATATGAACTTATACAATCATTCGAAAAAATTATTAGTAATCATATATTTTTTTTTTACAAATAATTTACTTACTATAAATTATATTAAAGCAATATAATAAAAATAACAGTGATACCTTTACTGATAAATAATAATTGAAACAACATGATAGTTAATAATAAATGATTAAAAGCTAACAACACCTGACCATGCTGAAACCTGAAATACAAGGTAAAATATAGAAATTAAACTACTCCCATTACAATGTTTAAAAGAAAGAAATATAACCTATTTAAAATCATATCAGGGAGTAATTTGATGGCGGTGGGCATCTTTAAAAAAGAAGATAATCCAGCAATCTATCCATGAGTAAAGGCTTCAATGTTTGATTACACAACTAATTAAAATATACACTTAATTATCATTTCATTATGAGTACACAGATTATTTAATTTATTATTATGTTTGGATGTTAACATTATTGATATACCTATTGAAAAGTATAAATACAATGGTTTACATTGTTGAGAAAGATGTGACATACAAACACTTGGGCCTGCATTACAGAACGATAAATCATAGCAAAGTCAAAACCGATTGCATTATTTGAAAATAATATTTACATCCTATCTTCAAGGCATAAATTCAATTGATGAATTTTAACTTAAGACAAAATTGAAAAATTGCATTTATAACCTATATCTATTACGCAGGGTTAATTTTCAATTAACAGTCGAATTGAGACTTAGCGAAGCTTCTCGATATATAATACGGGCCTAAGTGTAATACATTATTATCAGGTATATTTTAATATGCCACATGTGTGTTAGTCAATCTCAACATATAATATATGTAACAGTGAGTTCAAATCTTAACTTGGAGTCTATCTACATATAAATATTGAGAATTCTCATTTTACATAATGAATAAATTAGCCTCAATACACATTTCGTTTTATTATCCATTATTTACTGTATTTAGGCGATATTTTACTGTCATGGGGTTAATAAGTTGTCTTACTATTTGTTTACTATTTATTTGGGGTTATTTAGCCTTTTACAAAACATACGTGCTTCACTTTTACAATCCAGCTCTTGCAAATTATGGCTCTCTTTTAAAAAATAAAATAATTAACTCGATGCTCAGTTAATCCAGTAAATGTAAGGACAGCACGATCCAAATGATTAAAGTAAACGAATCAGCAAGTCAGTGTTACGACCGGCTGGAAAAAACTATTACAAACATAATGCGGCCATAAAATCGCAACACAAATAGGGTTTAAGCAGCGGAGTAAGCGCTGTTTAGCGCTTACTGCTTGGAGCCAGAGCTCTTGTTGGCACTGTTCTCCTTCAGCGGAATCTGAAAAAATTTGAACAGAGATGAGTGACAGCTGTAGCTCACAATACTGTAATGGTATTAAAATATTACTTGCAATATATTTTATTGTATTCCATTTTATAACTACTTAATTAAGTATTTACTCCGAATAACAAGCCTTTTTTTTCTTTATACTTGTATTTTAATTTCAGTTGCTCAATTTTAAATGTCAACTTCAAGTCATTGTCTTGCTGGTAACGTCCACACCTCTTATAGGTTTATAGTTCATATCCAAATTTTAAAAGAATATGTCAATATATATTCTGTTGTGGTATAAATAAAAAAAAAGGTCACCAATCTATTCACAAGGTATTTTGTATGTCTGTACGTTAAATGATGATTAAATACAGATGTAATATTTACAGTGGCCCGCTGATCTTCCATTCGGCCGCTCTGAGCTCTCATGATGAGCGCGAAGAAGTCGTCATCGGGAACAGTCTTCGGACGCTCTTCTGGCTTCGGGCGAGGAAGCTCGGTGCGCTGGTCCTCCAGACGAGCACCCTGTGAATAAAAAAAAAATACGAATTGGTAAAGCAGCCCCATCAGAAAATCTTCATGTAGGTATATATCTTATGTTACTTATAATCTAAATCTGAAAAGCGTGTAAAGTCACGGGGCGAATGCTAGTGTAACAATGAATATGCTACTCTTTTTGTGGTGCCTTCAATCCTTCGTGGCTTTACCACCTGCTGCCACATGGAAGCAAATGAATACACCAAAACCGTGCATACATTTCCAGCTAGAAGTCAAAAAAATATTTTGATTTTTTAGGGTACCGTACCCAAAGGGTGCTAACGGGAGCCTATTCCTAAGGCTCCGCTCCGTCCGATCATCTGTCTGTCAACGGGCTGTATCTTATGAACCGTGATGACTAGACATATTTTACAGAGTATGTCGAACATTACAACAGTAGTAATAGAAACGTGTTTGTTTTCAGTATTTATTCTAAATTGTACAGTGGTACAGAGCCCTTTGTGTAAAAGTCCGTTTCTCACTGGGCCGCTTCATTATTATTATTTTATTTATATACTATACTATGTATACTTCATTACCTGGACTCGAGCAATGATGTCCAGGAAATCGTCCTCCGGCTTAGTGCTGGTAGTCGCCTGGGGCAGGAGGCCTGGCAGCGATGACCCCATGGCCTTCGCATCCTTGGGCTTCAAGGCCCTCGGCTTCCGGGGCGACGGCATCAGCGGCTGCGGCACTTCCGGGCGGACTGGCCTCGGGCCAAGTACGGCCCTCTGCGAGTCCATCCGAGACGACTGCAGCTCCGTTATCAGATCCAGCATCTCCTCGGTGGCACTACAATTCAAAATATCATCACTATAGCTCACACTTGCAATCGATAGGGTTGACGGTCGTGCATCGATCGAAGCTCAAACCAGAGGTGCTCAAAGTTGTAGACGGACGAATCTCAATTGAATAACTGATGTTGTGTGTGTAAATATCCATAAAATTATATGTGTAATTACACTGATATTTATTTACTTTATATTATGATATTATAAATTCCAAAAGCTAAGAAGAAAATAAAATAAGTGTCGTTTTTATTCGTTGTTGCAATTTTAGTAGGTCAGTTCTGATCAGCCATCATCACGATCAATAGACCGAAGTATCCTAAAATTCCTGAAATGTACAGTTACAGTCTTCCATTAGAAGATTTTAAATGTCATCAGTGATTGTAAGAAAATTTATTGATGCATTTCGGAGGATTCAAAATTTCAAAACCATTTATTCAGTTTAGGCCCTCAGAAGGCACTTATGAAGGTCAAATTTAAAGTTACTGAAGCTACTACCGGTTCGGAAGTCAGCCTTCAACTGAGAAGAACCGGCAAGAAACTCAGCAAGGTTACATTCTTTTTTATTTTATTAAATTCTTTTTTATCTATTCTGACTTTTTGGCTATTTTATAACATCAATTTTACATATTTTTATATTTAACAATTACAAAATACTTAATAAAGCTAACATTCAAAAACAAAAAACAAAAAAAAAAGAAATAACAAGACTACAAAATAGAAAATGACAATAATTACTTACAACTTAAACAAGAAAATTAGAGGTGCACTGTGCAGAGAGCAGCTATTTCCATACATTTTTATCTTCAATATAATGAACCACCTTGTAATACGCTTTTTCTTTCAAAACTTTCCTAATATAATTTTTAAATTTATGATCAGACATTTTGGTTACTGAAAGCGGTATCTTATTATAAAATCGAACACAATTACCAAGAAATGACTTGTTTACTTTAGTTAGTCTAAAATATGGAACAACTAACTTCTCCCTTTGTCTTGTATTAATATTATGGATATCCAATTTTGACTCAAACATTCCTATGTTTCTACGTATAAACATTATATTTTCATAAATATATAATGAAGGCAATGTCATTATATTTATTTCCCTAAATAAATCTCTTAATGATTCACGGGGACCCATACCGTAAATTGCACGAATTGCTCTTTTTTGTATAATAAATATTGATTCTATATCCGCTGCTGCTCCCCAAAATAAAATACCATAGGACAAGAGGCTATGAAAATATGCAAAATAAACTAATTTGGCTGTCTCAACATTCGTCAATTGTTTAATTTTCCTAACAGCAAATGCAGCCGAACTTAACTTAGCAGCTAGAGTATCAACCTGAGGTCCCCACTGCAATTTATTGTCTAATGTAAGACCCAAAAATACCGTTTTATTAACAAGATCAATATGGCTCCCATCTATTATTATTTGGCTATCTACTTGTGCTACATTCGGTAAAGAAAACCTTAAGCATTTAGTTTTCTTTGAATTTAGTAATAGATTATTTGTAGCAAACCACCCACAGACAATTGACATAGTATGATTAACTTTAGTTAGATCTTTGTCTTTTCTATCAACTTTAAAAATTAATGATGTATCATCAGCAAACAAGACAATATCTGTGAGATCATTTACAACATATGGCAAGTCATTTATATAGACTAAAAACAAAAATGGACCTAAAATTGAACCCTGGGGTACCCCCATTTCGACTAAAGAGCCCTTGGATGTTGTGCCAGTAATCCCTACCTTTTGTTGACGATTTGATAAATAAGATAAAACAAGATCATGAGCAGTTCCACGAATTCCGTAGTAGTCAAGTTTTAGAAGTAGCGTACGGTGGTCAACGCAATCGAAAGCCTTGGATAGATCACAAAAAATGCCAATCGCATCCTGAGAATCCTCCCATGCGCCATAAATGTGTCTCAGCAATGCTGCTGCCGCATCGGATGTAGATCTTCCCTTCGTGAAACCGAACTGATGACCATGCAATATCTTATGCTTAGTAAAGTGACCTAACATTTGATTAAGCAGCAGTTTTTCAAAAATTTTACTAAGTGCTGGCAGAAACTGGTCTGTAATCAGAAGGATTCTCCTTACAACCGGACTTAAAAATAGGTACTATTTTACTGTATTTCATCAAATCAGGAAAACAACCCTGATCAATACATTCATTAAAAATATTTGACAAAACCGGTGCAATCACTGTTATTATTGATTTTACGATTGTTACTGATAAGCCCCATAAATCTTCAGTACTTTTCATATTGAGCGAATTAAAAGTATTTAAGATATCGCTAGCATTAATATGCTCAAATTTAAAACTAGGAAATATATTATGAATATGCTGTTTGAGTAAAGATTCCGCTACTATAGGACATGATTTAAGGCTTTTAGTAGTTTTACCAGGTATACTCGTGAAGAAGTTTTCGAAAGCACAGGCTACATCTAAATTATTCGTTAAAATTTTATCATTAATTTTAAGAGTTACCTGTTCATTATTATTTCTAATTTTACCAGTTTCCGTATTAATAACATTCCAGACTGTCTTTATTTTATTATTCGCATTACCTATTTTATTACATATATAGTGAGATTTAGCTTGATTACACACTAACTTGAATGTTTTTGAAAAGTTTCTAACATATTTATGAAATTCCTCGTTATGAGTTAGAGATTTTAAATGATAAAGTTCATACAACCTATCCCTGCTCTTACGAATACCTTTAGTAGCCCAGTCACTAAATCCCATTTTACTATTTACCTTCACTATTTTAGTAGGACAGGCTCTATTAAAATTATCGCAAATCCCGGACAATAAACCTTCATACAAGACATTGGGCTCATTACTATGATATATTGTATTACAGAGTTTCAGTTCTAAATTATTCTTAAAGTTGTCTAATCTTGCCTTAGTAGTAGGTCTAATTACTTTCGTTACTTTAAATACTTGTCTTTTAAATGGCAATTCTATTAATTGAGCCTTATGATCCGAGCGAACACCACTAATAATCGATTTCCCTAGTATACTACTATTAGTTAATATATTATCAATACAAGTAGCCGAAGTGGCTGTAGATCTTGTTGACTCATTAAATAATATATCTAAGTTGAATGATTTGAATAAGGCAACTAAATTCCGACTTTCAGATGAGTTACTAAGAGTATCTACATTAAAGTCGCCACATAGAACTATTGACTTGTTACAATTATTAAATAACTTACGAAGAATCTCTTCTATTATAGAGGTAAACAATAAAAAATTTGATGCCGGTGGCCTATAAACACATACAATAATATAGCTCTGCAACTCTGCACAAGACACCTCACAAACACGCTCAACAGAGAGGCTGCAAATATCTTTCCGATCCTTGAATTTAATATTATTATTTATAAGAATTATTGTGCCGCCACCTTCTGCAGATAATCTATTGAATATACTGGCAACTGTAAAGTTTTTAATATTAAAAAGCATAGTGCCCGGTTTCAACCATGTCTCTGTAAAGCATAATATGTCTATAGTTATTTTATCTAACAATAAATGAATATCTAGAATTTTGCCAAAGAAGCGATTAATATTCTGATGTATTACAAAAATCGAACTGTTGAGCTTCTCTGTTGTCAAAAGTTTTTGTTTAAAGAACTATTCTGAATATTAATGTTAAAATTACTTATTTTTACTGAGTTATCCCGTATCCTATTAATATTATATGCTACAAGTGACGCAATCAATTTCTTAAGCTTTTTTGGAATAAACAGTGTATCCTGTTTCAATTTTAACTTACTAACAAACTTGTTAGTATCAAAATATATAAAATTAGCACTATGACATGTAACATTATGCATATGGTTATTTAAATGCCAAATATTCCTGTTGTAATTACAGCGAATATAAAATACTTTCAAAGTTCGTTATAAAATACTCGGGTCTGTAATTTTCCTTGGAAAATCAAACTATTTTACCACTCGCGAGGATTGACACCTATAGAGTATTTCGCGGAAACCTAGTATCATGAAATTTGGCAAGGCAGCAAAAATAAAAGTCCGAATCCTCATAACTCGATTCATTGACTAACTATCTACCTACATGTTTGTATAGAACACTCGATGCGCGAGTCGGACTAGCACTTTACCGCTTTTATATTCGTAAGTTGTAATTAGTCTTATATTTAAATAATAATTGCAATCCACATTAAACAGTAGTAACGAAATCCTTGAACCTCGATATATTCCGCGCCCAGACGACAATCTGATTCTAAACTAATCAGAACATTTGAATCCCACGTCATCAGCAACACCCTGAGAAATCAATATCCCGACCTTTAATTGAACACCCATTTAATATGCATACGATACTAAGACCATCCTACAGTAAGACAGAGCTTTCGCTAAGCCATAACATCGACGAGTAATAACGCAATTGTCCGTGTATGGGTGAAGAGGCATCAGAGCCTAAAACTCGCAATAAAAAAAAATCGCGTTAGTAGGGTAATAGAGTTCGCCTGCCTGGCTACCTGTCTGTCCGCTTACGATAAAAATTTGACGCCAAACTACAATCGATATATTGCGATAGCTACAACTTTCTTTAGCATCATTATTTATTCAATACTGTGGCACCGCAGTTAAACACCAAGTTAATCCATATATGAAAAAACAGCCTAGTGATAACTTTCGTTCGAAACCTATATGCCTGCATAAAATATTTTTAGATATATTATTTACTGAGTATAGATACCTACATAAAAATGTAACAGAGTTTCTAGGAATGAGTTCAAGTTAGTTTAGAAATACGAAATAGTGTAACTCTCTCGGATTCAACTTGGAACCCAATTTCATAATAGATTGATGGCTCGGCGCGAGCAGTGTGGCACAACACTCGTAGCACCGTCGATGTACTACAAAATTTACTGCAACGACGATTCCCAGAGCATTACATAATTACCTTGCTGGAAAGCAAACCAAGATAACCGATATCCAAACGAGCCTTATATCGTTGTATTACTTCAGTAAAAAAAACATACAGCCGTCAGGCAATTCTAAAGTATACAGAAATTAATATTAAACGTGGGTGTTGCAAAAGCATTGCACTTGGCGTAGATACAAACTAAAACGATGGAATCGATCGCAGCTTCTACGTACTCGTGCAGGCACTCACCTAAGGCCGGGATTGTTGTCTATATATTTCCCAGTAAAGCTTTCATGCATCAGTCGATCGATGTATAAACGGAATTCATAATCCTCTTTCGAAAATTTAATTCACGAGAAAAGGATTAAGTTTCCATTCAATTATAATCTAGATATATATCTATACTCTATTTGAGTAGTAGAGCTCTTAGTGCAGAGTTCGTCCGGGGAAGTACTACCACCATTTCCGCCGTGAAGCAGTAGTGCAATTGTATTACTGTGTTTCGGTTAGAAAGGTAAGGGGGCCGGTGAAATTACAGGCACATGAGACTTAACAACTTCACGTCTCAGGGTCGACAATGCATTGACGATGCTCCTAGTGTTGCAAATGTCCATAGGCGGCGGTGACCACTTATCATCAGGTGGACCGTCTGCTTGTTTTTCGGCCAGTGGCATAAAAAACAAAAAAAAACTGTTATCAATCGGAACAATGACAGAACAGATTTAGATGAAAATTGACAAAAAGATAGTTTATAACTTGGATTAACTCATATGGGGACTTTTTATCCCGGGAAAGTTTTACATTCCTCGAGAACGCGGGTGTAGCCGCGTGGTAGTTTATGTATAATAAGTAGGCAAAAACTAAATCATGATGTACCATTTACTCTTTTGTTTGTAAAACGTTTTTATTTTATTCATTTTAGAAGCTATTGACAAACTTCTGTGTAATCATTTTCAACGTGCACATTTCTAAATGCTTTATGCTTATTGTCGGACTCTCGTGTGGACGAAAACTATTTGAATAATAGTTGTCGAGTTAATATCAGTTGCTCGGAAACGGTATTAGATATTCCATAAAGAGTATTCCTTAAATTCCAGTCAATGCAACCTTTAGAAAGGGTAAATGAGAATTCAAGCTCGGTGCATAATTAAATGTTTAAGTCAAAACGAAACTTTTCAAACGCATTCTCTTCTATTTTCGCGGAATATTCAGGGAGGCTATGTTGTTAAACGCATGGAGAAAATAATTGCGTTTCCTGTTACGATAATGAACACGATGCGGCTGGAAGTGCCCTATGTTACTAATATCATAAATCGCAAGGTTTGTTATGATGCATGGACAGACACTTGGTACACACATATACTGTTTATAACCTGGATAAATAACAAGGATACATTTCATTACATTTCGTAAAAAAAATAATCCCTTAAAAAGGCGAGTGAAACCACGGAGGACAGCTAGTAGTAAACATATTTAAACTCACGTATTATCTTGACGGAAAATTAAATGCAATAATTAAATAAAAACATAAATATAAACTTTTAAATTAAATCTCCAACAAGTAGTTAAATGACATTCTAAATTATAGCATAATTTGCATGCAAAGGATAGTTGTAAAAACGAGCAATAATTATATCTCAATCCCCAGAATGTAACTCAACAGGCGTCTATTAAATAATATTTTTAGGGATCCATACCAAAAAGCCAACAGGACCCGTCTTAATAAGGCTCTGCCGTCCGTGATTCCGTTTTGTAAAATATTACCGGGACCATTAATTAGTGTGTGAGTCAAACTATACCTTGACCCCTTTCTCTATGTAAATATTAAAAAAAAACATAAAGAAAAAGGAAGGTAAAAAAAAGAGTTCTTTCAAAGGCGTTTCACAAGCACGTTTACGTGGAAATTGAATTTATAAACTGAAGCGATTATTAATACTGTCAGGAAAAAAATGTTAGCAGAAAATTCTATGTTTGTTGCAAGAGAAAACTAGGGCGGTTATCTTACTGTACTAGGAACCCGTTGACGGTACACCCTTGAGCGTGGAAAAGATGGGGCGCACCTATATATTTCTATTGTATACTAAAAGGCTTCTTACTTTATTAAAATTTCCACTTTAGTGAAGTATAAAACTACTTTAAGACAAAATTCTCAGAACAGTTACTGATTGTCTTGTTTACGTCGCTGCTCACATAAAAGTGAATAAATAAAATCACAAAACGGATTAGAGACCTATGCATTTTACAAAGAGGAGCGTCATATAAAAAATATGTATAATTACTATTGCACCTAATTGGATTCAGACTACACAGGGATATACGCATCGGTCATTTATTTCATTTTCCCAGAAATGTGGGACGAATAGTTAGAAATATTGTCAAAGCTTTGTACCGTTTCGATTACCGAATTCAAAATATGAATGTGAAAATGGTCAAATTCTGTGATGTTGATATTGGATCGCGCTTTGAGCGACTTTTTTTTCGTTTTTTAATTAACATTGGTTTTTCGTTCTGATATAGTTACTAGCCCTCAACATGACATGTCAACTCAATCAACAGGACTCGTGCATGTCCTCAGATGTTACCGAATATTTTTTGTATAGCAATATTTACGTGTTACTTTTTTTGAATTCAAATTTTTCGAACGACATAGTTCAAGTGTCTAGTTATATTGGACTTGGTTTGTAACCTGGTGAATGTAGTCTCACAATAACGGGGAGGAATAGGAATGAATTTTTCTTACTGTAAGATTTATGGAGAAACCTCTAATAGACCTCAAAGCGCATTATTAAACTACAAACGACAGCAGGCTCTCTATATAGCGCGTGTCCTTGATTCTTATAAACTTTCTTTGTTCAAAGCGACTTTACCAAATTAAAGTAAAATAAATTTTTTTTTTTTTTTTTGCTACTTTTGGATGTTTCTTAGCTGTAGTTGGACCTGGCAGGTGGTGCTGTGCTTTACGTTTTTTAACTACTTGTACTACTTACTAATACTTGTTTGGTAGTTTATAATTATTGTGAAGAACTAGACCAAACATTTTTGACCTAATTTTAAATTAATCGATTTTTTTTAGAAGGGACGAAGGTGTAGCCTGTTATGGCTCTTACACTCTTACGCGGACTTAAATTTATCGATAGTGTAAGTTCGCACATATTGCGCGATTATTTCGCAAGGGCAATCTTGCCATTCGGCAAATAATAACATTATATAAATGGCTGAGCAGACAAAGAAAACGCTTAACTGAGATGCGCTGAAAAAAGCACTAAGGATATTCAGTTCGAAAAACGGACGATCTAAAATCCTCCTTTTCCTTCGAAATTGCAATATACTTAAAAATCTATGAATCCCACTTATTTTTGAGATAGGTTCAAAAAAACCTCGCGTAAAATGATGCAGGACCTATTTAACCTCAAGTACCAGCTTTTATTATTACTCACTATAATACGCCTTTCAAACATTCATTTAACGTGAACGATCGCCTCAGCAATTGACAAAACAATAAATCGAAAATCACCCAAAAAAAAAAATTCAAAAAAAAAAAAAAAATATCTAAAGGGATAGTTTCATTTCGAGAACAAAAGCGATCTTAGAAGCTAGAAGCCTTCTAAACTATCACACATGTAACTACATTGCCACACGAATGCCACATTTTAAAATCGATATAAAATCACTTATTATCGAAGATAATATTAAATAAACAGTTACAAGTCGAACGTATATTTAAATATTCACGGGCAAATTACCCGTACAATTACAGTAGCCTTCGCACTAACATAATATTTCTGAAGGTCATTTTAATATCACTGAATAATAAAAAAATTATAAAACAATAACAAAAAAAAAATTAATAATATTTTTAATACGTACTCATCGAATTCTGGGTCTTTCTCCATGACGTTTGGGATCCTGGACACTTGATACTATTATTTGAATTTTCAAGTTAATTAGCAGTAGCGCACTGAAACACGTTTTACACGGGAGCAGACCCTTTCCGTAATAGCTCCGATAGAGCAATGAGTGCGCGATAGGACGCTGCCCGCTGCGACGACTAGCCCTAGCTCCGAAACGACCTAAGCTGTGACGTAGCGACTAATAGTGCATCGACACAACTCCGTCCATAAATAATAAATGCCAAACAAACTATGCATATGACACTTATGTATGATTAGTGTCGTTCGCGTAAATTATTCTTCGATTTTCTTTACGACACGCTAGCATAGTGAAGAGAAATTTAGAAGCGAAAATAATAGGTCAATATAAAAAGGTAACTTAAGGATTATCTAGCTGATTACGACGTACCACACACTTCCAAACTTCGATCAAAACTTTAATAATGAGACAAAACAGGATACAACACATTTTTTACATGCAGTTAAATAGACACACAGCGCTAGCTGAAAAACGAAGGTGCTCGGCCTGTTGGCTGCGTGTAAGTGGAGATAGCGAGATTCAGGTATAGATAACTGAAAAGAGTGCGCATGTTGGATACAGGAATCAGTCAGGACCGTACTGTTTAACTAGAGCGAGATTTCATCGGGAGAAATCATATTAGGTTGGGGAAAAAGTCTTTTCGCATTATAGTATGTATGAACTTGTAATAAAATCTCTTTGGCTATACTATTTGTATCTGGCTGGTTTTGTTATCATTGAAAGTTTTAATTTTAAAGAACATAATTCCAAATTCAAATTAGGAAAATGTGTGATTTGCATTTGTTTTTCGTACCGCCAAGATGAGTGAATCTAATGAAGAAATTCGATTCATTTTAAAATTTTACTACAAAAAAGGTAAAAATGCAACGCAAGCCGCGAAAAAAAATTTGCGATGTTAATGGACCTAGTGCTGTGTCTGTGAGAGTAGCACAAATTTGGTTTAAGCGTTTTCAATCCGGAAATTTTGATGTCAAAGATGCACGTCGCTCTGGTCGCCCCATTACGGATAAAATGGATGCCATTTTTGAAAAAGTGGAGCAAGATCGGCATATCAGTAGTTACGACGTAGCTGAAGAACTGGGAATTGACCACAAAACAGTTTTGGCGCATTTGAAAAAACTGGGTACACAAAAAAGCTAGATATTTGGGTACATCACGAGCTCACTGAAAGAAACCTACCTGGCGAAACCCGGGTTAACTCGCAACAAGGTGATGCTGTGTGTGTGGTGGGATTGGAAGAGCATTATTCATTATGAGGTGTTACCATAATAGATAGTTTGAATTTTCTTAAAAAATGCGAAGGAACTTTTTCCCCAACCTATTATACATTTGTAATAAAAAAAAAACTTTTTTTCTATAATTTAATTAATTTACCACAACGTCTCGTTTAATGATTTTGTTAATTTCGGAATATTTTTCAAATTATTTGTTTATCCGAAATAAATGTCGTTAACAAAATAATTGTTTTACGGGTCCCTAAAATGTAACCAATTCGTGGAAATACTTCATACCGAATACAGTTATTTAAATACATTTTCCGCACACACGTAACTTTGACAGGGTTTATTGATGCATTTACTTCTGCAATTTTTTTAGAGCGGACTCTTTGAAAACAAAAAAAGACCATTGCATACTTCTGTTAGTATGGTATTTGCAGCTTACTACACGTGTTGACTCTATTCGAGTAACGGTAAATATTTTCGTCTTTTTTATTTTTTGTTGCACGTTTGATTCATATTTCAAATACTCTTTGCTGGTGTTCACACAACTGAAAAAGTTTACGTTCTCTTGGAAACGAAATATATAAAAAACCTTTTTAATAATGTTTTTTGAAAAATATTATTTAAAGCATTTGACCTACAAAATAAATTAACATTATTTTGTATTTAAAAAGAAATTTATTAAAATTTTTCTAAGTGAACGCATACTTTTTTTGTTGTTAGTACATATCTATGTTTTTGCAAAATAATAAAGAGGTTTGTCGTGCAATATATGTTTTCTAGTGTTTCACTGTTGCATTCCAAACGCGATATTGACGAAAAGCGTTTCGGGGTTCATTTGTTTCGCGCCTCCCTTTGATATCGCTTCATATACGAGAAACGGATATATTAATAATTATGTTCGTGTGAAAATTACCTATCACTTTGCTCAGACGTAAGTTCTGGCCATGCTCCGGCATCGAACACGTCAGAACCTACAACGAGGGCCATAGACACCCCATGCCAAGTTGTATACCAACAACAATATACGGTTTGCCAATCATCAATCTGAAGAAATGTTTACTAAAAGAAAATTCGTCATAAGGTTGTACAACATTGAAAACGACAGCTTTGTTATTAAAATGTCACTGTTGTTAATAATAATGCTTAAGTAATTAAGTAAATTTTGAATGTTTGTAGGATTTCTTTCATTGTAATATCGTCAGGGTTTACCCAATACTTAAACAAGTACGCGAGTCGAAAATGTTTATATTATTAGATGTGCGCAATTTAATCAATATTTAATGTCGCAATATTATATTATTAAAGAGATTTGCACAGAACGAAATTTTTGACGTAGGAGCGGTAATTACTCAAACGGTGGATAATGTGACTTACAATATGATCACTAATGTTTGTCCTTAACATGAAGTAGTCGTGCGTTTAGCTTACATATCGTCATGCTGAATCTTCATGAAGTAGGCAGCCAGTATTTTCCCTTCATGAAATAGGACCATTTCATGGAATGGTCAGACACATCATGTAGTGATCAGTTCTAAGATAGGGCCACGACATCGACATTGAATTTGTTAAGCCAATGTCATGTGTCTATAATTTCATAGGCGTATTAATTACGACGCGATCTATCCACAAAGCTTTAAACACGTAGCTTGTTTAAGCTTTTATCTAACTTTTTGTTAATATTTTTTATCACTTTTAGTTAATACAAAAAACGGTATCTATATGGAATTATTAGTGTGTGTCTGTCTGTCCGTCAGTAACAGTCAGTTTGCGAAGTAGCCGAATTTAGCGATCGATTGGACCGATCAAGTTCTTTGGTACACACCAATTTTTGTGACCTAAACACAGACGAGTAACATAAATAAATGGATTTTGAATTTAGGGGTTACTTTTGGGGGGAAACATGTGTATGAGTGACATATCAAATGAAAAGGCTTGTCGTGAGGGTCTTATATATATGTATTATAGGTAACGGATTCGACCGTAATTCATTGAGTTTATGCGGTATTGAGAAAATCGCGCGGATGGATGAACGAGAAATTTGACACCGTCAAATAAAATAATCAAAAAATAGCTTTATGCACTTCTTCTCCATATAAACTTTATGGAGAAGAAGTGCATAAAGCTATTTTTTTTTAAATAAAATGCATAAGAAATAATAGGTTGGGGAAAACGTTCCTACGCATTTTTTAAGAAAATTCAAGACATTTTTAATATAGTTTATTTATATTTAACTAAAGTATGTAGGTACCATTTTGTTCGATAACTTTTTGCCATCTTGTAGGTAGGGACATGATCCCATTGCTATAGAAATTTTGGGACTTCTGATCAAAATACTGCGACAAGTGGTTTTGACAGTCCTCTCGTGATGTTAACCTGACACTGCCTAAAGAATTCTGAAGAGACCGAAACATGTGGAAATCTGAAGGTGCAAGGTCAGGACTATACGGCGGATGCATTAATACCTCCCAGCCAAACTCTCTTAATTTTTGCTGAATTTTTATCATGATGAAAAACCACACCCCTTCTGTTGATTAATTTCGGCCGCTTTCTCTCAACTTCTTGCTTTAATCTCATCAGTTGTTCGCAGTAGAGTTCAGAATCGATGGTCCTAACAGCTCATAATGAATAATGCTCTTCCATCCCACCACACACACAGCATCACCTTGTTGCGAGTTAACCCGGGTTTCGCCACAGTCTGTGAAGCCTGACCGGCCTTTGACCACGACCTTTTCGCACGTTCTTGTCGTACGTGATCCACTTTTCATCACCAGTTATCAGCTTCTTCAAAAATGGTTCGGTTTCATGACGTCGTAATAAAGAATCACAAATGAGTACACGGTTTTTATTTATTTATTTAGTTTTGCATTCATTAGGTTTCAACAAACGGCCGAACGTCGTACTGCCGATGATCCCGCAGTCTCTGTCCACCAACTCAACATTGGAGTAATTGTCCGTCTAATATATTTGTTTGCGATATACATATCGCAAAAAATATCGGGGATGTAAGTGAGCACAATGTCATCTTAGTGCTCCCAGCCAACCTCACCTGCCCGTGGTGCATCCTGCCGACCAGCGAACGAGGCTCTGGCGACCGACTAATGGCGGTATAACCATTCTAAACAACGTAGTTAAATGGCACAGGCCGGTGATGGGCAGCAGCGTCACCGGTGCGAGAGCTACGTTCTGCGATCACCCAACCCGCCTGCCCAGCGTGTGGTGATTACGGGCATAAACCATCATGGGTAGCACACCACAACAACGGCCCCCAGTTCCCGGTCGCCCCGCTATTCCTGGCCAAGGCGGCGGTCATGGTCACGGCGGGGTAGGGGGTGCTAAGAATCCCCGGGCTACGGTAGGCCGCCAACACCGACTGACTCTGGCTACGTACAACGGACGCACGCTACGGCTCGACGAACATCTGGCGCAACTCGAAGAGGAGCTGAGGAACATAAGATGGCACATTTTGGGGCTATGTGAAGTCCGAAGAGAGGGGGAGGATACTGTAACCCTAAAATCAGGCCATCTTATGTACTTCAGAGAGGGAGACCAACCATCCCAAGGCGGCGTCGGGTTCTTGGTACACAAGGCCCTCTCTGACAACGTCATAGAAATCTCCAGTGTGTCGACAAGGGTAGCGTATCTTGTGATCAAACTCACCGAGAGGTATAGCCTCAAGGTTATCCAAGTATATGCACCGACTTCGGCACACTCGGATGATGAAGTGGAGGAAATGTACGAGGACATTTCCAAGGCCTTATACACCACCCAAAAGGCCCACTTCAACGTTGTCATGGGGGATCTCAACGCTAAAGTGGGAGTACAAACAAGCGGCGAATCGGTAGTAGGACCACACGGATTTGGAAGCAGGAACCATAGGGGTCAAATGCTCGTCAACTTCCTGGAGAAAGAAGGGTTTTTTCTGATGAATTCTTTCTTTCAGAAGAAACCCCGGCGGAAGTGGACGTGGCAAAGCCCCGACGCTGTGACCAAAAATGAGATTGATTTCATTATGACGGACAAAAAGCGTATATTTAGAGATGTCTCAGTGATCGCTAGGTTCAAAACCGGAAGTGATCACCGACTGGTCCGAGGCACTCTAGATATAAACTGTAAGCTTGAACGAGTCCGTCTAATGAAATCTACGCTCCGGCCTAATATGCTCCAATCCGTGGTTGGGTCTGAAACGTTCCAGTTGAAACTGGAGAACCGATTCGCTGCCTTGGGAACCACAATCGACGTTGATGTCGACCAGGATCTCGACCGAGTGGTAGGAATCCTCGGGGAGGAGGGGAAGAAATTCTGCGAGACGCGAGGTGCCGGTAAGAGGTCCCGCAGTCACTACGTCAGATCAACGAGCTTTGAACAAAAAAATCTCTCGGCTGGTAAGACGTGACCTCCGGAGCTCCAACACACGCTCTATTCAAGAAGCGATTGAGCGAAACCGGGGGTCTAGAGTCTTTGTTCAACAGCTCGGTCGAAGCCATCTGACGAAGTTGACCACATCGAGCGGGAATCTCGTCGCTTCTAAGCCGGAGATACTTAGGGAGGTGGAAGACTTCTACGGCCAACTATATACCTCGCAAGCGTCTCGCCCTCAACCCCATTCCGAGGATCCCAGGGCCACTCTGACCCGCCATTACACTGAGGATCTGCCAGAGGTCAGCCTGGACGGGGTCATGATGGCTCTCAGACAGCTTAAAAACGGAAAAGCCCCCGGGGAGGATGGAATTACAACGTAGCTCTTAAAAGCTGGTGGAACTCCAACGCTACTTCAGCTTCAGCGTATATTTAATTCCGTCCTCTTTTCGGAGAGAACTCCGAAGGCGTGGAGTAAGAGTGTGGTCGTTATGTTCTTCAAAAAAGGTGACAAAACCCTTTTGAAGAATTATCGACCCATTTCACTCTTGAGCCACGTCTATAAGCTGTATTCGAGGGTCATCACAAATCGTCTCGCGCGTAGACTCGACGAGTTTCAGCCTCCGGAGCAGGCTGGGTTTCGAGGAGGATACGGCACCATAGACCACATTCACACAGTGCGGCAGGTTATACAGAAGACCGAAGAGTATAACCAGCCCCTGTGCCTTGCGTTTGTGGACTATGAGAAAGCCTTTGACTCCGTTGAAACCTGGTCTGTTCTGGAGTCTTTGCAACGGTGCCAAGTTGATTGGCGATACGTCCAAGTGCTGAGAGGACTGTATGACACCGCGACTATGACCGTCCAAGTACAAAATCAGCAGACTGAACATATCCCCTTACATAGAGGAGTGAGACAAGGGGACGTTATTTCCCCCAAATTGTTCACTAACACTCTGGAGGATATGTTCAAGTCCCTAAATTGGAAAGGACGGGGCATAAATATTAACGGCGAGTACCTCTCACACCTTAGATTTGCGGATGATATCGTCATCATGGCTGAAACCGTGCAAGATCTCCAATTCATGCTGACTACCCTGGCTGATTCTTCTGCACGCATCGGTCTCCGGATGAACTTGGATAAAACCAAGATCATGTTCAACGAGCATGTTATTCCGGAACCGGTTGCCCTTGACGGGGTTCCTCTCGAAGTTGTTCACGAATACGTCTACCTCGGGCAAATCTTGCAATTGGGTAGACACAACTTCGAGAAGGAAGCTCGCAGAAGAGTACAGCTAGGGTGGGCAGCATTTGGAAAACTTCGTCGAGTCTTTTCATCGCCCATACCCCAATGTCTAAAGACGAAAGTCTTTAACGAGTGCGTCCTACCTGTTATGACTTACGGAGCCGAGACGTGGACACTGACGGTGCGACTGGTTCACCAACTCAAAGTTGCTCAGCGAGCTATGGAGACAGCTATGCTCGGAGTCTCTCTGAAGGATCGAATTCGAAATGAAGTCATCCGTCAGAGAACCAAAGTTATCGACATAGCTCAACGGATTAGCAAGCTGAAGTGGCAGTGGGCTGGTCACATCTGTCGCAGAACCGATAACCGTTGGGGTAGACGTGTTCTAGAGTGGAGACCACGGCTCGGTAAACGTAGTGTAGGGCGCCCTCCAGCTAGATGGAGCGATGATATACGCAAGCTGGCTGGCAGCGGTTGGAAACAAAGAGCTGAAGATCGAGCTCAGTGGCGTGCCATAGGTGAGGCCTATGTCCAGCAGTGGACGGAGATAGGCTGATGATGATGATGATGATACATATCGCGGGCGCGAGGAGCGGAATTTGCAAACGTCTGTACGCGGCAGCGCCAACAAACAAACTGATTGTTGCGTGCGCCGCGCCGACTCGCAGAGGTCAGGTGACGCGCTTGAGTTCGTTGAATCATTTGCGCGTGTGTGTGACAGAGCGATTATAGGGCTAGGAACAGGCGGGCTGCGTTTTAATACTGGTGGTTTACACTGACCGATTTCCGTAAATAACAAAAATAAAAAATAAAAACGTACCTATTTTATAATCGATTCGGATCGAGAATCATTATTATATATACCTCCTTGAATTTGACCAGGATGCAAAACTGCACCCTGTACATATATACAAAGTCACTGGTGAGATACCTTCGATACTTATGGAGAGTAGTCGGTACTCGATTCTCGTTAAAATGATATAATTAAATTGAGTGCTTAATTTTTTACCAAAATTTCTCTAAAATAAAGTGAAATATGGATATTATACTCTCTAAACACGCCGCGGTGTTTGTCGTTTAAGTTGATCTAGTCACGTGCGGCACGCGCTATTCGCCCCCACACGCCGCCACAACCCCACTACCTGTTGCATCACCGCACCGACTCATCAGTGTAAGCGCAAACGCCGACAGGTTCATATGTCCGTGTTCCCGCTTCCTGTCTCCGCGCCCCGCGATCGTAGATATTTATTTACTCGCCGTGTGAGTGAGTGTGTGTGTGTGTGACAAGTATCTAGGCTAGGTAATTAAGTATGGCTCATCAATACACAAACGAAGAGTACCTGGACATGGTTCGTGCGTATACGCGTGCTAATGATACTTTGCAAGGTGATCCGTTCGTTTTAAATCGCGTTAAAGACAATATGCGCAAACGTGCCGAACTATGCATCACACGAGGCGGTACACATTTTGAACAACTTGAAGACTAGTGTTGTTGACGCGAAGATATTATATTGGTCAACTGTGTCACCATAGGGAGGATAAATCTAACCCCAGCTATGGAAAGGCTGCACAACCACTCACCTCGGTATTGGAGCCGACCTGGCGCGTTCTTCCTTTGTACGAGGGGTCGATTGTCTGCGGTCCTTCGATATAAGAGTGGACGGAACCGTGCTGATGATGCACTGGCTCCAGAAAAGCGGTGGCGTAACTCCTGAGTAGAACAGAGCACACGCGACTGGGCGCAACCGACGGTGGTCCAGTACTAAAGTTTGTAGTTGTGCATCGAAAATAATTTGAATCGAAAAGATTTAAGAGTACCTACTTTTATATTAATAATTAGAAAGAAAAAAATAAGCACCGAATACCTTCGGCGCGAACATTGCCCCCGACCTTAAAACCATCGGTTTTAAAGAAACTAAAAATTAAACTAAGGCGGGGAGCGAAGAGATACCTTATTGGGAAGGCAAGGGGCAAAGACGAACGGCAGGTCTCTTATAGGCGCCTGTCGTCGTCTTAACTAAAGCGACTCTACTGATCCCATCTCTACCAGTATAAGTGTCGGGTAATAATACCGAGGGGCCAAGAGAGTGGCGCAAAGTTATCATTAACGATGACCACGACATTACCTATCTTAATCGGAACAGAGTGTGTGTTCCATTTCTCTCTGGATTGTAAAAGATGAAGGTATTTACGTTTCCAGCGTTTGCAAACGATTGCAGCATTGGTAGCAGCAGTAATAAATTAGTATTATCCCCGGTAACGTCATAAGCGGGCAAGCTTCTCAAAGATGTCGACATTAAAAAATGAGAAGGAGTTAATGCACTCAGCTCTGAAGGATCTTCACTAAGCGGTGTCAGCGGACGCGAATTAAGATCACATTCGATTTGAGTTAGAACAGTCAACATCTCTTCATATGTTAACAATTGATTGCCAATGGCCCTATATAAATGCGTTTTGAAACCCTTTACAAATATTTCGTAATGTCCTCCAAAGTGAGGCGCGCGCGGTGGGTTAATCTTCCACGTGATTTTATGTTCGGCCAACTCATTACTGAATGCAGTTTTATACTCATCAGAATCAATTAATGCGTAAATTTCCGACAATGCGTTTTTAGCACCAATAAAAACTGTACCCGCGTCAGAGTACACAGTCTGAACCGCACCTCTTCTCTCAAGAAAGCGTTTAAATGCAGAAAGAAACGTGTTTGTACTAAGATCTGTCGTCAATTCTCAGGGACAGCGCGAGTAACAAGACAGCAAAAAATGCATTGATAAGCTTTAATGGAACGAGCTCCACGCTTGCGTTGCGGGATTATACTAAGAGGGCCAGCATAATCAACGGCGGTGCGCGTAAAGGCCTTCGCTTCCGTCACGCGGCACGCAGGCAAATCTCCCATGAAAGGTTGCACTGGCTTTGGTTTTGTACGGAAACAAAAATTGCAACTGTACACAATCCGACGCGCGACGTTTCTACACGAGAGAATCCAGTAACTTTGACGTAGTATTGACATCAACGCCACAGGTCCTGTGTGACAGTTATTTCGGTGGAAATGAGATACTATTAAACCGATCAACAGTGTGATCTTTATGTGGCAGCAACAATGGGTGCCGTTGTTCGTAGGTTAAATCAGCGTTACGAAGTCGCCCTCCAACCCTTAATAAATCGTCGTCATCATCGATGAACGGTGAAAGTCTCTTTAAAGTGGAACGGCAGCAGGAGCAGGGACCCATACTGTAAATTGCACGAATTGCTCTTTTTTGTACAATAAATATTGATTCTATATCAGCTGCTGCTCCCCAAAACAAAATGCCATAGGACAAGAGGCTATGAAAATATGCAAAATAAACTAATTTGGCCGTCTCAACATTCGTCAATTGTTTAATTTTCCTAACAGCAAATGCAGCCGAATTTAATTTAGCAGCTAGAGTATCAACCTGAGGTCCCCATTGCAATTTATTGTCTAATGTAAGACCCAAAAATACCGTTTTATTACAAGATCAATATGGCTCCCATCTATTATTATTTGGCTATCTATTTGTGCTACATTTGGTAAATAAAACCTTAAGCATTTAGTTTTCTTTGAATTTAGTAATGGATTATTTGTAGCAAACCACCCACAGACAATTGACATAGTATGATTAACTTTAGTTCGATCTTTGTCTTTTCTATAAACTTTAAAAATTAATGATGTATCATCAGCAAACAAGACAATATCTGTGAGGTCATTTACAACATATATGACAAATCATTTATATATACTAAAAACAAAAATGGACCTAAAATTGAACCCTGGGGTACCCCCATTTCGACTAAAGAGCCCTTGGATGTTGTGCCAGTAATCCCTACCTTTTGCTGGCGATTTGATAAATAAGATAAAACAAGATCATGAGCAGTTCCACGAATTTCGTAGTAGTCAAGTTTTAGAAGTAGCGTACGGTGGTCAACGCAATCGAAAGCCTTGTACAGATCACAGAAAATGCCAATCGCATCCTGTGAATCCTCCCATGCGCCATAAATGTGCCTCAGCAATGTTGCTGCCGCATCGGATGTAGATCTTCCCTTCGTGAAACCGAACTGATGACAATGCAATACCTTATGCTTAGTAAAGTGACAAAACGGAAACTGGTATGAATCAGATGGATTCTCCTCCTAAGTTGAACAGATTTACAAGCGGAATAAAATAATATGGGACAGACTTAGACAGTTTGTGCCTTTATTTGGATTTATAAAGTTAAATTTATTATCAATTGAAAGTTTCTGAAATTTGAAACATTTGTATAAATTAAAATGATTCGATAACTTGCAGAACGAACAAGATCCACTAGTCATATGCACTTCGAACATGGAACATTTTTCCCAGCGATAACGTTTGACGTTCGATCTAATATTTTAGATTGATCGCGGAGAAATGTTTTAAAATTTTCATAAGAAGGCAATTTAATTTCTCTATTAAACATTTCGAAGGCGCGCGAAGTTTCCGGATCTATTTTCTTTAAAGAAAAATAAAGAAGAATAAAGTCTGTTAAATTGTCTAAATTCAAAGGTTTTAGGCTCGAAACGGCAGAAGCAAAATGTTCTTAAAATAGGTCTAATTTTTTTGAATTAGCGACTGAAAATGGTTTAAAATTAAACATTTGGTCTAAGTAAGCGGAGGCTAAATAACGTCTATCTTCATATTTAGTAACCAGCGTATTCCAAATTATGTCGTAGTTCGTAGCATTCGGAGTGATACCTGATACAGCAGAGAGTGCACGGCCCGATAGTTTACCCATCAAATATTGGATGCGTTCATTATTAGTGAGGTCGGAATTTTCATGTATAGTGGTTCTAAATGTTTCGTAAACGTGGGTGAACCCGAAAAACTAACAAGTTCCAATTTTGGTAATTTGACGAGACACTTTTTAGCACGATCACTAACCGAGGGAGATGAATTAGTATGCATCTTAGCATTTAATTTATTCGCGGTAAATTTACAAAGACAATATAATTCTTCGAATGAAGACCAATTTTGATAATTAGGTTCGTAATCTGCATTCAATAATAAGTTATGTGAATTAATCTCGTCTAGAATTTTCTCAATATCGTTACGCAAGGAATCAATGGTAATCATAGAAACGAGAAATCTGTCAGAATTATCTTCGTCCTCCAAATTTAATTTAGACAAGTCATAGATCATCTGTAAGCGTGCAAATACTGCATCCCGTTTCTTAACCAGTTGTCTAATATTCCGATCGGAAGTAGGGATTGCAATCCGGAAAAACGGATCCGGTAATCCGGCGGATCCGGCATCATTATACGTTTACCGGATCCGGTCGCCGGATCCGGTACTAGCAATTTTTAGTAAAATAATATAGCTGTTGCATGAGTAGGTACTTTAAACGCGTTGCGCGTGGTATTCATGCGTGCGAGTCGCAGTTTGCAGCCATTTAAATTGGTTGTAGAGGCCCTATGCAGGAGAGATTCGACCCTGTTAACTCCAGAAACAACACTAAAATTTGTTTTAGAGAAGTTGCTCACTCATAACACGGTGTTAAGTACTGAATTATATGAAGCTCTACGTACAAGGATTAAAGAACGCCGCACTATAGTAAAAGGGATATTAATATACTTACAGAATCCAAAGAAATATCATGAAAATGTAAACCGATACATACTTAAACAAGATAGACTTTGATAAATTACAGAAAAAGAAAATGACTTCATATGAAAGTGACGGAGTTCGAGGAGAATACTTGTCTGCTATTCATGATTATTTAGCTGATAATAAAGCCGACAAGTGTAGAAGCTGAAAGGGGACTTTTCGGCCGCAGGCTATATTTGCAGCTCTATTCGAAGTCGACTAGCAGATGACACAATTAACAGTATTTGTTTTCTACGGTCCTTTTTTCAAAATCACAATTGATTTTCTTGTAATATATTGAATACTAAGACAATTATTACTTAAAATAATTATTTATCGTAAGGTCATTTAACTAAATGATTGTAATTATAATGCAAACGCATTATTGTGAAAATTATGCCATTCATTAGACAGATTCATCAAATCATGATGGTGTCTGTCATAAATATAAGACTTGTTTGTTAGCATTCTCAAATACATACTTTAATATAATAATAATTATTGTGATCTCATCTTAGTAAATTACGTAAGGTTAATTATATTAGATTTTATAATGTTCCTTACTAAAATAATGGCTATATCTGTGAAAGTAAAATCAAGGAAGACTCGTTACATCATTTTAATGTTTAAATTTTACTAGTTGTCTACTTTAATTGATTGATTGTTGTCTTATCTTTATATTGGATTGGAAATAAAGTTGATTTTACATATATGTTTTAATTTTCTAAATTATATTGTACCTATATTACGCACAATGTCACTGTATTAACTTACTAACAGTTGATTTTGAACCGAAATGCAAAAATCATCCTGATTTGATCAATCCGGCCGGATTGAAAATGACGCCGGATTGCAATCCCTAATCGGAAGTCTGCCCACTATTTTTACTCATGATGCAAAATTATGGGAAAAATGAATTCTAAATTAAAAGGCAAGCAACGCGACGGCCTAACTCCTTGCAGACAATATGGCGCGGTGTCGCGTAAGTACGTACGTTTTGTGGAGCTATATTGTGCTTACCCACACAATAACACGAAAAATTATTCAAATACGTAATTATGTGAAATTAAACTAAATAGCGTGAAATCTTTTAGGAAATGGAACACAAACGAAAACAATGGGTAGCTTGTTAAGTATCTAAGCGAAAATAATAGCGGCGATTATGCCATATGCATATAGCGAAATTTATAAATCCGGAATAATCCGGGGAATCCGGCTCGAAGGACCAACTAAATGTTGACGCGAAGATATTATATTGGTCAACTGTGTCACCATAGGGAGGACAAATCTAACCCTAGCTATGGAAAGGCTGCACCACAACCACTCACCACGGTGTTGGAGCCGACCTGGCGCGTTTTTCCTTTGTACGACGGGTCGATTGTCTGCGGTCCTTCGATATAAGAGTGGACGGAACCGTGCTGATGATGCACTGGCTCCAGAAAAGCGGTGGTGTAACTCCTGAGTAGAACAGAGTACACGAGACTGGGCGCAACCGACGGTGGTCCAGTACTAAAGTTTGTAGTCGTGTATCGAAAATAATTTTAATCGAAAAGATTTAAGAGTACCTACTTTTATATTAATAATTAGAAAGAAAAAAATAAGCACCGAATACCTTCGGCGCGAACAAGTGTAAGTATATAAATACGTAGGTAGGTAGGTAGTTTAATTTTTGTAATTCGATGTATGTACGATTGAATTTTGAACATTTTTTTAAATACGCCGAAAATATTAAGGTTCTTGAACTTTTCAGTTGCTCTGTAGATTTAACCTTGTCTCGATACCTACACTTTATTTAGTCAACAAATTAGTGATTACCTAGGTATTTTTGCCTGTCCTAAGCCAGGATTAAAGTATGAAGGGTAAACGGATAATGATCATACATGGGGAGAGATCTTGATGTAGGCAGGCAACAGCTGTACAGTGTAGGTACCTATGTATTCTGTGTTGATAGCGCACTGCGCGTATCCAAGTATTGCGCCGGTAAATACGGGACTCTCGGAGTACTGTTTACTAAGTTTACTAAGAAGTAATTTAATATTTATTTATAATGTTATTGTTTTTCATCATATATGATCGCAAACTATCACGTCCTCAAATATTGAAGGTATCTCACCAGTCACTCTATTTGAAACGAAAAATAGTTGATCCTAAAATAGGAGTGACTATTGTGCGTTCCTTTAGATAGTGGGACACACTATGATAAATGCATGTATAAATTATGTATTAACGGCTGTTCTCAGGTTAAGGATGACTTCGGAAACCTTTTCAGGTAAACTCAATTTTGAATTTCATAAGTGCGCGCGTAGAACAGACGCGAGTCAAAACTGAATAAATTGATCAGAATTTTTGAATTTTGATTTGTTCCTTACGCAAGCGGTGCATTATATATATAGCTTACTTCAGAAAGCGAAGTTTAAAAACAATTTAGGCAGTCTAATGAGAACTGCCGTCAGAAGTGAAAACTCAAGACTTGCGCTGCCATATTGGATTTAGAATAACGTCAAGATTGAGACCCTGAGTGCGAACATCTATCGTGGGCGTATCGAGTGCGCCAAAAGGCTGATTTGTAAAGAAAATTTAACATCGAGCATACCCTTACTTTGCGCGATGGTCAATTTCCCATAGAATTGGCATTTGGCGCACTCGATACGGGGACAGCTAGTATGAAATAAATATTCTCAGAGACTGGATAGATAGAAACATCAATAAAATTAGAACGTATTTGAAGCTTTTGTGTACTTTCAGATATTTTAGAGATAGATGTATTTTTGAGAAGCTTGTCACATCTCTATATTATAAAATTCATCTAAATATATAGGTGTATAAGGAAAACGGGGTTCCTTTGATGCTCCATCTCCTCACAACTACTGAACATATCGGAATGGAACTGCTACCATGCGGAATTTTTCGTAGATGGTTATAGTCTATATATGATTTTGATGAACGCGGGAGAAACCGCGGGGGACAGCTAGTAAACACATAAAACAAAGTAACTATTTCTGTATCTCTATTTGTGGGCTTATTTATTTTAAACTACATAATTTTGATGGTGATCATTTTTCAATAGGCGACTTTCTTCTGGAAGGTTTATTTGTAAAATAAATTTTATTTTATATCATCCCACTCAGGCATAGCGGCGTCGAGGTATTAGTTAACGTAAACAGAAAACCCCGGCGGATGTCTGTCCCTATTTCGCAGTATTGGATACATAAACAAGTACATAACGTTTGTAATATATATATGTATATATATTGTAAGACTTCTCCTGAATCGATGACCTCTCAAGCACTGCCACCCACGGCTTTCTTTAAAATAGGGTTTTACGAAGAAAGGATTCTGGAAAATTATACCTTTATAGGCAAAAAAAGGTTAAATGAAAATAAGTCTGTCTTTAAATTTAATCTGATAATCTGATCTCTGTTATTAATAAAGTATTTTATTGGAAATTCCACCAAGGGTTGGGGTGAGAGTTGAATGAAATTGTATATGGGAGTGCAATTATTTAGAATTAGGGATATAGAAATTGGATTTATGAATCTTCTTTACAAATAAAAAAACATGCATGTCATGGTTTAAAAAAAAACCCTAAACTAAAAAATGGAGGCTGAAAGTTTGTATAGGAAGTAGTTATAGGTATACCATGATGGTTTGGCTCTGTTACATATTAATAAATATTTTATTAACCTATTATCAAAATGTTATACCTATGGATGAAAGCTTTTAGTGCATGATCAGATTTGCTTTAAATACGGTACATATTCTTTTGACAACATCCTCTAGGGAGGTACTATAGGGCGATAAAGCTTGTAAAGACAAGACTTATACTTTTGCAGATCAACATGAAAACCGTTACAAATATTCCTTAAAACAAATTACAATTCAAAATTCACTCTCTATGGTCAGACGGGACACTTAAATTTGCAAGTAAAAATGTTTTTGTACAGACATAAAAACGGGTCAACATTCTTCGACACTTTACATAGGCATACGTGTTATTGCACGGCACGCAGTTAGCCGGCTTGTCTGAAAAGGCCATATATACCTACTACGTTTATTCTGGGTACGCGGGTGAAACCGTGGAGCCGAAAGTTAATCTATAAATATAGGGGATCGATCACATCTCTACGATTAAGCTGCGGCGATGGCTATACTTGTGAACAGGTTCTAGTTGGGCTTGTTGCCTGCTTCAGTTTGTTTGACTTGCAAATATTGTCAATTAATGTAAATGCCATATAAAAAAAACCTTGAGAGGTGTCACGGGACACCCGGATGGAACGAAGATACGCGCTGGAATTGACCAAAACGCTGAGTTTAGGTCCAGTGTTGAGAAAAACTTGCAATCTCTCCTCTTTAGTATTAGGTCTTCAATAAAAGATCAAGACTGTGCTAATAATTACTAATTATACTAATTTATAAATGGAACAGAATTTTAAACATGTTGTATGTAGCCTTTAAATAAATTATGAAAAAAGCAAACCCAATAATGAATCATATCATTTAAATTTCGAAAAACAGTGTCGTTACAACTTTTCGTATGATTTTTTTCCGTCTAGCCCCCCTTTCACAACGCGCGTTAAGGAACTTCGTTCCAAAAAAATATAATATAATAAATTAAAGTAATTAAAAAAAATGCTAAAAAAAAACTAGCTATCCTTCGCGGTGTCTACCGTGTTCCCTAGGGATGTTAAATTTTCCCAGGATAAAATGTAGCCTAAGGTATCTTATGGCTCAGTTATCATATAGCCATCTCATAGCCATTTATCGTATACCAGTTAAAGTCTCGGATTAGTCGGAACAAACAGACAGACAGAACTATACCGTTATATGCATTTAGTAAAAAGTTAGTTATTTTGACATTATAAACAGACACATCATTTTATTTATTTATATAGATAGACAAACAGACAGACGGTCCACCTGGTGCTACCTATAGTTGTCAGCGCCCACTATGGACATTTGCAATTACTTCACCGGCCCTCTTACCTTTCTAACCGAAACACAGTAATACAAGCGCACTACTGCTACTATAGTTGTAGTACTTCTCCGGACGAACTTAGCACTATCTACTACTCACCCGCGATGTTAATTTGGTTTTGAAAAAAGTAATTGCTTAGTTTATGGTCGGTTCTTTTCCGTCAAATTAAATTTCCGAACCGGTATTAGAGTCAGACTATTCATAAACGCTTGTAAAGGCTTGTTGGAATAAAATTATGTATTTTCAATTCTATAAATATTCATATCTACATTTTCTTTTACTTTCAGCCATTATTTTCGAACCAAGCATAGCTTGAACTATGGTAACTGGTCAGGTAACTGATAAATATACCATTTTTTTTTCATAAACATTCCGGGGCAGTCTTTATACACATCCATCTGATCCCAAACTAAGCAGAGCTTGGAAACCAAATACCGACTGCACATACTACTTGCCTTTCTGAACTTACATAGATATTTACACCCAAACACAGAAAAAAACATACATGCAAATTCATACACGTGAATGTATGTCCTGGAAGGGAATCGAACCCAAGATTGTGGCGTGGCGGTCAGGTTTAACCACTAAACCTACTGACCCGTCATATATCTCCTCGATGTATCAGTGATAACACCCAATTTTCGAAGATATTATAAGCTCGACCATAACATGTGGTTATTGTTGCCGTTACTAGGGTATTTTACCAATATCCATATCCAGGACCTGTCGTGCTTTTACGTTTATGCGAACAATTTTTTGTCTGGCGTGACTATCAGGGTGTCTGCCTTACGTCAACCAAAGGAGGCCGGTGAAATTAATGGCAATTTGAGACTTACTTCACGTCTCACGGTCGTCAACGCAATGAGGAATGTTCTATTAAATTTGATAGAAACTTAAAAGAGACACTAACCCGACATTCTTATTTCCATTGCTCGCAGACCGCTGTAGCTTGTTCAAACTGGATTTTAATTTGGGCCGGTTTTCTTTGTTTGCGTTTAGCGTCGCGCGCTGTTCGTCCATCCTCTCCGACTGGCATCTGCTTAACAAGTCGAAGAATGACTCCGCTGGAATGTCCTCAGATTCTGCCCTAACCATTTCATGCTTTCGCTCGCTGTCTTCAGAGTCCATCTTTTTACCATCTGGTGTTATCTGTGAACAATAATACATTCAAATTTTAATTATTTATAGTATTACTAGCTGTCCGGACAGACGTTGTCCTGCCAAAATAAGTCCATACAAAAATTCTGGGTTTCGATCGCAGCGCCCCCTACCGGGTCCAATTGTAAATCTAAACCATTCTCGAATCTCCACGAACACACACAAAAAATTTCATCAAAATCGGTCCAGTCGTTTAGGAGGAGTTCAGTCACATACACACGCACACAAGAAATATATATATTAAGATAAGGAATATCATAATGGGCCAACATGATACAGGTTCTGCCTAGTTTGGGGCCCGCTGCTTATTCGAATTGATAGTCACTTTACATTACTTGTTATTCAGTATATATATAGTTTGTATATAACTCCCCCCCGCGGTTTTACGGGGAAGGGTATAGGCTATATAACATCATGCTACGACTAATAGGAGCGGAGCATAAATCAAAATGTGGCATAAATGGAAAAAAGTATGCCTTAAGGGAGCTTCCTCGAGAGAGAGAGAGAATCCTCGAGAACGGGGGTAAAACTGCGGGGCGCATCTAGTAATATTATAAATGCGAAAGTTTGTGACGATGGATGTTTTGTACTATTTCACACAAAAACTACTCAACGGATTTCAATGCAACTTGGCACATAGATATTTTATAACCTGAGTTAACACATACAGGAACCTTTTTATTTCGAGAAAATGTTACATCCGTCGGGAACGCGGGCGAAACCACAGGGGACAGTTAGTAATGGATACATCTTTGTTATAAATGGGATTAGTGAGTAATAGAGGTCTTAGTGAGTCCGAGAAAGTACTACCACCAGTACTACACCAATTTCCGCCGTGAATCAGTAGTGCACTTGTATTACTGTATTTCGGTTAGAAAGGTTAGGGGGCCGGTGAAATTAGTGGCGTGACTTAACAACTTCACGTCGCAGGGTGGCCAACGCATTGACGATGCCCCTGGTGTTGTTAATATCCATAGGCGGCGTTGACCACTTACCATCAGGTGGATCGTCTGCTTGTTTATCGACCCGAATGGAATCAAAGAATAAAACTAATAGTAGCATCCCCGAGTGGCGGTTTTTATGCTTACCACATGTTGGGACTTGAAATATCATCGGTGTTATGTGAGTTTTAGAACTGAAGTCTATATACACAACATTTAAAATGGGTTGTATAGAAAAAATACAGTGTACTGAGATTGTGGCTACTCGATACGTAACTAATATTAAAGAGAGTGCGATTATTGTTATTTAAAAAAATCTTGCACTGATATAAAGATACACTATTCTCGAGGAACAGGCAATGTTTTAATCCCCAGACCCTTATGGAAAGCTGGTAATCGCGGGGTTGTACATTGTAATTGATATAGATGTCTTATCAAAAGCATTATTTAATAATAATTAAAAATTTTAAAAAAGTTCGTGTTCGAGCGATGTGGAACTTTAAAGCGCTTTAGAGACCGACCATCTTAAGTTCAATTTCCAGGCCAGGCACAATATATTTCTTAGCCAGAAATGTGAGCTGAACTGAGGGGATAATTGCCGTGAAGATATATATTTAAATTTTGCAATAAATAACGTAGTTAAATAAATAGCTCGTCAAGGGAGCAATTAATTGCTAATTATCGTCTAAATAATCGATATACATAATTATAAAATACCAATTTCTTCTTTTTTAACATCAACCCAAATATCCTGGGACATTAACGTTTGGCCATCTAATCCCAAACTATGTAGAGCCTGTACTATAGAAATCAGTCAATTAATATATTAGGTTGGGGAAAAAGTCTATTCGCATTATAGTATGTATGAACTTGTAATAAAATCTCTTTGCTATGCTCTATACTATTAGTATCTGGCTGGTTTTGGTATCATTGAAAGTTTAAATTTTAAAGAACATAATTCCAAATTCAAATTAGGAAAATGTGTGATTTGCATTTGTTTTTCGTACCGCCAAGATGAGTGAAACTAATGAAGAAATTATATTAATTTTAAAATTTTACTACAAACAAGGTAAAAATGCAACGCAAGCCGCGAAATTTGCGATGTTTATGAACCTAGTGCAGTGTCTGTGAGAGTAGCACAAATTTGGTTTAAGCGTTTTCAATCCGGAAATTTTGATGTCAAAGATGCACGTCGCTCTGGTCGCCCCATTACGGATAAAATGGATGCCATTTTTGAAAAAGTGGAGCAAGATCGGCATATCAGTAGTTACGACGTAGCTGAAGAACTGGGAATTGACCACAAAACAGTTTTGGCGCATTTGAAAAAATCTGGGTACACAAAAAAGCTAGATATTTGGGTACCTCACGAGCTCACTGAAAGAAACCTAATGAACCGTGTACTCATTTGTGATTCTTTATTACGACGTCATGAAACCGAACCATTTTTGAAGAAGCTGATAACTGGTGATGAAAAGTGGATCACGTACGACAAGAGCGCGCGAAAAAGGTCGTGGTCAAAAGCCGGTCAGGCTTCACAGACTGTGGCGAAACCCGGGTTAAAACAAGGTGATACTGTGTGGTGGGATTGGAAGGGCATTATTCATTATGAGCTGTTACCACCAGGCAGGACCATCGGTTCTGAACTCTACTGCGAACAACTGATGAGATTAAAGCAAGAAGTTGAGAGAAAGCGGCCGGAATTAATCAACAGAAGGGGTGTGGTTTTTTATCATGATAACGCTAGACCTCACACATCTTTAGCCACTCAGCAAAATTTAAGAGAGTTTGGCTGGGAGGTATTAATGCATCCGCCGTATAGTCCTGACCATGCACCTTCAGATTTCCACCTGTTTCGGTCTCTTCAGAATTCTTTAGGCAGTGTCAGGTTAACATCACGAGAGGACTGTCAAAACCACTTGTCGCAGTATTTTGATCAGAAGTCCCAAAATTTCTATAGCAATGGGATCATGTCCCTACCTACAAGATGGCAAAAAGTTATCGAACAAAATGGTACCTACATACTTTAGTAAGTACATAGTTAAATATAAAATTATGTAAAATTGAAATTATAAAATAGCCAAAAAGTCAGACTAGATAAAAATTTATATAACAAATAAAAAAGAATGTAACCTTGCTGAGTTTCTTGCCGGTTCTTCTCAGTTGAAGGCTGACTTCCGAACCGGTTGTAGCTTCAGTAACTTTAAATTTGACCTTCATAAGTGCCCTCCGAAGGCCTAAACTGAATAAATGATTTTGAATTTGAATTTTGAGTTAAATGTAAATAAACTATATTAAAAATGTTTTGAATTTTCTTAAAAAATGCGAAGGAACTTTTTCCCCAACCTATTACTACAGATTTTGTTCCAAATACATACTTAATAAATATTACACCCCGAGACAGAAGAAATAACTAATGACATACATTTTTCTACCCTTTCAAATTTGTGCACAGATATTTTAACATTGCCCCTATATGATTTTAATATTTTTTGTTACAGGTTAGCCAGTTTGTGTTGATTACTTACCTGTATTAAAGACAACTGCTCCATACTCTGCCTGCGCACCCTCAACGCGTTGAATGGCGTCCGAGGCACCCTGTCGTCATCTGAGAGCGGAGTTGGTGATGAGTCTGAATCCACCGGCAGTCCGAGTACTTTGCGCAGATCGCTGATGTTCATCTGAGCTGTTGCCATTCCGAGGACGTCACCAAGCTGACGAAGAATGAAAAGGAACATTTAAGACTCTAACGGCGGTACGGAAGGTCGCTTTTGCTCATAGGAGCCGGCAAACTCAGTTATTACTCGTGACATTGCGTGTTTAGATCTATTACATAAAGTGCGTCCTGTCAGAGCGAGCGTCTCTGTAATAAAAGAGTTTAATTCGATTAATTAAGCATGTGCTCCGTTCTATACAGGAATCTTGAACTTGAAAGACTCAATAAGCAAGTGTTAATTTAGATTTTTCTATTATTGACAAAGTGCACATCACTTACTACTCTTTTACCTAAAACACAGGTTTAATCGTAGCTCGGGATGCGTCAAGTATGGACTGATTTTACCAGATAAGTGGCTGTTTAGTTCCCAGGTTCGTGTTAAATATAGCCTCGATTCAACACAATGTCATATGATGGTAATGATATATCTTTACTATTAATATAAGAGTATTATCTATGTTGTATGTATCTTATCAGTACTTAATGTTTAGATAAAAATGGTTGGTGAACGTGACGTATTAGTTGAAGTGAAAACAACGTTATCTTTAAAGTGTAATGGTACCGGAGCGAAATAATCGGAGTACAAAACTGTGTTCATTGCATATTTAGCTTTATATGATGTATTTGGATAAAGATAAACATTTTGAAATATATAATAACATAAACCATAAAACATCGAGATGCAGTTGTCATGGAAAGTCTTTTGGGAGCGAAACCATCCGAGGCTGAAATAGCTTAAACTTTAATATTTAGAATTATAAATTTTGATGAATAAGTGTAACTATATTTAAGTAAATGCTAAGTTATTTTAATCCATGTATCGGCAATAGAAAAATTTAATGTAACACTATTATTAAGGAACCACAAGCCTCAGTTCAAAACAACGAGCTGAGCACGCGCGGAAAGATATTAATTTTTAGAAACACAATACAATAGATCTTAAAATAATTCATCGTAGAATCTTCATTTTCTACGGACTAAGAGTCCGTAGAAAATGTAAAAAGAAATAAAAAAAAATAAATAATATATAATAACTAAGCTAAGCTCTGTTTCTTGTCTGTTCTTCTCAGTTGAAGGTTGACATTAGAACCGGTGGTAATTTCAGAAGCCTTATGTAACCTTCAGAAATGACTTTTGGGAGCTTAAACTGAATAAACAATAAACGAGGCTTTGATTTATGAAAATTGTTTTACTGGTAGTTACAAATAGTATATAGGTACTCGTATACCAATATTATAAAGAGGTAAAGTTAGTAACTTCGCATGTAGTAGGTAATCTCCAAAACTACTCATCCAATTTCAAATATCCAGGACAACGTTTGAATTATGTTATAAAATTCTTTCACTACTTGATGATTAGGTGGTAATTTTTCCAGACAGGCTATGTCATAATCCCTGGATACATTCAATCTCTCGGGATCGCGGGTGAAACCGCGCGGCGAAGTTAGTACTAGTATAAAGAAACAGATTTCAAGTATAGTATGTGATTGTATGTAGTTCACAATACAAAGCATCTCAAGTTACTCGTTAAAAATAGGAGAATAGTTTTATTTGTTTCTGGTAACATTTGCAGATTTAACCCTCATTAATGTCTTTGTAGTCTATTCTCAATAGGAAGTAGTTTTTGAACTAAATAAATGTAATGAAAAAATCGACTAATTGCGTTTGAATTAAGGCTCAACACCGTTTGATCAATAATCTAATGGTGTGATGAAAAATATGCAAATTAACAGTATTACAATCGAAACAAGATATTTTTTCATTCCATTCTACAAAGTGAATGTTTTACTTTCGGAGATATTTTCTCAAAGTCTAGGTTCACTTTTTAGACTTATCCTCCAATCTATATACCGAGTCTTTAGTCTCTGTCTGTACATTGTTTTTTTTTGTCAAATTTTGTGATAATTGTTCTTTTTATAACACAATGACGTAAAATATACTATTTTTAAAATGTTTGTTGGTATTTTTTTTTAAAGTCCAGAACGATTTGACAGATCATGATGAAAATTGGTATATTGTCAGAAAATGTAACTGCTCGAAGTATAGGTTATATATGATATCGATAATCGCGGGTGAAACCGCGGGGGACAGCTAGTGGGAATATAGTTCTGGAAAGATCCAATACAATGAGTTAGCGACGATTAATACATCTTTACCCCCCATTCGAGCGACTAAAGAAAGAGTATGAGCACCGTTTGTACAACAACATATCATTATATATATAATTCTTCTGTACGTGAGTCGATTTTGTAGATTATTTTGGGTTACTTGATGGTTTAGATTCACAATTAGAGCCGGTAGGCGGCGCTGCAATCGAGTTCATTTTAATTGTTTCCGGCTATATTCTTATATTAAACTAGATGCGTCCTGCGGCATTGCCCGCTTTCAACGCTGGTTATAAACCTTCCTCTTGAATGACTCTACCTATTGCTGAAAACTTCATTGAATTCCGTTGCATATTCTTTGATTCTATAAAGGACATACAGACAAACATTAATTTTTTAGATAAGCAAGAATTCCTATATTTTTTGTACCCACTTGGCTTGGTAGTACGTACTTATCTACCTGACTGCCACGCCATAGATCGTGGGCTTTATTTCCGCCCTATACCAACATTTGAATGCAGGAACATATATGTTTGTTATGTGTCGGGGTGTAGGTATTCATTTATTACAATAATCATAAAAAAATAATGTATGTAGTACCTGGTCTATATCAGTTATATGAAGAGATGCAACTTATTTCAAATGTATGTATATTTTGTATTTAAATACCTTGAAAATCAATTTGTATTTTATTTGTAATACTTTTAAAGACGTGTCTTCTATTTGCAAAATGCAAATACTTTATTGTTAAGTTTCATATAAAATTAACTAAAGATGCTTGTGTAGGCCAGAAACTCTCCAATACTAAAAAGATGTTGGCACAAGTCTGGCGATATCAAACACTTATCTAACAATAAAAAAAAACATTCTAAAAATACAACACGTTTACCTACTTCAGCACTAGTTTATATTATAATATTGAGCAAAATTATATTCAACAAAGTATTTATGAAAATACCTATTTTGCAATTAGCATTTAAAATACAAACAGCAAATCAATTTTATATTTTGCATTTGAAATAGTAAATCAAAAAAGTATTTTTATTTTGTATTGAAATACTTTTCTTAAACCATTTTGTACATTTCTGGTTATCAGATTGCTATGGTACAGCTCTGCGGAATATCGTTTCGGATGAGATAACCGTCTGTGATAAATGTACTTGATATTTATTATTATATATTATTTCCAGCAAAATTTTCCCAAGACATTGTTCACACACCATCCGATCCCAAACTAAGTTATAGCTTGAGCTATGATTACCAGGTAACTGATATGCTATGTTGTATGTAAATACCGTCACGCCTGTATTCCATTGTGGTAGGCAGAAATCACAGATGTCCATTTGTTACGCATCAGACTAATTTCTTTGACTCCATCTATATTCATCAGTCATTTCATATAATCTGTCGGTTTTTCTAAACATATTTTAGCTAATAAATTAACCCACCTTATCTTGATCTGACTCACTTTAGTTTTTCTGACGGTCGATTTATTTTACTAATCTACTCCAATCTAGGGACCCGGCTCTATATAAAGGGCTCATATATGGTGGAATTACTTAACCGATTGCAAGGTACATATCATCCCTATGTTAATCTGCCGCGCCCGAGTAAATCCCGAAATATCCTATTGGGCTCCCCAGCTATACTAGGTACATTATTAGAACATAGCCTCAAGTAATTTTTAATTTATGACAAGGAAATTTAAATGAATATCTAAAATTGAAGTTTTTGAGAAATTGCTTACTAAAATTTGTGTTTATTATTATTTTACGAGACCTCGCCGAGTTCTACCATTGGAGAATGGGCACACACGTAAACCGCAAAAAATACGGCTTACCGCTTACCACTTACCTCTTTTGAAATATCAAAATGTTCATTGGCGTAGTACAAGGCTTTCTCATGGTTTCCGAGTGCTGCATGAGCATTGCCTAGAGACCAGCAAGCCCTGCCCTCGCCTACTCGATCCTGCAGCTTCCTTGCCGCCGCCAGGTGCCGAGCGTGGTACTCCTCCGCGACACGGTACTCTCGGAGGAGGGTATATGTGTTCCCGAGGGAGTAGCACGCCTGAGCTTCTACTGCCGCGTCTCCCAACTCCTCTGCTAACGCCAGGGTTTGTCTGTTGATGGATTTTATTCGTGTCATTATTTTTAGCTTGACTTGTAATGTTAATCAGGTATTTATACACGAAGGCCAATAGATATCTAGGTAATAACAGCGATGTTTTGATAAAACGTTTCTGTACTAGGAAGACCTGTAGTACAAGTTGACAGGCTCTGTCCCCTTGAACTGACTATCTTAAATGGTAAGGAGTTACATTCGTTTTGTATGCGTGACTATGTATAAATATGCATAACAAACATATCCACATAATATGTAATACATTTATTAACAATCAAACCTTATATAAGTACATATTAATTGTAACTAGGTGTTAAAATTTGGTAGTCGATTTTATCTACCTACGGCCTTCTACTAATTGTCCAAACGAATTGAAACTTTACAATAATTTGAAACCATTAAGGTGATCGGGAAAGCCAGGAGGTGACTACTAAAAACAGATAAAGTTTAAAATTTTGGACGTAGATTTAAAAAACTTTCACCGGTAGAACTATTATTCCCATGTGACTAGGCAACATTTTTACTCCGTGAATACATTAATTCTCTCGGGAACGTGGGTAAAACTATGGGTTGAAACATATTTTATATTGTTTTATAGGTGTGATTAAGTAAGTTGATTAATTTTATAAGCTGTTGGATGAATTTGACTATAGTTGGACCCAGTAAGTGGCGCTGTCGTCGAATTCCAGTATTTTTATTTTATTTTCCAACAATCTTCTTTATAAATAGTGTTTTAGATTAAGGATCCGCTAGATGGCGCTGTACTAAATTTACTATTAGGTCATAGCGCCATCTACCGGGCAGAACAACGTCTGTCGCGACAGTTAGTTATTATATGAAATTAAAGTTATAAAGCTTGTTAAAGAAGACCAAATCTCAACAGTGGGTTGAAAGGACACATTTCAATGGATGAGGCGTCGCGGGAAAAGCCAAACCCAAAGTTCTCCATTACAGTGACATGCTCTAGAGATGGTGCAACATTCTGGGGCATTTAACTTAAGATAAAGTGAAATTAGTCTCTTGAATACTCGACTACTTTTCAAACAGCAGTCTTAATGCCCCAAAATTTGCTCCAACTGTAAAGAAATCTATGATTAATATGGTTTTAAATTCTCGTTATCCATTGTGGTTACTCGACATGAGGAGTTAAGCTATCAGTTGAGTTTTAATAGCACGAAATATATTAGGACTTCACATACTTTTTAGAGCACAGTACAAAATACATCTTTACGAACACAAATGTGAATCTTGACTGGGAATCGAACCTACAATCTTTGCGTGACAGTCAGGCTATCTAACCAACGCCATCTCCCAAATTTATATTTCGAAGCTGATTAATTGTCGCTAGTGCAGAAATAATAAATGTTTAACTATCGCAGTAGCAATGATTTATGCTTTTTTTGGTATAATAAGGTAGCTGCGTAATTAAAGACAAAATTCGCGCCACGGTTCACTTGCGTTTTAGTTACGTAAAGCATTTAGTTTTTGGTAAAGTATAGTCTATCTACTTTTAGTATTTTATCATAATACATAAATTCTGAAGCTTTCTATTTTGGTATTAGACTCTTGGTTGTGGGATCGAAATGCTACAATGTTCACGAGGTGTCATTGTGAACTGGCTGTCTCCCGGGGTTTCACGTTCCTGGCCTGTTACCTTTCCCCAGAATAAAAACGGGACTTGCTTTATTTGTGTACCAAGTTTCAAAGAGTAACAAACATCTATGTATCCATCCTCAGCAACTTGCCAATTTCTAATATTCCTCAAGTTACATTAATTGGGACTTTTCCATTCAAGTCTTTTAATAAATGTTGTATGTGTCCTTTAAACACATTAGACATAATAAATAAATATTCTTAATACATAGTCATTATTGAAAAACTAAGCAGAGCTTGTATGTATAACAACTTATAGATTATATATTTTACACTCAGACATGTTCATAAGGGAAATTGTTCGTTCTGCTCGTCAGAATAGAGAAGAAGCATATATTATCAAAATATATAAACTAATACTTTGTTGATTTATGGTCAGTTCATACAAAAATACCACTTTTGTTATTTGTATATTTTCTACGGACTCTTAGCCTAATCTGTCTAGATTTTATGCTAAATTATTGTTAAATACATTGTATTCCATTTTTATACTTTAACATCTATCCGCGCTTGCTCAGCTCGATGTTACACTTTAAATTATTAGTTATTTCTTTTACATTTAAAATTTTCCTTTTCCCATAAATCTTACTAGAACTATGTATTATTAATACGTTAATAAATTTATAGCGAAATCGATTCAGCCTATCTCAATTGATGAGCTTATTAACGAATAGATTATAGATAATCATTTGCTATGGTCTTGGCTGTAATTTATCAAATGAAGATGAATTTTATATCTCCATATTATAGCAAAATTTAAAGACATTAGACAATTGCTGAGCTGAATTACAACATAAATAACAAAGTGAGCAAAAAGCAAACACAAGCACAAAAAGAATTCGCGAAATAAAATTGCAAATGCAAGCATTTAATATTTACAACACTACTACATTACATACTATATACTACAATATCATAAATGGACTTAGCTTTTAATGTATAAAATAATATGTGGTATATAACTAATCTTTAAATATTACCTACCTATACAGGAATATGCAATGCGCAAAAAAGATTTGGTGGTTCAGTATCAGTAACAGAACACATTTCCATTATTTGTTTAAATTTTATTTCTGACTTTATAATCAACAAACAATGGACTCTATCTATTCATAATAATATCAAAAATCGCGCGCGCCGTGCGCCGCACGCCGTTAGAGCCAGCTGTTGCCAAGGCAATGGCCGGGGTGGGCGCCCGACCCGAGCGACAGACTAGCCATAATATAAATTCTAAAGTCTATATCTTTCGTTAACGATACCTTTATTTTTTTGTACTAAAACATATCAAAATAAAAATTAGGTGTTTAATAAAACTCATTAAAGTTTAATTTTTTAAAGTTTGCGCACTGAATAAAAAATATTCCTGTATAAACAATCTTCTGACCATTCATAAGTGCCTGCGAAGGCCTATTTAAATACATATATTACTATAATATATATAGAATAATAATTTACCGTGAGAAAGCAGCTAAAACAGACCACTAATATGACATTTGTGATACATATACATGTTGTTACAAAACTACCCGTAAAGCCAAAAGGAGGTTAAATGGGGCCTTATAACGAGTCCATTCACAATATTTAAGAACCGTAGTAACGTTGTATAACATACCCAATAAAAACTGTTTTTAATGAATGAAAAATAGTAAAACTAGACAATTAAGTATTAGGTAAAATAGGTACGTAGGCCTTTCTGTTAAATAATCTGGTTCCCTAGCATGACAGCTTACTAGGTTTGTTGGCTTTGATAATTAATTATATTTTTACGGGGTATTTTGTAACACGTTGTATAAATGAAAATATTGTAATCGATTCAGAATGGATGGTACACCTCCATTTTTAAAAGATTGTTTAAATTATATATTTTAATTACAATACAGCACAATAAACGCTATTAATAAGGCTATGGCATTCGCACTGCATAAAAGTGTGTGACGTTAATTATAATAAAAATAAATAAATAACCTGGGACATCTACACAACCATCTGATCATAAATAAGCAGGGCTGTAGTATCGAGTCAGATATAGATAGACTGCTTACTTTTTTGGACATTTACGTCCAGACACAGAACAAACAGACAAGTTCATGGTCAATATGTTTGTTTTGGGTGGAAATCGAACCCACGTCCTGTGGCGTGGCTGTTTTTTAACCTCCATCAACCATAGTTAAAGTAAAATTTAACATGAAATGGATTATTTACTTTACTATAACAGCTGCACGTTAGCGCTTCTTATTAGGTAATCGACAAAATTCGCAGGATAAGTAAGAAATTCAAAGTAACATTAAAAGTTGACTAATAGAATATTATAAGGTAGAAGTATATACATATAATATGTGTGTATTTGTGTATGCTATGGAGGCTTGAAGGGTCTGGAACTAACACCTATTTTTAAAACGATTTCACTGATATGAATTTTTTTTCACAAGCACCTATGAACAGTCTGACTCAAATGCCTTAATATAGAAAGCTACATTACTCTCGAGTGACATGAACTATGTTATAGTACAGGGATCAGATCTAATATTTCAGTTATGATAGTGGGAGTATAGTATATCAAACATTTGAATGAATTAAATATCCAAAGAATCTAATAAAAAATGTAACCTTGCCGAGCTACCGGCGGGTCTTTCACTAGATGACTGATATCCGAACCACTTTGACCTTCAATTAAACTGAATTTAGTTTTTGTACGTTGTTTTACGATTGTTTTTGATATCAACATTTTAGTTCCATAGGCAAATCTTCATAACCATAAAGGGTTTTGGTGGTTTCATAGTTTTCCATGACTCAGGTACTTAAACGTTTAACAAATCTAAGACAGTGACTGGTAACGGAGATAGCTGTATGTGCGAATCGCTTACACATACAGCTTTTCCTGTTATTTTAGACAAATACTGTTACTTAACATGTTATTGTTTCTATTATATATTTATTTCATTAATAATACCCTTGGATAATCATTCATGTATGCAGCCATCTGATTCCAAACTACACAGAGAGTGCTATCGTATGTACTACTACTAGATATTTACATAGAGTACAGACATTAACGCACATATACCTGATTTTTTATTGTAGACGTGAGAATAGTCATGTATAGTTATAAAAGCTAGGATTTCTAGAATACAAATCCAACTCACTTGTAATGATCAGCGGCATTTTCAAACTGCCCAAGGAATATGTGCGAGTTCCCGAGATTGCTGTTCGCACGTCTCTCTGCTGCTTTATCCCCAAACTCCTGGGCTATGTGTAGCCTCTCTGTGTGGTAGCGGATAGCTTGGGTGAAATCACCCAGGAGGTAGCAGGTGTTGCCAAGGTTCCCGCATGCGCGACCCATCGCTGGCCTGTCGCCTAGATTGCGCATCAGTTCTAAGTTCTCCCTGAAATTAAGCAGTTGATTTATTAAGATATAAAATAAAATACATAGCCCATAAAATGTAGTTCATAATTTTCATTTTAGGCAGATGTTGTTCAGACGACAAGTATAGTAGCTATAATACAAATAGATGAAGGAAAGAGGTGTGATGTAAATTTAAGTCTAAAAAACCTACGCTGTTTAATTGCTATATTATGGATAAGTTTTAGGGTTTAGGCATGTTTAATCATTGTAACTATACAGTTGTTTCTGTTACTATTATTAGTATTATTCGGTGTAGTGGGAGTTGGCTACATAGTTGTCGGTTTAAAATCAACATATAACTTGAGTGAATTATATTTTATTAATAGTTGTTCTCATGCATTGCAAGACGTCTCCGAATCGTGAGCTATGGTCCTGAGACAAAAGTTAATTTTAAAGATATCCAGAAATTTTATTTTGATTATGTTATTTGTTTGCCAAATCGATCAGCTTTTCTCAAGTGATGCGCATCACAAGAGCTTTGGGAAAAAAATAAGGGGTATTTTATTTAAGCTTTTAAAGCAAATAATTAGGTACCATTCACTTCTAAATAAAAATTGGATATTTTTTTTTAAATAATCGTAATCCTTTAATGTAAAGTTGACCTGTATTATCATAAAAAAAATAATAAAAAATATACATAGCAAAAAATTCACTTCATCAGTTTGAATTCACTTCATTTCAGAAAACAAAAAAATTACATTTCTATGAACTGAACCATATGTTCCTGGTTTTAAAATACAGATTAATACAAATGTGTGTTATGTGTGGATTTTTTGATGGACAATCTATATATATGTAAATTCAGCAACTGCACCTAATTTCAATCAACACTTACCACTTGTTGCACAAAGAACATATAGCGGCAAATGACAATATTATGATCACTGACAATATATGATACTTTTTGTTAAATGAGAGCCGAATCCACGACCTGTGGCACGGTAGTCAGGATCTCTAACAACAAAGTCAACTAGCATGTCGTAAAATTTAAGGTTATTTTAAGAACCGACTCCCAAAAAGAGAGTATTTGTCAATTGGACTGTTTAATTTTTCCATAACATTCTGAGGTATCAAAATGTGTGTAATGTGTCTCGATCAACAAGGACTTAATAAATATTCAATGAGTCAGTCAATTTACTCAATCAAATGGAACAATGAACTACCTATTACCAAATGCTGTGTGGTGCGTACAATCAACCAAACATTCATCAAACTGGTAACTGTGCAATACTGTGCATTTGATGTTAGCCAATAAGTAATTGTTACATTTATTAGTGAAACAGTGCATCTATTGTGCAAACAATAAAATTGTTGGCCGACATAATAAATCAATAAAAAATACCAGACATATCTAAGTAATCCGGAACATAGGCCTAACCCAGGTATTCTTTATTTTGTGCTGTCATTTAAAAGGGGGGTTTGTCATAATCACTATGCTTGGCAGGTGGATAGGTGATTGCTGCTATCGCCTGGTGTGTATGGTTTTGATTTGGGTTTACCCTATTCTATTAGGTTGGGGAAAAAGTCTCTTCGCATTATAGTATGTATGAACTTGTAATAAAATCTCTTTACTATGCTCTATACTATTTGTATCTGGCTGGTTTTGGTATCATTGAAAGTTTAAATTTTAAAGAACATAATTCCAAATTCAAATTAGGAAAATGTGTGATTTGCATTTGTTTTTCGTACCGCCAAGATGAGTGAATCTAATAAAGAAATTCGATTTATTTTAAAATTTTACTACAAAATAGGGAAAATGCAACGCAAGCCGTGAAAAAAATGCGATGTTTATGGACCTAGTGCAGTGTCTGTGAGAGTAGCACAAATTTGGTTTAAGCGTTTTCAATCCGGAAATTTTGATGTCAAAGATGCACGTCGCTCTGGTCGCCCCATTACGGATAAAATGGATGCCATTTTTGAAAAAATGGAGCAAGATCGGCATATCAGTAGTTACGACGTAGCTGAAGAACTGGGAATTGACCACAAAACAGTTTTGGCGCATTTGAAAAAATCTGGGTACACAAAAAAGCTAGATATTTGGGTACCTCACGAGCTCACTGAAAGAAACCTAATGAACCGTGTACTCATTTGTGATTCTTTATTACGACGTCATGAAACCGAACCATTTTTGAAGAAGCTGATAACTGGTGATGAAAAGTGGATCAGAAGTCCCAAAATTTCTATAGCAATGGGATCATGTCCCTACCTACAAGATGGCAAAAAGTTATCGAACAAAATGGTACCTGCATACTTCAGTTAAATGTAAATAAACTATATTAAAAATGTTTTGAATTTTCTTAAAAAATGCGAAGGAACTTTTTCCCCAACCTATTATACCAGCACCCTCTCAGGGTAAACCTAACATAAATGTTGTATTAGTGTTTAATACTCACTCATAATAAGCTACAGCCTGCAGAAGACAGTCCTTTACTTCTTGAGGGAAGTGGCCGGGATCATTCTGCCCTACCCTGCCCATCTGTTTGCCTTGGGCATGGTACACGTTCCCCAGGTTGTACAGCGCCCGACCTTCACTCAGTCGGTCACCTAGGGCGCGGGATATGTCTAAGTGCCGCTTACAGCATTGTATGGCTTCGGCAAATTTTCCCATTACTTTTAATGTGTTCCCGAGGTTGCCCGAAGCTTTCGCCTCACCTAATTTATCATTCATTGTCCTGAAATTTTTAAAATTACCATTATTAATTATCATATTAAACTTTGTTCGAAATTATGTAATAGCCGAATGGATTTAGATGAAAACGTGTGCACACATCAAAAGCTAAAAACAAAATGTGATTTTATAATTTGTTAAAACTTAGCACTGCAACATCTGAACATGTTTTAATGAAATTAGGCATGTACGTGAAGTAATAACTATGACAAAAGCTATTGACTGCTCAGTAGTTATATGCTGCGGCTTACGTTTATCCCTTAAGGGTGTAATTTGATTATAAATACATCAGCATTGGTACCCTACATTCAACATACTTATCCCGATACCATAATGCTTTTCTCTTCAATAGATGAATACGATTAGACGCGTTACATCGCCGACCGTCGGACAGAAGTAACTTCTGTCATTCTTTCTGTCCGGCGGTTAGCGAGGTAACATGTCTGTGGTGCTCGGGCGTCGAGTCAGCGGGTCAATACGTCCTGAAGATGCTTCAAAGTGACGTGTCGATTTCCTGTTGAATTTCTTTGTTTGGGACTTGACAGAGAAAGAGATCCAGCGGAATTAGTTACTAGATATTTGTTAAATCTTATAATAGATTTCCGCAAGGCCGCCTGCCTGTACTTAGTTCGTTCAACAATGTTAAAAACATACTTCAGGTAGGTTAACATTGTTGAATAAACTAAGTACAGGCATTTAAAGTCGCCGTTAATGCGAATCTTTTCACAAAGGTGGCGGTTAGGACAGGTTGATGACGCATGCGCTGATTCACAAAGAGCGTCTTTAAGCACAGTGGATCACGTAAGAGATGGTATATAAGTGGGGTGTTTCAGCGATCCGCTCGAAAGTCCGTGTAAAGGTGTAAGAGCCATTAGAGGCTAACACGTTCGTCCCTAAAAAAAACAGCGTTTGCTCACTTCCTGTCCGAATTTGATTATAAATACAGCAGAATTAGATATTCAACATACTTATCCAGAATTCATAATGCCTTTTCTTCAATAGATAAATACGTTGACGATTAGACGCTTTACAATACCGACCGTCGGACAAAAGGAAGTTCATCTCGGTCAATTTTGTCTGTCCGGCGGTCGGCGGGGTAACACGACTAACACGTCTGTGGTTTGTGCGTCGAGTCAGTGACAGTGGCCTGAACATACTTCGTGTAGAAGCGAAACACGTGTCGATTTCCTGTTGAGTTTCCTTGTTTGGGACTTGACAGAGAAGGAGAAATAATAAATTTGTATAATTCTTATAATAACAATTGTTTCGACTTACCTAGCTAAAGTCAGATCATGCTTATGATATTGCATAGCCTTATTATAATCGCCTAAGTAAAAATAAGCATTGCCCAGTTGGCTGTAGATAGCGCTGAGTGTCCGGAGTTCATCAGTGCCGGCTTGGATGGCCGCCTGGAAGAAGGCGACACCAGCGCGACAGTCCCCCGCCTTGCAGAGACGCTCGCCCTCGAGCGCAAGTTCCAAGCACATAGACCCTCCATCACAGCTCTGAAAACGTTAAAATATACGGCGGTTACTAACATTTCTAAATATATAAAACAATGTCACTCTTTCTGTCTGTCAATAGATTTTGATGCAGTTCTCTCCGTTACAGACATATTAAAACATTTCTTCTGGAAGGGTTAGGTGTAGTTATGATACATTTCTACGGCTTTTTATACGGCTAACTAGTACATATTTATAAGATATTAAATGTCATTCAAATATAAATGTTGGGCCACTTGGTGTGTCCATCCAGGACAAATATTTCAGTACATAAACATATCTGTTAGCTCTGTCCGGGTTGTGTTCATATAAGTATACAATTAAAAAAAGTTTATGTAATAATATATGAGGAATGTATTACAAAATATCTTTTTTTCTTTCCCTTTTTGTATACAGCCTTAATGGTCTTGTCTTCAGCCACTGAATATTTCATCTTCATAAATAAGCTTGAATAATATGAATGTATTTAACACTTAAATTGTCACCCATTGATTCCTTAGGTTCATTTACTATTGAGGTTTGGTTTATGATACTAATAGGGGTAGAATAGAGAATAATTTGAAATTTATAAAAAAATATTCATTTGCATACGAATTTTCAGATGTCACATAAAACGGATATTGCCAAACGTTACATTATGAACCCTATTGATTCCACAAAGAAAGGCTGGTGCCAATTACAGTAACATTTTTTTTTCCAATAGAACAAAAAACAACATCAAATGCCATGAAATTAAAATTGAACATTCAGTTTTCAGGATATAAAAACATTATAAGCAAATTACTGGCTATGAAATATGACACTTTTATGACCACAAAACAATAAAAAATAACGATACATGACTCAAACAATTGAGATCAAGTTACTAAGTAATAACTGTAATTTTTATTATTTTAATTAATATTCATTAATAATCATCACAAAAGTATATGTAGTGTTTGATTGTTCTATAACACTTCAGAGACATATTAGAAGTAATTTTTTCATATCTTAGGTCAAAGCTCCAATAATCTTAGACTTCAGGCATATCCGGTTCATACCCAGCAGATAAATTAAGTCAAAATAAATAATATTTATTTATAGTTTCTAAACAATAAGATTTTTATCTATATTGTCATTTGGGAGTGCTCACTTGCACTTTCATCACATTTGTCTTGGTATTCATTTCTAGTTTTGTTTTTCTGTATACATATGTTTTGAGTTACAACCCAGCTCTAAATGTATTATTACTTATTATGTGGTTACTTTTTGGTTGTAATTTGTATTGTGTATCCTAAATAAATAAATATCTACAACACCCTTCATAATTTCAATATCAGGTAATATTTCAATCATCTTCCTAGTTATGCATAAAGATTTACCAGTGGCTCAAACCTAATACAAATTAGACATAGCAACTATAAAGTCTAATATTTCCACATCAATACATCTTACTGCTGAGGTGTCTAGATATCTCTTTTTTCTTTAAAGGTAGTGGAACCTGAAATACTTCCAAACCGGTGTTAGTCTGACCATTCATAAGTGCCTGTGAAGGCCTATTTGAATAAATATTTCATTTCATATATCGACGGAACCAGTGTAACCATTCTTTTCTTAAATTATAGCATAATTGTTTCATTCTACACTTTCTACAAGGATTTGGTACTTGTAAGGGCATAGGTGACATTTCTGAGACTGCTGTTTGTCTAGTTCAAGTTCTGACATGGGAGATGGTATTTCCGGTATATAGGACTGTGTCTGATTAGTAGATTTAGATGTGGATAGTGATAATTCAGCTATCGCTACTGGTGGTGGTCGCTCAGCTACAACTGTAGTGCATTCATCATTCGAAGAATCAATAAAATTTTCGAAATAAAATACATGCATGAGTAAGTGCAATGACATTTTAACTAATTTAAAGTAAAATCATAAAACTACGCGAAATACTCACATTTTTGAAAATTCCAAATCATGAGCGTATAAAATTTTCGAAATAAATTACTTTTGCTTACTTATGCAATGATATTTCAAGTAATTATAAAATTAAAATCATAAATAATACGCGAAATACTCACATCTCTTAAATTCCAAATCATGAGCGTATAAAATCCGACCGTTATACTTTTTGAAATATGTAGTTTAACTGATAGTCTTGGGTAGTTCGCGAACGACCTAGGTGGGAGCGCTGCTTTAGGTGAACTATGCGAACTACTAGTTCATCGATGATCTCGTTCTTAGTTCTTTTTATATTTTTTTAGCGTCGCTTTACTATGCTCTGTCTAATTTAGGATGATATATTTGACAGATCACGCCCATGTTTCGTATTTTTCCCGGTAACCGGTAACTTAGTGAAGTGCCACGGATAATGAACAACAACAGATTATTGAAAATCGGTTTTGCAATAAAATAAAAACAATAAAAAAAAATATTTAGATAATTTTACATGTTTTGGTAAGTACTTAAGTTATTTGATATTTATTTTATCGCACAATTACTTATTTGTAGAAATAACTATTATTTACCTAATGAATGAAAAAAAAAATCGGTGCTAAGGGCTTATTCTGTGAACGTAATGCCCCGTTTTAATAAAACAGAAAAGTGTGAATTTTCTGTTTTATTAAAAAGTGCGGACCCCCCCCCGCAACCCACACGTGCGGGTTTATCCACTCATTCCCGGAGATCCTGTGTAAAGATTATATGTAATACCGATTTTCTTTAATTTTATTAATTTTTGTACGTACAAATATAGAGTATAAAAAAAGCTAATACGTAGCTGTTATTCAGAAAAAAATATATATACGATATCTTGAAAACAAAAACTATATCCATTGTCCGCGTGAGGGTGTAAGAGCCATCATAGGGTAACACCTTAATCCCTTCTAAAAAAAATAGCTGTATCGGCACGCAGTAGCCATTTTGTAATGAGTAAGAGTTCTGACGCCGTTAGTGCCTTGTATACGCTTCCATTCAGTTTTTGTTAGTTACTGTTTTTGCTATTTACTGTTTTTGTTGAGTTTCTGTTAAGTTTTTGTTATTTTTGGTTACATAATGCCAAAAAGAACGACTGTTTTAAACAGCGAATGTCGCGAATTTGTGGTTCGATTGCAATATTATTTTGAACGCGAATGCCAAAATGGCGGAAAGTAGGACCGAGTCAAAATCGTCGTTGTTGGGGAGGGCTTACGAAAGCATCATCAGTCATATAAATAAATTGTTAATTTAATAGAAAAAGTATAATTTGTTTTGTATTGTAATCTGACCACCCAGTTATATCGATTTCATGTTTTATGAGACTAAAATTGATGATCGCATAGGTTCTGTATCGATTATACACTACCACATCCTTTTTGTAAGCTGTCAAAATTATCATCCTAAATTAGACAGAGTTATGGAGTGTAGAAGCAAAGGAGGACCATCTCAGTGTACTAATAAGTGTCCCTTGTAAGGGAACAAATTACGATGGCGCTGCTGTAGCAAGTGGAAGAATTTTAAATAGAGCGCCACAAATTATAAGAGGAGGATAGAAAATTAATAAAAAAGGAAAGAAACATTTCCGTTTTGTTATAGCGCATTTTTTATAATTATTATATTATTTAGACAAACATGAGTATGGAATAAAATTATACAGTGATTTTAAGTACCCCAATTAATTGTAAATAGGAAACAGAAAATAGTTTTAAAGAATTACCGGAAACCAACCCAGCACACTTCACTCTGTTCATATCATTTCCACGTGCTACACTAGCGCTATTTCGGTGAGAATTCGCAAACTAATTTTCTGTTTACAAGGGGACACTTTTTCGACTAATCCCCCATACAAGATCATCATATCAGCCCAGGGATGTCCACTGCTGAACATAGGCCTCCCCCTTGGATTTCCATCTCGAACGGTCTTGAGCCGCCTGCATCCAGCGGCTTCCAGCGACTCTGACCAGGTCACTCAGTCCACCTGGTGGGAGGTAGTCCCACTCGGCGTTTTCCTGTACGTAGGTTACAAAAAAGATGGTCCTCCTTTACTTCTACACTCCATAGACAGAGTGTAGATAGTGGCGCTATGTGACCAACCGAGTTATTTACTTTTACTTGATATTCGATATCGATACTAAACAACTTCACATCCGCATCTAATGTTTTGAAAACAGAACTTGCAATCGTCATAAATATATTGTTTTATATTTAGTTTTTTGTAAATTATTTCAAAAAACAACTAATGAACTAATTGAGCGAACTAGTTCGCGATTGGATTATGAACTAAACTGAGCGCTCTCAGTGGTGACCAACTAGGCCCAAGACTATAACTGACTGACCAATGTCACTTAGTGCGGACCAAATGTGCGAGCGAGACAGATATATATATATATAGAGAGAGATATATCTTGCTCAATACCATTCCCGACGAGCAGTTTGGTTTTCGAACCAAACACTCTTGTGTTCAACAAGTCCATAGAATCGTTAAACACATCTCTAGTAAATTCCAAACCGGTATATTGACAGGCGCGCTCTTCTTCGACGTGGCGAAAGCGTTTGACAAAGTGTGGCACGACGGCTTAATTTTTAAGCTTTACTCAATGGGAGTGCCACCGAGGCTCGTTATCATCTTGCGAGACTTCTTGTCGAATCGTCACTTTCGCTACCGAGTCGAGGGGCGCGTCCTGTCAACGCCTCATCCCATTCGCGCCGGAGTCCCGCAGGGTTCGGTGTTGTCACCCCTGTTGTTTGCGCTCTATACGAGCGACATGCCCAGGACCAGTGACACTCACTTGGCCCTGTTTGCGGACGATACGGCTATTTACTCTTCAAGTAAAAGCGAATCCCTCCTTTGCAAACGACTCCAATGCGCAACCAACGCCTTAGGCGAGTGGTTCCGCAAATGGAGAATCGAAATCAATCCCCTCAAAAGTCAGGCTATCCTGTTTTATAGAGCCTTCCGCGAATCTTACCGACCCATTCCCGCGTCACCCATCACCATGTTCGGCGCGCCTATCCCTTGGGAGAGGCAAGCCAAATATTTAGGTGTCACTTTGGATGATAGACTTTCCTTCGGTCCTCACATTAGCACGGTGCGTAACCGCGCCGCGTTCGTGTTAGGCAGGCTCCACTTCCTCATTAATGCTAGGTCTAAATTGGCCCTCAAAAGCAAAATCAGACTGTATACCGCGTGTATACGCCCCATAATGACGTACGCGTGTGTAACTTTTGCACACGTCGACCCCAAGCGGATCCAGAGATTCCAAGTCCTCCAAAATAAGTTCATGCGCAGAGCCACGGGTGCCCCGTGGTATATGCGTAATCTCAATCTCCACATGGACTTAGGTTTGCCGACCATCAGGCAATTTATCAAAAGGGCTTGTCGCCGCCATTTCGATCGGGCACTAAACCACAAAAATCCCCTTATAGTGCAGGCCGCGTCCTACACTCCGTCCCGCATTAGTCGCATTCGCAGACCGAGGCACGCCCTCGCCGAGTCTGACGATGACATAACAAAAGCTCAGACAGCTGCAGCCGAATCTGCAGCTCGCGATCATCCATCACACACACAAGGCCATCAGCCTCGCTACCGTCCTCGCCGGCGTGGACGTAAGAAACCGCGCTCTCCTTAATATGTTCATTGTAGAGTTTTTTTTTTATTATTGTTATGAAATAAAGAACCACTAATAATCAGATAAAGTAAAGTCTTTGATTTAAAAAGGCCCCCCACGCAACGCCCTGAGCCCGAGGTTCGAGCCCCACAGGGGGCACCCTCAGTGCGCTGTTGCTTAAAATTTTGTATTTCGGTTGAGAGCCCTAAGCGCTCACCGATATTGTCCGCGTAAGGGTGTCAGAGCCATCTGAGGCTAACACCTTCGTCCTTTCAAAAAAAAAAAAAAAAAACTTGCTCAATACATTGACGCACACGCACCGGCATCTTACCAATGTTGTACCAGTTACCAGTGTGGAATAGAGATGCGAAAAATGGCTCAATAAAAAGAAAAGAGTAATATATGGCTCTTTTGATTAAAAGACCACTCTTTTGCTCTTTAGTTCATTTAATTCTAATATATCTTTTGTCTCTTTAACTCATCAAGAGAACTAGTATTGAATTAGCTTCTTTCATTTCATTCAACTCGTTTACGGCTCCTAAACACTTTTGAATAGTTCAAAATCTGAACTACGCGAAGACCAAGCTTGAGGATGTACATTTTGATAGGTGGATTGTTGTGGAAGGTGATATAAAAAGTATATTTATTTATTAAATAAAGATGCATTGTTAGTTGTGATAGTATATATGGATCACAATTCAAGATTATTTCTTCATCCTTAGCCAGTTAACATAAGCAATGCCTGATAGGTATAGTATAGTAATCACACAGGGTTTATATAAAATTAAATGAACACACATAGTTAGCCCTGCCAGCCGACCCTATGATCATGACTTTTTAAGTAAGCACCCAAACAAGGCATAGCCTTACATGGAATACAGTTTTTAATTAACTGTTAGATTGCCAAATATGTTTACTAAAGTTTCCAAGATAGAAAAGGTCTATTTTGACAGCTAAAAACGATATTGAAACTTTATGTTTATTGCTTTTGAGATAAGGTTCACTTTCTTCAACTTATAATATGTGCTTATTAGTTCTTAACAATCTTAATACAATAGGTGAATGGTGGGTAGCTCACTTCACTACAATATGGCAGCGAGGGTGATGGCTGTCATATGTGTCCTATTTATGAACTGGCGTTGGTTGTAGGGGCTGGTCTATTTATAGATGTCATTTATTAGGTCAGTTTATTTCTGCCTTGACACAAATTCAGGTAAATTATAAATAAACTTGTAGGATATTTGTTTGTTTTGAACAAAGCAGCCTTAGAACCAGTATAAGAGTAACATGGTCCCTGCCTCATCATCATCATCATCATCATCAGCCTATCTCTGTCCACTGCTGGACATAGGCCTCACCTATATGAATAAAAATATTTTTATCTGGGCCAGTTACCTTGATGGATTCCCACCCAGGAGAAATATTTGTGTGCACAAACAAAACATACATAACAACCATACAAACATAAGTAAAAGGAATGGGAGATAAATAAAAGTAGAATAATGTATATACATCGATATAGCTACTAGTATCAACAGTAAAAGCCCTGCTTAGTTTGGGATCAGATCAGGATATATTATTTTATTAGTATAATAATATCCATAAAACTGTTATGTGTGTTATTATTTCTATGGGAATTTACAGGTGCAGTTGGATTACCATGTAACAATTGGCCGAAGATTGGTATATATATTTTCATTTACTAATATTAAGGATTCAATAATAATGTAACTTATTCCAAACATAATATGGGCTGGGCCATTGTCGAGATACAAAGATAAGAGATTTACTTACTAAATGGCAAGAGGCAAAAGAAATATGGGAAGACAGAAAAAAAAGATGGGCAACACAGCTGGAAAAAGCTGGATGCATATGGCTAAAGACAGGGAAAGGTGGAAAAGAATAGAAGGTTTTACCCACAGGAGGCTATATATATATATATAACTAAGAAATTTAAAGGAAATAATTATAATTGAATGTATATTTGTAACAGTTGTTAAGTGTAAATAAAGCTGTAATAATTAGTAATTCCAACACCCAAAAAATCTGTAATTATAATCTATAGCTGTCCCCTGCGGTTTCACCCCCATTCCCCAGGGATTTAACATTTTCCTGGCACAAAAATAATCCTTCTTGTTTCGCGTGAATGTGTAACAAACAAACTTACATTTATATTTATAATATTAGTAGGGATGAGTATGTATTTAAAAAAGTAGTATATATAGTAAGGGCATTACACAATCAGCCTGCTGATCCCTAACGTAGCAGAGCTTGTACTATGGAAACCAGAAAACTGATATACAACCTTTTGTTTTCTTAATACACATTACACCCAGACCATAACAAACAGACATGTACCCAAATGTTTGTCCCGGGTGGGAATCGAACCCACGACCTGCAATACATTCCATACATTCCAAATTGCAAAACCTCTATAGCTCATCATTATATAATCTATTGTGGAACATTTTTTTTGTCCTATCATATTAATGAATTAGAAGAAGAGTATTAACTCTTTGCAGCATATGCAATCAAAGACATTTTATGGCTAATTTTTTTACACCTTCGGTTGGTTTTAATAGGAATTTCTATAGTAATCTAAAAAACTAATTATAGCCTATGTTACTCAGTGATAATGTAGCTTTCTAATGAAAAAAGAATTATTAAAATCGGTCCAGTACTTTTTGAGTTTATTTGTTACATACAAAAATACAAATCTTTCCTCTTTATAATGTTTGAGTAGATTTCACATAGGATGAGTTGTGACAGCTGAAGACTTTTTACCCATGTCTAGGGAAACAGCACTTGATTACTCTGAGATACACTAAATGCTTCATAAGACTTGCTCTGCTTGAATATCCCCTTTATTATGATGAAATAAACATAAACCATTGAGAAACCTTTAAAAATATCATGCTATTTGAAAAATACTATAAACAAAAATAACATATAATCAGGGTTCATTTCAAAGCTAATTTTAATTTGGATGATAATTGGCTGATGGGTAACTTAAAAAAGGCTAGTAAAAATATGCTGAATACAGAATTAACCGTCCCACATGACTGGTTTATTATGTTGGGCATGACTAAACCAATTCCAACTTACATAAACAGTAGCCAATGATTAATGAGTCAACTTTTTAACTAGATAAACTTCTATTAACTCATTACATAAAGTGAAAAAAAAAATATATGCAAATTAACACCGATTACATATTTATAGATGAGTTTAATGTGCATTAGGAGTAGAAATCCCTGAAATATCTGTTATTAGAAATTTCCTACAGCACTAGTTGAAAATGATGTATGAAATTGAAACTAGTAGTTTATAGTTTCATTCTTCACTTTTTAAATAAGTGAACATTATTATAATCCCATTTCTCACTACTTTGTATGTTCTTTGTATTCAAGCATAGTATTGAATTAACAAAGTTATCCTTATAATCAACAATATCCTGTAAATATGTATAAATTTAGTACTCACAAATATCAATACTTCATCTTTATCTTGTCTCATTCTCAAACAACTTTGTTCCACTTTCAGAGAGTAATAATCGCGACCTGACATTTAACCCCACGCCCAAATCGTTGTCTTCATAAATGCGTTATTATTATGCATACGATACGACCGATAGCCGTCCGGGGCTCGAACGTCGGATGTCGAAGCTAATAGGTCGCTGCTTCCGTATTAGGTCCCCCAATGACTCACATACATAACTTCGTCAACGGGAAAATGGACTATTTATCGTTAAAATACGATTCTCACTAGCCACAACACGGCCGACGTGATGAATACGCGCAATTTGATTACATGAATGAGAATTGTAATGTAAATGTAAAGTTAATATAGCTCACCTGGGCGTCCGTAGACAGATTCTCCGCGCTCGCGCTCACCGACATCCTAGCTTACAATACAACAAAACTAATAAAAATCGAATAAAACTATCAGTTTATTCTCATAGTTGTTGTGTATTGTATTAGTTTATTTTGTTGGGCGTTACTTGTAATAGCGTTACATATAAAGTTGATTCACTTGAAACAAGCAAAGCAAGACAAACTGAGAAGAGGAACTTGCTCACTCGCTTCCTTCATTTAATAATCTAACTAAAACACTTGTTCAATTCAACGAATGACAGTTGGTTTTCTAGAGATTTCAATCGATAAATCGATTCTATTGTGTTAAAAATCGATTGCTTTGTTTGGTCAATAGTTATTAATTGATTTTGTTAATGAATTATTTAGACTGATTATCAATTTATTAGAGCGTAAAAAGTTTAAGTTCAAAACTATTCGGTTTTTTATCGTATTTCTGTGGTTTATGGATTAAAGGCATGTCTTAAATAAAAAATCAATAACATATCTATTTTTTTTTTTAAATCGCTGGTGCAGTAATTAAGTTTCACCGTGAACGATTGTGTTTTTAATTGTAAAGAATATTATCTTAGATAGTCTAGATGAATATTTTCAGAAATCCCTCGATAGTGTGACTTGTCACATTACTGAAAATCGAACAAATTATAAATTTGTAACCCTAAAAATATACAATTTATTATGTTTAACGATGAATGATTAACTTTTTTATTATGTAGTTCTACAGTCACAAATTAAATAATGACTTTGTTTAAAAATCTGGCAACCCTTTCTATATGCGCTGCGACCAGCCAGAGAGATAATTTTCAACGTTATGGCGTCTTAAAACATGTTTGTGAGAAAATATGCCAAAAGTGAGACTTTAAAGCTAAGTTCTTAAAAATATTGATTTAGATATTACCCCAGATGTTCAGAATACACTCATTTCACCATTAAGAATAATACCTAGATTTCCACTTGTTTTGTTCGGTTTTTCATTTAAATCTGAGTGCGGTCGCACCTGTTTGCCATTCTTGGTAGGCACTTAAAGATTAAATGTTTTAGTGTGTTAATAATATGTATTAGTATTACTAGAAGAACATAAAAAAATGACCCAAATAACTGTATTGTCTCACAGACAAACCAGCAATACTTGGTGTGTAATTTATAAAAATAAATACCTACAATAATTTAAATTATTGCTATTGACCTCATCGTAGAGTAGACATCCTTATGATGTTCTTGACAGTTTTAGTAGTTTTCGTTTTACTTGTTAATAAGTAGGTACATATGGCAACTAAATGTTTTTATCATGGCTTATCTTTGCCGGTGACGAGTAGTGCTATTAAATGTTTGTATCTTAAGCTTAAAATAATATTTTAATAATAAACAATATGTATATATATATAATATAATAAATATATAGCATTGCCATTAAACTACAACTACTTTTTAACAATGGTCCTACAATCATTCATTTTACTTGACTATTTAATAAAACATTACCATCAAAATATATTATAAAATATGAAAACTAGGTGCACGATTTTATGAAATCAAAATTAGCAAGCAACGTAACTCAAGTATCAGCCTAAAATTCACAAGTATTTTTATTTTCGAAAAGTCTGACAGCCTAAATTGCAAGTTTAGCCGATTGTATCGATACTGTGCTACTATGGCTTTGCAGTACACTTTATTCAATTTAAAATAATAGGGTGAGGTTGTTTGTAGTGTATAGCGAGTAGTAATGAATTGGCGGAGCCGAGCGCCGCGGCATGCCATTTGTTCACCGAGCGTGTCGTGCCAGCTGTACGACGCTCCCTAAACATCCCCGATCGTTTTGCTCGCACGGTGCGGACCTTGGGGTACCTACTGCCCCTTTGAAAATAATTAATTCTTTCTTCTATCTGGTTCATGCACGGGCTGAGACTCATGACATTATTTTACAATTAGGATATTTTTTACATCGTACAGATGTTATAAAAGCGAAATGTTTATTAGAATGAACAAATTATGTTTGCTACAGGAGGATGTTTGTTACTCTTTAACGCTTATGCTAAAGCTAGCTTATGATGAAAGTTAGCAAATAGCTTAACACTAAGGATGCTTCTATGATTGCTTATGATGCTTATCCCGGGAAACGGCGGGGGAGAACTAGTTGGATATAATTTTTGTTCCAAAGGCACATTTTTTCCATAGATTGATCGATCTAGATAAATTCTTAATACAAATACACGTAACCTTAACCCTCTTAAACATCCGCTGTTAATGTTAAATATAATTCTAGGAACACGCTAACAGCTTTGATCAGTTTAAGAGTACCAGTTTTGGTCTGGGCGCAGGTGAAAAAGTCTCAGTCAGGAAATAACTTAATTTAATATGTAGTATGTTGGCATAGAAAGGGGAGTATGATCAGTCTCGCTTTACACCACATCCACATGTTATCGATAGAAGTTAATTTAATTTCTCAACTGTAGTTGTAGGATATTGGCTAGGTTGAAATTATTAGGATAAAAGGTAGGTACCTAAAGCTAGGAAGTAAAAAACTTCATATTCTTTTGAACCATGTAATTTTATTCCAAATTACAAGCGGGCAATACCGTAGGCATGAGCTAGTGGATATTCTGGGGCTAAGCAGTCAAAGGCACTCAGCAAGCGATTTGGGTGTATGTGAGTGAGAATCCGCGGTTGGCCACGTCTGGGGGACTGGCCACGGTGGCGCCTTCATCACCATTCGTCACCACATATAGCACGAAAGGCTTTGCACCAGCTGGAAAACAAAATATGACTTAGAAACTTGTTACGCTACCATGAATCCTACAGTGAGCGTAAAGGAACAATCTGTGAAGAAACCAATTTACAGTAGGTTACTAGGGTACTTGCTTGTATCAGTCTCATTAGCTACTTTTGCTCGTCTACTATTTTATATATTTTTCTAACGTTATATTAAAATGTATCAATATATCGGATAATGTATGGTATAAGGGATGATAGCCCTTGAGAATGTATCGCTTACCGACAAGCTATAAATTTAACAATATTTATTGTGTAATTTTGCATATATATTGTTTCCATCAGATAAAAAATGAAAATAGGATTTATAAGAGCCTATGATGGCCTACTATAAATGATATTTTTTTTGTATTTCTATCGGTCTTCAAAATCTTTTCGACTAGTGACTTATCAATGTGCTTCAAGGGCACTATTGAAAATCAGTTCCCGACTGGTTTTGTTTAGAAAGGCTAACTCACAAAAAATATTAAAGCCTTAACTTACTTTGCACCACATCAAAACCAATGCCACAGAATCGATCTGTGCCCACTGCGGTCCCACTGGAGACCTGTGTGGGGTTGGCTATCACCACAAAGTCCGTGGTACAGGCGCCGTCGTTCGAAGCGCCTACTGCTGTACCCAGGACCGTGTTATCGGCGCCTTCTACATCACCGGACACCGTGAATGAGTAAATGTCGTTGCCGGTCTGAAAATAGTGGTCGGGATCAAAGTGTGGACTTACTAAATACTACTGCTTATCGGATTCAGGTGCAGTGACACATTTTTTTAAATAGGTATTTGTGTGATTTTACCTATCTTTACAAAATAATGTCCCAGGATATCAATTTTCATTTTATTGATGTGTACCCAGACACAGAACAAACGTGCATGCACGCAAATGTTTTTCTGGGATGGGAATAAGCCCACGACCTATGGTATTTCTGTCATGATCACTAACCACGAAGCCGAGTGGCTCGTAAATTCACCGTCTTAAGTTCACCAATGTACAATATTTCTTATTTGACCCTTGTTATATAATGTGTTGAAAATGTTGGGGTAAGTTGTATGTTCATCTACTGTCAAACGGTAATCGTTCCATTACTTTTACGAAAGCGGGTTAAACCGGGGAGTAGAGTTATTACCTGAGCATATTGTATTGCACAATAACCGGCTTCCATCCGGATGCATACTCCGTAGTTCAAGTTGACTATTTGCCGGGTACCGGTCACCTGCGAGGCACTAAGAGCTATATTGGCAGCTGTTCCATAGTTGAAACTGTTTATTGTGCCTGTTATCCCCGTGTAGTACTGCAGACAGCCGTTAGGAGCTGAAAAAAAAATTATGATATATAGTTCGATTAAAGTCGATGATGGCTTATTTTGTAGTGACGTTGAATGCCGTGACGAGAGTTGTGGGTTAGAATCCTTCAATGAGCTTGAGCCTTCGAAAAGGAAAACATCGTGAGGAAACCATGAGGTGGAAGGTACTTAATAGTACCCGCCGCCTGGATGGCTGTCACCCTCAAGTTGAAGATCTGTCCCCAAACTCCTGTTAGTGTGTGTGCTCTTATTGGCTCCCTTATTGGCTTTGTGTGCTTAATACTTTCGGCCACATTATGGCTTATTGTTGAGATTGAAAACAAAATTCTGTACAGAGTAAAGGTAAAAAAAGGGCGCTCTCTTTGTTTTAGTGATTTAGACTTCTAGAGGGCGTATAAAGGCCTATGGAACATTAATTGTCTTTTTTGGAATTGGAACTGAATTGGCTCAAGAGGGAGCTGTATCTTATGTTGCAGTGTCTAAAATTTACCAATAACAACACATCATGAAATACTGTATAAATAATGTTTGCACTCAATTGAACAGATTTTGAGTATTTTTCATGAAGTCATTATAATTTTTAGTATACCTACTTAAAATTAAATTTATTAAGAGATTTGGAATTCAATTTACTCGACTATGATAGCGCAAAAAAGTGTTCCTTTAGTATAGATTTCTTAAAATTTTAACGATACCGAGTCAACAAGAACAATCACAGGAGACAAAACCGTCTTCATTTAATATTACAAGAAAGTGTGTTTGCTAGTTTGTAGCGACAGATCAACGGATCCACGTGATTTTTTAACAAATATATATTCTATGGGAGATTAAAATATCCTTTTTACCATTAACTGAATCATGAGGGAGAAATTGCATTAAATAAACCTTACCAATTCCAGGACAATCGCAACCGAGTTGTATAAGTTTGATGTTCCACCTTCTAGAAAACGTTGTGGCTAGTGTTGCAGTTACGGTGATTGTGATTGGAGTGTTTCCATTGAAGTCCACGAACAGGGTCTGGCCAGTTAGATCACCGCACAGTATTGGCACTATAGTATTGCCTCCCGTTATAGTTACTGAATCAGTCAAACAGTTGCCGTCTCCATCGGGCTGAGAAACCACGAAGTCCATGAAGTCTATGCGGAGCTGGAATAAACGTTTTGGTTAATTCTTGACTCCTAAGATAAGTGGCCGAGGGATGAGAGATCGGAGCATTCTTGCAGCTTCAAATAGACTTATGCGAAAGTCATAATTATAGTACGTGTACAAACTTGTTCAAAGATATTTAGTATTTTCCCCATTTTGCCCAGCGAAAGCATAAAGCAATAAGGCCTAGAAGAGCGGGCCTCTCACGTAATTACGTAGATAACGAGAGAAACAGACTCAATAACATTACCTAATAGAGTCACAATTGAGCTTACCTGACAAATATTGCTGTTACACCGCTGCACTATGATGGTGCAAGCCTGGCCGCCTGCATAAGCCGACGGGTAATTTGGGCTGGTGAAGTAAGTGTTATTCACATTCGTTCTGGTGCCGCACGATCGGGATACTGTAAGCCGATTGCAATTAAAATACGCCATCAGCAACTATTACATAAAGAAGTTCAAATTTGCAACCTGTTATGTGGTTTTACGATAGCTTGTTTATGTTCTAGACAATTGATGCTTAAGTAGCATCAATTGCTATCGCATTGCATCAACTCCTCAAGTGACAGTCTCATTGGGTAGTCTCCAAATTCGAATGCCTTCTATGTCTAACTTACGCCCAGATTGCAGCTGTCAATCGGAACAGGACTGAATATATCACATATTTTTTGCGCTACAATAGTTCCTATCGGTCGGAGTGGCAACAGAGTTGGTCAAAAAGGGGGCATGATTACCACCAGTACGGAAATCTTCCACTTGACGATGATTTGGTTATACCTACATCATGTTGTAAGTCGCGATGAGGTGACCATAGCCTTGACAATTGCCATGACAGACTTACCAAGCTTAAATAAATACTCACCAATGCAGCATCTGCCTCTCCTCGACGCGCAGTTGGCGGTTATAGTACCGTTCAAGTTGTTGCATTCCCTCCTAGCCAGGCACGTGCCGGTCATGGTGCTGCTGCTGGCACACTCTGTGTTTGCGAACCGTACGATACTTACGAAAGGAAACACTGAAATTAAAGCAGGAGAATTAAAACAAGACAAAAGGCGGTTGATATGGAAAAAAGATTATATAGATATAAGTTTTTTTATTTTTTCGATAATAAATTGTGGGTTCGATTCCGATATTTGTAATTTCATAAGTGTAAATATAATAGAATGCATATATTTTAAAAGAAATAGTATTTTAGTTAGGCAATACAAGCTTTGCTTTTGGGACTGGCTGAGAATATATTTTTATATATCTATAGGCACTTATGTTATAATGGCCTGAAGTTTGTGTTTCGATGTAAGTAATTTGTAATCTTCGAAACTACTTACCTGATAAAAAAAATCCCTGATGGAGAGCTACACTATTCCCGAGTGACATAGGCTATGTTATAGTCTTGGGATACTTGGGAAAACTGGTTTATTTGTATACAGTCGGCAAAGCAACCGTGGCTTTTATTTATCAGTACAGATAATATATGGAATAACCTTAAGCTTATAATGATAAGAAAAGTGTGTAGTTCCAAGCAAATCACCAGTGTATCCGTATGTCATCACACCATGCAGTATCCCTTTCAACCAAAAAAAGGTGCTGTAAAATACTGCCTTAAGTACTCCATACCTTAATCGAATGATGTTAAACAACTTTATACTAAATTGCAAGAAAATCATAGTGGCAAATAACAGACAGACACACCCGCACATCCGCACATCCGTACATACATTCGCATCAAAAGCAATAAAGCACTGTTTCTTTTCAGTGACATGTCCTTCGATTTTCATTTCCTTAACAATTCGCTAAGCTATTCTATTAACCCGTATCTTTCGCTGCGCTATTAAATGATGAGTTTTCTTCTTTGAATATACAGTGAAATATATATCAAGGCTGTAGCATAATATTTTAAGTCTATCTATAATGCCACTAATATTATTAACTACATTCTGTCGCGCGGTTTAACTGGTGTTCTCCAGGATTCTTAGTTTTACCTAGCTTAAAACATAAACTGGGAAGTAGTGTAGCTTCCTATCAGTGGAATGATAATCAAAATTGGTTTAGTAGTATTAATGTGATTTTTTTATAAATTTGTGACTAAATATGAACTATTGAATCTAGACACACAGAAAGAAAACATTCTGAACTAACACAATATAGGAAACTTTTTACACTTTCAATCACTGGAGACATAGTGGAAAGTATAACTCAGTTCCTGCTACTTACATAATTTCCCTTCCCTATGACCATGTTCATCAATATCCATGAGGTCATTATCATAATCATCTTCATCGAACTCTTCGGCTCTATATATAGAAGTGGCAGCCGCTGCTACAATCACCACGGTGACCACCATCCAGTACGTATTACTCTTCATCATCAGGCACAAATCTTCACAATTTCAATTAATTCAATCACCCAATTGTAAATGGGTCATGAACAACTTCAAACGAGTCTAACTCACAATAATATCACACACAAAATGCTCGTGAACATGTCAATCATGTTTAAGTAATGTGGGTGATAACGGTATGTGTTTGAGTAAATTGTCAGGGATGTTACCGTTCTTCATTTAGCACTTCAGCCTCATGACCTAATACAAGCTTCGTCATGTCGCGCAACGACGCCTCGGAGAGCGGATCTCTCATGTGATTGCGTGGTTAGCGAAAGAGACAGAGCACGAAACGTCTTGTGTTATTTACCTTATAGAATCGAAACCATGGCTTGTGGCAGGTGTGACCGTGTCTGAAAGGTTACTGGTGTGACTGACTTACCTACTGACTTACTAATGTACGCTAATGTACGCTTCTGATCTTTATTGAATTTACGTCTTCCGAACCGCTGATAAATTCAGTAGTTTTGACCTTATTAAGGTTTTTGAATGTTAATGTTCTTAAATTAAATAGATAGCTTTGGTTTTCTAATTTTACTATTAATAATAAAATACTGGTAAGTGGTCACATGGGTACGGTCGGACGGAAATGCCCATGTTTTTTTAAACTGTCGTAATAGTCTGTCGTAAGTCATAATACTGATATTTGGAAAATGATGAAAAATTGGAAATGTTGCTCGGTAAATTGTGGAAATCGGAATTATTAAAGTTTTTTTCGTATGCACTGAAGACCCGAAAACGCAACCGCGTGGAACAGCTAACATTTAAGAAAATGAAATTTGATGATTTTACCATCTAATCACTTTGAAGCCGCTTAGCAGAGAAGGTATTTGGTACATAGATTATAAAATGTTCTCTTAAATAACCGATGTGTTTATGGGTAATTTTGCCCTTCAACTAATGCAAAAGCGGTAAAACGCTGAGGCAGAAGCTATCAGGAAGTACCTAGATGACTCAAGAAACCAGCATACACCTTCGATGCTGGAGTAGTATTAGGCACATTTATGGTTCAGCATGCAACGTCCATAGGTTTGTTATAGAATATTTACCGTGTAAAGTTTACTTCGGCTGAATTTTTCAGGGGCCTCATCTAAAACCCGTGTACCCGAGAGATCTAATGTTTTTCCATGGAAAAAAGTACTCTATGCACATTTATATATAATCCAGAATATCTTTTTTATGTTTGTCAAATTTAATTTAAAACAGTTTACCAATTTCGAAGACTTTGAGTCACAAATCTCACATATAGATCTTATGCGAAACAACAAAAAAATCCATTCATTTGGAAATCTAAAATGGCTTATTTTATTTTTTCTTTATTTGGGGGTTTTTATGCATTTGTCCTTTGTCTAAAAATACAAAATGATTAATCAATGCTTTTGTAGCTTAGATACTACGAATTAAACATAATAGCAGTATTCAAAATCTTTTTTTATATATTTTATTATAACTATAAAATATCTTATGATTTCCAAGTGTACGAAACCTTTTTTACGTATATCCCTAAATTTAGATCTCCTTGCCAAATATGCCTCACTTTTATTAACACAACTCTCTCTTTATTCACACGTACGTACATGAAACTACTTGCGGTGAACAATTTTTTTTTATCGGATCTTGGTTTTCTTCCTGCCAATTATCTACATACGGTGTAGGTTAAAATAACCGATGACATACGTTCAAGGGAGTCTTAAATCTCATTTTTAGTTAGATAATGTGAAGGATAACTAAAGAAAGAGTTAAATATGCAGAGGTTGAAGGAATGATTATTAGAGTAGTAGAGCTCTTAGTGCAGAGTTCGTCCGGGGAAGTACTACCACCTTACCGTGTTTCGGTTAGAAAGGTAAGGGGGCCGGTGAAATTACAGGCACATGGGACTTAACAACTTCACGTCTCAGGGTCGACAACGCATTGGCGATGCCCCTAGTGTTGCACATGTCCGGCGGCGGCGGTGACCACTTACCATCAGATGGACCGTCCGTTTGTTTGTCGGCCTATGTTGTATAAAAATAAATTATTGGGAAAAGCATATCCATAAAGAAAAGGCGATGTTAGCTCAGTTGGTAGTGACGTCAATTGCCGTAATGAACGTGGGCTCAAATCCTACAATGAGCTTGAGGTGTCAGTGCAGGAAAACATTGTGACGAAACCATACCTTGTAGCACCCGCCTGGCTGGCTACTACCCTCAAGAGGTAACCTTCAGCCACATCAACACTTACCATCAGGGCCGGGATAACCATGTAGGGGCTCCTAGGCAATGCATATCACAGGGACCCTTTACTAATTTCCTAAAATATATGTTTTCTACGAAAACGCAATTATATTCACAACAAGCTATACCCCGCGGTTTCGCCCCGACAAAAAAGAAGTCTTATGTCTCTCCCCATAAAATAGTCTATGCGTGCCACATTTAAAAAATGGGAATTATATTATCATTGAGGGTTTGTTACATAGCATCTGAAGCACCATTTTCAAAAATGTCTTTCTTGGGGCGCGGCCTCCTGTCCAATGCGAGGCTCCTGGGCAGTTGCCTACACTGCCTAAAAGAATATCCGGCTCTTCTTACCATAGTGAGATGTGGTCAAACAACAGATTATACGATGGTGTTACCACCGAGAGAATAAAATATATTTTTATCAAACATCCAGGTCAAGTGGGCTCTGATTCACTCACTGTATGAATTAGAAAGTCTTGGTCTCTGTAACCGTGACATTTAAGCCTATCCACAATAGTTTTTGATATTATGTAAATCAGTCCCTTGCAATATGGATTGGTAAACTTTTCTTGAAGCCCATTATGACGGGCCAGTTGGGTTGGTCGTTAGAGACTCTGACTGCCACGCCGCAGGTCGTGGGTTCGATTCCCACTCAGGACAAACATTTGTGTGCATGAACTTTGCTCTTGTTCTGTGTCTGGATGTAAATATCTATAAAAGTGGGTATTTAAAAAAGTAGTATTTCAGTTATATGGTTTCCATAGTACAAGATCTGCTTAGTTTGGGATCAGATAGCTGTGTGTAGAAAATGTCCCAGGATATTTATTATTTAGTAGCTGTGCCCGCGGTTTGACCCGCGTTTATGGTTACTGTGTCGTAGCGTGATGTTATTTAGCCTATAGTATAGGCTTATAGGCCTATATAATATAATATATAAATATTATTCAACAAGAAAAATATCTTCCAATTCAAACCAGTAGGTACTTCCTGAGTAATCTCAAGCAGTACTCGCGTCCAAACAGACAAACAAACTCTTCAGCTTTATACATATATATTAGAATACTCCCGATGACGTAGGCAGAGGTCTCAGCAAGACGTACATTCCACCGCAGATATTTAAATTTATTTACTTATTAAACTGAAATTATAATAATTACACCAATTAGAATTGACAGGTCAGTTGGCTTGGTGCTAAACGACTCTCACTGCCAAGCCGAAGGTCGCGGGTTCGATTCCCACCCAGGACAAACATTTGTGTGCATGAACATGTCTTTTTGTTCAGTGTCTGGTTCGAAATATCTATATATGTATGTATTTAGAGAAAAAAAAGTAGTATATGTAGTATATCAGTTATCTGGTTTCCATAGTACAAGCCCTGCTTAGTTTGGGACTAGATGACCGTGTGTAAAATAAATTTATTTAAAGATTACAATAATTAGAAAATTTTGTCAAATTAAGTAACGTCCAATTCTCGAGTTACAGTTAATTATTTCTAAACAAGGAAACTTAATATTATCTTTGCTGGACAAGGGAATTGAACCCTTAAGATCCAGCTTTCGGCATAAGCTGGGCTTTATATCACGGCACCATTAAAAATATATATTATACAACGTGTTACAAAATACCCCGTAAATATATAATTAATTATCAAAGCCAACAACCCTAGTAAGCTATAAGGTATATGAGCATGTCAGTGAACCAGATTATTTAACAGAAAGGCCTACATACCTATTTTTCCTAATATTTGTCTACTTTAATAGTTTTTCTATTTTTGCATTCATAAAAATCTGCCTTTTTATTTTTTTGTGGTATGTTATATAGTATGTTATTCTTAAATATTGTGAAAGGACTCGTTATAAGGCCCCATTTAACCTCGGTGGTACCTTATTGTGGTAGTTTTGTAAATAGGATACAGCCGTGCTATGGTTTCATCGCGATGTTTTCCTTCACCAAGAGCTCAAGTCTTTTATAGGATTAGAACCTATGATTCTTGCAGCGGCATTAGACATCACCTTTAACCGAACTTTTGTTTTGCTGACTGAACTATTACTGATTTTCCATGCCGCGGTTTCACCTGAGGGAGAAACTGACCCTGTAACAACTCCTGTTGCCACCCTCCTTGAGGAACTCTATGCTGTACCTGTTAACTTAGCTTGTTCATAACAAAAAGTGTTGAACAAGCCTCTAATATCTTGCTAAAACAAATAGTCATACCTAGATCAGTCTTGTTCACGAGGTACAATGGAAACTTTATCTATATTAATATTATTAAGAGGTAATGTTTGTAGATTTGATTGTAAGAATTTCTGAAACCGCTCGTCCGATTTCAATAACTGTTTCACTCATAGAAATATACACTGTTCACGAGTGATATAGGCTATGTTACAATGGGGTGCATTCGATCCATCGGGTGTGCAGGTAACACCGCGGGACGATAGCTAGTTATTAATTTAGTTTCTAGATGGTTAATGAGCTAGATACTTACATAATGTATCTTAGTTATCACTCCGTGACCAGTGGCGTAGCTAGGTAACCAAAGACCCTGGGATAAAAAATCAAGTAGGGCCCCCACTAAACTTTTTTAAATCGTTGCCCCCCCCATGTTTGGGGGCCCCGGGGCACTGTCCCGTCCAGCGCTTTTGTAGCTACGCCACTGTTCGTGACCATGGCTTGATGTAAATCCGTGTAAAACCGAAACCTCGGGTTAAATAAAGTATTTATACCTCAAATTATTACACGATTTAGACCCGTTGTCAATTATAATTAGAATGTACACGAATCGTGAAATCTTAAAAACAATACTTAGTCATGGCAATTTAAAACTATGGTGAATTATAAATTCAAAATAAATTGTGAACAGAAAAACTGCTATATACTCGTATAGAGACACTTGCACAGCATATATATTATACCAGGAAAAAAGGTATAGACCCCCAATTTAAATTAAAATATAGTTTCTTGAAATAAACATGTATTACATAGTACAGCATCTCTGCTAACAACTTATTTGGAATCAAGATCGGTTTCAATAAACTAGAGGAAGTAAAAAGAATAAAAAAAAAATAACGTGAACAAAATAAAATTGTCTGTAATCTTCGGAAAAAAACGTGGCAAATAATATAATGTTAGTATATCACACTTGTGACAACATCTACCTACTAAACACTAAACACATTAAAGTTCATAGCTGTCTTGTCAACGGATAGCTATGAAATAGTTTCTCAACTTTTTATACTTAACTATAAAAATAGGTATGTATATAAAAAGAATTTAAAAACATGTCATTGGTAATAAATTATTTTGTGACTTAGTCAACATACTCAACTTTACGTCTAAAACATAAGTGAATGAAACAAACGTAATCATACAAGTTATTATAAAACAATTAAGTACAAAGATTATGCAAGAATGAAAAGTAGTGAGGTACGACTTTGTTTCATACAGAAAGACAAACTTACGACTAATGTCTTTTCATATATCTAAGTTTAAATTAAGTTATAATTAAAAAATATGGCATCTACAGACACGTTTTATGGCAATTATTCGGTTTAAATATAGAATACACACTTATCACTATAATATTATTACGGTATAAAGGTGTTCTAATGAGAATTTTTCCTTTTCCTTTATATTATTGTGTATTTGTGATAAGAAATACATATATAATGAGTACACACAACTTTACAAAGAGTCATTTGTGATACAGTACAGGGGTATCCAAACATCAAACATTGGCCCTCAATCCATCGCTTTTGACAGATGTTGACTCTTCTGAGTCGATGATTTGTAACTGCCACAGCGGCTCTTTGCAGGTTTGGAAACCACTGCTCTATTGAAAAAATATCAATTAAAGCGCTGAGCAAATAAAACATAAACACTGATTTGTTTCATAATACGAAAAAAGCCGATAAAGACCGAGACTTCGGTAACAACATGTCAGGAATAAATCTTTTCATAATATATGTAGTTGCATAGTTTTAATTGCACTCCTTGCAGGTCTGTCTAATATATGAAAAGAAACCTTTGAGAAAGTCGAAGAAAATTTTTCTTTATATTTTGAAATAAGGTTCATCATCGAATGTGGTGATGTATATTATCCTTATAATGACGCAAAAAGGTAAATTTAAGATGCACCTTATTTTTAACGAAATAAAGATGATTTTTCTGTGACACTTTTAACTGTCAAAATGGGTCTTGACAACTTTAAAGATACAATGTGTCAAACAAAATCTTAAATAAGCGCAGCGCTTAAAATTAAATTTATTGAAATATTTTAATTGAAAAAGAAAAAGACTTCTTAATAGATAGGTATAGAATTTTAATAATTAAATATTTTTTTAAAAGCGACGTTCTAAACATCCCCATTTTCAGTAACCAATGACCTCTGTACTGACATATGTCGAATTATTTTAATGGAAAAATATCATTTTGACATGCCGTTGAAATCTACAAAACGATAGGCATCGCAAAATCTAAAGTTTTCGAGATCTGAATCAATAAAAAGGAAGAATGCCATAGAAAGATCATCTTTATTGCTTTCGCGTTAAGCTTTATCTAAATATTCAATCGTAGCCGTCAAAACTGGCCAATTTCATCTCGTCAACTAGTTAGTGAAAATGGACATTTGTCATCTTTATTATTATTAAATTAAATGCAAGAAAGAGTGGCAAGACTAAGTATAATATAAGAATGTGTGTAATTTGTATATCTAGTTACATGCTACGTAGAATGTTTGATACTAGAATCTCATGTGCGTAAGCTAGCTTCCGCCACGCGGCTTTACCCGTGTTCTTGAAGAAACAAGCACATTCGATCTGTGTGTCAAATTTATCGAGTCACAAACATTTAGACAATTTTTTTATATTAGTGGGTTTGTTATAATTTATAGGTGTTGTAGATTTGTGTGTCATAAATGAGTTCGGTTCGAAACAGGTGTATTAAATCATGTTTATCGGGACTCAGTAACTATACCATTACCATACTATATATTTCGTGCACAAAAATGTGGTTGATTGACATTATATAGTATATTGTTGTTTCTTTTTAATAGTACATAAATGTAAAATCCATAGCTTACTAATAATCTAGTTTACATCGAAGTAATAGCCGAAATAGAAATATAAGTACAGTTTCATAATTAAATACAGAATAAATAGGTTTGATGCTCCATAATCGAAAAATTGCAGTAACAAGTATCTTCTCGGCAAGTTTTAGATAATGTTTTCAAATATAAATAATATTTACTTAGATGGTAGACAAAGTTAATATTGGTATTTGTGATACATCATAGAGCAAAACAAAACACAAATATACACACTACTTCAAAACATCAATATTTTTTTTTTATTGTGGACAATTTCTCTCTAAATGAACACCTAAAAAACATCAAACCTCTTTTTATGAATAATAATAGTTCCAGCGTAATGTTAATCTTTTGTAACTATACTTTTATAGTTTAGAAACAAAACATTACTGGTTACAGTCTGTCAGCAGTTAAATACAGGCAAGAAGCAATATAAATGTACGTATATTGTATAATATTGTTAGACTGTAGCAGGTTATAATGGCTTGCCACTTCTAGAGAGAAGTCTAGAAGGTAAGCCTGCCACAATCTCTATACATTTAAAGGCAAGGTTGCCCAATTAAATTTAGGCAGCACATGACCTAGATACACTTCAATGGATCCTTAATATTGTCTGTAAACTCCAAAGAAAAGTTTTCTATTTTGTAACTGTTCAAATGCTACCAGAACAAAAAAATTGTTTTGTTTCTGGCAATTTCTGAAGGTCTGTGTTTGGGCAATGGGTATTGGGCAACCTCGTTTCAAAGCTAATTGAAGGGAATCACAACTTATATTACAGTAGCAAACACTAATGACTATCAACGATGGCAATTGCGTTCTTACAAAGAAGTATCCCCCTTTTGAGCACCAATTTTTGTCGCACCAATGCATAGAGCACTTAATGTTTCCCATTTGAACACCGATTCATATTTTAGCTGGGTGCGATGTTATTTCGTAAAACGAGACTGATTGTGATATTTGGAATAATAACTTAGTTAACTAAAATTAATAAAAATGCAGATTTTTTATTGATATATTTTATTGTACACCTACCACTAGAAACTAACACCGTATCTAGTATTTATTTTAGTTTCCAATTACCCAGCCAAAATAAGGGTCGGTGGTCAAATGAGAATACCTTGAATGCTCTACGTATTAGTGCGTCGTCAATTGGTGCTCAAAAGGGAATGTTTCTTTCAAACGTTACAATATATAGAAAGATGTTCGAATGGGTAATTATTTATCAATAAATATTGTGAACAGGGCACGGTATACGGCCCTGTAACGGTTATAATGACTGGACGGAGGCAATAAGGTTCAAAATATACATACTATGTATTTCTAAATTGCCTTAAGCACGTCTTTACAAAATTATCATTACTTTTTATGCGCTATAATTATTTTTTAACCTTAAAAATATACTACAGATAATAAAATACATATTTTTGTGAGACATTTCATTGAGACATATGAAGACAAATGGGTAATCTGTTAGTGATGTGATAATATTATATTACAAAAAAAAAACTATCGAGACTAGAAAGTGTAAAATTTGCGTGTTTCGAATGAGACGACCCGAAGTGACAGATATCATGTCGCTACGGCTACTAAGACAAGATTAAATGAACGGCAAACTAACCTATAACTTCTCCAAGCACATTCTCTAAACGTCAAGGGGATGATTTAGCTCCAGACCTAAGGTGACCTTAATATTCTACATAATCTTGCTGGTTCTGTTTAGTTGAAAGCTAACTTCCTAACGAGTGGTAACTTCAGAAGCTTTGTAAGTGCCTTTGTAAATTAATTGAGGTTATTGCTTGACTATTTAGGATTGTACTTTAATACGACAGTAAAATGTTACACTTGTAAGTTATAATGGTTAAAGCTATATGCCAGCATGAATATTTGCTTATATTTGGATATCAACATATAAATAATGAATAGTATAGCAGCCCCAACATTAATCACCATAGATGCATAGTTTAGCAAGTCAAAATTACAAAGCTTTAGTTTGATTAAAGACGTGCAGTTGTTTTATAGACAAACACTATCAAGTCATAGGTTGATGCGTAATTTTTATGCACGTCTGAACGTACGTAAGTAGGTAGGTAAGTAGAAGATAGTAATATCTCTACGTGGGTAACGGATGAAATATCGTGGTATTTAGTCACTAACTAATGACAGACTCCTCTCTCCTCATCCTAAACGATGTAATTAAAATTAGTATCTGTTGCAGGCTAATCATTAAGTAATCAAAGGCCCAAGCAGAAATTTTAATAGACGTACTCAAACCTTGTCGCATCTTATATGCCTATTTTCACAAACTTACGAGACATCCAAAACATGTTAACTTATCACAATTAATCTTCCTAAGTGAGGGTATAAGCAGTTAACTTAACCTCTTTATTTTGTATAAGGTTGTGTTTATGACACGAACGCGCGAGCCGAGTGAGCGAAACGAGTAGCGTTGAAAGGGCTAGCAGTTACAAGCTTGCCGCCTGATACTATTATATTGAAATGTAGGCCTATTCATTAATTTAACGAATGGCCTGCAAACAAAATTAAAGACAATAATGTGTTTTTTAATGTAACGTGCTACGAAGCCTTTATTATATTTATTCTGTAGAACTATATATATTGGTTAAATATATTCCATAAAAGTGCCGAGTGTTTTAAGAACATTGTAAAATATATGAAAATCAAATTATCACAACAATTCAGGTCGCAAAATCCGAAAACGCGTCTGTACGATAAAACTAACATCTATTTACTAATATTTATTCATAATAATAATTATAAAGATATCTTGGATATTCCTTGCTTTACTAAACTTACAATAAATTAACTACAATAATCATAACTAATGAATACTTAGAGCTTAACTTCTCGATATTTCGCGACACCATTACTGTGCAGTGAGCAATTATTATTTACACTTCATTATTTATGTATCATTCGTACTGAACTTGAACCTGATTAGTTAGCGAAAATCATTACTAACTGGTGGGGAAACGTTGATATCTTAAAGATGGTTTCTTACATTGATATAAAAAATAATAAGCAAAGTGCATGTACTACCATTCTGCAGCGTTCCGAAGTTATAAATGTCTATTTTTATTGGACAATGTTTCTGGTTTGCTATTATTATTTTATTGATGAATCTTTAGGAATCATTACGGTGCCAAGTTAGCGATACAGACCTGCTAGTTTAAAAGTAAAACGTCTGTGAAAAATAGAACAGATCCTATAGACTTCGAAACCCTAAAATTGGTAATAACTAAATAAAAATAAAATAATTTTAACATTGCCGCATTTGTCAGACATTTCGACATGGTTTTGATTTAATTCAGATATGAACCAAGCCAAGACGCTATATAACGATATGTTCTGGGAATCTAAAAAACCCTGTAGGGCAGAAAGCGAATAAAAAAATACAGTATTTATGAATTTGAATCGCAAATTTACAAAATCAATTGAGTGCACACACACTGAATAAAGACACTGACTTAGGCCTGTAACTTTAAATATTTATGCGCATTGCTGCGGCAGATGCAATTATTGTGAAAATATTACGCCGACTTTAAGTGACGTGAGGAAGGGCAAGCAAGTTTTTGACAAAGTTTTATCACAATCATATGAGAGATGGCAGCAGATCAAATACGAACAAACAAACAAAGTTTTATATAAGATGGTCAACGATCTGAATATGGCATCGAATATTTTGCGATGCAGCTCACTTTATAAGATATTCGATCAAATTACAATGAAAAATTCAGTAAAATTTTGACGGTACAAATCATAATACATTTTAGTAACGGTGTCGCCAAACCTTTCGATCCGTCGAAAATATTTGTCAATTTTTAATATACATGTCTATAATATACGGGTATCTTGGAGACTGCTTTAGCCATTTACAATTATATTAAGGTATTTTGTGTAAAGCGATTTCCTTGGTAATGCTGTGTATCGTAGCCACTCACAATTACGTATATAATTATGGTTAACTGATTTTCCGAGTTTAGGCTTAAGCCGCTAGCTGTCCCCTAATAGAAGAATGTTTTAAATTTCTGTCAAAATCTTAGTTTTTCCTTTATTTGGGTGCGCAATAGCTCTTTAAAACTTTAAAACCTCGGGTGTGCATTTTACAAAATGAACCGTTGGGTTCCTTATCGCAGCACGCAAGGTAGCACATTAGTGCGCATATCTTCAAGTGTTCGGTCACAGCACGCCATAGATGGTATCCATGAGGCTTGTGTCTAGGTCGCATTCCAAGAAGATGCTTTCACAGCACTCCTCCTGAAAAATATAACAAATAATATTTGATCGTTAAATTATTAAAGTTCAAGGGTACAAAAGTGTTGGTAGAGTATTCTCGTGATGATACTCCAGTGCCTGCAGGCAGATCATGTCATTATCATTGAATCAAAGAGTATTGTGTAAGGTGAAGTTGTTCAGAATTCTATCTGCTATGTGAGTTGGTTGGCATGGCGGTTAGATGCAAGGGTCATCGGATCGATTTCTAGTCAGGACAAACATGAAAACATTTCTGTTTGTTCTGCGTCTGAGTGTGTATCTTTATGGTTTAGTATATCTGGTTGAACAACCTCGGCTTAGTTTGGGAACAGATAACCGTATGTGAAGAATATCCCAGAATGTTGGTTTTATTTATACCATTATAGTGTCGGGCGGATCCACTTCAGATTTTTACATTCATGATAAACTTAATAAAAATGATTATGATGGTAAATTTACAGAAGTGACTTCCAATGTAGTGGCATAGGTCACTGTTTCAAATCGACAATGAAGTTGGGATTTCGGTGAGAAAACCGAGGACTGGTGAAAGGGTACTCTATAGTTTTAGCCTGGCTGACTCCCCCAAGTTGAAGATCTGCCACCGAGCATCTACCAATTAGTTCCAGATCCGCAATCCGCATCTCGCCACGTAGGTCGACACATACTATAGTGAGATTGTGGTCAAACACTAGACTAATAGACTGAGAAATATACCTGAGCGTCGTTAGGCGCGGACGGCTGGTCGCCGCCCCTCCTCGCGTGTCATTTAGACATCTTCGGGAGATGCCGCTTCATGTGCAGTGCCAAGTGGTCGGACCTCGCGAACGAGCGCTCGCAGACTGCACATTTGAAGGGCTTCGCGCCGGTGTGCTTACGGTAATGCCGTGTCAGCTCATCGGATCTTGCGAACCGCCATTCACACTCCGGCCATTGGCAAGTATAAGGCTTTTCACCTGGATTGAATGTACACGGTTACATGTAGATTAAGCCAACGCTCCCGTATGTCAGGCCCTCAGATCTCTCAAAGCGAGCTTCGAGACATATTGGTACAAATACGGACGCGTTAGCTTTAACTCTACAAATTTGTTGTAGCGTCGAATTGAAAAGTTACTGTATCTTCATAGAAAGCTTGAGATGAATAAATTGAATACGCGACAATGACGCGAAGCCGTAAAACTTAAAGTAAGTTGAGTGTTAAATTGAAATTGCAATTTTACGACAACTATTACCTGGCATCGTATAATTAAATAGAAATTGGAGGATTTCTGCATTTCATTTCGTTTGTGGATAACAATTCGATATTTAGTATCTAATTATTGCTAGCCGAGCTTTATGTTTATATTATTTATAGATACTTCGCAAATGCCATTTCGGTCAATAAAAGCACAAAATATTCGCTACAGATAGCTGATAAGATTATTTTAATTCTATTAATAGAATTAAATCACAATCAAAAAGGCCCGACTGAAGAACTTCGAATATCATAGGAAAAATGACATTATAGCATTTAAAATAAGGTCCAACAATAATTGATTTACTATTTTGTAGATACACCTTATTTAAAAGCAGTAGAATAGAGTTTTCTATGACATCGTTAGCTTTCAAAACAGGCCTGCAGGTTGTGACAACTTTAGACGTTTGTATTTACCTGTATGTATACGCTGATGAGCTTTGAGATGCGAGCTCTTCGTATAGACTTTCGTGCATCCTGAAAATGGAAATAGCTAAAGTTAGTGTCGATTACAGACAACGTTCAAAATAAATGTGCTTAGTGTGGTTCACATTTGCACACGAAGGGCTCTGACCCATATAATATATAACATAATGTCAAAAAAACACGTTACTTGTGATTCGTCTATAATTTTAAACTATATTTGTTGTTATAGAGGCTACACTCTGTGAAAATTTCAAGTGTCTACCTGTCAAAGTTAAAAAAATACAGCACTGTAACAGGTAGCACCCTTTCCATACGGAATCCTGAAAACACCCGTATAATAGAAGTACCCGAGATCGACCGGAGAAGTACTACTACCATACCAAGGAGCAGTAGTGCTCGAGTCGGTGAAATTTCCGGCTATCAGACTATAATTATATCTTGAGTGACTTAATCACTCACGACAACGCATTAACTATGCTCCTGGTATTGCAAATATCTGGCAGCGATGACCACTTACCATAGTAAAGCAACAGTCAGGTTACTTTACTTTAAGTAATATGTTAAGTTACATTAAGTGTTAGTAAGGGTCTTTAAAAGATGCTTTCAGGTTCTAGGCTTCAATTCTATAACTAAAATGCTCTGCTATGCTCTGTCTCACTCGAGAACTACGCAATCACGTGAGAGGTAACCTCTCCCAGGCCTAGTCGCGCTGGCTCGCCGATGACGTTTTTATTAGATGAATACCAAATTTCAGCTACGTTTTGTAAGAATGCACGAATCCTTATCGTTTATGATAATGGACAATAAAAAGTGTTAATACTGTGTATATACTAAAAAACAAACCGTCCTAATTAACTTTACAAGATACCTGCCTTCCTTTGTTTTCTTAACAAAATAGATCTAAACTTTGTTAAGTTAACAGCGCAAAGTGCGTGGAGCATAACCTTTGCGCGTTCAACTTAGAAGTGAAATGCGATGTTGAAATGGCATGGGCAAGCTTACGGAATTCACTTGTATCATATTATAAATCTAAAGGAATGGTAGCCAAATTTTGCGTTTGAAGAAAACCAGATGAGGAAAGTTGAATTTGTGCTGGTCATCATTTGTCCTCCTACTTCTTCTACTCTTAGGTACTATAATTGGACCTCAAGGTACCTATGGTAAACTACACTGATGTAATAAATATTCAATTCTATTCATAAGTAAGCCCTTCTGAATAGTTGCCACATCTAAAACTCCTCCCTTCCTCTACTCACAATGTTTTGTTAATTCACATATACTTCACATGTATCACTAAGATTAAATAAAAAAAAAATTCTTTCAGAAAACTGACTATCTCATTCTCTCGCAGGCCGAGAGATACAGGACTTATCCTGTAGATGTATTATATATTTTGTCTCTTTTTAGTGTAACTTTTTCGTTTATTGGTGTTTCAAATCACTATGGTGCTAATGAAGTTTTCAGTTCAATAAATGTGACGCCTGAACCTTACCGATAAAATCGCAGTGGTGCACACGTCTCTTCTCTAGCTCCGGGTTGTTCCGCCTGTTGAACTTAACGTTGGGCGGAGGAGCCAGCCGCGAGTGCGGGAGAGACTGGTGCGGGTGCGGGTGCGGGTGCGGGTGCGGCTGCTGCTGCTGCTGTTGTTGCTGCTGCTGCAGCGGCTGCTGCGGTTGCTGCTGCGGCTGCGGCAGGTGTTGCGGCTGTGGCAACTGCAGCGGTTGCTGCATTGGCTATGGATTTCATTTAAATGTAAGTCTGACGTTTGTCTATGTCGTTTAATTGTTAAATTAGGCGATATTGATGATATACCGAAACTATAGGCTGGTATAAAATGGATTTGTTTAAAAGTAATTTTTTTGCTTGAGCTTTGAGCCTTGTACTATACAGTTAGGGATACCATTCAGACTTAGAAAAAGTCAGAAATATTCTGGATCCTGTTCTAGACCGTCGGTGGTAGCTAACGACAGGCGGCCCATTATTAGGCCTCTTTTGGCTGGCTTAGATATAGGAGTAGACAAACTTAAAGTGATAATCACATGCGGATGATGATGTTGAAGCGGACCGGAATGCGGCGCGTGCGGCGCGCGTAGCACCGGCGGCGGGTGGTACGGCGGCGGCGGGGTGCGGCGTGCCCCTCCCTGCCAACAATATACACTCTGTTCGCTACAATCAACAACTACCAGCCCCTAAACCCAAACATATTTCTACACTGTCATTCACGTCGATTAATCTGACGAGGTCATGAATCTGCTTAAAACACACAGATTAACAATCGCAAGGCAGAGGATGGTACCATCTGTCGCATCGCAAGCGGTCGCCGAGCAGATAGAAGGGGGTTTACCTGTATCGAGTTGCCCGGACTGCCCTGGTCGGAGCCGGGTGGCGTCAGCGGGGATATGTACACCAGCCGTGACGGCGGGTACTTGGCGAACGAGGATGCCGCCTGCTGAGGATGGTGCTGCGGAGGCTGCGGATGCGCGTACGTGGGTGGCGCGCACAGCCTTTCCGTCTTGATCTCGAGAGGACTGAGTAGCGGAGTAGCGCACTCTTCGAGCAGTGCTTCATCCGCTTCGAGCTTGACGTGAGTGGCTCCAAGGGGAGCGAGCATGTTGGCGTTTTCAGGGTCAATGTTCCTGATGGAAGAGGCGATGTCCTCCCAGAGGGCGGGGCGGAGGAAAGCATCATCGCGGGAGGAGGTGCCGCTGTCAAAGAGGTCCATGTGAGCGGGCGCTAGCGCCGCGGCCTCCTGCTTGCACAGCAACGACTCGAGCTCAGATGTCTGCAACGAACGAACTGCCACTGTCACAATAGTCTGCTCAATTATAATTCTAATTCACAATATGAAAATCCTAATAGAATTCAAAGGTTTCGAGCTACTTAGAAATACTTGCGGAAAATTTGTTATGCAAATCCCTCGATCGCATAGACCAATCCCAGAGTATTTCGAATGGACATTGTTGTGGCTAACACTAAGTTCTTATTATTTGTAACAATCGCCGAGAAATGTTAATTCAATAATACGTTCCAGCCTACACGTTCTTGAACTGTAGTTTTCTATGCGACAGGTCGTTTAACTCGGCCTGGTTGTGGTTGTTATTGAAAGCTCTCAGGATGAACATCACTAAAGGCATCACAAATTAAAAGGTGAAGTTAAGAATTTCATAGAAATTTTATCTTGTGATTCGTTTCATTAGGACCATGTATCAATTAATCGTTGGGTTAATATATGAGGTCTATTTCAAGGGTTATAATTTTTTATTTTCTATAACATTCTTAGCTCTCAAATGGGCCTGTTAGATGTATATGCGTAGTGTCAGTTTGGTTTGGTGGGACGTGTCTAGTTTTAGGTATTAGGTTCCATATCGCAACATATTATGTTCACCTTCATTAACCAGTGCATAACTCAGGTAACACCTTACAGATAAGTGAATATAGGCATATTGGCCTTTGAACTCAGGTACATTTCAAACTCATCTACATAAAATTGGGTATCAAATAAGCATGTAAGTATTACAGCTATCAATTACTTGATCGTGTGAAAACTGTGTGCATCACTCATACTCGTGTGGATCGAGACAGAATTGATGGAATTCCTCAATAATGTGTCCGCGTTAGGTGGGCAGACGGCAGATCTGCGGAGCACTGCAAGTATTAGCATACAATGGTACGCAAGCCCACGCGCTGCGCCGGCGCAGGTGATGCGAGAGCTTTTATACAGGACCGCTTTATCCACTGTCGGTTTTTAAATTTGAGCTAGCTTTTAAATTAGCTTTACTATGAATTATTGTACATATAAGTTCAATACCTAAAGGGTGGCAACGGGACCTTATTAAGGCTCCTGTCCCTTCGTCACAGAGTCCCTTTTGAACCATAATGGGTAGACAGACACAGGCATTTTGCACAGAGTGTGTACAACTATGCCCAACAATTTCAATAATTAATGTTAAAAATGAAAGGGTTTCCAAACAAGAAACGTGCTTCTTTCGTTATTTTATTAAATATTGTTTGGTGGCCTCTGTTTCTGTCTTCTGGCCTGGTACTTGGCCGCTTTTGTTTGCATATTCAATGTCTTCCTTTTGTTCTATTTCTATACAGAAAAGTAACGGAAATAAAGTTTTCTTTAATTATTATTATGACAGTTGGCTTGGTGGTAAGCGACCCTGACTGCAGGTTCGATCCCCACCCAGGACAGATATTTGTGGACATGAACTTGTCTGTTTGTTCTGTGTCTGGGTGTAAAATCTATATATGTGTGTATTTAGTATAATAAAAGAGTAGTATATCAGTTATCTGGTTTCCATAGTACAAGCTCTGCTTAGTTTGGTAGCATATGGCCGTGTGTAAAAGAATGTCCCGGGATATTTATTATTATTATTTATGTCCCTTGAGTAAACACCAGATTTTGAATCCGTGGGGCATATCGATAATTAAAATATATATTTAAAGCAGCTAAAAAGTTGCTAATCATTTTTAGCTCGAGAAAAAAAAAGATATGTAGACCATTGTTCACAGCGAATTGTTACAAATTGTTGAACAAAATACCCTTGAAACTTTTCATGTCACAGCCTTCCCAAGTTTACGACTCACTTGTACCTACAGGATATATCGCACCCTCAGAACGATAGGGGCTTAACTCAATAAAACACTTTTGGCACATATCGATTTTGGGTGACTTGTGCACTGAGCGGGGAGGATGGGTCCCGGTGTTAAAGAAGCTGAAGTATCGGCTTATTCCATCATTAAATTGACTATGTTCTACTATTCATCGGATAGAGCGTACTTTGTTTAGTCTCTCTATGATCGTAACTCCATTTCGCAAAATTTTGAGTTAAGCCCTTATCGTACTGAGGGTGCGATATATACTATTATACATACATGTGTGTGTGTAGGTATACATAAAGTAAACCTATTAGTTTATTCTGTGATAAGGGACTATGTAAATAATTATTATCGATAAGCATTGTATCCATTGTACTATCTACATTTACCTTTTTCATTGTTTACCTAAATTGCATGTGGGAGGGGCATTATCATACATGGATAAATATTTAAATTTAGGCATATCTAAATACCGTCCGCCATTGATAAAATACACCAATTGTGTGTTGTTGTAGGTATATATGATAATTGAATGTAGGTACAATACAATACAATACAAATATACTTTGTTGTTAACACCACAAAAAAGAAAATACAAAATAGAGTATTCTACAAACACTTTCAGTGCAAACAATTTAGGCGGTCTTATTGCAGAAGCAATTTCTTCCAGGCAACTTAGATAGTTATATAATTAAAATAATAATCACCCTACTAATATTATAATAGCGAAAGTTTGTATGTATGGGTGTTTGTTCCTCTTCACGCAAAAACTACCCAACGGATTTGGATGAAACTTGGCACATAGATAGATCACATATTGGAATAACATATAGGCTACTTTATATCCCGGGAAATCTTTACATCCCTCGGGAAAGCGAGGACAACTAGTAATGAATATGAAAGAGTGAGTGGGAGTTGATTCCGGAAAAGAAACCTTAAAAATGAATAAAATTAAATTTTACAGGAGTTCGGTTAGTAGTACAGGAGTTACACATCACGGTTTTTTTCTCTCTTACCTTTCTAACGGAACACAGTGCACTACTGCTTCACGGCAATGGGTAAGGTAATACTTCCCTGGACAAACTCTGCAGTGGAAGAGCTCTACTACTCCTTATGGTTGTATAACATTCTCCAGTTGCTTGAAAGGATAACTTGTTATATTATTTGCTACTCAATAGTGTGAATTGGTAATTTTCTTAGTCTAGAAAGATCTTAGATTTCTTTACTAACGTGACTTCTACCGTATTCTCTTTTTTAAAGCACTGTCATATATACCTAGATACAAAATGCGATAATAAAGGGCTCCCAATAACAGTATTTCTCACAAAATATGTAACTTGAAAACCTTACCTTCTAATGACATTGTAGCGGGTAAAACGACATTTTCTGAAAATTAATCCTAGCTAGATCGATTTAACGCCCCCGAAACCCCCTGCATACTAAATTTCATGAAAATTGTTGGAGCCGTTTAAAGCTATTAGATAGATATACATGCAATAAAAAAGAAAAAAAAGCCTTCTGTCAATAACATATACATATGTCATAAGGAAAATAGGGTTCCTTTGACGCACCATCACCTCAGAGTTACACGCGGAAATTTTCGTCGATGATTAAGGCCATATATGATAACAACAAATGCGGGTGAAACCGCGGGGAACGTCTTGTAGAAGTATATAAAGTATTCAGTTCAATTTATAACTTAAATGTATTACATTACAGAACTATATCATTTAAGCTCCGTATCTTCCCCGTAAGGTATCTTTTACCATTCCGGAAAAACTAGAAATTACACCTGTATTCCACATTATTTATGATTATGTACTTTAGTTAAACTCTAATAATTTATATTAATATTCGCAGGTGTTCAAATTGTCAATACTTCTACCTTTATCCCCGTGTCCATTCAACAGGCACAATAACTTAGCTTTAACAACAACCTAGTCTAGCACGTAAGGGTCACAACCTTTCACTCACAAAATTCCCCCATTAATATCAACTAAAATTCTAAGACCGGTTCCATTTGAATGAAAAGTTACATAATAATAGAAATAGACTTTACTAGCTTCTGCCATGCGAATTCACTCGCGTTAATATTGATGCAAAGTCTATGTCTCTCTCCGTCTCGAATTATCGGTACTTATTATATGGATACTTGTGTGCAAAATTTCAGAAAACTCAGTTCAGACTTTTAGCCATGAAAGCGTATTAAACAATATAAACATGTCTAATATTAGTTAGGATATATACTGAAAAAATACTATAACTAACCAAGAATTCAACAATAAAATATATGTAGCTTAATAAATTTATTGTTAAACGACCAATTCATTGCCATCCAAATTATCCTATATATTAAAGAAACCCTTTTGATACAAATTTTCTTGCTTCCTCATAAATAGGTACAGCATTATCAGGGCGATTATCGAATAATGAATAGGTACCTACTTAACCTCAGTCGACTCCGAGTCCGTGCGGCGGAGATTGGTTACCCTCAGTGCTGTGTACCAATTGGAACCTCTTTGGAACAGTGCAGGGTGTCGCAATACCGCTGGACCGCGCGAATTCCTTCCCTGACCTTTGCAGATCGAACGATTGCGCAGCGGCTCCTCCACCAGACTAGACGCGCTTGAGCAATACTGCCACAGATTAACTCGCAGACTGCTCACAGTGTAAGCGAGCACCGTAAAGGTCCGCACGCGACCATCCCTCGCCACGATTTGCGTAAAATAAGCGAAACCCTCTTAATGATTTTTTAAAATTATATTGGTATAAAAGGAGTAGAAACTTTTCTTGGGTGCTAAGTTCCGACAAAGCAAACAATTTTTACAGAAGTCGTAATAATGCGGCATAACTTTATTTTTCTTCCAAGAATTTAACTTTCGCTGAAATTTTATTCGTAATGTCACCCCGTACAGTTGTACCTATAGTCCGATCCTTATTTTTAAGTTTTTATTTTTGATATCATATTGATCTAAAACATGTGTCATTTTGATATATATCCACCATATCAGCGTGAAAAGCGGGATCCTTTGTGCGATAGGGGCTTACTCTTTGCCCCGGGCGGCTCAGTTGGTACCGTATTCGCCTCACTTTAGCTCATTTACGAAGCGAGCTAAATCAGCCGCCTTATACCGTACAGACAGCTATTGTGAAATTAAAGAACCTCCTGCAGATTTGCAGTAATGATGAAACGCACTTGCACTAGATTATATCTTGGAAATCTAATAGATTGTTGTTATTATTTATTTCGACAATTGAATGGTGTAAGCAATTATTATTGATAACGATTAAATATTTTAGTTTAAAAGAGACTTGTTTAGTTACCCATAAGTTTTACAATTGATTATTATTTTAGGGGTTCGAATTAGATGCTGGTCTATTTGTTGACAAATTTAACAATCTTTTATTAGATTAACGTAGACATCATACTAGCTACCGTCCTGCGGTTTTACCCGCATAACGGTAAAATTAAGTGTATGTAAATCGCTAGTGATATTTACGACATTTTAAACTGTTTTGGAGATGTTTTTTTATCCTGAGATAGATTAGAAGTTATTTCACTATCCGAGTGCTCGTACTATCCCAAAGTTTCATCGCAACCGTAAAGAATGCATAGAAGACAAACAAACAAACAAAAAATGATTATATAATTAATTTTATTTACTTCGATTGCTGATCAATTCTACAGGTTTAATACATAGTTTGTAATTTAGGAAATTATGTTGTAGTTTCAGTACTCTTATTTACAGTAACAAGTTCTATTGGTCAAAAATTATTACTCGACTATCGACTAATATTATAAATGCGAAAGTATGTAAGGATGGCAGTATGGATGTTTGTTACTCTTTCATGCAAAAACTACTTAATTGATTTAGATGAGACTTGAGACCTAGATATTTCATAATTTAGATTAACATATATGACATAAATACTAATATTATAAACGGATTGATATTTGTAACTCTTTCACGCAAAAGCTACCGAACGTATTTTAATGAAACCTAGCATACCTATATATAGTTTACTAGCTGTCCCCCGCGGTATCACCCGGGTTCCCGAGGGAATATTTTTCCGAGATAAATAGTAGCCTATTTGTTATTCCAATATATGCTCTATCTATGTGCCAAGTTTCATCCAAATCCGTTGGGTAGTTTTTGCGTGAAAGAGGGTTTGTTCCTCATCCATACATCCATATATACAAAAAATATAACACATATTAGTAGGATAGCCTGGATACATTCCATCCCTCGAGAACGCGGGTAAAACCGCGGGGGACAGTGCGTATATTATATACCTAAGTTGTATTAATACCTGGAAATATTTGAAAATACTAGAGCCGTTTGCTTTTTATTTGCGTCGGCTTAGGTAACAGAAATAGAAGATATAAAATGTGTTGTTTAGTTGTCTATTGTGGGTAGTCACGCGAGCCACTGGCTCTGATTGGCGGTGCTCGAAAATGGTACCAGCACATTTATACATCAAATTGATTTATTATACCTACGTTTTTGGTGCATTATTATAACGTATAAAACTCGCTACATGGTTTACGTATTTACATAGGGAATATACTGTTGTGATGTGTTGTACATAATCGATCTATCTATCTAATACCTTTAAACGAGCAATTCTTGTATATATATATGTAATTAGGATCTCGGAAACGGCTCCAACGATTTTCATGAAATTTAGTATGCAGGGGGTTTAAGGGGCGTTAAATCGATCTAGCTAGGATTTATTTTCAGAAAATGTCGTTTCGTCCATGTTTTTAGGCAATGAAATCTGCTTCAATGTCATAAGAAGGTAATGTTTTCAAGTTACATCTTTTGTGAGATATACTGTTATTGAGACCCTTTATTATCGCATCTAATTTGTATCTAGGTACTCGTATATATGACAGTGCTTAAAAAAAAGAGAAAACGGTAGAAGTCACGTTAGTAAAGAAATCCCGAGCAATGCTCGGCCATCCAGGTACTATAAATAAATTGGGACATTCGCGAACGGTTATTTGTTACCAAATAAAGCAGAGTATACTGCTTTTACTTTGGCGACTAGAGGCCTAAGCACGAACATCGATCGTCAGCGTATCGTCGTTGTATCGAGTGTGTCTAAAACCTGGTTGTATAGAAAATGGGGCACCGCGCATATCGTGACGTTGCGCGATGTTCAATATTCCATTGCATTTTTTGGCGCACTCGATACGATGCCGCTACGCTGGCGATATGCGTTTGCGCTTGAAGCACACACAACTGATATGCTACGAATACTACTTTTTCTAAATACGTACTCACATTTATAGACACAGATCATACGTATTCATGTACGCAAAAATGTCCATCCCCTTGTAGTCTCTGAAACTATTCTTCAGATTTACAAAATGTTTTCATCTATATTTAGGAGGTTCAGGGAGGATAAAGGTGGTATGTCGTCACGTTAATATAGAATGGCGTTTAATGTAGACACATTTTGGAATGACATATAACGGTCAAGCGAATATATTTCTTAAGAAAGCTGAATTTACGAAGAGATACCTATATGTAATGGTATAAAGATAATAGAGCCTAAAATTGTCAGTAGAACAGGAAGATATATATCAATTTGCTATGGCTAATTCACTAATTGATAAAGTATGACAAAATATTTACCTAAAGTTGCCCGGGCAGAGGTTGTTCTGCCCAGGAGGTGACGCTATGAGCAAAAAGTGAATTAACTACAGCGCCACTAGGCGGTACCGGGTCTAATTAAGCATCAAAACCATCGAGGGACCGACCCAATATTACTTTTTCCTATTATAAAATGTTTGGATGGATGGATTTGTGTTATTCAATGATTTTTTATCCCGGGAATACGTAACTTCCCTTGGGAATGCGGGTTTAGTTAGCTGCTAGTATATACAGAGTGTTACAAAACTACCCGTAAAGCCGAAATGAGGTTAAATGGGGCCTTATAACGAGTCCATTCACAATATTTAAAAACCGTAGTAACGCTGTATAACATACCCAAAAAAAAAAAGAACTGATTTTATGAATGAAAAATAGAAAAACTATTAATGTAGACAAATATTAGGTAAAACAGATACGTAGGCGTTTCTGTTAAAGAATCTGGTTCCCTGGCATGCCAGCATACTAGGGTTGTTGGCTTTGGTAATTAATTATATTTTAAATAGATTTAAGTTGTAATGTTATCTTCTTCGTCTATTTTAATAATATATGTATATATAGGGTTCCTTTGAGGCATAAACCCCCCAAAACTTCTGGACATAATATATAGGGATGGGATTGCTACCATTCGACGCGGAATTTTTCGTAGATGGTTATTTATTTCATCATATTTTATAGGTTTTTATAATAAATTTCCCATTTTTGTTAGCTTTTAAAATTATTTTTTTGTAATTTTAAGGTTTTGATTTCTCGTGTCTACAATATAGTTTTCAAACACTTTTGTTTCCCCGAATGTTTCGACAGTATTTTTTTGTATTATTTTTGGTTTTTATGTTTATGATTAGCTTTACTTTTAACAACTGTATTTTAACCAGTGTGGGATTCGCAATAATTATTGTGTAAACTGATTCTCCACGGGAAAATAAACATAGACAATTCCTTGAAACTACGAAAAGTGGAACATGGAACAGAAATTCCTTCAAACCCAACATAACTTTTTATTATTTATTAAATATTTTACTCACTTCGATCCAGTAATTGTTGGCCGTGTTGTTACAAGTAAGACAGTGGCTTACAGACCACTTACACTTAAACAAATGTTTCTTTCCCCGATTTAACGTCAGATAATTGATTTAACTATAACGTCTAGATATAGGAAATCTCTGATTAGCATAGAACTTAATAGTTGGTAATTTTCTGCATCGCAAATGCGTCCTCATTAGTCGATAGGCCGGGCGGGTTAGACCGCGGATTGAGTGGCAAAGCGTTCGGCGGAGCGTTTAGCGTGGCGCGCCGCGTACTTGCTTAAGGCAGGATTAGACTTAGGATTTATTAATATAACTGCACACGACATTTTGCATCGTAAAAATTGAATTTGAAATATATTAAACAGAGTGTGTATCATGGTAATCAGATAATACGACGCAGGTATGTTCACGTCCACAAATGCTTGTCTTGGGTGGGAATCTAACCGGCGCTCTGTGGTGTGGCTGTCAGGGTATATAGCCACCACGACAATTAACCCTTCAGGATAGAAATTGCATATATAAATTAGTTGTCAGAACTTGAATTTTACTCCATACACTTTTTTAGCTTTAGATTGAGACAATAAACGAAATAAAAATCTTTAAGTGCAAATTAAGTTTAAAAAAGGTGATGAAAGCGATATTCTACTAATAGCGCACGCCAGCGTCACGATGGCCGCTTAGGAAGCTTATAGAAAAATAAACTTTATTACTTTCGAAATACAGCGAATCGATTGATTCGATAGTTTACTAGAAATTCTTTACACACGGCCATCTGATCACAAACTAAGCTTGAGCTTGTACTATAGAAACTAGAGGAAACAATTTTTTTCTAAAAACATTTTGTATATATTTACATCCACCGACTGAAGTAGTTAAACCTTATCACAAAGCCATAGGATCAATTTCTCAATGACATTCTGAACGTCACAAGACGAAGAGTACGTCACTTATATCTGGCCGCTCGCGTTACCACTTCCAACTCTTCACCCTGTCCACAGAATTATCCTGTGACGTAACGCAACATCGCTTCTGTAAATGCTCCTGAAACTTTCAGCTATTCGGTGCCCCTGATAAGAACGTTGCACATATTGAATCTTCTCGAGAAAATTAACCTATTCTCATGTTCAGTTAATGATTAAAAACATTAATTCACCATAATATGCTTTAAAAGTACTCGAAATACTCTATACGTTTCTATATATTTTATTCCTATTGAGTTGGAATTATCTGTAATAATAGTTGTAATTTGCATTTATATTTATAAACTACCCGTAGGCTACCCGTGATTTCCAGACTATAATCTATGTCTGTGCCAAATTTCATCCAGATACGTTCAGACGTTCAGGCGTGACTGCGTAACAAAAATCCTAAGCATCAAAAATAAAGGTTAGTTTTTTGAAAATCAACCAGGCGCGTGATTATTTAAGGTAAATGACACTAGTCAGAACTTTCGTCGCTGTCTCTTTCACTAAGCATGCAAACATTTGAGAGGTCTGCTCTCGGAACCTCGTCGCAACAGACTAAGTTTGTGTCAGCTGACTAGTGTAGAATCTATCCTTTAAATTTGACCTTCATAAGTGCCTTCCGCGGGCCTAAAATGAATAAATGGTTTTGAATTTTGTTGTATCTAGTTATATCAGTACTGTGCGTAACTTAAATGCAAAATTATAATCGCTTTTGTACGACATTGTAGACAAGATTTATTGCATAGAAAACATAGATGATTGTTAGTTATCAATTCAATTAGGCTATCAACACATTAATACTTAACAATTTAACCAATTTATGTTCAAGTACATCAAATCGGATTGCTTGGCATTCATCTAACTAGTTAGTCCATCGTAATGCACAGTAATTAGATTTAAATGCGATGACAATGAAAGCTGCACTTTGTAAAGGTGCAGCTTGCACCTTGGCGGTTCTTTTAGATCCTCATGACTTACTTACAAGCCGATGGTAACTTCAGTTACTTTGGCCTTCATAAGTAAGTTTTTTTTTACCAAAGAAAATAGAATATAATTTTTTTACGTTTTAAAAATATATTTTTCGGAGCATTTTGTATAATTTAACAATTTTTTATCAATTTTAAAATATTCATAATCCTCCAATGAGCGGACATAAAAACAGTATTTTGTATACTTTTTATAGAACAATAAAAAGTATTAACGAAAGAAACCAAGTATCAAACGTTTTTAACAGTAAGGTTGGGAAGCCTAGCAAAACCTGAAGTTTTGTATATTGACGCACAAAGCTCAAAATACGTCGTAAAACCTTCAAAAGAAAACCTTTATTTATGTAGGTACTACTTCTTACAAATCGTTTTTTACAAATTAATCTTGTTAATAAAGCAATCAAAAGGTTACTTAATAAAGAATTAAAAAAGAGCAATGAATAGCTAAGGGTTAATTATACTCTAAATAATCCGATTTACGTATTAGAAAAACCCTTTCTATTTATAAAATTTACTAACATTTTTAATTAGTACTACTTTTATAAATAGACTTTTTACGATGAATTTCCACGTGCGAATGTAGCATGTAATATTTTGTCGAAACGAGAAGTTAAAACAGTAGAATATACTAATAATCCCAAATAAATCAGAGCTTGTAGGTACTATGGCAACCAGATAACTAACTACAAAAACTACTTTTTAAATACACTAATACAGACATTTACACCCAGACACAGAACAAACACAATCATGCACACATTTGTTTGTCATGGGTGGGAATCGAACTCACGACCTGTGACGTGGCAGACAGGGTCTCTGACCACCAACCAACCCATCATAAAATTGAAGACAAATGGAGTTGATAAACTTAGCAAGGTCATGCGTATATTGTTCGTAGGACATCGTCGGTATAGGTAAATATAGGTAAACATTCGCTACTCTACTTCATAGCCTTCAGGGACTTTCTGCTAATTAGCCTTTATAGGGAAACTCCATAAAAACCTAGTATTTCATATTGTGTTGTATGATATATGATATATGTAGTTCGAACGTAATTATCATTATAAATAACCAAGTTAGTGCCAAAAACAGGTTTTTAGAAGTAGAATCTGAAGGTATTCAGACGGTACACGTGATGGTAAGTGGTCACCAGGGGCCGGTGCGTTGGCCGTTTTAACTCAAAACCTTTATAAAAGTTCATTGCGGAAAAGTTATGGAGGTAGTTTTTGAGTTTAAATAGTAGGTATGTCCCTAGATGTAAAATATCTAATTGAATCAGGCGTGGCTTTGCGGAATTTCGATGTAAGATTATACAAAAAACAGAAATCGACTCGGATTTCTATCCGCCGGTTGGCGAGGTAACACGTCTGTGGTGCCAGTGCGTAGAGTCAGTGACAGCGGGTCTGATACCTGAGGACCCTCAAGATGATTCGTGTAGAAGCGAAACACGTGCCGATTTCCTGTTAAGTTGCCTTGTTTGGTTTGACTTTGACTTGACAGAGAAAGAGGTCCAGCGAAATTTGTTGCTAGATATTTGTTTTTGTATAATATTGCTGCTGGATCTGGCTAGCTGCCACCCTCAAGCCACATTATCACGTGAGACCATGAACAGGTCAATAAAAAAAAAACTTCAAAATATTTGTTTGTGCGCAAACATTTATGTGTTTGAAGGTATAAGAGCATATTATATGTTTTTTCACTTCCAAGCAATTGAGTACAGTTTTTCATACTGTTCAAATTCGACAATCATTATCGATAGTTTGAGGAAAACGTGCATTAGCATGCCATAAAAGAAAATAATAAAACTATTCACAAACAGAAGAGAAAATCGTACCTAACTATTTTGTATTCGGCTATTTATATAAAGATATGAATTAAATTAATTAATAATATTGAGTGGTGAATGTTGGCATTGGTACGTTATAATTGAATCGTTTGTTTTGGAGTTAATTTACAAACAACCTACTTTCCGCACTGCGGCTTTCCATTCCCGATGGATCACATATTTTCCCCGAATATATTTATCTATAATACAGAACCAAATTTTTAACAGTGTGCCAAATTTTTGTTAATAATGGTCTTTTCAAAGGCGAGAATATTCAATGACCAATAACAATATAATATAACTGTTTCTTCTTACAAAAAATAAGGCGCCGTTTATGTGATTTGCATTCATCGTGGATATCAAATATCAGCATTTGCCACGCCCTGTCTACCTTCTTACTTTCTACGTAGAAAGCGCGTTTTGTGCGATGCGTCATCGCCTTAACAACCCCCTCAAGACATGCCCTTTAAAACCTAATACTATACTATGTAAACAATGTTTATACTACACGGCTTAAATCGATAAAATAAATACCTAAAAAAACTATACTTTCTGCAAATAAACGTAATTTTTCGTTGAGCATAGTTTCATAGAACGTAAGTATTAAGTACATTTATTTCACAATGTTAAAAATCCTACTTAAAATCGGCAGTCTTGTAATCTCGATTTGGCTTTTCAAAGGCCTTTCTTTAAGAGAGACCTTAAAAAAGCAAGAACTGGCAAAAACGTCAGTATTCTTAGAATAGCCACGTTTTTACAAAATGGCGAGGGTCGATTTAGCAACTGTTGGCACGTGAAAAGGCCTTTTTGCGTCAATTCTATATTTAGTTATTCTGATATCATTACTTGTATTAGAAATCCCAACTGCGATTGTAAAAATCTCCATTACAAACATTTTTGAGTGAATGAAAGATGACAACGCTTGGAGTGTTCGTTATTTGTAGTATAGTATATTAGTATTATATGTGAAGAAAATACTTTGTAGGTAACAGTTTTTAACCATATAGCGTGCACCGAGGAGTGTGGTATTAGGCAAAGTTAAAGTTTTTTATAGAGAAGGAGTGCAGAAAGCTACAATGAATATATAGGTATAAGCTGTACCCCGCGGCTTCACCCGCGTTAATCGATCTCATATAGAGGTGATGGCGCGTTAAAGGAACCCTATTTTGCATATATTTATATAGATAGATATCTGTTACAAATAGGTACAAGAAATTAATTAAATACATACTGTCAAATGATGAGAAACCATACGATACGAACCTATTGACGTATTTATACGTGCTCCAGCTGACGAAATAAAAGTTTATTTTTAATATCATTGAGGATTTCAGAGGTTATAACGTTATATAATAATGTTTCTGCGAACAACCTCTTTAGCATTTTAACTTGAAATGTATTGTATTGGAAATGATAATTGGTGAGTTGCTGCAAAAGCAACCTTGCGTACCGGGGTTAGAGTCTCAATTCATAAGTGCTCGTGAGGTTCTATTTTATTGAATACATCATTTCATAGAATTTTGCTCCATAATCTTGTCTTATTTTCTAATAAGAGGCCACTTGAGACCGACCAGACAGTTAAGCCAGCCCTTGGTTCAAGTAGCGCCTCGCCCGTCGGGGCGCTTACCTCCACGGCGAGGAGTCGTATAGTTCATACATCTTCAAAGTTCAATATGTAAGAAATTAAAAATCAGCATGTCATCACGTTAAGGCATTGTTTGTCCATCACCGGCGCTGCTCTATTTACATAATTCAACACAACGCCCACGTCTCATTCTCCACGTATGTACAATTAAAACAAACACATTCATGTCTTAATACAATATCGTAAAGTTCAATTTGCAAACAATGCTGTTGGTGTAACGGTATCATCGATGTAGGTAATCGGTGTAAGGAACAAAATTTACTTTGTAATATTAATGTGTATTTTAATTATCCCACTGAATAACTTCCTATTAAAGCCAAAGCCTGTGTATGTTGTTTGTGGCGTCCGGAAGAACTGATCTGTATTAATTTTGGTGTTAATTGTAACTTAAAAATTAAACTTCACAGAGACGTTTATTTTTATCTTAGACAAAATAAAATACTCTAGGCGGTATCGTGTACTCCTTGTTTACAACGGATTAGAAGCTTTAAGCTGCTTATTCTCATTTTGAATGGAATATAAAATACTTTAGTTATATTTTACTTCGAGAATCAATTGAGCTTGTAGACTTCCGCCAGTCAAGGTTTAATAATGGATATTAAGACTTGGCTTTATTTAAATGTTCTATTTATATATAGGTATATGTGTACTTACTCCATTTACAAAATAAATCTCTGTTGTATTGTAGAATTGAATGAGTATTGTACATTTTATTGACCGCCATGAGTGTGGCTGAACGTGAGTTAGTTTAGAGCGTAATCACGGTTAAGACTGAACGGATCTTGCTGAAATCGGGTACACTCGTAGCCTATAGTACGGCGAGAGACATACACGTGTATCAATGTTATCGCGAGTGAAACCGCGAGACGGGCTCTAGCAACACATATTTGAGTAATGATTCCCAGTAGAACATAACGCAGTTAAACCTATTACGGTCCGTAAATGGAACTACCTACAGTAAAAGAATAATGCAACATTATTTATCATAAAATTGATCCGAAAGCTTATGATGGCGATAAGTAATAGTAATAATGTTTTATAGCCTGTGGGCACACATTGGCACAGAGGCGGCAGTTTATCGGCTGGGCGGCGTTGGGCGGGCGGCGCGGATCAATAGGCGCGATACCGCCCACTCGCTGGGGTCCAGTGCCCACACCATATGCCCACTGAATATATATTACGACTGAATATGATAATGACACCAGCCTTACTTTGTAGAGGCAGTTTTCTAAACCCAGTAATGTAACCTTTTTTTTAACAGGCGCGGCGGGTAGCTTTTCTGTTTCTGTATGTACTTTTAAGACTTAACTTTTGTTTTGTGTTCCTGAAGGATGTCATGTGTCTTAGGATTGTTTCCAATGTAGATTGTGTTACTTCAGCATAAAATAGCTTTCAAATAGTGATTTTTTTAAATTCCACAGGGGCCGATAAACAGGTGGATGGTCCACCTGATGGTAAGTGGCCACCACCGCCTATGGACATTTGCAACGACGTGAAGTTGTTAAGTCTCATGTGCCTGTAATTTCACCGGCTCCCTTGTCTTTCTAACCGAAACACAGTCATACAAGTCCACTACTGCTTCACGGCAGAAATGGGTAAGGTGGTAGTACTTCCCCGGACGAAATCTGCACTACGAGCTCTACTACCCAAAAATTAATAAAATATTAAAAATATATTAAAATCAGTCCAGTAATCTTTGAGTTTATTGTTTACAAACAAAAATAGAATTCTTTTTTTTATAATATTATTGTAAATACCTTATACTTAAATGATCGTAAGTATTAAATATCCCTGGTTAGCGTTTGTTCCTTAGTATACGAGTATTAGATACTGATTGTCATGGTATAAGCGCTGCTTAGTTTGCTTTCAAATGACCGTACTTATATGAAGAAATGTCTACTCTACACAATCGAATATGAACATTTTTACTGTTTTCAGCAATTTCATATGCAAAACAAAATATAGCTATGAAGTAGTATTGCATGTTAATAATGTTTCATTACAATACCGCAAATTTCGCGTGTTCCCTAGAGTGAGACGAAATGTGTTAGTTAAATTAAATACATCCAATATTTCCATGTAAATTATTTTGTGTGGTTGCAAATACTACCACACCGTTTCTCCTCGTTGTCCTCCATGTTGTAAGGCGACAAAACACCGAAAAGTTGACTACGTGGACGTCATCACGAACCTTGTGGTCAGCAATTGCCTTTCCTTAGTCGTTTCGCGTCAGATTTTGGCGAAATTGTCAATCAGGTGAAATAGAGGTCAATCGATATGAAAATGGCTGAAATCCTAAATAGATTTGTGCAGAACCCACATGATTGAGAACAGGGCAAGCAGGTGATTGATGATTTCCCGGTCATAATATTGGTGATCTATGTTTGGCTGTCAATGTATCTAAACTCCACGTCAGTTAGGTGGCCAGGCAATTCAACAGGGTAACTAGCTAAAATTCTTCAAAAAGGTCTCCCAAAAAGGCTTCAGTGTGGAAAATTGTGTATCCTACTCCATCCGGCCCGCCAAAGTACCGGATGGACCCAAAAACAGTAAGCAGTTATAAGTTTAGCCACAATCTTACAATGGTAAGTAATGATGTGGTAATAACTCTAAGTGGCTCTCGAATGCAGCTGTTGACACACCGCCAGGTGCTTGGTGATTGTTTTCAACTAAAGGGGAAAGCCAGCTAGTTGTGTACTATAAAGTACCCTGCTATAGTTTTCTCAGGACCATTCTCGTAACTGAACGCCTTAAGTTTTCATAAGCAGACGTTTTAAGGCACAAAATTTCTTCTATGATAGGTAAAAATTTTAATGATGGAGACTGACATCCAAACCGACTTTATGGCTTTGTATTGCTATGTAACAAATTGAAAAAACAAAACATAATTTTAAAAATAAAAAGCTGACTGTAATGGGAACAAAATACATTATAAACGATAATAAGTTAACAATGTCTATATTTACAATAAAAGCTATTTCATACCTTTCTGTCCCACGGTAGGTAACGGTTAATTGAATAAAAAAATGTAATATGAGTTATGTTTGCGCTTCCCATAATTTTTGGTAAATGTCAGGTCGGAAGGAATGGGGTGGCCCGGACCCGGGCGGACCCGGGCGACCCGGTGGAGCTCGGCAGCACACAATATGTGTTTATATTATAAAGTAAGCACATTAACGGTTAATTTACCATTAACTACTATTTATCGGGTCTTTAGACGTACTTTTTTGGGTAACAAATAAAAAGCGCTAGTGCATTATTTAGACAGGAAGTACTTTGTTCCAATTTTATTGAATTTCCCTTTTCAGTGTTTGTTTGGGTTGAAATGGAAAATAGTGATGTATTTACGATATACCAGACTTCCGAACCAGAGTCCGGAGTCTGGTGGATATTTATTGTTATATGATTTCATCACAAGCTTCTCTCCGATACTATTTATTTTGATCTTTAGCGTTCATCATTTTGACTTTGTAGCAGCTCAATATCATAGTGAAAAGTTAATTGACTTCAAAAGTATAACCGAAAGAGACTTTTCTACACTTTTGTAACTTTCTTCCAATCTTACAGAAACCTAACACAAAAATGTTTACAATCGAACTTTTGATGTATGTTGAATTTGAAGGTGCTCTTACTTCAGTCCTTTGTAATATTATGTTATGCCATAGTGAGTTTGCTTGTGTTATTATTTGTAAAACTTTTACGGCTAAACAACTGAATAAATTGGCTGTAATAAATATAGCCTATCGAATGGACAAGGACATATGCTACTTTTGAGTCCGAGAAGTTGATGAAAAGTGGCTTATACAGAAGCAAGACTTACACGAGTAGCACCTCAATTTGTAAGTTCATAATGAGCGATATCTATTCATGGATAGAATACACGTATGAGTAATATACTCCAACCTTTACTGAAACAAAAAAGTGTCACTTAGAATGGTCCCAGAGCGAGCATTAAGCGAGGTTTCTGTCGACCTCGCACCATCTGATATGGTTCCAATCCATTAGTTGTGCAACTGTACTGCACAATCATTTATGTTCAGGGCGACGATAGCTCAGTCGGTAGTGACGTCGTATGTCGTAAATTCGATTCCTACAATGAATAAAATCGATCCCATGACCTAGGCATTGAGGTCAGGTATCAAACCAATACTCGTAGCCAGCCAGCTGAAGTGGCAATGGGCAGGCCACATCGCTCGATGAAATGATAACCGATGGGGAAGAAAGGTTCTCGACTGGCGACCACATACAGAAAAACGCCGCGTGGGACGATGATCAGAGTAGCTGGAAGTCGCTGGATGCAGGCGGCTCAAGACCGTTTGATGTGGAAATCCAAGGGATATGTTCAGCAGTGGATATCCCTGGATATGATGATCTAACCAAAGCAACCATCCTGTCGAATAACAATTCAACAACATGCGATAGTCATGGATTATTGAGAAATCAGTCAATTAATTACAATAATAATATGTGTCAGTGAGCTGGTACTCTTTTGACAGCACAACTTCACTGGCCGCGCTAAGCTAAAGATTAACATTACGGAATATCACTCTTGGTAGCACCTATCGACGCTGTCTCTATGCCATATTATCAGAATTGCAATCCTTGAAGTATGAAATCAATTAACACAGTTTACCGAGTATAAAATGGGCGTATAATATTTACAATTCGGAATAATTTCTCATAAGCTCCGATGGAGAGGCACACGCCTTTAGAGAGGGCCGATTTTAGATCTTGATCAGAGAAAATCTATACTTATATAATCAAGTAGTGCGAAGGTTTGGCCGTAGGAGGTAATCTCCGAAGCCATTTAACCGATTTCAATAATTATTTCAATGATGGAAAGTTACATTATTGCCTAATAATGTATTGTTGCCGCGAAATATTAGTTACCTCTTTTACTCGGGTGAAACTACGGTATAGTAGCTAGTAGTTAATATAGAAACTGGAAATTTTACTGTCAATGTTTCGCTACTTAAAAAGACCAAAACTCTTTACTAACGAATACTACTTTAAATACTTTTAAATAAAACATTCAGATGTGTACAGAATCCATGTCATACGTCGTATTATTAATCATACCTAAAATCAGTTTCTGTCAATGATTTTTTTTTTTTTTTAATAATAACTTGAGCGCATTTGACTGGATCTCACCTGATGGAAGGTGACGATACGTCTCCTAAATAACAAAAGGTTTTTTAAAACATATACGACTGTTTAGATGATGATGCTTGGGTGTAGCACTTACTCCTGCAGGACACATATTCATGTATTCATATTTTAAATAGAGTTATTGCTGGATTTTGCGCCAGCTCTTCTCAGCGAAAGCAACCTTTCGAACCAGAATATCAGTCTGTCCAATCATTAGCAGGTAAAGGCTTTTTGGAACAAATATATTTTACTAGCTGCTCCCCACGGTTTTACCTGCGTTCCCGATGGATGTAACATTTACCGGCACAAAAAGTATCCTATGTTTCTTCTAATACCTCTAAGAATACGTGTGCAAAGTTTCATGATGATCGGTTAATTAGTTTTCGCGTGAAAGCGTAACAAACAAACTTACATTCACATTTGTAATTTTAAAGTAGGGATTTCAATTTAATTTCATTTGCTCCATCTACCTATGACTCACTCACTCGAGTACTGAGCATTCATTACCGTTTCGAGGGAATGTTCGAATCACTCGCTACGTGATAGCACTAGTAAAATCTAAAGATATTCTGACTCACAGTCAATGTAATATATTTTTTCTAAATAGAAGACATACTCAGTAAATCGTTTATTATGGTAACGATAAGCGTTCTAAATAACTTCTGTAATTACGGAGTTTGTCTTTGCCAGTAAGTGATTGAACCTCTCATATTAATGCGTAGGTATTTGTATTTTGCTGTGCCCAGCAGAGTCACAATGTTAATTAGATATTATAATACTTACCACCTAAGATTTAATTTTAATATTGTGGAATGCAAATAAATAATATGAATATAGGTAGCCAAAGAGACAGAGTATAGTGGCCGAAACATCGTCGAGCTAGTATAATTTAACTTACAGACTCACTCCCCTGAAGGGAGATGTTCAAAAGTCGAAGGCTGACTTCCGAATCGGCGATAACTTCAGTTGTTTTGACCTTTATAAGTGCCCTCCTGGGATCTTTACTGAATAAATGACTGGTGTAAGAAGTTGTGTGCCTTTATTTTGTTCGTATGTTTATTAACATTTCTTTTTAGGTCTACTGGATTTCGTTACCAGTTTTTGTTATGGTTAGTATGATTTCTGAATGTATTCTTAGATAATATTCATCAACACAGCTCACTAGGGGTGCTGGAACATGTAACATGCATTTGTCTTTTAACTTCAATGCTAGTGTATATATTTTTCCAGCAATTACGACTTGGCACTACAAATACGTAACAAATTTAGAGGAGTGTAGGCTTTATTTAAACCTTTTTAGAGTACTCCTACGCGTTGTTATTGGAGTTTACTCCTGAAGAATCGATTTTCATGTATTATTTGAAATTGATGGGGAGTAAAATGTTACGCAATCAGCCCATTTTGTTGATTGTAAACTCCAGTCGTGCGTCAGAGCTGACACACACACTTTTTAATTCTTAAAAATAATGCTATCAATAAATCACTGCATGAATATTCATGGATCCCCCTACCGAGGGATGACCCATAAGTATGGCTTTAATAATATAAACGTATTAGCCGCATTGCATGTCTGTCCGTTCGTGACCGGGCAGTTTTACACCTGGCCGAATGGGGAGAGCGGGGCAAGGGTGGGGGTGTGGGGGGAGCATGGGGGCAGGGTGGCAAGCACCGTTTGACAGCGGTCAGCTATTAATGAATGTGCCCATAACGTTTATTGTGCCCGCTGAGCAGTTTTCGGGCGATGGCTGTAACTCATCGTTTTATGAATTAGCTGTCATGACTATCGGCTATTATAATTGTACGTCCGACGACTTGCTATTGAAGATTAACAGTTTATTATTTAATCAAATCGCCATTAATTTTGTATTTATGTACCTACTTGAACGAAAATACTATCAATATTCTATGATTGCTCTTTATAGGCTGTTTAATATGTATCTTCATAAAGTAAATCCGTAATTGGATGTAGGACTAGTAGTATATATATTATTAGATTTAAGTTCTGTAGATTTTGGGAAATAAATAAATAAAAGAATAATTTAACATAGGCAAACACTAAATAGTTAAGTATAATTTTCTCTTATATCAGTGTATCGATTTCTTATTCTTATTTAGTTGCTATTGATGTGGTTTGGTATAGTCAGTAAAAAAAGATTGAGACAAGTTCTAAAATTTTCCACTATGATTATGGGTCTGGAGTTTTATCCTGCCGGGGAATAAATAGACTTAAAAATGTGAATGTTTGAATATTTAACATTCAATCACGCTAGAAGACATATAAGAAGTATGTATGTAAGAGTATACATCCTTGATTTACAAATTTAGTAAGTACTTTTTCTACAGAGAAAACATTTGATACCCCAGACGAAAGTTAGTTATTCATAAAAAAAATATCATTTGAGTCTGACCGTTCATATGTCCTATTGGAATAAATATATTTGATTTTATTTAATGATACTAGATATTATAGACATAATAAACTGCACAAATTAATCTAAAAATAGACATGTTTGTAAGTGTAAACATATCAAATTAGTAATTAATTTATCAATGACACAGTAACATGGGGAAAACTGTCAAACTCCGAATCAAGGGGTCACGTATTATCACGTGCCATCGTTTACACATTTGACTCCATTTTATTATAATAATGAAATTATAAGACACGGGGGTGGTCGCGTGTGCGCCACGCGGCCGCGCGGCCACGCTGCCCCCGCTCGTTGGATGGCCATTACCTCATTAAAAGATGGACGCGATGCTACCCAGAGTTGCGAGGGCAAGTTTAACTTTTTAATTTGATAGCTTGCGGTTGTCTCTAATGTTTTTGTATAGTGAAATGGTGTGATTTTATTACGCATTAACTATTGATACTTTGGTATGCGTTTACGATTGTATGTTAATGTTTCTATATAGTTTTCAGTCTTTGTATAGCTGAAGACGAAAATATTTTGGATTTGTGAATCAATCCTTCTAGTATTATAAATGCGAATACTTGTAAAGATGGATTACGCAAAAGCTACAAAACTATTGATTTGTTGATGATTTGAATGGATTGCTGATTGATTACTTGTCGTACCCCATAGGTTACTTTTTATTGCGGGATAATTTAAATCACCTGAAAGCAGATGAACCCCAGGGGATAGCTAATCACATATAAATGGCTAAACGAATTCAGATAAAACAGGATACACAGACATATTTTGAATTAGACACAGTATACCGAAAAAACATTGGAAATATAATTAATACATTAACCAATTTTTCCCTTGATAAGTCAAAACCGGTTCTAAAGTCAAATAAAAAGACCCTTATTCAGTTAATAAAAAATTCGTTCTTGAGGTCTCGGAGACTGGTCTTTCAAGTGATTGCGTACTCAACGATAGAGACAGCATTGAGGCCGCGATGAAAATCGTCTAGGTAGTGTCATTTACCTTACAGAATCGATCCTCAGGCCTAGTATGTAGTTAAAATATTGTTTTTTTTTATGGTATATTTGTATGTGTAGGCAGCTTAAAATAGAGATAAATTGATTGACTATTCTTACTGACTTAATACCTCTTGAGCTCATATTTTTTACGCACCAATGCATAGAGTATATAAAGTATTCTCATACATATTTTAATTTGGTCATCAATTAGAAACAAAAACATTTTTCGGATTCACTAATAACAAATAATCTTTCAGAAACTGCCTGAGATACTTCAGTCTTCATGGTAAAGAAGCACTTTCCCACGAAATGAAAGTGTATAATAACGTGTTTTATGATCTAAAGCAATATAAAGAGGCATCTCAAAGAAGTTCCTAAATCAACAATATTATAATTTGTTATAGCCAAATCTCGAATACTATTGTTAATTATGAAAATCAATTAGCAAGCAACGAATCGACACGGCAACAATCTGGCAAGAAGGGGTCGACGGTAGCTTACTAATTAGCTAATGGATCCACGGTATCGCCCCACCGCTACCACAACCACCCACTACACCGTGGTAGTGTAATGGATTGTTGCACGCGTGACGCGTCACCGCTGGTAGATCTCGAATTTCCTTTTACATTTGAAAAAAGCCGGCCAAGAGCGAGACGACCTCGCATATGAAATGCTCCGTACATCCCTACTAATATTATTTATTTATTTATTTATTAAAGGGCAACCAACAAGACATACACCAACAAAATTACATTTCATTTCATTATAAGTAGATCATTTTAAGTGCTGCCTCAATTATAGGCTACCACAACATTATAAATGTGAATGTAAGTTTGTTTGTTACGCTTTCACGCTAACACGCTTAACCGATCACCATGAAACTTTGTACACATATTCTTGGTATTAAAGAATTCCCCTCGGGAACGCGGTTGAAACAGCGACAGAGAAGAGATAAAACCGGCAAAAATATCTTTTTAGTTATTGTTGTTATAGCGGCAATGGAAATACATCATTTGTGAAAATTTCAACTGTCTAACTATTACGGTTTATGAGATATAGTCTGGTGACAGATGAACAGCAGATTCTTGATAATAGGGTTCCGTTTTACCCTTTGGGGACTGAACCCTAAAAAACCTACGTGAAGTTTACTGAGTTTCTTGCCAGTTCTTCTCACTTGAAGACTGATTTTCAAGCCGAAGGTAACTTCAGCAACTTTGACCTTCATAAGTCCTCTTTTAGAGCCTAAACTGGTGAATGACATAACATTTTGAATTTAATTTAATTATAACCAGAAAAAAGTAAATATTTTAAAAAATCGCATGAATTTTTTAACTCCTTAAGACTGTTGTAATATCTTAATATCCGGACGAAAATCAACTCTATTTGGAAGGACTACGATATATTTCATGCCATATTCTTTAGGTATTGTCTAAATTCATCAATAATCGAAACATCTCTTTTATAGTTGAGTGCAATAAAAAACACATAACATGACGGCTGACGCAAATTGAATGGGGTTTTGATCCAAGGCGTAATGCACTTTACCTAAGGAGAAGTTGGTTTGTTTTGGCTTGGCGAACATTTGGAGCCATAAAGTGTGAGTAGAAATTCGTATGATATAGGACGGTATGGTTTTTATCAGACATTAAACTCTATATATAAGTAACTAAGGTATACAACCTGTATGTAGGTAGGTATGTACCTCAGTATATCCCCAAATCATCATATCGTAGTAGGCACAGGTAAAACTGTTGACTATTGACCATAGTACAAACTCTGCATAGTATGGGATCAGGGGCTCGATTCTGTAAGGAATACGACACTAACTCAGGGATGTTTCGTCGCGGCCTCTATTCTCTGTCTTTTTCGCTTACTACGCTAATACTACTACTAATCACGTGAGAGATAAGCTCTCCGAGACCTCCGTGAAGCGGCTCGCCGACGAAGTTTGTATTAGCTGAATAAAGCAAATAGCGGTCGTAAAGAATCTGTCGAGATATTTTCACTACATGTATTTTCGACCTGTCGTCCCTGAAATGTAGTTATAATTGTTACTGCCTTGAAATCAATTCATTCTGTCAACCCTCATAATGTACTTATTATAGATATCGAATTCAAGACCAACAGTCACTGGCCGAGCTTTGCCGGTCGACCACTGAGGCTATTACGATCATGATTTAACCCTGCAAATATTTTAAATGGGAAAGTGTGTAGCGAAGTTCCTTTTACACGCAAAAACGACTTGAGGGATTCGGATGCAACCTGGCACTTGAATAGTTTAAAGCAAGAATAAAAGAAAAAGAAAGAAAACATTTATTTTGGACGCATAGCATCAACATAGACAATTTCATTGACATCACAAATTACACACAGATACAATACAGAAACAACAATACAATCATGCAGTATACACTGTGTGAGGCCAAAAAGGCACCTATCTCAGCATTAACTGCGGCCGTAGTTAATATACGATATTTTTTGACCCGGGAAAATGTAGCTTTCCCCAGGAATACAGATGAAAAGTCAGACGACAGTTTTGTATTCATAAATGTTTTATAATAAAGTATCGTTCAATAAAACGAATAACTAATTCGATTAACTCTTATAACCTTATGCATTTGATTATATCCCTACGCCCCCTATTCCCCGATGAGATTGATACTGAGCCGAACCATTTTCGATAAAATTACCTTGTCTAACACGAGAATCAAACCCAGGGCCGCCGATCTTCAGCCGAGATTTATACCATTCGACCACAGAGGTGATGTAGATAGCTTTAATTCAAATAAACTTTATAGATAGAAATTGAAGCACCATTTGCGGTAGCCATCGGTATAAATATTAATAATAGGTGCTGGGACTGCCTGTTCTAATAGCACGAGTCACGCACGGACAGGCAGATGTACAATTTTTTATATTATAGAATAGGAAAGATTTTTTATTTTGCTCTAAGATTGGTTTTACAGCGAAATGTTATTGATTCTTGTTTGCTTTGTCTTTTTGTCTGCTTACACTTAATTCATAAAGTTTGTGTTCATTGTTTTTTAATTTTATTTTTAAGCCTTTGTTATTTATTCAAAAATAGAGTTTTTATACAAGATATCTATATATATATAAATGAATCCCTATTTCCCTTGGTCACGGCATCACGCGTAGACGGCTGGACCGATTTCGCTAATTCTTTTTTGTTGTGTTTGTTATTGTCAGGAGATGGTTCTTATGAAAGAAAAAAATAATAAAGTTGCGCGGAAAATTATAAAATTTAAGAAAACATAACGACCACATAACTTTTCTAATGTAACCTTACCGCTTTTGACAATATAAACTCTTTTAATGTAACCTTATGAAATGTGAGTCGTTTGACAAATCGTTTAAAACAGAGGCATGGGTCGGAATTATATTGATAAAATAATTAATTTTTCATTACTTAGTGCACATTTCACAATTGATTCAATCGGAATATTTATGAAAATGTTTACACTTAGTTTACGATTAATTTTCATATACGAGATAGTTTATAATAAAGTAAATATGGCAATACAACATTTGCCGGGTCAGCTAGTCTATATATATAAAAATGAATCCCTATTTCCATTGGTCACGGCATCACGCATAGACGACTGGACCGACTTCGCTAATTATTTTTTTTATTGTCAGGAGATGGTTCTTATGAACGAAAAAATCAAGAAAGATGCGCGGAAAATTAGAAAAATTTAAGAAAACATAACGACCATATTAACTTTTCTAATGTAACCATGGCGTTTGACTTAACTGTCAGTAAGTAGTTTGACCGTTGCAAAATTGACTGAATGCGCCCTGCAGATATATTTTATCGGAATGAATCAGAATTATATTATAAAAGAATAAATTTATAATTTCTTAGTGCACATTTCACGGTTGATTCAATCAGAAGATTCCTATTCAATATTCATAGTTAAGACAGGACAACGTCTGTCGGGTCTGCTAGTCAAATTTTACAAATACAATTTTGAAAGACATTTACATCCAGACACAGAACAAACAACCATGCTCACGAATGTTGTTCTAGGTGGGAATCGATCCCAAAACTTGTGTCAGTCAGGATGTCTAATCACCAAGCCAACTGGCCCATTGTTAGTGATGATGCGGCCGAAGGAGGCAAGTGAAGTGTGGAAAGGAACTGCCTCTCAAGTGCTGCCGGAACACACCGGCAGGTAGTTGGCGACAGAAGTGTGCAGAGCTTTTTTGGATGCGCGCGCAGTTATTGATGTAGTGTCATTGCACCCTTACAATCCGCCCCCCTTACGCACTGATTGGACAAGCTCACCGCAAAATGTTTACAGCTATACATTATATACATTTTTTACCATAAATTATGTCAAGCATTTGGGTGACCGTAATATAAACGGCTCTATGCATAAAAAAGATTAGGTTGCGTCTCGCAATTTTATTGGGTTTCCTGAAGGATCTAATGTATAAAATGTATGCCTATGTTACTTCTGGATAAAGTACCTTTCTAATAGTGAAAGAATTATCAAAATTGGTTCAGTGGTTTTTGAGTTACATTGCAAACCGCAATAAAACCTTTTTTTAATAATTCGTATAAGTTTTTTTGGTTGTATAAGGCCTAGCTATCCCCCGCGGTATCACAGATCCCCGAGGGATGTTTCATTTTCCCGAGATAAGAAGTAGTCTTAGTTACTCATTATAACATCAGCTGTCTGCCAGTGAAAGTCCCTTCAAAATCGATTTATTTGTAGGCATTGAACCCGCACTTACAAATTATTATATCAGACTCTAGCGGGTATAAAATGTTACTTTTGGTATACCATGACGTACAATGGAGTGGAAAACTATAATTGTAAGTCCTTCATTCAATTCTTACATTGTTTACAATTCGAATTTCCAATCAGAGCGTTCTTAATGCACACTGTCGATTTGGTCAATGACCGATTAATTGGACAATACTCGCCTCTGACATGCCCTGGATGACCCTGGTGTTGCAAATTTGGCGACATTAATTGTCGATCATATTAGTTTGTTCGTCTTCCATGCGTTCTGTGGTGTTAGTTAGGATTTGTGCGCAAGCCAGGGAAGGTTTGTGACCATGAAAAATACCGCTTTGCAACGCACACCAGGAACAGATAGATAGTCTTAATAATATTATAAATGTGAATGTTAGAATGGTTGGATGTTTGTTTCTCAGTTACGCCTGAACGGCTGAACTGATTTGGATGGAATGTTGGCACAGAGATAGATTATAGTCTAGAATAGCAAAGACAAAAAGTAAAATATTCTCTTCTGTTTGTGAATGGTTTTTTATTTTGTTTAGTAGTCATAGATGATCTTTAGTCCTACCATTTATTTCTTTTAAGAATCAGTCATTTTTAACAATTTTAATAGGTATTTTCCTCAAATTTTCCACAATGACTCTGGATGAATTTCAACCAGCGGGCAAACTCTATTTATAAATACGTACAATACGCTTGTTTCCAACATCTGTTTACAAATATAAAGACTTTCGCCGAAAGTAATTAGAAATGCTTTCACATTTCCATTATTCTGGTAATTTTGAGTCAGATTTATTTTGTCATTTTTGACAGGCCAGTTGTCTTGGAGGTTAGAGACCCTGACGGCCAGGTCAAAGATCGCTGGGTTGATCCCACCCAGGACATACATTATTAAGCATGAGCTTGTCTGAATGCTCCGTCTTCGGGGACCATATTTGTAAGAACATACCGCTGTATTTATGTCCGTAGTCACTTAAGGTGCCAGCTGAAAATCAGCGCTGTTGTCTACAACAGTACATGCTGAGCTGTCCTCCTTTTGACAGCATTCCAACCGCTTGTTTATCACTGATTTGTTTTATGTTTTTTATCTATATGTAATTAGTGTTAAAGTGTGCTGTCAATAAATATTTTCTTTCTTTCCTTTTTACCACTATATAAGTTATCGTCATTGATATCGATAATCACACCATAGTAAGGGATATCTGGCTCAAAGGTGGTAATTTAGTAAGTAAAGGTCAATCGCCTACTTTAAACAGGATAGGCTTGACAACATATTTTCAAGTAGGGGACGGTAACCGGCCAGATTGGCTTTACATAGATATTTGATAGATGGGAACCTGGGAATAGCGTCGTCAAGATTTGTCTTCACTGAAAACTGAATTTCAAAACGAACTCACGACCTATGACATGCCATTTGAAGTCACAAGCCCTGAGCTATTATGGCCTCATAGATGAATACTAAAACTGCAAACCAGACCACTTAAAATGTCTTTGCTCATGCTAAGCTAGATAAGATATAAGCAAGATAATAGGCATTCCGTAGGGATCTAATGTATTCCCGGATTATGATTATGCCGGGAATAGTGTAGTTTTCGGTGTAAGAGTAGTTTCAAAGATAACCTACAGCATCCTAACTTTATCTCTTTACAAAATCAGTACCAATAGTATAACAAATAGACATTAAAAAGCAATTATTGAGTTTAAGCACTGTAATGCCATTATGAATTAAAGCTGTTGATGCTACCACCGGCTCGGAAGTCAGCCTTCAACTAAAAAGTACCGGCAAGTACGCAATAACAAAAGAATAACACATACAAGTTCAGAGGGGGATTGTCTACCCAATCACTACGACTATAATTGACTTTTAAATAAAACCTATGTAGCATAATCACTGTATGTACTCACTACGTATAACATCGTTAATAATTCTAATTACACACAATATCCATAGCACGTGAAAAAACACAGTTAAAAAAAAACAGTCTCGACAATCTAAAACAAAAAGTTATAGGCAAATAAACGGCTCGAGCGTTTTGAGTAAGTATGTATGAATGACTTCGCGTTGGAATGTGGCGCACGCGCAGTCTCCACACACACGCGCCACTTACACACACAGAACACCGCGTTAAACAAGTTATCTCACGCACACAAACACACCGCGTGTACACACACACACACAACGTATATTCGTGTACGAAATACATTTTTAAGTAGGTATATTGTTTTTTTATTCAAATTGTAGCAATTTATTTTGATTTATTTTGTGGTACCTACGGGCATTCTGTTATTTATTAATTAATAACTTTTAATAGTTGCGTATTGTCATCGTGTTACATGGCTGTGTTTTAATTATGAAAGACAGTAAAGTTTCGTCAAATCATTAAACGGGATTTTATTTCGATAATATTGTAAATTTTCTATGAAAATTTTGGGCTCGACGGTACGCGCTGTGTTGAATGACATTGCCAAGACTCGAGATTACTATTTGCCCGTTACTTCTCTCAATGAATGGTCCGTCGGCAGTGCCGAAAAAGCCTTAAACATTTCGTCGTTCATTCAAAAGTGTGCCAAGCGAGTTAGAGCTTAAGATATTTTTTTGTGTGAACACAATAAATGGAACCTCATTCTATGTAGATTGTACGATTATGTCCATGTCGAGAGGTAGTGAGGTGCGTAAGATTACGCGAAGTGTGTTTTTTAAAAGAGTTTTGGAGAATATACCCCGGTCTCGCGCCACCCACGCGCCGCGCCGCTGCCGGAAATATCGTATAGATCCCATCTCGGTTTTGGGTAAGCATGTTTTGCACGATTCTGCCATTAGAAATTGTGCATTTTTGCAAGAAAGGAAGTTGATCATTGATAAACGTAGTCACGGTCGATGAACTCTATGTCAAATATTTAAACAATTGAAACGTCGACATATTTTTCCACTAGGTAGGTACTTTAAAACTAGAAGTACTCTCAGTGCGGCGATCGTTTATGGAAAGTACTACCATACCTAATGTCTGTGGCACACTACCGCGCCTGTATTTCTGTCAGAAGGGTGAAATTAGGTACAGGGACTCGAGACTTAATAGCCTCACGTCTCTGGGTCGATAATGCATTGGCCCCAGTATCGCAAATATTCATAGGCGATTACCACTTACCATCAGGTGGACCAACTTGACATGACATGAAAAATGGCTATTAATTTTTAAATTAAAGTGCTTCATAGAGCTATATCGCCGCAGCTATGGAGACAATTACTTCATGTTGTGACAGACGCGTGCACAGCATGTCCGTCTGTCTGTCCGTCAAAAAGTAGAGAACATGATCGCTCAATCACGAGAACCATTGTTACGCAATGATTATATTTAAATGGGTGTTCTTATATAAATGTGAAGCAAGGACCTCGTTTGAATCTGTCAAATTAATATTTAATGTTGTTATTCAATGCATAAGTGTTTTAATACATGTACATAATATAATTGGCTGACGAAGAGTTTTAAATCTAGAATACGATTGCTTTTTGGCGGTTTTTCCCGCGTTCCCGAGGGATATCACATTTTCTCGAGATAAAAAGTAGCCTATATGTTATTCCAGGATATGCTCTATCTATGTGCCAAGTTTCATCCATATCCGTTTAGTCGTTTTTGCGTGAAAGAGTAACAAACATAGTTACATAAAAATCTTTCTTTTTTCTATAATATTAGTATAGACATGCTACTCTACACGGTTTCACTTGCGTTCCCTGATGTTACTGTTTTAACAATTTTTTTTTGCGATAAAACATAGCCTATATGTTATTCCAATGCTTTAAGTGTGAAGTTTCATCCAAAGTTTACCGTGAAAGAGTACCACACATCCATCCAACTTTAATTTCGCATATATTAAGTATATATAGGACTAGCAACCCGCTCCGGCTTCGCTCAGGTTCAATGTAACTTTCCTCTTCAATCACTCTATCTATTAAAAAAATCCGCATCAAAATCCGTTGCGTAGTTTTAAAGATGTATGCCGGGTTACTATATACTATCCCGATCTAAAATCGGAAGATTGAAGTAGAATTTTGACATTACGTGTATTAAAATTACTGTCATAAGGTTCATCAATCCTTGGATTTTTGATCGGGATCGTATATAGTAACCCGGCATTAAACATACATAGGGATATAGGGATAGAGAAAGCGACTTTGTTTTATACTATGTGGTGATAAATAAAAAACAATCTTGGGATATTTTTACACATGGCTATGTGATCCCAAATTAAGCAAATCTTGTGTACTATGTCAACCAGAGAGCTTATATCCATTACTTTTTAAATATCGACTATTATGGACCCCGATCACCGAATATTCAGGTATTTTCAATGTTCATGCACACAAATGTTTGTCCTCAGTGGGAATCGAACACGCGAACCCACAGCAGTCAACGATCTCTATTCCAACGAGCAAGTTGCTTGGTTGCTATATGTTTAATATCCAACATAAACTATATCATGCACATTTAGGATATAAACTCCCACTGGTCCAAAACAACCATAATTATTTTTGAACATTTGAGGAAACTGTATCCATAATTATTTTACAAAAGCTCTACAATAGCTACAAAACAAAAGCATGTACTCACAAAGAGAAAAGAAAAATTTACTCCATTATTCTTTAGTCTTTGCCTATTTAATAATAATGGTCAAAAAAGTTTGAACAAAAATATTGGTCCTCAGTTTGCTGCCAGTTAGTTAGCAGATAACTGTACAACAGATATAATAAAAAAAAGCAAACACACACATGTTAATCAAATCATTTAACCGAAATGACTATCCAAAGTTTCTTCCAATCAGACATAGGAACAGCCGTTTTATTGTCAAAATATATTCAATTTGTGTCACGATACGTCGACCACGTTTACGAAGTCATCAAAATAACTGGTTGTTGCTGTCTCCCTTGTCTGTGTAGGTGACGAGAGCGGTACAGACAACCGTCGATCTAAATCATAGTCACTGCCGCGTGCGAGCTATATATCTCCTTTAGGAAAACCTAAATCTAACTGATATAAAGAGCAATTCAAAATTGTTCTTCTACCTTATTGAAAGTGGCCATCGCTGCCTCTGAATCCGCAGTACCAGGGAGATTGCTTATGGGATGCTGATCTATACGAAGCCTGGCTCCGAAGCTAGTAATGTTCCACTTGTGAACATCCAGGAACGTGGGTACACCACTACTGGGTAGTAAAGCTAGAAAACGATGTGGCAGGACACCTCATCGTTCTAGATACTCAGCAGTCAAATAGTATCTTGGGCGCTGCTGGACTATCCAGGCCCGAGAGAGACAGATAACAGGTTGGAAACCTAGTAGTGGTTTGAGATGTAAAAGGTAAAAAAATGTAAGTGTTATTTTTATTTAAACCTTTGTCAGGACCCAGTTGAAGACAATTGCCTTTGGAATGTGTGATTACCCTGGCTTTGTCTGTTAATGCTCTGCTTAATGTACAGTGAGCAATTTTCTGTTGCCGCAAACTGTCCGCGGTGACGGTGGCCTGTCCCACACAATTATTGCTATTATGTAAATGTGACAGGTGAGCGCATCCTCAGGTATCATGTAAAAAGGAAAGGGCGCAGTCGCTCAATTTTGTACATTAAACTAATGTCTTAAATAATGAAGAGTTTGTGAACGGAAAGGAGTAATTTTTGCTTAAAAGTCTTTGTGTTCGCGGCACGGAATCCACTTTAAATATTTGAATGCACAATAGTGGGTTCATTTTGTATGGGCTTTTGAAAATATTTGCTGATGAAATAAAGAAATGAAAACATTGAAGATGATGATAGCTCAGAAGTAATGGCGTCGAAATTGTTTGTAATTGAGTAAGAAATCGCGTGTGGTCTAATATTATAAGTGAAACCAAGGAATATTCCTTCTGCGGCACAAGCCATTTCATAATAAAATGTTACAGTTTGAGATATAATTTCAAGCACAATCGTTTCGCTTATATGACATCATTAGAAAGGACTATTTATAACTAACTGTCCCCCGCAGTGTTCCCGAGGGATGTCACATTTTCCCGGGATAAAAATTAATCTATATTTTATTCCAGTATATGCTCTATCTATGTGCAAAGTTTAGTTATAATATTAGTAGGATACAACGCAAGTGAAACCACGGGCCGAATATGTAAATCCATATTCCAAATATTCCACTAATGTTTTAATTGTTAATGTGCTTGTCTATTTGTCATTCTACCACGGCTATGCTCTTGAAGCTTTGGAAACCTTTTCTTAAGCTTCGATAAAATCGTAAAGTTAAAATACGGCAAAATTATATGAATGGATAATTAATAACGGTGCATTTATTATACGTAGTCATTAGCATGGCCCCATAAATAATAGAGCTGTCTCTTAAATTCAGAGGCATTATAAGTAACATCATTTTGGATTATACGACTGTTTATTGCGGACATCTCGGCAGCATATAAAAGTATATAAATAAAATTTAAACACTATTCGTTGGTGAGCGTGTCACTTGAAAACGGCTGGACCGATTTGGCTATTTTAACTAGCTCTACTCTGCGGGTCCATGCGTAAATCACTACATAGTATAAAACAAAGTCGCTTTCTCTATCCCTATGTATGCTTAAATCTTTAATGTATGCTTAAATCTTTAAAACTTCGCAACGGATTTTGATGCGGTTTTTTTAATAGATAGAGTGATTGAAGAAGAAGGTTTTTATATATAATTCATGTGACATCCCACGGGAACGCGGGTAAAACCGCGGGGGACAGCTAGTACGATATAAAAGGAAGTTTATGTCTCTTCTCATGCTTTGGCTATGTGTGAGCCAAATGTCATGAACATCGGTTCTTTCGTTTAGCTGCGGGAGCATAAGAGAAAACCTGGCTCATTTATAATATTAAGTAAAGTTATTCATAATTAGCTGTCCCCCGCGGTTTCATCCGCGTTCCCGAGGGATGTAGCATTTTCCCGGCACAAAAAGTATCCTATTCTAATACCTCCAAAAATATGTGTACAAAGTTTCATGATGATCGGTTAAGTAGTTTGCGCGTGAAATCGAGACTGAGTTACTTTCGCATTTATAATATTAGTTAGGGTAATGAGAGTAAGGATTTTTGGAAAAGATACTTTTTTTAATTGTACAGGAAAATAGGAGAATTGAATAGAAAGATGAATAGAGAGGAGAATTGGCGGTTATTTCTGTGGGATTCGGATAGGAACTTAACATCATAACTCACGATTCGATGACACCGTGGAACGCGTGCCGGGACAGTTAGAAATTACTGTTAATTGTATACAACAGTCTCCCGGGAATCACCCCCATTCCCTGGGGATGTTACTTTTCCCCGGGATAAAAAGTAGCCTAAGTTACTCATATAACATCAGAAATCTGCCAGTGAAAATCCCGTTAAAATCTGACCAGCCGTTTTGGAGACCATAGAACACACACACACATTTGTTTATTTATAAAGATTTTTATACAGATATAAGAATTCACTTGTACAGTTCTATTATTCTCGGCATCAAAAGAATTAAATGGCTTCTATATAATAATAACTTAATTTGATATAATTACTGACCTAGAATAAGTACCTTCTTCCCAAGGATTATTCGTAAGGTAAATCTGAATGATGGAAAACAAACTCTATTGTAAGTGCATAAGAGATATATTCCTTTACTGACGAGTGACAAAAGATGGAACAGAGCGAGGAATCTTATGACTATATTCACACAATCTTTTAATATACAACTGTCTCTATGAATTACCCTGGTGAGAAAGGGACAGTAAATGTATTTTCAAAAGACGGTTTCTCTCGACTTTGCTGAACGCGGACACTTCTGTATTTCCTCACTAATATTATAAATAAGAAAGCGAGTTAGGTTGTTTATTTTTTACGCTTTCACGGTTAAACGACTAGCCAATTTTGCTGAAATACAGTACACTCATAGCCTATGGTATGGAGAGAGGGTTATAAACGGGTCATACACAAAAACGGGATAAATTATGTTCATGAAAGATTTTTTCTTAATTGTCATAGTATATGAACATTTAATACGTTTTTTGGTTATTTGTTATTGAAAACATATTGATTTTGTTAATATTTCGCGTTTTATTGAATTTTTATTGTTTTTTATGGTTTTGTCTGAGCAAAATTCTCCTCCTGTAGAATGTTCGGATGTCAAATAGCTGAGTTTGAGTGAAATTTAAAAATATTAACACTTACTTTTATTACTTTTATTTGGTTTCATTACATCAGTTACATCATAAAATATAAATTAACTAATGTATTAAAAAAGTCTACTTTAATTTCTAAACTACACAAAACATAAACATATTGTTCTCATATTTTGAGTCCACTTCTGTGGCACATAAAATTAACAGAAATCTGTTAGAAATGAATGCATCGGTAACCATTTTGCTAATTCAGTTGACAGCATTTTATTCTCTATCATTTGCTCGGTTGTGATTGTGACGCTAAGTGCGTGTGACGGTGAAATACATTAATTTAATTAATTACACAAGTTTTTGGTCGATATCAGTGTTTCTTTTCTGTGCAAACTATAACTGAGTAAGTATTTTATACAAATTTGTAAAGTTACTAAGATACTATATGCCTAAGGGAGTGTTAAACAAATATTGTAATGCTCACACTGTTACCTCAGTATGTAGGCGGCCATCTTTATTTATTAATGATTTGTCTCTTCTGTAGACATCTTTGCTGTAGACTTAGTAGTAGTTGTAAAGAAGTTTTATTGAATTTCTAAAAAAATAAGTGCTATGTTGCTGGTTTATGAGAGTTCAGTGCTTGCATACCACACTTTTATAATTTCGTCATACTATTCAGCCTTTTACGCCTATCAGATACGTTCATACTTTTCCTTAAAAAAAATCAGAAAAGAATACAGAACTCCTTCAATTTCACTTTACATTAACGTTATTTTTATAATTTCCCACTTATAATATTAATAAATGCTTAGATACACATTATTCTCTGGTTTGGTGCACGGTGTCGCTTACAAAGCATGACACTTGGTGACTGTTGTTACAGTTACTATGCCACGAAGGAGTCGGTCATCAGTTCAACTATCAGAAGAAGTCAAAAAGAAACGCAGGCGCGAACAGAAAAACCTTAGCATTTACGCCGTATAATGCTGCCAGTTTGGATGAGTTGTTGACATGTTTGTATTGTAAAGGAATTGAGATCTACAGGATAAATGAGTCACTAATACCTGAAATTCAACAAATACTTGACGATCCTTCAAAGGTACCTTAGGAATCTACCAGTTACCATGGTCTGGCGAAGAGCCTGAAGTAATTCACGCGAGAAGACTAAGTTGCTTAGTGTGTACCCCTCACAATATCTGTCCACATTATGAAATCGGCCAAATCCAGATAGAGCAAATAAACGATTCGATAATACCCAGCACATCTCGAACCTTAAAAACTTCTGACCCTGATTCGTCATTGCACCATTTGTCATCTCATTGTTTTGAGAGCACCATCAGACTCATCTGAGAATTTGTTTATGCCTAATCCACCAGTGATAGGGTGGATTTGATGCTCCTACTAAGCCCAATTCTCCAGGATTTTCAGATAGACTAACACCACATGTGTCTTTTGAAATATTTGACGAAAGGCATAGGCCACAAAAGAAAACAATAATTTCTGATGACTCTGACGAATCATCATTATCAAGATAAACCACAAAAAAAACGCCCGACTAGATTTATGTGGGACGATTCCGACGAGGATATATTTTAAAATATGATAGTTTGTTAAATGACCACAGGAGTATAATATCTTTTCTGTTAACATTTTTAAATATTTTTTTTAGACGTAAGTGCCAAAGATTTTTTATTAATATTTGTGTAAAGGTGAAGAAAGACCTCATTTTGATATATTTTTTTTGTTTATTGGTTTTATTCTGATTGATATGATTATATTGAGACGCATTTTGTTATTTTCTGTTGACAATTCGATCTCCTCTGTAGACATATAAAAAATAAAAAAAGTGTTTTTTTTTCTAAAATAGCGAAGACTGATCTCGAGTGATATTTTTGGAGGAATATTGATAAATAACTTTAAGTAAAAACAAAGTTTCATAATATTACGAGAAGTTTTATTTCAAATATTTTCGTTATACCAATTTTTGTGTATTACCCAAACGCCAAAAGTGTTTTTAAGAACTGAAAACTATAAATAAAGCAATTTTTGATTTCCACAAACTTGCATGTAAAAGACTTCAACGAAAATTAGTTACGGCCAAAACAATTTCATGTCAGTAAATTGTAAAAAAAACCTAAACTTATTAGTCCCCCGTGATTTTACCCGCGTTCCCTAGGGATGTAATATTTTCCCAGCACAAAAAGTATCCTATATTGCTTCTAATACCTCCAAGAATATGTGTACAAAGTTTCATGATGATCGGTTAAGAAGTTTTCTGCGTGAAAGCGTAACAAACAAACTTACATTTATAATATTAGTAGGGATTATTAATTAATTCATTGGGACTGTAGTATAGTTTGCATGATTGTAGAATCTCCAAAACTTTCAAACATTCTCTCACTGATAGAAAGTTACACTATTCCAGAATAACAGACTTTGTTTTAACCCCGAAATAGATTAGATCTCTCGGGAACACGGGTAAAACCGTGTGTCGGTATATAGTCTATATATTTTGGTACACTGGTATGTTAGTAGGTACAGTCAGCTCCAGTGACATGGCTATGCGGTGATGTCACCTCTTGAAGTAACGGACTCCGGCTTGTCACACTTTAGGTATAACATTATAATTCCTATAGAATCGAGCCTTATTTTATGCCCGTATCTAGTATCAGTTTAAGCAATTAAAAAATATTTTTTATTTATTTTTCAAGGTGTATTTGAATGATGAATATAATTCCTGTAATAAAGAAACAAATATTTTGCTATAATTGTACAATCTATTCGGCATGATAATGAAAAACAATATTATGAAATATATACAAATACAATGAAAAATATATTCAAAAATCATACTTTATTTCCCAGTTTAGTGTGATTACCATCTTCGACCACAGATACCCACACTAAATAGTAAAAAGGAAAACATAAATTCTAAAATTACAATTTTATCAGGACTGAGAACTTTTTGGGGATAATGTACGTAAATATATGTGTAATATATTTGTATTTAACATATTTTTTTAATATTAAATATAATAGCTTCAATAGGGAACTATCCTGTATTCAAGATAAATGATCAAACACTAGCCAGTGCATTGAACATCCAATAATACACCGATACATCAAATCTGATATCATTTCATAATTAATATGATTTTTAAATATCGATCTAAACAAAAAGAGTAGATCTTTTGGTGGTGTACAATTATGACGTCACACCTAGCTATTGCATACAAAAATCCATAAATTTAATAAATAAAATAAATAGTTGGTGATTTGACGTATCAGTCAACATCTCTATTATCTACTATATATATGTAACAATTTTCCTGGGTAAAAAGTATTCTATGTGTTAATCCAGGTTATAAACTGTCTATGTGCTAAGTTTCATACACACCTGTTTGGTCGTTTTTGCGTGAAAGAGTAACAAACATAGATACTCACATACTTTCACATTTATATTACTAGCTGTCCCCTGCGGTTTCACCCACGTTCCCGAAGGATATAACATTTTCCCGGCACAAAAAGTATCCTATGTTATTTTTAATACCTCCAAGAATATGTGTACAAAGTTTCATGATGATCGGTTACGTAGTTTTCGCGTGAAAGCGTAACAAACAATCTTACATTCACATTTATAATATTGGTAGGGATAAGTAAGGCAGTATAGATTTTCTATCTTAAATACTAAGTACTTTAGTATTATGAAATGGTTACAGTTTTTTAAGACATAACCTTTAATTGGTGTTTGTTTTTATTGACTGCGTTTTGAAATGGCAACATGCTGCATGCTTTTCCGTAAAAGGAACGCGTGGAAAAAATATACTTAGTATTTCTGGGAGAAAACATTGCAGTCATATACCGGACTAGCCAATAGTTGAAAAGATATTGGATTTTCATCCTATTTAAATAGGGTAGAGATTTGATTAACCGTGCTATTTGTAAGCATTTGGTTTATCGAAAAATCGATAGATTGATTTCTGTATACAGTATTAAGCCTAGAAAGATAACTTACTTCGAAAACTACAAACCATTTAAACTTTTCAACCAAAAGCAACGTTTATTAAGAGACTAACTGTCCCCCGCGGTTACACCCGCGTTCCCGAGGGATGTCACATCTACATATATACTCTATCCTATTATATAATATAATAATATATAAAGAGGAAAGATTTGATTGTTTGTTTGTTTGCATTGAATATGCTCCAAAACTACTAGACGGATTTAAAAATATCTTTCACCGTTGGAAAGCTGCATTATCCCCAAATGACATATGCTATATAATATTTTCAAAAAAAATAGGGATCTTTACTAAAATTTCAATAATGAAACCCAAGGTGTAAAAAAATTAACTAATACATTCCTGAAATCGCGTGCGCTGCGAAAACTATTGATGATAGAAAGAACAAAATAATGTTACATCCCTCAGGAACACAGGTGATTGTATTATATAAACCTTCCTCTTGAATCATTGTCTATTAATGGCAACCGCATCAAAATTCGTTGAGTAGTTTAAAAGATTTAATAGTGCAGTTGGCGGGAAGCGACTTTTTTTATACTATATAGAGATAAGACATACATTTTCATATTACATATGTACCTATGTACATGTCAACTCGTATAACTCTGTCCGTCTAAAAAAGTCTACACGGTAATATAATTAAAATAGCTCTCTTGCCAAATTCGTTAGGAGAGCTAAAATCCTTAAAGCACAAGAGTCAATTTTACTTTTACATAATAAACTCTGAAGTGATCTCTTTAAGTTCATTTTTGTCTGTAAGTTCACTCAGTGATTGCTCGCTAACATACTATTCTTATATTTATGTTGACCCTAGATCTAAATTTAAACTTCAAAACATAAATGTATTCAGTTTAGGCACTACAATGGCACTTATGAAGGTCCAAAGTTAGCTACCATCAGTATGGAAGTCAGCGTATAAACTGAATTTGAACTATAACTTAACTTTTTATTACATTAATTGATAATATTTGCAATTTAAATCATCAAATAAAACGGTCCACCTGATGGTAAGTGATCACCGCCGCCTATGAACATTTGCAACACTAAGGGCATCGCCGATGCGTTGTCGACCCTGAGACGTGAAGTTGTTAAGTCTCATGTGCCTGTAATTTCACCGGCCTCCTTACGTTTCTAACCGAAACACAGTAACACAAGTGCACTACTGCTTCACGGCAGAAATGGGTAAGGTGGTAGTACTTCCCCGGACGAACTGTGCACTTACGAGCTCTACTACTCGAGAAAAGTATATAAAGTGTTCTATAAATTATTCATGGTTTGCAATATGTTTAAGAGTTACTGTCAATTAAAAAATATATCAATTCACGCATGATTGTAGGTAATTATGTTAGTATCTTACAAGCACAAATTACAGGCACATGAGACTTAAGAACTCCACGTCTCAGCGCCGACAACGCATTGGCGATGCCACTAGAGTGGCAAATGTTCATAGGCGGCGATGATCACTTACCATCAGGTGGACCGTATGCTGGTTTGTCGGCAGAAGTGATTAAAAAAAAAAAAACTTCACGTCTCAGAGTCGACAACGCATTGGCGATGCCCCTAGAGTGGCAAATGTTCATAGGCGGCGATGATCACATACCATTAGGTGGACCGTAAGCTGGTTTGTCGGCAGAAGTGATTAAAAAAAAAAAACTTCACGTCTCAGAGTCGACAACGCATTGGCGATGCCCCTAGAGTGGCAAATGTTCATAGGCGGCGATGATCACTTACCATTAGGTGGACCGTAAGCTGGTTTGTCGGCAGAAGTGATTAAAAAAAAAAAACTTCACGTCTCAGAGTCGACAACGCATTGGCGATGCCCCTAGAGTGGCAAATGTTCATAGGCGGCGATGATTACTTACAATCAGGTGGACCGTATGCTGGTTTGTCGGCCGAAGTGATTTAAAAAAAATATTTCACGTCTCAGCGTCGACAACGCATTGGCGATTCCCCTAGAGTGGCAAATGTTCATAGGCGGCGATGATCACTTACCATCAGGTGGACCGTATCATGTCGGACCATGTTGTATAAAAATGTGCTTGTTTTGTGTGCCCAATCAATTAATAAATATCGATATAAAGTCAATCTTTTATGAATAATCGGTTCAATGAAATGCCCTCCAGCATAAACTTCTACATAAATATTTGAACGTACATTGAGTCGAGAGCACTTGATGCTCGCATGAGACTCGACCGACTGCTGAAAGTATTCACACGGTGCTCTACCGACTGAATAAATAGAACATGCTAGTTACTAAAGTTCCGAATGGTTTTAAATTAAAAAAATATTAAAATTAAAGTGATTGATTTGGTTTTATATCAAATAAGATAGAGTGTATAAAAATAAGTGATGTCTGATGAAATTAATGATATGAAAATATTTTTTATTCCAATAGGCGTTTACAAGCACTTATGAATAGTCTGACTCTAAAGTACTCAGTATTGGTACTGATGGAAAAGATTTAGTAATAAAATACAGCGTACGGTGTTAGCACCTTCAAATATCTCATAAGAAACCTTTAATCCCAAGCCTCTTTAAAAAGGCGATTATTACATCTCTACTACTTTAATATTACAATTTCGAAAGTTTTTATGTCGGTTTGGTTATATCGTTTTCACTGCTATACCAACTATACCTTGCTGAAATTTGGCACACACGAACCTATGTAACAGAGAGTACATTTCAATTTTAACGTAGATAAAACCGCGGAGCTGTATCTAGTAACTAATAAATAATTATTTCTGACTATGCAAACCTAAATAAAACTGATAACTTCTTTCATAATTGGTAACTAGATAATTTCCACTTACACATCACAAACAGACATACTCGTACAGGCACACAAATGTTTGCGCTGTAAGGTTTTGGTGTCGCTAGGTTATTTGTAGTACCCGTCTGACCAACACCTTAAAGTTCAAATCACTTTCCACTGTCCCTTCTTGGCTATGTGTACTTCCCTCCTTCGGCCACGTTAGCACTAACCACAATTTGATTGAAGTCGCAAAACACATATTTGTGGTGTTTGAGATCATAAACCCTAGGTTTGTTGAGGTTGAAAGGCCATCAAAGAAACCAGACTTTGCAAACGTCTGGGCTTTTCTGCAAGGAAAATTACACTAGATCGAGGATGTTTTGTCGCGGCCTCTATGCTCTGTCCCTTTCGCTAACTACGCAATCATGCGAGAAGTTTGTATTAACTGAATAAGGCTGAGCAAAGCAACTAGTATCTAAAATGATGGCTTATACCAAATTTAACGAATTAGCATTGCCATCTAACGTGGCGATGCCGCCAACATTATGGAGTCGTTGCTCACTGACACTACACTGATATCTACAATTTTGCTTTTGAAAAGTTTTTATTCTCATTGATTGTTCTTTATTAAATAAGCGGCTTCCTCGTGATTTTACTCAAACTCTCAAAGCTTCTAATGTATCCGTTATTATAACTTCTTCTAGATAAGTGAATGATGAAAGAATGACAAAATCCGGTACAGTAGTTTTTGAGAAATTCATTGCAAACATAAAAAAAATTAAATCTTTTCTCTTTCTAATATTAGTGTAGACTCCCCCGTAATTGCACTTGCCTTTGCGAGGGAAGTTACATTTTCCCGAGACAAAAGTATCCTATTTATTTTTCTAGGGTACTCGGCAGTTTTTGCGTGAGAAAGTAACACAAATCCCTACCTCACAAACTTTAAATGAATTAGGTATCTAAGTGAAAAGAGTAGCCGGGGTATCTAATCACCACGTCAATCAGCCATCTAGTTCCGAATTCAAATATGTCAATAGGCTATAGTAGCAGTGAACATAGTGTGGTATCTACGTGTGTTGGTATAACTGTCCGGGTCGCGGGACAAGGGGAAACTACGCTGCCGCCCACGCGCTATGCGACCGGTGAGCGGTAACATCGCCTACACAACGCATTACTGCCTTTTCATATTATTAATTTAAAGAAAAAGAAAGAAATGATTTTTATTTGTGACAAAACTCTATTAGCATTACGAAATAGAGATATTAAATAATGTTATGTGGTGCCAGGAAAGAGACCCGATCAGGCTGATTTCAGTCGTAAATTCATGAACCTTAAGAATTAACGTCACCACTCCTTTTAATTTACAGTAAATGTGAGAAGCAAATCAAAATATAAACTGAAAGCTCTGCTAGAGGCCTGGTAAGTTATGATGTCTTTTGTGATACTTATAATAAAATAAAGATATTTCCTTCAAGTATTTCAACTTTAATATAGGTATTTAATATATTTACACTCATTACATCAGAAGATGTAGTCTCAGTTATGAACATATCTATAGGCATGATGAACTTTACAATGACAATGAGTCATCTCGACTTGTCACAAGTTATTTTTAGTTTAACTCACGACTTTTGTCAACGATTGTACATGACATCATCTGGGATATAAGCGCAAATTAAAATGCTAGTTTCCTGTTTATAAACACATATATCTTTTCTATTTTTTTTTATTTATTTTATGTTTAAACGGCAAAATTGGTCGTGTCAAAAACCACTTGATGTGTTTCTTTTGGTCAGGTGTGGTTGAATGAAAATGTGGGTTACTTAAAGCGATACTTAATTTAATAAATATCTTGGGATATATATCTGATCCCAACGAAGCAGAGCTTGTTCTATGTAAACCAGATAACTGATAATACTATACATAGTACCTATTTTTTCTTCTAAATAACTACTTAAATAGATATTTACATCCAGACATACGGACAGACGGGCATGTTCATGCAAACAAATGTTTTCTTGGATGGGAATCGAAGCCACCACCTATGTCGTGGCAGTCACCAAGACAATTGGCCCGTTAAACCTGAACTGACTTGTCCAAATATTGATGGATTTTTTTATTTTAGTAAAATGCAATATATTTTGGACAGCCCTACAGAACTGATCACTAAAGAATGGGACCAATGGCAGGTGTATTCATGATAGAAACCTAGAATAAAGCAGAATACGTTAGGTTGAATTTAGTTTATTTAAACTTAGGTATATTTTTTTTATTTTAGTAAAATGCAATATATTTTGGACAGCCCTACAGAACTGATCACTAAAGAATGGGACCAATGGCAGGTGTATTCATGATAGAAACCTAGAATAAAGCAGAATACGTTAGGTTGAATTTAGTTTATTTAAACTTAGGTATATTTTTTTCTTCGAAACTATATAGCTGTCGAATGTAATATTATTTTCTTAGTTATTTTATTATTGTTTTATTAGTCAAAAATACTTTGAATGTTTTCCAAATGCGGAATATAATTTTAGGCTAATATGTAAAAATAAAAATTAAAATGATTGGGTACACGTATTACTCGTATTACAGGCCTCAGACAATACAGGCATAACCTATTTATTAATGTGGTAAATATTATCTTCATTACTGTTATCAATATGTATGAAAAGAAATACCAATGGTGGAGACGACTGATTTTCTCCGTATGTGAAAATATTTTTTGAAATTTAAAAAGTTGAACGTATAACATAGTATTTCAGTTATCTGGTTTACTTAGTTGCGGATCAGATGTCCTAGCATATTTACTTATGCAGGGGTTCTGAAGATTACCCTATTCATACATACAAACTAAAAAAATGTAACAATGTATGTTCAAATTAGGCAAAATAGGCAATCTTAAGTTTTCCTTTAAGGAAAATTCGCGCGTAGTAAAGAATACTTGTGTATAACGTGTGGTGCTCGCCTGTGAGGAGGGCCAGGGTCAGAAAGATACTTGGAGAAATTCAACTCAAAACCAACCAGGGGTTTCTGAGCTCTTTCTTGCCTTTAATGTTAGTATGTTGGGTTAGTTGCTTTCTTATACAATTTATATGATAGCGAGGAAGCTTTTGTGAGTGTTCTACATTCGAATGGGAGGGTTCCCGATAAAAAAATGACCCAATCTAGCAACGCATGCCGGTAACAGCTAAGTATAATATAGAACTCCAGTTTATTATGTGAAACCCCACATATAAGCTAGATTAATGACTTAGTTACTAACGTTACATTCAATGTTTTCTAATAGGTAGCCACCAAGACACAAATGTGATTAGTGATCGAGATATAACCTCAACAAAACATCAAGTTGCTGTCCATCAAACAGGTTCAGAGCAAGCCAGACTCAGACGTCATTAAATGTAACCAAAATGGATTTGGTCTGGTCTTAATAAGGACTCGGCAACGGTAAAAGTCACTTACTTAGGTTTTCTGTAACCGAGGCTGTATCATTGTATTGTAAGTATCTAACGTACCTTTAGAGAAAACTAGCTGGCCTCCGCGGTTTCACCTGCGTCTCCGAGAGATGTTACATGTTTCTGGGGTTGAAAGTAGCCTATATGTTATTCTACGGCACGCTCTATCTCTGTTCCAAGTTGCGTTCGGTAGTTTTTGCGCGAAAAACCATTTGGATAAAAAAACATTCAACTCACAAACTTTCCCATTTATAATATAAGTAGGATTTTGAGGAGGCGTTTATAAAGCTATTAGAGTGCCAATAAGAGTCATAATTGATTGGCAATTTCCATCGATAAGTCGACAGGGTGGTTCACCAATTGTATGATCTACCTACAGAAGTGGATGGTTTCTATTTAGTTATTTCCATTTGGAATATGGCTATCGATCGGTAAATACCTGGGACTTATACGTTTAAATTGGAATGGCAATAGAGTAGTTCTAATTAAGGGGGGATAAAGGTGACTTATTGAAAAACACTATAGAGAATAAACTTCCCCAAGCGTAGACTGACACGCTGAGAGCTGCTGCAGGCTTTCGTCAGCTGAAGGCGTCAAATTAACAAAGCAGCTACCACTATAGAGTGTCGTCCATTTTGACAAGAATGTCATGGAAAAATGAATCCAATAGCTTTAAGATAAATTTACTATTGGATGCACCTTATATTGGAAGTAATAAAGTAAACTTTCCTATGATATTGTTATAAGTTAAGACGATCATCATAGCACAACGACAGTTTGGCTCAAATTAGCCAAACAAAATCACTTTCCCCGTTTCATTTAAAAATATATATTAATTTAAAAAAAGCAGTCCGATACCAATCTATCGATTTCGAGTCTCGAGTTTACATCTAAAATAATCTGAGGTAAATCTTAAGGTACGTCATTATTAGCTCGGCCTTTTATTGAAGCTCGCGGCAACATCACTAAATCGATCCGTGTAACAGTGAATTAAAAAAAAACGTAGAATAATGAAGATTTACTACTGGCTGGAGCAGGTGGCTCGACGTACACCGCTGTAGGCAACGATGAGCGAACTGGTTTTCTTTTTTTTCGATGATTATTGTGTTTTAATTTATGGAGTGAGCGACTGAAATTTTTGAAATAAGGTTCTACTAAGGTACTCTTTGTCTATTTTATTTTACTTGCAATGAAACTTTTGAAAGCGGAATTAGAACTACTTCCACTCCTACGAAGTTGAAATTTAATGGTTCAGTTCCGATGATGCATTTTCATGGTAAGTAAGATCTGATTCTAAACTCAGAATCGAACTCCAAACGAAATTACTCCTCCAGTCACTTTACACTCGGTTATCTGACCCCGAGCTAATAGTTTGTACTAATACTAGTACAGATACCTGATTTACCTAACATTTTTTAAATACTTTCTTGCTTACATACTAAGACCCAGACACAGAACAAACATAAATGTTCATGTACGCAAATGTTTGTCCTTAGTGGGAATCGAACTCATGACTAGCGGTATAACATTATGACTGACGTATAAAAGCTTAATCTATGTATTATAAGTATTAAATAATTCATATCCCGGTTCATTCTTTACACAGGGCCGTTTGATGAACTAAGAAGATACTATGGAAAACAGATAACAGATATGCATATACAATATTGTTATTTTTCTAAATACATACATAGAGGCCAGTTGGCTTGGTGGTTAGCGATTTTGACTGCCAAGCCGAAGGTCGCGGGTTCGATTCCCACCCAGGACAAATATTGTGTGCATGAACATGTCCATTTGTTCTGTGTCTGGGTATAGTAATATATAATGTAAGTAGTATATGTAATATGTCAGTTATCTGGTTTCCTTAGTACAAGCTCTGCTTAATTTGGGATTAGATGGCCGTGTAAAGAATGTCCCGGGATATTATTATTATTTACAAGTATGTCAAATGTTTTATTAGTCCGGTTATAAACTGTCTATGTGGTAAGTTTCATCCGAATCTATATAGCAATTCTTGCGTGAAAGAGTAACAATCACGCATTCTTCCAACTTAGTAGGATTGTCCGTCTTTAGTCGCTAGGGTGAAGTCACTCTCTGTCCCTTTTGATCTTGACAGCTTTAAGATTTTGACTTATTCTGACCGGTTTTTAGTAGGAGTTTTCGATCTTCACTTATTTAATAATACCTAATAATAACCTTTAATTTGTGTTATATCATTAGATCCTAAAAATCCGGAACTGAATTTGAATCCCGTGAAATCATGAGTACACAGCAATGACCTTAGGTTACCGGTGTGTTCCACCAGTTACATTTGAGAGGCATTCTCTTCTGTGCATTGTATAAGCCACACATTGCATTAGAGTGGTCTATAGGTAACCTGGCTTATCATTAGACAAGACACTGTAGAAAATGTAACCATGAAAGGTAGGATTTTAAATCGACATAGAAACAGTTAATCCAAATGTTATGAAGTATGTAAATTTCAATAATCGCCAATCGTTTGTAATTCGAACATCGCTAGGCCCCTGGGGCCGGCAGTGGCCTCTGCCTCCAGGCGACGCGGTACCGATTGGCCCCCACTTTCAACGCACGTTCTGAGGCCAGTTGATATTTTGAGTCACATCATTTAAGTTCGCTTAAGCTACACGCGTGTGTGGTCTGTTGTAATCCTTTCTGCATTTTATGTGTCACATATCTTTATGTAAAGATGTAAAATTTGCGGTGACCATCCAAGAAATGCTGTGAGGGAAAGCCCTCAAGCGGTTCGACCGCGTATGCAAAAAGCGCATGAGCACTAGACGCCAAGGAGCTTATGAATAGATCACAGATCTAAAGTACAGTTTGTGTAGATCCAACGTCGTTTATCAACCAAGAATGACATGTGTCAACTTAAGAATTTATTTCTTTTGGAATTCGAATTGTGTACGCAAACACAAATTTAAATTTAGAATTAGCATCACGCACGATCCTCTATCTGTCTGATCTAAATCGGCTTTACCCTTCACTTTAACAATGCATGCGTTGATTTAAAGTGCTTACTTTACATCGGTGAGTGGCTGCTGCGTTTCTTTACAATGATAGCCGTAGGCCGTAATGTATGCGGTGGTTATCGCTTAGGATCGTACGACCGCGAAGCTCAATGATACGCAGAGTTTTAAGCTCATTTGTCATCGGAAAGATAATAGTCAATGTTCGTCGAATCGACAATGGGTCATATTTTCTTCTTGTTACGTTGTGCACAAACGTTTGTTGGATCCACGGACGGTACGGGTTTCATCGATCATGTATGCTACAGAGCCCTAAATCTAATTCGTCACATAATAAAATATCACAGTTCCTCCAGTCTCACTATCAAATAAAATAGAAATATATTTTTTCAATTAGGCACTTATGAATGGTCAGACTCTAACGCCGGATCGGAAGTTTGCCTTAACTGAAAAAGGGCCACCAATAAACTCAGCAATTACTCTTTTCAAAACAAGATTTAAAGCATTTAGATGTGGTTACAAGAGCAAGCGCTACAGCCAAGCATTGTCGTCATGTAGAAAGATTTCTGTGCAAATACAGTACAACTCTTTATTTAAAATTTTGCGTAGGTAAATTTAAGCTACATAAATGATTTTCCTGTACTTTGGTATTCATAAAAAAACCACCTCATAGTAGTTTTTCTTTCCTTTTTTCCTCTTTTCCTTTAACGTAACACGTACAAAATTGAGTTGACAAGCAAACAAAAATTGATTGACATTATACCAAGAGCCAAATATCAATTATTTAACATTCTGTTCCCTGTTTACGGGGAATGCGTTCATTCTCCGAAAGGTCGTAACAAAATGATTGTTTCCATATTATGGATTTATGAATGACGATCGATTTAAATCGATCTTCGTGGCAATAACCGTATGTCATTGTTATGGGGCATAAAAGCATGGCTACCAGTGTTTAGCGATGCCCATAAACTGGGCATTTTATCGGCAGACCGATTTGCACATCGGCCTTTTGGCCATTTGTCTAAATCAAGTTGTAAAATTTTAAGTTCCACTTAAATTCAGTTGATGCCATATTATCTTGCCACGGATCGTTTTTTTTAATCCATTGACACGCGGTTTCAAAATATTAATGTCAAAACAGTAGCTTTTTATGATATGGATTATTGTATGAAACACTGGGAAACCACCTTCCTCTTTGTGTTTTAAATTGAACTCAAACATGTCGAAACCCATACTGTTTTGTATGTTGAATTGTTCAGTGTTTAATAATTTGTGAAGATTGAAAAAAATAGGCAGTCTAAGAGACAGAAGGGGAAAATTAAAAAGAACAGTCATTTTTTTATTATACATATATATGTTTTCACTACTGGTCAAGCATAATGCGTCATACATATATAGCCACAGATATATGTACTGTTACCATTATCGTGTCTGTGATGCGTACCCATAAGGTTACCCTTACACAACCCCAACACGCCTCAAGCAGTTTTCTAAAATGACTACAACAGTCCAAACACTCTATTTTAATAATGAAACAAAAGAAGTGTTCCATTTTCAAGAAGATAACACAATAGAGTGACCAACGATTTAAATATGAAAATTCTTCTGTGACAACAAAATTAAAATTCAAAAAAGGAAAATTTGAAAAATCAAACAGGTATTTCCGAGCCGGCAAAACAAAACAGTTGGTGTAATAAATCTCAGCTGTGTTCGATATCGACCGACGGCGACGTAGAGTAGACGCCATCAGAATAGTAATGCCGGTATGCTTGGAAAGGCGGTCCACTAGTACACATAAATGCCAGAGATTCCTCAGGGTTGTCCGGTTAATTGATTGAAAGCTTTATGTTTTATGAAAGTTGCAAAGCAAACGAGATTTTCAATAGACTTACACGAGATTGTATTGTTTTTCGAGTACACCAACAAAAAGCTATAACAATTAGGATATAATAGTATCTAAATAATCTCTTCATGTAGATATGACACAGGCTTTTATAAATCGTCTTTTTATGTGATTTCTTCTAATTTTACAGTAATGAACTGAAACAGAGTTAACTTTAAGTTTCAGGGTCGACAACGCACTGGTGATGGCTGTGACCACTTACCATCAGGTGGATCGTGCACTACCCAAGATAAGCCAAAAATGGACCTGGCTCTCAGATGCGATTTAACTAAAGTGTTTTCAATAATAATCGCCTAAAGCTCAAACTCACTGTACAGATATCTCATATTCTATAGGCCCCTACTATGGATTTTCATAAAAAAACGGATTGATACCAACTTCTGCGTAAAGTAAACATCTGGTATCGGGCAGACACTGTATATCGGTCAGTGAGTAGGTAATTGCAGTTGGCACAATAAGGTAGCCCCAAATCAAAAGGGGCAAATCTTCCAGAATATTATAAACAGAAAAGATTTATATTTTGGTCTGCAATTGACAAACTTATAACCAATTTTCATATTTTTTTAACTACCAAATACCTCCGGATACATAAGATCCTTCGGGGAAGTGAAACAAGGAAACGGTACCTAGTATATAGTATAACATAACTTCTTCTACATGCCTATCAAATCTGGGAACCTGAGCTTTATAGGTACTAATCAACCTTCATCGGCGAGCCGCTTCACGGAGGCCTCGGAGAGCTTACCTCTCACGTGATTAGTAGTATTAGCGTAGTTAGCGAAAGAGACAGAGCACGGAGGCCGCGACGAAAGATCCTTGAGTTAGTGTCATTTTCATTACAGAATCGAGCCCCAGTTTGCCGACACAGGCAGATCCTCTTGAGGGTAAGTTGTCACCGCCGCCTATAAACATTTGCAACATACGTTGTCAACCCTGAGACGTGAAGTTATTATGTCACATATGCCTGTCATTTCACCGGCACCTTCCTAACCAAAACACAGTAATGCAAGTGCACTACTGCTTCACGGCGGAAATGGCTATGGTGCCAGAACTTCCCCGGATGACTTCTGCACTATGAGCTCTACTACTTCACCTTTTAAGGTGCATAATAAATAAAATAATAGTATTCAATTATTATTCGGGTTCTCACAAAGCAGAGCTTGTGCTATAGTAGCCAGACAACTTAGTGATGTACCTGTCTGTAACTACAAAATAATTGCCAGAGTTTCATTGAAAACTGCAAATATTATATATTTCTGGTCGTCTGAAAGTCCATCTAAAAAAGGCTCCAAAACGGCTGATCGGATACTCAAATACAATATTTACTAAAGAATCCATCCTTTGGAAACCGCGAGTGAATCCGGGGCGGAAGCTAGTTATTCATAATAAATATCGAAACCTTATCTCGAACTCATATACAGGTTGTATCTATTTACAGCTTACTCTATAAAGAGAAAGAGAGAGAGTTCTGTTAAACGCTGCGAGATCCCATAATTTATATATCTTACTTTCAAGCCAAAAGCTGTTCTAGTCCAGCTTCAGGTCTAGACTTCATTGCTTCTATTTGACACGTATTCAACGAACCTATTCATATTAAATTAAGTATTATTTTGCAAAGCTGAATGAATTATTCGCAATGAAATGTTTGTTGTAAATACGATTCGACCTGTATTATTAACATTAATTACATTACTTAGGATTAATACTGGCTACACTTGAAATGAAAACGGATCTGGTATTGTGACCTCTTGCAGATCTATGTAAATTGTGTAGAAAGGTATGTCTCTAAATATTATGGAACAAGGTTAATATTTCCGACTAATTGTTTGTCGACTTATATCTTTTAAGCTACGAAAAAGTTCGAAAAGGGAAACCGGAGCGGATTACTAGTTTACATAGTTACAAAGAAACAGAGAGGAAATAGACATGGGTTGATTATGATGATAAGAAAACATCGAAATATAAGTTTCCACAACTGTTCCACCCGCATTCCCGGGGGAACATATATTTTCCCGGGACAAAAAGCATTTATTTCTTAATCCAAGTTCTGTGCCTAGTTACCTAATGCATTTTGTAGTTTTTGCGTTATAGAGTAACAAACATCCATACATCCATAAATCCACATAACTTTAGCATTTATAATATAAATAGAGTTCTCAGAGTTATTAATAATATGGTAAAATATACATCATGTATAAAAGTGTCAATCAATATACTCAGACTAAAATATTAGTAGGTAAGGTTACAGTGTAATCGATCGAATGTACCGAGATAAGCCATACGCTGCAGTTACTTTAGCTAAATTAATCGATTTGCCGTGGTAGCCACATTCACTGAAATCGATTCGCCAGGTCAAAGGTCGCCGGCGCGCTAGACAAAGACCGATATAGTCCCCACAGTTACGCTGCATCATTCAGCTTGAAATAGCGAATCACGCCTCCAACATCAGAGTGGGATAGCGGTATTGATAGTGAAATGTCGCTGCAGTGCGCAACGAAATTAAACTCTCCACCATACAATTAAGGCCTATTTTATAACCGCAGAACCTCGGTCACGATTTCAATATCTCTTCAGAGGCATTCGGTATTTCACTTCATTGTTTGTTATTATCATTTATACTTCTAAACGTATTATATGATAATGAAACAGTTTCATACGCTATTTGCGCAGCTGCTTAGTCAAGCATTGTGATATAATAGTGCAGTACGATGACAAATTAATGGTAATCTACCATGTCGTATCAGTAGGCCATCTCTATGGTGTCGTAAGAGAGCTCAGAGTATACCCATATATACTTTGCACCAAGTGGACACCAGAAGCATAAAGAGAATTGGCGTCAACAGGCGGCCGACTGTAAAAAGCCATGGAAATGCAGCTGTATTAAACCTCAAAAGATCCTACTAATATTCTAAATGTAAATGTTTGTTACTTAATCACGCAGAAACGTTTTAATGGATATGAATGAAATTTAGCACACGGGTAGTTTATAACTTGGTCACATAGGATTCTTAAAGCCGGGAATATGTAAGATCACTCGGGAACACGTGAGAAATCGCGGAACGAAATATAGTTATAAGTTAATACCCTGAGCCATACAACACATGGTTATCTGATTCCAAAAGCTGTATTTAGAGCTGTACAAGACACATATACGAGTATACTACTCAAATACATAGAAAAAAAAAACGGCCGACCAAAAGGCAGGCAGTCCACCTGATACTATGTTCATCGCCGTCTATGGACATTTGCAGCACAAAGAGCATTGCCAATGAGTTGTCGACCCGGAGACTTAATGTTGTTAAGTCTCAGGTGCCTGTAATCTCACTGGCTCCCTTACCTTTCTAACCGAAGCACAGTAATACAAGTGCACCAATGCCTCAAGATGAAGCTTAGCAATCGAACCCAAAAACTTTAGCGTGAGAGTCAGGATATCTAACTATCACGACACACAATTGGGAACAGAGCGGACAGACGTTGAGTGTTTTTGCTGACAAATAACCCATAAGTTAGACAGTTACTTGCATTTCGCTCCTAGGAAATATAAAGTACTTGATATTATCAGCCAAAATCAATAATGGTTTGTCGCCATGATCGTCATCGCGACTTGGACCCGACTGTTTGTATAAGATACAAACCGTGATAACGAGGCACGACTTACATGCTTATAAGGCATATGGATTTGTTAGGTAGGTCCCAACGTACAGTTTAATTCGAACGATTTTGAAATGATTCGTCCCCACAGACATTACAGACAGTCCCCAGAGGCCTTTGAAAAGAGGTAATGTTTGATGACGTTACATACGGAACGGAGCAGATTACTTAAAGTATCCTCGAAAGAAGTGTACTTGGAGAAACAGACCAAAGAGAGTATGGATGGATTTTTGTAAAAGAAAACATGCTGTCATAAACAAGAGACGACAAAAAGGATTATGGCCGGAAAGTGGACGATAAATTGCATGATTAGTTATCAAAATTCAGTCATTCACTCACAACAGACTAAAACCATATTTCACATGGGTCTAAAGAGTTTTTTTATCAAGATTTTTTTTATCAATCGTAGGTTAGGCTCAACTAAGCGACCCCTGATTCCTAATAATATTGTACTCTAATAACAATGGAATAATTATCTTTACATTTAATACTTTTGGAAAGTCACCAAGTTTTGCGTGTACCTCTTTGTGTGTCGAATTAAACAATTTATATATTCCATGGAGAAATTTGGTTGGTATCAGTCTGTAATCTTTAGGCTCCAAGTCACTCGCATGCCCTGATAACGCGAGATATCGATGCATTCATAAATATAAACAATCGTAAATATGTATATCGCTACAGATAAAATTATTATCGGTGGAATTTTGGCGAACTACGTCATCTATATTCGGTCGAAGTCAGTACTTAACATCATTTTGCTGGATAGATATGCTATGGTAGAGAGCAACTGAAGAATTTGCGAGTCGTGTTAGTTTACGCGTTAAATTGCGTCAAATGGTATTCCCAACGAGATTTGGTTTCAGGCAGTAATTGTATAATGCATTAAAGAAACTGAAAGATGCTATATTGGGACCCCAAATAATTAAGGACAGGCCAGGCAGATGATGATGGATGATTTGATTATACCTAAACCAAGTATAATGATCTAGGCATAGCACAGTACCTACTATGGAAAATGTTTTAAGGAAACTCTTAAATTATGAACCAATGAGTTTATACCCAAGGTAGAATATAGATCGATTCAAATATAATTAAAATACATTTCGCAAAAGGATATGTCATGACAGAAACTATTTAAAACTATAGAGCAGATGTTGTAAAAAAAACGTAGTTTCGTAAAACCACTATGCTAACCCACTTATAGTGCAAAGTATTCTCAACACACAACAAGTTATTAATCTACAAGAGTAGGTAGTAATCTAGCATACTAACGAGCAATAGCGACAGACGACTCCAATTTACCCCTTAATGCTTTTAACCTTATTACCAGCACGACCATTATATAGGTTTATGAAACCCAAACCAGGCGCTCGGCAAACGGAAAATTCGGTTTAAAAATAATTAACTAAACAAAATGTAGGTCAACAAATAAAGGTGGGGATTCGCGAAAAATGTATTTCGGAGTTTATATGTACCTTTGTACGTTGCAGAAGTACGAGTATTGATAAGATAGTAACAGATAAACACGCTTGTGTAAATATAAGATGCATATTTTTCCAACGATACCGTCATTACGGCACTTAGCCTTTTGCATTTCCTTTTACATTATTTAGCTGATCCATCGTAATCCGTTTTTAGCGGCTTTGTCATTATTTTAAGCGACTTCCAAAAGTTTTCTTTAAAAGTCCTTTTGTCTTTGTTTCGTGTTTTTACCTCTTATTTTCGCCGATTGTGAACCAATTTTATAAGCACCTTATCGCCATACAGTTATTATTTATTGCTGCATGTTTATTCAAATTATCCGTTCCTCTCTTATTAATCTTTCTCTTCTTACTCCAGCGTTATTATTATCACATTTTGAGACATAGCTTTCAGTTAAAAAAGTGTTCACACATCACAATATCTTATGTAAACCTCATAACCTTCTACGTTTCGTCTATTCTGTACGAAGATACACCACAGTTCTGGAGTCATGTAGTGTATATTCAAAGTTGAAAATAAATATTCTCCAGTAAAGAAGAAACTATTGATTACCTGTATCAAAGAAGTGCAAAACTTATGAATATTATTATAATATGGAGACGTAAATACAGTCATCTAAGCGTAAAATGTATCGTAAAAATATAAAATAGGATAGTGGTCGCGGTGTTATGATCACATTCGACGAGTGTGAAACAAGAAAGCCTTGTGGGACCAGAACTAGAACTGGTCTAGTACCACCTAAGTATCGTATAAAGTGAAACTGCATCCAGTTGTTTATCAATTGCGATTTCATTATCGAGCAGACACCTGCCCGGGGCTTATTCTAACGTTGATAGAAATGAAGCCATCTCCCGCTGGTAGGACCATCGAACCCCATTCCGATTGCAAGTTGTTGGTCGCTTTGAATTCACAAGTGGTAAAAGTAAACTTAAGTTATTATGGTTCGTAATTTTGCTAGCGAAAGTGTACCAATGTTGAACATAATATATCTGATTCAGATTTTCTATGATCGTGTGATACAAGAATAATTTTCAGAATGAAAACATTTGTAAATTAGAGTTCGGTTTAAAACAACCTTTTTACTGTAACGCTGAACGAGGCTTTTTTTTTATCGAAAATCAATAATCTCGTAGGCTCAGTTTACAATCTCAAGAAATGTATTATGCTCCAATAATGGAAAAAACAGAGTAAAATGGCGGATATCGATGAGAACACGAACCAATGGAAGTCGCGGCGAGTTTACTTGATGGTGCTGCTCTGCCAGACCATCGGTACCTCCGTGTTCATCGTGCTGCCCAACGATGCCGTCCGGCGCGGCGCCACCGGCCACATAATAGGGTACATCTTCTGCTATATTATTTTTGGCATACCTCTCCTCTACATGGAATTTATTATCGGTCAATTCACGGCACGAGACTGCCTCAACGTATGGAAAATTCGACCATGCCTGTCGCACATCGGAATAATCTCAATTTTCTGGCAAATTTTCATCGTCATTTACAATCATACCATTACCTCGTTCATCGTTCATTACTTTTTAATCAGTTTCGAGGATCCAGAACCATTTTATATGTGCGGCCCGTGGTCGACCCCGTCGTGTAATATTCTCACCACTAACTACACCGTCAATCAAGATTGTATAAAAGAGAAAGAACCGCCCAAATACTGTAATACGCTATACGAAACATTTCCGGAATATCAGTACTGGAGGTTTTTCATCTTGGGTCTGCAGGAGTCCAATTTTCATATAGCATGGCGGGTGTCCCTCGCTTCCGGGCTCACGTGCATCTTACTATTTTTTACATGTTTCAAAAGAAAGCAATCCGTGACTTGGTTCATTGAGGTACTTACAGTGTACCCTATGTTGGGGTACCTCGTGCTCATGATGGGGTCAATGTTGCAGAAGGGCGTCGTGATGATGTATGAGGTGGCACTAGATACGGATTTCACAGTGTTTTCTAAAAGGTTCGCCCCGACAACAATGCTACAGCAAGTTATGCAGACTCTTCACCTCGGTACCGGTATATCTTTCAACTTAGCTGCGAGCAGCTCATTTCGGTCGCCTTGTTACTCCAATACTGTGGTGATCGTCGTCGTTTGTGCGTGCTTCACCGTGCTCGCCGTGTGTACCACCGCCATGATGAACTGCCCCTATGCCTACGCATACGGCATCAAACCGAACGTACTGACCAACTACAAGATCACCCTCGTCATTGAGAAGACGCCTCGATTGTTATACGAGTATCGAAACCGAACGCTATGGCTGCTGCTCATCTTTAGCTGCAATGCCACTCTTGGGCTCAGCACAAACGTCATACTGATCCTAAACTTAATGGAAATGGTAGTATCGCGGAAACCAAAACTGGCGAGATATTCCGGCTTATTGACTTTCGCCGTGGTAACCACTTTATTTTTGGTAACTATTCCCTTGCTGGGTAATGATGGATTAAACACACTGATGGATTTTCGCTTTTATGTTAATTTTATCAGTCTGATAACCGTGACTATTGAATGTTTTACGTTCGTCGTGTGGTATGGCTTGGACAAGTTTTCTGAAGATGTGCACTTCATGCAGGGAATCCAGCCAAGAGCTTACATGAAGGTGACCTGGGTGCTGTCGAGCCTGGTGCTGGGCTACGTAGCTTGTTTTCAAATTTACAATGGAAAATATTCGCAGAATACGGCGCTCGGTAAAACTCTGGGATGGTGGACATTATGTTTATTGGTTAGTGTGGTTGTAGTAGGAGTTGTTGTAAAGCTTATTGTTGCTGCTTATAGAAAAAGGTTTAAGGATGCTGTGCGTCTGGACCCCTCATGGGGGCCCCGCAGTGACGTGCTGAAGCGGAGCCGGGCCATGTTCACCGCTCAGGCGATGACCAAAGAGTACATGTACCGCCAGTACCACCTCCAGGCGGGTATTAACGAAAGACAAAGGAGGTCCAACGTTAGAGTTCACCACAAATAAAGGGATTCTGCCCACGACTCGCAAATTCCGTTACAAAAACTGATATTTATGACAAGATTTTCGAGTGGTCAATAAATTAATTCTGTTATTGTGTCAGCATATTTATTATATTTTTATCGAGTGGAAGGTTTTTGTGGTGGCACGTGTGCTTGGTTGTTTGTTATACCTAGTTGTGAGTCACAGACTGTGTATTATTATATAGCTATTATTATTAAACAAGTATCGGCTATTGCGTAATACGTTAAGATTATAATGACTCACCGCCGAAAATATTAAAATACACGTATCTAAATGTACAAATTAAATTCCTTTATTATAATAAGACGTCTCTACAATTAATTTATGCATTAGACAGGAATTTGTGACTCATTCGGTTTAACATTTTTACATATGTAAGAATAGAATTGAGAACTTATATTATTGTGAACCACAATATACTTTGACTGTGCAGTTAGTAATATAAATCAATCTATTATATTGGCACGCGATACAGATCTGTGACAAATTATATTTATTATCTGCAAAATCTACGCAGAACTTACACTGCGTTTACCTACTTTAAATGCCTCATTAATTTTATACATTACTTAGGTACAATTTAACCGAACGTCATGTTCAGCTCCAACTGGAGTACTTTTCAACATTTTGATCACAGATAAATAGAATTAGCTCTTTGAAACCTAATATTGAAAGTTGAACGTGGCTTTATTCCACTGAAATCTTAAAGTTTAACACGTCTGACAGGAACAGTCATCAAATTTATTACATTCTCAGAGGCTATAAAAAAGAAAGTCTGCGGTTTCCTCTGCAGCCTCCCCCCCCCCCACTCTGACGCCCGACTTTTGTCAAGAAAAAATATATTATTAAAAAAAGTGGCGCGCCACGCTGTCTGCTACTAGCATACCGGTGAGACGGTGTCGCAACAACTATGTCGGCCACGACTACGTTTACTTGGAACGTGACCAATGACTTCTCAGCTGCTGAGGGCGGAGGAGCGACCGTCTTTCGACCAGCGATGTACACCTTCACGGCTCAGCCTCCGCTTGTGGATTTCGTCATTTACAAAAATGTCGTAGCACTCTATTCGTATATGGATGGAAGTTTTAGGAGTGATGTGAATTTTATTTATAAACTTCGATCTAAGTTTGCGTGAGTTACTAACTATATAGTACATTAAAATGTTGTTATTGAATGAATAATGTTACGATTATTGTCTCAGTTAGAGAGAAAAAAACATATTGATCGTTAAGAAGGTAGTTACTCGTATATGCAGTGTCTATTACACAATGAATTATTTATTAAATGCGGCTATTTATAATCTATTAACATAAATAAAAGGCCCGTGAATCTAAAAAGATAAATTCGCCAAAATGGACCTTACGGGGTTACTCATAGGATTAAATCAGTTAAGTAGCTCAATGGTATATCTAGAGTCGATACTGTATGTCTGCACGGGTGTTGCGACGAGTGCAAATCCAGTTCGTGGTACATTGCGTCATACAAATGGCACATTTAGAATGTTTGACCTGACGACGTCAAGATCGAATGGTAGGCCCGCCCGCCGCCGCCACTTACCGCGCCGACAGCTTCGCGAATTCCGACCATTGTCACGACATTACACCTATCTACAATTCCGCACAGACACACAGAGCAACACCTACCAGCCCTGCCACTACAGCTCCGCTCCTAGCTGGCGCTACAATCAATTCAAAAGCACCACAACTACTCGTTTGTCATTTAATCACGATTGCGAAATGTCATTTTCGTTCGGTGCTGTGACCCAAAAAACGGAAGCTATCAATTTTAATTTGAATCCAACATAAAATTTGTTTTAAAACAAATGGATTCGGGCGATTTAGGTGAATTTATGTCGGCTTTAATCTATTGTTCTCAGTCCGGCTAAGTCGTATTTCGTAATCCCTAAATGTTGAGAGTGGAAGTTCCGTGACACCATCAGCGTACATCTAACGCTATCTCTCCGGCGACACCTATACTTAAGTGCGGCCGAGCACAATTGCACAATGTTGTTTAGGTGCTTTTCGAAAAAGTGTCCATATCTGGCTATGTTATTAGTACTGCCGCCGCTCGTCGGTGTCTAAAAAGGTAGTTAAGACCTGAATGGCATAACGATCGGCGTTTATCGAGCACGTTAACCTGCCGTGGCGCGCGCTTGGCGGATCGGACATTCGGCTCGCTCAGCGCCCGGTGTGCGACCCGAGCGCAGCCACGAAATACATCACTATTCATATCATGACGATTGACTGCAATACATTTTTTATACCCAATTTTATTACAAATAGAAAATTTGTCGCTATAAAAGAGTAAAGAGACCGTTAGCTTGTTTGTTGCATATCTACTGCAAGTACGATTTCGATGAAATTTTAAAACGGCGGGTTTAAATTAAAATCTTTAACAATCAATCTTATTCTCTACGCGAAATTGCAATCAAGAAAATGGCAATATTAATTAGGCTGGCAATCATTAGACGCAGGTTAATTGAATGCGTCTCCCCCCCCTCCGGCCTGCGCCGGCGCACGCGCGCACGAGCCGCGTCGCCGGCACAGCCTCCGCGTGGCGGCCCGAAGCGTCCAGCCTAACGGTGCGTTTTGTCTAAGAAAAGTCAACACACGAACTCTCGTCGTGGACCGTCGGCACCGGTCGGCACCCACCGTCGGCCGTCTCCGTTACTCAATGGCTTGTACAACGGAAGTTTAATTGGCAATCAACCGCCAGGTATTTAACGATGTTGATCATTTAAACTATCTAAGCGCTAGTTACAAAACGATGTGGAGATAGCCGGAAGTATATACCTAGTTGTTTGAAACTAATTATCTGTTTTTTATTGTTGGTTTGATGGGCAAAATACCTTGTTTAGAGATAGGTAAGATTCATGCGAATTATGCGTGTTTTTTTTGGGAATGCTTCTCTTTACGACTCGGTCCACGATTTAAACTGCATGTGGTCGTGACTATACTCTTGTCGCCTCTGGCTCACTCTAAATGAGTTGTGCATGCATTCATCAAAGATATTCATGAATCGTAACATTGAAAAGACTATTGTTCATACATTCTAAGGTAGAGTTGGTCGTCGGAGCAGCATAATTAGTAATAAACTGGCAATGGCTTTGAAATTACTTAGTTTGACGACCGGCTGGCAGGTAAAGTGTTTGAAATCGATTGGCCTCTGTTTTGTGATTTCTAACTTCTATTTGAAATGAGACAGTCGATCTGTACGCGGGTGCGGTTGAAAAATACCACTTCTACAAAGCATCAGCATATTCCATAGAATTAAGTTGTTTCCATCGATCAGATGAAGCCGATTAGTTCTAAATATGGGGAATTGTTTAGTAAATGGTAATTTCGTAGCCTCGCAGCAATGGCGATTTTTATATTTATTTTAATAGTAACATGTCAATTTTGCAATTTCATATTTGCAACTTAATTTCCAACTACTTGCTGGCGTCGGATTGTGCTGAAATTTGGAATACTTATGATTAGTGATAATGCAATGTTAAGGTACCGTCCAGCTGGTCTAATGATGATATCAAATGGTGGGAAGTTAGGAACTCCTAAATGACATTGAAAAACCTATCGTGTTTGGGCTGGTTTGATTTGCGCGTGGATATTTGCATATTTATATTTTTTGATAAAAGTCAGGATTGTTTCTTACAACGTCATATTTAATAGTTCATTGGTATGTGTTCCTAGGTATTTCATTATTAAACAAGTAGTCCTTCTTGGACGGGTCAGCTGGCTTGGTAGTTAGAGACCCAGACTGCCAGGTGATGGAGTCGTTTTGTACCAGGATAAAAATGTATGCGCATACATATGACAGTGTCTCTTTGTTCTGTGTTTTGGTGTAAATAACAATAAAGTATGTTTTAAAAGTTAATTTTCTGCTCTATATAGTACAAAATCTGCTTAGTTTAGATCAGAAAAGGCCTCTGTAAAGATTAACAAGATTAAAAAACATCCAGGACACAAAAACAACTCCTAATTTTGTCGCAACCTGTCGAAACGCGCAGAAGACGAACTGCTTGATATCATTTTAAATATATCTTGATATAAAAAAAAATAAGACTCCAATACTAATACTAAATGGATTAAAATGAAATTTGGCACACTGATATAATACTTCGTCTTATCCTGGAGTTTGTAAAAACTGTAACGTCCAAAAATATAAAAAGTTTTGTGGCAATGCGAGACGCCAATACTAGCCGTAGAACGGCATTTTGGAGTCTCGACTCGACCGATAAGTCTGAATGTGTCAATAACAGATAACTTGGGTAAATAATAGAATAAGGTATGTACAACTTAGGTGATATCCGATGTTACGTAGCAGGAACTTTGAGCACTGGTTCTTTTTTTATGGACTTAAAGGTTTTATATCTTTTACCTTAAGCGGCCAGAAAGAAATTTTAAGAAAAAATAAGAAAAGAACTGGGTTTCGAACTCATACTAGCTTGGCTATTGAGGGTGGTAACCAGCCTGGCGGGACTACAGTTCCTTCCCTGAATCCATAAGCTCTGGTCACGCGTTTCTATATCACTTAGTAATCATCATTACAGCTATAATTAATCTTTCGATTATTGTACTCTTTGACCAAAATTTCGATGGAGGTAATGTCAAGAATCGACGTCAGTCCAGTAATTTTATACGATATTGAACTTTAATTTAAGGATGTTTACCTCATAAACATATATACGCCGTGTCATAAAAAAGAAAATACATAGTTAGCGTAAACAGCAATTTCATAATTATTATAGTGCAACATTGGTGTCAGGTGAGTAAAAAGTTCTGCCTACAGCTCACTAGACTACAACTTCATTCCTCATCGGGCAAGTGCGATCGCTATACTCCGTGGTCCGAGTTGAAAGGCGCAGCGGTTTTGTGATTATTTGGGACTTGAGGTTAAGAGGGCAAAGAAAAGTCCGAGTATCGAACCTACGACCGGTTAACGCAAACAGTGTGGGCGTTCAATTTGCGTCCAAAGTGTTGGGCCTAAGTAGCAGTAGCTTATAAAAACGAGACATACATTATTTCGTATTATATTAATTTTAAATATATAATAAAACGCCAAAGAATGTAATACAAATTTAAATAATTATAGGGGCTTTTCTCAGATAAAGGCTGCCTTCTGAACCTGTAGTGACTTAAGTATCTTACACCTTCAGAGCCCTGTCCTAGACACCATATGGCAATTTAAACCCCATGACAGTCCCACAATTTTTTTTTAAATACTGAGCGACTACAGAGCCTGCCAAAATTAGATAGATACAACCGCTAGAAAATCATTATTCAGAAGTCAGGTAATAACAACATAGCCGCCCCCGCTGCCACTTGTGCTAGGGCCAGCGGTTTGGAATGCGACGTAAACCGCCGCAGGGTAGAAAGCGCTTGCGATGCGTCTCGCGGCACTCGAGTCGCGAAATGGGTCGCAGGCCCTACGCCACACATACTATGTATATTTTAACTACACTGACTACAGTCATGTTCCTGCACATAGCACCTGCGAGTACCCACTACTTGCCGCGTGACAGAGAATCTAACCGACACGCCAAATGGTCACTTGCATGTTTGTTTGCACTTGCTGTGCAGTTTTGGAGGTTTGGAATAGGAACATAGATCGCTCGAAGATGGTAAAATAGCGCTACGCTGACCGTCTCTTTGCGATGTTAGCTCTGTTGGTTGCTTGAGCTGTGACGGAACACATCATTTGGAAACTATAGCACGGTTAGGGTACTCAACTTCAAATTGGTAATCTATCGTCAAGCATCAGTGTGTGGCACTTGAGAGCCACTTCCCTAATATTTGAGCTTACCACCTCCGGCCACATCATCACTTACTATGCTGAGATTGTGGTTAGACATAATCGTATACATAGTAATAGTGTTTTAATAATTTATTGTAGTCAGCGTACTAATATAGAATATCTAACATTACATTGTACTAATTATTGCATATAAATGTGAATATGAACAAGGAATGTCTCCATATCCGTAACTAAGAAAATTACAAATTTTAAATTATAAAAAATACTGATAAGAAAAAGCCAATGGCTTTCCATTGAATGGAAAAATGCAGTGTAAAGCCGGTTTCTTCGTACCTTCCGGATTCCCAACCTGCTACTCTAGGTCACCGTGTGCCGTCTCGCTCACACGTATGGAGCACGACTGAGATTGCAAGATCGATTTGGGGTCGTGTCGCCCTAACCTAGATTGTCCGTGCTCGGCAGACTTTGTAAAGCCTCACTCGATTTTGCGTTTAATTTGTATGCTCATCTATTCATTTGACAGTTATCTATACTCATAAATAAAAGAACAATATCATTCGTTGGTAAGCACTTTAGCGTAAGCGTTATCACTTGAGAATAGTTGAATTTGGTATTTTTAAGGCGCATAATGGCCCAAATAAGATTTTTAAGGAAAGAATAATTGGGACAACCTCGTAAAATTTAAATATATTCGGGAAAAAAACAATATCTATAGCATACGTAAGATTCTATTAATATTGGTAATATATTCCGATAGTAACTTATATTCTTTAACATTATATGGACGGATTAACGGAACTTTTTAAAACTTTACCGGCACAACATTAATATTTTACTAATTAATACTATCAAACAAGATCCAGATCACTTGTTTTACAGAAAAATCTGTATCATTTACAAAAATACATTGGCAGTTACCAAAATGCAAAAACCACAATCAATGATTGGTGAAATTAGAAAGGTATTTTGCAATGTCTATTTAAAACAATATTCGAATCACGTTACGGAACACTTACAGTGCGAGCTAGACTTGCACTTGGCCACTATTTCAATCTCCTAAATACACGCTGAGTTCAAAGTTTCAAATAACTCCAATGATATTACAAAACGTTTTTGGAACCCTAAAAACTAGACTCAACGAAAGGATTGTAAAATTTAATGGACTACAGAATGAGTCATTTATTGTTGAATTATGTAACTTTATGAGATATAGTAATGGATGCCACTCGTTAGTAAACGGTTACTCTGATTTGTAATGGATATTTTGGTAATTAAGAATTTTTTTTTTCGTTGCGTCACGTTTTATTTTTGTCAAAGCTGGAACTTTCGTGATATTACACACTTTACACTGTGTGGTGGTGGTCCTATGTGGTAGAATGCATACACAAACACCACAAACTGGCAGACGATCCACCTGTAAGTGCCCATGTACATATACAACACCAGGGTATCGCTAATGCTTTGTCGACCCTGATACGTGAAGTTGCTGAGTCTCACGTGCTTGTAATTTCACCGGCCACACTACTTCACGGGAGAAATGGGTATGGTGGTGGCACCTCGGACGAACTCTGCACTAAGAGCTCTAAATTTATGATATTGTAACACATTGGATACAAACTTTTCACTATACGAGTATACCTAAGTTCCCAGTTAAAATTCGTCAGGTAGCTATCATGGTATATCTGTAAGCATTTACGCTCTAATGATTTTTACTCTGTACTTAGTAAATTATATAATCATTTTCACAATTGCTGTAATTTTCATTTATATGTCCTAAGTAACATAGAAATAGATACAGGTGACAGGAGTGGAGACAGGTGTCCTGAAATACAGGTTATTCGCCAAGTCAATTACAGTTTCCCCACAATATTTTTCGTAAATTGTATTGTCATTATATTCACTACTAGGTGTCCCCCGTGTTCCAGGTGTTCCCGAGGGATGTTTTATTTTCCCGGATACAAAACTTTAAATATTAAAGTGTCTATGTGCCAAATTTCATCCAGATCCGTTCTGTAGTTTTTGCGTGAAAGAGTAACAAACATCCTGACAATTATAATATGGATATACATCAATTATTGACCAGAAAATAAATACTACTAACATAATTTTTGGCTTGACTTAACTGAAAATATTAAAGATAAGCACTGAGATTAAAAGGTGTTTGTTCGTAATTGAAAAATACATTTTTAAAATAAATAAAAAAATATTAATCATATAATAAATAGGTTTCACGATATGTTCTGAATGTAACAACCGCGACGAGCTTGGGACAAACTAACCGACAACTTGCGTTTACTTATTGATATAGTGATAACTGATTAGTTACACTGACACACTTATCATGTTTAACATTTTATACTTGGCGAATATTATCTATTAGACGTGGCAGACGCCGCGGACTTGAATCGACCAAGGAGTTTTTAGTTATTTTTGCAATATCACAATTCAGAAATTATTTTGTTTAAAACCGGTCAATTGTATGCACTAGATAAATATTGTTCGATCGAAGGTAAAAGGTAAAGGTTCAATAAACATTAGAAATTCAGATGAATATTGGCTATTGGTGAAAAAAATTATGTTTGCTTTTTAAGTTTGATTCTAATAAACTTTATGAAATGATTTTGATTTTAAATAACGCCATCGAACTCTGACGCATTCGAAGTAGTTCGTTCAATTTCGCTTGCCAGAATCCATCGGTTTCGGTCCATTTTGGTGAATGTTCAGCCGAATGTAGAAGCCAAAGGCTCGATAGGACAATTTATATAAGATTTAATGTTCAAAAATAATTGTAGATATCGTCGAAGTTTCCGGGATAAAAAGTAGGTTAAATCCTTAGCCATCCCCTATCATCTATCACCACGCAAAGATTTTGTTAAGCCATTGCACCGTTTGGTCTGACGGACCGACAAATCAATAGTCTCAAGCATTTATTATAATGTAATTTAATTAAAACATAAAAAAGTACCTACCTAAGCAATCAATCTACAATACCAATTTGTTTTGAGCTGAATACTTTATTGTGGTGCGTTGGTCATTTTTTGAGATGGGTAATAACAATTGAACTCGCGACACCGTTACCGACACCTCTACATAGTATCTTCCCTTTACACGAGAGTTGAGTTTGGGTTGAAATACATTAATAAATTTATATAATATAAACATATATTGTGTATATACGTACTACAAAGATATATATTCATGTCAAAACTTTTCAAATAAAAAAAACAAAAAAAAAAAATCATTTCTGTTGGCACTCACGGAGTACCACTGTTTAATTCTTATTTTACCTGGTTGTTTACACGTCTGATCCCCCACTAAGCAGAGCCAGGCAACCAGATAACTGTTAGGCTACATAGGCACAAGCCTATATTCTAGGCAGCAGCCCCCATAGCTGAAGTGGTTACTAATGTTGCATTAAACTATTGAGTTGCATTTTGTAACTATGACAGACAAATGAATGTAAAAACATTTTTTTTTCATTTCATACGCAAGAGTTACCGATCGGCATCGTCACATACCACTCTTTTATGTACATACATGCCTTAACATAATGGCATAATCGATTCCGTATTGAGTACGATCATTGTGTTCGTCAGTTGGACCGTGAATCCTGTCACTATAACCTCCCCCCTTCGTCTCTGGACTCCTCTCCCCCTTTATGAATCTCATTTACGTGGCCGCTTACGCAACAGTGTAAATGCACTCGTGTGTGTAATGTTTTTTAATGCAAGGGTGATTTGGTTCCAATAAGTAATCAGGTTTTTTAATAGAACATAATACTAATGTGTTTAATATTATTATACGGTGCGGATGGATGTTAAATTGTGATTTAGTAGTTTCAAGATAGCTTATTTAGTTGCTAGATTTTATGTTACAAACTTGTTAAGTAATTATTTAGAAAGTATTTTTGGTTACCAATATATCCTCGGGCATTATTTACGCGGCTATCTGTTCCTAAACTAAGCATAGTTTGTAGAATTTTAACCGATTACTTTTACTTTTTTAGTGCAATATAATATAGACACTCTGTTCTTCATATACATTGACGTTTGTTCTGAATGGGAATTGAGTCCACGAGCAACCCAATACACCACCAGCCCCCAAAATATTCTGTTCCGTCTGTAAAGTAATTATGCCTATGTGTAAGTTTTCCAAATATCTTCCTTGTTTGTATTTATCTGTAGAGTCGATTTTGCAATAGTATCTTATGTTTTTTTACGGAAGAATGTCCCTGTCAGTTAAAAGGAACAAAACAAATAAATTACCCTTATAATAGGTTGGATGCGCACGCGCAACGGACAAAAATCATAGATTAACGAAACTAGGAAACAGAACAATGGGCGATGTCACAGTGCACGCAGCTCTAATGGTGCGTTTAAAATTATTTTACACACGGTACCGATACCAAAACAGACTCTCACGTACGGTCAGCGAAATAAATTTATATTGTATGCATTTCTGTTAAGATTTTTTTGTAATTTTAGTAGTATTTTAAAGTTGTACAGCCAAATATCTAGATTCCTTTAGATTTTAATAATAACTTAATTAGTTAAATAATAAGAAAGTTGAAGCCAGTAAATTGATATCCATATTCAAACATCTTACTGATAGCTCCTTTGTATATATTTATTAATTTTCTCCAGGGATCTTTCGCACCCTCAGAACGATAGGGGCTTAACTCAAAAAATCGCTTTTGGCACATATCGATTTTGGGTGACTTTTGCACGAAGCGGGGAGGGTGGGACCCGGTGTTATATAGGCTGAAGTATCGGTATGCTTATTCTATCATTAAACTGACTATGTTTTACTCTTTATCGGATAGTGCGTACTTTGTTTGTTTAGTCTCTCTATGATCGTAATCCATTTCGAAAAAAAAATAGGTAAGCCCTTATCGTACTGAGGGTGCGTTATGTGTTTCGGGATTAAAATATAACTATATCACTCGAGAAGAGTGTAGCTTTCTATAAGAGAAAGAATTTTTGAAATCGTTAGAGTTTCCGCGTAAGGCTGTAAAGCCATCTGAGCCTTTGCGACAGATAAAAAAAAGTATGAATCGAAACATACAACTTCTACTACGACTACAATCATTGTAGTGAAGATATAGAGGCACTGTTTAACAGACCAGAAAAATATTTTTAATTTCCCAATTACAGCTATCAAATCAATTCGATATCAACTTATGCATTAAATGAACGTTGCACGTTACGAGTTGCCGGTATGCGTAAAAACCAGCTTTCCATTCTCCGTTCATTCTTCAGAAAAAACGCATGAAGCCGGTCTATAATCACTTGGACTGATAAAACGTTGCCTCGATGAATTTTAACCATTTCCTTATAGTATAAGAACCTTACAACAGATTATGTTATAATCTTATATTTAAATCGTTCTCGCCGTTCTTTTTATGGTAATACTAGATTTCTTGGGTTAAAAGGTATCCTATGTATTCAGTGCCAAGTTTCAACCATCCTAACAAACTATCTCATCTTAAATATAAGTTGGATTCAAAAATTCAAAATTCAAAACCATTTATTCAGTTTAGGCCTTCGGAGGGCACTTATGAAGGTCAAATTTAAAGTTACTGAAGCTACAACCGGTTCGGAAGTCAGCCTTCAACTGAGAAGAACCGGCAAGAAACTCAGCAAGGTTACATTCTTTTTTATTTCTTATATAATTTTTTATCTATTCTGACTTTTTGGCTATTTTATAATTTCAATTTTACATAATTTTATATTTAACAATTACAAAATACTTATTATAGGTAACATTAAAAAACAAAACAAAAAAAAAATATGACAAGACTACAAAATAGAAAATAACAATAATTAGGTACTTACAACTTAAAAAAGAGATTTAGAGGTGCACTGTGCAGAGAGCAGCTATTTGGCTGTTTATAATCTAATAAGAATATGTGACTGTTATTTTAATTTCTGTCCGGCTGAAAATTTTCCCCGAATTGTCTCCGAAACGGCTGATATGATTTGAAATTCAATTTGGCACACAGATAAAGTATTTTCTGGATAAACATTACATTATCGCAGAGAATTTAAGATCATTCATTCACTTTCATCTTTCACACAAACTTTAATCATAACTTGAATTACATATATACCTCACTGGTCTCGGACTCATTGGCCAAAGTACACGCCGACATTACGGCTACAAGTCACTCCAGTTTTATTTTTTAGTTTAGTCATTTAGTTACACATATTTGACCAATTATTTTACAAAGTTTACAAGCAAGGGGCGTCATTCATGCGTGTTCATCCCTTTGCGTGTGAACTGATAGCCGCCGGCATCATGGTCAACCGATTGCGTACTTTTGTCAGCGTATGCGCGCTTGCCTACTTCTCGGCAAAAGCAAAACGCTTATAAACGCGCTAATCTCTGGAATTATCAGTCAGATTTGAAAAAATATTTTTGCCTAACTATTGAGGAAGGCTATAATTTATTACTATGCTAAGACCCATTGCGCCATGGAAAAGAAAAAAAAAGTTAAAATTGCTAAGCGGGCAGGCGATGCGACGTGGTGGGTCAACCGTGGGGCATAGTTATAAAAATAGAAAAGAAGAAATTAGCTGACTGTAAAGGAATCTCTGTGTACCAACTCCTGAAGACCGTGTGAAGCCGCTTTTAAGCTAAAAAAATAAATATTCTAGGACATTCCTTACACACGGCTATTCCAAAAACAGACATATACTATTTTTATTCTAAATAAATACCTTTAAAGATATTTACACTTAAAACTGAACCAAACAGACGTTATTCGTATGTGGGAATGGAACCTACGAACTGTAGCGTGGCAGTTAGGGGTTCGAACCAATAAGCCGACCCGTCGACAAATACAAATATTTTTAATTTTTTGTTTTGATAATATAACTTTTATATCACTTTTTTCACCCCTCTACCTGTGTTTTCCGTTAAGCAGTAGCTATGTCAGCCATTCCATAAATAACCCAATCATAATTCAATCGTTAATTCAATTCACATACGCAATACAATTACAAAATAGATATTATTGCCTCCAGAGACACGGTGCTTACCCACTGACAATCGCGGCGCGAGCGCACGTTATGTACCATGTTGAATCGGTGTAACTCGGGCATTACAAGGTTTTTATAAATTTGGTAGCAATCGACTATGAAACAGTTGGTATGAACCTTGTTTCAGAGAGTTAAGTTTCATAGTCGAATATTTATTCATCCTGCAAAGAGTTTCATACTCATCAAGTCTCTAGTCTAATGAGTTTAAGTACCATCTATAAGAATATTCCCATATATGGCAGGCAGGCGGACGTCAAAATTTGAGAAAAGAGACAAAAAAATGCCCCGGATGATAAATAAAATGAGCGTATGAAATTTAAGGGTAAGGTAATAAATTTCTTGAATATAATATATTTTTAGTACAAAAGGCTTTCTACACCAAAAACGATTATTTCAATGGCGACAATGCTTGAGTGTAGCCTGGAGAAAAATCTTATTGTGAAAAATTACTGAGTTTATTACCAGCCGTTTACCATTGATTGTTTTCAGAAAAACAAACCTTCTAACCGGCGTTAGTCTGATCGATCATAAGTGCCTGTGAAGACCTATTTGAATAAATGTACTTGATGACTTTATATTTCTTTTGGTGACTTATATGATGATAAGGAAAACATGCTTACACACTTAATACTGACATCCTCAAATGAGAAGCAGCTGCCGAAATCTGTAGGACACTGTGATGAAGCAAATAATAAACTAGAAAGAAAATTCAGAAAAACATAGGTGGGCTCGATTCCCATCCAGGGCAAACATTGTCTGCATGAAGAGCTGTTTGGTTTGTGTCTGGGTGTAAATATATTCAAGTATTATTTATTTATTTAGGATATACAATACAAATTACAACCAAAAGGTTACCACATAATAAGTAATAATACATTTAGAGCTGGGTTGTAACTCAAAACATTTCTAGTTTTGACACAGAAAAACAAAACTAGAAATGAATACCAAGTCAAATGCGATGAAAGTGCAAGTGAGCCCTCCCAAATGACAATATATCCCAGTATTAGTCGGCCTACCATATCCAACAGTAGCCCACATGATGGACAGTAAAACTAAGTTATATATTTAATTATGGTTATATTATAATTGTAACTAATAATTAGCAACGATTGAATGATGATTCAATTTCAATTGTAGGCTTAAATGTGTTGAAATAATAATAATGTGGCAATTATATTTAATTAAGCTGTATGTTCTGAATCAGTAAACGTAATCTTTAACATGCATTTCCGACATTTTATTCCGATTTGATTCCATGTTTAATGGTTATTAAAAGGCGTTGCCTTAATTATGAAGTAATTTTCATACAATACGTCTTCTTATTTGCCACATCTAATATATGAAATGTGTGTATGTTTATTCGTTCGTTATTGCACCAATTATTCCTTTGCGGTGATACTTTGAAGAGTTATTGTGAGTGATTTAACCCATGCTGGTAACAACTATTAATAAGTGAAGTCTATGGCGATATGCATAAAAAAGATTTGTCAGCTTCGTAATGTGAATGGGCTTGTCATCATCATCATCATCATCATGGATGTTCACCTCGAACGGTCCCGAGCAGTCTGCATCCCACTTGTCATTGACCATAATCTCACCAGATAAAGTGATGATCTGCCCGAAGGTAATCACACGTACCGTATTTATTTTACCCTTAGAGGTGTTTTTTAATAAAATCTCAAGCTTTGGAGTTGAAAAAGATCTTTCAAGGCTTTAAAGCTAATTTGCTCAAAGCAATCCTAAAAATTATCCACGTACGTACGTACACATACATACTCATGTATTACACGTGACGATACCTTTGTTGTGTGCTGAATACCAAATAGTTTGGCCAGTATCGGACCGAACAAGCGTACAACTGAAAATCAACTTTAACACCCTTTCATTAAGGTCCATATTAACATTGATCAGGATTGTTGGCCCGATCAAAAGGTTATTTTCTATTATTCTGTATCGTATTGATATTTTCCGGGAATACTATTGCTTTCAATTAGATATTGGCAGTTTTAAAGGTGGTCAGAGACCCTGACAGCCACGCTGCAGGTCGTGGGTTCGATTCCAACCCAGCACAAATATTTGTGTACATGAATATGTCTGTTTGTTCTGTGACTGCATGTAAATATTGATTTCCATAGTACAAACTCTACTTAGTTTGGAATCAGATGGCCATGTGTAAAGAATGTTCCAGGATATTTATTATAAGTGATGGTATAAAAGATGTTAATTTATAAAAACACAATACAATTAATCTTAAAATAATTTGTCGTATTTGAAGATTTTCAAAGAGTACGGACTAAGAATCCGTAGAAAATGTAAAAAAAAAAGTGATGGTATAACGTATTGCCTGCATCAAACTTATCCAAATACTGGTATCACGAAACCCAAAGTTGATGTTTGCAATGCGCGGGTATCTTTGGCGCCATCATATTTATTAAAATCCTACAATTAACTGTGAAGAATATCTCAGGATATCGAGGCTATAATAATATGAGATATCGAAATAAGTATGTCATAGAAAAATCGTCCTTATGGATTTTGAAATAAGATTCGTCTATTGATCTGATGGTAATTATACAATGATGCTAATGAACCTTATTAAAAGAGTATAAGAGTTCCTTTTTCTGTAACACTCCCAGCTGTAAAAATGGGCCAATTAGCGACTTTAAGGGTATTTCATTCAAGTTGGCAGATTTACGCAAGAAAGCTTAGTATATTAAAAGGTCCTTGATCTTGCGTAACGTAAAAGGGAAATCGATGGAAGGTCTATTAATAACTTATGTCCTTGAGAAAATAAATCCGGTGTAAGTCTTTGATAAATTGTGTTAAAATAACAGAGCAGCGTATTGCACTTGTAGCTAATTGGCAAACACTACTTTAAAGGTACTAAGAAAAATGATTATTTTTATTCAAATGAATAGAATGAAAGGAATGGAGATCCTTCAAGTGGTACGGTAATAATGGAGTTGGACTTATAAACCTCGACTAAACAAAACTGAATCCGATTTTATAATACATTGAAGGAGAGTCTTTTTTGTAAATGCCTACTACGATCCGGAGAGAACTATGCAGTTGGGCTTCAAAGTTAAGGCACCTGTAAAACTGCTTAACAACCTGTAATTGAGGACCGAGGTGACCTGTATCTAAAAAATAGAGTAACTGACCTGCATCTGAAACCAGGAGTCAGCGTAGCCGGAGGCGTGCGGTGCGCCCCAGCGGCCGCCGCCCGGGACAATCTAAAATAAACACATTTATTAGCAAGCATAATAATATATCACTTATTGTTGCAGTAATAGAGCTCATAGTGCAGAGTTCGTTCGGAGAACTATCACCTTTCCCATTACCGCCGTGAAGCAGTGCACTAGTAGTATTGTGTTTTGGTTAGAAAGGTACCGAGGTGAAATTATAGGTGCATGAGACTTGACAACTTCACGACTAAGGGTCGACAATATATTGGCTTATTTTGTCACAAAATGTCTATAGGCGGCGGTGATTACTTGCCATGAAGTGGACCGTCTGCTTGTTTGTAGCCCTACTTGACATAGAAGAAAAGTAACATTATTTAATAAAGCACTTAAATCATGCTTTATGGAAATTGACGGTCTACTTGCAATTGGCCACCGCTAATGATCATTTACAATACCAGGGGCTTCGACATTGCATTGGCCCTGGGACAACACAAGTTTATTAGCATCGACATCTAATGAACAGCTTAAATCATGGGGTACACATAGTAATTGGTTCCAGCCCGTGGCCATTTGCAACACTAGGGGCATCGCCAATGCGTTGTCGACCCTGAGACGTGAAGTTGTTAAGTCTCGAGTGCCTGTAATTTTGCTGGAAGTAGGTTTTAGTCACGCAAACTGTAGAATTGTAGGATTCCAGCATTCAAGGTGGACTCTACTGAATAATTATATATACTACACATTGTCTGTGGGTCAATTTATCGTTTGCATGCGAGTGACTTGACGTTTTGTAAAGGACGATCAAACGCTTTAAGTGTGTCAATTATATTAAAGAGTGAACAGTATAGTCTCGGTATAATCTCCATAAAGTCCTCCTTTCGTTTGCATGGCAATGTAAATTTTATGAAGGGTTCTTTTTTATGATGGCGATCATATCGAGACTAGATCGGAAATGTATTTAACTATTACACATTTGGTTTCATTTGGTTGGAAAAAAATATTCCTAGCACTCTTTAATCACGACCTTCTGAGCCCAAACTAATTTATACTTTGTATTATGTAGGTACTTCCATGTCCATTTGGACATACTTTTAAGTACATGTTCATGCACACAAATGTTTTTCTTGGGTGGGAATTGAACCCACTGTCTGTTTCTTGTCTGCTCCAAGCCGTCAAGAAGCTTTTAAGTAGTAAAATCGATTGTATCCTTTATATGTAGACTTTTAAGAAATTTAAAGTTAACGTAAAACTAACTTACTTTACACTTACTTAACTTAGCTTAACTATAACAACAACAAAAAAAGCTCTTAAACTAAGCTAGAAAAAAATGTGCATAATATCCAGGGACATTCGTCTCACACGATTATATGATACCAAACAAAGCTGGGAGAGGGAGATGCCAAGGTTAATCGACACAAATCTCTCGCAAGGAACGCTTAATTAATGTTATTGTAACAAGGGATTTCGATTGTTAAGTAGGTATTATAAACGAAAAATAATGAGTTTTTTTTTGGGGTTATTATTTATTATCTGTACTCATTTAATGCAAAATGTTTTTTTATTTTATTTTATACCTCATAAAAGCAGGCGGTTCACCTGATGTAAGTGGTAACCCACGCCTATAGACAGGGGCGTCGCAATACATCCCTGATACATAATATTGTTAAGTCTCATGATCCTGTAATTTCACCGGCCCGTAGTAGCCGCATAGTAGTTACCCGCCTACCTTTCTAGCCGAAATACAGTAATACAAGTGCATTACTGCTTCACTGCGGAAATGGGTACGATAGTGCTTCGTCGGATAAACTGCTCTAAGAGCTCTAATACTCTAAAATTCTTCATTCATAGTTTTGTCTTTATTCACCCTGTAGGTACTTATACGAACATATCCAGATACAAAACTAACATATATATTCATGCACACCAATTCTGGTAAAAGGAATTCAATCTACGATCTCCGCCGTGAAATTCAGTGTATCTAATCACCAAGCTAACAATAACTTATATTATTTCTAGCTAGTAACAGGGACAGCTGTCCCCCGCGGCTTCACCCGCGTTTCCGAGGGATGTAACATTTTCCTCACACAAAAAGTACCCTATGTTACTTCTAATACCTCCAAAAATATGTGTACCAAGTTTCATAATAAACAAACTTACATTCACATTTATAATATTAGTAGGGATTATTATCACAAAAATATCAAAACAAGCTAGCGGAAGCTCGTACAATATTGATATTAAATATGAAACCTTTGATTAAGTGTAGGTTCTAGAAGGACACATGAAGGTCAAAACTACTGATGACACCACCTCGGAAGTCAGATTTAGACCATAGAGTCTTATTCTGTTCATTAAACTAAGACCTAAAAGCACGAACTTCTATCGAAAGCTTATCGAATGCGCCAAAAACCAATCCAATGGGAATTTGAACATCGCGCAAAGTCACGGTGTGCAATTTTACATAAAAACAAGCTTTTTGGCGCAATTGGTACGATAACGCTCTGCTTGCGATAGGGGCACACTTGTAGCTGAAGGGTAATCCAAAAACGTTATTATTTCAAACCTCGGTAAAATTTGGGAATACTAAAAGCAAAGTAACACATATTGGAAGAAATACAAAAAAAAAACCTTGGACATTCATCGCATAGTTATCTGATCTAGAATTACCCAGAGCTTTTATTACTGGTTCTATGACAACCAAATAACTGATAGCCCTACTATTTAAATACATACTTATAAAGATCCTAAAAGATGGTTAACATCGCAACAAAACCTATTACGTAGTACATAGTATAAACGGACAGACTTAGACTTAATAGCAACTTTATTAATATTGACATCAGAGATATATCTTCAAATCATACTTAACTGTACTAAATCACCGCAAATCTACTGAATATATCGGTATGAGACTGCCATTCGACGCGGAATTTTTCCTAGATGGTTATAGGCTATACAACGCGTTACAAAATACCCTAGTAAGCTATCATGTCAGAGAACCAGATTATTCAACAAAAAGGCCTACGTACCTATTTGACTTAATAATTTTCTACTTTAAAAGTTTTTCTATTTTTCATTCTTAAAAATCAGTTTTTTTTTATTATTTTGGGGTATGTTATACATCGTTACTTCTGTTCTTAAATATTGTGAATGGACTCGGTTATAGGCCATATATGATATCGATAAACGCGGGTGAATCTGCGGGGGACCGCATAGCTATTTATTAATGTATTTTAAAGGAACACCTACAATATACACATGAAGTATACATAATTAAATTAATTATCAGTAAGGTTCTGATATAATATGTCTCTTACAGGTGTACACAACATTCACAGAACTAGTTCATTGATTTATTCCAAAAAAATCAGATATAAAAGTTACAGGTAATAAAATAAAAGATTTTAAAATATACTGTTGTGAGGAATCGTCATCCATAGTCATTATAATGGACAATAAACGGGGCTAACTGTACATTTATCTATAGAAAAATCGTATATTCCGCTGGCTGTCTCGAAGAAAGTAGTTTGGTCACAGTACAGGCCGAGAACTACACTTCAAAAGTGTATAAGCTATATAGACGGGCCAGTTGGCTCGGTGGTTAAGACCCTGGCCGCTACACCACAGGTTGCGGTTTCGATTCCCACCTAGGACAAACATTTGTGTGCGTGACTATGTCTGTTCTGCGTCTGGGTGTAAATTTCAAAATAAGTTTAAATTTTGAAAAGAAAGTTGTAAGTAACAGTTATGCCTAGTTTGGGTTAAGTTGGTATGTAAAGAATGTCCCAGGATATTTATTTATTTATATAACGACTTTGTTAAAATACAATAACCTAGCAAAGTTATAAAATAATGCATTAATTGAAAAACAATACAGCTTTAGAATATTTTTGCCTGTATTTATTTTAATAATGCAAGTCCCCCGTGGTTTCACTCGCGTTCTCGAGAAATTACTATTTATCGGGATATAAAGTATCCTATGTATTAATCCAGGTTATAATCTATCTAGGTGCCAAGATTTATTAAAATCCGTTCAGTTTATTTTGGGTGAAAGAGTAACAAAGATCCATCCGTTATCAGTTATTAGTAAAACTTAGTTGAATTATTTTACTAGTAACCTGCCCGGGTTTTACCTGGGATAATATAAATATTCCCTACACATTGACCTATTGAAAGATCTCTAAATTGTGGTGAAAATCGTATCAAAATTTATTGAGTTGTTAAGAAGGAATAAGCAGAGAAAGAGACAGACGGTAAGAGACATTTTGTTTTATAATATACTAGCTGTGCCTTGCGTCTTTGCCCGCTTTAAATCCTGGTTATAAATCTTCCTCCTGAATTACTCTATCTATTGCTGAAAACTGCATTAAAATCCGATGCATAGTTTCCGATTCTATAAAGGACATACAGACAAACATTGATTTTTATATATATAGATAGGGATCTAAAGTATTCTTATGCATGGGCTTGCATTGACCATTGACGTGATTGGTCGAAGGTTGTATGCAAGAAAAGTAAAGAGAGTTCAACAGCTGGACACAAAAGTGGTAACTTACGTGGTAAGTCAAAAATTCTGTTCAGTATTTCTGTGTGTTAAAAGATAATGGCACTAAACCCTATAATCATACGATAGCTTTTTCTATGTAGGAAATATAAACCACTGATCTATACTTACTATATTATAAAGAGGAAAGATTTGTATGAAAGTATGTTTGTTACGCTTTCACGCAAAAACTACGAAACGGATATGGATGAAACTTGGCACATAGATAGAGCATACCCTGGAATAGCATATAGGCTACATTTATCCTGGGAAAATGAGATATCCTTCGGGAACGCGGGTAAAACCGCGGGGGACTTTCTTGATAACATTACTATATCAGAGTTTGTAGCAAATTCATTTGGATTATTAACGTAAGGGTGTAACTAACTCCTAATTACACCTTAAAAAGAAAAAGAATCCTCCGTCAATCAAATCAATCAAAGTAACGATTCATAAAGATTTTATTTCGACTAACAAATAAACAATTTAATAAATACACGGGTAACTTTAGGTAGCCTAACTTTATCAAAAACAAAACATTCTTAATCCCAAACCTATCGAAACCTTTTGAAAATATTTCTTATTTGAATAATTAAAACAAAGCTTACATAAGAGTCTTAAAAAAAGTAATTGAATGCAATGGGTGTGAAATAAAAATACGTTTTTTAATCTGTTACTAATTCCCCAAACGATTTAAACGTTCCTTTGCAGAGGGAAGTATTATTCTAAACGAATTCCTTAAGCGTTCCTGGAGAATAAAATGCTTAAAATTTATTGATATATTACATCTTACTTCTTTTATAAATGCAGAATCCTGGAACTGGAACTGCTGAACGAATCTTGATGAAATTTGGCACAAAGATATATAATAGTCTGGTATAGCACATATACTATTATCTCGAGAAATGTAGGTGAAACCGCAGGGACAACTAGTATTTTATAAATCTTACTGTTCATGTCTCCTAGACCTACAAACAGTGAGGGTATTCATTCAGTCAGCGAAAATTATATACGGAGATAAATCTATCGATTGGGAATATCTCTTAATTCTTTTTGCTACTTTTGTTTTGTTCCTTAGAAAGTTAACATCCGTCAAAATGGTGTAGATAGATTAAACAGATAGCATATTTTTGAAAGATACTCAGTTTTTTTCCCTATTAAAAAACACGAATCTGATGTAATGACTGATCTAACAATCTAAAGAGAATATCAATATGCACACGTTGCTACTCATGCTTTTTAAGGAATCCTTAGAAAGTTATTACCCGTGAAAATGGCGTAGGTAGAGTAAAACAAAATGAAAGCAGAATGTTTTTGATAAATACTTAGTTATAAAACAAAACAGATAATTTGAAAATCTACGGATAATACCAAAATGCACACGCCCGTTATTCTCAATGAAGTACAAAGGACTTGCTATTGAAACTACCATACAACAAAAGATAGTTATGTCCCATCGCCGGCGCATCTGTCAGCCACAGGTAATTTTTGCTTCTTACAAACAAAATCTGGTAATCAAACTTAGGACTGAAGTTATGCCGTTAGACCATTGAGTACTAACATATGAAAAATAGTATATAGTAATATAATTAGTTAAGTCATGTTAATATTTTAGACAATTCCGGTGAGAAAACTATTGCACAGTGGTAACAGAGTAGTCATAGTGGAGGAACAGTAGGTTATATGTGCTACCAGCTTCGGCAACGGTAAAATTGTGGTCAAAAACAATGATTACAGCCAAAAATATCTCAGCTATCATTATAAAGCGGTAAAGTTTGTACATTTTTAAGTGATCTAGGTAATCTCCGAAACTATTCTACCAATTTAAATAACTGACAGAGATAGGTTGATGATGATGATGATATATACTGTACCCGTGACTTCGTACATGGGATAACTATAAATTAGTCTTTCAAATCTTTATTTTTGTGAGCCGATTTTGTTTAAATAAAGCCTATGTTGTCCCAAACTACGTTACAGTAATTTATGACACGTTCCGTTTCATTAAGTGTTTACAAACAAAGCTTTAAAAAATGCTCTCTACATCAACCGCAATCAGTTTTAGTCAAAATATAGTTTTTCTTTTTTTTTTATGCCACTTGGGCCGACAAACAAGCAGACGGTCCACCTGATGGTAAGTGGTCACCGCCGCCTATGGACATTTGCAACACTAGGAGCATCGCCAATGCGTTGTCGGCCCTGAGACGTGAAGTTGTTAAGTCTCAGGTGCCTGTAATTTCACCGGCTCCCTTACCTTTCTTACCGAAACACAGTAATACAATTGCACTACTGCTTCACGGCGGAAATGGGTATGGTACTTCCCCGGACGAACTCTGCACTAAGAGCTCTACTACTCTAAAACTTAACTAGATGTCTCCCGCGTTCCCAAGTGATGTCACGTTTCCCCGGATAAATAGTGCCTATAATAAACCCTATATGTAATTCCCGAATATGTTCTACCTATGCGCCAAGTTGCATCTAAATTCGTTTGGTATTCGACGTGAAAGAGTATCAAACTTGCATCCTCAAAAACTTTCATGTTTATTATATTACTAGAATGTAGAATCTCTCAATTGTTTTGTCTTACTTTGAAAATAATTTTCCTGGAATACTGTTTCTATCTCGGGAATGTAGAAGATCTCCCGGGGAAGTAGAAGTTCCCTTGGAAAATATCGTAAGATGGATAGTCTTAATAATCTATTTAAATGTGTAACACGGTTAGAACATTATTGGTGTATTGTTAATTTTTAATGCGTGCATAGATACATTTAATTTTGTTTCTTTTTAGTGCATTATTTTTAACTTTCCCCGTGGTTTTACTCGCGTCTCAAAATGTTATAATTTCCCGTGATTAAAAGTATCCCATATGTATCCAGGTTATGAACTATCTATGTGCCAATTTTCATTCAAATTTATCATAATTTTGTAGTCTTTGCGAGAAAGAGTATACCTTCCAAACATTCTTACAAACTTTCGCCTTTTTAATATTAATAGGATATGTATGTATAACTGTCGAAGTTATTATAAAGCGTATGCTACTTTAAGATTTAGGACTGTTTATATTTAGGTACCTTTTAGCATAACAGCTGTTTTATTAAAACTCACAGCCATTTGAATATCTGTACTGGATCAAAATAAATGATTAAACAACTAACCAGTGTATCTAATATAAAAATAAATATATTTGTCTGTATATCCTTTATAGAATCGTAAACTATGTAACGGATTTTAATTTATAGCTTCAGTAACTTTAAATTTGACCTTCAAATGTGCCTTCCGAGGGCCTAAACTGAATAAATGGTTTTGAATTTAGTTTTTTTTAATGCAGTTTTCAGTAATATATAGAGTAATTCAAGTGGTGTATAACGAGGCTAGAAAGCGGGCAAAGCCGCAGGCCGCAGCTAATTGAACATAAAAAGCAAATGGATATAACAAATGAGATTAAAATCCTTTTATTTTTTTTAATGATCTAACCACTAAGGGTGTGTTTTTTAATGCTGTACAATTACGACATCGCAACTTGCAATTTCACGCAGAACTTGATACAAACAGTCGTTTAGACATTTAATATATAGTTGCTGGATTGACATTTCCGTTTGCATCCCTAATTTATTTTTAATGCTAGGGATTTTTACACTACAATCATTTATAACCCTGGTACAGACAAATTATCTTTAATTTTACATATCTTGCGGTTACCTTTTTTATTTTGATTTAATATTATTATAATGTAGTTGATATTTTTATTTAAGTTTATTAATTTGTAAATTCTAAATAGAACAATAATACCAAACAGTACGTATTTATACCATTTAAAATGCCTAATAACCTAAAAGGATAATAAAAATCAACAAGGTACTCCTTTATGTAAGAACAGGTAATTTAATTTAAAAAATATTGTTTACTTATTTGTACGAATATTTTTCCTGTTAAATATTATTTTCACTGGCGAGTGTTCGCATTTAGAACATTAATATAACTAGCGTAAGTATAAAAATATTATTCAATGTGACACAGCACGATTTTACTATCCTTAAAATGTTATAAATAAAAAGTCGCGATTGTTATTTTTTTTTTACTTTTTAAATTGATGTAACTACGTTTTAAGGTGATTATTAAATGCAAAATTGTCGTAGCATGAGCTTAGGTAGTAGCTATGTTAATGCTAAGCCATAATCAACATCTAGACTGCAATTTAAGTATTGAAATAATTATGTATCGCGTGTCGTAATTTTGTCACAGACTTGGTCTGTTGCCGTCGGCTTCGTTGATGTCTTTTCCACGCAAAGTGCACTCGTAGGCTATTTAACAAACATCTAAATATACGTGCAGGCTCCCTTCGATATGTGCCGTTTTATTTTATAAATGCAAAGCAGTACTTGTTTAAAAATAATATTCTATTATGATTTTTTTATATGCAAATTTAAAATTTTCACAATAACTTTTCATTATAATTTTATTTTAACGAAATAACTTTCAAGGTTTTTTAGTTGCAGTAAAATGGTGAGATTTACAATTTTCGTACATAATTCCGCATAAACAAAGACTGCACAAGCGAATTCTCGAAAGTAAATATCACCGGCGGCCTACACGCGATGCATTTTTATCACTGAAATATTTAACTCGGAACATGTTAACAATAAACCTACTCGACAACATTATTTCATTACGGAACAAAAAAAAATTTAAATGTGTTTTATTAAATAAAAAAAATACTTGCAAATAAATCACAAATGCAAACAAACGTGCGTCACATGTGTTTGTCGTGCTAGTGCTTTCTACAAACCGAGTATGTCATATCGGGATCGTTCATTTTCACATTTTCACGCAAAAATGTATCCGCTGCACTCGGGACGCATATGTCGCAAACTGGACACTAGAGCGGTCCTCCACGGGGTGTCGCACTAAAGTCGGTCGCGCGGTAACAGGTGAGCGTACCTGGTCGCCCAAAAGGTCCTCGGCAGCTCTAATCGCGCAGCAGCCCTCCATTCGGCTGCGGCCGGGGTCGGGTCGCGGGCCGAGGGTCGCTACAGACACGCGGCCTCGGCGACTCGCTGCGGGCGCGCGAGCGGGCCTCGAGCGGGAACGTCTCTCATCGCGACGCCTGCGCGCACACACTGCGCGACACGGACTGCGCGCCGCCCGAGACCTGATAGCGCACGCTCGACCTGCTTCGCAGGGTTGCAACGAAAGTGATTAGCTTCCACGGCTGATAACGAGGGCAGGTTTCCGTTTTCAAAATAATTGCCCACAGGATATATACTATTATCACCGATTGAGGATGGACAGTACGTGTGGGCGTAATCGTTCCTAATCTACGATTGCTAAATAACTGTAAAATGTAAACGTGTGTTGTTTGTTTGGCGATTTGTCATCAGACAGCTTTCTTTATGAAGTAAGTTTTTTTGTGTTAGTCGTAGTTTGACTCGTTTATGTTATTTTGAAGTTAATATAATGTACTTAACTACATCTGAAGTATATAAATATATATATTACTTTCTAGTTTGAATTATCACTTGTTATCACAAGGGACTTGACTCGTATCAAACAGGTTGTGCCGCTGAGGCTTGCGCTGATGTGTACTGGTACAGGCGGCTCGCGTCGTGTACAGACACACACGCGGTATTTGTCTGCTAAACTGCTTTCACTGCCCTATACTTCTGCAGTTTTTGTCATGTCTAGATACGGGCGACCAATACAAGCCTACTTGTTTCGATGAACACGCAAAAAGAAGGGAGTTTTAATCTGAAATCAAAATTTATGTCTTCAAGGAGGTTTTCACATTTACGCCTACCTATTATGTTTATTTAATCATTTAAAATTTATTGGCTGATTTTAATAGTGACTTTTGGAGTTTTGAACGGATGACGGTGAGTGGTGAACGCGACTTATGGACTTTTGCAAAACAAGTGCACTTGTACACTTTGCTGCGTGAGATTGTTAGGGCAATCAAATGTAATTAGTCCATAAAATAAGTTTGATAATAAGTAATATTTTTGTTAGAAGAGATCGCTACACCGATATTTCAATATTTTTTACCTTTTTTATGAATCTCTTTATAGTAGACGTAATAAGTAGGCAGTTGAAATTTCACAGAGTTTGTAACGCTATGGCTAAAATTTAATTTTTCGGACGTTTTTTTAAATAGTATCATGGCAATCGGATGAAAATTAAAGGAAGTTTTCGAGTAGTAGAGCTCTTAATGTAGAGTTCCTCCGAGGAAGTATTACCACCTTACCCATTTCCACCTTTAAGCAGTAGTGCAATTGTATATCTGTATTTAGGTTAGAAAGGTAAGAGGGCCGGTGAAATTACAGGCACATGAGACTTAAGAACTACACGTGTCAGGGTCAACAACGCATTGACGATGCCCCTAGTGTTGCAAATGACCATAGGTGGCTGTTTCCCGCGGTTCCACCCGTGTTCTCGAGAGATGTTGCGTTTTCCCCGACATAAAATATCTTATGTGTTATGAACTATCTATTTGGCAATAAAAAGCATTAGTAGGATTTCATGTTGCATTGAGGTATAGGGGACAAACATACATACATTAATTTTTAACATATAGATAGGTAAGGTGACCATCAAAGTACCTATATGTACTATAAATGAACAAGTAACAAAGTAATTACCTATCTATAAAAGTATAATGTTGTATTTTAGCACGTGGATTAGAAGGATTTTTTCATCAATCAAGGATCATATCAGCGTTGGAATATCCACTGCTGAACATAGGCCTCCCACGTGGATGTCCACAGCGAATGGTCCTAGGCCACCTTCATGCAGAGGCTCTCTGCGAGTCTACCAGGTCATCGCTCCACCTGGTGAGAGGTCATCCCTCTCGGCGCTATCTAGTACGTGAGGACCTCGAGAACATTTTTTCCTCATGGGTCATCAGTTCGTAGAGCGTCGCCACTTTAGCTTACGGTAGGTCAGCGTAAGAAAATATTTGGTAAGACAGACATAGGTCTTTTGTTTCACTAAACTTTTGGCACATAATAGCTGTTTTAACGCCTAAGAATTATCCGTATTGCTTTGTAATAAGGGTTTGTTTCCATCATCATATAATGAAGTATAGGATCAATACACCTTGTTTGAAGGCAGTAAAGTACAATTTTGTATGACATTCCTAAACATTATCACGACTATCAAATAGTGTTCCTAGTATACTATAGCCTTTATAAAAATCTTTAAAAATGGGCCAGTTTAGACATTAGAACAAACATTTTATACTATATTAAAATCAGTTAAGTTAGTTCTTTATTTTAGTGCTGTAGACAGAGAAAGTCTGAACGCCTGATAAATTGATAGCTGCAATTATATGCCGTTAAACGCTTTTGCTGTAACTTTTTTTTAAAGTTTATAAAATGTTTTGTTTTGTATGTTAGTTTGTTCAATTAATAAACTAGTGACGGCTGTTTCGAAACATCGATGTTAGATTTGAATTTAATGTTTTTGTAAAAAAAAACATACCACTGACCCTGAAAAATGTAAACAAGGTTCCTATAAACATAGGTGTCAACATTAACGATTTTTTTCTTTTGCTATTGTTTCTTTAGCTAATCATAGATTTGCGATGATATTTCAGTAAGTTGTTGTACAAACATTGCGTGAGTACAAAAAAAGGAGCCCAACTCATACTGGGAATAGAGTATCATAAAGTAATTGATAAAAAATGTGTGTTAGTTCCCCGGACCAATTTTGATGAAATTTTTAAGCAATATTCAGATTAGTGTTCGTTTTTCTGTTTTTTGGTAGTTTTATATTGTATATAAAACTTCGTCTTACACATCCAGCAGAAGTTATCTGACTATTTAGATAATTAGGATAATTTGTGCTCGTGCGAAGCCGGGGCGGATCGCTAGTATACAATAGTCATGATTTTTTAGATACACGTAGAGCTATTTACGCGGACTAATAGATATGCCAACATAAAAAATCAGACGCAAAATTAGTTCCGAATTTGATTCAGTAACACACAGCGGTACTTTTTGTTATATACATTTCCTACTTAATATCATAAGTCCGAAAATTTCTGAGGATAGATGGATGTTTGTTACTCTTTCACGCTAAAACTACAAAACAGATTTAGATGAAACTGGGATAATAATATTTTTATCCCGGGAAAATGCTACATCCCCCGGTAAACGTGGGGAATGTTGCATAGAGTACTTCCATAATTATGACTACTTTCCTAGAGTTATGACGATGCCAAATGCACTGAGTTCTCACTGAAACCTTGAGATAGAGACAAACTTGTGATTTAGGACGGCCCTATCTATAAACGTCTGGGTCTACGTAACGTGTGAGTAAAAATAGCATTCATGTTTTCAGTTACAGTCGATCGTTCAGTACGTGTATTGAGCTTGTGGGAGGGAATTGCTAGTTGAGGAGATACTCCAACAAAGTGTGAAAAATCCATTAAAACCTACGAAGAGGATTGTTAAAAGGCTATTTAATATTATTCCATCAACATGGGGACGAGGAAAAAAAACGATGTGTAAGTAAGCTAAGCGATCTATTTTGATATCAAAACAAAACGAAGTAATTTTAATTCATAATAATATCTTGTTCGGCTCCTTTGATCACCTCAAAATTACTGAACATATCAGGAAGTGACTGCTACCATTTGACGCGGAATTTTTCGTAGATGGTGAAAAGAACCCGAGTGAAACCACGGGGGATAGCTAGTATGATATAAATATGATGTTTTATTGGATCTTGAAGAAATTAAATCACACATTTTATTTATAAAGTATAATAACACATAAGATAAATTTATCTAGAGTAAATGTACGGAATAGCAGGCAAAACAGCGGGTTAAGCTAGTTTTTAGAGTAGTAGAGCTCTTAGTGCAAAGTTCATCCGGGGAAGTACTATCACCTTACCCATTTCTGCCGTGAACCAGTATTGCACTTGTATTACTGTGTTTCGGTCAGAAAGGTAAGGGGGCCGGTGAAATTACAGGCACATGAGACTTAACAACTTCACGTCTCACAACGCATTGGCGATGCCTGTAGTGTTGCAATTGTCCATAGGCGGTGGTGACCACTTATCATCTGGTGGACCGTCTGCTTGTTTGTCGGCCCAAGAGGTAAAAAAAGAGTTAATTTTAACTAAGATAAGTAATACTAGTTACCGCTCCATGGTTTCACCTGCGTTCCTTAGTGATAATATTTATCCTGGAATAATAATACAGCCTAACATACTCGTATGTCTATATTTCTTTAAGTGTGTAGTAGTAATGCAACTTTTTCATTTTGTATTTTTATCTTGTTGTTTAATAACTTTTAATTTTGCCTAAATATTGTTATTGGTGATCACCGTTATATTTAATGTAAATAAATAAATAAATAAATGTCAATCGGGAATGGTGTAGCTACACCATTATTTATGTATAGTAAACTTTCTATCAACGAAAGAAGTATTAAAATCGAATGAGTAATTTCGGAAATGACCTCCTACATTATAAACTTTACCTCATTAAAATATACTACTTACCATCCGTAGTTTTGTCCGCTTTTCCGATGGTTCTAATGTACCCTGGAAATGTAACAAGGCCTGTGTTACTTTTGGATAATTTAGATATATTTTTTTTAACTTACAATTAAGATAACTTTTTATAATTGGAATAGATTAATAAATCAATAATACATAAATTAGCTCCTAGCTGCTGTTGAAATCGCTGGCTAATAAGTACAGTAGCCCTTATCCGTATTGACAGCTATCTCCGCGCAAAAACTATCCAACTTATTTTCATACTTTATTTCTTTATAGCTTCACGTAGTAAATCAAATTTGAGTTTGATTTTTATCATGTATTTTTGTAAACAAAAGTTGTGATTACCAAAGGTCGTCGCATTTTAACAGGGCGGCTTTGACAGCTCAAAACATCAGTTAAAAGTGAACTCTATATTTTTGTAATAAGGATTATTTGCATCCCCGAACCACATGATGTTAAAACCTGTTATAGATTTAAAGTTGAGTTCAAAAGTTAAAGAAAAATACTTTAAAAGCTAATTAAAGGTACTGACTGAGACATTGGTATTTATTTAGAAATAGCTGTTCCCGCGACTTCGTCCAGTTGCTAACTTTAAATGGAGATATTTTTTTTTCAAAGCCGAGTTTAAAAATTGCAAGGTATTTGTTTTCCCAAGATACCTGCAAAATCCCCATTCCCTATCGAATTAGGCAGTATTGAAGATAAGCGAGTTTAAACAGATAGACAAATATAAAAAGAAAGTCTTATTGAATTCTGTCACACTCCCTTTATTAACCGCAATTAGTATTAGCTAATATAATGTATTAACACAACGTTTCTATGGTGTCATCATATAATATATAAAATATAATTTCAGCTCTCTTATTAAATAATACAAAGTTGGTACAAAAGCCGGTGCAATGAGGTCTAGGAGAGCAAACCTCTCACGTGATTACCTTGTTAACGAAAGAGACAGAGCATACGGACTGAAACATTCTCGAGCTAATATCATTTCCCTTACAGAATCAAACCCACACTTAATCCAAAGCTATGATCATTAATTCGATTGTTAATAAAAATCCTCTTGTAAATTGCAGGAAAAAAGTGCAAAAAGAAAAATCTGATCAAAAACTATCATATTATCAAATTGTAAGTATTTAAGAAATCACGACAATCTACTACTTATTATAAATGCCGATAAATGGATGTTACTCAATCAGGCCAGAACAGCTGAACGGATCTGGATTAATCTTGGCACAAAGATGCATTATAGTCTGGAATATCATAAAAAAAATAAATAAAAAATGTTATATCTTTAGGAAGCGCAGGCCCTGTGTAAGAATTTACCCTTGTATTTTTTGTCTGTAGGTGACAACTTACCATCAGGTATACCGCCTGCCTATTTGGTCAATTATACAAAAAATATTTTTCAGTTTCGTCACGCCGAATGTTTAGAAATTACAGCGACAGTTTTCGGCGTTATATTTGGCCTGGTCAGTGGGATTGGAGTAGTCTACAATTTGGTTCAGATTGGAGAACTAAGCACCGCCTTCGTGGAGAGAACCAAGTACCAGGAGAGGCAGTCCAGCTACTTGCCTCTGACCTCTCTGTTCGGCGGCGGGAGGAGGCTGTAAGTTCTACTTATATATAAGATCTATTAGGTTGGGGAAAAAGTCTTTTCGCATTATAGTATGTATGAACTTGTAATAAAATCTCTTTGGCTATACTATTTGTATCTGGCTGGTTTTGGTATCATTGAAAGTGTAAATTTTAAAGAACATAATTCCAAATTCAAATTAGGAAAATGTGTGATTTGCATTTGTTTTTCGTACCGCCAAGATGAGTGAATCTAATGAAGAAATTCGATTCATTTTAAAATTTTACTACAAAAAAGGTAAAAATGCAACGCAAGCCGCGAAAAAAATTTGCGATGTTTATGGACCTAGTGCAGTGTCTGTGAGAGTAGCACAAATTTGGTTTAAGCGTTTTCAATCCGGAAATTTGGATGTCAAAGTTGCACGTCGCTCTGGTCGCCCCATTACGGATAAAATGGATGCAATTTTTGAAAAAGTGGAACAAGATCGGCATATCAGTAGTTACGACGTAGCTGAAGAACTGGGAATTGACCACAAAACAGTTTTGGCGCATTTGAAAAAAACTGGGTACACAAAAAAGCTAGATATTTGGGTACCTCACGAGCTCACTGAAAGAAACCTAATGAACCGTGTACTCATTTGTGATTCTTTATTACGACGTCATGAAACCGAACCATTTTTGAAGAAGCTGATAACTGGTGATGAAACGTGGATCACGTACGACAAGAACGTGCGAAAAAGGTCGTGGTCAAATGGCCGGTCAGGCTTCACAGACTATGGCGAAACCCGGGATAGCTCGCAACAAGGTGATGTTGTGTGTGTGGTGGGATTGGAAGGGCATTATTCATTATGAGCTTTTACCACCAGGCAGGACCATCGATTCTGAACTCTACTGCGAACAACTGATGAGATTAAAGCAAGAAGTTGAGAGAAAGCGGCCGCAATTAATCAACAGAAGGGGTGTGGTTTTTCATCATAATAACGCTAGACCTCACACATCTTTAGCCACTCAGCAAAAATTAAGAGAGTTTAGCTGGGAGGTATTAATGCATCCGCCGTATAGTCCTGACCTTGCACCTTCAGATTTCCACCTGCTTCGGTCTCTTCACAATTCTTTAGGCAGTGCCAGGTTAACATCACGAGAGGACTGTCAAAACCACTTGTCGCAGTATTTTGATCAGAAGTCCCAAAATTTCTATAGCAATGGGATCATGTCCCTACCTACAAGATGGCAAAAAGTTATCGAACAAAATGGTACCTACATACTTTTGTTAAATGTAAATAAACTATATTAAAAATGTTTTGAATTTTCTTAAAAAATGCGAAGGAACTTTTTCCCCAACCATTATACTAATATTAAAAGAGGTAAAGTTTGTGAATTTGTCTCGACTTATTTTGTATAGTCCTGGACCTGGCAAACAGGCAGATGGTCCATCTTATGGTAAGTGGTCACCGCCGCCTATGGATATATGCAACACTAGGGGCATAGCCAATGCGTTGTCGACCCTGAGACGTGAAGACGTTAAGTGTTATATGCATGTAATTTCATCGGCCCCCTTGCAATTCTAACCGAAACACATTACCTACAAGTGCAGTACTGCTTCACGGAAATGGGCAGGGTGGTACTTCCCCGGACGAACTCTGCATTAAGAGCTCTGCTATTACTATTCTATCTTTTCTGAACTCAGGAAAACAAAGAAAAGAGGTCGTTACAAAAAACATAATGATCTGTAACACTTTTTTAATTAATAATGAAGAATAACTTGCATCGGGATTCCTCTCAAAAGGGCAAAAATCGGGTGGAAACTTGTAGTTACATCCATCGTAGAAACTCTATTATCCGTTACTCTTGTTTTTCCAGGAAAAATGCGACACATGCAGAAAATATGGCAGCTTTGATAGAAGACGCATCAGCAATGGCCATTGGGCTGTACTTGAGTATTGTTGTTTCACTCGTACTCTGTATATCATCTGTCGCTCTCATAAACTGGAGTGCATTGCGGCAGGTATGTATCATTTGCTATTTCTCTTCTGGAGAAATCAATTAAAGATGTACATTGTAATTTTCTCTATTGAAGGATGCCTTAATGACTTAAGAAGGGCTTGTAGAGTGCTAAACTGAATAAATGTTTTTTTAATTTGACATTACAACTGGGTATTAAAATAAGAAATATTTATAAATATGCTGCTTCCAGGAGCTTTTTTTAACCCAAAGGATCGGGAGTCTGAGGTTTAAAAAATAAGACATTTCACACAGTGACAGGCCAGTTGGCTTGGTGGTTAGCGATCCTGACTGCCAAACCGAAGGTCGTGGGTTGGATCCCACCTAGGACTAACATGTGTGCATGAACATGACTGCTCGTTCCATACTGGGTGTAAATATCTATATAAGTAGGTGTTTAGAAAAAAAAAGAAGTAAATGTAATATATCAGTTATCTGGTTTCCATAGTACAAGCTCTGCTCAGTTTGGGACCCATCTGGTCGTGTGTAAAAAAAAACGCATCAAAATCTATTGCATGGTTTTAAACACGTAAGCGCACATACCAAAAGACAATGAGTTTGTATGGGTTTTAAAGGTATTTTTTTATAGTTACTATGTTAACAATTTTGACAGCATGGTGTTAGACAACTTGAACAGTCTGTTTCAACTTTTTTTTACTATAAATAATAAAATTATATATAAAATCATTGTTTTCTTAATGCTAGTGATATCTTGTTATCTAGATTTGAATGTCAGTTGATATTATAATTAACTTTATAATGTATAAAATACCAACAATTGTTTAATTTATTTTTATTAGATTTATTATTACTTTAGTTTCTTTCATTCTAATTAATTACAATGCAAAAGTGAATTTGTTTGTTAGTCCTCTTGTCGCTTCAACAGCACAATCAATCTTGATGATATTTGGCTCGCCCGATGCCATGGCTCAATCCCTTGGGAACGCGGATAAACCCACGGTGCAGAAGCTAGTACCAACTTAGTATACAGTGAGGAGCGCGTAGTTTTTTTTTCTTTATTTGGGACAGCAACAGTCTTAAACTATAAAAAATTACATGGTTTGAACTTATAATTATGATTGATAATGATGATTTGTGTTATTATTGAATAGATCACGCGAATACGAATACTTTTCCTGAGAAGTTTGCTGCGTCAAGACATGGCCTGGTTTGATACAGATTCAGAATTCAACTTAGCTTCCAAGATGACTGAGTGAGTTTAAAATTTTGATGTTTTCTTAACAGTTTCATTATACAAGTCCCAGATAGCTCTAAGATATTTCTAAACGATTTAATTTCATCGGTTAAGCACTTGCGTGATTGGTTTTGAAGTATTTAAGATGTAAGTATTGCATGCATTGTAGTATATCATAGTTCAGTGGCAGATGTAACGGGCATTTTGACGTTTGAATTATTGGCGCTCATAAATTTGTGTGGTAAAAGAGAATTCTATACAGCAGCAGATAGAAAAGAGCTTATTAGATGGAAGATTTGACTGTAAACATTTTGGGCTCTTAAACATAGTGCATCACGATACAACTTGATACTTAGTCTTTATTCGTTACGTTTAGTTGCGGTGGGCGGGAGTTCCGCAAGGTTCCATCTTAGGGCCTTCTCTCTTCCTCATTTACATTATCGATCTACCTGCCTCACTTCTCTCTTGAACTTTATATGTTTCAGACAAAATTGATTTTAATAAAAACAACATATGAGAAACCAAGTTTTTATTTAACAGAAACCTGATGAGTTTAAAAGAAGGAATGGGTGAGAAACTTTCAGTGGTATCAAATCTGTTGGGTACATCGATCATCTGCCTCTGTACGGCCTTCCCAATGGGCTGGGAGCTGACACTGGCATGTGTCTCTGTCATGCCCTTCTCTATAGCAGCATCGATTCTTTTATCTAATGTAAGTGATTAAAAACTTCGATCCTATTTACATTCGGAAATAATTGCTTGTCTAGTCTCTTTCTGCTTTTTCCTTTCTAATACATTGTTTATATCGCTTTCTTGTTTTAATCAAATAAATAACTATCTAAGTACCTGCGTCAAAACATTTGAGTTATGTTTCTATGAGATATCATATCTATAATATTTAAATAAAGATTATATTGTTTGTTAGATACCATAATGCGGAAGGTTAATTAAATGCAACGCTGTTTATTTATCAATTTATTCGGATTATATAGCAACATTGTTGTTATATTTTAACATAATAATAAAGTTGCTGTCTTATACTATTAAACATTCCAGCTATTAGTATTAATATTAAGAAATTATAATCTGAGTAGTAGAGCTTTTAGTGCAGAGTTCGTCCGGGGAAGTACTACCACCTTACCCATTTCCGCCGTGAAGCAGTAGTGCACATGTATTACTGTGTTTCGGTTAGAAAGGTAAGGGGACCGGTGAAATTACAGGCACATGAGACTTAACAACTTCACGTCTCAGGGTCGACAACGCATTGGCGATGCCCCTAGTATTGCAAATGTCCATAGGCGGCAGTGACCACTTACCATCAGGTGGACCGTCTGCTTGTTTGTCGGCTCAAGTGGTATAAAAAAAAATATCGTTTGTTTCCCAATCTTTCCAAAATTTCTGATAATTTTATGGCTACATACTTTACATTTAGACAAAATATACCTTTATCTTGAAAAAGCATGTTGTATTCTTAAAACAGTTATTATCAAGCAATTGAAGTTACAAAATCAACAAAGCATCATTTTTAATATTTTATTTTTCAGTATCAAGCTAAGTCGTCAGTAAAAGAGATGGACTCTTACAGTCAGGCGGGCAAACAAGCAGAGGAAGTATTGAAATCAGTCAGAACTATCGTCGCTTTTGGGGCTGAGAACAAGGAGGTCGAAAGGTAGGTTTTTATTTTTATTATATAGACAGAAAAGGGGCACAGAACAAATCTTATAAGCTCTGTGAAAAAGGGGTAACGCTTAGAATTCGTCTGCATTCTTTTAATTTGAGAGAGAACAGTGGATTTGAGTGCCTGAAAGATTTGAAATGTACAATATAATCAATATAATTTTTCCAGTCTCAATTCTTATCAAAATGTATGTCTAAAAATTGGGATTCCATTATAATTGATATTTTATATTCAAATATTTCCTCCTACGATGATTTATCAATTATTAAAGGTAGTAAAATATTAGTACTGGCTGTCCCTCGTGGTTTCCCCCGTGTTTATCGATATCATATATAGCCTATAATTCGTGCAATGACTGACTATATACAATTTTTCATCAAGAGGTCAAATCCTTCTTATGTTATAAAAGGACACCAATAATCAGATTCGGCCGACAAAAAAATCAAAGTTAGTAGAATTGGCGTTAGTGACTCATAAAACGAATATTTATCATAAAATTTTACAAAAATATTAAATGAAGACTGTATTTAACAAAGTAGTTAGTAATAGCTGGGTCCCGGAATTAAAGCCGGGATAAAAAAGCCTATGTTCTATTCCAGACTATAATCTATTTATGTTACTATTTATATCTAAATAATCTAAATTCGTTCAGCCATTCTGGCCAAAATATCCAATCGTTCGCATTTATAATAGTTTAAAAAAAAAAGAGATATTGTTAGTATTGTGAGAATAGTTGCACATGAACCTACAGAGTGAGCGACTAAAGCTAAAACTTTGAAGTTTGGTTGCTAGCAGCGTAGGGGTGCACTAAGAAAGTGTTTTCTGAAAATCAATCTTTAAGGGGGGAAAGGCGGGCGTTTTTTATACTACTAAGGTAGCAATCAAGCTGACGGCCAGTGTGATGGTAAACGGTCGACCATCGGCCCGGGACGCTTGCAACACCATGGGTTTCAATCGCGCATTGCCGATCCTGCAAAAATCAATGGTTATAGATTATATAGGTATTCTACTGAAATGCAAGTAGATCCGCAGGTCGAAAGATCTTTTACATTGAAGTGAAATAGATAAATCCGTTGGTTTGTGTTTATATACCCTGACAGCCTACAGGTCGTGGTTTCGATTCCTAGCCGAGGCAAACATTTGTAAACATGTCTGTTTGTTGTTTCTGGTTACAAATATCTATAATCATAATTTATGAATATCCTGGGACATTCTTTACACACGGCCATCTGGTCCCAAATTTAGTAGAGTCTGTACTTAGGAAACCAGATAACTGATATACTACATATGCTACCTTTTTTTTTCAAAAACATACTTATATAGATATTTACACCCAGCGACTTCGGCTTGGCAGTCGGAGTCGCTAACCATCAAGCCAACCCGCCTGTCAAAACTAGGTACATAGATTACATTTATTATTTTATAATTTATAAAAAAATATCAAATAGCTGGTTTCCATAGCATATGCTCTTCTTATCTCTATTTACGTCTATAGTAGGCTGGATGGCCGAGCTTTGCTCGGGTTTTCTTTGCTAATGTGACTACTCCCGTATTCCCTTTTTTAAAGCACTGTCATATATACCTAGATACGAATTAGATGCGATCATAAAGGGCGTACCTTTAAGTGTAAGTGCTTTTACCTTCGTATTCTAATGGTATTGTATTAGTTTTAATTGCCTAAAAACACGGATAAAACGACGTTTTCTAAAAATAAAACCTAGCTAGATCGATTTATCGCCCCCGAAATGCCCTGATACTTAATTTCATGAAAATTGTTGGAGCCGTTTCTGAGATCCTAATTATATATATATATATACATAGTACATAGTATATATATATGTATACTCGTATTATTAAGTATATACAAGAAGTGCTCGTTTAAAGGTATTAGATTTACGTGAGATATTTATGATTATTCTTTAGACTCTAGTCCTTAAAAGTAAATGAAAATATTATTATTCAAATAGGCCTTTACAAGCACTTATGAACAGTCTCTAATACCGGAAGCTTGGTTTAACTGAGAAGAGCCTTCAATAAATTCTGCAATACTTGAACTAATGAAGATACAACTTGATGATCTCACTGACAATAAGGATCATTTTATATATACCTGACACCTGTATTCCAGGTATAAAACGTTCCTGGAACCAGCGGAGCGTTACGGGTGTAGAAGAGGGCTGTACACGGGGATCGGCAACGGCTTCAACTGGGTGTTAACTTTTACTCTCAATGCAATCGGGCTTACGTACGGCACTAGACTTGCGCTCCAGGACTTTGAAAAGCCGGATGATGAGCGACAGTACCTCGTTGGAGTGGTTTTCAGTGTGAGTAGTTCGTATAAATAAATTTCCTGGAACATTTACAAATGGCCATTTGATCCCACTCTAAGCAGAGCTTGTACTATGGAAACCAGATAACTGATACACAGTATTTTTTTTATACATAGTTACATAAATATTTACAGCAGATACAGAACAAAAACACATGTTCATGCACAACAATGTTGTTCTGGGTTGGGAATCGAACCCGCGTCCTGTGGTATGACAGTCAGGGTCTCTAAGCACCAAGCCAAAGGCCCTTCTTATGAGGGGTTTTTTTAGTCGTATAGTCTCATCTAGTTTTCGTGGTAACTACCAATATTATCAACATAAAGTTTTATACAGGCACTAGCTCGGCAGATGCTGTCCAGCCCAGTGTTCTGCCAGACCAGGTCATGCTAGGCTCAAACTAACTTAACTACTTTAATTATAACCTAGTCTAAGATATCTTTGCCAAACATTTCCATTTATTAACTTAGCTATGAGTCAATAAACATTATTATTATTAATATTATTACTGGACCACTTATCTAGAACTCGATTGCAGCGCCACCTACCGGCTCCGGTTAATAACTACTAAAATCAGTCCAGGAGTTTAGGAGGAGTTTAGTCACATAAACACGGGTAGAAGAAATCTATACTAATATTATAAATGCAAATAAGAATAATTAAGGATAGTACTTAGCTCACAAGTGAATAGCAGGTGCTTGGCGACATATTTTTCTTTGAGTGTGTCCTTTAGAGTGGTAGAGAACTTAGTGCAGAGTCGTCTAGTGAACCAGTACAATCTTACCCATTTCTGCCGTGAAAAAAAACTTCACTTGAAGTAATAGTAAATCTGAAACGGAAAAAAAACTAATATAATCCATGGACAATCAGACTACCAATACACCAACTTAAGTATAAGTACAACTATACCAATATAATACCAACATCCATGTTTACCAGCTTTTATTAAAATTCACCTCAAAGGCCAATAAAATTGGCTTGGTGGTTAGCGACCCTGACTGCCAAGTCGAAAGTCGTGGGTTATATTCCCACCCAGGACAAGCATTTTGTGTGCATTTACATGTCTGTTTGTTCTGTGTCTGGGTGTAAATATAGATAAATAAAAAAGTAGTATATGTAGTATATCAGTTATCTGGTTTCCATAGTACAAACTCTGCTTAGTTTGGGATCAGATCACCGTGTGTAAAAGAATGTCCCAGAATATTTATTTATTTACCTGTTAGTATGTCTTGGTCAAATCTTTCAACTGAACTTTAAAACAACCCAGTTAAGTTTAACTTAAGTTTTGATGATAATGAACGATTAACTAAACTATGTGATGTCATTCTGTATCCATGATGACGGATGTGACAATATCATTCTTTTTTGTTTTCTATATTAGAACTCCTAAGTAACGATCAAATAATTATTTCAGATCCTCTTCAGCACATATATGGCAACTCAATCATTAACTGTGTGCGTGCCACACATGGAGACCTTCGCTTCAGCCAGTGGTGCTGCTGCCAGCATCTTTCACCTGATAGACCAGGAGCCGAAGATAGACAGTCTGCAGCAAGGGGGGCTAGCACCTCGCAGAGTAAAGGGAGATATTGCACTTGAAGATATATATTTTAGCTACCCCTCCCGATCTGATGTAAAGGTTGGTACCATAAATTACAGGCTAGTTGTCTTGGTGGCTACATGCCCTGAATGCTACGCCGCAGGTCATGGGTAGATTCCCACCCATGCCAGCATGTATGTACATGAACATGTAGGTTTTGTAATATCTCATTAAGTATACATTAAGAAACAATAGTAGGAAATGTAGAATATCAGTTATCTGGTTTCCATAGTACAAGCTCTGTGTGTAAAGAATTTCCCGGAATATTTATTTTACTTATGTACTAGCTGTCCCCCGTTTTACTCGCTTTCCCGAGGGATATCACATTTTCCCGGGATAAAAAGGAGCCTACATGTTATTCCAGGATATACTTTATCTATGTTCCGAGTTTATTCCAAATCTGTTTAGTAGTTTTTGCGTGAAAGAGTAACAAACATACAAATCTTTATAATATTAGTAGAGATAAAATTATTACTAGTAGACCGTCTAACTAAATCCCACTCGAGCCCTAAAAGGGTTCTTATGATGCTCAAACTTGCTGAAATTACCTCGAATAACCTTCAACTGAATAGAGCAGATCATTTAGGGTTCTTGATGTTGAGTTACTGAATGCTGCTGATTTAACGAGACTCAAAATCGTTTGTTAGCTTCTTGGATATTGGTTTCATTTTGGAGCGATGATAGCTTGCTAGACCTGGAATCATACAACGCTTGCTTTTAGCGTCACGAAAAATTATGAGGAATCTTGAAAGAATCTGTATTTTGGCACTCACTCCTCTTGTATTACTGATGACTAAGATCATCATGCAGGCGGTTGAGGATCATTCGAGGTGGAAATCCAAGGGGGAGGCTTATGTTCAATAATGGACATCCCTAGGCTGATATGATGATCATGATGATGATGAAGGCCATCACTGATAAATCTTACTATCCAAACTAATATTATAAATGCGAAAGATTTTGAGGATAGATAGATGTTATTCCTTCACACAAAAGGTACTAAACGGATTTAGTTGAAGCTTGGCACAGGCTATAACCCGAATTAGCATGTAAGATACTTATTATCCCGGAAAAATGTAACATCTCCCGGAAACCCGAGGATGGCAAGATGGACGAACCATTTCATGTTAGTATTTCCCGTATAGCGGCTGCTGCCGAAACTTGGCTCATAGATAGTTTATAACTTGAATTAACATGTGGGATACTCTTATCCCAGAAATGCTGGTGAAAGCTAGTACTGCGGGGTATAGCTAAAGGCTTCTACCACTTCATGCTAAGTACTATACATTCATATCTATTATGAGAAGCATTTAACGCTTCGCCGTTTTTTCACTACTTTATTTTGCGTTTTAAGTCTAAGGAGACAATGAAATAAAACTGATTTATCTTTATTTCCTCAAACAGGTTCTAAAAAGGTTTAATCTCCACGTCAAGGCAGGTGAAAACGTGGCATTAGTTGGAGCATCAGGGTGTGGTAAATCGACCATACTGCAGTTGTTACAAAGGCTGTATGATCCGGTTTTCGGTACAGTGAGACTTGACGGAAAGGATTTGAAGAATCTTAATATAGGATGGCTGCGGTCTTGTTTAGGTTTGTATGAACATTTGGTCTATCTTGATTTAAATCATTCTTCTATCCGTGTGTAAGATAGTAAACTCCTCCTAAACGGCTGGATAGATATTGATGATTCGAGAATGGTTTAGATTCACAATGTGCCCGGATCGAATGTGTGTAGGTGGCGCTGTGATCGAGTATTTCAAGGTTTTTATGATTGAGTACTAGGTAGACTAATTATGGGAACCATCCAGGTTCTTGGCTATAGGTGGCGCTGTTGTTGAGTTTCAGTTATTTTTACTTTTTTTACCCACAACCTTTATTTTAAATATTGTTATAGGTGGCGCTGTAGTAAAGTTAGTATTAGGTCACGCGCCACCTACCGGGCAGAATAACGTCTGCCGGGACAGCTAGTATTATACAGCTGATGGAACTAAAATGTTCCATCTACAATATTCAAGGTACTTTCCCTCCATGTGGCGTATCCGTGGGCGCCCTGTATAATATATAATAGTAATATTTACACCTAAAGATTCAATGTGGGCTAATAGTTCATAGGTAATTGCTCAGTTCACTAGCTTTTCTTTTAGGTATGTGAGCATAGAATGATTTTTTATATTAATCTGCTAATATTATAAATGCGATAGTTTGTGTGGGTGTGTGTTCCTCTTTCACCCAAAAACTACAACAGGGATTTAGATGAAACTTTGCATATTTATAGCCTGAAATCTTTTGAAACCTAGAAAATATAATACACTTTGAGAGTGCGGTTGAAACCGCGGGGGACAGATAGTATCAGAGGCGGCCTTAGGGGGTGGCGAATGGGGTGGCGAATGGGGCAATCACCCGGGGCCTCGCTCTTGCAGGGCCTTACGAAACCCAAGCAAATAAAAAGAAAATGGATTTCAAATTTAATTTATTTGTATAACTTTAGCATTTCTTGTCCTAAACCAAACAACCAGACTTACTTTCGCATCACATACTTTTCACGAAGGACAAAGGGCCTCGCAATGACCTGCCGCCCGGAGCCTCGCAATGGGTAAGGCCGCCGCTGTGATAATATTGCAATATTTATGGTTGTAGGTTCGAATGTTACTATGAGCTTGAGGTTTCCGTGAATAATACGGTGATAGATTACTGTGTTGGTACCACTAGCCTGGCTTCCACCTAACTGTTCCCTTGTAGGCTTTATGTGCGTACCACCTTCAGCTACATATTCAAACACAAACTTATAACTTACTAGCAGTAACCCGCGGGTTCACCCGCGTTCCCGAGGGGTGTCATATTTTCCCGGGATGAAAAGTAACTTATATGCTATTCCAAGATATGTTCTATCTATGTGCTAAGTTGTATTTAAATCCGTTGGGTAGTTTTTGCGTGAAAAAGTAACAAACATCCATACGTACAAACTTTCACATTTATAATATTAATAGGATAATAACACGGAAAAAAGTTAAATCTTGATGATAAATTGTAATTTAATAGGAATGTGTACTGTTATATCAAATCAACTACATTTGATTAAATGGCAATTCGAATGTACGGAGTTTTCTATGTAATAGCTAGTTGTGACGTCATAATGATATAGCATCAAAATATATACTAATTATGGTTGTGATAAAAGGCCTATTCACGAACATCTATCTCTGGCGCAGCGTCATCGTATCGAATGCGCCAAAAACCAATGCAAAGGGAAATTGAACATCGCGCAACGTCACGGTATGCGCAATGTTATTTTTTACATTTAAACTAGATTCTTGGCGTATTGTTCGTGCTCAGCACTTAAAAATCATATTAATATTTAATTTGATCGTGTATTTTTGGATATGCAATACACTGGTTAATGTTTGAGCATTTATCTTGAATACAGGATAGTTCCCTATTCAAAATCTAACGATAAATAAGCAACATTTTGTTTTCCTTCCAGGTGTAGTGGGCCAAGAGCCGGTGCTGTTTCGTGGGACGATCCACGATAACATTGCTATCGGCTGCCCCGACGCCACTAGGGATGAAGTACAGAGGGTTGCAGAAATGGCTTACGCTCATGGATTCATCACGAAACTACCAACTGTAAGCAAATCTTTAAAGCTGACGTGATACAAAAGCCTACCATTTAAAACGCATTTACTAACAATGTAGTGTGGATTTATATTAGAGCATATAACCTCAATAACAAGTAAAGCAAATTCATTTGTATATATCATCCGAAGATCCTTCCAAACGATGCCAATAGAACTCTTCATAAAAATTTTCAAAACATACATAAGACCGTTGCTAGAATACGGATTATTTCATAAAGATATCAATCTGCTCAAGAGTATCCAAATGAATGCTACAAAAATACCAGCAACCTTACGATATCAGTCCTATTAAGATAGGCTTCGCATCTTGCGCCTTTGCGCAATTGAGACGTACAGCATTCCTCATTTACATTAAATATTTGTGATGAATGTGTGTTATAAATCCTCCCGTGGGCAACAGTACAAAATTAATCGTGCACCATGTAAATCAAATACTGCTCATCACTTTCTAAGTAACAGAGTGGTCTGGAATTGGAACCGACTACCGGACGAAGTAGTATCTGCTACTTCAATTAACTCATTTAAAAATAAATTAGACAATTGGAGAAGGACTAAATATCTTCAAAAGTGAACTTTAAAATGCGAAGTGACTTTCAACACTATGTGATATAGAGACATCAGCTACCAAGCTACTCGTCTATAAATATATAAAATAAATGACTGGAATAACTCTTTGGCGTTTCGGTTTAAAGAGATATCGTGAAAACTAAGTGTCTAATTTAAGGTTGGTGAAGTTGTATCATTTTTCAAACACAGTGGCAGGACGAAACGAGTAGTATAACTCTCTCGATCGATATATGAAAATTACAATATAGTAAAATCAATTTAAAAAACCGACCCGACAATTATCTCAAAGAGAAGAACTAGCGGAGAACAACAGGATTCAGTTGAAATAACTAATAATTAAATAATAATTATAATAATAAATTAAAAAAAAAACAATCGATATATTGTAGAACATTCTAAATTCAATAAATTTTGAGGAAAACAGCTAGGTACTTATATACTCGTATTATTTATTTCAACAGAATTACTTTGTTTTTCAACTTGTATTCAATTTAAAGAAAAAAAATATACAAATATTATATAAACGCTAGCTGTCCCGTGCGGCTCTACCTGCATTCCTGAGGGACTTTACGTTTTCCCGGGATAAATAGTAGCCCTTATATTATTCCTGGCATGCAGTTTCTATATGGCAAATTTCAACCAAATCAAATCCTTTTCGTGAAAGAAAGCTTTTGCGTGAATGAGTATATCCCCTTTTCACTCACTTCGCATGTACCTATATACTATTAGGGTAGGATAGTATAATCCGACTTCATATAACATAAGTGTCGTCTTCACACATTCGGTTTAGAAGCCAAATACCCTATTCCCTATATTCGTCTCGACTGCCTATCACTAACTATTTTAGGATAATTTTGAAATAATATCCTTATATATACCTAATCGTAGCCCTCGTCCACAGCACCAAGTCTTTTGTGTTACTATACTTATAATATATAACACAAAAAACGCGTGTGTGTACTTATGTACGCACGTAAAAAGATATTCCCGAAATTATTGGTGAGAAAAACGACACTAAAAGCATTTTTACTATTCAGTCGTGAAATTGTAGTGTTCAAACTCTTTAACTGTCTGTAGCAACGAGAAACAATTATTGATATTGCTAAGTTATTATTGACAATGACATTACTCACTCATTGACACTGACATTTGCGATTTGTGCGATGTTCAGGAGAGAGCGTTATCAGCTAACTTCAACCTCCACTTTTGTGTTACAGTGATGCGCGCGCACCTTAAAATTTCACTCTCATCATCATCATTTTTTTTTAATGCGCCTAACGAAGTATGTCAGTAACTTAAATTAAAAAAAAAATGCGATATAGATAATCTTTCACGTACGAAACAGACTTTTAGTTAAAAAATATGTAAAAGAAAATATTTTATTACATTGACGGCGCAACGACTGTGGTCCCACACGGCTCGCGCGTCGAACCAGCAATCTATTATGTATTAGGTTTCCACGTTGAGGAGAGTGCTACATAATTAGGGTGTGGAACACCACACGCAATCCTCTATCACACACACATACACACATGTATATGCATACCCGTGAATACATCCATTAGTACATTAAATGCACTAACACATCCACACAAATATAAACAAACCTTGATAGGTACTCCTCGACTGGCGTGCACTGTGTAATTTTCATTTATTTAATGAATTGTTATGCTATTAGCTTCGAATTCTATGGTCAACTGTTTTAAAAATTTATACTAATATTGAAGGTTTTGCTCGCTAATTACATCAAATTGCATAAGTCGATAAGTAACAATTACTAGAATGCAAGTAGCCTTTGTGATATTCATGGACAACAATGCATACCTCTTTATATCAGCCCAGAGATTTCCACTGCTATAATATGCTACTGCGTAGGCCTCGCCCATGGTTTTCCACTTCAAACAGACCTGGGCTGCCTGCATCCACCGGCTCCAAGTCTCCGAGCGGAGTCGCCCCGATCCATGAAATTTGGTATACACGTTTATAAGCTTCAATCGACTTGCATATTATTCTGTGAATTACTACATAATAATATTATAAAACATAATATTATAAAACAAAGTTCTCTGCTGCTTATTGTTGCTTATAAACTCAAAAACTATAGAATTTTGAATGTGGATTCAGATGAAGGTTTAGGTATATAATTTGTCAAGGCTTTGTGTTAATTTGTTGCAATATAACGATTATTGTTGGAAGTGTCGGAAAAGTCAAACTGCCTTAGAACTTTCACTGAAAACGCTGCTTTATCCCTTTGAGATAGAACAAAACAATGCAGGGATATTCCTCTTTAGATCTACAAAAGTCCGAGATAAAATATTATACCTATCTATCTTTTATAGATATTATACCATCTTCTAAAAAAATTGTCACGTGAAATGCGATAATTTGAAAGCTAAATAGACGGATACAGTATTGATCCTGTAAAGGATAAATACGTTATTCATCTTAAGGATTTCATGCATATTATAATAATCTTTTCTCCAAATAATTAAAATGAATATCTTGGGAGTTACCGTAAAAAATTAACGCGCGCGTATATAAATTCATGCGCGTTTCTCACACCGATGACGGGACTCGATTTATGCGATCGGGGCGAGTCGCCAGTATTTAGTAGTTCCAACATGTCAAAATAAAATGATAACCATCTTTTTATAAGGTAGTTATAAAGTGCTCCATCTCTGGAATAACAGGTTTATAACTTACTAGCTCTGCCCCACGGTTTCACTCGCGTTAACTAGGGATTTTACATTTGGCTGGGAATAAAAAGGATATTATGTAACTAATTGTCTCAGGTGTGACCTTGCGGAAATCCATTGTAAGATTATACAAAAATAAATATTTTGTAAATTCCGTTGGATCTCCTTCTTTGTCAAGTCCCAAACAAGGAAACCCAACAGGAAATCGACACGAGTTTCGCTCGACACGAAGCATCTTCAGGACGTATTAGACCCGCTGTCACTGAGTCGACGCACTAGCACTACGTGTTACCTCACTGACCGCCGGACAGAAAGTGACTCTCACTTTCTTGGAAATTATGTGTTAATCCAAGTTATAAGTTATATATCTGGTGAGTTTCATCCAAATCCGTTTTGTAGTTTTTGCGTGAAGGGTAACAAACAACCTTACATCTAACCTGACAAACTTTAGCCTATTGTATTAGTAGGTTAAGGTGTCATTGTGAAGAACGGCAAAAGTGTTATGCCCGGAGCGGCTGAATAGCAAAATAAGGTCTTGGATAGCTGCCTTCGATGATGAAATGGTATTTTCCGTTAGATGAACAGGTTTTTAGTCCATTCGAATATTTTAGGTAACTTTCTTTTTTTTAAAACCCCTTGGCCCTGCAAGAAGGTCACCGCTGCCTATGGACATTTGCTACACCACGGGCAACGCTATCGTCGATTTTCACTCTCACACTCTGAGACTAGTGGTTCTGGGTGCGATTACCAGGTCAGACAGGGTTGAATTGAATTATTTTTAGTTAGAAATGAACGCCTGCAGTTCGTGATTGATAATAAATATCACGATAGGGCTTAAAATAATTTGGTGGAATGTAGATCTAATTACTGAGAATTCTGTCTATGTCTTAGGGAGTTAAGGCGTTAAGTATTTTATTTCATGGAATATTTAACAGACTGATACACAATTTGATGGTAGGTATTACAGACATCCATATACATTTATATAAAAATTAAGGTCTGTATGTTTGTAACCTATGCCTTACTATTATACTACATATTTATGAAATAGTGATGGGACTTTAACGAGTGGTTCTATGGGAACATAAACAAAACAAAAGAAAAATAATTGTTAGTAAAGACACACCATAAAAGTGAAACTTTTCTATTACACGGAAACATAACTTATTCAAGAATCACTTTTGAATAGCATACATTGTGTTTATCATTCATAGCTGTCCCCCGCGGTTTTACCCACGTTCCCGAGGCATATCACATTTTCTCAGGATAAATAGTAGCCTATATGTTATTCCGCGATACGCTCTATCTATGTGCCAAGTTTCATCCATATCCGTTTAGTAGTTTTTGCGTGAAAGAGTAACAAACATACTTACATACAAATCTTTCATCCTTATACGGTAAATGAAAAATAAATCTATACTATATTAGTATGTCGTTCATAGTAGTAATAGTTGAAGCCAATTTAACGTGATTCAGTAACAAGCATCCATCTATCAAATTTTTCACATAAAGATTCAGTTTTTTTTTAATTAGTTATGCGGCGATGGACGAAAACTTAACTCAATGATTTTTTAAGAGTAGGTAATGTAAAACCGCAATCTCGTTGAAAAGGTTTTACTTTAAATGTTATACCATTTAGAGATTTTTTTTTTATTAAATATAGGTAATAATATTTTTCCTTATTGGTTATCATATCCTACTGAAATTATAAAAGGGAAAGTTTGTGTAGAGTAATATATACGGTTTCACGCAAATACTACTGATTGGATTTGGATGAAACCTATCATTTATTTATTTATTAATTTAATGGAAGACCAACAGCTGATTCACTTCATCATCATCATCATCAGCCTATCTCCGTCCACTGCTGGACATAGGCCTCACCTACAGACTAATAATTTAAATATTCATCAGGAAGCCAGTTACAGGTCCTCACGTATAGGTGGTAGCTTAATAAATATATCTGTGGTGACAATATTTGATATAAAAATAACTTAGATTGAGTAGTACTTTAAACACATAAATATATATTCTCCTAATCAAAACTATCCTGATGTAATATAACAAATTGGTTTTAAAATTTAACACGCACTATATTATTTTGAAAAAAAAATCATTGCTTAGTATTCGCCTCGCCGATGAAACGCTTGTGCAGAAAAAATCTAAATCGTGTTGTGATGAAGTTATTACTCGCTCTCCATAGAAAAGAATTATGTCTATAATTAGTGTGGACATGTGATACACTTAATGTAGGATAATAGCGATAGGATCTAGAGGGAATATGTAAGTTAATTTTACTAAGTAGTTGGGAACAATCTACTTTATTGGAACCTATTTTTAATAAATATGAGATATCAGAGATTTCACGCCGCTTTATAAGGGAAATAATATGAAATTTTCTACAGGTGCTTAAGTAATTTGAAGACTTAAATGGAATCTTTAAACGGAAACATAGAAACTTGATAAACCTCATTTGAATCCTATATCATGATATAATCATATAGATAGTTTATAATAGCTTGGATTAATACAGCACTAATTTTATGCTGAGAAAATGTTATATCCCTCGGCAACGCGGATGAAGCCTCGGGGACTAGTTATTTACATAAAATAAAGTAACTCTTATATATAAAATTCTCGTGTCACAATGTTAGTTACCATACTCCTCCGAAACGGCTGGGCCGATTTTTTTGAAATTTTAAATGTATATTCAGTAGATCTGAGAATCGGTAACTAACACCAAATAGTTTTATTTTTTCAGATTTAGCATTGAGAAATACATACAATTTAAAATTTTCACCCTTCAACGATCAGCCCCTGTTTTTAAATCGCGATTTTTATTATTAAATTTTCATGTATTAATCTACACATATAAAAAAGTTATGTTGGTTTGTGTACGCTTCGTAAACTCAAAAAGTAGTGCACCGATCGAGCTGTAATTTTAACATGATATATAATCCGGATCAAGGATTGTTTTTATCTATTTTTTGCATCAGTCACAAATCCGCGACCGTCTTTGTTTTGTTTCTCATTTCTCAACCATTCAATCACAATATGCCACAGCGAAGCGTGGCAGGATACAGCTAGTGTATAATAAAGTAAAATAGCAAAACAACGTTTGCCGAGTCAGCTAGTAACAATATAATTTTGTAACAATAAATAAGGAAACCGAAAGTATATCTATAAGATTATTATTAAAAAATCTACCCTTTATTTATATTGATTGACCTTTTTTGTACTTTTCAAGGGTTATGACACATTAATAGGTGAGCGAGGAGCATCATTATCAGGTGGTCAAAAGCAGCGAATAGCAATAGCTCGCTCCTTGCTTCGAGAACCCGCTGTGTTGCTGCTGGATGAAGCCACATCAGCACTAGATCCACACTCAGAGCGACAAGTACAAGCTGCGTTGGACAGAGCATCTGCTGGAAGGACCGCCATTACTGTATCACACAGGTTAGCAAATTAAATTCGGCCTCATCTTCACTTATCATCAGGTGAGATTGAGGTCAATCGAAATCCCGTAAAAAAAAAATTACATGATAATTTTACGCCAATAATTTACTCAACATTATTTTGTATTGTGATTATTTTCTACAATATCGACTCCAAGTAATATAGAAGAGCCGTTTATTATTGAGTTACCTAAAATGCACGTGAAAGCCTGTTTTTGTCAAATAAATATATTTATTTATATTCTCGCAAATGTGTTGAGAAACGTCGCATGAAAAGCGTGATGTTAGTTCTATTATATGTAAGTAAAGCGGTATATTATAAAAGTACTTATTTTTTATGATGAATAAAGTATGCAGTCGGTCCACCTGATGGTAAGTGGTCACCACCGCCTTTGGACATTCGGTATAATTTATAAGTTGAGACCTATTCTCATATACCTGTGATTTCACCGGCCACTCCCCTTTCTAACCAAAAGGAATACTAGTGCAATACTGCTACCGGACATGGATGTGGTGCTAGTACTTCCTCTGTACTCTGTACTAAGAGCTCTACTAAAATTACTCAAGAGTATCGACAACATGTACTATATTTTTTCAGGTTATCTACCATTGTTAATGCTGATTGTATTATTTGTATGGATCAAGGAGCTATAGTTGAGGAGGGAACTCATGACGAACTTATGAAAGCTCAAGGTGATGAGATATTTAAATAATTATACAACGTGTTACAAAATACCCCATAAAAATATAATTAATTATCGCCGCCAACAAATCTAGTAAGCTGTCTTGTCAGGGAACCAGATTATTTAACACACCTACGTACCTACTTTACCTAATAATTGTCTACTTTAATAGTTTTACTATTTTTCATTTATAATAATCGTTTTTATCTATTTTTTTTTTGGGTATGTTATAATGCGTTAATACGGTTCTTAAATATTGTGAATAGACTCGTTATAAGGCCCCAATTTACCTCCTTTTGGCTTTACGGGTAGTTTTGTAACATTCTGTATATTGACAGGCCAGTAAGATTGGTGGTCCGAGTCTGACTGCCACGCCGTTGGTCGTGGCTTCGATTCCCATCTGGGACATTCATTTGTGCGCATGAACATGTCTGTTTGTTCTATGTCTGGCTAAATAATCTAATTTTGTATTTAGAAAAAAAAGTTGTATATCAGTTTTCTGATTTCCATAGAACAAGGTTTGGGTTCCGATGGCCGTGTGTAAATAATGTCCGAGGATATTTATTTATTTATATAATTTCAGTTTGTTATAGAAATGGACATGGTGAAGACCAAATATATCAAAACCATTAATACCTAAATCAATAAATAATAATAAGACAAAATCCACGGATATTCTTTTCACAACCTTTCAAATTCTTTTCTTTCAAACTAAACAAAGCTAGTTGTATGAAAACCAGATAGCTGATATTACTATATTTAATAAAAACATTTCTTCTTAATAAAAAAAAATACATATATTTATACCAGAACACGGAAATGTTTGTCTTAGATGGGTACCAAACCCCCGACGTAAAGCGTGGCATTCAGGAACTCTAACCACCCAGCCTAAATTACCATCAAGTTTAAGTTTACTTGAACTGAGCCTTATTCCATATATTCCTATTATTGGTCATCTTTAAATTTATACGTTAAAGTACCGAGATGATGAGTAAAATTTTCTAGGAGCTTACTATAAATTAGTGACAACTGGTAAAGAAAAAAAACCGGACATTGAAACCGAAACCTTACCTGAAGAAGTTGAACACGACGCAATACCAGCCGGGGATCTCAAAGTAGTAACCACTAAAATTTCCAGGACACATTCCAACAAAAGAGGTACCATTAAATTTGGTAGATTAGAGATCACATTAAAAGCTCTTGAGCAAATGATAAGCAAATGAATGAGATAGAGAGAATGATGATGAACAAATTTATAAACAAAGTAATGATTGTACTTTAAAATCTCAAAACTGGTTTGGACAGGGTTGCGATTGCCAATAATGGCTCAATTACCTTCAATTTATTTCCATTTAAAGATTTTAATCGATCAATAACGGAGTGATTGAGTGACAAAACACACATAAATATACACAGCACCATTGCATCCATAATATTGGTATTGTTGTCTTGAACAGAATCTCACAATTGGGTGACTCCACGTAACTCTATCTGTTCTGTAATGTCAGCTGGTCTGCAGAGTTTCATATATAACACTGACGACGAAGACGATGTGAAAAAATATGGGGATGAGGTAATTTCTTTTTTTATAAAGACCAGGTTTTTTTAAGGTACACTTACACTAACTAAATTATTCCTGATCAGGTGGTGAAGCCAGTGAGCGATTGGCAACTGCTAAAACTAAATGGGCAGGAGTGGCCCTTGCTGACCGTTGGAGCCATCGCTGCTTTAATCCAGGGAACCTGCTTCCCCGTATTCTCTTTACTCTTTGGATATGCAACTGGGGTACATAAAATAAATTACTTACTTTAGGTATTTTTTACTGTTGTCATGGTGTATCAAGTAGCTATAGTACACAATTATGCAGCAGCTTTTGATTGAGTTGCACTCATCTTAAATTGAACATCCAAAAATAGCAAATGGAATACAATTGAGTGGTCGGCCAGCCCATCAGTCTTGGGTTTGCTGATTTAAAATTCCAATCGATTCGGGCGCGAATTGTTTATAGCTCGGCAAAGCATCAAACGGTCTTAGGTTTGATTCCGGGCGGGCAAGATACGGCCAGTTTCATTGTTATAATTACCTGTATCATAGGGTGATAAGGTGACCGAAAGGGGTTAGAAGCTTTACGACTACATTTCGATATGGCTGAATAGCGAGTACGACTAGATAGTTTTGAAACTAAATCTCTATAACTATATCGCGTTAGGACATTATATTATTTTATTTATTTTTTTATACCACATGGGCCGACAAACAAGCGGACGGTCCTAATGATAAGTGGTCACCGCCACCTATGGACATTTGCAACACTAGCGGCATCGCCAATGCGTTGTCGACCCTGAGACGTAAAGTTGTTAAGTCTCATGTGCCTGTATTTTCACCGGCCCCCTTACCTTTTTAACCGAAACACAGTAATACAAGTGCACTGCTTCACGACATAAATGGGTAAGGTGGTAGTACTCCCGGACGAACTCTGCACTAAGAGCTCTACTACTCGAAATTTTTTTTTCGGCTTAATGAGTGGGTTGCGTCACGTTGGGACTAAAATATCTTAGGTGGAATATGGGTTTAGTGCGATGGTTCTGCCAAATCATTATGGTAAAGGTATTGCTCATCGCTTTCATTTTATAAATATTTCAGATATTTGTGCTGGCATCTCACGAAGAGATCATATATTTAGCGGATCTTTATTCAGGACTGTTTATGGTGGTGGCTGGTGTAGCTGGTATTGCCATGTGCCTCCAGAGCTTCACATTTACGAGCGCTGGCTTGAAGATGACTACGAGGCTTCGCCATCAGTATTTTTCCACTCTGTTAAACCAAGTGAGAGCCATAAATATAGTTGTGTTTAAGACAGTGATGTTTTATGTACAGAGTGAAAAAGAAATAGATAAATGACCTTTGGTTCAACACTTTTTCGATGTTGCTTTCTAATAAAAGCGGTTTTTCTATTCTCTTCATTTCAGTTTAATTATATCAGTGCCAGTTGGCTTGGTGGTTTAGATACTCTGACTGCTAAGTCTAAGTTAGGGTTGTGGGTTCGATTCCTACCCAGGAAAAATATTAGTGTACATAAATATGTCTGTTTGTTCTGTATCAGTGTAGTTTGGAATCAGATGGCCGTTTTAAAGAACGTCCCAGGATATGCAATATTATTTTAAGGAGAACCTCTTCTGAAACTATATTAATCATAATATTAAGAGACCTACAATTATCGTCTCTATCAGGGTTTAATAAGACTGATTTTCATATGCGCAAAAAGGTGGAAATGGTAGAAATAAAATGAGTCCATTAATTTGTTACAGGAAATGGGATACTTCGACAGGGAATCAAACACAGTAGGTGCGATTTGTGCAAGATTGAGCGGCGATACTGCAGGTGTCCAAGGCGCTACTGGTTTGAGAATAGGGCTCATATTGCAAGGAGTCAGCTCTATTGTTATTGGTTTCCTCATGGCTATCTGCTACAATTGGAAGCTCACATTAGTTTCGACTGCGTTTTTACCTCTCGTACGTATTCTTAGACATGCAGGTATTAAATCTAATGAGTGTTGATCTATAACTAGATTTTCTACTTTAACAGATGGTGGAAAGTATATGGCTAGAAGGTATAGTTTCGCAGAAATCACAGAATGATGAGCGTGCTGCTATGGAACAGGCTACAGCCGTGGCGACAGAAGCTGTAATTAGTATTAATAACAGTTCAAAGCTTAGGTAAAGGATAAATTTCAGAGTTTCTTTGAAATATAGCCTTACTTGGTACCCATACTCGTACTGCATAATTTCAGGTATTGAGTCAACGTTTCTAAAGAAATTCCAAGATGCACTTGCGGGAGCTTGTGTGGCGGTTACTAAAATGTCTCGCTGGCGAGGTCTTGTTCTGGGCTTGGGCATCTACGTGCCTTTCATGGCTTACTGCAGTGCCACTGTCTATGGTGCTTGTTGCTTACGGAGAAATTGAATACAAAATTGTAATGCTGTATGTTTACAACTACTCTTTAATTTACCTCTGTAGTACTTTCAGCTATGATATAAAATACATTTTTAATAATAATAAATTGACTGACGGATAACGATGTAATTACTTTTACAGTGTTAATCAAGCTATAATGTACGGAGCATACATGCTGGGTCAATCTTTGGTGTACGCTCCGAGCTTTAACTCCGCAAAAGCATGTGGAGCTAGAGTTGTGTCAGTAATCAATAGACCACCCAAAGTAAAGACTGAAGATAATGTGATAGATAAAAAAGATTGGGTTAGTCATTACCTGATTTTTGTATGCCAGCATTTAAAGAGTAATTCCACATCATAACTCTTTTTCATAATCTAGGTGGCTACAGGCAGTTTTAATATTAAAGATGTTGAGTTCAGTTACCCAACGCGATCAAATCAACGCATCCTCAAGGGAATAGATCTGTCAGTAGAAGCTGGTAAAACAGTAGCTCTCGTTGGATCCTCTGGTTGCGGGAAGTCCACTATATTGCAGCTGATGCAGAGGTTTTACGACCCGGACACTGGGAATATTGTAAGTAGAATCTCATTACTATCTTCTTTGTCCTCTATTACTTATTAGGTAATATTTTTTTTTTTCTTTTCGCTTCTAGGAGTTAGATGGTCGTGATACTCGCTCGTCTTTAACCCTACCGCGGCTGCGGTGCCAATTGGGCGTGGTGCAGCAGGAACCGGTGCTGTTCGACCGTTCGCTCGCCGAGAACATCGCCTACGGAGACTACACCAGGAAGGTCACCATGCACGAGATCATCGCAGCTGCCAAGGCGGCGAACATACATAACTTTATTGTATCCCTGCCTAAGGTTTGCTAACAACGGTTTATTTTACATTGTAAATACAATACGGTTTATTTATTTGCTTGTATTTAAGAGCTTCGCACTTGCCGTAGCTTTATCTGTTATTTGTGACTGTCTGTACCGCATGGTATCACTTGGCTTCAACTTTGGTCTTCACTTGGTTCTCCAATCTTTTCCGTTTTGTTGTCTTTGGTTTATTTTATTTAGGCACCATTCCTTATTCGTCATTAATTTCAAATGTCTTCGGTTATTATACATCTCTTTATTGATGGATCTAGGGTTACGACACCAACCTGGGCGCGAGCGGCGCGCAGCTGTCGGGCGGACAGAAGCAGCGCGTGTGCATCGCGCGCGCACTGATACGCTCGCCACGCCTGCTGTTGCTGGACGAGGCCACCTCCGCGCTCGACGCCAGCAGTGAACGTGTCAGTATTTCTCACATACTCATTATTTTCTGTAGAACTGCAGCAGTTTGTAAGCTGTTACCAGGTCAATTGAATTTTGATTTAAGTTAAGTCGGCAGTACGTAGTGAGAGTCCTAAGGATAAGTGATAATAGTGCGTTCCTTGAAGGTGGTGATAAATAGGCTCTTGGGAGAAGATCTCATGTGATGATCCTATTTTATTGTTTCAGTCCGTCTCAGAAGCTCTTGAAAAGGCAGCTGAAGGTCGCACCTGTATAACCATTGCGCACAGACTATCTACGATCAAAGATGCCGATCTCATTTGTGTCTTAGACAAAGGTGTTATGATTTAAATTTTATTGATTCTAATTGTTCAGTTACAGCATTCATATTGTAAAGCTAACATTAGTTCGTTGAGTCTCGCTTTGTGTGTTGGTCCAAGCAGCTACGATTAGGTAAATAACTAAGAGCTTTATTAATGTTCTTTGACATAAATATTTGTTTTCCAGGTAAAATTGTTGAACGAGGAACTCATATGCAGCTTGTAGAAATGAAAGGTCACTATTGGAAAATGTGTAAAGGGCAGAATGTGGCTTAAAGCGCTTTGCCGGGAAGGAAGTACTTATTATGTTGTATACATCAATCATCTTCTATACAATCTGTACACGTAGCGATTCTACACATTGATGTTGTAAAGTTATAGTAGAGGTAACTCTTTTGTATCACTTTGTATTTGTCTGCAGTGTGACTACGGTTTGGTTTATTTGCGTTTGCATCACGAAAAAACTATCAGTAAAATATGAGAAAAAAATTGCATTTGATACCCAAAAAAGGGTATAAGCTATTACCATGACGCTGCGACCCTTAGGAGTCGAGGAAAAAACATAAAATATAATGATATGATGTAACTAACTGACTGTAAAAGAATCTATGTGTACCGAATCATGAAGCTCGCACTAGCGAAGCAGTGGGCAAAAACTAATTTTAAAATAAGATACTATATAATTTGAGTAGTAGAGCTCTTAGTGCAGACTTCGTCCGCGGAAGTACAACCACTTTATACATTTGCACTTATGTACCTGTATAACTGTACTTCGGTTAGTATCGTAAGGGGGCCGGTGAAATTACAGGCACATGAGACTTACCAACGTCTCAGGGTTGACAACGAAGCTAAAAGGTTAGAAATGTCCATAGGTGGCGGTGACTATTTACCTTCAGGTGGACCATCTGCTTGTTTCTCGATCCATGTGGTATACAAAAAGAAAAAATAACAAAAACATTAGTAAATTCCGTGTAAATGTGAAGTAGGTACAACGTGTTTGTGGTAGAAATTGTTCATAAGTATGGTCGACTGGAGCGCAATACCACGTTATCAAGATTTAGTTCCTCTCACAGTATTTGCCCGGGTGTGAACTATTCCCGACATAATGTAATTAAAAAATTCGAAAGTCAATTTCAACTGCAAACAAATTCCCAATTAACCAGCATTTGGTCAATTGTGTGTCGATAAATAAGAAATAATTACTGAAGTGAGAATATTCCCTACATAAATGTAATGTAATATCTTCACGCACATTATTCCCGATGTCCCGGGACATTTATTTATTTGTTTAACGTATCGGCTACGTTTTATTATGTAAGAAAGGTATCATATAAAACAGAATGTACCTTTATAAAAAGAAATATGCAAACATTTATAACATTTTACAGATTTATTATTATCATTAGAGAAAAAATATATAAACAAATCATTAATAAACTCAATAATTTTAGAAAATAAAGATCGTTTTTATGGACATGTGTTTTTTTAACATCGCTACATAGTATAAAACAAAGTTGCTTTCTCTGTCCCTATATCCCTAAGTCCCTATGTATGCTTAAATCTTTAAAACTACGCAACGGATTTCGATGCGGCTTTTTTAAATAGATCGAGTGATTGAAGAGGAATACACCTATAAAGTTCTAAATATTCAGTTTTCTTTCTAAGAAGGGAAAAGCTACTGAAATTTTCACCGGTTTGTAGTCAGCCTTCAAATGAAAAGTACTGTACATAGTATAAAACAAAATGTCAAACTTAATTATTTTTGTTTGTGCACATAGGTAGTTCTTTTAAATTATGCAAATAGATTTTCGTGTTGACGTTTTGTGCAAGTGCATAATACATTTCACGAGTCAGTTGGCTTGGTGGTTAGAGACCCTGACCGCCAAGCCACAGGTCGTGGGTTCGATTCCCACCCAGGGCAAATATTTGTGTGCATAAACATGTCTGTTTGTTCTGTTACTGGGCGTATAAATCTATATAGATATGTATTTAAAGTAGTATATGTAGTTACGTGGTAACCTAGTACAAGCATAGCCTAGTGCATTCTGCTTAATTTGGGATCAGGTAGCTATGTGTGATGAATATCCCGGGGATATTTAATTATTTGCATAATCCCACTAAATATTTTAGAAAAATCATGGCAAACCCAAACTGCAGGGTAAACCCTGGAAATATAACATAGCCGATTTCACTAACAGCGAAGTGGGATTCATAGTATCGCAGCTTATCTCCTAATTTACAAATAACAATCTTTACTCCTTAGAAATAATTTAGTTTTTATTATGTAATTTGATTAAGATTTTTATTACCCAACTCCCTGGGGTTTCCCCCGTTTTCCCTGGATAAAATGTTACCTTCCTGGACACAAGGATTCATGGAAGATGGTTTAAAAGCCAATTCATTCTCTCAGTGCTTCGCATTTTATTTATCACAGGTTAATTTGATAATTAAAAAGCAAAATACTTTTAAATATCACATTTCAATGAGTAGTCACTTACAGTTACAACTTCTGCCTCATAAATTTCAAGTTTAAGAAACTGTACAAAGTATTAACTTGGTTCTAACTTAGGAATTAGATTTGATCATAATGGATAACCTCGTGAGGAAACAGAACTGTGGACGAATATTTTGTAGTACTTACCTTCCTTGCTACCACATTCAAGGTCGTCACCTCCGTGTGACCGATGTTTCGACAGCTGTACTTGAGACCTAGGTCCCTTCTAGGGCTTATGTATTTACCACTTTTCACTTTTAGCCACACGATCTTTTACCGTGGTATGATTGTGGTCAAATACTATTCTGTAAATATAAAAAAACAAGCTTATGAAAATGCATAAAGATGCAATCCTTTGGGTTTGATACGGTGTAACAAAATTATCCGTAAAGCCGAAAGGAGGTTAAATGGGGCCTTATTACGAGTCCATTCACAATATCTAAGAACCGTAGTACGCTGTATAGCATACCCCAACAAAAGAAACTTATTTTTATGAATGAAAAATAGAAAAACTATTAAAGTAGACAATTATTACGTATAATAGGTACGTAGGCTTTTTCGTTAAATAACCTGGTTTCCTGACATGACAGCTTACTAGGATTGTTGGCATTGATAATTAATTATATTTTTACGGGGTATTTTGTAACACGTTGAGGTCAGTTCTTGTCCCAGGTGAGAGTCGAACCGTCAAATTCTCCATACGTCTAACCATGGCTCGAAACGAAAAGCATTATGTAAGTATTGTGATCACAAGAATATATCTAGTATCTAATCGGTAGGCATGGTCATCTATTCGCAAATGTTCAAACATCAGTCAGGGCATCTTGGTTATTAATAAATTGCATGTGGTGTTCAATATATATAGTATTTAGCCAGTAATTGATGCGGCCGCTGCTCGTGTCTTCCAATTGTTTAAAGTTCACTTTAATTCAACGAGTGATTGGGTACTTAGTGACAATATGAGTGACTTGTAGGTACTTCGACGCGTCCATTTTAATTGTATTCCCATATACAGTTATACATAGTAAAGCAGATTTTCAATACGTTATGCTTGAGCGTTGGAATGACAAAATCAGAGAAGTGGCCGATCAATTTGTAAGAGCGCTCGATAGAATGGCATGGATCTGAATAATACGATTTTTTTATACCACATGGGCCGACACACAAGCGGACGGTCCACCTGATGGTAAGTGTCACCGCCGCCTATGGACATTTGCAACACTAGGGGCATCGCCAATGCGCTGCCGACCCTGAGGCGTGAGGTTGTTAAGTCTCATGTGCCTGTAATTTCACCGGCCCCCTTACCTATCTAACTGAAACACAGTAATACAAGTGCACTACTGCTTCACGGCAGAAATGGGTAAGGTGGTAGTGCTTCCCCGGACGAACCCTGCACTCTCTAGCACTCTGCAGAGCTCTACTACACGATTGTACGAAAAAACATGTTTTAGACTGTATTATTTATTTTTCTAATATAATAAAACAAACGCTATCAAAAGAATTTAAATGGAAAATGTCACGTGTATAGGTACTGGTCCCGCAATCACGTGGCGACAGCTAGCGTTGAAGATGTCAAGTCAGTATTATTGATTGAAGATTTAGTTATAGGTTTGAGTGAACAATAAAACGGTGGGAGGGTATTTTTTAGTAAGTGGGTACTTTCAGCTTCATCGTTATTTTCCATGAAAATGCATATTTTGATATAAGCTATATTAGCTACCGCTGTCATTAGCGTCTATCAAGTGGGTATGTGATAATAGTAGTTTAAATCTAAGCGGATGACTCTACCAACATGGATTTTTAAGGCGGTTTCGCTCAAAACGCGGAATATCATACAATATTGGTACTATTATGAATTTGGATGAAACTTAGCACATAGTTTATAGCCAGCTAAATGGTGGAAAATCGGAAACGCGGGGGAAATCGCGGGGTACAGCTAGTTGAAGCATTTACCAAAATCTGATTGGTGTTGATAAAGGATAATAGAAACATATATGAAAACTTTGTGAGTCTATTTACACGCATATCTCCGAAATTAATAGGCAAATCTTAATGGGGTTTTTACGGGAAACTGGGAGGAAGCTTGGGGCAACCCTGGCATTATTTTAAAATCAACAACATACAAGATATCTTAATTTAGAGTTATCATGCGTACGAAATTGCGGGCACAGCTGTTACACAAGTTTTATTAATTTTCAAACCCTTTTTAGAAAAGAAAAATTGAGGGTTGCATATATCTCACAAACTGCCTTACGTCACAAAATACCTTAATCAAATAGTCATTGACATTTGCCTCATTTTAAATTACCTATCTAAAGACACCCCCGAACACTTGCCATCAGGTGGACCGTGTGCTTATTTGTCGGCTCATGTGTTATAAGAATAAAAATAAAACTATTATTTTGAGTCATTTACTTGCTTTATTCGCTAACCTTCGTTACCATATACCATATAGTCAGCCTGGATTATCCACATCGAGGCTTGACCGGTATAATCTTTATTTAGGGACATTTTCGGTACTGCTAACTACTTCCTCTATTGAATCTTATAATAAAAGGGTCCGAAACGGCTGAACTGATTTGTATGAAATTTTATGTGCCTGTCGCGTAGGTCTGAGAATCGTCCAACATTTATTTTTCATACCCCTAAATGATAAGGTTGACCCAACCCTAAATATTTTTTATTTTTATTTCATTATGATTTGGTATTGAAATTTTCTATACAAGTAAAATAGGCTTCCTTTGACGCACCATTACCTCAAAACTGCTGAAAATATTTTCAGGATCAACACTTTCAACCGCGGATTTTTACCTAGATGGTAATATGCCGTATATGATATCGATAAACGCGGCTGAAACGGCGGGGGACAGCTAGTTTTCCTATAAAATTCTTTTATCATTCATACGGGATTTTTAACCTTGGACAGACTGTTGTATGAGCGTGTACCGTTCTTGGGCGTTGGCCTAAGAACGGTACTTATGAAGGTCTTCGGAGGTACCCCTGGTAACCGAGCTCGGTAAAAATGGTTGGTCGTAAGACAGAGTTATTGTCCCGGAAAAATATTTCGCTTTCTTATTTCTTAGATTAATATACGAGAGAAATATCTGGGAAAAATATCTATATAAGTATGTATTTAGAAAAAAAAAATTTCATGTCGTATATCAGTTATCTGGTTTCCATAGTAAAACCTCTTTTTAGTTTAAGATCAGCAGGCAGTGGGCAAGGAGTAACTGAGGATATTTATTAATACTCATCGACAGGCCAGTTGGCTTGGTGGCTAGCGATCTTGACTGCCAAGTCGCTGGGTGCGGGTTCGATTCCCACCCAGGATAAACATGTCTGTTTGTTCTGTGTCTGGGTGTAAATATCCATATAAGTATGAATTTAGAAAAAATTGTGGTTTATCAGTTATTTGGTTTCCATAGTACAAGCACTGCTTAGTTTGGGATCAGATTACCGTGTGTAGAGGTGTTCCCTAGATATTTATTTATTATTTATTTACTATAACTGATTTACTACATACTCGTATACCTTATACTCTTTTTCTAAATTTGACGAGGAACCGTAAGGCAAATAGCAAAATCATGGAGACGATGAAATGCAGCCTTAGTGAATAGTTCCAAGGGATTTTAAATTTACTCATTATAAAAATAATAAAGGACAAGATAAAGTAGCCTATATACCTATTAATCCAGGTTATAAACTATTGAAGGGCGGGCCACGTTTAATTTAAATTCTTTCAGAAGCATTTAGATAGAGTTACAAACGTCCATACATTGTCACGAACTTTTGCATTTATACTTTGATATGGAAATGGCAAATTTTCGCAATTCAAAATGATTATAGTGTTGTTCACGTGCATGTCCTTAATTGGTATAACGTACGTCATGCATCAAGACATCTACGCCCTAATCATTAGCAGCTTAAGCTGGAAGTACCACCATGCGATCAAGGCCAGGACGGAATAAGGGCACATGCCCAAGAGTGCACAAGAAAAAAACCTGAAAATAAATATATAACCCATAACACTCGTTCCAAATTCAATAATTCGTAATGCAGATGCAAAAAGTAGTATCTCAACAAAAACCTTATGTATTTTGGCCAAGTACCCAGTTTCTACTTGGCCAATTTGCACTTGTATGTGTTTCGGTTAGAAAGGTAAACGGGGAGGGAAATTCAGGCACTTCGAGACTAATAAACTTCACTTCTTTGGGTCGACAGCGCATAGTTGATGCCCTTGGTGTTGTACATGTACAAAGACAGATGATGACTACTTACTATCAGGTGGACCGTCTGCCGTAGAATATCAGCCTAAGTGGTATAAAAAAAATATTGACCAATTATTGAGCTTGGAGATATGATTGAAGAACCTATTTAGGTACAGAAATCAAAAATCCGAATCAGAAACTAGAGATATTTCTTTCTAGAACAGGTATACCTTTTATTCGATCTTCAATGTTGATAAATTCAGCGCTATTTTTAGCCATGGAAGACGTACATAATATGAGTTTCGTCAAGAGTTCTGCCACTTCGTCGTGCCAGACAGGCTTGAATACAAGGGAGCGCGGAGTGCCTAAAGTCTATGAGAACATTATCAGACTTTTAACGACTGAGGCACCTCTTTTAAAATTTAAAAAGCAAACCCTTAATTTAAATACGAATTGTATAAATCAAAATCACACAAATCGTTAGAACCGTTTCCGAAATGCTTAATATGAATAATTACTAGTATTCAATTTATAACCTATCTACAGAAGCCTAATTAAAAAGACATAAAAATATCTATCTAATCTAATACCTTTAAACGAGCTTTAACTGCTAGTTTATATGTAATTAGGATCTCGGAAACGGCTCCAACGATTTTCATGAAATTTAGTATGCAGGGGGTTTCGGGGGCGTTCAATCGATCTAGCTAGGATTCATTTTCAGAAAAAGTCGTTTTATCAGTGTTTTTAGGCAATGAAAACTGCTACAATGTCTTTAGAAGGTAAGGCTTTCAAGTTACATCTTTTGTGAGAAATACTGTTATTGGGAGCCCTTTATTATTTTAATTTATCTCATCTATTTCGTATCTAGGTATATTTGACAGTGCTTTAAAAAAGAGAATACGGTAAAAGTCACGTTAGTAAAGAAATCCCGAGCAATGCTCGGCCATCCAGGTACTATACAAAAAAAATAGAAAGGTAAGAAAAGTTAGATTAGCTGCTTACAGTAAAAACATTTATAATCTAATAAGAGAGATTCAAATAAGTTAACAAGAACAAATCACACAAGGAATGCAATAAAATCATTCAGACAGAAAAAAAGAAAAACAAACAATGTGTGGACGTCTTACCAAATGACAAGTATATAATGTACTTAGTGCACATATGCCGTTGGCAGAAGCGCCTATGAATCCTGACCTGTCGATGTCTGAAACCTTGCAATTAAACGTACAATGATTTATTAATGATGTGGTACATACTTAGCCCATCATAATATAAATATAAGTCGCATCGGGTGAAATCGTTCAGTAGGGTCTTGGAGCCGGCCACGGGTGGTGGAAGCTCTGTCTCTGCGCAGTTACACTTTGAAATTCATCTTTCAAAATGGAGGCAGCTGGGAGAGACGACGAGTAAGTACCCTGCCAAGCAATTTCGCAATGCGAATTTTTTTTGCATTGCTTTATCAAAATCTTGTAAAAAGTCCTTTTAAAAAAATATTGTCTTGAAGCTTCTACGTCTACATAATATTTAAATTTTTTTTTTGATGCAGTTAGCGAAAATTATTTTCCATTATAAAGATTTTTCTTTGATATATGTCTATTAGATTCTAATTATGTATCTGTAGTATTGCTGATAATTTTTAATGTTTTTTTTTTATTTCGGTATTTGGATACTCGGTATTTTACAGTTCCACATTACAGTTTTTTCGTCTTAAATATTTTGTTTTTTTACGTAAGGCGGACTTCTGGCCCGATGTAACTTCAGTAGTTTTCACCATCATAAGTGTCCTTCTAGGGCTTTAACTAAGAAATAACTTTGAATTTTAATTACATTGCCCGTAAATTCATTTTTATTTAGGATTGATTATTAATTACTGACTGTGGTCAATTACGTGTATGGTTACCACATGTTACTTCATCATCATTATCATTATCATCAGCCTATCTCCGTCCACTGCTGGACATAGGCCTCTCCTATGGCACTTAAGCAAGGCGAAATTGTCTTATTATTTTTTTTATTTCTGTTATAGTTTAAATAGTACTACATTCAAAGCATAATATTATTTTTAATTAAATATATAACTAACTTGCATCCAGCCTTTGCTCCACGAGATCTATGCATTTCCGTGTTTAAAACTATATGTGTCGTTTTAAAACATACCCTATATCAGTGCTAGGTTCCACCGAAATCCGTTCAGCTGTATACGCGTGACAAAATCCAAAAAAAAAAAAATTATTATATATTTTAGTCCATCATATTTTAACATTAACATTAACATAAGGATATTTCTGGTATTTTTTCAACGATATATATAGCATAGCGAAACAGCAACTCGATCAATATAAGGCCCGTTTGTCAGCTAATAATATCACAGAAAAGCACCTTTATTAATTTAATTATAAAGTTCATCTGTTGATCCCATTGTAACTGTAATATTGGGACGCTGGGGAAACTTATCACAATGCCGTAGAGTACATTTTCCTGTAATTTTTTTAGCTGTAAAAACGAGCGTGGTAGATCTCGACGACTCGACATTTATAATCTTATGTATTTCAGGGCAAAAGAAAAGATTCCGCAATTGTCATACTATCAAATTGTAAGTATATCATATTTATTTTTAATCATATATTATTATTTAAAACGTGTACTCGTACCTGTTTAGAAACATAAAAAGCAAAACGACACCGACAACATAATATTTTTTAAACGCCAATAAATTGTAAGTTAAAGTTTCTAAAAAATAAAAACAATTTTCCCAAAAACCTTTCGGAAAAATCACTTAAATTCGATAAAATCACAATCAAAATCTACTGCATTATAAAAAAATGTAAGCGAACAAAGTAATGAAGTAAATTGTGACATTGTTTAATAATAGAGACCATAGATACTTACGCCAGTAAATGACAAAGGACTAGAGGTAGTTATGCCAATTTACTCAACTCGATTATATAATATTTGCCGCAGTTTCGTTATGCAACATGTATTGAAAAAATTGCAACCATAGTGGGTATCATATGCGGCGTGTTCAGCGGCATTGGGGTTGTATATAATTTAGTGCAAATTGGAGAACTTAGCACTTCTTTCGTGGAGAGGACTAAATTCCCGGATCGGCAGTCGAGCACCTTGCCTCTGACCTCTTTGTTCGGCGGGGGGAGAAAGCTGTAAGTACTACTGTACTATTTGCATCTAATCTTAATATTCAGTTCCTTTCAAAGTAATTCGTGCCTACCACTTTCGGCTATACCATCATTTACCATGGTGAAGTGGTGGTCACAAATTTTTTGCAATTTTTTAAATGAACATTTTCAGAACATGCGTTACTGTTCTTACGTAATGGTGGTAAATCTAACCTGAAACGTATGCGCCCTGGCGGCTTCCGCAAATATTTATTATAACTTTACCATCCATTTGTACAATATATCAATATCCACACCTAGATACAGAACAAACAGACATGTTTGTCCTAGATAGGAATCGAACCCACTACCTGCCTGTCATTCATAAACACGCATAAACTGTTATTTATTCTAATTAATAGTAAGAAGTTAATATATTTTCGCAGGAAAAATGCGTCTCGCACTGAAAACATGGATGCGTTGATGGAAGATGCGGCGGCAATGGCTATAGGGGTGTACATTAGTATTATTGTTTCACTTGTATTTTGTCTGGTTTCCGTCGGACTTATTAACTGGAGTGCACTGCGCCAGGTATGTATATTTAATTGCTTTTTTCTTCTATCACTTGTATTCTCACAGTATAAGTATCAAAATCTAGAAAACCGGATTTTTCTTGACGGTTTTTCTTGGTTTGGGGCTGACTTCCGTATCGGTAGTAAATTTTGTACAAACAAACATTTTCATTGTCACAAATAATTGTCCTGAGTGGGTATCGAACCCACGACCTGTTATGTGGTCTCTAACCACTAAGCCAACGGACCCGTCCAAGTTACATACGTTCCCACACTATGAGCCGGTTATCTGAATTGTTATGGTTGGCGCGACTTGCGATTTCTGATGAAAAATTCGGTGCGTTCTTTTTTTACAAATTAAACGTTTTAATAATGCACTGGCAGAATTGCACAACGAACAAAACCAATTGATTTAAATTGACAACCTTACTACTTATTGACTTGATACGCACTTTGTTACAAAAAACAAAATAAACTTACAAGTTTTTTATAAATCTGACCTTGCTTTTGATGCAATTTGAAACGGACAAACAAAATCAATTATGTTTACAAAATTTCGTGGCTATGCTGTTGATTGTTAAGGAGTTCCTTCGTCTGGAGTCAATCCTCAGTGTAGAATCAGACCATGTTCACCATAAAAATTCATTGTCATTGAAACTGAACCAATATTTTACATTTCCAGGTTTTGCTTAAGTCGGCAACACGTTAGCCATTCAGCATTAGTTATCTTAGACATAGATTTTTTTTAAACTAACCTTTTAAATGTACTATCTACTTATTCAACAGATCACGCGTATAAGAACTCTGTTCCTCAAGAGTGTGCTCCATCAAGATATGTCCTGGTACGACACGGATACCGATTTCAACTTAGCTTCCAAGATGTCCGAGTGAGTCACCCTATTGTCTCTTCTATAAAAGGTTTTTCAAAAACTTTAAAGGGGTCCCAACCCATGTAATTACTGAACTTGTAAAAAAGACATTTTGAATTTTCGAATTTATAGTACAAACTAAAATACAATAGTTTAATTATAATACAATAGTACAAATATAATACAATAGTAAATTTATAATACAATTTTGAGAACAGGAACAAAAAGAGAATGGACGTCATAAGCCGATTATTTTGAATAAGTATTGTGAATAATTATGAGCAGCCTTCTGCATGAGATTGACCGGGAGTTTGCTATAATAATAATCTTTATTTATTTGTCAAAGATAATTTTTTTACAGGAATCTTACGTGCTTAAAAGAGGGGTTGGGTGAAAAGCTTGCTGTGGTGTCCAACTTGTTGGGCACGTCGATCATCTGTATCGTTTCCGTAATCCCTTTGGGCTGGGAGCTGACACTGGCATGTTTAACTGTCATGCCCTTCTCAATAGCAGCAGCGATCGCTTTATCTAACGTAAGTGATATCTTCTTAGTGTGACATTTTTAACAGACAGTTAGCAGGTGACAGTAGGCTAATAAATAAATGCAACAGAGAGTGACAGTATTGAAAACACAATAATTAAATGTACTCGCATATAATTTCAGTATCAAACGAAATCGTCGGTCAGGGAGATGAAAGCTTACAGTCAGGCTGGCAAACAAGCAGAGGATGCACTGAGATCAGTCAGAACTATAGTAGCTTATGGAGCGGAAGACACTGAAGTTGAAAGGTAGGTCAACATTTATCGTTAACTTCTTCACATATAAGAATCATGTTTACTAGATCGCGGTGTCGCGTGGTATAAAGCTCATCTTTATAATTTAGGTTGGCCAAGATCCGGTGAAGATCCTGGATTCAATTTCCCAGTTGGGCAGGATAAAATTAACGGTTCATTAATTTGAAATCGTGAACAGTAATTAATGATTATCATAATATTATGACATTTATTTTGAAATCAATTTCAACTATGTAAAAGTTTTCATGTTTAGATATTGAGTCTCCAACATGTTTTCACCAAAGTGTACGAGAGGTTACTTTAGTTAAAAATGCCTCAAATCCAATTTATAATATCCCAAGACATTGTTCACACATGGTTACCTAATCCCAAGTTAAGCAGACTGTACTGCTTGTAGTATGGCTACCAGGTAACTGATATACTACATACGAGTATACTACTTTTTAAAATACATACTTATATAGATATTTATACAATTACAGATACAGAAAGCTCCTGGAACCTGCTGAACACTACGGCTGCCTGCGTAGTTTATACACAGGAATCGGAAACGGATTCAACTGGGTCCTCACTTATTCACTGAACGCTATAGGACTTACATATGGAGCCAGGCTCGCAATCGAGGATCTTAATAAACCAGATGAAGAACGTATTTATACGGTCGGAGTTATATTCAGCGTAAGTAAGATGTTTTATGGGCTTTTGCATGTTTTTTGTTATAAAGATACTGTTAAAGGTCTTAAGAAGTATAATAAGAAACTACGCTGCCAATAGTAGTCAAAATTCAGTGACAAATCAGTTTAAAATTCCTTTTCAGATCCTCTTCAGCACATACATGGCAATTCAATCAATAACATTCAGCATTCCTCACATTGAGACCTTCGCTGCAGCCCGTGGTGCTGCAGCCAGTATCTTCCATTTGATAGAAAATAAGCCAAATATCAATAGCCACCAGAAAGGAGGTCTTAAACCTCGCAGAATCATTGGAGAAATTGCACTAGAAAATGTGGATTTCAGCTACCCTTCTCGGCCTGAGGTTAAGGTGAGTAACATTATTTACTGAACTTGAATTTGTCTTTCCAGGCGGTTAATTATAATGTCTTGTTATTTCCACATTTTCAATATTGTTAGTGATAATATGGCCGAAGATGGTACGAACACATAGAAGGAAACTCACTCTCAAGTTTAGCTGCTGGAACGTACCTATTTTTATTTTATATAGGATATAATTAAATTAATTACTTATATTTTTTATTCTAATACCCTTATTCTATGCCCACAATAGGTTCTAAAAGAATTCAGTCTCCGTATCAGACCAGGAGAAAATGTGGCGTTAGTCGGAGCATCAGGGTGTGGTAAATCGACCGTATTGCAGTTATTGCAACGACTGTATGACCCTTGTTCCGGTTCAGTGAAGTTCGATGGGAAAGATTTGAAAAGCCTCAATTTGAAATGGTTGAGATCATGTTTAGGTTTGTATTTTTATATTAACTAATTATTATGTACTAGCTGAAAATGTTCTACTTCTTGTTTGACTTGTATAAACTACTAAATTTGTTCTGTTATAAAAACCTAATGTATCTTATAGTTATAAATATATATACATTTATATCCATTCAGTTATAATGAAAACTCACTAAAGCTTTTTTGAAAATATTCAGGTGTGGTGGGCCAAGAGCCAGTGCTGTTCCATGGCACAGTCTATGAAAACATTGGAATCGGTTTTCCCGAAGCTACCAAGGAGGAGGTACAAAACGTCGCACAAAAAGCTAACGCACATGACTTCATTATGGGGTTGCCACATGTATGTAATAATTTAAAAAAGCAGTTCTTTTTATGTCAGTAATGTGTATTTATATTCACCATTCTTTTATTTTCTTCGAAGGGATATGACACTATTATAGGTGAACGAGGCGCAACGCTATCCGGAGGTCAAAAGCAGCGAATAGCGATAGCTCGCTCCTTGCTTCGAGAACCTGCTGTGTTGCTGCTGGATGAAGCCACATCAGCACTAGATCCATTTTCAGAAAGGAAGGTCCAAGTGGCTTTGGATAGAGCTTCTCTTGGTCGGACTACAGTCATTGTATCACACAGGTTAGCATTGCATTCAACTTTATTATTACTAATGAGAAATCGATATTAAAAAATAACTTACTTTCAGGTTATCATCAGTTATTAATGCCGATCGCATTGTTTGTATGGAGCAAGGAGCTATAGTTGAACAGGGAACACATCTTGAACTTATGCATACTAAAGGTAAATAGCAGAATGACGAGCTATATGTAATATATAGAATATTTGAAGCGATTATAGCTTTATGGCTTCTACTGAAAATCCAAATAAAAATTATTAATAAGGTGAAATAAATCACTAGTATTAAAATTGTTTTAGGGCCATATTATAAACTTGTTTCATCTGGCAAAGAAACAGTAAAACCAGAAGCTGATATCCAAAAATATGATGAAGATGAAATCGAAGTAGATGAGACGTCTATACCCATAGTTGATGAAGTAAAAAGGAGATCCACTAAGAAACTGGTTCATGGTTTTTCAAATAAAAAAGGTAATTCAAATAAACCCTTGTACTTTATTGCATATCTATATCTTACAGAATTAATGATGTTTGACGTTGAATAAAGTTTTCGAGTTCTATGCCTTTAGACACCTCATACTAGTCCCGTGGCGTACTGACAAATGTTTGTATATATTTCCAACAGAATCTCACGAATGGATGTCAGCGCATGGCTCGCTCAGTTCTGTAATTTCGGCTGGTTTGCAGAGTTTTGTATTCAATCCTGATGTTGAATCAGAGGAGGAGAACGATAAAGATACGGTATGTGACTCCCTCGTCTGTCCATCGCAGGAATTTATCAAAATTAATTTTATTGTTGTTGCACGGAGCCCTCCCCGAACGTTTGAAACTAGCAGATTAGTAGTTTTTATAATTTTATATCTAGAATACAATCGATTATAAAACTTAGCAATTATTTATGTAACTTACATGTTTCTAGGTAATAAAATCAGTGAGCGGCTGGCAACTCCTAAAAATGAATGCGCCGGAGTGGATGCTCTTGACTGTGGGATCCGCCGCGGCCTTTGTCCAAGGAGCTTGCTTCCCAGCGTTTGCGTTGCTCTTCGGATACTCAACTGCGGTAAATTACCTATTCTAAAATATGTAATTAATGTTTCATGCCAATTTACTAAATAGTTGAGGCTGTTTAACTATCACTTAGGAAGAACATCTAATGCACCTTTTTTGAGCCGCAGGATGCAAGCCAAGGATCAGTATTTAGACAGGGTGGATTAAGTTCTAAATTATTTCAGATATTTATATTGCCAACAAATGAAGAAATCTTATATTTAGCGGACTTCTATTCTGGATTGTTTGTCATCGTGGCTGCCATCGCTGGAATTGCCATGTCTCTTCAAAGCTTCGCATTTACGAGCGCCGGCCTGAAAATGACAACGCGACTGAGATGCCAGTATTTTTCTGCTTTGCTCAGTCAGGTATAAGTACTTTACACGCGGAAGTCTGATCGTAATACCTTCATATAGAGTTATGAATGTAGCAACTAAAACCTAACTCAAGATGGTGGAAATTGAAGAACAAACACCACATGATCAGGACAATACTAATATGATATAAATTTTTTAGGAAATTGGATACTACGACCAGGAATCAAATACAGTTGGAGCAGTGTGTGCAAGATTGAGCAGTGATACTGCAGGAATCCAAAGCGCTACTGGCTTAAGAATAGGCCTCATATTGCAAGGATTCAGCTCTGTGATACTCGGAGTTGTTGTATCTATGATCTATGATTGGAAACTGAGTTTAATTTCAACTGCGTTTTTACCTATTGTAAGTAAAGTACAAAAATATATTCTCCCTTCATACAGGCATTTTAAATTCTACTTTATTGTCATTACAGATGGTAGGAAGCATATGGCTGGAAAGTATCGTAACTCAGGAATCTCAACAAGATGAAGGTATGGCTATGGAGAAGGCTATGGGTATAGCAACAGAAGCAGTTATAAGCATCAAAACTGTTCAGAGCTTAGGTAAGCGATCAACAATTAAAATGTGTCACTGAAAATTGGTTGTCAATCAATCACTTTGTGAAATTTCAGGAGTTGAATCGACTTTCCTAAAGAAATTCCAAGATGCTCTCGAGGAAGCTTGTGAGGCGGTGACAATAAAAACACGCTGGCGTGGACTGGTTCTAGGCTTTGGCATCTACATACCCTTTGTGGCATACTGCAGTGCCACTGTCTACGGCGCAATACTTGTCGCTTACGGTGAAATAGAATTCCAAGTTGTGATGATGTAAGTTTATTGGCAAATTATTTTCTATGTTTACTGGGATGTTACAAGCTAACTATTACCTTTTCTTTACAGTATAACTGAAAGTATAATGTATGGAGCATATATGTTGGGTCAGTCTATGGTCTACGCTCCAAGTTTTAACTCTGCGAAAGTTTGCGGAGCAAGGGTCTTATCGGTGGTCAGAAGGGAACCGAAAGTTAAGACTGAAGATCAAGTACATGACAGGAGCGATTGGGTAAGCAATTTATAATGGTTTTGTAATTTTCATTAGTTTTCAGTGAATACAATTTCTTTTTTTTATAATAGGTGGCTTCAGGAAAATTCAGTATAAAAGACGTTGAGTTTAGCTACCCGGTACGGTCAAATCAACGCGTCCTCAATGGAGTAGATCTGTCTGTGGAAGCTGGCAAAACTGTTGCTCTGGTTGGTTCCTCTGGTTGCGGCAAGTCCACTATAGTGCAGCTTATGCAGAGATTTTATGACCCTGATACCGGTAATATTGTAAGTAGATGTTTTTACTGTATTATTTTTAATGGAAAGCTTTTTAATCGCCCTGATACTTGAACTCTTTAACTGTCACAATCCTACTTGGGACTGACTTACAGGAGATGGACGGTTGTGACATTCGCGCAGCCTTGACCCTCCCGCGGCTGCGCCGTCAACTCGGCGTGGTGCAGCAGGAACCCGTGTTGTTTGACCGTACTCTCATCGAGAACATCGCTTACGGAAACGTTCACAGGCAGGTCGCCATGCATGAGATCGTCGCTGCCGCCGATGCTGCCAATATACATACTTTCATTGTATCTTTACCCCAGGTGCGTCATCCACGTTCTGGACGGAATTAAGAAACAATTTAAAAATCACATTGTAATTTGCTGTCAATTGTGGCAGGGTTACGACACGAACCTAGGTGCGAACGGCGCGCAGCTTTCGGGTGGACAGAAGCAGCGCGTGTGCATAGCGCGCGCACTGATTCGCTCCCCGCGCCTGTTGCTGCTGGACGAGGCCACCTCCGCGCTTGACGCCAACAGCGAACGGGTAAGTGTGTGCTGTGCTTTGCCCGGCTGCGAAACATACCAGGCTGCGAACGGAATCTTCAAAATGAGTATTTGTAAGCCACTACACCTGAGCTTCTAATCATCTTTAACTAACCTTTGTTCCAGGCTGTGTCAGAAGCTCTCGATAAAGCTGCTACAGGTCGCACTTGCATAACCATTGCACACAGACTATCTACGATCAAAGACGCCGATCTCATTTGTGTCTTGGACAAAGGTAAATTTTATGATCTTACTACCGTGAAATTAATTAAGTGTTGTTAGATTATTTTATTTAGGGTTTTCAAAATCGGTCTGATGTTTAAATAAACCCTGTCTGAATAAAATATATTATGTGTGTTTTCTTATGTCAAGTGGGCCGACAATGATCCACCTAATGGTTAGTGGTCACCATGAGTCGTCAACTCTAAAATGCAAATTTATCAAGTCTCATGACCTCTCAGACTCAAGACTCATGCCTGTAATTTCACCGGCCCCCTTAGTTGTAGTACTTCCCCGAAAGAACTCTGCACTAAGTGATTTGCTCTTCTCTGTACAGATATCGCTTATAATATAGATCTTGTTTCTCATTCGTATGTCTTTTTTCAGGTACCATTGTTGAACAAGGAACACATGACCAGCTGCTGCAGAAGAAAGGAAACTATTGGAGTATGTGTAAAGGTCAGATTGAGGCTTAAATCCTATTTTTTTGCTATCATTTTTATTTCAGCATATTGACAATTCTATATTATAGAATAGTTTTATTGTGTTTATTATAGAATGGAATATTTCAGGATCTGTTGTTATACGAGCTTTTAATGTTTTGTAAACTGTTCACTGATTGATCTAAAGTAAGTTTTCATTTACATGTTTCGATCGGACACCATACAATTTACACGTGATTTTTCAAATTATATCATGAGATAATTTTATTATAAACGAACTGTTCACATAATCCTCCGGTCATATACATCTATAGTCAATAAATAACTGTAAAATGTTTATTTAGGCTGCAAAGTTTGGGAAATGCGTGTTTTTTTTTTATTAATTGAATTTGACAATAACTATAAATTTAAGAACTGTCGTACTAATAGCATTTACTATGCTTGTAATGAACAGATAATATAAATTGTTATATGTTAATTCATTAACTAATAAAATAAGGGGAGTTAAATATATTTAAAGTTCAAATAGAAATATAAAATCGTCAAAGAAAGTGATAGCAAAATTAAATAAACACAACTAACGCGTGAATAAATGTTGTATTGTCTAGTTGTAGTATCTTAATATGTTCCGTATAAAAAATATATGTACGAATTTATTATATTATATTAGATGTGTGGTTTGTAGTTAATTAGATAATATTATATTATAAAATTATCAACTTGATATTTCAATTATACCTAAACTAAAGAATCCTCATATTCGTTCGAGATAAAGGGTTTATCTGGAGTGTGGTCCCAGAGTTTTTAAAGTTATATTTTTTTTGGATTTTGATTTGCTCTTCTGAAATTCAACCTAGTCACCTCGTATCTTTCCCGTTTACGCCGCCCTATTAGTAAAATTGGCACCTAATATTAGTTTTTTGACAATGTCTCCTTACTGTGTCGATGTCGATTTTCTACAATTTATGTTCTTATATTTTTTTTGGAAGATCATAAATAATACATACATAATACAGCAAAAAATCTCATATTAGGCCTAATTCACTTGTAGCGCAGTTTTGCGCACTTTTCTTCGCTTAAGTGTTCTTGATGGACGAGGTGTTACATGTTCATCATTTTGAGTATCGATCGCGCTGTCACAGACCGATATTTGTCCTGCATCATCCGTGGTGGGATCATCAGATTCATCGTGATCTCCTTCGTTTTCAATTTCATGACACACTCTCGAAAACAGTCTCCGCTTCTTTCTTTTCATCGCTGTCATGTGATAGAACTTGTGAATTATCACAAGTACATACCACTACAACTCATGCGTATAACGGACCATTGTAACCCGGTTTTTCTGCAGCCACAGGTTTTCTGATATTCCTTTTTACATCTGCAAGAAATAAAGTCCAGGAGGTTTTTGATGAAACAGAAAATTAAAACGATGCAAACAATTTAAATGAGAGGACTACTTGAATTACCCATTAAAAGGGCCTTTTCTGTTAGCAGTCAGCGCACCTACTGTTGCATCAATTGTTTTATTACCCACTGACATTTAAGTAACAGAAAAATGCCCTTTGAATGGGTAATTTAAGTACTCTTCTAATTAAAATTGATTGCTAAATTTTTTGACAACTTTACAGTATTCAATTTCACATAAAATTTTAATTTTCAGTTTCGTCAAAAGCGTCTTACTTGATAAAATTGTCAAATAAGTCCTGACTTTTTGTTTTAGTAAATGTAAATTACATACCGTTAGAAAGCTCATACAGCAGAGATGTTTTGATGTAATCCTAAGTTCTCGATCGCTTTTAGTTTATTTTTTAATGCCAGTCAAAGTTATGCATCTAAGTATTTTTTTACATCTTTTTGTACCTTTAAAGACTCATAACTTTTTTTCCCATTAAAAACTGTACCAAACAATAATTTTATGAGAGTTTGCTACTATTAGACATTAATACAACCTCCTGCCTGATTTACCCATCACAAGTAAATATATTCGAATTTATAGTTTAAAAAAAACTGGTAATTTTCTGTGAATTTAAAAAATAAGTAAAAGAAAAAACGGTGGGGCCAAGGTCAAATAATTTGGGTCAAGTGGGTAGCAGATGACCCCAACTAACCACCATTTTCGTATGTTCAACGTTCTACCAAACACTCTGTATGTATCAAATACTGAGAGAATCTTGATAGTGCGATGTAGGATTCTCGCATGTTTCTACTCGTTCATAGATGTCGCCACATCACTGTAGTGCGGGCGGTGAAGGATTGTAGGTGAGTTCATAGATGTTGCTACACTCCCACCACAGATGATGGAGGATAAATTTCGATCGGTGACGGCACGATCGATATTCAAAACGATGAACTAGCAACACTTCGTCCATCAAGAACACCGAAGCGAAGTAAAGTCCCAAGCCCCCAGCTTCAGAAAACTTTCTCAAGCTGATTTCTTGCAAATGCCAAAAGGGATGATAGAAAACCTGTGGATGTAGAAAAGCCGGTTTAAAATGCTCCGTTATATGATCGAATTGTATTGGTACTTGTGATGATTCGCAACGATGATTCCATTACATGATAGTTATGAAGCGAAAGGAACAGATACAGTTTTCAAGTACTGGTACAGGACTTACAGGAACTGTCCACTACAATTCAATTAGGCTACCAGGGTTACCAGGGAAACCATTATAAAAAAACAACACGTCGCTGACTCTATATTTTTTTAACCAAAACGCATGTTGAAGTACATATTGCGGTGCTCGTAAAATTAGTAGGAAAGGAGATTTAAACTGCTATTAGACGTCTTTTTTCCAATATGGCGGCGCGAGCAACACAGATACGGAGAGGCCACTTTGAAATTCACAGAGAATACATTACGATCTATTAAAAATACCTATTTGCATAAACTCGGAAATTTTTCCGTGTAACCCATTTTTTCGAATCAAAAGACTGTACTAGGATTCTTTAGTTTAGGTATAATTTTAATTTCAACTTACGCTCATCTACACTAATATTATAAAGTGGAATGATTTGTATTTCAAAAACTACTGGACCGATTTCAATAATTCTTTCAGCGTTGTGAAGCTACTCTATCCCCGGGTGACATAAGATATTTGATATTTTCAAAGAAATTACAGATCCTTACTAAAACTCTAATAATGTAACCCAAGGTGTAAAACAAATCCTTACATCGCGTGCGCTGCGAAAACTATTGATGATAGAAAGTACAAAATAATGTAATGTGATATCCCTCGGAAATGCGGATGAAACCGCGGGGAACAGCTTGTTAGTTATATAGTACTGTAGTAGTAATTTTGATTGGTAATCGGTTTTTATGATTATATACTCAGTGCTTTGGTATGAGTTTTAAAGATGTAGGTTAATTTCATAGTTATTCTATATATAACCTTTGTAAGAAATTTCACTTCAACCACTAATGAACCGCCGTCGATTTTGCCAGCGAAATTGACTGCCCAGATCTTCTACATAAACTGCATTTTAGTGTTCCTCAGAGATCAACCAGATTTAATCCATCCCATTTTCTTTCTATAATTATAGGCGCAATTGTGCGAGCGAGTAGGAACTGTTATGGACTGTGTGAGCAGTTTTCGTTTGACCTATTTCCCACTAAAAGCTCAACAGTGCGCAACCGTGACATTTTCAATATAACTTGGTGTGGCATATTATCTATAATTAAGCGTTATTAATATAATTCTGTGTGATCCTTAAGATCTCTTCAATCTTATTATGTTTCTACCTGTGAAAGCCTTTCATTGGCTTTCCTATTGATAAATACATAAGGTCACTTCTGCTGGTTCTTCTGTGTTGATACACAGAAAATAAATATCATTTAAATTCTGGAAACATCGGTCTCCACTGTAAAAACTGCGATTCATAAAGATTTTGGTGGTCCGTATTCCCTTTTAAAGGTTTTTTTATGGATAACTATAACTTTAAATAATGAAAAACTATACACATTTAAATTATAAATTACAGTAACCTAATATACCGTAATATAACTGTAATACAGTGCAACCTCAATATAACAAATCGGAGGGGAACAAGTAAATATTCGTTATATCAAGTAATTCGTTGAACTGAGGTTTGTTATGTTGAGGTTAGGATGGTCCAAAATTCGTTATAAAGACGTAAAAAAATAGTTTTTTTTTTTCTTACATTAATAATCAAAATTAAATGCAGTAAAAAAGATTCGCACAACAAAACTCACGAATTAAAGGTAAAGAATCAACAATGTGGTTATACATATGTAGTAGCTTAATCTCAATTTTGTTCATTTTGATTAGAAAAAAACAACAATGATTGGTTTACGAACAAAAGCGTGTCGAAACATGTCGCGACATGAATCACATACTATGAGATTAATAGTCATACATTGGTGACACTACAACTTTATATAAAGGTTTTGGGTTGACAAAATTCGTTAATTAGAGGTATTTATACTTTTTCTTGATTGTTGAAAATTCGTTATAAAGAGGTTGTTCCCAAAAAATGTTCGCAATGTAAAGGTATATTTTATATTGACTCTTATGGATAATTCAAGGGGATTACGAAGAATTTGTTAATCGAGGAAGTCGTTATATTGAGGTACGTTATATTAAGGTTGCACTGTATTAATAATAATTGACTTTGCTTGTAATTATAGCGATATAATATAAATAGTTCATTGATTCTATTTAAATAAGGGGAAAACGTTAAGCTTAAAAATAAAAGAAATTAAATACAATGAATTTGGTCAAAAAAATAGAAAAGTAAATGCACTAATAAGCAAATTAAATAAAAATAAAAAAAAAGTTATATCAAAACAAACTATACTCAAACGTAAGGTGATCGCTTTCGCTGACTTTTATCTTTTCAGACTTTTTGTTATGTTATTTTAAGTTAGTTTGGGATGGAACGAATTGGAATTGACCAAAACGCTGAGTTTAGGTCCAATGTTGAGAAAAACTTGCAATCTCTCGTCTTTAGTATTAGGTCTTCAATAAAAGATCAAGACTGTGCTAATAATTACTTATTTTACTAATTTATAAATGGAACAGAATTTTAAACATGTTGTATGTAGCCTTTTAATAAATTATGAAAAAAACAAACCCAATAATAAACCATATCATTTACATTTCGAAAAAAAATGTCGTTACAACTTTTTGTATGAATTTTTTCTGTCTAACCCCCTTTCAGAACGCGCGATAAGGAACTTCGTTCCAATAAAAACGTAATAGGAAATAAAATTTAATCTCAAAACTCACCTGTTCACTTGCCCTGAGTTTCGAATGTAGCCTTCTATCTTGTATCACAGATATTTATTGTTCACCTATCCATTAATTTCTTAATCTCACCTCACTGACCGCAAAAGTCTCGTAACACTATATCAAACCATTATTACTCAATAATGCTGACATGTTATATCGGTAAACGCAAAATTGTTATACAATTTAATGTAATTTAGCATACTTTAAAGTCAAGTTAGGGAATCAAAACAGTAAAAACACAATTAAAACACCGGCTTCTTTGTTTGTTGACTCATGAATGATGGCGCAGGTCGGGGAACAAACCGCGTGAGTTATTAAACCAATCAGCAGTTTCGTTTACAATGTCATGGTCGGACAGCTGGAATTATAAACTACCTGATGATTATCGAATCATCCATTTAAGAAGTAGTAGAACTCTTTGTGCAGAGTTCGCCCGGGGAAGTACTACCACCTTACCCATTTCTAACGTGAAGCTGTAGTGCACTTGTATTACTGTGTTTCGGTTAGTAAGGTAAGGGGGCCGATTATATTACAGGCACATGAGACATAACAACTTTACGTCTCAGCGTCGACAACGCATTGCCAATGCCCATGGTGTTGTAAATGTTTATAGGTAGCGGTGACCACCTACCATCAGGTGGCCAGTCTGTCCGTCGGCCATATTATTAGAAGAAAGAAACTGTTTCTTTTGTACTAAGAATGGTTCTCTTATTGCTCCCGCGAAAATTGACAATTATTCTTACACTGCAAGTACGCATATTCCAAATTCTACAGCATTATGTATGCACCATGATGCAAAGATAAATTACTCATAATTAATTAAATAATTAACTATTAGAAATATAAGCTAACTTTTCTTCTGCCTATTAAATATAGTACAGTAGTAGTAATTTTGCTTTGTAATCGGTTTTATGGTTATTGTCTTAGTGCCTTTGTATTCGTTTTAAAGCTATAGGTTTATTTCGTAGTTATTAGTTTAATTGTAGTTTCAATGGACTCACTCATCAAGCGTTACTTGTGTTAATAATTAACTAGTGACTGCCCCGGCTTCGCACGAGTGCAATGTAGATACTAATATATAAACCTTCGTCTTGAATCATTCTGAATATTTATCAAAACCGAATCAAAATCCGTTGCGTAGTTTAAAAGGCCTTAGCGTACAAACGGCGGAAGCTACCTTGTGTTTTTACTATGAAAGGATGATGAAACCCAACGAGTAACTTTTTTGAAATTAATAAAAAAATATACAAATTTATATTCTGAATAATTCGGGCTCGAGTGAGAATTGAAAAACATATAAGTATTTTATTTTGTTTGCTTAAATACAAAGATGATACCTCAATTGATAACATGATATTACTATTAGCTTGTAATGAATAGTTACTTAATTTATTTAAAATAAGATAAATAAAATCATTTAAAAAAACAATAAAAACAAACTAAAAATACAAAAAAGGAACAAAAAGATTTTATTTGAGGAGTTAAGATACTTAATACTATAATTGGTATTATTTTAATAAAAGGTAAATAAAATAAAATAAAAAATTTAAACTAACCATAAAGACTTAAAATACGGATAAGGAACAAAAAGTTTTAATTTAAAGTGTTAAGTTTAGTTACTTACCTAAAGCAAAATACGTGTCATAAATAGTTAATTAATTAATTCAAACTAAGGTAAATAAAATCATAAAACAAAACAATAAAAAAATACAAAAAAGGAACTAAATGCTATTATTTAGAGAGTAACGTTAAGATTTACTTATAACAAAATACTTTTAATAAATAGTTCATTAATGAATTTAAAATTAGATAAATAAAATAATAATAAAAATAAACAAACAAAAAAGTACTGAAAATACAACAAAGGAAAAAAGTTAAGTTACTTACCTATAGCAAAATACGTGTAATAAATAGTTAACGAATTAATTTGAAATAATAGTTATTTGTGCAACAAAAGAGCAAAGTCTTTTTTTGCTGCGGGTGCTGATTTTGAATCCTGAGTGTGGCGAGGGATTCAAAGGCACGAGATGCAAAAAACTTTGCTCTCCATATTACGTAACATTATTGAAACTAGAAATAAATATTTACAGGTTAAATATCAGTTTTATTTGTAGTAAATACATATGTTCGTTTAAATAGAACAATAAGTCAAAAATTCAATAAATTACATTAAAAGACATAATATTCTTTTTGCAATATTTCTTTAATTAGTGCGAATATCTGAACGTGTTTGTCTTTGAGGTCGAATTCAAAATCGGAACTTCGAAAGGGCTGGTCTTTGTCTCTCTTTCTTTCTAATGGCGGGAAAGAGATAGAGTGTGTATGTTTCGAATTGTATGATTAACCCAAGGCCAAATAACATATTCACGGCTATCTGAAAACGAAAAATTAAAAAGTTTCTTTGTCTCACTCATTGCATTTTGCTCACTGATTTCAAGGAGCAAAACCTACATGTTTGAGCTACTGAAGTGAAAATAATATTTTATGTTGTGACCGCAATAGACTCGTAACACTATATCAAACCATCATTACTCAATAATGCTGATATGTTATATTGGTGAACGCAAAATTGTTATAATTAATGTAATTTAGCATACTTTAAAATTAATGCATATATATAGTATACATTTATACAAATTACTCATAATTAATTAAATACTTAACTATTAGAAATATAAGCTAACTTTTCTTCTGCCTATTAGATATAGTACAGTAGTAGTTATTTTGCTTTGTAATCGGTTTTATGGTTATTTTCTTAGAGCCTTTGTATTCGTTTTAAAGCAATAGGTTTTGTTTCGTAGTTATTAGTTTAATTGTAGTATTCAATGGACTCACTCATCAAGCGTTATTTGTGATAATAATTAACTAGTGACTGCCCCGGCTTCGCACGGGTGCAATGTAAATACTAATATATAAACCTTCCTCTTGAATCATTCTATATATTTATTAAAACCGAATCAAAGTCCGTTGCGTAGTTTAAACGGTCTAAGCGTACAAACGGCGAAAAATTAATAAAAAAAAGTATACAAATCTATGTTCTGGATAATTCAGGCTCGAGTGAGAATTGAAAAACATATTAAATACAAAGATGATACCTCAATTGATAACATGATATTACAATTAGCTTGTAACGAATAGATCATTAATCAATTTAAAATAAGATAAATAAAATCATTTAAAAAAACAATAAAAACAAACTAAAAATACAAAAAAGGAACAAAAAGATTTTATTTAAGGAGTTAAGATACTTAATACTATAATTGTAATAAATATTTTAATAATTATTATTAAATAAGGTAAATAAAATTTAAAAAACAAACAAAAAAAAGACTAAAAATACGAAAAAGGAACAAAAAGTTTTTATTTAAAGAGTAAAGTTAAAACTTACCTACCTATAGCAAAATATTTGTAATAAATAGTTAATTATTTGAAATTTGATAAATATAATCATAATAAAAAGAAACAAACAAAAAAATACTGAAAATACCAAAAAAGTTAACAAAATACGTGTAATAAATAGTTAACGAATTAATTTCAAATAAGGTAAACAAAGCATAAAAAAAAAACAAAAACATACAAAAATGGAACAAACAGTTTTTATTTAAAGAGTTAAGTTACTTATAACAAAGTACTTGTAATAAATATGTAGTAATGGACTAATTTAAAATAAAATTTATAAAATACCAAAAAAAGAGGCTATGCGTTTAGGAGGAGTTCACTGTCAACACGCGTACAGAAGAATATATATATAAATATAGCTGACCCGGCAAACGTTGTTTTGCCATATTTACTTTATTAAAAACTATACATGAAAATTTATCGTACTACAATCATTATATTCGGTAGCTGACCCGACAGTCGTTGTCCTGTTTTAACTATGATTATTAAATTCAAACTGGTATGATTAATAAACAAAAATCCAAAAAACATTGTATATAAATCAAATTCTTTAAGATACCCAACAAATGAACTTTTAATATGAGGCGTGATTGCTCTGAACAAATTGTGATGAACATACACTTCTAAAAAACTAAGTGGAAACTTTTTCATAAATATTCCGATTGAATCGACTGTGAAATGTGCACTAAGTAATGATAAATTAATTATTTTATCAATATAATTCCGACTCATGCCTCTGTTTTGAACGATTTTGCCAAACGAGTGACATTTATGTCAAACACCATAGGGTTACATTATAAGAGTTTATAATGCCAAAAGCGGTAAGGTTACATTAGAAAAGTTAATAAGGTTACATTAGAAAAGTTAAAAAGGCCGTTATCTTTTCATAAATTTTCTAATTTTCCGCGCAACTTTCTTAACAATTTTCATTCATAAGAAACTTCTCCTGACAATAACAAACACAAAAAAAATATTGCGAAATCGGTCCAGCCGTCTGTGCGTGATGCCGTGACCAAGGGAAATAGGGATTCATTTTTATATACATATATAGATGATCATAACTTTAGGTAGAGTGTGACCTAAAAAACTATCATCATCATCATCATCATCATCATCATCATCAGCCTATCTCCGTCCACTGCTGGACCACCTAAAAAAACTATAATAAGTTTGAATTATATTATAATTAAATTATAAAGCGGTACCTATCTGTGTTCTTAGAATTTATATTAAAAGCTGTTTGTTGGGAAACGCATCACTTGAGAAAGGATAATTGTAAAAGTTTCCGGAAAACTGGAAATTCCGGAAGAGTGTATTTTTTATATTGTATTTTTGTAAAGATCCAAAGACACATTGTCCCAGGAACAGCTAGTGGTAACTAAGCGTATGTAGTAAGGTAATATAATTTTTATGTTTTGTAACAAAAAATTGCTTTGATATCAGCGCCTTGGTGTTTGTTTTAAATCTATTGGTGAATTTCATAGTCAGATCACATCTGGCAGTGTTGTTTAGGTATTTGTTTAAATAGCGCACATTTTGGACCTAATTACTTATTAATATAACTTTATGATATAAACAATATTAATGTCTAAGTACATTTAATACTCAATTTCCGTATAAAGGTCTATTCGCACACGGCACATGACCCAAAGGTCTCTGACGTGACGCAAGTATCAGTCAAAATTATATTGTTTTCAACGTTTCTCATGATACTATTCCAAATAGCCATTCTCAGTAATGTTCAATAATATCAGTGTTTCAAAATGGACGCCAAATGTACAGAATTGATACATGACCATCCTGTAAAGTAACGAAAATTTCTGTACGCGTTATTTTGCCACTGAAGTTTGCGAATAGACCTTATAGACAAAAAATTAAATTTAAATATGTTTTTTTAATCAGTATTTTTTTTTTTATGTGTGTAGTTAGGAATTGGATTTATGTAGTAAAGTTATTTTGGTGAGGGTTTGTTAAACGCAATTAAATTTACAATTTAAGTTTAAACCATAGTTCAGTATTGTTTAGCATAATTTGGTAAAGGTTTTTTTTATTTGTGTAGAAAATAATTGGATATGTAGTAAAGTTATTTTGGTGAGGGTTTGTTAAACGCAATAAAATTTATAATACAATTTAAGTTTAAACCATAGTTTAGTATTGTTTAGCATAATTTGGTAAAGGTTTTCTTTTTATTTGTGTATAAAATAATTGGATATGTAGTAAAGTTATCTTGGTAAAGGTTTTTAAATGTAATAAAATTTACAATTTAAGTTTAAACCATAGTTCAGTATTGTTTAGCATAATTTGGTAAAGGTTTTCTTTTTATTTGTGTAAAAATAATTGGATATGTAGTAAAGTTATCTTGGTAAAGGTTTTTAAATGTAATAAAATTTACAATTTAAGTTTAAACCATAGTTCAGTATTGTTTAGCATAATTTGGTAAAGGTTTTTTTTTTTTGTGTATAAAATAATTGGATATGCAGTAAAGTTATCTTGGTAAAGGTTTTTAAATGTAATAAAATTTACAATTTAAGTTTAAATCATAGTTCAGTATTGTTTAGAATAATTTGGTAAAAGGTTTATTTTTTTTATTAGTGTAGTAAATAATTGGATATGTAGTAAAGTTATCTTGGTAAAGGTTTTTAAATGTAATAAAATTTACAATTTAATTTTTAACCATTGTTAAGCATAATTTGGTTTAAATTTTTATTTCTGATGCAATGTTTTATTTACTTCGAATGGACATGTCTTGGCTCCCAGATGACTGTTTGTTTTGTCATTAAATTTAAATCGATAGCATTCATCACGAAATCTCTGGACTTTAAAATAAGCACGAAGGTTTCCAGTGGTTTTCTAAATGATTACTTCTAAGTGGAATTTAGGTAAAATTTTAATAAAATGGTGGAAAGGACATTAGGTCTACATTAGCATACGGTTTCTCAAAGTGGAGTACATGTCCCCCTAAGGAAGTTCTCGCAAGAATTAGAAGAACACAAAATTAATCCTAACGTTACACTGAAAAAATCTTATTATTCAATACTTAATAATAAGGTGTTATCAGTTAAGGATGTCATCAAAAAATCATCTTTGTTGTTTTAGAGATAAGGTACATCTATTAATCCAATGGTTAATTGTATGATGACGATGTTGAACCTTACAATAACCATTTAAGGTACATTTTCCTATAACACTATAAGCTGTTAAACAGGCCTATTAAATTTCGAAAACTTGAAACTATTTTCGGACCAAAATTATGCGGCTAGATAGTTAGTGGACTGTATAGGAAAATTTGTGCCTCTTCCGTTTTTGTTCTTCTAATACTATATGTATATATTGCGGCGAAAATAACTGAGAAACCCCTAAACTGCAGCCCCTCGGCTGAAGCAACGCTTCACTTCAATTGGGAAAAGCTTTTTAATTAAAAAAAAGGGTACGCAATTTATTGAGAACTCTCGTGGGGCTATAAGCTTGAGAACCCTTGTACTAGCTGCATCGAATTTGATGAAAACTTGCAAAGGGGTAATTTGGTACGTAGAAATGTGCTGTTACTCCCTAAAGACCAGGACTGGGGGAATCTGGTAGACTTACATGTGGTCTTGATATATATGTACTTAGATAAGTATCCTGTACCTCTACCATGAGTTGCTATCGAAACTTACTTTAGTCACTGGCGAGTAAACGACCATCGAAGCCGATCGACTCATACTACCGATTTTAGTTCTTTAGGTGGCCGCTAGTAGCGCTGTACACAGTTGCCATAGAAATGTTTTACGCCGTCGCTAGCGAGTACGTACGTTAAAAACTCATGGTAAAGGCACTGGGACATTCTGATTCATTCATAAAGCAGAGCTCGTATTGCTTTATACTATGGAAACCAGATAACTGATATACTATTTAGATATTTTTTGTTCTCAATACCTACTTATATAGATATTTACACCCACACAGGCGCAGAACAGACAGAGCTAGTACTTATTATACCAGACAACTAATATATTACATATACTACTTTTTAAATACATATTTATATATATAATTCTACTGTATGTTTGTATGTCACTGAACTCCTCCTAAACGGTTGGAATGATTTAGATCAGGCAACCTATGACATGTTGAGGGCTAAACTTTAGCGTGCAAATATGTTTGCGGGCCGCGTTTAAAAGTACTTAGTGCATTTACTACTGCAGTACTTAGTGAGTATAAGTACCTAATGTAATATTTTTTTTATTGGGTTTTTTCAAAACGTCTCCGGTCGGATCCGGTTGCCCATATATAATTTAGATGAAATTTTTTGTGTATGTTCCAGTGGATTCGAAAATTGTTTAGATTCACAATTGGACCCAGTAGGTGGCGCTGCGATCGAATTCCTGCATTATTTTTCTTCATGGACCTTTTATATGGACTTATTTCGACAGGACAACGTCTGTGGGGACAGCTAGTACTTATATGAATATTTACACCCAGACACAGAAGAAACATACATGTTCATGCATACAAATGTTTGTTCTGGGCGGGAATCGAACCACGACGTAGTATTTCATTTATTTACGGGGTCAAGGTAGGTCATAAGAATTAAATGTTTTTACATAATTAGTGATATATTTCATTGCATTACTGACTCAGCACTCGACTTTATGACTTTCATTCCAACACAACATCAAATGGATTAGAACGTATTACTTAATTGCTGTTTACCTTCCTAACTAGATAACACGGTAATTATACAACATATTGTGAGTACATGCATTAGTGGAGTGGAGTGCGTTTCACAAATCAACACATTTTATCGTTATGTTGGCACTATTGACTTTGTGTTCAATACTACCAACGTTACGGTCTATAATAGAGTTCTAGTAATATTAATGCGGTTTTGGATAAAACTTGGCACATAAATAAATAAATATCCTGGGACATTCATTTTTTACACAAGACCATCTGATCCCAAACTAAGCAGAGCTTGTACTATGGAAACCAGATAACTGATATACTACATATACTACTTTTTCATTTTTCTAAATACATACATATATGTAGATATTTACACCCAGACACAGAACAAACAGACATGTTCATGCACACAAATGTTTGTCCTGGGTGGGAATCGAACCCGCAACCTTCGACTTGGCAGTCAGGGTCGCCAACCACCAAGCCAATTGGCCTGTCGATTGATAGAACATGCTCTGTAATAACATTTAGAGCACCTTTTATCCGGGGAAAATGTAATAACCCTAGGGTATGAAGGTGAAACCGTGGGAGACAGCTAGCGAACGTTTCTAAGGATAGCTGTATGGATCATTGTTACTCTTTCACGCAATAATTAATTCGCGGGCTTGATATTGATAATTAGTTTTTACTGAAACCTGAATTAACAGGTAATACACCTTTTCTTCCAGAAAAAAATAACATCTCTCTGGAACGCAAATGCAGACATTTGTGTGCATGAACATATCTGTTTGTGTGTATAAGTATTTTTTTGAAAAAACATTGTAAAATTTTTGTAGATCAAAATTAACATGTTTAAAAATCAAACATATTTATAAGTTTCTATAAAGTGAATTATGGCGAACCAAAAGTCCTTTTCTTCCTGTCCTTTTTATGAAGCACCTTAATTTTCAAACCCAACAACTGACCAACTGACAACATAATTATTTTAGAGTTACGTTGCCACAGAACAAAGAGACATTTTATGCACACCAATATTTGTCCTGGACGGGAATTGAACCCACGACCTGCAGCGTGGCAGACAAGGTCTGTAACCACCAAGCCAACTAGTCCATCTAAATATAACTATAATTTATATAAATGTTCTGATAAAAGAAAATATTGAGCATATTCTTTTTCATGCTACAAATATTTATTAGTTATAAAGTCGTTTAAAATATATTTCTTCTTCTTCACGTCCTTAATTCTCGAAGAGGTAGGCAGAGGTCAGAAAAAAAATTATTTATTGTATGAGTAAGTTAAAGATTATTTTTAAGTCCCTACTTGTAGAAAAACTTGATTGTCACCGTCTCTCTTACGCATTACAAGCTCACGGGATAGAGGTAATAATTTCTTCAAAAAACATCAATTTATCTAGTCTACATTGTAATTGAATTCAGAACCTTTGGCCTCTACCCGAGCTTTATACCGCTCAACCACCGAGATAATATTACATTCAAATATAATAATGAATACATTATCAGTTTGTCAGAAGAATTATATATATATAACTAGTTGTCCCCAGCGGTTTTACCCGCGTTCCCGTGGAATGTCACATGTATTATACATAAAAACTTTCCGCTTCAATTACTTTATCTATAAAAAAAAACCGCATCTAAATCCGTTGCGTAGATTTAAAGATTTAAAAATTTACATAGGGATAGTGTAGTGAAGATATAACAATTGACAGTCAATACTTTAGTACTCATTATAAGGTACTACTGTTCCCCGCGATTTCACCCGCGTTCTGGAAGAAAGCAAAATTTTCCCGGGATAGAAAGTACCATATGTGGTATTCCAGACGATTATCTTACTCTGTACCAAATTTCATGATATACTTCGAATTCAAGATCCGTCCAGACGTTTTGGCGTGATTGTGTAACAAACATACAAACTTTCGCAATTATAACAGTACTAGCTGTCCCCCGCGGTTTCACCCGTGTTCCGGAGGTCTGTAATACCCGAACTGTCAAACGCGCGCCCTTAAAATAGTTGTAATTCTTTAAAATTCTCGCATTTTCTTAATTATAATAGTTAATTATAAGTACCTGGATGCCCTTTTTGATACATTATGTAAAGTTGATTATTAGCTTAGTGTTGCTTAACAGCGCCATCTACTGGAGTACCTCTACTGTTGTTGTGTTGTTAAAACAGTTAATGTCAGGAAGTGATTTTTTTCAGGTTATGTTTAAGTCAATTATCGATAAAGTTGATCATTGAAAACACGGATAATACGACATTTTCTGAAAATGAATAATAGCTAGATCGATTTATCGCCCCCGAAAACCGCTGCATACTAAATTTCATGAAAATCGTTGGAGCCCTTTCCGAGATCCTAATCATATATATGTTCTCTTGTATCAAGAATTGCTCGTTTAAAGGTATTAGATAACAATCATATTATATTATACAAAAACCTTCCTTTAGAATCATTATATCTAATCTATCTATCTAATATATTTAAACGAACAATCCTTGTATATACTTATATATATAATTAGGGTCTCGGGAACGGCTCCAACGATTTTCATGAAACTTGGTTTCGGGGGCGTTAAATCGATTTAGCTAGGATTAATTTTCAGAAAATGTCGTTTTATCCGTGTTTTTAGGCAATGAAAACTGCTACAATGTCATTAGAAGGTAAGGTTTTCATGTGACATCTTTTGTGAGAAATACTGTTATTGGGAGCCCATCTAATTCGTATCTCGGTATATATGACAGGGCTTTAAAAAAGAGAATACGGTAGAAGTCACGTTAGTAAAGAAATCCCGAGAAATGCTCGGCCACCCAGGTACTCTATTAAAAGACCGCATCAAAATCGTTTGCATAGTTTTAAAGATCTAAGCATACATAGGGAGAGACAAACAGCTGGTTTGTTTTACACTATGTAATGATATAGTAAGATTAACAGAACTCTCCCTGTGTTTCCAACTCACTCTTGCCAGCGTTTTATTTAATCAGACAGCAACATTTTAACTTATGTAAGTACCTTTTAGTCTTAGACGTACGAGTGTATCTTGTTGACTTTCAAAATATTAATCATCTCTGAACATGTCTATTTAATAAGTCATAAGTAATATGTCTGGCTGTAGATATCTTTAAAAGAATGTATTTAAGAAATGCTACACCCACCCAGTATTTCAGTTATCTAGTTACCATAGCACAAGCTCCGCTTTGGTATCAAATAACCGTATGGATAAATATTTAATTGTTCTAAGAATTACGCCGCAATAATACCAAGAATACATTAGCTGATGATGCAGAATGTACTATACATTTGTATACTTCGAATCTTAATTTAGTCTACGTGAGTTTAAACTATGGTACAATTTAGGCTGAAGAAATAGATACTTATGTACAACTAGCTGTTCCCCGCGTTTTCACTCGTATTCCCGTGGGATGTAACTTTTACCTGTTATAATAAATAAATATAAATATCCTGGGACATTCGTTACACACGGCCACCTGGTCCTAAACTAAGCAGAGTTTGTACTATGGAAACCAGATAGCTGATATACTCTAATCCGGGTGATGTTCTATCTATGTGCCAAGTTTCATATCAATCCGTTTGGTAGTTTTTTCGTGAAAGTGTAACAAACCCTCATACTCACAAACTTTTGCATTTTATAATATCTTATATATTTTCAATGCACAAAGTCTGGTTATCCTCAATAGTGCAAGGTCGTTACTAAACAAGACGTTACCATCGCGTTACAATGAGTGTCAATGATTTTTATTAACAATTGATCAAGGCGTTCGATAAATTGGTAATGTCTGAGTTATTTTCAGCGCCAATGTCATTGAAAATTAGTATTTGCTCTGCATCTCAATGACAAGCAGTAATCAAAACAGTTGACTGCTGAACCTCTCAGCTTTAATTATTGTAGGTATACAGTGGCTCCGTGAGTGAATGCATTTATATCTAATTTTCGACAGTACAAAAACAAGATCTTAAAAAACAAAAAAGGTTATTTGGTAACTAACATTGAAAATTAGCTTTACCCTTTGACACTCGGCAATAGTGTAGAATTCTATTGTTTAAATGTTTTTGAAAATCATATAAGTCATAGATATTGGCAAGGTGTATAGATTAAGCACACGTACGCAAACAATACTCTCACCTTGTTTGAAGTAATAAACGTTTTGTAAATCACTGTATAGTTAATGGAATGTATATCCATAATTAGCTATAGGAACAGTCTTCCCTGCATTATTAACTTAGAATTTAAGAGCTGTGAAAAGATTTTGTAATACCAATAAATCCCTACTAATATTATAAATGTGAATGTAAGTTTGTTTGTTACGCTTTCACGCGAAAACTACTTAACCGATCATCATGAAACTTTGTACACATATTCTTGGAGGTATTAGAAGTAATATAGGATACTTTTTGTGCCGGGAAAATGTTACATCTCTCAGGAACGCGGGGAAAGCCGCGGGGGACAGATAGTAAAAGTATAAATATAATATATGTGTCTGTATAATGTGTTGGATTCTATGGAGGATAATAACCCTTGGCAATATAATAAATATCTATTTTTAAGTACATATTTTTAATTGTATGAATCTTTAATATTTATAGTTACACAGGTTGAACGATTCCTAAGTAAAGAATATTTCCATTTCTATAGTATTATGTACCTATATTAAATGTTATGATTCAGGTCAGTAACTGATTTGAAAACACATACTAGTATACATAGATTTATCCTGAATTATCATTAAGAGACACAGGTGAAGCTGTGAGAACAAATGAAACAAATAAAATAAGTTAATAATATATAAGTAAATTGCGATACAGCGTGGCAATGCCGCCAGCGTTCTGGGTACGCTTCCCACTGGCAGCGATTTAGATCAGCTGTTTTTACTGTAAGCAGCTGATCTAACTTTTTTTACCTTTCTGTTTTTATTGTATATATTTTTATGTCATTTTAAATATTAATTGGGTTTCTATAGATAGTTTTATATGAAATTAAGTATATGTTTGTAAAATATTATTACCTGCCATAGATAAGAGTTGAAATATAATTTTTTACCATTTCATTTCTTAGTTAATAATTATAATAATTGAGAATGGGAAGAACTACCACCTTACCCGTTCCCCTGTGTAGCAGTATTGAATTTGTACAACTGTGTCGGTAAGTAAACTAAGGGAGCCGGTGATATGAAAGGCACATGAGACTTAACACCTCTTAGGAACGACAACGCATTGGCGATGCTCTGGTGTTGAAAATGCCATAGGTGATGATGACCACTTACCATCAGGTGGACAGTCTGCCTGTTTATCAGCCTGTGGTATAAAAAAAAATTTGTTAGTTAATGAATTATTTCAGTAGCTTTTACTTTAAAGCAATAATGGCAATAAGTGCCTTTCTGGAGCTCAAACTGTAGGTATTTTTTTTTGGGTGAGATAATTTGAGCGTATTATACAGTGTTACAAAAATAAAAAATAAAATTTTATGAATGAAAAATAGAAAAACTATTAAAGTAGATAATTAAAGGTAAAATGTGGTACCCTTCGGAAACGTGGGTAGTACTAAATAACACGATCATGAACCGCATGAAAATCTATTGTTTAGTTTATATAGATATTGGGATATTGTTTAATAATATTAAGAGTAAAAATAGAAAAGAGACTACAAATAACATAATATTATTACTAACACGCACCCTCAGTACGATAAGGGCTTAACTCAAAATTTTGCGAAATGAAGTTACGATCATAGAGAGACTAAACAAAGTACGCTCTATCCGATGAAAAGAAAAACATAGTCAATTTAATGATAGAATAAGCATACCGATACTTCAGCCTCCTTAACACCGGGACCCACTCTCCCCGCTCAGTGCGAAAGTCAACCTCAAAATCGATATGTGTCAAAAGTGATTTTTTGAGTTAAGCCCCTATCGTTCTGAGGGTGCGATATTATAAATGCAAACCTTTGTGAGGATGGATGTCTGAATGTTTGTTACTGTTTCATCTAAAAACTACTTAACTAATTGACATAAAACTTTGGCACATAGACAGAGCATGCCCTAGAATAAAATACAGAGTGCTTTTTATCTCGGGAAAATGCAAATACCCTCGGGAACGCGGGTGAAACTGCGGGGGACACCCAATATTATAAATGCGAATGATTTTGCGGTTGGATGTTTGTTACTCTATCAAGCAAAAAATATATCAGATTTGAATACAACTCGGTAAATAGGTAATTTATTATATACCTCGGAAAAATTTGATCCCGGGAAAATGTTAAACCCCTCGGGAAAATGAGTGAAACCGTAGAGACACTATTTATCAAAAAAGTATATTTCATAAAATTGTGCAAGAAGGCTATATTTGCACTGTGGTCGCATGAATTACAAATTAAAATTGGTAAGCATGGTCTACCTAAAACGAAAAACATGTCAAGTGGCATCAGGCAATAAAGACTTCATTTCATTTGACAGCAAACAGACAATGCAGAGGCAACAATTTACAACTGTTCCTTTTTTGCATCGAGCGCCAATAAGAACGCTTTATTACTATATAAAAGAAGTGGGACACTTGGCCTCAGCGATGATACAAACAAATAAGTTCAATCATTTTCAATAACAACAAATGCACGTTCACGTGGCCGGCGGTGATTTTCCTTAATTACCATTGATTGAAATGGAGTTCCACATAAAATGAATGCGCGATTGTACTACACTATACACATGTTTGATGTAATAAAACGCTATAAAGTATATACGACACAACGTTAATATACTATTGACGTTATGAGATAAGAAGAACACACAAAATCATTGAAATGTGCAAGTCAGACCTGTCTTCTTTAAAATACCTAACGGTAGGTATTTCCTCGTACGTTTATGTCACATTTGATTATGTATCGTGATGCAATAAAGAGTTGGAATTTAAGGCACCATAAAATATCATTGATGTGGATATGTGGTTGATTTTACGTGGTGATTACGATGGGTGTCGCGCCACAGGTCGTGGATTGGATTCCCACTCAAGTCAAACTTACGTCTCCTTGCATAGGCACCGGGAAGGGACAAGCGCATGCAAGGAGATGCACATACACCCTAAAATGAAAAAAAAAATCCTATATACCATTTTCCTATGAGCTTGATGCTCAGGCCATTCTCGCGTCTTCCATTGTTAACCGGCTGATTTCATATTAATAAAGGCCTGCGTGCCTACTTTTATATTATTTTGCACACATAGGATAGTAACATAAGTGGTGATACTTGAAAGTAGTACACCGTATGGTTTCCTCGAAAGCTTATCGTAGGAATTACGCCCATGACCTTGCCACGACTTAGATGGGCCAGTTGGCTTGGTGGTTAGATACCATGACAGCCACGCCGCAGGTCGTCGGTTCGATTCCCACCCAGGACAAATATTTGTGTGCATAAACATGTATGTTTGTCCTGTGTCTGGATGTAAATATATATTTACGTATCCTACAAATATTATAAAAGCGAATGTTTGTCTGTATAGGTGTTTATTACTCTTTCATGCTAAAACTATCGGAAAGATTTGAATGAAACTTGGCACATAGATGGAGCATATCCTGGAATAAGAAATAAGCTTCATTATATCCCGGGAATATGAGACATCCCTCGGGAACGCGGGGACAGCTAGTGTATCTATAAAAGTAGCACCTATAAAAGTCTGGTTTCCATAATGCATGCTCTGCTTAGTTTGGGATCATATGGCCGTGTGTAAAGAATGTCCCAAGATATTTAGTTGAGTTAGACAAACTATCATTACGCTATCAACATCATTGAAGAAATATAAAGCGCGTGTTCAATTGGGACTGTCTGTTTGCAAGACAAATGATAATCATTATCAAGGTTGATTTCATATACTGATGTAAGGTCTCATAAAAGCTCTTTGGACTAAAGTACTTGATATTTGATTTTGACTAAAAGATTACCTTTAAAAAAATGGGTCAGACAGATGAAGATCTAGGTTTTGGAAGGGTTTTTAGGCTGGTAATGTCTTGGAAGGTGGTTAGGCCCACAAAGCCAAACTTCGGAACCTGTATTAGAGTCTGACCCCTGAAGTCCTATTTGTAATAATATATTTCATGTCAAATTCGTGTCCTTGAACATGTCTGTTTGTTCAGTGTCTGGGTGCAAATCTCTATACAAGTATTAATTAATACTTCATATTATTTATCATAGTACCTATATAACGTCTACGATCATTGCATAGAACTTTTTTGAATTTCTTGCTTGCCAATGGTTCTATGAGCTTAAACTATTTATATTGTAAACTATGTGTGTGTGTCAAACGTATAGCAGTGTGAGTAATGTTTATTTAAATTGATTCAATGGGTTTGTAACAATAAATATTTAAATATTTAGCTTTCTGCACTCCATCTTCATATAAACTTATAATGTGCCAAATCTGACTCGCCTACGTGTGCGCAATATGCTTAAAAAGTGGTCAAATCTTTTCACTTCACGTATTAATGTATAGATGAAACAAATTGAATGTACCTGTATAGTAATCAGTAATCTGGTTTTCATCAAGTTTAATGTGAATTTCGCATCTGATGCTGCACCGTCCTTTTATTAAAAACACATCATTTTATTAAAAAATGTGCAACAGTCGCACTCAATCAACTACCAGGGGCTCTATTTTGTAAGGAAAATTACACTATTTATATATTTACAAGGATGTTTCGTCGTGGCCTCTATGCTCTGTCTCTGTCGCTTACTACGCTAATACTACTTATCACGTGAGAGGTAAGCTCTCCGAGGCCTCCGTGAAGCGGCTCGCTGGCGAAGTTTGTATTAGCTGAATAAGGGGGCAGATCAAAAATTACTACATAAAAACCTAAAAAAGAAAACTAAATGAAATTGAAACTAGAGCCTTTGTTTCCTATATTAGTTAGGTACCATAAGCCTCTCGTGTAATTTGTTGAATGAAAACATGAAAACCGAATAGTAATGTTTTGCATTAAAATACCTATTAAATAATTTTTAATCTTGGTAAAAATAAAGAACCTTACATTTACCCTAATACTCCTGATACTCTATATCCATCTCAATGTCTCGTAGGCTTCTTTTCAGAAGTATCACTTCCACCGTGTGTGATTTGCACCAAATTTTTTTTTTCAGTTTTATGTTCTTAGATAGCAAACATTTTGATCATGGGCATTTATTGATGTAAATGTAATTAATAAAAGCATCTTTGAATTCTTACCAAATATAATTATTTATCATTTTTATTTCTGGTTAAAATTTCTCACATTTGTTTAATAATGTTTATTTAATGGAAATATTTTTACGAGAAATTGGATTCGTTGCGTCACATTTTCCTAAGAAACAATATTTATCGTGTTTAATATGCGTATTATTATGGTGGGCATTAGGTACGTTCATTAGTTTTCAGAATATTTTCAGACAACGATCTCACAACAAACTATTGTTTCATCAGACCGTAACGAGATAAAAAAATGATTATTTGTTTTTATTAAACTGATGGAGGAAAAGAATATATGAAAAATAAAAGAAAAAATAGAAAATGTGTACATTACGAAAAGATATGAAATCCCAACAAGAACAGTTGCACTGTAAAAAATCGCGCCAAGTACACATTTAACTATAGTTACATACAATTATGATTACATTTCCATTGCTTGTGCTTTATACTGTACCTACTAATGTTGCTAATGCACTCCGAGTACACCATTTTTATTTTTACTCTGTTCAGTATTTTTTTTTAAATTATGTATTTACTTTGTTTATTATTCAACTTTATAACTTTTGGTGAAAATTAACATGCGACAGAGTACGGAAGCCGCGACGAAATATCCTCGAGTTAGTGTCATTTTCCTTACAGAACCGAGCCCCAGGTAATGCGGAGTAAACTCCATGTAAATGCGTGTCAGTCTGACATGCCGTTTTGACAGCTAAGAATGTCACAGAGTAAATAACCTTATTGTTTTGTGATAAGATTCATCTAAAATATGATACAATTAATAAATAGATTAACCTTATTCCACAAGTAATAAAATTCATTGTTCTATGACACGCTATTTGGCCGTTTGCCTCCACTCCTTTTCATCACGTCACATGACATCAAGTCCTTCAAAATGGCGTCCCTCATCCTAAATCTACATTGTCCCTTGCCAATCTGTCCACGGTTTTGAGAATGCCACTTTACAGTTATAACTAGCTGTCCCCTGCGGTTCTACCCGCGATTCTCGATATCATCTATAGCCTATAACCATCTACGTAAAATTCCGCATCGAAAGGTAGCAGTCCCATCCCGATATGTTCATTAGTTTTGAGGTGATGGTGCGCCAAAGGAACCTTACATTCCTTATATACACATATATATAGCGGCCCCACGCGGTTTCACCCGCGTTTATTGATATTATATATAGCCCATATCCGTCTACGAAAATTTCCGCGTCGATTGGTAGCAGTCCCACTTCGATGTTTTCATTAGTTCTGAGGTGAGGTAAAACAGGTTCCTTTAACGCACGCAACCTGATTTTCCATATCTGTATAGGAGATAATAGATAATAAAAAATATGTGATTTCAATAGAACTAGGCAATTACAATATAAAAAAGGACACTAAAATATTTCGGTAAACAACAGTAATTACTTTGTTTTTATTAGTCTTCGATGTTTTTACTATTCAACAGATTATGCTGAAACTTTGGAGATAAAATAAGGGATGCACTGTAAAATCTGAAAAGCAGAGCTTGAACTATGGAAACCTTATTGAGTATACTTCACCATTTAACCACAACACCAAAGAGCCGATCAATTAATTGGTTTAACTTACGTAGTATAGTATATACTCACGTAGTTGTATACGAGTATATACCTAGGTTTAAATATCTTATATACCTATGTACTAATTGCTATATTATTGCTTAACGCTAAATCGAAATGTCAGACCGCATTGCTAGCAACAATAAAAAATTTAACATGCCTAAAGATTTTGTAATCACTATACTACCGGCACGCTATGATGGCTGTTTTGACGTTTCAGATTGTCATAGGAAAAGAAATTGTATTGCTTTAGAATAAGGTTTATTTCCATCATAATATAATTAGCTGTTGGATCAACAGTGCACCTTAGATTCATAACATATCCTCACGCCCATAATTGCTGATGAGGTAGACAGTAGTAAAGCCTAGATCTAGATTCTACCGAAGATATTTTAGGTCCCAATGTGACATTCCTTGTCCTATGGCCGCCCATGTAACCCTTTTTCATAATGTCTAGTAGGTCGATAATCAGAAGCCTCCCACCTGATAGTGCCACATCATACCACCAAATGGAAGCTGCCATTCTATTGTGAACCTTGAGACGTGAAGTTGTTAAGGCAAATTTAAAGCCGTCTGTTTATTTGGTAACATCGGTTGTCAGGGACCCTAGATATTGGCTTGATTTCGGCTTCAACATTAAATCCTAGAGAGTTACACAATTCGAGTTACACAATTTATAAATAGACCCATCTATTTATAAACAAACTAATTTGAAAATATAATTTCATAAGATCTCGACTATCCTTCAAATTGCATTGACCGTGGAAACGATAGGTATAAATGAAGAAAAATCTTATATCTTCTATTCTATCCCAAAAGAAGCCATTAAAATACTGTCCATTACCCCAATTGGGGACTTATGGAGGTCAGAGCTTCTGAAATGTCCACCATTTTAGAAGATCAGCTTTTAACTGATAAGAAAAGCTAAGAAACTCAGCGAGGCTTTTTAATTGATACCGAGACATGAGGAAACGATTGTTTTTGAAGATTGCAACGATTATGAAATCTTATGAATTGTTTTGATAGTTATTATTATTGCAATACAATACGTAATCCCGTTGATAACTATTCATGAAGGCACCCTAACGTTGTAGTATAACAGATAACAGATAGTAATACTTATTATGTTTGCTCTGGAACTATGTAAGTACATAGGAGTATAAGAGACGTCTATTATTAAGATCGTCTCCACGTGAAGATTCCTCATTCCATCGGTGACGCCCGGTGATAGCGCACGCGCTTCTTGGACCCGGTGTCTTATTTAATAACATAACTAAAGTAAATCATCAAATGGGAATCAAGAAGACGAATGAACAGTAAGTTTCTTCAGAGCGAATAAAAAAATATATAAAAATATTCTTTCATGTCACAGGCAATAGTAAAAGATTTATTGAAATGTTTGAGCTTTTTTGCACTTGTAAAGCTAGAATTAAAGTTCTGAAAATTATTAAACATCGGTTTACTGAAACACTAGTCAGCTGACGTCATCCTATTCAATATTACAGGAAGAATCTATGCGAAATAACATAGCGCAAAGCGAATTTTAAAGGCGAAATTAATTGTTTATAATATGTGTACTTAATATAGGATGTTTTACCAATACTTTCCATTGTTTCAGGGAAAATAAAGAGAATGAAGATAAAATATCATTTTTTCAAATAGTAAGCTATTATATATTTATATTGTGCAATATTTGCATAATCAAATATGTACATAAAACGTACAATCAGTTGTCTAACCACAGTAATGATAATTTATTATCCATTTAATTTCCTTAAAGGATAGCTTTTATAATTATATTTATCAAACAGTTTCGGTATGCAACATGCCTGGAGTTGGCGGCGACGATTTTCGGCGTTTTCTTCGGCTTGCTAAGCGGTGCGGGCGTATGTTATAATATTGTGCAATTCGGAGAACTGAGCACATCATTCGTTGAACGGACCAAGTATCAAGATCAAAAGTCCAGCTATTTACCATTGACATCTGCTTTTGGAGGCGGCAGGAGACTGTGAGTATTTTTTTTTACTTATGTAAAAATAAGCACGCTGTCACTGTAGTACCTATAGTCTGTCTACTATAAGAAGTCCCTTTTGACGTTAATGAACGTCTTTGAAAAGTCAACATCATTTGTATAGACATAAGGTTCATTTTTTGTTACCGCGGTTAAATGTATGATGATCTAAGTGAGTCTTATCTCAAAGCACAAGGGTACATTTCTCTATTACACAACGTCAAGGGGAATTTCTTATATTAGATAGATTATAGTACACTTCATCGAATATTTTGAGCCGTTTTCGGTACTTAAAAAAACCCGTTCTTTTTTTAAATTACTTAAAGGTGTAAGCTATATCTTACACAGACAATATAGCAAGCGTTAGTAACCCCATGTTAACGGCAGTTATTTTTTATCATAGAAACTTTAATAATATTTTGCCTGTGCAAGCTCTACTCACTGTCAACAGAGCTTTTCATCGCTATGCCTCAAGAAAATCAAATAAAATTATTTAAGAAGCACATATTCAGTCGGACTCTAATGCAAGTTCGGAAGGTTGTTTTTACGAAGTAGAGCCAAGAACAACAAACTCGGTGATTACTATTATTAAAAAACGAACATGGATTCATAAAATTACATTTATTTATAAATAATTTTTTATCAGTATCAGGTGAACAATTTATTGCCAAAGGTCATTTATCCTCCAAATAATAAACATTGTTATTATGCGAGTGTTTGGTTATTTGAGAAAAGTATTTTATTATAATAAGAATAACACAATTAGCGTGCATAATGAGAGATTTGCATCACTTTAAATCGCTCAGTTGCGTTTTGACTTCGCTCTCGGTATGTTCCGTATAAGTTTGACCCACATGAAATTGCAATCGCTATCATTTCTGTACAATTGCTTTACAACTGCTTGTAGGCGCAACAAAATGATAAAATGTAATCACGTTTATTGTATTTATGGAGATATTTTACCACATTAAATATCATCTGTAACATTCAATCTACTCTCAAGTTTGACCCCATTGTGGTACCGAACCCAAAAAAACATAAAAAACCACGATTTTTGTTAAAGACCTCATACAACTGATGATTTCTCGGGCCATCTGGCATAGTGGTTAGAGACTGACCGCCTCGCCACCGGTTAGATTCCCACCCAGGACAAACATTTGTGTGCATAAACATGGCTGTTTGTTCTGTGTCTAACGATTTAATAATTCCGTATTTAGAAAAAAAATATATAATAATAATATATATAATATATAATAAGTTTTGCTTAGTTTGTGTTTGTGTGGGCGTGTCTAAAGAATGTCCCAGAAAATTATATTATTAGATAATACTACTAAGTCTAATTCCATAGGTCGTTACAATACTATTATCATTTCAGTACCAATGCTTCACACGAGGAGAACATGGCGGCTCTGGTTGAAGACGCCGAGGCAATGGCTATCGGTCTATTCGTTAGTATTGCGGTCTCAATTGTCTTCTGCGTCCTATCTGTCGGTCTCATCAGCTGGAGCTCTCTCAAACAAGTACGTACCCTTAATATAAGTAATTTACACCCTTATAAGACATGTGACTGATGAAACTAGTACCCCCCAGGACTGTTGATAAAATATCGATATATCGATATTAAAATTCGAAATATCGATATTTATTACTAATATTTTTGGACGATATATCGATAGTTCGATATTGAAAAGTCGATATCGGTGGTGGATATTTTTTAAATACATTTTTTTTTCGTAATTAATTTAATCTACAAAATCATCGTATACATAATCTACCGTATTTTATTTATGAAAATTAAGTTAGCCTTAGTCATGAATTATGAAATTAGAACTAAAAAACTATGTTTAAAAAGTCCACGATCTCAATTTGAAGTCATAAAATGAGTTTTGGTACAATACCTGCTGAATTAAAGCATTATTTGGATCAGCCAAATATTTCAAGGTCTTGAATTGCACAGAAATTTTGGATTTGATAGTAGGCATTTTACTCCCGTGCTATCAGAAATAGCTGTTAAATATTTGATTTCTTCTGCTACATCTGTAGCATCTGAACGAGTTGCTTCTACAATCAATCTTTTAGTGCCTAATAATCGTAGTAGCCAAATATATCGATATATCGAAATACCGATATTGATATATTTAAAAATATCGATATATCGAAAACCCGATATTTTTAAAAATATCAACAGCCCTAGTACCCCCGCGGTTTTACCCGCGTTCCCGCGGCAGTTACATTATTCAGGAATAAAGTGTAGCCTGAGCGACTACATATAAAGTCAATTGTTAAACAAACTTTAGTGAAACCAACCCCTTACTTTAAAAAAAAATGTTGAATGTGAATTGAAAAATAATAAACCTTTCAAATACTTTACCAAGGGCTGGTAAAATTAAAATGGGCCTTAATGCGAATAAATGTCGAAATAACATGCGAATAATTAAAAAAAATTAAGATCATGATAAATTAAATTCCCTAGAGGTAACATTTATTTATGCCTTCGATTATGCCTTTTGATAGCTAAGTGTTGTTGTAAAATAAACCCAATGTCGTTGCAATATGGTCCACCAGTGTATCGTTTCATTAACCATAGGATCAACAGATTGAACTTATCATAAAAGCAAAAATAATGATTTTCCTATCACATTGTAAGACAGACTTTTAGATCAGAACATTATCTAGACGATATTGCATCGCGGTTTCTATTGTTTGTCTCTTTCGCTAATCACGAGAGAGATCCACTCTCCTTTCGCTGCCATATCGACGAAACTGGGTCTGGGTTCTGTAGTAAAATCTCTTCATCGAAGAGGAAAAGCAATTATATTCTGCAATCAAACTTCACGATGAATTCACCTGATCACTCGGCGAGATTTGGTTTGTGAATAGCATTGCTGGTGGCCATCGCCAGAATGTCCGAAGATCGTTTCTCGTTTGGGAACTAGGGACATTTAATTTAATGTCCATAAAGAGCCGTAATAATCTCATAACGTTTATAGTATGTAATAAGTAAGATTATATTTACAATGAGGATTAACATATAGCATAACTCTTAGAAGTGTATGCGTGCTAATCTGATAAGTTACAAATTGCGCCTCAAAAATGATCTTTATTAATATTGTCATTGGTTCCTTATTCTATGAAACAGAATGTTTCAAAGTGTGCGAAATCGTGCAAAACTGATCATAATAACATAATTATAATTTTTGCAACTGTGACATTTATGGGGTTTGGATTTTTGCAGCTCAATCACGCATAACCTGGTAAAGAGTAAGGCTAACTTCCGAATCGTTAGTAACTTTAGTAGTTTGGCCCTACAAATGCATCCATCTACACTTGTAGGGCCTGAACTGAATTTAATGACATTAAATTGACCATTTTATCCCGTATAGAAAAAAGAAACAATATAAACGCGAGATTGGCAATCAAAGACATTTTAATGACCCGTCTAGACAACCAATAATGATCAATAAAATCAATGCCATTTATTATTAAATATAAAAAAAGTGTGCGAATGTATGCGCAGAGTAATCTCCGGACCACGGTACCTATTTAAAAAGTTATTTCGCTTTCTCAAAGTAAAATTATTCCGAATGTACATAAGGCTATGTTTTAATCTAGGGATATATCAGATACTTCTGGAACGCGGGTAAAACCGGGGCAAGCTGGTTGTATGCATTATAACATATACAGCGAAAATGGACGATATTTTAATTTGTTTTTGCATTTTCAGATCACTCGTATACGCATGTTGTTTCTAAGGGCAGTTCTGCGACAGGATATGTCATGGTTCGACACGGATTCAGAGTTCAACCTGGCTTCCAGCATGTCTGAGTGAGTCTTATGCATTACTAGTGACCGACCCTGGCTTTGCCTGAGGGGGATTTTAGATGAACTTCTCTTAAAAATGGTAACGTTAAAATCAATTCCGTAGTTGAAATGATTGTTTTGATTGTTATGTCAAATAGACAGACGGTTCACTTAACGATAATTGGTCACCGCCCCCAATGGACATTTGCAACACCAGGGCCATTGCCAATGCGTCGTCGGCCCTGAGACGTGAAGTTATTAAGAATCATGTGTCTTTAATTTGACCGCCCCTTACCGTTCTTACTGAACACAGAGACACAGGTGCAATAGTGCTTCACGGCGGAAATAGATAAGGTGGTAGTACTTCCTTGGATGAAAACTGCTTTAAGAGGAGACAAATAGATAGGCAGAAACAGTGACTTCGATTTATATTACTGTTAAGAGATGTCAACAGTTCTTTGTAATCTTTTTAAATAGACAGAGAACAGACTTAAAAAATATAAGTACCTAAACATTATTTAACAGTCTCTCCTCATAAAAATATTACTGTGATATAATTTTGGCAAGCATCAATGGTCTGCGGTGACCGTTTACCATCAGGCGGGCTGTCAGCTTGTTTGTCATCTTAGTGGTATAAAAATGTTAATAATATGTTATCCTATTTTTTAAAACAGTTATTTTGCTATTTTACGCCTGTAATATCATGAAGTTTCGGAAAAATTCGCATTCACTTTACATCAGATAGACTCCAGTCATCTGCTTTCTCAAGTATAAAAAAAAAGAAACAAAAAATCTGCGTCTGAAGTAACAGGGGGCTGTACTTTATTAATGGACGACACTACGGTATTTTAGCCATTTTAGATACTCTATTAACTCGGCTTTCGTTTTTAAGTACCATGAAAAAAAAACTGCTGTGAGAAATCATGTTTTCAAGATGGTGTATGCCAATTAGGATTCATTAAGTAAGTCGTAGGTGAAGCGTCATATCAAATAATTATTACGGTATCATAGGACACCATGAAGTTTCCTGCAACCTTCTTGTCGCCAGCGTTGCTGCTCATCATGAGGAGTTCAGACCACCTCCCGATAAGCAACTTCCTTTTGTTTCTATTAAATCACATAACTGAAGGTCTACTTATATACCACCGTGCCAAAAAGCATGTAAGGTTGCACTCTCGAAATTCATGATCCTTTATTTTTAGATTCATTAAAAGTTGGCTTACATCCATAAAAAAATATATCGGATACTATACTCAAGGGTCCTAGAAATAAAATTCAAATTTCTTTCGCAGAAACTTAATGAAGATAAAAGACGGTATGGGAGAGAAGCTATCTGTGGTCACCAACCTGCTTGGAACGTTTTTGATCTGTTTGTGCAGCGCATTTCCACTAGGATGGGAGCTGACCCTGGCCTGCATCAGCGTTGTGCCCTTCTCCATAGCAGCATCAGTAGCTTTGACTAACGTGAGTCGAATTCTAGGTTCATTTAAGTGCTTCTCTCGATGGCTTCTCACCAGGTACCCTTCGATGACCTTGTATTTTACCATCATCTCATTTTGATAATGAGGCCAGTGGTGCACCCACAGCCAATTGCAGCTGAAAGTATAATAGCAGGTGCTTGGGGAAAAGTTTTCAGATATCTATGGTAGTTAGCTTGCTGTGGCAGCTTTCCTTCACCGAGAGGTCATTCTCATTATACGTACCCTCAAATCTCGTCAGAAAATATAACGGCACTACAAACTGAGCAATCATCACCTAATTGTTGCTCGGTATTGACGGAAATCTTTGAAAGCTCGGTTTACGACACGCTTAGAGGCCAGAAAGTCCATGTCCTTCTTCCTGTCTGTTACCAATTATTTAGGGACGATTATGTTTCTCAATTTTGAACTATCTTGCTTTAAACATAGGATTGAAGTGGAGATTTATCGGCTCTTCACAATATCAAATACGTGTTTCCTTACAACATGGAACTTTCGAGTGCATCGTGATAAAGGCTTCATAAAGGATTCATTGAAATGTTAATAAATCTGTTAACGTCTTATCTTATCGCCGTGTGGTTACGTATTAGTGCGAGTTCAATGACATCTGTGGAAGATGAAGGTGTTTAGGTAACGCTAGAGTGTAACTTTGGAAAATTGTACAGTTCGTAAAGTGTAATTTTTTTTGTTGGGTTGTTGGTTGTAAGCCACGCCACAGGTAGTGAGTTCGATTTCCACCCAGGACAAACATTTGTGTGCATGGACATGTCTGTTTGTTCTGTGTCTGGGTGTAAATATCAATTTAAGCATATAGATAAAAAAAAGTACCTAGGTAGTATAAACTAATAAATAAATAATAAAAGTGAATTGAATTACCCACCCGCCTGGCTACCATCCTAAAGTCCAAAATCTGTCGCCAAACATTTCCCGGTGTGTTCCGGCAACCAAACTTCTAACGAGTTCCTTTCTAGGCTGTCGGTAACATCTCCACTTGCATCACCACCATTCGGAAAAAAATTTGAATCGTAAGATTGCAAAAAGAAATATATATATAATGTATTTCCTTTTTTTCTAAAGTATCAAACCAGATCATCCATACAAGAAATGGAGTCTTACAGTAAAGCTGGAAAACAAGCTGAGGAGGTCTTGAAATCAATCAGAACCGTCGCGGCCTTTGGTGGAGAAGCTAAAGAATCTGATAGGTAAGGTTTGAAGACAATTTTTTTTTCTTTCCGGCAATATTATTCATCATTTATGCAAAGAAGGCGAGAGTCAAAAGGATTTTTTCATAATATAAACTTTTTACAGATATAAAAAGCTCCTTGAACCAGCAGAGAGCTTCGGAAGAAAGCGTGGCTTGTACACTGGCTTTGGAAACGGCTTCAACTGGGTGCTCACATACTCCTTAAATGCTATAGGCTTGGCTTACGGTACTAGGCTGGTGCTTGGTGACTTCGACAAGGATGCTGATGATAAGAAATACATCGTCGGAGCGATTTATAGCGTGAGTATTACCAGCTCTATAACATGTCCTGTAAATCATTTGGTATCGGCGCTAGATGTATGGTTTCTCTGCAATAAGTATTAGAAAAGTTTTGGAGACTTCTAAAAGGGGCGACCAGCTGATTCCTCTCTTCGGTAATGATTTTGTTTACAATTTAGTGTAAAGTTAAAAATGGCTCTTTTTATTTCCCAAAAATGTTACAATTACAGACACGGCTTTACTATAGACTTATTTTATTACATATATACAAAATTTAGTCTTACGCGCTTGTCATAAATGTCATAGTGTCACAATACTAAGAATTTAGTTTCATACATATATTCTTATACATATGTATGACAACTATATGTCCAGAAATATATTATGTGTACACACACAATATAGAGTTTCAATCAGCTTCATTGATTACAATTGTTAATAAAACCCGGCAAGTGCGAATTTGAATCACACATGCAAGATTTCGTACAATTTATACTTGCATATGTATGATTTATTCTGAGTAAGGTATCAATATTTTGATAGGAATTAAAAAGTTGTGGAGTTATAATTTCTCAAAATTAATGAAGTTTAATACTTAATGCAACTCTTCCTGTCAAATTTGATAAATAATATTATTATATTATCGTCTCACACGCGAGATCACAGGGTCAGGTGAAAGCCCCCCCCGCCCCCCTTACAGTAGCTTTTTTAAAACCTTGTATAAAAGAAAGAAAACTTCATTAAGAATGCACAAATAAATCTGATTCTTATCCACATACCATTTGTCGTTGTAGCCCACCTAGCTTTTCCCCACATTTCCAGTATCTGTGAATTGATCGTTTCCTTAAAATAGATCCGAGCAATATAGAGCAAAGTAATATTATAAATTTTCGCTACGCATCCCTAAAAATGATATATTCAGTCACGTAATAATCATAGCGTGTGCCCCTGACAATCTGTTGGAGCAATTGATCTCTATTATACCACTCTGATGTGGTAGCGTTTAAATTATATTTAATTGATTTGCGTTCTTATTTCAGATACTTTTCAATGCTTACATGGCAACACAATCAATAACTCTATGCGTACCGCATGCGGAAGCGTTTGCGGCGGCGCGGGCAGCTGCCACCAGCATATTTGCGCTAATAGAAAGGGAGCCGGTAATTGACAGCCTTGACAAAGGGGGGCTTACTCCTCGAAGAGTGATGGGTGATATAACCTTGGAAGACGTTCATTTCAGCTATCCTTCAAGACCTGATATTCAGGTAATTAACTTACATAGCAATTTTATTAGGAATAAACATGGTGATTTTAACATCCTGGGACTTTTATATATAGGCATCAGAGCTTATGCTGTAAAACTGAATAACTCCTGATTCCTCCCAAACCATTGGTAACATTTTTTGGTTTGACCTTCATAAGTGCCTTTCGCGGAACTGAATATCTTATTTTATTTACTTTTATAGATATATACACTCTGATACAGAATAGTAAGATATTTTAGTTTGTATTTAAGATGTTGAAACTACTCGTCTGAATTTAAAAAATCTTCCCCAGATATAATTAATCAAATAAGATGTAATTGTCAACAGATTCTTAAAGGGTTTTCCCTCAACATAAAACGAGGGGAGTGCGTAGCGCTGGTGGGGTCATCTGGCTGCGGCAAGTCCACTATCCTGCAACTTCTGCAGCGGCTGTATGACCCACACTCCGGAACAGTCAAGCTTGACGGAAAAGACTTGACCAATCTCAATTTGGGATGGCTTCGATCATGTTTAGGTATTAACAATTTTTTTTTGCAACACCTGGGGCATTGTCAATGCGCTCTCAACCCTATGGCGTGATGTTGTTAAGTCTCATGTACCTGTAACTTTTGCTACTATTCCTAAGTGACTAAGGTTTCTTGTAATTCTAGGACACATGAGATACGGAGGAATAATATAAATTTTATTTTAGGTGTGGTGGGACAAGAGCCAGTTCTGTTTAGAGGCTCAATTCACGACAACATTGCCATTGGCTGCCCGGAAGCAACGCGAGAAGAAGTTCAGAGGGTCGCGGAGATGGCCTATGCTCATGATTTCATCACACATCTGCCAAATGTAAGTGACATTTAATTTTTCAGAGGAGTTACCTAGCTAAAACATTCCGAAAATCTATCTACCACTTAAAAGGTATTTTTGTAAGTCAGAGTTTCTCAAAGAGAGTCTCAAAGGACGACTTATTTATCTAATAACTAGAACAACGGTAAATCCATTTATTGATCTTTGTTATCCAGTAAAACGTAACATTAACCAAGTAAATACTGTAAATATCTGAACTACTCCGTAATGATCGTAAACTTAGGACTTTTACCAGCATTTAGGTACTAAATCATCATCTGGCTGGCCTGTTTCGAATCATTTGCAGTCGGCGCGATACTTATACTTTCTGCATACGTTTTTTACGGCCTACTGTCTGATGGCAGGATGGCTCTTTAGTCGCCTCTTATGATACCCTAGGGATAAGTCTTTAACCATGGTTTCACGGCTCCTTTGTGACGTCACCGCTCTACTAAGAAATAGTAGCAAGGTATGGTAATTAAAACTCTATTTCCAAAGGGTTACGACACAGTGATAGGAGAGCGAGGGGCATCACTCTCCGGTGGGCAGAAACAGAGGGTTGCCATCGCCCGCTCCCTGCTGCGGGAGCCGGCTGTGCTGCTGCTAGACGAAGCTACTTCGGCTCTCGACCCTCATTCAGAGCGCCAGGTCCAGGCTGCCTTGGACAGAGCAAGTGTTGGTCGCACTACGATCATGGTGTCTCACAGGTTAGATATCATTGATTATTCATTTACCAACTGCAGCTTTTTTGGATTTTGTTTTTTCGGTATTTAAAGTGTCTTATCCCGGGAAATACGTACATACCATCTAATGCTATACGAGGCAAAGCTTGTACTATGGTATCTGAATATTTAATATATAACCATTCATAATTACAGTAACTTTGACATTCACACTATTATATTAAATGGTTTTACTTTGACATTGAGATTGACGCACTAACCCCTTCTAGGATAAATATTAGTATATATATTGACCTAGATCTAACCCTGAGAGCTTTTTTACCTTTTAACTTTACAATTTTTCCATGGAACCTGCTCAAATGTTAACGAAAATATTATCTTATTCTAGGTTGTCCACCATTGTAAATGCCAACCGTATCATATGCATGGACCAAGGAGCAATAGTGGAAGAGGGGACTCACGACGAACTTATGAAAGCTAAAGGTAATACCCGTTGGAATGGAAATAACCGTGTTTTGATTCCAGCTTAAAAGTTAATCGTGACAATTTAATCTGCCGGGTTTTATAGCAGAGATTGTCATAGAAAAATTAACATTAAAACTGCAGTAAAAGGTCATCTATAGATCCAATGGTTAATTGTAAGATTATGCGGATGAACCTTATCATAAAAACATAGGGTTCACTTTTCTAAAACACTAAAAACTGTCAAAAGAGTACTATTACATCTCAACGAATTTATTGGAACTCCACATCTATAACGCTTTTAAGATACATACTACATTAATTTGACTGAATTTTCAGCTTTCTACTATAACCTGGTGAGAACTGGCCATGATAATAACGAAGTTGAAGATATCGAACCCCTAACTGAGGAGACAGAAGAACATGAGGATGTTGATACTGCTCTAGCACCACGTGTTGATGTCAAAAGGAGGTCAACCAGAAGGGTTCATAGGCACCACTCGCTTAAAAGAGGTACGACCCTGCTCCAGTGATTTCATATTCGATGGTAGGCCGAATTATTATGAGCACATTTCGTTTTGGGTTTGGGCCTGAAAACCCAAAGACTTGCGAGCGATGGTCACAAAGCCTAATAATACAAGTGCATTATTACGTCACGGTTGAAATAAATACAATGGTATTTGAGATGATTTAAATATATGGTCTTTTAGATTCGCACGACTGGATAATACCTCGCAGTTCCATCTCATCGGTCATGTCGACTGGTATACAGAGCTTCTTGAATTACGGAGACTTTGAATCGGAAGATGAAGAGGAAAATGAAGTAAGTTCAATTACTTTTGATGATACTTCAGTACGTCAAATGTCGTGGGGTAAAACTTACAATGTGGTGGAGCTTTCAGTAGAACATCGTGAGAACACCAAACCAGGGTAGTAGGGGTTACAGTATCCAGCTGGTTAACCACCGTTAATTGAAGTCATCGGTTTATTCTGGCACTGGCCCTTGAGACCCAGTTTGTAACCTTGTACTGTGGGAATCCCACTGATACCTCTAATGACTTATTTTTTTGTGGTTGCGTCACAAACATGACGTTGTAAATACAAAAGAAGAGACAGCCGTTTTTATGACCATTAACTTTACCTTTCAGGAAATAAAACCAATAAGTGAAGCAGAAATTCTTAAACTAAATGCACCGGAGTGTTGGTACATTGTAATTGGTTCCATAGCCGCTATCGTCCAAGGTGCTTGCTTTCCAGGATTCGCTTTGATTTTTGGATATTCCACTGGGGTGAGTTACATAGCCTATTTAACTTCTTCCTAAAAATATTTAAATTTTTAGTGCAGAAAAAACAAAAATATTTTCCCTTTTTAATAATTGTGCACAATTATCGCATTATTACTTGATGGTATCTACTTATTTAATCAGTTTTGTCAGGTGCATGCAGAGCCTACGTATTATATCAACAAAAAAACGCACTGCTCTATTTTCTAGCCACGCAATTAAATTCGCTATCGCCGGTTTTTTTTCTTTTAACGCCGTGCAATTAAATACCACCCCAGGTACATTGGGTTTCGACTCTGCTTCTTCGCATCGGCCACGGCAATGTAGAGGCCAGGTCCCCTTGAAAAAAAAAACCTTAGATTCCCCAACGTGTGTATTCATAACCTTACTAATAACCTGATGTATCTTCCAGATTTTCGTTCTGCCAGACCGTAGTGAAATCATTTACCTTGCCGACTTGTACTCTGGATTATTCGTGGTAGTAGCCGCCATTGCTGGAATATCCATGTGCCTTCAGGGCACTACCTTCACAACCTCCGGCTTGAAGATGACCACACGACTCCGCTGTCAATATTTCACCGCCCTTTTGAGACAGGTAAACTACCTTCCTTAGGTTTTACTTGCGTTTCCGAGGGGTCTTAAGATTCCTATGTAAATAAATTAATATTTATTCAACCATTTATGAGATCACGTAACCTTTATATTTGTAATATTTATGGGATAATGCATAAATATGTAAGAAAATATTCTAATATCCAAAAACCTCAATAAACAACTTTCATGGTTTTAACTAGGGATTTACTTTATATCACAGCACTGTTCTACTATGTAGGTCCCTATATAGGAAGCACATATATCTGTGGAGTCCCAACATCAATTGAATCATCATATTAAGACTGACAATGAAGACCTTTAGAAGTGCAATGTGATATTGACACGGTAATGTCATTACTACGAATAATCGTTGTTTATTAAATTGAAAAGATGATTTATTTCCATTCCACCGTATCACGCAAACATTGTCAGTGAGAATAAATCTTAATTCGATTTAAAAAGATTCATTACAGTTTATTGCCGGAACTTAAAAAAGTGCCCTCTCATAAGTGCTATTTGAATGAATATATATTAATTTAATTAATTGTTTTACTTACCACGCATATGTATCTCTATTAAAAAGTGGTTTTGTGTGCTAATGTTGAGGCAGTAGAGACAGTAATATGTATCACCCGGGGATGGACAGATAATTTCCTATTTAATACATCTTCGTTACAAATTTTACAGGAAATCGGCTTCTTTGACAAGGAATCGAACGCAGTAGGAGCTATTTGTGCAAGATTGAGCGGAGACACGGCGGAGATCCAGGGAGCTACGGGCTTGAGAATCGGCCTCATTCTGCAGGGTATCAGCTCATTGATGATCGGGCTTATCATGGCATTCTGCTACAACTGGAAGCTCACTTTAGTCGCTGCTGCTTTCTTACCGCTCGTGAGTACCTTATTCTATGGTCACTATGACGTGATGGGAAATGATTGTGGTGTTTATTTTACAGGCTTGTCTGCTTTGGTTTTAATTTGCTGACCCAATCTTTTTTATTTGCCAGTGAGGCTCAGTGCTCAATAAAAAGTATCTAATAATTTTAAGTTTGTTTTGAAAACAAATATAATCATGGAACTGTCTCTTAAATCGACTGTAAGCCTAACTGGTACTAGAAAGTATCCCTAGCATCGTGTTTTAGAATCCTAACTATGCTTTTCTTAGCTCTAGCTCATAGTTTTCGATTCCCTATAAAATACACCTTATAGAATACTTCAACCTTTTACGTAAAGAAGTGACCCATAACGTAAATAACCTATCGTATCGTAACCTACGTATCTGCAGATGATTGGAAGTATCTGGTTGGAAGGGATCATATCCAAAAAATCCCAACAAGATGAGCGCGCGGCCATGGAAGCAGCTACTGCTATCGCAACTGAAGCTGTTGTGAGCATCAAAACAGTTCAAAGTTTAGGTAAGACAATCCTAATGATCTCTTTTCAGGAAATGGAACTTATATAAATGATATTTTAATTGTGATGGGGATTGAATTAAATCTAAATTCAGTTTTAAGCCAACATGACTTTTCGGTGATGAATAATAGTGTGAGGAATCCAAAACTCAGAGATAATCCTTTTGGGTGTACCTGCTCTCTAGTTTCGTCAGCCATTATTCGCAAGTCGCCAAAGACTAGGGTATTTTCCTAGTGTAAACGTCTGAAAAATATAGATCATTTGATGGAAACAACCTTAATTTCACAGGAGTGGAGGCGACATTTTTGGACAAGTTCCAAAATTCTCTCACAGAAGCCTGTCTCGCTGTCACTCAGAAGACCCGCTGGAGAGGCCTGGTGCTGGGCCTCGGGATTTACGTGCCATTTATATCGTTCTGTAGTGCTACTGTTTACGGCGCCATATTAGTATCTCGTGGAGAACTGGAATACAAGATCGTTTTGCTGTAAGTCAACAATCTACTTATTATAAATGCGAAAGTTTGTGAGAATGGATGTATAGATGTTTGTTACTCTTTCATGCAAAAACTTCTAAACGGATTTGAATTAAACTAGGGGCATTTATAGTTTTTAGTCTGGATTATCATATACGATACTTTTTTTCATGAAACATTTAACATCCTTCGGGAACGCGGGGGACAGCTAGTAAATTATTATAGACTTACATTGGTCATAGAACGGGAGCGATTGATGCATCAGTACTCAGCAGTAGCAAAGAATATTACACAAGAAGGAAGGGAGCCTAATGCATTATGCAAGTAGACTCTAACTGTGTCAGACTGACAAATATCTAAGAGTGTCAGCTCGTGAAACTAAAGTATTAAGCAATAAAATAACAATGTAATCTAAATTATAAAACCATAGCAACTTTATAATTTAACTTTTTCATTCACAGAGTTAACGAAGCAATTATGTATGGTGCTTACATGCTGGGGCAATCTCTAGTCTACGCACCTAATATGAACTCGGCAAAAGCATGTGCTGCAAGAATCCTGTCCATAATCCAGAGGCAACCGAGAGTGAGGACTGAAGACGGTGTGAGGGACAAGAAAGATTGGGTAGGTAGTTTCTCTTCACTTCTCTCATTCGGTCTCTCTGTTCTACCTTTTGACGGTCTATTTTCTGTCATCAAGATTATCTCAGGATTTTATATATATACAAGCATCCAACATCAATAGTTGGACCGCGGTCCCCAGGCATGATCACCTAGACTGGCGGAAGATCTTCCCTTATAAATGGAGGAGTCTCATACCTCGCTCCTCCATACCACTTCTAAACCCACCTCCTTTATTATCCAATATTGTATGGTGAAAGTAAACTAACCAATATAATTGATTACAGGCTGCCAGTGGTAACTTTAATATCAAAGATGTAGAGTTCTGCTACCCCACTCGTCCACATCAACGAGTTCTCAAGGGAATTAGTCTGAAGGTGGAGGCTGGCAAGACCGTGGCTTTGGTTGGCTCTTCGGGCTGTGGGAAATCTACTGTTCTGCAACTTATGCAGAGATTCTACGATCCAGATACCGGCAGCATTGTAAGTGAAACATAATTATGCTCGATGCTGTAGGCACAGGTCTCAATAATCCTCCTCATATTTCTCCAAAGATATTTTAAGTCCCAAATGTGCTCTCAAATATTCGTTCGCATCAATTTTCTTTGGCATTTAGAAAGTTTTAGGAAATTATTGTAAATCAATTAAGAGAGTATTTAAAAAGAAAAATACTAATTGAACAATAACAACACTACTTTCACAACAAGAAAAATATTTTTGACGCCTGAAAGAAATCATGAGACATTATTATTATGTGACTTGTGCAAAATGTGTAATCAAAAATAATATTTTATTTTTCTTTCTAATCCATGGGGGACATGTTCTTATCATGACTTCAATTTTAATATGTTACAATATATCGCACCCTCAATGCGATAAGGTTTTAACTCAAAATTTTGCGAAATGGAGTTACGATCATAGAGAGACTAAACAAAGTAAGCTCTATCCGATGAATAGTAAAACATAGTCAATTTAATGATAGAATAAGCATACCGATACTTCAGCCTCTTAAACACCGGGCCCACCCTCCCCGCTCAGTGCAAAAGTCACCCAAAATCGATATGTGCCAAAAGTGATTTTTATCGTTCTGAGGGTGCGATATCTTGCATGACGATGTCTACAGCAAATTGATTGTAATTATTTCATCCCCAGGAGTTAGACAATCGTGACACCCGCTCGTCGCTGACCCTACCGAGGCTGCGCCGCCAGCTGGGCGTAGTGCAGCAGGAACCAGTGCTGTTCGACCGCACGCTCGCCGAGAACATCGCCTACGGGGACAACCACAGAAAAATCACAATGCACGAGATCATCGCAGCGGCCAAAACTGCTAACATTCATAACTTTATCGTTACTTTACCGAAGGTAAATTATTTAGCTTTGGAATTACGAATACAAAGACTGATGTTTGCTAAGCGTTAAATCTATTATGGCAGGGGTACGACACGAACCTGGGTGCGAGCGGCGCGCAGCTGTCGGGCGGACAGAAGCAGCGCGTGTGCATCGCGCGCGCACTGATCCGCTCACCGCGCCTGCTGCTGCTGGACGAGGCCACCTCCGCGCTTGACGCCAGCAGCGAGCGGGTAAGCGTGTGCTATGCTATGCTCCAGAATATACAGAAGAGTGGTTCGTGATGACCAGCGCCCAGCATTGTTGAAGAGGCATCCTGATGCAAGTTCGTCGTGTGCTAAAAGATGACCCTGGATCATAGCTGCATTGTGTAAACTTTATTTAGGATGTGACCAAAAATGAATTTTCTTTCGATATTTGTCAGACTCTAATGCTGTTTCTAAGAATGGGGTTTGGTAAGAAGTGCCGGGGATAAACTGATCAATTACTGAAACTAAGATTCAATGTAATAAAATACAGGTATACTGCAAGAGTACGCGCTTCACTCAAGCATAACCCAAATACAAGTACACTGCTCCTGGTAGTACTCTTCTCTATAAGTCTACAACTATTATGATCTACTTCTAATTAGGCGTTTGTTTCACATTTCTGTGATTATTGTGTTATGTTAAGTAAATCATAATTAATATTTATTTTCAGGCCGTATCAGAAGCTCTTGTGAAGGCAGCAAAAGGACGCACCTGCATAACCATCGCTCACAGGCTAACTACGGTCAAAGATGCAGATCTCATTTGTGTTCTAGATAAAGGTATCATAAGTGCAGATAATTTTAGTTTTAAGTCATCAAAGAATTATCTTTGACAAATGAAAATTAAGTCATCACAATCTGAAAGACCTGTTTTAACAGAAAAGACTGTCATCAAAAATCATCTTTATGGCGTTCACAATAATGTTCATCTATTGATCCCATTGTTCATTATATGAAGATGCTGAAGGTTCATCGGCTTCATAAAGCCATAGGATTACTTTTTCGATGACACTCTTGGCTGTAAAGAATTTGACCGGGATATTTATTTGTATCCTTATCTATTTTCCATAGAACAAGCCCTGCTTAATTTGGGATCAGATGGCCGTGTGTAAAGAATGTTCCGGTATATTCATTTATATCGCTAATCTTGTCTCTATATTACAAAGTCTGCATAGTTTGGGATCAGATGGCCGTGTGTAATGAATATCTCACGATATTTATTAATTTATAATTACAGGTAAAATTGTCGAGAGCGGGACGCACACAGAACTCATCGCCTTGAAGGGCTATTACTGGCGAATGAGCAAAGGACAAAATGTTGCCTGAAAATATACTTAGTAATTATTTTATTGACAATAATAAGTTAAAGCTGCATTATACCGTAGCATAGTTAAGTTTATCTTAAGATAGTAGTTTTAAGACCACGTGAAGTTGTGAGTTTTTGGTGTAAGACTTGATCCGAATTAAGTATAGGTATAACAGAAGCGAATTTACACACTTTACAAGTAACTATATGTTGTAATAATGTTTTAAAACAGTACTTATTTATCTCAGAGAATTCGGTCCCCAAATCCACCACTAAAGCATACAGAAGAAATATCTTTTATCCGATCTAAATAAGTCTTATGGTTTGATTTTCTTAATATTAGATCCACAATAAGTAAAACTGTGATAATGCAATTGTTAAGTAATGACGAATATTTTTGTGGTTATATTATTTACTTTTTTTTTTATAATATATTGTTATTTAAGTTTATATTTTTGTATTTTAATGGATTATTATAAGAAGTTTAACCAAAGAAGACCTTTAGGGTCTCATTTAAGTAATAATTTCTATTTAACTGTAAGTTTTAAGAACTATAGATTAAATGCCTTATTGTGTATTGTTTTCTCTTTCTTATGGATATGTTCGCTCGCATGAACCATAGATGAATTAATATGAATCTTATAATTTTCCTAATGTTAATATTGCTATTTTTTTAATTTAAAACTTATCTTGTACCTTACGTCATACCAACACACTGTATTGGGCTTAAAAATGTATAATACTTTAAATAGCGTAAGGACACTGTAATAACCATTGTAACAAGGCATGAATTTCACAAAGCTTTGTCTGTTAAACTGTTTTAAAATTAAAAATAATAGAGTTGTTAGTACGTATTGTGTTTCAATATACTTACCTACTTACGCTGCTTCAATGAATGGTCCGTTTGACAGCTAAGAGAGTTATACAAAAATCAACCTTATAACGTTAGGATCAAGTTCTTTATCAATTAGCCATTAGATCAATTGATTTTTTTATTTTATTTAAATATACTAGCTACATACGATTTGAATAAATTTTTTAAAGTATACCCAAAAAGTCAAAACAATAATAATGAATAATAATAATTTTTTATTGCCAGAAAAATTAATTAAAATAGAGATTCAGAGATAGACCAGGGTAGAAGCCTTTAAAAATAATAAAAAGTGAAAAAAAAAATTGTAGGATGAAACCCATTAGAAAAGGAGGGGAATATTATAAAAATGAAAGGAAAAATAATTTACGGGCGATCTGAGGTCGGGAAGGGGATGGGGGTGAGGTTTTAAGTGTAAAAATCGGTTTTTCTCGATTTCCGGCAAAACTAAAAGTCCTATGGAAAAAATTAAATGGCAAAGTTGTAGGTAATAAAAAGATCTAAAATTTTTGTACTTACACTTTTTTCACATAACCTCAATATTTCTGTGAAAAATTCAAAAAACCAAGTTTTTGGTTGTTTATTTTTATCTTTTACAAAAAAAAAATTTTTTTTCACGAAATTTGGTGAAAACTTACCTTTTTATGTCCCAAATACGCTGTCATTTATTTGATTAGAAATATTTCTTTTTTCACCTTATTTTGAATTAATATCGAAAAAGCACCCTAATTTTCAATCGAAAATTCACCCGTCAAAATATCAGCTATGGTCAAAAAGTTGGTATGTTTTCTGTTTGTTGGAATCGCTACTTTCTGATGGTGAAAAGAAAAATATATGTTACCATAGTAAATCTTCTCAGAAAATGCAAAGAATGGAAGAGATAATGAATAAATATTTGCGCTATGTAGAAAAACATTACGCAGCATCGAACTCTGGAATATTGTCTAAGGTTTTTCTACGACTACGTTCTCCTCTTTTAGTTGAAGTAGCTGCTGGTACTGTTGTGATACTAACTGATTTTTTAATTTCGGGATACCCATCAAAGACAATATAGCTGCTTGCTGCGTAATGTTATTCTACATAGCGCAAATATTTATTAATTATCTCTTCCATTCTTTGCATTTTCTGAGAAGATTTACTATGGTAACATATATATATTTTTTTCACGATCAGATAGTAGAGATTTCAACAAACAGAAAACATACCAACTTTTTGACCATAGCTGATATTTTGACGGGTGAATTTTCGATTGAAAATTAGGGTGCTTTTTCGATATTAATTCAAAATAAGGTGAAAAAAGAAATATTTCTAATCAAATAAATTACAGCGTATTTGGGACATAAAAAGGTAAGTTTTCACCAAATTTCGTGAAAAAAAAATTTTTTTTGTAAAAGAAAAATAATAAACCAAAAACTTGGTTTTTTGAATTTTTCACAGAATTTTTGAGGTTATGTGAAAAAATTGTAGGTACAAAAGTTTTAGATCTTTTTATTACCTACAACTTTGCCATTTAACTTTTTTCCATAGGACTTTTAGTTTTGCTGGAAATCGAGAAAAACCGTTTTTTACCCTTAAAACCTCACCCCCATCCCCTTCCCGACCTCAGATCACCCGTAAATTATTTTTCCTTTAATTTTTATAATATTCCCCTCCTTTTGTAATGGGTTTCATCCTACTATTATTTATATTGGTTTTAAAAATTATCGACCCTGGTCTAATAGAGATAGTACAGAGCACAATATATCCTTACAACTAAAACAGTTTGTCAGAGAGTCTCAAGCTTAACAGAGCTTGTATTTTGGGGCTCAGGGAATGCGATTCACCAGTATCGATTTTTTTCGAGTTAACAATTAAGATTTTTATAAGTTTATTGCATAAAGCAGAAAGTGTAAACACACAATGTTGTTATAAACAAAAACTTTAAAATTTTGTGTAAAATTAAAAAAATAAGAGCTGAGTTAAAAGGAGCAGAAAAAATTCGAAATTTAAAATAACTTTAGCTTGTTACTACTGTGTGTGTGAGTGTGATTGTGGAAGGGTGCGTGTTTATGTTCGCTACTGCAACACAAGATTACAGCTAGACGTGGTCTATATTAAGTTTTCTGTGTCACTGTAGGAAAATGTTAGAAGCCACATTCTTACAATTATTTTACAAGCGGAGGCAGTGAGGTTTTTTGTGTCGCACATTTTGGTCACTTTATTATAGGTGTATGCAAGAGAGTACGCTGGACATCTTCTGGGTAATAGGAAGTTAGTTCGAGTTAGCGGAACTCTATAAACACGCCTACCCATGAGCTCATTGTTAGGTATGTTTCTAAGACTCTTGTGTGTGTTTATGGTCACGCTGAAGGCAAATAGTTGCCTTACGCGGAGTACTCCGAAGTCTGTGTACAGCCCATCAGTGGGGTACCGGAAGGGTTTTCTCAGGATAACTTTTATTAGCGCACGTTGGGCTTTTTCTAAGAAGATGAAGTTACTCTTTCCAGCGCTTCCTCACACAGGCATACAGTACTGCAAAACAGACTGACATAAGGCGTTCTTCATTACGTAGATAAGTTTTGTCACTCGACCGCACAAAGAAGCTGTGTGAGCATTAAATGTCAGGTGTTCGTCGATTATGATGCCTAAATATTTCAGCGAGGTTGTGCGTTCGATGTAACGGCATGTACATAAGTGATTCCGGACATCACCAGAGCAGGTATGGGCTTTAAGAAGCATTACAGAGGGACTAGTGGTGGATGTTTTCAACTCCCGCATGCACATATCCTGACATGTTCGCTCAATTTCTTTCGACTCTGTGAAAAATTGGTTAAGACTAGGCCGAACCAGTTTATCCTGGGGTGTGCGTATTTATATCAGGATCAACTAGTTTGGCCTAGCCTAAACTAGTTTATCCTATCGGGCTTAGGATGAACCAGTTTGGACTAGGCTATACGAGTACTAGTTAATCCTATCGCGTACAGGAAGAACTAGTTAAGCCTAGGCAAAACTAGTTTGTCCTGAAATCGGGTATTGCCGGTAACATATATAAATAGACGATAGTGTGTAGATATTCTTAGAATTTCGCATTATTTAAATGTTTAATGTATCTTTTCCTACTAATATTATAAACGAAATTTGTGTGGATGCATGGATGTTTGTTACTTTTCCACACTAAAAGTACAAGAGAGCTGTGTGCATCTCTTCTGCAAGAGAAACTACATCTGGTCTCTGCACAATAAAGCGCCGGATCTCTTAGAACAAAAAATTCTAACAGCTTAAATGCCCAATAAATACCATCGGGGGGCTACCGGGAAGTGATTTCACTTGTCCATTAGAAGTAATAGTAATAATAATAACTAACATAACAGTAGACCTAAGCTTACCCCAACAGATAACCAAGATTACGTTAACATGAACAAAATGGAAATCGAAAGAATGAAGGCCGACGGAAATTGCCTCTTTAGAGCAATAGCACATCAAATCAACAATCTTTTTCACCTTACCTTTGACCACTATGCCATCAGACACGACCTTGCAAAATACATAAAAAGAAAACCAAAACGACCAGATAATTCGGAACACCATTATTAGTAACCTTGCTCTCACTGAGACCGACCAAGAACAGGAAATAAAAAACTATATAGAAAATCAATACAGATCGGGAGAATGGGCAGGCACTGAAGTCCTCCTAGCAGCAGCACATTTCTACCATGTCAACGTCATAGTACATCAAGAGAAACCACAGGCAAATATGCTCAAGTTCCAAACCAAAAACCCGGCTGAAGCCGTGGGAGAGTTGAACCTACTGCTCAGAAATAACCATTACGATAGCATAGTGTCATATCACAACCCAACACAGTCCACAAATGAACTGACACCCAATAGCAGTATAGCCAGCAATTACTCCCCTATGAGTTACCCCGACGACACGGGTTATACAGTACTACGAGGAGAAACCCTACATAAAAGCCAAACACATATTGATAATATAAGAATTGCAATATGGAATGTTCGCGGTGCCTGCAGTCCCATAACAAAGCAGGCAATAGATACAGAATTAAACAAACGGTGAATACATATAGGATGCCTGCAAGAAACTGGCATGAAGAACGGTTCATATGAATCGAAAAACTATAAATGGTTCCCTACTAGTGGTTGTAACAAACGTCGTGGAATAGCAATACTTATAAGAAAAAATCATGGTCTCGCAGTGACAAGCGCTAACAAGAGCAAAGACACAAATATTACCGTCTCAATAGTCACCACCGGAAACTACAACAAATGGTACATTATAACAGCACATATACCTCATGAAACACCCAAAGCTGTGAAGTCATTTACAGAAATATCCAGTCTCATTAAGCAACAACCAAAAAACTAAACGATGATAATTCTCGGCGACTTTAACGCTCATATTGGAAAAACCTACGTACAAGACTTGCACGGTAGTAAACAAGTATCGCTACGGAACCTATACCACTCAGAATGTAATACAAATGGAGAAATACTAACAGACGTCATAAGGAAGGAGAAATTAAGACTAGATACATCATTCGGACGCTCAAGTTGCAAGAAAACATGGGAATTCGGCAACGCAACCTTTTTTCTTTTATCAAAGGGGAATTTCTAATAAGCATTTCGGGCCACAAACTAATTTGGGGAGAAATTAATCCCATAAGACTTTAAAAATGCAATAAGAATCCAACTAGCTTCTTAAACAACAATACGTCAACTAAAGGAAATGCAAACACAGTTAAAGAATTTTACTACAAAAATCTAGAATATACTCGCTTGGAAAGCCAAACCCTCCAAAGATAGTACCAATGTAAGGTTCTAGATATGATCTCTACCAGAAAGCGACCGGATACAAATGACTTAATTCCCTGGGAGGACCTCCTACGTATTATGAAACAGTCCGCTACCGATACCCTCTCAACCACAACCCCTACTAGATCTAAAGAACATCGGCTAGCTCTTGCAAAACTACAACAGGCTAAATTTCGGGGTCCTGGATCCCGAACGACCCTTATGCAAGGTCCCAAATAAAAAATACAGAAACATTTTGCAGCAGGTAACTAAGTGAGACGAACGATGTGAGTCGATCTAGTAACCAATGAAAATCCGCTTAACCTAGGCGAGGGACCATCCGTAGACCAAATCAAGGAAATTATAAGAAGTATGAGAAATGGAACGGCACTGGGAGAGGATCAAACAGTAGTCGAACTCTTCAAAGCTGCCCCAATGGTACTCCTGCAAGAACTAACTAACCACATTAACCGGCTTGGACCGAAAATATAATACTTAATGCTTATAAATGCTCGCAATTTCGACAACACAAAAAATGTTAAGGACAGGAAAGGAAAATCCATTACAAAAATACTCAAATGCCAGCGGATGTGCTATTACGGACATATCTTACGGCGACCACAACCACACATCCTACGAGCTGCCCTACAATATAGCGCCAGGAAACGTAAAGTGGGCAGACCGATCTGGAAAGACTCATTGGCGCACGACATGGAATACTACGATAAAAGCCACGCTGATTGGCGTACTCTCGCGGAAACCAAAGCAGAATATACTAAAGCAGCCCAAGGAATTTACTCGATTGATGAGACCGACAGCGAAGCAGAAAATGACCTGGGACACCCTCAAATGCACGAGCCATACTTGCTGAGATCTAGCAAAGGGCATTAATGAAAAACAACGACTACCGAAGAACGAATGAAAACAACCTAAGTAAAGGAAAACCAAAGAAAATCGAAGGCATTAACGCCCACTCAACACCGAACAACATTCATCAACGCTCATCCTTGTCAGCGATACCCGTCTTCCCTACTATCCAATATTGGCTACAGGCTGAACAGTCGGTCGATTGTGGTCAGCTGGTTGCGGTTGGCTGGCCGTCCTTTCCCATCCCAGAGCGTGTCACTCCCCTAGGCCACGCGCTCCTCGGTGTATCCATGGCTACTCCGATACAACTATTTAGGTACCAGTTGCTATAAACTATAACAGTTGTATCGTGGCTGATGCTTGAATGGTTGTATAGGACATGGGTCGGTCGTTGTACTGGCTGAGTGTAGTGCTAAATCATCATCATAAATCATCATGCATGGATGTTTGTTACTTTTCCACACTAAAAGTACCTACTTAATAGATTTGGTCGTAACTTGGCAAGTAGATACTTTATAGCTTAGATTAATAAATAGGATACTTTTATCTCGGGAAAAAGTTAAATCCCACAACGCGGAGTAAGGGTGGTTTTACAGTGACGGTTTCGCCAGCGCGGTTGGTAAGCGTCGCGGGCCACGAGCTTTGCGTCTCTTGGATCGTTACATAGTTTAACCAACAGTCACGGATGGCTTACGGGCCGCGGTTACCACCCGCTCGGACGGTAAGCGTCACTGTAAAACCACACTAAAACTTCCGCTGCGTTCTCGGCGCGAAGAAGTTTTACTAAAATAATATGTTAAAATACTTATGTTTCAAAACCAGTACCGAGGTGTTTTAGACTGATAAACTAAGTGAAGCTCCGGTTCTGTTTACATCTATCAATAGATATATATAATAAATCTGGAGACGTGGCGTATCTGTACATTGAACGTTATGAGAAAAATTATAGTATCACTTGCCAATTATTTTCAAATATGTTAATTTTGGTATGTACCCAATGAAATGAATATATTTTTAATTCTTATCTATTTATAAATATAAACGATATAGACGGAATCACAACAGAGGTTCTGAAAGCGGGTGGAAAACCCATACTTTTAGTCCTTCAGAGGCTTTTTAATTCCGTCATACGTGAGGGTATAACGCCTGAAGCTTGGAGTGAAAGCGTGGTGGTAATCTTTTTCAAGAAGGGTGATAAGGCCCTTCTGAAGAATTACCGCCCGATATCACTCTTGAGCCGCGTTTATAAGCTGTTTTCGAGAGTCATTATAAATCATCTCGCACGCAGGTTTGACGACTTTCAGCCTCCCGAACAAACCGGTTTCCGCAAAGGCTTTAGTACCATAGACCACATACATACGCTCCACCAGATTATACAGAAGACCGTGGACTATAAGAAAGCCTTCGATTCAATCGAGTCATGACAATGGGCGGTGTTACGGAGTTTACAGCGATGCCAAATAGACTATCGCTATATCGAAGTGTTGAAGTGCTTGTACAACAAAGCCGCAATGTCGATCCGAGTCCAGGGTGAGAGTACGAGACCAATCCAATTGCAGAAAGGTGTAAGACAGGGAGACGTAATTTCCCCGAAACTCTTCACCTCTGTAATGCAGGATATCTTCAAGCTCCTGGACTGGAAGGGATATGGCATTAACATAAATGGCGAATACATCACTCACCTTCGATTTGCCGACAATATAGTTTTAATGGCGGAGTCGCTGGAAGCTCTAGACACTATGCTCAATGACCTCAACAGGGTCTCCCAGCAGGTAGGCCTAAAAATGAATATGGACGAGAGACGAAAGTTATGTCCAACATTCATATCGCGCCAATGCCGATCATTGTTGGGAACACTGTTCTCGATGTTGTTGACGAGTATGTCTACCTAAGACAATTTGTCCAACTAGGTAGGTCCAACTTCGACAAGGAGGTCAATCGAAGAATCCAACTCGGCTGGGCCGCGTTCGGGAAGCTACAGCATATCTTCACCTCAAAAGTACCTCAGAGCCTGAAGACAAAAGTCTTTAATCAGTGTGTGTTGCCAGTCATGACCTATGGAACAGAGACGTGGTCCTTTACTGCTGGCCGTATTAACAAGCTCAAGGTCACTCAGCGAGCTATTGAACGAGCTATGCTCGGCATTTCTCTACGCGCAAACAAAGGCTGTTCAGCAGTGGACATTCCTGGGCTGATATGATTATGATGAAATATAAAAATGAATGTTTTTCTATATGTCCTTTATAGAATCGTAAAATATGCAATGGATTTAAATGAAGTTCTCAGCAATAGATAGAGTAATTCAAGAATTACCTCTTATACGATATATGGGCTATAACCAGGATTGAAAGCGGGCAAAGCCGCAGGGCGCAGCTAGTTCAAAATAAATAACATGTTGCAATGCGCTCTGTGTACAAAAAACATTACGTTATTTTGTTTATGCAGGTTTATCAATCTTAAAACCAAACGATTTTTTTATTGACCTTTGATTATTATCTAATAAACCGGTTTTGGATTCTGTGATAGGAAACAGATTCATAAATATTTTTTAAGAACTGTTTAAAAATGCACACAAGCATAATTACCTAATTATTAAACTACTCTGTAGGTATATAAGCGATTCGCAACTGTGGGTAACGAATACCGAGTGGTTATGCGATAATACTACTGATCAGAACAAAGCGAATATCGCTACCGGTGTTGATTTTTCTTTCGCAATAGGAACAATGACGCTTACCTGAGCGGTACGGCAAAATATTCTGGTTTCGCTCAAGCCGTGGATCTTAACACAAACACTGCGCGCAAAATATCCACCAGACTTAAGGCTGTTTAAAATATCATACAATATATCCCATACACCTTAACTCGGAAAGTATTATTTTCTACTGACTCCCAGTCCCTGTCCCCAGTCGTTTGACCCGCATTCCCGAAGCATGTGACATTTTCCCGGGACAAAAAATATCATATATGCTATTCCTGGGCATACTCTATCTATGTGTGAAGTTTCATTAAATAATGTCTAGTAGTTTTTGCGTGAAAGAGTAACAAACATCCATACCTCCTTTTTCACCAACTTTATAATATTATTACTTACTAGCTGTCCCCCGCCGTTTTACCCGCGTTCCTGAGGTATGTCATATTTTTCCAGAATTTAATGTAGGCTATATGTTATTCCAGGATATTTTCTATCTATTTGCCAAGTTTCATCCAAATCTGTCGGGTAGTTTTAGCGTGAAAGAGTAACAAATATCCATACAGACAAACATTCGCTTTTATTATTTTTAATAGGATAACACTACTAGCAGTAGGATTACACTCTTTAAAAACGAATAACTTAAAGTGCTGCTTGTTGTTATATACTTACACAATACTAGCACTGCCTGTGCGTGACCTCACCTGTCAGTCTTTTGAGATGTTTTGCCGTAACTAATCCAGTTATGGAATTTATTTATATGTAGGTATTATATAGGTTGTATTCCAAGCTTTCGAGGGAATTACAAGAATATTTGCGAAAAAACCTATCTATTACATTAGAGGGTTAATTTAGTGTACATAGAATGAAAAATAGGGCGGAATATTATTTTTTGTAGGACTGTAAAGGACACTTTTGGAGGACAAAGCTACTGTAGTTAGTGCAGATAACCTTGTCGTTTTTAGACGAAGAATAACTTCAAAACCGGTGGTTACTTCAGTTGCTTTGACCTTCAAAAAGCAACTTGCACAGTTAGACTTGAACGTATCCGCCATGGTTTTCGACAATTTTAATTTCAAACTAGCTTCCGACCCGCGGTATCACCTTTTTTTATGCCGCTGGCCGTCAAACGTCTAGCTAGTCGGTCCATCCGATGGTAAGTGGTCACCGCCGCCTATTTTCAACAACACCAGGGCATTCCCAATGCATTGTCGATCTGAGACGTGAAGTTGTCAAGTCTCATGTGCCTGTATTTTCACCGACCCCCTTACCTTTCTAACCAAAATACAAGCGAACTGGTGTTTCACATCATGGATGTGGTGGAAGTACTTCCACTCTTTCTAGTTTACAATGATAATAATAATAATTTATTGCCAGAAAAAAAACAATACTAGTATGGTTTATTGTTGAGGAATCAAGTCTATATAACTCAATATTCAACACCATAGGATAGGCCAGTTGGCTTGGTTGTTAGGGATCCTAACTGCCACGACATACTGCCACGACATAGGTTTTGGGTTCGATTCCCAGACGGAACAACCATTTGTGTCTATGAACATTTATTTTTAGTCTTAATGTAAATATACATTTAATTAGTAATATTTAACCGACTGTATTTCTTTAAATAACGGTAAAACTGTATCATGACAATAATGTATGTTTGTCGGTTTCTGAACTTTTAAAAATAAAAAAATTATTTTCTCTTTTTTCACGTGAATAAGAATATAGTATTCAATTGTAACTTCTCCTTACCAAGAGGGGGAGCCAGGAAGCAGGATAGCACAGGGTAGCCTAGTTTGGGCTCCTGTCTCCCACAACTAAATGTACCTACCTGTTTAAGACAAAAAATATTATATTTTTTTATGTGTGGGAGAAAAATAATCAATTTTTTATTATTATTATTTATTATACAAGTATGTATGTATATAGAAAAAGTAATGTGTGTGATGTAAAGCAGCTATTCGTATATATGGGCAACACGTGTAAGTTGCCAGACATATTCGTCCACATTGTCACCTGACGTGATTTTCAACATAATGAGCCAACCGTACCAACAACATTGTTGTCTTTTTGGTGAACATGGCCGTTTTTAAAAACTTGAAATTACTTCGACGTTTCATTTTTACCTTAAAATTTGGCACACTCAATTGATTTGACGGACGTGATAGGATGGTCATTTATTAAGTCATAAGCCACCTTCAGTTGGCTTGGTGGTTAGCGACTCTGACTGCCAAACAGAAAGGTCGCGGGTTCGATTCCCATCCAGGACAAACATTTGTGTGCATGAACATGTTTGCTTGTTCTGTGTCTGGGTGTAAATATCTATACAAGTATGTATTTAGAAAAAAGAAAAATATATGTAGTATACCAGCTATCTGGTTTCCATAGTACATGCTCTGCTTAGTTTGGGATCGGATGGCCGTGTGTAAGGGAATGTCTCAGGATATTTATTATAGGTTTCTGATGAAGGCGTTTGTCAACTTGAATTAAAAAAACGTTTTTTTAACTGAATATTTGTATGTCTATCTAAAAGTCGGTCTCGGATGGGCTCCGAAACAGCTGGTAGGATTTAAATGAAACTTGGCATACAGATAAAATATTTTCTAGATAAATACGTACATACATACATACATTTTATGATGAAGATAATGAGATACTTTTGGAGTGAAATCGCAAGGCGGGGCCTAGTAATAAAGTTAAATAGACTGTTGCTCTACAGAGGCCTCACTCCAGGGGCACGCAAAATGACAATAGCGAATGTTTCATAATGTCCATAATGTCTCATTCAATAACGTATCCAATCACAAACAATAAGATGTAATTTTCGTATTCTTCCGAATATTATTGATGATGATGTTTGTACCATAAGTATTCTCAATCACGCTGTAATGGGTTTGTATGAAACTGCATTAATTAATGACAAGCAGGCAGATTTTCCTATGGACATTTGAAACACCAGGGGCATGGTTAATGCGTTGTCGACCCTGAGACGTGTAGTTCTTAAGTCTCGTGTGCCTGTAATTTCACCGGCCCTCTTACCTTTCTAACCGAAACACAGTAATACATGTACACTACTGCTTCACAGCGGAAATGGTTAAGGTGGTAGTACTTCCCCGAACGAAGTGTGCACTTAGAGCTCGTCTACTCGAAAAATATATTGTGTACATATTTCAAAGTCCGGAAAATAATACATAAAAATATCTAATATGCTTAAATAAGTAACTGAAACTTTTAGGCAAATTTTTGAATCATTGTTCTCTCTTCCTTCGGCAAATTTTACCGTAACCATGCTAATTTACAAGCCTATAGGTTCAGATGCGCGTACGTCACATAATCACTCGATGGAGTAAATAACTCAATATTCTAATTGTATACTTGAAACACTTGTCAAATAAACGCGCACAACGGTGCGAGGCGGCCGTGTCTAAGAATACCATTGAACATGGATAAAGGACATACAAAACCGTAAGCATATATTTATTATTACATATTGCATTGCGATATTTACTTGTGTTTTTAATGCACTTTATACGTGATAATTACGCCTGTTATGCACCGCCTACGTCTTTTGCCATATTTTTTTAGTGATGAAGTGTGCTGTGCGTTTAGATATGAAATTTTATTCAAGTAGGCCTTCACTGACACTTATGAATGGTCAGATTTTAACTGGAAACTAGATAACTTATATGCTGCACATCTTTCAGATCTATGGCCCGTTTAAACTAAATGTTATAAAAAATAAACCTTATGGCGTTGTGATCAGCATCATTATATAATTAACCATTAGATCAAATCGAAACCATCTCCTAATAGCAATAAAGTTGATTTTAGAATCACTTTCGTGACTGTCAAAACGGGCCGTTTAGACCTGTAACATATATAAATATTTAACTTTAAGTATTTATGTTTTTTTTTAAACTATATTAACTTTTTAAACTCCTTAACTTATTAAAATGTTAATGTTTTAATAAGAAAGAGGCCAATGGGTTACCATTTAGTAATGTCTAATTAAAAAAAACATGTTAAATAGCATCACTCGTTTCGACCCGCGTTCCCAAGGATATTATTTTCTCCTTGATACTATTTATATTATGCATTAGTTAATCGATTAGATGCAGATTTTTTTATTGTTTTTTTGTGTAGAATTGACAATCTTTTTTCAGTTCAATTACAGAACAGTATTTTAGTTTTTTTTACATCTCGCGACATTCTTTCCACAAAGACACATTACTACAAAAACCAGACTGATATAAATAAATTACTTAATTCATAATACAACTTTAGTTTTAAAACAATTGAATTGTATTGAAATATATATAGTGGATTTTGGACGTTATGATAAATACAATGCGGTCGATGCTCCCTCCATTTTACAATCATCACTATAACCAGCGTGCAGTCTAAGTAACTCAAACTTTCAGAAACGTAGTAAACGGTACTGTCTCAAATAATGAAAGACAACAATTGGACCCTGTTAAGCAGAAAATAACCACGCATAGTTTTTCAGGAATTACGGATATTCGTTATATGAAAATGCACTAAAAACTACTTTCCAAATAATGTACATGGTGTGGCCTATTAAATTACTAACTTTCAAATAGATACTGAATCTTACGATTTCTTTATTATTTACCTAACGTTTAACTGCATTTACTCAAAAGTAACAAAACGTTGGTTGGATCTTTTCTGCATAGCAGGGTCCAATTATGTCTACTAAACGAATTCTATCTCTTTACTGCCGTATTAGTTAACATACCAACAACAAAAGAGTTTGCGTTCACCGGGATAAACTGAAAATTGAAATGGTTTTATTGAAGCTAGCTGTTCTCCACGTTTATCGTCCATAGCCTATAGGTATCCATCTATGAAAAATTCCGCGTCGAAAGGCAGCAGTTTGTTCGATGGTGTGTTTGATCACCAGTTTTGAGATGATGGTGTGTCAAAGGAACCCTATTTTCCTAATATATCAATAGATAGATTTTTTCTTTATTTAGAATACAAAATAATAATAAACAATTTGTAGCTGTGATAGTATTTAAGCAAGGTAGCCTTAAAAAGCTTTTTTTATACATTTCAGCGTAATCATAAAATATCATAAGATTTTCAAGACAAATGTTCTGGTTTTTGTTGTTTGTACAATACGCAGTTGCGTAAATACAGTACAACATTAGTGGAAGGTTTCAGTAGTTAGTTTCGATCAGGTGTTTCTATAACATGTGCCTTGGAATACGTATGGTGTTTTGAATGTGAGACCTTGCGACGATGATCATGTAAACACTTGGCAGATACGTCGATACCTTAGTCGAAAACAAATCGTATTGTTCAGAGGATCGCGCTTTGTCGTGTAATTTCATGGAGTATGCGTCAATGAACATTAACCTAAAGAATGCTTGAATAGTGAGGGTCTATACTTATTACGAGTACATGAAAAAAACAGGGTGTGTTGTACAGTCACACGATAGATTTAAAACTTTGGTATTACAAGGAAGCATTTCAACTATTCATCAATCACTTTTGAATGGCATAGATTATGTTTATCATTCATTTATTTTGCGTCACAATAAAAGGTTTTCAGAATATGAAAAATATTAACAGCGCCAAGCCAGTTGAGCCAAAGCAATAAAAAAGGTTTGAATCGTAACTTACGTCTGTTCAAACCAACAAACAACGTTTAGAACCTGAAGATGCAGCCAACGGTTTATAAGATTGGTTTTGCTTAATTTATATTAAAAGAGCTATATGGGGCCACGCTAGATGGGTATTAAAACATTTAAAAAAAATTGAAAATGTATCTAATTGCTTTGTCATAAGAGTTATTTGCATCATAACACATATAACTATTGGATTAACAGAAGCACCTTGTTAAATAAATATCCGGGAACATTCTTTACACACGACCATCTGATCCCAAACTAAGCAGAACTTATGCTATAGAAACCAGACAACCGATATATTCAATGGATTTTATAGATATTCAATCTCTGATCTGGATACGGAAACAGATATTTGAATATAATATCTTTTTCGGTTCCGGTTACGGATATTAAACGATAATTTTCAAAGTAAAATATAAACGGGTAATGATTTTAGTTTATTTCTAGGTAATCATTTGGCACTACAATCAGTGTTGTACGTAATTATTGTAGCTACAAATTTTTAAGTGCTACCTATATATTTAAAAATATTTGAAAAACATTATAATACACAAAAACAACATCTTTATAGGAACAATAACATATCAATCATTCTTATGAGTAATTGTGTACTTAAGAGTACAAACCAAAATTGCTTTCATCTTTGGCTCCTTTATTTTTTAATGAATCTGTTATTGACAACTGTTTTTTAAACTCATGTAAAGGTGTCAGCTGTTGGCACTTTTGTTGATGACGTATCCTTTTTTAGTAAACAGCTCTTCACAACATCACTGTATTTTAATTTGAGATGAAGTTTCGAAGAAGTAGTGCTACCTCCTTTTCGTGTAAATTTTTTACTACACTGTTTACGAAGTCTGCATTACCTCATGAAAAAAATCGAAATTAAACTAGATTTTGGACGCATATGGCCCAGATATGAACAATTACAAACAACCTTTTCGTAAATACTAAATTGTTATGCTATCTCACAATGATTAACTACTAAGAATTAGAAAAGAAATAATAAACAATGTAAGGGATGAGCGCGCGACTAGACTACTTTCATTTGAACTCAGCCCCTATCCAAATTTATTCGAAACTTTATCGGTTTATTTCAGATATCCGATAGTTTCGGTTACGGTTACCGAGTTCCATAACATTCCCGATACATTTGAGATTTCAAGAGCACTAAAGTTTATATTCGAATGACATTGTTAACTGTCAAACAGACTATTTATTTTAACATGCTTTTGTTTACTTGGAGCATTTTTTTTTTATTAACAATCGTTTTTTCAACCACTTGCTGGCCGATTTTATTGAAATTCGGCATGCTTATGTAAAATCGGTGATAATGCTACATTATTATAACATTGAGCTGTTATGATGATCCTACTTCATCATTCATAGGACAGTCTATATTAAATATGAACTCCTAAACTACACAAGGAATACCCATCATGTTAGGGTTCGTTTGATCTGTCTTGAAAACAATTATTTGGTGTGGTGTCTGGGTCTGATGATGAAGTCGGAAAGTGATCACAGGAACTTAAATTATTCATAATTCTTAAAAAAAATCATTAAAACTATAATATATAACAACTTTAAACTATTTCTCTCAGCACTCAATCATAGCTGTTCGTTTTTCAGAACAAAAATCTAACCTTTTGAAATATACAATCGATTTAATCCATAAATGAATTACTGTATGAAACTATCTCTTCTATTTCAGAGAAAAATGTGATGTAACCTCTAAGATATCCTACTTTCAAATTGTAAGTAATTTTTCCTATTTACCTTTAAACAAAAGAAACTACCGGCTCCAAAGTGGTAGGCAAAGGTGTCGCTTATAGCCAGGTTGGTAGAGATCTCATGTTACCTCTTCAAGGATAATGGACGTAAAGGTATTTAATATATTGAATTATTTATTAAATAACCTGTTCTGATAACTGAATAGATATCTTATAAACCTCTGTACCTTGTTGTGAATGACATTATATCACCTTGATGGTTAGCGGTATTCAGCTCGGCTTAAAGACCGGAGGTCATGAGATCGATTCCCGGTTCGGGTAGTTGATGTTTCTATACTATAACTTTAGCCCGGTATTGATAAAGTATCCGAGAGAGGGCTACAATGACCACCATATGTCTCGTTAGGACATAAATGCTTGTGGAAATATAGCATATATGGCAAATAGGCCTTCACAGGCACTTATGAATGGTCAGACACTAAGACCGGTTCGGAAGGTTGCATTTACTGAGAAGAGCCGGCAGTAAACTCAGCAATTACTCTTTTCAAAATAAGTTTTTGTACATAAAGATGTGTCCTGCTGGAGCGAGCGCTACACCTAAGAATGGGTCAACTGTTTACCTCTTTGGGATTAATGGGTGTGAAAATTTTAAGAGTAGAGCTCTTAGTGCAGAGTTCGTCCGGGGTATAGCTACTACCTTACCTATTTCCACCGTGAAGCAGTCGTGCACTTATATCACTGTTTTTCGGTTAGATAGATACGGTGGCCGGTGAAATTACAGACACATGAGACTTAATAACTTCACGTCTTAAGGATGACAACGCATTGGCAATACTCCTGGTATTGCAAATGCCCATAGTCGACGGTGACCACTTACCATCGGGGGGGCCGTCTGCTTATAAGACGGCGAAGTAGTTTAAGAAAACAAAATGATATATTATTAGTATGTTATATATTTTTTACTAGTTTAATCATAAGTTTTTAATATTTATCTACAGTTCCGCTATGCAACAAAAACAGAACTGGTGGCCACTATATTTGGGGTGGCCCTGGGTGTGCTCAGCGGGAGTGGAGTCCCCCACTGCATATTACAAGCTGGGGAACTCATCACCAGCTTCGTGGAGAGAACTTTGTATCGCAATGGGCTGTCCAGCTATTTACCTATTACCACATTTTATGGTGCTGGAAAGATATTGTAAGTACTTCAACTACTTGCAAGCATTAAAAATTATTTACTAGCTGTCCCCAGCGGTTTTATCTGCCTTCCGGAGAAATATCACATTTTCCTGGGATAAAAGGAAGCCTATATGTTATTCCAAGATATGCACTGTGTCATCTAAATCTGTCCGGTAGTTTTTGCGTAAAAGAGTAACAAACATCCATACATACAAACATTCGTGTTTATAATATCAGTAAGATTATAACAATTGGAAGGGTTTTCATCAATAACAATTTACATATACTACTAAAAAAGGGTAACGATAAATGTACAAAAACTTATTTAGTTTTATAAGACGCTGTGGCATTACTCAATGTAAAAGACTCTATCAACGGTTCTAGTCAATTCTGCGCTCGCCGAAAAAGTCAGTGTAAGGTTGTAAGAGCCATCAGATGCTAACACCTTCATCTCTTCAAAAAAAAAAAAGAAAAGAGATTCTAGTCAATCCATAATCAGAGATCAGCTCGATGGCATCAAATTATAGTATTGTCATCCGAATCCCATCTACTTGGAAACTTTCAAATCGATAGGACAATTAGAAGTAGGTTAAAAACGACATCGAAGATTTTTTCCATTACACCTAACGTCTCGCTTTTTCCCCCGTTTTCCGAAAGACCTAATGTATCATATCAAAACATAGCCATTGTTACTTTTGGATAAATTAACATTCTAATAGTGAAATAATTATTAAAAACTAATCTAATACTTTAAACGAGCAATTCTTATATATATATATATATACAAGAATTGCTTTATAGCTTTGCTCTATATATATATATATATAATTAGGATCTCGGAAACGGCTCCAATGATTTTCATGAAATTTAGTATGCAGGGGTTTTCGGGGGCGATAAATCGATCTAGCTAGGTTTCATTTTCAGAAAATGTCGTTTAATCCGTGTTTTCAATGATCAACTTTATCGATAATTGACATAAACATAACCTGAAATAAATTACTTCCTGACATTAACTGTTTTATCGGTACAACAACATTAAAGCTACTCCAGTAGATGGCAAAAATGTCGTTTTATTCGTGTTTTCAATGATCAACTTTATCGATAATTGATATAAACATAACCTAAAATAAATTACTTCCTGACATTAACTGTTTTATCGACACAACAACATTAAAGCTACTCCAGTAGATGGCGTTGTTAAGCAACACTAAGCCAATAATCAACTTTACATAATTTACCAAAAAAAAAATACCGAGCAAAGCTGGCAAAGCAAAGCGGGCAACCAGGTACTAATACTTTAAACGAGCAATTCTTGTAATAATATATAATTAGGATCTCGGAAACGGCTCCAGCGATTTTCATGAAATTTAGTATGCAGGGGGGTTTTGGGGGCGTTGAATCGATCTAGCTAGGATTCATTTTCAGAAAATGTCGTTTTATCCGTGTTTAGGCAATGAAAACTGCTACAATGTCATTAGTAAGGTTTTCAAGTTACGTCTTTTGTGAGAAATACTGATATTGGGAGCCCTTTATTATCGGATCTAATTAGTATCTAGGTATATATGACAGTGCTTTAAAAAAGAGAATACGGTAGAAGTCATGTTAGTAAAGAAATCCCGAGCAATGCTCGGCCATCCAGTTACTCATACTAATATTACAAATGCGAATGTTTGTTTGTTAGTCTTTCACGCAAAAACTACCGAACGGATTTGAATAAAACTTGAAACATAGATGAAGCACACCTTCAATCCAGGGAAAATCCAAATTCCCGCGGAGACGCGAGTAAAGCCGCTGGGAACAACTACTAATCCTATGAATCTATATAAATATGAAAGCTTAGTGGTGTCAAATGCTATGAAGGTCACAGGTTTGAATCAAAGTATGAAGATGAATTAAAAAATATCTAAAGGAAAAAGCAAGACGGTTAGACACTCCAAAATACCCGCCTGGCGAGCCAATCGACGCAATCTATCAAACCAAAACGGGTTAAATAGCTATAATTGTCATTGAAAATATTACCCTATGACTTGATAATAAAGTACATTTACGACTTAATACAATTAATATTTATATCTATAGATTAAAAGAGAATTTAAAACAAGCAATTGTATGTATTAGCTCAATAGACAATGGCTGTCCAAGATACGATCACGGGCTAATACAAATTACTAAGTTGGAGGGCCGAAGAAACAAATAATTAATAACAATGTTGAAAGAAATTTATTTATTATATATATTTACATACCTTATTAGTTCTTATTTAGGTTATTTAATTAACTTAAATAAACATATCAACCTTATTATAATACAGTTAATAATAAAATCGAATATCTACGTAGTATAAAACAAATTCGCTTCCCGCTGTCTGTACGCGTCGATCTTCTAAACAACGCAACATATTTTGATGCGGGTTTCATCAAAAAACTGAATAATTTAATAGGAAGTTTTATATGAATTAGTATCTACATTGCATCTGTGCGAAGCCGGGGTCGCTAGTTATACAATAAATAGGTAACTAACATAGATATCTCCAATAAAAGATCATCATAATGTTCCATGGTTGTACTACCCATAATACTAGCGGCGTTGATGGTTTAATTTAAATGGTAGTAAAAACGTCTCTTGACTTCTAAGAGGGCGTCCTTCATTTGTATTTATCCTACTAATATTATAAATGCGAAAGTTTGTATGTATGGTTGTTTGTTACTCTTTCACACAAAAACTAAGCTACTTATTATCCCGGGAAAATGTGGCATCCCTCGGAAATGCGGACAAAACCACAGAGGACAGCAAGTCTTTTATAATTCTATTGATATCAAATTGTCAGATGTAATGCGTGTCTTAGGCAGGTTTTCAAACTTACGGTAGATCAAAAACAAAGCCGTAGTACAAATTTGGACAACCCTGCTATAGGTAATGTTAAACAAATAAGTAACTGGTTCTAACCTGTTTAGGATAAATGCAACTCACGAAGAAAACATGGCGGCCCTGGTGAAGGATGCTGAGGCTATGGCGAAGGGTGTATACATCAGCGTATCAGTGTCCATTATATGGTGCATACTCTCTGTTCTCCTCACATCGTGGAGTGCGTCCAGGCAGGTAAAAAAAAATCCCTCTACCTCTATTTTTTATATGACTTACGTCTGCACAGGGTAAATTATTAAAATCGATAAGAAAATATTCATTTATTGACCCTAAACAAAAGGTACTTAATCGTAAATTCAGAGATTCGTCACAGTGTTTATTTTTATTAAACTAGCTCTCCCCCTCGGTTTCGTTTACGTTTATCGATATCATATATATGTATATGGACTATAACCATCTAAGAAAAATTTCGCGTCGAATGGTAGCAGTCCCTTCCCGATGTTCCTGTATGTTCAGTACTTTTGAGGTGATGGTGTGTCAAAAGTGTATTTTGCTTATATATTATAGATAGATAATGAAATGAAATGAAATATTAATTGAAATAGGCCTTCACAGGCACTTATGAATGGTCAGACTCTAACACTGGTTCGGAACGTTGCTTTTATTGAGAAGAGCCGACAATAAACTCAGCAATTACTCTTTTCAAAATAAGACTTTGTACATAAAGATGGGTCCTGCTGGAGCGAGCGCTACACCCAAGCATTGTCGTCATTAAAATTATAATTTGTTGTAGAAAGCCTTTTGTACTAAAACAGTCTTCATTCTTTCCTTAAATTTTTGTAAAGGCAAATTTAAAATTTTAGCAGGGATTTTATTATAGATGCGTGCATTAAGTCCTAAAAATGACCCTAGCACTTTTTGCAGTCTATATGCAGAAGTGACAAGTTTATCCTTATTTCTAGTATTGATGGAGTGCATATCACTCTTTTTGTCATATACTCGTAGACTAATATTTTGATGTACAAATATTATGTTTGCATAAATATATATCCCACACCCAAACTTGTGACGAGATTCCCATCCCAACCCGATATGTTCAGTAGTTTAGAAGTGTCAAAGGAATCCAATTTACTAATATATATAATAGATAAAGAACAATACAGCTTTGTGAAAGAAACAATTTGGGACAAAACCAGTTATTTCTTCAATTAAACCAATAACAACATTCCTAAATATGGTATAAATTAAAAACTTAGAAATAACAAAGCAACCAAGTTATTTGATTCATGATCAAAAGTCATATGTTAAAGAAGAAAGGGAATATTTCTTGGTGTCAACTTAAATGCCCTGCTTACTTAGGAAATTGGTATGGTAGTACATCCGGGAGTCTACAGCACAAGGTCTTAAAGCAAATTGACCTTATATAGCAATAAGAACACAGAAAGTAATAGGTTGGGGAAAAAGTTCCTTCGCATTTTTTAAGAAAATTCAATATAATAATATAGTTTATTTACATTTAACTAAAAAGTATGTAGGTACCATTTTGTTCGATAACTTTTTGCCATCTTGTAGGTAGGGACATGATCCCGCTGCTACAGAAATCTTGGGACTTCTGATCAAAATACTGCGACAAGTGGTTTTGACAGTCCTCTCGTGATGTTAACCTGACACTGCCTAATGCCTAAAGAATTCTAAAGAGAGAGAGTTGATTAATTTCGGCCGCTTTCTCTCAACTTCTTGCTTTAATCTCATCAATTGTTCGCAGTAGAGTTCAGAATCGATCGTCCTGCCTGATGGTAACAGCTCATAATGAATAATGCCCTTCCAATCCCACCACACACATAGCATCACCTTGTTGCGAGTTAACCCGGGTTTCGCCACAGTCTGTGAAGCCTGACCGGCCTTTGACCACGACCTTTTTAGCACGTTCTTGTCGTACGTGATCCACTTTTCATCACCAGTTATCAGCTTCTTCAAAAATGGTTCGGTTTCATGACGTCGTAATAAAGAATCACAAATGAATACACGGTTCATTAGGTTTCTTTCAGTGAGCTCGTGAGGTACCCAAATATCTAGCTTTTTTGTGTACCCAGATTTTTCAAATGCGCCAACACTTTTTTATGGTCAATTCCCAGTTCTTCAGCTACGTCGTAACTACTGATATGCCGATCTTGCTCCACTTTTCAAAAATGGCATCCATTTTATCCGTAATGGGGCGACCATAGCGACGTGCATCTTTGACATCAAAATTTCCGGATTGAAAACGCTTAAACCAAATTTGTGCTACTCTCACAGACACTGCACTAGGTCCATAAAGATCGCAAATTTTTTTCGCGGCATGCGTTGCATTTTTACCTTTTTTGTACTAAAATTTTAAAATGAATCGAATTTCTTCATTAGATTCACTCATCATGGCGGTACGAAAAACAAATGCAAATCACACATTTTCCTAATTTGAATTTGGAATTATGTTCTTTAAAATTTAAACTTTCAATAAACACGAGTTTAACATTTTATACCCATCCCATGAAAAGTGCTCAACGCCGCTAAAGATTAGAAGTTATATAGGCTATATATGATATCGCTAACCACGGGGGACAACTAGTTGATATATATTTTTACAAACCAACATTAAATTCTTATAAATGAATTGTAACGACACAGTGAGAATAGTAATGATTTTAAACTTATTCCTCAGGGAGTGATTGTAGTTAAGTTTTTAGTTTATTACAAACAGATCAACAGAATCCGAATGCTGTTCCTGACAGCTGTGCTGCGTCAAGATATGTCCTGGTTTGACCTTGATTCAGAATTTAACTTTGCATCAAAAATGTCTGAGTGAGTACTTAATGTTTTATTTATTTCTTCCCCTGTATATTTCATTTAAATATGAGTATCATGTTCCCTATCAAATGATACCCCCGTGGCCATATGACGCCAAGGGCTAAATATATATATTAGTATGTAGTTAGAGGATAAATATTTCTATAATATGTTTCCATAGTACAAGCTCTGCTTAGTTTGTGATCTGGGGCCCAAGCTCGAACATCTATCTCAAACGTAGCGTCATCGTATCGAGTGCGAAAAATGCTGGTTTGTATATAAAATTCAATATCCATATTTTCATACCGTGAGGTTGCGCGAAGTTAAATTTCTCATTGCATTGTTTTTTGGCGCACTCGATACGGTGACGATACGCTTACGATCGATGTTCGTGCTCAGGGCACTGATGGCCATGTGTAACAAATGTTAAGGATACTTAATGAAAATATTTCAATAATGAAAAATTTTCGCATAAAACATTTAAACAATCCTATAAAATTTTCATTTTAAATTATTATGTGTATCAAAGTTTTGGGCTATATATGAATGATGGATAAGGGAAATTAAATTGCTATTTGACTAATTTATTATGCTTGTATATGTCTATTTAATTGTGTATATAATGTATTTGAACTATATTCTTTACAGGGACTTAATAAAACTAAAGAAAGGCATGGGTGAGAAGCTCAGCATTATAGCAAACTTACTGGGTTCAGCGATATTTTGTCTCATCACAATCTTGCCCAAAGGCTGGGAGCTCAGTCTGGCTTGCATAACAGTGGTGCCCTTCTCCATCGCAGGATCTATTGCTTTGGGAAAAGTAAGTGTCGTACGCCATATGACAGGCCTAGGTATCACCCTCAATCTTTTCAACTTTAGAAAAGGAAAAGTTGCTTGTATATTTAAGTTTAGTTAACGTTGACTCACATTTTTTTATTAAAGTCGTAGTTGTAGTTGATAGCGACGTCAGATGACGTGACGAAAGTCTTAGGTTCGAGTCGTACAAAGAACTCAAGCTTTCGGTTAAGAATGACATCGAGAGGATGCTATTTCACGATTTGAGTAGTAGATCTTTTAGTGCAGAGTTCGTCCGGGGAAGTACTACCATACCCATTTTCGCCGTGAAGCAGTAGTGCACTTGCATTATTGTGTTTAGGTTGGAAAGGTAAGGGAGCCTGTTAAATGACAGGCACATGAGACTTAGCAACTTCCCTTCTCAGGATCGACAACGCATTGGCGATGCTCTGGTGTTGCAAATGTTCATAGGTGGCGGTAACCACTTACCATCATGTGGACTGTGTGCTTGTTGGCAGGCTCAAGTTGTATAAAAAGAAATCATAATAGTTATAGGGTACCTTATAGTACCTCGGCTGGCTACCACCCTCAATTTGAGAATCTGTCCTCACATGCCGGTGTGTTCCGGCAGCTGCACTTGGAAATCAAGTTCCTTTGAGGCTTTGCGTGCCACATCATCCTTTCCATGATGAGAATGTCGTGAATTAAAAGCATTTATATTTTTATTTATATTAATGCTTTTATATATTTATTTATAGTATCATAGTACTATATTATTGAATTGACTATATTTCATATTTTAATAGGTAAGTATTTTATTTTCCTGGTGAGAAAGTCTGTTGACCACTTTGAAATTATTTCCATTCTAAACAGACCTAAGCGCCAGAGGGTGTGGAGCATCCTGTTTTATTCTTCTTTCATGAACATGAGTCAGTATACCTGTAATATAATATCATTGTTTCAGTACCAAGCCAAGTCATCTATCAAAGAGATGGAATCATACAGCCAGGCAGGCAAGCAAGCTGAAGAGGTGCTGAAGTCTCTCCGAACAGTCGCAGCATTTGGTGGTGAAAGTATTGAAGTTGAAAGGTACATGTTGTAAAATACAGGCCATTTCGGAAACTTTTAAACCTTTGAGGTTTGGTACTTCAGGGCAAGACTTTATCTTATCACGGTTATAGATGCATTGTAAGCTGTATAGGGTCCATTTAATAAACGATTAAAAAGTTAATGAAAACATCAGAACGTACTTTTATAATATAAGTTAAATTCTTAAGAATTGTATTTTTTTAATTAAAGGAAACTTCTGCTATAGGTAAAATTGGCCTTGTTAATTATATTCCCAGTATTCTTTAATAATTATCTTGATCAATTGACACTGGGTTTCGGAATTCTGGGTCCCAAATGAAGCCAGGACCTTCGCTTTTGCCCTACATACATGTATGCTAATGATGGAACTGGTTGTACACCAAAATGTGTTGTATTCCAAAGGTACAAGAACCTTTTATCGCCTGCTGAGCGCTGCGGCCGGAAGCGTGGTTTGTTCACCGGGCTTGGCAGTGGATTTAACTGGGTCCTGACGTACAGTCTGAACGCGATAGGAATCAGCTACGGAACCAGGCTTGTGATGGCTGAAATCGACGAGCCCCCAGATGAGCGGAAGTACTTTGTTGGAGTTATGACTAGTGTAAGTACCTACCTTAAGTCCAAAGAAGAAATCATGGATTTAGTTCGAGCACTAGAGGAGTGGAGAATCGAGAGCGCGAATTCATGAAAGATTATTTTCCTCAGATATTAGTCAGTGTATATATGGCAACACAGTCAATTACTCTCTGCAGTCCTCACACGGAAGTGTTTGCGGCGGCTTGTGGTGCAGCCGCCAGCATATTTCCCTTGTTGGAGAGAAAGCCGAAAATGGATAGCCTGCATCAAAGTGGCGCCTCTCCTCGCAGAGTGAGAGGGGAGATAAGCTTAAATAACGTCCACTTTAGCTATCCAGCTAGACCTGAGATCAAGGTATATAGTCCTGCCATACCATATTTTAGAGGGTTCGTATTCAAGTAGTAATCACAACATAACTTCAAAAATAAATATGAAACATAAATTAATACCAATCCAATCCCCACCTCATAGTCTTTTAAAACATAATCGTGTTTTTAAAACAGTATTTTCTATCGACGGTCGAAATTGGTAAGCACCATAACACAGAAGTGAACTACTAAAGTTGCCTGGTCCGTTTACTTCTTAGCAATAAGTTATCATCTTCACGACGGCAGCGAGCTTTCGAAATAGAGTACATTCGATATTGGAACTTCAACATGTCAAAATACGGTCGCATAACAAAAACCTAATTAATTTATTCATTTAGGTTCTGAAAGGACTTTCACTAAACGTCCAGCCAGGAGAATGTGTGGCTTTGGTTGGACCATCTGGCTGCGGAAAATCTACAATACTGCAACTACTGCAAAGGATATATGACTTACAATCCGGCTCTGTTCATCTCGATGGAAAGGATATAAATGATCTCAATTTGAAATGGCTACGATCATCCTTAGGTAACTAGCATCGACGATTACGATATAATTGGCCCCTTATGGCAAAGAAAAATTTCAATGAAAAACTAACCTTATCATAAAGCCCATAGGTCTAATTAATCGATGACATTCTGAGCTGTCAAAACAGACCCAATAGATTATCACGTCTTCAATGATTCTCAAATATAAACTTTTTTGGGTCGCAGCGCAACGAGGCTTTGGAGAGCGGACCTCTCATGTGATTACGTAGTTAACGAGGGAGACATAGTACTAAAGCCCTGATGAAACATCGTCGAGTTAGTGTAATTTACCTAATGAAATCACACTTTTGAATCTCACATATAGAAGTAATAGAGCTCTTAGTGCAGAGTTCAGCCGGTGAAGTGCTGCCATATCTACATAGTTCTGCCGTGAAGCAATAATACACTTTACTGTGTTTCGGTTAGAAATTTAAGGTGCCGGTCAAATTACAAGCTAGACGTTTCAGGATCGACAATGCATTGGCAATACCCCTGGTGTTGCAAATATCATTAGGTGGAGGTGACCGCTTACCAACAGGTGACACGTCTTTCTGTTTATCGGCGTTCTTGACAGTATTAAAAAAAAATTAAATCTGTATGACTATGTTTTAGTATATCATTTCTAACTAGTCGTTTCCCTCACTGCTTGACGGATTGTGGCTTTTACAGACTTTGTCAACCAGCTGTCTCCGTCGGTTTCGATCTCCTGCTTGGTGTATTATAGCACTAACCGGCATCTCCAGCTCCTGCGATATCTGGTCTGCCCACCACTTGGGGCTCCAGTCTCTAGTTCTCTTTCCTTCCACCCTCCCAGTCACCATCAGGCATTCCAAATTGTTGTCATCCCTACGAGCAATTTGGGCAAAATGTGTTATTAAATCTTTGTCATTCTGCAGGTATTGTTGGTCAAGAACCAGTGTTGTTTCATGGGACGATTTTCGAAAACATCACTATCGGATGCCCCACGGCCAAACAAGCGGACGTCGAGAAAGTGGCAGAAATGGCATTTGCGCACAATTTCATCATAAAACTACCGAATGTAGGTTTATTTCATACTAGCTTGCGCATACTTTTGGGCTCACACGCGTTCCCGAAGGATTAAAGGTATCCTGGGATTGTAACACAGCCGGGATAAAGTAGCTTTTTAAAAGGAAATAATTATTAATATCGCTTTTATAGTTTTTGCATTTATTAATTACAAACAGAAATATAACTCTTTCTCTTTATGAATGAAGATGTAAATGACATTAGCATTGCATTATGCATTGATACCATAAAGTGCTCCAATTTTGGTAACTCGATTAAATCAGCAAAATTAAACCTGGAATTTTGCATAACTCCCTTTTGAAATGAGACAGTCGACCATGATAAGAAATAACCGGAACCCATGTACCTATCAGTATAAATATCCAATAAGTTATTCCCACCGCTCAATGACAACCAAGCTTTAAACGAAGATATCACCTCTATCGCTTAGTACCCTGGTACCTTGGTAGACTGCATGACCATGTAATTCAATACCTCGTTATTTTCTAAGGGATATGACACAGTGATAGGAGAGCGCGGTGCATCATTGTCAGGAGGTCAAAAACAAAGGATTGCGATAGCTCGAGCTTTACTATACGAGCCAGCAGTACTACTACTGGATGAAGCAACATCGGCCCTGGACCCTAAGACGGAGCAAAAAGTACAATCGGCGTTGGACAGAGCTAGAGTCGGGCGAACTACTCTAACCGTATCCCACAGGTAGAGAAATCATTAATGTTAAGAAAAGTGAATGAAAATGAAGTTTAACATAATGCAATAAGCGTGTATTTTTACAAACGTTCACCACCTTAAGTGATGATTAGGTCGAAGGTGATAAACAGCTTTCTGAGTAGTAGAGTTCTTGTGCAGAGTTCGTCCAGGGAAGTACTACCCTTACCCATTTCCGCCGTGAAGCAGTAGTGCACTTGTATTACTGTGTTTCGGTTGGAAAGGTAAGGGGGCCGGTGAAATTACAGGCACATGAGACCAACTTGCATTGGCGATGCCCTTGGTGTTGCAAATATCTATAAGCTGCGGTGACCACTTCCCATCAGGTGGACCGTCTGCTTGCTTGTCGGCCCATGTGGTTTAAAAAAAACGACATAAAACTTCAAAGAATATTACTCTTAAGAGCAGATTGTTGACAGGCTTGTTAATTCCGGTGGGTATCCAGGCGGGTACTATAAAATACCCTTCCACCGTGCCAAGTTTCCTCACGCGGTTTTCGTTCAACAAAAGCTCTTGCTCATTATAGGTTTCGAGGTTTTCCGTGAGTCACAGTATTCGGCGCCGCCACTAACTGAGCTAACCTGACCTTGTTTCAGGTTATCTTCAATTGTAAGCGCTGATCGCATTATTTGCATAGATCAAGGTGCTATAGTGGAACAGGGAACACATTACGAACTTATGAAAGCTAAAGGTAGGTTAGGTATACAATCAACAACAAATTTATAAGTTTATTACCCGGCTCATAACACCAACGTTAGAAACTAATTAAATAAATATCCTGTGATATTCTTTTCACAATTCTTTTCACTACAATTTTCTAAATACATACTGGAGACCTACGCATATTTCACACTTGGATGGTTGCCAGACAAAAAAGAAAATAACTTAAATAATTCTTAATCTTATAGGTTTCTACCATAAACTTGTAAGTACAGACAAAGAGATCAAAGAATCGGAAGAAACTGTCACTCAGGATGAACCAAAAGAAGATAACCAAACAACAAAACAACCGCTAACCAAAAAGAACTCCGTCAGGAAAGTGCACAGACAGCCAAGTAAAGGTATTTTAAATTTATTAAGCGGCAAAAGGGTGTACAGACTGGAAAACCCAGGTTCAATTGCCATATGTTAAAATAGGGTATTTTTTTAAAATGATTAGCTGTATTCAGTATCGGTAATATCTCCGAGAGATGGTGATCATTTTATTATCATCTAAATCTAAAAAATCTGGGTTAAATTGCCACCTAATACTGAATACTGTCGATGAGGAGTTGTTAACGGTAACGGATTTAATTAAAAAAACTGTATATCTAACACAGGTTCCCTTACAGATGACTGGATGAGCGCTCAGGGATCCATATCATCAGCTGTATCGGTCAAACTAAAAAGTTTAATGAGAAAGGCGAAAAACAATTATGAGATTGAAGAAATAGGAAAAAAGGAAGAAGAAGAGGTAAATTATGTAAACACAGTATCAAAATGTGTAAAAGATAATCTTACTAATATTATAAACGTGGATGCTTATGGCTCACACAAGAGAATTTTACGCATTTCAATGAATACACACACAGATGTATTCTGGATTAATACAGGCTGCTACAACTATACTAATACCTTTCTTCAGCCCTTCAGCTTCTAAAGAGCTGAATGGTCACGTGCCACTGACCACAAACATTCATATCTTCTTACTGTATCCAATCTTGTTTTAAAAGCTTTATAGACGACTTTTTTACAAACTGTCATCAAAAACTACCTTTCCGACCGGCGTCAGAGCCTAACCTATAAAAGCCTATTTGATGTATTAATTTTTTTTTTTTGTTTTCATTTTAGGAAGTACAGAGACTCACCGATTGGCAAATTCTAATGCTTAACGCACCTGAATGGCCATATATTGTGGTTGGATCCATCGCGGCGGTCTTGCAAGGTGCCTGCTTCCCAATCTTTGCTTTCCTCTACGGAAGTGTCTTAGGGGTAAGATATTATACCATTACATATTTATTGTGTTATATTATCTAGAAGATGATCAAACAGGCAGACGGCCCACTTGGGCATCGCCAATATGTTGTCGACCCTGAGACATGAAGATGTTAAGCCCCTTATGCCTGTCATTTCACCGAGCGCTTCTGACCGAAATACAAGTGGACTGCTTCGTCACGGCATAAAAGGAAAGCGGTGATAGAGCTAAAGATAGAAAGAACTCTGCGCTTAGAACACTACTACTTCTGCTACTTCAATGGAATGAAAATTATGCATTTATCTACAAAAGGTGGCTGTGGCGAAGGAAATTATCGTGAGAAAACAACAGAAATGTAAATATTTTCTAACAACTTAGCTGACCATTATTTGAAGATCTCCAATCCAGATCTACCTACCGGTGCATTCCAGCTGTTGTGTTGACCTTTATACCAGCTATTCTTACCAACTTGGTACGCGAGTCGGCATTAATTTATCCTGCATTTATGCCTACAAACAACTCATTACTTTTATTATTATTCTGTTACAGGTATTCGCTCTTTCGGATTCCGATAAAATAATAAGTCTAGCAGATTTGTATGCGGGCTTGTTCCTTCTAGTGGCTGCCATTGCCGGAGTGTCGATGTTCATCCAATGCTTTACTTTCACTTCTGCTGGATTAAAGATGACTTCTAGATTAAGACAACAATATTTCTCTGCGTTACTCAATCAGGTAATTATATTTCCTTTATATAAACTAGAGTTTAGCCTCCTAAAAATAGCATCATAGCGGCTTTTACACCCTTACGCGGACAAGTTGGCGAACGCTGAGGGCTCTCAACTGAGTATACATTTTGGCAACAGCGCTGCAGGTATTCTTGCATGTCTAGGAAGTCGGCTCAGGGCTTGGTGGAGGGAACTCGCTACAAATTTATTATTGGGGGATGGGTTTGGGTGGGGGCTTGGGCTGCACTTACAAAAGAGACAGGTTGGACGTCGCGGTCTTGCGTAGACGGTAACGGGACTGGCGTAGTAGTGTTAGATGTGACACGAGGTACTGCTCCGGTTGCAGCGATCAGAACCGCTGTTTTCGTCGTCAGACTAAGGTTATGCCTCAATCTGGTAGTATGGGACGGAATGTAGGTAGTGGCTTTTACTATTAAGGGATTTCAGTGATTTATAGTTCATTATCAATGAGAGATTAGAGCCTAGAAAAGCACTGCAGTTTCCATCGACTTAGAAGTCTACCTTCAACTTAAAATCGGGAAGAAACTTTTACTTTTATATGCTTACTAATATTATATTTCAAATGTTTAACAAGATCAAAGCACCAAATATAATTAGAGATTAGGATTCCCCGCCAAACCATAAATTACATTATAAACGTTATACATAGTCTTACATTTGAAACGGTCAGTACTTTAAAACGGTAACTTCAAAGGTACGACTCTACTATACTCGTATAGTTACTTTGGGTCATGGACTTGGACAAAACTCCCAGAAACGTATTATAGTAGTATATAATATAAAAATGCTCATCTTTTAGGAAATTGGATACTTCGATAAGGACACCAACACAGTCGGGGCCATTTGTGCCAGGCTGAGCAGTGATGTGGCGGAGGTGCAAAGTGCTACTGGAATGAAAATCGGAGTCATGCTCCAAGGGTTCAGCTCCGTCGTGATAGGTATCATCATGGCTTTCTGTTATAACTGGAAGCTCTCGCTTGTTGGTATTGCCTTCTTGCCGCTGGTAAGTTCTGACATCCTTTTCTATATCTATATATAACTAGAGTTAAAGAAATGGGATTCAGGGATCTCAATGATGACGATTCGATAAGAACCGCTACTCGCATATCAAATTTTGTGCAGTTATCGTTCAAAAATGTATTTAAAACGACTTTATGCTTTGACGACTGAAACGTTTACTTCTCAGCTAAGACACAGCGCAATGATGCATAGTTACAGTAAAGACCAGATCAAAATCCGTGTAGCCTTTCTCGAGTTGTAATTTAACTAACAGAGATGAACAAAAAAATTGCAATAAATAAAATATAAATTAAATAACCCAAATTTTCCCAAACTACGCAGAGCTTGTACTATTAAAACCAAATAACTAATATACTACATATAATAGTAATTTTCTTTTATATACATACTTATATATACTTACACTTGGGCACAGACAAACAGGCATGTTTATGCAGACAAATGTTTGCCCTGGGTGAGAATCGAACCCATAATCGTTAACGTGGTTGTAACCAAGATAACTGCAGGTTTACATAAATATTATTTACTGAATGTAGACTACAAAGTTTGCCTCTTGCTGCAGCTTGTCGGAAGTATTTGGCTGGAAAGAGCTATATCTGAGAAGTTCCAAGCGAACACACTGAAGTCATTGGAATCAGCTACAGCTATTGCTACCGAAGCAGTGGCTAGCATCAAAACTGTCAAGAGTTTGGGTGAGTATGTTGTTATGCTATTCATCTAATAAGTGTGAAAACTTGTCAAGAAGGATGTAGGGCTGTTTGTAACACATTCACGCAAAAATTACCGTGTGGATTTTGATGAAACTTTGCATATAAATAGAACATGCTGTGGAATAACATGTAGGATACTTTTAATTAAGGGAAAATTTTACATCCCTCGGGAACGCTGGTTAAACAGCAGGGAACGCACGCCTTACTGAAGGGCCGATCATCGGACCGAAAGACCCAAAAGGAAAGTTGCAAATAATAATATTCTTTAACACACGCTTACCTTATTCCATATTAAGAGTTTGTGCTATGGAAACCAGATAACTAACTAACATTATTTTATATGAATATTGAGGATCTCCGATATCCACGCCATCTGTCCATCTAAACTCGCTATAGTTTGATTGTTAGTCGCATCTATTAAAATGGAGTCATTTCAGCGATTGAAGAGACATTCCTCAAGAAATTCGAAGAAGCCCTAGCGGAGTCCTCAGTCGCTGACGTCAAGATGAGCCGCTGGCGAGGGCTGGTGCTCGGCCTTGGCGTCTACGTGCCTTTCTTATCATATTTCAGTGCCTCTGTGTTTGGAGCCACACTGGTGGCTAGTGGAGAGATCAAATATAATATTGTCATGCTGTAAGTCTTCCCCTTAATTGTTTCTCTAAACTTTTAGCATTACAAATAAAACACCAATAAAAACAAAAAAGCACAAAATGCAGGTAATGTATAGGACTCGTACAATACAATAATGAGGCCAAGCTTGAGGGGTTTCCTAGAAGCCACTGAAGACTTCTACTATACACCTCCTAACTACGACCTTGATGCCATCAAATTATTGTATCCCACATAAACATACTTGCAAAGTTTCAAATTGATAGGACAATTAGATGTGGGTTATATTACTAAAACTGAAAACTTTAATTTATTAATAAAATATAATAATTCTCTACGCAATTTAAATGCAGAAACTCTACGCAAAGAGTAATATCGACAGAACTATGCTTGAAATTTAACACAAGTAATAGTGAGAGAAAATAAAATTTGCTTCAACAAGAGTAATTGCTTAGTTTTTGGTGACTTTCTGAGTACAAAACGACATTAACTCTAATAGAGTCAGTCGGATATTTATTAAAGGCCTTTTTGATTCAAAATATTTTCATTTATTTTTCCAATCATTTATTCATTCTTTTCATTTTGTTCCAATTAAAATTTAATGTGACGTACATATATACAATATGTAAGGATGCACAACAGCTACATCATCCTTAATATAAATATTTTTCTTTCAACAGTGTCTTGGAAGCTATTATGTACGGAGCATATATGTTTGGACATTCATTGGTGCACATTAATAGCATTAGCTCCGCAAAATTTTGTGGAGAAAGAATACTTTCGGTCATTAGAAGGCAACCCAGAATAAGAAGCGAAATTCCTGAACAAGATGATAATTGGGTAAAGTATATACAGTTAAAATTCTTAGAAATAACTCTATAGTAAAGAAGAGGCATGGTGGGTAGAGGTAAGGAGAACAATCTCTGTGTATGAAAGTTCTATAGGTGGAGATTTATAAATGTATTAATATTTTTTTATAAATGGCATAGGACTATATTATATGTTCATAATATAATTAATATTTTGCTGAATTAGTGCGGCGCCACAATAGCATCAGGTTAAATTTTAAAGAATGCGCTGAAAGTTATTAGAGGTTATTTTACGTTATATTTTTTAAAATTATAATAGTTACCTATATTTATGAAATTATTTTGGACTACGTACATTTTTGAAGTTTTATATTTGGTACTGTAGTCTAGTCACAAAAGATATTAAATTTTGAAACTTGGCATCTTTGATGCGTCTACAACTGCTATATTCATACCATACCCTGATACGGCGCCAGTGCCATTGTGGACGGTTTTCGAACAGTTTACAGCTTAAATTGGTCACTTTTTAGATTTTCTCCCCATATGAGTTAGTTCCCTTACCTCTATCAACCGTAGAAACAGGGCAGCATATGCTTAAGCGACGTAGAAGACCAACATTATACTGAACAAGAATAAAAGTATACAATTTAATAGTCCGGTTTTGGCAGCAAAGGATGTCATTGAAAAATAAACCCAGTTACATTTATATAAGGTGCATCTGCAACGCCATACAACCATTGGATCAAAAGATAAGCCTTATTTTCTAAACGATAAAGTGGTTTATTATGACATTCTGTGTCGTGAAGTTATGTGGAATCTTTTATTATTTTATCGTATGAAATGTCCTGGGAGACATAGACTTACATAAGACGTGTTTATACGTGTGATAAATATCAATTATTAGGTTGGGGAAAAAGTCTTTTCGCATTATAGTATGTATGAACTTGTAATAAAATCTCTTTGGCTATACTATTTGTATCTGGCTGGTTTTGGTATCATTGAAAGATTAAATTTTAAAGAACATAATTCCAAATTCAAATTAGGAAAATGTGTGATTTGCATTTGTTTTTCGTATGAGAATGAAGATGAGTGAATCTAATGAAGAAATTCGATTCATTTTAAAATATTACTACAAAAAAGGTAAAAATGCAACGCAAGCCGCGAAAAAAAATTGCGATGTTTATGGACCTAGTGCAGTGTCTGTGAGAGTAGCACAAATTTGGTTTAAGTGTTTTCAATCCGGAAATTTTGATGTCAAAGATGCACGTCGCTCTGGTCGCCCTATTACGGATAAAATGGATGCCATTTTTGAAAAAGTGGAGCAAGATCGGCATATCAGTAGTTACGACGTAGCTGAAGAACTGGGAATTGACCACAAAACAGTTTTGGCGCATTTGAAAAAAACTGGGTATACAAAAAAGCTAGATATTGGGGTACCTCACGAGCTCACTGAATGAAACCTAATGAACCGTGTACTCATTTGTGATTCTTTATTACGACGTCATGAAACCGAACCATTTTTGAGGAAGCTGATAACTGGTGATGAAAAGTGGATCACGTACGACAAGAACGTGCGAAAAAGGTCGTGGTCAAAGGCCGGTCAGGCTTCACAGACTGTGGCGAAACCCGGGTTAACTCGCAACAAGGTGATGCTGTGTGTGTGGTGGGATTGGAGGGGCATTATTCATTATGAGCTGTTACCACCAGGCAGGACGATCGATTCTGAACTCTACTGCGAACAACTGATGAGATTAAAGCAAGAAGTTGAGAGAAAGCGGCCGGAATTAATCAACAGAAGGGGTGTGGTTTTTCATCATGATAACGCTAGACCTCACACACTTTAGCCACTCAGCAAAAATTAAGAGAGTTTGGCTGGGAGGTATTAATGCATCCGCCGTATAGTCCTGACCTTGCACCTTCAGATTTCCACCTGTTTCGGTCTCTTCAGAATTCTTTAGGCAGTGTCAGGTTAACATCACGAGAGGACTGTCAAAACCACTTGTCGCAGTATTTTGATCAGAAGTCCCAAGATTTCTATAGCAATGGGATCATGTCCCTACCTACAAGATGGCAAAAAGTTATCGAACAAAATGGTACCTACATACTTTAGTTAAATGTAAATAAACTATATTAAAAATGTTTGGAATTTACTTAAAAAATGCGAAGGAACTTTTTCCCCAATCTATTATACAACTAATCTTGATTCACTTCCATCTATTAGCCCTAAGATATATCGACACTATAATGTTTGTATTGGATGGGAATGGAACCGCCCACTCAGCATAGTATATTGAAAACTTGAGGAGCGGGTGAAGTTAGTTATTGATTATTTTGAATGACTTCCAGGTTGCCAGTGGCAGTTTCAAAGTAGAAGAAACGGAATTTTCATATCCGACGCGCCCGGACATTAAAGTACTAAAAGGATTAAATTTGAAGATAAATGCAGGGAGCACCATCGCGCTCGTGGGACCTTCAGGCTGCGGGAAGTCTACCATTCTTCAACTAATGCAAAGGTTCTACGATCCTGATAGTGGGAAAATAGTAAGTTGAACTACCTCAATCTTTAATGCAGGAAAAACAACTTTTATATATCGAGAATTTAAACCTATTTTCACTTCGTTGACTAATGTCAACAGTATTAATATACTGTTTGCTGATTATAAACGGTTGTATATTGGATATGTCAAAAATAATTGTCAAACTTTTAAGTAGTTGTCAAATACTACAAAACGTCAAATCAGTGAAACTAAAGTTTATTAGGATGGGTCAAATATTGGGAACCTTTTGGACCAGGGAGATTGGGCTAAATATGAACGACCTACCATCCTTTGACAACAACGTGGGTTTCGCCTTCGATCGGGAAGCGAGAAAAATGCTCGCCTGTGAAGACCACCTTGAATCAGCTAAAATACCTCCCAAATATCGCGACTACTGCTCTCATTTCCTGTTGGACTACCAAGTATGCCGGTACGAAAATATGCCTCTACTATACCGTTGCCACCACGAGAGGCACGCGTATTTAACCTGCGAACAAAAAGATTATGTGCTAAGAATGAAGGAGTTTGAAAGGGAACGGCGACTGCGACTCAGGGAGAAAAGGATTAAAAAAGAGATGGCTCTCAAAGCAGACAGCCCGAAGAACGAATGCAAATAACAAATGTTTTTAAATTGTTTAAATAAATTATTTTAATTACTATCTTATATTTAATCTTGTGATAACTTAATAACGGTTTGTCCCGGACTGGAAACAGGTATTTGACTTACACTTATAGCTATGGTAGGTATTTCGAGAGAGCTCACAATATAATGTTTGAAAACTCAACTAGACACTGGATGAGCGCAATATCCGCACGTCGCTGACCCTCCCGCGGCTACGGCGCCAGCTGGGCGTGGTACAGCAGGAGCCGGTTCTGTTCGATCGCACGCTCGCCGAGAACATCGCCTATGGAGACAACACCAGGAAGGTCACCATGCATGAAATCATCGCCGCCGCCAAGGATGCCAATATTCACAATTTTATCGTCACTCTTCCTAAGGTAGGCATTGTATACCAAAGAATGTTTATCGGCTCTTCTGAAGCTAATGCAATCTGCATGCTTGGCCTAGAGATTCTGTTGGCATCTGGATAATTTTGTGGTGGTCATATGGCAGGGATACGACACGAACCTGGGCGCGAGCGGCGCGCAACTGTCGGGCGGACAGAAGCAGCGCGTGTGCATCGCGCGCGCACTGATCCGCTCGCCACGCCTGCTGCTGCTGGACGAGGCCACCTCCGCGCTCGACGCCAGCAGCGAGCGGGTAAGTGTGTGTCGTGCTATGTTCGAGTCTTAATAGAACAGAGATACGACACAAACCAGCAAGGCTCCAGTAGGAAATGAGATAAGCCCGCTCTTTACTCCAGTAGTTATTGTAGATAGTCAAAAATGCAAGCAGCAGCCAAATTCTTTTTAGCTATTAGGTATATAGCAAGCTGGAAAAATAAATCGTTCGACTGAAAGTTAGGAGCTACCGAAGGAGTCTCTGTTAAGTCTTCAATTTCAAGCCACAAATCATGAATCATTGGAATAATTTTATTAATCTGAACGTAAATTATTCATGCATTCATTAATTCAATAACTATCATTTACATGTCGTTTTCACCCAAGGGATCTTATTCTTAGGTACCGGAGATAAAAATATCCAGAACTTGCGTGTGAAAGTTCTTATAAATCAGATAGAAGATAACCTTCAATGCTCGAAATAACCACGTAAATTTAGAGCTTTCACATAGGTAATTCATGCTTTTGTATTCACAGGCAGTGTCAGAAGCCCTGGACACGGCAGCTGAAGGTCGCACCTGCATAACTATCGCACATCGGCTCACAACAATTAAACAAGCAAATCTCATCTGTGTCATGGATAAAGGTAGGATTTGACGCCCCTATTCAGCTAATACAACCTTCAACACATCGAGGCCTCCGAGAGCGGTCCTCTCAAGTGAGTGCGTAGTTAGCAAAAGAAACAGAGCACATCGATCTGCTGCTATGCCATTAAGGGTTGTACCAACATATTATCAGTCGGCAATTTCTTAAAGAGTTATGTTTATAAATTTCAGGTAATATAGTAGAGCAAGGAAGCCATGCAGAACTAATACAAGCAGAAGGAATTTACTATAAAATGTGGAAAAGTCAAGAGAAGGTGTGAATTTTGCCGTATAATAATTGTCGGTAATATTCATTGTACAAAGCATGATATTAAGTCTTTTAGGTTTTAGCTGCAGATGGCTAAAATACCTCTTACACATAATATAGCTTAATTAAGTTAAAAAGTGCATTTATAATTGAGAAGTATCTGAGTATAGCTTTGATATGTATTTTCTTGGGGCCTTAGATAAAAAATATTTAACAAACTGTATTCATGGTATTCGACCGTACTAAACATGAGGTCACGAAAAAGTAGGTACTTAAAATTAAAATACACCAATACTATGCACTTTATGATTCACAAGCGTTCCCGAGGGATGTTACATGTTCCCGGGATAAAAAGTCATATCGCACCCTCAGTACTATAAGGGCTTAACTTAAAATTTTGCAAAATAATGCGATCATAGAGAGGCTAAACAAAGTATGCTCTATCTGATGAATACTAAAACATAGTAAATTTAATTAAAGGATAAACATACCGATACTTCAGCCTCTTTAACACCGGGATCCACCCTCCCCGCTCAGTGCAAAAGTGACCCAATCAGAGATGTGCCAAAAGTGATTTTTTGAGTTAAGCCCTTATCGTTCTGAGGGTGCGATATATGTTGTGCTAAGTTTCATCCAAATCCATTCGTTTGTTTTTGCATGAAAGAGTAACTAACACCCTATACCTTTAATTATCCTCACAAACTTTCGCATTTATAATATTAGTAAGATTTGTAGGTTAAGTACGAATTAGAATACAATACTGTATATACTGTGTACACTTAATTAAATCTATGTAAGTAAATCTCGTTTTATTTTTTAGAAATAAAAAAAACCTAGTTATTGGCCAAGTATATATGGTAATCGTACTGTTGAAACAAAAGCAGTGTGCCGAGCACGAACATCTATCGTAAGCGTTTCGTTATCGTATCGAGTACGCCAAAAACCTGCTTTGTATGGTAAATTAAACATCGCGCTACGTCACGCGATATTCAATTTATTAAATAACTAGCTGTCCCCCGCGGATTTACCCGCGTTCCCGTGGAATTTCTCATGTTATACATAAAAACCTTCCTCTTCAATCACTCGTATCTATTAAAAAAACCGCATCAAAATCCGTTGCGTAGTTTTGAAGATTTAAGTATACATAGGGATATAGGGACAGAGAAAGCGACTTTGTTTTATACTATGTAGTGATAATAATAAATGAATAAATATCCTGGGACATTCTTTACACACGGCCATCTGATATGGAATCCAGATAACTGATTTACTACATATACTACTTTTTTTAAATACATACTTATATGCATATTTATACCCAGATGCAGAACAAACAGACATGTCCATGCACACAAATGCTTGTCCGGGGTGGGAATCGAACCCGGGCCTTCGGCTTGGCAGTCAGAGTCGCTAACCACCAAGCCAACTGACCTACAACTACGCTTAAGATTTCGTTCGTGTTTAGGCCTCTAATATGTCTAACGGTATAATTTATCTTAAATAAAGCCACAAGTAATAAAATGAATGACGTCATCCGCAGGGCCTTTGCCACTGTTCACGTGCCGGCCATCTTAGAGCCGAACGGAATAGCACGTGATGATGGTAAGAGGCCCGATGGGATGACGTTATTGCCCTGGAGTCGTGGCAAACCTCTAGTGTGGGATGCAACATGTGTAGATACCGTTGCACAATCCCACCTAGAGTCAACTTCCAAGGCGGCGGGTGCGGCAGCGACTGCCGCTGAGAGCTCTAAGCGGCGGAAATATGCGACCATCGGCGATGGTTACATATTTGCACCGTTTGGAGTAGAAACGCTTGGGCCATGGGGACCAGAGGCGCGTAAATTATTCAAAGACCTTTCGACGCGCCTCATCGAGTCATCCGGTGACCAGAGGGCTGGCTCGTATTTTGGTCAGAGAATAAGCTTAGCCATACAAAGAGGAAACGTAGCCAGCCTTCTGGGCACTTTACCCATAGACAGCTCCAATAATTTAAATTCAGTTTTTTATTTATAGGTTATTGCTTTACTTATAAGTTAATTTTAAGTAGTTTAGTATTTATTAATTAAATTAAATTTATATTTGCATATACTTATTATAAAAAACTGTTAATTTAATTGATAAAAAAAAAAGTAATAAAATATTTTTTAAATTATTTTTTCATTGGTCTTCAATTTATTTATTTACGGACCCCTTAAAACTTTTTTCCCAATTCAAACCAACTTAAACTTTTATCCCATCCAACTAGCAACTGTCATTGTGTAAGGTGGTAACGAAAAACAGGTAAAATAAAATGTTTTTCAACACACTTGCTCATAAAATGGCTCTAATTTCACCGTAATTAGGCATATAATGACACCTGTAATCAAACTGTGAATCTTTCATTGCTATTATTCTCAAGTGAGTTGTATTTTTTTTTATTTTATGGGTTGAGATGGTTTGTTCTTAATAAAATTTCGATACAAAATAACAAAAAAGATCGTGTTCAATAGTAAAAATAAATTAATGTACCTACCTATTGCTTGCTCATTTCATGCAACTTCGTATTTAAATAGATAATTTCAACTTGTACGCTTTTAATAAATAAAACTTTTTCTCAGATATAACTTTTGTTTTTTTTTTTATTATTATTTCATAGGCATATACAACAGATCACAATCGAATATAAATGTAAAATTGAAACAAAAATATTTAGTCTAGATTGAGACCCAAGAGCGTATACACACAGCATGATAAGCTAAACGTACTACAAAAACATAAAATCTTAACAAACAAATTAAAATCTTAACATATAAAAAAAGAAAAAAAAACCACTAAAATATGTATTTAATATTAAATTACAAATAGAAATTAATTATATTATCTTATCAAACGAGGATACTTAGGATACATTTTCTGAATGTATGGTGGTGATAGTCAAATATGTCTACCTGTCCGTTTACGGCTGATAAATCATTGTATGATCTGCACATTCTTATTAAAGGATTGTAGTATTAGGTGTTATTAATATATACTTGTAGTGCAAATGTCTTAGGGCATCGACTAGTATGTCTTGTGTTGATATTTAGAAGAGAAAGCAAAACAGGAGCATCGTAAACTGAGTGGAGGATTTTATGAAGAATGAAGAGATCTTGCTGATTGCGACGAGTTTGCAGGGAAGTAAATTTGAAATATTGCAATCTGTCAGAATAAGAAGTCAGCCTTCGGCTCAGGCCTTGTCTGTAAGAAAGAATTTTCAAAAATTTTCGTTGGACACTTTCCACGTGCTCAGAATGAGTCGTGTAATAGGGTGACCAGATTACAGAGGCGTACTCGAGTGATGTTCTTACAAGACTTTTATAAAGGTAGAATAGGCTCTGTGTACTTTTAAAATCCGTCGTAACGCGGGCTATGAAACCAAGGGATTTGAGACCTTTTTTAATGATGCTGTCATAATGATCCCGGAAGGTTAATTGATCGTCAAACAGAACACCTAGATCCCTGACAACTTGTGGACGATTGAGTACGTTACCATCAAGGTGATAGTTAAATACTGTTTTGTTCTTCTTTTTCGTAAAATACATAATGTGGCACTTTTAAACACTAAGAGACATATGGTTTATCTTACACCAATCCGTTATGGTGTCCAGATCGCGCTGAAGAGTGAGACAGCTATTGATATCCGCAATTGAATTATATATTTTTAAGTCATCTGCATATAAAAGACAGGGACATGTTAGCTTCTCAATTAGGTCATTAATAAAAATTATGAAAAATAATGGACCTAGGTGGGAACCCTGCGGAACACCAGAATTAATCAGAAACGGAGAGGACGTAAAGCCTTTCAACGCCACCAGCTGACTCCTATTTTTAAGATATGAGCTTATCCACCTCAACAAGCATCCATGTACACCATACCAGTTCAGCTTCCGACAAAGCAGCAAATGATTAACTCTGTCAAATGCCTTTCTAAAATCAGTATATACAGAGTCCACTTGACCGCCCTTAGCAAAAGAAGCGCAAATATAATTTTTATATTCCAACAGATTCGTGACCGTAGATCTGTTCTTAATAAACCCATGTTGACGAGGAGAAAGAACAGACTTAACGTGGTTAAATATGTGGTCATATACAATACTCTCGAAAAGCTTGGCAATGCCAGATAGTATACTAATAGGGCGATAATTAGAACAGTCTGCCTTATCGCCAGATTTGTAAATTGGGACGATATGTGCAGTTTTCCAATATGTAGGAAATACACCAAGTTTTAATGACATATTAAATAGTATATGCAATGGTGCACACAACTCCGTAGCACAGGCTTTTAAAAATTTTGAAGGTAGGTATACCATCATGGATCCAAGCATCGAAGACTACACAAAATTTCAACTCTGGTCAAACTCAAATTAGAAATGTAATTGACAGAGGTTTGGGGCTTATCAAATTCGTGGCTTATCAAAACATTATTATTATTATTATCAAATACGGAGACAAAAAAATCTGAAAAAAGTTCGCATATTGCCTCACTGTCAGATGCTGTACGGTTATCGAACTTCATGACAAGAGGTACTCCATTAGATTTTTTCTTGGTATTTACAAATGTCCAAAAGTACCTAAGGTTAGTACTCAATGAATTCTCAACGGAATTAAGAAAAGATTTATAACAAGAGCTAATCAGATGTTTTCTCTGTAATAAAGAAATCTATGAATTCCTCATTTTGTACGTGGCTTAAACGTTATCCGCGAAAAGCAAAAATAAAAGAAACCTCATTCTGTTAGTCTATGGCCGATCACCATTGTTAGATGCGCGCGCATAGGAAAAATGATAATTCCCGCCATAGCGAAAATTATTTCACAACTCGTTTTCACTGTTAAAAATGATTTTTTTGTATTATTTTCTTCACAAGTGTGTTGAAATATGTCGTATGATACACGTGTGTATTGATGATTACCGTCCTCGGCTCTCTTAAGACCCTCACCTAACGGCTCTGGTCTCACTTGTACCATAATGTACTATTGTTCAATCTGTCAGGACTGAAGTTCTTTTCTTTTCTACAGTAGAAATAGAAAAATTGGTTCTTACAGGCCCAGTAAATATTATAAATTCTTGCACCCTAAGCATTGTTTATTTTTTTTAACTATTGTTTTATTACCAACCAGCTACCGTTCTTAGTTTAAATCGCATTCCTGTAAGGTCGATTGTATCCTGGAATAATTAAATAGCCTATGTTGCTTCTGAATTAAATTGCGTCCCATTATTTTGAAGTCGTTCATTACAATTAAAAATACAAACCATTAGAATAAAGAATAAATAGATATGTCTAGCTGTTATTTATTTGTGAAATAAGTGTTTGAAATAACAGTTATAATTTATTTTATAAACACTCTTTTGAGCCATGGGTAGTTTTCTCTAAGAACGCTTTGTAATTCCTCAAAACTCAGCCTTTGGTGGAGGTTAGAGATCCTGACTGCCACGCCTCAATTTATGGGTTCAATTCGCGTCCAGAACAAACATTTCTGTGCTGAACCTATTTATAAAAATAATTTGTAATATATTATAGACAATAAGATTGTCGTATAAATGTCAAACCTTAAAATGGAGTAAAACAAATAAAATAAATAAAACACACAATTAGTTTACTTCCAGATTTTATTGTTTAATTTTTCATCAAGTGATATGAAGTGTGATCATGAACTACATAATAAACTACATTACAATCGATACATAATAATCATGTGTGACTTCCTTTTTGGTATATTCCTGTATCGAACCCGAATGCGTCATACTTAATCAATGCCCGATGAAATATTCCTTTACCACTGCTATACCGTTTGTAAATCAAATATACGATCTTTTTTTTTTTATTAAATCTACTAAAATGTTTGAAATTACATACTAAGAATATATTTAGATGCACAATTCTGCAATTAACTAACTTTATAAGAATCAAACTCCCTGATATAATGGGTATAGCTTTGACCTCTAAATAAACACCACCCTGCCACAATCAGTTTGGTTACAATTGGCCTGAGGTCAAAGAGTGTCCAAAAATACATCGAGAAAAATAAACACAGAAATCTAAATATAATTCTCACAGTAGTGTTCAGAAAATATATTTGACGTACATAGGTGAAATTACTCTGGAAGAATCACTGTGAAATCATTAAATATCAATAGACTATGTTATGTATAACAGAATTATATTGATTAATGTTAGTAGAAACAATGTACATGAGAAATTTATTTAGATTTCTGTGGAACATAACTACACCTATCGCTTATTATAAACTAAGACATTTCCTTGTATTCATAATAGCGACATACTTCGGTGTTTCAGCTACTCCTCACTACGCAAACGTATATTATGATTACAAGGGAACGCGCCACAATATGTACTATAGAAAATTTATAATACCTCAAAAGAGAAATCTTATGGCAACAAATGGTGCACAGCATCCCGAATATAAATCATTCATTTTACGTTCCTGTAGCTTTAATAATCCGGACCTTTTTTTTTCTTTCCTTATATCGTATATGAATTAGGCCTTTTGAGGCAAAACATTTTGATACTAATTAATAATAAATAAATATAAATAAATATCCTGGGACATTCTTTTACACACGGCCATCTGGTCCCAAACTAAGCAGAGCTTGTACTATGGAAACCAGATAACTGATATACTACATATACTACTTTTTTTTTTTTCTAAATACATACTTATATACATATTTACACCCAGACACAGAACAAACAGACATGTTCATGCACACAAATGTCTGTCCTGGGTGGGAATCGAACCCACGACCTTCGGTTTGGCAGTCAGAGCGTTAACCACCAAGCCAACTGGCCTGTCAAAAGCTAATACACATATAGCATGTAAGACTTTTAAAGGTGTTCATATATGTGATATTCGCTACCACCAAATCAAGGGACAAGATTCCGCTTACATAGGCCACGCGGTAATCCGGTTTCTCTTAAACCGCGTAGCTCTATACGAATACCCGGATATCGTTACCCAGTGGTAGTAAACATCCCTTATATCTGAACAGACCTTAACATAGTGTTCGTTGTGTTAAACAAAGTGATAATTACAACTACTTATTCTAAAAATTATACTTTAAACACAATTATGAACTGGCAAGTTCGAAAATAGTAAATGGAACATAAGAAAATCTTATAGGGCGTTAGCACACGTTGTCAGGCCTATTTTCGACTGACCTGGTGAAAATAAGGCCTAAGATAATGTATTGGATTTAATACATTTATCTCCCATAAACGTGTGCTACCGCCTTAAACAGCTCAAAATACTCTTAACACTTCATTCGAAAATGATATTGAAAATACCGATTTATCAGTATTTTCAATATCTATGCTACACCTCTTTAAAACTTTCGACGACACATAAGCTTAACTCATAGAATGGATTTGAAAATTGACTGGCAAAACATTACATCTCACTAATATCGATAATTGCATCGGCCCTGTACGGTGGGAACTTAATCAAATTATTTTAGCTGGTAACATTTAACTATCCATTCAAGTTGTAGAGATCTATTAGGCTCGTTTTGACAGCTAAGAGTGTTATATAAAAATGAACCCTTTAGCGTTCAATTGGATCATTATAGGTATTATGAACCTTATCTTAAAAGGAACAAAGATGATATTACTATGAGATTCTTATCTGTCAAACGGACCTTTAGTTCAACACAACATTACATCAATTATTTATTTAAACTAAATTATATGATTTTGGTATGTAAACTCAGAGTAGATTCGTGAGTTAATGTGAAGTATTTATCTTAAATACATAACAAAACAAACCTTAAATGTTAAAAATACGTTTAAAATGTGAACAAAAAAACTAGAAGTAATCCCCTCGAATTTAATTCAAAATAATCACACATTTATACTTGCTTCAGGTACGCGGTACACACAATATAATTTTTTTTAAACAATTTATATATAATTTGTCTTTTGTTTAATCAATTTATAATTACGCAATATAATATTATATAACCAATAAATATAGGGACATTCATAAGTACGCGCCCAGGAGAAAAAATAATCATAAATAATTATCGAATACGCTTGATTGATTGGAATTATGCAACTTGATAAAATTATTTTTTTTATTCCATTATAGTTAACCGACTCATCTTTTTATTTATTTTGTTAACATGCTAATGTCAAACCTTAGCACCCTAAATAATATCTTTTAGCACTATAAATATAATAAATCGCCGAAACAAAAATATCAATAAGAAAAATACGTAAATAGTACCTCGAATCGTATCGAAAGTATTATACCAAAATAATGATTAAATACATAATTCGATGACTATAGTCTGTTTTTGGTATGATATTGTTTTCTACGTCAAATAAACATAGTATATTCAAACTAATATGTTATATACTAAAACGATAGTTAACTAATAATATACAAATGATAAAATAATTCATGGCATGGAATAGAATCACAGCTGCATTAAACTTGCTTCGCTGCAAAAATATAACATAGTGATATAATTTTGTAACTTAAATTTAACTTAAATTATATGTAACACATTGAAATAAAATAAAAATCTTTGCAACGATAAATAAAATTGAACAATACAACAAATAAATATTATAATAAATTAAATATAATACAAATGCATATAGTGAAAAGCATCACACTAGGCCATCAAACAGGCCGACCACCAGGGGCATCGACAGTGTCTTGACGACCCTGATTCGTTAAATCAGCCCCTTTTTCTATTAGAAACACGGCAATACAAACTTAGGTACATCATGATAATGAAATAAATATTTGGAATAAATTACAAAACAATACGTTTATATAAAACGTTATTAATCCTTAAAATAACTCAACATAATTATTAAAATTGGTACCTATTTAGGCTTGGAATAGATTTTTTTTTTTCATTACAATAATCTATAAAAAGGCCTAACTTATCACATAATACATGCTGTATTATGCCTTTGTATAATTTGCTATTTTTCAATATTACCCATAAGGTTGTTTAATAATTTGATTATTAAAACATAAATTTTAAAAATGGCACATATTAATGAATCGACACTGATAGTGTCACTTTCAGTTTGTGCAGTTGTATATATTTATTATATAAATATTAAATGAAAACAATTTAGTTTATAATGAATATAATTATAAACGAAATCCTTGAGAACCAAGCTAAAGCGATATCGTTGTCTAACAAACTAAATAAAATTATCTTAAAAAAATATACTCCAAATCCTTTCAAAGTAAAACCATTTAAAACCTATAAATAGAGTACATTTTCTATTAAAAACGTAAATAGGTATCTTTTATAAAGTGCACAGCCATTTTTCAAAAAAAGATCTATCATTTCAACAAATCACAAAAAAAAACGCTTTTGATGAACGTTTGACACTCTGAGAAAGTATAATATAACTGGAATACGTTGCCTAACGTAAAACCGCCTCCATTTAAATAACCAAATAAATAAACCAAAAATATAATAGACTTGGCTAATCGAGAAAATATATTACCGAGAAGATTCTCCACCCAAATAGTTTACTAATGGGAGATGTAACTTCTGTAACGGTAAAATATTTTAATCGAACTACACTAACTTTATATTTTTTATTGTCACTTAGAGCCACAGACGATCAGGGGTCGGGTGACGACTCAACAACACCTTAGTGAATATCGTCATCTGACCATAGCGACACGCCACCGACTTCAAAACACAATATTTACCTATGGTAACATTAACGCAGGATTTTAAACATATATCTGTTCTAGAATTATACACCCAAATTCTCAAACAGATATAGGATACAGCAGTTTAACTAATAACCATCGTTGTTATACAAAACAATCGACGGCTATCGGTAAAAGCCGATTCAAATAATAGTAAACACCTGCCCTAATTACATAGGAAATGATCGAGGTACGTCAATACCATTGTCATTAAATAATGAGCGATACATAGATGTTAGAACTCGCTATTATTAACTTCATTATAATGGTAATATAGTTTTTCAGAAATACATATGTATATGAATATATAATATTGTACTTACAGAAGTCGAATACTATTAATAAATCTTGATGGATTACATGTACTTGTTCGCTTATGCATATGTCATTATAGTTGTACTAAAAGAGCAATAGTTCCGCCATTTTCGGTGTTGAAAGCCGTGTGATTCACTGAGGCATATTCTGGTGGTGATCATGCGAATTTGGTGGATGAGATGGCGAATATCCAGAATGATTGGGACTCGGGTTGGATTCATCGTATGTCAATTGTGCTGGCACACGTTGGATCGCGGCCAAATCATCAGTGCTTATATACGCATTGGGTACCTGTACCGATAACGTATTTATTAATTGGTGAATATCAATTAAAATAAAACCAGGCAGTGAAAACTTAAAACGAAACAACGCAAACTAAATATTCATTGCGTACATCGATATACACTAATTGTAATCTAAAATAAAGCGCATACAAGGGTTACAAAAATCTTATATACAAGAGATAATATGCGTTGCTTAAGACATAGAAACTACTTTTGGGCGGTCTACAAGAAAGATCAAGAAAGGAGGTAAAACTAGAAGTTATAATCATCAACAAATGTGTTTACATTTCGATGATTGTACCTCCTACTCATTGACAGATGTGCCATAAAGGTGACCACTTACTTTATGCATCTTTTCCTATTATTAACATGGGTGACGATACTTACGTTGATTATAGGCTGTAGCATACCGAGCCTGGCGAGCAGAAGCTGTTCCTTCACCTGCCGCAGCTCCTCCTGCTGTCTCACAATCATTTCTTGCAGTTCCTCATGTTTCTTCTGCAACTGCTCCTGCCACAGCCACTTAGTCGCATCATGTTATACGGGCAGGGGTATAGAGTACTGATATTGACTGATATGTCAAATCAGATACTATTCATTTAACGTTAATACGTTAGTTTGTACAGTGCGATCAACTACGTGCAGATCGAAATTGTAACTAAAGGCAGACTAAATTTCAGGTTCAAAACTGGTCTTTAAGTCAGTCAAATAGGCAGATAAACGTAAGACTTGAAGGATGTAGTAGCGACGTCAGAAATAAACTGCATTTCGTATTCACGCGATGTTAATCGAACTATTAAGATACGATTCTATCCAAATTCGACCGTTGCTTAGGCGGTCTTCTGCAAATTCTTTGACTCTTAATTCTATCGGTCATCAATAAGTAAACATCAAATCGACAAATCTTTGAAACTAAGTTTGTTCTTTTGCTTTTTGTAGAGGGGCTTTTGGATAATATGAGCATATTAAGTGAGTACTCGGCAATAATGACTATTCGAATTTTTACTTATACAATTACAGTTATTTTTATAAATTGATTACTATTTTTTCGCATCAGTATTTTTTTAAAACCTACGACATCTTCCTTTTTTGAAGTCGATTTATATCGAGTTCTTCAAAACTTATCATTTCTATTCTTCACATCGCAGTCTTACGTATCCGGCTACAGACAAGTTGGCCGCACTGTATAGAGTATATAGCTTGTGATAAGATCGGTAATAAAAAATCATTTTATAATTTTTTACTACCGATATATTTTTTTATAAAAAAATTATATCATTTGATGCATCCGTGGATTTAAGATAATACACTCATTAGTTAAATCATTAATCTTGAATACAAATATGCTAACTTATAACCTATTCTTTATGAACTGAGGTAGACGATTCATTCGATAAAAAGATTTACTTAAATATAATTTTGAAAACGATTTTGATAAGAATATAAAACCCGGTGTGTAAAACTAATTTCCATAGACGTCGGTCGAACGGTATTAGAAATTATAGTGAATAATAACAATTTTGATAGGCGATAACACCCAAATAACCGTGACCGATGAAATAATACTGAAAGATCATTGCCTGTTCCATCTCAGTCCACACAGAAGTAAAAACATATAGAGTATAAAAACATCTTATGAAATTGAAGGTTCGAAAGGAAAGATACGGTTCGCACAGCGGCAGAATATTGTGCTATTTTGCAGATAACTATTAAGAGACATGCAGTTGTATCACTACCTTAAATCTTTTTTTATTGATAGGAAAATATTTTAGATAGGTCATTTTTATCGCTACTCTAAATTATCTCAACATTTTATAAAATGTATGATGCTTAGTCAAAATTTCAAAACTAACTGGTCTCAAAATTTTCATTCTAAAGGTCTTCCATTTGGAGTTACAGTGTAAACTCTTTATAACGAAACTCAAGGGACTGAGCATTTTTTGTCGTTATAGAGAGTTATCGTTATATGGAGTGAACAAAAAAAAACAAAACAAAGTGAACAAACCAACCAACTTGGGCTCACTTCAACGTTATAGGGAGTTTATCGTTATAAAGGATAACGTTATAAAGAGTTTACACTGTAATTGAAAGAGAAGAAGACACTCCTTTAATAGGAGTAAAAGAGACTACAGGCTTTTGCCAGTATACCGTAAGCGACCCTCGAAGTGTGTATTAGTTACGTAAAACATAAAGATATAATTGATTAAGAGTATTTTTAAAACGGCGGATAGTATGTACTGTTTTATTATAATTTGACGGCTCAAGCTGTTTCAATTATAAGCACTTGGTTTGTCCCGATGACTAGATACGCGATGTTTAGTTTTTAATTTGAATTAAGAAAATATTTTGTATGTGCCATGAAGGAATAGCGTATTTTTGGAAAATCGACCCTAAGTACGAAAACTTTTTACATCTGTAGTCTCTGAGATACTGGCTAAATAATAAATAACGAAAAAAAAATTTTGTCTCATACTACTAATACAACTGTAACATTCGCATTGAAAAATTAATAATAAGCAGCTTTCTACAGAAGGTAGCAAACATTTGAACTTGATAAACTGCATCACCTGTGGAAACATAACTCCCTGGAACCAACCCGGATACCTCACCTGCATCTGCGCTTGATCTGGGGAGACAATAACCGGTAACGATGGCAGGGGAAGCTGTAATACCCCGGATAGTGCCCCCACATACGGGGCTGGATCTAAGTACTGAGCCCCAATATTGTGTTGGGGGAGTAGCTGCGCTGGGCCACCTCGGTGTTGCGGTACCATCATGATAGCTCCATGGCATCTGTGTGGGTGATAGCGATGGCCCGATCTCGACATGTGGGGTAGCTATTGGAAACAAATAAATTACATTAATATTGCACTGGAATAACATAAACCTTTTTGGACGGACTAGGTGCCAGCCTCACGTGGCTTTTACACCCTTATGCCCGCCTTCAACTGCGACATTGTAATGAGCGGGAAATGGCCGAGCGAAACGGTGCAAAATAGTCATGCCTTCCACTAAGAAATAGTTTTACGGAAAGCTGTTTTTAGACTTCCATTGCTACCGGATTTTGCGGAGTGAGCTAGGCTGAAAATGACATGAATTAAATGAAGGCATTAACCGAGGAAACATAAGTCTCATTCTATCAGTACACAGCATCGAAATGTACAAATAGCGGAAAAAACTCCAAAAACAAAGGTAATTCTTCCCTTGCTCACTAAGAGAGTTGATTTGTTGCTGTGACGAAATGATTAACTTGAGGGAATGGCACAACAATAATTCATAAACAATTAATATGGATTAATTATTCTGTTTTGTATTGATAAACAACTTTAAATAATTTTGATGACCTAAATTTGATGGTTATAGTAGTAAAAGTTGGTCTGGCAATTGTTAACAATCTATAAGCAGTAATCGATGTAGCCGAAAGAACTGTTCAACTAACACAAGATTATATCAATAAATTAACTACTCAGGAAGATCAAAAAAAATATTTGATTCAAGTTGTAAGTGAATACAGAGCCAAATATCCTACTGCAACTAAATGTTTGAGTAGTACTATGCAATAGAAGTACTATACATATTTTGATACATTTATTTATAAGCAATAATATACTTTATTTGGGATCGAAATTGTGTATTTATTTATTTTATTACCTAACTGTATGCATTTAGTTTTATATAAATAAAAATACAGTGAAATAAAAAAAAAGATGAATTTAACTATGAATACAACTTTATCGTTCAATAACACTTAAATGGTAAATTTTATCGAAAAAAGCATTCAAATCTTTTTGGTAGAGCGTTAAATTTCCTACAACAAATAGCTGTTTAAGTATTTTAGCTACATTTGTTTCAGTGGAAAAAATTACTGCAAAAAGTGCAAAAGTTCCATGTTATTTAAATGGGAAATGTATTATAATTTAAGCACGGGTTAATGTGAAAATTAAGGGCTGGTTTGGGTCTGATATTTTTTTTAGGTCATTACCTAAACATTTGAGGGGCGTTTGCAAAACAAAACCCAATTTGGTAAATAACGGACACCCTAATGTGCATATGTGCCAAGTTTCATTCAAACCTTAAAGATGTATTTTCTAGAAAGAGTAACAAACATCCATCAATCAATCCATCCTCAATTTTTTTTTATCATAATATTAGTAGGATATGAAGATACTAACATCACGCGAGCTGTGCCGGCGGGAAGTGCGTGATTCCCCGGACAGGGAGCCGGTGTCAGACTCCGTGTAGTAGCGGCCGCGCGAAGCCCTGGACCAAGAGGCCCCAGCGGTGGCAGAAGTCCCGATGGTACCCGTGGTGCTGCCGGCCGACGCGGACTTCACAGACGGCGGCTGTAACGGACAAACAAACATATCAAACATTTGTTCCAATATAATTTGGGGGACATCCTTTACTCGGCCATCTGATCACTATGCAGGCCTTGTACTACGGTATGCTATTCTAAACTATACATACATATATCTGTGCCAATTTCAACGGATCCCGTTGACCCATTCTGGGGTGATGTAACACGTCCATCCATCTAAGTGTTCGTTTCCTTCGCTAACATGGAGGAGTTAAAAAAGAACTCAAATTTATGCCCCAAAGCTGCATCTACAATTTCAAATTCTTAATCTGAATTATTTAAAAATACTTACGTGAGAGATATTGTGGTATGAATGGGCGAATGCTTCGCTCGCTTCGGACATGTAGGACGGTGACATGTTCACCATCCCATCGTCCGATGGAGTGTTCATGGCCACAGCGCTGCCCGGCTCCATCTCGATACTTGGTACAGACTCCATGACGTCCGATTTGCTGTTCCTTACTATGTCCGAGTAGCTGGAATGGTGTATGGTAAAGCATTACGATAATGTTAATCTAATAGGCACGTTTTAACAACTAAGAGTTTTATAAAAATTAACCCTATGCAATTAAAGCAATGACATTTCAAATTCTCTCAGCTCGGTCGGCCGTTTGCACTTGCACTAAAATGAAATATTTTTTTTTTTACAATACTAAATTGAACACATTGAAAACAATTGTAAATAGATAATTGCTAGAATTATTAAATAAAATATTGTATGTTTTACTAAGAATATATAATTTTAAACACACTTTACAATATGAAGAAATACATGGATTAGAAAATATAAGAATATACAACACTTTAATATTCATTACTCAATATTATATGCTATTAGGAAAGTTTTTAAAGAAAAAGCGTATTACAGGGTAATTCATTATATTGAAGATAAAAATGTATGGAATTAGCTGCTCTCTGCACAATGCACCTCTTATTTTCTTGTTTAACTTGTAAGTAATATTGTTGTTTTCTATTTTGTAGTCTTGTTAATTCTTTTTTTTTGTTTTCTTTTTTAATGTTACCTATTTATTATATAAGTATTTTGTAATTGTTAAATATAAAATTGATATTATAAAATAGCCAAAAAGTCAGAATTGATAAAATTTATATCAAAAAATATTTAAAAAAAAGAACTTAACCTTGCTGAGTTTCTTGCCGGTTCTTCTCAGTTGAAGGCATAGAACATTTATACTCACGAGAAGAATGACAAGCGCCTACATAAAATATGGGACAGAAATTTAGCCATCTAGTGGCAGCCCACAAAAACTTGACTGACATGTATACTAGGCGGGAAATTTAAATCTTAGAAATTAGGTATATATACCTACATATATGTACGGTTATAGTATACAATAAGTATAATAATATATATTATTGAAATATAGTAATAAACGGGTGGAATTAAAAAAATGGTATCAGTTTCACAAATTTATTTCTGCAATATGTAGTGTACAAATGCTATACAAAATAATCTCTCAATAAACGCACAAGCATCTGCGGAAGGTGAAGAACCACACTCTTTTCCCGTTTCCACATTCCTTTATCCGATTCATCATCTTATACGATCAAAAGTCACTGTCTCACTAAAGATTCACTATCTCAAAACTTGATTCCACATACACAATGCAACAGGATGCTCGACTCAACGTTATATAAAACGCAAAACAAGCAAATAAATTTATATAAATTTAAATAAACACAAGAAAAAACTACTGTCCTCAACGGCAGCCATTTATCTTGTAGTGTTACCAGAACAAACTACCAGAGTCTATTTATATTATATTATAGAAACAGAATTAATTTATTTATTGTTCTAAATGTAGATAATTGCTTACAAATTTAATAAAACAACAGCAACGCAGCACAAAAGAAGGTACAGAACACAAACTCCATACAAAGTGCGCTCGAGCAACGCAACACATAGACACGATATCTCGGACCGGTTGAGACCAGTGCGAGCGATGGTGCCATCCGCTTAAGAACTTTTTTGTGCAAAAATGGAGCAAAAAAAAGTTATTATAACTGGTCAGTGGACGGCTGTTTAAATTTAACATTAAACGATGAGTTGTCGTTGTTTAAGCTGCCAGTTGTTTCAGAGAGGTAAGTAGCTATTTGCTTGCATTTCGATGGTTCGTTTTAACGTAACAGAACATTTAGGTAGGTAGGTAAGCGCCCCGGCCGCCAGAGATTATGTTGTAAGGTGGCTCTAAGCTCAATTTATATAAGTTTCCTATTTTGAATCAGTAAATGAAGTAACAACATTTTTGTAGAGTAAATTCACACCATCAATATAACGTAACTTGATAACATGATTTTTTATTTGTGTAGATATTGTGTTATTTGACAGGTTTAAGTTTAAAACGGATAGGGCAAAATATATTGTGCGAATAGGGTAATCCGTTTAGAAGTTATTAGGGATTTTCTATACTGAAAATTGACAAATCAAATGTATTTTTTTTTTATGTTTATGGTCTGTTTTATTTTTATTTTAATAGTATGTTTTGTTTTAATATCGTATAATATTATTTTTGCTATGCGGGCTATTCTGGGTTTGGACTTTGGAGCCTGTTCACTTTAATAATATTTTTTGTGGCTGGTACTTTTAAGATTACAGTAATTTTTTTTAAGATAAAGTTATATCTAGTTTCAGGCGAACTGAGTGGTTGAAATTGATCTATAGACAAGATTAATTAAAATATTTTATTTTATTTATATCTTTGTTTTATATTTACGTTCTTTCTGCAGTTACTAGATATGAGTGCCACTCGTATGAGTATGTATGAGTTTTTGTGCATAAGCCAAAGTTGACAATCCTAGCGCGACCGCCGAGCATAGGTGTGAAAAGTGAAATACATACATGTGATTGACTTCACACTGACGCACAGAAAGTGAGCGGATCGCTTTTATTTTTATGGAAGGGACGACGGTTTTAGCCTCTGATGGACCTTACACCCTTACGCGGACATTGTGAGCGGATCGACCAGATACCATCACTTATATATTAGGTTGGGAAAAAGTCTTTTCGCATTATAGTATGTATGAACTTGTAATTAAATCTCTTTGGCTATACTATTTGTATCTGGCTAGTTTTGGTATAAATTTTAAGTTTAAATTTTAAAGAACATAATTCCAAATTCAAATTAGAAAAATGTGTGATTTGCATTTGTTTTTCGTACCGCCAAGAAGTGAATCCAATGAAGAAATTCGATTCATTTTAAAATCTTACTACAAAAAAGGTAAAAATGCAACGCAAGCCGCGAAAAAAAATTGCGATGTTTATGGACCTAGTGCAGTGTCTGTGAAAGTAGCACAAATTTGGTTTAAGCGTTTTCAATGCGGAAATTTTGATGTCAAAGATGCTCGTCGCTATGGTCGCCCCATTACGGATAAAATGGATGCCATTTTTTAAAAAGTGGAGCAAGATCGGCATATCAGTAGTTACGACGTAGCTGAAGAACTGGGAATTGACCACGAAACAGTTTTGGCGCATTGGAAATAAACTGGGTACACAAAAAAGCTAGATATTTGGGTACCTCACGAGCTCACTGAAAGAAACCTAATGAACCGTGTACTCATTTGTGATTCTTTATTACGACGTCATGAAACCGAACCATTTTTGAAGAAGCTGATAACTGGTGATGAAAAGTGGATCACGTACGACAAGAACGTGCGAAAAAGGTCGTGGTCAAAGGCCGGTCAGGCTTCACAGACTGTGGCGAAACCCGGGTTAACTCACAACAAGGTGATGCTGTGTGTGTGGTGGGATTGGAAGAGCATTATTCGTTATGAGCTGTTACCACCAGGCAGGACCACCGATTCTGAACTCTACTGCGAACAACTGATGAGATTAAAGCAAGAAGTTGAGAGAAAGCGGCCGGAATTAATCAACAGAAGGGGTGTGGTTTTTCATCATGATAACGCTAGACCTCACACATCTTTAGCCACTCAGCAAAAATTAAGAGAGTTTGGCTGGGAGGTATTAATGCATCCGCCGTATAGTCCTGACCTTGCACCTTCAGATTTCCACCTGTTTCGGTCTCTTCAGAATTCTTTAGGCAGTGTCAGGTTAACATCACGAGGGGATTGTCAAAACCACTTGTCGCAGTATTTTGATCAGAAGTCCCAAAATTTCTATAGTAATGGGATCATGTCCCTACCTACAAGATGGCAAGAAGTTATCGAACAAAATGGTACCTACATACTTTAGTTAAATGTAAATAAACTATATTACATTTTTTTGGAATTTTCTTAAAAAATGCGAAGGAACTTTTTCCCCAACCTATTATTATGATCGCTTGCGTCTTCCACTAAACCTAACGCCTCTCTTTGTAATTCAACGCTTGAGTTATCAACCGCGCCTAATCGCCGCATTTGTTAAAAAATTGAACTTGGAATGCCGATCGAAATTTAAGACCAATTTATCTGTAATAATTTAAAGTTTCATTTAGCCGAAATGCACCCAATTTTTCACAAAATTGATATACATACTTTGGACGTAACCAATATTTCCTGAAATTTTCCTGGATTTGTCTTCTATAGTTATTGATCTTGCGCCGTCCCATTTTCACTAAAATAAGAAATAATAACAAAATATAGTAGATATCACACTATAAACATAAACAACAAAATATTGTTTAATCTCAAAACACTAATAAACTCACCTTAAGTCTTGTCTAGTAGTGTCCGTACACTTTAGATCACGATCGAGTGTTACTAGAGACGTGTTCTCTCTGTGAGCTCTGGTGGTCGAATGAACGTTCGAACGCGAATCTCATAAATATATACAACGCCGCGCGCCCATAGTAAAGACTTTTGAAGGACTTTAGAAGCGCCATGAAAGCTATACATTTAAAAAGTTTTATGAAACTTTTTGAATGTAATTGTGAACTGTATTGTGAAAAGAACCTACTTATTAATCAAAATTCCAGCAAACGCTGCCACACCTTTTGTCCAACTTTAAATTGGTTTGTTTATAAAACTTTACAAATTTGTGTTTTTTTTTATTTAATTAGTGAATAGCATTAATGCTATGGAATAAACGTAAACACATACTCTGTGATGTTCAGTAGATATAATCTTTGTAGTAACGCTGATTACATAAACTTACCGTGAATAACGTTTTGGCATTTACCAGGATATATCAGACACTTATAAATGGTCAAACTACAACGTCGCTTTGAAAGGCTGCTTTTATTGAGAAGAGCCGGCAAAACGTTCTGCAATACCTCTTTTCAAAATAAGATCTTCCCCAAGCATTGTCTGCATTAAAATTATTGGTTATGTTGTAGACGGCGTCTATACTAAAATCGTCTTAATTGTTTCCTAATATTTTGTAAAGGGAAATTTAAAATTTCAGCAGGGATTTCATTATAGAAATGTGTACTGAGTCCTAAGAATCAGCTGTGTTCTTTTTGAAGTCTATTAGGAGAAAGTGACAAGCTTATGCTTATTTCTAGTATGGATATAGTGTATATCACTCTTTGTTGCATAAAGAGTGATAATTAAATGCTATTTTTGTATAAATATTCTGTGATAAAATTCTGAGTATATAACTTTGTCTAAATTTTTTCGGAAGGTCTGCTCATTTTTGAAAAAATGAAAAATTGTTCTATAACATCAGCTTTACACCAATGAAAAATGCCATAGAATATAACATATGACAATACTTAAAATAAACGAACCTAGCCGTATCAGCATCTGTAATCTCTTATTTTTTTAACTGCATGAGCTGCTGACCTTGTTTATTTGCAAGTCATGATACATATTTGTTACCCCCATTACAGTTTTAGGTCAACAGTAGCTCCTAAGAAAACTGAGGCACGAACTTTTATCGTAAGCCAAAATCCGAGAAATTTACATTGGATTCAATGGAAACTTTAACACCGCGCAACGTCTCGGTGATCGCGGAGTGCAATTTTACGTACAAACCAGGTATTTGGCGCACTCGATACGATGGCGCTACGCTTGCTATAGATAGATGTTCGTGATAGGGGCACTGTTGACTCCACAAGGCGTTGTCTTATTTAGCTAACGATCTTGGGACTAAACGATTCGATTTCATCGCGCGATGAAATTGCTCGTGCGATGGACCATATAGTGTCCTAATTGGTCGCGCATTGGGCATCGCGCGATGCCGCCGCGCCGTCTCTGCAACGGCGTCATTTCATCAATAACTCTTTACAAAGCTGCACAGTTTTTATTGTCAAGCAATATTGCTTTGAAAATTGCAAGGGATATTGAAAAAAGAAGACGTAGACCACAAAAAAACGAGATTTTGTAGCATTGATTGCACGATCGCACGATCATTTCCATCACGTTTAAAACTAGATTTTATACCTGAGCTAACTAATTATATCGTCATAATTGTATTTCAGTCTATCAACACCAAAAATTTGTAAACATTTATGTGTCCCAAAAATCAGCGTCAAGCCGAAAACGGGTAACAGTCGACCCGGTTAAATATAAAAAAATCTTGGTCAAAAAATTTTATATTTTATTTAAAACTAAGTTAGTTATGTTTTAACTTTTAACTATAATTTACAGAAGGGTTATTTATAGTACATAAAAGAAAAAAGGATAATATTTGTAGTTACAAGCTCTCTTCAAGTGCCACTTTTTGAGATTTATTTGAATCCTAATAATTTTTAAAGTACATGACCAAGATTTTTTTTTAATTTATCTAATAACTGTCACGGCTATTGTCCGTTTTCAGCATGACGTTGATTTCTGGGACACGTGTTATATATGTCGTAGAACAAAAGTATTAGTGAATTGCAATCATAATATTATTATATATTATGGTACCTTATAACGCTATGTGTGCAGACCACAAACTCTGGCTTGGAGTTCCACTGGTGATAGGTGATGTAGAAACGGGACTGCAGCCAGATCCACTGTTGGCCTTTGGTGAGGAATCTGTAGTGGCACGACGTCAGCTCACCTTTATGCATCACTGGAAACAAATATAAAAAAAAAAAAAATATATATATATATATATATATATCCTGGAACAACATGACAGGCCACTTGGCTTGGTGGTTAACGCTCTGACTGCCAAACCGAAGGTCGCGGGTTCGATTCCCACCCAGGACAAACATGTGTGTGCATGAAAATGTCTGTTTGTTCCGTGTCTGGATGTAAATATCTATATAAGTATGTATTTAGAAAAAAAAAGTAGTACAGTGTAAACTCTTTATAACGATAAACTCCCTATAACGTTGAAGTGAGCCCAAGTTGGTTGGTTTGTTCACTTTGTTTTGTTTTTTTTTGTTCACTCCATATAACGATAACTCTCTATAACGACAAAAATGCTCAGTCCCTTGAGTTTCGTTATAAAGAGTTTACACTGTATATGTAGTATATCAGTTATCTGGTTTCCATAGTACAAGCTCTGCTTAGTTTGGGACCAGATGTGTAAAAGAATGTCCAAGGATATTTATTTATATATCCTGGAACATCCACACACGGTTATCTGATTCCAAATTAATGTTTTACTCCAAAAACTACTAATAAATAATAATACATATATGTAGGTACATAAATGTTCTGTGCGTATGTTTGTAATTGAACTCCTGCTAAACGGCTGAATAGGTTTTGATTAAATTGTTTGGTTGTTCCAGTGGATTCGAGAATGGTTTAGATTTACAACTGGACCTGGTAGGTGGCGCTGCATTATTGTATGGTCTTATTTCGACAGCACAACGTCTGTCCGAACACCTAGTATTTGTATGTATAGGTATAATTACAACCAGACAGAACAAACAGTTTTGTTATGGGAATCGAACCCACGCTTTGTATCGTGGCAGTCAGGGTCTAACCACCAAACCAACAGGCCCGTCGAAAACAATGATTGTTGAGTTTATTGCCGTTTCTCAGTTAAAACCTTCTGAACTAGAATTAGTGCCTGACTACTCTTAATTGCTTGTGAAGATCTATTTGAATAAAAATATTGACATTTTCATGTTTTATTATATGAGACAGTTATCTCTAACTGCAACCTCGTTTTACTTTCTCTGAAAACTTTTGAAGACTGCACTGGTGCCTTATTTGATTAAACCAACGTCAAATTGATTTAAAAGTTATTTTTATAATAAACAAGTCAAAAACTGTAGTAATCATTCACTCACAAGCCTCGTGGCACCTAATGATCTTCTCAAGGTCATCAAAGTGGTAGTAGTCGTAGCCGGAGGTACCGAGTACCTCGAAGGGCAAGTACCCGATGATGGGCGGTGCGCGGTGGTCGAGAAACAAGAATTTCCACTCGAGACTGTGTCGTGATGTGAACTCGTTGCAACTGGGGTCGATGAGCGAGACGTCCCGGATCAATTGGGGTGTATGAAGACGTCCGGTGCAGACAAATATCAAGCTGAAAATATGGGACTGTTTATTAGTTAATAGGAAGATGATAGGAGCGTGTACAGTCAGCATAAGTATCGTAAAGTTAAGTGACCTATCCCACTGATATTATAAATGCGAAAGTTTGAGAGGTTTTTTCTTACATATTTTTAATTGCATATACAGCGTACTGTAGTTATCCTACAGAGGCCTAAGCACGAACACTATACTACCCGCACGCTATGATGGCCGTTTTGACGTTTCAGATTGTCATAGGAAAATAAACTGTATTGCTTTGGAATAAGGTTGATTTCCATCATCATACAATTAGCTGTTGGATCAATAGGTGCACCTAATGTCTGAAGGAATAAAGGTTATTTTTTTTTTGTCATTGTTAAACGTCAAAACGGCCATCATAGCGTGCCGCAAGTTTAGTTATACATAATTGGAATGTAATCGTGTTGACACATATTTACAAAACTTCTGTTTAAGTCATCTTTTCTCTATAGTAATATTATGAAGAGGTTAAATTTGTAAGTATGGATGCAGGAGCTAATCTCCGAAAACGGTCATCCGATTTCTTTGGGATACGCAACCTAGAGCCATCTAATGTTTTCGGGATTATAACATAACCTACGTCCTTCCGGAATAATGAAACCTTAAAATTGTGAAAGAATATTACAAACTGATGTCGTGGTTCCTGAAGTCCTTTGCATACAAACTCACAAAGTTCTCACGCTCTCTTTATAATATTAGTAAACATACAGCTATTCATGTTGTCGACTGTACCAACTAACTGAATCCACGTCCATCGAAATCACTTAGCAAAATCAGTTGGCTAACACTCAAATAGAAAGCAAACAAAAGTTACATGTATGGGTACATACATAATGTACCCTGTGCCTCCTTATACTATTCATCGGATGGCGATGAAAATTTTGTAAATAGTTCTACGTACACCTACGAAGGTTCCTGTCAAAAAAGGATAGTAATATTCTAATAAAATAGTTTTGGTATGTGGCAAATTTTTGTAATAAATCCAATTTTACTATCAAGTCCAGATTAAAAAAAAACACTAAGTATATGAATAACATGAAAAAAAAGTAAACTTGACTAATTATGTTTAAACAAAGATAATGGAATAGAGGTATATCAAATACGAATAATTTTGTTATATATCGTGATTTGTTTTTACTGTATAACGAAAAATTTGGCTTCTTTCCAAACGAAAGCTCAAGGGAAAATACATCTGTTGTAAAAAAACTGGAAGAAAAACTTTCAATGACGTTTTCTTGGAAATGTTTACCGTATTCAAAACAATTAAAAAAAACCCTAGAAGTTCGAAAGGTTAAGTCGTACTTACAGGGCGCGGCGTAACTTGTTTCAAAATGTTCGTAAATACATTTTTTATTGTTACGAGAGGTAAGTACTTTTTGTTGGATGTTTGTTGAAAGATTTTGCAACCAAATGAGACACAAGTAAATCTATATTAATTATGATATCGATCGTATGATATATATATTTAACTAGCTGTCCCCCGCGGGTTCACCCGCGTTCCGGAAGACTAATCCGCGAATTTTCAAATGCACGCAAACCTCTCAAATAGAATATTTTTTTCTCTATTTTGCATATTTTTCATTGATGCTCCGCTCCTATTGGTCGTAGCGTGATATTATATGTCCTTCCTCGAAAAATGGACTATTCAACACGAAAATAATTTATCAAATCGAACCAGTAGCTCCAGAGATGAGCGCGTTCAAGCAAACAAACAAACAATCTGTTCAGCTTTATATATTACTATAGATTGGATAATAAGATGCGCTGATTATATGTTTTATTGTGATTGTCAGAAATGTAGTATAAATGCGACTTGGCACAGATAGAGTATATCCTGGAATGACATGTAGGCTACTATTTATCCCGGGAAAATGTGACATTCCTCGGGAACGCGGGTAAAACCGCAGGGGACAGCTAGTTTAATATAATTAAATATCAACTTAACTCACTTTAACATAGGTTTTTAATTTTGCAATACTACACCTGTAGGTAACGTGTATTCAGTAGTCATAAAATATTCATGCAAACATGCAGACGGTCCACCTGATGGTAATTGGTCATCACCGCCTATTGACATTTGCAACATCAGAGGCATTGTCAATGCGTGGTCGACCCTGAGAAGTCAAGGTGTTAAGTCGCATGTGCATGTCATTTCACCACCCCCCTTCCGTTCGTAACCTAATCACAGTAATACAAGTGCACGACTATTTCACGGCGGAAATGAATAAGGTTACTTCTCCGTACGAACCTTACAATAAGAGATCTGCTACTTCTAAATATAGGAGACAGGCATGACAAGTTCAACCTTTTGATCAAATTGTTTTTACCTATACATTTTATAGCTTTCCTTTTTAGAAATGAGAAAGGTTTTAGCCTCCGATGGCACGGTAAAGTTCAATCAATCGCCCTCAGCATAGGCTCTCAGCCGAGGGGTGCAAGTGAGAGGCCTCCTCGTGGCGCACCCTGGGCAACGTCAGCTCCAAGTGCCCAGCAGCTTTTGGTGGACACTTGGCGCTGGCGGCTGACTCTCACATCCTTCCCTTCGGTCCTCTTCCCATTCTTTCACTCCCATCCTTTTTAAGGGAAAACCCTTATCCTTCCCCCCTATCCCCCCTCCCCTTCCCAGGCGGGCCTGGCGGCAGGTAACACTGTCGTCGGGAATAACCGCCCAAACCAGAGGAGGCACGCCGCTCCTCTGCGATCCGTAGCCCGGGCATCCTGCAACGACCTCCACCACAACGGCGTTGTGGAGTAGTGGGAGCCCGGAGCGGAGGGCTTGCCTTGATTGGCCGGCCCGCGAGAAAGGAAAACTCTCTAAAAACCCTGTACACACCGGGCGACCTGTACAGTAGCCCTCACGGGCACTTGCCCCCGGAACGGCGTCACCCGGGGGTCGACCACCCTATCGTCCATTACTCGTGGGAACAATTGTGACTCTGGCAAATGCAAAACTGACGATTGATGGTAGCGAGGACAGGAGGAGGGAAGAGGGAGTGCCTGGAGGCACCAAGGAGCAGAAGGTGACGTCGGGTTTCTTCGGCCGGGCCGAGTCGTCCGAGCCCGATAACTCGGGCTCGGGGGGCGAGGCTCGGCCAGGAACTCCGGCGACCTCTCTGCCCCGGAAAAGAGAGCATGAGGAAGAGGAGGATGACCCGAGGCAGGAAAGCACCCCCAAGGTGAACACCTCCCGAAGGGGTGGGGCGAAGGGGAGACTGGCGAGTTTCGCTAGGCTGGCGGCGGCAAGAGCGAGGCCCCGCGCGTCGGAGTGCGCAGATTCGGACGACTGCGCTACCTCCGATGCGGGGAGCCTCCTCGATGATAGCTCCGCCTCATGCCGGGAGGATCCCCCCGTTCCCCGTTCGGAATCGGAAACGGGGGGGGTGAAGAGGAAAGCGGTGCAGGAGCCCGTCGTCGACCCGGTCGGGGAGACGCGCAGGGCGGGCGCCCAGATTTTGGAGGGTGCCCGCAAGTCGGGGAACCTGAATGGGGCTGTGCGGGGCCAAATCAACAGGGCCTGCCACAGAATCCTGGCCTCCATGGACGTGATGGAGGCCGGGAACACGGTGAACGACGAGGTCCGCGCTCTCCAAGCCGAGAACTGGAGGCTGCGGGAGCGGGCGCTCCTGCGAGGAGCTGAGGAGGCTCCACGCCGCCTCCACGAAGCGCGGACCGTCGGAAGGCGGGACCTCGGCCCCAACGTCCTCGCAGTTCACCGCTGCGGACCTGGCGGAGGCTCTCATGTAGATAAGGCGGGACCTGTTCGCCTCCCTGGAGGGTATGATCAATACCCGTCTCGGGTAGGCGAGCAAGCGCCCGCCTGCCGAACCCATCGTCCGCCCCCCGTTGGAGGCCGACGAGAAGAGGACTGCGGGACCGGCTACGTCAATCCCAGCCGCAAGTGAGCCCGAAAGGGCGAGGCTGGGCGAGGAGGCCCAAGGCCGCCAAGGCGGCCGCCAAGGCCGCCAAGACCGCCGCCGGGGCCACCAAGAAGCCCACCCCGGTTGCCCCTGTTGCCCCGCCGGCCCCGGAGGAGGGACCGGGCCCCTCGGGCCATCGGCCCGAGGAGGAGAGCTGGGCAACGGTGGCCAAAAAGGGCAAGGGGAAAGGCAAGGGCGCCCCCCCAACCCAAGTGGCCCCAACTAAGAAGGTAGCGCCCAAAAAGAGGGAGAAGGGACCGAAGGTCCCCAACACGGCGGCGGTGGTGATTACCTTGAAAAAGGACCTCGCCACCGCCACCACGCTGCACGCCACTATGGCTAAAGCCATAAAGGGCTGCAGCCTCGCTGAGGTAGGGCTGCACCATGTGAGGGTACGGGCCTCGATGACCGGGGGCAGGGTCATCGAGGTCCCCGGGGCGGACAAGGAGCGGGCGGCGGATGCGCTTGCAGCGAAGCTGCAGGCCATCGTGGGCGACGTAGCCCACATAAGCCGCCCGCAGAAAATGTCCGCCATCCAAGCGGTCGGCCTAGACGAGTCGGCGACCACAGAGTCGCTGACGGCCGCCGTCGCTGCTGCGGGGGAGTGCGAGGCGGCTCACGTAAAGGTGGGGGGCATCCGCTCCCTCCTGGTGGGCTGGTCGTCCATCAGGATCATTCCGGTTGGGCCGACACCCATGCATTGCTTCAAATGCATGGGTGTGGGCCACACTAGGGAGCTCTGCCCCTCTGATATCGACCGGAGCCATATGTGCTTCCGGTGCGGTAAGGAGGGGCACCTGTCGAAGGAATGCCGGGAGGAGAAGGCGCGGTGTGCAGTATGCCACCACGCCCAACTCCCGGCCGGCCACGTCATGGGGGGGCCCAAATGCTCCCCGCCCGCGGTGAGAGGAAAAGTGGCGCGGACAAAGCCCGTCCGCCCATCGCGCCCCACCCCCGAGGCAGCGGCCGCCAGCCGGCCGGAAGAGGAAGACACCCGCATGGACGTCTAAATGCCTACATTATGGCATTTCTACGTCCTGCGGGTGGGTGCCTTTACCGGCACGAACGGCAAGGCCCCCCCTTAGTGGCTGCAGGCGGAGGATGGGAGTCCTCCGTCTGCCACGTCAAGCCACTTGGCGGACGGGAGATGGCCACGCGTGCTTGGCCCGGCATTAGCCGGGGCGAGACCGGTGGACATCGTGGGTTGTGCTTAAAAGCGGTACCACGGTGTCCAACCAACCGGGCAGCGGTAGCACGCCAAGGTGGGTTTTAGTGGGTAGAACTCTCTGGCCCCCCCTCTCACTAGGAGAGGGGAAGTCCGAGGGAATCCCACATATCCCCCCGCCTCTCCCAGGGCGGGGGTCGAACTCATTAAGAGTTTCCCACCTTGTCAAAAAAAAAAAAAAAAGGCTCTCAGAAGAGATTTTAATTTTAAGTAACAGCGGGCTGACGGCGCTTGCGGAGGGTAACAAGACATCTGATTATTGGGGGATCGGGTTTGAGTAGCGACTTGGGTTAGTCGTCTTATAATATATAACTACTTCACGTAAATACGATTGCTTTTCTAGATGTCTCTATTGACAGTTATGACATTTAACAATAAATGGGAAATGGTTGTCATTATTGTAAGCAATAAATTTTCCTTAGTGATATAATATATGTAATATTTTCAACAATTGTTAATATATAAAAGGGCTTAAAGTAAGGCTATGAATGGTCGTGGAGTTTGGGTCTCTTTCATTAAAAAAGGAAGTACTTCCAGACTAAGTGATCGTGCTTAGGGAGCGCGGTCCTACTGTTAATATTGGAAGCTACTATATATGGTCAAATCCTGAAATAACTTCGATAGTACGATTTAGGATTATTGTGCGCGTGTTTATAGATACACAACATGTCGTTTCTTGTGGTTTACAGTTGTGTAAATAAGTGCAGTAGTAACACTGAAGTGGCAATGGGCAGGCCACATCACTCAAGGAACTGAAAACCGAAGGGGAAGAAAGGTTCTCGAGTGGCGACCTCCCACCAGGTGGACCGACTACCGGGTCAGAGTGTATGGAAGCCGCTGGATGCAGGCGGCTCAAGACTGTTCGAGGTGGGTATCCAAGAGCGAGGCCTATGTACAGCTGTGGACATTTCGGGGCTGATATAATGATGAAATAAATAATGTAATCAGTTGAAATAAACATTTTTAAATGTCTGTGTTGGGTCAAAACACAAAACAATGGGTCGAGTAATGATGAAGCCAAACGAAGGTCCTGTAGAATAGCCCTGTAGAAAAACATCGGTTGTAAAACAGGAAGAAAACCTTCGGTAACTTTTCTTTAGAAATACTTCCTTATTCAAAACCATTTAAGAAGTAAAACCGTATAAGTTCGAAAGGTTAAGACGTACTTTCAGAGGGATACGTAACTTGTTTTGTTTGTTTGTAATGTTTTTTTATTGTTACGTCTGGTAGGTACTAATTTCTAATTAAATTGTACTTATATAATATGATAAAATGTTAGTTATTACTAACGTGTGTTTTAAATATTACAATTAATAAATAATCCGTATATATGACAAAGAGAGTTGTAGATAGGCACCAAATGTGCAATATTGTCTCAAGTTTAAGTATGAGATATCTATCCAATTGCGTTCCAAAAGCTGTTATTGATTGATGTACCAATAGCCACTATCTTGGTGTCTACTAAGTAGTTATTATTTAAAATATATTTGTATACCTAATGATTCCTATAAAATAACATTGGATAATATACTAGGAACATAATGCTGTGTTTGTTTATTACAATTTTGTATTTACATAGAGTATTATCTACCGGAACATTAGTACTATAATCCCTACTAATATTATAAACGTAAATGTAAGTTTGTTTGTTACGCTTTTACGCGATAACTACTAAACCGATCATCATGAAACTTTGTACATATATTCTTGAAGGTATTAGAAGTAATATAGGATATTTTTTGCGGCTTTTTGTGCCGGGAAAATGTAACATCCCTCGGGATCGCGGGTAAAACCGCGGGGGACAGCTAGTAACTAATACTAATAACTATAATAGTCACCTTCAAGGCAATTTTCTTTCGTAATTGTAATAACTGATATAATTGTATTCATATATCTGTGTTAGCACTAAATTGTATTTTGCCCTTGTCAGACCATTAGACCAATAATAAAAGAGGTAACATTTACAAGGGGATGTAGGCAGTTAACTCTGAAACAACTGATCCAATTTCCAAGAATCCTTCAAGATGGATAATAGCTGTATATTATAGTCATAATAAAAGAGCTGTTCGTATTTATTTTGAGACGCAATTCGACGATTGTTTTGTCGTCGACAAAAAAACCGTCAGTTACGAACGCTGCCTTAGCGAGAAGAGAATAAATACTTTCTACAGAAAGTGTTTAGAGTTATTAAAAGCCTGTATTTACAACTAGCTGTTCCCTGTTTGCGTGCTCTTTTTTGTGTCAGGAACCTTCGCGGGCGTTTGTAGAACAACTCACTAAATTTTAATCGCTATCAGATAAAAGTAGACAAGCACACAAACGTTCATTTTTATAGATTTTAGATAGATAGTACAAATCAGTCGGAGGAAAATTAGGTAGGTAATGAGAAATTATTCTCATTTTCCTTGTCGTCAGAGAAACATTAAAAAATAAAAATTGCCCTTTAAATCGGAGAATAACACAGATTTTGTACGGTACCTAGGAAACAAAATTTTAACAAAAGACCGCTGAGAGAATCAGTACAAATAACAGCAAACAACTTTCCCGACTCGAAATTTTGTTAAACAAAAAAATTGTAAATGAATGTACAATTAAAAACAGTACCTACCCTGCGTCATGATCCTGTTGATATCCTGGAATTTCATCACCGTCTATCGGGTCCGCGTTATTTCCTGTTATTACACAAAATACACCATAATTAACAAAATTATTTATTTCAACTGGCACTTGTGAAATCTCAGACGGTAAATAGCTCTTTCCATAGTTGAAAATTAACCGAATGAAAAACAAACATATGTTAGATTACAACAGGGTTTTAATTTAAAGAAGATTCTGTTAAACCACACACTATCTCTAAACAGTTTAAAACAAAGTTGCTATTTCAGGCTATCTGTTTGTGGGCTTGTAATTAGAATGCGGATTTCGATATCATTTAAAGTATTTGCTCCGAAAGATATATGTATGTTACCGGCCAAACCCGATTTCAGGACAAACTAGTTTTGCCTAGGGCTAACTACTTTTGCCTAGGCTAAACTACTGGTTCATCCTAAGCCCGATAGGATTAACCAGCTAAGGCTAGGCCAAACTAGTTGATCCTGATATAAATACGCACACCCCAGGATAAACTGGTACGACCTAGTCTAAACATTAAAGTATACCCAAAAAGCCTTAAAATTTTGTGTAAAACATAAAAAAAAGAAAAACTGGGTTATAAAGAGCTGAAAAAATTAGAAATTAAAAAGAACTTTGGCTTGGTACTACTGTGTGTGTGAGTGTGTATGTGTGTGGGTGAGTGTGATTGTGGAAGGGTGTGTGGGTATGTTTGCTACTGTGACACAAGATTACAGCTAGACCTATATTAAGTTTTCCGTGTCATTGTAGGAAAGTGTTAGAAGCCATGTGGCTTTGAGGTTGTGCGTTCGATGTAACAGCATGTACAATTAGTGTTTCCGGAAATCACCAGAGCAGCAGGTATGGGCTATAAAAAGCATCACAGAGGGAGTAGTGGTGGATGTTTTCAACTTCCGCATGTACATATCCTGACATGTTCGCTCAATTACTTTCGACTCTGTTAAAAATTAGTTTAGACTAGGCCGTACCAGTTTATCCTGGGATGTGCGTATTTATATCAGGATCAACTAGTTTGGCCTAGCCTAAACTAGTTTATCCTATCGGGCTTAGGATGAACCAGTTTGGACTAGGCAAGACTAGTTTGCCCTGAAATAGGGTATGACCGGTAACATGACGTATATATTATATATAATACCCTTTTTTCACTCAAACGAAACTTGGGCAAGTTGCTAGTCATTTTATATGCAAGGCTTAGTCCGGAGAAAATAGCTAAAGAATTGGCGTAAAAATATAGTCGAAAAGTGATGTCTGCATTTGTTTTTCTGTAACATTATTTGTATGTCCTATATCATATGAATTGTATGTCATACTTACTGAAATGACCGTTAAATTGTATGAGCTCGTATGAGGCCTCGTCTCTGTAATCCAACTGTCTGCGGCGCAAATGGAACTGGAACCGGATTTGGTTATCTACAACAAAATACATGGGAATTGTTATTATTTACATATACTATGCCAATATGATATATACTTATATATCTATACAAATATAGAGAACTATAGAGATAGAGATAAAAATATCATACTTTTATAAAACGTGTTACAAAATAACCCGTAAAAATATAATAATTATCAAAGCCAACAACCCTAGTAAGCTGTCATGTCAGGGAACCAGATTATTTAACAGAAAGGCCTACATACCTATTTTACCTAATAATTGTCTACTTTAATAGTTTTTCTATTTTTCATTCATAAAAATCAGTTCTTTTATTTTTTTTGGGATATGTTATACTGCGTTACTACGGTTTTAAAATATTGTGAATGGACTCGTTATAACCCATTTAACCCCCTTTCGGCTTTACGGGTAGTTTTGTAATGTATATGTATTTGTAATTAATTATCGTACAAACTACCGAACATATTTTTATAATTCCTTCACAATTATAAAGCTACGTTATTCAAAAGTAACATAGGTTATGTTATACTCCCAAGATTCATTAAATCGTTCATAGACGCACACAAACCAAATTCATGAACAATAAGCATATGTGAAGGTACAAAAATGTATGTCGCGTATGGGAATTGAACTCGAGACCTTTCGCTTATTAGTCAGGTTACCTAACTTAAGCCTACATACAAATGTTGGGTCAAAAGTAAAATAACCCAAATTCAAATAAATAAAGGCATGGGACAAATTCGCCATAGTACTCCACTATTTTACCCGAGATGTTACTTATATCCAAAAGCGTACTACTACTAAACGATTGTAATATAAGTGGACAGACAAGAAACGTAAATGTATCATTCATTAATCACGCAAATAAATTGTCGGCCTTGTCGGGAATCAAGCCCGCGACCTGTGCTCTGGTCCATTAGTTGAAACGTATACCATCAAATCAAACAAATCATTTTATTATTTACTATCTACCTTCCTGCGGTTAGGTCGCGTTCATAAAGTCATCTGAATCTATTATTTATTTCATATTGACATATTAGCTCAAATTAAATTTGTTTTCTTTTTTTTTACATTCAGTCTATTCTTCAGAATAAAGAGTTACGTTTGCAAATATGCATTTCATTAAAATATGTTTATTTAAGCTTAAAAAACAAATTCAACTAAACACGCAATACCTCAAGTTTCGTATAATAATATATGCGAATAACGCATTACTTTCCAACGGCCAAGTTAAATTGAATTAAGAACAATTTCCTCACTTATGAATGCTTTGTGCATCGGAGTATTGTTCATCCATTGAAAGCAAGGGGGGGTTCAATAAAGGGTATATTAATAAATTGAACATTAAATTACAAAATAGGTCTTGATTGATTGATTGAGGGTCCAATTCGGTCCGTTTCATTATTCAACACCACTTATTCAGTTGGAGCCCTCGTAGACCACTTACGATTGATTTAACAACGGTTACAAAGCCTGCCCTCGACTTATAAAATCTAACAACAAAATGATTCTTGCAAGTTCTTATTATATTATACCCATGTTCCATGCATGTGTCGTTATAAGTTTTGGAATCGTGAGTTATACAGCCAATATAATTGTCAATTTGTTTTATGTGCCTTTCCTTATTCTAACTTGTTGTCTCAGGAACAGAATAAGCACATATATGACATGAATATGACACTATATAATTTAATTCATCGTCATAGTGACGCCATGTTTTATTTTGACATAAATAGTTTTATATTTAATTTTAAATTGACAAAAGATACTATGTATCTGCCTATTAAGTATAAGAAACAGATCGCTACATTGCTAGCAGGAAATATACATATTTATGACCAACAAGCTACAAGTAGCTTAGTTGGGAATATTGACACTGGTGTTATTGATAATAATGCCAGTGGTGGGGAGGGTTTTCTTATATTAGGACAAAAGCTAAGCTCAATAAATTAAATATAGTTCATCAGAATATTCAGGGCCTAGCTGGCAAAGAATTGGAAATGCAATTATTTGTTGAATACCATAATGTTGATGTATTGTGTGTCACTGAACATTGGTTGAAGAATTCTGAGTTATTAATAAGTATTCCTAAGTATAAATTGTTAAGTGCGTTCGTAAGAAGGACAGCTATACACGGTGGTAGCTTAATTTTAGTTTCAAATCACATTAGAGGTAAAAACCGTAAAGACATTGTAGACTTATCTATCGAGCGCACTGTTGAATTGTCCTGTGTGGAGCTTGAGCGCTTTGTTATAGTTTGCGTGTATCGTCCCCCCTTAGGTGACTATAACTTATTTGAAATGGTGGTAGAAGATGCTTTACAGAAAGCTCAAACTTGTAATAAGAATGTTATAGTATGTGGCGATTTCAATGTCAATTTATTAGTAGCTTCTCCCACAACTATAAGACTTATTAATTTATTTTGTGAGCCTACCAGAATTACGGGAACTTCTGCCACTTGTCTCGATAATGTGTTTTGCAGCTGTGATGCACTTGAGAAATCAATTATTACTGAATTAACTTCTGATCATTGCGGCCAGAAGGTAGTTTTTGTAAATGAATCGAATGATATGCCGCTTAAAATAACTTGTAGGCACTTTGAATCGTATCGCTCGATTCAAAGATAACGTTAATAAAAATATAGTTTCTGTTAGCATGGCACAGGACGAGCCGGATGGTCTCTATACTGAACTCTTTGAATTTATAAAAACCGAATTTAATAAGGCTTTTAAACTTAAGACCTTCAAGGAAAATTATAAAATTAAGTTTAACGACTGGGCAACGGTTGGTATTTACACAAGTAGAGCTATGTTGTATGATCTGTATGGTATGAAGAAATACAATCAAAATGTCGATTTTATTGAATATGTAAGAAAATATTCGAAAGTGTTTAAAAAAGCTTGCACTTCGTCAAAATCTATATATCTGAGAAATAAGATAAGTCAATCAAATAACAAAGTAAAAACTACTTGGAACATAATTAATTCAGAAAGAGGTAAAACTCAAAACAATAATAAGCGCATAGAATTAAATATTATCGGAAATATTATCTGTGATGATGATCAAATTGCACTTGCTTTTAATAATTTTTTTACTGACATACCTATAGCCACAACCAGCTCCTTGGATTCTTCACCAGCAGATGCTGAATCGTTGTTAAAAACTAACGTATCAGAGTGTAATGAATTGTTTAGGTTTAGGCATATCACTCCTTACGATGTCATCAAAACTTTCAAAAGTTTAAAAGTTAAACGGACTGGCGACTTATGCGGTATATCAGTAACAGTTTTGCAGGGTATAATTGATAATATTGCTCCCCATTTAGCTCAAATTTTTAACCGATGCGTAGATTTTGGTAAATTTCCGGATTCAATGAAACATAGCAAAGTTATACCTTTGTTCAAGGCCGGAGATCCTAGTGATCCAACCAATTATAGGCCCGTTTCTATCTTGCCAGCCCTAAGCAAAGTATTCGAAAAGATTATTTTAACGCAACTACTTGCTCACTTTAATTTAAATAAACTATTACATAGTGAGCAGTACGGTTTTACTAAAGGTCGTTCCACTATTGATGCCGGGGTAGCACTTTTGAAACAAATTTTCAACGCTTGGGAAAAGTCGCAGAATGTTATTGGAGTGTTCTGTGATTTATCTAAAGCTTTTGATTGTGTTGACCATCAGACACTTACGCGTAAATTAGACTATTATGGAGTTAAGGGTGCAGCACTTAATTTGATGAAATCGTACCTTAGTGAGAGAACTCAAAGTGTTAATGTGAATGGAGTTAAATCATCTGGTTCTCCTGTGCATATGGGTGTACCCCAGGGCTCTATTCTAGGGCCTTTTCTTTTTTTAGTATATATCAATGACCTTCCATTTTACGTAAGAAATACCTGTGGAATTGTACTGTTTGCTGACGATACCTCACTGATTTTTGGTGTTGATAGACTGAAATACAATTATGACGATGTAAACGGTGCATTAGCCCAGGTATTAAATTGGTTTACTGTTAATAATCTTGTTTTAAATGCAAGAAAAACTAAATGTATTAAATTTGCATTACCCAATGTTAAAAAACTAGGCTGTAGTTTAATGTTAGACAATGAAGCTCTTAGCCTAGTTGAGTCAACAGTTTTCTTAGGAATTACTTTAGACTCAAAACTTCAATGGGGGACACAAATATCATGTCTTGCGGGAAAACTTAGTTCAGCAGCTTACGCAGTTAGAAAAATTAGGCAGATTACAGATGTCGATACGGCTAGATTAGTTTATTTTAGCTACTTTCATAGTGTTATGACCTACGGCATTTTGCTTTGGGGTAAAGCTGCTGATATAGAAACAATTTTTATATTGCAAAAAAGAGCCGTTCGAGCAATTTATAATTTGAGTTCTCGAGCTTCCCTCAGAGAAAAGTTTAAACAAATTGATATCCTCACAGTTGCATCGCAGTATATTTATGCAAACATAATATTTGTACATCAAAATATTAGTCTTTATGTCAAAAAGAGTTATATGCACTCCATCAATACTAGAAATAAGGATAAACTTGTCACTTCTGCATATAGACTGCAAAAAGTGCAAGGCTCATTTTTAGGACTTAGTGCACGCATCTATAATAAAATCCCTGCTGAAATTTTAAATTTGCCTTTACAAAAATTTAAGGAAAGAATTAAGACTGTTTTAGTACAAAAGGCTTTCTACAATACAAATGATTATTTTAATGACGACAATGCTTGGGTGTAGCGCTCGCTCCAGCAGGACACATCTTTATGTACAAAATCTTATTTTGAAAAGAGTAATTGCTGAGTTTCTTGCCGGCTCTTCTCAGTAAAAGCAACCTTCGGAACCGGTGTTAGAGTCTGACCATTCATAAGTGCCTGTGAAGGCCTATTTGAATAAATATTTCATTTCATTTCATTTCATATACTTTACGATTCATTCAAAATGATTCCAAATTTCGAGATACTTATTTTTCATTCCTTATGAACCAGACTATGACGGAAATTTAAAAAAATGTGCCAAATAAATCAAATGTTTTCTTTTTTTTTTATTTGACCCTAACAAGTTGACTTCACCCTGCCTGATCTGAAGCAGCTATGGAGTCAAAAAATGAGACCCATCGGCGAGGTGCCGAAGTCACAAAGCCGATCAGCCTCACCTTGTCGGCCTGCAGATATGCTTTTTCGCGCTCTGTTTGAAAAGCCCGGGATCGTAGGAAGAGGGGAATACGTGAGCCGGCAACGAGTTCCATAGCTTTATGGTGCGGCACAAGTATGTGCTACCAAACCTCTTGTGCGTGACGGTATTGGAATTACCGTGTGAGGATAGCACCTGAGGCCAGCACGTGTGGTTCTGGAGAGGAGAGGAGAGGAAGGTATAAGTTGGAAAAGCTCTTCAGAACATTCCCCATAATAATGTCGGTGAATAATAATAATCATGTGATGCGTTCACCAACAAATAGAGTTGCATTTTTATTTTAATAAATATATAATTATTCAATCAGAAGGCAAAACAAAAAATAATGCAGCTCACACACACAAATGCATCTTACTAATATTATAAATGCGAATTCTTTTGTATATGTTTGATACCACCTAGCTCTGAAACGGCTGAACGAATATTCATAAAACTTGGCACACAGATAGAATATATTCTGGATTGACACATAGGATATTTTCCGGGAATTCATGAGAGCCCTTGGAAACCTTGGTAAAGCCTATATATACAATCTATAACTTTCTCTCTTATATAACTCTCTATCTTAAGGTGGTTGCGTAGTACCAACTTTCCATACATTTTTATTGTGGTCAACTCTCTGAAGTTACGTGGGTTTTTATAATTTTTTGTAGTTTTATGGGGTTATTACGAATATATAGTCTCGCTTCTTGCATATAAGCCAACAATATTACTATATAAATATAATAAATATATATAAATAAAAGTGAATGTTTGTGTGAGTGAATTTAGGCACGTCATCTATCTAATAGGTTGGGGAAAAAGTTTCTTCGCATTTTTTAAGAAAATTCAAAACTTTTTTTAATATCGTTTATTTACATTTAACTAAAGTATGTAGGTACCATTTTGTTCGATAACTTTTTGCCATCTTGTAGGTAGGGACATGAACCCATTCAATGAGCGACGTGCATCTTTGACATCAAAATTTCCGGATTGAAAACGCTTAAACCAAATTTGTGCTACTCTCACAGACACTGCACTAGGTCATAAACATCGCAATTTTTTTTCGCGGCTTGCGTTGCATTTTTACCTTTTTTGTAGTAAAATTTTAAAATGAATCGAATTTTTTCATTAGATTCACCCATCTTGGCGGTACGAAAAACAAATGCAAATCACACATTTTCCTAATTTGAATTTGGGATTATGTTCTTTAAAATTTAAACTTTCAATTATACCAAAACCAGCCAGATACAAATAGTATAGCCAAAGAGATTTTATTACAAGTTCATACATACTATAATGCGAAAAGACTTTTTCCCCAACCTAATATTAATGTAGTGATTAAGGTAGTAAGAAGGAAGATCTGTCTACTTTGTCACAAACAGGTCAATAGTTGCCAAACCAAATATTGTAGATGGCGCTGTGTATCAAATGCCTCGAACGGTCACCATCCACGACTCCCCGCGACAAATTATAAATGTGTTGAGAAATTTATTTTCATAGTAGGTACGTCACTCGTAAACTACCATAACATCATTTATTGTATGAGCGTATAAGTAAGCATGAAAGGTAGCTACAACTACAGGCACGCTATGATGAGGTTTGGACGTGACGTTCGAATGTATTATTTTAGGACACATAATTTATTTATAACATTGAGTGTTGTCAAAATGGAAATCCAAGAAGGAGGCTACAATAAATTATCAACTTTGTCGTCATGGGTATCGTTTTCATTGTTTTCAAGGGTGTTGAAGCCGATATTGCTGTCAAAATGGAAATCCAAGATGGCGGCTACAATAAATTATCAGCTTTCTCGTCATGGGTATCGTTTTCATTGTTTTCGAGGGTGTTGTCAACTTTTATTTGTAAACTAGTTATTTCAATACGATTGAATGATCACTACAAAACTCTTTTTTATATAAAATATCAATATAAAAAAAGGTTGAAAGTGACGATCCTATAGCTTCAATAGAACGTAAGATATTATTTTTACAAATAGGCTTAGTTTCCATACTGTTTCATGTTTTATTTAAATAATCACAAAAATTATACTTTCTCATATTATTTATAATAAGGTACTTGGCGCGCGTCATTGAGTACCCCAATTTTTTTCCGATGTATTAGAAATTACTCCACAATATCACTAAGATAAAGTATAAACGTCGTCTATCAGTTCGAGAAGTTTTGTTCCTCAAGCATTCATCAACCGCAATTTTTATAAACAATTTAATAAACATCTTCTATGGTAAAGTACCCAGTAGCTGCTCAGGAACCAGTCTATATTCACAAATACGAATACACAGAGTGGGCATGTATTGGTTCTTGAGCAGCTACTGGGTGGGTATTTTACCTTACTGGTAATAAATCTAATCTAATCCGTGATTAAATAGGAAGGAGCTTGAATTTTAATTCTAATAGATTTGTTTGAAAACATCAAAAACATTACTGGGTCCAACGACTTGTTGTGGAAGTGGTGAAACAATTGTTGTTCTTATACTCCTTTTCCATACCAAGTTTCTAGCGCTACATCAGCTATGAAAAAATTTGGGGTACTCAATTACGCGCGCCAAGTACCTTTAAAAATTGTTTTCGATTGATAAATTTGGCACAAAAAAATTTCAATTATTGAAAATCATAATGGTTAGTTGGCTTTTTTTTTAATTCTATATCTTTTTGTAAAGTGTTCTTTTGTTTTTTTTTTTATAAATAAAGAACCCCATTTTTTTTTTCAAGTTTCACCGTTTTTATTGTTTTTTTTTTCGTTTAAAGTTTTGTGTACTTTGTTTTTTTTTTATTTCATATTTTTTGTAAGGATTTTTAAACTATATATAGGTATGTATATTCATGTTCATTCCATTATTCAGTTCATTCAAATATATTATGTAAACATTTATAATTTAGTTTTATAAAACCTTTTTAATCAGGTACCACTTGCAAATAAAACATAGATTTCATTATATTAATAAATATTATATTATAAATTGGCTTTTCACATTACTATTGTATTGTAATATTATGTCAAAACGGCCATCATAGCGTGCCGCAAGTGTACAACAAATATAGCGATATAGAAGCATTTGTGAATATGGTAATCACCGGTTATTACATAAATTTTAGGTAGACCTAACACATACTCCGTACCTACGAATGTTTCATTACAAGCTTACGATTTATTTAACAATATATATAATTCTGTCTGAAACACAATAAACTATGAAAAAACACATGACGGACCCAACATACCACTGGCCATACATACCCCTGATGGTGTAGTGGTTATTTTTAAATAAAACTATACCACCGAGTAATAGTGTCGTCCGACACTGACTCTATCTGTCTATATTATAATAAAATTATTCTACAGAATTATACAATTTATTAAACAATTTGTAAAAAGATCAGTTTATGGAAAAAGGTTTTAAATTGTGCATGATTTGTGTTTCTAAATATGATTGAAATTTTTAAGAAAAAAAAATAGGTGTGTTAAGGTTAACCAACAGAACCCTTTTTGTACCATTTTTGGAAATTTTGTATGTATTGTATGACCTGCACGTATCACGTGAAATGCACGCATGACTACCGGATTCGAGAAATTATTTTTTGTATATGATAGCCCAATACATTAGGAAGCATATAAGAGTTTATTTAACATTACGCTATGACTCTTAGGAGCCGAGATAAGAAAAACTAGAAAGGATGCTGAGCGAAACCGCATCCGCGAATCCTAGCACGACATTATTACAATATACTTACGGCTTTTTTTTATTAAATACAAGGTAATTTTATTTTTAAGGAATTAATGTACATACCATTAATCAACATGAAATATTTTTTGAAAAGAAGAAATAATTTGCTTTGAATAATAATATTACTAGTATTGTGCTATCTACAATAAAAAGTAATCTTTATAAAAACATTGCAAGCAATGGTAATTATAAAATACTTAAGCAAATAAATAATGTAACTTAAATATTCACAATATTATTTTCAACTATTATAATAAATTTTGAAACAGTGTGAATGTATAAACAGTTATGTCAGTTCTGTAGTCAGTTAGTACTTTATTCTATAGTAGTGACAAGTCGTTGCAGTACGTTGAACGAAACACGTAAGCGCCATGAAAATCCCGGCGCTTTCGACCTTCGATCTCATAAGCATTCTAGCACTGCGTGTTTATACTGTATGGTTAGACGACTTACTATTGTTTCAGCGCTGCAGCGAACTTTTCCTAAAACGAATAACAAAATGGAGCATACGTAGCTTCTCTATAGGTACGTAGTAATAATAGCTCAATGGTTCGAAACGATGAATTGTCGGTTTGTTGATTTGTCCTTCTTTCAAGTAGTAATGAAGCAACTAATCGACGCGATGTTTTTAAGTGTATTTTAGTATTTTACCTCTCGAGGGAACATGGGTGGAACGGCGGCGGACATATTAGCATTATTATGAATAAAAAAAGACGTGTGGCACCCGGAGACTGCCGCGGTAAAGCTATTGCATAGCATTTTTTATCGTACATAGATGATAAATACCTATACACCTATATACTTTCACACAAACAGCTGATTACGGTAGTTTTCCAATACAACCAATGCCACCTAAAGGCGGGTTGCTGAACTAAAGAGACAAGCGTGATATTTCAAAAAGTCATTAAAAGTTCTGGTATTTATCGATAGATGGAAAAACTAAAAAGTATCACCGCTGTGCCGGTTGGAGTGGGGGGTGTCAACATAATATAAACATGCATCATCTATATTCAAAACTAAAAATTGAATAAACTACCCTAAAGTGTTAGTAATAAAGTCGATAATCAATCTGAATATTCGACTTAATTTGAACGACTTAACTTTCAAATAAAGAATTTGAGAATTCAAAACACAGTCGTGCTTCCATTAAATTTACGAACTTATCTATTAGTAAATAAAGTTTACAATTGAAAACAAATACGAGCGACAATTTTCGAATTCAAATTTAAATAGAGAACCGTAACGGCTAACAATCATACATACTAATTAGAGTCTTAAAAATTGTACATTAAGAATCAAATTTCTAACTCGATTATTTCGTAGTTGTATATCTTTTTTATCTAAATTTAAATAGAGAACGGACCGAGCTCGCTTCATGATGGTCCACTTTCCTATTTACATACAATTTTGAGTCTTAACTACTACTCAATAGAGACAGAATTTAAAAACTCAGAGTCGGAACCTTCTTGGTGTGATAGGTATTTTTTTCGTTACGGAATTTCTGGATTCGGTCCCCACGCTCAAGGCCCGCGATATGCAATATGCTTAAAAATATACCTTACTTTTATTTAACCTAACTATAAATAACTTACCTAGTGGCAATGGTAATGTGCAGTCGAGCAATTCAATTATCGCGCGTTGAAAAGGGGACTAGACGGATAAAAATCATACGAAAAGTTGTAACGACACTTTTTTTCGAAATTTAAATATTATGGTTTATTATTGGGTTTGTTTTTTTCATGATTGCTTTAAAGGCTACATACAACATGTTTAAAATTCTGTTCCATTTATAAATTAGTATAATTAGTAATTATTATAAGAAAAGGAATAAGTTAAAAGTAAATTTGGAATCGCACTGAATTGAAAGAAGCATGTATTATGTCAATGAAAACTTCGTTCCTATCTGGTGTTCCACGACACCTTTTTCTACTTTTTAGTTTTAATTTGTATTTTATACAAAACTAGCTATTTAAAAAAAAAGAGAAAACGAGAATTTCTTTTATTTATGAGATAGTTTGATCAACGCTTCGGATAATTAAAAAAGAATTGTCGAAAGTTTTTGGCTAATTGCGCTTATCTATCTATGAAACATCGAGTAGGATTTTTTACTAAATCCTAAAGACTGCGCGAGCTAAGTCGCGAGCAAAAGCTATACTAAAAGAACTGTCGTGTCAGGAGACAAATCGAAAATATTTGCCAAAATCTAGTTGCGGTTGATGCAGATAGGTGTTGTTGGAACCAGAACATAATACAATCATTTTTAAAGCTTATCCCGTCTATCTGTTTGTCTATTAGGTTGGGGAAAAAGTCTTTTCGCATTATAGTATGTATGAACTTGTAACAAAATGCGAAGGAACTTTTTCCCCAACCTATTATTTGTATGTACGTACTGCACTCTGCTACTAGACGAATTTTAATGGGGCTATGAGAGGAAAGTGGCGGTTGCAGACCGGAAAACATATTAGCCTAATTTCATAAATATTTGCCATGAAAAATAGATAGGTATCTACCCTCATTAAAAGTTATTACGCGTACGAAATCGCGGGCACAACTAGTCTTGAATAAGAGTTACGTTAGTACAACTATAGAAAAAATTGTTGCGAATAGATATTAATAAACAGATGAGAGTTATCACACTAGGTCAGTACTAGGAGTGGGCGATACAAATCGTATATAGATACAATATCTACTATATTGGCACAATATCCAAAACCTATATATTGGACGCCACTGAATCTATATTTTGATATCAGGAATCCGCGAATCTTTACTGAATACAAAACAACACATATCACATATCTGATTCGGGTATTATAAGCAGTACGGTTCCAGCGTGTCCTTGCGCGGTCGGGAGTGATGAGCTATAGGTGAACGAGCGAGAGAGCACTATACGCTAATTAGTAATAGTAACTAAACATTATTTACAGAATCATAGAGTATAATACCGAATACATTATTTACTAAACACATGTAAACACCCATCAATATACTTCAAAGGATATGGAAATCATATGATATTCTCAATATTAAATATTTAAATATTTGGGGAAAAAGTCTTTTCGCATTATAGTATGTATGAACTTGTAATAAAATCTCTTTGGCTATACTATTTGTATCTGGCTAGTTTTGGTATCATTGACAGATAAAATTTTAAAGAACATAATTCCAAATTCAAATTAGGAAAATGTGTGATTTGCATTTGTTTTTCGTACCGCCAAGATGGGTGAATCTAATGAAGAAATTCGATTCATTTTAAAATTTTACTACAAAAAAAGGTAAAAATGCAACGCAAGCCGCGAAAAAAATTTGCGGTGTTTATGGACCTAGTGCAGTGCCTGTGAGAGTAGCACAAATTTGGTTTAAGCGTTTTCAATCCGGAAATTTTGATGTCAAAGATGCATGTCGCTCTGGTCGCCCCATTACGGATAAAATGGATGCCATTTTTGAAAAAGTGGAGCAAGATTGGCATATCAGTAGTTACGACGTAGCTGAAGAACTGAGAATTGTTCACAAAACAGTTTTGGCGCATTTGAAATAAACTGGGTACACAAAAAAGCTAGATATTTGGGTACCTCACGAGTTCACTGAAAGAAACCTAATGAACCGTGTACTCATTTGTGATTCTTTATTGACTGACTTGATTGACTTACTGGTGATGAAAAGTGGATCACGTACGACAAGAACGTGCGAAAAAGGTCGTGGTCAAAGGCCGGTCAGGCTTCACAGACTGTGGCGAAACCCGGGATAACTCGCAACAAGGTGATGCTGTGTGTGTGGTGGGATTGGAAGGGCATTATTCATTATGAGCTGTTACTACCAGGCAGGACCATCGATTCTGAACTCTACTGCGAACAACTGATGAGATTAAAGCAAGAAGTTGAGAGAAAGCGGCCGGAATTAATCAACAGAAGGGGTGTGGTTTTTCATCATGCTAACGCTAGACCTCACACATCTTTAGCCACTCAGCAAAAATTAAGAGAGTTTGGCTGGGAGGTATTAATAAATCCGCCGTATAGTCCTGACCTTGCACCTTCAGATTTCCACCTGTTTCGGTCTCTTCAGAATTCTTTAGGCAGTGTCAGGTTAACATCACGAGAGGGTTGTCAAAACCACTTGTCGCAGTATGTTGATCAGAAGTCCCAAAATTTCTATAGCAATGGGATCATGTCCCTACCTACAAGATGGCAAAAAGTTATAGAACAAAATGGTACCTACATACTTTAGTTAAATGATAATAAACTATATTAAAAATGTTTTGAATTTTCTTAAAAAATGCTTAGGAACTTTTTCCCCAACCTATTATTTTATATATTTTTTTTTCATTTTTTTTTTTATCAATAAATATTATTTTCTTTATTTATTTAATATCATAATAATAAATTAATTTATCAATATATATAAGTAAGCAAATAAATAAATAATTGATAAAAATATAATAGGTTGGGGAAAAAGTTCCTTCGCATTTCTAAAAAAAATTCAAAGCATTTTTAATATAGTTTATTTACATTTAACTAAAGTATGTAGGTACCATTCTGTTCGATAACTTTTTGCCATCTTGTAGGTAGGGACATGATCCCATTGCTATAGAAATTTTGGGACTTCTGATCAAAATACTGCGACAAGTGGTTTTGACAGTCCTCTCGTGATGTTAACCTGACACTGCCTAAAGAATTCTGAAAAGACCGAAACAGGTGGAAATCTGAAGGTGCAAGGTCAGTAATATACGGCGGATGCATTAATACGTCCCAGCCAAACTCTTAATTTTTGCTGAGTGGCTAAAGATGTGTGAGGTCTAGCGTTATCATGATGAGAAACCACACCCCTTCTGTTGATTAATTCCGGCCGCTTTCTCTCAACTTCTTGCTTTAATCTCATCAGTTGTTTGCAGTAGAGTTCAGAATCGGTGGTCCTGCCTGGTGGTAACAGCTCATAATGAATAATGCCCTTCCAATCCCACCACACACACAGCATCACCTTGTTGCGAGTTAACCCGGGTTTCGCCACAGTCTGTGAAGCCTGACCGGCCTTTGACCACGACCTTTTTCGCACGTTCTTGTCGTAAGTGATCCACTTTTCATCACCAGTTATCGGCTTCTTCAAAAGTGGTTCGGTTTCATGACGTTGTAATAAAGAATCACAAATAAGTACATGGTTCATTAGGTTTCTTTCAGTGAGCTCGTGGGGTACCCAAATATCTAGCTTTTTGTGTACCCAGTTTTTTTCAAATGCGCCAAAACAGTTTTGTTGTCTATTCCCAGTTCTTCAGCTACGTCTTAACTACTGATATGCCGATCTTGCTCCACTTTTTCAAAAATGGCATCCATTTTATCCGTAATGGGGCGACCAGAGCGACGTGCATCTTTGACATCAAAATTTCCGGATTGAAAACGCTTAAACCAAATTTGTCCTACTCTCACAGACACTGCACTAGGTCCATAAACATCGCAAATTTTTTTCGCGGCTTGCGTTGCATTTTTACCTTTTTTGTAGTAAAATTTTAAAATCAAAAGAATTTCTTCATTAAATTCACTCATCTTGGCGGTACGAAAAACAAATGCAAATCACACATTTTCCTAATTTGAATTTAGAATTATGTTCTTTAAAATTTAAACTTTCAACTACTATACTATAAAAACCGAATCTACTATGCTACTTTTATTTGATATAATTTCATTTGAGATTGAGGTTAATCGCAACACCGTCAAAAAACCAAAAAATTGGGTACCAATTATTGATATCACTGATTTCGAGTATACAGTTACATATAGGTACATAAATCGAACAAAACTGAAACCTAACAATCACAATACTACTTTTCAGCAGTAATAATAGGGTATCTTGCAATTGACTAATTATTGGCATACTTATTTGAATTAATGAGTGCAAATAAAAGTAAATTTATCAAATAAATTATAGGTTTCATTTCACTCCTTTATATCCATACAAAATAATGATGATTCAATAAAAATTATTCAATGTTATTCATAAATGTATGCGATCAGAAATGATTAGAATGACGTTATTATTTATATAATATCATTATGACGTTGTCACGTTAAACTATCGTCCGTAAACCAATTTTACAGACAACCATTTTTTTATCATTTCAAAGATTTAATTTAGACAATTGTATATAACGCCATCTGCTATCACCGGGGTACCTAAACCAAATATATGACGCCATCTATTAGACATAAAAAGTAACGCCTCAACACTATGCTTGTGTGTGTAAATTCAAGTAAAGTAATGACACCATATGATTTTTAGTCAAATCTTTTTAAACGACTATTAAATAAGCAAAATGCATATGTAATAAAATTATACAAATGCGTTAGATATCGCTGAATAAACAATTTGACCTGGAGGATGTTTAGATTACTGTAAATATCGACAAATAGTCAAATTACTGATTACAACGCCATCTAGCGATAACTGTGCTAGGAGATCAACTACGCAACCACCTTAAACAAGCAATCAATTTAAACATTAGTACCTCGAAAACGTCGCAAAAAAAATTCATTGAAAAAATATGTATTTAGTTTTGCTTATGAAGTATATCTACCTATACTGAAAAAAGAGATTTTGCACAGAAAACAATCATCGAGCAATGCTTGGCCGCCCAGGTACATTTAAAGACAATTAAAGCTAGGTTTTGGTAAAATAAACCTTCTAAACTGTTTAATATTTTCGAAGGTGTGTCAGTTTGTTACGTTTTCAGAGCTGGACCGATCTTGCTGAAATTGAGCGCACACGTAGCCTTATTATGAAATATGTAACCACGGACAGTTCTGGAATAATATCTTAATTTATTATCATTATGTGGATGAACCCGCGTGTTTGTTCTGTATCCGGGCGTAAATACCTACCTAAGTATAAAAAGTAGTATATGTAGTATACCAGTTACCTGGTATCCATAGTACAAGCACAGCTTAGTTTGTGATCAGATGGCCGTGTGTAAAGAATGTCCGAGGGCATTTATTTATTATCCATAGATTTATTTCTTTCTTTTTAATTTATAAAAGGTTCAACTATTACAACAACACTGTCACTGTTCAGCACTTACTTGTAACAGTGCTAATTGTGTGAAGTGCGTGGGATATTGTTAGAACTGTCCATGGTCATATATTTATGCTGGTTATTATGCTGGGATGGGCAATAGACTACTATTTATCTATTCTAACGAGCAGCGGAAGTTGGCTCTACAAATTGGTATAGCAGAGCATCAATTATTTTCAAAGTTCAGTTCGCGTAGGTTTCAAACGCAAAGTATCATTTGCAGTATCAAATGAGGTATTATTACATCATAACGAAGGCAAAGCCTTTTATTAGACAAGTTATTATGGAGGATGACTGTCAAACCAGCTTTGTCTCTTATGTATTCTTTGATGACTGAAGTTTGTTACTAATTGTCTATTTTTAAAAGACTGTGTCGTACCACCATCAGTACGCTCGCACTTTTTTTTATTTGTATAAATATTCTTAATTTAAAAAAGAACATCAGGAATAGGGATGCGTCCTGGCATATCAAACCAACAACTCTTTATGAAATATCAAAACGATCGAATGTATGGAGTTTTATTTAAAATAGCAAGTTGTGACGTCATAATTGTACAGCATCAAATAACATACTTTTTGTGATTAGATCGGTACTCAAAAATCACATTAATGATTTAATTTTGATCATATTTAATGTTTTCGTATATTTTTGGATGTTAAATACACTGTTTAGTGTTTGATCATTTATCTTTAATACAGGACAGTTCCCTATTATCTAACCTTAAGCACACACAATTCGCAAAAGAACATAAAATTGACATATTATCATACATATTTAAAATAATAGAGGAAAAAATATTAAATTTGCATTGCAAAATTTATGTTTTCATTCCATGCCGGTGCAGAAAAATATTACAAGATTCCTAAAGAAATATCATCTTAATATCTACGGAACCCTCACTTGACTGAACTTTGCCGTTGCACACGCCAAAAAAAATTTATATATAATTTTTTGAAAAGACATTACAGATATTTAACGCACAAAGAATAAAACATTATTACAATAGCCTCGAAGCCAACCAAGGCCATTGTCTCAACCGTTCTTCAGCTTTAACAATACGAACTCAGAACATAACTTTTTATGTACAGAAACAAAATAGAAAATAGCAGAAGTAGAGAAATTCTCTAAAGTTTGCTTTCTTAATCAACTTACAACTCTGTCTCTGAAAGCAGTAGTAAAATATTCCTAATGCTTGATTCTATAGTCCCAAACATTTGGCCACTAGCTCTATTCGACTAGACTAAGAGCTATGTGTCTCTGAAAGCACTGCTAAAGTGTACCTACTACATGATTCTATAGCCCCAAACAATCGGCCACTGGCTCTACTCGAACAGACTAACACCTCCGTGCCTCTGAAAGCAGTACTAAAATGTACCTAATGCTTGATTCTATAGCCCTAAACATTAGGCCAAACACTGGCTCTGATCGACCAGACTAACATACACCTACCATGTTCTGCATTTAAGACCGTCGCGTCTTAGTAACAAGAGCTTACCACAGATAAAACAGACCCTGTGCATTGTCAAAAGGAAGCTCTGCTATGCATTTATTTTGTTAGTAAACGAGGTTATAGTTAAGTACTGATTTCGCAATGCGAATGCTAAGCTTTGCATATATAAAAGACACGCAGACAAATTGCTATATAAAACATAATTGAAAAGATAGCTCTTCAATGTTGACTCTCTTTGTGACGTCACAATCTCTGCCGAAGAGTCATTCACTCAATGCATGAAGATTCAGCCCTATGTTATGTTAAGCAGATGATTGCTCGGTCGTTATATTGGCGGATGCCGGGGGACAATGAACTCCAGCTTTCTGTGTTGGATAATAGAACGTCTAAATCTTCCATGGACAGCATGAAAACCTGTTGTCTTAATCTTTCCGGATTAATTAGCCACCGGTAATTTATGATGATGTGATTTGATGAAAAATTATACGTTTTTAATATTTTGAGCGACCATCTTATCACGTCCGCCATATTGGACTTAGATTGACGTCATTTACCTAGCCGTGCCATGTCAATAAAAACCAATGTTTGTGCAGAATTTCAGACCGATCGGATGGAGGACCTGATGTCAAATTTAGTTGCAAGATTTGTCCCAAATATAAAGGAGAAACAAACAAAGGCTTGTAAAAAAATTCTGATCATGCCTAGAAAAACAAAATGTCAAAAGTTAATTGTACTACTAACCATTAGAAGTAGAGCTAGAAGCTTGCATGTAGTCACCAACTGCTGGGTTCTGCAGCATGTTGTACAGATTCTGCCTATCCTTTTCATATGTCAGATCGAATATATTTTGTTTCAAAACATCAGCCTAAAAAATATAAAGTTTATACATCTATACACCTAAAATCATACATATGTGGTTTCATGAAAGTGTTCTTTAATTATTTACTCACTGGATCATGGCCTAGAAGTGATGTGATGCTTTCAGAAACATAAAAGATCTGTCCGCTTGCAGAGAAAACCATAATGAAACCCTCTAAAGCTTCAAGAAGCAGATATTTGAACTCCTCATTAGACAGGAATGATGGCTTCCATTCTTGTTGTACATCATGTGCTCTGGATTTTGCTTTAATTTCTGTAAATTGCAAGATATCTTAAGACTGCTGATCTAAAACTAAAAAATATACAATTTGGATTCTCTGTAATGACACCTTAATAAAAATTGTGAAGAAATCCTTGTTTAACCTTGTTGAGGTGGATTCAATTGCTACAGGGGCAATTCAATCAATCTCTATTTGGGGCAATTGAATTCAATCTACATCTTACCATTATGATTTTTAAGATAAGATATGGTTGACTTGAGCACAGTTGATTTGTCCATTTTCCTTGAGGTTGATGCTATCAATGCACTGAGTTCATTGACCAAGGTGTTGAATTGGTCTCTCCGCTTCTTCTCACTTAAGTTGCGAGTCCTCCTGTTGAAATATGATGAAATAATAATTTCTGAGATATTATAATTTTTGGATTTAGTTAACATTTGTTACACTGGCATAATTGATTCATATGATTAAAATCAGAGACGTGGAAAGAATAGAAAAGTGGCTTCAAGTTATCATATTATTGGCTTGTTTTGTACCATAATATATAAAACTTGCCGCAGATTTCAAAAATTGATGTAGAAATTGGTAAATAAATAACCCAGTGCTATACTACAGATAGTGTTCCGTTCATTTTGAGACAAACACTATTGCCAATAATTGTGATCTGTTTATGTATTACTGTTATATGTTCCGTCATATAATTTACAGTTGAGTGAGATATAGAAATATATTATATTATTCTTGAATATACAAAGCCTCTGTGGCTCTATATATGGAACAACACAGTCCAAAATGGATCTGAACTTCAAAACTTGCATTAAATTTTTCAATATCAAACTCAAAATTTACTTGAAAAAGGTACAAGATATTATGAGATACAGAAATAAATGTTAAACAGGGATCTTAAGTTAATAATAAAATGAATAGGCTTAATTTGAACGAAATAATATTTAATTATATGAATGCAAGAATATTAAATGAGTTTTTTTTTTATTTCAGGATTACCTCTTGGAGTCATCTTTATCATCGCCGTCGTCTTCCATTATGGAACTCATGGTTCTCTAAGCAATGGTACTGCCAATTGTTCTTCCAACTCGCTTTATTTACAGCCAATAGAACATTTTACGCCCAAGAATTTCATCCGAACACACTGTTGGTCACGACTATTCAACACCTACAATGAATAATATTCGTTTAATTCAACAAGTTGCAGACATTGAGGGGACCCCAGTCATAAGAATTTGGGAAAAAAACTCGAAAATATGCGTTGAATTGCGTTAGACACCAAGCACTGCGTCAAAATCACTAGATGAAGATTTCAATCACTACCTTCAGTATACTGAGATAAGTACTCTCACAATCCAATAAAAGCAGAAAATGCACCTACAGTTTTAACTGGTGCTGAACACTACGCCCTGGTAAACGACGCAGAGCAAAACCATCAAAACAAAGTCGCTGTATTGATTTACGCGATCCTAAAACCTAACTAAGTATGTAAGCCAGACTTAGTTTTTTTTTACTAAATAGATAAAAAATAAAAATGTATGTATGCAGTACGTACCTACCTACTTATAAAATTGTATTACCTACCAAGCGCAGATCGAATAAAACTATTCACATCATTCACAGTGTAACCATATTTAAATTAGATATTCTACCTTATCAACTACAAAAATCTACTAAAATCTACTACAGCCATTTCCAAGTCTATTTAACCCGGAATGTACCACCCAAAGCATGTTGATAAATATCTATAATAAGTGATGTAACATATTAATATGGTGATGAATTAAAAATAATTAGAACACGAGACCATTTGCCTGTTTTCATTCCCAGTCCGATTTTGAAATCAAACTGCATTCAAACGTTGCCAGTAAGTATTAATTATTTCATCTGCCACTATGGCTGTCTCTTTACACAAACAACCAATGAATCAAAAAATCGCCATAAAATTGTAGTACGAGAGAAAGGGTGCTGCTAAGCAATGAATTTGATTGCCTGTGCGACGACAGAAGTGGCCAATTCTGAATCCTAACAGTACCAATGATGTTTCCCAGCACCTCATTTCTAAAATATTTGGTTCACGTTTACTAGGTGAAACTGGTAGACAATGCAGTTCTATGGGAATTTTTAATAAATACTTTTACAATTTGCAGTCAACCTATCTCCCTAAAATTACACAACATAAGCATGAGATTTGTGACTTATAGAGTTAATGGAACACGCGTTATCACTTCAAATCATTTAAAAAGTAAGTCACTACATACATACTCTCTAAACCTTATACATCGAGTCATAATATTTCTTAAATTAATTACTTTGGTTCAGTAATTTCTCCATGCCAATTTTTTTTATAAAATACAATATGTGCGAGAAAAAGACACATTTGTAAATTAAAATAAACATTTTATTAAAACGGTTTTAGAATCCGGGGTCACCACAAACTCAGGTATAAAAGATTGTAAAGAAACTAAATACATTCAGAGTCCACGTCTTCTAAAAATCCACCAAAAAAGTAGAAATGTAACGCATGTGGTGAGACTGTCATTCATAGTGTAAAACACGAGAGAGCTATTTTGAGTCTATGGAAGTCTATGGATCATAGACGTAAGTTTCAAGGCTTTCCGGCGGGGACTTGCAAATTGCTCTAGTACGTTTTTGTTTTAATATAGTTTTGCAAAATAGTTAGAATCATTATCGACCTACCCAGTTCTAAACAGGCTATTAGTTCTATCCATTCGGTAAATTACATATTACATGTATGAATATAGCAGTTGCTACATTTCCTCATTCTGTCCCTCACGGCGGCAACTACTATTTGTTACGGACTGTCTGTATCACACGCACATGAGATAAAATAGCTTTATCTCGAGATATCAAGACTCATTTTCAAAGTGGCCGAATATTATTAGAAAAGAAAAGCAGACAATGAAAGTTTTGAATGTAAAAGTGACGCAATTATCGTAATGTACATAGTATAATGTACTAAGATATAAACCCTCCGCAAAAAAAAATCTCCAAGTGATAGTGAAATGTAAGAAAAAAAATCATTCTTCAATCTAGAACAAATTTTTTTTATTCCCATTTTTATTCAAAACTTAGGAGGGGGTAGCACTTTTTTTAATAAGTGAATGAATGAGATGATTGTAATATAAAAGCTTCATTTATTTTACAATCATCTCATTCATTCACTTATTCATAACTTCTTTTGCCTTCGGACTACAGAAATCAAAAAATATGGATTGCTCTGTCTGTTTTAAACACAAAAACAGATAAAGGATTAAACTTACAACACCCATAGTTTTTGTCGCAGGTTATTCCAATTCCCATTAGTTTAATAACATTGTAACAAATATTAAAAACAAAAAAAGCTTATTTAAACCGATGGCAGTAATCCATCGCCAGACAGATGACAGTTCTTTTCTTTCACTCAATTGAATTATGAACTCTGTGCCATATATACAATAGCAGTCTTTGGTCTGTGCGCTTAATGACGTTCCGTCAGTCCGTCACTCAAGTCAGTCAGTCATTGTCGGCGCGATATAGCAGTCGGTTAATTTGCTCGCAGCTTTCGAATGTTTACGATTTTATAAACATTTGTTGAATAGAAACAATTTTGTGGGCGAATGCGGGCATGGGCGCCCGCCTGTAATATCTTTTTGTAAGCGAGGTAAGAATTTTATTATTAATTTTATGGCTACCCCCTTATTCTGAAATCAAAATTGATTATGTATTTTTTTTATGTCATGGATGTGTAAGATGATTTTTATTAAATTGGCGGTATAACGGTATTACGTAACTTATGGCGGATTTGGGCTCCAGGCGAGGCGCGGGAGATAGGTAGGTACCTGGCCACGCGGTTATTACGTAAGGAAATTATGTAAGGTATTCTATAACAAAGGGATGGTTATAGGGACGGTCATGAAAATGTGTAATTGTTCTGAGAGCGCGATTCGCATCGCCCTGGCACTTGTCGGCGGGCGTGTAAATATTGTAGCGTAAACAAGACGCGCGGCGGCACCCGCTCGGCCACTAACCGACCGTTCAGCAATTAAAGCTATTTTACTTTGGCTGCTCTGTCTAAGGCAGCACAGTTCACATTACAGATCACCATATTAAAACGTGTCCCCAACAAAGAGCTTTGTTCATACTCAATTGCAAATTGCATAATTATTATTACATAATTTGATTGAATTTCTGCGGTTATTGCGAATTCTATTACGAGATGCGATTTATAATTATGTCGTTGTATTTATATCTTCATGCCTATTTTGGCTAATAGTAATCTTGTTAGTGTTTGTTTTACATAATATTACTAAGTTGCCTGCTACAAAATCCTTTATCTAAGTTATGTAACATAACTAAAGGTAGGTAACTCGATACAAAAACTCGATAACGTAAATTGATATTTAGATCAATTTATTTTGTAACAGTTTTTAACCTAGTTGGTGTTACATATTATTTTATATTGAATCAACACGGTTACTACTCACTTTACTGTCGGTAGACATGTGGGTATGTCAAATTTGTTGTTGTTATTCAACATTTCAATCATCTATTTGTTTTCTAAATCGATCTTCAATATTAATTATCCCTGACAATTTCCATGATTACCAACCTTATTTGTTAATAGCTTATTGAACTTTAAACTTTACAGTTTGTAACTGAATTAATTCTAATTGGATTCTGCTATCATTCTTATAAAATCGAATGCAACTATAGGTACCTACCTACCTTGTCACTGGCATCCTTCTTCACTTAAGTCTGTCTAGCAGTTGACTCATAAATAATTACGGGTTATGTAAGGTATATTACAAATACACTAAGCAAGGTCACTAGTAAACTGACAATTGGGTTATATAACTCTATAAAATAATTACATAAAATTATTTATAGTAATAAAAACATGTGGCCTAAGCCTATCATTATATTGGGTACATTGGACTGGTACATAAACTTTTTCCTACGGTTTCACCTCTGTTCTTGAGGTTCCTCATTTGGGGTAGACGTAATACCTATACTTGCTTCGCCAATCAATACATTTGTTTTGACAACATTTTAGGATGAACACGACGGAGCGACTGCGGCTTGCCTGACGCCATCTTTCTTTCGTCGACCATTTGTTACGAAGTTGAAAAGTCGTCGGTATTACCTACCTTTATTCACCTCTTTCGAAAGCCCCGAGAATAGTTGTGATGTACTAACCATCACACAGAAGCTGGAAGAGTAGAGCTCTTCGTGCGGAGTTAGTCCGGGAAGTAGAACATAAAACCTTAAAGCTTCACGTCTGAGAGTCCACATCACTCTGGCGATGCTCTTCATGTTGCAATTTTCCATGGGCGCCGGTGACCACTTACCATCAGGTGGACCATCTGGCGTTGAGGTCAACTAGGACCTAGAATTGTCCGATCTAAAATACGCCCGTGATATATGTCGCACTAATTAATTGAGATTTATATAATGCCAGACGATGACGTATGGTTTGTTTACCATTTTTTTCTCTGATACTATCTCGGAACCAACTTTGTTTTAAATTTATTTACTGATTGTTGATGTCATTAGCGGAGGTTACAAAAATTGTGAATTGCGATTGAAACATTGCTGAGAAATGTGTCACGATCTAAATAAAAACACATCCTTGTGTGTGAGTAATGAAGAATCCAACGGAAGTGGCTTATTCATTTTATTATCTACTAATCAAGCGTATTCTGCAAAGGAAACAGTTGTTAATTCATCGGCTAATTAGATTACAGCCACTATTTGCTCTCGTCTCTGCCCGACTTGTCCCGAAATCATAAGTCAATGACGCAAAATTTGTACGCCGGTAACAGATGTGATAGTTTATCAAATCACACGTGTAGGGATAAAGAAATAAGGAATAGTAAACAAAGAGACGTTATATTTACATTTATTTGCGATATTGATAATCTATTATAATATATAAAATACGATTGTATCCCATGGACTCCAAAACGGTTATAGCGATTTTGATGAAATTTTCAGCCATCTTCAGTGCGTGATCTTGTAGTTTGGTAGCTTGTTTTTCTACCAATAGTTGCGCAATAACGCATGCCGGGAATAGAATGTACTTTATAAAAGACTTCTGAAAATTTAGGCCCTATGTTCATTTTGAAGTGAAAACTTCTTTAGCGGCGTTGAGCACTTTGTTTGGGATGGGTATGAAATGTTAAACTTGCGTCTGGACACGTGACCTGATCGAAAATTCGTTAGACGGTAAAAATGCACAACGTTAATGTTTAAGTTTTCACTTCTGCCAGCACTCCCGGAGTGCAACCCGTTGGTTTTTTTTTATAAAGCTTAACTGCGTTGCGCAAATTATAACGGTGCATTGCCTCAACTATCAGATTACATTTGAGCAGCATTTGAACAGCTTCGATATGTGTAAAACAGTTCCCAAGAACATAATCGTGTTTGCTCAACCGCTAGTTTTGTTATCTTGTTGAATTGAGAGTAAAATAATCATTAACATCATAAGAGAATTGTTTATACCGAATCAACGTTACGTATTAAACTAAGTAACAATTTCTGTCTGTATGTTGAACATTATTCTTTTTTAAAACTCTCTCTCTTCTCAATCCACCACCCCCCCACCCTTCTCCTCCTTCTTCTTATTGAAGATTCTATACCTATCGTTTTACAGAATAATAAAATGTTGTTATATGGGAAAATAAGATTATTTTTTATATTCCAAATACCTAATTAAAATAGTATTAATACGCGGAAAGAATGTAGATACTATAATTATTATTAACACATAACATTTAAAATGTATAAAAATGAACACATTTAAGATTTTAATAAACAATAAAAATTATAAGATAATAAATGGAACTAGATTTCTTATATAAAACTTAGACTTAAAAAATATTAGGCATAAGTATGGGTTATATCCGTCTCCCCCCGAGATAAGGGCATGTAGATATTTTTAACCCCCCTTCTCGACCTTCAGGACCCTTACGTCATTCATTAACTGCCTCCAATACACTTATTATTATAATATTATTCATCTCTGGCGATGCAGGCGTCGATAAAACGTTTGTATCTCTTAAATCATTGCTTTTCACGTGTTCAAGTAGTATTTTTAAGTGGGGTTGCATAGCAATAGGATTACATAACTACATGCAAGTATTTTAATACATGGTCATCTGGGTTTTGACGATGAGAAAATCTACATCAGATGCGGCAACTACATTCTTGAAGCTTATTTATGAGGCCTGAGCAAGATGTAATCAGCATTTTTGAGACCCCTCCACGGCTTTTGACTTGATACTTCCTTGACCCTATACTGCTTCTAATGCAGGGATTACTGGTACCACAACAAAGAGCCTTAGTCGAAATGTGTGTACCCCAGGATAAAATTTAGGGGCATTTATTTTTTTAGATTTCGGTGCCGGATTACTTAGTTGTCCTTCTGTCTACTAAGCATAAGGTATTGCATGGTCATCAGTTCGGTTTCACGAAGGGAAGATCTACATCCGATGCGGCAGCAACATTGCTGAGGCACATTTATGGCGCATGGGAGGATTCACAGGATGCGATTGGCATTTTTTGTGATCTGTCCAAGGCATTCGATTGCGTTGACCACCGTACGCTACTACTAAAACTTGACTTCTACGGAATTCGTGGAGCCGTTGGCGAGATGCCAATGTTTAAATTTTGTTATTATACCTATATAAGAATTGTTCGACTTTAGTTCGTATTAGAAAAATGTTTTACCATTTGTAGTAAATGGCCTCTCTGAAATAGTTTTATTTGCTGAAAACTTCATTATTTTTAAATTTAAAAAAATAATCATAAATAATTACAAAAGTTAGTAAAACTTATACTAATAGTGTCTAAATGGTTTGCTATGAAAACCTTATATTAAATTCTAAGTAAACGATATGCTTAAAGTTCTCTTCACTTAATGTAGCTTAAAGAGATAGCGAAGTAATAATAGATGAGAGCAATCTTGATCTCTTGAATAAAACAGTATTTTTGGGTCGAAAACTACAGTGGGGTATTTTTAGATTGCTGCATTTGCTGTACGGAAAATTAAACAATTGACGAATTGAGACGGAGAAATTAAGCAGTTGACGAATGTTGATGCGGCCAAATAAGGTTTTTGCATAAATTCATAGCGTTTTATCTTATGGTAATTTACTATGGGAAGCAGCCGACATAGAAACATTTTTTCTAATACGTAAGTCGCGAAATTACCTTTTAAATAATACAAGAAGACCTACGAAATAACAAAATCGCCAACAGATAAATAAAAATCGTAGAACTCTATACCTAACGGGTCCAATCGTAAATCTAACTTAACCACCATGAGACCCGCTAAAACACACAAAAAAAATCAGAATCGGTCCAACCGTTTAGGAGTTCAGTGAATAAACAGAGTGACTGGTGAGCTACCTTCAATATTTGACGACGTGATAAATGGCGATCATATATTATGAAAAAAAATAACATTAAAAATAAATATTAAATTACTTCTTAGTAAACTTAGTAAACAGTACACCGAGAGTCCCGTATTTACCTCCGCAATACTTGGATACGCGCAGCGCGCTATCAACACAGAATACATATATATGTACCTACACTGTACAGCTGTTGCCTACCTACATCAAGACCTCTCCCCATGTATGATCCGCATGAGCATGATCCGTTTTCCCTTCATACTTAAATCCTGGCTTAGGACAGGCAAAAATACCTAGGTAACCAATAAGGTAATTTGTTGACTAAATAAAGTGTAGAATGTAGACAATATAATTTTAGACAAGGTTAAATCTACAGAGCCACTGAAAAGTTCACGAACATTGGTATTTTCGGCGTATTTAAAAAATGGAATCATACCTATGTACAACGATTGAATTTACTTAAACTACCTACCTACCTACGTATTTACATATTTACACTAGTCTTCAAGTTGTTCAAAATGTGTACCGCCTCGTGTGATGCATAGTTCGGCACGTTTACACATATTGCCTTTAACGCGATTTAAAACGAACGGATCACCTTGCAAACTATCATTAACACGCGTCTACGCACGAAAAAGATCCAGGTACTCTGTGTTTGTGTATTGATGAGCCATACTTAACTACCTAGCCTAGATACTTATCACGGGTCACAGGTCACACACACACACACACACTCACACGGCGCGTAAATATCTACGATCGCGGGGCGCGGAGGCAGGAAGCGGGAACACGGACATATGAGACTGTCGGCGTTTGCGCTTACACTAATGAGTCGGTGCGGTGATGCAGGTAGTGAACAGGTAGTGGAGTTGTGGGGGTGAGACTAGCTCGTGCCGCTCATTACTAGATCAACTTAAACAACAAACACCGCGGCGTATTTAGAGAGTATAATATCCACATTTCGCTTATTTTTAGAGAAATTTTAGTCAAAAATTAAGCACCAAATTTTATTATATCATTTTAACGAGAATCGAGTACCGAGTACTCTCCATAAGTATCGAAGGTATCTCACCAGTCACACTGTATAATTAATTAATACATACGTACAGATGAATTATATATAAAAGTAGCTGTTTAGTTATCCTGTCAAAATAAGTACATACAAAAGTCACAAAAAAAAGTGCAGGAATTCGATCGCAGATGAGACATGAATATTTCAAGTGGGCGTGGATAGCCAATGAAATAACTAAAAATACAAGGACTCGGGCCCGATTTTGATGAAAACTAAAACAGCATCATTGCATTTTTTAATAATAATCAATATTACTACCCAGGAATCGAACCCGTTGATTTTAGAAAGTAAAATCACTGTTTTATAGGGTTTATAGGGTTCGTAATTAGGAATAAATTCTGTGAAGTTATTATATGTGTAGAATAACATTAGACAAACATAAGCCAAACGTCGAGCCTCAATAAACTGAGGCTTAATTCAGTACAATCATGGTACATTATGGTAGGTAACGTATTTTGTTAAAAATAAGCACAATTCTAGGAATTGTTAGTAAAAAAAAACAATGTTGCAATTTAAATTTTCACCAAAATCAGGCCCGAGACCCCTTTGAGTATTTTTCTCTATTCCTCATCGTTTCGGATTTGGCCATCCAAACACTTGAAGAACTCATGTTGTATATAAAGATATAGTTTTAATATGTAGAAAGTATAATAATATATTACTACCTCTATGCCAAAAAGATATAACTGTTCGCCAAAATACCTACGCAGTTGCATTACAAGAAAAACATTACAGTTTTTATAAGAAATTGCTCTGCTAGGGTCACCTTTTGACGACCTCTCACGATCCCGACTATTGACGTCCTACGCAACGGGGCAACAGCTAGTCTAGCACATAAGGTCACACCATGTGTATTTATATAATTACCTAGTATATTATGACTAACAAAAATTAAACATTTTTTTGCCTTTCTTAAATAAACATTAAGCAACATCGCAACACGGTAATTTAGCTACACATTAATCATACCTACCTAACACATAAAGGTTATTGAACGATAGCGGCGTAATGTGAACGCCTTGCTTTATCTCACTATATTTAAAAATATATATCTATCATCATATCCACGGTTAGTAAATTATACGTATACAGTGCAATGTTTCGATTGAAGATCAGCGATGCGTAAACATAATCGTTAAAGTGGACTAGATTAGCGATGAGCTACTGATATATTATTCGTTTGAAAATTATCTGTCACTCACCACTGGGTTGAGTGACAGACGTCAGATTTCCCAACGAAGGTCGGATTCAATGGTCAATTGCAATGAAAATGAGAGTAATTTTTCTGTCAGGCTTTGTGTGGCCACATAATCACTTGCCAAGGTCGTTGGAGGATTTTATTTCTAATGTCTTCACTATACCCCATTACCTTTTACCTTGCACCTACACTGCCGCTCAGTTAGCAGTTAGGTCTTCTGAAACAGAAATCCGGTGAACGTACTTTGGACCTTTTCACCGTCGGATCGCCCACTCTGTCTCGTCTGCAATGTCAACCTGGCTGTCGCACTCACCGATGTGAAAATAATCATTAGGTACATGTAAGTTCCACGCGGGGCACCTACAGATCACTTGAGCTTAGTCCGTTCAGAGCCATCGGCACAGTGCTGATTTATCCGCGTTAGGGTGCAAAACCCATTTTCGGCCAACGTCCGCCAGTCGACTGTTCCCGATCAAATTATTATAGTAAGTTTACATTTATTGTTATATTAATTAAATTCATCGTACTTGGTACTTACGTAATAATATGTACATAATTGTGCGTCTTGAAATTTAATTATTAGGTAAGAGTGTGTATTGTAAAGTATTTTTGGCAAAAAAGTTGTTTTTCCTTAACCCGATCGCTATGATTGTGGTTACGTAATTATTTATTTTAGGGAACAAAAATTCTTCCCTCTCTCAGTACCTATATTTAAATTTATACTTAACTTTATTCTTTTTTTGTGTGTTTAATAACTCTGAAAATATATTACGGGATTGAGTTTTGACTAAGTTTTCTATCGTATCTTAAATTATATCTGAAAGAAGTTTGTTTAATCCTTTTTAAAGATTTGCTGATTGATTATATGTAGTAAATTTACATTTGTTTGACCACAGTGTCACCATGGTAAGTGATGATGTGGTGCCGAAGGTACAAAACAATGCCCTACATCCCGCTATGGTTTCAATTTAAATATTAGCATTGCGCCCCGCGATTTTACCTACAATTTAGCGAATCTCCCATTTTCCCTATTTTATTAGGAACTAGCTGACCCGACAGACGTTGTCCTGTCTTAACTATGAATTGAATTCGATTCTTCCGATTGAATCGACAGTGAAATGTGCACTAAGAAATTATAAATTAATGATTTTATCAATATAATTCCGACCCATGCCTCTGCTTTAAACGATATTGTTTTGACAATTAAGTCTTACGACTGACATTTATGTCAAACTCCATAAGGTTATATTATAAAAGTTTATATTGTCAAAAGCGGTAAGGTTAGATAAGAAAAGTTAATATGGTCGTTATATTTTCTATTGTTTCGCACCACTTCCTTAATTTTTTCTTTCATAAGAACCTTCTCCTGACAATAACAAACACAACAAAAAAATAATTAGTGAAATCGGTCCAGCCGACGTGCGTGATGCCGTGACCAAGGGAAATAGGGATTCATTTTTATATATAGATAAGATTGTTATAAAACACTAACTGTCCCAGACAGACGTTAAGTCCATACAAAAATGCAGGTATTCGACTGCAGCGCCACCTACCGGGTCCAAATGTGAATCTAATCCAATCTACTGGTACACACATAGAAATATCAGCAAAATCTATCCAGCCGTTTAGGAGGAGTCTAATTACAAACACGCACAGAAAATTCATATACATACGAGTATATACTCGTATAATGATTTAGTATTTAAATAATGTTTATGTATTTCTATTTTGATAAAGATCTATCTTGAAAAATTCTTTATCACTTAACATTACTTACTTACTACCTTATCTCTAAATTATATAAATCAAACGATCTCTTTTTGTCTCGCTTACTCTTATACGGGTTTCTTCATACAATCCCACGCAGGGGTAGCAGGGGCGGGTCGCTATTAATCAATAATAATAAGCTAATCTTATAAGTTCATGTTGCTATGCCAACAATTTTTTTTAGTCTGTATTGATCTCTCGGTCAGCCTTTATTATTTACAAACTACTAGAAAGAAACGAGAAGGTTCTCAATTACATTATTTTTGGTAACTCAGTTTAACTTTGTTGTTGCCATGACATTATATATAAAACTGTCTTCATAACACCGCATCTTGTAATGCTTACGTGACAGCAATTGACTTGAATAGGGGTGATGACTGACATGTCAAATAATTTACTTTTTTGAAAAGTCAAAACGATCCTTTGAATGGAGTTTTGTATTATATAGATAGTTATGACGTCATAATTGTACAGCATCATTAGAGCTTTGTACTTACAAAACGTACAAAAAAATTTGCTCAAATTTCATGTTATCGTGTATCTTTCACTGTTCAATACACTGGTTAGTGTTGATCATTTATCTTGAATACAGTATGTTCCCTGACATGAATTGTACCATTCAAATACGCCTCTATCATAACTTACTTACGTACTTATTGCAAAGCGCTATTACGATAACAGTGAGGTGGTACCGAATGCTTGTGGCATGCCTCTACCAGAGTCAGTAAGCCAGTAGGTCGCCTTATGTAACAGTTATACCGCTTACTTCGCTTTGCGTAAGAATCGCGCCGACCGTTCGTCGTGTCGTGATCGTGACTCGTGGGCAAATCACTCGAGAGGTAACTTTTAATCTTTTTTTTTTAATATCCCCTCGGTTGCAAAGCTCTCGGTTTTGATTCCCGGTCGTAAGGACATTTTATGGCAATTAATGTGTGTAACATATTATTTTCTTATTTAAATGTAGGTGACTAACTCTTGTAGGGTGATCTGATATAGTTAATGTACGGAAAATCTGTTTTTTAAATTAATTATTATCTACTAACACAATCCTGCGGTTTCTTCGGTGTTAAAATGAATAGAAAGTCCATGACCCTCTCCGTACCTTAGGTAACGTGTGTGCCATATTTCAGCAACATCGATCAGCAATTTTGCTGCGAAAACGTTACAAACAAGATACTTTGGAATTTATAATATTTATATAGATTAATTAGTTGGACACTACAGCATGTTCCGTCAACAATCCGTCCACATCTCCCGCATTAAGTAACTTAGTTTCAAACTTAATCCCACTGACGGAGAAAACTTATATACCGTCTCCAATCTTAAGTTTTGTCCACAATCTATCGGATATCGGGAAATTTCGACGACGCGGCGGCCAGCACACATAGTGATCAAACTTTGACCATTCCATAGTACACATAAGTTAAATAGATGTTAACATAAGAGCGGTGGTAGTTCGTACCCCGCGGGAACTATAAAGTTCATCCTAAAGTAGGGATGAACGCAACATATTCTTCGATTCGAACAATGTAATTGAAAAATTAAATAACATCGATATCGTTAAGGTCATACAAAATTCAAAGACTTCAGTGCCACCTTGCGGACTGCACTAATAGAGGCCGAAGCTGTTACCACCTCCAAGGAAAAGGGGCAACGCGATCGTAAATTCAATCTAACCTATTTCTATAAATGTTCGTTTCACGTCAATAAAATCATAAAATATTCAAAGACTTCAATGGCGCCTTGCGGACTGCACTAATGAAGGCACAGCTATAACCCCCTCCTCCAAAGGGGGGCAACATGGTGGTATAATAAAAAATAACAATTTCTACAATTGTTCGGTTGACGTCTATAAAGTCATCTAATATTCAAAGACTTCAGTGGCGCCTTGCAGACTGCACTAATGAAGGCAAAGCTACAATTACTCCTCCTCAGAAGGGGGCAGGGCGATGGTATAATCTATAAAAACAATTTCTACAAATGTTCGATTGACGTCTATAAAGTCATCTAATATTCAAAGACTTCAGTGGCGCCTTGCCGACTGCACTAATGTAGGCAAAGCTACAATTACCCCTCCTCGCAAGGGGGCAGGCCGATGGGAAAATCAATAGAAACAGTTTCTAGAACTATTCGTTTGACGTCAATAAAATCATATAATATTCAAAGACGTGGCGCCTTGCGGACTGCACTAATGACTACCACCTCCAGGGAAGGGGGGCACTGCGGTGGGTAAATCAATAGAAATAAGTTCTAGAAATAGGTAGGTTCTAAACAAAGCTAGCTTTGCGAAGGTCATTTGCGACGTCGGAACTGAAAGTACCGCCTCGGAAGTGAGTCGATCAATACTGCACCATTATTCATTATTCAGGCTGCGACGCAGTATAACGGGGGAACTAATATGGCGCAACGACGTAGTACCGATACCTAATGAAAGGGCTTTTCAGATTTCTTACTCACGTTGTGTGAAATTTTCAACTTCTCATACAATATGCCTTCGCGTAACTGACTGAAAGTTTTCCAAAGTCTGTTTTTAACTGTTACCCAAGTGGTTGAGCCCTAATTGTAAGAAAACTTCAACCATTGGGCTGCACATAGGGGCTTTTATTTGTTCTGCCCTTAAACTTTCCTATGCATGAACAAGCTACATCATGGAATATTTTTAATTATTTTTTTATGTTACTATGCAGTTTCATTGTGGACATATCTCACTTGTTACTTTCTGTAGGTGTATAGGAAAGTTATCAGCTCATTTTGCGTAGTTTCAAAAATCTATCTATTTCGTGTGAAATATTCGTTTGAATCCCTAACTAAGTTGCTTCGTGACTGAATCGGCAGTGGGAATAATGTTAAAGACCGTCAGTTCAACGTGGGTACGTTGTAATAAACTCAATTATTGGTTCGTGCACATTTTCCAAGAACGATGTGATAACATTGATAAAAGATAGGAAATTGCAAAGGCTGCATCCTCTCTGGCGGATGCACATATTCCCCACCGCCATAGGGCTTCGACGCTTTGCCCATACATAATTGTGTTATGTGCTCGCTGAGTGCTTTCTGATCAACAAGGTGCCGGCGGTGACGGGCACTCGCCGGAAGCCCGCAGCTGCATAGGGGTGGTACGATGAATAACTTTGTTCTCGAATATTCCCAGTTCTATGTTAAAAAATAACATAATATCGGTTACTGAGACCTATTTCAGCATCAACTTTGTAGTTACTTGCTTAGATTTATGGGCAACTGATTATATTTGATTCGATTAGATCGATTATTCTTAAATGTAAGAAAATAGTTATGTTTTATATTGACTATAAAACATAACTATTTTAGATAGATAGAACCATTTTCAACAAGTAGTTAGGAGACGCCATCGCTAAAAGTCCTTACGGATGCCTAGATAACGGATTTTTACTAATATACAAATTTACATGTGTGTGCCAATTTTTTAACCAACCAATGCCTATTTAACGAGGCTCTTAAAATAGTCAATTCGATAAACGATAAAAATCTGCCATTTTGATATACGTTAGAATTTTAGGCGTCTCTTAATTAGTTAATGAAAATGGGCATAATTCTCCTAGGTTAGGCATTGGTTTGTGAAAATGGTGTATTTTTTCTGTTCTTTGTTCTCAAACTTTGGTGTCAGAACAAAGAGGAAAAATATACAGTAAAATATCGGCTTCGATGTCAAAAGGTAATCCTTTTCGAAATTAAAAATTATGTTCGTGGTCTATGATTTCTTTGTTATGATTAATTATTTATTATTAAAATTCTTAAATAACCGACTCGTTCCGCTTGAGGGTTGGGTGCCCCCAACTGTCCCCCCACAGGTAGGTTCGATCGATATCCCCCCTAGGCGAACCTTTGTGTGCATGCTGTCGATTCCGAGTCTGCGTGTAAATGTCTATGTATGTCCGACCTATGCATTTAAAGTAGTCTATGCAGTTATCAGTCGCCCGTCGTGCGGACAACAGGTTCCGCTCGGTCTCGATCAGGCCGGCAATTTTCCTTTGTTGAGTTTGAACTTCACTTAGATACGGCATAAAATCAACAAGTATCTATTCACTGCTCTTCGGTTTTCGGCCGGTTTGAGGCTTTTTAGCCATCAATATTTTTATTTGCATTCGGTGCGCATTATATTTGATCCTCGAGAAGCTGGTGCCTTCAGAGAGTCTCAGGTACTTGAATGTTTTTTTTTTCTTTTCAGTAGTTTTTATTTATTTGCAGCCATTGGTTTTATTTTACGTTTAGTTTTGCTATTGTTAATTAATTTGCAGTTTTTCTGTGTCTATCGGGAGGGCTTGTTCAGTTATTAGATAATGTACAGTTGTGTAAAAATATCTATTGGGATTCTGAAAAACATCAACGAACTTAATTCGACGTTTTATTTAACATTACATTGAGATTTAAAACATTTTTTCAAATAGCGACGAATATCGTTCCAGATGCAACTCCATATTTTATTCCGCGGTATTTTCTCGAAGCTTGACCAACAACAATCGTAATACTTGCTGGAGAATTTATTTATAGTTGTTTGAATTTCACATTGAATTTCATTGCAATAGGGCGAAATACCCCCATTGTTCGGACTAATTCGGTTACTACGCCGAACTGTATGTAATATTTTATTGAATGAGTTTTTCGGATGCTGTTAGCAGGCGTGGTGTTCCTACTGCGTCATTACAAATGGACAGGACAAATGATAAACTATTCGATTAAATAATTGACCAACCTAGCTTCCAACGATTGTTATTATACATATAAAATTTACAAAAATCAATAAATGAAAAAAAAATTTTTTTTTTCTAAATCGTAATATTGTAACAAATTTTATAACAGGCTATGAAATGGAACGAAAGAATGTGTCTGATACGTCTCCAAAGACAACGAGCGACCGATATATCTAATTGAAATATTATTTTATAAGATGTTACTTAGCTGTATTTTATGAGTCTGAAACTGTCTTAACTGATTAAAAGTTATGAGAATTTCATAGACATTGGATTAAATTACGCTTTTAGTATTGAATTAAAATTAACTGGTAGATGGTAGCCGGGCAGGCGGGTACTACGTAGTATAGGGTACCTTTTCTATAAGTGGTTATCGCCATGGCATGCGACGTCAATATCCTCAAAACTATAATTTAGGGCAGAAATTAAAAAAACTTATAAAGAAAATTGTCAATTCCATAAAAACAGTAAAAAAAAACAATTCTTTTCATCTTATAATATAATTAGTAAGCTACAAGCATCAATTACAAAAAAACAATAGAAAGATAAAAATCTTTTCTCTTAATAAAATTATTAGTAGGTACTTATATTAGCAGACATTTGCGTAGGCGTACAACAAGGGTATCCTATTATGATTTTCTTAGTATTGTATTCCTTTATAATTTCTGACACCTACATTGTTTTCTTCTACGATATGATGGCTATAATAGTTTCTCGAAAGATGCAACGTACCTAATGTCTCTATTCAGGATGACAGTTTGGGTGTTACTTATCATTCTGCTTTAGTATGCGGACAATAAGACGCACGCGCATATCGTCGGAAATTTCAAAGAGCTTCATCGCTCAAACTGTAGATTAAAATAAAAAAGTTATTGAGTTTACTCTATGGTAGACTTACCTAATGATACCCAACACTTGTGAGAATCAGGTTTTTTACATGCCTAAGTCGCATTAATAAATAGCCATAAAACAATTATTTGGTACTTTGATATTACTTTGTTAAATATTTAAAACATTTAAGACAGATTGTAAAAAAATATTAGTTTCTGGTCGGATCTTCTTAGTTGAAGGGTGACTTCCGAACCGGTCGGTGGTAGCTTCAGTAGCTGTGACCTTCATAGGTATATATATGAATAGCAAATTGAAATAATATTTAAATAGTTAAAATAAATATAAATATATCACAAATTTCATTCAAACCAATTAACGTTGAAAGTATTTCCAAAATAACTCACAAAATACTTATATAATAAAGTGATTTGGAAATCTCGTATAACATTTTTGAATATCCATTGCCACCTTTTGCTTACCACTGGAATTTATTTCATCACTCCCCACGTGTATGGAGTGCCAGTTCAATTAGTTTTTTCTTAATTACACTATTGTTCATAGAGATCTGTTTCCTTTCAAATTGTTTACATAAATTGGGAATAGTACCGAGTAAAATATGTCATGCGGACTGACGGACGAACTGAACAATATTAGTAAATTTTACAATTTTAATTATAATCATGGTAAAGGCAAAAGCGCACGATATAAAATTTAAGTCACTGGAGCATTATTCACCATGCCTATAAAAAAACTGAGTCCCAATACCTCTTACACGCAATTAGTGGATATATTATATACTCAATGACAATTTCTCAAATTAACTTCGAATGAGTTTGTGGGCTAGTTGGGAGTAGTGTAGCTGAATTCCAGCTCTATATCAATCAAAGTCACCAAAGAAACTTTTCTGAACTTCGAAAGGTGGACACGGGAATCAACTTTAAGAGTTTTGGTGATTTCCTCATGCAGTACGGAAAGCCTGCAATAGTCCACCCCTTAATAAGCGATATAAAGATCTTGTTTCGGCACGTGGATTTAAAAAAAGGATATGTGAGACTCGAAACGATTGCGAACAGGGAAGACAAATTATGAGCCTTTAAAGAGACTTTAATCTTAATTTGGCATGGCATGTCATGGGAATGGAAGTCTCAATTAAAATTGTCAGGCACCTTTTGTGATGTGCAACCTTATGACCTACTACTGCACTAATAATTAAAAAATAAACGATAATTGAAGCCCACACTATACTCCTAAAGGTACCTGTAATGCTTATGTCAGATATATCTGTGTATGGTCATCTAACAATGATGAATTGCTACGTGACCCAAATTACTTCAAATTGCAGACAGATCAAATGAATCACTTGCAGCATTCGACATGAAGATGCTAGAGTTGTAAGACACAAGTCCACAAATATGACTTGATGTAATTTTTTACTCGAGTCACTTTAAAAAAATTTCACGAGCTCAAGACTTTTGTAGATCTTTTCACTGGTTTTTACTTTTCACCCATTTTTAGTAACTAATACCTAACTTAGTCAACTCCTTACACAATACTGTCAATTTTACTCGTTTTGGGAGTCTGGAAAAAAGTACTAGATCAAGTCACAATTAAAATCTTAAAATTAGACTCTCTCTTTTGGTTAATGATTAAGTTTGACTCCCAAAACTCAAAGGGCTCACGATTCGTGAGTAACTAGTGAGTGTTGAGAAATTTACTCGAGTCTCGAAATGATGACTGAATGTCTCGAGCCTTTACAACACTATGCGCTCGCTGTTGCGGGTGTGTCGATTGCATAAAGCCGTATTGGCGTATATACCTACTTTGTGATCGGGCTGCACGCTTGCTGCGCCGGCGCCCGCTCAGTTGGACCGTTGCGTCTGCGCAACCGGTTTGCACACTGGGCCAAGTTCATCGTTTAACACCGCTTGCCAATGGCCAGTCTTTTTGTTTAGTTGTCAACTGCCATTATTATCGGTACATTTTGTGACGTACCACAAGCTACTGCCGATGCTGCTCTGTAGACTGGAGATTAGGATCGAGCAAGATTTTTCTTTTTTTAAATGTTGCAATAATTATGTTCTTTTTGGGGAAATTTTGCAAGTATATGTCATGACTGTATAATAAAAGAATTTATTTTAATATTAATGAAACATTTTGGAGTTAATTATTTGTGGTTGCAGGATGTTTTTGTATGTACAAAATTGCACCACTTATTATTTTGCGACGTGTAGTAGGTAATATTTTTCGGTAGAATTTACAAAAAATTGCGTCTTATAATAACAAAATACGAGGCCTAACTGGGGTGATATAATGAAACAAATGCCATGAAATAAAACTAATTTATGAAAACCGTCTAGACCCAACAAAAAACACAAGAACCTCCTTTTTAAGCCGGTTAAAAATCAAATGTCAACATCAAATGCATCGTTATCACTCGTTCGGTATCGAATAGCGACTGCGAGACACAGATAAGGCAATTCGACAACAATACAACTTTTCAGCTATCGCACTCGTGTATGAGGTCACGTTTCAGATAACTGTGTTATGTACTATTGTTTACATTACATAACATAAAAGCGGTCGCTCGATTCTTATAGTTTTCTAACTCCGTATGGGATGGATTCGAGTCTTACGGTTATATAAGTAGCTTTAGCTATTTGGTACCCTTTTGTATCGTACATTTATTAAATTTGTTACCATTATTATGATTATTAAATATTTAATTTTATTTCCAGAATTTGTGAGCGCTTGCAGTACTGGGAGTGAAGTAGCCTTGTTTGACTTCGAATTGCACCCATTGAGTGTCAACGTTTAGCTCTGATGGAAGGGTCGTTAAAGATGCCGGTTACGGCGCAGTTGCCAGAGACGGCGGAGGTGCCGGTTATGGCGCAGTTGCCTGAGAGGGCGGAGATGTCGGTTACGGCGCAGTTGCCAGAGATGGCGGAGTTGCCGGTAACGGCGCAGTTGCCAGAGGTGGCGGAGATGCCGCTGATGGCGCAGTTGCCGGAGATGGCAGAGTTGCCGCTGATGGCGCAGTTGCCAGAGATGGGGGATTTGCCGCTGATGGCGCAGTTGCCAGAGATGGGGGAGTTGGCTGAGATGGGGGATTTGCCGGATATGGTGGAGTTGCCAGATATGGCGGAGTTACTGGAGATGGGGGAGTTCCCGGAGATGGTAGAGTTGCCGGAGTTGCCAGAGTTGCCAGAGTTCCCAGAGTTGCCGGAATTGCCAGAATTACCGGAAATGCCGGAGATTGTAGAGTTGCCAGAGACGGCGCCCACACCCCAGATGTCGCAGTTGCCAGAGACGGCGCCAATGCCGAAGACGACTAGCAGCGGTGGTGATGATGAAAGAGTCGACGACGTACCAATGGCGGCTGAAAACGCCCAAGCGGATTTTTCATCAGAAAACTCACGATCGCAAGATTCACCCCACTTCTCGGGTCGTGCACAGACATTCGATTCGGGCGTAAAGGAAATGAAAAGGAAATTGGCTCAGATGGAGGAAGGAGTGGACAACTATAGTGTCTTCTACATGAACGATGATTGGGACGTTGATACATTGACGCCAAAGGTGAAGAGCTTCGGTGCAACGCTGCCGCCGGCGAGTACCCTCTCCCGGAAGATGGCCGATTCGATGATTAAGTACGCACGGGAGCACAATGTGGTAAATGAACCCGAGGTGACTTGCGTCGACTGCGAACAGTTCCCCTTGCTTCCTGTGACTGGAATCTGCGGCCACACGCGATGCACTCAGTACGTATTAGTCTTTTACAGGCCGATTGATCTTTTGCCGCCCTATCGACTGTACAGTGGATTATATGCATTATGCTAACGACCTAAAGTTCACTTTGGCTACGGTCTCTCGATCAACTGGACTCGGGCATTTATCCACTGTTGATTCAAAATGTTGTATTTAAATAATTTTGACCATTAAAATTTCGGAATCTAAGTTGTTTAAAAAAACTTCTAAGCAAAAACTCTTCTTCTCTTCTCTACTCGAGCCCGGATTTTTTTTATTGACTCAAATACTTTTAATGAATAATTTATTTATCTTAGGTGCATAAAGGATAATGGAGCATGTCCTTGCGGGGAGCCAGCGCGGGAGAATTTGCACGTGAACACTCTGATACAGGATTTGGGCAATAGAATGCTGCAAAAGTAAGCATACATTTACCTTTCGTGTTGTTTTTTAAAGATTCTTAATTTAATGATTACTTTTTCAATATTGGGTAGATTGATTTATTCAGTTTAAAAAAAACAAAAGATGGCGATGATTTACTATCATTTACTACCACTAAGTAATTAAAATAATCAAATATTTACCAAGAAATGTTCTTTAGACCACTTTATTAAACAAAACATATATTTTGGTACAATTTGTCATTTATAATGAATAATAAGAAAGCAACTACTACCATTATTACTTTACGTCTTTTTTGTGATATGTCTGACGAATTTTCTTTTTACAGCATTGTCCGGCCATGCGTCGTCCCAGGGTCAAAGAAACGGTCTCAAGTAAACACTGATTCATCGCCGCAGCCAGGTTAGTCTATCTTCGAATCACTTTAAGATCATAGGTGCTGCTACTGTTGTGCATCGCTGAACATCATTTATTCTAAATGTCTTTCTATTTGAATAGGAGGAGAAGAAAAAGAAAAAATGTAATTTAGATACATCGTGTCAAACTTGATTATTCTTTATTTTGATCGTTCCAGCTTAATGTAATATTTAGGAACTCTGCTACTATCCAGATTTTTTCTTTGTAAAATAGGCAGCAGTGTCGCCCATTAATCATAAAAATATAGGTAACACAAAATCTCGTCGATAGTTACTTAACAAAAAAAACAACAAACTGAAGAGAAAATTAAACTTAATAATGTTTACCTGTCTATTTATATAGAATTCTAGGAAAAGAAATAAGCGAGAGCTGAAACCATTGTATCTCGTGCTATTAATTCGTGGAAAACAGGTGTTGTTTATTAACCTTTGTTGCCCTTCCGAACAACTAAACAAGTAAAAACAATATTCTTTATCAATGTAACGGAAATTTCTTAGACAAGATATCAAGTTCTGGAAAACTGAAGAGGGTTGCTGTAATAATGTTTTCTTCATTTTAATGTTATAAGAAAACTTGATCTTCGTTCTGCACCTACTCATAAAACAATTTTCTCTCACAACATCGGCAACATGAACCTTAAACTTTGTCTCGAAGGAATCGTTTTCCATCGCTTGCAATAAACCAATTTACTTCACAATTTATAGCATTTATATTTCAATCTTCATGTACTTACGCCCACGTCTTACTGCTTAGTGCCCACTACATAGGATGTTGTATCGAATCGCCGGAAATTAATATTGGAAAATGGTATTCCATTGCCTTTAAGCAGCTTTTCTATTTCAAACGAGACTAAGTACTGGGAACGGCTCTTCGTGGGCTCATTTCAACATTATTTATCATTATTATTCTGTTATATTATAAGCTTACAAATATCGGTTTTATATCTACTTCATTCTGAGCGGTGATAGCATCGGTAACTTCGCCATTGTTGTCGAAAGATGCAACTATGGGACAACTTTACACTGGCCAGCATACTCTGTGAACATTATCGAGAGTTTAGACAACTTTGACAAGTTTTCGGATTGTTGTGAGGGTCAGTTCTGTTGTATAAACAGTTTGAGTATCACCTCAAGTACAAGCCCGCGTCAGTATTTAGGATGGTATTAAACAATTTAGTTTACTGTGATTTAGTGACTTTGAGCATTTAGAGACTAGACTGCAACTGCAATGTGGTTTTTTTTTAAATTATAGTAAATACCTTGGGACTTCGTTATACTCAGCCACTAAGCAGACCTACATATGTATTTTTTTCTAAATGCTTGCTTATATATAGATATTTAAACCTATGCACAGAACCAAGAGACATGTTCATTGTTCTTGCACACAAATGTTGGGAATCGAACCTGTGGCGTGGCAGTTAGAGTCTAAACACCGAGCCAACTAGGGCTAGTTTCGGGGTCAAATTGGGTATCTGATGTGCTATTTAGTTCGGAGGTGTGACTCGATTATTATAACTTGATAAATAATTATACGATGCTTTTGCCAAATGTTGCTCTATTTCGATAACTTGTGCGAATAGTTCTATAGACTTTTGTATTATGTAATATGTGTATGTGTATCAATCTCTGTATTGTTATTTATTACATAATTTGCATTGCGCAAATATTTACATATAATATGCCTTGGCGATTATTAATATTACAAAGCGAATCTGTTGAATAGATTTCAATGAAAATTTACAGATTATATTAAACCTGGAGTAGGTAGGTAGATTGGATATGTAAAGTCGTAGGACACATATAGGTAAATTAGTTTATTTCAAAGCATTTTTTTAATGACAGCGTTTGTTTAAAGCCGTCTATACACCTGACAGTAAGTGGTATGCGTATCATCCCTACGATATTAAGTCATTATAAGGTTTCCGTTTCCTGTAATTTCACCACCCCCTTACCACCCCAACTGAAGAAAGAAAAATGTGCATAACAGTTTATTTCACAAGGGTTTTTACGTCTTGGAAAATGGATTGGACATATCGACTGTATTATTAGGTTTCCGTTTCCTGTAATTTCACCACCCCCTTACCACACCAACTTAATAAAGACACACAGGTGCATGATAGCGGTTTATTTCACAAAGGTTTTTACGTCTTGGGAAATGCATTGGACATATCGAGTGTATTATTAGGTTTCCGTTTCCTGTAATTTCACTACCCCCTTACCACCCCAACTTAATAAAGACACACAGGTGCATAATAGCGGTTTATTTCATAATGGTTTTGACGTCTTGGAAAATACATTAGTCGTTTTATGATGTTTCAATTTTCTGTTATTTCACCACCCCCTTACCACCCCAACTTAATTTTGAAACACAGGTGCATGATAACGGTTTATTTAACAAGGGTTTTTACGGCTTCGAAAATGCATTAGTCATATCGATTGTTTTGTTTTTATGCCTCTGCAATGTTTCATGTTTGCTGCTGCTGTTTTTGTATTTAATGTTTTTGCTCGGCCAAAATTTTACTGCAAATGAATGGGATCCTGTCCAAGTTAAATAAAAGTAATTGTTACTTGTAAGAATACGGATCATACAATAACAATAAGTATATAACACTAGTGAATCTTACTAATAAAACTAACGCGAACGTTCGTTTCTTTTGCCATTACAGCTGATCGGATTTGAATGTATTCTAGAATACTGTTACTTCAAGGTATCGGATAGGACATAGGTTACTTTTCCTGATAAAACTGCATATGCGAAAGAGTGTAAGTTTAAGCCAACACCAGCCAGCGGGATGTATCGTTGATTAAAGCATAAAGGCTTACAATGCAAGACTCGTGTAATTGGCGGACAATCGCGTGGGCGTCAAACGTTGGTAATCGCGACTATTATGTAAATCGCCTGTTTGTTACAGGCGGCATTCTGTTTGGTACGGTTACATAACACGACGCGGCCGCCGCCTCGGCCACCAGGTCGCAGGTTACGTTTTATATAGGTCTCCCTAAATAATTTCTCGAAGTTAGTCGTCCACTTTGAGCGGCTTCGATCGTCGCATTCATATAACCCTGATCATTTATTATTTAAGTTACTGCAACGTCGCGTGCAACGTCGCGTGAAAGGGCGTTTTCAATAGAAGCCACTTAGCTTATCCTTCAATGTCACAATTTATTATTCCACATTCGTTTCCGATACCTAATTGGGTTTCAGCTTAAATTTTTAATTCGTTACTGGCCACGTTGATGGCGACGTGATCTTTTACGGTGAATTTTGAACTTTTAGTATTCTTTTAAACTTTATTTAGACTTAAATCATAGCATATTTAAGGTAATGCGGTAATATACGTCTTCTATATTGAGACCCGCGCTTATTTCTGTTATGTTAACATTCCCGAGAGAATTAATGTTTTCCCGAGTAAATACTTAGCCTATATCATTCGGGGTTAAAACAACTTACAGTCAGTGTAAGAATTTTTGAAATCGGATGTCTTGAAGATCAACTCTAAACTCTACCTAGTTAGAATATAAGTATAAATTACATGCAACGGTTTTGAAATGTCTTCTATATTTTGTATTCAGACAATAAGCACCTAGACAAATGCATTGTGTGCTTTATTATATAACATTTGAATACATTTTATGTCTGTTAAACCATTGTCGCATAAAGCATTGTATTGATGCATTGAATACGCTTCAGTGCAGCAGCCATCTTTTATACAAAGTGTTTACTATTATATTAAAGCTTTATTTTCTTTTTAAGATTAAAGCTTACAAGGGAGGCTTGGCTTTTTAACTTTTTAAATGTATGAAACGATGAGTTCTGAATTTGAAATCAATACGTCTCGTAAGGAGTACTCATACAATTTCAAAATTTCTTCCATTGTTAGAAAGCTACTCCTGAGTGACATATGTTATCTCGTAATAATATAATACATTAGATTGGTCAGGAACGCGGATGAAGCCGCGGGACTGTAGCTAGTTATTAATAAAACTCATCTAATGGCCAATTGAGTGGATTGACATTTAGCTACGTAATTAATTTAAAACTACTTGGGCACTAATGTATGATACATCTCTGCTCTAAATAGTTTAAAACAATGTCACTGTTTATGACTGTCGCTTATATTTTTTTATCTGTTCAATTGACGTGATATTTTCACCATCATTAAGAGAATTTCATCGTGAAGGTTTAAATGTGTTTTAAATATACATCAGGCTATGCGGGACGGGTCGTTACTACATTATATACTAAATATATAAATAAAAAAGATATCTGTCAGAAAAAACAACATATAACAAATACATTTTCTTTTATCATTTAATTTAAGTTTATGATGGCTAAATAAAGGCATTATAAACCATCTACAATTGTTAGTTGCATGATATCCAAATCGAGGATGGAAATTGCTGTTATTCAGATTGCAGTTAAGGGGGGGAGGAGATAACAAAGAGGCATTTTGAGCATAATGAGGCCTCACCTCCAAGCATAGCTAATGCATATTGGTCACGCACTGTCCGGTCATCTTGCCGTGTATCATTATGAATATAACGAGTCAGTCTCAAGCCTCTGTCAATAACAGACTACATTTAACATACTCATGTATGCGACATAATTGGTTGCTTGGTGCTCAGTGGTTAGATAGCCTATAACGTCACGTGTCTTCGATTCTCACTCAGGACAATCATTTGTATGTAATTTGTTATTTTTTTTTAAGTTTGTTCATAAAGATTATTTAATCTATTTAATATCATTTTATAAGATTGAGTAGTACTTAGAATCTAGACAATTAACAAAATATAAACCTGTAGTCCAATTATATCTGTACACAGCATCTCTAAAAAACTAAAATTTGCCCACCGCCTGGGGCTCCGGCCTCTCGGTCTATTTCCTTCCACACTCCCAGTCACCATCAGTCGTTCCAAATTATTGGTACAATCAGGGGAAAATGTTTAAACCCCCCTTGGACCCTTGTTGACTTACGACCTTAGCACACTATTTAGTCTCCCTTCTAAATGAAATGCTGCATCCGCACCTGAGACGTAATAGTGTACCTAGCATAACGATTTGTATAATGAAATATGGTAATACCGATTTACGAAACAAATGAGTGGTAATGAAATGCTTAGGTCGTTGTCAACTATGTTGGCGAACTTGAATTATACAATAGAGCAATGAGGCGCAGCGCAAGATGTAAGCGACCAGCGTTATGGGAACTTTTCCGTGGCCTCAGCAACTTATTCAACAGATCAGCACACTCGGGCGTGACGTTCAACGGATTTGAATGATATTTGGAACATCGATAGAATATTGAAGAAAACCATGCACGGCGGTAGCATTTAAGTAGATTTAGTAGATATATTTTTTCATAATTGTATTTTAGCGCTTACATACGATGTTAAGATGTAATGACAAAGTATTTTTATAACATAATTATAATTGTTTTAATTCATTTATAAGACTTACGGATCTACACTCTATAGATTGCATTTACAGGAAAAAAACTTTACAGTACTTTAGTTTGCTTTACAACTTTAAATTATTTCGAACCAATCCTTTGAATTCCTACTGGTTTTCACATTAACTAAGAGTAATTTTTTTTTTGGAAACGCAAAATAGAAATTTTTTTGAAAATTTGTGATCTTAGATTTTCTTGGTAAATACTACCAGTGTGATTGCTGCGTAATATTTGCTAAATATCTTTGCGTGTTACGAAAACTGTTGATAAACATCGAGAATTAAACTCAAATGAGACATGGTCGAGTACCTACCTATACCTGCCAAATTTCAGCTACATACACGAGAGACCTTTTGCTTATTTTAATGGTCACAAACCACCCATACTTTCAAATTTGTAACATCCCGGTCATACCTATGTTCCCGAGAAATCTTAATATCTTTTGTCTCCATTTTTTTGAACTATTTTATCACGAGTTGGTATATAAATAAAAATAATTTTAGTAGTAGCAACCCGCCCCGTCTTTACCTGAATGGATTAATAGTACCTAATAATCGGGCGAAATAAGGCATCAAAATTTATTGCGTAGCTTATTTGATATAATTGGACAAACAGACCGACTGCGACGGTTATTAAGGACTACAAAGCGGCCATCTGTCACCATACACGTAATCCAATCCACTTATTTTTACAAAACAACACGTGTGATGTAAATTTGTAGGTACCAACTGTAAAATCTCAAGGTGTCGGTACGTCGCGCCGCGCCTCTCTCGTAACTTGAACGATTACATAATGAAACTAAAACTGCGACTGTGTTGTTTCTTACGTAACCGATGTATTATGTAGTAATGCAGGCAAATGTCATAGACATATTCGGGCTCTTTGTTAAGTAGTCTCAATCTTGCCAACCGAAACGGGATCGCTTTCGTAATATACCTTCAGCATTGGAATTATGACGCACATATTGTGGACCTTGTAAAATGGCGTGTATATCGTACTTTTATTGATTATTATGTCGGTTGAAGTTTTATAACGATGGCCTTCACCTTTAAACCAAAAGTGTAATTTACATCTAGATATCGACATTTCACTCCAACCGTAAATCTTTCCCTTCAAAGCAATTATGTAACTTAACTTCTAAATATGGCCATTTCAGTCCAAACTTAAAACGTCCTCTTCAATACAAAAGTTTAACTTGACTTGTAGATACGGACATTTCAATCCAAGTTGTTCAACTTAACGTCTAGATATAGGCATTTCCCTACCGTGAAACTTCCCTTTCAATAGAATAGCTTAACTTAACTACAGGATAACGACTTCTCAGTCCAACCAGGAATTTAAATCATGAATCTAATCAGCCATTAAGTGACAATGTAAGTGTTTTCATTTTGTATAGAGCTGTCTATTTCGTAACGCCATGAGCCGACGCCCGCGCCGTCGTTGTTGGTGTGAGGTGACGCGACCGTTTCGACGCGAACAATGACGTCATGCAGTTGGTTTAGCGCCTTATCTAAGTAATTTATACATATTTCGGAATAGAATATCTAGGCATGAAGCAAAAGGGCGATATAGCGGCCGTGAGTTATATTACAGAACCAATTTGACCAACGCACTTGTAATTCTGCGTGTCTGTGACCCTCTTCTAATTACTAAATATCAAACTGCTGTAAAAAATAACTTACTAACAAGTCGCACTATTGAGTAGAAAAGAACATTATTTTGTTTTATTTAGTACCAGCTACTTATGCTGCTGAATGTACCACATCCCTGCACAACATTAGATCGCGTGTTAATATCAATGTGTGAGAAATATTGCATTTTATATTAATGATGACTCATATTAACATACAATTTATAATAATAATTATGTCGGTGGCCGGCCCGAGTGGAGCGCGAGAGCTTTATGCAAGTGTTGAAGGTATAAAGCTCGGGGAACGTCAATAACTCTGCAACACACCTCTCGACACCCTAAGCTGCTGACACGAATGCGCCCATTGTCACCATTCGGTAACTGCTCATGGAGTCTCTGCCGAGACAAAGATCATGATTCAGACATTGGATTTGACTGCGTCCCGTTTTCTCAATCAATAGCCCAGTAACCTGTCCTGCCTCCTATAATAGTCCTTGCACTTGGCAGATGCTATTCTTGGCTGTATCTGCTATATAGTTTAGGCTTAGATAGTAACCTCTTGGTATCTTGAATTCCCTTGCAATAGTACACTACTCAGTCGGCATATGCTTTGTACCTACCCAATTTCATATTTATAACGGGTATGTGTATTGTCAACAGGATGTTCGAGGAACATGCCATGGCAGTTGCGGAGCCGCCATGACCGCTCATCCATTACGCGCCCAGTTGCGGGCACATCGGCGAGCACATCGGCGAGCGCATTAGCAAACACATCATCGACCGCATCAGCGAGCGCATCGGCGAGCTCATCAGCCGGCACATCGGCGGGCGCATCGGCTAGCGCCGACTGCAACGACTCGTTCAGACCAATTCCAATGACTATAGAGGTAAAAAAAAAAAGATCCAGAAAAACTTTATCGTAAAACAATGGAGTAACATTTTGTATGACATTATTTAAGGTCTAGATTAGTTACTTTGGTATGTATACGTATATTGTAGACATGGAACGAGTAGTGATTCGTCGAGTATCCGGCCGAATCGGCTTTAACAAAAACCAAACTAAGAAACAGAAAATAATTTTTTATAAATATTAATTAAGAATAATGTAAAAAAAAATAATAAATATAAGTTATTAATAGGTTGAATAAGAAAAATAAGTTTTATTGTAAAAAAGCGTGGGGTGCATGGTGTCAATAGTTATAAATATTTATTTGACAGATATGAGAAGGATTATCATTTCGATAATATCTTGAAAAGCACCCCCGCTTTTTTTTAATATTTTTTTTTTACTTATTCAAACTATTAATAACTTATATTTATTTAATAAAATTACATTATTCTTAATTAATATTAATTGAAATTTATTTTCTGTCTTTTAGTTTGGTTTTCTATATAAAGCGTGTTTACAAGTTTTTTTAAACTATTATTTATTTTTCATTTTTTAGTTAAATTTTTTAAATTATAAATTATTTAGTTCTGTCCTGAATATTTTGTTTTGTTGTGAATACGAAGTTTTTTCTGTAAATCAAGGTTACCAGTATATTATGGATATTATAAAATGATAATAGTATGCGTATTAGATTTGTCGGTACATTTATGTATGTATGCGGAACAAGACGCAGTAACTAATTAGAGAAATGGGTAAATCGGGCGCCTGCTGCCTTCCTTGGATGACGTAGCCGTTTCTCAGGTTCCCGTCTCCAAAAATTTCATCTTATTCAGAGTTGGTGACCTTATCGACTGCAGATCATGCTGGTTACCAAATTTTATTCCGCAAAATAAATAAATTGATATTTCTGTCCTAAATATTTTGTTTTGTTGTGAATACGAAGTGTTTTTTGGTAAATTACGGTTATAAATATATTATAAAATGATAATAGAATGCGTATTAGATTTGTCGGAACATATAATATGTAAGTATACGGAACAAGACGCAACTACCATATTAAAGTCTCTACGAGGTTGTGCTGAGCTGAGTGCCCGAAAGAGTAAGTCTGGAACTGCACGCAGTCGTAGTTCGCGCACTAGCTCTATCTCTCTTACTCGCATGCAAAGGATGCGGAAAGAAATTAATTAATCCTGGCGAATCTAATTAGGATAATCGGATGCTTTAATCGGATTATTGCATTGTCATCGATCTTTGATAGGTGTGCAAAGTTTGAATTAAATCTGATCGTTCAAAGTAGGACATAATCGAGCTCAAAGGGGTCGGTTACAAACATACATACATACATGTATACATACAGGTGAAGCTAATATAAAGCGTGTAAAAACTGGCGGTTATTTCCCTTACACAGAGTAACAGCGGGACGAATCTGGGCACGGATATCCAACCTTATGATCCTAAGAATTCCACTGCAGCAGAGTTCGATCATTATTTAAGCCTTAAGCCTTTAACCAATAAGCTAGTGTTTATGCATCACAAACTTCCTCTCTTTAATTTTAAATATTAGTAATAATAATTTCTATTATAGGTTCGTATGTAAGTTTTCAATGTTCCTGATGTTTTATTGTATCAAATATAATAAATAATAATAATAATGATAAATACTGGCATTGTTTCTTTATTTTTCTCTGCAATATAATGAAGTACAGTACAGTAATGAGTACAGAGTACTCGGCCGTTAATAATCGGTGCTCAGACGAACCCTAAAAAAAGGCCGAAACCGCCGAGTACCGAATCCAAATCGAGCACTCGTCCCATGTCTAGTATATTGTTGCACGTCTAAATGATTTAAGACGTCCTAAAAGGAGAGAAAGACCTATAAAGTATGGAAGGTTGTGTACGAAAGTTGTAAGGATGAAATTACAACTGAAATGATAGAAAACCTCTAGTCCCGACCCCGCACATGCACTTACACATGTGACACATTGGAGTCGTGGCGGTGACGGGACGGCCTCGTCTCGCTGTGATTATGAGCCGATTGAAATGAGCGTTATTTTACAGATGCGCTATAATAGTGCACGCGAGCTGGTATCTTCAGGGCAGTACGTTGACGCTGTGCCCTTGCTCGCCCATGTGGCAGTCTCTACGGAGAGCTACGCGAGCGAAGCCCATGCATTGCTCAATCAAGTAAGTGTATTATTAAGATTTGGATGAAACATCTGGCATTGAATACGAAATGAGATATTTTTACTTAGGAATAGTAGGACTCTAATACCGGTTCGGGGTATGTTTTTATTGAGATGGGGCAGCAATAAATTCAGCGATCCCGTCAAAGCAAACTAAAGCAGACCAGGGAAAAGCTGTAGCCACTGCATGTCATGGATTAACATAGGGTACTTTCTTATCTCAGAAAAACGTTGGATCTTGAATGCGTGTAAAGGCGCGGTGGAATCTCGTATTATTTTAAAACAAAAGAAAATATGACACTGCAAAAGTGGCGTTATTATGTAATAAATATCCAGGGACAATTCTTTACCATACTTACTTATCAGAGTGTGTTCGCTCGTAACCAGATAACTGATATACGTCATATTATTATACTACTTCTTAAAAGTAGGTGGGTATAGGTACTAACAGACATTTACACAAAGATTTCTCTGAGAGGCGACTCGAATCAGCACTAATTACAATTTTCCTTCTTACAGGTGATGGCAGCCATTATTAAACACCAGAATCGCCCCCGTCTCACCAGGCAGCTATTTCAGCAGATCCAGAAGTACTCTACTTCTACCTGGCTCAATATCAGGGACCTAGAATGCTCATTGTGCTGCAGCCCATTCAGGAAGCCGGTCACCACTCCCTGTGGCCACAATTATTGCCATATTTGTTTGGAGCGTTCTCTCGATTATTGGAAGATTTGCCCATTGTGCAAGGGTTCGCTGGCGGATTTCAAGATCTTCATGGTTAGTCTATCACTACATGCAACCGACTTTATACTGAGACACGGCATGAAGATACTTATTCATATTATTGTTTCCAGGCAAAGGAAACTACGGCGATTACTGCTATTCAGCGGTCGATAAATGCTGTCCCGGCGCCGGTGGTGCTGAAACATGACGAGATCAGGCTGCTTGTCTGTACCCTAGCCTATCCTGGGTAAGACAGTGTACTTATGTTTTATAATAGACTTTGTATTTCAGTCCTATAAGAAAAAAAGAAAACATTTTCTCCAGATTTTACCAATCTTCATGTATACTGTTATTTTGCACTTAATAAGACTCATTTTTGGTTAATAGATATAATACCAATCGAAATGAATATACAATTATTATAAAATGAACTAAGTTTGAACACAAAATAAGATCTATTTTACTTTATCTTAATTTCCTTTCAACTATAGGTTCTTCTTTCAAATATAGGCTTTGGATATAAAGAGCAAACATTTTATTGGGAAAAAATGTCAACTTCATAGATATTTCGTATCTGTTTCTGTATCTATACAAAACAAACGAAAAAAATATCTTAATCTCGTCCACAACGCCACCTACCGGGTCGAAGTATGACCACCTAATATATGATAATAATAGATTCATTAAAATGCAACTATAGCCAAGAACCTTCCATATGACCCAAATCAAGCCATGTCCTTCTAAGCTTCGATCCTAAGTTTGATCCTCATGTACAGGGTCGCTTGCCCCCTATACGTGCTGGAGCCACGCTGCTGGCTGATGGTCCGCCGCGTGCTTGAGACCGGCCGCAAGTTCGGAATGCTCTCGTACAACAAGTCCGAAGGGACCACCTCGAGCATCGGCACGGTAAGCATTCACTATACATTTTTCTAATTAAAATTACCTATTGTTCGAAGTGAAAACTTCTTTAATACAGACTTAAGACTCGATGAAATGATAAAGCTCCACTAATAAACCGAACCTAATACAAAAATATTTTTAAAATCGTCGATGATTTCAAGCACACACATGTTTGTCTTGTATGGGAATCGAACACACGACCAGCGTATTTAACCACCAATACTATCTTTATACTAGTTTATATTCGCATCCGATTACCCGTTACGGAGAGATTATTAAAACATAGAATTCAAAACTTTATTTACAATATGTTTTTTTATATTAGATCCTGGAAATTCGTGACTGCATCAACTTGGAGTGCGGACGCTCAATCATCACCACCGTCGGCATTTCCCGCTTCAGAGTGCTGGACAAGGACCAAAAAGAAGGGTAAGTGAAAAATAAACCTTAAACACCTATATATATAGCCCAAAGTCTATTGTATAGGTTTAGAATTGCATTATTACAGACCAAACCCTATGTGGATATTAGAGATCCACTGTAACTTACCGAGTGGGCGTACGAAAGTGTAATTCAAATCCATTACGATAGTAGTTATACAACTAACTACAGCACCATCTATCGGATCCTAATAGGAACAAAATTATATTAGTCGGAAGAAATCCTAGAACTCGATCGCAACGCCACCTACCGGGTCCAATTGTGAATTTAGTCCATTCTTAGAGCCGCTTAAACACTCTCATTAAGAAAGAATTAAGTGATATATCACTTATTCAAGAACCAAATATATAAAGTTTGAAACAATTGGCGGGATGATTTGATCTTCATAATAATAAAAATGGAATGTATTTTTAATGCCAACAAAGGTCTTATTGCATTTTCACATATTTGTTTCTACCGATGTTATAATGAATGTGCAATTAATTTCCAGGTGCGATATCGCCCGCTATGAGCCGCTCGTGGACGTTTATGACCTCTGCGATGCCGAGACTTGGCTGCGTCACGAGATTGCCCTCGAAGTGTCGTCCAAGGCCTGGAAGTGGGTGAAGAGCCTCGACATATCGGTTCTGGAGCAAATAGAGAACACGTTCGGACGCCAACCCGACTTCTTTGATCAATCCGTGGACACCTGGAAGACCGACGACGGCCCCATTTGGATGTGGTGGCTGATCTGCATTCTGCCCTTGAGGGCTGGAATCAAGGTACTTTATTACTTGGCACGCAGTTGTAGACGGGCTCTCATCGAAATTATGATGATCCTAACATTAAGTTAATGTTTCAGGGGATGTTACTGACGTCGATGGATCTCCTGAAGCGTTTACTGACGGTTTCCTGCACATTGGATGCCATCAACAGGGAGCCACTGCTGAACAACCGATACATCTCCATGGCGGACATCATCAGCCGCGAGGAGCTGGAGTGGCTGAACAGCCGCCCCAATGCCTATGGCAATCGTCTGATGTAAACAATGTTTGAAGCCAAGGGTCGCTTGGACTGCACTAGATTCACACTACTAAAGCCTCTCATGCTTGCAAGGTTCCGACGCGAACGTCATCGCTCTATTATTCATATTAGCGTCAGAACGATTGATATCTTTACGGATGTCACTCCACATGCAAGTAGTGTGAATCCAGTGTAAATTTTATAATACGCGTGTTGAAAGGACGCCGGAAGGTTTTTTTAAAAGGCCATTCTTTCACGGCCATGTTATATTTGAACCTACTGTCCCGCATTTCGATTCGAAACGATTTTAGGTGTAAGTGATTACATATATTACTTAGCCCGAGTGTCTATGTATTTATCTCGGCTATATTTTAAGGGGTAATTAAAGATTTGATGTTTTGCACGGTATATTGTTTGAAAAACCAATAACCAATATTTATTTCTATTTATTGATATCATATTACACTTAGATGAAAAAAAAACCACTGAAGCGCATGCACAATTTTTTTTTTACTAGATAATTTAACTTTAAACTAGGTTAATGCCACTATAATGATTTTCTTTAGTATGAAAGCACTATTACTAACATTAATGTTTCCTTATAAGTAGATTTGCATTGTTATTTTAAGTTCAAAGGGTGGAAAGATTAAGTGTCGTTATTTATTTTAATTGTATGGTTGTTCATTTTTGATAAACACCTTAATTTGTATTCTGGAATTCGGTAATATTTCTAACCCTTTACATTAACTTTGTTTAACGAAATAAGCTTAAAATTGGGCTGGTTGGTGTATGGGTTGGGTGAGCATGTATATTTGTTCTGTCGGGGTGTAAACATCAATGTGCCATATGGGCACATTTGGCCAAGTATTTCTCTAAAATTGTTACAGTCTGCCACCTGCTTGACGCCAACCATCTCTGGGACTGCATTTTTACACTTATATAGATCAGTTGTGTGGTTTTCATAGCACAAGCTTTCTATTTGCGTGTCCCAGGGATTTAATCTATCTGATTGCCCTTAATTTATTTAAGATTATTTTGTACCTTATGTTATACCCCTAAAAGTGTGGTTCAGAATTAATAACTAGTTTTGTCTATTAGTATGTGGAATCTAGAGATCTGGGATCCGAGAACCACTTCCGGAAAGGGCTGAGTAACATCTAGCAGCCAGTAGTATAATAAACAGTCTGTCAAAAACAAATACTAAAAATGATTCTGAAAGACATTTTTCATATAAAAAATATATCTATATTTTTGTTTTACCCCTTTTTCTGTGAATGGTTAAAGACTATGGTTTGTCCTATTTTATCTATTTATGTATACATATATTTATATATACGATCGCCCAGCGTGATTAAAAATTCGACTGAACTATTATATATATCTAAAACATTGCAGGGTCTCTAATGTGATCATATCATTATTATTATGTTTCTTTCATCAAAATTCGAGTAGGTTTTTTCTATGAAGTCTATGCATGCGTGGAGTTGGAAACCCTAAATATTTTGTCTTTTCCGACTTTTTTTACACCGCATATTAGTGTTGCCACACAAGTGTTTTAATAGTAAATGTACGTGTGAATTGTATCTGTATTAACTATCTATAATCTTGCAGCATATATTAAGCATCTAGTATGTAATAAATTCTGATAAAAAATAACTCGTATAAAAACATTCCGATTTTGAAATTATTTTTTATAGTTTATTACGTTTCATTTTGATTGATACGTTGCGATGACCTGGTCGGTGTTTTTTTTACAATGTAATATAAAATAATACATACTAAGTCAAGTATAACAAGATTTAATATATTTATAATGTCTTTTTATATATGACAGTATTTATTTTGATCTCATGTATGTTGTCTCGACGAGAGTTTAAAAGTGTAAAAATATATGGATATTGTCTTCTTACAAACCTTTGGGCAATACACATATAGTATTTGTTTTCTATTTCCTAAATTAAATGGAAATTGAGCTAGTTGGGCTCGTGAGTATCGTACCAGAATAAAATCAACTTTATCTGGTATACATTAAGATACTTTATCTATGTTTCAATATCTGTAAAATTTGGTAACTTTGTGATTTATAAGTTTATTAAATTTTCTATTATGAAGACGATATCCACCTATTATATTATGAGCGTATATCTTTTGATTTAAACTCTAATTTTTATTTCATATTTGTTTTTCGTTCTTGTATTTCCAACCGTCTAGGATAAAGGTCGATGCGGTGTGTAGCTAACGAATGTTTTGCTACTGGCAGACCATTTAATTTGACCGCTTTTTACGTTCCTAGTCATTTATTCTATACGAGTTTATAAAATATGTCGTGTGATAATCGTATAATAGCCCTTATGGCAAAGTGGTTAGGTTGATTTTCCTGCATCATTCCACTTTAAATAACAAATGATGATCTCACGCGTCAGCAGATCGCTTCATGGCTAATCTCAAATGGTTTAAGTTGATTAACATAAATTAATCGAGGTGTGCTATTACTTTGATGTTTCCGTACGAACTATAAAGTCGGTCTAGAGCAAACCAAAAACAATTTGTTCACTTCTTTGTGTAGAGCAAATGGCAAACCAATATGCTAAATTGATAGCGAGATCTTATCAAGTCTGTATGGAAAAGTCTATGTAATTGTACCGCCTCCGTTACACACGGCTATTTGTGAGTCGCCTGCAGCACAGTTATGTCCTCTGGGTATCATAACATTCTAGGTACGGACGCGATTTCACAGTCCAATATTAAAAGTCCAGCAAAGATACATCCAGCCCCTAGATACTTCAGGTGAATAACGAATAGCACAGTGTATAAACGAAAATAATTGGCGAATATGTAAGTAATTGAGATGTTCGACGGCCAAATTTTGAACTGAATTGTCTTAAGATTGTTTCTATATTGTGTGTATTGTATCCCACCCGTTCTCTTTGTGTTTTTCAATTTTCAAAAGATTATTCGGAACGAGAATATTGAGGGTGTTAGTTGAAAATATTCCTCCTATTTCTTAAGCAATTTTTTTTAGACTGATTTCTTGTTTGTGTTATGTTAAATACGCTAGTTTGTTTCTCATTTGTTATGATTTAAATCTATGGTGGCCCTTGACGTAACATCTCAATTATTTTCTCAGCCTGTGTCACTCATTTTTTGCTAAATGGAACGTCAGAACTATGACCAAAAAAAATTTTTTTAATATTCTCTTCTTTAATTACATTCACTTTAATTTCCCGTATTATAACTAGTTTGGGAATTAAACTCAAGCAATTAAGTTGACAAAAAGTAAATATTCAAAGGATGTTCGTACGTGGTATCAGTATTTTTTTATTTCCGTAAGTAGTTCTACCTTTCTATCAGCAAACAAACGAGTGATTACATACATTTAACTATCAACAAAGTTGGATGGTTTGCTGTGATCTTATATTAATTGTGTTGAAAAAAAAAATGTTTAATAGTAAGAACGTAGTATAATACAGATTAAATAAAGGATAGTAATAAAAATATTGTTTTATTTATGTACCTTCTACACCAAGGATGACGCCTATAGTTTTCTGCTAGATTAAATTATAGATTGTAGTTAGGAAAAAAAGTATTTATTAAATAGTAAGAACCCAAGAAAGTTCACAAGGTATATAATTTAATAAACAACTGAAATTGGAAAATTGTACCGAATCAAGATTTTGATTTGACTTTATATAATAGTAATATAATGTTATAAATAATATCAACTTCGATATTCGATAACCGACTTTCATAGACATCTAATACTTATTTCGGAAATGTCTACTTTTAAGACATGAAAATGTTTTGGAAGACTAAATACACCCCTAAAATATCAACATAATGGAATAGCATCATTAGAGCTGACATACATGAAAGTCTTATATCTCCGCTATCTATCAATTCTAACACATAAATAATTCTACCCTAATTCTCTAGCAGGTGATTAATCCTTGAATCATTTTGAATTTTTTGACATAGTCCTCGAAACGGCCAAAGGTGCGACCTTCTTTTAAAAAATCGGTGAATATTTAATATAAAATAGGTTACTTTGCCCTTAAATGTTTAACTTCATATAAGGTTAACATCTACATGGACTACTAAAACGATGGACCTGACATTGCTTTGTACAAGAACGCTACATCATCATTAAAAAAATTATTTATTAAATCTAATTATCTAACAACTTTAATTATCGCCGTGAGTTTAAGTAATATTTGTTATTTTATTTCTACTAATTAGCTAATCAGGGTATTGAGTAAATGTATTTACTGATCGAAAATTTAATTTTGTACTAACAAAATACTTGGTGGGAGAGGGTGGACGTATGTATAATGAAATAATTTATAGTAAATTTTAAGTTTATTATAAAAAAAAAATAAGACAAAAAACAATTAAGGATAGAAAAGTAAATTAAAGCAACAATTTCAATAACATAAATAGTACTTTACATGAATTAAGTGGGGTAAAATCTCAAATCGAGTCATCTTCATTCGTAAGTGGGAGGGGTAAGTCACTCCTGCCCCTCTTCCCCACCGGAAATACTTTTTTTTTTATTCCATTTGAAATTTAAATACTTTGTCGCCTTCATACGTAAGTATCCCCCCCTGGATTGAGTCACTCCCGTCCCTCCCTCGCAAACCTCGAAAAGGGTTTCTAGATTGGTATAAAAAACACAAGCATACAAAATATTATTATTTTAATTTGTAGACATATTTCATAATATTAATCACTTAATAAAATTGTCTTTTTATATTTTGTTGCTGCAAATATTCTACTACATCATCCCCAAAACTTCCTAAATTATTATAATTATCTTTTCTAAAAAATCTTTTAATCACTCTCTATTAGGACTTAGGACAGATGAGGGAAGTAGGTGGAGGGCAGTGGCTGCTTTCTGGTGCTGACTGAAGTTGGATGCCAAACTTAGATTCATCTATTTGCACGATTTTTCCAGGACTTCCAATATTTCCTGTTCATTAATTTATTTCAATTTGGTATATAACTACAGACTCTACAATCATTGTACAAGTTGCTTCTGGCAGTCAGATTTAGGCTCTGGTTTCTTTCTGCTTTATATGGATCCTCATTAATTACCATATCATGACACCATTTATGCGCATACATTCGTATGCGTATATAAGGTAAAACACATGCACTAAATCAATTTAATATTTTCAAAAAATGTTCTTTGGTGCAACACCAAGATCCAAACAACTTATTTTATTTTATTTTACTTTATTGGCACACCAACAGCTTATAGGAAGTACAATATATAAATCTTAATCTAGAGATTTGGACACGCCTACTTACTAATAATAGGTGTGAAACAACATTTTACATTTTACTTACATAATTTACACTAATACGAAAATTAAAAACAAGTTACAAATTAATAGAATTAAAATTAAAATTGTATTTACAAAACGAACTACAGAAAAAATTAAGAATAAAGTAATACATAATTATTTAATACTATGTGTCTAGTGATGACGGAGTCGAGCCTGGCTGTAGCACTTGGGAGTGCCATTGTAGTATGGTATCAGCATTTATATCAACATCTACGGAATTGACGGAGTTTTGAAGCTCGTTATATTTATTTTGGAGCCTATTAAATGGTGAAAATTTGCCTACGTTGGTCCTTGTACGATATAGATGGAATGTGGTTTTGCGACGATTTGATCTGCTATTGACCCTTGGGACACTGAAATTTAGGTGCGATAGTAAGTGTGGCTCTGAGATATGGCCTTTTACTAAATTGAAAAGGAATTTTAGGTCCAGATATGACCTCCTTTGCTGCAGTGAGTTCATTTTAAAGTATTCGAGCCTACCGTCATAATTCGTCCGCCGGCTGATGCTGCTATCGTGATGAATGTCTTTATGCACCAGGAATCTGGTGAAGGAACGTTGTACTTTCTCCAAACGATCTATGTGAACCTGGTAAGCCGGGCTCCAGACTTGACTACAGTATTCGAGGCGACTTCGGACACGGGCACAATACAGAACTTTTAATGTCCGGACTTTTCTGAATTGTTTCCCAACTCGTTTGACAAAGCCGAGCATCTTATTGCTGTCATTGTTAGTTGTTTTGCCAGTCGCATAGGTGTGCGATGTGTGCGACAATTCTTTTCTGAGTTAACTATGCCATTTACTTCGCTAAATGCCACACATTATTCATTGGTCCCTAACTCTCTAATAATTTTGGCTAAATTCCACATTTTTACCACTTCTTTGGTGTCCAAATGTCTAATAATGCATGGTCCGTCTTCGACGAAGATGAATTCATATTCAGATGCAGACGCCATTCTTAAAACGCAGGTAATCCGTAAAAATGAGAGTAAGCCTAGGTCATACAGATGAGGAGGAATGAAATCGGAGTTCAGAACCGTATCCAAGACGTCGAATATAAACAATACGGGTGAAGAGCTCAATAACAACAATCACGTAAACTCGAGCGAGAGTAACGGAATGAACATTTTTTTTTTGAAGGGACGAAGGTTTTTGCCTCAGATGGCTCTGACACCCTTACGCGGACAATAACGGTAAGCGCTTAGGGCTCTCAACCGAAATAGGGAATGACCAATTTTTTTTTTTTTGAAGGGACGAAGGTGTTAGCCTCAGATGGCTCTGACACCCTTACGCGGACAATAACGGTGAGCGCTTAGGGCTCTCAACCGAAATACAATTTTAAGCAACAGCACACTGAGGGTGCCCCCTGTGGGGCTCGGACCTCGGGCTCAGGGCGTTGCGTGGGGGGCCTTTTTTATATATCAAAGGCTTTACATTATCTGATTATTGGTGGTTCTTTATTTCAAAACATTAATAAAACAAAAATCTCTACAATGAATTTTTAAGGAGAGCGCGGTTTCTTACGTCCACGCCGGCGAGGACGGTAGCGAGGCTGATGGCCTTGTGTGTGTGATGGGTGTATACTATCGCGAGCTGCAGATTCGGCTGCAGCTGTATGAGCTTTTGTCACGTCATCGTCAGACTCGGCGAGGGCGTGCTTCGGTCTGCGAACGCGACTAATGCGGGACGGAGTGTAGGACGCGGCCTTCACTATAAGGGGATTTTTATGATTGAGTGCCCGATCGAAATGGCGACGAGAAGCCCTTTTGATAAATTGCCTGATGGTCGGCAAACCTAAGTCCATGTGGAGATTGAGGAGATTACGCATATACCACGGGGCACCCGTGGCTATGCGCATGAACTTATTTTGGAGGACTTGGAAACTCTGGATCCGCTTGGGGTCGGCGTGTGCAAAAGTTACACACGCGAACGTCATTATGGGGCGTATACACGCGGTATACAGTCTGATTTTGCTTTTGAGGGCCAATTTAGACCTAGCATTAATGAGGAAGTGGAGCCTTACTTTACGGCGCGGTTACGCACCGTGCTAATGTGAGTACCGAAGGAAAGTCTATCATCCAGAGTGACACCTAAATATTTGGCTTGCCTCTCCCAAGGGATAGGCACGCCGAACATGGTGATGGGTGACGCGGGAAATGGTCGATAAGTTTCGCGGAAGGCTCTATAAAACAGGATAGCCTGACTTTTGAGGGGATTGATTTCGATTCTCCATTTGCGGAACCACTCGCCTAAGGCGTTGGCTGCGCATTGGAGTCGTTTACAAGGAGGGAGGGAATGACCAATATGACCATTCAATATTTATATTCTGGAATGACACAACGAACGGCCGGCTGTCACTGTTAACAAAATGCCGGCTTACGTTCCTTTTTACGTACTTTGACAGCGTAGTAGGTATCGAAATCGCTACGTAATAAATCAAAATTATGTTCTGTTTTATGCATTTGTAAGTTTTTCGTAAAAATTAAATTAAAATAATTTGCTGCATTGCTGCTCTTTTATTGCTTAGTACGAACCCCCTTAAACCCCCCATATCAACACACCTAACTCAAACTCAAGCGACTCGATTTGAGATCCAACCCGTTAAGTGTTTTAAAGAACTAAATAAAAACAATAGATATATTTATATGGAAAAAGAAAAAAAATAACTAAATAAACCTATTCCCAATCATAATCATCAAAATCTAACTACGAGTCGAAGTCTAACAGAAAGACGTCTTTAAACTCGAATTCAGGTTCTTGAAGTTTTAATAGTGTCAGTGTAAAAAAAGTTTTCTTTCTATTTACATCAAAAATGGGTCTTGATGATGAAACAAGTGGATCTGACGAAAAAGAAGGAAATTAAAAATATCTTCATTGGAACACACTCTACTCTTCTACAGGAACACCACGTACCTGAATCTTTTAACATCGTAGTCTTCATAATACTGTGTAGTCTACTCTCGTGATCTTATAAATACAATAATCGCGATATTCGTTCAAAATGCAGGGCAAATCATAACGAAATTTACTGTTGCCAAATTATCCAATAATAAATCAAAGGCGAATGGTACTTTCAATCAAAAAAATATATTATTAATACGTTTCACAATCGGCGAAGATATCAGTGTCAGATTACTATTTATAGTTAGGCCAGCGCAACCAGGGATATGAATTCTGTCAAGTAAAAAAGGCGCTATTTAGTGGCCAAATATCAGAAATAATTTGTCCCTGGATCAAAACTTTGTTTGTTTGTGTTTTAGTATTCTTACCAGAAAGCAAATTTCGTAGTGGGGCCTCGCTTTATAACTTTTTTTTCTTCATTACCTTACCAAATTTCATAGCAATCGGATGAATGGTAAAAAAACGCAAAGAAAACGAACAATCAAATTAACATTATTTTTTATATAACTGATGTAAACTGCTTATAACAAATCGAAATGTACCTGAATACATGTATGAAACATTTTAATAGCTCAATATTTTTTGAAATTATTACCGTCTAATTCTGAGAAGTTATAAATAGGAGCCGATTCCGCTATAGGACTTTAACTTTCTTGCGATGTTGGTAACTGAAGCTTAAAACTGAAATGAAATGAATCGCCAGGATAAGTAGCACCCAGTGCGAGTGACCAAATGCGCATCTGATTTGGGTAACTACTAAATCTATTGGGTCATCTAGAAAAATGAATTGCTTCCATTTTGTAATTTCTAAGATATAATTAAGATATAAACCCTTTGTTCTGTATTTCTACCGTCTAAAAATATTTTATTCTAAACATTTCTGTAACGACCGTTGGCAACACTGACAAAAGTCTGTCAGCCATTTCATGACGTCAGACATCTGTTATGTACGTCATCAGTTTATCAATAATGCCTGTGGTGCGTCATGTACTCTCTATGTTTTTTTTCGCATAACCTATGTATGTGTTGATTGCGAAGCACTCATACAATGATAGTTCATATGAATTACTTAGCTTGCACACATTGCACCGAATAATATTCAAGTCTCTACAGTGCATGTGCAACCTGCTCACATACAGCGACAGGACGCGCCCGGCCCGGGCAAGGGAGCTCAGCTCGCCATACTTTATTAGTTATCCTGATGCCCTGGCCGGATATGGTAGTGTAAAAGTGTACTAAACCCTGAATACAGTTGATCGATTATAACAAATTTTCCAATAATATTTTTCTTGTTTGCAGAACCTACATAAAACCGTGAGTTTTAATATATTTATTTTATATATTACCCAAACAACGGGTTCAGGAGGCGTAATACCTTCCCCAATATCGATTTTTATGATGACAAAGAAGTCATTGTAAAAATGAACACTGTCTTCATTTCTTTCAAGTAAAGCTTTTCAAATACAATGGTAATCATAAATTGGCGAATTCCTTTTAAGGATTTCTTCATAAGAGTCATGTAAGTTGTATTCAAATATATTTCCTACATAAAATGTAAAAAGAAAATATCAATTTGGTATAATAATACCCGCTACCCTCCTGGTATGTCTCCTGTTGGATCTCATCCTCAAACATATAAAATTACTCACCCCATCTTCGGCTAAGTAGGTCCCTTCCGGAATGAATTATCCAAACAATGGCAGATACTGCATCACTGGCAGTGGACAGTCAGACAAAAACAGTGACTTTATTTTATAATATTTCAAGAATCTAATTAATAAAAAAATTGTGTTACAGATACAAAATTTGGAGTCTCCATCAACACATACAACAATGTAAGTTGGTGCTGCGCTCAATTACTTACAACGAACACATGTCTCGGGATTACGCTGTAGACATCATGCTGGACCCCCTATTTTGGATTGCTGACAACTTTGCAAGACATTTGGGCAGGGTTTGTGTTTTTTGAATAGTCCAAGTTTGTTTTGTTGGTTAAAAACAGTTTTGTTGGTAATAATAACTGATGTCTGTAATCAGGTGTTTGTGGGATGCGTTAGTCTTCTAACGGCTGCCGTGGTTGCTGTGGCGTATTGGATCGGGCTGCCATATTGGTGGGAGCGCTGTCCTTACACTACAGTCTTTTTAGTTATCTTCGGCAACTGGCTTCTAGTGAACATCGTTTTCCACTACTACATGGCAGTAACCACCCCACCTGGACATCCACCGCATGTAAGTGCCTTTATTCTAGTTTATTTATTTAAAAGCCTGTATATATTTTTTAAGTGTGTCATTTTGTTATTTATCCTGAAATTAAACACGTCATTGCCTAGCATTAAGCACCTGGGCGAAGTAAGTTATGTTTTCAGAGTTAATACGATAACAAAAAAAAAAAAACAGTCATACGTCATTATCCAGATTTCCGGTGGTCCTTGCGACAATCGTGCGATTAATCGCAATTTTACCTGTGTTTGTTACATAATCTGTCACAATCGATATTGCCAATCCTGACATGCGCTCTCGGGACAAAGTGGAACGTACCTGAATCTATTTTTAGCCGCTCAAGTATGGAGAATCTGCTTTCGTGATGCCATGGTTCGCGACCCTACTTACTCTAATCGTTTTTATATTTAATATTTGTTTTGTTTTTAATTATATTATGTGTAATAAGAAAGATAGACAACACAGATCAGAAATGAGAATTTCATTGAATATTCTCGAGCTATCCGGAATTGTTTGGAACCTTCTCGAATACGGGCGTAGAATACAAAGTACAATACATCAGGTATCAATTGAACATTGCGGAACCTTCTCGAAAACAGAAAAGAAATTTAATATATTTATTAAAATATGGCTTTTAGTCCTTTACGCGGACGATGATAGTCTTCCCAAAATAAAAATAAAATGTAAAAAGTTCAGCATATTACATACTGGCTGGCGGCTCGCCGGCACCCAATCTGGGGCAAGAGCACTGCTGTGTGGTAACCACTAGTGGTTTTCACCATTAAGTTTTAATATCATAGCTTCTCCTGTGGTGAATCAACAAATCTCGTTTGTTTTTATAAAGTGACGTAACGTTAAATATTCCCGTATAACTGTAATCTTTATAAAATATGCTAGATTCATTTTAACACAAGGAAATCGTTTATCCTTATGTAATATAAGAGGAAATTTAACTAAAAGCAGGCATACTCGCATTGTCTTGAAATAGTGTTGAAAAAAACTAGTTACTTTACTTATTCAGGACACTAATTGTATAGTACTAGCCATCCGCCCCGGCTTCACCTGGGATTATATAAATGGGTTATTTACACGTCATTTCGGAAGAAAATCTTTAAAAGGTCGTGGAATTAGCAAACTGCAAAATCTACTGCGTAGTAAACAATACAGGCGGACAAGAATAGTGACTTTATTTTTATACCATTTAGAGTAGAGAGTTTCACGTGAATGTAACTTCACCGGCCCTATTCCTTTCTATCCAAATCAGCAATACAGATGCACTACTGCTTCTCGGCGGAAATGGGTACAGAGGAACGTCCCCGGACGAACTCTGCACAGAGATCTGTACTACTAACTAATATAGATCCTTCCAGCAATTAATTTATAAGATCACGAAGTGGATTCCTAAAGTAATTTTGCGAAATTTATTTCAGGGGACCTTGGTAGCAGAGGCCGTAGGTATTTGCAAGAAATGTATTACCCCGAAACCGCCGCGGACCCACCACTGTTCAGTTTGCGACAGCTGCGTAATGGCTATGGACCACCACTGCCCTTGGCTGAACAACTGCGTGGGTTTCTACAACGTCAGGCACTTCTTTCTCTACATGGTGTACACGTTGGCCGGTGTCTCCTTCCTCATCATTGCTGGTTTTGATATCGGGTATCAAGTGCTCTGGATTAATGATGAAGGTAATCAAACATGTTAGTTACTATGGGAGGAAAATCTCTGGGGTACATACATGAGATGGGTTAATTTGGAACTGATTAGCTGTGATTGTTCCTTTTTTAGATCCCATAATCAAATGTTTTATACATCGACAAAAAGCCCAAAGCGCACGATATATTAAGAAATAGTCGCCTAACGGTCACCCGCATCCTTTTCAGGTGGTGTGTTCCCGAGCACCGAACCAGATCTAATCGGCCATCCAGTTCGAATCGACCAGAACGGCGTAATTGTGATGATCAATGATATCGTCGAATACGATTCTGTCAACATCCCCAGGGAGCACAATCTTCCCCTGCCGACCTTGTCTGAAGCCCAACGTATCGCCATGAATTCATTGAAGAAGAAGTGCGTCATTTTCATGGCTGGTATTTGCTGCTCGGTTCTAATCGCTCTCGGATTCCTAACAGTCATTCACTTTAAGAACATAAGCAGGGGCGAAACGAGTGTGGAGTCTTGCATCAATGAGAAACTGAAAAGCGCACACCCCAACTATAGGAATCCGTACGACTTTGGTAGGAAGAAGAACTGGAAGCTGTTTCTGGGACTGACACAGGGTAGGACATTCGTGAAGCATGTACTGTGGCCGTCTGCACACAAGCCTAACGGCTCGGGGCTTACTTGGCACACTGTTCACGATGCTGTCGAAGACTGGCCTTAAATTCCAACTGTAACGTCATGGAGAAAATGTTTACTTTTCGAATTTATGTTGGAAATGATTTATTCAATTTTAAATTCCGACTTCAATCTAAACTTGTTGAGCTTCATTTGTGGGTAAACCAAGATAAACTTTGTTTTGTTGAATATCTTAAGTGTACTCAGACTTAAACTCTGCAAAATAATTAACACTACAGTCGTGGTATTTTAGTCGATTTTCGATTGCATGACAAAGTAATGTTAACTTCTTAAATGTCGGTATATAGATCTGGATAAGGCAGTGTGGCAAAGTTTGAAAACGAAAAGTGCGACGGCAGTATATATTTCACGAACCATTCCGGGATATTGACTTCATAACTCGATTATACCTACAAACTTACATTCCTATAACTATGATGAAGGAACTCCTGTCGGCCTAAACGGCGTTGGTACCGAACATGGCTCCTTTTTCCATTGATTATATCAAGCCTAGATTGGCTATTTGACATAACGATATTTGATGTTCTAATTTAAGGTACTTTAATGAGAGTAGTCAAGCTCGTACTTTCCATTTAATAATATATAGTAGCAAAATGTATTAAGAAATATCCTTTACGTGTCTCCCCTCCCCCCGACGACTTGCATGAAAAACTAGATTAACTGCAGTGCAATTAAGCTGTACGGTTTTAAATTTGGTGTATATCACAGTTTATTAGCATTTAAATGAATTGAATTGGTGTGTATTGCATGATAGAAAAATTAAGGTTGTCTATTAACAGGAATATTGTAAATGATAAGTCTCTTTACCTTTGGTATTCTTATAGTTTATTTAAGCGCATGGGAGGAAAAGGACATAAGGTATCATCATCTCGGATAGCGGGTGACACCGCGGGCGAAGGCTAGTATCAGTATTGTCAATATATTTTTTTATGAATTTATACCTAATTTATACCTAATTTTCTCGAAAGTACTATTATGTAAATATTGTTTTATAGTTTTAAGTTACATTTAAGTTAACATTATCTTCGACTGCCTATTTATTGTAAATAATTAAGTATACTGTATTTTTAACTGATGTATCAATAACTCTGGTAAAGAAATAAAAACACTTTAAAATTCAGTCATGAGATTTTATTGCAATAATTATTTATTATATGCCAATATATTAAAACAATAATTATGTCTATTAAGATTAGAACTTAAATATGTTAACTCTATGTATTGCACCATTTGACTAGGATACTTAATTAACTAATTATTGCGAAGATATCGTTGTGTTCCGAATGGAGGTGCTTACGTACCTACTCCGGCATTACCCCCCCTCAATCAGGATCAATACACTGCAAAATAACCCTTTTTGCGTGCGCTGAGAATACATTATTGATTGTAGAACATGAGTGATATTTTATTCGTCTATGGTTGATGTGCCGTGAGGTAAAATTTGTATTTTAAAAAGATTAAATATTGATTGTAGATAGGACATTATACAATATTTTTGCGTAAGAGGAATAATGTCAAAGCTATACATATACCTACTTGATACTATAACAACTTTAAGATGGTGATAGTACAGTTAGCAAGCATGAAGAAATACTAAAACTATTTATGTTAGGGAAGATCCTCCACCAGTCGAGGTGATCGTGCCTAGGGACCGCGGCCCAACTCTTGATATTGTAAGCTTCTATATATGGTAATATCATTAGAAATCTTCGAAAGTGCGATATAGGATTCCTGCGTGCGTGTTCATAGATATGTGGCGCATTAGTTTTAACTCGGTTTTATTAGCTTCACGTGTATCTTGATATAAATTTAATTTGATTGTCCTATCGGTTGAATGTGATGGCGAGTCGACACAGTAATTTGATGCCATCCAGCTGATCTGATGATGGAGTCAGGAGGTGGAATTCAGTCTAGTTAACGCCTCGTGTTTGGGCTCATTGGTTTTGTTCTGGAGTTGAGGTTAAATATTCGGTTATTCCATATTATAAATAGTTTTAATATTTATACAGGTGTTCTGTTACTATGGAACTCTTCGTTTACTTTGCTGACTGTTTCTATAGAAGTTTTACCAATTGTAAATTATTTTAGTTGTGAGTATATTGTAAATTGTCGGAGCTAAGTGCTAGGGAAGTGAGGACGCTGCGACGTTGAGGGTTTACTCCGAGATTCTCCCAATTTATCCAGGACAGCCTCGCCGTTAGATCTGGAAAAGGGATAAAAAAATATCGATAAGAACGTAAAACTTTTATCAATGTGACATAGAATAAAGTTTACACGTATTTGGTTATCCCTTTCATTTGATAACCAAGATATGGGAAATAATAAATTTCCCTCCAATCCCATCCGCCATATTGGGTTTGCCAACATTATTACCAAAACATGTATACCTGAATGTCATATTTTTATATATATATGGTCTGTTTGTAATTGTGTAAATTCTGAATTACTTTACTGATAGAGAATTTATAAACAAAAATATTAGTTACACGTTGTCTCTCCCGCAGTTTCATCCGTGTTCCTGAATTGAAAAGTAGTCCCTATCCATACCATGCCATGTGTGTGCTTAAGTTCGGCAAGGGTTCAGTCGTCTAGCCTCGAAAGTGTAACGAGGAAAAAAAAATTTTTTTAATTTTTTTATAGTCGAGAAAATGGTTCATAGTTATCATAGAATCCGATTGATGGCGTTGTATCCAAATTATCAAGTTCGTATTTGAAACAGCTGAGCTAATCTTGCTGAAATTGGCACACACGCCTGTGGTACTGAGGGAATTATTGAGACTTAAATTAGTTGAAACCGCGGGACGATAACTTGTATCTAATGTATTGAATGAAAAAAAAGCATACATATTAGACCCAAATCATTAGGGTAGTCAAATTATAGTATAATGAAAGTTATAACTTTACCACTTGTATTCCAGTGAGCACGGTCAGCTTTGATCTCACCGCGAAGGCATTTTTCGACATACGTCAGAGGATCGTAGTCTGCATCCAAGACCTGTGAAACAACAAGCCGTAAAGGGAGTCAATTATTATAAATGAACGGGTTCGAATCGTACAATGAGTAGATATTTTAGGAATAAGTTACTCCGCTATTTATTTTTACTCTATACTTTTATGGCTCATTTGGTAGTGTAGTCCAATGATGTGACGAGAGTCGCGGTTTCTAATCCTAACATGAGCTTGAGTTTTTCGCTGAATGCAGATATCGTGTGGAAACCATAACAGTGGTAGATAATTTGTATTACCCGCCTGGCTGGTTACCAACCTCAAGTAGACAATCTATTGGTGCCTTGAGAGCCAGTTCCGTTGTAGCCTTTATGCGCTACCTAACCAAAAACTTTTCCAAAGAGACACATTTTAAGTCTTTTGATATTTCCCATATTTTAAACTTTATTAATAAACAGCCATGGATAAACGCGGTCCGGTCATGTCACGGCCGCGGCCGTAGTGAGGCCAGATGCGCACAGGAGCGGCCACGGCCACGGTTACGGCCACAGCCATGACTCGAACGGTCCTCAGGGTTACGGTTTTATTAGCGTGGCAATGGCTGCAGCAATATTATTTAACACTACCTGTCCCCCTACGTTACTTAGGAATGTTACATTTTACCAGGATAGAAAGTGGCCTATGTGTTATTACAGGGTATGTTCTACCTATGAACCGAAATCCGTTTACTGGTTTATGCGTGAGATTCATCCTCACAAACTTTTACATTTATAATATTAGAAGGATAATAATGGATGACTGAATGAATAACTGACCTCCCTCAGAAGCGCAATGTACGCGATGGCCAACCTCAGGGTGTCGATCTTACTGAGCCGCTTTTCGTAGGGGAACGTCGGCACGTGGACGCGCAGTTCATCAAACGCCGAGTTTATACTGCTAAAGTCACAACAGCACACAAACGGTTTAGTTAACAATATCTATCACATTAAATACGGCGTCGTCGGCCGTTCGGGGCATTTGGGCCCCTAAAATTGAAGGTATAAACTTCGGTTCGAACGTAGCGCAGCACGCATCTTAGGAGTATCTTACAAACATTATCCCAGCATCAGAAGTCGAGCAGCCAAGAGACAGTGATCACAGCTAGAGCACAAATAATAATAATAATTTTGAGTTATATTTTCTCATTTTTACATTACTTAGTTATTTAACAATTTCCTGGGATGAAAATTTCATCCAGGTCATAAGTTATCTATGTGCCTCATCTCTCTGCATCTAAGGTATACTCGTATACAGTTTTTCCGTGAAAGATAAAACATTCATCCTCACAGACTTCCGCATTTCATCAATTTAACCGATTTCTTTCTCAGGTCCCAGCAAACGTCCCGCCTGATGGTAAACGGTCACCGTACTGTACGGACCATTAGGACACCAGGTAAAAATCTCTTCACACCCTTCTTAGATAACCCCATGCTGTATTCTCCAGGAAGAATACTAGTTTGATGGTGCAAGCTGACTAAACCTCTATTGCAATTGGCTTTGACTATAATAACATGTGGAAATAAACAGGATACCCATTGGGTCCGGACCTCAGCATCCGTCGGCGCTCCCGCACGTTAGCAGCAGCCCGCTGCACGCGGTACGGCGAACCTCCGCACTGGTACTCGGGCTCCACCGATGTCTCCAACAGTACATCTGTTAACATCCAAGGTATTAAGTCTCCAGCAGGGCAACACACTATATACACTGTTGTCCGACACTGTTCGCGCGCGAGTTACACAATGTTACCGAGGGAGTTACACAATAGGGATGTGTCCTGACATGTCAAATCAGCAATTCTTTAAGAAATATCAAAACGATCGAATGTATGGAGTTTTGTATGAAATAGCAAGTTATGACGTCATTATTGTACAGCATCAAATAACATACTCTTTATGATTAGATCGGTACTGAAAAATCACCCATCTTTACCCATCGTTGCGCTAGCGTAACATTTCACGTTTGATGTTTTTTTGTTTTAAAAATAAATAAATAAATCTATGACACTCAAGATAGTCTTGAGAAGAGGGACTAAGAGATTGTAAAATTTTTTTTTATGATTTTTTAAATACCAACTCATATTACATATTTTTATTTTTTAATAACTGCTAATTGAGTCACATCTTGATCAACAGATTCTTCTAGTCATAAAAAAATATTAATTGAAATAAAGCTATACTTTTTACACTCTAAAAAGCTTTAGCAACATCTTATTTATGATATGAACCCGTTTGTTGGGCAAAACTACATACACTTTTTGTTTATTTTGTTATACTTGCTAGTATAATTGAAGTCCAGTAATCCCAACGTTGCGTAGACGCAACATTTTGTGGAATGTAAACTAATTAATCAATATTTTTTACGACTATATTCATCCCTTTTTGGATGTATTTTTAAACGTAATAAACAATAAAACCGATAATATATGGTTATATTTTTGCGCATGGGAATTAATGGGTTAATGATTCAATTTTGATCATATTTAATATTTTCGTATATTTTTGGATGTTCAATACACTGGTTAGTGTTTAATCATTTATCTTTAATACAGGACACATCACAATTTGGGTGCAGGTGGTATGAAGACTGGCGAACCAACGGTTACGTCAGTAACTTCGTCCTTCATAAGTTCCCGGCCAGTTGGCTCGGCGGTTAAAGATCCTGACTGACCTATTTGGGTGCATGTACATGTCTGTTAGTTCAAACACAGAAAAAAACGGTTGTGTATACAGTTTATAAGTAGATATATTGGTACAAGCAGTACAATAAATAAATAAATATCCTGGGACATTCTCTTACCCCAAACTAAGCAGAGCTTGTACTATGGTTACCAGATAACTCGTATAGTACATATACTATATTTTTTCTAAATACATACTTATATAGATATTTACACCCAGACACAGAACAAACAGACATGTTCATGCACACAAATGTTTGTCCTGGGTGCGAATCGAACCCACGACCTTCGGCTTGGCAGTCAGAGTCGTTAACCACCAAGCCAACTGTCCTGTCAAGTACAAGCTCTGTTAAATTAATTTACTAGCTGTTCCCGCATACGTTGCTATGAGACTATTTTTTTGTTGTAGAAATCTCCATTCTTACGTAGAACAACTGAGTGAAGTTTCATCGCTATCGGATAAATAATATAGGAAGCCATAGGGTTCAAACATACATAGAGTTCTACATTTTTAGATATGTTGGTTTTCAATCACAAGCTTTTCCGAGTAACCGACTATCGAATATTAATCGGTATTTTTTTGCGATATCGATATTCTCCATTATTTGCTTTGAGGAGCTATTTGAGTTACAAAAAGAAAATGGTACGCGCTGAATTTCTTATTACTTTGTAAGACATTGTTGTTGGTGTAGAAGTGTTAAGTGACTGTTTAAAAAAAATGTGTTTTCATGATTATCCTCCAAACTTTCCTATGCGAAAGTTTTTGAAGATGGATGTATGAATAGGTATTTGTTACTCTGTGACATAAACACGCGCTCCTTTCTGGGGACTATAAAATAAATTAATATATAATATATATAGGGGGGAAATAAAGAAATAGAAAAAAAAAACAACTTTATGGATACTTAATATCTGTCTAGGAATATAGATATTCTTTATTTATGCATTCACAAGCTCATAAAAATGTTTCTACATGTATTTATGAAGTTAAGGGAGGGCTTTGAAATTCTGATCCGTAACCTCCTTGTGTGACGAAAAGTGGTGGGGGTAAACACTGTATCTATGCTATTTAAAAGTGATTGATGAATAATTAAAATGATTCCCTGTAATACAAAAGATTCACTTATATCTGTGTGTCTTTACGACAATCGCATTTTTTTAAATTATCTTGAATACAAGCAGCATGAATGAATATTAATATCCTGGGACATTATTACATACGGCCTGTGGCGTGGCAGCCTAGGTCTAAAGCCACCAAGACAAGGAGCCCGTGTAAACAATAATAAAAATAATTTCACAATAGAAATAATTAGATAGAGACTGAAATAGCTAGTTAAATAGATAGCTTGTCAGGCGAACAATTCATTGCCAGGGGTCATTATATGCCTCTAAATAAACTTTACTACCTTTTTAAATATGTATGTGCATTTGTAATTTTTTTATGTCTCTAGGTAGTTACATACATAGCTCTTTATAAGACTTTTAACTATAGTAAGATGTGTTACAGTCACAGCGACTTTGAGTGTAGCAATTTTTAGGAAAGTTGTACATTTTACTAACTGTCAGAATATTGATGGTTCTAAAATTATATAAGAGAGTATGTTAAAAATGAAAAACTATAGTCTTGATTTATGGATCCTGTAAGACTTGTCCTACAGATTGTCCGCGAAAGGGTGTTAGAACTACCAGAGGATAAACTTAGTCAATGCCAAACAAAAAAAAATATCTTAACCCTTTCAGACCTGGTGTACACAATTGTACACATATAATATAAAAATAAATTTAAGTATTAATTTCACATTATTTGCAACTAAAAACGGTTGTATTCATTAGTTCACATAATAAACTACCGAAAACGATACTCCCAACGCCATTTCTTAGCGTTGAATGACAGTTTTTGGAAAGTTATGACCAGTAGCCGACCGAAGTTTGCATTGTGCAGGTAAGTTCATTATTTTATTTCTAAAAAATAGAAAATATCAAAGTATATGTAATGAAATATTTGTAGGTCGATGTGTTATATTGTTGTCGTCATATTTTACATACATGTTGTTGGTTTTAGTTTATTTTTGTACAAATTTTCGTGGTTTTTATATTTGTACACAAATGTACACATCAGGCGCATACGATGTATTTCTGATTTATTGTTGTACATCGTAGGTATCAAGAAAAACCTTTGTGTTGACGAACAGATGGTTCCTTTCACCGGAAAACATGTTGCCAAACAGTATATAAAGGGCAAGCCTTGTCCATGGGGTCTGAAATCTTTTTCTTATGTGGTAAACATGGTTGACCATGGCTTACGATTTTATCCTTTATCAGAGTTCCAGTCCAGAATTAGATAATGATTTAATAAAAAAAATTGGATAGGGTGCAGCTGTAGTCCTTCATCTTACAAAGAGAAATGGAGAAAGCAAAGGTCACCAGCTATACTTCGACAATTATTTTTCGTCCTACCATCTGCTACAAATTTTAAAACAGAGAGGAATTTTGGCTGCTGGCACTATTCGTATCAACAGATTTGTAAAGCCATCGTTGCTAAGCGACAAATAAATGAACAAAAAACCGCGAGGCTTTGCTCAAGAAATGCTATGATGAAGATGTAACTGTGGTCAAATGGTTGGATAATAAGATTACCCATTTAGATCTAATTTTGTTGGAATTGGTGAAAAAGATTTAGTGAATAGGTGGTGTAAAAAAGATAAGCACTTTATTGAAGTGGAACGTCCCGAAATTGTAAGGAAGTACAATCATGCGATGGGAGGAGTAGATTTGCTAGATCAAATAACTCGAGACGGTTTTGGGCATTTTCCTGCACACGATGAGGGGCTTGGGACACGGTGTAAAATGAGGGGATGCAAGGTTAGAACCGGAATCAAATGCATAAAATGCAAGGTTCACTTATGCCTAACTAAGGATAAGAATTGCTTCTTAGCATTTCATACATAGCATGCTATATTGATGCCTTTGATTTTAATTTTAATTTAGACTGTGATTTAAGTGCAATTTGTTAAATCTACCCGAAGAAAAAGCCATTTTTGTTAAAGAGAATACTATTATTTATATTTTTTATTTCATATTGCTTCATATTTCCTAATAAAAAGTTGAAAAATAAATGTTTTTATCATTATAGATAAACATCCTTTAACACTAATATTTTCATTACATTGGACGGATGTGTACACTTGTACACAAAAAGAAAAAGCTGTTTTTCTTGAAAATCTTGTAATCAGGATTTATTTATTTATTTTTCCTTAGATCTATTTACAATAACCTAGTTGCAGGCATTTTTTTCAGATCGATTAGCGAAAATAAAAAAAATCAGGTCTGAAAGGGTTAAATAAAATAATACATACTATCCAAACCTGAATGTAACTGCCTGCTGTGCTGATGCATGTATGCAGCTAGAGGCAGCTGCAGCCTGGTCCTCGCGGCGGCGTACACGCAGGAGGGCAGGTCTGTTGTCAGCGATGGGGTTTCATCATCAGAAGCGTCACCATAGGAAAACTTCAGCCCAGAGTAGTCTAGGCGGCGGTTATCACTGCAAAAAGACCGTTATTAAGATGGACGTGGGGTTTACTTTTGGGTTTTTTAGATGGATCGATTCACTGGTTGGAGTACTGGCTAGATTGTTCCTTTTGTTCTAAAAGTATTTCCTTTTTTAAGTCCATAAAGTACTAGTTTAAGTATTAAGAATAAAAAAAATATATATCGATCAAAATTTTGTTTCTTTGTTCGTATTTAATGCGCTGCCAAACCATTCATCCGATTGTGATAGAACTTAGTCAACTCTTTACTTGCACTTGCGCAAAGGTTATTGGCATAGTACAACCTTTATCAACTATTAACAAGCAGTCGGCGGCGCGCGTGTCCATACCATAAGTACATATACACACCATATTTTCTTATTCATCTTTATTTAAAATGACAATAGGTAATATTAAAAGCAAATGGCATATGAGCCAGATCTTTATGAATCGCTTATTTCGTGCATCAGAATCAGATCAGGATCGGAAAAAAAATTCTTCTGTACCTGATAGTTCATAATGTATAATTAAATATATTAGGACATTCTTTACATTCGGTCATCTGATCCGTTACTAAGCAGAGCTTGTTTAAGGCAACCAGATAATGACCAATAGAAGTTCTTGAACCTCGAGATCTAAGGCTCATCTTAGGCTATTTAAATATCATAGTGTATTTAAAATAAGTAATTTGCCTGGAAGAAATTGCTTCAGCATAATGTTTACACTGATAATGTTTATAGAATGTTTTTATTTAATTTTATTTTTATGTAATATGAACAATATAGGAAATTTGTATTGTGTTGTACGACAAACAGGCAGACGGTCCACCTGATGGTAAGTGGACACCACCACCTTTGGATATTTGTAACACCAGGTTCTTGACAATCAGTTGTCGACACTGAGACGTAAAGTGGCTAAGCCTATAAATTTCAATAGTTTTATGATGGTGGTCAATTGGTTAATGATCTTGTTAGGGTACCGTGGCCAAATGGCAAAATCAAGAACCCTTACAATATCGTTCAGTCTATCCGTATATTAAAGCCATTTTATACAGAAACTTTGAGACTATTAAAGGTAAAATTAGAATTGATCAGTGGTAATACGTGTCACCAATTTCAAAGAAATTTTACTTAAATACACACACTTTTTTTTTCATTTTTTAAATATCGATAAAATTTTAAATCCTTATTTTATTTTATTTTTTAGTCAGTATTCTTTTTTCCCTATAAGTTGAAATCATGTTCACACATCACACAAAAACATTTTTCAAATTTAAAAACGCGTAAACAAACTTGGTTCATATACGATAAATATATTGACCCCCTATGTCGGATAAATAAATTGATTATTATTGTTTTGTATCGCTCAATATGTATTTAAAGCTGGGCTCACGACATCAAAAGAGTTACTTTAAATAAAGGTATTGAAAACATGCCATAGCAAGCAACCGCAGAAATGCAATAGCCCATATTATTCACTTTTCCGTTAAAACTCAATTAAAATTCGTCTAATCGCTAATCTCCGACATTACTATGTCGGAGATTAGCGTGTACAAACGCACAATATTAAAAAAAAAGTCCTTGTATGTATATTCTGTTACACTCCCTAAAATCCACAAACAGTTTTAGGGAAATAATTTCAATGTACAGACACGATGGTCCCACTATAGTAATATATAGATAGAAGATAATAATTACATGATGTGTAAGTAACAGAATCTATCATGTTATAATTATACAAAGCAAAATTAATATCCTAGACTATAACGCGTTCATTTGACAACCACAAAGGCACACACACTGAGACACATGACAGTCAACGTTTAGCTTGTCATTATCTCGTTATAGAAATTTCCCTCCTTTCACTTTATTACTCAGTCAATTTTGTACAAAATGTTAATCCTCTTTTATGAGAACGTGTATGTGAGTGTATATAGCGGTGTCACTTGCGTTCCCGAGGGATCTAATGCATTCCCTAACCTATGTCACTCGGGAATACCGTAGCTTTCTATCAGTAAAAGATTTTCTGAAATCCGTTGAGGATTTTCAAAGAAAACCCCTGAGAAAACTTACAATATTTTAAGAAAATTTTTCAGAGTTGTAGAGCTCTTAGTGCAGAGTTCATCCGGGGAAGTACTACCACCTTACCCATTTCCGCCGTGAAGCAGTAGTGCTATTGTATAACTGTGTTTCGGTTAGAAAGGTAAGGGGGCCGGTGAAATTACAGGCACATGAGACTTAACTACTTCACGTCTCAGGGTCGACAACGCATTGGCGATGCTAGTGTTGCAAATGTCCATAGGCGGCGGTGACCACTTACCATCAGGTGGACCGTCTGCTTGTTTGTCGGCCCAAGAAGCATAAAAAAAAAAAAGAAAAAAAACCTATAAGAATATGACCGATTTAAATAATTGATTAATTATTAGAAAACTACTTTATCCAGAAGTAACAGCTATATTAATTCAGATCATCCTTCGAGAAGGCAGGTGAAGTCAATTAAAAATATTTACTAAAATCAATCCAATTTGATAAATAACACAATACGGCTCTGCTTTTTAACTAATAAACTTTTTTCTACCGTAACTTATTTAGGTTAAAATATTAAACACTTAACCAACGAACACCAATGTTTTTAATAAATATCCGTATGATAACGAAAATTATTTTAAAAATGGGAGAACAATTGAAAGTTGTTTTGACATATTAAGAAATAAACGATAAAGGTAACTCTCGCATTGGCAGCTCACAAGCAAGAAAAACAAAAAAACACCCGTGAAAATAAACAACGACTCATGTTACTCGTGTAAAGTTTTCAGTGTTGACTATGGTATTTTTTTTTCTATTCCAGCCTTATTTATTACACCTCACTTAAATAAAACCTATTTAAATATGCATAAAGATTAAAATACTTTAGATCGTAAATCTGCTTGCAACTTCAAATTTATTAACAATGAACGCATTCTTATTGTCTCACCTAATAAGGTATAAATTAATTACTTTACTGATAATTACCATAACGGCGGCGAAGTGGAAGAATCAGCCATCTGTGTTCTAGCGTTAGACATGTTCACGACTGTCTCACAATACGTCTCACAAAAAACAATAATTTTAATTATTTACCACAAGCACTGTTCACCAAAATAATGGTACCACACTGACCCTGTACGGAGTTCGGAATACATTTTTATACCACTGAGGGTGGCGATTTTATCTGTTCAGACACAGAATTTTCCAGCCGCTCCTTAATCTGTTGTCAATCTTATTATTGTTGGAATAAAGTAAATTTTTCTGTGGTCTGTAGTCGTTTTCGGTTTGCGAACCTACCCCTAATAACGGGGGTGGGTCTTTGCAAAGGACAGGCTTCCAGGGGCGGAGTCTGTGCAATATCAAAGTAAACGGATGGAAGTGAAACGGAATTTAATATATTCGTGCAAAGTTAAAAAAAAAGAAATCATAACTTTAGATTCCGCTACTGAAATAAGAAGTAGATATAACGTGGAGTAATATAAAAACTTATTTGTAAAACTAGCTACCGTGCCGCGGTTTCACCTGTGTTCCCGAGATTTAATGTACATTTATATATATCTGGTGTAATGTTTTTTTAATTAGTAATAATACTTAATAAATTTATAACCTATCAAATACTGAAAGATTTGTTTCAAAAGGTGCTTCCAGAGATTACCCTAAACAAACATACAAAATTTGCTCTCCATCTTTATATATAAGTGTGTATTTAAAATAGTCGTAGAGGCATCCTACTATTCCCCAAAACACTAACGAGTATGAATATCTCTAATATAAAATATTAATTATATTAAAAAAAAATATGAAATTATTCTAAGGTTTGTTTACATGATCAATAAATAACATTTCATCTCATGAAGGTCTCAACCTTCCAAATTCATAAACAGAGTAGCAATTTGACGAAATCTCCATTCCTAGTAGATTTGCCTTGTTTAAAAGTAATTTAAATATCCTGGGATATTATTTACACATGGCCTCCAAAACTAAGCAAACCTTGTACTATGGAATACAAGTAACTGATATTGTATTACTTTTCTTCAAAATACATTCCTACTAATATTGAATTAAATGTGAATGTAATGTTTGCTTGCTACGCTTTCACGCGAAAAATACTTCAGCGATCATCACGAAACTTTGTACACATATTCTTGGAGTTATTAGAAGTAACATAGGATACTTATTGTTTGTTGTACTCATTAGACAATTCCCTGGAATGAAATGAAAAGACAAAGGAGACTTTTTGTGCCGGGAAAATGTTACATCCCTCGGGAACGCGGTTAAAACCGCAGGGGCAGGTAGCTTATTAATAATGTGAAAGTATTGGTGATTATGCTTCAATCACTTAGCCTAATTTCCAACCTATACCTTTCCGCGCAAATAATTTTATGTCTAATAGGACTTTTTTTACTTTACCGTTTTACTGAATTTATTTAGTAAAATATTACCACAAGTGGCTGTGATTGCAAAGTTTTTGAGTGAGAGCACGCAAAGGGGACCAATTGAATGATAACTAAGCTAATTTATTTGGTTTATTGTTTTTTGTTTGTATGCCAGCTTATACCGCAAGATCTCCGGGACAGATTACTATCTAAATTGATGTAGATTTTGCCCCTGGTCAACATTCAAGGAATACTACTTTTTATCCGACTCTAACTGCACAAAAAAGATAGATTTTATTATTCCTAAAATTTTAACAATGATGAGTACAGCAAAGTATTCAAATGTTTGATCACATTCGATCGTTAAGAACAATCGCAAGAGACAATACTGTATTAAACTAATATTATTAATTGAAAGTATGCTTATCGGTTTATTGGTTTGTCTGCACAAATCCACGTGTTTCTTTGCATTGTCATATTTTATTGGAGAATAAAATAGACATTTTTCTTTTAAAAGGACAGCTAGAAACAAAACAACTGTCATAAGGTACATTAAAAATATTATGTTTTTAATAGATCCAATCTATTATGAGTTCCATAAATTACGACTAAAATCTGGATCTAAATTTGTTAAAGTTAAATTTTGAAATATACTTTCCAGCCTTCTCCAGGAGGCATGCGCTCATCTGTGGGGGTAAGTAGTCGACTGGGTCGATAGCATGACACGTTTCCTATTGGTGGACCAAAATCTGTTTTCGACAGTTGTATAAAACCCACTTGTCCAAAAATAAATTATCGCCCTTAGGATCCACCCGTATAATAATATATAACTTATACAAGTATAATATATATACACTCCAACAGAATATTTACATTTATACCTTTAACTATGCGACAAATAATATTTGTTTTATAATTTTTTTTAGTGTATGCAAATAATTCCACATGTGTGAATTGTTTTTCCTCCGTATAAGCCGTAGAGGTGTTAAATGGTTACACACATGGACACATAAACTTTAGCATTTTAGTAAGTTTAGTTTAGCCCAATTTCGTCGCCGCTCCGTGTTACCGCTTGTGCCTCCAGGAATAAAAGTTTGATAGCTGTAGCAGGATTTTTATAAGTTTATTTATTTCTTTTTACATTTTCTACGAACTCTTACTCCGTACTCTTTGAAGATTCTACGATAAATTACTTTAAGATTCATTGTATTGTTTTTAAAAATTAACATCTTCCCGCGCTTGCTCAGCTCGTTGTTTTAAACTGAGGCTACAGGGTTCGACCTCTTTATTTATGTATAATAGATTCCAATCATTACCAGCTTTGAATTCTCCGTCAAATTGTACAATCCGATAATTTTGGATCAGGAATGAAAATACCTGTCATAATATGATCCAATCTATATCCAAGATATTATTAATGTTAAGTGTCCCAATTATCAACGCAAATTATCTGCGAAGAAGCAGTAATTTCAATAGTACGCTCATCCCGCGTGACATAAAGAGAGTATTTTTACCATTTCTTAGGCTTCGATTTTATAAGGAGAGTGACACTAGGCCCAAAAATATTTCGGCGCGCTGTGTCTCTTTCGCTAAATATGCAATCACATGAGAGGTAAGCTCTTCGAGGCCTCATTGCGGTTTGTCGAAGAAGGTTGTATTAGCTGGGATAATTAAGATATCTGTCACATTAAACGTGACCTACTTACTTGTGGTAATGGTAGGTATTGACGTCACGTTCAGAACATTTCATATCACAGTATCAATTGTGTCGGAAATGATTTAGCTTTTACTACCTGTGCCCCGCAGTTTTACCCGCGTTGCGTCGATATCCAATTTTTTTTGAGAAATACATTTTCGTATAAATAAAATTATTTTTATCTAGCTGTCTCTCGCGATTTCACCCGGGTCCCGAGAGATATAACATTATCATAGTATAAAAAGTACGCCATGTGTTAATCCAGGTTAAAATCTATGTATGTCCCAAGTTTCATCCAAATCTGGTAAGTAGTTTTTGCGTGAAAGAGTAACAAACATCCGTACGTATACAAATATTTTTTTTTGCTATTTCGCATTTATAATTTTAGTAGGATTTACTTATTCTGCTATTCGGGACGGAGATATCAAACAAATCAATGATTATTGAAATCTGTGCAGCCGTTCTTGAATAAAATGGTGCAACTAACACGACCATGTTTATTATATAGATTTATATTATATAATACGTTCATCTAAAGTTGTCAAAATCCTGAATACCCGTTTGTATAGCTTAGAATGTCATAGAAAAACCAATAAATGGCATATATAACACGCTTAGTTGTCAATACGGGCGTATTGGATCAACACCTTTACCAATCCATCGACCATTTGACAGCATTGTAAACGTCAAGCGAAAAATAGCGCATTTCCATTTTTTAGAACGGCTTAAAAAAATTCGAAAACGCTTCGTTCAATGGCAGCGTTCGTGGAATCGGACTGGATACAATACCAAGGCAATCGATATCTCCAATAAAAATGTTTATATCAATGAAATAACAAGGCTGCTCCATCCAATAGGGTTGTGTACTGATATGTTAAATCAAATACTTTTTATCGATCTAATTTATGGAGTAAACTATGATTTTTTTATACTATTATTAGTACTTTTCCTTTTAAGGTTGAATAATGAATAAAATGTGTGAATCTGAATCATTGACAATTTATTTTTAATACTGTTTACCGCGTTTATTTATTTTAGTAATACATATCGACGGTGGAATGGAAAATTAAATGATTCTTCGTGTTTAGATCAATAGGTACATAAAATTTTGATCATATTTGTTGTATCCGTGTATTTTTGGACGTCAATACAGTTTATTGTTTGATCCTTTATCATGAATACACGATATATCGCTATTGAAATAAAAAACCAAACATGCTCTCGACACATCCTTTCAAGTCTCTAAATTAGCGAGTCACCCTCATATAAACAAGTAATTTTCGCCAACGACTATAATTTAACGCTAATTCTTATTCGGAAGTTACGACCCTGTAACCCTGTAATTGATTTGTCGCGCAGGGTTACTCCGCCGACCTGCCGGTGGCTCGCCACGCGGCCGCCACGCGCCTCTGCCACGCCCCCTACGAGTACGTTTGATAGTTTTTCGCGTGAGATCTCTTGTCGGTTTGCATTTGTGTTCTGTGGTTATATTGACTGAAGTAATTCGGTCGATGATTGATGGCACTTTACGTTCAGTTTTTAATCGACTTCAGAAAAAGTGGAGAATCTCAAAATTTACTGTTCTTTTTGTTATATTTTTTGTTGAAGCCCTTCTTTGTTGATTATGAATTGTCAATCAATAATTATGTCAATAAATACAGTTTTAAGAATCAGTATTTGATTGCTACCAAGCGACGAATAATAATAACATAAAATTCGTTAATTTTTCTCACACACATAAAAAATACATCTTTTATTTGTCATAAACAGGTAGGTACATTTAGTTGTGGGAGACAGGAGCCCAAACTAGGTTACCCTGTGCTATGAGCTTCCTGGCTCCCCCTCTTGGTAAGAACAAGTTACAATTGAGTAATATATTCTTATTCACATGAAAAAAGAGAAAACAAAAAAAAGAAGAAACCGACAAACAGACATCAAGTTTATTAAATTTGGTACCTAAAGTTAGCAAATATTACCTCAGAAAAATGTTAAAGTATGTAAAAATTTAGGTACGAGATAGGGAATATCCTCAATTACATACAAACACACTAAAAATATAAAAATATACTTTCAAACGTTTACTTTGACCATGTAAGGGTATAAGGGACGACCCTTAACACATAAAAAAATAATGTGGGATCTTTTAAATTTCAAGCAAATATGTTTAGTTCTTTGCTTCTAAAATAATAAATTAGCTTGTCACTTGCAATGCCTACATTGTAAAATATTCAATAAGTTTTTTTCGCTATTCATTTGATTTATTTTTTTAATGCAGTCTTTAAAAAAATAAAAAATTACGTGAACAAATGGGTTCCGTAAGATAACGCCATTAATAAATTTAGAGCCAATGATCGTCATTCACTATTAGCAATAACTAAAGTCAACTTAAATTTATATTTCGCATAGAAATAATTGACCAGTGATTGGTGTAACGGTAGATACTCTGAGTGCTAACTTACAGGTTGTGAGTTCCATTCCCAAGTAGGAAAAACGTTTGTGTGCATGTACATACATATCTGGGGTTCAATTCTGTAAGGAAAATGACACTAACTCGAGGATGTTTCGTTGCGGCCTCCGTGCTCTGTCTCTTTCGCTAACTACGCCAATACTACTAATCACGTGAGAGGTAAGCTCTCTGAGGCCTCCGTGCAGCGGCTCGCCGATGAAGTTTGTATTGGCTGAATAAGGGGGCTGTTAGTTCTGTGTCTGTATGAATATTTAAATCTATATTCACACATCCGAAAAAGTATGCGCTCACTCGGAAAACAAAAATGTTGAACTTATTTGTAAGCACTAGTTGTTGTATGTATCAAAATCACAAATAACATTGGAAGTTCCTAATCGCACGGCACGGAGTAGGCGGATGGGGGCTTGGCAAAAGAAAGTGCAAGACTTTCCGTACGATTTTTATCCATAGCGCGTATGATATTCTCAATCAATTCATTAGTTATTTCTGCGTTTCATTTAATTACCCTCAGACGTTGGTAATTAATATTTTTTTTATGATACCACATGGGCCGACAAACAAGCAGACGGCCCACCTGATGGTAAGTGGTCACCGCTGCATATAGACATTTGCAGCACTAAGGACATCGCCCATGCATTGTCGACCCTGAGACGTGAAGTTCTTAGGTCTCACGTGCCTGTAATTTCACCGACCCCCTCAACTTTCTAACCGAAATTCGTTGGATCCGTTTCCGAGATTCAGATTATATATTTTCATATATACAAGAACTGTTCGTTTAAATGTATTAGATAGATTACCATAAAATATCTTCAATATATTAATATTCTTAATTTTAAAACTAGTAAAAACCGGTTTATATTCAGGTATCTTCCTAGAATAGCTCTGTTTAGTTAACGAAGTAGGTACTAATATAAAACATTACAAAATCGACAACACTTACTCGCATCAAATACAAAGCCAAACCAAACAACTAACAAAGCTAATAAACTAAATTATATTTTCACATGAATCTTAATTTAAATCCAAAAACCAACAAGTTAAACCGCAGCGTTTTAACTGAAGACCGCGAATTTTTAATTTATTTATTTGTCCGCATATGCTCGCCTGAGATTATCTGCAGGGTACATTCTACAGCTGTTTGTAAGAGTCGCGTGGCGGGGACACGTGGCGCAGCCGGGCCTCCACGCGTCCGCCACGCGCCCGGCACGGTGTCCTCAAAGTGCCCGGAACACGACCGACGCCTCCTCCAAAACTGTTTTTCTGACTGCACATAATTAATCCGTAACGCGAACTATTTATAAAACTAGTTATTTGAAGCGTCGTCGAACAATTTTGATAAGTATAGTGTAGTGAAGGAATAAATAAATATTCTGGGACATTAAGACGGTTAACTGATTCCAAACTAAGCTGAGTATGTACTACGTTTACCGGATAACAGATCAATTGTATATTATATACACAAAATTTATTGCACACTAATATTTGTGCTGTTGGGAACCGAAACCACACCCTGTGGCATGAGTCAGGTTATGTAATTTCAGTATTTACTCGTGTTATACTTAATATCATATCTCAGAACATTAATGAATACTTACAGTCGTTACGTTGATAACAATAAAATACGTATTAACAGTCATAACTAACATGTGAGTTATAATTTTCACATGATTATCAGCTTTAATAATAGGTAATTAATAGTGTAATTGTATTGCATGTCACGAACATTAGCAAGTAAACCCCATGCTTTTGTTTTAAATCTATTTGTGTAAAAAATGTAAATCCAATACGATCGAGTACTTTCAATTGGCCGTAAACTAAATCGCTCCCATTGTTAACACCCCAACCCGTATTTGTCTGTCTGTTTGTGGTATTCAAGCATTCAGTACACGCAATTATTAACAAGTAGTCAGCACGGCTGCACATCAGTGTCGACAGTGGTTCTCAAAGTTTAACTAAAGCACCTATTGTAATTGTTCTTTTATGTTACTAAGGGTTCGCTGTCCATCTGTCTGTAACAGGACTGTATCGTTTAATCTGTAATAGGTAGACATTTGAAGTTTTCACAGAGTATGTACTAATATGGCCGCTATAACAACAAATTATGTTGTGGTACTCGACTCGCACTTGGCTGCTTTTATTTTTCGTATAAAAATAACTGGTCAACCATATTATCAGATAAGATGTTTCAAAATCTTGCTAATTTCGACTTAAATCAATTTTGACGAAGGTCCAACTCTCTATTTAGAAAAATAAATGAGCTATATTAGCTCATTTATTAGTTATTATAAGTCACGAATAAAGAGGCGGGTAAAAGTTTGAGATCCTTATGCTCTCGGTCGATTGCCGAACTGCACCGGAAGGGGGGTAACCCGCGTCACACGACTCATCCCTTCAAGTGCATACCCCATATACCGCACGCTCCTATGGGAACTACACAAATTACCCAAAACTAATTGTCTAATGTGTCAACGCTATTTGAGTTAGCCAAACAGATCAAAACGATCCTGTTTTTATTATGATCATGATTTGTTCTGGATAAAAAGAGTTTTGTTTGTTACATAGGGTAGGTACTACAAAGATTCTTATTTCACATTATAATAAATTCATTCTAGGAAAAGAAGGTTTAAGGAATTGATTTGGTAGATGACCTATAACTAATCAAAATGTTTTTCTTTTGTATTAAGATCTCCTTCGTATATCTTGAACTAAAGTGATTTTGGTGGAATTATGCTACTGGCAACAATATACATTTAAAACAAAGAAAAAAAACGATTGTCATATCAAATCAGTAACTCTTTATCGAATGTCAAATCGATAGATTGTATGAAATAGTTAGTGAAGTCAAATTGCACAGCATAAAGATTAATACTTACTTTATGTTTAGGTTGTTTATAGAAAATCATAAAATGCTAAATGCCATGTTTATTTTAAATTATGTATACCTTTTATTAAACGGCTCCGACGGTATATAGTAATAGTTTTACTTTTAAATTGAAAATTCTCATAGAAGGGCTTTGAGATTCTGAACCTTTTTGTGTGACAAAAAATAAATGAATGATAAACACAAGTAATTATATATATATAAGTGATTGATGAATAATTACAATGTTTTACTGTAATACAAAAGTTTCACATCTATCGTGTCTTTACGACACACCCTGCTTTTTATTTTAGTAATACATATTGACTGTGGAATGGAAAATACTTCCAAAATACATATAGACAACTTGGAGAGCCGAATAAAGTCTGAAAAGCATAAAAAATACATTAATGTGTATTTTATTGCTGTTTAATCTATGAGCATGATGCTTTAATGATTAATAACCTGTTTGCTCCTTAATTAAAATACCTACTATAAAAGTAAATTCCCATTTTGCTTACAATTTCCGATATAAATTACTATAAGTTAAAAAAATACCCTACGGGGAATCGACCAATCTGTCCTTGAAAACGGAATAAAGGTCAGAGTCAGTCATTTTTAAAGACAGCATAGTGAAAAAGCATTCGTATGAACAGAGTTAAGTTATATATCAATTCGTTATTAATTAATTTCAAATAATACATACGTTTCCAAGTTCGACAATGAAAACCTTTAGTATTTGTTTGTTAATCATTACTTTTTGATATAAAATAAAATAATCTTCAGAGATATTCAATTATTTGTATTATAAAAAGTCCCTGGATGGCCGAGCATTGCTCGGGGTTTCTTTACTAATATAACAACAACCATGTTCTTTTTTTTGAAACTCTGTTATCTGTATTTAGATACGAATTAGATGCGTTAATAAAGGGCTCATATTAATAGTTTTTCTCACAAATCTTCTTATTCTAATGATATTGTAGAAGTTTTTCAGTGCCTGAAAACACTGATAAAACAACGTTTTCAATATCGTTTTAAAAATTAAACCTAGCTAGATCGATTTATCACCCCTGAAAACCCCTGCATACTAAACCTTATGAAAATCGTTGGAGCCGTTTCCGAGATCCTAATATATTTAATAATATATATATAATATAATAATATATATATGAAAAGCTCGTTAAAAGGTATTAGATAGATTATAAGACATTGCTTATCACTTGCTTAGAACAGTTTAAAAAGCAGTTAACTTTGAAATAACTTCAAAACTATCTTAGAACCACATGACAGGCAGCCTTACAATACCATTTTTTTCTTTAGTCCAGCATTTAAAATTTTCGGATTCATTAAGCTTTTTTTATTTATTCAGATGACTTACATCACAAATTTTATAAAATCTTCCTGCATTTAAACACAATAGGAGAATTATGTTTACATCAAAATAAAAGTTAATTATAAATCAAATTTGAAGATCATAATCCTTCTTCCTACTAATATTTTAAATGGGAATGCTTTTGAGGATGGATGTTTGTTACTATTTCACGGAAAAACTACTGAACGGATATGGATGAAACTTGGCACATAGATAGAGTAGTAAGTAACATTACTCGGGACCGCTCATTACCGGGTTAAACAGCTGAAGATGAAGTCGCTGTTTAGAAACATGGAATTTTATTTTCTAATTCAGCCATTTGTCTATTGATTGGTGTTGTGTTATTATCACTTGTAGATTCTTTGTCCTAAACATGGAGACATTCAAAATATGCATTATTATTATTTTTAATTATTAATGCATTTTTTTCTTAAACATCAAAAGGATTATTGACGACAATCGCAATCGCTCATTCTGTGGTCTGGACCCTGGTTAAGTACCTAAGCAATGCCCTTAACGTTAACTTACCCTTAGAAGATTACTGGCCTCCGTTTGGTGGTCAAGTGCCGGTATGATTCATCACAACTTATAACAACCAGCAGTCTCAACGCTACAAGAGCTAGGGTTGGAAGCTCTCCATCATCCACCGCAATCATCAGATCTTGCGCCAACAGATTCTAGTTTTCACAGATTTTGGACAACTACTTGGTAGTAAAGATAATATCTGAGAGAGCCTAAACGAACTTTTATCAAGGATAGGTGAATAGGTTAACATTTGCCAAAAAATATCACACAGGCGGAATGAGTTAGTTAAATAAATTGAAATATTTTGTAAGCTTACCCAAAACCATTTTGAAATAAAAGGAATTAAAAACAGGATTATTAACACATGAGAAATACAATAGATTAACGTCCTAAATGGTGTAATTGTGTATATGACCAAAATTGGTCGTTCGCCGAAATCTCCAAAAGTTCCACGAATTTGTAGAGTCAATTGACGCAAAACAATCTCATTCTAAGTTATATAACCCAATATCGACCAGTGTAGCTTGGTAATTTTTAAGGTTTCGTTCACAAAGAGTTCCTAATGGCATTACAAAAACTCCGTTGTCCATCCGTTTGTCACAGGACTGTATCTTTTGGTCCGTTATAGGTAAGACACTTGTAATTTTCAAACAGGCAAAACTATGTCCGCTATAACAAAAACACAGTAAAATCTTATTAAAGTAAAAAATTAAGAGGATCCCCATACAAGAAATGTAATATTTTACAACATTTTGCCATGATCATTTTGACCTTCAATTTTATTTACGATGAGCAATGCCGTTTAGTCACGCTCAACCAATCCCCAAAGATTCATGACTGGTACTGAACATTCTCGTATGGGAATGCATATGGAACTGACAAAAAAACAAACGGTATTTATATCCATTACAAAATAGAACTAATTTATTTATGGTGACTCTCTTAATAGCTACAGATGGGTTAGAGTATACACTAAAATATACAAGTTGAGACATTTCAATTGTTTAAATAAAACCAACAAATTAACAATGAAAATTTTAATATTAACCTACGTATCTAATTAGTTGTTCTTTTCCAGTGCTTCATTCCTCTCCGGCAACTTGAATTCCTCCACCGTCACGTCATCGGTGCTGGACCTGGGCTGGCTATATTTGTACCTGAAGGCCATCGTCGTGAAGATCAGCATGTCTATCATCATCAGGCCCGCGAATAGGAAGAACTCCTTCCACTAAAAGAGTGATATCCAAAATAAAGCAAGGTTTTATACCATATAAAAAAAAAAAAAATTGACGATTTTATAAACGGGTGCTCGGAATCTGTCTCCAAACTCATTACCCAGTTCTAGGCACAATCTGGCAACCTAGAGAATAATTTCCAGTAGGTACCTGCGCGTCCAAGAAGTTTCCTTCAACTATGAGGACCACGATCAGGTTCCCGAAGGCCACGGTGAGCAGCCACACGGACTGCAGCACCGATTTCATGGAGGCAGGGGCCTGCGTGAAGGAGAACTCCAAGCCTGTCACGGAGAACATCACCTCTCCCATGGTCATAACGACATACTGGGGCACCAGCCACAGTATGTGGACGCTGTTTGGTGGTGTTATCATCACTGCGTTGGCCATCTGGTGACAGGATGTGGGTATGAAAAGTTGAACATGATGAAAAATTCAAAACAATTTTTTTTTATACCACATGGGCCGACAAACAAGCGGACGGTCCACCTGATGGTAAGTGGTCACCGCCGCCTACGGACATTTGCAACACTAGGGGCATCGCCAATGCGTTATCGAGACGTGAAGTTGTTAAGTCTCATGTGCTTGTAATTTCACCGGCCCTTCATTACCTTTCTAACCGAAACACAGTAACACAAGTGCACTACTGCTTCACTGCAGAAATGGGTAAGGTGGTATTACTTCCCCGGACGAACTCTGCACTAAGAGCTCTACTACTCGAGAACAAACTATTCTAAACAATGATGAAAACCGAATCCATTTTTTTGCGAAATTTACAAATTATCAGCGGACAAAAATACAGAGAAGAATAATGACTTAATATATATAAGTCATATTAAGGGATATAAGTAGTGTACAAGTTGCTGGTAAATTTAGATCTGATCAGAGGAGGCATTCTCAATGGTGAAACAACACTAGCTTTAGGATTTTTCGTCGCTTCCATGCTCCGTCTCCTTTGCTAACTACGCTAAATGTGAATGTTCCACTTTTGGAGACCTCGTCGCGTCGTTTCGGCGATGATACTGACTATCCAATTTACGCCAATTTCTTTGACGAAGACAGACAAGCAGTCGATAAATATATGCCATTTATTTCAACTTACATAATCTCCAGTATCATCTACGTATACATTTATAGTGTAAACTGCGCCGGATTGAAATGAGAAGTCTTTTAATACTGTTCTTCCATCAACGATGACGTCACTAACACCTTTTGTGATGGTTTTCTGCCTAGTGTCTGTGCTATATAGCGTTAGCTTGGTTTTATTGTTACTGGAGGAAAATACACTTATGGCTGCAGTACCATTGTAGTTCATCAAAAACCTGGAAAATATTAATGTTTTTAACTATTTATCTGCCCTGGCTTCGCCTGAGTGGTATTATATAAATGTTTTATATATATAAACCTTACAGATAACAGATACAGAAATTCTCTAAATGATGGTTAAAGCCACATTAAAATATATTGTGTCGTTTAAAAGATATAAGCGAAACATGGTTCGACCAAAAAAGTCCTTGTTAGATTGGGAAGATCATGTGAATAAAATAGAAATACAAAAAAATACACAGATTCATTTTGACGTCTCTTCGTGAGCCATATAAATATAAAATTTCAGTAGAAAATCGCGCAATGACAGACGGACACTGTCTGGGGACTTTGTATGTGAGCACATAACAAATGTTTAAATCATTTCATGAACCATTTTTTATTTAGAAATCTTTTATTAAACAGAACAATAACATTGTAAAATTTAATTAATATTACAATATCGATAAGAAAGGGAATAAAGCAACCGATAACAATGAGACATTTAAAAATGAGTGATGTATCGAATAGCTTTGTGGATTTTTTATTCGCTATTATTTCACATCGAATCGTATAAAGTAGAAGTTAAAGTAAAGCAGGGAACGATAATAGGTACAACTGAACAAACGGTATTCGATGGACGGCTCTTCAATGCGTTTTACGGGGTTCCGTATGCCGAAGTCCCCCTCGGAAAACTTCGTTTCAAAGATCCAATGCCTTTGAAAAAGTGGAAAGTACCTTTCGACGCTCGGGCGGAGTATCGAGGAGCTTGTGCACAAACCCACATAGTCCACAAACATGGAATGTACGGGTTCGAAAACTGTCTCAATCTAAACATATACACACCGAGTATCCCGAGGAATCGGAAAACCAATTTAAGACCGGTGATAGTCTGGATTCACGGATATGCTTTCACTTCGAGTTTCAGTCACATTCACGGCGCGGATTTCCTTATAGACAACGATGTGTTATTCGTTTCCTTGACACATAGAATTGGTGCGTTCGGTTTTATTAAACTCAATAACACCGATTCTAATACTAACATGGGATTGAAAGATATCGTCATGGCGCTAAAGTGGATTAGGAAGAATATTGAAAGTTTTGGAGGAGATAAAGACAAAATAACCATGATGACAAGTGGGTCGGCAGCGACATATTTGTCCCTCCTGTACACGTCAAAAAAGAGAAAATTGTTTTCGAAACTGATACTGCAGAGTGGCTCCATATTTTCACCGTCGATATCCCAAAGGGATCACAACTTAGAAAGAGACAGACTTATTGATCGACTAGCGAAGAGAGATGTGATGAATATAAAGAAGGCATCGACTCGAGATATTCTTGCGGCATCAGAGAAAATTTACAACAGCAAAGACTTTATGAATTCTCAGAGACCTCTGGTACCTTTTACACCGATCTTGGAGATGAAGTCACACAAATCCCTGTTTGCACAAACACCTGAGGAGTTCTTTAACAATATAGGCGAAAATAATTTAAATATACCCATAATGATAGGCTTCAACAGTCAGGAGAGCATCTCAGAAGTGATACCGTTTTTACACAATCCATCGTTAATGAAATCACTCGCGACACATTTTAAATTTATGGTGCCGTTTCCTGACGGGTGCAGTTTTAATTACACGTCACGCACATACGGTGATATTGCGGCGAAAATTAAACATAGGTACTTTAATGATGGCATATCCGAAAAATCGGTAATAAATTTGGTTAAATATTCGTCAGACCTTCAAAAATATCCGATTTATAGGTTTGTAAAAGCGCTCGTGAATTCGTTAAGCGATTCGATTTACATGTATAAATTTAATTATAATGGAAAATTTAATGCTGTGAAAGCCACAGCAACGGCCGGCGCTAATGTAAGAGTGAAAGGTGCGTCCAGCGGGGATGAAATATGTTACGTACTGAAGTGCGAACCGCTCTGGGAAACATATTTGAAAGTAAAAGACGACGTAAACGATCCGGATAGAGTCTTCATTAAAGAGATCGCACGACTGTGGACTAACTTTGCAAAGTATGGTGACCCCACACCCCCTTCCTATAAGGGGAACACGACGTGGCCACCGATAACATCAAAATACGATACAGCTTTGCGTATCAGCAAAGTAAATAAGCTGACAGATACTAAAGATGAAGAAAGCATGTACAAGTTTTGGGGGAAAATTTACGATGATTATTATTCGCCTGAGCATTGTACTGGATCCGAGCATGATGAACTTTGATCTATACGTCACAATCTTGCTGAATGTCACTTATGTCTTGTTTATAAGTATTAAGAGATTTCTAAGATAACCCATACGTTAACACATATAAAAAAAATATCATCCACGTCAGCCAGATATTAATTATAAGCTTAACTAATTTATGTCAGTCGAAACGTTCTAGTGAAAATCACGCCCTCCGAAGTCTGTGTGTAAAATCACCCTAATTGAGAACTTACTTCTTTATTGGTAGTCGGTTAGACTGAATTCTATATCACTTGTCGCATAATATCTAAATGTTTGTTTCCACGGATGATTGGACTGTTTAAATAATTTTAATCACTGATTGATTGATATGTATGGCTTCTGAGGTGAGGAGTGAGTAAGCATATAATCTCATTTCTTTGGCAATGTTTCAACTAAACTATTTTCATACAATAATAAACCATAAAATAAAGATAGTTGAACTCACCTTACATTAACTCCGTCAATAGCCTTATCATTATTATCGGTAAAGTCGTAAACTTGTATGCGATCAATGAAGAATGAGTTGGCTTTTTTCTCCAACAAATTAAAATGACCATTATATTCCTTGGCGGCACAGTCACTATTCGCTTGACCGCGTAGAGAATATGGCAGTTCCACGAACGTTGTCGCTTCTACATCTAACTTCTCGTAGACTGACAGAGGTGGGATCATCAAATCATCTGCTCCAAGGTTAAGGGTGAAGTTGCAATTGAATCCGTTGTAAACCCTCAATTGTGCCAATCCAGCTGATACTGGTGTACCATAAGTTGGCTGAAAGATAAATTGACAATACAGTGACATACCAAGTCCATTATCGCTAAAAACGACAGGCTCTTCACCGTAAAAATAACCGTCCAACCGGCAAGATTGTGTAAAGTTCTCGGTATCGACGTTGAGGCCGATTTGCTACTAAAATGTTGATAGGTGGTTTGTAGAGCTGAGAGAGTAAAATAACTACACAATTAGTCCGTATTAAAGTCAGACTATTCATAAATACTTGTGAAGCCCTATTTGAAGAAAAATACGGACGCTTCACCAATTTCGGGCTGCAGGTAATTATTTCAAAACCAGGAATTTCAAGATTCATTAGACAGTGATCTGCATCACTGTCTGACTCACTATTCTGAGCTCTTCAGGGATAATCGGCGTAAAGATATTTATTTAGGAAAATAATAATTTCATCCAGGAACATTTTTACACACCGGCTTTTGACACTAAACAGGGCTTGCACTATGGAAACCAGATAACTTATATCCTACTAATATTATAACTGCGAATGTTTGTATGTATGAATGTGTGTTACTCTTTCACGCTACTACCAAACGGATTTGGATGAAACGTGGCACATAAATAGAAAATGTCCTGGATTAAGGCAGTAGTCTGCTTTACAGGCTTCAAAAAATCGATTTTTCGTTTTTGTCTTAAATCTATTCCAAAACTATCCATGAATATGTGTTCAAAATTTTAGAGGCCAATTCGAAATATTTTCGAAGCTAGATCAGTTTTAGTGGCCGAGCGTCAAGCAGGTGCGAATGCTCGGGCAGACCCGAGCGCGCGCGCTTCGTCCCTTCATGTATTCTATTGTTTGACTATACTCGTATATACCTGAAAAGATCGAACGGTCCTTTGAAATATTATTTGGAGTTTCTAGAAGGTCTGTATTGAGTAGTCGTTGGGATAACGGTATACAATATAACGGTAAACTATAGCTCTCGGCATCGGCTTCTACACTGCTATTTGTAGCGTCAGCTTTCGGTTTTTCCGGGAAAATTTAACATTCCTCGGGAATCCGGATGAAACTGCGGGGGACAGCTATTACTACATATAATGCGATATTTTTTCTAAATACACACTTATAGATATTTAAATTCAGACAGAAAAACTGACTTTAACATGCACACAATTGTTTGCCCTGTCGAAAAAAATAAACACTGTAAAAAACTAACAAAATCTGGCTAACTAAACAACTATTGAACTAAAACGCTTTGCTGTGCCATTTTGTAATTGGTTTTAACAGTAACTTTCTAAACTACTCGTATATCAGTTATGAGTCGAACAAAACGAATTTAAAACTAAATATTCGAGTATTGAAGTCCATAAATGTCATAAACAACCATCGAATTTCTCTAATACTAACGACACGCGCCGCCTTTGTCTGAATAGTATGATATTAATTAATTATACACGTAAACATTACGGTGTAAATAATGATTAAAGTCGCATCGATACCTATTGCTTTTTTTAAAAATACAAGCGATCAAACTGACAGACGGACATATATTAATCCCTACTAATATTGTAAATGTGAATGTAAGTTTATTTGTAACGCTTTCACGCGAAAACAACTTAACCGATCATCATGAAACTTTGTACACATATTCTTGGAGATGTTAGAAGTAACATTCCTATGTACTGTGTTACATCCCTCGGGAACGTGGATGAATCCGCGGGGGACAGCAAGTAGTAAATAATTTACCAACAAGTTAAATTACCATAATCTACTGACCATTGTACATGCTTTGTTTGATTTGGGATCATATAACCATGTGTGATGAATGTCCCAGATATTCCGCTTGCAATAGAAAATATCACTACATAGTATAAAACAAAGTCGCTTTCTCTGTCCCTATATCCCTATGTATGCTTAAATCTTTAAAACTAAAACGGATTTTGATGCGGTTTTTTTAAATAGATAGTGATTAGTGTATGAAGGAGCGAGGTATGAGACTCCTCCATTTAAAAGGGAAAATCTTCCACCAGGCTAGGTGATCATGCCTGGGGACCGCGGTCCAAATGTTAATGTTGGATGCTTGTATATATGTCAAATCCTGAGAGAATCTTGATAGTGCGATGTAGGATTCTCGCGTGTTTCTACTCGTTCATAGATGTCGCCACATCACTGTAGTGCGGGCGGTGAAGGATTGTAGACGTGTTCATAGATGTCGCCACAAGTGGGTAAAACCGCGGGGGATAGCTAGTACTTAAATATACAAACCAGAAGATTCAGTTCAACAATCCCGGATATGACGAAGGCGGCGGCGGCCAAAATGCCTCCCCAGATCATCTTATGTAAGGGCTTCCGTATTAGCCTGCACCATGTGAGAAAGGGATATATAGCCTGAAAAAACATATTGAGATCATTATCAATTTGCTAAAACAGAAAAGGATAGAAGACTTAAGAAGTAGTGGAGGTACTACCATATCAGCGGAGAAACAGTAGTGTACCGGTGTCTCGGTAAGGAAGGTATGTGGTCTGGTGAAATTACAGGCACATGAGACTTAAAAACGTCACTGCTCAGGATCGACAAAGCATTATGTCCCTGGTCTTGCAAATGTCTATAGGCGGTGATCACTTACCAGCCGGACCGTCTGCATATATTAAATTATATAAATATAACGTCGATATCTAAGAAGAAATTATTTCATAGGTTGGATTTTGAGTAAAGGAAAACATATACAATAGAGTTCAAAATTGTATGATTTTTATAATTTGTGCCAAACATTGACTGTTCAATACTCACCACTTCGAATAAAGGAATAAATACTAGGATCAGAAGTGGATTCAGGACTTGCATCTGATCGGCCTTTAGGGTCCAGCTGCCTATGTCTTGTTCCATTCTGTCAGCTTGGAAAGTCCATCTTGAACCCTGTCACATAAAGGCATTTGATTAAATAAATAATTATCCTGGAACATTTTCAGACGGTTATCTGATCCCAAATTAAGCAGAGTTTGTACTGCTTGTATTATGGCGACCAAATAACAGATAAGTACTACTTTACTACTTTTTAAAAACATACTTTTATAGATATTTACACATAGACATATTCAAGACAAATGTTTGTCCCAAGGTGGGAATCGAACCCACGACCTGTCAGTGTGAGAGTCTATGAAGCACACTGACTCATCATGTGTCAAATGTACCATAGAATTTGGAAACTAATCAGATGGAAATTGTGGTCACACATTGTCTCTTTCGGACGTATCGAGAATGCAATAGTCGAAGTTGAAACAGCATGTATGCCGGCTTCCCATTTTTTTATGGATTTGAAGGTTGTTTTACAACCCTTTCGCGGATAACTCGGCTAGCACTGAGGGTGGCCAAATTTCCATTGCTTTACCATTTGCATTGGTAAGGATTGCCTTAAGATAACGATGTAACTATTACGTTTATTAGAAAAAAATTTTTGACAGATGTTCACATTTGGTGTATATTTTTAATGATTAAATAAATTATCCTAAATACATACATGGGCTAATTACACTGCAGAGCTTTCTTTGTATTAATTAACCGATTTTTTTTCATCCAAATACATACATAAAATATACATTTACACCAAACATGACCTAAGGGACACTTCGATGTCCGTTTAGACGTCTAAGAATGTAATAATGAAGTGGACTTTATTGACTTTAAAATACGGTACATTTATGATGCAGTGGTTAATTTCATACACCGTATCACAAAGGAATAATGTTCATTTTTCTATTACATTTTTAACCGACAAAACGGCCTTCATTATGTAGCTTAACTTGCGTACAGGATATTGAATGACCAACATGTTAACAGGATAGTCGCAAAGCATTTAAAATAATACAGATAATAATAACTGCAAATAAAAAAAACAAAACAGTAAATGCTATAGCTAAAACACAAATATATGCTAAAATTAGTATCGTAAAAAAAAAAACAAGTTTACACATAAACAGTTCGTCAAATGACCGGTTTTGGCCAAAAAAAACACATGCACACAACTTAAAAATTCTTTAGAATATATATTTTGAAATAAGAAAAATAAATACGTTAAGGTCTGTTTAGATATAAGCGGTATTCGCTACCGCATTGGGTATTGAAAAATACCGCTGAGTATTTGTATGCTGTACACAACGCGACATGAGCGGTAACGCCGTACCGTGTATGTAGTATTTTTGCGCTTGAATTACGATATAAAGGCAGCGTGTCCACTTAGGTGTGAACAGTCGGGATTATCGCTCGGTATTCGAATGTCACTTATATCCAGACAAACCTTAATTTTTCAGTATTAAAATAAATAGCTATCACGGATCACAGATAACAGCAAAAAAACGAACACAAATATTCCTGTATGAAGAACAAACCAATGGCCAGTCAGTACAACCACTATGCCATTTTCATCTTAATTAATTTTAGATTCTTATTCTTTTTTTTTATTTCTGACGGGATTGCGCTTGTTTGTTTTCAATATAGGAAACCTATTTTAACATTTGAAAAAAATATAGAATAATAGTCTGTAAACATTGTTTTTATAGAAGCTTTAAGCAATAAAGCAAATAAAACTAGCATCACGTACGTTTGGCAACCTTGTCATTAGATAGCCATGACATGGAGGTGGTTTATGGATTAGCAAATGACCATCTTATCACGTCCGCCATATTGGATTTAGAATGACGGCCTTTAGCACAATAATGTCAGCAAAAATACTCGAGTGTGCATAATTGAGAGCTGGTCCCGAACATAGCATAAAAGATAATAAAAACCAACCATTTTGCTTTATGACATTTAACAATAAACCATATTTCAAACCAATAAAATATATTTTTCTGTGAAATTTCTTAAACATCAAAAAAGGTTCCTTAGAGGACAGACTGTAAGGTTCAAAGTTGTATATCAAGTTACCTGCTGGTCAAACAGAGCCCAGAACACTGGCAGTGGTATGAACAGCACCAGGACCCTGAGCAATGACTTAATGTCTTCAATGAGTCCATCATCGTATTTGTCGTCAGCGTGGTCCAGCCAGTGCTCTCGCTTCTCCTTGCTCTTGAACGATTGAACGACCGCGTGCTGAAACAATTCACGTCATTTAAGAAAAAATTAAATTTAACTTAATCCATACCTATAACCATATATCCATAACTATATATATTTAGTACCTGGATGTCCGAGCTTTGCTCGGGTTTTCTTTACTAATGGTCACAGTGATAACACTTTGTGTGTATTCTAAAATTCATTTTTTTTTTTTATGTGCATCAAACTTAAGTTAGTCATGCTCGCTTTAATGCCTTTTATTGCTTGTGGCGGCGTCGTGTGGCGGGTCGCTCACTTCCCTACAATATGGCGAGGAGGGCGATGGCTGTCACATGCGTCATACTTGTGAACAGGTGCTGCTTGTGGGGGCTGGTCGGCTTTAGTTTGTTTGTATTTTTTTTTCATTAGATATTTATAATATTATATTATTGTTAAATAATTCTACAATATTGCCATAACACACAGGTATTGTCAATGAGACTAAATAATATTTTATGTAATAAATCTAAGTTTGTTTTTTTTTTAAAAGAGTAATTGCTGAGTTTATTGCCGGCTCTTCTCAGTAAAAAACAACCTTCCGAACCGGTATTAGAGTCAGACTATTCATAAGTGCTTGTAAAGACCTATTTGAATAAAAATATTTTCATTCATAACGTGACTAATACGTATTCTTTTTTTAAAGTTATGTCATATATACCTAGATACGAATTAGATACGAATAAAGGGCTCCCATTAATAGTTTTTCTCACAAAAGAAGGAACTTGAAAACCTTTTACCTTCGTACTGTAATGATATTGTAGCAGTATTCATTGCATGAGAACACCAATAAACGATGTTTTAACGACCTTTGACGGACCATCACTTTAAAACTGGTGGGACTGCTACAATTCGACGCGGACTTTTTCGTAGAAGATTATAGGCTATATACGATATCGATAAACGTACTAAGCCGCGGGGGATAGCTAGTAATAGTATCAATTCAAAACTGTCCTCAAAACACACGTACGGGTACGGTACAGAAAGCACATTTATGTCAATATTAACATTGGTGAAACCGCGGATGTTATATACGTACGTCGTTTAAAGAGGAAATGGAAATATGATTTTGAAATCGACCGCCATTCTTGACAGACGTAGGTTTTTACTGTTGAGTAGAAAGATTCTCTTTTACTTTGTCTGAACGAGGATCCAAAACAATTCAAAACAAAATAAAAAGTAAAGCCAATCCTAATATGCGATTCTCAAGGCACCGCAAGTTCTTTAGCAAACATTTTATTTATTTTGCGATAGCGATTAAGCAGTTTCCAGTATCTCAAGAGTCGACTGTCCCCGTGCTGAATATATTTTATCTGTTATCTGATAATATCCCACTCTCAAGTGTGAGAGGCCTTGGGCAACGTCTCTTGAAGTGTCACTAATCTCATAACTGATATTTTGAAGATTATTAAAGTTATCATTATCTTCCATAACTTTTTTGTATTTTTAAAGTCAAGTAGGTCAACAATCGGGTACACGGTCGATCTAATGGTAAGTGGTCACCGCCTTTGAACATTTGCAACACCAGGATCATTGCCAATACATCGACACTACCTCAACCTTAACCTCAAGTTGTTAAGTCTCACGTGCCTGTAATTTCACTGGCCCAACCTTTCTAACCGAAACACAGTAATAGAAGGGCACTGCTTCGCGGCGGAAATGGGTATGGTGGCAGGCATTCGCCTGACGAAATATGCACTAAGAGCTCTACTACTTTGGTACATATATAAATTGAGGATTACAAATAGATAACATTAAAAAAAATCATAACGTACATACTGTGTCATGCGGGAGAAACCGCAGTGTGCGTTAGTTCTTCTAATAACACACACTTGAATACTATGCTTGTGACACGTTTTTGTTTTAAAATCAAATCTAAAGCATAGCCTTGGCATTTTTCTTCAAGAAATTAGCTTCATAGATAGATTTTTACCACAAGTATTCTAATAACACCTAAACCGGTAGTTTTGTCAGATGGTTGAATATAAAAAGAAAAAAATATTATCAATACTAATATTATAAGAGAACAGAGAATAAGAGACAGTGCCAATAACACCTATTTGAAAAATTCTTTCACTATATATAAGGTACATTATTACAGACAAAGGCTATGTTACGACCCCAGAATAAATGAAATCGCTTGTACAAACACTACTTACTCATATGTATTAATACTATATATATAAATAAATAAACAAAACCAGTACCTCTACCATGAGTTGCTATCGAAACTTACATTAGTCACTAGCGAGTTAACTACTATCGATACAGTATTTTTCGATAGCAACTGTCAAATTTGTGACTCATGGTACCCAATTTCTATAGCAAAGGCTAAAAAACGTTACTCGCTAGTGTTTACATTTCGATAGGTTTTTTACCTATCGACTCGTACTATCGATTTTAGTTCTTTAGGTGACCGCTAGTGGCGCTGTACACATTTGCCATAGAAATGTTTTACGCCGTCGCTAGCGAGTACGTATGTTAAAAACTTATGGTAAAGGCACAGATTACCACACCACGATATAGGTATCCATATGCTTAGAAATTCCCCGTCGGTCTTCCACACAATTTATTATCTATTGTCGTTAATATTATCTATATTGTCAAGTGATCAAATAAATACTACTGTAATGGCACTTTAGTAACGTTGAGTATTAAAAAAAAACACTATGATTTGACGCGGCAGTTGGCTTTATGAATTATTTATAGCCGCATTCTCAATGGATGTTACATTTACAGGGATAAAAACTATCTATACATGCTCACAAGCTTTCGCATTCATAATACACTAGTTATCCGCCGCGGCTTTACCCGCGTTCCCGAGGGAAGTCACATTTTCCCGGAATAAATAGCCTATATGTTATTCCAGAATATATTATATCTATATGCCAAGTTTTATCCAAATCTGTCTGGTAGTTTTTGCGTGAAAGAGTAACAAACAGCCATACGTGCAAACTTTCGCATTTATAATATTAGTTGTAGATTCGTATTGCAATGCTCTGAAGATGCAATCCTCAATTCATTTGATTGTTTTTACTAGATACAGTTACTTACAAATTTAGACATGAGCAATTGTGCAAGTGTATACAAGCGTTGTGTTTGCAAGTGACATTGACACGTGAGGCACAGCCGTTTAAACCGCGGGTTAAAGATATAAGGGTTATAGATTAGTTATAAGCGAAGTCGATTTACCCATTGCGTCCTGGAACAATAACTATGTTTCAGTTAGGAAGGTAAGGGGATCGCTAACATTGTAGACACATGAGACGTAACAGCTTCACGTCCCAGGTTTGACACCGCATTGGCGATGCCCCTGATGTTGCAAATGTCCATAGACGCTGGCGATACACACACCATAAGGTAGACCGTCTGCCTTCTGGCAGGCCCACTTGACCAAAAAATAAAAACCTATAAAGCGACTAAAATAAAAATAAAATAATTTGGGAAAAACCTTACACCAATACAACTTGACACCTTGCCCAGAACGTTGCCGGCAGGGTTTTTGATTATGTACAGCCTTTTACCAGCGATGAAGAACACTGAAAAGAAAAATATATAATCCTTATGACCCAAAGTCATGAGTTCAGAAAGTCGTTAATAAAATCTAGCACACGTTTATCTGCGGTTGGATTCTGTTTGATAAACGATACTAGTTCGACGATTTTACGTCGCGGCCTCAATGATCTGTCTATTTCGCTATCTACATAAAAATAAGGTATGTAAAAATAACTAATTCTTTGATTATATTCTCTATATTTATACACTATATCTCTCCCCGAAATACATAGTTTACTTAAACATATTAAACTGACTAGGCGTGTCAAATCTTCCATCTTAATTTCTGAATAAGTAATATAAACTTCCCACTGTCACTTGGATGTCTTCTTTTGAAAGAAGACGCGCAAATCTGACTGCTTATAAAATTCTACATTCTAACAAGTATATTTTCCAACTTACATATAGAAACGATCATAAGTATTCCAGGAACTCCAAATGCTAGGGAGTAGCAATCATTATCCCCGAAGCAATGAACGTCAGCCCTCAGGATGGGTGTAAGGAAGGTCGAGATCAGACTCCCAGCGTTTATGGCGAAGTAGAACAGCGAGAAGAAGTAGCCGAGGTACCTCTGCTGTTCGGGGAGCTTGAACTGATCGCCTCCGAAAGCTGATACACAGGGCTTTATACCACCAGTTCCAAATGCAATCAAAAGGAGAGCTAGTATTGTACATCCTCTGAAAAGAACAGATTATCCATACTGTTATTATAAATTCGAAAGTGTCTCTGTTTGTCACGTTGTCAGAACGGATCTTCATGAAATTTGAAACTTAGGGCAGGTTCAAATCTAAGACCCATCTAAGTTATTTTTTTTTTGTTATTCTTGGATATTCTGAACACGGTTGATACCTTGTCGCCCATCACCTTCTAAGCTTTGATTCCTTAGCAGCCACATCATTACTTATCAGTGTGAGATTATGGTAGAAGAAGGTAACAGAGTTAGACGCAGTTTCCGATCCTGTAGGATGAGTTTTTAGAAACTGCATGTCAAAATAATGGAGAGGCATTTGGAACTAACTGAATTTCTTTGTGTGGGGGAGAAAAGACTAAGCCTCTTTGTCTTTGAGAGATTATTGAAAATATAAAATTTAAAGCAATTTCAACTTACAGTGTTGGCAAGTTAACTGGTGGCATCGCGGTCAAAGATATCAGAACACTTCCAGTAGCGTAAACCAGTGACAAGTATACTATTGTTCTGAAAAATAAATATAAATTTATATTTTAACTGCGTAGTAAATTGCTAAGATGTATTAATGATAATGACTCTTTGATGATGTATGTATCCATCAAAGGTTGTTTATAAGATTGTCATTAAAAACAAGCTTCCTAAATTAACTGCAGCAATAATTACGTCTCCATTCCCAATCAGGTTCCTTTGACCGAAATACGGAGAGCCATACCAAAAATCTGGTTAAAACCAGTTCGAGGTGGTTTCAAAGTTTACCTAAATCGGCCCAACCAGCCGTCGGCGATCATCGCACCGAGGAGGGGGAAGAAGTACGCGAACATCGTAAACACGTGGTAGATGACCGTTGCGCCGTTGTCCGTGTACCCCAGCTTGTCGCGGAGGTACAGCGACAGGATTGCTGGAAGGAAAACGGTAATGTAATGCTAACACCGGAAAACAATCGCTTTGGTTTGCATATATATTACAACATCGCTAATACATCAAAACTACGGTGGACATTGTGTCATGACAACTCGGTGTGACTCTTTTTGAGAAATGCTCTGCTGACAAGTCTATGAGGAACAGGTTCGAATCCTTGTGGCATATTTGAGTTTTATAACTTTTCGCTAACTTTAAGGAAATGAGGTCGCAAATGCTTTAAAAACTCTATCGCCAAGCACCAACGTGTGCCTGAAACTAAATTTGAGAGTCGATACCAAAGCGAGATTTAGTTCAAACGCTGGCAAAAGCGTCTCAGGTACTTCAACACATATTCTAATTAAAATAAAGTGTGACAAATGCATTTTTAATTGAACGATGAATAAAGGCTCGTTATAGACACAATCTTATCAGCCCGTTCGACAGCTTAGAAAGTCATAGAAAAATGAACCCAATGGCTTTATGATAGGGTTCAACTGCATTAACATACAATAAACCATGTGATTGATGAATGAACCTTATTTCTGAAGGAATAAACTTAATTTTTCGGTAACATTAATTGCTGTCGAAACGGGTCTATGCTGCAATGTATTTTTAATTGAAATTTACACATAACTATGTCATGGTATGAGGTGTCATACCACGCGTTGTTTTAAGATAATTGTATCGGATTATGCATACTATTGATTTACATATACAAGTCGCAATACAAGCTGTAGGTTTAATAAAATTCGCATTGCTGGAAGAAAAATCATGCCTGACAAACATACCAAAAGTCTCTAGTAAGCGTAGAAATTGAATGATCTCTTCTAAATGCGCGATCGCGCGACGTCATGACTTAAATGTGCTATTATTTTTGGCAGTTTGATTGGTAATTTTTGTCATCTCGCTCAGTGGTTTATGTCAACATAAAATTTAAAAAAAAACATTATTTTATTAAATTTTTGCTGATCTTGAATATCCTTATAAAACCTTCGACCCTACAAAACCATCCGCTTTGGCATCGTCCGGGGCCGTTGCTTGAGGCGAAAACATTGTCGTGTTTCCTCTCTCAGCCAGAAATGCTTCAAGGATTATTACTATTTAAATAGAACTCGCAAATCTTGACAAAATCGGTTTTTCGGGTTTAGGGGTTGTAGGGAAAATTATGAGTTTGTCGCGTTCGCTGTTTGCCGCATGCCACAGGTCTTTACTCAAAGACTTATAGGTACTACATAGCATAACATTAGAAGGTAAGTTCTGTGAACTACAATTATTGACAGGTTTGACAGACATTATTGATCTGATTGAGCCCCATTTGGCTTGGTGGTTAGCGACCCTGACTGCAAAGTCGAAGGTCGCGGGTTCGATTCCCACCCAGGACACACATTTGTGGGCATGAACATGTCTGTTTGTTCTGTGTCTGGGTGTAAATTTCTATATATGTATGTATTTACAAATAAAAAAAAGTAGTGTAAGAGTATGTAGTATATCAGTTATCTGGTTTCCATAGCACAAGCTCTGCTTAGTTTGGGATCAGATGGCTGTGTGTAAAAATAATGTCCCAGGATATTTATTTATTATTTATTTAAATATATGTTTGAAAAACTCATCATTCATCAATCATTGAATAATCAAGAATTGTGAAATTCTAGAAATATTATCTTTAGCTATCAATAGTTAGATTTATAATCATTACTAGCTGTTCACCCTCGTTCCCAAAGGATGGTACATTTTACCGGTGTGCTATTCCAGACTATAATCATACTCTGTACCAAACATCCAGATCCGTTCCACCGTGATTGAGTAAAAATATCTGTCCATCCAAACTTTCGCACTTACCTATAACAGTAGTAAGAGATTTAACAATTTTCATTTTCCTTGTGTGTAGACAGACAAGCACTTAGCCGGTTTTTATTTGATAATGATAAAAAATGTCCCAGTTATTGAAACGAGACGGTTTTGGGAAAGCGTAATTGACTTTTATAAAGTAGGCTACAGTATTATCTGAATTACATCAGTGTTGTTTAAATGCTCGTTTGCTAGCCATTTAAATACGTTTTAGACCAAGGCACAGTAATTATACCAACCTATCTTTAGACTCGACTCTAATGGTCTATTGTATAACACAGCATTAATGATGAAAAAATATTAAGACAACAATTAAAATCTTAATAGCTGTGAATGGCCAATTGGCTTGGTGCTTAGAGACCCTGGCTGCTATGCTACGGGTCGTGGGTTCGATTCCTGCCCTGTAGAAATATTTGTGTGCATGAACATACTTATCTGTTGGTTCTGTCTCTGGGTGTAAATAGATATAAAAGTGAAAAGTGTATTTAGAAAAATAAAGTGTTTATTATGTTTTATGTCAAAGATATTAAAAAAAACTTTAAAATGTTTGTGTTCTAAAATGTTGTGAAATGCTCTATAAATTTTAGAAATGAACATCAACTTGTCACTTTCGCATAAAAATACTTCAGAAAGTGCAAGGTTCATTATTAACCCAAAATAAGTGTGCTTTTCAATTTTTTTGGAAAATAAAAGCCTACAAAATATAGTTAACGCCTATGCTGAAGATTGTGTCATAAAACGTGAGACAAACGACGGTGATATAGCTGTCTCGCTCGCTCTTGCAGTCCTTACGGGAACCGTTAGTGATGTCCCGTGTACCTATCGTTAACTCAAATCATCACATATTGTATTAAAATAGAAACAGTCCTACTAATATTAGAAATGCAAACGTTTGTTTGGAGGGATGTTTGTCACTCATTCACGCAAAAACTACCGAAAAAATTTGAATGAAACATGGCACATAAATAGAACAAACCTTGGAATATCATATACGATACTTTTTATTCCTGGAAAATGTTACACCCCACAGGAACGCGGGTGAAACAGTGGGCTACAGCTATTCATGTAGGTATGTTGATTTAAAATTATTTGCTATGTATTGATGGTTATAAAAAACTAAATAATACAGAAATAAATGGATATACCTATAAACAATCAAAACTACATAGTCCTAACTAATATTATAAATGCGAAAGTAACTCTGTCTATCTGTCTTTCTCGCTTTCACGCCAAAACTACTGAACCAATTTAAATCAAATTTGGTATACAGATTGTCTAGAGCCTCAGGAAGGACATAGGCTTTTTAATGCAAAAAAAGGGTTGTAAGGGGTTAAAAGGGGGATGAGAAGTTGTATGGAGCTATCATTTTTAGATCTATAAACTTATTTTTCAAGCTGTTGATTCGATATAAATAAATACGACATTCGAAGTTTGTATGTAAGTATGTTTACGTAAACGGGGGTAAAACCGCGGGGACAACTAATACTTAATAAAAATATTTAATGCAAATTTAAAAACAAAGCAGTAAATAACTGATAATGATAATAATAATATTTTTAAAAGCCTTACCTATGAAATTGATCTTAATATCAAGCTACAATGTCAACTCATTCTCTCACAGGCTAAATCCTATAGGTGTGTGTTTATATATATATATATATGTTTGTCCCTTTTTAGCTTCACTTTTTCGTTTCATAGAGTTTCAAATTACAACGGTTCTAAGGAGTTTTCACTAACCAGCATTCATTTTACACACGTATGCCAAAATACTCAAACTATCGATACCTACGACCCATGCGCATCCCTAGACAGTAATCATTTTATTTTATGTCCCCGTCTGCCAGAAGTCTTGACTACTATAGATGGCTAGTGAGTAGTACGTCTGTACTATTGTATACACGAACATTGTCGTCATTGGGATAATCGTTTGTGTTGTTACGTTAAAAGATTATTTAAACGACGACAATGCTTGGGTGTTACGCTCTTTTAACTTCTTAATGTATTCAATCTAGTTTTGATAAGAAATTGTTGAGTTTATTGACGGCTATTGCAAATGCAACCTTCCGAACCGGCGTTAGAGTCTACCTAAATTCATAAGTTGTATTTTCACATTAAGGGCTGATTTTCAGTTTGTCCTCACATTAGTAAAGTAAGTCTTACGATATATAAAACAATATATCTATATTGTGAAATGTGTAGGATCTGTATGTAAATTGAATAATTTGTAAAATGTTGTGATAAAAATATGCTTTATGACGCTAAGCGAAGTGATGAAAAATAAAGACATGCCTATAAAACAAAAGAGAAAAGTATTTATTATGTGTATTCTTCCATGCTTACTGTACGGGTGTCAAACTTGGGCGTTGACAGAAGAACTATCAAACAAATTAAAAATTTGTCAAAACGGAATAGAGAGAAGTACAATAGGCGTAAAAAGAAAAGACCGAATAAAACTAAAAGACATAAAGAGCAAGACAAACTTTAAGAACGCATACACAACTTACAAACAACTAAAATGGCGATGGTCTGGACATATGATCAGAGAGAAAAAGGAGAAATGGACCAGTTTAGTAACTGAATGGTATCCACGAGATGGTAAAAGGAATAGAGGTAGACAGACTAAAAGACGGGAGGACGACATTATAAAAATAGCTGGTACTACATGGACGCGTACAGCAAAGGACAGGACACAGTGGAAATCTTTAGAGGAGGCCTTTGTCGAAGGACAAGCTGCGATACCACAACCACCGTTTGCCGATATTTAATTTAATTCCATAAGGAACTTAGTATTTAAGTTTTGGCATGTTTAAGTAATTTGATATAGTTTGTAAAACTAAGACCAGCAATAAAGGCTTTTTATTTATTTATTTATGACGCAATATCTCTAATTCGTCTATTTTCTTTTGCCTTTTATAACTCAAGAATGATTTGACCGATCTTGATGAAATGAGGTGTATAGTCAGACTATGTGATTGCGCAAATGATAGGCTATTAATGCTATCGATAAACGCGGCTGAAACCGCGGGGGTCAGTTAGTAAGTTATAAAATAATAATAAAGTCATATAATATTGTAGAAATAATTTCAATTCCTAAATGATTATCCTTCAAAGTTTATTGCCACTTTACGTTTCGTGATTAACGAACTTAATGATGTAAGCAACGAGATCGGCCTAGAACTAAATTCTACCAAGACTAAAGTCATGACGAACCACCATATTATACCAATACGGGTCAACAACAATACATTAGAATACGTTCAAAGCTATGTTTACCTAGGTCAACAAATATCTTTCCTTAAAACAAGACACGACGATGAGGTTAAAAGACGAGTCAACATAACCTGGAATAAATTCTGGAGCAATAAAGAAACCCTAAAATCTAAACTCCCTATACATCTGAAGAAAAAGGTAATGGACTCATGCTTATTGCCCTGCCTTACCTATGGCTGCCAAACTTGGATATACAATAACAACACTAAAAACAGAATACAAGTATGCCAGAGAGCAATGGAAAGGAGCATACTAAACATACAAAGAAAACAGAAAAAGAAATTCAGAAATAAGAAATACGACAAAAATAATAGATGCTTTGGAACACTCTCAGAAGCTAAAATGGAAATGGGCGAGTCATATTGCACAAGGAAAAATGGACACAGAGAGTAACTACCTGGCAAGGACCAACAAACAAAAGGAAAAGAGGTAGACCAAAAGAAAAATGGGTCGATGAAATAATAAGCTGGCGAAAACTGGCTCACAAGGGCAAAGGACAGACGGACGTGGAGAAGAATGGAGGAGGCCTCCACCCGTTGAGAGGTCCATATTAAAATGAAATTGTAAATTGGTTAATGTTTTAAAAAAAAAACATATAATTGATGGTAAAAAATTAATTTATAAATTTAGAAATGATTTGTTATGTGGATTGGTTAATTATGAAAATAAAGAGGCTATAATAATAATAAAAAATAATATTGCAGAAATAATTTCAATTCTTTAGTGATTATCCTTCAAAGTTTATTGCCACTTTACGTTTCTATAATACAATAGTCTATTAACAAGTTGACAAATAGATTGTAGAAGTAATGCAGTTCCTTCCACCCAATCGAAGCGTTAGTTTACATCGCTATCGTAACACGTTTGCGATAACGATGTCGATTGCAATAGTATTGCGTCATGACATTAATTATTTTCAGACGGTGACATCTGTTGTGACGTCGAAAACCGTTACGTGTTGTCTTTTTTTTTCAAATTTTTTTTGGAAACGGCGATGGTTTTAGAATGTGATGGCTCTTACACCCTTAAAGGGACAAAACAGTAACAGAATCGACTAACTTTCGGCGGATGAAAACCATAACACGGTGGTAGAGTGCTTTCTAGTTAACGCCGGCATTATTTATAAGTATATTGTTTTTTTGAAATAGACACCAGTTATTTCGTCTCCCATGTTACTTTAATAACCGGATCACATTCATTTAATAAATTGCACAAATCTACACTGATGTTATAATGGAGGAAAGATTTGTATTTGTGTATGTAACTCATTTCAAAAATTCTTTTAACGTTGTGAAGCTACACTATACCGGCTATATTACTCCAATAATGTAACCCAAGGTGTAAAAAAAATCATTACATCGCGTGCGCTGTGAAAACTATTGATGATAGAAAGAACAAAAACAATGTAATGTACTATCTAAAATTTACGCTAGGCCATCGTTCCTACCTGTGCTAGGGGCATGCGCTCAGATACTTTTAGCTTTTATAAAATAACAAAGGTGTGGTGGCCACGGGCTCTTACTCTATTGGTAATCTTAGTTCGTTTTAAAAAGAGTAATTGCTGAGTTTATCGCCGGCACTTCATTATTAAAAAACAACCTTCTGAGCCGGTATTTGAGTCTGATTATTCATAAGTGCTTGTTAAAGGCCTATTAAAATAAATATATTTTCATTTTTACATATATTTATACTTTTTATCTCGGGAAAATAAACATTCCTCGGGAACGCGGATGAATCCGTGGGGGACAGTTAGTCTATAGTAATATTTAAAGGGAAATAACGAATGTGTGTATATGGAGTATTAGACCACTGCACTAATTTCAATAATGTTTTACTCTTTGAAAGATAGGTACATTTCTGGGAACATAGGCTATGTTTAAATCACTCAAGGACTCGAGTGAAAGCGTGGGACCAAAGTTAGTATTGTAAAGTCAGTATTACAAAACCAATTAGCTTTTCCGCTGTAAGTATTTACGTAGCGAGCATGGTAATTAGTATAGCCAGTTTACAAAAATACGATATTAACAGTGAATAGGACGTTCCTAAGTTATTAAATAAGATTGACAAGAAAATTGGCGTGGAGGTCAGGTATCTTGACTGCCCCACAAGTCGTGGGTACGGTTCCCACCCAAGGCTAACTTTTATTTAACTTTCCAGTCGTACCTAGAGCTCTCAATGCAGCGTTTATTCGGTGAAGACAACAAACTTACTATTTACGCCGGGCACCAGCAGTGCACTTGTATTAATGTTTTGGTTAGAAAAGACTTAACAACTTCACGTCTCAGGGTCTGTTCAAAAGCGGTATTTACCACTTATCATACGGTGGACCGATTACCTGTTTCTTGGCCTACTTGAATTTAAATAAATAATTTGTTTATTTCTTTAGGTAATGTCTTGCAAGCTGAATTAGTGCCGCTTCCTATCCTACAGAGTTGAAATTTCATTGGTTGAGTTCCAATGACAGTGCATTTTTATGTTAAGCATGACTTGATTTTACACCCAGGATCGGCTCCACATGAAGGAACTCCTCAACGGCAGCTTAGATACGAAATTTTGTATACGCATTTAATTTTGAGTTTTAAGTTCCACCAAGATATGGTTGGTTTGGCTCCCGAAGAAACTCCTCAACCGCTAACAGCACAGACATGAAAAAACTTATTGATTTTGTAAAAGTTGTTTTACTATTTTTTTTTTGTATAAACTCCTACTCATCGGCATCGCATAGGAAGTACACGGAAGAGTATACCAGCTTTATCTACAACAAAACACTAACGATGGTGAAATTGTGTGTGACATACATTGCTTGCGATAGTGTTATAAGCCGGTTCTAAAGTGGGTCGGAAAATCAATGGAAAATGTCGTCACGTAGATCCCACAATCTATAGATAGATGTATAATTCGTTATCACTACTTGAAATTCTTTTCGTATAAACAGACATATAAACAGTCGCGGGTTAGATTCCCGCCCCCGGATTTTGACCAGCATTTGTGCATAAGCATGTTTGTTCGTTCGATGGTGGGTGTGTATAGATATAAATATGTATTTTAAAGTAGTATATCCGTTATATGGTACAAGCTCTGCTAAGTTCAGGATCATATGGGCGTGTGTAAATAAAAATATTAAAGATATTTTTGTAAAGCTCTAAATCGTGCTATCATAATTGTTATTTAACTAAAATACATTTTCTTTCATTCACACAAGGTAATGTGCAGATGTCCACCTGATGCTAAGTGGTCACCGGCCTATGGGCTTCTCCAACACCAGGGGCATCGCCAATGCGTTGTCGACGAACTTTCAAGTGCCTGTAATTTCTCCAGCCGCCTTACCTTTCTAACCGAAGTAACACAGTAATACAAGTGCAGTACAATGCTGGCTATGGTGGAATAATACTTCCAGACGTCTGTACTAAGAGCTCTATTACTTGTAATGAATTTAGATATTTCAATAGACTTATGAATTGGCAGTATCCAACGCCGCGGCCGGTCCGGATGTTAGCTTTAGCTGAGAAGAGCCGACAATACCTAAACTCAGCAATTACTCTTAACAATTTAAGATTGAATATAATAAGATCGGTCAATCGTTCTTGAGTAATCAGAAGGACAGACAAAACATTTGAAATTAGTAGAATTAGCGTCTGTGAGTCATAAAAGGAATATTTATCATGAAATTTGCACTTTCTTTGTTATGTACAGACTGTCTCTACAGATTTATTAAGATACTGTTCCATACAAATGAATATCGGTTATTAGGTATATATTGTAAAAATCAATGATTGATTGTTTCATTTTATTTTATGCACTGCCATACCGTTTATCCAATTGCGTATAAAACATAGTCAATTAATTACTTGCACTTGTGCAAAGGTTATAGGTGTAGTACAATAAATTTTCAGTAGGTGGCGCGCGTGTCGTACCGGCTAATGTATTTGAAAGAGCATTTCTGCAATAGTACAATTTTATCTTTTTATTCAACCGCAGTTTACCCGTGTTTCCGAGGGATATAACATTTTCCCGGGATAAAAAGTAGCCTATATGTTATTCCAGGATATGCTCTATCTATGTATCTATGTATGCCGACGAAGTATGTATTAGCTGAATAAGGGGGCAGCTAGTCTTTTATATATTTTAATTGAATGTTTGTTTGTTGGTGCCATGCCTTCTTATGCTATTTATCCGATAGCGACGCCTTTGAAGGTTCCTAACACAAAAAAACGCAAAGCAACGCATCATTTATAAAATAAAAAATAAACGTACGTACAAATATAGTCAAAATAACTTACTTCGCATTCCATAATAGGAAAACCTTTCGCAGAATTCATTTGTAACTATGAATCCAACTGCCCTTGGGTACCGTAATTTCTGAAACAAAGAAAAATAAATTTTAAAGAAAATGCCATGTTACTGCAATAATATATAACTATAGATGCGTTGTTCGCGCTCAGAAACGGCAACATAAAATGATGGTAATTGACTTAATTCCATTTAGTCGCGAATCAACTACTGTCGCGACGGTACGCGACGTAACTATTCTATATTTATTAACATAACTGACAATGTATATATAATTAAAGGTGAATTATCTACGGTTCCAATCCATTGCGTGTTTATTACTTGGCAGACATTTCACAGCGCCCGTTCGCCTGTCTGTTGCAGGCCTCTCTGGAAAGGCTTTTGTTGTCCACTCGGTGCATGGTGTTAAGTGCATTGTTAAACACTTTAGTATCTACCTTACGATACCATAGAGATGAAATGGAGTGGAATTATTCAAAGCTGTAACACAACGACGTATTTTAATAGACACATCATTCACCAATTTCACGGCTCCGTAAAACGCGTTTTCTTTTTAAGGTCTTATGTGTTGGCTTCTGATGGCTCTTGCACCCTTCCGTGGATTTTAAAATCAGTGTAAATTCTAGTTAGCTACTTATACGAGCGAAGAAAAGAATGAAAATAAATACGACCTTACGGTGTCCCTATTGTTAGAGTGATATTCAAATATAGAATATAACTCTAGCAATAGGGACACGCGTTTTACGGATCCATGAAGTTGGTGAATGATGTGTCTATTAAAATACGTCGTTGTGTTACAGCTTCGAATAATTCCACGCCATTCCATCTGTATGGTATCGTAAGGTAGGTACTAAAGTGTTTACCAATGCACTTAACTCCATGCACCGAGTGGACAACAAAAGCCTTTTAAGTGAGGCCTGCAACAAACAGGCAAAAGGGAGCTGTGAAATGTCTGCCAAGTAATAAACACGCAATGGATTGGAACCGTAGATATTTCACCTTCTATTTGCAGGCTGATCTACACAAAGGGTGTCAAGCTCTATTATGAAGCTGCTGTCCGTTAGCTGTATTTCACGAAGACAGTTAGACAGATGAAATTTCCAGAGTGTGCACTATGGCCGCTATGACAAAAAATAATAAAAAAAATATAAAGGAGATCTCTTGTCAAATAATGGCGTTTTATTCAATATTATACGGTGATACAGAACCTTTCGTGTACGAGTCCGACTAAAGTAGTTACTTATCTGATTTTAAAGCGATTTTGAATATTTGAAAGCTGATATCTATATTATGTAATTATTACTATTATATATAATATTACTATTAGTTATATATATATTATAAATTATACAGTGTGTTCTGTCTTTTTCTTATGTTTTCACACTCAAACGGCTGATCTTTTTGAAAGTTGGTATAAATAAATAAATAATCTCTACTAATATTATAAATGTCATTGTAAGTTTGTTTGATACGCTTTCATAAAAAAAACGAAAACTCCTTAACCGATCATCATGAAACTTTGTACACATATTCTTGGTGGTATTAGAAGTAACATACTTTTTGTGCCGGGAAAATGTTTCATCCCTCGGGAACGCGGGTGAAACCGCGGGGGACAGGTAGTAATAAATAAATATACTGGGATAATCTTTACACACGGCCATCTGATCCCAAACTAAGCTTGTACTATGTAAACCAGATAAATGATATACTCCTTATATATTTACACCCAGACACAGAACAAACAGACATGTCCATGCGCATAAATGTTTGTCTTGGGTGTGAATCGAACCCGCGACCTGCAGCGTGGCAGTTTGGGTATCTAATCACCAAGCTAACTGGCCCGTCAAATATCGTATAGGCAGAGAAAGCTGAAGATTTGTTTGTTTGTTTGTCTGAACGCGCTATTCTCAGGAACCGCTGGTCCGATTTGAAAAATTCTTTCAGTGTTGGATAGTGCATTTATCGCGGAGCATCAATGAAAGAGGTGGCAAAAACGGTAAAATTCCTTTTTAGAGCTTCCGTTGCGTGCGCTGCATAAACGGTTAATATGTTATAAAGAAATATAATCTCTGCAATAGCAAATATCCTCATTTTTATATGAAACATCCCCCGTGAACGTGGGGGAAACCGCGGGGGACAGCTAATTTAAGATATAACCGCGTGGTTCGGTCGACGATAACCACGCCTACATTCTTGCTTGTAACTACAGAGTTTATAATTTAGCCTTTGGATTTGACAGGCTTCAGTGAAGATAACAGTTAAAAATCAACATTCTTCGGTATTTCAAAAACAATACCGATATTGTGTGAAGCGAATTTTAATTCTTTCGACACTTTCTGTTGACTACTGCCAAAATGAGCGACTTTAATAATAATTATGTTTCTGAACAACGTAGGTGATTTTTTTTTGTCTAGCATCTGCTCCATGGCAATCTGTTGTACTCACCAATAAGCCAATGTTTTCGCTGATATTTTTATCTGGTTAAGGCTTTTAGCTTGGAGAGACACTTCTCAGATGAGTGTCTCATTCCATCCTGACAAATCTGACGTAGGTGATTGAGTATGTAAGGGGGGAATAATCATGAGTCATGTCAGTCACTTATTTAGTTCATACCCTAGAGCACTGATAGACGTCTTACTTACTGTATATTCACTTCAAATGTTATTTTTTATCCTATTTCCTACTACTTAATATTATACCAGTAAATGAGAAAGTTTGTGAGGAGGGGTATTTGTTATCCATTCACGCAAAAACTGCCAAGCGGATTTAATTGAACCTCGGCACATAGATAGAGCATACCCTGGGACAACATATAGATAACTTTTTATCCCCGGAATATGTAGCATCCCATGGGAACGTGGGTGAAACCGCGGGGACAGCTAGTGTACAATATTACTCTGTGTTTGTCTTAAAGATTTGGATACCACTTATCGATTGGGTATAAATGACTTATTCGATACATGAATACAGAAGCCATTTAAAGTAGTTTAAGCCATTTTTAACCAGCCATTAAGTTGAAAATAAAGTACAGTTTACGTATAACAATATGCAAAAATTCATGTAAATTTTAAACACGCGAAATGGGACACACTAACACGCTTTCACTAAAACAAAACTATTTACCATGAAGTTAATGTATTGGAGATAGTATAAGTTATTGAGTTTCGAATCTATACAATATTTCCAGTGTTATAATAACTTATCATAAACGATACTGATTTATTACACTTTCAATAAGCTCCCAGCTATCTTCAGTACGAAATAACATTGACTTTTAGCTAGGGCTGCCATTACCTTAATTGCCGACGCCGGACAAAAATTTTTAAAAACCCCGGACATTTTAGTGAAATTGGGTATTTTTCCCGGACACACCTTAACAATATTTTTACACTTATAGTTGTTTACATTTTAACTGCTACGCTACTAATTAGTTGGAATAACCCGGACGCTCCCCGGACACCCTCTAAATTAAGATAGATCCGTGGAAATATGGCGGATGGCACCCCTACTTACAGCCAATATATGTGTATAGAAATAATGATGCGATCCATCTTTCAGTTTTTAATCTGTATTCATTATACAATTAATAGATGAAAAAACCCGACCGCGTCTAAAAGTAGTTACTTATAGGCGATGTGTGATGATATACTTTGGTCGTATATTATTTGTTGAACTTAGTTTTATAATAATCTATGTTGCTTGTAACTACAATACATATGTAATAGAGTATATGAGTATTATGTATTACAAAGTAATAAACATATTTATTTAAGACCTAATAGCTTTTTATTTAGTATTTTCTTCTTTATTTCACTTTTATGTATTTTCTTTTAATAAAATAGTATTTTGCTTAAGTATACATTAGGAATTGAATCTTATTTCATACCCATTATGTTATAATATTGTTATTTCACACTTTTTAACATACCCAATGCTACTCAAGAAACACATTGTTATTAGACAAGCTATTCCCACGAGTTTTAATCCATCTACAATTTTAATCGTGGGTTAAGATCTCGTAACATTTCCAAATTTTCTTTCTCTGAATTCAGATAATAACGAACATTAAAAAATAAAACAGATCGCTGTGATCGAAATTCGTTCTTCTAGTTTTTACATCTACCTGTACAGTATTATTATATAGAGAAAAGTTTTGTTCGTAAAGAATAAACCCAAAACTACTGGACCGATTTTAATATTTTTTTTTATACCACTTTAGCCGAAAAACAAGCAGCCGGTCCACCTGATGGCAAGTGATCACCGCCGCCTATGGACATTTGCAACACTATGGGCATCGCCAATGCGTTGTCGACCCTTTGACGTGAAATTGTTAAGTCTCACGTGCCTGTAATTTCACCGGCCCCTAACCTTTCTAACCGAAATTCTTTCACAATTAGAAGCCTACTTTGTTATAATCAATACGTTAGATCCTTTGTTAACGGGAGACAGAGATTAGAACTAATTAAGTAGAAGTCAAAAGCGTTTAATTATACTCTGGCCCGTGAAGGCTGAAGTTCAAAAGCTGTGGCACAGATCGTGGGTTATTGAAGGACACTGGTACACGAAGCCCCTTGTGTGCTTTATATCAATAATCTCGCGCACAGACTCATTGCGTCGAGCCCCAAGGGAGCTGTATAACTGCCAAATGGTTTTTTCCGGAGGGCGCTTACTGTCTACTTCAATACACTTTTCCATGAAATAAGTATACAATTTTTTGTAATATTATAAATATATTAATCATTTATTTATTTATTAGACATCAAAGGTCCACGTCTTAGTAAATGACGGGCTAGTTGGCTTTATGGTTATTTAACCAGGGTATCTACCCTGACCGCCACATCACAAGTCGTTGGTTCGATTCCCACGAAAAAATATTTGTGTGCATCAATTATCTGTTTGAGTCTTAGTGTGAATATCGCTGTAAGTGTGTATTTAGAAAAAATAGTATATGTAATATATCAGTTATCTGGTTTCCATAGTACAAGCTCTGCTTAGTTTGGGATCAGATGCCGTGTGTAAAGAATGTCGCGGGATATTTATTTATTAAATGTGAAAGGGAGTGTGTTTGTAACACTACTTGGCAACAACGCTAGATCCTAAAATAACTATGAACAAATGACTCCATCCTAACTTGTTTCTAATATTATAAATGCGAAGGTTTGTGAGGATGAAAGAGTAAATGTATGGATGTTTATTACACATTCACGCAAAAACTACAGAAAGGATTTGGATGAAACTTGGCATTTACATAGTTTATAACTGTGATTAATAAATACGATACTTTTTATCCCGGAAAAATATAACAGCCTGTCGGGTGAAACCGCAGGGGACTAGTAGTTAGTAATACTATAAATGCGAATTTGAGTTTATTTTCCGGAACAACTCATTCGATTTATAAAATCTTTTACTTATAGACAGCTATGTCATTATCCCTAACGCGCGTGAAACCGCGTCGCGGGAAGCTAGTGTGAAGAAAATAACACAAAGTTATTCTCTATTACCGTGTCAAATTAAAAAATACCTACATTCCTTGCGTGAAGAATGTTTTGGATTAATTTATTATTATTCCTCTGGCGTAATAGCTATTGATAATCTTCTCCATTACCTCTCCATTCTCCATAAACGAGCTGTCAATTGCACTGACATATCCGAGACGTTACCGTGTGGCCACTAAGTACAGTATCGACGATATACCGTCCTCACATCACAACATCACCATAATCAAAACTAATTCAAATAAAGTAATAAAATACTCACTGAGATAATTCCGAGACGACAGTGTGATTGTAACCCAAGACGTTAATTTAAAAGTAATAATTCACTTGTACACTCACCGACCAACCAACAAACGAAGGGTTAATTATAGCTAACTGGGAGTGCTTCAATCATAGTAAATTCGAGCCACTTCAATGTCTTGTCTTGTTCCGAATTCCACACGCCACATGTGATGTTTGAAACTGGTAAGAACTGGATCGCTGTCTTTGTCGGAACCGCTCGTTGCAAAGCCGGACCAACGAAAACCAAATTGATGTTCTGGCCATCTATTCTGCTAATACAAGTTCGACGAGCCAGCGCACTGAGGCGCTGAGAGCTGACCTCTCACGTGATAGCTTAGTAAGTGAAAGAGATAGAAGTCCACGACGAAACATCGTTGACATTACAGAATCGAACTGGTACATTTGGGCTCCACAGCCGTCGTGGGCAAAAACGTTGGAATTCATTAATGAATGTAAGTTTTTCGATATTGAAATTCAAGAATACAATTTTAATGTTGCATTCGGCTTGCGTATACCACGCTCAACTACTTAGTCCGTCTAAAGGTGCATGCTATCAGAGGCTAACAAATTCCCATCTATTAAACAATAAAAATTGCCATCTAACGTCACAATTCCGCCAGCATTCTTGGGAACAGCGATTTCTATACATTCGTTTTAATTTATATAAACATTATAGTTTATCCTATAAGATAAGACCATAATGACGTCTTAGTGTTATTGAAAAAATAATATTTTGGATTTGTAATAAGATTCATTATCAAAAATTTACAATCATCATTTCTGTAAAATAATAATTATTAAATATCCTTGGACATTTTTCACACAATGCCATCAGATCCCAAACCTAGCAGAGCTTGTACTATGGAAAACCAGATAACTGATATATATACCTATCTGCTTACGCCTTTTTTCTATGACTTTCTTTGACCGTGAAAGGGGGTTATTGAATAGCCTATAGCTGCATGACTAAATTTGAAATCACTTCTTTATTTTTCACTGTCTAAAGAAACGTTTGTGGATGAAAAAATTGTCATTGTACAGCGAGACGATGGCCACACTCATCAGTAATTCAATGTCACAATAGAATTAATGGATCGAATGGCCTATAAATGTAACTGTGCCTAAAATGAAACGCATTCGGCACCGTTATTTATGTAGGGGAACATTGAAGTGGTTCACAAAGATTTGTGAACAGTGGGGATTCCATCATTGGACCTCATTTATACGGATTCGCGAAGATCCGGATTGATATATATGCATATACACAATTGAAAAAGTTTGCGATGTTTGGCGAAACTATAAATGAAGTGAAACTTTTTTAGCGAGGACTTTGAAATTGTGATCCCCAACCTTTTTGTGTGACGAAAAATAAATGAATGATTAACACAATATATGCTATTCAAAAGAGATTGATCAATAATTAAAATTTGTCGCTGTAATACAAAAGTTACACTTCTATCGTGTCTTTACGACACAATCTTTTGTTTTTAAACTTATTTTTTTTATGCATATATATTTATACAATATTTTTATTTATTTATTTATTTCTTACAGACTTCTTTAGCATGCAAACATGGTAGCTTAAGGCTTAGAAGAGAACAGAGAACTGGCCGGGTTTAACAGCGGGGCCCAAACTAGGCATAGCTTGTATCTTGGTGACCCAGATGCTACACACGGTTTCACGGTTTACAATGACTGTGTTCTGAATGTGGTTGCAGAAACGACGAAACAAATTAAATGTTATTGACGTTGATAAAATAAAAAAAATATAGGTTTCCACAATACTAGCTGAACCTTGCCACGCTTCGCTGTGGCACTTTGTGATTGAATGGTTGAGAAATGAGAAACAAAACAAAGACGGTCGCGGATATGTGACTGATGCAAAAAATAACAACAATCCTTGATGCGGATTATATATCATGCTAAAATTTCTGCTCGATCGGTGCATAACTTTATGAGTTTTTGAAGCGTACACAAATCAACATAACATTTTTATATATATAGATTTTTTATTCAATATATTTATACGATACTAGCTTTCCCGTGGTTTTGATCCACGTTTATAGATTTATATAAGTATAACGTATCATTTGCGCAATCACATGTTCTGATTTTATACAAATTTTCATCAAGATCGGTCAAATCGGTTTGGTGTTATAAAAGAGAATACAGACAGTATTGTTTTTTAAAATAGTAGATTAGGCGTCAATTAGTCATTAAACGAATATTTGTCATAAAGTTAAACAAAACAGAATGTAAATTTGTTTGTTACGCTTTAACGCGAAAACTACTTAAGGTGGTTGCGTAGTACCAGCTTTCCATACATTTTTATTTGGTCAAATCTCTGAAGTTACGTGGGTTTTTATAATTTTTTGTAGTTTGATGGGGTTATTACGAATATATAGTCTCGCCTTTTGCATATCAGCCAAAAATATAAAGTAATAAACGATATTTTGTGGTTTAAAGTAAGTGAATGTTTTATGTTTGTGTGAGTGAACATATGCATCATTTAGGCACGCCATCTATCTATTAATGTAGTGATTAATATAGTAAGAAGGAAGATCTGTCATCTGTGTCACAAACAGGTCAATAGTTGCCAAACCAAATATTGTAGATGGCGCTGTGTATCAAATGCCTCGAACGGTCACCATCCATACTCCCCGCGTCAAATTATAAATGTGTTGAGAAATTTATTTTCATAGTAGGTACGTCACTCGTAAACTACCTAACATCATTTATTGTTTAGGAGTGAGCGTATATGTAAGCATGAAAGGTAGGTCCTAACAACTACCGGCACGCTATGATGGCCGTTTTGTTGTTTGGACGTGACGTTCGAATGTATTATTTTAGGACACATAATTTATTTATTACATTGAGTGCTGTCAAAATGGAAATCCAAGTTGGCGCCTGCAATCAATTATCAGTTTTTTCGTCATGGGTATCGTTTTCATGGTTTTCGATGGTGTTGAAGCCGATAGTGCTGTCAAAATGGCGGCTACAATAAATTATCAACATTGTCGTCATGGGTATCGTTTTCATGGTTTTCAAGGGTGTTGAAGTGTATAGTGCTGTCAAAATGGAAATCCAAGATGGCGGCTGCAATCAATTATCAACTTTTTCGCCATGGGTATCGTTTTCATGGTTTTTGAGGGTGTTGAACCCGATCGTGCTGTCAAAATGGCGGCTGCAATAAATTATCAACTTTTATTTGTAAACTAGTTATTTCAATACTATTGAATGATCACTACAAAACTCTTTTTTTTTTAAACTCAATATAAAAAAGGTTGAAAGTGACAATCCTATAGCTGAAATAGAACGTAAGTAATTATTTTTACAAATAGGCTTAGTCTCAATACTGTTTCATATTTATACTGGCACAGTATAAATCTGTTTCATGTTTTATTTAAAATGTATGTAATGTACCTGCACGTATCACGTGAAATGCACGCATGACTACCGGATTCGAGAAATTATTTTTTTGTATATGTTAGCCCAATACATTAGGAAGCATATAAGAGGTTATTTAACATTACGCTATGACCCTTAGGAGCCGAGATAAGAAAAACTAGAAAGGATGCTGAGCGAAACCGCATCCGCGAATCCTAGCGATGTGACCGATGGGTCGAAACGATGAATTATGAAATGAAGCATCAAATCGACACGATTTTTTGCCATAGACATATTTTATTGTTTAGAGTGTATGTATAATACATAGACAGTAGTCTATAGGTAAAAAGTATTTTACCTCTCGAGGGAACATGGGTGGAACCGCGGGGGACATATTAGCATTATTATGAATAAAAAATATACCTTACTTATATTTAACCTAACTATAAATAACTTACCTAGTGGCAATGTTAATGTACAGTCGAGCAATTATTTAGTTTTAACTTGTATTTTATACAAAACTAGCTATTTAAAAAAAAGTGGTGTCGTGGGACACCAGATAGGAACGAAGTTCCTCATTATAAATAATATGAGAAAGTATCATTTTTGTGATTATTTAAATAAAACATAGCTGCGGTGACCGTTAGCCATCAGATGGGCTGTCAACTTGTTTGCCACCTTAGTAGTAACAAAAGAAACAAATATTTTCGGTTCCGTAGTCACGTGGCAAATTATTTTACCCTAACATCTTCGTCCTTGCCGTCTGTCGATTAGTCCATCAGTCCGTCAGTCCGTCAGTCCGTCAGTCCGTCAGTCCGTCAGTCCGTCAGTGCGTCAGTGCGTCAGTCCATCAGTCCGTCAGTCCGTCAGTCCGTCAGTCGTAAAATTTACTTTTAACTTATTTCTTTTCTTATAATAAGTAATTACTAATAATACTAATTTATAAATGGAACAGAATTTTAAATATGTTGTTTGTAGCCTTTAAATAAATTATGAAAAAAACAACCCCATAAATAAACCATATCATTTAAATTTCGAACAAAAGTATCGTTACAACTTTTCGTATGATTTTTTTCCGTCTAGCCCCCTTTCACAACGCGCAATAAGGAACTTCGTTCCAAAGGAATTTCTTTTAGTTATGAGATAGATTGATCAACGCTTCGCATAATTAAAAAAAAATTGTCTAAAGTTTTTGGCTGATCGCGCTAATCTATCTATGAAACGTCGAGTCGGATTATTAATAAATCTACAAAGACACTAATGTCACTCTTGGCCGTGTGACCCGTTCGTAGCGACGATGGCACCGATCGACGAGCGACGAGGCAGGATCATCGATTCTGAACTCTACTGCGAACAACTAATGAGATTAAAGCAAGAAGTTGAGAGAAAGAGACCGGAATCAATCAACAGAAGGGGTGTGTTTTTTCATCATGATAACGCTAGGACCTCACACAGCTTTAGCCACTCAGCAAAAATTAAGAGAGTTTGGCTGGGAGGTATTAATGCATCCGCCGTATAGTCCTGACCTTGCACCTTCAGATTTCCACCTGTTTCGGTCTCTTCAGAATTCTTTAGGCAGTGTCAGGTTAACATCACGAGGACTGTCAAAACCACTTGTCGCAGTATTTTGATCAGAAGTCCCAAAATTTCTATAGCAATGGGATCATGTCCCTACCCCTACAAGATGGCAAAAATATATCGAATAAAATGGTACCTACATACTTTAGTTAAATGTAAATAGACTATATTAAAAATGTTTTGAATTTTCTTAAAAAATGCGAAGGAACTTTTTCCCCAACCTATTATATTAGATTAGATATTAGATAGATATATTTCATATGCAAAACTAAATTTATTATATATATTAATATATACCATATCCAACAAAGAATTTTAAGATTTTACCGTTAACATTATAGAAAGAACCACATACTGCAAATTGGATTTATATTCAAATTAATATGAAAGTCGGAAGAGGTACTACCAACACTGCTTTTAGACGTTGTTTTTTAAAGTATTATAAAAAGAATTGATTGTTATTGTATACTTTTATATTGGGTTATAATACAGACTATAACGGTGTTTGTTTAGGACCTTTGTTTTGATACCACTTTGTGCGACGTTTTATTTAAAGGTTTCAAAGATTGTCCTCAGGTCGTTCAGGAGGTACAAATCTGATCCACTTCCTGACTATCCTGTCCTCTTAGCCTGTCCTGTTTAAATATTTGGGGTCCGACAAGGAGGGCGTTGCATTGGCGACAGCTGTCAAATAAACCAAGTCTTTACCAAACCTTGCTAAACAATGACTTTGACTCGGCATCTGAAGATCATAGCGTGATGTTTAATAGCTTCAAACTGTCCTCAAATCAATTAGGCTATCCAATTTAAAAACAATATTTCAAATCGGACTGGTAGTTTTTACTCTATCCTTGCAAAGACGTATCAAATATTCCAAAATCGTTGAAAGTTATTTATGAACTGTTAAAACTACCAGTCAGGTTTGCGATTTTTTTTTTTATAGCCAAATTTTCGAGGAAGGTTTGAACTGTTTTACATCACGACGGTCTTCAGAATTCGAGTAAATAAATAAAATAATAAAAAATAAAAATTCGGGTATTATAAGTAGGCATGGAAATGATTGCTACTTTTATTTCATTTTCATTTAATGAAATTATTTATTTTTTCACAGTGATTTCACCTGTGAAATTTCACAGCCAATGATTTTTTTTTGCAATACTCTAATGTCACTCTTGGCCGTGCGAGTTGTTCGTAGCGGCGATCAGTATATATTTTGCTCTTTCTAACGCTCTTTTTTTCTGACGTCGTCGTGAGTCATCGGTGAAATACGATGATATCCGAATGATCTGCGGTGTGCGATGTATCATGTAGGCAAGCATTAGCAATAGCATGTAGCAGAAAAGTAGCAGAGTGATTTTTAACAGACGACGTCAAGGCAGGTAGCAGGTGCGACATATTAAAAAGTATTTCATATGATTTTTCACAAGCTACTTGTGATTCATGCCATTGCTAATTATAAGTACCTTACCTACAGCAGTACGGTTCCAGCGTGTCCTTGCGCGGGCGGGAGTGATGAGCTATTGATTAACGAGCGAGAGAGCACTATACGCTAATTAGTAATAGTAACTTTAAACATTATTTACAGAATCATAGAGTATAATACCGAATACATTTTTTTATACCAAAATACTGGGTGCCAATTATCAATATCACTGATTTCGAGTATACAGTTACAAATAATATATCATAATATACATAAATAAAAAAAAAGAAACCTAACAATCACAGTACTACTTTCAGATTACTACGATTCAGAGTTCCACACAGATTCAGCCAATATATAGGTATTGAAATACATAGATGCGATATCCGATATTCGAAACCGATATCTAGACACGAATTGATATAGTGTAAAAGCGATATTACGCATGCCTAGTCAGCACTATGGTGGTATGGTTGGGACCGTCATGGAAACATTTACCCCTTACGCTCATTGTACAAAGTTAATTATTCTTGCAGTTTAACATTTGATTACTAGTATGATTTCAAGTATTTGCAAGACTGCAAATACGGTGCAGTAATAATAGGTTATCTTGCAATTGACTAATCATTAACATACCTATTTGAATTAATGACTGCAACTAAAAGTAGACAATTGTATATAACGCCATCTGCTATCACCGGGGTACCTAAACCAAATATTTGACGCCATCTATTAGATATAAAAATAAACGCCTCAACATATGCCTGTGTGTGTAAATTCAAGTAAAATAATGACAGCATATGATTTTTGGTCAAATCTTTTTAACCAATATTCTTAAAGGTATTGGAAGTAACATATGATACTTTATATCCCAGAAAAATGTTACATCCCTAGGGAACGCAGGTGAAACCGCGGGGGACAGCTAATAAAATAATAAATATTCGATTATATGAATGCCTTGCAACAAATGCTCCGGCAAATCGAGTCTTTATTGGACCTATATTCTTTAAACCAAATAGACAGGTACTAATGAGCAATAGCCCATTGTCTTATCAAAGAGCAAATTCTATGTTAATTTATGGTTCATAGCAAAAGCAAGCTATGCCGGAGCGTGTCACGAACAATATCGGAAATGTTTTGATACCTACTTATGTATCATCCTTACTAATTTTATAAATGCCAAGGTAAGTTTATTACGCTTTCACGATTGAGTTGATCTTGCTGAAATTTGGCTCACACATAGCCTATGGAGAGGGAAATGAACTTTTGAAGTTATACTTCTTTTGGCGCATTAGGGAAAAATGTTGAGAATACATTTTTACGATGCCCGCGCACCGTCTCGTGTAAACGGGGCCAATTTATTATTTATTTATTTAATACTTTATGTACAGTAGTGTGCAAAGGTGGTCTTAATGCCAAAGGCATTCTCTACCAGACAACCTTTGGGTGATGCAGAGATAAGTACAGGTAGATGCACTAAGAAATTATGGGAGAGATTTATAGTTTGGAAGACAAAACAGATCATATTATAAACTTACATAAACATACTATTTAAGCTTAATAAATAAATACATACATATATATCAATCTAATACCTTTAAACGAGCAATTCTTGTATCTTGTTTCCGGACAATAAATACAGAGGTGTTTTTCCCATCTCAAAAAATGACCAACGCGCCTAAATAAGTTTTCACTTCAATATTAAATAAATATCCTTGGACACTATTGGTATAATAAAAAATATCATTGGTCGAAAATGAAAATTTGACCACCGCAAGGTATATACAAGTTCTTTGTTTTTTGAACCGTAATAGCTGGCGTAGAACCTACTTAGGCATCCGCGTAAGCGATTATCTATTCTCCTAGGGAACCCTACCTTGTGGCGAAGGTCGAAACGAACACATCAAGTGAGTTTTTATGTGTTAATGCTCATCGGTACCTACAAGATGGCGACAAACTTTAACAATGCGATGCTGACTCCCACACGAAGATTGAACGGCTGTTTCATATACATATTTGTTTTTTCTACAAGTAGTTTGGGGATATAGATAACAATAGGTATAATTATTTTTGTGGATGAATTTCTATCCATCACTCGCTTCTACCTGGGTCCTTTGATTGTCATTTGAATGTTTGCGTGCAATGTGGACATGAGTGTTTGTTCTGTCGGGGTATAAATATGCGATGATATACGCAACTACGCAAGGCATCTGTTGGAAACAAAGAGCTGAAGATCGAGCTCAGTGGAGTGCCACCAGCAGTGGACGGAGATAGGCTGATGATGTTGATGAAAAGGAAAGAAAATGCATTCAGAACAAAAGTATTGTATATAGTATACAATTTGTCTAATTTCCATAGTACACAGATTAGTTTAGGATCAGGGGCTCGGTTCTAAATGAAAAATTACACTAGCTCGAGGATGTTTTGTGGCACCCATTTGGTTGTCTATTTCGTTAACTACGCAATCACATGAGAGGTAAGCTCTCCGAGGCCTCCGTGCGCCGACCCGCCGGCGCCGGCGAACGGATTTTTGTGGCAAAATTAAGTTTGTCAATAAAAAACTAAACTGAAGCCTGTCTCTTTTCATATTATTAAAATGGAAAAGATGCACACAGATTTAATTAGGTTTAGCGATGTACAACTGGGCTTCGATTCTGTAAGTAAAAATTACATTAGTTCGACGATGTTCCGTCGCAGTCTCTATGGTCTGTCTCTTTCTCTATCTACGCAGTCACGTGAGAAGTCCGCTCTTCGAGGCCTTGCTGTATTAGTTGAATAAGGGGTCTATACAGTGTCCAGTTCCAATTAGGAAGCGGAAGATTACGTCGCCTTGACTGGCTTCAACGCTCCGTACATTTAAATGAAACTATTATCTGATGAAAGTTGAATATTGATTTCTATTTGTTATCGTATACGAGTCTTCATTCAGGGTTTTAAGCTAACGGTATTTTTTTTGCGGATTGCAGCTTTTAATACAGCAATCTTCTTTTTATATTTGCGATCGGACGTAAATTTGGACATTTTATGGATTTTGGAAGATGCTGCGAATAAAAAAAGACGGCTAATAAAGTTTATTTGGTTAAATATGAATATACCTGACTTAAAAGATGGCTAAAGCTTTAAATCTAAATATCCCGTTTTAACAGGTAATAATGTCTTACAAAAATCATCTTTAGTGCCTTTCAATAAATCTACTGATCCACACATTGATAGAGCATATCCTGGAATAACATATAGGCTTCTTTTACTTTAACATATATTGTGTATATACGTACAGCAGAGATATATATTCATGACAGTAATCACTTCTGTCGGCACTTTTTTTTAATTGATACGTACTAAATATTTGATAAAAAATACAATTCACAAACAAAAGATAAATTATATTATCTATATTGTCTTGCCTATTTATTTAGATTGTAAAACCGTTTGACATTCTGATTATGTGGCTGTGAGATTTAATTTCTGCATAAAGACAACTTTGCCCATAAACTATGAACATTTACACAATCTCGACATATAATCGCACAAATCAGGTATCTGTGTCGTATTAAGCCATGGATACCTAATTGGTCATCTATTTATACCTACTAATATTATACAATACAATACAATACAAATATGCCTTAGTGTTCACACCATATACAAAGAAAATACAATAAAAAGTATTTTACAAACATTATAAGTGCAAACAATTTAGGCGGCAATTATAAATGTGAATGTAAGTTTCTTTCTTACGCTTTCACGCGAAAACTACTTAACCGATCATCATGAAACTTTGTACACATATTCATGGAGGAGTTAGAAGTAACATTGGATACTTTTTGTGCCCGAAAAATGTTACATCCCTCGGGAGCGCGGGTGTAACCGCGGGGGACAGCTAGTATAATATATATATCTCTACTATAATAAAAAAACATCTGTGCATTGAAAATATTTGCCAAAAACTGATTGCGGTTGTGTAGTGAGTGAGGCAGAGTATAATGAGACCATTTGTGAATACTTTGTCTGTCTGTATGTTTGTCTATTTGAACAGGTTATTCTCCGAATATACTATACGAATTTATGAGTTTCCACAGGTAACTGAAACGTAAATTGGGGCAACACATAGGCTTTAATTCATCAAAATCGGCTCATGAAAAAAAATATGTTATCACGCACGGTATGAAGTCTCGGGTGCAGTCAATCCTAGCCAATATTCTTTGTTTGTTTGTTTGCATCTTTGTTTCTTATGCTTTGACGACTGAACCGATCTTGGTGAAATTTTGCACGCATAGCCTATGGAGAGGAACATTGGATTTTTATCCCAGGAAAGCAAGCAAAACCGCGGGGGACAGCCAGTCCTACTAATGTTATAGATACGAAAGTTTGTAAGCAAGTACGTATGAACGTTTGTTTCTTCACAAGCAAACACTACTGAACTGAGCTGAGTTTCTTACCGATTCTTCTCAGTTGAAGGCTGACTTCCGAACGGGTGTAGCTTCAGTAACTTTAAATTTGACCTTCATAAGTGCCTTCCGAGGGCCTAAACTGAATAAATGTTTGTTCTGGGTGGGAATCGAACCCGCGACCTTCGGCTCGGCACTCAGGGTCGCTAACCACCAAGCCAACTGGCCTGTCATATAATAGGTTATAACCTAGATTGACGTTTATAGGACTGGACTTTTTTTCTAGGAAAAATAAAAGATTCCTCGGATCGCGGGTAATACCAAAAGCGACAGATAAAATATTTTTTTCTTTTTCGTATCTGAGGGAATGCGAAGTGGATCTGATAACGTGGGTGTCTATTGACCTCGCAGCGAGGAACCGCGATGGTGTCTGACTTGACTGTCAAATTATATTACATATTTGACCTGGATTTCGTAATATCACAACTAAATACGTATTGTTGTGTAATTTTTTTACAAAACTGCAGTTGAATATATAAATGGCTAAAACTGCTTTCCTTTTGAGTAATGTTTTGAAGATTAAAGTATTGTTTAATCGACTGAGTATTTAGTACATAAGATTTCGTGTTAAATGGGATATAATATACCGATATCTATATATATATGGAAAATATGGTTCCTTTGACGCGTCCCCACCTCAGAACTACTGAACATATCGAGGACTGCTACTAGTCGACGCGGAAGTTTTCCTAGATGATTATTGGCTATACATGATAGCAATAAAAACGAGTGAAACCGCGGGAGACAGCTAGGTGTGTTTCTAATTTATCAATGTATGCGTGCAATTTTCATTGCTTTTTTATTTTTTGTTTGTTCTTTCAGATAGTCAAAATACATTATATATCCTGATCCCAAACTTAGTAGAGCTTGTACTATGAAGACCGGATAACTGATATACTACATGTAAGTACATACTTAAGACATAGAAAAACAACATTGTCCTTTGTGGGAATCAAACCTACGACCTGTAGCTGTCAGGGTCTCTGAACACCAAACAAACTGGCCGGTCAAATACATTGCTTATTGCTTTCATAGCAATCTAACCTCGTACAGGTGTACTAGTATAAGCTAAATTATAGTAGTCTGAATGTTCTATCTCTGTCGTTAACAATGCAATTACGTGAGAGGTCCGATTATTGCGCCGGTGCAGGCTCGCGGACGAGGTCTGTGTTAGGTATGCAGTCTCTGTCTAATTTTCACTAGCGATCTACTGTGTCAAGGCGAGCAGAAATAATGCAACATAATTTGAAGGTGAAGCTACCTAATAATAAAACAAACTGTCCCCGCGGTTTCACACGCGTTCCCGAGGGATTTTGAATATTCCTGGGAAAATACCTATGTGCTTTTCCAGATTGTAATATATTATGACTGTGGCAAATTTAATCTACATCCGTTCGTGTTGATGTGATTGTGTCACAAACATCCATTCACCCAAACTTTCATATTTAGTAGCAGTAAGATAACTGCATTGAATTATTTCAATCAAAATCATCGATAAGGTCTGTATCATATCCTAATTGATTTGTAATTTCGATAACATTTCGGGCTTCTTTTAATAGATAATAATAATGGTTTTTCCAAATGAAGAGTAGGTACTATCTCGTGCGTTAATCTAAATAATTATGTATCAAGTTGCATCATTACATAAAAATAGCTTCTATATTATCCAAAGTCCATCAATTGCAAATTTACGTAACATTTATAACTAAGTAGCTTTTTCCTGCGGTTTCACCTGAAATCCCAAGGCATGGTACATGTTCTGGATATAAAAATTACCCTATGTGCTAATCCAGGTTCTAAGCTGTGTCAAGTTTCACAAAATTCCGTGTTGTAGTCTTTACGTGAAAGAGTAACAAACTTTCCTCCTATAAGAAGTCATAAAATAACATGGTAAATATTATATATCATCATATGGAAATTCAAAATTCAAAATTCAAAATTCAAAACCATTTATTCAGTTTAGGCCTTCGGAGGGCACTTATGAAGGTCAAATTTAAAGTTACTGAAGCTACAACCGGTTCGGAAGTCAGCCTTCAACTGAGAAGAACCGGCAAGAAACTCAGCAAGGTTACATTCTTTTTTATTTGTTATATAAATTTTTATCTATTCTGACTTTTTGGCTATTTTATAATTTCAATTTTACATAATTTTATATTTAACAATTACAAAATACTTATTATAGGTAACATTAATAAAAACAAAACAAAAAAAAAATATGACAAGACTACAAAATAGAAAATAACAATAATTAGGTACTTACAACTTAAACAAGAGATTTAGAGGTGCACTGTGCAGAGAGCAGCTATTTCCATACATTTTTATCTTCAATATAATGAACTACCTTGTAATACGCTTTTTCTTTCAAAACTTTCCTAATATAATTTTTAAATTTATGATCAGACATTTTGGTTATTGAAAGCGGTATCTTATTATAAAATCGAACACAATTACCAAGAAATGACTTGTTAACTTTAGTTAGTCTAAAGTATGGAACAACTAACTTCTCCCTTTGTCTTGTATTTATACTATGAATATCTAATTTTGACTCAAACATTCCTATGTTTCTACGTATAAACATTATATTTTCATAAATATATAGTGAAGGTAATGTCATTATATTTATTTCCCTAAATAAATCTCTTAATGAACCCGAGTATATATATATATGGTACTCGAGTTCAACTCCCACATGCTGAATATAACAAACCTAAAAATAAAAAGGAGTACACTCTTATTATTTTAAAGACATTGAATGGAATTTTTAATTTAAAATGACTTAAAGGTGTGAGTTGCAGATATTTCACGTGAAATGATTAGTTACATCTCGTTCGATCTTCGTTTGTTTTCCTAAGCCACGGTTGGCTCACCTGATAAGTGGTCACCACCGCCTATAGACATTTGCTCCACCAGAGGCATTTCTAATGCGTGATCGACTCTGAGACGTGAAGTAGTTCATTCTCAAATGCCTGTAATTTCACCGGCTGCCTTATCATTCTAACTTAAACATAATTATACAAGAACAATACTGCTTCACGGTGGAAATGGTAATAGTACTTTTCCAGACGAAATCTGCACCAAAAACTCTACTACTCAAAGAAGTGAAGTTGTTAAGTCTCATGTCCTGAATTTGATCGCGCTACTGGTACACAGTGGAAATATAGTAGGTAAGGCAAACAAACAGACAAACTGCTCTAAGAGCTTGTTATTATCGGTATACTCTTTAGTCGCTAACAACACCGTACAGATGAGTAGGGGTGGTGGAATTGGTCGACACCACATAGCGAAACTTAAGAAAAAATAATACAGACAGATTGAGATTTTTTTTTTGTTGATCGTTGATCTGTCCCATTATGAAGTCACATGCAGGTGCCATTTGTACATACATATCTCCATAAAACCATTTGACAATATATAAAGAGTTGCTGATTTGGCACGCTATCGAACACAATATTGTAACGTGACGTCCCATTTAAGACTCAAAACAAAACATAACGGAGGATTGTACCCAAACGATATGAAAAATGTTTTGACAGGCTGATATTTTCGCTAATCCTCCTTCGTACTAACTCTTCTAATATTAACTGCGACATAATCTGTATGGATGTTTATTAGTCTTTTATGTTTATTTAGTCTTTTTATTGTCAAACGGATTTGCATTAAACTTGCCACATATATATAGAAAATGCCCTGGAATAACATAGGATACTTTTTGTGCCTGAAAAATGTTACATCCCTCGGGAACGTGGGTGAAACCGTGGGGTCACCCGCCGTATTGTCCCCCGTTTGTATTAAATATGCTAGCGTCCAGCCCGCGGTTTTGGACGCGTTCCTGTGAGATCCTATAGTGATTAGAACAGGGTTACTGCCACGCCACAAGTCGTGGGATTGAAACCATCCAGAACATACATGTGTGTGATGAACGAACATGTCTGTTTGTTCTATGCGTTGGGTGTAAATATCTGTAGTTATAGGCATGTATTTAGAAGAAAGGATACAGTGTTAGTTATCTGGTCTGGTTAGTTTGAGATCAATCGAAATGAGAAAATCAACAATTAGCATTGTTTTTTCTCCTATGTTTTTTCAGTCCATCATCTTGATAATTTTCTGAGTACCAAATTTTATTTAAATCCGTTCAGTCGTTACAGAGATTAAAAAGGATACAAAATACTTACCGGCCACCTTTAACCTCTTTGACAGGCCATTTGGCTTGGTAGTTAGACAATCTAACCACCACAAAAATAAAGCTGTATATCACTTAACTGGTCTCCGTAGTATATATGTACATGGTGTACATAGTAGTTTGGAAGCAATGGTATATCATCGATAATCTTGGGTCAAAACTTCAGACCGTTTTGGTCAAAGCCGAAGGTTCCAGGTATGTGTCAAAATTGAACAAACTATTTAGAATAGGCGAGAGCGCGATGGCATGACTTCATAGTACATATTTTGGTTCTTGGCAATTATCAAGGTAAAATAAACTTAAAAAAAATCATACAAAATTTTAGCCCATCTTAAATTTAATTTTTTAGGGTTTTAGACTTTAGCTTTTATCTCTTCTTGAGAGGGAAAACGATGCGTGAAGTGAATGGCACTTCAAAGAGGTCACGAGGTGGTTCCCGCTGAGGCTATTCGGGTTTTACCGTAAACTCGATGAATGAGGAAAACTATAAGACAACAAACGTCTCATCTGCCGATTAAAAACACTATTTCACCACACTGCTACCGACTATTACAATAACAGGGTTCCGATTCACACATAAAACGAAAAGTTTTTGTTTTTAAAATGGAATAGCATTTTTAGATTCCAATTCCGTTAACTGTCACATAAAACGGAACGTTTTTAGTTATCGAAAATATTTCATTTTCGAAAATTAATTTTTTTTTATTTGTGTCACAGATGTGTTTGTTTTAAAAGCTATTAAAATATTGCTGATGATCGCTAGTCGATTGCAGATAATAAAATTCCAAATCAAAATTTCATGCCACCTTTTTTTGTCAAATAGGCTGATATAAAGACAAACTATCCACCTATGTAAGGGTCACCGCAGACTACCGACATTTGTAGCACTAGGAATATCGCCAATGCATTGTCGACCCTAAAACGTGAAGTTATTATGTCTCATGTGCCTGTAATTTCTCCGACCCTCTTACTTTCCAACCGAAACAGTAATACAAGTGCACTACTGCTTGACGTAATGTTAATATCAAATTAAAACCAAAAACAAAAGCCATTTAATGTGGTAAAGTATTTTTTTCAATTCAAACAGACCCCAAATTTGCGAAGAACCTGCTTTGTAGTTTAATCTAGAATTGGGCTTTGTTTTAGAAACAAAAATTAAAAAAAGTAAAAATAAATAAAATAAAAATAGATAATAAATAAACAATATAAATTTATTCAGTTTAGACTCTAGAAGGGCACTTATGAAGGTCAGAGCTACTGAAGTAACCAACGGTTGCAAATTATGATTTAAACTGAGAAGAACCGGCAAGAAACACAGCAAGGTTACATCCCAGTTCCTTCACCCACAAATACTATAAATGCGAAAGTTTGCATGGATGTTTGTTCCTTTTTCTCGCAAAAATTTGAATGATACTTAGCATATAGATAGAGCATGCAATTTTGAATCCTGGGAAATGTTACAGTTCTTGGAAACGCGGGGGATAGCTATTTTTATATTTTACAAGGCTCTTAGTATTCCACTCCTAGAGTTTCAATAAATCAGACCCCAAATATTCGTAATAGATGCTAGCTCATGGCTCAACACACGCAAGTAACCCACGTGGTCAAATGATCGATTTTTCGTTTGTGAATCCACAACCGAACAGACAGAGTTTTTGTGATTTACTACTAGAATGTAAGTACTTGAAATTGAAGAATTGTCTAATAAATTTTCTTTTAACAGTTTAACCAAACGCAGCAAATTTATAATGACAGCTCTACTAAACGATCAACACTCTGTGACGGCTGTTTTGACGTTTACAGTCTATCCAATTGAAGCCTTTGGTGGTTTGAAATGGTCAAACGAAAATGTACTTTATCGCTTTTTATATAAGGTTTATCTATTGATCCAATGTAGTTTCTAATATTGAACTACCTTTTAGAATGTTATAAACAAAATTAACCTTGGTTTCGTCGACATTAGGTTCATCTATTGATGCGCTGGATAATTTTAAGATAGACACATTCTTAAATCTAAATTTAATTTAAACAAAATAAGTTGACTAAAAGTTAATCAGGAATTTTTCCAACGTCATTATTATACCATAGGAAGCACAATCGCCAAATCGAACTTTTCACGATGAGTTAATCTTGAGTAGTTTAGGAGTTCCCATGACCATCTTCTGACTTCACTACCATACCAGTTCAATGGTAAAACATTTGTAAACTAACTTACGAAATTCACATTCCTACTCGATCGGACGTGGAAGAAATTATTGCAAAGGAAAGACTTGCTAGTTAAATCAAGAACTTCTTTTGCTCGGGTTTGTTGATTCTCGTACAGCATACCGAGACTTATATACCACTGTGTGTTCCGTAGATTGATTAGATAACTGATACACGTTTATTAATTAACTATTTTAATTAATCTGTTCGTTATTTGGACTCTTGGAAGACGTACGCTTAACGCTCTAATAATTATTGACTATGAGAATGCTGTCTGCGCGTGTGTTTGGATGTAATATGTGAATAAACACTTTCGAATTGATCGAGCGTCGCTAATTATGCTTATAATACCACATTACCATGTGGTGGATTGAAAGTATCGGCGGAGGATCATCACAGGTGACTCATGTGGGTCAATAGCCATAAAGTAGATAAGTACTCAAGAAACTTGTAAATAAAAGAAACAATAATAAGTTACTGTAAAATAAGTATTTCTTTGTCAATATTTTTGAAAATGATGCACCAATAAAATTTGACATAACAACAAGTAAGATTAAAGAAAGGTTTTCTCGGTATAAAATGTATATAAATCGCAGTTTTGGTTCGGGCCTTGGAAAGAGAGAGCGGCAGTATTGTCACATTCACTTTCGAGCAGAAATTGCTTGTTGCGTTGATGCAATCGGGTCGACATGTTACATTTTATGTTTAGGAGATAAGATAGAAACATAAAGTATGTTTTATATAAAGCATCTTACTGGAATTATTAATGCGAATGTATTTGTTTGTGTATGTTTGTATCCACTAAGTACCGTAAGGGCTGAACAATTTTTATAAAATGTCGTAATGACAATAGTCATGGAACAAGACATAGGTTAGTTTTGGCCGGAAAATAATATGGTTATAGGACAGTAGCTAATAAAATATTAATCAAGTCACATTGTAATTTTTATTTTGTATGTAATCTAGGTTGAATGTGCTGTATGGGTGAAACCGCGGGGGACAGCTAGTTATTTCAAAAACCACCTCCATGGATATCTAATGAAATGGTTCGCCAAACGTGACGTTAACCTTATTTGTTTTATGGCTTAAAAAAGTTTGTTTTTAAAAAGTATTTACGTAAAAATTTCCATCTTTAAGCAAGACCACGATCCCTCCAATTATTTTTTTTTTGTATCATACAGGACCCGTTTGCCATTTGCCGCAACGGGTTTCCGAAATCTACAATTAGCAAGTTTTTTACGAAGTCTGAAAGGCTCCTTCACTTGCCAAGCAGAAAACAGGATACAACAAGACCACCTTTATATAGTCTGTTCCTTAAAAGCAAACACTTTATGCATCTGACGGGCTACATTATGTATTTGAAAAGGTTTTACCTTTGGAACTATTATAATAACCAACAAGGTCAGTTTATTAAAAAAAAATGTCTTGCAGGTTTCTCGCAGTTTGACTGAATAGCAAACCTGGTAGCTTTCATAAGTGTCCAGCGCAATTTTAAACTTAATACATGGTTTTGAATAGAAATTAGGCTATTCAAAATCTGCCATAACTAATGTAATAGGTAATGCACGAAAGGACCGAAAGCATACATACTGTACCGACGCAAATTTATTTGGTACAGGACTGGATGATGCAATCATGAAAAAGAAAAAAGCATACTGTGCAAAGCGACAGTTCTTTTTAGGGGAGTAAGCAAAATAAAATTTTACTTCAGAGTCCAAATAATCAAACAAAAAAAAAATGACAAAGTCAATATATTCTAATATACTCATTTTTACAGCTAATAATTTCATAAAGTCTTTATTTAAAAAAAAGTTCGTCTATTAATCCTTTACTAAATTTATAATGTTGCAGCTGAACCTCTCTATCGAACCTATCATAAAACAATAGGGTTGATTTTCCTGTGACATTCTTAACTGACAAAACGAGTCTGTAGGACAGTGACTTAAAGAAAGTTGTGAACCATGGGCAGAACTATTACCTATTCACAAATACACTTTGCTTGTCAAACGTTCTTAATCATTTTCATACATTAATGACGCCTTTTAAGAAAAAGAACTATCTATACTCTATGGTAAGTCGCGTTAAAAAGTACCATAAAATTCAAGTGGTGAAATGGAGATAGTAAAGCGTAAATAGATAGTGGCATTGACGTGGATTGTAAGCATTTGTGGCCAAGTGTTTATACGTATAGTTTTGTTTGAAGAGACGATTAACTTATTCCCTTTGTTTTAGTAAGTACGTGGTATTTATTATTTAGTTATTTAAAGGCCGATACAGACGCAACATTATATAGACTATATTTTTTTTAAACAGCTTCGGATTTTTTTTCAAACGCCTGTTAACATCAAATAAAAGACTTGATATCTCCAGCATTCTCGAAATTCAAATAATAGTTCTAATTACTCTCTCCGTACCATAGGCTACTTGTGTGCCAAATTTCAGCAATATCGGTTCAGTCGTTTAGCCCTGAAAGCGTAACAAACAAACAAACAATCTCACTTTCGCATTTATAATAATAATATGCTAAGAGTATAGAAGAAATTAGGATAATAGGACTGAAAAGTGTTATTTAAATACGGTTGCAATGGCTTATTGTGTTTATGGGATAACATAGATTATTTTACGTATCCATCTATAGCATTTTCTATCTGTGTGCAAAAAATCATCATAATCAATTCAGCCATTTATGCGTGATTGTGTTAAACATAGGTACTCGTACACCGACGCATATACTTTTATCTTTTTATTATGATTATTATTATTATTTCATTTAAAAGCAAACGCAAATTCCAAATTAATGTCCAACGATTATTTAAACTGATTAGTTAAGTAATGTGATTTAATTTACAGCTTAATGCATAAGTATTTAGGGATCATAATTAATACAACTTATTCCTAAAGTTACCGCGTTAGGTAATCACTTGATTCGCCACTTGCTCGATAGTACTTGATCGAGTGGAACTCGCACAAGGACTAACCTAGTTAGGAACTAGCTATTTGATGAATATTAAATAGTTTCTGTTTACAATGTTGATGTGACATTTTAAATCGTCTAACTAGAAATAAATTACAATATCTACGCATTTACTAAGTTTAGGACCCAGAAGGAAACTTATGAAGGTCAAAAACTGAAAAGGCCCGGCAAGATATTCAGCAAGGGAATTTATTTTTTATATTGACTGATTTGGCTATACATTTCTTTGAATATCAAAATACTATATAAAAACACTTAAATAAAAAAAATAACACGAAAGAAAAAGTTTGTTAACCCCATACAAAATAATAATAATAATTGAATGTCTTTGGTACATTAACTGGGAAGAACCGGCGAGAAAGTCAAAAATAAGTTGTCACGCTAAAATAAATTAGCTTCCACACGATATGAGACCAAGAGCATTAAATTGATACATATTATTAGGTGGATCAATGATATCATTTTCGGAAAAGTAAAATGTTACCTACATTACTTCGTCTTTCCGTCTGAACATTTTTTTATTCATAAACAATTGTGTTGTAATTATGAAGCAAGTTCCACTTAAGTCATTTTTGACATTAATAGAATCATAGCAAAATTTAAATTTATACCTTAACATTAAGCAATAGGATTGCATTTACAATGCCATTCTTAAACGTCAAAAAGATAAACTACAAAGTGTGAAAAAAGTCAGTCATTATTTAATTTTACCTACTACATCGTATTAACTATGCAATATTACAAAACAAATAATGTAGTATTCATATCTCAATGAGTTCAAAGATTAACATAAAAGACAAATAAAAAAATATGCTCCATAGAAAAACAACGCGACCGATGTATCTAAACAAAACGCGAAGCGGAAAAAAAAATAACAAACACTAGTTCGGAAACGCATAAAAGAAAAATATATATAATCGATTAAAATAAATTATCTGTACCAACCTCAGGTTTTTCTTCCATATTTTCCGATGGTTATCTTGCATAAGAATCGACCTCACTTCAACTTTGGTATTACGATTTACGTTCTGTCTTATATTATTTTTTTTGTGCTGCCGTGAGCGCCGAGGCTACCGCGCGAACAGTCTGTGTGCGCGATACTGACTTGCGCCGGAGTCGATCGACGCGACATTCACTAAAGAAACAAATTAATTCAAACAGAGAACAGCGCTCACTTAATTGTCCGCGTAAGGATGTATATACCGAAATCTTCTAACTCCTTCCAAGAAAAAAAAAGGATTTTCTAACATTTATCGCTCTGTGGCGCGATGCATATGATCATGCTCTCAGTCTGATAACAGTAGGAAGTAATGTATGTTACGTCAATCATAAATGTCATAATCATATCCTAATCCTAACTATTATAAATGCGATTGTGAGTTTGTTTGTTTGTTACGCTATCACTGTAAACGTCTGCCGTACTTTCAGAAATTTGGCACACAATGGGTCATAGCCCATAGGGTACTTTTATCCCGGGTACACCGCGGGTGAAACCGCGGAGGATAACCAGTAATACAGTTTTTGAAACTTAAAAGGTCTCCGTAGAATAAATAAATAAAAAAATATCCTGGGACATTCTTTTTACACACGGCCATCTGATCCCAAACTAAGCAGAGCTTTTACTATGGAAACCAGATAACTGATAAACTATTTTTTATTTTTCTAAATACATACATATATATGTATGTATAGATAGTAAATATCTATACCCAGACAAAGAACAAACAGACATGTTCATGCACACAAATGTTTGTCCTGGGTGGGAATCGAACCCGCGATCTTCGACTTGGCAGTCAGGGTCGCTAACCACCAAGCCAATTGGACTATCTGTAAAGTATGTTGTTTGTTTTATCTCAAAAAATAATCTTGAATAGAGAGGAAAAGGGGATAATAATTGCCAGCTACTGAATAATACGATATAAGAAATAACATTCTCAAAGCTTATCTTAAAAAAACTAACATTTGTAGCTTTTAACTACTAATTACCTATTCCCGGCATGGGTTGCAATACCACAAAATGCTTTCCATTTATTTTTCAAAACATTCCTAATATCATAATATTTTTTTTAAATTTCTTTTTGCATTTTCTACTAACATCTCCTATTTACATCTCTTTGAAGATTCTACGATCAAGTATTTTAAGATTAATTGTTTTGTGTTTTTATAAATTAACATATTTCCGGGCTTGCTCAGCTCGTTGTTTTGAACTGAGGCTTGAGGTTCCTTAATATATTTCATTTTATTTATTTATTTATCTTCACTTACAACTACTTTTACAGGATACTTACCTAATATAGTGTTACATTTAATTTTTCTATTGCTGAATACATGGATTATAAATAAATAACTTAAGATTTATATAAATTTAGTTACATTTATTCGTCAAAATTTATACATTCAGTATCGTAGTATTAGTACCTTTAGAATAACATGATGGCATACCGTTGAAAATATCGGCCTAGGAGGCCTCAGTTTGATATCCGAAATGATAATACGTCACAACTTTTGAGGTTTTATGCATATCTAGTGTTTACTCGCAGAATAGTTCTAGAAGAGTACAATCAATTATGTTCAACTATCAATTACGGTATTAGCTTTTGAAGTTAAGAAGAGCTGGCCAGTAACTCAGCAATGTGACATTTAAAATCAAAATATCCATTCTTAGCATTGTCATTATCGCAGTCATAAAGTCATGACTGATGACTTATGTTTTTTCTTATCATGTCCACAGTTTTGAATAAAAGAGAAAAGATTTGTGTTTACGTTTGTAATAAATAAACTCAAAAACTACTGTGAATCAATAACGTACATTTGTATAAACCCAACTAAAAAATGGATATGATAGATAAGGAGTAATATTCGTATAATACCCAATAACATAAATAAATTAAAATTAAACGAAATCAGCTACGTAAACTAAACAGTGTAAAACACGACCACTATTTCTGTCTGTTTGTTTTTCCGCTTTTACCTTACAAACCACGCAATCGGTTTTGGTACGGTGTCCATTATCATTAAGATTTCTTTCAGTTATGTGTCAGAGACATTATGTTATCACACTCAGGCGAAGCAGGGGCAGGTCGCTAGTATATTCATAAACCAGAGTACCTGTGTTTATTAAATGTTTTAAAATAACGCCAAAACAGATAAATTGTATGAAATATTAAATATGGCGCGCCCTAATTATGTAACACTATAAAACACATAATCCAACTATTATTAAAAAAAAAAAAACAATAATCTTAATGTCACCTTGACGTACCAGTACCTACATTGATATCTTGCCATGAAAAAATAAAACTTAAGAGTTTTGGAAATGTATTGTCCATTTTCTATTGTATTTAGCTTTTTAGTTAGTATTTTTCAACCAAGGTTTAATACGGCGACAAAAATCTGACGACGCCCGTCTGATGGTAAACGGTCACCGCAGCCTACTGACGCTTCACATCAGGTATATGAGGCGTTACTGACCCAGCAAAACGTCTTTTCACACCCTTCTTAAAATACTTCCAAGCTGTACTTACTTGGGATACTTTATGTCTCTCTTTTTTAGTCTTTATTAATTCAAAACATTAGCTCTAATCATATATGTGGAATTACATATTAATAAGCTTTATTTGATATATTTTTTATACATTAACCTCATTTTATGAGTTGTTCCTTCAAACGGTTTAGGCTATAGACCGTGGTAAATAATTAGACATAACTAAAAATATACGCTCGAAAAAATGAAATCTTCGGTAGTTCGTGTAAACAAAATATTGTTGATACGATGTTCTTATGCGGTATAGAATGACTAAGAATACTAAAAGTTATTTATTTTAACCATAAAATAACTTGTAACGAATAAAGAGGAGTTGTATTGACTTAACAACGAGGCGAGGTGGACGAATGTGGAGGGGCGCGGTGTGGTGTGACGAGGTGTGGAGAGGAGAGGCGGATAGTTATTAAAAAGCGTTGTAAAATGATTTTGGTCGGCATTCCTTTGTAAATCTGAAGTGTGGCAATAAACGAATTGTGATTTGGTTTATAATTTATTTCTGAGTTATTATTTTTAATTGTGTCATCTCGGCCTTCTTAACAATCAGAAGTGGGATTATAAAGCTCAAGTCAAGATGAAGAGATCATATAAAAATTCTGACGATTTTACACAATCAAAAAGGAGCCGAAAATCGCAAGTAAGTGAAACCAGTAACTACCCTCGTTCAGTCTCTGTAAAGGAGTTAATAAAAAGAAAAGTAGACGAGGCCGTTAAAAAGTTTTTGAATAATGACCACGAGGAGTTGCATTGCAATAAATTCACGAGACTGCAAAATACTGAAAAATTAGTGCCTGACTTTGATCCCGAAAATCGTGATTTGAATATAAAAAGTTGGATTAATAAAATTGAGCAATTGGGGGTAATTTACCATTGGAGTGATGAAACTAAATCTTATATTTTACAATCCAAATTGCAAGGTCAGGCTAAACTTTGGTTTATTAGATTGGATTCTTATGATCACTCGTGGGAAGAATGGAAATCCATGATCATAAGAGCTTTTCCACGTCATCATGATTACGCATCGTTATTGGATGAACTTATGTCTAGAAAGAAACTTTCATCAGAAACTATGACTAAGTATTTCCAGGAGAAATTAGCCATGTGTTATAGATGTCAACTGAGTGATCAAGCGGCGGTATCATGTATCGTTCGAGGGCTACCACAGGAACTGAGGGCCAATGCACAAGCGTTCCAGTGCTCCACTCCAGACGAACTGTATGAAGGTTTTCTATCAGCTTTTGACACGTATCAAGGTAATTTTCTAAAATTTCAACATGCCTCTACGAAGACACTTGGTGCGCCGAGAAGTGAAACATCTACAAGTACCGGTCTATCCTCGAGAGATTCCAACGCTCGGAAACCACCAGTCTGCTACCGCTGTAACGAGGTAGGACACGTGGCAACCTCTTGTAAATTACCCGACAAACGTAAGTGTTTCAGGTGTGGTAAATTAGGACACGTGGCAAGTGCGTGCAGTGTAGAGGATGTCGACGGAGAGAACAGAAAGAAAGTACATTTGCTATCTAAAATGAACGACGCTTATAAGAAAAATGTCAAAGTGAATGAGGTATTTATGAAAGCTTATTTAGATACAGGGAGTGAGCTCAACGTGATCTATAAGGAAGCATCTGATGCTCTAAAACTTCAAGTGAGTCCTACCAACTTACTTTTAAAAGGATTCAATGGTTGCTCAGTTCGTGCAATAGGAGAAGTTGAGTTTGATTTACTGGTGGACCAAATGCAAATAAGAACTTCAGCAGTAGTTACGGAAGTTGATTTGGGAGATGTCGTCCTGATAATAGGACAGACTGTCATAAATAGGCAAGATATAATGTTAAATGTATCTAAACACGGAGTAAAATTGTCAAAGGCTCAATGCGTCTCCAGCGACTTGATGAATATTGACATGGTTAATGAAGCTAGCTGTTTTAGAGTTGAACTTATCGAAGATGCAAGTATGTCCGTTGGAGACAATCTGGTGCGCGTGGCAGTTCACGGAGTTGGATTGGGAGACTACTGCACGAAGCCGCGGCGATACAACATGGGAGATGTCATGTATGCCATACCCAGCGCGATACTCCGTAACGGGAATGGTTACCTGAGGGTCTGCAACATCAGTTCCAACCCGTTTGAGTGGAAAAAAGGAATGACGGTTACGAGAGCTGTAAAGTGTACGACTAATAGTGAGGTGAGTTTTAATTGTATTACTATGAGGAGAGATGAGAATGCTGATAAATTTGAAACCGAGTTAGCAAATATTAATGTAGGAGATATTGATACGAAGTATTCGGGAGACCTCATTAAAATGTTGAAATCATATAGGGATTGTTTTGCGAGTTCCAATAAAGAAATAGGTTGCACACACTTGGGTGAAATGGCTATTGAACTCAACACAAATAAACCTATAGTTCGCAAGCCATATAGATTAGCGCATACAGAACGACAAGCTGTAACAAAAATAGTTGATGAACTGATAGACGGGGGTATCGTTAGGGAATCTAATTCTGAATATGCATCCCCGATTATTCTAGTGCGTAAGAAAAATGGAGACTATAGGTTATGTGTTGACTATAGAGATTTAAATGCAATAACTATAAAAGACCGCTTTCCTATGCCTCACATAGACGATCAACTATCTAGATTATCCGGTAAAAAGTATTTTACAAATTTAGACCTATTTTCCGGTTACCATAATGTGAAGATTCATCCGGATTCCATTAATAAAACTGCGTTTGTTACTCCGGACGGCCTTTATGAATTTTTGAGGGTACCATTTGGTTTAGCAAACTCACCGTCAGTATTCATGCGTGTCATTCAAAAATTAGTAAAACTTGTGGGTAGTGATGAAATTGTCACATTTATGGATGACATTTTATTATCAACCTCAACTATCACGGAAGGCTTAAAGCTATTAGAAAGAATGTTTATTCAACTGCGTAAAGCTGACCTAAAGTTAAACATCAAAAAAATGTGCTTTTCTCAAATCGGAAGTGTCATTTCTCGGTCATGAAATAAGTGCGGATGGTATCAGGCCCGGTAATCACAAGATAGGAGCGGTATTTAATTTTCCCAAGCCTAGTAATTTACATCAGTTACGTCAGTTTTTGGGTCTGTGCAGCTATTTTAGGAAGTACATATATCAGTTCGCTCTCATAGCAAAACCGTTGACTGACCTAACTAAAAAGTCTTCCACATGGTTATGGGGTAATAAGCACGATAGTTCTTTTAACGAGTTAAAGCAAAGGTTATGTTCGCGACCAGTACTTGCGTTGTATGATCCCTTATTACCTTGTGAAGTACATACTGATGCCAGTAAAATAGGGATAGCGGGTATCTTATTTCAACATAACGAAGCAGAGTTAAAACCGGTGTTTTATTTTAGTAGGGTAACTTCTCGTGAAGAATCCATGTACCATAGTTACGAACTTGAGACATTGGCTGTTGTTGATTCCTTAAAACATTTTCGGGTTTATGTATATGGAAAACCAGTTAAAGTAGTGACGGATTGTTCCGCTGTTAGATATACGTTACTAAAGAGAGATTTAGTTCCTCGTATAGCCCGTTGGTGGCTTACAATTCAGGAGTACGATCTTGAAATAGAATATAGACCTGGGGATCGCATGAAGCACGTCGATGCTCTTAGTCGTAACCCACCAAGCAGCAAGGCTGTTAACGAAAGTAGTGATAAATTGGAATCATTCTATGGGTCCATTAATGTAAATATGATATCTAGTGAAGACTGGTATTTAACTATACAGTTGCAGGATGATAAATTGCATAATATAATTAAACAATTATTGGAGGGTAACGCGTGCAATGATGTCTTAAATAATTACAAAATTAAGAACGATCGATTATATAGGAAAACTTTACATGGGGATAGATTAGTGGTGCCAACGTTTGCAAGGTGGAAATTAATGCAAAAGTTTCACGATCAAATAGGTCATGTAGGTATTAAACGGTGTGAGGAATTAATCAAGTCTGATTATTGGTTTCCCAAAATGACTAGATTTATTAAAAAGTATATATGTAATTGTTTAGAGCGTGCGTACGCTAAGGGAAATCACGGGAAACCAAGTGGTGAATTACACCCTATTCCGAAGCCTACGGTTCCAATGGAAGTAGTTCATATTGACCACCTAGGTCCATTTTGTAGAACAAAAAAAGGGCACCAGTACATCCTCATGGTAGTAGATTCATTTACAAAATTTCTATTAGCCCGCCCAACTAGAACTATTAACTCCATAGAAACGGTTGCAGTACTCAAAGACGTGTTTAGCTTATTTGGTTTCCCCAAAAGAGTGATATCTGATAGAAATTTAGCCTTTACTAGTAGGGTTTTTAAGGAGTTTTCATTGAGATATCAATTCCGTCATACCTTGAACGCTATTGCATGTCCACGAGCGAATGGGCAAGTCGAGCGGTATAATCGTACATTGTTAAATGCTATGCGTACTCGTAATTTGGATCCCAACATGTGGACTGAATGTATACCAGACGCGGTCTGGGGTATGAATAATACAGTTAATGAAAGTCTAGGTTATCATCCTTATGAGATTATGTTTAGTCATAAAGGTAGGTTGATGCCGAATCTAGTAGGTAATGAAGAGTCTGTACCAGTTAGTGAGAAGCGTAAAAATGCTACTAATAAATTAGAACTACAGGCACAAGTAATGAAACGGAATTATGATAAACGGCATAGGCCTGAAAAGGTTTTCAAAAAAGGGGACTTGGTACTTTGGAAACAAGCACCATCTGGGGGAGAAGTTAAGAGCGTCAATAACAAATTACAAGTGCTCTATTCTGGGCCTTATATTATTCAAAACGTACTTAATAATGGTCGATACGAGATAAGAAGTGTGAAGGGTATGCGAGGTTACAAGAAGTTCTCTGGGATAGTAGCTGCAGACTCTCTTCGGGTCTACCGAAGTGCCCCAGAGTGTAGTGAGACTAGTAGCGATGATGACGTAGTTACGAGGGATGATTTAATTGATTTATTGGAGAGCTAATTGGGTGTGTGCACCAATTGCGGTGCAATTGTTTCAGGATGGCCGACTGTAACGAATAAAGAGGAGTTGTATTGACTTAACAACGAGGCGAGGTGGACGAATGTGGAGGGGCGCGGTGTGGTGTGACGAGGTGTGGAGAGGAGAGGCGGATAGTTATTAAAAAGCGTTGTAAAATGATTTTGGTCGGCATTCCTTTGTAAATCTGAAGTGTGGCAATAAACGAATTGTGATTTGGTTTATAATTTATTTCTGAGTTATTATTTTTAATTGTGTCATCTCGGCCTTCTTAACAAACTTGAATCATGATGTTACTCTTAAATATGTTGAGATTTCGTTCCGGTAACTACCATACCTATTTTCAGAAGCAGTGGTGAACTTGTATTACTGTGTTTCGGTTAGAAAGGTAAGCTCAGTGAAATTACAGGCACAAGAAACTTAACAACTAACCGTCTCAGGTACGATAACGCATTGGCGATGACCCAGTTGTTGCAAATGTTCATAGGTGGCGTGACTATCTACCATGTTGTCCAAGTACCAAAAGTCAGGGAGATAACTGGCTTTAAAGTGCACGTTGCAGTGTGCAGTTGTTTGAGGTAGTTAGTCTGGTATACAGTAGTGGTTTTGCGTCAGGGCTGGCTTGGGGGCAGCTGCTAGGGGCGCAAACATCAAAAGGGCCCCCGAGGACTGAGACCTATTGGGGCATGGGGCACAAATAACTTATCCGGCCCTGAATACTCATAATCTTAGCTACGACTCTGAGGATACGAAGTACCGTGCTGTTATATCCGAACTCACGAACGTTATGATGGCATACGACGTCACCATCAAGCCTAGCTTGAAATGGTTGAATCATTCCTCATTCTTGAATTCTAACTTCCAGAATCAGTAGTAATCCCTACTAATATTATTAATGTGAATATAAGTTTGTTTGTTAAACTTTCACGCGAAAAGTACTCGGAAGTATTAGAAGTAACATAAGATCCTTTTTTTCCGGGAAAATGTTACATACGCGGGCGAAACCGTGGGGGACAGCTAGATAATAATAAATAAATATATCCTGTGACATTATTTACACACGGCCATCTGATCCCAAACTAAGTAGAGCTTGTACTATGGAAACCAGATATCTGATATACTACATATACTACTTTTTATTTTTCTAAATACATACTTATAATAGATATTTACACCCAGACACAGCACAAACAGACTTGTTCATGCACACAAATGTTTGTCCTGAATCGAACCCGAGACCTACGACTTCGGGTGCTTAACCACCAACCCAACTGACATTTGCCTTCGCCATCGGCCTTTGCCCAGGGAGTCCCAGTTATTCAGTTTATTATATAGTAATCATAGTTCCAAAACTGAATAACTGGGACTCCCAAACATTACAGTAGTTGTATTATTGCGTTATGTCATACAATTGCTAGTTATTATTATTTTATCTGTTTACTTATCACAAATTGCTTTATAAATGACTAGCAATCGTCTCGCGTCTTAACCTGAATTCCCTAATTTAATAATTCGTGGAATCATAAAATGACAATCGAAAATGAGTGTAACTTATTATTGAGAAAAGAATTATTAAAATAAGTGCTGTGACAGATTTTTTATATATTTTTACTAGCTGAGTCGGCAGAGGTTCTGCCCAATAGGTGGTGCTATGAGGTAAATGTAAAAAAGAAAAATACGAACTGATTTTAGACAACAGCGTTACCTACCGGTTCCAACTATAACTAAAATCTTATAGGTAACTAATTAAAAAAAATAACATCAAAATCAGTCAAGCCGTTTAGGAAAAGAATTAGTATGTAAACAAAACACTCACACAATTTTAAATAACTATTTTTTTTACTCAAATTTAATTAGCAAAACGCAATTTTAGCTAAGAATTATAGTCACTGCAAATCAAGTGAAGTCAATTTAAAATTGATCCTTATTGCAACTAGATAAGGACGGATATACGTTACGATAATCGATTACTTTACGAACGTACCTACCTAATATTTTTTCCTTAGTACACAGTATTTAAATTTAGCTATTGTTTTTAGTAGGTACAGTCATGCATAGGTACTTAAAGTCATGTGAATATACTATATAATGTGTGTCATATAATAAATTGCATCACTCATTACATTGTTAAAATTATAACAGAAGCGGTATAACTAGTAACATTCCATTCTTGAATACACACGTAAGTTATAAACATAACCTCACCTTTCTAGTGCGTTTTTCCAAGAGGTCACAAGCTTCCACTTTCACTGCATCTTCAGACTCCATCGAGATATTTGTGCTACAATCACGTGAAACACGGAATTAATGTACCAACTATTCAGGCAGCGTTTTGATAACAGGTTGATAAATGTTTAACAATGCAGTGTAAAATATAAAGTGGCACATTTTGCTTACGTTAGACACAAACCTAACGGTATTGTAATAGAGGTTATATTTTATTACACGCCAATAACTGCGCATCGAGCACAGTGAGATTGTAATAGACAATCCTGTAATATTGTTTTTTAATTTCCTAAGGCTTAGGCTTTGGGGTTCTGTACGGTGGAAATGGTTGTACGGAAAACCTTATTTTAAAATCTTTTTCATATTTAATTAACTTTAATTTAAGCGAACTATTTAATTTTCTTTTAAGTAATAAATTCTTAAACCGAAATGTCAGGTAGACACTGAAGCCAAAATTTGGGATATTAAAAACAAACTGGTCTTCACGGAGCGATTTCAAAGGATCATCATACCAACGCTCAGATTGTGGAGCATGGGGTACTTCAAGAAGGGTATGAAGAAATGATATCCCTGGTGTTAGGAAGCGTCAATAGGCTGCGGTGACCATTTACTTTGTCTGTCAACTTAGTACCATAGAAGAACTGCAGGTTTATATGTTTTTTTAACATTAATACGGAACCAAAACATCTTAGCTAAACTTAAACAGGTAAATTCTAAGAGTTGATGAGTTAAAAAACGATCACGTCACGATCCATTGTAATAATGGTAATACCAAGCTAGGCATGTTAGGTACGACTCTGATGTCCTTACGGCCCTGTTAATAAAGTTCATTATGCCTTAGTGAACAAGTTTATAGAGAATCTGCATCTATTTTTATTTATGACCAATACAAATATGTACTATGTATACCTAAGTAAGTAGGTAAGCTATTCAAATGTACAATGTAGCATGTCGTTACTCTTTAACTTGGCTTTCAATCATGGAAACTACTACTAACGCTACGGCCAAATGTTATAGGAAAATCAACTTTATTGGTTTTGAAATGAGGTACTTGTATCGATCCAACAGTCAATTGTAGATAAAGTTTATCATAAGGCAAAAAATGCTATGACATTCTTCATTGAAACAAAAATCCTGATCTATATAAAGCGGATGTCACTTACCCACTGACTTATAAAGAAATCTCGAAAACTACGCATGAAGCTCAAATTTGGTAGTTTATAAGTAGTTAGTTGAGTAACTGCAAAGTCGCAAGTGTGTTTGATATGTGTAGGTCCTCTATTCATGCAGCAACAATGCCACGGATGGACAATGCACAAACATTGAACAAAGCTGCTGATATAGAAACAATTTTTATATTGCAAAAAAGAGCAGTTCGAGCAATTTATAATTTGAGTTCTCGAGCTTCCCTCAGAGAAAAGTTTAAACAAATTGATATCCTCACAGTTGCATCGCAGTATATTTATGCAAACATAATATTTGTACATCAAAATATTAGTCTTTATGTCAAAAAGAGTGATATGCACTCCATCAATACTAGAAATAAGGATAAACTTGTCACTTCTGCATATAGACTGCAAAAAGTGCAAGGCTCATTTTTAGGACTTAGTGCACGCATCTATAATAAAATCCCTGCTGAAATTTTAAATTTGCCTTTACAAAAATTTAAGGAAAGAATTAAGACAGTTTTAGTACAAAAGGCTTTCTACAATACAAATGATTATTTTAATGACGACAATGCTTGGGTGTAGCGCTCGCTCCAGCAGGACACATCTTTATGTACAAAATCTTATTTTGAAAAGAGTAATTGCTGAGTTTCTTGCCGGCTCTTCTCAGTAAAAGCAACCTTCCGAACCGGTGTTAGAGTCTGACCATTCATAAGTGCCTGTGAAGGCCTATTTGAATAAATATTTCATTTCATTTCATTTCATTTCATTTCATGGACTTTGTACCTATAACGGAAACGTGAGTGGAACCGCGGGGCAAAGTTGATTGAAATGCGCTGGGCAATAATGATTGGATATTGACCCGAGTTAAATTTCGCATTGGCGCTCTTAAATAATCTGACCTTCATGTCCTTTCGTTATGGGTTCCGTGAGAAAATTGCAATAACAGAATCTGTATTATTTCTTCCTGGTCAATACTTTTTTACATGAGAGTGAATCGCCGAATCCAAAACAGCGAGGAATAGTGAAAAATACTGGAAGAAGTTCCGAGCCCCATTTTGATAAACCTAAACCGGCATTTAATTTATCGAACTAATTGATTTTGGAAAAAACTAGAGTCAAGCATCTCGTTTTAAAGTACTGACCTTTTCAAATAAAATTTATGGTTTGGCGGGAGTATCTTATTTTAAAAGCGTGTAATTTCATTTTAAAATTTTTCGATTCATGTTTTGTTTTTATGAATGTACTGCACGTTGGTTTCAAAGGTTCAATCACCGCTAGCTTTCAAAGGCGATTGTAGTAGCTGATCATATGTCTGAGTTTGCAGGAACTTTCAACGTTAGCATCGAAACTATATTGGTCTATTTGGGTCAAATTGGCAAGGTGAAATATAAATAAATATCCTTGGCCATTCTTTACACTCGGCCATCTGATCCCAAATTGAGCAGTGCGTATTCAATGGAAATCAGATAACTAACCTAGGCATAGAACAAACAAACATGTGCATGCACACAAATTGATAGATCGTCCTGGGTGGGAATTAAACCCACTACCTATGGCATGGTAGGCTCTTACCACCAAGCCAATTGTCAAAGAGCTTGACAAATGGGTGCCACTTGAACTGAGTGATCATTAGCATGAACGGACTATCAAGGCGTGCCTTTCGTTGCTCAATACACACAAAAAGGGGATTTTGAACCGCAGTCTCTTACAACAAGAAATGGATTATTTACGTCCTATTTGCGTCCATCTAAATGACTCATCCTGTTGGCTGGATCTGGTTCAGCACCTAGGCAATGCTTAAAGCCCTGTGGTCTAGAGCCGAAGTATCATCAGAGCTCTTTACCAAACATTACGAGCACTGTGGGTGTGTATTGTGAAGAACTGAACTGAACGAAGAAGCTCGAAATTTCCAGCCAAATTTATAATAGTTCACCGCTTTTCCGCTGCTTTTGCACGACATGGATATTTGAACATTTTTTTGTTGCCAATGAACAAATTAAATTTTAACTTTTACCTTTCGGAACCCCGCACTGTGCGATCCAAGACGCACTTGGCAACACTGATTGCACAAGCAGTGTCGTTATAGTACCCATATATATCGAAGTAACAAGCGTCAAATAATAATTGACTTCTATCTGCTTTCAATCATTATTGATTGGTGCATATAATGTACTCATGATCAGTCACACTTTGTCACTAATACTAGTGTGACGTTTGTGTAGTACACTCGGATTCATAGTTGAAACCGATTTTATTAAAGACTAGTCTCGCGGTTTTTTTCCCAGTTCCCGAAGGAATGGTATTAGTCTATATAGTCGGCTTCAAATCGATTCTGATAGCATAACACAGTTGCCGTGCTAGTGTTACCAATTATGATTCCAAAATAGATTAAAAACTTATTTGTAGTCCGTTTCCATCCAAAACGAGGGCTTCACACTATCATAGATTTAACCAATTTTCAGAAAAAGAAATGTTTTACGATGGTTGCACGTCATTGAAAAATATAGGCACTACCCTATATTCTTTCTTAATAGCACACTATCAAAGTCGGTTGAAACACTTAACTAACACAGTGAATTTTGAATGTTATCCGCAAGAAATATGGACTCCTTTTTATGGAGTCGAAACCTCGCACTTCAGTAAATCGCTAGTTATCGAAAGAGACAGACAACATGGGAAATCCGAACTAGTTACAAAATCACCCCCAGATTGCTCCAGGCATCACCAGTACACAGGATAAAATATTGTAACCTTGATATTGAAATTATAAATAAAAATCCTGGGACATTTTTCAAACATGGGAATGAGTACATAAATAGATAAGTGTTGTACAAGTAAGTGTACTGTATTGTATTGTATTGTATTGTATTGTATAGATGTTTAAACCCAGACATAGAATAAACATGTTAATACACACATTTTTTTTTTGTAGGAATTGAACCCATAACTTGCGGCCTTTCGGTCAGGCTCTTTAACCGTAACCAAGCCAACTAGCCCGTCGAATTATACTTTCTAACAGACTAAAAAAACTGAGTAAGTAAGATTAAGTTTAATAAAATTGTTATAAAAAAAATACAAATATACTGTGCCTATATGTGTACCCAAGTCGGTTGAACAACTTTGATAACGCAATGGAAAGTTATGTAACAAATTCTCGTATGATAAGATAAGCTGACTGCAGACTTTGTGTTGAGACATTTTCATAGGCATAAGAAACCTAAGGCATTGCAGAGCATTTCGAGCTAAGCAACAGGCAATTTATCAGATAAGTTACACAGAAGATGTCACGAACATCTGTTATGATAATAGATAGCAATTGGTACAGTCAAAAATAAAATTACCATAAAAGATCAAAAAAAAAACACCTGTACAATTAAAACTGTTGTACGGATGTACAAAACACTTGTTTACTTCTCTTTAATTTATATTATAAGTATTGAAAAGATTGAACATGAGCGGTTATGCATGGAGTTCAGTAAGTCCAGTTTCTACAAATGAAATAATGTTTGTGTTCTTAAATTCTTCCAATACTATCTCGAGAGGTAAGAACTCTGTAAGGTGCCGACAAGATTGTAGACAGAATAAGTAAAAGTTAGACGACATCTTGTGACAACTTATGATCCTGAACGAAGTGCCGAAGCACTGAGCCCACACAATGGAGAGCATATGTTTGAGTGGACACTTTTTCCTTTTGATAACTTCTTCTTTCTTTTGCATAGTTGATTGGTTAGTAGTAGAGTAGTGAGAGTTAAGAGCAGTAGTAGCAGCAGGCCTTCCTCGGTGCGGCCGGGATCAGCTTAGTGGGATATGTTTGTGTGAACACAGTTTTCTTTACGAATGGATTCCGTGTCTCACATATAGCTTGGTGTTTCACCTCCATATTGATTCTGGCAAACTTGTCACCTTTTTCCTCCTCCTTTTTTATCACAATGAAGTAGGGGCGAAAGTCGTTTGAATACATATTTATTGCTTTGCTATTTTTACGTGAATTTTTTACTATTTTCTAATGTCATCGATGAAGTGTCATCTATTAATTATTTTAAAAGTGAAGCATAGAGGAAGTTCTATACAGACTACTTACATATTCATTGTAAGATGAATGGCCTGAAAATGTATGGTGGTTTAAGTGACGTAATTTCTTTGATAAGGTTGTTTCAATGTGTTTAGTAGCAAGGATTCTTCAACATGATACAGACATTTCTATAAAAGATGTATTCTCATTTAGACTAGATTTTGATTAGGTACCTTACCTGTATGTTTTAAAATTTACGAAAACTACCAGCAAGCTATTTTATCAAATTAATTTCATCCAATTCAGTTCAGACGTACATGTGTAATGGAGTCACGACCAAACAATCACATATTTCATATCGTAAAATTACATTAAAATAACTGGTCCATGTTTAAAATGAAATTCCCGAAGGACTTTAACGATCCCAGGATAAAAAGATATTTCCGACACATACTAGTATCTGACTTATATAATCGCCGTGAATAGCTATATCAATCAAAATATCTCATTACGTAGGACACAAAATATGATTGATAACTCAGCTGGTGGTGACGTCGAATGTCGTGACGAGAGACGTGGGTACCTGCAATACTATTCAAGACTTAATTCAATACTAAATTGATTTTTCGGAGCATTTGTAGTACCCACCTGCCTACGCCTTTTTTTTTTACCTGTGGAAATGCATTACGCATGCCCCCGCGCCAGGGCAGGCACGGTGGTTATGTCGGACTCTCTCCTCGACCCCTTCCCCTGTGAGAAAGGACCGGGGTGCCTACCCATTAAAAACCCTCGAGTTCTTTCTCCGCCGTTGATGGGGCTGCGGGACCAGACGAGTCCTACGACCGCCTACCTACCTACGCCTGGCTTAACATCACCGTGAAATTGAAAATTTGTCCCATACCTCTATAGCTAAATGTAAATATCTATTTATGTAAGCATTTAGCGAAAAAAAAAATATGTCAGTTATCCATAGTACCAACCATAGTACAAGCAGCTTAAATTGCAATCAATGGCTGTGTGTATAAAATATTTTGCGATTTTTATTTATTATATTATAGCCGCATTTAAGAGCAAGTTCCCTTCTAGTTTTTTTATCACATTGACCTCATCATCATTTACCATAAACACAAGCATATACAGAGTAAAACAATAAGACAGACTCCCATTTAAAATATTAGTTTGATAGTATTAAACCAAGAAACACATTTATCCATATACATATTAGTTGCTTTTACAACGTTGACATCCTTGAATCCTGTTCCGTCTTGTGGTGTGAAAATGATCTTTCATCTGTCGCAGCAAGGAGTTGAATTGGGCTTTATCCCTCACGATTTTACTATCTTTCAGTTGAACCATGACTTGCTGTATAGCCGGCGCCATTGTAGTAACAGTGCTTCGTTTAGGGTTAAAAGTGATAATATCACTGCGAAGTCTTCTCCCAAGCGCCTGCCACATATAACATAGCAATAAACAACTTTCTGACGCAATTGCTAACTAAATAATAAAATATCGTATACCCTGTCAATTATACATATTTAATAGTTTCAATATAAGTTGTTAATAAGGGGAAGTGGTGTTTTTCATGCGGAACATGTATCTTCGTTTAGGAATGTGCACTTTCACGACTTTCCCAGGTTGTTTGTCCTGATTGCTGCGAGCGGAGCATATTGTACACTGGAAAGAACACTGGTATGGGATAATACTGATACAAGATACTTAATACTATCTGTGGTAAGCCTACATAATAATTATGAAGGTATTAATTCCTGATCACCCATTGCGTGTTATCTATGAAATACGTCAAGCTATTTTTTATGTCCTTAATTTTATTTTTGAAAATATTTTGAGCTAGATTTAGTTTTTCTAAAACATAAGCTTCTTTCTTTTCTACTGTTGTCGAGTTCTGTTGTACAGGCAAATCTGGTTTCCTGTTAGGTGCCTGAACAATAAGAAAATGTTTTTATGGTCTACCTTTCTGTAAGGACATCTAACGTAACGTCTTGCGAGACGAAGGTCTTCCTACAGTAACGTATCTACCTCAGTTTTCGGAAAAGGAAAATTACCTTTTCCTGGAATAATGGGCGTGAAGAAGACATGTTACTTTACAGTTATTACAAGATTATTCTAATCTAATAGGCCCGTTATGACAACAGCTTTATACAAAATCAAGGTTCATCAGCAAAATTCATTAAATTCATCTTAGGATACATTATACAAGGTATAATTCACTGAGATTTACGGTTACCTTGTGATACATAGAGGTTACAGTATGACTGAGGACTGCGCTCTCTCCGCCCCCTATCTCAAAAATGATTGCATGAAAAAATGTGTCCCAAATTTCATGTTCTACTTTTTTTATGGTGTTAACATCATTGGAGCTATGACAACCCAGATAAACATGAGAAACCTATTTTGTGAACTTTGACCTTGAATAACTGACGACGCAGACACGAGATTTTATCTGACATTTGAGACAACTGTTAGAGCGCCATAATGTAGGTGTATACGAGTTTGGGGTGCAAGTGAGAGGCCTCCTCGTGGCGCACCCTGGGCAACGTCAGCTCCAGGTGCCCCCCCCCCCCCTCCCTTTTTCCCGGCGGGCCCGGCGGCAGGTAACACTGTCGTCGGGAATAACCGCCCAAAACCAGAGTGAGGCACGCCGCTCCTCTGCGATCCGTAGCCCGGGCATCCTGCAACGACCTCCACCAAATGGCGTTGTGGAGTAGTGGGAGCCCGGAGCGGAGGGCTTGCCTTCATTGGCCGGCCCGCGAGAAAGGAAAACTCTATAAAAACCCGTCAGGACAAGACGTTAAAACCCTGTACATACCTGGCGACCTGTACAGTATCGTAGCCTTGCCCCCGGAAAGGCGTCACCCGGGGGTCGACCTTTATATCGTCCATAATCGTGGGAACCAAAATGACAAATGCTTTTTCAAACCGGATGTTGATGGAGAGTAGTGAGGACAGGAGGAGAGACGAGGGAGTGCCTGGAGGCACAAAGGAGCAGAAGGTGACGTCGAGTTTTTTCGGCCGGACCGAGTCGTCCGAGCCCGATAACTCGGGCTCGGGGGGCGAGGCTCGACCGGGAACTCCGGCGACCTCTCTGCCCCGAAAAAGAGGGCATGAGGAAGGGGAGGACGACCCGAGGCCCGAAAACACCCCCAAGGTGAATACCTCCCGAAGGGGTGGGGCCAAGGGGAGACTCGCGAGTTTCGCGAGGCTGGCGGCGGCAAGAGCGAGGCCCCGCGCGTCGGAGTGCGCAGACTCGGACGACTGCGCTACCTCCGATGCGGGGAGCCTCCTCGATGATAGTTCCGCCTCATGCCGGGAGGATCCCCCCGTTCCCCGTTCGGAATCGGAAACGGGGGGGGGTGAAGAGGAAGGCGGTACAGGAGCCCGTCGTCGACCCGGTCGGGGAGACGCGCAGGGCGGCCGCCCAGATTTTGGAGGGTGCCCGCAAGTCGGGTAACCTAAAGGGGGCAGTGTGGGGCCAAATCAACAGGGCCTGCAACAGAATCCTGGCCTCCATGGACGTGATGGAGGCCGGGAAGACGGTGAATGACGAGGTCCGCGCTCTCCTAGCCGAGAACTGGAGGCTGCGGGAGCGGGCGCTCCTCCGTGACGAGGAGCTGAGGAGGCTCCACGCCGCCATCGGCCCGAGGAGGAGAGCTGGGCAACGGTGGCAAAAAAGGGCAAGGGCAAGGGGAAGGGCAAGGGCGCCCCCCCCAACCCAAGTGGCCCCAACTAAGAAGATAGCGCCCAAAAAGAGGGAGAGGGGACCGAGGGTCCCCAACACGGCGGCGGTGGTGATTACCTTGAAAAAGGACCTCGCCACCGCCACCACGCTGCACGCCACTATGGCAAAAGCCATAAAGGGCCATAAAGCACATAAGCCGCCCGCAGAAAATGTCCGCCATCCTAGCGGTCGGCCTTGACGAGTCGGCGACCACAGAGTCGCTGACGGCCGCCGTCGCTGCTGCGGGGGAGTGTGAGGCGGCTCACGTAAAGGTGGGGGGCATCCGCTCCCGCTACGATGGCACCGGGTCAGCTCTGATCCGGTGCCCGGTGGGGGCGGCAAGGGCCCTCCTCGGGCGGGGTCGGATCCTGGTGGGCTGGTCGTCCATCAGGATCATTCCGGTTGGGCCGACACCCATGCATTACTTCAAATGCATGGGTGTGGGCCACACTAGGGAGCTCTGCCCCTCTGATATCGACCGGAGCCATATGTGCTTCCGGTGCGGTAAGGAGGGGCACCTGTCGAAGGAATGCCGGAAGGAGAAGGCGCGGTGTGCAGTACGCAGATGGCCACGCGTGCTTGGCCATCTCCCTTTGGAGAGGAAGACCCCGGCATTAGCCGGGGCGAGACCGGTGGACATCGTGGGTTGTGCTTAAAAGCGGTACCACGGTGTCCAACCAACCGGGCAGCGGTAGCACGCCAAGGTGGGTTTAGTGGGTAGAACTCTCTGGCCCCCCTCTCACTAGGAGAAGGGAAGTCCGAGGGAATCCCACATATCCCCCCGCCTCTCCCAGGGCGGGGGTCGAACTCATTAAGAGTTTCCCACCTTGTAAAAAAAAAAAAAAAAAAAGGTGTATACGAGTTTCATTCCGAGGTTGGCTGCTAAGATGACTGGACTAAATAATTATGTTTTTTTTATGACAAGTAAGTTTTGTTGAATTTTTTAATATGTTGTTACCTATCTAAATGGATTTATTACATAACAATTGAATTAACTTACGGCACTGGCTAAATATAGCACGAAGAAAATAAAGAAAAAGAATAAAGTTTGCGAGAACGCCTTCATGACTATCTCAAAAGAGTATGTATGATTTTATAAAACCCTTGCAACACTTTGAGTTATAAAAATATGAAACAATAACTTCGGCTGTTATTGGTTAGTTATTGCTTTTCGATCAGTAGGTTGTTTGGAAATATTTTTATGAAATAGTTTCTACTGTCACGCGGCTTCACTCGCGTCCGAGAGGTCTAATGTATTCCGGGATTATACTATAGCCTATGTCACTCGGGAATAGTGTAGATTAGTGAAATTATTACTAAAATCAGATAAGGGGGCATCAATTAATTACGTGAGGTGATTTTCGCGATTTTTCGACCCCCCCACTCCCCTTGGTGAGATGTCATGAGATTTTGGTCGAGCCCTTCTCCCCGCCCCTAATGTCACGTGAGATTTGATATTATCATAAGTAAACGATTTAGGTGTTAAAAAATATGACTACTATATATAACCCTCTTCTAGCCATTTTACACTGTTCCTTGCTAATAAAAAAAAATCGTGATATTTGCCGAGACCCCCCCCCCCCCCCCCCCCCCCCCCTCTCCTCCACTTGAATGCTTTATACTCTACCTTTTATAATATTGGTATTGTAATATGCTAGCTGAACTGTAACAAACACATACTAAGCGCAGATTACATTCCTTTTTTCAATAATTTTAAATGTATTTACTCCCAAAATTATCCTACTTCATTTGTAGTTTCTTTGACTACCTGTCACCGGCCGTTTCACCCTCTTTTATCGATATCATCTAATAGCCTATCATTGGCGCAATCACATGTCTGAACTATATGCCAACTTTCATCAAGATATTGTTATAAAAGGCCATAAAGACAGAATCAAAAAAAATATATTTAAATGATTCATAAAAAACAAATTACAGACAGATCCTACAGATTTATATAGTAGTATAGATTTAAAATGTAAATTTTTTAAACATACCTGACGTGAAGTTACCAGCAAAAAAATTATATTCGCACTAGATTATACAATTACAACCCCCTTATCAAGTCCTAGTCTACTATTAAATGATGCAAGTCCTTTCTGTTAAAGTTCTCTAAAATTATGTATGATGTCTACTAATCGGATTTAATAGTTGCCTATCAGAAGCGAAGCCTTAATTTGTCGACTTTGAACTGACAAGAAAAATATCTTTGATCAAATGAATATTTTTTTATAATGAGTAGGTTTTGACTTTAATTTGATATAAAATCTTTTTATTGACTTAATAAATAGCTGAAGTCGTGCTTTTCAGGTTCAGATATAGTCTTTCAGCAGTTGATGACTTAAGTACATTCTGAATAATATCAAATAGGTATATTATATTTCAAAATGTTTCTATTTAGCGATGGAACTGAACTTACGTAAGTATAACTATTTTATTACAATTACAGAAACAGGTATTAGTAGCGACGCGCCCTGGCTTCGCCTGAGTGCGATAATATAAATGTATTCATGTAACACATAAATCATCTACTAAACATCAAGTAAATTAGGCTGAAAACCGCATCGAAAGTTATTGCGCCGTTTAAAAGATATAAGATAACAAACAGACGGACAGAAATAGTGACTTCACTACATAATATTATAAAACTCCGCCGCGTCTGTCTGTGTATGACAAACTCAAAAACTACTGAACGGATTTTCATTCGGTATTCACCAAAAGAGAGAGTAATTCATGAGGAAAGTTTAGATATAGAATGTGTCAGGGTTTTGTATAAATTGGTAGAAATATATCGATAATTGATGAAAGAGTCAGAAAAGGTCAACCCGATGATATATTCCGCTTTTATAGATCTAGAAAAATTACCACGATCGCATTTATCTATCTTTTAAGCATACCTTACCATAGACAATCTATCTTCTAAAAAATGTCACCAAAAAAGAAAGTAGCACCTAGAAAGTAGCAATCAAAATGTACCTTCCAAAAAGTACTGACATTATAATTAGTTATTACAGTATAAAGTTATATTTCAGCAAAGTGAGCAACGTTCAAGAGCTCATATACATGAATGTGATGAAACACATCCTGACGTTGTATGGTGCGTGGCCCAAAAAAGAACTTGGTGTAAAGCAACCTAAATATTACTTCATGGGAACATTGATCACCGCGGCCTCCGAGGCAGCAATTGTAATGCCAGAAACTATCTACATAAAGAACAATGTCGGAAAACTCAGCCTTTTCGAACTGGGGCACTCGTATATAACATTATTGATGACTATTATTGCTCTTGTTAGTAACCTACACTAATACTATTCTAGCTTTATGACCTAACAACAACTCCAAAACTACATGGCGTTTGAAGCTGAAATTTGTAAGCTAGTTTATAGGTACGTCTAGAGACGTCAGTTTAGTAACTGTGTGTTTGATAAATGAGTCCATCATTCAAGCAGCAACAGAGTAACGAATCATGATTTTTTTTTTACTAGTACTAGAAAGTGATGGTTTAAAAACCCTCACTTGGACTTTCCAATAAGAGCAGAGGGCCTCAACCGATGTCAACATGATTTTTGAGTAGATAAATCAAAGTGACATAAAAATTAAACAGGTATGAAAAGGTAGATCAGCTGCGGACGGAAGAAACAGCTGATCTAAATCCCGCCAAAACCGAAAGCGTGCCAATGCTAATCCTCTGGCCGAGGTATTCGCTAACCCTCCGGTCGCGGGAAGCGTCGACCAGGCGCTTAGATATGTCACGATTACTTATTGATTACTATATTTCCGCCGCTTGAGGTTTTTGGCAAAGGTAGCTGCGGCACCGGCTCCCTTGACAGACTCTGGAAGGTGGGACGGTGTGAGAGTACCTAACTACAAATGTGGCGCCCCATACTAACGGCCGCCCCATCTTCCAAGGTACCAAGATCATTCCGTCAGTTCTTACTAGGCATGGCATGATTCACAAGTAGCTTGTGAAAAATCAATATGAAATACTTTTTCATATGTCACACCTGCTACCTGCCTTGACGTCGTCTGTTAAAAATCACTCTGCTACCTTCTACACGATACATCGCACACCGCAGATCATTCGGATATCATCGTATTTTACCGATGACTCACGACTACGTTAGAAAGAAAGAGCGTCTTTCTAACCCAGTAGTGTTAGAAAGACCAAAATATATACTGATAGTCGCTACGAACGGGTCGAACGGCCAGGAGTGACATTAGACTATTGCGAAAAAAAATCATTGGCTGTGAAATTTCACAGGCAAAAATAAACAATTTCATTAAATGAAAATGAAATAAAAGTAGCAATCATTTCCATGCCTAGTTCTTACCGTCATCGCGCATCAAACCATTATAGGGCTAGATAACATAGATATTTACCCTTAACGGGAACGCGTGTGGAACCGCAGGGTATCGCTAGTTGAAAATTGATTGAAATGCGCTGAGCAATAATTATTGCAAATTGACCCGAGTTCAATTTCGTATTACTGCTTCACATTTTCTGACAGGCCTGAATTAAGGTTGTCGGAAAGTTACATAAGTACCCATATATGAAAGTATTGTGTAATACACCTACTGATAGAGAGATAATTTCTTTGGTTTACAAGACACGACAGAAGTGAAACTTTTGTATCACCGGAAAACATTTAAATTATTTATCAATCACTTTTTAATGGCGTACCTAGATTGTGTTTATTGTTCATTTATTTTTCGTTTATACAAAAAGGTTGCGGATTAGAAATTTCTAAGCCCTTAACTTCAAATAAGGAAAATGAAAATATGTTTGTTGCATTATTTGCTTGTCCTTCTTTCACGGAGGAACAGAGCTCGATGCGATTCTTTGCATAGACATAGTATAGAAGCCGGAGAAGCGACTACTGTTTCCCGTAACGGGAGTGCGGGTGGAACCGCGTGGGCACCTTGTTATATTATAAGAGTGTCTATGTGTAAATACCGAATGGAATTAAAAAATGTATTGTTAAATTCAATTGAGTTAGTGACAATTTTATTTCACTGCAAATAATTGCAAGAATTTTTATATGAAGTACATATATTAGAAATTCACAATTAAATGTTATAATCTCTGTGGGGCTTAGAAAAAAGATATGTATTGAGTAGTAGAGCTGAATTCGTCCAGGGAAGTACTACCATCTTATCCATTCCCGCCGTAAAGAAGTAGTGTACTTGTGAAATTACAGCCACAGTATATGTATAATTCATTTAATAGAAGAGATAGTCAAGAAATGGTAATTAAAAAGTGTAACAGCATGAAAAATGTCTCACCATATATATTTATTTTTGTTACCTTTCTTTATAGATTTTCTATTGATCGACAACTTTGTTTAATAACGCGTTAATCGTTAGTGAGTGAAAGCGTAAGCATTTATAATCTACTAGCTGCCGTCCCGCGATATGGCTCACGTTCCCGAAGGTTCGAATCTATCCCGGGATAAAAAAAATAGCCTATATCACTCGGGAATTGTCAAGCCTTATATCAGTAAATAAATTTTCAAGATCGATGTTAAGTTACCCGTAGGATAACGTCCACTTTCACGCAACCTCACAAAATACGCACTTTGTATTTTATGAGTTTCCGTAAAAGTGGACGGTTCTTTCAAATATCTATTTTGATTATGATTTTAATATGTTAAAATTAGGTAATAATAAGCCGGAGTAGAATAGGGTTTGTTTTAATCGGTGACTCTTTTCAAATTCTTTTTCAGGCAAGAATTATCGTATTCTTTTTCAAAAAGTATGTCGAAGTCACAACAGATTTTATAAAAATAATCCATTTATTTAATCACGAGGCGAAATCTGAATACGCCAAAAAGGTAAGTAGTATAATACAATAGCCTTTTAATGAGTTATTAGTGCGTGTATTTTCCTTCTTTAAAACCACTTAAAATAGATTCAAATGGGGTTCCCAGTGTTTAACGGCAGAGAAACCGGGAAGGGGTCGATGATTTTGACAACAAATTATTATGTCCCTGCTTTTGACAGTTATGAATGTCATAGAACATATAGCTTTGTGATAAGGTTCATCTGTTTCAAAGTACTTTTACCCATTGGATCAATTTATAAACCTTATGGACGGAGTAATAAAGTTAATTTTTCTACGACTTTCTCAGCTGTCAGAATGGACCTATTAGAATGTGGTGATTTTAATTATACTAGAGTTCGTTCACTGATCGAAATTCATTATTTAAAATTTGTGGAAAATATTAAAGAATTGTTTCCATTATTTTTGTATTGGTACACTAACTTTGCCTATTTAAATAATAATATTAAAATGTTACAGGTACATATTCAGGTCCACAAGCTGTGCCACTTCTTCGCAATGCATCTGTTATGCGTTTCAATACTAGGCATCATATTTTTTAATATAACACCCCTATACAATAACATTGTAGCTGGTGCGTTCAGGGCGGATAAGTCACAGAATCTCACATTTGTACACTCCGTATATTATACCCTCCCTTTCGACTGTTTTCATAACAATCCCGGTTATATATGCGTGTTTGTATATAATGTGTATGTGTCTATTGTTTGTACGTGCGCCCTCTCTACTGTAGACTGTCTGATGTCAACCATGGTGTTACACCTTTGGGGACATTTGCGAATCCTCATTTATGAGCTCGAGAATTTCCCGAGACCTCAGAATGTTATCGGCGACGGTGATTTCAAAATGCGTTGGTACTCAAAAGAGGAAAATGAACGTGTTTTCAATATGTTGAAAGAGTATATTGTTTATCATCGACTTATTACGAAGTGAGTATAATTTATTTCTCGTTTTAATACGGCCATGTTGAAACTATGACGCGCTACGATTTTGGTCATTCTTCACTCTTATAGCACATTTGTCTTGCTTGAGGGATGGCAGCAAATAACTTACTACAAAAAATGATAACACATTAAAAATACTATTTAATTCACTGGTTCTCAAACCTTTGCCTCACGACGCCCTCTCCTGCATATCTACCCCTTAAAAAGACACAAAAATATAGAAATAAATGGTTTTTAATCGTATCAGTATTATGGGAACTTTAGGCTCAATCTTCTGTTTAAAAAACCTAGTTCTCAATTATGAAATGTAGCTATCAAAACACCTAGAACCCATACCATTCAGTTATTTAAGCCATAGGTAGCAATCCCTTTAATATTTCAAATTTTCTTAGGCGACGTTTACCATTTACCGACTTAGTACTCGACATTAGAATATTGCTTACATTCTAAAAACATTTTTTTAATAGGTACCACTCTCTTTAATTTTTAATAAATCAGTAAGTGTTACCACAGATTATTTAATAGTGTATTAAGTAGCCTATAATCACCTACTAAGCTGGTAAGTCATGGCCCGTCATAGATGCAGAAGCAGTACAACTTATTGTATACTATGTATTAAAATGTATATTACAGCTTTGCCTCGCAAATGTCAAACATTTTTGGACCGGTGTTGTTAATGTACTACGCCTTTCATCAAATTAGTGGTTGCATTTTATGGCTTGAGTGCTCGCTACTGGTAAGACGTGTTTTATGTACTTACATTAGTTGTTATTAAATAAGCTATAGTTTAAACTCACTTGATGACTTGAAAGACAAACATTGGCCTACACATTACTCCTGGATTATGCTATTATTATTATATCCTGGCAAAACAACAAGTATATAAAGCCACCTACCATGCGATAGATCATGGGTTCGATTCTCACATTTATTCTGTGTCCGACTTTAAATTTATCGTTAGGACCTTACATATGAAATTGGCGTTTTGTATGGAAAAAGCAAAACGATTTTTTTAAATAAAATTATTTTAGTTAATCAATGAAAGTATGTAGGTACCGTTGTTATCTATGCACTTTCGCCATTTTATCGGTACTTCATTGATTCCTTTGCTGGAAAATCGTGGGAACGAGAATCAATGAAATCTTTGAAAGCTGTTTTAACAGCCTCATCGGAATTTAATTTTTTTCCTTGGGAGAACTTGTCTAAATTCTGGAAAAAGTGGTAATCTATTGGAGCAAGGTCCGGGGAGTACGAATCGCAGCTCCTCTAATTTTGTGACCGTCTGTTGTGCAGTGTGTGGTCTAGCGTTGTCCTGAAGCAAGAGTGGGCTAGAGAAATAGACCAGTCTCGGTTGTTTAACGGCTAGCTTTTCCATAATAGTTTGCAATTGTTAACAATACAGATCCGACGTAATCGACAGACCAGATCTTAGTAAGCTGTAGTGGATGACACCAGCACTGGTCTACCAGACACTTACCAGTTACACTTACCACTTACCTTTTCTGAGTGAACTTTTGCTTGAACCAGGATTTGGCTAGTTTTCCTGGGTTCAATCATGATGAGCATTTTCGATTATCATACATGATCCATTTTTACACGCTTTTTATTAAAAAAAAAATCATAAAAAAATCATTTTTGTAAAAGCATTTTTTTTTAAGTTATACTTCTTTAGGCCACTTAGGCCTTATGAAAAAATGATGAGAGTGAAATTTTCAGATGCGCGCGCATCAGTGTAACACAAAATTCTCACGGATGAAGTTAGCTGATAACGGTCTCTCCGGATTATCGCAACTGTCAGTGTCAATGAACGAGTAATTATGTTATTGTCAATAATTGTTATTCATTGCTACAGACAGGTGCAAAGAGTTTGGATACTACAATTTCACGACTGAATAGTAAAAAATGCTTTTAGTGCAGTTTTTCTCACCTATAATTTCGGGTATAACTTCTTACGTGCTTACATAAATACACACACACGTTTTTTTTTCATTACTAGTAACGATATGATTCAAAATCCCTTCGTTATCGTGACGGTTGGGTAATGTAACGAGTAGTCGACTCGTGTTTATTGGTTTGCTTTACTCAATTCATGCGGTATCCATTTTCCGATTATTTTTTTACTTTTCCAATTGCTTTCAAGTCAATTAAACTTGTTTTATCACTCACACCGAAGCCTGCCACTAACTCTGATTTGATTTGCGATAGATCCGCTTCTATAATAACTTTTAATACTTCATTGTCAACTAGGGTCTCCGGCCGTCCACAGGATTTGTTCTATATTATAGGTTAACATTTGTAAAACTAAAAACTGAGTTTTGTTTTATGGTAGCTTCCCCATACACATCACTAATCGGTGGAACTCGTATTCGTGAATAACCCGATATTTTAAGCTTTCCATAATTTGAACAGAATTATGTCAAAGGGAAATCTAATGGCGCGAAAACAACTAAATCGCAAAATTTTAAACACAACCCTAAATTTGAAATAAATATGTACATATTTAGATTTATTCCTAACCAAACGCCAAATATTTGTGATCAAAGTGGCCAGTTTGACATAACCCCTATTTCATATGTAAGGACCTCATTATTATAAATATAGTAAGTACAAAAATAATTAACATAAAAATATCCCGGGATATTTTCTACACATTATCTAAGTCCTACCTATTTATATTGAAAACAAGTAGGTACGTCTTTTAATAATTCATTGTTGGCGAGGCCCAGCCGCGTGTCCCCAGATACAGTAGCATTAAGCTCATCATTGTTTGAGGTGAAATGGCCGCGTGTCAAGCATGACCGAATATTATTATGCTTTATTATATTTTTCAGCAAGCTAAAGCTTTAGCTAGCTATTTACCTCTAACAGTTGTGTTGAATGAACAGCTGATACACCTATCAGTAGTGTTTGAACTATTGAAATCAAAAGTGAGTACAATATTTTATGGTATCTTTATGTAATTGACTTATTTGTTATATGGTCGAAATGTTCACTGACAGCCATTATGTTTAAAATTTTGTCATTTTTATTAGATAAACAAGAACAGCTTCAGAAAAAATTAACGAATATAATGGTTATAATGAACTACCACAAATCTTGTAGGTATTGGTCGAAAAAAACGCGATAACGTTAGATATTACATTTTTTTGTGCTTCGTTACATTGTGGCCTGTATTTCACTGAGCTCCCACAGACCTTTCTGTGCAAGCCAAAAACCGTGTGTGCTATTGTACGCTCAAAAATACACGTTTTGGCTTAAATGACTTTTCAAATTCAATTTCAAATTTGGCACGGTTACGCTTCACGGCTAAACGACCAAAACGATCTTGCAGAAATTTGGCACACATGTTACCTATGGTACAAAGAGGGAGAAATAGGCTACTTTGTATCGAATACAATCCCAATAAAACGGCGTAAGCTAATATATATGTTATACAAAATTAAGTTTATTTAATTATTATTGTGAGCGAGTAACGCACTTGTCTGAATTTTCTTATAATTTTAAAAGGTTCAGACGCTATAATTACGCGATGCGGCCTCTTTACCTAAATGTTTCAGTAACTGTTCATTCAGATAAAATTTGTTCGAGTTTATAACGTGTTACAAAATACCCCGTAAAAATATATAATAATTAATTACCAAAATAACCCTAGTAAGCTGTCATGTCAGGCAACCAGATTATTTAACAGAAATGCCTACGTACCTATTTTACGAAATAATTGTCGACTTTAATAGTTTTTCTATTTTTCATTCATAAAAATCTGTTTTGTTTATTTTTTTAGCATACAGCGTTACTACGGTTCTTAAATATTGTGAATAGACTCGTTATAAGGCCCCATTTAACCTCCTTTCGGCTTGACGGGTAGTTTTGTAACAGCCAGTATACGAGTATACGAACTGGAATGAGCATATTCTATTCCCACAGGCGGATATGGGGATTTAATCAGATGGTTTGGACCACATGTTTATAGTTTTTGATAAGCCAATATGTTGGCCACGAAGCCGTCAAGAAAGCAAGCAAGCAAAATTATGAAAAGAGACATAATAATTCATGATGTTAACTATCAAAGCGCCTTAGAAACTGTATTAACAATTTACTGATTGCAGTGTTGGTTTGATATTTACAAGAACATGAGACTTCACGTCTCATGGGCGATAGACATGGGTAACTCAATCAAAATGCGTGAACTGCGGTTCTGCTCACGGCTCAGATTTGTGAGCCAGAGCTGCGAACCGGTTCCCAGATCAGCTCAAATATGCCGACCGATCACAGAGTCTCTAAGCCGCTGCCGCGCCGCAGTTCGACGACTCAATATGACAGAAAAGATCACAGATTGTATACAGACTGTAAAATAATAGGTGAGCCGTGAACTGTTCAGTTTGCTCTTGAGCCGCAGCTCGACAGTTCAAGTAGGTGTGATCTGATCTGTTGAACCGGTTCAGAGCCGAGTAACACATGCATAATGGTCGACAACGCATTGCTCCTGATGTTGCAAATGTCCATAGGCGGCAGTGATCACTTACCATCAGGTGGACCGCATGCTTGTCGGCCCATGTGGTATAAATACCTAACTTCCCAAAGAAGTTACGATCGTAAAGTTGTAACTTTCGTGAGATTCAATTTAATAGTTGGTACTTCGAATGTTAGAAGTAGCAGAGACCTAGTAGTTCTTTTAATGCAGAGTTCTTCCGGGGAAGTACTTCAACCTTACCCATTTCCGCCGTGAAGCAATAGTGCACTTAAATTACTGTGTGTGTTAAAAAGGTAGGAGGCCGGTGAAATTACAGGGATATGAGAGTTAACAACTTCACGTCTCAGGGACGACAACGCATTGACGATTCCCCTCTCGACCACATACCATCAGATGGACTGTCTGCTTGTTTGTCGGGAGATGTGGTAAATTAAAAAGAAAGTAAAAATTAACCAAAGCTAAACTTACTTTGAGTTGAAATTTTTATGTAAATGTAATTGTTGATGTCATAAAATCCTTTATTTTTATCTGTAATGTTTTATTCAGAGCGAATGTCTGCCTGATGCCGTGTACAGTGTGCCGTGGGAGTATATGGATACGAGGAATAGAAAACTAGTGCAAATTCTCTTATACCAGTCTCAAAAGTCAATCAGTGTAAAAGCCTTGGACATGGTCTCCGTGGGCGTGCAAAGTATGGCAGCGGTTGGTGTCACAATTTCTTATTTACTAGCTATTTATATACTGGGTCATCTTTTGTATCTCGAGATTATAACATAGCCTAAGTTATTTCAAAATGTAGTAGCTTTCTGATAGTAAAAGAATTATTGAAATCGGTTGAGTAATTTTGGAGATCCCACATCCACTTTACCCGTTTAAAATTTATATTATTTATAGCTAAATATTATAATTACCAAAATAATTCAATTTGAATTTTAGATCTGTGGAGGTTTTATATATCAGTAAATAAATAAATTTAAAAATCATCCAATGCTATCAGCTCAGCTGTTAGCCTACCTAATTATAACCCAAGTTATAGCGTCCAGTAAATAAAGAACCGGTTGTAGCTTCAGTAACTTTAAATTTGACCTTCATAAGTGCCCTCCGAAGGCCTAAACTGAATAAATGGTTTTGAATTTGAAAAAAAAAAAAATTGAATTTGAACATCCTACTACAAAGATCAAATAAAAGTGGACATTTAAACTAGAAATCATAAAAATCTGCACATACTACAATCAGTCCCTTTCGTTACCTTCACAATCAGATGAGAGGTCCACTGTCTCCCAATGGTTCGCCCACAAAGTTGGTATCAGTGAATTCAAATAAAACTTACATACAACTATCATTCCATTCACACTACACTATTGGAGTGTTGCAATCAGCTTTTAGCCATAATCAGATGTTTTCTGACATTTATATAAGTAAGTTATTAAGAATTATGTTAAAATTCCATCCCCACGCCAATGCCATCACCATGGCAGTCATATTGATGGTGTGTGAGCAACTTTCAGTAAATCATTCTAATGCTATATGCATATCATATCATTGGATATGATATGTAGTTTATGAAAAATATGTAGAAAAGTTGGTCGTGGCAACCATACTAAAAAGTTAACATCATACTTCTTTTCAGATATTAAAGACATCATTATCCTACTTTGTCATGCTGCGGACCTTAGCTGATGCTTAAAAATATATTATGCATTGATGTACTCTTTATATTCAGCACCTAATTAAAGTTCAACACAATAAAAGTATATTTCATATTCACTGAAACATTAATGTAATAAATTATCTTTCATCTAATGACTTTTGATTTAAGTCACACAAGTGACCAGCCTCAGCTACCTCTGAGTATGATAATATAAGTTTGTATATTATGTACACATGAAATTCTCAAACTTATGGTGTTACAGCATCTGAATCATTTGAGAACTTTAAAAGTACTAAGTACAACAACAAACAACCAGAGAGTCTAATGCATTTTAGTGATCTAGAGAGATTTGTTGCATGGGATTCTCTATGGCCTTAGGCAAACACAATTTTAAAGATAGCCCTTTGAGCAGTATGCACTTAAATGCAGTCATGTGGAATATTTGGCCAAAAACTTCACCTAGCTTGTCAATCGCAGCTCAACTCCGCTGGATTTCTCTAACAATAACCGAACATTTACCTATATTGTTTTGTGTCGATAAATTTTAATATGTACTTTATCAGTTTCAAACGGTTGTATAGGTAATCTTTTTCATAAAACTTATGTAAGAACACAGCATTTCACAAATATAATATCGTACGTTCAGCCATCAGTTCAAAACGGATAAAAGTTTCTAATCTGTTCATGAAAATACCAAACTTGTTCTAAATAAGGATTAAAAAATGCTTGTTATTCACTACACTAATTCAACAAACTTTTATACACCTACTAGCTATCATATCTTGATATAATTTTGTTGATTTGCTTATGAATTAATTAATGTTCAATAAAATAAAGTTTAGAGTACGACCGAACAAAAACAAACTTTCTGCTTTGACAGTTGTCGTAACTTGACGTGCGTGTTGGGGATCGAAACCAATTATATAAAATCGATTCAAATAATTCTAATGACTGATTAGCGATTAACTAATTCATGCTAAGTAGAAACCATATATTTCCAATTATTCCATTGAAAATGAAAATATTTTTATTCAAATAGGCCTTTACAAGTTATAAATATTCTAACTCTAATACCGAAACATTATTATATACCTACTACCGAATCTCAGGGTGTTCATGAATAAAGCAACAGAAAAGAAATCCTCAGGCAAACCATTAGAGGCTAACCTGGTAGTCCAAGACAGTAAAAAAAAACACGAATAAAATAAGGAAGAATATAATAGTTGTGTAGCCATTGGCATTAAAAATAATGCCCACCAAGTGAAATCGATATGATCTACAACAATAGTACTTACGACCTTACAATACTTACAATATTGTTTATTTTATTCTACATAACTAAAAGTCTTATATCCCAAACGCAAAAAATTACTTGTAAATAGGTAATACGTTCGGAAATTAATAATTTCTTGTTAAGTTTTAAATCAAGGAAGCCTTTCAATCAATCGCACAGTTTGCGGAATGAAGCAGGTTGTGTAATGTACTATATTCTATGTTGTTATAATCTTTGGATTACATTTTTTCGCAATACCGTTAGTCAAAATCTTCGGGTCGAGGTATTCTAAATTAAATATTACCTTCAAATTTACAAAACACAAAACTACTCATGTCTCTTAAACAATCATTAAAAAACCACATGGAGTAAATTAACACAATTTGAGTCACAAGTCATAGATTTGGAGGATTTTTCATCGTAATTACCCAGATATCAATAAAGTTAAGACATTTCGGTGAGTATATTCAATATAAAATTACTGCTAAACTCGTGGTCATTAAAAAACACCCATTTAAAACTCAAACTGTAGCTTTTGATTATATAATTTTGAAAACAGGCCACCCCACTTGTGTTCCTTATTACTGCGACTAAATTTTATGGATTAATAATTCAACTTAACTGAGAAATTTTGCTATCAATTTACTTGTAGGCGTAAAAAATTGCAATAGTCAGTTTTATTTTTGCGTAAATAAACGCTACCTTTGTATATAGAATACAAAGTTAAGTAGTTGTTAATATAAAAATTGAGCTGCAACATTTTTTACAGCGGTAGTAAACAATTAATGTATCAGGTGATTACGCAAAATTAATTCCTTGAAAAGGAAAATTAGTCACGATGCTTAAAATTAAAAGCTTCTTGATCCCTTGTCTTAAAAACGTAAAGTGTCCACTTAGATATCATTACTGTAAGTATCGAGACTACTTGATGATAGATAGCAATCAACAAATGAATTTGAACAGTAATGTTTTCTGATAATAATGATGCATTGTTAGTATAAGTGGTGAGCGAAACGATTGAAAGGTATATCAGTTAAACGGTAGGCGAGGTGCGTGTCGCCGCTGGAGTGTATAGTCTGTACCGCTGGCTGGTCGGCCGCTGAGAGCGCACTGCGCTTTTTGCTCGAAACAAGGCGACCGCGGCGCGGGGCGCGGCCGGCGCGGGCGCACCGGGATCTATCCTTATTGTATTTTACTCTGTTCTTAGCTCTCTCTCCCGACGAACGAACGTCCCAGCTACGTTACCCCATTCCTAACAAAGCGCGTTCACTTAAATAAGTATTATGCCAATATGATAATTAAATGTCACTCATACCCCGTCCAGTCGATAGACGCATTGTTTCGTTGTGCGAACGAGTGTTATAAATAAAATTATTATTAGCAACAATAAACCCATTTAATAATAAATAATATTGTTATCACATACATTATGTATATCAACGATATAGTGGTTCATTTATTTTTTATCAACGTTATTTATTTTGTTTACGGAGCTGCGCCTGACCTTAAGGTAAATATTTTATTTAATATATTTTTTTTATATTTATCCCAGTGAAATAGTAGAGAAGACAATCATTTATAGCTTTTAACTTTGGAATAGTCCTACAATGCTACAATTTCTTAAAATCAATGTGCCGATATAGGCAAGGGTAACATTTCGTACAGTCGCAAACTATGGTGTATTATGAGACAAAATCAATCAAATTGAAATGGTTCGAACTAAATTAATCCAATTTTCAGCCTAAGTTAATGTTTATTTCCTCGCATATCCCTTTTTTTTTTGTTGCTCATGCTTGTCTTCTTAGCCTATTTTGCATGGATACCTACTGCCTAAGTGCCTATCTGATAGACGTGACAAGTTGAAAAACTAGAATTCTTAGGGATTAACTCTAATAATAGTAATAAGCGTGAAGAATTAGCACTTAGTTGCGACTATATAATGACCTACAGTCAGTATAACTGAGTGACACCAGCACAAACTGTAAGCACTTAAGTCGTAGATAAATAAATAGTTATAAATATCCTTGGACATTCTTCTGACACGGTTATCTGCTCCCAAACTAAGCAGAGGTTGTTCTATATAATGGTAACCAGATAACTGATATACAACAATACTTTCAACTTAAATCCTTTTATTTATATACTAGCTGCGGCTAGTCCGCGGTTTTTCCCGAGTTCCCGGGGGTGTTTTACATTCCTCGGATAAAGCTTCAGCCAGTGAAAGTCCCGTCAAAATAGGTCCAACCGTATTAAAATTAATCCGGACATTAACATTTTTTGTTTTAAGTACCGTAACACTTTCATATACATTTAGTTAAAAGCTGTTATGTTGACATTACAAACTGATACATGAATTTTCTTTATTTGTATAGATTCCAAACTTGATTTAAATCTGCCAGTTATTAAGACCGTCTGTCAATAACCGGCCAATCTAGAAGGAGGTTTTTGAGGCAGATCTACCATTTTGATATTTAAGTTGATTATCTAGCTTCTAAAAACAGAATTTATCGTTGATTTGCCGTTTTAAAGACCCAATAATGGTTCTATATCGAATTTAATCGAATAATATTAATTAATTAAACGAGCGGATTTAAAAAAAATATAATATGTAGGATATCCTACAATTTGGGCATCCTGTTAACTATAATTATTAATAAGAAAGTTACCTACTTAACACTACAATCACAATCTGGCAATTCGCCAGGCCAGTTGGCTTGGTGGTTAGCGATCCTGACTGCCAAGTCGCAAGTCGCAGGTCACGGGTTCGATTCCCACCCAGGACAAACATTTGTGTGCATAAACATGTCTATTTATTCTGTGTCTGGGTGTAAATATCTTCATAAGTATTTATTTAGAAAAAATAAAGTAGTATATCAGTTATCTGGATTCCATAGTGCAAGCTCTGCTTAGTTTTTAGATGGCCGTGTGTAGAGGTGTCCCCAGGATAGGATATATATCTATGTGCTAAGTTTCTAAGTTTTTTGCGTCAAAGAGCAAAGAGCAGAGATCCATACATCTACACATCCATCGTCACAAGCTTCACTTGTATTGTTAAGATTTATAATATTAGTAGGATAGGAGTATCTGTTCCCCGTGGTTTCCCCCGCGTTCCTGAATGTAACATTTTGCCGGGATAACCAACATCCATACATCTACATCCAGATGGATGAATATTAGTAAAATAGGTTAGAATTCTGAAACTGTAAAAAGAGTTTCTTATATTAGACCATCTGTAGAGTTTCTAGGATGCTCTACATCCATCATGACTCCAAATCCAACAGATCATATTTCCGTAACACAGTTCTTGGACCGAAAAAAAACAAAACCAACCAAAGCTTGCCGCTAAAGTGATTAATTACTGAAAGCGCTTTGGAACAGCTGGTTGATTTATTTGTGTTTTAGGGTTCCGTATGTTAATATCCTGGGACATCGTTTTCAGACTATCTAATCCCAAATTAAGCAGAGTGTACTGATTGTAGTATGGCAACCAGATAACTTATAAACGACTTTTTTTCAATATATACTTATGTAGATATTTAAACCTCTTCTTCACCCCCTACAAGATTATTTTTTGAGACAAATGATAGCCTATGTCCATCTCCATGATATAATCTGTCTACTTGCCAAATTTCATTACGATCCGATCAGTCTTTTAGTGGTGAAAAGGTAACTCACAAACAGAATTACTTTCACATTTATAATATTAGTATGGATTTACAATTAACAGACGTGTACGTGTACAAAATGTGTTTGTCTTCGGTGGGAATCGAACCCACGACTTGTAGTGGTAGCCAAGGTCTCTAAGCCAACTGGCCCGTCAATATATCTGTATGCTGTCAGCAAGTAAACTATAGCTGAGATTATTTAGCGTATGTTCATTATTTCTGTGAAATGTTATTGTACCAATTTAGAGTGGTTTATGTCTTTCAAATTGTAGTAATATGTTTATTTATTTAAACGTTATACGTTTCTGAATTTCATCCAACCAAATAAATACCTGAGAGAGATAATACGCAGTATGGTTGAGCGAGTTTTGACAAATCCTACCAATAAAATGACTGCGATAGTTTCACTTGCTTTCACGCATAAACTACTGAACGGATTTAAATGAAACTTGGCGAATATATATTTTATAACATGGGCTTCGATTCTGTAAAAAAAAATGTCACTTGTCTCTTTCTCCAACTACGCAACCACGTGAGAGGTTAGCACCGCGGTCTTCGTGCGGTGGCTCGCCGACGAAGTTTGTATTAGCTGAATAGGGGGCTGGATTAACACATAGACTTTTAATCTGGGAAAACAAATGTATCATGTGTCAAAGATTTTTGAACTAAAATATATAAAAAAGAATACGCTTTGTCAGTTTTTTTTTTTTTTTATACCACTTTGGTCGACAAACAAGCGAACGGTCCACCTGATGTTAAGTGATTACCGCCGCCTATGGACATTTGCAACACTAAGAGCATCGCCAATGCGTTGTCGACCCTGAAACGTGAAGTTGTTAAGTCTCATGTGCCTGTAATTTCACCGGCCCCCTTACCTTTCAAACCGAAACACAGTAACACATGTGCACTACTGCTTCACGGCAGAAATGGGTAAGTAGACAGTTTTAGTCATCGGTAAAAACAAAAATGTCTGACTACGAATGATTTCTACTATAGAAGAAATCAATAGTCAATCAAGCAGACACGGTCCTTCTGATGGTATGTGGTCACCGCCGGCTTTAGGTATTTGTAATACCAGCGGCATCGTCCATACATTCTCGACCCTGAGACATGACGTTAAGTGTCATATGCTCGTAATTCCACCGGCCCTTTTTACCTTTCTAACCGAAACACAAGTCAACTCCTGATTCACTATGCATTAAACTAGCTAGCTAACTAATAATAGATTATTAATTACCACACCTTTGTTCTAAATTGAACATATTTAAATAATTAGTCTATAAAAATTCGTAATGGTGATTTAAAAACGGCTTAAATTGGTAGTCCTTAAAAAACTACCACTAATCTCTTCTCTAAACAGTGTAAACCAGTATTTAATGAAGCCTTTTACAATTTAAAATTAATTGATTTTGATTCAATGACCACCGTTTAGACAATTTCTCCGAAAGTTTTGATGTCTACACTAATATTATAAAGAGGAAAGATTTGTATTTTTGTATGTAACGAATAAACTCAAAAAGTACTTGACCGATTTTAATAATTATTTTTTCATTAGAAAGCTACATTATCACTGAGTAACATAGGCTACTTTTTATCCAGGGAAAATGTAAATCCCTCAGGAACGCGGGTGAAACCGCGGGGGACGGCTAGTGTTTAATAAATTTGTATTAAGTATACAGCACAGATGAAGCTGGTCCGGGACACTAGTTATAAATTAACTTGATTTTTTAATTATCGTTACTGGTGTAATCAAAAAAAATACTTAAATCGATCAGCACGGTGTCATGTTGAGTGCCGACAATGTGATAGATTGGAATCGAGTATAGAATTTAACGAATTACCATTTATGCTTATTTTATACTTATCTAGCTTTTACCCACACAGTACACAGAGATTCCTTCATAGTCAGTTAATTTCTTCTTTTATAGCTGTGACCCGCTGTTGACCCACCGCGTCGCTTCTCCCGCCCGCTCTATTACTTCGGTTTCTCACCCTTTTTTTCAATTTTCTTGGCTCCAAAGGGTGGAAGCGTGATGTTAAATAGCTTATATACATAAAGCTTATATAACCTTCCTCAAGAGTTGGGCTATCAAACGCAAAAAGATTTCTATATCCCATTGGTGGTTCCAAAGATTAGCCTGCAGACAGAGAGAAAGACGCTACGGGGGACTGTCTTATATATTATGTCTTATTTATTATATTATATGTTCTGTTTGCTACATTGAAGATTTAATCTACACTATAATAAATAAAAATGCTTAGATAGGTACTCTTAAATATTTTATTATGTCAAATAAGTCTTGTAAATAGACGAAATACTTTTAACTAATTACAGAGCAGAAATCGATTTTAAACTTTGCGTGGACTTTTTTTTTGCTACCCGTTATTCTGACACGTGTTTTTTTTAAACCATGATATAAATCTCTCAGCTACCATAAACAATAAAGGCTCTGTTCTTGTAATGACTACAAATGTTTTATGTATACATACTTAACTATTTTTCCACAAGAACGAGCTCGTTTGTTTTATATTCATTAATTTATATTCAGTTCGCAGACTATGACAAATATAGATGCCAATTTTCGCCTGGCAATACATTGGATTTTATAATTTAGTAGCCGAGACGTATTTTGAATTGACAGGCTTGGTAGCTTAGGTAGGACCCAGGCTGTCACGCAGGTCGCGGCTTCGATTACAACTCTACATGTGAGCATGAACTAGTCTGTTTGTTATGTAAGTATATTACTGCTTTTAAATAAGTTTATATTTGTAGTATCAATACTTAGTAGGATATCAGCTTTCAGTTTTCTACAGTACAAGGTCTGGTTCGTTTAGGATCTGATGAATGTACTAGAATATTATTAGATCTCAATAAACAGATGAGGAAACAGTAGATCTCTTAGTGCAGAGTTCGTCCCGTAACTAACACTATACCCATTTCAGAGTTGAAGCGGTAATGCACTTGTATTACTATGTTTCGGTTAAAAGGATAAGGGGCTGGTGGAATTACAGGCACATGAGACTTAACAACTTCACGTCTCAGGGTCAACAACGTGATTCCGCTATTACAAATGTCCATAGGCGGCGGTGACCACTTATTGTCAGGTAATGTCAGGACTGTTTACTCGCTTTATGGCTTTTATGGCATAAAAACAGCCACGTGAAGTTGAAATCGTTTTTCAATTGTTTCAGTATTAAAAATATGTTTAACTAAAATGTCGATGACGAGACACCCAAGTGATGACGAGGCCGAAATACTTATTTTATTCTGGTCATTATAGAACCTACATTTTGAAGTTGTCAACAGATTTGACCAATAGTGAGCATTTGAAAATAATCCATCTGGTAGAAGCAATACAATCCAGATTACGTCCTATTAAAATGCTAGCTGGTGATTTATTTTGCTAAATTCTCATTCATTATTAAAATCTGTACATACTAACTGTTCCCCCCGGTTTCATTCGCGATACCGCTTTTAAATATTCCCGGTACCTCGGTGGCCTATTTGTTCATTTCGCATTTATAATATTAGCAGGGTCGGAATTTGACGTCTGACGAACTGCTGATCTTTCTGGCCGACGCTCACTTAAACTTTCGGCACCCTACGATGGCCGTTTTGACGTTGAAACAATGACAAGAAAAAATAACCCTTATTCCTTCACACATAAGATGCATTTATTCATCCAACAGCTAATTGTATGATGATGGAAATCAACCTTATTCCAAAGCAATACAGTTTCTTTTCCTATGACAATCTGAAACGTCAAAACGGCCATCATAGGGTTTCGGTAGTATAAATCACTTAGATGCTGGGTCGGCACAACATGTACCTATGTATCAGCGATAGAATTAGTAGATAATTAGTTACAATTGATAACGGTAAAATTACTAATTTGAGCTAGTTATCGAGCAGAAATTATAAAAGGTTTTCAAGATTAGAATTTTTTTAGTTTGGGGTATCTAAAAATAGGTGTAAAGTATACCGGAAAGGAGGCAAATCCGTAGGACGGAAAGCTAGTATGGAAATAAAATGATCGACGTTGCAAACTAACCACTTAAGTTAGCGATAGATAATTAATTTAGTTCCGCGTCAGCAGTCTGGCTGCGTCTGATAACTCTTAATGCAGATTTCAATACGAAATGCATTTGTGTTCATCCTGTAGGTATCAAGTATTCGTTTGTACATTCTATTATATTGAATAGATGTGCCTTGTTACTTGTGAATAGCCCCTGCGCAAAAAGGGGGGTGTTATAAGACGAGAATGGATTAGCTGGATGACTAAAAAGGCATTAAGCAAATGAATTAATGTAATTCATTGCCCGCCACAGATAATGTAATGCAATTTCTTTTGTTTTTATTTAATTGAGCGTTTATTTCATACAATTCATATTGTCGTGGTTTGCACAGTATTTAACAAGCTTGTGAGCCTTTTATTGTAATCCGATTTTGGATTCCGATTTGAAATCAATAACATCAGCTACCTTGAACGGATCTTACGGCAACGTTTGATTGTGGACAAATCAGACCGTCTTGGGTAAAAAAAAACAAATGATGCGGGGACTTCTGTCGATCCTTTTATAAAATATAGGGTTACTATATTTATTACCAACCTGTATTTAAATTATTTTTGATAACAACGTGTTAGGGTACCTACTGGTTAATTAATTAACAAATTTGCTTACAAGCTGGGTTTTACCCATGTTCCCGAGTTGGTATCTGCCGAATCTTAGGTATTTTTCACAGAAAAAACTCATATGTTAAACAAAAACAAACGCTATCAGTGTGCTAATATTCTTAGAAATATGTGTAGTTCACAAAAATCTAAACATTCATATTTATAATAAAACATAATGCTATCATCTGCGACATTGATGATAGTGTAGATATTCTTCTTTATGGCAATAAAATCTTTTTTTAGAACTTATTTTTGCCAGTTTCAAGTTCACATTATTTGCGGTAAATTGCAAAGTTTCGTAGTACTTTTTAGAGCTCTTAGTGCAGAGTTCGTCCGGGTAGTACTACCACCTTACCCATTTCTGCCGTGAAGCAGTAGTGCACTTGTATTACTGTGTTTCGGTTAGAAAGGAAAGGGGGCCGGAGAAATTACAGGCACATGAGACTTAAAAACTTCAAGCCTCAGGGTCGACAACGCATTGGCGATGCCCCTAGTGTTGCAAATGTCCATAGACGGCGGTGACCACTTACCATCAGGTGGACAGTCCGCTTGTTTGACGGCCTATGTAGTATAAAAAAAAGTACTTAGAGATTAATAAGACCAATAAATTATTCAGACCAGTACCCAGAGCAGCGCGACATGTTCAGCGCGCGTGGTGGCCTGCGAAGCCAACGCAGCCAGCGCCAGGCGAACGGTCTGCGGGAGCGACGGCCGGACCTACTCCTCGCGATGCCAGCTGATGAGAGCCCAGTGCTCCGGGGAGCCAGTGGTGGTCGCCAGGAAAGGACCTTGTGTTGGTGAGTTAAGTTGCATTATCGAATGACTAATGTAAAATGTACACGAAACTTTTAATTATGCATTGAGGTTTGTTTTTATTCAGATAGGGTTATTTAGTTGTAAGACCACTAAAGAATATACCGATGTACTTGACATTTTGCACCGCAAAGCCCTCCCATAGAGGGTTGGTGTCCGGCAGGTGGCCAACCGTTTTTTTCCTAATCTCTTTGCAACGGAGATGATGATGATGATATAACGGTGTGTGCTCATGACGGCGAGAAACGGCTATAATTTGAGACTATGTAATGTGTCTACTACATACTCAACGACCCAGCTGCAGTTGCGTTACAATTATGATTATCATTCGATCTAAAGCTTCCATCAAAATGCATGCGAATGATATCCCACTAATTGGATTGAACACGTAACGGATGTGTACTTGACCTAATTCGTATGTATGGAGTGTAGAAGTAAAGGAGGAGCATCTTGTATGGGGATTAGTCGAAATAGTGTCCACTTGTAAACAGCAAATTAGTTTTCGAATTCTCACCGAAATAGCGCTAGTGTAGCAAGTGGAAATTATATTAACAGTGTGAAGTGTGCTGAGTTGGTTTCCGGTAATTCTTTAATACTATTTTCTATTTACAATTAATTGGGGTACTTAAAAACACTGTATAATTTTATTCCATACTCATGTTTGTCTATATATTATATTAATTTTAAAAAATGCTCTGTAACAAAACGGAAATGTTTCTTTCCTTTTTTTATTAATTTTGTATCCTACTCCAATAATTTGTGGCGCTCTATTTAAAATTCTTCCACTCGCTACAGTAGAGCCACCTTAATTTGTTCCCTTTCAACTGACACTTTTTAGTACACTGAGATGATCCTCCTTTACTTCTACACTCCATATTAGTATGCTACGCAATAGGAATGTGTACTGATATATCAAATCAGCAACTTTTTATTAAATGTTAAACAGATTGAATGAAGCAAGTAGTGACGTCATAACTGTAAATCATCAAAATATATACTCTTTGTGGATAGATCAGTACTTAAAAATCTGATAGTAATTATACAATTTTGACTTATTTCATGTAACGGTGTATTTTTGGATGTACAATATACTGGTTATTTGTGATTTATTATAAATTCAGTATTGTTCCCCATTTGACGCATAATCTCAACTCAATCGAATCATCGACCATAGACAATAAATTGGAATCAAAATTAGAACCGCTCTTATGTCAAAATAAACGGTTGAACGAATGAGCACACCTTTGCATTTACTTCGGTAGCATTTTAAGTTAATGCGGTCGAGTCAAAGGTCTTAGAGGCTCAGCTTAGCTTGAAATATTTGTTAAATGTAAATACCTATACGATAAATCGTACTCTTCTTCAAATACCATACCGAATATGATAAACTATTGTCAATTTGTTTAATAATGATGGTAACAAGTAGTTGAACTTATCCAATACAAAACAATTGCAAACCAAAGCTGTTGTGATCTATTAGGCCCATTTTTTAAACTAAGAGTGTTATAGGAAAATGAACCCTATGGCGTCATGATTAGGTTCATCGGTATCATCATACAATTAACCAATGAATTAATAGATGGACCTTATTACATCTATATATATAAAAATGTTATGTTGGTTTGTGTACGCGTTAAAAACTCAAAAAGTTCTGGACCGATCGAGCTGAAATTTTAGCATGATATATAATCCGCATCAAGGATTGTTTTTATCTATTTTTTGCATCAGTCACATATCCGCGGCCGTCTTTGTTTTGTTTCTCATTTGTAAACCAATCAATCACAATGTGCCACAGCGAAGCGTGGCTGGGTACAGCTTGTAAGCTCTAAAGATATTTTTTCTATAACATTGACAACTGTCAAAAAGAGCCTTTAAAATGTCGACAACTTTAAAATAGGTAAAGTTTGGATGTAGAAACTACACATCCGATTTCATAGATTCTTACTTATAGAAAGCTGAAATACATGCCACTTGTTATTGGTGGAATTGCCAGTTGTCAGCTACACTTTACCCGGGTGATACAGATGATATTTTAATCCCGGAAACATTAGATCTGCGGTACCGTAGCTATGGAAAGTTAAAGTATTATAGAGTAGTAGAGCTCTTAGTGCGAAGTTCGTCCGGGGAATACCTTACCCATTTCCGCCGTGAAGCAGTAGTGCACTTGTATTACTGTGTTTCGGTTAGAAAGGGGTCCGGTGAAATTACAGGTAATGAGATTTAACAACTTCACATCTCAGAGTCGGCAACGCATTGACGAGGCCCCTATTGTTGCAAATGTCTATAGGCGACGGTGACCACTTACCATAAGGTGTGCTTGGTTGTCGGCACATGTGGTATAAAGAAAAACATATCTTTAGTAAATAGGTGTCTAGAATAACCTACACTTTAATATTACTATAATATGTTATGATGTAGTATTTTCTCTGTGCATCAGTTAAGCGGTTGCTGACCTACCTTGGGACTGTCAGGCAATTATATAATCTGTACAAATGTACCTCGACCCTAAGGGCTGGCCTTAGGCCAATAAATCGAGCGCAGTGCGAGATATAGTCAATATTAGCTGTCCCCCGCGGTTTCACCCGCTTAGCTACGGAATGTAACATTTTCCCAAAAGTGTAATAATAATAAATAATAAATTCTTTATTGACACATTATTGGGTACATACAAAAATTGCAACTGACTGTCATCTTCATTGTGCCAGCTGGTTTCAATAAAGTTGCACGGTTGACCACCTAATGCCTAATCTAGGTAAGCCTGTGACATAGGCATTAGGCTTCTTCCCTCCGCCAGGTAGACAAAGTTAAAGCTGCATGCACACTATGATACTATTATATATTTACTTTTATTATATACTTACATATAGTATCCTACGTGTTTATCCAGGTTATAAACTATCTATTTTGCATCCAATATCCAAGTTTGATTTGAAGATATTACGTAAAAGAGTAACCAACATCCATCATTACTAATTTCGCATTTATTATATTTAGGATTATTGATATAGATAGTTTTTTGTAAGCTTATGTGTCTGTGGGTGGAGGGTATTCTCCGAAACCTCTGCAACTATTTTAAAAATTATTTCCGAATTGCTTTATAATGAAAAATTATGAAAGCGTCTCATCTTCGAAAATATTTTTCAAAAACTGATTGCGTTTGATGTAGGGCATGTAACAGAATACAATAAGGCCTTTGATAACTTTGTTTGAACACGCTCATTTCCTAAACTACGTGACAAAGAAGATAAACACGAAACTAGAACCTAGCTACCCAAGCTTTATTTTACCAAAATCAGCTATCGGAAAATGTATAAAATGTGTTTTAAAAGTAAATTCTGAGTTCATTGCCGATTCTTCTCAGCAAAAGCAACCTTCAGGCGTCAGAGCATTACCATCCACAAGTGCCTGTGAAGGCCTATTTGAATAAACATACTTAATTTCAAACATTGTAAAAAAAAACAAGAAAGTCTGGTTTTGCAATGCAAAAATAAATTGCTTTCCATTCCCGAAACATTCATACTTGTGATAGATCACTAGTTTCGTAAAATAATTTTCAATGAAGCTCTTAAAGTGTAGGTACCTACTTTGAACGAATGTGAAGTCGAGCACATTATTATGTACCTAGAATGCTCTTTATGAAAAACTCCATTGTTTTAGATTGCCCTTGTGCATGTCTGTTCTCAATTCGCTTAGACATACCTACTCTGACATAGCAAGTATGTGTTGAGTTATTATTTGATATTGTTCAACATTGACGGGTCTGTTGGCTTGGTAAGGCCCTGACTCACGCCTCGGGTTATGAGTTTGATTCTTACCCAGGACAAGCAGTAGTTCGAGCTATCTGGTTTCCATATTACATGCTCTGTTTTCTTTGAAATCAGCCGTGTTGTGTATCCCTGGATATTTATTTATTTATTACTTACCCTCAGCCAAGCGTGAATGGGGTAACATCGACGGTTAAAAGGCGATTTGATACAAGCGCCATTTTGAAAACTTTACAGGAGAGCTATTTGAAAATTTTAAAACCCAAAAGCAAATACTGCATCTAAACATCTTAACATTCCACATCGAAGCTGTTGAATATTAAAACTAAATGCAAGCTTCAACGAATTTGTGCATGGGCCATCATCATAGTAGTATCATTCATTGAGAAAAATGTTACTTTCGTCAAAAATGGCGGTTGAGTCAAGTCGCCTTTTACCCGTCGTATCAATATTTTATACACATAAATGTTTCTCCAAATCATAGTAAATACTGCATCAGAATCTATTGCGTTGTTTTATAGATATGAGCGGACAAACAGACAGACGGAAATAGTGAAAGATTATATACTACTAGGTGTTCCCGGCTTGCATTGCTATGCGACTTTTTATTTCTTGTCAGTAATTTCATGGACATACCTTTATAAAATAACTCACAAAAGTTTCATCGCTATCGGATTAATAGTACCTATATGAAACCATACTAACATACAAACATATAAACATTCATCTTTAAATATATACTTCACTACATAGTATAAAACAAAGTCGCTTTTGTCTGTCCCTATATCCCTATGTATGCATAAATCTTTAAAACTACGTAACGGATTTTGATGCGGTTTTTTTTAATAGATAGACTGATTGAAGAGGAAGGTTTTTATGTATAATACATGTGACATCCCACGGCAACGCGAGTAAAACCGCGGGGGACAGCTAGTACGAATTTATTCGTAATTCAAAACGTCATGATTTACACAAAATATTTGTTGAGTTCCTTGGCTTTTAGGTATTTTTGATTCAAACTATCTCACGTCAATCATAGCAAAAGCTAGTTTGACAGCATAAAAATAAATATTCCAAACTTCTATCCCTTTTCATCTTATAAAAATGTAAAGAGATGCACTAGAATATCGGCACATATTATAAAAAACAAGTTATCATTAGAACACCTGCATTGATTACTTCCCGGATATAAAGAAATCTAAGTAATTAATAGTCACAAAATAAGAGCTAATACATACTATCGGGCTTGGATCATTCTCTTATTAGTGGGGTTTATTCTCTTTATTGTATGGTATTTTCGATTTTCTTTTTTTGTATGGGCTACTACCCTACTAATATTTTAATGCGAAAGTTTGTATGTATGAATGTTTGTTACTCTTTCACGCAAAAACTACCAAACGGATTTGGATGAAACTTGGCCCATATATAGAAAATACCCTGGAATAACACGGATAGTTTTTGTGCCGGAAAAAAGTTACATCATGTTACAAAAAGTTTTACTTTCTATGGCATAATTGAATGTCAAACCGGACTTCATAAATGTGTAAATCTTTGTATCGAATTGAAACCGAATATGTTCGTAATACTTCGTAAATCGGCGGCAATAAAGAATAGCTGAAACAGACGGCCATAATAAAGACCAGACAAACAAGGTTGCCATTGTATAATTCATAACAGAATTGTATTTATTTATGGGTTAAATTAATTACAGATTTCCTGGCAATGTTTTTATTACAGTAAAATCATGGCTGTTTACAAAGATAGAAATAATTGATTGGTTCTATAATATAATGTAGGTTCGCTGATCCTAGGAACTTCGCTACGAATAAAAGCATGTTGGAGGGCTATTAGTATTTGATTTCAACGGCCGTTTACTTTTATGTACAAACCAACAACCCCTTTATTCTACTATTACTCTCTTTGCGAGCCTCCAACGATACTGATGGTGGACTCATGTGATTGCATAGTAAACGAAAGGGACAGAGCTTGGAGACCACAGCGAAACATCATCATGTGTAATTTACCGCACAGAATCGCGAACGCAAACTTTGTTTCTTCGTCGTATTGCGATTTGTTAAAACAACTTTGTACGCAAATCGGAAAGATGTAGCGAGTGTATTTCATATTCCCTCGGATGTTTAAAAATATGTTTACAGGACTTTGAATGGCATTATCCATTCGCGAAAAACACTTCATGTGTTTCATGTCTTTTATAATTGTATACACGCCAATTGTTAAATGCATGCTCAAAGATTATTTCATTGGCATTACTGTGCATTCTATTTTGAACCCTAAACACTATTGTTATCTGTATTAAAAGGTCTTACTCCTGTGTAAATCCTACGCGTGTTTCCTAAAGGCCTGTTAGGATATATGCGATATTTACTACCGCTGTGGGTAAAAATATCACCGCGATACCCCGTCGAATATTTGTATGAATTTTGCGGCCGCCCCTGTTGACGCTATCTTTCCACATGATAAGCGAAACAAATATCCATACCAATAGCGATATTCGCATATACAGTGTAAACTCTTTATAACGTTATCCTTTATAACGATAAACTCCCTATAACGTTGAAGTGAGCCCAAGTTGGTTGGTTTGTTCACTTTGTTTTGTTTTTTTTTGTTCACTCCATATAACGATAACTCTCTATAACGACAAAAAATGCTCAGTCCCTTGAGTTTCGTTATAAAGAGTTTACACTGTATTTGTAAAGTATGATTACCGCATACCCACTCGGTAATATATGTACCTTATATTATAATAGGCCTTTAATCCCATAAAATCAGTAATAAAAACAACCAAGAATGCGTTAACCGTATCTGCTTCTTTATTGAAAGTCGATGCTCTGCGAATGTGTTTTATCTATAAGTAGGTAATATATAAATACGCAAAGACAAATTAGTTACGTAATATTTGCTTTTCTATACGTCTATAGTTTTTATTTTGTTTTGTAGCTATTGACGAGTTTAATCTATACTAATATTATAAAGAGGAAAGTTTGTTACTCTTTCACGCAAAAACGACCAAACGGATATGGATGAAACTTGGCACATAGATATAGCATATCCTGGAATAACATATAGGCTACTTTTTATCCCGGGAAAATGAGATATCCCTCGGGAACGCGGCAAATACCGCGAGGGACATGTACAAAAAAAATGACAAACAGTGCATCTTCCTAAAATTCTTCAAAACACTAGTTTCATTCACACAACTAGCACGATATCATAGTAGTTTGACTTAATTTGAATGTCTTTTAACGGAGGTACTTCTGTCATGAAACCTTATTATGAAATGATAAGATTAAATTTTCTATGACATATTAAAACGTCAAACCAGCTAATTGCCTAGCCTAAGTTATCGACTGTTGAATGTTAACTACCACTACCTCGGAATAAACATCGTAACCAGCACGGACAGATATAGCCGGAATTAATTGACAGGAGATTAGGTCACTCAGCTGGACGGTACCCTTGCACTGATCATAAATCATTCCTCAGCTGAGTTTGTGATTACAATATACTTGTGCCTTTGTCATATTTTCAAATCATATCCTTGTACTTCCGATGTTTACGGATTTCATTATGGATTTTCGGTGAAAGACAACCCCGTTAAGAAATCTTCTTGCCCGAGGAGTCAAATTCAAAGTGTCATTTACGTGGAGCTTACGTTGTAACAGCTTAATCCATCACCATGCGAGCCGAGTGAGCCGCACAAACCTTACTTAGACTCGTCCGTCTCGTTCGTTTCTACGAATTGAAAAATTCACACAGCCATATCTGCGCAGATATAATATTATAGGAACCAGATAACTTATATAGGTATTAGATGTTCCTATAGTACTTCACGTCGCTTGAATCTCCAGTACATAATCCATAAAGCATTGGAGTATCTAGGCTTTGTTTTAAGGGTGGGCTTGGCCCTATCAAAAAAACTAAAATTTCGTTAATCTTGTGTAAGTTGTGTATCTAGGAATGATCCTATACTAGTATAGGCCAAGACAAACAATTTAACAAATTTACCATCCGGCGTGATCTATCTACAAGGTGTTGATGACGTTCACTAATTCCTCAATGACCAACAGAGGGGCAGTCCTCCTGCCTCATTGCGCTGCGGTATGCTCTGAACTCCCATGGCGGGGCTAGGCCCCCGTTCATCCCGAGATGCCGAGCTGATGGCACCTACTCAGCTGTGCAGTGCGCTGCGGGCGGCGCCGCGGCCAGCTGTTGGTGCGTCACGCCCGAAGGCAAGCCCTTGCCGGACACAGCAGCCGTTAGGATCGGCAAGCCTGATTGTACGAGAGCTGGTGAGTGATAGCATAATGCGGCCACGTGGCGTGATACTTAGATACCCTGACTATCACGCTATTTATATTATTTAAAATAAGTACCTACACACAATGAAAAAAGGTTAACGTTCACTAAAAAGAGATCTTGATTCAAATAAAATTAATTAAATAATTATTTTTAATAATGCTGTCTTGTTTAAATACGTGTCATTTGAGCAAAAAAATAAATAAATCCTATGTTGTGTTGTATTAAAACTAAAAACTAATGCTTAAAAATTATACATCTAAATATTTTCAAAATCCAGTCTGGTTACGACAGTACAATAAGTATATCCCCCTCTAAATTGTCAAATGGTCCCTAATGGGGAGACTATCAAAGGGATGTTATACATTTCCTCCCTACATGTGTCCTCATTAGAAATACCAGCCAACTATGGTGGATAATTTTGTAGAAAAAATCAGTGGCCGGTCATATTATGTCTTTATTAGCTATTTATTTAAGTTATTAGCTATACGCATTATATCTACTTACCCCTTTTTAATATATAACTGAACTGGTACTAGTTATAAATCCTTTCGAAATATTCTCCGATACAAACTCCGTCGGCAAGTCGGGCGAAGCAAGGCCTCTGCGATCCTCTCATGTGATTGCGTGGTTAATGAGAGAGTTTGGGTTTTTGTACCATGAAATTATACCTTAAATGAAGCTTTTCTGTCAAATATTCGAGAAAGTATTTCCTTTCTACGCGACCATAACCTAAAAAGTCTGGCGTTGACAATTAAGACCAGCCCCCTTATTCAGTTAATACAATCTTCGGCGAGCCGCTTCACGGAGCCCTCGAAGAGCTTATCTCTCGCGTGATTAGTAGTATTAGCGTAGTTAGACGAAACAACCTCGAGTAAGTGTCATTTTTCTTACACTATCGAGCCAGATATTTCACCGAAAAAAAAAATTGTAAGCAAAATAAAAGTTATTAGTACTTAAATTGTATAGTGATTTGAGTTAATATTGAAATGTGACTCTTATAATGTCATTAATGTATTATTCATCAAATCGTTTGTGAGGGCATTATCCATTCGCATAAAAAAACTCACTCCTTATCATTTGCGGTTGGCATTCCGATCGGTGCCAACAATTGTACTGTTTTGACAGCTCAGAAAATCATTGAAAAATCATTTTTATTGCTTCTGAAAAAGGTTAATTTATTGATTCGATCATAACTTTTATTACGTCCGACAACTTTGTTAGAAGTATTTTGGAACCGCAGTGATGTATTGATCTACGCCCTTATTATTATTTGGAATTAATAATTACATGATGTAAGCCATTCGATTTTGTAGATGACAAAGTGGGTACCCGAGCAGTACCGAAAAACTCCGAATCCATTAGTTTTAAATATAAAACTTAGGGACTAGTAAGTATGTATGAGATAGATCTTGCAACTGAATTTTAGACCACGTCCACCAGGTTCTGGTCTATTCCAGCAGACATTTTGCACACTCAATTATTTTTGGTGTCATGCAATCGCACGATTAGCAATGTGACGTCATTCTTAATTCAATATGGCGGACGTTATATGATGGTCATTTATTAATTCATATCCCACCTCTATGTCCTGTGTAACTAATAAAAGGTTTTGCCAAGAAAGCTTCAGCGACGTCAGTTTTATTTGCGTTTTAAAATACTATTTTTCTGAATTAAACTCGTCTATCCCATAAAATGTATGTGGATATAACGAAACCCTAGCCTGTCTGTGTCACGCAGTTAGTCGACTTTTTAATTATTTTCATGGACTCTAGTAAGGCGGTTAAGTATATTTGAGAATCATTGCACCCGGATCTTAAACATCTGTTTTACCTAACGCTGGATTGTAAATAATGATAGAAATACGCCGGACTTGGCTTGTAAACATTCATCCAGATGGAAGGCAACGCTTACGTTCTATCGCGGGTCTTGAAAGTTCCTATTAATATGAATTGGGTATATCTAAAGCTATGTCAATATCTAAATAAGTATAGTACATCAGTTATCTGGTTTCTATGGCACTAGCTTTTAGGGATCCGATGGGCGTTTGTAAGGAATGTTCCAGTACATTTATTTATTTAATTTAATATTAAAATAAAATTATTGTTAATGAAAATATAGGTACGACCGTAATCTCACAGGGGTAAGAAACAATATGTAGGGAACTTGTAGGAAATTGGCTCTCAAATGTTTTCCCTCCCCGAAAGCTTCAAGATTATTGAATTCAAACCCACGACCGTGCTTTCGTCGTTACAGTAATTTTTTTTTAGGGTTCCTTACCCAAATGTGCCAACGGGATTCTATGACTAAAACTCCGTTATCCGAACCTCTATCTTTCAATCGTAATAGGCCCTTTCACAGAGTGTGTGAAATGGCAGCTATAACAAGAAATATAAAATATAGTCCAATATTAAAGCGGCACACCATACAAGAAACGTGTTTTTTTCTGCGTTTTGTTAAATATTGTGCGATGAAACGCACCCCGACACCCCTTGGCTACTTTTTTATCCATTTTCTTCAGTGTTCGATCACACTCTTACCATGAGATAATGATACACTTAGAAGTTACGATCCTGGTTCACCAGCTCTTCTGTAAATTGACCCTGAATAGTCAGTTTTTCAGTTTATCCCGGTCGCCAACTAAATGGGTAGGCTTTTTACCGTTTGAACTCTAATTATTTACTACAGCAACATAGAAATAGACTGCAAATTCATCGCACCATTTCTTAGAAACGTCATGTTGGTGAATAATCAAACATATGTTTTTACAATTAGTCACTAAAGTGACTTAGCGTACAGTTTAAATTGTCGAGACCTAATACGCCTCTTTTACAGCTAAGAGAGTTATAGAAAAGTTAACCTTACGGCGTTATGAGAAGGTCCATCATACAATTAACCATTGGATTAATAAATGAACCTTATCACAAAAGCAAATAAAGTTCCTTTTCTATGAATTTTTTAGCTGTTAAAACGGGCATTTAAGGTAGTTAGTATTTTTTATGTAAGAGTCGAACGGTCTATGGATTCAAAAATATCTACTGATGACCTATATATAACTTCAGTGTTTTTATTTTCCATTTAGAAAGGTTTTTAAGATAATATTTCCCTTTAGACTCTATTTGGCAATGAATTGCTCGCCTGACTAGCTATCCATGTAAGTATATAATTGTAAAATTATTATATTTTAATATCATTTTGTGTAATATATTTAATAAACCATCTAAAGACTATACTCTTATATAAGAGCCTGCGAAGGCCTAAACGAATAAACAATATTTGTATTCTATTCTATATTATGTATACTAGTTGTCCTCCGCCATTTCACCCGCGTTTATCGATAACATATATAGCCTGCATCCATCTACGAAAAAATCCGCCTCGAATGGTAGCAGTCCCATCCCGATATGTTCTGTAGTTTTGAGGTGATGGTGCGTCAAAGGTACATTCTTAAGGTATTTTCCCTACATATATAGAAAGAAGAAGATAAACTATGTACTTAGAAAAAAAAATCCATATAGTATATCAGTTATCTGGTTACTATAGTACAAGCTGTGCTTATTTTGGAATCAGATGGCCGTGTGTAAAGAATGTCCCGGGATATTTAATTCGTAACGTCAGAGAAAACGCCATCGAAGTTATTGGTGTGGTGACGCGACCGATTCGTCGCGAACAATTACTTCATGAAATCGAATTACGAAATGAAGTTTCTTGCCTGTTCTTCTCAATTCATGTGTGACTACCGAACTGCTGGCAGCTTAAGATTCTTTGAAATTCAGATGCTCTTCTGGGGCCCAAACTGAATACATAGTTTGGAATTTTGAACTCCCCACCAATTAAACCAACCTTATTTTGCAAATCATCATTATCATCAGCATATCTCCGTCCACTGCTGGAGATGCAGCCTCACCTATGGCACGCCACTGAGCTCGAACTTCAGCTCTTTGCTTCCAACCGCTGCCAGCCAGCTTGCGTATATCATCGCCCCATCTAGCTGGTGGACACTACACGTTTGCAAATATGTATGTGTGACTATAATATTATTTACGGCTTACTGTCCAGTGGCTTTACCCGCGTTTTCGAGTAATGTTACATTTCCCCTGGCTTAAATTATCTCACGTCTTAATCCAGGTTATACACATTTTTTTTGCTTCGAACTTTTTCCATGAAATAGTAACAACAGCCATACATCCATCTTCACCAAATTTTTGCATTTCGAATATTAGTAAGACTTAGGCAATGACGTCATGCATCTATCGAGATAAAAGATGGGGGAGATAAATTAACACAATCTCTTAATGATTTATTATAAACGAAGTTGGCGCCACGGTTCTACACTACGTCATTCCTATCAATGGAAAAGTGTTTAGAAGACTATAAAACTGTTTATCTGTTCAGCTCGACCTGGAGGCGTACGGCTGAGAGATTTATAAGTAATGTTTACAATTGCGATGCACGAAGTGTATAGTTGTAGATGTACGTTGTTTTCAGTATACCGTAGTGGTTAGAAAATCGTTATTCGTTCCCAACAGAGACAAAGCATTTGTGCTCCAATGACGTATATATTATTTAATAAAAAATTATGTAACCTTGCTGAGTTTCTTGCCGGTTCTTCTCAGTTGAAGGCTCACTTTCCGAACCGGTTGTAGCTTCAGTAACTTAAAGTTTGACTGATTTGATTTGAGGGCCTAAACTGAATAAATGGTTTTGAATTTTGAATTTTATATTACAAGTATTTTAATTAAAAAAGTAGCGTGTGTTAATAATTATTTATCAGCTTAAGGTTTCGCTGAGCGCCATTATGCTTGCTGCTGAGCGATAGTATTTATCTATGTAGAATATTCAAAAGCATTATTAATAAATAGTTATTTATGCTTCCGCCCCTTCAATGAATTATCGTTATATCAAGACTCTCCCGGCTTCGCCTGAGAGGTATAATATAAATGTTTTAAACACATAAATCTTCCGGAAGAATCTCTAAATTATGAAAGCTGCATCAAAATCTATTGCATAGTTCAAAAGAATTATGTGCAGAAACCGACAGACGCATATAGTTTCTTTTATATATATTATTATCTTCACGCCTATTATTCCTGAAGAGGCAGCAATGTCGCTATGAGATCGTCTTTCCACCTATATTTCCCAACGTACGGTGATCATTGTCACCGGCGCCGTCTCTCGGGTACATCACCAATTTACGGATACAGGTACTTTCTAAAGAGAGAAACGTTAAAATTACCTTGCCCGATCTGGGAATCGAACTCCTTGAGACAATAAATATGCTATAATATAGCTAATTTATTAACAGAAAACTAATTTTATATTTCAAAGAGACTAGGAACTTTAATTTTGTAGTTAGTATATAAATTCCAGTTTAGAAGACTAGATAGATTTTAGGGTTCCTGGTATCATATTAGTAGTTGTGTACACTGTGTTAGGGGCCCGTAAGCGGAAGCCAACAATCCCGTCTTGTTTACAATACAAGTATGGTTAGCATCAAAAGTATCTATTCGAAAAATAATGTATAATGTAGAGCAAAAAATTGCAGGTATTTTTTTGGCACATTACAAAAACGTATGTTTACTTTCTATTACCGTATTTTGGATATTTTGTTGTTTATGTCTGTTTCTTTTTTTGATTAGCTTTCAGCTTGTGTAGGTGTCTGTACGTTCTATTGAATTACTCGACATTGATGCGAGCACCTCCATTATAGTACGTATTGAGAGGTATTCGTGTGGAGATGACACACGGATCTTTATTACGTGTGCCACTAAGGATAACAGTATTCGTCTATCCGTTTCATTCGAATTCTCCGGGGAATTCGTATTTTCCCGATACAAAATCAGATATTTTACTTGGGTATAGTGTAGCTTAAGTACTGTAGTGAAAGAATTTAATAAGAATAGGTTTAGGTGTTCCAGAAATGTCGCGGCTTTTTAATTCGGTTCTTACGTTAACTACGTAATAACCTGAGAGGTCCGCTTTCGGAGGCCTCCTTGCCAGCTCATCAGCGAAGTTTCATCGAGCCTCTTATACTCTGTCACTTTCCTTAACTATACAATCACATGAGAGATCTGCTCTCCTTGCACCAACTCACCGATGAGGTTTACTTTCTCTCAGAGGCTGGGATTTTGGATTGTATACAAAAGATGAATAACTTTTTCACGCCACCGTTGTCCCGTACAAAAGGATAGTGAAACAATAAATACTCAGTATTGGTTTTACAGATACAATAACACACAATAATAGGAGGAAAACCTGTATTAGTATCAACTTGGTATTACAAAACATAGGTACGATACAAGCTGGAAAGTAGGTCTCCTGATTATGGAGGCGTCGACGTAAAATCAGTCCTTATTTATGAATTGTAAATCATGTGTAATGTGCTCGGATGAATGTCGCGACGGAGAGATATTTAGCTGTACAATTGTACAAAAATAAAATACAGCATTTATTAAAGTACTTCTAACCCGCGGTTTCATGCGGTTCGGGAAATAAAAATCAATATTTTACACATACACTCAAACAAAAACAACGCAAATAATGGTGAAAAATTTTTGAATATCCATGGTGCAGTTCAAAAGAACAAAGTGCACACACAGACATAGATACTATGTTTTGTACTATTTAGATATAAGTTTAAAGTGGAAGACTATCACAAAATGTCATTATGTTTCTTTTGATTATACTTTGATGACAGAAAGCGATGAAATAAAACCCAAATTATAGTAAAAGCTAAACTGAATTTCCTTCTCAAAATCCGTTTATGAGTTACGGAAAATAAACTTTTATATGATAATGCATATATGGAAATAGAAAAAATAAGCTTGAAACTGTACATACTAAACTACTTAAAATTAACTTATGAATAAAGCAATAATCTATAAATAAAAAACTGAATTTAAATTGTTAGAGCTGTCTATGGGTAAAGTGCCCAGAATGCAATGTTGCCTCTTTGTATGGCTAAGCTTATTCTCTGACCAAAATATAACGTTTATATATTTGTATTTTACTTTTTCTACATATTTCTTTGTCTCTAATCAACAGTATTTGTTTATACTTACGTATTGATTTGTTATCTATTCCTGATTATAGGCAATAGGTATATCTGCATGGACAATTATTGAATATTATGTTATATTATTATGTTTTGCATCTAATAAATCAGGAGATTTTTTTTATTTACTGGAAAATTTGAGATGCAGGTCATTTGATACTTAGTTTTAGGTTTAAGACGGCATTCAGTTTTGATGAAAATTGACAATATTTCATAATTAATTTAAAACCCGTTTTTGTTTACAAAACCTTAAAATGACTTCACCACGACGGTTGAGCGTTTCAGCGTGGTCTGCTCGCCGTACAATCTCGACAGCATTAGTCCTCGCTGAGAATTAATCAGGAGCGAGTTCGTTTCGAGATCCAATGGTGACTCTTACAGCTCTAGGGTCGACCTCCGCAGGGCGTCGACCGCCATTCAACGTAATAGTTGGCTTCCTTAAACACTTCTGGAGACCTGGAGGGGGTTTTACATCAACTATTAATGTATCTATTTGCGCCGTGAAGCTCTAGTGCACTTGTATTGTTGTGATTCAATATGGAAGGTAAAGGGGCTTGTACAGACACGTGAGAGTTAACAACTCCATGTCTCAGGGTCGACAATGCATTGGCGGAGGAGATCGTACCGTCAAGTGGATCATCTATTTTATTCAGTGTATACTATTGTTCACACCATATAAAAAGAAAATTAAAATAAAATAATGCTACAAACATTAAAAGTGCAAACAATTTAGGCGGGTTTATTGCTGAAGCGATTTCTTTCAGGCAACCTACGGTAATAGGAAATATAAAACATAGCTGATATAACATATGAAATACTTACATACAGTTCTTAAATATATTTTTAAATCCTAAAGCAAACAGTAAAATATTTTAATAAATATTAATAGTACATAATATCTATCTATCTATATACGAGTGTATAAAAATGAATCCCTATTTCCCTTGGTCACGGCATCACGCATGGATGGCTGGACCGATTTCGCTAATTATTTTTTTGTTTTGTTTGTTATTGTCAGGAGAAGGTTCTTATGAAAGAAAAAATTAAGAAAGTTGCGCGGAAAATTAGAAAATTTAAGAAAAAATTACGATTTTACTAGCACTTTTGACCATATAAACATTTTTATAATATAACCTGTAATAGTAATAAAGACTGTATTGTCGTTTGATAGTTGGTGCGATTGACAGAACGCGCGCTGCAAATATCGTTTTAATAGAGGCATGGTCGGAATTATATTGATAAAATAATTTAATAGTGCATAATTAAGACAGCACAACGTCTGTCGGGTCAGCTAGTATACAATAAATTAATAAATAAAGTATAAAAATAATATTTAGTTAATAAACGTACAAGCTTTCAGACAACTGACGTTACGTATTCTGGTCGGCAAACCCTTTCATTAGATACCTATGACATGGAGGCTTATGAATTAATAAATTACCATCTTATCTCTGCCGCCATATTCGATTTAGAATGGCGACTTGCACTTAGCTAAGAACAATGCCAAGTTCAGTAAAAACAATTGAGAGTGCAGAATTTCAGCTCGATTAAATTGGGGGAGCTGGACTAAAATTCAGATGCAACATTTGTTCAATGATACTAACATGTGAAGTTAAATAAAAGCTTGTAAACATACATTTAAGTAGTTCAATGTTTTTTTGTTTCCATTTTCCTTCAGCCCTGCGGTACCCACGTCCCTGAGGTATCTAATGTATTACCGGTATTGTCGCAGAACAAATGAATATGGAATTAAAGAATCTTATTATTAATTAGCTATGTCCAGCAGGACGGAGATAGACTCATGATTCATTTGCCCATCATTAACAAACACAAATACAATATAGTTCAAAAATAAATAGCAATATTTATTTTATGTTGTTTAAAAAGTTTATCTTGTTGATGACTGACTTATGCCGGGTTAGTATATACGATCCCGATCGAAAATCCATGGATTGATGAACCTTTTGACAGTAATTTTAATACACGTAATGTCAAAATTCTACTCTAAACTTGCGATTTTAGATCGAGATCGTATATAGTAACCCGGCATTAGTCGACAACGCTGATATTCTATTTTTTCAATGTATTTATTTTAAATACTAGAGGGTGTTAGGCTTCTAATGGTTTTTACACCATTACGACAATGGCTTATGCCTTTTGTGAATTCACGGGCGGGAATGCGTGTCGAAATAAACTGCGTATCATTAGTGTGAACCAGTAAACAAACAGTACCATATATGTGAGTGTGTATAAGTAAAACTTAACTACGTATGTCTCTCTTTCTCTCTATGCCTTTCTCTCTCTCTCTATCTGTCTGTCACTGCCAGTGACGGGTAGAATCGAATCGCCTGGGGGTCTAGCCCTATTCAATTAATCCTGTTATTAGCGAGAAAATCCAAATCCTTTCAGACTTTTATTCGCGATTGCGTCACATTTGAATAGTTAAACGCACTCGCTGTTTGAATGTTTAAATCTTTTAAACTTCCCAATGGATTTTAATGCAGTTTTGTAGCTTCAGTAACTTTAAATTTGACCTTCATAAGTGCCCTCCGAAGGCCTCAACTGAAAAAATGGTTTTGAATTTTGAATTTTTTGAATTTTTCGGCAATATACGAGTATAGAGTGATTCAAAGTGAAGGTTTATATGTATTAGTATCTACATTGCAACCTTGCGAAGCCGGAACGGGTCTTACGGGGTTAGTTCTTTCATAAAATAAGACCCACCGTGGCTGTAAATTGAAAATATTTGCCAAAACTGATTGCGGATCATGATTTTAACAGAGAACAACCAAAACCATTGTTTAAAACCTTGTCTGTCTCATTGTCTGTTTGAACACACTAATCGCTAAAACTACTCCACAATGGCATTACGAGTAACTGGTAGTTAGCTTCGGGACAACATAACGTTTTATTTCATCAAAATCTGTTCGTGTGAAAACTTTTATTAAATTTATAGTTATCACGCTTACGAAGTTGCAGGCTTAACTAATTTATAATATTAGTTGAATTCATGATATAGAATGACATTATTTCCCCAACATATGGATATTGTTATGCAACACAAATGCCTGTACAGAAAACATTAACAATGTGACAGGCAATGCCTAGTGAAAGTGTTGCCAGGAAATATTATTGTCTCCGAAGTATACGTCACGGCTTTCAACACTGGTTAACTAAATGTTAGGTATATAGAGAATTAGATTTATATTAGAAAGTTAAGCTGCATTGACACTTGTATTATAAACTAGCTGTCCCCGTGGTTTCACTCGCATTTTTTATTTTTGAATAGGATGTTCACAATATTATGGGCTTTGATTCTTTTTCTAAAGTAAAAGTGGCCTTAGTTACTTCCTATACTATCAGTTATCTGCCAATGAGTCAAAGATTCCCAAGAGACGAGTATAGGTTGGAAAAAAGCGACTCGGGCTCGCATACAAAGGGTTACGTGCCGCAGTAAATATTTAACAAAATGGCGTAGCACGTTTCTTGCATAAAATAAAGTAAAAATTTCAAAGAATTGTTTGATATTATATATTGTTACTGCGCCCATAATAAAAAAAAACACACGTTGGAACGAACAAACTAATTGGAATTGCCCAAGAAATTTGAAAGAATTCGATGGAATAATTGAAATTACTTTTTCTATCCCATCTTTATACGAACTCCAGATCATACATAATTCAAGAATCGAAGACGCATTGCATCGCATGCCGCGAACAGCTGGTTTAAAATAAACCAGTATGTAACGTACATTTAGCTTTATCCTATTGATATATAACTCAACCTCGTCCAGTCTCTTTTCACTTAGAAAAATTTACTAACCATTTATTCTTGGGACAATCTCATCTGGAATCCTTCGAGAAAAAGAACCGTCGAACGGAAGTTTGTCGCGAATTCCATATCTTTATATAAGCGGGTAACTAAACTAATACATATACCTAACATAACCCGCCGGCGTCTGATCCGCGCAGGAAGTGTTTTAATTCTTGATTATATCTCAAAGCGTCTAGTCAATAACAGATTCATACCGTGACTCATCCCAACTTCACTTAAAAGAGTAAAGATTGAGCGATTTTGTTATAAAAATAAACGCAGGTAAAAAATATGGCGTGAGTCAATAGCTTTAAGACATGGGTTGATTTGAATCTGCACTTAATTCTATCACGGAATGCAAATAAAAGGCAATCGTTGTGATACTGTAGACGCTATAACGAACTTTTAGGGTATTTTTCAATTTACATTTTATTAAACAATAAATTATGTGAGGAGATAAAGTGACAAGCTAGTTTTAGTCGATTTATTATCCGGTAGAAGCTGGAAAAGGTTTGACCTCTCAGCTATATTAATTTAGACTCATGAGATGCGCATTAATACTATGCGTATTTCAAGAGCTTGGTATTTATGGCGTACCTATCTATAGACCTATATAGCATCACATTTGTTGGGTACTTTGTTTTGACCACGTATTCTTTCACCTGCATTTAAGAGCCAGTTCCCTTCTAGGCATTGTATGGTCAACACATTCGGCCACATCATCACTAACAATATTTAGTGAGATTGTCGTCAAGCACAAGCCTATAAGGTCAACATAAATATTGTATAACCTCTCGTTAATAGAGGTCGGCAGAAGTACTTTAAATCTAGAGTTTTAAGAGAGGAGTTCCTATTCTCACGAGATGTGGATCAAATCAGGGTAACATTATTATGGTTCTCTCTATGAGTATACCAGGATAGCAGTAAGTTAAGGAAACTCGCAAAATAGTTGAAACTAGTCAGTTTTACCAAGTGTATTAAAACCTTCAACATTCCGTAATAAAAGAAAATAACTACTGAAGGTCGGCAATACACTGGCAATCTTAATGGAGTTGCAAATGTGCATAAAAACGATTTAAGGAAATAAATAAAAGTATACGAGTATGTCCTTGGACATTCTTTACGTGCGGCTTAGTATCTGATCCCAAACCAAGCTGACTAACTGATATATCAACTACTTTATTTATTTTTTCTTTACTGTTATATACACGGTGGATACTCTATTATCAGGGTCATAGATAATTCTTTTAGCTAAAAGGATTCGCGATTATCCGAATTGACAGTAGAATGTAGTACGTACGCACGAAGCTCGCGCAGCGTGGCAGATCAACGGGCACAGATACTCAATCCCCAGCCTCGCTCCCGGGAGCAGCAACCTGCAGCAACCTGAGAAGTTTGCTAGCTTTCTGGGCCAACCTGGGATGGCTGGAGTAAGGGGCTGATGGCACAATGGCCTATTCAAGAGGCTAAGTGCGAAGGGAGCCCTGTATAACTAACTAACTAACGTACGCACGATAATGTATGTCTAATCCTACTAATATTATAAATGCGAATGTTTGTATGTATGGATGTTTGTTACTCTTTCATGCAAAAATATATGGAAATTATCCTGGAATAACACATAGGATACTTTATGTGCCCGGAAAATGTTACATCTATTTATTTCATACGTTCTATTATCCAGATTTTTTAATTATCCAAATGCAAATATTGATCCGGTTAATCGAGTCTTTATAACACACCGTTCTGTTTTAAATCGGTAAATAAAGTGTTCTTGTAATGCCTCTTTTTTATCAGAATCCTCCCATATTCTAGCTTACGCCCGCAGCTTAGCTCGCTCAGACTTTAGGATTTACAAAGAGAGTATTTCACATTCAATTAATTTATTTTAATTTAGTTATGGTCCGCGATTGACCGCAGCGTTTTTACTTAGTTTTTGCGTAGCGTTCTTTCTGATGAGTTCCTATTTACTCGGCTACTAAAGGTTGTAGCGTGGTTCTAAATACCAATAACCTTTCTCAAAAGATGTGCTTAAAGTATGTTTCAAATCTTACCGGTAGTTTCAGAGATTAGCACAATCAAACAAAAAAATATCTCTTTAGTTGTATGACATGTTAAAGCATTTTCTAGCAATATTAAATAAGCTTAATTAATGATATTCTTAAACCTTCTTAATGAATCCCTCCATTGGTGAAAATCATATAACAATCCGTTGAGTAGTTTTTGGGTTAACCGCGTTCAAACTGACAGGCGCGACTTTGTTGCCCGGCTGCTTTTATAACACGTAGTTGATATAATATATTGTATTGCTCTTGGAATAAATACGAATCCAAAATGGTTTGTGAGAAAATCAATTATTCGAATTGTCGATCGAACATTTCATTACATTACTTAGCATTCTAGTGCGGTGCGGGCTCCTGTGTCGTGCATCGATAATGGTGCTCGTATCGCAGCCGTAGTAATACCGGCTACAAATGGAAATATTAAATAGCCCCATAATAACAATGCCTTCTCTGAACTCCTATGCCTTTGATCTTCCAACGAATCAATAACAATCGGTCAAACATCAATTAAAATGAATACAATACTACGACAATCCAATTAATATTATAAATGTGAAACATTGTAAATATGGATTAATGTTCTCTTTCACGCCAAAACAAGTAAACGGGTTTGGATGAAACTTAGCACATAGATAGAGCATGCCCTTAAATAACATGTAGGATTTCTATCCAGCGAAAATATAACATCGCTGAGGAACGCGGGCGACAGCAGTAATATTATAAATGCGAAATATTATTAAGGAGGATGGTAGTTTGTTACTCGTTCACGTTCAAACTGGTTAACGGATTTGTAAGAAACTAAGTAGGTACGTGTTTTATATCCTGGATTAACCTATGGGATACTTTCTAGCCCGGGAAAGTTTAAAATCCCTCGGAACGTAGGTGAACCAGCTAGTAGCATTATAAATGTGTTAGATTTGGTTGTATCGCTGTTTGTTACTATTTCACGCAAAAACGACTTAACGAATTACCCAAAAACTTGGAACATATATAGTTTATAACCTGTGGGATACTATTTATCCCCTGAAAAACATAACATCCCTCAGCAACGCGACTAAGCCGCGTGTGTCAGCTAGTTAAATAATATTACTGAATTCCTGCTTAACGTCGCTACAATATCAGTTGACTTGTAAATTGTTCGATAATAAAACATTTGACCCGCGCGACATTTACGCTTGTAAGTTCCTTAAGTGAGAAATTATCTTTAACTACAGTAAAGACTAATTGAATTCGGTCGCAGAATGTAGCGCTGGCAGCTACTCATGTTGATACTACTTGATACTTGATTTATGTCCTTACCTACTTACAGTGCTCACAGTATCAATTTGGGCCCGTTTATTTTCTAGTTCCTTTCGCTTACACACGAGTGCAATTAGCAATGTATGCCATGACGGTTGTGGAGCTATATCTATTTAATTCCTAATATTTTTGTAATGGCATATCTAACTGAACGGATGTCGTGTGGTGACGAATCATCACGCCAACTCATCTTTAGGCGTCTAAAGAGTATAACGATGACCACATGCACTTTACCTTCTACCCAGTGGCAAACAAAAGAGGGCCAAAATAATGCCAAAACTCTTGTAATATGTAACGCAGGCAATATACAGAGCATACATATTGCGCCTACCCCAAAGGATATGAAGCAGGGCAGGCAGATGATTATAGCTATACAGATTTTATCAAAACCCATTATAATGCTGCCTTAAAAACAACGTAATATTTTATAACTCTGAATGTGTTTGGATTTATGCGTTCCCCTATAACTGGGTATCTGTCCAAGGCCAGTTTCTATGACTGTCTTTTTCTAAACATGAGAAAGGTAATTCTAAGAATCAGCGGTTCGCGTCAGACTGCTCGTCGCCCGGATTACAATAGTTGGGTTTTTTGTCCCCGAGAGGAGAGGCTGCCATGAGACGATGTAGAAAAAAAAAACCTGAGATTTCATTCGAGCTCTTTGTTGCCCCGCGCGCCTTTGAAGATTTATATTTAGAACCTACCTGGACAGTGAATGAAGTCATTAAAGAGTTAAAAAAATAAACGGACTCGTTTCATTACAAATCGCCTAGTTAAATAACTACCAGTGAATGTTGTAATGTTACACGTTTAAACAAAAATAGTACCTATGCTCCATATTGCTTTGATAGGTTGTTACTGGCTCGTGTGCGGGGTATAAATAGATGTTATCATTACAAGTAAGCATTATTACCTATGACCCGTAATGACTTGTTGGTTTCGTAAAATAGAGCCTATACTGTCTATCTAATGCTATTAAACGAGCAATGCTTGACTTTAAAAATAAAAATAACAAGTATTTTAAAAACGACAAAAACTATTTGATAAAAAAACTTTTATAAGGTTTTTCTTTATAAGTTTATCGATGATGTATGTTGCTTTCTTGAAAAAATGCGAATTTGCATAAAAATATGTCCCAGGCTTTATAAGTACCTCTAACAATGTTAAAACCTACTTAGTTTATACCATTTTTTTAAGTTTTACATATCATAAGAAAAGCAAGAAGGTTGTCAAAGAAATCATCTCGCAATCATGTAAACTGTTCATCAGTAAGTTACAGATTATCCACTTACAAATGGCGTGGCATTTAAAATGATAAAGACGTTAGGTATATTAATATTCGGGTCGGGCGCCGAAATGTCTGCACTCTGCCGTTAACCAAACACGATTTAAGCTCGCGTTATCTTTTTTTTTTGTACGAAACCCTACGCCCTTCGTTGGGAATCCGTTTCATAGTGCTGCGCCGTGTGTAGACAATCGACCATTTTATCGATAATTATTATTTAACTGGATTAATTAATATGTGTGGAATTTTAAAAAAGAATGACTAAGGCCTCTCCTGTGTATTTCCATATCCATTGGCAGCTTTAAAATTATTTGAAGTATATTTATATTAAGTTTAAGATTTAATCAAATTATGAAGAAAAAGAGCTGAAGATCGAGCTCAGTGGCGTGCCATAGGTGAGGCCTATGTCCAGCAGTGGACGGAGATAGGCTGATGATGATGATGATGATGAAGAAAAAGAGATTTCATTCCAAGTAGGTTTGTCGTGGGGGTTCAATCAATTGACTGCAGGCAGAGTTATAGGTTGTGGGTTCGATTACCACCCAGGGCCAATAGGATTCGTGTCCTGATGTAAATTTAGTAAGTATCTATTATATATATAATATATAATAAAAGTATTATGTGTATAGTATATCAGTTATCTGGTTACAAAGCTTGGTTTGGAATCAAACGGCTGTGTGTGAATAAGAGTTCTATATATCTTTTTATAATGTATATTTTTATGTTTATTTATGATACCCTAGATAGGTTAGATGACTCTGATGTTTCAAAAAACTTTTGTTGTAAGGAATAGAGTACCGTTATGCAGTTTTTGGATTGAATCCATCCGGCAATTATCATCGAAATCGGGCCCATCAAAACCTTGTAAATAGACAGCAAGACTCACTTTCTATTTTATAATTAAGTATTATTATCCTTTTATTTATCACTACATAGTATAAAACAAAGTCACTTTCTCTATCCCTATATCCCTATGTATGCTTAAATCTTTAAAACTACGCAACGGATTTTGATGCGTTTTTTTTAAAGATAGAGTGATTGAAGAGGAAGTTTTTTATGTATAATACATGTGACATCCCACGGGAACGCGGGGGACAGCTAGTTATTATATAAATGATAGCGAAATCCCATCAAAGAACATAACGTAGTTTTAAGATATAAACAGACTAAACAGTAAAAAAAATTACATTATTAAATTTATTTATTTATTTAGATACTAGCCACTGTTCTAATGCCTACCGGAAACATAGAAACAAATAACTATTAAAATCGGTCCAGTATTTTTAAGGTTATCATTACCAACAAAAATACAAAACTTTCTCTTTATAATATAAGTAAAGTTTGGTATAGATTAAGGATAAACAATACAAATTACTATCAACACTTAAGTAACTATACAAACTAATTACTAAACACATAGAGATTTATAAATATCCTCTCAGAAAACGCAAAGACTCTCCTCGCTGTGCGAGACACACGATACTAAGCGAAGGTGTCAAGTGATGTGATACAAAACTACCCGAACACTTTCAGTTAATGTCTTCACAGTTTAGCAGTAACATTAGATCGTAACGGCTGGCTATGATATAAACAAGCTTTGGTTACCGGTTTTTGTATGGGCTAATGTACATCACTGGTAGAAGGACCGGTTGGGCAGACGAGACCCCCCCTTCTCCCCCCCTCTCAGACTGCGCATCGACGTGTCTACGCACACTACTAACACACATGCACACAATCTCTCAAGATGCAGGTGATAATGAGATGTATTTATGCTTGTTAATTTGTTATTTAACCTTTTTTAAGTTCGCCTACTGATTTTAAACACAACTAGATGCACAATAGCCGATGCTGTGAACTCATTTGACCTGATAAACGTTATGATGTGAATAAAAAGATTTATAATTTATTTTTATAGGTAAATCCCATACGAGACGCCGCTCTTCGGTTCGGGGTCAACGTAATAAAAGAAGTGAGTAAATCATTGGTAGTGTTGAGTGCAGCTTCAAGTGGAGCTCTTAGTGTAGAGTTTGTTCAGAGAAGTACCACTGTATCTATTTCCGCCGCGAAGCAGTAGTGCACTTGTATTACTGTTTGGTTTAGAAAGGTAAGTGGGTCGGTGAAATTACAGGCACATGAGAATTAACAACTTTATGTCTCGGGGTCGACGACGCATTGCCGGTAATGCAATGTGTGTAGGCGGTGATTACATACCACCATATGAGCCGTTTTATAGGGCTACTTTAAATTAAAAAATTACGACATACTTGCCTAATCTTCAGTATGAAAATATGATACGAATTACAAAATTTTTGTATACATTTTTACCGTACACTCCACGTCCGGGCACTGAAAACCTAGACTGTTATGCAACAGTGATTTATAGGACCGAAATCTGTCACCAGGTTGTTCCCGCGTCGATCGCGCTCAGTTTAATGGAAACCTCATCAAGATATTCAGCGGGGAGTACGAGCGAGTGCGCTCGGAGCCTGGTGGTGCTACTGTGGAGCCGAGAGCAGTGGCAGAGTGGAAGTTCCTGGAGCTGGATCGCGATCGGAGCGACGCTCTTCAGAAGTCAGAGTATAGAGGATTAAGAAGGCTTATTAAAAAGGTTTTAATGTTTTCTATATATCAACGGGTGTAGCATGAAATACTAACCTACTTCCTACTAATATTATAAATGCGAAAGTTTGTATGTATGGATGTTTGTTACTCTTTCATGCAAAAACTACCAAACGAATTTGTATGAAACTCGGCACATATACTTATGGAAAAGGCCCTAGAATAACACATGGGATACTTTTTGTGTCGGGAAATATTACATTCCTCGGGAACGCGGCTGAAACCGCTGGGTACAGCTAGTATGATTCATAACCCGGGTAAGTGCGAGTCAGATTTGTACGCGAAGTGTGTCATACCAACGTACGATATTTAAATGTTGTAAAGGTCTGCCCCAAATTTTTTTATTTTATGTTATTTGTTGTTATAGCGGCCATAGTAGTAGACACTATGAAAATTTCTCACGTTATTATGGTTCAAAAGATACAGACCTGTGACAGACGTACGGACAGCGGAGGCTTAGTATAGGGTCCTGTTGGGTGCGGAACCCTAAAAATATCGCAATCGTGTGAATGAGTGGGTGGGATATTTAATGAAACCCCAGGTACAATCAGAATATATTAAACAGAATGTCCGGTAATTAGTGAAGTAACCTTTAAAACCCGGGTGGGTCTCACTAAAGCAAATATTACACAAGCGGAATGTATATGCCTATTGCATTTGATTATCATTATCAATAAAATCAAATACATAATTACAATTAAAATGAATGTTTGTTTTTTTTTATGGGCTGCCATACCGTTTATCCGATTGCGATTTTGTCAACTTATTGCGCGAAGGCTATAGGCATAGTACAACTAGCTTACAGTATTCAATATTCTCTTTTCTTTCTACATATTCGTTATATTAACAATTGAAGATCGGCCTAAAATAAAAAAAAGCACATGTCATGTCATTCACAGTTCATTGTACACTATCAAGCCCACGAGGCTTCACCCGCGTTCCCAATGTATGTTACATTTAACATGTTATGGATAAAAACTACAGCCTTCAATCTATTTTTTTAGTAGTAGAGATTTTAGTGCAAAGTTCGTCCGGGGAAGAACTACCTTATCCATCTCCGCCGTGAAGCAGTGCACCCTGTATTATTGTGGGCCCGTGAAATTACTGGCACAGGAGACTTAACAACTTCACGACTCAGGGTTGACTCTCTCACTCATCGGTGACTACTTACCATCAGGTGGACCATTGTGGTATAAAAAAATATCTCAGTGCTAAAATTTATCTGGAGTGATGGAGTAACAAACATCCATTCAAACCTTCGCATTTATAATACATAGTTGCAAAATTCGTCGGGTGGATTAATTACCGGAAAATTTCCGAAATGGTTGTGGCGACATCTATGAACACGCCTACAATCATACGCCCGCACTACAGTGATGTGGCGACATCTATGAACGAGAAGAAACACGCGAGAATCCTACATCGCACTATCAAGATTCTCTCAGGATTTGATATATATTATATACAAGCATCCAACATCAACAGTTGGACCGCGGTCCCCAGTTATGATCACCTAGCCTGGCGGAAGATCTTCCCTTTTAAATGGAGGAGTCTCATACCTCGCTCCTCCTCGTCGAGAGATAGTATGCAGAATGGTAGAGAATCGTAAAAACTTAGCTACTATACAATAAAAGGGTATTCAATCTGCATATTATGAAATGGAATTAATAAAACATAAATTTTGAAGAGGTAAACTAGCATTTGAAATCTAAAACCATTATATTTCAAAATGGCCATTACTGTGTTTGACCAACGATATACGAGTATTAAACAAAATGTTATTATCCTCGATGCAGGTGAATGTATGTGACATTTATTTCAATCTATGAATGTCTAATTATACGTCAAACGATATTTCCACAATTATAACAGCGACGCGGTTGCCCCGGAGCCCAGCTAATAAAATAAATCAAATTGAAAATTTCCAAATCACCTCATTTTACTAGAATTGTAACATATCCACTAACAGTTCGCGAAGTTTCGCCCGTTTATCGATATCATTTAGTTAATAATTTGTGCGAACATGATGATATATTCAGAACATGTCATTGCGCGAAAGATAGGCGATATAGGCGAGGTATTCCCGGTATCGACGGGCCAGTTGGCTTGGTGGTTAGAGACCCTGACAGCCAAACCGAAGGTCGCGGGTTCGATTCCCACCCAGGACAAACATTTGTGTGCATGAACATATCTGTTTGTTCTGTGTCTGGGTGTAAATATCTATATAAGTATGTATTTAAAAAGTAGTAGTATATCAGTTACTTGGTAGCCATACTACAAGCAGTACACTCTGCTTAACTTGGGATCAGGTAAACCATGTGTGAAGAATATCTTGGGATATTTATTTATTATTATAAGATATAGGCCTCAGGATCAAATAGGCCTTTACAAGCTTACTTATGAATAGTCTGACTCTTATAATGGTTCGGAAGGTTATTTTTTTTTTAATACTCTTTTTAAAAATGATCATGATATCGATAAACCTCATATCTGAGACCGACAAAACCATTTCAAATAGTAGTTTTGGCGTCAGCGACTCGTTAAACGAATATTTTTAACGAAAATTTACAAAGAAATTAAATATTCAGACAGATTTACATTGCTGTATTAACACTGAAAGAATTTGTATTTTTTTTTATTAGTTATAAATACGAAACAACAGTCCTGTCCCTGAAAAAATCGCGGCTACAATGCGTTTATTTTTCTTTTATATTTATCAGCAACCGTCGCCGGCCTACGAAGAACAATTTAAAAAGTTTATCGCTTTCGCATCAATAGCATAGGAAGGTCTAGGGCAGGGGTTACCAATTAGTTTCACTCAAGGTCCGTTTTAAAAATGACCATCGCGGTCTGCACAACATTTTATAGAAAAAATATTTACGAAACAAATGTATTGTAGGTAATGAATTTTTTAACATATTTTATAAGGTATTTTATTAAATTTCGTACTGTGTGGTGCAAGTTTCTGTGTTCTCGCGGTCGCCACAAAATAGGTCATTTGGCAACCCCTGGTCAAGGGGTAAAAACATAGAAACATTCAATTTTATAGAACTAAATAGAATAGGTGACTCGGTAGACGATATCGCAGTAAGTGACGCTGTTTAAAAGTAATTTTAACTAAAGCGCCATATATCGGATCCTAATAGCGTAAACTATTATTACGTATTCTTGAACTCATTTGCAGCGCCACCTACCGGGTTCAATTGTGTATTTAAACCATCCAGGGATCCACGACCTGCGGCTTGGCAGTCAGGATCTCTAACCACCAAGCCAGCTAGCCCGTTAATTATTTATTTATTACTAGCTGTCCCCCGTCGTTTCACCCGCGTCTCTGAGGGATGTAATATTTTCCCGGCACAAAAATTATCCTATGTTACTTCTAATACCTCCAAGAATATGTGTACAAAGTTTTATGATGATCGGTTAAGTAGTTTTTGCGTTAAAGCGTAACAAACAAACTTACATTCACATTTATAATATTAGTAGAGATTGATATATTATAGTAAGTATTATATATAGGTACTGTGTATATGATGTTATTGTTATAAATAACAGGTCGTGAAGCCGAAACGATGCGCCCGGGCCTGGGCCCGAGGCTGCGACGGGGACGGAGACGGCGAGATAGCGCGAGCCGAGTGGGCCGCCTGCTTGCTAGCCAACCCTGAACCCCCCTCACCGGACTGTGAGTACCTTAGTACTCAGCGGGTAAAGTTGGTCACAAAACTCACTACAATGTAGGGTTGCCATCTGTAAAATCTATTAATTAGGACAAGGAGGTCACAACAGATATTCGAGCGTAACTCTCGGACTATTACTATTTCTTTTCTATTATGGAACCTTTTGTGAGAGGAAAATAAATAAAGTTTATTATTTTCTGTATACAATATGACAGTATTCAAACCCCCAGGGCGCCCTTCAAATTAGATCAAAAGCTAGGGAATTCGGGCCGATGGCAACTCTACTTTAATTAAGTTAAACTCGCAAATTGCGTCTCAAAAATTTACAGATCTCTGCTATCTAATATTTTTGAGATTCATTAGATTGAGACATACATGCTAGAGTTCTTAAGGTGCTAAATTGAGTGATTTTTGTTGCCGACTATACCACTGGGGATCTAGTAAATATTCGGAGAAACAACTCCTTCTAGAAAGATACGAACTATACCGTGCCTCGTCTATAATCCTTGTTTAATTGGAATGCTTTCTAAAGTAGGTTTTGACGTCATATACAGTTACCCACTCAGACAGTTGTGGATATTAAAGTCGTCCAGAACAAAAAGGCCCGTCTTGATAGCTAAAAATGTCAAAGAAAAGTCACCTTTATTGTTTTTGAGATAAACATCTTCTATTGATCCAATGCAATAATGCCATAGGGTTAATTTTTCTATAACACTCTAAGCTGACCAAACTGGCCTTTAATAACTTGAATTCAACGCGAATCGTGTAGCAATATATTGAAATAAAACAATTAGTTACAGATTTTATAGACAAGATCCAGTTTATTAGCTCGCATACCGTTAACGGTTTACCAGCTGCATTGTGTTGATTATATACATGCCAGTTGGCTTGATGTTTAGAGACCGCCACGCCACAGGTCATAGCTTCGATTCCCAACCGGGACAATTATTTGTGTGTATGTACATGTCTGGTTGTTCTATATCTGTCTCTTTTATTAACAAATAGTGGATACGCAGTAGAGGTAAAGTATTCAGAAGGTTATAGAAAACAAGATATATTTGTATCTCATTCTCTCGCAGGCAGTCTTATATATATTTGTCTCTTTTTCTGTTCTTCGAGTTTCGAATCACAAATGAGCTAAAAAATTCACAAAAAAATTGAGTATATGTAGTGTATCGGTTATCTGATTTCCATAGTACAGGTCTGCTTAGTTTGGGATCAGATGGGAGTGTATAAAGAATGTCCCAGGATATATATTTTTACATATATATTTATATACAGATGTGTGCGCAAACATAATAATAATATATAGTCTCTCTCCTTTTTTTCATGTCATTGAATGCAGATGAGGACAGCGCTGCGGAGGTCGAGCCTGATTACAATGAGGAGGAACCTCCCCCGGACCCCTCCGGTAATTCTACTTGCCTCGAACCACTCAAGCCACCACCGGCTCTTATTCTGTCATCATCATAATATGTACTGGGCCAATATCGTCTCTTATTGTATCTGTGTTTCGTTGGAATATTTTTATGTTATGTTCTTGTTTGAATTTTTACAATTTACTATCAATATTTTATAGCCCAATTCTTGAGGAATGTTATAAGCTTTTTAACATCCCGCTACTATCCAAAGGAGCTGAGCAAAAAGAAAAAAAAGTCAGGAAGAACGCTAATCGTATATGTGCATTGCGTGTATATTATCTGGGCTTGAGAATATATATGCTACTGTTTACGCCTAATAGGAACGGGAAAGATGGTGCTAACTAAAAACTAAGTCTATAATATACAGTGTAAACTCTTTATAACGAAACTCAAGGGACTGAGCATTTTTTGTCGTTATAGAGAGTTATCGTTATATGGAGTGAACAAAAAAAAACAAAACAAAGTGAACAAACCAACCAACTTGGGCTCACTTCAACGTTATAGGGAGTTTATCGTTATAAAGGATAACGTTATAAAGAGTTTACACTGTATTTCTAATGTCAACTGTTACAAACAATGGTATTTTCACGGATTTAAGTTTTAAAAGAGTGATTATTGTTCTTTTCATATCGGATAGGTTGGTAAATCATAAATGTCTACTGTAGTGGTAAGTTTAGGTAGGTAGGAACTTTATTTATACTCGCTTTTTACAGATTTCTAGGATAAACACTTATCTCTATTCTTTTATAATTGTTATTTTGTTCCCTGTACAGTGTTGCCAGGGATAATAAGAAATTCCTTCGCGCCGGAGGGTTCAGAAGCGGACAACAGACGCGAAGACGAGGCCAATGACTGTCTCACCGACCGTCAAGCAGTCTTGGATGAACAGGTCTGATCACATAAGAATTTTGCCGCTCTCTACCATTGGGCCCTCATTGCTAGGCGACGATAACCCAATAGTGGTGACGACAGAGGCCAAGTATAGGAGTATACCACTCAAATGTTTATCAATTAAAAACATTTCATTATTTCTCTCTCTCTGCTTAATTCACCATTTCCCCCAGCCGTTCTTCCACTGTTGCCCCCCCCCCCCCCCTGTAGAAGACATTATTCATACATTTCTTTTTACGCATACACTACACTAGCTAGAGCATTCACGTTGGTACTTTTGTAGTATCCGCCTTTGTGTTTATCACCTGCAGCTACAGCTAACCCCGGGTAGATTGTGGTCAAACACAAGCATAAAAAAAATTATGCGTCTTTACGCTTTGTCTATTCCTACATTTAAATACAGAATCTATCTCTACTCTGATATACAAAGAAATACTTTAAATAATAATATTATTCGTTTTAATGGCGATGCTACAATAGATATGGACTCAGTACTTCAAAACAGTGCATGTTTTTTTCATCCTTGGCGATTGTTCTTTTGTGTACTTCGACAGCGATTGTTTTCTTTTTTTCTGTTGCAAGCTATATATATTTTTTACGTGTATTGTTATAATATTGACAACTGCACCTGATTGTATTTTATGAGACTGCGCGCGCTTAATTAAGTTGAAATACTAATATGTGTAGGACAACACCTATAAAAATGTTAGCTAATGCAATCTTTAAAATATTTTACGTAGTTGTAACACAGCCGTTTGCCGTCTTGTAAGTTTGTGTACTTGTGTAACCATTGCCTATGTATTGCGGCCTTGTCTCATCACCATAATATTTTTATCCACTTCAAAACAAGCGGTTGAATTATATCCAATTACATTAAGACTATAGTCTTAACGAACAAACAACTAATACCTATATCTCGCCATCAGATCCCAACTACTTACTAGATAACTTATATACCAACTGATACATACGTAATGAAAGATAAACCAATAGAAACTTGGCTTTTTTTACTTTTCGAATATACATACCTACTTACATTATATTTAAAACCTTCAAGAAACACTTTCTTTAATGCTTAACGCCGTAAAGCACCAGTTAATCAGAAAATAAAATGAAGGCAAAGATGAAACAGAAAAAAGGCATTAAAGAAGGTTCAATCCGTCACAATTGCAGTTACCTTACCATCGCCAGTTAATAATAATATCTACCTAATCACCATGGCAACGGGACAGCGACATGGTGGTACATGCTTATATCAGTTGATGTTACAGAAAGCGGGTGGCTCAGTGCTATACGTGCCGGAGTGTACCGGCGACGGGAGGTATGCGCGTGCGCAGTGCTACCGCTCCACAGGGTACTGCTGGTGCGTCCACCAGGATACCGGCAAGCCGATCCCAGGGTCATCAGTGAAGGACAGGCGCCCTGATTGCGATGCAGCTCCACAGCACGCCAGTCCCATGAGAGGTATTTTCATTTGTATAGTAACAGATTCTTCTTTACCATAACTGGATGGGGACAGAACGCACAGTGCCTATTTCTTTTCAAAAGAATACTGGTTGCTATAGCCTTATAGTTAACAGAAGTTTCCTTAAATTCGACGATAAATTAAACGACATTCAGATGGATATAGGCCGTGGTAGCCGTGGATATAAAAAGACGTCACAAGGCCTCAAAGAGAGGACCTTATTCGAAATGGTGTATTTAATGGGAGAATCCAATTCGAAAAGTGCGTTGAGTCGTCGCTTTATATGCTCTTTGTCGCATCTAAGGGATTTGTTTTATTTTACTAATTAGAATTGCTCTCGCCAGAACACTAAAGACTTAGTAGCATCAGAGAGACAGAGCATAGAGGCAACGACGATATATCGAGCTAGTTCCTTTTTTGTTGTTTGAATTGTTAGTTTGATATTCGTCCCTTCTGAGTACCCAAATATGCCGCCTGGGGTTCTTGATCCTAGACTTACCTAATCAGCCTGGTGGTAAATCTTAATAGTCACATCTAACTCTTGTCGCGATGACCTGGGTGGATATTATTCGTCACCAGCAAGGCTTAAATAATAAGTGTTCTTAATAAAATTATTATTTCATTCTTAAAGGTTGCCCCGAGCCCATGAAGAGTAACTTCCTACGGGACCTGATGAGTTTCTTCGTATCCAAGATGACCACTACTACTAATGGTACAGTTCCTGGGTAAGTACACTATGTATCAGCACCAGGGATTTTTGGTAAGTCCCAAAAAACCTGAGTTGCATTTCTACGCTAATATTATAAAGAGAAAAGATTTCTATTTTTGTATGTTTGTAGTGAATTAACTCAAAAGTTACTAGACCGATTTTAATAATATTTTCACTCAAAGATATCTACGTCGAGTAGAAGGCTATAATTTAAGGCTTATAATCCTAGAATACATTAGATCCTTCGGGGCGAGTTAAAAGTAACTTGAATACAGCGACATCTATCGGATCGTAGATGCAACTTTTTTTATTACAAGTCACAACGCCATCTACCGGTTCCAACTATAGTTATGAACCATTCAAGTTAGGGTAAACCGTTTAGGAAAAGAATTAAGTAATAACTCACGCACATCACTTTTAGTTGTTTCTTAGTAGTAAACCGTCTCTTTACCTGTCTGTTTGTTTGTTCACTAATATATTTTAAAATACGCAATATATTTTGATACGGTTTTGGACAGAATTTTTAGATATTACATTGACATAACAGGTCGCTAGTTTTATAAAAAAAGATAACGTTACGTCAGTCATTACTAGCTTGTGAGCAGACCTCTCTAGCGTTTGCGTAATTAACCAGGTATAAAGGGAATTTAAACATCGCCGAGCTAAACGAAGGGCAGTCTGGATGTATTAGCGTGATTATCTATATAAGTATGCATTTAGAATAAGAATAACTTACATATAGCATATCATTTATCTGTGTTCTATAGTACAAGCTCTGCTAAGATTGGGATCAGGTGGTCGTGTGTATGTCCCAGGCTGTTTATTTACTTACTTACCTTAGCAATTGTAAATGATTTTCCAGTGAAATGGTAAAATGGGGCGCATCGAAGGAAGAGCAAGCGGCCACGTGGACCTATGTGATGCTAGACAAAGACAAGAACAAGGCGTTAGAGAGACGCGAATGGAAGGCCTTCCATCAATTGATCTCAAATGTAGAACCCTTGAGGCGGTGCGGCAGGAAGCTGCCGAGGTACTGCGACGTTAACCATGACACGAAGATCAGCATCACCGAGTGGATGGCCTGCTTGGAGGTCACGCAAGGAGCACAGGGGCAAACAAGTGAGAAAGGTTTTTATGTGCCTACCATAGATTTGACGTCACAGGTTCCTTTAACAGTTAAGAATGTCATAGATTTAACCATAATAAAGTTATAGTGGTTCCAACGTAACACCATAATTACACGATAATATAAAAATCTCTGTAATATCTTGCCACAATATTTTTACCCATGAGTAAGTGGCAGAAATTGTTGAATCATAGGCATATTGCGTTAAAAAAATTATTAGACAGCAAACAATTACATTAAAAAAAACATCGAATGCTTTTGTTGTAAAGCTCATCTATGTTACACGACACTGGCAGATAATAATGCGACAATCGACAGACAGTCATATAAAAACGTTAATCTAATGGTTAATGTATGATGATGCACATGAACCTTACGTATGATCAATATGGTTAATTTTTCGATGACATAGCTTAACTATATTTATAATTATGCACTTAAAATCATAATAACTGGAGAAAAGTGCCTGCATGCTATCATAGAAACCATAGAAGGGCATTTATAAAAGCCTAACACCTATATTTTAAGACGCTTCCTCGAAAATTCCTCGACTCCACTCAACCTCACTCCAAGATATTAGTATTCATAGTTACAAAAATATCCTCCACTCGACGCCTTCCCTTACTCGAGGTGAGGAAATAACTGTGAACTTCAAGGTACGTGGCGACCAACCTTAATAATAATAATAATAATAATAATAATTTTATTTGCAGTAATGTGTACAGATAGATGTTACAAAAATAATTAAGAGTGGTCACACAAGCCAGAATAAGGGCATGCAAAATTTACAATGTTTAGATTGTCAAATAAAATGTTAATAAATTAATTAGAAGTATGTCATTAAATATGTCAGTGTGTCAATATTTAGCGCACTACTATAAAAAATTGTGACTAGTAGGATTTTTTTTGCAATGTGTAAAGTATTCAGTAATGGAATAAAAATTGTGGAACTGAAGCCACTTCCGAAGTTGAACGTTAAACTTCGTCATAGGCAATTCTTTGATGAAATCCGGAAGATCATTATAAATCCTAACAGACATTGCATAGCAGTTCCTTTGCAAAAATACTGTTGAAGCTTTACGCGGCAAGACCAATCTGTGTGCATTTCTGGTATTTCTAGGATAAACATCCTTTGCCATACTAAATAAATGCATGTTACCTTTCACAAATTTACATACATTTATTTACATTAAGGAAGTTTATTGCATGTAAACAGTGGCTGAAGCTCATTATTTTATTTGATTAATATTTTATCTATAATAGAAAGACGTTAACAATGACATGTTACCTTGACTACACTTCGATTCGACATCAGTCGGGATTGCTCCAGTTTTGCTCAAGTTATGACTTAGAATACCAATTTTGAGAATTCCTCGAGAAAATGCTTAAGGTATCGAGTTGGAGTCGAGTGACGTCTGAGGAAACGTCTTAGAATATGGGTGAAGTTCGAAAGTCATTCAAGGTTACATTTTTAAATCCCTTTGGCAATTGTATGTTCTCAATTTTTATCAATCTCAAAATACTAAATATAATACCCTGAAGTTATCTTAGTAACTATTATGAATTTTAAGTCCAGAATAAAAATATAAATAACTACTAAACTACTTAAAATATAATTATCTATATATATAAAAATGTTATGTTGGTTTGTGTACGCTTGAAAAATTCAAAAAGTTCTGCACCGATCGAGCTGAAATTTTAGCATGATATATAATCCGCATCAAGGATTGTTTTTATCGATTTTTTGCATCAGTCACATATCCGGGACCGTCTTTGTTTTGTTTCTCATTTCTCAACCATTCAATCACAATGTGCCTCAGCGAAGCGTGGCAGGGTACAGCTAGTATTATATATATATTAAGTAATATGATAATATAAATAAACATTTCCAGCAGAAGCAACAAAGGCGCCGTCCAATCCAAAAAGAAAAGGACCGAATCCTCTCGAATCGTTCCTCAAAGCGGACGACTAAGCAGTCACGGCAGTGATCCTACCAGTGCCAGTGCCTAAGAGACACATTTAGTGGAAAATCTAGAAAACTAAATAATATATCAGACGATATACAACCTTATCTGTAAGATACATTAGATGCTTTTTACAACGGCGTTATTTATTAAACGGAAACAAGTTTTAGGCTTTGCTAGTCCTTTATTTTGTTCAAGTTAATATTCTTCTAAACATCAACATGGTTTGGTAAATCAATATGACATTATACGTGGTGTAGACAATAAATATTAAAAAATCGTTGACAAATCCCAATGTGTATATTATAAATCCCTGATAACGCAACAAAATAGAGGCAATCCTATATTGTGCTTACATAATGTAAATATACAAAACATAATGTATTTAACTAACGCGTCGAAGGCTGCTAGTAATTCCGAAGATGGCAACATTAAAGTTTGTATAGAAAATACGTGACATAGATTTAGTTTAATTACATTTTTTTTATATTGTAATATTATACACGAAATATATTTAACTTCCGCGTGGAGTTTTCTTTTTTTTAATTATCTTTCAAAGATAAATGTAATTTAACAATATTTCTAGAACCGACATTATTCGAAGTACATTAAGTAAATTGGATCAAAATAAATGCCGATCGAATGCCACATCCTATGTTATATTTCTACAATTAATTACATTTTTCATGCCATCCCTATGAGATCTTCCAGACATATTTAAGACTAATCGTTTATGAGTATTGACTAATAATTTATTTACACAGTGTCTGTACAAATAACATAATATCTAAGCATGGTACACATATATAAATATTCTAAAGCTGTCGAATAACTTTACGATTTGTCATTTAAATTAAATCCAAAATAGAATGATCGTGTATTGATTATGCAATGTACTATTACACGTTGCTTATTGAATTATGTAACTTAATGTTGTATTTATGTAAAATATTAAGTATAACACATGGCAATTTATAACAAAAAGAAAATGAGAAATAAAGAATCTAATGACCCCAAGTCGCAAAAATAAACGGTGTAAATCTCATTTGACGATCACAAAGTATTTTAAAAGTATTTATAGTTTAAATAGTCAGCGTCAAATGTAACGACTATGTGATATTTTTGTCATTATAATTGCGAAATAAATAATTTAATACTGCACTTACTTTCACTGGACACTCGCTGTTCACACATATGAGAAGTATAAAAGACACATTAAACTGTGTGTTTGTTTTTAAACATATCGTCACTTAGCTAACTATACCTCGCAAGTCGAACTTACATACATTTTTAGGACGAAAAAATACAAAAAGCATTTCACGGGCATTAGAAATGAAAACTACTTATATCATTCTCCCGCAGGATATATCTTGGATTTAATGTTTGCCGCTTTTTCGTTTAATTGAATTTACAACCACAGCGGTCATACTTTTCATTTCAAAAACTGAAAAATTAATTTGCTGACTTGAGCGTCCCCAGAACTATTTCAATGTCGTGCTGTGATTGCGTTGTTATGATTTTTGTACGTCATTGGATTTTCGCCGACGAATTTAATCAAATCGACTAATTTTCGCCTTCCGCAGTATTATTAGCTAAGAGACGGTATTGGTAATATTCAATAAGATTCCTTAAGATCATTCAACGTCACTTGGGCACTTTACAGTTTTTTTGTATTCGTCTATTGTTTCGGTGAGAATTTTCTGGAATATGCTGTCGAATAATTGATTCTTGACGACCGCCTCGTCGGTGTGCAGCGAGGTCCACTCGGGCTCGCAGCGACGCCATTCCGCGAACAGTATGTCGTCCACGTGATCTGTGCGCCTTGAACCGACACCTGAAAAAAGAAAATAAAATGTGTACATTTCACACCCGGTAGAAATGAAACCTTCACAAAGCTACCTATCTCATTCTCTCCCAGGCCAAATCCTAAAGATGTATACGTTTGTCTCTTTTTAGTGTCACTAAAGAAGTTGTTACATGATTTCGGTGATGGAATCGTAGAAATTGCAGCTGCATATAATTTTCAGTACCCTAATTGTGTAACTCTCTCAGATTCAATGTGAAACCTCATTTTATAATAGATTGATGGTTCGACGCGCGAGCAGCGTGCAACAACACTCGTAGCGCCGTCAATGTACTACAAAACTGACTGTAACGACGATTCTGAGAGTTACCCTGCAGTTCCCTATTAGGCATTGTGTGCTATCACCTTCAGCCACTCACCATGGTGAGATTGTCATCAAGAACAAGTCTTTATCAATAAAAATAAATACATAGATTACTTACTCGACTACAATAATTAAATAAAACAATAGGAAGCGGAAATATTTTCCATGGTTTTGTAAACTTTGTTTAGATTAATTTGAGTGTGTGAAACATATCTGTTAGTTCTATGTAGGGTGTAAACACCCATTTAAAAAGTAGTATAATATGTTATCTATACTATTTATAATATGTTAGCTACACTATTTTCGAGTGACTATAGATCCCAGGAAACATTTGTTCTTTGGGAATGCAGATTAATACTAAATTGTGTAGATATTTACACCCAAACACAGAACAACAGTCATATTCATGGACCGAAACGTTCGTCCTGAGTTGGAATAGAACCCACGACTATTTTCACTAAACTGCCCGTCACCAGTATGCGTTCATTCAAGATCATACCTGACATTACAGTAGTAGGAGTACCGGAGAGAATTTCCTTTAATTGTTCAGATGTATTCTTTAGCAAGTTTTCATCGTCTATTGGTTCCTTTTGGGGGAGAAGATTACAGGCGTCCCACGGATTACTACTCTGCTCTTTCTTCTGCCTGTCTATGGTCTCTTGGCAAAAGTCTTTGAGGAACATGTCAAACGGGTCGTTTGGGTCGAAACTGTCGCTTATAAACGTGTTCACTTTGAGCTCTGTATCTTCATCGGATTGGAAGAGACGAGGCGGCTTCGGTGCACGGGTCTCCGTTGGGGGGGTGTATGGTGGGGGAGGCTTGTCCGGGATCTCACGGACGACCAGCAGCTGGCATTGCTGTTGCTCCAAGGCTTTTATCTGAAATCATTCGAAGAAGTTATTTATTTAAGGAACTATTTCCGTATTCACGATGTTCTAGCCCCTCAAAGCACTGGGTAGTTTGAGGGCTTAGGAGTGAATTATATCAATAACATTAAGACTTTTAGTATTTATAACATGAAACCTATGTAATTGTGTGTATCTTAATGTAAAAACTACTATTTTGTCGTTGCAAATAAACAAAATGTTATTATATTATTGATCAAACACTAACCAGTGTATTGGACGTCCAATAGTACATAGATACGTCGAATATCATCAAAATTTATATAATTATTAGTACCATTCTAACTACAACTAATAGATCTTTCAACGCTGTGCAATTATGCTTGCTATTTCATACAAAAATTCTTACATTCGATCGTTTTGACATTTAAATTAAAAGATCATCAGTAAAATGCTATTCAAAAGCTAATGCTTCTTAAAAAAGAGCTTGAATTCATCGATACTTAATTTAGATTTTTAATAATGATAATTTAGTAAAGTAAGTAATAATAATGTAATAGACATTCTTTACACAAGGCCATCCCAAGCTCTGCATAACTTCTTGTTTCTTGTTTTATGGAAACCAGGGAACTGATAAACTACATACACACCTTTTTCTTTTGTAAATACTTACCTATATACATTTACACCTCGACACAGATCAAACAGACATGTTTATGCAAACAAATGTTTATCCTGGGTGGGAATCGAACCCACGATCTGTGGCGTGACGGACAGGGTCTCTAACCACCAAGCCAACTAGCCCGTCAAAATATGTTCTATACAATATGCCTTTATTTAAATTTGTCTTGTTGTTTTCCTTCAATGAGGCCAAGGAAACTCCTGATTTCTTTTTAAAATCAAAAAATTTACCTCGATACACGTCTATCAGTGCCTCTACCATGAGTTGCTATCGAAACTTACTTTAGTCACTCGCGAGTAAACGACCATCGAACCCCATCGACTCATACTACCGATTTTAGTTCTTTAGGTGACCGCTAGTGGCGCTGTACACAGTTCCCATAGAAATGTTTAACGCCGTCGCTAGCGAGTACGTACGTTTAAAACTCATGGTAAAGGCTTTTTAAATGTATAAGTATTAATATTATAGATTATACTCAGACATATTAATGCACATACATTTTTGTCTGCGGTGGGAGTCGAACCGGGGTATCTAGCCACTACGCCACCAACCCATTACAAAATTTAAAGTATAAACGCAGGAATTGAAACCACGTCAAAAGGAGGTATCTATCGAAAAATCAGCTTCTTTTTAAATCACCAGAAATACCAATGAGGTGATATTTCTTTACAGAGAAAAAGAGACTTAGGTTATTCACCTCTCTCTCTATAGCTAGCTGTTGCCGCCGCAGCTCCTCTGCTTCGATGTGCACGGGCGAAGTCGGCGGGGACATCGAAGAGGCACTTGGACATAGCGGTGGGCTACTGGCGCTATTATCTGTGGAAATATAAAAATAACTAAGTACTATGATTGTAATATGTGTTGCTTATAATTTGGTAAATAATATCTGCAGCATTTTTAATACTAGATGCGCCCGCGACTTCGTACACGTTATAAATTTAAATTAAGGTCTTTTCCATGGGCCCATTTTGATGAAATAAAACCTATATGTTGCCGTAAGCTACCTTCCTGTGAACTTGTAAAGTTTAAAAATGGTCTTATTGTATTATTTTGCCCTACATCAGCCGCATACAGTTATTGCCAAATATTTTCAATGTACAGACGCGACGCTTCTACAGTTTTATTATAAATATACTTTAATGCTAATTCTGTGACAATTATATGAAACCTTATAAGTATGATTGATTTTAATGAAATCACCTATAAGTGAACGTAAAACAAATACTCTATTGGCAATCCTTCCAGTAGAATGCACATATATATAATAGTACCTTAGCAAAGCGTATAATAATACAATTATACAGGGATTCAAGACTAGTTTATTAAGTATCACAGTACGATTCTGCCTCACCTTTTACGATTCTGCCTCCCTTTTTCCCCCTTATTTTACTATAACGATACAGGAATGCGCGAAGAACCCCTTTATATATAATTTCCTTTAATGGCTCGATTTACCTAGCTATGGGTAGCGAATATCGATAGGGTATACGATACACCTACTGTTCAAACTCTACCTGTATGAATTAATTTGTTTCGCAAATCAAGCTAAACGACTTACCTGGGCGGTAAACCGCGCGGTACTTATCTTTACCCACAAATATCTCTTATATATTTAACAGGCCATCCAGAATCCTGTTATTTACAATCACAGTTCACAAGTGAATAATATTTATAAGAAACAATTACAATTCCCACACGAGTAGAGATATACAGAATCCCTTATACCATTTGTGATAGCACTCCGACTCTAATCTGTACTGAGAGTGTATTTTGTAAACACATCAACACATTCCCTCTGTGACCCCAATATTAACATGTGAATCTGTAAACAGAGATGACACATGTCTGTCCTTTGATTGAATTCATCCATTTTTTTAAGGGTATTGCCCACTTTCTCTAAATGGCGCCAGAAACGATTGTAATGTAATATGAAGTGTAGTTTTAGAAGTAACCACTTGGCACTATGATTGTGTTAATCCAGTAAGTGTACTATCGACTTTGAAATTAACTGTTTTAATACATTATAATTAACATTGTACTTTGTACTATACTAGCTTTTGCTCGAGGCATTCCCGCGCAGATTTCTGGATTTTACAGTCATATTCCTGCACTGTAAGATAATTTGTTTTATATTATACTAGCTATCAGTACTTGCGTTTCCGGGATAAAATTATGTCTATGCCGCCCTTCATGTCATAGGGTATGTGTGTGCCAAATTTCAGCAAGATTGATACAGTCGTTTAGCCATGACAGTGTAACAAACAAACTCACTGTCGCATTTATAATTGGGTAGCTGTGCCCCGCGGTTGACCCACCGCGTCGCATCGCCCGGCGCTATTACTTAGTTTTCTTTCTGACTTTTTAAAAGTCTATGTAAGATGTCTTTTTCAAAATTTGCTAACCATTTTTTACTGTTGCTCGGGTCCTATGGGTCGTTACGTGACTTTGTTGCCTTCCTAACTTATAACTTCCTGAAGAATAGGGCAACCGAATTAAAAAATATTTTTACAAATCTGGCTGGCAGTTCTAGAGCACGTGCAAAAACAAACTTTTCAGATTTATTATAGATAGAATAGATTTATATCGAGTTATATAACTACAGGTGATTGAATGGTTGTTATTCTTACATATAAACTTTCTTTTTTTATGTAAGTAGAACAGCGAATTCGGTCCCCAATATGTTAAGTGGTGACCGCAATCTGGAAATTAGCAATATCAGAGGCATCGAGAATGCGTTGTCGACCCCGCCACATGAATTCATTAAGCCCCGTGTGCCTGTAATCTCACTGGCGCCCTTATTTTTCAACCGAATAATATAAATGTGAATGTAAGTTTGTTTGTTTCGCTTTCATGGCTAAACGACTGAAACGATCTTGTTGAAATTTGACACACACTTTTATCTCGGGGTACAGGAGACAGCAAATATATTAAATACAGGCAGCACTACTGCCATAGCTGCTTTGCGACGAAAATAGGTGTGGTGGTAGTACTTACCCGGACGAACTCATCCTAACCTATGTACCTACTGAAAGCGAGCAAAGTATAATTGTTAGATAACCTAGATTGTATGAAGGTTAACACTATCTTCTATACTGTAATAAAACTGTAGAACCGTTGTGTCTGTAGATCCTAACAATATTATAAATGCAGTAAGTTTGTTTCTTTAACAGTTTAAAGGCAAGACCGATCTTGTAAAAAATTGCCACATACATAGTCAATAGTATAGACAAAGGCTACTTTTTATGCCTGGAACGACAGTTCTTTTAGTTGAAAATATTTATCCATAACAATAAGACAATTTTTAAAACTTATTCTGTCTGTCTGTAGTTAGGGGCAATATAGAGTTTATTTCATGAAAATTGGCTCACGGAAAATAGTTATAAATTACCTTGAAGAAATCACGCATAGAAGTTGCGGGCATAACTAGTCATGAATACATATTTGTTATTCTTTCTAGGAAGGTGTCACAGTAACAAATTTATTATTTAACAGCCAGTTTAAATGATAATATGGTGAAATTTTGTAACCATGTGTATCACACATATGTGCAATGGTTGTGGGTTTGAATCTATGTAAACTTAGTAACTTGGACATAAGTCCCTCCATTGATCTGAACTGAATAAATGTTTTTGAATATTGACAAATGTTGTTTTAGGTCGATAAAACCCACTACTCAACCTGAAAAATTTACCACTTAGCAGCTACATTTCAAATACCTGGGTTTTATATCTAGGTGTTATGTGGTCACCACCCTGCTTTCATTATTTATTTAGCTATATAATATATATATTTTTTACTCATATTATAAATGCAAACATTATAGAGGATAGATGTATGGATATCAGTTATTCATGCAAAACTACCAAACTGATTTAGATGAAACTTGGCACATAGATAGAGCATGCCTTGAAATAACATATAGGCTACTTTTTATTCCCAGAAATTGTAAGATCCTTCGGGAACGTGAGTAAAATAGCGGGTGTGCCCCACTAGTGTATATTTAAATATAGAACAATAAACTGTGTTCTATTGCCAACGAGATTGTGATCAAAAAGTTTCATCACTAACCCATATTTATTGATGTGGTGGATTTTGGGATAGTCCACACATCAGGCTCATCCGCTGAAGTGTTTTCAGGAGCAGCGGTGGCACCTGCGGGCACAGGCAATGGGCCCTGACTAGTCGCCACCGTCGGCTCCTTCTCATCATCGACACACAATGTTTCATCGACAATCCCATGTACACTAGCTTCTTCTACCACATTCTCTGTTACAGTCAAAATCACCACACAATTCTCACTGGATATGTCTTTCTCTAAGTCCTTTTCTGACTCCTTCTCCGACTCTTTCTCTGACTCCTTCTCCGACTCTTTTTCCGACTCCTTCTCCGACTCCGACTCCTTCTTCGACTCCCTATCTGACTCCTTCTCCGACTCCTTCGCCGACTCTTTTTCCGATTCTTTCTCCGACTCTTTCTCCGACTCCTTCTCTGACTCCTTTTCCAACTCATTTCCTAATTGATTTTCTAACTTCTTCTCCAACTCTTTACCTAATTCTTTGTCTAACTCTTTTTCTATCTCCTTCTCTAAATCTTTCTCGGATAAGTCTTGACAATCGTCGCTCTTGTCCTTGTTTAGATGTAAGGGATTCTCATCGAGACTCCTGTAGTACTGATCATACTCATCGATCATACTCCGGGCCGTGGACGCGGAGCTAGAACTTTCCAAGTCGCAATTCTTAATCTGCTCCATTAGCCTCCCGACGACATCGCTCCCGTTAAAATTACTATAATGAGTATTGGCTGACACGACTATATGTCTCAGCGCTTCTTCATTCACTTCGTATTGCTTACAGCCACTGAATATTTGCGGCAACGCAAGGTTCTGGAAGAGTATGTTCAGATACCCTCCGTCGACGACGACGAAGTTCTCCGCAGCCGTGTCAGTGGACTGGTCGACTAGGATGGGGCCTAGTATACTGTCCCCGGTCTGGATGGACTTCTCAGCGCTTGTGACGACGGTGACCTCAAGGTTCTGGGGCAGCTGGGCCCCGTCGGATAGCGAGTGCGACGTGGTGCTCTCCTCGCATCCGCTGCTCGTCAAATCGAAACACTTCACTGGCGATATGTTGCGGTCCATCGACATACACCTCTTTAACTTCTTCTTTCCTATTATGATTTGGTCGACGTCGACGTTGTTTTTCATTTTCAATTCTATATTCATCTTCGTCTTTATGAGCGCGGCTTTCCGTTTTTCCGAGAGTGTGAGCAGGGCTTTACGCATTCTCTGCATTTCCCCACATTCATGCTGCAGTTTAAGCAACGCGCCGCGCTGTTTCTTTTTCAATGCCGATATATCAGTGTTGTCTTGCTTCTTCTTCTTCTCCAGCCATAATATTTGGGACTTTGTGAAGTCTTTCAGTGCGTCCTCTCGCATTTTTAGCACGAACAAGAGATTTTTCGCTCGTCGCTGCTCATCGCGGATGAGTAGGTTAAGCTGTAATTAAAAGAACATAATTAATTCACTAATTCTATAATTAGTTACATACTTATGTAGCAATTAATATTCAAGAATTTCGAGTGTTACTATCGTAATTAACAAATGGTCAGAGAGTAGCCTCTGAGGTTTCTCTCGCTAGGTTAATATATCTGATGGCTAGTTAACGACTGTTCGCATTCCTAACATTATTACATGAAATTAAAGTGGACATAATATTTACAGATAAAAGAATAACACTCACCATACAAAGACTCTTGGATGCCATTGTTTCTGTATCGCAAACATTTGCGTCATTCTCGAAGTTGGATAACAAATTGGTGTAGTCCGGATCATTGTCATCGAACGCAGCGTCACTGGCATAATCACCAACATTATTATCTCTAAAACATTTGTCCGAAAGAGAGCAACTCTCCAAATATTGTAGGGATTCAAAGAATGAATCTAAAAAATTAAGCTCCTTCTGAAACTGTTCGCATACATAGTCGCCTTGTAACAAACTAGTACTGCCACTTATTGTGCTAATTATATCCGACGGTTTCATTAATTTATCGCTATTAAAGACGTACGAACAATTAAGCGACTTCGGTTCATTAGTACAGTCGTTGTACTGAACTTTTGACTTGTCCTTATTTTGTGCGACGCCCTGCGATTCATTGTTCTTCGTTTCCGACTTGAATACCGACACAACGTTCATTGGGTACGATATGGGACTAGATAATTGATTAGAATTGGTTATGTCTTTACAGAATACTTCGAAATCAATCTTGTGGCTCGTCGCATAGGTTGAAGCTCCTCTCATTTCATAGGATGCTCGCCTGCCGAGCTCAGCAGTACTTCGCAATTCCTCCTTATTAGCAACCTCACAAGGTGTGGCATTTGCCATAGGGGCTCGCAGTTCAGGCAAAAATTTTTCGCTTAAACCGAATGCAATATCTCTCGTTTCGCTTTTATCTTTTATCAGCGTTACATTTGGTATTTCAAGGCTATCGTATATTTCCTTGATGATCTCCGTTTGTGTGTCCACAGTCTCGACGCATTTACAAACGGTTTCAAAGTCAAGATGGTCCATTTCTGTCGTTCGATCGACCGCTATCGGTATTGGATCCGTCCCTATATTCACATCTTTAAAATTTACTGTCTTATCTGTCTCAGTGCCGCAGTCCCTCTTCTCTGTGACTCTTTCCAATGCATAAAGTGAGCTGATAGTTTTATCCGGTGCAACATTTTGTTTTTGGTATTTCTCATCCAGCGGGACATGTATGACTGTTATAGAATTATTTTTTATTTTCGCTTCTTTTAAAACCGTTTTGTTCTGTGGGGGCTTATTAGGTCGTAATCTGTCGACGGGTTTCTTCGAAGAAATGCCTTTTATGCCCTCGATTAATTTACTTATGTGCAATTGTTTACCACTTTCACTTGGACTTACTAATTTTTTACTTAGACTATTTTTTGATGGTGCATTTGCACTTTTTATTGTCCGGTTTGTATCTAGAAAACATAATTAAAACGTTATGATTACAATGATAGGCAAAAAAAATCAAACATGAATTTCTAAGTCACATACCTTTTTCTTTCATATTTCGATTTTTATTACTATCCATAGATATGCTACTAATGTTAGGTTTCCCTTTGTGAGTCAGCTTCGGGATGGCTAGTTCCTTCTTACGAATATTATATATATTATTCATTCTGGTACTAGATTTCGTTTCCTTGGCAGCTAGAATCAAAATTAAATTAGTGATAAGACTATTTGAGTAATCTACAATCCCATGGTTTTAAGCAATGCACTAGTTATCCATTCAGACTAATCTATAATATGAATATTTTTTCTATATGAAAATTTGCCACAGTGACTGCTATTGTTAAGAGTTTGGCTTGATTTCGCATTAGGCTACATTCAGTAATTTTGCAGAAGGCATAAATAACATCGCTTAAGCAACACAGGGGTTATAATAACTACATATTTATAAGCATGAAGTCACAGCATGCAAATATATCTTCTAATAACAGTGTAGTAATAACATAAATAAAACACATACAATTTTTGAAACTAGCTTACAATTCAAAGAAATATACAAAATTAAGCTTAAACTGCTTTAATAAATTAAAATTAACATAGTTATGCCTTTGGTTTGCATAAATGATACTTCTGACAATATCACAGTGATCATTGACAATATAGCTGAAAGTAGACAAGTGTCAATCAAACTTGTTGGTTTCAAGGATTTTAAGGAGAAAGGTTGGATATTCAATTCAAGGTACTTCAGCTCAGGGGTAATACAAAGCACCTTACCAGCATGCTGTCACTACACCATAATAGTCTCGGACATTTATAGTGTTTGTGATTCTAATGAAAATAAAATTATTAAAATCAAATTTGAATAGATACTTAATGGTGTCTCATGCATACAAGTAGTTGAAATACTGCCAGTCAGTCAAAAGGAATGAGCGGGAAGACATAACAGGATTATTGCTAGTTGGTATATCAGTCAGCCAGTGCAAATACTAAATACATCAACAGACAGGAATATCAGCATCTAACAACATTGAAGGAGGAAGCAGTACTTACATTTATTAGGAGAGTTTAGTCTTGATGTATGTTTTTTTGAGTCTTTTGTAGTCTCCACTGATCTATTAGATGTTTTTACAGTATTCCTCTTCGAGTCTTTGGCTGTGATAACAAATAAGTGTTAGTAGGAGTGTTAAAAGCAAGTATTATGTAGTAAAATAGTATGTACATGGTAATAGTAACTGTTTACACTACAACAAAATATAGACCTTAACCTATAGCAACTACTTATAAAATTGTAATACATACAAAATCTTGGGTGTAGATCATTCTCATCATCTTCAGAAATGGTAACTATTTTCCTTGTAGTACGATTTGGGTGTGTATACTTCTGTGAAGACAAAAACTCTGGCTCTAATGATCGACTGGACTTGAAATCTGTCTCATCACCAAGGGAAATTATGCGACGCAACTTGGGCTGCAGGGTGTAGCTCTGCTGGGGCCATGACACTGAAACAATCACACTAATATATACTTTTCATACTCCATGTTCCGGAGGGATCTAATGTATACCAGGATATAGCATAGCCTATGTTGATCTGGAATAATGCACCCTTCAAATGGTGAAAGTATTGCAGACAGATGCTGTTGTCATGGATATACCCTCTGCAGATATGGAATCTCTCTCCCAATAATATTAGTAGACATTTTGTTGTATGTTAGTAACTTCATCAAATATAAATTGATTAGAATGATATGAGGTATACAGACAGATTTAATAATCATGAGAAATCATTAGAATGATCCGGAAAGAGGTTAAAAATCAAGTTTCAAAGGTGTGACAAAGAAGAATGATTTATAAGCATTTTTGTAAAGCTCCTGGGCAGAACCTATTCATAATTTTGCTTAGTATCAAATATTTTTAATAGAAATGTAGTGAAACATAGATTCTAATAAATCCCGCAGCCTTGGCATGAAGGTAACCTATTTAAATATCCCCCACTGGTGCATACCTGATTTTTTTTAGTAGTCTTTATGTTTATTAAAGATATCATATTCTGTTAAGTTTGTAACATCAGTAGGTTTGACCTTCATAAGTGCCCTTTTCTTTCTGTTCCTTCACATTTTATATACATACAAATTATTATCCAATATCTTTAGAGGTTACTCAAGCAGATTTGAGGCAAAACATATATGTTTCATGTAAATTATATACTTAGTTATTGAATGCAGGAATAATAGGCAATAATCAATATTTTATTTTTGAAATTAAATTTTGTTTAAGCAGTAGATTTCAAGGCTTATCACTCCACCTTTGATATGTAGCTTTATGCCTAACCAAGTTAGTTTTAAGATGAATAAACCATACATCAGGCCAGAGTATGACTACATCACATAAGGCTGCATAAATATAATTCATAGCTGTTTGTGTATAATTTAAACCAATACAATAAATTGTGGAGGCAAAGAGAACTTTATTGTTTAGGAAGCCGACTTATATTGCGGTAATTGCATAGTTTTGCAAATAAATGCGAACAAAATATCGATGAATACGCCAATCGTTAAAGATTTAAATCATACCTTGTGAATCAAAATCGAACCCAGGCAATTTGGTATATTTTATAACAGTATTTTTTGATTTAACAGGCGTAGGGAAACTTGGTTCTTGAAGTAGAAAAAAACCGTACAGTTGATTTGGATCTTGAGACTTCGGTGATGCCGAAGCATCCATCATTCACACACTGTTTTATTTTGCATAAATTATGATGCAACCATTTTAAGACCCACAACACAATAATTTATTACTAGGCATAAAAACAATCACAATTTTCATATGGATAGTTTTATATTTTCTTCACATTTTTAATTTTTTGAATAAATGTTTCTATTTCTTTTTCTAAAATGTCGTTGTTTTGTCTTTCTGTCCTGTCAGGTCTTTTTGCTCTATGAAAATGTTGTCTTGCGTCACTTTTTAATACTCTATTCCTGCATGGCCAAGGAGCTGTGCATAAAAATAAGTTTTATTTATTTATATTATTTGTATTTGTTATGGTTTTTTTTAATTTCTAGACTTTTAAAAACATTAGGAACTCATACCAATAGCACACATTAAGAAACATCGTACATATCGGTTCACTATTCAATATAACAAAACTTGCATAGAATTATACATTCCAGCAACCGTCGATCACTAAAACTTATTTCCTTTTGTGACCGGCATGTGTTAAGGTGATCAGCTAGAGAACCAATAATTTAATAAAAGTGTTTATTTATGTACCTGCAATCCAAACCTGAAAATCGGCAGGTGTGTCATCATCTAGCTTGAGTAAAACAATGACAGAAGGCGGAAACCAAAAAATTTTTACTGTCTATTGCAGTTTAATATTACAGTTTATTGCCGTACAAGTTTAGTTGTTTTCCTGCACTTCCAACATTATTAAATAAAATCTATGGTTCAATATAAATAGGTTCGCTTGGATCAAATAATAAATCAGCAGTACAAATAAGCTCGAAAAAAGTGCTGGTTAAATTCTGCGTCATTCCGACTTCATAGACATCATCGCCCCAGTGCCGGATTAAGAAAGCGCGGTGCCCGTAGTACATTCTATTGAAGGCTTGTGGTCTGCTATGGATTCATAAGTATACTTAAGCCTTAGAATTTTAAGCTTCTTTAGGTCTTACAAATAAATAGACAATTTCAACATTTTAAATCGAGCCATTTGAATTCTGCTGTCACAGGCATTACGCATGCATTCTGAGAGTCTAGTAAGGGTGTTGGCGTGCGTCAGAATTTTGTGGAGCCAATTATTGGAACTATTTAATATGTATACGAACGACTTTTTGTTGAATTTTTGCACTAACCGTATAAATTTCTGTTTTATTTTCGCCATACAAATAGTCGGCTACCGATTGTCTAACGTGGATTGTCTTAGTCTGAAAAAGTGTTACGTTTCAGTAGTGTGTATCAGGAATCAGTTAAGGGGACCCGGTGGTCTAGAATTTTCGAAAAATCGTTTTTTTTTTTTACATGTTTCGAAAGTACATATAGTATTTCAAAATTATACTGTTAAAATTTGGTGACAAAATTCCGAGTATTTCTATATTTAAAACCCATTACAATGTCAGGTAGACGATCGGTGAGTTGGGCTCCATTGTTCGCTAATTGCAGCTGCTCGGGTCCGTATACCTGACTTAGACTATTGTATGAATTTAACGGGAAATATTTTAGTTTTAAGAGTTGTTCAGTTAGTTTAACGTGTTTCTCAGCGACAGCAACATCGAGTGTAATAATATTACAGAAATAATTTTATAATAACATCAATAATTTTATAGTGATATCGAGTGAAATAATTTTATAAAACCAATGGATCGTAAGCAGGGCCAAACTAGTAGCAGAAGATGATGGACGTAATGGGTATTAAAATCGGCCCATACGCCGATCAACTAGCCCTAGATCGTGATGAGCGAAGAATCTATAAGGCTGATCGTCAAAGCACAAGTGACTCCAAAGAGGCAAGAACTGCTCGTAAAAAATCCAAGAGTCAAGAAAATGAAGACTATGAGAGAACAGAGGGAATCCTTTATGGTGCTGGGATCGCCGATTAATCGTAAGTGCATATTTCAATACAATTTCTTGAGAATATAGTTACTTAAAACTTTAAACGCGTTTATCTCGAAACTACTTTTTTTGGTCAACTGAAGCATAAAAAAAAAACGGTTCGACCGATTCGTCTGAAATTTTAACAGGTCATTCTCAATAGTACTGGCTCTCGCCGGGACTAGAAAAAATATTTTCTGTTGAGTATTTCTATTTTTTTTATTAAAAAAACATTGCAAAAAAAGAGTCGTTTTCAGACTCGTACTTTGAATTACGCGCCATTTTGTCAATTTTTTTTTTTATTCTAGTCCCCGCCATAACTATACTTATACTGATTAAAAATCCGTCTTATTTTTTAATTTCAGATCAAAGGGAGAGATAAAACCTCCTTCAGCAGCCAGGTCCTTTTTTTTTGAGAGGGGAACTTCAGCGCCACTTTTGGAATTAAAAAAAAAAAAAAATTTTGTGTTTACCATCATTTTTGTATTGTTAATAAGTAATAAAATAAGCCTAAAACAATTTAAAACCCTTAGTCATTTCTGTCATATCAAAAAAAAATTTTAAAAATTGGCAAAATTTTAGGCCGCTAGACCACCGGGTCCCCTTAACCGATGGGTTTGATGTGGGGCATGATGGTTTGACTTTGGTGCCTTGGAAGTTTAGGTGGCCGTTACCGGGGACGCCAGATGTGTCGATACTCTCCTAGCGTTCCATCTTCCAGAGTCTTTTCGTAACACTTTCTTTTTGCAAACCTAAGAAATAAAGATAATCTAAGAGAAGAGTCAGAGACAGAAATAAAAGAGCATTGCTAAAGAATGCGATGAGGAAAATTATCAACAACAACAAGGTTTGGGAAAGCTAAGGTAAGATCAACTGCAATTTGGGATGGGTGAATTTGCAATTCTTCAAGTTGCCGAGCCATTATTTAGGATGCTCACATTAAGGTCTTCTAACAAAATCCAGAATATAAGAAGAAACAGAATCACATAACTAAGATCTCCAAAAAATAGGGTGTTAAATGATAAGGAAAAGGAAACAGTCCTATTGATAAGGAGTGCGCAACTTGCCACCCCATCATACCGATCACCTCTAAGACCTGGAAATACTGGAATCCTGAAGACATGTGGATCATTTTAATAAGCTAATGATTTCGTGTTTTTATTGATATATGTTTCTACTGTCACATTGATAGAGACTTAAAGCCATCGTTAAAAATTAAATGACAAAATCAGTTGTTAAAGCAGCATGATAGCATAATGCGGCATTATGTCACCCACAAGAAAGAAGAAACAAAAGAGGACTTGGAAGGTCATTAGGATTAAGTAGGTTGATTTTGATGTGATGACTGGAGATTGAGAAATATCCTGATGAATGTGAATGTCACATTATAACCCTTCCGTTACATTGGTAACGGTGACGCTCCGAAAAGACAGTCTCTCTGTAAGATTGTTAGTCTGCCTGACAGCCGGCCTAATTAAAATAAAAAGAACCGAAAGCAGATATTGGAAGTTAGCTGTCAAAATCTGTTAAATTTTAAAACTACTAATCAGCCCCTCTATTCAGTAAATAAATACAAACTACTTTGCCGAGCCTGCACAACGGTGAGCTTGATTCTTACTTAATCGCGTAGTTAGCCAAAGAGACAGAGCATGGAGGTCGCGACGAAACATCGTTGAGCTTGTGTCATTTGCCCTACAGAATAGAAGCCCAGGCCCAAACTAGGGGTGCTACAGATATGAAATTTTGGTTCCGGATATGGATACGGATATATGAATACTATTATATCGGTTTCGGTTACAGTTACGGATATTAAATTATTATTATATTTTTTTTATTGTTTTGTTTAATATACTGTACAAAGCACTAAAACGTACATGTAGCCACATAACGCAACCTTAAGGGGTATATCTGTAAGTGGCGATTTCGGATTGTCTAATATTTCGGTTACTTATAGTGGATTTTTTAGGAATTATAATCGGAGCATACAAATAATTACAAATAAAGATTTGACATTTTTCTAAGCTATCGTTTATACGGTTGGTACTAAAACACTAAATTAACACAACATTTTGTATTAGTTTATATTATATTATTCATTATTCCTTTAGAATCGTTATGTACTTAAAAATAGTTTAAGTTTGACTTAGTTCTAAATAAGAACTATGTTTGTGTCCTTAGGCACATCAGAAACTCATCCGATCAATCAGCCTGTTTTAGAGCCATTATTATCAAGTAATCCATAACAGCCTGATTGAAACTAACATCTCTCATACACGCACATTCAGTCTTGATCATGAGAGTATAAATGTTCTATGGTCTTGATTGACTCAAGCCAGGTATGCCTGGCTATGGACTGTCTATGGACATGGGGTATCTCTATCTTTATGGTTTTTGAGGACAAACGATGACTCTATGAGTATAGGAAGTGTACACAGAAACTGAAACTTATTGTCACCCTGAGCTGTTACCCCATAAACCCCGCCCCACCCCACTCGTCTTGATCGCGTAAAAGTTTTACTAAGACTTTACCATAGACATAAAAAAATGAAAAGAATGTATCTGTCTGTCTATACTAATGTTCATATGCTGTGGCTAAAGTAATTGTGGCAAAGCGACTCATGGACGGCTGCGGAAATTAATTTTGATCCAGTTAATTTATGTACTCTCGTGTTTCGATTAAAGAACAACTTTAATAAATTGTGATCCAATCGTTTTACAGCAGCAAGACATTCAATCTCATAAAAAGTTTAAATTTAGAGATTAATATATATATATATAGTCGTTTCGGGAAGTCGGTGGGCACATTTTTTGTTGTCGAAATGAAGTGTATCCGTAGACAGTGGCGAGTAGCTAAATTCGTATTCTTGTGATTAAATTCGTGGTAATAGTGTTTACAATATGCAATCATTGAATTTCCATCACAGATTTAAAAGATAATGGCTTAAGAACAATGTATTCAAGTAATGTCAACGGGAATTGAAGTCTCGTTGTAACGGGCGGAATCGTAACAAACTTGTACACCATTAGACGTAAGTACTTATTTTCCTGAAAATTGTATTGCCTAAAGTGAGCTATGTATGTTGGTAGCCATTTTATATCTGTCCCGTTTACATCTAGGTTTGCGCAGCGTATCTACGTCTATCGCAGCTCCGCCTTGAAATGCAGGCGATCGACTGCACTAAATGTCAGTCAATCAAATTTCAAAATGACCTCAAATAATATCTGCTCGTAAATTTTTCAAATCCTCACAAAATTGCATTATTATGAATATTCTAGTGCTGAACAGGTGAAATAGATGCAATGTCACAATTTTTTAATGTTGGCCATTATTTACACTGTACACCTTTAAAAAATACTCTATGGCATGTTTTGTGATTTATGGATCTGCAGTTACAATGCATGCTAGTGTATCTTGATGTATTGATTAGGTCTCTCCGGTTGGTACTGCCCTATTTTATTTACTATGTATATCTATGTGATGACACCTCTATGTGTGTGTGTGTGCATGCAGCCTCCCTTCAATGTAGGGTTCCTGGAATTCTGTTCCTCTCAATCAATACAGCTAGTTGGCTGGGCTCTGGCAGAAGGAGCTGTACAGTTTCAGTGTAAACCTGTCTCTTGCCTTTAATGGTTATAGTGAATTCTTTACCAAATAGTATGTGGGAAATCTTTACCAAATATTAGTATTTGTATTTGCTCAAGATGAGTATTTATACAACTCTGATATTTGGGTTTTTCACTTATGGTTTTGTGCAGTCAATAACAGTGAACATGAACCGGCTTCTGTACCGCAAACGCAAAAAGGCCCCCCATGAACCTGCTAAGAGTAAAGGAAACAGCAAGGACTGGTAGGAATATTATCAAAAATTATTTTATTTACAATTTAAATAAAGTGATACTTGAATATACACCACAATTTTTTGTAGATTTCTATAAAAAGATATTCTTGAAGACTTGGCTTCTAGTATGGCCTTGGGGCACTATGGAACAAGTGACAATTCTAGAAGCATTCCATATTTTGTTCAATTTGAACAGTTTTGAAATGGAACTTAAATAGTTCAATTCAAATAAGCCTTCACAAGCATAACAAAGGACTAATACTGGTTTGGAATTGGTTGTTTTTACTGAGAGGCTAAGAGTCGGCCATTTAATTAGTCTCACTGAAAATATTTGAACATTATAAGCATAGTGAATAAATAATAAAACCTACAGTTATTTAGGTAACCAGTAAAACTATCAATAACAGACCAAAAATAAAAACCTTGAAGAACAATTAGATAGTAATGAGAAAATAATATAATAATTCTAAGTGCCGAATATATGAATAATTAACTGACAAGAGAAAAAACACTTACAAGATAAAGCTGGGAAAGACAAAACTTTATCACTGGATCTCTTTTAGTGAAAACATTTTTTTTTTTAAATAATTGTAGCGGAAATTAATTTAACCTAACCCTGTAATTTTAAACATACACAACTTTTAAGTTGGTGAAGAAAAATACTCATCAGATTTACGATGAGCTCCTGTGACAGTTTGAGTGTAGCCTTGGTGTATTGGTGATTAGGAAAACCATGATTTTTTTTTGTTTTACAGAACTTTCTCAATTTTGACCATGATCATCCCTGTGAAAGATTGATTTTGGATTGAAAGGTTTAGTGAAAACAAGATGATTTTGAAACACTTTGGCAACAAAAGAAGGGTTATATTTTATCGACTATTTTAACATCTTGTGTCAGTTAATGGACCGGGTCGGGGGTATTCGCCAATTTCCGTGAAGCTTCGTTTAGAGCTGTGCTCTAAGCACAAACATTTATCGTAAGCGTATCGTCATCGTATCGAGTGCGCCAAAATCCAATGCAATTGGAAATTTAAAATCGCGCAATGTCATGGTATGCGCAGTGCCGGATTAACCACGTAGCAAGAGTAGCAATTGCTACAGGCCCCGCGCAAAAGGGGGCCCTCAATACGATGACGCTACGCTTGCGATAAATGTGCGCTGATTCGCGCGCAAGTCGCAAGCGCCGCCTGCGAGCGCACGTTTTAAATGTAAAGCTTAAAATATTTAAAATGTTTTTTTACATGTATTAAGTTACTACTTAGTTTGTTAATAAAAAAAAGACAATGTGTGATAATAAAAAAAAAAAAAAAATATTTTTTTTTTTAATTTTATTTCTAATTGTTGCTTTTTATTGAGAAATACTTACAAAGTAACAAGTCGCCGATTACAAAATTGGCTGGATAGTCGGGATTACCGACTAGTCGGACCATAGTAATATGTTTATATCAACAGTAAATGTGAAGGCCTACTTGAATGAAAACATTTCATTTCATAGTACAGGCCGCGGGGGGCTTTTTTGTCTACGGATATTCGGTGCCATTATTCATTTCTAAAAACAATGGTGATACATAACGTTTTAAAAAAAAAATATTTATATTAGTTTAATAAAACAGTTTGGTAGGGACACATATGGCAAAGCGGGATGATAACTTATGCCCAGCAGTGGGGTACTCGCGGGTAGTGAAAATAATTATTATATTTAAAACGTAGAATTCAACGAAATCATCCATCTTGTCTATCTACAATAGAGAAATCAGTGAACACCGATATTGTGCGTCCACCCTAATATGTGATTGGATTATCGCAGTTATGCCTCTTTGATTGCGGTCAATTAACATATTATCGCCTGGATTGTACTCAACCACTAAGCTGTAATACGTTAGATTGCGGACGTATATAATGCAAGTTGTTCCGCCGTAATATTTTTTAGACGTCACTATCGTGCGTTCTTGTCAAAGTTATTGATTTTTATGAAAAACATATAGTTCGTTAGATTACGACATGGTTCTAAGAGGATGAAATAAATTAATATTTTTTTGGGGGATTGAATCAATATAATCTATTTATTGTCAATATTTGTCATCTCAACTTTAGTAAATGAAAATGTTCACGGATTATATTTAAGTTAATCAACAATGGAGTTGATACCAAAGTCTGAAAAATCAGTGATGTGATTTGTTATAAGTAGCTGAATATTTTGGGGCCTGGACACCGGCGCATCTTTCAGATTCTCCTCTAAGAAGCTGAAATTTTTCAAGAGTCGGCGTAATTTCATGCAACACTTGTATATGGTTTGAGTGTTTTCTTACCAGACATATGTTTTGTTTGTGGGGACTTGTACTTATGTATTTTTGTGAGGTGAATATGTAGTTTGTATTTGTTGTCATGCTCTTATTAATAATAGTGTACATTTATGTTGTTGCATAATAATAACCATTTATTTTCCACTAAGCACAATATGTATCACGGGAGACCAGCAATCAGTGCCTAAGTTTAATGAACACATTATTATTGCACTTCTTTATGATTGTGCATGAATGTGTCAAATTATGGTCATAATATGTAGTTACTTGAATAGGTGTATGAGGTATTATTACAATCATACAATGCATCTTATACAACATGGATGTGTCATGTCAAAATGGTTAATCACAATAGTTGGTTCAGTTGTATCCTGATTACCGAGGGATTCAACTAGTGTGTTGTATTTCAATATAAAATTTGCCCGGTTTACAATCCTCTGAGGGAACATCTGCTTATTTTTTATTACCATACTACCTTTCAGCTTGTGTTATGTTGCCCAAGTGTATATATTCCTCCTTGTATGTATATCATTTTATTTATTGCACTGTAGACTAAATGCTTTGATGGACCAAGTGAACACAATTTTTTTTGTTGATGTGGTATGCCAAATTGTTTAGTCATTGCTTATTTTGAGATTAAATCATAGGTCATAGCTGAAATCTGCTAGAAGAAAGAAGCCTTTGCTAAGAGGCAAACTGAATTGAGATCTCTCTCTAACAAAATAATAAGATCAATAAGTGACTGAAAATTCAAACAAATAACAAAGCTTTAATAAAAACAAATGGTTATCATTTGTTTTATGCTAAATTTGTTTATTCCTTGTTGACCTGTAACCATCCATCCTCAGTCGATTTAAGCTCACATCTCTCATAGCTCTGTTTAGAAAGGCCAGACTTTTGCAGCCCTAAGCCGAGTGAAGGGACAAGAGGACTTGCTATCCCATGGCTTAAGTATAAAGTCTATATTTGACAGTACATTTTCAAAACATTATAAATAATAGATTTTCAAGCAGGTTCTTTGCAATTATAAGAGAAGATGTACTTATGGATAAAAATTAACTCAACACAACTTTTTGATTTTATGTAGCTTATTGGTTTTATATGATTCAGTGTTCTGTACATTTCTACTATTTATTAATCTGTGCTTTGGCCTTAAAACCCACTTATTAAATATTTATGAATGGAAAATTGTTTTCAGTTTTTACTCAATTTGTATTCTGAAGAATATAAATGGCTTGGGTCCAGGGTCAGAGATTTTATCGAGAAAATGTACATTTACCCTTAATTTGACATACAAATTATATGTTGAAAATAGTTTTGTCTTTGAAAGTGAAATGGGACCCGAGGCCCAGTTAGCTTACTTGATGACATGATTAATTTAATAATAAGTACCTTTTTCATAATGCATGCACTTGTTTTTATTGTGGCCATATTACTGTCTTGCATACTATGTTAGCAGCTTTTATTATCTATTGTTCTTTACTTTCTTCTTACACAGTCACAATTTAGTGTGAAGGATCTACACTATTCTATTATCATAACTCGTTTTAGGGTCGTAAACTGGAGGTAGGTATTAAATGATAATCCACCTGCATTTTAGGTCTTTGTAAGTTAATGTAGGCAATACAGTACAAGTTTGCGGGCTTTATAATATACTATCCTGTTTAAATACGTATTATATAAGCAAAATCGTTTTTAAATACAAATTTGTATTCATAAAAAGAAAAACATGCTTAAATATAAAATTTCAACTTTTCGGTTTTCTAAGTGTACTCGTATATAGACTTTTCTTTAAGTGTAACATCTGTAAGGCGCTTACTTGTTATGCGTTCATAATAAGCGGGATCTTTCAACTGTATTCGTCGACATGTTAGTCGATTTGCTGCTTTAAAAGTAATCATTCAATCAACTGGATCAATTGTTCACGATCATCGACGCCGCCGTAGTTAATAGCCATATATAAATCAAAAGAAACCATAATACGGGGTTGGCACTACTTTATTGAAAGGCATTTTGATTCTATTCACATATTAACATCAAATTAGTTTTTGAAGACATTTCAAGATGGAAAATGTATTATTGTTGTTAACGTCCAAAATCCAATACCAATAACAGAGCGAAGACGCGCAATGCTCTTTAGCTGACCCAGTTTATATCATGTTATAATGAATACTAATATAAGCCAGTAAACTCCATAACTTTACAAGCTCCCGCCCTGCGATTTTACGCGCGTTTTGTAGGGATTACTTACACGTTCACAAAATACACAAAGCAAAACTGGAACAACAACTTACCAAGTGAGGAGTGGATTAACAATAACATAGTAAATAAAAGAAACACGATATGACACAAAACCAAGTAAAAATAACAACAAACACTGACATAACTGGAAACAAAGAAAATGACGATACATTCACATCAATACACTTAATAACCTAGAATCTCTACTTGCAGTGACAAAATGGCGGTGAAGAAACACGAATTAGTGCACAACAATGGAAACCAAGTGGACCTGTCATCTTTGAAGCAGTACATTCAGCTAATGAATGAACAGCCGAACTACTTGCCACCACCGAATGAGCTGGTCAAGCATTGTCAAGATATCGTCAAGTGTCTTGGTAAGCAATTTATCTTATACCATATCCAATGCCTAGATTCTAGCCTTATCCTCAAGAAGCTGTTTAAATTTATCATCAGGGTTCGCTAAAGTCTGCTTCAAAAAAAATATTAGGTTCTTTTGTCATGTATGCCGACAAATAATCAGACGGTCCACCTGATGGTAAGTGGTAACCGCCGCAATGGCAATATGGTAATCTGCAACACCAGGGGCATCGCCAATGCATTGTCGACACCGTGACGTGAAGTTGTTAAGTCTCATGTGCCTGCTTAACCAAAACAGTATTACAAGTACACTACTTCACGGGGGAATTGGGTATGGGGGCAGTACTTCCCCGGACGAATTCTTCACAAAGAGCTCTACTTCTAAATTGCTGTCTAAGTCTAAGCACGAAGTTATCTTAGGTGATTTTTTCTCATACGACTAGAAATCTGCGTCTTCGTTAAATATAATATTAATCAATGTTATTTCAACGGTATTTATGCGCTGTTGCTACCGAATGTATAAAAATCTTATAGCTTGATTGTAAAGCCAAACATAAAACGAACGTTTATTGCTCTAAGTACCTACGATGTTCACAAAACATGATTAAATTTACCTTCACAAAAAATTACGGAAAGAATAAATACTTACAACATAAACGATTATTTTAATGACGATATTTCTTGGTTGTAGAGCTCGCTCCAGCAGGACACATTTTAATGTATAAATAAAGTCTTGTTTTGAAAAGAGTAATTGCAGTTTATTGCCGGCTCTTCTCAGTAAAAGCAACCTTCCGAAACGGCCTTAGTCTGACCATTCAACAAGTGCCTGTGGAGGCATTTTTGAATAAATATATTTATATTCAATATATATTTATTTACATGATGTCTCCTTACCTTTTTAGAGTAATAGGGCAAACCTGTCGAACGAAGTTATGGTGTTATATATTGTTATAAACCTGTATCTAATACGAAGGTTATATCTCCGATCGATTGACACACCTTCGTTGCCGTTCGGAAATAGACGTTAGACATTTTTACGGTTTCTAAACGAGTTTCTACGATTACTAAATTTCACCCGTGCGTGATAACACCTGGGTTAACTGAAATAAAGGTGTCGGTAAACGGTCAGACAAATCTGACAATATATATAGATATAAAAAATTACGTTTGTATGTTTGCTGTCTATAGTATCTTATACCTGCCGATAGCTATGAAACTTCAGAGTTGTACTATACTCGTATACATTCGCAAATAAAACGCAACGTATGCCGAAAGGCTGTAGCTGAATATTTTTATTGAAAAACCAATATCTTTTAGCAACCCGCACGCAAGGCGACGAGGATGAGCTATGGGATCTGGTGCAATCCATTGAAGAATTCTTGCTGCGCGTCATGAACAGCGTGCACCACAGCGTTAAGCACGAGGTCGTCACTGCGATTCTTGACAAATTCTACACAATCATATCGGACCCGCGTAAGTGAAAAATCTACTATTCACTTTCTAGGTCAATCCACGCGCCGTCATCTGATTCCAGACTACCAACACAGCTTGTTGCATTATACATGTTTTATATTTACAACCAAACGGGACAAATATTACATGCACTGTTCGATTCCAATTAGCATCATTGAACCTTAATTGATATGTCTTTGAAATTATTACGCTTGACCACAAATGGTCAATTGAACTCGTTTTCGCGGACGGATCACCTAAAGGTAAGTAAGTACCCATTAGATTTTCTAGAAAATTGGTGGTGCGAAGCTGTAAAAATGGATATAGGGCAACGGTGTTCAGGTGAAAGTGCCGGAACAGATTTTCAACTACTTTCAATGAATGGCTGAAATTCACCGTTGTTGGACGTTTAAAATCCTGTATCATTTAAGTGTGGATATACGCAATTGATCTTGCTCGATTGAGCGCACTGATGGGCGAGCAAAGTGTTAAGGAATATAGCGAAAATAGTTACAAAAGAGAGTAGGGGAAAAAATAGGCAACCATTGAAACCAAGCTTCTGACTCAAAAAAATATCATTATTTTTATAAACAAAACATCTCTTATAAAAAGTAATAATTCGTAATAATAATAAGTAAGTAAAAAGACGTTAAAAAGAACCATTTGCTTTTTGAAAAATAATAATAATTTCCATCGTATTCGATCGTAAAATGTTTTCAAGTTATAAATTTTAATTTTTTCAGTTTTAATATGTTTCATTTTATGATTTTTTCTGTCGTTATTAATGATAAACTTTAGTTTTTTAATAAATTGGTTCATGGCACAAAGACTCTATGGTAACATATATTTTTTAACAATTCTCTTGCAATAACTGAGTTACACCTAACTTAAAAATCATCATGTTTTATACATCGTCGCTTTTACGTGCAAAGTAACATCTTACAAGGTAAGCACGATCTCTGTCCTCGCTCCAACCGCCCCTATGTTGATTTTGACAAACAAAGTAATTCATTATAGAATGTAGGATTATCAAAATTTCATAATAAAAGCAACCATTATTCAAAATAGCTTTACGTACAATTTTATTGTATTATTATTATATTTAATTACTCCGGCATTCAAAGGCATACCTAAAACTAATAAACTTAAATGTTAAATGTCAGATGGCGAGGGCAGGTATGAAAGGTCAACTATTTAGATCATTCTGGAATTCTAAGCTACGGCCTGAAAGCTGCGCTGCGCCGCGCCGTCCGTTATTGAATCTCTAGGTATCCAGGACATTAAGAGCGCGCTGATCGATACTGCACCGCGCACTATGCAATGTTATTACGAACCGACGGGAGGGAGATACAGAGTCGGTTATCGCCTGTACAGCTCGGAACTTGGTTCCACACAGAAATAACCGATCCAATTTAGTTTATATTAAGACTTTTATACCGTCTAAGTCAATTTCCCCACTTAAAATATAATGAACTACGTTCTATCGCAGTGATTGGTACTACATATTGCTTTTAAACCTAGGGGCTTTTCTAATATAAGATCATTTAACGTAATAAATAACGTTGGATGGAACTTTTGCAATTAGGTTTATAATATACTATATTATATCACAATTATTCTTGAAATTATGTTTTTGTTTTGACGAAAGGAAACAATACATTGAAATCCTACCTTAGTCAAATTTGTTATTGATACATTAAAAAAAAATTGATATGATAAAGTTAACTTTGCCTAATGAAATAAAGGAATGACTTGACAATTCAAATTAAAATTTTTGAGAAAGTTTTTACACGATGCATCGTCGAAATAAACCATTCGAACAGAATCTCGGTCGGAATGTTTGCCTAATTATTCATGCAGGAACAAAAGCACTTTCCATGATATATAATGCAGAAGAATCATTAATAAATCAAAGTATTATGATAAATTGAATAAATGTGTCACGTAAACAATTATTTATATCCAATATGTTGTTTTAAACTGTCAACAATGGAACCATAGCGGACTTCCAATGTTGATTATCAAAAATATCAAGTATTTTATTTTATGGGATAGAAAGAATCATGAACTATATTGCATGAAATTGTATGCGAATTAGAACAATTTGATTATTAGACTCATTGTAGTCCAACGTAAGTAGAAAAGTGGTTTCCATAAAGTGTTTCATCCTTAAGACCCTTAATAGGTAACCGGTTTCCATTGACACAGAAAGAGATATTCCCACATCACTGGATCTTTATTGCATGCGTGCCAATTCTGTCTTTCGGTTATCCTGTCACAAGGTTTTATCTTTGTTACCTACTTGATAACGACATGCGCTTTTGAAATGAATACTTCTTTCCGTTCGTAACGTTCCGATTTTAAATTCGACAAACATTAACATGTATAGGTTTTAGCTTGTCAAAGAATGAGATAGGTTTCACTTTTACCGCGGCTGAACTGAACACATTTTTTTTTTTAAATTTATATAGAATCGGATGCTAGCCCCGTGATGTCGATTGTCCTGGTGGTGCTCGATGAATCGAACAACGAGGCCACTTTGGCTTCCGCTCGCTGGCTCGTCCAGCAGGCGGAGAACGGGCCGGCGGGGGCTGGTCTCCGGGCCTCGCTCTCTTGCCTCTACCGCTGGATGTCCTTGTGGCACGGCACCCCATCCCTGGGGAACTGGATAATGGCATTTATCATGGCATTGGAGGTCAGTTATCTTTTGTTCTTTCATACTATGTATATGTTTGGGAAGGATCTGGCTCATTCTAGCTACTGTAATGAAAACTACTATGCAGTGGTTACCTCATGGTTTTCCCACTGTTAAGCTTAAACTCATTGTAAGATTCGAACCCATGACTACTTATGTAGATTAGTTACTCTGTTATTTGCAATGTCTAAATTGCGATAAAAATACTAAATCTCGTTTTAATATGAAACAGCATTCCCATTTTTGTTTACATTATTATGTATTTTACGATATTTCTTTTCATAACTCGTAATCGTTGTGATCGTATGTGTTGATAATAAACTTTTTGGAACTTGGGTGTTTTCCAACCTTGGAAAGTTAGACGCTCAAAATATACCTCATTCATTCCCCCTGCTTTGCTTTTTCCCCCTCATCTCGCCAATGTTGTCGCATTGAAAAGGAAACTTTCAAACAAGCGGAAAGAATATAGTAGTCTAGTTAAACGTGTCTGCACCCGTACAAGTATCGCTATTGTCATTTAAAACCCTCGTTCCCGCAACTCGATTGAAACTTTACTAATAATGCAAAACAAAAATTACGATGCAAAAATTTTTGTAAGTCTTCATTGTTCAGCACTATATTTGTGCCTTGAAAGAGTCTATATAATTTTCGACGGCAATAAAGCACTTAGAATCAATGCAGCTTTGATTGCGGGTGCCATATTGGATTTATTGACCTAAATTTAAACTGATACCTGTATCTGTGTCAATTAGACACCATATTAATGACATAATATTAATCTAACAGGAAAATGACTACTTTGAGATGTTGATTGAAGTATCTCTGGTTAATCTGGAGAAAATCTTCCTGGTGCTGGACTATCCGATCACCCTTCGCCAGTCGATGGCCGATGTCATATTCCATATTCTCGCCTCGCTGCGGGAATCACCCGATGCACTCGATAAGGTAAATGAATTAATATCCCTGTTCACTCTTGACACGGTTATCTAATCCAGAACTATCCTTAGCTTGTAGTATGCAACCGGATAATATATTTATAGACACACACCAAGACATGTTCATGGACGACACAAATGCATTTCCTAGGTGGGGTAACGAGCCCGCAACCAATTACGTGATAGTCAAGGTATCCATATCATAGGGTAGATGATTGCAATTGAATATTTTTATCTCACACTACATCGTCCGCCAATCATGGCCGACCCTGACGGTAACAAGCTCTTGTTTGCATTCAATTGACGGCGTCAAATCAATAATACAAGCGTATTTAAACTGGTAGACTAGATATTATGACCTTTATCAGACGAGCAACTACTTGTGGTGGCTGGTCGAGGACACAAGCATAGATAGTTAAGTATTATACAATTTTTTTATCAGTGACATTTTTTTTTCTCGAAATGACACGGCATGTAATCTCTACAATTACTTATTTCATGATGAACTTAGTATTAGATGGCATTAATTCAGTCCAACTGACTGATAGATGTGTGATAAAGAGAGAATATTTTTATTTTTGGATTTTAATGAGAATACCCGGCAATATACTCAGCAGTACCTTTTTGCAAACCACAAATTAAATCGAATTTAATCGAACCCAGGTCGCGCCTCACGTGAGCAGCGTCCTCACGAACTTGGCAGCCGACAGCGGACGCTGGTGCCGCCAACTGCTGCAGACAGCTGTGGATATATTGATGGCAATGGTGGACAAAGTGCGCGAAACTACCACCAAGCCCGAGGGGGCTGACGCTTTCAAGGCCAAATATGCTACTATGGTGAGTTGATATTCGATTCTAAAAATCAATGTTATAGAGATATTTATTATAATTAATTCAAGTCCAAGTTCTGATAACCGATGGGGAAGAAAGGTTCCCGACTGTCGACCACGTACTGGAAAGCGCCGAGCGGGATGACAACCTAGTCAGAGCTGGAAGCCGCTGAATGCAGGCGGCTCAGGACCGTCCATGCTGGAAATCAAAGGGGGAGGCCTATGTTCAGCACTGGACATCCCTATCATCATAACAGCCCGCTATGATGATGATGATAAAAGTTTAAATATGTTTTGGGTCAGATTGATAATACCGTTAATAATTGTTTTCAAGATAACCTGCCTGGAGCAACACATGGCGTCCCGAGGCTCGATACAACTGCAGCTGCCCCCGTGGCGCAAACGTGACGTGTTCCCGCCGGCTCTCAACTCCCACATACCGATGCGTAAAGTCGGACTGCTCAACCTCGGGAACACCTGCTACATGAACAGCGTTGTGCAAGCCCTGCTGGTTACCAGGCAGTAAGTACTCTATTTTATATGTTCGATTCCCGGTAATTGTCACATTGAAAGGTATTTTGATGTCTTTGATTTAAATGGTGACTGTGGTAATCAACATGATTCCGCTAATGTCACGTTGGTGGCAGATATACCCAAGTCTTTATAAAAAGGGAGTAATTATAACGCTACAAATAAAAAAGAGTTAGCGATTTACAGAAGTGAAGAAATTTCGTCTCTTTTTGGTTGTCTGTAGGTTTAAATCTGAAAGGTGAAAAGAGTTCCATTGATCGCTATACGAACGTTTTGTATAGATAAAAGCTAAATCGAGTGCTACAAAATCAGCTCAACGTAACGACATTACCACTAATAAAGTTCAGTTGAAAGTTACCGGCATCAAGCCCTAGTTGTTTACATTAAACAATAAAAATAAATCAGTGTTTATTTCATGTACAGGTATAAATAGTCTTTCAATTGTTACATCAATATTACACAATCTCAATGACTCTCAATTAATTATTACAACTGCATATGAAAAGGGGATTGCATCACGATATTAAACGGAATTACACCTTATAGTTTAGACATAGAGCTCATAATGCAGCGTTCGTCTGGGAAGTATTACTTTTTTACCGCGGTGAAGCTCTATTTGCACTCTTAAAACAGGTGAGGGGGACGGTGAGCGATTCAACTCGATCTAAACTGCATATATTCAGAGGTCTTTCGACACGAGCCCCTTTTAACATGAATTAGATTGTAATAGTTGATCGTGTCTTATACTGTCGTTCAATAATAAACCGAAAATTGAGCACCCAATGGGTACGTGAACAGATCAAGGTAGTCGTATTTTGTTACGTCCCGACTAATAGATTATATAAAGACCTTATTGTGCAACCGTGTGATCATATAAATTGCACATCCGCTTGTGGCGACTGATTTAAATTGACACTGGCGAAATTACCACTCCTGCTATAGCTTATGCAAATTTTTTTTCTGTGCATGCCGTGGCTGTTTAAATTGTGATTACGATTTTATTTCTATTACTTTGCGTTCTCTTTGCTTGTTATGATTTTTTTAAATCTCAGCCAAGGTATCAATGAAGCTCGGTTAGAAAACTATACTATATTCAAGATGAATTATAAAAAACTAACCAGTGTGAACATCAAGAAATATATCAAACATAATCAAAATGATTTTTAAGTACTGACCTAAAAAGTAGATTATTGATGTGGTACTATTATGACGTCATAACTAATTACTTTAAATGACCGGCTTTGATATGTAATGATAATTATCTCAATTGACATGTCAGAGATCCCTTTTGACGTTTCTTTTATGATCCAGTTTACATTGTTTGCCACACGTCCGAGCACGTTTGGATAAAAAATATCTAACGATGCGAATGATTACCTGCGCCGCTCTTTTGTTGTTCTGCTTTTATTTTTTTTACTGTGCTAAGCATTGCATTGCGATTTAATTATTAACTATTATTATAAAACCGTTCTATACAGCTTTTGCATATCTCCTCTTAAGCTCCCATAACAAAGGACTATTATACCATAGTCCATTCTAGAACCTTTCACATTCACTATAACAGACTTGTATAGGTACATAACTACAATTAATACGGTAATTGGTTTGGTGTCAATTTATCAAAGCCGCCGCGCTTACGATAGATGGTCGCGCTCATGGCACATGGCCCCCCATAGGAATACACCGCGCACTCAATTGTTTATATTGACACGCACTTGCACGATTAGCTAATTGACGTCATTCTAATTCCAATATGGCGGACGTGATAAGATGGTCATTTATATTAATTAAAAAGCCACCGCCATGTCATGAGTATCTTATGAAAGGGTTTAAAACCCCTAATGCTATATTGATATAATGTATGTGTATAATCATACAAATCATTTGATTAATAATTATTATTTCCAATAGAAGTTCTTTACTTGGAACGGTATTTTATGGGCATCGATTTCCTCTAAGTAACCATTAACTTCCGTTTGACAACAAATATAACACCGTTGTAATTTATACGCAATAGGTACGCGATTTTTTATATATCCGAAAAAGAAAGTTACGGTCACCCGATATTATATAAACATCGACTCAACAATACAACTGCTTTGCTCATGGTGCTCTCAATTACTTAAGGGTGTAGGTTTAATAAATAGGGACTGTAACCCTTATCCAGGTTTCCCTTCTAAACGATAGGGCGTCCCCCTTTGCAATATTTAAAAAGAAAGGTTTAAAATGTAAATAGAAAATGTTATGAAAGCTTTTTGCAAACTCTTTTTCAAAGAGTAATGTTTATTAATTGACGCCAATTACGTAGCTCACGTATAAGGGCTCGGTATTGCATAACCAGTGTCTAACCCTCGGTTTTAATCGATCGATAATGTAGACCAAGGCCGATCAGACAAATTAAATACGTACTTCATATTATTTGTGCTCGCTAGTCTGAAACATCGATCCTTGAAAGTCATATGATAATATTTTTCAATTCGTTTTTAGTTGTATGGATATTAAAATCCAGTACATTCGACTGCATTCTCTATGAACTTTACTCACACATGTTTTTCCTACTTCTACAACTATGGTTGTAAAATCTTTGAAACATTCTCGAATATATTTTCTTCAGTTGTCTGGTTTTCAAAGTACAAGCAATGTTTTGTTTGGGATGTCCCAGGATATCAATTTATGTTATATTTATTTATTTACAGATTCAGCACTCACGTCACGCTGAGGATGACCGCTGTGCCGTACTGGGCGAAGATGGGCGCTCTGTTCGCTAATATGATGCACTCCATAACCAACAAGTTGAAGCCTGAAGATTTCTTCACTAACTTCAAACCGCCGTTCTTCTCCTCGGACCATCAACACGATAGCTCAGAGTTCCTGGGGTATGTAAACCTTTTTGTGGTTTAAATCCTGGTGTACCACATTATTTCTACGTGTTTATGCAATGGTTTGTCCACAGGTATGTCTTTGAGCTGCTGCAATCTTACGAGCACTGTTCTGAGCGCAACTTCGATTACACCCGCACACCTGTGCTTACCGGAGCAAGTCGCCTGCGCGCCGTCAATGCTAACGGACATTCATCTAGGTAATAAGTTCCTTCTAATGAACCCAATACAGTTACTTCGGGCACGGCTTCTTAAAGGTCTTGGGCCGAGGGGTACAAAAATATAGAAATAAAATAATATGTATTTATTGCCATTAAATACACACTCTTTAAATAAACAGCAGGCAAAAATGACACTATTCAATGAAAAAATACTATATTCCTAATTACAACCAATTGATAAAAAATTAAATCGGTTCATAAACAAAGAAGTTTCAGTATTCCCAACAAGGGACTGCGTAGAAAACTAAAAATGGATTGAAGGGGGATCCAAAGAAAACAATCAATAAATCGGTTCTATGGTGTTAATGCATTTCAATTGATGTCTAGTGGCACTGCCCTCTTACTACTAAGTGGACCCCCTGCCTGCTCGTATTCTTAAATTAGATTATAAATAAAATGCTTATATGTTTCAGTGACTCCGAGAATGGCGAATCTTCTGCAGGCAGCAGTGATGCGGGTAAGCATGATTAGTTTCTTATTGAGGAGCCTCTTCTTGACGACTATCAAACGATGACAATTATCTAAATAGATCCAATCGCGCGAGTCAAGGATATAGCGAGACTCGCGGTCTCACCCACATTCTAAAGAGATCTTAAGTATTGGCACTAGGGAAGTATTGTAGCTTTCTATCAGTCAAATATTTTTATTTGTGGTATGATTATTTTTAATGATTAATTCCTACAATCAAACTTACACTCAACCAAAATACCTTAGTCCGGTACCATATGACTGTGTAAAAAGAAATTGTCCACGATATTAATTAACTTATTATTCTTTTCCAGGATCGAGCTCAAGCCACCACAGCAACAAACGCACATCCGATAACGAAGGCGCGCAGCAAAGGAAGCGCGTGCGTCACAACGAATTCCTGCGACGCGACTCATTCATCGACAACATGTTTGGAGGTGTTCTGCTGACCCGGCTCGAATGCGTCGAGTGCCACTCGTCGTCCCTCTCGCGCGACGTATTCCGCGACCTCCAGCTCGCCTACCCGGAGAAGCCTGAGGGATGGCAGCACAATGTTCAGAGCCTCCTCGAGTTCTATTGCTCGAAGGAACGCCTGTCGGGTGATAATAGATACCAATGCCGTGACTGCGGCGGGCTACGAGATGCCGAACGCAGCGTCCTGATCGAGGCCACGCCCAAATATCTCATCTTGGTGCTGAAGAATTTCAAGTAAGTAATATTTTAGCCTGATGTTTAGCGACCCTGATACGCTACAGATCGTGTCGAACATCCATGCCACTGCGTAGAAGTTAAAGTAGAGTTATAAGAAGAATTTAATGAAATATGATAGGCTATTTTGTGTGGTGATTAGATGGATTAAAAGTTTCAACTACCTTGTAGGACAAACCTTTGTTCTGTGTCTGGGTGTGAGTATCTATATAAGTGTCAGTTATCCGGTTTCCACAGTGCAAGGTCTGATTAGTTTGGGGTAGATGACCAGTAAGTAGTCAGTTGGCTTGATGGTTAAATACTCTGCAACGCTACAGGTGGTGGGTTCAATGCCCTCCCAGGACAACCATTTGTTTGCAGGAACATGTCTGTTAGTTTTTTGGCCTGGGTCTTAAAATCTATATAAGTATATATTTAGATTAAAAAAAAGGTTTGTGTAGTTTACTAGTTATCTCATTTCCATAGTACAAGAGGAGTATATTATTATTATTTATTCAGTCTTGAATGGTCAAGTATAAAGTTCAGCTAAACACGGGTTCAATTCCCAAGTTGGACAAGGTAACATTTGTTTCTTGAAGGATTACCTTTAGCTCAGGGACCAGAGGGACTTAAAATAAACTCTGTACTGAATGTGAATGGGTGAGAATATATTTTCATTTAATTATAATGTCTGTATAGTTTGAAACTATCAGTCCGATGGTAGCTCAATAGTTCTACAGAAGTTTAAAGTAAATTTGCATTCTGAGATAGCTGCAACACAAGAAACAATCTGTAAACCACAAAACACTTTGGTTCACTTTTACATATAACAATTAAAATATATGTCAATCATTTCATTAGGTTTGAACCAAAGCTGCAAGTCCAGACTAAGCTGATGCACAAGACTTATCACAACCACACCGTGACGCTGCCAACGGGTCGCTCGCAAACCGAACATTCTACATACACCTTGTATGCTGCGGTGATCCACGCCGGCACCACACTGGACTCTGGCCACTACTACACCCTCGCCAAGGATAAAGATCAATGGCACATGTACAACGACGACTTAGTCTCCCAGTCAGACGAGTCTCAACTGAACGGCCTCAACAGGACCAGCACTCCGTACATACTGTTCTACAAGCGCACCGATATTGATGATGGAGCCGCACCCTCGATGGAGGAACTGCCTGCCAAGCTCCAGGAGTCTGTGATGGCCCACAACAAGCACTGTGTGGAGACTGTGCGTCAACTGCGCTCGGCTCGCCCATGACAGCTGAGATCCGACAAATATATCGATTTCTCGGTATTAAATTACGTCGACCCTGAATAAATTGTTGACCGCTAACCTCTCATCACTGATGAATATGGATTGTTGTGATCAAAACTTTTATTAATTACTTCTACAGATTTATTCGGTCACATACGGTTTTTCTTTCGTATTCTCATTGGATATAAGATTAACAAGTCGCGTGTTAATGTTGCATTCCCACACTGAAGTCGCCTCGTCTCTGAGGACTGCGCTGCGATCGATACGAAGGGCCGACGTAGTAAGACATGGACTAAATCTTTTGTGCCACTCTTCAATGTGTGAATGTACCGAAATCGTCGACCTTCAATCTAGGTAGGATTTTGATCGTAGGTTATAAAACTAATTCTAGTTAACAAAATATATATATATGTTGTACAGTGTTCTCTCTGTATATTAATTTATAGAAAGTCTTTAATATGATGTCGGTTTATTTTTTGATAATGTGTTTTGCATTACATTTTCGATCGATCTAAAAGACTATAATTTCGATTATTTTGTGGTTTGCGTTTATGATTTATTGCTGGCAATATATCGTTTTACAATAGTAAACAATTATTTGGCTCGGTTTGTTGAATTATTTATCATTTATCAGATCAAGTCCATGTTACATTACGTACAGAATCTGTTTGTCAAACATTATGTAATATGACAACTATCTTTAGAAATTGTCGTTTGTTATATTATTATGTTATTGCTATATTACTAAGGATATATAATTATTTTGATTAAACAAATAATGTTTCTAACTTTCGGTTGATAAACTCATTATACATTTTTGATTTATCTGGACGCTTACGGAAATACTTGACGTACCACTTTTTTTTTATCAGAATAGTTTTGATTTGTTACAGCGTATATAATATGGACTACAAAATTCCATTTTACTTAAAATAACAGTACAATTATAGCATAAATTTATTAAAAGATTATTATTTTCGAACATACCGTGCCAAAAATTATATTCGTGTATGTTTATTTATTATTTATTCAGTTGCTGTCCAATATAGAAACCTTCAAGACATCATACGGTTACAATAGTTTACGGATTATTAAATGATACGCTTTCCGGCTTTACACCTCCACAAGACCTCTTCTAAAATAGCTCCAAATTAAAGCAGGGATTTTTCATATACATACATATACCTACGTTATAATAAATGGAACGATCACCCACACCTTCCCAGCCGGCACTTCGGCGCCGCCTACATTTACTACAAATTAATAAAAAATATCTATATAGGTTATAATAATAAATTTTAAATAAAACCCTTTATTAATTGTCACATTATTTTTTTTTATCGGTATTATTTACATAACTGTTGTAGATGTTCAATACTTTCGATTCTTCCAGATACAGTTCCTATATCCATGTTGAAGTTTTGTCAAAGTCTGTCTTCATTAAATGTTAGGTGACCGTATATCACTCAAATAAACCCTTATTAGATTACAGTGACATCACTTGATATATCTAAATATAAAATCAGTTACAATTTATAATGAAATATTAATTATATTTATATAAATGCACTATTTACACATGTAATTATAATATTTAATCAATTGTTTGTGCAATATTTAGCGACAAATGCGTCGTCACATACCTTTAATATTGCATCGTGACGATATATATATATATATTATATTTAATTAAAAAAAAAATATTTACCGATATCAATATATTTATTTATATTGCGCAATATCGAGTATATAATGACTTTATGTTTATATATTGAGTTATGTTACAACTATATATCTCGTTTCGACGCAAAATTTGTCTCGTCGTTGATTCGATAGCTTTAAAAATATTACAATTAATGTGATAGAATAAGGTCATGTTTTAAAAAAAAAATTAGATAAATAATTGATATTTAAAATAGTAGTATCTACATGTAACTTGGTCTGATGCATGGCGTCACTTGTGAATGTTTCCCATTCTGCTCGTTATCACGGATTCTTGATATTCCTGTCTGTCGCTGTATGATGTTGATGATGATCTCCAAATTGATACCCGTGGTTGTTTAAATATGTCTCACGTCATCTTTTATCGAAGTAACCCTTCATAAGTTAATAGTAACGATACAGTAATATAATGCATGAAATTTTAGATCAGTATTCTAAACTTCTAAGGCTAAATGTGTAATACCTTCTTAGATAATGTAATTGAATTACCTTTTAACTGTTTACATAGAACTAAACAATAGTTTAACGGGAATTGACATAGGAATTCCTATCTTAAAAGCTTTGATGAAATATATCTTAATACCTATATAGTATTATAAAAAAATTAACTAAGTCATTATTAAACTAATATAATTCAATAAAAAATATTAAAATCAATGTTGCAATTAGAGATTAATATTCAAAAGATTCATTATTACACTATGTATATCGCCTTAGAAGTTTACGTTCTATACAAAGTTTCATTATACTATATATATATATTATACTAAATGTGTATTATATTATATATATATATATATATATATATATATATATATATACTGCGGACGCATAAGATTATAGATTGAATTATACAATATTATTTGTTGTAATAAAATACACTTTGTTATTGTTTAGCGTTTATTTTTTGTAAATATTAGAAGCATTTAAATATTAAGCTAGATATTCTGACGTGGTTAACGATAGATATAATATTGATGTTCGGGGCCTAGGCTAAGACCCTGTATGCAACATTAGACGAAAAACAAAGATTGTATAATCGTTTTTTGGTTTAAAAATAAAGGCATAAATAAAAATTACAATTTTATTTCTTTCAATCAATTTTATATAATCTATAGCACCCAAATAATTTTAATTAAAAAAAATTTAAGTATTTTTTTGTAAAAACTACAACTTATTGACTTAATTAGGATAGACATATATTTATATTCACAGTAAACTAGTCGGGCACTTTCTGTAAAAACGCCGCTACAAGGCGGACACTCCACCGTTTGATTTTGTAGCTCCAGAACTGAGTATGATATCCATTTGTCTCATTCAAATATAAGATGTATGTGAAAGTGACTGAACACCTAAGCGGCTGGCCAGATTTTTATGAAATTCTTGAGTGTGTTTGAGACACGCGTAAGGTGGCGCTGCGATCGTGTTTTGGAATTTTTATTTTCCGACTAAATCATTATTTATATTTCTGGGATCCATTAGGTGTAGTAGATAGCTGTTGTCAAGTTACTTTTAACCTAAATCGTCACCTAGACAGAATAACGTCTGCCGCGCTAGTGATAATATGAAAATAAAAAAAATATTATCCATGTAAATAAATATACGATCAAAAGTTCAAATGATATTCTATTAACCTAAAAGTCTATCCTTTTATCCGTCTCACTAGACGTATACCACGACATGGGAAGCAGTTGAAATAGCATGCTATTTAACCTCACAGATTACTGCAAGAGCCCGACTAGTAATTTTTTTTTAGCAGGTACTTTCTTTCTACTGTACACTATTGGTTACAACAAAGTTTTTTTTAATTTATTATAAACCTATTAGTTTTCCGCCCAAATTGTTTAATTTCTCTGTGGCTGTTCTAGTTATCTTCTTGAAGATAGTTCCGGGTACCTAGTGGATAAAAAAGGGTCATCAATAAAGAGGTATAAATAAAAAATGCACAGTTTAATCGGCTGATTGGCGGTTTCGCCAGTACCTCGCTATGCCCCTCAGAAATGGCGCGTTAAAAAAAGACATCGGGCGACTTTCAGGCAGACAGTCCACCTGATGATAAGTGGTTACCGCCGCCAATGGATATTTTCTACACCATTGCCAATGTGTTGTCGACGCTGAGACGTGAAGATGTTAACTCTCATGTCCCTGTGATATCACCCGCTCCTTTTATAACCGAACCGAAACAGTAATACAAGTACACTACAGCTCGGTGGTAATGGGTAATTAAGTAGTAGTACTACCCCGGACAAACTGCATTATGAACTCTTCCGCCTCTAATAGCTTTTTTTTTGCCGGGGGATGCAGATAATTCGGCGCTGAGGGCTCGACTCTACCGATAAATTACTATGGACTCTGGCGAGTTCACATCAGGTTCCAAGCAACTCATGGTTGGCAGGATGTTACTCGATTTTAGTTTATAAATCAATTTATATGTAACATGGAATACTATAATAACACCGTATAGTCCATAAAAATACAAGATAACATAGGTAGGTACATTGAATAAATCATGAACTGAAAATACAAAATAATTAAAATAAAATCTTTAAGCCAAAGGTGGAATAATTATTTTTGTGCATTTATTGTGCGTCTCACTCAAACTTTCCCGACAAGTGTGTACCGTATGAAATACCCGTGCGTATAGCGTAAGCAATAGGATTCAAACCCTCGACTATGCTCGAGTTGATACTACTGAGTTACTATTGCCTTAAAGTCCTTTTCTTATTCGCAGTACCTCTTATTAATGTGTAGTCTTATACGAGTACTTGCTATGTGCTTTTGTGTCAACTAGTAGCAAACTTACTAAGCATTTATTTTTACACTTGTCGCGATATTGTGAATAGTCCTTTGCGGGAACCTAAGCTATTTATTATTTTTGACAATTCTAATAAGAATAGGAAATTTTGATAAAACTCCGCTGCGACAACCAGTGCTTTTACACAGGTTGCTATGTTTAAGGGAGAAATGGGGGGGATAATCTCGTCGCGTATAAACATCATCTCGGTTAATAGGTATCAGATGTCACAAAGCCAATGTTCTCACCTCAAGGACTGAGTTAATAAGATTAGACACTCCTTCAGCTCCTCCAACTAAGGCTTGACCAGCGCCGTAGAACTTATCGCCAGTGTTGCCATATTTCTCCGATTCACTTATCGTGTCTACTATAGGTTTGGGCTGGGAAGGAAAATTATCCAATTTAACTTTACCACTAATGGTAACATTCGCTTTAGGTAGAGGAATGTATGATTCATTGTTTTAGTTATTTGAATTATTTAAAATGATTACCACATATCAATTAACTCTCGCCTGATTATAATGTTTGCTATTAGTAGTCAGGAATTGTGCAATCTTAGGTACGTGAAAAGCATCTTACGCACCGTTGTTCATAATACGCTTCCGCCACGGCAAGGTATATACTCGTATGCGTGATTGTATAAAATCCATCAAATATGCAATTTCTTAGTATTCTATTTTATTTCTAACCAAAATAATGAATTTTGCGCTTTTCGCGCTTCTCCCGCACCGATGCAGGCGTCTTTTGTGTATCCAATGCAGCTTAACTTCCTTCGTGGCAGCGTGCTTTGAACTACGTGCATGGTATGCTTAAAGGCTGTGGTTTCGTGCTATACAAGCAAGGTGCAACTACATTGTGTTGGAACAATGAAAATACAATATCAAATATATGGAGATGATCCCAAACTGAGGAAACGTACAATTTGCCAAATTTCATCACGATTTCATCTTAGTCCTGATTTTGACAGAACTTAACTAAGTTTAAGACATTTTGTCACTTTTCATCTTAATTAAAAATCGGCAAAATCTCCACTTGTAGAAGAATTACCTGAAACAGGCCGGCAACGATGTGGTGGAGATTTTCCTTGATGGATAGGGCCTTGCTGCCGTACCCCTCGCTTTCCACCACAGCAGTCTCGTAGGTAGCAAGCGGCGTGTAGAACCCGGTCGATCCGTGTGGAGTCACCTGTTGGCATATTTGTAAATTGTCTAAATGTTTGCAGATGATCCATCTGATGGTATGTGGTAATTAAGAAGCATCGCCAATGTGTTATCGACCCGGACACATGAAGCTGTTGGTTCTTTAGGATAGCTTTTGTTCACCTCTTGGTACAAGGTGGTCGGTGTACGTTGTCATAGATAGCTAACCTATTAGAGTTGGATTAAAAATATCCGCTGCAACAGCTATCATTATAGAGGTTGTAAACGAAGGCAAAAACAGGTGAATTTGATTTCGAAAGTATTCTTACTTGTAAGCTTTTCGTATGCAATTTATTCCCAAGCAAGTTTGACGCAGCTTGCAATTTGTACGACACGAAATTCCCGCCGGCAGCCTGGTCCCTGGATTCACCTCCTGGGTAATTCTCTGGCTCGTATGTCTGCGACTCTAGGACGTCAGAACTAGCCAGCGGCTGGTCGTAGACAGGCAGCTCGATGCGGACCGGGTCATCGACCGGCGCCGCTGCGGATCCAACCACGAATAGTATGGTCACTAGAATGTAGTCCATGCTAAAACAAATACGGTTAATATTTAAATAATATGATAAAGTAAATGTAGCGATGATCCTGTGCTCAAAGCTGCTTTGAACGTGCAGGTACATATAAATAACACATAGAATAAAACAGGAGACATTTTGAATCCGCCTCGTGGTTTTATCCGCATTTCGTCGTGAGATAATGTCCAATATCCCAGGATAAAAATATCCTTTCACAGTATTACTTTACCACTGTCATTGAAAATATTAATAACCAAATAGATGTCAATTCCTTATGTATATCAAAAAATCAGTTTTTCTCCTTTTGGATAGGTGCATTTAAAGTTAAATATTGTAATGTACCTAATGTAGTATGGTAAATTGAGCCCCCTCATTCAGCTAATGCAAACTTCGTCGGCGAGCCAGCGCAAGGAGGCTTCCGAGAGCGGACCTCTCACATGATTGTGTAGTTAGCGAAAGAGACAGAGTACGGAGGCCGCGACGAAACATCCTCGAGTTAGTGTCATTTTACCTTACAGAATGACACCCCAGAGAACTGTGCTGGCGAATCCTGTGCGGTTAGAAGTCGAAGCTGAATAATCCGTTTATTAACCTATACTTTCAAGGCTCTATATCTAACAAGTAAGTACTCCCAGGAGTAAAACATCAGATTTACAAATATTTTATTGAATACTTAAATAAATAATGAACAAAAAAATATATATAATAAGGTGGTAATAGAATGTGAACAACATCGGAATATGAAGAGTGGGTAGGGAAGGGGTGTCGCCATGGAATAATAGGTGTAGCAAAATGGAGCCGGGTAGGTAGGTACTTCTGTGGAGTATCTTCATTGCGTGGAAATCTTCGCGCCTTTTATAAAAAGAGTAAAGAAAGACATGTTATAATTTTGTAAATATGAGCAGAAATATTGATGAGGTAGTTGACATAGAAACTTCGCAGTAAACCATAAATAAATCTTTGAGAAGTAGAATAGTAGTGGCTAAGGCCCGTACACACTGGCATATTTTCGGTGAAGCTACTGTGCCGTGAACATGCTGCGTTAATACCGCGAACACGTCACGCGCGCTATCATAAATCATACATAAAATAATTAGATTAAGGTTAGACTATAGCTGCAGTACAGACTATAGATGGCGGATAACGGAACGGCCATTAGATATGATGGTTAGGGAGTGGGCCATTGACGGGCGTGTACCATGGTGAGAAAACGCCGACACTAAAAAGTGTTCTGATGGTGCATGTGCAAGCACATATGCTGATGGTGCCCTTTTTGCGGCTCGGATATCGGCTCGGGCCATTCCTGGGGACTTTTTATAGAGTTTTATGAGTTAGCTCGGGTTGCTCTATTCGACTAAATGGGACGAGGCTGGGCATGGGTAGGTAGACGCGAAAGTCTGAAAACAGAGATAATTTTAGGATTAAGAAAGAACGCCAGTGTTTAGGGGCTCTTATATTCCCTTTGTGGCTTATGCGACCTGTCAATATGATCCAATGTCATTTTAAAATACATTATGAAAAGTTAGGTATATTTACTAAATCAGTTTCTATATTATTGAATTTTTACTTGTAACTAGAAACATGGATTGTCCAGAAATATCGAAGTGTCTGGGAATGTTTCCACTTAAACACGGAAGCTACCTTATTTCATTAGTTGGCCTTGGAATGGGTGGCGTTGGCCTAGCTACTCTCATACTGTATGGACTCGTGGAAGACAGCGCTGTGGGCCAATATTTGAAGGGCCAGAAAGTGGACGAAGGCATCAGGAAACTAGTCCTGATGACGTCAGGGGTGACGTCTTTACTGTTGTTTGTAGGAAGTGGTCTTCTTTTCATCGGCATAATGTTGGGTAAATCGGGTTTTGTGGCCGGAGGACTTGCCCTTTTATCCTTAATGTGTTTTGCCCTCATAATGGTAAGCATGGTGCTGCCCACAGCGTGTTTTTTCCTCACAAACACATGTCTTGTAAAGCGATTGTCGACCACGAAGACAATTCTCGCATACCTGTTCATAATGGTATTTCTTATATTTTGGCTTTATTTTACGGTCGTTATTAACAATTTATACGAAATGATGTCGTAAATAAATCTGTATGAGTCTCATCAAATACTTTTTATTTTTGCTTTTATCTAATATAGTTCTCCCCGGTACATTTCTTCCCTATAAAAAGTAGCCTAAATTACTCCTTAAAACATCAGCTTTATGTCAGTGTTAGCCCCTTCAAAATCAGTACCTACACCCCAGGCGCGGATTCAGCCCACAAAAAAGGTTGTAGTCACAGCCATCCGAAAATCGCCCAAGTGTGATTCGGAGTATAAACTCGCTCATAATCGATATAGTACATTCCTATTGGATATAATATCATCTGCCTATCGACCTCAATAGACAGTGGAAGTGTAAAATCACAAATCTATTTGGGTTGTGGGCATGCCCATCGTGCCCACAACGGTGGATCAGCGCTTGCTACACTCATTCTAGAGTCCATAGCGAACTTACACACATACACACAGCGATTTTTATACATACAGATTAAATGTTGACATAAAGGTGGGCAAATCCAGAAGGAGCCGAGATCTTCAGCAGTAAGGGAAACGACTAGAGAGAGATAAAATGTGAGAGGGCCACTACCTCCGTATTGAGGCGTACATTCAGCTGATGATATTTTAAGTTCCACGTGACATTTTCGCAGTTTCTTGGACACATTTACTATCGCGGGCTACAGACTATCATTATTAAAATGTGTTAAATCTGAGGCATTATACATCAATAAAGTCAGTTAAACATTTATTTACAAGTTTCCAAGACTTTATAGATCTCATCCAAATGATCTGTTATCTTAAATCAAGAAAAAGAGATTTTATTGGGAGATTAAGATGATAACGTCCGATAGCCGCTTCCCGCTCTTTCTTCCATAGACCACTAGTATTTTGTAAACATAGGCAAATGTAAATGGATATACAGCTTTATCAAGAGATCATATTACAAATCACTAACACGATGAAATATTACTCGACCTGGGAATCGAAGGTCCTACGTTCAAGCCGAGCTCGACCATGAAGGGGACTATTCGCACACCCGCGTCTGGAATATCCGTAGACATGTCCATCACTCGAAGTCTATTGTTTCGGGTGGTACACTTATCCCTACCGAGCTATCCCTACTGGTAGGGATAAGTGCACGTTTTAGTAGATTTATTTTTACCGGTAGGGATAGGTGCACTACCCATTACCGAGTGGTACACTTATCCCTACCGAACTATACCTATTGGCAGGGCAAAAAAATATCAATTATACTATTTTTGTCATTTTTTAACAAATACGTATACGTAAATAAGAAAAAAAATATATCTTAACAATAAAATCTTATTTTTTCGTTACTAATAATTTAATTTAAAGAATATACAATGTATATTTGTCTCATGTGCATGTAAACGTGCACTTATCCCTACCATTAGTAATAGCTCGGTAGGGATAGATGCACCACTCGGTAATGGGTAGTGCACGGGATAGGTGCACTACCCATTACCGGTAGAAATAAATCTACTAAAACGTGCTTACCGAGCTATCGCGAGAGGTAGGGATAAGTGTACCACCCGGATTGTTTTATGCATAAATCGCATGCATTTAGTTGAAGAGTGATGTGCGTGCTAGTGGTTACTATAGACTACTTTTTTTTAGAAGGGACGACGGTTTTAATCTCTTACACCCTTACATGAACTATAAACTACACTATTTGTCTTTCATAAGTGCCATTCTAGGGCATAAGCTAAATTAATGTTTTGTAATGATATGAAAATACTTTTATTCAAATAGGCCTTTACAAGTCTTGTGATTAATCTGACTCTAACACGGTTGGGAAGTATGTTTTTTACTGAGAAGAGCCGGCAATCAACTCAGCAATTACTCTTTTCTAAAGGAACTCAAATCTATTACTTAACATTTATTTAGTCCCACTGACAATAATTGTGTAAAAGCGGAAGTGATTTATTAAAAAAATTTAAACCAGACAGTTCAATGGGTAGAAAAACAAATTCTATACTTGGTCTCTCTATACCGCTAAAAATATCCTTTGTGATTAGTAAAGTTTGCGTGTTTTGAAAGATTAAAAACATCCATTCATAAACCCTGACAAACTTTCGCATTTATAATATCAGGACATCATTATAATAACAAGTAATTATTATATATTAAGGGGATACACCTATTTATATATCTGTATGGCTTAGGTAAGTGTTAAATGGGCATGACATACAGACCGGACGGACAGATTACCTGAGTACGGAACCGTAAAAAAATAAGGGAGTAGGTACCTACAAAGCGTTTTTTTTATTAAGATATATAATCATAAATCTTTTGGTAATTGAAAAACAATAAATCAATAAAAATTACATGTTCTAATATAATAAAAGTATTATGTTATTAATTAAAAGTATTATTAGGAATAGAATGCTGCTTAACTTGATCACAGTTTAAGTTGTAGCGTATCGCTTGATCACCTTCCTGTCACTTTCGAGATATGTAACACAGGTTTCAACCGCGTTCCCGAGGGATGGTACATTTCTCCGGGATAATAATTACCCTATGCACTAATTAATTTCGTTAGAAAGGTAAGGAGGTGGGTGAAATTACAGGTACATGAGACTTAATAACTTCACGTCTCAGGGTTGACAACGCATTGGCGTTGACCCTAGTGTTGCAAATTTTAATGGGCGACGGTGACCACTTACCATCAGGTGAATCGTCTGCTTGTTTGTCGGCAGAGGTGGTATAAAAAAATTATTTACGTGCCAATGTTTCATTCACCTTTAAGTAGTTTTCGGGTGAAAGTGTAACAAATATCCATTCTTATAAACTATTGCATTTATAATATGAATAGGTTAATTTATGTGAGTATTTAAACAGCACTATGATTAACTAGCGTATTAATTGATTAATTAAAATTTTCTACGTGACTCGTGTCAAAATTGTTAGAAATACAGATGTGGTAATGTTGCGATAGATACCATTTGACCATTTAGACTAGGTTTCTTCCTCACCTACATAATTTCATTTGCTAACAACAATATAATACCTTAACTTCCCTAGCAAAGTACCAAACATAAACACATAGAAATTTGGCGTTCACTTCGAAAACTCAATATTATTTATGGTTTAAAAAAAATATATAAAATTTGAATATCTAGTTTAAATAATTACAATTTGAGCTACAAAATAAATAAATATTGTTGTATTTTTGAACACAGAACAATCAGTCTTTACCAAATGAACGCATTTTGTTATTGCGTGTACATAATAATACATTCTGGTAATTATTAATTCAGTTCCCTTTAATATACTCTCAAGTAAATACCAAGGTAGATAACTTTTATTACGCGACACATAACCGTTGAATAACTTCGCTCATAAATAAAACAAACAATACTGCACTGTTGAACCACAGATTACATAACGAGTATTATATAAACAAAAGAAGATATCGCAATATCCAACAGCGTACGTTATTTAAAATTTTTAAAAATATATCTCGCACGCGCTATAAAATAAAAGTTGGCAACTCACTTGCAGGCTCGTGTGTTGGTGTCTGTGATGCACACGCAGCTACGTCAAACTGGCGGCTCCGCTCGTTGCTTTGAGACAGCACACTTTCTCGCGTTCCCTTACGTCATACAGCCTTGGCACCTGAACCGAATGCGATGTGGATTTGCCCACCAGATGCTACCGAGGTCCAAACACTTGATATGCAACGTGTGGTCCTTTCGTAATTAATGTCACATCAATATAATTCGCTTACTTGTTCCACATGACCCCACAGCCGTCATCGAAGGATGTAAATTTTTTCCGGGATAAAATTTCCTTATAATCAATGTGCCAAGTTTTACCCTAATCCGTTTGGTTTTTGCGTGAAAACGTAAAAAGCATTCATGCTCACTTAAGCTTTCGCATTTTTATTACTAGCTGTCGCCTGCGGTTTTACCCGCGTTCCTGGTGGATGTTACATTTACCCGTAATTAAAAGTACCTACATGTTATTCTAGGGCGTATTTTATCTATGTGGTAAGTCATCTAAATCCGTTTACAAACAAACAAACATCCATTCGTACAAACTTTCGCATTTATAATAGTAGGAAATAGGATGACAAGTTATAAAGAGATTGGATTTACTAATAGTCAAAATGGCTGTATTAGTCTTATGTGACAAATCATTATTTAATTTTGGGCAACTGTTTCACATTTCACAACACATTCGTTCATCGATTGAACGAACCTCTAATTAACTACCTACCTTTTGTAATTAATTTAATAGTACGAGACTTCGAAAACCAATAATTTACAATAACTACCTCATTTATGTTATCTTTACGTAATAATCGCTGTTTGTATCTATAATTAAATACCAGCTGCTGTAATTATCCACCTAATATTAAATTCGGTGAGTAAGAAGCCATAAGTACACATGTGGGACATCAGGGCTTCGATTCTGTAAGGAATATGACACTTTCTTAACAATGTTTCGTCGCCGCCTTTATGGTTTGTCTCTTTCGCTATATACGCAAGCACGTGAGAGGCAAGCTCTCTGAGGCCTCGTTGCGCTGGCTCGACGACGAAGTTTGTATTTCCTGAATAGGGGGGCAGATCGTCATTCCAAAGACCATGAACTAACTTCGATGAGAGCTTATGCGACCTATTGACCATCTATTGTTCTCTCTGTGTTTGACTATAAACAAAGATTCCAAACAGATACTTCCCCACAACTTTTTATTGTGTTGCAACATCGCATTGTTAATTATACTGATAGGAGGGAAGTTATTGAAGGAGATATTTAATGAGGCAAAGGAACTAGCTAATAATTTTGCCTTCTACCAGATTTCATCTATGCTATAATAAAAATGTAGAACCGTCGTGTCTGTACACTGATAATATTTGATGAAGCGAGTGTATACAGCAAACTTTTGTTTGACGAAAATCTGTTCCGTGGTTAGACACGTCAATCTCCGAAACTACAAAATAAATTTAATTACGCTTTTCACTGGTAACTGGAACACTTTGCACTTAATACTGGTCATATAATAGACTGACGATTTGGAGTAGTAGAGCTATTAGTGCAGAGCTCGTCCGAGGAAGTACTACTACCTTACCCATTTCCGCGGTGAAGCAGTAGTGCACTTGTATTATGTTTCGGTTAGAAAGGTGACATTACAGGTCCTTGAGAAAAACTCCACGTGTCGGGGTCGACAATGCATTGGCGATGCCCCTAGTGTTGCAAATGTCCATAGGCGCCGGTGACCACTTACCATCAGGTGGGTCGTCTGGTTGTTATGTCGGCCAACGTGGTATACAAAAAATACTATAATATCTAGTATTCAGACGTGCAAATCTGCGGGCACTGCTAGTGTATATATTATGTACTAAGCTACGTTATATTTACTAAATACAAAGCAACCTTAAATAAAACCTTATTTCTATTCCCAAACGTACCTATTTTCCCAACTCTATGTTATTTGTTTTTCGAATTGTTATGTCAGAATCGTGTCACCGTTAATTCATGAATTACATAATCTATTAGATATTTTACACTGTACAATAATTTATTCTAATATTTTTACGATATGCTCAACCGCAATTATTGGTAAACAACCTATGAGGTAGTTATAATGAATTTGTTAAACGGTGGCTGCTTATCACGGTACGGCCGCATGGCCTTATGGACGACGCCGTGCTACCGTGACGCTGTCAAGTCCACTCCGTTGGTAAACGTAGAAGATATTTGTCACAACCAAGTGTCATGCACGGGGAAGACACTAGAAAAATACCAATTGAAACGGTCCACGGGCAACCTTCGGGTCGCATCAGCACTCACGTTCTTTACTCAAGTACGGTTCAAGAAAAATTGCGCTCAACTTCATCGCGATTTGGAATTCCCAAATTTTGACGCGTACAGAAAAGATGAGTACAAAGACGTTCGAAAAACAAACTGGGGCGCCGGTGATGGTAAACCTGGCTATACGTATGCCGTTGGAGTATTCGGATTACTGTGCGGCGCTTATGCATGTAAAACAATTGCGGTACACTATATACACTTCATGGGTGCGGCGGCAGACGTCCTGGCATTGGCGTCGATCGAAGTAGACATTTCGAACATCGCACCGGGAGCGACTAGTATCTTCAAATGGCGCGGAAAGCCTCTATTTGTCAAGAACCGTACAGAAGCAGACATCGCACTCGAAGCCAATACGCCTCTATCGAGCTTACGAGATCCCGAAACACCTGAACAACGCACTATAAAACCTGAATGGCTCATAATTATCGGTATTTGTACCCATTTGGGTTGTGTTCCAGTACCGAATTCGGGGGATTGGGCAGGCGGGTTCTACTGCCCCTGTCACGGCAGCCATTACGACAACGTGGGTAGAGTGCGGAAGGGGCCAGCGCCCACAAATATGGTAGTGCCACCATATAAATTCTCCTCCGATACATTACTCGTTGTGGGGTAAATGTTGGTAAATAAATTGTGTTTTAATTGTATGTTTCTAAATACATCTTAATTATATCGGTATATATATAAATGAATCCCTATTTCCCTTGGTCACGGCATCACAGGTGAACAGCTGGCCCGATTTCGCAAATTCTTTTTTTGTTGTGTTTGTTATTGTCAGGAGAAGGTTCTTGTGAAAGAAAAAATTAAGTAAGTTGCGCGGGAAATTAGAAAATATAAGAAAATATAACGACCATATTAACATTTCTAATGTAACCTTACCGCTTTTGACAATATAAACTTTTATAATATAACCTTATGGGGTTTGACATAACTGTCAGTCGTAAGAACATAACTGTCAAAATAATATTGTTTAAAACAGAGGCATGGGTCGTAATTATATTGATAAAATCATTAAGACAGGACAACGTCTGTCGGGTCAACTAGTCATTTAATAAATTCAATATATCAATGATTTCGTTTTGACACGTGCTTTAAAGTTGCGTGATAATCTATGTTTTTTTTTTGTTTAAGCTGACAGAACTGCTTCTTCCCACATTTAAGTATTCCGTGCCCAATGATAAAGAACGGATTTTATAGTAGGACTTGAGTCTTGTGTGAAGGTCAAAGCTGTTTATCACAATGACATATTTATTATTATAGAGACACGACATCTACGAACGTCACGGCTCTCAAAAATACATCGTCTCTAAATACTAGATAATTACACGTGCGAAAGAAGAAAAATAATAAACTTAATGCTGCATGTGCCGTGTGTGCTGTCACGATAGTGGTTTCTTGCGCGACTAAATGGAATTAAGTCAATTACTATCATTTAAGTTGCCATTTCTGAGCACGTAGAAAAATATCGGTGCAAATTACAACGACTTGTCAAGAAGGGCCAAGGCCCAAAGGATAGTATTTTTAAATTTTGGGAGTGTGTTCATTTCATATACTTAGTTGGCGTCAGAATTTTTAAATCTGGCCACAAAAATAATCAGGTCATATTTACCTTATAATTCATGATTCACAATGGCGCAATATTGTTTCTTTATTATGACCATATACCAGGGCCGGATTTGGTTGTGTGAAGGTCCTGGGGCAACGAAGGTGTGGAGGCCCAGGAAAAAATCAAAAACAATGTTTTTTACACTACTCACAAAAATTAAGGGAATGTAAAAAAACGAAAAAATTTTACGGGTTGTATTTCAGAGTGAAAATGGTCGTATCGCAATAATAAAAAGGCAATTTAAAGCAAGGCTTTAGTTTTTGGATGTTGAGGAGAATTTTGTGATTAGCCGATGGAAAAATAAGAGCAAAACGAAAAAAAAAATTAACTCTTCATTTTTATGAAGAATAGCCACGATAATAGATAAAAATCTTGCTCTTTAGATTTTTTTTACATTTTGGATGCGATTTTTTCGGGGCGGACATCTGCCCAATGGATCGATCTGAAAAATTACATGGTTTTTAGGGGTACATTGAGGTGTTAAAATTTCTACAATCAAGGCTTCCCCTTCGATATTTATTAAGATACAGTCTAATTTAACCAAAATAAGGGAAACTGTCAACGATAAGATTTTTTTTCTGGAATTTTTCAATAGGACTTCATTGGATATTGCTTCCAGTTTCCAAAACTCCTATTTTTTTTTGCTGCACTATTATTGGTTGCAGAGATATTGACGGTTAAAGACAAGCGTCCTTTTTTGTTTAATCTCAGATATCTCCGCGATAAATGGTCGTATCAACCCAAATAAAAAATGAAATTTAAGCTGAATAAACAGGCTATCTGTTCCATAACTGCATCTCGATGTTAAATGGCCATTTTTAGGTTGTATTCGAAAGTGGCTCTTGTCGACGCGGTCATCGCCCGATGGATGAACCTGACGACGTGCAGCTAGCGGTGTCTCGATATGGCCACTACCGCGTGCCCACTGTCTTGGAGTTGGAGTTTTTTGGCCTTGGTTTTTAATGATGAGAAGCGACTCGTACGTGGCTCTTTGCGCTTCGTGGATGGTAAGGACGCGTAACTATGTCCCCTCCCCATATCTCTTGCTGGTCAGGAACGACTTTTCATCCTAGATATAGACCAGGAATTGGATGTTGGGGAGTGTTTTGGGTACTTGCGCGTCCGTATATCTCATCAGCTTCATGGAATGTACTAGAAGTTTGGACGAGTATATACCATTGTATACCTATATATTAGGGCGTATGCCACGTCCATCGGGTTACGATGTGTACCCAATAACTCCTGGCTGATGGAAGTTACCTGGTTATGTTTTTGGGCCCTTGAAACCCGTTAAGAATGGATACCATCGTGTGCACTTTGATTTTAGCTGTAGCTCCAATACGTGGATCCAGTTTTTCGCTAATATAATAAACTACAATTTTACATAGAACAGAGAACAGAAAGCCATTAACAGATCCTCATGGTTAGAATGTTATGGTGCCTAGAAACTCGAAGGCGTTTACTGCTTGTTTTGATGTTGACGATGCCGGGATTTAAGTGGGCGAGCCATGTCGGCTCTCATCCTTACGACTTTTGTTTGCTTCGGACCTCGGGGGATGTTTTTAGAAAATCTTCCACTGCGGCTGCCTGACTTTCCGCGGCTTTGGATATACTCGAACCCCGCTGTGGCTGTTTTGATGGTTTTCATGATTTTTTTAAACCGGTCTCCTGGTTTTGTCCATCTTCTAGACTGCCGCTTTGGTCTACTGCAGCTTTGATGTCAGCTGCTTTTTGTTGTATACGTTCATAACCGCTTTGATAAATCAATCATACAAAATCCAAAACAACGTTTAAAACTTTTCTTATTTCTTCTTGGTAGTCAACAATGATTAACTATGTAGGTCCTTTGTGCTGTACTCGTATAACGTAGGTTCTGTTTGCAATATATTGATATATCTATATTTGTTTTCGTATATTTATTTTCCGTCAAGACTAACACTTATAACTGCTGATCATCGGTCTCCCTTTTGGAGGGTTAGTTTCGATAGTCAGTTTTGTCTCATCGTCGTCGTCCCTATTCTATATAATTACAATTTTAAAAAAAATCTCTCCAGTGCTATTCAAGACCACCAAAACTAAGTACATTCTTAGTGTAATTTCACTGTTTGGGAAGGTAGCTCCGTAATTTAGATTTTCAAGAATGCGATAGTTAATCAGCTCCTTAGATTGGTATTTTTCAGTCTTTAATGTATAATTTTATCAAAGATATAAATTGAACCAACTCATTACGAAGGCTAGGTTCTAAATCACTTTTGTAATTTTTTACCAAATCCTCTGCAGCAGAATACAATTTGAGCGGATCCAACTTTACCTATTTTTTTTCTGGTGCGTAATTTGATATTTTTTTAGCTGCTTCTATTTATCAAAATCGTCATTTTTAGATTTAACGAACGATTTTAAAGACTCCAATGCACGCACAACAGATTAAAGAAGCATTTTCGGGTTCTGTAAAATCTTGTTTGTTCCGTTGAACTGAGTAATTATTTTTTCGGCTTAAGAATGGAATAATATTGATTGTTCACAAAGAATTGTTAAATAAGATTTACAATTTCTAGGAGGAAAAATCGTGACGAATTCACGAATCGAACACTGAGCTTCCGAGGGTTCAAAACTGTATTGCCACTGAGATGCTCAATCAAATCAAAAATTGTAGTTAATGGACACTTGTTATCAGGGCTTTTAACATAAAAATACTGTATGCTAAAAAAAAAGATCCGTCGGAATTTGGATATAATTTTTTATATTTAGTGTGGGGGCCCCTCTGTTTTGGAGGCCCCAGAGCAGCAGCCCAGCCTGCCCTGCCCTAAATCCGGCCCTGAGTAGACCCTTCCTATTTTCTTTCCAGTGGTAGTTACTAAAAATAAAACATTCAATACAATGTCAAATACTTTATTTTAATCTTTTTTTACAATACGAGTATTTGAAGGCCAACTTTTGAATTTTGTCTTCAACATCATAATCTTTACGTAATCCACATAATAATTTATTTGTATCTTTGCACCAATTGTATATGAATAAATTAATACATAAATCTTCAATTTTCGAAATTAATTGAACTTTGTTGTCGTTGCATTTAATTAAACTATATTCTAAGCCGCCAAAAAATAATTCTGATCCAGTACCTTGTAAACATATTGAATGAGTTTCAAAAGAAGTTTTAATAATAATCTGAATTTGAAACCAGTTTCGAACCTTTGGTTTTCAATGCGGCCGAAGGGTTTTTTTTTATTTTATTAATAAACAGTCAAAGTCATAGTTTTACTGAGATTTATATCCATTGTAATTTATAGGCACATTTGAATAATAAAATAGTATTAAAACAATACTTTAATATATTATGTGCATTATGTCGGCGAAAACCCCAGTTACAATCTATTACTGTTTATGTTTGGTTGTATGTAAACATTGTAATATAATATTATTGTGCACACTGTCCTTTTGTTGTTACGCGAATAATATCGTAATGTTGTTTTGCGAAATAATGTTTTGTGTAGCGTTTCCAGTTAAATATATTTCCTTTAATAACTTGATTTATATTTAATTAAAGGTAAATAAGTTTATTTAAAATAAGCTTTCATTTGTTGTATAAATCATTTTCTTAGGTCAGACAATGTTTAACAAACTCGTAAAAAACACGTTTTATTTTTCCTGTCAAAATTGAATTTATCGATAACGATATTATTCGGTGGGAGGAGCGAAATGTTAAGACAGCCACCATTCATAATGCGGAAGACAATAATAATGTCGATAGCATTGCTACCATCACCATCGTCAAAATCAAATACGGATATAATGAAAGCCGATATATTAGACTATCGATATTTTTATCCGAAATACCGAACTCCGATATTGAAATATTTTAAAATATCGAAAATCCGATATTTTATAAAATATTAATAGTCCTTAGCCATACATAAATTATAATAACCGCCAGGTTGCTATAATTTATCAAACGACTTAACTGACAGTATAATCTATCATTTATACAATCTGATTTGAATGCACTCTCCCCCGTTTCCGAAGGCGTACACTTCTCAAAAATTTCTACCTTGTGGTAGTCAAAAACATACCCGGCTATGAAATGTTAAAATACTTGAAGACTCGCGAGAACGTAACCATAGCGCGATCTAGAAATGAACAGCGCCATCTAGTATCTCAATCTGGAGTATTTTATTTTGTACACTCTCTACCGTATAAATGGCTGCAAAAGTTTGAATTCTTTAAATGAAATGAAATGTTTAAATAAAACCAATATTGAAAACTAATTACACATATCTTCATACAACTGAATATATTTTTTCTCGAAAAATTGCGATTTGTGCGTTCTGGACAATGTTCTGGAGATACAGTAATCAGCCAACTTCATCAGTGAGAATTTTGTGTTGTACTGATGCGAGCGCATCTTAAAATTTCACTCTCATAATTTATTCATAACGCGCCTAAAGAAGTATAACTTCAATTATTTCAGTCGGAATAATGACATCACGCTTTCGTGATAGTTCGTGCAATTCCAAGAATCTTCGGCTTCGAAAGGTCAAGAAAATAACTTTTCAAGAATCGATTCGGTTGATTTTCTTATGACATTCTTGATCATCTTCATTCTTCATCTTTTTTGATTACATTTTACATTCAATCAAATATTGACAATATAGAAATGCGTTCTTTATGATTTGAAATGTCAACTCAAAAAAACACACAAAAATCAACCTTACTCCTTCACAACACGGTTCCTGTATCATCATATAATAATCGAATTGATATGACATTCCTTTGAATCTCTGTATATGATTCTAAACTCAAATCTAACATTGAGTTAAGGACTTCAAATAATATCAATCAAAACTGAACCTTACTCGTATACAATATGTTTTAGAAGTACAAACTAGAATATACAACTTGAACATATTAGGTTGGGGAAAAAGTCTTTTCGCATTATAGTATGTATGAACTTGTAATAAAATCTCTTTGGCTATTTGTATCTGGCTGATATTGGTATTATTGAAAGTTTAAATTTTAAATAACATAATTCCAAATTCAAATTTGGAAAATGTATGATTTGCATTTGTTTTTCGTACCGCCAAGATGAGTGAATGTAATGAAGAAATTCGATTCTAGGTAAAAATGCAACGCAAGCCGCGAAAAAAATTTGCGATGTTTATGGACCTAGTGCAGTGTCTGTGAGAGTAGCACAAATTTGGTTTAAGCGTTTTCAATCAGGAAATTTTGATGTCAAAGATGCACGTCGCTCTGGTCGCCTCATTGCGGATAAAATGGATGCCATTTTTGAAAAAGTGGAGCAAGATCGGCATATCAGTAGTTACGACGTAGCTGAAGTATTGGGAATTGACCACAAAACAGTTTTGGCGCATTGGAAACAATCTGGGTACACAAAAAAGCTAGATATTTGGGTACCTCACGAGCTCACTGAAAGAAACCTAATGAACCGGATATTAGTATGAACAATGTCTATGGGTTATAGATATAAGATTTTGATAAAAAATGTAATTTATGCGGTGTATCAGTTGTATTCAATAAACAACAAACGTGTCTTTTAAAAAATCCAGTAATTTATTTAAATTTTTTATATAAATAAGGCTGTATGTATGGCTGTATGGATCTGGACCAGTGTTACCAGCTCGAAATCTGTCTCGAAGAAAGATATGATTTCAGAAGTTGGTAGTTCCTACCAATTCTACTTTGAAAAGTTGGTAGGTCTACCACCCATATGTTTTGTATTTATAATTTTTCATAGTTGGTCGCACTGTTCCCGTATTAATAATTTATTAATTGTTCGTACAGTACCCGTACGATTAGACTCAGCCATGATGAAATCACAGTTAAATAATTTTTTACGCGGTTAGTTATTTTATACTGTAATAAAAAAATTATGAGTTCATGTGAAGATTAATTACTGTCCCCGTTTTTTCATTGGTTAAAATTTAAGCCGCACGCTTCAATTCTAATTTCAATTGTTGGAGTATGAATTATTATTATCTCTGTATTTATTTATCATATTGAAATATATATATATATAGATAGATTCAAAGATTTGGTAGATTTTTTCCAAGGTAGTAGATAGTAAAAGTTGATAGATCTATAGAAAAGTAGGTAGAGTTGGTAACACTGATCTGCACCTAACTAAGCTTTTCTTATGAAGAAATAAACAACAACTGAATTTTTTTATAAGTTCCTAAGTAGGTACCTATTCCGTACAAGAATTTAGTCCGGTTTAGTAATATTATTATCATTTAATGTATGTATGTAATAGCTAATACAAACTATCTTACATAATATAGGATTTTATAACATTTCTCGAAGCTTCGGTGTGTAAATCGTGTAAATATTAAACTATTGTCGTAATTGTATTCTCAGGATACCATTTTCTTCGGTAATATTGAAGAATACGTGTATGCATAAATGTGTAAACAAACTACAAAAAAAAATGGGAAAGTTAAATAACTCGTTTCTATGGGGAATCATATTTGCTTCGGCAACATGGACCGTATCGCTGTATTTGTATTGGCTGCTAAATATGAGTGGTAAGTAATACATTGTTATAATCCTCAAGAGATTTTAATTCTTCTTAACACATACATTCATCTCTTTACCATCGGTAAAAGAAGGTCTTTAGCCAAATAATCTACTTAATAAACCTGCATTTTCCCTAAAGTGGAGCCTGCTTAGTAAACGATAATCTATCCTTAAAAAAAATTTACAACAGTCAACATAAATCAATAAAGGAAATAACCTGTGATATTCTACACATACCATCAAAAAATATCTAATATCAACCAATGTAAACAGCTTGTATTATCGTAACTATTAATATTGTTTGTTATCTAAAACTGTATGCTATTTTTCAATAAATGCCTTAAAAGGGCAAAGGAGAAGGTCAAAGTGACCGAACCTACCACCTGCTTGGTAGTCAGCCTTCAACTGAGAAGAACTGGCAATAAACTCATAAGGTTAAATTTTTATGGGTCTATTTTATATTTAACCTGACTAGTTATTTTTTTTTATCAACATAAATAAGGAACTTGAAAAAAATTGCATGAAATTATTTCATTATAATAGTTCTATTAAAAGGCAGATTTAAATAATAGTATGATTATTCTATTCCACATTTATGGAGTTGTAGTCATTATAGTGATATTACTAAACATCTAATCTCTGTTGATAAGCAAGCATGTAAAATTTTTTATGGACAGCAAAATCTATGATCACTAAAAAGCAGTTTTAAAAAATGCACAGAACAAACAAACATGTTCATGTACACATATGTATGCCCCGGGTAGGAATCCAATCTACTAATCAGGATGTCTAATTACCACACTAACTAGCCTGTCATATTTAATTAGATTTATGTAAAACCCGTCTTCTCAATTCATATTTAACCTCTACACAGTCTCATGCATGTTCTTACTTACATTAATAGCTAACTGTCACTAACTTTCCTGTACATTTAAAAAATATTCAATATTAAAACCCTTAATCATTATTCAGTATCACTCGCATTGCAGATCATAATATGCTATATCAATGTGGAGTATTATAAGCTGTAATGCCACCATATGCTTTAACATCCTTAATTTTCATGGGTTTTAGGTGAAAATGTTGAAACTAACCCTGAAACTAAGATGCACTACCGTCTCGCCAATACTGATGAGAGGAACCGTATAAAGAACAATGGAAAATCTATTGCAGCATTAGAAGGGAAGAACTTGCTGTATGACATTCCTAGAGCTGACAGTAAGTTTTCAGGAAATGTATGGAAGTTTGGAAAGAATAAAGCTGATTATCAGCAGAAAATGATCCTGAAAGAGAAGTACTTCAAGCAACTAGGGTTGAAAATTAAAGTTGATCCTGATAAGAGTTTAGGTGAGTAAAGGGTTGTCATACTTCCAAACTTATTGTACCTCGAAAATAAAATTCTATTCATGTAGGAATGAAGGCTTACTATTACTGCTTAGTTTATTCCTCCACAAGCTATCCATATATATAGAGAATATCTTTCAGAAAGTTTAGTGCTTAAAACATTTATATTGTACAGGCAAAGCCACAGTGCTTTAAATAATGGTGAAATGAAATCTTGGGGAATGTCAGCCAAACCTAGGGGTGCCATCACCTAAATTGCCAATGCAGGCAGACAAAAACGTACAAATCCTCGGACATTTGCATGAAATTGGGTCTCAGACAACTCCTAAAAATGTTAACACTTATAGTTTACATTTCAATTTAATGTGGTACATGATTACAAGTCCAATACATTGGTATTACGATTAGAAAACGCCATCTGGACACTCCTTGGACCCAGAAGGATGGCATCCCTAGTCAACCCGCATACCGGTAGCAATTTTAATAAGGTTGTATTCGGTGCATTACAGACAATCAGTTTGGTTTGATTCGCAATGCAGAAGATGTGAGAATACGGGACAAAGGCTACAATCTTCATGCATTCAACACTCTTATATCTCAAAGAATTGGAAATCACAGAGGGTTACCTGATACTAGAAACAAATTGTAAGTAAACTAGGGTCCATATACCTTTATCACTCTCCACAATGGTAGAAAGTGTTCTGGTCAACACATTGGTTATCAGCCTGGTATTGCAAATATAGATATCCTGGGACATTTTTTGCACGGTTATCTGATCCCAAAATAAGCTCAGTTTGTACAATAGAAACCAGTTAACTGATATACTACTTTTTCTTCTAAATACATAGGAACTTACATATATGTATACAAACGAACATGATCATGCACATAAATGTTTGTTGTGGGTGGAATCAAAACCGCGGCCAGTGGGGTGTCACGCTTACTCATCATTAAGTCAAATAGGCTGTCAAAAACAAAAATAGCCGCATGACAGTCAGCGATCTTACATACAACCATAACCGTCGAATGTTATCAGTGGAATAAGGAATAATGTATTATATTAAAATCAATTGTTAATATTTTTCAGGTGCCGAACACAAAAATACTTGGAGAAGCTACCAAAAGCATCAATCATCATTTGCTTCTACAATGAACACTTTGAGACGCTCATGCGTTCAGTTCATTCAATATTAGACAGAACAGACCAGAGGCACCTCAAAGAGATCATTCTTGTAGATGACTATAGCGATCTAGAGAATCTTCATGATCAATTACAAAAATCCGTGAACGAATTGAACAATAGGATGCGCAAAGACGAGGAAATGCTTGAAACAAATAATATAGACATGGATAATGTTGAAGATTACATAAATGATGATAATATTATTGATAGGAGGTATACTGACAAAAATTTGTCTAAAAACGGGTTGAATATAAGGCTTCTGAAGACGAGTAAGAGAGAGGGACTGATCAGGGCAAGATTGTATGGCGCCGATAACAGCGTTGGGGAGGTGAGAAGATAAAATATATATGTATCTATATAATAATAATAATACTTTATTGTTCAAAAATAAGTGTTGTTAACAAAGGTAGTTCACTAGCCTCCACACTAGGATTCCCTGTGTATATATATATATATCTGTGTGTATATGTTGTATGGGTTGTGACTAATATTTAAACAATATAAATATATAAACATACTTACTTTTAAGCAATGTAATTTAACAATATAAAACATTGCATAAAAAATTAAGCAAGCAGAAGAGCACTTATACACCAAGCATTCTGATAATATTTATAATCTTAACAATAATAAATTAATAAATAATACGTTATTTATTTCGGATATTGTTTACAACAATGTACTAAGAAAAATCATGAATAAGTGAATAGTATTAATAAGCTATATGTGCAAAATGATCATTAAATTGATGACACTATAATACAATTTGACATGTATCAAAATATCGTTTTCGTCAGGTGCTCGTCTTCCTGGACTCCCACATAGAGGTGAACACAGACTGGCTGCCGCCACTCCTGAAGCGTCTGTCCGATGGTGTGGACGGCGTCAAGGTCCGGTACTCTCCGCGGGCGGCCACCCCGGTCATCGACGTCATCAACTCAGAGACTTTCGAGTACACCGCCAGTCCACTTGTCAGGGGTGGTTTTAACTGGGGATTGCACTTCAAATGGGACAATTTACCTAAAGGAACTCTCAAAAGTGAGTAATGTTTAATGGACTTGAGTGAATACTGAAAGCTGATAAAACTAAGTAGAACTGGAAGGACTTACTACTTCTAGACTACTGAAAATACACTTTGTTTAAATATGGAAATAATAATAATTAGTAACAGGGACATTCTTATACACACTGCCATCTGATCCTAAACTAAGCAGAGCTTGTACTATGGAATTTAGATATCTGGTATACTACATAGTGACTGGATGACTTTGATCGGGGTTCCTTTACTAATGTACTTCTACCGTATTCTTTTTTTTTAAACTCTGTCATATATACCTAGTACGAATTAGATGCGTTAATAAAGGGCTCCCATTAATAGTTTATCTCACAAAAGAAGGAACCTGAAAATCTTTTATCTTCTTATTCTAATGATATTGTAGTAGTTTTACAGTGCTGAAAATACGGATAAAACAACGTTGTCTAAAAATGAAACCTAGAAAGCTAGATCGATTTATCGCCCCCGAAACACCCTGCATACTAAATTTCATGAAAATCGTTGGAGCCATTTCTGAGATTCAGATTATATATATATATATATATATGTATATATACATATTATACAAGAATTACTCGTTTAAAAGTATTACATTAGATAGGTACTGCTTTTTTTTTCTAAATTTTTATTTACAAAAATATTTACAACCTAGGACTGGAGAGATTTCTTATTTGCATTGAGTCTTATTACATAGTCATAGAGATCATTGCATCTCGAATATACGTTCGCAATTAAGTCGAACGTTTTAAACCAATAACACCATACAAACAAATAAGGCGGCCAAGTACGAATAGGTCACTAAAGGTTCCATACCACCCTACAATATTGAACAAAACACGTTTGTTGGAATCGCCGGTAAAATTACAGGCACATGAGACTTAACTTCACGTCTCAGGGTCGACAACGCATTGGCGATGCTCTGGTGTTGCAAATGTCCATAGGCGGCGGTGACCAATAACCATCAGGTGGACCGTGTGCTATTTTGTCGACTTATGTGGTATTAGGAGGTAGAAAAAACACCCTTGATTTTTTCATTTCTTGTTATAGCGGCCATAGCAGTTTACATTCTGTGAAAATGTCACATGTATATTACGGTAAAATATGTATTTAGCATTATTAACGATTTATGCTGCATTGCATATTATAAGAGATTCTGTAGACATTTATCAACCGGCCGCCTTCGAGAACTCTTTTTGTTACCCACTTGTTGCTAGCTGTAAAGTTTACTTAGTCATAGATATCTTTCGTCGGCTCTTACAAAATCCTGGGGAAGACTAAATAATAATAATAATAAAAACTTACATGAAAACAATACTCAGACATGTTCTTAGAAACAAATACTGCGCATCGAACACACGATCTGTAGTTTGACAGTCAAGGTATCTTATCACCACGCTAACCGGTCCATCGTATTCATATTTACGCTCATTATCTCTCAGAGACTCATATTTTAACGAAGATATTTTAAATTGCGACATTTCCTATGGGAGCATTTTCGCGTCTCTCGGACACTTATCAATATCGGGCTATAGGGTTTCGAACCCCGGCCCTCCACGTCTCTAGCCGAGCTTTATACTACTTGTTATTGATCGTAACTCTACGAAATGAAAGAGGGCGCTGGATTGAAACCACATTTTTTTTATATTTTAAATTAATTTACAAGACAAATGGGAAAACCAGCGAACTTCTCTAGTGTAACTGTCAGTACCTTTTGAATCTAGAAGACAGAATAAAATCCAAAAAGGTGACCTAAAAAGTTGATGTTAATAAGTTCGGTTCGTAACACTACTATACCTTTTCTATTAATTTATTCTTTGTCATTACAGCTGATGAAGATTTCGTGAAACCAATTAACTCGCCCACAATGGCCGGTGGTCTGTTCGCGATATACCGGGAGTACTTCAACTACATTGGCAAATACGACCCTGGCATGAACGTGTGGGGAGGCGAGAACTTGGAGATATCCTTCAGGGTAAAATTCCTAACATATTACTTACTAATAATGTAAATGAAAACAAATGAGCCATAGGATTTGAATCATATTTTGCACACAAGGATATAGTCTATATTAACACTTTTGATTTGCATTAATTATTATATTATCTGAGTAATACCGGTAATTTTGAATAGAATAATTGCTGAGTGCAATAAAGTTAGCGGTCTTCAAAGTAAAAGCAACCTTCCGAACCGTTAGTTAGACCTTTCATAAGTGCCTGTGAAGGGTTATTTCAATATAACTATTTTATTTATGCCGGGTAACTCATAAGATTCCGAAAACGCGACACTAGTGGAATAAAGTTTAAAAGGTAATTTTAAACCGTTGGTAGCTTTGGCAGCTCTTAGAGTATGAACAACATATTTTTTTACACATATCATCATATAACACTTCTTCTGTTTTCATCTTTCGGTATATCCATCTACTTTCATATTGATCCCATTCATCAAGGGGGACGCCTTTGAACAGCAATGGACATCCCTGGAATTATAAAAGCTTGTGAAAGCCTACATAAATAAAGATTATTTCTATTTCATATGGATGCATTCGCTCCCTTAATAAAATATAACAAAAGTTAAATTAATGTCACTTACAAATACTTTTTTATATTATCAGATTTAAAAACTGTGAAACAATAAAAATTACCAAAAGAAATCGAACCATATAAAAATCAGTTGAGCCAGCCGCTGACTGGAAATTTGTAACACATCTGATATACATAGCTGGAATCGGCTCCAGGTATTTTACCAGTTACTCCTTTCACCTTTAAATATAATTACGACATATACTTCTTAAATAAAACTTACCACAAAGGTTTGTAGAAAACCATTGCTACAATCCTTGTACCGAAATCAAATTGTAAAAAATAATAACATACATATTTACACTTACATACAAAACAAACATACATGTTCACGCGCACATATGTTTATTTTGAATACGTGTAACCACGTCAAGAAGACTAAAGTGGGACGGTTATGGCTTTAACATCAATGGCAACCGACTAAACCATCTAAGATTTGCAGATGATCATTATCCTAGAACAAAAGCAAGGAAGCTGGTCTTGTAATTAACACAAATAAAACTAAATTGATGCCTCCACAGAAATAGACATTAAACTGGAGCGGAAAAGAAAATATGTCAATGAGTATGAATATTTAGGACAAATAATATCACCCAAGAACCAGATGGAAAAGGAAGTTAACAAAATAATTGCTTGTGGTTGGAAGAAGTACAGGTTTCTCAACGAAATAATGAAAAGCAAAGACTTGCGTATATAATCGCAAAAACTTTCAACAAATGCATCATCCCATGTTTGACATATGGATGCGAAACTTGGTCGCTCACCCAAAGCCAACGTCAAAAACTTGCCATGTGCCAGCGTTCGATGGAAAGGGATGGTATGTTGGGAATAAAGTTCAGTAACAAAATCACCTCAACAGAGATACGACAGAAATCCAAACTTACTGTCATCTGAATCGACCATATAAAATGGGGCTGGACAGGACACATGTTAACACGGGTTATGTGCTCCGCTGGCAGGCGCCTGCTTATCTCCTCTAAGCGGGTGTTTATCATATTCCCCAAGGATACGAACAAGTCCTTCCTGAGCTCCCCTAAGGCTTCGGCCAAGTCCGCAGCACAGAAGTGCATCGGCGGCGTTGGGGCCGGAGGGGCCGGGGTCTCATTCACCGGCGTTGGAGCCGGGGGGGGCCGAGGTCTCGCGATTTGAGAACGCCGTACGGAGCGCCTTCATTTCCGCCTCACAGTGAGCGAGTTGCTCCCGCATCCTTTTGTTGTCCGCTTTAAGGATGCGGATCTCCTTACTCTCTGTCTTTGTTGCCTCGACCTCGTCCATTGACGTTGAATGGTGCGGCAGGCCCGATTCATTTGGCCCCACACCGAACCCTTCAAGCTGCCCGATTTGCGGGCCCCCTCCAGGATTAAGCCCGCCGCCTTGCCGGCCGCCTGTATTGGACAAGAGTCCCGGCCGTCAGAGAGGAATGGAAGCAGTTGAAGGAGGCCTATGTCAAGCACCTCTATCCTATGACACAACAAGCTAAGAGACATTTTATAAACCACAAGACCATACAAAGAGGAACTAGCTCGGAACAAAGGGCTACATCATTATCATCAACCACGGCAAGAGTTCTGCCAAACAATAACGTTTTTAACGTAATATTTTCAGATATGGATGTGCGGCGGTTCCCTGGAGCTGATACCTTGCAGTCGCGTGGGCCACGTGTTCCGCAAACGTCGACCTTACGGCCTTGGGGAGAAGGACGATTACATGTTGCAAAACTCCATGAGGATGGCTCGTGTGTGGATGGACACTTATATTGTATGTATTTATGTTCAAAAATAGCTTAAAACAGTGTCGTATGCATGTTAAAGCTTGTATATTAGGGTTCACGATTTCTCGAGCTTTTCAATTTCTCGGGTCTCGAGAATTCTCGAGGTTAATTTCTCGAGGATTCTCGGGTTGTCGAGAAATTTACATTTACGTACGTTTTCTCATATTATTTGGTTCCAAATAACGTCAACAAACTCAGTGGTATTCCTCTGAAATAAAAGTATCAAATTAATTATATAAATTTTAATGTTTATATTCAAAATCTTATGAATAAGCTAATTAACTTTTTTTTAATACAGCAATAATTTTATTCAAACTCATAATTATAATGACAGCACCATTTTTGGCTGGTTGTTTAGAACTTATAAACAAAAGTACCTTCTATTAAACGCAACACAACTAACGGTGATTTAATTTCTATGGTTGGGGAAAAAGTTTCTTCGCATTTTTTAAGAAAATTCAAAACATGTTTTAATATAGTTTATTTACATTTAACTAAAGTATGTAGGTACCATTTTGTTCGATAACTTTTTGCCATCTTGTAGGTAGGGACATAATCCCATTGCTATAGAAATTTTGGGACTTCTGATCAAAATACCGCGACAAGTGGTTTTGGCAGTCCTCTCATGATGTTAACCTGACACTGCCTAAAGAATTCTGAAGAGACCGAAACAGGTGGAAATCTGAAGGTGCAAGGTCAGGACTATACGGCGGATGCATTAATACCTCCCAGCCGTACTCTCTACATTTTTGCTGAGTGGCTAAAGATGTGTGAGGTCTAGCGTAATCATGATGAAAAGCCACACCCCTTCTGTTGATTAATTCCGGCCGCTTTCTCTCAACTTCTTGGTTTAATCTCATCAGTCGTTCGTAGTAGAGTTCAGAATCGATGGTCCTGCCTGGTGGTAACAGCTCATAATGAATAATGCACTTCCAATCCCACCACACACACAGCATCACCTTGTTGCGAGTTAATCCGGGTTTCGCCACAGTCTGTGAAGCCTGACCGGCCTTTGACCACGACCATTTTCGCACGTTCTTGTCGTACGTGATCCACTTTTCATCACCAGTTATCAGCTTCTTCAAAAATGATTCGGTTTCATTACGTCGTATTAAAGAATCATAAATGAGTACACGGTTCATGAGGTTTCATTCAGTGAGCTCGTGAGGTACCCAAATATCGAGCTTTTTTGTGTAGGTACCCAGTTTTTTTCAAATCCACCAAAACTGTTTTGTGGTCAATTCCCAGTTCTTCAGCTACATCGTAACTACTGATATGCCGATCTTGCTACTCTTTTTCAAAAATGGCATCCATTTTATCCGTAACTAGCTGACCCGACAGACGTTGTCCTGTCTGAACTATGAACATTGAATTAGAATCTTTCGATTGAATCGACTGTGCAATGTGCGCTAAGATATTATAAATTAATTATTTTATCAATATAATTCCGACCCATGCCTCTATTTTAAACGATATTAGCAGCGCGCATTCTGTCAATCGCTCCACCTGTCAAACGACTGACATAATTAAAAGTTTATATTGTCAAAAGCGCTAGTAAGTTTTCTTAAATTGTCTAATTTTCCAGGCAGTTTTCTTATTTTTTCATAAGAACCTTCTCATGACAATAACAAACACAACAAAAAAATAATTAGCGAAATCGGTCCAGCCGTCCGTGCGTTCATGCGTGATGCCGTGACCAAGGGAAATAGGGATTCATTTTTATATACTCGTATATAGATAGGGCGACCAGAGCGACGTGCATCTTTGACATCAAAATTTCCGGATTGAAAACGCTTAAACCAAATTTGTGCTACTCTCACAGACACTGCACTAGGTCCATAAACATCGCTAATTTTTTTCGCGGCTTGCGTTGTTGTTTTACGTTTTTTGTAATACAATTTTAAAATGTATCAAATTTCTTTATTAGATTCACTCATATTAACGGTACGAAAAACTAATACGCACTAAAAAGAAAAAAATAATTGCTTTATTAGACTACTTAAAAGTCAATCAAATTATTACGATAATATAATGTAGTTATTATTGTTATTTTTGGAGTCGGTTTCAGCCAACGTAGGCTTGTAACTACATACATAGTTATAGGTGAGATGTGCTTGTGTCGCACGCGCGATTTTACCCGGCGAGAGGCGAGAGCGGGGCCGCGGCGGGAGGGGGGCTGTTAAATGTGTTTGATTATTAAAGTATTCTCGTATTATTATTGCTAGGTATATTGTAGTGTTTCCTTGGCTGACACCGCCTCCAAAAATAACAATAATTGTAACTACATTATATTATCGTAATAATTTGATTGACTTTTAAGTAGTCTAATAAAGCAATTATTTTTTTCTTTTTAGTGCGTATTAGTTTATTTTGGAATATCGGAAGTTGGTTTTTTTTTTGTTCAAATTTTTGTTTATTTTTAGTGAATCTGAAGTACACTAACATTTTTTTCTGAATATGGGTAGACCTACTAAACGTGATTTCTTAAGGTGTACTATGTATGCCTACACATTTAAGGATTTTCCTCAATTTTCCATCATCAGGTCTTCTTGTAATGATCATGGGACCATCTGTGAAGTGTCCCTTTTATAAATCGAAATCGGTTGGCATGATATTGAGTTACTCGTTCATTTGTCGCACACATACTTAATGCTAATTTTAGACTTAGATGGTTTTCTCATGGATGCCATTGTCAGAACTGGACCAGAATTGAAATGGGAAGCACCAGCTTTCAAATAAAAAAAGAATCATTAAAAATCGCTTCGCCCAGTCGAAAGTTATGAGGTAATAAACATAAAAAATATATATAAATATACAGATGAATTGAGAACCTCCTCCTTTTTTGAAGTCGGTTAAAAACAATTGACAATCACACATTTTCCTAATTTGAATTTGGAATTATGGTCTTTAAAATTTAAACTTTCAATGATACCAAAATCAGTCAGATACAAATAGTATAGCCAAAGAGATTTTATTACAAGTTCATATCACTACATAGTATAAAACAAAGTCGCTTTCTCTGTCCCTATATCCCTATGTATGCTTAAATCCTTAAAACTACGCAACGGATTTTGATGCGGTTCTTTTTTAATATATAGAGTGATTGAAGAGGAAGGTTTTTATGAATAATACATGTGACATCCCACGGGATGTCACATGTACTACTACATACTATAATGCGAAAAGACTTTATCCCCAACCTAATAGGTACACGATTTCTCGAGTTCTCGACTTTTCTCGCCTCGAGAATTCCCGGGATGAACCCTATTGTATATATAAATTCTTTGCTTCAGCGCAAATGCAACTGCGAGCTCTGTGTAAAATCTTTGTTGCATCATGTTTTAACTATAATTTTATTTATAATCAATAAAAAAACGGTATTCTGCTGGTAGCGAATCTATAATATTGTATTTATGTTTTTTGTAATATTTGATTGGCAAATACATAATGCAGATGCAAACTATATTTTGAAACAGTTGTGTATGTAGTTTATAAGTTATTTGGTTTTTATAGTGCAAGCCATGATTTGTTTTGTCAAATGTACGCCATTTCAACCATATTTTTGGATTGCATTTATTTATTACTTGAGCCTTTGCCAGCATGCATTACTATTCGACGTGTCTTTGTGTTATTAGCGTTCTTAGGCGAACGTAGGACAAATCACAAAAGTTTCATCACTATCAGATAAATAGTATATAAAAGCATTGGGTACCAACATTCATTCATATGTACAGACTAGCTGTCCCCCGCGGATTCACTCGAGTTTATCGATATGATATATAGCCTATCATTTGTTCTGTCTATTTACCAATTTTCATCAAGATCGTTCAAATCGTTTTTGAGTTATAAAAGGACACACAGGCAGATAGACAAAAGGCAAAAAATAGTAGAATTGGTTCCTGAATCAAAAAAATTAATAGTAGTTTCCTTTAATAGTAAAAGCGGGCAAGTGCGAGTTTTTCTGCGAACCGAGGGTTCTGTACATGCTTGTGCGAGCGAGTGTCAAAATATAAAGCATACATTGCGATAAATTATTATTGGCAACTCAAAGGGACTAACCTAGACCTAAGTATTTGTTATTAATTGAAACTTGATACCTCCACGCGTAACTGAGAAAAGTGGGTCTTGACAGACAGATAGATAGCGAAGTGATCCTATAAGGGTTTTTAAATCTCGTATATAGCAAAATTCTTTTTATATATGTGTTATGCATTTAATGAATGACAGACGATTGCAAAACAATATTTGCATTTCTTTTTAAGTGAAAACTTCTTTTGCGGCGTTGAGCACTTTTCTCGAGATGGGTATAAATATTAAGCTCGCGTCAGGACACGTGACCTGACTGAAAATTCGTAAGACGGTAAAAAATGCACAACGTTAATGTTCAAGTTTTCACTTCTACCGGCACTCCCGGAGTGCAACCCGTTGTTTTTAATTTAAGTTTAACCTGAGCAAGTGATAAAAGAGGGTGAACTAATAAAAAGTTATTTATAATTACCTCTTATTATTGCGGCCAGTAGGCGTGGTGGTTGAACACTACGCGATAGGGCTTGGGTTCGATTCCAACATCTATATACATATTTGTTTTTGTATGCCAACCCCTCCCGGGTTTAAAAATCGCCAAAGTCGTTTAATGAATGAATAAGGCTTAGGTGGCATGTATAAGCAAAATAGTTAAGGTCCATTTTCTGTTCAGTTTGTGAATCGTCTCTTTTGTATTCTGGCTGACGAACTTTAGTGTTACAATTAAAAGAAATGGGAATAGTTCTTTTTTATACATCCACATTTATATATGTTTTTGAATGTCGACCAGTGGCGAAAATTATAGTAATAAATTTATTGTTACAAAAGAGCAATAAGTTACCGATAATGCAATTTCATGATTGACATAGACAAATCAATGGCAAAGCAAGCCCAGCGACTGCTATATTCGCAGTACATATGCTGTGCTGTTTTTCTATTCACCCTGCCCGGACTGTTCGTAAATAGAAAAAAATCGTTTGCTGTAAATAATTTGACCCACTCAGTCCATTTTCGTCCGTATTTCCAGAAAAAGGTAATAGACCTGAACCCGTCGGCGGCTCACATCTCAATCGGCGACATTTCCGAACGGCAAGCGTTACGGGAGCGGCTACAATGCAAGTCGTTCAAGTGGTACTTGGACAACGTGTATCCGGAACTCGAGAGCGGCGAAGGTACAGCGGACAGGAAAAGGTTGGCGCTGCTCAATGATCCAGGGAGAAATAAATTTCAGCCTTGGCATTCTAGGTAAGATTCTAGGTAAGAATTTAGACCTTCGGGATTATTCGGAGCTACACGCGTGTCGAGGTGATTGAGTTATACATGAGATGAGCGATTCGTTCGGTGCATAATCTTACTACTATTGTAAATGTGAAAGTTTTGGTGGATATATGCTTGTTATTCAATCGTGCTGAATGGATATTAATGAAATTTGGCACAGATATAGTTTATAGTCTGGAGCAGCACATAGGCTTGGTACGGTAATATCGCACTTCCCTCGGGAATGGGGTTGTACCGGGGAAGACAGCTAATTTAACATATTACAAGGTGTGCAAACAAATAGAAGTATAAAGTATAGAAAAAAAAATGCTTTTAAATTATCTTTTAACGTAACATTTTTCGGTCATATGAGTATTCTTTTTATTAATAATGGGCTTGCGTTTGGCCTTCGACTGACCCCAGAAGGAGCTATGACGAAGCCGAGGATATAGCACGCTTACCCAGAAAATGCCATTAAACTCTGGCCTTAAATAAATCCAGGATAAAGCTGTCGGGAAACACTGACCCCGGAAGAGAGTTCCACTCCTTTGCTGTTCGTCTAACAAACGAAGAAGCGAAACGTTGTGTATGTGAAAGCGGGATGTCGACAACGTGTGGGTGGGAATTCTCCCGGTGCCTTGTGGTTCGATGGAGAAATGGGGATGGAGGAATTATATTAAACAACTCAGTCGCATACTCTTCAAAATACATCCTATAGAAGACAGACAAACCCGAAACCCTACGACGATGTTCAAGGCTCGTTAATTTCGCCTCAACTAGCGATGAGTCTCCTGGCAAGACGGTCTATCGAGTCAAGGGCCCCCAGCTGGTATTTGGCAATTCCATCTCAGAGGTCACAGCAGTTCTCCATGCACGACCGGACTTGTGCTTTGTACTGTTGGAGAAACTGACTCGGCGTAAAGTAACGCTTCACCTTCCAGAGGATGCCCAATTTTTTTGTGGCAGTTTTAGCCCTTAACTCAAAAGAACTACTAAGACTTTATTTTTTCAGTTAAGGTTATGTTCAGGAGTTCAAGCTGGTCGGAAATGAGGTCGTAAGGACTCCTTTTAGGTGTGAACAGACACGCCTGTGTTTTGGAGGAATTAAACTTGACCTGATTACTGAGCACACATACCAGCAGATATTCCGTTCGAAGGAAGCTTGCTTATAAGGTTGTCATGCCAGACTCTATCAAAAGCCTTAGAGATATCGAGGGAAACAGCAAGAGCTCCACCATATCTCTCAATAGCTTCGCTCCATAAATGTGTGGCATACACAAGAAAATCCCCAGTCGACTGTTTCTGGCTGAAGCCAAATTGGCGGTCGCTGAGAAGGTCATTGTCCTCGAGGTATGCCAGGAGCCTCTGGATTCTATACACGTTCCTTATCTTAGTATGGAGGTGGTCGCAATCGGACGATAGTTTGAGGGGTCAGCACGACTGCCTTTTTTGGGCACAGGCTGCATGTTTGCAAGCTTCCAGGCTTTCGGAACTTGACCTGTTAGCAGAGAGAGGCGATGCAGGCGTCTTAGGACAGGAGACAGTTCAGGCGCACAGGTCCGCAATACTATGACTGGAATACCGTCGGGGCCACTGGCTTTGTTCACATCTAGATTGCGACTACGCAAATGTACTAACATTAGCTACCTCCTTTTGCCGAATATGAGTGTCAGGCATTTGGAAGTTACAAGGAGGAAGTGTTGGGGGTGATTGGCTTCTCGCATCTAGATGTGAGTTCCCGGCAAATAGAGTGGCAAATATATTTGCCTTCTCAACGGCTGTGTGGGCTAGCGAACCGTCAGGTTTCCGCAATGGCGGTAGCGATGGGCGGCAGAAGTTCGCCTCGACTGACTTGGCGAATGACCAAAAAGCTTTGCTGTCAGATGGGATGAGAAAAGGTTGTCACTAATTCTTTTTGCAGGACTCGGCGGCGAAATTAAAAGCTCTCTTTTTGGACCTCACGTCAGGGGCTTTGCGAGCGCGAGCATCAGCCCAGGCCTGATATGCAGATTGTTTGGTAACCTCGGTTGAGGTACAATCGGCATTAAACCACTTAGGGGTCCTGCTACTAAGGTATATGTACAGAGTATGGGATAAAGTATTCCATAGCCTGACAGATCACCTCAAATATGGCGCTCGCACAGCTCGCCGGGTCCTCGGAAGAGAAGCACAATCCCTGCCAAGGATAAGATGCAAAGAAGTAGCGCATCTTATCCTAGTCAGCTAACTTGTATCGCCAAAATCGCTTTGTGCCTGTCGGGCAAGGATCGGATGGAGAGTAAGACAACACAGCTTTCACCAAACAGTGGACGGATGTTCCAAGAGGAGCAGTCACTGACACTGAATACCTGTCTGGGTCGGTTGTCGACAGAAGGTCCAAGCAATTTGCCATATAGCCAGCTAAATCCGGCACCCGCGTGGCTACTTGAACGAGCTGAAAGAGATTTAGCGACAATGCCAGTTTCAGCGCCTCTCTTCCAGCTAAATCAGTCTCCTGGGATGGGAACAACCAATCACGATGGTGATTAAATGGGCATTAAAGTCCTCCAGGAGGACCAATTGTGCCAATGGGTGCCACCTTTGCTAGACCACGTGCGCCGCGACTCTAAGATAATCAAAAAGCCTGACTGTCTCCTGATCACCGTTGTGCGATCGGTAGCCACAGGCGTAGACGATTTGTTCCACACCTGTGCCAACCAGAACCTAAATGACAGAGAAACCAGATTTTTCAAGGCAACGAAGACGCTGACAGCAGATGTCATCGCGGGTATACACGCAGACCCCAGCACGTGGTTTCAAATTGTGCTCCAGGGTATACCCCGGGTAGTGAAGGTATGCCGCGTCAGATGGGATTTGCGTCTCCGTGAGAAAGGGCAGATGAGGCTTGGACGTCTCAAGGTGGTGATGGACGGCATTGATATTGGAGTGCAAGCCTCGAATGTTTGAGAGGTGCACGTGAAGGGAAAGGACGTGCAACCGCTGTGAAACTTTTCTTCTCTTTCTTAACTTTTTCATGTTGTTTTATTGGGTGTGAATAGGCATGGAGACGGCTGTTGAGCGAGACGATGGGTGCGGAGCTAAGCGACAACCATTCGATCGTTGCACGGATGGGCACTTCGCTTGGAGACCGCGGGGACGCCCGAACCCCCCCGAAGTGGCCATCCGGTCGCCAACCGTCACGATGTAGCACTTCGGGATTTTTCGCGAGTTGGCGGGGCAGCCTTTCATAGGTGGCTGGCCTACTACTTGGGCCCCCTACTAATTGCGATCGGCCAGCGGTGCACCGTCCTTCAGATTCTCCTAACGAGACGACCGGCACAATAATCTAGCTGCCGTCGTGCCCGCCTCACAGGCGCAGCGCAACTGCCCAGACCCATCTCCATTATCCGCTACCGCGAAAATTACAACGGAACGCGGCGTCAACCGCTTGACGCTGTTACTTTGTTCGAGGGGTGGTGACTGTAACGTATTTGTAAATTATATCGAATGGGTAGAAGTTTACCAAAATAGGTTTAAGACATGCGTACGATCAGTGTCTTTTAACTGATGAATCGCAACCGTGTACTGCCATTACAGCTCACATAGGTTATCGCCGAACCCCCTATGATTTATCGAGCATACCCGAAAAATTCCAAAAGATCATGGAGATAACTTTGCGTGGCGTGCCGGGATGCGTCGTGTTTTTAGACGATATTTGTGTAACAGGTTCATCACGTTCATGTCATATGAAAAATTTGAGAGTTGTACTCGAGAGGTTACGCTCTATGGGACTTACAGTAAAATTAAGTAAATGCTGTTTTTTAGATAGTCTGAAAAATCTCGGTTTTATTATTAATAAGGATGGCTTGCGGCCAGACCCCGAAAAGGTGGAGGCTATTTCCAGTGCACCCAGACCTCAAAATGTTACACAACTTGAAAGTTTTCTCGGTATGTTAAATTACTACAGACGTTTCATTCCTAGTTTGAGTAGTTTATTACAACCCTTGCATAATTTGTTAAATAAAGAGGTGGACTGGAAATGGGACTCAATGTGCGATCAGGTATTTCTATAAATACCTGATTCGCTTCTATAAGCGAAGCGATCTCTATTAAGTGAACGAGTATTAGCACACTATAAAGAAGGGCGTGAGCTAGTGCAAACTAGCTAGACAAAGAAGCACTTGCAATTCTGTTCGGTGTGACGCAACACCACCAATATCTATTTGGAAGGCGGTTCACATTACGCACCGACCACTGCTGTCGCTGCGTTGATTTTGTAGATTACCTAAACCTTGTAGAAGATTATCTGCCTATTTGCTATAAAGATATTGCAAAAGATATTGAGGAGAAGTGTAACGTATTTGTAAATTATTATAATTGTTAGGTGGCGGGTAGTATTAAGTAACTCGAGAGTAAATCAGTCTGTCGCTAAGCATCGCCTTTCATTGACGTTCCAGTGACAAGCCGCGGCCGAAGCCTACCGCCAGAAATGTTGCTCGTTTAGCACCACCCAGGGATCACGTGTAGGGTCTCGCAGGTATACTTACGGACGCGAGCAACTCCGATCCCCAAAGTATCTGGATCTTCTATATCCTCCATCTTTATATTTTTTTGCAATTTCATATCAGTTTTATATATATACAATATGTAACAAAAACCCTGTTGTTCCTTCTACCTACGTTTAAAGAATCGGTATACATACGTAATAAAGGACTGTAAACACAAATAATTAAAATAAATATTTAATTATTAATATTTGTAATGTTATTCTGATATCTTACATCTGCATGAAGCGATGACCCGAAATCACAAATAATAGGAAGAAGTTCTACCCGACCGGCGGCACCGACAAAGAGAGGCCACTCTCTTTGTCGGTGCCGCCGCGCCGCCCGGCGCCGGTTATCTACCTATTTTTTCTACACAAGTTCACGACTTTGTCAGCTGTTGTTTATCACTTTAACGAATGAATCTTTGAAAATGTTGGTTTACACGATATTTTTATGCACAATTGATAATTGCTATAAGTACATTTAACACTTTTACATAAACAAAATAAAGTCCCCGCGTCTGTCACACAAAACCTTAAGTACCTACTTGCATTTTAATGGATTAATTTATTATAATGTCTACTAGACGGCCAAAGATGCTGTTCAATATGACCACCTTGTACCTCGACACATTTGTTGCAACGCCTAATAATATTTTCACGTACGCTTTGTAAAATGGAGGTATCGAACTTGATGTGGTCAAATGCTGTTACTATGCGTAAACGCATTTCGACCTCCGTATCACACGGTTTTTTGAACACTTGTTGCTTAACAGTACCCCAGAGGCAAACAATCGAAGGGCGTCAGATCAGGTGATCTTACGTAAATAAAACACAAGTCACTCACTAGGTCAACAATAACAACCGTTCGAAAGTAAGTTGCGCGGGAGACTAAGGAACTCGCTTATGATTCGCAGGGCGGCGGGTGGTGGGGTAAAGGGGTAGGAAGGCACGTGGCAGGGATACGAGGCACGCGCCTACGTTTTAGCGGCATCTTCTGTCGCATCAAAGAAAGCCGCCGAGCTCGTAGGCTATTTAGCGAAATAAAGATGTATTTGTAAAATCAGATAATCTGAACATTTTTTTGAATGTGTCGATTTTAATAGTTATTTGATTTTGACCTTTGTACTAGCCAATGTTTATAATTGTTAAATTCTAATATCATTAATGGTGTGCTTGTAGGTAATGTATAACGTTCCTAAAAGGAACAACAGGGTTTTTGTTACACACTGTATATATATATATATATATATATAATTTTATTGTTTCACTTTAAGCCCTAAATGTCTGTATATATATCCATCACCTCAAAACTACTGAACACATCGGGATGGGACCGCTACCATTCGACGCGGAATTTTTCATTTTAAAATTCGTGAAACCGCGTGAAAATATATAAATGTAAACTTATTTTCACAACAATAAGCATTGTCTAATGTAGTCAAAATTCATCATTGAATTTAGAAAATATTCTTAAATTTGTGGTATATTCTGTACTATATTATGTTTAAAGTCAGTTGACTTTGTGGTTAGACCCTGATTGCCACACTACTGGTCGTGGGTCCCATTCCCAGTACAAACATTTAGGTGCATGAACATTCTTTAATTTTGAATGGGTTATATTTTACGCCTTCACTCATGAGCTGATTTAAATTATTTAATGTCAATGCCAGAAGACTTCAATGATTTAGAAGTAAATAAACATTATTATCTAACATTTCAAGTGACTTGTCGTACTCAATAATATGATGATTGCAATCTGCACCTAAGTTCTATTCCCTATTCGTTTACAGTTTCATAAACATTTTATTTCGGTATAAATTTACAGGAAACGCAACTACACGGACTCGTATCAAATACGCCTGAAGAATACGTCGCTGTGCATGCAAAGCTCTAAGGATATTAAGACAAAAGGCAGCGGGCTTGTGCTGGCGAAGTGCATCAGGACACTAAACCAGGTATATACCCAAAATATACTTAAACTACGTTTACAACGAGATAAATGAGCTTAATTTATTTACTAAAATATTAAACACAATGTTTTGGCGCTGCAACGACAAGCAAAACGGTTACAATTTAAAATTCACATTCGATAAAATATTACACAATTTTAATCAATACAATAAATCTGACACAATCTTAATTATAATTGTTAAAACGATGCAAGAGTAGTAAATTACTCTAAATATTTGATAGCACGACAATTACATTCAAGTAAATTATAACATGTGTAATTAATTCATAAATTATCCAATTGATTAAAAACATTTGCCACGTAGAGAATGTTAGTAAGCTCCATTTGAAAATTTATATGGAGTATGTGTGGGATGCGTCTTTCTAATTTACACAAGGCCAAAACGCAGCCATTGGAAACTGGTCGCGTCTAAAATGTAATGTTATTTTTGTTTTTTTTATACTTGAGAAAGCAGATGACTGCAGTCTACCTGATGTAAAGTAGAACTGTAGTCCAAATGAGAGAACCGCTAGTGCCAGTACATGAGTGTGCAACAGTTAAAATATATATTTTAGTGAAATAATTTATGAGTATATGAAATGATATTTGCACTACCGGCGCCGGGTTTAAAAACGGGTGGTTGATGTGTAACCGGAATGCACTTTGGCTTAACGTAAGTACCCCGCATTGTTTAATCATTCTGCGTTCTTTTAAGCGTCTGATCAACAAATGGACAAAAACAACCTGTTTTTAGTATTTTGTGTTTTGGTTACTGATAAATAAGTAAGTTCATCCCGTATCCATTTCACTTTACGGCTATTCACAATAATGGTCATCCCATCTAATCTATTTACAATCCGGTCAAATGCATTACATTCATATGCATACAAAAATCAGACAGATTACAGATATACGGTAGATTACTTTATTTAAGCTACTTTCATAGTGTTATGACCTACGGCATTTTGCTTTGGGGTAAAGGTATATAGATATTAATTATTATTCATAATTATTAAATTTAATGACCATTTTGTCTTTTGCATTTATACAGGTGGCATCCATGCGACCTTTTATTGTACTCATATTAAGGAATGTTTTTTGTAAACCGGATTTCAAATTAAATGATAAAAATATTAAGTATCATGTTGATTTGAGCGCCCGGGCGGCTACACGCATCGTACGAGCGCCAGCGCCGCCCGCCCCCCGCGTCCCGCGCCCCGCGCCCCGCGCCCCGCTTCCATGGACCCGTGTGCCGTGTGACCCGCCCGACAGCGCACAGCTCACTGATAACTTGATAACGATTCCAACTTTCCCTTCATACTTTAACCGGCTTAGGACGGTCAAAATTACGACAATAACTTAAAAACTGGTTAAATAAAATAATAATCGAAAGAAACAAGTAGGTAAACTAAGTAAGTTACATAATTTTGGTGTATTTAAAAAGTTGGAATCACAATATTTACAATAATTTGTTATCTTATCACCTATTTACAATAATTAAAAAGTTTGTTTGCACTAACACGTATTTAAGCAAGTGTTCGCCGCCTCTTTCGACACACAGGTCAGCCCGACGCCTGTGATTGTTTTTTACACGGTTTAAAACAAAATTTTGTGACTAACTCCAAATTGGCATGCCGCTTGTCTAGTGCTAGCTTGTGAGTTACTTAGAAAGTAGCGTCGTATTTGTCAGTAAAGAGACATGGGGTAAACTGGCGCTCGCCCAAGATTTTGCGCATGCAATGGCACATGGAACGATGCAAAACCGTCCTGAGTCGTCCTTAAAATGCGACGGAATTGGCGCGTCTGGGTAGCGATAATGAGACATCTCTTGTGTTAACACCAAATTATCGGTGCGATCGTATAATAAAACCATTTGTAAATATTATTGGTTTGTGTATCGCCCTGCATTATACGCGGTCGAGGCATTGTTTTTGGGTTATCACACACTAGGTATACTTTTAAGCTCCCACTGCAATCCTGTTAAACCGAAGCGCGCTTGCGATACTTCCCGCTCGGTCCGACTGACGTCACAACACACGGTTAGATCAAGCGATCACAGGGAAAAGGGTGTGCTGGACGGGCGCGAGGGAGCTGCGGACGGAAGGCATTGTGAAAATTTTATGAATGAATTCACGTAATAATAGTGCACGCGTTTCGACAGCGGACTAGTGTAGCGCATTAGGGTTGTTTAATTCTTTATTAATTTTCAATTAACCAGAATTTTAATGAATTCTTTTTTTAATTTTATTTGTAAAAATGGTCTACTGTAAAGAGATTTTTCGGGGTTTCCAAATATGCATTTTTATTGATTTGCGTTATATTTTAGAAACGTGCTATGAATCATTCTGTATAATAATTAACGTAGACACCAACAGATGAAGCTGTAACAACAAACCAGAGATAAGAGATTTCGAAAGATAGAATAGCTCAGTTGGTAGTGAACTCGAGTGCCGTGACAAAAGAACGGTAGATTGGTAGTTTGTAGTGGCAGCCGGGGTGGCTACCACCCTCAAGGTGAAAACCTACGCCAAGCACCTGATGGTGTGTTCCGATAGCTGTTGAGAGCCAGTTCTCTACTAGGCTATGTATGGCACTTTTGGCCACATCATCACTGACAGTGGTGAGATTGTGGTCAAACACAAACCTAGAGTAAAAAAAGCGAGTGCGCGTCTGACCTACGCCCCGAAGGTTTGTTACAAACTTGTATGTACAAATGAATGAATTTCATTATTTTTTCTTTACTTCGGTACCTGTGCTGTGAATGCTTCGTACCAAATAATTATTGACTCTTGCTAGCAAACCTTAATAATAATAAATCATTAAAATAGTTGTATAATACATCAATGAAACCTTGTGTATAGAAACAAGATTGCTTAGTGCCTACATAAAGGTGTTTGAGACCGTAACGCCTAAGCGGTGCCGCCGATTGCATGGCGGCGGTCTTTATGGTGCCAAAAAATAAACCTTATCTTCTTTCGATTAAGGTTCATAATGGGTCACAACTATAGTAATTACCTATCTGTAAAGGCCTATTTACAACAATTTCAGATTTGGTTCGAGACGGATCGTCACGAGCTGGTGTTGGGGCGCACTCTCTGCCTGGACGCTTCGAACAACGTGGCGCCATCTCTTGGCAAGTGTCACGAGCTTGGTGGCTCTCAAGAGTGGAAACATATGAGTTCGGTAAGCACAGTAGGGTATAAGATATCCATGAAGTTAAACAAACATCTGGAACCTTCGTTTAAATTAACTAAAAATATCCTATGTCCCTCTCGGCACCATAGGCTATGTGTGAGTTACTGAAAAATGCCGGCAATAAACAAACTTATTCTCTAAACTCTTTTAAATCGACAACGATGATGACGTCACGTCACTGTCGGTTATCGATACAAATCAGCATCGAAATTATTGTTGAGAAAAATTGCGCTAAAAGTATTTTTTACTATTCAGTCGTGAAATTGTAGTGTCCAAACTCTTTGCACCTACCTGTAGCAACGAATAACAATTTTTGACGTTGTAAGATTATTATTGACAATAATATCATTACTCACTCATTGCCACTGACAGTAGCAATATGTGCGATGTTCCGGAGAGACTGTTATCAGCTAACTTCACCCGTAAAAAAATTGTGTTACAATAATGCGCGCGTCTTAAAATTTTGCTCTCATCATTTTTTTATAACGCGCCTAAAGTAGTATCACTTCAAAAACGTGTGTGTATACTTATGGACGCACGTAAGAAGTTATACTCGAAATAATTGGTGAGAAAAACTGCACTAAAAGCATTTGTCTTTATTATTCAGTCGTGAACAAACTCTTTGCAGCTGTCCGTAGCAACGAATAACATTGATGTTGTGAGGTTATTATTGACAATAATATCGTTACTCACTCATTGACAGTGACAGTTGCGATTTGTGCGATGTTTCGGAGATACTGTTATCAGCTAACTTCAGGGTGTCGGTTTTTCGTGACGGTGTACGCGCGCATTGTAAAAAAATACTCTCATAATTTTTCCCTATCGCGCCAAAAGATTTTGACACTGATTTTATTCTACACTGTATTCCTCATCCGCGGCTGTAGTGATAACACTGCAGCCCGGTGCCCTCGAAAGGGGTGTTTCCAACGGGTCGGTCCTGAGAGAGGCCAAAGCGAAAGTCGCGCTCCCCGACCTAGGGATACCGTCGGGCCTCAAAGTGAGGCCGGCGATTACGGGGGCGCGACCGTTCGAGGTGTTGGGAGACACGAGCGGGGAAAAGGCGGATGTGTTGGCCGCCAATCTGAGGGAGGTCCTCAACCCGGTAGTGAACTCGCTTCACCGAGTGTCTCCAACCCGAGCTGCTGGGGGAGATGGTAGCAGCCCTCTTCCCGGCATGAGGCGAGCACACTCCGCCGCAGAATCCACAGAAGAGAGCGCCATCAACGTCCCAGAGGTGACACAATCAGAGATGGGGGCTGCCGCGATCCGGCTCCGGGCCAAGAATGTTGCTCCGGGGCCCGACGGGATCCACGGCTGCGTTTAGTTTAGCCTTTTTACATATAGCCATTTTTTACAAGGAGTAACAAGAAAAGATTAATATGAAAACATGTTATTATGCTTAGATAAATGGTTTTACAATAGAATTCATAAGTAATTCTTTTATTATTCAAAATTTAATTTAATGATCTTGTCAATAATTTTTTTAAATAATGTTGAACGAAAAAATGGCGTCATGGCTGCCAGTTGATTAGTTGAAAACTTCATATATTGGCGCGCGAACTGTGATATGGAAGGTTGCAATTTTCGAAAACATGAAGACGAACTAGTTTTTATGAATTTAAGGATGATAGCGATTTTAGAGGGAGGGAAATCTTTTATGAATAAAAGGTTTATTTTTATTTTCGGATATTATAAATACTTAAATATTAGTTAGAATAAATTGATTTTAATTATAATTGCTTCTTTAATGAGGATTAAAATTAATAACAAAATGTTCACTACTTAAATATTTGGTTTTTTATGGAACTAGCTCTTATGTTCTTGTTCCACCGCACCACCATATCAACAATATACAACAATATAATAATATAATATAATATATAACAAACTTCAACTCCAAGCTGACTCTTTTAGATACTTTCAAGTTGGTGTTATGGCGCAATTTGTAGCATGATAATATTGTGCAACGATATAGTAAAATGCTTCTTTTGTTGATCTATACTGCCTGTAGAACTCTATATCTCTATCTATATCCCTGATCTATATCTCTGAGCCGGCGGCGTTGATCAACATCACCATAAGTATTAAGTAAAAAAAAATGATTAATTGCTAACTAGGTGTTTCTTTTTTAAATATCTAAGTAGGCACTACGTAATTATATGAATAATTAAGACTTTACAGCAAAAAGCTTACCGATTAACTTGTCCCTCATGTTAATAACTATCAAGTATTTTTATAAATAAGTAACTGCTTCGCGGCCTCCACATTTTGAATCAAGTAAATAAACTAATATTTAAGTAACTTATAAAGTTAAAAACAATTAAATAAACTCTTAAGTTTATACAAAATAAAAATAACAACTAAAGTATATTACGAGGATTCAAATAAAATATCGAATAAAACTAACTTGATGAAGCTCTCACTTCAAATTGGGCGGTGAAGACATCGACGATAGCTGGCTGTCGTGTGTGGGCGATACCTTACGTCAAAAAACGCTTCGTGCTGCCAAATAGTACAATCTTACATACTCGTACATATTCCTGTTAACTATTGAAGTGAACGTCTCGCAAGAAAAACGTAGCAAGTGTCAAAACTGTCCATGCTACCAATTCTAAGTTCCGTTTGCGTACGGTATGCGTAATGTTCGATTCTTCATACAAATTAGCTTTTTGGCGCAAACGATACGATGACGCTACGATCACGTTAGATGTTCGTGCTAAGGGCACTGAAGCAGTGCAGAGGCTGGCCTATGCCGCCGCGGCCGGGTCGGTGCCCTGAGCACGAACATCTAACGTGATCGTAGCGTCATCGTAGCGAGTACTCGCACACGTTACGCTTGCGATACCATTTTGGTAGCACGAACGCTCACATAGTTAACGTCAACTCGCTAGTAAAATTCCGTTTGCGTTTCACTATCGCGAAAAGAATTAATGTCATTGTATTGCAAGGAATGAATGATTCGTTTAGAAATTTATTAAAATATTTATATCACCATTAAAATATTGTTTACAAGGAGTAACATGAAAAGATAAATATGAAAACATGTTAATATGCTTAGATAAATGGTTTTACAATCGAATTCATAAGTAATTCTTTTATTATTAAAAATTTGATTTAATGATCTTGTCAATAAATTGTTTAAATAATGTTGAACGAAAAAAGGGCGCCATGGCTGTCAGTTGATAAGTTGAAAATTTTATATTTTGTCGCGCAAACTGTGATATGGAGGTTGCAGTTTTCGAAAACATAAAGACGAGCTAGATTTTATGAATTCAAGGATGATAGTGATTTTAGTGGGAGCTAAGTCTTTTATGAATAAAAGGTTTTTTTTAGTTTCGGATATAATATTAAAATATTAGGTACAATAAATTGATTTTTATTGTAAATTGCTTCTTTAATGAGGATTAAAATTAATAACAAAATGTTCACATATAATCGACAAAGATATTTGTCCCGCATTGCTCTGCCCCTAGAGAGCTTGTCTGTCCAAGTGTTCGACTCTCTCACCATCTCTGCTCAGGTTTTTCAGAACCCCAAATGTATTCTTTATTATAAGCTTGGTGGGAACATGCATTTTGTTGAATTCCTTTCTGGGTTGTGATACAGTGACATTAGCCAGGACCGTTGAGGGTAACTGGAATCACCTGCAATGAAAACTTTATGTTATAGGTATTCCCAATGATCAACAAGCAGAATACTATGTGACTAGGTACCCCAGTCATTAGCTTTGATTTCGCGCGACTTGTTTATTTGTAATAGATAATAAAGAAGCTTAAAATTAGCAGGAATAAAAATTAAAATTGACTAATTTATTTTCAACTAACCTGCAATTCCAAGCTGACTCTTTTAGATACTTTCAAGTTGGTGTTATGGCGCAATTTGTCAACGATATAGTAAAATGCTTCTTTTGTTAATCTATACTGCCTGTAGAACTCTATATCGTTGATTTTACTTGGGTCGAAACAATTCCTGAGCCGGCGGCGTTGATCAATATCACCATAAGTATTAAGTAAAAAAATGATTAGTTGCTAACTAGGAGTTTATTTTTTAAATATCTAAGTAGGCACCTACCTAATTATACAATAATTAAGATTTTAACAGCAAAAAACTTACCGATTAACTTCTTCCTCATGTTGATAACTATCAAAAATTTCTGAATATAAATAGGTGCTTCTCAGTCTCCACATTTAGAAGCAAGGAAATAAATGAAGTAATAAAATTAAAAAACAATTAAATAAACTCTTATGCATATATAAAATAAAATAACACCTAAAATATCTTACAAGGTTTCAAATAAAATATCGAATAAAACTAACTTCATGAAGCTCTCATTTCAAAATTGGCGGTGAAAAGATCGACGATAGCTGGCTTTCGTCCGTGGCGATACCTTACGTCAAAAAACGGTTCGTGCTGCCAAATAGTACAATCTTACATATAAATTCCCGTTAACGTAAAGTGAACGTCACGCAAGTAAAACGTGGCAAGTGTCAAAACTGCCCATGCTACCAATTCTAAGTTCCGTTTGCGTACGGTATGCGTAATGTTCGATTCTTCATAAAAATTAGCTTTTTGGCGCACACGATACGATGACGCTACGATCACGTTAGATGTTCGTGCTAAGGGCACTGATGTCCCGGCCCTGCACCGCTGCGACGTCACAGCCTCCAACCGCTGCGATCGCCGCCACCACCTCCTCTTTGGTGACCCAGTCGTCCAAATCGGTCAAGGCCGCCGACCTGACCGACCTGGCCACCTTCGCCGCGTCCGCGATGACCTCTCGCAGTTTGCCTGCGGAGAGATCCGCGTTGGCACTGCCCTGGGCCCCCGGGAACTCGAAGATACGAGCCCCAGCCTGGGTCCTACGGCACGTGACTGCTCCGTCCCCGGTTGGGTGGGATCGGCGTTGGTACGAGCCCGTTTGACGACGGACTCGTATGTCTCTCCCCGTTCCGCAGCCTCCGCGATGAGTGTGACCACGACGGCTGCGGTCTTGGGAGGAACCAATGTCTTTCTCTCACCAGCGGGGGCCCTTCTTTCCCCTCTTTACCACTTCCGTCCACGGGTTGGATGGAGTGGCAGAGGGTACTTGGGCGTCCTCCCCTTGGGAGGATGGTCCCGGCTATTTCCACCTCTTGTCCGCCGCTAGCGATGGACGAAGGCGGCCCTCGATGGCTTCGTGACAGGCTTTGGTATAGGCCCTTTCCTCCATGACGACCCTGCGGATGACATCAGACAGGTTGGAGGACCCTTCCTCCAACCTTGAGGACCCTCAGTTGCCGGACCAGCCTGACTAGGCCGAGCCGTGGCTTCAACCAGCTTCTGATGCAGCTGGCTGACATCCGACTGCAGGTGATCGACCATCACCTGCAGTTGCCGCGTCTCATCAATCCGGTGCGCTGATCTACGAGCTCTCTGATGATACCGCGCGTGCTCGCGGCTCTGCACTTTAGGGACTTCTGAAAAATCTCCTTTAGGTTTGAGGACTTGGAGGGGACCTGCGCTATCTCCTCCGCGTCTTCCTGTGTCATGCGGCCCAGCTCGGCCAGGGAGTGGTCCTCGTAGAGGACGCACGACTGGCCATACCCCGCCTTGGCCCTTGCGGTGGGCGCCTGCTTCTCCGCAGCAGCGACCTGCTCCTCCAGGTTATACTATTGACTAGCTATAACTCGAGGCTACCAGCGCCACACTCACTCACCTCAAACTCGAACTCAATGACCGCGATAACGAGTCGCTGACTTCGGACCTCGTGATAAACACAATCCGTACAGTCGGACTTGTGTCTTTAATTTACTTGTTTTATTTATTATTTATACTGTGGTAAAATTTACCTTTCTGCTTTATTATTATTCACTAATGATCAAAGATAAACGTCTGAACGTAGGATTTTTGAATGCGATGTCGCTTGGTTGGATGATTTTCTTGTGGCAATGAAGAGAGGGCGAAGAGGCGCGAGCGCCTTCAGTCCCTAACTATAAACTGCGTCACTCACCGCGGCCGGCTTGCATCCGCGGTGGTCGCGGTGGCGGGGTGGGGTTCTACGTGCGCCGCGGCGTCCGTGCGCGCACCGCGCCGCACCCTGTCGCTGGGATGGTTGGCAAGATGTGGGTACGACTAAATGTTAACTCGCATTCAGTCATAATAGGCACGGCGTACAGGCCACCATGGCTCGACGTAAATGTGTTTTTCGACGCACTGACTGAATCCCTCTTCTCATTTGCCGATGCTGATAGGATTCTCCTGCTTGGTGACTTTAATATCAATGTCCTTGATTTAACAGACAATAAGACAAAGCTACTAAACTCTTTTCTGCAGTACTCTAATCTAAGTCAAGTAGTTACTGAACCGACTCACTTCACTGATCACAGTGAAACCCTGATTGATATATGCACCGACGCTCAGGTGAATAGGGTTTCAGGATCACATATACCTGAGCTTAGCCAACACTCTGTTATTTAATACAATTGAATATAAAAATAAAAAACCAATCCCCTGCTGGGTTACCTATAGACCACTTAAAGACATATATTATTAGATAAGAGAGTCTGGAGGATGTAAATTTGATGGTGGTGACATTTAATACATTGGTTACTATGTTATTTGATTTGCATGCTCCAGCCTGAAAAGTTAGGATTAAAGAAAAATCCCACCCCTGGATAACTGATACAGTTAAATATATGATAGGGCTACGTAACAAATGTTTTGAGCGTTTTAGACATAGAAATTAATACGTGTTTGCTAATATAAGAGTAGATTTTTTTATTCTTTAATTAATGACTTATTATTTGTTAATCCTTCCAGGCTGGAAGTCCAGTGTACAACACGGCGGCAGGCATGTGCTTGGGAGTCGAACGTGTATACCGGACGGAACCATTGCTGATGGTGATATGCGATAACCAACCAACCAACCAGTGGGATTTCGTGAGATCATAAGTATAACATTGTAACTTAGATATATGAACAGCGAGTTATCACTACATCACTGAGTGAGCGAGATTAACTTGATACTCGCAAATGTCTTTGGTCGTTGGCACGAATTCGATTGGGCCCGTCTTCGGGCAAGGTATTCTGTAAATAATTTGTTAAGCAACCGAATTGAGATTAGAGTAAGTGAATTCGGGCTATCGACCAACGGTAATAGATATATTGATCCGTTTCGTTCAACTTAGTATTCCTAACAGGTGCTCGAGTCGGGTGATTGGTTTGTTAATATTTTGTATGCACCGTATACATTATAATATTGTTACATAAGGTATAGTAAATAATATGAACATTAGAACAACATACAGATACATAATTATTTTTCTATATAGTTTATTTTACTATATACAACAGTAAACGGGATCTAAATGGCCCCTTATGACAGTTAAGAGTGTTATTGGAAAATCATTTTTATTGATTTTTATTTCGTTTATTTACAAGCTGTCCCCCGCGGTTTCACCCGAGAGACCTAACATATTCCCGATACAAAAAGTTTCCTATGTGTTATTTCAGGGCATTAGGGTAGTTTTTGCGTAACAGAGTAACAAACATCCATACATACAAACCTTGACATTAATAATATTTGTAAGATTATTATTGGTTGCACAAATATTATGCTTACAGTATCAGTTTAAGAGTAACGTATTCTGTGTATCTGTATACATTCCGGTAAAAATACAATTATAAATGTTGAAAGTAATCAAATACGTTAACAGTATGACATCAAATTAATATAAAATTAACTGAATATACGTTAAGTAGGTACTTGTGTAAAAAAAAAATATCAAATTAGACTTAGTAATTTACAAGTGTTCAATTTTCACGTGTTGTTCACTTTTTGTTTAATATTGTTATTTAAACAGAAAAATATTTAAATCCAGACATTTTCGGCCAAGTTGTTATAAGTACCTATATTAATAGATTGTTACTCTAGGTTATCCGTTAGGCGTTATGCTAAACCATCTTCTCCATAGCTATAGATTATTGGACCTCAAAAAATCCTCTTAATGACCCAGTGAAACGCTGCAATTTTAAAAACGTGCCGAATTGCCAGCAGAAAGTTTAGTTCAATTCAGCCAATGAGATGAGAAGAAAAGCAGAAAAAATATCTGTATATAAAATAGTTAAGAACCGTTTTCACTTCAGTTTGTGGATCATGCTCCCCACAACGCCACAGCAAGCTAAGGCCGTAAAGCGAGCATGTTAAAGAAAAAGAAAAAACTAAGGCCAGGTTGCTTGCCTTCAAGGCAAGCTCGACCTTAGAAACTAAATTCGGTCCTAATTAATTTCTATCAATCGCGGGTGAAATCGCGGGGGATAATTAGTAAATAATAAAAACCAATATTGGCTCACGATAAGCTAAATAGCTTTTGAGGTGAGGTTCACATTGATCCAATGGTTAATTGTACGATGATGCTGATGTACCTTATCATAAAGTTTTAGGGTTGATTTTTCTCTCTCTCTCTCTTAGCTGTCAAAACAGGTATTTTAAATCTCGACAACTTTATCATACTCGTATGTGTTAATATAATATTTTCTCTTATATATATGAATTTAAGTTTGATCTCAAATAATATATCATATGATATATCGCACCGGACCCATTACGAAAATCGTACAATTTAGTGGTTCGGCATAGGGCTGCCATCCGTCCGGGTTTCCCCGGATTTGTCCTAGTTTTGAAGATGTCCGGGGAGCGTCCGCATGAGGTTTTAATAAAAAGTTCGGACACTTTTTGTGTCAGGGGTATTCCAAGGGGTATCCCAAGTTATTAGTAGATACAACACTAAAAAAAAATATTGATTGTATTTGGCTTTTTAAGTTTTTGTCCGGCGTTGACAATTTAGGCGATGGCAGCGCTACCTCTGCAAGAATTTGAATCTTTGACACATGGCATAGGGTACATATTAGTATAAAAGTAATGTATGTTTATCTGTTATTTTATTTGTTAGAAATAATTTGGACGGCATTAACTGGTTTTGTAGGCAATCAATATAAAACCAGTTGCAACATTTGTCTTCGCAACCATGTTCAAAATTATGGACAAAATGTTTTATGAAGAGAGAATAACTAGGTAGAAATATCTATAAGCTTTTCCATTTAAGTTATTATTAATGTACGGTCTCATATTTCTCCTTCCAGTGATTCTATCCTATTACCTGACTAGTTGAGTTTTTATGTATTTTAGATATTAATTTATTTTAAATTCTTGTCTATCTCTAGCCACATATACATTCACTCCAATTATAAGGGAAAGTGCTGATCTGATTCCTAGGTAATAATTAAAAGGTTTTCTACCTACTTTGAACACAATTGTCAATTCTTCATGGTAATTTCAGTAGCGTATTTTGTTCGCAGTAGCATTTATTGTCAGAGATCTGATTTCATATATAATTTAACAGGTAACAATGACTATTAAAATAGATATAGCTTTATTAGAAAAGTCGATTTATAGTTGGCGATAATGTATATGTGCGTTGGATAAATGAACCGTCCTTTTATGTTTAAAAAATTCGTTGTTCCTACATAAAATAGGTAAGCGATGTTCTCTTCAGCAATGACTCCTCCGCGCAGTATACAGTACGGTATTTGTGGTTTTATTTATACAACGCCGCCCAGGTTAGCGGTTTCTACGGTCTATATGCGATTAGCTTATATGTGAACAGACCTTAAGATCTCCAACTATGTAACATTTAATTTTATTAATACACTGTCAAATAATGTTTAAGTCAAGGCAGCAAGAAAGACAATTTAATTTGCATTGCAAAATTTCCTAAGGAAAAGTATCTTATGTTATTACGAACATATTCTGTGTGCCAAGTTATAGAAATGAGTTGTAACAAATTTTCGTATTTAATGCTGATTGTCCGACCGAACTTTCGGCCACTTTCGGTAAAACAACACTTCAGCTAAGGTGTTGGCCGAAGCCCACGGTTTTTGGCAAGCCCCGAAATTGAACGAACCGTTACGAATGCGCGACAGCGCAACGGCATTGTTTCAGTGCTATTATTTTTGACATGTTGCAAGGTGACTTTAATCATATCGTTATGTTGTTTATATAAAGACACCATAAACATTTTATAAACTATTTTATTCTCTTTAAGAATTATAACCTCGGCTTCGTCCAGAAATCGTTCTCGGTCGGACACATAAAGAGGGACAGCTTCGCGCGTGCTTATCTTAATATATATATTTCTTGTGTGCGTGTGTATGTGACTGAACTCCTCCTAAACGACTGGACCGATTTTGATGAAATTTTTTGTGTGTGTTCGTGGAGATTCGAGAATGGTTTAGATTTACAATTGGACCCGGTAGGGGGCGCTGCGATCGAAACCCTGAATTTTTGTATGGACTTATTTTGGCAGGACAACGTCTGTCCGGACAGCTATATAGTATATTTTTATAAAGTCAAATTAAGATTTCAACCTCCTATTTAAATACAGCTGTACAATAGTCATCTGACTATCTCTTTCTTCTTTGCGACTTAAAGACACGCATAGAGGTTAAAGCCTAAAGCGTGTTAATGCTTAAAATTAAATATTTTTTAATTTAGAAATAAAAAAAAACCATAATAATTAGTTTTTTATATAACTGTACAAACTGAGTGAGTATAATTTACAATTGTGTTATATTTTTGTTGTGACGTAGATTTATTAAAGTGTTTCAGTAATGACTAAGTTTAAAATTAGCTTGACTCAGTATTTGACGCGACTTCATGTAATTATTTTTAAATGTTGGTGACATCATTTAGACGGCCCAGTTGACTTGGTGGTTAGAGACACTGACCGCCACGTTGCAGGTCGTTCTTTTATGTATACTTAGAAAAAACAGGTAATTCATTTTTTAACCTACATTCATACTTAATAAAATAAACCCTATGTGATTAGTTATACATTGCATTTTCGTTTAATGAAAACGTATCTATATATCGCATTATATCCTTTAATTTGTGACCATCGATCGTTGCGATATTTCATCAATATTGTACTTTATTTAAAAACAATTAGATTCATATTGTTGTGACTGGAAAAGTTCCTGTTTAGATTTGAATGTATTTAGTGAAGTTAAAATAATCCTACTTGTTCTAATGATAGAGTTGTGGTTTTACAACGCCAATACATATATTACAATTAACATTGCTTTATTAGAATAGTGATCGTTATATATGTGCACATAACCTTATGTAATCTCTTTGAATCTCACTTTATACATTGGACATATTGTGCCAAATATAATATTATCTCTTGATTTTTCCGTAAAATATACCTTCTTAAAGTGGTCGAAATTTCATAGACTCGTTTGACAGCTCAGTGTTATAGAAAAATTTACCTTATGGGGTAATGATGAGGTTCATTAGCATCAACATACAATTAACCATTGGATCAATGAATGACCCTTATCACAAGAGGAATTGATATGATTTTTCTATAACATATTTGCTGTCAAAATGAGCCTTTTAGATCTGGAAATCTTTAATACTTATATTTAATACAAAGAAAAAAAAAATGAGTTACTATATTGCACTATATATATCTTGGGACATTCTATATATAAAACTATATAACTAAATCTAAAATAAAAAATCCTCTAACCATGGTACCCATGATACTAGCGGAGTTACTACGGTTAATAACGTAGCATGCACTTATCCATCCATACAATGCACACCATTACATATTTCATAAGATACTCGGTCAAAACTTGGTCGACGAACATGGTCACAGTTAAAAAAAACAACGGGTTGCACTCCGGGAGTGCCGACAGAAGTGAAAACTTGAACATTAACGTTGTGCATTTTTACCGTCTTACGAATTTTCGATCAGGTCACGTGTCCTGCCGCGAGTTTAATATTTATACCCATCTCGAGAAAAGTGCTCAACGCCGCTATATAAGTTTTCACTTAAGAGGTAACGTTTATAATATAAAAATAATACGGTGACAAACCGTTGTGAAAAAAACCGCAAAGATCATACAAACATTCAACCGTCTAAGTGACGCCACTTTCACTCTTTTTATTTGGAATCATTCCTCCAAACTTACCAACTCCTTTCTTTCTCTATCTTTCATATTCAGTACAGATAATGAAGAATATATTTATTTTGCACAGTCTTATGAATTATGAAATGTCAAATATCAACTTGTTCCTTCGTCCATAAATTCCTTTAAGCTATTATTATTATTATTTGGTAGGACATAGGGTTCTTATTTCCCTACATATAAGCTATTAACTGTATTATTTTAACTTATATAGCAGCTTCATAACGATAATGTGCTTTCACTTAGCTATTGGTTTAATTTGCGAATTGTACTTTCTATCTTGTGATAATCAATAGTGAATATGCACTCTATTATGATGTTATAAGGTTGCAATATGAATATGTAATGGAATAGAGTTCAAAATCATCTCATCCTGCGGTACTAGCACTATGAATACTTATTTAATTATTAAAAAGTTGTAGGTTATTCACATTGCACTGTGACAACATTCCCTAATGTAAACTTAGTTTTATTTTCAAGATTAACAAATAGTTTGCAATTACTTAAAGTTTCTATCGAGACATTCCACAATCTGTGATCCATAATTATTCTGTCATGTATATATAAGCAGCACTTAAGGTTTTTTCAGATATAAATGATACTCGATAACTGTGGGTAACTAAAAATACAGAGCGATATCTTTACTATAGATTTGTGAAACAAAAGCTATGTTTGCTTGGTACCTTCTGGTAACAGCATACCAGGTATTCGTTACCCACAGCGAACATCGTTTATATATGTACAGGCCTTAATAAAACTGACATTTAAACGAAAGTACTCTTTAAGGTTGTTTTATAGAACATCTGATATCACATTATTTATCAATAATATACCTAGTATTTAATTAAGACTAATCTAATGCTACCTAGTGTAATCTCTAAACATGTATGCGCTACCCCTTTGCTTATACGTGTTACATTTGCTTGGCAACTGAATGTATTTTATGTGATAAATGTTATTGGCCGTTCTCTTTATGGACTTTATTCCGTAATAGATAAGGTATAGTTTTAAGACATACTCACAGAAAATTTTAAGACAGTTTATATTTGCATCGCTGGGGTATTATTATTAGTAGTTAAAGTGAAAATTATGTCCAATTGTAATTGAAAATGCAAGTAGTCCGTGGAATTATTGTAAAACTATGTGTCAAATAAATTATTTGACAAAAAAAGTGCACCGAACTTACATGTATTTGTTCTATATATTTTATAAAAGATATTTTATCAAGAGTTGTTTTAGTGACATAAGTAATAAATCGATAAATTAATAATATATTTTTTTTATTTATCCCTGTTTTTTGTATCTAAGTCACTTTTTTTTAGAATATTCTTATTTTTGTAAGCTGTGACTAATCGTATTCACATCATTACGATAGATGTTTGTCCATAAAGCACTGAGACCTATTTAAGCCTTTAGTCGCCGAGTACCTAAAACGCAGTCTGCCAGTTTCGCGTTATGCCAAAATGTCATTCAAAATAAGCGTTTGGACTAAGTATGTTTTTGTTTCAGTCGCAATGGGTCTTCTCCTTATATTGCCCATTTAACGATACGTCTATGTCGCAATAAACCTATTTCTCAGTATGGACATTTAGCGATAAGACAATTTGGACATTAATTTAAACTCAAACGATGGTAACATCGATGCTGTGTCGTGATTCAATCTCTGATGTTGTATCAACAAGTGTATACGCTCTTGGGTGTCAATCTAGAATTAATATGTTTTCTTTAATTGTACATTTGATTGTGGCCTGTTGTAAATGCCTATGAAATATAAAGTTAGAAACAGGCTAAATTCTAAAGTATTTTACTTGCCTATATATGTGTTAAGAAAGAAAATGCAATAAACCCAATATTTAGAGTACTAGCTTTTGTTTCCAGGATTATATTGTAATAGCATAATAGAATTTTTGAAATCTGTCCAATATTTTTTTACTTTACTCAGTAATAGCCAAAATACAAATCTATTATCTTTATATTATTAGTATAGATATAGGTAGGGTTAGGGTTCGATATTGAAATAAAAGGCATAAACGTGATTTTGATATGTTATTCAACATTTATTTTAACATTTAAAATTACATAAAAAGGGAGGCATTTTGCCCTAAAAGTCTTCGATTATTCATTACGTACCTACAGAATTGATTTCATTTATAGAGTGGTAAAATAGTTATGTTAAGTGTAGACATGCTATCCGTACCTTTACAATGCAGAGAAATATGTAAAGTAATCCGAGTTTTAAGTTTATTTATTTTTGCTGTCAAATTATTAGTTGCGTCTGTGGTCAATTAAAAGAGGTTACCGGTATCAATTTTGGGTGTCAATCAATTTCGAACGTTGTATTTGATCAAATTTAAGGTACATCAAACATGACTACACAATATTATACAGCGGATAGTCCAACATCGATATGTGAAGAATGATATAAGATACAATTTTAAAGTGTTCCTTTCTATTAGACAGACTGAAATATTTGTATTTCAGCTTACAAATTATATAATTACAATACATTTTAACCTAAGTTGTATTTAAAACACCATAATGAAATGAAATATTAATCGAAATGATATATTATTCATAGTGACTTCATTGACACTATGAATCGTTACTCTGCGAATTGTTAAACAAATTCGCAGCATTAAGAATTTTAAAATTACATTCAACCAGTCCCAATATTTTCCTCGGACAGACCGTGACAATGGCAACAATGTGTGAGTATTGTTGACACGGATTAAGGCTTTTCTACTCTGACCGCTTGGGTGTTAAAGTATGAAAGGAGAGTGTGCTTCACTGGTTACCAACCCAATAAGAAACAATATACCGACAGTTACTCAGACAATCGACGATTGGCCAAAACCAGCCGGTATCCACGTCGTATATTGGTCCCAACTCTTTAAAAGGGGCCGATGTTGGCTCCATAGCAAAAGATGACTTAATGCATTCTTATAGCGTTTTAAATTACAAAAACACATATCTTAAAGACCCCTTTCGGCCTAGTTACATGCCAATAGATTTGAAATCAGTAGAAATACAGAGTTTAGTTTATAGTTAGACTTAACATATCTATTATATTGATAAAAGTGTGACTTGAGACGAACGAACAATTATAAATGTGATATGATGACAATGATCAACGGCTTAAATTACGTTTAATCGTTTTGGAGAATCGATAATCGAAATGGCGTTACATGATATTATCGACACAGCGGTGACGCTGGCGGAACGACTCGTAGATAATTCGATTCTGACAAATCGATTGAACTTAATATACAAAGTAACTTACGACTACATTTTAAGGATTAAATGTCCATATGAAAAATGCGGTAAGAGTACAGAGAAATTGAAATACATTATAATCGTACTATAAGGTAATACAAACACCAATTTTAATTAATTAGGTAAAATAACACCAAACATTTATTACAACATCTGATTATTATATTTCTAAACTGGATCGATTCTAAAATAAACACTTACCGTCAGTTTCTGAATCAATGATAAGCAAACGATGGAAAATATTGCCTTCCTTGTCATTAGGTACGCGATGATAGTGACAGGTACATATTCAATCAGAGATGGTTGCTAGAAACTGACGGTTAGTTTTGCTATATCTGCAAGACGACATTACGACAAATAGGTGACTTATGGCATGACTAATATCGGATAATTAACTAATATATCCAGTATCTATACGGCGACTCCGTAGAGCGCGGACTATTATTTAGATTTATAAAATATAACATTCGTTGTTCTGAACCCACATGGTAATAACTAAGTAGCGCGATGCAATGTTTACAAAATAAATAAGCTAATGATACTTTTTAACTCTAAAATGAAATACATTTTTGCAGGAATTATTTAGCCTATTGATTACCTTAGCTTACTGTTTTCTTTTATGATTAATTTTATACGGCAGTGAAGAAGTGCATATTGTGAAGTTGTGTCAGGAGCGAGGAGCGAGGAGGAATCATAGCGACATAGAGGTACACGCACGCACCAGTCCTGATACTACCACATACCTATTGTTCGTCGGTGGCCGATGACCGCCTCCGGCACGACAATAATCCGACACAAAGTAATAATATACGAGTATATATAATATTATAGTAAACACGTTATAATATCATTCAAAACATTCCATTCAAACAATTGCAGGTTTGGAAAGTCTAAACTGTTTACACATCATTTATCTTTCCAAGGCTCCAATAATAATGTCATTCAGCAAAAAATACAAACATCCGCTTAAAACTACACACATTGCTTATAGGTACTGAACCATATAGCACACATTTATCCAATCATATCTTGCAATATAATATTTATTATTCTAAGCATGATTAAACCCTTATAAGCTACAAATTCACACAATACAATATTGATAATCATTGAAGTCATATCTTCAAACAAATCAATAAGTCGATCATGCTTTCATACTATTATAGCTATATTCACTCGCATACTTCGCCATACAGGCATTCCTATATACAAAAACAATAAAATTACCAATAAATTGGTCAAAAAATACAATAACATCCTGAAACAAACACGCAATGGACAAAAATCGCCATTCATATAATTAAACCAAATGACATACTTGAAATAGAATTCTAAAAAGAAACTTGTAACACATTGTATTCAATCAGTAATCATCTATTATCTATAACTAGTTGCAGGTTTATTCAACTCTGTCAATACTACTCTTATATTAAACTTATATCGTATTACTTACAATAGACGTATTAATTTAAATTTATATATACAAAACATTAATACGTCGCATCATTTTGAACCTGAACATATATTCTTACTAAAAGATAAATAGGTCGTTCGGAAAATTTGTTCAAAGATTCTAAATGACGTATAAGCACAGTAACGAATAGAATGGATATGGTAATTTTGATATTGCAGGGGTCATTCCGTACCTGCAACCTTATTTATAAAGTCCAAAGGGTTTACTTAGTCATTTTTATTGTTTAGTTACCCGTCTACGCAATACCAAACACATAACGTAATTTTAAAAGGGATATATATTTTTTTAAATCATAAATGGTTTTGTCAATGCTTGTATGCATACGGGCTATCCATTGTTTGTATTGTGTGTCCATGTATGTGGACATTGCAGAAAATGATAATAATGAAAAATCTGACAACTGTAATAAACTCATAGAAAAAAACTAATAAGATAATAAAGAAAAAAATGCCGGTACTTTGGTTACGAAACCTTGACATTGGATCGTGTGTTGTTTCGAAGAGTTTAATGAAATGGTAAAGCGGCTCTTGATCACTAAACAGTTCCAAATGCTACTAAGTACGTTATATCACTACATTCGTTACTATGTTTATTTACTTATGTGTTTAATGGAGGTCCAAATAAGATAAGAAGCCTTATTATCTAGCTCTAGCTCTTCTGTAAAATGAAACTTAACCATAACTCTAACTTTAGCTTGCGTCTACCTTATAATCTAAAAATAAATATACTTTGTTGTAAAACTATCTGATCTGTGCCAAATTAGGGTATTTATACTCTGTAAAATATTGTTTGCTTTAGACGACATGATGTGTACGAAGTAACTGCATGGGTACATATTATTTTAGAAGTCTATTTGTTATGCTGTGAATTTGAAATTACAGCTCCGTGACATAACTTAGGCTTGGATAGAATGCCTTAGTTAGTATGTTAGACAGTCGTGGTGTTAACTTATCAAACCATACCTCCACAGAGTACAGACATGGAATATCTGTCAGTCGTTCGGTAAAAAACAAAATGTCTAACTTAATAAAATAATAAAAATATCCTTTGTTTTATAATTTTGATATCCACTTTGTTCTTGATAGTATCAATTTAGATTGTCAAATTATTAAAATTAAAATTGAAAAATGTACGACATTAAGCTGCTATTATTCTACAAGCCCTAACTCTAAAGATTATAGGTAAGCGAACAGAATACAATGATTATCTAAAAAGAGGCAAATCAATTAATAATTATTCTAATGGACACATTAAACACATACTTACGAAATGTACACTACATTTTGTATTGCTTTCGGAAGTTCACGTGTTCGAGCGATAAATTTAAATCATAATATAAAACGGAAACTTACGTACTAAATTCGTGGCGTTTAAAGTGCCACTATGGGGGTAACGCCATATTGTCACTTTAGTCACCATTACTGGATCTCTTTGATCTCTCATCGTCTATATCTACGATGCTTATTCTAGGATATTTACACTTCTATGTTTACACTACTATGCTTTCACTACTATTTAAGCATAGTACTACTATGCTGGCTCTACTAGCCTTACCTAATTATGACTAATATAAATCTCTGTTATATATTGGCCGCTGGCACGCACCCTGGCAGATACGCTCTAACGCGCTAGTTGAGATCACACCGTTTCGGACGCAGCCTCTAAGTAATCATGTACAGTCTATTTTGATAGTTACCCAAAATAAATAAAACTTGTACACATATTTTATTATTCTAAAGTTCGGCTATACAATCGGAGTTGGAGTAAAAGCTTATAAGTGACATAATGTCGTTAGAGACTATCGTCGATGTTGTGGTTTACGCAAACACTATAATTATTATATTAAATCGATAATTAAACTTAAATCTATTATTTGCTTGTTTAAGAATGAGCGTAGATCATCATGATAATTTTTCACACGAATATATTCTGTTTAGTTTGCGTAAACGAAACCTTACGTGCGAACGGCCCGGCGACTATCCGAGATGTAACTTTTCATATAACATGTAATACAGGACCATTTAATACACGTGTGCACCTCATATGTCATGTTAACTCAATTACACGTGTTAATTCACAATATATACTTTCACTGCTAAAAAGGACTGCAATAACCCCGGTTCATCGAAACTGAAAAGTTTATAATGCAGGAAAGGCTCAAGCACACAGAAGGAACGGACAATAATGTCCGATCGAGATTCACATCGGCACGTGAGTCTGAATATTTGGCAATCTCAGTAAATTATATTTGCAACTCAGATTGATATTCATTCTCAGATATTAATCGAATTAATCCTTGAAAAGTTACAAAGTCAATTGATAATTTTCAAATGTTCTTATTGAATTAATTTTTCTTTTTTATCGCCCATAGGTAGTTCTTTACTCAGCATTCTGTGCGCCGGAGCCTTAAATCTAGGCTTGGAGTAGAGCACTTAAAAGGGAACTGCTTAAAATGAATTTGGTCTAATAACACAAGAATGGATTAGTAAAAACTGTAGCGGAAGAATTTATGGGTGATGGCTTACTTTAGTTTGGAGGGAGTTGATAGTCGATGTAACCGGGGCTATATCAAGGGTTGGATCTTACATTACTGTGACTACAATATACTGTGTCACCAAACAACTATTGTATATTGTACTTATAACTATTAAAATCACAAGGCTAGACTTACTTACGCGAATAATTCGTTTCGAGTCAACCTTGTGACCTAAGATCACACGCCGCGTCCGAAAATATCGATACTAAAGCAAATAGATAAAAACCTTTCGATAAAATTGGCCCTTCCTTACGATCGGCGTGATCGATAGCACGTTACTAAAATATCTCTCTCTTAATATTCGCTTCATTCGATCTATATTCACGGAGGCTGTGTGACCATAATTTGTGCAGGATCGAAGAAAACAAGAAGCACAGGGGGCAAAAGTTGCCCAGGAGGTCCTACTTACCTCCCAAAGTGTATACCTTACATTTAAAATAGGTTAAAAAAATAGGAGTTAGACTTTGGGTATACTAAAGGCCGGGACATGACCGTACAGAGAATACCATGGTTCCCGAATGTTTCAATACACTTTAATTGTTATAGCCATACTTAATGTCGTTCTATCCCAGCCTCGGACATGTAAATATCTTGCAAAGTTAGCGTGCGGAGTTAGTTTGGAGTTGTTCATAGCCACCTTCATAAGTTCGATGTACGGTCAGTCGCGGAGCTAAGAGATCGCTACTTCAATATAAGATAAGGGACTGTGAAGTCGCAACCCATTAAAGGGCAAGTAAATACTTATATCGAATATGGAAGTAGCATCCATAGGGGGTTGCCATGAATGGCGGTGATAGTTGAAGATCTAGGAGCACAGGGTGAAGGGCGCTGGGAATGGAAATGAAATGTTACTGACGAAGCGATGTTTCTACGGAGTGAATGAAAGTTAATGAGTCATTATGAAGTACTAGAATTGACGTCGGCAGCTACATAGATGTTATTGTAGGAAATAGATTTCTAGACCGCAATCACAAACTATCAAATGAGTCATAAAAATTTTGCCTTCAACCATTTGTTAGAAAATATCCACATTAACAGGCCTATCTGAAAACCTATTCGGTGTAAAATTGCCCCTAGTGGGGCAGTAGCATTTCGCGTACATTCGCTGACGCAAATCTATGAAATGTCCGAATAGAAACAAACATTCGTCAGCGAAGAAAAGGGAGAGCAAAGCGTTGCGTCCACGAAGGACGTGAATATCTTAATCTATTATAAAGTGCCTTATATTTTAATACTGATTTATAATACTGCCCGATCTTAGTCGTGTCTTATATGCAGTCCATTCATATAGTCCGAGATAGTTAGTCGCTAGCTATGATTATGGTCTTAAACTATTATACAATTAAAGTGTAATCAGAGAAGCTCGTTCATACTCATAACCTGCATTACGCGCTGCACTCAGTCCATTCAAACAAAATGATCAATTGATGTTTGAATGGAATGATTATTTTCTTTTACATAAGATGGTGGTGTTTTAAACCCAACATTCTTCTCTCCGATGCTGACATTTAGAGAGGGTTAATGAATACGTATTGAGTTACAAATATTTGCGGCGCGCTGTTAATGAGTTTATAATTAGACATACATTATGATTAATAAATAGTTCTTAAGACTAAGAGCATAGGCCATATGTGCTATACTTATGTTATATGGCCTTGGCTCGTATACCGAAAAAAATGCTTACATCTTGTTGATTTTCCATTTAACGTGGCATTGGTGGTTTATATCCGTGAGTCAAGCGTTCGAGGAAGCGATGCAGGTCATTGAAGCGCGGGCGCTGTGCGGGGTCGCGGCGCCAGCACTCGTGCATCAGGTCGTACAGCTCGCGGCGGCAGCGCGGCGGCGGCGCGGCGGGGACCCGCGCTCCGTGGCCGCCACAACGCCACTCGGTCGCGTTCGCTACCACCTAGGGTTGTTACATAACAATAAATATCCTCACGGAATGTGACCAGAAGTTGCCGGGGCTATATCCTAATGTATTAAACATAAGATCATTGATGATATCTGATGGATAGAAATATGATTTTTATCTATTAGATACTGTTTTGTTTCCGGCCTGAGCGAGCACTTATGAGTAGCCCGATTCTACAGTGGTTATTAAAAAAACGAATAATTTTGTTAATTATTAATATGAAGTACTGAATCTATCCATCAGACGGTACGCTATAAACGGAAAGAAGAAGCTGCAAAAAAAAAAAACAAGATTTCACTCCTACTTCCCGTCAATACGTGCTCCTGCTGTCTGTCCGCTAGTAACATATTGAACTTCTGTTATGAAAATTATAAAGAACTTAAGAATAGTCTTACTTGACTGTCATTCATCTCATCGTATGGTTTTGCTGCGCAGTAAGTCAGCACCTCCCAGACGGTTACTCCGAAAGACCAAACATCGCTCGCGGGTGAAAACATGCCCTGGATTAAGAAAATACACCGATCACAATTGGAACAATATGAAACGTTAATACTAAACGCTACGTTGACGTCACGGCTCGACCATTATGTCACTGGCTTTATAAGAGATCCTCCTTGCATTCAGTGCTGCTTCTATAATTTTCTGCCAGGCTAGCATATTCACACCATTCTCAAATTCCCATTTACGCTTTTATACAAATTGAGATGACCCGGAATGGTTAAAATTGGGTCGCGAAGATGATAATGATCCCCTCACATACTTAAACTACATTAGCCTAACGAATCAACAAATGATGAACTAATTTGGTTACATCTATCATCTGCACTCATTCATCGCTAATAAAATGATATAGAAAAGTAAATACTATGAGCAGGCTCTCCCATGCCATCCAACGGAGCGGGAGCCGGGTGCCGTCGATCATCACGTGGTAGTCGCCAAGAAATTCTTCACTGAACATCGCGTAGTCAGATATCTTCACGTTGAGCTCATTACTCACGGTTACGTTCCTGTAGTAAAAGTTTAAATTGTAGTTACGGAATACCTAAATAAAATTATGATATGAACATTTTGTCTAAATCCAAATTTCCCAACCTCTGTTTAACTACATCGTTCATAGAACAGTCTAAACTAAGATATATAAAATGGATATTATAAAAATAATTAATAAAAATAAAACCTTACCGGGCTGCCAGATCGCGGTGCACTAACTCGAATGATTCCAGATACTTCATGCCGGCTGCTATCTGACAGCATATGTGTGCTAAAGTTGAATAGCTGGAAATAACACACTTCGTTTTAGTCCAATCCCGCTGTCCAATCCCGTAGTATTTAATAAACTAACATTCCTACATGTTAGTTTCCATGGCTTTACTACTGGACAGATTTTGACGTGAAATGGCAATATGACAAAGGATACGTATACAAAAAAAAAGGGGTTCAGTTTGGAGAATATTATCGGTATTACAGTAGGTGATAAAAAACAGATAATATACATTTGATAATCTATAAATAAAGTTTTTAATAACTATAAATAATAATGCCGCGTGAATAGTATGAAGATTTTCAAAACAGAATAAAAGTGATTTTAAACAGAAAAGTTACGAATACCGGTTCTCACTGCAGCCAACGTATAATAAAGGTGGTAAATGTCGTTAAAGTATCCATAAACCCTGGTGAGGAAACTTACCAACTAAGCCTGCTTGATGTGAGGACTATGGCGCCTTCCCTGCAATGATTTATGTAAGTAGAGTTACCTCAATACTCTCTCTTGGCGCAGAATCGTAGGTAGGGGAGATGCATCTCCGCGGTCTAGAGCCGCGCACGGGGGCTCGAGGAGGCTGAGGCCTAAAACTCTGGCAAGTTGTGGGTGTTTCAAACCGGCTCCCCAAGTCGCTTCGCGGGCAAAAGCCGCTCTAGAAGTGGAGAGATGAAAGAAAACACATTTATTTGTGTTGAACCAATAAAGAATGAATCAGGAAAAGTAAGGAACTCGTTTTAATAGTTTTTTTTAATATGAATCAACTGGTTAGTGAATCAGGAGTAGTAAGATTAAGTAGAAATTTTTTTAAGATATATAAAACGTCAAGACAAAAATTACAAAATATCTTGTTTACGTTCCTGCATTTGAGTTTAGCGAAAACTTTTGAAGTTTCTAACAAACTCATCCGCCGCATTCTATAATAACAAACTCCGTCGGCGAACTGGCGCAACGAGTCGGAGAGCGTACCTCTCACGTCATTGCGTAGTTAGCGAGAGAGGCCGTTATTTACGGAATACCTCAGAAAAACGATTCTCATAATTCACTGTGGGGGTTTTGTATGATGAAATGCTGTTAATTAAGAGTAGACTTACTTGATATCGTTATGGCAGCCGCGCCATAGGGTCTTTACGACGACCAGACGACGGCGGCCGCCACTCAGAGGTTCCTCGTCGCTCAGTTCTTCTATCCCATCTGTCTCGCAAATCTGTAGCTGGAGGACCATTACACTCATGTTAGTACTTAAATAATAAGCCATAAATTAAAAACATTGAAATTCCTTATGATTATTGCCAACTACGAAAAAACCGCTCAAATGCGAATCGGAGTCGTATCTCGCTCAGTACTACCAAATAAAATGCTTGTGTTATTTACCAAACAATATATACGTTTTCTTTCATAAAATAGTATAAAGACATATAAAGAGTTTAATAAAGTCCTAAATTTTAACAAAGTGCAAAATACAAATTGAAGTACAAGTGTCTCCAAGCTCGGACACTTAGGATATGCTTTTGAGTTTCTACACCAAAAGCTCAGTGTAGGATTCGAGCCACGTCCCCCGCCGCGTGGCCAGCCACACAGCTAACGATATTTAATGACGCGGAAACTTTACCCACCGAATAGTTTCCTTACAAATTTTAAAAGATTTCTCTTATTTACATTTTTATTCCGCGGCACGTGGGAACTTTCCGAGGAAATAGTTCTTAAGCACGTAATATAGTGTGGGAACGCGCCGAATTTCCCGTATATTTCGCTAAAGCCTACTTTGGCCTAGTTTCTAAGTTTACCGAGCGTGGAAAATGGCTTCGTGCCTACAGGATTTGCAGGCCTTGGGGAAAGCCTACCTATTCTTGTTTAGAATGGGCCTTAGACTAGACTTTAAATATATGATGGAACACAAGGGAGGTGAGATTTTCAGACAGGTTCGAAGTAGCCAGGTTATGGGTCCTGCCGCGGCGTTCTGTCATTACACGATATTACAGTGTAGAACAGACCCTAGATGCTAAATAAATGAAACCTTTCATAGCTACAAGTTCAATCACGGTGTGAAACTAACTAATTATGATTGAACAGTTTTAAAGTCCGTATTTAAATGGCAGCCAATACTATGTTTTTTAAAATGACTGAGTAATCAAATCCGGACACAAAAATATTTTTAAAGGAAATTTAGTTTGTAGAGCTGATAAAATGGAAAAAGAGTCACAAACATAATGTATCTGATTACATTTTACGTACAAAGTTATGATTACCAATAACCTGCGCGTCAAGTAAATGTACGCAAAAAGGTTATATAACAGTTCATGTATGCTTCGCTACTAGGGCATACAGAATATCTAAAAGTGGGTAGTTCGAATCTACAATCAGAAAAATGTTATTGTTTTTGCACTTTATTTACACGAGTTAAGTTGCACGTTCTCATTTGCGGAAACAAGAGCGATGAAATTGAATAAACATGTTACAACTTAAACTCCTTCGAAGGTTATTATTAAAGTGGGCTATAGAAGAACGATATCTGTGAATCCGAGAACTAATGGAATGAAAGTGTTGTTTGATCAGGTGGATGTACTCTAGAAGTCAGGACAAATGCTGATAAACAAGCAACTTACTGACAAAAGCGGCGTCCTTTTTTCTAGTGGCCGCTGTTTTTCTTCCATCAACTTGAAATAACTTTTATGCTTATAATATTAAACAGTTATTTTCCACCGCGTCAGTTTGTTTGTGATATTCTTTAATTAAGCGACCGCATTGATGGTAGAATTTATAAAGCAATTTAAATTTGGAATTGAATACACGAATTTTGCATACTGTGCACCTGATGTTACGTGGTCACCGTATGGACATTCAATGTATTGTTGATTATTCAAGAGCTATTTTTTATGAACTCTATGTCATAGGCTGCGGGAATTGTGATGAAAATGGTTGATATACTATCATTTATATCGCGATATCCTTAATGTTACTAGTTCAGAAACGTCGACAAACTTTTCCCATACAAGTTTATAACCCGCTTAACCTCTTCTCTAACTCGCAGCAACTATCTTCGTGGTATGAAAGATGTACGTTTTCTAACTCTATCGAGGCGCTATTGAGTCCTTAAATGAAAAAAATATCTTGTATGATGTCACTGTGTAACAAGTTAATGCTTACAGTTACCACATTTATGGCTTACAACACTGTTGCAAATGGTTTTTTGTCCAATGGACATTAAACCTAGTGGACCATTTGGTACAAAGGACATTTTGCTTTGTAGACCATTACAAATGCAGCCTAAAGAAGCATTACTTTAAAAGGGCATGTGTTTGTGAAAATTATACTATAAATGGAACTTTGTATTGTTAAGACTTACGACAATAGTGACTTAGGGGGGAAGGTGGCTAAGCGGCTATAAAGTACCCTACCTTGCTAGGGTTTCGTCAGTTTGATTTAAAACCCCAATTTTCGTTGGCATTCGACGTCACTAGCCACAGAGTCATCGTTTTAAATATAGGTAAATAATAAAAGTATCACTTGTTATTAAATATTAAACGTTGTTTGCTACACTCAATACACTCGGCTACATCAGAACAAATTTTTAATTCAATTTTAGTAACTGGCCGGTACACATTAAGGCATCTACGTTAGCATCGTTACATATAATAAAAAATATGAAAAATAAGCGCCTCTGGCTATCAAGCGTTGCCGGTGGGGTGATTATGGGGGTGTTTGGGGGTCGAGGGGGAAAGTGTGGACCTGATTGTGTTTTCATGTTAGTAATCAATTTTTATGGACATTTTTGTAGACCAACATGCTCGATGGCACTGTAAACTTTGAGATACTGGAGGAGTTATGAATCAGCCCTCGAAACTACGCCACAAAGATTGTGTACCCTTTTCTGAGATGAAATTCAACACTATTATTAGGATAAACATTTGTGTGCATGTCAATTTATATAAGGATATCCACATATTCTCAGTTGAAGGCTGACTTCCGAACCGGTTGTAGCTGCAGTAACTTTAAATTTGACCTTCATAAGTGCCCTCCGAAGGTCTAAACTGTAAACCATTTATTGTTTTGAATTTTTTGACATATATATTTTTCAAGTCAAATATTTAAATATGTTTTTTTTTCAAATTTATCTTATAAAGGAACTAGTGAAAAATCTACATATATTTATATTATAAATGCATATTAATTAATTTATAAGAATTGAGGGTTATGACAGCTCAGTTAGTAATTACGTCGAATGCCGTGACGAGAGTCGTGGGTTTGCATCTTACAATAAATTTGACCTTACGGTAAAGGAAAGCTCTGTGAGTTAACCATAGCGCGATGGAAGGGTATTTGTAGTACCCGCCTGGCTGACTCCCCAAAAAAATCTGTCGGTAAGCACTTGTAGATGGGGCTATATCCCTTCAGCCACATCATCACTTACAATGATAAGATTATGCCCAAAAGGGCCGCAACGGTTGATCAGATTAAAAAGAATTTGGCACACAGAAAAACCTAAGGCTAATAAATAATATTAATATATCTGTAAAACCCCGAATAACTTTTAATCCAACATGTAATTACTAGAGTTTAAATTAATTTAAATAGTCGTTTCATCCACCGAGAAAGCAGTAGAACGTGAAAATGTCGATTAACTAAACAAGCCGATTCGATTAATGTTCGTTTAACGATCAACAACTCGATCAGCTGGTGTTAGTATACATGGTTGGGTAAATTTAATTAGGATTCCGCACCAGCGTCGGGTGTTGGCTGGCCTATCATGTGATTATGGCAACCCCTAGCTAATCATGTCAGATAGCCGCTGGATACTGCCTAACGGAGATATGTGTACACATATGCCTGTAGATAAACTGGCCACTTAGATTCTGAGCTCCGGGCTACAAGTCGGTAATGGTTTATACCGACGCAAGCTTAGTTGAGCTTTCCCATTACTTGGTGGGTGACATGTTTTGAAGCTGTCATCGTATTATCTAATTGATTGGGTGTTGTTAAATGAGTTTGTTTGATTTCCTTTTTCTCTATCGTGAAATATCTTGGTGCCCATATTTAAAATATTTCTTACGGTCATCATCTACCAAAATAAACAGAGCTTGTACTTTTTTATATCTTCTAAATTCTACTTACATAGATATTAAAATTTAAGAAGAAGCAGCTATTCGCCAATGGACACCGTCAGAAAACTATAGCCATCTCACTCCACCTCACTGACAAGTATTAGATTACATATTTTATAGCCGCCTCGTAATTTAAGTCACGTATCACCAAAATGATACGTGTCTTCAAATTGTTTTCATAGCGTGTTGTGTGAAATAAAATTGACGAAAAGGTGTTTTTTTGTGAAGGACATCGTGGCAAATATTTCTTGGAATTTTTATTTATGCGAATTTTTGTGTGTGTATGTTTCGCACTCCGTTCCTTGACGGCTGATTTGATTTTAATAAACTCTGACACAAAGACAGAATATGCTCTGGACTAACATAGGTTTTTGTTATCCTAGACCCGTAAGAAACGCTTGTATTATAAGAGGAGAATTTAGTTAGATCATTAGATACACTTTTTAAACGGTGACAAACAGGCCTGATGGCAAACACTTAAAACTGCTTTTTCTAGGATTTTTGTGTGAACTCACGATTTACAGACGCATTGCCACCTATGCCATATACCAGGTATCTTCTAATAAAAAACACTTTCACGTGAGCGACAATTCTGCGTCCATTTGGTGATACTCTAATAGGTCGTTTGTCGTTTTGCGGCAGCTGCGGCCGGAACACAGCAAACACGACGTGTACCCTTGTTGTATTTTCATTAAGAACGAACAAACACGTAGAATTAACGGGTGTCGGCCACCTGTACAGCATGCACACAGGGCTTGCCGCGTTCCCTTTCATGTCCTCTTCATATTTGCGTAAATCTACGCATCACATCCTACATTGTTCGTATACTTCATTAATTAAGTTTTGAACTACAAAGACTCGTCATGTATTGTTAAGACTTACTGTGTCTTGTTATGTGTAGGTATAGAGTTAAGAGTTTAGGGGCGCCAAGGTATTGGTTTTCAATACTGACCGCAGGTGGTTAAGCGATTAAGTTAAAACCTATAAGCAATTGATGAAACCGCGCCCCAATCCGCCACTGCCTAAGCACTAGGTGGAGTGCGCTCGGTCGGTATTTCTCCTATTTTTTCTTACTGTTTTTTTAACTGCACAGACTTTTGTTGACCATAACATCATCGTGGTAAGTTATTTTTTCCAAAGCTATCAACAACACTACAGATATCTACTATCAAGCGACAGATATTGAACTTGAGGGTAGCCAGGCAGATGACTACAAAGTATGACCTTCTATCGTGCTTTGGTTTCCTCACGATGTTTTCTTTTACAGCTACTGATTTCTCCCAAATCCGTTTAGCCGTTTATGCGTAATTGAGGCGAAAACATTCAAACTTTTAGTCCATATAGATTATAAGGTGATAAAGACTCAAAAGAATAAAAGTTCCAATTAAATAAATATTTGTAACTGGCATAAAATAAAAACTTATTGGCTATCATGTCAGATGCAAAACATCATAATCACATGAAAGAAAAATAAAATCACTGGGAAATTTTCGGTCAATGAAAACGCTTATATAAATCAAAAAATATACATTAAAAAAACGACAATAATGGACAACTTTATAAAAGATTTGCGAAAGAAACTATCCGTGGATAACATCGTGGGATTAATGAAAGAAGGTAAATTTCTACATTTTATTGTCTAGCTCGGCTCAATACGGTGCGACCTATGTCCCTCACATATCACATATCAAAATAATAGAGCCATAATAATAAATAATTATTTCAGCTAACGTGATTGACGAAGATAAAATTACAGAAGAAGAAGTTCGCAAGACACTTGAACAACTAAACCCGAACAACATTATTGATGTTGAAGAAATAGCTTCAAAACTCAAGGAGTTAAGTGATAGAGCCACCACTAAGATCGAAGAAGTCAGGAGCCACGCTAGTAACGAGCTCGATGCAACCTTAAATGTATTAAAGAAACCTACCAACAATGAGGACGCCATGGAAGATAATGACGAGAAGGCCAAGAAAGAGAATAGGACGTATGAATTTATTTAAATAGCCAACATTCGGTCTCAATAAAGTTTATTTTTTACCTGTGTTTTTACGATTTCTTTCCAAAAGTTGGACTGAACGACTAGTATCTATCAGGTAGCTGGATGCAGTAGTATACATTCTTCTTTAGGAAAAACAAAAAGTATATTTCATAGCTTTTTATGTGCTTGGGGAAGCATATTTACCAATGATGGTGATAATATAAATCGAAATACATCGAACATGCAGCATCAGGGTTTATGCATTCTTCGTTTTGGCTTCGTGTCTCCCTCGGCTGCTCTTGTAGGTGACATAAGCAACCTTCCAGTATACTGGAGTCTCTCTAAAGTAGCCAACTTGTGGTAAGATTGACCTTCATTAGCGCCCGTCTAGATCCTAACGAATTCGTTGGCATAATGCAGTGTATACGTTATCTGATCTGGACATCTTCGACATCGTCAATTGAGCTAGCAGTAAGTCAACACAGTAATATATTTAGAAAACTATATCTAAAGTACTTACTGTTCCATGTGGGCCCTCTCCTAGGAAAGTGACGGGTCTCATGCGCCCCCGCGGGAAATCTAGCAGGGGCGCCACCCCGTTTGGGGGCTCAGCTTCAGGAAGTTTGATGGACGTGAAGAGTCCGGGTGCAGGTCGTTCGCGGCGGCACGGGCGCTCCTCCAGGTACGGCTGATTCAAAGAGAAATAACAGTTGTTAAAGACTCTTCAGGCTGTACAGTTGCTGAAGACGTGTTCAGGTATTTTTGGAGCAAACATGTAGACTATTTCTGCTACCTTTAGACATTTGCAATAGCAGGAGCTTCGCTAAAGTGTTATCGACCTATAATTACAGAAATTTAAGATTTCCGACTTGATAATGTTAGTTGCGAAAACGAGATGGATGAATAGTACGTAGTACAATCAAGATTTGTTTCCTCGTATTAATGCCGGTATTTGTATGAACATACTCGTATGTTAAACCCAGACTCGACTTAATTGCCGTCCCCCCCCCCCTCAAGATTGTGTTGCGTAATTTATACCTCGCTATGAATTATTGTGGACGCTTATAGGTGCACTGATATGTCTGCAGTTCGTAATAATACCCACTGCAATATTATTAGGATCATGCATGCACTTTATATATCTACTTGCATTATAAACACATTTGCCAACTACAAATTTATGTCGCTATACGAGTATGTTACCTGTACTTATTATTAATTATTTTTATATTGGCATTCTTTGACGCGTAATTCGCTTTGCACACGGTTATCCCAAACTAAGCAGAATGTTTAAAATTATGGAATCGAATCCACGACATGTGGGGGATTAGTCGAGTATTTGTAACATCATCAGCTTTGACCTCAGACGCGTTCATATAGTGATGAAACTGTAAAGCATGGCTTTGAATTTTGAATAGGTGCCGTGAAAATTTGTTATAGACACATGCGGCTTGAGCCGAAAACTTTACTAACTATAAAAAAGCATCGTAAACCAGCACATGAAAGCAGGACGACGCAAAGACCTGCCAAATGAAAACAGAAGTTTCTCTACGGTCTTTTTTATACAGGTTTTTGTCTCGCCTCGATACCAGGGATTACACCATTCATTGGGCCGCTCTCGTCTGGTTGAAATGACTATATTTTCAATATGTTCTATCTGACGGGCCTAGGCTCAAGTTAAATCGTTTTTAGTTGGTCCAAAAATTCGCAGTGAATATTCTAATGAGATAAATGAAAGTCACAATTACATTGCGTTCATATATTGGCTGCGTGCATTGGTAGTGACATCAAAGTCGTGGGTTTGAATTATAAAATTAGCTAGAGATTTTATTTGTGGTCTACGCAATACGTTGTTTTCTCCCCGTTAGGTGCATTACGTATTACAAAAGATTTGTGATATTTTTTACGGCCTGACAATAACCGCCTTTTTTAATGTTTTTGTTGCTCATCGGTGTACTCTTTAATCATACCTAGAGATAAGTAATATATTTGTCGGAAGAGTCATTAGTACGGGAGTTGATTTGACAACAAGGCGAAAGCGTTATGACGTCAGCGCTTTGACAGTCTGGATTTGTATCGCGCGAGCCGAGATAACGAAGACATTCGACAATCCCGAGCACGCACTTCTCTGCTGGCCGCCGCGCGGACAACTAGTCTAGGAACTGTCTCACGTTTCGTTGTTTAGTGTGATTGTATTAAAGTACCTAAGCAAGTTTACCTACCTACGACTATTTATTTTCTCAAAGAAACATATCTACGCCCATATAATGTCTGACGGTGATGATTCTACCTATGATCCGGCCTCCATATTCCGCAAATTAATAATTATAAGTATCAGAACTAAGTCACAACGGTAATTTGATCGGGACAGTTATCCTTTTAAGCCATTGTAAAACATTAGCGTGTAAAACATAGAATGTCGTTGGGATTCGCGAGTAGCCATTTTCACAATACCGTCCTATACCCATTTATCATTTCGCAAACGGCCGTATAATACCCCTAATGAGTAAAATCCAAGCATACCTTGGGCAATACCATTAATATTACAAGCCCCCCGGCTCCCGCTACAGATGTATACTTACCCACGATATAGTAGTGCACGTTTTAACAAAGTTTTTCATTGTCAAAGTGGCCAGTTAAACAGATTACCAACTATTAAGTCTTTATTTAAAAAATGGCAACTCGCTTGTTTATCTGTTGTTCTTATCTTGTTGTTATCGCGGGGATATTAATCATTCATTGGTATTCTTAGGAAGTTCCCTCGAGGGTGGCCACTTTTAATGGTAGAAGGGGTATTTACTGACGGATTAAAACCAGTGACCATGAATTAGTAATCAATCAATTGAAGAATAAAGTATACGACAATTTGGTTAAAAACCACTTGTTTAAATATTTTACTGCCAAATGAGTGCCTTATATCACTTAAATATGTACATATTTCAAACGAAGCTTCGAACAGTTTCAATAAATTTTATTTATGACTAAATAGAATAAGCCAGCGGTTATTCAAAGCAATCCATTATATGATACAGCTCGGCGTCACACCCCTACTTGTGGCGGGTGTACCGGGACTCGTGGGGGGAGCGTGGCGAGCCGGGACATGGGACATATTCTCGCCACTCGGGGGTACTTACGCCTCCTAGTGTTGTGGCTACACTGTACCTAGTAATAGAGTACCCCCAGAACGTTGGCAAAAATGTTGATACATGATCAACAAAACGTTTATGGGTGTGTGAATGTTTGTTTTTTTGAATATAAAAACCGCTCAATATTTAACAAAATGGGCTAGAAAGATTTTTGTGAGATGGTAGTAAACATTTTACACAATATATATGTATGTATCTGTAAACCTAGGTGAGCTTGTGTTCGACTCATGATATTTCAGAGGTTGGATGTAATTCCATTTCTGAATACGATACAAAGAAATGGAACTTAAAAGAATACGTTTTCTAATATAAAAGATATGAAGTATGAGTTGCAAGTTACACCCGTGATAATAAGCGGAGAAGCGGCGAGAAAGTTCCTTGGAATATAGTTTATAATAATAAGTCTTGTTGAAAATTCCACTGAATATTTTACACGCCGGCAAGTGAAAGAGATGGCTGCCTAAGTTATAACCTCATCCTTGTACCTACACGTAACTTATTGTTGCAATTTTACAGAGAAATCTTTTGTAAAAACTTGTCGTATGGAAGTTACGATTTTTCTGTTCCTTAAATGAGTATTTTTTAAATTTTATTTCCTATATATATTTTTTTATTTCCTATGTTAATCTACGTAACATTTTCAGCACTTTTTATTTATTTTACACGCTTACACGGACAATCGTTCATCACTATTTTGTCTTTTGGAGCTTTTTATAAAGATAATAGCTATTTATGTTATGATGGCATCAACCGTAGTGTTATAAAGTATATGTACAACATTATAGTTAAAATATAAGCCTCTGTCTTAGCGGTCGTCTCAGGTGCTCCTCATGAGAACACATTAATTAATATCGTAGAGAAAAACCTTAAACAGCGCATGTAGAGCCTCACTAATTAGCTTAGTTACGCCACATTGTGCTCGTCGCGGCTTTTCCACTTCAGCTGAGAAACGTTTATGTATTTTCTGCATTGTAAAACAGAGTTTAACTAGTCTAGCGAATGTGTAATTTTGTACCACACAACGGGATAATGTTTTCAGTAGTGAGCACAGTGTCTCGACGTTATACGGTTCACATAAAAGATTTCACCCCTCACAAAAGGCACAACCCTAAAGTAATCCTTGAGCGGGCAACGGGCATACGTCGTTTGGGCAAACTCCGGTGTCATTATAAAATACGGGCCGCAACGTAGATTCACTTTGAGAAATGGAGGGAGGACTTTGAAACACCTGGGTCCCGGACTCCAGCCCCCACTATGTATATACCGTGATGTGCTCATTTTCCTTTTGTAGGTACGTCACAAAGTCACTGTGGTTTTATTTATCGTGTGCAATGTTGACGTTTTATTATTAGTATAATGTTAATATTCTTATGTTGAGCTATTGGCTTTTTAGTGGTGAAATATATCCATATTCACAGCTCTTAGTGTAGAGTTCGTCATGAGACTTAACAACTTCACGTCTCAGGGTCGACAAAGTATTGGTGACGACCCTCGTGTTCCAAAAGTCCATCGGCGGCGGTGACCGCTTACCGTCAGGTGGACTGTCTACTTTTGACTATGTGGAAAAAGAAAAAAAAGCATCGAGTGAACTAGAAAAGTTTTAGAAATTATTTCCCGACGCATTTTAAGGGGATTGATAGAACGCAGCGTCAAATAGGTTACAGTTCGCTACACATATTCGCTGGCAACATTTTTCCATGTAGTATTTTCATTGATGACTTGTTCGTCACAGCGCAGCAACATGTTGACGAGAGTAAACAACGCTCTTTAATTTGCTTACCAGCCCACGAGTATTGCATGTGTTTGCCCAATGAACCGTGCGAACGAATTTTCCGTTCGTAAAAAATCTCGGTTTCTTCCTACAGTATTCTGTTTTAGCGTGTACATTACTTGAGGTACTATTTTCTTTTATAAATTAATTAATTTAGTGTGTGTTAAGAGCACATATTTGAAAATTCTCTTTTTAGATGTCATATACTAGAGTTTTACAAAATAATATTTACAATCAATACTTTAATGTGTATAGAAAGTAAAAAAAAATTATTTCATATGTGTTTGGTATGTTAACATTGGCTGAGAAGCAGAATGTTGAATATTATACAAATATTATTTGATAAGTGTCTGAAATGTATTAGTGATATACATGGAAATTTTTATATTGAAGTAGGTTGACAAGTACATCACATGTTTTGCTTGATGGTAAGTGGTCACCGTTCACCTTTTAACGTTGGGAATAGGTAATGTGTTTCCAGCTACATCACTACATAGTATAAAACAAAGTCGTTTCTCTGTCCCTATATCCCTATGTATGCTTAAATCTTTGAAACTACGCAACAGATTTTGATGCGGTTTTTTTAATAGATAGAGTGATTAAAGAGGAGGGTTTATATGTATTAGTATCTACATTGTACCTGAGCGAAGCCGGGGTGGGTCGCTAGTATTTCAATATTTTCAAAGCTAAGACGTGTGCTTAGCCAAAGAAAGCCTACAAGGGAACCGACTCTCATGTACATCCAGACTAAATTTCCAACACAAGGTTACTAGCCAGACTCAAAGCACATAAAAGAGCTGTGGTTTTTCGCGAAGTTCTCCTTCACTGAACGTGCAAGCTGTAATTGTGCTGTGATCGCACGATTTCTTGAGAAGGGAAAAAGGGTTGACAAACGGTAGTAGAAAGCAAGGCGTACTCAACTACCGTGTAGAAAGAGAAAATTTCCAAGCATTTCACCAAGTCGTTGAGCACATCATTATCTTTACCCGACTGTAGTTTTAAGTTCGGTTGTGCTTTGTAATGATTTCCATTGTACTTTTACGTTTGAATTCATACAGTAGGAAACATTTGAATACGACGGGAAATTGGATTGACATATCATTTTGTATATTCGAGCATTACACCAAAATAGAATAACACAATAATTTTGGCATTGAAATAGAATTATTGGAAATATCAACCTTAGTATAATGATATGCCGAAAGTAAGATAACGAATTGTAAAAATTTTTTAAATACTTTCTTAGTATTGAGGAGTTCCTGTGAAATTATATTAATATAAATAAATCCTGCGACATTCTTTACACACATGCATCTGGTCTCAAATTAAGCAGAGCTTGTATAATATTAACCAGTTGTTTTAGTTCTATAAATATACACTTAAATAGATATTTACACTCAGCTAATTAAATATTTTGAATACGAAGCTTATTTCCCGACCCAATTCAAATACTGGACAGAGCTAACAATATCTGTCTATATATAGAAGGGGTAGTATAATAATAGCTAGTAAAATATTCACTGAAGTACAAAGAGTTAAGAAATGAACTCGGACAAACAAACACATTAGCAAACAGTACAGTACCTCTACCATGAGTTGCTATCGAAACTTACTTTAGTCACTAGCGAGTAAACTACTATCGATACAGTATTTTTACCTATCGACTCGTACTATCCATTTTAGTTCTTTAGGTGACCGCTAGTGGCACTGTACACATTTGCCATAGAAATATTTTACGCCGTCGCTAGCGAGTGCGTACATTAAAAACTCATGGTAAAGGCACTGATCTATGAAATAGTCGTGAAAGAATAACTAAGTTCACGATAAGAATCCTAAACTGGCAAAATAAGAATGTATATTCTGAATAATGTAGAACTGCTGAAATTAGCTCTGGGGAAAAAACTTTAATCGCTCGAGTGGCGAAGTTGTCTGATGTGAGAGACACTGGGAAAGTTTCTATTGCTTTCGGATTAAAGGGAGGAGGGATGCCAGTGTTTTGTACAATGTGCACTGTAAATTAATGTACATACGCTTGTAATTAAAATAAACAAGCTTTTTTTGTCATGCCACGTGTTGGTTGGAAATCTCATTTGATATCCATAATATATGGCTGCACTCGTGACAGGAAATAATAAATTACCATACTGTCTCGTCCGCCATATTGGATTTAGAATGACGTCACTTAGCTAATTGTCCATTGTAAAAATTACGCAACAAGAACAAATGTGTGCAAAATTCAATTTTAAGGCCAGGTTTCATTTACAAGGTTTAACCTAAACATAATAACAAAAAAACTAAATAAAAGCTTGTTTAATAGCTTTGATGGACTAGTTAGGTTGGTAGTTTGATACACAGACAGACTGATTCCCGCTTAGGACAACAATTTGTGAGCATGACCATGTATGTTTGTTCTGTGTCTGGGTGTAAATATAATAAGTATGTATTTCAAAAACAAAATAGTAGTACATGTATAGTAGGTTATATGGTTTCCATAGTACAAGTTTTGCTTCGTTTGAGATCAGGTGGCCATGTGGAAAGTAGCACTTAGGGTATTTATTTTTTATTAATCTATTAAACTGCTTGTTGTGTAATCCATCTAATTTTAGTTCAGTACAGGTATATACAGTAGGTATAATTATGACCAAATAGCGGGTGTGTTGTAAATGAACAAAGTGGGAGCGAGCGCTGCAGTTATAAATTGTGCTTGAGCCAAGAGGCTTATTCAGCGGAACGATATTGAAACGAGTTCAAATTGACTAATTTTCGAAAAGTAGTAGAGCTCTTAGTCCTCCTGCATTACTGTGTTTTGTTTAGAAAAGCAAGGGCCAGCGAAAATACATGCAAATAACTGCTTCACGTCTCGGGTTTAACAAAGCATTGACAACATTGCCCGAGGTGTTGCAAATCTCCATAGGGGCGATGACCTCCTACTATCTGGTGGACCGTCTGCCTGTTTATCCTCCTGTGATCTATCTATATTGTCGTTCTTATATTAAAAAAATACATAGTACAAGCTCTGCTTAATTTAGGATCAGTTGGCCGTGTGTAAAGAGTGTCCAAAAATAAATCGGTATATTGTTAATTTAATATGTCGTTACGAAATCGATATCGGTTTAATATCGCCTTTACATAACCCCCAACGACCCTACTGCGGGCTAAGCTACACATGTTGGTACTTTTTACATCTTTTTGGACTGCTGCAGCAAGGACGATGGCGTAATATGTTTCGATTAGCGTTGATCTGCCTTCGTTTCAATTGAAAAATGCGTCTGGATTTCAATGCTTCACGCTGTGTTCTTTTTCTTTTAAACTAATTTTTCCACGGCACGTTTCGGTATTACATTGAACGTTTGGAATATTCCATCGGTAAAATAGCTCGATGGTCGAGTGGCATAAAGCTCGGCTTAGCAAAAGTTGATCTGAGTTCAATTGCCAGGACGGGCAGGGCTACATTGGAAAAATGGCTGAGAGACAGCGACAATGTCACCAAATGTCACGATGGGACTTGAAAACGTCGTCGGTGGAATATGGGTTTTATTGCTTATTTCTTTGTGGTTTATTTAGGCGTGAAGATATGTTGTATGTGACTTTCAAGTAATAGATTTGCATTCGTAGCATGGCTTTACAAGTACGTAGCACTCCTATTTCTTTGTGAATTTTGAAAAGCAATTTAAAAGATGGATAGAATGAAAGTGCTCTTTGGTGTTTATTTTCAAGATGGCGTGTGATAGGTAAGAAAGAGAGAGAAGAGAATTCTTTTATAAAGTTTCAGTGCTTCATTGAATGTAGTATTTGTCGCTGCAAATAATTTTATTAAATCTATTGTAATATTATAAAAAGGTAAAGTTTTTAAGTTTGTATGTTGCAGCTACGAAACTACTTATCCGATTATAAAAATTATTTCACTTTAAGAAAGCTACACTTTTTTCGATACATAGCTTATGTTATAATCGCAGAATACATTATAATCTTCGGCAATGGTGGTAAAACGGGACGGTAGTTTAGTAGTGTGATATATTGCTTTTAATTTCACTCAAATCATTTCCAAGCTATCAAAATATACTGGGTACTATATTGGTAAAAAATTATATTGTGGCCTTGTAGTTTTATTTTATTTGTTACAGCAGCAAATTAATTTTTGTTTCAATCAATATGTAAGTACTATATTTCTCAGTTGAAAAGCTTATGGGAAATAACGATGTTTCTTGAAGGACGATTTGGAAAATCTTAATAAAATTATTGTCTTCAATATACGTGACAATTTAAGGCGAAATATCGTATTTTCACATTACACCCTGACTAATTCAAAAGCACATTTTCAAGAACGCAGAAGAAGCCGCAGAAGCTCTATTGTATTGTTATCCTAATAAATGTGTCAATCGAGTGGAGTTCAACAATAGAATCAACAATTTGCGAGTCGGCCGATGAGTGGAGGCACATACATAATTATTGGCGCGTGTTCTATTGAATTAGGTGTATTAAGTCAAGTGGACGTGTCCACTTTCAGCCTACTGGTTCTCTAAATGATTGTTGATGTTTACAGTTAGCTTAACATACGATTTATTAGGAAAATGTTAATATGGATCGAGTTGGTTATCTATTTTGGGTTTCTGTCTATACATATTAATGATGTACATTAATTTAGATTAAAATATTGGTCTGGAATCAAATTGTTATCTTATCTTAATCTATACTAATATTATAAAGTTTGGAAGTTTGAATGTAGGAGTTTTTCTCCCAAACTATTCATCTGATTTCAATAATTCTTTCACTGATTAAAAGCTACACTGTTCCCGAGTGACGTGGGCTTTGTTATAATACCGTAATGTAATTGATCTCTCAGAAATTCGGGTGAAGCCACGGGATGGTTGCTAGTATACTATTAATTCGAAAGTACGTGGTTCTTTTAACCTAGATTTGTTCAGATTTCAATGAAATTTTGGGTCATGAACCTATAACTATAACATGGGGGAGCAACAGTAAAAAACTGAAGTCGTTGTTGTGAATGCATTTTGTTATAGAAGCGTGTACTTTTCGTTTCTGTGAGATCTAAAAGGAGCGTATTGACATCACAGAATAATCAACTTTATTGATTTTGAAACATGGATTATCTATTGATATGGCTAATTGTATAATTGCTGATGAACCTTAGAATAGCGCTATAGGGTTCATTTTTCACAGCTGTCTAATCAGCTCTATTTGATAACGACTAGTTTCGGAGTAATCTACCGGTAATGCTATAACGACGAACGCCCCTCGGCATCTCAAAGCCAAACCGATCCACAATTACCATCCAATTGTTGTGTCCGAATATTGAATATTCAATTAGAATTATCGTCTAATCTAATAAGTAGGTGCCTATTAGATAAATAGGATTAATTATCCTGGGAAATTAATAGGTTTTATCAATTAATTGTGCAAGAATTATTTTGACCAGAATTACCTGATATATATTTTTTGTACCTTCTGAACTTTGGCTTTCTCTCGTTATAGCGGTATTAAAGGAATATAAACCCGGGATATTCTAAGTTATGATCTATCTATGGGCAAAATTTCAGTCTTCATTTGGACATCCATTTAAGTGCATTAGTAAAAAATTATGTATGTTTTAGGTGAATCAAAAAAAAGATGAATAAGAAACGTAGATTTTTAGATGCTAGAAATTTTACGTGTAAATCGAGAAATTTTACTGAGTGCCTCTTACAAATCCGTTCCTTTATGCATGACTGTGTGTCAGCAATGCAAACAAGCTGCGTCTACATCCTATTCGAAGACCTAAAGCAACCGTCAGTCAGTACGGCGTTACTGCGCTGCCGTAACAAGCTCCCATTTCCACCCTTATTCTGAATCAGATGGACGGATGGATGTTTCCAATCACATTTTCACACTTCGAGAAGTATTTACCCAATGAATATTATGTCATGTTATCGCTGTGCACAGACATTCAATTGAATCCTATAATAAACTAGCTGTTCCTATGGTTTTACCCGCGTCACTGAGGGGTGTTACATTTTCATAATATACAGCTGTCTGCCAGTGAAAGTCACGTCAAAGTCGGTACATTTTAGAGTAAACATAGAAAACATAAAAATCGATGTATGTATGGTATGTGTGCAACATAATATAATAATTATATTGTGTGCAGCAAACAAAATAAATAGCTGTTTTTTTAATATACCTGTTTTCCAAAAGTATATTTTATCTATCTATCTTATGCACTACTAGCTTTCCCCTGCGGTTTCACCCGCGTTTATCGATATCATATAACCATCTACGAAAAATTCCGCATCGAATGGTAGCAGTTCTGTACTTTTAAGATTTTGGTGCGTCTAAAGAACCCTATTTTGCTAATTATTTAGAAGATAATAAAACTTTGAATTGCCACCAACTGATTGCCGTTGATGTAGGGTATAACAGAACACAATAAGACAATCTTGAAAGGATAATCTGTCTGTTTGTTTGAATACACTAAACTCAATGACTACTAGACAAATATCACAGGTAACCAATTCGTAGCCTGAGGTAACATATAAGTTTAATATTCGTAATCGGCTCACCCAAAAAAAGATAACTTAATTTAAAGTTACTACGCGTACAATGTCAGACACAGTTAGTCCAGAATATGAAATGATAAATGAAACAGGTGTTTTGTATATTTAGATATGTTAACAAACTTACGTTGCTGACTTGAACTAAGATTAAGTTCTGTTTTCTTTCATAATTTTCTCTGATTCCTTTGAGAGAAATATTACTACTGTGAAGTTTAACTTTGCTGTAAAACTCCTTTGCTTTTGTAAATCTTAGGAAATTATATAACATATTATATAATATAAATTATATATAAATTATATATAAATTATATGGTGGAGATGTATTATTTTGTTTAATATTCAAATGTAATTGAAAAGGTAAAATGTTGGATGCTGTAGCGAGTCTATTGGACGACTCATTTGGTAAAACGATACTCTACTATCTCTACTCTGCGAAGCAACAGTTTGAGAGTTCGATTCCCACCTAAATCAAATATTTGTGATCATATTATTTTTTTTTATAAAAGTTCCTCGTATGCGTTGCAATTCAAATCTTTATTTTATACCAATAAAAAAAAGCACACAATTTTCCCGTAAATTGTAAGTTTACAAACAACAAGATATTTATTTTATTTTCTGGTGTTTGTTTGTATGTTCTTGTTTTCATAATGGGTTAACGGATTGAGTTGTTTATTATTTGGGGTTTCATGAACAGCCATTTATTTTAAATCTCTTAAAATACTCTAGTTACCTGTTAATTTAATGGTTGGTGTTTTCAATCTCAAATACATTGTTTTAATTTATTATTATCTATAGCATTCCTTAAATAAACATCGGCGATCTCACATAAAACACAATGTATTTAAGTATGAAATTCAATTACAGTTGAAACACACCTCATAATGAATAATGAAACGGACAATCAGCATGTTTTATAAAGCTTCGTGCGGTCGGGTCATACGCTCCCGGGAAATCAGCGAAACCCCGGGGGATCAGCACGACCCTGCCCCGCCACTACATCGGTGAGCAATACTTTACGTGTTTGTAAACTTGCGCCGTTCTGTTTACCCTCGTGTATAATGGATTATTTTGTATCAATTCTACGTAGTTCCCTCTTGTTCATTGTTTAATTTGTACATTACAATCGACCCGCCCCGGCTTCGCCTGAGTGGAGTGATTATTATACACACCGTCAGCCGTATGAAATTCTCTAAATTATGGAAAAAAAATACAAAAAATTATTGCGTAATAAAAAAGACATAACCTGACACGTAGACGAAAAAAACGATTATAATAAAAAAACAATGCAGTGATATTTTAGAAAAGAAAGTATATATATAACTAATGTAATTTTTTTTAGAAGGATATAACAAGGAATTCTAATTTTAAATCATATTTATCTAAGTCGCAAAGTATTTTATAAATTACAATCAATATGGAATCAAAAAGTATCCATGATCATAACAAGATGTGAACCTCTATCCTTAATAAACGTAACACCATTAATAGTATTAGTTAGTATTAAAAAAGCACTGGTAGTGAATTCCCCAGATAATTGAAAACACCTAAAGCCGCGTACCCAATCTCACAAGCATTACATTATCCCCGATACGCCAAATAAGAGAGGCCAAACATTGGGCAAACAAAGCAACGGTACTCGTAATTGATTCTGCCCTTACATTTACACGTATAAAGAGCTCGATCACCGGCCGTCTGTGGCCGGCATTTATGCACTGTGGTCCTGGGAACATGTCGCTTCTTAATGACACTGCTTTGGCAGGCTTTGTCGGTTGCTCGATGGCGAGAGCAACTTCATATGGTCACTTCGGTGATTTGACGCTTTTGAACAACACGAAGGTAATTGTGGCGGTGTTTAGACAATATGCCAGTTGCTGTAGTGATTAAATACCCTAAATCTAGGTTGTGGATTACATTTGTAGCTGTAATAAAGTTTTGAAGCATGAACGTTTGTTGTTGTGAAGGATCAGATAGCCGTGTGCAAAGTTATTAATGTTATTTTGGTTTTATATTAGAATTTAAAATGTGTCTTTTATCGTTCCTTATTCCAATATAGTTTACATCGAAAATCACATCAACGGTTTAAAATTAAAATATCGATAATGGAATAATGTATCGTCGCCGCTTAGTCTTTAAGCTCAAATTGAAAATAGCTAATATACAATGCAAATGCAAATCCATTAACAGGCTCTGAATTTGAGGGCCGGACTGCCATGATTAGTTCCAAATTGGAAATCAAATGTGATGTTTGAATAATTATTTTACGTCGGACTTTTGCTATTAACAATCCATTGCCACTGAAAATTATGAATTTATGGAGCAACACGTATATCTAGAGACTAATACACAATAAATTCGGTACCAAATTTATGAGAAAAATTAAATAAAAGATAATTATCTCTCCAAGAAGTTTGAATGTTGTCACTATGTTCTTTTAAATTGTTATATTTTTCTTCCTATCTCTATAAAAAATTCTGAAACACCATTCCTATTTCGTAAAACAGTTTCATATAAAAATATAAATGTCCATTTAGATTTAAACTCCAGCGCCTGAAAAGTTTATAATTGATTCTCCATCAGACGTGTGTTCAAATATTCTGCGTATACAAATTGTAGTCGAATCCTTCTAAAATAAAAAGCTACCTAACGACCTAAAAGTTTAAAGTAATCTATGTACTTACGTGTTGTATAATGTCGATCGCAGCATAGAAGGTCTCGTGTGGGTCAGGTCTTTTCATCATGTAAGGACGTGGGAACTCAGGATCTTCGCATATTTCTGTTAACAATAAAAAAGCATTGTTCAATTGAATATTTAAATACCAACTATGGGTCGAGCCACGTTTGGAATGCCTCTACACGACCGGACTGAAAGCGTGGACAGCAATTTTCTACCACACGCATTCTTACAATCGTATTTCTAATTTTCCTTCCTCAGATACTGCAGTTTGATTTTACATGCTATTTCTGAATAAGTTTTAAGATCTAAGAATGGAAGACAAAGTCAATTCGGATCGCAACCTATTTGAAAATTTCACCGACTTCACAAAGATAAAAGTTTTAATGTAACGTTTTGTACATTTATGGAGTTAACCCATATTTTTTAAAATGTTCAGTTTGTTTGTGACAAATAATGCTTTTATTCCTGAAAAATAGAATGCCTCTTCAAACACCTAATTACAGTCAATACCAACATCATTATTTAATCATTATTAGGCTAAAAATAATTTACAATTTAAAATTTTCCATTAAACTTTTCAAGAAAATCTTCCATCTTGTAAGAAACGAGAAAAGAGGAACGCAACACAAAGCGGCTACAAAACGAAGCCAGATATGTAACGTGAGTGCTGTCTACACTACAATGCATTATTTAACTACTCAAATAAATCGAAGGGTGGTCTAGAGCTATTATCCTGCGTTCAGGAGCATCAGCTTTTCAATATGACGTCTGAACAATACCCTCCGACCGGACGCCGGCCGGCGCGGTCGTAACGAGCTCGCCGCCGTACAGTTTTCTTTTTAAGACTTCCTATACAGACTTGGTCTTTTTAATTTTGCTCCATATTCAATAGGAGACTGTTAGCATGACATGGCCTTTATTGAAGATAAATCTTATGTCATGCGTCGGCCTAAATGGCATTTGATAGGTTTTCAATTATGACAATTTGGTTTATTGATAAACGTGCCACAGCGACTCGGGTTTTCACCTGTAGAGCCGTAGGATGTAGTTAACGTGCGTACTAATTGGCAGATTAACAGATCGCTTTCATTACCTATGACAGGATTGCAGCTAACTAAACAAACGATTGATTCAATGGACATAGTAACGAAAATTATCTTTTAGATTCTCGTAATATCTAGTTTTTATAAAACAAGGTTTTCAGAAATATACAAATTTTTCTCAAAACAATCATTAGGTCGTTTCGCTTGCAAGACTAACTAGAAAAGTGGAGCTGGTAAGCCACTAGAGCCAGGGAAGTAACAATCTAAAGGTAAGTACACTCGAAAACCTAACGAGTGCAGTCGAGAGGCGAGTCGAGTATCGCGGGCGAGCCAACTAGCGCCAGTCGGAAAAACACGAGCGGCCACAAAGATCTAGCTCGTGACAAAATTGGCAATTTAACTGTCCCTCTAATATAAAAAAATAGAAATGTTTAGATGTTGGCTTATTTGTGTCTTAAATAACGACGGACCTTAATAAAATGTATCCACAGATGCAATTTGTTCTAGTGATTTTCTTTTAAAATAATGCCCGTGTAAATCCGCGAAACGGAAGTTAGCAAAGTCAGCAAACTGGACAACGATTTTTTTAATAAAAAATCTAATAAGTAAACTCTGCAAAGAAAGCTGAAAGTTTTATCTCGCTAAGTCTGCTAATTAATAGACTTATTAAAAAAGTTCTTTCTGTATGCTGTATTTTTCACTAATATTTTTACGAACTTTTGAAATTGCAAGCAGTGTAAATATTTGCCAACTAATAATGTTGCAGCAGCGGAGTAGTTTATTTATTTGTAAGAGTGCTGTTTACATTTAGGGTGGGAGCCCCGTTTTTCTCGAGCTTAATAAAATACTAGTGACCCGCCCCGGCTTCGCTTAAGTGGGATAATAAAAAAGTATTGTACAAGCAAACCCTTGGGAAGAAATTCTCTAAATTATGATAAGAACCGCATCGAAATATTTTGCGTAGCTTGAAAGATATTAGGGAAATAACAGACAGACAGACATAGTGAGTTCATTTTGTACTATTTAGAGATTTAGTTTGGAAAATCTAAGAGTGTTATAGAAAAAACAACCATACGGATTTATATGCTTCATTAGCGTCATCATACAATTTACCATAAGATAAATAAGGGAACCGTCTCTTAAAAGCCGTAAGAATGGTTTTCCTATGATCGATTGATTGGTGAGCTATCAAACTGGGCTTTTAAGATCTTGACTATTTTAGTTTTATTTATTTTCTGTTCTCTTTGCTATGAGGGTAGCTTTTTAATCATATTACTGAGAAATGAAATCACTTATATAGATTTCCAATTGGTCAACATTTGAAATGTGTTTATGTTGAGTAAACAGAAATACTGTGACTTTTCCAAGAATTTTGTACGTTAGAAAATACAACTGGAATTTAATGAACTGAAGTAAGCAACTTAGGAGTTATAATATTTGTGAAATGCCAAGAGGTTTCTCAGGGAAAAATAAGATATATTCCGAGACTTCACTGCAGATATTTATTAGAGAGAAATTTTAGTTTTAGAAATATTGAAATATTAACGTTGGTATGTATGCATTTACTTCTTAAACTTTGCCTTTTAAATCTAATAAATTATTAATATTTGATTCAACTTTCTATCACAGATTACTAGTTTCGATTTTTTGACTTAATAATCATGTCGTGTACTCTTTTTCAGACTGTATTTTTTTAATTCAAGTACAAGCGTTTAATATATGTGGCGTACGCTTTAGAAATAAATATATTCCTTATTCCTATCCAGTAGAGCTCTGAATCGAGAGAAGCGTAAAAATAAAGGGAGCCCTTGGCCCTGCAGTAAAACACTATGTGCTGATAATAATAGTAAGCCTTTCATCTGCAATATTCCTTGCACTTAACGGTATTCGGCTGTCTCCAATAATTCAGCGAGAGATGGTATCAGCTAGGTATATACTACAACACAATAACGTATCTTCTGGGCCTCTACGTACTGGTTATTTATGCCCACGCCTTCCAAAAGGACAGGTCTTCGTGCTGAGAGTTCCAAAACTAAATATATAAATAACTTCATATTTTAACCTTTTAAGGGTTTAATTTAGCTTGTTTAAATATAATGGTGACTTACCATTGTATTCATTTTGGTCATGGGTTTCACGTTTGTCGCGGCGGCCGAGTGTCTCACGCCAGATGTTGTATGGCTCCCTATAATCCTCATCAACGACTGCAGGGCTGTAAATAAAATAACTATTATTGTACTGTTCCAAGTGTCAATTCTGTCCTAAACCTTTTTATATAAAAACTACATACAATAGAAATAGAGCCAATAATGACGACGGAATTTAAACAGGTTTTAAATATGTTTAAAATTGACCTAACATTTGCAAAAACTAAAACTCTATAAATTAATCTGGTAGAGAGGGTCCATGCCTCAAAACCGAGTGTTGTTATAACAATTATAGCTTCTTAGCCTTTCCATACCATAGGTTATGTGTGGGCCAAATTTCAGCAGCATCGGTTCAGTCGTTTAGCCGTGAAAGCATAACGAAGGTTAGGTATTTTAGTGACTTATAGAACAATAAATAATGTTAAATTGAAACTTACCGCATCATATGAATAGGTGGACAGTTGGCGAGTGCTAAGGCCAGCCTGGGTGCTCGTCTATTGTTCCTTGCATTGGAATTCCCATGTCTTAAAGAAGGGCAGAATGGCTTCTTCAGCATGTTTGGAATCCGCCTGCGGGTGCGTTTTGTCAAGAGTAATGCTGTGGCTGCAACAAATGCTCCTCCCCCAACGACGGCTCCGCAGGCGAGGCCCAAGGAAACCTTCATTGAGGAGTTGCGTTTCTTCCTGGACGATGGTGGGGTGTCGGTCTTATAATATTCTTCGAGAAATTCTTCGGACGCGTTGACGTATGTTGTCACTGTTTGTAAAAAAAAAGACATTGAGCCTGTTTCTTTAGCACTTTACCTCTATTTTAAATACTCAAATATCGTTCAATAGTTTATGTAATTTTTTTTAAGTAACCATTTGTCCTGCTGGCTTCAAATTGTCAACCTATACGATGATTGTGGTCAACACCCGATCTACCGCATAAAAAAAAAATGATAGATTCTAAAGAACTAGGTTCAAAATACTGCGCTTTGAATTCGGATAATTTCAGAGGGAATTATCTAATGGCCCAGGATAGGTACGGTACGCGTGGGAAGCTCCGAACGTGTCCTCCGTAGACGTACACTCACACATACACGCGTAACCATGACAACACACCACTTAGCTCGAGTTACTTCCCTCGAAGACCATAAAAGTTGTTTCCTTTCGACATCAACAATAATTTTCCATTTGCGCAATAAAACGAGTTCCACGTTAAGAAAATTTCATTCACGCCGCAAACAATGCTACAAAGGATGTTATTTCGCGCGCAAAAATTTATGGTAATACACCTTCACATGAAGATAAGTGAACGTTATTAGATCAAAAGTACTTTGACAACCCGACGCCGACGTGAATGAGAGAAAACACCGCCTATACACAAAGACAATGGGGCAAAATGAATAGATGTCGAGCGCAGAGCTAATTGTTGGGGCTTGGGGCACAATAGGAAGGAACCCCAGATACCGGCAGAGGCGGGAGCTATATTGTAACTGCACCATAAAGGTAGTTCAGTGACTTGAAAAGTTAATAAAGGCAATTAATTATAAATAAATGTTACGTAATCGATCAGTAATCATCAAAGACGTCAAATGGAGAATCCTCCATTTGACGTCCGTCTAACTTCAGAGTGGAGACAGCCGATCATGCGGGTACTAAAAAGTTCCACCTACCATGAACTATAAACCGGTAATGGTTTATTATAGGATATATAATCGTATATTAGGACCCATGACACTCGACATCACATCCACTATAGTGGACACTTAGCAAAAACTGCGCAATTTTTCGATTGTCTTAACTATGAGGTTATATGAATTTTGGAAGATCATGAAAAGCTAATAGAGACACTAAACAAAATGATAGTGTTTATATTTAATGGTATTTCAAACGATTTGTAAGTAGCGTTTTAGAACAGAGGTTCTTAAACTTATTGAACCACGAACCCTCTGTTATAGTCCCCAAGCAATAATTACAGAAGATTTTATTCGACTTAAGTCATTTGAATTCTACTAATATTTTAAGTGTGAACGTGAGAATGACTTTCCTGGCTTCGTCTTAATAGAGTAACGGATTGACTTGTTTTTTTAACGTATCTAATAACCAGGCTAGAGAAGGATATTATTTAAATTACTAAAACGTGTCGTTTTTATTATAATGTGATAAATAGCTAGATAAAATAGGTTTGTTTTCACGTAAATCGAGAACCTTCCAACAATGAAGTATCACAAGGGGCACGCGTAACCAGTTTGAGAAACACATAAACCCAGGTAGAATAATGCATCGCGTGCTTAGCCGTCATAGAAACGAGAAAATATGGTAAAGTAAGTCCCGTGTTATATATGAGATCGATTCGATGCATAAAATATATCCATGAGTGGTTAGTAGCTATTGCAATCAATTTTGAATCTTATTACGTTGTAGTTTCAGTAGACTATGTAAGCATATATATCAAATCAATAGAGAGAGGGCAGGTATTCCTCTATAATTCTCTTGGACGCGTTCATATGATGTAATCCATCAAATATATGTAACTGTATTCAAATCTCACATACGATTTAACAGAACTGACGGATTGAATATGAGAGCGAATGCATTCCCAATTAGGCAGTCAGCTTCAGCCGAATACTAAATCTGGGCTCGTTATATTTTCAATCCACTTTTAAATTCACAGCAGGCAGGGGATTCTAATAAGCTATTCTTGGTTTGATTATCGCTGTGTATTTTGATATGAACGGATCGGTTGGAGTGATAATAAACCTTAACCGTTTCTACTAATGGTTGTTTTCAGAACAAAAATATGTTTAAAATATCCGGATCTAGTAGGCTTGGTGGTTAGAGGCCCTGACTGCCATGCAATGGTAATGGGTTCAGTTCCCAATCAGGACAAACATTTGTAACGTGACCGATTATACAGTATACCAATGTCCACGTGCACTTAACCTCGTGCACCGAGTGGTCAACAAAAGCATTCCCAAAGATGATTGGCGTCAGACTGAGATCTGGCCGTAAAACTCCTGCAATTCGCTTCTAATATTGCGCCGACCCCAAATGATTGGGAACAGAGCATGAAACTAAATAGGTCCAAAGTAAAACAGGGTAAGTGAGAATGGCGCCCTGCCAGTGTGGTTGTGCCAAGAGTTAATTCAGCGCTAATTCCTAATTGTTCTGTTAATTAACACGTATCTGGGGGCAGCAGTCGAACTGCAGGATTAAAAGAGATTTGTACGAACAAAGATCCAGAGGTCGTATACAACGCTAGTCAAGTTAGTATTTCCGCCGTTGTGTGTCGTAATTAAAAGGAAATGCATTGTGGCAGGCGTGGAGTTGCAGGTAATAGTTTCGTCGATGGTCTATTGTGTATTATATGCCGTTTAATAAGATGACGTTTTTCACGCAATGTAAGTTAGCAATTTTCCAGTGGTCCTATATTATCTCACGCATTTTGTTATTAAATATGTGAGGTCAATGAAAATGTAACCTTGCCGGTTCTTCTCAGCTGAAGGCTGACTTCCGAAGCTTTCACCTTCCTAAGTGCCTCACTCAACTGACTAAATGGCTTTGATTAAATTTTTTTCACTATTTATTGTAAAAGTTGGTAACGAGCATACACACCCATTCTACCATGCTTACCACCAAACTCCGTAACGGTCTTTCAGATTTCAATGAAGTATGGCCGTGTGGCACAAACATATTTTCAGTTCAACCTTGAGATAAAACCCAGGTGTGATCTCTGCGACTCGACCGTCAAGGCTTTCTTCTAATACAAAAGCTCTACGGACCTAAAATGCTGCATTGTACCACATCTATTACTAATGCGGTTCCTGCATGTATGAGAGAGAACCCTTAACAACCTGACATGTAGCTTAGGGACCCGCATGATCGGTTAAGCTCTTCGCAGCCGAGGTCAGGTCGACGACCCGTCGAAGGTTAATTTAAGTCAGTCAAGCTATGTACCACGGTCTACCTTGCACTGAGAATTCCCTTTAAGCTAGAGACTTTGACGTTTCTCTTCCAATTTAAAATTTTATGATTAAGCCGAGCGAAAGGTATTCTTGGAATTGATAAATGGATGCGTTCTGGTTTGACACGAATAAAATCAAAATTTAAAATAATTTATTCAGTTTAGGCACTAAAGAAGATCAAAGCTACTGAAGATATCACCGATTCGAACAGATTTCAACTAAGGAGATCCAGCAAGAGACTCAACAAGGTCACATTTTTCATATATTTTTTTAAAATTCAGAGAATTTTCAAAAGTTATCCAAAATCATTCGAAAACGCGGGTGAAACCACAGGGCAACAGCGTGTTTTCACTATTAATTAAGTTCGTAATATCATTTATCAACTAATAGCAGTAATACGATTCGGAATAGCATAAATCGATTATATAATTGTTTCACTAATAAGCACTTATGTGTATAATGCTATAGCTATATTCTATAGACATTATTATGTGTAGAGTGCTATAACGGTCTGCTTAGACAGTTTTAAACATGGTTAAGCGGCCTTAAGGGACCGTAAGGATACTTTCACCTGCTGGAAATCACGCTATGGACTAACAAAGGGAAATTGCGTAAACAGCACCCAGTACCAACTCATTAAGAAATTGGTATTTAAAATGTTTGATGTTAGGGAAGTACAAATATAACATTGTGAGTGTCATAAAATACCACCAAATTAATTGCCCGTAATAAGACACCAGTTAACGATGGCTTCTATGGTTTCCCTATTTCCTAATTGGCGTAGGTTAGGAATAATAAGACGACGTTAACATTATTATTTTCAGTTGTAATTACGCTTTAGAAAATTGAATAGAATATAATAATAATTATTATAAATTGGGATGAAAATCTCGGCAGATTCGCATCAAGAATCCCCCCAAAATATAATTGAGGAGCGTAATAATCCAAATCAAAGATTTTCTTTAATTATAAGTTCTTCATTTGGCGGGGTAGCGATTTATCACTTAGGAGGCGATTTCCTCAAAAGAGCTGTGGATTAATTAGAGGGAGATAAAATTTGTGAAATAGCCGCGGGCTTGCGAGTGCTCGGCGCAGATAACGAAGGCCCGATGAGGAGTAATGGTTCTATTAGCTTGCCCTAGAGTGCCCAGAGCCCTCCGGCCCGGGGGACGGGACTGGAGCCTCCGGGGCTACTTTTTGTTCGCGCGAAAAATCATCCAATCGTGCTCATGCATCTCTTCACACTTTCATGCCCCCGAGTGAAGCTCGGATAATTTGTTAATATAAAACATTTCGCATCGATAAACTGTTTAAGACTCTTATTTGTGAATTCGTGGAATGTTCTCTCAGTGTATTGAGCTTTGATTTATACTAAGAAATGTTTCGACTAAATTATTTTGTGTTTGTTTTATTTTATTTGAAAGTAAGGTTTTTTATCAATCGCGTCGTCTAAAAATTACTTGAACCATTTGTATTTATCTTTGTAGATTGTTTCTTTATTAATTGACGAGTCACTGAATGGCATAATTGACTGCTTCATGGTAGGGGAAGTCACGTCATAATTACCAGTGCATGGACGTGGTTTGTGACAATAGAGGGAAGGAAGAGGGAGGGGAGAGGGGACTAGACTCACAATAGGTAATCTGGAATCGCTAAAGCCAGATTTAGTATAGACATATTGTTGGGCCATTAAGATAATAGCTTTCTAATTAAATCTAGTTAATTAAGGGGGTGTTCTCATATCTAGTATTCCTAATTGCATGTGTTTATGAAGCTGTAATGTTATCATTGCTACCTAAAAAAACAAACAGAATATAACAATGAAAAGCTAACCACTAACAATCCGAGTGTAAATATTTGACGATAACAAATGTAACTATTGCGTTAAAGATATTAGCGCCAAAGTCCATTAAAGGACCATTCTAATTTCTGGAGACATGACGTAAGCACATACGCGATTCTACCATCAACTAATGTCAAATATTTACATTCAAGTGTGGCGAGAGCACTATGTTATACACTTACCAGATCTGAATGTGATTTCGCTGATGAGAATCCACTCATGTTGGAATTTGAATTTCATGGTGATATGTTTAGCTGTCCGGTTTTCGAGATTTACGTTAACAACCCTGGCATGTTCCGACACTCTATCTTGCTTTGGCTCGTAGGAGATGTAATCTTCTTGCCAACGCTCCCCCTCCAAGGAGAAGTATACCTCCACTTCTTTGAATAGCTGGTGGAGGGTTTAAATATAAATAAACTCTCTGATTGCAATCGAAAAAGTATTTAAAAGCGCGTCAGGGATCGCCGTTGCCCATAAATACTACAGAAAGATATTGTTAGTTCAACCCTCCTGGGGGTTAAATATCAGGGGGTGGAAAGTTCCTTTATAATCTGAAGAATAGCAAAGATATAGCATGCTTCATAATCTTGTCTATAATATTACCTGAACATCCTTGGTGAACATGTTGTTGGTGTGGATATTCACGTTATGGAAGAGTCTGGTTTCGGTGAAGTTAAAAGCGATATGAACTTCGTCGTCTACCACCATGGATTTGTTCCATCCGACCCAACGTGACCCTAAAACAATTCCGATAATAAATATGCAAACATCCCTGTATAAGATAGCTGATAAAACCTCTGAGTAGAGCTTAAATATAAATAAACACAGACAATTGTCATTGATAATATGTACCTCTGGTATCCAAGGGATCAGGCAGCTCAAAATCATTAGGTCCCGTGTAGGAATCTGTTATTTGACCTAGTCCATCGAATAGCTTTTGCTGCGTTTGGTTCCCATCATAAGAAAGGTCCTCGAAGCGAGCACCTCCAGTCATTGCTTGCATGTCACCGCCTTTTGGCGCAGAATAGGATTCTATAGCCTCTGCGAAAGAAAAGCATCGGTAAATACGCCTTTCGGCCGCAATCGCATTGCAACGCAAGTAATTTCAAAATTTATTCGCTAGAGCATGATTGATTTTCGCTATGCAGGTCCCGGGATGGTGACGCTAGCTAAAAACCACTGCTCTGTTCTACCCACGTTTCCAGAGACATCCATACAGCTCAACCCTCATACAGGCAGTTCGAGGATGAGCTGCATATGGAAAAAAACGAATTTTCGATGCTACAAACGGTGCTTCCAGGGTCGTCTTCCTCGGTGTGTATGTGTTCGAGTTTCCGGGTATGAGCTGTAATTATAATTCATTATAATTAGTGTTCATAAAAGGGCTAACTGTAGCCAAAGAATTAAAGTAAGCAGTGGTGTATCAGTGACAGCAGTGTACTTGTTACTTCAACCACTGTTTGAGTGGATGCGAGATAATTGTAGTGCACCACGCTACAAGTCTTTCTTTTTACCCCCTATCTGTTGTCATTTCTCTTATAACCTCACCGTGCCTGCCCTGGCGCGGTGGTATGCATAATGCATTTAAGCAGCCCCAAAAAAAGAAGGTCAAAACAGTAAATACAATGTTTTTTGAAAACAGGATGTTCTTATTTGTCCGTGTTTTTAACACATTTTTAATTAGTACGAAGGCTTTATAGAATTTTAATGTACCAAAAGATATTATGCAGTGGGAATGGCGAGCAGTTCACCAGCTACGATTACCACCAGCCTTGCTCGAATGCTATAGAAATGAGAATGCTTACCGAGGAGCCGTTAAAGTCCTTGTACTTGGTCCAACCCTTCATAGAATTGCGCCAGTATCCTAACAAATATTTCTCTACGAACTCAACTCCGATCGAGTTGGCGAATCGCCCCTGAACCTCTGTGGCCGTGATGAGGTATTCGCCGTGTAAGTCAATCTCCAGATATTCATTGCTGTGGGGGGATAGCAAACCATTTGGACACCATGCCCCGCCGCGTATTTCTGTCCGAATCCTGTAGGAGAAATCCCATTTAACACACTGCGATATAATCTTTTACATGGCCATTGACCACATGGCACTAAGCATTAACCGAGTTGCTCCAGTAGCTATATTTAAGAGCCCTTCTATAGCTAGTATAACTTAGAGTTCCTCCGGGGAGGTACTACCACCATACCCATTTGCCATTGGGTCGGTGAAATTACAGGCAACTTCACGTCTCAGGGTCGACAAGGCCCCTGGTATTGAAAATGTCCGTAAGGATCGAAGACCTCTTACTATTAGGTAATACCATCTACCTGCTTGTCAGTCTACAATAGAGAACCTGGAAGGTATGATTTTACAAGTAGGCATATATTTTTAAGTTGAATACAAGCAGGTTTCCGTAGTACAAGGTCTGCTTAGTTTAGGATCAGATGGCCGCGTCTAAGTTTTTTATTTTTAAATGGTTATGAAAGCTCTATACGATACTCTTAATGCTGATAACATAAGCTACACACGGCCAGTCATATGACATAAAGACATAATGGAAAACATGGTTATAATAGTAAATGACTTGGTTGCATTCCTAGTGTAGCTATAAAAATTAATATGTTAGCATCCGTAGTCCGTAGTCCCACGCAAATAATGCGGAATAATTACAGTAATATCGCTCTGAGGAAGGCGGAAGGTGTGTAATTGTGTTGCCTGGGAATCCCTCCGTGCTCAAATGGAATATATTTCCCCGACATCCGTAGATAACTGTTACACGAGAACTCTATTTCAATAATTCACTTATTGTTTGATTTATCTTTGCAATCTTTCTTGTATTACCTTATTGCCAATAAGCCGCTGTTAAACGGTGAATTATTTTATTTGCTATTTCACAAATCGTCACTCGTAAACGCGAGTTTATATTAACGTACATTAATTTGACTCGGTCTGCATCTCGAAACCGAGTTCAATTCATAAAGATCCCGTTAAAGGCACGTTTGCGCATAATCAAATAAAATTAGCGTAACAGTCTCGGCAAATAGACTGAAACGTTTCTGTGTTTCGTTTGTCAACAGAGGTGGGTCCGCGTCTGGCCATTTAATTTGAATATCTCGAGAGCGATCTCATCAGTAAGTACGATGGGAACAAAGCGCGCTAAACGCTGAATTAACGTTGCATTTGGTAAATCGCCTCTGACCCTACGTAAAGTGACTCGAATGATTAGACTCCGGCCCATCCGGCTGTACATCTTGTTATCTTTGGGAGTCGAGCCCGAAAGGCTTTTGTTAGATCACGCTCGCTCGAAATTCGTATGAAAATTTAATTTTCTGTTAGTGAGTTCATCAAACAACAGGCGAGTTTTCGCGCTATTGTCTCGAGCCGGCTTATGCGGGCTTAGACTCGAATGTGGGACCCTCAGTTAATTGTTTGAGCTAAGTATAAGCGTTCTGCGGCCGAGGGATTCACAATTATTGTAACAACTTGGCCGTATCATAACGGTTTATTGTTGTTTGACAATAGCCACCTGAATACGTTATATCGATTCTGTTTGCTTTGGATTTGTCTCTTGTGTACGCTACATTCGCATGTTTGTTTTATATTAATTTGAGTATACGTTTTATTTGTATAAAAGCTTAGATCAACCTCTGACAGGCGATTGGTTTCGTTATTCTACAGTTACACGATTTCAATTTGTGCCTATGTTTTATTCTAGTAGTGAAATGGATTTAAATACTTTTTGTAGAAACATCTTTAATAGCACTTAGGACTCTAATGCCTTTACGGAAGGTAGCTTTTGCTGGTTGGAGCTATAATTGATCCAGCCATCAAAAAGTCAATCAGACTACAAACGAGACACATAGCGTGTAACTTGAGTGACGCGACATTTAGTATTGCGTGTAATACGTGTAGCGTGTAGCTTTTATTTACGGATATACTTGCAGGAGCCTTTTTTAAGAATGCCTACTGTTGCCTACTGAAGGAATAAAAAATACAAAATCCTGGGTCATTTTTACACACCGCCATCTGATCCCAAACTAAGTGGAGCTTGTAGAGTTGCTGTAAACACTTTGTGAGTGTCGTAAATATTTTATAGAAAATATTACAAAAACTCACCGTGAACTGACCGCTGAAACGCTCTGGTCATAATTAGAAGTAGTAGTTAGGGACTCGTTAGAGATCATCCCATTCTCCATGCCCAGTGGAACTCCACAGGTACCCACGTCCGCTGTAACAATAAAAAGTAACGCTTAGTAAAGACACCATAAAACCATATGATCATCAAGTATTTGGAACTTTGGAATTTAAATAAATATTTTCAACGCTCCGCAAAAGATCCTGTACTGCATTGTACCGAAGATATTTTATGTCCCAACGTGACATGTGGTGACACCTTGACCTCGAATTGAATATGTACCCAAATGAATAAAATTGTGGTGTTAATTATTTTTTAATTTGAACTACCTCGTTTATTGTCCATGCTTTAATTAAACAGTAAATATATATATATATATAAATAAACTTTTAACGCGCTCTTACTGAGAAGTGACTCAGATAGTTCTTGACTTAACTTAATTGTTGTTATGACCTAGTTTTCATTGTTTATGGACTGGACTTGTGTGTGAAATGAGCTTTAAGCACCCCTTCGATAAGGTTGTGTGAATGTGGAACGTAAATATATTGAGCGGAAAATTCAATTTTGAACTGTGTAAATTGTTATGCCGTGTATAACGCTCGAATTGAGAGTAGTTTTTCCGCTCTAAATAACAAGCTTACGTATTTAAAAAACTGCGTAAAAAATATCGTTATTTGCCGAAAACCATGCAATGGTGTGTTGGAGTGGTAAAGTTGTGTTCGTCGTATATCTTCACAGTGTTTTGAAAATAAAAACTATGTTCTTTAACTGTATTTATGGAAATATTAGAAAAATAATACGATGATTGCTCAGACCATGACGTGGAATTCCGTGACGAGAGTTAATGATTTAAATCTTAAAATGAGCTTGATTTTCTACCATTCAATTATTGTAGCACGCAAAAGACTATGGATAGTAAAAGAAACATTTAAATGATCTGTCTGAAACGCCTGTTAAACCTAGAGGCAAATACTAAGCTAGCAAGTTATATAAACACTAGAAACACAATTGTTTCATAAAGCATCAGTGGCAGAACTGCGAAGCGATGTTGAATCGTGAAATGGAAACATAGGTAAGCTATGGTATTCAATTTCACACGCAATTCTCGCCCTTAATGCTCTAGCAATAACACTACTGGCATTCCACTTAGGATTGATGTCAAAACTATTTACCAACTCAAATTCATGCGTCAACATTTAGCGGAGTTGCTATTTTACTTGTAATAAAACAGTCTCGACTGTACTGTTTACTTGGGGTACAGTCGGACACTCGTGATCCACTCTAATATCAATCGTATACGAAGCTATTAAAGCTTAAAGTCAAAGGATGCGATAAATAATGGAGACGTTGCCGTGGGATTCCCTGCTGAATAGGATGAGGAAGGTAAATAGAAAAGGGATGTATTTTTAGTTTTTGTTGGTTTGAAAAATACATATAAGGGTGTATCCTGATCTGGCGCTTTTTTTGGTTTACCGAAACAATAAAATATTGCCGTCTCTTGTCTACTATACTGGTATACTTATGTGTAAGTTATGCAGTTTAACTACTTGGTACTTTTAAACCATTACTTGAGATGTTGGCTATTTAAATGACGCCGGAAAGACGTGCTTATATTTGTGTAAAATGTTATTATTCATATAAGTTATTGGCCAGTTGGGTTCGTAGATGTCCACCCTGACTGCCACGTAACAGGTTCGATTCCCATCTGGAACAAACATTTGTGTGCATGAAATGTATGTTTGTTTTGTGCAGTGTCAATATCTATATGAGTATTTAGAAAAATATTTTATAAGTGGTATATTAGTTTTCTGGTTTCCATCTGGTTTCAGGTCTGCTTGGTTTGGAATCGGATGGCCGTATGTAACAGAGTGTACCAGGATATTTATTTATTATGAAAGTCTATATCAATTCTGTACCAATTAAATAATAATTACCATATCGTTTAGAGGGAGACGTAAGAAAAATACCACTAATATACTTGATAAATTTTAGTGTTTTCTTTCTATCTTTAAAAGTAGTCGTTTAGTTTTTGTTTTTAAATTTTGCTGGCTAATGTAGTGCCAGTAAGCTTTCTGTATTGTATACTGATGCTGTATCGCTGTCGAAACGACTAGTCAGGAAGTCGCCTTAAGTAAGCAACCAAGTATAAAAATAATGACCAAACATAGGGTATAATAAGTTCTGAGGTACATCGCTTGAAGTCCATCCCTCCACCCCTTAAGCATTTGTCTGTCCACCACGTTCGGTAACATTGTCATTCACATAGAGATATTGTGGTAAAATAATAGTTTATCTTTGTTGAAATATTATTTATCTATAGAAGAGTTTTAGTGTTATCAAGGAGAACAATTTGAACCAAATAATATTATTTGACATACAAAATTAATTTTTGTTTATTATAAAAAAATTTAATAATGATTTAGGAATAATTTGGACCAGTGGGCGAACACTTGTATCAATAATATGCAAACGAAAGCATTCATGTCGGATAAGTACTTTCAGCAATTACCTCAAAAATACAAAATTTTAGGTGCATTTCGAAGAAAAATTAAGACGCATATTTACCAGTTATCTAGTTTCCAAAGTAAAGCTCCACTAAGTTTGGGATGAGATCGCTCTTTATGGTATGAGTATAGATTATCTGTGGTTCTGACCACTAAACTAAACGACAAATCAACAACGATGCCTTGCAGAGTTAGATGTCACAGTGAATTAATCAATGCAACCATACTGATCATTCTATTGGTCAAAGGCACTTAGCTGTGTGACCGGCTCAATCGGAACACACGACTTCATGGAGAGGCAATATCGGAGACCAAACAAACCGCAGGCAAATCGGTTAACACATCAAACTGAATATTGGGGTATTTACGTCGATCCTAATCGGTAGGTTCGAAGTGGCAAGAAGCAATAATACTAATGCTGGAGTATAAAAAGTGTCATTATAAATTGTATTCCATTTATTTTTGACTAGTTTCCGCCTCGCTGTTTCACTCAATATCCCGAAGTATTTGATGCCTTATTACATACTACTGTATAAAGTAGTTTTCTCATATTTAATGATTAATTAAAATCGGTCCAATAGTTTTTGATTTAGTTAACATCATCAGCCTGTCTACGTCCACTTTTGAACATAGGCCTCACCTATGGTACGCCACTGAGTCGATTTTCAGCTCTTTGTTTATTAACTACAAACAATAATACAATATTTTCTATAATAGTGTAGATATAGGAGTAACTGATAGTAAATTGACATATTACTCAATATTTTATCAAAATTAACCAATTTTTACACAATACGTTTTTACCACTACTGTAATAATGAGTGGTTTTGAATTTTACTGGTTCACGCCGTGCGGCTTTATTTCCCTTTAATTAGTGAGTGTGACGGTTTTCCCCAGTTCCCCCGGGGCGGTCGGTGAGAACTATGTTATTGTATAATTGGTAAGGCTAACAGGGCCGGGTGCCGGAGGCCATCCCCGTTATACACAAGGGTTGCAACATATTGTACAACCACTACTGCCGAAACACAAAATACGAAGATTCCTTAGTTGGCCCTTGTAATGATGAAACGCTGTTCCTCAAAGTGCTTCCATATTGTAATCCTTAATTAATAATTTCGGAATGTTATTGGAATTCTTAATAAATAAGTACGGAGAACGGAAGGTTGGTATGGTTTTGATACTTTGCCACGCCACAGGTAGTCGGTTCGATTCCCACTAAAGGCAAAGTGCTTAAACATTTTTTACGGGTCTGGGTTGATATCTATCTAATTTATGTAGTATATTAGTCTTCTAGTCACGATAGTAGACATTTAGTTTGGGATCAGATGACGCGTAGAAAAAATGTCCGATGATATTTAAAATTATTTATTTAAGCTCTGACTTTCACCAATTTATTAATAAAGATTATCTCAAAATAAAACACTTCTGTAGTACTATATAATACTTCCGCGAATTTCTCGTTAACTTAGCGATAAAATTGGCTTATGTTCATACAGCGCCCACATATTTCACACGAACGGTATCGCGACAGATAAAACTGACGTTTATTTGAGAGCGAAACTAGCCAACAATTCTGTGGGCGAAAGCTTTGAGTTCACTGAAATCACTTAAACATTCTTAATACTGTGTGTAGTTCATAATTTACTTGATATTTTGCTCTGTTGAGTTTAGCTAAGGGCGACGATAGCTTACATCTTTAATGAGGTCAAGTTTTCAGTTCAAAAATTCAGATTACAAAACCAATTAAACCTCCACTAAGAGTTCTACAAAAATCTCGCAACCACATTTGTCTCGGCGAAACTTACACGAGTTATTGTTTATAAATCAGGAGGTGCAAGTGAGGCAGGAAATGTCTGTTTATTTCCCTTTTAATAAAATGTAAACACGATACGCGACTTCACAAAGGGAAAAATTCAAATTTGGTTTTTTGGATGGCATTATTCTTACATACGCAGGTAGGTATGTACGTGTGTTTACTCTTTGTTATCTCTCTCCTTTTGTGCGCCTAATCGTGTTTCGAGATTCCTGTTGGATGGTATTTATTTGCATTGCTCGTTCGGCAAAAACGTCCGGTATCTTTTTTATTGTTATAATGCTTTTGAAGCTTGTATTATTTTTTCTCTTTCCAATTCTGGGTGAAGGTAACTTAATGGTCGTAACTTGGGTATACGAGATTTATTGATTCAGAGTAAAAGGTAAGTTATATATTTACTGTTTATTAACAGTAACAGGTTTGTTTGACCACAATCTAACTCTGGTAAGTTATGATGGGGCCGAGGGGTTGTAGGCACACAAAGGGGAAGGAACTGCTCTTTAATGCCGATTCGCTACACACCTGTAGGTAGGTGCTTGGAGACAGATTTTTGCGGATAGTAATTTTAATAATCCTGTTCTACAAATTTCACACCTTATTTTCGAAGTATTTGTCGGCCTAAAACCTTAATTGCTTACCTGCATTTGCCGTCAATTAAATAATGTAGATTCAGTCGCCATATCACAGTTATACAAATTCAGACTTACCATTTCGATCTAGTACAATTGAATTGTAAGCAGCTGTAGTCGAAGTATTTTCAAACAGGGGTCGTCTACAGTTCGACTGCCGAAAATTACAGATTACAAGATAGAAGCTATTCGATTCGAGTCGTATGTCACCCGAAGAGCATCGAGTAACCCCGACCATCTGAATTTCAATGTCAAAGCTGGCGTTAACGTTATTACGTAATGTGTGCTGAAAATAGTTCTGTACACATGGTAATAACTGTTCCACATAATGTAACATGTACGGGATGAGGTAATTAAAATCCGTATACTAATATAGTTATAAAAAGCTCAAAGCCAAAGCTATTTGAGATTAAGAGTTCATTTTAATGTTCTTTCGTACTCGAATTTTCCTCGTTCAGTAAATTATTGTAAATAACAAATTATACTTTTGATTATGGCAATAATTTCTCAGTTATTGGAATAAGTATTTGCGCGCGGGTTGCTATTGAAAATTGGTTTTAGGGTGCTGTATAAAATGGTTGAAATGTACCCTAATTTGGCGTTGGTGTTTGTTTGTCTGTAGATCGTAGCAATATTTCCCATAAATTTTATGTTTTTTTTTCTGAAAATCTCAAATTTATTTAGATAGATAAATAAGTATAACTAACTTTAAGGCGTTTACAGCTTGGTATATTCGTGGGTTCGAATGCTACAATGAGGTTGAGCTTTCGGAGAAGGAAAAGAATCGTGAGCAAACCATAATACGGTATTAGGGTACTTTCTAGTACCCGCATGGTGGGCTACCACCCTCATTTTAAAAATAAGTCCAACCACTACTCATTATATTACAACAGTTTAAGATTTTCTCTAGGCCCCATGTGGCTACCTTCAGCGTATGAAAATCTAGCTGTCCCCTGCGGTTTCACCCCCGTTTTGTTTGAAGTTGATCAGACCAAGAAAACATGTTGTTCCATAGAAACTTTGCCCTTTTACCCCCTTAGGGGGTGAATTTAAAAAAATACTTTCTTGCTTCCTGCGTTATAACCCTTATAGTTTAGGCCCTGCGTTGATATGACAGTCTGTCAGCTTCTCATTTTATATCAAATCAAAAAATCTAAAAAAAATTATTTACCAAAAATAAACCTTAAAAATAGAATATATAGATAATACATAATTTGACGATAAAAATTAAAGCTTAATTATTTTCAGTTGGGTTTTAGTCGATCGTTGCGGAATGTGAAGTCTTAATCTTACGTACGTCCATGTGAGCGATGCGCGACTAATCCACAGTACACGGAGACATGTGACAAATTATACGTGAACCAATTACGCGAAACCATGGGAAAAACAAACATTTTATTATGAAGACAAATGATGCCAGAGACCGCCACGTCGCTAGATCATTTTAATTATAACATAATATTGGTTTTACGTCAAATTTACACATCCCTAATGTGAATTATCTGGTTTCCATTACGTTATCCTATCGTATGTACATATTTGTTGATTTATCATTATAAAATATACATATTTAATTTATTTAATAATTTATGTTTAATTTTTATACTACAAGCGTCTGCTTTGCGGTTTTATCCATGTTCTGGAGCTATCTTACATTTTCGCGTGATATAGTATCATTTGTAAATTTTGTATCCAGGTATCAGCTGTTTTGGCGTAATTGATCAACAAAAATCCAAGAATATCCTGCTATAGCTTAAAATGTTTTCCCAGTTAATAAGTATCCTATGTAACAAATAAAACATACTCTATTTTCGTGCCTAATCTCATCCAAATCTGTTAAGCCTGCGTGATTACGTTACAGACATCCGATGTTTGTGGGTTTTGAGTTGCAAAATAATATTTTTAGATAATTCAACGTGTCTCGTACTTAGAGATGTCATTGAATTAAATGATTGATTGAAATATCTTATTTTTTTAAAAGGGCCTGTGCTTCAGATGACCAATGAAATGTTTAAAGTGTCTGTGCGGTAATAATACTTGGACCTCCAACAGAAAACTGAAGAAATGATGCACTGAACTACTCCCGTTAGCAGGTCTTCTCGAGGGTTTCCCAAACCCACTACCTCATTACATTAATTGCCAGTCACAAAGGAGAATAACTATTAAAAATTCATTGTTCTAGCCTGCCGAGTTCGGCTGGATAATATTATTAATATTTAATTCAGCCGAGACGCTACGCCTAATGTTCTTATTTAAAATTCTTATCAAACTTAATATTTAAGCGGGCGGATAGGCCCCCTAGGGAATCTATGCCTACTCAAATTATATCGAACGTTCTGTTTATTCGCAGTCGTTTACTTTACACTGCTGGGTCGGTGCTGGTTCTGGCCGTACGCGGGGCAACGAGGTACGTAATGGAGCGGACATTTCGCCGGAATACCGCGCGGGTAATGTTTTACTTGGGGTGACTGGGTAAGAGGAGTAGATGTGCACAGTCGGTGGTACATAAATTTTCTGTAGGTACCGCATCGGAACCGCAGTTGCTTGGACGTGTTGTATTGCCAAATAAAATGCGGAAGATACCTTATTATGAACATTAAGTATAATACAAGCAACTGGAATATCTGTCGCCATACTCGTGTTACACTTTCAATTTCGTTTCATGGAAATTTATGTATGGTTAGGAAATGTTATTGCAAAGATTTCCTTTATTTGTTCCTCTTTTGTGTATGAACATGGTTTTGCTGTTTATGAAACGCTCCACACGGATAATGGATGTCATGTAATTCTGAAATGTGTTTTAACAGGTGTCGCCAAAGCTATCATTATGAATTTTGTTTACAACAGTTAAACTCAAGAAATATTTTCGTACAAATATTCAAAGAAAGAATAACCAGCAAGAATAACAAAAAGATTGTATCCACTAACAGGACTAAGTGGGTTTTAAGAGCTTTGTTTGAAACCCTAAGCTTAAGTTGCTTACACAGTTATGTACACTAGAAGATTGATTGAAAAAAGCCTGTTGATTTCTGTTTCGTTCGTTCCGAACTACATTGACATACGGTTCGTTTTAGCGTGGCAATAACTTCAAGCCTTTTTATATGCCACAACAAAATAATAAGGCTAAAGTACTGCATACAGAAAATAATAAATTAAAAGGTAGTTGAGTGTTCAGTAGCTGCTCTTGAGAGCCAAATCTCTAGGCTTCATGCATTTACAACCTTGAGCTACATCATTACTTACAAGGATGAGATTTTGGTATAAAATAAAAATGAATAGGTATCCATTGTAAAATGAACTGTGTGCATATCACCTGTAGAAAGTAATTGCCATATCGTGTAAAACATTAGTGTTTTTCAGAGAGGTAATAAGAAAGAGTTTCCGAAGTGATATTCGCGCCGGGAATGCTAAATAACGTACCTTGGTAAATATTCATGATGAAATTAAACAGCTTAGTAAACTTCCACTTATAGAGTGTAATGAAAGTATTTGTAATGAGGTTTTTTTTATGATACTAGCTGTCTCTGGCATGCGTTGTATTCACCATTGAATCGTGAATTCTGTTGTGAGTTCAGACGAAAATCGCATAGAATAATGTACCACTAATTATCTGGGATTATTTTTTTCCTATTCTCAGCTACCGTCTTGTTTATTATGTTTTTGGAATATTAGACCGAAATCACTATTTCTGTCTATCTGTTCGTCCGCTTATATCTGTTTAACTACAAAAGATTCGAATATGGATTCACTCTATTTCCCGTAGGAACTAATGTTTTCCCCACAATGAAAAGCCATATATGTTAGAACAGTTGTAGAGCCAAGTGATAACAAAGACACGTTCACCCACACACTGAAATATATTGTACATATATTGTTTTCGAATTTTCGTATTATGTATGTATGTACATAAGAAATGTACGCTTCGTTACGCCACCGGCAGATTAGTTCAGGATTCCAAAACCAAATTGTATTTTTAAGATTAAATTCTTGCGGTAGATAAATCTTTTGTTGAGTTTTTTTCTCGGATTATATAAATTATTTTTCAAGACGTATCCCCTAAAGCCGTCGAGATCTAATAGGCAAATTTTGACAGCTAAGTGTTATAGAAAAATTTACCTTATGAAGTTGTGTTAAGGTTCATCGGCATCATCCAGCAAGCAAGCATTAGATAAATACATGAACCTTAGGTCTAAGGCTATAAAGACGATTTTTCAATTATATTTTAAACTGTCAAATTTGCCTTTTAGTTATAATATACGACGTTCGATTTGATGAAGGAAACCATCAAGAGGATCCTTCACTTGTATAGCTTACTACCTGTCCCCCGTAGTTTCACCCGCGTTTACGTGGGAGATAGCATTTTTCCGGGATTAAAAATAACCTATGTTTAATTCCAGAGTATTTTCTATATATGTGCCAAGTTTCATCCAAATCTGTCAGGAAGTTTTTGCGTGAAAGAATAACAAACATTCATACATACATACGTTCACATTTATAATATTAGAAGGGTATATAACTACATAAATATCATAGAATAAAAATGTAGGCCATTCTTAATCCACGGATAAAACTGAGCCCTGTACGTGAGCAATTCCATATGTCGGAAACTAGAAAATATATACACTCTATACAGTTTTATGAAACCTAATCTATTTGTTTACAGGCGCAGATTGCTTGCACCCGTGCATATAATGTTTGATCTATCCAGTGTTTATATTTGTTCAATTGCGATATTAATATTTGTTTAGTGAATAATGTAGGTCGAGATTGTATTCTGTCCTTGGTGTAATAAATTTACTACAATTGTGTTATATGAGGTTATTATATGTAGGTCAGTTGGAGAATGCTGAAACCCTACTTTTTTGAGCTACCTGTAAAAGAAACCCCATAGTCGTGGGGTATTCTCTAGTACCCTCGAATATTAATTTATATTTTCGAGTAGTAGAGCTCTTAGTGCAGAGTTCGTCCGGGGAAGTACTTGTATTACTGTGTTTTGGTTAGAAAGGTAAGGAGGCTGGTGAAATTACAGGTACATGAGACTGAGACATGAGATGGCGATACCCCTAGTGTTGCAAATGTCCATAGGCGGCGGTGACCACATACCATCAGGTGGACCGTGCGCTTGATTATCGGCCAATGTGGTATAAAAAAAAAAATTACCCAAGTTTTTTAGCTTCTAGCAACGGTTACCACAGTGGTAAAGTACCCTCAACACTAAGCTGTTTTCAATGCCATGTCAACGTCTTCGCACAAATACTTATGAATTGTTTGGCTCTAATATTAGCTCCTTCATCCTTCATGTTAAACTACAGTTAGAAGTTACTAACGATGCAATTTGTAGTCGTCCTAGTTTAGGAAGCTCTATACGTCGGCTGATTAATATTATCTGCAATCAGAATGTCTATTCAGAACTAAGATTCAACTGAAACCACTCGAGATAGAGTTTATAGTGACTATTAATGATAAGACCGATTTTAATCTTCCTAAAATCCCCAAAGATCATAAGTAAACAAAAAGTTTCGGAGATTCCCAATAAATTCCAAATAATTCGCTCTTATTCGAAGTAGTAGGCCGTTAACTAGCCTGACAGTCCATCTGATGGTAAGGAAATAGGTATAGTAAACTTCCCCGATCGAACATCCCAAGAGCAAAAGATTTCATGGTAATCATGAAAAGAGTAAGTATAAATGATCGTTGATAAATAACCATTTATATGGAATTAACACGGAAGCATAAACTTATTCCTGAATACATGAAGAATACGATGTCTACAAAAGAAACGGACTTGATAGAGAGTTGGAGAGAAAAAGTGATCAAATTTTATCAATAATAATACGCGCTTGGATAAACATATTGGAATTAGAGATTTGATCAAAATTCACTTAATTAAATGATACAATTATACATTCGCAGAAAAGACTCACAGAAATCGTGAAATTCAGTTAGTTGTTTAACGTGTGAGACAAATAGAAATACAACGGTCTTGTGTCGACAATGGTGTAGCTAGATATGAAAAGGGATCTTTATAAAATAAGAGTGGTTAAAATTCATAATTATTCCATCAGTCTTTAGGTAATGTAGGGGATATTTTATAAAGAGAAATACTTCTTATTAGTATAATGCAGCTGTCGGAGTTCACGGGCGAGTGCTATCGGACAAATTTCTGACTTGAAGGTGGTAGCCAGATAAGCTACAGAGTACCACCATGTCACGGTTTCCTTACAATGGTTTTCCTTCACCAAAAGCTCAAGCTCATTGCAGTATTCGAATCCTGCACCTAACCTAATCTTAACCTTCGGCTTTCGAACCATACTGAGCTATCATCGCCCAAAACGTGTGACCGAAAGCGCGACTAACAATATGCAAGCTACTTCCTCCAAATTCGTCCATAACGTCTTAAACCCTGAAATTGTAAACTTGAAATTGCAATATATTCAAGCCCAATTCCGCAGGTTAACCCCCCTTCGCCACATGTTCGTGTGAGAAACCCATTACGTTAACCCTACGGCGCTTAAATTTAATAACACCAACGGTGACCACATGTTATGCTACATCCAGGGAGACTTTATGATCATGTATGTGAACACAAAATGTGGTCGGTGACGTCGCCGACGTTTCAGACATTAGGCAGAAATTAATGATGTGGTACCGACTCTGACAGACATTTCCAGTAGCTTAGGTTCATTATACCCTGCCGGAGTGATGTCATAGGTATTGAAGTGGTGCTGAGCGGAGCGAGGAGCGGGTCTAGTGTCCTCAACGGTTAAAATCACAACAAGATAACAAAAAAAAACAAGGCTATTTTAAGGCGATGATACAACGACGTGTATGGGCTTACGGTGATGGAAAACTATAGCACATTGGAAGGGTACCGTGTATTCACTAATTGTTCATGAAGTTATTAAATATCATGATTATTTCACACTTGTACGAACTTCAAGTCATTTATTGTTAAAGTAGCATTACTCAAGTACAGCGAGGCACTTTTGAGGAAAATTGCAATTTTCAGTCGGGAGGGTTGCTTCGTTCGGTACCGCCCGCATTGTTTGACTTGAAGGGGTGGAATAAAACTTTATTGTAACTGTTAATGCTAACTTCAAATACTAATCCTTACACAACACTAAATTAAAACAAGAGAGACGAATTAAATACAGCGAGAGAACGTTAAATAATGTAAGTAAATATATTAACCGCTAGTTTTACCCGCATTTTTTCTTTAGGAGTGAAAGTATAATTTGGTTTATCAAAAACACATTTTATCTGTCTGAGAAATTTCATCGTAATTCGATCATCCGTTACAGAGCTGAGGGGTAACAAATATAGAAATTCTCGCATTCAAATTATAAGTAATATAAGATGTACTTTTAAATGAGATGGTAATTCTCTCAAGGTGTTTTCCTTCACCAAAATCTCGTGCTTATTGTAGGATTCAAACCTGCGACTCTCGCCAGCTGAAATTAAATTGATCAATACCAGTTTCTCTCAGTTGAAGGCTGACTTCCAAAATGTAGGTATCACATTAATTTGAGCCTTACAGTTTATATAACTAGAAATACTACCGCAGTAATAATATTATGAAAGGTGTTCCGAGAACCCACAAAATATACATCTTTATATTACGTCGCAATGTAAATGCAAAGTTAACTTAAAATGCCAAAGTTTTTGGGTGGCTCTCTACGCGAGTGGCATTTTCATGTTGCATTAACTTCGAGGAAACAAAAACCATTCATGGGTGAATAACATAAACTGGGTACAAACTTCTACATACCTTTATACACTGTTTTGTTAATGGGCAAAATATTTGAAAACAATATCGTGTGAAGTCTACGGTTATTAGCAAAATCCAGAGAGCAATTGATGTTTGTTTAGCCGGGTATTAGTGCCTATGAGACTGCAATCATGCTCGCCTCATATCATATTGAGACGATGTAGGGCGTGAATCTGTTGTAATGTGTATATTACACCCTGTAACTAAACCTCCGCTATTCGTTTGTCTATAAGAAGGCTGTATCTCATGAAATTATAACCTATGGCTGCCATCAGAACAAATAATAAATAAAGTTATGAATGAAAGGGGATACTCATATAAGAATCGCGTTTCTTTCGGCGGTTTATTAAATACTAGCGATCTGCCCCGGCTTCGCTCAGGTGCAATGTAGATACTAATACATATAATCTTTTCTTTTTAATCACTTTATCTATTAAAAAAACCGCATCAAAATCCGTTGCGTAGTTTTAAAGATTTAAGCATACATAGGGATATAGAGACACAGAAAGCGACATTGTTATACGAGTATACTATGTAGTGATTGTGTGGTTGTGTGGAGCCCTTCGTTTGCCCGAATCGCTTTTGACCGTTTTTTTTTAATATTAGCACAAATAAACAAATAAAAATACCAGACTGAACTTACAAATCTCCAGCGATATCATTTGACATATAAAAAAAGTACTAGTTAAGTTGTGAACTTACCTCCTTTTAAATGTCGGCTAATAACAAAAGTGCAATGTTATTTAAACGCTCCGCGGCAAAATGTAGTTAACTCGAAAGCTATGCAAGTTGGAAAACAATTAGGATTGTTGCTTGTTCGTGCTTTTGCAAAACGCTGGCCGGCTAGTTTATATTTAAAGGCGGTAGCGTATAATTCAGGATGGTCCGAGAATTCATTAAAATCCGTGCTGTATTTTTACTTAAGCTCTGTTAAAGATATAGTATAAAATATTCAAAATATTCTTTAAAACATATTTATTAAATATATAATATATATTAAATCGTTGTTAAGTTATATGCAACTTATAAGATTTGACAGTGAATTAGGTAAGGCATCAAAGAGAGTCAAACAATAATGAACTCTATACCTGTAAAGCTAAAGGTACGATACATATCGTATCGATGCAATGTATCAAATTATTGCATATCACTCCAAGGTATCATGATACGCATCAACGATGGGCCACTATGATACGATAAGGCAATATCAGCCTTGTGTGCCACCTTTATGATATACTAACATGTGGCAGAACTTTCATACTGAACGATAATTTTTTTTAATGAGATATTCATTAATAAATGTCCTGAGACATTCCTTATATACAGCCATGTGAACTAAAACTAAGCAGAGCTTGTACTATGGAAACCAAAAAAAAATACTACACATGCTAACTTATCTCTTTGTTTTAATCCCATAATTTTGGGTCGATTAAAAAAAAAACTTTTATGCAAACTTTGTTCTGACAATTATGATGACAAATAAATAATAATCAGCCAAATCGGTCAAACCGTTCTCAAATAACCTTCCATAAATGCGGCAATTGCATTTCATAAAATCTGCCCCTTATTTAGCTAATAGACACTTCGTCGGTGACCCCATCGTACGGAGGCTTACCTCTCACTTGATTGCGTTGTTACCGAAAGAGACAGAGCATAGAGGCCGCAACAAAATGCTCGAGCTAGTGTAATTTTCCTTACAGAAACGAGCCTCTGCTTCCGTGCAACATCAGTAAAATAAACTCCAATGTGCCAATCGGATTCGATTCAATTAATCTGTTAGCGTGCCATCACTTGCTTGGATATTGCTTCCTAAGATAATTACGCTTCATTTATATCAGATTTAATCTCATAAGCGTAGCAGTCACATGAAAATATGTTTACCGGAATATGTTGAGAGTTTTGTTTTGATATATTTATTCGAATTTGCTCTGGACATGAATTGTTAGACTGTAACGCTGGCTCGAATGCTTTTGGTGTAACAAAATCTCATAATTAATACACTAAGATGTTTTGTGTGCAGCGAATCGTCCATCGAAGCATCATTAAAATATTTATTCATTAAAGTTGCAGTAAACTTTTTTACAAAATCAAATACAAAATTGCAGGGAAAATCTATTAAATATGATGCACGAATAAGTCCGCTAACAGTTTCTAATAACATTTTATGTAAACTTTTACATCTTTGACGGCATGTTCATGGCTATTCAAGGTGATGCACTAATCAAATTATCCATCGCTTAACTTTTAATTGAAAGCTCCGAGCATACTCTTCACTGAGCATGTTAGGAACTTTGCGTCGGTAAGTTTACGATATTATTACTTTTCAAATATATGTATATTTTGTTTGAATACATTCATAGTATAGTATTGCCTGTCGAAAGCAGAACGATGGATACTACAAGAGGCTTATTGGAATTTATTATTTTAAAATAAAATGCACTCAACAAGTATGCTCCCTTTTTTTAGGACGTCAACGCAACCCGCCAGTTGCTAACAGAAGGTGATGTTGTCGCAGGTGGTAAAAACACAGATCCTACGGAGTGACTTGGCTTGTAAATCAGCTGCTGGAACGTAACGGCTGGAGCTTGGCGACAGATTTTCTTGAAGTCAGGGAGGGTCCAAAATACTTTACCAGAGTGATATGGTTCGAAATATTCTATCAAAGTTCATGAAAAAATGTAACGGTATTTTGGTTTCATCTAAATGTTATGTTACGTTATGCTCCGTGGAAATGTCATGAAAATTAAATCATAATCCTTTTTAGTATTGCTGGAGTAGAGTAAAAAACGCACAACTTTTAAAGCTGGTCATAGCACTCCATTAAATAAATAAATTATATTCATCAGGCTGTGGGCCCAATGGATCTTGAAGAATGGGCCTACCGACTTAAGTACCCAAATTTTCGCAGTATCAGTATTGATAAACACATAGTTTAGCTGTAATCAGGACATTTGTATAACAATAAATTAAAGTTACAAGCAGGTATAAATTTTAGTTTAACGTTAAAATTGTTCCAGTTTTAGTTACACGAAAAAAATAACCCTCAACAATTATTCGAGTACTTACATTGTTACGATTTCGCATAGGTACCCACAGAGTAAGAGCGGAACAAACAATACGCAACTACATGTGTTAGAGGAAGAGCGGCATACCGTCCTCTTGCGGGAACGATTTGTCACTGTCTCCGCCAATTTCCTCTTGTAACTAGTTTTTTCTTTGCGCCACGTAAATTTAATTTCAGCTCTTTGTTGAACCGGTTTGAAGCGGTTGTAACCGACTAGTGAAACTTTTTCCTCTAATGTTTTCTCTCGAGTGCATGTCTCTGTGACTGTTCGGATTGCTCAGCAACGTTTAATTTTTTTTTAAATATTGACATGTTATTTTGTTTGTCGGCTGCATTGTCCGTCGTATACATATAATTAAAGATTTTATTAAATGATATGTCAACAATTATCTAACTAACAAAGAATAATTATAAGTACATGTTTATACTGAAAAATGTTTGTCCCGGGTGGGAATCGGAAAATTGAATGGAAATAGAAGGTAGCAAATACTTTTAAATGCCTTAAATTTTCATGTAAGAGTTAATATTTAATTTTAACCCAAGGAACCCTAAAAATATGTTACTTGGTAAAAAACTAGCTGAAGCATATAAACTTGAGACATTATATAAGGGGGACTACAAGCGTGAAACACGCTAGACCCTTATTTCACGCAGGCTGCTCGCACACAACCGCTTGGTATGCTTCCGAAATTTTGCAAAAATCATTTGGCGAATATTTATCATAATTCAATCTGTTTTAGGGTACTACCGTATATTGTATATTTGGCTATCGTGCTTTCCGTTAGATACCCTGGCTGCTACGACATAGGTCGCGGGTACGATTCCAATATGGAAAAACATTTGGCTGCATGGTAACGTCTGTTTATTTTAGAGTAAATATATCCTATTCAATGGCTAACCATAGTACAATATCTGCTTAGTTTGAGATCAGCCCCCATATTCAGCTAATACAAACTTCGTCGGCGAGCCGCTTCATGGATGCCTCGGAGAGCTTACCTCTCACGTGATTAGTAATATAAGCGTAGTTAGCGAAAGAGACAGAGAGACGCGATGAAACATTCTCGAGGTAGTGTCATTTTCCTTACAGGAATCCAGCCCCTGTATAGTACCGTACAAACGGTACTACCGTTTGTTAAAAATATCCCAAGATTATTATTGCCATATAAATGATTGGCTATGAAAGATAAATTGTAAAAGTCCACGACTTACTCAAACTACAACTTTTGGTCACAATTCAAAGAAAATACTATAAAACGGGAAGTTTGCGTATTCGTATCCGTGAAAACTTGGCTATGTTCCAACTTGTAGGATAAATGGAATACGCGTGATAAATAAATACTTAATATAGTTTATGGTATCACAAATAGTGATGTGTGAAATATTAATTTATCCTTAATATTAAAATTACCTATTATGTTGAGTATCCGATGCTTCTGACTACAAAATTGAAGCTGCGATGTTAAAAACCGTAGGGTCACTACGAAATTGTAGAGGCTCTACGAAACGCGTAGATGCTCTACGAAAACTGATGTAGTTCTACGATAATCGTAGAAGCTCTACCGAATACGTAGAGGTTCTACTAGATGACCTACGAAAATCGTAGAAGTTCTACAGAGGCTCTTCGAAATTATGACTACAACAAGAACCTATTGAATATTAATAAAATAAATGAATATCTTAGAACATTATTTACACACGTTTTTCTGAAACAAAGGCCAGTATTTTTTTATAAATTGTAAACTCCACAGCCCTATTTTGAACTGAATGCATTGAATATTCAAAGCGTAACTACAACATAAAGATTGTACCAACAAATCACAAGCGTTAGTACTAAAGATAAATATTTTAAATGCGTTTAAATATTAAGTGAATATTTTGCTCCCACTCTGTGCAGACGCGTTAATAGGCGCGATAAGGTCCGGCACTGTGGGCTGGGGTCCTAATGTGGTATTTACATCACCCTGGCTGGGTATTTATTTAATTATTGTTTTATTACGGGTGTTGGTATTCCAAGAGCCATTATGTTTCATGACTGTCAAAAGCAGAGGTATCCAGTGCTCGTAAACATGAGCCGATCGTTTTATATCTAATGCTGTTTGACGAGAAATTCTTATGTATATGTATGTATGTATAAATTTTGACATTGGTATTGGGAGAACGGCTCTTTTTGGTTGGAAATTTGTATTTAGATAAGGTTTACATTTTTAAGTATGGGAGTCGAAGAATAATGTTGATTTTGTATTAAGTATCTGGTTTAATTTGCTGTTTTATTTCTTCAAATTGTTTACTTTTTTTTCATTGTCATGTGAATTGCAGGCCCATTTAGCCGTAAATGTGACAGAAACATTTAAGCAACTAAATATTTCCTATATTATCTTAGAAATAAGAAACATTCAAAGATTTACTCAAAAACGACTGTAAATATAATCAAGTGTTGATTTTCACTTCCACGCATTACATGAACAAGCAATAAAAACTTTCGCATTCAACTAACTCAAATCCGATAAAAGTTAAGAGGGAGAAATGAGAAATCGCTCCTGACGATGGCCCATCATTCTAATAAAGCTAATATTGGTTCGATACGCGTCCAAGTAGCGTGAAATAACGCCCCAACGCTCAGCGGGGAGTACCCACTACAACTTGACCCCTGCTTCTTTATTTATCTCCAGGAAATGGGTAGCGATGTCCGGATCTCATGGATCCCATTTCATTGGTTGTTGAACGGTATCCTATCATGTGGTTTGCAATTAAGAACTGATAAAGTGTTATTATCTATGTTAAAAAATGTAGTGATGGATGGTCACGCCTTCTTTATTCTGTCGCCGTTATATGAATATTATGATGTCGATGATAGCTCAGTTGGTAGGAACGTCAGGTGCCTTACTTGAGCTTGAGTTTTCGGTGAAAGAAAGTATTGGATACAATATCATGGGGGCAAGGTACCTTAACTTTGTGGTGGTTATTTGTAATATTATGCTTTAAGTATGGCATCAGGAAGCTCGACTTTAACAACCAATTTAATATAATTTAAATGCCTGTCCGTTGATATAATCAGATTTCTCCGGTATTTCTGCAACTTAAGTGATTCTTCGAGTTGTAATAGAATAACGCTAGTAATTATTATTCTGAGATATACTTTGTTTATCCTCTCTAATATTAGATTTACCCTATTGTATATTTTCACCAGAGATAAGAAAAGTTTACATGGGCATAATTTCAATAAATTTATGAGTAAAGGTTTCCCTAAAAAGTATAAAACATCACTATGTCTCTCTGTCAGGTTTTCCGTTTATATCTCTACACTGCACATTTACACTGCACCGATTTAAATGCGGTTTTTAACAACATTTTCAGATCTTCATTCAGAAGGTTGGTATGACTGTAGTGTACTTAAATTATCGTACTGAGGCAAATTCGGGGCGTAACATAGTTACTACTGTACTCTAGTTTGCTATACTAAGTCACAACTTCCCTTAGAGGAACTCCATTGGATAGTGTAATAATAAAGTGAGTGCTTTTTCAATTAAATATTTTTAATGCTACCTAAATTTTTAGTCTACATGAAAATCAGCTCCAGTAATTCTATATGCATTATTCTGTTATCCGTTTAGTTTCGGATTTGGCAAAGGAACCTTCCAAAGTTAGTTTACAAACTCCCATATCTTTTAATTATTACTGAGGATATCAGTCTAAAAGTTTTGAACAATATTGGAAGGTTTGTTTTACTGCTCCAATCAGCAAAAAGTAGTTTTAACCAGTACGAAGTTGATTTTTTCTGAAGAAAGCAGTCACAGGTAGTTTTGGCCAGTAGAGAGTTTTGACAGTTAGTGAAATGTACGTAAATGTATTATCGGGTGGTTTATCAGGTAAACTTTCTGTGGACTAAAACGGAAACCGCGCAGGAGTTAGCATTGACACCTTATCGCATTGGATACCGATAGAGACATCGTTCGACATCTTGAATAAACAGAACTTTGGCAAGAGGAATAGTGGCTTCTTGCCAATAAACGTTACACGATCTAAATGATGTAAGATTAATCTACTGACAACAACTCGGACTTCAGCTAATACTAGAACGCTCCGCGGTTTCACCTGCGTTCTCTAGGGATCTAATGTGTGAGAAATACTCTATCTGTATGCCGAATTTTATTTAAATCGACTCAATAATGTACGAAGCTGAGGATAAAAAAAAATTGTCGTATTGTTAAGATATTCAAATGAATATTTGTATGAAGCTCTCGGCCCCTACGGACCCAGAGCTTTGACCCTAAAAAAGCTCAAAATATGCAGCTTATACCTATGTAACAATATTTACTAGTACCCCGCCCCGGCTTCGCCTGAGTAGGATAACATAAAGATACAAGAAGAAATTTTGGTGAAAACCGTATCAAAATCTACTTAGTAGCTTAAAACATATAAGCGGACAAACATACAGTCAGAAGTAGTGACTTCGTACTTTGTGTAGAGATTTGGCCAAAAAGGGTTTTCTGTATTTTTATTATTTGTATCCTTAGACGTCACAGTCTTTCCATTTGACGCGCGGGACTGATCGCTGAGTGTTATTTTTAAAAGGAGGTTCAGGACTTTTTTTAATTATGTAGTTCCTAGCATTTCTCGTAGATTTCTTGGTCGATTTGCGTTATTCTTTTTTCTATTGGTGCGGAATATTCTCCGATAAGTCCTAGATACATTTCTTGGAACTAGTTCACAAGTTTATAGTATGCTATTACTAATGAAATGACAGATAAAATACACTTCATATTAATTTATTTTATCTTTTGAAATAAATATTATTCACCTTGTATAAATGTATGCTTTATTAGAAATAATTTATTTCATTTCCGAGAGTTAATAAAAAAACTCTGACAAGAATTGTTAGTAAGTACCCATGGTATATTTCTACCGCTGCACTATCTGACCCGCGAATATATTGAATAAATACTTAACAACAATTATTTGATTAACAGTTGCTTATATTAACAATTTTTAAATGTTATATTTACTGTAAAATCCATTTATCAAGTCCTGAGAACGTGGCCTATTTCAACGGTTCGAGACTCGACTCCTCAAATTACGCCGTCCGTTGCTTGGAGACAAACAATTTGGGTGTCCCCATGTCACTGAGTGGCATTCCTCGGGCCCCTTTTGAGGCCCCTTCTAGAGCCCCTAAACTATGCCCCTCAACGGATATAGCGATGCAATGCGACACCCGCTGCCTGACTGAACTTCCCACCCCAGTTTAACACTCAAGTTACATTCCTTATAAACCGATGTAAAGATAAGGTAAGATACGAAATAGAAGCATAAGTTTGCAAATATTCAATCTATTTGAAATAAATATTACTTAATAGTGAAATTATTATATTTCTCGTAGTTATAAGTTTGTTATATCATTTGTCTCAGAATGCGTTATTATTATTTTGAAGAAAACAAGTATTGACTCAATAATCCTACTAATATTATAAATTTCATTACATAAAATAAATAATATATTTTACGTGAAATATATTTTATTATAATTTTTTCATTTCATTTCCAATATGAAAGTTAATTATTTGTCGAGTATACTTGGACCGCAGGTGATACAAACACCATATAGAATTTACAATGCTATTTAAATAAAAACATGAAAAAGGTAGAAAATCATTATTTTTATTCACCATGGGAAGCTGTGAGGCTAATCAGTTAATGAACCAGTCACGTACAACTTAACGAGCGCTTAATTATACCTTGATTTATGCTTTTACCCGAGCTACTGTGACCTGCAGGTGGAAAACAGGTGCAGGTATCGTAACTGAGCAGAGACACATAGATTTAAGTTATATTTTATAAAAACGAGCAATTTTGTAAGCCATGTACCTACTTGTTTGACGTCATGTATTATGCTCGGCAAACCTCTTTATTTCATACCACTACGGTACCATTTTGTCATGTCCGCCATATTAGATTTAAGATGACTGCACTACCTAATAGTATATTGTCAAAAATGTTGCAAGATTTGACCTAAAAGGAAGGAAAATTCTTCAAGATCTTCAGCCTTCGTGGAGTGCGTGTGCATAGTGACGGGCAACATCTGTTAAACGATTATGAACTCAGAGATTTTCTTCCATCAAAATTGTTGATCATACATTGTTCGTAATGTGAAATACCTAAAGAAATATCATAAAGTGTACTTACTGTGATCAAACGTGCGCGGGTCAACTGTGGTAGTCGAAACTGGTGTTGTCATATCCATGTCATCGTCGTCGTAAGGATCCGCTGTTGTGGTGGTGGTAGTGGTGGTGCGGCGACGGTTCCTCTGCCGTCTCTCTTGCCGGCGCGGAGGCGCGGCCGGGCGAGGGGGCGCCGTCGGGCGGGTCAGCATGGTAGCGCGTGCTGGCAGCTGGGCCATAACAGCCGGAGTGGCGCTGCCAGTGCCATAATCGGCAATGACGAGCGCCACCAGTGATACGGCCGCCAGCCGTATCACCAGTGGCGCTGAACGCCACATTTTGCCTGAAAACAATATATATGTTAGATTGGAATAGACATGATCAATAGCAGAGCTTCGAGAAGGTTATTAATATAATATAAGGGTATTAAGGGTATGAGTTAACGAAAAGTAATTGTCTAAAGATCCATGTTACTTAGTATTACGTCTAAACGGATAGCAACGTGAGTATTTCGTATCTGTGTACCTAAAATGTCTCTGCAAGTCAACCTCGCCGCTCACAATGAATCTTACTGTAACACTTTCACCCCATTGTTATTTTTGTGTTTTACGGCGGCGAGGTAAGGCGAAACGTTCGTCTCATTTCACTCGTGATTGACCAAAAAAACAAGTTTGTTTGTTTCAGGCTTTATTTTGTATGAAAGCTTACATTCTGATAAATTGTCGGGGCTTGTGCGACTACACGCACTTTGTTCTGACAGTATAAAATATGAGTGCGTTAATTATGTAAACAGGTACAAATGTATGTTAGCCGATTTACGTCGAGGCATGTTTTCTATTATCTTTTTTTTTGGGGTTGTGTAGACAATAAGGAGCCCTTTTAGTTTTTCTGTTTGTCTGTCTGTTTGTCAGCGGTTTAACTCAGAGTTTAATTATTCATACTAAAAAGCTGTTAGGGTCTCGTTAGATAGGTTTTAAAAAATATTGCCGTTATTTACAGAACATTTTTTGATTCAGGGAGCCGTTTACCAAATATAAAACTTTAAAGAGGTCATATTTGTTACCATGTGAACCCTACAGGCTAAACTGATGTTTTTAGATTTGTGAAATAAATTACAGTAGTAGTAAAAATAACGAATTTAAATGAAAATTATCACAGCTAATTAGGCTTTACAAGTTAGCGAGTAATAGTCGACCAACATTAAAATGTACGGAATAGCCCGAACAGCACTTTCCCTTTCATCATACAGTATTTTGAAATATACTATTTAACGTTTGAACATTATATCTATATTGGGGAAAAAGTCTTTTCGCATTATAGTATGTATGAACTTGTAATAAAATCTCTTTGGCTATACTATTTGTATCTAGCTGGTTTTGATATCATTGAAAGTTTAAATTTTAAAGAACATGTAAATGAAAATGCAAATCACACAACAAAATGTGTGATTTGCATTTGTTTTTCGTACCGCCAAGATGAATGAATCTAATGAAGAAATTCGATTCATTTTAAAATTTTACTACAAAAAAAGTAAAAATGCAACGCAAGCCGCGATAAAAATTTGCGATGCTTATGGACCTATTGCAGTGTCTGTGAGAGTAGCACAATTTGGTTTAAGCGTTTTCAATCCGGAAATTTTGATTTCAAAGATGCACGTCGCTCTGGTCGCCCCATTACGGATAAAATGGATGCCATTTTTGAAAAAGTGGAGCAAGATCGGCATATCAGTAGTTATGACGTAGCTGAAGAACTGGGAATTGACCACAATACAGTTTTGGCGCATTTGAAAAAAACTGGGTATACAAATAAGCTAGATATTTGGGTACCTCACGAGCTCACTGAAAGAAACCTAATGAACCGTGTACTCATTTGTGATTCTTTACTACGACGTCATGAAACCGTACCATTTTTGAAGAAGCTGATAACTGGTGATGAAAAGTGGATCACGTACGACAAGAACGTGCGAAAAAGGTCGTGGTCAAAGGCCGGTCAGGCTTCACAGACTGTGGCGAAACCCGGGTTAACTCGCAATAAGGTGATGCTGTGTGTGTGGTGGGATTGGAAGGGCATTATTCATTATGAGCTGTTACCACCAGGCAGGACCATCGACTCTGAACTCTACTGCGAAGAACTGATGAGATTAAAGCAAGAAGTTGAGAGAAAGCGGCCGGAATTAATCAACAGAAGGGGTGTGGATTTTCATCATGATAACGCTAGACCTCACACATCTTTAGCCACTCAGCAAAAATTAAGAGAGTTTGGCTGGGAGGTATTAATGCATCCGCCGTATAGTCCTGACCTTGCACCCTCAGATTTCCACCTGTTTCGGTCTCTTCAGAATTCTTTAGGCAGTGTCAGGTTAACATCACGAGAGGACTGTCAAAACCACTTGTCGCAGTATTTTGATCAGAAGTCCCAAAATTTCTATAGCAATGGGATCATGTCCTTACCTACAAGATGGCAAAAAGTTATCGAACAAAATGGTACCTACATACTTTAGTTAAATGTAAATAAACTATAATAAAAATGTTTTGAATTTTCAGAGATTTTTTATTAAATATCATGATTTTTATGAAAGGGGATGTAGAAATTAAATTGAACAATTCAGTAGCACATTCTCCAAAATATATCCTATAGAAGATCGACAAACACGAAACCCTACGACGATGTTCCAGGCTCGTTCATTTCGCATCAGCTAGCGAAACGTCACCGATGAGTCTCCTAGCATGACGGTCTATTGAGTCAAGGCCCTCTAGCTGGTATTTGGGAGATCCATCCCAGAGGAGACAACAGTACTTCATGTACGACAGGACTTGTGCTTTGTACAGTTGCAGCAACTAACTCGGCGTAAAGTACCGCTTCAACTTACAGAGAATGCCCAATTTTTTTACAGCTGTTTTAGCCTATGACTCACAAGAACTACAAAAATTAATTTTGACAGTTAAGGTTATGCACAGGACCTAAGCAGTTCTCAGGAAATCAGATAACAAGCGCAGATACCAGCAGATATTCCGTACAAAGGATTATATTATTATTTGTTAATACATGCAATCATAACATTTAGACTGCCATTAACTTATCAACCAGCTTTGCAAAGGCTGGTGTCTTAGCTGTATTACAAGTCACGAGAGCCCACGTCTCAGAATGTATTCTAGTCTAGACACTTCAAAAGATTAAGTCTTGCATTATGTAGCGACCGAATAGCTGTGCATTATGTTAACATTAAATAAACACAAGTAAATATAGCCATTTATGTATGAATATAAAATTGATGACCCATTTACCATCGTGTAACAATGAATAGAGGTCGAATATATAACTGGATTGGTCCAAAACTCAAAACATTTCCCCACAGAAGTACTTAGGTTAGCCAGCATCTGTCAGAGCAGTAATACGGTCGTTTCGCGGCAGTTAATGTCCACCGGGTCAAAGGGCACTGTAAATTCTTTATAGCATTCAATTTACCTAGCTCGCCAAATGGATTTTCGCTGTAAGACGCAACATCTCTCAAATTGGGGATTATTCTATAATATTTTATTAGTAATATCGAAAGGTTAAGGTATATTGAGTTCTGGGAATCATTGAGTTTGAGTCGGATTTTTATAAAAACTAGTTTACGTCTACTGGTCGAAATTCGATTGAAAATATCTAAAATAAATATATAAACCTCGTCAATAGCTACTTAAAAAATATCGAATATATATATTCACAAACAGAACAGAAAATTTTAATTAACTATTTTGTCTTTGCCTATTTATACAAAGAAAAATTTTAATCAGTTAAGTTAAAATGGAAAATAGAGACAAAGAAAGGGGTGAATTTAAATAATATCTATAATATATACGAGTATAATGTCATTTGGCCTAGTGGTTAAAGACCCTGCCTACCATGCCACAGGTCGTTAGTTTGGTTCTCAACCATAACAAACATTTGTGTCCATGAACATGTACATTCTGTGTCTGGGTGTAAATATCTTTATAGGTATGTTTTTAGAGAAACAAATTATATGTAACATATCAGTTATCATTTGGCATCCATAGTCCAAGCTCTGTTTAGTTTAGGATCAGATGGCAGTGTGTTAACAATGTCCCAGGATATTTATTTAAAATATATAAAATTATATTCTTCGTATTTATTTGTAAGAATATGTCTCATATTACTTATAGGATATAAACTATCCGCTCTAGACGAAAAGATCAGAGTTTAATCGTGTGGGTTGCGATATCCAAAAGCCGTACCCAACTGACGCAAACGACCATAGATGTAAAGAAATGTAGATACCTACCCACAGATTAACTTTCTCAAAAAATTTGCCTAAACTTCGGCAAGTGTGAAAAAATGGCAATAAAACTCCGTGTTCCAAAAACATGATAATATCATCGTACATATATCAAGTGAGTGTATAGTACACTTTCGTACTATATATGATGTATTATCAAGAAATTGTTAAGGATTTGAAAAAAATACGATATAATATTCTGTTTATAGAAAATGTTATCGTGCTGAGTTTCTTTCGGGCGTTTTCGTTGAACTGATTTCCATACTTCTCCTATAACAGTTAGCATGGTGGTTAGATATGACTATCACGTAGGTCACAGGTTCGATTTCCACTCAGCACAAACGTTTATGTTCATGAACATGTATGTTAGTTCTGTGCCAGGGTGCAAATAAATGGGTGGCTAGTACAAGCTTTGCTTAATTTGCGATCAGAAAACCGTGTGTGTAGAATGTTCCAGATATTTATTTATTTAATAGTAAGTTCAAAGTATAAGTGGCGATTTAGAACTTAAACTGTATTTCGCTTCGACTTTTAAAACGATACAACAAGATTTGTCTGAAACAGAGATTAAAAACTATAGAGGTGACAACAAAAAACATTTTGGTCACAAGGATAGAGGTGTATTGAATATGTTTCCTCAGTCCAACACATTTCTATGGTTTACTTATGGTTTATCGAATTATCATTTTCGAATTCATTGAGATTTTCATGAAGAAATTATAGATTTTTTTCACTTTTCAAAATAGTACCTGAATTGAATTTTTATACAGCTTTTTTTTTAATATCGTTCGTCATTACGCGTGAGGTAGTGTTAATTAATGTAAACTCATTAACATTTTCACCATTCCATCAAAAAAGTCAAATTCAATAAATTATTTGTAATTTATTTCATTTGACCTGTCATGTAAATTTTCCCAAGTGGTAGTAACTATGACGTACCCCGCACGTCCTGTCAATCGATAACCAGTCAGACATACATATTAGAATTCCAGTTACTACAGTTTACGTCTATATCCCTTTTAATTTACATTAAAGTGTGAGTGCGCAATAATCTTATTGATAAGTGACAAAACAAATAGGCAAATATAAAGTTTTTTATTTTTGTGATTTTAATGTAAATTACTAAAGACATTGACGTAAGCTGTAATATACACTTCTAATATGTATGTCTGAAAGACTGATTAGACGTAATTTTTATCTGAAGCCAATAGTCGAGTCTATGTTTTCAATATCTATGGCCCCCATCTGACACAGCCAACCGAGACGCTGGATGAAATACATTCAGCGAAATCCTCCGGGACCACGTCTGAAAGCCTGCCTAGTTCCGATCCACTCGATAATGTACCCATGACCCTCTTCGCTTTATTTCTCGCCTTCCTTAAGATTTACAGCTGAATTACTGAGGTATAGACATTTGGGAATAAGTGCAAATGTTTCCGGACATATTCTTTTTGTAGACACAGCATTAAATCGCTTTAAAAATGACAATACTTTTGTATCGGTAAAATATACTTTAAAACGTTAATAATAAGTAACAAATTAGAATAATCATATTCGTAAACGACAAGCTTTAACTGTCAACTTCTTAATTTAAAAGTCCAGTAACTCTGTATTTTAATTACACCATTCACAATTGAATAATACCGTGTGGCGTGGACGCGTCAGACTTAGATTGTTTGGTTCCACTTTGACAGTTATAACCTCACGAATTCTTGTTTGGCAATGTTGGATAAGTTTGACACTTTACAGTCCACTCACGATACATTGGTTGTCACTTATAAGCTATTCCGAAGTTGTTTGCGAATTTCAGGAAATGAAGATACGCATAATAAAACATTCAAATGGCAGATGGAAATGGATGCTATATTTATTATGGTGAGGTGGTTGGAGAAAGTTAGAGGGGTTTTTCAATTGTTGACGATAAAGCTGTGGTTAGCGTTTGGTATTAAATCAGACTTTCGTTTTATATTTTGAATCTAATTTGAAGCAGTTTGTTTTCAGTTATTCCGTTTGCCTACTGTAAAAGAGTTTGGTATTTTTAGTAACTTAAAAGGTATTTTCATTTAAAAATCTCACTAAAAGTTCTTTATTTTTGTACTATTGTATGTGAGTGTTTTTAATTTTTAGGAGACCTTTAGTAATCATGATATAGTACTGGTTAGTTTTGTATATATGGTATCTCTATGCTATTAACTAGACTATAAATGCTGAGTTTAAAACTGACTCTTCTCAAAGCAAACTTCCTATCTGTTGCTTGTGATGGAAATGATTTTATTTGCCCTTCATCATCATCATTAGCCATATCAGGAAGTCCTCCTCCAATTTCAAATTAATGATGACTTTTTTCCCTTGTGAAAATTACCTATTTAGGCTACCTATTTGACCTAGGCAGAAATACAATTGCCTTTCACACAGTCAGTAGGGCAGGATAAGTAATCTTTGACATGGCATTTTTAAAGCGTTTTCTAAGATTAGACCGAAGTTCCCATTGTGTACTGGCTTCGGTTGATCGAGCACCAGCGCTCAGGTGGTCAATAAATGAATTTTCTCGACTGTGGGAAATTGATTTTCATTCAAAACGAGAAAATCCGTAGCTTTTCCTTCCATTATGCTTGCTGAACCTTGTATGTGTGTCAAAACCGGCATTATAGACGATTGCTGATTAAATATGGTGCCTCGCAGACTAGTCTTTGCTTTTAAAAACAAGAATTGTATACAGTGAAGTTATGTTTGTTCTCGCTTAGATACGTAATGGATTTTAAATGAAATATTAGAACTTATTTATTATTTTATCATTCGTACATTGATAAATGTAAATGGGGACGGAATCCGGTGACATATTTATTTTAATATTGGAGGGGCTATTTAGGATTCTTTTGCAGTACCTGCATAATAATATTTGTAGGTGCTCAAAATGAGACGTTGTAAAAATTTATTTATCTATATATATAAAAATGAATCCCTATTTCCCTTGGTCACGGCATCACGCGTGAACGGCTGGACCGATTTCTCTAATTCTTTTTTTGATATGTTTGTTATTGTCAGGAGAAGGTTCTTATGAATGAAAAAATTAAGAAAGTGGCGTGGAAAATTAAGAAAACATAACGACCATATTAAATTAACCTTATGGTGTTTGACATAAATGTCAGACGTTTGACAATATCGTTTAAAACAGAGGCATGGATCGGAATTGTATTGATAAATAATTAATTTATAATTTCTTAGTGCACATTTCACAGACAATTCAATCGGGAGATTGGAATTCAATATACTTGGAAACAAAGAGCTGAAGATCGAGCTCAGTGGCGTGCCATAGGTGAGGCCTATGTCCAGCAGTGGACGGAGATAGGCTGATGATGATGATGATGATACTCGTACATTGTTAAGACAGGACGACGTCTGTCGGGTCAGCTATTAGTATATATTAATGAAAAAATTAAATTTAAACAGATCGAGCATCTAGATCAGTGGTATATATTATATACTCTTTTGACAGTGTTGCCAAGTACAGTTTTTGAAAGTTCTTATTATTTTTCTACGAAAACAGAGAGATCGACTGACTTTAATATAAACCTGATTGCTAAATGCGCAGCTATCAATATGTGTAACGTTAAGTTATCAATACGTTTTAATAACTTTTTCTTCACTTTGCACTCTTTAAGTCATGTTGATGGCCATTTAAAGTATTGCACAAATTTATTATCAGTCGTGTAACATTTAATTGAATGCTCCGAGTGTAGTCTCTAGTGAGCTCGTTAGGAACTTTAATCTGCAAGTTTTCTAAGTGATTTATTACCTTCATTATAATGGTATCATTAGTTATGAGAATCCAGTGGCGCATAACCTTTCCTACAAGGGGTACTATCAAGCAATTATATAAAATGTTATCTATGGTTTTTTGTTTAAACTATCAGGAGAGTAAATTAACACTGGTTATTGCGTTGTTTGTGAAATTTAGCATATATCTATGATTTTTTTTTTCTTAAAGTTGAAAAGAGAGACGTTATTTTTTACACTCGTGACCGAGCTCTGCTTAGTTATCTGACCTAGAACTAGCTAGAGCTAGTATGGAAACCCGATAACTCATATTCTACATAACTCGCACCCAACTCAACACTGAACACCATTTAATTTAATTTTGCACTTAGATTCTAACATTTAATATCTTTCTCAACATTCCTAATATGTAAAACTTATAATTAGTCCGTGGTAGAAGAAGCTGGTTATCCATAACACAGGCTTCGGCTTAGTTTGGATACCAGTTTCTCCTACAAACTATAAAAGGCTCAAATAATCTCTGTTGTCTAAGTTTTAAGTAGGTTATACTAGTTTGTAAGGAGAAAGAGAATAAATTTATTATTATTATTATTATTGCGACCTGTAGCGTAACCATCGGGATCGCTAACCACCAAACCTACTGGCCTATCTAGTATGACCTAAAACCTATAGCAGTCTTAATGACTGGCAAGACTAAACAAAATAGAAGGTTATATATTTCAGTTTATCTTATTAAAAATGAATGTTAAAAACATATTAGTGGTGCTCAACATAAACTTATTTTTATACCCCAAATATTTTATAATTTTAATAGCAAAGTTTAAATGAAAAGGTTCGTGAAATAACCTCATATTATATTACTATCCTATAACATATTTAATTTCTGACATTGTTTTAACTAGCAAAAGATTCGTTTAAAATAGTTTCACTCCCATGTTTCTATGTATAATAAACTAAGTCTTCTTCGTTTTAAGTTTTAATGGCAACCAAATTCTTTTCTAGGATTAATTTCCACCCAGAGTCGAGTTATCTATATTGTATATTCATGTAAATTAGCACTATCACGGAGTAAAGCCAACCATCGCCCGGACAAAGGCTAGGTTGAAGTAATTTGGTGGACGTTGTATTATGAAAATTTATAGACTTTAGATACTAGATCCCTTGAAAAGTCACAATAAACGAATTTTATTCACTTTAAACATGATGATATTTACTAAATAAATAAATCTTTAAACTACCAGACCTATGTTTCTTTTTTCATTGATTTCCGAGTCGCTTAAAATCCCAATAGAAAGCGGGTGCGCTTTTGATTTTTTTAAACTAATAGTCACTGTGACTCTTAAAACAACAATCTATTCCGCCCAAAACATCGATTAAAAGGCTGTATATCACTAATACCAAGAACGAGTCATGGCGACTGAAAAAAAAAACTGTCATCCATTAAGGTACGCTTCCAGTGCTCGTTCGGAATTTGAAAACTTTGCCAGTGCCTGCCGTGCACGGTACCCCTTTCCCAATTTATGACGTCACCATGCATTTGAATAAGTTTACCATAAAAATAGGCGTTCTGCGGCCAGAAACTTTGGCAATAAAATGCAAATGGTGACATTGGTGGAGCTACTAGATTACGGAACCTGCGGGGGTTTATGTATCTAGCCTAGAAATGGGAGGTGGAATATTTCACAGCGGTCGGATTTCCAACAACGCCGAAAAGCAGGTGGCTCCTTATTTGGGCAATTTGGAATAAAATAGCATTCCTTACCAATGGAAGGTAAGGCAATGTTTTTTTATGCGCTCATGTAAGTATGAGAGTTAATTAGCAAAGTACTTATTACATGTAATCATAGAGTTTCATAAAAATGTTAATATCTGTTTAAATATGTATTTATAAGAAAATTGTATAAGATCAGACGACCAATTCGAAACTCTGCGATTGTTAGACATTGACAAAACGATATATTTCTTTATTGAATCATTTCACAAGCTTACATATAAGTGTATTATTCTGAGAAATAAAATAATGTCTATTAATTTCCGAACCAGTTTGACATGGGTCATATTTCTTAGAAAATCTTTAGTACTTAACTTGTCTAGCTTTTCGCGAAATACCATTATTTATCTTTCGAATAGTTGGATACCAATTAGTAATATTTACGTATAAATAAAACCATAGAGGAATGTTCAATAGATTTGTTCTGCCAATAGATAAAATAAAGTTTTTTTTAAATACATTAAAGGGTTTTCTTTTTCGTTAATAAAATAGATCGTTTGATTTATTATTCTTATCGTATATTCTTAATTTAATTGGTATTTCGAACTATTTGAAATGGATTCTAAAACACAGGTGGTTTTCAAATTATACGTGTATTTGAATAAAGCTGTTCGATTTATTTCTTTGGTAAAATACAACTTTAAAATTAAATGTAAAGATCTATGAGCTTTGTGGTTAGAGATCCTGACTGCCACGCCATAGGTTATGGGTTCGATTCCCACCCACGACAAACAATTGTGTGTATGGACATGTGCGTGCTTTTTCTGATTCCGGGTATAAGTATCTACTAGTATATAAGTATGTATTTACAAGTAAAAAAGATGTATATGTTTCAGTTATCTAGTTCATATAGTACAAGCTCTGCTTTGTTTAGAATCAGATGGTCGTATATATGAAGAATGTCCCAGTATATTTATTAATCATTTAAATTAAAATATTATTATGTTACTCTATATCTCTGTCTACTTACATAATGTAAGATCCAAGAAAGGTAATCTCAAATATAGTTAGTAGTTAGGCCCTGTTGAAATTTAGCTATAGTTTTGTAATCGAAATGAAACATCTAAAGATCTCCTTACTCTTTGCAACTTCAAGAAAAGAAAGAGAGTTTCACAGAGGTTTGAAACACAACAGAGCCGGGATCAACGCCCTATTTGTACAAACGTATTATATATATACATAGATTGTTACCATGAAGCAAGTAGGCACTAAAACAATACTTATTATGCCTCTAACGGCACATCGTAATGTCTTTAATGTTGCCGACACAACGCAATTTTATTACTGCACCGTTTCGTCTCTTTTTTTTCTTTTATTTCTTTCTCTATTACAAATGCGTCCGAATACAAAATAACAATATTGATTATGTTTTTTAATAGTTATTTATTTTTTCTTAAACAGTTTCTAGCAGTAACGTAACTAATCATTTAAAAATGTCTGTAAATTATTTGACTATTTGAAAATTTTGTGACTGTTCAATCCTTAGCGAGAGTCTCTTTTCTAGTTGGTGAGGTCTAAGCTACTGATCTTCATCGCCATCTTTCTATACGAAATACTTATATTGATCAATATAATATATAGTACGTATTTCCTCAGCGGCAAAGGCGGTAGCATCAAAACACCCATCATCATCCAAAACTCAAAGGAAGGTGATGTAAAAAGCGTCAACACGAAACAGAAACATATTCCGTAATCGAACCTCAAATGTGTTTGTCATCAACAACTCAAATACCTAATTGAGTTACTCTAAAATTGTCACTAATAATAACAAATTAGTTTACAGTTGAGTAATTCCGTTAACGAACGGTGAAGCCAACCATGGGCGTCTAATGAACCAGCCAATGTATATAGTAGATGGACACATAATTCATGAGTAGTAATGGTCTTTGTAAGGACCACAACCACACCATGGTAAGTAATGATGGCTGCTGGTGGTAGGTAAGAATTGGCCTCCTAGAGCAGCTGTCGGAATCAGCTACTGCTTGATCGCAGGTTTTCACTTGAGGGTTATAGCTAAACAAACGGGTACTACAAAGTACCTGTCCACCCTGTTTTCCGGCCTTTTCCGGCCTCTCTCTCTGCCGGCTTCTCTTTCTTTTCCTAAAGTGGAAAAATTAATTGGAAGAATTACCTTAAATTATAACGTAATTAACACATGTCAGAAGTCACGGCGTTTTATAAGTAGGTAGTAGAGTTCTTAGAGTCGAGTTTGCCAGGGAAACTGCTACCACCATACTCATTCCCGCCGTGAAACAGTAGTGCATTTTTAATACTGTGTTTTAGTTAAAAAAGGAGTCGGTAAAATTACAGGCACATGAGACTTAACCTTAAATTATTATGTGATTAACACATTTCAGAAGTCACGGCGTTTTAGAAGTATGTAGTAGAGTTCTTAGAGTCAAGTTTGCCAGGGAAACTACTACCACCATACTCATTCTCGCCGTGAAACAGTAGTGCATTTGTAATACTGTGTTTCAGTTATAAAGGAGCCGGTAAAATTACAGGCATATGATACTTAACAACTTCGCCTCAGGGTCGACAACGCATTGGCGATGCCCCTAGTGTTGCAAATGTCTATAGGCGGCGGTGACCACTTACCACCAGGTGGACCGTATGCTTGTTTGTCAGCCCAAGTGGTAAAAAAAGGTAATTAATTACCTTAAATTATTATGTGATTAACACATGTCAGAAGTCACGGCGTTTAAGAAGTAGGTAGTAGAGTTCTTAGAGTCGAGTTTGCCAGGGAAACTACTACCACCATACTCATTCTTGCCGTGAAACAGTAGTGCATTTTTAATACTGTGTTTTTAGTTAAAAAAGGAGCCGGTAAAATTACAGGCATATGAGACTTAAAAACTTCACGTCTCGGCCGACAATGCATTGGCGATGCCCCTAGTGATGTGAATGTTCATTTGAGGCTGTGACCACTTAACATCAGGTGTATCGTACGTCTGTTTGTCGTCACTATAGCCAAAGCTAGTTTGTCACTACCTAAAAACACATTAAATTTATTTTCCCCCTAAAAGGAAGAAATATTACATTGAACTAAGGTTACGATTAATGCTGCACAAAAGAATCGCCATCACTGCTTCACGTCGAATACACACTTAACCAAATTCTGAGGACGAACGAATTCCAACCTTGATCCCAACATATCAGGACTCAAAATCCCGCACAGGACATAACATAACAGAACTTACAACTGGGGTTAAGCGAGATGGAGCAAATCAATCATACATGGCAATATGGGACAAGATACAAATAATTTCTCCCAGTTTTACGGAATAGGGGAAACAATAATGCTCGATGTCTGGCCGTATTTCAGCTGATGAGCCATCGAATATGATTGATAGCCACTATCTATTGCCTTGATGTATGACGACTAAGGTTTAAGGCCACGCCTATTGATAGGGTTTTGTGGTGAGGTCAAGCGTAAATGGTTCCCGATGCTATTGTGGTTATAATTCGGTCGCCAGTGTTCCGATTGTGTAAGCCACAAATTGATGAGCCCCTTGGCGGACTATCTGACCACAGATGACAAGAAAAGCATTATTAAAATCTGAATTTAAACATCAATAAGAACTTAATTTGACAGATGTGATGGAACTCATCAAAAGTGGACCGCCTGAATATGGCGATTTAACTATTTAGTCACAAGAAATCTTGAGAATAATTTAATACTGTCACTAAAAATATTAAAATAACACCCTATAAGCTAAAAAAAGTTTCATCGGTGATAAAGAAGTTCAAAAAGAAAATATCACACTATTATCAACGACGTGACAGACATCTAACATATCAGCGTATTAGCTCCAGCTTTAGTCTGATAAATGCAGATTCAACAACCAGACCATGGATAATATAATCTTTGCAAAATAAACAATCATAAAACCAACTAAAGCGAAGCATACCCTGTTACCCTTGGGGAATGCTAATTAGATACCTTCTGGCAATATAATACACGTTTGTTAACTGCAATGGCATATATATAGTAGTAAAGATCTATGTAGTTTGTGTTTGCTACGAAGCACAGAGGTTCGATGTATCGGTTCGGTAAAATTACACTGGCTCGAGGATGTTTCATCGCGGATATGCTTTGTCTCTTTCGCTAACTATGAAGAAACTACGAATCACGTGCGAGGTACACTCTTATTTATCTGCTCCAAAGTTATTCAATCAATTATCTATACATATAAAAATTTATTCCTATTTTCCTTGGTCACGGCATTACGCGTGAACGGCTGGACCGATTTCTCTAATTCTTTTTTTGTTGTGTTTGTTACAGTCAGGAGAAGGTTTTTATGAATGAAAAAAAATGAGAAAGATGCACGGGAAATTAAAAAAATTAAGAATACAAATCGGCCTTGTTAACTTTTCTAATGTAACCTTACCGCTTTTGACAATATAAACTCTTATAATGTAACCTTATAGTGTTTGACATAAATGTCAGTCGTTTGACAATATTGTTAAAACAGAGGCATGGGTCGGAATTATATTGATAAAAGAATTAATTTATCATTACTTAGTGCACATTTCATCATCACCATCATCATCAGCCTATCTCCGTCCACTGCTGGACATAGGCCTCACCTATGGCACGCCACTGAGCTCGATCTTCAGCTCTTTGTTTCCAACCGCTGCCAGCCAGCTTGCGTATATCATCGCTCCATCTAGCTGGAGGGCGCCCTACACTACGTTTACCGAGCCGTGGTCTCCACTCTAGAACAAGTCTACCCCAACGGTTATCGGTTCTGCGACAGATGTGACCAGCCCACTGCCACTTCAGCTTGCTAATCCTTTGAGCTATGTCGATAACTTTGGTTCTCTGTCGGATGACTTCATTTCGAATTCGATCCTTCAGAGAGACTCCGAGCATAGCTCTCATCATAGCTCGCTGAGCGACTTTGAGTTGGTGAACCAGTCGCAACGTCAGTGTCCACGTCTCGGCTCCGTAAGTCATAACAGGTAGGACGCACTCGTTAAGTTCATCCGGAGACCGATGCGTGCTGAAGAATTAGCCAGGGTAGTCAGCATAAATTGGAGATCTTGCACGGATTCAGCCATGATGACGACATCATCCGCAAATCTAAGGTGTGAGAGGTACTCGCCGTTAATATTTATGCCCCGTCCTTTCCAATTTAGGGAATTGAACATATTCTCCAGAGTGTTAGTGAACAATTTGGGGGAAATAACGTCCCCTTGTCTCACTCCTCTATGTAAGGGGATATGTTCAGTCTGCTGATTTTGTACTTGGACGGTCATAGTCGCGGTGTCATACAGTCTTCTCAGCACTTGGACGTATCGCCAATCAACTTGGCACCGTTGCAAAGACTCTAGAACAGACCAGGTTTCAACGGAGTCAAAGGCTTTCTCATAGTCCACAAACGCAAGGCACAGGGGCTGGTTATACTCTTCGGTCTTCTGTATAACCTGCCGCACTGTGTGAATGTGGTCTATGGTGCCGTATCCTCCTCGAAATCCAGCCTGCTCCGGAGGCTAAAACTCGTCGAGTCTACGCGCGAGACGATTTGTGATGACTCTCGAAAACAGCTTATAGACGTGGCTCAAGAGTGAAATGGGTCGATAGTTCTTCAAAAGGGTTTTATCACCTTTTTTGAAGAACATAACGACCACATTTTTACTCCACGCCTTCGGAGTTCTCTCCGAAAAGAGGACGGAATTATATATACGCTGAAGCTGAAGTAGCGTTGGATTTCCACCAGCTTTTAAGAGCTCCGTTGTAATTCCATCCTCCCCAGGGGCTTTTCCGTTTTTAAGCTGTCTGAGAGCCATCATGACTGCGTCCAGGCTGACCTCTGGCAGATCCTTAGTGTAATGGCGGGTCAAAGTGGCCCTGGGATTCTCGGGATGGGGTTGGGGACGGGACACTTGCGAGGTATATAGTTGGCCGTAGAAGTCTTCCACCTCCCTAAGTATCTCCGGCTTAGAAGCGACGAGATTCCCGCTCGATGAAGACTCTAGACCCCCGGTTTCGCTCAATCGCTTCATGAATAGAGCGTGTGTTGGAGCTCCGGAGGTCACGTCTTACCAGTCGAAAGATTTTTTTGTTCTGACGTAATGATTGCGGGATTTTCTCGTCGCTTCTGCATTAGCTGCAGAGATTCTCTTGAAAGCTTAGACCTCTTACCGGCACCTCGCGTCTTGCAGAATTTCTTCCCCACCTCCCCGAGGATTCCTACCACTCGGTCGAGATCCTGGTCGATATCAACGTTGATTGTGTTTTCCAAGGCAGCGAATCGGTTCTCCAGTTTCAACTGGAACGTTTTAGACCCAACCACGGATTGGAGCAAACGGCCGAAGCGTAGATTTCATTAGACGGACTCATTCAAGCTTTTTTTTTTTTTATTTTTTTTTTTTTTTACATTTTCTACGGACTCTTAGTCCGTACTCTTTGGAGATTCTACGATGAATTATTGTAAGATCTATTGTATTGTGTTTCTAAAAATTAACATCTTTCCGCGCGTGCTCAGCTCGTTGTTTTGAACTGAGGCTTGTGGTTCCTTAATAATAGTGTTACATAAATTTTTTCTATTGCCGATACATGGATTAAAATAACTTAGCATTTACTTAAATTTAGTTACACTTATTTGTCAAAATTTATAATTCTAAATATTAAAGTTTAAGCTATTTCAGCCTCGGATGGTTTCGCTCCCAAAAGACTTTCCATGACAACTGCATCTCGATGTTTTATGGCCATTTTTAAGTTGTATTCGAAAATGGCTCTTGTCGACGCGGCCGTCGCCCGCTGGATAAACCTGCCGATCGCGTCATCACCGTCGTCTGCATAATAGGTGCAGCCAACGGTGTGTCTCGATATCGCCACTACCGCGTGCGGCACGCTGTCGTGGAGTTGGAGTTTTTTGGCCTTTGTTTTAAAGATGAGGACCGACTCGTACGTGGCTCCTTGCGCTTCGTGGATGGTAAGGACGCGTGACCCTGTGCCCTCTCCATATCCCTTGCTGGTCAAGAATGCCTTTTCTTCCTGGGTATGGACCAGGAATAGGGTGTTAGGGAGTGTTTTGGGTACTTGCGCATCCGTATATCTCATTAGCTTCATGGAGTTTATTAGAAGTTTGGACGAGTATATACCATTGTATACCTCGTTTAGGGCGTATGCCACATCCATCGGGTTACGATGTGTGCACAACAACTCCTGGCTGATGGAAGTTACCAAGTTTGGGTGTTGGTATTTTAGAGGGAAAAGATTTTCCCTGTCAATGTAGGGTAACTGGTTTATGTCTCCGATAAGGACCACTTCGCGGGCACCAGACAACCGAGCTGCCATTACGACGGATCCAAAGAGGTTCATAAGGGCTTCGTCGACCATTAGACGGTCGCTATTTTTGGGCCCCTTAAACCCGTTCGCAAGAATGGATGCCATCGTGCGCACTTTGGTTTTGGCTGTAGCTCCAATACTTGGAGCCAGCTTTTCGCGCAGGTCTTTGGCTGCCTCGGTTGTGGTGGTGACTACGACGTCGCTTTCCGCATCGAAGTTTTTAGTTACCCAAGTTGTTTTGCCACATCCGGGAACCCCATTTACCCAGTTGAATTTGGGTATGGCCCAGTTTTGCCACGCTGCTCCTGGACCAAGGTCTCCTGAAATGGTTTTGGCCATTTCTAGGATCCTGTCGTCCAGCATGATTTTTGTGCACCGGGCTGTGATGACTATGGGGTCCTCCGATGGAGTGTTAAATTTAGGTGGGTCTGCTCGCTCGCCTTCTTCCTCCACAAAGCCACCAGTTGTGCTATACGCAGCCATATAACTCCCTGTCATTTTCCCTTTAAGGACTTTGGAGGTCTCGTTGTTATATATGGCTGCCTCCGCCTCCTCGAGTAATGTGTTTAATAGACTTTCATTTTTCTGTTCAAGCTCATTCAAGCTTACAGTTTATATCTAGAGTGCCTCGGACCAGTCAGTGATCACTTCCGGTTTTGAACCTAGTGATCACTGAGACATCTCTAAATATACGCTTCTTGTCCGTCATAAAGAAATCAATCTCATTTCTGGTCATAGCGTCGGGGCTTTGCCACGTCCACTTCCGCCGGGGTTTCTTCTGAAAGAAAGAATTCATCAGAAAGTTGACGAGCCTTCTTTCTCCAGGAAGTTGACGAGCATTTGCCCCCTATGGTTCCTGCTTCCAAATCCGTGTGGTCCTACTACCGATTCGCCGCTTGTTTGTACTTGCCTTTTGGGTGGTTTATAAGCCCTTGGAAATGTCCTCGTACATTTCCTCCACTTCATCATCCAAGTGTGCCGAAGTCGGTGCGTATACTTGGATAACCTTGAGGCTATACATCTCGGTGAGTTTGATCACAAGATTCGCTACCCTTGTCGACACACTGGAAATTTCTATGACGTTGTCAGAGAGGGCCTTGTGTACCAAGAACCCGACGCCGCCTTGGGATGGTTGGTCTCCCTCTCTGAAGTACATAAGATGGCCTGATTCTAGGGTTACAGTATCCTCCCCCTCTCTTCGGACTTCACATAGCCCCAAAATGTGCACGTATTCAGCTACCGCAACCCCCGGCTGGTGCTGGCCGCCACCGCGGGCCCCGTCTGGTCGAGGGGGGGGAGTGAGGTGTTAACTCCCCCCCCGACGTCTCTGAGGGGCGCGCGTGGTACACCACAAACGCGCCGCCACCTCGGGTCCTGATATTGTAGGGGGCAACGGACGTCCCCGAGTCCGTCGCCTCTGGACCCATTTAGGGGGGCTGGAAGAGGGCGTTGTCCGCCCTCCTCCGACGCCCGGTGCGTCGGAGAGAAGGGGTTGAGATCTCCCTCTCCCTTTCCGCAGCCTCCTTCTGCGCGACGACCGTCTCGCAGAAGGTGACCACTGCGTCCCAGGCCTCTTCGCTGCCGACCATCGATCCGACCACGGCCGGCAGCGCGAGGTTGCTGCCTACTTCTGAAATGAGGGTACAGCGCGGCTCCTCCCAAGCGGCACACTCTGCCAGCGTGTGCGGCGCCGTGTCCTCCCGGCAGTCGACGCAGTGGTGACACCGGGCGTCCGGCTCCCTGTTTATGCGACACAGGTACTTCCCGAAGCAACCGTGCCCCGAAAGTACCTGCGTCGCCCGAAACGACAGGGAACCGTGCCTCCTCCCGAGCCAGCGTTCGAGCACCGGTCGGACCACCCCGACTATGTCGAGGCCGGCGGTAGTGCGCGAATGCCTGTCCCGCCGTTCCGCCACTAGGACCTCGCGGAGCTGAGACCGACGCAGCACCACGTGAAGCTGCATCAATCGTTCGCCCCGCTCCGCCTCTTCCTCGCGTCACTGTATCGGTGGAGGCGGAGCGGGGCGAACGACCGATGCACTTTTCTGCTATTCTTTTTTTGATGACTTTCGCCTCTAGGTCCCAGGGCGGGGATCCGGCCACCAGCCTGTGCCATTTAACTACGTTGTTTAGAATGGTTATACCGCCATTGGTCGGTCGCCAGAGCCTCGTTCGCTGGTCGGCAGGATGCACCACGGGCAGGTGAGGTTGGCTGGGAGCACTAAGATGACATTGTGCTCCCTTACATTCCACACGTGCACATTTCGCAGTCAGTTCATTCGGAAATTTGTATTGTAATGTACAGTGAGTTTTTTAGAAGTTTATTCATCACGGTTAGTTCAGAGCGCTATCACGCCTAAAATTAAAAGTTTAATTGTCAAGAATACAAAACAATATATTCTTGTTATTTTATTTTTATTAATAATATCAGTTCGAATTCAATATTCATTGAAGACAGGACAACGTCTGCCGGGTCAGCTAGTTACCAATAAAAATCAATTCAAATTGATATATTAAACGACAGTGTTAACTGATCTACAATCAGTCTTGCAATTAAATGTCTTAAAGGTTTCCAACGCTACGTAAAGTTCTAAGTTCTACTTAAAGACCTAAGCTACTTCTATAGTAAATTGTTAATTGCACCCGCTATTGGACAAAAGCTTTGTTTTTCGCTTTCCTTTCTTAATATTTCCTTTGTATATTAAAAGTAGGTAGGTCACCAATATTTGTATTAAATTCGTTAAAAGAAGATTACCACTCCGAATAAAATTCTACCATTTTGGTAGAAATATAATGCCAGTTATATTAAAGGAGTTCAGTTTAAATAAAGTTATATGAGTTACAAGAGTGGAATATCGTGTCGGCTTTACCTCTGTGTCTAGCAACACTAATGTTAGTTGAAATACTTTGTTTAGAGGAAGCTCCTGCATGAAATTGAATTATTTGTTTGACACTGTACGACCTGTTGATGGCTTCTGTAACTAAATGGAAGGCGTATATTTTAGGGTTCATATTTAACTAAAACAATTGTGCAACTTTGTTAGTTCTTTTGACGTGCCGCAATGGATAGATAGACTCGGTTTTGCAAGGGTTACTGACTCTAGTGGGCTTGAATCTGAATTAAAATAAAAATCTGATGCCAGAGCATGTATTGTATATTTATCTTATACTTTTGTGACTTATCTTGTCTTATTTGTACTAATATTTTGAATGATTAGCTTTATGTGTTTGTGATAATGTTATCACATGGCACAGTAATGGCTGAATTTATTCGAATGTAACTTGTCACACAAGCAGCATATTCTCGATTAACATAAAGGTAGGTTTAATTGGAGAATCTTAAGATTCCTCTTAAATACGAGAGAAGCCGTGGGACGGAAGTTGTAACGAGATATATTTTAAAAGAGGTAGTATATTAGTTGTTACACCGTGTGATGGTTTGATAACAATTTTGTCCTTAACTGAAAGCTCAGTCTGGGATTCAAACCCCCGACTCTCGTCACGATAGTCAATGCCCAACTAACTCATCATCATCCCCTCACACCCTAACTGCTACTAATTGTCAAAAGTCAAGTTCATGTGAAATAAATGAGGGAAATTTTAAATCTGAAAGGTCTTTTATGAACGGCACATTTTGTGCCGGGATTATTTATTACCAATAATCTCTACATCCAAGGGTAGGCAGTGTTCAGCCCCCCGATTACCAGGTGTTTGTATTCATTCTAATCAATAAATCCCCCGCAGGGCACGAAAAATGTTTAGTTTATGTGGCCACATTCCATCTCCGCAGGGAAGGTAATTAACTGAAAAAGGAAACATGAAAAGAACCTTCGCAGGGCATTATTAACGAGATGAAAAAAGAAATAGGACAATTTTCCCTCTTAATTAATGGTAATTTTTTTATTGTAAAAACATTTTTCTAATTTCCTACCTAATTCCATTTTCAAATGCGACCATGTAGGAAAATAAATTCGTGTACATGGCAAGTATCGTTCGAATTTACGATACAGTGGTGGTGCCTATACAAAAATAACGTTTAAATTTTTCATCCGAAGCACAAAGGTAACTTGATTACAGGGACGTGCTTCAGTTTTTTAAAAGCCGGTTTGTGCAGGACCGTGCATACTGAAGGGCTGTGACGTTATTACTCTTATGTACTCGAATTTATACGACAAAGTAACTTGTGCACTTATATTTGGTAACAGTCTTGTCACATTTGCATAGGAAACGGTGCGTGTATGAGAGATAACTGGCCCAGTATTACGATGATGGCTCAAAGTTAATTTCGGCTGTTATGTACGTTATATTACGGTTTAATTTGTAATGCATAAAAAATTAAAAGTTTTTCGTAAAGTATCTTCACATGAAATGTTTAGTATGTATTAATTTGGTTCATCTTTTGTCTGAGTAACCTTTAATTGTATAACCGTAAAAAGAGAAATGTTCATTTATTAAATAGCACCTCACAGGTAGTCGGTTCGATTTCCACTCAGGACAAGCGTTGACTTGAATTGACTATTTGTCCCTAATTGGTTGCATATGTATATTGTTATTATGAACAACAACATAATAGATACCTACTCTTAGTTCGGAACAAGTAAGGTGTGAAGAACGTCCCAGGATATGTATTTATTTATTTTTCTTTAAAAATTTCATCGCGGCCTATCGCGGTTTATTTATACACCTGAACGCGAGGCAGGGTTGCGGGAAATGCAATTAAGATTGGAGAGCGGACTCTCCTCGCATTGCGGTTGTTAAATTTCTTGAATTTTTCACTACGTTTGATGAAATAAATAAATATCCTGGGTAATTCGTTATAAATGGCCGAGCAGACCTTGCACTATGAAAACCAGATAACTGATGTACTATGTAATATATATATATATACAACTTTTTTTCTAAATAGATACTTTTATAAATATTTTACCCACACACAGAACAAACAGGCATATGCATGAAGCACGCACGGTTCTGGTTGTAAATCAAGCCTAAGACCTGTCAAAATGTGAGAATAAATGAATATATGTAATGTATTGCTTACTGAAAAACGAAATTTCAATCCCTTGTCAAAAGTGTACTGTGGTTGTCTCTTATTCGAATTCTTAAACATTTTCCTTAATGAGTACCTTCTTAAAGTAATATTGTAAATGTGAATGTATGTATAAGGAAAAAAATCTGTCTGTTTTTACCATTTCACAGCTGTACCGATCTTGAAAAATTTTGGTAGAATAAACGAATCTCAAATATTTTACTTTAGCTATTATATTCTTGCCAGTACTTAGACTTTATTTACCACCGAAATATATAATATATAATAGCAAAATAGCACTAGCTGTCCCAACAGACGTTGTCCTGTCGAAATGAGTCCATATAAAAGTTCCCTTAAAAATTAAACGTTGGTACTTTCAACACAGCGCCATCTTTTAGAATCTTTTGGAGTTAACAGATAATTGTGACTGTCAATTAATTATAGACCAATAATTTGCAATAAAATAAAATTGCGACTATAATTAAAGATCTAAGCTATCCTATCTCTTTAGTTGGACCAGATTGCTCACGGTGTGCCAATTTAATTTAAAATCGGTTAAGTAGTTTAGGAGTTCATCGCGGACAAACATCGTAAAAGGAGAAATATATATATATATATATATAGAGTATATATATTAAGATATAAAAATGACTAGGAATATTTTGATCATCTTTTATAAAGCAGGATCAGTCACAAAGTGAAATCTACTATTTTTATCAATAGTATTAAATATACCTACAAGTGTTTTTCTACAATGTCTAAGCTTAAATTACCGTTTTTAGAACGTTTATCTATCTGTCTCTAAAGTAAATCTCAAATAGGGTTCGAAACGTCTGATTATATTGAAATTGATTAACACACTATGTACCTTTTTAATGGTGTATATAAGTATAGTAAATATGTAATCTGCCAGCTTCACCTTCATTCCTATGCTATCTTATGTGTCTTTGGAAAACAACATAGCCTATATCACTGAAAAATATTGTAGCTTTATTTTATTGAAAGTATTTTTCAAATAAGTAAGTACTTCTGGCGGTTACCTTCCAACAAACATACAAACTTTACCTCTTTAATATGAGCATAGATACCGAAATATAGCAATGGTTTTATGAAAGTAAATTCTGCTGTCTAAAGTTCCGTGCTTCAATGCGAAACCGACGTTAAAGGCATACCACAAAGCCTCAGTTTTATGTGTCAGGACATTGGAGGAGCAATCTCCGCAAGGACAAAAGCCATCACGCCACTCAGGTGTCTGTTTGTGTGTCACGCTCGTTCTATCAAATACTGCACCACCCTGCATAGCGCCATCGCATTCAGTCAAGTTGGAAACATTTTTCATCCAACCAATTAGTCCGCGCTTGTAATTGGTTCACTTTAGTCGAGATATTCATTTTGTTAATTTAGAAAGTATTTTTATGTTTCTACTAGCTTCCAAACCTACCGCTACCCGCCATCGCAGAAATTGGCCGAATCGTTACCTCCTTCATGCAAACTTACAAAGCTTATCAATAATTAGTCAATTAATTTGTTTGTAACTAACTCTCATCCTGCGGTTTCATTCGCGATCTCGAGGATTATATTTTTCCGTAAATAATTGTGTCATATGTGTTTAGAACAGATTCTATCTATGTAACTATTTTCATCTTAACCCGCAGTGAATTGTGATCTGCTAATAAATTTTGTTCATTTAATTCTGTTAATTACACACCAACTTAAATAGCTTAGCGTGACACCCTCGGGATTTTAAATGGTCCCTGTTGAAGAAAATCCTAATTCCTGTGTAAATCCAGCACATATTTAATGTGTGTATTATTTACACATAATCATTTTAGTGAGACAAGCAAGAGTATACCGATGACCACGTGCAATAGGGATGTGTCAAAACAGCAATTCTTTATGAAATGTCAAAACGATCGAATGTATGGAGTTTTGTATGAAATAGCATGTTGTAACGTCATAATTGTACAACATCAAATAACGTACTCTTTGCCATTAGATCGGAACTAATGGTAATCGGTAAAAATATAGATGTTTTTTTAATTTTGATCATATTTGAATTTTTCATGTTTTTTTTTATGTTCAATACACTGGTTAGTGTTTGATCATTTATCTTTAATACAAGACAGTACCCTATTGCACCGTTTACCGAGTGGGTCAACAAATGGATTCCCAAAGAATTTTTAAGTCAGGTGGCTGGTAACAACGTATACTGATTGGGCATTGACCATACTTATTGCATCGAACCCATGGTTAGGAAGGCGATGATGATAATAAATAATAATAGAATAAGATTTGGAAATTATGTTTTTAATACCTGTATTATTACTCCACTAGTGGTTTAACCCGTGTTCCAAAAGAAATCTTATATTATTCCGGTATAAAAACGAACCCTTGTCCCCCTTTATACCAAAGGTTATGTGACCGTGAATACGTAAAAAACAAACAAACTCACATTCACATTTATAATATTACTAGCGACCCGCCCCGGCTTCGCTCAGGTGCAATGTAGATACTAATACATATAAACCTTCCTCTTCAATCACTCTATCTATTAAAAAAAAACCGCAACAAAATCCGTTGCGTAGTTTTAAAGATTTAAGCATACATAGGGATATAGGGACAGAGAAAGCGACTTTGTTTTATATTATGTAGTGAAGTAAGGATTTTCTATAACGGTGGTAGGTTTCCTTGAACCTTCGTCAGGTAAGGGGAAGGCCTATTGTTGCCACACACAAGCGGTGGTCCTGGTAAGGGTGACCCTTTACTGTGACCAAGGCCTTAGGGTCTCATGGCTTCGTCTGATGAGGGTTTTAAAAGCAACACAACACCTTGTACACTTACACAAATTCAGTTTCCTTTACGCAAATTAGTTCATTGTAGATTTCCTTGAGACTTAGCTCTGAGATTTAAACTACGTAAGTATAGATCCATTACTAAGTTACTTTTGAATTAAACTAATTAATGATGTAGTAAAATTGTTTATAAGTTATGGACATATGTACAAAAATTTTTACGTTATTTATTTATTTATTTATTTATTTATTTATTTATTTACCATGAAACTTAAGTCTATCTTTACAGGCAAGCCTAATGCGACAGAGTAGTTGATCTTATATTTTCTTTATCTGATTAAGAGCAAATAACAGCTTTCAAGCAAGCAATTTTTTTAGAGCCGCGGATAGACGGACATGTGCGAAACTATTATTATATATAAGGTTTTTCCATTGTCTACGTAACCCTAAAAAGAATCACCTTTAATAAGGCTCGTTAAATGATTGTTGAAAAATCACAAAACGTATCTATTTAATGAAACGTACCCAGATAGATCGCACCCTCAGCGCCGAAGCAATTATGCAAATGGCGATACTCATCTGCATTTAATTCATGGAGGTTGTTAAAGCCTATTTGAATTAAAAACATTTGCGTTTAATATTCATTTTTTGATGTAACATTATTTTATTAAATATCACGACCCAACCCGGCTTTGCGTGAGTTCCCACACGCTCTATAGTAGTAGCTAATATAAGTTTCAGCATATTCGGAGGAAACTTTCAGGAGGACGGAGAGAGAAATTCTAACACGGTAATTTATGAGGCATCGTATAAATAGCAATGTTCACTAAATTTTTTTGCATTTATTTTAATGAATAACAGACAGACCTTCAACTTTAATTATTGGTATAGATAATTGTAATAAATATGTATCAAGAATGAACAGATGAATTCATTATACGTTATTCACTTAAAATACTTTTCAAAGGATTTATAAAATATGGTAAGTTCTCAAGTCTGAAACCAACGTCAACTTTAACCACAAAATGCTAAGATTCTCCTTAAGTTTCTCAAATCGCTGACTGCCAGTTGAACGTCGAATTTCCAGAATTATTCTCGAAATTGGAACGGGATTTCGAAATTTTCGAACGAACCGAGCTTGTGCTGGAAATGGAAACCTAATTTCCTGGTGTTCGCCTTAGAAGCGCTGCGGCATCAGCGCTGTGACGTCACGACGTATCGTGACGCGGTAACCGATTAGATTCGGTGAAATAGAAAATTTGGTGTTTCGATAACCAACAATCTGTGCGAGGCGATCAACCATTAAATACGCTCCTACGCTCATAGAATATCAGATGGGACTTAAGCAGACACGTACTCCTATATATTCGTTTTTATGCACAAACTTTGGGGCGGCTTAAAAAAGAATCAGGAAAACACTGCGGGTAGACTTCAAAACACACGACGGTAAAATTATACACATTTGACTGAACGTCGTCGAACGATGAGTTTTGCTATTATTGACGCTTCAAGGAGCAATGTAGCGGGAATGTTTCTCGTTCAAAATATGTTTTTGCTTATAAATTGTAAACTCGAGAGGTGCGATCTAGATAGTACGTTCAGTGAATGCACTGAATGCATTCGTGTAACACAAAGGCGTAAGATTTTCCTTATTTCTCCGGCGGGTTTCTCTCCATTTTGGACGGGCGTCCGCATGGGACTCCCGGACACGAATTTTTACTTAGAGCTATACAGGTGAGGCGGCATGCTAATGCATGTTTCACGTTTTCAGCGCCAGTAATTACATGAAGCAGTCGTATTTCGCAACATTTTTCTTATTTTATTCACTTTTACATTTCGTGAGCAAGATTTAGGTTTAGGGAAATGTATGGGCCTTGTCATGAGACACTTTATACTAAGAATTACCGTGAAGTAAATAGTAATTTTATTTGTCATTGTGGTTATATCAGTCCAATAGAAATTGAGCCTAATGGACTACATGAAATAAAGCATATTTTGCTTTAAAGACGATTCGATCATGGACCATTACGGTTGTAACACAGCTATTACTCACACAACAAATTAACAACACAGAAGTAAATATCTTTCGCTTAGTAAGAGTTTCGAGTGCTTTTTATCTGTCTAAATGCAGCGCTCAGTTTATCTGGAAAACAAACAAAAGTTTCGCTAAACTGTTCCTCAATTAACATTGGATGCCGTTCGAAACTACATTTTCATCCGTTGAATGCGCTTGGTGGGCACTCGTGGTTGATTCAAACAGTAACATTGTTTTTTTGAAGTAGGTTGTATCAGATACTCCATTGTACAGATTTTAATCTAAAATGTATAAAAGTAAGTGTTTATTTATTTGATTACGATGGAACTGTGGTGAGGTGTTGTTTCCGCAATTTAAGAGGATGTCATACAGGTAGTGTATTTTTTTTAAGAAAATTTTGTAGGTACTTTTGTCCATATATTATATAGTCGCCGACGTATTCTACCCAGTTATCAGGCCGTATAAGTATTTCTTTGCCATAATACGTTCACATTATAACGAAATAAATAAGATTTGAAATCTGTAAAAAAGTCCATGAATTTTTTGCCGGCGCTTCTGAGCAAAGTAAATTTTTAAACCGGTTTTAGAGCCAGACTATTCATTAGTTCGTATGAAACAAGAAAAAAAGATTTTGTTATTAATGTTTAAGAATGGATATTTCTCATTTTTTTTCCTTATCTTACATAGACTAATTAGAGATATGCTTAGAAACTGTATATAATCTATGACAAATAAAAGTCTTTTTAGTTTTTTTTATTTTATTCCTCAATTAATGATAGATACGAATATAATAATATTCCTGTCTGTCCATTACTGTGTTTTAACTCGAGAAGATTTCATGAATTTTGATATTGTATCTTTCGGAGAGGGTGGGTTAAGTAGTGACTAAATAATAGTCAAAGAATTAGTAATTGAAAAAATTATTTCATTTCTAAACTTCATAGTGCTCATTTAGGGAACTTTAAAAAATATCATGCTGTAGAAAAAACATATCACTACATAGTATAAAATAAAGTCGCTTTCTCTGTCCCTGTATCCCTATGTATGCTTAAATATTTAAAACTACACAACAGATTTTGACGCGGTTTAATAGATAGAGTGATTAAAGAGGTAGGTTTTTATGTATAATACATGTGACATCCCACGGGAACGCGGGTAAAACCGTGGAGGACAGCTAGTTAAAAATATCACCATACTGAGATTTCACTAGTATTCTCAGTTTTCTACGAAACTTCATATGGGGCCATTTAGAGCGTAAATATATGGTTTTGATCAATAACCGTTTAAGCAAAGGCTATATCGAAATAGTGGTTGGACGTTGGTAATTAACGATGTTGCGTATACCTGATACCTATGTAGATGCACTATCGGTCCCGGTGTAATTTAGTTTGCACTGCAATCAATTTTAAGCGTCCACCGTAAAATCCTCTCCTCTAGGCGGGGAAGTCCAGTAATTCGATTAAGCAATTTCATACAGAGTTCGACTGGGTCTTGCGTAAAACTGGCTTTCGATTATATTTATTGCCAGGTTCCGTCTCGTGGTTGCAATCCCATTTAAGTTAATAAAAAGCCCCTCTCCATCCCTCAGGCTATGTGGGTGCCAAATTTTAGCATGATCGGTCCAGTTTTTGCCATGAAAGCGTAACAAATTAAGGCACTTTCGCATCTATAATATGTATTGGTTACTTACGACAATTAGGATATTGGATTAGGGGTTTCACCCACGAATTATAACATAGCCTATATGTCCACTTGGAATAATATATCTATCAAAAGGGTGGTATGGAGATTACCCTCCACATAAAAATCAACTTACAATACTTCTTACTCTTTGTATAATAGTATAAGTATAGATTTATTAATATGAATAAGTTTCAGAAATTGCTAGCATCAGAAAACAAAATTACACGACCAAATAGAAGGAGCATTGCCATATACTGTACAACGGAGAAATTTGATAAATATGTGGTGTATTTTGTATTTTCCAGCGTCATTTATTTTAAGCTAACATTTCCTGACGGCTGGATGCATGGAGCGCGACTCGCCTCGACGCGATATACGACATGGACCTCTCTTGATTGTGGCAGACGCACAACCACCACCAATAAAGGCCTTTGCTCACGTCACTTTTGTCCAAAAACATAAGATATTTTAGAACACAGTTTTTTTTAATGTCACTAGGATTGCGGCGTTAAATACTGTTAAGCTACATTCACTACGTTTATTTTAGTGGTGATGTTATTGTATAACCTACTATCTAGCTTCACTTACGTTAAATTGATAAAAAGGTTCTTCTCCATTCCATAGACTATGCGTGTGCCAAATTTCAAGATACATTCCGCCGGTTGGCCGTGAAAACATAAAAAAGCAGATTGAGATACTCCCAAATTTATAATAATAGTATGGGACATATACAATAAAAAAAAATGTCTACTTTCAATCGGACATAGATATTTAATTCCGTACCATTTAAGCTATAAATAGAAAAAATGTATTTTGTATTTTAAACAAAGAACTATTACTTACAGAACAGTTACTTTAGTTTTTCCATGTGAACGCAAACTTTTTGGTTGTGTATATATCAGATATTCCTAAACAATAACCTTATTTTTTCAGTGCCATTTTTTCGTGTGTGCTCAACAACCTAACCCGAAAAACAGTCGGGCGTTTTCGGTACCGTATTGTCAACATACGCCCTAGTCGTGCCGTCCAGTGGGAATGATACAACATTTATTGCCCTCTAGTTTGCACTGAACTGCCTTTTGTCACTTTCTGCTTTAGCACGCCGATGAATATGTGGTAAATAACTTTTCGGTTGTTTTTTTCGAGCAACACACTGGCCGGTTTACGAGCTTTGTTTTGTTTTCGGGTTGTTGAATGTTACGTTTGTCAAGTGGAAAATTGGTGAGTGCGATATTAAATATATAAGATTCTGTAAACAGTAATACGGTTTCGATGAAATTTATTCAAATAAGCTTTCATAGGCACTTATTAATGATAAGACTTCCCCCCCTTTAAGCCCACTACCACTAGATAACCCTGTTTTAATAATAACTAGATACCATAACGTGATTTCACGCATGTTCCTGATTTTTTTTATATATGGAGATTTTTATATAGCCAATGTTATTTCCAACCAGAAGAAAAGTAGTAGAACTCTTAGTTTAGAGATCGTCCGGGGTCACGTAAGACTTAACTTGACGTTAAAATAAATACAAACGGTAATTTTTAACACTATAGGAATTATTAAAATCATCTAGTAATTTTTGAAAATTAATAATTACAAAAAACAAACAAATCTTATTATAATAGATGTAGACTAGCTATTCTCTCGAAGGATCATATGTATCCCGCGATTTTAGTATAGCTTAAATCACTTGGGAATAGTGTAATCTATCTGTGACAGAAGTATTTGAATAGGTGCAGCAAAGATTACCTTCCATATCTTCCATAAATTCGCTCTCTCTTTATAATTAGTTAAAATTATTAACATTTAGAGATTATAATTAGTCAAGGAATACTAATGATACAGTGTCACATGACAAGTCATATTTCACTCTCCAGTAGTGTCAGAGCTGCTTGACAATGTTACACGATGAGTGTAATCAGGCAAGCGCCAAGACCCTTTCGAATTAATTTATTAAATGAGCTAAGCGTATAATGAAGCTTTGTTTTAGCTTAGAGGCGGGCTCGGTCACCATTGTGCCAAGTTAGAAGGAATTGCATGCTCGATTTAACTGAGCCATGGTCTTTACACGGTATTACAAACTGAACCTTGGAACTTTGTTTTCTTAATGATTGCATCTATTTTATGACATCAGGTTGACGTGATGCGAAGTGGTCGCTGATTTGCAGGGACCAGTTGCTTTCAGTTGCAAACGGGACAAGCGTTTGTGTGTATGAACATGTCTGTTTGTTTTTTATTTGGATGTAAATAGATAATAACATATATATATATGTGAGGTGTTTTTTGTTTTTTAATACAAACAGACAGATGACAAACTTTTGCGTACGCTAATGCGTTGTCTACACTGAGACGCAAAGTATTAGGTTGGGGAAAAAGTCTTTTCGCATTATAGTATGTATGAACTTGTAATAAAATCTCTTTGGCTATACTATTTGTATCTGGCTGGTTTTGGTATCATTGACAGTTTAAATTTTAAAGAACATTATTCCAAATTCAAATTAGGAAAATGTGTGATTTGCATTTGTTTTTTGTACCGCCAAGATGAGTGAATCTAATGAAGAAATTCGATTCATTTTAAAATTTTACTACACTAAAGGTAAAAATGCAACGCAAGCCGCGAAAACAATTTGCGATGTTTATGGACCTAGTGCAGTGTCTGTGAGAGTAGTACAAATTTGGTTTAAGCGTTTTCAATCCGGAAATTAACGGATAAAATGGATGCCATTTTTGAAAAAGTGGAGCAAGATCGGCATATCAGTAGTTACGACGTAGCTGAAGAACTGGGAATTGGCCACAAAACAGTATGGCGCATTTGAAAAAAACTGGGTACACAAAAAAGCTAGATATTTGGGTACCTCACGAGCTCACTGAAAGAAACCTAATGAACCGTGTACTCATTTGTGATTCTTTATTATGACGTCATGAAACCGAACCATTTTTGAAGAAGCTGATAACTGGTGATGAAAAGTGTATCACGTACGACAAGAACGTGCGAAAAAGGTCGTGGTCAAAGGCCGGTCAGGCTTCACAGACTGTGGCGAAACCAGGTTTAACTCGCAACAAGGTGATGCTGTGTGTGTGGTGGGATTGGAAGGGCATTATTCATTATGAGCTGTTACCACCAGGCAGGACCATCGATTCTCTACTGCGAACAACTGATGAGATTAAACCAAGAAGTTGAGAGAAAGCGGCCGGAATTAATCAACAGAAGGGGTGTGGTTTTTCATCATGATAACGCCAGACCTCACACATCTTTAGCCACTCAGCAAAAATTAAGAGAGTTTGGCTGGGAGGTATTAATGCATCCGCCGTATAGTCCTGACCTTGCACCTTCAGATTTCCACCTGTTTCGGTCTCTTCAGAATTCTTTAGGCAGTGTCAGGTTAAATTCACGAGAGGACTGTCAAAACCACTTGTCACAGTTAATTGATCAGAAATCCCAAAATTTCCATAGCAATGGGATCATGCCCCTACCTACAAGATGGCAAAAAGTTATCGAACAAAATGGTACCTACATACTTTAGTTAAATGTAAATAAAGTATATTAAAAATGTTTTGAATTTTCTTAAAAAATGCGAAGGAACTTTTTCCCCAACCTATTAGTTAAGTCTCATGCACCTGTAATTTCGCCACTTTACAATACAAATGGACTTTTGCTTCACGATGGAAATAGGTATGGTGTTTAGTACTTTCCGGATAAAATCAGGACTAAGAGCACTAATACTTTTATAAAAGTAAAAAAGTACCTATTAGTTATCTATAGTACAAGCTCTGCTTAGTTTGGGATCAGATGGGCGTCTGTAAAGAATGTCCCGGTATATTTATTTATAACGTTTTCAATACAAATATAATATGCTGTCGACCTTGAACAGCTCTTTTGACGCCATCTGAAGAGCCCCATGGCGTTACGCTGCGGGATAACCGTAATGGGGAGCTTACATCGCATCCTAATGGTTTGCAATGGAAATGTAAGTTTTTGGGAGAGCATTATATATATTTCAACAAATACTATAATCTGTCCACCTAGTGGTCGCCCTTGGTCGAAATTCGACCGCTATTTTTTTTTTAATCTTATAAAATGTAATTTATATTATACTAATGGCCCGCTCTGGCTTCGAATGAGGAATATTATATAAGTGTATACATAGAAGCCTGCCCAAAGAAATTTCCTAAATGATAGTGAAAATCGCGTCAATATCTAATGCGTAATTTTTAAAGATATAATTGGAGAAATAGACAGACAGACTTTGTATTAATTTGTACTTTTCATATAATTATAGCTTTCTGGTGCCACTGCTCTGCGCGCAATATGATAATAAAGTGTTTAATTTTCGTTTCACATATAAATATACCGATCCAGGATTGCACATGTACTAGTGTACTCCTGCATGCACTTTAGAATAAAAACACTGTAAATATTTGTATTTCCCTGTTATGTTTGCGATCTCTATGATTCTCGTGGTTCGGTTCGCATCTTATTAAATTACAGCGCGATTCTACGTGACTCGGTGCCGTCGTGATCGTGCCAGCGAGCTCAGTGTTTGCTCGGCGGCACGTGCCGGTGTGTAGCGAGCCTTAATCGATTCTTGAATGATTCGGATCGCGTGTGTCCCATCCGCTGTTGTGGTCGTGCATGCAGTCTCTACACTCGTTAAGTTATATATCAGAAAGTAAGATAGAGCGTTATTTATTTGACGTCCTAACACAAGTTCAATGCAGTATTTATTTCAAATATAAAATTTGAAATAGTATGTAGCTTCCGAAAAATTGATAATATGTGGCCTATGTTCTTTGTATGTACAAAATTTCAGAAAGATAGAATGATTTCTATAGTTTAGTCGTGTAAACTTCACAAGAAAACAGAGTTTGCCTTCCCTAAAACCTTATTCGGATTGTTGCGAATATTAGTAAAAAAAAATTAGATAAGTCCACCCAACCGTACTCATGTGATGAGTTTACGAACAAACATCATTTAATATCTAGTTGTAGAAGATATTACTAGTACAGGAGTGTCATCACTTTAATCGCCTGTGAAAAATACTTTATACGTGTGCTTCGTTTAGTCTCTTAACGCTGTAGGTACCCTTTATTGAACAGGCAGCTACGTCTCATAAAAATAAAGATTGTAACGCACCCCGAGTAACTTAGAACACCTGCCTCACGGAAAAACTCTCAAGAAAATAAAAATGGAGGTGGAAAATTAATAATCAAAAGAAATTTAATTTCACGATGGCTCTCCTATTCAAGAGTGAGACACAATAAGCGAAAGGGTTCCTTTCTAAGGGCAGGTCGGTTCTAAAAAATTGAGGTAATGGAATGTGAATAACAATTCGGGCTCGCGGAGGGTAGTCGGAAGGTGGATGGGGGGATAGATCGATGGTGCGCGTTTGTAGCATCTGTCGTTTAAGAGAACATCGATTATAGTACACACCTCGGTGTTTCTTTGTTTGGGAAGCAGCATTTGACTCCCGTCATCAGTCACTCCCGCTCGGGGGATTAATACCCCAATATAAACAAATGACACGCTTCGTCCCACCCCGAGTCGAGTTCTTCGGCTCGATGAAAAAAGACCCGACGACTATCCAAAGATCCACCTCGCCCTTTATCATTTTGTAAGAGGTTTTGTGAATATTTGATAAATGGTAGCTATGACTTTTGCGATTGATCCTTGAAGGTTCGAATTATGGTAGATGATTGGGCTTTATTGGAGGGATGATTTTTAATGGAGCAACTTGTTTTTTTGCCAGTCTAATAACTTTTCTTTGAGTTTCAGTCGGATCAGTAATTTATCTTGCTAGACATAAAGTTTAGTACATTAGCTTTCTACGAAAAGATTTTCATTATTCATAAAGGTAGTGCTTTAGCTTTCAGATTTTTATCAAATCATTTTATGACAGTATGGAACAGGTAAATAGCGTTTGAGATGTAGCACGCGTAGGGAATAAGCTTTGAGCCTTTCAAGGCTTTGATAGTAAATAAGGATCATGGGATTATAGGAAACAGCGCATACACTCCGCAAAGGATGTAGCTTGGTGCCTTACGCACACGATATATGTACATGCATTTATGTCACGTTTATATACCTCGCCTTTCTCTGAAGGGATTTATGTTGTGAATAAATATTAATTTTAATATTAACTGTATACATTAATCTTACTGTGAATAAATACCGAAAGAAAAGTTGCTTATTTGATATGGTGAGATTGAAAAATAGTGCAATTTCTTATAAATGGGATTTATATGAACTGTTTTAGATTTCAATGACCTTTTTAATGTTAATCATATATAATTGCGTTGTTCATCGTAATAATGTTATGTAAATACGATCAATGCATGTCTTTCAGTACTTAGTTACGGAAAAGACCACATTATATTGCAGTGTGCAAATGCATTGAAGATGTAATGTACGGTGTACAGTATAGATTTTTTTTCTAGCAGGTTGCCAGTGCCTAGTAGAAATATTTTGCTGCTTTAAATCAAGATTAGTTTCAAAATATACAGATTACGTTACCCCAAACATCCCATGTGGGTATTAATTTAAAGAAAGAGCCTTAACAAAATCAATATGTGAGATTCATCTCGTAAAGCTCACCCACATAGATGCATATATAATATATAGTAAGTACAACCCGAATTTGAGCGAAACATATTATACTTGTATGAAAACCCCGATATATCCAGCCCGAGAGAACGTAAGAAGATTATTATGTGGTATTGTACCTATAGGTTGGAAAATTCTCTGGCGTTACTGTACAGTACAGTGCCTTTACCATGAGTTTTTAACGTACGTACTCGCTAGCGACGGCATAAAACATTTCTATGGCAAATGTGTACAACGCCACTAGCGGTCACCTAAAGAACTAAAATCGATAGTACGAGTCGATAGGTAAAAAACCTATCGAAATGTAAACACTAGCGAGTAACGTTTTTTAGCCTTTGCTATAGAAATTCGGTACCATTAGTCACAAATTTGACAGTTGCTATCGAGAAATACTGTATCGATAGTAGTTTCCTCGCTAGTGACTAAAGTAAGTTTCGATAGTAACTCGTGGTAGAGGTACAGGTACACTGGGGAAAATGTACACTGGGGAAAATATGGGGTGTTGATTATTATTATTATTGGTAACAAAGGAGGAGTTTAGACACTTCTATTATGTTACTTGATATTTGTGGGAAAGGCGAACTTTATTGAATTTATTAGTTTTAATTGACAGCACCCTTAAAGGGGTTAGTACTGAAATGGTAAAGATACTCATTTGATTTCAGTTGGAATGTTACGGTTGTTTTTCTCAGCTAAAACTGTTATCACTAGGTGTTGGGTTTGTAGAAATTGCTTCAAAAATATCATATCATATAAACAGTGGTAATCGCTTACCATCAGGCGATACGTCTGCTTGTTTGCCTACCAACACATAAAAAAAAAGCTTTAAAAATATGGAAAAATAATTATTTATATTTTTTAAGTATTTTCCAGTTTGTTTTCCAAGTTCCTTTCTAATCACGGTGTAGACTAAAATAACGGCTATGGATAGATAATAATTATACCCTGGATAACTTGTTTATATAACATCTGTCCGCGGTTTCACCTGCGCTCCTGAGGTATCTAATGGATTATAATATAGCCTATGTCCATTCTAAATAGTGTACAATTCAAAAAGAGAAAGAATTTTTCAAATACGTGCCGTGGTTCCGGATAATACCCCTACCTCTACTCACAAAACTCGCACTCTCTCATTATTACATTAGTATAAATTACATTGATAAAGGCCACTAAGTTAACCCCTTTTGCGAGCAGGATATTCCTGCAAAATAAATATTATGATAGAAAATGGAAAATCTTAAACCATCTTGTAACCAAGTATGTAGTGTGCAAGTAGTCACATAATGCTGGCAAAGTCCCGGGGGGAGGCAAAATAAGCTTTATAAGATTAAGCGGGACACAATACCCCACATGTAACATACCTGGGGATTATACCGGGGGCCTGTAAACATTTGTTGCCCCTACCTGCTTGAGGCGTCTATAAACAGAGGGTTGGTATTTACAAAGAGGCTAGGAAGCGTGGATTTTATTTTTCACTGTCCTTTGGGCCACTTTTTTTAAATTAAAAGCGTATTAAAATAATAATACATTGACAGACTTTATGTGCATGATCGGCTTAGGAATTTTATTATGTAATCACGTGTCTAAAACGCAGTGTGTAGGCTTTCCATCCAAAGTGGTAGTTTGAATGATGATTTTTACCGACTGCATAAAATATGTTTGTATGACATAACAATTAACATTATTGGTATGAATTGCAAACATATTATTTGCAGTAGGTGAACATATAATTAAATTTGTGATATACGGGCAGTTGTTAAATATAAAGGGTCCACTTTTTGCCTATGTAACCCTAAAAACACTGTTTCAGCAGTACTAACTGTGAGCCTGGTGAATCTTATGTGTTCCTAAATAAAATATATTACTTCTATGTGCAAGGTTAAATCATTTATCAATGTGCAAGGTTTTACCTAAATAAAATATCCTAAGCCTTAATCCAGGTTATAAACTATCTATTTGGCAAGATTCAACCAAAACCCATTAAGTAGTTATTCCTTGAATCAAATATTCATCCTCAAACACTTTCGCATTTATAATATTAGTAGGATTCTAATTAAATGTACGTATAAAGTAACTGAAACACAAGATTGCTGCTGCAAACCACAAGGTGAAACGTCGTTAAATCTTCCGTGCATGCATTTACCTAACTTCCCTGTAGTGTCAGTGTTACATTATCCTGACACCCGAGATTAAGCCGAGACGAGATTACAACTATCATTCGAAAAACATATTTTAAAAAATTGGGTGTAAAGTATAGAACGTTTCACACGTTTGTATAACTGGGAAACTTTAAAATTCTTCATCAATCCCTTTTGAATAGCATAGATTGTATTTGTCATTTATTTACTTTTCGTCACACAAAATGGTGGTGAACTTTAAGGACAATGGGTATGGAGTTATGTTACATTAGAAGTCTTTGATGATTATATTTCGTAGTCATTTCCGTGGTTATGAACTTTTAAAAAAAAACTTGACTCTGTTTAGGCCCGCCTGAGGCACTAATAAAGGTCAAAGTTATTGAAGTTACCACTGATTTTGAAGTCCGTCTTTGACTTAGAGAGACCGGTAGGGAACTCCGCGAGTTAATTTATTAATACTATTTTGGCTATACCAATAACTCAAATGTTTAACTAATTTAAAAAGTTTTATTTAATCTTGATTTGTAGATATTTCTACATATAAACTAAAATCATCGCGATTTAAATTCAGTACTCAAGACTTTTAAATTTATTCAATAATAGCTTCCACCCCTCGGTTTCACCCACGTTAGTGTTACTAAAAAGTAGCTTAAGTCTCTCTCAAGCTACGCGTGTGTAACTTCAGCAAGATAACCTTTAAAACGTAACAAACTGACAGAGCACTTTCGAATTCAAAATATTAGTCTGCATTAAATCGTTTAAACAATAACGTTTCAATATCGACAACCAGAATAGAGCTGGTTTCAAATTAATTAAAGTTAGGCGTTTCGCCTGCTTCGTATCTATCGGAGTTAGTCATTACTTAATGTTACTTAGGGATTGACTTAAGTACTTTGAGGGCGAATCTATTGTTGAACAAACGACTAGAGGTGTACGTAATTTTGTGGGACAGGAGTTCCACTTTGATTGAATTTAAGAAGACTGACAGACTTTAAGTGGTTGGCACCAGTTCACAGAATGACACAGCTTATTAAATTTACAACGAAATTTCATTTTGTGCAGTTAAGTAGTAAACAACCGTGGAAAATATAATTTAAGGCTTCTTATTGTTACTGAAATCATTTATCTACAATCAATGTTTGCCTCAAGTGGTTCAGTGGTTTATAGTTCGGCAAGAAGAGGTCCTAGGTTTGATTCCCCTGTTGGACAAGCTGATGATAACGGTTATTTGTTTAGGAATGATTACCTATAGCTTTAGATTGGTAATGAGTCTGAGAGACGGCGCCAATGCTAACCACATGTTACTCACTCTTTTGTTTAGGTAAAGAAAGAGATGTTGATAAATTTGAGTAATGTTTTATTTCCTGTAGAACACTATCGGTACTAATAAAATAGCAACCTTCAGAGCCGGCGTTAGAGTATATTTAATTTAGCCAACATAGCAGATAAACGGCAGAACAGTGTTGATTCTCAGATGTCCAAAAAGGTAAGACATTGGTTGTATCATCATTATTCAAATTTGAACTTTAACAATTGACAAATAGAGTGTTATTTACTTAAGGAGTACATTCTTCCTCAAGATCACTTGTCGCATAGATTCAGTTTATTCCTCACTTTTGGCATGGGTACAAATACTCACGATAGTGTCAAATATCTTTCGGATATCGGTACAAATAAGCGACTATTTCACGCCTCAATAATCATCTAGTGACAGTGTTGGGTTTTATACACTCTTTTATTGATAGAGAAGTTAACATTCAAGAAAACGTATGTCTGTCCCTTTTTACTCACGTTTCAGAGGTGTCTTATGTTTTCTCAAGATAATGTATAGATATCGGTTCCGGTTTCACGTGCCTTGCATTTTTTTTTATTTTACACCCTGACACAGAACAAACATTCATGATAATTATTAGAGTTGGTTGGGATTGGAACCCACCTGTGGCTTCGCCCAGAGTATCTAACCACGTCGATAACCGGCCGGTAATAGACTTAGTTTATTGGTCCATGTTTTGGTTAATTGGTGAATATTTTACGTTTTCGGAATTAAAATATTGACGTTGGTTTTTCATTTTAATATTTATGTAATATTAACCACTACCCTTCGGTTGAGAAATAAAACGAATTTTCGAAAAAAACCTGCCACGTATTTTAATAAAGTTGCCTGTGAAATGCAATTATTTTGATGCACTTACGGTTGTGCATTTTACTGTTAACGTGTCGCTTATGAATAATTTATCGATTGCGGTTTTTAACATAATTTTTACATTAATATAAAAACTGGGCGTGTGATTAAAAATGTTACCTTGATGATTTCCTTGTCAGTTCTTCTTAGTTAAAAGCTCACTTTTGAACCGGTGGTATTCTCAGTAACTTTGACCTTCATAAATGCCTTCGCGGGCCTAAACTGAATAATTGGTATGGAACTTTGAATTTTAAATATAATACATTTATAATTTTAAGGAGATTGCTCAAAAAATCCAACCTTGTCACGAGAATAATTATCTTTATTCCATTTTAGCATTGGCATAATTCAGTAAGTACCTCTAATAAAGGTAGAAAATAGCGTTCGTCCCTTTTAAGTTAGGAAGGGAGTCCCCAAGAACTCATTTTATATAAAGGCCTGTAAAACACCTAACTCACGCGTGAAAAAGCTAATATTTCCAGTAGGAAAGCTTTGAAATCGTTCATAACATTTAATTTAGAAAAAGGAGCAGGTCTGAAAATATAGATAGATATATATAAAACCCTAGCTGTAGCGGCAGGAGTTTTGCAACAAAATTTTTTTGTTAAGAGCTTTTGTACTACACAAATGACTTAAATTTCATTGGTATCGGATATAAAGATATAGTATAAGACACTTGAAAAATATAGCAATTATAGCGTATCTATTAGTAATCTGGTTGTTACATAGTATGCGTAACGGACATTCTTTTTTATTTCTGCTTCTCGATATTTTCCTTGACAGAAAGTTCAAACTCTTTGTAGGATTCGAACGTCCTTTCTATTGACATTTGTCTGCGTTGATTCTGAGGTATCATGCCCTTGAAGCTAATAGGGCAGAACACTACCCAATGCTTTCTTTTACTATTTAGCCCATAGCGATGAAACTTCTTTGAGTTGTCCTACGTCAGTGGCGGACTTAATAAAATAATTTAAAAAATATAGCCTAGCAATGAAAGCCGGCTGATGATCACGAATAAATATATTCTAGACCCAATCTATCATTTGTATAAAACATGTAAACTTATTGAGTACCATGCTCGTTTTGCTCAGTTGGAGGCTGACTTCCAAACCGGTGGTAGCCGGATAAACCGAATAAATGGCTTTGAATTTATCGGCCAAGTTATAAGGAGACTCTACCCGAGTCTAAATGTCATAGGTTTGATTCTTTGGAGTTGTAATTTTCAATGTAACATTGTCATAACTTTGTTATTTTCGTAATTGGTAAGTTAACATACTCTGTACTGAGAGCGCTGGTTACTTCTGTTAACAGTATTTTCTATACTACATATTTTTACAGAAGATTTTAAGGACAAGTATAACCAAGAGGGTGGTCGTATGCAATCAATTTTATTGACTTGGAGCTGGATTATATTATTTTCCTTAAGTGCCGACAAATTGCGGGTCTCTCTTCCTCATCCGATGAATATAGACATTTTTTCTTATGATATAATAATTATACTTTCGATAAGTAAACGACACGAGTATTAAAAAAAACTGTCGCTGACATATTGTTTTTCGTTTTGAAAATATGACTTGTATATTTAAGGTTGTTCAAAGAACATAGAATTTTTCAATATTAACATCCAGCCAGTATTATCAATAGATACCATAAGAATAAAGAAGAAAAAAACATGTTAATATTTATGTAATATATTTTGAACTACACAATAGGTCATCATTTAGACAATTTCGTGGTCGGGATTGTTTATATAGATATTATACTGATATTATCCCACTAGGTCGCTAATAATTAATAAGCAATCATCACATGTTAAGACTCACAGCCACAGAACGTGTAGCTACTCATTTATCTTTTTACTTTAGAACTTTTAATCAAATTTGATCCTAACCCGATTTAACAGCTAGAACAAATTAGGAAATTCAATAATTTGAAGCGGTTTCAGAAATTAATTTTGAATCCCGTCGCGTTACATCGGGACAACGCCGACGTCAGCTCCTCCCGGGAAAAGTAATAGCTTTATGAATTTCCCTACATTTCTTTTTTTCCGAATTACTCCTTCGTGTAACGAACGAAATTCAATTAGGCATGTCATATATGTGCGCCGTGTAGTTTTAAACGTGGAATACGCAAAATTGTAACAACACAGCGGATAATATTTTCTGACAGTATAAAATATAAACATTAAAAAGAGGTGGATGACTGACGGAATTAAACGTCATAAGCAGATATTTCAGCAGCAGAATTCAAGCGTACTTTGTAGCCTACTACGAGTGGTTTGCCCATTATTTTATTAAACATTTGTCCGGAAACAAGAGACGCAAACGTTCGCAATAACGTTACCTGTAACATACGAAAAACAACTCATTTCTCAAGGCCTTGGCCCCCTCCAACGCCGCGCGAGCGCCCAAATCTGCGGATGTATCGTGGTATGTCAGCCGATCCGTAAAAAGCAATTCTAGCCGCGCCGTTTGCCTTCTTCACCGTACATTTAATGTGAACAGTTGTAGTTTATTTATCTTTGATTCAACCCGCGATCGAATGCTATTTCGGAATCGTGTCGTGTCAACGGATCCTTTTCTGTGGCTGGCACCATCGTACCTCGATTTAGTGATTTACTAACAAGCTTTATATAAATCGTTTTGGTTCATAGAACTCATAATATTTACTGATCACGCAAACTTCTCTCTACAGTTTAGGATTGAAATATGAACGAAGAAACTGACATGGATAAATGTAATTTATACTTATATTATAAAGATGTAAATTTGGTACCATTTGATGTTTCACTGATAGATCTACACTATTCCCAAGTAATATAAGTTATCTTATAATCTCGGGCTACATTCGATTCTTCGGCAACGCAGGTGAGAATCCTCGGTTTGGTTGCTAGTAATTTTATTAAGTAAGTTTTTATATCCACGTCTGTCAATCTCTTTTTATATTTAAACAGGTGAAGCAGTGCCGATGTTAGGGGACGTGCTCGGTCTCTCTACGATATAAGTTCTACGATTAAAGCTCTACGATTGAAGCCTTACGATTTAAGCTCTACGGTTGAAGCTCTACGATTTCAGCTCTACGTTTTAAGCTGTGTGATTTAAGCTCTACGGTTGAAGCTCTACGATTTAAGCTCTACGTTTTAAGCTGTGTGATTTAAGCTCTACCGTTGAAGCTCTACGATTGAAGCTCTACAATTTAAGCAAAACGACTTAAGCTCTAGGTTTTATGCTGTACAATTTAAGCTCTACGTTTTAAGCTGTGCGATTCAAGTTCTACGTGCTGTTCTCTACTTTTACTCTACGATCACGCTCTGTGCTGTACGCTCTGTGTTCTATGAACTACGTTCTGTGCTCTAAGTTCTAAGCTCTAAGCTCTATGATCTACGCTCTTTGCTCTATGTTCTGCACTCTACTTTCTATGCTCTATGCTCTACTCTCATGCTCTGTGGTCTACGGTCAATGCTCTGTGCTCTATGTTCTATGTTCTACACTCGGTGCTCTACTCTCTATGCTCTATGCTCTTAGCTTTAGTATCTATGTTCTGTGCTCTATGCTCTCTACTTTACACTCTGTGATCTATGTTTATTAATAGATATGTTCTAGAAAAAAAATATTTAAAAATTAACAAAGTGTTCAATCGAAATAAAAACATATAATACGTGCATAAAAATGTTTCTTTAATAACAAGAAATAATAAATATTTCAAAAAATGTAATATATTATAATAATATTCTTGCCCGGGGTGTCAGTGGCCCTAACACCGGTACTGCAGGTGAGAGCATCCTCGTGACGCGGAGTCGAAAAGGTTTGTTAAGAATCCAGACCATATAAATTGTACATTTGTAAGGTACAAGTTATCTTATTTTCTTTCAGCTATTCGTTCCGAGCATTTTACTTTATATCAACAGAAATAAGACGTGAGAGTATAACTGGGTTTTGAAGGAGCAAAATACGAAAAATCTAATACCATTTTATATTCACCTTAATGGGAGACTTCAGTCGTCTACTGGTACTTGAGTTTTTCTTTAGCTTATTAGCGAAAGAGCATTTTTTTTTCTCTGAATAGGAGCAATTTTTTTAAATGAATGGATTTCAAGGAGCTGCCCAGACACTATTATATTTGCAAATGCTGTTAATGAAATGACACGATACTGGCAATATGAGAGTCGGAATTAAAACTCCGGAATAGGGTAGGAAATATTTTGTATATAATAGATAAAAATAGTGGTCAAATACGAGTCAGAGACGTACTCGAAGGGTTCTGTATAACCATACTATATTTAACAGCCGAAAAAGTACGTTATTATTTTGTGTGCCCCTGTAATTTTTTACTTTTTTTTTAATTTGTTGTTATAGTGGGCATAGTTGTACATACTCTGTGAAATTTATAAGTCTATATCTATTACGTAGCCCAGTGACAGACGGCCGGACGACCAAGTTGTGACAAACACACAAACAAACGCATTTTTAATATTATATATATCTCTTTTTATCTATCTTATTAAAGAAATTATGGAAGCTACTTTTGTGTAAACCAGAAAATAAACCCTGAATCCAGGGTATAAAGACATAATAAAATAAAAGTTTTGTTACACTGCGGCTGTAGCATTGGGGATAAATTGTATAATGCAAGCCACAAGAGTGTAAAAACACCTGGGACTTTCCATTAACCCAGCGTTGGACTAATATGCTATAACACTATAGGCGGGCGTAAATACAGCTGGAAATATTGTACATAGTTACTTTTAGCACGCAAACCGCATGGTCAGCTTACTTTATGAGCTTAAAAAGCTATTTTATAACAGCTATTCATGTTACAAATAACTATACTACCATGTTGTTTTTACATAATTATAAATGCAAAAGTAGTGTTTGTTTATTTATTTCTTTTTTATCATCCGGATGTTTTACACGAGGATTAGCTGACAGGACAGAGTACTAATATTCTTTAATATAAACTTTGTACTGTAGCATATAAATTATCCAGTAAAAACTCAAGGAATATATAGAGTATTAAAAGGAAAAAAGGTCACAATAAATTACATATAAATTTAATAAGCGATCTTCACATTTATTATCGACGAAAAGATAAGTTTTGGATCTAATAATGAGGCATTTATTCCACCAAAGACGTTTTTAAGGCACATTGCCAATCCCGGGCTGCAGGTAATTATTTCTATACAAAAAAACGTTAATATTACCTTACCCAGTGCCTAGAACTAAAGTTATGCTAGAGATGGACCACAAAGGGGGCTATCATTCTATTTAATGACTCGTTATATAATATATCTGCCGCATCCAAACATAATAAAAATATCCGTTATCCGATTTTCCTAAGGGAATGCAAGGTCACGCTCCTTGAATTTCCACCCTCGGTTAACGTCTCCCCGCAGGCTGTATGCGCTATACGTAGGTATGTCTTTGTAATAGCCTTACTCTGTGGTAGGTATATGAACAAATGTTGCCGACACTTTTCATTTTTACTTTATCTGGTCGACTGCTTACATCGTATTTACCTGACTATTCTTTATTTTATTAGACCTCATTTCTTTATGGCCAGATATATTTAAAAAAAATTACAGTTTTTTATCAGAAGACTAAAACACGCTATTATAACCTCATCCGAGTGGGACAAGAACAGGTTGATCAGTGACACTAGCCATAAAACTCCATGTTTTCATATAAGAACTTTTTATTGGTATTTTGTAATGCCATAGAAAAAAATATTTTATTTCTTATGAAAATAGGTCAATTATGAATCCGAACCACATCCTAGAGAAAGACAGCTGAATTTTAGCCGTACCAACTAAAAGAAGCCAAGAAAAAAATAAACATATATACCAGCTTGTGGCTATGTCATAAACTTCCGTGATTATCTGAAATCATTTGATGTACGGCATTGTTTTAGTTAAGTATAAAGGCAAAGGTTGCTTTGTGGCGGACCCTCTGTCTTGCCTGATCAAACAACGACTACCCTTTAGTACCTTAAGGGGTAAATTTGACAGTTTATTTGGACAGGTTCTTGTCACTTTTGTTGGTAGCCTTTATGGAATAACTACCTTCGGCTCCGCGGTTTCATCCGCATTCCCAAGCGATCTAGAGTTGGTATTCTGTGTAAATCCAGGATATATTCGTTTTATTAAAGCTATAATAAACAGTGGATTCACACATAGAAGTGCGTACTGGGAAGTACTACCACCAAATTTCGGTATTGATTGAACAATTTTCCGTATCAAAACAAAGGTACAATATCTAAAACAAAACAAGGATTTCTTTGCTAGTGAAAAGCAGGAAAATCCTCATTTATTTCGCTTTCCGCGATAAGAGCCGTACCGACAGTGCCTATTGTGAGCCGGCTCCTGTCATCTGTCAGATTCCACAAAGCACCATGTCTAAAACCAACCGAAACTGGATTGATTTAATTCTTTTTTCGAACCGAATAATACACGAGCCGACGGCACGGCGAAAACACACGAGTGGAATATTTATATGTGCCTATAGCAACCCAATACTTGTGATCAAAATTTGTCAGAACGCGAATCGGATAGTTTGCGAATGTCACAATGTATTTACTCCTTGATATTTCTACATTTCACTGGTACATTGTTGTTTACCCAAACAGAAATTGCTCAAATGGATACTAACCGCACTTTGAGGTCTATTCGGACATCTGTAACTGAATATTGGTGAATTTAATGTGTATTTATTTTGAATACTGAACTTGCTGGGCAGGTTCCTGTGCTATTGATTGAGAGAACGGACGTCTGCCAAATGAAATGTCTCATCAATCATGATCATTTTGGCAGACGGTGACTCGCTACTGACTAAATGGGCCCCCATGAGCACAAGAGTAGCCACCAAAAGGTGATAATGGCCGCAACATTAGTGTCAGTAGCTAAGGGTATCGAGAGGTGTGCTGCAGTTTCGCAGACGCTACTCCTGGCTTTATGCATTTAACACTTCCACCCATCGAGCGTATAGCTCTCGCGCTCCATTCGGGCCGGCCAGTGAAGGCAAGCCGAAGGCGGGGTCGTTGGTACCGCCTCCAGGAGGTCTCGGGTCCGTGGTGTCGCTACTCACCAACAGCTCGCTAAAGCTGCCCTGCGGCTTTATGTTATTACATGAATGAATAAATGGCATAAATCTCGGCTAGGTACTCGAAGTTCCTGGGTTGGATTTCCGAGTCGAGCAAGGTAATATAAGCCTTCCTTATTAAGAAATAATATTTAGAATTATTGTTACCTCAGAGAGTGTGACAATGCTTATATAAATGTTTATATGGGTCTCATTAATAAGAGCACTGCCTTCCTCTTCGGGATTAATGTGCGTGAAGATAACAAAAGGCTTGGTATTTTGGTCGTCACTTATCTCGCTAGCATTGTGATCAAACAACCCTATCCAATGTTATCTATACACATATATGTAATTTCAAAAAATGAGCAAAGTAAGCTTTAAGACATAAAACAAAATGTAACTGACGTCACGTATGCCGCTTAGCAAACCTTACATTAGATACCCATGACATGGAGGTTGCTTGTGAATTAATGAATTACCATCTTATCACGGCCGCCATATTGTGCATTGTTAACAAAGACAATTGATCGAATGGGGATTCAGTTGCAAGAGTCCCGTACATACTAACAGGTGAAGTTGAATAAACGCTTATAAAAAGTTTCGTCGAACGTCCAGTCTGCAACAAAAGAGAAGAGAGAGCCGGATGCGGTCGACAGAGATAGAAAACAATGGATTTAGAGAAAGGAGGCATAGCTGACATTGACAGCGTGTCAACCGTGGTCTGTATTTCAATTGCCATCATAGAATAAGCCATGAGATGCACCAAACAATAGCAATCTATACACATTCTGACAGTTAAACAATTTCTATTGAACCTGCAGTGACAGAACAGACGCTAAAACATGAGTACAGAGTATTTTCGTTTTTATCAGGCCATAGACTAATTCTGATATTTTATTTCTTACTGGCAGTAATAAAACTAGGACGAATAGTTATCAATATGAAGAATTATATTGTAAGCTTGTAACTAAACAGGCATGGGACTAATTTCTTGTTCAAGTTTGTGTTTGGCTCTAATCGCTCTATGATAAGTGCTACAGTGGCCTAAGGTTGTGATCATACAATGCCTAGAAGGGAACTGGCTCTCAAGAGTTGGTATTGGCATTTTCAATCAGCCAGGCGGGTACTGCAAAGAACCATTGCTCTGGTTACCTTACGACGTTTTCCTCTACCAAACGCTCAAGCTTATTGTGAGATTCGAACCCACGACTCTCCTCACGGCATTCAATGTCTCTACCAATTGAGCTATCATCGCTTTAAATGGTAATCCGATAAGCTACCTCGAAAATTTTGGAACAGACGGTTGTTTTTTATTTCTACCTTTTTTACTTTTTCCCTAAGGGAGGTGACATTACTCAGTTACAATCAATAGAAATTGTATCGATTTTTTTAATATCCAAAGGAAATTGAGTTCTAATTTAACTGGCGTAAAATTACTTTTTTATTCTACTACTATTCTGTCCATAAAAAGTAAACGGAATGCTTAACATAAAATTTGAAAAAAAAGGCGGCCATTGATTTGATAGCCTAAATAGAGCCTAGGACGCGAGGTTGTAATCCGTGCGTATCCCGTAACGCGGCGTTCCACCCGCTCTCGTCTCCCGCTAGACAGGTAAAATATTTTTATTACCCCCATCCGATGGTTAATAGTGCCCATTACGTGGTTCATTGCCCTGTTTATTTTTTCATGAAAGTACACAGTATACCCTTTTATTATTAAAAGTGAGGGAATTTAATTAAAACCTGTTGCAGTATACTTAAATATTTAATGTAATGCTGCAAAAGTGAAATACGGTCAACGTTATGCGTCCGCAAAGAGAGTTTTACGTCCGACGACCCGATGACAACATCACGTGTTATAGTGTAAGTATGGTATATTTGCTTTATTTTATTTCATACGGAATTTGTGCTTTGCGGCTCACACGTTCAGGGTATTGCGGTAGAAATGCATGCTCAGTTTGTTATCATACAATATGCGTATTGACTTTAGCAGATATTTTTTTAAAGACAATTTTGGGTGTATCAATTTAAATTCTTCAAGGCTTTAACTCCTGAGGCAAAGTAATATTAACTTTTCTTTATATGGAAATGATTAGTTGATGATTCTTACGCTGAAAATGGTCATCAAATGTTATTGAAGGAATTAATAAATGAGTCAATTACATGTCAAATTGGGAGTTAAAATATCATCGGTGGAAAAGGGGTGAATTACAGATATGTACTGGCTACCTCTTCTAGGATAATGGGCGTAAATATAAATGAAAACCATAAGAAATATAATTTGTTTTATGTTCTTAACATAATTTCGTTACATCTAAGAAATTAACTACAATGAAAGGTATTTCTGTGGATATGAAAGTGGTTGAAGTGGGAAAGGGTTCTTAAGTTTTAATTTGACTATTATTATAAACTAAGTGTGCCCGCGACTTTCAACATTTCAAATGTAAAACCACATTATAAAGTAAAAACACATCGTGAAACCAAATTATACAATTTAAAGTACAACTAAAGAGTACTAAAGAGTACTAAACGTTATAGTACTATAAAGTACAATAGTACTCATATGGCGGCGTCTGTAGTAAATTATTATAGGCAATGTTTTGGATTCGGTCTGTTAGAAGTGTATGGCACATAAAATAAATGGTATTACTGAGAACTCGGCACATATACGTAATGATAAGTGCTTTGATATTAAGTAAATATACGTTTTATGCAGTTTATACTTAGGTTTAGTATGTAGTACAATTTCTACTTAATATAGGGTGTAAATTATTAGTTATCTGATTTCCATTGTGCGAATACGCTAGTACAGTATATTATTCACAAGCTAATGAACCAGGAGCTTTGAAAACAAGACTTTATGTTTCCCCAAACTACGTTCCAGTTACCTGTGAAAACTACATTGAAATTCGTCTAGAAGTATCGGAGATTAGCATGTTCAAATAGAGACAAAGTTTATAGAATGGTCTCATTGTATTCTGGTAACTTTGACCGCAGTCAGTTTTTGGCAAATATTTTCAATGTACAGATAGGACGGTTCTACAGTTTTATTATAGTACGATAAGATAGAAGTCAGACCTAGATTCGACAAGCGTCACGCTTTCTATATTTATTTATTAAACTAAGTCTGGCTTACATATGACGTATTTAGAGAGCTGTAATATTGAGTGATCTGCAAATGAAAGACGATGAAGACTGGAGTGAGAATTAAAATAAAATTTTCACGTGAAATATTTTTCATGTGACGTATTATAACATCGAGTGAGTGAGTAATGGGACTGCAAAGCGTAGTTTTTATCAGTAAGAATATTATCATTGTTAAATTATAACTTTTTATACTACTAAGGTGACAATGAAGCTGAGGGTCACCTATTGACACTTGCAACGCCAGAGGAATAACGACAAAAGTCACATTAACATCCTTGAAGAACCTCAAGCTGAACTCTCTATGAGAACCGTGGAGATCATTCTGCTTGGTAGCAGAATGATCTCCACGGTCCTGATCCTCCCAATAAGAAGCTCCTTTGAAACTGTGCTAGACCAGTCACTGTTACAGTATGAAGATCGAAAACATCAGCATAGGTATAAATCAACAAGAGATTCCTCGGATATGTCGATAATGCCGGACACACCACACATTCGGCCTAATTTTGCAGCAATATATTTGGCAATACGCGCGTATAAATCCACAGGTTTAGTTGTGACAAAAAAGCGCCACCGAGGCCTTTATCCGCGGCAAATCGGCATTAATGGCCAGCCCGAATGTTGTATTTGCATATTCATGACACGAAAAACCCCTTGATATTTTATAATGTCGCATGATCGTTTAACCGGGCAAAAAGTGTCACGTCACTTTATTTTCGCTCGACACGAGAATATTTTTAGTGGAACGCACTTGAGTAGCGCTTGGTGCTTCGGGTGGTCGTGTTTTATTCAATTGGACCGGAGTTTCGGAGGTCGGTGTTAAAAATTTCAATCATATTTTTAAAAAATATTTGAAATTCAATTGAGTTCGTTCGACGGTGAGACCCGACGTATGTTGACTATCGACGTGTATTTGCGTGTTCACATTTACGAGGATGTATAATTATAGAAGCAATTAGCGACTTACCCAGGCTTTGCTTGATTGGAATAATATCAATATATAAACCCTTCGGGTTTTTCTAAATAACGGTAAAATGGATGTAGAATATGTTTATTTTATTTTTCGAAAGCACTTGCTGCTCTAGCTGACCGCATCATATACTAGCTTCCGCCTACAGAGGATGTTTCTCCTAGACGTAAAGTATCTTATGTGAATCCATGACATATTCTACCTGTGAGCCAAATTTCAGTGAAATCCAATCAGTCCTTCAGTATTCCTCTTTTTTAGAATATGGTATTTTATGAAATCGAAAAGCACTTGTTAATACTCTCTTGAAAATACATTGCGTAGTAACTACAGACTTTAAAAGCTTTTATTAAAAACGTAGTAAAAGTTGTCAGTTTACCATAGTACAAGCTCTGCTGAACATGCAATCAGATAACCGTGTGTGATGAACATTTCAGAAAAAAATCTCATTTTAGCAGCAATATTGCGACTTACATAAAACAGTAATAAAGTACACATTTGACAGAAGGTACGACCTATGTCCGAAGGGTTTCTGTACATGAGATAGCGTTCCCTGAACGTGATTAATGAGAGCCCTTGTCTTGAAACATCTCGTCATCCCAGCGTTGGGCTTTTAATATTTAATAAGGGTTGTAAACTTTTGTTTGTGTATGCCGAATCGGTCTGCATTTGACATTATGTTACATTAGTACGCCGTTCTCAAACGGTTAAACAGTTTTAGACATTCCCTATACATACAGTTTTTGGAACAATCGTTCAATGTCTGAGACATAGTCAGGTAAGGACTAAATTCTTGTTATATTTTAATTAGATGAAGAGAGAAAGAGGGTCTATCTATTTCACTTTCGCCATAGTGTTTTAGTGATGTATTAACTGCTTAAATATGGTTTTGATCAAACTGACAGGATTTAATGTCATCTCATTTTACTTTAAAGAAAGATAGAGAGTTTCGTAGATTTAAGTTAAAGGTAGTCTGGACTATTCCAGATTAGTTTAAAGGAAATCTTTTCAAGATTATGAATGTGATAGTTAAATTATTGGCCTACCTTTACGTCTGATTGGAGCAACGGCTTGACTTGATTATGACCTGAGCTATTTACAGAGCAAAAGTAAGTTTAATTTTATTAAAATTCTCGACGGATTTAAGGTCCGATTTAATTTCCAATCTATACTAAAGGCAATATATCAGCATTTCGCTTAATAACCTTATAGCTTGTTAACTATCCAACTAGACACCGTAAACACTTCCCAGCCAGTCGATAGGGTTCACACGTGATCGACATGTCAACCAGCCCAAGAACATAGGGTTGCCACACAAACACCCAATCAGCATGTTGACTTGATTTTGTATTTACAAATCTGGCAATACTAGTACAGTTGTGCAGATAAAGCATAGTGTAATGAGTATAATATTTATTATTGACAAAATTCGAATTGACTTATGGAGAATTTAATGAAGTATATTATAATAAATGGTAGTGAAGTATATTGTGTTTGTTTTGAGTAAATATTTGGTATTACGGAAAATTCTTTCGCTTTAATAAATCGTCATTATTCCTGATTGATATTATAATGTTTGAATTCCAGGTAAGTATATACTTAAAACAAGTGAAATTAAAAGCCAATTAATAATGTTAGGGCTTTACATTTTGTATAAAATATATTTTATTTGTTTAGTTTTTACCTTTTCTCTAAGTGTCTTATTTAGTTGTCTTTTAGAGAAGAACTAAAACACAGAACATTCGAGAATCACAATACTAAATAATGTTAACGCGCGGAGATATTTTCACACGGAAAAACTTTACTATTCCTATGTGGATTGTCGTACAACGCTTAAACCGGCAAATATTTAATGTATCTATCTATGTGTAGCAATTTCCCTCAGTAATTGAGTACCACGCCTGCACGATGTTTGTCTGCGATACAAATTGCGTTATCAAGATGGTAGTGTGGGGCAGTTGTAAACTTATTTTACTGCTATTGATATGGATATTCGAGTAAGGCACTCTACAATGTGGCTAACGTATTTAACTCTTGGCCAATAAACAGAGACCTCTTACCCTTTACACGGGTCTATGGATTATTTAAGAACACAAAAGTTATAATATTAGGTTGGGGAAAAAGTCTTTTCGCATTATAGTATGTATGAACTTGTAATAAAATCTCTTTGGCTATACTATTTGTATCTGGCTGGTTTTGATATCATTGACAGTTTAAATTTTAAAGAACATAATTCCAAATTCAAATTAGGAAAATGTGTGATTTGCATTTGTTTTTCGTACCGCCAAGATGAGTGAATCTAATGAAGAAATTCGATTCATTTTAAAATTTTACTACAAAAAAGGTAAAAATGCAACGCAAGCCGCGAAAACAATTTGCGATGTTTATGGACCTAGTGCAGTGTCTGTGAGAGTAGCACAAATTTGGTTTAAGCGTTTTCAATCCGGAAATTTACGGATAAAATGGATGCCATTTTTGAAAAAGTAGAGCAAGATCGGCATATCAGTAGTTACGACGTAGCTGAAGAACTGGGAATTGGCCACAAAACAGGTTTGGCGCATTTGAAAAAAACTGAGTACACAAAAAAGCTAGATATTTGGGTACCTCACAAGCTCACTGAAAGAAACCTAATGAACCGTGTACTCATTTGTGATTCTTTATTACGACGTCATGAAACCGAACCATTTTTGAAGAAGCTGATAACTGGTGATGAAAAGTGGATCACGTACGACAAGAACGTGCGAAAAAGGTCGTGGTCAAAGGCCGGTCAGGCTTCACAGACTGTGGCGAAACCCGGGTTAACTCGCAACAAGGTGATGCTGTGTGTGTGGTGGGATTGGAAGGGCATTATTCATTATGAGCTGTTACCACCAGGCAGGACCATCGATTCTGAACTCTACTGCGAACAACTGATGAGATTAAAGCAAGAAGTTGAGAGAAAGCGGCCGGAATTAATCAACAGAAGGGGTGTGGTTTTTCATCATGATAACGCTAGACTTCACACATCTTTAGCCACTCAGAAAAAATTAAGAGAATTTGGCTGGGAGGTATTAATGCATCTGCCGTATAGTCCTGACCTTGCACCTTCAGATTTCCACCTGTTTCGGTCTCTTCAGAATTCTTTAGGCAGTGTCAGGTTAACATCACGAGAGGACTGTCAAAACCACTTGTCACAGTTGTTTGATCAGAAATCCCAAAATTTCCATAGCAATGGGATCATGCCCCTACCTACAAGATGGCAAAAAGTTAACGAACAAAATGGTACCTACATACTTTAGTTAAATGTAAATAAACTATATTAAAAATGTTTTGAATTTTCTTAAAAAATGCGAAGGAACTTTTTCCCCAACCTATTATCTTAATTATCTAATACCTTTAGTAATAATTAGTCCTTTCAGGCCGAGAGCCGATATATACAGCCTGATGATTTACACTTATTGAACGCAAAATTATTTCTATTGTATTGTATTGTGTGTTGTCAGAACGCCTCTATCTACCGCATTAATAGGGTTCCCTTTAACTTAACCACCGTATGATGTTCTCATGTAACGAAGTCAAAGTCATATGGATGTTAGGCACCAATAGAATTACCGGCGCACTAGATTTTTAATTAAATAACCACGTGTGAGCCACGCCACTTACACACCGACTAGTAGTCGCCTCCCAGCCGCCCGGTCTTTTTTTTACGACAGACGACTGACAATCATACAGACAGTATCATACTGTCATAATCATACAGTACCGTGAAATTACAGGCACATGAACGCGTTGGCGATGTCCATGGTGTTGCGGGTGTCCATGAGCGGCGGTGGCCGATTGCCATCGGGTGGACCGTCTGCTTATTCTATAAATATGTTTCGAATTCAATTAATTCTATATGTAAAAAATTTAATTGAAACATGCTGTATGTAGCCTTTAAATAAATTAGGAAACAAAACAAACCCAATAATAAACCATATAATTTAAATTTCGAACGTAACAATATGAAAAAATGTTTTTTTTCCGTCTAGCCCCCTTTCACAACGCGCGATAAGAAATTTCGTTCCAAATGGTATATGTAATCGCCTCTATGGCCGACTGGTATGAAGCTGGGCTTAGAGGTTGGAGGTCCGGGGTTCGATTCCTGGGTCAGTAGACAGTATGCTAAAATCCTTTATTAGAAATGATTGCTTGTAGTCCGGGAGTAATGTGCCTGACAGATGGCGACAATGCTTACCCGATGTCACGTTGGGAATTCAAATATCTTCGGCGGAATGTGGGTCCCAGTACTTATACCTCTACCTATCTCTTCGGAGATAATGAACGTGAAGATATATGTAGTTGGTAAATGTGATAAACTTATGCATTACTAGATTCCGTCCCGCGGTTTCTCCCGTGTTCCCGAGGGATCTGATATTTCTTAGGAATAAAAGTTTAATAATTATATTAGTCTGGAATATATTCTAACTCTATTTACAAAACAGTTGATTATGTAAAGACGAGCTTTAATGATTCTTTCAAATGAAAGAAGGTGGTGGTTCGAATCCTACTATGAGCTATTTGTCTTAGTGCAAGAAAATGTATTGGTAAATTTTATACTTCTATGGCATTACTCAGAAATAATCTGTAACAGCCACTGATCCGGCCGTGTGATTCTATAACGCTAGCTCGACAGTCACCCAGACCCCAATGCTCTGTCTCTTTCATTATATGCTATCACGTGAGAGGCGACTCAACGAAGTATGTATTCGGAAATACAAGGGCTGGTCTACATGCGTTCATAATTTCGAAAACAAATAGATTTTCGACTACAAACGACGTTTGCAATTAACCTTCTCGTCGCAACGCCTCGTTTGCTTCGAGGATGTGAAGATTAAAACGTTTACCCTCTACATGTGTTGTTTACATTCAATTGTCGCTGTTTACGTCAACTGCGAGAGGCTAACTAGGAAATGCGAATGTATCATGCCTTTGACGCGACGTTTCTTAAACTGTAGTTTGCGTACTCCACAGTAAGGGGTACGCGGGACGTGAGAAACTGACTATAACTGGCTTAAAATTAATATATATATAATCAAATATTAATAATAAAATTACCTCCAAGAATTAATTGGGTCCCATTGGCTGGAGTTTGAGAACCCTTCTACAAAGTAAGGGTTGATAAAAAAATACTATATTACGCCCATTATACCCGTAGGCGGACAAACATTACTAAACCAATTTAACATGTTGTGGGGATTGTAGCGATCGTTCGGGCGCGTCAGCAATCTAGATGGCAGAGTGAAGAAATGTCCCGTGGATTTATTTGAAACTAATAAACGAGTGAAGCTTTCGACTGACCCTTTATTCTTTTAAAAAATAATCGTAGAACGTGTTCAATTAAACAAAACAAAAGGTAACCAGAGGCGTTTCTGCTTCAACAAAGTGAACGGAGGATCTACATTAAAGTCCCTCTGTATTTATGCCTAAAGGGTCCACTCTCCAGCCATGCCTAATAATTAAAATATACAGAGCACAATGATACGTCTCGCATTGCTCAATGTTTATTGACGGGCTGCGAATAGGGTTGCCACACAAACATTTTCAAGCCAAAATTTTTATGTCCAACTAGCTTCCGCCCTAGGTTCCACGAAGGTTTGACGAAGCCCATGTCTCTCTCCGTACCATAGTCTTGGTGTGTGCCAAATTTCAGCAAGATCGGTTTTGTTATTTCGCCGTGAAAGCGCAACAAACAATTTTAAAACAAAGTTATAATATAACTAGCTCTCCCCCGCGGTTTTGTCCGCGTTGCCAGGATTAGAAGTAGCATATGACCCTCATAATAGAAATAATTAAATATTACTTCCCAAACTGCCAACCCTAGCTGTCAACCCTTTGCGATTTCAATTTGCATCGGCCTCAGTACCTCCCCGGTGCTTATGTGTAAAAGAGACGGATATATTTGTAGGAATAAGATGAAACAAAAGTTTTGATCAAGGCATGCTGTGTTTGATAATGGCGTAATGTATTTTATTTTAGTAGCGTAATATCTAGTGAAACTAAAGGTTTATTAACCAACGAGACGTGAGGGCGCTGTCGCAATCTGAGCGCATTACCAATACTAATTAGTCATCATTTGAAAACAAAGAAGCCTGTGCCTTGCCTTGGAATCGAACCCAGAAGCACCGGTCTCTAAGCCGAACTATACACCACTCAATCACTGAGGCTTTTGAAATTTTATCAAACATTTTATCAACTAATGATGATTTCGTGACCTTATTACAGACATGGATTAGAAAAGTAAATAAATATTAATTAATATCCTCAGACATTTTTTGACTCCATTCATTTGCGATGAAAAATCAACACACAATTTAGTAATGCCCATTTTCACCTGCGGATTAGAATTCTTAGTATCCATAGACATGTCAAATTTCAGAAGCGGGACAAATCCGTCGTTTCGAATCCTGCAAGCTTACGTCTTCAGTCTTGAGTAAACCATACACGTGTGCTAGTGTACTAAGTAGAGCTCTAAGTTGACTTACTTTACTAAGTATATTTTCTTTTCTCGTGAATATCCCAAATCGAGTACCCAAAGGTCATCAATGAAGCCCACATTCCTTCCAATATAATAATAATTTAAGTCCCAATGTAAAATGTCATCATTTTCCAAACTTTATGTTACCTAAACCGAGCCAGGATTCGAACCCAGGTCATGTTCCAAGTCTATATCTAAGCTTTGTACAACTAAACCACCGAGGCAAAAAGATAAATAAAATATATTACATGTTTTTTACAGATATTGCCTCTTACATCTAAAACAAAATCATGTGACCATACATGTTTACTAGCTACGGTTTCACCTGTGTTTATCGATATCATATATAGCCTATATTTAGGAAAAATTTCACGTCGAATAGTAGCAGTCCCATCCCGATATGTTTGTATTTTCCATACCTTATCCGACCCAAGATTCGAACCCAGATCATGTTCCAAGTCTATAACTAAGCTTTGTACAACTCAACCACCGGGGCGTTAAGATAATCATATACTAGCTTTCGTCCCGCAATGTCACTCCCTCGTGTTCCTGAGGCATTACATGGTACTTATTTACAGAGATTGTTTCTTACGTGTGATACTTACAAGTGACCATATATGTTTACTACCTATCACCTACGGTTTCACCAGCGTTTGTCGATATCATATATAGCCTATATTTAGGATAAATTTCACGTCGAATAGTAGCAGTCCCATCCCGATATGTTTGTAATTTCCAACCTTATCCAACCCAGGATTCGAACCCAGATCATGTTCCAAGCCTGTATCTAAGCTTTGTACAACTCAACTACCGAGGCGTTAAGATAGTCATATACTAGCTTTCGTCCTACAATGTCACCCGTGTTCCTGAGGTAGGTATGTCTGGATTATATATTTTTTAATTAGTTTATTAATAGAGATTGCCTCTTACATCTAAACTTACAAGTGACTAATATGTTTACTAACTATCACATACGGTTTCACCTGCGTTTATAGATATCATATACTCGTATAGCCTTATATCCCTCTACGAAACATTTCACGTCGAAAAGTAGCAGGCCCATCCCGATATGTTCTGTAGTATTGAGGTGATGGTGCGCCAATGGAAACTTATTTTGCTAATATATATAAATAGATTTAACCCAAGTCTGTAATCAGGTGACTATTTTATTTTGTTTGTTTATTTATTTTTTTAAAACAAAATAATTTTCTTCGCTTGCATAAAAATCTATTGCGAACAAGCTATGCACAAAATTAACTATTCATAATATAAACAGATAGAGTAAACATGTATATTCTAAATTTCAATCCGTTTGTTAATTATTTTGCTGTCTGTACCATTGATGAGCCCACAGGCATCGAAATATTATCATTAAACGTATATTAATTATAATAATGGAAATGTTTATGAAAGGACCAGCTTTTAGATAAAATTGCTTTGTGAATGAAAACCTAATTTCCAAAACGTATATTTAATTAAATAACATACATTTTATCAGTTTGTTTTATATTTTTTTACAAGATAATATGTATGAATATTATAAGATGTTACAGTACCGCACAACTGTAATCGGCTTTGTCACTAATATGAAATTTTGTAAATCAGTTTATCAGCAAAGAATATTTTATGAATAATAAATCGATATCCTGGACAATCTTCACACATGGATAGGTTACTCACAAATTAAGATACTATAATATATTATACAATGTATTAATATTGACAATATATTATAATATCATGATAGAACCAGATGCCATAGTTTTCATACTCCGTCAGCAATGTAGCTATTTTTATATTTAAATAATCCAGAAACTAGGAATTTATATAAAACCTTGGACAAGTTTTCAACTACGAAATATCAAACTACAGTTAAATTGTATGTCCCCGGGGAACGTTAATCTTCAGAATCCAGTTGGATCTTGCATTAAATAATAATAATCGCTAAGTCGGTACGTAGCTAAAGGTTGTCCAAATTTAATTTCCCGAGCGATGAGAAACGGCAGTTAAGCTAAAAGTTTCCACAATTGGGATAACTATTTCGCTATCCGGGAACCGTGGCATAGGGACGGCGTCAGCCCTTTCACTAATAACCTATACCATCTCTAAAGTATCCATTGAACACTTATTTAAAAAACCATCAAATAAAAGATACGTACACTCGAAACAATACACAAACGTTGGTATTGGCAGAGTATCAAAATGGAAGTTGAAGGAATGAATTTCAGAATTTGGCCCGAGGAATAAAGTATTATGAGCAGGGAACGACCCTGGTACTCACCAGGGTCGTACCATGAATCCCCGGAGCTGTGCACCACGGCAAATTGAGCCAACTGGGTCGCCGTATAAAATTCACCAGATCATAGTGATGCCGGCTGCGTATACAGCCTTTTCCTAACACGAGAGCAGTGTAATACAATTTTATCAAAAATTACTGCCGCTTCCGAGCACGTGCAATTCTCATAAAGGTGTCTGCCTCCTTCCACCCCCATCCCCCTCCACCCCCGTCCAGAACTGTGAGTGACCTCACTCGCCCCTCGCCCCGAGACTTGTAGAATATTTAGCAGATTTTAATAACAAACTTGTTTACTTGGCGACCCAAATGCCATAAATCAAGTTTATGAACTTATATTACCTGTTATTATAGCTAGCAGGTACGTCACGTTGTTTGTAAATTACGAGTTTATGCCAAAGGTTATATACCCTAGCGTCCATACAAGTGTAAGGTGTATATACAGGAACACTAGGGTTGATATAAGTGTAATACTTTCAAGCTCGTTTTATAAAACAGTTTGAATTAAAACAATGAACCAACATTGTCGAAGTCTATTCTTTGTAAGAATTAATTTTCCTCAGCGTCGTGCTTTATTTACATTTCTCCATTGTTTACTCAGCTCGCTCGGGAGGAAATTTTATTTAAGCAATCAGGATTTCTCGATGCGCTTTCATCTCGCTCAGCTATTTGTATATATTGGGTAATATAGATTATGACAATTCGTTTTAGGTCCCTTTAAGTCTATTATCAATTTCGCGGTTTGGGAAAAGCCGTTACTGAAACGAAAGTTTCAGCGAAATAAATTATCTACATCGACCATCGAATATAGTCTAATAAGCACTCAGCTAATTGCTGATTCCGTTAATGGCGGCACGATCCTTGAGGTAACCGTTATACAAACAACTATATCGTCGTAAAATCACCTAGTACCAACCCAAGGAGCGCGTGTTCCATTAGTAATGATCCCAAACTGGCTCTCTTTTATTTCGATGAGTACCGAACTAATGTACTTTCAAAAGAGATCGAAGGACATAAAAAACCTTACATTCATTAGGTAGGATATTATTCGATGGAGTCAAAGGATTTTTTGAAAGGACCGTAGAAAAGAAAATTGATTTAACATTTAATAATTACCCCGAAGCCAGTCATCCAAAGAAGCATTGTCATGCCGGAAAGGAACGAAAAAAGCACGCGGTCAGCGGCATTGTTCGAGGGGGAAAAGCCAGGCTGGCACAGGGGAACTTCACGGACAATATTGCAATACAAACGAGCGGAGCACGCCGACTTGTCCGTAAATCACGCAAGTTAGCATTGGGAAATAAATAATGCACAGAACCCGGTCGAAGTACTGTTAGGTACAGTACTTCCTCGCCAGACCTCATTATAATTCCATAAGGGTGTGTTAAAACAATCACAAAGCAAACTCCAAACACGGGAAGTGTTCGAGTAACATTAACACTTATATTTGCACCGTTTACAAAATGTCTGCTGCGCGCTTTCACTGGCGATGATCAGATAATTCAGATAACATGCTAAAGCGATCGCTTAATGAAGCTCGAAACAGGAAAGTGCTCGAAATAGGCAGGATATTAACCAATAAACTGGCGTGCGTTAGTCGAAGGTTGTGCAGCAACTATCGCAAAAGTTATATACAGTTCGCTTGCTGTTTGTTGCACACACGTACTAAGTTTGCCAATAAAACTTTATTTTAACGCGACCTCGTTCAGTTAACATTTGTTTGTACAATGTTAAGTTTTAATACAAATTGACGTTCCAATTTCAACTTTAAACAGTTATCATAACGATTGGGAATGAATTATTTGGTATGAAAATGAATTGAGAAGAGAATAAACGGTACATTCAGACAATCTATCAACAATAACGTGAATTTGGCTCATCAAAGGCAAATGACGGGTGATTCTATAAGCTACCAGCTTAGCGGGCAACGTGAAAGCACTTGGCTTCAAATCCGCGTCAAGTGGTTCAAATTGCCCCCCTCCTACCCTTCGTAGCTCCGTTATGATGAATGTTGGGGAAATTGAAATCACGTTTCGTTTTCCGTAGGGCAGTTTGTGGTATGCGTGAATGGGTGAGGAAAATATCAATGCGCTAATGTTATTGGTAGCTACTATGGAATGTTATGGATTTTTCGCTTATTTATTATAATAAGAGATGGCCTGAATTAACATTAGTTTATGGTGTTATATTATGTGCTGCGGCGTCGCCCGCGTTTCCGAAGGGTTGATGCCAAAATGATAATATAGGTTATGTTGCTTCTGGTTAGAGTACCTTTATAGAAGGGAAGTCATTATAAAAATTGTTCTAGTAATATTTGATTCTTTTTTCTTTATAATATTGGTAAAATCCGAGATAATTATATAAAAGTATTTGTTTTTTTTTATAAATTGTTTTCAATGAAATTTGGTACAGAAATATATTATTTACTTCGGATAAGGAAGGATGGAAGGTGGTATTTTTTTTTAATATTGCTAATTATTTCATACTTACCTGTAGCAAGATATGAATATAAAACAATACAAATAAATACAAACTCAGGTTGGTTTGAGGTTTTTTTAACGTCATAATATAATAATACACGTTAATAACCATGGAATAAAAAGAAAAGTATGTGCTAATATTACCGCATTACAGTCGGAAATCGCTTGAGCGTCTTCGGTTCGCATATCGAATGCCTGTCAAACCTTTGTCATTTTAATCTTACTTCCCATCTTTCCAAATAATATTATTGAAATATGTTCAATTTCCGACAGTCTGTGGAACTTGGTAATTTCTGCGTGTATATGTAATGTGTAAGGTAAATTTTTCCAGAGGGCGTCGTTGGCCAAATCCGAAACTATGAGGAATAGCGAAATCGAGCTCGAGTCTCGAGCCTGATTTTGATGAAAACTGCATAAATGAATCAATGTACAATAAATATTCGTATCAGAATCGAACCCGTTGTTTTTTTTTTAATTTTAGTATTTTAAAATTAGGGTTTTATTAATTTTGTACATTAATGGTACATACTGAATGATATACTCGTATAACGAAAAAAATATTGTATATATATTATATATATATATATGTTTATAAGTATATTTACAAAACTTGAATTACCTAAGTTAATTTAGCTTCTATCCCAAAACATTATCCTTATCCTTTATAACGCGAGCAAAACCGCAGAACGAAAGCTATCTTATATTCATATATCAAAAATACTCCGTAGTAACATAAACATTTCTTTTCCCCATGTATCAATACCTTATAATTATAGTAAATGCATTTCAACTCAAGACCCACAATTTACTTATGAATACTTTATGAACTTCGATATTCCAGGTCAGAGACTATAATTATTGCTATTGTTTCACCGTTACACATAGGTTTTTATAAATTGCTGTCGTCGCTTGGCAACCAAAAGCAAACATGCTTACCGCGATCAATGTACTCGTTATTATGGATCGCATTCGACAAGGCGACCGTCGACAAGTAAACGTAAATGTACAGTCTGTGGACAGAGTGTAATGATTGATATTTTTAAAAAAAGAATGCCGATCCCCCAAAAAGTTTTCATGACGAAAACAGAATTCTAATATTGCTCATGCCTACAGTGAGGCAATAAAAATACCTCACGTCAAATCTGTGTCGCAATTATTCATTCGAAATACCATCGGCCCGGTATGCCTCGAACCCCCCTGCCTTACCCGTAATCGGGCTACCCTATGCAAATGAAGTAGAACCGAAATATCTAGGTAACCGAAATGGCGGATTGTAACATTGAATACGAAAATAATATCAATAAAATACTTTATTTAAATAAGCATTTTCCTCGCATGGAAATACGGTACGCTTGTTATTACTGCTATTATTATTAACTAGTGATTCACCACGATGCCGCTTGATATCACTACATAAAATTCTGTAGGAAATTATCTAAATAATGGTGAATAATTATCGCGTAGTTTCAAAGAAGTAAGTACGATATTATGATTGTTTTATTGTGTAAATTCTAATCATAGTATAATTGTACTCTGAAGCGGAAGATTGAATTTTGAGTTATTATTATAGTAATTGTTGAAGTAATATATTTTTCACAAAACCCTTTTTAAAAAGAACTGACCTAAAAAGTAAATTAAGTGTAGCTAGGACCCTCTACTTTATACGACTCTACTGTTCACAAAAAGGACAAAAATATGGTTTGAAATTAAAATTGTGACAGTACCCGATATGCTTTTACTTTTTAACTAACCCTACATAAACCTTTATTAACCAACAAACTATGTGTGCTTAGTATGCCTTTTACATGAAATATAGAATTTTCGTTGAATAACCAAAGAAGAATAACCAAAAGGTAATTTATTTAAGTCTACATTAATAAAAGAAATACATCAGAGGTTCTATTGCGAAATCCATTATTTATTTAAGTACTATAATATCAAATATAATTTCTTGCATGTATTTCAAATAGTTATCCAATTAATACGAAGTTATTAACGAGTTTTCATTCAACGTAGGTAAAGCATAATTACTATAGCTTTGTAAAATATTAATTTAAATTTTATTAATTAATCAAAATGGAATTTATAGGACGATACGGGCCCTATTATAAATTAAAATTAATTTGCATTGTTAATTCAGTTAGATATTAAACCGGTTTAAAGGTATATCGTTGATTTATGCTTGCTTTTTGACAAATGACTATCACGGGATAGCTCGATTAATTAGACGAAATATTCAAATGCATAAAACGGAATATGAACAGAAAATGTTATTTAAATATAAAAAAAATGACGGTATAAAAATGAGAGTTATTTGGTTGCGAAAAAAAAAGGAATGATAAATGGCCGTCAAATACGTTTGAACCAGGAATAGGGTGAAACGGAATCGGATTGCGTGTAATTCAAACATTGACTCCGATTTTCGGGCTATCTCACAAACGTCATGTCATATCAAAATGTCAATCATATCTAACGCATAATTGAGCATTGGTTACGTACGTCGTATTCGTATGCTACACGAGCAGATATATGACAGCTCAGAAACGGCTGATCAGATTTGAATGGAATCGACATAAATACATTCTGGTTAGCGAAAATGATGACACAGGGTTTTTCATCTAGTAGAAACATAAGATCCTTAAGGAATGCTGCTGTGACTCCAAGACGGAACCTACCGTTTTGTAATAAATTTAGCTCCTTTGTATATTTTATTGTCCATAAAATATTTTAAATTTTCCAAGCGAACGCATGGTTTTTTGGTGTGTATACGATCACTATCATTCACTGGCTTGTATATTGTCAGCTACAAGCTTTGAAAATTCAGTTTCGGAGTTTCGTGACGTCGTGTTGGTAAATCTACGGTATTTCGGTTCAAATATCCGAACAAGCTCGCATACCCGCGCTGCGTGATTAATGCATACAACGTCAACGGGCGAACGACAAAATAACGTAATTATTATACCTGTGTTCCTCCGATGAAAATACCAAAAAATAAAATTGAGGTGTCTCTTTTTTATGTCTGATATATTAAATATTTTCTGGAATAACTTAAAGGATACATTTAACATAAGATCTTTCGAAAACGCGGGTGAAACCGCGGGGTCGAGCTAGACTAAGCATAAATAGGCAAATACAAGTAGTTAATAGTTAAGTACCTATTATTTGTTACGTCGTTTGTGCATTGATTAAAATTTATCTTTGGTTAGTAGTTATTAGTTATAGTGGCTAATGTCGAATTTATTTTATTAAGGATTTAATTATTATTCTTTATGATTGTATGTTGTTGTTTTAGAGTTAAAGAAAAGTGCACGTCCTCAATTTTGAATAGTGGTCCCTCATAGCTCATAAGGGTTGATGTTCAACAAAACATTTTCGTGCAAATGGAAAAACAGTTAAAAAAAAGCGCTTTTCATTGGTACTATTTGAACAACAAAATATTTGATATTTTTATGTATTTTTGTACAAACAACTAAATAATAAATAAAATCAGTTATTCCTAGTTAAGGTAAACTCTTTTTTGTTATGTGTTTTGAACTTATATGTATACAAATAGGCCTTCACTGGCACTTATGAATGGTAAAGATAATGCACATTCAACATAGAGCCTACTACTTTGCATGCAAACATTAATAATATTTACCACTTTCCACATACATATTAAACATGCTCCTAGCTTAACTAGTGTTCATAGGCAGCGGTGACCACTTAGCATCAGACTTTCTACCTCTCTGCCAACTGTCACATTCTCCCAAACAAAAGCCTCTTCTTAAAAAGATTCTTAAAAGTGTTACCAGCAAGTTTCTTGCCGTTTCTTCTTAGTTGAAGGCTGACTTAAGAAGTGCTAACATTAGTAGCTTTGACCTTCATAAGTTCCCAAAGCGGGCCTAAAGTCAATAAATAGTATTGTGTTTTTATTTTTTTGATTTTTTTTTTGGTAGTGAAAATGAACATACTTAACAAATATTTAAAAAATAGGTAGCCTATTTTAGTTGTGTGTATTAGTTTCATTCTCGAGGCGACAACTTGGCAGATATTCAAAATACCACACGACTTACAAATTGGGAAGTGTTACCAACTAATTGAACAATAAATTCGCAGTAAATTTCTTGTTTTCATTTATATTTATCCTCAGTTAAGATTTGAAACTACAATATTGTAGTGGTTAAATATTGTTCAGTACAGGCTCGAAATTTGAAACTCTAAGTTCTGCCGTTGGTTGAAAAGCTGTATTGTAGAGCAAGTTCACTTTAAAGAGGCTTACCACCTCAGGCTCCAGCACATAAATATCTTGATTAATTCTTCCCTGGAAACTTTTTCACACATAAAGCAAAACTAATACTACTACATACAACTTTCTAAATACAAACATCAAAACAGACTTGTGCATGCCTGTCTGTTGCCTGCTGTTTCAGGTGGGAATCGAACCCATTACCTATGCCTTAGCAACAGGTATCATCCCATTCCAGCCCTTTGACAGCAGGTCGAGTTACAAACATCTTATATTACTAATGAGAAAGTGTGTGTCTATAAACACTACAAAAAAGTTTGCGTTCACATGAAAACGTGAATTTTTTAAATTAAATTTCTACTGTTTTGTTCTTTGGTTAAAAATATAAAATTTATTTTGTAGCTCAAATAGTATTTATTTCAACAAGATAGCATTATTCGAATACTTTATCATATATTTTGTTAATTTATTGTAAAACTTTTTTTTTGTATATTTGCTATAGCTTTTTTTTTTGATACCACTTGGGCCAACAAACAAGCGGACGTTCCACCCGATGGTAAGTGGTCACCGCCGCCTATAGACATTTGCAACACTAGGGGCATCGCCAATGCGTTGTCGACCCTGAGACGTGAAGTTGTTAAGTCTCATGTGCCTGTAATTTCACCGGCCACCTTTCTTACCGAAACACAGTAATACAAGTGCACTACTATTTCACGGCAGAAATGGGTAAGGTGGTAGTACTTCCCCGGACGAACTCTGCACTAAGAGCTCTACTACTTGTTGTTTAATGTTTTTCAGTATTATAATATACCTTTCTACGTTGATGGCGTGGCCTTTCAAAGAAGGGTAGTACCACAATTTTAAATTGATGAAGCTTATGTCTTTAATTGACCTTCAGATTAACCATGTTTCCTACTTACTCTACTTCTACCCACTTCACGATACGTTTTCACTGATACACCTCACTCAAAATATCTATCTAAAACTTTAATCATGAAACGAGACCCTTTGGCACCAAAGTACAATTTTTTAACACATTATCCCTATTTTTATTTATTATCGAAAAAAATATACTTCAAGTCAAGAGTTCCGAAATAAACACTGTGGCAGGCAATCTGGATCTCTTCCTCTGCTCATTCGAGATGTAATCTAACGGAGAGCTGTTGAACTGTAGCTAACTAATTTTCTGACCTAATAAATACACGATTTCGTTTCTAGGAACTAACTGGTTTGCTGTTTGCTTTTTAAATTGGCATCACAGCTTGAGCACCAATCACTTACTGTACATATTTCAGTTTGCGTAATTCCAGATGGTGTACTTAGAAGTAAATCGCTTCGGTGCCCGAGTGGTATAAAGTTTGCTTTATCCTTAGGTTCTGAGTTCAATTTCCGGGTTGAGCATGGTCTATTAATGTCACGATAGTTCTTAAAAATATGAGTACGATGTGTGTCTCGTTACTGAGACTTCTGCCTACCTCTTCGGTGATGGAGGTCATGATATTATATCCATAAGTATAAGAAAAATTGTGTTAGCGTAATATTGACAATATAATTGAAATCAATTTTAGGTTCAATGTTAATTTCATTTATTAACAAGAAAATGAGATCTAAGAATCTTACCAAAAGAACATTTCCCTAAGATGAAAAGTATGTGGTAAAATAAATATGTAGAACATTATTTAATTACTGGCAACATTTACCTGTCGGCCATGTTTTTTTCTCCGAATAATTGTTATGTAAAAGTGGGTGTTTTGCCCTACGTGCAATAAATAAATTTTTTCGTCACAAAAGTAGCTTTTACTAGTTACTGGCTCTGTTAGTAATCCAGAAAAGATAATATTTGCGTCTAAAATTAATTTTAAATAACTGTTACATAACCGTGTAGAATTTATAAAATAAATAAATACACCTTATTTTACCTTCACTAATGGAATTGTGATATGGTAAAAAATCACTAAAATCTAATATAATCCTTAATAATTTGCAATAATACGATCAAATTAGTCCACAGATGTAGCTCATATAACATTGGCAATACTGGAAGTTCTGTCATTTATTGGCGCGGAACATTCTATATTCAAAATTTTTAGTATTCCACACCGAAGTGGCTCTGTATTTGATCCAAGTGGTACCGGAAATTGCTTCGCGAACGCGACATTGTCTCCGTCGGATTATTGTCAATTTGGTACGTCATTTCCGTTTTATGAAAGCATCCGATAATTGTTCGGAAATTGTCAAACGTAACAGTAGGAGTTGTTTAATGGATCACCTGGGAATTTTTAATTATTCCGCATATTGATATGCGAATATGTTTCCTATAGAAGTAAGATTAAACGTAAAATTTTGTCATTATTGCCGAACGTGTGGTAGTTCTAAATATAATTTAATGTAAATCCAACCTGTTTTTTTATATTGAAAATTAAAAAGAAAACCCTACATTAATTACTTCTTTAATAAGGTATGTAATATAATTGAAGAGTTAGACAGTGATCGAAGATATTTTACTTGTATACTCGTATATATTTTTTTATATTTGAGCATTGTCGCCGCTTCTCACGCACGTTTCCGATTCTAGTAGAGAGTTAACATTTAACAAGAAAACGTCAACTGTTCCTTGCCCAACCTGGGACTCGAATCGGTATTTAAGCTGAGTTTTGAACAATCGACAACGGAAGTGGTGATTAGATATTATAATGGACAAAATACTCGTGATGTTTATATAAACTTTCCTCTACGTTGAATTCAATTCTAGAATGAAATCAAATTAAGTTTTATAACGAGTAAGAGTAATTTGCGGAATTCCCAGAATAAAATGTAACTCAAAGAAATTAAATTTTTCAAATTAAACATGATTTTTTATACTGTATATATTCTTCGGAAAAGAGATGCTGACGTTATAATTAGTGGAGAAGTTTCGAAAACCAATGAACGTAATTGGCCGGGACACTCGATGTCGATCCCCTATACTATCAATTATCCTATTGCAGATTCGTACCGAATACCGTCAATTTGTGGAATTAATCGAATGATGTTAATCGACGATTTTGCAATCACTATCGAGTGGAATCGACTAATTTGCTTGTGAACAAAAGTGTAATTGAGCGATGGCAATTCCAACATTGCACTTAGACTTTTGAATGTTACTTCTCGATATTATTCCTTTATTAATACTTTATATTATAAGAATATAAATTAAATATAAGATATATAGAGTTTATATTTTGCTTTTGAGTGTCTTGTGGTGAGTCTTGGAGGTGAATGTCACTAGGGCCTAAATTGACTCAACCTACAAAAATAATTTTTAAGTGTGTTCATTGGGTTGTTATTGTTAAACATTTGGAAATAATGATTGCCGGATTAGTCATATCATAAAACATGTAATCTTGCTGAATTTCTTTCCGATTCTTCTCAGTTGAAGGCTGACTTCCAAACCGGTGGTAACTCAAGTGCCCAACTAAGGTCTAAAGTGATTAAACGATTTTAGACTTTAGATTTTATAAATAATTCCTTATGTAAAGTAGGTATTTACGCCGACAACAAACAGACAGTCCACTTAATGGTAAGTTGTCAGCGCTAAATGACATTTGCAGTACCAAGGTCATCGTTATCGATCTTCAGACATGAAGTTGCTAAGTCTCATGTGCCTGTAATTTTACCGGTTACTTTACATTTCTAATCGATACAAGTGTGCTGTTTCTCACGGCAAATATGTATGGCGGTACACCCTCAAACGAACGCTGCACTAAGAGCTCTACTTCAAAAAATAATTATTCTATATTTGTATCTTGAAATTTAAAAAATCTAAATTGCGGCGGAATATTATAATTACGTCACATAATGAGGATGCCTATTATTGTGCGTCTGCAGTAAGAATAGGTGTTACTGATATGTTAAAAAAGCATTTTTTTATTAAATGTTAAAGCGATATATTTTATAGAGTTTTGTATGAAATAGCAAGTTATGACGTCACAATTATACAGCGTCAAATGATCTACTCTTTGTTTTTACATCGGTACTTAAAAATTTGCTTAATTATAAAATTATTATCATATTTACAACACTACACTGGTTAGTGTTTTATGATTTATTTTAAGAGCAGAATAGGTCCCTATTTCAGTCAAATAGAATTATTAATGTGTACATATGACTCATACGAAGGAAAGCGTCAGAAATGGCATATACCGCCTGTTAGTTGATAAAGACGATTATAACAAATTATTTCAGCATCATTAAATCTGTCCCTTTCCACTTCTATTATTTAAATAGAGATGGAGATATGTTGAGCCTTTGATACTGACACGGTTTCTGGTTGGCTTGGTGATTAGATTCGTCTACTAAGTCGTGTTTTCCTAGGGTGGAAATGCCTTGTTTGTTCTGTGTCTCGATGTAAATATATATAATATTAATTACATAATAATTGTACATAAATGTCAGTTATCTAGTTTCCATAGTTCTACTTGTTTGGGATCAGATGGCCATTGTAGAAATGATCTGCTCTGTGTCTGGATCTAAATATTTATATTTGTATGTTTTTAGAAAAACAATAGTATATATAAGTCAGTTATCTAGTTTCCATAGTTCTGCCAGTTGGGATTAGATAGCCATATGTAAAGAACGCTTCAGGAAATTTATTAAAATTGATCACCTCAATCAATTATCGATTACTAATATTTTTTTGTCGATTGATAAACCTCGAAAACGCAATTTCTTTAATAAGTTTACACAAAGCTGTTAATTAAAATTGACAGCAAGATACTCAGAGACCTTTGAGTCATGCTCTGTGTATAATCAAGGAATGGGCTATTACTAACGATGCTTAGCCTCGCATGAGCGATCTCTGCGGTCAGTCCTCATCTACAGTCCCCTTGCAGAAAGTTAAAAGCCACTCGCTCCCTACAGAAAGCTCCAAAAGCCTTTTAGTGGTCAACAATATACATTCACAAACAAGGTTATAAGTCGACCACGATATAACGTCGCGTTTATGAACTAGAGCGCTTACCGCTGTCAAACACAACTGTGGTTTCAGGTGAAAATTCAGTTTTCGATTCGTCAATATTTATTATGTCAATGTTAGCCCATGTTAGCTAAGAGTGCGGTCAAACTGGACATGTATTAATAGTAGAGCTTTTAGTGTAGAGTTCGTCCAACTCCAAGGAAGTACTATCACCATGCTCATTTACGCCGTGAAGCAGTAGTTCACTTGTATTCTGGTGTTTCAGTTAGAATGGTAAGGACCGGTGAAATTACAGTTACAATGTCCTTCATGGCTCAGAGTCGAAAATGTATTGGTGGTGCCCCTAGTGTCGTAAATGTCCATTGGGAGCAGTGACCACTTATCACCAGGTACTACTGTTTCTGGTTTGTCTGCTTACGTGACATAAATAAAAATAATCCTGTCACATGACCCAACATTGAAGATTAAAACAATAGTTCATTTATAAAACTTGCATGTAATAAAAATGCGAATAAAATTATTGGTTAAAGCCTCAAAGGGTCAATCTATACGCTCTTCAGCAGTCAATTTTAATGTCAGTCCAGAAACTGGTGACGAAGTATTGTTTCCAAATTTACATGGACGTGCATCGGTAATTCGGTTTTGTATCATGAATTCTGCACGCGGAACGTGCTTGTCTATTTATTTGTGAAAATGGTATTTCCGCAGCGACCTAAATTGCGCCATAAAAAGTCAATCAAGAGCATACTTCATGTGTTCGATGTAAATCCACGCATCAAAAAAACTACCAATTCCAACAATTTTCTACATTTTTTACTAATATTAGTACTAGTAATACTGTTTGTTCAGTTTTCAATTTCAGGACATGGCATTGGACATAGAATTTTTATTACGAGAGTGTGTATTAGTCGGAATATTTTGATATTTGATCTATTTATATTATTTACTTTTTAAGACCCTGATCTGATCTGAAGTAATTTTGGGAAAAAATCTATTACTTTTATTATTATATTTTTATTACAACTTGAAAATACATTTTAATACTTAAATTTTTCACTTTAATACATATTTCAGGCCGAATTAATTGCATTTCTGTGTAGGTTCTATGTTAAATTAAACTTGTAAAATGTTATAAAACAACTAGGTCACAAAATATTCAAGCGCAGAATTTGCTTACTCATAATTACCAGAGTTTTAAATAGGAAAAAAAAAACATGGCCGTATAAAGTAGCGCGGAGGACTTAAGACCTCTGAAAAACGGGCAACATTATTTATTTCTGGTCCCTCTTTCGGTTTTAATTCAGATTTATGAATGAACATTAAAGAAAGAGGCTTACATCTACTCGGTCTGTGACACGATCGCTCTGACGCTACCTTAGTATTTATTATTGCATGTATCCCACATGTAAGCATACGTAAATATATTGAAGAAAAAAGAGATACATTTTCTTAAACGAACATTGTGTGAGGTTTAGATGAAATAATTTTAAAGTACCTGCGCCCGCAACATCGTACGCATGATAACGTAAAATTAAAGTTTTTTTTTCTCTAGGCAATTTTGATGAAGTAAAGCCATATGGTGTCCTAAACTATATTCTAGTTATTACTGCACATCTGATTTCGTCGTGGTCTTTTAGTTTAGAAGATTAGCGTGTTGAAACAGACACATATTTACGTTCCATTTTGCTCACTTTATAATTCATAAGCTTTCGCCTTACTTATGGGGTAGGGTATTTATATTTTCCCAGAACATAAGTTAGTGCACTTCAATCCAATAAAATCGGTTAATCCGTTGCAACACCATACTTTCATATTTCGAAACACGTCTTTTCAAACGGTGCGAATAAACTCCGACATTGGAAAAATAATGTGCATGCAATACATAGGGTTGAACTCGCAGCTGGACGTATTCATACACTTGTGTGAATGGCGTCAATAGACAGCGTGCAATATGCCAACTCTGGACCGGGTCTTGAGCGAGCAATATCCAGGGGATCGATCCAGTTCTGCTATGAAATGCGGAACTATCCACAGACTCCTTTGTGAGACGTCGTTATTGGGCCGATACAATGTCGACGCGATCTGTTCCCTACTCAGTATGACGTTGCTGTTCCTTCGAATCGTAATAAAATTTCGTGTCGTTTTCTGCCGGCGGCGTTTCTTTGTTACTTCGCGCGGCGTTTTATAATGATTTCCTTGCAAGTTCACATTTGTTTGCGTCAAAAGCGAACGACTGTTCGTTTGGCGTTGTAATATTTTTGGTATTTTTTTTACTGTCATTACTGTCAGAGAATATTGACTGACGCAAAAATACTAAGTGATATTTTTCTCCAAAGATCTTTACTCTGGTAATAGAAAACATTTTCCATATTCGAATAATGGTACATTCTAATGTAAATACAAAAGCATTGCTAGTCAAAACATTATTCAATCAATTTACCCTGAAAGGGTATCGGGTCGAAATCACGCAGATAAGCGAAATCAAGGGGCCCGTGAGTACCCCAGCTCCCTGGCTACTTAAAACCGCATGTATAATTTAAAAGGAGAAATGTTCCGCATACACTACGAGCTCACATGATCTTTGATAAAGTGATGGGTAATGGGGGTGCTTCTGGTTTTATAGCCTTTTTGAACATTCATGTATTCGTAAGAATAAGTGGTGGATGTTTGGAGTAGGTTCCAAACTGATTGAGTTACAAAGATTTTTTGCATCACGCTTTTTACGTTGCAGAAGCCTTATGAAGAGTGGACAGTGATTTTTACAATTATATACCTTATTTTCCACTCCAAGTTTTTTTACAAGTTTATTATTATCATAAGTGTGTATTTTTTCCTGATGAAAGACTTATATGAGTGGCCAGTTACGCTCAAAAAGGCTGATTTAAGGAATGACTATATAAAAACAAGATTTCTTGTAAATGAACTTCTCCTTCTGTTCACTAAATCAGTAAATCAAAGATACTACAGTAATCCCACTAATACTAAAAATGAAAACTTGTACCGATCGGATTTGAACGAAATTTTACATACATACAGAATATATGGATTTCACCTAAAGTACAGAATATCGGGGAAAATTAAAATCCAGAAATAGAAAAAAAAGATGTTAACTTTTAAAGCTTCAATTATAAAGCGGAGGTATTCCTTTTATTAAAATTAAAATATAAATAGTAGTTGAATTCAAGGCACCCTCTGCGGGGTAGCTTATGAAGATCAAAGGAAAATTATCATTATAAATACTTCACGAAGTACGAACCGGTATAATAGCGTTCGCTGATTAATTCCCTAATCTACTTCTGTTTGAACTTTGTTTTTGTCATATTTAATGGGCGTCTTTATTCTGCGTTTAGATTAAAAGCCTCCCCTTGTATTCTATAATACAAACTTCATCAGTGAGACCTCGCAGTAGGCCTGGAGCGGACCTCTCACGTGGTTGGGTAAGAAGCGAAAGGGACAGAGTAGGATACGAAGTATTGTCGAATAACATAATTTATCTTGCAGAATCCCCACCCTTGTATTGATTATCTCAGATGATTAATGAAATTGTATGCTTTTTGTTAAACTGTATCTACTGCCTTTGAGCCGTGAGGCATGTGTCAAAACTGATCCTTGTGTTTTATAATATAAAAGCTTTGAATGTGTGTGTAATATTTATAGTACTGACCCACGGTTTCACCTCCATTCTCGAGGGATCTAAGGTAGGGATTATAATATAGCCTATGTTAGGGAATAGTGTAGCTTCATATCAGGAGAATATATTTTTAAGTCGGGTTTTGGAGATTACCTACATCCTTCATCCATCATTGTACCTCTTAATATTATATATCTTGGGATATTCTTCTTACGATCTATCTGACTCAAACTAAACAAAGCTTGAACTTAAGACAGTTTTCAAACCACGAGCGTATTACAAGGTACCTCATTACACTGAAGATAGAGATGTCTGGGAACAGCTGCTCTCAGTACAAGTACACCTTTCAGATGCTTGTTTAGGTTATTATTATCATTATTTTTCTTGTCATTGCTTTTTGTGTTTATTTTTTATACTAGATAAGAATTTTGTAAAAAAAAGTTATCATTTTATTTATGACGGCCTTGCGGTTGAAAAATATATAAAATGCAACCTTGTTGAATTTCATGCTGGCGTGGATTGCCAATCCAAAACTATAAGTAATAGTGAAAAATCTATATAGAATAACCGAGTTTATTACTCGATACATGGGGATCATTTATGTAAGTCCCCCAGCATATAATTCGAATAATCGTTGGTGCCAGTCGGCCTGCCCACGCCCGTGCGGTGTTTCGCTATGCATTAATAATACAACAATTGTCTTTGTGTTTCCCGCATGTGCTCAAAAATACACATAAGTAAATATGGTATTTCCACAATGGAAAATTGGCTTTCCCCTATCAATATGTGGGTGATTCATTGTTTTAATTAACTATATAAAGATTTTTAAGCCAAGTTATCTCTATATTATGAATGCGTAAGTGAATTTGTAGGTATGTTTTGTTATCACTGAGTGACCTGATCTAGGACACATACAGCCTATGGTACGGAAAGAGACATGGTGTCTTAAGCTAGTAAAACTCATTATATTGACGTCACAAATACTGCATGCAAAACTGTTCAATACCCATGGCATGGATACATAAATGCGAAATGACTTTGTTTGTCTCTTGACACAACAACGGTATAACCTAAAGTGATGAAATTCGACCCGCATGTAGTCTATATCGCGGAGAGAGATATAGTTTACATCCCAAGTGGAATCGGGGCCGTAAGAGTATCGTGTGTAGTGAAATAATGAATAACCATATTATTACGACCGCCATATTGTATCTAGCGTGACTTAACAAATTTTACAATATAACGATATGTGTCTCGTAATGAAATGATTATGATATCCATTTATTTTTGGCTCACATGAGTGAATTCACAACGGACCATTTTAAAGTACAAGCTGTCCCCGCGGTTTCACTCTCGTTTCCAAGGGATGTTACATTTTTCGATATCAAAAGTATCCTGTTTGTTATAAAAACAAAAAGTGTGTTAAACAGACACGATAAAAGTGAAAAGACACGATAAAAGTGAAACTTTTGTATTATAGGGATACATTACAAATTTTCAGTAATCACTTTTAATAGAAATATTGTGTTTATTATGAATTTATTTTTGTCACACAAAAAGGTTGCGGATCAGAATTTCATAAGAAGTTTAAGTTAAAAAATAAACAAGCAATTGCAATTCGTAGCGCAATAGCCCTTCTAACTTACTAACAGGTGAAGTAATACAGACAAGCAGTGGACTGATTCATCATCATCATCATCATCATCAGCCTATCTCCGTCCACTGCTGGACATAGGCCTCACCTATGGCACGCCACTGAGCTCGATCTTCAGCTCTTTGTTTCCAACCGCTGCCAGCCAGCTTGCGTATATCATCGCTCCATCTAGCTGGACTGATTGCAGAGGTATAATTTTTAGGTTTTAGTTTACGCTTTATCTATAGAATAGATATCTATGTTTGTGAAAATATCTCAAAATGTACCGACGTAAAACTGTTTCCTTTTTATGCGTACCATTGTAAAAGTTTCCCTGTTTAGAATCTGTTCTACTTCTTAAAGAATCCGAAGTTTTTGTACGAAGTATTCCGAGTACGTTTCGGTTGGAGATCTAAAATAAGGTAGGGAAGCAGTTATGGCTTGTGGCGCGTGTGCCTGCATAACATTTTCTATTGATACAACGTTTCAAATTCTAAATCGTTATCTAATACATTTAGTTAAGATGAGATCTATGAGCTGAAAAAAATTGAGTACCGTTATTATCGGAATAAGTTTTGGGATATCATCATTCTCTAATAACTCTTAGTTTAAAAGAATATTAAGTTGGTTATAGGTTAGGATGAAACATAAGGATGTTTAAAATATAAATCGGTTTTAATACAATCTACATTGTTTCAGCCATTTAATTTTTGGAGAGTGTAAGTCTTTTTGATCCTGCTTACTCTTAAACTTAAATATATCGTGGCTCCATTGCAAAATACCAGTTCAGTCCGTCTGAAACTACATAAAAATCCATTCAATTGTTTTGGAATTAAGCAGAATCAAATAAACAAAAGGTCTATAAAAATTAAAACCAGGTTTTATCCTGCTCATACTTATGAAACAACAAGAGACAGCAAGTTTAAAATAAATTGCCACAAGAAATGATAACTATAGACAGATAGCTAGTTCTGCTAAGCCGAAATCGAACGTTAGTGCAAAAACAAAATGCACAAGGGCATACCGCTTATAGGGAACTTGTTAAATCCCTTAAAGCCTTTAATGGACGTTCGGAAATGTTGTCTAAAAGGTGAAACAAGCTGAATACGGCTTATCCAATGCACTCCCAGGACTAAAGTCGTCGATAATATATTGGCCCATCTAGACAGATTAGTGTTGTAGTAAAATGTACCCTATGGGGTTATGACAAGGTTCAGCAGATCATCATATAATTTACCATTGGATCAATAGATGAACCTTATTTCTAATACAGTAAAGAAGATTTTTCTATAACTTTCTAAGTGGTCAAAAGGGGCTTTGAGATCTCGACAAATATAAAATCTTTAAATTTAACGGTAATACGAGCTTTTACTTATTCTGTGTGGCGCTTGGACATTGAATATTTTATTTTATTTGCAATACATTTTTAAATACATTTTGAGTGGCTCATAGTCTGTTTGTGTTGAATTTCTAGCCGATTCTGCTCAATTGAAGGCTGACTTCTTAGCTGGTGGTAGCTTCAGTACCTTTGACTTTGATCTCCGTGGGCCTTAACTGAATAAATGGCGTTTTTTGCGCCATCATACTAACTCCTGGTTATTGTAGTTTTTAAATACCCTCATTATCTATTTGATTTTTTTTGAAAGTACCTACTAGTTGTGAATCACCCCCCAATAACACCTAATTCCCCATTCCTACATTATTATTTCCCTATTCAGGGAACCTATCCTGTATATACATACGAGTACAGCAATGGCCTCACGCACATAAGTCGTCAATTAAGTCCAGAATATTTGATACTGGAACAGGGACGCCCTTACATGTCCGGTCATTAGAATTCCCGGAAAGGGAAGTCATCGAAATATATTGAGCAAAAATAGGTGTTATTATAAGGAGCCCTTTCGCTTTGATCTCACAAACACTAAAGCTTGCTTAATACTTAATCAGATAATATATATTGAACAGCAACGAAAACTTAGGTTAGTCAATTTTGTTTAAAGGTGTTTAAAGTTACCTTTTGTGGAGCAACGTTGGTAAAAAAACAAACGAAAACTGATAACAAAAAAGTAAGAGCTCCATAAGGTTATAGTATTGCAAAATGATATGCTTCAGTGTGGAGGTGCCTTTTAAGAAAATTTCCGTCGACCCTCTCAGCAGGTATATAAAACACTCCTATTGAATTTATATTAATTATTCAAAAGGCAAACTAAGGAAGATGTTGGTGTTATACCCAACGGTCACTACGCTGTTACGAGGACGAAATTAAATTTTCCATTAGTCCACAGGAAAAATTCTAGAGAGGTGAATATTCTGCCAACCCCGGAGCGTTTCAGCGTTAATGTAATAGGAATGCAGTTTAGTGTAGAGATGGAAGAGCTTGAGCGTCATAATATTGTCAGTGAGGGTCGATTCTTCTAAATAACGAACACCATAGTCTCGGTATAATCACATTTAAGTCAATTTGCACGTCAACGCCTTTTAAAGGAGAAGTGAGGTGAGGACAAGAAATGGCCCCCCTCTGAAGATCATACCAATTTAGTTTGCGAGAATGCCATTTGTGACATTGATCATATTATCGAGACTAGATCGAAACTGTAATATGCTAAAGCTCGTGGTGATCTGCATGGTCGAAAGGCTTTAAATTTTTTTGCTTAGTTTCTTTACTGGTTGTTCTCTTTGAAATGGTAGACTGTACACGTATAGTTCCAGGGCAAACAACGTTCATCCATACGTGTTTGTTCTAGTTATAAATCGAATCCACGTCTGTATCGTGACTCTAGGTATCAAAACACCACGACAAAAAGCATGTCGACAAATAATGAAGAAGCAGAAATGCTGAGTCACTTTAAAAACGTAAGAGACCCGTTTGATCGCACCCTCCTCGCATGAAATGCATTAAAAATGCAAAAGGTAAGGGTGGTAGGTAGCTTTGTTTCATGAGGAATAAAATTCTATTTTCGATTTTATTTCATACGTATACTTTTGATGTATAATATAGTTTTAGTTCTCAGTATTTCAAAAATGAAGGGGTGGTTGATGTAGTGCTGCTACTTTGTAGGTTATAGGTTCAATTCCCAGCGAGGACAAACATTTGTGTGCATGAACGTGTTGGGTATTTATAGCATATCAGTTATCAGGTTTCTAATTTACAAGCTCTATTTATTTGGGATCAGATAGATCTCTTTATACTATAAATATTGAAAGATATTCAAGTATTCTTAAACAAGAAATCAAATGGCATCAGATTCTATTCAATAATAGCTAATTTTGAACATTATATTTTTTTATCTGGGTCACAAACTTTGTCTCAAACAGTAACATTTCCAACACCTGAGAGAGTCATAATCATATCTTACTAATATTAGTTATAAATGCGAAATTTTGTGTCTCTAATTGTAAGTATGCTATCATATAGCTCATTACTGGATTACAATTAAATTTAGCTCACAGAAAGAACATAATCACGATTAGCACACAGTATTTCTCCCGAAAACATAAGACCCCCGAAAACGCGAGTGAAATCACGAAGCAGCATAAAATAATATCTAGTAACCACAATCTTAGTAAAGCATAAAAATCGTTTCGTTTATCCAATAATATAACTAACAAGTTTGACCTTGTAAACATTGACCTGATCTGCTCCGACCTTAATTCATTTCGCAGAAAAGCTTGCAGACGTCGTCTCGCACATAGTCGACAGCAGCGAGAATTTCCCGATGAAATACCGACAAAAAAGCAACCATTGAAGTGTCTATCTATTTGAAACAGCTATCATATCGATAGAAACAGGATGACATCAATTTTCGACCTTGCAATGAAAGCTGTAGCATTACCCTTACTGTGATGTAATGAATGTAAATTTGTTTTATATCTTTAAGAGTATATATTTATGTGGTATATGATATTATATACTATGTCTAGTATAACACTTTAAGGATTCCTCTGATGTGTGTGGACGTAAGTGGCAGTAATTTTACTAAAACCATCAAGATGATGCTAGTCAGAAACACTTTTTTATAGCTAGGCTCAAAAATATCGAGCCCAATTTGAAAATAGTATAAGTATTCACAGATACAATTTAATCTTAAAAGTTATGTTGATATATTGCTTACAATTATTTTTTGTATTAAAGATTTTAGTGCCATTTAAATTTATAGATAGCAATATTGGAACCTCTGTTTGATTCCGAAGCAGAACTTGTAACATATTTTATTTTGATGATTTTATTGCCGTCTTTACAAGCAACCTATTCCTATGCCTGTTTTTTATATTTGTGACAATCATCAATTACTTCGGCTTAATTTGGGATCAGACATTCGTGTGTGTATAACATCCTATTATTTTTATTCATATTCTTCTTTTATATCTATTAGCAATTATATATGTCTATTTGTATATGATCGTTTAAATATATTCAACCGGTTTCAAAAAGCAACTGATTGAAACCAAATAACGTAATAGACCTCATCTGTTTCCAGTTTCCTGGAATCGCGCGTACGATGCAACTTCGCCTCTCGACTATTGTATAGTAGTTGAACTTGACTGCATGCACCGATAGTAAACTTGACCGTGGCCTCTGCGTACCGGGAATTTCCGGAAATCCGGATAAATGTTAGTGAGTTTGACATTTGTTGACGAGGAATGTTTGTTATGCCAACAGTATTGGTATGATGGACTATTGTGCATCTGTTATTATTATTATATTAATGTTTTCTTATGCTTAGACCAGGGAATCTCAAAATTTGCTAACACCTCATTCATACAGAGTAAGTTGACTTAAAGTTCGAAATGATTTCATAGGCTAATTTATTTTTACGTCTGGTTTAAATAGTCTCGTCTACATGAAATCCATCTTACATTTCTTCTATTTTTTTTATAGAACGTCGATTTATAGGGACGACAGACGCTCAACCTGATGTAAATGGTCAGCGCAGCCTATGGACTTTTGCAACACCAGGGGTCATCCTCACAGCGTTGTCATCCCTAAGACGTGAAGTTGTTAAGTCTTAAATGCCTGTAATATTTCTTTGTGTAACATTACAGTATTAAGTTCAACAATGCAAAATAAAAGATCACTTTTCAAAAAACGTTTACCATTTTTGTTTCCAACCCCAATACTATCAATATTGTGTGAATATTGACTCTCATCGTGACACGTGAAATATTTTAAAAGTTTTGATCCATTGAATCTAAACGCTTTTGTTATGGTTTTTAAACTGACTGCGGTTGAAAAATGTTATCAAATCCATGCGAGACTAAAATCGTTCCATGCATACATTATTCGAGTGTTACCTTGCGTTTTGTCGAGTGTGAATCCTTTTTAATATTATAAATGCGAAAATGTTTGTAACTCTTCCAAGGAAAAACGAACGAATCGATTTGGATGAAACTTGGCACATAGATAGAGCACGCCCTAAAATACCCTGGAACAAACCTGAGTGACATAAGCTATGCCAACCTCTTCGGGGATAGCGGGTATGAAGGTATGATATCATCTGTATTCTTAGCCAGAGTTATTCTAGTATATTTAAAACCTATGGTTCTTCAATAAACATTGCCCCAAGCTAGAGAATGAAGTTGCAAGATGAGTTGTCTCTTTTGGAATAATTTACAAAGAATAAGCAGTTATAGAGCCGTCTGTATCAGCTAAAAGTGGTCGGTATGCTAACATATTCTGCCTCACGTCCCAATGTTATCAGCCCGCCGCAGCCCCTGCCTCTGGTCACGCGACCCCACTTGCCGTGTCAATTGTTTGTTTCTACGGATAATCTTTACAATGGTTTTTCATCAAATACTAAAAATAAATAAAAACAGATAACACAAATGGTTGTTTGCCGACCCGGGATATTTTAATGTTAAATAGACATTTAAGATGTATAGAAAATGTGATGAATATTTTGTTTTACTTTGAAATATGAGTTCTCAATGTTACTTTTTTTATTGCTTTTGATAAGTCTGTAAAATTTAGTACCTACATCATGAATTATGTTTCAATTCTCAGTGCACAAATTTTGAGATGGATTTTGTATTTTGTATTTTCACTAGCTATCTCCCTTGGTTTCATCAGACCTTCATCCATCAAACATTCAAACATCAAACATTTAAACATGCAAACTTTCACATCGATAATCATATTCGTTCGCTCTCATACAGTGTTAACGCGTTGTTTATTTGCTCCGTGTTTTTATTTATCAAACAGTGAAAAAAGTAACAGTTTACATTTATAAGCTATACAAAAGCATTACTCGTTAAACCCCCAACAATACTGTGTAGTCTAAGTGCATAACTGCATGTGCTAAATGTGTATAATCAAAGAATGAAATCGTGAAATTATCGGTACTGTGCCTAAATTATAATTCAATCTTAGAGTGGACTTTGAACTTTTTTTGCCACCACCACCGGCAACTAATTGACAACAATTGCTGGTGCTACTGGTTGTTGTTTTTGTCACCATCCAACAAGCGCCGCTTGGTCCTGTGGTGTGAACGTCCGGATACAAGTTAACAAACGGTCCGAGGTTCGAGACCAACACAGTACCTGCTATAGTTCCAAAAAAATTTTTTTTCGTTTTTGCATTAATATGTCATCGAGTAGTACAAAATGTGCTCGATGCTTCAATATAATTCGCATGACGGAAATTATGAAATGCTGTTTATGCAATCGAAAGTATGACTTGGAATGTGGTAAGATAGCATCGAAAAGATTTCAATCAATGAACATTGAACACAAACAGAATTGGAAATGCGTAGACTGCCGTACTAAATCTTCAAAATTGTGCATCTCAACTAACCCTGTTTGCACAAATGTTCGCTTAGACAACTCAAAAACCAGCACTGAGTCTGACGGGGAGGACAGATCTACAAATAATACCTTGCGCTCAAGAAATCAAAACACCTCTCCCAGTGCTTCCGATGTCAACAGTTGCATGACCGAGGAGATGTTGCGTAGTATTATTCAGCAAGAAATTAAAAGGAATATAAAGGATTTAGTATCGGAACACTTGATAAGTATTGATGAAAGGTTGGCGTGCTACCAGGAGGCTGTGTCTTTTTTTAATAATCAATTTGAAGAACTTAAAAAATACTTGAGTGAGAGGGATAGTGTGGTGGAATCACTTCGCAAAGATAATGATAATCTGAAATCATCCGTCAAAGATTTATCAAATAGATTATGCCAAGCTGAACAAATTATGCGAGATGGTAACATTGAAATAAATGGTATTCCGGAGCATAAATCGGAAATCTTACCAAATACCATAATGCCGTTGGGAAAAGTTATAGGAGCTACAGTGACCGATGGTGATATTATACAGGCAACACGGGTTGCAAAGATACATAGAGGTAATGATAGACCTAGGGCTGTAGTTGTTAAACTGAGAACACCTCGTATCAGAGATACAGTTTTGGCTTCGGTTAGTAGCTTCAACAAAAAAAAATCCCCTGGATAAGCTAAATACACAACACTTGGGTCTGGGAGGACCACGCATGCCGGTGTTTGTGTGGGAACATCTAACTCCAGCCAATAAACATTTGCATGCGTCTACCCGTGTTAAAGCGAAGGAAGCAGGATATAAATTTGTTTGGATACGTAATGGTCGCATCTATGCCAGAAAGGATGAATCTAGTCAGGCTATATTGGTTCGCAGTGCAGATTGTCTACCAAAAATCAAATGAATTATAATATTCCAGGATTGGTGCGTGTATTGGTGTTATATATATATAGGTATATATATAGGTTGAAATGCCTGATATATACTACCAGAAAGTAAGAGGAATAAGAACTAAAACTACTGCATTGTTTAATAGCATCTTGCAAAGCAATCATAAAGTAATCTGACAGCTTTTGACAAGAACACACGTCCATATTATCTCGTCCTTATTAAAAAAATATTTTAAAATAGTTGGAAGTGCAAGTGGGGTTTCTGGTCCTAATGGTGTAATAAAGCCCCAATTTTGTTTGCTGGGCAGTGCACGGGCCCCACAATTTGAAAATCAATGCGTTTCTATTGAGCAATTTTAACATAATTCTTTCCTGACCGCGCCGGTGTCAAATGTGACGGACACGAGATCCACTTTGTTGTTGCCGTTGCCAAGCCAACAGCTGTTTTATTAAATACCATTGGCCTGCGAGTTTTCATCACCCAGGCAACAAGACATGCGCAGTGTTTATGTGATACCGTTTTTTATTCTGTTTATTGTGTTTTTATGCTAATTTGTATATTTTTCGTATGTAGGTATGTAAGTAAACTACCGAGATACAGACATGGTATTGTCCAGCAGCCAAGCAGCTGCAACATCCGAAAATCTCGTGCAGTGCTCACAATGCTCCCAACCGCGTCTCTTTAAAGGCACAAGAGGCCTGCGCATCCATACCACCAGATGCCATCAGGTTACACATACGGGTACACACGCGGATGTTGCTTCGAACCCTTCTATCACCTCGTTAACCAATTCTCTTGTGCCTCGCGATGTGAGCGCAGTATCTCAACCATTTTGGAAAACTTTAAGTAATTCAAAAAACACTGTACCGATTTTAAAGCGCATTCCACGAGGTGCCAGAACTTTAGTAGCGCAAAAGCTTACTGAAGTTATCCGCCATACCCTCAGGGATAACTCTAAGCAGGCTTGGGAGAAATTGCTTACATTCCCCTATAGAGTACTGCACGTTGAAAAAGACCCTCAGTCTAATGTCTCTCTCACTATTCGCGTCAAACAAAATTGCTCTACTTATTTACTACATAAAGGTCCAAACAATATTTCAAAAACATTCTCACCCAACATCTTTAGGTCAGTAGAAAATAAACTAAGTGATGGAGATATTAAAGGTGCAGCGCGTCTTCTATTTTCCGATGATGCGGTTGCTCCGGATACCCCAGAGACTCTCGCTGCCCTTCGTGACAAGCACCCTGTCGCTCCTTTAGATTATCTGTTCCCAGACGCCCTTACTGCCGAGGATCCATTACAGTCACTATCAACATCTGCTGATGAAGTGCGCGGCGCAATTTTATCCTTTCTGCCGGGGTCTGCCGGTGGACTTGACGGCCTATCGCCGCAACACCTTAAAGACCTCACCGCTGCTTCTTCCGGCAATGCAGGGGAAGCCTTACTACTAGCTTTATCTTCCTTAGTTAACGCTTTGTTAAGCGGCAGGGTGCTCTCTGAAATTACAGATATTTTGTACGGCGCTAATTTATGTGCTTTAAAAAAAAAAGGTGGCGGGATTCGACCCATCGCAGTTGGCACGACCTATCGGCGACTTGCAGCAAAAATTTCGTGCCAAGCCATCAGTGGCAAGCTCTCAACCTATTTTCAGCCTCTTCAACTGGGATTTGGTTCCAGAGGAGGTTGCGAAGCTGCTGTCCACTCCTTACGGACTTTTTTAGAAAATAAGGGTGGTGAGGTACTGCTAAAGGTAGACGTTAAGAATGCTTTCAATTCCGTCGATAGGGCCGGGCCGTTCTTTTGACCCAAATAAAAAATCATATTCCTGAAATTTTTAACTTTTTGTGGCAGTGCTATAGTACTCCTTCTAAATTACTCTACAAAAATAATCTTTTATATTCATCTGTAGGTTGTCAACAGGGCGACCCTCTCGGTCCCGCTATCTTTAGTCTCGCAATCCACCAAATCATACAAAAACTAAAATCCAAATTTAATGTATGGTATTTAGATGATGGGACCCTAGGAGGTGATGCGGCCACGGTTCTATCAGACCTTCGTTTACTCATTTTAGAATTCCGAGCTATAGGATTAGAATTAAATTTCAATAAGTGTGAGCTTTTTATTCTTGAAGGTACTGCAGACCGGGATGCAATTATATCACAATTTAGCACCATAGCTCCCAATATTATTACAGTGAATCGTGAGTCTCTTCGTCTTCTGGGTTCCCCTATTCTAGACGAATCGCTTCCTGATTTTATTAACGACACAATTCTAAAATTCAATGAAACGTCTGAACGTTTACTCAAAATTAATTGCCATATGGCCTTTGCTATTATTCGTTTTTGTCTTTTCGTACCAAAATTCACGTATGTCTTGCGGTGTTGTCAGCTTTGGAAACAACCAAACCTTTTGACAAATCTCGACAACACCCTAAGACGTACTTTATCAACTGTTTTTAATATAGATTTAGATACGCGTTCTTGGGCCCAAGCGACCCTACCGGTCAGATTTGGTGGATTGGGTATCCGAAACACCTCAGATGTTTCCCTTCCAGCCTTTTTGGCTTCCGTCCATGCCACGCTCCCTCTTACCACAAAAATTTTAGAACCTTGCAAAATTACTGAGATTTCTTTTTTGACGGAAGCCAAAAATGCTTGGTGTGCCGCCTGCCCTAATACCGACCCCCCCACAAGTCTTTGCTCGCAGAGGCTCTGGGGCGAGCCGCTCTGCAAACTAGTACGGAATAATTTACTTGAAACGTCTAGTAATCCCGCAGAACGTGCTCGTCTCATAGCCGTAGGAAAATGGGAGTCAGGTTTATGGTTACAGGCACTTCCATCTGGAAACACTGGGACTCTTCTGGACAATACAACTTTCCGTATAGTTACATGTCTGCGTCTTGGTGCCCCTATCATCATCCCCCATACTTGTCGCTGCGGCGCTGCCGTCAATCGTTTAGGCCAACATGGGCTCTCCTGCTCTAGGAGTGCTGGCCGTATACCGCGGCATCAAAATATAAATGATGTCATACGTCGGGCTCTTGCCACCGCCGGCGTGCCCGCAATTCTGGAGCCCAATGGATTAACACGCGATGATGGCAAGAGACCAGATGGTTTGACTCTTGTACCATGGAGGATTGGTAGGGCATTAGTGTGGGATGCCACGTGTGTGGACACTCTTGCTCCATCACATCTCCATGGTACATCGACCGAGGCCGGCGCAGCAGCCAACAATGCAGAGAACCTCAAACGGCACAAATATAGCGTAATATCGAGTACGTATATATTTGAGCCATTTGGGGTTGAAACCTTAGGGCCCTGGGGTCATCGAGCCCACCACCTTTTTAGAGAAATCTCTAAGCGGTTGGTGGAAGCTACGCGGGATCCCAAAGCTGGCGGCTACTTAGCCCAAAGAATAAGCCTCGCAATACAGCGAGGCAATGCCGCAAGCATTCTTGGTACTCTGCCACCAGGGGAGGAGTTAGGGGAGGTTTTCTATTTATAATAATTATAATTAGGTTAAGCTCTTGTTTACTTTTATTTCATGAAATCCAGTTAATAGTAGTATTTAATCTTATTATATTAAATAATTATTTAGTGTGAAAAATAAAAAAAAGTATTACTTGTTGGAAATAAAGTAATTGTTTTCACTGAAACTTGGCTCAATTCTAAGGTCTTATCTGGAGAATTTATAGATTCTAGATACGAGGTTTATCGGAGAGATCGAAATTGTTCATCAGGATCAAAGAAGGATGGAGGTGGAGTCATGATTGCGGTATCGAGAGATTTAGAGTCATGTCGAGTTCAAAACTGGGAAAGTAACTCCGAAGATCTGTGGGTCATGCTCAACTCCAATGCTGATGGTCATCGAAGATCCATTGCGTTGTGTATCGTATATTTACCACCACCAGTTATATTTGAGAGTTTAAATGACTACACAAATAGTGTCAATGATGTATTACACCACTGTGATGATGTTCTTATTGTAGGTGACTTTAATTTAGGTTTCATGGGCTGGTCTAGCGATGGAAATAGTTCTTGTATGACACCAGATGACCGTAATAATATGTTGGGGTATTCATTTGCTATATTTTTGTCCATGAACAACCTATTTCAATTTAATAATATAAAAATGAAGATGGTAGAGTGTTGGATATAGTCGTGTCCAATAAAATGAATATTAGTGTAATTAAATCGCTAGATGAACTCAGCAAAATTGATCCTAAGCACCCATGTTTGAACCTATCATTATTATACACTAATGCTCAATACCTTAAACCAAAATCTCGGCATGATTACAATTATTTTGGAGCTAATTATGAGCTATTGATAGATGAGCTGCTAAAAATTGATTGGCAAAGGGATCTCTGTAAATTCGATAGCGTCAATGGTATGGTTTTAGCATTTTACAGTATCTTGAATAATCTAATCAGTACACATATCCCTAAACGCAAGCGGTCAAATTCCAAGTTCCCAAGATGGTTTTCGACAGCTCTGATCAAATTGTTATCAGAAAAAGACAAAGCTAGGCTTAGATTTAAAAAGTATAATAATCCCCGAGACAGATTAGAGTACGCACTACTTCGTGAGCGCTGTCGTATTCTCTATGACAAGTGTCTTAGCGGATACCAAAATGTTTTAGAGAGTAACATAACAAAATATCCAAAAATTTTTTGGAGCTATGTTAATGAGAAGAGAAAAAATAACTGTTCATTTCCAAGTCGTATGCAACTTGATGATAAATGTGCCGATACGGGACCAAAAATCTCTGAACTTTTTGCTACGCACTTTTCATCTCTATTTAATCGTAAGACGACCAAGTACGCTTCGGATCTTACCTCCAATTGCCATAATTATTTGGGACGTATAAACTTTACACAGGATGAAGTCCTAAAGGCTATTAAGAAACTCGACACTTCAAAAGGTTCTGGGCCTGACTCCATCCCACCTGCTTTTATTAAGCACTGTGGGCGTGCTATTGCCTTTCCTTTATGTTTAATAATTAATCACTCATTAGATGAAGGTCTATTTCCTGATGAATGGAAGAAGGCCAGAATAGTCCCAGTATTTAAGAAAGGTAATAAAGAGAATATTAGAAATTATCGTCCCATATCTATCTTGTCATGTTTTTCTAAAATCTTTGAATCATTGGTTTGTCCTATAATCTCGTGGCACTTGGATAATTCCATATCGCCTTATCAACATGGTTTCAGGAAGGGTCGGTCTGTTCACACCAATTTAATTTCTCTTTTGTGTCTGAAATAAGTAGTCATTTGGATAGGGGTCTGCAAGTGGATGCTATTTATACCGACTTCTCGAGTGCGTTTGACAAGGTTAACCATAAAATATTGCTTCAGAAAATTAAGTTGCACGGAATATATGGATCAATACTACAATGGTTCCAATCTTACTTATCCAATAGACTTCAGTTCGTGGTGATAAAGGGCTATGAGTCAACATCATATTGTGCTCTCTCAGGAGTGCCTCAGGGCTCACATTTGGGGCCTCTTTTATTTTCGCTATTTGTGAATGATATTACTACTCAAATTCAACACTGCAGATTATCACTATTTGCGGATGATCTAAAAATATATATGACTGTTGACTAGCTGGAGGACACGAAACTAATCCAGGAAGATCTTGACAGAATACAAAACTGGTGTAAGAATAATAGCATGGCACTTAATGTAGCTAAGTGTTGTGTTATCAAGTACAATAGGAAAAAATCTGTTCTACCTTCGTCTTATACTCTTAACTCCATAAAATTATTAGACGTTGACCATGTTCGCGATCTTGGCTTAGTTATAGATTCAGAACTCTCTTTTAATACGCACGTAAATGAAGTTGTTACAAAGGCAGCTAGAATGTTGGGCTTTATAAAACGTAACGCAAAAGGGTTCAAACTGCCCAAAACAAAAAAAATTATCTATAACTCGCTAGTGCGAAGTCAATTAGAGTATGCTTGTACTGTTTGGAACCCTTTCTATAGTGTCCACTCCCAGCGAATTGAGAGTATTCAACGAACATTCACAAGAAGTCTTGCTTTCTGCGAATCAGATTTTTCACACCGAAGTCCTTACAGTCGAAGATTGGCACATTTCAATATGCATTCCTTTAGACAGGTAAGGGGGCCGGTGCAATTACAGGCACATGAGACTTAACAACTTCACGTCTCAGGGTCGACAACGCATTGGCGATGCTCCTAGTATTGCAAATGTCCGTAGGCGGCGGTGACCACTTACCATCAGGTGGACCGTCTGCTTGTTTGTCGGTCCAAGTGGCATTAAAATATAAAAAAAATTTACTCTAGCTATTTTAAACAACAAAAATAATTCCATCCTTATCTTGTTACCCTTTATTAAAACATAGCTCTCCCCCGCGGTTTCACCCGCGTTTCCGAGGGATGTTACATTACATTATTTTGTTCTTTTTATCATCAATATTTTTCGCAGCGCACGCGATGTAAGGATTTTTTTACACCTTGGGTTACATTATTACAGTTTTTGTAAGGATCCCTAATTTATTTGAAAATATAATATGTCCTATGTCACCCGGGGATAGTGTAGCTTAACAATGCTGATATTTTTTTTGAAATCGGTTCAGTTTTTAACTTTATTCGTTACATACAAAAATAAAAAAATTTCCACTTTATAATATTAAGTGTAAAATATAATATTGACCATAGACAAAGTATCGCAAAACAAAGTAAAGAAAAGCTTTAAGTACATATACTCGTATCTATCTCCAATTCTATTTGTAATTCCAAAGGGAATTTCTCAGCAAAAAATTCATCCAATTAGCTTCGAATTGCTTAATTGACAAGGTAAAAATCAAAGCCGCCGGCTATTCTTTGTGTGAATTGAGAGTTTAATTTGACAGAACTTTGTTGTGTATTCGCTTCTCTTTCTATTGTACTTGAGTGTGATGCAAGGAACTTAATATTCAGAAAATTATCAGTTTTTTTTTGCGGTCAAATGGTATGAAGGCTCGAAGGTCCTAGTTTCTATTCCTGATTCTTGTTTTGATCTCGATCTCATCATCAGCTTATAACGATACGGCTTTTGGTTAACGTGCTTTTTTTTATTTCAAGATATATCATTAATTCTACACATTCAATTAAAATATTTTTTTTACAATATATAAATTTAATAATTAACGACTGAAAATTGCCATCTTCAATTTTCATATAGATACGACTAATAAGAAAGTGGACTGTTCTGGAGTCTTTAATCATGAAATTTCAATTCAGACACGGTGTTTCACGTATATTTTATAACCGCATCCCGCACTTGTATCCGCAAGGACATAAACTCGGTACCAGTCATAAATTAATGGAGGAAACAAAAATGGCTTCTCCGCATAACGTGAGATATGGACAATATAAATGGCATGATGTACACTGGATGTAAATGCCCGGTCAATATTGATACGCTTTTATGACCCATTTACCTTTTCGGTCGGCGAGTAACGCTCTCAGGCGGCGGAAATCCGCCAGACTCGTTTAAAATTCACGTAGCTTTGAATAGCCTAACTTGTTTACTCTGTCGGTACGAGCGGAGGTTTTTTTTTAATTTTTTTGTTAAACAGTAACGCTTGTAGCTCGACACGTTTGCGCATTACGTATTTTTATTTCATTTCATTGTGAACATAGCTGATAAATATTTACATGGTTGTACGGTTCTGTTGCTCTGTGAAAAATCTCGACATGCTGCGTATTTTGTTTAGTTAAGCTGTCATGAAGGTAAGATTCCGTTAGGCTCCCGTAAGCTCGACGATGATCAACGCGGCCTCTATGCTTTATCTCTCTTGTTACAACGCAATCGCTCGAGAGGTCCACATCCAAGGCGGCGTTGCCTCGGTTCGCTGAAGAGGTTTGTATAAGAAAATGAAGGGGCTTAATCTTCAATTTGTAAAGCATTGCATAATCATATTTTTTTGTACGAGTAGTTATTTGTACCATACACACTATAAGAAAAGTTTGCATTTGCTTGGAAAAGTATTGAATTAGGAAATACTCGTATATCTATGGTATATTTTGAAATATTTTTATGTAACATAAGATTATCAACAGGTAAGCGAGATACAAGTACAACAACCCTCTAATACTTAACAAACTGAGCGTTGGATGCTATCTATCTCCTCACGCCTAACAAACTATTCCAAAAGCATTCAGTTCATAGAATCTGGGCCTTCGGCGCGAACTTACGAGCGCTACAACTTCCAAAGGCATGTTAAATAGTTGAGGAAACTGAAACAGTGGACTATTAAGCAATATTAATATCATGCAATAATGGATTCGGAGACTATCAAGTAGTTTCGGTGTTTCTTAGTTTCGAACTATCATCAATACATATTATATATACCTACTGATTAGCTATTTAAAAGGACACATTGCCTGGACTTGGTTTGGGAGCTAGCGAAAATATTTTTTAATAAAACGTTCAAAATTGTGTTTAAAAAAAGGAACTCCGTCTACTTTGACATAAGGTCGCCAGTGGCCCGCATGATGCGTGCGAAAATAAGCGATACAGACAGATATGACAACTTTTTTATTTAACCCGCAACCGTACAACTATTAACAAACTTATTCAATACTGGTGCTTTGTGGGGGTGCTATGTGCCAATGGCTATACTCAGACTTGTGTTCATTAGATTTTAATAACTGAATATGTCTCGTATCTTTGTTTATAAAGTTTTATAGGAAAATAATACTTATATGTTTTTTTTATTGCATGTGACCGACAAACAGCCAGTAATGGTCACCCTTGCCTATGGACATTTGACAACACCAGTGCGTTGTTGACCCTGAGGAATTTTTGGTCTCAGGTGCATGTAATTTCACCCCCCCTTTTACCTTTTTTTTTGGTTTTAAAGCTGTGGGTTACAGTAATTTTCTTTCAGACCCCATTATTAATATTTATGTTCTTCTTTCTTATTGATGCGTCATGTCCTACATCTATACAAAATTGTAATTCGTTAGAATTAGAAGTTGCTGAGACATAAACAGCGATGCCCTTATCCTTTGTAACCACAATATTTGTGTGGAACTTCAAATATGATATCAATATTCTATTATTCTCTTTGATGAGTCGTTCTAAAACCATTTAATATCTTTAGTCTTCTGGTTTGATTGTTTTCATCTATAAACTTATTTCGATTTAAAATCAGATTGAGCTCGGGTTTTCTTTATAGCGAATATAAACCTAAACCAAACTACTACTCTTAAATGCTTTATAATTTCAAATTCCTAAATAAGCCCAGCTCAAGTAGAGTTTGATATTTTTTCTTGAGAACATTCAAAGCAAAATAATTTCTATTCCAAAAATATTGTTAAAAAATTACATGGAAATTCTTTTGAATAATTCTGGAATAATCTCTACTAATCTCTATTGCTTTCATGCAGAAACAAATCCCGTATCGATGCTTAGCCTCTAATGGTATTCAAGTATGCTTATGGGAGTGCTTAGGAGTGTGTTACAAAGAACAAGCTAAGAGATGAAGTTGGCGTCTCATATAATAAATTGAAACGACCCGTCGATCAAGATTTGCGGCAGCACGCGGTCGCTCGCCGTCCCGACGATAAATCAACTCGACGCTTTTATGTATAAAAAAAAAAAAAGAAAAAACGCCCGGGAAAAGTCGTTTATTTGTTTCCAAACTACACTCGAACGGTTCCCAAGCTTCGATACTTTAATAAAAATATTTCCGTGGAATTGAAATTTCACATTTCGTCGCACTGGGCGCTGCCGTGGGGAAAACTGTTAACGATGCTAGGTAAAATGTACTGACGGCCTATCTATCGTAAAACTTTTGCGTTATTCAACTTTAATTAGGTAGCAGAGGGCAGTTAACCGAGTTGTGTGAGTTGAAACGTGATAAGCTGCGCCATCTTGCACATGCATATGCAATTTTTGGCAGAATTGTCAAGGCTTGAATAGTAAATGCTTAAAACCGATATGAATCAAATGACTGAGATTTTTAGATAGCTCTAATGTTTAATCTAGGTATTCAAATAAAAATGTATTACTGTTCCCTGGTAAGCGCATCACTTGAGAACGGCTGGACAAATTTTGTTGATTAATATTTTTGAAACAGCCTCAATGAATGCATTTGTTCAAAGTTCATCTAATTATATGTTTAAGTTACCACCGGTTCAAAAGTCATTTTTCAACTGAGCAGAAACAGTAATTTGTTTAAAAAAAACGTGATGAAAACGACTTACTACGTTTATCGGTTTTATTTCACCGGACGCTTCTAATAAGTTTAACGCTTGGAAAATGAAAAAAGTTCATGTCCCCAATTATCCGAGACCGCTTCAACATTATATTAATTCCTTACCTTTCTCCCTCCCCTCCGCTCACTTACAAATAATTTATCGAGATTAAAATTCATAAAAAAAAGGACTTTCTCTTGCGAATTTCATTCATTTAAGCCGTGATTTAATGTAGATATGACTCGTATTTCTAATAATAATACCGGATTACGCAGCTAAGTAATTAACTAAGAAACTGAAATTTTTGAGTTTAAATGTGACATTTGAGGTCCATATTCAGTCATAAGTGAAAGAGACAAGAATAGGACGACGAAAAAAAACCCGCCCTCTCCCCTATAGTTTTATTGTTGGCGTAATCATTTGTATTCTTAACATGGTTGAAATATCCTATTTCAATTAAAGGCCTTATTTTTTATTGAAATGGATTGTTATTTTTAATGAGTAACTTACGATTTAATTTATTAAAAACATATTAATAAACTTGTTTTAAAATATAGGTATTTATTACACTTGACAGTAACATTGATTATTTTCAGTTCTTGTTATTTCAATTTTCGATTCTGTTGTAATTATTTTTATGATTAATCTAGCTGCCTGCCGCGGTTGCATCTATGTTCCGGGGGTCCGTAATACGGGAACTGTCAAACGCGCGAAAAATAATCGTTAAGTTTTCTGATATATTTTTTTTTAATTTCATTAACGTTTCGTTCGTCCCGTAAGAACTTTATACAAGGTATAAAAAATTGTTTAAAAAATGATAATGAAATCGGTTAAGTCATTCAGAAGTTTACGTAATTTAGTTTTGTAACACGCGATAGAAGAAATACCTAGTGATGCAGTAGCGATGCATTCGCATTGTATTTGCATTGCATTAAATTGATTTAGCATTGATATAGTCGAATTGTATTGTTTCAGTATCAGATGTAGACGCATAATATACAGTGTAATACTTAGCGATGCAGTCGCGTTGTCTTGATACAGTATTATTGCAAAAGCGCAACTTTGTTGTATTGTATTTATTTAGCTTAGATGTATAGCGCGGCTAAAATGACTAAGAAACGACGCAGTAGTATTGTATTGATTTACCATCGATGCAAATGCGACTTATATGTTTCCAGTCGTATTGTATAAATTATGTATAGATGCAAACGAGTGACTTATTTGATGCAGTAGCGATGCAGTCGTATTGTATTATTTCAGTATAGATGCAAACCCGTGACTTATGTGCAGTAACGATGCAGTTGTATTGTATTGATTCAGTATAGATGCAAACGCGTGACTTATGTGATGCAGTCGTATTGTATTGAATTAGTATAGATGCAAACCCGTGACTTATGTGCAGTAACGATGCAGTTGCATTGTATTGATTCAGTATAGATCCAAACGCGTGACTTATGAGCAGTTGCGATTCAGTCGTATTGTATTGATTCAGTATAGATGCAAACGCGTGACTTATGTGATGCATTCGTATTGTATTGATTTAGTATATATGCAAATGTTTGAGTTTGTATAACCTACGAAAGGCGTAAACTAAAATAAATATTGCATTCAAACGAATTTGCTTACACCTCGGGCAGCCTCTGGTAGTGACAGAGGTAATTTTGCATCGTTAGCATAATCTGCATGTAATAACTAAAGTTTGAAACGCTAGTCGGTACAATTCAACAATCTTGCACTAATTGTTACGTAAGAAAACATAGTTTTGAAGTTCTGCGTAGTTCAGTTACATTATGTTAAGTTTAATGCACAAGCTATGATATATACGAAGCTTGGGAAGTTTCGGTGTTCGTTTGTGCTCGGGCCATAGGTTTGCATCTCGAAACTTGGTCTTGGAAAGTTATGAGTCCCTAGTACTGGTTGCAAAGACAATGTCATTTAACGTAGGTGTTGTAAGTACTTGAATTATAATAATATTACTTCATAAATGTAATTATAATTGTTTAATGTTGGTCGACTGGTTAAAAAGATTATTTTTCAAAAGTTAAGTAAAATGCTGGTATGTGCTAATAAATCGTATTCAAATGATTTACTTGTCTAATCCTAACTTCAAAAATAACTAGAAAATGATGAAATCATCAATAAAATATTAAATAATTGTGTTCATTTAGATGACCTATATATATTATATCATGTAAAATTCCTAAAAATTAAGTGGAAAAAAGATTACAAAAGACATATTTATTTAAATTAAGACAGCTGGCAGTAACTTCATCTTGATGTTGATCTTGAGTTCTCCTTCCATCTTCATGTAATATAACTGTTAAATGTTGATGGACTATTGATAAAATGTACTAATTGATTTTCGAAAGTTAATGACAATGTACGTATGTGTTATTAAATTTCAATCTATTGATTTACTTTTTTAATCCAAAAAAGTTTTTTTAAAAGTATTTAGAAAATTACTATCTTACTAACTTATTTGTAAAATATTCATTAACTGTTTTATTTATATGACCTATATAAAAATCCTAACAATTAAGTGGAAAACTGATTACTAATAACATATTTATCTAAATCTTCTATCTCTATCTATCTATGTCGATCTTGAATTCTCCGGCCAGCAAACTGATGGTGATGTACCTAAAACCTAGATACAAAAGAAATATGCGAAAGCGTTCTTACGGTAGCCAATTTTCGAGTAAAGTAAAGATTTTCTTTAAGTTTAAACCAGGTAACCCTATTAAGCTTTAGGATGGATCAAGGGTTCTAAGGGACATGCATCTAGCTGACCGCGTGGCTCCAGGTCGTTATTCATTTTAAATTCCAAAACATTTTTTTGAATTTACGTTCGCTTGACAAACGTTTTTTTAAATTAAAATTTTAAAGTATTTGATCTTTGTTTAAAAATACAAAAAAATATGAATTTAATCTTTGCTTCATTTTTATACCAGATAGCCTTTATAAAATATTTTTTTATATATTTTATTACTAGCATATAATCTTTAGCTTTCCGGGAACGCAAACATTTTTAGTTGTTGCGTATGCTATATTTTATTCGACTTATTGATTTTTATTATCTTTCTAGCAATTTTTCTAGGTCTCCATTTAAAATCTTAAATCTTTTGATAAACTGCGACAGTACAAAATTCTGCTCACACCTTCGCGTAATTGCATGTTTATTCGAATAATGTTGATTGCAGTGTGGTGAATTATTTGTGAGCAGGAAAATGGGCCGCTAGTAAAAAAAATCATTTGGCAATGGACAATCCGCCCACGTACAGTAATGCATGGCTCGGAACAGGTGCTTCTACATCGCCCGCACTCTGCTCAATGCAATGCCTTCGGCTAATTGCAACACGATTTATTGTTTTCAAGTTATAATGATTTTCCTTTATTTAAGACAATTCTTACTTTTGTAACATATTTTTTTGTAACACTAAATGTTTCAACGTTTTGGTATAAAATGTTGGTTTCCAAGCTATAATGATTTTCTTTTTTTTAATACAATACTTTCTAAAAATATTTTTATGTAACACAAAATGTAAATAATATACATAATGTATTTGTTATTAAAGATTTTCTTGGAATAGAATTATTTGAAGTACAACCCCTCTTTTTTTTGTAGTTGGATGGGGCCTTCAGAGAAAGTGATTTATTTTACCATTCTAGCAGTTCTTTACTACTTTGTCAATTTAAGATTAAGCAAATTCTTGATTTGAATAATTAATGACATTGGCAATATACGACTTTGGAAATATTATAACAATAGCAATATGCGACTTGCTCAATTTCAGCCTTTTTTATAGTTTCAATGGATTAGAAAATTTTACATTTGAACATTTTAAGACTTAGATTTTTTTTTTACTTTGCGGCTTTTATATTTTTGGTCGGACCTGCCGCTCAGGCATTGAATTAATTATGTCATTCAGTAACATATTTTGTTATGTTTTATTTTATTTGACAGAGATGGAGTAAAATAATTTGAAAGTCTATTAATGACTTTCAAAGAAATTTAAAGCTGAAAAAATATTTATCGATTTCTGCTTCTTCTGATTCTTCTTCTCCTTAGCTATTTTAATACTGAATTTTTTTGCGCCATCTAAAATTTTGCATAGCTTTTAAAATGATAACACAATGAAGTATTTTAAAACGAATGTAGAGAATAAAGAAAATTACAGATTTTTCTGAGTAATAATTTTGTAATAAAAAATTAATACAATTAGCAACAGTTAAAATGTTTTATCCATTAGCATTGCGTATTAAACATGTGAAAATTTTAAAAGCTTTGCAATTTTATATTCTGAAAAGGGGAAACACATAGCCAACTTTTTATCCTGGGAACGCAAGTGACGCCGCGGGTGGAATCTTAATAAAAATATTATTAATTTGTTTTTGTGTACGATAAAGCTATTATCTTAGTAAAATTTCGTTTGTTTTTTTTTTATTTTGATGAAATATTAAAATATTAAATTTTAGTTCGAAAATAATATGCAATTTTTTTTTTGTAAAATTTCGTTAAAAAAAATATTTTTAAAATATTAATAAAGTTTTTTTTTTTTAATTTAATTAATATTAATTAAATGAAATTTGAAAATCTAAAATTTTCAATCTTTATTTAAATTTACACTAAAAAAAATTTAAACCCCGGAGTTAAAATAAAAAAAAAACATTATAATTCAAAATTTGCACTTGCAAGATTAATTGTATTTGGAACATAAAAAATTTTAATCGCGGTACGGATTTATTAAATTAAGACACTCCACCAAATTGCGCCCCTAAAATTCGCGGCTACCGTAAAAACGCCCGCCACAAGTTTAAACTTACCTTTTAGAATTTCACTGGTAGCCACCCACGATAATCACAGCCATTTAAAGTTTCCATCACTTATTAACAATCACGGTACAAAAGTTCCAAGTGATGAATTAATTATTTAAAAAAGACATAGCCTCGTCGCTTCACTAGCGAGGCTCGCGGTGTCTTTACGATTGCTTCTCTGAGGGATCCCGGCGACTGTGTGAGCTTCGAAGAGACCTGCAGCCCCTTTTATTCACTACAGGGATGGAAATGCGCAGGCGTTAAACACCCTGTTGCTTCTTAGTGAGGTGTGTAAAATTCTATCGATATATATTGGCGATAACTTATAAAAGTTGCTAGTTTTTGGTATATTTCTGCATTTTGTTTTTATCTTTTTTTTTTTATTCTATTTAAGTAATAATAAATAGTTATATATGTTAATGGTGAGATTTCGACCTGATAATTACAGGTTTGGGCTGGAACACAAACAATATATTTATATACGATTTAAAAAAATAAAATTGTTGCTCAATATAATGATTTCCCTGTTATCTAGACCGTATGATGGTTACAAAAAATATATATATAGTTTTTATATCAAAAAATAATAATTTGCTCAATATGCTCCAGGTATATGCGAAACTACCACTTTTAAAGACATTACTTTGCTTAGTTTGACTTTTAAAGCTTAAAAACTAAGTATTTTACAAGTAAACTTCATAATTAGGTGGATTTTGTTAACGTATCTGCTATCTAGACGATAGCACGTGTTTAGTTTTAATGCTTTATACACATTTAACAATTTTAACGCCGTTTTATATTTTAACAAGATGATAATAAATTTTATAGAAGTTTACGGCCTATTATTATAGCAAATACTACTGGCGAGATTAGAGAACAGAATAGAAAAACAAATGTATATGATTCAATTTAAAAAAAAACTCATTTACTCATAAATAATTATCTTTTTATTAATAATTCCTTCTATCCTTTACTGAATTAACCGTTTAGTTGCTTCATCCGTTAAGAGCATAAAAAAATACCAGATGCTTTTTATTGCTGCAAAATTACATCCGAAATAAATATTTCCATATGAATAATGATGCTTTAGGACATTTTATAAGATTCTCTCCAAAAAACAAAATCAAACCTTACATAAACCCTGTAAAACACGATTTTTTCAAAAAAAACATTTTTGATTAAATACAGTCGATAAAATCTATCGTGACGTGTTGTGTCTCCTCACTATTTGCCTCCCCTCACGCCCATCTACCTGTAATTCACCCACCTCCCAACCGTTTAAACACTGACTTATCAAAAAAACTTATGTTTAAGTTAGCTGCCGTGCCGCTACAAAATTTTCTGGAAACCTAAAGGCGGGCGAAAAACGTCTTGCATTTCTCTAAGATTTCATGAAAAAATTTTTTTTTAACAATATTCATAATGAAAACCAAAACGATCTCGTCTAGAAATGTAACTGAAAATTGAATATTTTGGAAAATCTTTATTTTATCAACTTAATACAACAACTTAAACAAACTATGATTTGGGTCCAGTTTACAAAAAATACGTGGATTTTAGTGCGGGTATACTTTCAACATCTGCATTTTTTATAGTTTCTGCCGATGTAAAGACAAAGAGTTTTATATATTCTGATACAAACATCGGATTGCGTTCTATCTCGATTGAGAAATACGAATTCGTCTATTGTATTGATTTGTGCTATGTGAATCTGTGAATAATAGGTTGGGGAAAAAGTTCCTTCGCATTTTTTAAGAAAATTCAAAACATTTTTTAACATAGTTTATTTACATTTAACTAAAGTATGTAGGTACCATTTTGTTCGATAACTTTTTGCCATCTTGTAGGTAGGGACATGATCCCATTGCTATAGAAATTTTGGGACTTCTGATCAAAATACTGCGACAAGTGGTTTTGACAGTCCTCTCGTGATGTTAACCTGACACTGCCTAAAGAATTCTGAAGAGACCGAAACAGGTGGAAATCTGAAGGTGCAAGGTCAGGACTATACGGCGGATGCATTAATACCTCCCAGCCAAACTATCTTAATTTTTGCTGAGTGGCTAAAGATGTGTGAGGTCTAGCGTTGTCATGATGAAAAACCACACCCCTTCTGTTGATTAATTCCGGCCACTTTCTCTCAACATCTTGCTTTAATCTCATCAGTTGTTCGCAGTAGAGTTCAGAATCGATGGTCCTGTCTGGTGGTAACAGCTAATAATGAATAATGCCCTTCCAATCCCACCACACACACACAGCATCACCTTATTGCGAGTCAGCCCGGGTTTCGCCACAGTCTGTGAAGACCGGCCTTTGACCACGACCTTTTCCGCACGTGATCCACTTTTCATCACCAGTTATCAGCTTCCTCCAAAAGGGTCGGTTTCATGACGTCGTAATAAACAATCACAAGTGAGCTTCGAAGAGACCTGCAGCCCCTTTTATTCACTACAGGGATGGAAATGCGCAGGCGTTAAACACCCTGTTGCTTCTTAGTGAGGTGTGTAAAATTCTATCGATATATATTGGCGATAACTTATAAAAGTTGCTAGTTTTTGGTATATTTCTGCATTTTGTTTTTATCTTTTTTTTTTTATTCTATTTAAGTAATAATAAATAGTTATATATGTTAATGGTGAGATTTCGACCTGATAATTACAGGTTTGGGCTGGAACACAAACAATATATTTATATACGATTTAAAAAAATAAAATTGTTGCTCAATATAATGATTTCCCTGTTATCTAGACCGTATGATGGTTACAAAAAATATATATATAGTTTTTATATCAAAAAATAATAATTTGCTCAATATGCTCCAGGTATATGCGAAACTACCACTTTTAAAGACATTACTTTGCTTAGTTTGACTTTTAAAGCTTAAAAACTAAGTATTTTACAAGTAAACTTCATAATTAGGTGGATTTTGTTAACGTATCTGCTATCTAGACGATAGCACGTGTTTAGTTTTAATGCTTTATACACATTTAACAATTTTAACGCCGTTTTATATTTTAACAAGATGATAATAAATTTTATAGAAGTTTACGGCCTATTATTATAGCAAATACTACTGGCGAGATTAGAGAACAGAATAGAAAAACAAATGTATATGATTCAATTTAAAAAAAAACTCATTTACTCATAAATAATTATCTTTTTATTAATAATTCCTTCTATCCTTTACTGAATTAACCGTTTAGTTGCTTCATCCGTTAAGAGCATAAAAAAATACCAGATGCTTTTTATTGCTGCAAAATTACATCCGAAATAAATATTTCCATATGAATAATGATGCTTTAGGACATTTTATAAGATTCTCTCCAAAAAACAAAATCAAACCTTACATAAACCCTGTAAAACACGATTTTTTCAAAAAAAACATTTTTGATTAAATACAGTCGATAAAATCTATCGTGACGTGTTGTGTCTCCTCACTATTTGCCTCCCCTCACGCCCATCTACCTGTAATTCACCCACCTCCCAACCGTTTAAACACTGACTTATCAAAAAAACTTATGTTTAAGTTAGCTGCCGTGCCGCTACAAAATTTTCTGGAAACCTAAAGGCGGGCGAAAAACGTCTTGCATTTCTCTAAGATTTCATGAAAAAATTTTTTTTTAACAATATTCATAATGAAAACCAAAACGATCTCGTCTAGAAATGTAACTGAAAATTGAATATTTTGGAAAATCTTTATTTTATCAACTTAATACAACAACTTAAACAAACTATGATTTGGGTCCAGTTTACAAAAAATACGTGGATTTTAGTGCGGGTATACTTTCAACATCTGCATTTTTTATAGTTTCTGCCGATGTAAAGACAAAGAGTTTTATATATTCTGATACAAACATCGGATTGCGTTCTATCTCGATTGAGAAATACGAATTCGTCTATTGTATTGATTTGTGCTATGTGAATCTGTGAATAATAGGTTGGGGAAAAAGTTCCTTCGCATTTTTTAAGAAAATTCAAAACATTTTTTAACATAGTTTATTTACATTTAACTAAAGTATGTAGGTACCATTTTGTTCGATAACTTTTTGCCATCTTGTAGGTAGGGACATGATCCCATTGCTATAGAAATTTTGGGACTTCTGATCAAAATACTGCGACAAGTGGTTTTGACAGTCCTCTCGTGATGTTAACCTGACACTGCCTAAAGAATTCTGAAGAGACCGAAACAGGTGGAAATCTGAAGGTGCAAGGTCAGGACTATACGGCGGATGCATTAATACCTCCCAGCCAAACTATCTTAATTTTTGCTGAGTGGCTAAAGATGTGTGAGGTCTAGCGTTGTCATGATGAAAAACCACACCCCTTCTGTTGATTAATTCCGGCCACTTTCTCTCAACATCTTGCTTTAATCTCATCAGTTGTTCGCAGTAGAGTTCAGAATCGATGGTCCTGTCTGGTGGTAACAGCTAATAATGAATAATGCCCTTCCAATCCCACCACACACACACAGCATCACCTTATTGCGAGTCAGCCCGGGTTTCGCCACAGTCTGTGAAGACCGGCCTTTGACCACGACCTTTTCCGCACGTGATCCACTTTTCATCACCAGTTATCAGCTTCCTCCAAAAGGGTCGGTTTCATGACGTCGTAATAAACAATCACAAATGAGTACACGGTTCATTAGGTTTCTTTCAGTGAGCTCGTGAGGTACCCAAATATCTAGCTCTTTTGTGTACCCAGTTTTTTTCAAATGCGCCAAAACTGTTTTGTGGTCAATTCCCAGTTCTTCAGCTACGTCGTAACTACTGATATGCCGATCTTGCTCCACTTTTTCAAAAATGGCATCAATTTTATCCGTAATAGGGCGACCAGAGCGACGTGCATCTTTGACATCAAAATTTCCGGATTGAAAACGCTTAAACCAAATTTGTGTTACTCTCACAGACACTGCACTAGGTCCATAAACATCGCAATTTTTTTTCGCGGCTTGCGTTTCATTTTTACCTTTTTTGTAGTAAAATTTTAAAATGAATCGAATTTCTTCATTAGATTCACTCATCTTGGCGGTACGAAAAACAAATGCAAATCACACATTTTCCTAATTTGAATTTGGAATTATGTTCTTTAAAATTTAAACTTTCAATGATACCAAAACCAGCCAGATACAAATAGTATATTATATTATATATAGCCAAAGAGATTTTATTACAAGTTCATAATTACTATAATGAGAAAAGACTTTTTCCCCAACCTAATATTATTCCCTGCAATTGCAAATTTAAATAGTTAAGTAACCGCTTTATAAAGCTGTTGGCTGATTTGTAGGCCTAAATGGTACCAGCAAAATCTGCACTATTAATTTATGATTTTCAGCTATGATTTTTTAGTGGCTTTAGTGATGAACGTGTGGTTGAATCCTAACGGTTAATTGTCTATTTTTAGTGTAATTTTATATGGTTGAAGTTAAGGTCGGTAAAATTACAGGCACTTGGGACTTAACGATATCTTGTCTCCTGGTCCATGCATTAGCTATATTTTGTTCCCTGCAATTGCAAATTTAAATAGTTAAGCAATCGCTTTATAAGGCTGTTGGCTGATTTGTAGGCTTAAATGGTACAAGTAAAATAAGCACCAATAATGTATGTTTTTCAGCGTTGATCATTTAGTAATGTTGATGACGACAGTGAGATTGTATTCTAATATAAATTTGTCCAGTTTTGATGTACTTTTATAAATAAAATAAAAAATAAATAAAATACAAATTTATACAGTTGTAGGTAAGATTGCTAAATTACATGTACTTGAGACTTAACGATATCTTGTCTCCTGGTCCATGCATTAGCGATAAATTAATCCCTGCATGCAAATTCAGTTAAACAACCATATATGGGTTTATATTATTGTTTATATGGGTAGTCGGCTGATGTGTAGGCTTAAATTTATAGTACAAACAAAATAAGCACTATTCATTAATGTTTTAAGGCGATGATTTTTCATTTATAAAATTGGAGGTACGAATGATATCTCTACCCATGATTCATGCATTGGCGAGATATTAAAACCTGAAAATCCAAATTTGAATTGTCGAAAAATTTGTTTGGAACAAGCAGAAAGAGCACAATAATTACTTAGTGGCGTTGACGATGCGATTGAATTCTAGTAGAAAATTATAATCTACATAATTGTGTTCGGATAGTTGCAGTAAGTACAAGAGTACAAGCCTTGGAGCCGTCGTATTGATCGGCATGACATGTCTGGCTATAAATGTCCGTACTGCATCGATTATTTACAATGGAAAGAACTGTCTGTTTAACAATGGACGCTCTGAAAAAATAGGCAAATAATCTCTTTTCAAACAATAATTTACAATACAATAATTTAAGCGAATGTTTTTCGTAGCTGGCGCGTAATGATCATGGTTTTTTTTAGACACTCACAGGATGTTTTGAGTAATTATTTTTCGTAGTAATTTATTAACAACATCCTTCTGATTACCAGGTATTTCCAGTGAGATGATAATTCAAATAACAGGAAATAGTGTGGGTGTGTTTAATAGGTGTATCAAAGATATACAATTATTTTTAGTTATGATTTAGGCGGGCTTGTTGTGTATCTTAATACATACCACAGTTCGTAAGTTCAATTCCCAGCCTTGACAAACATTTGTGTGTAAGAACATGACTGTTCTGTGTCTGGGTGTAAATATCCTGGCAAGTATGTATTTACAAGGTAAGAAAAAGTAGTATATCAATATCAAATATTTATCTTTTATAGGAGCGTTGAAAATAACTAACAGCTGCGCTAAAGGTAAACCTTTTACATAGTTTTAATTTAAATAATTACTTTCCACTTAAGAGTTATAATTGTTTTGTAGTCTAGTAGACGTTAATCTCGATCCAGCGGGGCCCTCGCAAGATTTGCATTAAATTATTATTATGAATAAGTGTTTAGTACCCTTTGGTATAGTTATATTCTGTTTATATTGTGTACATACTAGCTGTTCTCTACATGCGTTGAAATTCGTTAAACACTTTTAGTTCAAACAGAAATTTCATAGAAAACAGCACAAGTTTTTCCTGAAATCACATTTTCGGGCTCTGGTGTCACTGATGTTTTAGCGTTGTAATGATTGCGAATATAATATATAATTGAATGCGTTGATTTTAGTGATGATTAAAAAACTGTTTCCAAAGTTAATTACGAGTTCCTTTAACCTTCTGACTTCATCATCAGACCCTGGGCACCACACAGACGAATAGTCAATCTAGCCCAAACATTGATTATCATGGCTTGTTTAGGAGCTCCTGCCGACTTCATCATTACATTAATTCTATACTACCATAATTACATTGTCATTGAATGTATATAGAAATGGAAAGTCAAGGGGTCGAAACATAGATTGCAAATTAAAAAAAAAACATACGTTGTCAGTTAAATAAAAGCTTGTGAATATGAACAGTGATGTAAATCAAACATATTTAAACTCACGCATTCAATATTTACAAAGACTATAATGTATCGTGTTCACATTCAATGAATAATTAACGATTTGGTTCTGATAATGCCCGAGGCTTTTAGGCGGAACACGATAAAATTATTTATTAAACAATTCTCTTTTTTATAATTATATTGTATTGTAAGAATTTTTCATACACACAATTTTGGAAGTATTTGTTTAACCGCTACATATTACAAATTGCATTCGGTTTAATCTAGGAAAAACTGCATATATTTTAATACGGTTTTCACAAATAGAAAGAGAGATAATGTTGGAAGGTAATATGGTATAATTTATGAACATTTTGTGAATTAAGTTAAAAAGTCCCTACGCAGAGCTTTCGTGGCGTGCGCTGCGTGATTACGCAGTATATTTAGTCAGTTACATGAAAATTAAGTATAATAGACTTTTATTAAAATCAATGCTACTATATAAATCTGTTTATTAAATTGTTTATCATTTTTTTTCATAAATATTCGTTTTATGACTTACTGACGCTGATTCTACCATTTCTTAAATTATATGTCTGTCTGTATTTTCCTTTATATCTCAACAACGATTTGACCCATCTTGATGAAAATTGATATATAGTCAGAACATGTAATCGCGCGCATTAAAGGCGTAAAATATAATCGATTAACATGGATGAAACCACGGGGACAGCTAGTCTTTAATAGTTCTAAAAAAACTCCGTTATAGCAAATATTTATTTCTTGATAACTCACATACCATATGTATAAGGTAAGATATTTAATTTTAAAAAGCCTGTCTTTTTATTACAAGAACAAACAAGTTTAAATTAATAAAGCTCTCTATTGGATTCGAAGCCACGACTTTCACCGCCAAGTTTCACTATCAAATATCCAATATCTACACCTGGTTGTGTCTACAAGGTACCTAGAGCATAGTGGCCTTCGAGGCTGCAAACTTATATCAATAGTGTTTCAAACTTTGTCTATATAAGCAAATCCGCCGGACGGCAATCGCATTTCTAAATACAATCAATATCGCGGATAAAAATGGATATTATTGTGTTTGCTAGATAGACGACTTTCTGGAAATATCCTTGACCCTATGTCACTATATAATCCATGTCTTTTGTGACTTATAGACTTGATCTTGAACGCGTGTTAGTGTTATAGTAGTTTAAACAGTTCTTGTACTAACAACAAAATAACTGATAAATATACTAGATATACTACTTTAAAAAAAATCTTGTTAAGATATTTACACCTAGACTTAGAACTAACAGACATGTGTGACTCACAAATGTTTGTCCAGGGTGGGAATCGAATCACGCCAATTAGCACATCAACCTTTTGAATAACTACAAATTAGTAGATATATCACCATAAAGAATGGGTAGAGGTAGTCTTCGCAGGTATTTCAAATTCAACCTTACACGTTTAAAGATAGATGTTAGTCTATTAAAACACGTTCTGTGAGCGATGTTGTACGTTATAGGTACATCACGTGAAAGCGTACTTATATGCAATCATGTAATGGAAACATATTACGCTTTGACACGAAATAGGTAGATACAAAATAATTTTCATTTAAATACATTTTACGTATGCTTGCTGAGGTTTACATGAAATATTTGATAAGTGGCGTCAAAAGAGTTATTCAAGGTCGGCAACACATTTGCATTCTCCCTGGTATTCCAACAAATGCCCATAGGCAGCGGTGACCACTTAGCATCAGGTATACCGCTGGTTTACCGCCTGTTTGTCAAAATGACAGTTAATGCCAATTTGACGCCATAAAGGGAATTGATTTCTTTGAGGAAAGGCACATGAGGCCTAAAATTTAACTGGCTCTCTTTTTAATTCGAACGAAAATCTGTCGCTAAATATGCAAATAAGTAGGTAGCATAGGTATGCTATAGTTTCCTCACGAGGTTTTCGTGCATCGAAAGGTCAAACTTTTTGGAAGATTGTAAACTCTTGACATACCGTCACGTCTTTCGACATAATTAGCAAAAAGCCTTTATTAGGCGGTCTTTCCACCACAGATGTGCGATGTAAGTATGTGACGATTCCGCCAATAGGACCGCGTCATATTCTTAGCTTAAGGCGTCACACATCGCAATCTCTGATAGTATGTTAGCTTTAAAATAGTTAAAGTTGATGATGAGATCTCTTATCTACAGCCCAATACAGAACTTAAACTCCCTGATGACAGGAGCTGTCAAAAAAACTAAATCCTATACCAGGCCGAGTCTGTCAAAGGAGGTTCGATGCTAGTGATTTTTTTAGAGCCGTCTGTGTGCACATACGTGGATTACGAAGGTTCTTCTGTTTCTATTTAGTTTGTGGTTTGGTTGATATGTTGGTACAAACCACACGATAGTTTGAAGAGTAAATTTGTGTTCCAATTGCACATACATGTCGCTAGTTGATTTTCAATGCAAATTGCGGCCTAAATCCCATTATAATGATGAATTAAAACGTTGATATATATCTATTTAGTGTAGTTTTACATGCAATAAGTTAGAACGAGTATATAATTTAAAAAAATATGTTTTATGACTTTAGAAGGAAAACAATTTTATTGGGTATTATTATTTTGTTTTCAATTTGTGAATCGCTCTTTTTTGGTTTAGTAGCTATTTGAGAGCAAGTGTTATCAATGAAAAATGGAAACAGTAATATTTTGAAGTTATACTTCTTTTGGCGCGTTAGGGAAAAATTATGAGACTATTTGTGCGCACATACCGTCACGAAAACCCGATACCCTGAAGTTAGCTGATTTCTTCAAAACATCGCTCAAATCGCAACTGTCAGTGTCAATAAGTGATGAACCTCACAACGTCAAAAATTGTTATTTGTTGCTACAGATAGGTGCAAAGAGTACGTTAGAAAGATCAATTTCACGGCTGAATAGTCTTTCTTACCAATAATTTCGAGTATAGCTTCTTACAAGTACACACACTTTTTTTTACTTGCTTAATCTGCATATCTCTACATAGTATAAAACAATGCGCTTTCCCCGTCTGTATCTGTAGATCCGCTAACTCCTCCTAATCACACAACGGATTTTAAAACAGTCTTACGATAAGTTTGATAAATTTCTCAGAAGTTTTATATAAATAATAATACCTCATAAAGTTTTATTTAGGTAGGAAAATCCAATATATTGCGACTATGCCGAAGATTTAATATATTGGTACCTACATAGAAATTATTTACTAAAGAATTATATTTCTTCTAAAATCCTATAGACAACCATTTCTTTCATTAAAATTTTAATTCAAAATTGTGTTACTTGCGACGCTATTTCAGTATTATTATTCAAATAAATATAATAGTGCTCTTGGGCATTAAATGTATCTTATATTTATTTTTACAGTATAATATTCTATAGAATACTATAGAAGATATCAAAGGTTAAGCACCCAAAAAAATTATTCACGGACCGGGGTCGCTCGGACGCTACTGTACAGCTGTAGTGACAGTTATTATTCTTTTTTTTTGGGAGCGGCTAAGTTGTTAGGCTATGATGGCTCTTATACCCTTACATGGACTTTGGTAGTGGTACTTACTTCACAATATTCACCTCTTTTTTGGCCTCAAGTGGCCAACACTAGTTACAAGAGATAAATGTACTTATATAATCATAACTTAACGCATATTATCCGCGATGAAGTAGGTAGAGATGAAGTAGTAGATTCCTATCCAGGGCAAACATACGTGTGCATGGACATATCTGTTTCTTCTGTGTCTGGGTGTAAATATCTATAAAAGTATGTATTTAGAAAAAAAATGTAGTATATTAGTTATCTGGTTTCCATAGTACAAGCTCTGCTTAGTTTGGGACCAGATGGCCGTGTGTAAAAGAATGTCCCAGGATATTTATTAATTTATTTATTTAAGCCTCAAAGTGACATGTGGCGACAGTCTGACCACTATGTTACTAACACCGGTAATAATTTATAAACAGAGAAACGTGAATACCATCTTGCCCAACCCGGGACGAAGACACGACCAGACCCATAGCCGAACTTTAAATTACTCAACCGTGGCGAACAAACTTTACATTTTACAGAATTCAATTTACATTCACTTAAAAAAGTTCATCATAATTTTCATGCATTACATTAGGTTTTTTTTTTTTTTCTTCTTCTACCTCCATCATAATCGGAGCCTATGTTAGCTATAATTACTCTTCCATACCAGTTCTCGCTTATATTCCTCTCGCACTTTTATTCAACATACTATATCTTTCTGTCATTTTGATTCTGTCATCTTGTCATTACATTAGGTTTAGGTAGTTCAATAAAATATAACTATACTTATACCGCCATACAGGACGGGCAGAGGGGTACGGCTATCGTCTACAGGCTGATAATAGAAATTCAATATGCCCTGGGGGAATTAAGGTACTCAAATACTGACGGGGACATGTTTTGACGGGTCGCGCCGGTTGGAATCCCACCAAGGGATAAAACTTGTGTGCATGAACATGTCTGTTTGTTTTTTTTTTGGTTTGTTTATACATAGCTTTTTACATTACTATGTACATATGGTGAATTTTTCTCATATAAATAGTATTAGAAGCTATAGCCTAAAAAATGGGGGAGCTAAGAATTTTGATTTAATAAAAATTCAAAATTCAAAACCATTTATTAAGTTTAGGCCTTCGGAGGGCACTTATGAAGGTCAAATTTAAAGTTACTGAAGCTACAACCGGTTCGTAAGTCAGCCTTCAAGTGAGAAGAACCGGCAAGAAACTCAGCATGGTTACATACTTTTTTATTTGTTATATAATTTTTTATCTATTCTGACTTTTTGGCTATTTTATAATTTCAATTTTACATAATTTTATATTAAACAATTACAAAATACTTATTATAGGTAACATTAAAAAACAAAACAAAAAAAATAATAGGGAAACCTAGTATCTCCTGTCTCCCACAGATAAGTTAATTCTTAGTTGAGAACTAAAATTGAATTCATTCATTTGAAACGCTAGTTATAAGAATTTTTTTTTTATTTATTTGGTATGAGGTATTTGCGCGAATGTAAATTTTTTTGAACCCTGTAGCTATGAGAATGTTCGGTTTTAACTGCAAAGCCGAAATAGCTAAGCCAACGCCGGTGAGGTAACGGGTTCAAACAACAAGCTTCAGCTTTCTTTGAAGAAAAACGGAGGAAACGAAATCCTCCTGCTGCCAAGTGTTCACTGGTTCCTTCCCTTCTTGTAACATTCTCACCAAATTCAGGCAACTTATCACATACCATAGTAAGTACCTGGATAGCCTAGCATTGCTCGGGATTTCTTTACTAACGTGACTTCTACAGTGTTCTCTTTTTTAAAGCACTGTCATATATACCTAGATACGAATCAGATGCGATAATAAAGGTCTCCCAATAACAGTATTTCGCACAAAAAATGTAACTTGAAAACCTTATCTTCTAATGACATTGTAGCAGTTTTCATTGCCTAAAAACACGGATAAGACGACATTTTCTGAAAATGAATCCTAGCTAGATCGATTTAACGCCCCCGAAACCCTGTGCATAAATTTCATGAAAATCGTTGGAGCCGTTTCCGAGATCCTAATTATATACTCGTACAAATGTATATACAAGAATTGTTCGTTTTATATTAGATAGATAGTTGAAATAATAATTGAGACTGTGGAAACTGTGTTGGAGGGTATCAGTTTCAGTATGAGTGAATGTTGTCTCCAACCAACCATAATTGATGTAGGTAATAAATCGTAGCAGGCATGTTGACCATATAACCATACTACACTTATTGATCTAAAAGGCACGTTTTGACAGCTATGGATGTCATAGTAGAATCATCTTTATTGATTGCAAGATAAGGTTCGTCTATTGTTCCACTGACGTATTATTATGAACCTACAGTTTACGACATAAGGTATAGTTTTCTATAACACTCTTAGATGTCAACATGTGCCATGAGATCTTGACAAAATTAACTGTTTCAACGTACTCGAACATACATCACTTTGGTTACTAGACACTAGACTACATCCATGAGATTGGTTCTGTAAGCTAGTGATAATATCTCGTTTTTGTTTCTTAGCGGCTTGTGCTCTGTCTCTTTCATTAACTCCGCAATCACGTGAGATGTCCGCTCTCTTGAGGCTTTATTGCGCCGGCTTTTCGACGAAATTTTTACAGCTGAAAAAAAAACAAGATCCGTTTATATTTTATTTAATATCAAATAAACGGAAAACGTTCATCGCAGCAAAAGAACAGGACAACCCGGGGAATTTCCAATGCGTTGAACCCTTAGACTTTAGACGAACAGTTGTTAAGTCTCACAAGCCCTCACGTGCCTGTAATTGCACTAGCCCCCTTATCATTAAATAGTAATACAAGTGATCTATTGTTTCACGGCGGAAATGGGTATGGCGGCAGTATGGACGAACGCTGCAAAAAAATAAATTCCAGTTTAGGCCTGCGGAAGACAAAGTAACAAGCTACTGAAGAACCGGCAAGAAACATGAGATATTATTTTATATAAACCTGTTTTTAAAGAGACCATTTCGGAAATTTACATATTTTCAATTACAATCTTTGATAAAATAATCTGTCTATAACTAACTGTTGCAAACTGAAGTGTCTGCACATTTAAAACGGAAATATTTTCCAAAACCTGAATGAGGTTGATGTCGGGAGTGTATTAGATTACAAAAATAATGTTTTTAAAAACTTTATCAGTTCGCAGACGCTAATCTCTGAAACCACAAAACAAATATTAATAGGGTTTTCACAAGTAACTGAATCGTAGCTTTTTCATAAGATATAGAAAAAATAAAAGATATACCTAAGATAATAAAGAGATACACCTTAATTTAAATTTATCACACGAACAAAGCCGGGGGCACAACTAGTTATATATTAAGTTACTCTCAACCTTGTTCCGCTCTGGAGTTATAAATATGTTCGCAAATACATCGACCTGTTAGTTATCACCGCCTCCATGTGGTGATTAGTCACCGGGTGAACAAATTGCAAGCAATATTTCTGCAGCAACATCTAGGTTATGCAATAAAGTCAAGTGAGATGTTGTTTATACTCTGTGGCTAGGTATACAACATTTTTTAAGTGAATACTTATATAGCACCGTTGTGATTTGAAACTCTATGAAAAGAAAAAGCGACACCAAAATGAGATAAACATCTATAGGATCTAGCCTGCGAGGTGTGAAAATTTCACTTCTACCGCGTGTGGAATGCACTTTTGTTGTCCGAGTATTTCTGAGATTTTGAAAAGTTTGTTTATTTTGTAAATTCCATTTTAAAGAAATATATAATAAATAAAAATTAATAGTGTATGTTGGTAAGCGCATGACTTGTGATTGGTTTTACTTATTTGTTTTTTTATGTTCATAATAGTCCGTAGTGTTTTAGGAAAAGAAAATTTAAAAAGTAGCTAATAAAGTAAAAAAAAAAATCTAGGACCTTTGTATGAAAATCCAGAGCATAACTAACGATTCGAAGAATCAATGCGACTTATGGAGGGAACAGCGAGATATAAATATAAACATTCGCAAACTGGCGGCTTGTCGTTTCGACAGACGACGCTCGTCTCATAGACCAGGGTAGAAGCCTTTAAAAATAATAAAAAGTGAAAAAAAAATAATAATAGTAGGATGAAACACATTAGAAAAGGAGGGGAATATTATGAAAATGAAGGGAAAAATAATTTACGGTCGATCTGAGGTCGGGAAGGGGATGGGGGTGCGTTTTTAAGGGTAAAAAATGGTTTTCCTCAATTTCCGGCAAAACTAAAAGTCCTATGGAAAAAAGTCAAATGTCAAAGTTGTAGGTAATAAAAAGATCTAAATCTTTTGTATTATATAGTATATCTTTTTCACATAACCTCAAAATTTATGTGAAAAATTGAAAAAAAAAAACCAAGTTTTTGTTTTTTATTTTTATCTTTTGCAATTTTTTTTTGTTTTTAACGAAATTTGGTGAAAACTTACCTTTTTATGTCTCAAATACGCTGTAATTTATTTGATTATAAATGTTTATTTCATCACCTTATTATGAATTAATTCACCCGTCAAAATATCAGCTTTTATCAAAATGTTGTTATGCTTTCTGTTCGTTGAAAATTCTACTTTCCGATGATGAAAAAAAATATATGTTTCTATAATAAATCTTCTCAGAAAATGCAAAGAATGGAAGTGTTAATGAATAAATGATTTTGCTATGTAGAAAAACATTACGCAGCAAGCAGCTATATTGTCTTTAAAGGGTATCCCGAAATTAAAAAATCAGTTAGTGTCACAACAGTACCAGCAGCATCTTCAACTAAAAGTAGAGTACGTAGTCGTAGAAAAACCTCAGACAATATTCCAGAGTTCGATGCTGCGTAATGTTTTTCTACATAGCGCAAATATTTATTCATTATCTCTTCCATTCTTTGCATTTTCTGAGAAGATTTACTATAGAAACATGTTTTTTTTCACCATCGGAAAGTAGAGATTTCAACGAACAGAAAACATATCAACTTTTTGAAAAAAGCTGATATTTTGACGAGTGAATTTTCGATTGAAAATTAGGGTGCTTTTTCGATATTAATTCAAAATAAGGAGAAAAAATAAATAGTTGTAATCAAATAAATTTCAGCGTATTTGGGACATAAAAAGGTGAGTTTTCACCAAATTTCGTGAAAAAAAAAATTTTTTTGTAAAAGATAATAATAAAAAACCAAAAACTAGATTTTATGAGTTTTTCACATAAATTTTGAGGTTTTGTGAAAAAAGTTTAAATACAAAAGTTTTAGATCTTTTTATTACCACTTTTATTACAACTTTACGATTTGACTTTTTTCTATAGGACTTTTAGTTTTGCCGGAAATTGAAAAAAAAACTTTTTTACCCTTAAAAACTCACCCCCATCCCCTTCCCGACCTCAGATCGCCCGTAAATTATTTTTACTTTCATTTTTATAATATTCCCCTCCTTTTCGAGTGGGTTTCATCCTGGTCTATCAATAAAATAAACAAATGCACCTTCTTCAGCGCTCACAGCGAGATTGACGCTTCGCTGTCGCGCAACTGTCGTCCTGTGTGCGCGTGCACAACGCAACTAGTTGCTTAGACATGGCGACAAATAGCGAGCGCGCGCGGCACCCCTAACTTGTTGCCGCGACTCCGCGACTCTGACGCCAAGTTTTTTGTCGGCCGCAGCCAGTCGACGCGTCTAGGCGCCGAGCTGTCACTGTCGTGTGTCTAGTGTAAAAAACAGGGCGTGTCGTAAAGTCTCAATAAAAGTGAAACTTTTGTATTACAGGTAAACATTTTAATATATCACTTTGGAAAGTGTAGATTGTGTTTACATTTATTTATTTTTCGGCACACAAAAGGTTGGGGATCAAAAATTCAGCCCTCCTATAAGATTCACTTCAATCACCAAATAACCACTTTATCACTCTCATTCGGAGAGTTTTACTCATGTAAACTTGTGTACTTAGTTTTTTTCACGAGGTGTAACATAGAATTAGAATCTAACTATTTACCTTTAACGACACAACAAGGAACTTCCCGATGCTAATTAACGCTCTCGTCGCATAGTTCATCTTCACACTTACGTACTTAGAACATAATATTAACTTGTGCTCGCCTAGAGATTAAAATTCAGCCGTATGTTTTAATTTTATAAAGTTCGGTCGTTATTGAAGTTTTTTATCACTATACCTATAACCTCTTTAATCATTTCATTTTATTTACATTATTTAGTTATTTCACAGCGAGTGAGTACAAGAAGTCATTAAGTGTTCAACATTGGCAGTTTGAAAGTTAACAATTTATTTTATGTACCTATTTGTAACACTTACAATATATATAACTAATAATAATATAACTTTTCTAATCTTTAATCAATACGCTTACAGATTTCATCTCTCATATTTTTCTTCTAATTATTTTCGGCTTATATTTTTTTGTACTTTTTCTTTACCGCTGTATATCTATGACATTGTCAGAGTAATCGGTAACACGATTGAATCATAAACAAAAATGGAATTGGAACACTTATTATAAATTTAAACTTTCTGCACTAATTCTCCGTATAAACTTTAACTGTACCAGTCCTCACACTCCTCTGTCAAGTATTAACTAGAAATGTACCACAAAAAGTCTGAAAGGGAAGTTTACCTTTAATCCGTACATCTAAAGTTCCACCGTCACTCTAATGTGGTCGATAAATAACAACTGCTAATGAACCAACATTATCCTAACGATTGTTCTTAGTCAACATTTAAAGCCACAACTGTTTATTATCCTGCATTAAAACCTCCTAATCCTATTATAATAAAAATAAAACAGGGTATAGAGCAACAAATTTTAAAGTTTGTGCCTCGAGCTCGGCGGTGGCCCGTCCCGGCGGAAAACTTTTCTAATATATTAAAAATTTCCCGTACAAACATGCTGCATTAAAAGTCGGAGAGCATCTGGGAAAGTTGTGTAAATACCAACACACAAGGGAATTTATTGACTGGTGTCACGTCAATAGTCCCGCATTCTGTTGCGCGTCATTCTATACCTCTCTTTCTAGATGAATTATTATACTTTATTGTACACCAATAATTTACATTTAAAACTTACATAAGAAATGTCATGTACATAGGCGAGCTTAACTCAAAATTGAGTTTTCTACCAGCAAACCTTTGAGTGATTAGTAGTCTATTTGTTTTGTAATGTCAAGTTTTTCAAGAAAATACTTTGATAGCTATAGATAAACTTTAAAAGCTACATGGTATATATTACAATTTTTTATCTAAATAGCTAGACCCATTTCCGAGATATCAATGTATAAGAATTGCTCGTTTAATAAAATTAGATTTTTAACTACCTAACTTTAAGAAGTTTAACATTCAATTTATAATCATTTAAAATACGTGAAGAGAAAAACCATTACAAATATATACAATTAATTAAAATAAATATTACACACACTATCACTAGTTTGACACACAGGTTACATTCATAAATCCAATGTCAAACACATAATGATATATATGTGATACGCTGAAAATTCTAAAGAGTTATATGCAATGATCAAAGAGGTTATATACTCTGACAAAAAACCTCAATAAAGACTAAACTTGAAATATATATGGTATTACGGTCGAATTTTAACCGCTAGGCCATTAGTATTTACGTGAAGCGAAAACTTGCGCCCCCATTTTAAGAAACTTGCACGAACGTATAAACGTGAAATTTGACACAGTTAAAGTTTTTATGGAGAAGGTATGCATTAAGCATCTTTTTTTAAATGCATTATAAATACATTACAATAATAAAAATAAACATTACACGCGCCATCAATTGTTTGACAAACATATATTATATTACTCTCAAACTGCCAGTATCAAACACATTATGACGTATTTGTACAAGCTCATAGAAGACGTAATAGAACAAAATTTTTAAAAGTTCTATACCAATTTACTAGAGATGATATACTCAGACAAAAATAACTCCAAAAAAAATATAATACGGTCCAATTTTGATCGCTGGGATATCACTAGTAGTATCTTAATTTTTATAACAGCAATACTGTGTGAAAGATTTAGTGTAGAAAAAGATGAACACTAAAATATACAACTAACAAATACTTATAGCTATTTAGCTGTCCATCGCGGTTTTGTAGTTTATATTATAAATTAAAAAAAAATTATATTTTTTTTTCATTTTGTATAAATGTATAATATATTTTACGATTACAACACCTTACAAACTAAATAAGGTTTGCCTTGGGTATTACATTCCTTTTAAAATAATGTATATCAATAAAATACTTGAACTAAACTAAATACGAGTACACCTGAAATGAGCATTAGCCAATGCTTTTAATACGTTTATGATGTTGTAGTCTACAGCACTGCCTGTCCTTTGGGGAGAGTGCTAATAAAAACCTGAAAGCAAGTTTCCTTACCGTCCGAAATATCAGATATATGCCTAACTTAAATTATATATGTGTACGAGAGTTTGTTTGTAACTTAGTTACGCTTTTACGGCTATATATTTATATTATGAGACACACATTCTACAGGTAATTAATTCTACTCAAATCATTTTTATGTTTTATTTTTTTTGTTTAAAACCTAATCCACAGCTCTTAAAGATAAAAAATAACACATATACGAGTATAACTTAAAGCCAATTAAGCATTAACAATATAATACCTTATCTTAAAACGTTAATATGACATTGTCTGACTTGGAATTCGAATCCAGGACCTCCAGGTCCCTGGCCGAGGTTTATATCCACCACATATATACCACTCATCGACTGAAGTGATTTAATATTTAATCATTTAGGTGGTAAATGTATAAAATTTTCAACCCTCTGTATATCCAATCAACACAATATCCGTGGTGTGAAATTCGATTTCCTGGCGAGACTTGATAACATTATCGTAACAAAATGATCTAAATATATAGATATAATATTCCATCAGAGATAAGATGTTGCGGTTGGTACTAGATTGTTTATTTAAACAATTTTGTAAAACAACTGGAATTTATATTACATATCTTACACACTAAAATTAATATTATCAACTACTGTAAGCATAACTATACTTAAAAGTGCACTAGTATACATAAAAAAAATATAGGTACATACGAGTATATTAAATAAAAACGAACCAAAAACCGATGAGATTAAGGATATATTTTAGTAACAAATAGCTGTGCTCGCAACTTAGTAGTGACACGCGTGATAAATTTAAATGAAGGTATTTTATATAGGAAATATGTATATGGACTATATTCCCAGGTTTCTGTGAAAGCTCCATTAAAATTCGCCTCGTAATTTCAGAGATTTACATACTAAACATGTACAAATACAATTTTTTTTCAAACGTAAATAACCTTCCAGTAGATCATTCACTATACGGTAAAAATAATTTACAATATGAGAGACATATTCTAAATTCTTATCGGCTGTACTATAACACAAATTACCTACATTTATTTGACTCAATAACCATGAACACATTCAAATTCTTTAGGTTTTGTAAGAACAAGGTATTTAGCTGTTATTATTATATAATGATGAACTTGCTACGACGTACAAAAACAGATTACAACGTACATAAATTAGATTAAATTATAATATTATTAATCATTGGATACTCAATCAACATGTCATTAAAATAAAAATAATTTTCGCATGAACTCAAAACCAAATGATTGGAAGACGCATCGAAACGCATGCCGGGAACAGCTAGACTAAACATATGTTTGTCTGTGTATCTTTTATAGAATCGTAAACTATGCAACAGATTTTAATGCAGTTTTCAGTAATAGATAGAGTACTTCAAGAGGAAGGTTTAAAACTAGGATTGAAGGCGGGCAAAGCCGCAGGGCGCACCTAGTCATTAATATTTATAGGACGTGCATTCGATAATGGAGCTTAAATATTGCGTCGTGAAACTGCGCTGTCGTGTTTACATTAATGCGACTTAATACCGGTACCTGATTTTATATTCTCTATGCAAACAATATTGATCTTTCTGCACGTTCATTATACTGTTGTTAATGCCGTAAAGCTGCTAAGTGATTTTATCTTAGTATGTATTATATATAACATTACGGTGTGCTTTTGTTTGATTCTTTTCTTACTAAGGCTTTTTTGATTTCGATGATTTGTGCTTGTGGTGTCATACGGATAGCTCTTTACCGCGAAACGGGTAGTTGTTGAGTCTCAAGTGCCTATAAATTATAATTATACTTTTCTAACTAAAATATAGTAACACAAATGCCCTTTTGCTTCACGGAGGAAATGGGTATGGCAGTAGTTTCCTGGACGAGCTCTAATACTTGTAAACCTTACCCATACAGAACCCTGACGGGAATGGTTCTCCTGTATCCCGGAGTGATAGGAGTTTGGCGATAGATTGCTAGCATATTCAGTTACCTCGTTAAGGCGTCTTGTCAAACATTAGGCTATTTGTAGAGAACATACACCAGAGGTTGGTTCAGAATTATAAAATAGATTTGAAATAATTTTGAACTTTTAATATTTGACAATTTAACTAAACTCAACACAAAAGAGTTATTAATTCATATGTTAATTTAGATGGATCAAATCTTGCAACTGGATTTTAAGCAAATTGAGCAGAAACTTTACACAATAATTTCATTTTAGTGTCAATACACGACAACCTAACATTACCTAAGTGACGTCATTCTAAATCCAATATGGCGGACGTGGCAATATGGTACTTATTAATTCATAAACCACCTCCATGTCGCGAGTATCTAATGAAAGGGTTTGCCAAGAATAAAACGCGATGTCGATTTTATTTCTTTTATAACTTTTAAAATGGTCTTTCTTTATAAACTCTTTACCCGCCTTACAATATAATTATTCCACTACCTATTTTAAAATAAAATGTTATGTTAAAATGTAAGTTTTTAAAAGAGTAATTACTGAGTTTATTTTCAGATTTTCTCAGTAAAAAACAATGTCTGACTATTCGTAAGTGTTTGTAAACGCCTATTTACTTAGAAATATTTTTATTTTTAACCGAATATTTTTTTTCTGTAAGTATCTCTAAGCTTTTTTTTAAAGTGGTCATTAGACTTGTGAATTTTTTTAAATAAATTAATACATATAATATCCTTCCAATTAAGTACTGTGAACTCAAAAGGGATGGGAAGGACTGTCAAATATTTGAAAATCTCACATTTATACCTCATCTTAGTTTTACTAAATAAAAACATTAAAGTGCACCTAAAATGCAGATCCCAGATCTATTAACTCATAGATATAAAGTGTGTAGCGAACGTGAACATAATATTAAAAAAAATTAACTGTAGAGAAAATCTCATCTAGAGGGTGGGGTTAGGGAGGTAGTAATACCTCTCTATTTGTACGAGGAGGAGGAGGTACTCTATAAGACTCTTTTGTTTGAGTTGATACTAACGCAACTTTAAATAACAAATAAAATCTGCATCATTATGGACTATTACCTTTTCCGTTAAAAGTTATTTAACGTAACATAATACTTCGATTTTATATTAGGTTGGGGAAAAAGTCTTTTCGCATTATAGTATCTATGAACTGGTAATAAAATATCTTTGGCTATACTATTTGTATCTGGCTGGTTTTGGTATCATTGAAAGTTTAAATTTTAAAGAACATAATTCCAAATTCATATTAGGAAAATGTGTGATTTGCATTTGTTTTTCGTACCGCCAAGATGAGTGAATCTAATGAAGAAATTCGATTCATTTTAAAATTTTACTACAAAAAAGGTAAAAATGCAACGCAAGCCGCGAAAAAAATTTACGATGTTTATGGACCTAGTGCAGTAGCTGTGAGAGTAGCACAAATTTGGTTTAAGCGTTTTCAATCCGGAAATTTTGATGTCAAAGATGCACGTCGCTTGGTCGCCCCATTACGGATAAAATGGATGCCATTTTTGAAAAAGTTGAGCAAGATCGGCATATCACTAGTTACGACGTAGCTGAAGCACTGGGAATTGACCACAAAACAGTTTTGGCGCATTTGAAAAAAAATGGGTACACAAAAAAGCTAGATATTTGGGTACCTCACGAGCTCACTGAAAGAAACCTAATGAACCGTGTACTCATTTGTGATTCTTTATTACGACGTCATGAAACCGAACCATTTTTGAAGAAGCTGATAACTGGTGATGAAAAGTGGATCACGTACGACAAGAACTTGCGAAAAAGGTCGTGGTCAAAGGCCGGTCAGGCTTCACAGACTGTGGCGAAACCCGGGTTAACTCGCAACAAGGTGATGCTGAGTGTGTGGTGGGATTGGAGGGGCATTATTCATTATGAGCTGTTACCTCCAGGCAGGACCATCGATTCTGAACTGTACTGCGAACAACTGATGAGATTAAAGCAAGAAGTTGAGAGAAAGCGGCCGGAATTAATCAACAGAAGGGGTGTGGTTTTTCATCATGATAACGCTAGACCTCACACATCTTTAGCCACTCAGCAAAAATTAAGAGAGTTTGGCTGGGAGGTATTAATGCATCCGCCGTATAGTCCTGACCTTGCACCTTCAGATTTCCACCTGTTTCGGTCTCTTCAGAATTCTTTAGACAGTGTCAGGTTAACATCACGAGAGGAACTGTGAAGGAACTTTTTCCCCAACATATTATTTTTTTTTAAGTTGGTACACTTAATTATTTTTTTACAAAGTTGGTAGGTAATAATATTGACGTTATGGACAGTGATGTAATGGAAGAGCACCGTTTTTTCAGTAATTCCATTACCGATGTATACCAGCCTTTAGTCTTCATTCAATGTATACACCCATGACAACACTTTTTTGCAAATACCCCGCCAAAAAACAAACAATATTGAACAATGCTTCAGAGCCCTTTGTGAAAAAAGCGAGCGCACTGCACTAATTAAAATTCAGTTATGCTGCCCTTTATACGCGGCTAGATTGTTTTGCGCTTTTCAGCATGTCAAGATTATGAGAACCTTTCACGAGGACAACGAAGTTAAATAAAGCTTGCATACAAAAAAATCTGATGCATATAAAAAACCATTTATGATGGAAATATTTTATACGCGGTCGTACCGTTCATCTGATTACGATAAAACTTTGTCAAGTAATTGCTTTTACTTACGCGAAAGAAATAGACATAGCGTAATAATAACATAAGTGACTCAAAGTCAGTCTGGCACCAGGTAAATATGCTTGTAAATAATAAATGAACATCGTGTATCGATTCTTTTACAAACGGCCACCTCAACAAAGCATAGCGCGTACTATTGTAACCAGTTAACGCATGTACTACTATCTACATATATACAAATATGATAAAGAGGTTATATGTATTTTTTAATCAACTGAAAAACATTAGAAGCAATATTAATAATTATTTCACTATTATAAGGCTACTTAATACTGAAGTTAAAATGAGTGTTATAATGTCGAGATTTTTAGATCTTTTGGAAGCCGCAGCGGAAGTTGGCTGATATACTGTGTTGTAAAGGCAACGGATAGTACCTCAAGTCAACTCTCGGGTACCGTAATAGATAAATAAATAGACATGACATTATTTATTTTACATATTAAACAAAGAAGGCTGGTATCTTTATGGGCATAAAAATCTGCCAAATTTCTTCTAATAGGTGTTTTGATCCGAATCGACTAATATACAATTTGGGCTGACGTTAATTGAAACTTTAAACTTTTAATTGTTTTAATTTATAAGATGACATTAATTATCGAAAAGAAAACTAGGTGCGTATCAACTGAAAACATCGCTTACAATATTAGGAATTTTAAATGTTACATACCTTTATTCTCGGCCGGCAGAAGTTAAAAACTTTGATGCATGTCAGGCCGCATGCAGAGTGGGGTTCCATAGACTATAGTAACATTTTATAAGTTGATCGAGCTTTACTCGTTAACTTGTAAAGCCTATGTAGCTTTTGCCTCTTCTTAGTGTATAATTATGTAACAAACCACCGCATTTATTTTCATATATTCAGAAACAACTATTTAGCTTGTGGAGGAGGGAATATTGACAGGTGAAAATTAAAAAAATCTGAATCGAAAAATGTTCTTGTTCTTCAGATACGCCCAATATTTATTATTTTTACCTACGCAATGGACAACATGAGTATTAAAAACCTCCTTGCTCTATGTGTATGGGAGATAACCAAAAAAATCATATTTTACAAGATTTTACATCACAACTCTATCGGCGTGTTTAAAATGTTCCAAATTATAGCTTAGCAATAGCAGTATTGGACTCTCTGAGTTCAACCGAGGACAGACCAACAGACAGTGAAACCAAAAATAAAGGTTTCATGCGGACCAAGCAACCCTAAAATCAGATTTAAGTGGAAGTGTAATAGCTAGGAGCATTCTATAAACATCACCAGTAAAGCGTACAAGGGTTTGATCGAAATTGTAACGCACACGGGGTGAAATTCTTGCCGGCATTCCCTTCAAGACAAGTTCGGCTCGCTTCTGCACGATTTGCCGCTGATTCCCCTGCCAAATGAATTCCGGAGACGAGTGAAAAAGTTGAAAAAATACAGGCTATCTTAAGGGCATCCATTACTATCAAGATACTGCTCTTGTAATCTGTTACTTTATTGAGCATGACTTGTAATGTTGTTTGACACAATTTTTAATGACAGGTTCTTACATTAATAAACTCTCTCTCACTCTCTTTCTGTTATTATGGATTATATTGGTTTATTGATAATGATGTATCGTAGGTAAGCACACAAAGTCTAGAACTAGCTCTCAAGTACTCCCTTGGACACACAGGTAGCGTTTAAGAACTGAAGTCCCTACTATTACATAAGTAACTATAATATTACCATATTATTATAATATAATATATGCCAGCTGTTCTAATTTCAAATTAAAAAGTCTTGTTTTTGATCCGATTTTTAAATAAAGCCTATAAAATGTGTTACCAGTATAAAACGTTCAAACTCTTACATATGGAATAAAATGAAACAATCAGTTCACATATCTTTTCGCGTGTAATAATGTTTTAAATTATACTTTAATTTTCCATAATATTGCTTAAAAGTGCATTATTAAAAATCTGACACATTCTTCACGCATTTATATTAATCAGCTTAATTCCCTACCTAGAAGACTGGGAAAAGATAGGGCGTCGGAGGAGGGGATGATAATAAATAAAAATGAATGAAGATGTAATTTCTTTTTTTTTAGACTAAGTACCTAATACAAAACTTCAAAATGATATTTTAAAACTTTGTAATGATAAATATCGAATAAAGATGAAAATCGTTTGGCCATCGGCATCGTGCGACAAAAATGGTCTCGCTTCAATTTAAGGAGTTATATGCAACCTGCTCGAGAAATAGCGCAACTTTTTCAAATTGATTTGTTTTTCTTATAAATATAATAAAATCATATTGATACATTATATCATTACTGTTCAGTAATCTTGCTTATTGAAGAAAAATTAAAAATGAGTACACACCTTCTTATATGCATCTTCTTCATATAGATGAAGGAATATATGTTTAAAAATGATTTAATAACAGTAAATACAAACGAGGTCACGAAGCTCTCACGAAATAGCGTAGTTAGCAAAAGAGACAGATCATAGAGGCCGCGACAAAACAACGTCATTAACCTGCCAGAATCAAACTCAAGGAACGATTCCTTGACATAAGTTAGATATAAGTGATGCTATAACTAATAGAGACCTTAAAATCGAATAATTTGGTACATTCTCAACTGTATATTATGAATTATTGTAGGTTCAGTAACTTTGACCTTCGTAAGTGCCCTCCGCGATCCTAAACTGAATAAATGTATTTTTTTATAAAATAAACCGAGAATTCCCAAATGCGAACCAAACAAGTGAACCGTGTAATATCGGAGCAATTTAGGGTAAACGCGCCAAAAGTTGTCACATTACCAGCCCCAAATTACCCGGGATGGTCAAATGCCTCTAGTAATATTTTCCGAGCAGAATCTATATCATATTTTCGTTTAACGTGTCTATTGAGTCATTATGAACATCATTATGTTGCGATACGCCCATTCTAAGTGTTAGCCAAACTCCTTTGAAATAGTCAGTTACAGGTTCGTTTTGGAATTTGTTGCTAAGAGAAACACAATAACATAAATAGAGTACAAGGTTGACAGTTCAAACTTTAACAATAAAGTACGTCAACAAAGCAAAGGTTCCAGTAATTGTCCGTGTAAGGGTGTAAAAACTTCGACAGAACTCCTATTCAATAATTTATCCGTATTTTGATCATGAACTCGCTGACGAAAACGATTCAAATGATAATAGCAGAACACAGATCAATAGACAAATGGCTGAATGCGGAAAAATAAAACTTTATAAAAAAACAACAATTTAAAATTAGAATTCTCTGCCAAAACCTACTAATTTTATAAATGCGATAATATAAATGAGAAATAATAGTTTGTTACTCTATCACGCAAAAAGTACCAAACGGATTTTGATGAAACTTGGCACATATTATAGAAAATGCCCTGGAATAACACATTGAATACTTTTTGTGCCGGGAAAATGTTACATCCCACGGGAACAAGGGTGAAACAGCGGAGGAAAACTATTCATAAATAAATTACCATTAAAAACGGCCTATTAAATAAAAAAAACCTGACCGATTGTTTGCTTGTTCCATACAAAGTATTTTAAAAAAAAAATTCGCTCATACCAACGCAAAAAAAGAAAGCAGGTAAACAAAAGCCGATTCCATGCTTCATTCACGGTTATCTGATGTCAAGCTTGCGCTTTTGGAACCTGATCACTGATATAATTTTTAATTACATCACTCCATAATTTTGGATTCGGAAGGTATTTCGCCTTTACGCCAACCGATCCGCCATCCGCAGTCACGTCGAGTGATTTTCCCGTCAATCACTCAAAAATGGATAGTTCTGTTAGTGGTATCCGCCGCCCGCGGCGCCACTTTTCAGTCACCGTCACGATACATACACGTGACGAATTGGTGACATAATTGATCTATGGACTCTTCAATGGGGTAGAAATATAGGATTTTTTGCCTACTGTGTTAAATGTAATAATTATAAAGGGACTGACCCTTGACATTTTACCCAAATATGTTTGTTTTCTTAATTTATTGATTTATTTTCTTTTCTAAACAGATGTCTTCGCCATATTTTGATGTTATTTAAAGATGTTTATCAATTGAAGAAGGTCTGAAAAGTTCTTTAATTTAAATAAAATGACTGAAAATAAACCTAGGTAAAGATCATTACCGTCTTAGTGACATCATATTAGTTTTTAAAATAGCTGTTTGAGGATCTTATGGATTATAAAATGTTAACTCCCTTGGTAGGATTAACCTCACATCCACATCCACACTTACTCGTATCGAATTTAAAATGCATCACTTAATATGCACGAGGGCGCTCCTTAATTTCCGTCAAGGAAACAAACCGTGTAAAAAACGCTGCGTTTAATCGAATAAATTATGGATTTATTTTTTGTGCTTAGTAGAAACAAATTGAAACGGAGATTCTATTGATGAGAAGCGGAGGGCAGAGTTTGAGAAGAATTGTTGTTTCACCGGCATTCCCAAGGATGCTAGATTTTTCCAGCATCAAAAGTATTATATACTAGCTGTCCCACACGGTTTCACCCGCCTTCCTGAGGGATGTAACATTTTTCTGGCACAAAAAGTATCCCACTGTTACTTCTAATACCTCCAAGAATATGTGTACAAAGTTTCATGATGATTGGTTAAGTAGATTTCGCGTGAAAGCGTAACAAACAAACTATCATTCATATTTAAAATATTAGTCGGGATGTTAATCCAGGTTATAAACTATCAATGTGCCAAGTTTCATCTAAAACCATTTAGAATCCTCACAAACTATCGTATTTATAATATTAGAAGGATGTGTGTTCGAATTTAATAAATGCCACCTCACGCAAGATTGACGGCTATATGCATAATGACGTAAAGGCTTGACATTTTTATGTATGAATTCATCATGCTTCATTAGTAATTAACTTCTGAATTGCAAATAGCAATATTATTTATGTTATTGCTTTTATATCTGTAAAACGAAAACTTGCCAATAAGTATGATATCTTTTCATATAGTTTATTTATCTCAGTAAAAATCATTTTATTACAGCCTAGTGGCCGGACAAACAATCTCTTTGCTCGAATGGATTGTTCTTAAACAAATAACGTAGAGGTAAGTACGGAAGCTCAAGAGTTTTCAAAGATAAATAGTTCAAGCTTTTTGAAGTTGAAGAGTTTCCGTAAGTTGTCTTTAATATGTGGAAATCTATTTAATATCCATACAGAAATTATTTGTTGTCAATGCTTTGTCGACCCATTGACAAGGATAAATTTGTTAACTTCTCAATTGATGTGCATAAGGTTTGTATAACGGATAAACAATACATCCTCATTTAATGGAAAATTAACCAAATATAAAAAACCATCTTCATCTTAGAAATTAAGTGCCAAAAAGTACATATTTGTTATGTTTTCACAGCAGTACTTAAAATACTGATAGAAGGATAGCTAGGAGTAAAAAGATAAGTCTTTTAATACTTTTATTCCAGTAGCGCCGGAGAAACCACGGGCCGTAAGTTTGTAATAACCTTCAAAATTAAAAACATCTTATAAAGCTTCGTTGGCACTTATGAATAGTGACTCTATTACTGGTGTAGAAGGTTGTATTTGCTTAGAAGGGGCGGCAATAAACCTAAATTATTTTGTAGAGAAAACATTAACATTTTAGTTTTCATAATAATAATAATTTGAAACAATCCAGCCGCCGCAAGCGAGCCTGTTCACTAATATGACTCAAGGGCTAGCCACTACACTACCGCTGTCTGTTATATTGGAAGAAAATCCGCCCCTTGAGCAAAAAATCCCACTTGCGTGTATTGCGCAGTGTTTTATACTCAGACCACACCATGTTAAAAGTCTCAAAATTCAAAACATTGGTGAGCTCGCAAAACTAATATAAACCTTTATCTTAAATAATCATTATTAATATAAATTATTGGCCATTTATGCTAATCAACCTGCAGTGTTAGCACGTACCTATTGCATATTAAAAAAAAAGCTCACCCCGCGTGGCGAGGGTTCATAACAATGGGTACAAATGTACAATTGCGTCACGCATAATAAATGCTATTGATTCACGCGACGCTCTCTTATCCGTTGTATAATCTCATCTCTGGAAACATATTGCTTGCAGCTGGGTCGAATAAACATTTAGGCCGCATGTAACTTTAATAGAATTTCAAATAAAGAACGCTATATGATTATTGCCATGGATAATTTGTTTTAATTATTGATTGCAGACTCGATTGTCACTCACAATTTTGATACTATCGTTTTTACGCTCTGATGTCGTAGGAAACACTTTAGGTATCAAAAATATTACACGATAATCATGGTAACGTGTAATGTTTTTTTATAAATCTTATTTTAATTATTGTAGCATTTGTGGAGTCTTTCTTGCATTTGGGTGTCATAGACTAGATAGGCTTAGTTGGCTAAATAATGTTTTAAGAATCAAAATCAAAAGCTTTCTGACAGATAGTAAAAGATAGATAGATTCAGTCTGAATATAATTTCAAATAGGTATATAATTCAATTTGCTTTTGTTAAAGTCAACCTTAATGCCAATGAGACTAGATCAATTACGTATTTTTTCTTATTATGGGAATTGTACGCAATTTGTCGTTGTTGAGTTAAGTTGGTAATCAGCGTGTTTATAAAAATCTTATAAAAGCCACAAATAAGGTTATTCCGAATACAGATCAATATATACTCTGTAGTTTTGTCAAGTTATTAATTAACATGATTATTTCAACCCTCATTTTTAATCATTTTTATTGCGACAAGCTTCCACCCCACAGTTTGGTTTGTGTTCCTAAGGGATTATACATACAGTCCCTTGACCTTCACAGCAAGAATATTCTAATACATTTTTGTAGGCATTTGGGATGTTTCTAAAGATCAAAATGCGATATCAAAGCCAACCCATTGAAGGCCAAGAATAACGGTGTACCAAAATGTGGGAAAGAAGGATATAAATGTTGCGCTAGTGGGCTTAAAATGCTGAGTAGATTAAGGAAAAAATACCATATAAGTCAAACAGCTAAGTTACATTGTCCAAGTATATTTTATAATATATTATTGTCGATTATATTATTCGTTTCCTTCAAAAGTATAATTAGCTTTAATTTTTACATTTAACTTAGTTATATAAATTGCTGTCGTGTTTTTTTTTAATATCCCAAACAACGGTTGAGCTTCTAGGGCGCCGGGACTTGACCGCTCTTTAAAGCCTAATATTTCGTTAATGAATCCCTGATACGGAAGATATATTTCACATACAACATTAACGAAGGAAGCAAGAATTTTTTTTTGTCCAATAATTTGTCTCATCTCATCATCTTGTCGCGGTCGGTGCAAAACAAATATGTATGTATAACCATCCTAAACTATAGTTTTATTTTGTTCTTAGAGTATCTGACTGAAACCGCGGACAGATGGACATGACGAAACTATAAAAGAACCCAAAAATAACTTGGAATTTCAAACAAAATTTTAAATAATAGTATCATAACGATAATTCAGACAGTTTATACTCTAGAATAAAACCTTCTTATGGAAAATCTTAGTTTACTTTGAAAACGCAAGTTAAAATCTAACATCTGCGTCTTTAATTAGTTAAAGAAAAATTAAACGAGCTCTTTCGAAAGCATAAACGTGATCTCACCGAGCAACGACGTAAATAAAATATATCACGCGGCATTCAAATGTCATGCATTTCACCACAGCGGAAATATTTCTTCATACCAATGGTCGAAACTTTGAACTATTTTGATATACTTTTATAAAATGTGCGTCACTCTCATGGGAGTGGTTAGTTAATGAAGACTTACTAATGTTTTCTGGAGAAAATTTCACAAGGAACCTCCACAAGTTGAAAACTTGCCGGGTGTTAAAATAAATACTTTCCTTGTAGAATCAGCGGCGGGGCTTCATCTACAGAGTTACTCGATGTTTGCTTTACAGAAAGTAAATCGACATACAGGCTGACGGCTAGAGGAGGCTGTGACAACTTACCATCAGATGGACGATAGTAAATGGTCACCATCGCCTCAATTATTTAGCAATACCAATCACCGCTGAGTCAATAGTATTTTTCAAGTCTTCAATTTGCATGCAAAAATATATTTACTAAATTCCAAGAAGACACGGTGTTTACGATTTTCCCTTTAATATCCGTATAATCCGTACAAAGTATATTTAATATTACCTAGCATTTAATAAAACTTATATTTCGGACTTATATTAGATAAAATATATTATTATATATAGATAGATATTGCAAGGTAAAATCCTTAGCCAGGTTTTGCTGCATTCACTGTAAGAACATTTTTAAACTCGACCATTTCCATAGTCTATTGTCTTACGGTATCTTACTACAGGGAGATGCCACAGATAATGAATCTATTTTTATCCTCCAAAAAAGAGCTCATGGTGCAATTTATAGTATTGGTCCTCGCGATGATAAAAATTATTATAAAATAAATTAAACTAATTACTGAAAATATAATGTTCAGAAGTATTAATAGGCAATATTTAAGACAATAATGGATGATAAAAAGGCAAATTAGTTCCCTATTTTCGACTAACTAAAGTAATCTTATAAGCACCCTTCTAGAGCGTAAACTGAATAAATGACTTTGAATTTTGACTCATTTGCCTGTAATATCACCCATTTTACCTTTCTAACCTAAACAGTAATACAAGTGCACAATGGTAGAAAATTGTCCTTCGGTGTCCAATATTGGTGCCCTAAAAAGTCGAACATTTATAATATATGTGCAATAAGGGTCAGGTTGGTTATTCAATCATCTAAATGCGGCACCCCTCTATCATTACAAGTTTTATATTGCAATAAAAAATTCCAAACGCAGCTGTGTGCGTTAGTTATGCCACTTTTAAATTTGTTTATTTTTGTGATCATCTGAGGCCCTTACTTGCTTATTGAAATAATGTTACAAACTCATTTGTGATACGTAGGTACATATATTGTGTGGTAGCGATGACGATGACCATTCTAGTGGTAAGAGCCGATCAAAGAGCATACCGATGACCACATGCACGTTACCTGGTAAAATTTAACGAATTCAAAAACGGCGTACTTTAAGTAAATTTTAAAATTTTATTTTTACACATATGTACCTATACCAATACTCGATATATTACTCGAAGGCAGACATATGCAGGTAAAACTAATCTTAAGTCAATACTAATAGAATTTTTAATTTTTACCTAATCGTGCAATAGAACACAATTGAATGTGCAAATTTTCAATTTGAATTCAATTTCAAGATTTGTCCATAAAATCCTAACAGGTGAAGTTAAATAAAACCTTGTAAAAAGAGACTTATTATAAGGGTTAAAAAGGGTGAATTCGTTTCGCGCGTGAACTCTATATAATGTTTATCAATAAGTTGTTGAGTATCGATCCGGCGTACCAGCGGATAGGCGGCTCTTTTTCACTAAGTGTTATTATTTGATGCGGTAATGTAAAGCTTTGTTGCGCCCCTCGTTGTGGGGAAGGGGGCATGGGGATATAAGGTGGGGATACTGTGGATACAGCGGAAAACGAAGAGGCTCTCTTATGTTTTGATCATGCCATTTGGTCAAGTGTTACTTGAATGGGATGTTTTTTTTTTATTGAAGTATTTTAAGATGTTGACAAAGATCAAGTGGTTTACTTAATATATAAGCTATAACGATAGGGATAGAGTACTGTTTGATTGATTATCGAGAGATGTGTGATGAAACTGTGTGTTTTCTAGTGTAAGTTGGTTTTTTGAAAGGGTTCTGTTCAATAGTAATAAAGACAATTTCATTCTAAAGTATCAGTAGAATTTAATAGTTAGTTCCTACACAGTTTATTTTACTTTATCTTTCAACGAAATTATTCCTTCTCACCGCGGTTTAAGCCCCAGAAATGTTTCATTTTCGAGAAAAAAAGGTTTGAATTAATATTCATGTTTAAAACTATCATTGTGCAACGTTTCATCCAAATCATACAATCAAACATCCATCCAGAAACTTTAGCATTTCTAATATTAGTAGGATGTGAGCGATAACACATTAACATATGTTGCATAAATGTTCAATCCAAACATATTTTTATGTGTTGTCTTTAAGTGAGATGCAATTTCATTGAAGTGTATTTAGATTTAATTTCATTGAACAACAAAAATGAAATTGCTTGATAACGAGTATATGAGGTAATGACTAGTGAACTATCAAAAAGAAGAAATTTCTTCGGTGTCTGTGTGTCTTATCCTCCGAATACGAATGTGTGTTTATATGTTTTTATGGGATTGGAATATTTGGTACCTGGGGAAATATAAGACCCCAAGGGAACGCAGGTGAAACCGTGGAGCGAAAGTTAGTCAATGATAATTGATTTCATTTTGAATATATACACGGTAGTAACAAACTAAACTAGTGCGCCTCAACATCTAAGATTGCATCACTGCTTACCATCATTTTTCGTGAAGCCGTAATTAATATTTTTATACTTTTTAATATTTCTTTTTCACTCGCTCTGATGTTCAATGTGTCTATGGTATGCCGTCGTGCACTTTTAACATAATGGTAACACCTGATCTACGTCAGTTCCTAACTTATGATACTCCTTAGGGTAACTATTTCCGTAGATTGAACAGGGAAGAAAAATAGCGTGCTCGATGCCGGAACAAGGTTTTCAGAAAACCTTTTTTTAAAAAATAAACTCGACATTCAAACTCTTTGGCGACTTTCCTCTGTAGTTTTACTTTGTTCATTATTCCATGAATCTTTCGCACTAAAAGGTATTGTAAAAATAGAAGTGTGTCTGCCCGTTACTAACTTTTAATGAAAACTGGCAGCTTTGTGCTTAGATCTTTGTATATCGGAAATAAAAGTGGAGAGGGACATGAAACTTTTTCTTTATTTAAGAAACAAATAGGTATCTACTAAACTGAGTTAAGCATTTTTAATTTGTATATGTTATTTGGAGATAAATAATATTTCAGATATCAGACTGCAATAGCACAAGCTCCACTTAGTTTGTGTTCGAAAACCGAGTATGTTACAGGATTAATTATTTAGAAACAAAGACTTTCAAGGATGTTAAAGTTACTCCCCCTCTCCTTCTCTTTACCGATCACTTTCCTTAACAATAGTACTGTCATTTTCAAACCTTTTTGACGTGGATACGTCTCTAAAATTGTGTCCATAATGGTGGGTAATTCTAAAAACGAATGATAAAAAAATTAGGGGATACAGTTTGGTGTTGTAGCGACATACTTTTTTTTTTTTTTTTTTGGAAGGGACGAAGTTGTTAGCCTCAGATGGCTCTTACACCCTTACGCGGACAATTCATTCCGGCGAGCGCTAGGGGCTCTCAGCCGAAAGTACAGCGACATACTCGTATCTATCATCTCCATATTTTCGGCTTTAGTTTGTTTGTATTTTTTTTTCATTAGATATTTATAATATTATATTATTGTTATATAATTCTGCAATTTTGCCATAACACACAGATATTGTCAGTGAGACTAAATACATTTTATGTAATAAAATAAGTAAGTATATGTACTGCATGTGCAGTATGTATGTGCATAAGTACTTGTAAAGGCCTATTTGAATAAAAATATTTTCATTTCATTTCATACAAAATTTTAATACACCACTGGTTACCTGGTTACCTAAAGGATCAAAGAATTTGTTATGCTAAGAGAAGACTATGATGCAACGCGCGGTGGAGAGGGATGCCTCGCCATTTTGAGGTAATTTTGCTGAGTTTCGAGAATTCCATTTAGTATAACTTTTGACTTTAAGAAGCTACAATGTTCGTTTTAGTTTCAATCGTCAGCTCGCGTCAAAACCTATTGATTCGATATATAAAACATTTGTGTTAAAAAGTTACAGAGCATATATGCCTAAACGCGTCAATAAACCAAATCCAAAATTGGAAGGGGCTTCGAACGATACCAATAAAACACCATACGACCGAGTGAAGCAGTGCTGGAAACTTATAATAATGCATGCGGCCGAGCGGACCAACGACGGTGCCAGTACATCTGTAGTTGGGGCGGTAGAAATTATGCAAGAGGATGATAAAATCGTCTTTATAAAGTTATAACACAGTAATTATTTGTTACTTTTTTTTAATTTATTTTTTTATTTTACCAAAGTATTAATAACTAATAAACACAAAATAACATTATGTCAAACCGCAGTACGGTTTGTCGACAGAAAAACTCTCTTATTTAACTATATTTCATTAGCACTTAACTCTGAAAGTGGAAAGTCTAAACACCATAATAAACGCATTGAATTAAACATTAATAATAAAGTTATAAGTGAAGATAGTGAAATAGCACATGCATTTAATAACTTCTTTAGTGATATACCTATAGCTATAACGAGCTCCTTAAATTCCTCACCAACAGACGCGGAATTAATCTTGAAAAGCAATGTATCTGTATGTGATGAGTGTTTTAAATTTAAGCATATAACACCTCACGACATACTTATAGCTTTTAAAAGTTAAACGCACTGGCGATTTATGGGATATGTCTGTTACGGTCTTACAGGGGATTATAGATACTATCGCTCCCCATTTAGCTCTGATTTTCAATAGATGCGTTGATTCAGGTAAATTTCCGGATTTGATGAAATATAGTAAAGTTATACCGCTATTCAAAACTGGAGATCCTAGTGACCCCTCTAATTATCGGCCCGTCTCCATTTTGCCAGCCCTTAGTAAAGTATTTGAAAATATTATTTTATCCCAATTGCTTACTCACTTTAATTTAAACAAACTTTTACATAGTCAGCAGTATGGTTTTACGAAAGGTCGTTCTACGGTTGACGCTGGCGTGGCGCTTTTAAGAAATATTTTTAAAGCTTGGGAGAAGTCACAAAATGTCATTGGTTTTTTCTGTGACTTATCTAAGGCTTTTGATTGTGTCAATCATGACACACTAATCCGTAAGTTACGTCATTATGGGGTAAAGGGTATGGCACTTGACATGATGAAATCGTACCTTGGGAAGAGAATTCAAAGTGTTGATGTAAATAGGGTCAAATCGTCTGGTTCTTCCGTGCATATGGGTGTACCGCAGGGCTCAATCCTAGGTCCATTTTTATTTTTAATTTACATTAATGACCTTCCATTTTATGTTAAAAATACCTGTGGAATTGTACTGTTTGCTGATGACACCTCACTAATTTTTAGTGTTGATAGACTGAAATCAAACTATGACGATGTAAACGGTGCATTGGCCCAGTTATTAAATTGGTTTACAGTAAATAATCTAGTTTTGAATGCAAAGAAGACTAAATGTATTAAATTTGCGTTACCCAATGTGAGAAAAGTAGGCTGTAATTTAATGATAAATAATGAAGCTCTCAATCTAGTTGAATCTACAGTATTTTTAGGAATTACTTTAGACTCAAAACTTCAGTGGGGTACCCAAATATCATCCCTTGCGGGAAAACTCAGTTCGGCAGCTTACGCAGTGAGAAAAATTAGACAACTAACAGATGTAGATACAGCACGATTAGTATATTTTAGTTATTTTCATAGTGTTATGTCCTATGGCATTTTGCTCTGGGGCAAAACTGCTGATATAGAAACTATATTTATTTTGCAAAAGCGAGCGGTGCGAGCTTTGTATAATTGGGGTTCTCGAACTTCCCTTAGAGATAAGTTTGCAGAAATAGGAATACTTACAGTTGCATCACAGTACATTTATGCAAACATATTATTTGTCCATCGAAACATTAGTCATTTTGCTAAAAAATGTGATATGCACTCAATAAATACTAGAAATAAGCACAAACTCGTGACCTCTGCTTATCGACTGCAAAAGTACAAGGTTCATTTCTGGGACTAGGTGCGCGCTTCTATAACAAAATCCCTGCATCGACTTTAGATTTGTCCTTGCAAAAATTTAAGGATCATATTAAAGCTGTATTGGTAAAAAAGGCTTATTACAACATAAATGAATATTTAAATGATAATAGTGCCTGGTTGTAAATGTATTGTTGTATGGTATGATTTATTTTTTATTTGAATGCAATGTAAATTTATCTATAACTTTGAACATGTTATGGTCACATTGATAACACTTTGTGTGTATTCTAAAATTCATAATTTTTTTTTTTATGTGCATCAAACTTAAGTTAGTCATGCTCGCTTTAAAGCCTTTGCTTGTGGCGGCGTCGTGTGGCGGGTCGCTCACTTCCCTACAATATGGCGAGGAGGGCGATGGCTGCCACATGCGTCATACTTGTGAACAGGTGCTGCTTGTGGGGGCTGGTCGGCTTTAGTTTGTTTGTATTTTTTTTTCATTACATATTTATAATATTATATTATTGTTAAATAATTCTGCAATTTTGCCATAACACACAGGTATTGTCAATGAGACTAAATAATATTTTATGTAATAAATCTAAGATTGTTTTTTTTTTTAAAGAGTAATTGCTGAGTTTATTGCCGGCTCTTCTCAGTAAAAAACTACCTTCCGAACCGGTATTAGAGTCAGACTATTCATATGTGCTTGTAAAGGCCTATTTGAATAAAAAATATTTTCATTTTCATTTTTCACTTAATTATTTTACAATCTAATCTTATCTTATTTATTTATTTAATCATTCTTCTAAAGCCAAGAAATACATTTTTAATTTAATTTACTAAATAAGTATTTCATTTCTCTCCTGAACCCGACGAAAGAAATAGTTGTAATTGATATAGAAAATATGACTCGTTACGTAGACGTTCGTGTCTATGACACAGCCACCACCCGCGTGTTTTGTTCTTCTTTGAACGTGGCAACCAAATCTTTTAGTCAGATTACTTCTAGCCAGTGTTGAGTTATATTCATTTCAAAGTTTTACGGAAACTTATTGAAATATCTCCATCAGTTCATGTCTTCACCTATATTGAATCAAAAGCCACCGAAATTTATTTTTAAACTTATTCAAGAAAACAATAGGATTCTCTTTGCATCAATGTATTAAATTTAGCCAATACTTAACGCGTCACCAGAAATTTGTAGTTTCAAATAGCCTCTGTTTATTTAGTCTCACTATCCGTAGGATACCTTTTGCGTCAAAGGCAACGTTCGAATACTACGAAATTCAAAGGCTTATTGACAGGTGTGTAAATAGAACAGGGTTTTGCATTAATGTTTGGTGGATGCAACATAACACCAGCCTAGCCTTTGAGATGCGGTGCGTGAAACGTGTACCGAAACCAACGTCAGTGGTTCGGTAGGCATAATAGTTATATACTGTCACGATCACGCCAGAGAACTCCGATCCTCAGGTATTCGATATTTGTCGAAAGCTACTGTCACCTTTATACATATTCCTTATATTTGTCGATCAAGTTATATATTATTTTTAAAGTAGTAGAGCTCTCAGTGCAGAATTCGTACGGGTTATAATACACTTACATTACTGTATTTCGGTTAGAAAGGCGTGTCATTATGTTCCAAGAATTTATGAAGTACTTTATATATATATATATACATATATAATATAGAACATGAAGGTATACCAATACAGAACCTGCTAAGCCTTCCCTAATAATAATGAAATGAAATTAATTAGTGGAAATGTAACTTCATTTTTAAAGTGAAACTTAATTAGAACCGTTGTGATTTAAAACTCGATGTAGCCAAAAAACTACATTAGAAAGAGACAGACATACACCTTTTAGATTTAGCTTGCGAGAGAATATGATAGGTACTTTTCTGAAAGTTTCACTTTGACTGCGTGTGAAATGTACACATTTTACTTTTAACTACTAGCTACTCGGACAGTAGAATTTTGAGTCAAACAATATTACTGTTGTGGAACTGAAAATCGCTGACAAGCCCGAAAGGGTTTCCTATTGAAATACGATATGTCACCCAGTCACATCCAATAACGAGAAGAGCAAAATAATCCCCTGCAAGGTTCCAAGAAATGGTCATCAGCGTAAATTAATGCATACGATACGATTCTAAAAATGTTGATATCGTACTTATTCAAGTAAAAAACTTCGGCGGCCAGCTTACCTCTCACGCAAAAGCGTAGTTAACGAAAGAGACATGCATGCCCCGACGAAATGTCGTCGAGCTAGTGTTACTTTCCATACTTATTCGACGTTACGTTTTCAACGTCAAGTTTGCGGGATACAGTCTACCAATTTCTTTCCCAAATTTCAGACATAGACTTTCGAATTTTTAATATTAGTATAGATTTAGTTTCCTCAAGACTGACGAATACAGTTTCGCTGTGAATACGATACTAGAATATTTGACATACGATATGTAAACGATTTTTTTATCGTATAATATAAAGCAGCGTTTCATTGTTAAACAGTATATCGTATCGATTCGGCAAATTGAATATAACATACCGAATGTAAACAAAGCAGATGTGTCAAAGCAAATGTAACAAAGCAAATCCGTAGAAGCAGAGTATAAAGTGAATGTGAATACTGTTTGGAGAAATCGAGCCGGTCGAAAATTGAAAATCAGGAGCATTTCCTAGAAATTTTAATATGTAACATGTTGCACTACCGAGTTCAGGATCCATTAGCGTTAATGGATTTATTATTTGAAATATATGTGTGAGTAGTAATACTCTTATATATTTTGACTCATCAATAATATTTTAATCTCCACACATGTTAATTATTTTAATTATATGAAATGCCATAAGCACAGGCTTATTTCAGTATTACAATAAGATTACCTGTAATTGGCCTTCCGTTTGATCTTTTAATTTATATTTAACACAATTGTTTTTTCTTTTTATAAATAAATTTATTTACAATTATGTTGCTGTGCCCGCGACTTTTTGTAGTCCGGAAAGTTACCATTCCTTATTTTGTTCTAAAATAAATTCAACAAGACAATCGCTGGAAAGAGTTTTGGTGCGACATGCTGGTCACACTGCTGGCAGGCAACAATATCTTTACAAATATTGATATCTATATCTTTTAAACCCAGCAACATATTTAAATGAAATTAAACGAAAATTTTAATTAAAATTCCTGTTTGAAATTAATTGAAATATTTTATTCAAATAGGCTTTAACGGGCACTTATGAATGGTCAGACTGTAACACCGTTTGGATTATTTTGATTGAAATCCATTGAGCCTTTTTTAAGCCTACTCGAAGTTAGCTTTCAAAAAGAAAGACACACAAGAATACAAAAACCGAATCAGTGTTTAGGCATCGTTTTAAATAGCAGATTTCACAAAAATAATGCCATTCCATTTTATTTATATAAAAACAGATAACTTACTTTATATTATGTATATAAAATGAAAACAAAAGATTGATCATAGGCTAAAAAATGTAAAGGCTAATCTAAATTGGTGCAGGTGGGAAGCCTGCCCAGGACGCTGGTGGCATTGCCACACCGTATGGCAATGCTAATCCTCCGGCCGAGGTATTCACCAGCCCCCAGTTACGCTTTTAGAAATAGAGGAGCTCTCAGCTATTTCCGCTTTGAAGCGTATGTTTCGGTTAGATCGTTAAGGGGCCGGTGGAATTACAGGCCCATGAGACTTAACAATTTCATGTTTCGGGTCCGACAAACCATTGACCGTGTCCCTGGTATTGGAAATGCGGTGAGGTTTTACTATTCACCGTTCACTTGTTAGTTGGCCTATTTGATAAATAAATGTAGGTTTTTTTTAATAAGAAATAAAGCTGTATCAATGATGATATGATTTAGTCGTCGACTTTGGGCAGAAGTTTGTAAATCAATTTCGTGTTTTAGTTTTATTTAATTAAGGTTTTGTAAATGTTACTGACATTTTTTTTGCTTTTTTTTTACCACATGGCCGACATTCGATCAGACCCACCTAATGGAATGTGGTCACCGTCGGCTTTGCAACACTAGGGGCATCGAGACGTGAAGTTGTTAAGTCTCACATGCCTCTTAATTTTAACTTAATTTCATTATTAATTTAATTCATAAAATATATTTCATACAAAGGTACATAAAAGTAACACAACAAAAAAAAGTTCACTTGGAAATACTGAAAATTTTATTTTTCTAAGCACGTCTTGTTATTAAAAAATACAATGATTTCAAACAAGATCGTGCGTAATTGAAAAGCATTTATATACTCGTATATTTTATCAACCATCCTAAGTTTTTGCAAGAATACGCAAACTCTTTATGTTGTGTGTACCTACTAGACACTACTAGACTATTTCTACAAAAATCCTAAAATTTTTCATGTGAACTAAAGATTAACTAAGAAATAGCGGACTACTTGCCAGCATTCATTTGGTAAATCCTAAGTTAGGTTAGTACCAATCCGTACATTTACTACTTATCTTCACATTCGCCAGTAAGACCTAAGTCAATTTCCTATAATGGACAAATTATGTAGATAAGCCTCGGTGCGCGAATCAGACTCGCACCTGTCCAGTTTAATTATACTAAAACCATTACAACAATCCCTGATTTTGAACTCTATTGACTAAGTGCATAAGACGAATTTTATTTCACTCTTCGGTGCTGACTACTTTACCAGGCATCAAATGTCATCAGTAATCAAATCCCATGTGCTAATCCTGCCCCCTTATTCACGGAGGCCTCGGAGAGCTTACCTCTCATGCGATTAGTAGTATTAGCGTAGTAATAGACAGAGACAGAGCATCAGCATCCAGCATTTATTTTTTTAGATTTATTTTAGGATACACATTGCAAGTATTGTATTGCCTAATTATATTACAATCCAGCCTAGTAAGGCTAATAAGTACTTTACTTATAAATTCAATTTATACATCCAGCATGATAATATTAGTCGAAACAGGATTGGTCGCTCTCCCTTACGAATTTCCGACTAACGGATTACCACCGAGGGCTTTGCATCTCTAATGATTCCTAGATACAGATTAACGCCTATGCAATTATATTGATGGTAAACTGATTTGAAATAGCCTGGAAATCCTATCCATCTCGCCTCCAATACAGTGTTTCAACGTACTAGACTACTCTAATACGTCGACGACTCGCGTGTCCACAAGTCAAAATATATCCAGACAGGTACGAAATTGAAGCGGGATCAATTATAAATGGACGTTGGGGTGTACAGAATAGATGGGGAAAGGTGAGCTACCCCTGCATTTTCCATGAACATGACGGCCGCCCGAACTGAGTCCATTCTCCCCTTTTGTGTTTTATATGACTCTATCTACATGTACTGATATGCCTATCTCATGAACCGTTAACTTTATTTCGTGATCATTTATGATGGAGTTAATTAAATAATATCTGATCGTATTAGATTTGTAGATTCTGGGCTTGTCTTTCTCAATTACTTTGGCGTGACGTACGATAAATGGTATTTTAACAGCCTTTCGATTTCTCGACTTATACACTCTGACCTTGAAGAGCATTTTTACTTTAGACACGGTTTAATTAGGGTTTCGGTTCTTAAAAGCTGAGATTTGCCATGGTAACAGTATTAATTACGCTAAGAAAGCTTTTAATTTATTCCTTGAATAAAATCTGTTTTTTTCTACTCGGCTTTTCCTTTGTGTCCGTGGATATTTCTAAAAATATTAGGGCTATTTGAAACGTATATCAAAGGAAGAAGAAAAACAGTTTAGTAATCTTCCCAAGTAATCGACTAGGTAATAATTGATCATCTTATGTTATAAAACCGTACAGCAGTGTAGGCCATTTGGCCGTTTCATTTTATGCCGAGAAGAGAAAGTTTCTAATATGTCAAACAAAATATCAAAATCAATTTTTCCGCCCGTAAATAGGAGTTCTTATTCTATTGTGCATAAAACAAACTAAAAACTTAAATGAAACCGCATTTTCCTATAAAACAAATGTTAGGAGTTTTTAGGTCAGTTTGAACAAACCCACTATTTTATGCGTTTTATGCTCACGTCTCCACCACACACAATGCAAAATCGAGGTTGCTTAAATTAGCTCGGTTGAAAGCCTTCAGCGCTCAACGAAAAGTAGTAGTCCGTCCAAAAAAAACGACTTTCACATAACTGAATAATATTTAACACATTGTTTTTCTTTTCATCTTATTAAAATAGAAGGAGATGCAGATAGATTTAATGGAGTTTGTCAAACTATAGAATACATAGCAGTACTTAATTACTATACTGAAAGTGTCTGTAGTTATTTTAAGTGCAAAAATTAATGCGTTAGATTTTATACTATATTTTAGACTTTATACATCAATGCGAACTTATAATAAGTAAATAATAATAATTAATATGGGACATTCTTTTTCCACACGGCCATCTGAACCCAAACTAACCAGACAACTGATATACTACATATACTTATTTTTTTAATTACATATATAAATGGATATTCACATCCAGAGACAGGACAAACAGACATGTTTATGCACACAAAATTTCCGTGGGAATCGAACCTGCGGCGTGGCAGTCAGGGTCTCTAACCATCAAGCTAACTGGTCCGTAATATAAAATTTGTGTAGAAAGTACTTAATCAGTAATATTTCCACTGGCCCAATATTGTCTATTTTGTTCATGGCTTACGTGTAACCATAGCAAAATTGTGAGTAGGTATCAAATTAGTAAACAAACAACGGAAGGGAACGGAATTTCAACAGCCGCATCCGAAACACAGACAGGTGGGTGCCAATGACAGATTTTCAATTACAGGCGCCCACTATACCTTTATAAGTTTCATTTGAGACATTATTAGCAAAACCTACAATGTTTTCAGCAACGGAAAGGGCACTTTTTCACTATTTCTCAAATCCTAGTCATGTAATTTATTAACTGTTAAAATAATACAATGGTTCCTTCCTTCCTTCCCCCACTTTATTGTTATCTTTAAGAGCGGATATTTATTAAAAACGTCACTATTTGACAGCGGCAAGTGGTCAATAAATTTGTGACTGCATACAGAGTCTGTGTGAAATAGCGTTTTACGAGAAGCGCCGTGGACAGAATACATGGCGGGTATGGCCTTTCAATAAACGAGCTAAAAGTCGCCTTTGTTTTACTAGCTAGTTTTATTTTTTGCATTCTTGTTTATTGTTGATCCTCTAGTCATAGTCCGATTAAACTGAAGTTTGTCACAGGTATATAAATTCGGTGACAATACAATGCTATGGTGCCATTGAGATGGTCTGCTGATGAAGTCATAATAAACCCGTGTTTGGGCGTGATTGATTTGACGAAAACTATTACCTTGTCTCTCAAATCAAAATCATTTTTATTGAAACCTATCTGTATTAAAATACAAATAATTTTGGACACTCAGCTCAAAGAAAAGCTATAATCATAACGGAGTTCGTGGATACTAATTTTCAATAGTGTCTTTTGATCCATCCATTTTCCCATTTGTTCATTTGGACGGTGGTTTGTTTGGAAGGATTAGCGTTCTTTCAACGGGATTATTTGATGTACATTACATCAGCTCTAAAAAGCTCTATAAAGGTATAAAAATACCCTTTGGCAATAATATTACGGTAGCAGATTAAATCGCGGCTAATTGGATGGGATATTAATGTTAATATTTTACATGGAGAGAAATAATTGAATTGAATATGACGTTGTTGTTGCAATGTGTGTTTTGATAAAGTCTTGTGAACCCTGTCACTGTCATGTGTGTCACTGTGGATGTCACAGTGGATGTCTTATGTTTTATGCTGAGTCTGTTTGTCAATACACAACGCCTATTTTTTTCGTATAATATGAATAGCAGTATGTTCGTTTGTATCGTCGTTTAGTTACATGTTATGATGTGTAATTTTGTTCAGCTATAATGCGTTATATAATATATATAATAACTGCGCTAAATTTGGTACTTAACACTTGTATTATGTAAGCACAAATATTTGTAATAAACAAGAACACTGTAATGTTGGAGGATGTAAACATAGAGAATGTAACATGAACTCCTTCTATAAAATTAACAAAGATTCAAAAGAAACAAGAAAAAAGAAACACAGTAACAAAAAAGAATACAGAAGTAATTCCCAGCACGCAGAATATAGTGGCAATATCCCAAATAGTGTAAAACTAAGGTTTCTTTAACAGTGTTCCCCCGGAATTAGGGTGAATTGTTTATAAGGGCGCAGGTACAGGGTGAGGGGGGAGAAACGAGGTGTTCCTCAGTCGCCAGAGCGGTCTGCATATTGCATTAGATTTAAATTGTTTACGTCGTTAAGAAAGAAAGTTTTCCCGAACTGGGCGAGAGGCAAGAAACTTCACCGTTTATGTCGGTATATTTAATTTTGCTGCATAATCGTGTGAGAATATTTGTGACCTGCTTCAGTTGCTTTTTTATCGAAAAGTGTTTCGAATTTATGTATGTAGGTTACTCTGTGGACTACAACCTCAGTGTGTTTTATTTTTTGTAAAAAAATAAATATACAAAGAGATATTATTTTATTTTGATATGGGGCTTCTTTGTTCGTTATTGTAATTTGTTTTTAGCATTATATATATTGTAAATATATACTTCTCATATCCTCACGCTCTTTATACCTGAAGCGGCAGGCAAACGCATGTTAGGAGACCCACGGAAGATATTTTAAGCCTCAATGCGAATGTGGTGGGAATTCACCGTCTCATACACAATCTCCGCAACATGCTTTATACGTATCCCGCGTGTAAACATTTCTAACAATGGAACGTCAACTGTCACTCACCTGACCTTGGAATCGAACCCAAGACCTTAAGCCAAGATTACCGCTCGACCACCGAAATGGTTCATACCTAAGAGTTAAATGAAGTACATGTCCCATATTACTTTCAGCAACTTTCTACAGCTACAGACGATTTTGTTACAATTTGAACGCAGTTAACATAATAAACACCCTTTGTTACCCGTTTATTATGATATGACTATTATGTAGATCAATTGTAATTGACAAAATAATGTAACTGCTTGTACTGCGTCATATACATGATGAATCATAGTGTTTAAAAATGAAGTAACTCTCATTGTTCTTTGTATAAAAATATACATTTGGAGTTGATAGTAGTGTCCCATCGTAATTTGGAAGAGAAACGATTGCCATTTCAGTGAGCACACAGCCCACGGACGCAAATATGAAGGCTATCTTAATTATTTTAGCCACATTAATGTACCAAAAGGAATGTGTCAGTGGATCGTTTATTCAACACGTATCTGTGAAATTCAAAGAACTAAAACGCGCTGTCTTCGACACACTTCTAAACATTAAAGGAATACTGAGAAAGTTTCTAGCCGATGATGCCACGATGGAACAACCAATGGCACAGCACAAAGTAAAAAAATCTTTTAATGACTTCGTCAAAAAAACCGATGATGGAAGCGAGACAGAGCATCCAGAATATTTGAATTACAAATCTGAGCCGAGTGCGCCGATGTCGACCCCGCAACTCGCCATCCAGCACGGTAAGCGAGTGGAGTCCCACACAGTTCAAACCGCCGATGGGTACCTTTTGACGTTGCATCGAATCTCGTCAAACTCCAATCACAACGTCACAAAGCCGAATAATCAAACTGTTATCCTGCATCACGGGCTGCTCGGCAGCTCCGCTGATTGGATACTCCTTGGACCCGTGAAATCTCTGCCCTATTTGCTTTCTGAAGCCGGATACGACGTGTGGATGGCCAACGCGAGAGGTAACTACTATTCCAGGAGCCACGTGACGCACAAAGTAGATTCACAAAGGTTTTGGAAATTCTCGTGGCAAGAAATTGGAGAATTTGATCTAGCAGCAGCGATTGATTATATTAGAGACACGACGGACGCTAGTTTGCCTATAAACTTTATCGGACATTCGATGGGAGCAACGGCATATTTAGTATTGCTGTCAACAAAACCGAGGTATAACGACTACATAAGGATGGGAGTTTTACTCGCACCATTGGCTCTTATGTCCGACATTGAAGGACCAATGAAGATATTGACGACAATCTCCTCTGACTCTACTGAGGAGCTGTTGAAAATACTGGGCACCGGAGAATTTTCACCTACGAAGAAAATTCCAAAAGAGCTGGCGACTAAGTACTGTATAGGATCTCTGCTGTATTGCAGTAACCCGCTGTATTTCTTTGCTGGTGGGATACCAGAGACGAACTCGATGGGAAATTCAAGTATTATCGCGAGATTACTATACCACGTGCCAGCTGGTGGTTCCACCAATACGATTCTGCATTACGCCCAGGTGATCCAAAATGGAATATTCCACAAGTACAACGATATTTATAGCGAGTTCCCTCTGAATCTGGTCACTGTGCCCACAGCTTTATTCAGTTCCAGTGAGGATTGGCTAGCCAGCATACCAGACGTTCTCAAACTATATTTCAGCATAGCAAACCCTATTGATCATTATGTGATTCGTGACAAAAAATTTAGTCACACAGACTTCGTATGGGGTAATGATGCGAAAGATTTAATATTTAGTAAAGTTATTGATTGTTTGGATACTGGTTTGAATTTGAATTTTATTAGAACCAATGAGGTGGCCAGTTTGTCTTAATCTAATTGAGTGAAGATTACTTATATTTATGTGTGTCATGTTATTCTCTATTGATATTTGCGTTAAAGGTGGTACAGTTTACAATATTTTTTACATGTAATTATCTAAATAAAATACAAAATAAATTCTTGCGTCGAATTATTCTTTACCTAACTAAAAAGCTTAGCATTTTAGGTAGCGAGAAAAATTTCGTTTATTTATAATATTACTAAATTCAAAGAAATTTAAAAAGTTATATATTATTAGATAGATGATAATCCAGCGCACACGTTCATTCAATAATAGTGGAAACAAAGAAAAAAATATATAAGAAACGCTTAACACAATATACTTCAAATTTTAATTAGGTGTGTGCCGCAGGTACTGCAAGGTCATAAGCTCAACGAAGATACTGCTCTAGGAACAAACACTGATTTTCAGCCATTACCCTCTAAAAGACGAGGCAAAACAAGCGTAATACAATAATCAGTGTTATAAGTGGTTTATTTTTACCCAACTACGGCAAAGTCAAAGGGTAGATTTTTCTGCCCGAGATATATTTTATGATAGAGTTTCTACACGTGTCAACTGGCCATGTAATATGCTATTATAATTATCTGTAAATGAAAATCAAAATATTTTTATTCTAATAGGCCTTTATAAAATATGAGTCAGGCTCTAATACCGGTTCGAAAGTTTGTTTTTTACTGAGAAGAGCCAGAAATAAACTCAACAAAAACTTTTTGAAAAACGAACCTCTATTGAGTGAACACTATGTTTTTTTAAATAGGTAGTTAAATAAATACATTGTCAGGCGAGCAGTTGCCAAGAGTTGCCTTTATATACAGCTGATATATTATAAAAACCCTTTTGATAAAAAGTTTTCTTTACTACAATTATAAATTTATGCACCGGTGATACTAAAATGGGTAGTTAGTTTGTTAAAGAAAACATTACATTGACTGTTTTATGATTTCTCCAGTGACATTTTATTAATTTCTAGCGAACCTCCCGGTGTTTCACCCACGTTGTTGAGGGAACTGATGTATCTCGTATTATTAAATCAGATCAGGGTTTCGGAGATTATATCTTACATCAATACTTACAAAATTTTCCTCATTATAATATTAAAAGATATAAACAAAACCACAGGTTTTGCATAATTTATAAAACGATTTCTACGGCGAATTCCTGTCGATATAATTAACAAAGCAATTAAGTTATTAAACAGAAGTACTTGGAATTTTTATTCACTGCTTAAATTAGTTCACTAAAAGATTTAATTACAGGGTATCTAATAGGCCCATGGTCTAGGACGGACCCTACAAGAAGTTTAACCTTAGAAGAGTTACCACAAAACGATACCATACCGTAGAAGCGAAGCCATGTATCCATGAGTGCTTAAATTCTAGCTTATATTTTATCAGTAATCTCATTTGTAGTCATATAAAACGAAGAGGCATCCTTACACTTATTAATTATATTTTATAAGTAAACTAATTAATGGAATCATAATTGTTTTTCACATGACAATTATTTTGCTTTTGCCAATACATTATTTCCATTGTAGGTTTATAATCCACCATGATATCTCCTGGGATACTCGTGTTTTTTAAACAGTTTCAAGTACTTGTGTAAACACAATTTTGGAGTGAAATCAACAAATTTAGATTTATTAATGCTTCTATTGTTTCCCATCAAAACAAAAGGGGAATAATACAGCCATTGAAACGAACTGGACGCTGTAAAGAGAGACAAAATAATATTAAAAAAACACGAGAATAATTTGCAAACAGATTTGCATTTATTCCAGTCGGGGTACATTAGGCACCCCACATTGTACTGGGAAGCCTTTATTTTAATTTGCCGCTCGAAAGCATTATTCTAATGCAAATAAAATCCCAAAAATATTCAGGAAATTGTTTGAGACAACTTTTTACTTTGTTAATTATTTTTCACCAAGTGGATTAAGTTTATAATTTGTTTTTGTTCAGGTATTTAGGTTTTATTTTCGGATTAATCCTTTAATCTTAAATGTTTATTTTTTTTTGATAAACAGTTAGCTTCCGCTTTATGGAAGTACCTGAAGTTACTATGCTTTCTCGAAAAACAAAACATCTATAGTAAACCCCGATACTTTCATTTCTAAAAGCGTACATAATCAATGTACGAGAGCAAATCTCGAAACCGGAGAACTACAATAAATTACAATACGACTAAGGGACTTCAATAGAACTTCTGACTGCAAATATGGTCTCAAAGAATTAAATGAACGAACTCCTATCTAAATTAACATCCAACCGCCACAAAGGAAACACAATACGGACAATTTCTCGTAACAGCCAATTATTTCCGTACAAAGTGCATTTTTAAAATTCACAAAGAATAACAAGATTTTCTTAAAGGATTTATCAATCGGAAGTCAGTATAGTCTGTATTGATTGTTCGGCTTTTATGTAGGGATAATGGAATTAGAGTTATTTATGGTTACGCTACTTATAAAGAAGGTAGATGTTATGGGGGTGAAAAGAGGAAGTCTTTCACCTTCAGGCTAGGTTAGGTCAGTCCGGTTATGCCCGGCTCTGTATTCCTAACGACCCCTGTTGAGAACTTGTATATTTAAAAAAAAAAAATAACCCATGTCTTGGGATATTTATTTATTTACCTGGTTACCTGATCCTAAGTTAAGCTGAGTGTACTGCTTGTACCAGGTAACTGATATACTACATATACTACTTTTTAAATACATACTTATATAGATATTTACACCCAGACACAGAACAAACAGACATATTCATGCACACAAATGTTTATCCTGGGTGGGAATCGAACCCGCGACCTTCGGTTTGGCAGTCAAGGTCTCTAACCACCAAGCCAACTGGCCCGTCAGATATTCTAAGCAATTAGAGAACTTTGATTGCGCGATGCAGGTATATTGTGTCAATTCTTCATTTTTACTTACCTGCAACCTTTATTAGTACTTTCATCAACTATTTACAAAGATTGGCAGAGTTCACATACTGTTAAATATCTTGACACCTTTCCTTTACACACGGTCATCTCATCACTAACTTACCAAGCAGAACTCTGCTTTGGAACTCCATGATATGATAACCCGAACAGACGAAGGTGTTTCACACATTAATTCTTGCCTTAGGCTGGAATCAAACCCATGACTACTGCCTTAGTTGCCAAGATATCTAACAACGAAATTAATACTTTTGGTTTAAATCCGTGAGTAAGTTTCCTGCTTCCGGATCAATCTGGATTCTGCAGGTTTTATCTTAAATATTATTAATACTCTTTATATTCAATTTAAGTTTCCATTCCAATCAGGTTTATGGGTGATACACGATGAAGGCCAAACCTACAGAAGTGACAACTGGTCGGAAGTCAGTCTACAATTAGTACCTGACTCTCTTTCAAATTTGTTTCAATAGATTTAACTCAACTTTACACTTTTTCTCTCAACTGTACTCTCGTCATATTTTATTCTGTTATATATTAAAATGCACTCTCGTCATACAGGATCAGTGTAACAATATGTGGAAAATTCCTTTGTGTGGGTCCTCTTGTAAGTAACAAGGGATAAAATTGTGTATTATGTGCTTCTTGTCTCCAGGTATCTTTGTAACATGATCATTTAGAGAGTGCATGTTAAATTTAATATTACGCTAACATTCTCGATGTTTCCAGAAAATTCTAGCATTAAATACTACTTACAGCTAATGCTTTGTTATATTATTATAAAATGGTTATCACAAAGATTTCTTAGAACGAAAAGAAGTAGAGGTTATTAAACTTTAGCGACCTAGATTCATGTTTTTGTTAAAGGTATATTTGAATTAAAATAATTTGAAGAGTTTGAATCTTACATAATGCATAATTACTCACAGTCCGTTCTATAGTAATTTTTTTAGTACTAATTTGGTCGAAATTCAAGTCCACCTGATAGTAAGTGGTCATTGCTGCCTATGGACGTTTGCAACACTAAGGGAATCGCCAATGCGTTGTCGTCTCTGAAACGTAAAATTGTTAAGACACTTTACAAAAAAAGTCTAAAAGTCATAACTGAAACTCCAAACTTCGATTTAAGCCTGCAGAATATAATATGAAGGTCAAATCTACGAAAGTGACCACTGGTTTGAAAGTCATTCAACAACAGAATAACCGGCAAAAAACTTTGCAATAAGACATTTTTTTTATCGCACTGTTTTGGCTATTTAATAATATGAATAGATAATTATTTAAATTATAATAAATTATAAAAGTACATAATATAACACGTACAAGTGCAAATTATCCACATATTGTGTGATTTACTTAACCCTAAAAAAATTGTCCCGTCCGCCTTCAAATATCACTATAGTATAAAACAAAGTCGCTTCCTCTGTCCCTATATCCCTATGTATACTTAAATCTTTAAAACTACGCAATGGATTTTGATGCGGTTTTTTTAATACATAGAGTGATTGAAGAGGATGGTTTACATGTATTAGTATCGACATAGCACCTCAGCGAAGCCAGGGCGAATTAAAATAAACTTCAATTTTCAAACTGAAAAACAATGTTCTGCTTTGTTTTAAAACTGTACCTAGTTTCTTTTACTAGACAATAGCAAGATTAGATTGTTATAATTATTTTATTTTAAACGCCTATTGTCCTAAGACCTATAACAATTGTACTTGTACACTAAGTCATTTGAATCGGTCCAAGCTGCATGCTACTGGAAATTGCCTGAAATGTTTAAACAAATGTTGGTGATCACTATTTTGCTGGAAATCAGTAGAGCAGAAGTTAAAGAGGCCATAATCGGAGACAGTAAGAGTATTATTAAACGTACAATCGACATAGAATTAAGTTCTTTAATGCCGACAAGAGTAAAAAATGTCATCGACCGAATTGAAAACAGAAGGAGAAAAATAAAAAAAGCGTTTTACAAATTCATCAGTGAAGCATTTTTCGATGAAGAAGTTTCTAAAAGAATTTCAGAAGTAAGGTCCGACGTAGGTATTGAATATAGTTTGTCAATAGCGGAGTTGATAGTGTTGCATGGTTATAGAGTGGAATCTCATAATGTACTCACTAAGGACGGATACATGTTGGCTCTGCAGAGAATACTACCTACAAATGAAAATCGTTTAAAGGAAGGCAAATTGGCATTGCTCCATCACGGGCTGCTCGGTAGCTCGGATGATTGGATACTTCTCGGTCCTAACAAATCATTGCCTTATCTGCTATCAGACTTCGGCTACGACATATGGTTAGCAAACGCAAGGGGAAATAGATATTCAAGAATTCACACTTCCAGAAACGTAAATTCCCATGAGTTCTGGGATTTTTCGTGGCACGAAATTGGTGCGATCGATTTAGCAACAGTAATAGACTTCATAATTGAAAACACTCAAAATAGATCGCATATCAACTTTATCGGCCATTCCATGGGAGCTACAGCTTTACTGGTTCTTCTATCAATTCATCCTGAGTACAACAATGTGATAAGATCGGCAATCTTACTAGCACCTCTAGTATTTATGTATCATATTAAGGGACCACTAAGAACCATAGCAAAATATGAAAGTAATCATAAGGATGATACTTTAGCTCTATTAGGGAATAAGGAATTCATGCCGATTGTACCTTTTCCACCGAAATTGATGGAGCAGTTTTGTAAAGGAGGTAGGACGCTATGTGATAATTTATTGTTGCTGATATCGACTGGTGGTCAGAATATAAATAATGTGAAAGTCAGGAAGAATGTTCTAGCCCATCTACCGGCTGGTGGTTCGACCAGAACAATCATACATTACGGACAGTTAGTGATGAGCGGTATGTTTCAGCAGTTTGATCATGGAATGGTGGTAAATTTAAAGACTTATGGTTTGAGGTCACCGCCGAGTTATCACTTGGCCAATGTGACTACACCAGTAACCGTGATAAGTTCCAGTGACGACTGGTTGTCCACTGGTCCGGATATTGGAACGTTGTTGCACAGCCTACCGAATGCGTTTGTCCATCATGTTGTGAAGAAAAGTAATTTTTCTCATATGGATTTTATATTAAGTGAGGAGGCAGTAGAGTATGTGTATTCACTAGTTCTAGATAGTTTAGAATGATTGCTGTAAGTAATAAATGCTAAGAACAACTTAAAAACATTCTAATGTTAACCTATGGTCAATTGGTCAAGATACATAATGTAAATAAATTTTACGTTCATTCTTACCATCACAACTAAAGCCACGTTAAGAACTAGCAATACTGTATAAAATATTAATACCTCCCACTGTTTCGAAGTTAATGAATGGTCAACGCTGCCAACTATATGACTTTTCATTGTTGAGAAATTACCGATAAGACTGTTCTATAATAAGCCCAAAGAGTTGCTTTTATTTAAAATCACTGATTTATTTTTAATAAATTTCATCAGTAATTAGTATTATCAGGTACTTTTAAAAATGTTTCATTTCAAATCAACTTATACAGTCAAATAAAGCAACGTGATAATAATAACAATTTACAGGAAGTACATTTTTCTTGTATGATTATGTAACTTTGGCGATAACGTAAAATATTAACATATCCCGTGTGAAAAATTAAAAAATAAGTCTGCTTTTGTATTAATTAACCAAATTGACACAATGGTGAAGTTTCAAAAAAAAATCTAAGCCAATTAAATCCATTTACCAGGAAATTATAGTTTATCAGGAAAATTTCGTAAAAGGTTCATAACAAAACAAGGAAAATGATCAACGTAGCAACAAATTTTTATCCAAATATTTATTAAGCTCAGATTAGATAAATCAATCTATTTTATTAGAATATTTTGTAAAAAGGTCTTTAAGCTGTCTTAATCTTTTGAACCAAACAACTTATCTTAAAACCGTAAATACTAGAAATATAGGCGTATTGTCCTATCGCTTAAAAAAAATAAGTCTTAGCATCGACCACATACGACAACCGAAACGCTATCGGTAAAGGATTGTTGGGAAGAAACGATCTTGAAAGCTGTCGATATTGTTTTTTGGTAAAAGATTTCTAAGCAATGCCATCCGAAATAAAATGATTGTGGTTGGAGTCGTTGCTGGAGCATTATGCGATCTAATATACAGTACGTTCAGACTGTCGAGTACAGTAGTACGGATTAGTAGGAGTAGAGCGGATTTTGAAACGCGTCAATTTTTTCTCTAAGGGTTATAAGTCGATATTCACCATGGTAAGTGATGATGTGGCTAATGGTAGTAAGCACATAAAGCCTAGAAATAAAATGGCTCTCAAGTGCAAACTTTCAACATGGGGGTAGTATCCAGCCAGGCTGGTACTTTAATAAGCCCTGCCACCGTGCTATGGTTCACTGAATGCTCAAGCTCAAGCTCATGGTTGGATTGGAACCTTGCCATGGTATTCAACGTCAAAACCAACTCAGTTATCATCATCTCAAACCCTATGCCGTTCACAATTTGCTCATATGCTCATGGGCTCACAATATGTGTTTTCTAACAGCTCAATGCGACGTGGTTAGCCACATGCTGTACGCCGGGTGATTTCCCGGGCGACCGATTCGTGGCGGAAGTCGTTAGCGAAACATATCTCATAAATGTCATTTTCAGCCGCCTCTCCACATTTCAGGTACGTAATACGTGTTCATGTTGGATTATTTTCGTAATGAAGGCTAACTTAAGGTCATTGTTGTGGATATTGTTGGAGCTGTTGGAAATCAGCAATTTACAAGAGAAAGTTTATTGCTTTGCGTTAATAGCAAAGGCTGGCAAATGATGTTGGAAAATAATATTTTCAACGTCACTCCATACGTAGATAAGTATGTCTTTATATATAAAAACATCGCACCGTATGTTTGTCTCCGCAAAACTCGGAAAGTAGACAATGGATTGATTTGAATTTTTTATTGAGTGTTCAATATTCATTTATACGTTTAATGATTATCATCCAACTGAACCACAGCGAAGTGTAAATTGATTAGGAAACTGTACAATACAAAACAATGTATATTAAAGAAATTGTCTTAGTATGAAATAAAAATGACAAAGAAACTGTATTCAATGTTATGTTATAACAATCAACATAAAAATAAGAATAGAATTAAGTCTCTATTTTAGTACAGATGCACTTATTAGGAACATAGATAGAAACTCACAAATTTAGATTCTAACGTCCTCACTGTAAAAGCAAACTTCCGAAACAGCCTGTAAAGGTCTATTTCAAACATTTCATTTCATAGTTGAAATGGCACTCTAAAAGTCAGACAATTATTCTGTTCCTCATACCCTGCTATTTCGATCGACGCGGCGCATTCGTACACTTATTATTGCATCTATTAAACAACAAAGCAAAACAAGCTACGTTAAAAGCTGTTACACGATAAACGTTTTTATTCGTGCCGAAAAGAGATTTGCATCTGTATATACAGACCAAACTAAAACTATTTGTTATTTTCCATCAACTACGTATTTAGAATAGGTTACCCACCAATGTGAAGTTTATATTTAGAAGTTAACACGTCTGTCGTTCTCACACGCCCTCCCTCCCTGTCTACAGGTATTCAATAAGTAAAGATGCAGTTGTTACATTTGATAACATCATTGTAATGATCGTTTAAAAACAGCAAAAACTAAAATAATTAAATAAATGTCTTTAAGAAGTTAATAATATTTTTGTGCATGTTTTTTTTGTACGAGTAATTTATTGGGAATAAATGTTTGGTACTTTAAAACGTTTCTTAGTTCAAACTTTGGGATGTTTGGGAAATTTCCTTCAGCAAACACTTGGGTTAGAGAAAAAACTTTGTTGCCATATTCCTACAGAAATTTAAATTGGTCCAATAAGTATAGAGCAGCGTGTCTTATCTGTGACCCGGCGCAAGTACATAGGTACTTGAGATTTTTGTGCCAACTTTAGCTTAAAGAATTTCTTTAGGATCAATATCTAATTTAGTAGACTGAATGGGTAGAAATATCTGTAAAAATATGTATCTTGAAAAAAATTGTAATATGCAGTTTGACACCAGGTTACCTTGTGCAGGAGACTGACAAAAGGTATTCTAACCGGATAGGATGTCTTAACTAAAATGTTGACAAACGAGTTTTTAATGCTAGGGGTCTTCAAACATCCCCTGTATTCTTTTAAAAAAAATTGTCGGCGAGCAACGAGCCCTCTAAGAGTGGACTTATCACGCAATTGCGTAGACGAGAAAGACAGAGCAAATAGAAGATATTTTAAACCTAAAAACCGAACAAGTAATACAAATGCACACTGCTTCACGATGGAAATGGGTAAGGCGGTAGTACTTCCCATGACGAACTATGCACTAAGAGCTCTACTACTCTTCTTACAAATCGAACTACTTTTTTATCCTCAATCCGGCATATATGCGTGTAATGTATATAAACCTATAAAAAAACCACTTGAAATAATCATGCAGGAATAACGACAAGAACTCTCCAAGAAATCAGTTCGCACTTGGCTGTTTTCCGTCGCTCTTCCCATCTCAAAACTTTGATTGAAACTAGAATACAGCTACGAGCAGTTCTCGGAAGTAAACTTTGCTGCATTGCTTTCATTATAGTTAAATGGGGACTTGTTTTAGTCTTCCCGCAAATATTTCGAGATGAATATCACTAATTGGTAATGAAAAAGTTTGTGGAAATCTATATTGGAGAGAACATACAGACGTATTTCTAGAGGATTGAGTAAAATGTCGACAAAAAATATTTTTGAGGATTGCTCAATACCAAGAAACTAGTACTTATGAATACCGCTTAAATGTCGATTTTTTTCCTCTCTCCCTGCCGCAATAAAATTATAAGTAATCCGCATAAAATACATCGTGGGGCATTTTTTAACAAGGCCTCGTATTCCATACTAAACACATGCAAAGATTGTAGATACTATGGGAACCACGAAGTACTGCCACCTTACCCATTTATGCCGCTAAGCAGTAGCCCTTGTATTACTGTGTTTCGGTTAGAAAGGTAAGGGGGCGGTGAAATTACAGGCACATGAGACTTAAAAACTTCACGTCTCAGGGTCGAAAATGCGATTGGCGATGCCCCTAGTGTTGCAAATGTCCATAACATGTTAACAGGTGGACCGTCTACTTGTTTGTCGGCCAAAGTGGTATAAAAAAATAAACAGATTAAGCAAAAATTTTCAAGCCAATAGGTGCATCAAAATAAAAACATACGAGTATATCTACTTGACTTTTAGACACATAACTCGCTTGTTTATTGTACATAATTTTTACGCGTTTAATATACACGTGACCACTGACCATCAGGTGTCCGCATGCGGTTTTGTCAGCCTTCAGACACAAACAAAAGCTATGTATTTAGAGTGTCCGATGCATTTGCAATCGAACAAAGTGAGACCGCATTAGGTGTAGGGTGTCTTCAGCGTATGCCTATTCGATCAGAAAATCGGTCGCATTAATTAAGCCTTTTCTCCATCATTAATTAGCTCAGAATAACAGGTATTTAAAATCTATAATTTTGCAGTACTACTAATAATGTGTTTCCCGTACTTAGGGTGTCTCTTAAGGCAGATTTAAATACTCTTAGTTTTTTTGTTTGTTTCGCTTTTACGGCTTAAGGACCGAACAGATCTTGTTGAACTTTGGCTCACCTAGCCTATGTACAGAGAGAGATATGGGTTACTTTGTATATTTTTTAAAGTGTGTTAAACCGCGAGGCGAAAGCTAGCAATATTAACATGCGAAAGTTATAAGGATTAATGAAAGGATTATGAAACTCTTTCATGCCAGAAACAAAAGGATTTAGATTAAACTTGTCACTTGACTTTTTACTTCGGGAAAATGTTTACATCCCACGGGATGCTAGTAAAACTGCGGGGAACGCCGTGATATATAATTGCGCTGATGAGCGCAGCAGACATACTTTTTAACTTTAACTACATTAAACTTTACATAAACAAGTAAGTTACAAACTTATTTTATAAAATATATAGGTATTTTAAGTAAGTAAAAACAATATTACTTTTCAATGCAAAAGTAATGTTCCCAATTGACTATAATGTATGAGGAGAAAATAGGCTCGTGGTCTCACGGGAGTCTTGGGCCCACCTCAAAACTTAGTTGGGAAACAGTAAATTATTCGACTGCCTTGGTACACACTCGCCCAAGGGACCTGAAGAATAATAGAAGAAGGTAACAAGTAATCGATTCAGGTCGAGAATTGTTGATTTGTAGCCGAACGATACTTTGTTCTATTTACTTTGAAACCAATATACCTACGCTGTAGCTAATCAAGTTTTGTTCCATAATGGACAGTTCCTAAAAATTACTTTCTTTCGCCTTTAGTTGCACAATTAATATTTGAAATTTATATTTTATTGAAAAACGATAAGAGGTAGTTTTCTAAAATTATAACCTAGAATCCTTTCATTCGAACATCGATTCAATCGTTAAATTGATGTAGATTTTTGCGAGTGCTACACTTATCCCTACTGATACGAAACATGTACTTATTCCTACCGGTAGGGATAGCTTGGTAGGGATAAGTGTCACACCTGCACTGAAATCTCTGGTTTCACAACAACAATCGAATTTCAGTTGGAGATCGACTATTAATTAGTCGTCATTAGTACGGTTGACGCGTAACACAAGCTTTCATCTCTCGATGGGAACGCACGCCTCTGCGGTAAGGGGTTCCACCGCAGCCCCTGGACGTGGTGTCGCTGACTGGACGATGTAACGGTCAATTGATTACCCCGCAGCTACTAATGTAGACGTGCGTATGAAGCATTCGCTTTGATGCGCATCGCAGCTAATGAACAAGCACGACGCCGCGCTATGCGGATTACTGACTCTCCCTAACCACTAATACTTTGACGGAACAACATTACCATTCAAGATGATTTTCATCCAATTTAGTCCGACACTGCATGACGCTTACCGCAGCGGTTTGCTTCTGTTGCGTTAATGATAGATGATGTATCGTCAGGGCTATGCTGTCTCTTTCACTAACTTTGGAGTCACGTGAAAATTCTGACCTAGAAGGGCTCGTACAGCCGGCTCGCTGACGAAGTTTTTATTTGCGGAGTGAGGGGGTAGGTGCGGGTTTTCCGAAATAGTCGTCAAACGAATGTTTTGTACTCAGAATAGAATTACAACGGAATTTTCATTTAATGTTATTAATCTTCATATCAATTTTGAGGTCTAAATAACTAGCAAAAGACCGATATAAGAACATAAATCGTAACAATAATGATTCTAAAATAATATTCTAGAAAAAACAAATTTAACTCAGGGACTGGGTATTTATTTTTTTTGCGTGTCGATCGTTTTGGTATTAAAGGATAAGTTTTAGCTATCTTGTTTTTAAACAACATTGATGTTTACTGCGAATAAATACTAGTAAGTTTAATTGATTCAATGCAACTCGTGGCAAGAATGATTTCCAAAACCTTCCTTTAAAAAAAAAAACAGGTTGCACTCCGGGACTGCCGGCAGAAGTGAAAACTTGAACATACGTTGTGCATTTTTACCGTCTTACGAATTTTCTATCAGGTCACGTATCCTGACACGAGTTTTATACCCATCCCAAGAAAAGTGCTCAACGCCGCTAAAGAAGTTTTCACTTCAAAATTCTGAACAGTTTCATCTGGAATTTTCCTATTAATCAGTCAATTATCTTCTATAATATAACCCACAACCTTTTTTCTTGCTAAAAAAATGTTTACATGACATCGAACGAAAATTTGCGTCAATTTTTTCGAATTATAAATACTTGACACTATCATCAGAATCTGTGACAGTAATATTTCCATAAATACAAAGAATTCAATTATAAATCGATTTAATTCCAATTGCAATCATGGGGGAAATGTTAAGAAGCGACCCGATGACCTTTTGTGATATTTACATCCAACCTGAAACTGCATTTGAAATAATATCACAACTTGGAGCCATGGATTGCGTACAATTTAACGATGTAAATTACTTTAATTTCTTAATTAAGGCTATTGAATCTTAGCGTGGAGATAGCGTACTGGCAAACGTAGGACGGCCCGCAAACTATAAAGTTAGTGGGAATGCTGAGTGCCTAAACTAACAGTATATAGTATATAATAAAGGTTTAAGATAATATATCATTATTATTTATTTATCAGACAGGCAGTCGATTCAACTGGTAAATATCCTATTCTTCTCTACTAGTTGTTCTCTACAGAGCACAAAATAAAAGATATAATAATAATCGTTTATTGGAATCAAAAACGCATACGTGTTTGATCTTATTCAGTCATTGTACATGATAATAATAGCACATTTTGACCATTACCTTAACTAGTTGCACAAAGTAACTATTCTACAGAAAGCAATATCCCATTATGTGTACCTGTTCGATATGAATCGAAGTATTATCAATACGCTCTAGACTTATGCGTTGGTGACTTAGATGACTGATGATTTTGTCTGGTTGTCCTCCGAAGTGTTGCAATCCAAAGAAAATTGCCCTGAATGACTTATTTATGTCAGAGCCACTCACGTCCTCTATATTTTTTATGACAATTAAGGCGATAAGCAGGCAGACGGTACTTGATGGCAACTGGTCACCGCCATCAATAGACATTAGCTAAATCACGGTCACTGCCAATGCGTTGTCGACCCTGAGACGCGAAGTTGCCGTCTCATTATTGATATACGGTTTATAATAAACGAAGATTTTATATATGACCTCTATTCTAGTTGATGTAGCTGAAAGATGTTAACATAATATATAGAATCCTAGAAGAGAGCTAGCTCAAAACAGAAGTGAAAATCTTCTCCAGGGCTTAGGCTCCTAAATACTCTGCTACAATTCTTTGAAGAAAGTTCAGGGTCGTTTTAAAACTCACAGTCACCACCTTCTGTTCCAGAGCAACGCTAATGTGACATCGTTCTTAAAGAATTACATTCCAGAGGTATGTCGTTGCGAAGAAATGGAACGCAAGTTGCGTTATATCGAAACAGAAATGATAAAAGATAAGATTTATATCCCAGAAATGAAAGAAAATGAACCCAAGGCTCTGCAATTTAGTGAAATGCTGGCATTTGAGGTAAGTTACTCCACTTTTTATTGTAATTTTTTTCACGCCGTGGTGTTTCTAACCCGTTTGCATAAATACCAGCCAGATGCCAACAGTGTATAAAGAAGATCTCATTATATCTATTAATCTATCTTAAATAAGTCAGACTATATTATTTACTGCTCGTGTTTGACCAAAATTTCATCACATACCGTACCATCATATAACGTGGTATTAGGTAAAAAAGCCTACATGGGAACTGGGTCTCAAGTGCTGCTGTCAAAACGCACCGGCAGGTGCATGGTGACAGATTTTCAAAAACGGCTAATAGCGGGCACTATAAAGATCCCTACCTACTGTGGATTCCTAACAATGTTTTTTCTTCACCGTAAGCTCAAGCGCATTGAAGGATTCAAACCCACGACTCTCGTCACGGTACTACCAACTGAGCTATCATCGCCTCTATTATTCAAATGGTCAAAGCAAATGCCACATATTTCAGGCAATGCTAGAAAAAATGGAAAGTGACATAGTTATGATGTCTGAAAACCAGACTAATTTAATGAAGAACTATCTAGAAATGACTGAGATGCTGTATGTTTTAACACACATCGGGCCCATGTTAGGCGATGCCGAGTGCAGACGAGAATCCATTTTCAGGTAAATAACATTAACTATGCATTTTCGAATCCTTTGATTTCAACTCTATTCAATATACAGGTACTTAAGTTATAAGATCACTATCTTATTACTTAAGTGCACTCACTTACAGTAAATTGTAGTCTTACTAATAATATTAAGGCAACAACGTGAATCGAATAGAATAATAATTTTAGAATGAGAATAATAAGCTACAATTTATGTTTGTTTTGAAACGAATTTCTTTATCGCACGTTACGGACTTGGGGGCTAGGTGAAAATAAGTGTAAGATTTTTCGGTTACTACCCCATAACAATAGTGTTAACGGTTATCCATAGCACGTTTGTTATGGCCCATTCCTTCAATTTTAAAGTTATTTCTGCATTTCATTTAATTGCTCTCAGACGCTAGTCATGTATTTATTTGTATTTTTGAAGTTATAATTCTAATGCGACTTCCAACAAGGTTGCGTTAAACGTTTAACACTGCCATGTTCGTTGCTATTTGATTGTACAGATAAACCATATTGTGAAGGAGTAAGGTTCAGTTTTGATTGACATTATTTTCATATAGCTGTATATTTATGCCAAAGCTTAACGAAACAAAGTCTATAATATCACATCCATAATTATATACTACGAAAGATATTTCGTTCTCGGGGTATCTATCGTGCGTTGCCGACCCTGCAAAAATCTCTTCACACCATTTCCATAGTAAAACAGTGGAATGCATTTTTTATAATAAAGTTTATCAAAAATTTTGAAATTTGTTGGTCCGCCAACTAAAACTAAATAAATGACTGTGTTTCGGTTAAAAAAGTAAAAAAACCGGTGAAGAGGCAGACACATGAGACATCTTCATGCCTCAGGGTCGACGTATATCGATGCCTCTGGTATTGCAAATGACAGCCGACTTCCTGGTTGTCAATAAAAAACGTGCGTGATCTTTATTATAGTAAAACCGGTGCAGCAGGAGATGCGCTGTCAGGCCACCTAGTTGTGATAGCGGGTGTCGTTCGACGCCAGAGGATGTACAACTTCGAGTTAATGGTTTGGAGAATCTCGAGAGGGAATATTTTCTTTCGCCAAGCAGGAGAGGACAAAATATTACAGGATCCTTATACCGTACGTTCTTTATTTGTGCTTTTGACAATTCCATCTGATCTAAAATTAATCAGAGCTTGTGCAGTCAGTTACAAACACCTGTATTTATATTAAAACTAGCCGTTATATGGGTAAAGAAACAAGTTGTATTTAATTTTGTGTCTCATTTATTCATTTTACGAGAAGGATTCGTTTTACAAATATGTATAAAAAGAACAGTTTAAATATTTGTATCTGGTCAGCTTCTTGTGTTGCTGAATGTACCATTTAAAATTGATATGACGAAAACAATACTAAGATATACGTACATTTATATATATTTTATAATTAATTAATATAGTACACACATCTGCCATCTGCACCTAATCGAAACAGAGCTTGTACTATGGAAACTAGATGACTGATATGGGTATAATATAACTATTTTATTTTTATTTTTTTATGTATACTACATAAACAGACATGACTTCATGCTCACCCGAATTTTTGACCTGTAACCTGCACCTGCTACACCAAACGGCCGGTCAAAGTAGCAGAAGTCACTCTTTCATTCTAGAAGTGTCACGCACGTTCCGCGACCCGTGACGAGTGTTTCGTGGGTCATGACCTCGGCTGGGGTCACGGTCGCAGTTGACCTTCTTTCATCCGACGACGTAACCAATACTTTGATACCTACTATTATGATGTTTGCGTGTTTATATTATTATTTTGTTCTATTACATTGACAAACATTTGATAAAAAATAATTTGTACTTTCAGCCGTTACCCGCGACTTCGTTCGCGTATTCGTAGAATTTTTAAGTAGTACCTAATTTAGAATGTAAGCCCCGTTTTTACCTCCTTTTTTGATTATTTTACATATCACACTATTATCGTGTTTCTTTCAATCATATCCCTATCTTGAGAAATTATGGGTCGCCCATACAAATTTTAATGCCCTTTTCCACCCCTTTCGAGATTATTCTTCCAGACAAAGGGTAGCTTATGTCCTTACCCAAGATATATCTCCTTACCAAATGTCGTTAAGATCAGTTAAGCCAGGAAAACATAACAAACAAACAGACAGAGGACTCAGAATGTATTATCAGTATCGATCAATTGGTCGCCTGCAGGAAATGATACACCATTGTTATTAAAGGGTCAAGAAATTAGAAAAGTGGCATTTCTAGTAGTATGCCAAGGTGAACAGCTGACTAAACGGATAAACAAAGTGGTCACCGGTTTTCGCGTGAACAAGTACCCCTGCCCGAAAACATCCGAAGAGAGAGAAGAGATGATAGCAAACCTTGACTCTAGGCTCACCGATTTGGAACAGGTTATATTTCGAGTTTTTCCGGGGAAGTATCATCACCTAAATATCCTCATAAATTTCCACCCTGAAGTGACAGTGCACTTGTGTTTCGGTTAGAAAGGTAAGGCGGTCGGTGAAGTTACAGCCACATGAGTAATAACTCCGTCGACAACGTATTGTCGCCCTATCGCATGTCCATAGGTGGCGGAGACAACTTACCATCATGTGGACCGCTTGACTGTGCTTGACTTGACAAAAGATTAAGGTTTGCCAAGAGAACTTAATCTATTTATTTATTTTTAAACTAAAAATGATGATATTTATGCCATAAAAATAGCTACATATAAATGGGGTTAATTTTAGGGCTATGTATATTTGTCATCATCATCATCATCAGCCTATCTCCGTCCACTTCTGGACATACGCCTCACCTATGCACGCCACTGAGCTCGATCTTCAGCAGTTTGTATATATGAATTATTTACTATTTGTATAAATTATACGTAAAGATTTTTTTAATTATTTGGAATAAATTAAATTAGCCTAAAAATCAGATTTGATCCATATAAAAAAGATAGAAATTTAATCTTGAGCTAGTGAGTTTCTTCCCGGTTCTTCTCAATTGAATGATAACTTCCGAACAGATCATTGGGAGCTTATGTAACTATGACCTTCATATGTTCCCCGTGGCATTTTCAGGTATTAAGAAAATCAAAGTACCATCGATGTAAATCATTGCGTGCGGTTGGCAGAGCGTGGAGGGCTTGGATGATCCAAGTGAGAAAGGCAAAAGCCATTTACCATACTATGAATATGTTTAATATGGATATAACGAGGAAATGCTTGATTGGCCAATGTTGGATACCTGATCGAGACGTTAGGCGAGTTCAGCAAGTCTTGAAGAGCTGTTCGGTATGATTCGTTTTTAAATATTGCTTGGCTTGTTTTACATTTAAGTACCAAAATGGTAGTAAAATGATACATGAACAACAACTAAAATCACAATCATTTGAGGGTGACGTATCGTGTATGCTTCTTTCATAAAACTGCTTTTCTCAAAAGAAGGTGACAATGCTATGTCACGTTGGGAGTCAAAATATATTCGTAAGAAAATGGATCTCTTTACCTTATATGAGACCTCTAGTATTTGGGGATAGTGGCCGTGGAAACATGTTATAATCTTTCACAGGATCTTTCCATCTCATCTTCGATATTCCTTTTCCCGCATATCCATCGATTTATTTTCATCAACTTTTCACCATTCAACATTCCCCTACATTACATATATAAGTATATACATTAAAACTACAGTACTCTTAATACCTATTCTTGATTTTATACATTAAACAACAATTACATTCCAGAAAAAGATTGGTACAAACGTTCCATCTTTCATGCTGACGACGAAACCGAATCCAGGTGACATAGTGCCAACTTATCACCGAGTGAACAAATTTACACGTGGTTTTCAGACCCTCATAAGTGCTTACGGTGATTCCTCATATAGGGAACTCAATCCAGGTAAACTTTCGCATACAAAATAAAAGGAATTTATTCTTGTAAAGGCAGTAGTCATTAACTCTATGAACAAAACCTTACGTAACAATAACTTATCTAAGCAGTAGTCAATCCCTTACTCGGATCAATTACATGGATAAAGTTAATAAAAAGGTTTCCCCGTAGGCAGTTTTAGGTATTGCTAGCAACAGGTTGAACTTCACGATAAATATGTATTTGTTGAGTGGGCCGATGATCTAGTCAGTCACTAAGCAACCGCAGACCGTTCGATGTAGAAAGAAATAAAAGTGGTTCCAACAAAAATAAATTAAAGTAATGACAAAGTGGAAGTGAAATAGAGTAATTGGTTCTGTTCCAGGTCTCTACACCATTATAACGTTTCCATTTCTATTTGCTCTTATGTTTGGTGACATTGGCCATGGGTTCATACTTGTTGCTTTTGGCTACTGGATGGTTAAGAATGAGAAGAAATTCATGGCTCAGAGATCCACAAATGAGATTTGGACTATATTTTTTGGTGGTAAGTGGTAATAACTTTTTCTATTTCATTCATTCTTTTGCATGTCCATATAGCTCTTTCGTGACTGCCGTATGGGTGACTTATGTTACTGTAGTCGCGCTTTTCTTCTTTTATCCCACGCTAGGATCTCTTCCCCAGATCAAAAATTATCCAATATGTCCAGAGCATAATTCTATGTGCCAAGTTTCATTAAAATCCGTTCGGTAGTTTTTGTGTGAAGGAAAAACAAACATTCATTCGTCCTTACAAACATTGGCATTTATTTATAAGTTTTTATTACGTATACCCTTAATTTTAAAAACTTAGGATTCTCATGTTTGCACGTTCAACTCATTTTTTTTTATTGTTTACTCAAGAATAAACGTTTATAGCAGGTAATAGAGCTGAAAACCACAAAAAGCTTTGCATGCTGCTATGGCCCAATTCTAAACTCTAGATGTACATTTTATGACTTTGTTACAGGTCGATATGTGATTCTTCTACTTGGGCTCTTCAGCATGTACACTGGTTTCATTTATAATGATTGCTTTGCCAAGAAATTTTCACTAACGAAGTCTTTTTGGTCAAACGTGTACACAGATGATGATTTAAAAGCAAATCCATCGCTTGAATTAGATCCTAAACTTATGACGAATTCTGTATATAAATTCGGAATCGATCCAATTTGGGGGGTATTAAAATTATGCTTATGTACTATTATATTTAAATATGTGTAGAACTGTACGAATTTCTTTTAGATGAGCCACTGGCGAGTACGTAATATATTCGACATAAGATATATTGTCCAAGAGTTTACGTAGTATAATATATAATATTTAAAAATGCAAGCGCAGTCAATGTAGTGGACGAGCTACACAAGCGAGGCGAAAGAGCGATTCGAGTTGGCGATGCAAGCTAGCGATTGATCAAACATTCTTTAAGGGCATTTATTTCGCTTCCGGTAGTTTTAATGATGTAAACTAAGTGCCTTGTTTTAACAATAAATTATTATTATTATATTATATTAAATATTTGTCTCAGAAAGTGGTAGTTGTCTGAACAGAGAACTGCTTGCGTTCATTCAGAATCACATCGAGGGATTACTTCACTTACCCACTTCTCCACTGCCACAAGGGCCAAGATGCCATAGCACAAATAACGGCCTCAAATTATTTTCCATATTAGGTTAATTATAAATATTTGCTTTCACAGTTGGCAAAGAATAAGATAATGTTTGAGAATTCAATCAAAATGAAGCTGTCAATCATTGTAGGCATAATACACATGATGTTTGGCATTTTTATAAGCTTATTCAATTATACGTAAGGGTATTACTACATACTTTTAATTACGGTTCATTTTTGCGTGAACAATTTTTTTACTATATTTTTTTCAATTTTCAGATTTTTCAAAACCCGCTATTCTATTTTCTTACAATTTATTCCTGAGATTTTATTTTTGAGTTGTCTATTTTTTTGGTTGGTAGTCCTAATATTTTACAAATGGTTTACTTACAGTTGCAAGTCACGTTAGTACAACATTTAATATTATTTTACTAGCTGTCCCCCGCAGTTTCAAACACTTTCCTAATTAATGATAATTTTCATTGGGATGATTACGATGCCAGGTCATAAAATTATCTCTGTACCAATTTCATCCAAATCCATTTAGTAAATTTTGCGTAAATAATAAAAAATAAGTAAATTAAAAAACAGCTATCCATCTTCACGAATTTTCGCATTTATAAAATTCCGGTCATTTCGGTTCCATCACTTAAAATTATGAAATGTTGGTCTAACAAAATATTAAATGTTGTGAATCAATATTTTCAGCTGACGTCAAAAGGGGTTCATCATGCGCACCACAAGTCCTCATACTGTTTATCGACATGATGCTCTTCAAGACAACTCAACCAACCGAGCCGGAGTGTGATGCGTACATGTTTCCCGGTCAACAAATAATTCAGAGGAGCTTGGTGCTCTTATCCTTGTTATGCGTACCGATCCTTCTGTTTGGAACCCCAATCTACGACAATATTCGGAATAAGAGGAAGCTAGTTATTGCTGAGGTGAGAAAACAATTTTAAGGCGATGATAGTTTATTTACTAGTAATAGAATGATTTCGGTGAGAGAAACTTTATTACGGTGGAAGGATACATCGTAGCTACTACCATCATGTTGAAAATCTGTTGCCAAGCCCATGCCGGTGTGTTCCAATTGCTGCATTTTAGAGCCTCAACTCCATAAAATGATGCTTAACACCTTGAGCCTCATCATCACTAACCATGGAGAGATTATGTCACCTTAGCGGTATAAAAAGGAATACGGATTATGAAAGTCCTGAAGAGAACTGGCTCTGATTTAGCAATATATAATATATCTATATATTAGTAAAATAAAATAGTAACGGTGTAAGAATGCACGCAGCAACGCGTCGCGTCGCGTCTCGGCTACAAGATACTTTATATTCGTTGTGTCGCCATTGTGAAGCTTATAGGTACCCGTTTAGATTTTAAAAAGAACCTAATTTTGTATGGCTATAAACTAATTTCTATGAACAAAAAAATTTAAAATATATTTTTGGGTCTATTTTGACTTATAACTGTTATCGACGGTAGCATCTTTAATACATCAACGAACCTCATAAAATTTAATATGAACTGTTTTATAACCTTTTGATTGTCACAAAAATAGAAATATCTCCTTTAAAGTTTTATAAGTGCAAAATTGTTTTGGTAAAAAAATTATATAGCTTTTGATAGTCTTGTTTGTGAACAAAATCTATATATATATAAATGAATGTTTGTCTGTATGTCCTTTATAGAATAATAATAGCAACGGATTTTAATGCAGTTTTCAGCAATAGATAGAGTAATTCAAGAGAAAGGTTTATATCCAGGATTGAAAGTGAGCAAAGCCGCAGGGCGCAGCTAGTAAATTTGTAAATTCTATCAACTTCCAGCAAAACCTCGAGAACTTCAATAAGTTGAAAAATGAAGATTCCGATGACACTAACGAAGAACACTTAAAAGCTGAAGTTAGAAAGTACAAAGCTACATTTAGCGACCTGTTAATACATCGGGGGGTTCACACCATTGAGTTTGTACTAAGTACTATCTCACACACGGCTTCCTACTTACGACTCTGGGCATTGTCGTTGGCTCATGCACGTAAGTCTTTAAAATCTTTTACATTTAAAATTAACTCCGTCGTCAAGTGCTAAAACCTCGGGCTAGAGTTCGTAGTTCCTAGTATCGGATTCCCGGGTGGGGTATCGGTTAAGATGGTAAAGGGAATATTAACCATTTTTTTGCAGTGAAACTTCTTTAACGGAAAAAACGACAGGTAAGAGACACAAATACAATATGTATATTTCTGTCTCATTCTTTGCCGGCTTCATCCTACAAATGTTTGTATTTGTGTCTCTTACCTGTCGTTTTTTTAAACAAATAAACTTTGTAATTATCCTACCCTTGTTATATATATTCATCTCATTCTTTTGTCGATTTACTGAAGTTTCACTTCTATCGTGTGTGAATCGCACACACACCTTTTAGTTTAAAAAGTACTAATTTAAAAGCAAAAGTGATCGTTTGGTTGGTCATGTAATTAAATGTTTAATAATTATGATGCTAATAAGCAAACCAATACAAAAATAAGAAATTAGTGATCCTGATAAAAAAGCCTCATATAAAAAATTTAAATTAGTTTGAGTATTTCTGTCTATATTTTTTTTTGTTAATTTCGCTGTGATAATTAATTTACAAGTATATTTTATTATCCACAACCCCAGAGATGGTTAGAATTCTATCACAGACACAATTGTCACACTGTGACTTAAAATATCGTGGAATGTTGGTCTTATATATCGCAGCCTCAGAACGATAGGGGCTTAACTCAAAAAATCACTTTTGGCACATCTTTGATTGGGTCACTTTTGCACTGAGCGGGGAGGGTGGGTCCCGGTGTCAAAGAGGCTGAAGTATCGGTATGCTTATTCTATCAATAAATTGACTATGTTTTACTATTTATCGGATAGAGCGTACATTATTTAGTATCTCTATGATCGTAACTCTATTTCGCAAAATTTTTAGTTAAGCCCTTATCGTACTAAGGGTGCGATATATTTACGTACCCATTGCTAGGGCACTATGAAGTCTCCTGGCATATTATTATCTCAAATGTCAGTTTTTCTACAGATTTCGTATCCTAAATTGAGCATTGGTTGGTAAAAATAAGGACTTCCCTAAGATATTTTTGTTGTCACAAGAATCTTTGTACAGAATAATACAATTGTAAATAGCCAAAGGAACGATTCAAATGCATTTTTGTCTTAATAAAATCGTGTACAAATTGAATGAAAACGATCTTTGCAACGGTCTTTTTTTTGCTATATTATCCCGTCAAAGGCCGTTCCAGTCGCGACCTGAGCTTTCCGAGTTTACGTCATTATAGACGTAAAGTAATGTATATTTGCTTTCAGAACTCTCAGAAATGTTATGGGATATGATACTTTCTAAATTGGCGCTGCAGGATCATTCTTCTTTGGGAGCGGTGAAAATATTCATAATATTTGCTATTTGGGCTGCGTTTACAATATCTATATTAGTGGTTATGGAAGGGCTGTCCGCTTTTCTGCATACACTACGTTTGCATTGGTGAGTTAATCAACGGAAGTTTTGACGATTATCATTGCCCTGTCTAAACCGATGAACTGTTTCTTGTGAAAATTGGCACCTGTGTCGGATACGTTACGTAGCCCTAATATTGCATTTTTCAGAAGTCTCAAACAGACTTCAATTTTACTATTTTTTATGGATTGATTGATGATTTTAAAACTGCCAGGGTCGAGTTCATGAGCAAATTCTACGTTGGTGGTGGTAGTCCGTTCCGGCCACTCTCCTTCAAGGATATGTTAGCATCCGATTCTGACAAGAAAGAAGGCGCATGCAAGAGAAGAGCGGAAGCTAACACTTAAATTTTTTTAATTATAATTATCCAAAATATTCTTTTAGCTTTTATTTAACTTCACCTGTTATCGAAAACAACAAGTAAATGCGTTCAATTGAAAAAAAACTGAAAATTAAAAAACATATCTAAACAAGATAACATTAACCCTTAAGATAAGATAACCCTTTTTTATAATTATGTTATCATAACCAACAACAAAAACTTCTTAAGTTTTCGAAGTGAATATAAGTGTGTAAGTTCTTGAATTTAAGAATCTTGAAATTAAATTGATTACGACCCCCATGCGGGGTTAAGTGGAAATTTTGCACGTATATTTGTGTTTGATGTCTGCACGATTAGCTAAGTGGCGTCATTCGATATCCATTATGGCGGATATAACAAGACTGTAATTGATTTATTCATAAACCACCTTCATAGGTATCTGATGAAAGAATTTAGCAAGATTTGTTTCAAAATGTTTTTTAAAATCTATATTTGTCTACCTTTTCAACATTATGCTACAAAAAGGTTTGTTGGAAGTCAATAAGAATAAAAACTCATTGGGTGGGATTTCTGAGGTACAGTTTATACCATTACTAGCTGTCCGCCGCGGTTTCACCCGCGTTCAGGAGGTCTGTAATACGCGAACTGTCAAACGCGCGCAGTAAAAAAAGTTGTCTTGACTTAATGTCCTATGTCCCCTGGATGAGGCAGAGGGCGTCCACAGTACGTTGCCATCCCGAACGGTCTTGGGCTTCGCGCTTTACTTCGCTCCAGGTCATTACTATCGCCTTCGCTTCTGCAGTGATCGTCCGCCGCCAGGTCTGCTTAGGGCGGCCACGTTTCCGCTTTCCTTGGGGATTCCAGTCTAGGGCTTGCCTTGGAATGTGATCATGGTCCCTTCGGAGCGTGTGGCCGATCCAGTTCCACTTGCGGCGTTTGATCTGCTGGCCGATCGGGGTCTCACCGCAGCGTTCCCACAGGTCTACGTTCGAGATTTTGTCGGGCCAGTATACACCGAGAATTCGGCGAAGACAGCGGTTGGTGAAGACCTGGAGCCGGCGTGTGATGTCTTTAGTGACCTTCCACGTCTCGCATCCGTACAGCAACACAGTTTTCACGCTGGACCGGAATATCTTGAGCTTAACTCTCCTAGTCAGTTTCCGCGATTGCCAAACCGGACGGAGCTGTGCGAAGGTTGCCTTCCCCTTGGCGATTCTCAAAGCGGTGTCCTCTTCGGTCCCTCCTGTTTCCGACACTACACTACCGAGGTAGGTAAATTTTTGGACTCTCTTCACCCCCTCTGTGCCGATGAGCAACGGCAAAGAGCTTGTCGCTCCGCACCCCATTTCCTGGGTCTTCCGGGTGTTAATCCTAAGACCCGTCTCCAGAGCCTCTCGTTGTATGTCGTCCAGTTTGGCTTGCATGTCTGCGCGTGTGTGGCTCAATAGGCATAGGTCATCGGCATAGTCCAAATCTTCCAAGACGTTGGACGGTCCCCACTCTATGCCACGGCGCTTGCTGTTGGTGGTGTTATTCATGATGCCATCCAGGACGACAAGGAAGAGGAGAGGTGAAAGAAGGCACCCCTGGCGTACACCCGCATGGACCGGTATGTCCTCCGTGACGAGGCTGTCATGAGTTACTCTACAAGAATAATTCCCGTAGATGGCCTTAATTATGTTGGTAATCTTCTCAGGGACTCCAATTTCACGTAGCCGATCCCAGATACAGCGCCATCTCAGCGTGTCGAAGGCTTTTTCGAAGTCCACAAAGGTCAGGTATATTTCCCTCTGCCATTCTGATGCCTGTTCGAGAATTATGCGCAAGGTGTTGATCTGATCCGTGCACGATCGGTTGGGTCGGAAGCCAGCTTGCTCTCTGCGAAGGAGAGGTTCAGTGGCCCTCGACAGCCTATCTAGGATGATCCTGCAGAGCACCTTAGAAGGAATCAAGAGCAAGGTGATGCCTCTCCAATTGCCACATTCGCTGAGGTCTCCTTTTTTGGGTACGGTGATAAGAAGGCCTTTGTTCCAGTCGTCGGGCAACTCTTCGGCTGACCAGATGTTCCTCAAAAGAGGCGTCAGCGCGTTCGCAGCGGTGGAGATGTCAGCTTTTAGCATTTCCGCTGTGATGAGGTCCACTCCTGGGGCTTTCCCGTTCTTCAGTGATTTGATGGCCTTCACTACTTCTGCTCCTGTAGGGGGAGACACATCAATGTCCAGGCTTTGTACGGGTAAGCTGGCAGCAGGTGTCGCCGTAGCAACGGGGTAGTTTGGGACTCGGAAGATCTCCTCAAAGTGCTCCCGCCATCGCTGAAGCTGTCCCTCCGATGTCACAATTAGCTGGCCTCTCTTGTCTTTAAGGGGCTTCTTCGTCCTTTGGTTTCGATTTCCGGCCAAGACCTTCGTCGCCTGTTGTAAAAAAAAAAGTTGTAATACTTTAAAATTCTAGCAATTTCTAAATTATATGGTACATGTATTAGCTAAAAATATTCGCCTTGAATCACTCTATGTATTAAAAAGCGCATCAAAATCCGTTGCGTAGTTTTAAAGATCTAAGCATACATAGGGACAGACAGACAGCGGGAAGCGACATTGTATTATATTATGTAGTGATTTGCCGAAAACGGTCACTGTTCGTCTCTTGTACCTATAACAAACGCAATGGTACAAATTGTCCCTCTATAAACAGGCGTTCACAAATTATACGCGGACGTGAAGATTGAGATGTTGCGTTTGTAATTATACTTTATAAGATTGGTAAAGTCATTCAGGATAAACACCTTGTGACTGAAGCTACTATGTAAAGGAGTATCCTGGGGAGTGATTTTGTAAGGGAAACGTCACTAGCTCGACGTGCTTTGTTTCATCTCTTTTGTTAAGTATGCAATCATGTGAGAGATCCACTCTTGAAGGCCTGCGCCGGCTCGGCGACAAAGTTTGTATTGCTGTGCCTGGGCACTATATATTTGTATCATAAAATTATAATGATTCCACTTCGGGAAATCGATATGAGAGCTGCGACGAAATTTGTATTAAGAGTGCATTGTATTCTGTGAGTACACAAATCCTTAAGTAAAACTGTTCACCTGCTGGAACACACTGCTTAGTGACAGATTTTCAACAAGAGGGTGGTAGTCAGCTAGGCAGGTACTAGTGGAAACCCTACCTAACGCTCGAGCTACACAATTACTTATTTCCTCAGACCGATAATTAACCAGGCAGAAAGCCCACCAAATAATTTTTTTTTAATACCACATGATCCGACAAAGTAGCACAAGGTCCACCTGATGATAAGTGGTCACCGCCGCCTATGGACATTTGCCACACCAGAGCATCGCCAATGCGTTATCGATCCTGAGTCTCATGTGCCTGTAATTTCACCGGCTCCCTTACCTTTGTAACCGAAACACAGTAATACACGTGCACTACTGTTTCACGGCAGAAATGGGTAAGGTAGTACTTCCCCGGACGAACTCTGCGCTACGAGCTCTACTACTCCTCAAATTGTGGTCACCGGATTGCAACACCAGAGGTATCGCCAATGTGTTATCAACTGAGTTATCTCTCCAGTACTTTTACCGACCTCCTTACCTTTATAATCGGAACAGTAAAACAAGTACACTACTGCTTCATGGGGGCAATGGGTATGGTTCTTCCCCAGACGTATTCTGCACTATGAGCTCTACTATTACTGAGAAAAGCTTACTCTAAACCCGATTTTTGCAATAATTTCTTCGTCCACTTTACACGTCGAATATAATTAACCTAATTGGCTTTATCCGGTATTAAAGTAATACGTTATTTGAAAAAAAAATACCGTATTACCGCCCACAATAAGCGCAAAATATTCTGCTTTCTTTCCTGTTTAATTTCACGCCTATTCAGTGGAGCTGTTCTGTAATTTTACGTACCTTTGTTCCATTCGCTTTATTAATTGCTAAAGATTCTTCAGTGTCGCTTAGGAATATTAATATTAAGCTTTTAATATTTGAGAGAAAATATTAGTATAAATTTATTTAGCTTATTGCTGGTGCTTTGGCGATGAATGAAAAAATTGTCTGCTGGATCTCTGATGCCCAGGTTTTAAAATAACGTAAAGACTTGAACGTGTCGGTGATATTTGGTAGGTATATGTGTTACTGTAAAAGTGAGATCTCAAGGTAGTGTTTATTTCTTAAGGTTGTTTAAAATGAATGACAATATATATATAATAGAGAAGAGGTACTTCTCTATGATATAATTAAACTTTGGAACCGTCACAAAAGTACACGTTACGCAAAGTAAATACTTTTGTGTATCTGTCTGTTTGAACACGCTAATTTTCGAAACTACTTTATTGATGGTCGGACGTAGCTTGGGGCAACATACTTCGCTCAAGTTACTTTTTAAAGTTACCACGCATACGTCACGGGCAAAGCTAATAAGCCATAATTATAATAGACTAGCCGTCCCCAGCGATTTCACGGATGTTATAAATAGGCATGCCCTATTTTTTTTTTTTTTAATGTTACCTATAATAAGTATTTTGTAATTGCTAAATATAAAATTATGTAAAATTTAAATTATAAAATAGCAAAAAAGTCAGAATAGATAAAAATTTATGTAACAAATAAAAAAGAATGTAACCTTGCTGAGTTTCTTGCCGGTTCTTCTCAGTTGAAGGCTGACTTCCGAACCGGTTGTAGCTTCAGTAACTTTAAATTTGACCTTCATAAGTGCCCTCCGAAGGCCTAAACTGAATAAATGGTTTTGAATTTTGAATTTTTTGAATTTTTTATGTGCCAACTTTTATCCATATCCGTTCGGTAGTTTTTGCGTGAAGAGTGATAAATAACCATATATCCTTACATCCATCCTCAGACTATCGCAGTTATAATATTAGTAGGAAAGTAGTAGGTGAGTAGTCAGGTTAACATTTTTTTAACTAGGGGTTACAATAATACATACCCTTGGCTCAATAAATGCATTAAAATGGCTGTGGGGTATTTGAATAATTTATTTATGAATTAACTTACTAATTTAAACAAGTAATAAAAGAGTTATGCAACAATTCTTGGAACACACGAACAAATTAAACGAGCCTATTAAAAAAAATAGCAACCACACCGACACAATTAGGGGAAGCTATTTTTTTTACGAAATATTTAAACTGCAATTTTCGTATTAAAGTTTACATATTTTCGCTGATGTTGATGAGTAATGGTAAGTGGTCACACCCGCCTATGGGCATTTCAAACACCAGGCGCATCACCAATGCATTGTCAATCTTAAGGCAAATTGTAAAGTCTCATGAGGCTGTAATTTCACCGGACCCCTTACCTTCCTAACCGTAACATAGTACTTCCCGTTCTTCGACTCTGCAATAAGAGGTCTACTATTTCAAAATTCAATTCTTATTTTTACCCCCAGTTCTTTTACTCATACTGCTCTTCGTGGAAAGGGATTTTTTGCCCGGTGACTTTTGGCCAGGTTTCTCATCATTCTGGTCAACATTAATACTTTCCAGGGATATTGCTGGTGTCGCCGTCATGTTGTTGAGCCGGACCTGTTCATCATGCGGTAGGTAGATGCCGAATCTGTCCTGTGGGGAAAAATAGCAGACGTTTTTTGATATGGAAAACGTTTATCATAATGTGTTTACATTATCTGAATGAGAGGTTTTAGGAAAGAGTACTGCTTAATTTCTCTACTGGGGTTTTCCTTAATTTCGGAAGTAGTTTTCTTATAAATATATATATATGGCAAATCTTATCCTTTTAGGTGGCGGTATGAGCTAAGAGTACCTTAACTACAGCGCAACTATCGGATCCTTGTAGATACCAAAATTAAAGAAAATCATATATAAACTCGAACGCAGGGCCAGCGTCCAATTGGAAATCTAAACTATTTACTACGCAAACACAAAATCAGTGCAGCCGTTTAAGAAGAGATCAATGTTATACCTACACAAGTACCAAAGAGTTATATATTAGGCTGGGGAAAAAGTGTTTTCGCATTATAGTATGTATGAACTTGTAATAAAATCTCTTTGGCTAATACTATTTGTATCTGGCTGGTTTTGGTATCATTGAAAGTTTAAATTTCAAAAAACATAATTCCAATTTCAAATTAGGAAAATGTGTGATTTGCATTTGTTTTTCGTACCGCCAAGATTAGTGAATCTAATGAAGAAATTCGATTCATTTTAAAATTTTACTACAAAAAAGGTAAAAATGCAACGCAAGCCGCGAAAAAAATTTGCGATGTTTATGGACCTAGTGCAGTGTCTGTGAGAGTAACACAAATTTGGTTTAAGCGTTTTCAATCCGGAAATTTTGATGTCAAAGATGCACGTCGCTCTGGTCGCCCCATTACGGATAAAATGGATGCCATTTTTGAAAAAGTGGAGCAAGATCGGCATATCAGTAGTTACGAAGTAGCTGAAGAACTGGGAATTGACCACAAAACAGTTTTGGGTATTCAAAAAATTTGTGATTCTTTATTACGACGTCATGAAACCGAACCATTTTTGAAGAAGCTGATAACTGGTGATGAAAAGTGGATCACGTACGACAAGAACGTGCGAAAAAGGTCGTGGTCAAAGGCCGGCCAGGCTTCACAGACTGTGGCGAAACCCGGGTTAACTCGCAACAAGGTAATGCTGTGTGTGTGGTGGGATTGGAAGGGCATTATTCATTATGAGCTGTTACCACCAGGCAGGACCATCGATTCTGAACTCTACTGCGAACAACTGATGAGATTAAAGCAAGAAGTTGAGAGAAACCGGCCGGAATTAATCAACAGAAGGGGTGTGGTTTTTCATCATGATAACGCTAGACCTCACACATCTTTAGTCACTCAGCAAAAATTAAGAGAGTTTGGCTGAGAGGTATTAATGCATCCGCCGTATAGTCCTGACCTTGCACCTTCAGATTTCCACCTGTTTCGGTCTCTTCAGAATTCTTTAGGCAGTGTCAGGTTAACATCACGAGAGGACTGTCAAAACCACTTGTCGCAGTATTTTGATCAGAAGTCCCAAAATTTCTATAGCAATGGGATTGGGATCATGTCCCTACAAGATGGCAAAAAGTTATCGAACAAAATGGTACCAACATACTTTAGTTAAATGTAAATAAACTATATTAAAAATGATTTGAATTTTCTTTAAAAATGCGAAGGAACTTTTTCCCCAACCTATTATATAAAGATAGGTATTTACTGCATTCCATTTTAAAGGATGTTCTCTGGAAACAAACTATTTGTATTCCAAACACAATTTACAATTTTACGTAACTTTAATGCAATGTTATGCAACAAGTATACAGAACTATTGTGTACTATTTTTGATCAAAGTTGATACGCTAATGGGCATTTTTAATTGGCTAGCCAGACATTGATCGCACCGGCTTTGGGACGGCACGACAAAGGTCAACGCGAATTTAATGAAATACCAATAAACACGTGTCATATGTCATTTCTTTTGTGATAAAACAAACGGTCCACCTGATGGTGAATGGTCTCCGCCGCCTATGGACATTTGCAATACCAGGAACATCGCCAATGCGTTGTCGACCCTAAGACGTGAATCTGTCAAGTCTCATGTGACTGTAATATCAGTGGCCTTACAATGTCTATCAGAGCAATTACTTTTTAAAAATATACTTGTACAAGACACATATCAAATTAACATGTTAATGCACATACATTTTTGTCCTGGATGGGAATCAAACCCTAGACTCGGGCGTCAAAATCAGGGTATCTGACCACTATGCCAACTAGCCTGGTTAAATATATAGCTAATTAGTTATACTATATGATGATGCAGATACATTTTAATCATAAAGCAATAACGGCTTATTTAGGTATGTGGCACCCACCATCACTTCAATTTCATGGCTTACCTTAATTATTGCTCTAACGAAGCGACCATTATTGGTTGGTTCAGACACATCGCTCGCTCCATAGGTATCTCTGATTGAAACGCAGCTTCATAGACGGGAAGCTATTAAATTTTTAAGTACAAAACCAACCTTTGGATATCGATTGTAGTGGTATTGTGGATGGCAAACGCATGGCTTCGGAGGTGGTATCTTGAAGCTCTCATGCGATGAAACTTCACTCTTTGGCGTTGGGGGAGATTCATAACCTGAATAAAATAAAATAAAGTACACTCGTATATATAAATGTTCAAATACTAACAGTTTCTCCAAGGAAATTTAGTACACTCGGGTCCCCAACTAAGCAGAACCTGTGCTATGGAAACCCAATAACTGATAGACTATGAACTACTTTTTTAATAAATACATATTTATATATACACATTTACACCGGGACACTACAAACAGATATGTCACACATACACACACACACACACACAGTCCTGGGTGATGACCGAACCCACGAAATATTTTAATTTTTAAGATTTTAATCACAAAGTCTAGAAAACAGCTAATAGTATTTTTTATGATATCCGTCAATTTTCTACATGTCAATCAACTTAAGTCAATCTTGTTATATGCGAGTATGAATAAAGATCCTGGGACATCATACTTGACCCACGGTCATCTGATCCCAAAAGAAGCACAGCTTGTAGTTTTTGTACTATGGAAACCAGTAAACTGATTTAGGTACTACATATTAGTATTTTGAACGCAATTTCTTACTTTGTTACACGTTTATTATAAATTAAACAAGAAAGAGAACAATTGAAAGCGCAGCCATTCATTGACAACAGCAGGGTGTACGTACAATGAGTATTCCAGTTTAATGAAAAAATCTAATTATCACTCTATCTAGCTCGAATCTTCCTTTATGATAAAATTAAATTCCTGCAAAATTCAAGTTACACCGTTCCTTCCATAAATAAAAAAACTAAAAATGAATATTACAAGAAAGCTTTGACGTTGCTTTAAGAGATATCTGCTTTGTCTGCATTTTATTTTTCAAATGTCCACCCGCTCATTTGTTCGCGAATAAAAAATAGGATCCGTCCAATATCATGTTTTTAATTAACAAAGGCATTTTCATATCCATACTATACATACACCCATTAAAAAAGGTATTTTATAACTGACGGGCCAATTTTGCGTGGCGGTTTGACCCTGACTACCCATGACAAACATTTATTTATATGAACATGTCTGGGTTTGTGTCTAAGTATTTATTTTGATAAAAGTTGTGTATTGTCAGTTATCTGGTCTCTATAGTAGAACTCTCTTACAAGCTCTCTACTTAGTTTGGGATCAGATGACTTTGTGTCAGGATGTCCCAACACATTTCTTTATTAAAACAAGGTGTCAATTTTTGGCAATTGAAACTCAACACAACAAGTATATTTATTTAGACTTATATAGACTTGTGTTCGACCACAATCTAACCACAGTAAGTGATGATGAAGGTGATTACCATTCAAAGCCTAGATGGGGAACTGGGTACCAACTACTGGCAGGTGTCTGCCGACATACATTAATCTTGAGTGTACTAGGTTGGTACTACAAAGTGGTAGGTACTTTGTAGTATCGTGCTACGGTTCCATGGGCGGTTTCAATCACCAAAATCTCTCATTGATGGATTTGTAGCTTAGACTCCTGTCACGCCATTCAACGTCATAACCAACTGAGCTAACTTGCCTTTCATATAAATATATTTCGGGGCAACACATAGGATACTTCTTGTTCCGGGATAATAATAGGCCATCCGGGAAAGGTGTCATAATGATGTTACCTTTAAAGTTGTCCAAACGGCGTAAGCTCCTCTTCATTTTCTTTCGCATTCTCTTATCCCAAGCAATTTCAGCAGCTAAAATATAAAATGCTTTTAGTAATCGTGAAAAATTTGCATAAACATGATACACCGCCCAAAAGGCAACTTAAAATGTATTATTGAATCAACATAAAATTGTACATAATTCTCTCAGCATAGTGTATCTCTTCTGTCAGTGGTGTAAGAGGCAAATATACATCAGGAGAAATATCATTAAATTGCATCAAAACGAATGCTAGCAGAACAATTGAGGAATGGTCGCGGAATTACAGGTTAAGTCAATAATGAATACGTTGACGAAGGCTGCCTCTCCACGCGTGCACTGTATCATCAATTAGAGAAATTGGATTAAATTTTTAATCCAAACGAGTTACACAACCCGCGTGCCGGTCACGTAATACCTTGGTATTTTACTGCAGCAATAATTTTATAGAAGAGGCATAGGTTTACTTAAAATTTGAAAGGCGTTGAAAATTTCACATTTATATTAACTAACCAATCCTCTCCTTCTCCATGATTATCAGTTCAAAGAATCTGTAGGCACTGTAGAACATATTAGCGATTTCTTCACGAATTTCAATGACTGGTATTTCCATTGCTTCTTCAACAGCATGGCTAAGTTCCACGTAAGCGAAGTCGTAGCGCAATGCACTATCGTCAACGTGCGAGAATATTGCCTTGTCTACAGCGTTCGAGATGAGAGCGAACATGGTCTCCGAGAGGGTCGGTTCTGGGACTGGTACCGGCTCTGTTGAAAAGTGAGGAATCAAAAATAACTCTTGTAGCCTATAGACATTTTAAATTTATTTGGCCAATTTGTCTCAGGAACTGATTCATATAGTGACAGGAAAATCTGTATGCATTTCCTTAAATTGTGATGGTGTGGTCATCAGACCACATAAGCAAGCAACAAGCATTTCTTGTGACCAAATGGCAAGGCCTAAATTAGGCCAGCTCTAGGAGCTCTAATAATGAGATCTACGTTCACCAATGGACTGCGGGACACTGAAGACGTCATACCTGGAGTAGGAAGAGTGGTATCCGAAGTGTTGACAGAGAGGAATGATGATGATACTGTATTGGGTGTGCCAACGACTGTAGGCGGCAACGACCATGGTTCAGGAGGGTAGTGCTTTGTTATAATCTTTCTCAAATCGTATTCCAAGTCGATATCAGCGAATTTAAATGGGGGTATTTTGGCCTGAAATAAAATAGTTATTTCTAAGACTTACTTTACCGGTTACGTCTTTGTGTTATGAGATGACCTATCTACTCGATCTACTTACGTAGAAGATTCAACATGTCGAATAAACTAATTTATAGTGTACCTGTATGAGAGATATAAGTTTTGTTTTAGTCCAGCTTTGAGCCATATATCAAAGTAAATTTATAAGAGTAAGTAAAACAGACGTAATGTACTCGTAAAAAAGAATACTTCTATGTCTTTATAAATATATAAAAATAATTTAATTGTCTTTATCAAATATATTGTCCAACCAATTTTTCAATCAAGCAATTAAAAGAATTATTGAACCTGGTAAACCATCATTAAATTCTTATAATGAGTTCATTTATGATGCTTCGCTTTAATTTGCGTTTGAACTTGATGATGATGCTTTGATCATTTGTTTCTTACCCCCGTATAAGGTCCATCAGCTGATAGGCCAAGTCTATCCCTTATTTCCTCATCGAGTTCTGCAAATGATCTGGTGAAGTGTTCCGCAGTTTCCTTCATCAGATCCTTCCTTTTTACTGATTGTGTAATTTTACTAATGTAAATTTCTAGTGCTGCTCTTACCTATTCAAATTAATAAGGTATTAATAGCTATTGGTACGGTATTCGAGTGGTATAAAGCTTAGCTAGAGACCTGGAGGTTCTGGATTCAATTCCCGGGTCAGTCAAGATAATATTTATGTTTTCAAAATATATTTTATTAAAATTATTTATTTTAAAGTATCGGTGAAATGTGGGTTTCATTATTGAGATCTCTGCGTACCTTTTCAGGAATAAAGGACATATAGATATGTAAACTAGCAGCCACTGTGGATTTCATTAGTAAACAAGAGGAACATAAATGTCCTAACACTCTATCTCTGTCTGACGGACGCACAGTATATACAGCGACCAATCATGTCGAGCCCTGTCCTTGTCTTTTGCTATTCGTACATTCATCAAACTCCATGTGACGTCTACCGGCAGTTAGCTCTTAATGGTGATAATAAAATAAGGTTGTATTCAGCAAAGACATTGGCTCACTTAGTTTCTGAATTATTCTGTTTGACTAGTCTCTTGTGAAAAAGCATCTAATTATGGCTTACAACCAAAATATGCAAACTGGTGAATTCATAGCCACTCTGAACTCTCATACCTTTTTTGCTACTCCAAAACAGTATAAACAATACTTGAAACATTGCTGGGTAAAAATATACTTAAGACAGGCTGTACCTCAGGGTGGGCAGCCATGTATGCTTCTTGTTCTAACTGTATCGTCATGCCCAGTCTGGAGATGCATTCCCTCTGGCACACGGTCAAAGCTGACCAGTCGTGATACAACAAACCTTTTGCTGCCAAGATATCTGAAGGCATACCCTTCATGGAACGCCTGAATGGCATGTTGATAAAAAGTGATCTAACAATAAAACTTGATAAACATAAATGTCCGTTGATTTTTCTATGTTGTCATTTATTTTTAATCGATTTATTTGTTTCTTTTTTTGTATTAGGTTGTAATGTCAGTTAAGATTGAGTCTAAAGCGGTTGTCGTCTATAAAGTTTCTAATGGTTAAGGATTAATATGAGTAATTTTTTTTTAACCAATGCATAGTCTACAGGTATTGTGTAAAGTTGTGAAATTCCGTTAAAGCCTTTGGATTCCATAAATTAAAACTTATTTAATTAAAAAACTAAAAATGTGTTCATGATTGTCACGAAAATTTTAGCCTTGGCCTTGAAGTGAAGTGGTTCAAATGCTGGACTAGAGATACGAGCTATTTTATTCGAATAAGGCAAGGTTCAATTAGCGGTTTTTTACTTAATTAAAAGAAATATTAATTTAAGCTATCCACTGCTATTGAGTTTAATATAATAGGTTAGGGAAAAAGTTCTTTCGCATTTTTTAAAAAAATTCAAAACATTTTTAATACACTTTATTTACATTTAACTAAAGTATGTAGGTACCATTTTGTTCGATAACTTTTTGCCATCTTGTAGGGACATGATCCCAATCCCATTGCTATAGAAATTTTGGGACTTCTGATCAAAATACTGCGACAAGTGGTTTTGACAGTCCTCTCGTGATGTTAACCTGACACTGCCTAAATAATTCTGAAGAGAACGAAACAGGTGGAAATCTGAAGGTGCAAGGTCAGGACTATACGGCGGATGCATTAATACCTCCCAGCCAAACTCTCTTAAATTTTGCTGAGCGGCTAAAGATGTGTGGGGTCTAGCGTTATCATGATGAAAAACCACACCCCTTCTGTTGATTAATTCCGGCCGCTTTCTCTCAACTTCTTGCTTTAATCTCATCAGTTGTTCGCAGTAGAGTTCAGAATCGATGGTCCTGCCTGGTGGTAACAGCTCATAATGAATAATGCCCTTCCAATCCCACCACACACACAGCATCAACTTGTTGCGAGTTAACCCGGTTTCGCCACAGTCTGTGAAGCCTGACCCGACTTTGACCACGACCTTTTTCGCACGTTCTTGTCGTACGTGATCCACTTTTCATCACCAGTTATCAGCTTCTTCAAAAATGGTTCGGTTTCATGACGTCGTAATAAAGAATCACATATGAGTACACGGTTCATTAGGTTTCTTTCAGTGAGCTCGTGAGGTACCCAAATATCTAGCTTTTTTGTGTACCCAGTTTTTTTCAAATGAGCCAAAACTGTTTTGTGGTCAATTCCCAGTTCTTCAGCTACGTCGTAACTACTGGTATGCCGATCTTGCTCCACTTTTTCAAAAATGTCATCCATTTTATCCGTAATGGGGCGACCAGAGCGACGTGCATCTTTGACATCAAAATTTCCGGATTGAAAACGCTTAAACCAAATTTGTGCTACTCTCACAGACACTGCACTAGGTCCATAAACATCGCAAACTTTTTCGCGGCTTGCGTTGCATTTTTACCTTTTTTGTAGTAAAATTTTAAAATGAATCGAATTTCTTCATTAGATTCACTCATCTTGGCGGTACGAAAAACAAATGCAAATCACACATTTTCCTAATTTGAATTTGGAATTATGTTCTTTAAAATTTAAACTTTCAATGATACCAAAACCAGCCAGATACAAATAGTATAGCCAAAGAGATTTTATTACAAGTTCATACATACTATAATGCGAAACACTTTTTCCCCAACCTAATATATCACACAGATTTTTCAAATTCCGAAAGCACCAATAGAGTATTTTTTTAATTTCTGACACTTAGGGGTTAATAGTCGATGAGACATCGAATGAAAATATTTTTCATATATAATAATATAAAATTTAAGATTTATAAATATATTCATATTTTATAAATCATTTTTAATTCTAAATCCACAAACACTAGTCTCCTTAAAAATACAGTCTGGCAGTATATTTAAAAAATACATAGTTAATATTAGAAATCCACTGTCGAAATCTATCTGGCTACAAACGATGATTGGATCGTATGTGGAATCCCTGTCAACGCATACAAAGAAACACGACCAAATGAAAAAATGCCAAGACCAAATAAAAATTACGGAGCAGATTTCAGTTTGTAAAATGAAATCGAAATTGAGGTTTCATGAGAAATATCCATTCACGTATCTAGTAAATGAGAAAAAAATTTTTGTTTGTGAGATAGAATTTCACCTACATGTGTACACAGGCTGATCAAAATGTTTTTGAATCGTATATTTACTTTACAGATTGGATTCTTTTTCATTTGTAACATGAAATAGTATTTTTGGATAGGATTTTCATTTTTTTAATTTGCATTCTGTTTGACTAGTGCCTATCAATCAAACATCAGTTAAAAATATTTTTATTGAAACGACTACCTAATCTATCCTATGATAATTCATGATGATTTTGGTGATAAAAGTTCAGTAAGTAATGACTACTGTCAAGGGTTCGAATTCTAAAACTAAATATTGTAGCTTCAGTAACTTTAAATTTGACCTTCATAAGTGCCTTCTAAGGGCCTAAACTGAATAAATGGTTTTGAATTTTAGCCCAACTCAGATTTATCGTTAGAAAACCAAAGAACGGTGTGGGTCCTACATTCCTACCTACCTTCCATACCTTCAAGATTAAAATCGGTCACAACCACTGGTATGAACTGGCAGTTGTACTTGCAAAGTACACTTCTAACCTTTGAGTTACCTTCAGCCGCATTTCCACTTACAATGGTTAAAAATCAGTCTATAAATAGAAAAAAAAAATATAACTTTAGAGGTGTCAAGGGACACCCAGATGGAACGAAGATACGCATTGGAATTGACCAAAACGCTGAGTTTAGGTCCAGTGTTGAGAAAAACTTGCAATCTCTCGTCTTTAGTATTAGGTCTTCAATAAAAGATCAAGACTGTACTAATAATTACTAATTATACTAATTTATAAATGGAACAGAATTTTAAACATGTTGTATGTAGCCTTTAAATACAACTACATACAACTTTAAATAACAAACCCAATAATAAACCATATCATTTAAATTTCGAAATAAAAGTGTCGTTACAACTTTTCGTATGATTTTTTTCCGCCCCCTTTCACAACGCGCGATAAGGAACTTCGTTCCAAAAAACGTGATGCGAAGACTTATTTAGCTCGTTGCTTAAGGACGCGTGTATAAAGAACTTCAGTATTCGTAAAGCTAAAATTAAACCAGTGAAATATCGTTGCGCGTAATTAGAGTTAAAAACAATATGAAATGTCAACGTGATACTAAAAAAATAGAGTACATCGGTTTGACGAAGTCACATTGAAGTTAAAACATTGTTAAGGAATCAACAGTCTTGCGAAATGATCTACGGTCGCTGTGACTGGCTTCATTGGGAAACCAGCTTTCGCCCCGCTGTTTGTGTTAATAAAAACACATAAACACGATATTATGAAAATAATTTACGAAAATGTAACCTTCTGCAAAAGGGCTTCCAACTGTTGTTCAGTAAGGTTTAGTATTTGTACAGGGCAAGTAGTTAAAAATATATTCAAGATAAAAGGAATGCAATGTGTTTAGCATGTTTTACTATCGTACTACGTATCTTGATTGATTTTAATTGCATTTTTAGACGGAAAAACATCATACGAAAAGTTGTAATGAGACTTTTTTCGAAATTTAAATGATATGGTTTATTATTGGGTTTGTTTTTTTCATAATTTATTTAAAGGCTACATACAACATGTTTAAAATTCTGTTCCATTTATAAATTAGTATAATTAATAATTATTAGCACAGTCTTGATCTTTTATTGAAGACCTAATACTAAAGACGAGAAGATTGCAAGTTTTTCTCAACACTGGACCTAAACTCAGCGTTTTGATCAATTCCAATGCACCTCTCAAGTTTTTTTGTATCACTCGAAACAAAATATCATGTTTATGGCCTAGCAGCCAGGGTCTCTAACCTCCAAATAAAGTAGCCCCTTAACAAATATCACGTTATTCAAAGAGCAACATAAATGTGAGCTATTCTACTTGCATCGCAGACATCACGCGGCCTCTCCCTTTATTGATACTCGTCGAAGTCCGATTCAGTTTTTAACCAAAAAGCTTTTTACCACTGCGCAACATAGAATACTATGTGGTATTTTACGTTACAATTAGCGGTTTTTTACTTAATTAAAAGAAATATTAATTTAAGCTATCCACTGCTATTGAGTTTAATATAATAGGTTAGGGAAAAAGTTCTTTCGCATTTTTTAAGAAAATTCAAAACATTTTTAATACACTTTATTTACATTTAACTAAAGTATGTAGGTACCATTTTGTTCGATAACTTTTTGCCATCTTGTAGGGACATGATCCCAATCCCATTGCTATAGAAATTTTGGGACTTCTGATCAAAATACTGCGACAAGTGGTTTTGACAGTCCTCTCGTGATGTTAACCTGACACTGCCTAAATAATTCTGAAGAGAACGAAACAGGTGGAAATCTGAAGGTGCAAGGTCAGGACTATACGGCGGATGCATTAATACCTCCCAGCCAAACTCTCTTAAATTTTGCTGAGCGGCTAAAGATGTGTGGGGTCTAGCGTTATCATGATGAAAAACCACACCCCTTCTGTTGATTAATTCCGGCCGCTTTCTCTCAACTTCTTGCTTTAATCTCATCAGTTGTTCGCAGTAGAGTTCAGAATCGATGGTCCTGCCTGGTGGTAACAGCTCATAATGAATAATGCCCTTCCAATCCCACCACACACACAGCATCAACTTGTTGCGAGTTAACCCGGTTTCGCCACAGTCTGTGAAGCCTGACCCGACTTTGACCACGACCTTTTTCGCACGTTCTTGTCGTACGTGATCCACTTTTCATCACCAGTTATCAGCTTCTTCAAAAATGGTTCGGTTTCATGACGTCGTAATAAAGAATCACATATGAGTACACGGTTCATTAGGTTTCTTTCAGTGAGCTCGTGAGGTACCCAAATATCTAGCTTTTTTGTGTACCCAGTTTTTTTCAAATGAGCCAAAACTGTTTTGTGGTCAATTCCCAGTTCTTCAGCTACGTCGTAACTACTGGTATGCCGATCTTGCTCCACTTTTTCAAAAATGTCATCCATTTTATCCGTAATGGGGCGACCAGAGCGACGTGCATCTTTGACATCAAAATTTCCGGATTGAAAACGCTTAAACCAAATTTGTGCTACTCTCACAGACACTGCACTAGGTCCATAAACATCGCAAACTTTTTCGCGGCTTGCGTTGCATTTTTACCTTTTTTGTAGTAAAATTTTAAAATGAATCGAATTTCTTCATTAGATTCACTCATCTTGGCGGTACGAAAAACAAATGCAAATCACACATTTTCCTAATTTGAATTTGGAATTATGTTCTTTAAAATTTAAACTTTCAATGATACCAAAACCAGCCAGATACAAATAGTATAGCCAAAGAGATTTTATTACAAGTTCATACATACTATAATGCGAAACACTTTTTCCCCAACCTAATATATCACACAGATTTTTCAAATTCCGAAAGCACCAATAGAGTATTTTTTTAATTTCTGACACTTAGGGGTTAATAGTCGATGAGACATCGAATGAAAATATTTTTCATATATAATAATATAAAATTTAAGATTTATAAATATATTCATATTTTATAAATCATTTTTAATTCTAAATCCACAAACACTAGTCTCCTTAAAAATACAGTCTGGCAGTATATTTAAAAAATACATAGTTAATATTAGAAATCCACTGTCGAAATCTATCTGGCTACAAACGATGATTGGATCGTATGTGGAATCCCTGTCAACGCATACAAAGAAACACGACCAAATGAAAAAATGCCAAGACCAAATAAAAATTACGGAGCAGATTTCAGTTTGTAAAATGAAATCGAAATTGAGGTTTCATGAGAAATATCCATTCACGTATCTAGTAAATGAGAAAAAAATTTTTGTTTGTGAGATAGAATTTCACCTACATGTGTACACAGGCTGATCAAAATGTTTTTGAATCGTATATTTACTTTACAGATTGGATTCTTTTTCATTTGTAACATGAAATAGTATTTTTGGATAGGATTTTCATTTTTTTAATTTGCATTCTGTTTGACTAGTGCCTATCAATCAAACATCAGTTAAAAATATTTTTATTGAAACGACTACCTAATCTATCCTATGATAATTCATGATGATTTTGGTGATAAAAGTTCAGTAAGTAATGACTACTGTCAAGGGTTCGAATTCTAAAACTAAATATTGTAGCTTCAGTAACTTTAAATTTGACCTTCATAAGTGCCTTCTAAGGGCCTAAACTGAATAAATGGTTTTGAATTTTAGCCCAACTCAGATTTATCGTTAGAAAACCAAAGAACGGTGTGGGTCCTACATTCCTACCTACCTTCCATACCTTCAAGATTAAAATCGGTCACAACCACTGGTATGAACTGGCAGTTGTACTTGCAAAGTACACTTCTAACCTTTGAGTTACCTTCAGCCGCATTTCCACTTACAATGGTTAAAAATCAGTCTATAAATAGAAAAAAAAAATATAACTTTAGAGGTGTCAAGGGACACCCAGATGGAACGAAGATACGCATTGGAATTGACCAAAACGCTGAGTTTAGGTCCAGTGTTGAGAAAAACTTGCAATCTCTCGTCTTTAGTATTAGGTCTTCAATAAAAGATCAAGACTGTACTAATAATTACTAATTATACTAATTTATAAATGGAACAGAATTTTAAACATGTTGTATGTAGCCTTTAAATACAACTACATACAACTTTAAATAACAAACCCAATAATAAACCATATCATTTAAATTTCGAAATAAAAGTGTCGTTACAACTTTTCGTATGATTTTTTTCCGCCCCCTTTCACAACGCGCGATAAGGAACTTCGTTCCAAAAAACGTGATGCGAAGACTTATTTAGCTCGTTGCTTAAGGACGCGTGTATAAAGAACTTCAGTATTCGTAAAGCTAAAATTAAACCAGTGAAATATCGTTGCGCGTAATTAGAGTTAAAAACAATATGAAATGTCAACGTGATACTAAAAAAATAGAGTACATCGGTTTGACGAAGTCACATTGAAGTTAAAACATTGTTAAGGAATCAACAGTCTTGCGAAATGATCTACGGTCGCTGTGACTGGCTTCATTGGGAAACCAGCTTTCGCCCCGCTGTTTGTGTTAATAAAAACACATAAACACGATATTATGAAAATAATTTACGAAAATGTAACCTTCTGCAAAAGGGCTTCCAACTGTTGTTCAGTAAGGTTTAGTATTTGTACAGGGCAAGTAGTTAAAAATATATTCAAGATAAAAGGAATGCAATGTGTTTAGCATGTTTTACTATCGTACTACGTATCTTGATTGATTTTAATTGCATTTTTAGACGGAAAAACATCATACGAAAAGTTGTAATGAGACTTTTTTCGAAATTTAAATGATATGGTTTATTATTGGGTTTGTTTTTTTCATAATTTATTTAAAGGCTACATACAACATGTTTAAAATTCTGTTCCATTTATAAATTAGTATAATTAATAATTATTAGCACAGTCTTGATCTTTTATTGAAGACCTAATACTAAAGACGAGAAGATTGCAAGTTTTTCTCAACACTGGACCTAAACTCAGCGTTTTGATCAATTCCAATGCACCTCTCAAGTTTTTTTGTATCACTCGAAACAAAATATCATGTTTATGGCCTAGCAGCCAGGGTCTCTAACCTCCAAATAAAGTAGCCCCTTAACAAATATCACGTTATTCAAAGAGCAACATAAATGTGAGCTATTCTACTTGCATCGCAGACATCACGCGGCCTCTCCCTTTATTGATACTCGTCGAAGTCCGATTCAGTTTTTAACCAAAAAGCTTTTTACCACTGCGCAACATAGAATACTATGTGGTATTTTACGTTAGGTTTGTCCCAATATAAAGGGATATTGCTATGTCAAATCAGCAACTTTTTGTTAAATGTCAAAACGATCGTTGTGACGTCATGATTGTACAGCGTCAAAAAATATACTCTTTTGGTTGGAATAATACACTAAATATTGCATCTGAAAAGAAACGAAAGTGGTTTCATAGTTTAGGCACTTGGGTGTATTGTTGTATATATATTTTTTTCATAATACATACATATATAGATATGCACACAAATGTTTGTCCCGGGTGGGAATCGTACCCGCGACCTACGACTTGGTAGTCAGGTTCGCTAACCACCAAGCCTATCGCCACTAGTGTGTCGGTACCCTTCAGAGCTGAAGCGAACTGCATCAAGGCCTATATACCCTACCTTCACAATATAGTTATGGATTTGAAAACTAGGATCTGGATATACATATGAAAATATTTTGGACTCTAAAATTTTCGGATGGTTTTGGTTACTGGTACTGGATTTTTAATAAATTAATTAAAATTAATTGCTATTATCAGTCGATATTACTCTACGCTAAATATTTTATAGGAATTATTATGTATTATCTACTTTAACTTATACTTAGTTTACAAGAACACATGTTGTTATAGGTACCTACATCAACAGCAACGCAGCCTATTAAACAGTATTTTAAGAATCAGAGCGCAATAAAAGGTTAAAGTCTAAAACGGTAGAAATCCTGTCGTTTTGTTTTTCTTTTAGACTCCGACGTTATCAAAAATTATTTGCAACATTTTATCAGTTTCAGTTACGGATCGGATTGGTTTTTATTTAAGTCTGGCTGTTCCCGGGATCATTTGCTAGGCGTTATTATTTTTGGTTGGACTATTTTATTTTTGGATCCATCGCAGGCTTTTGTAGAACAACTAACTATAGTTTCATTGCAATCAGTTAAATAGTATAAGGAGGCATATTATTTTATTCAGAAAACTACCCGCGAAGCCGAAAGGAGGTTAAATGGGCCTTATAACGAGTCCATTCACAATATTTAAGAACCTACGGTCTTAACGCTGTATAACATACCCCAAAAAAATAAAAAATACTGACTTTTATGAATGAAAAATAGAAAAACTATTAAAGTAGACAATTATTAGGTAAAATAGGTACGTAGACCTTTCTGTTAAACAATCTGGTTCCCTGACATGACAGCTTACTAAGGCTTTGATAATTAATTATATTTTTACGGGGTATTTTGTAACACGTTGTATATGTACTAGCTGTCTGGGCAGACGTTGTTTTGCCTATTTTAGTTGGTTAACAACTTTTGCCCACTACAGCGCCACCGACCGAGTCCAATTGTAAATCCAAACTATCCAGGGATCCATAATCACACTGACAAAGTTTCATAAAAATCAGTCCAGTCAGGAGTATTTCAGTCACATACAGACTTAACAACTTCGTCATATGGTCGACAACGCATTGACGATGCTCCTGGTCCATAGGCGGAGGCGACCACTTACCATCAGGTGGAACTTCGGCTTGTTTGTCGGCCAAGGTGGTATGAACAGAAGAAATGGATAAGGAACCCCATACATCATACACATCACTTACCATAGTTAGATTGTGGTACACATAAAAATATGTGGTCCCACTAAGTAGTCATAAAACGGGGAAAAACCGAGTGCGTTATGGAATAAACCCCGAAATATATTTCAGGAGCCGAAAGTTTCAACAGCCATTGGAACTTATTGTGCATTTAGTCTTGTTATTGAAAGGCGAGACGTGATATTTGCTCTGTGAAACGTATTAAGGACACCTAAGTTATTTTAACTTAACTTTCCAAAGCTGATGTAGACTTAAACATAGACTTTTGTAGAAGCCTACGACTATGGTCGGATAGGAAGGTCGCCTGTGGAATGACTGGCTGATAACTTATCAATCTCACGTCTCAGGGTAACAACGCATTGGGAATGCCTCTGGTGTAGAAAATGTCCAAAGCCGGTGGTGACCACTTATCATCAGGTGGATCATCTGTTTTGGATATTAACTTCTACATCAAATCTTAAAAACTTTACCTCTCTATAATATTTGTATAGCCTAGCTTACGGTTTACGTTTTCATCCAGATTCCCAAGAGAATCATTGCATTCCCGGGAAAAACTTAGACAATATTATAGTATTCCATCATTAAAAGATATTTTTTAATCGATTGAGTAGATTCGGACATTATCTTCTCATGAACTTTTCTCTATATAATATTAGTGCAGAAAAGCCAGTTGAGTCATAGTTTTGCGATAAATGTATTACCAGTAGCTTTATCAATAAGTATAACACCGGACTTAGGTATTATTAAACTGTAAACTGACTAAAGTCCCAAGTTCTATCAACTAAGAATAAGTAAGTGTGTACTTAGCTAATGCATTGTGAACATAGTCTTAAGTAAGCGTTGTTTGCAGAGAAGTTTATGACGTTGGTGGATTTCTGTCCTCTAAGTTAACAATAATATTGTCGTAGTGGTGACTGATGCAACGTACATTATACATGAGAATAGTTTCGCCAAGTTTGTACTGAATCTCAAAGGATATTAACACTATGGCACTAAATCGAAGAGACTCTTTGGATAGCATTATTTTTACAGGTACAACAGAATCTTTATTTTATTAGAAAATTTTATATCAACGATATTTTCCATGGAACCAACTAGGAACTTACTCTATCAATCAAAATCAGATCACATTCAGGAAGAAATAAGGTAGCATACAATTAAAATACATACAGAGGTCTAAGCACGAACATCTCTCGCATCACCCTCATAAAAGTTGTCGCCTAAAAGTTGATTTGTATGCAAAATTGAACTTCGCGCATGAAATCCAATGTATTCCCATTACATTGGTTTTTGGCGCATTCAAAATGATGACGATACGTTTACGATAGATGTTCGTGTTAAGGGCACCGTTGTATTGGAACCGCTTAATTTATGTGTTAGTCGGTAAAAATTCAAGAAAGTCAACATAACTAAATTCGAAATCTAAATTATTCATCACGGTATAATTTGGTGCGATTCGGCATAATCTGATTGCAATATGCTACCCAAACCATAACACGGTAGTAGGGTACGTTTTAGTAGCCACCTAGTTGGCAACCACTCTCAAGAGTGACGTAGAGTGAGTAGGCTGCCTTTCCACCAGAGATGTCCTAGGTATGCGGCGAGTCCACCAATAGGAACGGCTTATAAGAGCTATGACTGTAAGCTATGAAAATGAAGCGTTCCTTGTTTGGGGTTTCAAAGTTTCATAAAAATCAGTGCAGCCGTTTAGTAGGAGACCGTTTAGGAGTCGCATAGAGGACAAAAGAAATATATATATTATGTCCAATCTTTCATTGCTATTGGAAAAACAGTCTGAAAGTAAAAGTTATGTACTGTATGTATCTATTTATGTTGGTGGTTTCTTTAAAAGAAGTGATACGATTAGGATGGGGATCGATATTCGACTGTATGTTTTTCATCGAAGGTTTTTGTATCCTAGACTATAAGAAACTAGAGTTAAAGACTAGAACATAGGAGTAGGTCAGCGATAAAAAAAATATTAACTTGATTAAAGTCGTAAGTCGGTTCGATCCTATCCGGCTTATATGAAAAATGCGAAAGCTTGTGAGGATCACGCAAAAAATACAAAACTGATTTTGATGAAATTTAGCACATAGATAGTATAGAAAACGCGGGCAAATCCGCGGGGAACAATAAATAAATGAAATAGATGAGCTTACTGCTTCTACACTACTCTCAATTAACACTGTTCCGAATTATATACCATTGAACACACTAAAATACTTCGCTAATGAGAGACTTGTTTGCCGACTGTATCACTGCGCCCGCATATAGAAGTACTGTAAACAAATAAATATAACAGGTGCATATCGCAAGTCTATATTTACAGTATGTTCTGTTCGTAAATACAGACACCAAGTTATCAATATTTTGCATAAAAGGCTTATAACCTCGGCTCAAGGGAGGTTCTTGACTCGAGTTATTAATGTTTATTAAGTGTTCACATTTAGTGCTTCAATATTATGCATGCAAAGAAACAAAAATTTTACTGAAACCACAATCAATTATAAAAATATGTAATAAAAATTACTTAGCAATATAAGTTCAAGGCCCGTCAAATTTTCAATGCGGAAGATTTTTGCTCACAAAAACAAAACACGTGGGCCTATTCCAATGGCTACCATGCCATTGAGGGCTTCGAGAAGAACACTTTTAATTATAGTCAAGAGGTAACGCCTTAACGCATATTAATTAGACTTCAGACTGCATTTTCCAATAGGTATTATAGTGATACACCCCGCCAACTCACTTAAAATCTTAAACAGTACTAATATTATAAATACGAAAGTTTGTATGTAGGTATGGACGTTTATGACTCTTTCACGCAAAATCACATAGATAGAAAATGCATTGGAATAACACTAAGGATACTTTTGTGGCGGGAAAATGTTATATCCTATCGCTATCCCTCTATATCTTTATATACGAGTATATAATTCTTCTGTACTTGTGTTGACAGTGAACTCCTCCTTAACGGCTGGACCGATTTGAATATAAAAAGTCCTCAATTTTTTCTCTTTAATCGTCTACTCTGTAAAGTTGACATTAATTCTTTTTTTTATACCGAGAGCAATGGGTTGTCGACCCTGAGATGTGTAGTTGGTAAGTCTCATGTGCCTGTAATTTTGTAAGTCGACGTAATGTTAATTGCTGGTATTGAAATATCAAGTTGTGTAAATTAATGAAGTGATGTGAAATTATTGCGTGCATAGAGCCTGTAAAAAGTTTTAGTAGAGTGTCTGTCTACCACTATGCTAAACCCTGTCATTCATGCGGACAGTAACTAACAATTTTTTTATACCTATAAGATGCTATGTAATTATAATTGGACTCCAGTTTTATATATTGTTTTTTCATTACTAGTCTCCATTATTATTACTACTACTACTAATCAATCTATTATCTATGTTTGTACCTCTAACATAAATTAAAATACTTAAAATATTCAAAAACAGTACCAACATTATTACCAGGATAAACAAAATTTTTGTGGTAGACACTTGTATGTAAAATTATCCGGATTTTAGCAGCTCCAAGCCAGTTCATACCGGCTCAAGCCAGTATTTTGATGTAACAGGGGATTCCAGATTGGTACAAGTTATAAAAAGCTGATTTTTTAGTAAATAATAACAATTGTTGGTAATTCCGTGGACTACTCAATAAAATACCATATTAGGCTCCAAAATAGATTGTGTATTCGCACAGGCAAACGATCAGAATAAAGACCAGTACCTTTCTAAATATGACATCTGTCTAGAAAAAATATTCTATATTACCAGAGTTTATACTGGGACACATACATACGAACATACGAACTCCATCATGTGTATTAGGCACATCCCAACATCATTGTTGTAATGAAGTTATTTCCAACAGTTGAACCAATCTAAACTCATGTAATTTACATTATACACATTGAACACTATAAATAATCTAAGCATAGACACATCTGCTGTTTAAAAATATTATAATAAAACATTACAACAGTAAATACTCGCAATCCCGTCTGATAAAAAAAAAAAAAAAAACATAGCAAGAGTATAAATTTATCAAAGTATCCGTCACATATAAACAGTAAATATAAAAAAAATATGATGCGGATCTAAAACAAATAATACGACTGCAAGGACGAGTATACCTTACCTACTGCTTAGAACTTTTTTTTTTTATGTGGGGAAATTCTCCATCGGATACCCGGCGGTTCCGGGGAGAGCGGCCCACACACCGGCTTTATGGCCAGGTTGGCCACACCGGTAGCATTGACTGCCACGGTCCACCTCAGACTTGCACTGCTCCCGAACGTGCCCCAACTCCAGGCACCGGAAGCAGCGCAGCGGGCGCGGTTGCAGGAGCTTAACCTGCGCCGACACCCAGCCGACGAGCAAGCGTCCATCCTCCACCACTTTCTTAGCAGCCGCAGCAGGGCAGCTGGCGACGATTGATCCGAGGCCCGAGTGATTTTGGCGGATCTCGCCTGTCTTTGCGGATGCCTCGGAGCATCCGCCCGATCTCGCCAACGCCGCCACGACATCCCCGAGTCGTTCAGGCCCATGATTCGCATATCTCGCACTTCACTGGCCTGGACACCAGGACGTCCTCCTCTTTGAAGGCCTCTCTCAGCTTTGTTGCGAGAGAGTCTGCCTTCTCGCTGCTATTATCACCCGGAACTATAAACATCCGGGCCCCCGTAGCAGCCTTCTTAAAACGTAGTCCAGCGAAGCCCAATCATTTATTTGACGATATAAATAAATTGCATACAAACTTATCGTGTTTTTCCTTTGCCAACGGTTTCGTTAAAATGTCGGCCACCATTTCATCAGTAGATAGGTATTTTATAACAACTGTACCTTCCTTAACGATTTCCTTGATGAAATGGTGTCTAATGTCAATATGTTTCATTCTGGCATGGTACATAGAATTAATGCACAACTTCAGTGCAGACTGATTATCATTAAACAACGTAAACCTATACTGTACCCCGTAAATTTTAAACAGAAACTTGCGTAAGAAAAGAGCCTCTTTACAAGCCTCTTACCAAGACTTCGAAGCTTGCTTCAGTCCGTAAAATTTAAATACAAGAAGAATGCATGTACCGATTACTAAAGCCTTTGTGGTCATTCTAACAACTGGCGACAAAAGTCTTGGGTTCCTATCACATGTGATATTTAAGCTTTTGTTAAAGGAATACATATATATGGTAACCAAAACAATGTTGAAAATCTTTTAAAGAGTCAGTGCCCTTCTTTGGCTGGTTACCACAGCATCACTTACTAAGGTGAGATTGTAATAAAACACAAGTTTAAGAAAAGCTTAAAAAAAAAGTTCGTTAAATGTCAGCCAGATCCGTTCGGTAGATTCTATGTGAATGAGAAAATCATCCATACTTCGTCATTTTATGAAAAGGATAAGCTAAACCTTTTGACCCGACTGCGCGACGCAAAGGGTTCTTTTTCAGTCTGTATATTACAGTCAATAACAAGTCAAAAACACTTATGACATAAAAAACCAGTCAAATGTAGTTTTGACTAGAGATATAACTACATTTTGATGTGTTACGTTATTAAATATGAAAATATTGGGATGTTGTGATTTTCTCCAATAATGTATCCGACTGTTATTGTACTTTTATTCCGCATTAGAATTTTGTTTTTAAGTATGTATCGAACAAATATCCTATTCTAGAACATGCCTCTGTCAGTTTGTAACTTATACTGTATTGGCAAAGATGAACGATAGACATCGCTTACATTCCATTACCCTGTCATAAACCCGTGTGGTTACTATGAATATTTACAATGACAAATCAGCTTTTGCCTAGGTGGCTTAAGCCTTCTTAGACCAAGGTTCGATTCCAGCGTCCGGGAAGGTACGACTAGCGTAGCCTGGGATTGATAAAGACTCCGAGGCTGCGACATGCTCACCACAACTCAGAGTAGTTAGAAGTTTCAATATCTTAGGTGGAATGATTTATTGTTAAGACCTCAGCCTGTTTCTAGACCGTCCGAGTAGTAGAGCTTTTAGTGCAGAGTTCGTCCGGAGACGTACTACCACCTTACCCATTTCTGCCATGAAGCAGTAGTTCACAACAACAACGGTACAACTTCATGTCTTAGGGTCGACAACGCATTGGCGATGTTCCAAGTGTTGCAAATGTCCATAGGCGGCGGTGACCATTTACCATTAGGTGGACTGTCCGCTTGTTTGTCGGCCTATGTGGTATAAAAAAAAAAGTTGATATACTCATGAAGACTAGAAACATTAACTGGAAACAATCTTATATTTTTTCTAGGTATGCATTATAATATACTAGCTGTCCCCCGCAGTTTTACCCGGATTCCTTTACTTATTATTAATTAACTTATTAATAAATCAATAAAAATAAACCTCCAAAAACACAAACTTTCATGAGTAACCACGGAACAGAACAACCAATTTCTGTTCCGTGGGAGTAACTAATTGATAAAACTACTCAAATACTACAAATGCGTAAATGAGTTTGTTTGTTCTTCCTTCGTATTGTAGCGGAGCTATAGATCGACTTTTAGAGAAGAATAAAGCATTGAAACACCGTTTAAACTTGTTTAATACTGAAAGCGTTGACGTCGTCGCGCGTTCATACTTCTAAAAGGTATTTATGAATTGAAGCGTGACCGCGCAAGTTGCATGTACATCTCTTTTGTTTTTCACCCAAATATTGGTGACATGGGGTGGGAAGGGCACAGGAATTTACCTTTTAACCTTTGTACTCGGTTGAAACCGCAGGACTGATGGTAGTAGACATGGTAGTAGTAAACATATTTAAGGAATTTGATATTATTCCCTCATACACCCAGCCTTAACTACCATAGTACACCCTTTTACTCGTCGTGCTTTCTGTGTGTTTATCCAAAGCATATTATATGTCCGTACATATATTCTTTATGCGTGATTTTGTTACAAACAATCAACCTTTTACATTTGAATCTTGTAGAAATTAGGTACTAATTAGTGAAACTAAACAACTTTACGTCTTTAAGTAGGCGGTGGTGACCATTTACCATCAGATGGAACGTCTACCTGTATGTCGGCCCATGTACCATAAAAGTAAGAATATCTGACATAACTCAATTAAAATGTCGGAAAATAAATTAACATACATAAAAAAGATCTATTTTATAATAGCTTGTTGACAATTCACCCTCGCAAAATAGGCAAAAACAGGCACTAAAGGTGGGAAAGCGAAGAAAATATAGCCCGAAGTGACGGCTAAGGTATCATAATTGAATAGACTCCATTCATCTGTTATGAAAGAGAACTTTCAGCTTTTGCAGCGCTGAAAAACATTAAAAAGCAAGTGCCTTTTAAGAAAGTGCTTTAAAAAGTATGCTTTGTGTCAGCGTGCCTTTTTACTTGCTATAAATAAGATAATTCAATTTAACCATAAGAAATGATTACTATCAAATATTTAAAATCGAGAAATAGTTTAACATTTGAAAAAAAAAACACACAGATTATAAAAACAGAATCCTTTTTTCATTTCTTACTTACTTTGTTGAAGGTCCGGCTTCCGAGCCGGTTGTAACTTTTATAGTTACATTACCTTCATAAGTGCCCTTCGTGGGCCTAAACTGAATTAATGGCTTTTACCTCTGGAACCTATGCAAAATTTTACTGGCCAAAAAAAACACTGTGACATCATAACGCACCCTCTTCAATTATTGAAACCCCTTTGAATAATTAAAAATACTATTATAAGGAGAAATAAAAAGGCCTTCTAATATAACATTGTGCATAATTTACAAGTTAATTTGGGCACCCGTCTCGTCGCCTTGTAGGTCTAATTTGCTACTCTGGCCGTTTGGCCCCCACTCCATACAATTTGATATTCACCCCTTAGATGTCCCCTGTTATACGAAAATAGTCACTATAACTACGGCTCATTAAACATTTGTAATAATTATTATTATGAGAGATTTATAATTAACCTGCCAAGTACAAGACCGGACCATACCACATTTTATTAGGATTTCGTTGCAGTTGCGTTTCACCGTGTGTGCTCGGCCTGCCGTCGTGAAACTCAAATTGAAACTTGCAGATATTACAAAACTTATTAACGTCACTTGTTCAAATCAAATTGCGTTGAAAGTGTCTTTATAAAGTACTCCAAGTTAGAGACACATTTTTACGACTTCAGATACTTATTAAATGCTAACATTATTAACAGTTATCGAGAAATATCATTTCTAAAGACCAATTTAAAAATCCACACTAGTGCTACTTCAATAAAATGTAATTACTGGTACGACTTTAGTTCATAGTAATAAAAAATATATCATTTGCGAAATTAAATTGATCAAATATGACTTTCAGTTTTACTTTGATTATTGATATTTTATAATTAAATGTACGTCTAACCACGATCAACTTTGCCGTCAGAGGTTGCACTTGGCAGATTTATAATAAGAAAAGAATGCAGTTCACTGAGAGTTTGCAAAGTTGGTTTAATCACCCAGGATGTAAAATAGTGCCACTGGCATTTAACTGCTACTGACAAGCAACACAATTACTTGTTGGCAACACAAAGCACAGATAGAATATTAATACTAGCGTTAACGTAGAGTCAAATTGCCATTATTATCAAAGAAGGTTAAATACCGGAGTAAGTATAGCCGTGATGTACCACTTCCTGAGTGAGCTTGGAGGCTAGAGAACCCGAATGTCACACCACAAGTCGCGGTTCTGATTCTCTCAGAACAAACTATTATATGCATGAAAACAGGCCAGTTGGCTTGGTAGTTAACGATATGACTGCCAAACCTAAGGTCGCGGGTTCGATTCCCACCCAGGACAAACATTTGTGTGCATGAACATGTCTGTTTGTTCTGTGTCTGGGTGTAAATATCTATATAAGTATGTATTTAGAAAAGAAAGTTGTATACGAGTATGGAGTATATCAGTTATCTGGATTGCATAGTATAAGTTCTGCTTAGTTTGGGACCAATGGCCGTGTGTAAAAGAATGTCCCAGGATATTTATTTTTATATCTTTTTATTTATCTGTGTATGGGTGTAAAGTACTATTGAGAAGAAAAAGTATTTAATTAATGATGACCGTGTCACAGGATATTTATTAAATTCATAAAAAATACTTAAAAACACACATGTAAAACAAACATTTGCAACACTATCATATTTACCGTTAACATAATATATGAATCTTGCTGTCCTATATAAGCCTGCGAAGGTTCATGATACACAAAAGTGAAAACTTGAACATAAACGTTCTGCAATTTTACCGTCTTACGAATTTTCGATCAGGTCACGTGTCCTGACGCGGCTTTAACATTTTATACCCATGCCAAGAAAAGTGCTCAACGTCGGTAAAGAAGATTTCACTTAAAATAGTTGCCTAACAACAAATGCCGGGTACAGAGTGTGACATTTAAAAGACATCATCATGTAGTGTCTTCAGTACATGGGTTGTGATAGCAGTGCCATAAGCTCGAACATCTATCGAATGCGTATCGTCATCGTATCGAATGCGCCTAAAAACCAATGCAATGGAGAATTTAACATCGGCAACGTCACGGTATGCGTGATATTCCATTTTCTATACAAACCAACTTTTTGTCGCACTCGATACGATGACGCTACGCTAGCAATAGATGTTGGTGCTTAGGCCTCTGGTCCAGTAGAAAATATTGATTTATAAATGTTATTTTTTTTAAATATTCTAAAAGTATTATCCATTTTATGACTTATGAGTGTAATTTTATTCGTAAATATTTATTCTATATTCTAATGTAAATGTGAATGTATGAATTTTGATCGGAGAATTCTTTCTCACACACAATCAGGGATTGTATGCGTGCTTGTGTATATTTCCGGAAAAACTCTGATGTCTAGATGTGCCACGCCTGAGTTGCTCAAAGTGGGGTACGTCAGTTGGTATACCGGAGAAGGCGGCTTATGATCTGCGCTGATATTTTTTATTACGAAATTTAATGCATTTTATATTGATACGGATTCATCCGCCTTCCTGTGTGGGACAGATGTTATTTTAATCCAGGTTATAAACTATCTATTTCCTAAGTCTCATCCAAATCCGGTTATAAGTATTATTGTGAAAGAGTAACAAATATGCATCTATCCTCACAATCTTTCTCATTAAAATTTATTTGTATTACCTTACCCTATCAAATAGCAAGTCATATTAGACCTGTCATCACGATTTACACGATGCCTACTAGATAGCACAGGTTTTCTAGGAAATCTTAGGGAATTGGAGTAACTTTAAGTTTGAGAACCACTGGGCGAGGTGATTTTCCGTTTGAAACCTGGCATAGCGTCAGAATCGAACCAATTAGAATACAACAAAGGAACCGGCGTTGCGGTCACACTATGTTGAATATGCAGTACAGTTAGCAATATCGTTAGCTAGACATGTCATTTCATATTATAAATTATTGGCCCCAGATGCGCTGAGTTTGTGTTCGTTTGGGGTAATCTCAGAAACTAATTTACGGATTTATAATTTATGAACATAAAAATAATGTATAGTAAAATAGATCCTCTCAAAGAGTTTTAATAATATGCTATCTAATAAAACCGTATTGACAGCTAAGAGTGTTAAAGATAAATTAATCCTATGGCGTTACAAACTAAAATAAAATATCAACAACATTCATTCAGTTTAGGCCCGCGAGGGCACTTATGAAGGTCAGATTTAAAGTTACTGAAGCTACTACCGGTTTTGAAGTCAGCCTTTAACTGAGAAGAGCTGGCAAGAAACTCAGCAAGGTTACATTTTTTTTAAATAAATTGTATCTATTCTGAATTTTATTTGTTACAGACATATATCTAACATTTAGAAAATACTTAATATACATAGGTAACATTAAAAAAAAGAAGAATAACTAGACTACATAATAGAAAACAACAATAATTACTTACAACCTAAATAGGCATATAAGACAAAAAAGGTTTATCAAATTAACCATTGCATCAATAATCATCTATTGACTTATTTATATTGATAAACCAAATCGCGAAAGTAATAAATCCTATTTTTCTTCGACATTCTTGGCTGTCATAACTGGCCATATAAATCATGACAACTTATTTTATACTTTATTTTTAATGTTTCAGTCGGATAATGATATTACTAACGGTACATAAAGGCAACTTGAGGCTTGCAACTTGACTAATAAGTACGCTTCGACCGTTGATAGAATTAATAATTATAATGACCGCAACCAACTGTTGAAGTCAGAATACACTGGGCAACTTGAGCTAACAGATTGACAGTTGTGTCTTAAAAAATAACCTAACTAACCGAGCTAGTGACAGGCCACCAGGTGATGGGCCTGTGAAGACCAGGCTTTATAAGTCAGAAATAAATAAAACGTGCCGATTCAATACCCTTTGGATAATCCTATGTCTTTTATCTATGTACAGGGTGCGCCAGAGAAACTTACTTATTTGAAAAAATTCCCGCGCGGTGAGTTGGGCGGGTAGAGGGGCAAGAGGGGGCGCATCTGGAGGGGGAAGTTCCCAAGTTTGTTTCTCCCTCCAGTCAGTTGCCATCATGCTCTGGTCTAGAGAGCAGCGGGCCTTCGCAGTTGAGAGCTGCTTTTCTAACGGTCGCTCACTTGTTGCTACGCAACGTGCCTTCCGCGCTCGCTTTGAAATTCCTCCTCACAGACTCGTTCCTGGCCGTGAAAGCATGCTTGATATTATCTAATAGTATGTATATGGAAATCTTATATCTGATTCAAACACGAAAGGTGCAAAACAAAAGAAAGATCAATAGATAACGCAAGCAAAACCACGAGACGGTAGCTAGTGTCAACTAAACACCAACTGTGGTACAAATAAAATAATCACCATGGCAACCCTAACATGTTTTGTACATCCCAAGTCTGTTTAGGAACCTTATATTAATTAACGAGTACCTATCATACAAGAACATTATATCGATCGTCGAAACTTTCTTAATATAATTAACGTTTTGTAAGTCAAGTCTCTTAGTCGAGCATAGCAAGTCAGGCGAGCACTGCCGTAAGCTGCCTTAACAGGAAGCAACTCAAGGTGCTTTCCACCCGCCCCCCATATCTGTGTAGGGGATTTGTTCTAGACGACGGTGCCGATTCTGTTTGTGCATCACAAAGTTTAATTAAGTCTATGCTCTCACCTTTGTTAAATTTAATAAGTTGAAAAAGTTTTTTACATTAAGCTAAGTCCCGAAGAACACGGTTGTGCTCGTAGTGCTTTATGGCGTTGGAGTAATTAACTATTAACGATTAATTGACATTTCGCGAATATTAATCCACTAATGACCCGCCGCGGCTTCGCTTGTGTAGGATAATATAAATTTAAACTAATATTATAAATTTGAAAACGTCTAAGTCTGTTTGACGCGATTTTTTGATGATCAAATAGATCAAAAAATATGTATTTAGGGAAAAATACGATGCGCGATTCGAAAACGCGTTGGAAAGCATACCAACAGCTACTGGTAGTGAATACACTTTATTAAATATTTCAGATCTCAAATAAATGCGAAAACCAATTCTAAAGTAGGTACCTACATACATGTGGTACATAAATATGTATATGGTATATATGACCTTCAATTCACTTGGCTATCAATTTCTCAAATGCATTTTGACATTGAGCCAAAAAAAGGAGTAATAAGTTGACTCATCGAAACCCACATGTGGGCTGTAAATATAATAATAAAGAACATTCTTCATACATGGTTACCTGATCCCAAATTAGACAGAGTGTACTGCTCATACTATGGAAACCAGGTAACTGATTTACAACATATACAACTTTTTAAATACACACTGACACAGAACAAACAGACATGTTTATGCAAAAAAAAAATTGTCCTGGGTGAAAATCGAACCCAGAACCTGCGGTTTGGCAGTCAGGGTCTCTAACCACCAAGCCAACTGGCCCGTCAAGTCAAAAATAGAATCCTAACAAAACATAAATGCGAAAAAGGCCAAGTTCGAAAAAAACTTGCTAAATATGTTTGTAAGATGGGATAACAGCTTCACTAATAAAAGAAGCACATCTTCAAGAACCCACATCCACATACAATTTTTACTTCCTAAATCACCTGGAAGTAGTTAATATTTTTGATAAGTGAGTCAGTGAAAGATAAAAATAGTTATTTTCGAGCGTCACTATCTCGTTAATGGTAAGAGGTTTGTTATTGAAATTTGAGATTTAGTTATAAGATGAAGGTCATTGAAGACACGCAGAATTGCAAGTGTCTAGGTAATAATTTAAAAAATTGAGTCGAAAGAGGCCCAAAATGGTTCGTGCAATAACCCTTTTAAAAAAATAAGTGCAAAAATTCATTTCAGTTCCCCAAAGCAACCATTGCATCCACCAGTTCCCCCCAATGTGGTGTCAAATGAGTGAAATTGTTCATCTGTCAGTTATTTGTTCACGCTCAACAAGGCTGACGATATTCAGTAACTTTTATATTGGACATGTTCGCCTGTTCACGTACGGAAGAATATACTCAAATACCATTCCGAATGGATGAGCGGGTTAACGCAGACCATGTCTGTATATCGACATTAAACAGATTTAGCCAGAAGTACTCGAGCTAGTATGGTTTCCCACAGTAATAACGAAGACAATTTTGAGGTTATTGCATTTACTGTGAAAATGTTCAATAATATTACTCGTATTTTGTTACATTGTTAAAATTTTACGTTTGGTAATTAAATCTTTATAATTTAGATGTTATTAAAGCGCAGGGTGTGGTAAAACCCAAATTACAGCTTGCGAGATAACCTTTAAATATACAACTAAAGACAAATACCGCCTTGGGTTTTGAGTTATTAAATTTTATTCCAATAAGGTGATGATATTCGTCAATATTAAGTCAAAATGTCAATTGGTTACCTTAAAAATGTTTTTTACCACCTTCATAACCTTCTGTCTGTTATTTATTTTGTGGTACACATTGCAAACGATTTTATTTGAATGTTTGGAATATTAAATATGTTTGAATCGGATAATAAACGGTAGAGATCTCGACGATTTCAGAAGAAACTTATTTTCCAATATAGTGAATATTATTTTCATCGACGAAATTCCGACATGGAGATATTTTGTAGCAGGTCTCAATTCTAGATTTTATTAACATGATGACACCTACGTATCTTATGTACTAACAAATAGAATGCAGGCCCCAAATAAAATATAGGTAACTAGACATGCTGCACTACAATTGTAAATGTCAGAGGTACGAGAGGAGAGAGTTGGGACATATTATAATTATCCTTACTTCACTATTACTACATAGTATAAAACAAAGTCGCTTTCTCTGTCCTTATATCCCTATGTATGCTTAAATTTTAAAAACTACGCAACGGATTTTGATGCGGTTCTTTTAATAGATAGAGTGATTGAAGAGAAAGGGTTTTATGTATAATACATGTGACAACCCACGGGAACGCGGGTAAAACCGCAGGGGACAGCTAGTCTATTATGAATGTGAATGCAAGTTTGTTTGTTACGCTTTCAGGTGAAAACTACTTAACCGATCATCATGAAACTTTGTACACATATTCTTGGAGGTATTAGAATTAACATAGGATTTTTTGTGCCGGGATAATGTTACATCCCTCGGGAACGCGGGTGAAACCGCGGGGGACAGCTAGTATACTTATACAAATGAGTAAGTTAGATCAAACAATCTTGAAATAAAATACTGTACCAAATTTGGAATAAAGCGGTTTTATTACTATTACAAATTAATAAATATCCTTATGCCCGTAATTCCCATAAAGGTATCCAAAATTTCAGTACCCAAATTCCGCCGAAGATATTTAAGTCCCAACCTGACATGTAGTGTAGTAAGAGCATAGCCGTCTCTCGGGCACGTTACCAATTCCGGGCTACAGGTAATCATTTCTGACATCGAATAAACAATGGCACCTTGCCCGGCCCGGGAATCAAACCCAAGAATACAATCTTTAGCCGACCTTTACACCACTCGATCACCGAAGCAATTGATGTAAATATGTTCATTAAACATAATTAAATGTCAGAATGAAACGTTCAAAGTTTATTCTGGCGCTGTTTCAAAACTCGTACCTAAATGACGTCAAGAAACCGTACAATATACAATGTTTATGGATTTGTATCGTCATACGATGGAAATACACCATTATAAGAAGTCTGATTGCCCTTTGGAACTGCAAAAAAATCATCACAATAAAATTTTTTTTGAAAATGTTTATGTGGAAATTTGTTATTTTGCGTCAACTTACTGTTTCACAAGTTTATGGAGCTTTCTCAACAGTTCCTGAGAAGCCCCAAGACGTTGCCTTGCGCAAAACCGGAATTAAATTGAATTATTTACTACCTGTCCCCCGCGGTTTCACCCGTTTTTTCCGAGGGATGTTACTTTTTTCAGGATAAAAAGTAACCTGTGTGTTCATCCAGGCAATAAACTATCTATTTGCAAACACATCCATCCATCCCACCTCCCAAACTGTCGCTTTATAATATTTGTAGGAAATTTAGTAGGAAAGGCAATTTTAGTAGTAGTAGAGCTCATAGTGAGTTCGTCCGGGGAAGTACTACCACCTTACCCATTTCCGCCGTGAAGCAGTAATGCAATTGTATTACTGTGTTTCGGTCAGAAAGGTAAGGGGGCCGGTGAAATTACAGGCACATGAGACTTAACAACTTCACGTCTCAGGGTCGACAACGCATTGGCCATGCTCCTAGTGTTGCAAATGTTCATAGGCGGCGGTGACCACTTACCATCAGGTGGACCGTCTGCTTGTTTGTCGGCCCAAGTGGCATAAAAAAAAAAAGGAATTGCTCGAAGTACTGTATGTATATTTGTCATCTGCCTAGTCGCCAAAGTCTTAGAATATAAATTTTTATTAGAGATGAATGATTCATAATTAATTAACAATGCAAGATATTCATCCCAGAGGCATAATAAAGTTTCAGTCTGAAAACTAGCTCATTTCGAACTAGATTTGATTTAAAGAAAATTGAAATGGATTCCAAGATAATATAATACATACGAGTATGTTTTATGGATGTATTTTTGACGAACCAGTTGGTTTAGTTTTAACTGTGACTGCCACGCCGCAGGTCGTGGGTTAGATTCCCACTAATGACAAAGATTTGTGTTCTGTGTTCTGGATGTAATTATCCATTTATGTATGCATTAACAAAAAAAAAGTAATGTTGTAAATTTGTTATCTGCTTTCCATAGCATACGTTCTGCTTTGTTTGGGATCAGATAGCCGTGTGTGGAATGTGCCGCCCTCCTTTAAAGTCCTAACAGAATGGCTTTGAATTTTCACTACCGTGTGTTTTGGTAATCCGAATATGATACGTACCAATATGTGTCTTTTAGGGTCAACAACCCATTGGCGATGCTTCTAGTGTTGCAAACGTCCATAAGCGGCAGTGACCACTTACCATCAAGTGGACTTGGTGCTTGTTTGTCGATCAAGGTGGCACAAAATATATGTATAGATACTAAAAAGTTTGTGTAACTGCCACATTTTTACTGTATAAAACCCACCCATATTGTAGCTTACTTGAAATGGCATCAGTGTTAATTAACACAGTTAGACATACAGTAACAGCACGGACACATGTGTGTTCCCTGTGGCACCTCACTAACAAAGGTAGGGCGTAAAATGGTAATTAAGTCAGTGTGTCAAAAGACAAGCAGGTTTGTTTCCGTGTAGCTGTCCACTGTAACCTACTTCTAACGACAGGTTCGCCAAGCTTTTCTCATTAGAGGTGATCCAAATAGGTTTCACTTAACCTATTGTTTACTTTATAAAGGCTGTTTTTATCCTGAACTAGATATCCGATCGGCCATCTTAGTCTATTGTTGAGTTGTCAGGTAAAGAGGACAAATAGTATTACATCAATATATTGTTAATGTATTTACAATGGAGTTTGAGGCTAATGGTGTTTTCCGACACTCAAATTTTATATAGAAAAATATTTATTATACAACTAGCTGTCACCTGTGCCGTTCCTCTCCGTACCATAGGCTATGTGTGTGCTAATTATCACCAAGGTTGGTTCAGTCGTCGTGAAAACGTAACAAATAGACAAACAACCCCGTTTTGCACTTACGGAGTAAAAATTAGATTGTAAAATATGACATAACTTTACATAGTTTGTATTATATCCACTACTTGCCATTTTATTACTTGGGTTATTTTATTGAATAGGTTTTGGACTGCCTTTTTTGTGCTTAAATAAGATAATACAGTGTAAACTCTTTATAACGTTATCCTTTATAACGATAAACTCCCTATAACGTTGAAGTGAGCCCAAGTTGGTTGGTTTGTTCACTTTGTTTTGTTTTTTTTTTGTTCACTCCATATAACGATAACTCTCTATAACGACAAAAAATGCTCAGTCCCTTGAGTTTCGTTATAAAGAGTTTACACTGTATTTAGAATCACATTTTTAATGTAAAATTTATAGCGTAAAATCGACTCTCGATTATATATTTATTATTATTTATTGTGAGCTTACCACTTTCCGCCACATCGTCACTTTCGATAGTAAGTTTGTGGTCAGATACCTACAAGCCTACATAAATATGTAAGTAGCTAGTAAAAAGCCTTTGGATTCACAATTTGGACATTTCTATGGAGCAAACAACTTTATCGTTGTCTTCAAATCTTTACCTATTTACTAGTCTGTATAGTAGAATTATATAATTATTTTAAGCTTTGAAGGTGTATATTTTTTAATTTTTCGAACGTAATTTGGATTTGTCAAAAATATATCGTCACGCAAACTATTCCCAAAGTGTTAGGAAGAGATCCCTGAAGTGAGACACTATGTTACGGAGGATATTTGAAATCCTAATATTGTCGATAACAAATACATTTACCTAAAAATATTATTAACTACTACGTATATTTCCGTAAGTCCTTAGTTGAGTCATTTGTAGTATTCTTTTATATTTTAGAAGCATAAAGTCAGATCAATATAGAATAAACAATTTTCACCATGGAATTTTTAATAAAAATCTATGCATTTTTTACGGAGTTGTTGGCGAACATAAAAAGTTTAAAAAATATATAAAATGTTTCCAGCGTCTATAATTGAATCAACGATAGCTCTGGGATAGACAGGTTGAATTCAGAAACAATATCTGGTTTGATTCCAACGTCAGCTCGAGGCTCTCCGTGAAAAATAATTGAAGTGAGTAAACTGCAGCATGCATTATCAAATTGGATATAAAATTGTGAAATTCATAATTTATTATCTACACTAATATTATAAAGAGGAAAGATTTGATAAACAATCAAATTTTGTTTGTTTGTTTACATTGAATAGGCTCCGAAACTACTTGACCGATTTGAAAAATTCTTTCACTGTTGGGATGCTACACTATCTCCGGTGAACATAGGCTATTTTAAATTATAAAAAAAAGTTAGGGATCCATACTAAAACTCCAATAATGTAACCCAAGGTGTGAAAAATTTACCAAAAAACATTCTTACATCGCGTGGCTGTGTAAACTATTGATGGTTGAAAGAACAAAATAATGCAACATAGTTTGGGATCGCGGGTGAAACCGCGGGGCACAGCTTGCTATTACTATATTTAAAGACTAAGTATATTGAATCTATCTTATTATATATATGAAATAATCTTTTTATCCTACTATCTTACTACTATTCTCCTTTTATCCCGGGAAAACCTTCCTTCCCTCGGGAACGTGGTTAAAACCACGGGGGAAAGTTTGTGGATGGATGTTTGTTACTCTTTCACGCAAAAACTACCGAATGGATTTAAATGAAGCTGCACATAGATAGAACATGCCCTGGAATAACATATTGGAGATTTCATCCCGGGAAAATTTAACATCCCTGGGGAATGCGGATGAAACCGTGGTTGCTAATACTATAATAAAGCTAGATCCGTCGTGTCTGTACATAGAAAATAATAACTTATTGTGGTTGAATTAGGGAGTGTAACAGAGTGCAATAAAATATTTGTAAATTTTCTCTGTCTGTATGTCTGTTTGAACACGTTACATTCTGAAAAAAAAATTAATCGCAACACACCAACGATCCCCTTGTCCAACCTTGCATTGTATGAAGACAATCAGAGCATCAGTAAATGCACTGAAAAATAAAAGACACAATAAACCCAGAGGAGTTCAAAAACACAATAAAAGATCCTAGATGATTCCTAGATCGAAGCTCGTCAATAGCTGCTAAAGAAAAAACAATTCACGAACCGAAGCGAAAATGGCACCTCACTATTTTGTCATTGCCTATTTATATTGATAATATCTATGGACGACGATGACCGACCACTAACCGTCACGTAATATTGTTTATCTTTAGACATCAAAAACATACGTCTTTAGGATTACTCTGTCATACCATAGAATTGCTAATTAAGAAGAGAGATCTCATTAAAATGTCCATTCCAATACTAGACACTAGATACAGTTCATATTGATTTTGCCTCTCATGGAGTGAGGCTTTGAAGTCTTAATATACAAATTAAGCTCTATTGTTCGATACTACATAGATATTTACTTGAGATAGTCTGTCGGGCTTGGATACTAAAGGGTATGTTAAGTTTAGCTACAGATAACAAGGGTATTATTCACAAAGTGGACTCTATGTTTTGGGAGATTTAACCAGCTTTAGCCATTAAATGCATCTGAGTTGATGAAGAAATTAGGTTGTTTCTCTTCCATTTATAATCATTCTCTGGAGTCTAAATATTTATGGGAAGGTTATAAGGCTACTTTATTCTTATACTAGCTGGACCCTATGGTTTCACCTGCGTTCCCAAGTTAAATCCAAATCCGTTTTGTTGCTTTTGCGTGGAAAAGTAAGAAACATTCATGCAACTATCATCAAAAACTTTCCCATTTTTTAATATTAGTAGGACAGAAGAAGATAAAGACTTGTAAATTGAAAATATCTTAATTTAATCAGTATTTTTAACATGATCATAAAAATCATACAGATAGCAAAGTCAGATTTAAAAGAAAATGTTATGCTATGTGTAAAATTTCTGAGTTTCCTGTCGGTACTTTTTAGTTGAACGCTGACGTCTGATCTGATTTTAACTTCATTACCTTTGACCTTCATAAATGCCCTCAGCGGACCCAATCCGAATTAGGTTTAAGTTTTTGAATATTTGTTCGATTGCATATCTAATTTGGAATGGGTCGAGCTTAAAATCTATTGTCGGAGCGCCGCATAGCTTCACCGCATTTTTTTTAATCACACCGAAAAAACAATTGTCTCAGAGTGACCCAGTTGTCAATTTTCTCGGAAATCCGCAAACCGTCACACTTCCTGCGACTGAGGCGAGACGCATCGATTTCCCACTAGGAAATCAGTCTAAACAAAAGTTGTTATACTCTCGCTCGGCTCGCGTTTAAACATAGTCGCGCCCACGCAACGCTGCCATTGCGCACTCGCCGCCCAACTGCCCAGTACCATATCGGCCTCCTTCACGCATATACACGCACCAGTTACCAGGTCAGTCAAAATTTACCCTTACACCCTTACCGAAACAATTCTAAAGCGAAATTCTATTTACTTAAACCGCTTTGCGAATACCTTTTTTTTTTTTCTTCCAAAGATTCGGGTGCAGCGTATCACTTTCATTTGTTAATCTTAGATTGGTTACCGGTAATGTGCGTTTGCATTCCTAACGCGCGATTATTTTTAGCTGTGCCGTCCAACATTCAACGAGTGCATATCACAATACGTCGTAACGGTCGGACAAAAACCGGGTTTTCGATACTAAAAATATCCCCATATCGAATGTTTGCGAATTCTATTTTAATATTCAACAAAAGTGTCCGTGTTTAGTTGATAATTTATCATTCGTTATGATATTTATCGATGCCGTGAAATTGTCTTGTGAACACGTGAACTGTGCCCCTGGATATGATAGTAAACATGGAATCTATTTCGCGACTGTACTCATGACTGGAAAATATTTCATTGAATTTCGCACGTTAATTCCATGCCAAGAATTAATTCTATTTCAAATGTTATAGGAACGGTGTTTTCGCGTCAATAAAATAGACAACTTTGTTATTTAAACTATCTATTAATATAGTAATACTACAGATAATGTTATTAGTCCGACATTTTAGCTATTCATTAGGGAGCTACAAAATAATAAATCTATAAAACATAGGAAATCAATTATCGATTGATCTTTTCGTTGTAAATAGCTGACGTTAAAAGCTTATTCAATGTTATATCAGTTAGTGCGCCATGACGCTGTTGCCAAATCTGCTTTTTTTATGTTTTCGACACATTGTTTTTGTGATCAAGATTTACGAGCAACCATGAAATATTAAATTGTTCTTGTTGACTTTCAACATTAAATTATTTAAAACGGAAACTAATATTATGTAAAGTAAACTATATTTAAATGAGGATAAAGATTATATCTGTCGGTAAATATTATGATGATATCAATAAATAATTACAATTAAAGCAACTTTTTAGTAACTTTCCAGAGATTAATAATAAATTGTAAAATTATTAAAAATATATTTCTACTTCTTGACAATACGTAATTTAAGAAATAAAAGAGAAGAAGACGGGTTCGATGATTAAATAAAAATAAATAAATGATAACAACATTTTTAGAAGAATATATTTAACATTATATTATATATTATGACAATAAAAAAGAGACGTTTTAATATTGATTTTCGTTTTCTTTTTCCGTCTTGTCTTTCCGTAACAAATATACAATTGCTCCACCTGATGGTAAGTGGTCAAAGCCAGACATATGCAACACCAAAAAAAACAATTGACAATGAACCGATAACAAACAAACACTTTACCCGTTAATCCTATCTCTTAAGAGGCTTATACGGACGATCATTTTCGAGCACTACCTATTGTACTAATTGATTTAATTCCCTTATAGTACCACCCACCAATATAAGCACCTGTTTCGCATAAGAACGTAAACAACTTGAAATTATTAATTAGTATTAGACTAGCAATCCGCCCCGGCTTCACTTGAAAAGGATTATATAAAGTCTATACACAAAGTTTGCGGGTGAAGTTGTCTATTTCATGGCGAAAACCGCATCAAAATGTACTGCATGGTTTAAAATATATTAGCGTATAAACAGACAGACAGAAATCGACTTTAATTGAAAAAGAGCACGATAATCATTGATGCGCACAGCACTTTATTGAAATATTATTTCTAGTTCTCATAAATCTACGGGCAATGCCACTTGAAGTCAGTGATTTTTTTATAATACAATGGTCTTTCAATTCATCTAATTGCGATCTATTTCAGGCTGAAATAATCTGCTTTTCTGTTAAAACAAGTTTGGCAGATTGGAAAATATTCCTTGGTAGTGAGTTATCTTAGTTACCCCTTTCCTTATGGTTCATTAAAAATACTTTTTGTATTGGATAAAGATTAGAATTAGTATAGCAATTTGTGCAGAGTTCGCCATACCCATTTCTGCCGTGAAGTGGTACTAAGTGCACTTGTATTATTGTTTCGGTTCGAAAGGTTAGGGGGCCGGTGAAATGATTGGCATACGAGATCTCAAAGTCGACGCTATAGCGGTGATTCTCATAGTATTATCTATAGACGGTGGCGGGTTACCATTGTCTATGCCTATTAGTCAGCATGAAAAATAAGTCAAAATACATTGGCCAGAATGGTTCAGTTATTATGTATTCATAAAGTTATAAAGTAATTTAACAAATTAAAGAAAACATTATTTCTTTTGTGATCTTTGATAAGCCATTGCCTTTAGTGATATCTTCGACTACGTTTACAGTCTTCCCATATCGACGATAATATACACAACCCCCTTTGGTAGGGAAGGCTATTATCCCTAAGGTCTTGTTGATAAGCTTCAGTCTCGTGAATATTTCCCCAATGAATAAGGAACCGTCTTGCAGAAATTATACTCCACAGCCAATTTTCCCCCAGTCGTCAAAGAGCTTTATCACCGAATCTGGCACTGAATGGATACTGCACCTGTATAGATGCTACAGTTAATTACAATTCAGGTGCATCCAAACTATTTACCTAAGATCGTTACTCAACTGTAACCAAAATTTGATGCTGATTAATACATCTCGACGTTACGTAGACAAGGATCATTGATTCCATTGACTACATGCCTCAAAGCAAACCATCCCATTCAACCCTATACAATGTCCGTAGCAACATGAAAGGGTTATTGTAGACAATGGAAGCTAAAATGTACGTTGTAGCTAGATATAATATTTATACGTAATTATAAACTTTGTTGATCATAAAATGTTGACTACCTTGTTTATAAAACGCTTATTACATAAACACTGCTTGTGTCGTATATTTTTCTAACACTTTTCTGGCGTTTTAAAAAACATCGCGTTTATTTTGAGAGTTTTAATTTATTTGTAAATTCTTTTTCGACCATTGTGAAAGTGTCTGTGTTCATTAATTCCGAAATGGCTGAACGGTTTTGAGTGAAATTTGCCACACAGATACAATATATCCTGGATTACAACACTGACTAAGAACAAGAAAAAAGAATTGTATTCTAAAAAAAGGAAATACTTCGGAAAGTGTGTCAAAACCGAGACGCGGAAATTGGAGTGGAAATAAATTTGAGTTTTATTTAGTCAGTAAACTGAAAATAAATTCGTACGGTACAACAAATTTGCAGTAGCTGATACCTACTCTGTGACTGCATTGAACTGATGGATATTGACAAACTGCAGCCAAAGGACTCTGTCCCCTCTTGAGATCAAAGGCTGTCATATTATATTGAAAAGCAATCTCAAAGAGCATGTGTACGGGGTGTTACAAAGGATAAACTGGAAATTAAACTTCTTTACTTAATTTACGGCTGAATTTCTAAATAAAATTTGCTACTTTAAATTGTTTTGTTATGAAAATAGAATTTGACAAATACTTTAATTAATTCTGTATCATTATGTTTTATACAACACCTTGTATAGTAAGTATTATCATACTTTGAATTTAAACGAAATACCACCATAATTCTAGCAAAAAAGAGCAAAAGAACTACAATTCGTTTGAAACCTTTCTTTATTTAACTTCATCTGTTGCACATATTCGGGTCAAATATTGCAACTGAATTTAAAACCAGTTTCCCAAATCGATTAAGCCCGAAATGTTGATCACACAGTTGATTTTCAAAACAATTTACTAATGTGGCGATCGTGACAAGATGGTAATTTATAATTTCCTTAACCATTTCCGTATCATGGGAATCAAAATAAAGAGGTAGCCAAAAAATACGAAAGATATTTGTTAATCTTTTTAAAATTGTAAGTCTATGTATCTATGGCCTCAATGCGGTTGTAAAAAGCTCGGGAGTTCTCTATTTAATACCTGGGTAGGGCAAGGAAATGTTAATAATTACATGTAGTCTCATTTAAATTTTAAATATCACCAGCGCATTTTTTCTCATTACTAAGACCTCTGCCAACCTCTTCAGAAATACTGCGCTTGAAGATACGTTATGTTATGTTATCCATGAATCACATAGACTAAAATAGAACGTATGATTTAATTATTCAGACACGAGTTTCAAATTATGTTCTCATAACAAAACAGTGAGATGGAAGTTCTAAAATACTTCTATCGACTCACTATTGCATTTAGACTATAAATAGAAACATCCTTTCCAAGTCTGCGGGATGAAAACGTGTCAGCGTATGACCTATTTATGTCGCAATGTCCAAACTCATCATTGACTTATAAATAAGTCGCACAAACATAAATAATCCCCTGCTAATGTATTCTGTATATAACGTCTACTCTTGTACTCTAAAATCAATTGTAACCTGGAAGGTGGACGATTAACACACTTTTGAAGTCAAATTATAGTGTTGTTTTTTTAAACTGTCGCCATTGCAGGTTTGTTACTTCATCATTATCTGATTGAATCGCCTGGTTTAATCCCAATAATTTTCTGTCGGCCATTTTGTTTTTACGCCGGTGATTTACGCCAACTTGTTGAAATATGTAAGTGCACATGGTCACTGGGTAATATTTTAGTACAACGTAACAGCATAAAGTTCAATTTTATCTTCTCAAGCTTTCAATTTAACTTTAAAATAAATAATAATCATTGTTTAAGTGAATACTTTTTACTGTAATTTCTTTTGATATTGTTCAACATTATTGAATCTGTGGTTATAGAATGGTTTATAAGACATTAATAATTACGAAACGTTTTGATCGCGTACCTAGAGCGTAAATGCATCTCCCACTTTCTCTCTGCTTCTACTTTTGAATGATTTCTAGAAGTGCTGAAATTATGTTATTTTGTGGTTATAAAAATAAATAATTACTTTAAAATGACATAGTGCATTATAAACACACAATAAAAAAAACTGATTATATATCATGCCTTATAATACGTAACTTTGAAGTTCGTCAATTATATACATATTTATAATATTATATAATATAATATTTATTTATTAAATTCAAAGATTATTTGTTTTGTATTTCATTATAAGGTATATCAAATCGTACCGAACATGTAGGTAATACGCGAATGGAAATTTTACGTAAATCAAAGTGTTATTGAAAAAAAAAAAAAAAAAACACGGAACAACCCTGTGAAGAGTATTAGAGTCGGACCAATAAAAAAACATTAATCTTTTCCGTGCCTAAGTTTTAAACGGTAGTACTAAAGAAAACTTGTATCCATGCAAAAGGGTTTTTATAAAACATCGGATTATTTGGAGGATAGTAACCCTGAGCAACGAATTACTCGCCTAGCAATATATTTTTACAACCCATTTTCCTTCAGAACATTCCTTAATATTTATTGTATTATTGGAGATAATTTTAATTTCTATACCAAATAAATTTTGTCCATTTCGAATTACAGGAATAAAGAATGAGTCGCCTAAATAGAACTCGTCGTACTCGCGTATACGATTGCAACTACAACAAGGGTGAGTCTTACTACAGGCCGGTCCTGGACCGCCTGGATGGTAAAATCCCTACGCCCAAGGAGCCGGAGCGGGAGCAGCCCCGTGGCGACGTGGACAGCCGCATCAAGAGCGCCATGGAAGACTTCGAGGCTCCACATGGTGATCTCTTCGATTCGAGAGGCGCTCGTGCTTCCCGGGGCAGGCCGTTGGCTTCAGCGTTAGACGACGATGAATTTTCTGATGAAGTAAGTGTTTATTTCGTTTTAAATGATGGACAAAATAAAAACGGATAAATAAATAAATATATGTTACTAATATTCTTAATGCGGAAGTTTGTAATGATTTATAATATAACAGTTGATGTATGAATGTTTTCTGTCACCCCAAAATAACTAAACGGATTTGGACGAAACTTAGGAAATGATGGTTTATGGGAGGAGGTAGATGGTAGGTGGAAACGGGGTTGTAATCGCAGGAGATGGCTGGTTTAAAATAAGTTTGTATTTAAGAAGGAGTATCAATTACTATAAATACTAGTTTAATCTTAAGAAAATGCCCTTAGTAACTCAACATTCGTTCTCGTCTCGATATTTAGAAACGGCATAAATCTTTAAATGGTTCACTTTGCGAACCGGAAACGAGCTATAGAATTTAAGCGGGAATAAATTTCCTTACTCTAATGTGGGGTGATTTGCGGTGCGAGTTTACGAAGCATTAACGTGAATAGAAAATTTCTGTCGTAAGAAATATCTGTGAAAAAGATCGATGTTTTTTTTACACTCATTAGACTTGGATAAATATCAGACTAATTACGAGTACTTATTACTACTGGAGATTTATGTACATATAACATAAAATGCTTCATTTTAAGATCGTAAAAAAGGACACAAATATTCAGTTTTAAAATCAAGACGATTACAAAATTTCAAAGTTGTCCAAAAATTAACCTTATTGCGTTGTGATTAGGTTCATCAGGATCATCATACAATTGGATTAACAGACGACCGGCAAAAGCAATAACGCTGATCTTTCCATAAAAATCATAGATGTTAAAATTGACAATTTTCATGAGAAATAGTTACCATATAATTTTTATTTTATAATATAAAATTTATTTTATATTCATGTAAATAGAGTCTGTTTCTAATCGCAAATCATCACACAATTGGATTAATAGACGAACTGTACGGTAGAAGCAAATAGAAGATTCGTTGCTGTAAAATAGGCTTATTATTATTACCTCCATTACTTTGATGATATTACAATCATATTAAACACATAATCTGTTTCAAGTCACAATTTTAGTACACCATTTCACGTATCAACTTTGGCCGGTGTCTATTTCTGGCTTTCACTATTTCTAAATAAAACATTGCTGTCATACAGGCAAAGTTTAGAACTTCCTGGAAACCAAATCTTCATTCGCGCATTGATAAAGTATCAAACTTACGCTGAATATTTTGTATCTCACTACTGTATTGAATTTCATAACTTGAATTGGAATACTATTTTCAAGCTTCTGAAATACTTCCTGAACGGTAAATAAATATTTTTCAAAAAGTATTAACCTTATCGTAACTAATATTAAAAAGTGAGTTTGTTTTGTTATTTACTTTCACAGGTAAGACTGAACCTATCTTGCTAAGATTTGTTTTTTTTTAAACCGAGGGATAGTTAGTTTTTGAAGTAGATGTGCGAATATTTTTTTAAATTAGAAAAAACATTCATAAAAGTTAAATTAAAAAAAATATTTGTACTAATTGTAACAAATTATTATAATTCGTTGGAATAATACTTTCTACATTGCGGAAGGTTACTCTTTAGTACCCGCCACCGTTGCTACCCTGAAGTAGAAAATCACTCGCCTTACAAATTTGAGCGTGGTCTGAAAGCGCCTTAAATATCTTCATTTGGAGACTATTATATTTCCACGGTGTAATATAGTACCAATAGTTATCAAAATTGCTTCTCAGTAAACCCTCAATCAAGCACTTTGAATAGACTACCCAGTGCCAGTATTATTTCATTGAAATAAATTTCCAGTACCATTTCCAAACTTCAGTATTTTCATATTGATTGTGCAACGTTCGGGAAAATTGTCTATAAACCGATTATGAAATAGTCTGTAATCCGATAGTTAAATCAAGCTAGGAGAGTGAAATCACAGTTATTCAATAGAATAAAATAGAGTGCATTGTAATTTTAGAGTGTTGCCTGTACGATAAAAAATTGTAAATTTTATTTTTTTATTACTCGAAACGTCGGTTATTTAAAAAAATAATTTATTATCCCTATCTGTATTTGTCTCTTGATACCTGTCATGCACTTTAACTTTTATTTTTTACTTCCTACAAGATCATTTCGTTTGTCTGGGTGTAAATAAGATAAAAAAAAGAAGTATGTAGACACTTTAAGGTCATAAAGCATATATCTATATTTATATTATAAATGGGAAAGTTTGTAAGGGTGGATGCTACCAAACGGATTTGGATGAAACTGGCCACGTAGATAGTTTATAACCTGGATAAACACACAGAATACTTTTGATACCGGAGAAATGATAATAATTTTTTTTTATTTTACCCCTAAATACATACCTACTAATTACATTATATTATATACTTTTCTTGTATTATTGAATCTTTAATTGTTGTTAGTCGTTATATCATCGGATTGGATTATTGTTTTCAGTAAAGATGTTATAATGTATGTTGAAAAGAAATAAAAAAATAAAGAAACTAAGCTTATATGCAAAAGTTATATCTCTCAGGGAATGCGGGTATAACTGTGCTATTAATAAAATATAATCTATAAAAATGTTGTAAAAAGAGATTGCAGGCGTAATCCCAGGAACTTGAAGTTTTTTTTTCACTACTTAGAATGAACGTAATTCAAGATGGGCATAGCCCATGTTATAATACCGGATTACATTTAATCCCTGGCATCTAATTCCGAACAACTGTATCGAAATTTATCATTACGTAAGCGCTGTAAATGTGTTTGTAAACAAGAGATAGTTAAAGCGATGAGGAACATTCAAGAAATAGCTACGACGTACTGAAAATGTGTCTATGGTCATTAATAAATCATAACTAACCTAGGGGCACGGTATCACAGCCATTTTGACGTCACCGCTCTTGAAGTTTTTCGTAAAAATCTTAATGCTTTCTAGAGTAGCTCTTAGTTCAGAGTCCGTCTCGGGAAGTACCACCTTACCCATTTCCACCGTGAAGCAGTAGTGCAGTGGCATTACTGTGTTTCGGTTAGGAAGGTAAAGGGGCCGGTGAAATTACAGGGACATGAAACTAAGCAACCTCACGTCTCAGGGACGACAAAGCGATTGCGACGAAGCATTGGCGATGTCCCTGGTGTTGCAAATGTCATAGGCGGCGGTGACCACATTCCATCAAATGGACCGCCTGCTTGTAAGACGGCCCATGCGGTATACAAAAAAAAATGATTTCATTGACAGTTACTCATTTTAAATTTACGCCATAAATTTGTCTTTGAAACAATAATAAATCGGTTCCTTTGATCTTCATTGCCTGTAAAAGGTTATAAATAGATATTTTCGGTACTTATCTGCGCGCCGCACAACTTTCCGCCTAAAAGCTAGAATTTTCCATGAGCCATTATTACGAACTCACTACGGCTTAATCGGCACCAACTTTTTAGCCCTACATATGAGCTCACCCCTACTTTTTTAGTTTTTAGGGGGCCGCAAAAGGAAAATGAAATACGAAAACAAGGCTACATTTAAATGCGATCGATATGTCATAATATTTAACCAAAACTACAGAGAGCAGCGCTTAACTTAATAAATACATCTCTTTCTATTTAAATAAGATGTAAAGAGATAGGCAGGCTTATTTGAATGATATGCTTATATGATTGATGCTCGACTAGTAGAGCTCTTAGTGCAGAGTTCGTCCGGGGAAGTACTACCACCTTACCCATTTCTGCCGTGAAGCAGTAGTGCACTTGTGTTACTGTGTTTCGGTTAGAAAGGTAAGGGGGCCGGTGAAATTACAGGCACATGAGACTTAACAACTTCACGTCTCAGGGTCGGCAACGCATTGGCGATGCCCCTAGTGTTGCAAATGTCCATAGGCGGCGGTGACCACTTACCATCAGGTGGACCGTCCGCTTGTTTGTCGGCCCATGTGGTATAAAAAAATAAAAAATGATTTAAATAAAACTGACAGAGCTTTCTTTTGAATTTTATTAATTCAAAATATCTGTGTTAAATAGTTTAATCCAAAACCGAATGCAAAATTATTATGTAACTGCCAAAAAAAAACGTAAAAAATCGTAATTAGTATAATAAACTAAAAAAAACTAAACAAACACGCTCTAGGCTCTCTTTTCTCGAGGGGTTTCTTAGTATAGTAGCATCTAAAGAGTTTAATCTAATCCTTGTTTGATCAGACCCTTGTTGTAAACTGTTATATATTAATCATCATAATCAGCTGACCTCTGTCTACTGCGTACATAGGCCTCACCTAAGGCATGCCACTGAGCGTGATCTTCAGCTCTTTGTTTCCAACCGCTGCTAGCCAGTATGGGTATATCATCGCTCCATCTAGCCAGAGGGCGCGTCAAAATATAACAAATGAACGCAAACTCAAGGTGTACACTAGAAAGAGTTCTACTACCCACCTCCTGGCTCCATCATTAGATCAACTTACTGGCATCCTATTATCATCTGACGATATACTTGTAAAGTTTCATATCGATAGTTTAATTAGAAGTAGGTTTAAATGGGCTTCCAAGATTTTATTATTTATAAAATGAAAAAAATTCTGGTAAATATATTATTTTCTTTTTGGTAGTAGCAAATTGTTAACTATGATGAATGTTTTATGAATAGAAATATTAACAAATCATGCTAGTATGTACGAGTATATCTTTAAAAAGATCCACAACTTCACTTTTCTGTAGACTAAAGTTTGTAAGTGACTTAATTCAATACAAACACAGCATATATGTTTTCACTCACTTAGAAACTTCATTAAAAAATATATATATATGGTCAAAATAATCCGTCTATCCACCTTGGATAGACAAACAGTAAATCTGTTTTTGTAGAATTTTTACATAACAATCGACGCACCAAAATTCTCATGTAATTTTGCGTTTTTTTTTGGGCCCGCCATTGCAATTAAACAAAACAGTTTCAAATGTTATTCCATTATTTTGCTGATGTCTAGAAAAGGTTAAACAATAAATATCCTCGAACATTTTTCACACGCGCCCACACGATCGCAAACTAAGCAGAATTTATACTACAAATAGATTTTGTTTTCGAAATACATACTAATATTATTAACATACTTATACTTAAATACTTATAAACACGCAGAAACAGATATTAACCCTTAACCTAGAGTTTCAATTTTGATACCAATCTTTTAAACCGAATGTTCACATTACTATAAGTTTTTTTTTATAGGTTGGCTGTACGTATTTTACTGTTGTATAATATTCTTTCGAACGAAATAAAAAAAAAAACAAATGTCATTATTGTTTTATTTTATCTATGACATATAACTTGCGCGGAAAGTGAACAAGTAAACACATTTTACTAAAAGTTTTCTTGAATACAAATTTGATATATTTTCTTTTTCTGAAGAATATAAATACTTTTGAGGTAAGTGAATATAAACACGCAGAAACAGATATTAATAAACATTTTTTCATGAAAAAGTAAAGTACGGAATCCTCACTTTGCTAAACGTATCGTCCATCACCAGTTGTGCTGACCGTGCTGAGTTATATTCCAATAGATGGTCGATTCATAGTTAAAATTGGAAATTTTGTGTGAGTTTTACCTTGTTATCCGATAATTTATAATATTTTATTTTTGTTTCAAACTATTGCTAACCAATATTATAAAGAAAGAGAGCTTATTTTGTAAGCTTTTTATACTAGTAATCGCTCACTGGTCGAAACTCCAGTATAATAATAATTGAAAATTTGAGGAAAGCGCTTAAGAATTAAGATGTAAAAAAAACTGCTTTCATTGTTTTTTTGAAATACTAAAGCTCATCAATAACTACCTACTTAACCGAAATTGAAAATCGATTTACTAGCAGAAGAGAAAATGGTACTTAGTTATTTTGTCTTCGCCTTAGATATGTAAAACTTCGAAACCACTGCATATATTTCCAAAACCTTTCACTATTTGAAAGTTACATTATTTCCAAAACGACAATTATTATTAAAACATAAAATCCCTCGAAAACGCGAGTAAAACCGCGGGACGGTAACTAGTTACAGGAAATGCAGAAACGTGAGTACAGAGATAATTGTTCATTATTAAGGGGTGATGGAAAGAGAGAGCATTATTAATGTATGGTGCAATTGATTGATGAACAATATTAATTATGAAAGGGTGTTACACTGTAGGTACAGAGTAAATAAACCAGCCAACAGAATAACCTTTTAAATATTTTACGTTACTATAATTTTTGCAATTGATCAAACATCGATTAATTTTTTCACTTCTTTCTTGTCTGTAATGTGTTGCCAAGCTCCTGTCGGTGTTGAAGCCTTCTAAGACCCAAATTCTTAAAAGAGTACCAGCATTAAGTGATGATTATTATCAATTTCTTCATAGGATCGTGTAAAGTGCGATCATATAAATTTAGTTTAAATATACCGAAGTGTATGGTCACAATATACCAACTTATAAAACTACATACTTTTGTAAGTTGGCTGATTATTACTTACTAGCTGTCCCCCGCGGTTTTACCCGCGTTCCCGTGGGATGTCACATATATTATACATATAAACCATCCTCTTGAATCACTCTATCTATTAAAAAAATTGCATCAAAATCCGTTGCGTAGTTTTAAAGATTTAAGCATACATAGGGATATATGTTATGTATATTACTATTTAGTGATTAATCTGTGGTACCTTTTAATCCAAAAATAACGCTTTATCGTATCATCATTCATCATAGATCTTGTGGGTAGACAAAAATTTCCACTTAAAAACGTAATACCTACTTCGCAAACAAATCCCAGACTGAAAACGTTTTACCTAAACATGAAACCTTACAATGGAAAATGCAATAGGAGTATGACCTTTACATTAAAAGATAACAATGTTACCAATTCACTGTCCACTAGTATACATTCTGCACCACAACATTTTCGCAGCCACTTTGAATGCACGCACTACGCCGGACGGGCACTGCACAAAAATTGACTTTATTAAAAATTGAAAGCCCCGCAAATATGTTGTCGCCGCCGTGCGACGCAGTGCTTTCATATTTATTCACGTGTAAAAATTGTCAGCGAATACCAAATGATTTCTCAATAAATCCGTCGAGGACGTATGCTTTAAAATAGATTTCACCGTTTAATATGTGAGGCTGATCTGTGGATCGAAAGTATTATTAAAAATACCGCCATACCATATTTCCCTGTAATATTGAAGTCATTTTTTAAATACAGAAATGGTAGAATTGCATCTTGGAATAAACAAACAATATTACTGGCGTTTCTTTACAAACCTTCACTCACGTTTTGTTTCTCGGAAAATACATTGCAATTTTCTCGACCGTCTAAGTCTACTCGTAGATGATTAAATTCTATTTTTAAAATCCAACCAGCAAGCGATAATAAAATATTTATTTACACTTAAATACACCTGTACCGACTAAACCAAGATATTTTTGATTTGATTTAGAAGAAGCTTCAATAATAATGGGCGTGTCGTATTATTAGGGGGCGAAAAAAGATAAAAATTCAAAATTGATGGATTTTTCGTATCAAAGTCGTTTCGGACTGAAAAGCAAATAAAAGAACTATAACTGGATCCCTTTGAGTCTAAACCGAAATGTGTGGATAAAATTTTAGATTCCTATTCGTTTGTTTATTTGGCCGAGATTGGATTCGAACGTACTTTCTATAGCAATCTACATTTTTTTCAGATACAAAAATGTGTGAGCTAGTTCTAAATCTGAGCTTTCTAACCATATTTATATAATTAATATATTCTAAAAAAAAACCTTCTTTTTTACATCAAGAAGGCCGGTAGACAGGCCGACAGCGCCTCTGATGGTAAGCGGTCTCCACCGCGTAGGGACTTTTAAACCCCTGCTGGTGCTCCAATGCGTTATCGATACTGAGACGTGAATCTGTCAACGTCAAGTTTGACGATTTCTCACCAAAATACAGTAATACAATATGTCATTTTCAACCAAATCGTAATTGTTTTCGAACCAAAACGTTCAAAATAGAAACAATAATTCATGCGTCCATCCTCACAAACACACATTCATAATATTAGTTTATTTATAATAACCAAAACACCAGCTACATCTACAGCTTTACGTTTCTTCAATTGAAATCAGTTCATTCTGCGTAACTGAAACAAAGAGCTTTGAGTTCGTGTAATTTAAATAACAATGTTACTTATTTCTTTACTTGGAAATGAACAATTTAATTAATAAACTACAGGGTAATTTCTAACGTTAATAGACATGTTCTATTCCAGCTTAGTATAAGTTTTTTTCACTTATATTAGCACTTATATGGTGTGATGAAATTAGGATTCATATGAGAATGAGAAAGTAGATTCCTTAACTCACATAATATTGATGTCTCGCTACCTTCGCTATATTTATCTCTCGATCTAAAGGATCTAAAGTTCCGGAAACTAAATAAATATAATAAACATAACATTAGTCAACTAGTGCTTCAATTAATTAAACAGAATAACAAAAGATATTATTAATTACGAGAGATATATATGAGATAATTGGATTATTTAAATAATAGGGGCATTCGATACCACTTTGATGTGGTTTGGGAGTGTTTGGGCAATTTCCTGTTATTAACCATTATGCTCGTCGGTTTTTTGTCATTTGATATCCTATGATGCGAGGGCATGTAACGATAGTAGGTATGTACACTGAAACTGCATTGTACTTTCGTTAAAATTGTTGGACATGTTGACATGTTTTGAAATGATAACGTATTTTACATGGAGGTTAGATAGATGTGTAGTGACATTAAATTCGAGACGAGAATTCATATCGCAATATTGAAGGTTTCTCAAGATTTGACGATATTATATAGAAGCTTTCGAAAACAGTAGAATTATTCCTGTCCTTTTAAAGTAAAATATGCTAGTGAGTTAGAAAAAAGTAGAGAATCAGTTGGCGCACGAAGCTTACAGCTTAGCCTGGTGGAAGATCTTCCCTTTCAAATCGAGTGGCCTCACGCATCGCTTCTCCATAGATGTTGTATTATACGCATTCTTATTTTACACACACTGAGTATATACCAACGATGGCATTAGAATCGTATGCATGCCTATATACTAGGAGGGTTTTATGCTCTGTCTCTGTCATTAACTAAGCAAACTCGCGAGAGGTCCGCTCACCGAATCCTTGTGGCTCTACGTCAATATCTTCGTTTCAAAATCCAAATCCATGTATTCAAACAAACAATTTTTTTTTCTTGGATAAACTAAGTATTATGCGCGCAAGGGCTAATCTAGTAGACGCATTATTTCGTTATCCAAGATCCATTAGCGAATGAAGTCTGTCTGACGTAAATGCCTTTACTCCTTTGTTAGCTTCATTATATCTAGAAACATGTTTACGGATTAGTCAATTGATAGTCTTTAGTACAAGGGTCGCATCGTCTGCTCTATCAATTAACTAGCTACCGTACCGTGGTTTTACGTATCACCGACAGATCCAATGTATGACGAGATAATAACATAACATATGTGATTTTGGAAAGAGATAATATGAATAAAGAGAGAAGTGAAAGAACAATGATATGAGTTGAATAGTTTTAGAGATTACCTCCCACTTCCAAATTTACAAAAATACAAACTTAATTGAAAATTTTATTTACTTCTTTATAATCTTTATATTTTTTCTAAAGATAATGAACACCATAAAGATCGATGTTACCGAACAATTAAAACGCGTCAAATGCACATGAAGTGCGATCTTAGAAACGCGGCCAAGTTCATGTCGGGCCGCTCACAGTAGGGTTCTATAGTTGCCCGTCATTATTATGACTTCTCTCTTTAATATAATGGTCGACTTTAACTCTTTATCTTGCAATTTTAACCGGCATAGTTTTCCTTTTATCTTCGTTATATACTTTATAATTAAATATACGCAGTATATTGCTAAGCTTTGTTTGTAATCGAAAGTTGTTGCTTAGTTAGTACCACGTTACTTTCATTGTATAGTTTGTCTTAAATTTGTAATATCAGCAACTTTGAACTTCATATGTACCTATTAGGAGCCTAGCCTGAACAAAATTGTTATTGAATTTTTAAATGTAATAGTTAGCTACTATATTACCAGCCTACGGTTTTACTTTGATTGTTATATTTTCTTGAGATAAAAAGTATTATATATGTCATTCCAGGGAATGCTCAATTTATGAATAAAGTTTCATCTATATCGGTAGTGTTTGCCTAATAGTAACAAACATCCATAATAGTTTTTCACATTTTGGTACCAAAAATTACGGTTTACAAACAATAAAGACTTAGCTCTATTCGCCGCTTTTGTATTTTATACTAAAAGTTTATTGTTTCAGCATGAAAATGGTAACTGACAAACATAGACTTTTTAAATCTTTTATCTTTACATAGACTTGTGTTTGACCACAAAACCAACGTAGTGGGAGCCAGGATCGTATGCAACCTCTCGCTTTGAAATATAATGGTTACTGGTATTCACAAGTTTTGTATTTCACTCAATTGTTAGTCTGGTTTGATGATGCCAACATTTGACGTACGTAGAATCAATTTTAGCTAGTGTTTCATGATTCGTGGAATAGCAAAATTTGAATATATTTGTTGTGAATATTTGAGTTACAGTAAAATTACATTTTTAACTAATAAAATATCTCAATTGTTTATGAAATGGGATTTATTAAATACGTGTCGCTATTAGCAAAATTAGTGTCCTTGGATTATGCTTAACATGTCATCACGCCCATTATCCCCGAAGAGGTATAGAGATACATTTTAAGTCCCAAAATGACATCTGGTGATTATCATCGGCTCTCCAGTATATTACCAAACCGCGCATACGGGTATATCTGAACATAGAAACTTTAAAATGACCTACCCCAGTCCGAGCATCGAAGTTAGAACCTCCGGTCTCTAGCCTAGAATACCAGTCAACAACAAAAACAAAAGTCAGCTATATTTAATAGTACCATACACGTGTTTCGTGTATTTAATTTAATAATTTCGTTGTGAAATAATACAATAATAATCTGGGATTAAGACGGGATGGCCTTAGTTCATATTACGGGGCCGGTCTTAAAATAATCTGTTGCCGAGAGTAAATCTCTTTGTACCTTGTTTAGCCTTGAAAAATAACATTTATGAGGTACCTTTCTAGGTATGGAAATATAGCGTGTGTTATTATTATGTTAGAGTTGTTCTCGACATCAGTTGCATTGCGTCTTCGAATCGCGAGTTTATGGTCTCGAGTTAAACAAAAAAACAGGGTGTGTCGTAATGACACACGATAGACGACATTTTAACTATTTATCAATCCCTTTTGTATCACTTCTTGCATCGATAAACCCTTCAGAAAAGATCAGAATTTCAAAAGGCCCATTCAGCAGTTTCCATAAAAAAGTTTTAGATAAAAAAGGACTCAAATTATACCTACCCAAATATTCCAATTTTCTGGGCAATATTTCAAAATAATCTTAATCAATCCAGCCGTTCTCAAGTGATGTACTTACTCACAGCATTTAATTTGTTGTTTATATACATTACTATAATTACACTTCTTTTGCGTGACGAATCGTGTATCGATTCGTAATCTTACCTGTCGCCATAAAATACGTATACAGGCTGTTAAATAGTTAAAAGCACATATAACAGGGCCTCTGACATATTTACAACGGTTGAATCGGCTTGTATAATGTTTTATTGTCATATAAAGATTGCTGCAATGCTGTAGGGTTATTTTTTACGACACAGTATTATATTATCAGTCGAAGCAAGCAGCACAAACCAAATATGTAGAACCCTGAAGTTGTCATTATTTCGATGTTCACCTCGAATATTTTATTGTATCTTCTCTATAGACGAGAAAATGAGTAAGGTGATTTTCAAAAATAAACTTTAAAAATGTAAACTAGATAGGATAAGTTCATAAAAGAAACATAAAACAATCTTTTCAACGGCTTATTATAAATTATAAGTATTAATTATTATTTAAGAGAGTGCACTATACTCGCCAGCAAACTGTTATGGAGTTTGGCGAATCTTAGCTTATGTATACTGTATATTCTTTCCGATGATATAAAAAAAAAAAAAAACAAAAATTACTAGTATAAGTCTAAGTTATTTAATTTATGAGTATAGATTATATTAAAAAAACTTACTTGTCAAAGCTGTTTACGGCATCCGATGGCAAAGTATATTTAATGAAACATAGAGTGAAGTCTTCTTATGAAGTTTTACAATTAATAGTTTTTAGTTTGGATTTTACGTCTTCATTTAATAGGACTTGCCCCATGTAAAGAATATTCCAGGATATTTATTTATTATAGTATCCTACTAATATTATAAATCGGGAAGTTTTTGAGGAAAGTAAAGGAATGTAAAGACGTTTGATATTCTTTCACGCAAAAACTACCAAACGGATATGAATAAACGTTGCATATAGGTAGAGCATGCCTTGACTTTTTCTCTCGGTATAATTTAACGGTCCTGCGTAACACGTGTGAAACCGCAGGGGACAGCCGGTGAATAAGCCTGTGTAGTACAATAATAGTCAATATTATTTCGTAGACTCTCGGCCACTTCTGATCTTACTAATAAGGTAATGGTTTGCAAAATGTATCTTAAGTATTAATCGGCTAACGCGAGGTGGAATCTACTTATATTACAAATGCGAAGATTTTGAGAATGGATGCATATTTGTTACTCTTTACGATTAATCTTGGCACGTAGATTAGTTCACTACCTGGCTAACACATGGTTTTTATATTGGGAAAATATAACATCCCTCGGGAACGGGGAAAAAACCGCACTAGATAGCTTGTTAGTTATAAGTTTAGCATCGACCTATCCTCACTATTTCAAAACAATATCATTGGTAAAACTTATTTATTACAGATATGGCATCAAAGATTGTAATTATCTGCATTCTATAGTCTAACTTAGCCGACGTCACAACAATAGTCAATATTCCAATCACCCCTGAATTCTGGTTTAATTTCGTAGTCGATCGGACCTCGTACATGAGTGTACGCACTCAAATAAGACGCATAGACGCCACAAAACACCATCGAGTTGAATCAAACAGATTACAATATTCCATGATATGCTCATGTTTCGTACTGATTATTTATTAGACCGCATTAATGCTGATACACAAAGCAACTGCATCTTCCCTCGAAGGTTGGTTGTAAGGATAAGCAAGTTAATCAAACTAAGTTCCAAACGAGGCAAGTACGATGGAAACGCTAACTAATGCAAGAGTCAGTTTGTGCCACATTCTAGTAACAACTTGAGAACAAGCTGTATGTTTTGCTGAACTTTCGAATCTTCCTGAATAACCATTGGAATACGCTTTAGAACCGTGTGTTAGTTACAATTTTATATGCATTAATAACAAAGATGTTTATTTTATGTTTCAATAGACAAGAGCCGGCTATACGATTATACTACAAGTCTTATTTGGCCATTTAATATACTTTTAATAAAACTAAACAATACAAAGCAGGAATAGATACATAACGTTTGCTTTGAAATTATTTTGAAGACCCAAATTGACATTACTTTTACGACTGACTTGGCGTCCCGTATAAGTGACGTCATTGCCAATTTATCTAAATTCTTTTATTTAGATTTGATCGTATTTGATAATAATAAATATCTTGGGACATTTTTAACACATCTTCCCCCTTATTCAGCTAATTCAAACTTCGTCGGCGAGGCGCATCATCGGAGAGCTTATCTCTCACGTCATTAGTAGTATTAGCGTAGTTAGCGAAAGAGACAGAGCACGGAGGCCACGACAAAACATTCTCGAGTTAGTGTCATTTTCATTACAGAATCGAGCCCCTGATTCCAAACAAACCAGAGCTGTAATATGGGTAACAGATAATTGATATACTTCAATATTTTTCTTCTAAATACGTACATAATATTACATCAATACAAAACAAACAGATCTATATGTTCGTGCACAGAATTTTTTGTCTGAGAGAGAATCGAACCACGACCCGTGGTGTAGCTGGGAAGGTCCCGAAGCAAGATAACTGTTCCACCATAAATTTACAGTCTTATGAAAGGTTCGGCTGTATCAAATGAAAACATGATGAACTGAAAGAATATACAAAAACAAATATCTAGTAACTAATTTCGCGAAAGTATTCTTTCTGTCCGGCGCAGCGGCGCGCCGCTGCGCCGCTGCGCGGTCGGCGAGGTAGCTCGTCTGTGGTGCTAATGCGTCGACTCAATGACAGTAGGTCTAATACGACCAGGGGCTCGACTCTGGAAGGAAAATGACACTAACTCGAGGATGTTTCGCGGCCTCCGTGCTCTGTCTCTTTCGCTAACTACGCCAATACTAATAATCACGTGAGAGATAAGCTCTCTGAGGCCTACGTGCAGCGGCTCGCCGACGAAGTTTGTATTAGCTGAATCCTTATTCATACATAGAATAAGGGCTGAAAATTACTAGTGTAGAAGCAGAGTCGATTTCCTGTTGAGTTTCCATTTTTGGGAATTAACAGAGGAGGAGATCCAGCAAAATATTTGGTTTTGTATATCTTACAATGGATTTCCGCAAGGTCACGCAAAGTCATTTAGTTAGCTAACTGAAATAACACAAGCAATGATCATTTCCAACACTAATGTAATTATGTTCGAAAACAATCAATCTGGAGCTATTTAATGCGGAAACGCGTGAAATATTCACTTCACTAGTCAAAGGTAATTGAAAACTACTCGGCGTAACTACAACACTGACAGACCGTGCGCATATTATTTTAACAAATTTACAAATAAATTTTAATGAAACTGTGTTCGTGTAATCAAAGCGTGATGAACAAAGTAAAAATTTCAATCAACCAAATAAACAAATGTCCAATTAATTCATCATTTATATTTCAGTTATTGATCATTCTGGTAAATATTATAAATATATTCTAGTAATATTTATTAATGCGAAAGGTTTTGGGGCTGGATGTTTGTCTCACTTTGCTAGAACCAACATAACAAGTAGCATCCTTCAAGAACGCACAACCTACAACAAGGACAACTAGTTGCAAATAAATAGGATGTCGACTATACTTGACGGATGCCCGCGAGACAAGCATCCTGTTTATGTCTACACGGCTGATATCAAATCTACACTTTGGGGCAATTAAATAGCGCTCTCAAATTAGATATTGAATTGTAAAAACTAATAACTCCCTTAAATCAGCTTAAGTGAAGCCAATAAATTTTCCCCATTTATTAATGAAATAAAAATAAATTGAAAATAAAAAAAACAAAAATGAACTGATATCTCTATAGTCACTAACTTGTTTTACGTCACGAAGATAAGGGGTAAATATGTAGCTCGAGTTAATTGCCACCCAGTGTAACTAACACACCTAGGTAAGTTAAGTGGGTGTCAAAATACTTAGAAGATCAATTATAATCGATGTCGACAAACAACATTTCAGTCTGTCTACCCACTCCAAATAATGTAACAACAATAAAAATCCTTTTTTAGGATAAACCACTACCTACGTAATTTATAGCACAGCCATAGACTAGAAAGAAAGCGAGTTGCGGGGGGTTAAAAGGTACCTACCCTCACCTCAGCATAAACCTCCGGTTAAAACTCGTGATGGTAAAATCATGACCATAAATAAAACAACGGAGAGTCTTCAATGTATCTGATTTCATGATTCATTCAGTAATTTTTATTTAATTTGTAGAAGAATCAACCATACACAGTATCTGTCGCTGTAAGAAGTAACAGAGCTGTTGCTCGTAAATAAGTGTAGGATGTAAGGTATTATTTCGGGACTGTAACTACACGGCCAAATAAAAAAAGAATTACAAATTACATGTTATTACTTTACACACTCCCATCTTCCCAAACTACGAGCCAGATACCAGATGACAACTTCGAATTAAATTTAGCTTTTAGATAGACTGACAATCGGAAAACATAAAAAATCCCTCAAACCAAACATCGGAAATAAAGCATTCATGCTATCATTAATATAAAAAAGTTACTGACTTTTTTTATTCTCTTGCCCTTCACGTATTGTCGATGCAACAGATCAACTCGATTTTTTGCGTACACAATCCTATACTTATTATTAATTTAAAAATAGTACGAGCGGAATCTAAAACAAATAGAAAAGTTCATAAATCAGTCACGTAAAGCTTGTGTTACAACCCCCAAATAAAAATCGAGTATCAGTGTAGACATTCAACAAGAGGACTGACTTGTTATTCGACGAGAGTGCACTTTCAATTGCACAAAATTGACAAGCCTATTTGGTTTGGGGTTAGATATCCAGATTGGACAGCGAGCTCTTATTTAAATATTTGTACATATCCACAGTTCAGGCTTTCAAAAATAGTACTCAACCTAATTGTAGTATTTTGGAGGTCTGTAGCAATTTCATTGATGGAATAGTTGGTTTTTTGGTTAGTAACCCTATTCGCCTAATTGGCTCGCCATACGCCTGACGGGGTGGGTCTGATTTCCACCTAAAATAGACATTTGTGAACGTGTCTCTGTATAAATATCTGTTTAAGGATGTATTCAGAAGAAAGAAGTATTATTAGTAGATCACTAATGTGGATTTCTTAGTTCAATCTCTGTTTAGTTTGAGACCACAAATTATCTGTTTAAACGTTGGTCTTCCGTTTGTAATACTAATATTTTAAAATATATGTCGTTCGAGTAATTTAAAAATTAGGGAATAATTATAACTTTTTCTTAAACCTGATATAGAGGGCAGATGAACGTTATATTATTACCTTGACAACTGTCGAATTCTGATCAGATATCTAATACTTTTATGTACCTTACTAATAAATTGCTTTAATGTACAAAAGCTTCTGATTCCAATAATGAGAAAATCCTCTAATTAGAATTAAAATTGTTATTCGTTTATTATTCAGTGGAACTTATAAATACTCTCACTGTATCTAAGCCAATTTGCCAAATAAACATAATTCAGACTTTTCCTGAAACTTAAATATTCAACTAACGGAATAATTTACGTTTCAGATTACGGAGTCACTCAAACGGCTTCGTGCCAGCAAGAAGTCTTCCCGCTTCGCCGAAGACATCGACTTCGAGAACAGCGTCTCCAATCTGGAGAACCGCGTGAGGATCTCCGACAAAATCCTCGAAAGCGTTGGCATCGGCCAATCGGAGGTGAGCGGCGCCAGGAGGGCCCTACAGGAGAACGAAGAGCGCACAGAGAAACGCATCGCTCGCAGATTGAACGAGGATAACTCACTCACAAAATGGACAGCACTCTCAAAGACTATCGATGATGAATCTGCTGCAGTGCAACGGGCCAGAGCATCCAGAGCTCGTCTGACCGATCTTGAAGATGAAATGACAGAGTTGTCGGAGAGGACCGCAGCGAGGGAGAAGCGCGCCGCCCGCCTCAGGGCTCTCGTTGCTGATTCTGAATCTGACACTACAGTTTCCGCCTCTAAAGTTACTATCAGAACCGAGAGGGAAAAGAAACAGGTCACCTTTTAAGTGAATCTCACTCTCTCTGGTGTGGGGTACTCTCTACTCTAAGCTCTAAGTTTCAGAGTACCGTGAGTCGACTTCGTATCGAGGTAGTTGTGTTTTGCGCCATTTGTCAATGTACAAATTGGGTTGATGTTTATTTTATTTATAGGTTCTTTGATAGAATAAAGCCTTACGTATTTCCCTGTTTTTATTGATTGACTTATGTTTGTTTTATATAAGATATTACGGATGGTTATAATAAATTAAGACTTTAATAGGTCCGTGTATAAACTTCTTGAAATTATCGGGTGTGAATACTCGTGCAAAACTACACAAAGCCTAGAAAAATGGGCATTCAAGTGCCAGTGCTGGAACACGCTGGTCAGTGCTGGGTGACATATATTCTACTTGAGATAATTCAGTCTGAGGGTTGCTACAAAAGTTTCCAGTCATCATGTTATCTATCCTTACTCTCGCTCCTTTCCCTAAAAATGTTATCTTATGATACCATTCGACCTGGCCAGTATTAATAGTCACTACTTTCGATCATAGAGCTCCCCTCCTCAATGAAATCAATTTGATGGTTATTTGGATGTTTTATTATGAAGGTATCGTTTTACTTATGTCAGGTGATCCTCAAAAATTAAAGACTTGCAGAAAAAATTGTAAGTAACAAAAAAATCAAATCGCTATCGATCGACAAGAGCTGTGACGTCGTATGTGTGATGATAGGAACGCAGAATATTGCTTTGACATGAGGTAGCAAAATTTTAGCATGCATTTTCATTTTCGATTTCAACGACCAAAATAAAATTACTTGCGATTGATTGAACGTTACATTACCAGTATTTTAACTAGTTAACGTCTTTAACGATATAAAATTTATAATTGCTGAACTTTATTTTGAAGTCTGTCGCTGAAATTGGCCATTAGTTTAAATTAAAGTCGAAAAATTTATAACAATAACTAACTATCACGGCACACGTCATATTGATGTCGATCTCTATTATGATCATTTTTCAAATTATAAAGCAGTAGAAACTATTTGTCAGTACTATGAATACATTTATTAAAAAAGAGCTGAAGATCGAGCTCAGTAGCGTGCCATTGGTGAGGCCTATGTCCAGCAGTGGACGGAGATAGGCTGATGATGATGATTAAAAAATAATTGTGGGCAAAAGAAAAAAAATAATCGGACACAAAAATCCTTTCGTTTTGTTTCTGTATGTTACACGCTGATCTCTAAAACTACAGTACGGTTCTTGCGGTTTTTACAGGTAGATTAAGGTCGGCTTTTTTTTTATTTAAAGCTGACGAGAGTGAAATGTTTAGTAAATTTTTGTGTAAGTTCTCATTTAAAGATTTGAAATTGGATAGACTGATAGATAACCTCACAAATAATTTTGAATGTAATACAAATAAGCAATTACATGTTATTTTGTGATTAGGCAATAGGCATGTCGATTAATAATTGTCAAGAATATATTTTTTTTCTCGATCCCATATTAAATCAAAATAATTACTTTTAGGCATATATATTATATATTCAATATTTTACGACTTAATATTCAATTGTTTTGTACAATGAATTATTTAGAGTTATAATTTCAATACATATCTAACGAATGAATAAGGACTTAGTTACTAACATAAACAAATATATACATAGAAAAATACAAAAGCACTTAAAATTACATTAGTTACTATATTATGTACACTAATAAAACAAAACCGAAAATTTTGCTAAAATAAAAGGTCCTCTAAATGCTCCATGGTACCCATGATACTAGCGGCGTTGCCCCGCTGGATGGTTAAGCTTAGTCTCTGGGCAAAAAAGTCCCTGGCTCTCAAGTCCCCAGAGGCTAAGACCAAACGCTTGCCTATATCCTCAAAGGCACATTTTGTGTCAGATGACCATGGGCCCATGGTTTCCATCGCAAGAGCCGCAAATTCATAGTCGTCCGATAGACATGAGTATTTGCGACGCTTGAGGATCTGTGCATTTTCCGCAGCTGCTCCTGCCCCGTGACGGGTGCTTGAGATGTGGGAGGGTGCCAGTGTATCTACATAAGTAACGTCCCACACCAGGGCACGACCTAGTCGCCACGGCACTAATGTCATACCATCCGGTCTCTTGCCATCGTCTCTGGATAGGCCACAAGGCTCCAGTTTTGCTGGAACAGCGGCGGTGACAAGAGCCCGGTGGATTATATCGTTAAGTGTGGCATGGCGGTATATGCGGCCTGCACTTTTTGCACAAGATAGACCATGGCGCCCTAGCTCATCGACATGGTATCCACAACCGCGGCAGGTGTGGCGCTCGCAAATTTTAGTGCCTAAGCGAAGACATATGGCGATACGGAGCACCGTCGCATCTAAAAGAGTGACCTGATTCCTTTTCCGAAACTGCAAGTAGTCTGGCTTTATCCACGTCATTAGAATGCTCAAGAAGACAAGCAAACGTTAATTTTAGCTGAGGCAAATCCCACCCTCTCTGTGACTCTCGGTTTACTGGAAGGTTTTCCCCCGGATATGAAGAAATCCAGTGAGCCACTGCATCTGCTTGACCACTGACACGAACATCAGCTATGGATAAAATTAGGATCTTGCTGATGAGTGTCAGAGTGCTGTGGGTGGATGAAAGAAATGCTGGAAGTGCTACGCTAGATGCAGTGCGAATACCGAGGCCACCTAACCTAATAGGAAGCGTTGCTTGTCTCCATGAACGATCGTCAAACTGTAAATTTAGAATTTTGGTTAGTGATTTTTTTAAAACATTGTCAATGGGTTCAATTAAAGTTCGTAAATGCCAGATGCTACAGCTACGTAGGAGGTACAGGAATATTGGTGTGAAAAGGCACAGTCTTAGAATGAAGAGCGCCATGTGTGGTTTTATTTTGTATAATAGGTCAGAAGACAGATGGAATTTTTCTATTTTAGAATTTATATGGCTTGGAAACGTATCGTTGTAAATAGGTGCACCAAGGAGAGAGAGGCTGTGCTTGTCAGATACACAAATGTTTGGTATTAAATTATGAAACTCACTCATGAGCTCTAATTTTTTAGCATCGCAAATGTGTTCTGAAAAATATATTTCGCATTTGTTAAAATTTAGCTTGAGACCAATGCTGTCGAAGCTGCTCGTAATCGTTTTCAGGTCTCGGAGAACTGAAGACGCGTCTCCTGCCAGTGTTCCATCATCAAGGTACCAAAGGTTAAATTTGGTCGTTAAATTTTGAATGATAGGATTGATAGCCAAACTGAAGATTACTGGTCCAAGGGGATCTCCTTGCTGGCAGCCAACACAAGACTCAATTTCGTTGTCTCGAAAAAATAATTTGGAAGGGGCCCCATATGCTTGGAAAAGGTATTCGGAGATTTCTGGAAGTTCTCTTTCTACCTCTATTAAAAAAGAAGCTCTGTCAACTGAATTAAATGCATTTTGCACGTCAATTTTAACTAAAACATCAAAACCAGAAGATTGAAGAAATGTGCGGGCTGCGTGAACAGCTGCTTCGCAGCCACCTCTGGCTCCGAAGCCTAACTGTTTTGGCTGAAAAAGGGAAATCAATCTGGAGTGAAACTCCCGGCAGCATACTTTTGAGACCAGTCGCCTTATTGTATTTCCAACGGCGACTGGGCGGATACCTCCATCTTTCTTCTTTAGTGCAACTAAATTTGCTCCAAAGAGAATGGGAGTAATGTCGGTGGGGACTGAACCTGAGATAATTAGGTTAACTAGATCCGTAAGGTCTTTAAGTACATTTTTTCCAGGGTCCCCTAAAAAGGGGTCGGTTAGATCTTTAAGATGCTGTGGGGTGATTCCATCCAGGCCACCAGCTGAGCCATTGGGAAATGACCGAATGGCATTCAAAACAGTATCAGCATCAACAGTTAGGATCCGGTCTGAGGAGTGAGAAGGGATGATAGGGATGTGGGCTGTGGGTGAAGAGGGGTGTTTATCACGGAGGCTTGATTTGGTATCTAATGAATTTGGTGCAATTGTGTCTGAAGAAAACAGGAGCTTGGCGGCTCCTTTAATATTTCCATCTGAAATTTTATTCTCAATGAGTTTAATCTTATTGAAATGGTGACTGCTCCTTGAGTCAACAGCGGGCAATGAAGAAATGGATTGTGACAGATTATGTTTAATGATAGATGATAAGGAGCGGTTGTTACAGTTACCGACTATGTGAAATGATCGATATGTGAATGTTAGAAGGTCTTTCCAGGCCTGAGATGAATTTTGGGAGACCACCTTGGCCACACATGCACTGAAACTACAGGCTGCTGTTGCACGGGCTCCCTTAGGTACTCGTTTAAAAATTTTGCAATTATTCTTTAGAAAGGCCAATTTTGCAGGGAAATTATCAATACTTGGAGTCCCACCCGGACGGGTCAAATTGGGATCATTTAGGACCGCTGATGAGCATGAAATACCTGTACGGGAAACATGTTGACGACTGCAATGTATTTGCAATCCTCGTTGCCCCTTGAAAAGCTTTTTGTTGTCATAGATGGGACACTCAAGCAATGTGGGCGGGTTGACGACATTTGACATAATATTTTTGATACTATACACAATAAAAGAGGGCTAAAAATCATAAAATATTGAGACAAAAATAACTTAAAATTAAAATTAAAATAAGATTTCACTTGACACGCACACGGCAAAGCCAAAACGTCAGTGAACTATGGTCTCCAAGGTGATGAAGTACATAGTTGCCATGGTAGTCAGGTTACCATAGTAATCGAATAAAAAGCATCATGTCACTTTTATAAATTATCAAACACAGCTGATTTTGATTTTTTGTTATATGTGTGGTACATATAATATATGTATAAATAACAACATCATAGTAATAAGGCAATATACAGAAGACAATTCTTTTTTAAACACTTTTTGAACTCATGGATCACTCACATTCTTGACACTGTAATTTTATGTTTAACTTTTTATCAGAACTGTAGGTATAGCAAGCCAAGCCAACACTTGTGCAGGAGTATTGGACCTAAAACATTGCCTTTTAGCACTTTTCGCACACCGAGCTCAATGTAAAATATTTAAAAATATTTTTCAAACTATTGGGATTATTTTACGTGTGTCATACTCTTCTGTCAAAAAATATATAGGCTATATTGGTAGAAATCGTGATATATATTACTTTTTATTCAGTTAATAAATTAAATAAGCCCCAGCGAGACAGTTCATTCTGAAGATTGAGATGAGGTTTTTTAACTTGAAACAGGTGGATTAGAGTTTAAATACTTCATCTACAGATATACCTTTTTAAACCAGAGCAGCGCGAGTAAATCTCGTGTGGAGAATGTTCCCTATGATGCAGATCAATTTATAGAATTTACTATGTTATTTTGAGCTATTTATTTTTCTTAAAATTTTAGACACAGTAGTTTCGAAGATAAATGGTCAAGTCAAATTACTTAATATATTTTGTAAATAATTTAAAAAGTCTATGTTATAGAATAATACGAAAATGATATACCTACCACACACCATGGTTTCGTAAAACAATCTTAAATTTTCTTATTTGGCCCCAAGAGTGACCCACCAATTCAAAATTCTCAATTTTAAGTTACACGTCCGATTTAGGTTACATACATTCATGGCTAAGAAATTTCAGCATTGTCAGTCTAGTATATTCGAAGCAAAAAGTACTTTAAAAACGCATACAATACTCGCTAACTCAGGTGCGGAGCACCTTCGTCTATCACAATTTAATTAAATTACAAGTAGATCGACAAACATGCAGACGGTCCACCTGATAGTAAGAGGTCAGCGCCCCGGAAATTTGCAACACCATCGCCATCTCATTGCGTTATCAGCCTTGAGACGTGAATTTGTTGAGTTTCATGTGCCTGAAATTTCACCGACACTCTTTCCTTTCCATCCAAAACACGTTATACAGGTGCACTACTACTATATGTATGGAGGTAGTAGTAGTTTCGGAGATAATGTCCTACATTCATCAATCTGAAAGTTTTACCATTTTATAATATATATTAAGTAAGTACAGATGCAAGTTACGGGGGGGCAGTGGTCACATTTATGTATGCAACTTTTAGTTATCCAATAAATATGGCTTTTGTAAATGCTGAAAAAAGCAGATAAAATAATATTATATTATACAGGGTTTTAGTTATCCAATAAACTAAAGATAAATATTTGATAATGCTAAAGAATCCATATAAATTATTGTATAGGCTATATTTCTATATATATATAGCTCATACTCTTGTGAAATAAATCTGATGAAAGGAAATGAAAAAACAAATCAAAAACCTGGTGTACTTACGTCACCTGCACTTGAAATAGATAAAGAAATATTCTAAATTCTAAATAGTCATATAATACTGAGAATTTTAAAATACGCAATAAGGTAGGGTTAGTAGAAGCCAGTCTGGCCTCTGGCCTCTGCCGTCTGTCCTCTATAAGGTCAGCCCCTTCGGTAGGCGGCGGAAACCAACCCCATACCTAGAACCACCTTCTCACAAAACAGTATATTTTCAGATAATGCAACAATGTAAGTAATTTTCCCGGTCCGAATTCGCCGAAGTGGAATAAGGCGTGCTTACAACAACACACTAAAGATTCACCCCTATCAGATAAGGAGTTTAAGGCATAGATAATATGTGTACAAAGTTTCATGATGATCGGTTTTGTAGTTTTTGCGTGAAAGCGAAATAAACAAACTTACATTTATATTTATAATATATAAGAAATAATAATAGCGAACAGATACAAATAGAGACTTTGTTCTATACTAATAGAGATTTAAGAAGATTATGCGCTGAGATCTCAGTTAGAATTGATTTATGCTATCTGTATTGGCATCAGGCTAGGCTAACGAAATGACACAATGATCAGAGCCAAATTATGTGTCAATTCGGCACAAAGTCTGGATTAGAACTCATTAATAACAGACTAAATTGACCGTTATGACAAGTGACTTAACAATAATAATATAACGATTATTTTAAAGACGACGCGCTCTGGGGCTCGATTTTGTAAGGAAAATGACACTAGCTCGGGGATGTTTCGTCGTGGCCTCTGCTGTCTCTTTCGCTAACTACATAATCGCGTTAGAGGTAAGCTCTCCGAGGCCTCCGTGCGGCGGGTCGTTGACGAAGTTTGTATTAGCTGAATAAGGGGGCTGGTGGAGCGCGTTTTAAATGCAACCTTCCCATATCTTTAATTTCATGAATCATCTCAGTACAAACAATCCAATGTCCATGGCCATACAATAAGTTGCGTCGAGAAATTAACTTACTTTTAACTGGATTGACCTGTACGCTCCGAAAGAAAGAACCTACAAATAAGCTGACTCTAATATTGGTTCTCGAGGACGTTTTTTACTGAGAAGAGAAATTACTATTTTGTAATAACGAAAATAATCAAAACGAGTTTTAAAAGATAATATTTTCAAGTTTGAATACCACAAACTGCAACGGCCACATGCAGCAACTGTTCAAAGGGTACCCTATAACTAAGCCTCCATTGTCCGTCCATCTATCCGTATATAATAAAAAATATACACTTGATACTTCTATGCTGCTATATTAACAGATAATAAAAAACTAAGGGTCAGAATTTAAAAACTTTAAATAAAATAATTACAAGAAACGTGTTATTTTTGGCGTTTTGTTAAAGGAAGTAATTTAAGTGCGCGTTACCCAGAAAATTCCTACAGCACAATTGTTAGTATTTAAATTGTAATCATTAATGATATGGTGGAAGGCGTAATGGTTCAAAGGCGACCCCACACACAATCTCTCGGGTGCAGATTGAAATCTCTAGCCTTACCACAGTATTTCAAACCATGTGTTGCCGTCAATCCGCACTGCGCCCGCATAGTGGATTATGACCCATCCAAAGGCATCCCCCCTCTTTGTTAGGGGAGGGTGGTGCCTCTAGTGGATACGTACCCGATGGAACAATGACAAAATCCAGGCTTCTACTTACTATGGAGCCTTTACGTGTACAGGTAACAGCACCGGTAGCGCAAAATTGATTCCGTTCCATGGCTTCACCGTAGTTTCCAATATTATATTCTCACAATCATTATATTTGATCAGAGAATTATATGAAAAGTTTTATTAAAACTACTTTTATTACATCGTTTTTAGAAAAACACATCTCAACTAGAAAAAGAACAAAAAGTAATGGATAGTCATATACAAAACTAGCTGTGCCCCGCGATTTCATCGTGTTACCGAGGGAGATATAAGCTATGAGATATAATTTGATAAATAATATTTTGCAATTCCCACTTATCATTTTAAGGGTTGAATATTAAAAAACGATTGTATATTTAACGAAGTTTGAAGTGGATCAGACTAAGAAAACACGTTATTCCGTAAAAACTTTGCACCTCCGTTTTACCCCCGTGGGGGTGAATTTTCAAAAATCCTTTTTTAGTGCTACCCTACGTTATAAAAGGAAACCCCGTGCAAAATTTCAAAATTTCGCTTCTAACCCTTATAGCCCTACGTTGATATGTCAGTGAGTCAGCTTCTCCTTTTTGTATATAGATACACATCAGTAACATACATAAGTTACTTAACGCTAAAATGACAAAGAAAAGGTAAACCGGCTGGTAACTTTAATTGAGAAATAGAAAATGGTAGTTAGGCACTCCACTTAGTCACTTCACAGGTTCGAATCCCCCCACTAATTATTTGCTCTGTATAAGAAGTTCCTTAGAAACAAAGTTATGTAATGTGTTACAATGTTAAAAAGTATCCTACGTTGTTATTCTATTGTTAATCTGAAATGTATTATATCTGTTTGCAAAATTTAATGAAACCATACAACCTTTTCGGAGCTATACTTTCAAAAACTTTTGTAATTATAATAATAAGTCAAATTAAAATTATTTTTCCATATCTAGAAGTAGTGGAGCTCCTAGTGCAGTCTTCGTCCGGGCAAGTACTACCACCTTACTCGCCTCCGTAAAGCAGTAATGTTGAATTACTGTGTTTCGGTCAGAGAGGTAGAAAGGAAAGAGACCTTACATCTTGAAGTCTCAGGGTGTCAACTCATTGGAAATATTTCCGGTGTTTCAAATTTCTATAGAAGATCACTACAAGTCAAACGTATCTACGTACCTGTCTATATAGATACAAAAAAGTAGTTTTCGGGTTTGAAGACAACTCACAAAAGTTTCATCACTATCGAATAAATGGAAGTACCTGGATGGCCGAGCATTGCTCGGGATATCTTTACTAACGTGACTTCTACCGTATTCTCTTTTTTAAAGCACTGTCATATATACCTAGATACGAATTAGATGCGATAATAAAAGGCTCCCAATAACAGTATTTTTCACAAAAGATGTAACTTGAAAACCTTACCTTCTAATGACATTGTAGCAGTTTTCATTGCCTAAAAACACGGATAAAACGACATTTTCTGAAAATTAGTCCTAGCTAGATCGATTTAACCCCCCGAAACCCCCAGCATACTAAACGGCATGAAAATCGTTGGAGCCGTTTCCGAGATCCTAAATATATATACAAGAATTGCTCGTTTAAAGGTATTAGATTAGAAGGCATAGGGTACAATATTCTAAACATTAATTTACATATATATAAATAAAATACTTTGAGGGTAGTTTATCCTAATCTTCAGCTTGTCTGACATCCTTTGTGTAGGTCGGGCTTTATTAATCCATTTTCAATAGCATTACTAGATAGCAAACAGCGTAGAAGCCAATTTTCGATTTCCAAAGGGAATTATGAACCTTCACTCGCAAATGTCTAATGAGTAATACTATGTTATCCACAATACGTACGAGCAATCTTACGGAGTAAATGCTTGTTGCAGTATTACATATCTTACGTACCTGGATTGTAAATTAGAAACGTCTCAATAAGTTTGTTGTGAAACGACATCACTAATATAGAAATCTTACTGGTTGTGTAGAACTGTTCTGTGTAAACCACGCTATTCAGCTAATACAAACTTCGGCCTCGGAGACTGGATCTCTCATGTGATTGCGTAGTTGTCAAAAGAGACAGTGTTAAAGTCTCGAGGTAGACACCATTCGTAAATCGATACAATTTTTTTTTGGTGTTTAGTTTTTGCAAAACTCATAGTCAAAGCATTTTCTTATGTCATGTTGAATTGCAGTGAGATGTGGTAATGAAGGAAGCTACTTCAAAGTATCCAAGAATCGATATATTTCTTCAAAAATCAAACCCATTGCAGGTTGAACCAAACGGCATCACGGCATTCGACATCAACAAAATCGCATAAAAAAAGTAATTATTAATTACTAAAATTCATTGAATAAAAATAAAGCCCGTTACGACAATGCAACATTGTTTATAATTTGGAAAAACGCTGCATTATACTTCGCGGAAGCTCCCTTGCACAGCAAATAATAGAATTCTATTGAATGGTAATAATACCTTTGTACAGTTTCATGGAAAAGGATAATTGAGCTGTACGCTGAGTGGAATGGTAGAATTATTTCCTTCCCATAATCCTGTTTGTAATATTTTGCACGTACATTTTGCAGCATTGTCATGCGATTTCTATGTAAAATTATTTGTTCATGCATAACTATGATATATTCCAAGAAATGCAAGCGACTGTCTGTCTGTCTGATTACATGGTTGAATATCGATAATACATGCCTCTGACGACTAGTCATTAGACTAGTGCACTTTCTTGGAATATACGCGCGACGCTACTTACATATTCCCGACGTAGGTCTAATTGGAAAAGCGTCTGCGTCTAGAAAATAAAATAGATTATTTATCAGAGGGGAAAATAGGCAAGGTGGAAATTTCCGATAAGTCAATATGCAACTTCCCTGGATAAATTTAGTTTTACCAGAACGTAAATGGAAATTTCCGCTCAATTCCATTTTTTCAAATAGTTTGCACAATTTGTTTGGCTGCTGTTTATTGATTGCACTTCAGCTAGTTCAAAACGGTAAGCGATTTAATGGATCAAAGCGACAAGGGGCCACGAAATCTTATAAAATCTTGAATCTTATAAATCTTTTCTTTTTTTTTATGTTAAAGCGTTTTTTAGTTTTTAAGATGAAGACTTTTCATGTAACCTGGTACATACCATCTCTTTAGATGAAATAATAAAGAGCGTGTAAAAAGAAAATGGTATAAGTGATGTAAGGTATAGCTTCAGTAACTTTAAATTTGACCTTTATAAGTTCCTTTCGAGGGCCTAAACTGAATAAATGGTTTTGAATTTTTTGAATTTCAGTTACTATAGTACAAGCTCTGCTTAGCTTGGGATCAGAAAGCCATATGTAAAGGATATTTATTTAATTAAAAATCACTCTACATATGACCCTCTCTTTCTTTTTTCAAAGTAATAAGGGGTAATAATTAGAGTTTAGTTCAGCTAGATTTAAACCTTATCACACGCCAGCACTAAAATAATATACCAAAAGCGAGTTAAGTAGAAGTAACTTAAGAAGTTTTTCTCTTTTTAAAGGTGTAATAAAGTTAAGTGATTGACAACAAAACCAATCAAAAGGTCCCTGGGCTAACAACTACTTCATTAAAAATAAATAATAAGTATTACGAATTCTTACCGCTCGCACTACATTACTAATGAGACTTAATAACCTCATGTCTCAAGGTCGACAACGCATTGGCGATACCCCAGGTATTGCAAATGTCCATGGGCAGCGGTGACCATTTACAATCAGGTGGACCGTCTCTGCCTGTACTTTCTAGTATTTTTTTTTGTATTGACGATTATGAAAATCAAAAGAATTATACAATTTAATTTATCTAATACTAGTTGTATACATAATAGGTTGGGGAAAAAGATCCTTCGTATTTTTTAAGAAAATTCAAAACATATTTTAACATAGTTTATTTACATTTAACTAAAGTATGTAGGTACCATTTTGTTCGATAACTTTTTGCCATCTTGTAGGTAGGGACATGATCCCATTGCTATAGAAGTTTTGGGACTTCTGATCAAAATACTGCGACAAGTGGTTTTGACAGTCCTCTCGTGATGTTAACCTGACACTACCTAAAAAATTCTGAAGAGACCGAAACAGGTGGAAATCTGAAGGTGCAAGGTCAGGACTATACGGCGGATGCATTAATACCTCCCAGACAAACTCTCTTAATTTTTGCTGAGTGGCTAAAGATGTGTGAGGTCTAGCGTTATCATGATGTAAAACCACACCGCTTCTATTGATTAATTCCGGCCGCTTTCTCTCAACTTCTTGCAGTAGAGTTCAGAATCGATGGTCCTGCCTGGTGGTAACAGCTCATAATGAATAATGCCCTTCCAATCCCACCACACACACAGCATCATCTTGTTGCGAGTTAACCCGGGTTTCGCCACAGTCTGTGAAGCCTGACCGGCCTTTGACCACGATCTTTTTCGCACGTTCTTGTCGTACGTGATCCACTTTTCATCACCAGTTATCAGCTTCTTCAAAAATGGTTCGGTTTTATGACGTCGTAATAAAGAATCACAAATGAGTACACGGTTCATTAGGTTTCTTTCAGTGAGCTCGTGAGGTACCCAAATATCTAGCTTTTTTCTGTACCCATTTTTTTTCAAATGCGCCAAAACTGTTTTGTGGTCAATTCCCAATTCTTCAGCTACGTCGTAACTACTGATATGCCGATCTTGCTCCACTTTTTCAAAAATGGCATCCATTTTATCCGTAATGGGGCGACCAGAGCGACGTGCATGTTTGACATCAAAATTTCGCTTAAACCAAATTTGTGCTACTCTCACAGACACTGCACTAGGTCCATAAACATCGCAAATTTTTTTCGCGGCTTGCGTTGCTTTTTTACCTTTTTTGTAGTAAAATTTTAAAATGAATCGAATTTCTTTATTAGATTCACTCATCTTGGCGGTACGAAAAACAAATGCAAATCACACATTTTCCTAATTTGAATTTGGAATTATGTTCTTCAAAATTTAAACTTTCAATGATACCAAAACCAGCCAGATACAAATAGTATAGCCAAAGAAATTTTATTAAAAGTTCATACGTACTATAATGCGAAAAGACTTTTTCCCCAACCTAATATATTCCAATTACAAACATTTTAACAAAATTTTGAATATAAAAATCGTGCATATTGGTATTTTTAGCGAATTTTTCAAATGTAACAATTGCTATAAATTTAAAAAGTTTAATAGGTTTCAAATAAAAATCAACGAGTACATTCAGTCATTCCATCCTGTGATTCTCGGTAGCATGTGAAATATATTTTTTACAGACATTCATTTTAATTTCATTTCTTCTATTCACATAAGCCGAACGGGCGGTGTGTTGTACCTACAACAATAGATTTCGTTGCAAACACGCCCGTTAAAATATTTTGTAAAATATTTTTTAAGGTGAATCAATTTGTAGACCGTTTAAATAAAACTGGTAGTTTGTAAATTTATACGATACCGCATTAATACATTTAATTTTCTGCGTACACTTATGTACATATGGGTATGTCAATTTATACAGGGTGACTGGTGAGTTACCTTCGATACTTATGGAAAGTACTCGGTACTGGATTCTCGTTAAAATGATATAATAAAATTAATTTAATTTTTTATTAAATTTTTTTTTTAATTAGCTTAATTTTTTATCAAAAGTTCTCTAAAAATAAGTGCAGATGTTGCCCGATTCTCAGACCTACCCGATATGCACACACAATTTCATACAAATCGGTTCAGCCGTTTCAGAGGTGTTTGTTGACAAACACCACAACATGAGAATTTTAAATACAGTTAGTAAGGATAGGGATTGTCTTCAAATAAATTAAGTTATTGATAGTTAATAAATCCTCCTATCAGTGTATTGGTAAAAAAGAGTAACATAATCTTGTTTTCGTTTGCTTATTATTTGACTTACTTTTCACAATAGTAGAAACAAAAGAAACAAATATTTTCGGTTCCGTAGTCACGTCTCAAATTAATTTACCCTTATATCTTCGTCCTTGCCGTCTGTTGATTAGTCCATCAGTCCGTCAGTCCGTCAGTCCGTCAGTCCGTCAGTCCGTCAGTCCGTCAGTCCGTCAGTCCGTCAGTCCGTCAGTCCGTCAGTCCGTCAGTCCGTCAGTCCGTCAGTCCGTCAGTCCGTCAGTCCGTCAGTCCGTCAGTCCGTCAGTCCGTCAGTCCGTCAGTCCGTCAGTCCGTCAGTCCGTCAGTCAGTCAGTCCGTCAGTCCGTCAGTCCTTCAGTCCGTCAGTCCGTCAGTCCGTCAGTCCGTCAGTCCGTCAGTCCGTCAGTCCGTCAGTCCGTCAGTCCGTCAGTCCGTCAGTCCGTCAGTCCGTCAGTCCGTCAGTCCGTCAGTCCGTCAGTCCGTCAGTCCGTCAGTCCGTCAGTCCGTCAGTCCGTCAGTCCGTCAGTCCGTCAGTCCGTCAGTCCGTCAGCCCGTCAGTCCGTCAGTCCGTCAGTCCGTCAGTCCGTCAGTCCGTCAGTCCGTCAGTCCGTCAGTCCGTCAGTCCGTCAGTCCGTCAGTCCGTCAGTCCGTCAGTCCGTCAGTCCGTCAGTCCGTCAGTCCGTTAGTCCGTTGCTGGATGATGCTTACAACGTTCAACTATCAATCGATCAGTTATCGACCGGCGAAGGCGGAAAATCAAATTGAATTGAGAAAAAAATCATAATTATAGGTAATTATTAAAATGTGTATGTAGTATATCAGCTATCTGGTTTCCATAGTACAAGCTCTGCTTAGTTTGGGACCAGATGGCCTCTTACACACGGCCATCACGGGCGAATGTCCCAGGATATTTATTATATGTCATTAACAAAGAATTATTCCTAATGTGCTGCGTGGTGGCGGTGCAGTGTGGTAGTGGTAAGAGGGAACTAAAGAGGATAACGATGATCACCTTGCACCAAGTAGTCAACAAAAGCTTTCTCAAAGAGTTTGCATCTTACCTTTCTAACGGAAACACAGTAATAGAAGTGCTTATACCGCTTCACGGTGGAAATGAGTGAGGTGGTAGTACTTTCCCGGATGAACTCTGCTCTCCAACTCATAAAAATGTTTCTGTTTATTTCTAGTTATACTTGTAGAGATATTAAGTCGGGGTCTCGAACCACCAAGAAAAATGGCCCGTCTTGCCAATTGTGGGTAGCTACCGCAACGATATGCTGTGTGGACGTCTTATTCTCACGCGACACAGTTTTAAGTTTTTTATTTAACTATATCGTGTATGCTTTGTGTTGAATGTGCGCATGACAGTTCTTTTTTGACATCGGCTTAGTCGTAGACCAGTGATTGAGTTACAATCTTAAGATATACCCAATCCAAACCAAGGAGTGTTATTCAAATTTAAATTACTTTTTAGATAAATATTTAAAAGGCTTGATTATAAAATTAGAGAGCAATTTAAGGTGTACCTTTATTTTTAGTTTAACAAACTAAAGTTTTGTTGAAGATTAACTTCTGAAGTACTAACTTTGACCTTTAGAAGTCCCTTCTTAGGGTTTATAGAACTACTATGATTTTGTTAGCAATATAAGGGAGGTTACTATTCAGAATCCATTTAGCTGCGATGAGGTAAACTGGAGGTCCCAGTTTCAATTCCGAAGTCAGTCAAAGAAATATGAATGGTTGGTTTTTTTAATGATTTACTTGAAGTCCGGGATAGGTAACGTGCGCGAGAGATGAGAATTAAAATATATGTGGAATGTGGATCTCATTACTGAGACGTCTACCTACTAATTCGAGGGTAATGAGCGTGAAGATATATTGTGTTTAGACTACGAAACAAGTTTGAGTAGTAGAGCTCATAGTGCAGAGTTCGTCGGGGGAAATACTACTTTACCCATTTCCGCCGTGAACCAGTAGTGCACTTGTATTACTTTATGTCGGTTAGAAAGGCAAGGGAACCCGTAAAGTGACAGGTATATGAGATTTAATAACTTCATGTCTCAGGGTCAGGGTCGCGTTGCAAATGTCCATAGGCGACGGTGACCACTTACCATCAGGTGGACCGTGAGCTTATTAGTCGGGCCCTGTGGTATAAAACATATTGAGAGCGTCGTTGTTTGGAATAGTTTGGCTCCTATTTATTTATGCCATATTATGTAATTAAAAATACATAATTAACTGTATTATATTTTCATGAATATTTTTATTATTCGCTAGATACGCAATGATGAATGTCCCAAGGTAAGTTTTTATATTGTACGTACAGATATAAATAAAGTGTTTGTTTGTTCTAATTATAGATCCACCTGCTCCAACAGATGGTATTGAAATCGCTGATTGATTCGTCACAGGTAATCGAAGGTGATAATAGATGCATCACCTGATTTGTTCATGTGAAATAATATTGTATATTGCAAATGTGATGTACTATCATCATGTGCCAAGAAAATTGTGGAAAATGATTTTTAAGCACTAAAATATAGGTATATTCAGCACCTATTACAGAAGTTATAGGTATTAATCCAGGTTATAAACTGTATTTGAGCCAAGTTATGTAGTTTTAGTGTGAGAGAGTAATCCATCCATCCATCGTCACAAACTTACGCTTTATTTTTATAATATTCGTTTTTTGTCCGTCTCTCTTCTTCTAAAACGGATATTTGTCAAGATCTATTTAAAGCGTAGTACCAGGGTCATTGGGGATAAGATAATCGCGTGTCATGAATGTCCAGGATATTTTTTTATGTATATTATAACTAAATGGATTAAATTAAAAAAATAAATAGCAACATCTATTAAATCAATTTACAATAAAAACTTATTAAGGTTATAATCAATTTTATTAAAAAAAATATGCTGCTCGTTTTAATGTGCATCACTTGAGTACGGATGTGATATTTTATTAGTATTAGTCTGAATGAGGTTACAGGGAAATAATTGCTCGAAAAATATTAATAAATAAAAAAAAATAACTAAACAGACAAATCGCTTTTTGACTGTGCAATGCATGTCAGGAACAGCGTAAAGCTTTTTCATTACACATATTTGTTTGTTGCCAAACTTAGAAGATCGTTTTTTAAAATACCAATAGTCACAAAAATTTACGTTCTATAACTCCATATTTTGAAATGAAGTCACTCGTTAGATATTTAATAGCTTTGTGGTATTTTCTATTAGATATTTATAATTAATTTTCTTTTATTTACCTCCGCTATAACACACAAGTATTGTCAGTGAAACAGATGTTATGTAACAAATCTAATTTTGTAAAAGAGTAATTGCTGAGTACTATCAGCTCTTCTTATTAAAAACAAACTTCCGAACCGTTATTAGAGTCAGACTATTCAATAATGCTTGTAAAGGGCTATTTGAATAAAAAAGAATAACGCCACATCATAATGACAAAATGGGACATCAATTAAACTTTCGGAAATAAATAACATTGGTTTATCAATTCATCTGACAGACTGAAACATATTAATGATCAGTCCGGTTACGGTTATTACAAGTGTGTTCAAACTACATCATTACCGTCTCACAAACTTCCGCAAGCTAATTTATTTCAGTCAGCGGAATACAGTCGGCGACAGGAACATTTCAGTTTTAGAAAACTGTTTCACAAGACTGAAAACCTTAGCAATATCGGAAAGTACAACTTTTAAGGCGATGATAGCTTGAGCTTCCGGTAAAAAAAGCATCGAGAAGAAACCATAGCTAGGGTACTTTGTAGTTCTCGCCTGGCTGGCGCTACCCTCAAGTTAAATCAGCTGGCGTGTTCCGACAGCTGCACTTGAAAGTCAGTTCCCTTCTAGGCTATGTGCGCTTACAACCTTCGGCCACATCATCACTTACCATTGTGAGGTTGTTGTCAAACATAAACCTATTCATACTAAAACTAGTTTAAAAAAATACGATTGCTTTGACTTTAAATATATTAAAGTCGTAGTTAGAAAGTGTCTCTCCATTGGCTCTTTTCGTCTATGATAGTTACTTTGTAATAACCATAAATATTTGTCTGAATACTACTAGAAAAAAAATGCAACCTTGCTGAGTTTCATGCCAGTTCTTCTCAGTTATAAGCTCAGACTTCTAAACCAGTGGCAACTTCTGTAGCTTTGACCTTCATAGGTCTTTTTAGATAACTAACAACATCATAGAAAAATAAACCCTACCGGTTTAAGATAAGGTCCATCTCTTTTATCATACAATTAGCCTGAATGCAGTAATATTCAAAACATTATTCTTGCCACTCTAGCCTTAATCTAAATTTTGTTTTATTAAATTGCTGAAAAATTAAGTAAAACACAAGCGACTGCGTTTTCTGACACTGACTGTACTCTGAGATAATAAATGAAAGTGATGTTAATATTAACATGTGCCAGCACTACAGCGGTTCATGATGTAAGACCGAACGAAATGGCAATGATTCAATCATTAGTGAGGACTTCCTATATGAAACGAAACAATGCGTCATTTAGTTTTGGCACTTTAAAAAACAATGTGGAATTCCAATACCTACAATGCACGGCCGCCGTATTGACAGAACATCATTGGCAACACATAGAGACAATAGGTTGCGACAGTCAGGCGGGGGACGCGATAAATCGAGAGGCTGCGAGCTGTACCAACACACGGAGTGGCCAGTCGCACGCGAACGATCTACCTCTTCACACGTTCTCCAAACCCAGTTAGGTCAGTGGAATTTTGTGGAGTGTTTCCTTAGTGGCTAAGTGGATATGTGTAAATAACATAGAGGTTTTTGATCTCAGAGTACCCTTTTGCAAGATGTGGGATGATGTAGAGGAAGAAACACCTGCGCCGGCGGAGGCAGCTCCCCCCGCGGAGGCCAAGCCCGCAGCCCCGGCAGCTGAAGAGAAGAAGGAAGTAGCTGAACCCCCCCCGTCTGAAACCACCGTTATGGGTGAAGACCCTAAAAAACTCTTGTTCAAACATTGGATTAGGTAAGGTGACTGAACAGTTATCAACTTAATGTTTATAATCCATCTAAATAAACAAATGTGGTGAGCGATATTGAATATTTACTCTGAATTATGAAACGTTCTATTAACATTACTCACGTTAATGCCCTGCGTAAAATTTGCAATGTTAATACTGCAACTGGAAAGGGATTACCGAATTTAATGGTAGAATAAAAGTTTTATTTCCATTTTTAAAACTATTTCAATTTCGAATTGCAGGCCGAAATTCTTCCAATACGGGTACCTCTATGACTACCAGCACAACTACTACAACGATGTGATCTCTTACCTGGACCGGCGAAACAAAGGCCTTCCCACGGAGAGGCCGCGGGCGCAAACGTGGGGCGAGCGCGCTTTGAGGACATACCTCTCAAAGAACCCCAGCTATAGCGAGAGGTCCTCGAACAGGGACACCAGGCTCCTACGTCACATCTCGACCGGCGCCAAGTTCCAGCGCTACCACATCAAGTCCCTTATCTCGAGGAAGTATTCCAAACTCGGATTTAACCAAGTCTCCATCTAGCTTCGCTCTAACACCATCGCTTGACATCGCTTCAGGAGTCCAATCCTGGCCGCCAGCGTGACCTTCATGTGACTGTTACAGGATTTCCTTGTCGTGATGCTGACAGTGACGGCGGCCCGCACTTTATCCTAGAGTAACTAAACGGTGTGTTCCGAAACTCCGTTTTCCTCATTTTAATTTAATCTGTCTTTGATATAAGACAATAAATATTTAAGTGAATCTCTGTGTTTTATTTATATCTGCTTGCGAATCTATTATATGCAATGATTTAGAATTGTTGTTGTAGTGCATTTCAGTTTTAGCATGTCATCAATATTTAATTGGTTTTGACACAAACGATCAAAATTACATCTCAAATGAATTATCTATAACTAATATAGTTCAAAAAATATATTTAATGGCATACAATTCAAGCTAATCAATCCATTTTATTTGTAAAACCATTTGAAATTGAGCTAGAATTTCAAAATACTTGGACAAATTACGTTTATTTTACATTATGAATGCAATGCGAGAAAAGCTCTGCGATCTGACTGATAAAGCAAATTATTTAAGCCGCAAGGTACATTCGATTACGTATGTGAATTGTGACTCCCCGCGGAGATAGTTTCAATTTGGAATTCACAGAAATGTTACCAAATGAAGCAGAATTGAAAGAGCTCATTTATATAGCTCGTTTGAAGGAGTTCTCTTGGCAATGTTTATTACTTACGTACTTATAATATTCCATCTGGTAGTACAATGGTAACATTTAAATTTAAGCTAATTTAGGTTTTATATTGCGTAAAGATATACTGATTCAGTAACCTTATTAGTAGGTATTACAATTGTAGCAATATTCATAATGAAATTAATTAGTATAATGGTAGACATATTAACTGGTATAATCCAGATACTAAAGCTCGATTTCGAAGCGTTTTACAAAGCCGATTAGTTCAATAAAAGCAAATACTCTCTCATATTGATACCACTTAGGTAAGCCATTATCGATAATTAGGATAATAAGCGCTTATTTTTGGATTGTAATAAGTCTTTTGCCGTTTGATATATTAAGATCAGGATCAGGTTTTAATCGGTACCCTTGTGATATGAAAGGAAATTTTAAACATCTATTTATATTTAAATTTTACCTTTTGATGTAACTGTCAAAATAGGGTACACAATAGTACACTTTTATAGCGCTTCATTTCTTTTATGATAACGGATAAGTCAGTTTAAGTTTACATAATAGATATATAAATTATTATCTTTAATAAAAAATTAAGTGAAAGCTCTGCACTAGAAAATTATATTCAGAAATCAGATATTGAAAATTATTTACGTCTGAAGAGACGGAAGACCTAAGCCGTTTATTACCTGCAGGATTTATCGTACAATTTAATAAAATGGATCAAATATTAATATAAGAGAAATACCATCTGCATTTAATATCCACGCGAGTGACGTTCGAATTTCAATTGAAGAATTACCAAAGCATTAATTTAATAGTTAAAGAAAACTTTACTTCGAAAGAGATTTTATACATCGAACTGAAATTTATTTGCTCGAGTCACATGCTCTTTACTTCTTGCCTATTACTTTAAAATCCATCGTTATATTTCTATTTCTATACCAATTCTTTCAAAGTCACTTAAGGGTGACACATCACTAGCCGATGTAGTCGCTACGGCTTACAATTTCAATGTCGAGACATCTAAAATAACTTATCTTTGACAGTACAGTCAATTGTTTGGTCAGGGGCCAAAATGTTGTGCTACCTAGCAGGTAAAATAGGCATTTGGCCAAATTGGAGATAATTAAATGTTACAATGACCAAGGGAACCTAGACATCGATCAGATACAAGCAACCGAGAATAGAAACTGATTCTTGCAACATAGATTCCAATATATTACCTTCTATATTTTTATACGATGACTCATATTGTTTATGGGTCGTGTGGTGATTATTATTGCTAGTGTCTAGGTCAAACTTTTGTGTGAATGAATATTTTGGGTTCTGTGTCTGAGTGTAAATATCTGTAAAAGGTACTTACAAAAGCGGTCAAGTGTGATTCGGATTTGCACACGAAGGGTTCCGTACTACCGTAAATTATTTAACTAAATGCCTAAAAAACATGTTTCTTTTATGGATTAAAACCCTCTTTTAAGTTTGTTGCTTTATTTTATTTTTATTATTTGTAATTAGCAGCCTTAGTAAAAACCTACTATTGACCACCGGTTTGGGTACAAAACCCTAAAAGTGACAGTTATTTCGTTACCACCAAACAATTTATACTATGTTTGTGTTAAAACATTTTGAAGAAATTTTAAAGAATATTGAAGTAGTGTCTCAGTGGTGAACGCAACATCATACGATCATAAGGGTGCTGGTTCGAATCCCTGTTCCAAACTTAAATAAATTAACTTACGAATGTATTTGATACAAATTTTTCGATGAGGAAAAGCATTGTTGAGAAACATAGGCTTAAACCACATATTCGTGTAAATATGTACGAGTAAATCCGTATTGATCTGGTTGATGAACTATTGCATCAAACCCCCTTACTAAGGGAGGCTCGATTCCCAGTACAGGGGTGCCAAATAAGCTGTTAGTGAAAATACATCCAATTCCAACGAATTATTTCACGTGGAAATTTACTCTACAATAGACTTAAACATTATTCGCACACGTGATGATAAATTCGAGGCAAATATTTGTAGAACTGAAAATTTACAAAGCATGTCTCCTGGAAACGAAACTCATTAAAACATTCCTTTTCATGCAACAACAATATCAGGATTGAAACACACCGTGCTTCACTGAATCGTATTTTCAGGAATTCATACAATTTCATAATTAAAAATGAATCATTTTAAATGCATCCTTTGTCAGATGCAACGCGACTAGGCGGAACAAAGACATTTAATCAATTTTTCATTAGCCAAAGTAAAAAACACCCATGTGGCGTAAAATAGAGGCAGACGTCAAAGGAAATTGCAATTTTGCGTAATTTTCCATTGTTGGATAAATTTAATGTAGAAAAATAATTCACTTATACACAATATTTGTACCTAATTATTAAGAACTCAAATCATTCTATTGTGCTAGAGATTACAGGGTAAGGCCAAGGCAATTAGCAAAGAGGGTATTTAATTCCCTTGGTATAATATTATATAATATTATATAGTTGTGTTCCGCGGTTTCACTTGCGTTTCTGAGGGGTGTTACATTTACGGGAATAAAAAGTACCATGTGTATTAACACAGTATATCAGCGAACTAACACTATAAATGCAAAAGTTTGTGAGATATATTAATAGATGTTTGTTACTCTTTCACGCCAGAACTTCTAAATGGATTGGGATGAAACTTAGCACAAATATAGTTTATAACTTGAATTAATACATAGAGTATTTTTATCCCCCAAAAATCATCTTTTAGAAACATGGGTACAACCGCGAAGGATAAGTAGCTAGTATGTCATAAATTTCAGTTTCCTTTCATGGGATTAAGTGACGACAAATAACTGTCTAATTAATATATTAAATCCCAAAGTGAGTCTTAGGAAGTGATTCTATAAGATAAACGACACTAACTCGACGAAGTTTCGTGCTCTGTCGCTTTCGTTAACTACACAATCACGTGAGAGGTTTGATTTCCATGGCCTCCTTTCAGCTCACTGACGAAGTTTATATTAGCTGAATAAGAAGGCAGTATGCTTGTATGTCTGTTACATATTAACCTAAAAACGGTTCGACTTGAAATTTATTAATTTTGATGATAGAAAATAGGGACTAAACTTTGCTACTAAACTGATAATGTTAAAAAATCGCTAAGGGATAGCCTAGAAAACGCAGATAAACGTAGGGTACCTTTTATCTCGGTAACTTTATAGAAACTGCGGATGACAGGTCTTAATTACTTCTTCGTAAAGTTATGGGTAGTCAATAGGCAGATTTTACTTTTTAAGTGATAATCAGTTTAGCAGCATTTTTAGTATTTAAAAATAAAAAAACATGTAAATAACAAAGATTCTGGAATCAAATACTTAGTGCAGGGTTCCTCCGGGGAAGTACTACCGCCCTGCCAATTTCCGCCGTGAAGCAGTAGTGCACTTGCATTATGCGCTGCGGCTAGAAAGGTAAGGCCGGTGAAATTACAGGCACATGAGACTTTACAACTTCATGTCTTAGAGTCGACAACGGATTGGCAATGGCAGAGCCCTGTAAATTTACAAAGGCGGTGACCACCTACCCTCAGGTGGACCGACTGCCTTTGTGTTATTCATAAGCACTCTCTCCTCTAACCCCATACTAACATTGAATAAAATAACTTCTATTTATACTACTTTTATAAATAAATAATAATAATAAATATCCTGGGACATTCTTTACACGCGGCCATCTGGTCCCAAACTAAGCAGAGCTTGTACTACGGAAACCAGATAACTGATATACTACATAGACTACTTTTTTTTTCTAAATACATACAGATATAGATTTTTACACCCAGATTCAGAACAAACAGACCTGTTCATGCACATAAATGTTTGTCCTGGGTGGTAATCGAACCCGCGACCTTCGTTTTGGCAGTCAGAGTCGCTAACCACCAAGCCAACCGGCTACTACTACTTTACATCAAGAGTTCTTGAAGCACAAATATCCTGGGATATTCTTTACACACGGCCACCTGATAACAAACTGACAAGAACTTGTACTATAGAAACCAGATAACTGCTGCACTACATATATACCCACTACTATTAAATAAATACTTATGAAGATATTTATACCCATGCATAGAACAAACAGACATGTTTATCAACACAAATGTTTGTCCTGGATTAAACCTAAGGCCTGTGGCGTGGCAATCAAGGTCAAACTAAGCCAGCTACCCCTTTATGTCTATTAAAAAACATGTTGATGCTTTCAAATGTTTAGGGAATCGAACTCATGACCTACGACATAGCAGGTATGGTACCCCCAAGTAATATATAAGTATTATAAACTAGTAACTAGGACGAAAAAAGAAGTTATGACCACATCTAGTTCAAGAAAAAAATATATCTTTATAGAAACATATTTAATAGACATACTAATTATATGAATGAACATCATTCGGCCTACAGGTTGAATTCGATCAATGAAAATATTAAATTTACCTTTTAATGTCACGTAACAGATAATAAAACAATCTCATTAATAAATTGACGTGATTATTGTAATATCAATTGTTAAACTAAAGGCTACTTTTTAATATTTACATTTTTATATCAGCATTAATCAGCAATTTGGTGGTAGTTGGATTATCTCATTACCGCGTCTGTGGTTGGGTAGTATAAAGCTCGGTTCTGGGTTCGATCCCCACGTCAAACAAGGTAATAAAGTTTCTTTGGTGAGGAGTGCCTGTAGCCTCGGATTGGTAATGTTCCCAGCGTAATACCCCCTCGAAGATATACTTCAGTTTGTATATATTTATTCCAGTCTTCGATTTCACTCGCATTTCGCAAAATCAAAGACTACAAGCTACTTAAGCTCTCACCGTTTACTAACAAAAGAACTTTATGCTCTTCAACAATTTCCCAGTATTCTTCAAAAGGTTTTTTAATTGGACGGTTATTGAATTTTAGACTTTCCCGATCACAGAATACTGTAGTTTATTGGCTAAAGTGCATTGCGTCGGCCGGTGATTCCATCTAACGAGTTAACAGTAGATAGACGTAGTTCTAGGCACAGGTCGAGCGACGTAATTTCCTATGGACTAGGAAATTGGAGTTTTCCTCATTTACAAACTGCGTATAGTAATAGTGTAGTGCATGAACGCTGGCCACACTATGTTGTTTTATCTCTTACACGATATGAAACTTCAAGAAATAATGTATTAATAACAATATAAATGTGTATTGAATTTATGAAGCTGTACTCAAGAGTCTGTTACCTGACTGTGTGTGACTTTTCTAATTATAATAGTAAGTGAAATGAAATTCGCTGTAATGAAATCTAAAGCATTACCTTCACACGTCAGTATAAGTATTTAGTGTGCAGTTTACATTGTAGCTTCATAATACATAGTGCACTCTTAACTCTGAATGTTACCAAATAATTCTGAGAATTGTATAAATAAGAGAACATGTGAATTATGTCACAGAACTCGCCAGACAGAGGTATATTTAACATTCTCTCAGCATAGGACACTGTCTTGGGCGATTATTTATACATCTTGCCCAGTTTTACAATCCATACAGTAGGGTATTGGATGTAATTAGGCAGAGGGGGGAGGGGGGAACTTTGCGAGGTTGCTTGGTTGGAGTATTTAAAAATACATTTACCTGGCGTTGATTTTTTTTCAATTCCGATTAGCAACTAAACCAAAAACTAGTTTATTAATGTAAGTAGATATTTATTTTATTTGCAGTCCAGAGGCAGTTTAAGAGCAGTTAGAGACCTGGATGGTTCGATTCCAGGATAGGGCAAAGTGGTATTAATGTTCCATGTTTGTTTAAATATGACTACCTGTACCCCGCGGTTTCACTTGCATTCCTGAGGGTTTTAACATTTTGTACAAATTGTATTCTTTGTATTTATCTAGGTTACAAGCTATCCATGTGCAAAGTTTCATCCAAATCAAACATGAAACAATAGTAATATTACTTAAAATGAAAATATTTAATTCCTTTGCCTAGCAACTTAAATTTCAGTTTTCCGCGTACGTATCAGTGCCTTCAGCTTCATAAAAAAAAATGGATGGCTCCCGTTCGCACTACACTGTAATGAATGCCAATCAAATCCCTTATCTGAAATAATTGGATTCAGTTGTCTATAACTTCCATTTTGCTGTCATCTAACGGTATACACATATACTGTTCGGGGGCTATTCTGTAGGGTAAAATTATACTAGCTCGCGGGCTCTATACTCATTTTCTTTTACTCACTATCCTATCACGTGAGAAGTCCACTCTCTGAGGCCTCGTTGCAATGGCTCTCAGACGAAGCTAGCTTTACATTTGGAACCTTTCGACAACCTTTATCTATTCTACTATATGTATAAATCTGGAGGATTTGTACATACATTAAATGATATTGACAAATAATTAAAGATAGATGTGATAGTGGGCACGCCCAGGGTTGTCCTAACAGACTTCTCACTCACACAGTTTATTGAGGCCGATAGGTTGATTATATTATATACAATACCTTTATAAAATAAAAACTAATTTGTAGAAATGTAATACATACGAGTATATCGATTACGAGCGAGTTTATACTCCAAATCACAATTGGCCGATTTTCGGATTGCTGTGACTACAACCTTTTTTGTGGGGTAGATCCGCGCCTGATAAATATTCGTTTTATGAGTAACTGACATCAATTCTACTATTTTTTATTTTTACAACTCAAGACCGATTTTATGAAAATTAGCCAGAGCATATGATTGCGCGAAAAGGCTATGATATAACCGCGGGTGAAACCGCAGGGGGAGCTAGTGAGTGATAAAAAAACACTACAGTATGCATCGAAACACAATGCTACTACTAAAACAATTGTTATTGACATGCGAGCCAATTTGAAAGTGTTTTGATACGGTGACATTTTATTAATTAACTCACATTATTCATGTCTGCCGGACGCTTTGTTTGTTCGCACTGCTACATGCCTGTATGAATCAGGAGGGTAAAATCTTAGAGATATCGTAGGTCGAGGGTTCGATTCCTATTAGAAATTCAAAATTATATATTTGTTGAAATAGGTACAAATGAGAATGTTAAAATTTACAATGTAGATCACTTTTTCATGCTTTTACGAAAGTAAACAAATTTATAGTAAACTTACTGTCCCCCGCGGTTTCACTCGCATTCCCGTGTAATGTAAAATTTATTGAAAAAACGTTCTATGTGTGAATCCTGGTTATATGCTATAAATGTGCCAAGTTGAAAACCGAAATCACATGAAAACCGTTTTGAAGTTTTTGCGTGAAAGAGTAACAAACTTAACACTAATTACTAATGCCTTTTTGTCATTTATGTATATTATTAAGTATGCACTTAAATCATAATAATATATTCAGCATTTGATAGAATAGCAAACATCTTAGAATTGTATGATTCAAACTACATATTTTATTCTTTTAATATCGTAAATAACTAGAAAGCGTCAATATCTTATGTGGGAAGGAATGTGTGGGCTTAAGTCGCCTGCTATATCGTATATTCTTCACGTTATTTCAATATCAATAAAACGTGGTTATATAAATAAAATAACAATAAATTGCATCACTCGACAATATAAAACATTGACCAAACAATAATACATGTACTTGGCACCAGTGTGCCGTCCCAAATCCCTTTCAATGTAAATAGCTGAACGAAAATTGATTACACTAAGAAAACAATGATAACTGTTCCGCATTTAAAAATATTTACTGTTTTTAGTTCATTACAACTGCTAATAGACGCACAAGATAAAGCAGCTGCTAGCTTCAGTCAAAAAGCATTTGACGGGGAAAAGTATGTTTGGGATATCGCTCATGGAAACAGTAAGTAGTATTTATATTATGTCTTCTTCAATAAAACAAAAGATCTGTTGCGTCTGAACATAGAAAATATATGCCAAAAAACTGATTGTGGTTGATGTTATAAAAAAATCTGTCCGTGTTTTTGTCTGTTCACGCTACTTCTTGAGATAAATAGATGAATGTTAATAGGGCATTCAAAGGAAACTGAAACGTATATTGGGCCAACATAAAGGATTTATATCATTGAAATCTATTGACAAACATTTTTTATCGGGGGTAAGATATTGCAGTCCGCTATCTTAGATAATATACATGAAGTAAATTGATTTTCCTGCAACTCTCAAGACGATGGTAACCCAGTGCCGTCGACTGTAGTTTCGGTTGAGTTTGAATCTTATATAAGCTTGGGAGAAACATTTTGTAGAAACCATGACAAGGTTTTTTTTAGCAGTCTCTTGTTGGAATTCTGTAAAATAGATACTAGTTTGTTTCGGCAGAGCTACGATAAGAGATTAGGTTAGTCAATAAATTTTGATAGTATAAACTCATCTTAGTATGGGCATCAGCTAACCATTAAATAAACTACCCAATATGTTTTAAATTGTAAAGGTTAAAATGATCTTGAAAGTACTATTTTCAGAACTGATAACATTGTAAGAGATTGAAAACCTTTAATGATAATCAAAGTAAAATTATTCCTCAAAATAAACGCCGATACATCTTAGTTTTACCATAAGACGCTAATGCAAATGTAACGCTCATTAAGTATACCTGATCCGTTTATTTTAGAAGGATCTCAAACGCCCGGATATTTAATATTTACTGCACCCTACAGACTTTGCGAGAAAGGATGTAATAATACAAGTAACTTTATTATGGAATTTCCGCTTTTCATAGGGAGGAAAGGAAATGAGATGTATAAGCGCCTTTACGATAGAGATTATAAGAAAATTTACTCATCTCGTCCAAATGCACCTTTCAAAAGGAAAACCACAAAAATGACTATGACTCCATGTCCAACACAGACTTTCAAAATTAAAAAGGTTGCAACTAAAAAACCACTTGAAAATACCAGTAAAAAATCTGGATCTAATGATAAACTTGTGACTACTATTAAAATACCTCAACATGATGGTGATAAACGTAGATTTACTGGTGATATAACCGAATCTGATAATTATAATCATAATCGTGTAACTGCTAGTGATACTCCTGGAAATGATAGTAATAAACCTGTGACAGCTAGTGATCAGTCCAAATATGATAATGATAAACGAGTGACTGCTAGTGGTAAACCCACATATGATAATGATAAACGTGTGACTGCTAGTGATAAGCCCAAATATGATAATGATAAACGTGTGACTGCTAGTGTTACACCCAAATATGATAATGATAAACGTGTGACTGCTAGTGATAAGTCCAAATATGATAATGATAAACGTGTGACTGCTAGTGATAAGCCCAAATATGATAATGATAATCGTGCGACTACTAATCATATACCAGCATATGATAGTCGAAATCCTGTCACTGGTAGTGATAAGCCGGAATATAATAAAATTACTCGTGTGACAGCTAGTGAACTACCAGCATATGATAATGAAATACCTGTGACTAATAGTGATAAGCCCAAATATGATAATGCTAAACCTGTAACTGTTAGTGATATACCAGCATATGATAATAACAAACCTGTAACTGCTAGTGTAATTCCTAAGACTGATAGTGGCAGAAATGTATCTATTAGTGATAAATCTGTATTTATAAATGATAAAACAAATCCAAATGAACCTGAAATTATTAGTACAGCCGATGACACCAAATCAACCGATTGTCCAAAAATATTACCAGGGGAATGTGTTAAGAAAAATAAAAAAAAAAGCCTTGATGTTGCGAACTATATTATAAGGACAAATGATTTTTACGATATTTTAATGAGTGATTATGAAGAACTTGAATGATAACGAAAACATTGTTTGAAGGTGTCAATTAATAATAAATTCTAATAATATTATAATTATGGTGTAGTTCTTTGTTTGTTTTTACTTTTAATAACAATTATATTTCATATTAGTGTTTTTGTTTTTTTTGTTTGTGGTTATATATTTATATATAAATCAACTGGTGCTAAATATTGGATTATAATAATGTATGGTGGAATAGTAACTATCAAAGGTTATTAAAAATCATACATAATTTTAAGGATATATTTGTTGTCTACCGATATAGTATTCATCCTTGTATAAATAAATATTTAAGTTCTATGTTATGTATTTAATTGAAATCCAAATTGCTCATTACATTATTAAATTCAATGAAATCTTAGGAAACATCACAGTATTAAAATAACTCGCGCATTAAAATAACAAAGAAGACGGCGGAGGCAGCGGCAGGTAGCGGCAGGGCGGTGTGGCGGCAGGGCGGTGGGGCGGCAGGTTGTGTCCCTAGAATAGCCATAGATACTATGAAAAGCAGAAATCTAGTATCTTCAATATATATTAAAATAAATACTTGTATTTTATACCTTATTGTACCTGACACAAAAAAATAATTCGCATTGGAATGTATCCGTAGCCAGTTACATTAAAATAATTAGTAAGGCACAGACATAAAACAAACTTCACGGACATTTATTTTCCCTGAGTGGGAGTTAAGCCCACGACCTTAACCTTGACCTTAGCTTAGCTAAGGTATAAAATCGTAAAACCAAGTAATCATTTCGATGGAAAAATAAAACATTAACTTATTTATTCGTAAATAAATTTAGGCTTTGTTTTTACAGGTTCTATTAACAGTTATATTACTGTTAACATGTGAGATTTGTTTGGGCTGGCTACCCAAGGACCAATGGCCCATGCCCCAAGTTCCAGTCGAGCACTATTTCCGTAGAACAAAGGATTTTATGCCAGTTAAGAGCCCGGTACAGCAATGCGAATGTCCACCGTTTGAAGGTAACACTGTTTTATTTTGAAATAAGGCCGACAAACTGCCTGATCCACCTTATAGTAAGTAGTCACCGCCGCATGGACATTTGCAACACCAGGGAAATCGCCAATACGTGATCGACGCTGACACAAGAACGATATAAAGTCTCATGTGTACCGGCCTCCTTTCCGTTCTAACGGAAACACAGTAATACAAGTGCACTACTGCTTCACGGTTGAAATTGGTACGATGGTAGTACTTCCCCGAAGGAATTCTGCAATAAGACCTCTACTTCTAATAAAGTCGCCATCTAAAAGGCCCGCTTCGTCAGGTAAGAATGTCATTAAAAATAATACTTTTTGCTTTTGTCACCTGCATAGTTACTTGTATAATTGGATCTGGTTGTCGAGATGGGTTTTTGATTTTTAACAGTTTTTTTTTATTAGTTTACTTAGCTCATCGCGACAGGTACAAAATAAAGTTTCTATGATTAAAAAGGAATAACCAATAAATTATGGAAACCTTGATATGTAATTACTTAAATTAAAATATATTTTATTCAATTATGAACAGTCGTGAGACTAATACCAGTGTAAACGGCTTTACCGAGAAACTTAGCAATTACCAGTAACAAAATAAGCTGAGATTTATTATATGAAATTTTCATTAAAGGTCGGTGATGTCGAATTAAATATATTTGCGCCAAAATTTTATAGACTACAATTTTTTAAAGATGCTCCGTTCCATAATTTCAATTTTACATTATTACGTTGCACGAGGTAAAGGCAGCAGACCGTGCTCGTTAAAAAAAAAGTATCGCTCAGCCTCACATGTTCTGAAATAAACTCTGTAACGTTTACTATAACTGAAAGTTTCATCCGAGAGCTTTTTTCAACTTTGTAATTATTTTATTTGGTTTATGAAGTAGGATTTGATTTGACTGTGAGCATTACTTGAAATCATTGAATTTTGGAAAAGAACTGAAATTAAATTGGCTTTTTTATAGGGAATTTTGTATTTCCTTTACATGAATAATCATTTTCAAATGAGGATAACATTAGTAATGGACGTTTATAAATATAAAACACGTTATTGATGATACATTTATGAAATTAGTGCACGAGAATTTCACTGGAGAAGAAGACCTCGGGCGGAAAACCGTACTGAACCCTCAATAGGCAAACTAAACTCACTTGACAGTTTTATTCACGTTTCAAAGCTTAATATTATTATTAATATTGCACAACAACACCCTTCGCTTTCCACTTCTTGCAGCAAATATTTTATCAAAGGAGAAAAAGCTGGAAATTTTATTGTTATATCATTTGTACTCGACTTTATATGCTAGTAATTTTTGCCGCTTCTGTTGTCCATCGCTAAACTTCATTAAAGCTACGTAGATACCTTATCTCATAAAATTTTAATTAATGTAAAGGGAAATTGAGTTCGCAGCTTAGTTTATTTCATTTGCATTGGCCTTTGTGCATCTATCTCCTCGTCCCTCTTTTTTGAATTTACAGATGACTAGTGGTTTATTTTTTTTATTTCTTATTCGAAGTCTTTGGGGTTATTTTGTTTAATAGTGAATATTTTTATAGAGTATATCAACAAACATTTATTTTCACGTCCAATAGACAGCTACAAAAATAATAACCGATTTCAGTGTAACATATTATATATTTTTGAAATAGCCAAAATTCTAACAATTTGTATTAAGTAAAAAATGGGGAATTCACACCGATAATAGGGACATTTGGAATACGTAATAACCAAACCATTCCAGTCCATACAATACAGCTTATTTTTTTTAAGAATGCAAAATGGAATTCAAAATTAATGAAGACATGGCTACCTTCCTTCATCTACGCGGCGTGCTACGAGAAGAAGACGTGAAAAAATTTAACGATTATTTAAAACAAACGACGGAGAAGTCTACAGAAAGCCCTATAACGGAATTTAGAAGGTTAAATACCGAAGAAAAATGTTGTTGTCCTCCAAGAAACGTAATGATGCCAACATTCATTACAGAACAGAAATTTAATGATATATCGAAGAGAATTCAGTCCCAGGATTCTCCGTAGCCTGACGATTGATGAAAGTTAATAAATAAATTAGGATTTATTTGGAGTTTAAATTTGATTTCTGATTACCCTATAAAGTCAAATGCCTCTTTTTGAAAATAAAGTCTATGCCATCGATACAGAATTTCAAATCAATGTATTTTGACAACCTTAGTCTTTTAGTTTCGTTAATTTGTAATTAGGTGATTAGTTTATTACTTAGACAGTCAAAATAAACAATAAGAATCATGATTCGACTTTAGCATGCTAAAGTCATTGAAAACCTACTAGATTTTAGTGAAAGTACTGAAGTCGTGTAAATCATTTAATAAACATTTAACTAGCCTATTATTCGGTGGTAAAGAGGCCGACTAGTCCCCTGATTAGTCGGCCTAGTCGATCGTGTTATCGGGGGCATGTATTTATTTTGCATTGTTTTTAATAAAGACACTAAATTTGTTTTATAAGTGTCATACACAAATATTTTTTCAATAAAATTAGTATAATAGAGATGATAGGTGATTTATATATAGCAAAGGTTGTTTTAGACTTTAGAATCGGTAAATATTATTCTAAAACGTAAGTATACATTTTTAATTAATGTTATTCCTCTTACTTAAATTTTATTGAGAAATACATACAAAGTAAGAAGCCGGATAGTCGGCGACTATGAAAAAGGCCGATTTTATCAACTAGTCGGAACATCCTTAATAAAAAGTCAATCAGCCGTTTCTTTCGTTTGATAATAACATTAGAAACATCCAAAATGTAAAATAGATACAGATTTACTGAATATCATAATAAGTCTTTGTAGTCTTGTAAATTCAAATCTTCCACGGGTGAAACCATAGGGCAACAACTAGTTGCGACGTAAAACTCTTTTCCGCTCGGCTGATTGAAATGGAATTGAATATTTTATAGTCACGGAAATAATATTTACGAATCAGAGCAAGTAGAAACAATAAAATGCATATTGCACAAATAATCATTGTTTTTATAACATTTTATTATACTGGGAATTCTCTGAAATATACATCACAGGAATTGGATTGTAAAGGTATTTAAATTCGTTTTCCAGGAATGCATGAATTTTTGATTTACATTGAACTTACATTAACTGACAAGACTAACAAGACATTACATGAACATTTGAATAAACAATATTTATTGTTTATATTGATTTATGATGGAGTGTTTGTTTTTAATTTACAGAGAAGTGTGCTAATAGACCACCAATTATATTACTGCCAGTTGTTATCAAGCTATTTAGGTATCCAAATATGACGCATATTAATATGACAAAATTATTAGATAACGCTAAAATGTCATTACTTGGATAACGACAGAAGAGTTAAAATGGTTTCATGAGATTAACTAAAATTACAAATGAAGATATTCAAGACACTTAATTTAAAAATATAAACAAATATTCAAGTACTACCTGTGATTTGTAACCTAAAATTTGTATTTTACGTAATGAAATAATTTACAAAAGCTTTAGTCCAACTGCTTATCAACAAGTTTATTAAACGCCAGCTGTACCCGCGACTTCGTTCGCTCTTTGCGGAACACAAAGCAAAATGTAACAATAGAGTTCAGAGTATTTAATTTTAAATTCGTTTGATATTCACTGTCTATATACTATTATTCTACTATTATAAAGAGAGAGCGGATTTTGTTTTCCATTTGGAAGGCAATCTCTTGAACCACTGGACCTTTTTGAAATAACTTTCACAATTTGAAAGGTACATTATTCTAGATGGACATTGACCATAAAATCCCTCAGAAACGCGGCTGAAACCGAAAGACGGAAGCTGTCTATTATAAACTTTGTCAATTACATTGAAAGTGCTATACATTAGGTAGGTTAACATTTTGCAGGCCACTTAAATTATAGTTTTAGTCTGTAATATCATTTGGCGATCCATTAAACCGAAAATGTATAGGAGTGGAGTAACAGGCAGGGGGTACTCCACTAATATGTTTATATTTGCATCCGGTAGTGCCCATCGCAATATTGTTTACAGAGCCCTGTATTCAACACATTTTCCGCGGTTTCACACGCTATTTATCGCGTATGGAAGATTAAAAATGTACTTATTGAATAATAATAACTGTTAACCATAAAACCGACAGACCGAAAAACAGATGTCATAATTATATTCTAATATTGAATGTAATGTTCTTTTGAGAAATAAATTATTTAAGTCGATAATTTTCAGTTCAGTCAACTACTATTGAAGAGTGGTGATAATTTTTTTATTTGTCCATTCCATTGTGAGGGGGGTCAAGTATATCTTTTGGGAAATATTAACCTTCAAAGAGGTAATTTTTGTTAGAGTTAAACCGTTGCTTCCGTATATTATTATGTGAAAAATCATATATCAACATAAAATAAGTCAGAAGGACAACTATCACGGCTAAGTAAGGCACAGGGTATCCTAGCTTGAGGGGCTAGGACTCATTTCTAATTCTTATAATAAGACGTTTAGTCTTAACATCAAACCTATGTATCTGCATTTATATTAATGTATAAACTTATTTTTTTTTTGCCAATAAACTTTTTTTATTTAAAAAAATAAAACAATTTGTTTTTAGTATTTTATTTTTTTATCTTTTTTATTTCGATACTCATTATATGTACTTGGATATTAAGGAACCCTGAACGACAAGCACTTGGCCAGATTTTTTTTAGCTTCATTTGGCAATGAATACATTTTCAACATTTTATTGTTTCTTAGGGGATGATATTTGAACATTATTAATTTTAGATTTCATTATTTGCATCAATGAAATATGATCATGAAATAAACGACCAATTTATATTATTCTAGATAATAATATTAACGGACCACCAATCTAATATATATAAATTTATGTGTGTTTGTTTGTTCATACTTTATGCGCTGACTTTGATTGGGATTGAGATTGGGAAAACTTTGTGAACTTTATGCATTTGTGCGAAGATTATATGCATAGTACAATTTACTTGCAGTAAAGTAGGTGACGAGCGTGTCGTAAGGGCTAATAGCCAGAGAATTTCTACAATTCGATTACTATTTTCATTATTTTCCACATAATCTCAAAATTTATCGGCAAACTTCAAATAGCACATGTCATTCTTTGTTAAGTATTTCTTCTGCGGTAACAAGCAGGGTTCTAGCAAAGACGTATTATTATATAGACACGTCATCCACTAACATCACAGTTCTCAAAAGCAGCTTAAATACTAGATAGCGTAATTTACGCACGAATAATATACATAAATAAATGCCACTTTACGGTATAGGTACCTGTTCTTAGAGAGTGATGAATATATTGTTAGTTTGGTTAAGTTGAATGCTGCATGCTTCTGCGCGTGCTGTCGCAGCAGTAGTTGGTGCGCGAGTAAATGAAATTAGGTCAATTACAATAATTTTATGTTGCAATTTCCGAGCGCGTTTAACGCATCTATAATTTATTTCTCATTGGGTTGATAAAATAATTTAAGATTGCACTATTGTCTATAGGCTTTCGGTAAACGCATACTTTATTATACTCTTCTAGGTCACCCTAGGTTTCCCTACCCGTTTTCCTTCCATTATGTTCCATTAATAAACTCCACTTTAAATATAAAAATATGTATAATATAATACCTCATACAAAAGCAACTTTCTGTATAATAAGAATAAAGAACAAGCTCGTTTGAACTATATTAAAATTTATTTAATAATAAAATAAAATCCAGTTAGAAATTTCACAACATGGTTTTCTCCTCAACATATCGGCGTAGTATTGATACTAAAATCAAAGTTTTGCTTGTTGTGTACTAGTCACTTAGGTATTTTAAAACTAGATAGAAAACTGGACATCGGAGCATTTAGTTGGACGTATTACATTGGCAGTTTGAAAATTGCTCGACCTACTATCTAAACTTTTCTAATGTGTCCAACATAACCTATAAATTGTAGCTCAATATATCTAGTAGTTTATCGGTTTTTTTTTATAAAAGCCTGGGGAATTCTTCACATCTGGTTACTTGATTCCAAATTAATCATAGTGCACTCTAGGAAACATCTATTACATATACTTTTATATACACACTTATATCTAGACACACGGCAGGGTGTCCAACCAAGTTCATAGAAAAAGGAATGGTGATCAGCAATATTACACGAATCATTTCTAGCTACTTCCGACCCCTTCATAGCTCGAAACTATTTAATTTTTATGAAAATGGGCGAATTTATTAAAAGCCTGTCGAATTAAAAATTCATTAATATTGCTTACCCAGTTATGGGTATATTAAAAATCGCGATCTTTATGACTGACTCACTGAATAGAGATTAGGTTTCTGATCTTTATACCTTATACAAAAACTTCAATCGACAACAATGCATATTCTTAAACTTTTAATTTGGCTCTCTATACACATAAATGTATTTAGGGGATAGATATTTACATCCAGACACAGTGCAAACAGACAAGTGCACAAGTGTTTGTCTTAAGTGGGAATAGAACCCACGACCTGTGGTGTGTCAGCCAGGGTCTCTAACCACCAAGCCAAGAGGCCCTTCAAACAAAGTCACAATTTTTATCAGTCTTTTTTTAAGCAATTGACTTAATGACACGGACTTCAACATAATTTAAAGATATTTTTCCTGAAGTTATTTTCAGGTGATACCGAGGCGAGGGTAATTAACAATAATTCAGTTACTGAGAATTTATTTGATCCTAAAGTCCATGAGAAGCACAGACTAACAATAATTGTATATAATAATAGAATTCGTTACTTTCAAAGACTACCATTCAAAGACTACCATTCAAAGACTACCATTCAAAGACTACCATTCAAAGACTACCATTCAAAGACTACCATTCAAAGACTACCATTCAAAGACTACCATTCAAATTGAGAATGAACAAAGAAGGTTAAGGATGAAATGTTTAATATTAAACATGGCGTCATGGTTTTTCTCACAGAATTTTCTTGTAAGATTATTCCCCTAAACTTCACTGAGGACGGTAACCAAACAGATATTTAGAAACGAAACCAAATCCTTGATTCCCACAAACTATATTCTTGAATTTACTACTTTATTATTGGCTTTCGCTTGAACACAGTCTAACCATAAAGCAATATATAGCCTTAGTAGAAGCAGCCTAGGACTGGTGTATATTATGGCTTCCTTACCACTTTGTTGAAGTGAAAACTTCTTCAACGGCGTTGAGCACTTTTCTTGGGATGGGTATACAATGTTAATCTCGCGTCAGGACACGTGACCTGATCGAAAATTCGTAAGACGGTAAAAATTCACAACGTTAATGTTCAAGTTTTCACTATTGCCGGCACTCCCGGAGTGCAACCCCTTGCTTTTTCTACTTAAAACAGTTTGGTTCGCTTGATTAGGACTCTAGACCACGATCCCTCATACTCATGATGTATCACCGCCTGAAAACTAAATTCTCTACCTTAAATCCAAGCTCGAAAGTATAATATACCTAATCAACTTTAAAATAACTATTTCATTTACTATTGCACATATTGAATCTAGTTGCCGAGAAAATTGACGTCGTCTAATGACCAGTATTGTACCAATATTATTATACAAAATATGCTATGAAATTACCTTTTCTATTTGTGATGTAGACATACACTATTCAATTGGTATATTACCTGTAACGATAGTTCTGGTTTGTATTTTTATAAATAAATAAAAATAAATAATTAATCAGCAAGTCAAACACATCTATCAATCGGTCGTGCAGTAATTACATAACCCAACAGGTGGTCAAAACAAAAGACAAGAGAAATTGGCAAACACTGAAAAAAGTTGAGAACAATGCTAAGTGAGTGTTAAATAAAGAGCCATTGACAGAAATTGGCACAGAAAAGTTATAGAGAGGAATGTAATGTCGGTGAGTTATATATACTACTATTATAAATGCAACATTTTGGCTGAATGGATGTAGATGAGTTTGGAGATGGACAGAGATAGATTTGAGTCCAGAATATACAGGCATCGTTTCATTTTAGATAAAGATAGTTTATCTTGATTTACATTTTTTAACTGCGAAAACGTAACATCCCTCGGAAACGCGAGTGAAACCGCGAGTGAAACCGCGAGCTACTTTATATCATATACTTTAAGTATCAAAGTGAAAATATGATACTGTTCGATTTAATATTTTGCTGTTATAATAATGATACATCCTTAATTTTGGTTTTACTTTTGTGGTTTCTCTGACTACAAATCAATAGTCGTGAATAGGATTTGTGTGCATGAACATTGAATGACTATAAAAGGTATTTAAAAAAGACATAATGTCATCATAAGTACTTTGTAGTATGGCGCCAAGCTCCTAGTGTTGTGTTCCAGCAGCTGCACTTGTGAGATCTTGTAAGCTTGGAGTGCCTATCTCCATGAGACAAACTTCACTGACCATAAAGAGGTTGTAGTCAGCTATCAATAGAAAAAGAAGATAAATCGTTATATTTAATTTAATCAATTAAATAATCCCTATCGAGAGTGCCTCACAACCAAAATATATAATATACGCAATTGAGAGATCTCATTAATGCATAGTATCATGCAATTTTGTTATTTGCAAATTTCATATAAATTATTTCGTATACCATACGCTCACAAATTGGCATGAAATTGCCAAGTGCATTAATTTACGGATTTTCAGTTTTGATATAGTTATCTGATGATATTTAGTGGAGCGTTGATTAATTTTATGTTAAAATAGATCGTTCGGACGCATGATTCGGGCGTGTTTGTTGACGTGTGTACACCTGTCATTATGCCATTTGAATCATATCACTACATAGTATAAAACAAAGTCGCATTCTCTGTCCCTATATCCCTATGTATGCTTAAATCGTTAAAACTTCGCAACGGATTTTTATGCGGTTTTTTTTAATAGATAGAGTGATTGAAGAGAAAAGTTTTTATATATAATACATGTGACATCTCACGGGAACGCGGGTAAAACTATTATAAACTATAAAATTAAACTTCACCCTCTTGTATGTTTGGGCTACAACTTGCAACCGAATTTTTATCAAGGTCCCATTCGATTGAGTTGACATTTTACACACATACAATAGACAATAGTTTTGGTGAAAATGGACTAATATGACGTCTATCTAAAACCAATATGTCGGCTAAACTGGTAATTTAATAATTCTCTAGCTGCCGGCGATTACAGCCGCGTTTCCGAAATAAGTAGCCTAAGTATGTCCATCTCCATAGCTTATGTGTGTGCCAAATTACACCAAAATCGCAATTTTCATTTAGCCGTAAAAATTTAATAAACAAGCAAAAAAATTAAGAATAAAATTTACTTTCGCATTTATAATATTAAGTATATATTAGGTTATGCCAATGTGTATCACTCGTTTGATTAATATCAATAGGTTTGTTCGGTTTGCCAATCAAAATACGTGACGTCAGTTATTAGCTTTAAACATTGCGAGCATTTATTATTTTTATCTCTATATTAACAGGTCAACAAAAATCTTCTTGCGTTCTTCCAATTCCAACTTATAACTGTATCGTATCAGTCAATCACTGGCGTGACGTATATGGACCATTTTGACTTTGAAGAGAGATACAGAGATGTGAACGAGTGCAATCCAGTCTATTGGCATCCATTACATTTGCCACCAAAATGCGTAGAGATGTACCAGAAAATAATACGGTCAAAGATAGCATCTACACTCAATGCACCAGTGAGAATTTTGGAAGAGAGAGAAAATATATTTTACAAACGGCCTCGCACGCACAGATCTAAATATGAATCGATAGATCCTTACATCGACCAGATGCCCAATGACTATGGTTTAGGATATTTTTCCAGAGACCCATATCATTTTGATAGATCGCTTAGCCCCCCATCGCCATACAGCTATATGCTGGGGCTTCTCGAAAGGGATGTGATGAAGGAACCGACAGCACCGATCATAGGAATGGTGCCCCATTTCGGACCAGTGGCGGTTTACCAACAGCCGGTATCAAAGCAGAGTGAAATCATGATAAAAACATTAGCGAAGGCCTACGCTGATTCAGGTGCAAAACAGCACGACAAGTCTAAAGCCTACATGCGAGTATATAAAAAAGGCGCAGACGGCAAATATAAAATAAAGAATTATGAATTTAATGAAGACGATAAAAAGCAAGATGTAATTGATCTTAAAAATAGTGGGCAGCTCGTAACCAATATGAAAATTAATAACGGTGAAGCTCTCACAATTTTACAGAAACCAATGAAATGATGATGGAAGTACTTTTATCTATTAATGCTATTAAATTATTTTACCCAAGTTATTATAAAAATATTCGTTTCATTTGCGATTGCTGACATTTCCCGCTAAGAGGCAAGATGACCTACCTTTTGAAGATGAAATTACTGATTTTATAAGTTTTCATTCAATCAGATTATTTCTAGTTGAGCTGTTGAAGATGTAAGATGTAACAAAATACAGACTGAATTCGAATTCTGTGAATAGAACACACATAAAAAAAAGAGCAAGGATTTATACCGCATTGTTAACAAACAGTGTGAATTTAAGTCCTTTGTCTTGAATTAAAAGATTTCATTGTTCAGACCGAGAGCGAAAATCACATCAAAAGATTTTTCATCATGGAATCTGATTTCAAAGTTGACGTATTTAACATGGGTGATTTTTGTGAATTGAACATTATCTTAAAGGTAATTATTAAAATTTGAATTCTTTTTTAATTGTTCGTTCTGTTTATTGGTAACTAGCGGTCCCCCGTGGTTCCACTCGCGTTCCCCTTAGGTGTAAATGGTCTGTTTTTTTTCCTCCGCCGATCCTTTGCTCTCTTACTGCGGGGATTAAGGAATCAAACACATTTGCAAATTTATAATAGGTACATATTTTTTAAAGCTGAATTCAAAATTTCTCCTGTCAATGGTTTTAACAAAATATGTCGGATTCTGATAGTTGATATGAAATGCCTCGCCTTCGCTTCTCATTTCGCATTTTTGACATTTCATGTTGTGGGCAGCGCCTGCCCTAGTGCAGTTTAGTAACAGACATCATTTATTTTGTTTTTGCATACACACGATCGTAAAATCCAAACAATGTTGTGTAAAAGGCAATTTTAATCTATAAGTTTTTTTTTTCTGATGATAAGCAAATTTATTTTTATAAGAATTTAACTTTTCCGACTTAAATTACTCCGGTTTTGTAAGAAACGTATTCGCTCGACCGTTATTTCGTTGACTTACGTTGGAAAATTGGTCTCCACGAATAGCTTTTTTTATTTAACGGAATAATATGCAGCCTATGTTCACCCTGACTTAGAAGACTAAGCCCAGTACTTAAAGAATTTTTAAAATCGAATGTGTAGTTTCGGACACTTTTTACTTCTGACATCCGAACTAACAAACATGCATTCAAACTTTTTTATATTAGTGTAGATATAAAGCACTAGTCCAATATAGATTTCTTTACTCTACCATAAAAGCTAGCACCTAGAAGGTCACCTTGCGGTTTTACAAAATTGCTCTGGTGGGTCAAAACATTGCACGATGTAATAAAAATAACCATTCTCAAATTGATTTCCTCCATCGTATTGAAAAGCCTGATGTATTATTTTCAGTTCATCATATCGATATATTTCTTACACTTCGGGAGATGCACTATCGTCGGCTTAAGTTACCTGGATCCTCTCAGACAGCGTCCATTACCACCGGGCAATGATCCGTGCTACTCATTGTACTGGTATCCGAGGCCTATACCCGAATACTGTTATATCAAACCAACACCAAATCCTATACAGCCTGGTTTTCCACCTCAACCTATACCTATGCCAATTCCTATACCACTACCACAACCATTACCAATTGCGCCTATGATACCATCTCCGATGATGGGACCACCAGCTCCGTTGCCTTTTGGAGTTCCATTTGAACAGCCGAGCCCTATCCTCCCACCACCTTTTCAGTTACCACCGGCACCTTACCCTTACCCACCGCCATATGGGGGTGTTCCATATGGTTTTGGTCAAGCGGGAATGGTTCCAGGGCTACCAGGATTGGTCTCTCCCGATGGCGGGATAAACATTCTTCCATTTTCCGATGTGTACGCTGATGTGTTAGAGGATCACAAGAGGAAGATGGTCAGGAAGGGTTTGCAGAAGATGTTAGATAATTATGGAGGGAAGCAACGTTACAGGAGACACAGGAGTCGAAGAAGAAATAATGACGATTAAAATAGGTGCATGAAGATTGACAAGTAAAAGTAGAAGTATTAATAGTATATCTAACCTCTTGTTTAAGCGTCGCTTTTTGAGCTTAAGAATTCTCGGGTAGCTGCATAGTTAAAATAAAGAGCACATGCACGCTGCAATTCCTGAGCTTTCCCCTTTTTTTTATGGATGTAGGTAATGTTGAGTTGAAATTAAATTGTGTCAAAATTTGTGTTTAGTCAAGAGTCAAGTTAGATTCTGTGTTACGGCCTATCAATGGGAATGCTACATGTTTCCCCGATATAATTTACGTCTTTAAAATTCTTTGTCAAATATAATTCTTAAATGATATTTACGATCATCTTAGGTGTACTATTAAGAACTAGACCACCTAGAGCTAAAGTGACGATATTTCGTTTGATAAACATTTATTTGGTCATCTAGCAAAGAGAAGAGAAGCAATAAAGACGCTGTCTTTAAAAATAAGCAACTTGTTACTAGTAATGACTTAATTTAACTATTTAACCTACTGTAATACTGAAACTATATCTGTTTGTTCTCAATCATTTTTCTGTAGTTTTCTTTATTTTTGACAAAACGCTCACTATGGTTAGTGATACCGTAATGTGATCAACACTCCACCGATACGTTAAGACCCAACATTTAAAATAACAGATAAATATCTCATCACCATTAAGGTTGAGCAATATTAAAGTTTTAGCCTGTCTCACTCTGGGCAATGATTACCTGTAGTGCTGGATTGGTAACGCATCTGAAATTTTTTGAAGTGAAAACTTATTTAGCAGCATTGAGCACTTTCCTTGGGATGGGTATAAAATGGTAAACTCGCGTCAGGACACGTGACCTGATCGAAAATTCGTAAAACGGTAAAAATGCACAACGTTAATGTTCAAGTTTTCACTTCTGCCGACACTCCCGGAGTGCAACCCGTTTTTTTTTTGGAACTAACGTTACTCTGATGGCACATATTCACGTACCATACTCGCCCGAGACCGCGTCAATGATCACTACATGTCACGTTATGACATAGAATAGCTTCTGTGGAATATAAGTCCATCTACCTTACCTATCTCGTAAGGCATTTTAGGCGTGAAGATATTCATAAAAACACATTTAAAACTAAAATCAACTTTAACACCTACATACAGGTTGAATATTAAATCAGTATAGTGGAAAAAGGTGGTGTTGCAACTTGCAATTGAAAACTTTGTCGACAAGTTCCCGTATGTTGGAGCTACCATTGAAATGTATGTGCTCGTCAGTAGGGAGTTAAAATCGAGTTTCTTTTGAGGTGCACAATGTGGAAAGACGCTTAAAAGAAAACTTTATCATCCTGTAAAGTTATATTATGGTTACCAATACTTTTTAATTTTATTTTTTAAACGCTGTCTTCCGCATTTCATTCACGTCCCCGAGGGATGTTACATATTTCCGGGATAAGACTAAATGCTATTCCAAACGATAATCTATCTCTGTGGCTTATTTCATCCAGTTCCGTTCAGCCGTTCTGGCGTCATTGAGTATCAAACATCCATCCATCCAAATTATATTTGTAATATCCCATTAATAACAGTAGTCATATATTAATATTTTTTTTTTTTTTAGTTTGACCGTTGTGGAGGCTTTATTTGTCAGAGTATAACCTCTATAATCATTGCATAGAACATTATGTTTTTTTATTGTATTAAGGAAGCTGCGAGCATGTATATACGTATATGTCATACGGTCATACTGCCAATGTCAAATGTACGAGTATATCTTTGACATTGACAGTATGACCGTAAACAATTTATTTTAACATATTTTACTTCACTCCTCCATATAAACTTTAAATAATCTCAATAATTATAACACTCCTCCGTGCGCACAAAATGCTTAAAAAGGGGTACAACGTTTTCTATTCACGTATTAATAGGTAGATCTTACATCATTTCAAAAGTATACAGCCAGCTTAAAGGTATAGAAATGTACCAAAACATATGAATGAAAATGTGTTTAATTTAATACAATTTCAAGTTATAATTATAAACAAGATATTTAACATTCTAAACAGTGAATATATTTTTCGAACAACAATGTAAATTGCTTTTAAATGTATAAATACCTTATTACAAAATTCCAAATATTCATTCATAACTAGAAGTAGGTATTTATAACACGATATATACACATATTTTATTCGCTTGATTAAATTAATATAATTTTGATAACTTTTAACCAGCATTTTATTTAAATAAATTGTGATCTTATAGCATAATTTAATATTTAAAATGTAAACAGTAACGATATTGTTAGACTTATACAATGTGATTCGATTAAGCCGGCGTCTATGTCTAAACGACCACTATGTCCTAACCATTTATCATTTTACATAAGTAGTTTTATTTATCTAAAAAAAACACTTACAAATAAATCGAAATCACTTAGTAAACATGTAAAACCAGTGATGCTGTATTTTGACATATATCTGTCACTAATTCCAAATGTCAACTCATATGTCAAATGACTCAAAATGGCGGCCAAATATTTCTATGATATTGTAAAAATTGAAAAGTTTCGTTTCTAAATAGATAACAATAAATATGGTTTATTTTTTAATTTAAAGGAAAAAAAATCACAAAATTTCATTACAAAAGAAAATTTTCATACATGTTCAGTCGGAACATAGTGGCATATAAAACTTACGTAACCAACAAAACACTAGCGTAAGTAAAACTAAAGTACATCTAATCTAACACCTAATTTACAGATAAGAATAATTATTCATCATAATTAATGGACGGAATACCTGAAGGCTCCAAATATACATACAAAGGTTACAACTACACTTACCTATTAAAAAAAATTATATAAGAAAATTATAATTAATTAAGTACATCTGTCCGACCGGAGACATTAAAATGCTTCATACCTTTAATTATACTAGAAAATAACTAAACAATCGCCTCCTCAGTGACACTCTTTTGAAATTTGTCTGATCGTGAAATTTTGTAAAACTGCGTTTGAGGAAACAATAAAATTTCAAGATCTAAAAGGCCAATTTTGACAGCTAACTGTTATAGAAAAAAAAATCTTATGGCGTCACGTTAAGGTTCATAAGCTTTGTTATACAATTGTATCAGTGGATGCAATTTTTCAAAACAGTAACATGAGTTTTTAATGACGTTCTTAACTATCAAACTTTAGTAAAATTTAATATTTTTAGATTCTAAACGACCCTCGGTCTTTTACATCCAGGCCTGTTCAGATACAAGCATTATCGCTACCGCTGTGGGTATCAATAATAACACTGTCGGGTATTGCGTATTCGGTGAGGTATTTCCACGAGAAACCCTACAAACCGCACCCTACCGCTTTAGTAAGAGGTTTCCGTTTATTTGTTTTGCGAACGAGAACATTACATCGGAAGCGCCATCCGCTTAGGTTCCAATAGTAGGATTCCCCCAGACCCTGACACTGTGGGTAGCGAATACCGTTAATACCTGAATCGGTTTTAAGGCGACGATATATGCACAATTATAATTTAAGTTCATTAAAATTTAATTAAGATTTCCTCATTATATCATCAATATATGTATGTATGTTAAACTAGAAAATATGTGCCATGGAAGTTTCATTAAAAAATCTTGAATTTTTCTTTAATAAAGAATATAAATAAATAAGAAAAATATATTTTTCTACTATTTTACTAATCCAAATATGTAACTATAAAAATATAAAACGGTTCGACCATACGATCCAATACGAAGGGTATTCGCATTATACTCGTCCAAAATGAAAACAAGATTATTTTGTTAAATTGAATTTTAAAATGTCATAATTTATTATTTATTCACCCGTTAGTGAGTTTGTGCATCGTCACCTTAATTCGGACAATTCGGCAAGCGCTGAGTGCAGTCTTTAAGCGGATCGTAGTGCAATAAACCATAAACTTCATAAGCGGACTACTGACAAAACAGGCACTAATGGATGCCGCATCTACATGTACCTCTAACGAAAAATTCACTGTATTTATAACATCCCTAGTACATAATATACGTAGTACATGTTTCATATAATCAAATCCACAAAAAACGTGTATAATTAAACTTATTTAATCTATGAGCAATTTTTAATTTATATTTCTTTTGGCTCGTAACCACATTTATAATTAAAAATGTAAGTGTTTTATATTTTATTTTATTATTTTGAGGAAAAGGATATAGAAGGCCAATTACAAGTTTTCACGTATTAACAAGCAGATAGTATATGGAAAGAGGGGAAAGTGAACGAAGAGTGAATAAAATATTACAGTGATCTAAGTCACAAGCCAAAAGACTTAAAGCAAAGTAGACGATAGCAATACAAATTAACAATACAGAAAATATACATTTATAATTTCTTCATATTAATACTTATTTACTTTTAGCTATTGGTCGTTTGCTCAGTTAATGGTTTAATGTAATTTATTTTATTAACAACGCCAAAGAAGTATTACTTCTTACGTGCATACAATATTTTTCATCGACACATATATTCAAAACTCATGTTCAATTTATCCTTCCATTACAGTGAATAGAGGGAGTGTACGCGTGTCTTTACAATGCATATCAGTTCATATAATTATGTTTGAAATGCTACTTGTGAGGCAGACGTTGTACGCACTGCAAACGACTGAATCAATAACAGGTGATCACGAAATATTAAACAATAAGCATCTCGTTGGGGGAGGCTCGTCTCCCTACATGGAGGGAAGTGTATAAGCTGCTAAGGCTCTAACAATGACATGGAAAAATTCACTTTATTGCATCGAAAATAAGTTTCATCTCCCATGGTTGATTGTAGAACGATGCAGGTGAACCTTAACATGAAACCGTAGGGTTGAATTTCCTATGAGATTCATAAGCTGTCATATGGGCTTATTAGATTGTAACGAAGTTATTACAACTGGTTTTTACATTCTACAAATGTAAAATTACATTCTTTTTAACATTTGAATTTTAAATAAAAACGTATGAATACGGTTCTAACAATCTTATAGATGTAACTTTAAAATCATAGTGGGCTATTTTTAGGAATAACTGAAGGTAGGGGAGTGAGCGAGAGTACAACCTTTTAAGACAATTCAAGTGTTACTATCTCTAAGTCTCAGTTTTGACAGCTTAGATATTAAATTTTCTATTAGAATTCCAATTTCGAAAGCAATACCTAACTTCCAAGCCAACGATTTAGATAATTTAAAAATAGAACGTAGTGTTTACCGTCATTTGTTCAAGCACTTTAAAACAGATCATAGACTTTTGATTAATACGAAATTGTCTTTTAAAATTATACTTATAACTAATTAAGTAACTATTAATTAATATATTTTATCTATAAAACGATTGGAATGTCTGGTATGGACGGTTTTAATTATACTAACAATATTCTAACTAATTTAAAAGTTGTTATTTTGACATCAGAAAACCTTAATATACAATATGACGTCATTAAAGTTGTAGAAATATATAATTCATTAATTTATAAAAAACAATACATACAATATAAAAAAGTACAGTATAGTACCAACACTAGATCAAAAATGATAAACCAGGTGATTATTTCTTTATAAAGCGGGAACTTAGTAAAAGTTGATCGTATTAAATAGTACTTTAACCCTAAAAATGTATGTAAAATTTTATTGTTATAGAGCTCATTAAAAAATAATTTGCTTCGGCACAAAGAATGACAAAAGTATTGTAAAGATTATAAATTTTTTTTTTCATGTGAAGGTAAGTGGTAATGAGCAACCCTAAGACGTGAAGTTGTTATCTCTCATGTGTCTGTAATTTCATATATCCCTCATACCTGTCTAACTGAAACTCAGTATATAGACTATTGCTTCACGGTTGAAATAGATATGGTGGTACTTCCCTAGATGAATACTGCACTAAGAGCTCTATTAATTTTAATCTTGAAATAATAAAAACGATTTTTTTATGAACCATAGGTTAGGGTACTAAGTTACAAAGTAAAAGCACTATCTTCCACTATTTCCCTATGTAGCTTAAATTGATAATTATTACCTAGGCATCTAGGTAGGTGTATAACCTGAATGTCCTATATCAATATCTACTATAAAGGCACCACTTGGAATGCTGTCAATAAACCTATAAATTAAAGACTAAAAATATCTAAAAAATAAATGTGTCGTCTAAAAACAAAGCTATACCTAATCTACCTATGCAATTTCATAGAATCTTATTCATATTCAAAACATATAATTGACAAAAAGGAGCAGCACAAACTTACTGTGAAATACGAATGAACAATTACATCGAAAAATCATTATGCAATTTATGAGAAAAGTAACACTTTGCCAACTCTAATTCCTTTAAAACCCGCATTTATATTTTTAAGATTGTTTTTTAAACAACACCGGTGCCAAACTGTCAGTAAACGCACAAAGACATTGAAAATACATAATCTGTTTTCTTCAAATTGGTAACATTTCCAAAACGAAAAAAATCTCTCTCGTAGCGAATACATTTTCAGTAAACATGAATTTATTTTAATCTCAAATATCAACTTCGAGAAAAGTTTACGTTTATATAATATTTTCGAGCAATAGTGCCAAACGCACGATTCTAATCTTAGCTACCTACAGAAAAATTAGGTAAATTAAAAACGTTTGGACAATATCCCCCCCGCCGGAGCTGTCGAATAGTGCAGACGTGTTTTTTGTTGTTCTCCTGATATTTAAATCGAAATAATTATCAAAATGTCGATCATATACATATTTTATATACCAAATTAATCGCAGTGCCGGAACGAATTCATCTGTATAAATATTGTATTATATTTACCAACTTGTTAAATTTAGGGGGGACCTGGTGTCCTAAAAGACAGGCTCCGGCTTAGTTTAGGCTTCAGATCTCCCACAAATTACACTATTGTATCTTCATAACCATTTGTATGCTACCAAGACTTGTAATTTGGGAAGATGAATAAATATTTTATTATTATTATTAATATAAAAAAATTGGCCTATTCGATGTCGATTAAGTTCATTATTACAACAATCAACACAGGCATGCGTGAATTTGTAGTCGATGCCTAAACAAGCAGCATTATGTGCGCCCTTGATTGAGATTCCGAACATACAGTATTTAGTGTTGCATTGTAGTTGACATACCGTAGGTAATTGTGCCTTTGTCTGCCTATGTTACATTACTTGAAGCCTTGTCTGGCACATGGTAGAGTAGCGGCTACACAATAGCTATAAATGGTCAGGGACACGCGACGGCTGGAGCTCCATAAAAAATGTTAAAAAAAATATATATCGCCGTCATGTGCAGCAACCTTTAGTTAGGCAACAGGTACGTACGGGCTCGTACCTACAATGATTAATACTCACAACCGAGAGGCAGACAACAACGCGTAAGCTTTGTCGTTCGTGTGCTGTTACATCTGGCAATATTCACAGGGTAACAAAGGTCAATCTCATTTGACAGATCGTATGCTGACGACGGAGCGGTGTTGTGTGCGTTACACGGGGAGGTAGGGCAGCTTAGTGCATTGCACGGGAGCAGATTTTGTTACGTATGACGAAGTATCAATTGTAGGGCCCGAACACAACACATCTCGCCGGGTATTAATGCGTCTGGTGCGGCTGCCGTTGCACAGATTAAATATAAAGCGGTCGCTTCTATTTTTAAAGAAACATTTGCAAGATCTAATATGCACGTTTTGACTACTAAAAGTTTTATAGCAAAAATATCCTATGACTGATAAATAGTTTAGAACCTTATTACAGAAGCCGTTAAGGTCATTGTTCTGTAAACATTCTTAGCTGTCAAAACGAGCTGTCATATTCAGATAACTTTAGCTAAGTTCATTCATTGTATCTATTCTCAAATAAAGAAACGACTGCACTTGCAATTATGAGCAAACTAATGAATGGAATTTATAGCAACAATGGGCTTTGTATCTGTCATCGGGCAGACATTCAAACCGTCATTAGATCAGTAAACAGCCAGTTTTAAAAGCCCTCATTGAATCGAAGTTCCATGGTAATTGACTTGAGATAAGTTCTCATAATGAGACCAAGTACTGTATAATTTAGTTGCATCGCAGCGCCTATGACTTGTATGTCTGTGACCGTATTACCCTGTGAATTCAATGTAATTCTATGTACGAGGGTACTTCTACGTCTCGGTGTCTTGTTCTGATTACACGGTGTTTCTCAAATAATGCAACGAGCAAATTACTTAATTAGCGACTTATTACGTATGTTTGTAATGGTTTGTCAACGACTTAAGTTGATATAACAAATACCGACTCCCGTAACGAAATAGATTCGATATGCTAACTATCAACTGGTATTCTTGCATGGTATTAGATTTTTTTAAATAGATAGTGTTGTAATTAAAATAGAGTTGACAGAGCTGTGAAAATTGTCTCAGTAGCATCAGGCGCGGATCCAGCCCACAAAAAAGGTTATTGTCACAATCCGAAAATCGACCAAGTGCGAGACGGAGTATGAACACGCTCATGATCTATATAGTGCCTTTCGACCTTAATAGACCGTGAAAGTGTGACGTCACAGGTCTATAAAAGTTGTGGCCATGCCCATGGTGCCCACAACAGTGGATCCGCGCTTGAGCGGCATACTATGACAGTTGTTTTGATGTTTAAGAAGATCAGAGAAAAATTTGCGTTATTCCTTTGAAATACGGCATACATATTAATACAATAGTTAAAGGTAAACTTTATCATACAGCACGTATACATACGGTTCATTTTTCAATGACATTCTTAAAGGCCATTACAACATATAAAAGCAGACATGATACATTGTTATTTTGTAGAAAGGACATTCAAAACATACACATTGATCAATTAAAATTACACAACACTAAACTGTATATTTTGTCCGTCGATTAAATAGTTTACGTGTATTGTTTTTTTATAATTTAAAAGTTTAGAATAATTGTAATAAGATCGATTATTTTAAGGCCGATTTTGTTATTTAGAATATAATAATAACTTCCTTTACAGTTATTATATATTCTGCCATCAAACTCGACCACGAATTCACGCAGTGACTATTCCCTGTCTCACTCGCGACTCCACAATTAGACGAGAGGTCCGCTATCCGCATGTTCACCTGAGTGATCACTCGGCTAGTTTTGGTTTGTGAATAGCACTGCTAATCTGTTACTAGTGAATACATTTAAGCGACGGGCTATAGATTTCAATACTACGAGTACAATTAAGGACATGACAATTCACAATCAGGCGAGGTTAGACTGGAGGAATATAACGTAAGTTCTATTCTAGTCTCACCTCGCCTTTATACCATTAACATACACATAACAGTTATAAACACACACAACAGAATACTCATAAAATAAAAAGACTACCTCAGCCATGCTGAAATATTTATTCAACCCGAGACGAACTCAAAAACATTCAACAAAATCTCAAAATCACTTATTTTTTAACTAAATGTTGGTAAATAGTTTGTAATATTAGATAGTTTGTTGCCAGATTGTATTACAGGCTTTTTTATTAGCCGATAATCATAATAAAGTATTATGGCTCGTTAGTTATCTGAAACGCTTATTACTGTTCAAGGGTTCCATATCAAAGTGGTAGAAAAAAAGCTTAAGAACCTTGAGATAACGGTACGTCAAAAATGTTGTTGTTGGCGACGTGAAATATCGACTTAAAATTTGGTGAAATTTCAGAGCTGGCTAAATAAAGTTAAATAATATAAATGGAGTCTGCAATAGGGGGACCAAAGTGTACAACAACAATGAGGGTGCCTAGTAAGCCGGGCTTTGTCTGCACTGCCATTAAACATTTTTTTACACCCTCATTTGACTTCGATTAGTAAAAAAAATACTAAACTGCTCACAAAATTCAATACCGTCTTCTTTGATTTGATCTTAACGTCGTTAACGCTCATTAAGGTAAACAATTATCGATTGCTGTTGTCTGGGGTTGCTAGCACACAAATTTGATGGAATAGAAAATGAATAGAGCAATTAATAATTGTTTTCATAAGTTACAGTCATCTGGCAAAAACCCACTAGTTACTAAACTATTCACTTTATAATATGATATGTTTTTATCCTAATGTTATTGCTCAATGAATACTCGTTTAAAATCAATACTTAAAACAACTTTACACAAGCGGTGTCTATAAAGTATTTGTTTACCGAATTTTGTATAATACATATATCTAATTAGATATAATTAGAGTCAGTCAGATTTGCTCGGCTACACTCTCGATTGGGGTGTGGAATTGATTGTATCATCTTCAGAATCGAATAGTTTTTTGGCTAATTTCTAAACCGCAGTTAAAAAGAATATTACTTCATACTGAACATTATTTTTTACAATTTGAAATGGCAACCGACACTGTCTAAATAAAGGAAATATTGTGTATTGAAAACGTATATGTCCTAATAAATTTCAATCGATATCATCGTTTTAAATTTGAAACGACACGGTGACGTGAAACCGATATTTTTAACGCAGACTTTTATGACGTCACGTTGATTGTCGCCGTGCAAAATTGTTGGGGAAAATCACAATGAAAACCGTTCTGTCACGTCAATATAAAATTGCTATACAACAAAATCGGTTTCGGTCTCACTTGTCACATGCAATATGGTTTTTTGTATATTTACAATTTCATTAGACATTTAATTACAAATGAAACCTTTTATTATTTTTAAAGGGTATTCAATAATTATCAGTACATATAATTAGTATCATTAAATAATGCTTAAAATATAATTTCATATTATGTTTACGAATATCATTATTAGACACCGTATGCGCAAGTCAAATCTAATAAATATGACTATTTATAATCATGATTATAGATAATTAATTTAAGTAGATACTATTACAGATAATTATTATTATAAGTTATAATTCATTTTATATTCTAAATGATGCATTTATGTGATGCCACGTGGAATACTTGACTTGATAACAATACAATCTCCTCGTTATGGACGGAAATTATGACAAGTGACGTTATCGATTTTATAATCTAATATAATTAATACATTCATCGTATATTCTAATTAACTAAAACAGCTGTCTATGAAGAGCCTTATGAGCCTAGCACACTAATCGTAACACAAATTGAATTATAAAGAAAACCATTAACAATTATTATGTAAAGATATGCGAAAAACTAATATATTGTATATTATTCGATCGATTAAACGTTTTTATTATTATTATACGCTTTATATTATTATTATCTACAGTTCGATTACGTCAAGTCTATAATCCTAATCGTTTCTTCTCCGAAAGAGACAGCCTTGTCTCAGAACTTTTGACTGACAGCAGGCTGTTCAGGTGGAGTGACATTCATCCCCATGTTGTCATAAGAAAAGTCCAAGGTGGTATCCTCAGCGGGGTGTCTGTTGCTGAGAGCTGTGCTGATCGTTTTAGGGGTTGTTGCCCCTTGACTCTTCTCGGTCTGTGAAGTTCTGGTATCGAGGTCTCGCACATTTAGGGGTTGATTTTGTCGCTTAGGTGGCTCGGGGTTTCTGATCTCCAACTTCAGCTCATGCTTTGGCTTCGGCAGCTCTGCATGAGGGTTGTGATGGGTGAGGTCGTTTGGATACTGCTTCACGCGATTCTGAAAATATTCGCGGTAATATTTTATAACAAACAAATATGTTTGTGCTTTTATAATATATAAACTCGTATATAAGCTCGTACTATGGAAACCAAATAACTGATATACTACATTTATTACTTTTTACTTTTCTAAATACATATCTACATATATAGATATTTACACCCAGACACAGAACAAACAGACATGTCAATGCACACAAATGTTAGTCCTGGGTGGGAATCGAACCCGCGGCCTTCGACTTGGCAGTCAGGGTCGCTAACCACTAAGCCAATAGGCCCGTTTTTGCCTTTCTATAGTATCTATTCGCACGCAATGTAACTTTAAGGAGTTGTTCTACGTATGCCTGCAAAAAAGACCCATTGCAATGCAAAGCATGCTGAGAATGGTAAGTCTATCAAGTTATTTAAGATAATGGTGAAGTTCGAAACTTACTGTCCATAGATGGAGCTAAGAACCATGAATTATAATTTACTAGTTTTCCACACCCATTTATTTTAAGAGCTTTGAATATGCCATTTTTTTCACCTGTTTAAGCTCTGCGCTGATCGCTGTCAGAAAAGATTTCTCTTACCATATACAATGTTTTATTCAACAACAAAACTTCTATCAGCACTCTAAGCAGAAGATTATCCTTTAATTGATCTACAAAAATGAATAATGCGTTAAATACTCGTATATATATTTTACCTTAGCTGGTTGGAACTTCTGTTTGAAATAATTCCAGGAGAACCTTCCTCGGCATAAAATGATGAGGATGAGCACCAGGACAGCCAACGCTACACCGCTGACAATCAGCGCGGTTTGAGCCTGCCGTTGCACACCTTAGGAACCAAATCTCTTGTGGATAAAACCTCTCAAGTGGATAAATGAAAGAAAGTGTCGTATTCCAATAAAAGTTCATATAAACTTGCTATAAAATTTTTCGCGGCTGAGATCGGCTAAACTTACAGCACAGCTTAAAAAAATCGCTTTGCTCAAAGATTAGGCCAAAATATATGTAACTTATTCGCAAATTGAGTTTCGTTGTATATTTCAAAATTTTGAAACTAAATCAACATGGAAGTGATGCAGTCGCGGATGAAGATAAGAAATAATGTAGATCAGATTTGCAACTGCCAGAGTATACTGGTAAGTGAGCTGGTTCCACTTATAAATGGTGAAATTGAGATTATGTTCATTGCGGATTCCAGAATAAGTTCATTGCTGAGTTTCTTGCCGGTTCTTCTCAGTTGAAGGCTGACTTCCGAAACGGTTGTAGCATCAGTAACTTTAAATTTGACCTTCATAAGTGCCTTCCGAAGGCCTAAACTGAATAAATGGTTTTGAATTTTGAATTTTTTTGAAAAGTCGTTACAACTTTCGATAGATCGTCCAGCAGTGGGAATGTCTTAAAAATAAATAACGAAAGTAACGATATTACATACAGAGCAATGGAAATAGATGAACGTTTTTATGCCATCTTTCTGTAAAGCACTATTAGCTAATTGATAAAATAAATCGCTAAAGCTCTTGGTATTTTAAGGAGATAATTACCTATCTGGTATAATTTTATCATTCGGTTTTTTTTTCTGAACAGCAAAATATGTAGCAAAATTTTACTGCTTTATTTATCATGAAGTAAACAATGTGGCATTTCACTGTATTATTACAAATACAATATATTAATTTCAACGTTTGATGAACAATGGATGGACGCACAAGCATTGCTAATTTACAAACAGAATACTCTCGCTATTGGAATCCAATTCGCTGATGCATAATATTTCAGTGTAAAATAAACGGTAATTTCTGAGTATAGTGTTGAAATATAAATATTGTTTGTGAATACCTACCACTTAGCTCTGTTTGTGGGGCTGCTCCATCAGACGACCTTCGCATATATCTCAAGTCGAGAAGATATCCTGAAAAAATAGAAGAGTTTAGTAAAATATTATTTAAAATGTAGGTATATTTTTTTCGTGAGTTGGTTTTGATAAAAAAAACCCCTGTTAAAGTTGCCCCAAGCTGCCCCCGTGACCTGTGAGAACATCATAAAAAATCATCTAGTTTTATTTATTGTTCAAGCAGACAAACAGACAGATGAACAAAGATTTTATAGAAGTCTTACAATCAATATTATATCTTAATACAGTGTAAACTCTTTATAACGAAACTCAAGGGACTGAGCATTTTTTGTCGTTATAGAGAGTTATCGTTATATGGAGTGAACAAAAAAATACAAAACAAAGTGAACAAACCAACCAACTTGGGCTCACTTCAACGTTATAGGGAGTTTATCGTTATAAAGGATAACGTTATAAAGAGTTTACACTGTATATATAAATCTCCTGTCACGATGTTTGTCCGCGATGGACTCCTAAACTACTAAACCGATTTTAAATTAAATTGGCGCACCGTGAGCAGTCTGGTCCAACTTAAGAGATAGGATAGCTTAGATCTTTAATTATAATCGCAATTTTATTTTATTGCAAATTATTGGTCTATAATTAATTGACAGTCACAATTATCTGTTAACTCCAAAAAATTCTAACAGATGGCGCTGTGTTGAAAGCACCAACGTTTAATTTTTTAGGGATCTTTTTTATGGACTCATTTCGACAGGACAACGTCTGTTGGGACAGCTAGTATTATATATTATATATTATATGTTATATATTATATATTATATATTATATATTATATATTATATATTATATGTTATATATTATATATTATATATTATATATTATATATTATATATTATATATTATAGGCAAATATTTTCAATGTACGTCTGTACACCACTGTCCACCAATACCAGTGGCATCACCAATGCGTTGTCGATTCTCAGGAGAATTTCACCGGTCTGACCTTTGTAACCAGTTCACAAACTGCGACAATCATGAAACCACCATGTCCAGGCATGGTGGTAAAACTTGCCGGGTATTGGGTAAGGTGGTAGTACTTCCCCGGGCAAACTCTACACTAAGAGTTCTACTACTTCTACAACCACTAGCCCAACACTAATTTGTATCAGAAGGATACTAAAGCAAACCTTTTATGCCATTCAAATTCAAATTGCTTCTCTTTGAAATATTATTTATCATTTCAATCTACCTGTTGATTAACCAGCTAAAATCACTGCAGTCAGTTTGATTAGAATCTGGTCTCAATACCTTAAAGGCTTTTCAATATTTGGCTATAAAGCAACGTAGAATGGCGGTGCATGCGGATAACCGAGGTATTGAGGAGTTCGTGAATGAAATTTCAATGGTGGTTGTAAGACTGTGGCTTTAGTAGGAATGCGTTTTCTGTGATTGAAGCGTACTGTGAGCATCGAGTCAGTCGTCAAAATGAATGGAATAACGTAAGGTTTGACGTAAGGTAATGGTCTTTTTATGTTGTTTAAGTTTCTAATCCTAGATGTTAATAAATCAATTCATCTATTCAATCATGCATCTATTCATTCACTATTTCAAGTTATATCGCAATAAAAGTATGGCCATTGGATCTACATAGACTATAGTAACAGTTTCCGCGAATCATTTTTTTTTATTCAAGATTTCAATATCGTGAAATAATAAACCCAAATGAGGTATTTCCTGCCCAATTTAGGTCTGGAAAATTTTCAATACTAATATTGTAAAAAAGGGTGAGAATTTTGCGAGTATTACTATAGTATTTATGGGCCCAGTATATAGGTGAGGCCTATGTCCAGCAGTGGACGGAGATAGGCTGATGATGATGATGATGATGATGATGATGATGATAGTATTTATGTAGTTTCACCCTTTGAAAGGTACATTATTCGAGATGGACGTATAGGCTATGTTATAGTCCCGGTATATATTAAATCGCTCGAAATGCGGGTGAAACTGCCGCACTAAAAGATAGTTTATTAACAAAACAGTTTTGAACTACCACTACCTGTTCGCGGATAAGGGCTCAATGTTAAACAAATGTACTGATAAGTCAACAGTATCCCGGAGTTTATGAAAAAGTTTCTCGAGTCAACAACTTCCTATACAAATCCAGCACACACACCCACAGGCGCATCTCTGTCTCGTACCAACACTCACACACAGCTACCTGTCTTCAAAATACGTTCAAAATCCGCGGTAATATACGTTCGAAATTCAAAAGTGCCAACCGAAAACGTTTTTACTTGTTCTCAAATGGTACAAAACCTCTTTGGTAAAATGTTCAGATTTATTTACACATTTACACCAATTTTACATTTGGAATACACTTTTATGTCAAAAACCCTTAACATTCCAGCCAGAGACATAATGAAAAGTTTATTATGTCACAGCCGAGAAATTTACAAAGAAAATCTTACTTCCATCATGCTGTAATGCTTTATGAAATAGGTTAGTATTTGACTCGCACAATTTACTAACAACAGCCCACCTGTACGGTCACACATGTGTATCAGGAGCATACAAACACATCATGGTGTGTGTTAAATGAGCATGTGTGCGCCTGTACCTGTCAGAGTCAACAGCCCATAACATTTAGCTATTGTTACACCCATTACCAAGGATCCTACCGCTGCCAATATCGCAGTAGAATGTATGAAGAAACACGGTACAGATTGAACGGGCGGGATAACTTGGTACGGAGGACGCTCTGATGCATTTTTTTTTATTTTACAGCTTGAATTATAAAGCAAAGGGTTCGAATACCTATCACTCAATTACTTGTAACTGAGTAAGTATAGCAATGTGCATTGAGGGTACACTTTTTTTTTTTAAAATATGCAATGTGTCTTTGTAAAGATTTATTAAATGCTTGAGATACCAACATCTATCAACTTGGTTGGCATCTTCCAGGTGATTGACTGCAGGATTTGAGGTGCAATATATTCCATATCATTACCACATATTGTATAAGTACATATCAACGAGATATTCCGTTAGTATCGAAGGTAGCATTGAATGCGAATTCAATTTCAAACCTTATTACTTGTTGCTTGTAAAATGAATAAAAGGAGACGCAGTTTTAGAGCTTCAACAACCAATGTTGGCATTATGATAATATTATAATAGTTACACTACAAATCAATTTATTGCATCCATTTATTAAAATCATGGTATTATAATAATGTTTTGAACCTAAGTTCAAGAATCACTTAAGTAATTTATATAATATATATAAAAATGAATCCCTATTTCCCTTGGTCACGGCATCACGCATAGACGGCTGTACTGATTTTGCCAATTCTTTTTTTGGTCTGTTGGTTGTTGTTAGGAGATGGTTCTTATGAACGAAAAAATTAAGAAAGTTGCGCAGAAAGCTAGAAAGTTTAAGAAACAACGACCATATTAACTTTTCTAATGTAACCTTACCGCTTTTGACAATATAAACTCTTATAATGTAACCTTATGGTGTTTGACATAAATGTCAGCCGTTTGAAAATATCGTTTAAAACAGAGGCATGAGTCGGAATTATATTGGTAAATTAATAAATTTATCATTACTTAGTGCACATTTCACAATCGATTCAATCGGAATATTTATGAAAATTTTAACACTTAAGTGTGTGTTCACCACAGTTAGTTATTAAAAGTTAAATTTTTGTGTATCTTAAAGCATTAGATTCATAAATACTATGTTTTTTTATTGTTTTTTTATTAATCATACCAGTTCGAATTCAATATTCATATTTAAAACAGGACAACGACTGTCGGGTCAGCTATCGAGTATAAAGTAAATATGGCAAAACAACGTTAGCCGGGTCCGCTTGTATTAATTTAAATTTCGATTCTTTTGAAATTAAAATTTGTTATTTTGGTAATTAATTAAATATGTAATTGTGCTGATCGTACATTTAGGCGTTAGATTCCATTTTTGAATTTTCAATTGATTCATTACATTTCATTTCATGTCCTCTGTGCGTTCCTATATTCGTATTTGTATCAGTTTGTGATGAACTTTAGTGAGTTATTCTTCGTATGCCTGCGAAGGTTAAATACCCAAGAAATAACAATATTAAGTCTCATAGCAACATTCAGCACAACGGCATGCCAGGAACAGCTAATATTTTATACATTTCAATCGAATGTAAACGGTCTGGCTTCAGAAATAACCATTTTAGTAATGATAGGTATTTAACCAATATTTTTTTCCTCTAGCTACCGTACAGCGTTTCCACACGCATTCCCGCGGGATCTAATGTATTTCAGGATTTATTACATAGCCTATGTCACTTGGGAATATTGTAGCTTTATATCGGTGATTGACTTTTTCTATTTCTAAATTGGATGAGTAATAAAACTTAAAAACTTTTCCTTTGTATAATATCACCTACCACCAACCCTACAGTATGTTTTATGCGTTAGTAAAAAAGTCTTCTAATATTAATATGCTAGATTTGGCTTGGTGGCTATTCCCGGTCAGTGTATCTACATAAGTATTAACTTAGAAAAATAAAAAGTATTATATCAGTTATATTGTTTCCATTGTACAAAGTCTGTTTAGTTTGGGATCAGATAGCCGTGTATAAAGAATGTCCCAGGATATTTATTTATTTGTCAGTACCTATACTATGTGGTCAGTACCGGATTAAGCAACTGCGGGGCCCGTTGCAAATTCTGTCGAGGGGCCTTTGGTGTGCTATGGGTTCTTAAGTACAAAGTGGTAAAAAAACAATCGGTGGCGGGCGGCCTTAGACACGCGGGGCCTCCTTTTGCGCGGGGCCCGTAGCAATTGCTACGTGGTTAGTCCGGCACTGTATGTGGTAACATCAACGAATACTAACACCCCTACTCGTCTATAAGGTGTCGACTAAAGAGCATATCGATGACCGCGTGCACTTTACACCATGCACCGAGTGGACAACAAACATACAGAAGTGTTGGCGGCCAATACGCAGCCAACCGTAATAAACTCCTTCATTTCTGCAAACATTGTTCCAACATTTGCAGGCAGGTGACGATGACGTGAATAAATATAAAAATTAGAGTTTAATGTAGCCTTTAAATAGAAATGGTCAAAGGTCAAAGGTTATGGAATTTAGGTAATATGGGTTGTATCTTGGGAAAGGAGAATGGTACCTTTAGTCTCGTAAAAGCATTTAAATCTTCTATAATACGGACGAAGTCGCCGGCGAAAGCGGGTCAACCTTCTTGCCGGTTCTTCTCAATTACGCTTACAAAACCAATGGTAACAAGTAATTTTAACCTACATAGTTGCTCATATATGGCCCCTACACTAAATGATTGACCCAATTTTTTTTCTTTATAACCTCTTGTAATTTAAAAGTCCTGCACAGAATATTACGTAAGTGTTATATAATCTATATTTACAGGCTCACTACATAAAAAAAAGCATACATGAGTAAACCTTTCGCGGATAAGATGCACGCAAACTTACGGCATTCTTAACTCCAGCTGGTGTAAAAGAGACAGCATGCTGTTAGAGCAGCTCAGTCAGTTGAGCTATTAGTAGGCGGTTTGCGGTCACGAAACTGGTTGCCCAGGTTATCGTTGAATAATCATAAAGTGACTTTAACACATCAACAATAACGTTTACAATCGAATGTGGGTGTCGGGAGGTTATTATCTATTATTTATACACATTAGTCATCATAATAAAGGAATTCGTTTGAAAAACTTATAAAATTACATCACCATAGTCAACTTCTTAAATTTAGAGACTAGATTTAATTCATATAGCCTTTGAAAGTTTAAAACGTCCTACAATTATCGTAAATAGTAAAAAAGAAACACGTTATAGACCCTCGTTACAAAACATGAGTCCAATCTCGAAAAGTTCACTAGTACCCACTGTCGTAAAAAAAAACAAATTATCCCAAATTCAAGGGGTATACTAAGCCACTGAAGAGTCACTATTCGTTTCTTGACTTCAACATCAGATCAGCTCGTTGAAATAAAATTATTGTATCGTCTCCCAGTTCCTTCATACTTGTAAGTTACATATTTAAAAGGGGGTTAAAATCGCCTCGAAGATTTTGAATGAAGCTAATATGCTATTGAAATAAAAACAAAAATTAAATCTAAAGATTTTCCATAAATGATAAACATGTTACGCATGCACAGGCAGTAAATAAGAAACAGTGAGTCATGAAGCGGCTCGAACCAGGGTCGTAAACAGGTTCTTGTAAAAGTGCAATGATCTCAAATATTATGTGGATACCAGCTTTGTTATCGCAAAAGTATCCTATGCAGTTACAGTGATACATAGATATAGTACCTCAATCAGACATATAAATTGAGAAATAATAAATACCACAGCAATCAGTGTAAATTAAACTCATTTGATGACGTGATTCCGAAAATTGAAAACAAATACATTACCCATTAAATTAAATTTAACATTGCATGGTCACGTAAATAAAATCATGTATTTGACATTCGCTTTATGAAAAACGGTAATCGATGTAGATTATTTGAAAATACATAATTGGAAATATCCCATTGAAATGTCATCCATACTGCTTAGAATTTAAAAGTTTATTTTAAAAATCTACACAAGATGCCAGGCTCACAGCGAGATTCAAATGTGACTTTCATCACTCCTCAACCACATATTGGACATTTAATACTAAAAACAACATTATAGAGATATTTAACACATTGTATTCTATTTCCAACGACTGTAGGAATTTCTTCAGATGTGTCTTGTGCCAATCTACATGTGTCATGGCAAACTTCTGCCATCAACGTCAGTTATGCTGCCGTCTTGTATTCTGAATCATTTGAGACGCTGCTGCCATTACTCATTAAAGTATATATTGATTTGGTACCTTTACTAGTGGATGAGGAGAACACTTAAAAACTTCGGTTATACACCATTTAATAGAGACTAAGGCTTTAGTATATCAATTCTCTTGAGTTAAGCAACTGTAGAGTAAAAGGACTTTAGTGGTGTATTTTATTGATCTACTAGCTTACGTCGCTCGTTTCTTTTTTATTGCTCAAAAGATAGCCTAAGACCAGGTGTTTGCTAAATTTCCGTAAAATTGATTCATTTAACCGTGAAAACGTGACATCACAAAAAACAATCCCGCACATAAATAATTTTTAGTAAATGTATTTTGATATACATGATTTTAGAAAAACGCCTCAGCCGTTCGAAACGTGGCTTATGCTCTTATTGGTTTCATACATAAATCTTCTAGTAAAGCACGCTCACATTTACCAAAAATTTCCCTATTTTCCGAGCAATATAAAAAAAATTCTCGTCATATTCAAACTTTATCGAACGTTTAAAAGAACATTAAAAAACTTAGATTAAAAATGCCAGGTGGCTTAAAGAGCTAAAAAAACATGAAACTAATATGTGATAGTTTTTAGTTCAGCAAAATTACGTTGAATATACATTTTTATTTAATTGTGTCATGGAATAACATGGTTATTTTAATTATTTCAAAATATATCTTACGAGAATATATCGTGGGAACGATATATTCGCATTCTTAAATATTATGCCAAAATATCAATAACACCGATGAACAATGATGTGAAGTAAAATGAAAGTGCGCATCACCAATCGCCATCTCAATATATTAGGTTGGGGAAAAAGTCTTTTCGCATTATAGCATGTATGAACTTGTAATAAAATCTCTTTGGCTATACTATTTGTATCTAGCTGGTTTTGGTATCATTGAAAGTTTAAATTCTAAAGAACATAATTCCAAATTCAAATTAGGAAAATGTGTGATTTTCAATTGTTTTTCATACCGTCAAGATGAGTGAATCTAATGACGAAATTCGATACATTTTAAAATTTTACTACAAAAAGGTAAAAATGCACCGCAAGACGCGAAAAAATTTTGCGATGATTATGGACCTAGTACAGTGTCTGTGAGAGTAGCACAAATTTGGTTTAAGCGTTTTCAATTCGGAAATTTTGATGACAAAGATGCACGTCCCTCTGGTCGCCCTATTATGGATAAAATGGATGCCATTTTTGAAAAAGTGGAGCAAGATCGGCATATCAGTAGTTACGACGTAGCTGAAGAACTGTGAATTGACCACAAAACAGTTTTGGCGCATTAGAAAAAAACTGGGTACACAAAAAAGCTCGATATTTGGGTACCTCGCGAGCTCACTGAAACAAACCTAATGCACCATGTACTCATTTGTGATTCTTTATTACGACGTAATTAAACCGAACCATTTGTGAAGAAGCTGATAACTGGTGATGAAAAGTGGATCACATCCGACAAGAACGTGCGAAAAAGGTCGTGGTCAAAGGCCGGTAAGGCTTCACAGACTGTGGCGAAAGATGGGTTAACTCGCAACAAGGTGATGCTGTGTGTGTGGTGGGATTGGAAGGACCTTATTCATTATGAGCTGTTACCACCAGGCAGGACCATCGATTCTGAACTCTACTGCGAACAACTGATGAGATTAAAGCAAGAAGTTGAGAGAAAGTGGCGGGAATTAATTAACAGAAGGGGTGTGGTTTTTCATCATGATAACGCTAGACCTCACACATCTTTAGCCACTCAGCAAAAATTAACAGAGCTTGGCTGGGAGGTATTAATGCATCCGCCATATAGTCCTGACCTTGCACCTTCGGATTTCTACCTGTTTCGGTCTCTTCAGAATTCTTTAGGCAGTGTAAGGTTAACATCACGAGAGGACTGCCAAAACCACTTGTCACGGTATTTTGATCAGTCGTCCCAAGATTTCTATAGCAATGGGATGATGTCCCTACCTACAAGTTGGCAAAAAGTTATCGAACAAAATGGTACCTATATACTTTAGTAACATGTAAATAAACTATATTAAAAAATGTTTCGAATTTTCTTAAGAAATGCGAAGAACCCAACCTATTATTTCAGAAAATCCACCACCACCTTTTTACTAAGCCAACGACGTACTAACATGATACTGGCAGAAAATAAAGCCTGAAAAGTATTTAAAGCTTAAAACTAAAAAGAACAGAAGTTAAAAACCTTGGCATTCCTTAATACAGAGTCCAGAGTCGTAATTATGGTCAGTCTTGTTGCAGACGACACTACATGGGGCGCATCTATTGGTTTCTGGCGAGCAGTACTCTTCCAGCTGGCAGGTTAGCTGGCCACATCGGATGCCGTCGATCGTAAGCTGAGCCGAAGCGGCGCCAGCCACTGCCAGGAGATATGCTAGCCGGGACATTGTGGATCTGGAACAATTAAGCTCTATGAGTATTTTATCGACGATAGTCAGCCGCCTTAACGAAATCAACCATGTTGAAGCAACATGGTAACTATGCATGGCAACTAAGAAGTTACCAATATTTTGAATTAACTATTTTATATTTAAAGTTTTTGGGTAGAATAATATTCAGCGTGCAATAATATATATATCCAAACATGTTTAAACAAAGTACGAGTATACGTTATTTTTATGTATGTAATTTCTGTAACAAATAGTACGCGAATCAAGAATTAAAAACCTAGTTTTTATACAAAGCTTTCAGCTCGTTTGCTCTGGTTTTAGAAATGTCCTTAAAAGGATATGACAAATGTGCAATAATTGGAAAAAATAGAGCGTCCGGTGAAAACCATAAAAAATGATAAATTATTTTGAAGTACTACCCATTTTCTAGCCATTTATGACTAAGACCACGTTGGAAACCTATCACCATTTATCGGTATACTCCGGCAGTTGTACATTAAAGCCGGTTCCGTCCTGGGCTTTTTGCTTACCACATACGGCCACATTATCATTTACCGTCTAATACAGTAATCAGGATAACCTAGAAGTGGAAAGCCACTTTAAAAGAAATATGTTGCCATAAAAGAATTATTAAAATTTTCTACTTTCGATTAAGTACATAAGATTAATCGTAACATATGTATCGTCAGTTAGTAGGCCTGCATATAGAAATAAAACAACGGGTTGCACTCCGGGAGTGCCGGCAGAAGTGAAAATTTGAAAATTAACGTTGTGCATTTTTACCGTCTTACGAATTTTCGATCAGGTCACTTGTCCTGACGCCAGTTTATTAAACAAGTGCTCAACGCCGCTTATGATGTTTTCACTTCAATGAAAGGAGTCACACGATCGTCCAATATAAGACTTCGTAATATTGACTAACATCTTGTAATAATGAAAACACTGCACCTTATAATCCTTTCTGAATGGGAATGCTTGTATTAGTCTAGTCAACAAGTTCAAAAACGTGAAAAATAAATATAAAGAAATATAAATAGAAAGGTAAGGGGGCCGGTGAAATTACAGGCACATGAGACTTAACAACTTCACGTCTCAGGGTCGATAACGCATCGGCGATGCCCCTAGTGTTGCAAATGTCCATAGGCGGCGGTGACCACTTACCATCAGGTGGACCGTCCGCTTGTTTGTCGGCCCATGTGGTATAAAAAAAAAAATAGACATAAACTAGAAAAATGTTTTTGAAGGATTTTGGTGCAGGTAAATAATTGCAATTGTTATTAACAAAATATGATGAAAAAAAAATGATATTTCGTTTTTTGTTAATAACTCGAAAAATATTAACATATAATCAATTTTGAAAAATGCTCGTTAAAGAGGAGGATTTTTTCCGATAAAAAAGTCCTAACTCCCGGAACTCTATCTCCATATATTCTGCGATAAATTTTCATAAAAGTTTATTAATTTGTTAAATATGATTTTTTATAACTATTAAAAAAAATTGAAATGTAAAAAATGTTGATAAATTTTTTCTTTTCAATTAAAATTTAGCTATGCCTAATATAAAATATTAATTGAAAAAAAAAATTATCAACATTTTTTAAATTTTCAAATTTTGCTATAGTCATAAAAAACATAATTAACAAATTAATAAACTTTTATGAAAATTTATGGCAGGATCTTATAAAGTACATTTATTTTTGATATATGTTAATATTTTTCGAGTTATTAACAAAAAACGAAATATCATTTTTTTTTTGTTAATAACAATTGCAATTATTTACCTGCACCAAAATCCTTCAAAAACATTTTTCTAGAGGTGATTCCGAATCGAATGAGCCATCGCTCATATTTTTCGGACCTTTATCTCTATTTTTCACGTTTTTGAACTTGTTGACTAGACTATATATACTGAGGTAGTTCCGTCAATTTTACTGCATAAATCCAAACACAATGAAGAATGAAATGAATTCAATTTATTTATTTTAATAAAAAATAAAATAGCTAGTGGTTGATGTTTATTGTGTTGCTGTAAGGAGCTTAAGTCGGTTCTCGCGGCTGTTTATTTCGTTAAAAAATCCAAGATAACTTGATTGTACTTGAAACTGAATTGCAGTATTTTTCATTTCCAATGTTAAGAGCTAAAGCTGTCTACTTCTGTTATTAGGGTTTGTTTTTCAATCAGTCGCTACAAACATACACTTTCCATGCGGAAAATTCAATAAACCTACGCTTTGCTTCCGTCGATTCGAATATTCGTTCACGGTATTTTTATAAACATTTCAAGTTCAATCAATCTATGTTTTTCAAATGGATATTGCAGTATTTTATATTGTACCTGTATTATTTTTTGATATTGTCTGCTCGTGACTGTAGGTAGTCTAATTTTCTACTTGAATAAATATTTGGAATTTATTCACGTTGCCGGCCGTCTGTCGGTAAGCAATGACTCATACATGCATGCGTGTTTGCGCGAGTGTGTATGTATCTGTGGGTGTGTGTGTGTGTGGGTGTGTGTATTGTGACATTATGATCTTTTTCAATAGATCACTTAACTCAATTGTTATTGGAGTCAAAATCAATATTCGGTCACAATCTAAATCGTTTGATTGATGTGCCTCTTGATATTTCAAGTTATAACAAAAATCAACAGCAGTCTTCTTAGATTGTATTGTTATTATTACCAGCCAGAGAAAGGCTTCAATCACTTGCATTATTTTTCATCACGAACTTTATCTAAGGTAATTTTTTAAAGAAGAGTTATTGTATTAATATATTCGAATTGCTATATAAAATAAATACACCAAGTTAAACTAATACTTATTTATTCTACAAAAAACGTTTACATTCAATAAATAACAATGTTTTTTTTATCTTTTGAATTTGGAATCCAACGTTCGTTAGCACAATGAGGGCCTCCTATTGAAAACATTATTGTCTTCTCATAATAATCCTTTGGAAGCCCTCCATTTACTTTCCCGTTGCGAAATAAACTTTGTATGTACGTGTTACAAGGACTATTTTGCATGTGATGGTATTTAACAATACATTTGGACATGGTGCTTGCAATAATAAAAGTAAGGATACAGTACTTTCGCCGCATAGTAAACAGTACCTCATGACTCATAGGTTTGCTGTCATGCAAAGGTAGGCAGGTAGGTACCTCTCTATACTATGTAATATAGAAAAACTGAAGAGTTTCATTTGTTTGGACGCGCTAATCGCTAGGACTAACAGTGGGATTTGAAAAAAAAAATGCATTTGATAGCCCAATTCTTGAGGACGGTTATTGGCTATTTAACATTGCGCTATGACTTTTAGAAGACGAGATAAAATGAAAAAAGTAAAAAAAAAAAGCTTTGAGCGAAAACGAAGAAATAGTGGGATGCAACATTTTGCATAAACATACTTTTTGGGCCGGAGAATATGGTCTCCTTTTTACCCTACAGGGAACGCGTTAGAGTAACTTCTTAAAAATAGAACTTATTTAATCGTAATTTCTGTCACCTGTCAAATTTGACACATTTATGTTAGTGGGGTGATTAACCACCTTTGACCAGATTCATAGATAAGTCTGTTCGATTCTTTTATAAAACACCTCATTGCATTTGAGCTTTAATTTAAAAACCCTATTAAGCAAGTTTAGAAAGAAAGTCCGTATAACAAGGTAGCTCATTACATTGAAGATAGAGATGTCTGTAATTAGGTGCTCTCTGCCCTAGTGCTCCTTGGTCAGGCTAGGTATGTTTACTATTTTTTTATGCCTAGTCGTAGAAAAATAAAATGTCCACCGAGGTAATATTTTTTTGGATTTATTTCTGTATTTTTTTTTATTATAATCCTAATAAACAAACGTCCATCTATCCATCCTGACCATCTTTCGCATTGATAATATTAGTAGGATGTAACCTAGCTTAGTTTATTTCCTATTTTTCTCAGTTGAAGGTTGAATTCCAAACCAGTGGTAGTATCAATAACTTTGGCCTTCATAATTGCCCTCCACGGGTATGAACTAACAAAATATGAATATCTTAAAATTTTGTTTCCTATATTATTATTTTAATAGATATTCATCGTTATAAGTATTTACTTATTTTTTTATATAAAACACTTTTAAATCAGTCAAATCCGGTGAAGGTACACAGTCATCACAGTCGTCAATAGACGAATATATACCACGTGCAAAGCATGGAATGGCTCTTAAGCGTAATACCTGAGTAGCAACTTGAGAGTGGTAAACAGGGGGGTACCACAAATAGCTACCTAACATCTAACGAGTGTCGACAATTTGCGAAAAGAAATTCATAATTTACAGAGCAGGAACTTGCACTGTAAACTTACCCGTCAAGAGTTTAGTTAACAAGTAGCTTTTGTTAGCAAAATCCAATCTTAAAATTAATTAAAAACTGAATCGTTACTGACGCATAACGCCGTCCACACTGCAAACTGTGAGCTAGCTAGGGATATTGACGCCATTTTAAAATGGAGATCTCGATGGGGGGTTGAAATTGAATTATGATTCTTAAAGCAATGTACTTAGAGTATTTATTGAATATTGATATTTTAAACGTTACATTAAATTATTGTGGTAGTTGTCGTCCGCGGTTTCACCGGCGTTCCCGAGGGATCTTACATTTTCCCGGGATAAATGTGCTATTCCGGACTATAATCTACATTTATACCAAATTTGATTCAGATCCATTCAGTCGTTCTGGCGTGACTGAGTAACAAACAGCCCAATTTTCGCATTTATAATAGTAGTAAGTTACTAAAAAGCATGACATTTTTATTTTTTTAATACATAATTGTATTAATTTTGTGTTTTTCCACGAATGGATGTAAGCGCCATTTAACGGTTGGATAGAAATATGTCATAACCCTGACTGATTAAGGTCGGAAAACTATTTTAAACGGACCATAATGAAACGAACTTTAGCAAAGATTATTAAGCTATATATTCGACAGCATTACTGACGACATGTGCTCTTTAGATTTTCTACGAAACCGAGCATTGATTTTAATCTATTTTTAAGTCTGGACATTGTATACAACTTCCAATATAGTTTGTCTGCTATTACGTTGACGGGAACAGATAATATTAAAAAATAAACAATTATGATGTTCTTACTAACATAAATTTATTTTAATTTAATATTTACAATGTATAACCGCAGGTAGGTATAAACTGCCTATAATTATTAATTTTATTATTTAATATTATTTCCACTAACAATAACCCCAGAAGCCCAAACCTTAGAGAATTTTATTAGAGCTATTTAATTTTAGGAATTTATATATACACCTGCTTCTGAAACGATAAACAAAAAAAACAAGCTATATTTATTACAATTTCTTCACAAATTAGCTAGCTAAGTAAAGCCAAGTAGCTAATTTCTGGAAAGGCGTAAGTAGTTCAAATATGAGTGACCAATGAGTCATATTAATATATCAGTGATACATACCGAAATATACAGGTCTCCAAATATTCTCCTGGAATCACAAAACAACTGTATCCCACTATTATTTCACGGTGGAAACATTGGCTGAAGGATTTCAGTCCGGCTAAACATTATAACAAGAAGTTTCACCATCAGTCGACGAACTGGGACATGATTTTACTTGTGTTGTTGATTTACTGTGGTTGCTAGGCAACTGGAATTGCCGAGTTGATATCTAAGGATATTCCGGACTATAATCTACATTTATACCAAATTTGATTCAGATCCATTCAGTCGTTCTGGCGTGACTGAGTAACAAACAGCCCAATTTTCGCATTTATAATAGTAGTAAGTTACTAAAAAGCATGACATTTTTATTTTTTTAATACATAATTGTATTAATTTTGTGTTTTTCCACGAATGGATGTAAGCGCCATTTAACGGTTGGATAGAAATATGTCATAACCCTGACTGATTAAGGTCGGAAAACTATTTTAAACGGACCATAATGAAACGAACTTTAGCAAAGATTATTAAGCTATATATTCGACAGCATTACTGACGACATGTGCTCTTTAGATTTTCTACGAAACCGAGCATTGATTTTAATCTATTTTTAAGTCTGGACATTGTATACAACTTCCAATATAGTTTGTCTGCTATTACGTTGACGGGAACAGATAATATTAAAAAATAAACAATTATGATGTTCTTACTAACATAAATTTATTTTAATTTAATATTTACAATGTATAACCGCAGGTAGGTATAAACTGCCTATAATTATTAATTTTATTATTTAATATTATTTCCACTAACAATAACCCCAGAAGCCCAAACCTTAGAGAATTTTATTAGAGCTATTTAATTTTAGGAATTTATATATACACCTGCTTCTGAAACGATAAACAAAAAAAACAAGCTATATTTATTACAATTTCTTCACAAATTAGCTAGCTAAGTAAAGCCAAGTAGCTAATTTCTGGAAAGGCGTAAGTAGTTCAAATATGAGTGACCAATGAGTCATATTAATATATCAGTGATACATACCGAAATATACAGGTCTCCAAATATTCTCCTGGAATCACAAAACAACTGTATCCCACTATTATTTCACGGTGGAAACATTGGCTGAAGGATTTCAGTCCGGCTAAACATTATAACAAGAAGTTTCACCATCAGTCGACGAACTGGGACATGATTTTACTTGTGTTGTTGATTTACTGTGGTTGCTAGGCAACTGGAATTGCCGAGTTGATATCTAAGGACATTGCGCTGAATGTTCGAAATATGCAACCAGTGGCTTCCAAGAGATGATAGAGAAATAAATTTCATATTTTATTGTTATTGTAAAAAAGTCATTTGAAATATAAAATCTATACTATAACAAAGCTGTAGAAGCGTCACATCGTGAAAAAATGTTATTGCGATTGATAAGTGTTGTTTTAAACTTATCATGTATTTTTGAACCCACTTATGCCTAATTGATTTTTATGGAGTATTACAGGAAAACGTACCTACAAACTCTGCCCAGCCCCCTTATTCAGCTAATAAAAACTTTGTGACAAGCCGCCGCATGGAGGCCTCAGAGAGTTTACCTCTCACGTGCTTGCGTAGTAAGCGTAAGAGACAGAGCAAAGAGGCCGCGACGAAACATCCTCGAGCTAGTGTCATTTTCCTTACAGAATCGAGCCCCTGGATCGTGGCTTGTGGTAACATATACGCTTTATTTCAAATAATGCGGTGGCACCTTAAGTAGCTTAAACAACGTTATTTAATAAATGTGACTGTATTATTTCGCCTAAGACACTGCGAAAAATATTCCAAAGGAAAAAAATATCTAATTACATTTTTATTGATTCAGAAAATTATTAATTTGACTCACCGACTAAAAGAGGGTATACATTCAATCATTTTGTATCTACATCAAACAGATTTCTGCCTACCTTATTAACGATAAAACGTATTAAGATACTAATTTATTAAACATTACGTAAGACAGTATATCGCTTCACCAAAACCCGTCTAAATATTCGAGTTATATTTTGGGATTAGGATTTGTATTAATAATCGAATAGCATTTGAAAGACTTCTATTAACGTAGCTATAGATGCTTAATTATGACAGAGATTGAGTCCCCAAGCTATTTTCGTTCGTATTGTGCGACATTTCTCATTAATAACTGACGCATTTACCTGTGGCAACACAGTTTGGCACTGTTGGTTGTCACTAAGGTAGGTTTAACTATTTCACCTGTATTTTAGGGAGGTTAATAATGAAATACTCTGGGATATTCTAAAGACACGGCTTTGTGATCCCCAACTAAGCAGAGCGTGTACTATGGATACACTATGAGTATAAGATCGTTTAAATACATGCTTACAAAGACATTTACACACAGACACCGAACGAACAGATATGGTCTTGCATACAAATATTTGTCCTGGGTGGGAAACGAACCCACGATCTACAATGTGGCAGTTAGAGTCACTAACCACCCAGCTAACTGGCCCGTTACGCTATGGTAATCAAATAACTGATATACCCACTGCTTTTTTTTTCTTTTAGTATAATGTACATGTGTACAATGTGTATAGTATAATAGTGATAACACTTACAGCTTAATATAATTGAAATAGTAGACATACACTGAAAGGCCTCTATTACTTCTCTATTAAACTTTTTTCTAAATACAAATATACAGATATGTAGAGATTTACACCCAGACACATCCGTCGTGTCCATGCACACAATGGCTAAAAGGAATCGAACCCGCGACCCGAACGGAAATGAACATGAAGTGTCAAACTATCACGCTGGGTTGAATAGAGAGTTTTCAATTGATAACCGCACTATTACAAACTCCACCACCGTTGAAAGTTAGAAAGGTCAATAAATCGATAGATATAGGTACGGACTGAGGAATAATGTGGTTAACCGATTGAAATTTACAATAAATGAAAAAAAAACTATGACACTTTAGTAGCCAAACAAAACACAAAAGTGTTGCGGAACGTAGTTTGAAGCCATCCCATAAAAAGTTTAGACTTAAACAAAAATGACAAAAATTAAAGTTTTTTTTATATTATTATAATTTTTATGCATTTGTTTTTTGTTTAAAAATACGAAATAACATTAATTTGTTTTTATTGGCTCAAATAGTAAGTATCTGTAAATTATTGCATTAAATACCATTTAATATATTTTATCCATGAAAAAGTTTTCTAAGCGAACTCAAACTTTATTTTGTTGAGACTAATGTTGATGACTTAACCTATACTTAGATGAGAAGTGAGAAATTCCATTTATGACACGTGAGGCACGCGCAGTGACTTAGCTCACCTTGGAACCTTGAAATTGAGGCGCTGGCGCACGTTCCGACTGTAATCACCATTTAGACACGCGATTTTGTCAATAATGAACACCAGTTTAAAGAAAATAAAGTCTAGGCCATCCACAATCAATATTGATTAAATTTGAATATTCTTATGTTTGATATCCATATTACGGACTGTCAAAGTGGTAAGCACAAAAAAAAAATTACCACACAGAATTTGTCGCCTGATAACTTTAGTACCTGTATTTGACCTTTATTTAAGCTCAACTGAGGCCTGTAAATCATTTATTCGTCAATCAGTTTTAAATGGCATAGACTGTGTTTACCATTCACTTATTTTTCATCACACAAAAAGGTTGCAGATCAGAATTTCACAGCCTTTCTAAAAGATGTTTCAGTTCAAAACAGGTTCATCAACGTATTAACTTACAGGTTAAGGTGCCGCGTGGTAGCAGCGATGAATTCTACCACCCCTAGTCAACTCTAGGGCGTTGGCAGATACGTCTACAGAGTATAGAAATAACCACGTGCACAAGAATCGACATTAGTGGTCAACGAAAGCATTCCCAAGGAGGGTTGGGGTGAAGCGAGCCCGGCTGTTGAATATAGCCAAATCTCACGTCATTTTTCCGACTCCAACCGATTCGGAACAGGGTCTGCTAAGGATAGAGAGACGTGGAATCAATTGGGGGAGGCCTATGTCGACAGTCAACATGACCAAAGTGGTTACTAATAAGTTTATATTTTTTTGCTATGTAAATTAGATTTAAGAATACTTCTGTTTTTTAAGAATAGCATATAAGTTAAAAAGGTCAGCGAATAAGGGCTTTTTTATTATTATTATCAACATAATAATGGTTACCGAAGACAACTGGTAGGGACAATTTCTACTCTTAACCAATGTTAAGAGTAGAAATCTGCATCAATATGCAGCAAAATAAACAGACCTAGATCGCAAACCAGGTTGATTCAATAATGTTGCTAGATGCATTTATATTTTTCCGATATTACTTTTAGAATTTCCCCGGTTCTAATAAAACCTTCCAGTTACATCGTTTTTTAAATGTTAACAACGTTATAGATTTTGATTTAGATTTTATTTTTTAAGATCACATTTTTATTTAGCAACGTAAAGGCAAGTTTCTAGAGCAAAAATACTTTTAAAATTATTTAATTAATATGTAGTTATGTTTTTTAGAAAGGGATACAGATTTGACAGTCTAGCTGGTTCCCGAGGGATATTAGATTTTCCCGGAATAAACTTGCCTTACTCCTTAGCATCAGCTATCTGCCTGTGAAAATTCCGACAAAATCGGTCCACCGTTTAGGAAATCCATGGGGAACAGACACAGGTCGATTTTAATATATAGTATAGATTTCTATATGAGTCGAGATCTTGAACTATTTGACAGCTAAGAGTTTTATAGAAAAATGAACCTTATGGCGTCATGTGAAGGTTAATCAACGTCGTCATACAAATTAACCTTTGCTACAATAGATGCACCTTATACTGAAAACAATTAAGATGAATTTTGTATGACATTGTATTCTGTCAAAATGGGCCGGCAACTTTAGTCAGATGACAGCGCATTTAAAAGAACTGTTCACTGCATTTTCATAATTAGTTAACTTATAATGTATTTTTAATGGATACGTGTGACTTATCCTGTTTTTTTTTATAGGAAACTAGCGGACCCGGCAAACGTTGTTTTGCCATATTTACTTTATTAAAAACTATTCATGAAAATGTATCGTACTACAATTATTATATTCGATAGCTGACCCGACAGTCGTTGTCCTGTTTTAAATATGAATATTGAATTCGAACTGGTATGATTAATAAAAAAAGAAATAAAAAAACATAGTATTTATGAATCTAATGCTTTAAGATACACACAATTTGTTGTGATGAACACACACTTAAGTGTTAAAAATTAAGTGTAACAATTTTCATAAATATTCCGATTGAATCGCCTGCGAAATGTGCACTGAGTAATGATAAATTATTTATTTTATCAATATAATTCCGACGCATGCCTCTGTTTTAAACGATATTGTCAAACGACTGACATTTATGTCAAACACCATAAGGTTACATTAGAAAAGTTAATATGGTCGTTATGGTTTCTTAAATTTTCTAATTCTCCGCACATATTTCTTAATTTTTTCGTTCATAAGAACCATCTCCTGACAATAACAAACACAATAAAAAAAGAATTAGCGAAATCGGTCCAGCCATCTATGCGTGATGCCGTGACCAAGGGAAATAGGGATTCATTATTATATATTATATATAGATAAACTTTAATTAAGAACTGTTTTTGGACTGACATTATATAACTTTAGTACATATCTATACTCTTTTTCTTATTCTATTTAGATTTCTATAAAATCTTCTAATTTTTGTCAAGTTATGTTATGAATATTTTTTTATGACTCACGGCCGCCAATACAACTATTTAAAAAAATTCTGTTTGTGTGTATATCTTTTTGTAACTGAAGAAAGTTTTGACCGGAGTAAGGAGATATAATTATGAAATGAAATGAGAATATTTACCCTAATAAGCCTTTACAAGCACTTACAGACTGACTCCATTTCCGTTTCGATAGGATGTTTAAGGAGCCAACAATTGCTCGGCAATTACTCTTTTTGAAATACAATACAATATGCATTTCACTGACAATGCCTTTTTACGTGTTATGGTAGATCATAAGAAAATTAAATAATAAGAAAGACGGAAACCGCAAACCAAAATCAGCTCCCACAAGAAGCACCCGTTTACCACAGTTACGCATGTGGTAGCCGTCGCCCTTCTCACCATATTGTAGGGAAGTGAGCCATTATATACCTTAGATTACCATTGTTCAGAAAAAATCCAGGGCTATGTCATTAAAACCTCAGAGTACTTCTTGTTATCTCACAGACCGACAATATTTTCATTCTACATATATTGTTTTAAAGCTCACAATACTTTGCATCTTCACACGAAGTTAAAGACGTACCTAGCTGATGCTACGACAGACGTTGCATACAAATTATAGGAAAACAATACAATACATTTCATTATACAGTCGGCCATCACGCGTGCGTTTTGGAACCTACTCACTTTCCTCTAGAAGCCTTTATAAGTTAACAATGCAACTTTACGTGGCACTAAAATGGCTGTACTCAATGATGTATTATAATGCAGACACGTCATTCACCAACATCAGGGCTCTCAAAAACAATATAAATATGTAGATAAAGAGAACATAGATAAGTATATTCTAGCGAAGAATGGAAAAAAAAATTCTCCTCCTACCTGTTGCTGGATATAGATGAATAGACATAGTTAGCTAGTTTAATATTGAGTGCATCCGCCGCGCGTTCTTTTGCGTCAGTAGTGTCGACTAAATGGAATTAGGTCAGCTACCATAATTTTGTGTTGCCTTTTCTAAGCGCTGATAACGCATCTATAACTTATATATCATTGGCTGTGCCACTCTATCTTCATTGTGTAGCGATTTACTTTGCCGCTCACCTCAGATAAAAGAAAATAATCCATGTAACTCTGAATCCATGTCTTAGAATAATGTAGTCCTCAGATTAGCTTTAAAAAGGCACTTATAAAAGTCTAATAGGATCTGTTCGGAAGTCAACGTTCAACTGAGAAGTACCCGTTTATACTAGCAACCCTGTCTCGCCTGAGTGGGATGATATAAATGTATCTTATAGATAGGTTATCTGGAAGAACGCTTCTCTAAGTGATGGATAAAGCCGCGATAAAGTCTATGTATTGCATAGTGTCTGATATAAGCAGACAAATATACAGTAATAGTGACTATATTTAATGTTCTGATGCGCTTAATAGATTCTATTTAAAAGATCCTTCAGGAGCGCGAGTAAAACTGCGGGACAGTCAGAGTATAATAAATAATGTATACGTCGTTTTGTCTGGGCCTGATGTTACCAATAATGTATGAAAGATTTATTTTAAGTACATATTATGTAAATAAATTTTAAAAATCAACTCCTAAACGATTCGACAAATTGTATACTACTTTGTCTCGGGAAAACCATAGTTCCCTCGGGAACGCGTCTCGACTCGATTTGTGACGCAGATTGTACGCTTAAATTAGATATAAGGCAGCTCGTAATTGACCACAATTAGGTATATTAAACTAATTACGAAGTGGTGTAAGTCGTCCAGTAAATGTTGCCATGGATCACCGCAAATGTGGTTAACAGTGCCTTTGTGTTGCCAGCCTGATTTGATACAGCCAATATGCAGGCATGCGGAAATCATTATAACATAAAGGCATGTTCTGATATAAGCGTTAGTTCCCGCTGTTGGTAACACTAAATACATCGCCGTATAATGCCCAGGTAACCGGTATTTGACAAGATTTCCGTAATGTATATCGATACCCGAAGCGATATCAATTTAGGATAGATTTTTTGTTATACCGCTTACCCAATCGTTATTCGTTACCTACAAAGATAGCATACATCGCTTCGAGCTGATTTAACGCCTTCAACGGAACCGAGGAATTTTTCCTAGTATAAAATCTAAGTAGTTTATTTACTAAGCATTGGCTGTCCGTCTGTCTGTCAGCTACTTATAAATTATACCAGGAAAATGTAACATGAAAATTTACAACGATGTGTATTGTATATGTAGTCGACACAATAGGTAAGTGCCAACGAGTCAAAGCGTATATGATGAGGACGTAGGTACTGTTCGAAACCGGATATTACGCCGAGCTGGTTCAAATACTAGTTTTGTTTGCTCACCTGTCCGGACGGACCTGTCGAAACTGCAGTGGAAACTGCAATAATGCTTGACAAAAATACCAAAATACACTCGTATCTTTCTAATTTATCTTCCATGTGACCCGAAGTCATAGTCATCATTATTTTAGGCATCATAAAACGTTTAGACCAAACTCTAGGTCTATTTAGGGTATAATGAATTATGATGTCGATCCCAACAGGTAAAATAGTCCAATAACAATTTCTTGCTTTGATAAATAAATAATCTGGCGTCGACAAGCAAATGAAAACTGATCATTTTAAAAAGAAACCGACTCTACTGTTATTTATTTCGCGGTATTGTCCTCCAAAGCCCAGATTTCAGCATTCCAGACAGCTGCCATCCAATTGCAATTCTAATATTACAAGAGAATTTAAAAATGGCCAGACACTTAGCAAGCATTACCTTTTGCCTCAGGCTAATTTAATTTTCATAGCTTAGCGCGCCATAAAAAGTTAGCTGCCTCGCAATTTTGTGATGCAAAACAAAAATGCAGCCTAAAGCGACATGAATTTGTTTGATTAACGGCAGAGGGGGCTACAATTACAGGCACATGAGACTTAAAAACTTCACGTCTCAGGGTCGACAATGCATTGGCGATTCTTCTGGAAGTACCCGTAGGCGGCGGTGACCACTTAGCATGGTGGACCGTCTGCTTGTCCCACCTCATTCTTATCACAATACATTGTCAACAAATATTATTATGTGTTTCAGATTTGAATATTTAGTATTAGTACCTCAGCATTTTGAGGTGTCGATTTATAAAAAAAAATATTTAGCTTTAGTTTAATTCCCTATTTATTACAAGTACTTGTATAAATTCGTTCTCTGTCTAGATGTAAATCTTATTTATATAAGTAAAAGGCGTTTATAATATATCAGTTATCTATAGCGTACTCTGACTCTCTCGTTGACTACGTAATGACGTGAGAGATGCACTCGTGAAAGCATCGTTGCGCAAAAGATACGCGTGAATCAAAAAAAGAATATCATATGTATTTTTAATTAATATAGAATAAAATTCATATTTATTATTTAAATTAAATAAGTACCTTAATACCCATGAATAGTATGTTTTTACTTTCTTTAAGACGAAACGTAATATTTTGAGAACTTAGGGGGTTTGAGAAACCCCGATTTATTCCCATGAATGTGCGATAAAATTTCTAAAATTGACGAACAAATAGTCCTTTTGTTGCCATATTGTGTTTTGTAAACAAAGTGTCATATTACGGCATAATCAAATATAATTTATTATGTAGACTTTCACAGGCTCTTATAAAACGTCTTCATATTGCTTTTTTTTAAAATAATACAAACAATACTTTAAATATTAAAGAATTTTCCAAAAAATTATTAGTTAAATTAATTGATTGGAAGGCGCATGCCATGAATGCCGCTTATGCTATATATGGCTACATGATGTTAAATATGGAAATATTTTAAAAATAAATTTACCTTCAATATTTTTATTTTTATTCACTTAGTTTAGTTGCTGCCCTTAAATGGAATAAATCTCTAGCTTACGAAATTTTTCTTCATAAACAATAATATAATATATGTACGAGTATGAATGTTTTATTGCATATATTTGTTTTTTTTTTATGCTACATGGGCGGACTTGCAGACGGCCCAACAGATGGTAAGTGGTCACCGCCGCCTATGGACATGTGCAACACTAGGTGCATCGCCAATGCTTTGTCGTTCGTGAGACGTGAAATTGATAAGTCTCATGTGCTTCTAATTTCACCGGTCCCTTTACCTTTCTAACCGAAACACAATAATACAAGTGCACTACGGTTTCACAACGGAAATAGGTAAGTTAGTACTTCCCCGGTCGAAATCTGCACTAACAGCTCTACTACTCTTAAAATCTATATATATGTATATATCGAAAATAGGGTTCCTTTGACGCACCGTCACTTGAACACAACTGAACATATCGGGATGGGACTGCTACCTGTCCACGCGAAATTTTCGCTAGATGGTTATAGGCTAAATATGATATCGATAAATGCGGTTGAAACCGCGGGGGACAGCTAGTTAATATAAATGTATGATAAAATTTATTGTTTAATAATAATGTACGATAAAATTCCACATCGTGCGTTTGTTGAACATCTCAAAAATAATATCTGAGATGAAATCGCGAGAGATGTAACAACTACTTTGCGCGCTAGTTCCGTTGACTCACTTATCATGATATCACATTGTGTGCTAAATGAATTACCATTTCCGGTAGGTACTAATAACTTCTTACAACAAAAGTTGATAATTCGTAGTACGGTGATTTAGTAACAAAAGAATCACTTGTTCTATGATAGCTATTAATAATTACTTCTTAATTAGTGTTACAAAGTAGTTTATGACGTAAAGCTTAAGAAAATTGGTGTTTGTCAGAACATGTGATTTCGCGAATAATATGATATCGGGAATGTGGTGAAACAGCCGTGGGACAGCTAGTTATGGATAATTATATATATTCACATGCTCATTAGAAAAATACTACGTAATCATTTTTAAACTATTTAAGTACTAAATTGTAAGAATGTAGTGATTAGTGTCAAATTTTACTTTCTATTTTTAACATTTCTTTTGTATTTGCTATATACATATTTTTATAACAACTTAGCATACCTTCACGTCTGTTATCCCAAAAGAGGTAGACAGAGGTCTCAGTATTGAGACCCATATTTCACCGAAGATAGTTAACGCGAGTGAAGATTGCTGCCATCTTTCGGACAATTAATTTACCAATCTTGTGCTGCAAGTAATCACTTCTTGACAACAAGTCAAATTACCTTGCTCGATTCTGGAATTAAAATCCAGCATCTCCAGGCCTGGAGCCGAGCTTTATACTACTTGACCACAGAAGCTACTAATAATTTAATTTAAAATGGCCACCATTAATAATATGCATTTTTACACTCGATAGAAGGATGCATTTAGGGGTCTGAGGTTGTGAACAGTGTAAGACGCTCTGCCATCCAAACATAAACATATAACACATACAAAACTACCCGTAAAGCCTAAAGGAGGTTTAATGGGGCCTTATAACAAATCCATTCACAGTTTTTAAGAACCGTAGTAACGCTGTATAATATACCCCAATAAAATAAAAAAACTGATTTTAATGAATGAAAAATAGAAAAACTATTCAAGAAGACAATTAGGAAAATTAGGTACGCAGGCCTTTCTGTTAAATAATCTGGTTCCCTAACATGACAGATTACTAGGGTTGTTGGCTTTGATAATTAATTATATTTTTACGGGGTATTTTGTAATATGTTGTATACCATAATTATCATAAAATGTTGGATTTCATTTAAAAATGAAGGAAATATTTTTGGACAACCATTTAAAATAGCTTCAACTACGATATGAATTTTCAAATCCTGGAATAGCTTTGACAGTACGTCTGTAGTGTGATAGAGAACACAAATAGTTTACCGATCGAACAGGAAAATCGGAAATTCTCATCAAATATATGGGGGTTCTATTTTCGCCGGCGAAATTTTCACGAGATATCAGATACCTGCTAACGAATATATGTACCTCTGATTGGCATTTTTTTGTAACTTCGTACAGTCAACAAAATAACATACGAAAATTCACAAAATATGCATAGAGACATTTTTCTTTCTTTTCTCTTCTCTGGAAATATATGTTTAATTTACAGAATGTAAATCCCTAATTGGCAAGGACCAACTGTATGATTTATTGTAACATTATAAAAGGCTTTTGTATCATTTATAAAAAAAAAAAAATTGACATTACGGATTCGTTTTAGTGTGCTCATGTTGCTGATAGAACTAATCAATACAGTTTTATAGACTTTCATTTTTTTAAAAGATTCAAGTTGGAAGCTTTTCAGTATTATCTGTTTTTACATTTATTGTTTATAGTATTATATAGATGTTTTTTTACTAACGTAATTATCCCAAGCATGAAGAACAACTGCTCTTGCAACATTTAGCAGGTTTGCAACGGGAAAATGATGAGCTTTTTCGTGGTATGCAAGAAGAATGTACTCTCCAGCATTCAATGCAGGGCCCTGGCACGCTTCGACATCGAACAACGGGACACGTCTGTGAACGATTGTAGCAGGGCGATATTCGTTTTCGATGCGATTTGATCCGTGGATGGCTGCGAGCTTTTCGCGGTCTTTTACGCCCAACGGTGCACGTTCGAAGACACGGTGAACTTTTGCATGGAGAATCGCATGGAGTCTTGCAGCAAGGTAATGAGCAGGGAGATTTGCACGGTAATGGACTACATCCTCTTGGTACGTGCAAACAATATTGATCTGTATTTCGGCAAGCCATTTGATGTTTTTCGGGTGGTTTTGGCCCAGAACAATAACAAGGATCATCTGGATCTTCACAAGGCATACTATTGTAAGGATCTTGAGCTGTTGGACAGACACCATTATGGCACAGTTATGAGCTAATGTGTAACCATGGATAGAAAAAATTGGAAATTATATCTGACACCCTGCACATAATTCAACAACACTGTTACTACTTACAGCGAGAGAGTTGTTGAAATAGAGCCTATAAATGTAAGACGTTAATCCTACTTCCTACAAATATTATGAATGCGAAAGTTTGTGAGTATGTTTGTTACTCTTTTACGCTTTTTATCCCGGGAAAACATGACATCCCTCGGTAACGCGGGTCAACCGTAGGGACAACAAATTTATGAATAAGATTCTGGAGCTTCAAACGACGTTTGTTTCTCTAACTATATACAGGTGCACAGTAAGGTGGCACTTTTTTTCTCTCGCTTTCTTCGCGCGTATAAGTAGCAATATAGTATTTACGGTGTTTTTGATGAGTCGTAATGTTGGTTGATAACTTGTCTGTATATACGATAATACGTGGGTGTATAAACCTTCACGAAATACCAATTTTTATCCAAATTGTTAGAGCCGTTTCCCAGATATCAATATTTAAATGAATATAATAATTTCTCGTTTAATGGTATATTATAACATCTCATATTAATGCAGAACTCTTTATCTTTTATATACTTAATCCTCTTATCTTTAAGCTCCTTATCTTAGGTCGTAGAAATTGTGTCAAAATTAAAAATTGTTAAAATCTGATCATTTATTGAGAATAAGGCCACTGTCCCGCATTTGCCAATAATATTGGGCACAAACGTCCAACATTGTACTACATACATAAAATTCGTGCCACAAGTCCCGCATTGCACTAATGAATGTTCAAAACTATTTACGATATCAATAATTATGCAATATATGACTTTAAAAAAAGATATCTACATAAAAAGTACTGCGCTAGTACTAAGGAAGTACGTTAGCGACTAAGCCAATAATTGTACAACTTACATTATGATTCTAATATTAAAAAAGCGAGTAAGTTTGTGAAGATGAATGTATTGACGTATATATATGGATGTCGATTTTTCGTTTTTTTTTTATTCCACTTGGGCCGACAAGCAAGCAGACGGTGCACCTGATGGTAAGTGGTCACCGCCGCCTATGGACATTTGCAACACTAGGGGCATCGCCAATGCATTGTCGACCCTGAGACGTGAAGCTGTTAAGTTTTTTTTTTTTTTTATGCCACTTGGGCCGACAAACAAGCAGACGGTCCACCTGATGGTAAGTGGTCACCGCCGCCTATGAACATTTGCAACACTAGGAGCATCGCCAATGCGTTGTCGACCCTGAGACGTGAAGTTGTTAAGTCTCATGTGCCTGTAATTTCACCGGCCCCCTTGCCTTTCTAACCGAAACACAGTAATACAAGTGCACTACTGCTTCACGGCAGAAATAGGTAAGGTGGTAGTACTTCCCCGAACAAACTTTGCACTAAGAGCTCTACTACTCGTTCAGGCAAAAAATACCGTACGGAATTGGATGAAAGTTGGCGCTTGGGTAGAATGTGCCCTGAAGAACGTATATATACTTTTTATCCCGGGAATATGGAACATCCCTTGGAAAGAGATTTTTAATTAAACTAATATAAAACGTTTAGTCTTATTTTATTAATTCTAATCGCTTTGTAAAATTTCGATTTAGGAAAGTTGATAACTCTGAGAATCCATGTTATTTATTGTCCATACAATCTTAACGTATATTATATATGCGATAGTGAGTTAATTTTTGTTGGTTACTCTTTCACAATAAACGAGAACATATAGGGATGAAACTGCTACCATTCGATGCGTAATTTTCGTAGATGGTCATAGGCTATATGATATCGATTAACGTGGGTAAAAGTGCGCGGGCGGCAGCTGGTCTAAAATAATAAGGTAATAACCCAGGATTCCCATATTTACAACTGTTAAACAAACGTTATTATTTCGCAACGTGTGGCGGTTCACTTCCCAGGAGCGTGGGGTAAGGGAGGGGAGAGGCGCCGTCATACAACTTAGGTACACATGTGAACAGGTGATGTTTGAATGTAACTTTTCACTGCCATTTTATTCACAATCGGCAATATTAATAATAAAAATACAAATGACAATCTATATATGCTTGTAAATTATACATAAATACCTATTAATTGAAATATTTTAATGATTACTAGCTGTCCTCCGCGGTATCACATGGTTCCCGGAATAAAATGCTTATGACCCTTTCCATACTTAGACCATATCATGGTTTCATATACAGTGTAAACTCTTTATAACGAAACTCAAGGGACTGAGCATTTTTTTGTCGTTATAGAGAGTTATCGTTATATGGAGTGAACAAAAAAAACCAAATTAACAAGAATTTTTAATATGTATGGGCTCACTTCAACGTTATAGGGAGTTTATCGTTATAAAGGATAACGTTATAAAGAGTTTACACTGTATGTGACAGTTTTATCACGATCGGATGTCGTTTAGCCGTGAAAGTATAAAAATCAACTAATTACAGCCCGACAAAGTGTAGCGAAGTAACTAAATTCAGATTTTGGGATATCCGCCGTGTGAAATGACTCATTGTCAATGGAGTCAAGACATTGTGTTAATATTTTATCTTCATTGTTACTCCATCACAGTTAAGCGCTAACAAAAAGTATCCAAAAAAAACAAGTTTTTCTAAGAATAAATATTACTCACAGTGGAAGAATGCACAGTTAAATCCCAATGACATTCCATTGTTGAAATCATGTGACTTACTAATCATACTTAAAGACATAACAAGTCACCTTTAAGTGACGGTGTAAGGTTCATAAAATTGTAAATAATGTTAAAAATATATTATGATGCCATCACGATAAGCGAACCTCCAATGATTTTCCTTCTCATCAAGGCTACCTGCTAGTACTTAAATGGAAACTAGAAGCGTAAAAACTAAGTGTTCATAGCTTACCTTAACATGCCGACATTTTGAACCACAGTAGATATCCAAAGTATCACAACACTCGAAGGAAACTTAACTTTCTAAATTTAAAATTTGTTCAAACAGTATTCGAAAGCCTTCGTAGGCTCGATGGCCAATCGCGGAGGTGGGTGACGGAATGCGACTCTTGCGCAGGTAGAGCTATCACTGTGTGGTTAGCTATGTGTGCGTGACTATCATTATACCGTAGGCACGTTTTATCTATGTGTGTGTATGGCGCAGTAAAATTTAAACACTGACGATCCATAAACTGTCGAGATAAGTTACACTTGTTTTGTATACACACCTGTTGGGTTTTGTTAATATCGGCTATTAAAAAAGTATTACGCAGGTACATTGACACGACATTTACGTTACTTGTAATATTTCATGTTTATTGATTTAGACTAATAATAGTCAATTGAGATACATTAATTTTAGTTCGTTTTTTAAATTGTAATTACTGATATTATTGGAGGCTCTTTTCAGTAAAAACCTTCTGGACCGGTCTTAGAGTCTGATTATCCGTAAATGCTTTTCAAGGCCTATTTGAATAAAAAATATTTTATTTTATTTACTAGCTTCGTAAATGGTTTAACCTGCGCTTTCAAGGATAATTTTAAGACAAGAGGTAGCTCATGTCCTTCTCCAAAATACAATCAATTTCCTTACCAAATTTAATCAAAATCGATCAAGAACGTAACAAGCAAATAGGCAATCAGATACCCTTTCGTTTCTCAATATTACTAGCTCTCGCTCGCGTTCCCGAAGGATGGCACATTTTACCAGCATAAAAAGTATCTTATGTACTAATCCAGGTTATAAACTATATATTTGCTTAATTTTATCCAGATCCAATTGTTCGTTTTTTCGTGAGAGTAACAAACATGCATACATCCTTCCTTACAAACTTTTGCATTTAGACATTTGTAAGATCTTAAAATATCGTGTAGGATGATATATATCTTCAGTTAAAATGTGGATGTCAGTATTTACACCTCTGTCTACCTCACCATGGTAGGCGTGTATATATTGGAAGGAATATCATTCGAAGAATCGAGATTTCATAAGTACTTCAGAAGTTCAATAGCGACTCAAAAAACATGAACTTTTTTTAATTTATTTATTATTTCAACAGTTTGTTTTGTGCATAGGTACATCGATTAGTTTGTAGTATATTATATGGCATTCTTTATTCAGTATATAGGCAGGTCAACTTAAAAGTCTACCATATATGCTTATGTACATTGAATATTCACATCAGGCGCGATTCATCCTTACGGATGTCTATGGGTGACATTGGCCAACTTATCGTTAGCTATCTTGCCAGTGAGATAGTAAACTACTAATCAGATGTCTTAGAAATTACTTTGATAGCTCAGTTGATAGTGACGTCCAATGTCATGACGAGAGTCATGGCTCGAATCCTAGGATGATTCCTACAAAAATATCTTGAGGAAGCAATAGCACGATGTGGGGGAACTTTATGGTATCCGCCTGGCTGGCTGCCACCCTCAAGTTGAATGAAAGCATCTGCCGTTGTGTTCTGACAGCTGGTCTTTAGAGCCAGTTCCCTTCGAGGCTTCAAACACAAACCAATACACAGTAAAATAAAATATATAATTGAATACACGCCCACCACCAGCTACCAGAGTCGGATTGATAGTTAGAGACTAAAAGCGAAAATTAATATGCAATCCCGATCGAAAATCCATGGATTGATGAACCTTTTGACAGTCATTTTAATACACGTAATGTCAAAATTCTACTTCAATCTTGGGATTTTAGATCGGGATCGTATATTAATTTTCAATCACTTTTATATCTAGAAGAATTATAATAAACTATCTGTTCTCCGCGGTTTCACCTGTGTTCCAGGGATTAAAGTTGCCTATATCCCGTTCCAACTAATATCATAGGCTATGTGTGCTCAATTTCGAAGTGCAAAGATCGATTTAGTCATTTAGCCGTTAAAGCGTAACAAATACACGAACTTTCGCATTCAAAATATAAAGTTATATACAAATCTAGTGAGGCTAAATATATAATTGTTGCGCCTCAAAATATATTTGTAGCAAACCCTACATGAATATCATAATGAACTTTACAGACTGAAAATCAAGAGGCATTATCGACATGGGTGAATAACCGAAACCTTGCAATCACCCTGCAATTCGCTCGGGATTTTAATTAATACCGAACTGGAATAAAAAATGTAAAACGACGACTTTAAGTCACAAATTAAATAAGCAAAAACCTACAACTGCCAATAAAAAAGTAAAGGAAGATCTCAGAGGCTTACATTCCACCGAAGATATTTGAAGTCACAACGTGTCGTGTTACTTACACTGTCGCCATCTCTCGGACATGGAATCAATCTTGGGCTGCAATAATTTCTAACTATGGTACGTTACCAAAGCATAGGTAGATTTACTGGTAGGCTTGACCTTACCTTTTCTTTTACTCGCTGAAAGACCAGTAAAAAGATTTTTGTAAGACGGTTTGTGATGTCTTTCAGATGAAGTTGTGCGACCATCCCTCCAAACATACCTTTGCCTGTCGTTATAAATTCAACATTTAGCTCAAAAATATACAAAAAATATATTACCTATTATACCTGAAGGAGTAGGCAGAGGTATCAGTACTGAGTTCCAAATTTCACCGTAGATATTTTAAGTACCAAATATGACATTAGCCTAACAGGGAATTTAAATCATGACTTTACACCACTTGACCACCGATGCGACCAGCCCTCTTATTCAGCTAATACAAACATCGTCAGCGAGCCGCTTCACGGAGGCATCGGAGAGCTTACCTCTCACGTGATTATAAGTAGGTACTAGCGTAGTAAACGACAGTGACAGAGCATACGGGCCGCGACGAAATAGCCTCGAATTAGTATAATTTTGCATACAGAATCGAGCCCCAGTGCAATTTAAAAAAAAATAGGTTTATAAGGCATTATTAGGAATACTAACGACAATTATAAGTAATTGAACATTTAATCTGTCAGTGACCTAACGCTTAGAGACAGCTCCTACGTTTCTTACAAGAAACTTCGTGGGCGAACCGTAGCAACGAAGACTCTGAGGGCGGACCTCCCACTCCCTTACTTATTTAGCGAAAGAGACAGAGCATCGTAGGGTTTCCGTAATTTACCTTACAGAACCACACCCCAGGATTATTAATAATAATAACCGAAAAGTAGACAGACGGTTCACTTGGAGGCAAGTGGACACCGCCATTTGTACAATACAATACAATATATACAATATATTATATACAATACATTATTTGTTCAACACGCAACATGAAAAAAGAAAAATAAAGAATTAGATAACAGAATAAGTGTTTACAAAGTATTACTGGCTTTTGGATAGAAAGGTAAGGGGGCAACGACAACGCATTGGCTATGGCCCTAGTGTTGCAAATTAAAGGTGACCACTTACCATCAGGTGGACCGTCTGTCTGTGTCGGGCCATGTGATATAAAAATTAAATAAAAATTACACAGATGTAAAAAATATATGCGATCCCCAAAGTATCGCCATCTCGCGGAAACTACATCAATTAATTCGAGTGAGGGTGCATAACCTTATGGTTCAATCGCAGGGTGCGATGTAGGAGGTAAGAGAACCACGAATCGATCGCAGCGCGCACCGTGGCCAAAAAAGGAACTTTCAGCAGATCAACTGTCACTTTTTAGCATCGAAATTTTAACAACTGTGGTGATGCAGGCATAATTTTCTTCCGTATTAAAATAGATGGCACCAGCTTCCATTATTAACTTTAATGCTGACTCTTCAATTCCGAAACATCTAACGGCAAAGGATCACACTTAATTTATTTTGCCGGTGGATACATTTCTTCAAAGTATTTCCCTTTGAAGTATTTTTATTGGCGAACTGTCTGGCACTAGGTCTGTATACACACCACTACATTTTCCACCTGTAATATAAAGACTAGAATCAATCAATGGTGGGCCTCATATGACCTTCATATTTGATTTCTTTTACAGATTTGAATCTTGAAAATATTGCCTCAAAACTATTTGTTTTCTTTTGATTATTGTTTGTGGTTGAAAAGGGAAGTTGTATGAAATTGCTCGGAATCCAGTATTTATAATTAATTTGGCCATGCTTAACTAAAAATACACAAAAAGTCTGCATTATTAACGACACTACAGTCATAAATGATCGTCTCAATATATATGAAATGCGTTATTCGATTAAATTTATTTCTTTCTTTTCTTAATCCTCGTGAAAATCCGGGGTGTACTACCTGAAATTTATTGATTGTGCCATTTTAGACGGGAATTAAAAATGCCAGACATTTGACATTTTAGTCCGCTGTTATAGTAGTCGCTAGTTGACGCTGTCATCGCGCACCCAGCGAGATGATTGTAAAATCTGGAATACGCTGATACTCTGAGAGCTAGAGACTATATGTCGCAAGGAATCTTCAAATAACACTCAGCAATTTTTTTCATTCGATTAGGTTACCTATCCGATATTGTGTATGGGCACCTGTGACCACTTTAACGTCAGATGTCCGTTAACCGCTTGACAGCAATCTGTAGTGCTATTCGCTAACGTTTTTTCTCCGCGGCCTCCACGAAAAACTCTCGGAGGCCTCGGAGAAACTTAGTTTGGTATTCTGAAATGCGCTATATGTGACATTAGTGCAACACCGTCGTAAGCGGGCGTGAATATGTACTGAATCGTTTGAATTTGGTATTCCCGAAACAAAATAGATCCTTGTGCCCGCCCCGTCCTTAAACGCGACTTCAATTTGATGTGTCAAACGGAAAGCTACTAAGGAGAATGGGTAAAGTCAACCCTATATAGCATGCACGATAGGTTGTAGAGGAAAAAAAATTGATTGTGTTTTCATCGGAATTACTTGTTCGTATCGATGTATGGCCTGTGGTTTCACTAACCTTTCCAGGATAAAAATTATCGCATTTAGGCAAATGACCTGTTTGCTAATCTAAAATATTAAAAGTCCCTATAAAGACAAGATTGCTAAATGTTGCTAAGCACAGCCCTTTCTATAGTTTATTGAGTGTTTTAGGCTTGTTTAATTTAAGACACCTCGAGCTCATGTAAATGTTGTATTTTCGAAGAATACTGGTGTAAATGTCCATATATGCCCGTCTTCCTATATGCCTCGGCGGCCTCGGAGAGATCGACCGTGGCGTCTCGTTGACATGTGATCGGTATTCAAATGCAAAATACCATCAAAGTCGATGTCAAAGACTTGTTGTTGTCGTTGATGGTCGTAGTGCGGGGCAATTATTAAATCGACAAAAATATATTTTATTAAATAAAACAAATAACCGTTTTATTGAATAATTGGGGTTAACCAGAAAATAATTTTGAAATTATAAATCTATTACATAAGTCTATTACACAAAAGTATATAAATTTAAAAATATTAATTAAATTTGGCCAGTGTCAAGTTGAGTGTCCGACATATGATATTATATAAGTATCGCTTGCGAATTGTGACGTCACCGTAATACATAATAATAAGCAACATATATTTTGATCATTCTTAAAAATATGATATTAGATGGATAAAATAATAAAATTATAATCAAATATTTGTGATTATATCTGGCCACTAAGAAAAAACAATTATGGGATTGTCAATTGATTTGGTGATGTAGCAATTTGACACTGTATAATATTTTTTTACAGGGCAATAAAATAAAGTAATAAACACTGATTTTGATATGCAATCAAGGTAAGAAGGCTAATGTGTTTCTCAACATATTGTGTGATTTGTGATGCTGGATATAATTTTTTTTCTATAGTATTGGAAGAAAGAAGGGCTCGGTAAAAACAGATTTAGGCGCCTTATAATTTTTACAAAATGGAAATACAGGATGCCATTACTTAATTTTCATGTATATTGATTTTATCCTAGCCACTGCTAGAGGCAACTAACGAAAATGGGATTCCTAATGATTAGGAATAGCTATTGTTTCTCACGCTGCATTCTCGATACGCTGATAAATCCCAAGGAAACTAATGCTTTTGAGCCTTAATTTAAAAACTCGAATGTTATTGTAGGTGCACACATTTACTATTATTTTAATTATGTTCATTAATGTTTTAGTTTGAAACCGAACACATTTCAACGTCATTTGCGGCATACATTGAGACTTTGAGCTGAGAGAGTATACCATAAATGTTCTATGGAGCAACCCCTCTTTCTCAACGTCACTCTCTGGTGGCCAGTATGTCGGAGAGATTTCTGGCAATTGAAGAATGGCCAGCGAAAACTGAGTATTGTCAGGCGACCACACAATACATGGTAGCAGAAAATGCTCAACTTCAAGCTAGAATAAACCAAAACCTAGCAGACATAGGATATCGTTTGACTTCAGTTTTAGAAACTTATGTACAGAATCACTTAGCTTTTCGCCTGCAGTATAATCGCGATCCCAAGGAATCTTAGAATTATAACCTACTTGAAAAGGGACGATTAGCTTGGTGGTTAAAGACCGTGACTGCCACGCTACAGATCGTGGGTTCGATTCCCATGCAAGGCAAACAAAACGGATATGTGTATGAACAATGTCTATTGGTTATACATATAAGTTTTTGAAGAGAAAAAGTAATTTATGCGGTTTATCAGTTATATTCAATAAACAACAAACGTCTTAAAAAATATCCAGTAATTTATATATATAAAATTATTCTTGGACGCCATAACCGTATTTAGATGAATCCTATAAAGGCTTCCTCCGTCTAGGACAGCTGTTATGTCACGACATCCTTGTAGGGTGTCTTAATATTATAACTCCATACTCTATACTCCATACTCATGAGCTCCATACTCGATAATACTGGGATTGGGAGACATGCAGATATCCTGAGTCTCCTGCAAAATAACAAAACATTTTTAATTACAGAAGTACATAATAATCTTTACCCAACTAATATTATTAATAGGAATATCTATCTAATATATTCTCGTGAGATTTTTGTAACCTTACTACCAAACCTTGATACCACGTTGCTTTGTTGAGGGATTTCTTGGACTCCGTCGCTCCAGCTTGGTAAAAAATATGATCAAGTGGTATATAAGGAGTAGGCTAATAGTAGGTAGGAAAAATCCTCTGATTCAGTATCATCATTCTCTATTTTGTAATATTGATATGATAATGATTGTTCCGACCGATTTCGGCCATGGCGACCACTTCGACCCCTAGTCTGAGTGATGGCGCTGGTGCACCCGAAGATGGCTTATGTAGCCTATCTTCGCGGCGAAACTCCGTGCACAATGAGGGCACGTGAGTACGTCGTTCACATAAAGATATGTTATGGCAGCAGGTGGCCGAGCCTTTAACTGATCGCGTTTGGTATCAATATTGATATACCAACCAATTAAACAACTACTTACAACTTCTTATACAGGTTTCTCAAACAGAATCGAATACGTGTACGTATACATACAGTACCTAGGTATTGTCATAATATGTAGACGAAGAATGTTTTCTGCCGAACGCAGCTTATGTTCCCTCAGAGATTACCACAACGAACGGACTTGGGCCTCTTCCACCAAGCCGCTCTCAGCGTTTCTCACTATTTTATCGGTTCGCCTGGTGGTAGTTGAAAGATCGTCTCGCTCGTTGGGAGTGCTTTTCTGTGTGTGTGTGTGTTTCGTACAATAATATTTTAGAGTAAGAAAATTACTTCACTTCTTATTTGAATATCACCAATTTTAAATACGCACTACTAATGACAGCAAAGTGACAGTCCGCCCGAGACCGTCTTCAATACGCCTAAAAATTTGTAGCTTTTGGATTGACACTACAAATCGTAGCCGTAGCCATGAGCGTAGGCGGAGGCTAGGTTTGTGGATACCAAATTTGATTATCATAGTTTACGCCCGCGGCCGTTCACAATCATGTGGCGCTAGATGTCGCGTATGACGATTTCATCGCGCTGAACACGTTCACAGCATCAATTATATATCGATACTTTTCGTTATCCCGAAACAAGATGTATTAATCTTATTCAGATTGCGGCGCGAGGTTTATTTCGTCACGTTGCGTTTCAGTTAAATTCAAATACGTTTTTTTGTTGTAATAAATAATTTGATTTGGACACATTGCTTTTGGTCATTTATAATTAATAAGGTACCAATTGGTTGACATAAATTCGAGGCCGTTTATCCACAACATAGTTTGTGTAAAAACTATACATATCTACTGTAAAATAAAACGTAGAGCTTAATGGACTCCGTGGTGCATTAAATACGTGGGAAAACCAGTCAGTATTTAATATTATAAAACTCAAGATCACTTTATTCATCATTTATGTGTTTATTGTTTCTAATAAAACTATCGATATAATATATTTTGTTGTAGTAATTATTTATTTTTACGGACTAATAAAGTGGGCCCCGCACTTCATACGATGTCAAAGAGTCCGCCCTTGCGAGCGCCCATCTTTGACATCGACTTTGGCGATATCGAACCCCGCTGACGATCTCTATGAGGCCTCCGTGGCTACGACCTCGACGTTGCCATTATTTAAGGGAATTGCACTGCTGAAATCAAAAAGGACACACACCAATGGCGTATTATAATATAGACACGTCATTCCCTAATCACGCCTCACAAAACAGCGCAAATAATAGAAAGCTTACACACCGTCAGGTCAATTACCAACATTTTATGTCGCCATTTCCGAGCGCGGACAAACCATATATATTTAATGAGTCATTGGTACAAACAACAATATTTAGAGTACCAAGTAGACTGCTTGGTGCAGAGTACGTCCCGGGAAGCACTACCTTGCCCATTTCGCCGGGAAGCAGTAGTGCACTTCTATCTTCTAAGGACCGTTGAAATTACAGGCACATGAGAATTGACAAATTCACGTGTTAGGGGCGACAACGCATTGGCGATGCCCCTGGTATTGCAAATTTCCATATGTAGCGGTGACCACTTAACATCGTGCGAACCGTATACGTGTTTGTCGCACCGAATGGTATAAAAAGAAAAGAATATGCCTTCAATAATAAGACCTGATTAGCAATATTGACTGCCACGGTGTAGATAGTGGGCTTCTAATCAGGACAATCGTTTGACGGCATGAACATGTCTATTTGTTATATATCTTGGTGTATATATCTAGATTATGTAATCATCGATTGAAGGGGAAGGTTTTTATGTATAATACATGTGTCATCCCACGGGAACGCGTGGGACAGCTAGTTTAAAATAAAACACTCATTCATTATACAAATTTTATTATTTAATATTCATGTTTTTATGCTTAGACGTAAACTACTTAGAACAAAATAATAATATCTTCCAATAAAAAAACCATTTATTATACCTATGCATTTATATGACTTAGATGTATATAGGTTTGAACAATCTTAAATATTAATTAGACTAATGTAAATTTTAGGGTCTAATTATATATTTTAAATTTTTTTTCTTAATTTAATTTTTCTAATTATATTTTATAGATTAAAATTACTGACAAGATTTTGTCGAAGATTTGATAATCGACAAATACGAGTATAATACAACTACGACTAATCGAAGGTGGGTCAACCTTCTAATATTTTTTTTTATTCAAGTTTATTATGCTCCAAACATTGTTCATTTGTTTACCTTATATTAATTAAATCTAATACAATCGAATCGCTTAATTATACAGATATTCTTAGTAAATACTGGCCCTGTTTACAAACATTAAATATTTTAAAGATCTAAATAAAATTTTGTACATTTGTTGCGACAAATATAATACAACTACGACTAATCGAAGGTGGGTCAACCTTCTAATATTTTTTGTTATTCAAGCTTTTTATTTTTATATTATTCTCCAAACATTTGTTTATTGGTTTACCTTATATTAATTCAATCTAATACAATCGAATCGCTTAATTATACAGGTATTCTTAGTAAATACTGGCCCTGTTTACAAACATTAAATATTTAAGGATCTAAATAAAATTTTGTACATTTGTTGCGACAAATATAATATAACTACGACTAATCGAAGGTGGGTCAACCTTTTAATATTTTTTTTTATTCAAGTTTTTTATTTTTATATTATGCTCCAAACATTTGTTTATTTGTTTACCTTATATTAATTAAATCTAATACAATCGAATCGCTTAATACAGATATTCTTAGTAAATACTGGCCCTGTTTACAAACATTAAGAAATTTAAAGATCTAAATAAATTTTATACATTTGTTGCGTTAATTATATTTCAGTAAATATTTTTTTAAACTATGAAATACAGTTTTCTCTTTAAATATCCATTATATTTTTATTCTTTACTCATTTCAGCTTGAATGTAAATATATATTTTTTACTTCTTACATGGGTGGTTCTCCAAAATTTGGTTAACTTGGTGTTTTCAACAATTTTTACATATTTATATTAATTTTATCTAAGATTAGAAACTACTAAGCGGTATTATAAAGTCCATTTAATTTGGTCACTCATTTTGATATATATCATAATGTTCTTTATTTCCGAAAATCGCCACTTTGTACCCCAAATATCAGGCCCTAGCAGTGTAAGATCTCCCAAATTTAGTAATCATTTCACTGTAATTAAAATTCTATAAGAATATTATCGTATACTATTACATTACTAACCTTGTCATAACGATTTCATTTATAATATCAACATGTCTCATCATATTATTTCAAGTCAAAAAGAGTAAGCGATAAAAAACATCAGGCCCTAGTCGTTAACGAAATTCAAAAATATGCGGCACCTAAGCATAAAGCATTTTCATAATATACTCATTACGATAGCATTAATGTTAAGTTAGTTGGAAACAAGACCCCAGACGCGGCAGTCATTTTTTTATTAGTGCGGTCGCCGAGTTTGCTGCGGAAACACGTGCTGTGCCAGTCAAACTCTCAGTCCCTAGGTAAGTCGTATCAAAGATAATTAATTAATAATTGATCTCATTACTTATTATAAATTTGAGTTTGGTTTGCCTTGTTTTTTTGACTGCCTAATGGTTTTGATGTTTATTTTAAATAATAGGTTACATTTGATTTTGTTGCGTTTCGTCAGTCCCTAGTTATAAAAGTGACTAGGGCCTGACGCCACATCGAGGGACTGATGGTCATACTGTGTGATGCATGGTTTTAAACATAATACCAGTGTAGTTGTTGTAGAATATGGCGCCTAGAAAGAAAACAATATTATCTAAAGTGGAAATTGCAAGAAAAAGACTGAAAAGGCTAAGAAAAATATTTAAAATGACCCAGTTTTGCGGGCAAAGTAGAAAGTAACGAAACGACTAAAATATCTAAAGAAAAAGGAAAATGGACATCGGCAATATGTAAAAGACATGACTCCAAATGAGCACAGAAAGCAAGAATACAATGGGCACTCTGTTCATCTGATTATAGAAAAAAAAAACAAAAGATTTGTGAAAATACAGATACATGTACCAAAATACGCCGCCATCATCGGAGGAGGAAATTATGATGACGACCCTAAGTAGAAAGCAGAATTTATAAAAAAGCTTTATTTGGCGAGATTTTTCAGAGGCAACTTTTAGATAAGAAGATTGAAACATCAGGTTTTTTTCATGTGAACCCTACTAATATCATCATCATCAGCCTATCTCCGTCCACTGCTGGACATAGGCCTCACCTATGGCACGCCACCGAGCTTGATCTTCAGGTCTTTGGTTTCTAACCGCTGCCAGGCAGCTTGCGTATATCATCGCTCCATCTAGCTGGAAGGCGCCGTACACTACGTTTACCAAGCTGTGTTCTCCATTCTAGAACACGTCTACCCCAACGGTTATCAATTCTACGGCAGATGTGACCAGCCCACTGCCACTTCAGCTTACTAATCCTTTGAGCTATGTCGATAACTTTAATTCTCTGACTGAATTTCGAATACGATCCTTCAGAGAGACTCCGAGCATAGCTCGCTGAGCGACTTTAAATTGGTGAACCAGTCGCACCGTCAGTGTCCACGTCTCGGCTCCGTAAGTCATAACAGGTAGGACCCACTCGTTAAAGACTTTCGTCATTAGACTTTGGGGTATGGGCGATGAAAAGACTCGACGAAGTTTTTCAAATGCTGCCCACCCTAGCTGTACACTTCTGCAAGCTTCCTACTCGAAGTTGTACCTACCCAATTGGCAGATTTGCCCAAGGTAGACGTATTCGTGAACAACTTCAAGAGGAACCCCGTCATCTTGGTTTTATCCAAGTTCATCCGGAGACCGATGCGTGCAGAAGAATCTGCCAGGGTATTCAGCATGTATTGGAGATCTTGCACGGTTTCAGCCATGATGATGATATCATCCGCAAATCTCAGGTGTGAGAGGTACTACTACTAATATTATAAATGCGAAAGTTTGTATGTTTGTTACTCTTTCATGCAAAAACTACCAAATGGATTTGGATGAAACTTGGCACATATATAGGAAATGCCCTGGAATAAGACATTGGATACTTTTTGTGCCGGCATGTTACATCCCTCGGGAACGGTGAGGAAACCGCGGAAGACAGCTAGTAATTAATAAGAGTTAGCCTGTGATTGGAACTTTTAAGTTTACTCCAAGTTCATAGAATCTGTTAACTTAGAGATAATTTGATGTAAAGAACTTTTAAAAAGTAGCTTATTAAAACTATAAGTACATGTACAAAAACTGAGTAGCTACCTCAATTTCTTTTTTGCATATTACTACATTTAAGATACTAAATTTAAGATTGTGGAAAGACTAGATACTACTTACCATCAATAATTACTTACTTAGACTGTTTTAATAAAATATTTAGTAATGATATGAGATTTTGTTACAGTTGATTTTGCAATAAAAATGTGATTTGCCATAATAACCTTGTTTGGCGTCAGTCCCTACCACGTATCGTCAGAACACTGAATTAAAAAAATCTTAAATTACTCTGAAAATATTCAATAAAGTGACTGGCCCTTTTAGATTCACTAAAGTAGAGGTTATACCCACAGCATAGAATAAAAGATTACTGATTATCAACTAAAAACACCACTTTCAAAATTTGGTCAAAAGTTAACCAAACAGAGAACCACCCAAATACACAAATAATATATCAATTAACAAAAGTTCATACATTTATTATACTTTTCAGTCATCTATTGGTGTTCGAGGTAGGTACCTAATATTAGTATTTAATTATATTTATTTTAAGTAAAATATAAATTTAAATAAAATTAAATATCGCTGTACATATAAACATATTCACTTAAAAACCTTACTCTGTTATAAATTTTTTTTTTTTTTATAAATAATAAGAAACCCAATAACTTTTTGTCAATATCATTATATGCTTTAACTGAACGACTTACAGTCAACCTAGTTAAACAACTCCTAACTTGTGGTGGACGCAGTAATGAATTTATAATACCTTATACCTTTAATTTCGGCAAACTTTGGTATCTTTACCTGCTTTTATCCCATATAACACAAATTTTCAGTCAATACGGTAGCGATAGAAAAATTATTATAGCCTATTCGAATAAAATCGCGTTGACATATTGGTATCTTAACTGCTTAACATTCTAAACCTGGGGCTCGATTCTGTATGGAAAATTACAATAATATCACGTGAGAGGTAAGCTCTCCGAGGCCTCCGTGAAGCGGCTCGCCGACGAATTTTGTATTAACTGAATAAGGGGGCAGGTTTTAGATTAAGCTCTCTTTATTCTCGATATATGTGATAATCAGATTGTTCCAGGGTCGTTTCGTCATCCAGCACGGAGCATGGATAAGTCGATAGCTAAATGTATCTTCACTAATATTATAATCAGTACATATTTGTATTTTTGAATGTCTGTTTGTTATGATTTAAATAGAAAATTTCTGGGCCCATTTTAATAATTATTTCACTTAGTTGCAGAGATTTTATTGTAGCGTATTAGTATTAAAAAATTTAGTTTACCTACTTCTCAAGGGATTTTCATAAGGTTACATTATTTGCATTGACTTTAAATATACAATAATTTATAGATAATTCGATTCTGCGTAAACTTTAGTTCAACATAACTAATACATTACTTATTAAAGAATAAATAAATAAACTTTGCGTATATATTTCTTTTCAGATATATATAAGTACACATGTCGTGTTTGTCGATTATTCGTTGTGTGCTAGACTAATATTATTTTTGTTATATTTATTGAATACCAACTGTTGGCAACCCTTTTAAAAAATAAAAATAGTATAAGCTACATTTAACTAATTTACTGGACCACAGTACAAACATAACAGAAAGTAAACTACGGCTTGTTTCACATAGTAACTACTTAAGGCATAGTATAAAAAAAAAACTATAACTTACACTTATAATAAAATGATCTTGAGACCAGAAAACGTTAGACGAATTTTATGTTAGTTGTTTTTATCACAGAGGTAAAATGGTTTCAGTAACAACACAATAATGAAAACTAAAACATATACAGTTCATACGGAGCAAAACAATGAACACAGAAGACGGAAAATATGTTCATACTTTTTTTATCAACATTTACATTGCTGTACAAAATATATCTCCACCAAAAAGACCGCAGCTTTTAAAGATAACTTTAAATACAACGCCATGGACTACAATTATTTGTACGTATTACCTAATAGTTCTTACGATCCTACATTTACAATTGCTTTTTGACTACTTCGGAACGTCGAGGCAAAATATTATTACTCAGTTGTTTTCAATTGCGAGTATAGTCAGCAACAAAAGTCGGTGGACTTAAAGGTGTAAAAGACATATAAAATTACAACCCACTAGCCCAAAAAACATTAAAAAATCAAATGAGTACTTATACCAATATTTTTTTTGTTAACATTTTTTTTATAAAAAATATCTCTTTTTATACACTAAGATATTTTCTAATTATTACTGTACTTTTGGTTAATTCCGAAATACAATTTTATTTGACATTATTTGTACAACAATTCGTCACATCAGCGAGGTTTTCGAAATGAGACTCTGGTCACCACTAACTTATATAATAAATGTCTTAGTTTAAGTGTATAATAGCTACCTTTTACTGCTATATCGATTTAAATGCGTTTTTTTACTATAGTATTTATTGTCATTACACACTAGATGGCGCTTCAATATATGAATTTTGGAATGTCAAATATACACAAATATGTCGAATACATTAAAAACGTGAAGTTCGGATTACAATGTGAGGTATTGTAGAGTATTTTTTTTTAAAGTGAAACTTTTATTATATCGTCACTTACTTTTTGGGATAAAGAGAAAGGCGCTCGCCAGTGCAGCCAAGGCCAATATTATTTGGAGATTTAGTCTACTTTTATCATTTCCCATTATCATTACAATTTTCCAAGTGTAAAATAAAGATTGATAAAGCGTTTTTTATACCCTTAATGGAATATTATTCCAAAATTTTTTAGTTAAATGTCTATAATGTGAAAAAAAGTTTCACTTTTACCGTGGTTTCATAAAACCACACAATCTAATTTTTGTGACTATTGTTCTTTTATAACACATCTACTGAAGCGTTCACTAAACTAAATTCTGGTGGTCCATTCCCTTACGCAATATTTTGTTACAAAAAAAAACCGTCTATATAACGCTTTAAAGCACAAAATACACAATCAACTTTACACGTACAAATCTATATAACATATAATATTAAGATATGAATTATAGCGCTTAATTCGGTTGTGATATTTCTAGTACCGTAACGAACAAACCTAAATTACAGAAATTTTAACACATTTGCATTCTAAAATACAAAAATCTACTTTATAAAGTAATTAAAACAATACATAAATTCACACGACTTTCGAGTAATTTCACTGAGAAGACAATTGTATTGAATATAAATAAATACCTTCTTGCAATTTTTCAGATTACATTTTCCCAATATGACATACGAGTATTGCCGTCTCTTTTTCACTGGGATAGCAGTTGAAACGGCAATGGCACCATGTCCAATACGGGAAGGGTAATCAGCACTTCGCGGGACCAAGGCGGCGTGAACGGGATATCCTTGCTTATTACTTGATTGTAAAATCACTATTTTAATAAATGATTTGGTTTTTCTGACTAGTGAACCATTCAGCCAGCTACGTCACTAGGGGGGGGCAGGGGGGCATCCTCTTCGTATATCATCACCATTTTGCTGAAATGTCTTTTTCTGCGCGGTACCTATAACATTTAATTTTCAATTTTATTACACGATTGTTTGTTACCCATCAAAACTATAATAATATATTTTGTAATTATATATTTAAAATATAACTAATAAGTAAAAAAAGATAATAATAAATATCCCGAAAAAAATCTTTTTATTATTGGAAAATATCTCTTTGGTGAAGTTTAAGAAAAATAGCATTAATCATTTTTGTACAATTCATTTTATTTCAAAAGATACATATATTATAAATAGAATTCAGTGACAACAAACTAAATAAAATTGCCGTTTGATCTATGAGTATGCCATGTCTATATATCTCTAAGGTAAATGAAGTGTAAGGAGATGGTCTCTCTTCTGCCCTCCTTAAAATGCACAAAAATATTTTTACAGACCTAAACCCTACCTATACAGTTGTCATCAAACACTCACCGCGGAGGCATCTGCTGTGTAATCTTCACTGGAACTACCAGAGCTGGTAATACCTTCCTCGATGGTTAGTCTTGGAGCTTCACCTTGTAGCTTCAAATCCGAGTATAGTTGATTCAGCTGATCGTTGACAAGATTCGGCTGAAAAATAAAAATAAATATTCAAATACCGTGTCTTCACTTTGCTAATAAATAAAAAAAATCAATAAAATAAGTCAACATACAACATTACTGTGTTTCAGTGGAAAAGGTAGCCAGTGATATTACAGGCACATGGGATTTAACAACTTCACGTTTCAGGGTCGACAACGCATCGGCGATGGCCCTGGTGTTGCAAATGTCCGAAGATACTTACTTGTGAATATGCGTCTATCTTCCGCTTATCGGCCATTAGTACTTCATTCATACACTGAGGAGGAACCTGGTACTTATAAATCAGGTCCGGCGTATCATTAACCTGAAAACATTGTTAATATATTATTTAATAAAATATACTAATATTTTTTTTATATTCCTTACAGGATCTTATTTAGATATCCTCAAAATAATCTGATATATAAAAAAACAGTGTATCGTAAAGACACACGATAGAGGTGAAGCTTTGATATTACAGGGAAACATTTTAATCAATCACTTTTGAATAGTTATTTCATCACACAAAAAGGTTGCAGATCCATAGAAAGTTTCACTTCAAAACCCTTTTGATATAAAGTATTCTTCTAAAGTAGTACATTTCTACATTGCAAGTTACCCAAAAAAAAGTACTTGAGTTTTATGTCACAGCTACACAGAGCTTAATTAAATAGTATATTATATTCAGTAAATAATTTGAAAACCTTATAAACACGCTAAAGGCCCTAGATATCAATTGTAATGTATATTACTTTTTATAATAAAACAAATGAGCTCAAAATCAAGGGTTAACTTGCATCTGAAGAGTTTTATTTTGTTATTATTTTGGCTCCATCATCAACTGATGCCATCAAATTATTATATTGTCTTTTGAATCCTACATACGAGTACTTGCAAAGTTTCAAGTCGACAGGACTATTAGAAATAGGTTAAAATCCACATCCAAGATATTGTACAATTGGGATGTGTCCTGTATTAAAGATAAATGATCAAACACTAACCAGTGTATTGAACATCCAAAATATACGAAAACATTAAATATGATCAAAATTAAATCATTAATGTGATTTTTCAGTACCGATCTAATCATAAAGATTATGTTACTTGATGCTGTACAATTATGACGCCACAAGCTGCTATTTCTTACAAAACTCCATACATACGATCGTTTTGACATTTCATAACGAATGCTGATTTGACATCAGACATTTGTCAGGACACATCCCTATTGTGACAAGTGAAGCTAATAAATCGTATTGAAATTAAAAGAAAATATTTTGATTCAAAAGCCCTTATGAATAGTCTGACTAATACTGGATAGTATTTTTCATTGAGAAAACTCAGCAATAATTCTTTTCAAAACGAACTTTCGATTGATTTCACGTATTAATGTACATAATATATGTATTAAAAAGGTAGTGGTGCTCACCATTTCCATCCATGGAGGTTCTACTCTCCTTGGAGCCTTCGCAATACGTGCCTCAGGGTTGGGCGTTGAGGTGTAACGCCACCGAGAAGTACCCGAACCTTCCGCACGATTATGGTCCCAAAACTGAAAAATTCAATTTATTTAAAACTCATTTGGGATTATATTGTAGTCTGACTCAATTTTACTTTGATATAGTGAATAGGCTGTTAATAAACTAGTGCGCCTCAACATCAATGTTTGCATCACTGCTTGCATCTGGTGGAATCGCAGTCAAGCACTAGTTAATATTATTTAAAAAAACATATTTATTAATATTGCAAAATATTGTATGTGTGCGTCAAGCGCATGGTAACGTGCTGTTATGTTTCTTGCAGCTGTAAATTGCTGCTGTAGATTTTTAAATAAATTAAAAGTATTTCTAATGCATTAATAAAAATATTAGCTTGGTGCACTCCTTCTTCATATAAACTTTAACTGTGCCAAATTTCATATGTATTAATAGATAGATACATGCATGTAGGTACCAAAATTGAGCAAGAAGACATAATATTAAACGAGAACATTAACTGACAAACTACAGAAGACAATAATATGATTAAACTGATATTCTTATCCAGATTTTCTAAAAACCTCTTAACAATGTAATTTTCATAAGTCGCTCAACAAGACTAGCGCAAAGATTTGATTAACAATCAACAAGCGAATGATCAAAATTTACTGAACATCTTCTATAACTATACTAATATATAAATCTGTGGGATCTGTCTGTATATACTTTCGTTGCTCAAAAACGATTTGACCGATTATGATAAAAATTGTTATATACTCAGATCTGATTGCGCGAATGCAACGCTATATATGATACCGATAAACGCGGGTGACTTGTCAAAAGTTACTGAACATTGGTATTTCTAAAAGTTTACACATGAATAATAAACTAATATATAATTTTAGTAAAATAATAAATTATTGCATGGTAACATGCAATGCATATAAACATATTTTTTTTATTTGCCTAATAAGGTTATGCTACTGATCCTTAAGACGACGTTTAAAATAAAATTCCAGAAAAGAAACTGTAATCTAATAATAGGTTGGGGAAAAAGTTCCTTCGCATTTTTTAAGAAAATTCAAAACATTTTTATATAGTTCAATGATACCAAAACCAGCCAGATACAAATAGTATAGCCAAAGAGATTTTATTACAAGTTCATACATACTATAATGCGAAAAGACTTTTTCCCCAACCTAATATACTAACTATAGCACTTTTTTCAAAAGTTTCCGACGGACTGATGGACTGACAGACTGATGGACTGACGGAATGACGGACTGACGAAATGACGGACTGCCAGATTGACGGACTGACGGACTGGTGGACTGACTGGCTGATGGACTGATGGACTGATGGACTGATGGACTGACGGATTGATGGACTGACGGACTGACGGACTGACGGACTGACGGACTGACTGATTGGCGGACTGATTGGCGGACTGATGGACTGGCGGACTGATGGCCTGACGGACTGACGGGCTGATGGAGCGACGGACTGACGCACTGATGGAATGACGGACTGACGGACTGACTGACTGGCGGACTGATGGACTGGCGGACTGATGGCCTGACGGACTGACGGGCTGATGGAACGACGGACTGACGCACTGATGGACTGATGGAATAACGGACTGACGGACTGATGAACTAATCAACAGACGGCACGGATGAAGGTGTAAGGATAAATTAATTTGCCACGTGACTACGGAACCGAAAATATTTGTTTCTTTTGGTACTACTAAGGTGGCAAACAAGTTGAATATTTCTCTCATAATGTTCAGCCATTTTGATAATGTAGTGTAGACGGATTTTTGGATATACATAATAATGTTCAGGTACTTTTAAGAAAATTTTATAATACCTTTTACGATGTTCATCTAATTATGGTGCTAATCTTGTTGAGCGACTTTTTAACGCTACGTTGTTATGGGGATTTATCATCCGGATATGGTAATCGAATTTTGCTTACTGTAAATAGCCACAAACATAGATACAACAAGGTACAAAATATACTCACGCGCAGTTTCTTTTTTGTGCCTTGATTAACTTCACCCCTCCTTGCGTCACTGCTCTCCTCAGCGCTTCCTGATTCTGTTTTAAAGAATGACGAATAGAAGGACGAGTAGCTTGATCCAACGTCAGTCCTATCAACCTGTTCGTCGCTGTTGCCTAGCCTGTCAGTCTTTGATTTGTCATCACACGAACGGATCGTATCAGCGGCCGCTTCTGTGCTCTGTAGAAAAAAACAAGCGATAAGAAAACTGGCAAAGAGTATTCCACAAATCAATTATTTGTACATTAGTTATAAGTAAATTCAAACAAAGTGGAAAAGTAAGTACAAAATATGTGGTTAATATGGGTTTCTTATATGAATTTGATCGCATGAGCAGGCATCTTCATATCACATTTAAAGTTGTGTTTTAGTGAGAAACAAAATGGCGTATTCACACTCCCATTCTTAGTTGAAATGAATAGTCCACAGATGTGTTGAATCTAAGTAGTTTTGCGGTATATTGTTATTTAAAACGTTGGGAAAGACTGTATTATTTTAATTCGCTGTAGTTTATCAAACCATATCACAAGATCCAAAGTTATATCGTGCAATTTCATACATTTCGCTAACCAACTATCTATGTATACAAGAGGTTCTTTTTTCTAAAAATAATAATCGTTTAATTGACTCAAAATAGTAGTAAAATTATACATGTTTGCTCTTATTCAGTATACATAAGATAGTAGCACATTTTGACCATTGATGCCTAAACTAGTTGCATAAAGCAACTGTTCTATAGACATCAATATCCCATACCTTCTATGACAAATATGTACCTGTTATTTGATTTATAAAAAATTGATTTTTGTGTACCGGTTTGGGACAGAATCACATTAAATATGACGATGTAAACCAGCCAGCGCTCTTCAGGATATATCTATATAATATCTAGGCTTTATTTTAATTTAAATTTCTGCATATATATTTCTGTATATATATTAATATATGTAGTGAATAAGCTTTATTGTTAATTTTAGTTATAATTCACACGTTCCACTTATTCCACACGTACACCCAATCACAAAACAACATTCAAAAACAAACGGAATCGTGATACATTATATGCCCATAGAGCTATTTGGTACTCGATTGACACCACATTTCCGTATGAAAAGCTATTAAATAATATTAATTTGTACGAAATATAATAGATACTATATAATTCAATATATTATATACTCGTACCTACTTGACATTTCTACTTAGAAATATTGTCTAGCAGTCAAAATTGTCATCGTCATTATCGTTATTATGTGAAATAAACGATTTCAAGGTCACGCTTATTTATCTACCGTCATGCTTTTTAGGGTTCTGTAGTCAGCAAACAAGCCTTATAGTTTCATTCGCCTATGTGTTATTTTTACTTATATATTCTAGTATATTCTAGTATATTCTAGTATATTCTAGTATATTCTAATATATAATTTATCTATATAACTCTAGTCTAATTATTATCTAGTCAAGGTCGCCCCCATCCTACCTACAAGCTAAGACATCGATCGTAGATATGTGAAAAGAAATCACATTTGTTGTAAATGTGTATATAAAGAAGTTATATCTAAGCTTAGTAGCCTTTCGAGTGATAGACAACTATGTACTTGGGTACTTCGGAACCCTGCCATACGAGTCGCCTACACGGATTTGATCGGTTTTCTTTAGATGTATATGTGTAGCTTATACTGAAGGCAGGCATTTGTTAGTTAGTATTTTCATAGCATGCGTAAATAGATCACGTCAGTAACCGAGACTTTTTCAAAGTTCGGCGCACGTGACATTTAATGATGCTTCTAATAGTCAACGTTGAAACAAATGGAAAAAAAAGTATGTGACTCAATAAAATTTCATTTAGATATACGATATATTTTTTATTTCACAAACATTAGCCTACTTAGATTAGGCATAACACTGACATTACATAATAAAACATTTATTTTTAATCAGACGATATACCCAGACTCGGGAAAGTTTTGCATTCATTCTAACACCACTTGCCGGTAAAATAATTATGTAATAAACTGTTTCAGGGCCCTCCAATCATCCGCGCGATATATTTACATTTCAAAGTCTAGCATTTGATCGGCACAATTTTTTTTATGAAACAGGGCCGTATTCTTAAATATAGCTGATAGACAAAATAATAGTAAAATGTATATTTTTTATTTACACATACAATTCGTGGGGGTTAAAACTATCAAATTATATATTTTTGCAAGATTACTTTTGTTGCGGAGGAGGAGGCTTGCAGTAAAAAAGCTGGATAAATGATTTCAGTGGAGTTTAATGTATTTACAGTATTAGATTATAGTTGAATTTGTACAAAATATCCGTTGCGTTTTAGTTTTTATTCAAGTGTGTAGGGGGGGGAGAATATAGTGGGGATGACCAATCACTGGAATAGGTGCGTTTTCGAAGACAGCTACGTAGGAGCGTCGACATGCCCCCGGCCTTGGAAGATGTAGCTTTCAATGAGTTGCGGCGTCTTGAGTATCATCAGTGACTGGAACGAGTAGCGGACATACTATTGAAATTGCTCGCTTGACAAATTCTGAAGCAGTTTGAATATCAGCGACTCTTGAGATGCCATCATGTCCAGGGAATACAGAAATGATACCGCCAAGATTCCATTTGAGTTGAACATTTGATTTGGAGTTTTTGGTAACGACTAGATTTCCGACTGTGAGATTCGACGTATTTGCCTTCCATTTCGTTCTCGTCTGCAGCTCCGACACGTACTCCTTCGACCAGCGGCTCCAAAAGTGTTGTCGTATTTGTTCTGCACGTTCGTAACGTAACAAAACATATATTGGTTTGTTTTCTAGGTCAGCGCAAACAGGTGCATTCAATGGACGACCAACCAGGAAATGAGATTGTCTTAAAGGAATTAGGTCTAGAGGTTTTGGAACTAAGGGAGTTAAAGTTCGGGAGTTCAGGATAGCCTCAATCTGTGCTAATGCAGTGCTGAATTGTTCGAAAGTAAGGTGTGCGTTACCTACCACACGTCGTAAATGGTACATATTTACAACTCTTGACACCAGCCTCCCACAGTCCACCAAAATGAGGTGCATAAGGTGGAATAAAATTGAATTCCTTTTATATTGACAATTCGCGTCATCTATAATGTCGTCAGCAAAAGATGATAAAACTATAGAAAAGTCATTTATTAAAACTACTAAGCATTTTTCGTCGTCAAAAAATATCTCGGATGGCTTAAAACGGCGAGAAATAAAGCGCTTCAGTGCGAGCAAATATGCATCAGCCGTGAGGTCGCTAACTAACTTCAAATGTATAGCGCGTGTTGTATAGCAAACGAACAAACAAATATAAGCTTTAATATCAGTTAGCACCTCCCCCTGCATGACGTCATTATGAGGTATGTGTCTTACATTGTTTATGTGATGTTCGTGAAGGAACGCGGGACCATCCCACCACAAATTAGATGTGCTTAATGAGTCCAGCGCTAAACCCCGCGAAACTAGATCACTTGGATTATCCTTGCCGCTAACGTGACGCCATGGATATCCTTTTGTCAAGTCGCAAATTTCTACAGTTCGATTTTGAACAAACGTTTTGAGTAAACTCGGTGTCATGCGTAGCCACCCTAAGACGATCGTAGAATCTGTCCAAAAAACAACATTGTGGAAACTGTATCGTAATGATTCTTTTATTTTACTAAATAATTTTGCAGACAATAAAGCACCACATAATTCTAGCCTCGGAATACTTTGTGGTTTTATCGGCGCAACCTTACCTTTAGAACATAACAATCTAACAGTAATTGTGTTATTTATATTGACTGTGCGAATGTATGCGCACGCACCGTAGCTCAGCTGTGAGGTATCGCTTAATAAATGTAATTCTACATACTTAGGACTAGCACCTATAATATATATATAGCACCGTGGCACGCGTAGGCTATTAAGTACCGAAAGGGTCGTTTCGAATCGATTCCATGCGCTTGCAACGTCACTTGGAACCGGTTCATCCCAATCGACAATCCTCAATAACCACAATTTTTGCAATAAAATTTTGCCAATCATTAATGTCGGGCTCAGTAAGCCTAGCGGGTCGAATATTTGAGAGACACTTGATGATATTAAACGCTTTGTTTGAATAGATTGAGTGAAGTTACAGTGAACTACATTTTTACGTTTACTATTACTAGTGTAAATAGGTCCGGAAATAATCCATCCTAGTTTTGTGTTTTGAAGGAAGGGTCCGTCTTTTAACCGTATTTTCCCTTCACCCAATAAATGCCAAAACTTATCTGCGCCGATTAAAATATCAATTTGTTGAGTTTCATAAAAGGTAGGATCGGCTAATTGAATGTTGTTTGGTAATTGTATAGTATTAGCTTCTATATCAATTTGTGGCAACGATGATGTTATATGTGCTAACACCAAACATTGTAAATGTGTAACGAAAGGGCCGGTTAGCGCTTTGATCTCAATATTACATAATTCCGAACTATATGTTATTGAGTTTCCGACGCCTTTTATTTGTGCAGTGGACTGTATAAAAGGTTTGTTGAGAATAGTGCATAATCTTTTTGTAATGAAACATCTTTCGCTCCCGCAGTCTAGAAGTGCGCGAACGACGTGATTTTTACCGTTTTGATCAGCTACCTCCACAAGTGAAGTTGATAAAATAACTGGCTGCACGTTAGACGATTTTGCGCATCGTAATTGATCATCTACGTGTGCGTTATGCGCGTATGTGTAGTGGTCGACACTCGTTCCTACGGAGCTTGTACCTACGTCGGAAACCGGTTTGCTATTCGCATTGCTCGGCGTTGATGCGGCCGCGCCGCCCGCTTGATCGTTGTGTATTAAAGTATTGTGTCGTTCATTACACTTACGACAGCTACCGAACCTACACTGCGATAATGAATGCCCTGATCGTAAGCAGTTAGGACACAAGTTATTTTTTTGAATGTACTTAAGTTTGTCTTGTAAACTTAATTCAGCAAATGTTTGGCAAGTGAAAATAGGATGACTCCCGTTGCAAACACAGCAAGCGCGTGATTGTTTAAATTGTTTGTGTTGTGAATGTTGTGAATTGAGTGAAGTTGGTGATGCATGGCAGTGTACCTTCGATATCGGTGTTTGTTTAGGCTCCCTGTTACTGTTGTTACTGCCGTGGGTAACCATAAGCGTTTCAAGCATATCTGCCTTATTTTTGAGAAATGTAATTAAATGTTCTACCTTCATTACCGAAATCAAACTGTTAGAATCATCTCCCGTTTTATCTGTAGTTAAGGTGCCTCGAAATTGCTCCCACTCGCGTTCTGTGGTGCTATCTAGCTTAGAAACAACCATGTAAATAATAAGAGTGTCCCATGAATCGACGGGCTCATGTAATAGTTTTAAAGAACGTAAATTTTTTAAAATAGTGTCAATCAACCGTCGAAATTTACTTGGAGATTCTTTGACTATATTCGAAATTGAAAATAAGGCTTTGACATGGTTATGGACTAACAAACGTGTATTATTGTACCTATTGCAAATTAAATCCCATGCTACAGTGTAATTGTTAGATGAAAATTCTAATGAATCAATTACTAGCGCCGCAACACCTTTCAAGGAAGATTTCAAATAGTGGTACTTCTGTATTGGTGAAATATGATTGTTGTTGTGAACTAACGACATAAATGTATCCCTATATTCTAACCAGTGCTCATAAGATCCATCAAAAGTAGGCATAGCTATCGTAGGCAGTTTTACAGCATGTAACTTAGAATTATTAGTGCTGACAACCTCATCAGTCGTTAGCAAGCTCTTAGCTTGAGCTATAATTGCGTAATATGAACTTTCAAAGCCTTCTCGTAATTCCAATTGTTGGAAAAGCTCATGATCGTCAACTGAGACTTCTATTTCGGTTTGGATGGTATTGAATTCATTAAAAAACACTGAAGCTCCCTCAATACGCATTTGCAATTCTGACCGTTTATTTGAATTTGAAGCTACTTCCTGCGCGTTCAAGCCACCGATATACTTTGTGAAAACCGTTAACCTACCCCGTATAATACCCCTTTTCTTAGTAAGATCGCGAAATGACTCATCTATTTTCGACGTTGAACTTTTAGGAGATTTGTCTGGAATAGTTAATTTTTCACTACTCATTTTGGTGAACAATGATAGAAAGCTGAGTACTTACAGTTGCACGTTGATGGTGAAACTTCGACGTGTGGCAAATATCGCGTAATTTTCTAATTACAACAAGACGGTTGACCTTTTTGAACTTGTCCCTTGATCGAGGTTACGCTGAAATTTTAGGAACACGGTATTAGCACAGGTAGGCAATGAAGATGGAAGGGAAATTGGGTGATCTCACTGAAATACACTGAATTGCAACGCTGATCACTCCAACCACGTACGTTTGTCGCAATATCGTATATGTTGGTTCTTTCTTCGTCACTGATCCGCCCTTTGTTGCAGCAGATGTGGAATGTTTTCTTGAAATTCGGCTCTGAAGGACCATATGTTGCGGAGGAGGAGGCTTGCAGTAAAAAAGCTAGATAAATGATTTCAGTGGAGTTTAATGTATTTACAGTATTAGATTATAGTTGAATTTGTACAAAATATCCGTTGCGTTTTAGTTTTTATTCAAGTGTGTAGGGGGGGGAGAATATAGTGGGGATGACCAATCACTGGAATAGGTGCGTTTTCGAAGACAGCTACGTAGGAGCGTCGACACTTTCGATAACTGTTATTTATTAAATTCTAGCAGGATTTTTTATCTAAAGAAGCCAAGCGAGAGTACTTATAAGAGATATTCTAGAGCTAGCTGTAAGCTTAGTTTTATGAGCCTCATTCCATACAGGTTAGTAACACAGAGTGACATCGATTAGTTATTAGTATTATAATGGCTTAAAGCACAAATGAAAACACATTTCCTATAGAAAGCGAATATTCGCACATATTAAACTTAGCGAAATATTAATACAAATGACAACATTTCATAATAAATAAACATTAGTAAGTGGCCTCTATTGCACCGCCTTTAGGTTCATAATGAAGCTTAATTAACGGCCATGAATTTTACTTTACATTACCGCTACTTAAGTTGTGAATTAAATAAAGGTTAAATATTAATGGATGGTCAAACTACAATGTTTAATACTTACTTGACATTTTCACAAAATATTTAGCAGTATATTTTTTTGCCTTATTGTGAACGACTTTGTAAATTTAAAAATTAAATTTGACCAAAATAATTATGTCTTGAAAAATCTACTTTATATATTATTTCATTTAATTTAAGATAATATGATATAAAATATTCATTTTAAAAATAAAATGTTGCCAATATAGTATCATTATAGTACAACGTTATTGCATGTTTACCGTAAACCGAAATATTTACTCGGTAACTTTAGAAATTCTGACATTCGAAAGACGGTTTCTTCTCATTTCGAATTACAGCTATTTACAAATGAGAAACCTGTGGTATACCTTTGCAAATGTGAGGTATTCTGTACCGATTTTAGCTATAAGTATCCCGGGTTTCGGTTAATCGGTATACCAAAAAAAACGTTGCGTACAAAGAAGTTAATCGTCAGAGCCGCCCGGTAGCACACTGGTAAATGACCCACCAAGTCCGTAAATGCTAGCTGCGATAGAAGTTGAAGATAAGCGCTGTCTTATTTTAAAGGCGAAGATACTTCAGTTGGTAGTAACGTCGAAAGCCGTGACCAGGATCGAGTTCGAGCACCATAAGCTTGAGTGAAGGAAAACATTACGTGGGAACCATAGATGGTACTTTGTAGTAGCCGCCTGGCTGGCACCCGCTAGAAAATCCTCACCACCTTCAGCGACATCATCATTTACTATGGTGAGATTGTGGTAAATACAAACCTATACATGGTAAGTGGAAGATTAACGACGAATCTTTATCGTTTTTATAGCCATGAAAAACTAAATAATAGAAATATAATAACAATTTGTATATATATACTCGTACACTGAGGTCTCAGTAAAGTTACTATGTATTTTTTTGGATCTAAGACCCACGTGTCCAGTAGCACCCAGAGCCAGGGATTTAAGCCCTAAAAGCCTAACTGGAAGATTCTCAGCGTGTTGCTTATTCTTGGATGGAATGAATAGAGGATGAGGAAAGTATCGAGGCATCTAACGATCAAAATCTTAACTTGTTTCTTTCTTTACCTCAATGATGTGAAAGATATGGCACTAATGTATGGTCAGTCTAACTATACAGGTCGGTACTCGATTCTCGTTAAAATGATAAAATAAAATTAGGTGCTTAATTTTTGACCAAAATTTCTCTAAAAATAAGTGAAATGTGGATATTATTCTCTCTAAACATGCCGCGGTGTTTGTTGTTTAATTTGATCTAGTCACGAGCGGCATGAGCTAGTCTTTTAAAAACGAACGGATCACCGTTCCGAAAAAGTGCGTTAAAGGCAATATGTGTAAACGTGCCGAACTATGCATCACACGAGGCGGTACACATTTTGAACAACTTGAAGACTAGTGAAATATGTAAATACGTAGGTAGGTAGGTAGGTAGATTAATTAAATTCGTTGTACATACGTATGATTCCATTTTTTAAATACGCCGTAAATACCAAGGTTCTTGAACTTTTCAGTGGCTCTGTAGATTTAACCTTATCTCAAATTCTATTGTCTACATTCTACACTTTATTTAGTCAACAAATTAGTGATTACCTAGGTATTTTTGCCTGTCCTAAGCCAGGATTAAAGTATGAAGGGAAAACGGATCATACATGGGGAGAGGTCTTGATGTAGGTAGGCAACAGCTGTACAGTGTAGGTACATATGTATTCTGTGTTAATAGCGCGCTGCGCGTATCCATGTATTGCGCAGGTAAATACGGGACTCTCGGTGTACTGTTTACAAAGTTTACTAAGAAGTAATTTAATATTTATTTTTAATGTTATTTTTTTTCAACATATATAATCGCCAACTTCTCAAATATTGAAGGTATCTCACCAGTCACCCTGTATATTATAATGAAATTTATACAATAAATCACATAGAACATAAAAATGTAATGCAAGCCCTCGCCAAACTAGTTGCAGCATATATGTAATGCTCTTAGGTCTAAATTGGCATACCCTGTTCAATGCGCTGTGAGATGAGGAACTTTCTCCACTCCCCTGGTTGTTTTTGGACAAGACAGGTTGACACTGATCACGTTTCTTCAAATTCCAAATTCCGGCAAACTTAGAAGTCTTCTTTGGTATGGTGACCTTACATGCCTGCATAGTTCACGTTGTGCGGTTTTAAATCTTAACTCATACAATTTATATCTAATATGGAAACGTAAAGCGAGACAAATACAACTAAGTTTAATGATGAATTATATTTTCTAAATGGATAACTCAAATAATAATAAAAGAAAAATTGTTACAATCAGTAAAAAAAAACACAGAATGCGATTCTGCTCTCGAAACTGAGGTGAGTGAAATAAATTAACCTAAACCTAAGTTATAATAATAATCACAGTGCAGGTAAATAATTTAAACAGTTTATTTACATAATGACATATTATAAACTGACAATTTTATTACAAGCGATATGTAGGAATGTTGAAAAGACTTACGATATTAGAAGACGCTTCTGTTACTGGCAAGTGGTTTATGAATGCAATAGTTATGATTATATGAATATTACTTAACGATAAAATCTCGGTCTCACCTCTTCATAGTTGCTGCTGGTGAGTTCTAACTGGTTCTGTGACGGTGGGAACATGTTTTGTCCCGTCGGTATTGGATAGGTTACTTGGGGACTCATTGATGGGTACATGAATGTGTGTCCGTACATAGTCTGGCCGTACATCATGCATGGCACTGAAAAAATAAAATAAATAAATAACCTGGTACATTCTTACCCGGCCATCTGCTAAACAAAGCAGAGGTTCTATGGAAACACCCAGACAACAGATAGTAATAATTCTCATCCTAGAAGAATAGCTTTTAGTGCTGTCCGGGGAAGGTAGTACACCTTACCCATTTCCACCGTGAAGCAGTAGTGCACTTGTATTACTGTGTTTCGGTTAGAAAAGTAAATCGATCGGTGAAATTACAGCCACATGAGACTTCACATCTTCCCGTCTCAGGGTCAACAAAACATTGGCGATGCCTCTGGTGTTTCAATTTGTTAATGTCTTTCTGCTTACTTTGCAAATAAAAAAATATACTTTCAGGCATACTAATGTTTGTCTTGGATGGGAGTCGAACCCACGACCTGTGGCATTGCAGTCAGGGTATCTAACCACAAAGCCAACTGATCCGTCAAATATACATTATAATGTTATTGTGCGAAGGACCAGGAACGTTTCTATAGAAAAAAAAAATGCACTCCAGGAGTGCCGGCAGAAGTGATAACTTGAACATAAATGCTGTGTGCTTTTACCGTCTTACGAATTTTCGATCAGGTCACGTGTCCTGACGCTAGTTTAACATTTTATACCTATCCCAAGAAAAGTGCTCAACGCTGCTAAAGAATTTTTCACTTCATTAACAGTTTACTCAAGCAAAATTGAATCGTAACAACAGGTGTGTCTTCTAAGTAAAATGAATGGAACATAATTCAAATTTAGAATTCACCGCGTATCCAACAGCATGGGTTAATGGCGTCCTTGCCAGTGTTAAATCAATCGTGACCATCATGCCGACAGTTTTCCTCGCAGTCATGCGACTCAACATAATAATAATCCGGAAATAACAACAATTCCACGAACAATAGACGTTGTAATAAGTAGTTATTAGCTAGTCAATTTGTTTATTTTTATTTATCTAGACGCGTTCGCGGTCTGCTATACGTCGGTCTGCTATACGTACATACATGTATATACACGAGTATGCACACACTATAGCTGCGTCTCGTAACGTGTCGCGAGTCCAGATATTTTATCTCATCTCAAAAATGCCCAACGCGCCTAAAGATGTTTTCACATCAAAAATCGCCTTCCATTGCCAACAATTTTCACAGGCTGACTAGGGCAAGAAAATGTTAATTCGGTCAGGTCAATAAATATCCTCGGACATTTCTTCATGGCTATGTTATCCCAAACTTTTGTATTATTATTCTAGATACACTATTTAAATAAAACTAACAGGATGTGTCGTAAACACACGATAGAAGTGAAGCTTTTATATTACAGGGAAACATTTTAATTATTCGTTAATCATTTTTGAATAACATTGATTGTGTTTATCGTTCATTTATATTTCGTCACACAAAAAGGTTGCGAATCTAAATTCTAAAGGCTCTATGAATTTTAACTTCAACTATAATTTATATATAAAGCCACTATTACATACATATTTTTCAGGATCAAGTTACTGAACCCATTTCGATGAAAATTGGCAGGTTTTTTATTTGAACCTGTATGTGTGAATGTGGCTGAAGTTGGTAAGCACACAAAGCCTATAAGATAACTTTTTTTCAAGTGCAGCTATCGGAATACACTAACAGATTTCTGGCGACAGATTTCAATTTGAGAGTTGTACTACAAAGTATCCTATAACCGTAATATAGTTTCCTTTACCGAAATCTCTAGCTCTAGCATTGTAAAATCCACGACTGTCGTCACGGTCAGAGGTATCATCGCCTTCAATGAGGGAAGTTTCAACCCAGAAACGGGTGTAACAGAATCCAGCTGCTTATTTTAATGTAACTCACTTGCAGGCATCTGGAATTGCTGATGTGGACCTGGATTAGGCATCTCTGCAATGTTGGGCTGTGGTTTAGACCCCGAAGGCCCGGGCTGAGGCCCGTAATACATCGGGTACATCCCTGTTGACAATTATAGTTCATATAAGAAGTACAGGAGAGTGTTGGCAATTTTATGCCACCTAAGCTAAATTACTTAATTTTGTAAAAATAACCTTATTGTATAATACTATTCCATGCATAACACATGGGCATAACAGTGGTTTTGTTGCTCTAGATATGCAAATGGTTTTGTTTCTGTTTATGCACACAATTCATGAAACTATCAATGATTTTGTAAAATTTGCTTATAATTTTTTTTTTATCTTTATTTTCATTTTCATTACAAAAATAAAAAAAAACGAGAAACAAAATAACAGATGTATTTTTATGTCAGGTATGTTTTGAGAAATTAGGACACATCGAAGTAAATAAGGAGAAAAATGTCGAAAATATATTTTATATTTCCATAAAACGTTTTAAGAAACTTATGAGCTTATCTTTTATAATTTATCAGGGGACAGCCTCTTTTCAAAGACCAGCAGTAATAATTGTTCAAAATATAAGACATGCAAAAATCATGAAAATACGAGCACATTGATAACTTTCATGAATATATTCGTGATCTCGGCGCTTGAAAACGTAAAAACTTGCGATGATATCCATGGCAACAAAAAAGTTTTTTTGTGAAGAGCTGTGTATATAAAATTATATTCAAAGATGTTAAAATTTAACTTGATAAATTTAATTTCCATCAAGATAAACAATGATTAATATTATATACATATTATTTAGAATGATTGTTTTCATAAAATGTTAAATATTTAATACTGACCGAAGTACATAGCTCTATTTGTCTTCTTAAATACTCTAAAAAGTATTGAGACGTTTCTTTTTTGAAAGTCTTGGATAATATACCAAAGAAGCGGATTTATTAAAAGCTCTAAACAGCATAATGATTTTTAGTTTACCTTTGTTTTTTATGTCTTGGATAATATTATAGTAAGTTTTATTATAAATTGAAAATAATTTTGTTATTTATACATTACCTTGCATATTAGGCATCTGGTTCATGATAGGCATCGGCGGAGGTAAGGGAGCTGGGTGTAAGTATGGATTCATGTTGTGGCCGTGATTGGGCGGCGCATTCCAGTGGTTATGGCTCGTTACTGTAATTAATTAATCAATCTATTAGAATACTGCTAATCGCTCTAATGCCTTTGATGGCGGCGGCGTCGTGTGGCGGGTCGCTCACTACAATATGGCGAGGAGGGCGATAGCTGCCACATGCGTCATACTTGTGAACAGGTGCTGCTTGTGGGGGCCGGTCAGCTTTAGTTTGTTAGTATTGTTTTTTTAATTAGATATTCATAATATTAGCCAGTTACTATTTAGGCCTATTTGAATAAAAATATTTTCAATTTCATTACTCTTGTAGCAAACTGTATAATAATTAGCTTACTCCACTTGTGGCTCAGCCGGATATTAATGATTTCCCACCGGGAACATGAGGATAAAAATTATATACGAACACTCTTATTTAGATTCGCAATGTTGGGTAAAAATTTCGAGTCATTCCATCGACTACTTCTCGAGTTTTGGGGACACAAACATTCGGAGGCGTAATCTTTGTATTATATGATGATGATTAATTAAATTGATGTTTGTTACTCCATCACACCAGAACAACTGAGTGGATCTGAATAAAATTAGGTACAGAGATAGGTTATAGTCAGGAAGAGCACGTAGGCTATTTTTTATCCTGGAAATATATAACATCGTTCGGGAAAGCAAGTGAAACCGTGGGGGACAGCTGGTTTTTATCTATAAAGTATGTTTGTCTCTTTTTAGTGTCACTTTTTCGACTCATCAAGATTGAAGTCACAACGGTGATATATAAGTTTTCTCTACAAAAATGATACTGGGTAAAATATATATGCAAATTAAACAATGCTTACCCGTAGAAGATGCTGGTGGTATCGGAGCAGAGTTTGTTTCGTATCTCCTACATCTGGGGGCTGGGCAATGTTGTTTACTGGGTACGCTTTCATATGAAGACTGGTGCGAAGAACGTTTCTTACCGTGGGGATGTACGAACTGAAAAGGTTTATATAAATACATTATTCGGCTGTTCTGATCTCTGGTCTACTTTCTCATGATGTTAAAGTTTGGGGCGAAATCTATATATATAAAAATGAATCTGCGAGATGTATGTACGCCCATAACTTCAGAACAGCTGGACCGATTTTGCTAATTCTTTTTTGTTGTGTTTGTTATTGTCAGGAGGTTATTAAAAAGATTTAAGAATAAGAAAAAATAAGAAAGTTGTACGGAAAATTAGAAAATTTAAGAAAACATAACGACCATTTTTAATTTTCTAATGTAACCGCTTTTGACAACATAAACTCTTCTAATGTAACCTTATGGTGTTTGACATAATGTCAGTCGTTTGACAACATCGTTTAAAACAGAGGCATGGGTCGGAATTATATTGATTAAATATAATAATTAATTTATCATTACTCAGTGCATATTCCACAGTCGATTCAATCGGATAATTTATGAACATTTTTACACTTAGTTTTTGAGAAGTGTGTATTCATCACACTTAGTTCAGAGCAATCACGCCTCATATTAAAAGTTCAATTGGACGAAGTTACGCAATCCAGATCCAAAAAAATAAATTAAGATTTTTGTAAAATACGAGTTCCAAAGCATAAACTGCTTAATGTTTTCATTGGGCCTTTTCATAGCGTGCTTAATAATACAGGAGCCTACTTCTTAGGCATATCTACCAGCTTCTCCTTCAACCTACACGTTAGAATTTGCCATTTTTTTTACGCAGGTGTTAGCTTTTGATGGCTCTTACACCCATACGCGGACAATTCCGGCGACCGCTGAGGGCTCTCAGACGAAAATACATTTAGATTTTAAGCATCAAGCACACTGAGGGTGCTCCCTGTGGGGCTTGGACCTCGGGCTCAGGGCGTTGCGTGGGGGGGGGTCAAAAGATTTTACATTATCTGATTTATTATTAGTGGGTCTTTATTTCAAAACAAAAAACAACAATGAATAAATATTAGAGAGAGTGCGGCTAACGTCCACGCCGGCGAGGTGTATTGTGAAGTATTGCGAGCTGAAGATTCGGATGCAGCTGTCTGGGTGATTTCGTCATGAGACTCAGCGAGGGCGTGCCTCGGTCTGCGAACGCGACTCATACGGGACGGAGTGTAGGAGGCGGTCTTTATTATGGGGGGATTTTCGTGGTTAATTGCAGAATCGAAATGGTTACAATGTGCTAGATCGTCGCTTTCTGTGTAGATACCGAAATTGTACGACCGATCTTTTTAAAATAATTTATTTCACTAAGAATTTGGGTTACAAAAGTACCAAGATACATGCCTCTTTTTAAAATAGTTTATTTACCTTAGAATTCGAAATTATGCAGCACGGTTCTATTTTCCTATTTATGAAACATAGTTTATGTGGTTTGGTATCTTAGGTTGATAGTATTTTTTCATACAAACTCGACGGCTTAGGTCTTTTTACCACATTATAAAATACACTTTTTGGAATCATTTGGAATCATTTGGAATCGTTTGGTATACTTAACTTAATATCACTAAAGATGTGGGTGGGTTCCAGTTTGCATAACTACGTCCAATTGTTGTGTATCTTAAAGTATTAGATTCATAAATACTATGTTTTTGTATTTTTTTTTTATTAATCGTACATACCAGTTCGAATTCAATATTCATAGTTTAAACAGGACAACGACTGTCGAGTCAGCTACCGAATATAATGACTGTAGTACGATAAATTTTCATGTATAGTTTTTAATAAAGTAAATATGGCAAAACAACGTTTGCCGGGTCAGCTAGTATTTTGTATAAGTGGCATAGGCCTGATATAGTAACTGTTCGGATTAAATGACAAGAAATTAAAAAATATTATTAGTATTTATTGTATTATGAACTTAAATGTACATATTATATTTAGCTATAGTACGGTATTTATTTAGAGTGGTTTTACAGTGACGCTTACCGTCCGAGCGGGTGGTAAGCGCGGCCCGTAAGCCATCCGCGACTGTTGGTTAAACTATGTAACGATCCAAGAGACGCAAAGCTCGTGGCCCCCGACGCTTACCACCCGCGCTGGCGAAAGCGTCACTGTAAAACCACCCTTAAGGATTTTCAATTATTACCACATACAGAAGTATTATTATTCTATTATTCGACACAAAATCTTTTTTCCTCTTCAGTTGCCATACGCAAAAAAAATTCTACCTACGTATTTTACATATTTTTCTTTTTTTTACTACGGATAGACTTGTGTTTGTCCACAATGTCACCACGGACGGTGAGTCATGATGTGGCCTAAGCTGGTAAGCATGATAATTACTAATATTTTTTTTTCATTACCTTTGTCTCAGTGGGCGGCGCTGTAGCCATCGTGGGGTGAAATGACGCGTTGCATCGAGCAAGATGTTCCTTCTTCTTCTGCATATTATGGCTTGTAGCAATCTCTCTCTCTCCCTTGCTACTTGGCCGGCCCTCGCGGTGGCTTCGCAGCAGTTTCCTCTCCATTACACTGTTGTGCCTATAATTAAAATTATATATATTATCATTTAAAACAAACTACAGATGTCAATATTTTGGCATATATTTGTTTAATGTATTATGCACTTGACTGCGTTGACCTAAGATGCATTTATTAAACAGAGATTGATTGATAAAAAAATTAAATTAATCATAGTAATGTTACTCTAAGACGGTAAACGTGAACATCTTGACTATTAACAAAAGATGTAGAATGAGAGGAAGCAGATGGACAGATAGCGTCCCAAATAACTTAATATAATACTAACTTGGCAAGAAGCGATTCTGTGAGTCGCACAGGTGGATAGGCGGACACCTGCTCTGTTTCAGATTCAGTTTGATCATTCAGCATAATATAAGAATCACTTGAATTTGTTATGATACCCGAAACACCAGAGTTATCGGCCATCGGGGACAAGCACGGTCTGTAATGAATATACATCATATATTAACATTTATAAGTAACAGCTGGGCTCCAAGTGCTGAGTTCGTCCGTGGAAGTACTATCATCGTACCCATTTCTGTCGTGAAGCAGCAGTGCACTTGTATTACTGTGTTTAGGTTAGAAATGTGAAATTACAGGCACTTGAGACTTAATAACGTCATTATAGGGTCGACCACGCATTGGTAATGCTTCTGCTGCCGTCAAATTGACGGCTGTGACCGCTTCCATAAGGTTTACTTCAGAACGGCCGGATCGATGTGACAATTTTTTTATTTAAATGTTTGTATCGTCCGAAGAAGTGTTCTAAAAATTGGAGCTTTCGGAAATAGTTGAAAGTGATTCGTCATTTGCTAGATATATGGTTGATAGTTGTTTAAAGTCACGCATTGCAACACATACTGGGAGCAGCTAGTTGAATATAAAAATTATATTACCCGGACATAAATATTCTTCATAATTAAAACATCAAATTAAAAAATTATTTAATTTACTTTAACCTGCATTTTTATTCTCAGCGAAACCTTGCATATAATACCCATACTATACATATTGTAGAAATGCATAAAAAACAACTATTCCGCCATCTTGGATGGTGCGCCATATTGGATTTAGAATGACGTCACACAGCTTATCGTGAACGGTATCTTAACTAAACGTTGAAAATATCTGCTTCAAAATTGAGTAGCAAGATTCCACCCGAACAAACAATTAAAAAATTTTAAAGTTTACGGGCATGTTCACTGAACAGATTCTGATGAATCTCGATAGTTAATATTAAACAACTAGTTAAAATTTACAAGGGTAACTTTAACTAGAATGTGATAAAAATTAGATATAAATAGTACACATACCGTGCAACTTCCTTTGATCTGTCCAGACCCAGTATATTTTCTCCAGCAGCCGTTTTGTATTCATCGAATGAATAAGGCTGGTGGTTCTCGAAATATCTGAATGGAACAAATTACATTATAAATAGAGTAAAATAACATAAAAAAAATATTAATAATTGAACCGTTCTGAATGTTAATCTTCATCTTATTTAAATCTTCGGTCAAATTAATTCTTAGTCCATATTCTTTGTCTTATGTCACTTCACCTAGCTTGTGAAAGTCAAAACTAGATCTAATACTGTTAAGTTTAATAGAAATACTCGCCTGTGAAGTGTCTCGTTATAATTGATCTGGGTGTAGCTAAGCGGCGTCTCAACGCTGGATTTCCCGTCATTGTAATCATGGTGTGGCGATATGCCGCCGAGCATCACCGAGTCCGGTTCCTGGTCATTAAACTGTTTTAAACATAGACAGTTGGAAATCACACGAAATATTCACATTACGTGGCGCCACTCTGTCAAAACGGTACCTACATTTGACAGAACATATTCCCCTAAGGGACGACGACGCCATCTTATATACCTGCTGCTGTTATATGTTTTGCTTATATGGAGTCAGAGTTAAGTTGAGCCTGGTTAATTGCTTCCTTTACAATCAACTAATACCCACTTACCTTACTTGGGTGACTTTTGACGTATGTCAAATTTAAAATTTTAATTTTGACATGACTCTGCTTACTAAGCTTGTCCGTCTCCCGAGAGGTTAGCGAAAATTATCATTTCAGAGCTTCAGTTCAGAAAGCTCAGTGATAATTAATGTTTCTCTTCTCTCTCCTGTACACTTAGGTGTTTACATACAGGACAAAATCCACGTATCATCTTATTGCTTTTGCTCATTTGACTTCATGACTCTTTCTTACTAATTAATATACAGTTATACTATTTGTTAACCTTCCCAACAACCATATTTCATACATACAACCAGGAAATATAAAGTCACATTTGACCCGCTATGGTAGAAATTGGTACCTAGTAAGTGTTGGTATGATTAGTGTTAAAAAAACTTAACTTCTACCTAACTAGCACTTGCATGAAGTAATTTAGTATTGGAAAATCAAATTTGTTCATCAACATAATGTTTTAAAAGTTTATGTTAACTGTATATAAAGTACTTAGCGAGTTGTGCGAGCGCAACATGTAAAAAATAGAAGGTTATCGCTTGAAATAATGACATGGCCCTCTCGCACATTCGTAAAAGTTCGTTCAATTTAGGCGTTCGTTGAAACCAGCTTCGGGAAATAAATTGCACACTTTAGAATAAGGTGGTATTTTGGCCAAATGTGACTAAAGCCTATGTTCCGGTAGGACCAAGACCAATATGACTAAACTAAACAGTGTCGAAACTAACTAACAAATGGTGTCAGGTAGAATTTATTTTCTTTCTAACTGAATAACTAAATAAAGAAATTTGATCCAGCTTGAAGTACCCTACCATAAGCTAATGAAGTTAAGGCGCGTCTTCCCCTAACAAATTCATGTTTTAAATGACTTACATAATAGCTGTGATCGGGCTCCTGTATTTCAAAACGCAGCTCTTCATCAGTTCTAACTGGTTCCTCCATCAGGCTCTCCATGAAGTTGGCGAGGTCTTGGCATTTCTTAGTCATTTGCTGTTTCGCAGCCTCAGCCGGTTTTGTTGTAACCTATAAAAAATAATATAAAACTCTTTAGGGTTACAATTTTAAATTGAGGTAAGAACCAGCCATCCAGAGTACAAATTTGGCTGTAAATAGTTATCTTAAATACTATCTTAATTCAAAATTGACTTAAGGATGTTATTTTTTTTTGCAATACCAGATTAGCTGTGTTGCCGACGATTTTTCATTACTGATTATTATTATCCATACTAAGACTGTAGAACTCTGTCTGAACAATGGAAATCTGTGTCAAAAATGATTGCGGTTGATGTGTAAAATACAGTAAGACCGGTTTTGAAAACATTGTTTATCAGTTTAAAACTACTAGACGAATTTCGACACCCAGTCATTGTATATGCACACATGTTTGTCCTAGGTACAAATCGAACCCACGAAAACGAAACATCATCGTGCTTAATAAAAAAAAATATATTTATATACTGGGATATTCTTTCAAACTAATAAAAGCGTGTACTGTGGGAAATCGAATTACTGATGTTGTACTTTTTATTCTAAATACATATTAATATAGATACCTCCCCCCTAGACACAGAACAACCAGCTGGCTAGTCATTTACCTAACAGAATCGAACCAAATATATAAATCTTTATACATATAATTCTTCTGTACGTGTGGTGACAGTGAACTTCTTCTAAACAGCTGGACCGATTGGAATGAACTTTTTTGTGTGTTCAAGAAAATTCGAGGATGTTTTAGATTCATAATTGGACCCGGTAGGTGGCGCTGCGATCGAAACCCTGAATTTTTGTTTGGGCTTATTTTGACAGGACAACGTCTGTCCGGACAGCTAGTAGAATTATATAAAGCAAGGAATACGCGTTAAAACGGCGGGCATACAATTTTATAAAATGAATACGACAGGTTTGAGTCAGCGATGAAAAAATTTGAATAATTTTCACAGCCGTTGATATGTGAAGCAAAATAAAGCAAGGAATACTTACTTCGTTCATAATCCTGATAATATCATCACGTAATGCTTGTACATTGCTCGATTGGGCATCTGAGAACAGTGTTGCTTTTTCAGCGGGTGGGGCTTCGAACACATCGGGATGAAATGGACCCTGGAACAGATAATTAGTTAGTATCCATACAAAAATCATAGCCCAGCTGTCCCCCGCGTTCCCGAGGGTAGTTACATTTTCCCGGGATAAATCTAAAATCCTATGTGTTAATTCAAGTCATAAATTATATATGTGTCAAGTTTTATACAAATTCGTTTGGTAGTATTTGCGTGGAAGAGTAACATTCATCATCACATAAATTAATCTTAAAAACCTTTTTAATATACCTATAATATCTGTACAAGTAGTTATTACCGATTTATGTTTACTTTATTTACACCGTGAATTATATAATATATATAATAGGTTACTTTTTCAACTGGGAAGGCGGGAGAAACCGCGGGGTGAATGCTAGTTAGCCATAGCTAGTAAAGTGAAAACATAGATACAAGGAATTTTGAGATGAAGCATGCTAAAAGGTTGTGTCCCACTCGCACACCTGCAATTATGCGTAGACAATACAAATTAAGATGCTTTCCCTGGTTGTTGTCATTATAGCAATGTATTTCTTAGAACCCTACGTTAGAGTTTATTATTATTTGTGAAGTCTCTAATCAATCTATCTGTGGAGTAGGACCTTTGTAAAATAAGTTTGTTTTTACATTACCTCTATAATATGATGTTTTCCGATGACGAACTCCAGTTTCTTGGACCATGGATTAATGAAGGAAGACCACTCTGTCTCCACTTTAACATAACCGCAGTTCTGTGTCATCATTCTATAGAAACATTGGATAGGTGCCGCATAAATATAAAATTGGGCGTAACTTGACCAACCCTTTTTACACGTAGGCATAGAAAGAGATAATCATTCGGTGACTTTATAGAACGCCGTCTCATTCGCACGAAGATATAAAGATACTCTTCAAATGATATAATTACCAACCTTTCCACTTACTGGAAAGTCATTAAAGAGCGGTCAAGTATAGCCAGCGTTACAAAAGTCTAAGGTTCAGTTTCGATTAAACTCCGTTAACTTAACCGGTACACGGTAGGAACAATTGAAGTACTTCATTATATTGTGATTGACTGACGACTATTGCCACCCTAAAGGATGTACTTCGGTTTTTGTAAGGACTGGAGTGGGGGAGTCTTGCCACCCTCCTACCTAAGTGCCTCTACAGACGGTCTCCATTAGAACTGTGCTTTAGCGCACTGGATACGATGACGATACGCTAACAATAAATGTTCGTGCTTAGGCGATTAGCTGTATGCGAATTGTCCACAGACTACGTAACTAATTGGCAGAGCGTCTGTTTAGACACTAAGGTACGGAGAAGAGTTCGTGGTCACACGTGCAAACGCGGTAATAAAGAACAGTGGATATGCCTTCAAACACAGTTGTCAACTTTTACGAAACATTATAAGGACGCTTGCTTAACGATCATATGTCTACGTGCAGCTCCTCTAGCGGACGGTTAAAGAAGAAATTTCCAAACAAAATGGCCGCCGACGTAGCTACCGGGTATTGAAAATTTTTGTATTATTCTCTATTTGCAGAACGGCCCGTCCGTTTCGCTTTAGAACTGGTAAATAAGCCATGCTTTGACCTGTGTCAGCGAAAGGGTGAAAAACCCATCCGAGGCCAACAATTAGCTCATTCCAAAAAAAAATCAAATATAATGCTTCAAAGGGGGACATAAAAGTGTTCGAAAAGATCTCATGATACATTCCTTACGCGACAACTTTTCAAAAAATCATAAACAAAAATCCTGCATAAAAATCATGTTTCAAAATGGCTTACCTGAAAGACCTGTTAGACAGGGGCACCGATCCTTCTTTGACTATCGTTTCATACACCTGGCCCAGATATCCCAGGTCATCGGGATGGTATAGCCTCAATGCGTCCTTGTCTATCAAATCCTGGGGTAAGTGCCCGAGAAACGGGACCGACTCTAAGTCTATGTACTCCAAGTTGCCATTGGCTGCATGTCGCAACACAAATGACACAGGCTTTGTCAAAATCTCATTAGGCACTGGAATACAAAACAGATAAGATTTGAAACATTGAGCAGGAGATATGGGGCTGGTGAGGGGGGGGGGGGGGGGGGGGGGGGGGTGTCTCTTTTACTATAAACTATTACCTTTTCCAGTGGATTGACAGCGATATATAATAATATGTACAGTGCAACCAATTTGTCGCTAGTTGGAGCTTTGGATTTTTTATGCGATTTCATAAACCATGACCCAAGTCTTTAGCTGGTGGTAAAAAAATTGCTTACCTTTAAACGCGGAGTACATAGGCGTAGCACGAATAACCAAGTAAGTCAGTTTTCCATCCTCATCGTTGACATTTTTTAAGGTTAACTTCAAAAGGAACGGCGTGTAACTAACTTGGAGGTCCTTGACCCCGAAGCGTGTGGACAGTCCACGATATTCCCTAACACGGCATACAATTTTCGATTCGGGATTAGTTAGGGTTTGAACTGTGGATGAGAAGAAGTATTATTTTTAATAACGCGTGACGTCTTCCAAGGGAACGTAAACCACTTTTTGTGTGTAGAATAGACATTGAAGTGAATGCTTAACACAAATTGTATAATATAATATACTAGCTGCGCCCTGTGGCTTTGCCCGCTTTCAATCCTGGTTATAAACCTTCCTCTTAAATCTCTCTAACTCAAATTCCTCTTACTCTATCTATTGCTGAAAACTGCATTAAAATCCGTTGCATAGTTTACGATTCTATAAAGGACATACAGACAAACATTTACGAGTATATTAAACAAGGATATTTCAAGGACCAATTGCATTATCGTCGTATCGTGCAACAATAATGCACAACAAATGTTCCTTCGAACACAGTCGTATTTTTTTACGTAACTTCATGAGCTGGCAAAGAATAATTAACAGAAATCTACATTTTTTTACGGAATGAAATGCTAATAAAATTGATTACATTTCAAATTATCAAAAAGCGTTCACTTTTCCAATCCTTGTGCCAAAAATAACCAAAACATACAACACACAACAAAAACTAAAATATGTGCAAATATGAAAGTACATTGAACACATAGCGTGTTAATAAAGACTAGAACGTCAAAAACTAATTAAAAAAATCAATCAACAACACAATATCTTATTCGAAAGTTAATTGGTACGGTGTATTGTAAATAAAATTAATTACCTTTGGTTTGCGCACCGTCATTTTTCGGTATTGCCAGGCCGTTGGTTATTTGTGATGCGAAAGCGTTACGATCCTGTGGATAATTAAAAAAAAAACCAGTTAGAAAATATCCTAGACCTAACCTGATCCAGGATCCAGGAAAAGTTACAATAATAAACGCATGTTACAAATTATTATAGTCACAGAGAAAATTTGTAATACCAGTACTATGGAATACAGATAACTGATATACTATCCTCATTATTTATTATATAGATATTTACATCCAAAAACAGGTCAGATATGTCCATGAACACAAATGTTAGTTTAGGGTGGGAATCGAACCCACCTATGGAGTGGCAGTCAGAATCGTTAACCACCAAGTCAACTGGCTTAAAAATCTTTCTTTATTGCTACCTGGTCAGTTCCCTTCTAGGCTTTTTGTGTTTACCACCTTCGGCCATATCATCACATACCAGGGTCAAATTGTGGTGAAACACAAGTCTATGCTTATTGAAAAGACACCCAACAGATTTGAACGTAATACCGTTCGTGAAGGCAATATACTGCTTCCACTAGAGTGGAGCGACAGAAGACCTGCATCCGCATCTTATTCGAAACTTGCCGGGTTTAGAAATTCCAAGGGGCTCATTATTGGAACAAAGTTACACACACTTAATATAAGACCTGTTAAAAAGCGCTGTCCGTTTCCTATTCTGTGTGGGAGAAAATAAACAACAAAGTAATCGCTCGTTATCGTAAAGGTCAGTTATTTGCATTCTTCATATCTTTTCCTTGACCTTACTTCAGTCGACATAAATAATCGGATATTAGCTTTTGCCAGAGTAATATAATACCAGAACAGTATGCCATATACGTTACCAAATTGATTCCGTAACTTTTTTCAAAATCTAAACAGTCATCTATATATATTCGACAGGCCAGTTGGCTTGGTGGTTAGCGACTCTGACTGCCAAACCGAAGGTCGCGGGTTCGATTTCCACCCAGGACAAACATTTGTGTGCATGAACATGTATGTTCTGTGACTGGGTGTAAATATCTATATAAGGATGTATTTAGAAAATAAATTGTATGAGTAGTATATCAGTTATCTGGTTTCCATAGTACAAGCTCTGCTTAGTTTGGGACTAGATGGCCGTGTGTAAAGAATGTCCCAGGGTATTTATGTATTTATTATTTATTTAATATTATTTAAGAAACCTAGGTGTCACCTGCTTGAAGTCTCTTCTACATATATCGGTAATAGGAAGCTTGTTTGCTATCCCCTGGTTTGCAAAATAGTTCATCTTCTCCTAAGTATTTAGGATTTACTCTTGTACCTTGACAAAGGTAGCGCTCCTTGTCGAGATCACCTTTGCCTTCAATCGCGCGACTTCACCCCTCACTAAACTGAATCGTAGCTTCAACACCTTTTCGCTCAACCTCATAAGAGATCCATTCTCATTGCAGTTGAGCTATGAAAATAACATAGATAAAAAATATTAACTCACCCAAGGATGAAGAAACTGAATGAAAGATCTGCCGATCCACATGTCCTTCGGGAACCCGAGGGTCGTTGTCAAGGTAGATGTCGTATACATAACAACTCCGTCGTGCATTGATATGACGCAGGAAAATCCAGACTAGAAATAAAAATATCAGATTAGCTAAATTCGGAAACAAATATCTTGGAAAAGCAAATTGTTTTTTTCAAGCACGCCTTTACCAGCACTGACTCTAATACCGGTTCGGAAGGTTTTTTCATCGAGAAGAGCAATAAACTCCGCAATTATTCTTTTAATAAAAGGAACATAAATTCACAATACAATAATTTATTATTTAAACTCACTGACAATACTTGTATGTTATCGCAGTAAAAATAATATTGTGAATATTATTTTTTTTAAACATACGAGCTAAATCAGAGCACCCCCAAGCAGCACATTGGCCGGCCGCTATAGAAACCCATGAGGGAAGCCTACTGATTATTTGGTTAAGCCAAGATAGTAACGAACAAATTAAGTAAACTTACAGGGCTTGAGTACATAATAACTGTCCGGTGGATCGCGTTCATCGCAGCGGTGCTAGGTTGTTGTATAACGGTCTGAAAATTAATGGATTCATGTTAGAGAGAGCGCGTTGATGTTGGATACTCACACACCTCGAGATGGCTGAACAGTATTCAATAAAACAAGGATAACTAATTGTCTCAAGCGTGACCGTCCGGAAATCGATTATAAGATTATACAAAAAACAAATATCCAGTAACTGATTCCGCTGGATCTCCTTCTATGTCAAGTCCCAAATAAGGTAACTCAACAGGGATCGGAATCGACACGGGCTTTGCTTCTACACAAAGCATCTTCAGGAAGTATTAGACCCGCTGGCACTGACTCGACGCACGAGCAATACAGGCGTGTTATCTCGCCGACCGGCGGACAGAGAGTACTTTCTGTTTCGTTGTTTGGGACTTGACAGAGGAGATCCAGCGGATTTAGTTACTGGATATTTAAATAAGGATAGATCAAAAAGGCTACTTTTAAATCCCGGAATATGTGAGTTCCCTCATTTATAATATATTATATAGACGATCTGCCTGTTTGCCATCTACAAAAAAAAAGTTTAATGGGTGCAGTTCACCCGCGGTAGAAGTGAAACCTACAGAAAACTGTTTACCTATCTCATTCTCTCGCAGACTTAACTCTATATATATGTAAACAAAATAGGGTTCCTTAGACGCACAATCACATCCAAACTACTGAACTTATCGGGATGGGACTGCTATCATTCGACGCGGAATTTTTCGTAGATGGTTATAGGCTATATATAATATCGATAAAAGCGGATAAAACCGCTTGGGACAGCTAGTTCTATATATGTATATGTTTCTTTTTAGTGTCAGTGTAGTTACACGATTAAAAATAATATAAGTTTAAATAACCTCTTCGATGGTCCTCTCCGGCGCAGGTACATCTACTTTCTCTTGGCCCGTATCTGTTTCATCAGGCGACGGTTTCTCGATAACTGCAGAACAAAACAAATACGGTAGATTAACAAGCTCATTGACTTATTTAATATAGCTGCAAAATGAAAATTGGACTCTAAAACACAACATATAAGAATAAAAATATGATGTACATACCATGTACCAATCCCGAACGTATCACAACATTACCTTGAGATAATTGCCCCCGCACTACCTCCGTAGCGTTGAACGTACTTAATACATAATAAAGGGATATTTATTTAAACAACTGCATATGACCTGGCCTTCTGTAACGATAATAATTGCTTTAATATTTCATAATTTCAGGAATATAATGCATGAGGAAAGCGAATGGGACCAATATGGCTAGAGAACGAGAAAGTTTATGTTTCTATGGTGTGTAACAACATTGAACACTGTTGGCGTACTGCATTTGAAAGCACTTGCTTTAGACATTTAATTAATTACAACATCTTCAATATTAAATACTAATCTGAACAAAATTAAAAAAACGACGCATTTTTTAAGGGAAAAGCCACTCCCAACTTTAGGGTCATAATAATTTAGTAAGTACTACACAGATCAAAACTTTATGAGCTCAAGGATAAGAAATGATAAGTTACAAAGATATGGCTGGTTCAAAGATAAGGCTATTCCACAGATGCGCCAAGTTTTATCAGTGAATCACAGATAGATTATTATGATCCCAAAGTTTCAGCCGACTCCACCAAGCTGCTTTTCCCTGATAGCTGAGTACAGATAGTAAATTATTAAATATTATATATTTTGCCAACAATCTTCTGTGCAGTATGCAGTGTACATGTTTGTTAATAAAATCAAGTAATCAGAGATACCAGACCACACATAAAATGTGGTTTACTTTAATTTCAAGTCATACTCATCGTATTTCTATATTAGAAGAAAGTATATGGTGCGGAATCTGGGCGAATGTGATATGGGGGCTGATAAGAGCTTAGCAATAAAATATATCTAAAAAGTTTCAGAAAGGAGCCCCGTAGTACCCAGTAATTAATTAATACTCGAACAAACTTCAACTTATAACTAGCCTACTTTAATTTATACAAGGTAGACTTTAACTAAGTGAATAGTATAAAAAATTAAAGCTAACTTTTTTCGTCTGAACCCAATCCTGGATGTAGAATTAGATAATACTTACCAGAAAAAGGCGTTGTCATTGGAACTGAACCAATTTGATAAACTTAAACACCGTAGGTTAATCTAACAAACCAAGATCTAAGCAAGCAACATTCATTCCAAGTTAAAAAAATAAAAAGCATGTATAAAATTACCACATATTTTAACCAATCGAAACGGTGATCCGTATAGGAATTACTTTATTGTTCAAGGATAGAATCTGATGCACGCAAATCAGCTGAAACGAACTTTAAAATACAGTTTACTCATGTGGACGTAAACAATAACCGTCAAGTCTTTTTGCAACTTCTAACACTGGCTTTGTCACTTTCTTTCGAATTCTTCAAAGTTAGGAACAAATTCAAAGTTGTGTAGAAAAGAGATCATAGACACTTTCCTGCGAAAGTACCGATAGGTACTAAGAATTCTTTAGCTATTTCGCAATTTAAGTGCTATTGTAAAATTTTTGGTAAATGAAGTTGTTCATATTTTTTTGTAACTTGTTGTGGGAGATAAATAAATTAATAATAATTATTATTATTTAGATTAATATGACATATAAAAGTCTATCCTCATATTCAGCTAATACAGACCTCAGCGACTCAAGTGACCGAACCTCTCACCTGTCAAGGAGTTAGCGTAAGAGACAAAGATAGAGTCTGCGACCAAACATAATCGAGCTCGTATAATTTACCTCATACAGTAACAATTGAACTACTCAAACTAAACAAATGACACCCCACGTAAATTTCTAAAATATCTTTTGATTCAAGTTTCCCTTCTCACGTTATTCTTTCTTTAACAATAAAGTAATTTCGAAATGGCAAAAACGAATCAAAAGAAACGTGCTCAGATTTGATTTTATAAAATATTACTCTTGACCAAAAATTCTAAGAATACCACGTTGAAAGCAATTTATTCTTTTTAGGTGCGCAGAAGGCTCTTTTCAAGGCCAAATCTACAGAATTTACATGTTGGTACGTCGGGCTGGCTTCTCTTTGGCGTCTAGAGGTTTAGAGCTAAATATATACTACACTTTTAATATCGAACATTTTCCGAAAGGATCCATCCGTGTGATTTATATATATTTACTAACAGGTTTTGTAATGCTATTACTAGCAGTAACTTTAATTCACTTTGATTATCGCGATAAAAATTAAATACTTAATTTTAATATATTTTTTTTTTTACTATGTTAATAAAACCATTTACGCAAAATATAACGGAGGTATTTGTTTTTTTTGAAAATCTGATTCCCTATGCACGAAGTTCCTAACAAAAACTTTTCAGATATAGTTTCGGTAAGGGAGACCTTACCGAAAATGGATTCGATAGGGTTCGTTCTCACCAACTCGGCTTGACTAAGACGTTTTTGCCCTTCAGCTTCCGTAGGCAAGTTGGCCTCAAAGAAATTTCTATTCTCTCGGGTTTTTTTATTTCACAACTATAATGTTTAGCGACAATGTTGCGGTGGCAAGCACAGAAACCCGAGAGGGAAACTGGCTATCAAGTGCTTCTGCCAGAGCACACCGGTTGGTGGTACTACAAATGAGTGTTTTGTCCTAATGATATTTTACATCACCAAAAGCATCATTTCAACACATCTAATCGGGATTATTACATGGTTCCTATGAGCTAAGTAATGAACATTGATTAGTACTTCCCTCTCCAATCAGTTGATAAGGTCAAGCATATAACAAAAATATGTAGACCTGCTTAGTTTATGAAGATCTAATTCTGTATTTATGTGGTATGTTATATTTTATGTTATAGTCCAACGACTCTCGCTGGATCTTTAACTGTTGCTGCTGTGTTTAACGACGATGGCTGCTCAAGAATCTGACACAAAAGTATATAAAAAGGAAGTAAACCACCTATAAAATAAAATAAATATTGAGCAACGGTATATAAAGAGCAATGAAAATAGCATCAATTGAAACGAGCCAAATATTAAAAACCAAAATTCAAATCAATAATAGTATAATTAAGGTGGTTGTCACACGAAATTGACTAGCCATTAGACTTATAGTATTGTGTTTCAGTTGTCGAGGCAAGAACTACTAGACAATTGAAACAACTGCCTGGCTGATAAATCATACTTCTAATAAATGCGAAAGTTTGACTGAATGGAATTACTCAATCAGGCCATAATGGCGAAACGGATCTGGAATAGCACATAGGCTTAGACTTTTAATGTAGGGAATAACTAGGGAACCCAACGAAGGAGAAACTACAGGGGGCAGCTTTAAAAAATATAAACTACAACACGAACACCGCAATAAAGGAGAGTATAATATGATATAATATGATATTCCAATATATGATCATATGATGTGCCAATAAGAAAAAGTCTATAATTATTCTTGTTAACTAGTGCTTGCCCACTGATCGAAATTCCACCAATATGAAAACTTATTGAAAATTTTATGAAAACAAACATGAAAACGAAACTAACCCTACTCAGTAGCTACTAAACAAAAATTAATATTAAAAATTTACAACACAAACAAAAGTGAAAATGGTAGTAAACTATTTTGTCTTTGCTTCTGTTTTTTTTTATACCACATGGGCCGACAAACAAGCGAACGGTCCACCTGATGGGAAGTGATCACCGCCGCCTATGGACATTTGCAACACTAAGGGCATCGCCAAAGCGTTGTCGACCCTGAGATGTGAAGTTGTTAAGTCTCATGTGCCTGTAATTTCACCGGCCCCTTTACCTTTCTAACCGAAACACAGTAACACAAGTGCACTACTGCTTCACGGCAGAAATGGGCAAGGTGGTAGTACTTCCCCGGACGAACTCTGCACTAAGAGATTTACTACTCGAAAAAAGTTGTTAGTTTCTTATTGCTACCAATAATTAAAATATACCAACGAAATGAAATTCATCAGTCAAGATTAAAGATCAGCAAAAAAACAAGATACGTATATTTTTTTCCCTCTGAAATCCTCGGTTACGGATACGGATATCCGGCACTTCACTTACAGTGACGACACAAAAGTGTTATTTTACCGCATTTTATCTTCTTACTACATATCGTGAAACGCTTGCAACAAACAAGTCAGGCCACAAATATAATATTATTCCATATGCTATACAAGAATATTGACCCTTCGAACCGGATAAGTGTTAAAAATACCTACAAAACGTGTGACAGCCACCTTAGTAAAGCTAAACTTGATAAAATCATGCATACTTGTAGTATTTCCATAATAAATAGAGATGAATACGGCATCTAAGTTTAGGGTCTTAATAAGAACGTCAATTACCGTCAAGGATTTCTTTTGGAGGAGCCAGTTCATTGATAAGTTCCGGCTCTGGTGGCACGCATTCCGTCTTCGCTTGCTCTTCCGTGACGGACGTCACTGCCGGCGTTTGTTTCTTCTTCTTTGGGTCTTTCTCTTTCTTTTGTTGCTGTCCTACATTGTTGCTGTCGAGGAAAAATAAATACATATATACAACACGGTTGTATTAAGTTTGCACCTGAAGTTGGTGACGTCACTTTGAAGCTAAGCTATGATATGGTAGGGTACTTAGCACTCTCGAAAATCTACTTAATACAAAAGGAAAAAAGGCCTTTTTAAAATAATGATTTCTAAGTAAAGTGTTGTAAATTAATCGACAGATACATAATACTTATAGCTTAAGTAAGACACTCACCTGCAACCAGAAGGAGGCTTCCCACCATAACCACTGCTGCCACTGGAATTGCTTCCAGAATGGGTAGATTTGGAACTGTGGCTATTGTAAAAAAAAATACTGTTACTACTTTTTATAAATGCTTAAGTTTTATTGTTTGTTACTCAGTTACGCCAGAGATAGAGATAGATATATATATACAACAGAGATATATTATAGTCTGGAATTGTACTTATATAGGTTTTATACCGTGAATAAGAATCATCCCTCGGGTGCGCGGGTGAAACCGAGGGTAGAGCAATTGCCTTTATATAAAGATTTTTTCTGTATTGAACTTCTAAACAGCATGACCGCTTAAAATGCAATATTTAATGTACTCGTATGTGTTTAAATGGCAGCGGTTGGAAACCAAGAGCTGAAGATCTAGCTCAGTGGCGTGCCATAGGTGAGGCCTATGTCCAGCAGTGGACGGAGATAGGCTGATGATGATGCTGATGTGTTTAAATGGCTCCCTGAATGGTTTAGATTTTTTTATTATCTGCTAATATCCGTTAAGTTGTAGTGTAGTTAAGTTTTACCTCACAGAGCCACCTACTAGGCAGAACAACTTCTGCCGAGTTAGCAGTTTATTTATTTACTAGTGTCTGACCGAAAGTTCGGTTTCGGTTTTGGCCGAGTTTCGGCCAAAAATCAAGTTTCGGCGGCAGTTTCGGTTTCGGCCTAAATTGGCCGAAACTTTTTCCGAAACCGAAACTGATTTCGGAAATAGTCGTGCACGCTCGCCTAACATCGTTTCTCGCGGCAACACTATGGCGGACGCTGGCGGCCCTGTTCGGGAATAGTCGTGCGCCGTTCGGATAGCTCCGTAGCAACAAAACTTAGTCAGTGCGTTATCCTCCGACGTAAACATTCTTTAATGGTTATGTTTTGATGGAACTGATTACATGTAAGTTTTTGTTTCGTTTCTGTACTTGAATGATTTATATAGGAAAATATTGAGCCAGTAATTTTGTTTTGTTGTTATTAACAAATTAAGTCACATGTAAAAAAGAGATTGTAAATGAAAAATGTGAATTGTTTAATTTGTTAAATTACGTTGTATAAGTAAACTTATTTCACGATTTGCTTTTCATTCCTATTGATGTAATTTTGTTGTACTATTACTTATTATTAAAGTTTGATATTTTATTAATGTAAAATGCATCAAATTTCAGTATTTTAAGGAATTTTATACTTGACCACATGAGTTTCGGTTTCGGCCGAAACTGAAGCCAAGGCCGAATATTCGGTTTCGGTTTCGGCCGGAAAACCAGTTTCGGTCGGACTCTATTATTTACTGTCCGTATTTGCATGAAATTTTGTGTAGATTGTTCACACTTGACAATTTGCGTCACCTTCGAAGACATATTTTTTTTGCTGTTCCGACGTGTACTGTCGCACGTTCAATGTCTCCTGTACCTCGAAGTTTAGCTATATTTAACACACTTCTGAGTAAGAAACCTGAATTTGATGTGTTTGCGGACGGTGGCAGATGATAGTTGTGGAATGCTTGAGGTATTGTGAGACGCTAGAGTGACAGGTTTAGTTTTTATAAATGTATTGATCTCATTTATTGTTATCCTTCTTTAGTAGATATGTGTAATTATGCTCTATCTAATTTAGGATGATAATTTTGACAGATCACGCCCATGTAGTTTCGTATTTTTTCCAGTAATATGCTACTTCAAATAATGTCGTACTTCATTGGTGGGTACCGCCCACTTAGTGAAGTGCTACGCATAATGAACAACAACAGAGTATTAATAATCGGTTTTGAAATAAAATGAATCTAACAATAAAAAAATATATTTGGATAATTTTATATTTTTTGATAAGTTTTTGTTATTTTTGGTTACACAATGCCAAAAAGAACGAAAAAGATTGTTTTAAACAGCGAATGTCGCGAATTTGTGGTTCGATTGCAAGATTATTTTGAACATGAATGCAAAAATGGCGGTAAATAGGACCGAGTCAATATCGTCGTTGTTGGAGGGCTTACGAAAGCATCATCAGTCATATAAATAAATTGTTAATTTAATAGAAAAAGTATAATTTGTTTTGTATTATAATCGGACCACCCAGTTATATCGATTTCATGTTTTATGAGAGTAAAATCGATGATCGCATAGGTTCTGTATCGATTATACACTACCACATCCTTAATGTAAGCTGTCAAAATTATCATCCTAAATTAGACAAAGTATAGTGTTATTGGTGAAAATCATTCCAATTGTTAAAATAAATTTAAAAAAAAAGTAAATGAAGAAAGTACTAGATTATCCGACCCTAGATTGCGCTGCATCTCCTAATACGGCCTTGCAAATGGCCTACCTAATTGAAAGGCATGTCAGGAACAGCTAGACTATCTATATATAAATTAATGTTTCTATATTTGTACCCTTTGTACTTGTAGGCACTTGTTTATCCGACAGCGATGAAACATTTATGAGTTGTTTTAAGTTAGTCAAGACATAACTTAGGTTTAAAAATATTTACGACATATCTACATATATCCATTAGCGCCTGAAAATCTCATTATTGAAAAAGTATGCAGATTTAGACCTATAGTTTTAGATAATTAAGTTTTCCGAAAGCTAGTAATATACTTTTATATGTTACTAAGTAAAAATAATTAAACCAAATTAAAAAAAAATCAAACTACATATGTTTTGTTTTCAACTAGTTCCCATATAGAATAATTGTGAAATTCTTCTTATCTTCTATTTTATTATAAACTGACTAATACACTATTCATCATTGAATATAATTCAAAACCATTAATTTTGATTAAGCTTTAGTAGTAGGGCTCTTTAAGTTATAGCCACTATCAGTAGTCATTGTCTGAATAAAATCAGAATGTGAATTTATTAAACTATATTCTTGATGCATCATCAGCGAACCATGAAAGCGTTGGCCTCGCACGTCACCGGGAAACTATGAGATTTGACCGGATAATTTGGTATTTAAAGAAATATTTTTGATCGACTACCTATTCCTAGACCGTAGGAAATCACTGCTATAAATGTCCATATGAAGTAGGTGATTTGATGTCTATGTTCTAAGTGACTTACCTCCGCCTTGATTGACTGTTGCTACAGCTGTTGGAATAAGCTGAGTCTGAAATCTTCGCGGCGTTCTCCGAGTCGTCGAGGTTGTCCATCTTCTTGTTAATATAGTTCTAAACTGGAAAAAAAAAATTTAAGTGTCTATCTAACTCGAGTCCAAATATTCAAAGTGAACTAAGGAAAAGCAAGGCTACCTTGATTGATATTAATGTAAATATGGAGGTTTAAGAAATTATTAAAATTCTTTCGCAATTAAAAAGAGGTCCACTCGCGACAAGAGCAAGCAAGCAACTGACGCTCTCCTTATAGAATCTTCCACAAGAAGCCATAAGCATGCGTCAGGTTGGCCACCGAGTTTAAAAATAATACGTCAGTAAATTCAGCGGTTTACATAGCATGATTTTAACATATAAGCCCTAGAATAGGATCGCTTCAAGCAATTAAGGGCATGGAAAAATCGTACGCTGCCTAAATATGTTAGAAAATATAGAATTTACACTACTGTTATTTTTTTTTCTAGATCTTATTTATTAACATTTTTATATTCCATACAGTAAAAAATTGCACAGCTTAGAAATTTACAAAATTGCCCAAAAATAACTTTATGGAAAACAAAAGCTACCAACACAAATAATCTCTTGAATGGAATATAAGTAACAATTGAACGTTAAACTTGATGAACTTCCAACGCTTGGCAGCCAACTTTTCTCAACTGAAAAGAATGGATTTGAAACTTGTTCAATAACATTGTTATACAAAACTGAATTTCTGTTTCAAAATTTGAAATGGTACTCCGGAATACAGTAGATTATAATTATATATTACAATTATAATTTTAAATAATCTTCTATTATGCTTATGATGTTTAATTTGTTTATACATAGTCTCAGATAATTTATAAATGGTCTTGATTTTGAGATTAAAAATAAAAAAAATGCTGAATTTATTGCCGGCTCTTCTCAGTAAAAAATACCTCTCAAACAAGGGAGAGTCATACTACTCTTATGTGCTTCTAAAGGTCAATTTGAATAAAACATATTTACATGTATATTTTAGGTAGGTACTTAAAAATGAAATTACTCTTAACATTTTTATGAGTAATTTCATTTTTCACATATTACAAATACTTCTTAACCAGCCTCCACCTTTAAAATTTCTAATAACATTGAGTTCCTACTCTTATCTATCATGCTGATTTTGACTATCAACTACATACAATCAACACTAATATTTTAAATGCCAAAATAAGTAACAACAACTTAATATATTAATTCCTTAATTAATGGACTATTTTAGCTGAAATGTTATGTTTAGATTGATTCTAAAAGTATTTTAGTTGAAATAAAACTTATTAATATTATACTTGTTAGTAGATGTGCTTATTTTTGGAATGGTTTATACTAAATAATATTCATAACCAATTAGAATCTATTTAGCATTTGCACATAGATGATACCTACAACTAAAATAGAATATGCTTGTCTTGATAGCTTCGAAACATACATAAAACAGCAGAGCAGAAGCTGGAAATAAATAAAAATTTAATTCGCTTACAGCTTATAACATTTGCTGGGCTCAGTGGGTTATGTTACCTTGGCATTGCAATAATAAATTTAAAAAAAACTTAATAAGTAAGTATGCACCACAAAAGCAATATTATTATTGCCAGCTTTTAATTGCATTTACAAATAAGTTATCTGTAACATTAATGAGACTTCTATAAAATTGATCAAGATTTTATTAAAAATTTATTAACATATTTTCCCTACAGTTACTATGCAAAATAATAATACATTAACTGGCATTATTAAATTTCATGGGCTGCCATTCAGAATCTGAGACAGCTGGTCACCCTAAGCTGTTTGACATTTACGTTTTAATGTATACAATTCATTGTATAGCTTTTTAAGTAACTCAAACTACGCTCTAAGTGTTTGTCATGGAAGTAATTAAAAAAGAAAACCTATACAGTTAAACAGAATCAAAATTTAAAGTATCTAACACTTATGTTACATGATAATGTCGTCTTAAAACTATTTAAAATCTTACCCGTAATCAAAAGTAACTTTTATACAGCCTATTACTCTTTCAACGATGTCACCACTTTTGCAAAGTCGATTCGGAAAACTTGCAGTAATTAGTCTTAAGTAAATATCGTAATTAATTTTTTTTACACAAGATAACTATTAAAGTGTTAAATTATAACTTGGTGATCGGATGTTTATATTTGATCCCTATCGTATAACGATCTGATTAAACCGTATACTATAGTAGTCTTTGATTAAAACTGAATTTAAAACTCACGAGCACTGAAAACGAAAAGGCTAACGTCTATGTAACTCGACCAATTCGTACTTATGGAAACATTCGTCATCTGACACTAGTGATGTATTGCCATCGAAGCATTTTTCGATGAGTTCTAATTTGCAGTGATAGCATATCGATAAAACATTTATGGAATTGTAAATGTGATAAATTTTAAAATTCTGTAGATTCTATTTCCTCTTGTAATGAATTCCCCAAAATCAAATTTCGAGTCGAATGTAATAAAAAGGTAATACTACAACTACCTACAACTATTACCATTTTTAAAAACTTGGTAAAGTATGAGTTCTGAGCAGAATGATAAAATACTGTAACTATTGCACTTATGTTTTCTTTTCAATTTCAGTTGTTAAAAGTCTTAGGATTCTGTAAACGCTAAAAAAGAAAGTCGATACCAATGCATATCATCGTTGTTTACAACACTACAATTCACGCCCCACAACACGTGAGTACACATCTAAAGAGAGAGATGGCTATTCCATAGTAAACCCTAAGGCTCAGCGCAAACCTGTCGTTTTTTGTCTGGTATGTCGAAACGGCCGGGGCAATATCAAAACGAATACCAGCCTTATAATAATCTGAAATGTTTTCACTTGATACTTAAAAAAAAATAGAAAAGTAACTTAAAAAAATAAATAAGTTTGTGCCTTTCATTGAAAACATATTTTCCATGCTGACAGGCCCATAATTAATTGTAGTTATGTATTTAACCGTCAATATAGTACATGAAAATAAACTACTACTATGTATTAAATATATTAAAGCACCTAATGTCATAATTATTTATCCGAATCTACTATTTTCCGAACATACGTGTCTGATAAATTTATGTAAGAAAGTTTATACACTCGATTTTTATCAAATATTTGATATTGGCATTCATTTAAATTGCTGTACGGGGCAAAATATAAATAAAATTATTATGACCGTAATAAATTAAAAATATTACGCTTGCGCAGACAATAAGGTCATTGTCGATGACCTAAATATTAATAAAAAATCTAATATCAAAACTATCGACTTTCATAGTAACGCAGGGCCTAAACTATAATAGTTAAAAACTTGAAATTTTGCACAGTGGTTCTTTATAACTTTAATCCCTCGGAAACGCCGGTGAAACAGCCGTGGACGGCTAGTACGAAATATTTTGATATCCGGATCCGAAATTTTATATCCATAACATCCCTAGTTTAGATTTAATACTTGCTGATATGATTTATTTTAATTAATTTATTAATTGAAGGAAATTAATTAATAATAATTTGACCTACTTAATTAGGCCGCCGTGTCTGTGTCGAGCCTTAGGCGAACACGAGCACGTGGCGGATGAAAGAGATGGCAAGTATACAACGCTTGGATCTAGTAGCTCGCGTGGCTGTGACGCACCCATGGGATCCATGATTACGACGGAACGCTAGCCTACATATTATATTTATTTTTAATATATCTTAAACTCATATAAAAAAAAACCTGTTAAAACGTAAGTATTAATGTTCAGTCTAATAAAACATAGTTAAATTAGTAGGTAGGTATAGTACTAATACCTATAATATTCTCATCGTCTGTTAAAGTGGGTATGTAATTTACATACCTACTCAGTGCATTAATATGACATACCCACGTATCTATAACATCACACTTCTTACGTACGTAGATAAATTAAGAATCAATGTCAACCGACAATAAAAATTTGTAAATAAATCATTACTACACTTTTGAGAGATTACGAATTATACTTTATTGAAAATCACGAGTTTAAGTAAACCTTCGCCTTGATTGCTAACTGTCGCTGAAACAGGTCAATTTAATATGGTTATAAGGTGTGAGAACTTAGTGCAAGAAATTCCTCTCATCAAAGCCTACCGTGAAAACTTCGAAAACGTTAAAACCTTACACGATTTCAAGTATTGTGCTTAAAATTAGCTGCCTAAAAAAATTTTATTGGCTTATAAATAAAATGAAGGTTATTCTCCTTTTATGCGTAAAAATGTTTTTGCGACTAATGAACCTTTTCACTTAATCGAGCTTTTCAAGTTAGGGAATTTATTCAGTCAGTAACCGATTACAAAGAAAGAAGGAAAGTTTTTGGCCAGCAACAGAAGTCACTGAACTCAATGAATTGCCATTACTACTTACCAAAAATAACTGATCAAAGTAAATTACAAAAGTAGTTAAGTTCTGTTGTGACATAAATTTCTTATTTATTCTTATATATCTATTAATATATTTTTATATATATATGTATTATATATGTATATGTATTATATATGTATATAGTATTTATGTAGGTATATGTAATATTGTATTATTGTGAAAGTTTATTTAAGGACCCGGTGGTCTAGAATTTTCGAAAAATCGTTTTTTTTTTTTACATATTTCGAGAGTATAGTATATCAAAAATATACTGTTAAAATTTGGTGACAAAATTCCGAGTATTTCTATATTTAAAACCCATTACAATGTCAGGTAGACGATCGGTGAGTTGGGCTCCATTGTTCGCTAATTGCAGCTGCTCGGGTCCGTATACCTGACTTAGACTATTGTATGAATTTAACGGGAAATATTTTAGTTTTAAGAGTTGTTCAGTTAGTTTAACGTGTTCCTCAGCGACAGCAACATCGAGTGTAATAATATTACAGAAATAATTTTATAATAACATCAATAATTTTATAGTGATATCGAGTGAAATAATTTTATAAAACCAATGGATCGTAAGCAGGGCCAAACTAGTAGCAGAAGACCTGGACAAAAAGGCAAAAAAAGATATTTTAAAGGTAATCGTTATACAAGTGAGAATGATACTAATTATACAAGCACTTCAGCTAAAAAAATCAAAACCACTGAGGAATTAGAATATAACATGGATCCAGGCATGAATTATTGTATAATTCAATTCACCACTGTTTTTCTAAAATTACAGCAAATAGTTAAGTGTAAGGACTGCAATGGTGATATTGTTTTTAGCAAAAATTCGCAACGTGGTTTAGGGTTCAAGCTTTCTGTCCAATGTCAGTGCAAAAATTGTGGACATCGCTGCATGTTGTGCTGCTTGTACATTTAACGAAGGTTTTAAAGCTATTTTAAAGATGATGGACGTAATGGGTATTAAAATCGGCCCATACGCCGATCAACTAGCCCGAGATCGTGATGAGCGAAGAATCTATAAGGCTGATCGTCAAAGCACAAGTGACTCCAAAGAGGCAAGAACTGCTCGTAAAAAATCCAAGAGTCAAGAAAATGAAGACTATGAGAGAACAGAGGGAATCCTTTATGGTGCTGGGATCGGCGATTAATCGTAAGTGCATATTTCAATACAATTTCTTGAGAATATAGTTACTTAAAACTTTAAACGCGTTTATCTCGAAACTACTTTTTATGGTCTACTGAAGCTAAAAAAAAAACGGTTAACAGGTCATTCTAAATAGTACTGGCTCTCGCCGGGACTAGAAAAAATATTTTCTGTTGAGTATTTCTATTTTTTTAATTAAAAAAACATTGCAAAAAAAGAGTCGTTTTCAGACTCGTACTTTGAATTACGCGCCATTTTGTCAATTTTTTTATTTTTTATTCTAGTCCCCGCCATAACTATACTTATACTGATTAAAAATCCGTCATATTTTTTAATTTCAGATCAAAGGGAGAGATAAAACCTCCTTCAGCAGCCAGGTCCTTTTTTTTTTGAGAGGGGAACTTCAGCGCCACTTTTGGAATTTAAAAAAAAAAAAATTGTGTTTACCATCATTTTTGTATTGTTAATAAGTAATAAAATAAGCCTAAAAAAATTTTAAACCCTTAGTCATTTCTGTCATATAAAAAATTTTTTTAAAAATAGGCTAAATTTTAGGCCGCTAGACCACCGGGTCCCCTTAACTATTTTATTACAATATTTTAAATATACGTATATATATACAATAGAATTACTATGAAGTATGTTTTCATAATTTTTTTTTTTAGAAGTACACTTATCTTGACCATCCTTTAGTGCACCTGCCTCGCTTGTTTCTGCATCACCCCAAGGTAGACAGGTAGAAAATGCATAAGGCATTATGTTCGCCTTTGTACTTTAGTGCGTAAATTTTAATAAATAAAATAAATAAATTGCTAAACATTACTGACGATAAAAATACGTTATCAATATCAAATCCAAAAGTCACTGAGAACAGATTGTTTGTTAAAACAAGAACTATTCTGTAATGTAACTTCTACCTTCAGATATTTGTTTTTGTTCATTAAAGTTTACTACATATTTTTTTACTAATACCTTCAACCCACCAACTCCTATCAGCGATCGACACAAATAGAGGGCACACTCGATTTTAATTTAGTAATATAATTATAATAGTTAATTTCATTGTTTCTGTAATATAAATAAATAAAAATAATGTCTGTATATTATAAGAAAATAATTATTAATTTGTTTATTTCATTTTGAATTCTTCTTTTTTTACTATATATTTTTTTTTTAGTTTTGCAATATCGTAGATAGATATCATACAACAACAATAATAGTTTTATTTAGAAGCACACGATAAATAAAAAAAAAAGTTCAAAATTTCTTTCCTTATAAGTTCACGAAAGCAAACTTGATTTTTACTTTTATCAGACGAGTCGTAACTAGACTTGACTAATAACTTTGAATTAGTGTTGAGCGACTTATTGCATATAAGTGCTCAGCTATTTATTGCGAATTAAGGTTCAACGATTTATGGTATACTTAATCATGTTCAGCAACTTATGGAATATTGGTAATCAGCTTTTTTGTAACTTAGATGACTACCTTGTTTTGTACTCTACTGTGGTTAATGACTTATGATAGTTTTAGTGCTCATTGGTTTTGGAAATTTGAATCTGTTCATGGACTTTCGTTGCTGACTGTACATGGTACCTACCAACATAATATTTTAAAGTCCCTGTACCTACTTAGGTATTCATTATTCATTATTTCATAAAGCAGAGACAGTTAACAGCTTGTTGAAGATGATTTAATGTCCGTCTGGCCGGCCCGGTCCCATTTGAATGCAATGTATCCGTAATTGAAGCGATGCGTTGGAAAAGAAAGCAATTTGATGTGTCTGAAGTGCAGTAGGTACTTACATTCGTTTGATTGTCTTTATTTAAGTCAATTGACGGGTGGGCACCCGAGGTCTGGCGATTTATTGATTGTAATAAACAACTGAAGCAACATACAAGATATTTGACAACAAAGTAGGTATTCTGGGAGTATATAGTATATATGTGTGTAAATATGTATATTAGTAGTCCAAATGTAGTTTCAGTACCTAATAGGTAGGTTATCTAGCTTCTATAGTACACACTCTGCATAGTTTGGGATCAGATGGCCGTGTTTTAAGAATGTCCCAGGGTGTTTTTTATTTATCTATACTAATATTAATGAGAGGAAAGATTTGTATGTAAGTATGTTTGTTAGTATTTCACGCTAAAACTACTAAATAGATATGAATGAAACTTGGCACATAAAAAGAGCATATCCTAGAATAACATATAGGCCACTTTTTATCCCGGGAAAATGTGATATAAAACCGCGGGGGACAGCTATTTAGTTACATGACAATAGTGGACTCATTTCTTATTAATCAATGCCACGCAAGCAATGCGTTATCACATTAATTTGAGACGATATACAATACATACATACCCAAACATAATATTATATATATATATATGTATATTTTATATCCTAATATAATAATCTTACCACTATTCCGTGCGCGAAAGTTTGGATGAATCACGCTAGGAAGGCTGAACGGTTCTAGAATAATTTGGCACAAAGATAGATTATAGTCTAGAATTTTACTACGTATTTACGGTATACACGGCTACTCTTTATTCCGGGAAAAGTATCATCCGAGAAGGCGGGTGAAGCCGCGGGAGACAGCTAGTATTAATAATATATAGTCCATAACACATAACATACATACGAGTATACACATACATGGTAGACCTAAATAGATGTACCTACTAAATAATAACATCATAGTTATTTTGTGTATGTAAAAAAATTTTTATATAATAATATATCAACAATGCTTTCATACCAGTTTTTCATTAAAAAAATGTATCCATGTTTCTTAACTTCGTTGGCCAACATAAATTTTTGCAGCAACTTTTTTTTCCTTTTATTAATTTAAATGCGTAGCCTCTTTGGTAATGCTTCACTTGCACGTGGACTTCGGTATACCTACGCCTACGGTTTACTTACGCCGCTGATACCCTAGAGTTGAGTGATATTCGCTAGCACGTTTGTTCTGTATAAAAACTTGACTATTCTAGTTACCTTTATAAACGATAGCTGTCCCCCGCGGTTTTACCCGCGTTCCCGAGGGAAATCACATTTCCCCGGGATTAAAAATTAGCCTATATGTTATTCCAGGATATGCTCTATCAATGTGCTATGTTTCATCCATATCCGTTTATACATTTTTGCGTTAAAGACTAACAAACATACTTACATACAAATCTTTCCTCTTTATAATATTATTGGTATAGACTATTTGTCCTCCGCTATTCTCGCCAGATTTCGATAACTCTTTCACTGATATAAAATTACACTATTCCAGAATGATATGGCATATTTTTATTGGCGGGAATCATTAGATCCCTCGGAAATGCGGCTGAAACCACAGGACGGTAGCAAGTTCTACTAATCCTAATATTATGAGTGTGAAAATTTGAGGATGTATAGATGTATGGCTTATTGTTACTCTTTTAGAGAGAAATTACTTAAAGAATGTGTATGTAACTTAGCAAGTAGATAAACCATGGCTGCAATAACATAAAACTTACTTTTTCTCCGGGAAAATGTTACATGCGGAAACGCAGGTGGAAAAGTTCGTAAATAATTTTTTACTTCCTGGTGACGTCGGAGCTCGCATTGAAACCGTATATATTCAAAGTATGCAAATAGCCACGCTGACGTCAAGTAAATATACTTACAAATCAGAATTAGGTGCACGTGTATTCTAAAATATGCCAACATCACTTTTCTGTAGTTATCTATCACTTTCTTATTCAAACGGATGGGCCAGTTGCCTTGGCGGATAGAGACCCTGACCGTTACGCCGCAGGTCATAAGTTCGATACCCACACAGGACTCTGTGTCTGGGTGTAAATATCTATTAAAGTATGTATAATATATAATAAAATGTTGTATATCAGTTATCTGCATTTGATAGTACAAGTTCTGCTTAGACTGGGATAAGATGGCCGTGTAGGTATAAATAATTACCCGACATATTTATTTTTTTATTCAATAGTAACCCGTATAATTTCCTCCTGTCCATAATCACAGGTATTTTATTTAGAATGTAGGCGTGAAAGCGAAAGGGATGAAAAAGATAATCTGTTTTTGGTATAAAACAGCCACTATTTCTTCCTATCTGTTTCTCCGCTTAAACGGTTTACACTGCGCAGTAGATTGATTGATGATACGATTTTTGCCATTTTTTATTCGCGGTGGAAATACCATCGCCTTAATTCATCTCTAGGGGGTCCGACCACGTGCACTTACACCTTCCACCATGAGGACAACAAATGCATAAAATTACCCAAATTTCAACTGATTTTGTATTCCCAATGTATTTTTATAAATAGAAAAAGCACCAAATGGCCAGAAAGATTGTGTATTGCGCCCAACCCCAATGGTTGGAAACTGGGGAGGTAATGATTTAGTTCTAATAAGAAATAATAAATGGGAATGTTTGTATGCATAAATGTAACTCTTTGACGCAAAAACTACCGGACAGATTTGTATGAAACTTAGCACATAAATAGAGGCCTTAAACATATAGATTTTTATCCCCGGAAAAAGTGACATCCCTCGGGAACGCTGGTAAAACCGCGGGAGACAGCTATTTATAATATATTATCTTTTGTATTCGTTAAACTAACCTATTATTTTACTAGAATAGTAGTACTGGTAAACTATTGGATGGGATTGTTACTCAATTACGCCAGAACGGCAGAATGTATCTGGGTGAAATTTGCAACAGAGTTAGATTTTAATCTAAATTAGCATATAGGCCGGGAATATGTCACATCCCTAGGGAACGCAGGCGAATATGCGGGGCAAAGCTAGTAGTATGATATACGTACCTGAGGTATGTCACATTTTCTCTAGAAAAAATAGCCTATATGTTATTGTAGGATATGCTCTATCTATGTGCCAAGTTTAATCAAAATCTACCCGGTAGTTTTTGCAAGAAAGAGGTACAAACATTCGCAATTGTAGTAGGATTATAAACATTGTATTGCCGTACGTGGGTGACACACTCAGCGTGATCTGACAAGTGCATATCCGGTATTTATCTCCCGCTCTGTATACGAGATGAATTAGTAATTTAGACTCGTCCAGACTCACAGAGACACACACGTAACTCGTACGAAATATTCAATCTTTGACAAAGTTTAAAGAATTGACACGTAGGTATGTATTATGCTAAATTTGGAAGCGAAAATACTTATGCCTGGGCATTGAAATGTATGATCCGCAACTTTTGTGTGACGAGAAATAAATCCTAATAATATTATATTATAACTAATATTATAACGAAAGTTTGTATGTTTGTTACTCTTTATGTGACTTCATAGGTATTGTTAGTTTTGAGGGAAACCTATTATTAGCCTTTGTCTAATGTTATTACATTATTGCCATTAAGTTGTGATACGCTGTTGGTTTTATAAATAAATAAATAAACTCAATAAACGCTGCAGATCGTGAGTATAAAGAAATAAATAATATATGTAGTATATCAGTTCTCTGGTTTCCATAGTACAAGCGCAGATTAGAGTGAGACTAGATAGGCGCGTGTAAAGAAATTTCATGGGTATTTATTTATAATCAATACACGAACATCTATCCAATCACAATGTCCAATTTTATAAAAGTGTGGAAAGTTACAGGTTAAATCCTACTCGAGATGATACTCAGTATTTGGCGTACTCTATAGGTACTTATACTCGTACTCAGCGAATAACTCGGTTCAAATAAAGTAATAAAGTTTGAGAGCTGTCATGAAAACACACAATTAGGGGCTTCTCAGATCGAAATATCCGTTTATCGAAGCCCCGCGGGTCGTACCGCCCATGGAATTTTATTTAAATATTTATTTCCAAATTTCGCTATGACCCGCTGTCAAATCGAACAACAACACTTTTTTAAGTGGGTTATATCTTATTTAGGGTTTAATAATATCCTAGTAAACCTACTAATATGTATTATAAATGCGAAACTTTGTATGTATGGATGTTTGTTACTCTTTCACGCAAAGAATACGGGGGGATAGAACATGTCCGAGAATAACATATAGGATAATTTAAACTCGGGAAAATGTAGCCTGCCTCGAAAACGCAGGTGAAACCGTGGGGGACAGCTAGTATTAACATAATTTAGAGCGCAATATTAAATAGAACTTTTATTATGGGTACCTAATACAGGTTTGGTGTACATAATGCACTTTAGATATTTATTTAATTTAATTACAACTATTATTCCAAATACCTACTTGAACTTCACTGAAGGTCATTTGATCATTTTTGGAAATTAATTCATCGCATTAATTTTAATAATATATTATTATAATGTGCAAAATAGATATTTAGGGATAGCAGGTTTGTTTTATATACTCGTCTGAAAAAATGACATAAACTAAGTTGTATAGAAAATAAAATTGTATATTATCTTAGTCAATCAAACTAATTCTAGACATACATATCAATTCAAACAACTCTATTCAAACGTCTCCCCCAAAATACACTGTTATATAACATGAATTAATATGGAAATAGAAAAAATTTACTTAAAACTGTGCATACTAAACTACTTAAAATTAACTAATAATTTTTAACTTAAAATTATAAACACAATTATAATTAGGTAAAGTACAGATTAGAGTGATATACAAAGACGACTTTGGGAAAGTCACTTTGTCCACCCAAACTCTCTCGGATTCAACGTGAGAGCCTATTTAATAATTGATTGATGTTTTGCGCGCGTGCAGTCGGGACAATAATCGTAGAGCGGTCAATGTAATACAACAATTACTGCAACTAGGTTACGCGATCGTTACATAAACGACCTGCTGTTATAAAAACGGGCAAAAGCTGTGCTGGTCCAGCCAGCCGTCTTCCTTATCATGTCCACGCTTTGTCCCTCTTGCATTTTCACACCGCTCTCAGCCAACACCTGCTTTATCCAACGGCTGATAGACTGAGCCGTTGCAGCACGGAATGGACGTCTTGTTATCACAAATAGTCTGTCCTCGTTCGAAGTTCTTATAGTTTTTGTCATTGAAATATAAGCCTCGAGGGCTGAAGCGGGACAGATATTAATATTCTCCCGAAAATACGGTAAAAACAGTTCCGGCTGTTCGCGGCAGGCGGCGGATGTTTTGATTATGTCCGATATATCTATACTAATACCGCTATAATCTATCGAAATGTTATCTAATTTTATCTGGGAAAGAATCCGAACCCTATGTGATGTGCATAGTGCTAGCAAAATTGCTAATTTTTTTGTAATTTTGTCGATATTAAGCTCTAAATTTGGATGCCAGTTAGAAATGTAGTTAAGAACGATTTGAGGGTCCCAAGTAGAAGGATATTCAGGACGACTCGAGGTGAGTTTAGATGCTCCTGAAATAAGTCGTCTAATCCGATCGTCCGACCCGATCGCATCACCTAGAAACAACGACAAAGCTGAACGGTGACTCTTAAGAGAGTAATAAGTGGATCCTTTCCTAAATTGCTCTGTAAAGAAGTTAATAACTAATGCAATAGAATCATCATGTACATCATACTTATTATCAATACAATATTGCCACCAGAGCTTCAAGGTACTGCTATATTGTTTGAGGGTGTTGTGAGACAGGGATGCAATCATGAGGTCAAGGGCTGATGGCGGAGAGCCACGACGCGTGAACGCCGCCCGCAAGGCTTCGCGACACCCCGGGTAAGGTACGTGTTCTGGGGGTGGTGCTCCCTGAAATGAGATTGTATTACAGACTTACTCGGGTTGAAAAAGTGTATATAGTGTATATTAGACACTAGAAAGTAATGAAGGGAACCACGGCTGGGATGGCCAGCCGGTCTATTACTATATCAGTAACCTCATCGTCGACTACATTCAAAAAAATATTTAAAATTAATGAAAAGGGCGGTAAAGCATAATATAATGTAAAATAATATACGAGTATATGTATAAAATGTATATAATGTATTTTAAAATGAAAATATAATATTTGAGTTAAGTATCAAACTTTTACTGTCATTTGGCTTAGGAGCAAATAATATTGTGGAGATATATTGGTAGCCACATGGAGTACGAGACCATACAGCTCCTAATCAAAGTAGTTTTGGAATGGAATTACAAATTTCTCGATTATCGTCATGGTTGAACATAGAATATAACTAGTACTTGAACAATGTTTTTTTAAATGAGATAGTTATTGCTAGTAAGCCAAGAAGAGAAAGATGAAAAGTTAGTCTTCCTGCGTGTACCTGCGTTATTGCTGCACGTTGGCACGGATTTTGGGCTGATTGAAGTTCTTCGAATATGATTGATTCGTCGCTATCAAGGGCCTCCGAGCTGCTGACGCCGATTTCAGCCGACCTCCCCTGTGTGACTGTCCAAGTAGTAGTAAGAGAAGGAGTAGCGTTCTTCTCAATAACCCTGCTTCCTTTGATTTTTTCTGGAAGCGAGATGCCGAATAGGGTTTCGTCACGCTCGGTATCCTGTATCATGTCCAGAAAATTCTCTTCCAAACTAGGCGTGATCAATTTTTTTCTATGACAAGAAAAAGAATGGTGTAGGTCCGTCAACAGGCCACATCCATCGCTGAGGCACTTTAGGGCCCGGACTTTATGGTCGGTTTTTACCATGGTGTCCATACCTCGATTTATCGCAGAGATACCAGCACCGAGAGCCTGTTGGAAACTGAACATTTTTTTATCCCGGTTTCTCACTTCCTCTGACACTACAGCTGAAATTTCAGCGTTCATTTTAGGTGCTTGCAATAATTTGCAATTGGACGGAATCAGATATTCCTTCATAAGATTGGATTTTTCTTCTTTAGATAAACCTTTCCTCAATAGCGGATCCCATAGGATAGGCAAACTGTCGTGGATGGGTTCACCGAAGGCAGGGCTATACGACGTACACATGTCTATGACAACAGGTGTCTGTGTCAGCGGCGATTGTTGCATAATTGGTTTATTTTTCAAACCTGTTTGCGGTTCATGAAGCTGGGGTTCGCTATTGGATGTACCTAAAATATAATAATAATGGTATATTGTACGTCACGGCTATGAGTAGTGATCGTAATATTACTTATTACTATTATTGAGGATACTATTTAATAATGCAAACTATTGCATAGTCTCGCAGACCATAGAGCTTACTTATTTTTATTAAATATATTTTTATTAGTTGATAAGAAACCGACAAAAAGAAAAACCACTGAAAGGGCTGATACATGATGAGGAATTACAAAAATATATTATTATAATTAAATAACAAAAAAGTTAGAGTTTGAAGACATTCTTAGGAACATTAGGTATTAAGGAGTGGATAGTAAGTTACTAGTTAGGCGAGAAACTAAATAAAGAATCATCTACACTCCAGAGAGAAAATACTAATAATAAATTTCGGGTGGTACACTTATCCGTACCGAGCTATCCCTACTGGTAGGGATAAGTGCAAGTTTTTGTAAATTTATTTTTACCGGTAGGGATAGCACTGCCCAATACCGAGTAGCTTAACAGATCACCAAATATAAAACACATGGACTCTAAAACGAATGAATAATGTAAAATTATAGGTTTTGTAGACAGTTATTTACTAAACTCTTAATCACTTTATCCTTCCATATCATGGATAGATGTAGTGAACAATTGTTTTGTAAACTAAGTAAGTTTTGTAACTAATCTATTCAGCTACTTATGTTGCTGACTGTACAAGTATCCCTACCGACCTATCAGCTACTGATAAGGATAAGGACATGTTTACAGCTACACGAGACTTAACACGGGCACGTATTATTTTCTTAAATAAAAAATCTCGAACTTATTTTTTATATATGTATTTTAAAAATAAATAAATATCCTGGGACATTCTTTTTTACACGCGGTCTTCTGATCCCAAACTAAGCAGAACTTGTGCTATGGAAACCAAACAACTGATATACAACATATACTGTTTTTTTTTCTATATACATACTTATATATATATTTACACCCAGACACAGAAGAAACAGACGTGTTTATTATGCACACAAAATGTTTGTCCTGGGTGGGAATCGAACCCGCGACCTGCGAATTGGCAGTCAAGGTCGCTAACCACCAAGCCGTCTGGCCTGACGCTATTCGGCCAATTAAATATTACATTATTTAATTTTAACAAACTATAACTGTTATTATAAATGAGACATAAAGTTTATTTTTGTTAAATAGTTGAAGAAGCCGTTTATTTTTTCTTTTTGTTTATTAAATTTATGAGTTTAAAACTTGTATTACTATTCCTACTATGTTAATTTACAAGGCTGATATAGGATGAAAATAATGTATGATTTGATTAAAACAAACTTTCGTGGTAATAATATTAGTGTGATCAATGCTTACAATTTAAAGAGATTTCAGGCCATAAGTTGATTTTTTATGTTGTTTTATTGATTTATCATAATATTGTAATAAGAGAAAACATTTGACTAGATTTTGAAAATCATGTTTTGAATTGATTATAAAATATTATTTGGTAACATTATTATTTGTGTGATTTTAATACCGCGCAACTTACTATTTCCATTTTGATAAGTTTATGGTCAAATCATCTCCCCTTAATTGTCGCAAAATTAATCACATTTCATCACTTTAACATTAAGAACCTTTAGAACACATGAATTATCACTTTAACTCGAAAGCCGTTAAAATAAGAAAGTTATAAAGTACACTTTACGTATGATAGATTCGCGGATTTGCACTATTTGCCCTTTTTCAGGCGACCTACCTTCAAGTTTTACGTCATCTGATGAATCGAAAGGGTGTAGTTTGCGACGTATTTTATTCACTTTTTCTTGTAACTTCTTTATTTTTCGTAGATAGTGCACCAATTTATCCTGAGGACTGCGCTTTGGCATTGTGTGGTTTGTGCTCTACGTACAAAAAAGGAATGAAGTTATGCTCCGACTATCTAGTAACAGAGCGATGTTTGAAATTGAATGAACGAATAAATGATCCTACATTGTTATCATACAAATATATGAAGAATGAAGCGATGAGATACCAATTGATATTCACACATACACATCAAAAGTGTCTGAACAGGCGAATAAGATTTTCTGATGTATGAACGGCATTTATATTTGCCAGAGCTGATCATTGTAGGTCGACATTAGCTGCAGTAAATGTGATTGCAACGACTATGATAGACTGTGGACGTGCAATTTCATGCATAAGGAATGATACAATCGCTTCAGCAAAAATAAAAAATAACATTATATTACAGAATTTAAAGAAGAAATTACAGAAAAAATAACTAAGAACTCGATCGCAGCGCTACCTGCCAGGTCAAATTGTGAATTAAAACTATTTAAAAACTCTCTCAAACACACACAATAAGTTTTATCAAAGTCCACTCGTTTAAGAGGGGTGACAAACACACCACATAAGGGTTTTATTTATACACAGATGATTTTTTCAAGTGAGTTCATAAGAGATTTACTTACTGTAAGTGACGATGTCGCTGAAGGTGGTAAGTACACAAAACCTTGAAGAGAACTAATTCACATGTGCGAATGAGACAAATGTTCCAGTAGAGGGTGTCAGGCGGGTACTACAAAGTACCCAACGTGGTTCCTCACGATTTCTTCCTATTTTCTAATTGAAGTATTCCCCAACTCTTGCCGCGGCTATCGATGTCACTGCAAACTGAACTATCGTTGCCCTATTACAATGTCTGACTGAATACCCCCGTTCAGCTTCTGGCTTCCTGGTTATTGTGTCATAATCCACCTGACCCTGAGCGATACCACCGGGTGCCATATATCAAATCGCAAATTAGTGATCTCTAGTATTATAATCAAATAAATTAGTGTAAATTGCAAATCATATGTCCGTTACAATGTTGCGACAATGGTCGGCGGTTATTTCCTGAGGACAATTGCTGTTATATAATCAATCTAGAAGTCGTAAATATGTATTTTTTATGTCAAGTGGGCTGACAAACAGGTAGATGGTCTACCTGATGGCAAGTTACTAGTCATCGCCGCCTAAATCACATCACCAATGCGTTGTCAAATCTCGGAAAGCAGTCGTTTTTAAAGAGTAAGAGACCACTAAATCTCAAACAAATGATCACACGAATATCTTGCATTGTATTAAAGCCCAGGGAGTAATTATTTGAGGCAGGCGGCTGACCGTAGTACTCGTATTTTAAATATAAAACTGTGAAGGAATCTCTGTGTAACAAATCATGAAGTCTGCGCGACTGAAGCCACGGGCAAAAGCTACTACTTTAGTTAAACTATTAAAGAGTCATGTTGATATAATAATATAATATTAAAAGTAAATAAATAAAAAAATCTCCCCCGACATTCTTTATACACTTTTTTTTGCATAAATACATATGTACTTATATAGATATTCAACGCCCAGACAGAACAAATAGACATATTCATGCACTCTTATGTTTGTCGTGGCTGGTAATGGAACCCACGACCTGCGGCGTGGCAGTCAAGGTCTCTAACCACCAAGCCAACTAGCCCGTCAAATCAGCATAGAATTCTGCACCTGCGGTTTTACCCGCGTTCCCGAGGGATATCACATTTTCCCGGGATAAAAAGTAGCCTATATGTTATTTCAGGATATGCTCTATCTATGTGCCAAGTTTCATCCATATCCGTTTAGTAGTTTTTCCGTGAAAGAGTAACAAACATACTTACATACAAATCTTTCCTCTTTATAATATTAGTATAGATATCTGATTGTTAAGTGGATAATGACCCTTGTCAATGACTTGCTCAACTAACAAGCTATCCATATAAGTAATTTATTGTGAAATTATTTAGTTTAGTATCATAGTTCATCATTTGTTTCATCAAAAATAATAATGTATATTCTTATTATAAGATCCTGTGAACCCTATACAAATAAACGATACCTATTTGTTTTTCGAGAAAAAATATAGCCAGTTGTACGAAGATATGGATAATAAGTTTTCAAAATTGATTTTATTTAAACATAATTCTCAATACTAAAAAAGAATTCAAACTTTTGCAGCCATTTATAAGGTAGAGAGTATACAAAATAAAATACTCCAAATTGAGATACTAGATGGCGCTGTTCATTTCTAGATCGCGCTATGGTTACGTTCTCGCGAGTCTTCAAGTATTTTAACATTTCATAGCCGAGTATGTTTATGACCACTTACTACAAGGTAGAAATTTTTGAGTAGTGTACGCCTTCGGAAACGGGGGAGAGTGCATTCATAACAGATTGTAAAAATGACAGATTATACTGTCAGTCAAGTCGTTTGATAAATTATAGCAACCTGGCGGTTATTATAATTTATGTATAGCTATAGGACTATTGATATTTTATAAAATATCAGATTTTCGATATTTTAAAATAAATCAATATCGGAGTTCGGTATTTCGGATAAAAATATCGATAGTCTAATAAATCGGCTTTCATTATATCCGTATTTGATTTTGACGATGGTGATGGTAGCAACGCTATCGACATTATTATTGTATTCCGCATTATTAATGGTGGCTGTCTTAACATTTCGTTCCTCCCTCCGAATAATATCGTTATCGATAAATTCAAATTTGATAGGAAAAATAAAACCAACAGTGTTGTCCCTTAAAAATAACAGTGTTTATTACGATTTTGTTAAACATTGTCTGACCTAAGAGAATGATTTATACAACAAATGAAAGCTAATTTTAAATAATCTTATTTACCTTTAATTAAATATAAATCAAGTTATTAAAGGAAATATATTTTACTGGAAACGCTACACAAAACATTATTTCGCATAACAACATTACGATATTATTCGCGTAACAACAAAAGGACAGTGTGCACAATAATAGCATATTACAATGTTTACATAAAACCAAACATAAACGGTAATAGATTGTAACTGGGGTTTTCGCCGACATAATGCACATTATACTCGTATATTAAAGTATTGTTTTGATACTATTTTATTATTCAAATGTGCCTATAAATTAATATCAATTATAATGGATATAAATCTCAATAAAACTATGACTTTGAGAATAAAAAAAAACTGTTTATTAATAAAATAAAAAGAAACCCTTCGGCCTTTAAGTGTTGATTAAACTTTTGTGTTTGACTCAATGTATTGTGATCATCATAATTATCTACACTAATATTATAAAGAGGAATGATTTGTATTTTTGTATGTAACGAATAAACTCAAAAAGTACTGGATCGATTTTAATCATTCTTTTTTCATTAGAAAGCTACATTATCACTGAGTAATATAGGCTATATTTAGTACTAGATTATTATAGAAATCTTTAGATATTCCTATTAAAACCAACCGAAGGTGTAAAAAAATTAGCCATAAAATGTCTTTCATCGCATACGCTGCGAAGAGTATTAATGATAGGAAAAAAATGTTCGACAATAGATTATATAATGATGAGCTATAGAGGTTTTGCAATTTGGAATGTATTGCAGGTCGTGGGTTCGATTCCCACCCAGGACAAATATTTGGGTGCATGTCTGTTTGTTGTGGTTTGGGTGTAATGTGTATTAAGAAAACAAAAGGTTGTATATCAGTTTTCTGGTTTCCATAGTACAAGCTCTGCTACGTTAGGGATCAGCAGGCTGATTGTGTAATGCTCTTACTATATATACTACTTTTTTTATGTATTTAAAAAAGTAGTATATATAGTAAGAGCCTCATCCCTACTAACATTATAAATATAAATGTAAGTTTGTTTGTTACACATTCACGCGAAAACTACTTAACCGATAATCATGAAACTTTGTACCCATATTCTTGGAGGTATTAGAAGTAACATAGGATTATTTTTGTGCTGGGAAAATGTTAAATCCCTGGGGAACGCGGGTGAAACCGCGGGGGACAGCTAGTATTTAATAAACTGAACTATATTGGGATTAGAATTTGAGACCTTTACTTCTACGATTTTAGTCCATATGATTTACTGCCTTGAGTATCTGTAGTCCAGTTTTTTTCAGCGATGAGGTCTATAATATTGTAAAAATAAGTTTATTCCATTTCAATTCAATTATATTTATCTCCAGTAAATTTGGCATTAATTATAACACCATACACTTGGTCAGGTGTATACAAAACATCTTTCTTTTTTTTTTTTAAATCATTTATTTCAAAGTAAGAAATAACAAAATACACATACAATTTTCCTTGCCAATTTATATAGCTTGTTGGCAAGATACGCTCGTTAACAATAACTATTATTATTTTTCGGTTCGGGTCGTTCAATCGACGAATGCATACTGTCGCCTTCGTTTCGTCTGACTGTGACCCGTTGCAAAAAAACGATGGGTAATAGTTTATTTGTATCCTTTTGTATGGCATATAGGTAAAGTGCAAAAAACACAACGGTTTCTATTCAGGCCCGCGCAACCATCCGAATAAAATGGCATGTATTTAAATCCACTTTGTCCTTACATATTTATGAATGTACGTAAGCAGCTCCCTATTTCAATAGAGCATCTTTATGCTATAGAAAGGTGCCACACAATAGCAATGTCCAGATTTATTCAAACCATTAAAGACAGTAAAATTAAAAACTGCGTATTTCCTTTTATATAGTGGAAAATTACTACTTCTAATTGAGGCACATTTACCACTATCTCTAAATCAAAAATAGCTACTGTCTACTGTACTGACTCCGTATGTCATTTCCTTACTCTAAAATATGTTTGTACGAAATACACACACAGAAAACTACTCCCAACGATCGATTGCCTCTCAACTACCACCAGGTGAACCGATGAAATAGTCAGAATCGCTGAGTGCGATATTAGACGGATATTATGTATTTCTGTTATTAGAAATGTTTTGTTACTTTGCAGGGGACTTAGGATAGATATCCTAAGTACTAATATTAACTAATTATCGAGTATGGTGCTCAATCAGGAATCTCTAATTTCAAGACATCCTACAAGGATGTCGTGTCATAACAGATGACCTAGACGGGGGAAGCCTTCATAGGGTATATCTTAATACGGTTATGGCGTCCAAGAATGTTTTTTGTATATATAAATTCCTGGATTTTTTTAAGACAAGTTTGTTGTTTATTAAACATAACTGATATACTGCACAAATTTTCTTCATAAACTTGTATCTATAACCAATAGACATTGTTCATACACATATCCGATTGGTTTGCCTTGTATGGAAATCGAACCCACGATCTGTGGCGTGGGAGTCACGTCTTTAACCACCAAGCCAATCGCCCCTTTTTAAGTAGGTTATAATAATTCTAAGATTCCTTGGGAACGCGATTAAACTGCAGGCGGAAAGCTAGAATAATATATACCTAATTGTTACAGTAGGTATAATTAATAAAAAGTAATAATTTGTAACTCAAAATAAATTACAGTGGACCCCCGCTAATACGGCCCCTGTCTAATCCGGCACCCCCTGTAATCCGACATGCCTATCACTGTTGAATTTGTTGGAGGCCATATGCATTTGGGTATATACTGGCACAGTATAAATGCAAAGTGTTTGTAATCTATTCGATATTTGAGTGTTGTTCTTTGAGTGTTCAAGTTTCTTTGACACAAATAATAAATGTTCCTGGTAAATAACCACTGTTTAATTCAATATTTCCATTTGAATTTAGGTACACAAATATTATTTAGGCAAGTCTTTAGATAGTATCTAATCATTTTTATCTGTAATTTTAAATAAATAAATTTCGGGACTCTTAAGCAGTACTCTATAGTCCGACAAATTCGATAGTCCGACACTGCCCTGCAAAACGTTTGTCGGATTACCGCGGGTTCACTGTATATTTACATGTTTTTATTTAACACGTTATTAAAAAATATATGTGATTCTGTACATAAGTTGCTAAAACTGAAATCAAACGATATCCTCTGTCTGCTGGGATTTGGCTTGTTCTAGCTTGAAGTTGTGCATTTTCTGCAAGCATGCATTGTGTGGTGGCCTGACAATGCTTAGTTTTCGCTAGCCTTTCTTCAATTGCCAGAAAACTCTCAGACATAATCGCCACCTGAGAGCGAAATTGAGAAAGAGGGGTTGCTCTCATCTAAATTTTGACAGGCCAGTTGGCTTGGTGGTTAGCGACTCTGACTGCCAAGCCGAAGGTCGCGGGTTCGATTCCCACCCAGGACAAATATTTGTGTGCATGAACATGTCTGTTTGTTCTGTGTCTGGGTGTAAATATCTATATAAGTATGCTTTTAGAAAAAAAATAGTATATGTAGTATATCAGCTATCTGGTTTCCATAGTACAAGCTCTGCTTAGTTTGGGATCAGAGGGCCGTGTGTAAAGAATGTCCTAGGATATTTTATTTTTATTTATTTAAATGTCTCAATGTATGCCGCAACTGACGTCGAAATGTGTTCGGTTTCAAACTAAAACATTAATGGACATAATTAAAATAATAGCAAATGTATGAACCTAAAATAACATTCGAGGCTCATAAGCATTAGCATTTCCTTGGGATTTATCAGCGTATTGAGAGCGCAGCGTGAGAAACTATAGCTATTCCTAATCAGATGGAAGCAATTATGCCCACCCATATGAACTATTAGGAATCCCATTTTCGTTAGTTATCTCTAGCAGTGGCTAGGATAGAATCAATCAACATGAAAATTAAATAGTGGCAAAGATTCTTTCCTCGATTGACGTAAAGGGGCACTTCTTCAGGTGGACTTCTTCCATTTCTATTTTGTAAAAATGATAAGGCGCCTAGAGCTGTTTTTACCGAGCCCTACTTCCTTCCAATACTATACAAAAAAAAATTATATCCAGCATCACAAATCACACAATTACCTTCTTACCTAGATTGCATATAAAAATCAGTATTTATTACTTTATTTTATGTAAAATAAAAAATTGTAAAAAACTGTAAAATTATTGACATTTTCATCGTTTTCTTCTGACGTCTGTTTTTTCTCATCGAATACTCTAATGGCTACAGAAAACATACTAAACATAAGGATTTAATCCACGTCCAATCCAGCGTGTAATTATAGATTTATAATAGTTTTGTAAAGTACATTGTTAATAAATATGAGTCAACTGTAGTATGATATTTGTCAAGCGATACGCAAACTTTGATTGAGCATTTATTAAAATAATCCAATGGAATAGATACATCGCAAAATAAATTAGGTAACCATTGACATAAATGATGTATTTTTATGAAGCTGTATTAAAACACAAAAATCGTTAACAACGTGAAGAAAAAATTTCCACCAAATATAACTCTTTTGCACAACATCAAGAACATTTATTTAAATGAATCAAACAAAAAGTAAAATGAAAGGGAAGTTTATAAAAAGAACACAAATTTACTTTCGAAAGTTGAGCACGGACATCTATCAGAAGCTGTGCGTCATCGAGTGCGGAAAAAACCGGCTTGCATAGAAAATTTTACATCGCGCAAACTGTGACGTAGTGCGATATAAATTTTTCCATTGCATTGATTTTTGGCGCATGCGATACGATGTCGATACGTTTGCGATAGATGTTCGTGCTCAGGAATATAAATATACTGAAAAATGTTCATATGCTTTCGGGCTTCTTTTAAATTAATGCAGTTAGTACTTGCGGAGGCTTTTCGATGTTTTTAAACAATTATATTTAATGATTTTTAATAGAATATTACATTGGGCAAAAATATTTTCTAGTGTAGGGGTGGGACGGCTCAGAAAAGAGTGATTTACGTCTTTTTAATTATTTTTGAAGTGATTACTTCTTATGGGAGGGTAAACCGGTTCCATGCGTAACGCGTTACTACGGTACTACGTTACGCGGTTCCAGACTAACTTCTTTAAAAAATGTGTTGCTTATTATATATACAATAAGCCAATTGTTACTTTTATAGGATTAACTAATGATACTAATAATGTACATATACAAAATTCTAATTGTGAAGAATTGTAATTAAGAATAAAATATGTATATTTCTTATTAGATATTTAAATCTCTTTTTAAATCCATATTAATCAGTTTTATTGCAGTTTATGGAGCGATGATATATGCAAGCTGGCTGGCAGCGGTTGGAAACAAAGAGCTGAAGATCGAGCTCAGTGGCGTGCCATAGGTGAGGCCTATGTCCAGCAGTGGACGGAGATAGGCTGATGATGATGATGATTAATTAGTTTACATTTAATAATCAATAAAAGATTTTAATAATAAATAACCTTTCCTTACATGATCATCTTAATATACCTACATAAAATTTAAGTAAAAAAAACTTAAGCTTTTCTCACGTAAAACAATTTCAATATTAAATAGTTCAGTAGTTAATTAGTTTTAGACACCCGATATCTGTATATTACTATTCATTACATTAAAGTTTAATTTAAGTGAGTAAATAATCCGAAGCCAGTTACTTAATATCACAACTTGATTAAATAACAAAAACTCCAATTCCACATAGCTGAGGCCTGAACCGACCAAGGTAAGTGATGAACCTAAAAGGGTACTAGCTCCCAAGAGAAACACCCGGAACACACCAGCATGAAGAGAGATTGAGAGTGGTAGCTAGCCAGGCCTGAACTACAAAGCTTTTGCTCATTAAAGGATTCGAAATCTCGGCGTTCATCCATTATTTATATACTAGTGGTGGCCTAGCGATCGAAATTCACCCGTAATTCTGTATAAATGGTAATTTAAGTTTCATCTTTATTGATATTTTTGTCAGATTACAGTTATATCCTCTACTAGCTGTCCCCCGCGGTTTTACCCGCGTTCCCGTGGGATGTCGCATGTATTATACATAAAAACCTTCCTCTGCAATAACTCTATCTATTAAAAAAAACCGCATCAAAATCCGTTACGTAGTTTTAAAGATTTAAGCGTACATGAAAGAAGCGTACATAGGGATATAGGGACAGAGAAAGCGACTTTGTTTTATACTATGTAGTGATGATCATTGATACAACATTTTTGAATTTTCTTCTTTTGTGTCTGCTAGGAGCGTATCACAAATACGTCATTATATGTTTGACATTGGCTGTATGAAATGAACGTAAGCTATTTCTATTGTAAAATATGTGTGAGTATGTCAAACGTATGGTAGTATAATGTTTTAATAATGTTAATGTATTTCTAATGCATTTTATATAAAAAAAAAATATCTTCTCTGTATAAAATATTACTGCGTCAAATGTCACGTTATCCGATCGCGCAATTTTCTTAAAGTTTTCGCTTCACGTTTTAATATAGGTCGATACCTACATTAAAACGTGAAGCGAAAACTTGCTGAAATAAGGGTCTCTCAAAACATAAGTTAACCGCGCGGTCATGACGTACGTTATGAAAATTTAATGAACCTAGTTATGTACCTATTTTCATAAAAAATAAAACTTTTCTGAAAAAACTACATATATTGTATTGAAATTAGTAGAAAGGAGAACTTAAAGAACAAGCCAGTTTACGAACATTTTAATGTTTAAATTAGGGATCATCATCATCATCATCAGCCTATCTCCGTCCACTGCTGGGCATAGGCCTCACCTATTAATTAAATCAGGGATGTTATGGATATAAAATGTTGGATTCGAATATGGACCAGGGTAGGTATATGAATACTATTATATCGGTTTCGATTACTTTTACGGATATGAATTTATTGCAGATTATCCGATAGTTTCGGTTACGGATATAAGATTTTTTAGGAATTGTAAGCGGCACATACAAATAAAAACTAAGCAAGGAAATTATTTCTTAGCTATCGTTCAATTTATAATAAACAAAAACAACTAGTACAACTTTTGTATTAGTTCTTATTAAACTTATATCGGATTAACTATTATACGGAATTATTTTGTACAAAAATTCATCTAAAACTTAATTCATAAGGACTCCAACATAATTGTTAGATATTAGTTGAGATCGAATTCAATTAAACTGCCTTTTTAAGACCCATTAGTATAAAGTTAAACCTAAATGAATGGGTGTAAAACCTGTCATAAAGTATCTCATTTAGTTCGAAACTTTTATATCAAATTCGGTTATGGTTTCGCATTTTTTTTTGGATATCCGATAGTTTCGGTTATGATTACGGATATCCATAACATCCCTGTTTTACCTACCTTAAAGAAGGCAGATGGAACTGAATCATTGGTAGACAAAAAGGGATTCTATAAATGATTAATACGATTGCTCTTCTTTTTAAATGATGTATACATTGGTGGATATTTTACACAAGTTATTTTTACCCACAGAAATACACTAGAGGCGTCTAAGACGCGCCGGGAGTCGTGAGACCAAATCCAACAATTAACTCCAGGAAATGATGAAGGAAAATATCGTGAGGAAGCCGCAACTCGATGGTACAAATTGTAAATACGTCACTAAGCACCTGCATCAAAATTTCTGAGGCATTCCCAATCAAGATATTGTCGTTACCACTTATAGCTCAATCAGTTACCAATTGATCTAGATTTATATTATTACCAGTCGGTCCCCGTTTTCACTAGTATTTTCGTTAGGGAAAGTCTATGTAGGCAACTAATATTCCATACCATAAAATATGTCAGTGCATAACACGTCGATCCATTGTTCTGTTGTTGGTTGAAAAAATAACCCAACAACACTTGGATATTTATAATATTACCTTTCATACTTCATTTTTATCTGACGTCTTCTGCTTATAAACTTACTATCCAGTGTCAAGTTAACTTTTAGTTTTATGAATAGAAATATTCTTTATTTATGTAGGATATCACAGGCTCTTATATCGTCATTATATCTATACTAGCTGTACGCTGCGGTTTCGCCCGCGTTTATAAATAATAAATAAATAAATATCCCCGGGACATTCTTTACACACGGCCATCTGGTCCCAAACTAAGCAGAGCTTGTACTATGGAAACCAGATAACTGATATACTACATATAATACTTTTTTTTTTTTTTTCTAAATACATACTTAAATAGATATTTACACCCAGACACAGAACAAACAGACATGTTAAATGTTTTATCGATATCATATACTTATAGCCTATATCCACCTGCGAAAAATTCTGCGTTGAATGGCAGCAGTCCCATCCCAATATGTTCAGTAGTTTTGAGGTGATGGTGCGTGAAAGGAAACCTATTATGTTAATTATAGATATTAATAACGAGGGGTGATAGTGTCAATTTTTATACATATTTTTTGACATATATTTGTAAATGTCGAGTCATTATGAAAATAAAATTATTTTTTCTTTCACACATATTCTTAAAATTTCAAATTAATAGAATATTTTTACTTTTTAGTTTGGTTTTCAAATAATGCGTGCTTTTTAGTTTTCATTTCAAACTATAGTTTATTTTTAGATTGTTAGTTCGCGTAATCGTAAAAGCGTATTTTTTTTAATGCGTATAGAAAAGCGTTTAACATTATTAGAACTAGCACTCTCAAATATAATGTAGGATGTTCTAGGATTAATTAATATTATTTGGAGAAACTATTGAGGACCACAAGGAGTACATTTTATATTACAAAGGCGAAACAAAAGGAAACTATGGAATGGGATTCATGATTAAAAAAGATTTAGCAGGAAACAGAAGATTTCAAGGGTATATCAGAGAGAATAGCTGTACTCAATCTGAATGTGCCATCGCACAAAAACAAATAGTTGATTATTTAAGTTTACGCCCCCACAGAACAGTACGAGGAACAATCTTGACAAGCCAGTTGCCTTGGTGGTTAGCGACCCTGACTGCCAAGTCGCAGGTCGCGGGTTCGATTCTCACCAAATCTAAATTTTAGTAATAAAATAAGTTTAATTCTCACAAAATATCTGCATAAGTATGTATTTTTTTTAAAGTAGTAATTTTTTCTGTGCATGAACATGTCTGTTTGCTCTGTGTCTGGGTGTAAAATATCTGTTTAAGTATGTATTAAAAAAAATGTAGTATATCAGTTTTCTGGATTCCATAGTACAAGCTCTGCTTAGTTTGAGATCAGATGGCCGTGTGTAAAGAATGCCCCAGGATATTTATTTATTTATCTGCCAAAGATCTCTTCTATGAACAACTAACACCAGTCATTTAGCAGTCGCACAAGATCGTAATGTTGATCGGAGATATGAATTACAGGATTGGCTCTCAATAAACAGGAGAAGAAAATGTAATTGGAAAATTTGGGTTTGGCAGAAAAAGCAGCAATGACAAAAGAATGATCAATGTGGCCTTTGAAAACAATCTTGCATTTATGCATTGAATAGCTATCGTTAAAAATACAAAGAAACAATGGACATGGCTATTACCAGATGGAAACTATAGAAATGAAATAGAATATAAAGCAACTAATAATAGAAAAGCTTTCTATGATGTAAGTGTTATTAAAACAACTGAATTTTAACACTTAACCACAGAATGGTCAGCGCAATAATAAATAGTACAGAGCCGAAAAAACCCAGAAACAATTTTAATACAATAAAAAATATTAGTGGACACACAAATGAAGTAAAAAATGAAACAGACGTAAGATACGAAAAAGGAATAAACGAAATTTATATACCACTATACGCTCAATTGGCATAACGTAAGAGATGTTATTACGGAAAGTAGGAGACACCTTAAGAAGTGAATTGCAGTGGAAAAAGAGTACAATTATCGCTTTACACAAGAAAAGGGATCGGGATAAAATTCGAAAATTATGGACCAATTAGTTTGTTGTCAGGTTTATATAAAGTATTTTCAAAATTGATTCTAAATAGGGGTAATAGACGAAAAATAGCCAATCGAACAAGCTGGATTCCGAGAGGAATTCTCAACCATCGATCATATACATGTATTAAAACAGTTAATAGAAAAGTCAAAAGAATACAATAAAGCGCTTTATATAGCGTTTGTGGATTACAGTAATTAGCCATTAAAAGAAGAGTTGGAAAAGATATTGGTCGCTCAAGGAGATACCCAAAAGCAAATGTTTTACCATGGCAGCTTAGAGAAAAGTTCCCAACTCGTGCATCTTACCTCGCCTGACGTCAGGGAGCCAAACGTGACCCCTAAATCAAAAACACCTGTTAAAACTGAGATCATGCCAGCGGGGAATGGAGAGAAGTATGATGGGTGTCACTAAAAAAGGTCGATTAAGAGCAGTTGAAAAACGATCCAGAACCAAAGTTGAGGATATAATAAAAAAATTAAGACTGTTGAAATGGCGATGGACAGGACACGTGAGGGTAGAAAGTAAGTTAAATGGACACAAATTATAACAGAGTGGCAACCACGTGATGGCAAACGGAAAAGGCAAGTAAAGAGATGGATAGACGACATAAGCTAAATGGAGGCGCTACCTGGTCTAGAAAAGCTAGAGACAGAAATTACTAGAAAGAACTGGAAGAAGCCTATGTGTCACAGGGCACGCTATTCACTAAACCGAAAAACCCGATGTGTAAATTTAAGATTTTGTAATACTATTATATTATCCTTGTGTTTAGTTCTTCAGCAATAAAAGCTGAATAATAAAAAATAATTTACTCATACCTACTTATACATATTACTTATCTTGGTATACTGCTGTCTGTACTTCGGGTTCGTTGACCTGTGACTTCTTTATTTTTATCCATGTACGTCAATCGGGATAACTAATGACGTTTTAAAAAGCCTCCTTTTCTTTCGACATTATGAAAATAAAGTCATTGTGATTTATTTACGTCCCTCTCGTCGTTATTGCACATGTATGGCTTCTGCGACGAAAAATATTTCCAAAGTATTGCGCAAAATCTAGAAAAGTTTTAATTGTTAATTTTAACCATACATATATTTATCTTTTATATGTTATTTTAAGAAAACTCACAATCTCATCTTTATTTTAGAGAGTACAAATAAAAACAGATCAAAAATATGTCTTTCTATTTTCACACACTATTTACCGAAACTACTGAACCGACTCCATATGTGGTTTACGACTACATAGTTACTAATAGGTATACAATAATCTTCAATTACTACCTGATCTAGATACGCGGCAGTGTGTCTAGCCATGTTCAAGGAAAAAAGAACTGGCGACGGAGCAGCCGTGTGTAATAATACTACACAAACCATTTCGAGCTACTTCTGACCCTTTCACAATTCAAAAACTATTTAACCAACATTAAATGAATTATAACAATAATTGAGATCAGTAAATTTACAAAAATTAAACCTAAACTTATTAAAGCCCCATTAGCATTTTTATGACTGACACACGCTCACTGACTTATAGATCACAAACATAACCCACTTCCAGATGACCTAGGAACTTGATATTTGGCATCAAGGTAGACTAAGTACCTGGATGGCCGAGCATTGCTCGGGATTTCTTTACTAACGTGACTTCTACCGATCTTCTATTCTCTTTTTTAAACCTATATATATACCTACATACGAATTAGATGCGATAATAAAGGGTTCCCAATAACAGTACTTCTCACAAACGATGTAACTTGGAAACCTACCTTCTAATGACATTGTAGCAGTTTTCATTACCTAAAAACACGGATAAAACGACATTTTCTGAAAATGAATCCTAGCTAGATCGATTTGACGCCCCCGAAACCCCCTGGATACTAAATTTCATGAAAACCGTTGGAGCCGTTTCCGAGATCGTAATTATATATATATATATATATATATATACTAATTCATATTGATATTTCTTATTGTTCTTCTTTTCTTGTTTGTTCTTATTGTATCAATTCTTGTATATATATATATACATTGCTCGTTTAAAGGTATTAGATAGATAGATATTTATTAAGGTAACACAGGAACCCAATAGTGTTAGTACGTTCTACACTAAGTTTGTTGGAGCGAACATAAAACTAACAACCATATACAAAGGAAAAATCTAAAAACTAAAAATTATTGATAATAATTAGTATCAATAAGTAATAACAATATTAATTGTTAGTAGTACAATGAAGCGAGAACTGTTTCTTAGAGTAAGTGGCTGGTAAATCCATTTGGAAAAATAGGGAAGGTACATTGCGACGTCGAAAGCATCAATAATGCAGGTAATATTACAATCAATATGAATTAGTTTCACATACTATGTAAGTATGCTATTAGGTACTATCCACAAATTACAAGGCCTGAGTCTAGACAACGCTCTTCTCGACATAGCGCACCCTTAGTACGATAAGGGTTTAACTCAAAATTTTGCAAAACGGAGTCACGATCATAGAGTGACTAAACAAAGTACGTTCTATCCGAAAAATAGTAAAATATAGTCAATCTAATGATAGAATAAGCATACCAATACTTCAGCCTCTTTAACACCGGGACCCACCCTCCCCGCTCAGTGCAAAAGTGACCCAATCAGAGATGTGACAAAAGTGATTTTTTTAGTTAAGCCACTATCGTTCTAAGGGTGCGATAGGCGTCATAATATTTAGCAAAGGGTAAGCTTACATCAAGAGTTAAAACAATAGATGGAGTATTTCATGCAAATATTGAATCAAGTCGAATCAACGCAGAGTTCTATAGTAGAATACAACCCCCTACGCACGTTATACGACTTGGCCAAATGAAGAATAAACAGTAAACGTGGAAGAAAAATTGCATATAATTAATGAGCAATTCATTCTAATATTTAGAATGTGCGAGAGCATATGGAAAATAGAAAAAAAAATTAAACTATACAACGTCAACGTAGGAAAATAGAGTAATTTTACAAATAACAATGTATTAATTGTGAATATTAATAATTTCTGAACAAACAGTAATCATATCCCATCAAAAACATAAATGTGAAATGAGAGCCAAGTTCAATATTAAGAATAAGCGCCATTATCGAGTTCGCCGATTAATTTAAAGCGATAAAATTAAGATCTATATGGGTACCAAGTTCTGTGCAGAAAATCCTAAAATTTTAGTAACCAGAACGTACAATATTCTAAATTACGGGTGTATTTAGAAAAATAAAACGTAGTATATGTACTAGGTATATCAGTTATCTGGTTTCAATAGTACAAGTTCTGCTTAGTTGAGATCAAATGGCTGTGTGTGAACTGTGTCCCAGGATATTTATTTCTTATATAAATTTATATAACAACTAGCTGACCTGGCAAACATTGTTTTGCAACATTTACTTTATTATAAACTAGCTGTCCCCCGCGGTTTCACCCGCGTTTCCCAGGGATTTAACATTTTCCCAGCACAAAAATAATCCTATGTTACTTCTAATACCTCCAAGAATATGGGTACAAAGTTTCATGATTATCGGTTAAGTAGTTTTAGCGTGAATGTGTAACAAACAAACTTACATTTATATTTATAATGTTAGTAGGGATGAGTATGTATTTAAAAAAGTAGTATATATAGTAAGAGCATTACACAATCAGCCTGCTGATCCCTAACGTAGCAGAGCTTGTACTATGGAAACCAGAAAACTGATATACAACCTTTTGTTTTCTAAATACACATTACACCCAGTCCATAACAAACAGACATGCACCCAAATGTTTGTCCTGGGTGGGAATCGAACCCACGACCTGCAATACATTTCAAATTGAAAAACCTCTATAGCTCAACATTATATAATCTATTGTTGAACATTTTTTTGTCCTATCATTAATACTTTTCGTCAGTCCGTCAGTCCATCCGTCCGTCAGTCCGTCAGTCTGGCAGTCCGTCAGTCGGTCAGTCCGTCAGTCTGGCAGTCCGTCATTTCGTCAGTCCGCCAGTCCGCCAGTCCGTTACTCCGTCAGTCCATCAGTCCATCAGTCCATCAGTCCGTCAGTCCATCAGCCCGTCAATCTGTCAGTCCATCAGTCCGTCAGTCCATCAGTCTGGCAGTCCGTCAGTCCGTCATTCCGTCAATCCGTCAGTCCGTCAGTCAGCCGGTCAGTCAGTCTATCAGTCCGTAATTCGTAAAAAGAGACTTATTGAAAATAGTGTGAAGTGTTATAGTTAGTATAAATCTTGGCAATAATCAATAGCAAAAAGTGTCGAGACCGGCTACGTTCCCATCCCTACTCCGCGATGATTGCTGGATGAGAGGTGACAACGGTAAACTATCAATAAGGATTATTATTATAATTATATATTATATATATATATTATATTATTATTATAATAATAATAATCCTGAGACATTCTTTTACACACGGCATCTGATCCCAAAACTAAGCAGAGCTTGTACTATGGAAACCAGATAACTGATATACTACATATACTACTTTTTTTTTCTAAATACATACTTATTTAGATATTTACACCCAGACACAGAACAAACAGACATGTTAATGCACATAAATGTTTGTCCTAGGTGGGAATCGAACCCGCGACCTTCGGTTTGGCAGTCAGAGTCGCTAACCACCAAGCCAACTGGCCTGTCAATCGATCAGTTATCGACCGGCGAAGGCGGAAAATCAAATTGAATTGAGAAAAAAATCATAACTAAAGGAAATTATTAAAAATAAAAGAAGTTAAAATCGCGATGGTAAAATAGGGGTTGATCGTAGAGAGGTGGAAAAGTAAGAGTAATATATTTTTTTTATTCCAAGTCATGACAAAATAAGAATTAAAATCTTGCCAAAAAAAATTCAGATTTATAATTTATAAATAAAAAATTGGGGTTGATTGTAGAGGGTTGAAAATTCAGGGTTGTATTTATTTTTCGATGCTGTATCATAAAAAAATAAAAAAAAATCTAAAAATTAAAAAGAAAAATTGGTGTGGACTACCCTTTACATTTAGGGGGATGAAAAATAGACGTTGGCCGATTCTCAGACCTACCCAATATGCACACAAAATTTCATGAGAATCGGTCATGCCGTTTCGGAGGTATCTAACACTGTGACGCGAGAATTTTATATATTAGATTTCTTGTTTCTTAGTGCTACCACAATATTTTCTACTTAATAGGTAACATAAATTGTAAAATTTTAACAGAAAATTACTAAAAATAATAAATATCCCGGGACATTCTTTTACACACGGCCATCTGACCCAAACTAAGCAGAGCTTGTACTATGGAAACCAGATAACTGATATACTGCTTTTAATTTTCTACTAAATACATACATATATAGATATTTACACCCAGACACAACAAACAGACATGTTCCTGCACACAAATGTTTGTCCTGGGTGGGAATCGAACCCGCAACCTTCGACTTGGCAGTCAGGGTCGCTAACCACCAAGCCAAATGGCCTATCAAATCTATCTTTGTATATATAATTCTTCTGTACGTGTGTTGGCAGTGAACTCCTCCTAAACGGCTGGACCGATTTGAATGATTTTTTTTTGTATGCGCTTGGAGGCGCCCTAGGTGGTTTAGATTCACAATTGGACCCGGTAGGTGCCGCTGCGAGCGAATTCCTGCATTTTTGTATGGACTTATTTCGACAGAACGACGTCTGTCCGGGCAGCTAGCTTATTTATAAAATGCAAATATTTCACTTGGGATGAGCTTGACTCAAGATTTGACTTAGAAAATTTTACCAACAAACCAAATTTCAGTAAAGATAAGTTCATTAGACAAATATAATTTAACAAGTAGCCAAGTTCCTATTTCTCATTTATGTTTGATGGGATAATTATTACCCGAATACATAAAGAAATATGCAGCGTAAAGCTCTGCATCTTTGTTGAGTCGATAGTATCCTGGGGCTCGAATCTGTAAGGAAAATGACACTAACTTGATGCATGTTTCGTCGCGGGCCCCGTGCTCTGTCTCTTTCGCTAACTACGCTAATACTACTAACGTGAGAGAAATGCTCTCCGAGGCCTCCGTGAAACGGCTCGCCGACGAAATTTGTATTATTTGAAAAAGGATGGCTGTTAATAAATTCAATATGTGGCGTAGGTTTTTCCTGGTAGCGAGTATTCTGTGTAACAGCCGTTTCCAATGAACATTATGTAAAATGAATATTGTAAATTGTATTTAATGAGACTGTATTACTATTAACAATGATGTCTGTGACTGCGTTCAAAATATATTATTTTTATAACATTTTTTAAAAAGGAGATGGTAATTTTTCTATGGATGGTAAAAATTATGATTCAAAACTGATTTCCTTAAATTACCTAAAAATTATATCATACTATCTGTTCCCAGCAAAAATTGCTTTGAGACTTTATATTTATTTTATCAGGAACCATCACCAGCGTGTCTATTTACCTATATATGTATAACTCAAAAAAAAAATCAAAATTCAAAACCATTTATTCAGTTTAGGCCTTCGGAGGGCACTTATGAAGGTCAAATTTAAAGTTACTGAAGCTACAACCCTTACACTTTTATAAGCGTAATATTTATTTATAACAAGCTGCCCTATTAAAAACTTTACATGAAAATTTATCGTAATACAATTACTATATTCGATAGCTGACCCGACAGTTGTTGTCCCGTTTTAACTATGAATATTGAATTCGAACAGGTACGATTAATAAAAAAAAATCAAAAAACATAGTATTTATGAATGGAATATTTTAAGATACACAACAATTGAACTTTTAATATGTGGCGTGATTGCTCTTGATTGAACTAACAGTGATGAACACACACTTCTCAAAAACTAAGTGTTAAAATATTCATAAATATTCCGATTGAATCGACTGTGAAATGTGCACTAAATAATGATAAATTAATTTTGTTTATCAATATAATTCCGACCTATGCCTCTGTTTTAAACAATATTGTCAAGCACTTATATCAAACAACATAAGGTTTCATTATGAGAGTTTATATGGTCAAAAGCGGTAAGCTTACTATAGAAAAATTTATATGGTCGTTATGTTATCTTAATTTTTTGAAATTGTCCACTCAACTTTCTTAATTTTTTCTTTCATAGACCTTGAGAAGATCTTCTCATGACAGTAACAAACACAACAAAAAAAGAATTAGCGATATAGGTCAAGCCGTTATGAAGTTATGCGGGTACATACATTTCGCAGATACATTTATATATAATAGGTTGGGGAAAAACGTGTCGTCGCATTTTTTAAGAAAATTCAAAATATTTTTTAATATAGTTTTTTAAAGTATGTAGGTACCATTATGTATGATAACTTTTTGCCATCTTGTAGGTAGGAACATGATCCCATTGCTATAGAAATTTTGGGACTTCTGATCAAAATACCGCGACAAGTGGTTTTAGCAGTCCTCTCGTGATGTTAACCTGACACTGCCTAAAGAATTCTGAAGAGACCGAAACAGGTGGAAATCTGAAGGTTCAAAGTCAGGACTATACGGCGGATGCATTAATACCTCCCAGCCAAACTCTCTTAATTTTTGCTGAATGGCTAAAGATGAGGTCTAGCGTTATCATGATGAAAAACCACAAACCACTGTTTTTTTTTTATTCCTTTATTACAGGCTCAAAAATAACAATAAAATAATGATTACATAGTACCAAAAACCACAAAGGTTTGTGACAATACTACACATGTTGAGCTTACATTGACAAAAACACACAATACACTGTTAACAAAACATTATACAACATGTAAATCTTAAAGTTAAGTAAAAGATATACTTCGAAGAAACAATACTTTGGATAATACTATTATATATATAATATACTATTTACGAGATCAATATCAATAAATTTTCGGGGAAACAATACAGGGAACATACGAGTACGTGTGTACATACATTACTCAGTCTGTAACTTATTGAGGAAATAAGATTTAAGTTTGCGTCTGATATTTGTTGGTGTTAAATTCTCACGTAAATCGGAGGGTAGGCTATTGATTAGCCGAGGAATAAGATAGGCACTAGTTCGTTCGCCATATATATTATTCGCTCGGGTCGTACAAAGCCGGTTTTGAACGACAGCCCTCGTGTGTACAGGATGTTCAATTACCTTTTTAATGCACTATTAAAAAAAAATTAACTAACATATGTTTTAATTGTGTTTGAATAGGTAAAACTTTACAGTGTTTGAAGAGGCCATTATCATTATTGTGTAGTTGGTATTTAATTTTTTTCGATACTATATTTTGAAGATTTTTTACTTGTAATTTATAAATCTTATTTAAATAGATGTTGTAAGTGCAGCCGTAGCTGCAGAGCCCATACTGGATATGCGTGTCAGCCTGGGAGTTGTATAACATTAATTTCACATTATGAGGTAATCTATCTTTTAGAATTGTTATATTAGCCAGGAATTGTCTAAGTTTAGTGCAAACATATTCTATGTGACTATTCCAATTGAATTTCTATCTACTTGAAGTCCAAGATACATCAGACAATCTACAATATGCAACAATCTACAATGCATGGACAGTTACACATAGCATTGTTTATATGAAGACATTGATGTTCGTGAGATACTATACGTTTTATCGGTTGATATTTGGCATATGGGGATTTTATAACTAACATTTTAGTTTTGTTTGCATTGAGGACCAAACCCGCATCATGGCACCATTTAGCAAGGATATTAAAATCAGACTGTAAGTAACTATGTGCTTTATTAGGGCCCTTATCATAAGCCACGAGACATGTGTCATCGGCAAACTGGTAACACGTACAGTTATTAACGCACTTATACATGTTATTGACGTATGATAAAAAATGCAGTGGTCCTAATACTGATCCCTGAGCCATTCCTTCTGTTACCGTTACGGGTGCACTGTCCTAATTATTTATCCTCACTTTGTAGGATCGGTTATTTAAGTAGTTGTCACACCAGTTAAGAAGAGGACCACGGATACCGCACTTGTCTAGTTTTTGGATCAGCTGATTGTGTTGCAAAGTATCAAAAGCCCGCGAGAAATCAATAAACAAGAATAGAACATGGTTTTTGAGGTTAAGTTGTTCATTAATCTCATCAGTAAATTTCAATAAAAGATCGCTGGTACCCTTTCCAGCCTGGAAACCGATTTAGTTCCGATAAATTACTTCGTGCGTAGTGTAAAAGTATGAATCTGTTTGCAAATATATTTTTCTACGATTTTTATCTATCGCGGATAATAGAGTAATAGGACGGTAATTTTCATAAGCATCTCGCCTACCTTTTTTATGAACTAGTCTAACGCAACCTAACTTTAATTCGTCTGGATAAGAACCAGTTTCAACACTGCAGTTAATAAGGTCAGCGATAGCAATTAATTCCAGCCGCTTTCTCTCAACTTCTTGCTGTAATCTTATCAGTTGTTCGCAGTAGAGTTCAGAATCGATGGTCCTGCCTGGTGGTAACAGCTCATAATGAATAATGCCCTTCCAATCCCACCACACACACAGCATCACCTTGTTGCGAGTTATCCCGGGTTTCACCACAGTCTGTGAAGCCTGACCGGCCTTTGACCACGTCCTTATTCGCACGTTCTTGTCGTACGTGATCCACTTTTCATCACCAGTTATCAGCTTCTTCAAAAATGGTTCGATTTCATAACGTCGTAATAAAGAATCACAAATGAGTACACTGTTCTTTAGCTTTTTTGTGTACCCAGTTTTTTTCAAATGCGCCAAAACTGTTTTGTGGTCAATTCCCAGTTCTTCAGCTACGTCGTAACTACTGATATGCCGATCTTGCTCCACTTTTTCAAAAATGGCATCCATTTTATCCGTAATGGGGCGACCAGAGCGACGTGCATCTTTGCCATCAAAATTACCGGATTGAAAACGCTTAAACCAAATTTGTGCTACTCTCACAGACACTGCACTAGGTCCATAAACATCGCAAATTTTTTTCGCGGCTTGCGTTACATTTTTACCTTTTTGTAGTAAAATTTTAAAATGTATTGAGTTTCTTCATTAGATTCATTCATCTTGACGGTACGAAAAACAATTGAAAATCACACATTTTCCTAATTTGAGTTTGGAATTATGTTCTTTAAAATGTAAACTTTCAATGATACCAAAACCAGCCAGATACAAATAGTATAGCCAAAGAGATTTTATTACAAGTTCATACCTTTGTTCAAGGCCAAAGATCCTAGTGATCCAACCAATTATAGGCCCGTTTCTATCTTGCCAGCCCTAAGCAAAGTATTCGAAAAGATTATTTTAACGCAACTACTTGCTCACTTTAATTTAAATAAACTTTTACACAGTGAGCAGTACGGTTTTACTAAAGGTCGCTCCACTATTGATGCCGGGGTAGCACTCTTAAAACAAATTTTCAACGCTTGGGAAAAGTCGCAGAATGTTATTGGAGTGTTCTGTGATTTATCTAAAGCTTTTGATTGTGTTGACCATCAGACACTTACGCGTAAATTAGACTATTATGGAGTTAAGGGTGCAGCACTTAATTTGATGAAATCGTACCTTAGTGAGAGAACTCAAAGTGTTAATGTGAATGGAGTTAAATCATCTGGTTCTCCTGTGCATATGGGTGTACCCCAAGGCTCTATTCTAGGGCCTTTTCTGTTTTTAGTATACATCAAGGACCTACCATTTTACGTAAGAAATACCTGTGGAATTGTACTGTTTGCTGACGATACCTCACTGATTTTTGGTGTTGATAGACTGAAATACAATTATGACGATGTAAACGGTGCATTAGCCCAGGTATTAAATTGGTTTACTGTTAATAATCTTGTTTTAAATGCAAGAAAAACTAAATGTATTAAATTTGCATTACCCAATGTTAAAAAACTAGGCTGTAGTATAATGTTAGACAACGAAGCTATTAACCTTGTTGAGTCAACAGTTTTCTTAGGAATTACTTTAGACTCAAAACTTCAATGGGGGACACAAATATCATGTCTTGCGGGAAAACTTAGTTCAGCAGCTTACGCAGTTAGAAAAATCAGGCAGATTACAGATGTCGATACGGCTAGATTAGTTTATTTTAGCTACTTTCATAGTGTTATGAGCTACGGCATTTTGCTTTGGGGTAAAGCTGCTTATATAGAAACCATTTTTATATTGGAAAAAAGAGCTGTTCGAGCAATTTATAATTTGAGTTCTCGAGCTTCCCTCAGAGAAAAGTTTAAACAAATTGATATCCTCACAGTTGCATCGCAGTATATTTATGCAAACATAATATTTGTACAACAAAATATTAGTCTTTATGTCAAAAAGAGTGATATGCACTCCATCAATACTAGAAATAAGGATAAACTTGTCACTTCTGCATATAGACTGCAAAAAGTGCAAGGCTCATTTTTAGGGCTTAGTGCACGCATGTATAATAAAATCCCTGCTAAAATTTTAAATTTGCCTCTACAAAAATTTAAGGAAAGAATTAAGACTGTTTTAGTACAAAAGGCTTTCTACAACACAAATGATTATTTTAATGACGACAATGCTTGGGTGTAGCGCTCGCTCCAGCAAGACATATCTTTATGTACAAAATCTTATTTTGAAAAGAGTAATTGCTGAGTTTATTGCCGGCTCTTCTCAGTAAAAGCAACCCTCCGAACCGGTGGTAGAGTCTGACCATTCATAAGGGCCTGTGAAGGCCTATTTGAATAAAATATTTCATTTCATTTCATTTACATACTATAATGTGAAAAGACTTTTTCCCTAACCTAATATATAGATTTACTATAACTAGCTGCCCGGACAGACGTCCTGACAAAATAAGTCCATATAAACATACAGGAAATCGATCATAGCGCCACCTACCGGGTCCACCTATGTGAACCTGGCAACTGAAAACGGGTGGTACACTTATCCCTACCAAGCTATCCCTACTGGTAGGGATAAGTGCACGTTTTAGTAGACTTATTTCTACCGGTAGGGATAGGTGCACTACCCATTACCGAGTAGTACACTTATCCCTACCGAACTATATCTATTGGTAGGGATAAGAGTACGTTAACATGCATATGAGACAAATATACTTTGTATATTCTTTAAATTAAATTATTAGTAACAAAAAAATAAGATTTCATTGAAAAAGTAATTTATAATAAAAAAAAAAATATTTTTTTCTTATTTACCTATATGTATTTGTTAAAAAATTACTAAAATAGTATTATTGATATTTTTTTCCCTACTAATAGGTATAGCTCGGTAAGGATAAGTGTACGACTCGGTAATGGGTAGTGCACCTATCCCTACCGGTAGAAATAAATCTACTAAAACGTGCACTTATCCCTACCAGTAGGGATAGCTTGGTAGTAGTGCAGTCATTGAAGCGAAAAATACGGTCTTACCTCCATATTTTTTTACTGTGAACCGAATTGCATACAATTTTGGAATTAGGTTCATCTTACCCTTAACTTCAAAAGTAAAAATGATCTGAACTCCGCCTATTATTTTTAAGGGGTGTAAACAACCCCGTAATGGAAAAATTTACATTGAGCCATTTTATCGCTAGAAAACATGTCTAATAGTAAGTGGTGAAATTGTAAAGTATTTTCTAACATAATTACCTCATATTATAATAATTTTCAACCCCTTGAAAATCTTACAACCCTTGCAAACAACCCCTAAATTGAAAATATCACAAAAAAATACTTTGGTATGACATAAAAAGATGTAAATATAGAGTAAGTAATATTTTATATTCTCTATAATAATTATCAAATTTTTAACCCCCTTTCAACCCTTGAAAACTACCCCTTGATAAAAAATTGTTAAATTTTTTTTTTTGATAAAATGAAAAGGATTTAAATATTATTTCACACTCTCGAAAATGATTATCATATTCTTATGCTTTTCTACCCTTAAAACTACCCCTAAATTAAAACAGTAAATAAATATGATTACATATTTAAAAATAATTCAATTTAGAGTAAAAATTGCCATTTATTGAATAAAATATTTACAAATTATATAAAATTGTATTGTTATTATAAAAATATAATATTATTATTCATGACTCAATGTCGGAGTCGCTGTCACATTCAACATCTTCTGGCTGAATTGGAGGGCTATTTTGGCAGTTATCTCCACTGCACGTTCCACAGGTACTATTACAAAACAGACCAACTTTTCTGCATCCGCAAGACGCTCCACATCCTTTTTTGCAGTTGCAAAAAATCATTTTCAGCAGTTCTTGTGGTGCGGGTGAATCTACAGACTTAAGTGGATTTAATAAAGTGGTATGTATTCATGCCTACGTTTCCAACACATATGAGCCATATTATGTATATATATACACATTACAATAGTTGTGGGTCTCTATTATACTGCGTACTTTCACATTGCTCCAAATATTCACACTCCGAAATTTTCAGTTACTAAGTAGAAAAAAATATGATAAGTTTTTGGACCATAACTCCTTCAATTTTCATGCTATCACAATTTATAAAAAATCATTGTAAAGGTAATTAAGAGAGCTACAACATCCTCCATTGCAATATATAGTAAAAAACCTTTTTCTAAAACGGTGAAGGGTTAAAGGGCTTAAGAGAGGCTGTGATTGCGCTGCTACACGCTCTTTAAACATTCATATCTCCGTCAATTTTTGTTTGACAGAAAGAACAAGAAGAACAACATTGTTTGTCAGAAAAATACCTAAATTTTTAATCCGTACACTTTTATACGTATCTGTCGTAATTTTTGAGATATTATGAAAAAAAAGTGGGTTTTTTAAAAATTTGAATATTTTTTTTTTAATCGTGACTTTTTTGAAAAATATGTGTCCTGAAGCAGCCAAACTGATACTATCTATCAAACTCTTCATAATAAAGTTAATTCTAGGCGGAATACGATTAATTTTAATTTTGGTGGAAATGGCACTTATTTAACATTGATTTAAAAGAAAAAAAATTAGATGCTCCCCTTATTTGCAATACAGCTCACTTATTTTAAGTGCAAAAGACTTTTAATAGTGCTCATTTAAAAGCTTATTTCAAGCACTACAAAACCCTTTTGTTTTAGAACGCATAAAATGCATCTGCTCGCCGCTAGATGGCATTGACCACATCGATTAAATTTCAGACAAAATAAAAAACGGCTTTGATCATTAATATCTAGCTTAATATTGCACTTAGAATACTTTATAAAAAAACCAAATTGTTCATTGTTTTACCTGCTACAATTTTGTTCTTCATAAAATTTTCGATAAAACGTATATTTTTGGAGATATTTGCAAAAAACCGATGAAAAACGTGAAAAAATTGCGAATTTTCAATTGCCAATGTTAAGACGGTTTTAAAATTCAAAGAGGAGATGACTTGCTCGATCGTTTAATGTGAATAATAAAGTCAAACGGAAAGGAAAAAACAAGTAAATTCAAAATTACAAAGACGGTGGTAGTGGGGGGCTCGCTATTGGTTGACGTTAATGTTGCCCGTTTACAAAAGCCTGGTCATTACACTGGTGTCTTAACATGCCCCCGGCCTTGGAAGCACCAGCTTCCAAACTGAACTGCTACGTCTCTTGATCCTGAAGTGGACATATACTGGTAACTGCGCGCCTGATGACACCAGAGCTGGTTTTGATTTCTGCAACTCTTGTGATGCCATCTTTGCCAGGAATAGTATTCATAACACGTCCCAAATGCCACTTCAGCGGTGGCAAGTTATCCTCTTTGATGACAACAAGGGTCTCCGGTTTCAAGTCCGATGAGTTCTCCTTCCATTTTGTCCTGGTTTGCATTTCGGAGATGTACTCCATACTCCAGCGTGACCAAAAATGCTGCCGCAGTTGTTCGGTCCGCTGGAATCGTGTGAGCTGGTAGTCAGGAGTATCTCGTACATCGGCAACCATGGGCGCAGTGAGAGGACGGCCAACCAGGAAGTGAGCAGGAGTCAAAGGATGTAGGTCGCATGGATCTGATGAAAGAGGACTAAGCGGACGGGAGTTGAGGATAGCTTCCACCTGTGTAAGAACCGTGCTCAGCTCCTCGAATGTTAAGTGCGCGTTACCTATTACACGGTGTAAATGGTATTTGCATGACTTTACCCCCGCCTCCCACAGACCGCCAAAATGAGGCGAATACGGAGGTATGAATTTAAAATTTATTTGTTGACTCGTAGCATATTCAACAATATCTAATGAACAAGACGATAGAAATTTTGTAAATTCATTATTGAGTCCCACAAAATTCCTACCATTGTCTGAGTATATTTCGGCTGGTTTGCCACGCCGTGAGATAAAACGTTTTAAAGCTAGGAAATAGGCGTCAGAGGACAGATCGCTTACGAGTTCTAAATGTATTGCGCGTGTAACAAAACAAATAAATAAACAAATGTATGACTTTACAGTCTTTGCTCCTCTCCCCTTGCGATTCAGTACGAGCACTGGTCCTGCATAGTCTACCCCGCATCGTAAAAATGGATGAGCTGGTGTAATTCGTTCTGCTGGCAAATTACCCATAATGGGTTTAAGGGTTCTACCTCTCAATCGAGTACAAGTGATGCAATGATGCACTACCTTTTTTGCGAGGTCACGCCCCCTTATCGGCCACCAACGTTCACGTAAGGAAAACAGTAGCGACTGCGGCGCTGCGTGTAGCAGTTGTATGTGTTCATGCCGGAAAAGCAGCACTGAAAAGTGATGTTTACTACATATTAATATAGGATGCCTTTTATCATATTCAAAGACTGTTGAATATTCGATGCGCCCACCCACTCGTATAATTTTGTCATTATCTAAAAACAAATTTAATTTTGCCAAATTATGCTTTGGTTTTAGTTTTCCTGTGCCCAATAGTGACTTATGTTCTTCTAAAAATGATTCTAACTGCGAAAGTCTAGCTAGTGTGGTGACAGAATCTCTCAACTCAACGACAGTGAGCGCGCCAGATCGCCGATTGGTTTTATTGCGTAAGTTGTAAACAAATCGAAGCGCATATGCAGCAGCACGACTCATGCGGTTGAATTGAGAAAATCTTGTAAATGGAAATAAAGATGTGTTAAACTCGTTTTCTGCCAGAAGTGTGTGTATATAACAATTTTTTACCTCGGGAAGCTCTAGTGATAAAGTAGGTTCATTTTCAAGTACATTTGAAGTTAGACTAGCATCGAAGTCTGTTTTGCTAAGAAACTCAGGCCCCTCCCACCAAAGTGTAGAAGATGAAAGGTCTGTCAAACCAACACCACGTGAAACCAGGTCTGCGGGGTTAATTTTACCACTAACATGGCGCCAAGGAAGTTGCTTAGTCACCTCATGTATCTCTGTGACTCTGTTTTGAACAAAGGTTTTTAACAAATTGGGTGGCATGCGTAACCAGCCTAACACAATTGTAGAATCTGTCCAAAACGTAACGGTATTAAACTTACTATGAAGTGACTCGCGAACTTTATCATAAAGTCTAGCCCCTAAAAGAGCACCACACAATTCTAACCTGGGTATGCTAACTGGTTTTAATGGTGCGACCTTACCCTTAGAGCACAGAAGTCGAACTGTCACCGTATTAGTACTTACTGTACGTACATATATACATGCGCCATACGCCGTTTGAGATGCGTCGGTAAAGATGTGTAATTCAATACAAATGGGCTCATCGCCTATAACGTGTCTCGGTACTCGTATTGCATTGAGTGTGGATAGATCGTTAACAAGCCGGTTCTATGCCCGTGTGACGTCATGAGGAACGGGATCGTCCCATCCTATTTTCAACAGCCATAGCTTTTGCAATAAAACTTTACCTAGTACGACAGTTGGGCTAAGAAATCCTAAGGGATCAAATATTTGAGATACGGTTGATAGAATAATGCGTTTCGTTAATGTTATGGGCTTATTCTCGAAATTAGTAGTAAAATAAAACTCATCGGTTGAGTTTTACCACCCCACACCCAAAGTTTTACACTGATTATGTTCACCTAACGATAATTCTTTGGATATGATCGTATTCGGATGAGATGGATTGTTTTCATCGCAATTAAAATTGAATATCCACTTGCGTAATGGAAAACATCCATTTTTAAGAACGTTCGCGGTTTTCTCACAAATTTCTAACAACTTTTTCTTATCATAATGACTAGTAATCATATCATCTACGTAATAGTCCTCGTTAATAATTCTTTTGACATCGGGGTCCGAGCAATCAACCGCTAATTGCTTCAAGCAACGCACGCTGAGAAAGGGTGCCGAAGCAGTCCCATATGTAACGGTGTTTAAGCGATAAACATCAATAGGTTGCGATGGATCGTCCCGCCATAAGATCAGCTGCAAATTGCGTTGTTCAGGCGTAATAAGAACTTGCCTATACATTTTCTCAACATCTGCACAGGCGGTATACTTGTGCTGCCTAAAACATAACAAAATAGCGATGAGGTCCCCTTGTATCGCCGGTCCTACTCGCTGAATGTCGTTGAATGACTTTCCAGTGGTCGACGGAGCACTGGCGTTGAACACTACACGGAGTTTAGTAGTGGTGCTATGAGCGCGAAGCACACCATGATGTGGCATGATAAAATGAGGATTACCATATGATTTGACTCGTGTCATGTGTCCTAGTTGAATGTATTCATTTATAAATTCTTTATACAATTTTTTGTAATCTGGTGCGCGATTAAATCGTTTTTCTAACGTTAAAAACTGACGTTCGGCTTGAGGAAACGTCATACCTAATGAATTAGCTGATTCTTTGAGTGGAATGCGAACGCAAAACCTTCCGTCACTGTCGCGTGTAGTAGTACTAACGAAAGACCTTTCGCACTCCATCTCATCCTCAGTGTATTCATTTTGAACCCTAGGAAGTTCTTCGATCTCCCAGAACTGACGTAACTGAGAATCTATTGAATCGGTGTGTGCGTAATTACATTGAACAGACCTTTCACTGCTCGCTTTATAGTGAATAGGACCTGAAACTATCCAACCGAAATGCGTATTTTGTAAACACGGACCGCTAGGTAGCCGTACCGTACCTTCGATAAGTAAGTCCCAAAATCGATCTGCGCCTATAAGAATGTCGATGTGTTGGGTCTTCAAAAATTGTGGATTTGCTAACTGAACATTGTCGGGAATCCCAAACTGTGCGTATTTTATGTTAACAGCTGGCAAAGTCGACGTAATTTGCGGCAATACGAAACACTTAATGCGTGTGGAGTAGGTGTTAACGCGTGATTTTATTTCAATATCACAGGTTTGTGTTGAGTGTGATATTGAATTCCCTACACCTCGTATCTCGTGAGTGGACTGTATTTGAGGAACGTTTAATAATTTGCATAATGATGTTGTAATGAAACATCGCTGACTCCCACTGTCGAGAAGGGCCCTCACTATATGAAAGTTATTGTGTATATCGGCAATCTCGACTAACGCGGTGGATAATAAAACAGGTTGCACACTATGATCATGCGCGTGTATTGAATTCGTGTGCGCCTTATTTATTTGAATGGAATTTTTATCCACTACACTAATCATCGGTACGATGTCCGCGGAGCTTGAGGGGGTCGCGAGGGGAGGTCGCGAGCTTGTCGATGCAAGTGGCTTGTCACAGGTAACCGCAGCGCTCATTGACTGATGGTTCACCGCGCTGTTATAATCTAAGTCGTCCCTATGTATAAGAGAATTGTGTTTTTTGTTGCATTTTCTGCACGGGCCGAACCTACAATCGCTTAATGTATGACCGGAGCGTAGGCAGTTAACACATAGCTTGTTATCGGTGATTACTTTTAGTTTAGATGGTATGTTTGCGTCTAGAAACTTCTGGCAGGAATAAAGTGGGTGTTTACCGTTACACATAACACAAGTGTTCTTTACGCGGGATTGACTATCGTGCGGCGTATTGTTAGAAACATTGCAGTGCATTTTAGGATTTTCGTGTGATGTGACTGGTTTTTTAAACGGAACACCTTTACCATGCGATACTAGCAATGTTTCCAACATGTCAGCCCGGCATTTTAAGAACTTAAGTAAATCGTCTATCTTAATAGCTACCTTTGAGTCACCAGTTTTATTCATAAGTGTGCATTTGTGTTGTTCCCATTCGCGTTCTGTGATTGCATCTAATTTTGAGACAACAATATAAATAATTAATGTGTCCCAGGAGTCCGTGGGCTCACCTAAGATTTTCAATGCACGTAAATTCTTTAAAATGGTGTCTATTAACTTTCTGATTAAAGTAGGTGACTCTTTAGTAAGTGCCTGAATGGTAAATAAGGCTTTAACGTGATTGTGCACTAATAACCTACAATTATTGTACCGATTGAGAAGTAGTTCCCATGCGACAGCGTAATTATCTGCAGAAAACTCTAATGAATCTATCACTAATTCTGCACTACCCTTTAGTGATGACTTTAGATAGTGAAACTTCTGGATATCACTAATCTCAGTAGATTTGTGCACAAGTGATAGGAACGTGTCCCTAAACTCCAACCAATTCTCATACGAACCGTCAAAGGTTGGCATGGGAATAATTGGTAATCTAACCGATTTGTGAATATTATTTAACTTAGAACTACTAGAACCGTCAGCAATCTGTCCATCATTTAGTAAGTATTCGGCTTGAGCCAATATGCTGTAATAACAATCCTCAAATAAGACACGTTGCGATAATTGTTCATCAATATCGGAATCCGATACTGTTTCTTCGATTTTGCTTTGAAGATCGTTAAATTCAGCATACAGGCTCATAGCCCCTTGTATCCTAAGCTTTAAATCGACACGTAATTTCGCAGGCAAGACATTATCATCAGTGTCAATGCTATTAACGTGGTTTGCGAATCTAGTGACTCTACCTTTAACAATACCGCGTTTTTTAATCAAATCACGTAACAACTTAGATATTATGTCTGACGTGACAAAATCATTCTCAACTGACATTTTGCAAGGGGACTTTGAATGTGCCCTACCTAGTCTATCGGTGCTCATTTTGGTAATCAGTGGAAAATGGGAGTACTCACGTTTATTGCGCTCCGCGTATGCAGTAGGTATTTGCAACGACACTGTTGTTGCTCGCTTACACGAATATCGCCGTATACGACTGAAATTAGCAGATAAGCACAGGTATTACACAAGGGAATAGAGAGATGGGGAATATTGTGGATGGCTGACCGTACCGATTTGCGCTTGGTGACTGGAAGGCTGCTCAACACGATGGCGAAGTTCCCAATTAATCAGCTTCCCAATAGTCTCCAACGGTTGTTCTGCCTGCTTGCTTGGCCGCGCCCTCTTCTTGCTGATTTTTCTTGCGTAAAATAAGTTCAACCGTTTCATATGCTGGGTTGTGTGAATCCAATCGTCGCTTTTTCAAATATGTGGCTCAGAAGGTCCAAATGTTAAGACGGTTTTAAAAATCAAAGAGGAGATGACTTGCTCGATCGTTTAATGTGAATAATAAAGTCAAACGGAAAGGAAAAAACAAGTAAATTCAAAATTACAAAAACGGTGGTAGTGGGGGGCTCGCTATTGGTTGACGTTAATGTTGCCCGTTTACAAAAGCCTGGTCATTACACTGGTGTCTTAACAGCCAATAACTTGAAAAGCATTGGATTTTTTGAAAAACTTTATAGATGTTTTTTTGCTTAAAATTAGGCCTTCTATCGATATCAGAGAAAATTTTGAAAAAAAAAATTCACCCGCGAGAAGGGGTGGCAACCACCCCCAGGGTGGTTGCGGAGTTCAAATCATTTTCACTTTTGAAGTTAAGGGTAAGATAAACCTAATTCCAAAATTGTATGCAATTCGGTTCACAGTAAAAAAATTCGGAGCAATAATGCTTCAATGACTGCACTATAGAGATAAGTGTACCACCCGCCTGAAAATACAATAACTATAATATTTTTTATGAATGTCATTCAATTGTATCCGGTTTGTACCGGATTGTACCGTTTTTAAATCGTTTGTACCTCAAGGGGGTAATAGACAGGGGGATGCGAAAATTTGGCCCGCAATACCCTTAAGATTCAGAGTACACAATAATATTTTTGAAGTAAAACTTCTTTAGGCGCGACTAGGGAGTAACTCAGATTTTTTTTCTGACGGAAGTAACGTTCTGAAAAATAATGTATAGTTTATTTATGGGAGTAGTCTTACTATGCTTTGTGCATGTATAATATGTATATAATTTTCAGTCTTATATTATAATAATAGTTATTGCATTAGTTCATTTTAGTTTATATTCTGTTACTTAAAAGTAATTTGTAATTATCCATTGTTTACATGAATAACGTGCAGTTGGCCGAAAACATTAAAACCTCACATTTTGTAATAAATAATTTATTAATAAATTTTCTGACGATTGCCACATTCTATAATATTCAATAACAAGGTTATATTGATACCGTTTACTCTTTCTTGAATAAATAAAAATTAGATCTATCCATGAATATTTTTCGACTTCAATCAACAACGCGTTTTGGTACAACGATAGATGCTGTATTTTCAAGAAAAGTAGCAAATTTAGAAAGTAAAATTTACGTTTCACATTATAGTTACTACAAACCTATAATTTCATACATAAAAAAATATTATGACATTCAAGTAGGTATCTATTTCGAGTGAATAATATTAATATAACATTTGAATAGTCTTTGTAAAGCAAATGAATAATAAATATAATTAAATTATAATATGATTAATCTTTTAATTTTATTAAGTTTTACTTCAATCCCGCGTAAAGGTTACACGCACACACTTTTTTTTATGAATATATCGATTTTACAGCGTTTGTACCGGATTGTACCGTTTTTAAAGCGTCTACCTCTAGAGGGTAATAGACAGTGTGTGAAAAGTATACAATAACTAATTTTATTAATGTCATTCGATGGTACCGCGTTTAAAGCGAGAAGACAAATGGAAACAGTTGGAGAAGCATTCAAAATTGAAAGAGGTGTCAGGGAAGGTGACCAACTGTTCCCTAAGCTATTTATTTTCTGCTGTGCTTGAAAACATTTAATTGGGACGAATTCGGACTAAATATAGACGGATGAAAACGACATCGTCTCCGTTTTGCCAAAACATTATTTTTTATCTAATTCAATACCAGACGAAATAAAAATCAATAATCAACTTCTTGAATAGGTATGTGGATGAGTCCATACCAATAGGTATAAGAAAAAAAATTTGTTAAAAAATGAGTTTCGGGATATAAAGGGTATATTATTATTATTATTATTATAACAATTTATCCGATAGCGATTAAACTTTAGTGAGGTGGCATAGAATACAAACTTAGATACATTAATTTATGTAATATATTATATTTCTATTACCTATCCTATTAGTCCTAGTAACGAATATGTCAGTACATAGTAATAGTACTTCAAGGGCACCGAATCGAAGCGAAACCTTTGTCCTTTCCCCCGTCACACGGTGTGGCTACCGGTGGCGCAAAATCAGCTGTTATAATGTGCCAAGTTTGATCCATAATCAAGAATTATGGTGAGGGAACATAAAACTAATGCTCGGTCTGCAATTAGAATACGTGAGACAAATTAATATATTTTATTAATAGGTTATTTTCACTGACTTTTGAAGAGATCAATAGAAGCAATATTACTCGCGTATTGACTGTTGCTATCTGGGCTTAAATGATTAATAAATCCTAGCTTTACATAATTGTGTGTAATGTTCATATAAAGATTAAACAAATAAAAAAAACTCATCCAATTATACGCATACATTTTTATTTCATAAGAGTTATAATTCGTAGTTAACACCATATTATTGCTACACATACATTTTTTTTAAATGAAGTTTACGATAGTTGGTATAAGGACTAAGGAGTTCAGAATTCTACCAACTATATTATTGTATTTTATAATCAGTTTGAAGCGTAATTTTATAAGCTTTAAAGAAGTCATTCTTTGAAGACTTAAAGTATCGAAAAAAAAATCTAATTTTAATACTACTGCATATATTTTTATGAAGAAAACATCTTTATTGCTTAAAAACCCTTAATATTTTGGTATAATTTCCAATATAAAAACAGCTGTAGGTTCCTTGTAAATAGTCACATAACTTAATATTGTCCAAAATATCGCTTTAAACAAATAGCCCTTCACCCCGCGATGAAAGATGAGGTAAAAATACTTAAATAATTATGGAAGATAAGTAGAGTCTAATTAGAAATCTAAATGATACGCGTAAATTATTTTTAACTAAATTCACTAAAGTTGATAAGAGTGGTTCAAATTTCTACCCACTATTACATTGTATAATAAGTATTATATGGAATATAATATGAATTTACTTAAATAATTATGGAAGGTAGGTTGATTATATAACCTAAGTGATACAAATTATTTCTACTTTAAACTAAGTTTACAAAAGTTGATATAAATGGTTAAAATTTCTGATCACAATCATATTGTATTTAATAATTAACAGTGTAAGGAAAATAATGTAAATTCACTTAAATAATTTTAAGTGAATTTACATTAAATTTTAATTTTTAAAAATTTTTAATTTATATTTAATCTCTCTACCTTCCAGGTAGAGAGATTAAAAATCTAAATGATACCTATACATGTTAGCTTTTCTTATTAATTTCGTTAAATACTTAGAATTTACAATTGGATATCTTTTAATTTAATTATGCCATGTTATAGTAGTCGTAACATTATCTTCAGATTATTGTATGTAAGTCAGTCCTGTACAAGTTCTCAAAGTGCTAACTGCAATATGTAAATACATTTCTAATATTCTGTTCTACACATGTAACTGTTTTAAACTAAATTTAATACAAAACGTTTAGAAATATGTATACCCACTATGATAATGTATTTTATGGAATCAATGTTAAATATTATACAATAATTATGGATATAATATGGCAGATTATATAATCTATATGCAACTCGTAATTTTTTTTATAAGAATTTCACAATAGTTTACAAAAAGTGTTTCAAAATTCTACCCACTATAATATTGTATTTTCTAATGAGTATTATACTATTGAAAATAATATAATTTACTGAAGTAATTATGGAAGATAGATAGATTATAAAATCTAAGTGATAAGTACATAAACTCATAAAAGTTGGTAACATTTTGTGTTTAAATATCTACTTGTTATGATGTTGTATTTTATAATCAGTATTATTATAGGGATAATAATGTATAATTACGTTTACAATTATAGAAGGTAGATTATAGTAATGGAAGGCACAGGTTGAAAGATAACGGGTGGAAATCAGACACAAACATCAAATAGGAATAGATAAGTAATTTAACCAACGGCGGCCAAAAGCAGGGTGGCGATATTTTCTTTAGGGGAGCGTGCAATCAACTGCATTGTGACAGCACCTTGCGCGGACACCAATCTAGCTTTAACCAAAACAGGAGTACCTTCCCGCCACAGGCCACCGCCGCGGATTTCCTTAACTGCATCACCACTAATAGCCGTTTTCGGCAACCCTAAATGGTCACAAACAGCAGAAGCAGCTTCCCCTACGTCAGTTTGCGAAAGGCCGAAAGTGTCAGAGGCTTCTGATGCAGTAGATGCCCTCTCCCATGTCGCTTCCCAATCGTCTGTTGCTGCGCGGGTCCGGAACTGGTCGGCGCAACCCACATCCACATCTTCTAAAGGATATGTATCAGCATAGCCTTCGTTAGAGTCCGGTTGCCCGGTCGTAGGGTCACAATCACGAACGACAAACTCCAACGTGGTTCCGCAGGCTCCCAAAGAATCAATTGGGTTCTCCGGAAATTCAAATATACAGAAAACGTTTCCCTGCTTATTAAATGGCAATAATGGGCAAGCTACTTCATCGAGCACCTTATAGCCGGAAGCTGGTTCTAAACGAATATGAACTTGTTCTAACAGTTGGTCGCTCAGCGTATTCAAACACTCGAATTGCATTATCAAATGCCGAGCGAAAATATGTTTGACGCATCGCACGCGGTATTCCGTTTCTGGTTCAGTCAAGTCTACACCTTCACATGTTTTGAATATGGGTCCAAATTTCTCAATACCCGGAACCACCTTCAACTGATCAGCATATTGCTCTTCAATGGATATTATTGGCAACTTTCGAGCCTCGAGTTCTGCAGGAGTTTCATTAAGCTCCTTCGGTTCCTCCTCAGTGGGGACGCTTGCAATATTAAATGGTTCATTATTTTCAGTGGCGAGATAGTCATGCAAAGCTTTTTCAAGTAGTACTGGATTAGGCAGGGGTACATTGATAATGTAGTCTTCAATAAGCTGGCGATCACCGGAGTCTAATATAGCACTGTAGCATATAGCTCTGTCGCGTACTTCATCGTCGTCATCTAGGTGGCAACGGGCCAATAGTACACTGATGTTCGGAAGTAGTTCGGGGCGTGAAGCACCAAACCGAGCAACGGCCGATACTGCAGCAGCACGGACAGGTCCAGACTCTAGAATCACCCGATTATAGATAAACCTTATATATCTTGATGGTTGACGAGCTTTTGGACCTTCACGTCCCAAAAGGTGTAATATACGGACGGCTAATGTCGTATGTTCGCAATCCTCGATAAATTCACAAAGATGAGCCAAGGCTGTTTCTTTTGCTTCAGGATTTTCCTCAACGAGAGTGATTAAAGCATCTGCAATAGCATTCTTGTACTGCAAGCCACCCTCATCGCGCAACATTCCGGCTAAAAACGCGGCTAGCGACTGATGCTTACGGGGGTACTTCGAACAGAGACGCCGTATGGCGCGTACGACAACGATCTTAAATTCGTCCGATATTTCAGACATAAACCCCGAAATTTGTTTCATCAGACGATCGATTGAAGTTTCTGCTCCGGTGGCAAGGAGAGTTGTAACAGCTAATGTGGCGACTGAGCGGTTGGGATCCGATATGAGGTTTTCCAAATCGACTGCACAAGCGGCGACCGCATTAGGATGTTTTGCTGTAAGCTTTGCTAATGTCCGAGCCCCAGCTAGACGCAGAGTGGCTTTAGATGAACTGCAAAAGATCTGTAGGACAGAGACGGCTGGAGCGAGATCGCGAGCTGATTTCCTCAAGTTGACAATGGCATGAGCGGCTTCATAGACAACGATTTCGGATTTGTGACGCAGGCAGGATTCGATGAATACCATGTATGGCTCAGAAGCGTCGGTTTCATCCTCATTTGCCAGCTTGGCTGCATGGCGAATGAGCAGGCAAAGTGCGTACTGGGACCGTAGTGGACTATTTGTCAGTTTCGTGACGAGCTTGACTATTGACAGCCGGTCATTGCGACGGGCACTCGCTACCACTCCCAAAGCATGGTAAGACACCATCATGTGGTCGGACATAACAGCCTCCTGAAAAATATGAAAATACAAATTAGTATATATAATAATAATATTAAATAGGTCACATGTTTTTCATTTTCTGAATGCAATTTAATTAATACGAAACCAGGAACAATATTTAGTAATATTATGATGATGCAAACTCTGTCAAGTATGTAAGTTGTATGATAATGATATCAAGTATCAAGATGAATCCAAGAGTCAAAGTCCTTCAAGAGTAAAAATAAAGTAATATATATTTTAAAATACACCTCTAATAAGGCCATAAACTAAATTAAACATTGCATGTCAATTCAGTGGCTTATATAATAATAATATATAATAAAGTGAACCATTACAGGCGGAGGTAAGTCTGCCTTCACTTAGTGTGGACCTGGCAAAATATTAGACCAGTGCCGAAGTCTTTAAAAATGGTAAAAAATTACAGTAGGATTCAACCCATTAGAAAAGGAGGGGAATATGATAAAAATGAAAGGAAAAATTAATTAACCAAGGTTTTGGTATTTTATTTATATCTTTTTCAAAAAAATATTTTTTTTCCTACCAAATTTGGTGAAAACTTATATGTCTCAAATACACTGTAATTTATTTGATTTAAAATATTTTTTTTTTCGCCTTATTTTAACTTAATATCAAAAAAGCCCCCTTATTTTCAATCGTAAATTCTGACGTCAAAATATCAGCTTTTTCCAAAAAGTTTGGGAGCTTTTTGTTCGTTGAAATATCAAAAAGAAGAATGCAAAAAATTGAAAAAAACTCAAATTCGAAAAAAAATTATTAATCATTATGTACAATTTTGAGGTATTTATTAAAGTTTACACTTTAATTACTCAAAAAACGTAAGATTTCATGTTTTATTGATAAACGAAAAAATTTCAAATTGAAATATACTTCTATAATTAACAAACAAATATGTTAATAAAGTTAAAATTTAATAAGACATCTACAATATTTTGAAAAAGTTGTAGAATCTTCTTCAAATAATATTTGTAGATGCCTATTTATTGCTGTTTTAAGATAATTTATATACCTGAGTGACCTTCGGTAAATTTTAGCCCATTGTAAGGTATTTCATAGAGAAGTGGAGACGGACCTAGGAGGGTCTGGGCATTACTACATACCTGCTATTTTGTAGCAGCTGTAAAAACCGTTTGCCAGTATTCGAGATACAGAGCAGTGTACAACATCGTTTTTAAAAATACACGTGCAGGCTGAGTTACTCTAAAAGAATTGTGAGAAATTTACTTTATTCAAAGAATCGTTTGGAATCTACATAGATAGTCATATCAGAAAGTAGATATTTCAACGAACAAAAAACCCCCAGACTTTTTGGAAAAAGCTGATATTTTGACGTCAGAATTTTCGATTGAAAATTAGGGTGCTTTTTTGATATTAAGTTAAAATAAGGCGAAAAAATAAATATTTTAAATCAAATAAATTACAGTGTATTTGGGACATAATAAGGTAAGTATTCACCAAATTTGGTAAAAAAATATTTTTTTTACTTTTAATTAATAAAAAACCAAAAACTTGGTTATTTGAATTTTGCACCTAAATTTTGAGGTTAGGTGAAAAAAATTGCAAATACAAAAGTTGTAGATCTTTTTATTACCTACAACTTTGCCATTTAACTTTTTTCCATAGGACTTGTAGTTTTGCCGGAAATCAAAATAAACCATTTTTTACCCTTAAAAACTCACCCCCTCCCACTTCCCGAACTCGGATCGACCGTAATTTATTTTTCCTTTCATTTTTATCATATTCCCCTTCTTTTCTAATGGGTTTCGTCCTACTGTAATTTTTTTTGGTTTCATAAATTATCGACCCCGGTCTATATTAGCTTAGTAAACATGTAATGGCAATTAACACACTGGCACATAACCATTAAGATAAATGGAGCTGGTATATTAGACAAGACATAAATAAGAGTTGCTACAGCCTTTTAAAATATGCCCATCTACTAAATTAAACTTTGTATTTTAAAGACAGCGGATTAAAAAGTGAATCATTCACTAATTTCGATTAGTGTGGCATAATATTAGCTTAGTCAACATATAATGCCCATTAACAAACTCGCAAATAAGTGGTAAGATACATAAGCAGCTGGCATATTAGACAAGACAGAAATAAGATTAACTAAAGCCTTTAAAAATAAATTAGTTCATTTCATTGACAGGGACAGAAGTAAAACAAGTGTTTTAATGTCAGTATGGTACTAACTTAAAAGTACATAAAAGAGGAAAATACAATCAATTCACTATTGCTGTATTATTGCATAGTTACAGGGATTTAAATTCGCACCAGAGTGTATTATTGCATCAATTGACACTAACAATCAAACCTCACAAAGGATGTTGTTGCATTACAAAGGAAATGGTCAATTTATAAGTAATGTACTGAGCTATTTGTCAATCTAAACCAGATAATGAGGTTCCCCTTATATAAACAAGCCTAATAATAAATATCCTGGAACAATTGTCTGGGTGTATATATAAGTAGGTATTCAAAAGAAAAAATCGAGTAGTACATATGTAGTATATCAGTTCACTGGTTTCCACACAAGCTCTGCTTAGTTTGGGATCAGATGTGTGTAAAGAATGTCCTAGGATTTCTTTACTACACGTATCCCAAGCTTTAAAGATGTTACATACTTTTTAATATATACTTTAATACATTACACTTATGCTTACTGCAAATAGATAAACATTCGCACAAAAACAAGTATTATACTTGATAACGATTCAATTATCAATTTGCAAATGTATAAGCTATTAAGCAAGCATAAGAATATCTACGGTTTGGAAGTCAGCTGAAAACCAGCAAGGAACTCAAGAAATATTTTTTCTTACATTTTCTATAACCTAAAAGTTTTAGCTTTTTTAAGATTTCAACAATGTCATAGCACTTAATATTAAAAATTTAACACTTGGTTAAGACTACATAGTGCTGTAAATGATTTTGTATAAGCCAGGGCAGTGATTCATATTGTGCCCTATAAAATCAGCAAAGCATATCATACAATAAAACAGGACTGGCCCAACCAAACTTGTATTGTGCTCGCTAGGCAGACAGCTTATGTGTTTAAAACATTTGTATAAAAAATTGCAGGTGCTTTTGACAGTGAAAATTGTGTCGAATGTATGTCATATCTATACTAATAAACTATGTGTATACCAAGATAACAAGATTTTTTTGATAAACATATTAATATAGGTACACATATTGTAGAGAAATTATTATTAACTGACTGAACATAATGCTAAAATAACATTATCTATGATACTATGTTTGTAAATAATATAAATATTTGCTAACTCTTTTAGTTTCACCAACGCACTCTCTTTTATCATAAGACTATGTGTAATATGTAATGAGAATGCATAGCAAAATTACTGGATTGATATAAAGGCAATCAGTTTTAAAAAACGATAAGAGGAATCTAGAGGTATAATTTGGCACACATAAAAAAAATACATTTTAGGATAAGAAAGTAATTTGTACCTGTGCTTCATTGATCCATCTTCGCACCAGGTCTGGTACAGTGGCAGATAGGTGTAGTGCTGACACTAGAGAAGCTGAGCTGACAGCTGGATTCTTATCAACTATAGCTTGTTTCATGTAGCGCTCAATGGCTTGTAGCATGGTATTATCTGTAATACTGCATAGGGCTCGAATTGCAGCAGCTCTGTACAAGTCCTCCTTACCAGTCATATCTTTAGTCAGCGATGAGGTTACAATAATAACATCTTGGGCTAGAGAACTCAGCTCTTTAATACACAAGTACACAAGGCGACGTAGTACAACGTCCTTAGACTGAAACAGCTTTGTTGTAGCAAAAAATATATCAGTTGCCTCCTGGGTCGTTAAACTCTCGCCCTGATTCAGAAGGTATATGATTTTCGTCAGAATAAGGTTACATTTTCTTGGATTGACCGGAGAAGTATTGAAATATCTCGTTTCTTGAAGTAATGTTGTCTTATCCAGGTTCTGAAATACACTCCCAGCGCTTTCCTCCTCTTCTTTCTTGTCACGTCGATTCATTTTTGTAGATGAATATAGTTAATATTTCAATATGTCTTGCAAATATTGTAATTTTTAATTCATTTGCCTGTCTGTCAAACTAACTAGGGACGTTTCAATTATAATTTGTTATCGACGTAAGTGGATGACGTTTGTTTATAGTCGACTAGTGATGGCTGATAACCAAAATATTAACCTATCAACAAAAGAATCCATGTTTTGAAACTATGTCTAGAACGCCTTTCTAGGAAGATAAAATAAGCCAACCTATTGATGAATGTTTCTTTATTTATTTGATTTGTTTAACGATGCTTATATAATTTTTAAGCTCTTTGGTGATCTTCAATTTACCTTTCTAATTAAAGTTAATCATTAAAGGTTCGAACACCAATAATGTGTTTAGATATTCATAAAATTTAAAACCTATTATCCCACGGTTGATTATAAAACGTTTCTTTTCTGACACTGACTAGGTATAATACCCATTATGGACAGTGTTAGAGCCTGAAGCGTGCTATTGTCGTATATCGGTCGAATTTGACCAAAATGATCGTAGGATAACGCAATTTTTGGGTACAAATTTTTCTTATAACATTTTTGCAGAAAACTATTTGAAAACGGTATTTGTCAATTACTACGTGAAAGGAAAAGATTAATTCTACTTTAATAATTTTGTCCGGTGATTAATTGTCACACTGAAACGAAACGGTAGTGCAGTACCTAGGCAGGATCTACCGGTAAAATGACATAGAGAGTATAGTCCCTTTAAATTACTGAGCAGATAATCTAAATTCTTGAGTGCATTAGTATTTTAGAATTTTATAGGACCAAATAAAAGCATTTTATTGTGCTTTAGGCTATCAGCGTATGACTATGAGTATAATAAAATCAATTCTCAAATTTTGCATCGTGGTGAAAATTATCGAACAATCTGCGTAGGCACAGAATTATCGTAATTGTACGATAATTTACGTATGGTTCCAAACACTGATTATGAATCATTCGTTTCCACTCATAACATACAAGCCTTTAAATAGAACCAAAGAAAAACTATGTAAGTAAGTAAGTATTTTCTTCACAGTAATATAATCTATGTTTACAGATGCAACCATAACTTAAAAATAAATTATGCTAATTGAAGTAGAGCCCTACAGGCGAGTAGACTTCATCAAAGTGGGGAACATGTTTGGTTACTGAGTACCACTACACAGATATCTATTAATATAGGTATATCAGTTAAGCTGAAGACATGAATATGAGACATATATCTGAACCTTAAGATTATAGCAAAAAAAAACGTGTGTGTGTACTTATGTACGCATATAAGGAGTCGAACCCCAAATTATTGGTGAGAAAAACTGCACTGAAAGCCTTTGTCCTTACTACTTATTCAGTTTCTTAAATAAATTAAATTAAGTTAGTTAAATTGTAGTGTTACTCACTCATTACACTGACAGTTGCGATTTGTGCGATGTTCCAGAGAGACCGTTATCAGCTATCTTCAACTTGTTACTGTTGAATTATAGTGAAGCGCGCGCGAAAAATTTCACTAAATATTTTTTCATAACGCGCCTAAAGAAGTAGTTTTGAAGTTAAAAATAAATGTCTAGTAACTAATCCCGCAGGATCTCCTTCACTGCCAATCTCCAAACAAGGAATAAAACAGGAAATCGACACGTGTTTAGTTTCTACATCTATAGAGATCCAGGAATTAGTTACCTACTAGATATTTGATACCTACTTTCAATCTTGTAATCATGTTGATATAGATATGTACTTGATTTCAAATGGGGTTTCATAATATTTCTATTTAGAGGATAATAACCCATGGCAATGAAAAAATATTTGTATGGTGGAAATGTTTATTATTTACCTATTGTAAGTAATATTTAATAAAAAACATATAAAAGACGACTTATCAAGACAGGTGTAATTATTATTATTACAAAGATTGAATACATACAAGAGTAGGGGCTATACCTATATGATATTGATAAACTTTTATTCACTCAATGATAGCACAGATGAAAGTCCCAAATGTTTCCAAAATCAAAATGGTAAATGCTTTGTGATGGCCTGTTTTCTGGGGATTTTTATGGAGAGAAATAGTTCCTATGTGCACTTTGTAGGCAATGGGCTCATGAAGAGTGTGCTGGCATAGAAATTATGACTGGCTTTTATTTGTGCGAATTTTTTACCAATTAGCTTAATAACTAAATATCCGAAACCGTAACCGAATCCGATAAAGGTAAAAGTTTCGGATAGTTTCGGATCTAGGCCGAGACTAATGAGATACGTTATGAGAGGTTTTACGCACCTTCATTTAGATTTCAATTTTTAATAATGGTTTTAAAAAGCTGATCGACCGTAATCATTTGTATGTTCGGATTACAATTCCTAATAAATCTAATACCTGTAACCGAAACTATCAGAAACTATCGAAAAACCAGAAACAATTTCATATCCGTAACCGTAACCTAAACAGATATAATTACGTATTCATATATCTGTATCCATAACCGGATCCGAAATTACAAATTGGTTACATACGTAGTCGATTTATATATACTGTCAAGGTACAAGTCCGAGATGTGCTGCAGACCGCAAACTGCAAGCGCCACCACTGATTTCTATGAATCTCTATCGCGGCAACACTGCAGCCTGTAGCCGCGGCGCGCAGCGACCGCAGACTGCAGCGCCAGTGGTGTCGCGAACGGCAGATAGTTCTCACGTACAAAAATGACGACTATTTCGGAAGATGATAAAGAGAAATTAATTTACTTTGTTTCTGGTCATTCAGTTGCAGTGTGCAGCACATCTTGGAAATGTACCTTTACTCTACTTGTAAATTTATTCAAGCAGAGTATCGCCATCTTCAGCAGTAAAGAATGTGTTCACTACACGGGCGAACTCCGGGCCGACACGGCGTGACTGGGGGGCAGTTCCCGGCGATGGAGCCACCTCGAGGTCCGCCAGATCTTGAACTGCAGATGTTGATGCCTGCAGTGCCTAGAAAAACATGTTAGCTCTCAACTGTATTGCCGCTAGAATTTTACTTATACTTAGCCAGGTGGGTACTACAAACTACCTTACCACGATGATCGGAGATTTCAGAAAATCTCCGTATAAGTTTCAAACAAGAAGAGTTCTTTGTGTAGAAACCCTAAAATTAAAAAATGTGCTGCGATTTTCTGTACTCAGTGCGATAAATATGATCTAGAATGGTGACATAATTGGCAGACGTTTATAATGTTTGCAAATTCAGTGATCTCACTCGATTATTTAAAAAGATGCACACAACTGTTTATCTGAGGTCCTAGATGGGGATCGAAACCACGACCTCCGGCGTGGCAGTCAGGGTTACTGACCACCAAGCCAACTGGCTTGTCAAACATATAAGCAGGATAACAAAAAAAAAACTGTGATATTAGTATTTGTATGTAAGGCAAATCATTTTTATATTCGATAAAATTACCTTCATCAAAGTGCGCGGCGCTTTAAATTTTTTGCATATGGCTTCTACAGCCTCCGGAGTGGCACCTGGGAGCACTTTCAGCATTTTATGAAATGTTTTCTTGACTCCTTCACCTGAATAATAATAAATTGTTTTAACTTGCACAAAAAAGACAATTCCCAGATGCCCAATATGCATGGAAAAGCTGTTAGTTTTATAGTTACCTACGTTTAGTTATTAGCTATTAAACAATACTAAATTAAATTTCATCCAAAGATAAGCGTTTCTCAAAATAAATACGAGTATATGCTTGTAAAAGGTTAATTAGAGAATGTTACGAAATAGTCCTTTAATGTAAATGCTTTGTTATACTATTCTGAAAAATTATGGTTTATATATACATATTCATATACCTATAATAACTAGTGGTTTCTTCTGATCTATTTCTTCTAGAGGTACGAAGTCTTAAAAAGTATAAAGGTTTGACTGCCTAATTCATAACAATTTCTTATGAATTTGGCAGCCAAGGTTACTACGATCAATCTGTTTATACATGTGGGCACATAGCTTTATACTGTACTTTTTAGTACTGCAAAAAAATTCACGTGGCAGTAGAAAAAAAAAATTACAATTCCGGATCATCTCCCGGAACATGGCTAATACACCAACTAAGCCGAACTAAGAACCCCAAACTAACTGTACTCTTATAAGGTGTGAGGCTAAGAAGGCTTACACGAACAATTCGACGCGCGCTTAGGGCTTTCAACCGAGTGGAGTATAAAATACTCCAATGTTAATCCAAAATTTATTCTGTGTGCAACGTTTCTAGTCCGTTAGACCGGTATAACCACGGTTCCATTCATTCGACGTTTAGATTCTAAACCTACGCAGTTACATGAATGAAATTTGAATTTGAAGATTATTCGAAATTTTAACCTTAAATTGACCAAAGTCACATGACATACGATATTAACGGTTTATTTCGTTCGTTCACGAAAATTCTCTATTTGGAACCGAACATAATGTGCGTGCCCGAAAAAGATTTACATTAGGATCATAATATGTGAAATTTCGTTTATTTTTCGTTCGTTTGCAAAGTTCCGTTTCGAAAAGAGTAGGCCCTCTGTGCTTCAATTCTGTAACGAAAATGACACTAGCTCAACGATGTTTTGTCGCGACCTCTATGCTCTGTCCCTTACGCTAACTACGAAATCACTTGAGAGGTAAGTTCTACGAGGCCTCGTTGCGCTGGCTCACCGACGAAGATATTATTAACTGAATAGGCTAAGATGACAAACAAGCGCAACCACAAAGATACGAATTAGAAATAAGTTTACCAATAGAGATAAAAATGTACAATATTATAATGAGGGTACCTTTGCTGCTTGCATCATCTTCCCGAGCATGTTTGGGTTTACTGTAAAATAAATAATTTTTATTATTAAGAAAATGTGACTATTACTTAGTTACGTATTTTATCTTCAAGGAATGCAGGATCTACAGGATAAGCATCGTTTCTCATGTAATCAAAGATATTATATTATGAATTATATTGTTAATAAATACGACTGTAAGTAGGTATGTTAGTTGTAAAAAACATACGTTGGCGGCTCTTCGGCCAGGGATGTGGTGAAAGCGACAATTAGGTCTGCCAGTTCTTTGGTGGTCTCGACCATGGCAGCGTCAAATTTCAGACGCCTCATCAAATCTGTAAATTACAAAAATAATAATTTTATAAGAAAGGCATACTAAGCTTTCGTAGATAGGTAGGCACAGAATAAGTGTGTCTATCCCTCTATTCGTTCATGGCTTGTAATAACAAGTAGACAAGACAAAGTGTAAGTCAATCGAACTGGTCAATTTTGATTGTATTTGTCTGTTTGTAACGTTTGCACGGCTAAACGGCTGAAACGATCTTGCTGAAAGTAGACACACGGAGCCTGTGGTAAGAAGAAGGCGTGTGAAATATTTCACCGTCCACTCACTCAGTGCGTACAAAAGGTAAAAAATTTGCGCAGCGCCAAAATGAAGGTGGGCTCTTAAGCCAAATTCGCAGAAGCGACATCGAAAGTTCATAGCAAAGTTATTTAGTGAAGGTTGAATGACGTTATTAAATACTTTTATTTGGTAAGAGAGATAGGCACAGCTGGATAGGTAGATAGAGGAACGCTGATTCATTTTATGAGGGAGAGTATGTGACATCGAGCATTTTTCATTCAAACTTTGACAAAAGTTATTGACGCTTATTTGGGCATTAAGAGTACATATCATTGTTCAAGTGCATTTACTCTAGAAGTTAATACTTACCTAATTAATAAAAAATCTTGGCCGCAGACCACAAGTATTGAAACTGTCGCATTTGCATATTACTAACTGTAACGCCGCCATTTTCTTTGAATACCTACATACAACTGATGGATATGGTCATTTTATCTTATTTTTTGGGAAAGCTTTGCACTACTTTTGTAGCTTTTCAATTGGTTCAGAAACGAAAGTTGTTAAATAACGTGATGTGAAATAACGGTTTCTATTATGTTCTTTTTGAATTGATATGATAAAATCAATATACTATTGTCTAAAATTAAACTGATAGCTAAATTTATAGTCAAGTTGAATAAGAAACCAAGAAAAGCCTGGTTAGTTTTTATTTAAGTTATAAAGAAAAGTAACAATACTGTTAGGACACCTATTATGCCATTTACCTACATGCTTCAAATGACTTCATCATTAGAAGGGATACATAATGGGCGATGTACGTAAATATCGTTTTTCATAAAATACAATATGGCTTACGAGATACCGCCGCTTGTAGATCGTCTTCAGTCATTCTAGGCACAGATCCGGGCGACCTGAAAGAAAAAAATACTCAGCCGAACTCGTACTATAACAAGAATACTGATATACTACAATTAAGTTCTTAAGTCTGAATATGTAATATAAGTACTTTGATATTTATACTCCGAGAAAATAGGCATAATCATAAAAAGAAACAAAATTCCAACCAGTCAGGCAGTTCCAGAGCCCGATGCTCATATCTTTAAAAAAATAAACATTTTAATATTAGATATCGAACGCGAACATAACCGATTGTATTCCGATTTTGGAATTTAAAAGAATAAAAACCGTATTTTTTTCTTTATTAAAATTAATTGATACTGCTTTATGAGTGCAAAGTTTTATTGATAAGCTACATGCTATAAAAAAAGGGCACGTTATAGGTAGGATCTAAATAACGATCCATCGGAATGTATTGCCTAAATATTGTAATACTAAAAACAGTAATATTGTCATGGCATGTCCTACTGGTATAATGGTGGGTGATAGTGAGATAGATACTTGATATAATCTTCGCTTCCAAATACCACAAGCTTGAGCCTGCGCGGGCACGCAGCTGAAGAGCGCACGCTGGCGACGTGGGCGGAAAGCGCGCACTCCCCTTGCGTCAATATCTCGGCCACCAACTGCGCTGGTATGATGAAGAAACCGTAGTCACACAGCGACGCCTTAAAAAGAACATTCAGTTTTTCAGTAAATGTATAATGGATAAGCGTAACGTGTCTCGCGAATCCGGCATGTTGTCTAGTTACCTGCCTCTGATGATGCCCGTGAGAGTCGGACCGCGACCATAGCAACACTTCGGGGTAAGGCATGTGCTCAGCGAGCACCACCCGCGCCCCTGTAGTGCCTATAGCGCGCGCCACGTCCGCCATGTAGCTCTCCCCCACCAGCCCCGGGTGCATCTCCACGTTCATGCGCTGGCAACACACTCGTCTCTCGTAACTCAACGTCTTATAAGGTTCCTAATCGATCTTTCTCTTCAGCACCTAACATTTTATTGGTGATTATCATAAAATATAACTCGACACTAGGAATGATAAGTCCTAGAAAACGACTATAATCAGGCATCAATTTAAACCTGCACCTGAATTCAATGTTGAAGTCTATTATTTAGTTATATAGTTTTTTAATCACCTTCATGCATTTCCTGAGTCGATTCATTTTATTCTGCTTTGCAGCAGCTCGCTTAGCGGCCTTCTTCTTAGCCAGTCTCTGCTTGTCCAATGTGATTCTGTCCATTGTACCTATGTTAAACATTACTATATTGTTTAAGGTTGAAACGTAAGCCGACAAGCAGATAAACAATCCACTAAATGGTGAGTGGTCACCGTCGTCTAAAGACGTATAACAATATCAGAATGAATCGTCAATGACTTACCGATAGCTACCTATATAAAAAGCTTTGAAGGCAACTGGTGTAAGACACTAGCAGCGTGTTTGGCGATAGATATTCAACTTGATTCTAGTTCAGGCAAAGTGCCGGCGGTAGTGACTATCACTTATATCTGAACAGGCACACATTACAGACTTACACTTTTACATATTTAAGCTCAACTTCAAACGCAGTTGCCACTTTGAGTGAACAAACGTAAGTCAACACGGGCATTATGGTGTTTTATATTAACTAATTAGTTACAAATTTGAAAGCCATGGAAAATCAATGTTGTTGGCTCGAATCCTACAATTAGGCATCATTTGGTTAAAAATCTGTCGCCTTGCACCCACCGAGATGTTCCAACAGTTGTACGTATAAAGGAATTCTGTGCGAGGTGGTGCCGTCGTAATTACTTATTTTTCTATAATTCTCTATATTCTATGACTGCTATCATTCGATGGGAAATTTTTCGTAGATTGTTATAGGCTAGATATGATATCGATAAACGCGGATGAAACCGCGGGGGACAGCTAGTAGTATGTATACCTATATAGTTACAATATCGCACTCTTATTGTCTCCAGGTATTAATTATTATCCATTTATTTACTATACAAAATAAATGATTTGAATAGCACAAGGAACTAATTTTGGTAACTACATTGCGCAGTTTCCGCTGTTGAGAAATTGTAATGGCGGACCTTTAAGCCGCTGTGGCCAGATTTCGAATCGCGCCAATTAGTGCGCGGCGTGACAGGGCATAGGTCCGATGATGCCAATCTTATGTAGGTACAAATATCGGGCCTCCACACCACGTTATAGACATTCAAACATAGGGTTTCGCATATACTACGGGTGGTCACCTCGCGAGGGGAGGATAGTACGTTCCCATATCCTTAACCAGCAAGTTAGCCGAACAGGATACCAATCTGGTACGGTTCTGGCAGTGCGCGGTATTCGCCACAATGGCGCCAACGATTGTCACCTTTCCGGGCCACATGAGTGGTGATGCCCATGGACTCATGAATGTTAAAGTGATGTGTTAGAACGTGACCTTCCCTTGAATGATGCCTGCAACCTCAATATAATCAAAAGCAGGTACAATATGACTGTCCCTTGTGCTGTCCTGTATAATGCCGGCTAACTAAAACTGAGCTTTGGCTTGGTTGAATCAAACCAATGGTTTGTCTGACCAAAACATAGTTACTGACACACCCATGACTGTAGTAACTTTCAACTCCTTGATGTGTATTTGCAACAGGAGTATTTTGTCTTTGGAAGTCATGATGGACAGGTAAGATAAATAAATGAGATGAAATTAGAAAGACTTACAGATTGCCTCACATACAGAAACCAGGACTCGTGCAATGAAATACAAGTATTATTTAATTATATATTTTATTTTATTTGGTAAACAAACAGCTCAAAAAGCTTATAAATAATAATGATAATAGGCACAAATTCCTAGTAAAAACAGTAACAGACTTACTAGCCTATTTTAAAAATAAAAATATAAGAGAAACAAAATAAAGCTATTAAACAGTGCAATAACCCAAGTAAACAAGTTTGAGTAACAATATACTTATTAAATATAATATATTTATATATCATAACATAATACATACAATGTAAATGGTCATGCATAGAAATAATACACAAATACCTGTAGGTAATATAAGTTTAATATAAAAAATCACAACAACACAGAAAAGAAAAAAGAACACACAAAGCAATAATACTTACCAATAAATCAATTATATAGTATAAATAATAATAAATTCTAAATCCTCTTCAGTAAACAAACATTAAATTGTTATAAAAAGATATATGCAGGTATATGCTGTGTTGAATGAAACCTCTTTTGTAATTAAATATGTGTTATTCATTGATAAACTATTATTAAACACATGTTCTTTTTATACCAAAAATCTAACAATTTTGTTATCAATTTACTGCTAAAATATTAACATGTTAACTGTCTGTGCACAATGTAAAGTGCATTTTTGATCTACCTGTGAGATCCATGCACTATTTGTAATGCATTCCCCAACGTTAACTCACAACACTTTCATAACAACCTAAAATAGAACAGGCTATCATATAATATCCACAGACATACCAGGAACTGTCAGCGAAATAGCCTGGACAGTTGATGTGTAACGGTGAAACCATTATATGTACTTTATTTGCAATAATTGTAACTTACCTAAATAAAAGGCTACCTATATACCTATGGTATTGTATATACACATTTAAGTTAGTATTTCTAAGAATTAGGTGGCCTGGTGTAACAATGGTAGAAACAGACAACTCGATATAAAGATGAACATGAATAGTAAATAGTAAACAATTATATAAAACTACAATGATACCACTGAAACTGTAGCCTATGTACCTGGTATGATTTGAAACATTTAATGAAGTTTGAAAAGCAATAAACAATTACAATAATTTATATTTTTGATATATAAATAGCAGTAAAAGAGTTTATTAGAGAATTATAAGAATAAAGTTGTTGGAATCATGAGTGCCGGGAAGGGGGTGTAAGGGGGTGCATGTGCATCCCCTAATATGGAAAAGAAATCTTTAACGAGGCCATTAACACTGCATCTTTGACATAGATCACAGACTGATTTGATATTATTATAGTGTGCATGCCAAATTTTTTATCATCTATGAACATCATAATGATGCTCTAATATATAATGAAATCTTATCAGTTATGTTATTCATTTTCAATAGATGCTAAGTATATAATATTTATATCTAGATCCACCTCACTGAAAACAATCCTGCCGGTGACCATGCTTATAATGTTACTTAGCGGGTAATCTGTATGTGCTATATTGTATTATTTCAATAATTATGAGGTGATTAGCACTGAATAATCACTGCGAGTTAATTGTTTGTTTAATTGAAAAGAGTTAGGGTTTTATCACTTTTTCACTAGGGCGGGGAGGATAAGAGCACTTATGTCAGCATCCAAGTACTAAAAGTCGGCTCACCAGGCAGCAGGCATGCAGGAACTAACTGTAACCATTAGACATGGATAGGAATGTGGCACGGCGGTGTCGGTATGTAGCATGCGACATGCAAAGAGAACAGAGGCCTTAGCATAGAGCGCGAGCATGCGATTCGTGCATGCAGCAGAAACGGTAAAGAGCACACCACTTCCTCATTACGATGAGCTAGTTGTGACACAGGGCTCCGTACGTTTTTCCAGATAAGTCAACAACATGGAAGAATTCTGGGTGAGGAGGTGTCGTCGTAATTTAAGTCTTATAAGTATCTATATTATTTAAACAAAATCACACTTTTATACTCTTAAGAAGACTTATCAATTTATATGTGTTTACACTAACAAATTTAAAGAATGCACACTGCACAGTAGATCGGTACTATGCGCATTTCTCGCTGTTGAGAAATGGTAATGAATGGCGTAGGCGTACTATTGTCAAAAGTCAGAGCGTACAAGCCGCTGTGGCGTGATTTCGAATCGCACCAATCAGCGCGCAGCGGGTCGCCTAGAGTTGCACCCATGTTGCCATTCATAATATGTATAAATATCGGCCCATTGGCTTCATTCATTGGCTTGCTCGGAGCCGGAGCAGTTTGTAGGTATTCCGCGAGCCACAACCGTTTAAAGCCTTAACCTTAATTAACCTTATTTATTATTATTTGGTGCAGTTGGCGGAACCGGTTTCATTTCTCACACTAGGGGGAGCTTATTAAATATTCAGCGGAGTCGGAAGAAGACGACGACTTTCTGAATAAAATCAAGGATTTATCTCATCAGTCCCTACCAGCAGGCTGAAAAAGCTGGAAAACTTCAAACATAATCAAATATCCTCCTCCTCTTTGGTGAAAATATTGATCCCCAAATCATAAACAAACTACGGCTTTGGTGTACCTAGCGACCTCATGTTAAAATTTTATTGCCTAACGCAGAACTAGTAACAGATAAACCTTTGAGAGGAATGATCGTTTATATACCTAATAAGGCCTTGTGCAGACCATTGATAAGAAGCCCACCCACATTTGTTATTAAAGTCAAGGGTTCGGCACAAGCTGAGATATTAACTATTTTCTGAACAACGGGTGCGTTTGCTAATTCTTACAAGGATTAATCATTGTCGTCTGTTATGTCGGGTTTAGAAGAACGGATCAAAAACTATAAAAACGAACCACTTCACGGCAAAGAACATGCAAATCTAATGGCTATGCTTTCTAGGGCAACTTGCTTTGTTTTCTCCTATCGGATTAATCACGGAGCTTGAGAACCAACATGTACTAAAACAGATTGAATGTTTTTAAATAGAATAATATTACAACTTACTAGAGGCTTCAGCATGAGGTTCCTGAGTCGGATCTGCTACTTCTGCACCTGTACACAAATTATTATTAGCTGTATATTTTTTTTTATCATAGAGGTTTTTTAATTATTATTATAATGGAATTTATTAAATAATTTTTTTACCTATATCATGATGGATCAGTTTTCTAGAGTAGTAGAGCTCTTAGTGCAGAGTTCGTCCGGGGAAGTACTACCACCTTACGCATTTCCGCCGTGAAGCAGTAGTGCAATTGTATTACTGTGTTTCGGTTAGAAAGGTAAGGGGGCCGGTGAAATTACAGGCACATGAGAGTTAACAACTTCACGTCTCAGGGTCGACAGCGCATTGGCGATGCTCCTAGTGTTGCAAATGTCCATAGGCGGCGATGACCACTTACCATCAGGTGGACCGTCTGCTTGTTTGTCGGCCCAAGTGGCATAAAAAAAAATACTAAAAAGATTGATAGGTTTTAAAATATAATAATATTACAACTTACTAGAGGCTCCTTCTTGAAGTTCCTGAGTCGGTCCCGTTACTTTTCCACCTGTAAGTGCACAAATTATTATCTGTATATTTTTTTATCAGAGAGGTTTTTTAATTATTAATATAATGGAATTTATTAAATTAAATTTTTACCTATATCATGATGGGTCAGTTGGCGTACTAAAAAGATTGAATGGTTTTAAAATATAATAATATTACAACTTACTAGAGGCTCCAGCATGAGGTTCCTGAGTTGGACTCGCAATTTTTCCATCTGTAAGTACACAAATTATTATCTGTATATTTTTTTTATCAGAGAGGTATTTTAGTTATTATGATAATGGAATTTATTATAATACCATTACCAGAACAACAGTTCGGTGCCTGGAAGTATTTTTTTATAAGTAGTAGGTATATGTGGTAAATTAGTTATCTGGCGGCCATTTTATGTACAAGCTCTAACTAACTCACGCTCGGACTAAACTATGTCCCTGGACCATTATTTATTATTATAGGTTCAAACGTTTTGGCTTTTTAAAATTTAATAATACATAGATACAAATAAAAAAACATTCGATAGTTAAATCTTTCAATTATATAAATATATACCTTTAACACCTTCTCCTTTAACGCCAACCTTTTCCATTTTAAATAGCTTAAATTTCGAAGATTTCTGATATTCAATACGTGATAGCCCAATAAAGTAATCAAACCAATTCTCAAACAGGGAGAGCAGCCATGAAAGACGCGCAAAGGACGAATCACAATGAGTATTGATTGATTTATGGTCGCACCAGTGCTGCCACTGTTATTATAGAACGTCCAAAAGATTTAGCGCAGTGTATACGTAATCCAGTGTATACGTTTAGGATGGAGATAAAAAGTAATTAGCCGGCACGAGAATGTGGAAAATCTCCACTAATTATTTATTAACAGAGCCTCAAAATCCAGATTGAGAAAGGCATTAAAAAAAGTGTTCTATTATATTTCGCTACATGGCAAGGTTTCTTCTCCCAGGAGGCTATAAAACATTAGATGTATGATGTTTAAAATAATTGATTGCACAGATATGACTACTGTGCAAATTCAAACTAAGTTATTAAATTTATTACGCTTGTAGATTTTCGTGCAAAACAATTCGTATCCGATTTTAGAATTTAAAACGATTCTATTTTTAGAAATCGATTTCAAGAGTATTTTGCCTAAGTTTCAGTGGTGATTCCATAACTTTAGATTTCATAGATAACAAGAAACGTAAACTAACGCAATTAAGACTATATTGATAGCCTATAATTATTATGTAGGTCTCATTAATGTATTTAAAAATAAAAAAAGCACCGCGCGTGTCGCCCCACGATACGATCCGTAGAAATAAATCACAGAAAGTACATTTCCTGCCATTAACCACTGAGAAATCCAAATCTATCGTCTGTAGTAAAACTTGCTCTATCTCTTTCAGTCCCAGCGCTGGCCCTAGGGTAGAGCAAGAGAAGCGGTCGCCAGGTGGCAAAGGGTGCAAAAATACATAGTTAATTACATAGCGGTAGGGACTATGATTACGTTACTCTTTAATGGGATGCATGGGTGTTATATTTAGAGCTTCTTAATTTTACTTAAACAAATGTTGATAATTGCAATAAATGTTATTTATTGAACAAAATTGAAATACTATTTAAGTATGTGATTTAAAACTATCGACTAAACCGGAAATGGCTATGGGGCCGGCGCTTTTCACTCCGCTACCGCTTGCTTTGTTACAAAAGGGTTAAAGCGAATTTCATAGAAATGCGAAGTATATTAATCGTAATTTTAGTTTTTGTTCTTGGATTCGGATGGATTTTATTTGGTTTACTGATTGTGTTTGTCGAATCGTAGTGAGAGCGAAATCGTTGTTTTTTTGTATTGCTTGCCCTGATTATTTATTTATAAGGTACAACAACAGCAAATGTATTAAACATTACAAGGTGTAGGTACATACTATGTTGAAATTCTGATACAAGTGCTAATTACATTGGTTGTCTGAAATCGGTTTTAAAATTTTGCAGTATCAAAACTCACTTTGACTGTATGTATGTTTGGATGTAAGAGGTAGTTAGACCCTGAACCTTTTTATTGTCTACGTATTACCATTTCTGCACTTATCAGCTATTTGAGTGCGTAGAAAAAGCAAGAAAAAATTATTGATTGGGAATTGTGTAGGACAGATATCTAGTTAGGTACATACTTGTTCTAAGAAATATTTTTAAACCGCCTTTCTCATTCATTCACCAAATTAATTCATTTCTCCACAAACTTTACTACCCTGGGGATGACATAAGCACGTTGTGTAGGTACTTTGATATTTTAAATTTCACTATTTGCATCAAACAAATATAACCATGGAATAAGATTTTGCAATAGAAAAGTTTTTAGCCCTTCAGTCATGATTTTTTTAGATTATTTTTTTGTAGCAACGTGCCGAAAATAACTATATAAACTTTTAACCCCCACTTTACCCCTCGGTTAGTTATTGGGTTACAGCCCGTAAGAAATATTGTGATGTCCAGCTGGTCCTCGTGGTTTTGTGATTCCTTTGTTCAACGCCTAAATTTATAATATTATCTTGTAGTTTTTGAATTTTTCACAGTTTTGTTTAATCACTTTAACGATACTTACATTGAATTTTACTGAATATTATTAATAAATAGTCGTTGTTGAAATGCAGTTTTGAAAAGTCGAATAACAATACTTATGTTTAATAATTGGTAATCAATTATTGTTTAGTCACTCACACAGTCTGACTTAGGTACACATTAATACAATGGGAAATAATTAAATAACAACACCGTATTTTATAATAATTTATTATTCATACCTGCAGATCCTAATACATTTTTAATACATGTAGTATCTAATAAGATAAAATGTTAAAGTTATACATGTATTTGATAATGTATCATGTAATATTATAAAAATTGAAGAAATTAACAGTAGTAGTGCCAAATCAGATCCTTCTTCCCTTCATCAGCTTCTGAATAGTCTTCCACATCCTCATCAGCCGATTCACCTTCAGAGAAATAGCGTGGGTCTGGTCCCAGTAAATCCATTATAAAGGCATTGGCTGGTTGGTGCTTTAAGACAATTATGCCCTCTTCGTTTGCAGGTTCTTGGCCCATTGGGGGTATGGTCACTGACGGTATTTTGACTATTTTCAAATGCTTCTTCTGAGCACCAGCAGCTGGGGCTCTTTGCATCTCGGGAAACGGGGGCCGAGTATCTTTATCAATTTTCTCGTTACCTTCCTGCACCTCCTGCACAGTAGCGGGTGTTGAGGGGTATGGTTCCTCAACCTTTTCCTCCTGGGTGTCCTCGCTGTTCTTTGACAAATTGTTGTCCATCTTCCCCGATGCGAACTTTGAAGAATCAACCATGATGTTTCTTCGAATTGCTTCGCAGTATTTGATATTTGTTTTTTCTTGAATGTGAATAGCGACTGTTTAAGGCTCAACCATTAATCAATATGGATTGCGCGCGCACGGACGCCTCCCTTCCGGCGAATAATGTAACCATAGACCAAAAAATTACTCTCTCCTCTACGTATTTTTAATTTGAAATTTAATGAAATACTTATTAAAATATTTGACAAAAACGGATTGCGATTAATATACGGAGGTTTTTTAAACTTTGTCTGTCACGCTACAAACTTCACAATGAGTAGTCGATTTTTAATGGGGTTGGCACAAGAAACCAGAACGTAGCTTGGTTATAAAGGTACATATAGACTTTATTTCATTAAAAACCGCTCACGAAATAAATATACCATAAGTTAAAGTTATCCCGAGAACAAAAATTAGAGCACATCCAGCTTAGAATGCTATCATCTTGCATTTGAAATCGCGTATTGCCAATTTTCTGATGGATGGATTTTCTATAATTTGTCGTCTGATTAGTGACTTATTCTTGGCGCAATCAGATCTTTTCGCTAAATGGTCTAGTTTTTAAAATACAGAGTGGGTAAGCATCCTTAATACTTTTGAACCAGACACTATAATTCTGATATTGGGCGACCACTTTCGAAAGATTTTAATTTAATTAGTTAACACTCAAAATTCGTGATCCCGGTCATCGGAGGAAGTGCCACAAAATACGTCCATTTAAAAAATATTACCTATGTCCATCTTACGGCACTTTATTTCGCTTTTATGTTTTTGGTGAGATCAATTACATATGTACGTATTATAGGTAATATAGATACGTTATTCACATTCAAGACACGTCAATTTAATGCCACCTTACAATGTACATACCTGTTGCTAGAAAGATATACATCGTTAGTTAATATATTAAGCGCGACTAAATGGAATAAGGTATATTATCGACATTTTATGTTGCTATGTTTGAGTGCGGACAAAGCATCTATAGTTAATTTAACATATAGTCGGATATCATTACTTTTTTGTCAAATATAACCCTTAGCATGGATGTGAGCCGATGACTCTCTTGGGAGTTATTACTGTCCTGCCTACTGATTATAAAAAAAGGGTCCATATGTTTTTTTTTACTGACGTGGTACTTAGCTATGCTATAAACGCTCAATAATAACTACTGGCAATACTCATACTACCATAAATCAATACTCTAACACAGCATGCAATGAAGAGGGTTAACAAAATAGGGGTGATATTATTACGTCGTGCCATAGCAAAATCAACCCAATTCCTCTTGCAATAAAATTCATATATTCTGTAATGACATGGCTTTAACAGATATGAAGCTTAACATCGACCAATATAGTTCATTTTTGTGTGACATAAAAAGCGTTATCCATATCTTCTGAAATAGGCTACTATAAAGATCTTTGCATTACTAATAATATTAATATAAAATTATACATTCAAGAGATTCTACAAATTTGTACACAATTTTATGGAATATTATTTGTTTTGCGACGTGATTCCACACTGCAAAGACAACAAAACTGTTATTTGTTTTAATGCAATTTAGTATATTGTAACGATACATAAATTGCTATCAAATACGTAATTATACATCACCTAATCCTATGAATCTAGCTTATGGACCTTATTAGCATAAAAGTACCTAGCTAGTCTCACAAAAGGTTTATTAGCAGTACAGTCCTATACACGAAAGATAAATAATATGTAAGCTCGCTGATTGAACTGTTTTCTTTATAATTAAGCAATTATATCATTGTAATATATAATGCTGAGGTAGACGGATATGTTAGCTCGTTCAAATATATTTTTTTTAACCAACTCTCTTACCATATTGTCTATAGAAACGAAAGATAAATAAATGAAATAATACGTCAGCTCGTCGATAGAACTACTTTTTTTTATAATTCAGTAATTATATTATTGTAATGCCGAGTTAGAGAGATATGTTAGCTCTTTCAAATCATTATTTATTTAACTAACACTCCTACCATCTGGCCCTTTAAGTACCTATTTTTATTTTTTCAAGTTCTTTCTGACTCTATTTATGTACCCAGCTCTCATGCCCTTGAGTTCCTTTTAAATACCATTAGCTGGTAAAGTCTTTGGCTATGCTGTCTCGTTTATGGTGTTGGCCATAATGCTGTTGGCTGAAGATTAATGCCAGGAGCCGCAGGAGAATAGGAAAAAAAAACAAAAGTATATTTTGTTAAATTAACAACACAGTTTATTTAGGTAGATCACTTTTTTATGCTTTCAAACAAGCTTACAGATATGAATTGTATTAACTAACATAATGTGTAATTTTATACAAATGATAATACTTTGATAATCGTTTTTTTTTTAAACTATCAAGTTTTAGAAATTGAAGTTATTGTTGTTTCGCGCTAAAATTCATCAGTGCTCAAGCTCCTAATTAAGTATACGAGTATCATGCACATTGTTATGTGGTTTGGATAATGTGGACACGCACGCACACATAGGTGCAGATTGTACTAATATATAATACGGTGACACCATTCAATAAATCAGTTGGCATTAGACTTTCTTGTGTATCACTTGTCGACCCACCAAGCGACCCCTAATAGATATCTATAATAAAATCACTAGTCGAAACTTTACTGTTCTTCTACCACTCCTAAACTACTACAATATTTTTTATTGAATACATTAAACCTCGACAATAGCTACTAAACAATAATAAAAAAACAATAATTGTTTCACAAATAAATGACAAAATGGTACTTAACTATTTTGTTTCTGTCTATTTATTTAAAAATATATGCAGACAATCACACAGACAGAAATTGTGACTTTGTATTTTTCTACTTAGAGATTCATAAACTATACAAAGACAAGAAATAAGTTAAATACTTTAAAGAAGACAAAGTACCTAAGTCGATTTAAAACTACTTAAAATTATTTTTCCATCGATTTGAAACTTGGCACAGGTATACGAGATCCAGATGATGATACAATCAATTGATACCATCGACAAGATTTGATGATGGGGCCAGGTGTAAAAGGAACCCTTCAGTGGGTACTTAGAACCCCTTAAGTTTGGGATCATTTGTGAAAACAAATTTCACAATGGTGTATAGAAGGTTTCTTAAAATTATATTAATAAAGATGTCAATATAGGCTCTATGTGATCAGTCATTGTACTGTAGAATTATCGTCAGTCCTATAGTGCCCACGGTAAATTTTACCCTCTCTAGCTTACCCAGTATAGTAAAACAGATTCTCACTCACACTTATTTTGGTATAATTTACAATGAGCAGATATGAAACAACATAAAGTGAAAATAAATTAATGGTGCTTTAATTAATTCATTTGTTTACTGATTTACAAATAACTACATCTGTACGTATGTACATGGGCTATTTGAAACATGTTGTGGCAATAATAATAAAAAATAGGTAAGACATACACAATACACTTGGATTTAGTTCAAATATTAATTAAACCTACAGATTTATTAATCGATTAAACAAAATACATATAAATTCGTTTATTGCCTACCTATAAATATTTAATTTATAATATTACATGTAATAAGATTCTTATTTCTTATTGGCGTGAAAGTAAATAAGATAGTTCATTTGATATAAAACCAACCATCATTATAAATTACCTGCAACATGTATGAAACATTTATGAGATACTAGCTGTCCCCCGTGGTTTCACTCGCGTTTATAATATTAGTAGGGAAGTAGGGATTGGAACAGTTTAAAATACATTTTTGTTACCAATGAATAAAAAAAACTCATACTACTCAGAAATACACATATTAGGAGGAACGCTGTCTCCCATACAGATTTATTTCTAGCTTGGATGACAGTACTCTTAACTAGTGCTGCGGCTCTGCTGCTAGTAGTAGCTATGTAGGTATGCTGCCGTTTGCGGATTGCAATATAGATACAATTCAAGCGCGCGATCCTTAAAGTGGTTGCCTTCGGTGATGTAAAAATAAATTAAGCTTAACTTTGAATAAAGAAGGGTATTATATAAAATTACTTTAATTCACAGAAAAGTTAAGAGAATAACAAGCAGGATTGGTATAGCACTTAAAACATTTTAAGAATTTGAAAGCCTTTTTCATTAAATCAGTTTATAATAACTTTGTGGAACTTTCAACTTTAAAACGTTTTTATGAACAAACGTGGTGTTTATTTTTTTTGAATCTGTTTAATCTCTTGTAATAACAAACCAAAAACATTTTCATGTCAAATGTTGCTAAGAGGAGACCATATGGCTCGCACTATCAAAAAGTTATTAAATCTCATGTGAGCCAAGCTTGTAACTCTACACGCCCTGACTTCATAAACTCTACACATCAGTCACAATATTATGTGGCTTGGCGTTTTCGTTAGTACAAGAACTATTGTATAACAGAAAAGCAATGAACAGTGAAAACATCATTCACCTTAAGCCCATGTGAATGTAGTCATAAGCAGGCCCGCCGCTAGCTATTTGAGCGCCCGTGTGCAATACCGATTATGCCGCCCCTGTTTGTCTGTGACTACCCATGCTGAGCTTGTCAAAAAAGCTGTATACTGTTGCCTCATAAGGGTGTGATAACAGAAAATAATAATTAAGAAATATATTTATTTTTGTTTACATTAGTGTTAATCTGTATAAATTGTTATCTACAGAAATCGTGCCCTTTTTAGGGTTTCGTAGCCAAATGGCAAAAACGGGACCCTTATAGATTCGTCATGTCTGTCTGTCTGTCCGTCCGTCCGTATGTCAGCCAGTTTATTCCGAAACTATAAGAGCTACATTATTGAAATTTGGTGCGTAGATGTATTCTGTAAACCGCATCAAGATTTTAAAATAAAATCAGAAAAAAAATCCAAATTTTTGGGGTTCCCCATACATAGAACTGAAACTCAAAAATTTTTTTTTCTTCAAACCTATACGTGTGGGGTATTTAACATATTTTTTTTCTAAACTGAATAGTTTGCGCGAGAGACTCTTCCAAAGTGGTAAAATGAGTGTCCCCCCCCCCCCCCCCGTAACTTCTAAAATATGGGCATGATAAAACTGAAAAAAATATATGATGTGTAATACTATAAAAACTACTAACGAAAATTGGTTTGAATGAGATCTAGACAGTAGTTTTGTTTTGTAAACGTCATAAATCAAATTACCTAATTTATTCAGTTTACTCAAATATATAACAATAATTTTACTATCACAGGTCTTACGCATAAACAGTGAACCATTATTTTCTTATAGTAAGTCAGTGATAAGTAAATAACATTATTAATTCGATCAGAGCGTGGCTTGATCGGTAGCGCGGGTGCGGACCGCGCGGAGAGGGGGAACGTCGCCAATTGCGCTAACCCGATCGGGCAGACGTCGTTGACACTCGTGCGCGCGTAGCAAATTTTTACCAATACGTTTGTGAATGCTAAATATTCTATATTTAGGTACGATTTGGTACTTACCTGCTGCTTTTTTTTAATAACATTAATTTCGATTACTAAATATATTTTTTTCTTTTAAACACGTCGATCAAACTTCGTACTAAAAAAACTTGTATATTACTATGTTATCTACCTGCTGCTAGTGCTGCTACGGAACCCTTCATTGGCGAGTCCGACTCGCTCTTGGCCGGTTTTTTCTTTATAATTGCGAAATCTGCTATAAATTTTCTTGTACCCAAGCTGTCTAAAAATTGCTGTGCAATCGAAACTAAAGAAGTTGAAGCTAAATTATTTTATCTTTGCTGGAGCGTTGTTGATTTTAAATAGTTTTTGATAATTTGTAACTTTGTAAAGGTCCTTTCACTAGATGCAACTGAACCGGCAATGTAAGTTTGAGTGCTTACTACAGTATTTTAAATAAACTAATAAAAATAAAATATTTGGTTCAACTTCTCAATCAACTTATTTAGCAAATCTATGCAGATTTGATTATTCATTATGGGATTCGGCACAGGCCCGCCGTAAGCGGGCGTGCAAGGCGTGCACGGCACGCGGGCGCCACGTCCAGGGGGCGGCAAACCTAGGGCATCCATCACATAATATCCAAAGTCATTATCATAATATCCACTACAATTACTATTTTCGTTTATATTATATCGTTAGCATCGATCTTTTCTATTTATTGGCCATTTAAACTAAAATGCAATGCCAAGCGTCTGTCGGCATGGTGCATCGCCGCGCCCTCGCTCGACGGCGCCTGAAATTCGATACAAGAATAAATCCCGTGATGGGAATCCCATCCATAGAGTCGAGCTATATGAAAGACAGGACTGGGAAAGTAATGATCCCTGGACGTGTTTTGACCCGACTGAGGACGCCCTAAAGCTTCGTCTGACGGGGTGTTTGCCGCCTGTCTCGCTCAAGCGTTAATTCCACAGAGGTGGAAGACAGGCCGTCTAGTCCTCCATAAGAAGAAGGAACGTCCAGCGTAGTCTCTCTCCGCCTACCAACCCATTGTGCCATTGCGCTGCCGGCCTTGCTGAATGTCATGGTCGGCAGCGAGGAGTCGTGGAAGGCGGTCTCATCTGGCGGAAGGCGGTGACATCAAATTCGTGGAACTGCTCATGATCTTGTTTTATCTTATTTATCAAATCGCCAGCAAAAGGTAGGGACTACCGGCACAACACCCAAGGGCTCTTTAGTCGAAATGGGGGTACCCCAGGGTTCAATTTTAGGTCCATTTTTGTTTTTAGTATATATAAATGATTTGCCATATGTTGTAAATGACCTCACAGATATTGTCTTGTTTGCTGATGATACATCATTAATTTTTAAAGTTAATAGAAAAGACAAAGATCTAACTAAAGTTAATCATACTATGTCAATTGTCTGTGTGTGCTACAAATAATCTATTACTAAATTCAAAGAAAACTAAATGCTTAAGGTTTTCTTTACCAAATGTAGCACAAGTAGATAGCCAAATAATAATATATGGGAGCCATATTGATCTTGTAAATAAAACGGTATTTTTGGGTCTTACATTAGACAATAAATTGCAATGGGGACCTCAGGTTGATACTCTAGCTGCTAAATTAAGTTCGGCTGCTTTTGCTGTTAGGAAAATTAAACAATTGACGAATGTTGAGACGGCCAAATTAGTTTATTTTGCATATTTTCATAGCCTCTTGTCCTATGGTATTTTGTTTTGGGGAGCAGCAGCGGATATAGAATCAATATTTATTATACAGGGTGCGCCAGAGAAACTTACTTATTTGAAAGGTCAATAAAAAATAAAGTACTTCAGTTATTGTTTTAAAATGTTTTTTATTTGAGAATACAATATTCCAATTTTTTTTATGCAGTCTTAAAAATGACATCGGATAAATGGCGACCCCCATTGCGCATACACTGATGAAGTCGATTTTTGAAATTCGTATCCACTCTTCGCAGCATATCAATCGGTATGTTGGCAATGGCGTCGCGAATGTTGTTCTTGAGGTGTGCTATGGTCCGTGGTCGATCGACATAAACCAGGGATTTCAAATAACCCCATAAAAAGAAATCGCATGGAGTCAAATCTGGAGAGCGTGCCGGCCATTGGAGATCGCCTCTGAGAGAGATGAGGCGGTCGGGGAAATGTTGTCGCAACAAATTCATTGAGTCTCGTGCTGTGTGTGCTGTGGCTCCATCTTGCTGAAACCACACGTTCCTAACGTTCATTTCTTCGAGTCTTGGAAGAAAAAATTCCTCGATCATGTTCCTGTAACGAGCTCCATTCACGGTAACTGCGCGAGAAAACAAGCTCTCAACTGCGAAGGCCCGCTGCTCTCTAGACCAGAGCATGATGGCAACTAACTGGAGGGAGAAACAAACTTGGGAACTTCCCCCTCCAGATGCGCCCCCTCTTGCCCCTCTACCCGCCCAACTCACCGCGCGGGAATTTTTCAAATAAGTAAGTTTCTCTGGCGCACCCTGTACAAAAAAGAGCAATTCGTGCAATTTACAGTATGGGTCCCCGTGAATCATTAAGAGATTTATTTAGGGAAATAAATATAATGACATTACCTTCACTATATATTAATGAAAATATAATGTTTATACGTAGAAACATAGGAATGTTTGAGTCAAAATTAGATATTCATAGTATAAATACAAGACAAAGGGAGAAGTTAGTTGTTCCATACTTTAGACTAACTAAAGTTAACAAGTCATTTCTTGGTAATTGTGTTCGATTTTATAATAAGATACCGCTTTCAATAACCAAAATGATGATCATAAATTTAAAAATTATATTAGGAAAGTTTTGAAAGAAAAAGCGTATTACAAGGAAGTTCATTATATTGAAGATAAAAATGTATGGAAATAGCTGCTCTCTGCACAGTGCACCTTTAAATCTCTTGTTTAAGTTGTAAGTACCTAATTATAGTTATTTTCTATTTTGTAGTCTTGTCATATTTTTTTTTGTTTTGTTTTTTTTAATGTTACCTATAATAAGTATTTTGTAATTTCTAAATATAAAATTATGTAAAATTGAAATTATAAAATAGCCAAAAAGTCAGAATAGATAAAAATTTATATAACAAATAAAAAAGAATGTAACCTTGCTGAGTTTCTTGCCGGTTCTTCTCAGTTGAAGGCTGACTTCCGAACCGGTTGTAGCTTCAGTAACTTTAAATTTGACCTTCATAAGTGCCCTCCGAAGGCCTAAACTGAATAAATGGTTTTGAATTTTGAATTTTTGTTACAGAAGGAGGCGGCAGAGTGGGAACGGGAAGACGACGTCAACTCGGCCCCGCTCCGTCGCCGGAGGAGCGGTAGGCGGCGTCTGGCCTTCGTGGCCCGGCTACGGCGGGCCTGGTCATAAGGCAATGTAATATGGCCAAGCCACATATTTTGACTAATGTGTAGTGTAGTGTTTGTGGGGTTGAATGTGATTGTGTGGGATTACACTTCTTTATGTTAGTTTCTTATGACAATATTTAGATCAAGAAGTATGGCGGACAAATACGGATGGGCGGCCATCACGTTGCGAGGGCAGATTTGACCTTGCCCAACCGTGATCAAGTTTCTCACGTATACATCATGTAAAATTGCTACCCCTTAACGAATCCATATAAAAATCAACAACAATCGATTGAAAAAAAAAAAGAAGATTCAGTCTTCACGTTGAAAAGAATAGTAATCCATCCTTTTAAAATTGATGTTAAGTGGCATATGACTTACATCTGTGAATCTATTACGGAACTGAATCTTACCAATCAGAATTAACGTTGGGTCTTTTTTGTAGCCTGGAGTTCAGTTTTGCTTCAGAGTTATACAGCCACGAGTTGTTGGTACCCTGGCAGACACGAACCGGCATGTGATGGAGTGTATCCAGGTGTTCGCTGCAGATCGTTCTGAAATCCATTGGTATATCTCGTCAAGAGCGGTAGTTGTTGTTTAATCAAGGTTCTTTACGGCTGGCCGGCGGCAAATCCCTGGAATTTATTGTTATTATTTGAGTACCTGTATGTGTAGTTTAGATATCTATGTCTTGCAGGCTGCTGTAATAAAAATATTGCATTGGCTGAGCGACAATGCAGCTGCAATTTTAATGTAGTCATTTGCCTATTCGCTTACTAGGTAATGTAGAAATGTTATAAAATATTTCAATATAATTGACCTTGGCACTTATGAACGGCTAAAGTTTACTCATTCAGACTAGCTTTTTCTGATAAAACAATCTTGACAATTACTGTTTTTGATACAAAGATTATGATTATTGGTGATCAAAATTCGACCGTCATTTCCCTTGTTCACGGTACGGGGACTTGAGAACGATTTTTAACCGATTTCATTCATACATGTTTCTAAATGTTTTCTAATTCTTTGTAGAAGGTTCTTACGCGACGAAATAAGATTTCTGCACTCTCTCTATACAATATGTAACAAAATCCCTGTTGTTTTTTTAGGAATGTTATACATTACCTACAAGTACAACATTAATGAAATGAGAATTTAAAAAAAGAAACATGGCTAGTAAAAAGGTCAAAATCAAATAACTATTAAAATCGTCACATTAAAAAAAATATTAGGAGTATCTGATTATACAAATACATCTTTATTTCGCTAAATAGCCTACGAGCTCGGCGGCTTTCTTTGATGCGATAGAAGATGCCGCCAAAACCTATCGGCCGGGACGCGTGCCTCGTATCGGTGCCACGTGCCTACCTACCCCTTTACCCCGCCATCCACCCGCCGCCCTGTGAATCACTTCCTTACTTGCTTAGTCTCCCACGCAACTAACTTTCGAACGGATGTCATTGTTAGTATGTATCTCTAGTGAGTGACTTGTGTTTTGTTTACGTAAACGTTGACCATGACGTATTCTCACGTAGAATATTTTAACATGTTGATGTGTCTTGGGAAATGTGACTGCAATTACGCAGACTCTAGTAAGAACGTTTTGCGAGTCTACCATTACCGTCGGCGATGCCATTCAAAAGTTTGCACCTACGTACGTTCAATACCGGCAGTGTGCACGGACGAGACCAACATCAAGCTGACGCAGGCAGACCGAGGACTCGAGACAGTGACATCGAGGAGCAAGTCAACGATTTGTTTAATCACGATCCAACGCGAAGTACGCGGTCAGTGAACCTTGTTTTTTAGACCAAACAATGAGCGGCGCCAACTATCTTCGTTTCCTGCAAGAACAGCTGAGTGATGAACTTGACGATTAGACCTCAATATCGTGCGATGTATGTGGTTCCAACAGCACATGTGAAATGTACTTTTAACCATTATCAATGGTGCATAAAAATACCGTGTAAACCAAAATTTTCAAAGATTTATTCGTTTAAGTGATAAACGTCAGCTGACAAAGTCGTGAACTTGTGTAGAAAAATAGATCGTATCGGCACTGACAAAGAGAGTGGCGGGGATGTTGTACCTATTATTTGTGATTTCGCGTCATCGCTTCATACAGAGGTAAGATATCAGGATAACATTACAAATATTAATTTTAATTATTTTTGTTAACAGTTTTTTAAAAATGACTTGCTTTATTAAACGTATGAATGCAGATTCCTAAAACGTAGATTTAAGAACAACAGGGTTTATGTTACATTTTGTACAAGAATATTTATGACACCAAGTTCATAGTTTTCCGTCAGCGTTATTTTCGTAAGAAGGGATACAATGTTTCGGTTTTAGTTGTATGAAATGAAATTAAATATATTTATTAAAATAGGCCTTCACATGTATTTATGAATGGTCAGAATATGTATGACGCCGGTTTGGAAGGTTGCTTTTACAGAGAAGAGCCGGCAATCAACTCACCAATAAATCTTTTCATATTGAAACAATATTAATTCTTTCCTTTATTATTGTGAAGCGAAATTTAAAATTTAAGTAGGGATTTTAGTATAGAAGCGTGTCCTAAAAATAAGCCTTGTACTTTTGAAGTCTAAATGCCATGACAGATAGTCTCAAATGAACCTAACCTTCGTTTGTGGATCCATATTTAAAAAGTCCTGGTAATACTGCAATTACAAGGCAGTTGAGGGCGTTGAAATAATAAGAGTAGGCTTTTTGGGTTTGTTCTTGAAGGTGCAATTAAGCTTGTTTTTATCTAGTACTGTTGAATGATAGTTACACAATCTAGTAATTGAGCAGGTTTTCTCGACAGTAGGTAATGCAAAATTGTACCTTTTCCGAATAGCAGATGATCTGTTTGCCTCCGCTAGGTTGTTGTACGGGCACCGGTCTGTTCCTCGTAGGCGCTCGACATATAGACTGGATTTTTTTAATTACAAAATTATCACATCTGCCATATTGGAAAAGAATTACTATCAATGATCTGTCTCGGTATACTTTCAGTTTGTTCTTGAAGTTATACTGGAACCAGTTTCCATATAGCCTATAGTGTTGTAAAATAACCTTAATTTAAAAACCATTTGTTCAGTTTAAGCCCACGGAGGGTAACTATGAAGGTTAAGTTACTGAATGAGAGCCGTAATCCATTCAATTAGATAGCTAATTTGTTTATATTTAACAATCAGCGAAAATATAGCTAAGTAATTTTAACAAAGAATAATCACCTGTGCCTCTTCCGCCCCGGGAATTGATCTCCGTAGAAAATGTGTCTAATCCTGCCTGCACTCGTCCTGCGTGTGCGTAGTGCGCTCGCTGTGGTAGCGCTGCGGGTGGCTGTGGATGCGGCTTGCTCGACCCGCTGCGGCTCTGCTGCTGGTCGTAGCTATGCATGCGGCAATCTGCGAATTACAAAATAGATACCCGTCAAGTGTGCGATCCCTAGAGTGCTTGCCTTGGGTAACCCAAAAATGAATTGTAAAAGAGTATTGTTAAGCTCCATAAAGAAAGGTATAAGATAACTTTTATTCACGAAACAGTGAAGAGAATAGCAAGCAGCTTTGGCATAATGCCCAAAACATTTAAAGAAATAAGAATGTTACCAAAACTTCACAGAAAAGTAATTCGTAATAAATTTAGTAGCACTTTCGGCTTTCAAACTTTTTGTGTAAACGTCTGTTTTTTATTTCTTTATGTCGCCAGCTGTATTTTTTTTTCTACTGCCGCAATCCTCACTTTTTACTATGGTGTCGTAATAGTAATTAGTTGGCGGGTAAAGCGCGTAGAGCGAGATCGAGAAGATGACGTCTGCTTGGTCCCGCTTCACCGCCGGAGATGTGGCAGGCGGCGTCTGACCTTCGCGGGCCGGAGCCGGGGACTGCGGGCGATAGATCTGGGTATCCATTGCCTGCACTAAAAGTCCTCCTCAACTAAAGGTTTTCCATAAAAAATCATAATGGTTATGAGGAATCCAGTCCCACTAAAATATTAATAACAAATACTTTAAACCCACAGGGACCCATAATCATGGCTTCGGTAATGAAAGCGATTGTTAGCATTATAGGGTACATATAGAAACTGACGGTTTTTCTGATGGGCGGATTGGAATCCGGTCTTCAGCATCGAGACTGTTGCAAGTTGGTCTAAGAGCTATATAGCTTTTGAAGATCGTTTTGAAGTATTAATTAGATCAGATTATAATAACAGTTTAGGGCTAATAATGTTAGCAAATTAGTTTATTTCTGTAATGTCACTCTGTGTGAGTGTAAGAAACTAGTATATTCTGGAAGACGGAACCCAACAGTTAGTTTGAGATAGGCTTGTAGCCGATCAGACATCAAGACTCCACCATAACGTTAGAATTCACCAATGTCGTTAACGGAGTAAATATTAGATCTCCGTTATGTTGCTCCGCGGTTGCGAGACACATAGTCCAGAGTTGCATATATCTTTAACTTGGATGCGTTACTTACCCAACGATGGTGTACATCCAGCAGTTCTTGTACATTTATTTTGCTGTCGGTCACAGTACCACGCGTAGGGGGCGAGGTTTTGAACTCGCGCGTAGCCTAGCCTCGCTGTGCTGTGGTATGGTCGACAGATACCGACAGGCGACTACCGTGTAGTCTGGGGGTAGATTGAACCTTGAGAAACTTGTTCATTTTCAACAAGTTTCTCACGTTATGACCATGTGATTGACTTTGTGGCGGTGGAGATAAGGTTTGCTTCAGAATAATACAGCCACGAGTAATTCATGCTGGTGCGCTGGGAGATATTATAAGGAGTAGATCCAGGAGATGCTTGTACCTCGGTCTTCATCTGTTGTAATATCTCGTTCGAAGTGCCAGGTTGTTGGTTATTCGCGATCTCTCTCTCAGACGGCAGACTGGCGGTGAGACTGAAATTCAAATCTTATTTTGAGGAGCTGTGAGTGTGCCTTGATAAGCTACAAATACTAAAAGTATAGCAATAATTATTATTGAAACTAAGATTATTTGTATTATATGATATGATATACAGGATGCTGCAAAACGATGTACCTACCTACATTTCTACCTAATTCGCAGAACGACAAAAAAGACCTAACCTAACGAAACAACCTAAACGAATTTTCATAATAAACGTCAAATTTACAGAAACGGCTCAAAGTGTGCTCCGCCTCGCTCAATACACAACTTCGCTCGTCGGTGTTATTGATGCGAAAACCGATCTAACACGCTATTCCATCTTGGTAACCGTTGGGCAATCGGAGATATATACTCTGTCCTTCTCATAACCCCACAAAAAGAAGTCCAAGGGTGTGAAGTCCGTAGAACGAGCAGGCCATAGCACCGGTCCCCCGCGGCCGATCCATCCTCGTGGAGAGCGAACGTTAAGATGCTCTCGTACGTTGCGAGTAAAATGTGCCGGAGCTCCATCATGCTGAAACACCATGTTTCTTTGGTTCTCAAAGTAATCCCAGTCAGTCAATCGCCTCGTCGAATTTCGTTTGTAAAAACGTTAGATAGTTATATCGTTCAGACGTGATGGCATAATGACGGGACCGATGACATGCCCGTCATATACGCCAGCCCACACATTCAGCCGCCACTGGTGTTGATATCTGCTCTGCCGTGAAGCATGTGGATTCACGCGAGCCCAAACGTGATCGTTATGCATATTTGAAAGTCCTGACCACGTGAATGTTGAAGAGTCCGAAGAATAGTTTACGTAATTGGGGTATTCCTCCAACTGCCTGAGGTACCGCTTGCAGAAGTTCCTCCTAGGTGCTAAATCGGAGGGTATCAGCTCCTGTGTATGGCGATAGTGATAAGGGTGATGATTATCGTCATGAAGAATTCGCCAAATTGCAACTTGTCCTGCGTGGGCGTAGTACGCCCACTGTGGCTGCGGTGTGCTCGACTGACTGCGGATCTGGTGCTGGTCGTAGCTATGGATGCGGCTATCTGCAGATTGCAAGAAAAGATATCAGTTAAGGGCGCGATCCTTGTACTGTTTGCTATGGGTGACGTAAAAATAAATCCTTTATCTGAATAGGCTAGGAAGGTCCGACTAAATAGGCATTTTCAGAGTAAGCATGCTACATCCTTGACAAGCCTCGGCCTCCTGGGGTCAATCGAAGGCCAAAAGCAAGCCATATTTAAATAAAATTTGCTTAACTTGCACAAAGAAAGGTATTTACTTCATAGAACAGTTCAGAGATTAGGAAGCAGCTTTGGCATAGCTCTCCAAACATTAAAAGAATCAGGTTTTATTTTTAATTCCCAGAAAATTAATTTAAAAATATTAAGTTTGCTGATTCATACGAACTATCGCGCTTAAAGTTTTTGTATGAATAAACCTCAGTGTTTTTTTATTCTTTGGTCGTAAACTCTGACTTTTATGTTTTTTACTGCAACAACCCCAACTCATCTCTAGGGTGTAGTATGAGTATTTATGTTGTGTTTGGGAGACATGAACCAGCATCTGTGATGGAGTGGATCCTTAAAGGAAATGTGTAACATCAAATTTAAATTTTTCAGGTTATATGCGTTACTTAATCATACAATTTTAAAATCATAATAATAATATTAGGTATTTAGGTACAAATAAGACGAAAAAATAAAACAATCTAATTGGCTTTGACAAGCACTTATGAATAGCTTGAAGTTACATGTTCGGGAAGTTGTTTTTGCTGATAAAAAACCTTAATAATGACTGTTTCAAACAAAGGTTATGCTATGTAATGCTAGGTTATTATTTTAATAAATGATGGAAAGAACGGTATCGGATCGAAGCTCTCTAATTTGTTTGGCTTGTATTAATTGTACTTTTTTTTTTATTAAGGATGAGCTTGCGTTTGTCCTTCGACTGACCCCAGAAGGAGTTATGACGAGGCCGAGGATGTAGCACGCTTATCCAGAAAATGCCTATTCACTCTGGCCTTGAAGGTCCTTAGCCTAATTTCTTAATCGTAAAAGACGAATAATTTGGTCCTTTTACTTATTTTATTGGTTAGATAAAAATGGTATTTCGAAATTGTGATATATTATGTTTTTTGTGCTTTCTATTAATAACATTATTTCGATTCTTCGTCAACCTATTTTGGCTGGAAATATTTATTCCCATTACAATGGTATTCTAACAGGTTTTTTTGATAGTTATTCAAAATTGTACCTTTTCCGAATAACAGATCATCAGTTTGCTTCCACCGGGCTGCGGTGCCAGCACCAGTCTGTATGTACTTCTCAAGCGCCGGACATAGTGTCTGGAATTGTAAAATTTCAAAATAACTAAAGTGCATCGATTGAAAATAATTCAGTTATAAAAAGGATTTTAAATAGAGCAAACTTTAAACAAATAAAACTGACGTAACGCATGCTGATCAGCAATCCTTTCCATTAGATGCACGTGACATGAAGTTGAATTTTGAATTAATTAAAGATCATCTGGTGAGTTTCTTAATTTTAGTTCGGTTTTTAATTAATTAATAATTATAAAAATATACAGGTACCATTTAAGATATATTAAATCAACCACACGATGAGACAACTAGCTATGAATTAGTTGAATCAAATGAGGGGTTCCTCGAGTCTTCGAGGTATCTATCTTTTAAAAACGAGCCAATATTGTTAATACATTTAATAATTATCATCTTGACAGTCCTAACGATTTGGACGAAAATTGTTTTTCTTTTAAAGTTTACCTTTTCTGAAAAAATGCGATTTGACATAAGAGAAACGCCGAGCAAACCTCGGTCGTCCAGTAGGAGGTGATAATATATTCTGATGGGCGGAAGGGTATCTGATCTTCAGCATCGAGACGCTAATCGGACAGGAGATGTCTGTTTCGAGCTAGTCTGGGAGTTGTACAATGTTTGACTGCTGTCCGAACATTTCGAAAGAAATATACCTATTGTGGTTTTTAGATCAGACTGCGTAGTTTTAATATTCTATTGATTTGATATAAATAACAATTTAGGGGTTATAGTGTTAGTAAATTAGTTTGATCTGTAATGTCACTCTAATTGTGTCATTATATTATTAGTCGTAAGTTTGTCATTCTAATGGGCATGAGCACAGCGTAGAAAATTGGAAGACCAGTCTATGCTGGAAGACGGAACGCATCAGTTACTTTATGATAGATTTGTACTCGATCCACCATTATCGCAGCATCAACATTCAAACCATGGTTGCGAGACACTTAGTCTAGAGTATATATATACCTTTGACATGACACGACAGCGAGCATTTCCTGTACATGTTATCTTCCATGCGGTCGCGGTACTTCGGGAAACAAAAATTTCCACACACGCAGTCAGCGGTGCCAGAGTAGAGAGAAACTGTCTACGCGATTCAGATCTTGGCTGGAAATAATAGGTACCCAGTTAGCCAATCCAAAAGACATGAAGTGAGTCTTTTGATACCGTACATAAGTTCCATATTTGCCTTATTTATTACATAGGTAGGCCAGTAACAAACCTATCGTGCCGTGTAATATTTGTTAATGGAACGAAGATCCTTATCGCGCATTGTGAAAGGGGGCTAGACGGAAAAAAATCATACGCAAAGTTGTAACAACACATTTTTTCATATGTTACGTTCGAAATTTAAATGATATGGTTTATTATTGGGTTTGTTTTTTACATAATTTATTTAAAGGCTACATACAACATGTTTAAAATTCTGTTCCATTTATAAATTAGTATAATTAGTTATTATTATAAGATAAGGAATAAGTTAAAAGTAAATTTTGAATCGCACTGAATTAAAAGAAGCATGTATTATGTCAATGAAAACTTCGTTCCTATCTGGTGTCCCACGACACCATTTTTTATAATTAATCTCTTTATTCGAATATTTTCACCATAAAAACCAGATTATGGGTAAATATTTATTTAAAATTGTCATCACAAATTTGATTCGTTTCTATTTACGAAACTATATTGGCTGATATCTATCGAGCGCACTAAGACTTTGCTCAGACAGAAAAAGTCGATATTTATAATGCAATCTTCGAATTCGTTTGACTATACATAGCAAATTCTAAGTTCACAAAATCAACGACTTAACTAAAACTTACTTTTTACTTTTGCATCATAATTTTCACGTGACTCTTTAATTAAATCCTAATAGTGAAAGTCACCAAACACGGCAGTGTTGTCAAATTATAGACAAAGCTTAGTTTTGTACCACGGAATTGAATATTAATGGAATGCTCCAGTAAGGTATATAACTATTCCTGATCACAATATTAGTTGTTGATTACAACATAACCAAAAAACGGATTGATTGACAGTAAGGTCAGTCAGGAGTCAAACCAACACGATCCGTTTCTCAATAAAATATATACACTCGTTAATCAAAATGAAATGTTATTTCACTTAAAATACATACGTTTCGAAATATTCGTATTTATATTAAGGGTAAAAAATACACTTTACCCTGAATGATTTGATCTTTTAATATAACAATAAAAAAATACCAACATTTTTATAGACAAATCAGTGGTTTACGCATGAAATGTATATAAAATACTCTACACTAAGAGCTCAACTACTCAAACACCGTCTGTAGTAATACTTGATGTTATACCTACAAGTTATTTCTGAAGGGGAATGCTTTTAATAATAATTTCCCGCCGCTCGCGGTTGTAATCGAGCGCTGATCGACATTCTATGACAAGAAAGTGTAACAAACCTGGTAACATTCGACATATGACTAAATCACTTATTTGTCAATACGTCACAATCAGGCCTTCGTATTTAGAACGTACTGTATCCTTCACGTGTAGCAACACTGGAAGAACGTCTGTGGGCGGGAATTGTAAAAGAAGCGTAAATAGAGAAAAAGTATTAATTGATAAAAGAGTGTGTGGTACATAACGAGAAACAGAAATAGAACCGCATACAGACATGCACATACATTTGATAGAATCTAAAATGAGTTGATAATCATAGAACTTCATATTGCAGACCGATTCAGGTGGAACTGTAATATTTTTCTGTCAGAATGTGTAGAAGAAAGTGAGTTTTGAGAGAAACAAATTCCTTTGATGGAGTCGTTACAGTCGTAATCCTAAAATTACATCTCACAATCCTGACCAACAATTTTAAAGTGGGTATTACGTTAAATACATGACAAATCGCCTCTGGTATAGATGAAAACTGTTTGTTCTAAACGAAAGATCAGCATGCTTATGACTGATTAGCCAGTACTCTAAAGCGACCACTGCTATGCACACACCAGTAGAATAACAGTAATTACCTGTTCCGGCTCTTTGTCAGTATTCAAAGACTTCCACAAGCGTCCGCCCTTGAAGATTCCCCCTGAGAACTGTCAGAGGACAGCCGGGCCTCATTGTCAGCTATGTCGCTATCTTCACCTGCATCAAATAGGTCCTGCTGCCGGTGCTACATTCCGTTCCCCAACCCTAATTTACGTCAAGTGAGCCGTCAAACAGGGAAACGGTTAACATTATGGTAAGTGGTCACAGCCGCCTGTGGACATTTGCAATTCCAAATGCATATTCCATGCGTCGCCACCCTTGAGACATGAAGTTTTAGAGCCCCGTGTGCCTGTCATTAGCCGGCCTCCTTCTCTAATTGCACTATTATTATAAAGATCTAAGTATGTTAGTTTGTGTATTTGGAAGTAGGGAGTAATCTCAAGAATGATTTACCCGATTTTAATAATTATTTCAATGATTGAAAGCTACTTTATTCCCAAATAGGCTACGCTGGGGTACATTCGATATCTCGGGAACGCGGATGATACCGTGGGATAGTAGCTAGTTTACAATTATGTCCATCAGCAGTAGATAGAAATTTAAATCAACCATGGTTTCTTGTGATGCACCATAAAATGGAAAATGCGCTTTAAACTTTACCGTTTGTGCCGAAACTATGAAGAGTATGTAAGTATGAGGAGTCACCAACATAAAATTATTTTTATGTCCAAAGTTCTTCTACATAAAGACTGACGATCTACCTGATGAAAAGTGGATCAAAATATCCGAATTGGCAAAACGACGGTACATTTAATCGGGCACACGAATATTGGGTGGGAATCGAATCCCCTACATATAGCGTGCTAGATCTAACAACGCAAACCGTCAAAAATAAAGCGTAAATACAAGTCCAATTGAAAGCCAGCTAAAAAGGAATTCACTACCAAGGTATTCTGAAGTTTATAAAATAAAGTACTACAGAGCTTAGCAATACAAGCAGAAGTTAAAGATAAAGTTACAAAACACCTTTAGTACATTTATTGTTCATGTTTTACTTTATCACAGAAAAAAACAGCGCCACGGGATTTTCTTACAGTCTGTGACATAGGAATGAGAAAATAAAGAATATATTATATTATTTTCAAAGCTTCACTCGCAGTCCCGAAGGATCTGATGCTATCCAGATATAAAAGTGTCATATGTATTGATCCAGAAACGTGTGTTCAATTTCAGTTCGAGTACCCTTAAATTAAACTATTACATAATGTTGTAACTTTATCTTGTAGATCTTCACAGGCTGTTATAAATCGTCTTTACCTGTGTTTTATTATTTGTTTTATAGATAATAAATACGTTACTAACAATAAAAATTGCTATATAGTTTTTTAGGCGAGGAATTGTTGTGTTCCTTTAAATAATCAGATTTGGATATAAATAGCTACAACTCGAACTAAATTCTTTTTCTATACCAGCAGTATATTTTAATGTGATATTATTGAAAAGAATTGCTAATTAACATATTTTTTTTATACTTTAGTACATAGGTACCAACCAAGCTGACATCCCGTCTGAGGGTAAAAGGTCACCGCAGCCTATGGACGATTGCAACCGTGCCATGGGTATCACTTGCACATTTGGACGTCAATTAGCTGATTACCTAGGTACTCAGCAATAGGTACGATGGGAGGGTCAGTGTCTTCATATGTAAATCAGCACTTACCGTGATGTGAGGGTAAGCATACCGTGTTTTAGGCAAAGTTACGGTGGATCAGCTATAAGTGTCATTTTTCAAAGGATAAAAACAACAGGAACCAAATCGCGCGATGTTTCATTTCCTATACAAACCAGTTTTTTGGCGCACTCGATGCGATGACGCTACGCTTGTGATAGAAGTTCGTGCTAGGGGCACAGTTCTCGTAGTATCTACGGTGTAAACCGTGTACATGGAGACACTGGTGAGGTAAGAATATTGGTGATATATATCGCGCCCAGGCCGGTTAAGTGCCCTTACGCTTTCAAAAATTCACGACATCGTATCGAGTGCAGGTTTTATACGAATGCCAGTCCCATAGGAACTTAAAGATACCTCACATTACTAGCGAGGGGTAGTCTATATTCAGTGTGAACCTAACCATAGCTCGTTTAATTTCGGGACATCGCCATCTAGTGGCAGATTTTAAGTTTACGACTCACCGTATAGAAAATTATATTTCACTGAAGAAATGCACTTTCACGTTTATGCAAATGATAGAAAAATGTACTTTATTGTTTCTTAAACCTAGTTCATGATAAAAATGAACCTATAATGGAACAATTAAGTTATTCATTCAACATTCTTACGCATTAAAAGTCATACATATTTTACAGACTATATTGAACTCGCTTCTTACATAATATTTTTCTAGTCATATTTGGATATAATTTTAATTAAAAATCAACATTTAGCTTTCAGATATGTTGTTTGGATAAAATGTGCCTTATGCCTTGTTCCGTCAATAACTATAATCAAATAATCTAATTTCATGAAGATAGGTTTAGCTCTTGAGTCATGAAAAGCTTACAAACAGACAGTTACTTTTGCCTTTAGGTGTAGATTTAATATTAACGATTTGTGTACAAAAACACACGATTAGTCTTGTGATATGTAGAACAATAATAAGTACAAGAGTAAGTTACAAATAAATCAATTAAACTTATTATCTAACTAAAAACGTACACATCGATTATTTAAAACCATTATCTATACTTATTGGGGAACAGCTTGCGTTTTAATCCGCATTCTCGAGGGATCTAATGCCATTTTGGTTTAGTTTTGTGGTCTTTCATTTCATACTATGAGAGTAGAAAAAAGTAGTATAAACTAATCTGCATCTGTAATCTGTCTAATCCTAACTGCATATGGTGCTGAACTGAGTATAAATATTATCTTATGATATATATTTGTTTATTTTATTTATTAATTGTGATTATTGAGCTGTAAAGATAACAAAGTTCCGTTGTTTCGGTATCAGCTTTAACAGTTATTGGACTGGTTACCGTAGACTTTGCGTTCATCATCACTGCTGACTAGAAATTAAATGGTGATGCATAATGAAATCAATTTCATTGGAATGAAATTTCAAGACTAATAAAAAAGTAAGTCCACGTTAGATAAAGCTGATATTATTTTCGATTACCTGATATTAAGCCTCGTCGGCAATGGTTATGTTGATAATGAAACTCATAATCCATGTAATGCTCTCTTTCAAATAAAAATCAACAATAATCTGTTGAGAAAAGTAGAAGATCCAATCTTCACGATAAAGGGATTCGAAATCCTTCTTTTAAAATGAATGATAAATAGCATAATGAATTGCTTATGGAACTCAATCTCACCCACGAGAATTCTCTCGCTCTATATTTCCCAAGTGAGTACAGCATGGGGTTCTTCAAGAAGGGTGTGTAGAGATTTTCGCAGGAACGGCTACGCGCGATTGATATCCATGGTGTTGCAGGCGTCAATAGGCTGCGGTGACCGTTTACCATCAGCCCGGCCTTTAGCTTGTTTGCTACCTAATATTTAAAAAATCTGCGAGTTGGTGTTTGGATTTGCTTCAGAGTAATACAGCCACGAGTAATTCGTGTCAGTGCTGCCGAATGCGTTCAGGTAACGAGGTAGTCTCCTATAGAGACATGTATGGATTTTAGGAGTTGGGGAGACTTGTAATGAAACATAGTTATTGCACATAAAAGTTTATTGTCGCATAATAACAAGTACATGGAAAGAGCCGTGACGAGAGAGTGTCGCTTGACGGCAATGCATTATAATTATATTAGTTACATGCTTTTGAACGCTTGAGTGCGTTACCTTTATAACCCTTAAAATATTCCTCATAAAACAACGGATTGCACTCCGGGAGTGCCGCCAGAAGTGAAAATTTGAATATTAACGTTGTGCATTTTTACCGTGTTAAGAATTTTCGATCAGGTCACGTGTCCTGACGCGGGTTTAACATTTTATACCTATCCTAAGAAAGTGCTCAACGCCGCTAAAGAAATACCTACCCACTTCGAAAAATACAAAATATGATAAACATAAAATTTAATCACAATTAAATCATCCCCAATGGATGGAACAAAACCACACAAACCATGATACATCATTTAGCAAGGTAGAATCGAGTTGCATACATATTTATAAATTCAATGTAATGATGTAAATGGTTTACAAACGCTAGGTACATTTTTCACCTTTTTATTTATCGCTTACATAGTTGGGTGCGAGAATTCTAATATATATCTACGTACACGACATATTATTTAGCGGGTCATAACTATTACACATAATGATTTTAGACATATATAAAATAAAACAACAAGCAAGGAAATAATTCACAAATACAATAATAAAAAAAATAGTTTACACATTTTCAAAGAAGTAAGTGTACCAAATATAGATTACACTACACTGAAACGCACATTTTACACATAAGGGTCAGCTGCAGGTTATTGAGCAGTTTATGTCAATCTAGCTCAACGACACTGCCGAAATAAGTTTTTTCTCCATTTCTTAGTTCGTTTGTGACACTTTTTCAGGTAATAGGTAACATAAATGACATACATAGGTTGGGATTCCTATCAAAATAAATATAAGACTCGCTACAATAATTCTATAAACCTCAATTGTCTGTTCCAAGGAACTATGGTGTGCGTTGTTGGCACCATATGGGCTGTAACAATCTCTTCCTGTTTGCTGTATGATTTACCCATTTTAGCATAAATACAATTATGTAAATTCAAACAATGGTACTAGATATATAAGTAAACGTGTAAAAACTATATATAATAGAGTGTATAAAGTATGAATGAATTGACAAAAGATTATAAATAATACAAATGATAATTTGTGTAAAATAATTTGCTTATTGTCTAATTCTACATACTTGCATATAAAGTCTACAGTGGTACGTGATACGAGGCTACGCTACGTAAGTTTAAAGTTACCATAAAAAATACTGATATCTATCCAAAGTTCGCATCACTTAGCTATAAGCTTACTGGGCGTTTAATTACGCGATCAGAGCGTGTAGTGCGAATATCTACATTCGATAGGTACATGTAAATATTCGTTTTCATATATTGTTTGATACTTTCCTGATAACAAAGCACTGCATTTGAACGCTTGTGTGAGTTACCTTAATAACCCCAACAAGATCAACTAACTTCGCTGTTTTAGCTGCAGTCCCTTACTACCAGCAAACTAATCTTGGGATACGTGGAAAAATATCAATATATAAATATCACCAAAGATATTTGAGGTCCCAACGTTACATGTGGTAAGCAATGTCGCCGTCTTTTGGACATGGTTGGACACAGTACCAACTCCAGGCTATAGGTAACCATTTATGGATAAAATATTTATTAGTATTAGACCTAGCCTAATCTAAGAATCAAACCAAGAACCTCCGTCCAATCTCTAAGCAGTGATCCTGCTCGGGGAAATCTATAATTATATTTGTAAGTATTATGATGTGAAGGGAAGTGGAACAAAAACGAAAGTGACACAAAATAAACGCCAAGCAAAGGTCGGGCGTCCAGGTACTATTAAATAAAGTTAAAAATACATTGTGTGTTTTTATGAAAGCACGATACAAGTGAAACCTTTTTCGGTTTTCCGAAAAATTGATGTTCCAATCTATCGTAACATTTTTATTTATTTACTTATGTTATAATATCCTTACAGTTTACACCAATTCGACACTATAAGAAAATTACAATAACGTATAATTAAAAATCCTTACAAACACTACTATAACACACTATATACTAATTTACAAAATCCTATTTATATTAGGTTCATTCATTTAGGAATATTATTGTTCTCAATACACCTGTATGCTGCTTCTGCGAATTCAGACAGATTGCAACTGAAGATGTCGATATCCTGCGATATAATATTAAGAATCCGTATTGACCGGGATAGTGGGGCGTTCCTAAGTAAATTAGTCCCAGCTGCGGGAGCGAGCAGCAGTAAATAAAAAAAAGCGTGTAAATTAATTTTGATTTTTTTCCACCATGAAACTATATTTATAGGTTTCATGAGGGTTCCAAATTATGCTATTACTTTCCAGGTGACTCCGAACAAGGGCATTAAATAAATAAATAATAAGAGAGTGATTAGAATTGACGCATGAATTAAATTGACTATGTAGAGTGATGGAGTGGATTCAGAAGATGACTTCAGCTCTTTCTGCATCCATTGTAATAACTTGTCCAGAGCGCCGAATTGTTGCTTAACCGCGACCTCCGGGTGGCGAGCCAGCGGTGACACCCTGAAATATGAATGTTATTTTGAGGAAATGTGAGTACAGTTTTGATTTCGAAAACTCTAGAGGCTGCTGTTATCATTTTCTGCGAGACAGAGCCACTACAATTTATGCTCTCTTAAATCAAATGGGTTACAACAATTTCCAACTTCTTCCGTTAGGCAGTCCACGGGTTAAAATAACTTACAATTTTAAAGTGATCATTTGACTTTTCGCTTTTCAATACCAGGTACTAAATCTAATCGTTAATTAAGCTAAGTTCAAAAAGCTGGTTTTGTCAACTGATTTTGTTAATTTAGAAAATTAAGCAACTTAACAATGACTATTCTTGTATCAAATTAGCTTTCGGTATCAGCTTATGAAGTACATTACACAGTAAGTATTGAATAGCTTACCGTAGTAATCGTATTCATCATCACTGCTGACAGGCTCCTGACTATATCGCTGCCGAAGTCTCTCTGTTCTTGGAGCCGATGCTCGGGCGAAGGCAGCCAGGCCACCGTCGTTTGCCCCTATTCGAATATTTGTCTTGATAAGTGAAAGAAATTCGACAGTATTCTATATATATTTTAAGTTTGGACATTATTGAGGTTATTGACAGAGTATATAATTTCTATGATCATTGCTTCGAACTTTTTGAATTTTCTTCTTTTAGGTCAGCTTGGATCGTGTCACAAACACGTCATTAATGTGCGACATTGGCCTTATGAATATAAGCTATTAATATTGTAAAATATGTGTGTGTCAAACGTATGGTAGTAAGTGTAATGTTAATTTTAATTAATTTAATGTATTTCTAATTCATTTTATACAAAATATTGCTTTATGTACTTTTTTCCATATAAACTTTAACTGTGTCATCATCGGTTCGCGCGATTTTCTTTAAAAAAATGTGTTAAGCCTGTATTAATAAAAAAATGTGTTCACGGAAAATAGACATGCCATTTTCGAGTACCGACTATTAGATCAGGTACCTAGTCGAAATTGCAATTGTTATTTAAAGAGGGATAATTTAAGCGCTGTTGAAGTTTTTGGTTAATCTTCAACTGGTTCATTATCCGATTTTGTAATGAGATATGTTATCAAATAACCTATCCCGTTTATTTAAAATGTCCTGGTAATATCTAAATTAGGTACAGGGCAGATGAGCACACTCGATATATGGTAACTAACTAAAACGAGCAATTCATGTAAATATATTTAATCTACCGTAAAATTGATGCATTTCATAAAAATCCACGAATCCACCGAATCCACTGAAGCCACCGAATCCACAAAATCCACTGAATCCACCGAATCTACTGAATCACTAAATCCACTGCTAAGTCTCGCCGCTCATATTTTTCACCTGAAACAAAAGAAGATAAATTAAAAACATATAATATTACTACTAATCCAAAGAATAAGTACTTACCCTTCGTGGAAGTCCAAACCTCTGTCTCGTCGAAATCCCTGAAGTTTCTCGTTGAAAGTGGCGCATCCGTCAGCCTTGTGAAAATAGACGCTATCGAAAAAATGGCCGAAGTTACAAATCAGATTATAAGCTTCAGTTGTATAGGAACAGCCAACAATCCGATGCATTCACTTGGTCATATATCCGTAACCTTTAACTCTCTGATCAATGTTTACCATGTCATTCCGAATTTTAATTTTCCTTACGACGGAATTATCGGTAATGACTTTCTTTCCACATCCAATTATTAAATTGATTATACTGAAAACGTACTGGTAATAAACGATATAAAACTTAACTTGAAATTCACTGACCCGATACTCACTATTCTTCCACGTACTGAAACCATAATTGAATGCTCCGTCTTCAATCCTGAACTAAGAGAAGGGCTCATCCTTGATCAGAAACCTATTGACTCGTTACTTATAGCGAATTGCATAGTAACTGTTAAACCAAACTGTTATCGACTCCACCCTAAAGCTCAATCTCATACCTCTTGGCATAAATGAACTGACACCATATGACGTAAATACTGTCTCGCACCATAATGAGACCCAAAATGCTTATTCACGAACAAATCAAGTAGTTGATCAACTTCGTGTTTCACACCTAAATTACGAAGAAATTCAAACCTTGCACAAGGTATGTACTAAATTCTCAGATATACGAGTATTCTATTTATCTGGAGACAAACTATCGTTTTTTTATTTTTTCACAAGGTGGAAAACGCTTTGCGCGTTCACCCCCCGCTTCGGGAGCGGCGGGTGGGATATGTGGGACTCCCTCCTCAAACTCCCCTTCTCCTAATGAGAAGGGGCCAGAGAGGTCGACCCACTAAAAGCCACCTTGGCGTACCCTCACTCCGGTTTTGTTGGGTATCGTGGCACCCGCACTAGGCATTCTCCACGATACGAGACAAACTATCCTCCACTAACACCATTCAACATGAGATTAAAACGACGTCCTCAATCCCTATCCATACAAAAACTTACCTTTACCCTGAATGCCATAAACATGAAGTCGAAACCCAAATTAACAAAATGCTAGAACAAAATATTATCAAGCCCTCTTCTTCTCCTTGGTCATCTCCAATTTGGATAGTACAAAAGAAAATTGATGCTTCTGGACAAAAGAAATGGCGCGTCGTCATTGATTATCGGAAATTACATGACATCACAATAGGTGATTTCTATCCTATTCCTAATATTTCTGAAAAACTTGATCAACTCGGAGCTAGTAAATATTTCAGCACATTAGATCTAGCGTCAGGATTCCATCAAATTAAAGTATCTCCCGAAGATTCTGCTAAGACCCCATTCTCTGTACCCCAAGGCCATTACGAATTTACACGAATGCCCTTCGGATTGAAAAACGCACCTTCTACATTCCAACGTCCAATGAATTCCGCCGTAACAGGCCTTCAAGGTATCAAATGTTTTGTTTATTTAGACAATATAGTAATTCACTCTTTCGATCTCTCTTCTCATGTCCACAATCTCGAAGAAATCTTTCAAAGACTCCACGAGTTCAATTTAAATTCCAACCCGACAAATGCGAATTCCTCAAGAGAGAAGTCTCCTATCTTGGACATCTTATCACCGACGAGGGTGTAAAACCTAACCCAGACAAGGTCAAAGCTGTGAAATATTTCCCAACTCCAAAATGCGCTAAAGATGTCAAATCCTTTTTAGGACTTGTATCTTATTATCGCCGTTTTATTCCAAACTTATCAAATTGCTAAATCTTTAACCCAACTCTTAAAAACGATACTCTATTTGAATGGCAAAATCCACAACAATTAGCTTTTGAAACCTTAAAAGAAAAATTAATATCCGCACCTTTAACAGTATATCCCGACTTTTCTAAGCCCTTTGTGCTCACTTGCGATGCATCCAATTATGCAATTTCAGCCATCTTCTCTCAGGGCTCAGTAGGAAAAGATAAACCTATCGCATATGCTTCTCGCACTTTAAATAAAGCCGAAACCAATTACAGTGTTACAAAAAAAGAATGTCTAGCAATCCTATTCGGTACGAAAACATTCTGCCCATACTTGTATGGTCGCCATTTCAAAATAGTCACTGAGCATAAACCTCTTAAAGGGCTCTTTAATTGCAAAGAGCCCGGATCAAAATTAGTGCGATGGCGTCTCAAATTAGAAGAATTTGATTATATATTAGAACAAAAAAGGATTAATTAACTGCAATACTATATATAATATAATGCTTATCCAGGTTCCCAGTTAATCCAATCCGAGATGTAACTCTCTGATGCCAACTCACCAAATCTTTCTACCCCTGAAAATATACCTACCAACGTGTCTCCTCACATCAATGTTCCAAGTCCATATAATAGGTTGGGGAAAAAGTTCCTTCGCATTTTTTAAGAAAATTCAAAATATTTTAATATAGTTTATTTACATTTAACTAAAGTATGTAGGTATCATTTTGTTCGATAACTTTTTGCCATCTTGTAGGCAGGGATCTCATCCCATTGCTATAGAAATTTTGGGACTTCTGATCAAAATACTGCGACAAGTGGTTGACAGTCCTCTTGTGATGTTAACCTGACACTGCCTAAAGAATTCTAAAGAGACCGAAACAGGTAGAAATCTGAAGGTGCAAGGTCAGGACTATACGGCGGATGCATTAATACCTCCCAGCCAAACTCTCTTAATTTTTGCTGAGTGGCTAAAGATGTGTGAGGTCTAGCGTTATCATGATGAAAAACCACACCCCTTCTGTTGATTAATTCCGGCCGCTTTCTCTCAACTTCTTGCTTTAATCTTATCAGTTGTTCGCAGTAGAGTTCAGAATCGATGGTCCTGCCTGGTGGTAACAGCTCATAATAAATAATGCCCTTCCAATCCCACCATACACACAGCATCACCTTGTTGCGAGTTAACCCGGGTTTCGCCACAGTCTGTGAAGCCTGACCGGCCTTTGACCACGACCTTTTTCGCACGTTCTTGTCGTACGTGATCCACTTTTTATCACCAGTTATCAGCTTCTTCAAAAATGGTACCCCATAGTAGTAGTATAGTACCCCGTATGAACTACTCTTCGGCCGCAAACCATTTATACCTGACTCCGTCTACGAACTTCGTTCTGATGTGACTTACCCCGAATACCTTAAAATGTTACATCATCGACTCAAATTATCAAGAGACAAAGCACTCCAAAATATACAAGCTTCCAAAGAAAAATCTAAGGAATATTATGACCGACGAACACGACCTGTAAAATATAAAGTAGGTGACCTTGTTTATCTCAAAAATCACCTGAGGTTACGGAAAGCCTTGTCCCCTATTTGGAAAGACCCCTACAAGGTTGTCAAAGTCCACGGAAATAACACTCTATCTCTACTAATCAACCGTCGTCACGTAAAACACCATTTCGATGAAGTAAAACTGGCATTAGAAACTGAAAATTAAATTAAACATTATTTCCATGACTACAAATCAACTTACTTTGAACTACTACTATACTACCATTTCTCGGATAAAGGTCCTGGTATATACTTCGATCCGACCAACACCCTAAGACTCATAAACGATCATGTTAACTTCATTATTCCCGTAGATCTGAAATTTATTAAATCTCACCTTACCAATGTCAATAAAATTCTAGCTACATATAAAATTCTATGTCAATAAAATAAGGCAATTGATGATTTTCGATGTCTTAGTATGCTTCACCCAATTACCTCTCTTCACGATGACATTCTTCGCGATTACGATGCTATTTCTCACCTGTTGTCATCTAGGCCTAAGAGATCAGCTTGGATAGCAGGAATAGGCACAATGGATGAGGAAAACTCCGAAATGTATCCAGCAGATCATCTGTTTGCCTCCGCCAGGTGCAGCCGGCGGCACAGGCACAGGTCTGTACATCACAGGTGTTTGACGTAGTGACTGGAATTGTTAAATCACAAAATAAACAAAGTGTATCGATTGAATAAAATATTCAGTTATTAAATATGAAGTTGTTTTATAACAAAATATTATAATTAAAGTTTTGCAATCAATAAAACTAACGTCACGTATGCGGCTCGGTAAACCCTTTCATTAGATACCCATAACATAGAGAGATGACTTATGAAATATGCTTTTATTATTATTATACTTGGCGCAAGATGTAAGGGAATGCAATATGGGACCTCGCAACAAAAAAAAAATCACTGACGCTTATTCCGAAAAATGTCTTACATCTGAAAGTTCTACTAAATGATTATAAATAATTACTTTTCTGTGAAGATTATAAAAAAATCTTCTTCTTTAAATGTTTTGGGTGGTATGCCAAAGGTGCTTGTCATTCTCTTAGCTATTCTGCGAATAAATGTTGTTTTATATCTTTCCTTATTGACCTTAACAATTCTCAATTCATTTTGAGGACACCCAAGGCAAGCACTCTAAGGATCGCGCACTTGACTGGTATCTATTTTGCTACTCGCAGATGGCCGCTTGCATAGCTACTACCAGCAGCAGAGCCGCAGCGGGCGCACTACACGCATGTGCATAATTCTTCCTGCACTTGTAATTCGTGTGGGGGTAGCGCTGCTGGTGGCCGTGGCTGCAGCGTGCTCGACCCACTACGGCTCTGCTACTGGTAGAAGCTATGCATGCGACTATCTATCTATCTATCTTCGGATTGCATAATAGATACCAGTCACGAGCGTGATTCTTAAAGTGCTTGCCTTGGGTGACTTAAAAATGAATTGAGCACTGTTAAGCTCACATAACAACAGATAAGATAATAACAAGCAGCTTTGGTATAGCGCCCAAAACATTGAAGCAATAAATTATAATCGTTTAGTAGAACTTTCGGCTTTCAAACATTTTTATGAATGAACGGCAGTTTATTACTCTTTTGTCGCGAGGTTTCTTAGGTACATTGGATATTTTTTACTACAGAAACCCTCACTTTTGGCTAAGCATCTTGCGTCAAGTATAATAACAATAGGATTCCCGAAGAGGATTATCGCCAGCCAGGCGGCTGGCAGTAAAAAATGTTGTACAATGCAAATGTTGGACAGGAATAAGATGTAATTATGATTGTTGAGATAGAAAGATTACAAAGTTCCGTTATTCCGGTATCAGTTTCAATAATTGAACTGCTTACCGTAGTCATCGTGTTTATCATCACTGCTGACAGGCTCCTGAGTATACCGCTGTTGAAGTCTCACTGTTCTTGGAGCCGATGCTTGAACGAAGGCAGCCATCGACGCCGTCGTTTGCCCTGCCTAATCATTCATATTGAATAAGCCCATGTAAAATAACTCACTCATATAAGCTTCTGTTTCACGGCTTCACCCACCAATAAAGGTCACCTTGCAGATCAATGTTGGTAGCTGACGAAGCCAAGGTCCTGCCGCGAGTTGGCACGTAGTAGCCCTTCATGGTAGGCTGCGCGCTCAAGCAGGCAGTGGCGCTCTTTTGCCTGGAAATATTAGGTGTAGTACTCAGTTAGTAGGTACCACCCCATCCAAAAGACATGACAACTTTCGACTGGGCGAAGCGATTCTAATGATTCTTTCTTTATTTGCAAGCTGGTGCTTCCCGTGTGGTTCCAATTTGGTCCAGTTCTGACAATGGCATCCATGAGAAAACGATATAAGTTTAAAATTAGCATTAAGTATGTGTGCGACAAATGAACGAGTAACTCAATATCACGCCAACCTATTTCGATTTATTCATTTATAAACGGGTAGACTTCACGGAAGGTTTCCATGATCATTACAACAAGACCTGATGATGGAATCCTGAATTGAGGAAAGTCCTTAAATATGTAGGCATTCATAATACACCTCAAGTAATCACGTTTAGTAGGTCTACCCATATTCAGAAAAAAGTAGTGTATTTCAGATTCACTAAAAATCAAAAAATAAACAAAAATTTTAACAAAAAAAACCGACTTCACAAAAAGAAACTATTCCAAAACAAATTAATACGCACAAAAAAAAAATTGCAATATGAGACTACTTAAAAGGCAATCAAATTATTATGATAATATAATGTAGGTAGTTACAATTATTGTTATTTTTGGAGGCGGTGTCAGCCAAGGAAACACTACAATATACCTAGCAATAATAATGCTAGAATAATATAATAATTATACACATTTTTATTATGTTGTAAATAATTTTATACACAACAGGTCCCCTCCCGCCGCGGCCCCGCTCTCGCCTGGTAAAGTCACGCGTGTTACATAAAGCCCATCTCACCTATAACTATGTATGTAGTTACAAGCCTACGTTGGCTGGCACCGACTTCAAAAATAACAATAATTGTAACTACCGACATAATATTATCGTAATAATTTGATCGACTTTTAAGTAGTCTCATAATGCAATTATATTTTTCTTTTTAATGCGTATTAATTTGTTTTTGATATTGTTTAATTCTCTATTTATAATTTTAGGTACAGGTAACAAACGGGCCGTAACGTAAAGAGTTTATTAGAGTTAATATCATAATTCGTCTAATTGTTTCTGTTGTAACGAGTTGTAGCAGACTAGACTACAACCATACCGCTGGAACTCAATATTATCGTTTTGTGGTATCCCTCATTACGTTACTGTGCAGTTGCTAGACACATAGTACATAATGACTGCCTGCCCGCCCGAGCTTCTTCCGAGAAGCCAGCCTACCTGCGGTCTGCACCTGCACGCACCGCACACACTCCCGGCATTGTCGGTGCGCTTCATAGCGTACCGTCAATCAGCCGCTGAGACGTTATCGTGTCCTTTTAAGGACGCGGTAATAGTCGACCCCTTTGTCGCTTCAGACACCCAGACGATTAGCTCGTTCTTTTCAGAACGACGCTAATCAGTCGCCCTTTGTCGCCTCAGACACAAAAGACGTAAAATAGTGTTCTTTTCAGAACGCAATAATATCGTCGCCCTCCGTCACTTTGACGGCCGCCGCCTCAGGCACCCACAGAAAAATCCACGCTTCACGTGGTGACTAGCGGATACCTAACGGTGCCAACGAAGCTAGTTCGAGCGTGACCCGGGCGCTCGCTTTTTCCCTTCAGGAAAAAGCAAACACCGGACGGGACTGGATCAGTCGGCCTTGGGGGCTTCCCTAGTCGACCCCAGTTATCTCCCCCCTCCCATCCTACCCTTTCCCGAATCATCCCATTCTCCGGTGTCTGTTTGGGTGTGCGAGACCCCACTCTGGTAGTGGGGACTCAATTACATCCCTGCACCGGGGCTGATAGGGCCCGTTAGGGTTTTCTTAGAGTAGGGCGACTGCCAGAAGTTTCTTGTGGTTTCTTCTCTCTGGAACGCCCCGGACCGCAAGGTTGGTCAGGCCATGGGATGGCGGTGGGTACGCCAAACAATACTTTCGCTGCTTCCGTAGCAGGCGCTCCCGTGAGCACCGCCACCCCCGCCGCCGCGACCGCGACCGCGACCGCGACCGTACCAAAGCCTACCGCTGGGCCTAAAACGGCACCGTTGCCGTCGCCGTCATCACAGCGTCCGCTCCTCAAGCAGACGCCCCGCGCCGCAAACAATATCCAACCCGCACAGAAGGTAGCCCCTGGTTCAGGCCTCCTTACTGTGTGCCGGCTCGCGCAAGCAATCGACTACGAACGAGTCGAAGAATTCGCAGGCCAAATCGAGGCCAACATCGGTGATCTCTTCGCTCTCGCGGGAATCATCCACCAATATAAGGACGTACTCGACGCCCTTAAAAACTTCTCAATAAATTAAATGGCTACTACGCCGCTATGCAGAATCAAACCCCGATCTCTCAAGTTAGGTTACTTCAATGCCAACGGCATTAGAGATCAACGCGATGAGATCGCAAAATTCTTGCGTGATCCCCAACTTGACCTCCTACTAGTGCAGGAGACATTCCTCAAACCCTTTCATAGGGATCCTAGAATTGCAAACTACAACATAGTGCGCAACGATAGGATCAACTCAGCGCTCGGAGGGACGCTGATCTATTACAACAAGTCCCTGCACTGTTCCCCCCTGGATCCGCCTTCCGACCTCAAGTACATCGAAGCGTCGGTATGTAGGCTCGCCATGACCGGACACGAGTCCATAGTGCTTATATCAGCCTATCTCTCGCCAACCTCGACCGAAACAAACCCTAGGACGTTGCTAAAAAGCGACGTAGAATCCCTGATGCAAATGGGTCACTCTGTCATTCTGGCAGGGGATCTAAATGCTAAAAACACCCTCTGGGATTGCGTAACAACCAATACCCGGGGGAAAATATTAGAGTCCCTTCTGGACGCACTAAACATAGACCTAATCTCGCCCTTAGAGCCGACCCATTTCCCGGGCGTAGTGTCTCACCGCCCGGATATACTCGACGTGGCGCTGCTACGGAACGTAAGCCTTCGCTTGCATTGCGTATCGGTGCTACACGAGCTTACCTCTGATCACAGACCAGTCATATTAGAATTCGCTTCACGAACAGTAGGCCCCCACACAGACCCAAGTCGCACCGCGACTAAAAACATTATCAATTGGGACAGACTTGGCGAACGCCTTAAATCTGCCACCAGTTCCGTTCACCTCGATAGTATACCCGACACTATAACCACCGCGGTCGACGTGTCTGTGGCTATCGACTCCCTAACCAACCACGTACAATCGACCGTTGTCGATTGCTCTCGGACAGTGCCGGATACGGGTGACCGTAAATGGCAATTGCCCGAAGATATACGTGCATTGATCAGGGAGAAGAACGCCATAACACGATATCACGACAAAAAACCATACGACCACATACGCGCTCGCATGCGTTATTTACAGCGGGCCATTAAGGTCCGCGTAAAGGAGGCACGCAACGCTCAATGGGAACGTACTATCGAGGAGATCGAACCCTCTCATACTGCATTTTTGCAACTCTCCCGTAAATTCACTAAAGATACGGTAGCTCCCATGCCCCCCCTTAACAGACCTAACCTCCCACCCGCTTTCGAGGATAGCGAAAAGTCCGAATGCCTAGCCGACAGCCTGGCGCTTCAATGTACACCCAGCTCCCTTCATGTTGACCCGAGTCACGTGGAGGCAGTCGTTTCCGAAGTGGAACGGAGAAGTTCTCTCCCGTTACCATCTTCTCCTTCCTCCATCGCCCCAACCCCCCCCAGCCCCACTGCCACTGAGGAAGTGGAGGACCCCATCCCCCTAGTTACACCTGACGAGGTAAAGTCTATCATCAGGAATCTACATCCGAGGAAAGCTCCAGGCTCGGATCGTATCACAAATCGAGTAGTTAAACTCTTCCCCCCGACCCTTATCACCCTTCTGGTGGCCATTTACAACGCCGCCTTGGCGTGTAACTACTTTCCGCAACAGTGGAAGGAGGCGCACGTCATTGGCATTTTCAAACCCGGCAAACCTAGATCCGAGCCCACCAGTTATCGTCCCATAAGTCTACTCAATGTCATGGGTAAGATTTATGAGAGACTCATCTATATTCGATTAAAAGCATATGCTGATGCTAATAAACTCATTCCCGACGAGCAGTTTGGTTTTCGAACCAAACACTCGTGTGTTCAACAAGTCCATAGAATCGTTGAACACATCTCTAGTAACTTCCAATCCGGTGCACTGACGGGCGCGCTCTTCTTCGACGTGGCGAAAGCGTTCGACAAAGTGTGGCACGACGGCTTAATTTATAAGCTTTACACTATGGGTGTGCCACCGAGGCTCGTTGCCATCTTACGAGACTACCTGTCGAATCGCTACTTTCGCTACCGAGTCGAGGGGCGCGTACTTTCATCGCCTCATCCCATTCGCGCCGGAGTCCCGCAGGGCTCGGTGTTGTCTCCCCTGTTATTCTCGCTCTTCACGAGTGACATGCCCAGGACCAGAGACACACACTTGGCCCTGTTTGCGGATGACACGGCAATCTACTCCTCAAGTAGAAGCGTTCCCCTCATTTTGAAACGTCTCCAATGCGCAGCCAACGCCCTAGGCGATTGGTTCCGCAAATGGAGAATCGAAATTAATCCCACTAAGAGTCAAGCCATTCTCTTTTTTAGAGCTTTTCGCGCAACTTACCGAGCTTTCTCCGACACATCCATCTCTATGTTTGGCGTGCCCATCCCTTGGGAGAGGCAAGCCAAATATTTAGGCGTCATTCTGGATGAAAGACTTTCCTTCGGCCCTCACATAGACACGGTGCGTAAGCGTGCCAACTTTGTGTTAGGCAGGCTTCACTTCCTCATCAACTCACGTTCTAAACTCGCCCTAAAAAGCAAGCTTAGACTGTACACCGCGTGTATACGGCCCATCATGACGTACGCGTGTGTAACTTTTGCACACGCCGCCCCCAAGCGGATCCATTCACTTCAAGTCCTCCAAAATAAATTCATGCGCAGAGCCATCGGCGCCCCGTGGTACATGCGAAATCTCCAACTCCACATGGATTTACGATTGCCGACCATCAGGCAATTTATCAAAGGGGCTTCTCGCCGCCATTTCGATTCTGCAATAAACCACAGTAATCCCCAAATAATAAAGGCCGCGTCCTACACTCCGTCCCGTATCAGTCGCGTTCGCAGACCGAGGCACGCCCTCGCCGAGTCTGACGACGAAATCACCAAAGCTCAAACAGCTGCAGCCGAATCTTCAGCTCGCGATACTACACACCCACAAGGCCATCAGCCTAGATACCGTCCTCGCCGGCGTGGACGTTAGCCGCGCTCCCTCTAAAAATTCATTGTTGTTGTTTTTTGTATTGAAATAAAGAACCACTAATAACTAAATCAGATAATGTAAAGTCTTTTGACCCCCCACGCAACGCCCTGAGCCCGAGGTCCGAGCCCCACAGGGGGCACCCTCAGTGTGCTTGTTGCTTAAAATCTAAATGTACTTTCGGCTGAGAGCCCCTAGCGCTCGCCGGAATTGTCCGCGTAAGGGTGTAAGAGCCATCTGAGGCTAACACCTTCGTCCCTTCCAAAAAAAAAAAAAAAAACATAGTACATAATTGCTTTGTCTGATATGCGTTAGGTACTTATCCAACGTTGGCGTACACCGATTAGTTATGCTGTACATGTTATCTTGCTGTCGGTCTCGGTACTGAGCGTTGCAGGCGAGGTTCTGAACGCACGCGTGTCTTGCCTCCCTGTGCTGTGCTATGGTGGCAGACGCGGACAGGCGGCCATCATGTAGTTCGGGGGCCCATTTAACCTTGAAATTGGACAAGTTACTCGCGTAAAGATCATTTATTTCTTTGAGTTGTTAGTTACGAAGCATAGACATTATATATATTTATTAATTTTATATTAATTATGATTATTGAGCTGGAAAGATAACGAAGTTCCGTTCTTTTAGTGTCAACTTGAACAGTCATTGCTGCTGTACCTGCTTTCCGTAGTCATTGTGTTCATTATTACTGCTGACAGGCTACTGACTATACCCTTATTATTACCTCGTAACCGTTTATTAGCTTTATATTTGTATTACGCTTGTATTAATTGCATAGAATTAACCAAATCATGTCGACGGTAGATAGAGATGACATTTTCGACTACCTGATCTACTTCCTTGTAGGCTGTAACTGCTATTGTAATGTAGCAGAGGCCAAATTTTTGCATAATTTTTGCGGATTTCTCAGAGTTGCAAAGCAACCACGCGAAGTTTCAGTTAGATTGCTACATTAACACTGTATCCATGTGATGCTCTCTTTCAAATGAAAGTCTACAACAATCTATTAAATCTATCTATCTATTGAAAACGTAGAAGATCCGATCTTTTTTTGTACTACAACTTTTTTGCCGACAAACAAGCAGACGGTCCACCTGATGATAAGTGGTCACCGCTGCCTATGGACATTTGCTACACCAATTCATGTTAGTCCTGTCATCTCAAGATTGCGTTTAGCTAACGAGGACGTCTCCCTTAAATAGATGTAAAGATCAAGTAACAAATGTTTCCTGCAGTCTTCAGTGAACTTATCTTGGACTATGTTATAAAAATATCGAAGCACGATTTATGATTATAATAAATAAAATTATCTTCGTACCCACAAGCCCCGAAAAGCTAGGTAGATGTCTAAGAAATAAAAAGCGTTTTTCCACAAAATATATTTTAAGTTCCAACTTTAAAAATAGTGAGCATTGTCGCCGTCTTTTGGACACAATTCCACACAGACCGACCCCAGGCTATAAGTAAATCATTTTTGACAAAAAATACGTTAATATTAGACCTAGCCTAATCTGAGAATCGAACCTAGAACCACCGTCCATTGTTGTATCTAAGCCAAGCTTTACCGGCCCCTCTTGGTGAAATTTATAACTATCATTATATCTGTAATGATTATGAAGTGAAGCGAAGTGGAAAAAAATCAAAGTTACACAAAAGGAACACCGAGCAAAGGTCGGTCGTCCAGGTATTTAGTCTATTTAATATAATAAAAAATACTCAATTCTGTAAGGAAAATGACACTAACTCGAGGATGTTTCGTCGCGGTCTCTATGTTCTATCTACGTCGCTTACTACGCTATTACTACTAATCACCTGAGAGATAAGCTCTCCGAGGCTTCTATGAATCGGCTCGCCGACGAAGTTTGTATTAGCTGATTAAGGGGGCAGGTTTATACGAATTTTCGGCAGAACGTCAGTCGATTATTTGTATTTTGCCGCGAACTCTTATTTTGAATTTTTTTACTGCATCAACCCCAAATCATCTCTAGGGTGTCATAAGAGGTGACTAAAGAGTACACAGATTGAGCGAGAACTTCTTAGTGCAACAATAATCTATTGGAAAATTTTAAGATCCAATCGTTATCCATCCTTTTAAAATTGATGATAAATGGCATATGAATTAAATCTAGTACGAAACTCAATCTCACATCACTACAGTCACGAGCAATTCATGTTGGTCTGCTGGCAGACATGAACCGGCATCTGTGATGGAGTGGATACAGGGGATGGCTAGCCGGCGGTGACACCCTGGAATTGAAATGTTATTTTGAGAAGATGTGAGTGCAATTTGGATTTTTGAAGCGCTGCAGGGTTCTGTCATGAAATTTGGCTGCGAGACAATTTTCACACGTTAGACAATGCACGATGCGTTAGGAAAACTTACAATTATAAAGTAATCATTTGACTACATATTTCCTATTTAACACTTGATATAACCACTTATGCAGAACTTGAATGAAAACATTTAATTGTAATTGGCACTACATGGCACTTATGAACAGCTTGAGTTTAACCATTCAGACTTGCTTTAGCTGATTAAAATAAAACTTTGCAGTTACTCTATTCGATACAAAGCTTAATATTATTAGTGATTTAAATTCTATTATAAGTCATTGAACTGCTTACCGGTATCATTGTGTTCATCATCACTGTTGACAGCCTACTCGCTATCTATACCTTGATTATTAGAGCTTGTAATAATTTGTTAGCTTTATAATTGTATTATATTTGAAATAATTAGACTTGAAATTAAAATAATAATAGGATTCCCATTCTTAATAATATATATTTATATAATATTGTAGAAGCTTCTTCGAAGTAACCAAACCAGACAAGATGACCAAGCTAAACATGACGATGATGTACACCACGTCAGTTCAACGTTTATGACCTTGTGTTCGTTCAAAAGTATTCTCAGTCGGCAGGTAAACTGGACTCCGGCATGCGTGGTCCGCATCAGGTGATTAAAATTCTACCTGGTGGACGTTATACCCTACGTCTGCTCAGCGCAGTTATGGTAAATTACGCAAGCTGCTGCGCAGTATATGGTGCCGTGGGAGGGTGAGTGGAGCCCTGTGAGGCATGTGCCGCATTTTTTAAGGGTAAGCGAAGCTGATACGTTCTAAATTATACGAATTCCTGTGGTGAGCCTGTTGGGTGAGCCACAGATGTATAGTTACCCTCTCTGTATTCCTCACTTGTATGATTCGCCCTGCTTGTTGAGATGCCTCAGTGCGTGTGATTGCGGTCAGCGTATTGAGAAGCCTCGACACGTTTGAATACGGTCGGCGTGTCGGGAAGCTTCACACGTTCGAATACGGTCTGCGTGTGGAATACATTCGTACGTTTGAATACGGTCTTCGTACGAATGGGTCTGATTGGCAGGCCATGTTACAGGGTTCACTGGTAACCCAATGCTGAAATCGACTGGCAGCAGCAAGAATGAAGTATGGTATAAAGGCCTTTGGACACTGACAGGAATATGCCTTGGCTCAATTATATTTTATTCTTTTGAGAATGATGTATGTGTGTTACATGAGTGAGAATTATGATAAAGAATGATGAATGAATTGATTGACTGGAGACAGATTGACTGGTCTGCGAGGTAGAGTGCTTCTAATTTGCTTTTCTGAATTATAAGTCATCGTTCTTTTGTTTTTAAGAAAGAATTTGCGTCGAGGACGACTCAACGTCAGGAGAGGCCGTGTAAGGAGTTTCTATACAACGTCATCAGCCAGCCGACGACGGGCCATATAAGCAGGGCACTTAGGGGCAGCGACACATTGGCTCGCCAGTTCTTGTAGTGTACGGACGTCTCGTGGGAATCAGTATTGGTTGTTATCAAGGTCACGGCTTACATTTTGATATTCTTGTCCTTAATTTATTATTATTGAAGTTTGCAGTACCTATGTATTTTGCTTTATATTAATTTAAGTTGATTGTACTTGTTTAGTTCCCCTTTAGTCTAAATTTGATTCAAATTGTAAATAAACGGATTTCTTGTTGGTTTATGTTTTTATTTAATTGAACCCTGCTTCAAACGCTAAAAATATAATAATAAGATAATTGGTAGATAATATAAGATAATTGGCTGGCCGTAAAAACTCTGCCAAATCACTTGTAATACGTAATGCACCGAATGAGCAGGAAGCATAAGTGTAGGGGGTTGGAGGCCAGGTTCTGAACGTGCGTGAAGCAAGGCTTCCTGTGCTGTGGTATGGTAGACAGACAAGTGGCCATCATATAGTCCAGGAGCACATTTAATATAGGTCATGTAATTTCCGTTTCATTAGGCACCCTTGGACATCGAGGTTATGGATTAATAAAGACCATCTTACTACATCCGGCGTATTGTTTAAGAATTACTTTCAATTTTCTGTCGCAGTGAACTTTCAATTTGTTCTAGCCCTTTTCCGTGTAGCCTACTCATTCTAAACCATTTGTTCCGTTTATACTCACGGCGGGCACTTATGAAGGTCAACGTTACTGAAGCTCGGTTGTAGCTAATGAATTTTTTTCTGTTTCATCAATATGATTTTTGAATTTATGGTCAGATTGTTTGGTTACTGAACTATGAAAGGGCTTGATGACTTTAGCTAGTCTAAAATATGGAACAACTAACTTTTTCCTTTGTTTTGTAATAATATAATACGTATAAACATAGTATTTACATAAATTTAAACGTAAAAACTTAAAGGTCACGTCTTTACATTTATAAATTCCTTTGTGATCAAGAGTACCCATACTGTAAAATGTACGGATTGCTATTGTGTGTAAAATAAAAATAGTTTCTATATCCGCTGCTGCTCCCCAAAATAAATACCCTAGGACAAGTAGCTATGAAAATATATACATTGGGTCGTCTCAACATCGTCAATTGTTTAATTGTCAATACATCACATGCAAGAGAACTTAATTTAGCAGCTAGAAGTCGATAATTATGCAAAATTGTACCTTCTCCGAATAGCTGATCATCTATTTGCCTCCGCCAGATTATGGCGTGGGTACCTCGCAGGAGGCGGACGTAGTGACTGGAATTGTTAAATCACAAAATAAACAAATTGTAACAATTGAATGTAATATTCAGCTATAAAAAGGATTTTAAATGAATCAAGCTATCAGCAATAAAATAAATAAAACTGACTAAAAGGTGAACGTGAGGAAAACCTTTCAAAAAATCAAACCGCAAAAACAGAAATGCACTGAAGAATGTTCCTGTCGTAAAGCGATCTCTCCATGTTCAGGTGTGCTATTCGCAAATTAAAACTGGACCTAGTGACAACTCATTTAACAACAATATATAGAGTAAGTGGAAGATCCAATCTTCACGTCAATGGAAGTGGTAATCTATTCCATTGGACCGCAAATTGGATCACATTTCACAATTAGCGAAAATATCGCTAAACATTTCTAACAAAGAAAAATCTGTGCCTCTCTCGCCCCGGGAATTCTTCCGTAGTAAATGCGCCTACTCCTACCTGCACTTGTCCTGCATGTGCGTAGTGTGCCCGCTGGTAGCGCTGCGGGTAGCTGTGGATGTGGCGTGCTCGACCCAGTGTGGTTCTACTGCTGGCCGTAGCTACGCATGCGGCTATCTGCGGATAGCAAAATACATATATACCAGTCAAGTAAACGATCCGAAAAGTGCTTGCCTTGGGTGACTTAAAAATGAATTGAGCATTGTTAATCTCAATAAGAAAAGATATTAAATAGCATTCATTCACAGAACAACAGATAAGATAATAATGATTATTAGCTTTGGCGAAGCGCCCAAAACATTTAAACAATAATGTTTTTTCTAAAACTTCACAGCAAAGCAATTATTTATAATCGTTTAGTAGAACGTAGTTTATATAAGAATTGATGGACGGAGGGGAATCTGGTCTTCAGCATCGAGACGCTGATCAGACGAGAGACGTGTGTTCCATTTTTTTTTAAAGGACGAAGGTGTTAGCCTCAGATGGCTCTGACACCCTTACGCGGACAATAACGGTGAGCACTTAGGGCTCTCAACCGAAATACAATTTTAAGCAACAGCACACTGAGGGTGCCCCCTGTGGGGCTCGAACCTCGGGCTCAGGGCGTTGCGTGGGGGGCCTTTTCGTGTGTTCCATGCCGGTCTGGGAGCTATATAGCTCTTGGCTGCTGTCCGAACATTTTGAAGAAAGAATACTTTTTAAGGTATGCTATGAAGATATTTTTCTTTTACTCTTTTGATATAAATGACAGCTTAAAGCAAATAGTGTTATAAATTAGTCTGTTTAAAATACTCACTCTAGTTGCGTGTAAAAAGCAATGTGACCAGTATTTTCTGGAAGACGGAACGCAACTTATGTTAGAGTTGTAACGGATCAGGCATCCTGACTACTACCGTAACGCTGGAACTCAACATTGTCGCCTTGAGGTATCCCTCATCATATTACTGTGCAGTTGCACAATAATATAATACACGCATAGTACATGCGTTACTTACCCAACGTTGGCGTACACCGATCATTTATGCTGTACATGTCATCTTGCTGTCGGTCTCGGTAGTGTGCGTAGGAGGCGAAGTTCTTAATACACACTTAGCAAGCCTCCCTGTGCTGTGGTTTGGTGGACAGACACGGACAGGCGGCCATCATGTAGTCCGGGGGCACATTTAACCTTGAAATTGGACAAGTTTCTCACGTAAAGATCTTTTATTTCTTAGAGTTGTTAGTTACAAAGCATAGATATGATATATATTTTTTTGTTTTATATTAATTATGATTATTGAGCTGGAAAGATAACGAAGTTCCTTAGTTTCGGTATCAACTTGAACAGTCATTGAACTGCTTTCCGTAGTCATCGTGTTCATTATTACTGCTTTTACAGGCCTCTGACTTATTATTACCTTGTAACCCTTTATTAGCTTTATATTTGTATTTGGCGTGTATGCACATGGAGAAAAAAACAATAACCAAAATATGTCGACGTTAGATAGAGATGACATTTTCGACTACCTGATACCTGATCTACTTCCTCGTAGGCAACCGCAATTGTAATGTTGCAGAGGTAACATTATGAGCATAATTTTAGCAAATTTCTCAGAGTTGCAAAGCAACCACGCGAAGTTTCAGTTAGATTGCTACATTAACATATTAACCATGGTTTGCTCTTACAAATGAAAGTCAACAATAATCTATTGGAAAAAGTATAAAATCCAATCTTTTTTTTACTACATTTGCCGGCAAACAAGCCGACGGTCCACCTGATGCTAAATAATTACCGCTGCCTATGAACATTTGCAATTCCAATTCATGTTGGTGCTGCTGAAGTTTGCTTAGTTTATGCTCACCGCTGGCACTTATAAAGGTTAACGTCACTGCAGCTCGGTGGTAGCTTTTGATTTTTTTCCTGTTTCATCAAGTCTTCATAACTAGCGACAAGTAGGTCCCACTTTACGTATTACTATTGTTTATCGACTTGACTTAAATTGGAAAAAACCTTTTTTTACTACATTTCCCGACAAACAAGCAGACGGTCCACCTGATGGTATGTAGTCACCGCTGCCTATGAACATTTGCAACTCCAATTCACGTTAGTGCTGCTGAAGTTTGCGTTTGGCTAACTGATGTTCAGATTATGTAACCACGCAGTTTTAACTGCATTCTACAGTGAACTTATCTTGGACTATGTTATGGAAATATCGAGGCACGATGTGTTTTTATAATAATATCTTATCCCCGAAAAGGTAGGTAGATGTCTAAGATATAAATCGTGCTTTTCCACCAAAGATATTTTAAGTTACAACTTCTAATGTAGTCAGCATTATCGCCGTATTTTGGATCCAGTTCGCCACACACCAACCCCAGGCTATAGCTTAATCATTTTTGACAAAATACTTTAATATTAGATCTAGCCTAATCTATGAATCGACTCCAGAACCACCGTCCACTCTCTAACCCATGCTTTATACCGCTGGACCTCTCTTGGTGAAATTAATAATATAATTATATCTGTAGGTATAATTAAGTGAAGGGAAGTGGAAGAAAAATCAAAGTGACACAAAAGAAACGCCGTGCAAAGGTCGGTCGTCCATGTACTAGTATATTTAATAAAATAATAATAACATATCGGATTACAATCCCCGGAGACATCATGAAATATTTTTGACAAAGACCTGCATCTATCCTGTTTACTGCAACTGCAACTTTTTATTGCAGCGAGCCCAACACATCTCAAGGGTGTCATAAGAGGTGACTAAAGAGTACACGGATTAAGCGCGAATTCATTCATTCAACAATAATCTATTGGAAAATTTTATAATTTACTAGACTGAAACCAGATGAAAATTTTTTTCGGATAGCTGCGGCTGTAATTCGACATGCGGTAGATGGACGAAAAAATTTGAAAAAAAAAACTTTTTTAAAGCAAACTTTAACCCATAAATCAATTAATACTGACGTCACGCACTTAGCCCGGCAAACGCTGTCCCGCGCGGTTTCACCCGCATTGGAAATGTTCCCCAACCTTATGTATATATGAACAGCCTGAGTTTACATGATCGTAATGTTTCTGTTGTTGATAAAACTGAACAATTATTATTTTTGAAGAAAGGATAAATTAGAATGCAAATGTTGAACAGAAATCAAATGTAATAATGATTATTGAGTCCAGCTCAAATATTACAGAAATCCGATATTCCGGTATCAGCTTTAGCAATAACTCAACTGCTTACCGTAGTCATCGTGTTCATCATCACTGCTGACAGGCTCCTGAGTATATCGCTGACTTACTGTTCTTGGAGCCGATGCTCAAACGAAGGCTGCCATCGATGCCGTTGTTTGCCCTGTTCAATCATTCATCTTGATTAAGCCCATGTAATAAAAATCACTCATATTAGCTTCTGAGCCACGGCTTTACCCGCCGATAAAGGCTTGTCCCATGGATGCCAAATTTCATCAACAACATTTGTTATCTAACAGACTATTCTAATAGACAGTTTCTTTGATTCTCACCACGGGATTGGTATTTAATTGAATGCTCCAGTAATCTTGAAACTATTTCTGATCACATAATAGGTGTTTGTTGTCGATAACTTACCCAAAAATCTGATTGATTGATGTCAGGTCAGTCAACAGTCATAACAACACGATCCGTTTCTCTCAGTAAACTGTAGTATATCATAATTGATAAAAATGAAATTTTATTTCCGTTAAAACTTCAAATAAAATATTCTAAAAATAATATAATATCATACCTACATATACATGCTTCAATTATTTTTTTATAAAAGGGAATAGTATTTTTTTTTAACGACTGTGAGAGCTACATCCTAGCTTTGCCCACATTAAAAAAGTTCGTTTATGATTTTTATAGACTTCTGTACTCAATCATTTTTTATTATTTCCATTTTTTTTATAACGTAAGTTTAAAGTAAAAGTCGAGGGCTCCGGAGGTATGTAGATTGACCGACCAGATAAAAGCAGCAAAAGGTGGTCCCAACAACGACTGTGCCAAAAGGGCAGTAGTTGGAGACAAGTGGCAACGTATCGTGAAGCGGGCTACAAAACCCACATTTTGACGAACACGACCACTCTTCTGTCAAGTAATTCTAGTATATACAAGATATATATTTTAACTAGCTGTCCCCGTGGTTTTACCCGCCTTCCCGAAGGCTGTCGCATTTTTTGGGATTCATTAAATAAAAAAGAATATGTTCTATCTATGTGCCAGGTTTCATCCAAATCTGTCCGTTAGTTTTTGCGTGAAAGAGTAATAAACATCCATACAAACAAACATTTGCATTTATAATATTAGTAGGATGTACAGTAGAATCCGTTTATTATGACTCCGCATATATTGACTCACCGCCTATTATGATGTCACTACATAACTAAGTTTGGTTTTAATATAAATTTCTTTGTAACAAAGTCGGTTATAATGACTTCGCTTTCAGTAACATGTCGCTTATTATGACCCATTTTTTATTAATTTTGTCCGTTTATAGTGACCGACATGATTCTTTACACCTTCGGCAATGTTCGTTGATCCCTGACTACGTTCGGCACGTTGCTTGTTTTTGTTTTGAATCTCAGTATCAATATGCCATGGCAATGTCTTCTATACGCAATAACATTAGAGACTGTTATTACAATTTAATGAAAATATAAAAGCAGACAAAAATACATGTATTACATGCAATTTTTATTTTTATTTAATTTGCAATGATTCTCTATTAAAATAAGTATTTACCTAAAAAAAGAAGGTTGTTTTTTTTTCACAAAAATGCTTTGTATGACGTCCGCTTAGTATGACGTGTTTGTCAATTCCCTTCGATGTCATTATAAACGGATTCCACTGTATATAGTATGATTCCTGATTACTTGAAAAAGTATGTACCTTCAAAGTTAAATATTCAAGGGATTTGTAGATCTTTAAATTTATAGGAATAATCTTCTGGACACACTAAACGTTTAAATGAATGTTTTAAGGTATATTTTACAGTTTACTTGCGTTTTAAACCAATTGAACCTGTACCTGGGTATAATTTACACTAACCAGGTTTTATTTAAAGCTAGCTGCCCCCGCAGTCCACCCGCTTCCGAGGATTGAGTTTCTGCCCTCAGAGATGCGTTGATAACTAAAATTTTTTTACACACTTATTTTTTGACTTTATGGAAATCCATTGTAAGATTATACATAAAGAAATGACTAGTGACTAATTCCACTGTGGCGGTAACACCTGTGTGGTGCTAGTGCGTCGAGTCAGTGACAGCGGGTCTGATACGCCCTGAAGATGCTTCGTGTAGAAGCGAAACACGTTTCGATTTCCTGTTGAGTTTCCTCGTTTGGGACTTCACAGAGAGATCTGCTTTTTAGGACAAAGACAAATACAAAGATTCAAGACATTCAAAGATCATTGAAACCTGCAACCTGCAGGTCTGAATTGTAAATGGTGTAAGTAACTTGACTTTTTTAAAAGTAAAACTAAACTAATGGTGCTTTCATTTATTTATTTGTTTACCAATCTACAAATAACTACATTTGTACATGGGTTATTTGAAACATTTTGTGGCATTTTTTGCCCTAACACTCATTAGATAATACATCTGGCTTTAGTTCAAATATTAATTAACATCTACAAATTTATTAATCGACTCAAAACAAAAAATATATATATTATTACACACATAATTAGTTATAGTATAATATAATAAATAACTTATTTTTTATTGGCATTAAAAACCTGAAAATAAATTAGATTGTTCATTTAAATTATACAAAACGATAATTATAAATTTCCTACAATAATCTAAGATACATGGAAACATTTATGAGATATTGGAACAGTTTATAATACATTTTGTTAATAATGAATATCTAAAAGAATACTAGATAAAGGAAATAATAAAAATTGAGAAAGTACTCTATAAATAAGAATGTATAAGTAAAAAATATACGATTCTTTTTATATAAGTTATAAGTTAATATTATTTATAAGAATAATTTTAGAGTAGGTAGTTCAATATTCCTACTTTTATAAGATATAGTTATACAACTTATCATCCACATTATCACAACACATACGGATTATATTTACAGTATGATACTGTAAGACCAATATTAAAAAAAAGCCCAGTCATTTACACATCGAGACACTTCGGTAGGTATCTATAGCCATACCTACCTATTATGTTTAATTATGGTAGACTATCGATGTAAATACTTAGATTAGGTAAAATATTAAACCTGCCGTTTGGATTTTTAGTAACCGGATTGCTGAAATGGTCCTTAACGTGAAAATTATATGAAAATCGTAGACATGCTTCAGAAGGGACCTAGAAGTTTAAAAATCAATTAAAACACCGCTCATTATAACCGTTACCTAATCGTATAAAAAAGACTAAACTTTTTGAAAGTTACTTTTTTTAAATGGTCAAAGCCATTAACCATTTTAATCGTAGCAACGTTTAACATCACTAGAGCACACTTCATTATAAATAAATATTATATATTACAATACGATCCTGTTATTTTATATTCAGGCAAAATTTTGGAATTTTGAATACGTGTTATTTAAAATTATTTTTATTTTTGCTCATTTCTTGAAACATTAGTAAGAAACTACCCTTTGCTCTGTTACAAGTTCATCAAAGTGGATATATTTTAAAGTGAGGAAATGAAAGCAAATTGTGTGAAGTAATATTGTATATCGATCATCGACTACATCGTTTAAAATTATCCAGGAGAAGAAAGATATGATATAACTTCTCTTCCACCGGTTTGATATAAGTCCGGTCATCTATCATGTCAGTTGTATTAGGTTGGGGAAAAAGTCTTTTCGCATTAAAGTATGTATGAACTTGTAATAAAATCTCTTTGGCTATACTATTTGTATCTGGCTGGTTTTAGTATCATTGAAAGTTTAAATTCTAAAGAAAATAATTCCAAATTCAAATTAGGAAAATGTGTGATTTTCAATTGATTTTCATACCGCCAAGATGAGTGAATCTAATGACGAAATTCGATACATTTTAAAATTTTACTACAAAAAAGGTAAAAATGCAACGCAAGACGCGAAAAAAATTTGCGATGTTTATGGACCTAGTGCAGTGTATGTGAGAGTAGCACAAATTTGGTTTAAGCGTTTTCAATCTATTGTCTTACTTATATGTTGGCAAAAAGTTATCGAACAAAATGGTACCTATATACTTTAGTTAAATGTAAATAAACTATATTTAAAAAATGTTTCGAATTTTCTTAAAAAATGCGAAGAAACTTTTTCCCCAACCTATTATATTTCTATGGAAAATTGTGCAATTTTATGAATAGAGAAGTTAGAACTGCAACCAGCTTAAGCTAAACGATGTAATTAAACTAGAGCTATAAAATATAAAGCAGACACATCTTACAGTAAAAACATTTGCTATTTATCGACATCAATATAATCTTAGGTTTTAAAATCGTTATATTGACTAGTCGCGACAAATATTTATCAAGTTACTACAAACTAAAATAAACTTTATAGTAACAATAAATAAGTTAGTAAATAGGTAGTTTGGTAAATAAATAATTTAAACAAGTAATTACGTTCAGCGGCAGCGATAGTTCCAAAAAAAACCAATTTAATTAGACTTAATTTATTAATAAAAGAAAATTACAATTAGACTAAAATTACAAGGTTTTACTAGGTTCGATGTCAGAACGCAAGTGAACAATTTGAGACGCCGCTACCGGTGGTAACGCGATCTGCTGATGCGGCGCCAGGTGTCGACGATTGACGCAATAACTTCAATTCCAATAAATAATGAAGTGATGCGCCATCAGCGTATTCACCGTTGCACAATCAGCATATTCCCTGTTGCCTGGTTGTGTAACATCTCCCCCCGAAGATCAGCAATTATTTGAGAACAGAGGTCGAGAAGATTGCTGCACGACGGTTGGGGTCATCTTGTTGCCTGGGTGGAATTTCTGCATAAAACTGCGTCGTTGATTCTGGTTTTGTCCCATCTTGGGTTTTCTTCGTATAATACTTTCTGCAAACTATTCCAATACCTAACATACATGCACTTAGGATTAACACGTATATAGGTATGGTGGTATGATAAAGGGCGACGTTAGATGTCTGCTCCAACTTGATAGGTGCCTGAAGATCAATCTTAGTATTAACTGAATGTAAATTATCCAAGTCTATACTGTTAAGTTTGACTATAGGTTGTAATTGAATAGGCAAACTTATGTTCATAGGTACATCTATAATTTTTAAGACTCTTCCTTTCACTCTATCATTGTCATTTGAAATAGTGAATTCAGAAGTTTTCATTGAACATCCAAAGGGCATTATAATGAGATAGCTTCCTTTTAAAGTACTATACTGATTCTGCTTGCATGATATTTGTACTTTGGTCGGCTTGGGAAAGCTTAATGTGTAGTGTCGGTCATCCAGTTGATCTACAGCTTCCGTAGTGAGATTGACTTTGGTGATTCTGCATGTGTCGACTATTTGCTGCGTAGTAATGAGATGCTGCATACAATCGGGATTGCTTTGAAGATGATAGTTGCGCTTCTTCTCACAGAGATACCATGAACCTATCTTCGGACATTCTGTCTCTATGTACCAGAAATCTTTCCCATGAATGGCTATGTAAGGGAATAACGGAATAAGGATACTATTATTTCTATTAGGGACAATTGATAATTTGTAAAGGTCATAGGTATCAGGAAAGGCAATCGGCAATTTGAAGACTATTACTATCTCATTGCTAGTGTAATAATAACCTAACTTTAATATATCGTAATATTCTCTAAAGTTACTATCTATAATTTCATCTTTAGCATATAAAGATTTTAACTTATCTACCATATTTCTTAATGATTCTAAACTTAAAATAGAATGGTATGTGCTTGATGCACGTATAAAACCTAACATATTTTCTAACCTATGCAATTCATCAGAGAGATTTTCTATATTATCTCCTAAAATCATTAAATATTGCGCAAAGTGTGCATATTTAATTAAGTTATCATCCCTATTAGCATCAGATGCTCGAATCAAGCTAAGTACGTTTTCCATTTTATTCTGATTTTCTTTAATTTTGTCTAACATAATAGTGTGTTCGGACATCCATTGCTTGCTTAAACTAATATGGTTATTAAATTCAGAAGCTAGTTTGACGTCATTATTCTGGAAAGTTTTTATTGCATCGTTATAACGAATAGCGTCTGTATAATCAAGGTTCCCAGATATACTTTTTATAACGGATCCGAGACCGTCTATAAGACCTCTTTTAACACGTATTGGTTCAAAAGTGAGCAATTGATCAGAAATCTTCTCAAGCCTATTTGAGAGGTATTCTATGTGAGGTTCGTATAAAGATAACGTTTTATTAATAAGTTCGGGCCTAATTTCACGTAATTGTACTTTTACCTTATCGATATTTGACTGAATTTCATTTAAATTAATAGTTTGTAAAAAGGAATGGTAATGGGAGGTCACCTTCGTTGGGCCTAAGCTAAAGGGTAGTACTCCTGGTCCATTGTCAAGGCTGTCAAGTATTACTTCTTGCGCGTGGGTCAGGTGGACGGAGATCAGTATTATCCTGTAACAATTGGCTAACATTATGGACTCTCTTCAAACGTGACTTTGCTACTGGACCTCTTTTTTTCTTTGTATAAATATGAATCGGGAGGTCGGCTAGGACTACGTCTTGTGTGTACCTTGGTGCTAACTTCTGACGGGACGCTAATGGGTTTTTTATGAACACTTGCTGTTCAGGTTCATATTCCTTTTCCGGTTCCCTATCTTTATTACGACTCTCAGTTAATTCTGTGCGGTTATGCAACGAAGTTTCATTAATTAAATCATACGCCTGGCTTACTCGTTTACGATGATCTAAAATATATTGTTGAATTAAATGTTCGGATAAATCTATATCTATAGGATCACGAGGATCAAAATGGCCTGTAATAATCTCTATCGGTCGGCATTTGGTAAAACTGTGAATTGAACTATTGTAACCTAAAATGGCATAAGGCATAAGATTAACATGAGGCTCATTACGGTGTTCTAATTTTAAAATGCGTAGATGTTCAAGTATTGTTGAATGAAATCGTTCAACAATTCCATTCTCATTGGGGGCATGTGCTAATATCTTATGATGCTGTATCTTATGTAATTTAACAAATTCTGCGAATACTTGGTTAGTGAACTCAGTCCCACGGTCTGTAACTATCGTTAAAGGAACTCCATGGTGCGTACAGAAATTTAACAAAGCCTGAATAACACTAACTGCTGTTCCATCCCTCAAATGGTACGCTTGTGCATACTTAGAGAAAGCATCCACAAGTGTTAAATATTTTTCGTTTTGGACTGTAAATAAATCAAGATGTAAAATTTCGAAAGGCTTAGTTGGAGGTGGAACTATGTTGAATTGCTGTTTGACTGGGTTACGATCATATTTAGCCTGCCCACAGATTGTACACTCATTAATATATTTAGTGATATGCTCTTTCATTTTCGGCCAATAGTATCTTTTCGATAACGCGAGATAACATTCTGTAATACCACGATGGTTGGTTTTGCCGTCGTGATATTTCTGAATTATTTCTTGTTGACGAAGGAAATCTTTAATATTCTCAAGTTCAACTTTTGTTAAGATTAAATTCATTGTAGAGCTTTTAAATTCATTCTGAATAATTGGTATAATGCTGTACATTTCTAAGGGTGGATTAATTATGATACCTGTTCTAACTTTGGGATTAACATATTCTTTAATGGCGTTTACAACGTCCAGGTGCAAATTAGATTTAGATAACTGAATAGCGAAACGGGTGTGGGTTTCAAAAGGCTTGGTAACTACAGTTTTCCTTTTAATGTCACCTACCACGATAAAAGATATTTGACGACTAAACTTATTTAAGGGCTCATCAGTTATTGGTACTTCTAAAATAGGATTCTCAGCTGATGTATGTGCTGTAAGGGTGGATGAACCTGCTACTGAAGGTGGCTTTTCAGAAGGATTAACTACTATTGAGCTAATCTCCTCATTATTGATTTCTATACGGGAGAGTGCGTCTGCATTTGTGTTATATTTTCCCTGTTTATATATAACAGTAAAATCATACTCGCTCAATTTAAGTCTCCAACGGGTAAGTCTGGAGTTGGGTTCTTTTAAATTCATTACCCATTGTAGCGGTTTGTGGTCGGTAATGATCTTAAATTTACGACCGAATAAATAAGGACGGAAATATTTTGTTGCCCACACTATAGCCAATAGCTCCTTTTCTATTGTACTATAGTTAATTTCGCTGGTGTTAAGTGTTCTAGATGCGTATGATATGGGTTTATCTGAACCGATGGGTCCTTGTGAGAGAACGGCTCCTATGGCCAAATTAGAGGCATCTGTGGTGAGTACAAATTCTTTGTTGAAATCGGGGTATTGCAAGATTGGGTCGTTTGTTAGTAAGGTTTTACATTTCTCGAAACAATTTATGTAAGTTGGATCATTAGTAATTATTTTACATCCCTTTTTTAGGCATTGAGTGAAGGGCTTCGTAATCTTAGCGAAATCCGGTATGAACTTTCGGTAGTATCCTAGTAGGCCTAAAAATCTTTTTATCTCAGTAGCAGTTTTAGGTAAGGGGTAGGCTTTAACCGCGGCGATTTTATCTGGATTTGGTTTTATGCCATCTGTACTTATGATGTGGCCTAGATAGGCAGTTTCTAGTTTGAGGAACTCGGATTTATCCATTTGGATTTTGAAGTTTGATTCTCTGAGTCGTTGAAAAACCTTTTCAAGGTTGACAATATGTTCCTGAAGGGAGGTACTAAAGACAATAATGTCATCGAGATAAACTAGGCATATTACATTTTGGAGGTCGCGTAAGACATTGTCCATTACGCGTTGAAAGGTAGAAGGGGAATTTTTTAAACCCATAGGCATTCGAAGAAATTCAAAGTGCCCTCGTTCAACATTGAATGCAGTTTTGTGAATGTCGGCGGGGTCCATTTCGACTTGATAAAAACCGCTTGCGAGATCTAACGTGGTAAAGTATTGACAGTTCCCTAATTTATCTAACACGTCAGTAATATTAGGGATTGGGTATTTGTCGTCAACGGTCTTCTCATTTACTTTTCTAAAGTCAATAACTAATCGCCATTTAGTTTTTCCGGATGCATCTGTTTTTTTAGGAACAATCCATATTGGAGAGCTCCACGCGGAATCAGATGGTCTAATAATACCTTGATCAAGCATTTTACTAATCTGGTCCCTAACTTCTTGACGGTGGACATAAGGATAACGATATGTCTTGGTGTAGACTGGTGTTTCGTCAGTAGTTTTTATACAATGCTTGATCTTATTAGTAAAAGTTAAGGCTTCGCCATCAATATAGAAAACATCTGCATATTGAGTGCAAAGTGAAGTTAAATTAGCGCGCTCCTCTTCATTTAAATGACTTGTACGTAAGCGCGATAGTACTTCTTTTGTACGCGGAGAGACTTGTTCGGTACGTTCGCACTGAATGCTATGTAGTTCGGCGCACACGGGGCGGTCCATTGAGAAAATTACGTCATACTGGGTTGGATTGGTAATTTCTACGTAACCTCTACTATTTTTTACGGCCGTTATACATTCACCTATTAAACAATTTGAAATCATTTGTTCCGAGACAATGACGTCACCGTCGCGCATATTAATCGGTAATCGTAATAATTTAGATGAATTAGCTGGGATCACATCTTCATATAGATTCACGTTCCGTGAATTATAAACTTTAAGTGGATTCATTGCTCTCTGTGTAATAAGAATTTTATTTTTATAATCTATAATTGATTCCCATTTATCTAATAAGTCTGACCCAATTAACCCATCAAAATGATCGTGAAATTTGTATATGAAAAGTGTGATCTCGGTATTATCGTTAAGTTCTGAAAAACATGGCAGAGAAATAGAATATTCATTCCTACTGGTAGCATGGACATTAGTAACTTCGAACGGGTCATAGTTAAGAGGAATGTCTGAATAAAATCTTTCTACAGCATCTGGGCTTATGAATGACTGATTAGCTCCTGTATCTATCAGTAATTTAAGAGGGGGTGAACTAATTTCTATGTAAGGTAACTGTCTTTGAGTCTGTAAATTTATTTCTATATGGGTTTGTCTAACTTGGGGTCTTTCTGAAAATCCTGATTTTCACTAACAGGGGTTGGTTCCTGAGACGAATCATCACACGAAATCATGGGGTTATAATATGTAGAATACTGATCAAAGTTCTGATCATAGTAGTCGCTGGAATCAACACAGTAATTAGTATCATAATCATAATCTGAAAAATCATTATAGTAAGGATCATATTCATAGCACTGATTAAAATTCATCTCCCTAGACTTAAAATAATTTTGTGGAGGAGGGTTGCCAAACTTGCGCCAATCATGCCCGCTAGGAGGCAGGGGCTTGGTGACGTAATGGCTTATACCACTCATCGGCTTTGGTCCGCTTGGCCCTGGATTTACAGGTTGGGGATTGTAGTTTGGCGGGGGTGCTCTAAACATTTGCTGCGTGCGTGTGGGACCACGGCTTTGCTGAAACTGATTTGGATGTGGATTTGGTTTCCAAGGTTGCATATAAGATTGCATAGGTGGTCGTGATGGTCCGGGGATATTATACATGAGCGCTGGCTTAGACTGTGGTAAATTAAATAAGGGAACAGTATATGACTGCTTAGGATTCGAATTATGTGTTAATTGAGATTGAATTTTACGTTCGGGGATAGTATCACTCCTTTGTTGTAAATATAAAATATTAACCTCTTCCTGAACAAATTCTAATGCCTTTTCAATTGTATCAGGACGCATGCACCTGATACGTGCTCCTAAGGGATCCCTAAGACCTCTAAGATAAGCTTGTAAAGTTAACTTTTTGTACAGGGTACGCTTGGCTTCTATGGTAGTTGGTAATGATTCATGTAGACTTATGTACGTCATTATGGTGCTAAAAAGATTCTGACAACGCTCGTAAAATTCTTGAGGTGTAGTATTGCCTTGATTAAGTAGGGAAAGATCATTATACAACGCGGATTCGTCGCGATGATCGGCGAAATTATTCACAAGTGACTCACGTATGCCTGTCCAGTTATCTGGTATACCATTCGAGTTAATTAAACGTGCGGCGGGTCCTGTGATTTTATTCAAGATACCATTGATCATGGCATTATTCGCCAACTCATTTCCTTCGGTTCTAACATATTGTAAAACTAATGAATCGCAAAGTTTAATAAAACGCGTTAAAACATTCGAATTACCATCGAACTCTGGTAATAATCGAAGTGCTTTATAAATCGTATCTATTTCCGACATTTTATCTACGTTTCTATTAGCGTCTATTTGTTCTATACGCTGACTATGCCTATCTACCCTAAGATTACAAGTCCGAGATTGCCTTGGATGGAAAATCTTGGAAGGATTATATTAACACAAAGAGAGGAAGGACACAAGAAAGATTCTGTGTACTTACAATATCATTTCGTTGGTTCTCTAGATGTATCAATGTCTGGATACCGTCTATGCTGCAGCTTTCCGTAGATTCTGGATACTCGTCTAAGGTTTGAAAACCGGTCAGCAACGCAGGGCTCCGCTCCGGTCCTTTCGATGTAAGAAAGTCTTGTCGCCTATACGCACTGACTCGAGTATCCTACCGACTGCGCCAATTACGTTCAGCGGCAGCGATAGTTCCAAAAAAAACCAATTTAATTAGACTTAATTTATTAATAAAAGAAAATTACAATTAGACTAAAATTACAAGGTTTTACTAGGTTCGATGTCAGAACGCAAGTGAACAATTTGAGACGCCGCTACCGGTGGTAACGCGATCTGCTGATGCGGCGCCAGGTGTCGACGATTGACGCAATAACTTCAATTCCAATAAATAATGAAGTGATGCGCCATCAGCGTATTCACCGTTGCACAATCAGCATATTCCCTGTTGCCTGGTTGTGTAACAAAGTTGTAAATAAACTGCTAAGCAGAAAAAGATACTATCACATTGGTAAAATAACTAGGTACTTAAAACCTATTGCTTAATATTAACAACAAAAAATGGTCTTGATTTAGCACAAAATTAGGAATGTATATTATTGTTTGACTATAGTCTCAATTGGTGCTGTACTTAGTTATGATAATTTCGACGACGATCTTAAGGTTCGTATTGTATTTGGTCTGGCCACCTTCAAACGGGTCAGGTGCTCAAGCGAATGTAGTCTCTGGTGCCGATTAAAAAGTCGTTTGGGAAGTCAGCATTTAACTGATTCTATATTAAAAAACTGCCCTTTTACGGAAAACACAAATTTAAAGAGGACCTCTCACGTGGTTCCTTGGTTATCCAAAAGGACAGAGTTGGTGTACTTTACAGAATCAATATTTCCAGTAGATATTAATTAAACCTTCAAGACTACTTCAGTTTAAATTTTGAGGGTAACCTAATTGTAATTATTACAAAAGTTTTTAGTAAAGATAAGTTAGTTTAGTCACGACATAGTCGGCACCAGTATACCACGTACAACTCGCTAGCCACACAGCGTAGTTGCCTGCATTTCTATAAAAGGGAACAAAAGTACTTACACGGGTAAAAATTGGTGTTCCATCACTAATACTTATTATTGTATGTATAATGTAATAAAATGTAAAAATCCGGGTGTAAAAAAATTGTAATACCAAAGCTTACGTATCACTTAGTACTAATAATACTTTCTAATCGATATTAACGGCGCTATAAGCTTTAGTTCGTAAAAATGTTCGTCAAAATGTTCATCATAATGTTGGTGTCTGGGGGCTTCATTTACGTGTACACTAGTTAACATAATTTTGTTCTAGGCATGTTGCTTAGACCTAAAAAATGTCAACTGTACATAATTTTATTATATACTTAACTTTGGCTTCAACCCTCTCACTATTATGATCTAATAATACATTATAATACTTTGAAAATAATTTTCAAACTAGAATACAGCTAATAAATACATTCTACGTAATAAACGAGTCTTTCGCAACAATTTATACAAAATTCATTACCAAATTATATACAAACTCTTTTAGTGGCTGTTGGTACTATTATGCTATACTACATTCTGTCGTTAAATATATAATATACCATACATTTGGTATATATCGTTGTTTCATCGCAAAGCCAATAAAAGAGTTTTTATAGTTTTTGCAAATTTGGTACCCGAACATTAGTGCTAACTACAAAATACCCTTTACGAACTTCCCCAATATCGGCCATTGATTATAGTTTACTGTAATCACTAGACGCGTAACATAGTAAAATTCTACATCATTAATCCACTTAAATGGCAAAGGTTATATACGAATCGCTACCGATAAACTAAATTGAAACAATCTAATTAATTTTAATTTACACTTACTATTAAAATATTTTATATAAACTTGAAACAAAATAACAACTTAAATAGGTATGTATATTTTATTGTACGGTTGACATTGTTATTTTGTGACCGAATCCACGGATTCGATAATATGCTGGCTGTGGTATCACGTCAGCAACACTACTTACCTATCGGATGATCTCAAAGGAATATTCTAAAGAGAATTCGTAAGCATGATACCAATGCTTATTTCTCAAAAATACATTTTACTATCCAATATATTCAATGAAAACACGAATGAATTTGGTCTCTTTTGGTCTAATCAGTTGTGCGGTTACTTTTTATTTTTAATTACCTATTTTGGTGTCTATAAATAAACATGCCCCTCGTAGGCACTTGATTTATATAATTATGCCCAAATGACAAGTCACATATTGTCTAAAAATGAATGAACGAGTTTGCCTTTACTATGTTATTTAGTCAAATAAACTTGTCCTAAAAAATAATTGCGAAACCATTTTATATGTAAAACAACATCATGGCTTTCTATAAATATAACAAATATAATTATCGTGATACAGACTATTTAATGGCAGTTATTATGTTGGTATTCATTGTTTCTAGGCCGGCAGCGGATTGCATTAAAACATTATAATTGTTTCAACACCTCAATATAAGCTAAATACTAAATTAACTAAGACAATGCTAATACTTTCTTATCACTCTTTGGCACTAGTTCTCTGGGTATATTTTATGCTCATTTTCTAAATGGTCCATTTATCATCTCGAAACGTGAGACCTTATTAGGAATTCCTTTTAAATTCTACGTATGGAACTCTTTATTGAGTACAAACAAGCCAGGCGCGTATACGGGAGGGAAGAGGGGACAGGAGAGGGCAATGGTTTATGTTGCCCTCCCTAGACTGTATATTGACCAATTTTATTTTTAATTACTTACAGGAATCGTTATTAGCACATCACTACCAATATTCGAAATATTGCCTCTCCCTACCCTAAACGAAATCCTATAAGCGCCTGGTATAAACTAGAATACACTGGTTAAATATGTAAATGCATGGCTAAATCATTAATATATAAATAGGCCCAAATACGACCCAATAACAACACTAATATGGTATGTACTAACCTTGTATATATGTGCCAACATCATGTGACTGTAAAATGGAAGCGTTTAATCGTTTGTTTTTAATATACTGTTTCTATTCGATAAGATGCGTTGTACCGTCATGCAGTTATGGAAGATCGGATTCATTTATTGATAAACTAAGCATCATTTTATTACTATATTTGGGCAGTTTTATGTTTTCAATAAATCATTCGTTGGCTAATATTGATACTTAATATGCTTACTTGGCATGATATCGATACTACGTATTAAGAACTTATTATTATATTATGGCAAGTTTACGACTGTGATGCACTTTGATGGCAACAAAAACGATGAGATAGTTATATCTCTTACTAGCGCACGTTTCTTCTTCTAACCTGCACATCGAGATTTGAACAAGCTTAATATAGACAAAGTTCAAAGACAAAAAAACCCAATGGTGACAAATCTATTGTTAAGAAATGGTTAAGATATTCGAATTACGACTATATTACACCTATTATAAATAATAATATTTGATCTACAGCACGATAAATATAATATAACAGCAATAACGTAAAATAATCTAATAGCTTTAACAATCTTTGAATTGGTAGAATCTTTTTTTAATAACAAGAAAATAAATAAAGTAACTTTAGGTCTAAATACTTCAGAATAGCGAAAACAGTAATCCTTAAAAATTACAAGAAGGGTTTCCATTTATACCTACTAATGTTTTTTTTATGTAAAACCCATCACATTATGTGTGAGAAAAGCTTGCGCTCAAGAGTCACATTATATTATAATACTGTGATCATACAAAGCCTGTACAACTTTTGACGTCGTATTTCAAATTATTGGGTATTTCAGGGTGGTGCCTCAGGATTCTTCGCTGGTGGCTGTACGCTGATCCGGATCTCGCCTGTAGGCCCCACCACGATCTTCACCTGAAATCAATCGGCACCGGAATTAGCATCTAGTTATAGACATGATGGGTGGCGACCACTTGGCCTGAATCACATGCCGTAGACCGTGGGGACTATGTCTCTGGATCATTATTTCTCTGACTCATATGCTTGTCCTATTCATTTCCTTACCCATTTCCTCCGTGAAGCGACAAGTTAGCCGCCGCGCCGTCGAGAACGGTCGTGCCTTGATAGGCACCGGACGCGCGCTCGGACCATGATTGGTCCGAGCGCGCGCCCCGAACCAAAACGGTAGTGATTTGTAGGCATTAAAAAACAGTCTGACTAAGAACCAGACCAAATAGCGAGTGAGATCAATCCAATTTAATAGAATGTTTACAGGACATGATCAGCAGCTCACAGCGCATCCAGTGAACCCGATACAAAAAAATACACCTTCAGCTTAATAGGTAAATCGGATTTGCCAACGACAAGCAGCCGGGAGGCTGTAGTGACAGACATGACTGTGGCGACTAACTGTGTGACCCTACTGAGCTCGATTTCTATAAAATTTTGAAAGTTTGAACTAGATTTAACCCCAATAACCCCAAATAAAGTATCAAGTTATTTAAGTGACTAGGCTATGCCTAGGGAAGGTTAAGCAAAGCGAGTACGCTATCCTGTAAGTATTCTAAACAGGCTTATTGCCTATTAACAACTTCATGTCTCGACCACGTACTGGCGATGCCACTGGTGATGGAAATGTCAATGCAAGGGGCCTCGGGCATCTGAAGTTCGGGGCCTTTTTGGTGGTTTATTATGGTGTCATGGTACGACAAATTGCTGTGAATATAATAAACATATTATATATATATATTGGCATCAATTTCTGTATGAATTAAAAGAATCTTTAGCCACGCCACTGTGTAATATGATTGTTGTGTAAATAATCATATCATATTCAATTTCAGGGGCCATTACAAAGCCGAGGGTTTTTGGCTGGTGGCCCGCATGCTCTTTTGGTAAAGACGGAACTGGTTATAGACAGCAAAGATAAGAATTTGGTTTGGTTTAAATAGTTGTGGGCGCACCTAGTCCCCGCGTCAGACGTTCATTGCGTAGTACACGGAGTTCTGCGGCGGGGCCATCGGCGAGGTGGCCTGCGTCATGCCCGAGTGGGCGCCTTCTGGGGCCCCGCGAGTCGACCGTGACGGGGACCCGGGGGCCACCGCGGGCTGGTACAGTGGGGCCGCCACCTGGTGGACCACGACGACACTACCATTAATAAGTTACAGAAAAAAGAATTCTAGCTTGTGTGACAGTCACCACAACGAATCTTTTAATATCTGTTTCAGCCAGTTAATCTGTAACCTACTGTAGTAAAATAGTCACACAAGCTAGGACTGCAACAGGTTTTTTCGATAGTAATGCAATATTGTACCTTCTCAGAATAGCAGATCATCTGTTTCCCGCCGCCAGGTTGAGGCGCGGGCACCGGTCTGTATCTCGCAGGCGCCGGACATAGTGACTGGAATTGTTAAATGACAACTGAATGAACTGCACACCATTTCTATTACCAAATCTCAGGACAAAATGTACATAGGTAATCCTACCTGCGCTTGTACAGAATGTGCGTAATGCGCCCGCTGCGGTTGCACTGCGGGTGGCTGCGGCTGCGGCGGCGGCTGCGGTGTGCTCGACCCGCTGCGGCTCTGCTGCTGGTAGTATGCATGCGAGCTCTGCATGCGGCTATCTGTGGATTGCAATAATATTTTTAATTTTTTTTATAATTATTTACTGCAGCAATAGTACACCGATGCATTTACACCAAGATCTCAACAAAAGGATTCCCAATAAGGGATTTAGTCAGACAGGCGGCTCGTCGTAAAAAATGGCAGGCAGATGATGGTGAAGTCTTGCGAGCTAAAGCATTTAAGTGTCGTAGCCTATAAATATTGGGCTGATGTTTCTTCCTTAGTATTTCGGTTATGTGGGATCCACTCCTGTTAAATATAAGTACCTGGATGCCCGATCTTTGCTTTTTTTTTTGGTAAATTCTGTAAAGTTGATTATTAGCTTTGTGTTGCTTCACAACGCCATCTACTGGAGTAGCTTTAATGTTGTTGTGTCGTTAAAACAGTTAATGTCAGAGAGGAATTTTTTTCAGGTTATGTTTAAGTCAATTATCGATAAAGTTGATCATTGAAAACACGGATAAAACGACATTTTCTGTAAATGAATCCTAGCTAGATCGATTTAGTGCCCCCGAAACCCCTGCATACTAAATTTCATGAAAATCGTTAGAGCCATTTCCGAGATCCTAATTATATATATATGTTGCAACTCTTGTATATATATACAAGAGTTGCTCGTTTAAAGGTATAAGATAAGATAAAACTTACAATCTCCTCCACTGGGAGCCCACTGCGCCCCATAATCATGGTTTTGATAATGGTAGTGATTGCTGGTGTTATAGGGCACATATAAGAGCTGATGGTGGCTTCTGATGGGTGGAGGTGACTCCGGTCTTCGGCATCGAGACGCTGATCGGACGGGAGATGTCTGTTCCGAGCTGGTTTGGGAGCTATACAGCTCTTGACTGCTGTCCGAGCATCTGGAAAAACGAATTTAGTTTTCAGTTTCTACATCTAATAAACTAGATGATACAGCCAAGGAATTTTCTTGGTAACTTTAACTGACTTGATATAAATGATAGATTAGGGTTCAATTGTGTAAGTAAGTTAGTTTCTTCTTCTGTTATATCTATAGATCAAACTCTTGAAGATCTTAAACCCTATTTTTAGCCCAGGATAACTTATATCATTCGGAGATTCGTGCCACCATAGTGTTGGAATTCAACATTGGCGTCAAGTGACAATTTCTTGCATCGTTGCAAGACACATAGTCCAATGTTGAATATGGACACATTACTTACCCAACGTTGGCGTACAGCGAGCAGTTCCTGTACATGTTATCTTGCTGTCGGTCACGGTACTGCGCGTAGGAGGCGAGGTTCTGAACGCGTGCGTAGCAAGCCTCGCTGTGTGGTATAGCGGACAGACACGGACGAGCAGCCATCACATAGTCCGGAGGCAGATTTGACCTTGAAAATACATAAGATCTCACGTAATAATCATATACATCGCATAAATTTACAAAACAGACCAATTTACCAATTTTGGTACATTAACCCAAAATTGCTACACTGTAACGAAAACCTTTATTAATGTTTTCCTCTCTTCTAAATAGAAACTAACAACAATGTATTGAGAAAAGTAAAATATCTAATCTTCACTTTATATAGAGTCTTAATCCATGCCTTAAATTTTATATGAATTGCATCTCCTATGAATCTAGTACGGAACTCAATCTCACCAATGAGAACTAGCGCTAGCGCTAGCACTAGCTCTACTCTGCGGCCTGGAGTTCAGGTTTGCTTCTGAGTAATACGGCCAGGAGTAGTTCATGTTGGTACGCTGGCAAACATGAACCGGCATCTGTGATGGAGTGGATCCAGGAGATGGCTGCATCTCGTTTTGCATCTGTTGTAATATTTCATCCGAAGCGCCATGTTGTTTAATTGCGATCCCTCGGACAGCTGGCCGGCGGTGAAAGCCTGGAAATTAAATCTTATTTTAAAGAGCAGTGAGTGCAATTTGAAATTTGGTCGATATTAATTTTTATTTCTCTCGTTAACGCATTATGGACCTGCATTGTACGTTAGGAGAATTAACAATTTCAAAGTAATAACTTATCAATTCGAATTTTAATACTAGTTAGTAGGTATATAAAATGGGCCTTAATTAACACTCATGAATAGCTAGAGTTTACGTTCGGGAAGGTAAAGAAGTTAAAGTTATGTTAGTAAGACCACGAAGATTCGTTTTTCCAGTATCCCCTTGAATAATCATTGAACTGCTTACCGTAGTCATCGTGTTCATCATCACTGCTGACAGGCTCCTGACTATATCGCTGCCGAAGTCTCTCTGTTCTTGGAGCCGATGCTCGGGCGAAGGCAGCCAGGCCATCGTCGCCGTCGTTTGCCCCTATTCGAATATTAGTATTATAGTAGTATTAGATTATACCGTATAAAAACATACTCATACTAGGTTTTGAACCGCGGAATCATCCGCGTCTATAAACGATAAATAATGTCACCGACCACTTTTCCATACCAATACTACGCGCATTCCTAATTTCATCAATAACTTTCTTTAGATAGAGTTATTTAAGCATTTATAAGTTAAGAAGGAAGATGTTAGTAGAATCGTAACGACCTGTGTAGGTATTTTCAATTCCATCAATATTAATGGAAGGAAGAAACACTGTATCAGTAAGCATGGATAACTCATGGTAACCTGGTGTTCCAGCCACGACATCTGGAGCCGGTGCATCATTGTGTTCATGCAGATCAATGTTGGTAGCCGACGAGGCCGAGGTCCTATCACCAGGCGGCACGTAGTAGAACCCTTCATGGTGGGCTGTGCTTCCTACACACGCAGTCAGTGGTGCCAGGGTTGAGAGGAACTGTCTACGCGGTTCAGATCTTGGCTGGAAATAATAGGGACCCAGTAATAACCAGCTATTTCAAAAGACATGAAGTGTGTTTTGTGATACTGTTTATTATTTTATTTACGGTTTAAGACACTACTACAGAAGTTCTATATTTGCCCTATTTATAACATAGGTAGGTCGGTACACCCAGTACAAACCTAACGTGCCGTAACATATAGGATTAATTATAATTAATCAGTTTATTCGAATACTCTCAGTATAAAAACCAGATTATGAAAATCAATTTAAAATAGTAATCAGAAATAAATATTGAGAGAGGAAGCTTTAGCACGCCACACTGAACTTACCTTATATAGATTTGAATGAGTTTTATTGAAGCACATTAAATTGAATACCGTAATTTCGGATAAAATTTGAATGGGAATTTCTGGCAACACTCGCCGCATGCTATTGTGATATTTAATTGAACACGAAGTTTTCCATCCATTGATTAAATTCACTATTAACAAAAGATACCTTTAAGAATATTATTTGTAGTTATCGATAACTTTTGCTTTTTTATTTACAAGACCATATAGGCTGACATTTATGGAGCGTATTAAGAGTTTGCTCAGACAGAAAAAGTCTGTATTTATAAAACTATCTTAGAATTTCTTTGAGTATGTACATATATCGATATCTATGTTCATAAATCAACAACTAACTTTTTACTTTTGCATCATAGTTTTCACGTGACTCTTTATTTTAAAGTAGTAGTGAAAGTCACAAAACACTATAGTGTTGTCAAATTATAGAGAAAATTGAGTTACTACAAAATTTAATATTAATGGAGTACTCAGTGGTCTATTTCTGATCAGAGTATTTATTGTTGTTGTACAACATAACCAATAAACAGATTGATTGACAGTAAGGTCAGTCAGCAGTCAAAACAACACGATCCGTTTCTCTCAATAAAATTTATATCCTCGTTAATAAAAATGAAATGTTATTTCACTTGAAATACACAAGTTTCTAAATATTCGTAAAATATATATATTAAGATAAATTAACAATAAAAAAATACTAATATTTTTTTAAACAAATCAGTGGTTTATGCCTGAAAGGACACATCCTTTTTTATCTTGTTATAACTTAAGATAACTTTAATCTTAAATCAAAGATAATGCTTTCATAGCTTCAGCTAACCAGCATCAGCTTAGATAAGTTTTAGGTAAGTCAGAAGTATAAGTATGCCTATGATCTCAACCTAAGAGCATGAGAATGTAGATGCTCACCTTCTGTGGCTCCTGATGCACATCGCCTAGATCAGGAGGATGCTGTCGCGAGGGTGCTGGAACCGAGAGCGTAGAAGAAGACGAGCTGGATGAAGCGCTTCCAAACGCTTTCTCGCTATTCTTGTCGATGCTATTGTACGACTTCTCGCTGCTGCTAGATAACTTGTCAATGTTAGCTATAGCAACAGGAGGCGACGAACGCTGCTCTGCTTCATCTTCAACATCACACGTGAGCAGCCGAATGCGTTCAGCTAACGAGGTCGTCTCCTATCGAGAGATGTATAGATCAAGTAACCATGCAGTTTTACCTGCAGTCCTAAGTGAACTAAGTAATGTTGGGTTACGTTATATGTAATAGATTAATATCCTAATGCCTATTATACCCGATAAGGTAGGCACATATTACAGTAATGAGACGCGTATTCCACTGAAGATATTTTAGGTTCCAATATGCGGTAAGCATTGTCATCATCTCTCAGGCACAATAACAGCCCTTGGTTATGGTATATCTACGTTTTCAAATCTCGCATTACAACTAGAGTACTTAAGGCCATTAGTTGACTATGGTCGAATTCATAAGTTATTTACAACGCGGGTCAGCGATCTGAACCTTCACCCTTATTCTAAGTAGGACTCGTTACAGAGCTATTTCGTCTTGGCTCTCTAAAATGTTATATCTACGAGAAACAACTTCGCCAAGAGTCTCTTAGAGGTCCTACAGTTCGCTTCAAGTAGAGAGCTATCATCTATGTAGCCTATTTAACATTACCGTCTCTTGAAGCATACGAGAATGCAATTCAGTAGTAGTGCATCTCTAGCGTGATCTTGGATTTAGAAGAGCGTATCAAACGTCATTATCTTCCTAATCATGGTGATAATAGGCAAATTAAATACACATTTAACAAACTTAATCATCGTGATTTGCGGTCGCAGTTGAGCTCTATTATCACCGGCAATCGATTCTATTATAAATATTGTAAGCACATGAAATGTAGTTTTGATACCAATCCTGACATTTTAATTAACTTTGGGGATGAAAACAGGATGCTTAATGCTCGCAGCCTCTATATAGGTAGTTAATTTTAGTTATTTGTCAATGACATTCAATTTCAGGCAGATCAGATACCATAGCCGTATTCGATTTCATGATTCTTTTATTTTTATAGTAATTCAGAGAAATATCGAAAACAATCGTTTGGTTTCGTAGAGTAAACTAAATCCAATAAAAAAGTCTTACAACACCTCTGTTTGTTCATCGAGAAACTTTGCAACCTTTATGTCTTCCATCTTTAATTCATTAGGTGGCTTAATTAAATAACTTTCATCCTGTTGGATTCCACGGTTGAGTGGCTTTCGTTTAGGTATTAATTTCTGCTTTCGTTTATAAAATTATCATACTGAGTTCCCTGTTGCCTATAAGTTTGTATAATCTCAGAAAAAATAATTATATGTGATTTTAATAAACGATTTACTAAAACTGCAAGCAAATATTGATATATCATAGAAATATCTGGATAATGCATACATTTTCCTGATGGGTTAATCTCCCAGTATTGTAGTAAGAACTTACGGGCTTAGGTATGACAAAAAGTAATTTATTCATTGTCTATAAAAATAGTAATTACACAAATTATTAAAAATTAGTACAAACTGAGGTAATTTTTAGTTGTAAGTCATCAATAACATAATATAGGATAATACTTCTCTTGATTAATTGAAAAAATATAACAGGAATAAAAAATGTGCATTTGCGTTTTCCTTTGTAGGCATGCTCTGCACCGCTGCCTTCTTCGTTTTGGGTATTTGATGCTGTCAAAGATGAAAATTTGTGACATACCTTCGGCTGCTGCTTTTTTCTAGTCTCACTTCGTAAGAGCGAACAGCGTAAAGCGTTTCGCTCAGCGACGCGCCGCACCGCTGCATCTTCTGCCTTGGGCCGCCCTCCCGCGTCCCACGCTCTGCTAACAAATATCATTTCACTTTGCGGGTTTGATTCTGTAAGGTAACTGAAAATAGCTCGACGATGTTTCTACGTGGCCTCTATGCTCTGTCTCTTTCACTAACTACGTAATCACGTGGGAGGTCTACTTACCGAGACCTTTTATGCTGACGAAATTTACATTAGCTGACTAAGGTGGCTATAGTGGATATAGATAGACCTTTCATAAATAATTCAGTTAAATCTTTTAATTCATTATTAAAACACCTTTTGATAGTGCGGGGCATGAAAATAATATTATTTTGGGTTTAGAACAGGCATCATATTAAGAACATTTTTTTAAGTGCGCCTGTTGACTTGGATGATCAGGTATGCTGTTCGATTACCATCCGGGATAAACATTTGTGTTTATTCATGTCTGTTTGTTCTGTTGCTATCGAAATAATAATGTATTTAAAAATAGTATACTTATTATTATAGTCGCCCTGTGTATAGAAATGACCCAGATTATTTTTTCTGCTATTACGATAAAAATACTGACCAACCTCCTTGCTCTTCAAAGCTTCTAGGTATTTCCAAACAAATTCAACCTGTTTCGTACCTTATACGATTTAAATTTAAGCCTTATCCTACTCACAATAGAATTTATTTTGGCAGCTACTAGTAAGATCGCAACAGGTGGTTCCAACCATCAGGATGGACTAACTTATTAACGGATATATGTAGGATGCTTAAAATGTCCGGTCTAAAATAAAATCATAAATCAAAGATTTTCATGAAATATCAATGAATATCTTAGCTATCGGGTTAATTGAACTCCACTCCAGACGTGTGCAATTGTGTTTTATAATATATGATATTATAATTAATAAATAAAGTAAAATTAAAAACACGCATTCAAAATATTAAACTAGTGTACTTAAAAATCCGTGTCTCAACCTAGTGCAGAATACCTAGCTTATTACATAAAATTCCCGTGAATCCGAGGAGTATAATCTTGTCCAGAGCCATCTGAGGACAAAACCATGGGCCATTCCAAAACAAAAGAGAAGTATAAGAGGAAGCTTCTGATCTATGGCCAGTTGGCTTGGTGGTTAGAGACCCTGACTGCCAAACCGAAGGTCGTGGGTTCGATTCCCACCCAGGACAAACATTTATGTGCATGAACATGTCAGTTTGTTTTGTGTCTGGGTGTAAATATCTATTTAAGTATGTATTTAGAAAAAAAAAGTTATATATTATATGTAGTATATCAGTTATCTGGTTTCCATAGTACAAGCTCTGCTTAGTTTGGGATTAGATGGCCATGTGTTAAGAATGTCACACGATATATTTATTATAGTTTAGAGTTACCTGAGAGTCTCAGAGGTAACAAGTTGTGGCTCGATGGCAGGTGGGGGTGGTCTCCCACTGTTGAATAGCTGTTGCACTGCAGAGTTGGTCTTCGGGGGCTGTGCCGTGAGGATCAATGGTGTATCCAATCTGTAGAAAATATTTCACAATATCATAGTAAACGATGAATTTCAGATTTCGGTGAAGGAAAAATAATGCACGTTGTATGAGTTCATGCTTCTTTCAAGTACCCACTCGGCTAGCTCTCGGTACTGATGCTATCACTGCACTTAGGGGCTAGTTTACTTCTAAGAACCCGGAATGTGCTTTTGATAAACAAATACATATAAGATTGCATTTGTAAGTATTATATTTGTAACTTATGACAAAAATACACAGTGGTGGTTTATTTTTAATTTGTTTAATCCTGCTGAAAACTTCGCCGAATGCCACTTAAGCTAAGTTCAACAAAACTGCGTTTACACTAACTATGAAACTGAGTTTAGCGTTAAACTAGTTTCAACATTGTTGGTTAAATTCAAAACTTAATTATGAACATAGATTATTATACTTGAATGCAATTTGAAATCAGCCGTAAAGTGTCGATAAGTGTTCATGTATGTTCCTGTTTAATGCTTTAGCTGGGTAATATTTCTTTTTATGTCATATAGGCCGACAAATAAGCCTTACGCTCCAAAGGTAAGCGGTTACCGCCATTAATGGACATTTCCAATACCAGAGGCTTCGCCAATGTACTGTCGACTCTAAGACATAAACCTACTTATGTCACATGTGTCTGAAATTTACAGGTGCGGTCTTTCTAACCGAAACACATTAAATAGTGCATTACGTGCATTACTCCATGGCGGAAATAGGTATATATATGCCGTAGCGCATTTCTAGACGTACTCTGCACTAAGAGCTCAACTACTCAAACACTGTCTGTAATTGCTTTCAGGCTTATTCGCAATATGTTGTTACGGTTAAATATATGTTTAAACTTTTAACAATACATACACTGTCTAGACTACTAGACGAACATAAATCTAGACAGACTTTAAAGATTCTCTTAGAGGAGATTGAATCATTCATTTAGTTAGTATTTATAAGGTTAAAATAGTTCTTGAAATTACGTCTATCAATTTAATGTAAATCTAAAAAAGATAGAATTTTCTGTCTTTTTGTTTGTTGTTAACACTTACTTGTGTGTGTCTTTTGTTCCAGATTAGAAGATAACGCCACAATGTATTATTAATCAACTTTTAAACCTTGCCAGTAAATATTTACCCATGACCGAGACCATCGGCAGACTGCCATAAAAAAAACAACGTTTTAAGGAGTATAGTCCTGTGAGTAAGTCATACCTGTGTGTAGTGATAGTGCTGATTTCCTTTTGTGGTGGTTCGACTTCGACAGGTTGTGGTTGCTGTGCGGCTTCTTTATCCTTAGGTTCCTCAGACGGCTCCTTGGCCTTCTCGGTGAACCGCACCGAACGTGTTCCTCCCGATGCATCCTCGTCGCTCGCGGTTGTGGTCGAGCGCTGATCATCATTCTATGACAAGAAAGTGCAACATACCTGGTAACATTCGACATATAACCAAACACCTTCGTATCTAGGACATATAGTCGTTTCCTTCATGTGTGGCAAAACTAAAAGAAAGGCTGTGGGTGGGAATGGTAAATAAAGCGTAGAGATAAATAAAGAAAAAAGTATTTATTGATAAGCGTGTGTGTGTGGTAAGTAGGACATAGAAATAGAAGCTCTAACAGACATGCACATACATTTGATAGAGTCTAAAATGAGTTGATAAAATTTGATTAAGATGTGAATGATAAAAGTTACTTCTCACAATCCTGATCGATTGTCAAGTTGGTTTGACGTTCAATACATGACAAATCGACTCTGGTATAGATGAAAAACTGTTTTGTTCTAAATTTAAATCAGCATGCTTATTGCTGATTAGCCAATACTCTAAAACAACCATTGCTATGCACACAACAGAAGAATACTAGTAATTACCTGTTCCGGCTCTTTGTCAGTATCCAAAGACTTCCACAAGCGTCCGCCCTTTAGAATACCCCCGCGTCGCTGCCTTAGGGGGGAACTGTCAGAGGACAGCCGGTCTTCATTATCAGCTGTGTCGCTATCTTCACCTGGACCAAATAGAAACATATCTGGTTACATTTCAAGGAATCTTGATCTTTAGTAATTCCCAAACCTTTTTTTACGTCAAGTAGACCGACAAATAGGGAAATGGTTAACTTTATGGTAAGGGGTCACAGCCGCCTGTGGACATTTGCAATTCCAGATGCATAGTCAATGCGTCGTCGACCTTGAGACATGAAGTTCTAAAGCCAGTGTGCCTGTTATTCACTGGCGCACTATTATTATATAGATCTAAGTATGTTAGTTTATGTATTCGGTAGTAGGGAGTTATCTGAAAAATTACTTTACCGATTTTAATAATTATTTCAATGATTAAAAGCTACTTTATTCCCAAATAGGCTACACTATAGACCTGGGGTACATTCGATCTTTTGGGAACGTGGGTACTTTGGAACGTTAGCAAACTTACAATGATGTCCATCCGCAGTAGATGGTTTCTTATGATACGAGTCCACCACAAATTTCAAAATTGCGCTCTTGACAATTTGTACCGTTTGTGCCGAAACTATGAAGGCCAACACCAACATAACATTTTTTACCCAAAGTACTTCATAAAGACTGACGATCCGTCTGATGGAAAGTGGATTCAATTCCCGAATTGGCAAAACACCTCTGTCAACAACACAAACAACATGTCTGTTTGTTCTATTTCTGGGTGTAAATATCTATATAAGTATTTATATACGTGTTTAGAAAAAAAAAGTAACATATGTAGTCAGTTATCTGGATCTCATAGAACAAGCTCTGCTTAGTTTGGGACCAGCTGTGTGTAAAAAAAATAATGTCCCAGGATATTTATATTTAACAAAAAAAAAAGAAACCTGAAGGTACATTTAATCGCGCACACGAATGTTGGATGGGAATCGAATCCCCTACCTATAGCGTGGCAGATCTAACAACGCTAACCGTCCAAAATAAAGTGTAAAATACACGTCCCATTGAAGCCAGCTAAAAAGCAATTCACTAACGAGGTATTCAGAAGCATAAAAAATAAAGTACTACAGAGCTTAGCAATACAAGTTGCTCGAAGTTAAAGAGAAAGTTACAAAACACCTCTAGTACATTTATTGTTCAAAATTGTTGCCACACCTCCAGTTTTACTTTATCACAGAAAATACGGCGCCGCGGGATTTTTATACAGTCTGTGTCAAACGAATGAGAAAATAAATTAGAAACTTCATATTATTTTTAAAGCTTCACTCGCTGTCCCGTAGGATCTGATGTAATCCAGAAATAAAAGTGTCGTACGTATCAATCCAGAAACGTGTGTTAAATTTCAGTCGAATACTCTCAGGCATTTTTGCCAAAAATTCAAGACCTTACTAAACTATTATACAATATTCTATTTTATACAACTTTATTTATCAATTAGGCTTTTTCACAGGCTCTTGTAAATCGTCTTTACTTGTGTTTTATTATTTGTTTTATAAACAATAAAATAAACAGCTTGTAAATCGAGAAATTATTATGTTCCTCTAAATAATCAGATATATTATAAAACACCTTTGGATATAAAAAATTCTTTACTAACTTTCAAAATTTATGGACTGGTAATTATTGCATGCCTTTAAGTAGTTTATTAAAAAAGCGGACACATTACGCCCTTAAAATATTTTTTAAGTTTACTATGACTGGCGCTATTTTTAGGAATTTTTGTACATGTTTACGAACATACATTTAATTCTCACAAATGAATTGCAAGGGAACAGTCAGAATATGGCTTTTAAATGTATCCCTAAGAGAGTCTCATATTGTACATTGGGCGAGCGATGTCCGTACAATTACCTCAAAGGATAATCCAATGGGACATGAACCTGTGAAAGAACTAAAATAAACTGATCTCACTGTCTCTACGTCAGTAAGAGAAATTATTTTTCTCATTGCATATGCTCCAGAACTACGTAATTCTAGCCGTAGTATTCACTTATATTTAAACACTTCTTTCATGTTTATAGAATGGTATAATAACGACATCGGACGAGAATCGACGAGAAGAATCGGACAAACGTGAAAAACATTTTTGTCTATGGTATAATAGCTTTGACGCCTAAAAGGTTTGAAAAGTGAAGATTTATCCTACTAATATTATAATATATATATTATTTGTATGTATGAATGTATGGATGTTTGTTCCTCTTTCACGCAAAAACTTCCGAATAGATTTGGATGAAACTTGGCACATAGATAGAACATATATTGGGATAACATATAGGTTACTTTTTATCCCGGGAAAATGTTACATCCCTCGGGAACGCGGGTGAAACCGCGGGGAACAGGTGGTATTTAATAAAGATAAAAGTAGAGAGCTGCTGCCTACCGGGTCCAACTAAACCTATTATGTAATTCAAGAAGACGCCGATAGGGTAAACGCGTCATCTATAATATTTTTAGTGTTACAATAATAATATATAATTTATTATTAATATTGATAGCAAAATTATTTCTTATTTAATGTATACCGGGATTATAATATATAACTTAAGTAACTCGGTAATAGTGTGACTTTCTATTTGTGACATCGGACGAGTAGTTTCGGTTATTACCTTTTATATATAAATTTACAATCTACCTATTCAAAATATTATAATAGATTAGCTGTCCCCCGGAGTTACCCGCGTTAATCAATATCATATATAAATCCCTCCATCTACAAAAAATCCCCGTCGAATGTTAGCAGTCCCATCCCGATTTGTTCAGTAGTTTTGAGGTCAAAGGAATCAATATTTTACTTGTATTTATATATAGATAGATAACATATAAAAAACAGGCTATGAAATATCTATGTGACAAGTTTAATCCAAATCCTGTAAATATAAATTGTGTTTTCGCGATAGAACAAACACCAGCACTACCATACAACCATTCACACAAACATTCGCATTTATGATATTAGAAGGGTTCTCTCCTCCTTGTAAAATATGTACTTAATAGTGCTCAAGCACGGTAACCTGCTCTTACACTTCACAAACATTTTGGGAATAAAATCTTTATTACTAAACTAAGACCCATAATTACTGAATAGGGTACCGGACTGCCTTGTCAAATCAGTTACTTTTTATCATCTGTCAAAACGAACATTTTGTATTTAAAATATACTGAGTACTAACTTATGACGTCATCATTTTTTATATTAAATTGCTGTACTTTCATTTATTGTTTTTTTAATATAAAATTTGCTATAATCGCCAAATTATAATTGAAGGACATTTATATAGATTTTTGAGACAATATTTTTGATAAACGATAATTCGTTATTTAATCTACACGCAATACGCTACCCTATTAAGACCCACTGATACGAACTTAACAGAACGAGTCAGGGGTCACAGCTATAAAAATACACCTACTACAATTTATTTCCGAAAAAATATGCTTTTCAACTAAATAAAGTCTTTAAAGCATTCTCGTATCACAATGCCATCTAGCAGTGATCAGAAGTTATTCAATGTCACACAAAATTGAACTATATCAGTTACGTCTAAAGGTCCATCTGGTTAATTCATGGTATTACACAATAATTGAACTGCATATGAATAGAGTTGATTTTATTGTGACACGACATAATAATATCACCCCTATTCCGTTGAATATATTTAAGTGCCACATCTGCCATTCTGCATGCCAGTTTTTTGGCAGGTAACCTCGCAATAACAATAATGTACGTACTTAAATTAATTTTATTGCAACTGGATAGGGTTGATTTTATTATGATACGGCTCATTAATATCACCCATATTTTGTTGAATGTATTTAAGTGTTACGTCTGCCAATCTCCATGGCAGTATTTTTGGCAGGTGACCTCGCAATAATAATAATGTAGAGTGAGAATGATATTTGAGCGTTATTCTGGGATTATAATTCAATAAAAATATCGAAACGGTATGATTCAAAGTCACTGTATGTATGCTAAGGTCTTTGAATCTGCAAAATATATTTTGAAGGGGTTTTGAAGAAGTTTAAGTGTAGAAAACTAGTATTTTATATAGAGGTGACGCCCGGGCGGGTCGCTAGTGAACGAGAAATAATTTAATTTCAAATTAAAATTTCGACATTATTTTTAATAGTTTAGGTGGTATGTTAAGTTCTCTTGCCGTTGTTATTTGATTGTTTGAATTTTTTATTAAACAACTTGGGTAATCGAGTTCACTTACCTGTTCCTGGTAAACTAAGTAGAGGTCCTCCGTTTTGGTATTTTTGTACAGCCACTAGATAAACACGAGTAAAATACACACTCTGGTACTTTTATAAAATTTTGATATCTGTTAATGTTGATTCTGTCCATACGCTATAGACTAACAGCGTATCTATAGTCATAACTTTGGTGGTTAGCCGCAAGCACAGAGGTTTGGTTTTGTAAGATAAATAACACTTAACTCGATGTTACGTCGCGGCCAGCTGTCTCTTTCGCTAACTGCACAATGACGTGCAGGGGCCACGTCGCGTGAGCCATAGTTTGTATCAACTAAATAAGGGGCCGATCTCCCTAATATTTTTGATTGTATGTCTAATAACTGACCTCGGTACTATTCATCAATATACATTTGTAGTAGTGTAGTATTATTATGTTTCTAGAGCATTATATTGTACACAGACTACATGTGCATTCCTGTACTTACAATAAGATTATAATTATCTCATTAACGTGAGCTCATTTAGTTTAAAAAAAAAAGTAAGTCAGTTGTTCCCAGCATGCATTGCAATGCGTGTTCGAATCGTGGTTTAAGGTGTTGAGTTCATACAAAAATGTCATTGAAAATAGCATTTAAAGTAATACTCCAATTCACTGAACAACGGTTTCAATCCCTAAAACTTTACTCAATTTATACTGAACGTTTAAAAGAAAAAATACAGATACCGGTCCATACGTTTATAATTATGGATTAGATACTTGACATGAACTTAATTATAATGACCTGAATCAGAAATTGTGAACTGGTTTAGAGTAAAAAATGTGCTCTTATTGTTACGAACCGAACTTATTTACATCACCTTTTTGGATTTTATTTTGTCTTCTAAATTCAAAAGGTTCTGACAGTTAGTTACACTAGAGAAGCACGCTGGTCTTCTTATTTTGTCTTGTAAATTTATTTAAAATATTAACTGTGGCTTCAATCCAGAGCCCTCTTTCATTTTTGTATATTTACGATCAGTAACATTTATAATAAATTACAACGAAATGTATTAGATTATAAATAAATATCCTGGGACATTCTTTACAGACGGCCATCTGATCCCAAACTAAGCAGAGCTTGTACTATGGAAACCGGATAACTGATATACTATATATACTACTTTTTTTTTCTAAATACATACTTATATAGATATTTACACCCAGACACAGAACAAACAGACATGTTCATGCACACAAATGTTTGTCCTGGGTGGGAATCGAACCCGCGACCTTCGGCTTGGCAGTCAGAGCGTTAACCACCAAGCCAACTGGCCTGTCAATCGATTAAGTCTTATAAATATACTAAAAGTATATACTTAATGAAATTAAAATCAAGAATAAAAGATAGAAGTTATAGAAACCGAAGTATTTCTAGCACTTCAGATGCAAAACAAATAAATAGGCTGATGTCCTATGACATCATCCCTTGGGGCAGTGTTGCCCACGTCAATAATATTTTTATACAGCGAAAGGGTCAAAAAAACATAAATATTCTGACTGTATCATCACAATTGAATAATGAGATATCTTTTGTACCAATTAGCCCGACAAACAGGCACCTGATGCTAAGTGGTCACGGCCGCCTATGAAATTTGCAACACCATGGCGTCACTAATGGGGTGTCGAGCCTGCGACGAAAAGTTGTTAAGTGTTATCTTTTTGGCATTTTCGAACACTACAAATGGCCATAAAACATCGAGATGCAGTTGTCATGTAGAGTCTTTTGGGAGCAAAACCATCCGAGGCCGAAATGTCTTTAACTAATTTAATATTAATTATTTATAAATCTAGATTAATATAATTATAACAAAATTTAAGTAAATTTTGAAGTTATTTATTTTATGATTCATGTAATTTAAAAATAGAAAAAATTAATGTATGTTAAGGAAACACAAGCCTCAGCTCAAAACATCGAGCTGAGCAAGCGGGGAAAGATGTTTTATAAAAATGCAATACAATTTTTCTTAGAATTATTTATCATAGAATTTTTAAAGGGTGCGGACTAAGAGTCCGTAGAATATGTAAAAAGAAATAAAAAAAATGTGTTATCTTCCTATAATATCAGCGGTTCTCTTACCTTCCTTTCTTTGGTGGTAGTACTTCTCCAAACGAAATATTCACTAATAGCTCTACTAAATCTAAAATATTCACAAAATGTACAAAGAATCCCCAACACTCGTAGTACTAACACGAGAAATAACCTCAAACTCGCTGTTACAGGTACAGTTCTTTGACTTAAGTTGAAATCATTTTAAAGAGTTTGGACGCGCGCGCTTCCCTGCGAGGCATGTTTCATTCTACTTCGGACGGTAGATTGTGAGAGCAAATTAGTCTGATGCGTTGATATGAACTAATTATTCGATCAAATAACGGCCGCTGTTTGCGGATTGCCTTTGTTGTGTGAAAAAACTGACACTCACCGGGTGATGGCCGAGCGTTGGCAGCAAATGGCATAACATTTCAAAAGACCTAGTGCTACCTAAATACGGACTACTTTAGAGGCAATGTATATCTACCATTATTTAAATTACGACAAGAGTTATCAGAACATATTTCAAATATTAATTAACAACGAGGGAAATCCATAGCACCGTAACATCGTCCATGATGAAAATATTGAGAAACACTGGACCGTATGATGTAGTGAAATGTGTCAATTGATCCACCTTTTATACCATTATTTTGAACGAATCATTCAAAATATTGAGAAACACTGGACCGTATGATGTAGTGAAATGTGTCAATTGATCCACCTTTTATACCATTATTTTGAACGAATCATTCAAAATATTGAGAAACACTGGACCGTATGATGTAGTGAAATGTGTCAATTGATCCACCTTTTATACCATTATTTTGAACGAATCATTCAAAATGTTATTAAACGGTTTTATATGTGTTCTCAAAGTTACAGTTATGGCTGGTTTATTTGTAAATGTCTATATTTGATGCTGTTCGTTGGAAAGAGTACTTGAGAACTGCTGGACCGATTGGGCTTTTTAAATATTTAGAATAGTCGGCAAAAGGTTTTTAAAGAACGAGCAATTGGAAAAGTTACCCGGAGAATTATAAAAACGGAAATATTTGAAAGTATTTTATTCTATGGGATTTGGGACAACTACTATACAAATAATAACCACTTCCATCCGCGTTCCTGAGAGATGTTACACATTCCCTGGATTCCAAGTAGCGTTTATATTATTCTAGGATATTCTCTATCCCTTGTAAGGCGATTTTGTATAAATACAGTTATTAATCTAAAAGCAGACGAACTGGTAATCTGCCTGGATCACAGGTACATTTGTTGGCAACTAGTGCGCTGAACATGCCACAATTTCATTAAAAACGACTAACAATATCAAAGGTCACATGTTAAGTATTATGTACCTTTCTAATTACAGTTCAAACTGAATTGTCCAACAGACATGTCTGTCCAATGTTCTAACAAGCTTTTGTATGAGCTTTGGCACTACTACTGCTAACTAATATTTGAAATGCAAAAGTCTTTGTCGAACTGGTGCTGGTTTGTACAACTTTGTCAATTAGGGAAGTAGTAACTCTATGCTCGTGATATAGAGAGAAAACTCAACAGTCCCTAGCCGAGCTCTAAACCACCAACCACTGAGGCAATATCACAAATATTAAGAACTCCGTTTTTTATTCTGTTACAAAATATGGCCCAAATTGTATTCAGACAAAATATAAGAAACTTCACTTACCTTCAGGTGAGATTGAGGTCAATCGCAATCCCGTCAGAAAATAAAAAACTCGGAATCGTGGATCCGTAGTAACATTTTTAGTTTTCGTGGCCAAATAATTTTTATAAATTTTTATTTTAATTAAATATTTGTGAACTGTGAGCAAATATGGCCAAAACATTTGTACATTCATATAAGTTGATCCCTCAAAGAGAATTGATGAATTAATTACGTTTCAGTATTCCAGATTTAAATCTAGGTAGTCTACTACAATCATGCAAATGGACATTTCAATACGAGTTAGTTACCATTGTGAATTAAGGCAATCACCTACTGCAGCAATGGATGGAACAATAGCGAAAAGGTAAGCTTTGTTCTCATTTACAGCAGTCTATTGACTATAATTTCCTCTCTATTAGAGTATCGGATATCAGATTAACAGCAACCGCAGACTCGATGTCGAGCGACGATCGGTACAATACACAACCTTATATGGAAAATAAATATTTTACTTCATGACTGCTTGTGTAACTTAACTATTAATATTGTATCTTATTATTATTATAAATGTGGCTTCTTTATGTGTTTATTACGACTCAGCTCCGTAAATAATGGTAAATTTTTAACAAGAAATTTTGTGTGAATCTTCAACATTCCATTGACCCAGCGGAGCAGGAGAGAAGCGGGGGTAAACTTGCCTATTTAAAAGAACCATATTCCAATACCAATTATATGGTACCACCGTCATACAACCATACAAGGCTATCATACCAATTAGAGGCCCTGAATACTTTAGTACAATAACGCCCGCAGCACACAGACCGGGACCCACTTATCCAATCAGTCGCATACGTTCTCTGTAATTTACGTTTCCATTCGGTCGGTAATATCGGTTATCTGATAAATCTAACGGAACTAAGGCCTTATAGTTCGCGAGGCCCTGGCCCCTTGCCTAGAGAGGCCAATGGAAAATAGATGTTTCTCGAACCCTAACGTTAGATGGTTATTTTTTCATGAACCAACTATAACTGTTATATCAAAAAAAACGTAGAACAATAATTGCAACTGCAACATAAAGTAACCCCCTCCCCCCCTAATCCTCAAACATAAAATATTACCTGAAAACATATTTCTATTCTCCATCATCAATAAACTGGCTGAGCGTAACTCGGTTTTGAATTGTGAAATTGGATATTGCACCGAGGACTTGACCTGTTATTTTCCTTAATTTCGGAGTAATTTGTATAGAATAATCTTATTTAATCATTGTGAGGCCTCTAGAGTGCTTCAATAGATTACCAACCTACGTGAATTCCCTGTACTTTTATTGGCTCTAGTATTAATTTATGTTAAGTATTTTTAAATGATGTAAATAAATAATATTATAAGCTGTACCCCGCGGTTTCACCCGCGTTCCCGAGGGTTGTCACATTTTCCCGGTCTAAAAAGACTCCTATATGTTATTCTAGAGCATGCTCTATCTTTGTGCCAAGTTGCATCAACATTTTTTCGATGGGTTTTGCACGACAGAATAACAAACATCATATATCCCCATCACAATCTTTCGCATTTATAATATTAGCAAGATGTAAAGGTTACTCCTCTGTCTATGACCGCAAATAAGGCTTGGGGACCAGAGACCGTAATGCCCAAGGAAAAGAATTGAATGCAATAATATCTGTTCTGCGTCTGGGTGTAAATACCTATATGTATAAAATAGATGATAAATTTGTAGTATCTATATGTTGCCTATCACTTAATTGATTTCCATATGAAAAGCTCTTAGTCTGGAATAGCAGTGTGTATAATGTCCCAGATATTTTTTATATAAAAAAGATCCGTCAAGGCTGCCTGTGAAACAGTGGCGGCGGAAGCTAATAATCTTATACTCTTATCAAAATAGGTTAGTTTATAAACTTTCACTTACTTGTTAAAGGCGCAACAGACACCTCGGGCTGCGCTTCGTCTACGGGATCTTCTGGAGGGCATTCTATAACAAGAAGACTTAGTTATTGTAACTTAATTGCATGACGGCACTATCAACCCCCGGCGTCTCAGGGGGTGCTTAGTCTTTTCCCTCCTTGACATAGTTTCAGATAATAATGTATTTTTTTTTTCATTTTACTATCTCAGTATTTACAATTTGTTACAGCTTCAGAACTAAGTCTGTTCGCCAATCAGCTTTGAGTCTAAAGATATAAAATAGAAATATCATTGTTTCTACGACATCATATTTTCATGATTTGTTGCAAATTGGATATCCATTAATCATATTAATACAAGACAAAGGGAGAAGTTAGTTGTTCCATACTTTAGACTAACTAAAGTAAACAAGTCATTTCTTGGTAATTGTGTTCGATTTTATAATAAGATACCGCTTTCAGGAACCAAAATGTCTGATCATAAAATTATATTAGGAATGTTTTGAAAAAAAAGCGTATTACAAGGTAGTTCATTATATTGAAGATAAAAATTTATTGAAATAGCTACTCTCTGCACAGTGCACCTCAAATTTTCTTGTTTTAGTTGTAAGTAATTATTGTTATTTTCTATTTTGTAGTCTTGTTATTTCTTTCTTTTTTTTTTTTAATGTTACCTATATTAAGTATTTTGTAAATGTTAAATATAAAAATAAATAAAATTGATATTATAAAATAGCGAAAAAGTCAGAATAGATAACATTTATATAAAAATTATTTAATAAAAATAAAAAAGAACATATGTAACCTTGCTGAGTTTCTTGTCGGTTCTTCTCAGTTAAAGGCTGACTTCCGAACCGGTAGTAGCTTCAGTAACTTTAAATTTGACCTTCATAAGTGCCTTCCGAGGGCCTAAACTGAATAAATAGTGAAATGAATATTGATTTTTTTTTTATTTTGAATTGAATTTTATGCCTACTAATTACTGTCGATTTCTCCATCGATTGATTACAACGGATAGGCTCTTCCTTAAATAAATTTGAGAAGATTTTAATCAAACTTGGCACTTACATCGTCTGTAACCCGGATAACCACAAAGAATGCTTTCATAATGGGATAATCTAAGATCCACCGGGAACACAGGTGATCCCGCGGGAGAGACTATTCAACAATAAGCCCGAATACAACTGTCGGGGGAGTATTGTTCACGTCGTCATAACTTAGTCATTGTATTTCACCAGCGCGCCAAAATGCTATTTAGCTTTATTTATTGGCCAGTAGAGGATCTTCATTAAAATAAGTTGAAAGTACTATTATTTACAGATTCAGTTCACGTTGCACGTTTAATAATAGAACATTTACCGTAAATTCATCATAACAGCTCACTGCGTGTGATAGACTCAACACATCAAAGAACTCCACGTTAAATTTCTGATATTAAATTTTCCCTATTGAAAATAGGAAGCTAATATACATGCAATATAATGCACTGTGTTTGACTTTCAACCTTATGGATTTGAATGTAGGTGAATATGGAGAGCAAAAGCTAAATTTGTTGGTGACCGAATATTTCGAATGCGAAGTAATGGAAAAATCAAGTTAAAAACTAGCTGCGATATTAAATAGACCGATGAACGGTATGCTGAAAATTAAACCAGGTGTTAAATGTATTGTTAATAATTTACGATATACGTATATACTTTAACGAGGGTCATGTTGTCTTACTTCACTATAAACTCGCTCCCTTGCCGCGGTCCCACCTGCGATCCTGTGGGATACACTCATACAAGCTTATGCATCCTTATTGATAGTAAATCAAGTACCTGTTGCCGTCACCACTAGCTGCACGCGTCAGCCAATTAATTTCTAGGCTTTCTATGATTATCACCTTCCCCCACCAGGACAAATATATGTGTGCATGCATATGCCTGTTTATTCTGTGTTTTGACGTAAATATCTATGAACAATATTGCAAGGAAAAAAGAAAGTAGTATATTAGTGGTTTCCATAGTACAGACTCTCCTTAGTTTGGGATCACATGTTCATATGTAAAGAATGTCCCAGAATATTAAAATGACTTAAATTTAATGGACTTCCTTCAAACTGACAAGACTAAAATTCTACCTCACACTTTTTTACTTTGCGGAAAGAGAGAGCGGTTAATAGATTTACGGACAACAGAATTGGAAACAGTAGTTGCGGATTCGACATCGAGGAGGAAGTTCTTCGCTTGCCATTTATTGTTCTCTACGATTGGCACACGAACTATCGCCATTTGACATAAAGTACCCAGAGGCTCTCAAACTTGAGCTGTAAGTTCTGAAACTTTTAGCCAAGCAGCAATCCTTATTAAATTTCCCAACCAACTGCGTTCTCCATTATGGAAATATAAAAGGAGGTTGTAACATCAATATTATATCTTTTCGTTTCTTTTCGTACCATTTGCGTGTCTTTTGAGTACGTTTAGACGTTATGGAGGCTGCTGTCTGTTACACTTATAAAAAAATCACATTTTTGAAGTGAAACTTCTTATAAGAAATTGATTCTCAACATTTTTTCATGCCGATAACTTTACTGATATATGTACTACATACTCGTATACTACGTTTTTTTTTCTAAATACATACTTATGTAGATATTCACACCAGTCAGCGTCGCTAACCAACAAGCCAACTGGCCCGTCAATAATAATGCAATAAGCAATAAACACTATCTATTTTAAAGTGATTGATGAGTAATTAAAATGTTTCCTGTAGCACAAAAGTTTCACTTCTATAAAAAAACACGTCTACGTCACAACCTGTTTTTTTTATTAGCTCAGGGCTGTCCACTACTCATCATTGGCCTGCCACATGATTTTCCACTTCGATTGGTCCTAGGCCACATATAGCCAGCAACTTCCAACGACTCTGACCAAGATGTCAGTCCGCCTGGTGGGTGAGGTCAAATCCCCAAACTTGGTTCAACTATCTATCTTGTTCTATCTTCTATCTATATAATATATATTAATAATAATGACCAATAACTGATTGCGGTTGATGTAGTGAGTGTAACAAAAAAACAATAAGACAATACTTTTGTATGTCTGTTTTAGCACGCATGCCTCCGAAACTACTTGACAAATTTTAATTAGAATTAAATGAATCTTAAACTAATTAAAATTAATTAAAAAAACGAACGATTTAATTGAAAAAAATACTAACAAAATAAAATGTGCGCAGTTCACACGCGGTCGGTCGGTTAAAACTATGACTACCTAACCCATCTCTTTCTCTCGCACGCTAAATCCAAAAAAGGTATTTGGTTGTCTCTTTTTAGTGTTACTTTTTCGATTCATCAGGTTTCAAAACGGTTGAAAATTATCGGGCGGCTACAGTTGCCACTTAGGGCCTAACATAATACACAAAAATCTAACGTCTTATTTGGTTATGAAACATTGGTAAAATATTTGAATAAAACGTTTTAGAGGCACTGTTTGTAGTCACGTTGTATGAAAACAATTTTCCTTAAACAATGGCTAACGTTAAAATTTAAAAAAATATATAAAACATTTTAACTAGACAACGGCAGCGAATACAAGGAAACTGAAATTAAACTGTGTTTACTATTCTTCTATACTCATTGGAACGTGCTCATTTTTTTGTTTGTATTCTAGGAAAACATTGTTTTACGCGAAAAGCAATTTATTGCGCCTGAGTGATATAATTCTTGGTAGTCTTTGACGAAACTGAAATACGTAGCATCAAGTTGAGTACAAATAATGGAACTTAAAGTTACTTTATTTTTAGTGCTTTCTTTTACATAAAACGTTGTTGCTGGTTGTCTATTGTTAATTCATAATTCATTTCTTTGCAAAACTGTAACACGAATGTCAGGTAATAAAGAATTTTCAGTATTTCAACATTGGGCAGGTAAGCGTTGCCATTGGCCGGCGGGACATTTCGAAACCAATATTGGCATCAAGCCAGAACTCTGCTTGTATCTCTGCTACGGATTTCATTGTACGTTTTGTGGCACCTTAACAACAGCTAGATAGTCGCTAATTGCATTCAAAAGCAGGTGTTTGAGAGCATTGATTTTGTGCTGAACTTGTTTTGTGAAATAATTTTTTAAAAACTTTAAGATACAAAAGAGAAAATAATATTAACTCAAGGGGTTTTTCAATGGCGTACTTATCTCAAAAAATGGTATACTATTGTCCAAATGGCACTGTTTCCAACATAATAATAATATCTAGAACCTAAATAGTATTGAGACGCCATATTTTTTAAATAAGGGATTTTATTTCTAGATTTCAGGAGTTGCTCCATTGAAATAATCAAAGTAGGTATTTCTTTCAATGAATTAGCCGTAATTGTTTTAGTTTTTCTTCATTATCATAAATAATGTTTTTATTTACTAATGCAATATAGCACAGGGCGGTTCGATGTGTAAATCTACGGAGGAGTCTTACGTCTAGCGTTGGACATCCCTGGGTTGATATGCTAATAATACACTCTACCAATACTAGAAATAAGCATAAACTTGACACGACTACATATAGACTTCAAAATGTGCTAGGCTCAATTTTAGGACTAAGTGCACGGATTTATAATAAAATCCCTGCTGAAATTTTTAATATGTCTTTACAAAAATTTAAGGAGAGAATTAACAGTGTTTTGGTACTAAAGTTTTTATTTTAATGACGACAATGCTTGGTTGCAGGGCTCGCTCCAGCAAGACACATCTTTATGTACAAAATCTTATTTTGAAAAGAGTAATTGCTGAGTTTATTGCCGGCTCTTCTCAGTAAAAAGAAAGCTTCCGAACCGATGTTAGAGTCTGACCCTTCATAAGTGCCTGTAAAGGCCTATTAGTATAAATATTTCATTATTTTTTTTTTAATCTTATGTAATTAATGAGTTAGACGTGGGCTATAAAGTGGAAGGTTTAATATTCTATATTTAATACAAAAAATATTTTTTTAAGACCTTTAATTGTAAGTTAATATTTGTAACTACTTATTATTACAACCCGTGTGAGTCAAGATTCATATTAATTTTCCCGTCACATTATTTGCGTTTATACTAAACAGTATAAATAAAACTAAACTTTAATCTTATTTTGGCTCCTTAGGTAAAAAAACTAAGACCCGCGAGCGTAAAGCCTAATAAATTTAAAATATATTTTACAGTGTGATTTAAAAGAAGACTGAAATAGTAGAATTTAGCTACATTATACAAATATAGTAAAATATATACTAAATTCATGAGGATTTATGCTCCACGGGATCTTGGAAAACGGGTCTTTTGACATAAGGAGCTAAAATAAGATTAAAGTTTAGTTCTATTTACACATTATTTAGTATAAACGCAAATAATGTGACGGGAAAATTAATATGAATCTTGACTCACGCTGCTCTTTAGCAACCGATGAATTCTTTTGATATTTTTATAACGGCTTGCGTTAGACAATCTCTCTATGGGATGTGATGATGTGGCCCAAGGTGGTAAGTACACAAATCTTATAAGGAAACTGGCTCTCAAGTGCAACGGTCGATACACACCGCCAGGCGCTTGACGACAGATTAATAACTTGAGGGCGTTAGCCAACGGGTACCACTTAGTACCCACCATATACCATGGTACAATTGTGGCCAATTCACCTATCGAAGTGTTTCAGTAGAAGCATAGAGAGGCCGCTAATATCTAAGCTCCGTACTATCTTCGACCATTGTGTTAACGTGGTAGAAGCCCATACCAAAGTAAGAAGATTAGTGACATAAGATTCGACACAAGTGTACGCTAGTTTTCGCCGACTACAAGGCTTTATAAAACTGTTTTTTTTAAATATTTGTTACTTATTCGTTTTCAAATCTTGCCAATAAATTATGAGTAAAATAAGATTCGTTTATGAATTTTATGGTACTGAAATACCTTATCCTACGAAGTAGGGTATACACATCACATCCACACACATACAAACGTACATACATACATATGGTACATACATATATAATAATAAACAAATATACTGCAACGTATAACCGTATTCCGTTAGTTATTAAATGAAATGAAAAACCCGACTCCGATAAAAAATACAAAGTAACGAAAAACAAGTTTGGATATTGGAAAATACGAGTACATTTATTTTATGTCGCACTTTTTAGTTTTTATGATTTTAAAGTTTTTTTTTTTAATTTATATTGGGATTAGCAATTTATTCGCTTTTATGCCTGGGTATAAGAAAAAACGCTTTTTTAATATAGGTATCGCATGTCACTCCCACAGCAGACGAATCTAATCCCACCTGATGTATTGAAATCCATTAAATGGTTAAGGCTAAAAAATGGGACAAAGAATTACATAAACGTTAATTACATAGGGACATAAGGCTCAACCATTTACTATACTATTATTACTTCCTGCTAATATTATAAATGTGAATATTTCTAAAAATGGATACATGGATTTTTGTTCCTTCACCCAGAAATTTGGCTGAGCCTTGGCAAACAGACAGTTTATAACCTGTGTATAAAGGATAGTTTTATTCCGGTAAAGTGTAACATCCTTCGGAAACCCGGATGAAATCGCGGACTTCAGCTAGTTAACTACATATAAAACTCCTTCGACCGTTCGGGTAAAAATGGTGATTTCTAAATTATCAATCGACTGCTCGATTATTTTAAATACAGTGAAGTAAATTTATTTAAAACAATTACTCACATATTCTGGCTTGACATGCTTTTAGTGGCGCCAATCATATTTTTGACAATACTAGCCGTCCCCTTCCGTTTTGTTCGTGATCCCGAGGGATGTCACACATTCGCAGATAAAAAAATTGCCTTTTAATTATTTTTGTGCTATGTGCAATGTTGCATTCGAACTTTGGGATCATTTTGTGTAAAAGAGAAACAAACACTCATACATCCATCCCTTTCGCATTTATACTATTAGTAGGATTGTCCGAACATCAGTAAAGTGCATGTCGAAAACCTAATAAGGGTTTCGGAGATGCAATATTGTCTTTTATAAATACATTATAGGTGCCTTCAGTAACAGCGAAAGCGGGGTGTCGTAAGAGTAAGTATGTTATAAGTACCGATGACCGCGAGTACTTTGCCCTTTAGACCAAGTGGTCAACAAAAGTGTTATCAAAAAACGTTGGCGTTTAACAGGCAGCCGTCAAAACCTGCACTCTCTTGTCACATGTAATGGACTGCTATGCCGAAAATACAGACGTATTTTTCTCTATTGACAGGTTCTATTGTTATAACTCTGTCAAAATGTTCGATGGACGTATCATTCAGTTAAAAACTAAAAGGTATCCGTATAAAACCATCATAAAAGATAGATTTTTATGCTATTAAACAAATAAAATCTACGTCACGTGTTCTGTTTGCCAAACCTAATCATTAGATACCCATGACATAGTGGCTTATGGATTAATAAATTGCCATCTAGGCACGTCCGCCATATTGGATGGAGAATGCAGTCATTTAGCTAATAATGCGTAGTCTCGAAAACCAAAAACTTTGAAATTTTAGCTCAATCGGAAACATGATAATGGGTATGATGACATGATGGTGGCATTTAATTATCATGCAAGATTTGATTACAGACAGTCACTGGGACAGGTGAAACTTTAATAAAACTTGTAATGATTAGTACGTCAAGAAATGTGCTCGACGTCACGTAAATACGAGCTTTCATACAAAAACGTGCCGTTCAATGTGACAGCAAAGTTTTCAGGGAACTTTGTTACAAAAATACAAATGTTTTTTTGATGTCGCAATGAAATCATGTGACGCATGTTACAGTCGTCGCTTTCTCGCACACGAAGTCAGGCGGATCGAAGTATTGTCCCTATAAGACTTCTTAAACTTGTGGCATTACACAGCCCAAGTACCCAAAAATTGCTAGAAAGGATCGAGTAATATAATCAGTGCAGTGAACATTAAATATATGTATTGTATAGATCGCCTTGTCTTCCCGATTGTATCAACATAAGGAGCAATTTAGGACAGGTCTTCATACCGTTAATCTTGTCGCAACTGACTTACCCTTAGGGCTACGCGTAACGCCCTGCTGTAAGTAAAATTAAAGCTCAACGATCTTTTGTCGTGGCTTCTATGCTCTGTCTTTTTCGCTCACTATCAATCAAGTGAGAGGCCCGAGGACTCAAACACAGTAATATTAGTTGAATAAGGGGACTGGTTTCTTTGAGACATCCCAATTTTGCTAACATCGGATAACTTTAATGTCCAAAGTTTTGATGGAATCAAAAATATTTTTAATATTTCTTTTGAATAAATGTTGAAGGAAAGTAATTACCTATCTATTTTAATGAATGGTACTATCCTGCGGTTTCACCCGCATTCCCAAGGGATTCCATGCAACTAGTGGTTATAACTTGCCTGTCACTCGTACTTTGTTGGCGTAGATCAGTGAAATATTTTTTTGAAATCAAACCGAGTAGTCACAAACTATCTCCTACATTCCAACTTTACCTCTATTTAATATTATTGTAGATATCGAAATGCTCACGGCAAAAGAATTCCCTCTTAAATAACGCTATGAGAGTAAAATATTATTTCAAAAATCGCTGCGACTGACATAGCTCCCGGAACGAGTGGCATGTAACGTTTCACATTTAGTTTCCAGGAACCCTAAAAGTTTAACAGGAGCATTTAAAATATACGATGGCTACCAATATTGCAAAATATTTCTCTCCAACCAATATCATATTTATTATTTTTAAATGTATACCAATCATTTTTGGTGGAGTTATATTTTTCTGAATAGATAGCTTAATTGGTGTATTTAAACATACTGATACATGGTGAAAGCAATAAAAGTAAATTTAATACCTATTCAAAGGTAATATTATCCCCAAGGAGGTAAGGGGAATTCTTAGTATTATGTCATTTTACAGAAGATATTGTGAGTTGACGGGACATGTGGAGAGGATACTTGCCGTCTCTCGGGTTCGTAACCTGTATTTCGGTTAGAAAGGTAAGGGGCCCGGTGAAATTACAGGCACATGAGACTTAAGAACTTCACTTCTCAGGGTCGTCAACGCATTGGCGATGCCCCTAGTGTTGCAAATGTCCACAGGCGGCGGTGACCACTTACCATCAGGTGGACCGTCTGCTTGATTGTCAGCCTAAGTGGTATAAAAAAAATAATACATGGACCTACCTTTTTACCGATGACCATCTAATTACTTCCATATGTAAAGCAATTAGAATATCAATATTTAAACTCTGTTTTTGGTCTTACATTCAGATTAACGTAGATAGACAGATATCTAACTCATCTATATATATAAAAATGAATCCATATTTCCCTTAGTCACGGCATCACGCGTGAATGGCTGGATCGATTTCGCTAATTCTTTTTTTGTTGTATTTGTTATTGTCAGGAGATGGTTTATATGAACGAAAAAATTAAGAAAGTTGCGCGGATAATTAGAAAATTTAAGAAAACTTATTCACTTTACTAGCGCTTTTGACAATATAAACTTTTATTATTGTCAGTCGTTTGACAGGTGGAGCGATTGACAGAATGCGCGCTGCTAATATCGTTTAAAATAGAGGCATGGGTCGGAATTATAAAAATAAAATAATTAATTTATGATTTCTTATAACACATTTCACTTCGATTAAATCGGAAGATACAAATTCAATATTCATTGTTAAGTAGACAGAACAACGTCTGTCGGGTCAGCTAGTACATAATAAACATTGATATTGGTTAGTAAGTTAAATTGATTGTTTTGATGAAATTGCATTGTGTGTCTGTGTATGACGTAAGTTATTTGTCCATAATTAATAATATGAACAGAAATTAGAATCTGTTCTGAATTCTGGATAATAGGTTGTATGTAGCGAGCGACATACTTGTACATTCAATTATCAGTATTTCCAAATACACGAATGCCTTACAACCACAAATTGTCAGGTTAATTAAGTTGACAACAACTGCAAAATACAAATAAATCATTCGCAGAAATGTGTTTTTGGAATAACTGGACAGAAAACTATTTCAACATTGTTTAATTAAGTTTTGACATTACCCTTCAGTGGACGTAGTAATGATCAGATAATCCCATTTAATGCTTAATCAATGTAGCGATTGCTTCCTGTCCTATATTAATATACCTACCTTAATTGATTACCTCAAATCAAGATACTAATTAGCACGTTGAGTAATTGCCATTAGTTGGTTAATTGCATAAGCATGCGGCATCGGCAACGTATCCATATTAATATTATAAATGCAAAAGTAACTAACTCTGTTTGTTTCTTACCTTTTTACGACTAAACGGCAGTGGATCGTGATGAAATTTGGCAAGGAGATAGATTATATCCTGGTGAACGGGCATAAGTCATCTTTTGTATCAATAAATAATCTTGAAAATATGGGTTAATTTGTATGGAAAATCCATAATTCCTTAAATTAGAGATCTGAAAATTCATAGGTATTTAGGTTTTTAGTAAGAAATAAATAAATACGTGATTTAACTTTTTAGATAAATCATACCTTAAAGAAGCAAAGCAAGGGTTCTTTAGATGCGTGGAAGCACAAATATACATGCATCAATACTCAGATACTTTCACATTTATGATATTAGTAGTCCCTACACAACTTTACTATTTAAAATCGTGGATCATACAAAAAATAATGCCCTAATTAGCTCGTAAACTAATCTTATTATCCCACTAAAACCAAAGTTGTCGCTATTTCACTTTAATATACCTTTTTTACCTTCAATATTTTCTTCAGTAAACGAGGATTAGATTTTCTACAACATTTCTATGAATAAATTACGTAACATTTATTAAGTGATTTCACTTATTTTCAGCCTACATTAATGTGTTTTCTTGAATGAAAAAGACAATGTCTTGAGTTTTTTTTAATGCCTTGTTGGGCGACAAACAGCTAGCCGGTCCATTTGATGGTCACCACAGCCTATGGACAATTGCACAATTGCCAATGCGTTTTCGGCCCGGAGACGTGAAATTGTTAGTCTCACGTGCCTGTAATTTTACTGTCCACCTTATCTTTCCAGGGTGACTGGTGAGATACCTTCGATACTTATGGAGAGTATTCGGTACTCGATTCTCGTTAAAATGATGTAATAAAATTAGGTGCTTAATTTTTGACCAAAATTTCTCTAAAAATAAGTGAATTGTTTAAGTTAATCAAGTCACGTGCGGTACGCGCTAGTCCCCCCCCCCCCCTCCTCTCAGCCCTGCCCTCAACCCCACTACCTGTTGCATCACCGCATCGACTCATTAGTGTAAGCGCAAACGCCGACAGGTTCACATGTCCGTGTTCCCGCTTCCTGCCTCCGCGCCCCGCGATTGTAAATATTTACGCGCTGTGTGAGTGTGTGAGACCTGTGACCCGTGACCTGTGATAAGTATCTAGGCTAGGTAGTTGAGTATGGCTCGTCAATACAAAAACGCAGAGTACCTGGACATGGTTCGTGCGTATACGCGTGCTAATGATAGTTTGCAAGGTGATCCGTTCGTTTTATATCACGTTAAAGACAATATATGTAAACGTGCCGAACTATGCATCGCACGAGGCGGTACACATTTTGAACAACTTAAAGGTAGATAAGTAAGTAGTTTAATTAAATTCAATCGTTGTAAATAGGTATGATTCCATTTTTTAAATACGCCGAAAATACCAAGGTTCTTGAACTTTTCAGTGGCTCTGTAGATTTAACCTTATCTCAAATTCTATTGTTCTATATTCTACACTTAATTTAGTCACCAAATTAGTGATTACCTAGGTATTTTTGCCTGTCCTAAGCCAGGATTAAAGTATGAAGGGAAAACAGATCATGCTCATGGGGATCATACATGAGGAGAGGTCTTGATGTAGGTAGGCAACAGCTGTACAGTGTACGTAATATGTATTCTGTGTTGATAGCGCGCTGCGCGTATCCAAGAATTGCGCAGGTAAATACGGGACTCTCGGTGTACTGTTTACTAAGTTTACTAAGAAGTAATTTAATATTTATTTTTAATGTAATTTTTTTCATCATAATAGGTTGGGGAAAAAGTTCCTTCGCATTTTTTAAGAAAATTCATAACATTTTTAATATAGTTTATTTACATTTAACTAAAGTATGTTGGTACCATTTTGTTCGATAACTTTTTGCCATCTTGTAGGTAGGGATATGATCCCATTGCTATAGAAATTTTGGGTCTTCTGATCAAAGTACTGCGACAAGTGCTTTTGACAGTCCTCTCGTGATGTTAACCTGACACTGCCTAAAGAATTCTGAAGAGACTGAAACAGGTGGAAATCTGAAAGTGCAAGGTCAGGACTATACGGCGGATGCATTAATACCTCCCAGCCAAACTCTCTTAATTTTTGCTGAGTGGCTAAAGGTGTGTGAGGTCTAGCGTTATCATGATGAAAAACCACACCCCTTCTGTTGATTAATTCCGGCCGCTTTCTCAAAACTTCTTGCTTTGATCTCATCAGTTGTTCGCAGTAGAGTTCAGAATCGATGGTCCTGCCTGGTGGTAACAGCTCATAATGAATAATGCCCTTCCAATCCCACCACACACACAGCATTACCTTGTTGCGAGTTAACCCGGGTTTCGCCACAGTCTGTGAAGCCTGACCGGCCTTTGACCACGACCTTTTTCGCACGTTCTTGTCGTATGTGATCCACTTTTCATCACCAGCTTCTTCAAAAATGGTTCGATTTCATAACGTCGTAATAAAGAATCACAAATGAGTACACGGTTCATTAAGTTTCTTTCAGTGAGCTCGTGAGTTACCCCAAATATCTAGCTTTACAAAAAGCTAGATATGGTACCCAGTTTTTTTTAAATGCGCCAGAACTGTTTTGTGGTTTATTCCCAGTTCTTCAGCTACGTTGTAACTACTGATATGCCGATCTTGCTACACTTTTTCAAAAATGGCATCCATTTTGTCCGTAATGAGGCGACCAGAGCGACGTGCATCTTTGACATCAAAATTTCCGAATTGAAAACGCTTAAACCAAATTTGTGCTACTCTCACAGACACTGCACTAGGTCCATAAACATCGCAAATTTTTTTCGCGGCTTGCGTTGCATTTTTACCTTTTTAGTAGTAAAATTTTAAAATTGAATCGAATTTCTTCATTAGTTTCACCCATCTTGACGGTACTAAAAACAAATGCAAATCACACATTTTCCTAATTTGAATTTGGAATTATGTTCTTTAAAATTTAAACTTTCAATGATACCAAAACCAGCCAGATACAAATAGTATAGCCAAAGAGATGTTCATCTGGTAAAGGTACCAAAAGCATTCTCAAAACACGATATATAGCCTATATCCATCTACAAAAAATTCCGCATCGAATGGTAGCAGTCCCATCCTGTCATGTTCATTAATTTTGAGGTGATGGAGCGTCAAAGGAACCCTATTTTGTTTAGTCTTTTTTATAAATTTTATTACGACCATAAAATATCATAAGTTTTCTAAGTGAACGCAAACGTTTTTGTTGTGTGTAGTGCACATGAGACATACAACTTCATGTCTCGGGCGACAAAGTATTGGCGATGCCTCTGGTATTGCTAATGTCCAACGCTAGTGTCCACTTACCATCAAGTAGGCTGTGTTTGTCGGGCCACTTTTTTTTGGGGCTGCTCGTATCTCTCTGATGTAATCAGAGACCATTTATCTTTTAATTATCAATATTTTTGAAATGTGGCATCTTTCTTTGCGGTGCTATTATTTAATGTTATATTTATTTGTAATTAATTTAATACATTTTAATGATTTTACGTTTATTTATTAGGGAATTTTTTCGTCGTTTATCATTGAGTTCTCAATATATAATTGATCATAGATCATTTGGAGTTGGTACAATACGTATGCTTTCTGACCATTTGGTGCGCTAGGAATTACAAGAGATTTAACATACACTAGGTACAAAAATTAAAGGATATAAAATAAATCCAATTTATTCGGTGGTTTTCCACGAGCTGTAACTTCGAGGAAAATGATCGTACAGCAAAAAAAAAAGGAAAAGCTCGCAAGTGTCTAGTTTTAAGATATGACTATGAATTTTTTGTAGCGTGTTTGGGTCTGGAGAAATCTTAAGAAAACTACCATGAAAAAAGAAAACTTTTCGTCGTCTAAAAAAAGGTCTACGGGCTTAAAAATATATTTTTACATTGTTTCTCATCAAAGCTCTTTTAGACAATTTATTGCCCTTTAATTTGAATTAATGAAAAAGCCTGTACGCTGATTTGCCGCGGAGTTATCGGTCAGTCAAAGCGAAAAAGTACTTTTTAACTTTGACAATCAATAACTCTGAGAATAATTATTGTATTGGAAATCAAAGGAGGGTTTTAAAAACTACACAATATTTTCTAAAAGATACCGTGAATGACTTTTGTTTTTTTTTTTTTTAATTTTCTTTTTATTGAAGGCTTAGAAAAAAAGACAAAAATTCGCCTTTTTAAGGATATTTGGATAACTTGGTATAACTTTGGATAAAACTGATACACGAAGGATATCATCGGTAATATTTCAACCTTAAAGTGTCCCCTAAAATCCCTGAAAAATTCAAAGCGCTGCGATTTTTTTTTCATAGTGCCCCGAAGCTTGAAATTCGTTGTTTTGCATAAATAACCATAATGAGCAATGTTCGATTTGCAGCGCTTTGAATTTTTCAGAGATTTTAGGTGACACTTTAAGGTTGAAAAATTACCAACGATATCCTTCGTTCACCCATTTTATGCAAAGTTATACCAAGTTATCCAAATATCCTTAATTAAACGAATTTTTGTTATCTTTTAGAGAATATTGTGTAGTATACAATAATTATTCCCAGAGTTATTGATTGTCAAAGTTAAAAGTACTTTTTCGCTTTGACTGACGATAACTCCGCGGCAAATCATTGTACAGGCTTCTTGATTAATTCAAATTAAAGGGCATTTAATTTTCTAAATGAACTTTTATAAGAAACCATGGAAAGAAAATTGTTTGAAGCCCGTAGACCTTTTTTAAGAAGTTACAGTTTGTTGAAAACCACCCAAAAGTTTGGATTTTTTTATCGTTTAATTTTTAGGCCTAGTGTATTTTACGGCCGCTTTCCTCACGCCACTCACTTCGTTCCTCACTCTTTAGAAATGCTTTTGTTAACCACTTTGATACATGGTGTAAGTAACATAGTCACAGTGTTCTATATATCTCTAGTCGCCTCATACGACACTCCGGAGATATGTTTAGGTGGTGTTATTTTTCGCCGTCACTAGACGGTTTTCGTTACGGATTTGAAATATTATTCAAATGCAATGTCAACATTTTAAAAGCGCAAAGGTCTCTGTCAGTTTTCTACGTTTTGACACTAACTTCCGAACCATTTGGGATGAAAATTGTCAGAAATGTAACTCGAGCCTGGAAGGCGATGACAGCTTAGTTATTCGCGGGTTCGAAGCTAAAATGAGCTCTAGTTTCCGGTGAAGTCAAACATCGTTAGCTTGTAGGTAGGGGTACTTTTTAGTTCCCACCTGGATGGACACCGCCCATGGTGGAAAATCTGCCAATAGCACTTGTCGGTGTTTTGGAATAACTTGAGAGCCAGTTTTTTTAAGCTTTATGTTCTTACTAACTTTGGCCACATCATCATTGATCATAGTGGTCTTAAACAAACCATTGAGCTTTTGCTTGTTAAAATAAAAACAAAAAAACTAGCTAACATCACCTATGTTTGCTAGAAGGTAATTTCGAATCTCGAGGGTATCATAACATGAGTGGTTGAGTGGCTTACAGTTCAGCTACATTAATGAGATAAGATTACGTGTAATCCGAGATTGGTTAAGTGACCAAGAGACGGCTGCTATGCTCACATGTTGCCTTGAGACTACTATATACTCTCATTACTGAGATATCTGCCTACCTCTCCGGAGATAATGGGCGAAAATGTATTTGATATGTGTTATGTGAAACTATATTCAAACAGTACTTAAAACACCTGACAAACAAGTGTTTGATAGGTGTTTTAATAATAAGCTAAGTAGCTTACCACATCGTTACCACGACACGTAAACATGCTAAGAAAATAAAATACTGTTAAGAAAACATTTTATTTTTCCACTTTGAACCGACGTTCCAATACGAAGAGAGCTTTTGATCTTTTTTTCCCGTTGTGTAATCAGAACTTAGGAAGGAGGAACTACAAATTGAAATCGAACAACGCAACAACAAGTACACTTGTGTTTTACTATTTTTCCGTAAACAGATTGTTAAACAACAACAGGGGCTAAGCAACGTCGTAAACTTAGCATTATTTAATATTGTTTTGCTGATACTTCAATGTGAGAGGTTGAAAAATCACGCCTCGGATTGAGGCTGTTTTGAACTGTTTAGGTGCGTTTAGGTCAACTCTTACTAGATAGCAACTGAGTAGGTTTTAATATAGTCTTGTCAATAGACAATATAAAATCAATTGCAATTGACCACCACTATAAAGTACAGTAAATGTTCGTTTTTAATTAAAAATACGTTAGCACCCTCCAATATTATTCTCGTTCCTTTGATCTCATAAAATAAATATTACAATTTCAACTTTCACAAATAAATTTCGCTGACGATAGTACAGTTGAACGGTTTTTATTTGTCAAAGGAAATCTGAATATTACTTCCAATAGCAACTGTACTTATTGGAAATGAAAATTGTGAATGTAAAAATGAAATAAATACGTAACAAAGTAATTTTTCTAAAAGTGTAGCAATCCCACTGCTTCTGTTTCTAATGAAGAAAACAACAGGCTGTATCTACAATGTCCAACCACCCAAGAAGGAGCCTCGGGTACGCATTAGCACATTCCCCATTCGTCCTATTTGCATACATTTGTCGGGGCGCAGAGTGCCAGGATAAGTTGGTGGCTTTAAATTTGAGATAGAAGAGCTGGCACTGTGCCAAGCTCCTTGCCGTGGCATGTCTGTCGTCGTACACGAAGGTGGCCCCACTGGTCGTAATTAAAAAATATTGGGCCAGATTTCAGTGTTGCCATCTTCCAAGTTAGCACAATTTTAGACAAAAGAGAAAGAGAGAATTAACTAAACAAAATTCTGTTGATAAATATAGATCGCAATCGCCCCGCCTTTTTCTTCAGTATTTCCGATGGATCTTATATACCATCTTATAGTTGACTTAGTGATTAGAAACCCTGTCTCCCACGCCTCAGGTCACGGCTTCGATTTCCACCCAGGACTGATGTAAATATTTATACTAAGATACATATATCTCTATCTATTTACTTGTCTGTTTTCCTTAATAGAGGCTCGTCTTAGTTCGGAAACAGATAGCCGTGTGAAAAATGTAAAAAATGTCTTAGGATTTATATTTTCTACTTTTTTTACCTAACTACAGATATCGTTTCTTGAGTTCTTTTTACTGTATATTTTAGTCTAGTTTATTATTTAGAAGACTTAAGCCTATTACAACTGTAATCTTGTTTTATTAATTAGAGGACTCAATCCTGTTATAACCAAAATCTTTTCTTATTAATTAGAGGGCTCAAAACTATATCAACTGTAATTGTATCTGATTAATTAGAGGATTTCAGTATATTACAACTGTAAGCTTGTCTTATTAATCTGATGATTCAATTATATTACAACTGTAAGCTTGTCTTATTAATTTGATGATTCAATTATATTACAAATGTAATCTTGTCTTAATAATTAGAGGACTCAGGTCTGTTACAACTGTAAGCTTGTCTTATTAATAAGAGGACTCAGGTCTGTTACAACTGTAATCTTGTTTTATTAATTAGAAGATGCAGGTCTGATACAACTGTAAGCTTCACTTATTAATTAGAGGACATAAGTCTATTACAACTGTAACCTTGTCTTATTAATTAGAGAATTCAATAATATTACAACTATAAGTTTGTCTTATTAATTTGAGGATCCAATTATATTACAAAGGTAAGCTTGTCTTATTAAATAGAGGACATAGGTCTATTACAATTGTAATGTTGTCTTATGAATAAGAAGACTCAGGTCTATTACAACTGTAACCTTGTCTTATTAATTAGAGGACTCAAGTATATTACTATATCTATATATACAGATATATCTTCTATCCTTTATGTGAATCTAGAATATATTCAATCAATCTGTCAAAGTGCATTGATTTCCGACAAGCAATTAGCATTAGGATGGTAAAATATTGACGTGGCTATTGTATCCTTAACCGAGATCAGATAATTGAAATCCTCTTGGTATTGAACATTGTACAAGGCTTAGGTAGCGTTGCACAACAATGTTGAATCGGTAATCTTCAAAGCCATGCGATACCGACCGAATGTGGGGTGACCATAATACAAGGAAAAACAATCCAGTTAACACATTTTTTTTAAGATGCATTTTCTGACGATCTAAACTCGAAAATGATGAAATACTGTTTATGTTTTCAGAATAGGATATAAACACAACTAATGAAATCTAAATAATTTTTCAGTTTACAGGGGATTTTCTAGGGAGAAGAGTATTTTTATTCTAGTGAGGTCTTATTCTGTAAGTCGTATCGTGTCGTATCATGTATTTATTTAAATTTTATACCAGAATATGATTGCTAAAGTTGAATTATTGTTTAATAATGACTTAAATTGACAGGCCAGTTGGCTTGGTGGTTAGCGCTCTGACTGCCAAACCGAAGGTCGCGGGTTCGATTCCCACCCAGGACAAACATTTGTGTGCATGAACATGTCTGTTTGTTCTGTGTCTGGTTGTAAATATTTATTTATGTATGTATTTAGAAAAAAAAGTAGTATATGTAGTATATCAGTTATCTGGTTTCCATAGTACAAGCTCTGCTTAGTTTGGGATCAGATGGCCGTGTGTAAAGAATGTCCCGGGATAAAAAAAAAAAAAAAAAAACTGTATAAACTTTACATTGTATTATTATTACCTATTTATTAAAAACTGTCTCACCTTTTTATTTTCTCTTTTATTTATAGTGAGAAATGCAGTAATCGATTCTGGACATATCCTGACCAAATATGGTTGCCCTAAGGTACGTTGAAGCCCCAGAGCTTGTTAGGTGTGATCACAGAGTCATTCGATATATTGCTTGTTCTGAACCTATGCATATGAAATCAAGGCAAATTGACAGGTAGGATTGCATACAAGGAGATATTTTAATGACTCCGGTCGAAGCCTATCGATGCCTTAACTTCGGATACGCACAATATTCTGTTATAATTGGCTTCCGTGTAGAAGCTTTGCTGAAATTGACGTTATCAAATGTTATTTCCTCTAAACCTGTATAGACCAATTTATTTAGACCAATTAAAATATCCGATAGTCTTATGAACGTCACTACCTGCGTACAAGAGAATAAGTAAAATCACAGAATAATTGCCCCCCTCCCCCCAAACAGGGGGGCCATTCATCGAGAACTTGTATCAACGCCTGTCATTTACATTACAGATTTAATCACACTCCTGAAAGCGGCATGTACAAAAATGTTGACATTCTAGTAAATATCTCTGTTTCAGGCAATTACAGGACTATATTTGGTAACTTCCATCAATGAGCAGTAAACCTAATTTAAATTTTTAAGTGTCACATGACAAGTATCTTGCTAGTTCTTAAAAACTATTGTGACGTAATTGCAAGGCACTTGATTTGACGTCAACTGACTTGCAAAGAGAGATCGTAAACAGCCCCTTAAACTAATACAAGCTTCGTCGGCGAGCACACCTCTCACATGATTGCGCAATTAGCGAAAGAGACGGAGTGAAATATGTCAGGCCTGCGTCATTTTTCTTACGGAATCATCCAAGGCCCTAGGCACCTTTACCTATACTGCCATATACATATACTAATATAGACTTTGTCTCATAGACATAAGAATACTATTTTATATACTACAGCTGTTTCTAGTTTGATACTGACAGGTTCTCTGAAAATAATATATGTACTCTTCAACATTTCTCTTCTAAATCTCTTTGTCTAGACAACTGGGTAATTATCTTTGAAGTAACAATCAATCTTATTTATCAAACTGTGAAGTGGAGCTCTTTGTGCAAAGTTTTTCTGGGAAACTACTACCATCGTAAACCCTTTCCGCCGGGAAGCATTAGTGCTCTTGTATTAATGTTTCCGTTCAAGGTAAGCTCGGTGAAATTACAGGTACGTGAGACTTGACACCAACTGATCGACGACGCATCGGCGTTGCCTCTGGTAGTGCACACGTCCTGGGCCTGGCTGCGTTAACCATTTACCATCCAGATGGATTTTTTCGATATTAATTTTGCATGAATCAATTTTACACCTTGGTGAAGTCATGTCGTAATACAAAATATACAATGATATCATACAATTTAAAGGTGAAGTTACGGAAACCACTGAAGAAAAACCAATATTTTTGCTACTATAACTTGAAGTCTTCCTTCAACAGTACGCGTGGTTTAAAACGAGTGCAAGTTAAGAACTTAGTTCCGCACAGAAAGTGAAATCGTTTCGTCTGTATAAATAAAAATGAAATACTGTTCGTTGTAGAGCGCATCACTTGAGAACGGCTGCAACGATTCACTGAAATCCAAATGTTTTTTTTAAATGTAAAAATCTGAATAACGTTTCTATGAAATGAAATATTGGAAAAATATAACAAGGTATTTAAAAATACGGGAATAATTTGAAGTGCTTTTACCACAGGATGAATAAACTAGAGTAGCACTAGGTCTATTAGATCAGTTAGTTCGTAAAATTTTTACTGAATTAACTTGGTATTCATTTGAAGTGGGACATATAATATATATATAATATATATCATATAGATAATTTCATTGTATAAATATTATGTTAAATAATGTCAGTATTGTTATAAATTCATATTGCATAATTAACATTACTACATACACACACACACACACACGCAAACCCTTACTCATTTACTCACATATTTATACACACTTACGCACCACGTTGACTACTGTAATTAAAGGAAATGGGGGCCTGGAGCTCCAAAATACAGGCCCAGGCTTAGTTTGGACTCCAGATCTCCTTCAAATTGCAATTATTTCCCAATCTTCCTGTCAACTGTATTTTATCATTACATGTAATTTGTGGAGATAAATAAAATAAATTTCATACATAAAATTCAGGTTTAAGAAAATACTAGAAAAGACGAGATTTCAAAATAATATCATAAAGCGAATGAGTAATGTTATCTCCAAAAATAGGTGATTAGTTAAAGTATCCAAGTACGAAAAAAAATGGGATGCGCTAGGGTAAGACCTTGACGTTTAACGAACACTTCTCAGGTATTCCCGGTTGTTTTCAAACTTTCCACACGTAACTCTTTTCTAAGTAAGTTTATTCAGTTAAGTTTATGCAGTATATTTTTTCGTAATTAGATATATGGAATAGAAGACATTAAATATAATAAGAAAATGGAATTCAAAGTCTTTATATAAGCCCGGTATTAAAATAAATACGTTGACAAAGCAAACCAACTCGCGTTGTAAATTTGAAACGCTTTGTAAATATAAGAACTGCATTTTCAGGAAATCCTCGAGGCATTTATTCTAGCTGTCCCCCGTGGTTCACTCGCGTTGCATGGGATGTAACTGTATCCTGGGATAAAAAGTAGCCTAATTTTTGTAACATCAGCTGCCACCCTATAAAAATCGGTCCTGCCGGTATATCCCGCAGGGTATTCAAGTCAATATGTTTATCTCCTAAGTCACTATGTCTGACAGTAAAGAGATAATGACATTCCTAAACGTCTTAATAGCCATTAAAGCATGCAGCTAGTTTATACAAGTTAAATAACCACCAGGAACATTCCATTTATAACCTACTCCATGTTCAGTTGGGTTAATAGATGCACATGAGGTGCACATAAGCAAAATCGTTCATTTTTCGATGACATTCCTAAATGGTAACCAAAACTGACTTTCGAACAAGAGAGGACCTCTTGTTCGAAAGTCAGTTTTGGTCCATTATTTATTTACCAAATTTCATGTAAATCTTGCCAGTCGTTACGCTGATGGGAACTAATTGACGCGCTCGTGCTGGCCAGGGCAGTTGACTGACACTTTTATTCAATCGACCCACTAAAGGATCGATGTAACTAAAACTGGGAGTTAGTTAACTAAGTTGCTCCTCTGCTAGCTTTAGTTTTAGTAAAATATTTTCGACTTCTTTTTTTTATTACCTGATATAAGACTGAGGGAGTGGTTATAATTTACACAAATATTTTCAAGAGGTAAAGTTTGTGTGTTTGTTAATTGCTTTCACCAATTGAAATACTGAAGGAGAACAGACTTTATCCCCTATGGGGAACCAAGCTAAAAACGGTGGTTTATCTCATAAAGCTGAATGTTTCCTTGCCAAATTGCATCAAATGCATTATATTATATTATGCCTTAATGGCGAAGTCGTATCAAACACACAGAGGTACTTTCGCATTAATAATGTTAGTGGTGATTAAGAAAAACAGGCAAAGTATAACGTTAACTGAAAATAAATTAATATCATAATCACTGAAAGTATCACTAATTAAAAGCTATCAAAAATATTTCGTGTTTATCAATCAATTATAATTTTAAGTCTGTTTGAACACGAATTTGCTTTAAAAGCATTTTATAGTCGACTAATGAAGTTATATTTACGTAATTAATCTGATATCAATGGCTAGTTTTAAAACTACAAAAATATATTTTTTTCAATCTTGTTAATTTGACAAGTTTCAGAAGTTTCTAAAGTTAGGCCTTGGTTTGTCAAAATCACTATTAATAATAACTTATCTTTTATCTTTATGTTTTTATTTATGCATTAAGCTCCATATTTGCTCTTCTGTGTAAATTCCAACGCAGGTATTTAAGCCATTTTAATTCCTGAATCGTTTTTCCATCGCAATGGAATGCTTCATATCTGTTAGAGTGCAGAAAAATACTCGGATAACTGCTTTATTAGTTAGACACTTCTATTAAGCGCAATCCGTGTCGGTCCATCAAAAAGAGTAATAAAATCCATTCATAGTTCGGGTTTCGTTTGAAATACTGATTTATTTAGAAACTTCATTTGACAGACACGTTGCTTTTGTTTCAATAAAATTTTGTGAGTACTCGTATGTGTATTTTGGAAGTAGTAAAACTCTTTACAGTAGTGTTTGTCCGGGGAAGTACCGTTCCCATTAGCGATATGAAGCACTTGCGTTACTGTGTTTCAATTAGGAAGGTATGAAGGCCTGTGATATTACAGGCACATGAGACTTAACAACTTTACGTCTCAGGTTCGACAACCCATTGGAAATTCCCTTGGTGTTGCAAATGCCCATAGCGGTAACGACTTACCATCAGGTGACCTGTTTATCGGCCTACTTGACATACAAACATTAAATGTATTTCTACAGTTGTCAGTTAGGGTCTTTCTGTCACTCTCGTAATCTCCTTGTTACTTTCTTTTAAATGACTTTAACTTTTGACAGCCAGTGTTTTTCTATATAAAACAGTCTGTTGAAAATAAGACATAGCTGAGTGAAGTTGTTACGTTTGCTTCTTTTCATTACTATAAATTACACGCCAGCATTACTGTATACAGTCCACCTTACTTCTACAACTCACCTTGTATTGCGATCTGTCAAACGTCAGTACATTCTGACGTCTATTGACACAAAATTAATTTAGTTCAGCCAAAATTGAATCGTAAAAGTTGGCTAGACCCAAGGCTTTTACAAGCTTTTATTTAACTTCACCTGTTAGTATGTTTGGGATAAAACTAGCAACTGAAATTTAGACCAGGTCCCTTCCGATTAAGCAGCGGTTTACACACTCAATTGCTTATTTTTGAAATTGCACTATTGGTGAAGTTACTAAGTTTTAGTTAATGATTTAGTAATTCATAAGCCACCTCCATGTCTATCTAATGAAAGGGCCTTCCAAGCAGCTTACGTGACGTCAGTTTTATTTGTTTTATGACTTAAAGCTGGTAAAGTAAAACGTCTTTGACTGAATAATTAATGTAAAGGTGGCCGCTCGTGCTCTAGGAAAATATTTTTAAGACAACTTGAAACATTACGACACATTTGTTACTTCAGACCCATTTTCCCCGAAGACGTATCCAGATGTCTCATGAATCATATATTAAGATTTGGGAACTTAAAATTTATTTCGAAGATATTTATAGTTCCAAATTTTTGCCGGTTTTTGTCAGTTGGTATCTAAAAAGGTTCATTCGTCACCAGAAACCTTAGAGAACCGCGGGCTGGTTGTTGTAAGTTAGGGTACTGGTTACATACCCGTATTATAGCCGATTGTCGTGGGTTTGATTCTCACCCAGGAAAGAAATTTGTGACCTTGATGGAAATACCTACAAAAACGTATTTAAAAATACTTTAAATGGTATCTAATTGCCATAGTCCAAGCTCTACTTAATTTGGTATCAGATAGCCGTGTGAGAATAATTTCCCAAGACATTTACGTAATATAAATACATTGTAGCAACTGATGTTGTGAAATGTCCATATATACATCGCATATAAATAGAGTTTCGATTAAATATATATTGCCCGTTTATTCATAGGAATTTGTATCGTATTCAGGAACTCAGCGAATAAGGCACTTTCAATTTGTATATATCTAACCAACGAAGGAATTTCAAATGTCCAGATGGAGCCAATAAAGTGCTCTGACGTTGTGAAGACATAAATGTACGCTTGGGAGCGAATAAATCGTGGGATTTTGTATTTTTAGTTACAACCTCTTTACAATTCTTTCATGAAAAATTTCCAACGTTTTTAAATTTAATATAAAAGAAAAAAGGTTTAGCTACGTTTCCAAGGCAGATGTGAACATTGCGGACTAAGCGATTACGTTGACATTGTCGTGTTCACATTTAAAGTAGAATTAACGTATGAAAAGTGTTTTTTATTTAAAAAAAATGAGGTGACGGGATTTATTTGCGCCTGCAGTCTGTTTCACACAGCATTACGACGCGTGTTTAAAGAATGTCTCCATGATAAATGGAAAAATAATAGAAAGATTTAATGTTTTATTTTGTGCTGTTATTATAAGAGAAATTAAGGTATAGGTCTATAATAGTCCATAATCTCCCCGTGGTAAGTATTGATGTGCCCTGAGGTAGTAACATAAATCTCGGAAACGCTCTATGTCAGAAAATTTCCCAATTATCCAAAGCCAATTTAAAATCATCCAATTGCACTCCAAATTTTACACTCCGAATTTCCACTGAAATCCAATAGTTTTTCAAATATTTCAGGATAATATCCACACATACCAACTTTTTGGATCAAAGCTTATAAATAGTTTCCACCGAAAAAACTGTATATTTAAACTTTATAAAAACAGCTTTATTTATTTTTGGAGATAGGAAAAAAAGTAATCAGTGAATATTCGTTACTGAAATCGGATGTACGTAAACAAAGTTTTATCGAGCGTGTACGAGTCAATATAGTTAAAACAACATGAATCATCATCATCAATATCATTTCAGCCGTAGGACGTCCACTGCTGAACATAGGCCTCCCCCAATGACTTCCAGATTGGCCGGTTGGAATGAAAACAACATGAATACCTCCCTACCTCCCAAAATCTAATCACTTGACCACTCTTAAGTGGTCACTGCCGGCTCTCTACAATGACCAAGTGGATTGCCATGTCACTGATCTTGTAGATTGTAGATAGGCTTGTGTTCTGACCTCACTCTCGCCTTGGTAAGTGGTCAGGTGGCCGAAAGTGGTAAGCACGAAGCCTAGATGAGGACTAACTCGAAGATGAGCTTTGCATGACTTATTGTAATAAATATCGTTATCCTTGTTTTGTAAACAGTAATTTCCAAGTTTATTGGCGACTCTTCTCGGTTAAAGCAACATTTCGGATCGGCGTGAGAGTATAACAGTTAATAAGTGTGAAGACTTAGTTTATTAAATATCACTCCACATCAGGTGATCGGTAAAGTCAATACTCAAACAGGTGGGTAGTACTAATACTTACTATAAAGTAGGAATGTTATGGATATGACATTTTGGGTACAGATAAATAAATACTAGTATATCGGTATCGGTTTCTGCTACGGTTACGGATATGCAATTAATCCGGACTATCCTATAGTTCCGATTATGGATATTAGATATTTTTTGGAATGGTAAAAGCCACATACAAAAAATTACAAAGCAAGGATTTGACTTTATTTCTTGGGTATCGTTTAGTACTAAAAAACTAAATAATAACAAACAAAACCAATATTTTGTATAAGTTTATTATATTACTCAATATCGTTTTAAAGGAATCATTACGGTACTTACTAAAATATTTTAATGAATACTAAGCCTATTTAAGAGCCATTATCTTTACTAATATTATAAAGAGGAAAGATTTGTATGTAAGTATGTTTGTTACTCTTTCACGCAAAGACTATTAAACGGAAATGGATGAAACTTGGCACATAGATAGAACATATCCTGGAATAACATATAGGCTACTTTTTATCCCGGAAAAATGTGATATTCCTCGGGAACGCGGATAAAACCGCGGGGGACAGCTATTGTAAATACTAATCTAAATTAAGTGGCGTAAAACCTGTCTTAACGTATCTTAGTTAGTCTCCGCTTATATTCGAAATTATCCGAGACATTTATATTGGATTCGGTTACGGTTTCAGATATTTTTTTATATCCGATAATTTCGGTTACCGTTACGGATATCCATAACATCCCTGCTATACAGCATAGTAAATCTATATCTATGTTTCGAATATTTTAGGATATGTGCGGACACTAACTGAGATCCACAATGACAGATTTTATGACCCCTATAATAATAATTCCATTTTAATATGCGAAAACTTAAAAAAACCAATTCATTGGATGCGTTGTTGTTTTAACATTAAGTTGATTACTTTGATTATTTTTATTTATTTATCATTTATTCTTAGTTTATAGTTCCCAATTGATTTAGGCACCAATAATAGTTATATTTCAGTTATTTTAAAGTCTTCTAAGTATTACTTAAAAATTATTTTGAATACTTGATGATTCCTATAAAATAACATTGATCATGAAAATTGCTGTTTTTCTTAATAAAAATCTTGTCTTTGCATAAAAACTATAAAAAACATTATCTTTTCTGTCATTGAAGTTCCTAAGGATAACCACGAAAAAGGTCAAATCCTTACTTGGTAATTACATATTAAGTATTTGCCGATAAAAAGATCCTAAAAAACTTCATAATCGTAACCGAAAGTATCTGATAATCCGAAACAATTTCATATCCGGAACCAGTATATTAGTATTCATATATCCGAATCTATAACCAGATCCACAATTTCATATATTATTGCGTACCAGCAATAAAATTTTACATTGGCACTCAATATCTGCATCAGCCTTTCGGTCGCTTTTAATAGAATTTATATATCCAAATCTATATCCAGATCCACCATTTCATATCCATAGATAGCGTACCAGCAATAAAATTTGACATTGGCACTCAATATATGCATCGGTCGTTCGGTCGCTTTTAAATAGAATTCATATATCCAAATCTATATCCAGATCCACAATTTTATATCCATAGATAGCGTACCAGCAATAAAATTTGACATTGGCACTCAATATATACATCGGCCTTTCGGTCGCTTTTAAATAGAATTCATATATCCAAATCTATATCCAGATCCACAATTTCATATCCATTGATAGCGTACCAGCAATAAAGTTTGTCATTGGCACTCAATATATGCATCGGCCTTTCGGTCGCTTTTAAATAGAATTCATATATCCAAATCTATATCCAGATCCACAATTTCATATCCATAGATAGCGTACCAGCAATAAAATTTGACATTGGCACTTAATATCTGCATCGGTCGTTCGGTCGCTTTTAAATAGAAATAGATAAAATTCAATTAGGAACGAGAAATATTGTGGCGAAGTTATTTCGACCAATGCCACGAAGAGTAGCCGAAACGTGCATGTTCCCCACGTCCCAGATATGCTCGGGTCAAGGGCACACCCCCTCTTAGCCACCCAGACGGGGACCTCTAAATCGAGCGTGAAATATGGTCGGATATGTTTATGAGACTATACTGGCAATCGGATACGTGTTGAAACTGACAGATGAGTTGTGGTGTTCAGTGGAATTTGAGTTGAATTAATGCTCTATCTATCGTTTACACGATGTTTATTCAGTGGCAGTGATGTCCGAAGCATAGACATGTATGATTACGCCATTTCGAATCCTTTGTATATTCAGTTTTGCTTCAGGTTTCAGTGAATGCGAATATCACGTATGGAACAATGCAATGTAACTAACGGGTGAGATTGATTTTCATCTCTTCAATGTTATATTTGACAGGATTCTATGGAGGTAGGCTCAATTTCAACAGTCTATTATCGATCCAGAGACTTTGGTTGGAATATTAATTTTAGCTGTAAAGTAACTACGTTTTGTACCACTGGCTGTATTTCTGGGCTTCGATCCTATAAAATATAATATATATATAATATATAAATAAGTGACACGAGCAGGATGAAGTTTTGTCACGGACTCTATGCTCTGTCTCTTTCACCAACTACGCAATCACTTGAAAAAACGCACGGCGAGGCCGCGTTGCGCCGGCCCTGCGACGAAGTTTATATACTGAATAAGTGGGCTGTTCTACGTTTCGTGTGCCACCTTGTGTTACTGTTTAGACTTTTCTTTATTTATTAATCATTCGTCGTGCATTATTTTCCTATCCTATCCCATACAAAGTTTCTACTGTAGAAACCAAATAACTACTTAAACGTTTTTTCTACACCTAAATACCTACATTAATAGATATTTACACCCAGAAAGAACAATCAGATACGTTCATGCACGCTAATGTTTGTCCCAAGTGGGAATCGAATCCACGACTTATGGTAGACAGTTTCTCTGACCACCAAGCTAACTGGCTTATCATTTAAAAATATAGTTGATGAATCACAGAAATTCAAACAAAACTTTCACAACATTTAATGTACAAACGAGTCAGGACTAGTTGTCTATTACCTGTCAAGCTGGACTGATGGAAGCTAACTAACTTTATACACGTATTCAAAATAATAATAACAATTACTGTCAAAACTTTAAACAATACAAAATTATGAAATTTCCACAACAACAACTACAAAATGTATTTAGTCGGTATATTAGGTTGGGGAAAAAGTCTTTTCGCATTATAGTATGTATGAACTTGTAATAAAATCTCTTTGGCTATACTATTTGTATCTGGCTGGTTTTAGTATCATTGAAAGTTTAAATTTTAAAGAACATAATTCCAAATTCAATTTAGAAAAATGTGTGATTTGCATTTGTTTTTCGTGCCGCCAAGATGAGTGAATCTAATGAAGAAAGTCGATTCATTTTATAATTTTACTACAAAAAAGGTATAAATGCAACGCAAGCCACGAAAAAAATTTGCGATGTTTATGGACCTAGTGCAGTGTCTTTGAGAGTAGCACAAATTTGGTTTAAGCGTTTTGAATCCGGAAATTGTGATGTCAAAGATGCACGTCTCTCTGGTCGCCCCATTACGGATAAAATGGATGCCATTTTTGAAAAAGTGGAGCAAGATCGGCATATCAGTAGTTACGAAAAAAACTGGGTACACAAAAAAGCTAGATATTAGGGTACCTCACGAGCTCACTGAAAGAATCCTAATAAACCGTGTACTCATTTGTGATTCTTTATTACGACGTCATGAAACCGAACCATTTTTGAAGAAGCTGATAACTGGTTATGAAAAGTGGATCACGTACAACAAGAACGTGCGAAAAAGGTCGTGGTCAAAGGCCGGTCAGGCTTCACAGACTGTGGCGAAACCCAGGTTAACTCGCAACCAGGTGATGCTGTGTGTGTGGTGGGATTGGAAGGGCATTATTCATTATGAGCTGTTACCACCAGGCAGGACCATCGATTCTGAACTCTACTGCGAACAACTGATGAGATAAAGCAAGAAGTTGAGAGAAAGCGGCCGGAATTAATCAACAGAAGGGGTGTGGTTTTTCATCATGATAACGCTAGACCTCACACATCTTTAGCCACTCAACAAAAATTAAGAGAGTTTGGCTGGGAGGTATTAATGCATCCTCCGTATAGTCCTGACCTTGCACCTTCAGATTTCCACCTGTTTCGGTCTCTTTAGAATTCTTTAGGCAGTGTCAGGTTAACATCACGAGAGGACTGTCAAAACCACTTGTCGCAGTATTTTGATCAGAAGTTCCAAAATTTCTATTGCAATGGGATCATGTCCCTGCCTACAAGATGGCAAAAAGTTATCGAACAAAATGGTACCTACATACTTTAGTTAAATGTAAATAAACTATATTAAAAATGTTTTGAATTTTATTAAAAAATGCGAAGGAACTTTTTCCCCAACCTATTATTTTACAGTTTGCTGTTTTATTGTTGTTTATGTTTGTAGAGGTAACTTATACTAGCTCGTCTCTAGCGTCTCGAAATAGACGACTAAAGAGTACAAAAAGTCCACGTGCACTATATAGACCGTTCACCTAGTGGTCAACAATGCATTCCCGAGGAGAATACAATTGGCTCGGTTCAAGCAGGCGAGGCTGGCTGTAAAAATGCTGCGAAATATCTTTCGACATAAAATCCACTGTATTTATAGAAAGTATTTTAGCTTTTTTAAAAAAACGAATCTTTGTGTGTGATTTGTGACTTGGTTACTCAGCTTTGTAATGATTAAACGGATCAGAATGAAATTTGGTGATCACCTCGGTGGTCGAGTGGAAAATTCTCGACTAGAGGCCTGGAGTCCTGACGTCGATACCGGGCCGGGCAAGGGAATATTAATTATAAATTATTTGAAATTATTCCCTGTATCCAGGGATTGGTAATGTCCGATGTCTGAGACCTCTGTCTACCTCTTCGGGGATAATGGGCGTGAATATATAAATTAAATACACACGTATATTGGATACTTTTGAATTCAGGATAACAAATGACTCCCGGGGCGGAAGCTATTATTCATATGACTGAGAAAACCAGTCAACAAAAATAATGATTTGCAAAATATCGAAAATAAAGTTGAAATTGAAAAGTGAACGAGCAAACAATATTCTTGTAAGCAACTCATTGTTAGAACGCCGATCTGCCCCTGTCATACATAAACGGGTTATGTACAATTTGCCGCGAACAAAAGTGGAATACGTGGAAAATTGTGTTAAACCTAAGAGCATTACGCGTTGCAACGGCCGGTTACTCCACGTGAGCACACCCGGCTACAAAGCCTCCGTACGTGAATCACACAGTTAACGAGAAGTGTTGCTTTATCATCAGTAAATCGTATGAAACCTCTAAATGTAAATAATTAATTAATTTTACGACATTGTACAAAGAACTTGAAAACTTCTTTAGCGGCGTTGAGCACTTTTTTTGAATGGGTATAATATGTTATCACAGTATATGTTTCACTTCTGCCGGCACTCGCGGAGTGCAACCCGTAGTTTCTTTTTTTGAAATACGCAAATTAATTTGTTGCGTTTGTAATCCCGCATATGGGCCAAGAAGGATAGCAATGGCTAACATATATGAAAAAATCTTTACTAAAGAAAATTACTGACTTTTTTTTATGTAACAAAGAAATTTTCCTAGTAGTGTATCGGAGAATCCCTTGTTCTAACTCAAACTCTACTTAATATAGAACGAATAGTACTAACTTAGTTCTTGGCCTTCTATTTTATTTTAAACTAAATAAATATATATATAGAAAATAGAAAATACTTACTAATATTATAAATGCGAAAGTATATGAAACTTGTTGGTTTGCTTTCACGGCTGAACGACTGGACCGATATTGCTGTGTTATGGCACACACGAAGCCAGTAAATGGTAAAATCTATGGTACGGAGAGAAACATGGGCTATATCAATTTTAACGCGAATATTCACGATTTTTTTGACGTTGTTAATGACCAATTTCAGTGTTTTAATAATAATTCCATGGTATGTATATTTATCCTTTTGTACAACATTTAATTTATACAAATATCTTGTAATAACTGGTACTTACAGAGAAAAACTTAATCGAAAAAGAAACATTTTCATATAAATCCTATACCTCGGATACGAATACGCTATTCCTTTGTTAACGATATAAAAGCTGTTCCTAATTCAAATTAAAAGCCAGATACCGTTTATCTGGCCATTGTAAAGGTATAAAAAAATACTAAACGATCTTAAATGGAATTAGTAGAGCTCGTGCAGTTCGTCCGTTACTACTAATACCTATTAGCGTGAAGCATTAGTGCACTTGTATTCTGTTGTGTTTCAATTAAATAGGTAAGCGGCCGGGTGAGCTTTAGGCACACGTGTCTTAAAACTAAATGCCTCAGGGTCGATAATCCACTGGCAATGCCTCCGGCATTGTCAATATCTGTGGACCACTTACCTGGTGGACCGTTTGTCTGATTGTCGACCTACTTGACAAAATAAAATACATTTTATGAACAGCTCTAGCAATAAGGCCGGCCGTTGTAGAAAACTATTTGTCTTTTGTCTTTGTTTGTTTGTTTGTTGCTCCGTCGTGGGGGTGTACGAGAAAGTGTGTTATATTCTTTGTTTGTTATTTTCCACAACTCCTAGCAGTCGGTATGTTGTTTCAAAATAGTTTCTCATACTACGACCATTGGGAAGTGGGGGTTACGGTTGTAATTTGTTTTTATTCTAATAAAATGTACTTCATCTGCGATTACTCAGTATTGAATGTAACAAAATATACTTACACATATTTTGCTTTTTATGCTGTTCTATGGTAAGAGTATCACTTTAGTACGGATCGAGTGGTATTTGTAATCTTCGTAATAGTTCGAATAAGATTTCTGGGGGATAGAAAAATTGGAAAATTTCCCCTGAGAAATGGAAAAATTTTAAGTGCCTTATCTCATATGATCTATGAGATTTTTGCATGAACTCAAGATCATAATTCACGATTCGACACATCGAAACGCATGCCGGGAACAGCAGGCTAATAATAAAATATTGCTGCTCCGTTGAGCTTTATAATAACATAGATTTTTAAAGCCAAAGATCTCAAGTGGTCGTTAAAAGAAGTCAAGTTTTGTATAACTTACACTTTTCCGTTAAAGGTGCGTTTGGGACAAAATTAATCATATTTATGTGGCAGAATAAAAAACGCAATGCGGCTTCTAAAAAATAATATTCAAATGGAACGTGCCTGTGTTATCCTTTGACGCAAATTTGTTTTATAATTCGTTATGCATCGTGGCTTCATCCGCATTAACAAATATGAAAATAGGTAAAATATAGGCCTGAGGCTAAATATATCAGTTATTGTAACGATAATTGGTTTTGGTAGATACATATGTATATGTATATATATAATAGCTGTGCCCCGCGGTTTCACCCGCTTTCTTGAGGGATGTTAGATTTTCCCGGGATCCAGGCTATAAATTGTCTATGTGCCAAGTTTTATCTAAATACCTTAAGTTGTTTTTGTGTTAGGTATAGAGTAACAAACATACATTCTCACAAACTTTTGCATTTATAATATTTGTTGGATAGTTGGATGACTATTCATGTATATACTATTTCACTAAAACAAAACTGAACGGTTTTGGATGAAACTTAGCGCAAAAATGGCCTAACCCAAAATTTTTCATATTCGGAATCTTCTGCAAAGTATTTAAAACATGCTAAAATTCAATACAAAACTTATTACTATAGGTGCACTATAGTTAAATTGATGTACTCGTATATTGTTTTAAAATTAAAACTGGTATCGCAGGGTGCGATTCCAAAGGAGCTTTCTGCCGCGCACGCTTATGCTGTGGAATAAGCTCCCTGCCGAGGTTTTCCCAAGGGAGGACAGCATGGGGTTCTTCAAGAAGGGTGTGAAGAGATTTTGCAGGGTCGGCAACGCGCGAGTGATACCCACGGTGTTGCAAGCGTCCATAGGCTGCGGTGACCGTTTACCATCAGACGGGCCGTCAGCTTGTTTGCTACCTTAGTAGTATAAAAAAAAAAAAACATGAATATACAACCACCATTATTGTCAAAGTTAAAGTCTGAAGCTTAGGCCACTTTTGCGCTGACGGCCTCATATAGCACATGTCCTAGAATAAGATAGATTATACTTTTATCCCGGGGGATGTTTCAATTCCCCGTGGGAATTCAAACGTGGGTGGAACCGCGGGGGACTGCTAGTATATATATAAGCGTAGCAGTGCATGTGTAGTGTATAATATATAATGTAGGATGGATGAAAAATGGAACGTTAGATGATGCGTGAAACGGGATAGTGTGAGAGAATGAGGTTTAGATATAGCGGAAGCTGAATGGTGCTGATAGTTTTGTTAAGAACTAGTACCTAATGTGCTTCTTTTCGGATTAAAATATATATTTTTATAACAACTAGCTTATGTTGACAAAGTTTGATTGTCCGCGTAAGGGTGTAAAAGCTATCAGAGGCTAACAAATTTGTACTTTCCAAAAAATAATACTAGATTTGTAATACATCTATATATTTATAAAAATTAATCCCTATTTCCCTTCGTCACGGCATCACGCATGGACGGCCGGACCGATTTCGCTAATTCTTTTTTCGTTGTGTTTGTTATTGTCAGGAGAAGGTTCTTATGAACGAAAAAAATAAGAAAGTTGCGCTGAAATTTAGAAAATCTAAGAAAACATAACGGCTTTACTAGCGCTTTGGCAATATAAACCTTTTTAATGTTACCTGTTTGACATTATTGTCAGTCTTTTAACAGTTGGTGCAATTGACAGAATGCGCGCTGCAAATATCGTTCAAAATAGAGACATGGGTCGGAATCAATAATCGAAAATAAAATAATTAATTTACAACTTCTATATAATTAAGTGCACAGTCCATTCAATCGGAAGATTCGAATTCAATATTCATAGTTAAGACAGGACAACGTCTGTCGGGTCAGCTAGTTTTTGATAAAATTTGTAATAAGATGTATGTATTATTAAATCTCGGTCCCGCATGTATATAACAGTATATAAATTATTAAACACTAATACATATTATAAAAAGGTGTTTTTGTAAATTTGCAGGTTGTAGGTTATAGAGTAATTCGATTTTGCGGAAATACATTGTTTTCCATTAACATATCAAACAGAAACAGTTTCATAATGATTCCAATCAACAAAGTCCATCATATACCTTCAAAGGATACGCTCTGCATGATTTATTAATTTCCATTGTTACACCTATCCGCACACTAGTGGTTTTTTCAGATAGGTGGGGATCACTAGCTCAGGAGGTATGATACCGTATGATGGGCCGTGGAGGTGTCCGTTACGTCCGATGGGTGTTACACTCAGGATGGGTGTATGGGTCAGAGTTTGGTTGTGATTCTATAATTCTAATAGGGCGCCACCAGCGCATGAACGCTGGAAAAGATTCTGAAGAGAAACAAACAACAAGTACGTTCCAGTTATGTATTAAACAATTAAAAATGATCAAGTTGTAAATATGTTAGATTTTATATTCAATTACATTTCTTACAAATTATGTTTGTTACATATTCTATTGTGTATATGTTACATCACTATTACTTAACTATTAAAATATACTGCCTAGTGGGCGGGCCCTTCCATTACAATATTCTGATATTCTATGATAATCATATTATCTACTGAATTAAAGGTTCTATTCTTTACTGTACACACTGGGCAACTGGCACTGTGACGACACTTGTTAAAGTTCTTTAATAGTAGGCAAGATGACCACTTACATGAGGTGTATGCATTAAACTACACATGTTCTTCAAAAGGGGGACAAACCATTGCAAATGTTGACAAGAGCATATCCTTGTGATGTAAGATTCACCGGAACGTAAATAGGGAAGTATAGAAGATATAGAAGAAATATAGGATGTATATAGAAGCAATAGAATAAATATAAAAGTTCTATAGAAGTGGGTATAGAAGCGGCACTCTGAAACAATAACACGAGTACGCTGTAAATCAGGAGACAATTACCATAAGGATTGTTTCTAAAGAAATGACCGAAGTAAAAGAACTTACCAACCGCTTCTATTCAACATAATGTTCACTCTTCGTGAGCATCCTTGATGTCAGGCGGACGGCCGGCCTGGCCACCATAATTGGTCTCCATCACGAAAATTTTCTACAAAAATAAAACAACAAATATGATACACACCATCAGTAGATGCGAGGCAGATGCCTAACAGATACTTTACGATCAAATACACACCTTTGAATTTGGATTTATAGACCTTGTTATGAGAGACCTCTGAGTTAAAATGAAGACCCCAAAGGAAATGGTCACAGACGAAAGATGTGCTGCCAAAGACAATTCATTCCTCTATACCGAAACTGATATTTATAATAATTTTATAAAGAAAACAACAATTAACCACTTGATAATTATCCCCGATTTTCACTGAAACGAAATATGTAATAAAACTGAAACAAATTAAAGATCCAACCAGCATTATTTTATGAGGTGACCAATATCGGAAATAGATAACGACGATTTCCAAACGAATACAAAAAAAAACAATTTAATTTATTTCAGAACGAAATTTCAATCTAAATGTCAAAACAATCCGATAACAAACAAATGATGGTATTACCTAAAAACAATAACAAGCTCTTATTTAAATATATGAAATTTCTCTATTCTAACAACAAATCAATATTGGAATACAGATACGTGAAAGTACTGCGCCAAATCACGCATTCCGACGAAGTGTCTCCTATCGAAATCCGTAGTGAAATTGTATACTAGCTAAAAAAACACAGTTGCAAAAACAACATGCAACACCATTGAAATATATTTCTCTGAAAAGGATTTCTCTGAATAGTTTTCTGGTTTCACATCAGTCAAACGAATGTGACGGCAGCATTAATACGTTGGACAGTAATGGGGTAAAAAGCCACGTAAATAAAAAAAAATGACGGCAATATGTAATGATTAAAAATTCAATATATGAAAATTTTATATTGAAATTAGGTACCCTCCATCTAGGGATTGCAATCCAGCAAAGCGAAATCCCGCGATCCAGCGGGATCCAGCACAATTTTTGGCCTTGTCATGTAGGATCCCGCAATTTCTTGGGGATCCGCAATGCGAACCCGCATAAAATACGTTCAAATAGTTTAACTTTACAAGAGGAATTAGAAATGCAGCTAAAACAAGACCATGAAGATTACACTAAATAAACAGAAACTACAAAAGAAACAAAATTCAAAAGATATTAAAAAACGAAATACATTTGAAACCAATGGAGTGAAAGGAAAGTATTTAATTTTGTTGCACGATTATTTATAGTGTAGAGGCAGAAAGAGATTTTTCCGCCGCTGGCTACATATGTAGTTCTCTATGAAGTACGTTGAGAGATGACACCATTGATGCCATTTGATTTTTAAGGTCATATTTTCAAAAAGAGAAGTGACTATATATTTTACTTTTTTTTATATTTCTAAGGTTGCGATTAATTATTTAGTAAGAAAAATTAAAAGACTAAATTTAAATTAAACTAAATTTATACGATGCTCTTTGTGATTACAAAAGACTGATTATAACTATTACCTCCGGTAAAGATTACAATTAATATTTTTAACTAGTACAAAAGTACAAAGTTCTACCAAATATTGATATTTTTTTATGTTTCTGGACTTAAACACTGGACTTGTTTCTTTTATTAGCCGCCCTGGTGAAATATTAGTTTAGGGAAAAAGTCATTTCGCATTATAGTATGTATGAACTTGTAATAAAAACTATATTAAAAAATGTTATGAATTTTCTTAAAAAATGCGAAGAAACTTTTTCCCCAACCTATTAAGTAGCCAATTAATAATAAGTAAGGCGTTGTTGATTTTTGTATTTTTAATAAAAGGTTGATTATAACCATAACAATGTTTATTATTTTGAATTACATAAAACACTACAAACTACGCGGGATCCCGCTGTAACGAAGTCATTCCATCAAAAATCCCGCGGGATTGGAAACAGTGCGGGATTGCAATCCCTACCTCCATCGTAATCTATACTAATATTATAAAGAGGAAAGATTTGTATGTAAGTATGTTTGTTCCTCTTTCACGTAAAAACTTCTAAACGGATATGCATGAAACTTAGCACATAGATAGAACATACCCTGGAATAACATATAGGCTACTTTTTATCCCGGGAAAATGTGATATCCCTCGGGAACGCGGGTAAAACCGCGGGGGATAGCTAGTCTTAGATATAAAAGGGGAAGCTGACTGACAGACATATCAACGCAGGGCCTAACCTATAAGGATTAGATACTTGAATTTTGCACAAGGATTCCTTTTATAACGTATGGGAGCAGTATGAGAGGTTTTTTTAAATTCACCCCCTAATGTGGTAAAACGGGGGTGCAAAATTTGTATGATACAATGTGTTTCCTTGGTCTGATCAACTTCAAACTAAACGGGGGTGAAACCGCGGAGGATGGCTAGTACCTATATATCGAGAAGACTGATTTAGCAATAAGTCTTAATATTATTCACTGTTATTAGTGTTTCTGTTAAATAGGTAAAGTGACCAGTAAAATGACAGGCACACGAGACTTAACAAATTCACGTCTTAGTGTAGACAACACATTGGCGATGCCCTTGGTGTTGCATATATCCATGGGCGGCGATGACTACTATTCATCAGATGAAGCGTCTGTCGGCTCCTTGACATAAAAATAAGCGTTGTGTGCTTACCATCTTCATCCACATCATCACTTACCGTGATGAGATTGTGATCAAATGCAAGCGCATAAATAACGATAATTTAAAAAGAAATTTTAGATATCGCCTATTCGTGGGAAATATTCCCGAAAGGTATTTAAAAACGAATATAAGTACTCATTTCATAGACACAATGTGTCTTTTTGACTTCTGTAATCATACCAAAGATAAATACAGCATTAATATTTTTCATGGAATGAACGTTAAAATATTAAAAGCATCAATATAGTTTCTTTTAATTATGAAGATCACAGTTACCAATAAAGTTTCTCTCTTACTTTATATTTATCTGCATATAAAAGAATTAATATAAGTACTCATTTCATAGACACAATGTGTCTTTTTGACTTCTGTAATCATACCAAAGATAAATACAGCATTAATATTTTTCATGGAATGAACGTTAAAATATTAAAAGCATCAATATAGTTTCTTTTAATTATGAAGATCACAGTTACCAATAAAGTTTCTCTCTTACTTTATATTTATCTGCATATAAAAGAATTATATGAACTGAACGGTTTCAGGCGGTTATCGACTGTAATGGGATCCAATTAAATAAATAAAGCTCGAGGCCAATACCGGCTAGACGTATTTATAAAGAACCTAAGAATATTGAGTTACAGCTTATTATCAAATATATATATAAGGTATGTTATATACATTGATAAACTTTATCTCGTTTTAGTGTCCATGTCGCAAACATGGAAACAAGTATGAGTCAAATGAACAAATGCGCTTTGAACTTATGCCGAAACCTTTTGAATTAAAATCCTCGAATTATTTTGTGAGTTATTTAACTAAAGCTTTCCAGGTAGCGAGACGGGAAGGATATTAAATTTTACTGCTGTTAATAAACATTTTGAAACTACAAGATAGTTTTGTTACATCACGTGAAATATTTTTCTTAATATAAATACTTATGCGATGCTAAGTTATTTTCGTTTACCAACCACATTTTGGAATATGGAAGCTGGAATTTATGCCGTCAATGTTAATAAACTAGATTCCACCCGACGGCTTAAAACCAGTTGTATTTCCCCGTGTAAAAGCGCATGTTTTCAAATTCTGCTCATAATACTGTTGTGTGAGTTTCATTCAAATCCATTAAAAATCCAGCGTGATTGAGTTAGAAACATGGAAACGAGGAAGTTGGCAAAAAATACATCAACAGTGAAATCCTGTACGATGGAGTTACGTAATACTCACAGCTAAGGATATACTATTAACACCTATTACATTTTCCCCATCAAATATCGATCAATAGGTCAAAAGGAGTTCAAGTAAAAGATATTACGAAATAAAAGAAAAACGTCTTTAATATTCTTAGGATACTTAAAATCACAAGCTTAGAGTTTTGCAAGTCGTTGTAATTGTATTGTTGTACAGGTGTTTGTCACGGATGGGAATGGAACCCACGACCTGTGGCTTGATTGTTTTTGTATTTAACCAGCCTCCCGACACAACTGTCGTGCTTACGAAATATTAAGTTTCTTATACGATTTTATTTTACCTACAACGTATGTAAATCTTTCCAAATTTGCTATTAATCAATCACTTGCTGACGTCCGATTGAGTTGAAGTACCTTCTGTAGTGAAGGACCTAATAATGAAGTTGAAATAACACATATGAACTTCTAATTAACTTTTTAGTTCAGCTTTTTTAGAAAGCTTACTGTAAAATGAAATTGTATATTTCCATTATTTTTATCAATTACATAGGAGCTCAAATGCCTCGAGGTGAAATAGGTATGGCGGTTGTATTAATTAATAATGGAGAGTAATGTTCATGTATATGGGCAATACCCACAAAGCATGATCCTCTAGTTGTTTTTTCATCCGTACATAGTGGCCTTTTTAACCATCTATTTGTATTATTGAATAATGAAAGCATTTGTACATTGAAATTCGGCAATTAGCTGAATTGCGTTTTAGATATATGATGGCACCACACTGTAATCAGATAACACGTGCATATCGCAAACCGGAAGCGGAACCGACACCAATTCATTTAATTTGTTTGCATATGTCCAGCGCCCAAATAAATCCACGATCCGTTTACAGTGGCAAATTCGTTTTAAATTTTTTATAAAGTATTTTATAAATACTTAACGAGACCTGAGGTTGGAGCGCCGTAGCCTTTTAGTTTTCAATAATCTGTTTGACAGTTTAACGAGATTTTGTTATTAATCGAAACCGTAATATTCGGAACTATGATAAATAATTATGTAACCGGAATTGCTCGAGTATCTAGGAATTATTTTAGGAGTACATATTATAATAATTAATTCCTATGTAACTGCTTCCAAATGACATTTTAGTTTTTAAGGATCTGATTGACAGTATTTTAACGAGATTTTTTTATTAAGCCAAGCCGCAATATTTGGAACTATGATAAATAATTATATTGCCGGAATTAATCGAATATGTGGGAATTGTTTTAGGCGTGCATATTAATTGATATCTATGCTACTGATTTCAAAGGATATTTTAATTGAAATTTCAATTGATGCTGGTTAAACTGTTTACAAAACATTTTCTACAAACCGATTGACCTGGTCAAATTAATTCTATACCACGAACTCTATTATTAATTGTATATCATGAAGGCTTGCACCAAATTATTTATAATAGCAACATTATTATTATTTAATAAAAAGGTAAAGTCAAAATATTGAAGTACCATTTTCTCTTTTGTTTGTAAATTATAAGCTAATTAAAGCTATCACAATTATGTTGAATGTAGTTGAGATTCTTAGTAAGTTTATTTACCAAGTCTATGGACATTTTGGTTGTAGCTTCAGTAACTTTAAATTTGACCTTCATAAGTACCCACCTAGGGCCTAAACTGAATAAATGGTCTTGAATTTTGAATTGAATTTTTTAGAATATCAGTGACTTTGCTAAAGTTTTGTAGGCCCTAAGACATAAAGTTGTTATGGCTAATGTGCCTGAAATATCAACGTATAACTTTCTAACTGCTATGCAGTAGTACAAGTGCACTTCTGCTTTACGGCGGAAATGCACTTGTAGGACTACACCAAACAAATTCTCCACTAAGTGCCCTACTACTCCTTAGTATCCCAGGATATTTATTTCATCATATTGCTTATCATACTATGCGTTGCTGCCTATTTGTGGCAAAAAATCTTGGCCTTCAACTGAGATGAACCGGCAAGAAACTCAGCAAGGATTTTGATCTAATCTGACTTTTTGACTTTTTTACTATTTAAATGTTATATATTTTTATATTTTACATTTCCAAAATACTTAATATACTTATACCCAAAAAAAAAACAAAAAAAATAACAAGATAGTAATTTAAAACACTATATTTATTACCTAAACACAAATTAAAGGTGCACTGTGCAGAGAGCAGCTATTACCATCCTTATCTTTAATATTATGAACTACCATGTAATACGATTTTGTAATTAATGAACTGAAGTTTTTGTTACTTAAATCGGAATTTTATTATTGTACTGAACTCAACTACCAATAAAGGACATGTTAACTTTAGCTAGTTTCAAATATGGAACAACCCTTTGTCTTGTATTAATATTATGGATATCCAATTTTGACTCAAAGATTCCAATATTTTTACGTATAAACATTATATTTTCATGAATAAAATGTGATAATAAGTCATGTCATCTGTAAGGGAATAATGAGTGACGGAATAACAATGCGGTCTCTTTGATTTCTCTTTGTGTGTCCGTCATTATACGTGAAAGGTCCACCCTGATTGAAATCGGAAAATATATGCATGATATTCTACGTGAATGCTAACGAGGTGTGAACATTGATGAAATTTTATAATTAAATTTTCTTTTACAAATTCAAACTGCATTTTATATTAAATTTTCACGGCACAAAATAAAGTTACGTTTCGCCAAATAGCAATAATCGACAACCGCTTCATAACAATGAAACAAGTGGAACATGAAACGCTTCCTCATTTAATCAAGGCCTGTTTTTTCAATCGCCAGATATCCCCAGTTTATTTTGTATACTTTATTTTCGGACTATTAATTTGAATTCTGTACAGTTGAATAGGGTTCCTCAAAAATAATTATTTATAATAGGATCATTTAGTTGTCCATCTGTCTGTCAAGACACTTTTTCTCTAGAACACTTAGGTATGCGGTCCCTTAAAGTTGAAAATCAAGTTTATTCACTTAATTAAATCAAAACCTATAGGGTACTATAAGCATATACCTTTTGAATCATAAAATTTGGTAAGAAACAAGGTCTCAATCAAAAAGCATAAAAGATTCATTTGCAGTCTACACAACATCTACAAATTAACACTTGCGGTTAGGTAATTGACCATGACGTGTAACGATATATCGGCGATTCTTTCGACTACAAAGTAACATTTTTCTTTTAATCCGACTTATTCTTTCGTTAGAGCAATGTTTGAAGCTTTCATAATTAATTAACTTAAGTAATTTACCGTATCTCTCGATTCAATTGAAAAAGAAATGAGATCTGTTACACATGGAGTATTTTTACGCTCACGAAGGCCGATCCAGGAGAGTTTTTATTTCATCGACAAAGTAAAACAATGAATGTGCTATATTTAATGGGTCACTAGGACTACGTGGATGTTGGAAATATTCACCGAACGCAACAAATAGGGCACAATATTTACCAGTTTCCATCTACCTACCTACCCCAGAAACTTTGATCAGCTATGACACACCATTTTGTCTGTCAGTCTGTGACGCAAAAAAAAATATTCGACCGCGGAAATCCACCAAAATCGCAAGTAGGTATTGTGTAGATTATTGACCTGCATTAGGTAATAACATCGAAAGATTTTGGAATATTACTGTCGCCCTGAGAGCTTAGTCACGTGTTTATGTCGAAAGCAAATTAAGTATGAATCAAAGAACACAGCCTTCTCGAACTTAATATTTCCGTTTACAAAAGTTATTGTAAAAAAGTATAAACTTTTTCTTGCGACAATTGGGAAACGAATTCACGGCAAAGGGGCTTCGTAGCCAACTGTTAAAGTTTTGCAATTTTGTAAAACTAAGTGAAAGTATGCTGGCACAATCTTTGACGCACGAGCGACGTTTGATGACGCAAGAGTACAATATTAAATAGCAATTTATTTTAAACTGAAGTTAAATTAAAACAAAGGTGTCACGTTGTCGTCAAAAGATCGCTTGAAGGCAATGGTCTTCTATTGTCCGTCATAAACATTACTTTACCTAAATGAAACTCTATTTCTTTATCTAATGATGGAAAGAGTCATGTTAATTTTAAAATGTAAATAGTTCTTACAGTTGTAATTTTTTTTAATTTTTAGATGGTTTTAATGTACACAAGGATATGTCCATTAAAAAGGTTTGACCAGAGTATTTAATACAATAAAACAATTCAATTCACTGACAAACTAAATAAAAAATAAAGAGATCAATAACCAAAGAAACAATAAGTAACTAAAGGCAACAAATAAATAAGTAAAACGTTGTTTAATAAAACCTTGTCTAAGTCATAAAAGAAATAAAATGTACGTCACATATTCTGGTCGCCAAACCCTTTCATTAGACACCCATGAAACAGAAAGTATTTTAGAATTAATTTCTACCAAATTATCTTGTCGGCCATATTGGATTCGGAATGACGTCACTTAGCTTATCGCGCGATGTCAAAAACAATTGAGTGTGCAAAATTTCAGCTCGATCAGATAGGGGACCCAGTTTAAAATTCAGCTGCGTGATATGACCCAAACACACACACACACGTATAAAGTTAAACACACACATACCCACACACACGTATAAAGTTAAATAAAAGCTTCTATTAAGTAAATAACTATATTGTATTTTATTTATGTTTACTTAATATTGTAGAACTTATTAAAGTTCGTTTTAAATACTATTTAATATTAATAACGTTATTTACGTGAAATGAAAAAGCTTTATATTTTATTTCATACATCTAAAGGTACCGTCCTGCGGTTTCACCTGCCCTAGGGATTTTATGTATTCCGGATCAATAGCACACCCTATGTCAGTCGGGAATAGTTTACGTTCAATCTGCCACCTTATTCCGAGCCGCTTCACGGAGGCCTCGGAGAGCTTGCCTCTCACGTGATAGAAGTACTAGATAGTAGTATTAACGTAGTAAGTGCTGTTACTTACTACGTTAATAGAGAGACAGAGCGTAGAAGCCGCGACGAAACATCCTAGAGTTAGTGTCATTTTCCTTACAGAATCGAGACCCAGTAAAAAAATGTTAAAAATAGGACCCGATTTTACCCTCCAATTACACATAATCTCACATCATTCGCACTCTATATGTCGTTAGTAAGTATAAAAGCCATCTCATTTCATCCTATTTAAATAGAAATAGATGGACAGAGATTTGTATGACAAAATCAACACTATTACCATTCTGATACAGACCTAAGGGCACCGTTGTTCATAATTAATAAGTTCCCTTACGTAACACGTTAATCTATGAAGCCTCTAGCAATCTCGAAACTAAATACATAATTGCTCCTGGAAATAGCACGCAATCACCGATTGTAACTGAACAATGAAGTAGTTCGACTGAGTGTTTGTAACTTCTATGATGTAGTTGTTCGATTTCGAATCGTCACAGCAAATGAATTAAGCTTTTCACGTTGGAAAAATAGAATTAGAAAAGCGTCAGACGCTTTTGTTGATCATTAAAGTGTTGCACTTATAAAGCTTTTAGGTTATATAGCCATGAGTACCACAGGTATCGGATTCACTTCTCATTTACAACATATGTCTTAGATATGTTTGGGCATGATATGGTTTCTGGTGGGGGGTTAGTTTGTTGTTATTTACAGGCTTGAATGTTGTTGGTAATCTAATTTCATACACTGGATAAAGAACTGCCATAAAAAAACATTTATATAAATTTACCTGTTAGTATGTTTGCGACAAATCTTGCTACACAATTTTTTTACACATTTTAGACTAGGTTCAATTGCGCTGAAATTTTGCATAATCATTTGTTTGTTTGACATCGACTAGCGAAGTAATGTCATTCTAAATCTAATAAGGCAGACGTGATAGGATGGTAACTTATTAATTAATAAGCCATCTCCATGTCATGGGTATCTAATGAAAGGGTTTGCAATGCAGCATAAGTGACGTCAGTTTTATGGCTTGAAGCTTGTTTTATAGAACGATAATTTTTATTGCAATTATATTACATTACATCTGAGGGTAAGGTATAAGTATGATATTGTGTTGTGGCGAACCAGAGGACGATCGGGTACTTCGGTCTTGTCTTCTTATACGGTCTTAATTAGCTCGAGTTAAAAACCTTTTAATCAACCCCAGAGTCCAATGTCGATTTGCATACTAAATCTTTTGTCCATTTTGTTTTATCCTATCAAGTCATTTAGTCATCTGTCCGTCTGTCTAATCGGCCAGTCATATCAGTATGGAACCGCAACAGGTACATCATTTAATATGCTTAGAGACACGTAGAGTTTAGTGTCGTGTTAACATAGTATGTTTCTACCTTAATATTAGGAATGCGAAAGTGTTTTGTGTGTTACCTCTGACGCCCCAACGGCACAACCCATCGACACGAAACAGACGTGCAGAGATTTTTAAGTCGGGAAAACATTATATCCCTCGGGAACGCGAGTGAAACCGCAAGGCAGATTTTAGTTATTTAACAGTTGAACAGCATTTTGCGGAGTATTAGCTATTCCAGTTCGCGTCGTGAGCAACAAATAACATCATCATTTATTAACTTGACAATGCATACATTTGATATCTTCTACGTTTCATCGCGAAATAGATCGTTAGCGTCCATAATTTAACTCTATTTCGTATAAATTCATTTGTCTATTATACCAGCCGTCCCCATAATGGTTTTTAAAATATCTACGAGCCTACGGGTGCATAAAAAATCCATAGCTTCTAGCGGTTTCTGGAATTTTTGGCTTTGAGAAAATACTAGAATTTTCCTATTTTCTTTCCCTTATTCGGACTACTTCGATGTGCTTACAAACAACCAAAAATTTATTTATTATTATTTTCTGTATAAATATCGCTATCCATATTCCAATAAATATCGCATTACAAGCGTTGGTTGGTTATTAATATGATTAATTTAATCCAATAACCCCGGGGCTGTTACATTATATAAAATAACTATGTTGCGGCCGCTTCTGATACATATATTAATACTTTTAAATATAACTATCTCCGGCGGATTCACCCGCGTTTCGGAAGAATGTAACATTTTCTCCAATAATATGTCGATGTCACTGCTTATAAAATCAGCTATTTGCCAGTGAAAGTTCCGTAGATCGGCCGGACAAACAGGCAGACAGACAAATGTTTTATTAAACTTCATTTTTATTATATGTTGTTATTTTGACATTACAAACATACATTTCAATTATATTTATTTGTATAGATAAATACATACATAGACTGCTGAAATTACGATTCTTTTGGATTTACTGTAGTCGGATGAAGAGAGATTGGATTATGTAAGTTTGTTTATATATCTACCTATATATTATATGTACATTATTCCAGACATAGGCTATGTTATAATTCCGATAGAGTACATTAAATACTTCAGAAATTTAGGTGAAACTGAAATCGAAAGCAAAATTTTATTAGCCGTGCATTTGCTCTGCAGATTAACGAGAAGCGCTTAAAGTTTCTCCTGAGATATTTAATATTCCAGAATAATTCCCCGATTAAAGGTAAGTTTGCAGAGTAAAAGTTTATATTTGTGATTACCTCCGTATCGGAAAACTTGAATGGCGTTTGAGAAATAGCTTTTAATAAAACTGCACTTCTAAAATATCTAGCGTTGGAATAAACTACACGGGAAGCTATAAAGGCGAGAAGTTTTCCAGTCTATGATTAATAAACGACCACTCATCTTGCCGCCTATAAACTGGACTACACAAACAAAGTATGAATTTTGCAGCAGAAATATGGCTGTCCATGTTTTTAATGCACTCCATTGGTTTTTGCATTATTATAATCTGCCCACCGTTGAAAATAATAGGCATTTAGTGGTAAATCATTTTATCAATGAATATTTTATAATTAAAACATGGAAGTTATATTAGCTTGATGGCTGCAGAATAATTCAGTTAATATGGTTCCGTGATTCGCTTCGTCATATAAAAAATGGCATCTGACCTATTCATGAATTTTTAATGAAATACGAGGTATTTGGTGGTGTGGTATTGGTTTTCAGTTCGTCGGATTATTTTTGAAGTAAAACTTCTTTAGGCGCGACTAGGGAGTAACTCAGATTTTTTTTCTGACGGAAGTAACGTTCTGAAAAATAATGTATAGTTTATTTATGGGAGTAGTCTTACTATGCTCTGTGCATGTATAATATGTATATAATTTTCAGTCTTATATTATAATAATAGTTATTGCATTAGTTCATTCTAGTTTATATTCTGTTACTTAAAAGTAATTATATTGACATTTTAATTGTTTTCTTCTGACGTCCGTTTTTTCTCATCAAATACTCTAATGGCTATAGAAGGCAAACTTAAAATAAGGATCTAATCCACGTGTAGCTAGCTATATACATATATGTATGGGTAACACTGCGAATATACAACTGCTGTATAGTTACATTATGCATTGTTTACATGAATAACGTGCAGTTGGCTGAAAATATTAAAACCTCACATTTTGTAATAAATAATTTTCTGACGATTGCGACATTCTATAATATTCAATAACAAGGTTATATTGGCATGTACTGATCTAACCTTGAATGAAATGGCGGAGTACCAGGAACCTTTTACCCTTTCTTGAATAAATAAAAATTTGATCTATCCATGAATATTTTTCGACTTCAATCAACAACGCGTTTTGGTACAACGATAGATGCTGTATTTTCAAGAAAAGTAGCAAATTTAGAAAGTAAAATTTACGTTTCACATTATAGTTACAACAAACCTATAATTTCGTACATAAAAAATTATTATGACATTCAAGTAGGTATCTATTTCGAGTGAATAATATTAATATAACATTTGAATAGTCTTTGTAAAGCACATGAATAATAAATATAATTAAATTATAATATGATTAATCTTTTCATTTTATTAAGTTTTACTTCAATCGCGCGTAAAGGTTACACGCACACACTTTTTTTAATGAATGTTCTTCGATTACTATAAGACGCCTGGACCGATTTGGAAAAATCTTTTTTGTTTGAAAGGTTTAATATCATAACCATAATAGGGGTCATCAGGGCCGGATCTGATGATGCGATCCTAGAGAAATTCAGTTCGTAAATAATAATGAGCAAAGTTTTTAATACCTTTGCTTTTTTATTTTAAGAAATTTCTTTACTTATAGAATCATCAACTGATTAGCGTATCCAAGGTTTAACAGTCGATTGAGAAATTGTCCCGCAATTACGATATAATTTTTGTAAAGTTGAAAGAGGTACAGTATTTAAGCCTAGCCGCACACACTCGCGACAGCGACAGCTCGCCTCAGTGAGCGTTGAGGAAGTGCACGAATTTATTTTATTGAGACGACGTCTTTCATAACAACTAGTCGCCGACGCAAGCAACAGCTCCGCGTCTCCTCGCGGCGTGGCGGCGCCTAGACGCGGTGAACCGAGAGGAAAAAATCCACGCAATTTATTTTATTGAGGCCGCGGATGGCAACTGATGGTCAAGAGAAGAACTAGAGAGGCAATTGTTCCCGTTCTCATAGCAAAGTGTGTTGGCTTTCCTCCATTTTGAATAACTTGATTCGTGATAGAAAAATAGCTCTCAATAAAACTGCAGGTATAAAATATTCACTGTTGTATAATAAAATGTAAAAAAAGTAATAAAGACTAGAAACTAATTGGAAAACTATCACGGCGAACGAGTTTTCCATTCCATGATTTAAACAAATATATAAAATTGATGCGTCTATTTGTGAGTTAACAGCTTTTTTAGTAAACGCACATTGATACCATATTATAACCAAAAACTTTTTTTTTCCTGTTTACTTATTTCAGCCAATCCCTGGAATATCAAGAACAATTTTGACAGGATAGTTAATGTTCTTAGGAGTAAATTAGGCTTTATCGAAAGCGGGTGAAACTGCGGGAACCACTAGTTATTAATACAGAACAAGCATAACTTACACATGTCGATAGACCTGGCGTGAGTACTGTAACCTGATTTCTACGTGAGTAGTCTACTACCGTGCATGTTGTACTTCGCTTTAACCAATACATTTTCAATAAGTTAGTGCTTAGTAGTTGAGCAAAGTTTGCCGGAGAAGTACTCTCGATACATCTATTTCGACAGTGATGCAGTTAGTGCATCTGTATTATAGTTTAAGAAATTACAAATACGTGAGACTTAGTAACTTCTTGTTTCTGAGTAGACAACTGCGTCCAGCGGTCGGACATGGTTTGTATGTTCGTCGGTCTATTTGTGTATAAAGGGCTATTTTAGTAAACAAGTACTGGTCAAAACTTGACCATAATCATCTTACTACTATTAATGTCGAAGTTCGGACACATGCATGTTTATTACTCAATCACCCCAGAACTGCTAAATACTGCAGACATACAGAGATATGTATGTATATTCAAGTCTGGATCACATAGGCTACTTTTTATCCCGGGAATTTTAAACTTCCCTCGGGTACAGCTATTATACCATACAAGCTGACCCGGTAGACCTTATCCTTATCCTTATTGAAGACATTCAATGAATATTAAATTCGAATTCTTGACAATTAAACTTTTAATATTAGGCGTGATGGCGCTCTAAACTAACCGTGATGAAGAAACACTTCTTAAAAAGTTCACTGCACTTTACAAAATAATTTTCCGATTGAATTGACTGTGAAACGGTGCACGTGTGCACTAAGAAATGGTAATTAATTATTTTATTAATATAATTCCGACCCGTGCCTCTATTTTAAACGATATGGTCAAAGGACTGACATTTATATCATACACCATAAGGTTACATTATAAGAGTTTATATTGTCAAAAACGGTAAGGTTACATTCGAAAAGTTAATATGGTCGTTATGTTTTCTGAAATTTTCTAATTTTACAAGCAACTTTCTGATTATTTTTTTCATAAGAACCTTCTCCTGACAATAACAAACACAACAAAAAAATAATTAGTGTAATTGGTCCAGCCGCCCATGCATGATGCCGTGACCAAGGGAAATAGGGATTCATAATAGGTATGATTATCCAAGCTTAAAATACTTTATGTTTCCAATTTATTAATAACTAAACTAAAGCTCATTAATTACTACTAAACAAATATAAAAATCAATTCACAAAATGGTACTAAACAATTTTGTCGCTGCCCATTCATACAGTAATAAAATTAAAGCCTATTATGGACGAGCAAAGTTATACAAGAACAGAATAAAACCCAAAGTGCCGCTTGCACTGGTTTCTCGAAAACGAGATGTTTCGTGTGATGGGTGATGGGCGTGTCATTCATTTATGGAATAGACAGTAGTATGTTAAGGTACTTTTACATTAGACACGTTACCCGTGACGACTCTAATAATTGTAGGACCCCGTTGAGTGTGGGACATACTAAACATCGACTTGTATTTGTAATCTCTTGCACTACGTCGACGAGCCAGCTGGCATCCTCATTCATGACAAACATTTGTGTGCATGAACATGTCTGTTTGTTCTGTGTTTGGAATGTTTGGGATCAGATGATCTTGTGTAAAGAACGTCTAATTTGCCGAAAACTGTGCTCCCTTGCAAGTGTCGGAATGCACAAATAAGAGGTGCAAAGATCTTGATGGATCCAAAACTTCAACTTACTAAATTGTAACCTGTTACACAACATCGCACTCTGTTCATCGCTTCCCCTTCATTATTTCCCATCAAGTTCTGATGGGAAATAATATCTTGACGTAAATACTCGCGGATGGGCACTCCTTCGTGGAAATGCTCCTTTAAACAAACAATTTTCTCCTTACTCAAACGTTTACCGGTTTACCAAGAAGCACGCTGAAAAGCTTAAGTAGTTTATTGCATTTTGAGACTCAATAATAAAAATGTTGTACAGCTTGTTATTTTTAAAAAACTACCTTGTGACTTGCGTGGGCATCTCCTTTATAAGAAAATTATATTATATTTATGTGACTGTAAAAGCCTGAATATAAGTAAATCTTTAGTATCACTCTTAATTCATACAAGCCTTACCTTTTTTCTTAATTTTTTTTTATTGGGCCTATTCCTATGGATATCCAGTACATTTTGGGTCCGCCTAATTTTTTCCTTTACCGAAACCTCAAGCTCTTTGCATGATTCTAATCTACTACTCTCGTCATGGAATTTGACAGCATTACCAACCTCCTAAAACAAGCGTGCTAACCAATTTAACCAGATACTCTGACTTCCATACACAAATTGTGGATTCGAATCCCACCCGAAATGTCTGTTTGTTCTGCGCCGAGTACATATTAAAGTAATTAATAAGTAGGTACTAGTGAACGCCTAACGAACCAAATTCTATTTTTTTTTAAGTTTGAATGTAATTGATTTTTTCAGAGTATATCCTCTATAATCCTTGCATAGAACTTTTTGTATTTTCTTCTATTACGTCAGTTGCGAGCGCGTACAAAAGCGTCATTATGTATTTTGCATTGGCTGTATGAACGTAATATATGTGTGTGTGTATGTCAAACACATGGAAGTGAATGTCATGATTTTTTGACGTGACAACGTCTAACATAATAAATCGATAAACGCTGGCTACATACACCAAAAATTGTCCCGTTACACTCATTGTCCCGTTGTTAATTATTCTTGCGTTTTAAAAATCTGATGACTAGTATAATTTCAAGTATTTGGTCTTTTATTATTAAAGAAAGTAGCATCGGTCGACGAGTGCAGTTAAAATAACTTATGTTACAATTGTCTAAAAAATTATGGTGAATCATATAATTGATGATAGATTTTTGATTACAATTTATTTTTATGAAAACTTAAGGTAAACGCCAGTTTTTTTAATTAATTACAAGTTATTAAAATAATTTTTAAAAATATTAACTATAAATTATCAACATTTCATAATTTTTTTGTTATGACGTTGTCACGTTAAACTATCGTCCGTAAATCGACTTTACAGACAACTATTTTGTCTTAAATTAATTAAATATTTTGCTAATAGAGGTTGCTAATTAAATAAAAAATATTAGCTATCTGCAGTACTTCTCCTAATAAACTGTAACTGTGCATAATCCTCCGTTTGCGTAATTCTCGTAGAAAGGGGTATAAAATCTTTGCTTCACGTATTAATATTATCATTTATTCTGTTACTATAATATGCGCTGTGGGAAAACAAATATCCCAGGATATTTATGTATAGGACTGATTTGGCGTATAGCTTATTACTTTTAATAAATGTTTCATTAAACAAGTTATTTGATGTAAATATTACTTACTTTCATTATATTAGAAGGCCAGAAATGCATTTTCTGAGCCATTTCCGTCCTCAAAAGCGTTTTAATATAACGACATTTATGAATAGGGCAAAAAAGGTAAAGCTGGATAAGCGGTTGCCTCAATTCCTTTTATCCATTGTTGTTGTGATGCTTTTCTCTTTAATAAAAATCTTGATAATAAATGTTGCAAGTTCAAACTAAATACATCTCTGGGTCATTTATTTTATTTACTGCCATCGAATTCTAAAATAATGACTTAGACTATGGTATTTATATATATTTTCTATTCACACTTCTACGGCCTCTTAGGTGTCGTCGAGCGACGCGTCTTCGTCGTACGACGAGATTAAGCACACACATTTATTTAGAGTGTCCTAATTGAAGCTAACAAGTTATCGCACGACCACAGAAAATACTTAACAAAGATCGTGCGATCTGTTTAATTGTTGTGGAATCAAAGCTACAAAATCTCGTTCTTTTATGGTCTACGACTTTTTTTTTTTTAAATCACTTGCAATTTTCGATACAATATTGCTCGACACTAAAAACATTCATGAAAATCAGTTTATAATTTTTTTTGGGGTAAGTTATACAGCGTTACTACGGTTCTTAAATATTGTGAATAGACTCGTTATAAGGCCCCATTTAATCTCCTTTCAGTTTTACGGGTAGTTTTGTAACATCCTGTATACAATTTGACAGGCCAGTTGGCTTGGTGGTTAGCGCTCTGACTGCCAAACCGAAGGTCGCGGGTTCGATTCCCACCCAGGACAAACATTTGTGTGCATGAACATGTCTGTTTGTTCTGTGTCTGGGTGTAAATATCTATTTAAGTATGTATTTAGAAAAAAAAATGTCGTATATGTAGTATATCAGTTATTTGGTTTCCATAGTACAAGCTCTGCTTAGTTTGGGACCAGATGGCCGTGTGTAAAGAATGTCCCGGGGATATATATAGTATTACAATTCTATTTTTTTTTTCTATTATTAAATGCATAAATTATAAATCAGATGTTAATCCACACAAATGTTTATCTGGAGTAGAAATCGAACCCACGCTCAAGCCAACTGGCCTGTCAATACGTGTACTAATAAAAATTTTAATAAATAAAATAAATACTCAATTAGATATTTACACAGAACAAACAGATTAATTCACAAATGTTTGCCGGAAGGCCGCCATCACGTCTGTCAATATCACTAAATACAGTTTAATATCTATACAAATAAATAAATTGAACTGTTTATTTGTAATGGCCATACAACATCTAATTACCAAGTACATATTTGACATAAACCATTACCTTTTTACACAATACAAACACTTTTTTTTATATCTGTCTCTCTGTCTGTCTATTCCAACGGATCTTATAATAAAACTGGATGTTATAAGCAGTGGAGGCAGCTGGTAGATACATACATAGTTGACATTGCATTTCTAAGTCAAGAATATCTATTGATAAAATAGATAGGAGGAAATGTAAATAAACATTGATACATCGCTGAATGAAGTTTTCCCAACATCCTTTTTGAACATATTTCAAAAAAGAAATTCAATCCAGCGCTTGAAAATTGCCATGGAAGTAGCGAGATATCGGCACATCGGACGGAATCGAATAGACGTGATAGATAAAGTGGAATCGCATCGGAAATAAGAAGTGATTGCAAATAGTTGAGCGCTTCATCTAGAAATATCCAATCCGGGTTTACAAAGTTCGCATTTCTCTCAGAATATTTTTTATTTTATTTCAGATCATTTAAGGTTGTGACACAGTTATTGAATAAGGTCACGGGTTCGATTCCTAGAGCTTGAGCTTTCGGGATGGAAATTATGTAATAAATGTATTGTAGGTAATAGTGTGTATTGTTACTGCAGGGTCCGTCTCGGGAAGTATACATATACTTATACATTTCTGCCTTAAAGTAGTAGTGCGTTGTAATTTCATCGGCTTTCATGAGACTTAACAAACTTCACGTCTCAGGGTTGACAAGGCATTGGCAGAGTTGCAATTGTCCATCGGCGGGGGTGACCACTTACCATGAGGTGGATGGACCGTCAGCGTAATTGCCGGCCATATGATTTAAAAAATAAAAAAAACCATAGCACGGTAGGGTGCTTGTAGAACCTACCTGTCTGGTCCACTCTCACGCTTAAAATCTGTCGTTAAGTAGCCATTAGTGTGGTTATCAGCAATAGCCACATCTTCGCATACCTAGGTGACATTTGAAAACTTAATCATCATGAGTCCTTAGGTCAGAAGGCCCATCATCAGTAGAAGTGCTAATTTGCATACTGGTGACAAATCCTACAAATATTATAAATGCGAAAGTTTGTGAGGATGTTTGTTAGTCTTTCATGCAAAACTATTTAACAGATTTGGGTGAAACTTGGCTCAAATATATGTAGATTATAACCTGGATTCATACACGGATAAATGTAACATCCCGCAGAAAAGCGGGTGAGACCACGAGGATTAGTGGTTGAAAAAATCTACTTATAGGTTAACTTAAATTGTAACATCCCGCAGAAAAGCGGGTGAGACCACGAGGATTAGTGGTTGAAAAAATCTACTTATAGGTTAACTTCAATTTAGTTATATTTGTTAAATTTGACGCACTTCGCATTTCCCAATAGATCTGAAATTTTGCATGAGTTTGTTAATCGGATGACAATGCAATATTATTATAATAAAAAATTATAGACCCAAATATTTGAGGACGTTATGTTGACATATGTTAGAGAACAGAGACACGTTGCTGTCTCGCGCCATATGTTGGACGTGTACTTGGCGCGAGACATGATTGTGTCTCCGGATGGAGCAAAAATATTTAATATCTTAAAGTTCCTTTATAAAAAAGCATATTTATAACTAATATTGAAAGAAAAAATGCCGGGTCGCCTGCAGTGGTGTCTGCGGCTAACAACTTCTGGTATAAATAAAAAAAGAAAACTGTGGAAGAGCTTGCGATTTAACTTGACTTATCATAAAATCTTGCAGTTTAAAATTTTATTAAATTATATATTAATTATCTTATTATTATTGAATTATTTTAAATACATCAGTAATTTTATTATTATTTTGAAACTTTATTTCATGGCGGGACGGTTGGCACGGTGGTTAAATAGCCTGACTGATAGTCACTGGTTGCGTGCGGGTTCCATTCCCACCCAGAACAAATGATTATGAGTTTAAATAAGTACGTAATTAAACGTAACTATTATGGAGTTTATTAGATTCGGTTATCATAGTTAAATCTCTACTTACTTATACACTTTATAATCCACCAATTCGGGTAAAACCACAGGTGAAAGCTAGTATCTAGTACAGCGAAATCAGTGATGAAATCCGTTTATCGTGTAATCATTTCCAGGTGGCAATTAACACAGTGTTGCATTGATGAAGTGTTGATACAGTGTGAAGGTACACTTCCAATCAAGTTGATGCATTTACGACTAGCGGCCCGGAGGTAACTAGACAGCCAGACGAGTAAGACAACACAAAGAGGTCCATACCAGCCTATACAGACGGCTACAAAGCTTGCAGGTGGTTGGTACTTTACTATACCCGTACAACGTGTGTCTAAATGGTTAAGTTTCTGATTGCTTCGCCCAAAAGCCGTTTGGCAATTTCAGGATATTCAATAGATCGTACAGTGCTCTCATTTTGGGGGGTTTAATATATTCAATCTACCATTGTTGTTTTAATTGGAACATAAAAAACCAACGTGAAAATCCAGCCAGATACATTTCCCTGCCAGAAAAAGTAAAATTGATACTTTAATGAGTTGTGGTTCATCAGAATATCATTTTTACGTTTACTACAAATTGAATTCACGTATTTATTATAATTCCTCCACCAATTTTGCAATGTAAAACTAACCAATTTGAGATTCAATTTACGCGTTTTATTTTACAGTTTTATGGGAAACCATACTTTATAATTCGCGGTTATTTAGTGTAAATTACACCGCTGGTAATTACTGTTTGGGTTTGGATTTTCAAGCCACACTTGCTCCGTCGAGCATCATATGCATCATTAGCGAACATTAAATATCACATGATACCGGAACGTATAGAACGATACATAATTGGCCGCGAATTAAATATAATTTGCGGGTACTAATTTTGTGTTATTAATTCCGGACTAAATTAGTTGACCACTAAGTATGTGCAATTTGTTCATAAATATTATAATTTTCCTCTTATTTTAAATTCACCTCTTATTATGCATGGAATATTGCAACTGAATTTTAAACTATTGCTCACTGAATTGGTTTTGACATTAGCTAAGTGACAGCATTCTGAATTCAATATGGCGGATTTGATAAGATGGTTAATAATTAATAATTCATAAGCCACCTCCATTTCATGGGTATCTTATAAAAGGGTTTGCCAAGAGCATACATGACGTCAGTTTATTTGTTTTATGTCTTAAAGCTTGTTTAAACAGTGTATTTTTTGTGGTAAGTATAGTTTTTTTTTTATGTAACTGAACTGGCGCCCACAATCTCTTTCCTAAGGTTTCAATGCAAAGGGAAAAATGGTATAGAGCATAAATGAATAATTTTATCCGACAATGCTTGGGTCTAGCGCTCGCTCTTGGAGGAGACATCTTATGCATTTATTCTTGTCTGTAAAAGAGTAACCCTTGACTCTTCTCAGCAAAAACAACTTTTCGAACTGACGTTTGATTTTGACCTTGTATAAAGGCATATTTGAGAAAACATTTAAATTCACTTCGGACGCATAGAAGACGAAACAACAAACATTCCCTCTCAAATACTTAAGAAGACTTGCTGTCTTCCGCGGTTTCACACGGATTCCTGAGGTATTTACATTTTCCAGGATAAAAAGTATTGTGTGGTATTCAGGTTACAAACTATCTTTTTACCAAGTTTCATTCAAATTCATTGAGAACTTTTTGCGTGAATGAGTGACCATGATCCTCACAAACTTTCACATTTAAAACAACAGTAGGATTTGCAAATTTGGATTATGAAGACTTACTGTTAAAAGCATTCTCACAGCCTATTGGTACCACGTTCCGCTAGAAAAAAAAAAAGTATTTTTCAAGTACTTACCCTCAGTTGGTGTGGTCTGCTGACTAGAGTTGATCCTCGGCCGCTCCTCGCCTGCAGCTATATGTTTTGCAGTCCGGCGTACCACCGGTCGAAGCTCCCTATCAACGTCGCTAGATTCCTCCTCTTCATATGGGTATTCCATTTCTGCAACACATAGAACTGTTGTCATGTCGGAACGATACATTCCAATTTCAAAATTATTAGATTGCGATTAAGAAAGTAATCCGATTACAACCTATTTATTGTTTATGGTTCGGAATTTTGGCTTTGAAAATTGGCTATAGACAAAATATGTTGGCGTTGGGTAATTGATAAAGATAATCATGTCGATACGCTGGGTGTTTATTAATATTTTAGTAATTAACTCAAAATATTAATGTTTGAATATAGAATGAATCAAAATAAAATAATAGATTATTCAATTGCAGGGCGTTTTATGGTTTGATTGCTCAGCATGGTATTAGTTTTAGTCATCGGTTTATTTCATTGAATTGAGTGAATTTTATTTGCCGGTAAGATTTCATTCTGTACATGCATTTTTTGAATGAGCTGAAAAGTAGGCTCAGTCTCTGATGGCTTACGTAAATAAAATAAATCTCACATTCATATCATGGCGGTATCAGACCAAATGGAAGCATTGCCTAAATTAAATATAAAAATATATGATAGTACCTAAATATAATATAATAATATCAGTAAATTGCAAATTCAAAACATACATGCTAAGCCTATAGGTACGTATTAAATTTGACGAGATCGATAGTCCCGTCAACAACTAAGAATGTTGTAGAAAAATAATTTTTATTGCCTTTATGATAATAACGATATTATATGCACCTTATCATTAACGCCGTAGGATTTATTTTCTATAAAACACTTAACTGTCAAAAGCGCCTATTAGATATCAACAACTACTTAGATTTTTTTATTGCCTCTTATAAAGCTCATCTAATTGCTTCCGTAATCTGTTATGTGAGTAGTCAGTTTCCTTACTCGTCAATTTCATTAATTCAACAGTTTCGGTAGGTTGACAATTTCGCTAGTTTGGCATTTTCCTGACAATGCTCGTTAACAATTCACTTTGTGGCTTAAAATATAGTCGGTGGAAAATGTAAAAAATACGTGTATTCTGTAAAAAAAAAGAACAAATTCAATTAATAAAATCTACGTTCGATTTTCAAATCCGATTTACGCGAATAATGGAGGTGTATTACAGAGCTGTATGACATTCACCACTCGCATTGTTTGAGCCACGTGGTACACAAAGCCAATGTCTCCTTTGTTGCACCATTCAAAGCCATTTAAAATCAAATGGAAGCTGTCATGTATTGCGTGAAAATAATAAAAAAAATCTATGCCGCCACACCAATAGAGGCGTGAAATAAAACAAATTCACAAACGGCATGAATATTGCCTTTGACGTCCGAACGATATGAAAAGTCATAAACACAAAGCTGTGCGATATTATTATTCATAAAAATCTGCAAAATTCGCTGTGCAAATATCACAAGAGCAGAAATAAACAGTAATTACTACGCGGTATGTTAAAGAGCTTATTTATTATTAAAAGATGTCGCGAGCTTTGACATCGAGAGGTTTATTCCTTATTGCGAGCACAGAAACGCTGCAGATACCGAACATTTTAGTTATAGCAATATTTTCCATCTCAATAACTTTTCCATCACAATCAGTTTTCAGGATGTTAATATCTTGCATCGTGCTAACGTTTTATTAGATGCGTGTTCAATTTATTTGCATATATCGATCTTGTTTTTACTTTATGGTAGTTTTTAATATCGCGATAGTGTTAAGTAAGAACTTTTTGTGTTTTGGTAACCTAAATATAAAAAAAGAGCAAAAACTGTGTGCACAGGAGTTATTCGAAAGGGGTTGTTAATCTTTAAGATATGTATTAAAATAATACTGGCCGATCATAAATATATTATCTGTTAAAACGGGGTCTTACAAAGGAAATATATTCTGTTCGTAGCTCAATAGCTTCCTGCTAGCGGTTCACGCACGATCCAGTCGGATCTAATGTATCCAGAGATTATAACATAGCCTATGTCACTCGGGAATAGTGTAGCTTTCTATCCATGTTTTTTGGTTTCCTTCACGGAAATCTCTAGCTCATTGTTGGATTTAGTTTAGTTAGAGATAGGTATTTGACGTCACTACCAACCGAACCATCATCGCCTGAAAAACTTTGTTTATTTAATTATAACATAATCCACAGCTCTTAAAGATACAAAATAACACGAATCTTATAAATATAACTTACAGCCTATTAAGGATTAACAATATAATACCTTATCTTCTAATTAAAATAAGTATTCTTTTAATACGAAAACAATTCAGTTCGAACTAAATGGAAACGCATATGTAACTGGTGAATGTAATATTCTAGGATACAAGTTACAATAAAACCATCCTTTTGCAGGTTGGTATGAATATGACTTTTACGATGAATCGATCAAAAATTTTTAAATTACATTCCATCGTTCCGTTTGATTACTACGTGGAATAAATCCTACGCAATACAGTGCTAGCGCGAAATCCTGCATAGCCGGCAAAGTTCGATGAGTTCATATTTCGTTATGAAAAAATGGGTAAGTAATAAAGTATTTAAGTTTTAAACATAAAAAGCAATTATTGGAAACAGAGATTTCCACAACAACAAGCATATCAATAATTTTACAGATAATCTAAAATGGAAACAAAAATTATGAGCAGGGCCGATTGTGATCATGGATCTTAGTTGCTCCAGCTCAGCGTGTACTGCAGATCACACAGCATTGGTTTTCAGCTGTTTTTTTACTAGTTAAGCCTATGGCCTGGACCGAGAATCCATATAACTCGACTTACGAAGGTAAAAAGTCATAAAACGCTCAATGTAAAAGTTTCTTTAACAAACTACCCAAAGACATTTTAGTATCACCCGTGCATAAATTTATAATTGTAGTAAAGACAACATTTAATCAAAAGGGTTTTGATTTTCATTTACAGATAATTATAATAGCATATTACATGGCCAGTTGACACGTGTAGAAACTCTATCATAAAATATATCTCGGGCAGTAAAAAGAGGCTAGATGTCAAGGTACAGACAGATGGTGGGTGGATGTTGCTACACGATATTGGTAACTATGTATCGGATTTAGCTTTATCTAATAGATTGTTTTAGATTGTTACGTAACATATTATTTTATTCTCTTTGTAATTCTTATATAAAAAACGGGTGTATGTACTTATGTACGCATACATTTTACATTCAATCAAAAAATACGTTCTTAATGATTTGAAATGTCACACAAAAATCAACTTTAGTCCTTCACAGCATGGTTCACCTGTATCATCATACAATAATCCAATTTCTATGAGTAAGAACTTTAAATAATGTTAGACAAAAATGAACCTTACTCCTTGACAACATAATTAATTAATTAAATTAATATAACATTCCTTTAAAGCTCTGTTCAAGATTCTAAATTCAAATCTAACATTGAGTTAAGAACTTTAAATAATGTCAATCAAAACTGAACCTTACTCCTTCCCAATATGGTACAATCAAAATACTAGAATATACAACTTGAACATAGTTATCGATTTTCATGCCACCTAGAACTAACTTCACGACGTAGAATTCAGGTGTCGGTGTGCGATGCGCATCGTAAAAATTCACTCTCATCATTTTTCTCCATCGAGCCAAAAGAAGTATAACTTCAAAAACCGCATCAAAATCCGCTGCGTAGTTTTAAAGATTTAAGCGTACAAGACTTAAGCGTAAGAAAGACAAAACGGTCATCAATAATACGTCGTTTGTTACGCTCGCATTATTTTTTAATTTCGAACATAGTCGAAGTTTTATCGAATTTTATTTTAAGGCCATTCTTGTGTCTAACCTTCTTGAAAATAATAACAGCAAGCTGCATGGTCACCGCGTCCGTAACTGCCTAGCGATTGCTATTTTTAAAAAGTATGCGACTCTGCTATAGGACTCTGGAAAATGTCGCATATTTTTCTGTTCCAATTGGGGATTGCTTTTCTTTTTACAGTTTTCATGGCTTTCACCCTCACTGGTATTTGAGTCCACGGATTCCAGTAACCAAACACCATTTACACTGCGCACAATTATTTATTTTTTTATTCAACGGTACAACCTAAAACTATATATAATGTACATTGCGCGCAAGGAGGAGAGTGAAATTTGGTATTGATAAAAATTGGTACTGTAACGTAACGTTTTTGAAACTAAACGTAAACGCAACGTAACGGGGTTTGCGTTCCAATTACTTTAAATTACCTAACATACCCCAGTAAATTTAAAATTAAATAAAATAACAACAATCATATTTAAATTAGGTTTAATAACTGTTACAAATAAGTATTAACTAGATAGATTAAAAAGTTCTCAGATGAAGAAGAACGGTACCGGTTTAATTAAAGTAATTATAAAAGGGGTACATAAAGATTGCAGTCCAGCATCTCCTACACGAAAGCAGGGTTTTAAGCCTTTCCACGAACTTAGGGATATGCACATCCCCTACACGAAAATCAGCTGTGTAGGCCCTCCACGCGAACATCAGAGATTGTAGTCTTGAAGAAGAAAACAGAGATATTAAGGCCCCCGGAAGAAAACCTCCTTGTTAATGACCAGGGATGAAGGCTTGAAAGTAATGTATTTGGTTTTAAATTAAAGGCAACACACAACACGCCACGTTGACCGGCCGGATTTTTTTTTATACCTCGCCAATGCGTTGTCGACCCTGAGACGTGAAGTTGTTAAGTCTTATGTGCCTGTAATTTCACCGGCCCCCTTACCTTTCTAACCGAAACACAGTAATACAATTGCACTACTGCTTCACGGCAGAAATGGGTAAGGTGGTAGTACTTCCCCGGAGAAACTCTGCACTAAGAGCTCTACTACTCACAATATCAAAATATTATGCAATCAAAGGGTAAATTTAAGATAAGCTTGTGAAAGGTGCTCACGCGCAGCCTTGTGAAGGTGGAAAAAAGGAGCCCCTGTGGCATCTAAAATGATCTGTGGCCTTATAAACGGAGTCCTAGAAAGGGTTTCCACAGATACAAAAACTCCCATAAAATGGTCAAAATAATGGGCATTGAGGTCACTCATCTTTCACACCAAATTTTCTCTTTTAGTGAGAAATGTCGTAACATCGGGGAAGAGCTGCAAACGTAGGTACAATTCATAAAAATAAACTTTATTATTGAATTTTGTTGTTAATTGAAAACATACAATAAAAATTTACATAAAATTATTATTTATCAGAATAAATGTCAAAATTTGATTCTTAGGTTGTTATCACAGAATATCCCATAATTCACAGACCTGAAATCAAAGTTGACCTTTATAGTCTGTTGAAAATCGATTCTAAACCAATCGATCAAATTGAAATTGATCATAAAATAGCAAAAAATTTGATAAAGGATTATAAATAAATTTGGAACTCCATTTATTACTAGCAACTCCAAAACTATAAGATGCCAAATCAAATTAATTGTAGTTACAGTTGAGAAATACCTATAAAAACTAATTGATTAATCGAGTAATAAAATCGAACCTTTATCAATTATTTAAAATATCGATATCCTAATTTTCCTACGAAGCGACAGTGATTAAATGCGGGGCGAAAGCAAGTCTATTTCTATCTATATCTATACTAATATTATAAAGAGAAAAGATTTGTATGTAAGTATGTTTCTTACTCTTTCACGCAAAAGCAACAAAACAGATATGGGTGAAACTTGGCTTATAGATAGAACATATCCTGGAATAACATATAGGCTGCTTATTATCCCGGGAAAATGTAATATCCCTCGGGAACGCGGGTAGAACCACGGGTGACAGCTATACAAATTAAAAAGATAAGATTAGAGTTTCTATGTAAACTTACTTACTCCTCTTTATAATACAAAGTCTTTGAAATACAATTTCATGAGAAAATTGCACAGACATTTCTAAGAAATAATCATAGAAAATAAGCTTAATATTCGAACTGGAAAAGCATCTTGATAATTTAAATGCAATATAAACGTTTGATGCTAAGATTACTTATCTGAGCAACTTAAACATAAATGCTACTAATAGGATTCTTTGAACCATTTATTTCTAAAACGTTTTCCAGTACATAAATTAAATTTTAAGCTTACTTTTCTATGAAACCTGAAATAGCTTATGCGTTTCAAGTAATAGCTTTAAGAGGATGTTTACTTTGTTGGATGTTTCAAATTCAATTAACTTTGAATGCAGAAATTGAAACTAGGAATTTGTTTACGGGCAAAGAAGAAAAGTGCAGTCTTTTACATAACAAATAAATTGTTCGTCAAAAGCACAGGAATAGTTGGAAATTTTAAAATAACATTGAAAACTTCAATCTTATAAAGTGTTGTGAGTGTGTTAGACGTAAAGGTTCTCTGACTCAATTCCTTTTACATTTGAAGTGAATAAAAATATCTTGCGACATTCTTTGACACACAGCCATCTGATTCTATGCTTGTACTGTGGAAATCAGATAGTTTATTATCATCTGTAAGTCGAATGTCAAGTCATCTGGGGTCGGAGCAATATGGTAAAATACTATTATTGAATTGGGTTTTGACAATGTTTCTGCGCCATCCCTCTTTGGGAACACTCTTGCTGCCACAAGGTTCGGTGCTGGGCGTCTGTGGTCATCTATTCAGTCTTGTCGTCAGGCACCCTAGAGGTGAGATGGGGTGATAGTTTTCATTTCAGCTACCTACAGCTAATCAGGTATCTTATGTACGAGTATACTACATGGTTATTTTTTAGTGAAATCTTCATTAGCACCGATGTAACATCTATAGGATAGCCTGCGCGAGAAAGAGATAGATTCTGAAGGTTTTATTTCACTGAGTGATTTTTTTTTGTTTCTTATGCATTTGTTAATATAGGTTTTTTTTATGTGTAGTTAACCTTATTATACACGTGTTACTGTTGTTAACTACGTGAGTCCTCAATAAATTAGGATCTTTATTATCTTCTATATAATATAAATCTCACGAATTTCGTTTTATTACATTATATCGTTAAATTGAGCAGTCCTCGCAGAGTGGGTGGTAAGTAATACAAAAATGTGGTCGGTATTTAATAAATAACTTTTCAAGAATTATTTCCACCTACACTGTAGACGCACATCGACCCACATTACGACGGGTCACCTCGCATTATTGCTCTCGATAGGAACGGACGTAGGTCTGAGAAATCATTCCCATGGTCAATAAATATCAATTTTACTAAGTAACGAGCTGTTTCCAAGGTGCGTCTGTTTCTATTTCTAGTGCATATCCGGTCTGGCGAGTCTATTTTCCGAATTATATTTTTCTCAGAATATTATTTTCTTTTTTCTCTACTACTCATCACAATAGAAACGAATGCACAAAGCAATATATATATCAATAAAACAATGTTTTATAAAAAAAAGCTTTACTCATGAATAATCTGACTTTAGCACCGGATCGGAAGCGTTCCCTGATAAGAGCCGGCAATAAACTCAGCACTCACTCGTTTCGAAACGCACGTAGATTTATTGCATACTAGCTGTCCGTCGCGGTTTCACCCGCGAACCGCAGGTACATTTTCTTGAGATAAAAAGTATCATATGTGTTAATCTATTTTTATGGCCAGTTTCATCCATATCCATTCGAAAAGAAACTGTGTGCATTTCGCACGTGGCAGAAGTGAAACCTTCAGAATAATACCTGTCTCATTCTCTCACTGGTTAAATCCTATAGATAGTCTTTATCTCTTATTCGTTTTGTCAAGCTTCAAATCACAACGGTGCTAAAGAGGTTTTCACTTCAATAAGCAGAGCTTGTGCTGCTTGTTCTATGGAAACTAGATATCTGATATTCTATTTTACTACGATTTTTTCTTAATACTATTATTTATCTACTAGATACCAGCTGTACCGTGGTTTCACCCGCGTGTATTGATATCATATAGCCTATAACATTTATTATATATAGAAAATAGGGTTCCTTTGACGCACCATCACCTCAAAACTGCTGAACATATCGGGATTGTACTCCTACCATTCGACGCGAAATTTTTCTTAGACATAGGTTATATGGTTATAGGCTATATATGAGACATTTTCATTCATACGGAATCATGAAATCGAACCCACGACCTGTGGCATTACAAATTTTGGAAATATATATAATACAGTTCAGGGACCACGGCCATCCAACACCTCGCACTTTGTGGTCAACAATTCTATTACCAAAGAGGGTTGTGTGAATGAATAGTTTTATTTTACTTCAAATGACAGGGCAGGCAAAATAACAGTAAATAAAAGTTATCAAAATCCCGTTCTACCGTAAAAAATAGTCAAACAAAGTTCTGCTGCCCACAGCATCCAAATTTTGTTACCGGGACTGTTGTTGAATAAAAGTTTGTTTCAAAAAAGAAATATTCCAAATACACCTTTTTCAGCGGTATTAGACTGTTCATATGTGTATACGTGTATTGACGGGCCAGTTAACTTGGAGGTTAGAGATTTTAACTGCCAAGTCGCAGGTCGTGGATTCGATTCCCACCCAGGACAAACATATGTGTGCATGTACATGTCTCTTTGTTCTGTGTCTGGGTCTAAATATTTATATATTATACGTATGTATAAAAAAAAAGTATATATCAGGTAGATATGGTATCTGGTAGATATAGTACAAACAGTACGGACTGCTTAATTTGGGATCAGGTAACCATGGGTGAAGAATGTGCTGTATATATTTTTTCTTATTCTTAGATGCTTATCCTAAGAAAATCCATCAAACTTGAAACCTGGCACGTATATTCCTGATAGAGAGTAGGTATCCGCCACGATTTTTTTTTGAAAATTCAACCCCTATAGTGGTAAAACAGCTCGGGAGCATGGGTATACCGCGAGATGGGCTCTATGCTTTGTAAAAATTTTATAATTAAAGATAATTTACTTCTATGTGAAAAAACACCTGCACTTTTTAACATATATAACTAAATAAGACACTAAACAAAAGTTAATTCTAAACGGGCACCAAACTCTAGGAACCCAAAGGTGCACATCAAAGAGAAATCAAGCGTGAAATTATTATCAAAATGTAACCAAAGTATTTAATTGTATGTACAAAGTGCAAAGGTTTAAATAGCTCAATGCCTCAATCGCATTAAATGAACATGACAAACAATGTCGTTACGCCATTGTGACACGCCACGGCCACGCCACAGTCACGCCACGGCAGCGCCACGTCCCGGCCATGTCCCAGACCGAAAGCCGATTATAGCTCACAAAGGGCACGCTTTATGTGTGAAGGAGTTACGTACTGAATATATTGCGGTATTTTGTTTGTCTCGAGAATAGCTTTAAGATACCAAGTGCAAGCATTTATGCTACAATCATAACAAGCTAAGCCATTGATTTCTTTTGTAATTGGCTTTGATTTTTTTCTATCGCTTTCTTTTGCTATTCATACCTATGGCAAAATAATAGTAAATTGGAAACTCATCTTTTTTTTAAAAAATCTGTTTGCCCTCCTTGATATTTCTAAATATACCAACCACTATTGAGTAGAAAAACAACCTGTATAAATGTATTCTTTTTTAATAAATTTCCCGGAATAAATAGTATATTATGTGTTATATTGATTACAGTAATCGAGAACCAAATTTCATTCAAAATTGGTTTTCAGTCAAGAAGTCACAACGACTCTCTCCTGTATCGCTGAATAAAAGAAAGGTAAACCAGCATAACGACAGACTGTTTCGAATTAATATTATAAGCTATAAATATATTAATTATGCCCCATTGATTTATTATAAACCAAAATAACTCATCTTTATTTCTCTAGCAGCGTAAACATAGGACTCTGTCGACTACATAGTTGCAAATCCTTAGCTTACATCTCCTACCTATAAACAACCTACCTGTCGAATTTCAAGTTACCACTTTCGATAACTTTAGTACAATGTCATAAATAAAAGTTACGACTACTCATTTACTATGTCTTATTATTTACCTCTTCTACATTGCCCATTATTTTTTAAGGTAATTAAAAAGTACTGGCGAATATAACTAATCAATACAGTCTACGTGTCAGATTAATTCAATGCCATTTTCTTTTCGCGTAACTTACCAAGAAAAACATCCACATAAACTTTAAAACAACAGCACAGGGATTTTTAAAATGTCTGCGAAACCATTAGGTATATCCAATAAATTCAGAGATTCATGTCAGGTTCAATTAGTTAAGCTGGTTACGGTAAGAGACACAGGTGACTAGAATGGAATTCTGAGAAATCCAGATACATTCTTCGAATAATAGCTTTGCATTTACCGATCATTAATTCAGTCCGTTGTCGTACAAGCCTAGACTCCCCTATTACTGAAATACCCTATTACATTTCTCCACACATCCATGTCCATTTATTCCCAGACTAAGCTGAACTTGTTTAATCTAAGCCCAGTAAATCAAACCCCATATGGGTAATTATTTCATTAGAATGTACAATTAGGTTAAAGATATTGAACCATACAAAGACACAGAACTAACAGATTATATATATTATAGAAGACTAACTCACCCGTGTTTATCGATATCATATAACCATCTAGTAATTTGAATAAAATTGGATTGAGTTTTCAAACATGTGTCAAAATAAAATGCTATTTAAATCAAAAGCACTAAGGAGTATTAAAATCAACTTCGATCCAAATGACCCTCAAAATCTACGCCTGTATAACCCCGTTAGGCGATGAGTTTCAATAAAATACGAAACACGTCTTCCATCAATTCTGTTAAAGATTGTTTATGCAAAATTTGAAGTAAACTGGACCATGAAATCACGTTGTCCCATACAAACGTTGCCCCGTTTTTCAACCCCTTAAGGGTAGAATTACGAAAAATCCTTTCTTATCGGATGCCTACGTCTAATAAACAACACACCCTCAAAGTTTCAGATCTCTACGATCAGCGGTTTAGGCTGTGCGTTGATCGGTCAGTCAGTTATTCAAAGGACAAAGCATTTTATGTTTATAGGTACAAAAAGCACTATCACAATACCTATTTCCGCCGTAAAGCAGTAGCGCGCAATAGTGATTCGGTTAGAAAAGTTCGAGGGTCAAAATAACAAACTAGATTTTGCAACTGACGGCAACCATACATACTAATTAATTTTTATAATTATGACGAGCTTAGTACTTAGAGACCCTGATTGCCACGCCACAGTTCATGGATTCTATACCCAACTCCCATTTCTATTTGATCTTTTTCTGGGTGTCAATACCTAGTATAAGAATGTATTTAGAAGAAAAAATAAGTAACTTTGCTTAGTTTGGTATTTAATGATCTTGTGTAAAAAATGTCCCAGGATGTTTATTATATAAAATCGCATCAATTTGTGCTGGTTTCTAGTTGGTTCAAATGAGCTTCGTTATTGGTTTCGTCGAAGGACAACCTGAATGCCACAGAACTGGAATCTTTAGCATCTAAGGCCGGCGGCCAATTAAGGAATCCTCCTGTATTCAAGGTAAATGATCAAATAACCAGCGTATTGAACATAAAAAAATTAAAGATTCATAATTTTTTATAAAAAAATTGGTACAGACCGTTGTTGTTGTTACATACAAAATTCCATACATTTGACATTCATTTACAAAAAGTTGCTGATTTTACATCCTTACCCAATAATAGAATACTCAACTGCGTATTGTTTTGTATGTTTTTTACTGTCAAAATGATTATTAGATTTGCTAGATCAATGCAGATTTTCTCGAAATTCTACATCGTTCCAGGGATTTTGGAACGGCAGGTCCAAAGGTGTAAAGTCAATTTTGTACATTGATGACGTTTCGACGGCTGTCCGGACAGCTCGTTCGCCGAACTATCAATCTGTTATGAAATCAGCTTAATCATTGAATCCGAGGGAGTTACACAGCTCGGGTGCTAGAATCTTGACCAAGTAATTGGTTTTCGTATCTGATTGGAGTAGCTCAAAGCCGTTGCCGTAATTCAAATAGGAACAAAAATTTCGGTACAGACATCTCAGTACAAACACAAAGCCATAATTCATCCCTCAGTACATATAAGTAACTTTCACGAATGTGCGTTCGGTGTAAAGCCCACCGTTGCATGCGCCGTCTAAGCTCTTATTGCAATTAAACTGAATATAAACTCGTTTGTCTATCAAATGGCACATGTTCCGGTACATTCTGACGGTATTTGCCAATTTGAACATTCAGTCGGAGTCGAATCGCTTTTCTAATTAGCGGTAAAGCCTCGAGTGCTTCCAAGTACCCGGTTCTACCGAAGCTAACCATTTGTCATTAATATACCTTATTACTTACATTACAAGACCGGTGATTAAATGGGATGGGACATTAACAGTTTTAGCTTAAACTTGTACATATAAATATAATGGAATATTTATTACACGCCGCCTTGATCACAAGCTAATCGGAGCTTGTTTCGGTAATCACTATGAAAACTACACATACCTACCACTTTTTCCCGAACACATATTAAACATAATCTAAATATCATAAAAATGGACAAAGAGAAGTTAGTTAAGTAGCATTTTCTTTTCTGTTTGTGAAACGATTTACTTTTATTTTGTAAATTTGATGATCCTTACCGTTTGCAATAAAAGAAGTGCTCATTTTATTTTAAATGAATCGTAATAAGTTTTCCTAATTATTTAAATATTTTATTTTATTTGACTATAATCGAATTGCGATTACGGGCCGAGATCTAGTTTACACAAAACATATTTAAAAAAGGATGAGTTCTTACGTATATATAACGTAACGTACAAATTTTATCTTTTTATGCATCGACATGACAGGGAAAGGATATGTTTTTATAAATAGCCAATGCAGTTTGTACAAAGTAAACGGAGGGTTTGTTCAAATATCCGCACGAGTTTTCGTGCGCATATCCCATCCCCCTCTCTTCGCTCCCTGTCGGCTAACGAGCTAAAGCTGACTATACACGGGTTGAACTTTTACTTGAGCAACTAAGTTGTCTTGGAAGTTGTATTTGTTGAATTTTTTTTTTTCTACAAACTTATTTTTACTTCAAGTTGGAACGTATGTCTTGCCAAATTTGCTGGCGACCGATTGAGCTGAAAGTTGGCGTACATGTGTAAATTCGGTGACAATGCAATGTGAACATGCTGCTGGTATGATGATGAAGGAAAGGGGAAAGAAAAGTCGGAAGGGGTATAGGAGCTCAACTACACACGATAAACCCACTGTATTGGTCTTGACTAAAACATTTAACTAGTTTGATGCCCAGGCTCTGATGATAAAGCAGGAAAGGTTTATAGAGCACTTTTAACAAACTAAGATGCCACAGCAACAGAAAGTCATAGTTATTTTTAAATATATTATAGTAAGTGTAGTATGATTTGTCGGTCTAAATAAGTTAAATTACACGGAAATAGATACCGTAATATTAATAGTGAGCAATACTGAATTACATCGATGTGTATTGGACACCCACGCAACAATATATAGTCGCTTATAAGATAAAATATTAATAATAAGGGTTTTTCTGTTTTACCATTAACTATGTCCAGAAAGCCCTTTTATAAGGATTTATTTTTGCGAGTGTCGAGTTATATTTAGAGTAAAAACTATCATAAAATGAAGTCAAAGTGAAATACAGTTCAGTAGAATGGCCTTTACGGAGGACCAAAAAGTCATTCTTAACTTCACCGGTGTACTCATATTGATATTTATTTGAAAATAAAACTTCCAAGTAATTCAATAGAATACAAAACATTTTCCAAACTAAAGCTAAAAGGCAACGTGCTAATGAAGCCTCCATTCTTTTTATGACAATCGGTTGGTCGTCTCCAAAATGCGTTGTCAACTGACAAAATAACAAGTGTATATTTCGTGAGAAGTTGCTCGTGTTTGGGCAGTCTTAGGGTGGGGCGGATGAAATATAGGGTGACGCTAAACGGACAAATCGATCGCTCTCTTCAATCACTCGTCTCTCAATTCAAAATGTTATTATTACGTCGCGCCCTATACTGTGTGTGCGTATCTTGATACTTTTTACAATACTATAGATAGATGTGGCCATTTTGAAATTATATCTGTATAGCGCCGTATCGTGTGTGTTCACGCACACTATCTTGATACTTATAAAATATTTTACAACACTATTACAAAGTTGCTCGTAGACGTGGCCATTTTAAAAATTTTATTTTTATTTTGATTTTATACAGAGCATTTTGTTGGACATGCCTGGGTTTACTAGAGCACTAGGTGCAAATGCTCCTGGTTCAAAATTCACTTACATTTTTTTTATAATAATAATCCCTTAAATTGTGCACACCAAAATCTCACTGGTAAGTAATTATGTGGCTGAGTGTAAAAAGGACAAAGCACCTAAAAGAGAACTGGTTTTGACTGTACTACAAAGGGCGTAACCAACTTGTCTAATAAATAAAGGAAGCCCAAAACAAATAAGCTTTAATAGTTCATGCTACGTTAGAGTTATTAATTAATTATGTATTTAAGCGGGCAGAGTGCCACTAGCAATGAATAAATAATGTCTTCTCAAGAGGATTTCGAGACACAATGTTCTGAGGTTCATTTTACTCATTTTGACAATACAAAACTGAACATTTCATTGAGATAAAGCTATATCTGCTAATTCTACTTAGTAAGGATGTTTGTATGTATTATAGATTAGAAATGCTGGGGGAACATTATTATGAAATTTTGTTTAAAGGTCATAGGTGTTATCCTTTTATGTCTCTTAAACCCATTCACGGACAAGGGAGATAGTCTTTGAAACTACACATTCGATGTCAAAAAATATTTTACTAATAGAAAGCTGCTGATGACATAATCCCGTGGAAATATGATATCCCTCGGTAACGCGGTACGGTAGCTAGTTAAAAATAAAATAAAAATAATTATATTGTCACTGAAAGATGGAACTCTGCTACGACCCACATTTCCCGAAGATAATACAAGTCCCACCGTGACATGTGGCGTGCATTGTCAGCGACTCTCGTTCACGATTACAATTGCAGTCCCTAGTCAACTAATACAAACTGTCGGCGTACCGGGATAACGAGGCCGTGGACCTCTCAAGTGACTGCGTAGTAAGGGAAAGAGACAGACCGTAGAGGGCGCGACGCGTCGTCGAGTTAGCGTCACCTCCCTTACAGAATCGTATCCCAACGATACTTTGAAACCTAAATAAATTTCCTGTATATTCACTAGCGGTTTTTATTATATTATTGTAACAGGCAAGTTCCGCTTGTAATAGAATTTCAATAATTAATCAACCTACCCATGAAACATGAGCTATATCAACTACATTAGCTCCGGCAGAGTTCGTTACCGCTTCAGGGGCGGTGATGTAATTATTTTACTGGTTTCTGTAGTCAAGCTTAGCAAGGAAACCTTATTGTGTCATCACGCTCGCCTCTCTATCCTGGCCTCGGAAACTATTAAATAAAGCTGTTAAGTTCATAATATTGTATATTAGATACGACACTTACAAAACCAACCGCCATTAAATCTCTAAATAGTCATACATAATGATGTCACAAGTTTATTTTTGGAGAGGTTTATCTATATAATACATTATTATTTTTATATTGTATAAGCAAAATAGGTTCCCTTTGACGGATCACAACCTCAAAACTACTGAACATATGGGATGGGACTGCTACCACTCCAGGTAGAATTTTTCATAGATGGATATTGATATAAGCTATATATTATATCGATAAATGCGGGTAAACCGCGGGGGACAGCTAGTTAAATACTAATTATAGAAATGTAAAGGTTTGTGAGGATGTATGCTACCCATTCACGCATAAACTACTAAACTGTTTTGGATGAAACTTGGCATAGATAGTTTATGAACTCAATTTGGACATAGAATACTTTTTATCCCGGGAAAATGTAAAATCCGTCGGGAACGCCGGTAAAACCGTAGGAGACACAGAGATATTATCCCACTCAGGGGAATCTGTGGCCGGTCGTTAGTAAGTCAATAATAAGTAAAAGCGGATGGATATAACGATATGGCTCTTACATAAGTTTTGAAATGTCTATATTTATATCAAACATTACTTCTTATGTATTGGAGTTTACAAACCTGTGCTTATAAAAAACTATCTCCGAAATTGTATCTCTTTCTATAAAACGAGTCATTTTGGTATATAGAATATTATACATAGAACCGATAACCGTTGGGGTAGACGTGTCCTAGAGTGGAGACCACGGCTCGGTAAACGCAGTGTAGGGCGCCCTCCAGCTAGATGGAGCGATGATATACGCAAGCTGGCTGGCAGCGGTTGGAAACAAAGAGCTGAAGATCGAGCTCAGTGGCGTGCCCTAGGTGAGGCCTATGTCCAGCAGTGGACGGAGATAGGCTGATGATGATGATGATTGATATCTCTAATCCAGCTTTAACGGTTTGGATAAAAATTTGTATTCATGTAAGGTTTTGCTTTTTAAGTTTATCTAAATAATTATATTCTTCGAAAAATACGTTTTTACAAAAAAAGGTCACCCTGGTACTTCTTTTTATTTAACAAGATTCACAGCGTAAATAAGTACAGTATAATATATATCCATATTGAGAATTAGTAGGTACCTACAGTGTATGTTCATTAACAATAAATATATGTGGAAAATAAAACATAATTAACAAAAAAAAATTATGTCAATAAAGTAGAAAGACATCGACCCCAGCGGAATTATTAATTTACTAGCTGTCCCCCGCGGTTTCACTCGTGTTCCCGTGGGATGTAACATATTCCCGGCACACAAAAGTATCCTATGTTACTTCTAATACTTCCAAGAATATGTGTTCAAATTTTCATGATGATCGGTTAAGTAGTTTTTTTGTGAAAGCGTAACAAACAAACTTACATTTACATTTATAAAATTAGTTGGGATTTAAAATGAAGTAGGTACCAACATAAGTAATTACTTCAACGCAGATCTCATTTATTGATGACATAATAATTTATTATGATAAACCACAAAGACAAACCAGAATGCTGTCGATACACATTTCCCAAAATCAAACACAGTAATGCAATTAGTTACAGTTTACGGTGGTAACTCGTAAATGTCCGTTCGCGTACAAATTATGCCAGACAGAACACAATGCAGTTAGCATGTCTCGTTGCTCTCTAACGAACGCGTGAAAGCAATATGTCAGGTAAATTCTACTCTGTCTGCGATGAATTTCACCTTTACAGTAGAATCTCGATTATCCGAACACCGATTTGTGGACATCCGATTTTCTCATATCATATCTCTAATTGGCTATTATCAAATGTTTAGACCGCGCTAAGAAAAATTACATTGGTATATTATTGTGCATAGGTAGTAGTTCATCATAGTCATAGCTCGTATTGTTTGTAAATATTCTTAAAGATGTATATAAATGCCATTTTCATAATAAAACTTCATAATTTTTTATTATTGTTTGATTTGACTTTGAAATCCATTATTCGGATTGTCGATTATATGGAATATCCCCGGTTTTATTTGACCCGGATTATCGAGTTTCTACTGTATATTGTACATGGATTTTCTAAATCATAGTTTTCTCCATTACTATTGGAACAAAAATCCGTAATATTGTTTTTTTTTTTTTTTTTTTTTTTTATATAAAAACTTGAGCGCATTTGACTAGATCTCACCTGATGGAAAGTGACGATGTAGTATGATGTACGATGATTTAATGCACACTAAAAAAGTGTCTCGGTCCAAATTACTTTTTCCAAAGCCCAAATGCTATTTTTATAATCCTAACTTAACCCATTTAACTATTCTATGTTGTTGGTTTAAAAATATTTAAAATAACCTACCATTTCAATTTAATAAACTATTTAGGAGAACATTAAATAAATATCCTGGGACATTCTTTACACGCGGCCATCTGATCCCAAACTAAGCAGAGCTTGTACTATGGAAACCAGATAACTGATATACTACATATACTACTTTTTCTAAATACATACTTATATAGATATTTACACCCAGACACAGAACAAACAGACATTTTCATGCACACAAATGTTTGTCCTGGGTGGGAATCGAACCCGCGACCTTAGGTTTGGCAGTCAGAGCGTTAACCACCAAGCCAACTGGCCTGTCGTATAATATAAGTATATACACTATGTATAAACAATATGTATAGTAGGTATTCAGAGCACAAGTTCGGCTTAGTACGGTTTATTTACTAAAATACTTTTGCATATAAAAGCATTTAGGATACCTACTCCATGAGTTAATCTTTAAATATCAGCGAACATTTGCTAGCCACCACTCTGAAGTCGAGTATCTATCGCCGATTATCCTCTCTACCCACTAGGAGATTATGTACCTATTGCTTTGTTATGCTGGTGCACCTCAATACAACTAAGTACCAGGTGTAGTTATGTACGGCCACTCGAGAGAACGCCGTTTCAGTCCACATGAGACAAATTGATCGTCTCGGCTGACAATCGGCCGACGTTCGGACGATCAATGCTGACGAGCAACCACTAATTAATATACAATGGCATTATACACAAAGGGTTGTATACTATTTAAGGCCATATATGTATATATCCATACTAACAATAGATACGCTCCCTTTGTACAGTCTATAGACCCTAATAAAAATAATCCTAATATTATATTTGCCGTTTACATCATACAATTTGGAATCATAGTCTTTCAGATAATTAAAAAATTATAAAACACTCGCGCGGTTATATTCCTTGGGTATGCGCGGAACAGCTAGTCTATATATATAAAAATTAATAACTTGAGAACGACGTAACCGATTTCATTCAATATGTTTTTTATGTGTTCTAATACTTTGTAAAAGGTTCTTACGGAACGAAAAATAAAGAAAATTGCGCATAAAATTGAAAATTTTCAGAAACCTTTACGATTTTTTAAATTCGCACGTTACAGGGCCTCGATTCTGTAAGGAATATGACACTAACTCGAAGATGTTTCGTCACAGCCTCTATGCTCTGTCTCTGTTGCTTATTACGCTAATACTACTAATCACGTGAGAGGTAAGCTCCGTGAAGCGGATCGCCGACGAAGTTTGTATTAGCTGAATAAGGGGGCAGTTCGAGCATTACAGACCTCCGGAACGCGGATGAAGCCGCCGGGGGAAGCTAGTACTATATATAAACAACCCAAAAGATGAGGTGTAGGTATTTTAATATTGTAGCAGAAACTTGTTCGGATTACCTAAATTCATGTTAAATTTTGTACTAACTGGGCTTTACTTGAGTGGAATAATAGAAATGTATCGTACAATTAAACTTTGTAAAGGAATTTTCTATACGATGGTGAAGAAAGATGGTTTGATTCCCGAGGAATATACCATTTTCTCGGGATAAAATACCCTGTGTTAACCCGGATGACAAACTATCTAAGTGGCAAGTTTCATCCAATTCCGTAAAGTAGTTTTAGCGTGAAAGAGTAACAAACATACATCCTCAAAAACTTTCGCATTGATAATACTCTCTGACCCCCGTGGCTTCACCCGTGTTTTCGACGGATGTAACATTTTTCCTGAATAAAAAATCTTTGTGTTATTCCAGATTATAAACTATCTATTTGCCAAGTATCATCCAAATCCGTTAATCAGTTTTAGCGTTAAAAAGTAACAAACATCGATCCAAACGTTCGAATTTATAATATTAAGAAGAAGTGGATAAAAGAATTATATTTTTAAACGACTATTAGGATTTAGGCTCAAATGGCTTTAACAACCATAAGCGGACAATTCGCCGAGCGCAGAGGGCTCTCGACTGACTTCATTGGGTTGTACCGTCAAGTGGAGTTCGGTAACTTACAAGCACCTGCCTATCGAATAAGCAGGCTACATAAATCAATACTCAACTGTTACGAACTATTTTATATTACACTGCTTATGGTAATACTTTTTTGTATTGTTGTTAAAAAGAAATATATTGTGTTCTGTCAGAAATATTTTAGGCTCATTTTTTCATATCTTTCTTAACTTTATTCCTGTTAGCGTTCTAAGAGGTGAAAATATAAATTCCAACATATTATTTACACACAATCTGTTCCCAAACAAAGGAGAGCTTATACTATGGAAACCAGATAACTGGTATACTTTAATACGTTTACATTTTTTTTCCAATTCATACTTATATTGATAAAGCTGTTCCCCGCGGCTTCACCCGTATTCTCGGGATAAACATTCTAATAACTAAGTTTCTTTCTCTCCATTTCATGGGCTATGTGTGTGCCAAATTTCAGCAATCATTTAGCCGTGAAAGCGTAGCAAACAGAGTCACTTTCAAATTCAAAATATAAGTAAAAATTTAAACCATTTTGGAGTCAAACTCACAACCTGTGGCAGTCAGGATATTTAACCACCAAGCCAACTGGTCCGTCTATATGTATATACTCTTAATTGCGTTTGACCACCATTGTAAATAATGTTTTGGCTACAAGTGGTAAGCACAAGACTTCGAGAGACCATATCAAATGTCGCATATTGCTTGCGCCCTTTATGCTTAAAAGGGGTTCTAAAGGGGATATAAAGTTTCCTTTTCACGTATTGATATACTCGTATATGACGTCGTGACACCCGTCACGTTACAAAGAGAATCTAATCTCTGAGTTTCGTTAATTACTAAAGTAAAACTGATTGTATTTTCGTTGACTTATTGTTGTTGAATTCAAATTAGAAAAATAGTGATTTAAGTAAATCGGTTTAATGTTTGAATCTGTCGAATAGTAAAATATAAGCGGGTCTCTCTGAATGGAGTAGCATGGCTGCGCCTATGCGGTGACGTCGGTCGATCGTTAGACAGACAGCGCAAGAGGTGCATGCTTGCTAACCTATTGGCTCATAATCCAGTTGCATCTTGTGTTTTACGCTATATTTTGTGTGTTTGTTATAAATTCTACAGATTTTAATGTTCCTGCTACAACACGCCTACGATGGATGACAATTGCCAAGACCGCTTCGCTGACCCTTCTGACAGATTATATATATATTTATTTATATATAGATACCAATTGATCTCATTAAACAAGTTTATAACCCCGAGAGTTATCTAGCTCTATACGAATTTGAAGTAAGTATACCTGGGCTACCAAGATTCGGCCAGTGTAATCCTTTTGGAAAGTTACTAGAAACTGAATAGAAATTTTCATTTCAATCGTTACTGCCGTTCATAACATACATATATTTGCTTCCCGTCTCTAGGCTTAAACCAGTTAAACTACGGAACCGATTTTGATGCGATTTTCATCAATAGTCAGAATGATTCGAGAGAAGGTTTATTTGTATTATACATAGCAGGTGAATCCGTGGAAGACTGGTAGTGTATGGTATATACACACATTACAATGTATAATAAATATTGAATAGAATTGTAAATCAACATAGAATGAAACTAAAAGATAATAGAAATAGGAGCGCAGCGAGCGATAGTGGTCGACGAGAGGGCGTCCAAATTCATTTTGTTGAAAACTACTTCAATTATGATAATAAATCCGGACTGACGCTCGGCGTGGAAAACAAAAGAAACTAATAGCATCATCTCTTTCCTCCACTTTATTTAGCTTGGACATAAACTATGATCCGTGGAATTTTATAGAGTTGGTAGTGCTTCTTTCACTTTTGTGCAGCAAGACTTAAGTGTTTTACTAATTTTTGTTTAAACAATTGTATGGATATTTCTGCCTCTTCTACCTGCATGGTTATATAAATAATAAATTCAAAAGTTTATATATTTAAATAAAAACTCCTAAACATTTTTTACACTCGGCCATCTGATCCTAAACTAAGCAGAGCTTATACTATCGAAGCCAGATAACTGATATACCACACGCAACACATTTTTTTCCAAATGCACACCAAGAAACAGAACAAACAGACATGTTTATGAACACAAATGATTCTCCTGGGTGTGAATCGAACCCACTGTATTTTGTGTCAGGTTCCCTAATTACCAAGTGGCCCGTTTTTATTTAAAAATTAAACGAAATATTCATCTAAGTGTGGCTTACTTAACATTTTCCGTCTATATTGGCTTGGCTTAAGTCGAGTTAATTCGTTGTTTTTAGTCGAGTTTGGTTTCATTAACTTATGTCGACCCAATCTATTTAATTAAGACTCGGTACTCTACGAGTACACTACTACAAGTCACAATACGGAAATCACTTTCAGGTATCGTAAATATTTTCATTTTTCTTTCGCTTCCTTAACGTCGTAACTGAGCAATGTATCGACTTGCTTTTTTGCAATCCATTTTCTGAAAGGGTGCGGATATAATTACAAGTAATTTTAATATGATATATGTTATACTAGCTGTCCCCCGCGGTTTCAATATATACTATTCGGTATAGTCTATACCATCTAGGAAAAGTTCCGCGTCGAATGGTACCGGTCCCATCCCAATATGTTCAGTAGTTTCGAGGTGATGGTGCGTCAAAGTTACCCTATTTTCTAGACAATATTAGAATAAGGGCAGAATATAAAAGACAATCCCCATATTACAAATCTTCATCTCAAGTCAATGAAAAATATAATTGTTTTTATTTCCAATAGAATGATTAACTCGCCCCGCCAGAAGCCTTATATTAATTTGTTTTAGACTCGACCATTTCAACGGAAATATATTTACAATTGAGGTCACGTGCCATTTAAATAAAAAAAAAGTTAAATATTATAAACAAAATCTTACATATTACGAACCATTCAGGCAGATTATACCAACGAAGGAACATTTCAAGCTTGAAATGTCATTTGCACCATACACCCAGAGATCGGATAAAACGGAAACGAAAGGGAGATAAAAGTCCATGGTTAATAAAAAGTTACGGCCAAACCAACTTTACCGACTGCTGGACGCCCTAGGTGTCCCAACTTGCCCAAGGCTTTCTGTATTTACACTACAAATACAGATGCAGAATTCATGAATGGACATTTTGGAGATGTGTACATTCATAGGGAAATGGAGCTAGTAGCGTGGCGATAACGATAAATTTTGAATGCACTCAAACCAAGCGACTATACTAGAGGTATTCATTTCAGAACTCATACGAAAAATTATTTTAAATTAGGCACACAGGTAAATGATGTTTAGGATTTAATACATAGTTTTATTACGTCGTACTTATTAGATAGAGGAGGTAACTACCTTAAAATAGTACAAACCTATGCTACTGTAAATGCCAAAACTAAGGTAAGGTTCAGTAAAACCAAACAATAGTCTTATAATAGTGGTAAATGTCCGAACTACTTTGCAATATTCATAAATTTCGGACTTAACAAACATTCACTCGGTCAATATTAGGTTAATGTGAACTCTACGTTTACTGAATGATGTTGGAAAATGTCAACATTTTTATGTACGATTTAAGATTTACCACTATTCAGGTTTTATGTTTGTAGATTCTGAAGAACGCTAAGAACCTGACGATGGATATAAGATATCTGTTCTTAGGAGGGGCAACAAGGCAAATATTTAAGCTATTTGCATTATAATTTCACATCACAACTTACAAGTAACACCTCATTTAATTTACGAGCTATATTTTATTGGAGTTAAGCATCTTAATTGTAAGCTGATTATTGTCGACGGCATCTTCAAAGCACGTGCCACCTGGTCCTTTGAGCCGGTTTTTGAAATTAATTCCCAGGATCGTAGGAAAATCTGCGTCGTTGCAATAGAATAATAAGTAACCATCTCACACGAAGCATTCACTAAGCTCATTGCTTAATAAGTTAAAATAGAAATGATATGATCAAACATGATCATGACATCACAAATGGAAATCGGAATACGTAATTGGATATGACAAATAGATCACACCAGTTAATTGATGGAAATTGATGGGCATAGAGACAATCACGAAGTGGATCACTTGTTATCTATAGAACGCTTTGATGTGGCTACCGAAGGTGGAGATTAATTTCCCAGTGAACCCACCAGTTGACCTTTGTGCACACCGTATTCACAAAGGAACTTAGTACAATACTGCAGGCTCTCATAGCCAATATCATAATCCCTTTATTCAGATCTTCTCGGCTGCCAATCCCATCGGCAGGCACAATTTTATTATATTGTATGCTTTTGTGCTCTTAGTACTCAAAAGAAACTCATACATTGTGTATGAGTTTCTTTTGACAGAGTTAATTTGAATGGAAATTAGGCATTACAAAACAATAGTCATTCGATTCAATTGATGACCAAATCGGAATCTTCACCGATTGATCGATTGAATAGAGCACGCAGATGCATTCATCGAAATGTCTATTAATTATTATGTACATGGTATATCACGCACTGGCGCATTTAGTGAGAGAAAGACTCTCTTTATTGTACTATGACAAATTTTTGTAATGATAAAACCATTAAAAGTAAACCACGAAGAGTACAAAGTATCAATAATGTTTGTGGAAAATTTTATTACAACAATTTAGAGAGCTCATAACTTTTAAATAGTTCGACCGATTCTCGTTAAATAAAGCTCAGGAACTATCCGGATTTAACTAGTTTTCAATATGAAAAACCGCGTTGACATCGGTCCAACCAGACAAACATATAGATAGGAGAAGGCGTCAAGCTCGCACCCCTCTATTTTCCAGGTCGCGCGTCGGCGATGAAAAGCAATAACACAGCTTCAAATAAGTTTTAAAAAAGGCTTGTTGACAAAAATACCACAGATCAAACTCAGTTCAAACTATGAACTTTACCATCTGTACTGGGTTAGGTTATTTCTATTGGTGAAAAAGTGTTTACTAGCGTCAAATATAAAACAGGAAGTCCTCTCAAATATAATATCCTGGGACAGTTTACGCGACTTAGTTGAGTTGAACAACAATCTAACAACACGTTCAACAAACTATATATTAAGTAGAACCATTTACGATATTGGTAAAAGAACAAAGCTCTCTCGCTTAGAACCCGGTTAAGTTGAGTTTGCACTGGACGTTAATGACGTCACATTAACGCTTAACTACGCAAACCGTGTTCAACCGGGTTGTAGAATTTACAATAATAAAGCTTTTAACTTTTTTTTTAAACTTTAAATGAGTAAAAGCTTTTTTTAAGTTAGCTATGCCAAGTAATTGTGTTAGTTCATCATCATCAGCCTATCTCCGTCCACTGCTGGACATAGGCCTCACCTATGGCACGCCACTGAGCTCGATCTTCAGCTCTTTGTTTCCAACCGCTTCTTGTCCGTCATAATGAAATCAATCTCATTTCTGGTCATAGCGTCGGGGCTTTGCCACGTCCACTTCCGCCGGGGCTTCTTCTGAAAGAAAGAATTCATTAGAAAAAGCCCTTCTTTCTCCAGGAAAATCCGTGTGGTCCTACTACCGATTCGGCCGTTGTTTGTACTCCCACTTTAGCGTTGAGATCCCCCATGACAACGTTGAAGTGGGCCTTTTGGGTGGTGTATAAGGCCTTGGAAATGTCCTCGTATATTTCCTCCACTTCATCATCCGAGTGCGCAGAAGTCGGTGCGTACACTTGGATAACCTTGAGGCTATACCTCGGTGAGTTTGATCACAAGGTACGCTACCCTTGTCGACACACTGGAGATTTCTATTACGTTGTCAGAGAGGGCCTTGTGTACCAAGAACCCAACGCCGCCTTGGGATGGTTGGTCTCCCTCTCTGAAGTACATAAGATGGCCAGATTCTAGGGTTACGGTATCCTCCCCCTCTCTTCGGACTTCACATAATCCCAGAACGTGCCATATTATGTTCTTCAGCTCCTCTTCAAGTTGCGCCAGATGTTCATCGAGCCGTAGCGTGCGTCCGTTATACGTTGCCAGAGTCAGTCGGTGTTGGCGGCCTACTGTAGCCTGGGGATTCTTAGCACCCCCTACCCCGCCGTGACCATGACCGCCGCCTTGGCCAGGAATAGCGGGGCGACCGGGAACTGGGGGCCGTTGCTTTAGCGTGCTAATCATAAGGGGGGTTTATGCCCATAATCACCACACGCTGGGCAGGCGGGTTGGGTGATCGCAGAACGTAGCTCTTGCACCGATGACGCTGCTGCCCGTCACCGGCCTGTGCCATTTGGCTACGCTGTACAGAATGGTTATACCGCCATTGGTCGGTCGCCAGAGCCTCGTTCGCTTGTCGGCAGGATGCACCGCGGGCAGATGAGGTTGGCTGGGAGCACTAAGATGACATTGTGCTCCCTTACATCCCATTACATTGTGTTAGTTAGTTTTTAGCATTTTAGTATAAAGTAATAAGTACACTAAATATTTCCACGTCCAATTTCCTGGAATATGCCTATAAAAACATGTGTACAAAGGCGAGGTAATATTAAATGTTACACGATTTTTGTATAATTAGATGCACAGGTTTGTTTATCTATACAAATAATAAATCTGTGAAAAGGCGTGAATGTAATTACAATTGTTTATGAAAGAATAAGTGAAAGGGATGATTGGACGACATTGAAGTTTGACTATTTTTATATTTTTTTGTGTCAGCTCTCATTGGTGGATTATCCCTACTAATATTATAAACGTGAATGTAAGTTTGTTTGTTACGCTTTCACACGAAACTTTGTACACATATTCTGGGAGGTATCAGAAGTAACATAGAATACTTTTTGTGCCGGGAAAATGTTACATCCCTCGGTAACGCGGGTGAAACCGCGGGGGACAGCTAGTGATTAAACAAAAGTGACTTCGCCCATTAATATATGCATCACCCGTGGCTACAACCTGTGCTGTAGTGATCTGTAGCATAAGCTGGATTGGAGCCATGATGCCATGATGGACACACGATGTCGCACACTCCTCTATAAAAACATTTTTAGTTTTAATTTCAGTTTGACTCTGTATCTTTATCTAATTTAAAAGATGTCTTCTGAGTCTTAGTGAGCTTACCTTCGCTTGTAGCGAGATTACGGTTCAACGTAAATGTAGGTACCCTAATATACCTATAGGTTACAAAAGGATGCCTAAGCGTTACAGCTAAGCTGATTCAAGAGTGCTCGAGACGCGAAAGATTATACACTTTTAAGGAGCCATTGCAGCAAATATTGATAACTAATCACGCCCCCAGATTTCACCTGCATTTCCAGGCTAAAAAGCCTATGTCCTAATAGTATTTTAGATTAATTAATTTGTTAATTAGTCCGTCTTTTATTTATTAAAAACTTTGAAACTACCTTCATTACGATAGAATTTTTGGTAAATTTGTGTCCACTAGTAAAAGTTGTGCTGGTATTCACGCTCAGATTTTGATCACCCTTTTCGATACCATAAAATTAATTTTCATTAACTTAGCAACTGGTTAGCAAGTTTTGCAACTGTGCCGAATATGGGCAGCGGTATTGTACCCTAAAATTTGAAGAATTTCTCAGGATATTCATTCAATTATTACAATATTCAATACCTACTGCCTCCCAAGTGATTCCATGCAAAGGTTATTTCAGTTCATGCACTTTTATTTAAACTATAAATAGTGAAAACTGCGTAAAACTGTAAATATTTTAATACTGAAGCTATGATTACCAATAACTATATAAAGGTTGGTAGAGATAACTATCCGTCCCTCACCTCGTTATAAAATTCTCTATCGCAAACTTTTCTCTAAACTCGTCTGGAAACAATAAAGATTTCCTTGTACTAAAATTTACTAAAAATAAACATGTCACTCGTAAGCGCTAATTTTATAAAGTCTAGTAACAGTATTTTCTAGCGAACAAACGATCGTTATGCAATTAGCGCTGTATTCTCTGATAAAATAAAAATGTGGAGTATGTGAGCCGACAACGGTCTATTAAATGTGCACGTTGCGAGGACGTAGGGAAAAACTCAACAGAAATAGATGAAAAAGTGTGTCCGCTCTTCCTTCTCGTAACGAAGCATTTATTGCAATTACCGAGAACCTGGACACACCCCTAGGTTGAATATAGAGTTTTTTAGTTTTATTTACTCGCACGTTGCCGATTTTCTCCTACGGTTTTATCCGCTTTTTTTCATACTTATGTATGTAACCAGTGTGATTTACCCATGTGTTAATATTGATTTGAAATCCATTCAACTGTTACGGTATTGTGAGTTAGCCGTCCATACGAACGTGAAGAAAATATTAATTCAATTTCTCGTACTATAAAATGGGAGTGTAGTCTCGGGTGAAAGCGAATTTACAGAGAAAAATATTATTATAAAGTGCCTTGTCGCCGGCGAAGTGGCTGATGTCGTGGCGTCGAACGTTTTCCAATAAATAAATTAAACTCTGCATTTTTTACTCACACCTGCAACTGCGCGCTCCTAGAAAATATTTATTAACATTTTTCTTACTGCTGAAGTGAATAACTATTTCAAAGATATAATAAAAATGTGGTTATATTATGAGTAATGAATATTACTGGAACATTTTTTACATACGGCAGTTTGGGTAGTAATGTTTATTTCTGAAAACCTATAAAGCCGCTTAGGTATTGGCCACAAGTCGAAAACTGTGCTATATAAACTCCACAGTTTAATTTCGTCCCCCGTTTCCAATACCATTAAATTAATCTTCGTTTCCATAAATGTTGGCTTGAAAATTTTACAACTGTGACGAATATAAAATAAACAGCAGTCGCAACATTCTCTAAAAGGAGCATAGCAGTTATTTGGTTGGCATATCGCAAGCTTTGCAGAGTTTGCGATCGTATGGTCGTGTGTTAAATAAAAGTTGGACGTATGTTATTCTTTTTAAAATCTTGTATTGAGCTCAGAGGATAAATTGAAACTGTCGCTACAAAATATGACAACTTCTACCTGAGGCAAACTCAAATACGAATGACGGGGATGGTCAGGTCTTTATACAACATTTATATGACTACAGCTTATGTAAATATATTTCTCTGCAAAGAGCCATATTTGTGTTTCTATTTTAGGCGGCTTTTACATTCTACATTGCAGGAACTATTCACTCGCGAAGAGACTTAACGAGAAAATTTACGGTCCATTAAATAAATACCGCCATTTTGTGCTGATTAATAACAACTATGATATTAAAGTACTCTGTGCAGAGTTCGTCGGGAAAGTACCACCACAATACCTATTTCCGCCCTGAAGCAGCAGTGAACTTGTGTTTTAGTTAGGAAGTTGCACCAGTGCTATTAACGGCAAATGAAACTAATAAAACATGCATCAGGGTCGACAATGCATTGACAATGCTGTGTATTGTAAATGTCTATAGATTGCGGTAGCCATTTACTATCGAGTGGGCCGTCTACCTGTTTGAAGGCCTCATTGAAATATTATGTCATAGTACGATAAAGACTCTCATAAGTGTTCATCCAGAACGTATTATATCTAGAAATATTCTCATCAACCTATTTATATATATATACCTTCTGTCGAATCCCCGCGTTCCCAAACTATGTTGCATTATTTTGTTCTTTCTACCATCAATAGTTTTCGCAGCGCACTTGATGTAAGGATTTTTTTTACACCTCGGGATACATATTGAAGTTTTAGTAAGAATCCCAATTTTTTTTAACTATAATATAACCTATGTCACCTGAGTATAGTGTAGCTTCCCAACGGTGAAAGAATTTTTCAAATCCTTCCAGTATTTCGGAGCCTATTCAATGCAAACAAAAACCAAACACGATGATGATGATTTAGCACTACACTCAGCCAGTACAACGACCGACCCATATAATAATATTCTTTCTCTTTATAATATTAGTGTAGATTGAAGAGCTTTATATAGTGTTATAAATAAATAAAATTAGGAAACAATATTGCATTTAACAAGAAAATCATACCTATATTAATATGATTTACGGCGAATTTCGAGCGAAAGGTGAACACTAGTCTATCTCAAACGTTATTAAAATACGTAATACAAACGCATTCGTCGAGTTGCGCTCATATTTATCAAAGGATTGCACAAATCCGTAGTTTGCAAAAGCATATCCTATTTACTCTCTAATACGCATATTTACTCTGTGTACATTAATTACCAACCTGTTTGGTTTAGCATTTTGATATTTACATTTAGAGCGCTTCGAGAGCTTTTAAGTAAATGCAATCGGATTTATTTTACTGCAATAGTTTTGTAATAGTTTAATAGTTTTCGCTTTGACTTAATCATAATAACTACATTGGTATATTTATTACAAATTCTGGTATGTAAAGCGTTTAATACGGTTACTGAAATTCTGGTTTTATGTGGTGATTTTTAAAAGAGTGGAAAAGTTTAGTTTTTTAAGGTAAACAAACCATATTTTTTACAAACAAAAAAGCCATTAGGCAAACATTCCGTATCAATCATTGACAGAGACGAAAGTGGTCGTGGCATGACGGATGGGACGGGTGCATTATCATCTATCTTTTAAAAAAGTTAAAAAAATATTTGTTAGTTTCTCTATTTTCGTCACATGCTGAAAAATAATCATTAAGGAAATATATTATTTACTAGAGGAGAAATCTTGTTAATCAATTGGGTACTCTAAATGCGAAAGTATTTATTATTGGGTTAGCTCATAGGATACTTTTATTCCGGGAAATGTAACATTTCTGGAACGCGGGTGAAACCGTGGAGTCCTAAGCTGTTTCTTAGAAATAAATTTAAAATCATGAATATTGTGAGCGTGGCGTCACAGTACATAATGTTTTAAAATTCAATGTGTTTTTGTATTATTTACCGAAAAATAATAATAAGCAGAAACTTGCAAAACCTGTTATTCGAGTTACAAAAAAAAACATACTTTAAGGGGCAAATATTGCCCCTTGTTTTTGTAATACACCGGTATTATTAACAAACTACCTAGAAGACATTCGAAAATTACCCATGGGTATATAAATTTACAACGGTAGTACCTACCTAAATAAAACGTTGTATCAAATGGGTATGGGATTATTACTACTCTCATTTTAAAAAGTACAGTCCATCTCATTAATATATATTTTTTTATAATTAGCGCTAACTTTTTATAACTTGCAAAAATCGGTGTTGATGAATTTTTTTAAAGAATGTCCCAGGATATTTATAAATTCTTTATAAGTATGGGTTTATAAAAAAAAACGTAGTATATAGAAACTACAGGCACATTATACTTAACAATTTCACGTCTCAGGGACTGGCATTGGCGATGACCCTGGTGTTGTAAATGTCCATTGGCGGCGCGGCGGTGACCACTCACCGTCAGGTGGAGCGTCTGCTTATTTATCGGCCCATGTGTTATAAAAACAAAAGAAAACATGTAGTATATCAGATATCTGGTTTCGATAGTACAAGTCGGCTTGGATTGGAACCAGATGGCCGTGTGTTAAGAATCCCTGAATATGTATATTTATTGATTAATACTTACTTATAAATGGTAATAAATTTATATTATTTAGGGATTGAATCTCAATCAGCCCGCAATCAAGTACGCAAAGGATTGCGTAGGTGCCAAGTAGCCACCGTAAAGCCACTAACTAGTAAAACAAAGCAACTTGTCTATCACCTAAATAGCTATATAAGTCCGTCCATAAACTGTTCTCAATTCAAAACTCTCACAACCCCAACCTTCGAAGGATAAGTATAAATATTTTCGTTTGAAACTGGAACATGATGCCAGAAAGTGGAGTGAGAACCACAACATCCGCGCTTGCTGGCTGTCGGCGAAAACCGACGCGTGGTGTGAAAACTGACGGCGAACTTTATCTGCAATTCTATCATTGATGTACTATTATATTAGAGTCAGCATCATATGTTTTCAAAGTCAAAAACAAGACAGGACGTTTGGGGTAGTTGTTATATACATCACCGTTACACCAAATATTCGTACTAATGTTATAAAAAGGTAAAGTTTCTAATTTTTTAAGTCGGTAATCCTCGAAACTATTCATCTGAGTTTAGTTATTCCTGCACTGATATAAAGCTACGCTATTCCCAAGTGATATGAGTTGTTTTAAACCCAATATCAAGATCCTTCGGGCATGCGGGTAATACCGCAGGACGGTAACTAGTATTTTTATTCTTACAGTTATCAGATTCTATTCAGAAATTCAGTTTCCCAGGGCGCGCGGCGCATTGAGAGCTCGTAGAGCGGACCTCTCGCGTGATAGTCTAGTTAACGAAAGAGATAGAGCATAGAGACCGCGACGAAATATGAGCGAGGTAGTGTGACTTATTTAACAAAATCCATATCACAAACACTATTTTGCAATAAGATCAGCCGTGTGTGAAAGAAATGTTCCACAATATAATATTTGTTGCTGTCAAAAACAAAGTTATAAAAAAGGAAAACATTCGAATCCAAGACGCTACCTTGGGGAATTGACACAAGTATTCATATGTGCGTCGGTGCGTCACATCGTTATTGAACTACCCTCGCTTATATCAATTTGGAGAAACTTTGAAGCCGCTAACATTCAGAGATGATAATTAAGATAAAATACTAGATAATAATAAGAAAATGGTGCACATCGACTACTTTAATATACATATAGTATACGTCTCTATATATCACAATAAGATGAAAGAGAAAGTCTTATATGCAGTTAGCTCCAGCCAAGCGCGCTTTCGCAGTGTTTTAGTGGTCACGTGAATAGTAATGCATTTGAATCGCGAAATAATTAAGTGTGTTGAAACTGACGAGACTGAGAAACTATCTCTATTTTCTAGTGTGTATGAAAGAGGGGTTCGTAAATTTACGTTACTTGAATCGGACTATTACTTCGATAATAATCATTTTTCATGAGTCCCATATCGCGCGACGCCTTGAGCCGAGGTCTCAGCTCACTGGCTTAAATTTACCCTCAGTCAAGAGCCCTCAATGCTGGCTGAAGTGTCCATTCCACAAGCCCATTAAAAATAAAAACATTACTTTAGCATGCAGACAGACGGCCCACCTGTTGATATGATCACTATCGTCTACGTACAATAGCAATGCTAGCGGATTACTGAATGCGTTGTTGTCCCTACTCACTTTCAAGCTTTCTAATTTCAGGATGACAGTCAGTCAGTCAGGCAAGTAGCAACATTGCCCTACGTGCTACGGTTTTTATTTATGTTTGCTTGTAAACAACCAGACGGTCTGATGGTAGGTGGTCACCGCGGCTTTTAAGCGCTCACAATGCAGTCTCCTTTAAGACACGTCTAATATGTGCGTAATTTCAACGGCTCCCCAACCTCTATATAGATACATAGTAATATAAGTCTACAACTGCTTCACGGTGGAAGGTATAGTGGCTAACTTCCTCGGACGAACTCTGTACTAAGAACTTCTGTACTTCGAATATTGTTCAGTGTAAACATGGGGATTCATATTTCCTTTGGCCATGCCATAACTTGAGAACGACTTAACCGATTTCATTCAGTTTTTGTTTTTTCTTATACTTTGTAGATAGAGAGGTTCTTACAGAACGAAAAATTAAGAAAATAGCGCAGAAAATTTAAAAATTTCATACAAGTTATTGACTATTTAATTTTTTCCCGTTTTCGCGAATTACAGACCTCTGGAACGCAGGTAAAACTGCGAGGGATAACTAGTATTAGATTGAAATACATAAACAGGGTTGTAGAAATTATTATTTTGCAACAATATTTTTGCAAATTTGATTATTTTTTGCGGATTGTTAGCCAGAATCGCGTTATAACATAAAATATATTCATTAAATTGTTAAGTCACATTACTGAGACCTCTGTATACCTGGTGTACCGGGTGTAATGGTCGTAAAGAAAATTTGCATATAAATGGTTTGGTTGTGAAACATAGATGCACAGGCTTTCCATTAACATTGGATACCAGGATAGCTCAAAATAGCTACTTGAGTGGCGCACACAAAGATTTGAAAGCCCCTTTTTTCTCGACTGCCATGGAACAATGGAATACGATGCTGATTGTACAAAGGCTCATTTATAACTACTTGCATCTGTATGGGTACCTTTTTACATTTGCATTTTTAAAAAGCAGCCAAGTGCTCGTACCGCCGTACTTAACGAAACGCTGGACAAAATACGTTTCTTGTGTGACATCCTATAATTTATTTGTATTATTTGCTGTTATAGTATACTAGTACACGCTCAGTGAATATTTAAAATATCTACTTACTACGGTTAAAAAATATTCAGCCCTGTGATAGACGGACGGACAGACATCGGAGCCTTAGTATGAGGGTCCCGCTGAGATCTTTTGTGTACAGATACAGGACTCTAATATTTCAGACCTTTGGTAGGTACCAATAGTAAGATACATGAAAACATTGGTAGTTATTTAAGTGGGGAGTTAAATTTAAAAATAATTATTTAAAAGATTTCTCAATCTGAATCAGTCAGAATTGAAATCTACTAGCTAGAAAATATGAATTGCTTTACATTGACAGAACAATATTAACTCACTTAATTAACGCACGAAGAAAATCACAAAATAAGATTTTCTTCCCAGCTACTACACTACTATTAAAAGTAGGTAAACCGATAAGAACGTGCACTTTAAGCCTTGCACCAGCTTAATAAACACATTTCCAAAGATAGTTAGCGGCATGCTGGCCAAATCCGCCAAATCGCAGGTCAAACATTTGAGGATGAGCATGTATGTTTGTTCAACAGTACCTCTGGTTTATCAGTCATTTGGTTTCCATAGCACAGGCTCTGCTTTGTTTGGCATCAGATTGGCGTGTGTAACGAATGTCCCGGGACATATTGAAGTGAATCTTCTTATGGAAGGACTTTGATTTTCTGATATGCAATCTTTTTGTGTGCAATCTATGCTAGTCAAAGTGATTGATGAAAAATTTAAATGTTTCCCTGTAATACAAAAATGTCACTACTATGGTGTCTTTTTTCGAAATGTGGGGCTGTTTACGTAAATATAACGTAAGTAATTAGCATTTTAAGATTAAGGGCTTAAATACTTAGAAGTAATATTTAAATTTGTGCTGTGTCTATATTTATTGTATTTATATTACACAAATCCTAAATTTGAGTATTTGCTTTGTGAGCCAATCAATTTTAAACCTAACGGCTAAATACTTGAGGCGAAACGGACGAACTAAATTTAAACTAGCAATTTGTTGTGCAAACGTTTATCTGATCGCAAGGCGGTCGAGTTGAGAGGATTTAGCCAATCAATCTTCACTAGTTCAAGTGAAGGAAGTCTAATAGCCACTGCGGAGAAGCGGTCCCTTCAAAGTGTATTGACTTGACTACTAAATATATGTAGAAATTATACTATTATTTATTAATATTATTATATTAGCTCTTGCAGAGTTCGTCAGGGGAAGTACTACGATCGTACCCATTTCCGCCATGAAGCAGTAGTGTGCCGTGTTTTGGTTAGAAGGGTAAACTTCACGTCTCAGGGTCGACAACGCATTAGCGATGCCTCTGGTGTTGCAAATGTCAATAAAGACCACATGTCATCAGGTGGACGGTCAGCCTGTTTGACAGTCCACTTGACATGTAAAAAAAAATAGATATATTTGGATATTATATAGATTGGTGGATACTCTACCACGCCAGAGGTCATGGACTTAATTATCACCCTGAATAAACATTTGTGTACATGTATGTTTGTTCTGTGTCTTAATGAAACAGAAAGAATATAAATATGTAGTTGGTATATCAGTTATCTGGTTTCTGTTAGAAGCTCTGCTTTATTTGGGTTTGAATCGCAGTGAGTAAAGTATATCCCAGGATATTTATTTATTAACAATGGTTGGTTTATTCCTCTTCCATGCACTTACAATTCATCCGATTATGATGAAATATTTATGCGATATTTTCGTACATCGGAATGATTTTATATTTCATGAAAAAAAATTTGCAACGCATATCGTGAACCACTGGTACCAATGTCGGAATATTTTCGAAGATGTTAATTAACATTTTTACAATTTTTACTTGTTATGCTACCACTTCTGGTCTGACTCAATGAACTAGGTATTACTGTTTGGATAGCGAGGGACCTCCTATTCTCGCGGCCCAACGAATATTTAGCTTCGAACACAAAGCGACTACGAACAAACACTGGATTGAAATTCCCTTCTAGATGCCAAAAAGGCGTCAAGAAAGCTTTATTTTCATCATCAGTTTATAATGATTTTGATTAGGTAGCTTTATAATATATAGGATACTTTTAACCGGAACATTATAACATCCCTCACGAACGCGAATAAAACCGCGGGGCCGTGATCACTTGTTAATAAATACAGTAAATTTCATAAAGGCAGTAAATAATTACATGATCATTTTAGATCGTATCCTATAATGAAGCGATCTCAAAGTAAGAGAAACAAACAGCAACAAATCGTAAATAGAGATTGCGGTCGATCCAACGTCGATACACCTGTAACTGCAGCAAAATTTCCCAGAAATTACTTCAGTATGTCATTTTGAATTGACGTTGCTTTGCCATCCCGCAACACAGTCAATGACAGAAAAGCAGTTGATAAATACATGATCATTTTAGATCGTATCCTATAATGAAGCGATCTCAAAGTAAGATAAACAAACAGAGCAACAAATCGTATATAGAGATTGCGGTGGATCCAACGTTGATACACCTGTTACTGCAGCAAAATTTCCCAGAATTTACTTCATTTTGAATTGACGTTGCTTTGCCATCCCGCAACACAGTCAATGACAGAAAAACAGTTGATAAATACATGATCACTTTAGATCGTATCCTATAATGAAGCGATCTCAAAGTAAGATAAACAAACAGACCATTCAATCGTATATAGAGATTGCGGTGGATCCAACGTAGATACACCTGTAACTGCAGCCAAATTTCCCAGAATTTACTTCATTTTGAATTGACGTTGCTATGCCATCCCGCAACACAATAAGGATAGATAACGCCTAGGGGTGTCATGTCGAGTTAGGATAAGTTAGATTTCTGTCACTTACTCGTAGCGTATATTCTGTTTGGAATATTACTTGATACAGACACCTATAGAAATTAAGCTTGGGTAGGTTTGTGAGTAATTGTTAAAGCTAGATACACAATGACGTGCAGGGACATACGCAAATTGTATTGTGTAGAGCTGATACGGCTTAGCTTGTCGCGACCTGCCGTTTGGAAATATGTTTTCTACAGCTTACTCGGATGAAAATATCATGTCTACAAGAAAGGCTTTTGTCGGTAATCCGCCAGTAAAATAAACAACGTATCTTTTTGATTCCGTATCTTTTATAATATTTTATTTATACTAGGTATCATTTAACTTCACCTATTCTTATGTTTGGGCCAAACTTGCTAATGCATTTTCAACTAGGTCCCATCCGATTGTGCCGATTTTAATGCGGACACATCTGGTTTTAGTGATTTTGCTAAGTGACGTCATTCTTTCCAATTTTACGTGAGAGTATTGCAATTTGTTAATTTTTAAATCACCTTCATGTCATTGGTTCAAATGGGAGGAATTTCTAAGTAGAATACATGTCTTCTTTATTTGTAATTTAGTAGGTTTATTTTCATACGGCCTGAGTGCGACTTGCTCGAGTATCGAAACTCCTTGGAAACTTATGCCCATTCAAACCGACCAACGTCCAAGTTTTAACTTCTAAGACACATGTCAATAGTATTGTAAACTGTCACTTTGAAATTTCTTAGGTATTGGAAACGATGGCCATAAATGTGCACTAGATATTGATAAATAAAAGAAAAATGTAACAAGCGACTCACTTAACTTTACACCTTCATAGTAGATACTTCGAATCGTGACGCATTTTCAAATGTGGATAAAAATGGCAGAGGCAACAGATGAAACAAATCAATTCCACTTACCGTACAATAGAGTGAAAGCTTTCGGCGAAATTTGAACTGCATTTTTTTGTTTCATTCATCCCGCAAAGCCGCGACAACAAAGCAAGTGTGAATCGAACAGTTATTGGTACAATAAATCCATTAACACTCGATCTTTTTGCTTTAATAATTAAAATATTTTAGTTTGTACAAATATGTCGGGAATATATTACAAAAAGGTACGGATTTAAATACACTTTTACCTGCATTTTCCTAGTACATCCATTTATTTTAATCAAAGCATTTATTAAGTTACCACCAGTTGGGAAGTCATTCGCAACAGGGAACCGGCAAGGTTATATTTTTTACAATCTGACTTATTGGGCTATTTTTTTTAATATGTTACCAATATCTAAATTAGATGTAGAATGTATAATTTAAAAATAACTATTTAGATGTATAAGCAGGCTTGAATGACAAACATTGAAACTTTCAGATTTATAGTACTTATTCGTTGGATACGAAACGGTATATAAAAATAAAGTATTGTTGCCAACCCTATTCTTTAGTGGACCGATTAGTCCTTAATTCATCTGAAGGTCACTAGAACAGACCGCGCGTGCGCATGTCCTCTTTATTGCTCTATTAAACACTGACGTAAATAAATGCTTTTGCTGTCTCTCTCACACTATAGTCGAGCAATGGGAAATTGGAAAAGGACAAAGAGCTTACCGAGTTAACTCTCTACCTAACTTGTGTCCTAAAAAAACTATTCGGCTTACAAACTCGTTAGGTACGTAACGTAATATTGCGTGATGTGTTTAGTATCACAACGCAATTATTTATAGCCTCATTTTAATTAATTCATTAAGTTTTATGATCTAAACTAAAAAACTCAAAAAAATAAACAGTAAAATAAACAGATGAAGGTATTTAGAAATTATGAAATATTTGAAAAAAATTATAGCTTAGACGGTGACCGTTTATGTAATTTGACATTGTCAAATATTTAAAACACATTAATAACCTAAGCTAATGCAACCATACCTCATTGACTCAAGTTTTTCTCAGTTGAAGGCTGTAATCGAAAGCTGTGATTGTGGCCTTCATAACTGCCCATGCCCTAAAATTATTACCAGATTTTGCATTATATTTGTTTATTAATTTGATTTTTGCCGAAGGAGAATTTCATGACATTCCAGTACCTTAACAAAAAAAATGAAAGTAAAATCTTCTAATGATTCCTTTTTCGCCCACTATTTGAAATTCAACCATAATCATTATTGAATATGATTTTGGTGTGTCCATATGAATTTTCATGTTAAAAAAACAATTTCCATTTTATTTTATTATACACTACAGGTCATCGATAGTAAACGATTAAAATAATAGACAAAGAAAAGAAAATGGTAATTTAGTATTTTGTTCCTCGCCTTTTTATAAATAGATTATACAAAATTGCCGTAATTACGAACACTTTTGCTTTTCCACTGCAATCTTTTCAATTAAGCTGTAATTATCCTCAATGCAGCCGTCGCCTATCGGTCCCTAGCCATTATCAATTATGTAGAACCACATTATAATATACTGGGTGGCTTCCACGGTTTCACCCGCAGGCCCGATGTTACATATTCCCAGGATTAAAAGTATTCCAGATTATAATCAATCCCTGTGCCAAATTTCATCCAGATTCATTTAGCCTTTCTGGCGTCTATTAGTAGTAAGATATAACAAGTCAGTAAGTGAGTCTTGAAGCGTACCGAACTAAGCCAACAATGGCCTTGTTTGAATTCTAAGAATAACCATTTACATTCTTATTTAGAAATAGAGATCTTAGTGCAAAGTTCATCCGGGGAAAGTTTTACCACTATATCCATTTCCATGAAGCAGTAGTGCACTTGTATTACTGTGTTTCAATTAGAAATTATTAAAAGGGTCAGTTAAAATACAGGGACAGTTAACAGCTTTAGGTCTCTGGCTCGACAATGCATTGGCGATGCCCCTAGTATTGAATTCGTTCATAGGCAGCGAGCGGTGACCACTTACCGTCAGGTAAACCAGTGCCTGTTTGTCAAAAAATCTCACAAAAACTTCTCTTCCCTACATAGTATAAAACAAAATCGGTTCTGACCGTCTGTTAGTACGCTTAGCTCTTTTAAACTACGTAACGGCTTTAAATGCGGCTTTCATCAATAGACACAATGATTCAAGAGGAAGAAATTAAAGTATAAAGGCGGATGAAACCGCGGGGTACAGCTAGTAAATAGCAAAGGATTTAATATTGTGTATTTTGATGGTGACGCCGCCATATATATTGGTTTTATTTAATTGAAAAGATTACGCGGGAAATGTAGGCAAGCCAAATGACATTGGCTGAAATATTCGTGTGAATACGTCAATATTCTGTGACGGGTTTAACAGGTGCGAGTGACATCCCGCGAAGCCCTGAGTGAATAAACTGATAATTTTACGAAAAATAGGTTTTACCCTGTATTTTCCATCTAGACGCTATTCGTATGTTTCAAATAAAGAGATCGTAGAATAGAATATGATTTTATTTCACTACATCTATTGGACCGTATTATAAAATTTCGAAATAGTTCAGCTACGATCGTTTTGTTTGCGGCTGGCATTGAATTTCAATATTTACATTCAGAGGTGACAGTTCTCACGCGACAAATAGTGTGTTTAAGTTAGTTTAAAGTTAAAGCGTTAATAGTTTCTTAAGTATTAACTGGCCATTGTGAAGTTAATATTCGTAAAATTGTTCTCATGTTTACTATTAATATACCAAGGCACCTGGTGGTTATCTTGTAGCCACTGGTTGTGGGTTCGATTCCCACCCAGGACAAAGATATGCATATCTGTTCTGTGAGTGTAAATGATGTACAATTCAGTAGTATATCAGTTTAGCTCAGCTTATTTTTGGGCATGTGTAAATGTCCTTAGATATCTATTATATACATTTTTGTAATCGATTATTGACTTAAGTTTATATACAATAAGTTAACTTTTCAATGTTTTCGGAAAAATTCAAAGGATAACACATTCGGCGTAAATGAATATTGGACCCAATATGCAAAGGCTGGATATCAAAACTGACGCAGTGCGGCTAAGGCTTATTCTCAATGTCACAAAAGATCTAATCTCCACCGAATGTAGATCCAAATGGGACAGGTGCCTTTGTCCCCCACCATACGACCAGATTCCAGCCTACAGATGCACATTTCAATTAACTATACACTCTTCGCCATAGAGATTGCGGAATTGTTAAATTAATCCTCGCGAATTTAACTCCTAAGTATCTCCTATTGGAAAAGTTTTATCGATAAGTCAATTATCCACTTCGCTGCAATTCATAATAGTCCTTTTATAACTTTCATAAATGTAAAATTGGATATTCGACGCCGACTTTTCTGAGTTTGTATAAAATCTGAAATCTATGTGGTTTTTTTAAATCCAGCTTGCAGGAGAGACTATCATTTCACTTTAAAAAATGATGTGAGTACAGGAGATTTTTTCTTCGTTAATTCTGTTTACACATCTCGTATAGATATGATGTAGGTAAGCTAATTAATGCATGACTGCCCACACATTGAAATGAACCTTTCACTATAAGCTGGGATCAATAAATAACCTTTCCATAACCTACTGACTTGGTTTCTCACTGACCAAGCTTTTATAAAACACTAATGACTTATTTAAATGAATTACTTTATAATTATTACAGTATTTTAATATTGTCCCAAAGGTACAGAAACTATGTTTGTTAACTGGAGATTTTTTTAATCTCCTTTATAAGAAACTATATGTATGTATATTATATTTGTAGTATGACGGTTGTGACGTTAGACATTTAGCGTAAAGTTAGTAACATTCATAGTTAGAACAACATATAAACGGTACATATGTACATATTTGTTTTCGGGACACGTCGCTTAACGAATTCCATGATACACATGTTTACAGAGCTGACGAACCCAAGCGAGGCCGCCGCACTGTAAAATAGACTTTATTCTCATATTAATAAAACATGACGTGATGTACGCATGCGCGTTTCGAAACCTGCAATCGAGTAGTGAGTATACGGCACCAGTTATCATCCGTTGCTAATTCTTCACCTTGAAAAACGAGCACGGCAAAGTCGTAGGTTGCCTTCTATCTACGAACAATGGCGGTTTCTCATTTATGATTTATTACAAAGAAAATTGTCTTGAGTTTCCATTTTCTTAGTCCTTAATAATTTCTTCGGATAGAGGTGTTGAATAGAACACAATTTCAACAACTTAACATCCCACGAGACCTCAAGATCGGAACCCCACTTTTAGATTAGATATAGATCTATATCTTTACTAGTATTGGTCTGTAAGTAGTAATAAGATCCAGATAGCATTAGTCGCGTACTTTAATACAAAGAAAATTTTACAATTATGTTTAGCTAACTAAGCACCTGAGCTTTATCTTGATTAACTGTGACCTAGCCACTTTGGTACAAACATTATCATATACTGATGAAATACTCAATAAATTCAATGAAAATAATTTTGAAAGGTATTAAATTCGGGAGAATTTATGATCGAATAACTCAATTGATTACATTATCATAACAATTAGTTAGCTACACTGAGGAGTAATTAAATCGGAATATTTTTAATTTACAAAATTGTCTCATCAATAAAAATATAAACATAATCGAATTTAGTCCATGTCACTTTTTCTATAAATACCGAGTTGAAAACTCCGAGATTAAATCAAAAACAGGTATGAAAAGCTATGTATATGGTCTTATTTAGAGATAAGCAGTGTACAATAAATTAAATTTACCAAATTCTTTGGTACCTGCATGTACATTGCATGTCAGTTGCAAAATAAAGCCATTCCATTTGCTAATTCGATTTATTGGCTGGTGCGAGTGGTTTTCGGTATGGGCGCCGAGGTTCGGGATAAAGGTTTTAGTGTAGGATTTAAAGCTCCCTGTATTTCGCACTCCGAATTGTTCGCACGCAAACTGCTATAGGCTAATGGGACGAGTAGTTTGCGCTTTGTGCTCTAAACTAGAGTTCTATTACGGCACTTACACCACGTTTACGCCAAATATTCATTTTACATGTTTTTAAGAAGGAGAAGCTTTAGGATTTCTTTTTCTTTTTTTTATACTACTTGGGCCGACATACAAACATACGGTTTACCTGATGGTAAGTGGTCACCGCCGCCTATGGACATTTGCAACACTAGGGGCATCGCCAATGCGTTGTCGGCCCTGAGACGCGAAGTTGTTAAGTCTCATGTGCCTGTAATTTCACCGACCCCCTTACCTTTCTGAACTAAACACAGTAATACAAGTGCACTACTGCTTCACGGCAGAAATGGGTAAGGTGGTAGTACTTATTTGTGATTATACTAGATTATGTACTACAACTCTCTAAAGTTTCACCGCAATCGGATGAAATACAAACGAATATTTATATTTTTATATAAGAATAATGTATTTTGTTAAAGAGATAATTTTGAACTCTATGTGTAAAGAAATTAATGCTGCTATTAATAATCCCGGAAATATCAACCTACGCATGTACTCACCTAACAAATAACACCTACATTATATTGAAAAAATTGTTTTCGAGGTAATCCCACATCTCGATGGAAATGTTAAAATTGAATAGAACAGTTTTCTATTGATGAATAGTGCAAATTGTCGGAACACGTATTGTAATCAAAAACCTTTTAGAATCTCACAGTGCGATTCGATAGGATTAACCGATCAAGCTCTTCCAGTAAGATGAGACTATAAGATTTCCAGAGACTTTCAGTAGCTATGAATATTCCTGAAAGCACTGTTTTTTTTTATTTGTATTCTATAAATGTTACTTAATTAACAGCACTTAGGTTGCCAGGTAACGGTTTTAAGATCTTTAAATGGGAATTTCTACGAAATAACAAATGTCTAATTAGAACAAAATAAAAGAGGTTTTTTCAGTTCATGGAAGGGCATTGAGGACGAATGAACAGTTGCTGGGTCCGAAAATCCGTTTGATTATTTTAAATACTTTGATTAAAAGTGAAATCCTTTTAGTAGTTAATGTTGTGATTTAAAACTTGATAAACGAAAGTGACACTAAAAATTGACAAAAACCTTTCACGCTGCGAGAGAATGAGTTAGCTTGGAGTCTTAATAATCATATATAAAATTACTTGGTGCCAGTATTATAATATACTGGCTGATCTTGCCATGCGTGATGTACGCGACATTATATTTGTTTTTTGTTGGGAACCTTCACTGGCGTTCTTAACTAAAGAGAACAATTTACTAAAGTTTTATTGCTATCGGATAAATGGTATATGAAGGGGCATAGGGGACAAACACACTAACAATCATATTTGTATATGTATATAGTACAAGGAGCATAACAAACATAAATTTCTAGATATGGATATAGAAGATTGATAAACCTTACAATTATCCCAGTACTGCATTCGTCTCATTCTTCCGTAGTTCCGTTTTCTGAAGGTTTCATTTCTTGCGCGTGAAATGCACACATGGCTTTAAAAAAACACTGTATCTATATCAAGCCAGGTCTAGGACTTTCAATTGGCGTCTAGGTTGGTTTTATTGTTGTCGGGATATCTTTGCTAAGCCCAAACTTCTGTGATGCGGCAGTCGCTTTAGATAAGCTACTTCCAGCTAATCCTACCCGACTAATATTATATCCTAGCCTCCAGCCCGCGCTCCCGAGAGATATCTTAATTTGACGGGACAGTTGGAGTTGTGGGTAGACACCCTGATTACAAAGCCACTGGTCTTGGATTTGAATTTCACCGAACATTTTGTGTGCTGTAATTTATCTATTTGTTCTCTGTTTAGATGTAAATATAGCTATATATTTGAAAAAATTAAAATAAAATGTTGTTAGTTTGGAATCAGAGGTAAGCCCAAATGTCCATCGCTAGCCAAGCGTCAGTGTATCGAGTGACTCAAAAAGCTGGTTTGTATGGATAATTTACCATCGCGCAGACCGTGACGTGGCGCAAAGGTCAATTTCCCATTGGATTGATTCTTGGCACTCGATACGATAACGATACGCTTACGATAGATGTTTGTCCTCAGTGCACAGGCCACAGCTGTGGGTAAAAGAAATGTCACGACAGGGACAATTTGTTTTAGCAGAATACAATCTGTATGCCAAATTTTATCACATGCATTAAACATTTTCGACCTAGCACAAAAAATAAACACAATTCATGATATTTTGATTCACACTTCTGTTATAACACTAAGTAAGACTAAAAAATTATTATGTAATAAATCTCAATTCGTTTTGAAAACAGTTATTGCGGTGCTAATTGTTTGTTTTTATCTGTATAGATAGACCACCTTTCGAACCGATATTAGAGTCGGACTATTATAGGATATTTAATTAAATTTCGATTTAAAAAAATTACTTCATTTCAGTTCATAAAACAAACCAAACGAACATTCTAAATGTATAGTAAAAACATTGAATGAAGTCAAACAATATAATATATATGGTGTTATATAATTTATTAATGATATAACTACCTTAATGCTAGTGTGGACACGGTACACATTGCAATGTACACATTTATTCATAAATCAAAACTGATAATTTTATTTAATTAATCGTACAATTATGTAACCATAATGATCAGAATGAAGCTGGCACCGGGAATGTGTCCCAACCAATAATTATTATTTGCGCGAATAAATTGTTTCACGACAACAGTATTCAAATAAACTCATAGCTATGTATTTAAATGGTCAACGGTCGGTATTAATTAATAATAGCTATTTCATCTAGCCACATGCCACATTAGATCAGTGCGAAAGAGACAAGTGCTGTTCGGGCTTAAACGAAAACTTGTACTTCTCTGATTCTACTCTTTATTCACAATACTTTCATCGGTACAAAATAAGAGTCATTTTTTGAATAACACAAGACTCTCATTTTAGACTATCTGAAGTATAACTAACTAAATTTATCACCGTTCAATATTTATCAGGCATCTTGTATGGGACCCCCTTTCATTTTCCCCCTTATTTTATTACTAGCTGTACCCCGCAGTTTTACCCGCGTTCCTAAGGAATGTCACGTTTTCCCGGGAAAAAAATAGCCTATATGTTATTCCAGGATATACTCTATCTATGTGCCAAGTCGCATCTAAATCTGTTTGGCAGTTTTTACGTGAAAGAGTAACAAACATCCATACTCCTAAACATTCGCATTTATAATATTTGTAGGATTTACTGTTATAGATCCATATTAGGACATACTAAGGTTCAAAAATGACAGGTGGAGTCGTAATAGATTTACCGACCTTTGCGTACAGAATACTAAAAGTTATAATATGTGTGGAATAAAATGGCTGTCACTTTAGTTAACACCGACTCAAACAGATTAAAGGATGACTTCCGCACCGGAGGTTGTCTGCGTAGCTTTTACCTTTTTATGAGAGCTTCTAGGATCTAGGTCTAAAACATAATAAAGAAGATTTGCTCCACCGTCTTACAATTTATATTGAATATCAGTGTAATAATTAATTGGATTCTTAGGATGATTAGTGTTGCTGAACAAATTTTAACCTTATGTTTGTTACACAGCCAGGTAACGACAGACTGGATTTGAATGAATTCCATTCGTATTCATAGGATAAAAAAAATAAATAGTGGCGAAAATACTGAAATACGTATATATTTGTTAACGAGAAGCCGCGTATGAGTTATTGTAGATTAAACATAAAAAATTAAGAATTTTCATACAAACTTTCAAAAAAGAAAAAAACACTATATTCAAAACCATTTATTCAGTTTAGGCCGGCGGAGGGCACTTACAAAGGTCAAATTTGAAGTTAGTGAAGGTGCAATCGGTTTGGAAGTCAGCCTTCATCTAATAAGAACCGGCAAGAGACTCACAAGGTTAAATATTTATTTTATTATTTATAATTTTTACATAAATTTTATCTAATCTGACTTTTTTTATTTATTCAATTTTATATTTAACATATTCAAAGTGCATAATATACGTAACAATCAAAAAACAAAAAATAAATAACAAGATAATATTTATAAAATAACAATAATTACAGCATTCTGGATGTGCTGCTTGAGTCAAGATTCGGCTACTATAGGACATTATTTAATTTTACCTGGTATACTTGTGAAGAAGTCTTCAAAATGGTGTAAAATATCGATTTTTATCAGCAAACAGACGCATCGAAGTCTCAGAGAAAAAACCTCACATTTCATCGCATAGGTAGCAAAAGAAACACACCTTCGAGTAGCTGTCATTTCACATAAAATGACACTCCAGAACAAAACAGCCATCATTATCATATGCATTAACGCATAGAAGCTTACCTATTGTTCGAGTATCGTGTAACAAAAGAAAATGCATGTATACCTGACGTAAACGTATCAATCAAACGTAAACAATGCGATCGTGGTGCAACGAACTGAAGGGTGGCTGCGGTCAGAGGGTGCTTATCAGATAACATGCACACCCACTGAAACTCTATTTATAACACTACATGTTCGCTAACATGTTTATAGCAAAATAATACTTAGTGGCTAATATTATATTACTAGTTCGCCCACTGGTTGAAATTCGATCGTAATCGTTATAGAAAATTTTATATAAGATTTATTTGCAACAATATTTATTTGCTACGTAGGTAGTAAATACGAATAAAAGTCATAAAGAAGTAATATTCTTCAATAAAGCATACAACATTTATAAAAATACTTTACCATTAAATATCAATTTCAGTCTAGATCGAGCCACCGTTCCGACCACGCGCGCATTAATACTCAATTACAATTTTTTTGTACGTTTCGATCCAAATGAATCTTAGTGCTACGTATTAAAGTTGTTACTTCAGTGAATAAGAAAGTGTGTGTACGATTTTTTACCACCGGCGTTACTGCATATCAGTTTGTCGAGAAAACGAGACGACCTTCCGCCGCATAGCTCTGTCACGCTCGTACGTGAATCACTCGTAGATAAACTAACGAAATATTTTTTTATTTCTCGCCGACCCTCAATAATATCCTCAAGAATACAAACTGTTCGTTCAATAATGAATACTGGGCATGATTGTTCTCCTGTTGGGATGATATCGAGAGGTGGATCTCAACCAGATCTTTCTTCAAATTCTATTTTGGAATCTGATCCACAAAATATTACCCTTCGAAAGCGCAAAATACAAGGGCATGACTGCGATGTGGGGCAGCATTTGTCTGATTTCCGTAAGGATATTATGTCGTTCCTGGCTTCCTTTAGCAAAACCCAAAATGAAAATTGAATTCAAATGCGACAACAAATAACATCCGACATTAAAGACCAGATAGGTAAGGTCACATCGATGGCAGAAAACCTGAAATAACCTTGAGATCTCGGGGGTACCATTAAACAAAGGTGAAAACTTGATGACGCTCCTTGGTCATATATGTATGCACGTAGGATATACATTATCGGAAAATGATGTCGACTCAATTCACCGTGTCCGCCGCTTTCTGGGTAATGATAGAGATGCAGAGAAAATGACTCGACCCCCGGCTATAATTGTGCGCTTCACTCAGCGCAGACGGAAGAACGAACTTCTTGCTGCAGTCCGAGCTCGGCGTGGCCTAACCACAGCCGTGACTGTCAATAGGATTTTTTCGTCAAATGCTATAATATGCTTAGTAACTCATCGAAGCACATGACCTGTATTGTGGGTGATTTCAATTTGGATGATATCGATTGGTCAACTGAAACAGGTAATCCTTTAAACCATAACTGAGAAAAATCAAAGTCTTTGTATGAATTGTTTCACTCAATTACAATACGCCAACTCAATCATATATTAAACCATAATAAACGAATATTCGACTTAGCCATCACTGATTATCCGGACTTACTTACATTAACGCCTACTATACCCATAAGCCGCCTAGGCGCACATCACCCACCGTTTGAACTTATATTTAAACCTGCCTACTACCCTGATACATAACACCGCAATTGAAAAATTCTGTTTTCGAAAAACTGACTACAATGCCTGTAATAGAGATATTGAAATGATTAACTGGGCACAATACGCATCGTCCCTGAGATGTAATCAGTTTGTACATTTTTTTATAATACTATTTATTCTATAATAGAAAAGTATACTTCAAAGGTTAAAATTTATAATAATAAGTATCCTATCTGGTTTTCGAAAGATCTTGTAAAATTGCTTAAGTCTAAGAATAAATCTCATGTCAAATTCAAACGATATGGAAATCCTAGGGATTATGATATGTCCTCTTTGCTTAGAGCTAGGGCCAAAACTATGACTGATCAATGCTGCAGAACGTATATAGAGCGCATTGAAGATGATCTTAAACTCAACACTAAAGCTTTTTGGCGGTATACAAAGGTCAAGCGAGTTACTAACAATATACCAAGCACAATGTTTTATCAAGATAAGGTTATTAGTACTGGTGATGGTGCTGTTACCTTGTTTGCGGATTATTTCTCGTCAGTTTATTGCTATCCTACATCAAACAATTATTCTGCTAACAATTCTATTAGTAGCAACCAATCGAACTATTCTAGAAGTAGGATCCATATACCAAAAAATGATCTTCTCTCAAAGCTCAAAGATATTGACCTTGCCAAGAATGGCGGCTTTGATGGTATCCCACCCATCTTCATTCGACTATGTGCAACTGCGCTGGTAACGCCTCTGTCGATCATTTATGATAAATCTCTACAAGAAGGCATCTTTCCAGAATTATGGAAGATTGCTAAAGTAACGCCAGTCCATAAGTCCTGTGATAAGGGTGACGTTACTAATTATAGACCTATTTGTATACTCAACTTATTCGCAAAGATATTTGAAGGTTATATTTATATTCACATATATAATCATTTCAAACATATATTGAGTCCACGCCAGCATGGATTTGTCTCTGGTAGGTCAACTAATTCCAATCTTTTATATTACACGATTTATTTATATGAATCGTTCAATAGCAAAAATCAAGTAGACTCAATATATACAGACTTTTCAAAGGCTTTTGATCGTGTTGACCATTCTAAATTGCTCTCAAAGGCCCAATGTGTCGGAAAACATGGTAACTTATATAGATGGCTATCATCGTACTTACTAAATCGCACACAACTAGTTGCGCTAAGTGGATATGACTCTGTTCCTTTTTTAGCCACATCGGGAGTGCCTCAGGGGTCAAATTTAGGACCTCTTTTGTTTTTGATTTTTGTCAATGATCTCTAAGGCAAAATTAATAGCGAGTGCTTGGCTTAAGCGGATGACATCAAAAATTTTTGACGTGTTTCCGATCATCGTGACTAAAAGGCAGAGGTTCACTTAGGTTTGACTATAATAGGCAGGCTATAGGAGGCATTATTATAGATAGAGTCAGTGTGGTTCGCGACTTGGGAGTGATGTTTGATTCCGCTATGTCCTTTAGACTGCATTACGATCAAATGTGCAGTAGGGCTAACCGTATACTATCTTTTGTGTTTCGTAATTCAAAACCTTTTAGGCAACCAAGATCTTTGATAACATTATACTACTCTCTTGTAAGAAGCATAACAGAATATTGTTCATCTGTATGGTATCCCATTTATGATATTCATAAAGACCGAATAGAATCTATACAAAGGCGGTTTCTTAGAGCTCTATGCACAAAATACGGTTTGAGGCGCAAAATAGCGGAATATGACGATCGACTTCTAAAGTTCAAGATGATGAGTCTGGATAGGAGAAGATGGGTGAGCGACCTGTGCACTCTGCATACGATTGCCAACGGCTCACTTGATAGGTCTCTAATAGAAAAATTAAACTTTAAAGTACCAACTCGATCTGTGCGTACTCCACATCTGTTTAACATACCTGCAAGCAACAATAATGTGTCCCTAAATAGTCCACTAGTAGAATGTGCAGTCAATATAATGACATGTGCTCTCAAGTTGATGTTTTCAATAATAGTCTTAATGTTTTTAGGAATTATTTGCGTAGAGAATAGATTTTTATATTTAATTTAATGTTTTTCTATTTTTATAATTTTTTAATTTGTTCTTTCAACTAATATAATGGTTTATTATTGTTATTAGTATGTTATGCTTATTAGATGCTGTGTACAGTTATAATTGGACTACAGGTTTATATAATGTTAATTATCTAGATTTATAAGTAATACTCAATCTGTTGTCTGTTTCTGTACCTATAAAATAAAATAAAAATAACAATAACTGTACGTCACATAAACTCATTAATTTTCATAGTAAACAAAGGGTGACAGCTATTATTCATAATATATTATCTATTATGTTTTTACGTTGTAACTATCATTGGACGAGTCCATTAGGCCTGATTTACAAAAAAACCGCATTCTTGATATAATTTACAAAAAAATTTGACGTGTTTCCGATCATCGTGACTGAAAGGCAGAGGTTCACTTAGGTTTGACTATAATAGGCAGGCTATAGGAGGCATTATTATAGATAGAGTCAGTGTGGTTCGCGACTTGGGAGTGATGTTTGATTCCGCTATGTCCTTTAGACTGCATTACGATCAAATGTGCAGTAGGGCTAACCGTATGCTATCTTTTGTGCTTCGTAATTCAAAACCTTTTAGGCAACCAAGATCTTTGATAACATTATACTACTCTCTTGTAAGAAGCATAACAGAATATTGTTCATCTGTATGGTATCCCATTTATGATATTCATAAAGACCGAATAGAATCTATACAAAGGCGGTTTCTTAGAGCTCTATGCACAAAATACGGTTTGAGGCGCAAAATAGCGGAATATGACGATCGACTTCTAAAGTTCAAGATGATGAGCCTGGATAGGAGAAGATGGGTGAGCGACCTGTGCACTCTGCATAAGATTGCCAACGGCACACTTGATAGGTGTCTAATAGAAAAATTAAACTTTAAAGTACCAACTCGATCTGTGCGTACTCCACATACCTGCAAGCAACAATAATGTGTCCCTAAATAGTCCACTAGTAGAATGTGCAGTCAATATAATGACATGTGCTCTCAAGTTGATGTTTTCAATAATAGTCTTAATGTTTTTAGGAATTATTTGCGTAGAGAATAGATTTTTATATTTAATTTAATGTTTTTCTATTTTTATAATTTTTTAATTTGTTCTTTCAACTAATATAATGGTTTATTATTGTTATTAGTATGTTATGCTTATTAGATGCTGTGTACAGTTATAATTGGACTACAGGTTTATATAATGTTAATTATCTAGATTTATAAGTAATACTCAATCTGTTGTCTGTTTCTGTACCTATAAAATAAAATAAAAATAACAATAACTGTACGTCACATAAACTCATTAATTTTCATAGTAAACAAAGGGTGACAGCTATTATTCATAATATATTATCTATTATGTTTTTACGTTGTAACTATCATTGGACGAGTCCATTAGGCCTGATTTACAAAAAAACCGCATTCTTGATATAATTTTGTGTTCCTTTGATTGCGAAGTCACTTCCTGCGGCCACCCACTCGTTATTGAAGATACTCACCATAAATCATTATTAATAAATTTTCGTTTTGACTATGTACCTCCACTTAAGCCTTCTTCACAGTATATTTATAATTTTAACTGTGCAGATTTTGAGAAAATCAATACTGAATTATCAGATATGAATTGGAATGTTTTCTTTTTTAACCTAAATACGGAAGATAGTGTATGTAAGTTTTATACATTTTTGAATGAGTTAATAAACACCTACGTACCCAATCGTAAGTCGCGCCCCTGTGGTAAATTTCCAGTTTGGTATAGTAGACCCTTAAAAAAACTATTAAACGAAAAACGTAAGTATCATACTTTATGGAAAAGATATAAGAATCCCCTAGATTATGAAAGTTTTAAAATATTACGAAAACGATCTACGAAAATGGATTTGGAATGCTATAACAGCTTTATATTATTTACCGAGAAAGAAATTAAAAGTAACCCCAAATACTTTTGCCCCAAATATTTTTACCCCAATTTTTATTTACTACATTATGTCTGTTTTATCGAATAACGGTTTACCGGAAACAATGCATTACAAGAATGAAGAATCTTCTAACGGGGAGCAAATTTGTAATCTATTTAATTCACACTTCCACTCCGTTTTTGAGGAATCTACTCTTAACTCATTTGTCACTGAACACCTAAACTCTCCGTCTAATGCTTTAATAGATATAAATTCAATCGAAATTAGTGAATCCATAATCTATAGACATTTGAAATCGCTTAACGTTCATAAAGGTGCCGGGCCTGACGGAGTGCACCCGCTACTAATAAAAAAATGTGCTTCATCACTAACTACACCGATTACGATGCTTTTCAGTAAATTTATGAAAGAGGGTTGTTTTCCTTTAATTTGGAAGCAAGCATGGATCCTATACCAAAAGGTCCGATTACTAGAGATATTGAAAAGTATCGGCCTATATCCAAACTCTGTCAATTTAGTAAAATTTATGAAAAAATTGATACTGAGAGATAAAAGAGATATATATAACTAGGTTTTACAACTGAAATACTTGGCGCGATGGAAAAAGGATTTAGCGTGGATGCCGTGTACACCGATTTTGCCAAAGCCTTTGATAAAATTTGCCATAAAACATTACTGTTTAAGCTTTGGAATCCCGGTGTACATGGTGATCTCTTCCGTTGGATCAAATCCTACGTCGAAAATCGTAATATTCTAAACTATAATTATAAATTAAATGGACAATGTCTAAATAGAGTAACACAAATCAAAGATCTCGGTGTTATAATGGATTCGGAACTGACATTCGTGCCACACATTGATTCCATTGTAGAAAAATCTTTTTTATATCCCTTATAGTAGGACATGTTATTCAAAAAATATGTTCATAAAGCGTGCCTGTAAACTTTACAATGAACATGATAATTTAATAGGTATAGATATATTCTATTGCACAAAAACATCATTGAAAAAGGCTTTTAATCAATCCTTAAATCTATCTATTTTTGTTTTTTATTTCTGCACGTTTGTATAAGTTTTATTATGTATATATTGATTGAGCGTTTCTTGTTTCTTTTTTTTTTTTAATATATACTTGTTAGCTTCTGCACATGCAAGAACTATAATATGAGAGCTCATATGAATAAGTTTAAATTCATGAAAACATAAGAAACTATAGGTCTGTTTTAAGTTTAAAATAAGGCTGTTTTATGATTGTGTATGCAATATGTATATTTGTTTCTTTCAATGAATAAAATGAATAAAATGAATAAAATGAATAAAATGAATAAAATGAATAAAATGAATAAAATGAATAAAATGAATAAAATGAATAAAATGAATAAAATGAATAAAATGAATAAAATGAATAAAATAAATAAAATAAATTTCAGATGAATAACAGCTTTAGAAATGTTAATGTCTAGTAATTAAATTAAATTTTAAATTACACATTATAGTTTTTAGTTCGAAAATTTCAGGCTTATATGCATATTTCAGGGCCCCACAGCGTAACTATTTACGCTGTTGCTCCCACCCAAGCTTCCAATAACGAGAGGCTGAAAATAATAGATAGGTGCTAGCAGATACTATAAAGATAAAATTTGTAGAGTCATTTTGTTAAGAATTTTAAATTCAAAATCTTATTATAAAGAACATAAGTGCTGGCATATTTTTTATCCATACTGTCAAAAAACATACTCATACATTAGTAAAAAAAAACGATAACTACTGCAGTCATTAATTTAGTTAATATGTAGTTTGTCGTAACTATTACCACAGACCTGTCAAAATTAACAAGAAATAGGTATTATGTCAAAAAAAATATTTAAGATAACATTAAAGGCAGGCGGTCTACCTGATGTTAAGTGGTGACCGCTGCCTATGATAATTTGCAATACCAGGGGCATCGCCAATGCGTTGTCGACCCTGAGGCGTGAAGTTGTTAAGGCATGTGCCTGTATGTTTCAGCGACCTTACCTTTCTAACCGAAACACAGTAATAAAAGTCCACTGCTGCTTTATGGCGGTAAAGGGTTTGATGATAGTACTTCCCTGGACAAAATCTACACAAAGAGCCCTACTATTCAGAAAAAGCCGGTACGTCATACTAAACTTATTGTTTTAGAATTATGGAAGTGCCTTGCTGACAAAATAGGTAATGTTGAAAAAAATACAAGCAAAGTAAACACGCAATAGAATGTGAACCAACGGACAATCTTCCAACGAACCTTCAGTTTAATCTATACCTCCAAAATCAAAGGATCACACCAGGTTTCGTAAAGACTTTCTCTAGCTAATGTTATAAGGAATACTTAGGTTACCTTTTATCCAACAAAAAGGAAAATAACATCCCTCAGGAACTCGGGCGCAACCGCGGGGACAGCTAGTATTTAATATTGAAACAAGCCACAGCCACATCTAAAGTTCAATAACGCAAGCTATCTTAGAGTAAATCGTCTTGACCGAATTCCGTTAGACCACATCATCATTTACCACGATGTTGTGGTAAGGTAGAGGCCTAATAGTTTGGACTCACTTTATTGTACCCACACATACGTACATTAACGTTTAGATCCAACAAACCGCATTGATAGTTGACGTCACATTGTCATTCGGTTAGGTTTGCCCATAAAGGTACTTGCCTATTCGGCTAATACAAACTTCGCCGGAGAGCTAACGAGGCCTCGGAGTGTTTACCTCTCACGCGATTGAGTAGATAGCAATAGAGACAGAGCATAGAGGCCGCCACGAAACATCTTTGAGCTACTGTAATTTTCCTTACAGAATCGGAGCCATATTGTTTGCATGAAATCGAGAGTTAGCTAGACGACAAACTGCCAAAGTACCGCCCGACCAACGCCTCATATAAAGTAGACTAAGTATTCTTTTATATTTCCAACTTGAAAATCTACATTTAAAAAAATACTTTATTCACAATTTAAAGCTCTCTTTGCTAGACTCCTTGCTCCCCATGAAATTACTTACGTTTATCTAGCCCGGTCTGAAATGAGTTTGCCCACCCTTGAGCTAGATAATTCCCATTTGATACACTTTGCTTACCTTCGTGCAATGATTGTAAAATATCGCATAATTTTTGCATAAATAATAAAATTATGTTCTATTTTAGTTTATGTTAAAATGAATCTAATGTATCATGATTTAAGGGTAAGTTTTAGAGAATTTTAAATAGAATTTTCAGTTTATAAAACATAACTAATAGATGCCTTATTACTACGGTAAATAAATTGTATGAATAAATTGTATTATAAGTGCGAAAGTTTGTGAGGACGTATGATTTTTTGTCACTCATTCACGCAAAAACTACAAAACGTATTTTGATGAAACTTGATACATATTTTGTTTACAACCTAGATTATACATAGCATACTTTTTATTGCAGGAAAATGTGTCATTCATTGGAAAAGCGAATAAAACTGCGAGAATAAAACAGACTTGAAATTCAATTAAAGTTGTTGTACAATAACTTTGGTACCTGCATTAGTAGGTCAGGTCGAGAAGTTTACCAACTGGCTTCTAGGCTAGGTCTCCGTCTCCCATGACCTTAATGTCTACTTCGAACTTTAAACTCGATCGCGAACGTTATTGCCACGCAGCCATACAAAATGTTGGAAAACTCCTAATACCCCTTATCATTTATAGGATTTCTCACTACCAATGGTGCTCGGATGAAAGCCAAGTTAATGTACCTATTTTTCTACAGCAATTATATAATTTGTTCGAAACTTTTTTTTTCCCTGACAGATTGATCTTTACGACTCTATATTTCTTTATGGCCAGAATTTATGTTCGACAAAAATGTTTACGTTCTTGGAAACTGTTTTTTTTTTATTATTATTTTGAAGCATTTGTTCTTTGTTTAAAAATGCTAAATAATATTAGCTGAGATGATACGTATTTTTGAAGAGCATTTATTATATATTTTATCGTATAAATTAAATATCTTAAGCTTTTCAAGTGAACGCAATCTTCTTTGCTGTTTAATGCAGGTAATGTTTTTTTTTTATTATGTATAACGACTTGCCTTCATTCTTTTGTTACCTTTTTACTATTTGATGAACAGTTTAATCATTATAATAAGACTATCATTTCAACGGTCTACATAAAAAGTTAGTACAGTAATTAATCAAGAAACAATAAAATGCTGGGTTGTCAGTTACGCGGTAATATTTTCTCATTCTTTCATATCAATACAGTAGGCGACAAACGAGCGTCTCGAGAGATGTGTACCTATTCACATCCATTTCATTTCACCGCGTACTGAAGTACCTCAGAGCGCATGCGAACTTTGCATACGACAAATAAGACTCAAGCTTTAAGCCAACCCGAATGCTGTGAGTATTTTTTTTACAGTTTTTTTAAGACTGGTTACACCTAGGGTTAGAGCGTTAAAAAAATATAGTTACTTGATTATTGAAAACATGATTTTTATAGTCGTACGAAAAGTTTTACAATTGGTGGGTCAAGGTAGTAGGTACTTATTTTTAACATTTACAAAAACATGACAGATTTGATCTGTAATTTGTGGGAGATCTGGAGTATAAACTAAGCCTAGGCTATTTTAGCACTCCAGGCCCCCCAAAACTCTAATGTCACAAATTGTCAAGTAAGTAACTAACTATATCAGCTTTCTGGTTTTCATTGTACAAGCTCTGCTTAGTTTGGGTCCGGGCCGCGTCTGAAAAAAGGATCCAAAGATTTTTATATATAAATATGATGCTGAAGAGAATATACTGAAGCTCAAATTTGGAACAGCGATGTCGTTAGCAATACAGCGGCAAAATGGCACGAGAAACTGCTGAAAGTACAGATTCGCTCGGGTACGTTACCCGAGAGTCGAACCCGACGGGCACCTTAGCAACTCCACAGGTCAGCGACTCCCACAGGTCGATGAGTCAACGAACGGCGCGACGAAAATCTTCGCTAAACCGTGTTAACCTCCCGCCTCGCGTCTTGCCCGCAACGGGGTGACATTTGTGGCATTCGATATTGCAGCATGAACGGGATAAGTGGCGCCCTTACAGAAAGAAAACTATTACGTAGGTATATTAATGGGCCAGCTTGCCTGGTGGTTAGAGCCGTGCCGCAGGTCGTGGTTTGATTCCCACCTAGGACAAACATTTGTGTACATGAACCGGGTTACATATCTATGTAAGATTGTATTTTAAAAAATGGTATATGTAATATATCAGTTGTCTGGTTTCCATATTACAAGCTCTGCTTTGTTTGGGATCAGATGGCCGTGTAAAAGAATGTCCCAGGGTATTTATTTATTATTATTTATACAAAATCAATTAAATGTTATGTTCATGATTTTGCCAAATATTTTCTAAGCTAAAGACTATTTTCGGAACCCATGGTAGCTTAAGTTCTATTTCTGTAACACTTTTATTTTGTATACCAAATAAAGGCTCTAATATTTCAATGCTTATAAAATACTTTGGTCTAATACTTCATCTTGACATTTCTAGCACGCACTAAGTGCTTTCTAGTACCAGCCATTCCAGTGATTTTAACAAGCAATGAAATCTTTTAATATTTGTAATTCTTTGAATAATCCCATATAAAATTTGAAGCAGCATAAAATGATGTTTATAGCATAGTGGGAGAAACACTATTCAAATGTGTATGAGTACTACAAATATAGTAAGTAGTAAAAAGCTGAAAATTTACAAACGTCGTAATTTGTTTGTGCCGTAGCGCAATTGAAGCTACGATATTCGTAGTCGTAGACATTCGTAGCCTTTTCGTAGCCTTTTCGTAGCATAATCGTAGCATATACTCACGGCATCTTTAATTATTGAAAATTATTTCTTTACCGCGACTTTTATGGCGTTTATACATTGCTCTAGATATTCAGACTTTGTTATCCATCTGATTGTATTAACCGTAAACTTCTTGTGACTTTGTTTGCCAATTATGTAATTACTTCATTATTAAATAAAGAAGAAATTAGCAAAATTGCATGTCTTATAGTGCACCAACGTGATGGATTGCATGGAGTGAAAGCAGTAAAATCTGTATACACTTGGAGAACAATCGCGATACAACCGGAGCCTGAAAGACACAAAACCTGAAATATTAATAATATTGGACCGTTTTTTTTTTGGAAATTCAACCTCTATACGGGTTAAAGGTGTAAATGTGGTTTTCAAGAAACTTTTTGTGGCACATCAAAACTTTGTGAAAAAAATTTATTCAGTCAAATTTGATAGATTTTTCAAAACCCACCAATAAGGGGGAATGGTATATTAAAAATATATATTATTTTGTAATGTGTTTTTGCATTATTATTTAAGGTTTCTTTATAAATTCCCACGCGAAATTTAATATTTTCTCAATTGAGCCCTTGAACGATTTTGCAACGATCATTATTAACATAAATAAGTTAACATTTAATTCATGCATTGATCACGTCGAATCTTATCTCATTTTTTACCGCTTAGCTATCTAATAAGTCGTAAACAACCTATATTCCATAACTATAGCTGTCCTTTCGCATAGAACTGCATTGCCCTTTTGTTTTCCGCTTGCTTGTGTTCGATTCCAGCGCGCGATCGCTTCAACGCGTGAGGTGTTCTCTGAACGGGTGCCTCTCTCCAGCGCTCTGGCCAGGCTTTGCTGAGTTGCCCCATGCATTTCTTAGTGCATGCCTTACTAGCTGGTGACCCGGCGCGTCGTTCCGCATCGCAATAAAACGAGGAGCGTATGAGTTATACATTCATTTACTTAACTTTAGATTAACTTTTTACTTAAAATGTCTGAATCTGATGCTGGGAAATCTGAAATGCTTAATAAGGACTTATATTCTAAGCGGAGTTCAATTAAAGGACGTGTTACGAGGTTTAAAAATTATTTAGAAACATTATCTACGTTGGAAAAAATATCATCACTTGAGATTATTAAGCTTAAAACTAGACTGTCTAAATTCGAATTATTATTTGATGCATTCAACGACGTTCAGAGCCAGATTGAGGTAAATAATGTTTCCACTCAAGCTCTGGAGTTATCCGTAAGAGATTTAATAGAACATGACTTCTACCACTGTATAGCTTCAGCCCAGCAGTTTATTGAATGCAATTCTCCTCATGAGCGTGAGAGGCGCTCTTCCTCCGCATCTGCTTCTCATTGTTCACACTCTCAATGTGATGCTCATGAGTCTTTAGGGTTTAAATTGCCTACTATAAAGATTCCCAATTTCGATGGAACGTATTTTAAGTGGCTCGAGTTTAGGGATACTATCACGTTATTAGTTCATAACAATAGTAAGATTAAAAACATACATAAAATTTATTATTTAAATTCGTATCTCGAAGGTGAAGCAGCCCGCGTTGTTTGCAACTTCCACCATCGGACATCCCGTCGTACGGCGAGTATCCACCCCTACGTTGTCGAAACTCCTACGGTCCGGACGCGTTTCGCCTCGTCGTTTATACCGCGTACATCGAGGGACTGGAATAACTTGCCTGCTGCGGTCTTCCCGAACAACTATAATTTGGGTGTCTTCAAGGCTAGAGTGAATAGGCTCTTAATAAACTAGTGCGCCTCAACATCTAAGATTGCATCGATGCTTACCATCAGGTGGGATCGCAGTCAAGCACTAGTTTATATTATTAAAAAAAAAAAAAAAAAGGTTAATGAAGCAAATTATTTGGAAGCTTGGAATTTTTTATGTAAGCGTGATGATAATAAGCGACAATTAAATTTAAAAAATTAATTAACAATCATTTGAAATCTTTGTTCAGTCCCGAGACGATACGGGAAACTGATAAGTCTTTACGTTTTATTATTGACCATGTCAGTTCACTGTGGGCACTCGTATAGTTAACACGTAAGTCCTTTACTCGATTACTCATCGATCGTCAACCTTTTCTTGAGTATTCGCAACAATGAAGTGTTCATCGTGCGGTAATGTTTTCAACGATGGTGTGCAGTGTGGAGGCTGAAAAAAGCATCTGGATTTTAGTTGTGCTAACATCTCGGAGGTTGGTTGGAGAAAGCTTGGTCCCGACCGGAGATTATCCTGGAGGTGTTCGTCATGTAGATCTCAGTCCCCGTCACCAGCCGTTACGGAACCAGCTTCTCTGGAGGCAATACTCGGTGAAATCCGCGACATAAAACGCCAATTAACGAACCTGCCTACCCTCATTGATGATATTAAGAATATCAAAACGGAGTTGTCCGAATTAAAAACATCTTGTGAATATACATGTTCGAAAATAGATGACTATGCTGGCCAACTCGCGGCAATTGAGAAAAGAGTGTCAGACCTTGAAAGTTTACAAGAGACGGTGAATATACTCCAAAACGACATAACTTCCATCAAAGCCCAGATCTCTGCAGGTGATCAAAGATCGCGTCTGAACAATGTGGAAATTAAAGGCGTACCACTAAAAAAGGATGAAAATCTGTTCACGATTATTGAGATGATTGGTAACAAAATTAATTACAATTTCCCTAAATCACAAATAAATTATGTTTCTAGAGTTCCACCTCATAACTCGAAAGAAAAATCTATTATCGTGAGCTTCCTAAATAGGTACGTCAAGGAGGACTTTGTAGCAGCTGCTTGAGCAACCAAAATATTGACAGCAGCGGATATTGGTTGGAAAGACTCATCACTGCGTATATATGTTAACGACCATCTCAACGCGGAATCCAAAAACCTTCTAAATAAGAGGAGATCTCTCGCGAATGAGAAGAATTACCGTTACGTATGGGTGAAATTCGGAAAAATACATATTCGCAGAAACGACACTTCTCATGTATTTATCATCAGTAAAGAAAATGATTTAAACAAAATTATTTGAACTGTCATTACCAAGTTTATTTATATTTTTACTGTAATTACTTAATTAATTGTTTATTGTTTACTCATAAATCGTTAGGCATTAATTTTATTAAATTATTAGCACAATATTTTTACAAATTGTTTAGTATCTCTGCTTTGACCGCTGTCCGGCTACGCTTTTGTTCACAGGTACGCCTTTTGTATATCGTATACTTGTCTCGCTTGCTTGCTCGGGTGTAGCTATATGTTGCTTACTTACTCGCTCACTCACTCAATGGACATCATTACTTATTAACTTCAAGTTTATTTTTTATTACTTACAAATATCAACCTACCCTCAAAATTCCGCGCTTCGTTCTAAGCTCATTTGTAGTTATTATTTTTGTCTGATGTATATGATATATTAGTTTTTGTTCTTACCGATGGCTTCAAATAATACCAAACTCAACATTTACTATCAAAATGTTCGAGGACTTCGCTTTAAAACCCATACTTTTTATCGTAATTTTTGCCTGAGTAACTACGATGTTATTGTGCTAACGGAAACATGGATGGTAGATGGTATTCTTAGCTCCGAGCTTTTTAGTGATAATTACACTGTGTGGCGTCGTGATCGGGATTATGATTTGACTGGGCAGTCTCGCGGAGGTGGAGTACTTATCGCAGTACGATGCGATATATCCGTTGTGTCGCAACCCCTTTTCAACTCAACTGCAGAAGACTTATGGGTGACAATGTGTTTACGTCATTTACATTCTAAGAACCATATCAAGGTACATATGTGTGCCTTATATCTTTGCAAACAAAACATCGGTTTAACATTTTCTCAACAATTAAATAACTTTTTGTTTAAACTCGACGAAATTATTTTAAACAATCCTTCGGATAAATACATCATCTTAGGTGATTTCAATATGAGTAACATCGTATGGAGTAAGATATCTGAAAGAGACTTTTCTTTCTCCGCCGGTAACTTATGCAGTAGTGATGAATACTCACTCGTTGATGATTTAAACATTCATGGTCTTGGTCAGTACAATGGCGTTCATAACAAACATGGTAGAATACTTGATCTTGTGCTATCAAATGACGTCGTTAATGTACTGGAGTGTGAGGACCCGTTAGTACCCATTGATCCTCATCATGGAGTGCTAGTTGTGGATGTACAATTCGTGCAAATAACAAGTCTTAAGCCATTACACTACTCGAAGTACATTTACAGTCGGGGCAATTATGATGCAATTAACGAGGAAATATCACATATTGACTGGGAGGTGGAACTTTCTTTACGTTCACTCGAGAATGCGGTGGCTTATTTTTATACCATGAGTTGCAAAACAAATATACACCCACCAACAGAATAAAGAACGAGAGGTACCCAAAATGGTACAACTCAGCACTAAAGAAAGTAATTAAGGAAAAACGCAAATACCTCCGCAAATTTAAAACTTATGGGTATAGACCAGATTGGGAAACCTTCAAAATTCTGCGTGAAAGGACCAAAGGTCTAGAAAAACAATGTCATTTTCATTATCTGGCTTCCGTTGAGGATTCAATTAGGTACAATTCTAAACACTTTTGGTCTTATATAAAATCGCATTCTAAGTCTGGTCAAATCCCCAATAGCATGTCATATCTTGATACACCAGTCACAAATGGCGATTCTATCTGCAACGCTTTTTCCTCATATTTCCATTCAACTTTTATTAATTCTGACATAAGTACAAACTTAAACTTCTCTAATTCTTCTCAGACAACTTATTTCTCTTCCGATATTTCATCAGTTGAAGTTAATGTTGTGAATGTGACTAAACTCCTCGAAAAATTGGATCCATCTAAATCAGCTGGTCCTGATCACATTCACGCGATTCTTTTAATAAATTGCGCTAAGAGTATTGCTTTACCTATTCCCATAATCTTTAGGAAGTCACTATTTGAATCCACTGTTCCCAGTATTTGGAAATCAGCCTTTATAACTCCTATTCATAAAAAAGGTTCTAAAACTGAATTGACAAACTATAGGCCTTTATCCAAACTATGCATTATCTCAAAAGTTTTTGAGAGGCTTATCTATTACCAGGTGTACTCGGCAATCAAGAACTGCCTTAACATTATGCAACATGTATTTCTGAAAGGCCGCTCTGCTGAGACCAATCTAATTCTGCTCAATGATTACCTGACAGAAGCCATGGATGCTGGCAGTCAGGTTGATGTTGTGTATACTGATTATAGTAAAGCTTTCGACAGGGTTGGTCACAATGTACTTTTGGTTAAGCTACAGAACATAGGAATTAGAGGGGATTTGCATAGGTGGTTCCAATCTTACATTGACAATCGGTCGCAAGCTGTAGTGGTTAAAAATTACGTTTCTAGCTGGGTAACCATCTCCTTCAATCCTCTCCAATCATCACCTTATAAAGCGGCGTGAAATCGCTGATATCTCATATTTATTAAAAATAGCTTCCAAGAAAGTAGATTGTTCCGAACTTCTTAGTAAAATTAACTTACATATTCCCTCTAGATCCTATCGCTATTATCCTACATTAAATGTATCACATGTCCACACTAATTATAGACAAAATTCTTTTCTATGGAGAGCGAGTAATAACTTCAACACCTTGGCTAGACAACACGATTTAGATCTTTTCTGCACAAGCGTTACATCGGCGAGGCGAATACTAAGCAATGATTTTTTTTTCTAAATAATATAGTGCGTGTTAAATTTTAAAACCAATTTGTTATATTATATTTGGATAGTTTTGATTAGGAGAATATATATTTATGTGTTTAAAGTACTACTCAATCTAAGTTATACTTATATCAAATATTGTCACCACAGATATATTTATTAAGCTACCACCTATACGTGAGGACCTGTTACTGGCTTCCTGATGAATATTTAAATTATTAGTCTGTAAGTGAATCAGCTGTTGGTCTTCCATTAAATAAATAAATAAATGTAACGAAGAACTTGTGAGCTCTTTGTACGCTGGGATTGCCTACTGAACAATGGGATATGTTAGATATTTACTTCTTTTAAGTGGGAAGAAAATAGAAACTCGTTAAAGGATATTCCTAGTCTTGATGATTTTTTTAGTTTTTTGAGAAATCAAGCTGACATTCTTGAAACCGTGAATCGTATTAAGCAGTCACTCAAACAGTCTTCGTCTGCAGATGGCGCTTCACGACACAAACCTCAAACTAAGACTTTGGTGATCTCCGCTAAGGAGCAGTCTTCCTTATCATCCCCACTTGCGTGCGTTTACTGTAAGGGTCAACATCGACTTTACGAATGCACTGCATTCAAAGATAAGGTGATAGGTTGTCTTTTATTTACTCTTCGAAGCTGTGTCATAACTGTTTAAGAAGTGGCCACAATACGAATCGCTGTAGGCTTCGTGTGGCATGCAAGTATTGTAAACAGCGCCACAATTCACTCTTGCATGAACCGTTAAATAAAACGGATACTCCACCCAGCTCTGAGTCTGTCTCGAATTCCTTATCTGCTGTGTCTTCTTCAGAAGTATTGTTATGTACTGCTGAAATTAAGATGTTTAATCCCATTAATAGTAATTATCGTTTATGATGACGATCGTAGTCTTCAGTTGATATTATGGCGTGACGATGAGTCACAGCCTCTTCGCACTTTGCAATTAAATACCGTCACTTACGGGTTTTTAAGTGCTAGTTTTCTCAGCACGCGTTACTTATCGCAATGCGGTGAAGAGTGTAAGGATTTATTTATTAAGGAAATCATTCAAAGGGATTTCTACATCGATGACCCTTTAACAGGAGCCCAATCCGAAGTACAGTTACTTGACATCCAAAGGTCTGTAGCGGAGGCTCTAGCCAAGGGTGGTTTTTATCTTAGAAAATATCGTTCTAACTTATCTTTGGTGCTTGACCATAGTCATCAAGATATAAATGACGGTTCACTTGTTATTAGTAATGCAACAAGCACTCTCGGCCTAGGATGGAACCCTAAAACGGATTCATTATATTTTCCCATAGATCCCATGTCAGTCGATGTTCTAACAAAAAGGTCTATTTTGTCTTCTACCTTTAAGATTTTTGACCCACTGGGTTTACTGTCTCTCTGTACCATTAAGCCAAAAATTCTTATTCTGGACTTATGGGCCACAGATAAGTTAGGATGGGATGATCCTGTGCCTGCTAAAATAAAATCTGATTGGTTAAGGTCTATCTAATGGTATTGGTATAATTTCACAATTAAAAATGTCTAGAAATGTTTTGGAAGATGATCTAATTTTGATTGAATTGCATTGTTTTTGTGACTCTTCTCAGAGGGCATATGGTGCTTGTATTTTTGCAGTCCACCAATGCACTCGGATCTACATTTTCTACTTTCTAAGGACAATATTAACCAAATTTTAGATTTCACAGCTCAGCAGCGCATAGACTTTAAATTCATGCCTGCATACGCTCCTCATTTTGGTGGTTATCACGAGGCCGGGGTCAAGCCTGCCAAATTTCATATACCATAGGGTTATGGGTAATGCACACTTGACCTTCGAAGAATTGTCTGCTCTGTTTGCTCAGATTGAGGAAATCCTCATTCACTCAGTCGCCCATTATGTCCTCTCAGACCTTCTCCTGATGATCTACAAGCCCTTACTCCGGGACACTTTTTGATTGGCAGGCCGCTTACTACATATCCAGCACCTGATGTGACGGATTGCAAGACTCATCGCCTCGACCGCTACCAGCGCCTGGAAGTGGTGCGCCAGCACTTCTGGTGACGCTGGTCAAACGAATACGTCGGCGAGCTTCAACAGCGCACTAAGTGGCGCGTCAGAAGGAGGGATCTTCAGAAAGACGAACCACCAGGACCACCTACTGAAGAATGACAGCGTACCACCGCTCTGCTGGCGCCTCAGCAGAGTGAGCGCGCTCTTCCCGGGTCCCGACGGCGTCCCCCGTATCGCCGACGTCACCACCGCACGCGGCACCGTGCGCCGCGCTCTAAACCGCATCTGCCCTCTGCCTGCTGTGGAAAATTCTTGAAAGCGATCCTGGAGCTTTCAACGGCCCGGAGGATGTCCGCGCCCAATCGACCAATCGATTGATCGGTCGCGCAACACACTCGCACTGCAGCCACCGATGGCATCTCGCGCACGCACGCGCATCTAAAATACTTGTTTGATTATACGCATTAAGTTCACAAGTTTAACTTATCAACCTTGTTCCGTAAGGAACATGAAGCATAACTCAAGATATATTTTTTTTAATTGTAATAGAAAGTTCGTTATTATAATAAGCTCTCCCTCATATTTCCGGGGGATGCTACATTTTCCCCAGATAAATTTGGTAACCAATATGTTTACCTAGGCTATGAACTATATATGTGACTATATAACTATCATCCGAATGGATTAAGCAGTTTTTGAGTGATAGAGTAACAAACACCCATCCTCACAAACTTTCGCCTTAATAAAATTATATTATTACTCGGAACATCTCAAAATATACATTGTATATTATATTGAAACTCAAAATCAAAAATCTTATATTATTCATAAACAGCGACCACATCGCACCACAACTGGCCACAAACCAGTTGTAAGAAAACAAAAAGTTGTTGTCGTAAACAATGCATGTCCCCAGTCGGCATTTCATGATTGAAAGCTATTTTTGAAACTCTGTTGGAGCGACCTATTGAACTGGAAACACTCGTGTCAAACACAAATGCAATCAGAGTACGTCAGTATCACTCAGTATCCACACGTAGGTGTCGTGTCGGCCGGTTTCAGTTGAATCCGCTCACTCTCACACACGGACAAGTCATGCTAAACTGTTGATAATTGACGTATTTAAATAAAAAAAATTATATTCATTTTTAAACCCTATTATGTACCTAAAAATGGCCAAGTAACATTAAGAAACAGTTGTAATGGAGTCTTTTAGGAATGTTGAAAACATCGAAATGTTTTAAACTATATGTATAATGTACAAATATAGATTAATGTTTATATTTAAGTGTAAATTAAAAATTTTATATTTGATGCAATTTGAGGCAAAATACAGAAAAAAATGTATTACTATATATTAAGGTTAAAACATCGAGCTGAGCATGCGCAGAAAATAGTTAATCTATAAAAATTTTATACAATATTAGCAAAAAAAAAAATGTTCCGGCTTACGTACAACATAAATGTTGTTTATCGATTCGACAATTATTATGAAAAGCTTAAATTTGTGTTGCATTCATAATTCTTTATTCCCACAACGATATTCATTTTATTTACACAACGAAGATGTATTACTATTTGAAGACTTCAATTTTATCGTTGCGTTTATTTATAAATATCGTGTCTTTGAGAAAGGCGCACGGCATTTTACTTTTGCGAGGAAATGTTTCTGCATTGCAAATACCGAGTCGAGGTTAAAAGATCGATAGAATCATATCATCGAACAAGTCGGTCGGGTATTTACATGTCTTTTGGAAAATATTTAAGCATTTATTATAAATCGTAGCATCAGAAATAGAAATTGTATTAAAAATGCAGTAAGTTCTTTTCACTTCAATTAATAAATGGGGCTTAAAATCAATTAAGTGTCTTTCATTACGAAATCATATTTATGGAGTTACTCTGGCATTATGTACCTTTGAACGACTTGAACAAAAGTGTAATTAGTGTTGGGAAATCGTTCTTAAGTGCCAGAATTGCATGTTCACACATCCACTCCTTTAACTTGCTGTGTGTGTTGTGGACATTTGAATATATTTAGGCTCTATAACGGTCAATACAACTGAGGCAAATCTAGTGAAATTTTAACCTTGCCCTTAGTTTCTGGTTTTTCCGTTTCTTCTTTAAGTATTTAAACTTACAGTTTATGTGACAAGTTGAGGTTTTAATGCCAGCCTTAAAGTTCGTTAGCTCGAGCGTTTAATTTTGTAGTTTAATACAATCTCTGAGAGTCTGACTTTGAAATATAAATAATATTTACACATGTAGGCTCTCGCCGCATACAGGCTCTTATAAATCGTCTTTACATGTTTTTGATTAAATATTACAAACAAATAATTTCACGATAAAAATACTTATATGGAAAACATAGAAGTATCTTACCAGTAACAGTAACTTACTTATAGCTTTAATTTCATGGCATGTCCACCGTCTTGAGCTTTAGAATAAATGCCATTTCGACATTGTTCAATGGACATAGTAGATCGCGCCTCGAAATATTCTTATTCAACTTGCTTCCAAGCGCTGTCTACCCTCTTCATCAGTCTCATTGACTCGATCATGCAGTTGGCTTACGCCGACCGATAGTTCGACGCCTCATTGGTGACATTTAACCGAAGAAATTATCCACAAATTGAAATCAATTCAATCTTTGCATGACAACAAATTGACTGTTTTGTTTCACTGAACTTGTCGCTCTAAATTATATATTGAAATTCAATTCTTTTCGTCAAATATCAATATTCATTGCCGGATTTGTTGTTGGGAAAACTTGTGACAGTAGGCTTGTCAAACACACATTATATTTAAAAAAATTTACAGAAAAATACCAGTCAAATTTCTGACTGCTCTCGTGGATTTTCACAAACATTCTTTTCTTTCACGCAAACCTTGTCCAGACAATTATCAACATAACAAAATCCGTCAACATCATTAATGCTTTTTTTTTTATTTGTCCAAAATTTGTTAAACACTAAAATTATACATGAAATCTGCCAAACTGCATAGCAGTTTGTCGGCTGCAATTCACTTTTATGAATAGATTCAGCTTTATTACTTAAACCTTTCATTTTGGCATCAAATGGATGACTGCTTTTTAGCGGCAAATACCCCATTAATTTAAATATAGTTATACTCATGTTTTAATTATAATTTCCCTGTTTAGTTCATAGTAAAGTTATCTATCTAAATGCAGAAATATCACCATCTTCTTGCTTGAGGGCACTCGAGTGGGATAAGACCCACTCAAGTGGGGTCAGCACTATATATTTTTTTCATCAATTCCCTCCTATGGCCGTCATACTAACCACAACTCCTTCACACAGCTACACGGCATGTTCTATCAGACACAATACATATTTATTTTTACATTGTTTGAGATTACATTAGGCCAGACTCAAGCAACGAGACAACTTTCCCAGCTCTAATTGCATAGTTAGGTGAGCACTAGTGCACTTGTATTGTCGTGTTTTGTAGGCGCTTGAGACTTAACCACTCAACGTCTCAAGATCGAAATGCACTCCATTGCGGCGGTGACCTCTTACCATCAGGTGGACCTTTAACCTACACAACCTACCAACTACAGGTTCATACCGACAAACGTCGGTATTATGGCAATACTGGACAGAATAGATGATTTATCCAATTTTATAGCAATATTTACCATCCTAAGAGTTTAAGCTAACGGCATGATTTCATATCCTTTTGAGAAAGCGTAGATTTCGGGTTATATTTTTGTTTGTTGTTTTTTTATTTCTCATTGGTTCTTTTTTTCATGTCAATTAACTCAAAAGAATGGCAGACGATCCACCTTATGGTAAGTTGTCACCGCCGCCTGGACATTTGCAATTACGAGTTTGAGGAGGACTACTATTGTATTTAACACTTTGTCATATGATATACAGACAGATATGAAACATAAGGAATCCTTTTCACAATTTCACTGCATAGTCCCGAAGATGGAACAAAATAATGTAGAATAATTAATGCTAGCATAAAAATGTCTAGACCAAACTTCAACAAAATGAAAATATTTGCATTTAAAATATGCTTCAAGCTTGGTTAACAATGATATCCAGATTTTGTGCTCGCACAGAAATCCGCTTTCATATTCAAGCAATTCACACGTTGGATGCATTCTTCTTTAACAAAATGGAATATGATTTTTAATTTTATTTATGTTTAAAAATTTCCCTACGTACAATGAAGATTGACGAAATTCTAAAAACGACCTGAAAACAATTTCTGTTTGCATTAATTAATTAATTTCATTCTGATAGCGAAGTAGATCATGAATTTAATACTTTGCTTTTTCAAGCGCAGTTATTGAGCTTTGAAATTATTATACGTTTTTAAGCTTCACACATATGAGTGGAAATAACACGTCGGTTGGTTTTTATGGTGTGTTTTATTATTGCTTTGTGCCAAGCAATTATATCAATTCACCGGCCTCGGTGTGTCAATCTGTCAGTAACTACATATTGCATGTTAAAATAAAGCCAGCTCTCGATTTCTGATTGGGCTGAAATTTTGCACGCACGTTTGGTTTTGTCACTTTATTAATGTTATTTGTTTTATAACTAAAATGGTTTGTTTTTATAATGTTTTTTGAATTGGTTTATTATGGCCAAAGGTTATTATGCTCACCGTCGAAATCTAAAAAATCTGTAAATTTTTACAGTTATCTGCTATATTTTTCCATGAATGTCAATTGTGAAATAAATGCCAAAGCTCGAGTTTCGAAGCCCCGAAAGAATGCCATTGTGTTACCGACCTTTGCTACCCTAAAACTTTGAAGTTAGCTATTATTATAATTGGAATTTATTAATGTAATAAAAGACTGATTACTCTTTTTTATAACAGGAGCTAGGAGTGTTCGGCTATTCTGTAGCCATCAAATTATTTACATCTTGGTTAATTAGTCAGGTTGAACCTCAACTGAATGAGAACAGAATAGACCAGCAGTTGATGTTGAAAAAGCACTTACCGTACAAGACTGATGGAATTTAAATCGAGACAGAAATTTCGATTTTTTAAAATAATTTCATATGAAAAGTACTTAAGTTTATTAATTATTGTTCGTGCAATAATGGTTTATCTCGTTATCTCGTTGTGGAGTCGTAAAATATGCATTAAATAAAATTTGTTCAGGGATTATATCGTTTCGCTGTGTTGTTTGCGTTTCTCCATGTGGCCGCTAATGAATGAATCAAATAGCTGGTATTAAATGCTTCTAGTAGATATGGAATGATGTGAGGAAATAACTGGGGGCATTCCTCTACAGTCCACATACAAGCATTTGATTTAGCTTGTTCTACTTTTAATTGACATATCTAAGTAAGACTAGGAATTCGATAGATTACTGCCATTTAACTCTGTGGTTACTGATTGTATTTGAGTTAACTTTTTACATATTCTGGATAAAACTAGAACTAGTTTTTACGCCGGTAAAATATAATCCTATGGAAAGGCGAGTATAAACACTTTCATGCACACAAATGTTTGCCCAACGAGGATATCAAACCATCGCGTAGTACTCTGCCTATCTAACACACAAGCCACCACAGTGAAACAAGAACGCACAATGTACATACAATTTTTGGTTCGAATTTAGATGAACCAAGATACACCATGCTCAAAACGTGTTAAGTCAAGGAACGTGGGTTTATAGTGAGCGTACCTTTGTTTAATGTGTTATCTGTAATACGGGATTGGGAAATGCTACTAGAGTGCTGCATCAGAATGGGATTTGCAAACCATTTGAACGAAAATGGTGGAGGAATATTGTGGGATTGTGGTATGCATGAATCAATCTTATATGAAATTGTTAAAATGAAAACACAACGTTTCTACACAACATTTATTCATGTATGAATATTGGTCTATACATTTTTTTTTATTAACTTTGGTTGTAGGACAATAAGCCTAGCATTTTAGCATATGAATTGGATGTGCAACCTGATATGATTTGGCGACTAAATATAGGTCCAATTAGAAATTTCATGCAAATACACAAATGATGTACAATCTAGCTTTCTTTCTTCAACTCTTCATTATTGTAGGTATTTTTCAAATGATAATTTTGAGGTCATTGTTTCTTTATGCGGTTTTTAAAAGGTGCCAGGCGTTTTTTAATCGTATGTATGAAACACTATTGAACTGATCGTATATTTATCGACCACTTCGTAGTTAGTAGCCATATTCACACCAGGGGTTCCATGCGGTGCTAAGCCTATTATTATACGCATATAAGCTACTGCTTCATGGCGGAAATACGTACTATTGTAGTACTGGCCGGACGAACTGCATTAAGAGCTCTATTACTACTGCGGTTAGCCCACAGTAGTAATATTCATAGTTCATGGTTTTGTAACTGAAGATGTAAATCTTTTGATAATGTAGAGAAACTTTTGTTTATTGTCGATACCGATACTAAACTGTCTTTTTTCATCTGTGGAGTTATTTCTAATCTTCTCTTCGGTTGTCCCCGCTTTGCTGTCTCTTCTGTACTTGGCACCTGTATCGACAACTGTGGCTGTTCCAAGCTCTAGTAATTCATTGGTATCCCTGTACTTTAAAGTAGATAAAAAAAAATTCCAATTTTACTATAATTTGTACAGCATCAAAAGATATTTTTGGCTATTCAATATACTGTTTAGTATTCGATCATTGATCTCGAATACAGGATAGTTACCCTTTGCCTTATTGCATTGCATGAGAGTATTGCTGATCAAGTCTTGTTTAAGATTCGGCTACTAACATTATGATAATTATGCATCTTTTAGTAAATATTACAATTGTTTTGGTACTACCTACGTCTTACGATATATATGTATACTTATAATATATAGATAAATATTCTATTTTTGGTACTGTTTGAATGTAGATTAAGCGGTTTTTACTGCGACATTTTTGTTTCGCTGCATTGTTCGATGGACTAATATTTTCGCCCGAACGTGTACGTGAAAAAAGGACATCTGCTGAGTGCTCTCACTTTAGTGTCGAGAACAATAGGTTAACGGATGTTTTGTAACTTGCCACCTCTTGCGTCACTCTTATTTGATAACGATCCAAAATAGTTTCGGTATCCAAACGATCTGTATTAAACGCTCCGTTATTAAACTAACGTTTCATTTAAGTGATATTTTCGCTTTGGCTTCATAACAAATAATGAACGTAGCACAACAGGCATTATCTCAAACGAAGATGTTTTAACGCAAATATATGTAAATTGGTTCGCGGGGCATTAAATAATACGCAATCGCATCGGCAATTGTATGCATAAAAAGTATAAATTAACAAACAAGGTTTGCTATATCCGTACATGTATATATATGGTTTAAGCAATTAGGTACAATTTATACGAGCACCTATATATACCTGCGTGTAATTTTATGTTGGAAAGTCGTTTGTTGTAGGGTTTCTCGTGTTAAGTTGACGTGGCAGACCTGAAAAAAAATGAGTGGCGATACTGATGATTCATCTCGGAGCTACATGGTGTTCTCGGCTTGGCTCCTGAAACCTAAGGCCTGGTGTGGACAATGACGACGGGACAGCATCGATTCGAACGGCATTCGACCTTGGGAAGGACGGGCGGTTCGGAGGTGACTCACCGAGCGGCTGATGTAGCGCGGCGTGGGCATCGCAGTCGGCACAGATGGTGGAGCGTAGCATCCTCTCGCGCTGCAGCCGCCTCAGTAGCTGCAAGTGCTGTGGCGTGAAGACTGTCCCCGAGCGCTCTCCCACCAGTACCACGTCGCCGGTCTCCCACCAAGCCTGCTCCCTCAGCGTACCGTCCCGGTTGAACAGCCCCATGTCCTTGTAGCCCTCCGGCGGGCTGAGCGCGCCAGGCTCCGGCTCCTGGTAGCGTTCGCACGTGCCGCACCCCGAGCAGTCCTCGCTCTCACCCTCGTCGGAGTATCCGCATTCATCGCGCACCACGATAATGTAGTCGGCCTCAAAGAACTCATTGGCGCTCTCATCAAAGACCACCCTGTGCTTTTTGGTCTTGTTACCTTTTTTCAGTGAGGACTTTAAGTTATCGTGATCCTTGTTGTGACGCCCGTCACGAGCGCCGCGGTCGCGATCGGCGCGTTCCCCGCGCATTATTATAGCGTGTTATCGCGGCGCGTACTATCGCCAAAGTGTTCAGGAGACCGCGAGCCGGCACGGCACGACAGGCGTCAGCCAGCGGGCGAGCAACCAACTGCAGCGCCGCGCCCGCCTATCGATCGTCGCCGACCGCGTCGCCCGCCTGTGTGGTGCCCATGGCGGCCAGCCCATAAGATTTTGCCATTCGATGGCCCAAGAAGTTTGAGTACCGCATGTCGCTCGTTGTTTGGACACGGCCGAGTCATTTTAATTATTTTAAAGTGGTTTGATTGATTTAACACAGTTTGTGTTTATTGTCTTTAAGCTTTAATTGGAGAGATATTGCGCTCTATATTGTCATTATTATCAAACTAAATAGTGAATATTTTTTTTTGCTTAGGATAATTGCGGATTGGCACCGAAAACAAAAATATTGTACAAATTTTAATTACTGAATCATGTAGGTTTGCGAGGCGAAAAATGTATTTCATTTTTTTCATTGTTGGTTCATGAAAAAAGCCAATACATACAAATAAAAATTCTAAATGTTTTATCGTCATTCGTCCGACTTTAATCCGTTCATTCCTAAAATCTCCGCTCGTTCCATTGAAACGCATGGAGTTGTTTTGACTGCGCGACAAAAAAGAATATCTGCGCGCCATAAAAACATACGTACACTTGCCAGGCACAGATGGTGTATAAAACTAAATAACCCATTTTGTTCTTTGTTTTTTTTCAAACAAAATCAAAATTATTCCATATATCATTTAATTTGACCTGAGGAATATTTTAAAATTTTACTTTTATTACTATATTTCGATAATGATACTATATAATCAGCCGAACTGTAGAGCATTCAATTTTAAATCCGATAAACAGTTGATTGTTAGCCTAATAAATTATACACAACCTACTAATATTTAATGTTCTATAACTAATAATTTGAATATCGTATTCTATATAAATTACTGACATAGAAGTACTTAATTATTTTTTACAAAAGAATTACCAAACCTGTTAATAAAAAGTTGATAAAATAGCTTGACACACTATTTAACACTTGACACTAGCTGCAAGAAGTGTCATGGTTATAACAATATAATATAACATCTTATAATCATTTTCGGAGAGCGATATAGATAATATATGAGTAACTTCAATACTTACTGAGTAACAGTTAATACATCTATACTTTAATTTACATCGGTTTGAAAAAAATACGTTACAGTGCTGGTGACTATATTGAGGTTCTTTTTAAATATTTGAATTAAATTTTTATAAGAAATAATTTCAGCAACATAGATGTAAAAATATATTATATTGTCCAGCGTTAGAGCGAATTTTGTATACTTATGGGTGTAATCTCCACTGCAAAATCATTCACTATTTAAAAGGTAAATTATACTCGAGTGACATAGGCTATTTTATAAAAGTATAAATTAAGTCCCACGGGCACGCGGTCGAAACCGAAGGACGTAAGCTACAATGAAAAATTGTCCAAACAATAATATTCACATATCGTTCGCAGCCAATGCCTCACTTAGTGATTCAGTCCTGGGTCCGATTCCTGGAAATTGAATATCTATGAAAAAATGCGAAAATACAACTGAAAACGATACGTTAAGCGCATTACCCATCGGACGATGAAATTCACGCAAAGCGATAGCTGGGAAATACGTTCGCCTACGTTGCTCAAACTTTTGACAGAATATAAATAAAAGGGTATGTCAAAAGAATAAATAGTTTTTATTTATAATATCACCATGATACACGAAATTATAGCAACCCTTCGGCTACAACCGCAAAAGTCCACGACAGTGGACAAAATGAAGGTCCAATAGATGTAAATGGGGGTATGGCTCCACGATAACGGATCTTATTGCTAAAATATGACTGGTTTTCCACGAATGAAAAAGGTTTTTTTGTTTTATTTATTATTGAACAAAGGAAATATATGGAGACAATATCATTCACAAAAAACCTTTATTAAAAGAATGAAATATAATATTCAGAGAAATACTTCCTTATAAACCAGACAAAGTAATGAAATAAAATCCTATGTAGTACCTTATCTTGAAACATTTTAATTAAGTTATCTGGAATATTTTTTTATATTTGAAAAGTTATATAATTAGTAAAATGAAAAATGAAATGAAACTGAAAATATTTATATTCAAATAGACTTTTATAAACACTTACGAATATTCTGACTATCGCACCGGTACGGAAAGTTATTTTTTACGGAGCGGAGTCGCCAATAAATTGGGCAATTAATCGGTTCTCTTTAAAAACAGTAGCGAAGCGGAGATTTCTCCAGCTCTTTCATTTTATTTTATAGTATCGTGCAGCTATTCGAATGAATATACGAAAGTTCAATATCAGCTAACAAGCGGTCTCACCAAGTCGAAAAACGGACTATGAGGTAAGAATGATTTTGGACCTGTGATTTGAGCTAAACCTAAAACGTTCCAATCAAGTCAGAGATACCGGAGTCAGGCCTATCCTCATTTTTTTGGGACCTTGAATTTTAATTTACAAGTACTTGTTAATGCCTACAAACATGCAAACGGTCCACCTGATGATAAGTGGTCACCGCTGCCTATGAACATGTGTAAAACCAGAAACATAGCCAATGAGTTGTCAGCCCTGACACGTAAAATTGTTAAGTCTCATATGGCTGTAATTACACCGCTTCCCTTTCCTTTCACTTTTACCTTTCTAACCAAAACACAGTGATACCACTGCATTACTGCTTCACGGCGAGAATAGGTAAGGTGGTAGTACTTCCCCGGACGTACCCTGCACTTAGATCCACTAATTCTACTAATTGAGTCAATCTATAATATAAAGTATGCTAAAGGTTCAAGTAATAAAACTACATTACCAAAAGGGGACTTAAGATCCGAAAGACGCGCAAGAAACCGCGGGGGATAACTAGTTAATGAAATAAAGACTAGCATGTTCTCAGGCAAAGTTCCAAAGTAAATGTTTCACGGAAATGTTTTAATCATTGAAAGTTACTTTAGAGTTTGTGAAGTTAATATTCGCAAAATGGTTCCTGTATACCTGTACCAAATAGTAGTGGGTTTGATTCCCATCTAGGAAATTAATGTGTAATTTAATCATTTAAAATGACATCGACGAAAATTTTTTATCACATTCTTATTATTCTAAGTTGTTATCGGAGATACACATTTTTTTTCCTGTGATTGCTTTAACTTATAAGATAGGTCGTTAAAAAATGACATAGGTGAAAATGTGTGCAGGTGGTGTGGCAGTGTTGTACAGTGGTTGCAAATATCACAGGAATGTAATATATATCTCGGTTGATAATTTTAAATAATAAGAATGTGATAAGGAATTTTCGTCGATGTCATTTTAAATGATTATATTTCTTAAAGCATATGATATTACGATGACGTCTTGTTATTGCTGTAAAATATTTCTAAGTGGCCAGAAAATAATTCTGATCCAGTAGCTTGTAAACATATGGAATGAGTTTCAAAAGAAGTTTTTATAATCTGAATTGGTAACCAGTTACGAAAACAGAATTGTTTTTCTTATTAGGAAACATGGTTTCGAATAAAGAAAAATAATTATGTTTTCTAAACTGGTTTCGAACTTTTGGTTTGATTAATGCTATATTTGTACACGCTCGCAGCCAAAAATAGACTTAAACAACGTGAGCCAAGAGAACTTCAAAAACGTATAAACTAAAAATAAATTATTAGCATTTGAAAATCGATCCCTACACGACCGCTAGTACAAATAAAATGTCAAAGAGCATAGACAAAATGTCATAACCTAACACCAATGTGGGGTAGGCTATTTTAAAAGTACGACGTTAGTTAAAATTTTATTACAAGCTGTATAAATAAGCTCAAAGTCACAAAGCGAGCTATAGAACGGAATATACTCGGAATTACACTACGCGACAGGGTCTGAAATGACGACATTCACTGAAGAACAAAAGCTACGGACATAGCTCGTAGAACCAGTAAGCTGAATAAAGACATCTCTTCCATAAGGATGTCACGTCACTCAAATACAAAAGCTAATTAAATTGTTGATTATAATTTTATTTGTTTTGGTAGTTTATTATTTTTACTATATAAACTGCAGTTTAATTAAACTGGGACACTGAATGTAAGGCTCTCAAAGAACAGGGTTTTCCTATTTTATTTATGTATCAGCTGCACAAAAAATTCGATGCGATCCAGAATTAATCAGTTCATGATTATTGATAGACAGACGTTTCAAAGCAGGTAATGTTAGAAGGTTACATGATTCCATGATATTATTAGTCAGAATCGAATATTAATTCTGGAAACGCGGCCTCCACGGGATTATCGGAAGCGGCCTCCACGGGATTATCGGAAGCGCCCTGTACTAGGAATTATTATAATTCCCACTCCGCACATTGCAATTCATCATAATCTCTGTACTTCCATAGGTGCATCCTCACTACCCTTACGCTGATGAAAAGTCTTTGGTGTGTGTTGACCTAATAAATGAAACATCGTCTATCGATATAAAAAAATGTCCTCCAATATTTAACTGATATACCATGGCTATAGGTACATAGAACTTATGGTCACTTTTTTCTAAATTAAACTTCTTATGGCAGTTCTTTTAAATTCTGAACCGCAACCTTTTTATGTGACTAAATTAATGATAAACACAATCTATTCCATTCAAAAATGATTGATGAATAATTAATATGTAATAATTTCCCTCAGTGGCGTGCCATAGGTGAGGCCTATGTCCAGCAGTGGACGGAGATAGGCTGATGATGAATAATTTCCCTGTAATACAAATGTTTTACTTCTATCGTGTCTTTACGACATACCTGTTTCTTTCTTATTCCTGATTATTTTATCATAGAGCAGGTATACAGTGCAGGCATCATTATCCGGACTTCAGTTATACAAATAATACAAATACGAGATTATCCGGATCGACATAGTAGGTACATACACGTAAGAAATAGTATGTCTAATTTGATATGTTTTATTTGTTATTGTTGTTTGCATTTACACCATTAAGTCTTTATTAAAACAACAAAAGCCTAAAACAAAATCGAACAGGTACACAGAGATCATCGATTTATAAAGCGAATAACAGGCACACATTTGTAACATAGCGAAGGTATGGCGTTTTGAAATCTATGGAACCGTTGCTACATGCAACAAGTTTAGGAATCAGTGGTCAAAATGTGTTACTACTTGCATGTATACTGAATAATAGCAAACGTATATAATGTTACTACGTTTTTTAGTATAATAATTATAATCAAATTATTACGTGTATGTGGGCAAGGTTAGCTTTATTTTGTAAAGTAAAAAAGTAATACGCACAAAATTCCTTTTTTTTTCATAAATATAATCTAGTTTCTATAGCAGCAGTAAGTCCGGTTAATCCAGTGCTAAGGCCTCTCTAAATCATTGCATTTTTTTTTGCTTTAATACGTCAACTGCGTTCATGTTTAGCATCTACATACAATGCATCCATTATGTGTTTGACACTGCAGTGTGTGCATCACTACATAGTATAAAACAAAGTCAAAAAAAACTTTCTCAGTCCCTATATCCCTATGTATGCTTAAATCTTTAAAACTACGCAACGGATTCTGATGGGTTACTTTTTAATAGATAGAGTGATTGAAGAGGAAGATTTTTACGTATAATACATGTGACAGCTAGTTATTTTAAAAATAATGTATTTGTAACTCAAAATATATCACGAATTCGTGAGGATTGTGTCTTTTTCCAGGAATAAAATGCCCATGTGTTATTCCAGGCCATGTTCTAACCTTGTGCCAAGTTTCATACAAGTCCGTTCCGTAGTCTTTTCGTAAGAGAGTAACAAAAATCCATCCTCACAGAGATAACGTGTTCTGAGGCGTCTATTCTTTATTATAGTGATTAAAAATGCAGTAGGAAGAAAAAATAAAATGTAGGCACATAATTGACGTATAACTGCCGGCTGCGACATGCATTATTGAGCCAGCCGGGGAAAGCCGCTCGATCGATCGGTGACTCTTTACACGTAAACTATGATAAATGTATTTTAAAACTATATTAAACTACTTACCTACGTATTTCCACCCACTGCCAGTGCACCAACATTTGTTTAAGGTATGAAACAGATTCATCCCTAGCTTTGTTATTAAAAGTGAAACCAGATCATTTTCAATCGCAATATTAGAGGTGGTTGAAATATTTCAGTAAGAACAAAAGAATTGATTGCAATATTTATTTACTATCGAATGAACATATCAGATTTACTACGCTTATTCTTCAATTAGTATAAGGTTTCGGTGAAGGAAAACATCGACAATTTATAAATCTGTTACCAAGCTGATACCGGAAAAGACTGGTTGGTTTATTTCCAGGCTTCGTGTGCTTGCCACCTTCCATCACCTAACTCATATTATTATTAATGTCAAGATTCAAGAGTTGTTATTTTCGGCCAATGTTAATATTCAACCCCTAAAAGTGAGATAGTTTGACGAGAGATTACCTATATACAAAAAGCGCCTGCCATTTATAAATGTTTAGGGACTAAGGTTATGACAATCAAACTCACGGTATAGGTATCAGAAGGGTATCTTTTATTTACAAAATGGCCCTATTTATTATACAGTACATAGTACAATAGACTATACTAAAACAACGAGTAAAAAAATACAAGTGAAAGAGACCGACATATTTCTTCCCGCTCTGTCACTCGGTTGCGTCACTCGCGAGGGCATAAAAAGGCGCGGGGCTTGCGCGCCACTCTCAGTTCGCCGCAGTCGCTGATGTGAGAACAAGTACCACTAGTGCGGTAACTGTTTCTATGCGTTATGTATGTGGCGCTACATGACTCCCCCCCTAGCGGAAGCGTACCGGTAGATTCACGTTGCGCCCATGACGTGTAGTCTTCAAAATCGGCTTCTGCGAGGTAACAAGGTTCGATGGTGATGATGGTATTGTATTTGAATCTTCGCTATTATTATCTTCATTAATAATGTAGGCAGGTTTCAATCTGTCAATTGAAATTGTGGCGGAACGTCTCCCAGGTAATTGAAGGACGAACGTCTTGTTATCTCGCTCTAACACCTTGTAGGGGCCATCGTAGGGTGGTTGTAGCGGCTTCTTTATGGCGTCGTTCCTTAAAAACACGTACTCACAGGTGTGTAGGTCTTCATGAACGAAAATTGGACGTTTGTTTCCGTGCCATGTAGTTGGTGGACTGGGTTTCAGTGAGTTTATAGTTGTACGCAGCTGGGTCACGTAGTCATAGTCCATTTCGTTGTTGCTAGGCGCATCGTTGAAGAAATCGCTAGGTAGGCGTAGGCTATGACCGTATGTGAGTTCGGCGGCGCTAGTACCGGTGTCTGTGCGCGTCGCGGCACGTAGTCCCATGAGAACTGTAGGTAGCTCGTCGATCCACGTTGACTGTTCGGCTAGGCGAGATTTCAATGCAGCTTTCAATGATCTGTGCCAGCGTTCTATCATTCCGTTTGACTGTGGGTGATACGGTGTTGTGCGAGTAGTCTTGATTCCCATGATAGTCATAAGCTTGGCGAAGAGTTGGCTCTGGAACTGTCTACCTTGGTCGCTCGTAAGTACAGATGGTAGGCCGAATCGGGTAATCCAATTTTCATAGACTATCTTCGCGACGGCCTCGGCACAGATGTTGTCGGTAGGTATTGCTTCCGGCCATCTCGATACTCTGTCGATCATTGTGACGAGGTATCGATGACCTTGTGGCGATGTAGGTAGAGGTCCGACGATATCTATGTGCACGTGTTGAAATCTCTCCGTAGTAGGTGGGAATGACGATATGCTGCTCGTCGTGTGTCGTTGCACTTTGCATTGTTGACATCGAATACAGTGTTTTGCCCAGTTTCCGACATCTATGTTCATAGAAGGCCAAAAAAATCGCTGGGACATAAGCTTCCGCGTAGTTCGTACTCCCGGGTGGCTTATGTTGTGTACGGCATCAAAAGCGATCTTCCGGAATTCTTCAGGTAGGTACGGTCGAACGTGTGACGTAGCAGTTTCGCAGTAAATGGCTGTTTGAGATTGCGGTAGAGTAACTCGCTTCAGTGATAGGTTACTTTGCATGGCGAGTTTTCGTAGTATAGCGCTATCTCTTTCTTGTCCTTTTGCGATTTCTTCATAGTCCAGTGATGTCGGGCATGTAATGGATTCAATAGGAATGCGGCTGAGTGCATCGGCGATGATGTTCTGGGACCCGCTGATATGGCGAATGTCGGTGGTGAACTCGCTGATAAAAATGAGTTGTCTTGCTCGGCGCGGTGTCTCGGTTGCTGATGGTGGTTTTTGTAGGACGAAGGTTAGCGGTTTGTGGTCGGTGAAAACGATGATATCCCGACCTTCGAATGTTTTTCTGAAGTGTTTGATTGCCATGTAGATAGCGAGTAGTTCTCTGTCAAATGTGCTGTAGTTTCGCTGTGCGTCGGAGAACTTCTTTGAAAAGTAGCCAAGTGGTTGCCATTTTTCATCGATGTATTGTTGCAGGACAGCTCCTGCACATTTGTCGGACGCGTCGCAGAATATGGCTAGTGTTGCACTGTGTGAAGGATGAGCGAGCAAGGCTGCATTTTGTATCGCAACTTTACACGCTTCAAACGCCTTGCTTGATTCTGTGTCCCACTCTATCATCGTCTTGTCTCTTTTCTTTCCGTTGTGTAGGTATGCATGAAGAGGTGCTTGAATCACGGCAGCATTTGGTATGTGGTCACGATAAAAGTTTATCATGCCGAGGAAACGCCTGAGCTCTTCGATATTTTTTGGTTTCGGGAACTGACTGATTGCTGTGACCTTTTCGGCAGGCGGTTTGATTCCATCTTTGTTTACCGTGAAACCCAAAAACTTGACTTCTGGTTGACCAAATATGCATTTTGAGGGGTTGATTGTGACTCCATTTGCTTCTAATCTTGATAATACGGTACGTATATGCTCTTTGTGGCTGATTTCACTGGGGCTTGCAACTAGAATGTCATCGACGAAGGAGAAGGCGTTGTCAAGTCCGTGAAGTACTTCATGAATAAATCTTTGAAAAGTCTGGCCGGCGTTCTTCAATCCTGGACACATGCGTGGAAATTCGAATAGTCCCATAGGTGTTATTATTGCGGTTTTTTGTATATCTTCATTACGGACGTTTACTTGTTGGTAGGCTCTGTTGAGGTCGATTGTACTGAATATTTTCTTATCCGTGAGTTGCGATGTAAAATCTTTGACTCTCGGGATCGGATAGCGGTCGGGTGTTGTGACGAAATTGAGTCTTCTGTAGTCACCACACACTCGGAGATCGCCATTTTTCTTCGGGACAATGTGTAATGGTGATGACCAAGGGCTTTTGCTTGGACGGCATAAGCCTTGTTCGATCATGTTTTCGAACTCCTTTTTGACTTGTTCGTAGCGATGCGGTGCGATTGGTCGGGCTCGGCAGTGAATAGGTGGGCCGGTTGTTTCGATGAAATGTTCTACGGCGAGTTTTGGGTTTAAATTCATTGCAGTTAATCTTGTAGTTCCCGGAAATTCCGCTAGGATGTCGTGATAGGACTGGCGCATGTCGATACTGCGTACTGTCGGAATGTTTGTAGCCTTGACGAATGTACTCGATGTTAAACTTGTTTTGCCGTCGATTAGTCGTCGGTTCTTGATATCGACGATAAGCTGGTGATGTTTCAGGAAATCAGCGCCGATTATTGGTTTGCTGATGTCTGCTATTATGAACTTCCATTTAAATGGTCGGCGAAGTTTGAAATCTAATTCAAGTGTTCGTTCTCCATATGTAGATATGACTGTATTGTTTGCAGCGAATAATTGAAAATCAAGTCGCTTGAGCGCTTCGCCTTTTCTTCGCGGTATGACTGAGATGTTTGCTCCGGTATCGATGAGGAAAGTGAGGCCAGTCTTCTGATCAGTAACAAATAGACGGTATGAGAATTCAGACACGCTGGAATCCGCCTCGTCCAGCGCTGCATCTAGTTTTCCGAAATATTATTTCTTCTTCTGAATGAACACGGCGTCGTGCAGCGTCTTGCGTTTGTACCAAAACGACGGTGGTAGTAGCAGAACGGCGGTGGTGTTATACTGCGGGGACGGCCATTTTCTCGACTTGGGAAGCGGTTTTGTTGGTAAGATGGACGGCGATGATACGGCTGTGAGTTGTATTGCTGCGGTCGTGAATTCGACGACTTGAGAGCAGCGACCTCTAGTGAAAGTTTTTTCATTTCTTCAATCAGGAGCTGTGTATCTGTGTGTTGGGGCGGTGCTGACGTGGATGCTACTGCTGCGACTTGAGTGTTAGAACTTTCCATGATCTTGTCTGCGAGTAGTGCCAGTTCGTTTAGTGCTGCCTGTGACTTGAACGTTTCGCTAACGGCGAGTACAGACTGAACGTGTGCAGGGAGGTGGCTGGTCCACATAAGTCGTAGCGTAGAGTCTGGAATTTTGTCCCGAGCGAGGTTTCGCATCCGCCGCAGCAATTGTGATGGCTTCTGGTCGCCGAGTTCCGTTTCGCGGAGTAGTTTCTGGAATTGTTGGCTCTCTGATTCTTCGTAAACAGAGATTAGGCGTTCTTTTAAAGCGTTGTACATCTCTTCAGTGGGTTTATACAGTAAGTCGCTGACTTGCTCGATGTCCACTTTGTCCAGCTGTGCGATTACCATCTGAGCTAGTTGTTTTTGACTCCGTTTCATGTCGTCGGTAGCGGCCTCGAAGCTGAAGAACCACAGGCTAGGCCTGTCGCGCCAGAATTTCGGGATTCGCATAGAGAGAGCGATGCCAGCGAGTTCTTGGTGTGAAGCTGCAGGAGCTGGAGCAGGAACCGAAGTGGATTTGTCTTCCATCTTGATTACTGTATTTGCTTGCTGTGTTCTTCTCTTGTAGGGGTCACCACTTTAGGGACTAAGGTTATGACAATCAAACTCACGGTATAGGTATCAGAAGGGTATCTTTTATTTACAAAATGGCCCTATTTATTATACAGTACATAGTACAATAGACTATACTAAAACAACGAGTAAAAAAATACAAGTGAAAGAGACCGACATATTTCTTCCCGCTCTGTCGCCCGAATTGTCGTCCTCTCGCTCACTCGGTTGCGTCACTCGCGAGGGCATAAAAAGGCGCGGGGCTTGCGCGCCACTCTCAGTTCGCCGCAGTCGCTGATGTGAGAACAAGTACCACTAGTGCGGTAACTGTTTCTATGCGTTATATATGTGGCGCTACAAATGGCACCAAAGCGCATGTCGGACAAATGTATTAAAAACGTGGGATTGTTTGTGAGATTAACCATATTGAAAAGCGCCTGCCATTTCAAAATCCATGCCACATAAATGTATTAAATACTCACATCCAATATAAAATTAACCAATACACTAAATTGAATAGGGGTCGCCATTTTCAATTTAGTTTAAGTATTGAATGTCGTTGAGTTTTAAAGGTTCGGTTAACATTATATAATTGGAGTTAGTTCGTTTCGAGTTTTGTTTAGTTAGTTAAACTTGACTTCTACTGCAACAACCAACAAATTAGATAATAAATTAATATGTATTATGGTCAACAAAGCTCTCGGCAGCGACATATCAATAAATAATAACTTTTTTGTTCAAACAAAGGAATTTTACAATGGAAATAAAGCCCTGCTTTCTGTGCTAGCTTTGCAATAGCTGTGTTACACGCTTCTGTGTCTTCCCCTTAAAGATTTAACGATATTGATGATAATTTTAGTGTTAATTTTTCTTCTGACCCTACCTGGTTGCTATTAAAATCAGTACGGAGAATTTTATTGGATGAAGGCTAACTGAACTGTGATACTCGGTTTTTTTTTTATCCACAACCCAGATGACCCAATTGGTTTACCACCGGGTCACACCCGGGAATTTTGTATAACCCCGATTTCATAAACAAGTTTAAAAAATAGAGGTGTTTTTTTAACTATTTCGATAAGTCAATAAGCGGCCCAATTGGGGTCGATACGGCACAGGAAGGTTTCAGCGATACGGTACAAATTTTATCAAAATGCTGAATGATACACGTTTTTCTATTAATGTATGTTATTAAACCCTTTAATTTAATATTTATTATTTATTATAAAATACACTTTAGTATTAGGAACCCGTTGAAATCCCCTGAGTATGGGACACTAAAGCCTTTGAATAAGCATTGAATATGTTATGTGGGCTCGCTGATCCTTCACCAGTGCAGTAGTGTTTCCAACCCACCCACCTCCCTACCCACATGCAGATTTCACCTTCGTTTGATTTCGCACGTTGTTACCATGAAAGTTCACGACGCCATCTATCGAGATCGGAACGGAACTTATATATTCTGTATTTTATAAACTTTACTATTATAGTATATTAGTACTTTCAGGACACACATAATGTATTAAATATTGAAAAAGGTGATTGCAGATAGGGACGTTTCCTAGGAATCCATTTCAAATCATTTCCGTGTGATATATGTAGTAAAGGGGAAAGTTTTATATCTTTGTTCATTGCGTTGCGAATTCGTTATCACGTCGCGGGCTTAGGCTGGTTAGGGTGAATTGGTAACGGCTAAAATCTTAGGGTGATTGTTAACTGCTCTGTTTGAGCTCAAGGCAAACCAGTGACTACGTACGTGAGTACGGGACTATCTACTTACCATACCTAATGTTATATAGTATGTAGGATATATTACCAGATATTGAGCTACACTTAATGCTTAAATATTAACAAATCTGTCTATGGTTTGAGAATAAGAAGTGTTGCAGTAAGAAAATTGTTCCCTAAAACTGGGGAAGGGCTATTCTTGCTAAAGGGCCTTGAGAATTTAAAGCAGATGTGTCATCAAAAATAAATATCTAGTAACTAATTACGCTGGATTTCCTTCTACTATTTATTAGTTACTCGATATTTGTTTTTTGTATAATCTTATAATGGATTTCCGCAAGGCCACGCTTGTGTCAATTACTTACTTCCTACATGTTTTAGTAAATTTATGAAGAACTTAGGAAAGCTGGTCTACTGTGCTCGTTCGTTCGGTTTAAAATAGAAAGCATTCAATAAATGTTATGGTACTACTTTTGATTGAAATATGCTGTTTGAAATTAACCAAATGTCTGTAATCGTATAAAAGTTATGTAGCAGTGAATACATCAAACTCGTTTTATGAATAAAATATAAAGACGGATACCACTATACCACGGATATCCATCTTCATTTATAGATAGTACATTGAAAGTACCTATACATAAATTAATTGTTTTCCTACTACAAACCTAACACCTAAAAAATTCATAATTAATTTGCCATTTTTGCTCACCTTCACAACATGACCTATATATGGATTTTAATATTTGCATTACATTTGAGGACTTTTAATGTTTCACCGCTGGAAATACTTTGCAGTGGGATTTTCATCTTGGCTTGTCAAACCAGTACCGTGATTCAGTCCGCAATGGGTGGTTCAGAGCTGACGAGTTACTGTCCGAACGCCTTTAACCAGTCTAATATTGCAAGCAAGCAAAATTCATCATTACGCTGATTATACATCTTATTTCCAGTCATATTTTAATTATGAATAATTTGGAATTACAGTCCTTTAAAAGACACACAAAGGACATTTTAATAATCTCTCAAATAAAACCAAACCGTATCAATAATGAACAGAGACCGAGGCAATTAAAAAATTTGCTTATTGCACCTGTAACTATATCATATTGATTAGATAACTGAATTTTTAAAACAAATCAAATGCATATTTCTTAGTATCGTAATTTTCCATGTTTTTGTAAAATTCCGCTTCGTCTTTCTTTTGGGCATGAGTTTAAATTATGTTATTTGAGAAACAACAAACAACATTTTGAAAAATACTACGGATACAAATAATACGGATATCTATTTCTTGGCCTAGTTTCATATTAAATTAGTAAAGTGTTGATGCTACACAATATAGTAAATATAAAAAAGAAACTAATTTCCTATTTTATTTAAGCGTCGTGTATTTATTACATTAGAAAACTTATTGTTAATCTCTTTATTATTATTATACGTTAAAAGTATCCGTGCGAAATATAACTAAAATCCTATTTTTAAACTACCTGTAAAAGAATATTGGCAAATGTATCTGACGCACGCTTCTGACGTTTTGCGTCGAATCTATAATCTCTGGTTTCTGCCCCTTCCCTTCCCTTCCCTCTCAGTTGTCTGACAGCCGCCGAGTGTGTTGCCGTGTCCACCGTGTCCGCGGAGGCAAAGTTGCTCTCGATACTCGCGTAAATATTATAGAAGTGTTGAATTGACTTGAACATAATATTGTGACTTTGTGATTGTGTTATTTGTGTAAAGTGGTTTAAATATTACCCAGTCGTAAGTAGTTCATGAATTTTAACATAAATAGATAGTCATTTTTATTTATTGCGGCTCGCATATCAAAAGTTTTTCTTCAACAATTTGTTTATGAATGTTATTTAAGGTTGTTCAATAAAAACAAGGTAAAACTTTTAAATAAAAATATTTGACAATGCGCTTAGGCGAATTAACTTATATTCGCGCAGCTTGTGCTAGCAATTTAAACTTTTTAGATAGTTAATAGATTGTTTTGTAGGCATTCTTGCCGCGGAAGCGAAGCCCAGCGATGAGCGTTGTCATTGTCATTAAAATTAATTTTCCAAGAAGGTAGGTACATTACATATTAATAAAGAGAGAAAAATAACAAATTACCCTATATTTTTGGAACGAAGTTTTTTATCGCGCGTTGTGAAAGGGGGCTAGACGGAAAAAATTCATACGAAAAGTTGTAACGACACTTTTTTCCAAATTTAAATGATTTTATTTATTATTGGGTTTGTTTTTTCATAATTTATTTAAAGGCTACATGCAACATGTTTAAAATTCTGTTCCATTTATAAATTTGTATAATTAGTAATTATTAGCACAGTCTTGATCTTTTATTGAAGACCTAATACTAAAGACGAGAGATTGCAAGTTTTTCTCAACACTGGACCTAAACTCAGCGTTTTGGTCAATTCCAATGCGTATCTTCGTTCCATCCGGGTGTCCCTTGACACCTCTCCAGTTTTTTTTTCTATTTTAGTACTAAGTATTATGACAACGCGTCGCTAATATTAAATTAATATCTTTAGAAACGCCCTATCTCATTTTTAAGACCTATCTTAAAGAAATTTCCATCTTTTTTGGGTTCTGTAGCCAAATGACAAAATAGTGTTCCATCTGTATATTGTTGTCAATTTATTGAAAAAAGACAATTTATTGATGAAAATTAGATATACTCTTTAAAGCGAAATGTTTGTGAGTTATTTATTCTATTGACGTAAAAAGTTTTCATCCCTTTAACTCTGCCATGGTAAAGCTACGAAAATTTATTTCATTGAGATAATATCCGTTATTTCCAGTTTAAGTTCAACTACCCCTTAATAATTAACTTGCAGGTTTTCCCCTAAAAGTTGAGCTTGAATGATCTCCAAGTTAAATGCCTGTATCAAAGTTCCATCCGACAAGTTTCCATTTTTTACTTTGCTACGGAACCCTAAAAAAAGAACGATTTAACAGGTTTTTAAATGTATTGATGTCATAGAAATCATGTGAGGACATGATGAACACTCTAGAAGTAGAAGCGCAGATTTCGTTAGAGTAAGTTTCACCATACCTATTTTCGTTGTCAAGCAAAAGTGCACTTGTATTAAGCCCTTCAGCCTTGCGTGGGTAGCGAATTAAGGGTGGGTAGTAATCACTATGATTATTGGTGATTATTCAAAATAAAGCAGATATCATTAGCGGTTTATATTTTGTTTCGCCAATCAAGTATAGCGCTTACCTGTGCCTTTACCATGAGTTTTTAACGTACGTACGCGCTAGCGACGGCGTTAAACATTTCTATGGCAACTGTGTACAGAGCCACTAGCGGTCACCTAAAGAACTAAAATCGGTAGTATGAGTCGATCGGGTTCGATGGTCGTTTACTCGCCAGTGACTAAAATAAGTTTCGATAGCAACTCATGGTAGCGGTACTGGGCGCTATAGGGGGACGGGCGGCGCGGTATCGCTTAGGCCGCGGTACTGCATATTAAGACGGTTTAAACTACGCGCAATATGTATATTTTTTTACCCACAGCGAGCATCGTTTATATCTAAAGCCTTATTCAACAAATACATATTTCGTCGATGGCGGGCGCGACGCGCGGCTAGGCCGCGCAACGTGGTCCGAGAATGGACATCTCACGTGATTGCGTAGTTAGCGAAAGAGACAGAGCATCGAGATCGCGACAAAATATTATGGAGCATCATCATTTACCTTGTAGATTAAACAGGATCTTTCACTTGAAAATAAAAATCATACATTTTGTATCAGTTGTTTTTTTTTTTATATTTACCGACATTTGCCATCCTACGTTTTGTCTTGTATCAGGTAATGTTTTGGGTACCGATATAAAAAAAATCATAGTATTGTGGCGACATCTATGAACACGCATACGCGAATCCTACAACGCCCGCTACACAGTGTTGTGGCGTCATATACCATATGAACACTTTGAAAATTTCAAAGTTTTCTCAGGATTTTAATGTATACACAAGCTTCCAACATCAACAGTTGGACCCCGGTCTTCTAGCAAGATCACCTAGTATGGCTGAAGATCTTGGCTTATTGAGTTATTTAGAACGATGAACCCAAATGACAGAGAAACCAGATTTTTAAAATTACGAAGACGCTGACAACAGATGTCATTGCGGGCATGGCATACACACAGCACTCAGCGCGTTTTATTGATATTGGAGTGCAAGCCCGAATGTTTGAGAGGTGTACGTGAAGGGAAAAGACGTGCAACCGCTGTGGAACTTTTCTACTCTTTCTTAACTTTTCCATAGCTTTTAGTGGGAGTGAATAGGCATGGAGACGGCAGATAAGCGAGACGATGCGCGCAGCGCGAAGCGACAACCATTCGATCGTTGCACGGATGGGCACCTCGCCTGGAGACCGTGGGGACGCCCGAAACCCCCTTCCGAAGTGGCCATCGGGTCCTTTCATCCGGTCGCCATCCGGCACGATAGAGCACTTCGGGATTTTTCGCGAGTTGGCGGGGCACCCCTTCATAGGAGGCTGGCCTACTTCTTGGGCCCTCTACTAACTGCGGTTGGCCAACGATGCACCGTGTTTTGGATCCCGCTGCTCTCCAAACGAAATGACCGGCACAACCTCGTGGCATCGTGGACGGCTCACAGGCGCAGCGCTACTGCTCATACCCACATCTATTATTAGCTTGTTCGGGGGAACACTACAACGAAATGCGGCGTCAGCCGCTTGGCGCTGTGACTTTGTTTGGGGGGTGGTGACAAGCCGCGGCTGAAGCCAACCTTTTGATTGATTGTCTACTTCTTTTAATAAAACTAAACCTAACCGTAAACTATACAATATTATTAATGCAAACTGCTCGTTAACATATGTGTTTGCTTAGTTATCGAAAGAGACACTAAGGATACCGCAATAATTTTATGAACTGGATTCCGCAACAGCCCGTATATCTGCAAGCATCAAATCGGGCAAATTCATTCGAATTTTCCGCCTTAAATTGACTTCGCAGCGCATTGTGCGACTTGAATTGACGCGGCCATGTGACACTGTGTGGCATGACTATTTATTTACTATCAAACCAACAAGCTTTGAGGCAGACAGAGACTGTTCGGCCGCTGGCTATATATGCAGTTCTAATAGAAATAGATTGGGGGCTAAAACTATTGATGCTATTTGTTCTTTCTTAATGACCGTATTTCCAAAAAGAGGAGTAACTCATTATTAATTATTTATAGATTTAGAAAAACTAAGATAATAATATGATGCTCTAAATCTTCACGAAATAAAAAAGGCTGATTAAAATAACCTACGATAAAGATTTGAAGTAATATTTTTACTTAACTAGAGTACAAAGTTTACAAATTTGCCAACAAGTTATATTGAATGTTTTTGAAGTTTTTATTTATTTTATTTATTGATTAATTGAAATTCCAAAAAAGCTTATAGCCTTTGCGGGATCCCTCAGAATTGAAAACAGAGCATAGAAACCACGACGAAGCATTGTCGAGCATCGGCATATACCTTACAAATCAAAATAAATATTTATACGGCATTGGCGAAGTAATGGTGGGCGGCGGTATCGCTTAGGCCGCGATACTCCATACTAAAATACGGTGGTATACCGCGCGGTATGTTTCGTTACCCACAGCGAATATCACTTATATCTAAAGACTTATTCAGCAAATACAAATTTCATCGGTGAACCGTCGGCGTCAGGCGCGGCGCGGCGCGGGCGACGCAACCATCTTCTACCCCATCTTAGGGGTATCCTTGAATAGATCTTTTAAATGATTTAGTAGTTGCTAATACAAATTTTCGGTTAATGCTCCAGTTATAAAATATTAAACTTTAAAGTGAAAATGTTTGTTGCTGTAGGGCGTCCTCCCTTTTCTTTTCAAGTGAAACTTTTTTATCGGCGTATGGGAGAAATTTTATAGCAATGTAAAAAAATTGTGACGTTTTTCTGTTACGCGCCATCTTTATTTCTGGGTAACATTTTTCCGTTACTCGCCATATTCATTTTTACATTGAGTGCTGTCAAAATGGAAATCCACGATGGCGGCTACAATAAATTATCAATTTTCTCGTCATGGGTATCGTTTTCATGGTTTTCAAGGGTGTTGAAGCCGATAGTGCTGTCAAAATGAAAATCCAAGATGGCGGCTACAATAAATTATCTACTTTCTTGTCATGGGTATCGTTTTCATGGTTTTCAAGGGTTTTGAAGCCGATAGTGCTGTCAAAATGAAAATCCAAGATGGCGGCTACAATAAATTATCAACTTTCTCGTCATGGGTATCGTTTTTATGGTTTTCAAGGGTGTTAAAGGGGATAGTGCTGTCAAAATGGAAATCCAAGATGGCGGCTACAATAAATTATCAACTTTCTCGTCATGGGTATCGTTTTCATGGTTTTCAAGGGTGTTGATGCCGATAGTGCTGTCAAAATGAAAATCCAAGATGGCGGCTCCAATAAATTATCAACTTTCTCATCATGGGTATCGATTTCATGGTTTTCAAGGATGTTAAAGGGGATAGTGCTGTCAAAATGGAAATCCAAGATGGCGGCTACAATAAATTATCAACTTTCTCGTCATGGGTATCGTTTTCAAGGGTGTTGAAGCCGATAGTGCTGTCAAAATGATAATCCAAAATGGCGGCTACAATTAATTATCCACTTTCTCGTCATGGGTATCGTTTTCATGGTTTTCAAGGGTGTTAAAGGGGATAGTGCTGTCTAAATGGAAATCCAAGATGGCGGCTACAATCAATTATCAACTTTCTCGTCATGGGTATCGTTTTCATGGTTTTCAAGGGTGTTGAAACCGATATTTCTGTCAAAACGGAAATCCAAGATGGCGGCTACAATAAATTATCAACTTTCTCGTCATGGGTATCGTTTTCATGGTTTTCAAGGATGTTGAAGCCGATATTGCTGTCAAAACGGAAATCCAACATGGCGGCTACAATAAATTATTAACTTTCTCGTCATGGGTATCGTTTTCATAGTTTTCGAGGGTGATGTCAACTTTTATTTGTAAACTAGTTATTTCAATACGATTGAATGATCACTACAAAACTCTTTTTTTTGAAGTGAAACTTCTTTTGAATCGTTGTGATTTCAAACCGGATGCAACGGAAAAAACGACAGGTAAGAGAGACAAATACACAAATGTGTAGGATGAAGCCGGCTAAGAATGAGACAGAAATATACATACTATATATATTAAATAAAATACCTTTTAAAATTTATTAAAATACTTTCATTTTTAAACAAATAAACTTTGTAATTATCCTACCCTTGTTATATATATTCATGTTATTCTTTTGTCGATTTACTGAAGTTTCACTTCTATCGTGTGTGAATCGCACACACACCTTTTTTTATATACCGCCTCTCTCCCCGATCGCTTTCTCTGTGGGAATAGGGCCGAGGAGCCTATTCCATCTCCGCCGTTTTCGGGGCTGCGGGACCAGATGAGACCTACGACCACCTGCCCTGTTGGCGTTGCTCGCTCGGTAAATTTTTTATAGAGGTTTTCTTCCTCGCGTCTCAGGCCTCAGTTGCCCGGACCCCCGGTCCTGAAGTCAGGGTGGCCGACGGCTGGGTAGAACCAAGCGCCACCGCCCCGATGTCCCCATGCTGCCACCGGAAGCCGGACAGACGCAGCGTGGGCATTGGACGACCATCATGGATGATCGGTGATTGGAACCATGACCCTTCCCCGTTTGTTGAGAATTAGCCGCCAGCCCCAAGTGTCCACCAAAAACAGGTGGGCAGTTGGAGCCGCCGTTGCCCAGGGTGCGCTAAGAGGAGCACCAGGTGCACCACGGCGTCCTCCCTTTTTTTAGGAGGGGAATTGCGTTACGCTTTCTGCCGCTCCAGGGGAGATGCGGTGGTTATATGGGACTCTCTCCCCGACTTCTTCCCACACTCTGAGGGATGGGACCGAGGAGCCTACCCACTAAAACCCCTCCGGTGTTCCTTCACACATCTAAATTACGCCGAGAGTCATGAGTACGTATCGTCGCTCCGCACCCCCGGCTGGTGCTGGCCCGCCACTGCGGGCCTCGTCTGGTTGAGGGGAGGAATGAGGTGTTGACTCCGACGTCTCTGAAGGGGGCGCGCGTGGAACACCCACATCCGCGCCGCCACCTCGGGTCCTGATGTTGTGACCTATTTAGGAGGGCTGGAAGAGGGCGTTATCTTCCCTCCTCCGTGCGTCTGCTTCGGATCGGGTGAAGGGTCGAGATCACCCTCTCCCTTTCCGCAGTCTCCTTCTGCGCGACGACCGTCTCGCAGTGACCACTGCGTCCCAGGCCTCTTCGCTGCCGACCATCGACTTGTTGGAAGTGCTCAGTCATAGCTGTAGAGCTTGTTCCAATCTTTGATAACGACACTGTTCTTGTAAATAAAACTCGATTTGGATTTTGGAATGGATGAAATAAATTCACTTTAAATATGCAATAACTAAGCTGAGATGCAGCTGAGTATAGTGGAGCGCCCTTGCCGAAACCCAAACTGACTGCCGTCCAGGTTTAGCCCCTCTCTGCACAAGTGGCCGACGAGGCGGGCTGCGATAATTCGTTTGAACAGCTCGCCCACCTCGTCTAGCAGCACTATGGGCCGGTACGCGGACGGTGAGGCCGCAGGGCGACCCGCCTTCGTGAGCGGAAGCGTGAGCGTGGCGCAGCGCACGCCTTCCCACCCGCCCTGTGCCCGCGGGCCTCCCTGCAGCGTACAGAGGCTGCAGTTCGACACCGCAGGCACTTGGCACCCAGATCGCTCCAAGCCCGGAGCGCTAGACGCGAACCTCGCCCGTCCGTACGTCCTCGGGCGAGCACCCTCCGGAGCGGGCGATGGCCGCCACGACCTCAGCCGGAGTCGTCGAGTCGTCCAGGCCTTCGACACACAGTTCAGCCGACTTAATGGGCCTGGACACCCGAACGTCCTCCGGGTTAAGGACCTCCCACAGTTTGGCGGCCAACACGTCCGTCTTCTCCCCGCTGGCGTCACCCGGCACCTCCAGCAGTCGCGACCCCGTAATCGCCGGCCTGACTCTGACGCTAGCCAGTGTCCCAATATCGGGGAGCGCAACTTTGGTTTTGGCCTCTCTCAGGACCGACCCTTAAGTTATGCCCCTTTTGACGGCACCGGGCTGCAGTGTTATCATAAATTTCTCACTGTCGCTTTATAATATTACTGCCTGTCCTCCGCGGTTTTACCTGCGTTTATCGTTATCATACGTATATGCAACCCATCCCCATATGTTCAGTAGATGTGAGGTGGTGGTGCGTCAAAGGAACCCTATTTTTCTTATAAATATGTATATACCATATTAGAGATACAATGTTATTTATTCAGTTAAGGTGATAAAGAGGAACTTAGAAAGGTTTATGCTTCTGAAGATACCACCATAAAGGTATGGAAGCTTTCAACTGAGAAGAACCAGCAAGAAACATAAGTCATTGGTCATTTACAAATTTTCTTATTATATACAGCATCCGCTAATATGATCATTTCTTGACGCTTAATACGACCCGTCATCCCGTTTTATACGCCCTAAAACGTCAACACGATACTGCAGGATTTTCCTGGCAACGTGGCATTTATTGAGAATGTGAATAACACACAAGTGATAACGATGAAGACGAAGATGAGTTATCTCCGATTTTCTCAAACGCCCAGGCATTATCGGTTAACCTCTCGTTTACCGCGCTCCGGGGCGAATACGCGTTTTTGGTTGGGTCCTTTTGAAATCGTCTTAAACGGCCCTATACTATCCCTGGCATCTCTTACACAAACTTTTGCCGCCGAGGCCTCTGTGAGTGGTCGTGTCAAAATATGTTTGTTTGTCCACAGAATATGGGGATCGGTTCGTCGACACACAGGTCTATCTCCAGTCCGGAACCGTACGGGCCGCCCACGGTATGGCCCATACCGCATGTCGAAGTCGACAACAACGATATGCCTGAAGAAATTAATTCACCGGAAGTTGTAGAAACTAGTATATTAAATGAAATAATAACAGAAATTTACAGCATGTTCAAAGGACGTGCTGAAGTGTAAGGAACAATTTTTGATTACTTTTTAATCAGCTTTCGTGTCAATTTTGTGTACTAACAGTAAGTTTTAAGTTTATGTCATATCATCCACCTCGACTTCCGATCACACTCAGTTTTAAGTGTATGACAGCTGTTGAGCCTTACAATATGAATCTGATCCAGTTCCACTTTCCAACCAGCAGACCAGGGTAAGCTACAACAATATACTGACACATTAGTACACATAAGTTCAAGCTGCACTACAAACGTGTAAATGTTACAGATGATCGGTTTGTAGTTTTTGAAACGGCTTAATCGAAGAATATGCAAATGTTCAAGGTTTTAAACCGAGTACGAAAACACTTTTACACAGTTTTATGCATTTTGTCAAACTTAACCCTACAATATTTATATGAGCTTTAAGTGCTCTTGTAAACCTTTAGTCCTGTGATATACTCGTACATACAAATCTTACTTTAATTTAGAATTTTAAAAGTTACGGTTATAAAAAAGTTATAAAAAAAGTATATTATATTTTAATGAAGAAAAGGCTTCATAACTTCCTATTATGGTTTTTTTTTAAGAAGTTTTGTGTGAAAAAGTGACGAATATTATTGCAAGATTCTATAACCTTTTGGTTAACGGCTGGAAATATACGAAAAAAAAATAGGAACAATAAAACAATGTTAATATCAGTAATCATTTTACAGCGATAATAATTAATAGGTAATCTAAATCAATGGAACTCGGTGTTTATCTCTTAATACTCTTACGCCACTTTGGGCGATTTACCGTAATTTCAGGCCTATCGCTGTAAGTTCCACATCATTGCGTACTGGCTTTATTCCAAGTGCGATCTGTGATCTCCTTTTCAACTTTTTAAATCATCAATATACGAGTATGTTATAATTATATAATATATTTTATAAGTTATCAATTAAATAAAATACATGAAAATTAATAAAAGAAAACTATCTAATAACCCTCCCATGCATTACGGCAGCCACGGGATTATCTACCTAATCTGTGCCGTTTGACAATTACAGGCACATGAGACTTAACAACTTTGCATCTCAGGGTCGAAAACGCATTGGCGACCGTCTTCTTGTTTGATTGTCGGCCGATGTGGTATAAAAAAAAATGTGTGATTGACACCATAAATAGTAAATACATTTTTTAAGCCAATAAAATTATAGGGGATACACCCTGTGAGAAAAGTTGCAAGCCCCATGTAGGTTTCTGGGCAGAATTTCCCTCGGCCGCAATAATAAAGGCCTTGGTTTGAAAAGAGGGACAATAAAATATTCAATAAGAAATATGCCTTAGGAGTACTTTGTTGCATTTCTAACGGAATAAGTAAAAGAATTGCACTTTGGCCATTTTACTTTACATGACATTTGAAATTATAGATACGGCCCGACGGGTGTCGTGGTCGACTATAAATTAAATCATTATCGGTTTTTGATTGACAGTCAGTTCAAGGAGAATTTTATTATTGGAAAAATTACTGAACTTAATCATTTTTTACTGAATCTTGTAATTGCCTGAGAGCCGGTTCCTTTCTATTTAGGCATTATGCACTGACTGCGTTCGGCCATGTTATCACTCAATTGCCTATAATATTAGGAATTTACTCTTATTTTTCGAAATAATGTATTCAGTACTAGCTGACCCGGCAAACGTTGTTTTGCCATATTTACTTTATTATAAACTATATATGAACATTTATCGGACTACAGTTATTATATTCGATAGCTGAACCGACAGTCGTTGTAAATGTCCTGTTTTAAATATAAATAATGAATTCAAATTGGTATGATTAATTAAAAAAATCCAACAACACTATTTATGAGTCTAATGCTTTAAGATACACAACAATTGAACTTTTAATATAAGGCCTGGTTGCTCTGAACTAACTGTGATGAACACACACTTCTCAAAAACTAAGCGTGAAAATTTTTATAAATTGACTGTGAAATGTGTATTAAGTAATGATAAATTTATTATTTTATTAATATAATTCCGACCCATGCCACTGTTTCAAACGATATTGTGAAACGACTAACAGTCATGTCAAACACCATGAGGTTACATTATAAGAGTTTATATTGTCAAAAGCGGTAAGGTTACATTAGAAAAGTTAATATGGTCGTTATGTTTTCTTAAATTTTCCACTCAACTTTCTTAATTTTTTCTTTCATAAGAACCTTCTCCTGACAATAACGAACACAACGAAAAAAGAATAGGTGAAATCGGTCCAGCCGTCCATGCGTGATGCCGTGACCAAGGGAAATAGGGATTCATTTATATATATATAGATAGGGCCTGAAAGGGTACCTACTTACTATTATAATACTGAAAAAGAATTATCCAAACATGATCAAAAATATGCACAGCCTAGTATGACATTCTGCTCTGAAATGTTACTTAGTGAAACAGAGTTAAATTATTTGATTGTTATGTAGGATTGTTCACGGTTGGGAGTAAAATACTTTATTTCATTATGGCTTGCATTTTCAAAGGCCAGTTCATAGATATAATATATATAAGAAGATATATATGTAAGATATAGTGATATCTTCACACTAGCAAGTCCAAAGTATTGATCTAGTCTAAGTAATCAATTGAAAAATCGGCCCTATGTAACATAAAAAAATCAAAATTCAATACAATTTATTCAGTTCTATACCGCAGAGGGCACTTATGAAGGCCAACGTTACTGAAACTGCCAATTGTTCGGATATCACCCGTCTACTGAAAAGAACGGGCAAGAAACTAAGCCAAAGAGCCAAACGTTCGATTTCATAAGTTACAATTCCAATTTTACTTTCATTACTTACTTTATTGGTATTTAATAGTTCCTACTACTATCCCTTTCTTACTAGGATGATCTATGGGGCAATAGTATTATCCTGTCTTGTGAGAGCATAGAAAGTGGGACGCACTTCACTGCATTGACGCTCTCGCTCGCCTCGATTTATTGGTGGTTATCAATAGGTATACCAATATGTCATTTAAATTAGCCTTATACCGCAGTCTTACTTTTCTTAGGTTACATTTTTTTTTTATTTCTATTTAGTAAGCAGCATATTTTTATGAAGCATATAATAAACCTTTTGTTGCAGCGATAATGAGATGTCGTTCGCCCTGTCCAACATAGCTGCGATTGCCGATAGCGATGATGGCTGGATCCAAGTCATATGTGCATTGGCGAAAGTGGTCCCACTAGAGGACAATTATGGGCCGACGGCTATCACTGTTATATTCGACGATTGCCCATTGCCATCTAGGAGGACTGTAATAAAGGTGACTATTATTGTTATTATATATAATTGTGATTGCGTGCGTGGAACTGTCTCATTTACACAGTTACAATAGTAGGCAGTCGAAAGTTAAAGATAGCCGAATATCATTTGCTTAAGCGTGTCTAAGTCAGATCTCCCTTTTAGGGTATTAATTCTGACTGCATATTTCAGGCCACAAAGATTTTGGGGTTATCCTGGAAAAGGGCAGCTGCCACCGAGATCAATGTTACGTTGGAGCGAAACATTTGCGTGGTGCTAGGATGCATCGCGGAGAGGCTGGTGGGCCCCAATAGCGTGGCTGTCTTCACTGAGGAGACCTTGGATTATTTAGTTACATTCCTTGTAAGAGATTAATTTTCCGCTCGCTTGTAAAACAATTAAACAGACAAATAACTGCCACAACACATACTTAAGCTATCAACGTTCTCTTATGTTTTGTACCGATTTTAGTGTCAGACCCGCGTCTTTCCAAGCTATAAAAGACCAAAACGCAGCTATAGGAAACTGGTCGCGTATATATTGTAATGTTATTTTTAAATATGTGATTACAATGTATAGGTACACAAATTTTGTGTGCTGCTCGTGTATGGTTGCATGCGATGCGTCCTGGTTCCGGACTATTTATACTACATAACTTACGCCTGACAAGAGTTTAAAAGATATAGCTTAGTGAAATAATTGATGAATATATTAAATTACATTTGAACTATATTAGTGTAGGATCAAATAAATAAAAATGTCTGTTAAATTATATTTTTATTTAAAAAGTGATTGAATTAACGATAGGCGCACTTATTCCAATAGATCGGATCGGACACGTTTTGCCCGTATGCTTACTGACACTATACAACGTTGATAAAAGCGATAGGCATTAAATGAAACCTCATATACTTTGTATCATTTTCAGGCCACACACCAAAAATCAGAGCAATAGAAACAATAGTTTAGCCACAAGATTGTTTAAGTTTTACTTTGACTATTCACCTATTTCATTTCTTTGAAAAAAGTTTTGTCGTAAATTTCACGTAATTTTTTTTTTTATTAGTTTCGAATTAATCGTAAGTACGTATAGTATATGTGGTTTCATTTAATGCCTCTCGCTTTTATCAACGTTGTATATTATGGAACAAGCTGGTTATCTAGGTTACTACGAAGTATACGCGAGTATTTGCGTACTATTTTTGTATAGATTGGAAGAGCTCAGTTAAAAAGTGATTTCCAAATCTATAGCTGCGCGATTAGTTTTACACTCCTGAGTTCACAAGCCTTGTACAGACTGGAAAGACGCGTCAGGTCCGCAGTACACTTGCTTGGATTGATGACAATTAAATATAACTCGCTTTCCTAGAAAAATCAACTAAAAAATGAAAAATAAATAATAGTTTAAAAAACACGTTTTATAGAAAATGAACAAAAAAGTTGAAAATAAATTTAAACGAATTTAAATTAAGAATGGTGTAAACAAGAAAAAAAATGTATTGTAAAAAAATCGTGGGGTGCCATTTAAGATATTATCAAAATGATAATCTTTCTACTCATATCTGTCAATAAAATATTTATAAGCATTGACACCATGCAGCCCACGCTTTTTTACAATAATTTTTTTTTCTTATTTACACTATTCTTAATTCAAATTCATTAGTGAAACTTAAAAGTTGTGCACTTAATGTAGCTACCAAAACGCAGCATGAGTAATGAAAATGTGTACAATAATAATAATTGTGTATAATAATTTTATTTCCAGAGGTCCGCTCGTGACGCTCGCATCACTGTCTTTGCGTTGATCGCATTAGAAAAGTTCGCGCACACCACAGAAAATAAAGTCAAGATCGCGCAACGATTAACAGAGACAAACATTAACCCGTTGCTAGCTTTGGAGCAGTTCGTGGTATCAACGAAAGCTGATTGGCGGCAGGTCGGGTTCTGCGCTCGCTGGGTCCTGGACCATATTTGTAAGTAATCTAAAAATTATGTGGACTATATTTACTTATAGACGATTCACCGTCTGTCAGAATAATCGAATAAAAGAAAATTTTGACAATTTTATCTGGTAAATTTAGAAATCCCTCTGGCCCGCGGCCGCGGGATATAATAAGAGGCGTATGTATTCCAAGATATAAAAAGAAGTAATGGGTATACTGTTAGCTAGATTCCGTAGTAAAAGCTCTGTTAAGTTTGCGTACAGGTGATTTTCTTAACATTTTTCCATACAAAATGATTGTTTTTTTTTCTGATACAGTTTCCAGCGAAGACCGGGACCCTGTCCCAGACGATGTTGATGAGACACAAATAAACGTGGTCTTAACATGTGACGACGTATGTGATTATTTAAAGCTGTCACACGACGGCTTGGAGGTCCGATGTGATTCGTATGCTTTACTAACCATGCGATCCAGCTTCCGGGTAAGATTATCAACTAATTTCTATGTAAATAAAAGTGATGGTTATAATTTCTCCTCCAAAGAACGTAACGCCAACCAAATATGAACCACAAAATTTTAAATGATAAGTGAAAAGGTTAAATGTTGATATGTCGTAGTGAACATTGCAACCCAAATATCTGGAAGCTCGAACGGTGTAAAATTTTAATAAACTACCTGTCAATATTCATAACGAAGAAATTGATACAAATGGAAACAGTTTTGAATATTTTAAGGTTAACTACTACTTTCGAAGTTTGGAGAATCGCGACAAAGAAATACAAACAGAATTTGCCTCGTCTGAGTAATTTTTTTGATTGTTTATGGACACAGGTGGACAGGGGTTGCTGGTTTTATGAGTGCCAGATTGTATCACCGGGCGTGATACAACTTGGGTGGGCTTCCAATGGGGCTAACAATGTAAGTAACACATTTAAGAACAGATACCCAATTAAATGCATTGAATGATTGCGAATTACCATTACTGCTAAATGTAAATTTAATAAACAATATATACTTAATTTACTTAATAACTACATCGTGACCGTTGCGTCTAAAATATTAAAAAAATTGGAATATGTTTAAATTTACATGCTTTTTTAATAGCTGCTCCTGCACGGAATAACAGCTACAGCGCGACTTGCTTTTTTTAACTAGGACTATCCAAATCTTTGCTGCATCCTGACCGCTGTGCTTAAAAAATAGATAATTATATTTTAGTTTCATGCTAGATTTTTTAGATAAGATTTTTTTATAGCTGCTCGTATCCACAATTCACATTGCGGGTATCAGTACGTAAACGTTTTGAAGTCTTCTCTGCACCATACCGTTCATCATCAACAGCTAGAAACATATTTTGCTTAACGTTATTAGTTAATACTTCCGCACGGTTTATTACGCGTAGTATGTGGTTAATGTAGTTAAATTTGTTTCTAATTCAAACTCATTAATTAAATTAGTATATTCTTTCATTGTAAAGCATCGTTAAAAGTAAATATATTTATATATTCTATATATATATACAGGTGCAGTTTTGCATCCTGGTCAAATTCAAGGAAGTGTATATACTAATGATTCTCGATCCGAATCGATTTTAAAATAGGTACTTTTTTTTTGTTATGTACGGAAATCGGTCAGTGTAAACCACGTATGTATTAAAACGCAGCCCGCCTGTTCCTAGCCCTATAATCGCGCTGTCGAACACACGCGCAGACGATTCAACGAACTCAAGCGCGTCACCTGACCTCTGCAAGTCGGCGCGGCGCGGCACCCGCAACAATCAGTTTGTTTGATGGCGCTGCCGCGTACAGATGTTTGCAAATTCCGCTCCTCGCGCCCGCGATATGTATCGCAACCAAATAGACGGACAGTTACCCCAATGTTGAGTTGGTGGACAGAGACTGCGGGATCATCGGCAGTTCGACGTTCCCCGGCATGCTCAAGCTCGCGGCAGTGAAGTCGATTTTCGAGTAGTAGACGAGCTCTTAGTGCAGAGTTCGTCTGGGGAAGTACTACCACCTTACCCATTTCTGCCGTGAAGCAGTAGTGCACTTGTGTTACTGTGTTTCGGTTAGAAAGGTAAGGGGGCCGATGAAATTACAGGCACATGAGACTTAACAACTTCACGTCTCAGGGTCGACAACAAATTGGCGATGCCCTTAGTGTAGCCAATCTCCATAGGCGGCGGTAATCACTTACCATCAGGTGGACCGTTCGCTTGTTTGTCGGCCTGTGGCATAAAAAAAAAAAAGTCCTGCCTGTCGCCTTGCAGGAAGATATCCTGGAGTACTTCCAGCGAGAGCCACGGGCAAGCACGCGGGTGCCCGGTCGACGGTTTGGAGTGCACTACTCCACAGTGTGGAGGCTACTGAGACGGATACAGTGCCACATACCTGGAGCTGTTACGACACGTTGTCGAGGATATGTTGGAGGACGTTCCCCTGGCTCTCCATCACGGAGGAAGTCACAAGTGTGCAACAATTACGTGCAAAAGTGATTAGTGCTTTCGACATAGTAAAAACAAATGTTTTAGAGTTGCGTAAGTTAAGGGAAAATCAGCGACGTCGTTCTAGGCTGTACCTGGAGTGTGGTGGTGGAAACTTTGAACAATACCTCCTACGGGTAACATAAGTAGGTAATTTATTTATTTGTCTTAAACAACCATATGTAAATACGTTTTTTCTTTAATAATTTTTTTTGTGTAAATAAGTTGTATTTAAATTTTTTTACTTCGCCAACAATACTCTCCATTCATCAATCATCACCTACTTAACTAACGCATTTTTCCATTTTCATCGAAAAGTAGAAAACATTTTTAGAATTATTAGCAGATCGGTACCCGAACTTATTTATTTTTGCCGGTCCTTAACCCGTTAAAAAGGAATGAAAAATCATTAAATGGTGGTGAAATACTGTTATTTTTGAGTTTTTTAATGTGATGTCGTAAATAATTTCATTTTTACCGCTTACATTGCAAACGCAGGCTGAACCCTACGAGATTTATCAAAATAATGTACTAAGTATTGTACACATTGAAAAGGTCTACAGAAAACTCCGCGGTAGTATATGTCTATCTCTTATGGATATCCCACAATAACATTTTTTTGTCATTTACTTTTTACGACAAATAATGGCTAATTTTCGAAGCGTTTTAACTAATACAGCATAAACCTTATCCATTTAAATACCTTAATCACATTGTTGATTTAATATAAATCTATATGGCCCTTTACAACATATGATTTAAATGAATAGTTTCGAAGATATTACAGATTTAAAAATTGCGGCGGTTTTAAAAACGTAGCGTTTGCGGCGGTACCGCGCGGCCGGGGCGGCGGGAGCGTGCCTATAAATAGCGCGTCGGAGATCGCGGTTCTCCTTTCGGTTGAGAGCCCTAAGATCTTTTCTTTGGGGATAGGTACCTTCTACTTTCGTTAGTAATAATTTCTGTATACTAGTGATTCTTAATAAAATGAGTTAATTATCAAGAAAAAAATCATAACAATAATGTAGGTGATTTTCGTTCGGTGAAGGTTACGTTTTTGTAGGTCAAAAGTGGAACGTGGCGGCTCGGTGCCTCGCACAGAACGATGAACTATCGCACATCTGTATGCGCTGATTCTGATGCTTTCGTCTGATTCTGGAATACTGTCAAATTTAAACAATTTATAATAGCAGCTTTATTAACTATTGACCAGATTTCGTAATTTAAATTAATTATTCATGTCTTTTGTGACAAGCTACTGAATTTTGACCAGCATGCAAAACTGCACCCTGTAGGTATATATATAAACTACTAGCTGTACCCTGCCACGCTTCGCTGTGGCACATTGTGATTGAATGGTTGAGAAATGAGAAAAAAACAAAGACGGTCGCGGATATGTGACTGATGCAAAAACAATCCTTGATGCGGATTATATGTCATGCTAAAATTTCAGCTCGATCGGTGCAGAACTTTTTGAGTTTTTGAAGCGTACACAAACCAACATAACATTTCTATATATATATAGATTGACAAGTTTTTCTCACATTCTCACCGTCAGTTGGATTTTAAGTAATTCAAAATAAACATCGTGATATAAATTTATCGCAAATTATATGTAAATGAAAATGTGAGATTTGCGAAACTAAGACAACCCAATTAATGTTCTAACCATCATCTGGCATTGTATAACATGCCATATTCTTTACTATGACCATTATCTATCTAAAATTGTATAACAAAATATTAATCAAATATATAATTTATATAGGAGGGCTACATGGCTGGTGAAGATTTCTTCTCCATGAGCTACGATGGTTGCCGCCAGCTGATTTGGAGGAATGGGAGTTCGAGAGCGGTAGAGGGGCCCATGTGGCAACCGGGTGACACTATAGGTTGTCTTCTCGATATCGAACTTGGAAGGGTTGCGTACTTCATTAATGGAAGTTATATAATCGTGTTCAAGAATGCTATCTCAAGGGAGTGGTGAGTGTTGCCTTTCGAAATTTGTAATGTATTTTTTTAGACTGTGTGAATCACTACAAAGATACTGCTATCAATTCTTCACTTCTTCTTCAAACTTCAAATGTGTTCTAATGTATAATTTTAATTGAGTTTCCAATCGAACCTTAAAGTGGTTTGATGCTGTACAACAACAATTTGATATGAAATGAAACTTAACAAATTTGAAGTGAATTGGTTTAGTAGAAATTGAAATATCATGACCAAAGCTTTTGAACCAATTGATAAGAAAACCTATAACTTCGAAAGTAACTTAAAAAAAAACCAAATTCTTAAAGTTTTAATAGCTTCGAAAATATGTTTTCTAGACTAGAAAACCCTTTAGAAGAACACTGTTTTTATTCAATATATAATATATACCTTCGTGAAATCGCTGTGAAAAAACTTTCCGAAGACCAGGTGCAATCTGAATATAAAAATGTCAAATCTTACGATTTATGAATCCTCGTTTTTACACTCTTTTTATCAGCTTCACCTGTATGTTTGTAACCGACTCCTTTGGGCGCGATTTTGACCCACTTTAAACGGTCAGAATTCATTCAAACTTTGTAGATTTATCGAGGACCGATGACAATTCAATATATTTAACAGTTAGACCCGTTATCTTTACTCGGATAATCAGGATTAGCGATTTAAGAAAGTAGTTTAATAACCTAGTTTAAAAAAACTAAAAAAGGACCGGAGCATTCAACAAGCCTGGAGAAGTAATAATAAGTTGATAGTACAGCATTGGCGTGACCTTTCTTACTTACGCGGAATGCAATTTGTTACAAAGAGACAGACATATACAGGGGTCCCACGGATATGCCACATGGAGGTAAAGTACTTTGAATATTGTAGATGAAACATTTTACTAAAAAAAGATATTATATGAATTAAAAAAAAAAAATTACACTAGAATCATAAATATTTAAATAATTATATCGTTGAACCGGAATATGTAATGCATGTAACTTGAGAACAGCCCTGGGGCACAAAATTAAGTAGGGCCCCAACGAAACAATTTAAAATCGTTTGTTCCCCCCCCCTCCTCCAGAGCATGGGGCCCGGGGCACTGCCTCGTCTAGCCCTCCAGTAGCTACGCCACTGTTTGTAAGTCAGAGTCCGAGGGGCCCCATAAGCTTGGAGGCCCCGGGGCACTGCCCCGTCTAGCCCACCGGTAGCTACGCCACTGCTTCAGAAGTACACATCATTTCCCTATTATAATTTAAGTGCAAGATAAAATGATAAAGAGATACGCAATTAGTAGGCACCTGGTTGTATGCAACAAATCGAGCCGTATCCTGAATAATTTTGTTTTAAAAATGTTTAATTCATGGTATCCATTTATTTTAGATACTATGTTATTTAGCAAAAAATAATCCTTATGATGAAGCCTTTCTATCGGTATGATAAAGCTGCAGGTGATTATTTTTCTTATGTAACGAGTTCAATTCACGGTTCAACGATGTAATTATTTAAATATCTATGACTGCAGTTTAAATTGTTTTTTGTTAATTCAAATAATGTCTTCTTTCAGTAAAATGGAACATTCTTAAAGGTACTTTCCCTCCATGTGGCATATCCGTGGGACGCTCTGTATAACTTCGTGTTACTATATGCGAAAAAGTCCATTTAAGTACTTCTTCTTGATCACCAGCCTAGTGACCATTGTGTGGGAGATTTATTTTGCTATATTTTAAGTAATACTGTGTATTTCATACTACAGTCATGATATCCGAGAAGATATTTTATTAAATGTATAATGGCTTGCGTAGCTTACGGCTGTGGAAGCCGTAGTAGTGGAAATACGAATGAAACAAATATTTGACATTTCACAGGTAGTGTTTTGTATGTGTCGTTTATGTTGTTAACTGGTAAATTTGGAATTGATTCTGTGTATGCCTATGTTTCAGTGATCTATGAACAATTATTACAAAAAATATAAGGCTGTTTCTTTTGAAAAAACCTGAAAATATTGTTTAATAGTGTTGTACAAGCACAACTTTTCTATCGATATACGCGACTAAAGCAGAATACTGACATTATACCTAATCTAAATGCATTAATAAGTACATTCATTGTATTTATTCAACATATATTTTTTTTTTAATTTGGTTTGCTGTGAAAAAGTGTACGTACAAAGTTGTTCATAATGTTCTGAAAGATTTTCTTCTGTATATTAGGTAACAAACAAGGGGTAGTATAAATCCATAAAAATATACACAATTTTTTTTAAGTTATACTACTTTAGGCGCTTAAAAATTATAAAACTGAAATTTTAAGATGCGCGCGCATCGCTGTTACACAAAAATGAACAGGTTGAAGTTAGCTGATAACAGTCTCTCCAGAACATCGCACAAATCGCAACTATCAGTGTATGCCAATGAGTGAGTAATGAAGTTATTGTCAACTAGCGGTCCCCCGCGGTTTCACCTGCGTTCCTGAGGGATTTACATTTTCCCTGGATAAAAAGTAGCCTATGTTACTCAGTGATAATGTAGATTTCTAATGAAAAAAGAATTATTAAAATCGGTCCAGTACTTATTGAGTTTATTCGTTACATACGAAAATACAAAAATACAAATCTTTCCTCTTTATAATATTAGTGTAGATAATAACCTAACAACGGCAAAAAGTGTTATTCGTTACTACACTCAGGTCCAAAGAGTTTGGACACTACAATTTCACGACTGAATAGTAAAAAAAGATTTTAGTGGAGTTTTATCCCCAATAATTTCGGGTATAACTATTTAATTAATATTATAAGCAACATTTTAGTATCTAATTTTACTTACCTGTACCATGTGTTAACCTTATATTATGGCTATTGAAGAGCGGGGTCTTCTGACACAAGTATTGCTGTACTTAAAAGAAGGTCCCAACCTTTATTTTAAATTGTAAACCTTGGATACAGAAATAAACATTTTTATTAATTTTTTTTATTATAACTTCTTACGTGCGTACATAAGTACACACACACGATTTAAAGTGAAACTTTGACTAGATCGTCTCAAACTTGGTCTGTGTGTTGCATGTCGCGTGACGGTCGGCCGCGGAGTAGGGATAAAGTGAAAGGCGCTCGCCAGAGCAGGCAAGGCCAATATTAGTTGGAGGTTTAGTCTTCTTTTATCATTTCCCATCATTAATTTTCCAAGTGTAAAATTAAGATTGATGAAGCGATTTTTATACACTTAATGGAATATTATTCCAAAAATTTTTAGTTAAATGTTTATAATGTGAAAAATAGTTTCACTTTTACCGTGGTTTCATAAAACCACACAATCTAAATTCTTTTTTGTGTAGACAATTAACAAACTAATGTTGTTTTTTTACTATTTTCTTATCATATTTAAACTGTTATTGGTAGATTTCCATCACATGAAAAATTCAAAGAGATTTGGGTAAAGACTCTAACGTAGAAAAAATTGGAAGCCTTCAAAATATTCTCGCCTTTGCTCAAAGCACTTCGAGTCTAACTCTTAGTAGGATGGAACAAAATGTTTGTTTTTATAGCAAGCATAGTATCTGTACATCAAAATATTAGTCTATATTTTATATATGAAAAAGTGATAAGCACTCTATTAATACTAAAAACGAGCATAAACTTGTCACTTCTGCATATAGACTTCTCATTTTTAGGATTTAGATAAGAATATTAAGACTGTTTTGGTACAAAAGGCTTTCTACAACACAAAACGACTATTTTAATGTCCACAATGCTTGGGCTTAGCGCTCGCTCCAGCAGGATCTTTTTGTACAACATGTTATATTGAAAAGAGTACCTTATTGCTGAGTTTATGGCGTTTTTTCCCTGAACTAATTTGTGCAAAAAGTGTTTTATACCCATTTTATTTAATATAATTGCGTTTTATCTTTTTTATGTGTTTTTTATATTTGTGATAGAATACTTGCCTCTGCTGAAAAATATCTATTATCAAGCACTCGAACTGTGTAATTGTGTATTAAAAAATGATACCTATGATGCTATTATTGTTTTATTAAATACTTATAGAATCGCCACGTTGTTTTACCGCCATAGTCCCCGATCCTAATCGTGATGATCTGATTTAAGTGAAATAGAGTTTATTTGGCATCAAATTCATAAAATAAAAAATAAGATCTGACTTGACATTTTCATATTCCCGCCAAAACTCAATAATGTTGTATCGAAAATTTGTTCTTAAAAATTGGCATCCACAACTAATAATCGGCTTCATGTGGTTTCGAATGCATTGTCGATTACAACATGTTCTCTCTTACTATCGTATTATAAAGTACGTTTGTTAAAAGAGTGTCACTATATAAAAAAAACATTGAATTAATTGCTAATTCTCCAGGCTTGTTGATTGCTCCGAGGAGTCACTAATATCAAATATTTTACAATTTGCGTGGCCGTCAAACTTGTCTCAAATGCAGTGCTACCAAGTCTATCAACTTTTCGGTAGATCTACCAACTTTTGCTCCCTATCTACTACCTTACAAAAAGAATCTCCTTCCTTTTCAAATCTTTGAACCTGTATATCCGCAAAAGTGATATTAATGCCTTCCATCAATCTATCTTTCTATTCACGTAATTCTTTAACGTCATCATCATCATCATCATCAGCCTATCTCCGTCCACTGCTGGACATAGGCCTCACCTATGGCACGCCACTGAGCTCGATCTTCAGCTCTTTGTTTCCAACCGCTGCCAGCCAGCTTGCGTATATCATCGCTCCATCTAGCTGGAGGGCGCCCTACACTACGTTTACCGAGCCGTGGTCTCCACTCTTCTTTAACGTAAATGCATGAAATACGATAAATAGAGAATATAAATTTATGTTCGGACATTTGAAATTTTAACCCATAATAAATATAGGTGGTAGATCTACCAATTTTTCAAACTACCATCTTCTGAAATCATATCTACCTCCAAGACAAATTTCGAGTTGGTAATACTGCTCAGATGACACATTTGTGACAGGTACTAAGTAGTTTTTTTTTGCGACATGTATTTCATACTTTTATGTACACATCATCCTATTACTCTAGCATTTGTTTATAAATTAGTTACTTTACATGAAGTGCTGAGTGTACTATGTTGACTTAATGATGTTTTAATTATCTCTTGGTAAGTCTGTAAACCGGTATAGTAGATAGTAAAAATATTTTGTATTTAATGTACCTACCCAGACTGAAATCAAAATAAGTAGTAGGTATGCACAAAATTTATATTTTTCACGTGAATTATATTACGTACCTGCAAACCGTATCTACTTTCCCTCAAGTCAACAATAAGTGGTCGTTTAAATAATGGTTAGTATATTTAATAATTAATTTTGTAATGCATCACCGAATACTTAATGAAAGTAACCACCGACTCGCAAAGTTATGGATGATTTAATAATCACTATCAATAACAAGGGCCAATGCAATATTGGAAATGATAATGGCATGCTATTCGTTTAAAGTTCTTTTAAAAAAGTATTATGATTAAATTACCCAACAATCTGCTACAGTTGATGTAGGTATTCACAAATATTTGATTTATTATCTTGAAGATTATAAATGTTTTCATGCTCATTAGTATTGCAGGCAACAGGAAAAAAACATACTAGATAATAATAATATAATACCCTCTCATACTTTCTACTTACCCTTAATGATTAGTGCTATTCTGCTATATATGATGCTATTATGCTGTAAATACCTGTTACTATATATTCCCACAATATATAATGGTAGTCCAATACTCCCATTAAATGGTAGTGTTGCTAAGAATAAACTGATCAAAAGCGACAGTTGTACCCTTATGCCATTGGTCCTATCAAATGACATAACAAGGTTTGTAACAAAACTATAAATATTTTTATAATTTTATAAAGTCAGGGATTTGTAGAGATGGTCTGGAAGGTCACACAGATAAAAGAGTTTTTGAACTACTGCGCCAGGGTCTCAAAAAATTTTCTAAGAACACAATGTATCTGCAATATATTTTTTTGTGATTATGATTAAATTAAACATTAGTAATATATATATTTTTTGGACATTCTGATGTGCTAACTTGGCACCTTCTGCTTCTTTCAGGAAGGGATACCACGCAACGGCCAGCTTATTGACCTTTCAACACTGCCGTTTCAACTTCGGCCATGAGGCGTTCAAGTACCCGCCCACCAAGTGTGTTTACACATGCTTTAACGATCACGCTTTTTTGACAGCGGAGGAGAAACTGGTAAGATATCATAAATATCCCCAAGTCATTCTTTACACACAGTCATCAAATCCCAAACTAAGCAAAGCTTGTATTATGGAAACCAGATGACTGATACTACATATATGTCCTACTTTTCTAAATACCAACAGAACACAGAACAAACATGCATGTTTACAAAGTATAAAATGTTACCAAATTTCAAGATTAGTTCAATAAGTGAATTATACCCAATTTCACTGTTAACGACTTAACAACTTCTCATCTCATGGTCAACAATCCTTTGGCAATCCCCCTGGTCCAAAAGTCCATATGTGGTGACTATTTACCAGGTGGACCGTCAGATTGTTAGCCTGTGGCATAAAAAGAGGTGTGTAAAGTCCCCAAGTAAGTGATAGTTTATTTGATTCTCAACAGATACAAAACCAACAATTTCAAGCCGTTTTATTGTTTGTTGACACTGAACAATATCCTTCTATTAATAATACATACAAGATTTTCTATTGCATATGTCTATGGTAATGTAACTGTAAATATATCTTCTATGTCTTATTGTTTGTTGCATACTTTACCCAACGACCAAATGGATTTCTGTGAAATTTGATATACTTACAGTTAGCAATGGAATAGGTTGTAGATAAATTTGTATTATACATAACAAAAATAAGTTCTTCTAAGTATTCACTTGAAAAAACTGAAAAGTATTGAAGTTTATAATTAAGCATTTGTTCTTTGTTTAAAGATACAAAATATTATCAATTTATTAAACATTTTTTATATATATTTTATCATAAACATAGAATATCTTAAGTTATATTGTTGAATGCTTACTTTTTTGTTGTATATATGTATATGATGCTGGGTATGTCTTACCATCATTTGGAATATTCACTAACTGAGATAAAGTAATGTGCAATATTTATTATAATACACAAAAACCTTCCAATAAAACCAATTATGTTTTATTTTCAGGTTATTCTCAAGAAAGATTACAAAAAATTATTAAATGCCTTGCCCGAGGCGGAGGAAGGCGCATGCACCATCTGCTTCGATGGGCCAGCCAGCTGGAAACTGATGCCGTGCTCTCAGTCAGTTCACTGATATTATTTATATCATTAGATAAAAAAATTTTAAGCTTCAACAATACTATCATTTTTTTGTCACAGTAAACCTGTTTAAATATTGCATAGAACTTTTTGATTTTTGTTTTATTAGCTGCAACCTGATCAAATACGTATTATGTGTTTGACATTGGCAGTATGAACGTAAAGAATTTATTTGAATTGATTTAATGTATTTGTAACAATAAATACTTATAAATTTAAGCTTTCTGCACTCCTTCTCCATATAAACTTTTACTATGCCAAATTTCATTCGACTTCATGTCGCATTCATATGCTTAAAAAAAACACGCTTTAATAAAAACCAAACTAAAAAGTAGAAAATAACTCTCAATGTATGTTTATTAAGAATAGTATAAAACTATATTTTATTGAGCAAAAGCGTTGGGTGCTTGAAGTCAAGTAATGTCAATTGTTATAAATATCATATTGATAGATATTGGTAAAAGTAGAGGCAACAATTTTGATAAATCATTTTAAGAATGTTATATGTTATAAAATATACATTCTGTAATCATCAGTTTGGGTCTGCCATTGGAGGAAGCTGGTAGTGGCTCGAAATGGAGAAAATGCTTATTGTTTTGGCATTTATTTGAAAAACACTCTTGCTGGATGCGTCGAACCTTGAAAGCGAGTGTACCAACATTTATGTTACATGAAGTTGTACCTTTAACATCACTAACAATGTATTACTTTTGTTACATTTGTTAAAAAGAGTTACACGACAAATGTTCAGCAACATTCTCTAACTGCTGTGTGGGAGCACCTTTACAATAAGATACAGTTTTACATTGTTCTTAATTTAAATTCAATGAAAATTATTTTCTTCTCCTTAGTTTGGTTTTTATTAAACTATAATTAATTTTTAGCTCGCGTAATCATTAAAACATATTTTTTTGTATTTCAAATTGCTAATCCTGAAGTTCCAAATCAATCCGACGTATTGTAAGGGGTGAACATCACGTTAAAAGAGTCCGTTAAATAGATACATAACAAGTTAATAAAAGCGTGTTAAAAAGCGGCTAAAGTTTTCTCTTCACGTATTAATATATAGATAATTTTCGCCCGCTGGTCGAAATTCGAATGAACGAAATTATAATGTGGTTCCAAAACGTTTTACGTTCGGTGATCGTCGAACGTCGTAACGACCTCCCCATCAATAAATTTAAACATATGATTGACAAATGGCTTATGGACAATTTATTTTATTCTGTGATTGATTTTTTAAATGACATTCACAATTGACATTGTTTCTTTCAATCAATAGGTACTTATGGACGTAATTTAAATATACTTATGTTAAACTCGTGGTGACATTCTCAATCCTACATTAAACGCACCACCGAATTTTGTGACATATATGAACGAATACGTAGGCGAGAATCCTAGATCCTAGATATATACCTATATAAGTTTCGAACATCAACAATTGGACCGCGGTCTACAGGCATGATCACCTTGCTTGGCGGAAAATCTTCCCTTTTAAATGGAGCAGTCTCATATCGTTTTGTGATTTATTTTTTTTGTTTTTCCAGTATGTTTTGCTATCAATGCGTTGGCAGGCTGGAGAACTGCCCGTTGTGCCGTGGCGCCATTCAGTTAGCGAGGCAGGTGGACCCAATAGAGCCCGAGGAGGGACGTGCGACTACGTCTCGCTCAGACGACGGGATCGACTATTTACTCCGACGGATTCAGTCTCTGTCGACCATGGACCAACCAAGCACCCACTAAGCATACAACGAGCCCTCGGATCAGCAGCGGGATTTTGACAAGGATTTTTTTGTTTTTTTTTTCTATATGAATTAATGCTCATAGTTGGTAGATTATGTATTGAGGAATGCGGTTCTTTGGCTATTCATTAGGATGACACGCGCCTGGTTCAGACATCAGCAGTAAGTGTGGAATATTTATTGGAGATGGCTTCAACTTGAATGTCCGAGGATTATGTTGGTTTAAAATTATAACATTTACAAGCGGGTCGACACCTTTCTTAATTGTAGCATGTAGTTTCATTCGAAGTTATAATTACGTAAAGCCAAAGGATTCACACCCAGCTCATTAACATTCAAGTGTACAATTTAAAGTGTAATGTGACACGAGCTCTGTTAGTATTGACAGTACTTCTTGAAAAAAAATGTTAACCAAAATTGACGGTATTGCCAAAGGAATAAGTGTCAAAATCAAAAATATGTAATTATTGGAATGTTCGGTGATCAGAATTATGATAAATACTAGGCTTTAAATTGTCCAAATTCATTATTATGGCACGTTGGTTCATGTATGATTGCTGAAAAATGTGTTTTTCGAGTAGTAGAGCTCTTAGTGCAGAGTTCGACCGGGGAAGTACTACCACCTTACCCATTTCCGCCGTGAAGCAGTAGTGCAATTGTATTACTGTGTTTCGGTTAGAAAGGTAAGGGGGCCGGCGAAATTACAGGCACATGAGACTTAACAACTTCACGTCTCAGGGTCGACAACGCATTGGCGATGCTCCTAGTATTGCAAATGTCCATAGGCGGCGGTGACCACTTACCATCAGGTGGACCGTCTGCTTGTTTGTCGGCCGAAGTGGCATAAAAAAAAAAAAAAAAAAACTGTCGACCGATTCTAGACGGAATCTAAGTATACTCGTATAGTAAGTAGTTGCACAAACATTTCTTAAACAATATTGATAAATTTGCAACATACAAAAATACTTTAAAATAAAGTCAGTGTTAGTCAGTTAGCTTATTTGTGTCCACCCGCGTGGTATATTAAATATTAACTTTGTAGTATTAACTTTGAAGGAAATTTTTGGATGGGCCTAATTTCTTATTTCTGGCTGAGCGCATTTTCGCATTTATATTATTTGCTTATAATTATATATAAAGTGAACCCTGTGATAACAACTTGACTGTAGAAGTTATACCCCAAAAAGCTGGGCCTAAGCGGATTTTCAAAAATGACATAAAATTTACCCGACCTGTCTCATAGCAGCTAAGTTCATTTTTTTTTAATCTTTTGTATGGCTGCCAGACTTATGTAAAATCGTTTTCAGACATTTTAAATGTCATCAAAAACGAAGAGAACGTTTCGAAGTCGACCGGTAACATGCGGTGCTTGCTACGTTCCTATCCCTGGCTGGCCTACAGCGCAAGCGTCCATCAGCTGTTCTGACTATAGCTACGGTTTCAACGACGCTCACTTTATTATATTGAAATGTGCTGCACGGTCTAGTTGAAAAAATGTGCGATTTTTTCAATAAACAGAATTTTTCAAACGTTATCCCAATTTTCTTTTGTCCAATTTATTAAAAATGTCCTTCAATTTTAGTTCGATGGTTTCGAGTAAGCTCTTTATCGATCATCAACTAAGAATTTGCGAGTTGCAGCTTATTCATTTGTTTAACAGACGTAAGTACGCCACAATACGATTTTTTTGTAATTTCTGACGCGAAAAGTTGTCTGATTAATGAAGTACAACACTAAATTTGTCTGATACAATTGTTTTCTGCATCCAGGCAACTTTTTTCATCATGTAGAACAGTTTTCAGACAGAATGCTATGGAAAATATTGGTAAAATTTTTCAACACGTTCAAAATGGTTTCAACACATAAGATGCTCACACACAGAAGAAAGCTTCTGAAAAATAATTAATTCGCATCAACTGACCAATGTTCACATGAAAACTAGATTTCCAGACGGCTTGCTATAGGTTTCTTTTTTGCCTCATTTTTAGTTTTCTCAAATGGTCCCCTGGGTACGTGCGACGCTTGTCGTGTCTGAAAATTATGTTTTCAGTATCTCAAATGTATCGTTCAACTACATTCTGAAAATCAGACAGATTACTATGAAACAGTTCGGTAAAATTTTTTGACCTCTTCGAAAATGCGGTCAGGGGGGGGTATAACTTCAAAAATACGCAACAAGAAGGCTGTAAAGCTAGTGATTATTCTTAACTTGTTTAATTTAATATTCTATTGTAAATATCTATATATATCGCAATATATTTATATAGTTTATAATGATAGTTGGAATGTATACTAATGTTATTTATCTAGTCATATTCCTTTATTACGGGTATTAATTTGCAATTATTTCACTGACCAGTTTAATTTCGCTATTTAATCTAAGCTACGTCCAATGTTATCCATCCGATGGAATTAGGTAAAACATATGATATAAAATACGTGTTCTCTTTACAATTCTGATAATTATTTAAAATTAGCATTTTGTAATATTAAGGATTGTAGTTTTAATTTTACGATAATAGTATTAAGGTTTTTCGTATTTTACAGTATGTTAAGAAGTAACCCTAGCGTGAAAGAATGTCAAATTAAGGTCAGTGCATAAGATAACAAGAGATGATTCAGAGAGGGCTGAAACCGATAATCATGTACCATCAGTACTGCCATATACGACTTTTTATGTATATCAGGGGTACATACTGAACGTTATAAAAAAAATCTAACTATTTTCTTAGACACTGGATCGAAGCCTGCGGTAAAATTCCATAATGTGATACTGAGATCTAAAGAAGTCACTCAAGAATAATCAGAGAATGTTTGATATCGGTCCAGTGGTAAATTTAATGTTGTTGCGGCACAAGACACTATAGCTCAATTATACAAGAGTGGGATTGTCCAAATTCATTATTATGCATTATTATATTAAATGCAATACAGGGAACGAATAAAAACTTATAGGAAACTTGCATGTAGAATAAAACTATATATGTATTTAAATTTTGGGTAGGTTTGGAAAGAGAAAAAGACTTAAGTATTATATATTCATCGAAAATTGCGCAACAACCTGGTAAAGTTGGTTCATGTATTATGATTGCTGAAAAATGTATTTTTCCAATAAACAGTCGATCGATCCTAGACGGAATCTAAGGCTCTTATTAAATATGCACATAATATAGAAGTTGTTGCATAAGCATTTCTAAAACAATATTGATAAATTTGCAACATTAAAAAAAACTTATGAAACTATTGTATATAGATTAACTTTGTAGTGTGGCTGAGCGCACTTTCGTATTTATATTTTTTGCTTATAATTATGGATGTGAAGCCTGCGATAACAATTTGAATGAGAAATGGTAACTTAAAAAAATGTTACAAGAAGGCTGGAAAAGTATTAATAGTGATTGATCTTATCATTTGCATATTGTCACTTGTTTAATTTGATATTCTATTGTAAATATCTCGCTTTATATAGTATATACTGATTGTTGGAATGTATACTAAATTAACTCCTACTTAGGACACCATAGTTCAATAAACAGTGTGTTCAAAATATATATGTGATAGCACACAAACTGCTCATAACAAGAGTGAGATTGTCCAAATTCATTATTATGAATAAAATTAGTACAGGGAATGAATCTAATTATATAGGAAACTGTTTTAAAGAATATATATATATATAGTATATCAATTTGGCATGGGATTTTGGAAAGAGTTAAAGACTTTAGTATTATACACTTCATCGAAAATTGCGCAACAACCTCTGTGCTTATATGTCTATCACTGTGTTCGTGAATTGTATCAGCTTATATTGTTGTTTAGTAAATAAACTTTAAAAAAATCATTGTTTGTTTCATTTATATTAGGCACATTCCTACTCATAGAATATTTAAACTGGCTCAGGCCAGCCGCCACATCCGGCAGTTACAGAGGGCGGCAAAATCATAACGTAATGTTTGAAAGAATAAACTTGCTTAATAGGTAATAAAGAGTGCAAATTATACAATTGATTCTTATTGCCCCAATCACAAACATTGACAAGAGTTTTTGTTTACAAATATATATTTGAGATACATACTTATATAATTATTTAAAAAACTTGAGAGAGGGGGCGCCACTATGAATCAATCAAAAACCTGAAAATACACCCCGCTACACTGAAGGGCAGCAATAATTCTCACACTTAGCAATCAAGTCAAGAGATGGCGCTGCGAACGAGCGCCATCTCTTGACGGTGTATCGCGAATTGACTAGATGTTAAACCATTAGCTCGCTACGCAACATGAGTGGTTTCTATATTTGAAGTCTTCGTCTGTTCGTGGCGCGATGGCGTCGCAGGCGAGAAGCGTGTGTGATAACATTAAATTATGGTATATTTTATAAAGCCTAAATGTTGTCCCACGCTACGTTAACAGCTTAAAATTCGTCTTCGCTGTAAGTAATTTCGGAGATTAGCGTGTTCAAACATCCTGTTTCTGTTACAATCTCCACATCAACCGTACCGTCACCAGTTTTTGGAAAACAAGTGCGTACAGGCACGATACACAGTGGGTCGAAACTATAATTTGAGGGACTTATGGATCAACTTTCTTTTTTCACTTTTTTCTTTATTCCGATGGATAGACCTATATATAGAACCGTAAAGATAGTTGTCCTTTGTAAATTTTTCCTTAACATCTTAGTTTGGGCAGAAAAAAATACTTTCTGTTTTTTTTGTATGAAACAGATTAAGAAAACCTGATTCCTGTTTGGTCTTGATCGGTTCCACTTCGAAACCTTTTTTTTTATAATCCTCGTCCAGTTTACTATAGTTCTGCATAATGAATGTGTGCATAAAGTTGCAACTCTGCCAGATAAATGGATCGAAAAAATGTTTTTTTTTTTAAATGTGTTTAGTTTTTTATTATTTTAAGGTATAAGAACCCAAATTTAACTCGGAAAAGTAAGTTAAACTACATAATAAAACAAATAAATTCCTAAAAACTACTTATATAAGGTATAATTGTAAAATTATAACAAACAATTTATTTGTATTATCTACATCAATAAAATCCAGCTCCGGGTCTATCGGAAAAGACATTAGAAGCTCTCTGGCTTTGAGAGAGGACCATTATATTTTGTTTCATCATTCGAGGTCTAAGACCAGTGATCTTCGGATCAGACGACAAAAAGAAGTTATGAATAACATCCTCATTTATCGCTATCCTACTCATTTTTCTGGCGTGGTCTTGTCTAAAATTTCGGAAGTCTTTGTTGCGAGCCTCTGCGGCTTCTTCCGACAACAATGTTACCAAAATGTTGAATAATATCAGCCCAACGCACCAGTATTTTGTGTATACTAGAAGGCATATAGTACCAGGGATATCATTCAATATAACTTTGCAGTATCTCGGCAAAACTGAGAGAATTTAGTAAGACCACGCGCTCTCCAGACGCAATGGTCTGGAGAATCTATAAAATATACGATCTACTAAATCCTTATTTAGTAGAAAGATTTCACGCGACAACAACAGCGATAGCACCGGGATCAGTAAGGACTGATCCCGGTGATGCGAGCTGTTGTATCTGCATCCCTAAAAAATCTTCGAGCTGTATTGCCGTCATTCGTAGTACCTGTTCCTTGCTTGACTAAGTCAATGAGTAAAGTCCGCAAACCTTTTTAATAACTTGTTGTATTGCTGACTTCCTAAGCTTGATATTTTCTTTATTATCGCCACTGCAACTCCATTTTTTTTATTCCAAACGATAAGCTGCATACAAAAAAGAATGGTACTTAATGCAAAATAAATATGTCATAACAAGAAACTAAATGAAGTTTAACAACATGATTAATTACCGATGTGGAGTAAACACTCCATGCATCTCATCCAGGCATGTAAAAATGACAATTCGTACTGGAACATTTCTTCATTATTTTCTCTTCGGTCAAGGGATTCCAGATCATTCATCTCTGACGGCTTTGCTTTGCAAATATCACAGACAGCTGTTGAAGTATACAAATAAGAAATTATTCATTAATTATTCCGTCGATCATTGTCATAAATAACTTATGCTTTACTTCAACCTGTTTAATTCTGGTTAGCTGGAGTGCTTCTGCTTCGCCTGTTATACCAGCTTTTATGGCTGCTACGGTTGATTTAGTTTCTTTCATGTATTTAAACATAATAGGACGGCAGTAAAATGTTGATGATGGTCGGTCATTTTCCCAAACAACTGTTCCATCACGCTGCTGCAGCCTTATTGGAACCAGACTGGTCATAAAACATTGGCTCCGCAAAGTTTGTATCAAACTTTTGTTTGTGATTGCTTTGACCAGAGGCTCCATCAAAGCCCCATTTGCTTATAAGCTCTATGTGTGTTGTAGAGACTAAATCAAAAGTTATCGTATCTAACAGTCTTGATATCGTCAAGTTAAGTAAAGCCTGCAGTTTAATGGAAGCCCCAGAAGTATTAAGAAATTATAAAAATTATATAGTTTTACTCACTTTTCCGTGTTAAATTTGGTTTCTATACCTTAAAATAATAAAAAACTAAACTTTTTAATTTTTAATCTTTCTCATTTTTAAGATCCATTTATCTGGCAGAGTTGCAACTTTATGCACACGTTCATTGTGCAAAACTATAGTAAACTGGACGAGGATAATAAAAATAAAAGATTTCGAAGCGGGACCGATCAAGCCCAAACAGGAATCTAGGTTTTTATAATCTGTTTCATACAAAAAAAAGCAGAAAGTATTTTTTTCTGCCCAAACTAAGAGGTTTAGGAAAAATTACAAAGGACAACTATTGCTACGGATCAATAGGTCTATCCATCGGAATAAGAAAAAAGTGAAAAAAGAATGTTGATCCGTAAGTCCCTCAAATTATTGTTTCGACCCACTGTGCGACAGTTCTGTAGTATTATTATAGACATATTTACTTACTTATTGTTTTATTTTATCATTCATAAAATAAAATCATTATTTTTTAAGATATTCCGGTTAAAATAAAACCCGTGTACGGATGTGTGCTACTATTACAGATAGAAACTTCGGGTTTAATTTTAACATAAGGGTTATAGGTAAATGTTTGAACCCTTATGTTCTTTAGGCCCAGGGGATGTTAAAAGAGGGAGATTGAGGGGTGTATCCCACTAATTTAATAAATTCGATAATCGGGTACCGCAGTTATCTAATATTGTTATCTTATGATAAATAAAATATTTGCTAGGTACTTGCTTACCAATGTGTTATATGAGAATATGTGTGTGCGCGTATTAATGTTTGTCTTTCTCCGTAACGTTTGAACGAATTTTTATAGTGTTTGGTGCATAGTGACTTTAGATCATGAAATACGATATTGGATATTTTATATCCCGCGCAAATGCGAACGCGGGGAAAGTTTATACATCTCAGCAGGCATTCGATTATTATTTACTTTTAGTTCGTTTACTATAGTAAGGAAAAATGGTGAATTAATAATGTAGGACTTTGTAATTTCAAGAAGAAAATTATCCACGCTATTTTATTCAGGGTTCGTGTATTTTTGACGTGTATATTTTTCTCACTGCACACGACAATAATACTACGCCTATTGTACGTTGTACGTTGGGCTTTTACAGCAAAAACTGTAGTCGAATTCCCTTTTAAGACCATGCCCCTACCCAACCCATAATTGAACTAGCATTTTATTTTTAATTATCATTTTCAGTTGTACGTACGTTTTATATATAATATTATATAATAGGTTGGGGAAAAAGTTTCCTCGTATTTTTTAAGAAAATTCAAAACATTTTTTAATATAGTTTATTTACATTTAACTAAAGTATGTAGGTACCATTTTGTTCGATAACTTTTTGCCATCTTGTAGGGATATGATCCCATTGCTATAGAAATTTTGGGACTTCTGATCAAAATACCGCGACAAGTGGTTTTGGCAGTCCTCTCGTGATGTTAACCTGACACTGCCTAAAGAATTCTGAAGAGACCGAAACAGGTGGAAATCTGAAATGCAAGGTCAGGACTATACGGCGGATGCATTAATACCTACCAGCCAAACTCTCTTTATTTTTGCTGAGTGGCTAAAGATGTGTGAGGTCTAGCGTTACAATGATGAAAAACCACACCCCTTCTGTTGATTAATTCCGGCCGCTTTCTCTCAACTTCTTGCTTTAATCTCATCAGTTGTTCGCAGTAGAGTTCAGAATCAAAAGAAAATAATGTATATATATTTGCTCTTGTAGTGTTTGTGCCTAGTAAGTAACTATACATTAGTTACTCACGGTCTCGTGCATGCATGTAGTGAAGCGGTGTGTCAGTGCTACGCGAACCACGGGTGAGACGTAGACGAGAGTAGACACGTCCGCTGCATACACTATCGTACGACGAGTCTACAGCTCTTATCCAAGGGGCAGCTAAAATGATGAAAATCGATGTCTTGTGTTTTTTAAGACCGCACTACAGAAATAGTTAATTCTGTTTTTTTTTTAATTCTTGTGATTCCATGCCATTCAATCATTCATTTGTATGTTCCTTACCTACTACTATAAGATTATTGTTATTAAATTAAAAAAATATTAAATAAATATGTTTACATTTCCCAAGGGTAGGGCACACTACACATTAGTAGGTAAGTACCTATAATAATTACGAGCTTATATATCATTGTTTAATGTTTATGCCGACTTATATTACAATTCGAAAACTTCGGAAAATTCGAAGTAGTCGAATAGTTAAAATTGTAGAATTCGAAATATTCGAATAGTAAAAATGAACGAATACTGGAAACCCTAGCCGTAACTAAGAACGCACACAACTGCATCGAGCATGCGCGTGCGATGTTTAGGAGAGGGTAGCGCGGGGAGCGCTAATTAGCCCCGCCCTAACACTCAAGGTCCTTGGCGCGGGTACGAGCCTTAATATAGGCCGGCAAAAACGAACAGATCGTTAATTAACTTAATAGGCACCAAAGAAGTGATTAATAAATTTGCTTCAAGAATTAGTTCAGACTCTTCTGGCATTTTCTGCCTGTACTCCGAAAACCGCAAATATCCGCAGCTTTTTTTTATTTGATTATGTTTATGGATATCTAGGCTACAAATCAACTTCACTACATAGTATAAAACAAAGTCGCTTTCTCTGTCCCTATATCCCTATGTATGCTTAAATTTTTAAAATGAGGCTTCCGGCGACTGGGCCTGCAATAAACTGGTACCGCGGTCCCACTTGCCGGATCCATTTAATTTAAATATTTTTCTTCCGGCGACTGGGACCACCCCTAAATTAATGAAAAAAAAGTATTGTTCAAGCAAAAACCGTACAGTCAAACGAAAAAATGTTTAGTAAGTAATAAAAGAAAAAAGTCTTTTTGATACAAAAATAACATTTATTTATATAACATAAAAAACACCCTTCGATTACTATTTTAAATTGACAGAATTCCTGTACCTGCACCAATACATCAATAATTTTATAGTGATATCGAGTGAAATAATTTTATAAAACCAATGGATCGTAAGCAGGGCCAAACTAGTAGCAGAAGATGATGGACGTAATGGGTATTAAAATCGGCCCATACGCCGATCAACTAGCCCGAGATCGTGATGAGCGAAGAATCTATAAGGCTGATCGTCAAAGCACAAGTGACTCCAAAGAGGCAAGAACTGCTCGTAAAAAATCCAAGAGTCAAGAAAATGAAGACTATGAGAGAACAGAGGGAATCCTTTATGGTGCTGGGATCGCCGATTAATCGTAAGTGCATATTTCAATACAATTTCTTGAGAATATAGTTACTTAAAACTTTAAACGCGTTTATCTCGAAACTACATTTTTTGGTCTACTGAAGCTAAAAAAAAAAAACGGTTCGACCGATTCGTTTGAAATTTTAACAGGTCATTCTAAATAGTACTGGCTCTCGCCGGGACTAGAAAAAATATTTTCTGTTGAGTATTTCTATTTTCTTTATTAAAAAAACATTGCAAAAAAAGAGTCGTTTTCAGACTCGTACTTTGAATTACGCACCATTTTGTCAATTTTTTTTTTTTACTAGTCCCCGCCATAACTATACTTATACTGATTAAAAATCCGTCTTATTTTTTAATTTCAGATCAAAGGGAGAGATAAAACCTCCTTCAGCAGCCAGGTCCTTTTTTTTTGAGAGGGGAACTTCAGCGCCACTTTTGGAATTTAAAAAAAACCACCGGGTCCCCTTAAACATGTTTTCGTTTGACTGTTCTGATTTGGCTTGGACAATAGATTGTAGTATTAATTTTAGGGTGGTCCCAGTCGCCGGAAGAAAAATATTTAAATTAAATGGATCCGGCAAGTGGGACCGCGGTCCTAGTTTATTGCGGGCCCAGTCGCCGGAAGCCTCTTTAAAACTACGCAACGGATTTTGATGCGGTTTTTTTTAATAGATAGAGTGATTGCATCACTGCTTACCATCAGGGATCGCAGTGAAGCACTAGTTTATATTATATAAAAAAAAATATATGAATTAAATATAAAGCAGGGGTACGTGGGCAACTGTCAAAACTCTCGATGAATTTTAACAATTATTTTTTTTCACCATATTTTATTTTGCAATTATTTAAAGATAAACGTTAATATAATATTAAATTCATATTAGTTGTTTCATATTCTTCAAAAGACAAGGTTTCAAGAAATGAAGTGAACGGGCTGAACGTGGAGGGACCTCCACGTTCGTCAAAACTATAAAGTTTGTGGTATTGTAAAAAATCATTTCATATAATATGTAAAAAAAATTGATATTATAGTCTAGTTTAGTCCTTAAACTATTGTGTAAAATAAAAAAGCATGCCAGTAGCGACATTGACAATAACCATTTTTAATCAGTAGTTGTTCTACGATTTTTCATAGTGCGCTACCACAACCGGCAGTTTCAGAGGGCGCCAAAATCGTAACGTAATGTTTGAAAAAATAAACTTGCAACTTATACAATTGATTATCTTTGCCCCAATCACAAATATTGACAAGAGTTTTTGTTTACAAATATATATTTGAGATACATACTTATATAATTATTTAAAAAACTTGAGAGAGGGGGCGCCACTATGAATCAATCAAAAACCTGAAAATACACCCCGCTACACTGAAGGGCAGCAATAATTCTCGCACTTAGCAATCAAGTCAAGAGATGGCGCTGCGAACGAGCGCCATCTCTTGACGGTGTATCGCGAATTGACTAGATGTTAAACCATTAGCTCGCTACGCAACATGAGTGGTTTCTATATTTGAAGTCTTCGTCTGTTCGTGGCGCGATGGCGTGGCAGGCGAGAAGCGTGTGTGAAAACATTAAATTATGCAGGGCCGGATTAAGTGGTGTGGAGGCCCTGGGGCAACGAAGGAGTGGAGGCCCCAAATTATTACCTAAAAAAAAATCCAAAGCAATATTTATTTATTTTTTATTATATCTTTTTACATTTTCTTAGTTACTTCCCTTTTTAATTTTTCTTTTTCTTAGCCCGTATTCGTTTTAGTGATTACCTAGGTTTTTTGCCTGTCCTAGGATAAAAGTATGAAGGGAAAACGGATCATGCTCAATCGGATCATACATGGGGAGAGGTCTCGATGTAGGTAGGCAACAGCTGTACAGTGTACGTACCTATGTATTCTGTGTCGATAGCGCTCTGCGCGTATCCAAGTATTGCGCAGGTAAATATGGGACTATCGGTGTACTGTTTACTGAGTTTACTAAAAAGTAATTTAATATTTATTTTATAATGTTATTTTATTTCATTATATATGATCGCCAACTATCACGTCCTCAAATATTGAAGGTATCTCACCAGTCACCCTGTATACAGTTAAAATATGTAATGGTGTGTTAAATGGTGTAATGTTAAATTGCCTGAATTATAAAATAAATAACTTCAAAATTTACTTAAATTTAGTTACAATTGTATTATTAATCTAAATTTATACATTATTTTATTATTGATTCTATATTAGTTTAAAACATTTCGGCCTCAGGTGGTTTTGCTCCCAAAAGACTCTCCATGACAACTGCACTTAGATGTTTTATGGGCATTTTTAAGTTGAAAATGGCTCTTGAGGATGCGGCCATCGCCCGCTGGATGAACATGCCAAACGCGTTATTACCATCGACTGCATAATAGGTGCAGCCAACGGTGTGTCTCGATATCGCCAATACCGCATGCAGCACACTTTAGTGGAGTTGGTGATTTTTGACCTTTGTTTTAAGGATGAGATCTGACTCGTAGGTGGCTCCTTGCGCTTCGTGGATGGTAAGTACGCGTGACCCTGTGCCCCATATCCCTCATATCCCTTGCTGGTCAGAAATGCTTTTTCTTTTCAGCTTGGTTACCCAAGCTGTTTTGCCGCATACGGGAGCTCCATTTACCCAGTTGAACTTGGGTATGGCTCAGTCTTCCCACGCTACTCCTGTACCAAGGTCTCCTGAGATGGTTTTGGCCATTCCTAGGATCTTGTCGTCAAGCATTATTTTTCTGCACCGGGCTGATGACTGATGTCGTCCGATGGAGTGTTGGAATTTGGTGGGTTTGCTGGCTCTCTCTTCCTCCACAAAGCCACTAGTTGCGCTATACGCAGTTCAACAGACTTTCGTCGACTTTTGCACGTCATGAGGCTGACCTCTTTGGTCGCTCTTATTTTATTTTATTGTTTTATGAAAGGAGGATCTACAGCTAATATAATAAACTAGAATTTTACAAAGAAAACAGAAAGCCATTAACAGATCCGCACGGTTACAATACTGCGTGTTTTGATAGTGTCGATACCGGGATTTGAGTGGGCTAGCTAACCTGCCCCATGTCAGCTCTCGTCCTTACGACTGGTGTTTGTTTAGGACCTTAGGGGGTGTTTTTAGAAAATCCTCCACTGTGGCTGCCTGACTTTCCGTGACTTTGGATATACTCGATTGAACCCCGCTATAGCTGATTTGAGGTTTTCATGATTTTTTTAAACCGGACTCGTGGTTTGGTCCTATCTTCTGGACTGCGGCTTTGGTTTACTGCAGCTTTGATGGCGGCTGCTTTTTGTTGTAGGTATGTGTTGAGAACGGCTTTAAAAATCAATGAAACAAAATCAAAAACAATGTTTGAAACTTTTCTATTTTCTTCTTGGAAATCAACAAGAATTAACTATGTAGGTCCTATGTTTGCAATATATTGATATATCTATATTTGTTTTCGTATATTCATTTTCGGTCAAGTCTAAAACTTATTCATCATCATCATATCAGCCTAAGGATGCCCACTGCTGAACATCGGTCTCCCTCTTGCAGGGTTGCTTAGTTTCGATAGTCAGTTTTGTCCCATCGTCGTCATCCGGCTATATAATTAAAATTTTTGAAAACGACTACTCTCCGTTGCTATTCGAGACTATCAAAACCAAGTACATTCTTAGTGTAATTTCATTGTTTGGCAATGTAGCTCCGAAAATTAGATTTCTAAGTATGCGAAAGTAAAATAGCTCCTTAGATTGGTATTTTTCAGTATTTTATTTGTATAATTTTATTAAAGATATAAATTGAACCAATTCATAACGAGGCTAGGTTTTAATCATCTTTGTAATTTTTTACCAATTCTTCTGCAGCAGAATACAAATGTGCAACGTTCATCTCCTCTAGGTGTTTGAGAAATCCAAATCTCAAACGAACAGATCTGTATGCATGCAAACTTTCAGTGTGAGAATCACTAAGATGATCAAAAAATTCAAAATTCAAAACCATTTATTCTTTTTAGGCCTTCGGAGGGCACTTATGAAGGTCAAATTTAAAGTTACTGAAGCTACAACCGGTTCGGAAGTCAGCCTTCAACTGAGAAGAACCGGCAAGAAACTCAGCAAGGTTACATTCTTTTTTATTTGTTATATACATTTTTATCTATTCTGACTTTTTGGCTATTTTATAATTTCAATTTTACATAATTTTATATTTAACAATTACAAAATACTTATTATAGGTAACATTAATAAAAACAAAACAAAAAAAAATATGACAAGACTACAAAATAGAAAATAACAATAATTAGGTACTTACAACTTAAACAAGAGATTTAGAGGTGCACTGTGCAGAGAGCAGCTATTTCCATACATTTTTATCTTCAATATAATGAACTTCCTTGTAATACGCTTTTTCTTTCAAAACTTTCCTAAATCAAGCACTGGAATAAAACCGGACACTTTAAATTTCTCTTTTGGTGACAGATTTGCGTCTTGTGCTATAATGTAATCGAGCGGTTTTAACTTCACTCGCTTTTTTCTGGTGCGTAATTGTACATATTTGATATTTGTTTAGCTACTTGTATTTATCAAAATTGTCTATTTTGGTTTCAACGAACGATTTTAAAGAAATGCAATCCAATGCACGCACAGTAGATTCAAGAAGCATTTTCGGGTTCTGTAAAATCTTATTTGTTCCGTTGAAGTGAGTAATATTTATTTTGGTTTAAGCATGGAATAATATCGATTGTTCACATATTATTGTTAAATTAGATTTACAATTTCAAGGGGGAAAAATCGTGACGAATTCACGAATCGAACACTGAACTTCCAAGGCTTCAAAAATGTATTGCCTCCGAGTTGCTCGATCAACTTAAAAATTGATAGTTAATGGAAACTTGTAATCAGGGCTTTCTGATATATCGATTGGACGTGTCGTTTACACGGATTATATTGAACATATATGGATATATTGTTTTTATTACTCAAGAACAATATTATTATTTTTGTGCATGATATATCGGTAAAAATGCGAAACATTAGTGTATAAAAAAAAAAGTTGCTGATCCGTCGGAATATGGATATTATTTTTTGTGTTGGGGCCCCTCTCATGTGGAGGCCCCAGGGCAGCAGCCCCGCCTGCCCTGCCCTTAATCCGGCCCTGAAATTATGGTATATTTGATGCCGTGCTCTTGGTTATATAAAGCCTAAATGTTGTCCCACGCTACGTTAACAGCTTAAAATTCGTCTTCGCTGTAATTTCGGAGTGTTCAAACAGAAAACATTCAGTCAAAAATTACAAAAATGATTTTCTGTGTTCTGTTACAATCACATGTTACTGTCGGCATCAACCTTAGCGTAATCAGTTACATAGACAATAATGCTACGCCTATTGTACGTTTACGTTTACGTAGTTGTGTATTTAAAAAATGTAGTCGAATTCCCTCTTAAGACCATGCCCCTACCCAACCTATAATTGAACTAGCGGATTAAAAAGCCTCCATAAATGAAGCTCAAAGCGAAAATTCGCCGCCATTTTGCTGGCTTCAACGGACACATGGATTGACTTTTAGGAAATTAATGACAAAACTGGCGTAGTTGTTCGTATGTTTAACGTCGATTTAATTGAAGAATTTGTTGTGATATTCAGGAAGTGTTCCGACGGGTTGGCTGGCTGGTGGTTACATGTTGATACACCACAGCTCGTGAGTTAATTTCCGTAGCTCAAACATTTATGTAGCCTACTTGAACGCGCCTGTTTGTGTCTATACCATACTTTAATGTATCATACTTTAATAATTAAATGCGATTTTTTTAAGGATATGAGAAATAATTATAGGTATACATAATTATTTGTACGGATGGATGTTTGTTACTCTTGCACATAAATAGATTATAACCGTAGGACCATTTTTTCCCGGGAAAATTTTAATACCTTGGGAAATTAGGGTAAAAACCACGGAGTTAGCTAGTCTCAAATATAAAGATGGTCTTTTATCGCACCGATCATTGTCTCAAAACAAGAACACTTAATTTTACTTCCACGCTTTACTCATTAAAAATCGCTTTATATTTTGAATACCATCTGACTAAGGCAGTTACTCAAATTACGTATATCTACACCGGTGTGACATAGTTTTTACCTGTACATAAGACTTAGATGGTAAACAAATGTATATGTTAAATTAAATAAAGTGGTTTATAAATAAATGGTTTTTTAATAGATCTCAGCGTACAAACGGTGGAAGGGACTTTGTTTTATGGTATATAAGAGTATGGTTGACAGAATGATTTAAGATGAAGGTACAGCTAGTATCTATTAAATTATATTTAGCCAACGATTATGTTCGTCGGGTAGGTATATACCAACTAAAAAAAGTTAGTCAAGTTTTCCAGTACACTACTGTACCTACCTCTGTTTTGTGATAGAACATTAAACCTGTAACTGCTATCAAGTGACATCTGCTTACTTGTAATATGACAGAAATAACTAAGTATAAGAACTTAGACAACATATTCTTGTAAGTTAAAATATTCCTCGAACTGGTGGGTTGGATCGTTGTGAAATAAAATATGATATGTCAATAACAAACCTTGTTAGCAGGTTATCGCTGAAATAACATACCAGATACTGATATTTCGCTACAAAATAGCGATATGTTTTGATCCATTCAGCATCAAATCCGTGATTGTGACCCTGCTAAGGAAGCGCCACGCTCAGTTATTCCTTACTAAAAAAAACAACCAAATCCGTGTTTGACCACTCAGACTAGAAATTTTGGTTTATTCATGTAGGCCTTCACAGGCCCTTATAAATAGTCTTTGCATGGTTTCTTAAAAATATTACAAAAATTATAAATTCACAATAAAAATAGTTAAATGGGTAGCTTGTCAGGCGAGCAATTCACTGCCAAAGATTATTATCTTCTAAATAATCAGATAATAATAATATTATTATCTTTATTGTTCTCTCATATACACAAATACAGTACAAAGTCAAGGTAACACGTAATAGAGACTGGTGTCTGTTGTAGGTAAAACCTGTATTACAGGTCACTAGTCTTTCCCTCCATGGACAACTCACTTATATGACCTATGACTGTAATAAATGAACATACAGGTTGTACATAATAAAACACTATTACAAATTAGTAATACCAAGAGTGAAACAAAAATGGAAAATTACAATCTAAAGCAAAACAATTCTGGTGGCAAAAGTAGCTGAATATTGGTTTTTGATTTGGGGTATGTGTGGGTGTGTGTCGTAGGGGTGAGTACGAGTGAATGTGTGACGGTGAGTGTGTATATGTACTATAAAATCCCTTTTGATATAAATTATTCCTTACTCCTTTTTTAAATTTATACTCGGGTAATTCTTGTATGTCTTTAGGTTGTTCTTCACGTAACGCTAATATTTGGAATATACGAGTAAAAACAATGAACCCCGATTATTGAATTTCAAGATTTTATTATATTTCTAACTTTGTTGGCGTAATATTATCTACAGCTTTTTAGTACCAAGATTCCGAGTCCAACTGCGGACAGACGGGCAGGTGGACACAAAACTATATAGGCTCCGCGTCGTCCTGATTGACGAGCGTACGATGGGTTTTCGTCGCACGACAAGATTAAACAAACATATTTGTTTATTTAGAGTCTCCTAATTGAAGCTAACAAGCAACGCACTACCACAGAAAATGCGAAAAATTAATTACGATCGTATGATCGGTTTAATCGTGGTCGACAGTAAAAACTGTGCATATATGTATGTATAGACCCATTGATGAAATGACGCCGTTGCGGAGAGGCGCGGTGGCATCCTTAGTTACCTTTTTGGTCCATCACACGAGCATTTTCATCGCGCGATGAAACCACATCGTTTGGTCGTACGATCGTTAGCCAATTTAGGACAACGCCTATGGGTTCCTTGTTGCTACGGATCACTAAAAACTACAACGAAGTTCAACCCGCAGCGACGAACGTCTGTCTCTCTCATGAACTCTGTAATCTGATGAGGTCTGCAATCCGCGTGTTCGCCTGACTTATCTCTTGATCACGTTTCAGTTTGGGGATAGAATAGAAGTAGGTACCTACATCGCTGTCATATACACATTGACATTTCATCATTCATCTATTAATATCCTACTAATACCTACTTACTATATAATTAACGTGATAAATATAGGACCTATATTTCCATAATATATTATAATGTGAGCACATTAAGATACGCCTTAATCAACCATGTTTAATCGGGGATACAAGGAAAAGTATTTTACCTACTTTTCCCTTAATTAAACTATAACTAATCTATATTATTATTTCACCCTTAACTTCATCATCATAAGCATAATTCCGTCCATTGCTGGATATAGGCCTCACCTATGGCACGCCACTGTGCGTTTGTTTCCAACCGCTGCGAGCCAGCTTGCGTATATCATCGCTCCATCTAGCTGCAGGGCGCCCTACACTACGTTTACCAAGCCACCCTTAACTTAAAAACACCATGAATATATAGCTAGTTCCATCAATTTCTATCCCGTATCTCTATCTTCGTATTTGTCCGAATAGATATACGAATTTATAAGATACTAGCTCCCCCGCGGTTTTACCCGCGTTCCCGGGGGATAACACACATTTCCCAGGATAAAAAGAATATATATGTTATTCCAGGATATGCTCTATCTATGTGCCAAGGTTCATCCGAATCTTTCCGGTAGTTTTAGTGTGAAAGGGTTACAAATATCCATACTCACACATTCGCATATAAAATATGTTTAGATTAGATAGATATAGATATACGCAGATACTACATATCGGATTTGAATCAAACAAGGTTTACCAAATAAGATACTTTTGACCCCGGGAATGAGAGTGAACCCGCGGGGGCAACTTGTTTATATAAAACTGCTTCGAAGAATATTTTTTAGATTATTTATATTTTCCCCCAAAATTAAGTACGATCAGAAATAAAATCATGTTCAATTCTACAATTATATATTACTAACTGTCCTCCGCGATTTCACCCGCGTTCCCTATGGATGTAACATTTTCCCGGCACAAAAAGTATCCTATGTTACTTCTAATACCTCCAAGAATTTGTGTACAAAGTTTCATTATTGATCGGTCAAGTAGTTTTCGCGTGTCAAACTTACATTCACATTTATAATATTAGTAGGGATTATTATAGGACTGCGATCCATTCATTCATATTACTCAAGAGGGCCTTGTTTTTAGTTAATATTTATTTTTGAACACCTATTGAAATATAATTGTTCTCACAAAACAGTATTCTTCATTTATTTATGATTAATAAAATCGAAGAAACAATTCCAATTTAATTTTAGTAATATTTTGTTTTGCCCACTAGTCTTACAACATGATATGTACAGAATAGTAGAGCTAGTAAACAATTGCATTAATTCTACCAAAGAACGAGTCATTGGATAACTCCTATAGAACTAATGGTAGATTTCGTTCCCACAAAACGTCGTCACAAGTCTGTAACACATCATACTGGAAAAAAATCCCTATACTTCTATGACAATAATAATAATAAATGGTAACCAGCTTCTTTATTTGTAAAGTAATCAATCGATTACAAATATATCGATACGCCTATATATTTTTCACGACCGGCCGTCTTTTCTCGAACAAAATCTCTAACAAGTTCATGAGGTACCCCACCCCTTTCTAATTTAGTTTGTTGTCAGGGAGTTATTTCGTGTTCAGAAATCTTGATTCTTTCAATATTATATTTATCCTAACTTCAAATTTATTATGTGAGTTTACAATCATCCAATAATCTGATTAAGGTATATTTAATCTGTTGAATTACAACACACTAAATATGTACCCACCCATAGAGTACATTTCTATCGCAACGCAATCGATAAATAGGCGCCGAGGCTGGGGCGAGCAAGGGGAGCACTTGTACCCTCCCCCATATCCCTACCCCTCCCCTGTCTTGGGAAGCGTAGGTTGATACATGATTTTTTAATTTTACATTAAAAGTCACTTTTCCTCATAATTTCAGGCATCAGCACTGTTTGATGTGGATATAAATTTATAAAGAAGGTCACCTAATAATATACAAAGTAGGAAAATAAGGAGCAAAAGGAGATTTAATGGAAGGAGATGCCATGTTGCCGTCAATTATAATTATATGCGTGACTGATGTATATGCCTAATTTGATGTCTACCATTTATTATACGGAAGTACCTACAGTTATTTATATATTATTATATTCAATAATTTATTGTAATTGACACAGATATAGCATAGAATAACTCCCCAAAAAATAATCTGCCGGTGCCCGTGACAATTTTATTGTAATGGATGGATAATTATAATAGATATCTGGTGTATATCAAGGCTCTAACTATTTACCAACTCAGTTACTAGACTTTATATTACTATTGGGAAAATCAGTTATTTCAAATATTTTATAGATGTACAGAAAGTAAACAATAAAATGGTTTTTAAATATTTAATATTTCGTTTTACAATTAGTATTATAAAGAATAACATTATACTAGTCCAAGCTCGGTTGCAGATACTCGAAGTGAGGAGGAGAATATTATCCCATTGCCATCTGAAAATTGAGAAAAATATATGTTATTTCTATATTTCAATGAAAACGTTAAATAAGACAAGAAAATTCATAAAGAAGGAAAAGATCTGCTAGGAATAGGTAGGAAAATAAGGAGTAAAAGGGATTTTCATGAAGGATGTTAGAGGAAAAACTGAGAAATATTAATAAGTAAATAAATAAGTATACTATTATAATTATAGACATTCAATTCAAATATATATTAATAACTACTGTGTAATATATTAAATAAACAGTGATAATTAAATATGATGCAAAGATAAGAAATCTCTAACAACATATGTGAAGAAAAAGAAAGCATATTCATATTATTTCAGTGTAGTGTACCAACGAAGTATTTTATAACTTTTGTACAATAAAAAACTGCTGCCAGAAACAGCAGAATTTTTATTAGCTTAAGTCTTACACCGTTGCTCTCACTGCGACTGAATTATAAGTAACCTAGAAAGTATACAAAAATTATTGGTTTACACTGAAATAAATTATCTTATTTTAAAGAATAATAAAGGTAAGTTAAGTGTGTTGAGCTCATCGTATAGGTCTCTTGTGAAATCTCATTTTAGATAATAACTCTACCATACCCGTAACATTATTATTCGTTCAAAATAAAATAATCAATAACACATAATTATACAATGACTAAAACAAGCATCTATCAAAAGTATTGTAAATTTTCTCGATGAGTAGGAGCAACATAGAAGTCAACAAAGCTGGCTGTGATATGTCTGTCGGCAAAGCATGTCACAGTCACTTCGCTGGCTTCTACAGCCGCTACATTAATCGAAAAACGTTTGGCAAATCTTGAGCGTGCGCCACGGATCTCATCGCTCATCAAAGCTGGCTGTGATATGGACACGCACACGCATATAACAACCACTTTGTGAGCGACGTGGATCCACCCACTCATTCCTGTGATTTCTTCTCGAGGACACGTCGCACAGCCCAGCTCGTCAAAAATGGCTGTGATATGAGATTCTACAAGTCACAACCATTTTTACGAATAGGCCATGGACTAGTCTCGCAATGATTCGGCCCGGGGACGTCCTGCGATGGTCCCGTAAACCGACCACATCAAAGTGGCTGTGATATGAACACGTGTAGACATTTCACTGCCGCTTTGACAGGCTAGGCCCGAGAACGAAGCGTTGTTCCTGGTGTGCGTGGTGTGATTTATTCGGTCTTCAGGTAATAACTCATTGGGCCATGCTCATCAAAGCTGGCTGTGATAGTTACTTAATGATCTATGACCGCCGACTTTGATGACAGGGCCACAACGATTACGTCGTCTTCCCATATCTATAATTTTACACGGACACAAAATCATAAAATTATTTACACACAATAAAATTTATCAAACATTGCTAATAAATACGATGAAGCCTTAAAATCACATCCGTTTGTATTGAGCCTTCAAATGATACATTTGTTTTAATGTCTCAGTAAAATACAAATATATTATTATAGCTTTCAAGAACTTACAGTAACGAAAACATTACAGAATACATAGCTTTATTATATGCAATGGCGTGTGTTTAACTGTTTACCAATAAACGGGTGCATGAATAATATTGTGTATACCGCATGTGTGCTAAATTAATAACTGAACTCATGATGTTTCACGTCAAATTGACCAGTGGTTTACGTCGGAAATCATAACGGGCCCTGCACACTAATAGCTTTGATTGCACGTGGACACAGGCCGTAATTGATTTACCGGCTAAGTGTCAACACTGCACCGACGTGTCCGCATCACAGACCAGTATCATTTGGTCCCAGCCTGGATGCGAGCGTAGCGTCTCTATACATAGTTACACCCAATAACACTAGCTTCCGTTTATGGCGCAGGGATGGCACGCAAGTTATAAACTTCATATATTGAAAATTATTTTCATTCTTTCCAATAATCGATTGTTACATATCAAATTATTAACTTAAATTATAGTTTAAAGTCAATCGTAAAACTTTTGCAATGTTCATTTCAATATATTTTTAATACTGTACAACCTAATTAACATGAGAATTAGATAATATTATTTAAAAACAGTAAATTTAATGTTTACGACTAATCATTGAAATGAGGCTCATTTAAAGTATACAATAATTAAGCAAGTTGTTATTGAATATTTTTTTGTTCAGAGTATTTTTCACATTACAATAAATCGTATCAAATTAATAAAGCAGCAACCTCCTTGTTTTGCAATCAAGTTCATTACATTAGTATTATCTTATTTAATATATAACATAACATTGGCTGTTTAATATTTAGCGTGCTTTCGCTATGTATATCATTTATACACATCTAATAGAATTAGGCTATTATCCGGGGTCAGTTGCCAGGATTGCATTGACAATCATATTAATGGATTGATGCCTCAACAAACGCATACACAGACGAGACAATATTGTCTACGTTTGGTATTACCGGCTCAGGTGAATATCAGCAATCAATTTAAGCCGAACAATAGATGGCAAATACGGCATGCAGAATATCCTCAGACGCGTGGCAATAATTACAATATGACGTTACTATGGTGTTGTTTGGTTGTTGTGCCAAACTTCATTAGGCTTATTGATGTTTCAATTTCACGTCTACAAATACGCGGTTAGAAATTTGGAAATACATTATTAGAATTTAAAAAACTACTTATTAAAGTTAAACTTTGCGTGATTATATTAACTGAGCCGGGTTTAATGCTTTTATTCTATTTCCTTTATGTCGATTGAATCGATACCCCAAAAAATAAAACTCGAATTAAAATAAATCACAATAACAATAAACTAAGAATCCCGACGTAAATTCTGCTTAATGTCACTCGAAAAGTTTAAGTTCAAAAACCCGATAGTGCACATCTCCTTTAGTAAGCGACTCTAATAGGACTTAGCAAATCACTGACACTGTATATTCAACGTTTCTCCTAACCACGTCTACTCGTCACCGGAACTTCGCGACGAATGGCCTATGGCGTACGCCGCGCCACTCGCCTTCAATCAATTATGGGTAATTTGACATTAAAGATTTATAGCGACGGTATACCCATGTGAAATGCACCATGTTGCACCGACATTTACAATCCATGTCATTACACGATAATAACTACGTATCGCGAAGGAAAAACCTTTGTCCAGACATAGCAATTTACTAGTTTATTTGTTTTACGGTCATCGACATTTGTTTTTCAATAAAATTGTAGGAGTGATTTTTTATATCATATTTGTTTTCTTTCGCTTTTAAGTTGTCAAAACATGATTTTCCACTCCACCTTAATCAGTAAACGAAATAATATCAAATTTTTAAATGGTAACAGGAGGGTGGTCGATAAATAGGTGACTAATGGGTTTTGCCGATAATGTTAAAGTTAACTCCACGGACATAGCTAGTGCAGGTTAGCTAGTGTTTAATCAAATATGCTACAGTAGGCGGGGCTAGGGGCTGGCGGACGGTATTCATCAATAAATCACAATTCTCCGACGAGGAATACCGTGGTATAACCAAACCCAAATAGGTCACGTAATTCGACGAGGCTTATTACGAATTGACAACGTACCAGTTGCTACTACATTAAATCAAGGGGAAAAATACAATTTCACATTTAAAATTTTACTCGTAATGGATGTTGTTGTCCGAAAGCTGCATTTCCAACAAACTTTTCCTGCTTTGTTGCAGTGCAATTACGAATACACTTTATTTACCCCGTGTTTACCCTGCAGCTTTATTGTTCCCACAACTTCCACTAAAAAGTTACCAGACGAGCGTCCTCAAATTAGTTCTGATATAGTTATAGATAGAGTATATTTAAATGTATTCCCCGGCATCACAGTTGATAAAACATTGTTTTATCTCAATAAAAAAAAGATCAATAAAATTCAAATATTCCATTGAACCGATCAAAAATCTCGACGCTAAGGTGATTCGTTTTACACTATTTTTAATGCTACGTGTACCGGAATTAATCCGCAAACGTTCGGCTTTGCACGATGCGCAGCGTCGATGTTTGTTTAGCTAGTCAACCAGACTGAGTGCCCTTTGATGAGTGAATTTCATTTCCGTCAAACGTTGGATAGTTTAGTAACACCTCGAGTAATCTGCTATTTTTTTTACGCTTCCAGTGTGCATTCGGTTTAGTACACGCCCAATTCACGCAAATGTTGTGGGAAAAGCTACATGCTACCTAAAGTTGAATAATATGCCACAAAGCCCGAGTCCTATAATTACATGCTATAGTGGCATTTCCGATTTCCAGCTCAATTTCCAATGACTAAAATTATTTCGGTGTACGCTAAAAGTGATCGGTAAAATTTGGTTTCTCAAGTTCTTTTACGTCAGCCAGTATTAAAATTTTATATACTATTTTTCATATCGGAAGCGACGTTTATTGCATTAAAAATTCTGAAATTCTTTGAGCCTCGATGAGTTTTATCAAAGGCCTTTGATAAATGACATGCCTAAAGCATGTAACAAAGTTATCAGATTCCTAACGACGGATTAAATTGGCATATTGAGTAATAGCGACAGTATGCACGTTCCGACTGAATCGCCATGTCAAATGAAATATCTTTCATATATATGGATTCAATATTGTGAAAAAAAGAGTTTTCTAAAAAATGGAATTGCTTTTTCATCACGGAGCGGTGGCTTATTGCACTTCACTCCATACAGAAACGGTTTACAAACATCAAAGCCGATATCGGAGTGACGTGGCAACGGAAACAGTTTTCAATTTAAACCTTGTCGAACACTATCAGGGTAGACACCATTTTTTTGCTCGCGCTGTCAAACGACTTAGTTCGTTTTGTTAGAAACATTGCAGTTGACAACAAAGCGTTTCCTCGTACAAAGTCGTGTCGCGATGTAGCGGAGAAGTGTCTTCGCGTTGTTTTCATAAATTATCGAGTTTTTTATTTAATCAGCAAAAGTATTAATCCGAGCGAGTTGTAGTTCGAAAAATTTCAATTGGATATACCATTTTTTATAATAATATGTTTAAGTGTTTCGTAGCAGCCCTAAGCTACGATTGTTGCCTTAAGTTGTGCTCTCTGAGTTTGTCCGGTGATTTTTAAATGAAACAATCTAATTTAGTTTAACGTGATTAATGTCGTATTTAATGTACTTCCACCGACCCTAATTGACTGTTGCGCAGCAACCTAAGGCAACTTTACTTGCTACTTTTATTTTTAATTAGCTTTGTTTCTATCTGTATTTGTGTAAATACTTTCAACTAAATTCACATCGAATACAGATATTCGCGAAATCTTTTGAACGCTACGACATCGGTAATGGCTACGAGGCCTACGAACGTAGCAGTCGCTACGATAAACTGAGCACGAAGCCATTAAAACGCTCTGTTTATTGACACGAGCTCAAAGTGCTAATTTGTGCAATTCACGCGTTGCAATTTCGAAGGTAGTGAAATTGTATGAAAGAGATGTATTTCATCGACGATGAACACAAGTATCGGGAAACAGCCACACGTTGCAAGATTACTGGGAACCTTTCAAAGGCTCAAACCCAGGCGCTTTGAAACTGAAATCGGAAACTGTGTAGTTGCCGATTTAATTAGACACGGTATTACGTTAGGTGCAAGGATTAACTATAGGTTCAGACGTGCGTCAAATGCACTGTGCGAGGCTAGATATTGCGCTTAATGTATTATCGCGATCGACTGCATTTCCGCTTGTCCGTTGGGGATTTCATCGGAAGCCCGCTACAGTGTTATGCGTCTGGGGATATGTGACGAAATTGATGCGCTATCTATTGGGAAATTGGAGGTAACAATAACCCTATTGATACGTAATTCTGAAATACGTGCATCTAACACGGTGGTCAGATTCCATACTAGGCAGATTTTGTAGTTTGGAAACTGGATAACTGATCTACATGTAAGTATTACTTTTTAAATACAAACTATACTCAGACACGTTAATCCTAACAAATTTTAGATGTGGACGGGAATCGAACCCATTACCAGTAGCGTGACTGGGTATTAACTAAGTCCAAACATGATACAGTTTTATATATCATACAATCATCATATATAACTGATTGCCTTTCACATAACTCAGACACATTTTTTACTCTTTTTTTAATTTTAATACCATCCTGCAAGTTCAATTCTTTCCGTCCGTCCGACATACTTATAGGTCCTCTAGGCGCTACTTTCAAACTTCCTTTGATATAAATGTGTAATATCATACATTCTTTTCTCCGCTACATGCACCCTCCATTCGTCCCAACCAGGTCTAAAATGATATGAAAGCTATTAAACCAAAATAACATATTTGCGTAAACCGAACACAATTTCACCATTAAATAGCGTTCATTTACGAAAACGCGTTCCCCGCGTTTCCGAAACCACAATTGGCATTTAACGGCAAAAGACCCGTCCACCATCAGTTTTGGTGGATTTTCACGCAAATTGACAAATAATATGGTTAGCGTTTGCTGTGGCCGCCGTTGCTATCATTCATGTAATTGCCAAGCGATCATAAAATTATCACACAATATTAAATACATAAATAACCGCGCCAGTGGTTGCGATCCGGTGGAAACCGCATCAAACGTTAGCTCGGGCATTGTTTCATATCGATATTAATGCAAATTCAAAATGAATTTCGAAATCAACAAGTAGGCAATACCAGGTTGAAACGACGGTGCGGGAACTTTTCCACGCCTGTCTATGTTGCTTTGGATACTGAGCAACTTTTACAATGGAGCCAACTCAAGTCAAACTTTTCATCTATACGACGAACATTGTTCAATAAAAAGGAAACTTCTCGTGAATTTTTTGTCCTTTTAGAGCGAACCGAATAAAGGCTTTGAATTGATATCGAATGGTAAGTTGATCGTTCTACCAGTTCATCGCTTAAAAAATAAACAGATTTAATTAGTATAATTTTCATCATATATAAGATATTAACAGAAAAAAAAGTTTTTTCTGACCGGAGCTAACTTTTGTGTCTAAATTCGTTAATAAACGTTTGTGTAAAAAAGACGTCACAAAGACGTTTAAATGGTTTTGTGATATTTGCCGTAGATATTTCAATACGGTAGCCACCGCTCCCTTCATTTAATTTTCTGACCCTCTCCAGACGACAAAGCGAAGGTGTGCACTTACGCCCACGCCAACTCGGAAAAATTATATCAGTGTCCTGACTTCAAACCGGAAGTGAGTCGGAGGGAGGACACTGTTGCCGGAAAATGAAAAATAAAATCTGTAATTAAGTTTCGTATGAAGTTAATGAATAACATTTTGCTTTGAAATTAAAGGGCATAGTTTTTCTGTTGAATAGAAAGATGTTCGGAATAGTAGTGAAATAAACTATGGCAAAAAACAAAACTGTTCAACCGGCATTATGACGTAATTTTTACGTTTTGTCACAATTTTTTGACAGTACCTTCATAAAAAAATACGTATTTAAAGCAGGTTAGAAAAATAAATAATCAGTTTTTGTTTTAGAGGCATGGGCCGCGAGGGCTTAGACTAGAGATACGACTCGAGTCGTTTTTTTCCTCGAATCGAGTGAATTTGTTAAGCTCGTATTTTTTATTTTACTGTTTATATTTAATGAATATACATATATAATAATATTATTGAGAATATTTAAATGTAAGATACAAACAAAAGTCTGATATAGTCTGATTATTATCTTATTATTTATACTAAATTATCAAATCCTAAATTGAATAATCGTGAAATAAAGTTAATTTTGAACAATAAAAACTGCCATTTTTACATGGCAACTTAATTAGTCGTAAGAATTAATTTTATATAAGGTAAATATTAAATGTATTTTATTTCATATGACCAATTATTACAAATTTAATAAAGGTATTTCAAAAATTCTTTATCTAAACTAATCGAAACGGAGATCGAGTGATAAATTCTTACTTGAGTTGTAAGGTGTGTAAGTAGTTTATTCGAGTGACGTGGTAAAATAACTCTAGTGACTCGAGTCACAAAATCCAACTGAGTCGCATCACTGATTCAGACTTGATAGTGAGTTATTAAATTTTTAACCATAGCTGCAATGGCGTTAAATTTATAGAATGTAATGTATGCAAAGCTCTTCATGAACATGAATACTTTACAAGCAATATAATATTTTATACACAGACATACATACACAATTTACTGAATTTATATATCGGTACATACGTGGCTTATTTAATAATAATTAATTATTTAATTTATTTAATTATTGACAAATATGAATGTGTCAATAATTAAACCAACCCTTTTATCAGTTAACGAATTTTAAATATATTTATTATTTCAAAAGTATTAATCGAGATGCGGAAATTTGTATCCATTTAATAAATAGAGAGACAAGACCGAAAAAACTGCTCTTTTTTTTTAATTACACATGTGAAAACGGTGATGTTTTTTTTGCTGTTAAAATAAATAATGACGACACGATATGCAAATAAAACGTAATTGTCTTGATTATCGCGTTTATTTAACTCGATTTAATTTAATAATAATTAATAAGTATTTTGTTCAAATGAATTGTGGCGGAAATTTTTATATACTATAATTTTCTGCAGTTATTTTGACTTTAATGTGAATGATTTAAAAAGTATTTATTAATCGATGTGCGGAAAATTCTGTCGATTTAAGAAATATATAGATAATACCAAAAATACTCCTTTTCAAATTTACATGTGATTAATAAATTATATTATTTTTTTGCTGTTAAAATTTATGCGAATTAAACATAATTGTTTTGAATATCGGGAGTTTCTTTAACTCGATCGAATTTAATAATACTTATTAAGTATTTTGTTCAAATTAATTGGGGCGGAAATTTCTATTTTTGGCCTTTGTCTTGTCTTTAACGCACTATACTTACCTCAATGAACTGTTTCATTCAAATAATTTAGATTTTGACATGGGCTTCCGAAATTAAATTTAAGCTCCTTTTGTAAGTTAGCGTCTTTGGATTGCATTTTGAATTTTAAAATTGTTTTGTATTTTTCGTTCTTGGAAACAATAATCAAGATGCAGATGCAGCACTCGCTACTTAAGGACAAGACCAAATAATACTTTTAATAGACAGAATTTTTCCTGATTAAATCTTGCACAATTGAAAATATAATTAATAAATTATCTTGTTTAACCAACGGTTACTATTAATATATTTATCAGTCGATATGCGATTTAAACGTTAAATGTTTATATTTTTAAGTCGATTGAATTTAATTATTATTATTAAGTATTTTGTTTAAATAAATTGTAGCAGAATTTGTCTTCGACGCACACTATACTTACCTCAAAAGACTATCAATTAATTTTGATTTATTTTCGAGATCGTAAAATTTTATTTTAAGTACAATTATTTTGAATATACCTTTTTTCTTGATTAGATCTTGTACAAGTGAAAAAATAATTAATAAGTTTATGTTTTTTAACCAACGGTAGCTGTTAACATGTTTTATCACTCGATATGGAATTTAAACGTTATTTGTTAATATTTTTAGGTCGATTGAATTTAATTATTATTGTTATGTATTTTGTTTAAATAAATTGTAGCGGAATTTGTCATCGACGCACACGATACTCACCTCAAAAGACTATCAATTAATTTTGATTTATTTTCGAGATGCAAAATTTTTTTTAAGTGAAAATATTGTTAACACTTTTTAAAAGAGCCCGTTCCGAATGAAATAAATATGCTTCTACAATCTATGAGAGGTAGTCCCGGTTACTAGTCCTGTCCCGACGACAGTCAGTCTGACTATGAGAGTCACACCCGCTCGTGGGGAGAATGCAGCCTCCAGCGCCTCCCCTATACCCCCACCACTAACCCTACATCCCCTTGTGTACCTGTTGTATAAATACTACCCCCTCTAACTGGGAGGGATGGCCGACCATTAGCCGCTACCTACGCCATGATTAAATTAGTCTGCAATTGCATATTCCAGACTTTTGACTCCCAAATCGCAAAAACTGTACTCGATAAAATATCTAGACCTATTTAGATTTTGTTTTCATCTTCATCATTATTTTCAGCTTAAAACCACGGAGTATCGGAAGAAAGTTAAATGAAGCCGAACACAAATATTTGTCCGCCGACAAGCAATAAAGTGATTGCATCTTGAGAAATTGGTGATAAGGTATGAGCGGACGGTAAGGGATTGGTTTGATGTCCCGTCCGGCGCAGAGGGCTGCTATGTGATGAATTTTACAAAAAGAATTGAAGATATAGAACCTTTAAACTTAATGAACTTACTTCGATGCCAAATATTATTTACTAATAAAGAATGATAAGGAAGGTTGCTGGCTTAAACCTGTCACGAACATAAATTCTATAACAAGAATTGTGCCTTATTACAAGATGTCTTCATCTGCAGGCTGATATATGAATAGTGCTTATATACTAGTGTTAAAATCAAATCTAAACTATTGTTAAATAGCGTTGAGGTCAATATAACATTTATACATAATTTTGTCAAATTACTTTCGGATCATATTCGCATTCGTATGCGGAGAAAGATAGTGTCCAATGATTGAACAACAAATAGTGCCTTCAAAGTATAATTAAACCGGTTGTAGAATTGCTGAAAATGAAGCTCGCTCGCGTTCTAAATACGGCAAAGAAGTAAACTACAAGACACTATAAAAATTATTGTTTTGCCATAAATCTATATATCATTCACTCAATCACTTTATAATTAATAATAGAAGCCTCAGTCAAATTACGTATTCTACAGTGGTTATATTCGCATGCAAAAATAATAATATTAATTTCATTCAAACAATAAAAGTTCTTATGAGAGTTAATATTAAAGTACAACACGTCTGGAAGAATAATTGCATAGGTACAGATACATAATTAGTAGGTAATCAATCAATAGCGACCCTTGGCGGTTGTTACCGTTTAAGGATCTTACATTACCCTGTACGATATTACAATGAAGAGGAAATATAGATTAATGATAAGAGAGCGGATTATAATTCGATACAAAAAGATTACAATTTGTTATGTCTCGCTTAATGTAGCACTGATAGTATACATTTCTCAGAACGCACTCTGTGTAGTTCATAATGTTATATATCTATTCAAAATCACTCGTAAAAGTTACGTAAAAATATATCTACAAATCGATCACAAACACACATACTTGTGTCCATATTAGATATGTAAAAGTTTGAGAACTCATACGGGCAAGTAAAAGAGCTGTTCATAAAAAACTAATACGTTTTCACATATTGCGTCGTAACATACGTTTTTCACAGAGTGAGCATAATAATGGAAAGCAAATAGCATATGCAACTTTTAAAGTTCGTTGCGATTATGATATTCTAGAGTAAATAAATCCATTAACGGATTAATATTGTAAAAAACTGAAAACAGATCCATCAATGCGCTTCCACAATGGTTCAATGCGTCGATCCTTATCGCTGTGGTTTCCAACCATTAACGTTACAACAGCACATCATTATTATTAATCTGGTGGTTTAATTAATACCGGTCATCGATTCTGCACGATTAACCGTATGGATATTCGGTTATTCAAGCCAAATTTATTTTGTAAATTAATTCAGTTTTGTAAAGGACGAGCATGCTAATTGGGTTTATTAGTTAGTTCGAGAATGGGTGATGATATTTAGACTAGATCAAAGTTCGGCATTAGAAGCTACGACCAGTATGATGTACTCAATAAAGATATTAAAAAATGCCATCTTGTAATCTCTACCTAGTCAGTTAGTTTATATAGTCAACACGAATATTTAAAAAATTCCATAACATCGGAGAAATAAAATAAAACAAAATATGATGTGCATAAATAGAAAAGCGGCCAATACTTAGGTGGAGCACAATTTTCGAGAAAAGATTTAATCCGCAAGCATCTAGGCAGAAAGCATTTTAACCTATATTTTCTACGAAATGATATTTCGTCTCGCTAGCCAGAATCATTGCACAAAAGCGTTACCTCTATTTTCGTACGCCATGTTGGATATTTATAAAGCTCTTTTATGTAGATGACATTTCCATACGCAAACTGTGACAAAAGGCGTTTTTTTAATTATTCTAAAACGCTTCCCAAGTTAACAGTAAACATATTCACGGCTCGTGACGCAATGTAGAACGCTACGCAAAATTGAAATGCCTATAAAAATATACTGTTAGTATTTAAAGACCGATACGCCGACGAAGCATTCAATCACAGACGAGTATTAAGTTATTCCTTGCATACATAATTCTATTGGAGCATATTTAATTTAATCATGAACTCTATTCCATAAAATATAAAGTACTATTTGACATTAACAGAATAAAAAGGTCAGTCTTATAAGATCGGATATGGAACGTAATCTCCTCCGATTTCAAAAGATCCTTCACTGATAGAAGGCTAAACTATTTCTCAGTGGCTTCTCTTCATAGGGTAAGGAATAATCACTCGATTAGACATCGGATCCCTTGAAAGCGAGGGAGAAACCGCAGAACAGCTTGTTAATTTAAAATTGAATGAAAATTACGCTCGTTTTTATCCACCAACTCGGCGACAGGAGGCGGCCACAATTTGCGGTATTACCGCGACCAAGCCACAAACAAGGGCGGCTGCCAATGCCAGTTGATGTAGATTAGTGGCAGCAATCCGCGGCTCAGTCTGGCTACTTGTAGCTTTGACTTCATTCGCCAGACATAAACACAAACAATGAAATCATGTATGCGGTCGTTTATATACATTTATCAATTTTCGATTAACTTAATTTTAACGATGCATGATGGGTATGCTATCAGTTTCTTTTATTTGAGCTCGGTGAGGGGACTTTTTCAATACCGAGTCGCCTGACACTTTTACTAAACAATGTTATTCTTTTGTGTCTTTTGTATCGACCCACAGATTGCTCCGCGAAAAAAACTACACTTGGTAGTAATCATGGCAATCATGCAATTTTATAATACATTATTTCCGACTTATGACGAGTTATTCTGGGTTCGCTTCCGGGCTTGGGAATGGTATAATTTAGGTTTAATTAGGTTTTTTAATCCATCTGACGTTTTAAGGGGGATTTATTGAAAGCATCAAAAAGTATGGCATACGTCGTACAAAAGAAAGGATATGAACTAAAAGGCAAAAATCCGCCGCGCCGTTAAAATTGCAGTCTATTCGAACGTAAATGAAAAGCGATCCCGATACTGAGTGCAATTACCCTGGCAGCTCATCCCACAGTAGAATGGAGTTCTCACCACTCGAGCTCAAAATATTCGATTACGGTGCAATTTTCGGCGAATATCTCGAATTTATACCGCACCTTTGTGGTGTGAAATTCAAATATATAGAATTACAGACATTCTTTCATCCAATACCGCTTTTGCGGTTTTCAGTAAACTATCGAAGAATTAATCGGTGCATATTTTGTTGTTAGTATTTTCGGTAAATTTTGTTTATCGAAAATTGGCTAAATGACCGAGGCGCGCCTCATATAAGCTTTGCGGTATCCTGTTATTAAAACCTTCGTGTGCTTAATCTAATTTAAATATGCAAAAAGGCAGCAAAGATTACGTTATTACTTATTAATCACAGAGCACTTTTAATATTCATTTACCAGGGACGAATAAATCCGTGCAAAGGTGAGTAATCAAATTTAAAAGATAAAAAGTGCATCGCTTTCTCCTTTAATAGTGGATAAGCGGAAGAGCTCACTGGCCTCGTTAAGCCATCCAAAGTTTCCAAGAATGCTTTAGTATTCTAGAAGGCATTTCTTTACAATGTTAAGGATAATTAAAACCTCGGTAAATCAAGGGAAGTAGTGCAACGTATTTACAATTTATTGGGGACGGACTCAATTTAATAAATAATAAATTACTTTAGCTGTTTTTGGTCCAAGGTGGTGCAGTGAGTTTTAAATGTAAGTGGCAAATAAAGTGCTTAAAGCATCCCGTGTTCAGTTTACTGTTATGTTGTCTCCGTCAATAAGATTAAGCCTCGACCGGGTTCTGCCTGTTGCATTCGTGTCTTCGTATGTTTTATTTTAAATATAACCTAATGGGAGTTCGTTCAGTGGCCAACTGTTTTTGAATTCGTTTTTATTTTTTGAAGACAGTTACTCAGTGAATGCGGCTTAAGGAATGTTTCTCAGTATTTTAAACAGTTTATGTCAGTGCTTGTGTAACGTTTTGGCAACGATTTTTGGTTAAGACTACTGCTAAGGACAACAGGATAAAAATATATGTTATTGCTCTCTACTGCCTTTGCTAAAAGCGAATGCAGTTCTTTTTAATAGACTTCACAAAACGTGATTCTCTGTTAGACCCGTGTATGTGTGTTTGTGATTTATTACGAAAACTTCTGAACAAATCAGAGGTACTGCCAAAAACGAGTATGTCAGTGATTTATTAAACTACATTTTCATTTTTGACTCCTGTCTATGGATGTACATAGATGTAATGTATAAATAAGAATCGGTGGGTTATTATGGCGTAAGACCGAAAATTTTTAAACGGCTTTCTTAGTTATTACGTTAATATAATGTCACGCCTTTTGTGTAGTTTTATTATTTATAGTTAATGTTATTTGGACTTGTTTTATTATTGAATGAATGTGTAATAATTGAACAACTACAATGTATACTTTCAGCGCTTTGCCTATACTGATAATTTAGTTTAATTTTCATTGTATCGAATATAATCAGTAGTTACTGTATAATCCTTACCATTATAGAGAGAACTTATTTTATGAAATGGCTCATTTACAACAGATGTGAGATTTAAAGCGTTCGCAGAGAGAGAGAGGCGACATTACATATTGAACAGTACTATGCCCAGAACATTGATATGACGTAGAGAATTAAAATTTCTAAATCGAACCCAACTGTACGCGCCGAATTGAATTATGCATTCGTATATTGTGCATATCAATGTCCATACAACACATTCTGAAGGTGAAGGTATTTCCTGGAATAGTCTTCTGGAAGTCACGGCGTAAGGAGAAAGCTGCTCGATCCGCATGAAAGACAAGGTAGTGAGAATTTGTGATGTACAAGACATCTCACTACCCATGTCTTTCACGGGGAAGAGAGCAAACCGATGATGTTGTATTCTAGCTAGTTAGCCAGTGCTGTCGGAGCTAATCTACAAGTACCGCAAGTGTAACTTTGCATTTTGAACTTAACCGCTACTAGTGTAATAGTGAAATTTTATTATACGTGTTGATCTAACGTTGCTAAATTCTAAAATTATTTGAAATTATTCGTTTTAGGTGTGTGATATTTAAAGTTTCTATGTTCTGAGTGTTTTTTTTTCTTTTTATTGGTAAGTCTGTTAGTAGTGTGACTTCCGGAACTGTCCTACATGGTCCTTTGAGAGACAGGCGCCTTAGTTATTATTAATATTATATAAGTGAAGTGAAAATACTATAATACATTTTCCATTGCTCCCGACAGGTGGCGCTAGTATCTTTAGGCTCTCCATTAGAAAAGTGTTTATACAATTAAAATTTTAACTCAGAATATTTCATACTACACATCATTTTCGTAACTCAATTCGAGGAAACAAATATTATTTAGTCATTAGAAAATTCTATAATAAAAGAGATAATGAATTTAAATGTTTTTTTAAGGAAATGATGCTGATCCCTGTAACTGTATCTTTTTATATAAGGGGCGTTGCGTTTTTTTTAAATAATTTAAGTTCATCTGTTGTAATTAAATTGTGATAATCACTAATCTTTACGCCGCATTCTTTACGAGCATTTCTATATATATTTGTGTAATCCCTTACTAAACTATTGACTAATTTATATGTTACTAATAGTGTAATAAATCGTGAATTATCAATAATTACCAGTTATTATCAATACAAACACGAAGCTCGATGTGATGAAGGTATTTATTAAAAAGAATTACTTCAAATTATCTTTCCATTATTCACTTGATAAATTTTGAGCGAAAGCGAGATTACTAACACCCGTGAAGACAAACCTTTGCTTTATACATAGCTTTATTTGTTATTAAAAAGTCAAGTTGCATCTGAGGTTCGTCGACCGCTCAAGTACCGAAAAGCTCCTGTCTATGCTCGTCGAATATTTTCGTCAACCGCTCAAGTAACGAAAAGCTCCTGCCTATGCTCGTCGAATATTTTCATCGACCGCTCAAGTACCGAAAAGCTCCTGTCTATTATGCTCGTCGAATATTTTCGTCGACCGCTCAAGTAACGAAAAGCTCCTGCCTATGCTCGTCGAATATTTTCGTCGACCGCTCAAGTAACGAAAAGCTCCTGCCTATGCTCGTCGAATATTTTTGTCGACTCTGAAAGAAAATCCGACGAAACTAACTTCTCTGGTATTATTATACTGAAACAAATTGAAACCTAGTAGGTACTAATGTTTACTTTTGAAAATTCTGACACATATGATGTGTTCAATTTAAAAAGTCATGATTATTAATTCCCTTTTTCTGTTTTGTTTTGAGTCAGGAATCTTCGCGTGCTTATAACAACTCACCAAAGTTTCATCATAACCGGATGAATAGTTTATGAGTGCATAGAGAACAAACAAACATGTTTTTTTAGTAAATATAGAGAGAGATAGCATTATTTCGGTATATATTACGTTGACGCGACTATTACCGGTAATTATTGATATTAATTACATTTATTACACTGATCGCAACATATACTTACAAACAGGTTAACATAATGAATATCTTCACTTTGGTACTGATACTAAAATACCTGCAGTGCTGTCGCGTACAATTTGATCGAGAAGCTATTTCATAGAAATTCCAATCCGATATTTCCTTCAGTGTATGTGTAAAATTGTATGAAGATTCCATTTGTGTACATGCTCCACGACGGTAGATAAACTAAATAGAATATACTGATTCTACGATATTTGACAAACAAACAGCGCGAAAGCATATTTATATACTTTTTTCTAGATATAATTTTTTAATTTTAATCTCAAGATAAATCGCAATAATGCATAGTTACACTGCTGCCAAAAAATACAATACATAAGAAATACATAATATGTGACTAAAATACACAACAAAAAAATAGGTAAGTACTTATCAAATATTACGAGCGATAACTTTTTTATGTCACCACCAAGTTTAAAAACATCAATAGTCGAGATTACTCGTTGACTATTAATTAATCTGTGGTAAGAACAAGATAATAAATGTTTACTTACTATCATTCCCGATAAGTTAGTTATCAATATCTACGCTTTAATCTAAAAATCAAGTTATTGGAAAGAGATTCAATACTCGGATACCATCAATTCGCTTTTAAATTGTTCATAAGACAAGTTTCACGGATTATGATTTAATCGAATGGTGATTATATAAATTCATAGTTCCAAGTAGTTTATTATTAGGGAATAATACAGATCAAGCTTCGTGAAACTGAGCTTAGATAGACGTCGCCATTGAAAGGAAGGTAGTGATATCATAGGTATAGTAAGTATTTTGATGATTAATTAATTGAAAAAATGTGTGTGTTTCATCAAATGGCATATTTTACTAACAAAAGCCTGTAATCAATTAATTGTGATAAAACAAAGCAAATCAATTGGGTGATTAAAACCTTTGCCAAAGGTTCATATAATGGTGAATGAATGGAGAATGAATATTTTGAAATGTTCATAAAAAAATGAAGAAAAGCTTGTGTGAGGCATCTCTCAATGTAAGATGCTGAAGTTTGAAGCGAATAATTTGATAGAAATCCTTACCCCTATCCCCTATCATTGCAAAGCCAATTTTTTATATTATCGTTTTAAATATCAATTTCGATGATTTAATCTTTATTTTTGATTGAAAAATGCAGTGAGTCATGCAAAATGCATACTTATTGGTTTATTTTTAAAATGAGCAATATAATCTATTTGGAGAACCAACGATTTTGTAGACCCTTTCACTCGAATGTAAAAATAGTTATACAATTTCTCATCGAAAAATATTTTTCTATAATGTATTCTTACCTTTCATTAGGGATGCATCATGAAACTAACGATTAAAAGATTCCATTCTTGACTACCGAACCCTCAGTGCAATTCATGATGACATAACACTCAATTGTGGTGAAACCAAACAAAAAACTATGAACTGTGGTGGTGACAAAAATTATAAGTCGCTATAGCATGTATTTAAAGCATATAAAACAAAATACAAGTGATACATAACAAAATACGGATGGGCTAAAAACAAAATGAGAGAACTATTTCCATAAGGAATCAGGTGACGGCACACCATGCACCCGCATCGGAAAAAGTACGGCAAATAATTTAAACAGTATTAGAATTTAAGGCCGATGGATAAACCTCAGATATTTATTCTATATTTAAAATCTGTTCTTAATAAAAATAACAGAAAGATACTGAAATAAAAAGTGCCTTTTCCGATGAAAGTCAGGTAAGCGATCTAGGGACGGATGAAAAACAAATGTACCTACCTCTTTATGAGCCAGCGGTGTGAAGGCAGCGTAGCCACGCGGGAAGTCAGCTCCAAGGAACGCTGTCAAGAGCATCACAAATTCCATTCAAATGATTTATTTAACGTCCGAACTAACGTCTAACGTTGGAGTTGCCATGTATGTCAGGATTTGAAAACTATATTATACAGGGAAAAAAATTACAGCAACTCCTCAGAAAAAGAGAATATAGCGAGTGGAAAATCGCCACGGAATTTTTTTATTAATCGCTACGGTAAAATAATGGCTTGGCACTATCGCTGGGCAATTCTAAACTTATAATTAAACTTAGACTACTTAAATAACTAACTTATATATAATAGGAAAATAAACTGAAAATTACCTGTATTTTAAGGGTAAGATAGATTTTCATATTTTCATTGCAGTGGAAGTTTTACACCGATTCTTCACTTCATTTCATGTCATTGTCAAATCTGTAACAAATGAGAAAATGTTGTGTGATCGCAATTCGAGACATCAATTTATATCTAAAAATATATATCAAAACTATAAAATTAAAAAATCTCATTTGCATTGCAGCAGCGTAGCATAACACAAATAAATACACAGAGTTAACAAATAAAAATGTCGCAATCAGCAATATACATTATAATCAAAATCAGAAGTCTACTTAAGTATGTACTACGTTCAAAACCATTTTAAAACTTACCGGTAGAAGGCAGAAGTTTACACTGTCAGTGAATGCTTCTATACCGCTTCGTGTTGCGTCCGCCATCTTGCCCCTGTCAAAGAAACGAAACTAATATTACTATCGAGAACTTTCGAACTCACCCTGCCTAGTTTAAAGAGATTTATAGTGCCACTCGAACGCGTAGTGCTCTCTTTGGAAAGGTATCCTTTTGATAATATTGCTAAATAGTGAATGTATTCCGCTGCACATATTTATTCGATAAATTGAGTGAACAGCTCTATGAATATTGGTTGGTATTTGTGAAACAAATAATATTAATGCTCTTTACGTAATTGAACACGCGTATGATTTACATTAATGAATTTATTTCATTGAGCGTGAATAAGGGATACAATTTACCACAGTTTATTCGTATTAAATAATCGCACCATCGTAAAATTTTGTGAACTTAATAAAATTTATCCTTTGAAAACATTAATTGCATATTAAGTACTTAGCTATGATTTTAGCTTTAAATTCGTTTAGTATCTTAACGTGAATAAGTTTTAACCTTTGCGTTGTCATATTTCACATAGCCATTGCTATTTTGATCAAAGTAGTATTTTTTTAAATAAGTAGTTAACCACATTTTTTTTTAAATAACAAAGTACTGTCCGATACTGCCTCGAAAACATTGCTTAGAAAGCGAAATTTGTAAGCGTCAAGAATATAAGTATTTACACGACCATAGATCATAAACCAAAAAAATCGCGATAACCCTGATAAAATATCATTTAATATTTGTCGATAATATTCGGCTTTTTCGAGTTTATTCGTCACTCGACTAAGGGTTTACTGATTGATGGTTCGTAAAACCTAGAACACCACGTACCACGTCACCAGACTATAAGTCTACATACAGTGTAATAAAAAAGAATGTCGGCAATAAATAAGCCATAAAAATAAAAAAAATATAAATAATCAACGAGTCATGTTGTGTTACCAGAAGTATTCCCCACGATGCAAGTTACGATTGTCGAGAAAATATATATTTAATAACTTGTAGAAAATTCACTGTGACCTAATCCATTCCCTGACCTGAGCGAATTCCCAGAATATTATAATAAACTTTATTTCGAACTAGCTGTGCCCGCAAATTCATAGGCGTGATAGCTTTAAATGAAGGTATCTTTATTTCGCGATCCCATTTACATGATATAAACGACGTCTCAGTTTTCTGTGCAAACCCTATTAAAATTAAAATTGTAATTTCAAGACAAAGTTTTAAGTGGTCTGTTTTCTGTTACTCTCCCTACATCAACCGCAATTAGTTTTTGGCAAATATTTTCAATGTACAGTCTCGACGCTTTTTAAATTTAATTATAGTACCTACAGATAAGAAGAAAATGGTTAAGAAAAACATTTTAATCTTAAGCTATAGAATAGAAGATTAATTTCTCTCGTAGAACTATATTGAAATGGGGCATTTAGAAAAATAGATCTAATTTTTCTATGGCTGCAAAAACCGTTAGTCACACGTATCAGTACGTAACAAACACTAATTAACACCAGCTTGTTAACTTATAAATCTTCCATGTTATAATACAGTTACATCGTATTGTGTTCTTATTAAGGTCAAATTTTATACGTTCACGTCGGCTATGGGCGAATGTTGAAAAAGCTTAGGGTAATATGGTATAGAATCGATCGTGTAGCGCATGCGTGGTTACTTCGTCAACCATCCGGTGGGGCTCTCAATTTATCAGTTCCCTCTTAAATTTTAAAAGTGGTATGAGCGAATTGCGGCCTTAACACCACGCCCGTAGAACCTTTTTGCATTTTCATATAACATTCTGCGATTAGCACGAACATAAGAGCGCATTGACCGAACTACCCTCGCTGGCACGATTGCGTATAACATTATTTTCAACATACAACACAATAAAAAAAAGCTAATAACCAAGTCCACGTGTCCATATCCATGTCAGAATAAGCTCATGCACGTGAGGTAAACGGATAAAATGAACGTCGTGTACCGGTAATCGACGCATTGTGTATCCAACGTTGTGAATGGATCGCAATTTGTACGTGGATGGGGGATGCAAACGAGTGCGTTAGGCCCGGCACAAACAATCCCGCCTCATCGTGATCCTAGAGCAGTGCAAACTGCAAACAGCAAACGTCACCTAAATTTAATTACTCGACGTTCCCAAAGCCATTCCAAAATAAGTTGATAGCCGCCGTTTGACGCCAGACTGACTTAATGGACTTATCACCAAACCGTATAGGGGAGAGGTTGGAATTGCATTTTAATTAGATTAAGGTAAAGTGCAGACTGTGATTAATGAAGGGGATTGACCGTCACTCGAATATTACGACAATTAGCAAATTTTCATGAATATTGATTTATATGTTTATGCTGCAACAAATTAAGAAGCGAGAATAATGTTAATTAAAACGCGAAAGAAAAAAAGTGAAATTCTCACATAACACAGAGCACAAGGGTTTTCTATAAAAATAATGTTGTATTGGTTAGCTGACAAGGCTGAGAAACCGAGCGAGTGAAACCGCGGGGTAGAGTAGAAGCCAGTATTTTAGAAGACGCAAATAATAATTCTTTGCGATTAATTGATAGTAGTAAAGGTGCTAAATTACTCAATGAATTACAATTAACACATATCTTAATGAGCTGGTTATCTCTCTTGCGTCTTTCATATTCTTGACCTTTGCTGCGCCCTCTTCTCTTACACTCCAGACGCGAAACCAGACTCAACAGAATAAAGAAATATAAAGTACAGAAAATTATTCACTGCCGTGTATAAAAGTTTAAAACGTAGACAATCTATTTAGTATTTCCTGCAACCCATTACCTGTTGGCCGTTACAAACTACAAACAGGAAGAAAATAAAATTAAATTTTGTACTTCCATCCTGAGTGCTGTATGATATTTACAAGATAATTCAATATAGTGAACCATGTTTCCGATCGACAAACGCATTTGCAAGGGAAAATGGAACGCTATCAAAATACACTCCAGCCGTGATGCAAAGTGAACGTCATTTTTCAATAACTTAATTATACAGAGCAGATAGTTGTATTTAGCTGTAAATTTTTAACCGTATACCATATAATAGTAAGCTTTAAGTTATCACAGAATGGAATTAACAACATAGCATTACGTCACCACTCACCAGCGATGCGTAAATACTCATTCATGTTTAAATTCCAGACATATCTAGCGTATTATAATACACTGTAAAATACCACTTTGCAACTATGTAATTTATCGTCAGGAGAAAGTATGAGTAATACGAGCGGCAACGTAATAGTAAGTCGTAATACTGGTTGACGTAACATCAATTACTGCGCCAATTGAAGAAAGATGATGCGATTTATCAATGAGACATTCATGTAAGGACAATCATTTGCGCGTACGTACATTGAACATGTTATGTATGTTTCTTTTATATCGGAGAGATAATATATATTATTGTTTTTATTGAAAAATTAGAAGCTTTAATCTGACGCGCGGTGCATTTAATTGTATACGAGAAGATATGAGTTGAAAAATAATGCCAAGTTAATAAAAGAAATGTCCGGAAGCTAAACAATGCGTCAAAATTATTGGAAACAGTGCATAGAGATGAGGTAGTACTATATAAATTATCTGCTAACTATAGCACACTCTGCTCAGTATGCGATCAGACGGGAGAGTGTGAAATCACCGTTAATTTATTAATGTTTGCATCGGTCGGGTCCGATAGAGATCGTGTGGCGACAGGGGGTAGACCAGCCCCCGGTGTGAACTCATTATGTCGCATTCATATGGGAAATAGAACGTCCCTCGCGTTGGTACAATCATTTGTGATGCGCGATGTTGGTAGTTGAACGTACCGCTTTGTGAGAGTCTGACGCCTGTCTATTAAATTGAAACCCGTTTATAGGAAAAGCGCAGTCCATTTTGAATGCTGCGATTGTGTTACGAACGTACGAGATTATCATTTATAGGACTTGATATACATTTCGCTCATCAATTGTTCTCAGCAAATCCGTTTTGTATGTATATTGCGGATGTTTTGATATCACAGATGCGATGTTGAATTAAGTTCTGTACGAATAAAAGACTCACTCTGATCACCCTGGAGTAGGAATCCGAACGGGATATCTGGTTTGATGATACATAGTATATTTTGGAAATATGAAGAAGTAGGTAACGTCAATTATATGTCAAATTTTAAGTTTCTGTCTAGCGGTCTATGGTCATAACAAAGAGTATCATTTCCATAAATGTATTGTAAACATAATAATAACACTCAAACTTATGCTAGACAAATTTATCGCCTCGACTAGAGACCGGAGGTACGGGGTTCCGTTGCCGGGTCTTTGTTTAGAAATGATAACCTGTAGCCCAGTTGTGGTAATATGTCTGATAGGCTCGCCCCATGACACGTTTTGGGACTTCAAATATCAAGTGAGAGTAAGTGAGGTTATATTTATATTAAAATCTTGCAAGACTAGTAACTCAACATAAATACGCCAAAAGTAAGTTAGTACATATATCTTAGTCGGGTCACATAATCTGCAAAATAAACTGTAAGTCAGCTGACTCATTCCGCTAACAGAAAGACAGCTGAAACGTAAATCATATATTCGCATGGAGCGCACGACAGTACAACGATGCCTACCTGACCTCGGCTAAAGCTAACGGCCGCGGTGCATTCGCCGTTGCGGGTTCAACGCCACGTGGTTTTTTTGCCAACTTTTACAACCGACGACGCCATTCAGAGCCCGCTTTGCTGCACTATCGGTTTACATACAAACACAGTGGATAAATGAACGTACACGTTCTTTGTTTTAATACATGTTTATATTCCTTATTATGTACATTTATAAATATGAGATATTAACATTTTAATTACTAAATGCTATTTTTAAATTGTTTTCAATTTATAGTTATAGGTATAGATAGATTGTAAAATAAAAATGTCAAATTGAAAAAGTATGACATTTAACAGCCTGGGTGACGTCAATTGAACTTTTAAAGGCATTTGTCTTGCTTCTTTGAATGAAAATTTGTAAAAGCTACCAAACTGAAAATCACATAAAACATCATAAAAACGAAATGTTTCCTTTTTTGAAAAAAATCTTTATAAAAACTAAAAAAAAACTATTTCTAAACAAGAAAAAATATAGACTATCTTTTGTTTCTTTGCCTCTTTTATAAAGACGACATGGTGCCAATTCAAAGCTAATACCTGGCATTAAATTAATTGCAGTCTGAATCGACAATCCGTCCGTTTAATTATTCCAGCAAGAAACAGTATTTAATTACAGCCGTCATAATTGCTGCAATTACTGTAATTTGAAAATAATTATTGATAGTTTATTATTTATTTAGTATATATAAAGTAAGCCGTATATTTGATTATATACCCTTATTAACTTGGTTTGCCATTCGCTTATCTAGTATTCAATGAAGTACCTAAGGCGATCGATGGTAATAACAATTGTCGTGCATGAAACAATTGTTCGGTTAGTAACCCATTTTTTTTATTTATTAGTACTTACAAACATATAATATATACTATATACATATATGGTGTTTGACATAAAGTTGTACAGATGTATGACATGATGAATAGCCGAATACTACAAAAGGTAAAAATAAACCTGTGTCGTAGTTGTAGATATGTATTTCTTCTTAATACCTAATTTAGCCTTTTTCCCAAAAGAACTAACATAAATAGTAAGCGAACTCTGCAAAAATCTACGAAAAGATCGTGTACATGAATACTAGTTACCTTCCCGCGGTCTCGTCTGCATTTACGCCGATCTCATGTTTTCAGGAAATCAAAAATATCCTATGAACATATTTCACCCGCCCGGCAATTTACATTCAAATCCGTTCTGACGTTTCGAAGCGAGCGGTAAGAAATATACATACACAATATTAGGATTCATGTATCGACCTTTCAATCTTCTTCTTCGATCATTTTATCCTTTTATAAAACTGTAGAGTCGTGTCATTGAAAACTTTGTTTCTTGTTTGAACACCGCTAATCTCTATAATTTCTAGACGAATTTTAGACTTTAGGCTATTTGCCATTCCCAGCAAATATTTTTTATCAATTGATAATTTTGTGTTTTTTTTAATGTATTTATTTTATAACTTTTACATGTGTAGTTTTATAAAATGGCGCCTTGTTATCTGGTAAAATCGTTTTTATATATCATAAAGATTTGGTCGCAAAAAAAAATCTTCATTTAAAATCACGAATACATGTAGTTTTTAAAATTAGTAGATAGCATATTAAGTAGTTGTTTGTTCTGTAAATGGGTGTGTGCCAATTACTTAACGGTGCAACAAAGAATGCATGGGTGAGGCGCAAAGCATTTACAGCAGCTAGCAGGATAATATGTCACCCGTAGGAAGTGACATCATACTGGCTAAGGGACTGTGTCGAATGGAATGATTTCAAATTCCTGATTCTAATTTAAAAAAACATATGTACCTATTTTATGCAGGTCTAGTTTAACAATATCAAACGTCATTTGGCTAGCACATTTTCAGTTAAAATAATGCTGTTGGATTTGTCTATATTAATATAATGAATCTGTTAGTTTATTTGAATGCTAATCTCTATAACTACCAGTCGGAATTGACAATTTTACTGCGTTTAATAGCCCAATTCATGTTGGCGTCTAATTAATATCAAACTCTTCTACTCTTGAGCCAACCAAAAAGAAAAAAACTCGGAAAAAACGCCTAAGCGCAAAAGATATATAAATATTTAACCCCTAACGGTAATGCGAGTGAAACCGCGAGGGATAGTTAGTATTACTTATAAAATATATATATATATTTTTAATAATATTATCTGATGCTTGACTGCGATCCTGCTGGTACACTTGGTCCTGATGGTAAGCAGTGATGCAATCTTAGATGTTGAGGCGCACTAGTTTATTAAGAGCCTATTCACTCTAGCCTAATTAATTTAAAGTAATTAATGTAAAGTCAAATTTTAAACATGTTATCTACCGAAATATTTCCCAACGCGCCCGCCCCTGTCCGTAGTCGCACCGCCAATAAACTGCAAATACATTATAAGAAGAGATAAGAAACGTTAGGTGTGTTTAAATTATTTCAGTTTGACATTGCCACTAACACTTATCAGCCGGCTAGGAGCAGATTATGAAATGCCAGCTGACCCCGTGGTCCACAGCGTTCGCGAGGGATATTATATTGTTCCGGGATAAAAGTGTTCCCGTGCTTGTTCCATATATCGCACCCTCAGTACGATAAGGGCTTAACTCAAAATTTGCGAAATGGAGTTACGACCATAGAGAGACTAAACAAAGTACGCTCTATCCGATGAATAGTAAAACATAGTCAATTTAATGATAGAATAAGCATACCGATACTTCAGCCTCTTTAACACCGGGACCCACCCTCCCCGCTCAGTGCAAAAGTCACCCAAAATCAAGATGTGCCAAAAGTGATTTTTTAAGTTAAGCCCCTATCGTTTTGAGGGTGCGATATGTGCCAAGACTCAACCAAATCCATTCAATAGTTTAAGAGTGAAAGCGTAACAAACATCCATACATCCTTCCTGACTTTCGCAACCCTTAGTCAGATCATGAGACCGTCTCTCAAATGACCGCATTTATGTGTCTCAAATCGTAGGTATGGAGAGAAAACAATCTCACTAAGAGCTGGTGATAGGCAGAGCTAAGTTTTACGCCGTAAATACCGTCTTTATCAAAACATACTATACTTACTAGCTACCGTCTCCCGATATTACCCCTGTTCCCAAGGGCAATCTATCTCGGGATTGCTACATAGCTTTTGTTACTCGGGAATAATATAGCTTTCAATCAGTGAGAGAAATTTAAAAATAGGTGCAGTTATATAACATACGCATAAACTCACAAATCTCGCATTCTGACATACTCGTACATACAAATAATCGAATTGGGAATTTTCTAAGACTCTTATGCACTGTTTTTAAGAAATTTACATACATCTTTATCACGTTTGATGGAACACAAAAAGGATACCCACCAAAAAGTATTCTTCTATCAACAAGTATAAATATTGATGATAAATTGGTAAGCCAAAAATGCCAACAAGAGAACTGACTCAAGTACTACCGAAACAAACCGATTTTCAACGTCAACATAAGTACAATTTTGTTACACAATAAATAACATTCTTTTTAACTATAATCAAGTTAATAATGATTAATTACTGATAGACATCCTATCTATAAGCGTATAAAGGTCAATACAGACCAGACTGCGATGGTGACGCTAACATACATTTATTATACGTATTACATTTACATATATTGGGGAAAAAGTCTTTTCGCATTATAGTATGTATGAACTTGTAATAAAATCTCTTTGGCTATACTATTTGTATCTGGCTGGTTTTGGTATCATTGAAAGTTTAAATTTTAAAGAACATAATTCCAAATTCAAATTAGGAAAATGTGTGATTTGCATTTGTTTTTCGTACCGCCTAGATCAGTGAATCTAATGAAGAAATTCGATTCATTTTAAAATGTTACTACAAAAAAGGTAAAAATGCAACGCAAGCCGCGAAAAAAAATTGCGATGTTTATGGACCTAGTGCAGTGTCTGTGAGAGTAGCACAAATTTGGTTTAAGCGTTTTCAATCCGGAAATTTTGATGTCAAAGATGCACGTCGCTCTAGTCGCCCCATTACGGATAAAATGGATGCCATTTTTGAAAAAGTGGAGCAAGATCGGCATATCAGTAGTTACGACGTAGCTGAAGAACTGGGAATTGACCACAAAACAGTTTTACGCATTTGAAATAAACTGGGTTCACAAAAAAGCTAGATATTTAGGTACCTCACGAGCTCACTGAAAGAAACCTAATGAACCGTGTACTCATTTGTGATTCTTTATTACGCCGTCATGAAACCGAACCATTATTGAAGAAGCTGATAACTGGTGATGAAAAGTGGATCACGTACGACAAGAACGTGCGAAAAAGGTCGTGGTCAAAGGCCGGTCAGGCTTCACAGACTGTGGCGAAACCCGGGTTAACTCGCAACAAGGTGATGCTGTGTGTGTGGTGGGATTGGAAGGGCATTATTCATTGTGAGCTGTTACCACCAGGCAGGACCATCGATTCTGAACTCTACTGCGAACAACTGATGAGATTAAAGCAAGAAGTTGAGAGAAAGCGGCCGTAATTAATCAACAGAAGGGGTGTGGTTTTTCATCATGATAACGCTAGACCTCACACATCTTTAGCCACTCAGCAAAAATTAAGAGAGTTTGGCTGGGAGGTATTAATGCATCCGCCGTATAATCCTAACCTTGCACCTTCAGATTTCCACCTGTTTCGATCTCTTCAGAATTCTTTAGGCAGTGTCAGGTTAACATCACGAGAGGACTGTCAAAACCACTTGTCGCAGTATTTCGATCAGAAGTCCCAAAATTTCTATAGCAATGGGATCATGTCCCTACCTACAAGATGGCAAAAAGTTATCGAACAAAATGGTAGCTACATACTTTAGTTAAATGTAAATAAAGTATATTAAAAATGTTTAGAATTTTCTCAAAAAAGGCGAAGGAACTTTTTCCCCAACCTATTATATTTACAGTTTGAAAATAGAACACAAGGCAGAAAAATGCGGAAATGGCTTGCACGCCGATGCAACAGTCCTTTCGGAGAAAGCGAGACTTGTAGCCTTCATTAAGGTACTCCATCATCCAGGTGTTCAGAGCTGAGTTATAAACACCGACAGACTATGGCATTTATAAATTTACTAAGATAAGATCAGAGAGGACAGTCCCTATGCCTGTTGTCACAAGTTAGCGATAGTTTCGCTTCCTGACACTAATACTATTATGTCAGCTACGGGAAAAATATGGTGGATTTCTATAACATCTTTGGATTTAAATCACTTTGCCAACATCGGTCGAACGCAGATTAATGCATTTTTGTATCCGAGATCACTTAACGTTAATTCTTGTTGGATTGGTTTAAGATGGCGCGGTCCTCTCCATTATTTATCGGATTTCATTGTATTATTGTTTTTACGTAGTTAGTGCAAAGAAATGAAAATGGTTGGCTAACCCGAACTAATAAGATACTCTTGTTTACGTCTCGTTCAGAACGTTTTTCTACTATATCTACGCTCGTCTTAATCGCGAATGCGTGTCGGTTTTTATTTTAATCACAAATAAGTCAAAGGCATTCGCGTGCGCTCATCCAATTGTGTCCGACGCAAGATTTTTACGTATTTTGATATATTTATGATACCAGTATTTTGCTAATGATAGGTAGTTATGCGATGCAAGTTATAAGCGATGGAACGGGGCGTTTAAAATAAAATAAATAGATTGTAATATCAAGAAGACTAGAAGATCTAGAAGTCGGAGCCTTGCAGCGAATTGGCAACAAAAGCATTCCCTAAGGGGGCTGGCGTCAGGCAGACGCCCGACCGTAATAAAACGAATTGAAAGAAAGCATACATATTGTGCAGACTTCAGTTGATTGGAAAGAGGACAGCAGATGATGAAAACTAATAGAATAATAAAGACCATTTTTTAAGCCTTTGTCTGACTTAGTTGCTACCCCAATTATTAATTTAGGAAATCGGTTTACAACCTTAGTGACTGTAGAAAACATGTACTTAATCTTACATTAACAATAATATACAAACAACTGGTTTGCGTCACAGCTACGATAACCGGCAAGTTTTGTTATGAAACCGATATGAATGATATCACATAACGTTCACCCGAGTCTACTCTACGCTGAAACGTCACTATCGCAAATAAAACCACGCGAACGATTAAGACACATAGCTGCGTTGCAATCAGTCACCGTTTTCATTTAAAAAAATGGTTTCAATCTCTTTGCACCTATCAGACAGAAGCAGATTGCAACCATGTCACGGAGAAGTCCCGCCGGCGGCGACCGCCGTCTGCCTTAGCGTGATTATAATAAAAATAGTACCCTACATTTAAATGAGAACAAAAGTTTCGAGAGTGAGGCGGAAGACGAACAAAATACTGTTCCTCTCATCTCTTTATGTGCATAAACAATGTAAATCGTTGCAGCAAGTCGGGCGCGCGCGGCCCGCAGAGTCAACCGCAATCGCAACGAATCGCTCTATAAGCTTTACATTGCGCCGTTTCAACTGAACTAAATACTTGCGTTTAATTAAACGCTTGTAAATGTTAAGCGAAACAAAACGCGACTCATAAACCGACTCGCTATAATACGCTGTAGTAACGAGGTTGGCAAATGTCCAAATATATATCGAGCGACGGTGTTTATAATACTTCCCAGTCATGCCGGAGATCAACAACTCATCTTTTAAAAACGGTATTCTTTCTTATATGCGTAAAAAATGCATAGGCTAAAACTTATTACTCTTATCTAAACTCATAAAGAAAAAATCCTTACCTTGTAATCCGCACCGTACTTTTCTCTATAACTCAGAAGATCGCCCACATCTTTATTTCTATGTGCTTCCTAGATTTCAGCTCCGATCAGATTTCTGCAAACAATAAAAAAATTACATTTAATTTAAAGTATTTAAACTAACACTCGGTAGTTTTTAGAATGCTTCCAGAATGTTTCACAGTTATGAAATTAATTTGAACTTTAAAATTACATAATTTTAAGCCGGGGAAGTTTAAAATTTTACCTGGCCCATAAATACCACGAGCTTGCATGAACCGAAATTAGGAATGCCAATAAACACATATTTTCACTCCAAACTCGACATGAGCGGCAATGTAGACAAATATGCGTGTTGCATTAGCGTTCCTCTGCCTCGTTACTGTTAATCTGGAGATAGTTGATCAACAAATGTAAGTCCTGCAGGCCTACTATGAACTCTTATTGCGATTCATTTGACGACCTAATATAAACTGCCCCGCTATTTCATACCACGACGTCATTAACGCGATTCAGTTTAGGTTGACGCCAAATCAAGTCTGCAATTGGATGGCAAACTGTTTTCATTCGTTCATTTTTCGTACCATGAGGTGACATATCAACCTAAATTGGATAGTTTAAGTGTCAAATTAAGCGATCCAATAAAAGTTGCTTCTTTCTTGGCGTGAAGTGAATCGTTTTGTTAATAACTTTTAAAAAATAGTGAAAATATACGTAATTCAAGGTATTTCAGTTGAATATTTTGTGTTTCTTATGTGTTAATGTAAACAAGTGATTTGTAGAGCATTTTTTATTGTAGATGTCTGACGAATTAGTCCTTTTTGAATTCATGGAAAATGATAATTAAATAAACACAACATGGCGACAAAAAAGACGTCTAACATGGTAACAATCGGACCCCTTTTATTTGGAAGATGCAGAATTCATAAAGAGATATCGGTTGTCTAAACAATTGGTATAAGAACTGTGTGATGAACTGAGGATTTTTTATTAAAGCCCGTTGCTGTGTCTTTATTTCGGTTCAGAAATTCCCAAAGCTGCTCAAGTTTACCGAATGTTACTCTTCGACGCGATTCATCACTGTAAAAAAACCACTTAAAATACATTGGTACTTAAGTTAGGTACGCGTTTGAGGTAAAGAAGTTTGTAAGTTTACATTATGAAAATATAACATTATTACACAAACTACACAAGGATACTTGCGCCCTTATTCGTATTACCAATTATTTTAAGTCAGTGAAACGTTAAAACACTTATAAATAAAATAAATATGTACTAATAATAACACGTAATTTTCTTTCAATAATAGTTAGAGATACCTACTTTCAAAACTCTAAAAATCTCAACAATAACAACCGCCTTCTGTCAAATCCAACATGAGTGGAGGCGCGCTCTGAACTCGTCATAATCAATTTATTTTTACGACAACACTAAACAAACCTTTAAATTGTAATGTAAAAAATTATATAAATTACTATTATTTATTAGTACTAATTAGTAATTTAGTACTAAAAAAGCCTTAGTGGTATTTAATTTTATGCTCAATAGCGCAATTTTAAAATATATTTGTTGTTATTTTTACACATAGAAACCGCTAAATCATATCAACTAGGTTTCGAAACGCAACACATATGGTTCGAGTAAAAGAAACAGACTTATGCAAAGACGGTATAGCGTTATCTCTTTCTCACCACGGGCCAGAGACAAATTTCGTTCGTTCATTCCTCCGTGAGCGATTCAAACGCCAGTCAGCAAAAGGCACTTCATGGTACGAATCTTAGCGATTCAGTTTAGGCACCTAAACTGAATTGCATCGGAATTGAATGGATAAGTAAAAGTTGATGGTAGGCCTGCAGGTAAGCCAATATATATATAATATGTGCATTGTTGCACATCTGTGTTCTGTTTCTAGAACATTAACAGGATGCACAGGCAGTATCTGCCTGGTACCTGATACCGCGTGTTAAACTATGTCTATGTTGACAACACAGACTGCCTTGTTTAATCAGAAAAAACAAAGGTTTTCATTGGCTTAGCTGTTTATATGAAAAGCGGTGGAATAAAACGTCGATTAACACTTATCTCCATAACGGATAAGTTAATTATTAGATCATCGGAAAATTTGGTAAAACCGCGAGGCGGAAGCTAGTTTTGATAATTTTTACCATCGAGAAACATAAATGTCTCAATAAAACGAAAGCACGAAAACGAACAATATCGATAAAATAGAACGGTGAACTCTCCCCTCTTGGCCATAGCTAAATCAAAATTCAAACTCGTCTAGATGTTCCTGAAACTTTACTTTTATTACACTTGAATTCACCCCAATCTAAAGCTAAAAAGAGTGAAAAACCTATACCTTGTAATAATAAGTAAAAGTAACCCTCAAAAATGCTATTTAAATCATTTCCCATAGCCACGCTACGACATTTCGGACAGGCACACACAAAAGGCCACGAATGTGTTGCACAATTTTAACCCGCTTTTTATAGTCGACAACTAAGGGCGTCTGAGGGTGTTTTTTTTGTCTGGGTTCGGTTCGACTAGCTTCGACTACCTGCCCTTTGTTGGGGTGAAAGAAAAAAGCAGATGCGCTCACCCCAAGGTAACTTGAATTTCGACAATGCGAGAATTCGAGTTTCATTTTTAAAGTATTTATTTTATAGCTTGTGATTTTGTTATGTGCCGCTAAACTAAAACCGGCTTTATTCAATACTGGTACATTATACTGGTGTAGTGGAACACGCCAGAAACAGGAAAACGCTGCATGGGACGAGTAATTGCATATAGAATGAAATTATCCTTTGAGAATGTTCACAAGAGAGTGCAGTGCAACGGAACGCTTTGGTGGCATCACTTTGTCAATTACTGTGATAATGTTATGAACTTTCGTTTGAACTATGCTTCCCAAGCCTTTCAATGCATTTTCAAACGCAAAGACACTGTAAAATGTACAAATTGTGTTTGTACATATTAATGAAAATCTATAAATCTGATAAGAGCATTTCACCACGCAGTTTTTAGTTATTTTAAGGTTATGTTAGGTTTACCCTTTACGCCAAACCTCTTCCTACGTCTTTATAATCTTCTGATCTGCAAATGAGATCAGATCAATTTAATAGTTGTATAAAAAGTTAGATATTGAAATTGTACACTGAGGCATATCTACAATATCTACGGTCACGTTAGCAACTTTAATGTTAAATACAGCAACGCTCTACTTCGCATAACGGAACGTCGCGTGGTTGCTTCCATAGCTTACTTTTTGAGACCTTGCATCCAAAACGGAACATTTCAGGAAATACACATCATATGTGGTTCACATTATGAATATTGATTGATAAATATATATTCAACGGCGCGGAATTATCTAGTTCTATAATTACAATATGTATTATGTTAATAGTGAGATTATTTTTTATGTAACTAAAATGCCTATTTTAACAACGTAAATATTTTTCTCTCTTATTTGGCCCTGTCCAGCAATATTAATAGAGGACATGACAAATTCGGATTGACAAATAGGTCGTACGCAAACTAAACGGCTGCAAATTAGAAGCCACAGTGATCCACCGGACGGCCGGTTCTGTTACGCATGCAAAGTCGCCCATTCAAATTCGATCTTAAGATTCCAAGTCACGTAACTTTGCACTTCAAGTTCCCATCGTTACTGCCCGATACAGAGGCGTTGAATAGCAACATTCATTCGTGGCTGACATTCCGTCTTCAGCAGCCAAATGAAAGTCTACTTTTAGCGGTAGAATCGTAAATAATTAATTTATGAAACACGCAGGACTTACAAACATGAGGATTACGTAGGCAGGTATAATATGTTTCGAGTCCATGACGTCATATCCTCTCGTGCCCGCCAGCCCATCAACTGAATGGTCGACGCTTCGATAATTGTGACTTTGAGCAAGGTACCTACTTACTTACACTAGTGCGCTCAGTCACCGTGTAAATGTCGTTCCGACTATTAAGTACGATTGTGACTTTGGAATTATGTGCAGTAGTTCAGAAAGTGAAAAGAAAACAATCTTGCCTTGACATATATTTAAATATGTATTTATTTTTATCATCGAGAATGTATTGTATTGGTTGACCACTATTTAGTTGATAGTAAAGTTGAGATACTCCTAGGTGTTAAATTTTACAAGAAATGCAATGACCTAACAAAATACCGTGTTTCAAAAATATACTCCTAATCGATTCATTTCAGGGATTCACAAGTTCGCGACTGCACATTCTGCGCAATATCCAATACGTATCTATGCCAGCCAAAAATGCCGCAGACATTGCAAAATAGGTAAAGTTAAAAAAACGACTACTCCACAGTCCACACCACCCCCACATAGCTCGATACAACACTGTAAGAGGAGGGGAACTAGGTACTATACACAATTCGGCCGAGGGTGGACACGAAAAGTAGCTTTACAAATAACGCGCAGACTGAATTGTATACATGTAAGATATATGCATACCGTTGTCAATTCAATCAGCGTGTAAATTGGAATAACAGATTATTTTGAACACGGCTTGAAAGTAAGCCATTTATACGTCTGGTTCATTGCTTTCATTCCACTGATTGTCGTACTCTCAGTTAGAATATTTTGGACCTTGGCTTTGTCACTTCTAGAGTTATCAGTCTAGCTCGGATTTCTGTTTTTTTGTCCACCTTGGCTACATGAGTCTCGAAACTTAGAATTTCGATGTTCATAGTTTTCTTTAGGATTCATTTCAATTTTCGTAAGAACTACCGTCTTGCCGTCAATGCATAAATGTGTTCCAGTATCGATATTATAAACGGGAAGGTATGTAATCTAAAGATGTCCTTATTAAATTCATCCAACCTAAAGATTTAGCATTAAGTATAATACTTATGCAATCTCGTTGCAGCCGAGAGTGTGATGAAGGAGGTGTGTTTTATGAAGTCCTGTGCGCATCGGTTACCCTACATAATGAGCTGAGAGAAATGTTCGCTTGCCTCGACGTTAACAATTTGTATAAAATTACCCACAAGCATGCTATAATGAGGTCTTTTACACGCTGCATTTCTGATGGTTAAATTTAATCTTCCCAAAATATATAGCATCAACATAGGCCACGATTTTTATTCATAAAACATAAAATACGCTGATGGCTTGTTTTGCTAACATCACGTTATGCTATAGCACAAGTTTTTTCACTAGGTGCCATATTAAGGAAATCACCGCTTTTCATATAGGTAACCAACTATCCCTAAAAGTGGGAGGATGATGCATTATGGTCGTATATAGTAAACCATCTTCAGCGGTGTCAGTTCAAAAAATGATGCGATATGCGAGTTTTATTAAAAGATCAATAAATATTCAATGCATGAATATCCAATTCCAAGACGAATGCAAGAGAGATGAGCTTTCTTCGCATACCGGTCGTTGCGTGTTCGGTGCGCCGGCGCAGTGGCTTCGTTGCACTCCACTTAGCACGCGGCCTGCGTCTTCACATGTACATAATGAGTCCCGCGAACAAACCAATTCTTCATTTGCACATCCTTCTCATTCCTTATGATACTCCTGGTTGTTAATCTTCTAAAAGTAGAATGACTTGGGAAACTTGTTACATCACCTGTTATTTATTTGAAATGTTACTTTTACATGTTATAATTGTTAAGAGCCGTATGCATCTCTCACACCATATTCAAAATGTAAGAGTAAGTGAACGAGACAAAGAAATATCAAAAAGGTATATGACAACATTTGTCTCGTTCCCATACATGCTCTCCACCAACAACTTAATATAATATGTCGGTTGAAAATTACTATAAAAAATATTAATGCTCTTATTTGAGCTTAAAATAAAAAGGAAAATAATTCCTATAAAACTTTCACTATGAACTTACCAGGTCATTACACAATTTAAATGGTATAAAAGCTTGTTGCGAAATTCAAGTATGTAAATAAAATCATTGAAAGGTTTAACACACTTTTATTTAAAACTATGATACACTATACCTACCTATAAATTTGTTATTAAATTGGAATAAAATTATTGTTAAGTACTCGTAATTACTTAATTTGATTTTTTTTAAGTTAAAGTCAATCTGTTGAAGTTATTGAATTTACCGACATGTTTATTTTTTATCAGAAAATTAGTATAATGACGTTACAAGTTGATAGTAAAAGTTTTAAAGGATAAATTTATTTTATTATGTTTAATACATTAATTTAAAAGTTTGGTTTTAAAAAAAATATTATCTTTGATTTATTAAACTACTTAGTTTTACTTATTTCAGCTTGAAGCTTACTTCTGCCTTAAGAAACACCGTTCCGGCTTTGATTTTGAAGTCATCGTTCTCCTAAACAGGTTGCAAGCCAATGCTTTTGACGCCTATCTCGCCAAATTACACAAGTCAAAGTTAACCAAAGATGCTGCATTCTCAAACAATTTAGCCTCAATATCATAATCGAGGACATCAAAAACTCCAGATTACTACGCCAACATTTGCCCTTTTATTTGATGTCCATATTGAAGGAGCATACAAAAAAACTTGTCCGCCATTTTGGCTATTCCGCCATGTTGGATTTATAATTTCGTACTACACCTAACCATGCATTATGTAACCATGTATACAGAATTTCAGCTCAATCGTTTGAAGATATCTGCTCAAATCGGATGGGGTTGCGTCGATTCATCACAGAGTTCCTATGGCCGCCTTCCAGCTCCATCATTAGGTCAGCTCCATGTCATCATAATATTTTATTGTCACGCGAATCGCGATATACATATTAATAAGCGTGGTTAATTTCAGCTCAATCGGAAACAGGGAAGTGGGTCAAATTTTACTTCCAAGATACCACCCGAACAAACATACAAACATGGTTAGAAGTATATATTGCAAGTTAAGTAAAAGCTTGTAAAAAACAGAATAAAATGAATAATCTATTAAGATTATTGTCTTATCCAGTGAGTATTGATTTTATCGATAACTGAACTATCAGAATCAATATTCAACGCGTCATCTATAAAATTTTGTTTATTTATAACAAACACAACTTTCTTAGTATGAACGTAACAGGTTAAGAATAACATTGTTTCGAATGGCTCCGTTGGACCGAGAGGCCCTGAGAGGCGGCTGCGACTGGTCATTGGCACGAGGTTGTGAAGTGTTAGTACGCGCGTCCATCTCTCGACAGTAACTGACCTAACGCTACGCACACCTTCGTTGCACACAAGGGTCGCATTGCACCTGGCGACGCAGCCGACATTCGTTTTTATGCTAGCTATCTGTCGGTGGCAGTTTATTTTAATCGTGCGCGCGCAGATGGCGCAGGCGCAGGGGTCTCACGCTCCGTTACCGTTGTCACAATTATGCACCCTAATGGATAACGCATAGGGTGCAGATAGCATCGACCCGCTCTCCAGGCTTGCGTTGTAAACAAACCGGGTGAGGGCAATGGCTGCCTGCCACACCCCGCACTCTGCCGCACCGAACGACGCCATTCAACCGGGAAGTTCACGATTTATTTTTAGCGTTCCTTGAAACAACCAAAGCTGATAATATAACGCAGTCCAACGAGCCCGACTTTCTAAATATCACGTAAACATTTCAGCACCGGTTAGCGGCTTGCTGTTGTCTTGTAAACAACAAACGTAAGAGACGCGGGCAGCGCGGTGGCGGCGGTTACATTTCAAAATCGGTCGTATTGGTAAAGCACCAATAGGAAGTCCGCCTAGCTTAGTTGACGCCAAACGTGATAGCTTTGTTGTTTGGGCGCGGAGAGCACGGCCACAATATTATCATTGTAATAATTATTAAATAATAACACTGGAATATACTATCAAAGCAAAAGTTAGAGATAAGGAATTAAATAGGCACCTAAATCAATGTCAACGGCGAGGCGGCGCAGGCGCGTCGGCTCGGCGGCGTGGGCGCATAAATACAAGAGATTTCTCTTACTTCAGAAAAATTTAAATTGCCCCCGGGACGAACAAACAAATCGCGCCGCGTTCACAGGAAATAAAACGTTTCGTGCTGCTATTTTTAAAACCGGTCTTGCGAATATTAGAGATTCATCAATAGAAACTAGTACTAGGAAAAGGGTGAGGTCGCCGGGCAGGTGTAAGTACAAGGTTCAACAGCCTCGGCACTGCGACAAATAAGCGAGGGTCGCTCATGGTCGTCGGTAGCACTGATAGGTCGTATGTATGGGAACCAGAACCACGCGCACCCGTACCATAGTACCGTTTCATCGGCATTGACATTGCAGTTGCTTCGGCCGTCAAAGTCAAAACCCTTCAACGGCCAAGATCACGGTACCGCTTCCGAGATTCAGTGAATTGATGTCTTCGGCAGCGTCAGCGGCTGCGGCGGACGGGCAGGAGTCAATGACCCGAGGGCAAGGCGCGGGAGGGTGCGTGCGCACGCAGCCGCGCCCCGCCTTTATTTATTACGCTACGCGCGGCGCGCGCGGCGCCGGCAACGCGTCGCGGGGCGGAGGCCGCATTCCGGGCGCCCGGCGCCGCACCGGGTCCGTGGTACGCTGCGAAAATAACGCGCAAAGTACCAACTTTCCGATGAGCCGACGCCGGAGATCCAGTCACACTTTAAAATAAACTAACTCGAACTTACTCAGTTTCGGGAAGCGGACCGCAGCCAGCACGTGCGTCTTCCTCGTGCATCACTAGTAACGCTCTGCTCACAACGACACCAAAGTCACTGTCCATGTTTGTAGAATATCGATTGATAAATTCAATAATTGTTCCGGTGCAGTTCGAGAGCTCAGATGTTAACACAGAAGTTCACATGGCGCGCGCGAAGTGTCGTGACAGAGCGGTAGAAAGCGCGTCAGCTTCGATGGCGATATGACGCATTAGTGAGCGCGCGGCGCGGTTCTACAGAGTGCGCAAGCAGACGGGCGGAGAAAAGGGCGCGGGGACCGAGGAAGCGCCCCCCGCGTTGGCTCCGTGCTGCCCTCTGCGTCGGGCTCATCGACCGCGCTCGCCCTCGCGCCTTCCTGCAGCACGATGTGGCTGCCATGCCACTCTCACTGTACCGCAACACAACGCGTTTTCGACCGTCAATCCCATCCTACATCGTTGGAAACGTTGCGACTCTTATGCTCTTTATGCCCCTACAGTGAAGCCAGGAACTCATTCGTGACTACTATACAGACAATCTTTAGATTCTTTCAAGAAATATAATCATCAATATGATTTTATTTGGCTATAATGATCGGTTGATGTAGAAAACTCAATCAGTGTTATCACACAGAAGGACTATCGTTTTATTTGGTACCTAAGTACCGACACAATTCAGTTCAGAAGTTAATAGTAGTAGTATCCAACGTGTAACCGCAGGCAGTTAGCAATGCGGCGAATCGGTCGGTTTCGATCGCAAGCATGGCATGTATCACAGAGAGTCAAAGGAATTCTGTGTCGAGCCAAAAGCCGCGGGGCCCGTGACCAGTAATGGTGGCTAACGGGCCGAGCGAACGTGTCAACAACCACGCACACGTTGTATACGACTTTATGATACTACAAAACCGGCACTCAATTTACACTAACATAATTATATTAACCTCTTGCTGCATAGTGTGCATCGAATTGCGAGATTTCGAAAGAATACATCCCGAATATAATATGTCAATTTCAATGTGCGGATTTGAGCTATATTCTATTTACCTCATGCAAAGATGTCTATAGTCTAAAGCCGCCTTAGCTTTTTCTGTGGCATTCAATGGACTAGTTTTTTTTTACTCGACGTACGCTTGAGTAAGTACGCCGCCGAATAGGAACTAAAACGCGCCATTGTAGCATCTCTAACGGGTAGTCATTTGGAACAGATTGCTCGGGCAGAGAGATTCGTACGAAATCAAAAGTGCACAGGTGATACCTAGATTTTTATAATTTGTTCTGGTACATCCGTTAGATGTGAGTAATTTGAGCGGTGATATTTATTGAGTCTTAACAGTTAATATATTCGACGATACGACTTTTCATAACGGACAAATATAGCGGACTTATTATAGTTATGTATTATCTGAATTGTGAATCACGCTCATTCGAGTTTCGCGAGCGTACGAATCAAGCTCGTTGTATATAATTATTGGTAGGGCGTTCCTTTTGTGAGTTGGATATAACTGAGTCAGCAACTTGTTCGGTGTGACTTTTGTCCCTTAAATTTTCCACCCGTTTACTTGAAATGATCAAAGTTGCTGAGAAGATTTCAGTATGTTAGTTCTTTCTTTTACGATTAATTCGAAACGAAACCATTAATTAGTTTAAAATGAAAAGCAGCATCTCGTGAATTACTGACTGAAAAGTATTGTATGTCCTATCTTACGATCGGAAGTAGCTATTGACCAAATACCATTGAGATCGGTTTAGGCGTGTGATGTTAACAAACATGTGAGTACGAAACATTCGCATTAATAATATGAGAGTGGATAGGGTAGATATCTACTTGGCCGATTTTTTATCTTGCAAATGTTAAATAATGAATTCAAAAAGCATTTCCGTGTGTCTCTCAATAGTCTAAGCATGAGATAGGGACGGCACGGGCCGCCTACGCAGAACACACAGAAATAGCCGCGCGCGCGCCGCCTCTGAGTCAGCACAGACAATGGACTTGGTGTCCCCGCCTGCGACAGCTTTCGCCAATAACAAATACGTCACTACAACTATTTCGCAACTTGTATCTGTAGGCGTAATTCTCTGTATTTGCCACTAAATCATCGTAGCTTACAGCGCTGCAGGCGTAGGTTCTACATTGGTGCCTACTATAAAATTGTAACTGCCAGCTTATTTTTAACTTCATTTTTATTATTTTTGGGTCAAAGATTTGACCCTTTAAGATTACAATTGAAAATTGCACACACGGTATGGTTTTGTTGACAATGCAACATCAGCTAAGTGATGGCGTTACTCTTGTAAGAACAAAATGGCGAACACGTCAAGATGGTGATTAATAATTTCCTAACCGACCCCTTGACATGCGTATCAAGTGAAGGGTTTAACGAATAAAATAGGATAAATAAGTTATATCACTCTAAATATAATATGGCGAAAGCTCCTAAATGGCGGACAAATTATTTTCCAAAGGTTTAAAGGCGTAGGTAGGTACTCATAAAAAGTACAAAAATAAGGTTATTACTTATTCAATCTAAATTTTATTCAAACCATGTACTAAATGGAACAGAATAAGTTACTTAAGGTTTTTATAAACGTAGCGCAATGTCAGACAGCGTATTGCGCAAATTGTAAAGAAAATACCTACTTTGGCACTTCGGCACTTACTAACCAACCAATTTATGTCCAACGTCCAACGAAATTAATTAGGACCTACGAACACGAACATTTCCCGTTTCAAACTTTTAACATTTCATTTATACTTAGTTGCCTCATTAATTCATTCGTATTATTTATTATTTATTCTTACTACATAGGTTAAATTAAACCGAAAATTTGACTAAAAGTTACCTGACTACTGCACATCCAAAAAGAAGGAATTATGATTTTAGCAGCATATAGGCTATTTTTGAATGTTTGGGTGACATATTTGGCTGCGCCACAATAACAATTAAAAGCTAAATATTACATTATTTAAAAAACAATGTTCAATAGGGTCATGACAAATTTTAGAAAAGTTGGTGGCGCGGTGAATAATTCTGCTTTCTGCATGGCTTTTCACTAAGGAAATGACTTTTTACAGTATTTTTGGAACGAAGTTCCTTATCGCACGGTACGGATTGGGAGCTAGGCGAAAAAGAGTGTAAGAGTTTTCCATCACGACCATAGTGTCGTTCATCGACATCAGCGCGTTTGCTATTAGCCATTCCTTTAATTCATTTATTATTTCTGCGTTTCATTTAAATGCCGACTCTAGTATTACATTTTCCGGTATTCGTGACAATAAAAAAATTATATCATATGGTCCAACAAACAAGCAGAGGTCCACCTGATGGTAATTGGTCAACGCCGCCTATGGACATTTGCAACAGAGCATACAGTGGGGCATCGCTAATGTGTTATCGACACAGATACACGAAGTTGTTAAATCACATGTGCCTCTAATTTCATCGGCAACCTTACCTTTCTAACCAAAACATTGAAATACAAGTGCACTATTGCTACATAGATTGCTAGAAACATTATCCTTCCGTTTAGTGTTGCTAGAGTCGTGTAATAAGGTAATTTGTTACAAGTCTCAGATCCGCAGCCTCGATCGCTTTCCGAGGGAACGAATCATTACCCGAAAATAAATATTACCTTTAGTAATATCGCAGAACATACGCGATCTGTGTCAAATTTCATTGAAATCCGTTCCCTAAATGGTAAGAAACTTGTAAGGAGTAAGTTCTCAACAAAAGTTATAGAGCATAATAAATAAAATTCACTTCTGTCCTATTTATTTATTGATACAAGTTTTACTTAACAAGCATGTAACAAAGTTTTAACAAGTGTTAGTTAGTTGCCAAATGAAAGTTGAGTTACAACTATTGACAACTAGTCTTTGAGATCACGATAATTATTGTAATCCTTCAGATATTTATTTAAATATGTAGACTAGTTGGAAACTAAAACTATTGATAGGAAATAATCAATACGTAGCTTCAGTTGCTTTGACCTTTATAAGTGCCCTTCACGGGCTAACACAAAATATGATTTTGAATTTCGTTTTTATTATCTTAATACCGCTCCGATTCTCATATTCCAAAAAGAATTGCAAAAACAAAAAACACAACGTTTAACCAACAAAAGAACTCATACGTTTAACAATATTGTTACGTTTTCAAATGAAAATCGTTGTGGGAATATTTACAAAGTAAACGAACACAAAAACAACTGATGATATTTTTCTTACTCCTGTACCAATAAGGTGGGGGCAATCGTTACAGTAATTTTTGCTTTGAAAACAATTGACAACACTGGACAAATAACGAAAGGCCTGGGGTTCATTTTCTTTAAAGTTTTCGGTGAAGGAAAAAATCGTGAGGAAACCATAGCACGGTGGTAGTTATGGTTAGGTAGGTTCCTACTTTAAAGTACCCGCCTGGTTATAACCCTCAAGTTGAACATCTGTCTTTAAGCACTTTCGCTGATACACTTCAGATCCAGATTCTTTCTGGGCTTTGTGTCCTTACCGCCGTCGGTCACATTAATTGCCATAGACAGAGGTTAATATCTAGTTAAACACTACCTTAAAATAAGGAATGCGCCCCCGACCAAGTTTTAAAAAATGAGCTTTGAGCCTTTTAGGTCCAGTAAATAAAAGTTAAAAAAGATTGTTTAATATGTCCAAGCTCCAGCTTTTGCATCCGTTAGGTACGTTCTTTGATATGTCACATATCTTTCGTTTATTTTTATCGCTAAAGGATTCCTTTGCACACGGTTTGGGGTGGTTTTGAAATTTCACTCCGTAAAAAAGAACTCGAGTCTCGTCTAACGAATTCTGGTACAGAGAAGCTAATTAATTTCGATGGTTTGTACGCATGTGAAACGAATAGGATATTTTTTTACGTTACATCTGCCAGAACTCTAAAACATAAAGATGAAGCTCATTTTTAACTAGAAAATCTCTCCATAAATTCTTTTCATTCCATTTTATCCATAAAGCCCATCATGTCTGTTTTCAATAATTAAAGAATGTCGCAATATGTATGCTCTCTGTCCATTAGGCAGGCATATCGCATTACTTAGTATAATATACTTGGCATACTTTTACGTACTGTCACATGACTGACACCACCCCTCTTTGAGAATCCTTTTGTTGACAACTTAGTGTAACATGTCTGCACGGGGGGTTAAACTCTCAAGGTGCCTCTTACATTACGGCAACCTTTGTGGCAGTAATCGTAGCCGGTATCACAGGTTATAAAGCATTCACTCCATAATTCCATACACTTATACTCCGCATACTCAACAACCATGTATTTGGTCCTACTTGTAATTAAGTTTAAATATGGAGCGATTGTTTCTACACGACCAGCCATCTTGAAAAAGGTTTGCCATTATTTTAATGTCTTTTTGCAAGGCCTGTTAGACTCGATGACAAATATTGAAGACATTAACGTATGGCCACAGATACGCTAGCGACAACATAATTATGGAGGTACATAAAATAGGACACCATGCATGTAAAAAAAAAACATGAATGAGGACGCGCCGATGCTATACTTAATTTCCAACCTCGGTTATAGAGCAATTTATAATGCATTACCTACCATTTCATTCATCGCTTGAAATATCGCAGGGGGCGTACTGAGTGCACTTATTTCCAGCAGGTATAGGGCATGGTTTAGTTGACAGCTTCTGTCAGCGCACCACCAATCAAATCCTTCAATAGTTGGTTTGTCACGTGACCAGGGGCTCGTTTCCGCTAACTGTCACATTAAACGGATCGTTTTTATCACAAGTTTTAATTTAATTTCACCTGTTAGTTCTGATGTTTGGAGCAAATCTTTAGACTAAATTTTATACCAGGCTTAGTACTAAAATAATGCTTCCGGAATGTACTCGTATATGGCATACCGTTTTGTTCTTATTAAATATTTTAATGAATATTAAGTATAAATAGATTCGATCTTAATTATTGGTGAGAAAAACTGCACTAAAAGCAAATATCTTCACAATTCAGTCGTGAAATTTATTTTTGTAAGTACGATCCAAACTATTTACACCTGTAGCAATGCGTAGCCATTTTTTACGTTTTGAGGTTATTAGTTATTATTGTCAATATTAACATTACTCATTGACCGTTGCGATTTATGCGATGTTCTGCCCCGCTTCTGAATAAAAAGACATTTTGCAAATTACCATGAAAACGCTCTATTATCTTGTAACTTTGTTTTTATAGCAAGACTACTAATTTTTTTGCCTGAAAGCTCTGTTACCATTATCATGGGGCTTAACTTTTCCTTTTTATATCTTTATTGGTGTATCCTATTCTAATATTATAAACTATAAAATAAATTTTACAGAAGTTTCACTTCTTGATACATACACATACAGATACATGCACTCTGTATTAACTGAACATTATTTGTATAGTTTAGCTGGGATCCGATTTGGGTCAATTGAATCGATTTTCAAAAAATGTTACGTTAAACACTTTTGTATCATGCTAATTATTTCATATTCTACATTATATATTTTTTCGTTGGTTAGGTGCGATTGGTTTTAAGGGCAGTCAAAAAAAGTTTATACGATCGCTAGGTAAACGTATGTGTCTTACAGATAAAAGCCAAATAGTTACAAAGATTAGAGCGTTCGTAACCTGGAAGTTTATAAACGACAAAGCAGTTGTTGCCTGTAAAAAATATCTTTCAGCAAATTATCCTCAAAGCACCGCTAGAACCCACTTCCCTGAATGCATACTACTTGATTAATTTTATTGCAGCCCGTACCAGTTTTCTTGTATTCATGTTTTGTCGTAATAGTACCTTACTTACTAGCTACTTTACTAGCTTTAGTTAAACAAAACAGGAACAGGATTTTTTTACGTCAGTAGTACCAAAGAACTCGAAACTAAAGTCTACGATGATGAGTTTCGGGGAGCTCATCCTCAACCTAGGCCATAGTAACCACTTGTTATCAAGCGGACCGCATGATTCTATGCTACTCTAGAAGTATGAAAAATACTTTAGACAATTAAATATTGTCACAATCAAAACACTATTAATAAACTATTTCCCTATATAATTATTACTAAGTAAGAAATACAAATCCTATAAGGAAAATGATAATGCTAACAATATAACATAGTAAGCTGTAGGTTCATTTATCTGAAAGGCAACACACTTTGCTAGCGTGTCCTTGATTTTGAAAAAGCAGGCAAGTTCAAGATTCACATTCTTCTGCGTAGTCACAGAAACGTTGGAATGAAGATTCAATAAACAAAGACCGGTCTTACTCAACCCACAACACATTTATATGGAAATTTTGAGACACGCCGACTTGTGGTGTCCAAAGTTTAACAACTCTAGTGGAGAATCTAAACCAGTCCACCGCCAAGACTCAAGTGAGATGCCAAAAACAGATTCGGGAAACTCGCACATCTGTTGTATTATATTATTTGTGTACCGTTCAATCGCATGTACTTTAACTACAGTGAATGAATTACATTTCACAGATGTTAGATCAATTTTATGTCTGCACACATCTCTTCCTGAAAGGCGTCGTCCCAAATTATCTCCAGTCAATTTCAAGAAGGCGTATCGAGCAGCCAATTCAGCTCACTAAAGTGCGGTTACTCAAATATTTCTCGAGTCGAGTGCTTGGCAAACACGTCTAGTGCCACATACTAATGCGATGCTAATCATTACGCCGGACACATATTAATTTCAGTACGGCACTTTAGCTCGGCAGCCGTGCGACAAAAGCCTCCAATCGGTAACGGTCTAGGTCTTCGACGAAAAGAAACCAGTGTAGCGGGCCTACATGCCCCATGGCGAACATTTGCATCGCTTTGTGGTGTGAACTCATTTTCTTCGCGCCAGTTGCACCGATGACATATCACGAGACAAAATTCAGACCACAATATTATAATTTAAAAATGTATACATATTTAACGTTAGCTGTAAATATTAGCAAAACATTTTAATGGCAATGTAAGAACAATTAGCGACCATTAGAAAAAAATGCAAGCGTGGTAAGAGTACATAAGCGAACTAGTAATAGTGGATTTTTTAATGAATTGTTTCCGCTGAACCAAATAATGTCCTACATAAGGACATTACGAACCATCAAAAAAATATGCCGTATACCGAAAGATAAGCGAGATCAAGCTTCTACTGTAGTCGTTAAAAATATTAAGCGGCGTCTCGACAGACCTAGGCGGAGATAGTGGGATGAGACAAGAACTGACGGCCGACAGCATCCAAATGAGATAAGTCTGGAAAAAGGAAAGAAAATGGAGATATTTCTCCCACAGCGGACAGTGAGAAACTAATTATTTATTGCAATACGGTTTAAAGAGAATTTGTTCAGTTCCTTGTACCAATAGAATGTTTCGAAATATGAACCGCCGGATAGAAATAATTAAAGCTACTGTATTGAGTCTGTTATTGTTGCTGCGTGCATTGTACTATCTCATCTAACTGGATTTTCAACCGCTACCAGAGCCTACAACTTTTTGTCATAAGTATATGACAAAAATATATACGTGGATCCTAACCATCGGTAGAGCCCATGATTCTTATTATATAAAACTAGTAATACATTGAAAACCGTTACCAACTCCAGGAGACGAAATATATTTTTACCTGTAACTTAACTTTTAAGTATGAAATGTCTTAGAAGAGCGGGATCTCCTAACACAAGCAAATCTTTGCTTAAAAGGAGATCCCAATAAAACATATATAACCTAAGCTAAGTTTTTGAAATAAATTTATTTAGTATTTATCTTTGATAGATAATGTCAAGTAGGCCGACAAACAGACAATGCGTTGTCCCCCTAAGATGTGAAATTGTATAGTTTCATGTACCTGTAATTTCACCGGTCTCCTGACCATTTTAACCGAAACACAGTAATACAAATACACCACTGTTTCATAACAAAAATGGGTATGATAGTAGTTGGTAGCACTTCTCCGGAAGAACTCTGTACTAAGTACTCTACTACTACATAATGGCATGGGTTAATAAAAGATTGAAGACTGCGAGGTCTTCTCACACGTTCAGTTTAAAAAGGCGTGGTGTAAATAAAATGAGGCGCTTAAATTTCACGTCTCTAGCAAACAATCCAGTTCCATGACTACAATTTAAGAAACAATTTCATCGCATGGCTTGAAACTTTTCTTTTTGAAAGGCGTCCTTATTGTCAAGAAAATTTCAGCTCAAAAGATTCCGCAATATATATAACCATAATACAATTTTTAGTAATGTTTCCTTTTGTATTTGTATTATATCATTTTCTACATCCCTTGTGTCCGCTTGTAACAACAGCGAGCTTTTCATAACTGGAGCAAAAATATATTTCGCTGCACCTTCTTCGGTTCAAGAGATGAGAGTGCATGTATACACACCATATTGCAATCTCCTGCAATCTTGTCGAGTGTAAAAGCGAAATAGCGAACTACACTCGCCTCTGAATTCGTCTCCGCGAAGCCTGCTTTTCGCCTCTCCAATCTCGCCGTAATTCTTGTATAAAAGTTAGTAAAAAGCGCATTTTTTTATTTTTTTTACACAGCCTAACAGCTTTTACAGATGTATTCATTTATAAAGGTTTCAGAATAAATAGTAATCTATCTGAATTCGTTCTGGCATCACGACATGATTGATTAACAAATTTCCACACACTTTTCCTTCCTACTAATTTACCAATTATTTGTAAGTATAAATTTACTTTGTGTCTCATGTCATAGTTAATAAATACTAGGTATACTAAAAGAATATAATTGGAAAACAACAGATCCTTCAAGAACGCAGGCAGACCGCCGGAGGGGGCAAGGTTATTTATATTTTTATTTCCAGGAGTTGTAAGATATTAGCACGATACCTTGCAGCCAGTATTTCTATTACTTCTGAGCAACTTTTAAATCCAAAGTTAAAAGTTAATTAAAATCTTTATTTACATTGAAGTTGAAATAACAAACAGAATACAGCTCTTGAGCAGAAATATTGCGTTATATTCCCTATAAAATTCCCGTTTAAAAAATGCTCAGTGATGATTGTGTAACTAAAAGCTATCAATAAAGCGTTAACTGAATTCGTTTGATGTATTATTTTTCATTTAACACTTTGTAGCAAAACAAAAGGAGTTGATACTTTTTTTTTTGCCTGTAGTTAATTAAGAAGAAAGCTCGGTTTTCAAAGAGGGCAGCTCTCTGTGTTTTGCTATGTTTGTCGCTTTTTGGTACATGCGTGGATATAATTATGCTAAAGGTAAAACGTTTTCTATCGAGGTATCGTTATCTATCGAGTTTGTTTAGTTAAATTAGTTGTTTAGGTTAAAAGCATTGCAAAACAAAAGCTCCTAGCCATAATAGATTTTGTAGTTTACTAAAATACATATTGTTCAGCACGGTAGCATAAACAGTTTAACAAATTCAATTAATTAAAGTTTGATAATTACGGGTTCCTTTTGAAACCAACGGATTTTAAGCTCCGTCGAAGGCGACTACGATAAAAGCCTTTATCTGTTTCTCCCATTGTAAGTGCGGATGAAACGTTTTCAATAGTTTTCAATGCGGTTTTCAGTTTAAAAGTTTCAATCCCACCTGTCTAGTGGATTCACTCGTCGGACAGTTAATTAAAATTACTTCGGTAGCTATCTGCCTACGTTTTAATAACATCTTGCGACAAAAATATTTGTTTTTCAAAACAAACATCGCCACTTTTACTCTTTATCTTTAACTCAGTATTTTATTTGCGTGATAAAAATAACAAAGGATGTCAGCCGCTGCATTTAGGAGCACGGTGCATGTATAGCTACATGAAATGCGACTATGTTTACATCGATGAGATATGCGAGAAAGAGTCAGCATGCCAGACAGGGACAGGCGAGTTGAGCGTGGGAACACTCTTCAATATACCAAGTATGAAGTGACTACATTGAGCCTGAGGCAAGTCAGTCAGGCAACAAGTTGTCGGAAAAATGTTGACCGTGCGGGTACTTAGTCATGGCTTTCTAAAGGTTTGCGAATTCAACGGAACACTTTCATGAAGAAGTCGCGTACTTCTGGACTTACTACTTAAGTACCGGTGGCTATTGAAAATAATTGAGTTACAAACAGTCGAACACTCCTACTATTATACAACAAAATTGCGCGATATGCGTCGTAAGGGTACAACGTAAACATTGGAAAACAATAAAAACAATCATTAGAGTGGACTTTACGGCGAGACGCAACGCAACGATCGGTAAAGATCATAAAAACAAGACCACGCTATAGGTTTATAAACTAGTCTTGAAACAACACGAAAGCACAGATTACTTATACGAAAGGCTAAGCAAAGATCGAGTTAACCCTCGACCGAGCAGCGGTGGCAGCATATATTGATTTGGCATAAATGCTAACTCCGGCCATATTTCCATCATAATATCGTCGTCATTGTAAGAAATAGTGTCAAAACAAATTGTTATTCACTAACTCGAGGGCGAGCAAAACAAATGACTGCATGTTTGAACTTTGCATCTATAAATAGTAATGCATCCAAAGAAACTTAGAAATATACCATGAAGGTGCCCCGAATATGAGTTAAAACTAGTCAGTTGTGCATTGAAATAATGATTGCTGATAAAAACTGTTTCCGTGTGCAATGAAGAGAACTCAACAGTTCAACAACAACCGTGGTCAGGCGGGTTCCATTCTCGGCCTCGTTATTGCTCTTTAGCCTTTCGCGTTTCGCCCGAATCCGTGGCCAAACGCAACCCCAAATAATGAGAAACAAATACAACCAAATGTGGATACCATATTAATGCATATATTGTGCTTTGCCAAACCAAATCGAAATGAATGAGTAACTCTTTGAGCAGAAAATATTTATGCCTCCGGGAAAAGATACACTTTCGGCTCCCAGGAAGCTTATAATTCAGATGAAATGATTTAAGCCAGTTCGCCTACTAACCGTGCGTCAATCCGTGTAAGAGTCATAGTATAAGAAGACTTAAAGCAGAAACAAATTATTTTAACTGTAAAAGTCTTTTGCAGTGGAAAAGTACCAGCTCCAGATTTTCTCTATCAGGCGAAATCCCTTTCATTATGTATGTTGTCTTGCCATATGTGCCCATGCAAATTGTATTCCGTCTGCGCAAGCTCAGGATTGTTCAGTCATAGAATCCTATTGGTCACAGAAACGACTCTGCTATCCGAAAACCATCTTCGCCTCGAGTTGTTAAACTGTTAGTAAATGACTTTTTGAAAAAAAACAACCAATATCAAAACTTTGCTCAGATTATTATTTCAGAAATGATAAAAGTTAAAAATAATATTAATTTATTAGGTACTAGTTTAGTAGGTAGCGACTTCATAGAAAAGAGCACTAATAAAAATATACAAAATTATTGATACTTAAATATTTACTAATCCGATTTCTAGAGACTGTGCCAGCCAGGACACACCAAAGAACCTATTATAATTGGAACCTTTTTTTAATCGACTAAAAGGCATAAATCTATATACATCTTAATATATATAAATCTCGTGTCACAATGTTTGTCCTCAATGGACTCCTAAACCACTTAACCGATTATAATAAAATTCGCACACCATGTGCAGTTCGATCCAACTTGAGAGATAGGATAGTTTAAATCTCAAATTATAGTCGCAATTTTAATTTATTGCTAATTATTTGTCTGTTATTATTTGACAGTCACAATTATCTGTTAACTCCAAATGATTCTAAGAGATGTCGATACCTTTCGACTGGGTTGAGTAAGTCATCAATAGATGGCGCTGCTATGGTAAATCTACGAACGTGTCATATAAGCTACAATTCAATATCATGATTACCACGTGTTATTGAGGCTAATGTATAAATTAAATTTATTTTGTAGTAAACGAAATACCGTGAAATTCAATTATTTCTTCTTTTTTAATACGGCTGGACCGATTGGAATGTTTTTTTTTGTTTGCGTTTGGGTGGTGCCCTGGATGGTTTAGATTCACAATTGGACCCGGTAGGTGGCGCTGCGAGCGAATTCCTGCATTTTTGTATGGACTTATTTCGACAGAACGACGTCTGTCCGGGCAGCTAGTATGTATAATAAAATTAAGTTCCTCTGACGCACCATCACCTCAAAACTACTGAACATATCGGGATGCGATCGACGCGGAATTTTTCTTTGATGGTTATAGGTTATATATGATATCTATAAACGCGGGAGAAACTTAAAAATAGAGATTAATCAAATATATCTATTATGGTTTGGTTATATCGTATTATTTTTTGTTTTGGTTGATTCGTTAGTTTTGCAGTCATATCATCTCTCTTCAAATGTATTCAAATGATAATATGTAAACAGGTATCCGTTGAGGCCAGTCTCTGTTTTTCTTGCCTTGGCTTAGTTAGTAAGTAACTGTAGCTTGTTTGTTTTTGGTAGGGTCCTCAAAACGAATCATGTGAGCTCAAACACGAGGTAACTGTACTAAGTTTAAGAGCTTCCTTGACTGTCTGCCTTTTTCATCATCAGATCAGAACTAAGTCATCATAACATTATTAGTTTTATATTTGTACGACTCCTATGTGCCAAGTTCTTTTTTTATGAAATCGGTAAACGGGAAGAGCATAGAATTTTTTAAATGGGATTAATTGCTACTTTATCACCCCTGCAGGTGGAATATTTAACGTAATAATTGCTGACCATATTGAATAATATGTTATAATGATGATATTCGTGTTTTTTCTCTTGAGGACCGTCATATACCGTCATATCTTCAAATTCCATTGTCAGATCACAAGATAAGACAGAAAACAATGTTTAAAAGTTTATGTTTAAACAATAATTAGGGAGGTTATGCTGAACTTTGTTTTACGTTTCAACTCTGTGTAGTATTCTAAAAAAATGCCACTTTTCAGCTGGCCTGCAAAACATATGTCTGTTACCAAAATAAACCAAACTATTTGGCATGCATATGCAACTATAATCGAGCGAGCTAAAATTCTGTGTAAAAATGATCAAGGACGAAGTGGCGATGGCGACGGCCTTTAAAAGGCTGCTGCAAGTTGCAATATATTTAAAAAATGTTCACAGAATTCTAGGATGGGATGACTGCAAGGCGGTTGACCTTGCATGGTGTTTACATTGGCGCTTCGGTCGCGGGCGCGTCAGGGTCGCTCGTTGCACCGCACCGGAGTTGGGCATGGGACACAAACAAGCTACAAACATATACCTAATATACACAACGCGCATGTACGATGCTAGGCGCTGCGTGGTGTTCTATCTACAGCGGTTCGAGTATGCAGGACGCCCGCTCGACCGTGTCCGGTTAGGCGCGTTGCGTTCTGTCCGATCCATTGATGGCACTGAACTCTAAGCACGCCCATTGTCGACACTAAACGCTCGTTAAACTCCGACTTACTCTTTAGCATAACTACCTTCATATCAAACATAATTAAAGTTCATTTATTGTTCCATCATAAACCGTATTTCTGTCTTTCCTACCACCAGTCAAAATATTTAAGTGAATAAAATAATCTTATTTACACAATTGGAGTTTGAATGAACGGGGGATTTAAACGGATTAATATGAGATGAAATTGTATGATTGTTGTAAAAGTTCAAGCCCGACAGCTCACTAACACAGCTCTCAAACTATTCTCAACTCTTGTTACTCAACTTAACGCTCCACTCAACTGCAGTGACAGACGGCGTAATCTACGTGAGCGAGGTAAATTTTACTTCACTTTATAAACTATTTGCCCACCAAAGGTGGTATGTGCAGTACGTTGTTTTCAAGATGTCATAAGGAATGAAAATAAAAAAAGCCTTATGCTGCGACTTTGTCTGACTGTTTATCGATCTGTCTGTGTCTGAACTTACTTGCTACATTTAAGAGAAAAAAAATGGAAATGGAATGACACAATTTGATGGCAAATATTGAATTGCTTGCATGTTCTTTATTATTAACATTGGAACACATTGAATGGTTACCCTGACAACCAAACTAGTGACAACAACAGTGTCTTGGTTATGAGTGGTTGGTATCACTGGGTGACCAGTGAAAGGAGACATTTGTAGTTAATTACTTGGATTATGGATTGTAAAACAATTAATTTCCTACTTTTATATATTTTTGTAACTAGTTACAAACTAGATATAGTTGTATAAAAAGAAAGTTTGAAACGTTACAGATAAAAAAAATTGAAACTCCTTTAAAAACGTTGGTAAAAGGATTATTTAATTTAAAAGCAAAAGTACGGATGTGTCCTCTTTACATGAGTTCAACTCGCACTTAATTTGTCAGCCCTATATCAATGATTTGCGATCAGCTCAGTTTGCATCTACGCTTCCGCCTTTCAGTCTTCCCGTCAATCAAATTCCACTTGCACTCACTCTTGATCTTATCCGTCCCTGTCGTCGAAAATCAAGTGTCACGAAAATGATAATATAATTAAACCAAATGGGATGAAAGCTTACATGAATTCAGTTAAATTGTTGAATCTCTGACACAGACCAAACTGCGTTCGAGAATTATATTTAAGCTACCTAATACATCTTCAGAGATAACAACAAGTCTTTACGTTACGTAACTACGTTTACGTTACCGTTCTATAGTACTGACCGTTTCAAATGAAATTTATCTATGGTATAAATTTTATGAAAAAACATAGAATTCTATTTTCGAATTCGACCATCTAAATATTGATTCATGTTTTATTTTCATTACATCGAATCTTTTTCATCGACTGGACGCGTTCGAAATACAAGTACCTAATTAGTTAGGAGTAGTAATGCGGCACAAACAACGCGCTGTATCAACGACGTACCTATACTGAGTTAGGAGTAAAAAAAACGCACGACAAGTTATTGGTTTCAGCGCTTCCTTTCAGGAAATGTTGATCTTAAGAATAAACTCCGTGGTCGTCTGGAAACTATGGTCGACGTCGACGAATAAGAGTCGATTATGGAAACTGATGATACTCATTTCTACGATCTGAATGTAGTTAGCAGTAGCGTTCAACGAAATCATAAAAGCGACATTGATACATCTGGGCAACGTAAAAATGAACATTATTTGTTAATAATTTTGAAAACTGAATTATTAATTCTTCCATATTATACTTTATAATTCTTTATTTTTAGAGGTGGTGTCAGCCAGACTACCAATGATGTTTGTAGATATGAATATTCAGATTTTAATAGATATTCAATTCTGCCCGACGTGGTTTCATCCACGTTCCCGAGGGCGTTACATTTTCCCAGGATAAAAAGAATCCTATGTGTTCATCTAGGTGACAAACTGTTTAGCATTCTTGAGTGAAAGTGTAATAAACATTCATCAATCCATCCTCACAACATTAGTAATACTAGTCGGATAGTAGTTACTTAGTTAGAGTAAAAGCAAGTTAGGTAATTTTAATTGATTGAAATATTTTTTGTTGTAATATACATTATATATATACCTATTCGTATATAAAAATTAATCCCTATTTCCCTTGGTCACGGCATCACGCATGGACGGCTGGACCGATTTCGCTAATTATTTTTTTGTTGTGTTTGTTATTGTCAGGAGAAGGTTCTTATGAAAGAAAAAAATAAGAAAGTAGCGAAGAAAATTTAAGAAACTTAACGACTTTACTAGCGCTAATGACAATATAAACTTTTTTAATGTAACCTGTTTGACATTATTGTCAGTCTTTTGACAACAATTGGTGCGATTGACAGAATGCGCGCTGCAAATATCGTTCAAAATAGAGGAATTATATTAATAAAATAATGAATTTATAATTTCTATATAATTAAGTGCACATTTCACAGTCCATTCAATCGGAAGATTCGAATTCAATATTCATAGTTGAGACAGGACAACGTCTGTCTGGTCAGTTAGTCTATATATATAAAGGAAAGTAGTGTTAGTTACACTATTTATAACTCAAGAACGGCTGAACCGATTTGGCTAAAAATTGGTGGGGAGGTGGCTTAGAACCAGGAGATGGATACTTTTTATCCCATTCGACCGCGTTCCCGTGCAACGTGTCATACAACGTCAAAGAGAATACAAGTCGCTATAAAACGTGGTATAACAAAAACGCATCGTGAAGTAACTTCAGCTGACAACAAACATGAGAGTTGCATTGCTTAATGATACATCTGCTGAAGATTTCTTTGGACAATTGCTGACTATCTTTATCTTACGCCTGATAATCCTCTAAATCCATAATTGGCTGTAAGTATTGGAATACATATATGTAAAATTTTATGTACCAAAATACATGAACAATAAAGAATCTTTAAATTTTTTTTTTTTTATTTGTTTAACCTAATAAAAAAAATTACTTAATAAAATCCAAAATCTGCTTATTTGTTGCCTCTAAGGCGGAGAGTTCGCTGGGTCAGATAGTTTTGAATAATATAATTTGTGGTAAGTTACTTGCTGTTAGTAGCACTGTAGCTTGTTTGCTTTTAGTATGGGTAGGCATTCTAACTCATCAAAACGTCAGTCAATCATATAAGCCGAAACTCATGGTAGTCTCTAGAACTCTTCAACGGAGTACAGCACTCCGTTGAAGAGTTCCCCTCGACTGCCTGCCATTACCATCAACAGATCTGTATATTTATATAAAATAATCAATTTATCGAGGAAGGCTATAGGCTATATAACGTCAAGCTACAATAAATAGGAGAGACGCATCAATGATAAATGTGGCAAAACGTGATAAAATATACATATTAAATATGAAAGATTTTCTCTATCATTTTTCAACGCGGTTAAAACTACTGGGCACAGCTAGTCCCTAATAATTGACGACAAAATAGAACAGTGTCTTATAATCGCTAATTCTAGCTCCGTTCCTTTGAGGAATACAGTCATCTTCAAATTTCATGGTTGAATCAAGCTGAAATTTAAAAGCCATGGACCCTTGGCCTAATGGGAACAGTACTCTATCAATAGAAATAATAGTTTTCAAAATTGGTTAACATTTTATTTGGTGAAGATATCAGGAAAAATACACAAAAAAGGAAGCATTCGGCAAAAGTCGAATCAAGAACGTCCTCCTTTTTTGGAAGTTGATTGAAAAACATGCAAATTGTTTCATGAACCACTATACTGAACAATGAAAAACCGAAAAAATCTCAGTCCAAATAAGCGTGTAATAACTTTTTTTATTGAAGTCAATAGTTGGTGAGAAAACGCACCTAAAGTTTAAAAAGGTGTGTAAAACTCTATGTAACAACTATAGAGTGAAAAATGTAATAATTTTTAACCTACCGCTCAAAAATCATTTCAATTTGTTGTGTTCCGTTTTCGCCAAAATGTAACCGATGGGTAGTTGCATGCACGAATTGATTGATCGTCCGTCTGTCCGTAAAAATTCATTCAAAATATCACTGCTATGCGAATTTTCTCTTTACATATTTCACAGAATGCACAGAAAATACAGTGCAATATGAGTGTTGGAAATTATATCTACTCAGAATATTATTTGTAATTTACTCAATTAGCTCTCCCCGCTCGTAAATGAATTCCATGAGCAACGGGAAGTCATAGCAAGCTTTATTAACTTTAATGAAATAGGTGCCGCGCTGGCGTTAAACCTTTGAAATTATTACACCTCGTTAAGTGAAGAATTTATTGCAGGTGCTAAAAATATTTTTATAAAATAAAATAAAATAATAAATAGTTTTAATTGCAGATCAATAACGACACGTCGGATCCAAAGATATTAAGATTTTACGGAATCGCAATAGTAAGTAAAGTTTATCTTTTTAGAATAAGAAAGGAATAAAAGAGGCACAAGTACTTAACTATTGTTATAAAAATAAACAAAATAATGCAGTGCGTATAATGTTGTATTAAAGAAAGATTCCTAGTGTTAGAATGTTTATACATACATATATGCAAGAATTTGCAACGGTACGGTAGACAGACTCTTGTAAAGAACTCGGATATATAACGGTATGTCTAGTCGAGACTGCAGTTGGACACTCCACACGGTTAGTTCCACGTGAAATGTATAAGCTTTTGTTGTACAACAATGATCGTTGGTCCTCAACGAAACGAGTACTTTTATACTTTATTTTATTGTTAATTTCTTTTAATCTCGATAACGGACAAAATATGTGTATTTATTACGTAGAGAAATACGTTCGAATAAACAATACGAATATTGAAAGGTATTCACCTAAATTTGACTCCAGAGCATAGGTACCTTCTACCTACTGCAGCTGTGGCACAAAAGTTCACTGCAACCTTAGATATAGTACAGCTTCTATACGTTAATATTGTTCCTTATTCAACCACTTATTCGATTAGCCAATCAGCATCCAATCCGGTGACGTCAATTTTGTTCCTAGATGCTGATTCGCGTACAAAAAATGCGTTTAATTCCACGTTACGTTGACCTGTTCTTTTCATTAGAACCAAGAAATAAGCTTTGCTTTCAACTTTTAACCTTTAAAAAAAATTATAAATAATATTTAAATGCATGAACCTTGCTCTACTCGCCTCCCGACAAGCACTAGCTATTCCCGTATGCATATTACGGTACAAACAAAGTCTACAGCAGGGTAGGCGAACCAATGGCACGCGTGCCATTGATGGCACGCGACACAATATTTTGGGCACGTCGCCGATCATAAAACATGTGTAAAAAATGTGTTTAGTATTTTATGACAATCGAACGCGAGTGATCCTACGCTACGGAGTGTTCGGTGCGCGGGGTGTGGGCGGCGCGGTGGCAGGCAGGAAGCGCTGCGCGGCGCTCGTTTGTTTTTATAGGTCGTGGGTTTCAATTGCGAATGACGCATTGTTTGCTTACGCATGAAGTAATAGTGAGTTTTGTTGACATAATTGTATTTTAAAATTTATACGAGTGATTTTTATGATTTTAAACTAATATTTAATATGGCCAGTTCAGCAAAAAAACAAAAAGTGCAAGATAGTAAGTGTATCAGAGAATTTCAAACTTGGTGGACTGAGAAATACGGCATGATTAGTAAAGGTGACAAAGCGGTGTGTGTTTTATGTTCTGGAACAGTGGTATGTAGAACATCGTCTGTTAAACGACATTTTGAAACAAATCACAAATCTGTTAGTCAAAAAAGCGAAGCAGAGCAAAAAGAATTAATTGCAAGTGCATTGAATGACAGAAATAAACAGTCAACATCTATGATTAAATTTGTTGGCAAAAATTGTCATACGAGCGCGGCAAGTTACGCAGCTGCAAATGTCATTGCTCGGCATAGTAAACCTTTTCAAGAGGGAGAGTTTTTGAAGGAAGCCTGGTTAGCATGCGCGCCCTCCCTTTTTGATGATTTCGATAATAAAGATAAGATAATTCAGCGCATCAAAGAGACTCCTCTATCGAGAAACACAATGAAAGAAAGAATCTTAAAACTGGCCGAAAATATAACAGATCAACAAAAAATTGACATTAACGATGCTTCTTTTATATCGCTATGTCTTGACGAAAGCACTGACGTCACTAAATCTGCACGTTTAGCTGTTTTTGCTCGGTATTGCGTAGGAAACGTCATTAATGAAGAATTAATTGCGATAAAATCGTTGCTAACAACTACAAAGGGAACAGATATTAGTACGGCAGTTAAAAATTCGCTTGCTGAAAAAGAAATTGATATAAAAAAAATTGTTTCTGTAACAACTGATGGTGCTCCAAGTATGGTGGGTAAAAAAAATGGTTTCATAAGTTTATTTCAAACAGACGTAGGACATTCAATTCTTGAATTCCACTGCATCATTCACCAACAAGCTTTGTGTGCTAAGAGTGGTTTAATATCCCTTGATAATATAATGGCGGTAGTTACAAAAATAGTCAACCTCATCTCGTCACAGGCTTTAAACAAGCGAAAGTTCGATGCTTTGTTGGATGAAGTCAACTCGGTGTATAATGGCTTACTGATGTATAATAATGTTCGCTGGTTGAGTCGCGGGAATGTACTTGAAAGATTTGTTGATTGCTTGGAAGAAATCAGACTATTTTTGCGAAATGAGGGAAAAATTGAACAATACCCACAGTTGTTGGACGTTATGTGGCTTTCAAAATTGATGTTTTTTACAGACATATGCCAACATTTAAATACACTAAACGTAAAGCTTCAAGGGACAAACAAAACAATTATTGTCATGATAGATCTCATTCGCGCTTTTGAGGCTAAACTGCAAGTTTTCAAGAACGATATTATCACAAGAAACTACAAGTATTTTCCAAACTTGAAAAAATATATCAATGATTTTGATATTCACGAGACAGCAGACAGAGAAAAATTTACTGAAGAATTTATTTCTGCGATTGATTCTTTAATCAAGGAATTTTCAGAGAGATTTTCTCAGTTCAAAGAATTGTCGGAAATACTCAAGTTTATTATGTACCCAGATGTGACGTCATTTCATAAACTGAACTTTTCTCAATTCGATTGGTTGGAAATTGAAGAATTTGAAATACAGCTAATTGATTTCCAATCTAGTTCAATATGGATTCAAAAATTTATTGAAACAAGGAAAGAGTTGGAATTAATTGAAACTGAAAGATTGACGAGTAATTTAAGTAAAAATGCTAATAACAAAATTCTGGAAACATGGAATGCGTTACCAGACACATTTAACTGTTTGAAGAAGCTGGCTCATGCTATTTTAACAATGTTTTCATCTACCTATGCCTGCGAGTCATTATTTTCAGAGATGAATAACATTAAAAACTCGGTTAGAAACCGTTTGACAGATGAATCCAGTTCAGCATGCATTTTGCTAAAAATAACATCTTACAATCCTAACATAAATTATTTGTCATCTAACCTGCAGCAACAGAAGTCACACTAATTTTACAGTAATTTAATTTATGCGTGTAATAAAAACATTCCAAAATGTACCTTTTTTGTTTACTTTATTTAATAAAGAGTTCTGATAGTATTTATTATTATTATTTTCCAAATAATCAGAAAGTCAAAATTATTTGATGGCACGTCAATGACCCCATTAAACATTCTTTAGAAAAAATGGCACGTTGATGCATAAAGGTTCGCCTACCCTGGTCTACAGCTTATCTGCTTAGTGCTGACCATATCGCACATAATACCCGTAAGGGTAGTAACGAGCAGTATCTTATAAATTTATAATAAAGGTACTTCTCTGTTTATTTCACGAAACTTTTTTACTGAATTATTAAGTTGCAGTCTCATAAATGTATAATGTCATAAAATCAAAATACAGGTTTTGTCTCTCCCAAGTCCATATATGGAAGTTATCTTGTACAAGTTTGGTGTATAACTGTACTGATACTGAATAGCTCATGATAAGATAAGACTTTTGGCAAGAATGATAACTTATCACCGTAATATAAATCTTTTTGAGTGAAAAGCCTATCCAGAGCATAGGTTCTATTTAAAACAGTTTGTCACGACCTTGATAACTTTGTTGTTAGTATTAATGAGGTCATATGTCTTGGTGATTCAAGTGACTCACAAACCTTATTTCCTTAGCCTTGGATCATTATTTGTTTATGATATAATATACATTATATAAATCACTGACTTCTGCCCCGCGCTTATAACATTATTTGTATATAATATACATTATACGAGATGAGTGACTGACATCTGCCCCGCGGTTTGTTAAAAAGGTTGCCTACGTCCTTCTTCACGCTGACATCTATTCCTAATCAAATTGACCCGAACTCTGAGACTACTAGAATGACAAACAAACTCACTTTCGCTATTATTATTAGTTGGAAGTAAGACTAAAATCACTTCATCAATAACGTCCCACTCTGCTACAGGGGCACTATCCTCCACTTACAATGAGGGGGACTTAGGCCAAAGCTAAAAGCTACAATGTCAACCTGATGAGGATTAACCATGAGTGAGTGAACTCTTCAGATGTTTCAGTTTTCTTAGCAGTGGACTGTCTAGGTATATATTATATTTAAGACTCGGAGGTGACCGAGTCCTTTGCTTTTTACATGGGTCTTGATATTTTCACAGTTACTAGATGATGTCACATTTCTTTTCACAGAGAATTTACTTGATGTATGTAAAGGATTTCCAAAAAAGCATATTATTGTGATGTTCACTTCCTTTTGAATGGGAATAAACATTAAGAAACAATAACGCCATCAATACTGGTGTGTTACAACAAAATGGTATTTTAGACTTTCACCAAACTCACAATGAAGAAACTTCGGAAAGAAGAGGCATAAATGTTGCATTTTGTAAATACAATTTGCCATGTTTCTTTATTGACGTTGGAGACTGTTTTATTAAAATGCCCTTGGAATATTTTGTCATTATTCAATGTAAATGTACCGATTCAGATTGTCCAATAAAAAACGTAACACCTAAAGCAATCGAGACGATCATTGCCAGTTAAGCCACTGTTTCTGTTTGTCTGGGGCGTCAATGTAGCCTCTACATTTGCCGAGGAGAACAACAAAGCGTCACCAATGCCCCCATGCACTCATGCCACGCGCACACGTCATCATAAGCAACCTAATAACGAGACAGAAAGCGCTCGGTCAAGCGTAAGTTTCGCGCCCTGCGACCGACTTCGAACGCCAAACAACGCTACACCGCGAGCTACCCAAGAAAGTAACAGAAGGTGTGTAAGTACTCGAGCGTGATAGAGACAGCGAAGCAGTCGCGGAATGCGGCGCACTTAATTTTTGTAACGGACTCATGGGTCGAAAAGCGCGCGTCGCAGCCGAGAGGACCATGTAGTACGGGCCGAAGAAGGCAGGTGGGGGGATCGGCTGTAGTACGACGACGGCCCGCGCTTCTCGTAAAGGAAGCGACCCTGGCGCGGTCATTGCTCGCCGCGGCCGCATTCCTCTCCCCGCCCCCCGCCCCGCCGCGGCGCCTGCGCATCAATGAACGGCTTGCGCGCAACTGCCGCGTCCACTCGTCCTGTCTCATTCCCGCCGCGGGAACTTTATCCCCTTCCTATTCCTCCTTAATCTTATCTCTTGATCCCTCGGGTAACTCATGTTTAATGGACACAACGTTGACAGAAATTCTCTTTTATTCTTAGTTACACAGAACGTGTTTCTTCTCATTTCTTGTAAGTACTCAATGTCAAGTTGTCAACCATGATTAAGGACAACGTCAATTTAGCATTTTCATTATTCTCAATGCTTCCTGAAGTTCACTTAGGAGGTTCTGTTTCCTTATTAACCTTGAACTTACTTGACTGGACCTTGGATAGGTATCTGAGGTCTTGAGCAACACAAATGTTATTCAGTGAAGGCTTATCGTACCAATGTCGTTAACTCTACCTATCCCCAAAATTGAGGAAAACATATTGATTTGTGAGCATTGTGTGAGCAATACTTAAAAGATTCCAGTGTAAAACACTATGATAGAATTATGCATAACACCCTTACTATGGTGGGGTTAATTTAACCATTTATAGGATTAGGAAAACCTAAATCAAATAAGATGCAGTGAACATTTAATTTTTCAATAATTTATCATGTAAGGATTTGTTTATTCTATACTTATTCTAACTGCAGTGTCTAAAATCAGATGAATCATGATTCTCCTGATAGTCAAATAAGCAATACATCAACATCGATTGTTTTTGGCATCAGCAAACCAAAAACAAAATCGTTATGTTTGTAGTGACTGAGCGGAATTGGGCTTGGTATTTTAATTTATATTTAGACTTGGATTGGCAATTCAAAATAAGAAGTTCATTAAAAATTACCGAGCTAAAAGAGATTTATTATTAAAAAAAAGTATTGCTTAAAATGAGCTAACAGAATTTAACTGAAGCTTTTGATTATTGTTATGAGATAAACAAAAAGAAAAAAAATATTGTTGATTTTGTTGTTGAGGTGGATATCGGAACTAAAAAATAGGTTTAATTTGTCTAGGTCACGAGAACAAACATTGAATAAGTTATTCAAAACCAATTCCATTCGAAACAATTTAACTAAGCGCAGGCATGAAGCCATATTTTTTAGAGAAGGGATCGGCTACTTTTTTTAGTTAATTACCTACCTAACGGATGTCAAGCATTTACAATAAAGTACAAGGAAACCCAAGGGAATCCTGCAACGTTACGTTATGAACTTGTACTAGTAATTTCTTAAAAATCATATTTCTTTTCTATATCTATCAATACAGATTATAACGACTCTTTATTTCTTATATTTACTGATTTTAACTCATCAACATCAAACAAAGACCGGAATAACAAGAGCCGGAAATTGCTTGTGGGAGGCAATAGATAGGTATTACTGTTTTACTGTAAATGATCAAAAGACTTAAAGCTCGATCAATTTTATAGTCAGTCTGGAAAAAGTCGATAGATCTATGACGAATACCTAATAACCTGGTCACCGCAATTTAAGACTGTATGTGTGTGGTTTAACAATATTTCGTCCCGATGTTTATGCCTATATGAATCCGTCATTTTTGAATGATTTCAGATTCACTGCACCGAAGCTGAAGTCATAATCATTTCAAAAGAACTATTATTAAACTAATATTATTCTATCCTCTATTTCTTATTAAATCGAAACTTGGTTGACAAGACCAATGAAAAAGAAGAAAACGGGTGATTAAATACTTTTATATCGTTAAAATGTTTATTTACGGGAGCTATCGAAAGCTTCTACCGTAGTTGTCCGACGGCTTTGCGCTTCGTGGCAACTTGGTAGAGCGCGGTCAACGCTCGGCAAACTGCCGGACTTACAGGTTGGACATGGGGCATTGGAATCCGCGGGGGACAAAAAAGAAATGCGCCTGCGCCGCCTGCCGCGCGCGCTTCTCGACTACTAAACAACGGCATTCAACCACTAGCAAAGCGTATAAAATACACCAACATTAATCTGCCGAGTGAATACGATGATATTATTTGGTAGTTTAATGTATTTCTTTCTCTTTTGCTATACAAACACTTATTCGTGAACGTGGAAGTAAACCACAACGTAAATATCTAGAGTAGGTAACTAACGATCGACGTCGGTTAACTGTGCCAGTATCTGACGTGTCTATTTAAATGAAAAACTAGCGTTTTCAGCGTTAGATTTCTTTATTAACAACTTAACTAATAATTTCGTCTATCAAACTAAACTTTCAATGCATAGGTAAATCGTTTCTAATCTATAAATGAACATGGCTAGACAAATAACGGTAATGTTAAAAAAAATCATTTCTCATTCGTATTCAGATGCAACGTCGGGTGGAGAGCAGGTAGATTTACCGTCAGAGCAAAAAAATAGAGATGCCATTTTCTGTTTCTTTTAGAAATAGGAATAGACCGATTAGCGGAAATATAAATTCTTGGTAAATTCGAACTGTTTCAAAAAGGAAGTCTAAGAAAAGGTGGGAGCAAAACAAAGGTTCTTATTGAACTAATCGTAGGTGTTCCACCCATCACATCTAGGACCGTCCGGTCCGCCTCCACATATCCCTTCGGCACTAACTCAGAAAAAGTCCCCATTCTACGAACCATTAAATTAAAATTATATATCTTTATGAGAAAAAGTAATTGATAGAATTAATTTAAATAAAATAATATGTAGGCATCAAAATATGTGAAATGATGTAACGAAATAAAAAATGTGGTGCCACCGATCGCAAATTCTGGGTTGACCTTTTTTGTAGGCAGTTTTCTCGGAACAGAGGGCGGTCTTTTCGCGCCAAATTCTTATTACAATGCAGCGTGGATGCTACTGGTCGTTCCGAGAACGCGAGTAGACCCTTCGATGGGTACGCCTTGTACAATCTGGAACGCTCAAAAACCCGCTAAGTAACGAGGCGTTGAACTCAAGGGAAGCGGCTGCGTCTCTTCTTCTTCTTTATAAAATGAATTCCCATGTTTTATTAGTAATATAAATAAGTTCTGTTATTTTAATTCATATTTTTTTCAAAACAGGTTCCTGTTGTTCCCGCTCGTCAAGTTAAGATACCGTTTCGAACCAAGACAAAACTCCAAAATAAGAATCTATGTATACGTATGTATGTAACAATACGAGTATGTGTGTTTGTGAGGTGAATATCTGCATATTACATTTGCAATGCGATTTCATTTTGCTGTCTGGATCAATAAAAGTAGATCTGCAATCAAAGTTATTCGATTGAATCTGGAATGCAATTTTATCTCGACGACAAGGAACGAGACAAGATAAACTTCAGGAAATTACGGCGGATGCTGGGAAAAACTGATTTGTCGCATCCGAGATCTAGCTATAAACTGGGGCTTACTAAAATTGGCACTATCTCTACTATTTTATAGAATACTATCGTCTAACTAAGCAGAAACGTGTGTGAGTGCATGTGAGCTTGGAAAGAGACACGTTTCGAAGATGAGTGCCAATTGTTAAAGGCTGCACCCCTCCTGATCGCTCAACTATGGTTCCGGATCGGTGTCATTGACCGACCACTGTCGGAAATAGATACTCCCTCCCGACTGTTCCGGCGCGGAATATACCGTGCATAAATTTAACTAATATCATAGACGAAGTAGCAGTACTGCATAAAGATATAACCGTTCGAAATTATTATTTATTCAAGCAGAGCCGCAGTTTGAATAGGCCCTATCTAGCATTGAATAGACGTGCATTTTTTCTCGAACTACTATACTTACAATACTTTTGAAATGCAAATTGGCAATTTGAAAAATGGAATACAAGTATCTACTCCAATTATTTCTTTAGTCCTGTGAGTCTTGACTGTTAAAGTAAGTCAAAGTCGAAAGAGGAAGCAATAATAACATTATTTGCAAGCATACTTGGGATGGTGGGTTCTTTATTGATGGAAAAATAGTAATACTTATAGGTATAAGAAATGTAACTAAACTGAGTTTCTTTTATTTTGAAAGCTCACTTCGGTACCGGTGGTAGCTTCAGTACCTCTGACCTTCACAAGTACTCTTTAGGACCTAATCTGATTACTGGCTTTAAATTTGTTATCTTTTAAATTTAAACTTATTTTTAATCTTGATTTAATCGAAACGCTTTGAAGATAATGCAGATTTTATAGTGTATTCATTTTGAATATAACAAGATTACTAATATTTCTTTGTAAATTTCGTAGTAACTGTACTTTAATTAAATTAAGACCAAGATTCAATTCAGGATATAAATCTATTTAACAAGCATGCATGGCATACTTGATCAAATAGCACGTCAAAGGGCGCAGATGGGGCGGAATGAAGCGTTCAGGTTACCGACTGCAAGCCCTAATTGACAGTTTGATCTGTTAGGCCTCGAGTTTGCTTTGTTAGGGTGGATTCAAACTGATTTAACGATTCGATTTCAACGCTATTCTAAATAAATAAATATCCCGGGACATTCTTTACACACGGCCATCTGGTCCCAAACTAAGCAGAGCTTGTACTATGGAAACCAGATAACTGATATACTACATATAATACTTTTTTTTTTCTAAATACATACTTATATAGATATTTACACCCAGACACAGAACAAACAGACACAGAACAAACAGACATGTTCATGCACACAAATGTTTGTCCTGGGTGGGAATCGAACCCGCGACCTTCGGTTTGGCAGTCAGAGCGCTAACCACCAAGCCAACTGGCCTGTCTAAAGTGCGCAATAACGGTTGGAAAGGGAGCCATTTAGAGTTAGAGGTTGAAGAGAAACAAACTGTTTGTAATTAATAAACTCAAAAACGTCTGGACCTATTTCAGTATTTTTTTCACTATTAGAATTAGAATTTATAATCTCAGGATAGATTAGATCCTTCGAGATCGCGGGGAAACTAAGAGACGGATGCTAGTGTTCTAGCATAGGCTAAAGTTATGGATTATAACTCCAGAGGAGTCTTATTTCGTATGTTTTCTCTTCACCAAATAAATGTTCTAGATCATATTAGATTCCTTAAACCATACTCATATAAATGTGAATAGTATTTATGATATAAAAATATTATAACCTAACATAATATAATATATATAGAAAATACTAAACTATACAAAAGCCAATGATTTCACCAAAGAAAACAAGATTTTTTTGAAAAATAACCTCGCATGCGTGAATCGGTTTAACGAAGTAAAATGGCGTAGCATTTCGGTCGAATATAAACCCTCTAACATACGCGCGTGTTTTTGCATTAAGACACAGGATTGTTCTGTTAATAATCCTTTAGTGCAATAATAATGCGCTATGACTCTCATTTAGGGTTTATTTTTCATTAGCAAAACGAGTAAGCGCAAATATTGTAGCAGGTATTACTTTTGTGTATTAACTACAGTCATCCCTTAAATATTTATAAAATATCATAGGGGATGCAGTATTGTATATTATTTATGTTTAGATTATTAAGTAACTCTTCCTCAATGATCTTAGTTCTTGTACTCTGGATGTTTATGTCGAATAAATGTATTATTCCACCCCGCTATATTAATGTTGTCATTGGATTTGAACTTAAACAACGGAGTGAATAGAAGTTCGATTCAATAAATAAATTCGCTACTTCGCTTAGACACGCTAAACGAAAAGGACATGAGTGAAAAGAAACCGACAGACGATATGGCGACGCAAACTAGAGGTGACTGGCGTCAGGCGAAAACAAGAGCAGAGATGCTGCTAGACATGACATCGGCAGTGACGCGTTGCAGTAGTAGTATTATCGGCTCGAAACATTCAATTGGAACGGTATCGTGGTGTTCCGCGAGTAGGTGGGTCGCCTGATCTCTCTGGCAGCATTGCAATGCACATCCGGGGCGGTCGATACGGGCGGCGACTTGCGCGGTTCTGTGGCTCCCCTCGACACCCCGCACCGCTGAGCGGCCCCTCACGTCTTCGAATCCCCTCCGCGACGATTCACATCGATTCGCGCGCTTGATAATTATTAAGAGCTTGTTGCAAAAATTTATCATCTTACGCCTGTAAATCGAAGCTGCGCCACGCTGGCGGGCGGTATTATTTTATAAGGAATTTTTGATTTATGTCTTACAACTTTTACAGATAGCCTTTGCATGAACTGATACGCAGTAATGACTTGACTTTTACGCGTTATACGAATAGGCGGCTTGTTTTATCGCGGCAATTTCCCTTATTAATTGAAACTCCATATAAGGTCACGTGGATATGAAATGGGGAAACTGAAAGCTACGTCCGCCTGGATGGGATCGATTTTAAACCGCTTGGGAATAACGCGGCTATTGCGTTTCACCATTTCACTTCCCCTAACAGATTATACAACCCAGATATATGAAGCAGCCGGTATCTAATACACAAATAACTTAATAATAAGAATGTGAGAGTTGTAGGGATAAATTTACTCAATAGTTATTGTCATGTAGAGAAATGATTGAGACTAGATATTTCTAACCATTGGTGGGTATTCTAAAAATCTATAAATCTATCACATAATGCTCGGCACAAATCACGGAGAAAAGAGACAGATACATGGGTTTGGTAATTGTTTACAAAAAAGAGTAACAATTTTTAGCAACACCATTTAGCTAACGAAGGCACAGTTCCTGAAGCAAACAAAGCATTGTATCAGAACTTTCAAACGAGAAAGTTGCAGAGTATCCCGCTATGAAACGATAAAAGTAAACAATTCTTCCTTTTCATTTTATGGATTCCTTTTAACAAACAGGTGAAAAGTTTATATGATAGCGGTGGAACATTCGCAAACTCCCTGGCATGTCCGTCCTTTTTCCGTGAGTCCGCCTGCGTCATCCTCATTACGGAACCCGTAGCAAAAGGGCAAAAATAAAGGAGCCCCTATGGTGGTGCGACCTCCACCTATCTATCACAGCTGCTTATTTTAGCTAGTACTCATGGTACCGATTTGAAAGGACATTGGCTGAAGCTCATAGAACACATTCATGGCATTCACTCGTGGCTTTTAGCTAGGCGTTTTTGCTCGTAATAAAAATAAAAGAGGCACGGTTGAATAGGCAAACTTTAAAGCGTTATTTAATAAGAATAACGAATCTTCAATTATGTGAAAGTGAGTGAGTTCAGTGCATCAATGCGCAATTATATTATATGTATTATGGGTATTCAACTTCTACTACCATTTTAGCACATATTTGATTATTGTATGTACATGTATTATTAGGTTGGGGAAAAGTCTTTTCGCATTATAGTATGTATGAACTTGTAGTAAAATCACTTTGGCTATACTATTTGTATCTGGCTGGTTTTGGTATCATTGAAAGTTTAAATTTTAAAGAACATAATTCCAAATTCAAATCAGGAAAATGTGTGATTTGCATTTGTTTTTCGTACCGCCAAGATGAGTGAATCTAATGAAGAAATTCGATTCATTTTAAAATTTTATTACAAAAAAGATAAAAATGCAACGCAAGCCGCGAGAAAAAGCGGCCGGAATTAATCAACAGAAGGGGTGTGGTTTTTCATCATGATAACGCTAGACCTCACACATCTTTTTTTTTATATCTCTATATATATTTTTATTTTAAAATTAAAATTAAGAGAGTTTGGCTGGGAGGTATTAATGCATCCGCCGTATAGTCCTGACCTTGCACCTTCAGATTTCCACCTATTTCGGTCTCTTCAGAATTCTTTAGGCAGTGTCAGGTTAACATCACGAGAGGACTGTCAAAACCACTTGTCGCAGTATTTTGATCAGAAGTCCCAAAATTTCTATAGCAATGGGATCATGTCCCTATCTACAAGATGGCAAAAAGTTATCGAACAAAATGGTACCTACATACTTTAGTTAAATGTAAATAAACTATATTAAAAATGTTTTGAATTTTCTTAAAAAATGCGAAGGTACTTTTTCCCCAACCTATTTATATTGATGGTTATGTTATTAAACAATGTGATGAATATAATATACACACGACAAAATCTAAGATTTTATTAATAGAACTGATGATTTATTAATTTAATTGTTATGCTTTTGTTCTTTGAATAGCTAAAATAAAAAATGAATAATTAAAATAAAAAATTCGTAAAACTTCTTTTCATTTTTTGTAAAAATAAAAACATTTACTCTTATTTTTGTTTCTGCCAGCAACGTCGTCGGTGTTTATAACTGAAACGTTATTGTTTTTATCTTTATAATCACACGTGGAAGTTTTGCATGCATGAATAATAATATTGTGTGAAGACTCGAAGAACAGAATCCTGTCTCTGAAATCTGCGTCGTAACCATGTTGCTGAGGAACCAGAGCATGGGTAACTTGACTCATTAACCTCCTATAGCCACTCAACTGTTGTTCAAAAGGGTTCCGCTCGAGTATTAATTCTAGCTGAGCACCACCGACAGCGTCAGATGACGACGAAGAAATGTGGGCAAAATTGCCTTTTCGATGATGAAACCCGGATTAAGATTCAGACAAACGACGTGTCCGTGTCCGGAGAAGGTCGGAAGACTCGGAAGGACAAAGAACTGCAAGGCAAATTTGTACAAAACCGCCTTTATTGAAGTTTCAGACCGTTTAGAACAAATTGCGGACACCGATTCGTGTTTGTCGATTGCGCCACTGAACTGAACGAGTTAACACCGCTCTCCAAGGGTACAACACCTCACGATTAGATTGGCCGGCCAGCTCTCTTTAGTTAAAGCCGATCGAGCACCCATGGGATGCTCTTGAGCGAGCTATTTGGAATCGCCATACACCCCTACAGATCCTGTCAGAAATCAGAGAATCCACCATTCCAGAATGGGACAGCCTACCGCAGCGTTACTGGTCTTTAGCATACCCAGGAGGATTCCAGCGTGTGGTCGAGCTAGAAAAGTTATTTTGTTCTTTTATTTTTGTCATTGTTTCATAGGATAATTAAACTTAATGGAATTTAAAAATATAAAATATAAATTCAGTTAACCAAAGCATTTTCTCTTAAACATACCAAACTAGATGCAAACAACAGTACGAAATAACGTTACGAAATGCTATCGTCTAGTCATTCAAAATGTGATGATGACCTTTTAAATTATTAAACTGCGTAAAAAATAAATGTTTTTTTTTATATTGGAATTGGGGTGTCGATATTTGTCATGCATTGCAAGCCGGTAATTGGATTATTTTTACATAGTTGACTAACTATGGCCTAATTGAATGGAAAATAATTATCCTTTATTTCCAAGCCGTGAGAGGTAATTTAGTATAATTAACATAATACATAGCATGTTAGAAAATTCCATATCCGGTTAGTCATATTAGATCTATTGCGTATATAATTATATTGATAATATAATATTGATAATATTATTATTATATCAGACCCTCCATGCGGAAGTCCAACACTTATTACCCCGGTATTTTTAAATACTCCTGGGTAAATTTGAGTTTATACTATGTTAATTCTATGGTTATTCTTGCTATCACACACCGCATCTTGGCCTTAATTGTAAACGGTTGTAATTATCGGTAACGCCTACAAATAAACACACAGTACGTATCTCATCACACAAGGCGTAAAAATCTCCCTTACAATTTCTGTTAATAAATATCGGCGTCACAGCAGGGTATAAACCGCACATTTTGATTGGGTTCATGCAAATTAAGGTAGAGGTGGACGCCCTGCAGCTAACAAAAAAAATTCATCATATTCAACACGCGGAATTCGATTGCCGTCGGTTTTTGAACGGTCGACAAATAATTTTCGCCACACGAGTGTTTTGATGGGTAAAAAGGGTAGGAAAATATTTTCATGCATCGTTTGAGCGCAAAAGAATTCAATTCCACAAACATAAAAAAAAGTTATACTTGTAGACAGCTGAACGGATTCCATTGAAATTTTGCACATAGATTAATTATGTTGTGGATTAACATATGATCCGAGAAGGAATGGGGGTAACAATATTTATTTGTATCCTAAATATAGCCCCTAACTATCCTACTGCCGGGTAAAGACATTTCTAAGCTATAATAACCCTTCCATTAGCCTTTTTAGTTTATTCCTTAAGATAATTCATGTAACCCATGCTAGATAAGGCATGTAGTAATGCCTATATTTTCTTAAGGCATTGCTGCTCCTGGAGAATATTAATTATATAGGGTACGGGGGCACAGGGACCGTCGTACGGCATCTTTAGAGAAAGCAACTTAGCGTATGAAGGTATCACAACTAAGTCTAATCATATTGGAAGTAATAACACAATGATGATTATTCTTCTTTGACTATGTAATTATATATACATAAATGAAACGCTACACTTGGGCCCACATTGAATCCCACTACTTTTTACTGGAGCGAGATGTGGGCTTCAATTTTACATGATTTCTTTGTGAAATAAATGTTCTGATATCGAAATAGATCGCAATGGATATAAATATGTACACTTATTCATAAATTTCTTAGACAGAAAATTATAATAGTCATATAAAGAGCAATCAAAAGAAAATTAAGAATAGCGTTATCTATGATTTCTGCGCGACACGACCGTAATATTCAGCAGGCAATTAGGTGACTAATTGGCATCTCAGAAAGAAGACGGACGTGAAATACTACGTTCTATCCTGCTCTATCTTATACCAAATCGAAAACATCCTTGTTTTAAAAGAATATTGTACTGTTATGGTTAATACCTACATCGATTGCTCATTTTCATGTATACATGTATACATTAAATGTACACATTTTAAAGATAATTAACGGTTGAGCTACATATTAATAGGTACTTACCTACTTACTACTTATTCGAAATGTTAGGTAGCCTTTAATTAGAGTAGTAGAGCTCTTAGTGCAGAGTTCGTCCGGGGAAGTACTACCACCTTACCCATTTCCGTCGTAAAGCAATTGTATTACTGTGTTTCGGTTAGAAAGGAGAGGGGCACATGAGACTTAACAACTTCACGTATCAGGGTCGACAACGCATTGGCGATGCTCCTAGTGTTGCAAATGTCCATAGGCGGCGGTGACCACTTACCATCGATGGTGGACCGTCTACTTGTTTGTCGGCCCAAATGGCATAAAAAAAATTTATAAAAATTCATTAAAGGACAGAATGACCTGCCGAAAATAAATAAATGATCTGATGTTCACTCCAAAATCGTTATCGTAGTACAAACCAGTGAAATAGGCAGCTACAAAACCTATATAAACGAGAACTATCATCAACAGTGCGCAATTGATTTCCTTAATATTGCGGTACCTATAACTATCTTTATCTTCTATCTAATATATTAAAAATTGATGTTCGTTTCAGCGATGAAACATTGGAGAGATGTAGTGCGCGAGAAGAAAAAGTTTTTCATGAAAAAATATAGACGGGTTCGGTAAATAAATAACTTCTATTTCCAACATCATTTATTGCTTCATATCACAAGGTTTGTTTATACTCAGATATTGTTCTCGCCGACCAACACAATCAATTATTTGTCGAACGTCGCTTTGCTACGATACGTTACCGAGGAACTTTCATTTCAATCTTCGATAATGGAAAATACAATATTTACCTCCGCAGTTGTCCACGGGCACGACTCCACAAGGTATTTTAATGCCTTTCGGGGAAGAGAAAATTGAATTTTATCATTTATTATTGAAACAAGAATGGTTGTCGCATTTTTATCATGGTGTACATTCTTAAATTGCAAAAAGAATTACAACTCTTACTCTACAACAATTATGTGGAGATAATAGCTCAGACTTCCGTGGTAATATTTTTTTTTATTAATCTATTAATAAAAGTATTTACCCATACTATCTACGTATTACAGCGCAGTGGCAATCAATTAATCCCTCTTGAAAAAGTTAGGCAGACGGGAGGCAACAAACTCTTAAAAAGCATTTTGCACTACCTCTCCTCTCGGTATTGAATTCTTTTTTAAACCTATTTCCTACGCCTGATTCTGTCTGTGCGTTTCCAAAGGTACTGCGAAAAAAACATGATTCTTTATAATTACAGTGGTAAAATTGTAATGAACAAACTACCGTTTATTTTATTCTTTATCGTAGAAAGTGAAGGGTAGACTTTATAAAGCCTGGAACGATTAAGGTTTTCAAGTGCAGCTTCCACAAAACAGAACCAGACATTCCACTTGAGGCTAGCCCGACGTTTTCAATAAATTAATTTACCATTGTGGATGGAACAGAATAGTTCACGCTTGAGAAAATAGTCCCCATGGGGACTATAGTCGTATTTATTAAAGCTCTCTGAAAGCACAAACAATCCCATTTCCTACAATTAAATTCCTTACGCGATATCGAGGATATGTTATTAGAAACCGAGGCATTCGATTCAATCTAAGGAGCCAAATATAAAACTATGCAAAAGTTTCAGATAGCTCTTTTATCATACTAGGAAAAATATCAGTTAAATAAAGTTAGTAAAACTCTATGGTTTTACTAACGATATCGAATGTGCCGAACTTTTTCGGTTTTTGATTTCGATTTCACACCGGTTCCCAATTCACTAACAACGCGACATATGAAATCAATAAATCTTTTCGAATATGGTGATTATTTAAAAAGTTTTTAGTTTTCAGTTTCATGTGTCTCGTAGTTTGTGAATTGTGGACGTAGCGATTGCACTTTTTTTGGCTCAGAAGTTGGTTGACGCTCTCCGTGGCCTCATGCGGTGGCTCGCCGGAGAAGCTTGCATTAGTTTAATAACCAGAGTCGATAGTAAATTTACCTATTATATACTGTATTAACATGTGCATAGTTAGTTATCCACTTGAATGGACCATCTGAATGTAATTGTGAGATTTAAATATTATCAATTTCATTACACATACAAGAGTGCACATAATTATTGTCTCATTAGTAAATAAAGAATACCAGTTGGTATTTCACATATTGTATAAAAGAACCGCATAAATACTCAGCGAACCGTATTCTACGCGAACTGGACATGACGAAAATATACAGCAATTAGTAAATTGTACTAATTACGACAATGCCACATCACATTAAACACAATATTGTCCAAACACGGATGACATTTTAATTAGGCAAATGTTGTTATTAATTACGACGCAATAATATTACCTCGTGGCTATGTCCATCCTGGTATCACGTATTGGTACATTATATTGTTTTTTAACAATTTAATGAAGCCACATTTCTTTAGCACTCGGCCACCAGATTCCAAACCAAGCAGAACTTGTACTTAGGTAACCAGATAATGGTCTACACGTTTTCCATAGACTATTTGGCCTCATAATATGTATAAAATTGTACCGCATATTTAAAACTAAATTTATTTTTGAGGGAACTAGCGAAGATTATACATATTATACTGTGACAATAGGTTATAATAGTAGTAATTATTAGCGATTATAGAGCGATACAAGTACTGTTAGTAGCATATGCAGGTGATGTCAAATATTCGTACACCAGCTGTCATGGTAGAATACGTAGACCAATGTATTATTATTTTATGGACAGATGTACATATAGTGCTATGTACCGTTTTGGAATATTATTTTAACATGTAACGTGTCTATTACTAAATTGTCGTTCGTTGTGTCTAATAAAGGACGTTTCAGACTAAGATTATAAGATAGATAAGAAGACAGAATAAGATTTACATTCAATCCTGATATTTCCCGACTACTGCATGGCCAACAGGAAGGATTATTATTTATATTTATTTCTAATCGGTACTTCCATTTCCACACTCGTATCACCGTTGTATTGGACTCTTCGTCCCACACTCAGACATTTCCAATCGATACAATTCGAAAAAAATAAATAAATCAAAGCCCACTCAAGATTTTCCGCGCCACAATGCAATGTCAATTAATCCTGTTAAGTGAGGTACCTAATCGAATTCTCCTCGCCTGGCGTAGCGTCTGGGCGAGTACGGAGAAGTCTCGACCCCTCCCTCATCCAGACACATCGTCAGTAATTCCTTGAAGTCGCCATTATAACATCAGACAGCTACCGCAAATCAAATCCTCACTGCTGCACTGCAACCCCACCGGATATTTGTGCGATTCAATCAGTTCTCGTTCGAGCCCTCGGATCGGATAAGGCATTAAATGGATGTTTCATGATTAACTTTATAGGAAATAAGCTATGGCAATAATGCCGTGGATTAGACTTCTTTAATAACTTTAATTAGTGTACCGCGATGCGACCAAATGTGATCGTCCCGTCTATTATCATTTTTGGCGACCGTAACCGATAAAAACATTTCTACTCAATATACCTCATGCCGATGTTAAAGCGAGCTTTCACGAGGGCTTTGCAATAGTCGAGACTTGTGTGAGTTTCTACTAAACTAACACGCGTTTACGCGAAACTAACTCGAGAACGGAAGCACTGCTTACTCCGAGCACGACCGGACGTGTGCTTTGTAAAGTTTAACAACTTAACTGTGTTGTTAAGAAATACACAAATTTCGAGAAAACCAGATTTTGTATATCGCTCTGAAGCCTTATGATTATTTCTTAGAAAGAATTAAGTAGGATTTTCCGAAACCTAACATAAAAGGTTCTTAGTTTAAGAAAGGATCCACGGACCGCCAAAAAAATATTACTAAAGATTACGAAATAGTTATAAAGTACCTATAAAAATCTGATTCTATTCATGTATAAAATGAAAATACCCGTTACATTTTTAACCTGAACTCGATAGTTCCGACCTGTTACTCCAGCGAATCGTCCATTAATAACCTACCTACAAACATTACTAATGGATGAAATAGAGCTCTTTGAGCGGCTAGGAGTGGGTTTATCGATTCGTTGTTAAGGAAACCAATATTCGACATGGATGGGGTGATGGACTAACCGCGAATATTCATATCTCATATTTCCCTTCTCAGAACGTAATAATAAATAGTGGGTAACACACCAACCACATTTTCTTTGTTAATACTGATGTCAAGGAAAATTCGAGTAAAGCCGGCAGTTCGCAGCTCCCTTTGAGTGTATCTTGACATCCATGCAAGAAATATAACAAATTCGTAATAGTAACAAAACATTTGTTTTGATAAAGCTGATATCTTGAAATTTGTGAGTTACATATATATAGTATGATCTATATCAAAAATAAAAATCCAACTTCATTATTAACGAAAAGAACATGTTCCTTCTAAAATGCTAATAGAATATAATAATATAAATAAAATAATAATATATACGAGGTATAATAGAGATATGTTCCTATTTTTTAAATAACTTTATCATCTGTTTAATTTTTGCAAGCTAACTTTTATTACAATGTAACAGTAATATAAAGCATATCAGATCCAATAAAACGTTTCTTATTCTTGGGTGCATGTTCAATTGAAACAGTTAACTTCTTGTCAGTTGTCTCACTATGTGTGGGACCGAGGAGTTGAATTGCCTGTTCATGAGATGATGAGCCCACTTTCGTTGCAGCTTTGCATAATTTTTGATTGCTGAACTCTACTGTGACATCTCAATGGACGTTATTGTATCCTATTTACAAGGGAGCACTAACTACGGGAAATAGTAATCTTGTTCTTGTATGTGAATGTTCAATATATTGCCGTTATGTAAGTACTTGCTCGATATATTTTTCGCTGTATTGAAGCTCTCTATCTATTTAAGGTTTGCTTGTTGGCTGCTATTTAAGAAATGTGTTAAAATTAATAAGTTAAGTATATTATTGGGTCTGAGGGAAGAGGACGCACAGCGACGGACCAAGTGACGTCGCATGATTGGAAAAGCCGACCCCGTGTAGCGGGAAAAGGCGAGGCCAAAGAAGGAGAAGAAGTATATTATTACTTTTCTCTATTTTTCATGGGGTGTTTACAATTTTTATTTAGGTACATGAAACCAAATTAACGTATTAATAAACAAAAAAATTTAGTTAATTTCAATATTTTTTTTTCGATTATTTTTATGTGATATCAATTAAATAATAATCACACATTCCACTTAAAATTTGTCGTGGTTGTATAGCATGGTTGGCTGCATGAATTCATGCGATTTTGTTTTTTTTTTAACTTTTAGATAGCTTTGTGAAATGGGGGACGAGCGCAAAATGTTTAAATTAGTCAGATTCATAGATAGCTACCTTTATTTTGAAGATACTATACTGTTGTTACTATACAGTTACACCAAGCATTGTCGCCATTAAAATAATCGTTTATGTTGTACTTCTGTACTACAGTCATAATTCTTTCTTGAATGTTTGTAAAGGCAAATATAAATTATTTGAATTCAATATTTTTAAGTATGTACCGGTTTTAGTTATTTAGAAGATTAGGCAAGGTTAGGCTGGTAAGACTGGTAATTAGGTGAGATAGGTGAGAAAAGTATATAGTGTTAGAAAATTGACATAAACAGGCACTTAGAGGACTTTCATCCCCCCTGCAACACTGTGTTGGGTTTCAAATCATCTAATAAAATTTGTTATAAAATAAACATTATTCTATTGTTGAATATAGATAGATTTTAAATATATGTCATAATTGCTTATGTTTAAAGTTATATAGAAAATAAAGTGTTCAATGAACATTATAGCCTTGTTAACACAAAGAATACAGTCAGACATGGAGTTAGTAGGTAATATCTTTAATAAGAGTTCATACTGACATACTTTTTTGCAAACCAAATAAAAATAAGTGGGTAAAGATGATAATTGAAATAACATACAGAGATATTGGAAATTTAAATAGTTGTGCATGACATAGGTTTTTACACCCATTTATATGTCCTAGTTTCTGCCTAGGGGCCTGACATTACAACAACCAGGTAAGCTGCATCTACCTCGTAATTTGAATTGGGAATAGTTTTTGTACAGATTATAAAAGGAATAGTGTATCCAAGGATCATTCATTGATTAATAAATATGTTACAAATCAAATGTAAGCACCTGGCACAGGCAGATTTTTCTTTACTGACATAGTTCAAATTCTACTTCTTAGATTTTTGCTTATGTCTCATAATGTAATATCCGATTCAGATGTGATGTCCTAACATGAATTCAGCTCATGTCCTAATACAAACTAATTAAATACAAGGTAGTTTATTTGATACCTGTTGATACCTAAACAGCACAACCAATCCTGATGAAAATTTGCACATTCATAGCTGTTTGCATGTAGAAGGAGATAGGACACTTTTCTTCCAGGAAAACATAAGGGTTCCCAGTAAACCCGGTAAATGGTGTAAAACCGCTGGGCGGAACCTTGTCGTTGAAAATCTTTGAAAATCCAATAGAATACATTTTTAAAAGTCCTTAAAAAGATGTACTTACCCATAAACAGCTCTCATTCTCGATTTTGCAGATGTCCTGTAATCAATTATGATAATATATATATTAGATAGGTAGGTTCATCTTTAAACAAAATACTCCCATTGATCAACTACAGTCATACATTATTGGACATTAAAATCAGTTAATTAATTAATGACATTATAAAAGTACAGTTTTTTTATATTTTGCCTGGTACAGTCAGGCTGCAAAGTATCAAGTATCTTACTTGCTGAAGTCATGTATGTACCCTGCAGAATGTGCTCATCACAATCAATTGAGATTGACAGAGCAATACAATAAGAAAGTACATGTTAATGCTTTGTATGATTCGTATATTTCGCGCCAAAATTACAAAGCCCGCAAGCTTTAACTATATCATTTACACCACCATGAATGGGATATTATTGCCGTGGGTTCGTTTACTGAATGTCATTAACGATTTTAATTTTATATTCATTTTATTACCTCATTACGCCAACAAATAACCAGGGTCAATGCAAAATTTAAATGCATGTAATAAAACTTCCATCCGCCCCACCTATTAGGTAAGGCTTGGTAAATTTGGGCGATTTGACGTTGACAGCCATGATGGCTAGTGCTGCCAGTATGGATTCCCTTTAAAGTACGACAACTTAAACAAAAAAGTATGATTAACAAAAACCATTTTTTTTAAATCCAAATCATTTTATTTTAATCATCATATGTGTATATGAATTCAGCAATTAGTTAGCAAAATATGCAAAAGCTCAATATATTTTCTATGAGCGTGAAACAAATTTAGTTAATAGTAGTAAGTTATCATGAAGATAGTTTTATATTAATTTTAAATATCCGATAATAAGATATAGTTCTCTCTAACTCCAACGAAGATTCAGTGAAGTGTCAAATAAAGTTTATTTTCGTAAATTATGTTGTTTCTTTGTCAGCATTATTAACAGCCAAAACGTAGGTATTGCTGGTCTTTTAAATATGCACATGCACTAGAGATGACACCAAAATGGCTATTTCTTAATAATTAATTATACTGTTGTTATATATTAAACCTATTAACGCTGTTATCCTGAATATAATATTGTATCTGTTTTCTCTCTATCTTACTCGCTTTTTCGTGAATTTCCTGACTGTAGACTACCTAACAACAGTACCTACAATAATGAAAGAAGGATAGCCAGAGCTTTAATAATTTGTTGAACGTTGCTCAATTATAACAAAATAATATTAGTAAATATCATGTGACATTCAATTTAATCCCAAACTAAGCCGAGATTCTATGAAAAACAGTTAACTGACATACAAATAACGGATATTGTTTTCTTAATACATACATACATATTAAACCATTGTTACGTGTCATGAATATCACCTCTAATAAACTTACTAATACGGTTGGTCCATGAATAGTACGTAAAACCGTTCTAAAAGGTATATAATATGGTAATATTGGATGGCTGTAACTTTCATTGCTACCAACTGCCGACTTTATCCTGCAGCTGGTTACTCTATCAATACTATACTATTCTATTAAATAGCCCAATCACCCTGTTACTTTCATTGGTGCTTCAAACGCCACAAAAAACAAACATATTTTTTAAGATTAGTATTATATCCACCAAACGACATAATGTATGGGATCATTCTGTGATTTAAATATTGTTAAATTAAAATGGAGTTGTTGATTGCTTTCTCGGAAATATTTGTAAATTTATTTGTTGCTTACTCTCGCGGGGAAAATGGGTTACCTACGTTAATTTAAACTTAAGATATTTCTAAATAGTTTAAGACCAAGTCACTATTTCCGTCTGTCCGTTCGTGGACTTAATTCTATTTATTTTCGCAGTAGATTTTGATGCGGTCTTCATGATTTAGACAACGTCTTCTTTGTCGGATGATCTATGCGTTAAATGCATTAAAATTGTTCTATCCAGGCGAAGCCGAGGCGGATCGCCAGTTAAGTAAGAAAAAAAGGTAGGTAACTCAAAGCTACGAGTTTCAAATGTAAATATAGTTGATATAAATATTAAAAACATTTAAGATCTTAAAAAAATAAGAAATATGGTTTACGCATTCGATATATAAAATGAACAAGGTGGATCCATCGAATATATGCGTTATTAAGTTAGATCGTTAAGTTTGATGCATCGGTACTATAATCTCGTAGCTTCGATATATGATTTGTGGTAGGCTAAATGTTGCAGACGTATTACCCGCAGCTAGTTTTGAAGTACCACATTATTTTCAACGTCCTTGGGTTTGTTTGTGGTAATGGGTCAGTGCCGTGCCCACGCCGTCCGTGCCGCGCCCATACATTTACACTCGACATACACTTCATAGTGCTGCCTTGAAAACATCTATCGATTAACTCATAGTGTTACACCAGCTATCGATAAAACGGTATCTAAACAAAAATATATATTCAAAGGTCGGATAATCCAACAGAAAATCTACTTAATATTATTACCTAATAAATGTAAATTTTGTATGAGCTCTAACAAAGTATGCATAGCCTGAATCCTGTAAACCAAACTATTATATTAAATGTACTACTGTATATTTGATGTGTCAAACGGAAAGCTACTAAGGAGAATGGGTAAAGTCAACCCCATATAGCATGCACGATTGATTGTAGAGGAAAAAAAAATAGTTTGTGTTTTCATCCCTCTTTTATCATTTTAGGGGTTGAATATTAAAAAAAACAATGAAACACGTGTTTGATGAAATCATTCCAAGGATTAAATGCCCAGTTTGAAGTTTATCAGACCATGAAAACACTTTGTCCCATACAAACTTTGCAACCACTTTTCACACCATTAGGGATTGAATTTTCAAAAATCCTTTCGTATTGCATACCTACGTCAGTTAAGTAATATTTGTTCAGAATTTCATGGTTCTAGACCCAGCGGTTTCACCTGTGCGTTAATCGATCAGTCAGACAGTTTCTATAATTTTTTTTATAAAAATTGATTATTACTACTTGATCTGGGGCTCGATTCTGTAGGGAAAATGACACTAACTTGGGGATGTTTCGTCGCGGCCTCGATGCTCTGTCTCTGTCACATACTACTAATCACATGAGAGGTAAGCTCTCCGTGCCCTCCGTGAAGCGGCTCGCCAGCGAAGTTTGTATTAGGTGAATGAGGGTGCTGGTAATGGTGGTCTATTTAAACTAGCTATTCCAGAGATAGCCAAATGCTAAAATATTGTCATCCTACCCTAAGCCTAGAAGGAAATTAGTTCATAACATCAACTGCCACGTATCTAACTGATCACGATAGGCTTTGGATTGTTAGCAAGGCAGATGCGAAGAGTATTAAGTCTATATTGATTAATTGTAGTATTTTCTCGAAGGTTTTATATTCTCGCCAACTTGTACTTACACAGTAAATATTATAATAATATTGACAAAATCAAAAGTTTTTGTTCTGATTTATAAAACTGGCATCGTTATGGTACTACGAAAACTATTATATTAATGTATCAATGGTATATGTATACATTTAGTTTAAATTAATTATAAATTTGCCTAAAATGTATAATATTAACGATAGAAATAAAATGTATGACCATGTAATGCAGTTATGTTTGGAAAAATATTAGGGTATGCATTTTGATGTTAGGTGTTTGTGTGAAAATTTACGATGACTCAAAAACTATTTTAATTATTAGTACCAAACCTTTAAATACCGTTGCATTATTCGATATTGATTTAATCATCTTTATCAATTTATAATCAATCGGTTTAATTATAACATGCATGAATGTGTTTTTGTTACTGTTATGTATCAAATCTAGGCAGCACTATGGCGCCGGGCCTCAGCGTCAGTGTTGCCAGAATTTGCATTATTTTCATAAATTATTCTATTTCCCTTATTTCATATGACGTTACAAATACGACATACCATATCGAACCAACTCCGAGGAAATTGCCATGCACTTTGCTGGTTGCCGCTTACGAAGTTTTCACAAAGTAAAGTTTTATTATAAAATTAGGATGCCGATTGGCTTCAGAAGCTATAATTTACTTACATCAACAAACTTTTCCAAGCAACGAAACATTATTTAATTATTTCTGTATATTTGTAAATGAAAAAATATTTTATTTTTACGTTTGCGATTGAAACGCTGAAATGTTCTGAGTGAGATTATTTTATGCGGCTTTTAACTATAATGTGCTAATATGAGTGCTCACAATTTTCTGGCGGATCCTTTAAACAATAAAACACATATTCCTGTTTTTGCCATTCCCGCATTTTCCACGCACTTTTGTTTGTTAACATATGTGTGGGACCTGTAACAAGGTTATCTGAATCAAGAAGATGATGTATGCGAAATAATAGTTAAGTACTAGGTACTTGGGTCAAAAATCCAATCCAATCTCTAATACTTATGATCAAGTTATCAACAACTCAATAAAAAGTTACGTATGCCTAATTCTGTGCTTGCCGAAAACATAGACAATGGATCTAATGGCTCATGGCAATTTATTTATATACAAAATCAAGCTATTAGGATTGTTTTCGTTGGGCATAAAGAAGTTGATCAAGTTATGCTGATCTGAGTGAGACTGTCTGTCAAAGCTAAAGCTTAATAGTACGCATGTACGCATAAAGTTACAAACTTATATCTGTTTTTTGTAAAGAATAATTTGAGCTGGTAGCACTTGCCTCTAATCTATCACTCCTTCGCACGGCGGTCGCTCTTCCATTTTCGTATTTGTTTCGTTCGAAGCTGAATTCTGTTTTGTCGTAGTTATTATTCGTAATTTTATTGTTTTGTTTCATTATTTTAGCAAACTTTTATAATTCGCAGTTAGTGTTCGTTTAATATAACATCTACAATGACTTGGGGGTTCGTTACTTGCGGTCCAAACGAGGCTCTTGTTGTTTCAGGTAAATAACTACATTTCTTGCTTGTCTTGTCTGTCTGATGTATGCCCATGTTTTATGTTTTTCATTATTTGATACTGTAATAGTAGGTTAAATTGATGTTGCCATGCGAGTTTTATTTTGAAGGTGTGCTTGTTTGCTTTAGGTCATCTTTGAGTAATATATTTTACAGTGTATGTATTGTAAATAATGCTTGGGACATATGTATTCAGTTTGATGCAATTGAAATTTATAACATATTATAATATTTCTTCTTAATATTCTGATCCCCTAAAATAAAGAAATAAACAAAATATTATTACATCTATGTCAATCATATATAAAATTGTTTTAGTTTAATCATTATACTCTGGCTTGGAAAAACACAACTCTTTATTACTGATATAGAAGTTTCAATGTAAAAAAGCTGTGTTGTAACTTTAACTTCATTATAAATAGCCTTTTTTGTCTACTAATGAATAGAGGCCGCCCCATCCCACAAAGCTATTATTTACACCACCAGATTAATGTAGCTCTCTTTAAACAAATCTATTTTAGTAGAATAATTTATAACTTCAAGTTTGATTCGGAGAGCAACACACATCTTCCTGAGACGTTAAACCTGCTGTATTGTCTGCCTCATATATGCTTCATATTATAACAACATATATACATTTTTGATATGCCATGATATAGCATATTAAAAATATATATTATTGGTAAGTGAATGTTGATCTACCAATCAAATCAACAATCACAGACTAGTTTGATGTCAATTGAAAAATATAAGGAACTTCTGAAAGGGTGATATATTAACCTCTAACTATTACAATATTAAATTGCTACTGAGTAACTGAAAACTAAATCTACTACTATTATTGCTAATCATTGATCTATGATTATCATTATCTACTTAAGAATAATCTTGTTCCACTTTGGTTGGTTATTGCCAGTAGGTTTATTTACAATATTTTCCTTAACTAGAGAACCAGTTGTGTACAATCGGCGATGTATCGCCGTCATAAAAAAGCTTATTCAACAATAAATAAAATAATAAATATACTTAAATATCTGATTCCTACACTAAAGCTGCTTTCAAAATGAGCCCAGAAGCTTTGTCAAGAAATTGCTGTCTAATTTTCACTTCGCAAATAATGTCGGCGGCGTAATTGAAGTAAAACGAAAACGATCAGTTTTTTTATTTATTCGAGGGGCCAGTTGGCGCGTTTGTAAGGTTTCCTTAGTTTTTAATTCAACATACACATTTGATTTCAAGTTATTGAAGAAGTAGTATATCAGTTATCTGGATTCCATACTCACTCTGGTTAGTTTGGGACCAGATAGTATGTGAAGAGCATTACATGATAATTAATTATTAATTAAAGAAATAACCATTCATTAGTCTGGAACTCCTCCCATTTTAATTTGTTAACCCGGAACTAATGTTTATTTACGACCACGCAACTGCCGCCAGCGACCGCAAACAGTTGAACGTGTGAACTGCACTTATGAAGTCCATTTGCTAGCAGCCTAAGGCTGTCTGGTCTGTCTGTAAAGGAAACATCAAACATTATTATTTGCACAATCATATTGATGAGTCTCACAATCAAATGCATAAAGATTATCATTATGGTCATCAACTTTTGGGCATCCAATAATTGAATCAGAACATTTATAATATTGGTCCGGGGCTTCTAAAATTACTACCATAGGTTTTTGTGTACCATTTATCAAAATTGGGGTTTTATAGGTTGTTGAGGTCCAAGTTATAATTTAGTTTGTACCTTAGAAATCTATATGTATATTCCAGCCCTAATCTGGAATATAGGTGAGCTATTGCAGCTTCCACCAGTGGCTCAAGGCAGCCATTCCATTGTATATCTACAGTGATAGTAAATGCCCACAATCACATGTTATAATGTTTGTTTTGGTGATGGTAATAAGTGGTATTTAATATCGCTTTTGAAACTGTGCAGTGTTAGACATTGTATGTTACAAATCTTTTTAGAATGAAAATAAAGTTATCTCTAGAAGAACATGAAAGATAACAATGACAATAACAAAATCAATTGAATATTATTGTTCTGATTCATACTTATAAATTTCACAACATATTTTACTTTGAATGACTCACTGACCTTTTTGTTTCACTCTAATTATTATCATTCTGTGTATATTTGCTTGTAATTCATTGATATATGTAGATATATATATATGATAGTGTATCACAATCTCTCGGTATCATGAACATTCAGTTGGTCTTACCCCCAGGTCATATTGAACTTAACCTATATATTCATAGCTGTATGATATATATATATAGATAACTCAATCTATTTATTCAGTTTAAGCCCTAAATGCAGTCGCAAGTTCAAAGTTACCCAAGATGTCCTATACCAAATATCTAGAAAGATTCATCACACAGTTATCTGATCACAATCTAATAGTACAAGTAATCTTGTACTATGGTAACCGTATAACTGATATTATTACATAACAGACAAACCCAGACAGAGAACAAACAGATGTTAATGCACACAAATATTGGATGAGAATTGAACCCACGACCTTCGACGTCACGGTATCTAATCATCACGCCGACTGGCCTGTCAAATAATTAAAAACATTTTTTTTTAGTTACGAAGTGTTTAGTTTTATTGCAATGCGATTTTTTGAATGTTTGTACGTTTCTCAAAGAGATAGGTATAATGTTGTTGAATATTTTGAAGTAAATTACGCGAATTTAGTGATATTCAGGACTCACGATATGTACTGTTGTAATTGCGCAATTTGTGGTGACTCACTATTCGTTGGCTTTTGCCAGCCCCATGTTTCTTAATCCACAGAGCTCTGTCTATAAATAACTTTATTATTCTCCAAAAATGCCTCCTCATAATCCCATGGACCGAATAGATAGGGTATTACTATTATCGTAATTCATTGCGACTTTTTGTACTTAATCTCACCAATTTTTTATCAGGATTTAATTAGCTATTTCTAAAGATAAGGAGTTAAATGTTTTTGTTTTCATATCAAATGTAAAGTACGGATTCTAAAACAACGGCTTAGAATAGAATAGCTAGCATGATACTCGACTGAAATTGCAATAGGTATTTCGACTAATCGTCTCTAATTGGGATAGATTACTCTTTATGCTTGTAGGTATATAGGTCGTTTTGGCTTGTATGCAGACGTGTACATCGATCATTAAATTTGTATTAAAGATGTCGAGATATAATAACCACGTTTTGATAACTAAGAGTTATATTAATTTAAGTTAAGTTTAGAAGTGGCACTATCAAATTTTTTGTACTAATGTTGAATAAATTACCTGTGTAATGAATAACCACAGAGTAAACGATGTTTCTGTATTCCAATCACGAATAATCTATTGTTTTCGGTACGATATACATATAATAGATGGATGTAGCTATAAGCGTCGTCCGAATATAGTATCAAGGTTATATTAACTAATTTAAACGTAGTGTACAATGTGGAGGAGAGCAAAGGCGATTTTTGTTTGGTTTTTATCATACATTTCTGTACTTTATATATATATGCTACTGCCTTTAGGTTCCTAATATTAAATACTTGTAAATTATTATTTTACAACATTAAATTTTACAAGTATCCGACCAGCGGCCTTCATGGGACGTAATGTTTTCCTGTGATTAAAAGGGTCCTATTTTCAATACTCTGTGCCATATGTAATCAAAAATCATTCAGCGTGTATTAATCGCAATCAAACTAAAATCTTCATCGTATAATTAACGATTGGAACAATGCATGAGCCTTATTCCAAAAACATTAAGCTTAGTTTTCCTTTAATATTCTTAAACGTCATAAATGATTTCCTATTTGGAATAGACTATAGTGTGAATAAGCATGCACAAAAGGAGTACTTTATCAGACTACTAAGTACTTAACCTTATATGATATTGAAATTTGTGTACCTTTTTGCGAATGAGCTGTGCTGTAAAAACATTGCGTATTTCCAATAAGAAACAATATTTCAATTTCAAAAATAAAAAGCAGCAATTGATGTCATAAACACGTAGTGAATACCGTTATTCAGAGAAATTTCAACGAAATCACAGTAATGGGCAAGGCGAAATAATAAGTTTTCCGCTATCTGCCATTTGGCTTCGGAACCACAAAATAGGCGATCGAAAATTTTGGCACTTGAAAATACATGTCAGATATCAGTAGAAACGTCTGCCTATTTGATTTCTATATGTAAAAACGATTTATAAAAGATTATAAATTTTTTTTCTGTAAATTAAAAAAGTATTTTGTAACGTTTTAACATACAGGATGCTGTTATACAAAGCCGCTCCTGGTACCTGGGGGTCGCGCATTCGTCTGGCCGGCCATCCAGAGTGTCCAGAGAATATCACTCAACACCATGACCCTGCAAGTCGAGTCACCAACCGTCTACACCAGTCAGGGCGTGCCGATATCTGTCACTGGGATTGCACAGGTAATATGCATTCCTTTTGTAGTTATTTCACTGGCAAGAGCTAAATCTCTTTCGCAAGCGTCAATTTACGGCTGCTCATTATTATCTATTAGTGAGCCAGTAACGGACTGTTTCGTATAATGAAATCCGTTGTAATTTCTGCTCATCAATTGCCTGCCCAGTTTTTCTAATCATTTGAGATCGGAATATGGATACTTTTTGTCCATTCGATGCATCATATATTAAAGGTAACTTCCTAACGCCAACCTCCTTTAGGAATTCACTCGGTGCAAAATGTAAAGTGCACATGGTCATCGGTATACACTTCAGTCGCCTCTTACGACACCTTAGAGTCGTCTTGGGGTGGCATGTCAGTAAACATCGTCGCTTCCACACCACTACTACACATTTCAAGCTTCTTCTATACAATAATATAAATGTACACACATTAATCTATGAAAATAAATTCTCAAAATAATAGTAACATCTGCATCAAAATCTATTGCGGATTTTAAAAGATATAAATTGATAGACGGATATACATACAGTATTCATACAGCGGTGTCATTCTTGCCCTTCCAAAGGAAAGCTGTATTTAGGGCCATTTAATAACACTTCAGTTGACAGGTGACAATTTACGCATTGGTTGGTAAAACAACGTGGATTTTCTTGTAATAATCCAATCTAAAGGGCGGGCTCCTTCTGTGTCAACACAGTAATTTTTATGTCATTTGTAAGCTATTGCTTCACATTTTTAATTAATGTGAACGTACACGAAAAACATTTTGTACAAATGGAGTCTATTTTCCAGCATTCAACTCGGAGCTTTGTTACATATTTGCAACTTTATATAACTTTTAAACAAGCAAACAATACTTTGCTTTGGTTTTCAAAAAAACGATTGTATTCAATTTTTACAAACTTTTACTTTGTTAATTACACCGGCACACAAAAAAAATTAAGTAGAATGTGCATTTGACCTACCGTATTTTGGTCCGCTGAATCCGAATTCGTGGTCAGTTTGACCCCTACACCCTCGAAATTTCGAGAAAACTTCAAAAACCCGTAAAAATGAAGAAAATTGACAGATTTAATGATAAAAAAATGTTTTGGAACTAAACTAAGATTGATTTTCATGTATTTCGATCCGCTGAATATGAATCGAAACTTTATTGAGACCACGAGTTGTTAAAATGTCAAAAAATCACACAAAACCCCCAAAATTCCGAAAAAAGTTAATAGTTATTAAACAAAGGTTAAAAAACAAGGAAAGAGTTAAGCTTTATAAAAACATTTCAAGGTGTTGTCCCATTTCGACAATGTTTTACGGAATAAAATGTTTCTGAGAGCATTTTTATGGTTTCCAAAGGTGGGCGCCATCTGTAGAACGCTTTCAGTCTTTAAAATGTTGTTTTTCTTTTAATTTATTTTCAATAAACTTTAACAATCTGAAGTTTTCACTTAGGTACAGGGCACGTTTTAGGTTTTAGGTTTACTTCTAAAGAGGGTGAGTGTTAGCAAACTTAGTAGATATAAGTACCTACTCGCTATAAAAAAAATGTGTTCACTGGCATAGACTGAAAATATTTGAGTTAAATTTGAAAGCAAATTTTTTGAGTAGTAGAGCTCTTAGTGCAGAGTTCGTCCGGGGAAGTACTACCACCTTACCCATTTCCGCCGTGAAGCAGTAGTGCAATTGTATTACTGTGTTTCGGTTAGAAAGGTATGGGGGCCGGTGAAATTACAGGCACATGAGACTTAACAACTTCACGTCTCAGGGTCGACAATGCATTGGCGATGCTCCTAGTGTTGCAAATGTCCATAGGCGGCGGTGACCACTTACCATCAGGTGGACCGTCTGCTTGTTTGTCGGCCAAAGTGGCATAAAAAAAAAAGCAACTTAGTTTCAAAAATAAAATTACATATTTACACCACATCTTATAAGAAAGAAAGAAAGAAAGAAACAAATTTATTTGTGACAGGGGGAAAAATAACACATGAAAAAACTTAACAAATAATATAATGGTACCTTTTTATACAATATAGCATAAGTAATGGATTTTTACCAATATTAATATTATCAGAATTAGCTACACGGCATACAAGCTATTTTCTCTCTAGTCTTAATTTCTCTTACTTCTCACACTTAATTGAAGTAAATTTATCAAGACGTCCTAGAATTCTATTCACATGAAATTCAATTATAATTTAACAAATTTAAATAAAAAACTTATAAATACTGATATGATAACGTAATCGATCAGTCCACGCTGTTTACGTCTTTTGAAAACGCGCTAATAAAATAAATTTTGAAGATTACATTTTGATATAAAAATGTGCCTCAATTTTTTTCTTCCCTAATCTTTTAATGAACGAAAACATCTTAGGAAACCATAGTACGGTCTTAAGATACTTTGCAATGACAGGCTGCGAGCACCTCACTTTTAAAAAAATCCCGACAAGTGGATTCCAAAGTTTTTCTGTAATCTCAATGTTTGACTACAAACACAACCCTTATACTTAGTAAAACGAAAACAAAAAGCTCGAAAAGGAATATAAAGGTCAGACAATACAACAGCCTTCGGCATTTTACCTACCTACTCACCATAATTACCGAACTAGCTGCCATGGGAATATTTCCACGAGACGGATCAATACTTCGTCGGACATTCTTTATTGCCGTACTTCGTCTGTCACGGTTTATTAGATCACTGAATTTATTCTATCGTAAAAAATACCTAACAACTTTTGTTTTATGTATATTTCACCACATTATGCCGCTGAAAGTGTTAATACTTAAAACGCTGAGAGAATCGCCACTCAAGTATAACTGTCAAAACACCTGTGAATCAGTAATGAGGAATTTTTAACACGTGGAATGCAGGAAGGAATTTTTACAGCTGAAGCTTATTGTTGGATTCGAAAAGATGATTTTTTGAATTTACATAATATGGTTATTTAGTTGTATTAAGTATTAAGTATTCTGGGGAAAATCGCATTAATAGTTTGACTATATATGTACTTACCTTAGATTCAAAACAGAATCGGCATTTGAAGGCATTATCAGTCTGTCTAAAAAGTCCTAGTACATACATATTATATGAATCCATTATGTTTCTGCTATGCACTTCTAAACTATTCATTCGTTTATGATGAAACTTTGGTGAGTAGCTCTGCATTCACCCGCTAATGTTCCTGACACAAACATTTCAAAAATCGGGGACAGCTAGTATATTATAATAAGAATTATTACATATTTAAAGCGAAATGTTCCGGAATATTTTAATAAATATATTTTTTTTATAAAGTATGAAATTTTTTGCGGTATTAGGTGTCAGACAAGATAGCATGCACAGGATAGCAGTATGTGTGTACAGACGTGGTCCAACAATCAATCAATCAAGCAGTTAACGAGCCTCCCCTTTGCAACGAGGGGGCTTGAGGTCATAGCCCCGCCATGCGGGCGCATTGCCAATGTACCACATACTTTTCAATGTGACTTTAGGCCAGACATATTTTTTAAATGTCTCCATCACCTAAGAACCAGCAGTGAATCCGTACGTAAGTTTAAAATTAAAGGAAGACGCCGCGTATTCATTACTCCCCCTAAAAAGAAAGGTTAGAAACGTCTTAGAAAAATCTGCTCAAACTTATACTGAAATCTAATTCAGAGGGGATTTACTATACGATATTACAGATGTTTAAGCCTTTAGAAAAGCGTACCTTGATCCCCGGTCGGGGACGTATAGAACAAGTAGTAAAGCCGTACGTTCACGGGCCAGTGATTAAAATCCCAGTCTTAGCTTTATATTATGAAGAAATGTTATTAACTTCCACTCCGTATTTTAGCCTGCATTCACAGTTTAAAAAGAAACCATCGATCCCGTGTATTTCTTAGTCAATGAGTTGAACACATTTTTTGTTACGAAACAAACTCATTTATAATTTTTTATAGTGTACTAGCTTCGCGAGTAGAAAGTAATGTGTGCATATTAACATATACAACAATGTTTTTTTTGTTTCGGTGTGCCAAATTTTGTTACGCTTTTTTTTGCATGATTGAGTCACAAGCATAAAAGCAACCAAACATACGAAATGTTACTCATATATAAATGTTTGTGTGTACGCGCTTGTTAGTAACACACACAACTCCGTAATAGGATAATGGATTGAATTGAGACTTGGCAAACTAAGAAGAATTGGAGGACTATATCCTGGTTTAAAATATGTGATACTTTTATCTTCTAACACACGGAATTAAGTTTTTAATCGCGTGAAAAGTGGTTGTTAAACAACGCCGTGCAATTGTCTCAGTATCAGATTTATCTGCTAGTCTAGAATGTACTGAAAGCATTGTTACAACATTAATATAAGTCAATTATTTCTATGTATGAAGAAAATGTACTTTATGTTATAACGGTAAGACTTAAAATTCGTTGCAAGTGTTTGTTAGTTACTGTATTACAAGACGAAGCATTTAACCCCATTGACCTGAATTCACATTATCCTTTTAGTGTAATTGATATGTGTCATCATCTGCCCGCCTTGTCCTTTTCTTGTCATACTTCTTACATATATATAGTGATCGCTTTTTGTGGACAGCAATTACCTTATTCCAAAGATTTAAAGTTCATTACTTAATATATTATAATCCTAATCATTTTGTTTGCTTTGAAAGAAAAATGACTATCACGTCTTGTCGTTGTTTAAATTCCTATTAAACATTATACAAATATTTGCGTGCATGAATTGAAATGTGTTTTTGTTTTGTCTGGGTGTGTGTTTATATAATATAAGTAGGTATATATATATATATATATAAAAGTAGTTATATTGCTTAATTTTTGATCTAATAATCATTTTATTCTTGTTTAAAGCACTGTATAGTTAGACCCTATCTCTTTGGGTCAATAATAGATATACTTTTCCACTCAAAATTATCCTTGACTTACCAAAGTGTATTTATGAATTGCAGGTGAAAATCCAAGGTCAAAATGCCGAGATGCTGCTCTCCGCGTGCGAGCAGTTCCTGGGCAAATCGGAGCAGGAGATCCAGCACATAGCCCTCGTAACCCTGGAAGGTCACCAGCGTGCTATCATGGGCTCCATGACCGTCGAAGAGATATACAAGGATAGAAAGATATTCTCCAAGAAGGTCATTTAGTCTTTTTGTTTTTAAAGCGATTCTAATGCTCAGACTCATTTGTACTGTTTGTACACTTTCTATTAAAATATTTTCATATTTGCTCAAGTCTTGCATAACTATAGCTACCGTACCGTGGTTTCACCCGCGTTTTTGAGGATATAATCGCCCGGCTCCTAAGGGTATAATAATCTTTTCCAAGAATTAGGCTATCGAATGCAAACATCATTTTTCAAATGCAACTGGAAGATTGTGTAAGCATAGATCATAAAAAGCAGGAAAATACTTCTAAAATAGGTCATCATGTGTAGTAGCGCACAGCGATCGTTGTAATTCGTACTTTATTGAGGTAGTACGAGTGAGAAGTACTCTCATATCATGCCCTACTAGTTCTTTTTTAAATATTTAATTGATTTTCACACCTTACTTGACCGCTGGCTCCAATCCGTCCATCATACGCGTTTCAGTATTCTGTCTTGAAGCATATTTACACCAGCCATTGTAATATCTGTTATTTTCGTTAGTAAAATAACATAAGTCTCAGTTAAAGGCTGGTTTCCAAACCGGTGGTATCATAAATTCGGGGAATTCATAAATAAGTACCTATATAAAATTACTACATATCGATTAACCAAATTGAAACGTGTGAAATGAGGAAGACAAATTACGAATTGTTCAAGAAACTAAGAAAAATCTCACAAGGAAAAGAGATGATGACTGAAAGTCAAATCAGACACTTTTTATTTAATTTCAAACGACCGTTTGTTTGGAGTGTTACATAAAATGGGAACGTCCCAGGACTCGAGAGACTGGAAATTATGCCTTAATGCTTACATTATACTTAAATACTGGTACTTAATCTAATCAAATACTAGTCACCCGCCCCGGCTTCTCCAGAGTGGGATAATATTAGTGTACTATTCCTATGAACCTTCCGGATATAAGTCTTTAAATGAGAGTGAAAACTGTTTCAAAATCCATTCATCCCTACTAATATTATATGTTAATGTAAGTTTGTTTGTTACGCTTTCACGCGAAAACTACTTTACCGAGCATCATGAAACATTGTACACATATTCTTGGAGGTATTAGAAGTAATATTGGATACTTTTTGTGTTGGGAAATGTTACACCCCTCGGTAACGCGGGTGTAACCTCGGGAGACAGCTAGTAATAAATAAATTAAATAAAATATGTTCAACTTAAAACTAATATATAGTATAACTTTCTATTATCAGCGAGAACCCCTCGTTTCGAAGGTTCAGGCCTCCTCTAGAGATTTCAATTCTTCTCTGTATTCTTTCCAAAAATGCATTACGAAATTAATAGAATTTAGCGCACAAATGGATAGATAAATAGTGACTTGGTTTTGTAGTATTTAGAAATGATATTTTAATAGCCATTTAATGCTCTATTTAGTTTTAATTGTGTCGTGGATAGCTTTTCGTGCCACAAAGTGACGGCAAAGAGTGAAATAGAAAAGACGACTCTATGACGTAATGACAAGGGTCTGCAGCATCATACAATTGATCATTGGATCAATTGATTAATCTTATCTCCAGAGTCAATGAAGTTTAATATCTATGCCATCTTTAGCTGTCATAACGCGCCTTTCATATCTCGAAAACTTTATGTAAATTCGGTTTGTGGGTAGCTATTGAGTCTCTTCACTATCTATTCTCAATATGATATTAATGAATATGAATCGAATGTAACGTTATAATACGTTTTAAAATACAGCGCTTGTTCATTCAGAGTACTGTCCTGGACACCATGCAAAGAAGTAGGCGGCTTATCCTGCGAACATTACACCAGTCTGAGAAAGGTTACACTTGTGCACCTAATGCCAATGCAGATGGCTTATCTGAATAAGATCCGAACATATTTACTTGTTCATATATTCAAACGGTCAAAGTACAATTCTTTTGTTTAAAGATATTAACTCAAAGAAACCTAGAGATCTCTTAAAACCCCGTATTTTCGCAGGATGTTATACCAAAGATTAAAAGTGCCTATGTCCTATTCCAGACTATAACCGTTCTTGCGTGATTGGGTAACAAGCATCCGTCTAAACATTCGCTTTTATAATACTTAGTACGATTAAGTAATTTTCACACTCATTAAACCTATTCAGAAACATTATATTTTTAAAGTTTTTACATCAAATTACAGCAATGAAAAGATATTTATACTCGTCGGTACAGGCATCTTAAATCAGAGTAGCTAATTTATTAACACGATATAACACAAGTAGTAGGCGTGAACAACTCTAAGTGAACGCACGCTATCCAGTTTGCAGATACTTATAATATAAAAGCAAACAAATGATTAACTAAAGAAAACCACGCATCCTTATTTTTAAATCCATTACAGAGAAATCTAGATTATTAGAAACTAGTTTCCGCCCCTTATTTGAAATGGGTTCCCGAGGGATTGGGTATGTTTTTAAAGCCAAGTTTAATCCAAATCTCTTTCGATGTTTTTCCGTGAAAGAGTAACAAAACTATATTCCCGCGATCCATGGACGAGATGGATAGGGATGCGATGTCTATATATATTTTTTTCCTTTTCATTATCTGCAATCATTCGCCATTGTCCTTTACTTCATTATCGAAAGAGCTTCGGCCCGTTCAGTATTTTAATTGTACCACTTGATAGCAATTCATTGGCGAGAAGTTTACGAGTGATTTATTAAGCACTCTGTTTGCATCTTTTTATAATGCTCAATTTCTTCAGTGACAGTGCATTCCCTGGTGCACTTGTGATGACGCGTAATAGGCTGTTCTGAACACTTTGTAGGCGCAAAACATTTGACTAGCTGACCGTGGAGCATAACTGTATTCCATAAAGCCGGGGATTCAGATGGGATTTCAGTGGCGACTAAACGATCCTGATCTCCCGTAATAAATGTTTTCATAAGGACTTTAGAATGGGGATATGTTACGCGGTTTCAACAGGTGTCCAAATAGATAAAAAGTAGCCCATCTCCCTCTTCTTACCATAGGCTCCGTGTGCCAACTTTGAAAAAGTTCGCTTCCGTTAAAGCAGAACAAACAGACAAACAAACACTCTTTCGGATTTTATGTGTGTATATAGTACGGATTCAAATAAGTACCTTAAGGCAAATGTATTTATTCGGTATGTTCAATAATATGTTCCTACTATTGTTAATGCGGAAGTTTGGATGCTTGATGTTTGTTACTCTATTACACCAGAACGGCTGAACGGAGCAGAATGAAATTTGGTGCAGAGATAAATCGTAGTCTGGAATACCACATATGCCCTTCCAATTCCACCACACACACAGCATTACCTTGTTGCGAGTTAACCCGGGTTTCGCCACAGTCTGTGAAGCCTGATCGGCCTTTGACCACGACCTTTTTCGCACGTTCTTGTCGTACGTGATCCACTTTTCATCACCAGTTATCAGCTTCTTCAAAAATGGTTCGGTTTCATGACGTCGTAATAAAGAATCACAAATGAGTACACGGTTCATTAGGTTTCTTTCAGTGAGCTCGTGAGGTACCCAAATATCTAGCTTTTTTGTGTACCCAGTTTTTTTCATATGCGCCAAAACTGTTTTGTGGTCAATTCCCAGTTCTTCAGCTACGTCGTAACTACTGATATGCCGATCTTGCTCCACTTTTTCAAAAATGGCATCCATTTTATCCGTAATGGGGCGACCAGAGCGACGTGCATCTTTGACATCAAAATTTCCGGATTGAAAACGCTTAAACCAAATTTGTGCTACTCTCACAGACACTGCACTAGGTCCATAAACATCGCAAATTTTTTTCGCGGCTTGCGTTGCATTTTTACCTCTTTTGTAGTAAAATTTTAAAATGAATCGAATTTCTTCATTAGATTCACTCATCTTGGCGGTACGAAAAACAAATTCAAATCACACATTTTCCTAATTTGAATTTGGAATTATGTTCTTTAAAATTTAAACTTTCAATGATACCAAAACCAGCCACATACAAGTAGTATAGCCAAATAGATTTTATTACAAGATCATACATACTATAATGCGAAAAGACTTGTTCCCCAACCTAATATATCTTTCACCATTACGTTTTGTGGAAATGCCCAAATGCCTGGCTCAATAAAAATAAATATAATGAGTGATTATCCTCTACATTATATAAAACAAATCGTTTTCCGTCATCTGTACGCTTAGATCTTTACACAATACCTGCGTTGACGTTTGACACGGCCAGCAACGCACTCAGATTTAGTATCGATTTGACAAAGTACGGGATGAACAATTCCGGAGATATTCAGATTCTTATAAAAGTAAAAGTTATTGTTTTAATATTTAAGTATAGGATATTTGTAATACGAAAATATTTTGATAATATGTATTTTTAGATGGATTATCTTTCACAGAACCTGCAAATAAGAGATCCCAAATCAGGTCTCCATGAGATTTTGCCTAAACATACATGAAAGTATGATTGTTACCAATTAACTAAAAAAATATCGAAAATTTGATATTATTGGAGAGAGAAAGAACAATTTTTACCAATTAATGCAGCCAATGAAAAGGTTACAATTTGAGCGAGGAAACCTGACTTCTACGCGTATTTTTCTAATGAACCTCTTATGAAACAGTTACATCATGATTTGACGAAATGACATTTGAAGAAATGTTACGAAAGCTTCTTTGAAGCTTCTTAAGACTTTCACAACAAAGTTAAGTTACACAAGCTGTATTTTTAAACAGGCCAAATCCGTATCTATGAGAATTTGCGAAACGAACTTAAAGAAGTCTCGAATTTAATGACAACTAAAACTGCATAGTTGGTTTTGAATAATATATACATCGAAACCGTAGATTTCGGAAAATAAACACATTATATTATTACAGTGCAACCTCAATATAACAAATCTGAGAGGAACAAGTAAATCTTCGTTATATCAAGTAATTCGTTGAACTGAGGTTTGTTATATTGAGGTTAGGATGGTCTAAAATTCGTTATAAAGAGGTAAAAAAAATGTTTTTTTTTTCTTACATTAATAATCAAAATTAAATGCAGTAAAAACCGTGAGAGTAGGTACATATCTTTGTGGGTACATACATTATGTAGGTAATTAAATGTTAATTTCAAAGATTCGCACAACAAAATTCACGAATTAAAGGTAAAGAATCAACAATGTGGTTATACATATGTAGTAGCTTAATCTCAATTTTGTTCATTTTGATTAGAAAAAACAACAATGATTGGTTTACGAACAAAAGCGTGTCGAAACATGTCGCGACATGAATCACATACTATGAGATTAATAGTCATACATTGGTGACACTACAACTTTATATAAAGGTTTTGGGTTGACAAAATTCGTTAATTAGAGGTATTTATACTTTTTCTTGATTTTTGAAAATTCGTTATAAAGAGGTTGTTCCCAAAAAATGTTCGCAATGTAAAGGTATATTTTATATTGACTCTTATGGACAATTCAAGGGGATTACGAAGAATTTGTTAAATCGTGGAAGTCGTTATATTGAGGTACGTTATATTAAGGTTGCACTGTATAACATTCGGTAGTGTCGCTAATGAAGATCTCTTGGAAGTAATTTTAATCAGCAAACTTAAGAAAAATGTTGAATCATGTTTTATTTATTCATACTATAAAGTAATCTAAACATTTCTTCAAAGGATTCATACTTTACCTTGTTCAGAATTATGCTCAATTTTCAGCACACTTAATTATGTAACATTATGTTCTTATTTTTTTATTAGAGTGTCTTGTGTATTGTAGGATTCCCTTACTAAATTTCATAAAGACTCGTTCATCCGCTAAGCCGTAAAAACGTAACTGACAGACAGATACTTCCGAATCCTAACTAACATTATAAATGCGTAAGTTAGTTTGTATGTAAGCCGACCTTACTGAAAATTGGTACACATAAAACCTATGGTATAAGGAGCTTCCCGGGGACGCAGGTAATACCCCGGAGACAGCTAGTTTTAAATATTTGTGTAGATAAGATTAATTAATCTTATTAATCTTGCTATAACGCCCTGATCGTGAAATATTAAAATACAACTAAACTAAATGACGGATAAAGATTGTGTTGCTATGCATTCAAAATCAATTGGTGGTCTGAAATTAATATTCTGAGTCAATAGAGTGCATAATACAGATCACCGTGCGCTACAAGTGTTTTAAATTATAATTACTAATATTATAAAGAGGAAATATTTGTATGTAAGTACATACAAATCTTTACTTGTTGTTTGTTACTCTTTCACGCAAAAACTACTTAACGGATATGAATGAAACTTGGTACTTAGATAGAGCATATCCTGCAATAACATATAGGCTACTTTTTATCTCGGGAAAATGTGATATCCCTCGGGAACGCGGATAAAACCGCAGATGACATCTAGTTATAATTAAATTGGAACTTCACACAGAAATTTTAACCCTAATAAATTTCAATTGATATAAAAAATATGCAAAATACACTACTGCACTACACTAATAGTCGCTAAATATAATGGTAATGACAAACATACTGGAAAAATAAACTGTTGAGACAGCGTGATAAGTCAGTTTACTAATGGTAACTATTAAGCTTAGTCAATCGTTTTTCACTAACAATAGCACTAGACGCACAAACCTTTGTGGTTTTTATTAGAGCTATTTTACTTAAGAAATTTATGTATACTGTTGAAATGATAAATAAATAAAAAAAAAAAAAAAAAAAAAAAAAGATAGATTCTTAGATTTTACCTTACTTCACTCAACAACCAATACATACTTACAATTAATATCAATGGATGTTGTATTGATCTAAAATGAAAAAAATATCCTGAGACATTCTCTTCAGGCGGCCCCAAATCAAGCAGTGTTTGTACTGATTATATTATGGAAACCAGATAACTTATATACTATAAAAAATCAAAAATACATACCTAGGCTGATATTTACACCTAGACAGAACAAACAGACAAGTTCATACACACAAATGTTTGTCCGGGGTGGGAAGCCAAGTGCTAAGAAACCAAGACAACTGTCCCGTCAAAATTAAATCAATAACCTCCGATATTTAATGTTTTTTTCTTTCTAATTATAGGTGTTCGAAGTTGCTTCAAGCGATCTCATAAATATGGGTATAACTGTCGTGTCTTACACATTGAAAGACATCAGGGATGAGGAGGTACCGTCTTTTAATTATTATTTATCCTGGAAAACAAATTTCCTTCATAACTTGTATTGGTATAATAAAAGGTCACCAAATATGACTTTTTCTTACACCATTTTATTCATCATTTATTGATATAAATCGGTTTAAATCAGGGCTTAACGACATTGTTGCTAATTGAAATTCCGCTATAATATAATCGATACCAATATTTAGCTAGCCTATCATTCTGGCTTACCATCCCGTGAATCTGTCTCGCTCTTAAGATTTAAAGCGGGGAGCCAGCTGACAATGTATGTTACTGAAGCATTGAAAAAAGTATTGCCATAATATGGGTATCGATTTGCTTTTACGTATTTGTAAATTCCTGGTTTAAATATCATTATATACATTGTCATCAGTACACTTTTATATTTTTTACTGTTACTGTTTCCACAAGTGTTCATGTTTACACTTTGTCGTTTTGTGTTCCGTTACACGCATTCGCTTTTGCTTTTATAAATGTGGAATACAGTAATTTATAAACAATACATGCAATGTTCACATGTGTATTTAATGACTTTGTATGAATAATGTTGTAACACATCACGTAGAATATATTTGTTTTCTTTTAACATGGCGACAGGAGGCCAAGGTATGTCGTCCTCAGAAATATGCGTGGTTATGGTTTCGCATTTGATTTTGTTCTTGTAGTTTAAGAGTAAGGTGTGTCTCATGGTGGTGGTCGGTAAATTGGTATCCGTCTAGCAGAAAATATAAAGGAAGCATATTATGTCAATAAACTCTATCTGTCAGAATACGTGGTGTTGGAAAGTGTTTGTTAAATCAAAAGAATACTATTGATTGACAAACAAACACAGAATTTTTGGGAAATTTGGGGAAATGGGAAATAGTCATATACAATCATAGTTCAGAAAATATCGCGTTCTTTGATATTGAATAGAACTAATTTGCATTTCACGTGCTGTTCAATATTTTAGATATAAAAAAGGTTTTATATACATACTCGTATGTTTAAAAGTTCAATAGAATATCCAAAGGAAAGTTATGTAATGAGATGTATGACGGCACGAATAGACCGATTTACTCTATGAGTTTTATAATAGATGTGTAATAAATTGTGACACGGATTAGGGTGGATTATTGTCTTGTAGACACCTTTTTTCATCATAGCTTTTAGTCGGCTTTGGCGCTATGAATTAATACGGTAGCACGCCATCTGTGTTCAAGTATATGAACTAATGTACCGCGGACTCATCGTACTTTACTGTACGTACAGTCCAACCAATTTGGGTGTAGTATAAATCGAGAGGAGGCGCTGTTATCGAAATTTTGCTGCGAAATTGTGCTGTTCACGTTAGAAGCATTTGCTACTCTACGTTGCTTTTATTTGATTAATTTTAGATAGAATTTCTGAGGGGCCAATTAAAAGTAATTTATACCCAGTATGTTGCTAAGTAATGGACATATTGCAGAAGTGTGAATCACTAATGTTTCGTTCAATACCATAAACTTATCCAGAGATAAAATTTCGTTTAACGGTACCAAAAACAATGTAACAAATTATTTTTAGTCATCCATTAACAAATATTACTTTTAGCAACATTGTTAAACTATATAATTAATGTGTATTCATTTTATTTTTCTCAAATTAAACACTGGAATAATTTTCTTCTGTTCTATAGCTTCATGAATTTCTCGAGAAAAAATCTCAGCCAAAAAAATTTACATCTGGTTTAGTTAAAGGAATAAAAGTTGTGTTTGTAATTAATTAAAGTTTCATATCCGAACATATGTACAAAATCCTATTAGTAGTAAATAAGTAGTGTTAAACAGGTATTTAAATAAGGCAATTGTGTCAATTAGACAACACTGTGTATGTATTCAATTGCATTGTGCAAATAAAATTTAAATTATTAATGCAGCGTGAATGCATTTTGCATAATATTTGTTCAAAACATTATGCTTTCATACATTTATAGAACAATATTTACTTAACTTATTATCATATGCATACATTCAAATATTTGTTCATACTTAAAAAAATATATGGGTACAAATATAGTGTAGGAATATTATAGGATACTGTATTCCATAATTGTTCGTTAAATAATATCTTATTTTTATGTAGAAAGGAAATTTAATCGCAAATATTAGTAGGTTTTCAATGATGAGTTATTACCAAAATGCAACAACACACTGCATCAAAGCTGCCACAGATACCGTATAATTTTGTGTTACGCCTATATTGATGTTAAATCGAATTCCATTACTTGCTTATACAAGCTTTGCAGCGCTTTCTTTTAACGTAGATACGAGTTTAGTGGAAACAATTCAAATAAACCAAGCATAGAAAAACACAGTGCTTGGGAATTTGTTTGGGCTATGCTCTGGTAATTTTGTGACAAACTAAAACAGGCATAATGTGTCATATGTTCGAGATAAAATTTCAATACCATTAACATCCACTATGCTCGTCTCTATGAAAACAAAATCATAATGCTATTAATGTTTTTTATAATTAAAACAGGGGTATTTAAAAGCGCTCGGCATGGCGCGTACGGCCGAAGTTAAACGAGACGCCCGTATAGGAGAGGCTGAAGCCCAAGCTGAGGCCAAGATCAAGGAGGCGATGGCCGAGGAACAGCGAATGGCCGCTAGGATCCTCAATGACACTGACATTGCTAAAGCGCAGAGGGATTTCGAATTGAAGAAGGCCGCTTATGATGTAGAAGTACAAACGAAGAAGGTAAGTGTTTGTTTGTTGTCAACGATTTGGCTATTATGTTGTATCAAATCAGCCCCCTTGTTCAGCCAATATAAAATTCGTCGCCGAGACGTCGGCTTCGGAGTACTTACCTCTCTTGATAGAGTAGTTAGCGAAATAGAAAGAGTAGCACTGGTAATTGCTCTATTTCGTTTCCCCGTAACGTCATACAACGGAGCAGATGACAGATGATTTAGGGTGCTGAACTGTTTTGGAGGTTTTTATTTTCATCTAGCTATTCCCGGCATGCGTTGCTACTTTTTTGGCTCAGGACCTTCCCCGGACATTCGAACAGATCACTGAGGTTTCATTGCGTTCGGATACATAGTATATGAAGGCATAGGATATAATCATTAATTTTTAACACGCTGTATTTTAGCTTGGTATATATCTTTGTATGTAACGGAATCTTCAAACGTGATTTTCACCCATTTCAAAACATCGAATTGATATGAAACTTTGCACACTAATCAAGAACCCAGTTCGTCTTACACCTTACCAAGATTTTTTGGATTAGCGTTTTGTAAAAATCTTGAAAAATCGCTTTCACTATTAGGCTAATACTAAACTATTAAACTATAAACTATACTAAAAACGTATCATATAAACAATTTCTTATTCAATCTATTCTGTATTGAAATTATTATTAGTTTGGTGCTTTATTAAAGCGCTATGTTTTTGTTTATTTACTATACATTATAGGAACGCATAAAATGCGAACGACAATACAACATTTTTTGTATAGTAAATAAAAAACCAGTCTTTAATGAAAACAAATTTTTAAATAGACCAAACTATTTTGTGGTCTCAACTCGCATTTTCACTTTCAGGCGGAAGCGGAAATGGCTTATGAACTACAAGCAGCGAAGACGAAACAGCGAATCAAGGAGGAACAGATGCAGATCGCAGTAGTGGAACGAACCCAGGAGATAGCTGTGCAGAAGTGGGAAGTACAACGCAGAGAGAGAGAACTAGAGGCTACTATACGCAGGTATATACTACTACTACTAGCCCCGTATATGCTCTTACTGATCATTTGTATCGAAGGGCAACATACAATATTTATTGAAATGAGTTTATAATTGGTACCAGGCAATGACCCTAAACTAGGCGGAACCTGCAGATTGGGGTCCAGTGAATTACAATTAGTGTTGTGGAATACACTTATATACAGGCTGACTGGGGAGATACCTTCAATATTAGGACCTGATAGTTGGCGATCATATACTCGTATGTTGAAAGAAAATAACATTAAAAATAAATATTAAATTACTTCTTAGTAAACTTAGTAAACAGTACACCGTATTTACCTGCGAAATTCATGGATACGCGCAGCGCGCTGTCAACACAGAATACATATGTACCTACACTGTACAGCTGTTGCCTACCTACGACCTAAGACCTCTCCCCATGTATGATCCGCATTCCCTTCATACATTAATCCTGGCTTAGGACAGGCAAAAATACCTAGGTAATCACTAATTTGTTGACTAAATAAAGTGAAGAATGTAGTCAATAGAATTTGAGACAAGATTAAATCTACAGAGCCACTAAAAATTTAAGAACCTTGGTATTTTCGGCGTATTTAAAAAATGCAATCATACCTATGTACAACGATTGAATTTAATTAAACTATTATTATACGGACTAGCGTGTACCGCACGTGACTAGGTCAACTTAAACAACAAACACCGCGGCTTGTTTAGAGAGTATAATATCCACAAATCACTTATTTTTAAAGAAATTTTGGTTAAAAATTAGGCACCTAATTAGTACTAACTAGTACCGAGTACTCCCCATAAGTATCGAAGCTATCTCACCAGTCACCCTGTATATAAAAATGAATCCCTATTTCCCTTGGTCACGGCATCACGCATGGACGGCTGGACCGATTTCGCTAATTCTTCTTTTTTGGTTGTGTTTGTTATTGTCAGGAGAAGGTTCTTATGAATGAAAACATTAAGAAAGTTGGGTGAAAAATTAGAAAATTTAAGAAATCTTAATGACCTTGAATGTAACCTTAGCGCTTTTGACAATATAAACTTTTCTAATGTAACCATATGGCGTATGACTTAACTGTCTGTCGTTTGACAATAATGTTTAAAACAGAGGCATGGGTCGGAATTATATTGATAAAATAATTAATTTGTATATAATTAAGTGCACATTTCACTGTCGATTAAATCGGAAGATTCGAATTCTTTATTCATAGTTAAGACAGGACAACGTCTGTCGGGTCAGCTAGTATCAAATAAAAAAATAAATAAAGTAAGGTTACATTAGAAAAGTAAATATGATCGTTATGTTATTTTAAATTTTCTAATTTTCCACGCTACTTACTCAATTTTTTCTTTCATAAGAATCTTCTCTTGACAACAATAAACACAACAAAAAAGAATTAGCGATTTCGGTCCAGCCGTCCATGCGTGATGCCGTGGCCAAGGGAAATAGGGATTCATCTATATATATAAAAATGAATCTGCAAAATGTATGTACGCCCATAACTTCAGAACGGCTGGACCGATTTTGCTTATTCTTTTTTTGTTGTGTTTGTTATTGTCAGGAGAAGGTTCTTACTGAAGAAAAAATTAAGTAAGTTCCGCGAAAAATTAGAAAATTTAAGAAAACATAACGACCAATTTTTAATTTTCTAATGTCGCTTTTGACAACGTAAACTCTTATAATGTAACCTTAAGGTTTTTGACATAAATGTCAGTCGTTTGCAACATCGTTTAAAACAGAGGCATGGGTCGGAATTATATTGATAAAATAATAAATTTATCATTACGCAGTGCATATTTCACAGCCTATTCAATCGGAATATTTATGAACATTTTTGCACTTCGTTTTTGAGAAGTGTGTGTTCATCACAGTTAGTTCAGAGCAATCACGCCTCATATTAAAAGTTCAATCGGACGCTTATTAGTTACGCAAACCAGAACCAAGCCACAGAATGACAGTTTTGAGATAATTAAGATTTTTGTAAAAGGACAGTTCCAAACCATAAGCTGCTGAATGTTTTCATTGAGCCTTTTCTTAGCGTGCTTAATAATATAGGAGCCTACTTCTTGAGCATATCTACCAGCTTCTCCTTCAACTCACACTTTAGAATGTGCCTTCCGAATGTGAATTCCGGCGAGCGCTGGGGGCTCTCAGCCGAAAATACAATAGATTTTAAGCAACAAGCTCACTGAGGGTGTCCCCTGTGGGGCTCGGACCTCGGGATCAGGACGTTGCGTGGGGGGGGGGTCAAAAGACTTTACATTATCTGATTTGTATTAGTGGTTCTTTATTTCAAAACAAAATACAGCAATGAATAAATATTAGAGAGAGCGCGGCTAACGTCCACGCCGGCGAGGAGGTGCATTGTGTAGAATCGCGAGCTGAAGATTCGGCTGAAGGCGATTTCGTCGTCGGATTCGGCGAGGGCGTGCCTCGGTCTGCGAACGCGACTGATACGGGACGGAGTGTAGGACGCAGTCTTTATTATGAGGGGATTGTTGTGGTTAATTGCAGAATCGAAATGGTTACAATGTGCTAGATCGTCGCTTCCTGTGTGGATACCGAAATTGAACGACCACATTTGCCTTTTATGAAAAACCTTTAATAAAAATAAAAGGAATATGGATCTTTTTTAAATTATTTATTTCACTAAGAATTTGGGTTACAAAAGTAACAATATACATGCCTCTTTTTAAAATAGTTTATTTACCTAAGAATTCGAAATTATGCAGCATGGTTCTATTTTCCTATTTATGAAACTCGGTTTATGTGGTTTGGTATCTAAGTTGATAATAGGGTATCTTAAAGCATTAGATTCATAAATACCATGTTTTTGGTTATTTTTTATTAATCGTGCCACTTCGAATATAATGATTGTAGTACGATATATTTTCATGTATAGTTTGTAATAAAGTAAATATGGCAAAACAACGTTTGCTGGGTCAGCTAGTTTAAATTTAATTAAATAAAATTAAGCATCTTACAATAGAAGATTAATCGTTACAATCTTTAAAATTGGTGATTTGTCTTGATTTTAGAACTCCTTTGGTTAACAAGAGTTAATACTTATAATGTAAACTACAGGCCTGCAGAAGCGGAGAAGTTCAAACTGGAGAAGCTCGCTGAAGCTCACAGGCTAAAGACTGTGCTCGAAGCAGAAGCTGAGGCTGAAGCTGTTAAAGTGCGAGGAGAGGTGAGTAAAATACTCATCGTCATTTACAAAGTTTAAGCGAACTAAATTCCCCCTTTGCCGAAGGATCTGATGTTTTCCCGAGGTGAAGTGTAGCAATTGTGTGTTTGGTCAGAAACGGTTCTATCTGAGGAAAAATATGTTGTAAAATTCTTTCTTTAATGTATTATTAAAAAACGCTCATTAGTCCAGTCATATGTGGGGTTTCACTTCGGAATGAGAGATAGTTACCTATAAACCTTTATTTTGACACCCTAAAACTTATCCCACAACCTACTTATCGTAGGGTGGCCCGCATCAACAGATATCTAAAGTCAAAAGGTAAAACAAAAATGTATTTGGCAATGTTCTTGCAAATATCTCGTTTCTTATGGGATTTATGTTACTTGTATTTATTATAAATATTATGGGGGACAAAATTCTGTACAAATTTTGTTTTTAAACTTTTTATATCGTGAAACATTGTTTTTTTAAAAAAGGGGAACAGTATTTGTAAGAACACTCCAGAAACATCCATCAACTTGCAGCTTGGCAGCATTTGATGAAGAAAACTACCCAGTTCAAACATAATTTGAGAATGGAGTCCAAACCTTGTTGGCAATCTACAATGATCCAAAATCTGAGGACATTATCGATCATCTTTGCTATGCACAGTTCATCAAGTTAACATAACTGAATAAACCTCTGCTGTTATCAAATCTTCCACCAACGAGTGCAGCAGCTCACCAACATTTCAATCGTGTTTATTATCCCCAAACCCTGGGGTTCTAAATCATGCTCTAACCAAGTCTGAACTTGATAATAAACACGGTTGAAATGTTGGTGAGCTGCATGGCTGTTGTGGCAGTTTTCTACTACAAATGCTGCAGCAAGTTGATCCAAATTCGGGAGTTTTTCGAGTGTTCTTACAAAACATTTTTCCCTTCTTTAAATAAAATGGTTCTAGCTATAGATTTTTTACTAAGAGAAGTTGTTGAAAATTTAATCCTCTACAATATTTGTAATACAAAGAGCATAAAACCCATAGGAAACGAGATATTTACCAAAAATGTGAATGGAATCGATTTTTTTACCTTTGACCATCTGTAGACGTAGCCACCCTACGATAAGAAGGTTTTGAAACAAGTTTTAGGGTCTCAAAATTAAGGTTTATACAAGTTTATAGCTGACTATCTCTCATTCCCAGATATTTGCCCTATTTTGAATAATATGACTGCCTACATATACCTGTATATTTATGACATTAGTAGGCTTTAAAAGCTAAGTCTCTTATGCTTGTAAATTCACCGTCACTCTTACCATTCTAACCGAATAGACATAAAAGTGCAATACTCCTTCATAGCGGAAATGGGTAAGAGTAGTAATTCCCCGGACGAACTCTGCACTAAGAGCTCTACTTTTGAAAGTAGCTAATTATTATATGTAACAAGCTGACCCGACAGTCATGGTCCTGTCTTCAATTAATATTTAATTCAAATGATACCAATAAAATACAAAGAACATTGTGTTTGTTATTCTCAACAATAAAACTTTTAATAGTAGGCGTAATGGCGCTCTGAACTAATCGTGATGAACAAACACTTCGTAAAAAATTCACTGTACATTACAATACAATTTTCCGATAATTGACTGTGAAATGTGCAGTATGAAATGATAAATTAATTATTTTGTCAATGACTCCAACTCTTAAAAAAAAGTGACAGTTAAATCAAACGCCATATATTGCCAAAAGCGCTAAGGTTACATAAGAAAAGTTAATATGGTCATTAAGATTTCTTAAATTTTCCAATTTTTCGCGCAACTCTCTTATTTTTTTCTTTCATAAGCACTTTCTCCTGACAATAATATTACTATGTGTAATTATTACATAAATAAATTTAAATGGATGTTTGCTGTTCTTTCAGGCGGAGGCATACGCTATCAAAGCGAAGGCTGTGGCTGACGCGGAACAGATGTCCAAGAAGGCGGAGGCTTGGAAGGAGTACGGATCTGCTGCGATGGTTGATATGATGCTCGACACTCTGCCCAAGGTATGCATTGATTTTTATTACAAAAAATTACAAACACCAGGGATGCATTGTAATTACTTAGTTATGTACCGGATATCTGTTAAAAAAGATCTGTATTCTTATCTGTTACTTTTTAGCGGATCTTTTATGTTAAAGTTTCTCATTTCATACATGTATGATCTTCTAAATGATCGGTATAAAAATGGTATAAACTGAAATCACATCTTTTTCCGTAAAATTACATTTGCAGCACTTGTTTCTCTCTGGACTATAGACTATGTGTCTAGTCAATCTGCTGCTTCTAAGACGTATTGGGAGGATAAGAATACATTTTTTTAACTGTGATTGAATAGTGATAGCACCAAATTTCTAACAAGCATTTGGGGTGCCTATTACATATACAGCCCATATGCAGTTAAAAAGTAAAAAAAAAACGTGCTAGCCTTTGTACGCGGAAGGAAGGAAGTCACATAAAAAAAGTACTCAAGTTACTGTAACTCTTATAATTCTTCATCGGTCGCGGTCGTGTTCGAAACGACTTCCTCCTTCTGCATTTTCAATTCAACAGTTGTTCAGTATTATGAGTTGTTTGTGTGCCACACAACTTGATATATCTTTCCTGGCTTCGTGGTTTGACACCATGACTTTCACGGCTGGGTCGTGGGTTCCATTCCTATACAGGATATTATTCTATACAGGAGAAATATTAGTGTGCAGTAAAATGTATGTTTGTTGTCTGTTTAGGTGTAAATACAACAACTTATATTATCAATACGAAAAGTTGTTAGGATGGATTTTTAAATAAATATAATCAATATTAATAAATGTCTTGTGACATTCTTTTTACATGGCTATCAATATAAGCAAAGTATGGAAACTGAGACTGCTTTTTTTTTCTAATTATTATTACTTTTATACATAGATTAGAGATTTACACCCAGACACTGAAAACAGACATGTTCATGCACACAAAGGACACAAGTCAGGCGTGACCTTGCGAAAATCCATTGTAAGATTAAACAAAAACAAATATCTATTAACTAATTCCGCTGACTCGAGAAAGTAACAGCGGGTCTAATACGTCCTGAAGATGCTTTGTATAAAACCTAAACATGATTTCCTGATGAGTTTCCTTGTTTGGGACTTGACAGAGATGGAGATCCAGCGATCCATTAGTTACTAGATATTTGTTTTGTATAATCTTAGGTTATTTAAGTTATCTAATTTCCATAGCCTGCATATTGTAAACTAAGCAATATATCCTTATTATATCCAGGTGGCAGCGGAAGTGGCAGCACCACTGTCTCAAGCCCGTAAGGTCACCATGGTGTCCTGCGGTGGCGGTGAAGTGGGCGCGGCCAAGCTCACAGGGGAAGTCCTTAACATCGTCCAGTGTATCCCGGAGCTGGTTAAAGGGGTCACCGGAGTGGATATCTCGAAGGTAAGCTTTCATGAACTGTACGCTACCACTACATAAAGTTTGTAATAATACTACGTTAACTGGTCATGTATGGTCACCGCATATTTTAAATGATTAAATATAGCTATAGAGTCATATATTCTCAGAACGTGATTTGCTCAAGTCAGGCTTAGGGGATTTGTTTTAGTCACCTCATTTTGAAGTATGATGTAGTTTCGTCAAGTTATCTAGCGACATTGGTATATTGGTTTGACGTTATTAAAAGCGAAAGGAAACTATCATATTGTGCTGTTTTGTCCAATTTTGTTCTCGTTACTCTCACTATGAAGCATCTGTAACAATATTATGAAAATGACGACGCGGACGTCAACGTGCATAATGAAATTAAACATGTTGGAATGAATATTAGTATTTAACATTCCATAAAATAGTATTATTATACTAAGGTATATGTTTCTACAACAAAGTACGTTGAAATGAGGTAACGTTGATTGATTTTTGATCAACATAAATTGTCTTTATATAATATAGATAAATATAGAGTATAGACTCCACACTATAGACTAGGGCCGGCCTATAGACTTAGCTACAAGAAAATAATATTAAAAAAAACTGAAATTTCTAAAGAATTAAATGTGCTTTAAAAAATATATACAGTGATTCAGGGTCACTTTGACACAGATTATTTTTCAATTTCTATTTTGATATTTATATAGTCGCCGACAACTAATACATAAATTATCTCAATATATTGAAGTATTTTTCAATATTTATTTGTAAGCAAACGGCACTGACGCATCCCTACCAAATGACAAGACTGCTTCAATATGATCAAATACCCAAATATACTAAAATCTCAGAGTAATAGATATATTTACTTAAATACAAATTAAGATTATACAATAAATCTAGTAACTAATTCCGCTGGATCTCTTTCTCTGTCAAGTCCCAAACAAGGAAACTCTACAGGGAATCCGAGTACCTAATAGATATTAGAAATATGACAACAAGAGTATTTCAACTAGGTATCGAACCGCCGGTGTTCCTGGTGAATCAAATTTATTCAGGGTTTATAACATAGCCTAGGCCACTTGGAAATAGTGTTACTTTCTATCAGTGAAATATTTATTTAAATTAGATAAGTGTCGATAAGTACCTCCATTAAGATCCAAACTTGACCTCTTTATGACGAAGGTGTAGAATGTTAACTCCTTAAATATATGTTTGTTCTGATTCAGAATAGGTGTTTTACTGATTTAATGCTAATACTTCTTTAGCCGTAATGCTGCGCAGATGCTTGATGTGCCTGGTGTTGTAAATGTCCATAGGTGGCCGTGTCCACTAACCATCAGATGGACCGTTTGTCGCCCCACGAGACATAAGCAAACTTGCAAGTTACGATACATTTTTCCTCCAGCTTTTTGAGATCTTGTCGCAAATCATCCGTGTTATTAATAACGCTGAGACATTGATAACTGTCTTACAAAGATCTATCTAATGACAATAATTGGCCTAAATTAACTTATACGTGAGCGTAGCTAATGTAAGACTATACTATCATTTACTAGCGTTCCGCTCCGGATTCGCCTAAGTAGGATAATATAAATGTGTTGCAAAAAAACCTACCTGATGGCGCAAACCACATCAAAGTCTGTTGAGTGGTTCAAAAGATATAAGCGAACAAACAGACAGTTATACTATTATAATATGATTTGTAACACATAGTTATAAAACACAATCAGTACATTTCACATTCGATTGTATTGTTATATATCAAGTAACGGCAATAAAATGTTAAGTAGATGTTTTTTTCAATTATTCCAATCAAGATCAGTGAACGGCATTACTGTTGAGTCTAACGAACATAAATAGGTTTTGAATTATCAACGCTCTTATACGTCACCAGTCATTATTAAGTAATGGAATACAACATTACGCTGATCGACGTCATTTGACACGCGATATATACATTGAATTATTTATTCATACAATATCTTAGTAGATATGAGTTCTAGAAGATCGTGTGGCTAAATTCCTTAGTAAAGAATAGCCTAATACAGTTATGATCTAGTCTAGATATGACGAGCATAAGAAATGCAATACCCATTAAAAACAACCTAATGACAACACAATTAAAATAATCATAACGTAATGTGACCAATAATTTTGGGAGCAGGTATTTATTTTTAACGAATCTCCATAATAAGGTTGGTTGTCTGTTTGCCCCGTAATTATGTATGTAAGTTCATGGTTATTCCAAAAAATACTGGATTTGTGTGGAGTTTTCGCTATTCGATTATTATTAATCTGGGTTTTAATTAATAAAACATTGTCCTAGACTATTAGAAACCTGAGCTATATGCTAAAACAGCTCTTATCCTAATCTGGCTGAATAACAAAATCTTAACTAATTGACTCCGGCATGGCCTTGCGGAAACCCATTATAAGATTATGCAAACTCCTTGTTTGGGACTTAAAAGAAAAGGTGATCCAGCGGAGTTAGTTACTAGATTTTTTTTTTTTTTTTTGTATAATCAAACAAGATCTTTTTAGTTTGGTATAGATGTTCTGGAGTCGGTTAATTTTGTATTCTTAAATAGTTGTCGCTTCAAAATCATAACACTTACTCTTCCCGCCCATCTGATCTCAAAACAAGTCTCTGATATCCCTACTAATATCAATAAGTTTTTACTTCTATTCTACTTTTATTTTATTAAAATCTCCATTTTCCGTAAGTTTGCCGTAAGTATGTCATTACTTCCCAGAATCAAAGCATTATTAGCGAGACTATCGAATGGTGTAATAATACAGTATGTTTTTTTTTATTCCTGGCCTAGAATCAATATTCTCAGTAAAAATAAACAATATTTTTCAAAAATCCACTGATGAAGTTTGAATAGCCATCACCTTTTTTAAATTGTGATCATCAATGTAAATATTAACACCCAGAAACAGGACAAACAGAAATGTTCAGACTCACAAATGTTTTGTAATTAGTGGGAATCGAATCACGTAAAAGACAAAATTTATGGAAATACATATAATGATGTTACCTTCACTAGGCAATTAGGAAAATATACTGCTTATACTAATTTATGCTTAAATGTTTTTTGTATAATCTCAAATTATGACTATAAAACACAACGTTACAAGTGACAGTTTTTACCTCATCCATAACAATATACGTATTATTACCTCTAAGACAATGTAGGGTATCTACTTCTTTTCTCACCGGGCATGCGCAGACGGTATGGACCCCATCGGTTCATTATGGATGCACCAATCAGAGAGTCAACTTTATTGCGCTTTATTGATCGGTCCCCGGGCAACTTGCAAAGATTGCGCGGACATGAAGTTACGAAATGAGCGTCATGTTTTCTTTGTTTAAAACAAAACCACAATAACACAGAGAATATTTATGAAGGTCAAAGTTAGTATGTATGTGCTCATTATCCTTTATGCGGTAGGCAGATATCTCATCATCATTATTACCACGGGGGTCCATAATTTCGAAACTAAGGAATGTTTCTACTTAAATTGATATTTTAGTCCATTATCAAACTTCTAAATTGAGTTTCTGATTCTTCTTTGTTAAAAATTGCGACTGTTGACAGTAGCACGATTCTGCGAATTTCATGTTAGTTGACGATATGCGAAATGGATCTGAATGCAAAACAAAATAATAATTATATCTGTTAATGAGTTTTACAAAACATATTGTAATTATTTTGAAGTAATTAGTTTGAACCTTTAAACGATATTAATTGCATCATACAATTAGTATCTCGGAAACGGCTCCAACGATTTTCATCAAATTTAGTAGGTACGCAGGGGGTTTCGGGGGCGTTAAATCGATCTAGCTAGGATTCATTTTCAGAAAATGTCGTTTTATCCCTGTTTTTAGGCAATGAAAGCTGCCACAATATCATTAGAAGGTAAGGTTTTCAAGTTACATCTTTTGTGAGAAATACTGTTATTGGGAGCCCTTTATTATCGCATCTAATACATATCTAGGTATATATGACAGAGCTTTAAAAAAGAGAATACGGTCGAAGTCACGTTAGTAAAGAAATCCCGAGCAATGCTCGGCCATCCAGGTACTGAACACTTGAGTGAATAGATTCGTCGATTCGAGATCTACCACATTTCACGATGTGACTTAAAAATAGATGCGGTAGAATGTGAGTCTTATTGCTGTGATTTTAGAAGGCAAACATTTTCATAAGACACGTACAGTGTAAACTCTTTATAACGTTATCCTTTATAACGATAAACTCCCTATAACGTTGAAGTGAGCCCAAGTTGGTTGGTTTGTTCACTTTGTTTTGTTTTTTTTTTGTTCACTCCATATAACGATAACTCTCTATAACGACAAAAAATGCTCAGTCCCTTGAGTTTCGTTATAAAGAGTTTACACTGTAATTACATACCTATAATATAATATGTTGGTACTGAATTGAATAGCAACGGAGTCCGAGTGATAAGATATGTGAAAAAGAAAGTTAGCTCATTTCTCTCCCCAGAGAGACTTCAATCAAATACTAACTTATTCTAGCCTCAATATTATGTGTAAGTGATACGCTTATTTACGACCTCAAAATATCCATCTATCAGTTTCGTGGTTGAAAGGTTAGTTAAATACGCAACACATTATCATTATCACCTACGACTTCTCTGCAGACAATATGATATCACCAACTAGCTTTGGAACTGCGGTTTCATCCATAATCCCGGAGATAAAGTATTGAAGATTAGATGGTAGTTGATTAAATTGAAGATAGAGATGTCTGGAAATGGCATCTCTTGTGCACCGTTCTAGATTAGGTTTTGAATGATATTATTGTTTCCGTTATTTACCCCCGTGGTTTCACCCGCCTAACCGAGGGATGTTACATTTTCCCAGGATGAAAAGTCAATAATCTGTTAATCCAGGTTATAAACTGTCTATTCGCCAAAAATCATCCATATTTGTATAGTAGCTTTTCTGTGAAAGAGTCGTAATCACCCCTTCCATACATCCATCCTCGCAAACATTGGCATTTAAATTATTAGTAACAGTCCGCTCTTACCATCGCGATAAGTCGACTTTCTATTGAGAAAAATAGTAAAGAAACGACTATATTGGCGACAATTTTTTTTGTAAACATTAAAAACAATAGTATTAATAATAACACCCATAGATATGCAAGTTCAAAGTTTTATTAATAATAATCCGACAGTCCGCCATTTTGTTGCGAAATGTTTCCAAATCACTTGCGTCTACAGAGACATCCTATTGGGCCCCAGTAATAAATTGTTCGTTGATTTTTAAACATGTTTTAATTCAAATTTTCTATCACGGACAGACTGCGTATATATTTTAAACATATAATTATTTGCACATGATTGAGATATAAAAACTCTGAACAAATTATGACGCGTATATACTTTTATTTTTTTGTTTGCACACATGTACAAACAGTACTGTAAACGTTGACAATAAATACGCAAACAAGCAATACTCGTGCGGAACATCCGATTGTCTCGGTTGTATTTATTTTATAAAAATATAGCATTATAGCGTATACTATTAAAAGTGTTCTTGTATGTTAGACTTTTCGCTTGCAGCTCTAAGATCGGAGATCTTCGGAGATATTCGTGACCCGAACTCTCTTAAATAAATACACTATACAATGTTTGAACGATAAACCTCGATTCGTGCAGTATTTATATTATGTCATTATATTTTATCAACCCGCTGTATGTTTTACGTACGGTTTAATTGCGTAATGTTAATGTCAATCCAATATACCTATGTTACCAATAAGTAGGTACATTATTACACAAGCTATGTAGGTATAATGCAAATCTTCATGTTAGTATTCGCAACGCACTTCAAATAATTATTTCAGAGTGGCGGTACATGGCTCTAGTGGCGAGCTGATTGATATAATTGCATTTGAGTTTATGTTCATGTTTGGTCGTCATGACGACGCACCTTTCCACGCTATAGTGACCTGTTACACTTACCACCAATAGTTACACTACTAATGGGTTAAATAATTAACAAACTAACTAAAAAAAATTGCTCGCAATTCATATCAGACACGGATACAGGATTTCGTTTAGGGAGTTAAAACACTTATTATTGTATACATCTTCCAAGCAATCGTTCTAAATAAAATTTAATCTAAACAATTTAATTTAAATGGCATTTGCTCCAGTTGCCCGCCACTGCCGAATCCGCGCCTGTATTGAACTAAATAATAATTTAATGAAATTGGGCATGAGGTTACATAATATAACAACAAAACTATTGAGTTAAGTGGTTTAATGGGCATTTGCCCCCGTTGCCCCACTCCTGAATCCGCGCCTGTATTGTACAATGTTATTATTTAGTGAAATTGGGCATGAGGTACACTAAGTAACAACTTAACTATTGAGTTTAGTGAAAATTTATTAACACAGTCATGTTAACATGATATGTCAATGTGCTCACATTGTGAATAAACGGTACGAATAATCATTTTATTTAAGTGGTGTAATTTATCTGTAATTCCATGTATGTTGTTAGGTTATCCCCGTACTTAAACATTATCATTGAAGCTATTATGTGCTATTATAGAGTATATATAGATAAGCACCTTGATTTTATTGACATAAAGTTCACGATACAACGACATGTGAAAATTACTGTTGCCACCAAAAGAACTTAACAACATACATTGATTTGTTAACTAGATACATCAGGCCTAAAATTCCAATATAATATCGAAGTTATTTAATGTTAATTTAAGCACCTCGCACCGTTTGTTCATGTTTAACAGAGTATTTAAATAAGTGATTACGTAAATGGCGAATTGCGGGCAGTCAAATGTTGAATTGATTCTCAATGGTTAGACTTATCAATTTTAGAATAGGCGGTCTAGACTGTGGCTAATACACGCCCTACTAATATAGTAGCACTGAGGACTTGGAGGCGGTAGTATATCACACCCGAATGGTATAACTGTATCTACAAGTATCTGGTTGCCATAGTACAACCTCTGTAGAATGGTATCAGTTAATGTGTGAAGTATATGCCTGCATTTGATTTAATAAACATAATTATCATAATGTACCATAGCTAGATAAAGTAACTTTCTAATAGTGATGGAATTATTAAAATCTATCCAGTAGTTTTTGAGATTAATCATTACAAAAATTAAAAATCTGTGCAATTCACAAGGTAGAAATATTTTTTTTAGAAAATTACTTAACTGATTCTGTCGCAGGCTAAATCCTAAAGATGTATATGTTTGTCTCTTTTTAGTGTCGCTTTTTCGTATCATCGAGTTTCAAATCACACCTATGCTAAAGAAGTTTTCACTTCAAAAATTCAAATCTTTTCTCCTAAATATTAGTGTAGACTTCTTAATACAGCTAGCCTTAGGATATTTCAACATTTCGCTTGCCACATTTCACTGTCTCCAATCTCTCCATTAGCATTCTTGTTCGACGCCACTTTACATATCGCTTGTTCTATCTCACCTCATCGCATCGCTTTACTAACACCTGTGCCGTGTGGTGGCGGGGGCAGACGGTGTTGGAACCGCCGCCAGTGCCGACGCCCGTCTTGCGCGGGGATGCAGCTAAAAAGCCGCGATAACTACAGGATCACACTTAACAACTTCATGAGCATCAAGGTAAGTGAGCTCATCGCTCGGGTATCGCTGTTCGGTAGGGATTCAAAGGATCTGCAAAACAAGGCGGACATTTTGGTAACTTGTGTTTTAACAGATATGCCGCTTTGTTCTTCAATGGATGTCGAAAGCTTGTGAATCAGACGTAGCCAACATTATATTCGATCGATACAAAATCTTCAGGATTGATGTCGATATTTAACTTTACCTTTACTTCAATTTATGTCAAAGCATTCCATTAATTATGGATCGTTAGACGTAAAACCTATATCTTTAGTCATTTCAGTCAGCTTAAATGCTTGCGAAAAGTCGACTACTATAGGAAATTACATTACCTGAGAAAAGGTTATACTCAGCTAGTGTATAAATCATTCCGTATTCATTTAGGCTGACAAAAAAGTGCCCTTGTCTAGACATACTGGGGTGTTATTCCTATTCTCTATCTCTCTCGAAAATCACCCGAGAGGTCCGCTCTCCGAGGCCTCGTTGGCCGGCTCGGCGATTAGGTTTGCATTCGAGTATACAAGGATCAACGTGCACATCAAATCAATTCAGTTCTATGCAAAAAGACTTGATTCGCTATGAAGCATTACCACACCGTGCCATATGAATCTCTCCAAAACAAACAACATACACTTGTACGTAAGCACTTACCACGTACTTACGAACAGCAGAATTGCAGCATTCACACAATTCTTTTCCTGCTTTGAATATCCTTAACCAGAAAATGGAATTCTCGATCTGTCATGTAGACCACTTTGTAGTCGGCGCAATCACTTGTACGCTTGGTCCTTTTATATTCAGTGTATTACGAATATGTAATGCAAAGAATTTCTTTGGGAATGCTTTTACCACTGCATATACACCTTAGACACTCGTACGACACCCGAGAGATGAGTTGGGATTGACAGTACATTATGTTAATTTTCATTTTTGCATGTTTGTTTATTTGTCGTTTGTTTACGTCATTAGTGCATATTTTGATTCTATGTGTTCTTACATTATTAATTACCATTGTATTTACTAACTTTAAATACATTTATTAATTATATTATTCAGTCAGGTATTTATCCGGGTAACTATAAATAAATAGGAATCGTGTAATTGATTTTTTTTTCACGAATTATGTGCTTAAAAAAATTAAATATTATGGACCGTATTCGTAAAGGTTTTTTTGTGTAACGTATGTTTTTAGAAGAAAGCTAGTATATGTTATATATCATCATCTGGTTTCCATAGTACAACCTTGGTTGGGAGTTCAAAAGGAAGAAGTTATAAAGATGAGAATTGAAATTAGGACTACCTACATTATTTTATCTTATTAATTAACTTAAACTTATAACTTTACGGTTAAACAGTTGCAGAGGCATGACTTAATTGAACAATTTACTGGCTTTCACAAAGGATCGTAAAACTTTGTATTTCATAACAGTACTGCTTTTACTGTATTTATTTTAAGTAGATATTTTGATCGTTCGGATATTTTTTTTACACTCATCAATGTTTTAATAATAATATATATTTTGGTATATTTTCCATATTTTATATCGCGATATGTCTGATTTTAATAAGTTTGAGTATGACCTCCAGAGTAAGCATGTGCGTCGTCAGGAATTTTATCTTCAAACCGTCAATTTCAATTTTTTATGTACTTCCCTTATCTATAACTCCATTAAAATATATTCTTTTCCTGCAGGCTCGTGCATTGTAAGCTGATTTCCGCTGAAGATTACCACGTTTTAAGCGTTGTTCATTACGTAAAATATACATTTTTATTGTTTTCACCTTTCCCTGGGGTTGCCAGATGAAAATAAATGTCTTGATATTATTTAGATAAAATTTAATTTGTATACATTCGTTGCATGATGTAATTCTTAAATAATGTCAAGCTTTGCACAAAATTGGTATTTAAGGGAGAATTGTTTTTTTTATGTCTAATATTTAAAGGTGATATTGTGCTTTGAACTCATTCTACGTAGAGTTATGTAAGTCAGGTTGTTTAAAGTTTGATACGTTAAATGATTGCATTTAATTTGGTGATACCTAATTAAATTAATGATATACTTATTTCTGTATCCAGAATAAAAACTAGTCTAAATTGGTTACCCGTAGAATGGTTGGTCATTTGATTGATATACGCCAAAGAATTTATATTGTTTCTCGGAATTAAACCTTTTTCTGGCAACCCCAAATTATACTATTATTAAGTATAAGTGATTATTTTCTTCGACCTAAGTGCCACTTTTGGAATATTCTCGTAGAAAAAAGCCTTACAGTGTGTTCTCTTTTCAACTGACACTAAAACAATTTAAAGGTTATTATTTTATAAGTACAACATACCATACTTACTAATTTTGTTTCCACTGTTTATTTAAAAAAATAAGTGAAACTTCGAAGCAAACCATCCATTATATATATATTATATATATTTTAATTTCAATGAACCGTGCGTACATACATAGTTTTCTTTTTAGATACTTTACAAGACAGACTTGGAGAACTAAAGTAATTTTTTACGATTACAATTAATCTACTATGAACAAAAGTTGATCCGACTTTGGCTGACTGATATTTCTGAATCGTGTAGATCATGAGACGACATAAACAATATTGTTACGATGTTGTCTAGCATTTATGATATTACTGGTTAAGACAAATAGCTTACATTACTCCCAAAGTAGATAATTACAAAGGACTGTTTGTACAAAAGGTGATAGGAGAAAACCTATATTTTTTTATTTAGCTAAACTCTCGTTAGGGTATATAAAAATAAATATTTGGTGTTCAAAAAGTGTCGAAATTCTAATATTAAATTGTAATTTAATGCATTTGTAGACTTATTGACGTCTTTTTCTAACAAAACGTTTTCGTATTTTTTTATTGTAACTTATTAACATTTTTCTTTTTATTGTGAGTTACTTATGTTTAATTAATAATACTTAGAAGTATAGTGTCCTATGTTTCGGCCTCTCCTAGTAATTTTTCGGTGAGCAATGATCGTTACATTATTGTGTACATAAAATTATTTCATTTTTAGTTGATTCTTTTTTATTTAGTGTGTAACAAATGGAGCTATGATCTAATTATAGATTCATTTTGTTTAAAAATAGAATATTGAAATTGTCATATTTTTGCGAAATATTTATTTAATATTGTATAAGTACAGTAGAACTTCAGTCGTGGACGGCGAGGAGGTGGTATTTGGTGACCGTCCTCCTCGGTGGACGGATGTAAAGTAAATTAGAATCTCTATTTTGGTAATTAGAGGCCGTCGTTTACAAGTGCCGGTGAAATTGCTGCTGATGAGTTTTCCAAATAAAAAGTACTTGGGTCGAACAATCCGTTCGCCTTCGCTTATTGTATCGCTAAATATATATGAAATACAATTACCCATGTTTAAAAGTGTTATAGCGAAGATATTGAGATAAATGAACCTCCAACTTGAATTAAGCGAATAATTTTAAGATCGACTTTACCTCAACCATTTTTGGCTAGTGTGCCATATAGGTATTTACAATGTTTCTTTTTAATAATAAATAGATATTTTAATAGGATGAACAAATCTGATCAAGGTTTTCACACTTTTTGATTTCTGTAAATTATTGTATTGCTTTGTCAAAAATTACAAAATACTGCCAAAGTTACAATGAATTCATTTACATAATTTATATTGTATTTATATAGTCTCAATTTAGTGTAATTTATCTGGTTATGGGGAAATGTTCGCATAATTCTGATTAATGATTAAATTTAAGTTTATAATTTTTTATGATAATTATTACAAAATGTTAGTCAATTATACCTCTCCATCCCCTTTGGCGTGATTTCCCCATAGCGTTCCATATAAACGGAACGCCTTTTGCGTATGACGAGCGAAGTAGCGAATAAACAGCACAAATATTTTGTTATACACTTATATATTTATTACCACCGATTTTATATTGTTATTTCAAGTTTCCACCGCACTGAACATGTTACCTACTTACACGATAATCATTTTTATAGATGTATAATTATCGAATGTATTTTCAAATAAGTATTTCTCGACTATGTGTGTTTTTCTATAATATTGTTTATTTATTACTCACATTATAATCCATAGACACTGTCTTCCCGTGTAATGGTGTAGCCAGTGCCGGATTAAGCAAGCGCGGGGCCCGTAGCATATTCTGTCGAGGGACCTTTGGTCTGCTATGGGATCTTAAGAATAAAGTGGTAAAAAAAAACAATCGCTGGTGGGCGGCCTTAGACATGCGGGGCCGCCTTTTGCGGGGGCCCCCCTTTTGCGCGGGGCTCGTAGCAATTGCTACTCTTGCTACGTGGTTAATCCGGCACTGGGTGTGTAGCACTATAGTGTCACTGGTTTACCGATTTGCATACCTTATAAACATGATGTATCCAATGTTGATAACGATTTGAAATAAAAACTAAACTCGTGTGGTGGAATACAAAATCAATTGTTGAAGACAGTGGTATAGTTGTTTTTATACTTACCATTACATACCAGTAAATACATTTAAAGGTAATTGATATACGAGTGGCACAATTACACCCCCTATTTGCGTGTGGTTCACATCAAGTTTATGCATGTGTATTGACGTGGTTTTAATTAATGTATATTCATTAAAAAATTATGAATAAATTAATGGTTTTTTTTACGGTCTGTGACTACCTAGTGTCATCCACATTCCCGAGTGCTATAACATTTTCTCAGAATAAAATGTATCCTATGTGTTATTCCAGGTTATTAATTATCTATATGGCAAGTTTCATCCAAATCCGTATAGTCGTTTATGGGTGAAAGAGAAAAAACGTCCATACGATGGATGTATCTCAAAACCTTTCGCATGTATAATATTAGTAGGATTTATACTTATACTCAGTATTTTATGTAAGTGGGTGTGGATGGCTAAATTGAAACTATGAGGAATACCGAAACACACTCAGAGGAGGCTAGGATCTGTTTTGACATTTTTTGTTGTTTACTTTTGATTGCATTTGACCTCAATCTCACCAGATGGTAAGTGGAGATTAGGCCGAAGATGGAGCTCGCTTTCTTGTTTAGCCTATTCACTCTTTTCTTAAAGAGCCCCAAGTTGTAAGTTTCTGGGAACACAGACGATTAATATTTGACCGATTTGATTGAAAGTATGCTACTCCAGAATTAAATCCTTATTAGTGAAACCATCCGTGTAGGTATAATATAATATATAAGCTTCGATTTCTGGCTAGGAATATTGTATTTTTAAATCCAAAGACTTAGTTTTCATCCAAATCGGGCCAGTATCTATTCTTTATAATTTCGGATTTAGTATCCACGACTACTTGAAAAATTCACGCCGATTTCATGGGGTACATAGGGTCAATATTTGTTAATCCCACTATGATTAGTGATATCTTGGCGGCAGACGGCACGATAGAGACTCAAAAGTGTAGCTGCGTGGACACTTGTTACGTCTTACTACATCGGTAGGTACTTGGCGATATTTTCATTTTACGGGATGATACTACAAACTACCCACCCACCGCGCGGCTTCCATTCCAAAATCTCCAGCTCATTTCAGGATTCAAACCCACAACCATTTGTGCCACCACTACTGAATCATAGCATTAATCACCAAACAGATAGGTATAGCTCTGATACGAGGTATTTCAGGTCAACGCTTCAATGAAATAAACAGTAACTATCAACTATAGGTATATTTGTTTACGACTCTGAGATGCATCAATGGAAGAGCTTATATAATATTATACAATAAAATGAGAACAAGCTTATTTGGTTTCGTCTCCGGTAGCTAGATTGAGATCAGGTGTTACATTATGTAAGGCAAAATGTTAAAATTGTTGAACGATATTCTGTAAAATGCAGCGTGTTACAAAAACGGTGTGTTGCACGAAGGTGCGGTAACTTAAGCTTCCATCTTCAAATTAAACCATGTACCTGCAATAAAACAAATATTTTTAATTCCTAAGTGTAATATATTGCATTGTTATATATAATATTCAATTAAAATAAATTAGTTTCGTTACATCACTCACTTTATTAACACACGGTACAAAATCACTGGTAAACGTCAAAAGACTTCCACTTCCAAATAAGCCGATTACACAATCTGCTTTTATGAACATGATCATTAATATTACCCACCACCAACCCTTTACCATTTAAAGCTACATAAAGTACCATGTATTAATAGCGAGTTTGAATATTATTTTTAGATGCTAATGTAACTGCGTTAATCTCCCGTTATGGATTCCGTTCGATTTAATTTTAAGGACAATATTTCCCTTAACAAAAATCACAGCAAAGTCTCGCTGAACAGATTTTTTTTCGGTTTCCTTATTGCCATAATCGACGTTGTTTTAACCGACTTCACAAAAAGGAGGAACTTCTGGGTTCGTCGCAATGTTATTTTAAAGGGAATGTACGGACAAGACTAGATCGAAAATGATTTGACTAACGAATTTTCTAAGGGAATAGAAAGTCTTACTTTCAATATAGTGCATTCGAGAATTCAAGTCGATTAGTCTTACTTGAGGAAGGAAAGATGCAGTCACCGTTGAGAAGAAAACCCAACCAGGGGTAGAAACCTACTTATAGAAAGTAAACACATGAGTGATGTTAAAATGACGAGCCGGAATGTTTGAAGCTTCATGTACATGAGGCTAATCAGGTAGCCACTCGAGGAGGAAACTAATGGGGTAAAATTACATGACACGGTGATGCTATATTATTTAGGTCTGCAAATATACATTAGCCAATAACCTTAGCGTGTTTACTTACCTAATAGGTTACAAAATACCAGTTGGCGTCTCGAAACACGAATATATGAAGAATGGCAGTGAGTTAGGTTAGGTACAAGAAACATAATGAAAATTAGTAATGTATAGGCATAGCAAACCCAATAACCCAATAAGGCGGCCATTTTGATTTGTGAATTTGATAATCGAAGCCCGTATGTAAGCTGCAAATAAGTTAATTTCATTGAAATCTTCCTAACTCTAAGTAAGATAGATTACATTTTATTTTAAAGCAAAATTTGCGAATCAATAACATGCCGTCTTGCTTTGAAATTGAAGAACAAACATTAACAAATTGTAATATATAAATTTCTCTGTACATGTCAAGGTGAACTAATATGTCTGTAATGATCGTGAAAAAATCGATCATTTATACCTATATTAACCATAGATACTTATGTAAACGACGAATATTTTATTATTACTCATTGAAATTACATACTATTTAGTGGAAAATCAACATTAAACATAAGATCACAATAATATAGGTAATTTATTAATATAGTTGTTTCAAAGAAAAACAACAACTAGGAAGCACCAGGTGTTTTGTACAAAACCCATTTTTGTTAGTATAAAGCATAATCCTATATTATGTAGAAGCAAAGTAGCCCATGACATGTAGGTATTTAAGACTAAACTACATAAACAGAGTTTTAAGTTAACATTATTAAAAAACATACTAGAGTTGGTACCTAATAAAAACACTGATATCGCTAAGACTAGGTATAAAATGCATCGAAAACCTGTTCTGACACAGCCATTTATTAAATTATAGTTTAAAGAATAAAATAATTTTCAAGACTTCTGACCGAATTTTGATGTTCTTAGTTGTAAACAATGTATTACGTGATGGTAAAAAGCGAGTTATATATATAATGGGAAAATTTGTGTATGTTTGTTAGCACATAGTTTCTACGGGTCATGAAATAGGACAAAGGGTACATTTTATCCCGGAATCGCGAGAGGAAGCTAGTGTAGTACTGAAATGTAAATAAGAGTGTTAAATAACAAGCTCCTGTTAATGTATGAACAGCTATATAATGTTCTAACCACAGCTACACTATTAAACACGTTTATGTACAAATGAGCGTGACGTAACGGTAAGATACTGATAATTATTATATGTATTCTTGCTGTGTAATAAACAGCAATTAAATACTAACGCGCCACACAGTATTGTTACTGTTGGTGGCCGACCACAACGGTAACCGTGAAGTTCATGTGGCAGACCACTCGTAACCGATTCGATACCAATTTGCGATAAGACTAGCTGAATATAATAGATATTTGATTGGTTCGGACATTAATGTAAATTTTAAATTCACCTTTACACCAATTAACAATGATAATAGGGCTCTTTGTCATGTTCCAATCGAAATTTACTTATTGAACTCTGTTTTGATCGTTACGTTATCTTAATTATTACCTTAGCTCAGAAATTGACCTCTATCCACCCGCATGAAGAGAGTATCAGGCTGGTTAAGAAGAAAATATTAATTAATTAACATAAACAACATAGGGTTTCATGAAAAAAATTGTTAGATTGAAACAAATTGTTTGTTATTTAGCTTAATTTATATTTAATCATGTCCACACTGGTTTTGTGTTATCATATTTGATGTCATAGAAATACCTAACGAATAGAAATATTTTTACAAACAACATTTAGTATGCCATAGCGCATAAACTGGTAACAAATGACGATCATGATATACCTGATTCACTGATGATATAATTTTCTAAGGTAGGTAAAAGGAAACTTAGCAGATATTTGATATTGAAGGTAAGTACAACTATGTGACACAGGGGGAACAACTTTATAACTAGGAAGAATCTACTTATGAATAAACAGGCACTTGGATATTAGTCCTATATGACAAACTGGAATCATTTCAGGACAGTTAGTGCGTAAAGGTATCATGGGTGTTGTTAAAAATTACATTTCCAAGGTCTGAAAGGTTTGCAACATAGGTAGGTTAGTACTAAATACTATACTAATAGATTTTGTACTCAGTTCTTAATTTTTTAAATTAACCATTGAAATGTTGCCGACTATAGATTGTTACTCGCAATAGATATTTTAATAAAACTGATTAGTTATTCCACATATAGATTAAGACCTTAACCCTAGCAATTTAGATTTGACAAAATACACCAATAGAAAAATATTGTACTAGAGTACTATCTTGAAAAAAATTGTACTTGATAGTAATCTTTTTTTTTTATTATTTTATATTACATTATTATAAAGTTGTCTACGGACTACTCATGTGTACTATAAATTCATTACAGACGTAGGCAATTCATTCAAAATATACCAAATGAATATACATTATGACCCTACTTAAAATTCCGTTTTATACGTACCGCGAAGTAGGTGCTAAAATATCGTTTTTTTTTTTTCACAGAATGTGCTAAGTTATTGATGATTGATTTGAAGACATAGGACATACTCAGTAGATATCTACTGAAGAGGTCAGATTCAATCAATATTTCATTTTAATACATGTATACATAGAGTAAAATAGAGAGACCCATTTTGTAATATAAGTTACATTGAATTCATTTAAATATCTGAGTGAGCGAGTGAGTGACTTCAGTCTGCATCCTTATTATATATATATATATATATATAATTTAATTAATAAATAATTAAAGTTTAATATAAAGTTTGCAATAAATGCATAAATAATGTCATACATATATATGTGTATATATATAATATTATGTCTTAAGGATAAAAAAATAATAATTACACACAATTATTTTAAACATATAAGTAAATATAAATAATCTGTAATAATAATATACAATAACTGATGAGGTAGAAATATTTGTATTGTAAATCTGTTTATAATTGGAAGGAAAGCTTTTTTTAAACTTATTTTGATATAAGTACCTATGTAAAATTAACTAACGAACTCATATTTATGGGCGATCTACCAATTTAAGCATACTTTTAATGTCTAGTGCATATATGATTATGATTGACTACTGGTACGGGTAATTCACAACTATTTTATTATACTTAACACACTAAGAGTTATTGTGAATAGAACAATAGGCTCTTATAATGTATTGGCATGCAACGAAAATATATCATTATAAACAGTAAGTACATTAATCTTTATGAAAATATTGATGATCTTGGCTTCAGGTCGACTATCTCATATCCATTTAAAAATTAAATGTACACACATTTTTCACAGCAGCTCATAGCTGTTAGAAACTCATGGAGCCAAGATACTATCGTTGGTGGGTAGGTACTAATGATGAATGCAGAGAAAGTTGTGTCAAAAAACTGACTTGCGTGTGATGTGCAATGCCAAGTGTCAAGTGTGAAAATATATTTTAAAAAATTTGAAATTGTAAATTATGTACATTTACCTACTTTTAGTTTTTAACTGTAAATTGACCTTAAGTCTAATAAGACCATAATTAGGAATTATGATTTCCTATTTGCTTACATTTATTAATTTTCCTTATATTTATCATTTCATAAGTTTCACTATAATTAATAAAGTTTAATTTATATTGTGCCTGAAACACTTAAATAGAGACTACATAATATGATAAATATTTAACTTATTTTATAAAATATTCTCATAAGTTCCTTAGGATTCTTGACAATATTATTTGGGACGTAGTTATTTGAGACCACAGTTAAAACAATTGTAACTAACTAAATATTGCAGTAGATAACATTATTTCATTTAGTAAGATGTCTACTTGTTTAATTAATACCTACTGGGAAATTTTATCCATGTATCTATCCATAATAATCCATAAAATTTACCAAAATGTCATATTACACAAACTAACTCAGTGTAATGTGAGAATTATTTAAGTATATACAAAAAATTTTGTATATATTCCTAGAAGATAATGTTCCAATTTATTAAAGTTTAATGCCAGTATATAAGAGAATAGGAATTTGTTTTATTTTATTAACAGCTTCCTGTTTAGATTTCAAATTGAATGAGTAAAAATGATATGATGATGGTCTTATAATAATGGTCAGACTTACGGCGAGTGCCGTTTTTGTAGTTTGAATGTTACCCTTACATCATAAATAACCTACTTGGTTCAAAATAATAAAAGAAAAATACTAACTGAAACTAATTAAGTATCACTTCATACACTGGGAATGTTCAAGAACGTTTTTGGAATTCTTTTAGGTTAGTTTTAATAAAAAAATTACCCTATTAATAAATATTAAGATTTGTTAAGTTTTAGAATTAACTTAACATAAGCTATGTACATCAAATAAAGTACATAGCTCAAATATACAATCCTATCCCAGCAGAAAAGAATACACAACACATGACTCGCTGAACTCCTAAGTGGATAATGTAGGAAACAAGCTGTTATCCATTCAGTTGTCATTGGTAGGTTCATGTACATGCAATTACCAATTCTGAAGCATGCAACACACAATGAATCAATCAATTAGGACAGGCATGTCACCAGAACAGTTGAGTCCACACGAAAATAATAAAATTGCAAATTTAAGTATTACCCAAACACACAAAATAGGAGGAAGAAGTAAAACAGTGGCTGTCTGGACTGCTTTGACTCATGATAAATTATTGTTTAACGTCGTTTTCTGTAATAACGTTGGGTTAGAAAAGACTTGATGACTAGAATAAATATTATAAAAGATAATATGTACAAGAGACTTAGCACTCCGATGTCCAGGTTGGAGAACGGGCTGTTGCCGGCGTGGGAGCGCGCGATCCTTTTGTCCCGAATGCTTGAAGCTCCGTACATTTTTTGAAGGTACTGATACACAGCCTGCAGGTTCCATGCGCCCCTCGCCTGCCTACATTCAAGGCACCGAGCAACACTTGGAAATTGAATCTTCGGATATTCGGGATCCTCTGTCTGGTCTCCTGCCAGTCTTAAGTTCACTTCATTATGTGATATCCATAGCCACAGGACAGCTTTATCATTCTCTTTGACATCAAATATCCTATTCCTTGCAGCCATTGCTTGGAAATGTTGTGAGCAATCAGTGCAGCCAAAGAAATTTTTAATGTAACCATGCATGGCTTTTAGGACTTTAGGCCCTTCTGTGCCCGGTTTACTAGCAGCATTCACAGTGAGGGTATGGAACAGGGTCCACAAACCACATGAGTATCCACGGTAGTTAGGTTGACTTCCTCTACATGACACATATTCTAAGTTGGTCACATAAATAGGGGCATGTGTGTCCTCTAATCTTTTGACTAGTTCATAGAGATCGCTGCCACTCCAACTATTTCTTGCTGCAATTGTAGCCCTTAATTCAATTATGTATTCTCTTTGATTTCCCCTAAACGGAAACGAAGTTATGATGACATCTAAGTAATCTAACAGGGCTTGTAATTGTTCATCTGTTAAATTTTTAAATCTGGTTATTTCTGTGTGAAGGCTTGTTTTAAGAGATTTTTCTAAATCGCTGTAATACACTGCATCTGCATTGAACATGGTTGGTTTGCCTTCAGACACCTCATTTTCATATTTTTCATGGATTATATTCCTTATAGGAAAAACATAGTTCTTGGTTTTCAAGTATGAGTTGATAGTTTCCAGGTAACTCTGTTTAGAATCATCTTTTGGTGTAAATAATGTATGTTCTAGGTTGCGCTGCACTGCAGCAATGGCTGGGAAGTGTCTAATACCTGCTGCTATAGCAAATTCATTTGTATCATAAGCTCGTCTCACTTTTACTTGTTGATAATCATTTGTATCTAGAGCCAGCTCAGATCCAATAGTAGAATTTTCATTTTCAAACACGACAAACGTATATAAAATATCTGCCGGTTCTTCTCTCACAATGCCAGCAAATGATGGATAATATCCTATTTTCAATGAGGGTGCAAACCTCAACCTTCCAGCTGTCTGTTCTGACTGCATTTTGGCAATCAGCTGAGATTTTATTTTGTCAGGTGTATCTGTTACTTGGAATCGGTCACCAACATTAGTGTTGCTTTCGACATAGGATTCGTGCAAATATCGCATCGAAGGATACGCCATTATTTCAAATTGTCTGCAAATTTCATTATTTTCCTCTATGGAGCAGTCGAGAACAGCGAGTTTTACTATACTTTGCCAGTTTACAATATCTTTGGCCAATAATTTATATTTCGGTGCGAAAGCTCTGCAATGCCCGCAGTAGCTGTTGTAGAATTGTATGAGAGTTGCATGATTTTGTCCGTATACTCTATTATCGAAGTTGCGATATGTTAAGACTGTTACGTGATCAGACTCGCTGTACAGGCCTTGCTTGTTCACATCCTCCGGGATGATAGCGCCATTCACTAGCGCAATAAAAACAAGGGCACCCAAACAGAAAAATTTCCAAAAGTCCATGATGAGTTTGAGCGGAGTTACTGATGCAAACAGATGTGGCAAGCTCAGAGCGACGACGCGCGCACGATACCGACGTCTGTCGGTGGCACCGGGGAGTTCCAACTAACTTCAGAATGTAAAACGTGAAATAATAACAGGCTCTTTCATATATTTGAATACGTCATGTCGGAATTATTCTCATCCATTTCTTAACTTTTGAGTACGTAGTCTACCTACGCCTACGTATCATAGGAAGTACATAGAGTAGAATATAAAATGTCAAGAGTTTGACAATCATTTCACTTTGACATTTGACAGCACTGATAGTTAAATTGTCGTTCTGAAACTGAAAGAGGTATATAATAGACCCAAAAAGGTCTTGTATAGATGTTGATTGACAGTGGTCAGTAGACAATATTCTATCTTCATACAAACGGTCGGGGCGCAAGTCATACCTACACGCCGAGTTCGGTAAACACTCGGTACATAACTCGTCGCGAATGCGCCGTATTAAGTATGCAATTTTATTGAAGTTCTAACGTAATTACCATGGCATTTTAAATTTTAAATAAAAATATTATATAATCACAAAACTAGAACTCAAGTAGGTACAAGAAATTGAAATATAATACTGTTGGCGGGCAGCCCTATCGCCTGTTGCGTACCGTGCGGTCATTACTGTGACGTTGGCGTGTTAAAATTTGCGCTGGCCATTATGAAGATGGACGTCGCGGCAAGAGCAATCTACTCCGACTCCAGTTCGTACGAACACGAACTGAATACTCGAATCCCTTTTAAAATTTATCGCTAGATGTAATGACAGGTGTTATGCTCGTTAATTTAGATTTTACTTTATAATAATGAGTCTTAAAAAGGATTCCGTTCTAGGTGTGCCAATAACAATTATGTTTAAGAATTTATGAACTAAGTATTACCTAAAATACGTTTTATGTATCTAATGAATCCTTTTAAACTATATTAAATAAAATAGGAACTAATACAAAATTTTGTTTTTGTTTATCATCATTTAGTTAGTTAGTACCAAACCGAAACTATCGGTTAATCCGAAATAATTTCATATGCGTATCCAGCAGTCTGATTCGGAACCTTATAACTCAGTTGCTGACCGATTCGGTTTGATTATGGAGTGTAGAAGTAAAGGAGGACCATCTCAGTGTACTAAAAAGTGTCCGTTGAAAGGGAGCAAATTAAGGTAGCGCTACTGTAGCAAGTGGAAGAATTTTAAATAGAGCGCCATAAATTATTAGAGTAGGATACTAAATTAATAAAAAAGGAAAGAAACATTTTCATTTTCTTAAGCCCATGACAGATAGACAAACATGAGTATGGAAAAAAATACAATTAGTCGTTTTCGATTCTCATCACTCACATGTATATACTATGTTAGCTGACAGTACGTCGTGGTATTTCACAGTCTCTCCGTCATCGTGCGCGCTCATTGGTCAAATCAAATAGCGCGCTCGTTCCCGTTTTCCTGTAACACATTTCAGTTCCTTTTCCAAAATCACTCCTATAAAAAATCTCCAGAAACCGATAGGAAAGATGTTACACATCTGAAACATTTGTTTCCTATCCATCGGAATGGCTACCGAATTAGTCGAATAAAGGAGGTGATCGTTACTAAAGTCATCTTCTTAGGGTACGCTATTTTTTGAATTCTAAGCGAAACAAAATATTTATCGTTGTTAAAACAAATATAATAATGGAAAATATAATATTACCATGATATATTATTTTATTCCATTTATTATTCAATCCTTAAACTATAAAAAGAATAAGCCAAATTTTTCATATAAGTAGTGTGAAAAGAGATGATTTAGTTTTGTAATAGGGTAAGAAAGGGTTTAGCCCCTTTTATTTGTGACCTTTAAATGTTGAAAGGAGTAATAAAACTATGATGCTAAATCATTGTTACGTTCAAGTATTGTTCATAAAAAAGTGTCATACCGAGAATGCCAACAGAAGTGAAAACTGACATGAATATATTTCTGTTGTACGTTTATACACATGTTTATATTATATGTACAATATGTACATATATCGTTATATTAACAATGTATTTTAACACAAAGTCAATTCTCATGTAAACGGGGCCAATATGTATAGATACTTATATACAGAGGTTTCGGTAACAGTGTCGTGAGAATTATTTTATCCCATCACAAAAAAACCCACCGATGTTTTCACTTCAAAAAATATTTTAATGAATTTCAAGAATGGTCACAATTAAAATAACAATTTTGAATAAGTTGTGGGATTTTGCTCGAAACAAATAATTTTTTAGAAAATATGTCCTTATTCTTTATTTTACTCTCTTACATTAAGATCCTTCTTTAACATTTAATTTTTTTCTCTAATACTACTCTAAAATACTCTAATGACAGAGTTGAAAAAGATCTAATCCACACGGCCATCCTGGATATTCATTCCCTTCAAATGTGGTGTCGGTAACGGGTGTACAATGGCTTTTACCCATCTCAAAAAATTCCCAGCGCGCCTATGAAGTTTTCACTTCATAAAACATATTTTATAACCACAGAAACCATTTATTTGGTCTCAGCTCTTTGTTTCAAAATTAGTGCGTCATGGTTGACGTACTCAGGGCTTAGGTAGATGCGAAGTACCTGAAAGGCTACATACCCCTCTCCCTTTACATCGCCAACGGGCGTTCTAGTACTTTCTACAATTTATTGATTCGGAATGGCCTTTGCGCGCGCATCTCATTTCAAACAAAGACTTCTAAAATAGAATCGCAGGGTTGCTGGGTAATAGGCAAGTAAGATATATATTCTTTCGAGCGGTCCTTTGTTGTGTTTGTTACTACGTACGTTTTCTGGTGACCTGTGATTTTTTGTGAAACTCTATGAAAGTGACTATAATAATGAACATAATGTGACTTACCCGGACTTACAACTGTTCAAGTAAGTACCTAATACATACCTACGAAATTACTTATTTTAATGTTATTTATTTTTTCCATTTCTCAAAAATAAGTAATTATTGGAAAACAAACAGCTTGACTTACAATAGATACAACAAGCATAAACATATTTTTTTCTACAATTAAGGACGTCTTTTTATGTATATTTTAGTGAAATGGTTACCAATGATTGCAACCCCGCAGTTGGTACCTACGCAAAACTCATAAAAGTATCGGTGGTCGATCTAACGGCACAGAAAGATTTAGTTGGTCGAAATATATAAATAACGATGGGTATTGTAAAAATCAAATCTGAGAGCAAAAATATTGGCTTTAAATCAAACTTGCATTAGAATTAATGATACGGCATTAGTGGACGAGTTTGAAGTGTTTACGATTTGTTGGGAACAGATAATTATGTAAAATATTACCAAGAAAACCTAAAACTTAACATTAATTCTTCTATAGTTTGTCAGGAAAATAATATAATACACATGTGTGATTAGGTATAGAAGGTATGAAGGCTTCAAATAAAAATATATATCAATCAATTTGAAATCTTTGATTTTTTTTTTATCAAATGATTTTAAATAAACTAGGAATTAGCAACTGTACTCAAAAAATAGATCGGGATAACAAAGTAAATTTTATTAATAATTCAATAATTTTATCAAATTGAAAGGCACTGCAGCACAATGCAGTGTTCATGGGAAATCCCGCTGGGGCGCGACATCAATACAATCGAGCATGCGCTTTGTACAGAAATTATTACCCCTCATATAAAATGGAACTAGTTTCTAGAATCTAGACTCTGCGACGCAATAACCCCAACCCTTCGTTCCAACCTATCACCTGCCACCCGCCACGCACCCCTCGCCCTGCCTGGGTCGATACGGCCGGCTATTATTACTGGAAGCTTCTAGAACATTCGCTTCGAAACGACTAGTTAGCAACAGAAATGAGCCTATCATGTTTTTGGGGCTGTCAATTTATTATAGGTTTATTTAATGACCATGATAAATAATATTTAGATGGTATTTTCCAATAAGTAAACAAAATACCTCCACTATAGGCTTTGTTCGTGCCTGAAGTAAGCGTGTACTTTCTGTCTGCGTAGCAACACCAGATAGTCTAATTTATACTACTGCTGGTGTCGATTTTGTGTGATTTCAAAGTCTCTGTTGCTTCTACAGAGAGTTTCAAATTATCTTTAATAATACATACATAATTTATTATTTAAAGATAGTAGTAATTTTTTTTTATATATTATCCCTATTATGTCTCATAAAAAACACTAATCATGGAAACAATTTCTATCCAATCAAATTAAAATCGAAAAAATACACTACAACTAATGTTTGAAAGATGAATTTCGATACAATTTACCTACCATTTAAAATTTGGCTACATAAACATAAAAAATAAATGGAGTTTTTTAATCTATCAGTAAATATAATAATATAATATACAGTAAATTTTGGCTTTTACTGAATGCAAACAGCGAATTTTCTTTTAGGTGAATACATAATGCTTTGCTCTTGCAAAGGCGAATAAATTCTAATTGTGATATATTTTTGCGTGATATTATTAATTATGTATAATTCTGTACTACAAAATATAGTACCTACCTAAGTACATACACCTATTTGAGGTGCGAATTTTATAATTCATTATCAATCTTTTAGGTTGTTTATCTCATTTTATAATTTCATTAGGTTTTAACTAGGTCATTTGGATTGGAGATTTTATTATAATCATAATGTCACCAGCTCAAAAAATGAGACATTGTTTTTGTTGTGTTGGGATATTTTAAGTGATGATGAGAATCTTTGTTCGTTCGTTCGTCTTGTTCATAACATGGTTGAATGAAATTCAAGTAGACAGGGCTAATTTTTATTTATTATGGCATTCATTCTACTAAAGCTCTGCATGTTAAGGTCAATACCATGATTATGGTCGAAGAAGGAACGACCCTTATTATAATTTTTTTTTACATGAACCTTCGGACATCAATTTTAGGATTACGAAATCTTTGCTATCTGGTTATTATATAATTCATTGATCATGAAGTAGGTACTATCGCTATACTGGTTACACACTTTAAATGGTTTTTGTGGAGGTTTGTAACTTTTACTTTTTTTTTTTAATAATGTAAACTAGTGCTTGACTGCGATCCCACGTGATGGTAAGCAGTGATGCAATCTTAGATGTTGAGGCGCACTAGTTTATTAAGAGCCTATTCACTCTAGCCTGAAGACTACTGCCTAATTTAGAATTAAAATTTACTACAAGAGGGTAGGTATTTATATAGGTACCTAATAATTTATTTCAGTGGTAATAATCAAAAGTAAAAGTGTTCTTGACACTGGTACAAAATAAAATATTTTAATAGATTTGATTGCCATACATTCTAAAAATTATGAAGAAAGGACATTTTGGCGATTGTATCTTTTCGTAGTTTAGTTTCTTGACTCTTCAAAGTTCAAGTTGTCAAAACGGTGGCTGAGTTTGAGGATTTTTCAATGCCTATATATTTTGTTTCTGAAGCCAAACTGCCAAATAGTGAAACACAGACTTTTGCTGTCCGTCCGTATGCACAGCATAGCACAGTCCTTTTGCTGGAGGATATTGGCGGGGTCGCATGAATGATAAAATTCTGAAGTTACCAATTTATAAGTGTATTCTATGAACCGCTACGTACTGTGATGAAATGAAAGTAAAACAACATTGGGGTGCACTCCATTCAGCATAATTCACATAACTATAGTTAGAGCTAGATGTTATTTTACAGACATTTTACAAGCATTATTCTTGTGGTGGTATCGATAAATAGGTTTTCAGTCTCATAATATACCTAATTAATTTGTGACTTGTGCTAGATTCTGTAAAAACTTCAAATCAACCCCATCTCTCTGTTTAATTATGAAGTACTTAAAGGTTTAAAAATTTTAATGTTAAAGGATGCCAAGATTATTCAAGTTGCTAAAAAATTTATGCTTTAATTTAATAGTAATAGCAGACCGGTTAAAAAAATGAGTTGTTATGTCAATACAATGTTAAGTTAATCAGTACAAGAAGCACAAGAAAAATTATTTCACTTGTAAATTAATCAGATTGTAAAGCTTTTAAAATATAAACAAACATTCATGTTTATATATTATATTGTTCTGTAGATAATAGTAATATTAAGTGCATGAAGTAGCAAAGCTACATAACAAAAATGTTACTCAATAGGCTTTTTATGCCTGACTAATGAAATTAAGAATGCTTTTATTCATATTATCTCTATCAATTATGAGGAAAGGAGATTGTGTTAAGGAAATCTGAGATTTAATAGAATGTAATGAAGATTTCATTGTTTGTGCCAAGTCAGGTGGTTAATTTATTAGTTCATGAATGATGTCTCACTAAAGGAAAGGCATTCTTTTTTATTTACCAGTTATTACTGCCATATTTTTTCAATATCTGTCACAATTATCATGCCGTTTCAGATTTGTTGTTAATAAATTACTATTATAACCTTAACTTATGAATATAACTTACCAAATATTGAAATTGTGTTCAATGCTTGTCCTTCAAGGATGCACCCGTACATACAAGTCAATAAAATATCTGCAGCACTAGCATCCATTTTGTGACTCATGATTTACTTATTGAAAAGCTTAACACTAATGGAATAAGTGGTTCCACTCCGTGGCTGATTTCTTCTTATTAAAACTAGCAAGGTGCCCTGGCTTGTGTGATATATGAATGAAAATGAGATGAAATAGTCACTTTGTTTTCTACTATCTAGATATACCACAGAAATATGTGGCCTTATTAAATGTAGTATATATTCATGTATGAGTTAAATGGATTCTGAATTGGCTTTGCAATTTTAATATCACAAATTTGACTACACATACCCTCACATTGACTTTAAAATTAAAATAATACATTTATCTAAAATCCAGGCTTAATTCTAATAATTATCAAATAAAGTAAACTATTCATTATTTACTACTATTTATTAACTATTTATTATTATTTCGGTTAGAACGGTAAGGGCGGGTGATCTGTCTGCCTGTTTGTCAAATTGTTTTTTTGACGATGACTCAAAGACATCCGCCGATATTCTCAGCTTGTTTGTACAGATTTCTCTGGATCTATTGATTACTGATCGTTAAAGCTAAACATTATCTCGACCATCGGTACCATTTAACGAAAGAGTCCTGAATAATCGTGAGTGCCATACATTGTCTCTTGCCTCAGAAACGGTTTCATTGCGTGTTGAGATCGTACGAAATATTGTTAGAGCAGTAGAAAATGATGGCCAATACCAGGTAAGTTTAGAATTAGACAGGGAGAAATGGAGAATAGGCCGATTTGACTTTGAGTCATCGTTACCTCGATTCGGAAGAAGTTTCCAAAGAACGATTTATAGCTTCATGCTCCCGAGTCGAAGCAACTCTCGCTTCACGATCTTAGCAGGATTCTTGAGACCGCATATTCCTCTGTCTTCGTTAATTTCAATTGAGATATTTATTTACAACGAACAGCGCCATCTTTGGCTCTTAGGTGTACTCCGCCCTGTGATGATCGTGTCACTGAGGCAAGCATTTGAAAATCAACTAAAGCGCCATCTATCGACTTTTTTACGAACTGAACTAAGCTTAACGGACTCCCAACCGTGATTAGCTTAGCCAACTACGGTATGGTCAAATACGAAACTATGAGGACTAGCGAAAAATGCTAAAAAGAGCTTCGGCTCGATTTTGATGAAAACTATAACCGGATTATTGAATTTTTGAAAATTCTATATTTTTTGCCAGGAATCGAACGCGTTAAAATATCCGTAAATCAACTAATGAAGTGCCATCTTTCGACTTTTCTACGAACTGAACTAAGCTTAACGGAACTCCAATCTCTTAAGCTTAGTATAGTACGCGCGACACCTGAATTCTACATCGTAAAGTTATTTCTAGGTGGCACGAAAATCGATAACTATGTTCAAGTTGTATATTCTAGTTTGTACTTCTAAACCATATTTTGTAGGAGTAAGGTTCAGTTTTGATTGATATTATTTGAAGTACTTAACTTAATGTTAGATTTGAATTTATAATCATATACAGAGATCAAAGGAATGTCATATCAATTCGATTATTATATGATGATACAGGTGAACCGTGTTGTGAAGGAGTAAGGTTGATTTTTGTGTGTTTTTTTGAGTTGACATTTCAAATAATAAAGAACGCATTTCTTTATTGTCAATATTTGATTGAATGTAAAATGTAATCAAAAAAGATGAAGAATGAAGATGATCAAGAATGTCATAGGAAAATCAACCGAATCGCTTCTTGAAAAGTTATTTTCTTGACCTTTCGAAGCCGAAGATTTTTGGAATTGCACGAACTGTCACGAAATGTCATTATCTCACTGAAATAATTGAAGTTATACTTGTTTAGGCGCGTTATGAAAAAATTATAAGAGTGAAATTTTAAGATGCGCTTGCATCAGTATAACAATGGAGTGTAGAAGTAAAGGAGGACCATCATGTATGAGGGATTAGTCGCAAAAGTGTCCCCTTGTAAACAACAAATTAGGTTTCGAATTCTCACCGAAATAGCGCTGGTGTAGCAAGTGGAAATGTTGGGTTGGTTCCGGTAATTCTTTAAAACTATTTTCTATTTCCTATTCACTATAAATTGGGGTACTAAAAATCACTGTATAGTTTTATTCCATACTCATGTGTATCTATATATTATAATAATTATAAAAAATGCGCTGTAACAAAACGAAAATGTTTCTTTCCTCTTTTATTAATGTTCTATCCTACTCTAATAATTTGTGGCGCTCTATTTAAAATTCTTCCACCTGCTACAGCAGCGCCACCTTAATTTGTTTCCTTTCTAGGGACACTTTTTATTATACTGAGATGGTCCTCCTTTACTTCTACACTCCATAAGTATAACACAAAATTCTCGCGGATGAAGTTGGCTGATAACTGTATCTCCGGAACATCGCACAAATCGCAACTGTCAGTGTCAATGAGCATAGAACATTTATACACGAGTCGTTGCTACAGACAGGTGCAAAGAGTTTGGACACTACAATCTCACGACGATAGTAAAAAATGCTTTTAGTGCTGTTTTTCTCACCTATAATTTCGGGTATAACTTCTTACGTGCGTTCATAAGTATACACACCCGTTTTATTTTCTTTATTCATTTAATAAGGTTTGCTAGTAATAGTTTAGAGTAATAGTGGAGATAGGCGTGTTCAAATGAATTAACAAAAGTGTTAAAAATGGTCATTTCGTATTCTGTTACACTTTCTACATCAAACACGATTGTGTGCCATATCAGGGCCTTGCTTCTAAGGGTAATGGCACTAACTAGAGGATATTTCATCGTTGCCACCGTAAGCTGAATAAGGGGGCTGATTCGATTTGGCAAATATATTCAATGTCCAGGCATGGCGGTTTTGCATTGTTTTAGAGTGTAGTAGAAGTTAATCTGAATCTGAGGACTAGCGATAAATACTAAAAGGAGTATCGGCCAGATTTTCAGACTTCAGTATTTTTTTGCAATTCTTCATTGTAACAGATATGGCCATCAATGATATCTTGAAAAAAATCAGCAAAGTTGTGTATATAGGTTAAATTTTATTATATTTTTATAGTGTTATTAGGATATTCAATCTGACTCAATGTAGGTCATACATAGTCAACATGACATATATTTTTGTTCGACGTACTTCGGCTTTAACTTATACGGTACCTACTACCCAATGTCCTGGCTTCCAGATCATTCATAACGCTTTGAAACTGTTGACTCATCTACTTGTGATGTTTTTCCAAGTTCTGCCTGCGTCTGCCATGAGTCTTGATCAAGCGATTCGTCTAATTATTTGTCTTCAAACTTTTTCGGTGCGCCAGATCGTTTTTTATCCTCACGGCCAAAACATTATTTTTAAAGCGTCGAAACTAGGCTCTACATGTAGTATCCGTCAGTCTCAACAAGAATGCTATGCGTTTCATGTGCAGATTTCTCGTGGATTAAATAGTGCATTAAAATTCACCGCGAATACACTTTATTTGACACAAAACTAGACATTTCTAGAACCAATAAACAGAACCTTAGTTTTCACTATCGTGATCTACCAAATTCAAGCTTACATACAGAACTTCCTTGCATATGCGTTTGAATTCAAAATTGCTAATTCAATCTTGTAACAAACAGCGAGAACTTATAATCTTAATATTCAAGAATCTATGTTCTTACGGTTCATTTGGAAAAGTAAATATTGTCACCAGAAAATCCTTGCTTTTCACATAACTAGCTGTAGGCTATGTTGCATGCCGACGAGTAGGAGACCCCAGAAATTGATTTGTTTTTGTTTAACACCTACGTGCGTACCTATGTGTCAGTAATTTCACAAGAATCTTAAAAGACTAGTAGTAATAACTAATAGTTTCGACTTCACAATAGTGTATCTAGTTGTAGAAAAGAATCAAGTTAGCTTTTCTTATGAGTACTACAGTGTTGGGATACTATGGTATCTTGATTGGTTTGCTACTTCGTCTTTGTCTCCAGTTAAGGGATAAATTCCCTCAACCAACGCTGCCAAAAGTACTGTCGCATTTACTCGACGTGATCATTGTGATTGAGATGTGATGTGGACGACGTTTCGAGATCATGACAGCCAAGTACGACGAACAGACATCCAATTAGGAATTGGCTGAAGTGAGAGGATGTAGATCATTTGGATCGGTTGAGATTGGTTACAAGGGTCTGGAGATAAGTGCTGCTTCAATTTGTGCCAATAAAGTAGCTCAATCTTCGTAAGTAAGATTCGCGTTCCCTGACGTAGGTACTCGCATTGCAGGACTCGGAGAGTTGAATATGGTGAAATAAAAGTGAACTTAATGTTTCCACGACCAGCATAATTGGAAATGTAATTTTTGTTAGCTTTTAGGAATGTAAAAAAGTCCTTTGAGCGCTCACAAAAAAATTCCTTTATCGGAAATATTGGCGTGGATGTTCCTCGAAGATATATAAAAAAATTCAATGCTGATAAATGCCATAGAGCGTAGGCTATTCTGGAAGCGAATTCAAAATGCACAGCTCAGGGCGCAAAACATATAAATAAACAACTGTAGCATTTCTCTTATCTTGAACCTACCTTTTCCTTTACGATCTTTTCATAGGTGGATAGTGCCATCCCTTTATCATGTGTTAGGTTAGTCACACGTGATTAAATACACGCATTTATTTAGAGTGCCCTAATTGAAGCATCCAAGTCATCGCACGATCATAGAAAATGCTTAAATACGATCGTATTTTCATCGTAATAGGTTGGGGAAAAAGTCTTTTCGCATTATAGTATGTAGAACTTGTAATAAAATCTCTTTGGCTATACTATTTGTATCTGGCTGGTTTTGGTATCATTGAAAGTTTAAATTTTAAGGAACATGTTTCCAAATTCAAATTAGGAAAATTTATGATTTTCAATTGTTTTTCGTACCGTCAAGATGAGTGAATCTAATGAAGAAATTCGATTCATTTTAAAATTTTACTACAAAAAAGGTAAAAATGAAACGCAAGCCGCGAAAAAAATTGCGTTATTTATGGACCTAGTGCAGTATCTGTGAGAGTAGTATAAATTTGGTTTAAGCGTTTTCAATCCGGAAATTTTGATGTCAAAGATGCACGTCGCTCTGGTCGCCCTATTACGGATAAAATGGATGCCATTTTTGAAAAAGTGGAGCAAGATCGGCATATCAGTAGTTACGACGTAGCTGAAGAACTGGGAATTGACCACAAAATAGTTTTGGCGCATTTGAAAATAACTGGGTACACAAAAAAGCTCGATATTTGGGTACCTCACGAGCTCACTGAAAGAAACCTAATAAACCGTGTACTCATTTGTGATTCTTTATTACGATGTAATGAAACCGAACCATTTTTGAAGAAGCTGATAACTGGTGATGAAAAGTGGATCACGTACGATAAGAACGTGCGTAAAAGGTCGTGGTCAAAGGCCGGTCAGGCTTCACAGACTGTGGAGAAACCCGGGTTAACTCGCAACAAAGTGATGCTGTGTGTGTGGTGGGATTGGAAGGGCATTATTGATTATTAGCTGTTACCACCAGACAGGACCATCGATTCTGAACTCTACTGCGAACAACTGATGAGATTAAAGCAAGATGTTGAGAGAAAGTGGCCGGAATTAATCAACAGAAGGGGTGTGGTTTTTCATCATGACAACGCTAGACCTCACACATCTTTAGCCACTCAGCAAATATTAAGAGAGTTTGACTGGGAGTATTAATGCATCCGCCGTATTGTCCTGACCTTGCACCTTCAGATTTCCACCTGTTTCGGTCTCTTCAGAATTCCTTAGGCAGTGTCAGGTTAACATCACGAGAGGACTGCCAAAACCACTTGTCGCGGTAATTTGATCAGAAGTCCCAAATTTTCTAAAGCAATGGTCCCTACCTACAAAATGGCAAAAAGTTATCGAAAAAATTGTACCTACATACTTTAGTTAAATGTAAATAAACTATATTAAAAACTGTTTTGAATTTTCTTAAAAAATGCGAAGGAACTTTTTCCCCAACCTATTATTAATTAATTATCTGCATTTTCATTTTTCGAACAAGATCGTACGATGGACCAAGTGGTGTCCTAATTAGTCGCGGGGTACCGCCGCGCCGTCTCCACAACGGCGTCATTTCATCAATGGCACGATGAAGCCCATCGTACGATCGTGCAATCAAAGCTCGTTTTTTTGAAGTCTACGTCTTCTGTTGTCAATATCACTTGCAATTTTCAAAAAAATATTGTTGACAGTAACAACTGTGCGTCTCTGTAAAGAGCCATTGATGAAAAGACGCCGCTGCGGAGACAGTGCGGCGGCATCGCGCGACGAATTAGGACACCACTTGGTCCATCGTACATAATTTTCATCGCGCGATGAAATTGCATCGTTTGATCATACGATCGTGCCAATTAGAACCTAACTGAACCGTGAATATGAAATGGGCATTTATTTGGGATTATATATAAGGAATATATACCGTGAATTTTTAGTGGTTGTTTTCCCGCAGCGAAATGGTTTTGTCTTGGTTATACAATCGGTTTATAAACAAATAAAACATTAGAAACCAAAAATGGCTGATTTAGCATTGTGAAATACAAAATTCGAAAACGACCACGAAACAATAGTACTGATACCTCCCGACAACCTTGCGCCGACCTACGCTCGGAGCAAGCTGGGTGCGGAACGACGCGCGGCCGTTGACACACGTGTTGTTCAATCAGCTGATAACTTATTATTGATAATAATAAGCTTTACCCAACAAGTTATACAAATTTTCCCTTCTTACTTTTACGGGCTTCGAACCGTCATAGGTTAATACTTTTTGAGCTGCAATTTACTGGACACAAAATTAAAAAAAACATGTTTATTAACTAAAAAAATATTTTCTGATTTTAGATATTACAAAGTATTTGAGGCGTATTTCAAACATTTTTATCAACTTATTTACATTAATTTTAATTAAATGTTCACTATTTACAAAAGTGCGAGTACGTACCTACACTTCCCGGTTATCGAGTAATTGTTTGAAGTACAAGGCACTGCGTTGAACAGTAAAAACACGTTTAAAAAATTTGTCTTTCAATTTTAATAATGTGTCTCTGTCACTCCTAACGATGTTGAAAGCGTCCACTATCCCAGTCATTAACGCATCGCGAGTTTCCTGTTCCTCACAATACACCAGTCGCTTGAGCTCAGACTACTAGGAAAAGTCTAACGGAGTTAGGTCCGAACTTTTTGGTGGCCAAGGCACTGGCCCGCTGACCTAGCGGTCCGATTCTATCCGATCTAGCGCTGGGGAAACACTGAGTGTTGGTATGGCGCGGTGATAATGAGCCGGCTCACACATTAACACTAAAACACTTTAATTAACACTTGATTTGTACTCGATGATCTCGTCGTCGAGCTATGGCGAAATAACGGCCGATGGACTTGCCCTGTGCATGTGCTGGTGTCTGGAACCACCCATGATCTAGTAGCCGCTACGATCAACCGGGCCGATGGAACTTGGGGGTTCAGAACCCCGCGAAGACTGTCGCGACTCAAAGTGTTGCGGCTCGGCATAAAGTTGTCGGGCAGCATGGGAGTCATATTCAGCCCTAGCCTAGCATACAGCTGCACCATAGCAACGTACCATTGCAATGACGATCTATTGCATTGATAAGGAACACGTGTTGCGCGTACGCTTTTCGCGGGAAAACTAAGCACGCCGGACGTGGGGCGGCGTATTCCGGCGGGGCCCCCGCCTTATTGATACAATAGGAAGCCAGCGGCGCGCGGCATTGTTTGTAATTGTTGCGCGCAGATTAGAGTATGTCTTATCTCTACACGCGAGAGCTTATTTTGCTTTGAACATTTTTTTATTGATCTTACCTTTGTCGACTTCGCGGCTGTATTGTTGCGTACAATGTAACTTATGTCGTATCACCCACCTACGAAAGCTTATTTTACTTTTAAAATGTATGCTGTATCGCTGTTCCCTTTGGCGGCGGCGCGTGTGATTCGAGTAAAACCTACAAGTTACGTCTGGTACTATTGATTCTCACGTTTTCGAGTTGATGAATATTTTTTTAATGTATTTTAATACAAAAACTGCTTTATTTTTTAAATTTTACTTTATGCTTCGAAAGTACTCCCGATGGCAAGTTGTTCAGGCGCGGGAAAAAAACAGCTAAATTTCACGGAGTACAAGGTTCCTAAACAAAAAATAGGAAAAAAATTTTAGTGCGAGTCGGACTCGTGCACGAAGGGTTCACGAATCACGTTTGTTGTATGGGAGCCGCAGTTATAATATAAATTTAATTATAATTTAATTATTTATTCTAAGTTGAATATAATATAAATCAATATTCTGTGAATATTTAAGGCGACTACCTGTTGCCATTATCAATATCTTGCAATAACGAGCAAAAAAATCACGTTTTTTTTTTTTTTTTTTTTTAAATAATATAAACTAGTGCTTGACTGCGATCCCACCTGATGGTAAGCAGTGATGCAATCTTAGATGTTTGTTGTATGGGAGCACATCTTTGAAAATTTCAACCGTGTATCACGGATCATGAGATACAGCCAGACCGATAGATAGCCGGACAGACGGACACCGGAGTCTTAGTAATAGATTTCTTGATTTTCCCTTTGGGTACAAAACCCTAGAAAATAATAGTATTCGATATTTAACAATATTTTTTTAATTACTGCCATTCTTAGGCAAGAAGGATTTACAGAACTTTGATTGTTTTCTTGTAACGACCTGTCCAAAATGTCTTTCAATCCAGTTTGATATTTAAATTTACAATTTGCCTTTAAAGTGGAAGCCATCTCGTCATAAGTATTCCATTTGCAAATTGAGCAATGTTCGTAGTTAAAGTTTGAATTTGCACGGATTCTTCATAATTTCCAAGAAACAGAAGAGGCCACAGTTTTTTCACCATTATTTCAATGTGTATGGCTTCAGTTTTTCCAACAATTCTTTTATGTGAATAACTCGTTTCGTAAACATCCCCTCGGCACGTGCCGGCAGTATTCAAAGTACGACAATGGGTTAATAATGGAAACCGAATCCTTTCAAAATACCGACTGGTTACGAATAAATAAGTTTTTAGCTACGAATACGGGAAATATGTCGCAATTTTTTAAGTCGCGAATAGTGAAAACGTGATTAAAGGAATCGTGAATTATGAGCTTTTACTGACATATGAGTAGGTACTAATGCTTAATATCTGGTGATTTTTATAAAAAGAAAACAATCTTCCTCCTTCATACACTAATAAGGTGATCAGCATGAAGGAATATATCGAGCCTTAACTTATTTCTTGATGATTGTTAACTTTTATTGTCTTACTAGCTGTCCCCTGCGGTTTGACTGCGTAAACGAATTTATCGATATCATATTATTATACAGTATGTAACAAAACCCCTCTTGTTCCTTTTAGGAACGTTATACATTACCTACAAGCACACCATTAATGATATTAGAATTTAACAATTATAAACATTCGCTAGTACAAAGGTCAAAATCAAATAACTATTAAAATCGACACATTCAAAAAAATGTTTAGATTATCTGATTTTACAAATACATCTTTATTTCGCTAAATAGCCTACGAGCTCGGCGGCTTTCTTTGATGCGACAGAAGATGCCGCTAAAACGTAGGCACGTGCCTCGTAACCCTGCCACGTGCCTTCCTACCCCTTTACCCCACCACCCGCCGCCCTGCGAATCATAAGCGAATTCCTTAGTCTCCCGCGCAACTTACTTTCGAACGGTTGTTATTGTTGACCTAGTGAGTGACTTGTGTTTTGTTTACGTAAGATCACCTGATCTGACGCCCTTCGATTGTTTGCCTCTGGGGTACTGTTAAGCAACAGGTGTTCAAAAAACCGTGTGATACGGAGGTCGAAATGCGTTCACGCATAGTAGCAGCATTTGACCACATCAAGTTCGATAGCTCCATTTTACAAAGCGTACGTGAAAATATTATTAGGCGTTGCAACAAATGTGTCGAGGTACAAGGTGGTCACATTGAACAGCATCTCCGTGGCCGTCTAGTAGACATTATAATAAATTAATACATTAAAATGCAAGTAGGTACTTAAGGTTTTGTGTGACAGACGCGGGGACTTTATTTTGTTTATGTAAAAGTGTTAGATGTACTTATAACAATTATCAATTGTGCATAAAAATATCGTGTAAACCAACATTTTCAAAGATTCATTCGTTAAAGTGATAAACAACAGCTGACAAAGTCGTGAACTTGTGTAGAAAAAATAGGTAGATAACCGGCGCGGTAGAACTTCTTCCTATTATTTGTGATTTCGGGTCATCGCTTCATGCAGAGGTAAGATATCAGAATAACATTACAAATATTAATAATTAAATATTTATTTTAATTATTTGTGTTTACAGTTTATTATAAATGACTTCCTTTATTACGTATGTATACCAATTCTTAAAACGTAGGTAGAAGGAACAACAGGGTTTTTGTTACATATTGTATAGTCTATAATCATCTAGGAAAAAATCAGCATCGAATGGTAGCAGTCCCATCCCGATATGTTCAGTAGTTTTGAGGTGATAGTGCGTCAAAGGAATCCTATTTTCCTTATAATATAAATAAATAGGTTATAAATTATAAGTGAAGTTCGTTTTTCTATGCCCCACTGTCATTAAAAACAATGAAGTAGGTCTCCGTTATCTAATTTTGCCTCCCGTGACTGCTTAGCCTATATTGTTTATTAAAATGATTTTGATCGAAGGCATTAGTGTTCTATTATAATAGTTCTAGAAAGGGTTTGAGGATGGATGTATGAATGTTTGTTACTCTTTCATGCAAAAACTACTGAACTGATTTGGACGAAACTTAGAACATTAATTTATAACCTAAAACAAATAGGATACTTTTTATCACAGGAAAATGTAACATCCCTTGGCGGAAGGCGTAAAAAAGTGAACACACATTTAAAAATTGTTGAGCTTAAAATTTTAATAAAATTGGTAAAACAAGTACCTAATTCCAATAAAGTTTTCATGTTAATTTAAAGTTCAGAACACCCTACTTATCAGTTTGTGTTATCTCCTTAATCGCACTAAGCACTTCACTGTATTGGCATCATCACTGCACTGCACTACAATATGGAAGACATCAAAGAATCAATGTCCCAGATGCAACAAATGTTTTCAAAGCAGATGGAAGATTTCCAGGCGCAGCTGCAGAAGTCATCTGCATCCTCTACCAAAGTGGCCTTAGCTGCTGAATTTGCTACATTTAAGTCATTTATCCTTGCTGCACTCCAGGCTCTCCAAAATCAGATGCATTTTATTTCACGCAATCAGGATAATATGGAAATGCATAGTCCGCGAACAATATTGCTCTTCCATGGCATTGCAGAATCCAACTCTGAAGCCACTGCTGCAACTGCAGTGGTGAACATTGTTGTGGGTAAGCTTAAAGTGATGGACTTCACCACAAACTGTATAAGTCGCTGCCATCGAATGGGCCGGGCTACCACCACAAATAACCCTAGGCCAGTCCTTGTTAAGATTCGCGACTTTACTCTGCGAAATAAAATCTGGAGTGCCAAAGCCAGCCTTAAGGGCTCGGGCATAACGATGTCCGACTTTTTAGAACCAAAGCCCGGCACGATATATTCATGACTGCACGTCAGCGGTTTGGCGAGACGAAGACTTGGACCCGGGATGGTACTGTGTTTGTGTTGGGGCCCGACGGAACGCGCCAAGTGACCTGCCTCTCGGACTTGGATAAAGTTGGTGAGCAAGTTGCTACTAAAAGTCCCAAACAAGCAGTAGATATTCCCAAGGATGTCGTGACGAAAAACAGACGTGGCATCACTACTTGCAGGAAATAGTGCCTCTCTAATATTATTTCCTTTTTCTTTTTTGCCTTTGTAGAATTGTACCATACACATTAAATTATTATATTACCCTTAAAAATTTACACTTTCTGATTAGAAACACCGTCAAGTTTGATTTTTTTTTTATTCTGTTTGAACTGTCATAATGACAACTATCATAAAAACGTTTCGTTACATATTTATTTTTTCTATTGTTTAGCTGTAATCTTTTATATCCATTTGTAACTTTAAATTTAATTGATTTATTTTAATTTTTTTTCATATTGGCGTGTTTCTTAGTTGCAGTGTAACATATTAATTTAATTTGGTATTATTTATATTTTGAAGACAACTGGCAGATGAAAAGTTATTTAGTAATAAACTTTTTACCATAACATAAATAAATAATATAGGATTATTTATATATACATACATATTATACATATTAATTATTTATTTGTTATATTATTTTGATGTTGAACATACAGGATAATGGCGATAATGACAGTGATGACAGTGATGACTATTTTTCCTTATCTTCTACTACTAGCAGCGCTGATGACAGTTTTACAAGTATTCCTTCTCTGTCTGATACTCTTGAGGCTGAGTTTTCTGATGTACCGAATAATTTTAATGTTATCCATATAAACGCGCAAAGTATTCCGGCACATTTCACAGATATGCTAGCATCTTTTGACAACAAAAACATTCATGCTATACTAGTCCCCGAATCGCGGCTTAAGCCTTGTCTCCCTTCTACATCTTACTTTCTGCCCGGCTTTTGCCTCATACGGAATGATCGTATCGGCAGTGTTGGTGGCGGTGTGGCTATCTACTTGCGTGCTCACATTCCAGAGTAGTAGAGCTCTTAGTGCAGAGTTCGTCCGGGGAAGTACTACCACCTTACCCATTTCCGCCGTGAAGCAGTAGTGCAATTGTATTACTGTGTTTCGGTTAGAAAGGTAAGGGGGCCGGTGGAATTACAGGCACAGGAGACTTAACAACTTCACGTCTCAGGGTCGACAACGCATTGGCGATGCTCCTAGTGTTGCAAATGTCCATAGGCGGCGGTGACCACTTACCATCAGGTGGACCGTTTGCTTGTTTGTCGGCCCAAGTGGCATAAAAAAAAAATCCTTTCTAAGTAATTAGCGTGTCTATGCAGCCGCCATCACCAAATGTCCGTCCTCCAAAAGATAAACCTAAAATCATTCTTCAGCGTAACTTTAGTGGGGTTAAGCAAGAGCAAATTTTTGAAGATGCACATAACATAGACTGGACGCCTATTAAAAGGGCTCAATCAATGGATGAAAATGTGGATACATTTGATTTTATTGTTACCAAACTCTTTGACAAACACGCCCCCTTGAGAACCGTAAAAATAAAACATCTACCCGCACCGTGGCTTACAGATGACCTTAAAGCTTTAATGCATAGAAAATCTACAGCTAAAAGTAAGTACATATGTCGTCCAAATGATGTTAATAAGGCTAATTATACACGAATTCGGAATCGCTGCAATACGGTGCTTAGGGATGCTCAACGTCGCCATATTCACCAATCCGTTCAAAACGGAGATCCAGCTAAAGTCTAGAAATTTCTCCGGTCATTAGGAGTTGGTAAATCACGCCATGAATCTATTCCCAATGATCTGGACATTAACTCCCTTAATATACATTTTTCCTCTTCATCTAACATTGATGATTCTATTAAAACTGCTACTTTAATTTCTTTCTACCACACCAACTCCTGACCATGATCCTTTTATATTTAGTCAATTCTCTGCTTGTGATGTTAAGAGGAGCATATTGTCGATTACATCCACAGCTGTCGGGACCGACGGAATTAGCCGTAACATGCTAGTTCCTATCTTAGACCTTATCCTTCCTATTCTTTGCCACATTATGAACTCATGTATAACAAGCTGTTTTCCTACTCTGTGGAAGGAAGCCCAAATTATCCAGTTACCCAAAAAACCAAACCCCAAATCCTTTTCCGAATACCGTCTCATTTCTATACTCCCTTTTTTGTCTAAAGTCCTCGAGCGCCTCATCCACAATCAGCTTAGCAATTTCCTGACCCGACACAACTTGGTCAACCCATTACAATCCGGATTCCGTCCTGGCCATAGTACGTTAACAGCACTTATTAAAATTACAGATGATATACGTGCCAGTATGAAAGATGGTAATCTTACTGTGTTAACGCTATTAGACTTCAGCAATGCTTTCAACAACGTCGACTTTGATATTCTTCTCGCAATACTTCGCTCTATTAACATATCTCCAACAGTAATCGAATGGTTTTGCAGTTACCTGCATGGTCGTCGGTCTTGAAGAAACTTTTTCTTCATGGTGTGACACGTTGGATGGGGTACCCCAAGGCGGCGTATTATCTCCACTCCTTTTTGCAATTTTTATTAATTCTATATCAAATCATATTACTTCTCCCTATCACTTGTATGCAGATGATTTCCAGATTTATTGCCATGCACTTCTCAGCAATCTCTCGAGTGCTATTGATGCTACAAACGTTAACCTTTGCCGGGTAGCTGAGTGGAGTAAAGCCTATGGTCTTAAGATAAACACATCAAAGACACAAACTATAATTATTGGCAGCACCCATAGGATATCTAAAATTTATTGTACTGATCTTCCTAAAATTGTATTTAATGGAGTCACTGTTCCTTATAGCAAAACTGTAAAAAACCTAGACTTAATTATGGAACAATGTCTTTCTTGGGGTCCTCAAATGGAGGTCGAAAGCTATTTGCGTCAACCGGCTCTCTTAGGAAACTGCGTAATTTCATACCAACAGCCACAAAAGATGCGCTCGTGCAGTCTCTCCTGCTCCCTATTTTAGACTATGCCGATGCCTGCTATCTAGACCTCACGGAGGAACAGCTAAATAAACTTGAGCGACTTCATAACTTTTGCATAAGATTTATATTTGGTTTGCGCAAATATGATTATATCTCCGAATATCGCCCTAAACTCAAGTGACTTCCCATACGCCTTCGTCGGAATACTCATATACTCGTACTCTCCCCTTCTTTATAGTATAATGTTTAATCCATCCTCCCCGCGCTATCTTAAGGAATGTTTTGATTTCCTTCATTCACTCAGGTCATCCGAAAATCTCACTTTGAAAACGCCTCCACATCAGTTCATTCTAGGACAAATCCTTTACAGTCCAAGCAGTTCGCCTTTGGAATGCATTGCCAGTCTCTTTAAAGAAAGCACCTTCACTAACTTTTTTTTTAAATCAGGTGAAAAAAATTTACCTTTCCAATTGACTGTCGCTGCTATTCTGGTAATATCATTTCTATTGTCCAAGTTTGTTTCTTTTAATATATATTTATTTCTTTTTTTCTCTTTTCATTATCGTTATTTAATTATATGTAGGTATAGCATATATATTTTATTTTTATATAGTGTATGTATGCGTATGTCAATTTTAGATTATTTAGATGCACCACCGTCAATTATCGTCCCTAAATTTCTCTCCATCCTAAGGTTGTCTGGAAGAGATTGCTTTTTAGCGATAAGACCGCCCATTGTACATAGATTTAAGGTTTATTGTTGTTTGTTTTCTTTTTTATTTGGTAAACAATAAAGAGTTATCTATCTATCTATCCATCGGGAACGCGTGTGAAACCGCGGGGCATAGCTAGTCGAAACATATTGGTGTTCGCTCGCTTCAAGTTAAAAAGTTGGAAGAATCTCATTTGGTGGAATCGTTAATGACGTACCTAACATTTGACTTTTCGGTAAATCATTCATATTTATTTCTTCATAGTTCTTTGTTTTAATTTCACGTTAGAATGAGGACTCTTGGCTAGGCGCATATCCGAGTTCTGTAGCGTGTCGTGCATCAGCCCACAGGATAAGTGGCCAGCCGGGATGTCCTTGCCGGGACGTAAAATCACCGCAAATCAGCCGTCAGTTCCTGTACGGTTCCATTCTAAACTGTTTAAAATTTAAGAAAAATGTAGTTATGTAATCTATAATATATATTGCTGTAGTAGAATCGAACCACTAGTACTAGGCGTAACTTTACTTGATTACCTTACTTGTAAGTTTATATCTATGATAAAAAAATTATTGGTTTAGCAATTTCATTTTCTCTCGGCACAATTAAACCTGACTGTCACTGATAAGTTGTTGTCATATTGTATTGGTATTGACGTGCGCATACGTAGCACCGTATGAATGGATACTTATGCATCCCATAATTATCCCATCCCATCTCGGTGATATAAGTAAATATATGCAAAGACGTATTTTGTATACGGTATTTGATTCCTCTAGCATGACGAGGAATGTGAATATTTGGTCATTATGTATATTTAAGGGCATTGAAATTTTCTACCATAGAGGTAATATTCTTAGAACATCTCAATATTTTTAAATTTTTGTCTCGTATGCCGACAATGTACCTTGTGTTGTGTTTCTGTATGCCCCCGCGTTGTTCTTGTTCTTCCAAAAAATACAGTTTGATAAACAGGCAGACATATCCTGATGAGACAAGACCTGTGGAAGTGATCACCGCTGCCTATGCACATTTGCAACACCAGGGGCATTGTCAATGCGTTATCGACCCTGAGATGAGAGTGCCTATAATTTCACCGGCTCCCTTACCTTTCAAAGCAATACAAGTGCATAACTGGTTGACAGCGGAAATGGGTAAAGTGGTAGTACTTACGGGGACGAAATCTGCACTAAGAGCTTTACTAATTCTTAGTTTTCGTAACCACAACATTTGCCCACCACACATTGCTTTGTAGATTATTACATTGATGTTAGTCAATCTCAGTTTGTTTGCTTAATTCATTCTTTATAAATATAAAATCAGCCTCCGTAAGTTTATGTCCCCAAAACTCGAAAAGTAGTCAATGAATTGACTTAAACTTTTTACACAACGTTGCATACTAATAATACGGTACTCATGTGCTATTATTCCGATTTTCTTCCCACGGGAATGAGAAATTATTATCAGACTGAGCCACATCGAGGTCAGGTTATGTTAGTGCTAAAACAGAAATGTATGTCAGTTTTGAATTAAATCCAGTTATTCCAACCTGCTCCTATCCTGTCAGCTGCAAATTGCAATTGTAATGGGTGCGAGTGGTGCTTACTAGACTGTAGTTAAAATGTACCGCGACAGTAATCTTTACTTTGATAGTTGAGAAATAAATGTATTTCCATTATGGTTGATTTTGGTGGCCAAACCAAGTAACTTGCGTCTCGATAATAACTCTCAAAACAACGCTCTTTAAGTATATAATAGCAAATTTTGATAGGTGATCTGGGCTCAAATCACTTGTAGTTTGAGGCAAGACAATGTCAATCTTCTAATTGGCTTTAATGGATTTTCGTAGTATTGTAGATATTTGCGGTTCTTGTCCCGAAATAGAACCATCAAGACAAAAACTATGTTTATAAGCGAGCAAACCATTAGAAATCCTTTAACAGCACCTCAAAGGTCACCAAAGTTTGGTGACGTCAAGAACTTTGCGTTTTTTTTTTTTTATTATATAAACTAGTGCTTGGCTGCGATCCCACCTGATGGTAAGCAGTGATGCAATCTTAGATGTTGAGGCGCACTAGTTTATTAAGAGCCTATTCACTCTAGTCTGAATAATAGAAATAGAACTAAAATTCATTCGACTATAACTAATAATACTATTTTATAGTACCATATATATATTGGCAACGACTTTATTGTAAACCAGATTTTACCCTTTGGTTTTACCAATTTCCCATCAAATAATGTAGCAGATGGGCTTTTGTCCCTTCAATATCCCTATGCAAGTGGACCCATCGCTATGCACGCGCATTTGCAATATTCAAATAATATATTAACTCGTTGGTAAATCCGGTTTATATTATTGAAGGCGATCGATTTAACGGTCTGGGAATTTATGCACTAGGCACGGCAGACAACAGACGTTTAAGCATAAATTCGCACCCAAAATCCGAAGACGGAAGGCCAGACTTCCCTGAAATAAAAAATCATATCTCATCATACAAAATAATAATATATGGATTCATTCTTATACATGATCAATCATCAGTTACAGCAGATTTTCCCGTTTGGTGAATGACAATGACTAACCACGAAGTAGGTCCTATGATGTTTATGCGTTTTATTTCAATCCGTACCCACGATTTACACTCACGTTTAAATTTTGTAATAAAACCTATTATTTATTGCTTAGTAGGTTAATTTTTTCAAAGAAAACGTGACATCCCACTTCGAGCTTGCTTTTATGTTGTTAAAAGTTGAGGAAATTTCATGCCCGGAATCGAACTTCGAAAGTCAATGTGTAGTAATACTGCTTAGATGTATAAATTTTAAAACTGCTTAAAATTTTTGACCCTTCCGGTTACAACTGCAACAGCTTTATGAAATTAAAACTGACCAATAATTATCTTAGGACTTCTATAGTTGGAACAGCTATCAGACTTGTCACTAGTGTCGTCTTCAGCTATATGAATGATTTATTAAATAAGTGTCCCGTAGCTACTAGGAGATTTTTTTCTAAGTAAGAATTTATAATCATTATATAATTACTTAGAATACAATGCAACCGTTGTGAAAAATCTTTACCTTTAATTTGCCTTAGGCTATATTAGGTTGGTCTAGAACTGTGGGAACGTCCGTCTCTGCCCTTACATGTTGATTACTCATGAGATCAAGATCACCCAGCTATGTTTCGTTTTCGTGTCTTGTTATATTAGGTAGTTCGAGAGTTATAATGCTTAATAGTGGGTACAACAGTTAACATTCTTAAAAAAATATGAAGGAAAGAGAAACATAATTTAGGTCCAGATTGGGACCCAAAAAACGTAAATGGATAACATAGCTGAGCTTCATAAACTATAATATTACATTTTACAATCTAAATAGATAACTTTAACAAGCTATTTGAATAATTAATTAATACAAAGTAACATTGAAAACAACTTAAAAGAACAGGCATTTAAAGAAAAATGTTGCGTAGTAGGCACTGTTTGTACCAAATATTGATAACTATAATTGTCGCAAAAAAACGTAAAGTACATATTATTATGTGTAATGTTTCCATGTAGTACAAAAACTTCTATAATTCACTTATTTCGTGTGTCTGTAACATACACCCTGCATTTTTTAATCTGTGAAGAGTAAAAAGGTCATGTTGCTGACGGCATATTTGTATAGAAGTGCCTTTAAAATGTTTCAATCTTTAAGACTAGGTAATAATTAAATTCACTTACTATTCTTTTTAATTTCTTTTTTAAATTTATATAATTTTTGTTACGAACCTTCTCAGGCGCACGTTAAATAACTCACTAAAGTTTAATAGCTATCGGATAGCATAAGAAGGCATATGAACAACACACATTTATACATTGGAATACTTTTGGTGGGTTTTACTGACTGTACAAATCAGTTAAATTACTCTGTATATGTATCTTTTTTTTCTTTTTTCATCGGCCGACAAACAAGCAGACAGTCAAACTAATGGTAAGTGGTCACCGCCACCTATGGACATTTGCAATACCAGGGGTATCGCCAATGCGTTGTCGACCCTGTAATTTCTCTATCTAACCGAACTCGACTACTAAACAATTACAGATACGTTAGTTACCTACTCATTAAATTGTAATTGATTTCTCTGAGTGTGGACGGTTACAATTACACAGCAATTGTAAGAAGCTAATTAGAGCTGCTCTGGAATACCCCTGATTCGGGTAATAAACGAATTTGATCATCTACAAAATCGAAAAAATTAATCTTTTTTGACATTTGTAATTTCCATTTGGATTGGTCGTATTCGTCGATTGGTGTACGAATTACATAATTTAATCTTTTATGGATATAAAAATTAATGTTGGTCTTTTGTCCCCTTTGCCTTCTGATATTACCTTTTATACTAACTTTTGTAAGTTGTACGTATGTAAGCCAACGAAAGTTTCTGACAAAAGAACGTTGCATAGTAACAGATGCCAGGAATAGCTATTTGTAATAATAAGCATCAGCATTTCATTCAAAAAGGGGTTGGTATCGATCGAAAGTGCAACTGTCTTTATCTGAATAACGATATTATATTACAAATGCTTGCCATTTGGTTAAAACCGGTAAACCTTTATATATTCGTCCTAACCATCAGTCTGCGTTGCTGATGTAAAGAGGGTGCCACCCCTTTTTGTATTCCAAGGGGTGGTAAATAGTAAATACTTAATAAATCACAACAGAAATTAAAACACAAGCATATTGGTAAACGATACGCTAAGGCTTTTTTTAAATATCCGCAATTTAGAGTGGCAAGACAACGCACTTGTCCGGACATTTTTTTATTGCGTATTTCATTATTCTACATAATTCATTTTAATTACTAGTGGACGCCTAGCGATTGAAATTTGACCGTAATTCTCTACATATATAGGTTTATTATGTTAGAACTTTTTTAATTCTCGTATTTCTAATCTATTTTTTATAAAAAAATAGTTGTATGCATTTCTCCTCCATATAAACTTTAACTATGTTAAATTTGACGTTCATACGTTCGCGCAATTTTCTTAAAAAGGTGTACAACATTTTCACTTTGACCTTGCCCATGATTGTTTCTTAATTTTTTTTTCTAAAGCTCATATCATTCATTCTTATTTGTGTCAACCCTCGAACTTTTAACTACCACACGGATGTGTTTTCTACAAAACATAACAATATGTTTATTCGATAAATAATGCAATTTGTACACGTAGGTAATATTGGCACCATTTTGCAATGCATTGGGATATTCTCGATGCCTTAGATATATATACATACTCGTACAGTGGGGCCAACGCCCATTTTAAGGTCGATAACAGGCGAGCGTGCTTATTTAAGGCATGCGCAATGCAATTGCACATGCGCTTCGCACTTTTGTGCACCTAAAACTGATTCATCCAAAGCCAAACTCGGGCTTTTACTTCGGTCTAGAGCTTCGAACTGATAGATAGGGGTGAATTATTAATATTCGTACAAAGTTCTAAAAACCTCTCGTCAAGATGATGGCCTTGGTCCTACTTATTATTTGCGCCGTAGCAATTATATATTTTACCTCGATCACCATGTTTCATGCAGTGAGGGAAATGTTTATGTATTTCTTCCCTTATCGCGCACCGAATCGCGTTGCGAAGAGGCATTAAGCCCCGCCATTTACGTTTACGTTGAAGGTGTTTTTATTTGAATTTTAATCGTCGCGTAGACTTTAATATGGAGAACATGGATGATGAACGAATGGGGAAGCATTCCCGGGACATAATTGTGATGTTATTGTGCTTATACTTCGCCATATTAATTAAACTAAGAAACTTGATGAATGGAGAGAATGCTGAAGAAGAAGACTAATGTAAGTATTTTTCCATTTTTCATCGCCTATTTCGAAAAGTACGCTTTTATAATTTATTACGTTCAATTGGTTACATTACCACGTCGCGATATGACCATTATTACCAAATGAGGTCGCTTCATAGACGAGGAGAGTGTTATTCCAAAGTGCAACAGTGAAAGATATTGTGTGAAATACAGTGCAGTGTACTTTGTGTATATTTTTTATTACTTATATGAATTTATTTAGGTTTATCAAGGATACAGTGAATTTATATAATATAAGATTTAATATTTAATTATTATATTAGATTATTATTATTATATTTCTGTATACTTGTTATTACAAATAAGAGCATCAAGTAAACTACAAAGAAGCTTGTCTGGTATCGGATTTACATCAAATAACTGCGTTTTATTAAATTGTCTTCCCTGCACTGATTGCTTCCTAAGCACCTCACCACCCACTCTTCATGCCATACCACACCCGTCCAGTATCCACACTCCTATATGTCAACCCACTTGGGTCCACCTCACCTCACACCCGCCTTCCCAACCCCTATATCCAGTGCTCTGTGCCACCCATGAAGGGAGAATTTGGATTTTTTTTGCATAAAAAAATTATCAATGAAGAACTTAAAGTACACCTTATTAGTAACGCCAATGGTGCAAGCACCTACTAAGTATTTATTCTTGCTCAAAACGTAATAATAAAATATTGTATTGCTTAAAAATCTGATATCAGATTTATTTGCCATGAAAATGTTGAAAGAAGCCTGGAGGCTTTTAGGATTTGCGTCCCAGGCTCGCACTTGCGCCTTGGAGCTTGCACATGCGTATTGCCTGTTGCATAATAACCGTTCTATCGAATTTATCTCGCCACCCCTCCGCGCGCCTTTCGCTCATCCCGCCGGGGGGCCTGAAACTCTAGGAGTGATTGGGAGCGCGCAGTAAATAAATTGCATCCAAACGGGTCATTACAGTACGCGATATGCAAATCAATAATAAGTGATTGTGTTCATCGTATTTTTACTGTTTTGCGTTCTCATCGCTAGTGAAGTTCTTTCCAAAACACCGTGCCAAATTTGGGCAACTCTCCTTGTGTAACCCAAAACATTAGTTCACGATGAATTTCAGTGTAACTTCAATGTTGTTTCTGGCTCGTCGCACCCCAGCTCTACGTCGGTCTACTATGAGGGTGCTAATTGATCTCACTATTGTAATCGAATACAATAATCGTAATCACAATACGAGGACGCTTAAATTCGTGGATGCTGGACGTATTAATTGTGTGCAGCATAGTGTATTAAGACTTCCAGATTTGGCCCGACTAGACTAATTAAGGTAATTATAATCTTGAGTATTGTTTAATATATGTTTGTTGTAATTCGTTGACTCTCTCTCTTAATAAAAGGAAATAATAATCGTTCCTTATCTTATTAGACTTTTTGAATTGCTTAAAAGCGGTTTTCGTAGTGTCACATTCATTATACCTTAATAAACGAGTTAAAGAATATTTGTTCTTTGTTAGCATCTCTCTTTTCACTGTATCTATCCGTCGCACCTTACGAGCCCGCGCGAGGCTGGCTCAATAACCAGTGCTCATGCGCCATGCAATTGCACATGCGTCTGGGATCGCATAATTGATTTTATCAGGGCGGTTCCCGCTACTGCAACTCAGATTGTCCTCTCAACGGTTCCTCAGTTACCGCCCGGAAGTCTCGCTCGATTATGTATCTTAGCGGCAATCTAGTGCCCTATACTGTGATTTTGTATTACTTTTTTCTGATATTCATTAACGTATTTTTCATTTTTCACTTTTGTGTTTGGCTGATAAGGCGATTCCGATGGCCCCTGTAATTACGTTCAGTACGGTGGGCGTTTTGTTTTCTCTTTACTTTTTTGTGATATGTTTGAACATATTTATCATTATTAATATTTGTTTTTGGTTGATGAGGTTTAACCGATCGGTATTTTAATGATGTACAGTGTAGTTTAGTATTTTTGTTATTCTTGTTTCGTGCAAGAAGTTTGCTTATTGGCTGGACTTTCAAACTAATTATGTACTACCTAAATTCTTCGAATTGGTGGCTTTTGGGTGAGTGTTACGGAACTAATGAAATGTATTTATGGTTGTTTCTTACGTCGATAGCTTAGACTTAATCCTGGACGAGTACACACAACACAAAAAGATTGCATTCACAATGAAAAAATATTTTTAATTATTTTTATAGCAGCTGAGATGATAACATTATTAAAAAAGGCTTTTTACAACTTTCAAGTTTTCAGAGTGAAGTAACCTTTTTTTGTTGGATTAACAAAATATGTGGTAATTGCAATATTACCGACGTGCTAGCGAATGATGCAATGCAATCTGCAAGGATTTTCTAAATTATTCTATTAAATATGTTCAATAGCTTGCGGCATTGCATTTGTATTAAATGTTATTTTTAACATTATGCCTAGCTTTGGATCCCTGCCAGCCAGCGATCGATATTACAGCCACACACAGACAGGACAGCATCAGTTTTTTTTTTGGTTGGGTCACATATTACTGTTAGCAGCTAGCGATATTGATTTAGAGTAAGTGGGTCTCGACGTATGGTCGCCGACAGCTGTTAGAGCATCGAGGGATTCGGGAAAACCAAATATTTAGCCATATAATATATTAAAAGGACATTATTGTTTGTTGGTAAGCACTCTCGAAATAGCATTATCACGGGAACGCGGTTGGGATACTGCGTGAGCAGAGAGGGCGATTGAAGGTTGTAAAGCGGGAGCTAGTGGAGGCGAAGGGTTAGGGAGTGTATCGCCACCTGTGTTGCTACTCAGTCTGATCTCCCCCACCTCCTACAGCCCTACGGCACCCACAAAATGTTCTGGAATATTTTCTTACATTTCAATAAAAAATAAATCAAAGCTCAATACAAAAGAATATTGCTCGGGTTACGGTAAAGGCAACCATAGCTCATAGTAACACCATCTCTACTTTCGTCCTCCTAACCTTTTAAAAAGGGAGGTAAAGCAGGTGTTACGGTGGGGTGTGGAGAGGTAGGGTATGGGAGATACAGTGTGTTGCTACCCAGTCCCATCTACCCCACCTCCTTTTACTTTGTCGTACCCCCTGATGTCCGTGCCACCCTCAGAATGTTCTAGAACAATTTCGTACGGTTTATTAAGAAATTTCACAGAAGAATATGCTCAAAAGAAAATAAAATTACTTGAGCTTCAGTAAAAGAAACCATAGCAAGCCAGTCTCAAATAAGTGGCTACCACTCTCAAATAAATGACAAGGAAAAAAAATAATGACTTGCAACTATTGGCGTCACAGCTGCACTTGAAGAGTCAGTTCCCTTTTATACTTTGTCTTATTAACTTTAAGTAGCGTTTAAATAAATACTAAACAACTTAAAATTTACTTATAACAATAAATTAAAATAATAGTCTATAAATAAAAATCTAAATTGCAATTTTAATATTACTTCCGAAAAAAACATAACGCAATTACGATAATTCTGGTTGCTAACACAATATCTAAAGATGATGTTCTTGAGATACTCAGTACAAGCAGTTTAGTCATTATTGATAAAAAAAAGCATCTCCCCCGATATGTGTAGATATAGGATCATTTCGCTATTTTAATTTTGTCTTAGCGTTTATTCCTCTGACATATCGATAGTTTGATAAAAATCTAGGTCGTGTCCACCGGTAAGTAGAACGGCTAGTGATCGATAAGCTGCTCTGAATTATTAAGTTGCATTTAAAGTGGGGGATGCGGCATTAATGCGGCTTGCACATGCGTCTTGGACACTAGAGCCCCTAAGTAATTCTATCGATTATCTAGCCACCCTATATATAGCCAACCCATCGCTTTCATTCGCGGTAGTAAGTTACAGATTTTATTTGAGTTAGGACGTCAATTCATCTAACACTTAAACATGGATGGCAAAGAGTACATAAAGTTCAGTTTCACTACTTTATTTTTATGGACGGTACTGATTTTTATACATATAACGATTTTAAGTTTTTTAGATTGGGTACATAATACCGTGTTGTCATAAACTTTTAAAATTATTGAACAGTATTCGATTTAGTTTAATTTTGGTTTTTAAAGAAGAATATGTGCAACCTCGCGGAACAAAGGCTCTTGGACATACAGGTATGTACAGTTAATGATAATGATAAAATACCTTCGTCGGATGTGTAAAGCTATCCGGAAATTTTATTTTATACTTAGGTACTGATAATACGGATAGTGATTAGGTACTATTGATAAAGCTTTTAGGTTTCTTATATATATGTACTGTAAGACAACGATTTATATTCAAACTATTTAATATCCGAGTAAAAATCATCTGCAGGTTACATCTTCTAGTCGATCAACGAAAAAGAAACTAGACATGTTTCGCAATTTAAATTTTTTGTTGACGACGAACTTTAAACTGAAAATTGGGATTTAAATAAACTGTTGGAATTCTTTCGTGAATCGAACTCACGTTTACAGCGGTAACGAAGTTATCATTATAAAATTACATCGGTCGCCCAACCGTCTGCCTCCTAACGTACATCCCTGTCTCCCTCCCTGTCTCGGCAACCCCATTTCTAGCGCCCTTGTGGGGTGCCTAAGTAGTTCCAGACTGGCGTCGAAAGGTGGCAATATTTGCGTCAGTAAGCGCCGGGCCGTCTTCGTAGACAGGTGTGTTTCGCTATGGATTCTTAAACGTTATATTTGATATTGGATGCAATTTGGTGATTTGGTGATTAATTGGTGCAACAATAGTTTTACAATGTTTATTTCCGGTTTTATTTGGGTACGTACTAATTTTTTTTTAAATTTTCTTTGTTTGAAGTCCCTTAACGAGAGATAGTCGGGGAGGCATGGTAAGGGTAGGTGCCCCCTAGGAAAGCGGGTGCGGGCGGTGAGGAGTGAAACGGGACAAAATGGCTCCCCTGTCTACCCCTGTCTACCCCTGTCTGCCCCTGTCTACTACAGAGTTTCGTCTACCCTCTTTATGTCTCGTTTGTATGTACTTCAGCGTCTATTCTCTCATCGTAGTGTACTTTCTAAGGATATATCTTATCATAGGCGATAAATTATGAAATTTCAGAAAAAATAATGTCTCTGTCTAAAGGATTTTCAGATTTCTAGAAAATACGTCCTTACTGTCTGCCGTATCCATAACAATTAATTGAAGAAAATAACTTTGAATGTTATTACATATTTATGTATAACATTTCGTTCATCGTTAGCCTCTCTTTTTACTGCATCTATCCGTCTCGTCGTTCGAGCCCGGTCGGAGGGTAGCTGATAGGCCGGTGTTTATGTGCCCTGCACATGCGTTTGTGGTGACATTATCGATTTATCAGGGCGGTGATCTTGCTGTACCTTGCAATGCGTGTTTCTAAGCGAGCTTTAAGATAACACTTATTTAATGATTGCATTTTATTGCCTGGCTAATGACTTAACGCGTAATAACGCGAAAGAAATAATCTTCTTTTAAAGCCCATTTCATGTTTTCTATATCTCTCCCTTAGGGGTGGATAGAGACAAACTTCATTTTCAAAGTGTGAATATTTCTTTATAAGCCGCTGCGATTGCATTGCTCTTTAAAATGTTGTATTATGTACGGGGCATATTCAATTGGAACAATCTCTTTGTTTTGCTGATGAATGATGACTGATGTTTGATAATATGTGGTTACGATTGCTAGGAGCAAGTTTGCCTCAAGCTCGTCGTTTATTTGCAGTTACTTATCAGTTCGACTGAAAGAGTATAAGGTACATTACTGAAGAAAGATTAGGAGCTTAGACGAACATTTAATTTCTTCTTCGCTACACCAAACTGAGGTGGATGGATATGTATGTATCGTAAAGCAATAAGTGCCCCACCGCGCACAGCACGCCCCGCTGCCGTCTGTCGGTCGTCGACCCGAAGTCCGCCTCGCTTTGCGCTTGCGTCGCCAGTATCAAGATATTAATAGCTCGCTATATTGATTTATCAACCGCCGCCTCACTCAACCGGGTTGGGAAAGGAAGGACGTTGGGTCGGAAGGTGGAGTAGCCCTAGGTAACGAAGCGGAAGTACATTCGCTTGTATATAGCATTGCACATGCATATTGATTATTGATTGCCACACCCTACCGTTGCGGACTTGGCGTGGTTGAATAATGAATACTGCGTCTCTTGCTTTTGATTAAATTCTGTGATTTGATACTTCATAAAGGAACGACATCGTACAATTAAATATTGTTTACATTTCTCAAAGCTTCACGAGAAGCTTCGGTTGGGATTTCTTTCGATGAACAGGGCTGTAGGAGTAAAAGGACGTTCCGCAACTCGTGTCACATACTATAGAAGAATAGTCTAGATAATAAGTTTGTGGTCGGCTTGATTTACGATGTAGTTTTTTATTACTCAGACTGATTCATTATAAACTTTCGGGATTTCTTAGCAAGGTAAAATCTTTGTCATAAATCTAGTTGTATTAATGTTTTGGTGACTAGAAATGTCATTTGTATCCGCGAGGGCATTCTAGAAAAATGGCCCGTGTAGAGTACATAGAAGTAGGTAAGTGTATTGATTTATTGCAGTAATAATTTACTGCATCTGTTCTGCCACCCTAACCGTCTACCCTCTAATTACCGCCCTTAGGGGTGGGGTGTCGGGTGGGGTGTCGGGTGGGGTGTCGGGTGGGGTGTCGGGAGGGGTGTCGGGAGGGGTGGCGGGTGGGGTGGTGGGTATGCGGTAGGGGATTAATCCCCTCCCTGTCTGGGCAACTCCCACTTTACCCCACCTAGGGTCCCCTAAGTATATACCAGCTGATGGCGTCGATGGATGGAATTAAGTATTAAGAGATGTTTTATAAGGGTTTTTTTTGTATAAGTAAAATTTTTATTCGATAGTTTCGTATAGGTACTTAAATAATTTCCTTTGTCCTGATGTATTTTGTTTCTTCCTCAAAATTATTATCTAACGTAACGTTTAAAATATGTAAGCTTAGGCCAACCTAAGCTTACAACTATAGCAGCTTATAACTTATCTGATACCAATATCAGATAAGTCTTTCGATGTATGTGTAGGAGTAGGTACATGACTAAATATTATAAGGTATATGCAAGTTTTTGCTCAGCTTGACTTACGATTTAATTTTTTTTAATCAGCCTGATTAATTCAATACTTTCGGGATTTCAGAGCAAGGTTAAAATTTTTGTCGAGAATTAGTGGTATTAATGTTTTGGCGACAAGAAATATTCTGTGTTTCCGCGAGGACACTCTGGGTATGAGACGGTTGCAACTGCGTGCACAGTACATAGCAGTAAACCTGTATTAATTGATTGCAGTAATAATTTTGTGCATTGAATCTACCACCCTAACCATCTACCCACTAATTACCATCCTTAGGGCTAAGAGGGGTCGGGTGGCGGGTGGGCTGGCTGGTGGGCGGTAGGTGATAATCCCCTCCCTGTCTGAGCAACTCCCACTCGCCCCCACCTAGGGTTCCCCTAAGGAAGGACCAGACTGATGGCGTCGATGAGCGGCATTAGGCACCGGGCCCTCGACGGTGCCCGGTGTGTCTCGCGTTCGGTCAGAACTCTGGATTGAAATCTTGCTGAATTATTAAGTGCAGTGTGAAGTTTAATAGTTGGTGTGAAGTTATAACTTAGGTTGGTACTATTAGTTATAATATTTTTTTAGGAATGTGAGCAGCTAAGGTCAGGCGTAAGTAGTTTAGCTGGACATAGCCGGCCGGTCCAGTGGTTAGTTAGGTTTCTACCTACTTTCATATTGTATTGGAAACCAAACAGGAATCCGGAATAAAATTCGGAAAGTAGACATGTTTTCTAAGGGTATTTTTTTTTGTATCAGTAATATTTAGATACTTAACTAAAGGTACCTACTTAAATAATTTCTATTGTCTTAAAGTATCTTGTTTCGTCATCAAAATGTTGATCTAACGTAATGGTAGATTTAAAATACGTAATGTTTTTTTTTCAAGACCATACGAGGTACAATTATTATTTCTCTTTTTGAGTTTAGGTTGGTATCTGATAAATCTTTCGATGTATGTCGATATTCGAGTGCTGTAGGAGTAGGTACATGTCTGATATTAAAATGTATATGCAAGTTTTTGCTCGGCTTGACTTACGATGTAATTTTTTTTAATCAGCCTGATTAATCCAATACTTTCGGGATTTCTGAGCAAGGTTAAAATTTTTGTCGAGAATTAGTGGTATTAATGTTTTGGCGACTAGAAATATTCTGTGTTTCCGCGAGGACGCTCTAGGTATGAGACGGTTGCAACTCCGTGTACCGTACATAGCAGTAAACCTGTATTAATTGATTCGATAATAATTTTGTGCATTGGATTTGCCACCCTAATCATCTACCCTCTAATTACCACCCTTAGGGGTAAGTGGGGTCAGGTGGCGGGTGGGCTGGCTGGTGGGCGGTAGGGGATAATCCCCTCCCTGTCTGAGCAACTCCCACTCGCCCCCCACCTGGGTTCCCCCGAAGTAAGGACCAGACTGATGCCGTCGGTGTGTGGCATTAAGCACCGGGCCCTCGACGGTGCCCGGTGTGTCTCGCGTTCGGTCAGAACTCTGGATTGAAATCTTGCTGATTTATTAAGTGCTGTGTGAAGTTCAATAGTTGGTGGAAGTTACAACTTAGGTAGGTACTATTAGTCATAATAATTTATGAAGTAATATTTTTTAGGAATGTGAGCAGCTAAGGTCAGGCGGGAGTAGTTTAGCTGGACATAGCCGGCCGGTCCAGTTGTAGTTAGGTATCTACCTACTTTCATATTGTATTGAAAACCAAACAGGAATCCGGAATAAAATTCGGAAAGGAGACATGTTTTATAAGGGTTTTTTTTTGTATAAGTAATATTTAAACTTAAATAATTTCCATTGTCCTGAAGTATTTTGTTTCTTCCTCAAAATTATAGATAATATTATCTAACGTGATGGCAGATTTAAAATGTTTTTTTTTCTCAAGACCATACGACCTCGTATTATATGCTTCCAAATAATAATTATGATGCTTCTTTTTGAGCTTAGGTTGGTATCTAATAAGTCTTTCGGTGTATGTCGATATTCGAGTGCTGTTAGAGTAGATGTCTGAGTATTACAAGGTATATCCCAGTTTTTGCTCGGTTTGATTTACGATGTAAATTTTTATAGTTATACTGATTATTTAACGACTTTCGGAATTTTATGAGCAAGGTATAATTTTTTGTAAAAATATAGTTGTATTAATATATTGGTGACTAAAAATGTTCTTTGTTTCAGCGAGGGCATTCTAGAAAAATGGTCCATGTAGAGTACATAGAAGTAGGTAAGTGTATTGATTTATTGCAGTAATAATTTACTGCATCGGTTTTGCCACCCTAACCGTCTACACTCTTATTACCGCCCTTAGGGGTGGCGGGTGGGGTGGTTGTTGGGGCGGAGGGGATGATGAATCCCCTCCCTGTCTTGGCAACTCTACTTTTTTCCACCTTGGGTTCCCCTAAGTATATACCAGACTGATGGGGTCGATGGGTGGCATTAAGCGTTGGGTACTCGACGGTGCCTGGTGTGTTCGCGTTCGGTCAGAGGTTTGGATTGAAATCTTGGTTGGTTTATTTAGTGCAGTGTTGACTCAAGAGTCGGTGTGTTACAACTAAAGAGCTAAGGAGAGTAGTTTAGCAAGACATTGCCGGCCGGGTTTTAAAAGGAATTAAAAAAAAAAGAAAACATATTTTCGTATAGGTATGTACTAGAATAATTTTCTTTATCTTGAAAGACTTATTATGTGCCAGTATTGGATAATAAGTTAAATACTGTGTCTTTATTAGATTTAAAATATATTGGGCTAAAAATCGGTGGTACACGGGAGTGGGTTTTAGACTGACGTAAATTTCCTTTGTTCTACGCTGCATCAAATTATAGTGTGTGTATAATTTATGTTGCCATGGGTGTCATACCCCCCGCCCCTCCGACCGACGCCACTGCCGCCCCTCAATCCCTCCACCGTCGTGTGCCTAGTAGTTGCTCACCTGGATATAAATAGCTTCGCTATATTGATTTTATAAACCGATGCCACACCCTGCCTGAGTCAGCAACGGAGGCGTGAGCTAGCCCCCATGTAATATGTAGAGGGGTTTGCTTAGTACATGGGCGTTGCACTTTGCGAACATTCCGTTAATTCTATCTGGGCATCCGGTCACTTCAGACGTTGAATCAGTTACCGCGTGGACCTCCGCAGGGCATAACGCGTCGCGCGCTTGCATTAAATAATGCCGCAAACAATATTTATATTAGCTTTTGGGTACAAGTGATATTCTTTTCTTCCATCGGTTAGTTTCGGAACGTCGTCGCTGGCTGGTATCTCTTTTGCTGTATAAAGCAAAGCCATGGTTTTAGAACTTTAGTGACTTATGATTGCGGAGACTGCTGTTTGGTGATTTTTGCAATAATAGTAAGTATTTACCTACTTAGGTAGTTACTAATATTAAAAAATAATAATTAGAAGTAGGCTTTAACAAAGGATATTCGATAGGAAAATTGATGAGGGAGATTAGGGCCCACGATAACGGTTCTCACTCTGTTATTGATATTTCATTTTATTTACCTTTTCGGGCCTTAGCTCGAAAATTTCGTAAAGTATTTTTTACTAGTTGCACATGATTGCGGATAGTTTTTACTTGAAACGTTTTTGTATTAACTCCTTGGATAAAAGGGGAATTAGTAAAATCAAAATAATAAATAGACGGATCAAAAAATTTTGTCCGGAAAATAAAATAGAATCTATTGTTATGTTGAGCCCCATACTGGCACAAATGGCTTAACCGATTTGTATAGGATTTTATTATGAAATTAAATTAAAACTGATATTTTTTACGGAATATATTGCATTGAAAAGTGAAGATAGCAGTAGTGAGGCGCCTTATAGCAGACCTGAAATTAAAAAAAACAACATTTTTTTCTACTTGAACTGTTTACAATTTACTTAGGTTAAAAATTAAATATTGAATATTGAAATAAATTTTTTTTTTTTGCGCTTTAATTAAAACAAAAAACATCTGCGGGCTATTCCGGTTCGAATGACATCTCGTTCATATTTTTCGGAGGCGGAGATAAAAGTTTGACTTGAAAGGCACTTGTTGACCAGAATAATAAACTTTTACTTACAAATTACAACATTTTGGACACAACTACATACTTAAGTATGGAAGGAAGAGGGATTTTTAAATAGTATAATAACCTAATAAGAAATTCAAATAATAGTTATTTGTTATACAAGAGTGCAATGTTGTTTTTTAACCGCGTGCTCAATGTTTATGACCGAGCAAGTAGAGGATTTCTAAATAAAAAAAATTAATAAGAGCATAAGAGCACGAGGTGAAAAATCTTTGTACTCGAGTGCAACACGTAACTATTCATCCCACCTTAGGGAGGAAATAATTGACTAAATGCAAAAAGAAAAGAAAATGGCGCGCGCAAAACAAATAAAAAAAAAAAAGTACCTACACCAAGAAAGTGGCGATTCTGAGATTTTAAAAATAAAAAAAAAGATTTTACGATAAAGGCTCCATGAAGGTAGAAGTAAATAGGTTTAATGATGTTTTGAATTCACAAACATGGTGCAGATGTTTAAAATTCAATTTACTTTATCCTCTAGCGGATAAAAACGGCATTTGCACTTAGATATCGAAGACCAAAAATACTCTTTCCGAGATGGGGGATAAGAATAATATTATAAAATGAAACCAAATCAATATACATTTTAAAATTGACAATGAAATGGATACACCATACTGGCACATACGCCTGCACTGATTTTGAGATGGTCTTTATTTTGCAGTAAACTTAAGACACTGTTATATTTCGCGGAAGTTATTACAGTCATGAATTAATTAAATAAACAAACATTCACATAACTCTAAAATTACCTACTGTAGGATAAATGACCTAAAGGGTTAGAAAAATTAAAATATTACCTATCATTGGATGGACTACATTTATAGTTATATGCAAAATTATCCGTAGTTTACATGCAAAAATATTGCGTTAACACGCATTTTTTGGCTACATGTTTGAGATGAGATTTATAAAGAATTTGCAATTGGATTGGCTTATGGCTTGAAACACTGTTCTTCTTTTAAAGTACATAGTACTTAATATATTTCCATAGTAGCTTTACAAGTTGGTTCATGAAAATAATCATTGAATTCTCAGTAGTAAAATAGAAATTTATAAGGAACTAATGTTTGTGTCAGATGGTCTTCATTTAATAGTTTCCTAGTTAGAGTCGATGAAAAGAAATTAGTGTAACATTATTCCAGCCTCTATAACATAATTTCGTGTCATTCTTTTGAAACTCTGATAGATTTCTAAAGAGGTGCCTAACGATAATATTATAAAACGGGGATGTGAAAATAATAATTTGATAAAATAAAATCGAAGATTATAGGTCCCTTGAGTGTTTGATATAGACTTCCTCGTACGTATGGTTTCAGACTAAGTTTAGAGTTCAGACGTTAGGGAGACATGGTATAACCATTTTTTTTAAATCCATAATTATTGGCAATACAAAATCTACAAATAAAATTTCAGCCAATTTGCGAAAAAGCTCACCATAGTGTGCGCCTCCGTTACGTATTTTTACAAATTTTACAAGAATCGATGATTGATTTGAATTAACTATTACTTACTTGAAAATCTTGTTTAAATAATCTATCCATCTGGCGTAAGAGGATTGCCTTTGGAAACGCATCTAAGATTCCTACATTAACAGATCCCGGCCCGGCTATGTAATAATAATAAATATCTTATAAGGATTACGTAGGTATAAGATGATGCTGATGGAGAATGTCTTCGATTGCAACTTGTACCTACCCAATACGTATAATTAACAATTTTTATGTAATTCCTCGTATAGCCCCAGACCATTTCCCCTTTATCGTCCCCGTAGTGCTTGTTTCACAGCTAAAAGGTAGGTTATGTAAAATTAACGCGTCAAAGCAACAGACAAAGAGATGCAAGCAAAGCACCCATCATACCAGGTAAGTGGAAGTCATTATTTTTGAAGAAACGGTCATTTGTAGAGTAAGACACGTCCGTTTCATTCAGTAAATGTACGTATAACTCATGCCAGATGCCATGGTAGGGTGGAAATTTATATTGTACAAGCTGACCCCACCGACATTGTCCTGTCTTAACAATGAATATTGAATTCGAATCTTCCGAAATTTCAATAAGAAATTATAAATTTATTATTTTATCAATATAATTCCGGCACATTCCGATATAAGATATTTGCAGCGCGCATTCAGCCAATCCTGCAATTGTCAAACGACTGACAGTTAAGTCAAACGCCATATTACATTTGGTTGTTTATTGTGCATAAATATTGTAGCTTCAGTAACTTTAAATTAACAGGCCAGTTGGCTTGGTGGTTAGCGCTCTGACTGCCAAACTGAAGGTCGCGGGTTCGATTCCCACCCAGGACCAACATTTGTGTGCATGAACATGTCTGTTTGTTCTGTGTCTGGGTGTAAATATCTATATAAGTTAGTATTTAGAAAAAAAAAGTAGTATATGTAGTATATCAGTTATCTGGTTTCCATAGTACAAGCTCTGCTTAGTTTGGGACCAGATGGCCGTGTGTAAAGAATGTCCCGGGGACATTTATTTATTTATTATTTATTATTTGACCTTCATAAGTGCCTTCCGAGGGCCTTAACTGAATAAATGGTTTGGAATTTAGATTTTTTAAAAAGTTACATTAGAAACGTTTTTAGTGTCAAAAGCGGTAAGGTTACATTAGGAATGTTAATATGGTCGCTATGTTTTCTTAAATTTGCAAAATTTCCACACAACTACTTAATTTTTTCTTTCATAAGATCATTCTCCTGACAGTAACAAACAGAACAAAAAAGAATTAACGAAATCGGTCAAGCCGACCATTCGAGATAAATTTCATGAAAATCGTTGGAGCCGTTTCCGAAATTCTAATTATATATATATAATTAAATTGCTCGTTTAAAGGTATTAGATATATTTTATTAGCCTTTGGGGTCAGAGCGTTTGTAATATTTCTGTTTATTTTTTGAGAACCGGTCTGCTATTAACGACAGATGAGTAAAATATGCCCTTTATCAATGTACGAAAATATAATTTCCAATTTAAACAAAACAGAATACTAGTGCGGTGCGTAGCTGGTAGGGCTGCGGCACATGATCGACTTATTAAAAAGTCTATTTATTCATAACCCCGTTTTGTCAGTTAACAATATTATTGTAATTTAGGGAAAGCAAACTACATACAGTGAAACAATGCTCTTACCCTTACATAAATCAATATAATACGAGTTTACGAATATCGAGGAAGCAATGTTTCCACCTTTTCAAGAAGCGTCCCTAACAAAGCAATATGATATAAAGTTGTTGTTTTCCATCGGCCGCGTCATTTCATCTTAAGACAGCATCTAAAATTAATTGGAGATAAATAATATTAGAATTTATGTTTAAAGCAATACATTTTAATTACGAATAAGCTCGCTAGGCTAGATTGCAGCAGAATTAATTGTTATTAACGCTTGTAATGATGATTGATGTTTGACGCTTTTCTAGTGTAGGTATAAGCTATATGATAGTCCAGAGTATGATGTCTCCATGATCTTAGATTCATACAAATATATTAAGCCATTATGATGTCATTGAGTTACAAATAACTACCCTTACATTAACTGAAACAAAGTGCAGTTGGTAGCACTAAGTTAGCCTGTAAAATATGGTCTTATTTAACTGCAATAAAAACTTCGTAAATTCCTGCTTTTTTCAGTGATAAATTTTTAAGGCTATATGTTCATATATAGGTACAATACTTATGATGCTTGGAACTCGTGTGATACAGCAGGCAGAAAAAGTTATGAACAAATCAAAAAAAATCATAGCAAAAAGCGTTTTTCTTTTCTCTAACGATATTCAGAAATGTCAAAAAATTTTATGGTGCCCCATAGTCGCCCATTTACTTATAGTGCTTCCATGTGTCATTTTCGCTATTTTGGCAATCTCCTACTCCTAAGCTGTGTGGGGTGCTTAAGTAGGTACGTCCCAAACAGTCATTAGGTAAGCGAGTGGGCGTCGTCGCGGCCTGGTGTGTCTTTTGTGCGGTTATAATAAGAGCGACATTGTGCTTGCTAGAGTTGCCGACCCCCGCCCGGGCCCGGGCGGTGCCGATAGATAGGTACCTTTGCTTGGCATTAACATGTGCTATGCACCCTTAAAAAAGCCCCGCTCACCTCTCCCGGGCGGGGAACAGTGGCGTGGGGCGGGAGTTGTAACATGGTCATGCGCGTTGTAATCTTTTGTTTTTATCTGGCATGGCCCCTGCACGGCCCGGGGCGTATACTCGTATATAGAGTCAACAAGTGCCTTTCAAGTCAAACTTTTCTCTCTGCCTTCGAAAAATATGAACGAGGTGTCATTCGATTTGGAAGAGCATGTAGTTGACTTCTGGAAAAATTCAAGCGCCACTTGCGAAAATTGTTATTATAAACAACTAACTGAAAAATTATGGGCTTTTTTTAATTTTGAAAACAGATTCAAAAGGAAGAGGAATTTCCCAAAAAAATGTGCTACCTTTCGGAACTGTAGGACCAATATTATTATTTTCCCACAGGGTTGAAAATACGTCCTAAAACGGTTACTTTGGACACTCCTTGCACAAGACTCGCCCACTTTATACTTTTAATGAATACAAGTATATAAATACTTACTATTTAAACTTATTAAATATAAATATAGAATTCAAAAATTCAGGCATCTACTGAATAAATGAATGAACAATAATCCGTGGTCAGAAATGTTTTATCGTGATTGTTCCAATTAATGATGCTTCATGTATGATGATCAGTTAATTAACTATTGTTTTCCTGTTTAGAACAGGAACATTGCAAGTGCGTTGATTGTTAAATAACAAATCTATTATTTTTTCTTTTTTTTGGCGTTATTTTTGTAAGGGCTCAGAATAGGAAAAAAAAATTGCATAAGTAGGTAATTGGAAAATCACGATAAACATTTTTTTACCGCTTCTACCGTTCATTCATTTATCCAATAGAAGCCGGAGCTTTTTTCAATTCCTAATTTTCATATTTAATAGTTTAATTATATCTATTCATCAAATGTTCAAAGTGGGCGTATCTTGTGCAAGCCAGGTAGCCGTTTAGATCGTATATTCAACCTTCTGGGAAAATTATAAATATTGGTCCATCAGTTCCGGGGATAGGGCTTTTTTTGGGAAATTTCGTCCTCTTTTTTCTTATTCGAAAAATGTCAAATAGAGAAGAATCATCTACACGCAATTCCGAATCGAACGATCGTTCAAATTTTTCGGAAGCGGAGAAAAATAGTTGGACTTGAAAGGCACTTGTTGACTTGACTAGTTACCCGTTGAGATTTATTGCGTCAGTTACCGGATGAATGTACGAAAATCAAGTAGCGTCTAACAAGACCTCCTCATATAAATCTCAACTTCCAACACAAATTTAATATTTTCGTAGTCAGCCATTTGGCGAACCGTCAACCGGCAAGAGTTTCCTGCACGCTGGTTTGCAACGCGTTTTAAACCGGTTTAAAAATGATTGCTTCATGTGCCGTCTCTCAAAGGAATATGAGAAAGTAATGTTTCTCTTTGTCTGACAATAGTAGGAGAGCTGGTGAACAGTTTTGGGTAGGTTCGTGAGGCACTGTGAAATTTTTGAAGTTATACTGATTAAGGCGCGTTATGAAATAATGATGAGGGTGAAATTTTAAGATGCCCGCGCATCACTGTAATACGTCAAAGTAACAGGTGCTTATATCGGTCTATCCGGAACACCGCACAAATCGCAACTGACAGTGTTAATGAGTGAGTAATAATGTTATAACCTAACAACCTCAAAAATTGTTATTCGTTGCTACAGACAGATGTAAAGAGATTGGATACTACAATTTTACGACTGAATAGTAAAGAAAAATGCTTTTTGTGCAGTTCTTCTGACCAATAATTTCGGGTATAACTTCTTGCGAGCGTACATAAGTACACACACACGTTTTTTTTACAATAGTCCTTGACAGACCCTTAAATACGAAAATCGAGGTCTTTAATTAAAGCAGCGCTTTTTAAAGCAGCACTTTTCGAACACTATATTTTTTTGTAGGGAATTTTTTGTAGCAATAAATGATTTTGAGCTATTTTTAAATTTTTTGATCTTTAATTTAGATATTTAAGAAATTGGAAAATTAAAAAGCCACATTTATTAGTCGGGTCTAAATAATAACCAGAATGTTATAAAATGTTTTTTTAAACAAATTCTGAAAATGTTCTTGAGGAATCAGGTACTTAAAAACATATATAGATAATTCTAGAAATCCAGACCAATTTAGTGGAATTTTTCGTCTGCCAGATAGTCAAGAATATTTCCATAAGCGCGTGTTGACAGGTTTTATAATTTTTTTAAGGCCAATGAGAAATGCGTTATTTTGAAATTATGATTTGCATAATTTGCATAAATATAAATCATCCATAATAATAATAATAATAATAAAGAATTTAGTAAGGATATTAATATGGAATTTGGCCTAGAAAAATGTTAAACTTTACATATAGTTAAAGGGAAAGTACGCCCTGGCGACTACGCAGTGGGTGAGACAGAAAACATAGCATCGATGGATCCAAACGACTTATACAAATATCTAGGATACCACCAATTGAAGGGCTTAGACCACACCACCATCAAATATCAACTTACCAATGAATACAAGAAAAGACTTACTAGTTTATGTAAAACACAACTCACTGGAAAACACCTCATAAAAGCAATAAACACGTATGCTATCCCAATTCTTACATATTTATTTGGTATTGTAAAGTGGACTAAAACGGATATTGTCAATTTAGAGCGTCAAACTCGCACTACCCTTAACTACTCTACCGTATTATTATACCCTAGGTATAATAATCTACATCCTAAGTCGGCAGTAGAAAGACTTGTAATCAAAAGACAAAATGGTGGATGGGGCCTTATAAATATTCATATTTTATGGAATAAGCAGATTCATAATTTAAATACATTTTTCAAACGTAAAGCACAAACGAATAAGATACATAGAGCAGTTACACAGAATGATATAGGATTCACGGCATTAAATTTAGCAAAACAGTCTGACGAATGAACCCCCAGTAGCAGAGAAGAAGAGACTCTGAAAATCGAAGAATGGAAGAAGATGGTTCTTCATGGACGCCATCCGCATGACTTAGAACAACCGCATATAGACGCTGAAGCTTCTAACAAGTGGCTTAAAATTGGTTCACTTTTTCCAGAAACTAAGGGCTTTATAATCGCTATTCAAGACCAAGTAATTAACACAAAAAACTATAGGAAACACATAATTAAGGATAACACTGTTCGAGATGTAAATGTCGCAAATGTCACGTTCCCTCTGAAAAGACCAAGTAATTAACACAAAAAACTATAGGAAACACATAATTAAGGATAACACTGTTCGAGATGATAAATGTCGCAAATGTCACGTTCCCTCTGAAACCATCCAGCACATCACAGGAGCATGCCCGCACCTCACACAGACTGATTACACCCCTAGATACAACCAAATAGCAAGCATCATACACCAGAAGCTTGCACTCAAAAACAAACTCATACAGGATACGCATACACCATACTATAAATACAAACCTAGCCCAATAATAGAAAACAACTAGTTTAAACTCTATTATGATCGCGCAGTTCTCACTGATAGAACGATACATTACAATAGATCTGATATTATATTAATTGATAAAACCAATAAAATTACATATTTAATAGATATCGCTGTACCTAATACTCACAATATAAGCAAAACTATAACTGAAAAAATTCACAAATACACAGAATTGAAAGATGAAGTCACTAGAATATGGAAACAAAATAAAGTTTATATTGTGCCCGTGGTACATTATACCAGCATATATAGCATTTACACCACAGCTTAAAATTACTAGATCTTAAAGAAATTACTTTACAGAAAGCTGCAATACTAAATACATGCCGTATCGTTCGAAAATTACTGCAATCGGACGATATTATCACATAGATTGACTACAACGCAATATTTACTTGGCTGATAGCCCGTAGATATTGTAAATTACCGGTTTTCCGTAGTAAGGAACCGAGAAAAAAAAAGGAAAGAAAGATAATAATAATAATAATCATTTATTTCAGACACATGTATCCATATTCGTTAGTAAAGTCTTCATTTAAGTGTTAGTAATAAATAATACACAAACACAATAAATGCACACATTCAAACTAATTACATACATTTGCGTATACCTAGTTAGAATCCTATGTATCTTACTCAATTCCTGGCCATCACAAAGTCAACCCTTTTTCGCGCTATTTCTTTGGATTGCGTTGAAGCTGTGACCTTTAAAATTATTCAATCAGAAAATCTTGAAACTAGAATCTTGGAACTTCAAAATGCTTTTTTTCTTTTGTAATTTTTCACTGAAATACAGCCCGTCAAAAATCACCAAAAAATTTCGGAATTTTTTTTGGACCCTTAGTTTTTTCCATTAGTGTAGTTTAATGCCATCGAACGAGGCTTCAGAGATTGCCCACATTGTGTATTTGAGATAATATATAACTTCTACAGCAACGTTGCGCCACCGCCGAAAGACACCGCCCACCAGACACCGCCCATCCGTGTTTTAGATGGTATTTAGAAATATATCAATAGGCACTATTGATCCTGTCCGGGTGACACCGATCGATGTCTCGTAGGTATCTTTGTCTGTCTTGAACATGCGCCTTGCAGTTGCATATTCGACGCATGTGCAAGCTTCTAGAAATGTAACAATTTAACCCCGTCTATTGATTTTAATCGGGGACGGTCGCTCTGGACTTTGGCCGATTTATATCGTCAGTTAACGGTTAGACATACAGCATAGCTCACGTTGAATAGCCATGTCTTTAAGAGAATTTATTCTGTTCTGTTTTGTTATGCTCAGTGACATATTTATATTTTGTGTACTTTTGGGTCTCTTAATCATTTTCGATTATTTAATAGAGCTGTTTATCTAATGAATTATCATAGGTACCTACCTATATGATTGTATCCTTACGCTTTCCAAAATAAGACATATGTGAACATCGTGGTTTCTGAGCTAGTTATAAAGTCAGCGCTTGATGTTGGTAAGTGTGTGTTTTTTCTTAAATAGTTTTTTTGTCTGACATGATATAGGTATTAAGATCAAAGGAAGATATTGCTTTTTTTATTAGTCTATGAAACCTGAAAATAAATGGCCGAAATATGTGGATATGATCGAGAGAGGTAGTACATTACTAACAAATTCACCGCTGCTACGCCCCATAATTTTTCCACTTGATCATGCGTCTGGCATCTTGCTATAAATAAACTCTATTGATTTTACCTACCGTTTTCCAACCCTGGCCGGGTGGGCGACAAAGGCGTGGGCCTGTTAGATGGACCTGCGCGTTGCTCTTGTACATTCTATTGATTATATCAGAGCACGAACCACCTACACGATTCGGAGCTTGCTCTTCGAGATTTAATGCGTCAGTTACTACATGGGCGTACACAGTGGAAGTCGCGTCGCGCGCTATGTTTGGCTACGACTATTTTGCGCTCTGTAATTTGGTTCACTATTGCATTGTTACTTTTTGTATGCTTTCATTGCTCTTTATAATGTTCAATTTCTTTCTTTGGCTGATTGATTACGAGATATTCTGAACACAATTAGACTTTGTGATGTTCGTGGTGTCTGTGCAAGGTACTTTCTTATAAAGAGACATGAAGTGCTTGTGATATATTACCACTTTGGGTGAGTAGAAATATTCTTTAAATCACAGTTTAGCTGTTTAGGCGCTAGGATTTCCTCGTGAATAGAACTTGATGATTATTAGAAGTACAAAACTCCTCGCTATTGGTTTCATCTTATTGTCAAGCCCCGCCCGGGTGGTAGCGATGGATCGGTGTTACCTTTGCTTGCCATGAACATGCGCGTTGCACTCATTAATACACAGGTACTAACTATTATAACTCCACTCCACTCCACTTTATTGATTTATAGAGTGCTGCATTTTAATATATTTTGTTGCTTTTAGACAAGGAATTTACATTTCACACGCAATTTTTTTTTCTAATCAATAAATATATATAAGTTTACATTGATTTTATCTATCACGGAAGTAGGTGATACATAATTCCACCCTGCCCGGGCGAGGGAAAGGCCTTGTGACACGGACATGCGCGCTGCAGTTGCATCGTATTGATTTTATGAAGGCTCCGGCAGAAACTCCCCCCTCCCCGCACAGGCCCCGCGCGGCCCCCGTCCTGTCTGGAGGCAACCCATCGAGTTTGAGGGCGTCAGTTACCAGTTATATGTATATAGTGCAAGTCGCGCCGCGCGCTTTTAGTAACAATGTATAGTGATCATGAAATAAGAGAAATCTTCTATCGCCATTTAATCAATATTGCACTCTTTTTTATCTCTTTGTACATATTATGCAAGTTTATATTGTGGGTAATCCAAAGAAATTAAAATAAATTCAAGTTGGGCTAACTTTCTGAAATGAGACATTGAGACATTCGTGCTTCCCTATTGTTATCATAATGTGCGTGCTGCATATATTGATGCTTTCGGACAAAGTAAGAACAGTTTACGCGTAGATAAACTTTCAGTCGTGGTTTTCAATTTTGGATTTCCTGTGTGAGTGAGGAATAAAGAGGCAACCCCTCGAGTGTTATGGCGTCAGTTACCTGTTAGACGTACATAGTGCAAGTCGAGCCGCGCAGTTTGAATAACAATGCTTTCTCCTTCTGAAGAGGAATTTGTTGAAACACTAAACAATTTGCTTACCCTGTGCTTAGAAGGTTCACTGTTTTGTTTCGGCTATTACGTTTTAAGCAAATTCATGTCGTGGTTAACTGGATTGGATTTCTGAAATGAGACACAGTGACATTCGTGCTTCCCTATTGTGGTCATAATGTGAGTGCTGCATATATTGTTGCTTACGGACAAAACATGAACAACGTACGTGTAGCTGAACTTGCAATCGTGGATTTTTAATTTTAGATTTCCCGTTTAAGTGAGGAAAAAAGTACGTAAGTTATTAGGTCCCAACTCCTACTGATGAATTTTTTTGATTGTCTGACAAGGCGTGTCGAGTTTCAATACGGATGTTACGTTCAGGACATACAGCACAAAGTAAATAGGGATTGGCCCCACTCTGTATTTTATATAGTTTATTTGATACAGTACTTATATCTTCCATAGCAACGGTGCGCCAGCACCCGCCCAAAATACAGCTTTTTAATTTATGATGGATGTAGGTAGGTACCTACACAACTCCACTCGAGTTTTAGGGCGTCAGTTACACGTACATAGTGCAAGTCGCGCCGCGCGCTTTTAGTAACAATGTATAGTGATCATGAAATAAAAGAAATCTTCTATCGCCATTTAATCAATATTGCACTCTTTTTTATCTCTTTGTATATATTATGCAAGTTTATATTGTGGGTAATCCAAAGAAACTAAAATAAATACATGTTGGATTAACTTTCTGAAATGAGACATTGTGACATTCGTGCTTCCCTATTGTTATCATAATGTGCGTGCTGCATATATTGATGCTTTCGGATAAAGCATGAACAGTTTACGCGTAGATAAACTTTCAGTCGTGGTTTTCAATTTTGGCTTTCCTGTGTGAGTGAGGAAAAAAGTAAGTAAGTTATTAGATTCCATCTCCTACGATAAAATGCGTTTGTTTGTCTGATAAGGCATATCGAGTTTCAATATTTATATTGCGGTCAAGACAGAGTATACAGGGATTGGCCACTCTGTGTATTTGATACAGTACCTCTATGACTTCCGTAGCAGCGTTGTGCCAGCGCCCGCCTAAAATGCCGCTTATTACACGCTTATTATTAACTTCAACTGTATGTTTGTTTGTATGTTTGTAACTGACACCTTTGGGCGCGATTTTGACCCACTTTGAACGGCCAGAATTCATTAAAACTTTGTAGATTTATCGAGGAGCAATTATAATTCAATATCTTAAACAGTTAGACCCGTTATCCTTACAAGGATAATCAGGATTAGCTAGCGATTTAACTAATTTTTGTTTGAAATTTATTTAAATTTATTTTCTGTTTTTTAATTGCATTTTCTATCGACTTTTTAGTTTTTTCAATTTAATCTATGATAGATGTAGGTAGGTACCCACACAATTCCACCCTGCCCGGGCGAGGGAAAGGCTTTGTAACACGGACATGCGCGTTGCAGTTGCATCGTATTGATTTTATGAAGGCTCCGGCAGAAACTCCCCCCTCCCCGCACAGGCCCCGCGCGGCCCCCGTCCTGTCTGGAGTATCTATTATGTATCTGTCTATTAATCAATATTGCACTCTTTTTTATCTCTTTGTACATATTATGCAAGTTTATATTGTGGGTAATCCAAAGAAATTAAAATAAATACAAGTTGGGTTAACTTTCCGAAATGAGACATTCGTGCTTCCCTATTGTTATTATAATGTGCGTGCTGCATATATTGATGCTTTCGGACAAAGCATGAACAGTTTACGCGTAGATAAACTTCCAATCGTGGTTTTCAATTTTGGATTTCCTGTGTGAGTGATTAAAAAAGAGGCAACCCCTCGAGTTTTATGGCGTCAGTTACCTGTTAGACGTACATAGTTCAAGTCGAGCCGCGCAGTTTGAATAACCATGCTTTCTCCTTCTGAAGAGGAATTTGTTGAATCACTAAAAGACTTGCTTACCCTGTGCTTAGAAGGTTCACTGTTTTGTTTTAGCTATTACGTTTTAAGCAAATTCATGTCGTGGTTAACTGGATTGGATTTCTGAAATGAGACACAGTGACATTCGTGCTTCCCTATTGTGGTCATAATGTGAGTGCTGCATATATTGTTGCTTACGGACAAAACATGAACAACTTACGCGTAGCTGAACGTGCAATCATGGTTTTTTCATTTTGGATTTCCCGTTTAAGTGAGGAAAAAAGAACGTAAGTTATTAGGTCCCAACTCCTACTGATTATTTTTTTTCATTGTCTGACAAGGCAGTTTCAATACTGATGTTGCGGTCAGGACAGCACAAAGTAAATAGGGATTGGCCCCACACTGTATTTTATATAGTTTATTTAATACAGTAACTTTATCTTCCATAGCAACGTTGCGCCAGCACCCGCCCAAAATACCGCTTTTTTTATTTTATGATGGATGTAGGTAGGTACCTACACAATTCCACCCTGCCCGGGCGAGGAAAAGTCCTTGTAGTACGGACATGCGCGTAGCAGTTGCATTGTATTGATTTTATGGAGGCTCCGGCAGAAACTTCTCCCTCCGCGCACAGGCCCCGCGCGCCCCCCGCCCTATCTAGATGCCACCCCTCGAGCTTTAGGGCGTCAGTTATCAGTTACACGTACATAGTGGAAGTCGCGCCGCGCGCTTTTAGTAACAATGTCTTCTCCTTCTCAACAACAATATTTTGAAAGACTAAAAAATTTGCTTAGCCTGGGCCGTGAAGGTTTATTGTTTTGTTTCTGCTATTACATTTTAAAGAAATTCATGACGTGGTTAAGTGAGTTGGATTAACTTTCTGAAATGAGACACAGTGACATTCGTGCTTCCCTATTGTTATCATGATGTGAGTGCTGCATACCTATATTGTTGCTTTCGGACAAAACATGAACAGCTTACGCGTAGCTGAACTTGCAATCGTGGTTTTTCAATTTTGGATTTTCTGTTTGAGTGAGGAAAAATAGTACGTAAGTTATTAGGTCCCAATTCCTTTTGCTTAATTTATTTTTTTGTCTGACAAGGCATAACGAGTTTCAATAATTATGTTGCGTCTGGTACAATATATAACTTCCACAGACACGTCGGATCACCGCCCACCCACCACCCGCTTACCATACGCCGCCCACCAACAGTACCCACCTGGGGGGCGTGGCACGATTGATTCTGCCCGGGAGATAGCGTTCGATTGCTCGTATCTTTGTTTGCCTTAAACATGCGCGATGCACTTGCATATTCAAAGCATGTGCAAGCCTCTAGATATGTTTATACCAATTCGAGCAGTTATTCTTTCAAAACGATCATTCAAAAATGACATCTGGTTTCGAATACGACATTTAAAACTACGAAAAGACAAAGAGAAAAGCAATTAAGAAAAGTTCTATGAGCGTAGTTATTTAAGATTTAATTAAATTAATTATTTAAGATTTAATTTAAGTAAATATGTAGAATACAAACAATTATCATGTTTAGAAAAAATGAAAGTTATAAAATTTATAACCATATTAAATATTTGGTTTAATAATTAATAGTTTTTAATTTTATTAATTAGTATTTTTTATGTTTTTTTTCTTATAATGTCAACAAATGAAACATTTTTCTCCGCCTCCGAAAAATATGAACGAGATGTCATTCGGTTCGGAATAATGTGTACCTAGATGATTTTTAATTTTATTCAACTCACTGCTTGCAAAAATTGTAAAAGTTATTAATAATTAACTGAAAAATAAAAAAAATGGGCCTTGGTTTTTTGCAAATATCTCAGAAACTATTACTTAGACATTTTTTAAATTACAAAAGATTCAAAAAGAGGAGGAAATTTCCCAAAAACGTCATACCTCCCGGGACTGTAAGACCAATATTTAAAATTTTCCCAGTGGGTTGACAATACGTCCTAAAACGGATAGGTACTTAGGCTTGCACAAGACACGCCCACTTTTGACCTTTAATGAATAAATGTGATTTAAACTTATTAAATATGAATATTAAGAATTGAAAAAATTCTGACACCTACTGGATAAAATAATGAACAATAATCCGCGGTAAATTGTTTATTTTATCATAATTTTCCAATTAATTATGCGTTAGTTAATTATCATTTTTTTACTGAACACGAACATTACAAGTGCGATAATCCTAAAATAACAAATCTGAGTAATTTTTTCGCACTTGCAATGTTGCTATTAATTGGAAAATAACGATTAAGAAAAACGATTTACCGCGGGTTATTGGTCATTATTTTATCTAGTAGGAGTATACATTTTTTAATATCTTCATTTTTCATATTTAATAAGTTTAAATAACATTTATGCATTAAAGGTCCTAAGTGGGCGTGTCTTGTGCAAGCCAGAGTACCCGTTTTAGGACGTAAGTATTTTCAACCCTCTGGGAAAATTTGAAATATTAGTCTTACAGTCCCGGGAGGTATGACGTTTTTGGGAAATTTCTTCCTCTTTTTGAACCTTTTGAAATTTGAAGCCCGTTTCTTCTTTTTCAGTAAGCGGTGCTTGAATTTAATTAAAAATCCTCTACACGCCTTTCCGAATCGAATGACAACTCGTTCATATTTTTCGAAGGCGGAGAAAAATGTTTCATTTGTTGACATTATAATAAAACACATAACAAATTCTTAACTAAGTATTAATAAATTTATGGTTATAAATTGTGTTACGTTTATTTTTTGTAAACATGATAATTGTTTGTATTCTACATAGGTATGTAGGTACTTCTATTAAATCTTAAATAGCTACGCTCATAGAACTTTTCTTAATTGCCTTTCTCCTTTTCTTTTGGTGGTTTTCAATGTCGTATTGTTATTTTACACAATAATATATAACAATATTAAAAATATATTGGTATTGAAATAAGACGTAGTGTTCGGAACCGGACCATGGGGAATAAAAAAATATATTGATATTATCCTGTTATGTGCGAAAATACTGGTGAAATTCAGTCCATATACGATAATTCTGCGCCCCCGGTAAGATAGTCAGCTCGCTTCAGGGGCTCGATTCTGTAAGGAAAATGACACCAACTCGAGGATGTTTCGTCGCGACCTCCGTGCTCTGTCTCTGTCGCTTACTACGCTAATACTACTAATCACATGAGAGGTAAGCTCTCCGAGGCCTCCGTGAAGCGCCTCGCCGACGAAGTTTGTATTAGCTGAATGAGGGGGCAGGTTGCTAACACTGATAAAGCGCGTCACACACGATGAATATATACAGTAATATTTTATCTTAAGATCAATGAGACAGCAATATGCTCTAAAAAGTGAAGAAGCTATCTTTCTTTAATTTCCTTCGCATTCAGTTGTATGACGCTGTCTCATTAATCTTAATATAAAATATCAATAATATAATATCTTCATCGTTTTGTTTATATAGTGGAAAAAATATATCGATAATTATCATATCGGTATTTTTAAACACAATCGACAGAAAATTATCGATATATCGTCAGTTTTCGCATGATTATTCATACATATTAAAGTAAAAAAATATATTTTCATGCATTTTTTTATTTTATTGCATATCTGTTTTTATGTTTACAAGGAGGACCTAACTACATTAAACGGGAACTAGAGTTTAGTAAAAAAATATTTCGAAATTGATTCGAATTCGATACTTTAAAAGTAAATGATGAAAAATATCGGAATTTTAATTCAGCGATATTTTTTGCTCTTGCCGATGTTAATATGATCCGCCTAATTAGGAAAGCATGCACGGGCGGAATCTTTCCTATTTGGACAGATTATAGTTGCCATTTAAATGACAGCACATTTCATAGGATTTTCTTTTTTTGACACGAAAGTTGCACTGGAGTCACTGGCTTAACGTTTTACTTTTATTAGTTTGATTATAAATTGTTGATCGTCCGTAGATTAATAATAAATTGGCGAAGAAATCTAATTATTTAACAACAATCCATTTCAAACAAAACAATATATTGTAAGTTCGTCGTTTCTATCTTTACGATAAAGCGTAGTGAAGATTAATAAGATTATGAGTGGCAACAGTGTTGCAGTGCCGTGATGTGTCGTTGTTTTGTTTTGTTTAGAAGCCTTCATGCGGCGGAAAAGAAGCGGAACCATCCATATAGAATATATAAAGTTATCTTTTTATCTAATAACCTAACTTTAGATTTTTCTTGTACTGACATTCTGTCATTTATGCGATTTTTGTGTATGTATTTTTTAATTTGCTTATCTTATATTTCAGTAATCGAAACAAACATTCAATGTTAAATATAAATTGTTGTCTATGCTTTTGAAAAGTTAATATAAATCACATAAACAAACTTTCATACTATTACAAATAACATAAATACCTATTCAAAATGCTAATAGTATAAAAATATATTTAATGAGTATTACTTGGAGTTCAGTTATTGTTGATTGCCTACTACATGTTTGCCACTTTTATGTACCTATTGTAGCAAAAATTAAACACAAGGCTCAGATTTCAAGAGGTAGTTATGTCTTAAAAACCCTATAAAGAGCTTCAACTTATATCATAATGTGCTTTCCATGTCCGTATTAGGAACACCATATCTAAAGTAGCACTAAATCGTGATTTTACTCATCTTCGAGAAGAAACACAAAATTTCACTGAAAACATTTAGCAAAATCGAAGTCCACAAGAAGTCACCATGTCATACAAAGCTAATATCAGACTCCAAACCATGGCCAAGTCAATATTATTAGAAGATTCTACTTTAGTTTGATAGAACTAAAGAAACTAATATTGACCCATATATCTGTTTAACTTAACATATAATATAATAAGATATCCTTATGAGATTCTCTAGGACTCACTGTAGGCAATGGAAACAACATATCTGAGAATTCATTATATCATATTTATGTGCACATGTGTTTATGCTGAGTGGGAATAGGCAGTTAACATGCTTTGCTGGAATCTCGGTATTAATACTCAAATGTATTAGTAACTTTACAACAAATGTCTCCCAGGAGTTAACTTCTGTATCCAATTGATTTATAACTTTCTGGAATATTGCAGTTTTCCATCTATGAATGAATTTCAAAATACCTATCCTCAAAAAAATGTATCTTGTTATTATAATTAGAAAATTAGATATATTACAATAGGCACTTGATTTATGGTTTTCTTTCTTTGTTTCAGTTCTATAATGTCGAGCCGCCAATTGCGTAGGGTCACAGGTAGCAATACCTTACCTTATGCAGCCACTGATTCTGATGACTATGAGGATTTTTTCACAGACCACAGTCAGGGGCGCGAGTCTTTATATGCTGGAGTGAGTATTATTATAATAAATTAGTAATTGTTATTTGATTTTGATGAGCTTTTTGTATTTTGGCATGAACTATTTTATTTTTTATTAGCCCTTGCCATATTTTAGATTCCATAGATAGCAACTATAGATAGTGGAAATGATTACATGTTAGCCCCATGTCACAGTGTTCAACAAATTCTATACAATAGTTTTTAAATGAAGCTCAAATAAACTAACAAATTAAAACATATTTTTGGGCTTCTTCAGGAAATTATATATTTAAAAACGATTTTTGATATTTCTTCATAATTTATATTTTACAATATTATTGTAAAATTTCAATTCACTGATTGTGGTTGTCTATAGAGTCCTGTCTGTTTGTGAACTGAAACTACTACTAGAATTAAAACTGGGTTTTCACAGATAATTGGAACGTAGCTGGGGGGGGCAGGATATAGCCATATTTATTTCACTAAGTCTTACTTATACTTACAAGACTTATTAAGAATAATTAAGAAGTGAAGCATAATTATGTTATTGCTTGTTTGTTACCTAAGTGGCATAAAATATTCCTTTTTTTCTTCATTGTATACATCTAGGTGCAGATAGCTATGCCATTGCCAAGCAGATTCATCATTTGTTTTATTTTGTGACAATATGCAAATTTCATTTAGGTACTTTATGTATGTTTATACTGGCAACCAGCTATGACTATATGCGAATGATTTATTTAGTAACGCATTGCTAAATCCTACAATTATAGATTAAAATGCTATGCCGGGAAATATTAGCATTCATTGAGAGAATATCATTGAATGATATAAAATAATCACATTCAAATGATAATTTTAATATAGATTGAAATGGGAGCATTGCTTATATATTAAATAACTAATGCGAAAAATCATAAAATTGGCTCAAATTTATGTTGTTTTGTAGCATTTATTTTCTGTTTTAGTTTTATATGGGGCTTGCATTGGCTACTCTCTAGGCGAATATTATGTCTTCGTCCTATTCTTGTTTAACAGTTGGAGCTAAGTTCGGAATCCGAGGGTAAGGCGTCTGAGGCCAGCTCTAGTGATGAGGAAGATCAAAAAGTGGTAGTGAAGCCCAAGAAAAATAATAAGAATAATAAAAAGAACCACAAAAAAGTGACCAATAAATCAGAAAGCTTGGTAGGTTACTATTACAATTTTTTAAAGCGTCCAGTTTTGTATAATAGATATCATTGAGTAACTAGCATTTTGTTGTTAATAGGATGAAATTGATAAATCAATCAAAGAAATTAATGCTGTGCTTGGAGCTCCGCCACCTGCTCCACCTACACCAGTCAATAACGATGAGCACGTGTCCATTCTTTCCGTATCGTCCAAATATTTGAACGCCGAAGGTGAACTGAGGAGACTCCTAGGTCCCGACAGCGATGAAGAGCAGTCAAGGTAGCATTTAAATATTTTTCCACTTTAAATCTTATTTTTAACCTGCATTTATTAGCTTCACTTGTATGTAGTTAACAACGTAATACAATCTTGGAAGAAGATCATAACCTTCTCCTAATTGTCTTATCAATTTGAAACTTTGCAAGAATGTGGGACCCGGATGACTATACAATTTAATGTCATCAATCTGATCTGTTGTTGGAGTCAGGATGTATAGAGAAACTCTTCAGTGGCTACTAGTTATGAATCCCTCGAGTTAGGGGTTTTTTCTTTTTATATGGCCTATATATATTACATTTGGGTCGATATAATTATAGAAACGATGATTTATGAAGATTTATGAATGCGTACATGGTTAGTTGAAATTACATTTTTAGGGTTCCATAGTAAAACTTCAAACCCTCTATAGTTCTATTGTGTCTGTCTATTTTGTGCTATCACGTTGCCTTTTAAATAATATTTATTTGTGATTCCTAGATAGTGCCATAGAATTGAGTGTCAACAGAGTGCACATAGATATAGGAGATACCCTATAGAACCAATAGTATGCAATTTTCTGCAAATTTTCATAGGTGACCTCAGTTTAATAAGTAGTTAATTAAATTTAAATTATTATTTATTGGAAATCTCAAAGTTATTCACTTATTAAGCAACAATGTTTCTGAAAGAATTATAATTAATTATGAACTTATAGTAGTATAGTTAGTTACTATAGTAGAGTCTGTTAAATATGTTAGAAATTTTAAAAATCATTATATTATTGATCTTTTTCATTTTCTTTATTATTTTTTTGTCTTAGCCGTTACACTGCCAAAAACATTTGCTCTGGAACCCTATACCACGATTTTTCGAACATGCAGTTGGTTAATAGTAATAAACTACTTGCAAAGTAGTTATTGCAATAGTTTAAGATTAAAATATTTTTAAATTTGAACGAACCCTGTAAGTTCTTTTATTAGAAACACTCGACATATATTTTTTATAATGTTCCTTGAATGAATAATTGTTTTTAGGCGCAAACCACAACGCAATCAACCTAGCTATCGCTACGGACGGATAATTATCATCCCCTCGCAGCGTTACAACACCTATGCGAAAGGTATGCATCTTGTAATCTATTATGTGTTAGTATACGCGGGATTCGACGTCATTACACCACTTTAATAATTCTTGCAATATCCATATTTTTACTATAAAAATTATAAGGCTATATTTACTAGCTTGTACAGTCTTAGCTTTACTGAACAGGGATTAAATTTTTTATTAAGTGTTGGTGCCTTAGGACTTATAATTTTCTCCTGTTCGTCCCTACATATTTCACATAGGTTCTGGATAAAATAGCTTTCTAAAAGTGAAGAAATTATAAAAAACACATTCGTTTTTTAGTTTCAAATTACAAACGCAAATACTATTTTTTTTCTTTATATTAGTAGCTATAAATAGTTTATAGACTTTATTTTCAAGCAGCAAATTTTCCTCTCGACAGGTTTATCGATGTCGGTTATCTATCGGGAGAATGATATCACATATTTTTCATTCGATCATAGCCAGGAGTACCAAAAAATGCAAAAGGCCTATTTGCAACTTACTCCCGAACATTATGAGAACGTCTGGGTGTTGCCTTTGATTGAGGAATTGAGAACCAATGTAGAGTATCAATTGGAGGTAAGTGAGCGAGTCAATAAAAAATAATTACACACGTATTTTGAAGTGACACTTGTACAACACATCGCTAAATCACTAACACTTAAATTTTACATTCTTTTCACACGCCTAAAATAAGTTTATTTTCCGAAAAACACTCGCGCCACATACATATGAATAACTAATAGTATATAATTAAAATAACAGTATACGGTATGTCTAAAGGACCTTATGGTCCCTTTTAAATTACCCTTACTTTACACAACTTTACAAATATCAGTATAGAAACGCAGTACAAGAAGCTCTCTGTAGTATTTGCTTTATCTTAAGTATTTTTACTAATGTTGTGTGTTGTTTTAGATCTCCGACGGGTTATTCAAAAATGAGCAAAATATGTTCGCTATCGAAAGCCTCGAACGTGCTATTGACCTGATGCAAAGAGCAATGCATCCACATTTTAACCTCAGGGTTAGTAGTAGCTTTATGTAACCATTTTACATTATTATTTCTCGCTTTTATATTCTGCACTCATAAATATATAGGTCTGCGTCTGCCACCATATGCGTTATCATATTACATCCCTTCGAAAATAAATAAAAAATATTTGTTCTAAATTAGTGCTCACATCTCATAAAAACAGTGAAAATCAATGAGGCAGACATTAAAAAAAAAATTGTTTGTTTTCTTTTTCCACTGCCGTCCGGTTTTACTTATCTGGGATATTAATAATAATACTTAATTCAATAATATTTATTCGTACTATCAGTAATTACACCAAATTTCCCATAATTGAATAAAAATGTGGAGCAGCTCTAAACCAGCGAGCAAAATGTCTGCCAATATTTTTGTCATGTTCAGAGAGTACCAGAGGAAAAGGCACCGATGTTTCCATAAACAACGTAGTAAAGCTTACATAATAAATGTTGTTAATTTGAAGATATATCTATTAATAGCCGAGAAACGACTGGCTCTCAAGTGTAGTCAACGGAACACGCCGGTAGATGTTCGACAGGAGATTACCACCACTTGAGGGTGGATGCAAGTCAGGCGGCTAAGTAGGTTCAGAATGTTATGATATTGTACAATAATAGGAAGTAATTATTAAGTAATTGGGAAGTAAATATTTGAAATGATGACTAGTACGTCAGCCTGACATGCATTTTTAAGAGCAAAAATGTATTGTGAAATTGAACTGCATACTGAGCTTGACTAGGTGCGTATGGAAACATGTGGTGCGGACACCTGATTATAATGCTAATATAAAATAAATTTACAGCACCAGATTCGATTGGATTACAAATATCTTGAGAATCGTCCATTCCACAAGGCATTGTTGAAATACATCTATGTATTGTCGAACAAAGCCTGTCACCGCACGGCGCTAGAAGTCTGCAAGCTGCTGCTGTGGGTCGATCCTTCGGATCCAGTGGCCATTTTATTGATCATCGATGTTATCGCGATACGGGCTCGGGAGTATGAATGGTTATTGAAGGCCATTGAATATTGGAGTGGAATTCGGGAGGCTGGATTCTTATTTCAAATCCAGTACTCGAAGGCGTTTGCCACATACCACCTTGCCATCAAGAAATCGGGTTTGTTATTTTACTTTCTATTCCGCGTTCATACAATTAACTCATTCATTCGTCAAGCTTTTTGAGATTAGTTTACACTTTTTTGAATTTCTGTACAAATGTTCTTTATAACCCAGTAAACAGAGTTTGTTTTGGGTGTCATTGATATCATAATATTTTGCTTATAGCCTTTTGGGGTTGGTAAATGTTTCCATCATATTCTCTTTCAAATTGATTAGTAATTAAATCATAATTTTTTTATATTTAGCCGATGATAACATTTACTAATTAATGATCTTTTCCAGAGGATTTGACCACCGCAAATCATTTGCTCAGGGACGCTATACTCCATTACCCATCTGTTATCCTTAGAATTAAGGATATAACGAAGAATATACCCGCTGGCATGATTTCCCATGAATTCTTCGTTTTAGGAGATAAAATGTAAGTACTTTGAGTATTCGTTTATATTTCTAGATATGCTATTTTGTGTTGTTATTGAATACCTTTAGCCCCTGCTCTAACAGATATTGACTGAACGTGTACATTTTTAGGACTCCTAATATCTTGGGAAGCCTCATCGCCATGTACGCAAAAATGATCGGCCCGCGTCTACAAACCCCACAAGTTGGGGAATGGCTCAATGAGAACATCAAGGCTGTGATGGCGCAGTATGACGAAGACCCAAGCTTCAAGGTACGTCACTAATAGCGGTTTATTAAAAATAGAGCCCAAAATTCCGTTCGTCAAAACATTGCTTAATTCCCCTGAATGAGTTTCAAACACTATGGGGGTAAAATAAAGGTTGTAAGAAAACCATCTTAAATACTGTTGCATAATTTGTGTATGTTTAACATTTTCAATATTTCTTCCCTTATTAATATTGACTTTCATCAGGAACGCGTACAGGCATGCACCAATCAACGTATGTCCCTCTACCAAGGCTGGCCAGAACAAGTGATCCGTCACTTGAACATAATACGGCCTATGTCCAAGGCCTTATTAGATGAGGTAAGTTTCTCAGTGACATTTAAAACTTTATTATTAAATAGATATTTATAGCGCTTTAAAAATAAATAAGCGTCTTAAATAACACATAAAACTTTTACTATTAAAATTTATGATTATTATTTAAGTCATCTTCAATTCAACAAGTTCATTGGGAGTTGAAGAGAAGATGGCTTTCCTGGTGCGTTATTAATACATCACAATCAAGTATTTCATACAAATCGCCACGATAATTAACAATAATAACATCCTGGGACATTTCTTCACACAATGCCTTCGTTTCTCTACTTAGCAGAGCTTGTACAATCGTAGCCAGATAACTGATACCAACATCAACTGATCTCGATGGATGGGCAATCTCCTTTTTTGGAGTGTTTATTAAGATATCTAATTAGGTTTTGTTCCTTAGGCGGTACCGACACTGCCGGTCCACTTGACCCGCGAGCCGATGTTCGGGAAGGACATTATCAACCGATACACCTATGGACGCCCAGGATCAGCCATCAGCACGCAGTCCTTTTTGGAGTCGCTGCTACCCGACTCGCTGTACAACGACAACGACGATGACGATGACGACGAGTGAGTTTAGAGCTTATATTAATCAGACATACGTATTTATACATACAGGTCACACAGAATAAAAATAACAGAAGTCATTTCACGCACTTTAGCGGGATTGATAATCACAGGTAGTTTATCACCGTTCTACAATTTTAAGAGTTATATATAGCAAAACTACACTTGTTGTTATACTGTGTCCTGTCTTTATAGTTACGTATAATATAATAGGTTCAGTGGAAGAAGAAAAATGTGTTCTAATGTGTCCCCTGGAGGGGAAAATTGTAATTCATTGTGAAGCTGTAACACAACATATCTTCTTCATTTGATTACAGGCTACTTAATCATGTATGTGTTAGTATTTAAGATGGACTCTGCGAATTCGCAGTTATTTATGTGAACTGAATGCAAGTAGAATTGCTTTCATTAACGTTAGGATAAGACTCTTCGGAGAACAGTGATGTAAGAAATATTAACCAATTAATACTTCGACATCTTTTTGTTTACTTCGGTTCTGATGATATTGACATCTTTATGTTTCGGAACATATGTAAACATTACATACAAAATAATGTAAGTAATGGATAGTTAATTTACTTCACGTTCTACCAAGTAGGAATATAGAATTGATATTGTCGTTCTCGTTTAATAACACGAATCGTTTACGTCACGGATTCGACACACACACTCGCACACTCGGCGGTAACTGGCGTCGAATTTCAATGATTTTTCAATTACTCAAAATGCTTTCTCCTTTATTACGTCCAAAACTGTTATTCGTGGAATAGTATGTACCAATAAAACCTTGTCTTATGTGCTATACAAATCTATCTAATTGTGGCAGGTACATACTTATTTATTTGGTAGAGTTGTTTTTAGATGTGACATAGAATTGAAAAACATAAAGAGCCCATTAAATTTATTCGTGGACAGGAGGGCACGGGGTGGGTGGCAATGGAACCAAATTGAATTGATAGGTCTAAGTATCTAGATTTTAGCGACCATATTTTTTGCTGTCTATGCTTTGTGAGCTGTAACATCTTCATACACAATTAACTACTCGTGCAAAATTTTGATCAATCAATTCAATTTACTCGATTGATGGTTAGCGGGGAAGAGAAGTGAACTGATTGCGTTTAACAACTTATGGAAATGAATAATGAATATGCTGACTAATAGGAATGAAAGTGGAGGAAAGGAGTGCAAAAACTTGTAAAAGAAAATCATCTAAAAGAAAAACAAGTTTTCTGCCACACCAGCATATGAAATCTTTGCTGTTTTTGCTTAAAGTAACGGTTATGCGTGATGGTTTATTTGGATAAATTGTTTTGGGGGTAAGCGGCGAATAGATTGAAGGGCAGGCCTGTTTTAAATTAATCCAAGTTGTCCTAAATTCCAATTATTTCTTAATCCAGTCGACGTCCTTGTCTTTTAAATTCCCCATAACTAGGTTTCGTACATACAACTTGAATGGTTATAATTTATCTTATTATCAAACTTCCTTGTATTAACTTTGATATTATTCAATTGTGGTAGGTACTTATTTGTTTTGGAAGAGTTGTCTTTAGAAGTGAGATAGAATTGAAAGCATAAGGGGTTGCCCTTTAATTTATTCGTGGACAGGAGGGCATGGGGTGGGTGGCAATGGAACCAAATTGAATTTATAGGTCTAAGTATCTAGATTTTAGCGACCATATTTTTTGATGTCTATGCTCTGTGAGCTGTAACATCTTCATACACAACTAACTACTCGTGCAAAATTTTGATCAATCAATTCAATTTGCTCGATTGATGGTTAGCGGGGGGAAGAGAAGTGAACTGATTGCGTTTAACAACTTATGGAAATTAATAATGAATATAATGACTAATAGGAAAGAAAGTGGAGGAACGGAGTGCAAAAACTTGTAAAAGAAAATCATCTAAAAGAAAAACAAGTTTTCTGCCACACCAGCATATGAAATCTTTGCTGTTTTTGCTTAAAGTAACGGTTATTCGTGGTGGTTTATTTGGATAATCTGTTTTGGGGGTAAGCGGCGAATAGATTGAAGGGCAGGCCTGATTTGAATTAATCCAAGTTAGAATTACTTCTTAATCCACTTGAAGTGACGTCCTTGTCTTTAAAGTACCGCGTGACTAGGTTTCGTACATATAATTTAAATGGTGTTAACTGATTACGTGTAACAACTAAAGGTAACGAATAAAATTAATAATGGGTATGAAAGACAGCACATGGGGAACACTTGGTGCAGTAACGTAAATTATGGTAATCACTGCCATATGAAACCTTCGCTGTGGGTTAATCTACTTTTATAATATGCTGGACCTTGAAATGATTTCGTCTGATCGTTAGCGGTTATTTAAAAGAACCTGGCATAACTGAACTTCACATACCTAAAAGTCAACGACAAAAGAAATATCTTCGAGCTGGTTTCATGAGGCTCACAGAATCACATCTCAATTAATCCTGGTTTCGCTCGTACGTGTTTAATGATTTATACATGACATTTCTTTGATTGTATCGACATGGATTTAATTTTTCAAATTTAAAACTAACTAGTGTCAACTTATTTATGATTTTGCTTTTGCGTTCGTGAGGATAAATAGAGGGTGGTAGGGTGGGGGCAGTGAAACAGAATTGAGTATGAATTTATTTATAAACCTCATATTTATAACCTTTATGTCAAGTGTGTGTTTTGTTTGATATAAATATATTTTTTCACCACATACTTTATTTTTATAATAGGATAATGAAACGCACTTGATATATTGCCTAAATATGTGTTGCTAAATGAACGGATATTCAATTTTGTTTTACTGATGGGGACGGGGTAGAGGGGAAGGGGGGGTTTGGGGGGGGAGATGTTGGACGTATGTGTTAGAACATCAAAGAAACTGGCAAGACTATAGAGTGAAGTTTTAGATACTACCTATGTATTGTCTATATTTTCGTGTTGGATGGTTAAGGCAGCGGTACGTGCGGATACATACATTTAGGAAGACATTTAGAAGCGCTGGACGATTACAGTCAGTGTAACAGTTTGGTACTGTGTCCAGAGGTAAACTCATGTAACACGCGAGAATCAAGTGTATGTAACCGTTCTGAATGGGTAGGTGATGTGGGGTTAACATCGGTAGGTGTTTGCTAGATATCCTCCAGTTTTCTCTTTTCTTTAATGATATCTTGTTTAATTGATATTGCATTTGAGCAACAATATAAAAAAAATATATTTAAAGTACAAAAGTTGAAAAATAAAATTCTAAAGTTACCAGTTTTTCTATGTAACCGCAACCTTTTTTTTTTGTGTGTGCAGGTTACCTATCCAAAGATTTTCGAAAATAACTCTTATATTTTGATTATCATTATTACATTGATGTGTTAATCGCAGGGAGCGATTATCAAGAAAGATCAATTCTACTACTACTACTACTAGGGGTTCCTTTGGTAATTTAGAAATTGGTTTCTTTCCTGTATGTAATAAAAGAGGGTTGGAGTATTTGGGCATAGTGCGATGTCAGAGGTAACAGCATCAAGCATCGCAACACATAATCATGCCAATATAAGCATTTTTTTTGCGCTTTCGACATGATTTTCGAGAAAGCGTGAGAATTGTACCCCAGAGTAACAGGTTACTTCGTAGGTCACGCAGGTACTATAACTATTGTATTCTCCCTCTTACAATGCTCAACTCGGCACCTCCCGGGACCATCGCGTTAAAATTCCACTTGAGCAATATATTAAAGGGCTTTTTTGTGAGTCCAAAATAATAAAATACCACATCGACTTTTGCAAATTTTAATAGGTTTTTATCAAATTACATTAATTTTCAACACTCGATAATTTGTGAAAATCATTTTAACTTTTATGAGGATTAGAGAGCTACCTTTGATCTGACGTACTATGGCCGCTTAAATTGTCATGATTTAGGTGACACTGAAGGCAGAAGGGTTGAAGGATGTATGGCATATTATTATTAGCAGTTGTGGAGAGATGACCATTGTGTGTTCGACCCTTTTTTGACGATTACTACCTTATGGAGTCGAATTTGTGTAGTTGTGACTGCGTTTGCGTGCTCTTCGATGCGTTTCTCACAAAAGGCTGTGTCATTTTGCCCTAATACTTCAACAAGGCAAGGTTTTATTGTTTGTCTAAGGTCGAAAAATGCATACGTTTTTTTTTACTTTGTTTAAGTACCCAACCTTCGAAACAATGGCTCTCAATAAAGTACTCCCTCAGCTCTGACATTAGTTATTTAACATTTTTTTTGGAATATAAAAATATTATTAGTTTCGGTTCGGTTTGGCCACATTTCTTTTGAGTATTATAAACATGTAAGTAGATATTCATAAGCTTGCGCAGTGTTAACCCTTATTTTAAGATATATTTCCTAGTGCCTTAATCAAATATTATTGTTTGATTTATAGAAATAAGGTCGAATTTCATTGCAGCTAAACTGGTGGGAGTAGGATATAAGTATTATTACTGCTAAGAATTCTTTGCTGTAAATTATCTTCTTTTCTTCCATTTAAAAGATAAAGTTAAGGCCCAGCATAAGTTATTATTTGACCTGTCTATTTCAACAATATTTATCTGAAATTTTTATTACTTTTCTATACAGTCAAGATTATATTGCTTCGGTATGATCATAGAGTTCAACATCTAATATTTACAGGTTAGCGAGGGTGAGTCAATGCCACGTGCGAATAAAATTAAATGGTACAACGTCGCCGCACCCGCACCATTGTAGTGGCGTTGTTATTAATTTAATGTTTGTTCTGAAATCTTGACAATTTAGGCTTTTGCGTCGCAAGCGTTTTCCTCTAATCCAAATTTTCACCGACTGTTCACTCTTTCTCGCTATCTTTGTCTGTATGCCACCACACGGTACTGGATTAAGTTATAAGATTAAAATTATGAGTTTATTGGCCACATAATAGCATAAAGGTCATCAAATATTAATACCATCATAAAAAAAAACCTAGTAGATAAACTGCTAGTTTTATTTTCTTCTTGCAGAGTATTTTCATTTAATCCATATTATTCCATTTAATGTAAACCAGGCTAATTAGTCGACCAGTTGATCACTTAACCTTTTCAGTGTCGCGACAAATTAAATAAACAATTTTTTTATGAAAGATCTCATTATACAATAGAAAAGTAGTAGTAGAGCTCTTAGTGCAGAGCTCGTCCGGGGAAGTACTACCACCTTACCCATTTCAGCCGTGAAGCAGTAATGCAGTTGTATTACTGTGTTTCGGTTAGAAAGGTAAGGGGGCCGGAGTAAATTACTGGCACTTATGAGACTTGCCAACTTTACGTCTCAAGGTCGACAAGGCATTGGCGGCGGTGACCACTTATCATCAGGTGGACCGATTGCCTGTTTGTCGGCCTAATTGTCAAATACCATCAAAGAACATATATATGTTCAGGGACATTCTTAAGACACGGCCATTTGATCCCAAACTAAGTAAAGCAAATTTATTGACATACTCCATATACAACATGATATCCTTATCAAATTTAATCACGGTCCCTTAACTTTTTCAGCCGATGTGCCGTGAAAACGTAACAAACAACCAGACATATTTAATTGTATAATATTAGTATGGATTGCAACCCTGCATTATCCTTAACTGCCCAATTAGGAGCCACGACCCTAAGGTTGAGAATCGTAGTTTTCATCAATATATTTCAATGGATAGTAAAACAAAGCCAGGAGCGCTATGGGGGACTCTTCTCCTTTTGAAAACTATGAAGTTCACTTGACGTGCGACTTATGTTCGAATCTAATAATAAACTTAAGTTCGGTAAATGAAAAAATTAAACCGTAATCCGGTGGTAGGGTCATTTTTAGTACCCGGCTGGCTGGCGACCACCCTCAAGTTGAAAGGGCATGTCGGCGTTCACCTACAGTTGTATTCCGGCATGTGCACTTGAGAGCCAGTTCCCAGTTAGGCTTTGTGTGTTTACTACCTACGGCCTCATCATCATGATGATATTATGGCCAAACACAAGCCTCTTCCTTTAATGGCTTACTGCACAACATATATTTGTCAAACTGTTACACATATTCCGTTTGATAGTATCTGTAAGCTTTACCCTTGTATTTGATATGATATAATTTTTTCTCTGTTTATTTCATTTTATGGCGTAAAGTCCGTTTTTTTATTTTATATCCAGTACCTACTGTTCATCATCGAGCTACTCTGTGATCATACCGAGGAATATATACTTGTTACCGTTTACCGTCGGGTATTAATAAATGTAAGCTGCATACGTATAGGATAACGGGACTGGTTGTCCCCAGAGTACGAAAATATCCTTATAATTACTCTTAGGTCTGAAAAACCTGGCGATGCCAAATCGCAGTCCTGGGGGAATATACATTCGTTTCCACCATCAATGTAGCATTCAATATGTCTTATCGAATAGTTGCGGATGTCTAAATAGCAGATACATAGCAGCCAGATGTTGATTGGGCTACTACTGGCAACAGTTGCCATTTTAATCAAGGAAGAAGAATGGGACGTTGTAATCGAATTGAAGTTTCCAGCCTTCATTTATTAATATGTTAGAAAGGTTCTTTAACTAAATAGTAGGTGTTTCCAAGTATTGTTGAGAGTTTGTTAGTGTTCTACAGTGTTTATAATACCTTAAATGAAATGAAAATATTTTTGATGTCTTTATGTTACTGGTACTTGAGGTTGAGACAAGGGATAAGGTGCACCAGTTTCATTTTGGGTATTTTTTTGTTAACGACTATTAACTATTTGCTATCGAGCTATTGGGCATATTTAATTAGATAGAGAATTCCAGATTATTTACTACGTGTAATAAAAATAAAATTAAAGCCAAAAAAAAATAAAAAAACTAAATCCAAAAAAAACATAAAAATATTAAATCCAAAAACAATAAAAAAACTAGAAACCCAAAAAAAAATAAAAAAATTTAAATCCAAAAAAAGAAAAAACATTAAATCCTAAAAAACTAAAAAACATTAAATCAAAAAAAAAAAAAAAATATTAAACCCAAAAAAAACTAATATTAAATCCCAAAAAAAAAAAAACATAACATCCAAAAAAAACAAAAACATTAAATAAAAAAAAATAAAATCCAAAAAAAAAAACTAAAAATCTAAATCCAAAAAAAAAAATAATAAAAAAAACAAAATCCAAAAAAAAAAAAATCATAAACCAAAAAAAATTAAAAATATTAAATACAAAAAAATTAAAAATCTCGAAATATAAAAAAAAGGTACGTTGTTGTAGTATTCTTTCAGCAATATGTTATTCTAGTAGACTGAAGTTAATTGATTAATAGGCGTTGCTAAGGAATACGGTTCACCTGGAGGAGGTTAATCACTTTTTATTTTACACACGAGTATTCTGATATTTTTCTTATTTATCACGTTTATGTCGCTACGATGTGTAAAACAGTCAATCTTACGATTTACATATTACTGTGGAGAATTTCTTTTTGGGTATGAGTTTCTAAATGTACTTTTACATATTTTCTTTATTGCATATATTCTTGTTTAGTTATCTTCAGTCTTTTCTTTGAATGTCATTTGATTACTCTCTTTAAGTGAACAGTAATCAAAATTGATCTAGTTACATAGAATTTTCCATATATTTTTGTAATCTAATAAAAATTGAAATATGCCTTGAGCTCTGGTAATTTTAATTATAATAGTAATAAATCTTCTTCGATATAGGATAACTTAATAACGTTTTATATTAAAAATTTAAAAGGGAAAAAAACGTTTGCCACTTTTAGACTACTTTCCGGCTTATAATAGGTACATAAATATATATTTTTAAAAAAGCTTTATAAAAACGTGTATCATATGATGCTCACTAAAAAACGTTAACTATTATTGTATAAGGTACTTATATTCTAAATTATTGATAAGTTTCTGAAATAGGTCCGATATATTCATAGTTGCTTGCATTATGATTATAACTTTTAAAATATCTAATTTAAGGTTAGGTACGACTAGAGAATAAAAAGGAAAAGTGGATAGAGAGACAGTTGTTTTGCGTTAATTGTTTATATTTTTTAATCGAGCTATTTAAAAAAACAGCAGAAATGCAAATTTTGTAAAAAAAAATAACTTTCCGTATAAACGTTATAAATATTAAAATCATAAATATGGGACATTCTTTAAAGACGGCTATTTGATTCCAAACAGACTACACATTCCTACTGCTTTCTTTCTTTTATTCGTTCGATAGTTTATTTTATTCAGTGCTTTGCATTCGAACTGCAGACAAGTCTTACGTGGAATGTAATAGGTAATATATTTAATAACAACAAAAAATCAAGCAACAAATCAAGTTCTTCCGTTTTCAATAGTGGTAATCGTCTAAATAAATGTTTTATGAATATTAATGCATTCATCTAGATCGGTCGTGTTTGCGTAGTTAGTAGCGTGCTTCAGTACCTATATGCGCCGATGGTCGTACCCACCGCACGCACCGTAATAAATTTAATAATAAAGTAACAAAATTTTGTGTGAATAGTAAAAAAAAAAATAGAAACGCTAAACAACAACAATATCAGTCGTTCTTCCGTTATCAGTCAGTTAAGGTTATCGTCAGTATTAATACTGTTTCATATCGATGAACCTACACTGGCTAAAATAAGAATTCGTCAATAAACTATTATAATAAAATTCTTCATTTAATATAATAAAATTGGTGTTGTCAATGTAAATGTCAGTATTTTAATGTCGGTAAATTTAATGTTACATAAATACGATTATCAATAACTAAATTAAATTTCATTGCAAATACCTAGACACACTTTGATAGCTTTGAAATCTTCAGTAGATATTGCCTTCATGAGTGCTGTACTCGTTCCTAAAGTAAATAACTATTGATGTCTGATGATGATGTACGATGACCGATCGCCGCACTGCACGCAAAACAAGTAGTGATCTTTTAATATTTGGTCCATTATTTTATTTGCACCTCAATAATGTTTGCGTGATATAAACGCAAAACAACAACAATATCAGACGTTCTTCCGTTATTCGTGTTGTGGATTTTAATTAGTTATTATAGATAAATATCGTGTTAAAAACCCAATGTAACGAAGTGAAACGTCAATTATCCGGTTATTAGGCCGGTGAAATTACAGGCACATGAGACTTAACAACTTCACGTCTCAGGGTCGACAACGCATTGGCGATGCTCCTAGTGTTGCAAATGTTCATAGGCGGCGGTGACCACTTACCATCAGGTGGACCGTCTGCTTGTTTGTCGGCCCAAGTGGCATAAAAAAAAATAAAACAATAAAAAAAAATTAATTCTTTTTTAATTGGTCTCGTTGAAATTTTAGCGGGGCGTTTTGTTTAGATAAAACATTATGGTTAGACATATGAAATAAATGATGCATTCATCAAAATTAGCCAGCCCTTATTTGATTGCTTACTTAGGTACCTATATACCCATATGCGTCGTAGGTATTACATGCAACCCAATTGCAACACTAAACAACAATCAGTCGTTCTTCCGCTATTAATGTCGGTGACAGGTTATTGTTAGTTAACACTGGTAAATATCGATTAACCTACACTGGCTAAATAAGAATTCGTCAATAAAATGTTGTAATATAATTTTTCTTATTAATCTTTATATTGTTTAATTATAGTTATGATTATTGATAACGGAATTAGATATAACAGCTTTCATCTGGTATTGCCAGGATGTTAATCGCTCACAATTAAGGTAATGCGTCGCAAGCTTACGCACCTCACGCATCGCGAGTTAGTTGTTTTGATAATAATTGATCAGTACCTAAATACAATTATTTTATATGCACAGTAAAAAAAACCGTTTATATTATATAAACGGTAAACACAACAAGATCAGTTGGTCTTCCGCTATCAAGGTAATTGGTTATCGTCAGTTAATTTCGATTAATCTACAGTAACTAAAATAAGATTACGTTAACGAATGGTAAATATGCATTCTCAACAAATAAATTAAGGTGAAGCGTAAATTAATTGAACTATTTTTATTATTTAATTAGAAATTTATAACAAGCGAGTTGTCTCCTCGCAGGTCAGTAGGTCAGTAGCAGGTATTGTTGCCATATTTGATGAAACAAGTCAAATTGGCAATGTAAAGGCAAACAGTACGATTTTACATTAATTTGGCGTAGGGGCAGGTGGATATGGTATGGTACATAGGTACCTATGTTGGAAATGTAGAATAACATAATGTCGTAATTGGAAATATAATTAAATTAGGTATAATCGTAGTATTTTATATTAAAAAAAAATATAAAAATGTGTAACTACATACAAAAAAATACTATTATAATAAAAGCAATATTATTAATTATTTATTAAATTCGTTATTCTCTCATAATATTTTATGTGTAGATAACACCAGGCAGTGCCCGATAATAGAATATAATGTATTGCACCTTTATCTTTAATAAATCGTCAACAAACGCCTTGAGTTTTTGATGAATAGTGGTAATGAATTAAGGCATGTATAGGTATAATGTTAGTATATTTGCTACACATAGTTATAGGTATAAGTTGGCTAGTATAAGTTACTCTATAAATAATAGTATAAGTAGTTATAGTACAGTTCCCGTGGAGCCATGTGAGCACTAGCTTTAGTGCAGTGTCGCTCGTAGCGGCACATGTTACATTAACGGAAATATGGGCGATGATGGTCAGAGGCCTAATCACGAACATCTATCACAAGTGTATCTTCAACGTATCGAGTGCGCCAAAAAGCAATGCAATGGGAAATTGAACATCGTGCCACGTCACGGTATGCGCGGTGTTAAATTTTCCATTACATACCAACTTTTTTAGTGTCGATACGATGACGCTACGCTAGCGATGGATGTTCGTGCTCAGGCCTCGGGTCCATGTTGACTCCATTAGAAAACATAAGTACTTAATATATATAGTAGTTTAAAGATTTTCAAACTTCTTGTAGTTAAATATACGCTTTGTTGGAAACGAAATAAACTGCCTTAACATTAAATTACTCTTAAAATATTCTTCTCTAATAAATTACATAAATCTATTGTTGTAGATGACCGTTTTCTTTTTTTTGTCACAGCGGATGGATTTATTTTGACCTCAGTAACACCAGTGTATGTGATGATATGGCTAATACCTTCTAAATTTCATCATCGTTCTTTACATGTCATCTGGACATGACGACAACTTAATAAGATCGTTCTATATCTCCGCCGTGTGGTGGCGGCTTAGAATACTACCACCCCAACACATCTCTAGGGAGTCGTAAAAGGCGGCTAAGGAGCATATCCACGACCACGTGCACATTACACACTGCATTCTTGAAATATTGAATATGCATCAAACATTGTCGTTCTATATCTCCGCCGTGTGGTGGCGGCTTAGAATACTACCACCCCAACACATCTCTAGGGAGTCGTAAAAGGCGGCTAAGGAGCATATCCACGACCACGTGCACATTACACACTGCATTCTTGAAATATTGAATATGCATCAAACATTGTCGTTCTATATCTCCGTCGTGTGGTGGCGGCTTAGAATACTACCACCCCAACACATCTCCAGGAAGTCGTAAAATGGCGGCTAAGGAGCATACCCACGACCACGTACACATAACATTTTATACCTGTGGTCAACGAAATGGTTCTTGCAACTAGTTGGCGCTAGAAATCCAGGCGTAAAAATATCTTTCAAATCCCTAAACGAAGTGTTCAAAATTTTAATTAAATTCCGTCAGCCGTTCCGGATCCTACTCGTGACAAAATTTCAGACACCAACAAAAGCTCTAAAAACGGCCATTTCAATGATTTCTCATCGTATGTAATACTCGTATATTTCGATTTTTTTACTAAAATTTTGGTATTTGTTTTGAAATCACAAACAGATACTTAAATGCATATATTGGTGTACAGATATAGGTCGAATATACCTTCTGGGCATTAATTTAGATTTACCATATTTAGCCAACTCATCACATTAAAGGATGTAATTCTGGTCAAAATTAAATGCAGTATAGCTAATAAATTTTAATTCAAATAGATCAATATTCAATATAGATCAAATTTCATTTAAATAGTCGTCCCATTTCTCAGCTGTTGTCCGTAACAACTAAAACTTCAGCGGTCGTTTGTAATTATTTTGTGTGTAATTTAATGTATAAAGTTATATTATTTAAAATTATGCCAGTAATAAAAGTAATTCGGCAATATTGACGTAATTTGTTAGTCATTAGTGTTAATTATAAGTGTCATGACGATTTCTGGAATTATAAATAGTTATATTTATAGGATTTTCTATAGGAATGTGCAATAAGCAACGTAATCTAGGAATTTGAATTTAATGTAATCTTTTCGCATTCTTATAAATATCAATAAATAATTTTCTAATATTACAACGATAACGGCATCTAAAAATAAGTTCTTATACCTGTCTTTTATCATTACACTGTTTCGTATAATGATCAAATCCAACTCGCTTATGAAGTAACGAGTTACTCAGAAACGTCTCTACTTAAACTACTAGTGAAAATAATTACAAATATCTTGTTAGGTACTTAAAATGGTAATTGTGTACTTAATTTAACTTAAATCCAATCAGCCGTTCCGGAGCCTATTCGAGACAACATTTTAGACAATGAAATAAACTACATCCGGAAATTATTTTAAAGATCTTAGATATTATAGTAGTATTGCTTTAAAGCCGCAGGGCAGCTTGTGGCGAGCTGTTGGTGAGTAGTGACACCACGGACCCGAGCACTCCCGGGGGCGGTACCTATGCCCCCTCCTCAGGCTTGCCTTCACTGGCTGGCCTGAGTGGAGCGCGCGATCTACATGCGCAAAGGGTGGAAGTGTTAAAGGCATAACACTTCTCGACACCCTTAGCTGCTGACACCAATGTTGCGCCCATTGCCTTCTTTTGGTGGCTCATGGGCGACCATTTAGTCAGCGGCGAGTCACCGTCTGCCATTATTGAGACATTACATATGGCAGGCGTCCCGTTGTCTCAATCAATAGCCCGGCAACCTGTCCAGCAAGTTCCTCCCCATAGACCCAATAATTTATAATTTCTTCTCCAATAGTCCTTGCACTTAGCGAGTGCTGCCTTTGGCTGTGTCCGCTAGGTGTACATATTATTCCAACACATAAACATATTCGATGCAAATAAAAAAATAAATATGAAGCAAAGTTCTATTTATCTTAGCGGTCGTTTGTAATTATTTTGTGAATAATTTATTTGATTATGTAATAGTTATTATAAACAAAATTATACTAGTAATAAATGTAATTCTGCAATATTGACGTCGTTTGCTACTTGTCAGTGTAATAATAATTGTAAGGGTGTAATATATACTTATTTTTGTAGATTTGCAATAGGAATGTGCAATAAGTAATTAAATATTTTGGCATTTTAGTTAAATTTAGGCTCGATTTTTTTTAAATCCATGTTTTCTTATAAAAACCAATACATTGTTAACAGATTTTACAGACATATATTATTTAAGACAACGCAAGATCGTAAATTGGTATGAAAATTAACTGGAACTCTTATTTTGTAATAGTTTGTTCATAAAACTGGTATATATATATCACACATTGGAATTAAAAAAAAGCATCTGAGAATAAGTTCTCACACCTGTCTATTATCATTCCACTGTTTCGGATGACGATCACATTCAGCTTGCTAATGAAGTATCGATTTACTCACTAACATCACTAGCTGCGTCAAGCGTCAGTGGATTGATGAAAGCGGCAAAATAAATTAAAACACGAAATGCACTCGGTGATATTTCATACGCAAACAAATAATAAATAAAATCAATATCATGATAAAAAATTAAATTTACTTAATATTACTAAAGAATTTTTCGATGAATGGAAATATTACTGTTGATATGGCTGATACATTTTAAACGTGTCTGAATAAGAGTAAGGTTAATTTTTTTTGCGACGAGAGGAATTGCTACCGATTAGTTCAAACGGATACTGGCTCTTTTTCATGAATTCGCTAGTAAGAAAACTTGCAAAGTAATATGTGTCTGAGGGTATCACGAGTTAAAATGATTGGAGCTATTTATCCGAAAGTATCTGTAAATCTCTTAATCATTCTAACACTCCACTCACATACCTCTATGGGAGAGGTCCACTTGAAAGCAAATGGCCCTTTATTGGAAATCTAAATAAACGCGATATTATGAAGATTTTAAGTGCCTTAACACAGAATAAATTATATTTTGCAACATATATATATATTTGTTATCTATGATTAGCCGTAAAGGTGTGTTGTTTACACATCTCGGCTAGTATATCAACCAGCTAAGCTCTCTCCAGAAACCTATACCATCATGACCCAACAGCGAGCTATAAAATCAATAACTACCTATAGGTTATGTGGTCCCTGGAATAGAATAGGGCCAACCCATCCATCGGGGAGCAGGGTCTATCTGACTTATTTCCACTTACTGCGATCCCCAAAACCCAGAAAACAAGAATGGGGTAAAATAGGTGGCCAATCCGGTACAGCTTGGACTAATTATGTCACCATCTGGTTTATAGCTCCAACGGCCTCTATCTACCAACATGAATATTGGTCAGAGTGGGTCTGAAGGATAGGATACAAGGTAGAGCCCTAACCACTAACCAAAGCATTGCCACATGTTATTGGATTATTGGAACCGCCACTCTTACCATCGGTTGCAGATAGTAAACCTATCTAGGCACCACGGCGGTTTTAAATTCAATAAAGAGTATTTTTGTAAAACAAATGTGTAAATAAACTAATGTAAATAAAATTGATGTTGATAGATTATTTTTTTAAAATATATTATAATTGTTATTTCATGTGTTTGTCGTGTTACACAAATTACTGAGTAAGCACTTAAGAATACTCAATAAAGAGCGATTTCCAATTGTGAGTGGTTGAAAGGGAAGATATGTGCCAAGCCGATGCTCCTGGTGCATATCTTCCCTTTAGTAGGCAGGCTTTTCAGCATATCTCGAGATTTGCTGAAAATCGTTTGAATGTTGAGAGATTTTCGATATTAGTAGGTAAATGCAACTTAGATATATCTATTGAGGCGTCTTCCTCCTTCAATATTTAGCCTACAAATACGAGGGTTATCGTACTGCCATTCTTAGCTTATGTACACAACAAACAGTCATGGCTGTTTCCTATTTAGTAAAATAGTATTTTTATAAAAAAAAAATAATGCGTACGAAATAACGCGAAAAAAAATATTGTTTTAATTTTATTTTAGTATCGTTAGTGTTCTTTTCAGTGTATCGTCTTAATGTGTATTATTTAAATTTCAATATCTCATAATTCTTTCTGTACGGGTTGCTCGTGTAACTTCCATAGCAATTTTCTGATAAGTTTAATACTAAAAAGAAAAAAAAAAATTAAAAGCGTTCTAAAAAACGCGGAAAAAAATGTCTTATGATAAGTGAGTTTCCAGTATTGGTCTTCTATTAAAATTTTAATATCCGCTGATTCTTCCTATACGAGTGTAAATTGGACTGCCATTCTTACGTTTGGTAGCCGTTACCTTACTCGTCTGACAGCCATGGCTGTTTTCATATAAATCTATATAATATAATATAATAGTGTTGAAATATATAAAATAAAAAAATGCGTTCGTTGAACGCGAAAAAATATGTTCGATTTAGTATAACTAAGCAATTTTTTTAGTGCGTAGGTAATTGTCGTCTTTCATGAATATCTAGTTGAAAATTAATAAAAAGAACTTTGAAATATTAATCTTAATTCGCGTGTATTAGTTTGTAAGACCGTCGGAATATTTCACATTAGTTTATATATATTCTAGAATTCCGATCATTAATCATAATGTTAGAACAGCTAGCGTCACATCAACACATACATATATGTATAACTCTATAACTAAAATTCGCACAGTAAAAAAATCTGCAGGGCAGCTTGAGGTGAGCCGGCTGTGTGCTCTAAGGGTGTAAGTGTGTGTCCGTTGGTATTGACCCACGGGCCTAGGAATAAAACACACACATCCTTTGTAACCCTTTTTTTTGTATCCGCAGCCTCAACATACGATCATTATTCCAATTAATATAACTAGTTTGGTCAAATACAAAAAAAAAATATTTCCGAAAATGTATTTCCCGACATTCAGCTTGCCTTCACTGGCCGGCGTGTGAGAAGCACTCAAACGGAAAAGTGTGTCTGTTGGTCGACATACCTGTGCCTAGGATATAAACTTAAAAATTGGTTTTATTTTCAATCTACAGCAGCAACATTCGATCATGATTCCATTTAATATAAATCTAATTATTATAAATAAAGTGTCATTTTCAAAAATATGTAGTCAAAAGTATTGTAGGATTATTTAATAATAATTTTAGTGCTAAGGTATTCTCGGTAATTCTAAGGAACTTATTACTAATTAGGATTAAAATAGATTTTACAAGCCCAGTAAAAAATCCAACGTATTCCAATTCAATGTAGATTTGCTTTGTCCTCTCCCGGAGATTGCTTTTTTTAATTTGCATATACGCACATATGAACTCTGTCTACACAAGAGCGCAATTAGGGATGAAAATGTTCCGTGATTCTTTTTTACTACCGCCATGACGGCAGAACGTTTATGTGATGCCTTACAGAATCGCGATCACACGAATTTGTAACGGTCTTACAGGATTACTTTCATATTTTTTCTTGCAATGTAATGATCGTTTAATACTATGTTATGAGGCATCTATTCCAAAGGCTAGTTCAGAAATAAGTTATTCATAAATGAAACAACAGCCGATAATAAGATCACTCCACTGTTTCGAATGATGATCACTTTCAACACGATTATGAAGTAAAGATTTATTCACTAACATCTCTAGTTGCATCAATCGTCTGTGGAGTGATAGAAGCGGCGGCTTCATGAGAGAGAAAGACGAATGAAAGGGCTCTTTGAGACTTCTAAAATAAGTGATACAACAGCCGAGAACAAGTTTTCATACCCGTCTGTTATCACTCCACTGTTTCGAATGATGATCACTTTCAATACGATTATGAAGTAAAGATTTACTCACTAACATCTCTAGTTGCATCAATCGTATGTGGACTGATAGAAGCGGCGGCGCCATGAGAGAGAAAGACGAATAAAAGGACTCTTTCAAACTTCTAAAATAACTGATACAACAACCGAGAACATTTTCTCATACCCGTCTATTATCACTCCACGGTTTCGAATGATGATCACATTCAACACGATTATAAAGTAAAGATTTACTCACTAACATCTCTAGTTGCATCAATCGTCTGTGGAGTGATAGAAGCGGCGGCTCCATGAGAGGGAAAGACGAATGAAAGGGCTCCTTCAGATTTCTAAAATAAGTGATACAACAGCCGAGAACAATTTCTCATACCCGTCTATTATCACTCCACTGTTTCGAATGATGATCACATTCAACAAGACTATAAAGTAAAGATTTACTCACTAACATCTCTAGTTGCATCAATCGTCTGTGGAGTGATAGAAGCGGCGGCTCCATGAGAGGGAAAGACGAATGAAAGGGCTCTTTCAGACTTCTAAAATAAGTGATACAACAGCCGAGAACCAGTTTTCATACCCGTCTATTATCACTCCACTGTTTCGAATGATGATCACATTCAACAAGACTATAAAGTAAAGATTTACTCACCAACATCTCTAGTTGCATCAATCATCTGTGGAGTGATAGAAGCGGCGACTCCATGAGAGGGAAAGACGAATGAAAGGGCTCTTTGAGACTTTTAAATAAGTGATACAACAGTCGAGAAGAATTTCTCATACCCGTCTATTATCACTCCACTGTTTCGAATGATGATCACATTCAACAAGATTATAAAGTAAAGATTTACTCACTAACATCTCTAGTTGCATCAATCGTCTGTGGAGTGATAGAAGCGGCGGCTCCATGAGAGGGAAAGACGAATGAAAGGGCTCTTTCAGACTTCTAAAATAAGTGATACAACAGCCGAGAACCTGTTTTCATACCCGTCTATTATCACTCCACTGTTTCGAATGATGATCACATTCAACAAGACTATAAAGTAAAGATTTACTCACCAACATCTTTAGTTGCATCAATCGTCTGTGGAGTGATAGAAGCGGCGACTCCATAAGAGGGAAAGAGGAATGAAAGGGTTCTTTGAGACTTTTAAATAAGTGATACAACAGCCGAGAACAATTTCTCATACCCGTCTATTATCACTCCACTGTTTCGAATGATGATCACATTCAACAAGATTATAAAGTAAAGATTTACTCACTAACATCTCTAGTTGCATCAATCGTCAGTGGAGTGATAGAAGCGGCGGCTCCATGAGAGGGAAAGACGAATGAACGGGCTCTTTGAGACTTCTAAAATAAGTGATGCAACAGCCGCGAACAAGTTTTCATACCCGTCTATTATCACTTCACTGTTTCGAATGATGATCACATTCAACACGATTATAAAATAAAGATTTACTTACTAACATCTCTAGTTGCATAAATCGTATGTGGACTGATAGAAGCGGCGGCGCCATGAGAGAGAAAGACGAATAAAAGGACTCTTTCAAACTTCTAAAATAACTGATACAACAACCGAGAACATTTTCTCATACCCGTCTATTATCACTCCACGGTTTCGAATGATGATCACATTCAACACGATTATAAAGTAAAGATTTACTCACTAACATCTCTAGTTGCATCAATCGTCTGTGGAGTGATAGAAGCGGCGGCTCCATGAGAGGGAAAGACGAATGAAAGGGCTCCTTCAGATTTCTAAAATAAGTGATGCAACAGCCGAGAAGAATTTCTCATACCCGTCTATTATCACTCCACTGTTTCGAATGATGATCACATTCAACAAGATTATAAAGTAAAGATTTACTCACTAACAACTCTAGTTGCATCAATCGTCTGTGGAGTGATAGAAGCGGCGGCTCCATGAGAGTGAAAGACAAATGAAAGGGCTCTTTGAGACTTTTAAATAAGTGATACAACAGCCGAGAAAAAATTCTCATACCCGTCTATTATCACTCCACTGTTTCGAATGATGATCACATTCAACAAGATTATAAAGTAAAGATTTACTCACTAACATCTCTAGTTGCATCAATCGTCTGTGGAGTGATAGAAGCGGCGGCTCCATGAGAGGGAAAGACGAATGAAAGGGCTCTTTCAGACTTCTAAAATAAGTGATACAACAGCCGAGAACCAGTTTTCATACCCGTCTATTATCACTCCACTGTTTCGAATGATGATCACATTCAACAAGACTATAAAGTAAAGATTTACTCACCAACATCTCTAGTTGCATCAATCATCTGTGGAGTGATAGAAGCGGCGACTCCATGAGAGGGAAAGACGAATGAAAGGGCTCTTTGAGACTTTTAAATAAGTGATACAACAGTCGAGAAGAATTTCTCATACCCGTCTATTATCACTCCACTGTTTCGAATGATGATCACATTCAACAAGATTATAAAGTAAAGATTTACTCACTAACATCTCTAGTTGCATCAATCGTCTGTGGAGTGATAGAAGCGGCGGCTCCATGAGAGGGAAAGACGAATGAAAGGGCTCTTTGAGACTTTTAAATAAGTGATACAACAGCCGAGAACAATTTCTCATACCCGTCTATTATCACTCCACTGTTTCGAACGATGATCACATTCAACAAGACTATAAAGTAAAGATTTACTCACTAACATCTCTAGTTGCATCAATCGTCTGTGGAGTGATAGAAGCGGCGGCTCCATGAGAGGGAAAGACGAATGAAAGGGCTCTTTGAGACTTCTAAAATAAGTGATACAACAGCCGAGAACAATTTCTCATACCCGTCTATTATCACTCCACTGTTTCGAATGATGATCACATTCAACAAGATTATAAAGTAAAGATTTACTCACTAACATCTCTAGTTGCATCAATCGTCTGTTGAGTGATAGAAACGGCGGCTCCATGAGAGGAAAAGACAAATGAAAGGGCTCTTTCAGACTTCAAAAATAAGTGATACAACAGCCGAGAACAATTTCTCATACCCGTCTATTATCACTTCACTGTTTCGAATGATGATCACATTCAACAAGATTATAAAGTAAAGATTTACTCACTAACATCTCTAGTTGCATCAATCGTCTGTGGAGTGATAGAAGCGGCGGCTCCATGAGAGGGTAAGACGAATGAAAGGGCTCTTTCGGACTTCTAAAATAAGTGATACAACAGCCGAGAACAATTTCTCATACCCGTCTATTATCACTTCACTGTTGCGAATAATGATCTCATTCAACACGATTATAAAGTAAAGATTTACTCACTAACATCTCTAGTTGCATCAGTCGTCTGTGGAGTATTCGAAGGGTTAAAATCTGTGCGTGGGAGTCAATACCCACACATAGGAATTAAACACACACAGCCTTTGTAACCTTTTTTTTTGTATCCGCAGCCTCAACATTCGATCATTATTCCAATTTATGTAACTAGTTGGGTAAATTTTTTTTTTATGTCATTTCCAAAAATGTATTACCCCTTACATTCTGCTTGCCTTAACTGGCCGGCATGAGTGAAGCACTCGAACGGAGAAGTGTGTGCCCATTGGTCGACACCCATAGGCCTAGGGCACATAAACTTATAAATAAGTGTTATGTTCAATCCACAGCAGCAACATGCGATCATGATTCCATTTATTATAAATCTTATTATTATAAAACAAGTGTGACTTCCAAAATTAGTTAAGTATTATAGGAATTTTAAACTAAAACTCAACTTCTTCCACCAAATTACCGAACTATATTTATACATATGTAGTTGTAAAATAAGTGAAAAAACAGCCCAGAATAAGTACTCATACCCGTCTTTTATCACTCTATTGTTTCGAATGATGATTACATTAAACTCGATTATAAAGTAACGATTTACTCACTATCATCTTTAGTTGCATCAATCGTCTGTGGAGTGATAGAAGCGACGGCACCATGAAAGGGAAACACGAACGAAAGGGCTCGTTCAGAATTCTGAAATAAGTGATACAACAGCTGAGAATAAGTTCTCATACCCGCTCGTTGGTCGACACCCATGGGCCTAGGACTCATACACTTAAAAATTTGTGTTTTTTTTCAATCCACATCAGCAACATTCGATCATGATTCCATTTAGTATAAATCTTATTATTATTAAAAAGGCGTAACTTCCAAAAATAATTAGGTATTGTAGGACTTTTAAAATAATGTACTTATGTCCGCCTCAATTTCTAAATGTTTACTAAAACTCTACTTCTTCCACTAAATTACCGAACTATATTTATATATAGTTTTGAACAATGGCATCAATGGGTCATTCTGAATAGTGAAAAGGTTTGTTTTATTAATTTATCTCAATGATTTTTTCAATTCATCATTGATTTCGGCTGAATGTTATTAGGTTATTTCATCTTTTTCTATTAATCTTCTTCAATTCCTTAATATATTTTTATAATTCGTGGTCTACATCAGGTATTTTTTTGTTATTAAATTTGTTCAAAATACGATTATACTATAATTAATTTTGCAATATTGACGTCATTAGTTCATTAGTAGTTCTAGTGCTAAGGTATTTTCGGTTATTCTAAGGTACTTATTACTAATTAGGAAAAAATATAATTTATAAGCCCAGTAAAAAATCCTACGTTTTCCAATTCAATGTAGATTTGCTTTATCTTCTCCCGGAGATTGCCTTTTGTAGAATTTGCATTTACACACATATGAAGCCTAACTTCAAACGAGCGCAAATAGGGATGAAAATCTTCCGTGATTCTTTTTCACTACCGCCATGACGTCCCAATTTTTAAGTGATGCCTTACAGAATCGCGTTCGATCGTCCTCATACCCGTCTTTTATCACTCCACTGTTTCGAATGAGTTTTAATTTCAACTCGATTAGAAAGTAAAGATTTATTCACTAACATCTCTAGTTGCATCAATCGTATGTGAAGTGATATAAGCGGCGGCTCCATGAGAGGGAAAGGCGAATGTAAAAACTCGTTCAGACTTTTGAATTAGTGATAAAACAGCCGAGAATGAGTTCTCATACCCGTCTATTATCACTCCACTGTTTCGAATGATGATCACATTCAACACGATTATAAAGTAAAGATTTACTCACTACATCTCTAGTTGCATCAATCGTCTGTGGAGTGATATAAGCGACGGCACCATGAAAGGTAAACTCGATCAATACCTTGTGATAGCTGATCTCTCACAACATAACAAAACAGAAAAATTAAATTCCTGACAACCCGCAGGGCAGCTTGAGGCGAGCTGTTGGTGAGTAGCGACACCTCGGACCCCAGATCTCCCAAAGGCGACGCCTATGTCCTCGCCTTAGGCTTGCCTTTATTGGCCGGCCGTGGAGTGCTCGAAGGGTTAAAGTGTGTGCGTGTGGGTCAATACCCACACATAGGAATAAAACACACACACACTTTGTAACCCTTTTTTTTGTATCCGCAGCCTCAATAATCGAACATTATTCCAATTTATATAACTAGTTTGGTCAACTATTTTTTTACGTTGTTTCCAAAAATGTATTACCCCTACATTCAGGTTGCCTTGACTGGCCAGCGTGAGTGAAGCACTTGAACGGAGAAGTGTGTGCACGTTGGTCGAGACGCATAGGCCTAGGACACATAAACTTAAACATAGGTGTTATTTTCAATCCACAGCAGCAACATTCGATCACGATTCCATTTAATATAAATCTATTTATTGTAAAATAAATATCACTTTCAATAATATTAAAGTATTGAAGGATTATTTAACAATAATTTTAGTGCTAAGGTATTTTCGGTAATTCTAAGGTACTTATTACTAATTAGGATTAAAATAGTATAAATAAGCCCAGTAAAAAATCCAACGTATTCCAATTCAATGTAGATTTGCTTTGTCTTCTCCCGAAGATTGCCTTTTTTATAGAATTTGCATACACACACATATGAACCCTAACTACACAAGAGCGCAATTAGGGATGAAAATCTTCCCTGATTATTTTTTACTACCGCAATGACGGCACATCGGTCTTACAATATTACTTTCATACTTTTTATTGCACTATTACCATCGTAAAATACTATGATATGAGGTTACCATTCCAAGGGCTCGTTCAGAAATAAGTCAAAAATAAATGAAACAATAGCCGAGAATAATTTCTCATACCCGTCTTCTATTACTCCACTGTTTCGATTGATGATTAATTTCAACTCGATTGTAAAGTAACGATTTACTCACTAACATCTTTAGTGGCATCAATCGTCTGTGGAGTGATAGAAGCGGCGGCTCCATGAGAGGTAAACACGAACGATACCTTGTGATAGCTGATGTCTAACAACATAACAGAACAGAAAAATTAAATTCCCGACCCAAAACAACCCGCAGGGCAGCTTGAGGCGAGCTGTTGGTGAGTAGCGACACTACGGACCCCAGATCTCCCAAAGGCGACACCTATGCCTTCGCCTTAGGCTTGCCTTTATTGGCCGGCCGTGGAGTGCTCGAAGGGTTAAAGTGTGTGCGTGTGGGTCAATACCCACACATAGGAATAAAACACACACACCCTTTGTAACCCTTTTTTTTTAATCCGCCGCAGCCTCAATATTCTTTCGATCATTATTCCAATTTATGTAACTAGTTTGGTAAACTATTTTTTTTACATTGTTTTCAAAAATGTATTACCCCTGCATTCAGCTTGCCTTGACTGGCTGGCGTGAGTGAAGCTCTCGAACGGAGAAGCGTGTGCTCGTTGGTCGAAACGCATGGGCCTAGGACACATAACCCAAAAAAAAATCGGCTTTATTTTCAAACCACAGCAGCAACATTCGATCATGCTTCCATTAAATTTAAATCTAATTATTATAAATAAAGTGTCACTTCCAAAAGTAATTAAGGATTGTAGGATTCTTTAAATTAGTGTACTTAGAAGCGCCTCAAGTTGCTTAATGTTTACTAAAACTCTACATCTTATTCTAAATTACCGAAGTATAGTTATATATTATTGTGAACTATGACATCAATCTGTCAATTTAGTAATAGTAAAAGTAGTAATTGAATAGTGAATAGGTTTGTGTTTAATTAATTTATGTCAATGATTTTTTCAATTCATCATTGATTTCGGCTAAAGATTATTAGGTAATTCCATCTATTTCTTTTAATATTTTTCAATTGCCTTATTTTATTGATATAATTGGTTCTCTACAATAGGTATTATTTTTAAAATTATTCAAAATACGATTATGGTACAATTCTTTTTGCAATATTGACGTCATTAGTTGATAAGTAGTTTTAGTGCTAAGGTATTTTCGGTAATTTTATGGTACTTATTACTAATTAGGATTAAAATAGAATTTATAAGCACAGTTAAAAAATCCAACGTATTCCAATTCAATGTAGATTTGTTTTGACTTCTCCCGGAGATTGTCTTTTTTTATAGAATTTGCATATACCCACATAAGAACTCTGACTACACAAGAGATGTAAATCTTCCGTGATTCTTTTTTACTACCGCCATGACGGCAGAACATTTAAGTGATGCCTTACAGAATCGCGATCGATCAGCGATCACAAGAATTTGTAACGGTCTTACAGGATTACTTTCATACTTTTTCTTGCAATATAATCATCGTAAAATACTATGTTATGAGGCATCAGGCTAGTTCAGAAATAAGTCATTCATAAATGATACAACAGCCGAGAATAACTTCTCATACCCGTCTTATATCACTCCACTGTTTCGAATGATGATTAATTTCTACTCGATTATAAAGAAACGATTTACTCACTAACATCTCTAGTTGCATCAATCGTCTGTGGAGCGATAGAAGCGGCGACACCATGAAAATGAAACACGAACGATACCTTGTGATAGCTGATCTTCTCACAACAAAACTAAACAAAAAAATAGTCGTAACATCAAAATAAAAAAATAATCATGATAGAAATATTTGTCGAACAGAAATATTGAATTACACCTTTTTAAGAGATTGCAGTGTAAAGCACAAACATTTTTTTATTTGGACAACTTGCGTAGTTAATTTTAAAAGTTTTCTGATATTGGGACCTCTGGAAATACTTGAAAAGCTCTCTTAAAATTTTTTATTTGTCCACTCACATGCCAGTCATTCGAACGGTTGTGTTAAGTTTTCAAAGAATATAATAAGTTGCCTTATTACCAGGATGGAGCTAGATTACTGTAGTACCGGTATACCTTGAGTCGCTTGCACCGGGCGTGAAAGGCAGCCATTTTAGAATATTATTATTGCCCTATGTTGGAATGAAGCATATTTTTAAACAGGACATTACGGTTCGGAATAGAAGTGTATCGTAAAATAGATCGAAAGATATTCTGAATTTAAAACAAAATTTCCAAAAATATATTTTTTTATTTGCTGGGCAGGTCTTTAATCTAGCTCTACCCATAAGCCTTTATTGCTCTGCATAATGCTAGAGTGCTTGTTGTTTTGTTATGCCCGCGTGGTTTCCGGGATAGAATAGAGCCAACCCATCCACTCCGTGGGTGTCGGTGTCGTCGTATAGGCGACATAGGAAAATGAGATACTAGGAGTCGAGCAGTAATGCCCACCACTATACCAACTTACTGCAACACCCAAAAACCTGCTAGCCATCGCAGGTATAATGGCGGACAAAGAAGCATGATTTAGTATGGAGCACCGAGTCTCAAAGGTCACTCAATAAGATCAGGATAGAAAACTATCCGTAAACTGGTGACGTGACGTAACAGACTGAGTGATCGAGTATTAGAATCAAACAGGACCCCAATAGCATGTTCATAAGAAAAAGGCTTACCTCACCAGTAGTAACTACGTATTGGTTAGTTCAGAATTTAAGAACCAAGCTCGAGATGTAGCCGCAGAACCGGTGTAGACCCCAGTTCTTTTGGTATTTCATAAGGAATGTTTATAGTTACGCAACTCTGTGTTTCGTATCAAATCATGCTTTCATCACTCCAAATATCTGTTGTTATATGATTATGCGATAACATCTATAGTAATTATCTTACTGGAAACCGAAAGAGAAACGCACGTTTTGAGGACTTATAAACGCATGTACATTTACAATCGTTTTTAGGTTCGATATCCATTTCGATATCCATTTGATTTTTATTGTTCATAGTTGTTGTGGCATATCGTAAACGTTGTTGAGTTTTAGGAAAATATGTCATCATTAGGCTTAAAGATCCAAGGCCTGTGTAAGCAGCTATCGATATCTATCGACAGGTTTCAAGTCTGATAGAATTGGATTGAGTGTCAACCTTAGACCTTTAAGCCACCATGTTGGCATGTTGTATGGTCAGTGAAGGTTAGAAGGAAAGGGAAGAAGTCCTGATAACGACTGACTAAAGACATAGCCACATGAGATTTGATTAACAGCGTGATATTGTTAAGTGGCCCGGTGGCAGGATATTTTGTAGATAGTTCACCTGACTAGCTACTAGCCTCAAGATCAAAAGCACTTAGGAGTCAGATCCATTCGTGGCGACACAAGTGGTAGGCTTTTCCTATTCAATATATGAAAGGCCTTCGCGTACCATGATATATCGTGCCGACACTCGATATTCATATACCGATGTCTTATCACCGAGCCCCACAGCTGATTCTTTACATTTGTTTGTGTTTTTGTACATAAAATAATATTTTTATACGGAATATTTATATAAAGTTGAGAGATTTATTCTAATAAACACTGCCAATTGTTAGTGGACTAAAGTTGAGAGCTTTTTCAAATTATCATTTCCACAGCCATTTCACTGCTGGGGGGTATCCCAATGTTTTCCCTTTTAATATATCACAAGCTTTAAGGAGAAGGCCGAACCGCACTTAAATAATATAAAAAAATAACAATAAAGATAAAAAAAATAAAAAAATTATAAAATGTGTTCTTGTGAACGCGCATAAAAATATGACTTTCAGTATGGTTAGGTAGTTGTTTCTAGTAGTTAATATGGACTTTCACTTGATGCCTATTTCTAAAGCTATATATCGTTATTTAGATTTTCATTAATGCGAAAAATAGGCAAATTTTCCTGTAAACCCGCGTGATAGTTTGTAAGGTCTTTACAATGTTGGGATATTAGTGTTTTTTAAATTTTGTAATTTTTCATAAAGCTAGAACAGCTAGGAAACACTACCATATTTAATATAGGCACCCTAGCTTATAATCGACACACACGGCACCCATATAATCTTTATCAATAAAGAAAATCTAAAAATAAATAAAATAACGGAGGTCGTTCAATGTTTTTTCACTGATGCAAAAAACACCTTAACACGTCTAACCACGGTTTATCACCTTTCTAAATCTTGGGCTAATTAACAGAAATTGGCATTTGTCACCCACTTTTCTTTCAGTCAGCCGTGTGACTCCCGGCTGATACCATCTAATAGAATAGGGTCACCCCATCCCTTCCCGTGGGTGTCGTACAAGGCGACTAAGGAAATATTGGAAAAATGGGGAAACATCGCCGCAGGTACCTTTCTATATGTCGGGCTAATTAACAGAAATTGGCATTTGTCACCCACTTTTCTTTCAGTCAGCCGTGTGACTCCCGGCTGATACCATCTAATAGAATAGGGTCACCCCATCTCTTCCCGTGGGTGTCGTACAAGGCGACTAAGGAAATATTGGAAAAATGGGGAAACATCGCCGCAGGTACCTTTCTATATGTCGGGCTAGTTAACAGAAATTGGCATTTGTCACCCACTTTTCTTTCAGTCAGCCGTGTGACTCCCGGCTGATACCATCTAATAGAATAGGGTCACCCCATCTCTTCCCGTGGGTGTCGTACAAGGCGACTAAGGAAATATTGAAAAAATGGGGAAACATCGCCGCAGGTACCTTTCTATATGTCGGGCTAGTTAACAGAAATTGGCATTTGTCACCCACTTTCCTTTCAGTCAGCCGTGTGACTCCCGGCTGATACCATCTAATAGAATAGGGTCACCCCATCTCTTCCCGTGGGTGTCGTACAAGGCGACTAAGGAAATATTGGAAAAATGCGGAAACATCGCCGCAGGTACCTTTCTATATGTCGGGCTAGTTAATAGAAATTGGCGTTTGTCACCCACTTTCTTTCAGTCAGCCGTGTGGCTCCCGGCTGATACCATCTAATAGAATAGGGTCACCCCATCTCTTCCCGTGGGTGTCGTACAAGGCGACTAAGGAAATATTGGAAAAATGCGGAAACATCGCCGCAGGTACCTTTCTATATGTCAGGCTAGTTAACAGAAATTGGCGTTTGTCACCCACTTTTCTTTCAGTCAGCCGTGTCTCTCCCGGCTGATACCATCTAATAGAATAGGGTCACCCCATCTCTTCCCGTGGGTGTCGTACAAGGCGACTAAGGAAATATTGGAAAAATGCGGAAACATCGCCGCAGGTACCTTTCTATATGTCGGGCTAATTAACAGAAATTGGCGTTTGTCACCCACTTTTCTTTCAGTCAGCCGTGTGACTCCCGGCTGATACCATCTAATAGAATAGGGTCACCCCATTTCATCCCGTGGGTGTCGTACAAGGCGACTAAAGAAATATTGGAAAAATGGGGAAACAAGGCCGCAGGTACCTTTCTATATGTCGGGCTAGTTAACAGAAATTGGCAAATTGTTTCCCTCTTTTCTTTCTGTCAGCCGTGTGACTAATATGGAACGATTTGTCTCGATCACCCAGGCAAGCGTTATCATTGTGAGGAGGGTAGGCAGGCTGTAGCTAAGGTCACACTAGTGATTATTTCAAAACGTATAAAGCACCTGCGACTACCTCGATTAAAAAAAGATATGTGAACTCAGTGAGATTTACTTTAGATTTTTTTTATTGGTAAGATTATTATTTAGAATAAATACTATTTCTAAGGTAATTTAAATAAGTAATTTTAAATCAAATTTAACACTCTTCAATCTTCCAATTAATTCTTGTCCTAATTTTTTTTTATTCATGGCCTCGCCTCGTAAAAGAGAGAGAAAAAAAAAGGAAATAGTAAAAGGTGTCGAGGAAGTTGCCGTCTTCCAGGCTCACCACTAGTCCTGGGCTATAGATAATTTGTGACCTCATCACGTTGCCCTATTTCTGATTTTATTTAACTTAAATTTCGTATTAAATCATTAGAAAAGAGTGGCTTTAATGAGTGGCGTGAATTTAATAAATATGTTTAACTAGGTTTATGAGTATAAATAACTCTTCAGAAATCGTGTGTTTTCCAATTTGATATAATAGGTATCTTTTTGTCTTCCGTCATATTGCTACTGAGTTTACTTAAGTCGATAAGTATAAGTACTATATTTATTAGTTTATCTTAAAATAGATCTGACTCCAATGGTGTGGATCTCCAACGCAATGGAGGATACGTTCTCCTGATTGAGAAAATTAATGGGGGTACTTTTTTTTTTAACACTTAGTCAGAATAATAAGATATTAAATCGACAATCACATCAATTTTGCCATAAAATAAGTCGAGTCTCGTTTTCTCTTATATCTACATAATGTTAAAAATCGGTATTTTTTCCCTCTCTTTTGACGCAGATCGTTATAATTATTAAAAAAAATCCAGGCGGATCTTCGTATATGAGTATCATTTGATCATAATAAAAATAAATTACGTAGGGTACCCTAAATTATATCTCGCAGATACTAGAATAGCGTCGCTTATATGTAGTATATAGTTTAAGTATAGATAAGGTTACCGTAAGGATTTTATATAAAAACTTAAAAAAATACAAAAAAAGACAAACTAAAACAAGGAAATAAAAAAAAAAATAAAAAATGTTAAAAGACAAAAAAACTAGTGAATAAGTATTGCGTATCTGTTATTAATATTATAAGCTGACACTTACTGCCCTATGAACATTCAATCAATTCGAATAGCTAATTAAATTTATTAGTGGAATTATTATTATTAGGTGTTTGAAATATTATATTAAGTAGCAATAATCAAGTTTAACCTTTCGTAGTTTTGTATGTTTTCAGCCACCACGATTATCTTTGGCACATGCCAGAGATTATTCAAATCAAAATTCACGTTTATTGCCGGTCGTTAACTTTGCAATAACTTTACGCAAGCAATATTTTGATGAAAAAGTTAATTATGTTTTTTTTTATATTTCCAACTATTGAAAGGTTAAATAGGCAGTTACATTAATACTGTAGGATATTTTAGGCTTGCTCTGGTGAAATATTAGATTAATTGGCGCAACTTAATAATGTGATGTAAACGGTAAATTGTATTAAGTAGGTAATATTGTTACATTTTGGCGATCGGAAATGTATTTTTATATTAATAGAGAATATTTTTTCTTAATAGATTGCACTAAAAATAGGTATATAATAAAAAATACAAAAAAATATAAAAAACTGGAAATATAAAAAAAAATTAAGCTTAACACCAATACTTAGGTCTTTCATCTTAATATCTTTAGTAAACACATATAAGTATTCAATTTCCATTTTTTTTTGTGTTATTGTCGATCGTATTATTGATTTCACGTGTTAATTTTCTATATGATTAGTTCTTGCCGATACCAGTTTATTATTTTCAAAAACGTGAAACAACTTGTAGGTGAATCGGCGCAACTAAGCTTCGGAGATCGGACCTCTCAAGCGATTGCCTAGTCGACTAGAGAGACAACATATAGGCCCCGCTTGTACATCCTTGAGCTCTTTCATTTACACAGGAATAACACCCGAGAATGTTTTTTAAGTTTTCAATTTGTCGAAACTAAACTTTTGAAACTATATTCTAAAACTGTACCTGCTTATTAATGACTATATAAATTCTAATTTTATAAAAAATACAAAATACAGTGAGTTTGAATTTCTGAACGTTATAACTTACATGGATGCCTTCCTATGAAGACCGTGTAAAATATGATATTCAGGAATGGATTTTGGTTGGTTAACTATGGGTAGAAAGGAGATATTTATCTTCAGAGATGACATCTATGGGAATGAAAAAACAAAAATTGGGTTGATTAGTTCTAGGTACATATTTAACTTAGGTCCCAGTTCGGCAAATAGAAAACTGATACTACGGTGTATCAGTTTTCCTTTAGTTATTTAGATATAAGTACTAATATTAAATGACACGCAACGTTATATTAATAGGCAAATAGAAGAGAGAGTTACTTAGTTGTTACTAGAGTTATTAGGTTAGTGTAGGTATTATTAGAGCGCCGGTTTAGAATATGGTAGTCTAATACCTATGTTATAGTAAATTTAAGGGTGACTCTTGTGGGGCGTAGCTATTAGGTACCGGCGACCATTTTTCATAGTTCAAATTTTAAATATGATATTTGAACAATGAAAACTAAAATGTTGTCGGTAATGGTTATTTATTATGGGCAGTCGGCCTGATAACTACCATAATTGCCTTTCGGTTTTTAGTGACCGTTTGTTTAAGACGCTTATAAATGAATAGCCATAAATTAAAAGTCTCAGTTTGTGGCCACTAAAATAATATTTGTTCATTTCTGACTATTTCACACGGTATGAGTTTGGTTTTATTTCGGCAATTTTTTATGTTTCTACATTATCATATGTAAATTTCAAATAGGTGGACCATCGGCCTATATGTTGAGCTATTTAATGGTTAGTTTTACATTTAAGAATAAACAAGTTCGTGCGTCGGGTTGATTGATACATTGCCAATGGCCTATAATTTCAAAGGTGGACCATCTGCCAATATTTTGGGCTAATTAACAGGAATTGGCATTTGATATCGCATATTTCTTTCTATCAGCCGTGTGACTCCCGGCTGGCGACATCCTATTACAATAGGGTCACCCCATCTCATTCACACGGGTAAAAGTTGACTAAGAAAAAATGGAGCTTAATACATTTTTGTAATATTTCGTGAAGTCTGGCTATTCTATTATTATGTTTATAAATTTTCATATTGAAATTTCAAAGGTATGTGAAGTTCAACTATCCGCACTGATGAGGCACATGCAGACATATGATGACATCTGAAAAGATTTAGGTAAAGAGCTAAGTTAAAAATTAAATGTCCAATAGTGACGTACCTACAAGGCGACTATAGGAAAAAAGAGGAAACATCGCCGCAGGTTCCTTTCTATATGTTGGGCTAGTTAACAGAAATTGGGCATTTGTCACCCACTTTTCTTTCAATCAGCCGCGTGACTCCCGGCTGACTTCATCTAATAGAATAGGGTCACCCCATTTCTTCCCGTGGATGTCGTACAAGGCGACTAAGGGAATATTGGGAAAAGGGGAAACATCGCCGCAGGTACCTTTCTATATGTTGGGCTAGTTAACAGAAATTGGCATTTGTCACCCATTTTTCTTTCAATCAGCCGCGTGACTCCCGGCTGACTTCATCTAATAGAATAGGGTCACCCCATCTCTTTCCGTGGATGTCGTACAAGGCGACTAAGGGAATATTGGGAAAAGGGGAAACATCGCGCAGGTACCTTTCTATATGTTGGGCTAGTTAACAGAAATTGGCATTTGTCACCCACTTTTCTTTCAATCAGCCGCGTGACTCCCGGCTGACTTCATCTAATAGAATAGGGTCACCCCATCTCTTCCCGTGGATGTCGTACAAGGCGACTATAGGAATATTGGAAAAGGGAAACATCGCCTTAATATTTTGTTTGTTGAAATTTATTCTAGGTTAATCGTTTTTAATTGCACTTACGTATTATGTTTGTTAATCATTAACATATTTTTTATTACATTAAATTCCCGGTCCAAGGCACAGTGGCAAGGAAACTGCTGATATCAATGGCGAGGTACTTATCGATTGTTTTTTAAGTTATTTTTTACATTCACAGCCGCGTGACTCCCGGCTGACTTCATCTAATAGAATAGGGTCACCCCAACTCTTCTCGTGGGTGTCGTACAAGGCGACTAAGGGAAAAGGGTCTTCAATATTTTTTTGATTATATACCCTTTGTATGATCAACACAACATAACTATTTGTAAAAGAGGATACCATCGAGACAAGGACGTAATTTGGAGCGTTTTAAATTTTATTTTATAAATTTCATTAAAGTTTTTCACTTAAGACTAAACAGCTACATGTCTCGGGTTAACACTGCCTATGGCCCAGGTATTTTAAAGGTCTATAGAGGGCGATGACAACTTACCACCGGGACCGTCTGCCTATATATTGGGCTAGTTAACAGAAATAGTCATTTGTCATCGCGTTTTTCTTCGTGTGACTCCGTTGTGACGGACGGAGTATGAGCGTCATCTGTTGAACATAAGATCTTCAAGGTCAATAAAAGCGACAGACGTCTTGATGTTGTTGTTCAGGGAGTGTGCAGTGGAGAATGTTTATTTTAATAGTGTTTGCGATGAGCCGTTTCATCGATAATTTCCTATATCTTGAAGTCTGTTGCGTACACCACTGCCTTACTGACAACAGTTTGAACGCTCATGATAATCGGCTCTACCACTCATATTTATTTACAAGTTGTACCTATATTGATTACAAGTTGTATATTTAGTTAATTTCAATAGAAAAATTAACCTGATCCTTTACCTGGTCTTTCAATTGAGGCTTAAGAGCTTGGGCAGCCCGAATCCAGACCTAAACTAATCGTTCTCTATGTAATTCGAAAGCTTCTAATGAAATGAAAATTTTGATGAAATTAAATGAATCAACATTAAATTCCCGGTTTTAGGCACAGTGGCAAGGAAACAACTGATATCAATGGCGAGGTACTTATCGATTGATTTTTAAGTATTTTTTTACATTCACACAGCCGCGTGATTCCCAGCTGACTTCATCTTATAGAATAGGGCCACCCCAACTCTTCCCGTGGGTGTCGTACAAGGCGACTAAGGACTTCAATATTTTTTTGATTCTTGATCTAACCTTAAAATGAGTTACACAACATAACTATTTGTAATAGGGATACCATCGAAACAAGGACGTCATTTGGAGCGTTCTAAATTTTATTTTAAAGGTCTATAGAGGGCGATGACAACTTACCACCAGGACCGTCTGCCTAAATGTTGGGCTAGTTAACAGAAATAGTCATTTGTCATCGCGTTTTTCTTTCAGCCAGCCGTGTGACTCCCGGCTGATACCATCTAATAGAATAGGGTCACCCCATCTCTTCCCGTGGGTGTCGTACAAGGCGACTAAGAGAATATTGGGAAAGGGGAAAACATCGCCGCAAGTACCTTTCTATATGTTGGGCTAGTTAACAGAAATTGGCATTTGTCACCCACTTTTCTTTCAATCAGCCGCGTGACTCCCGGCTGACTTCATCTAATAGAATGGGGTCACTCCATCTCTTCCCGTGGATGTCGTACAAGGCGACTAAGGGAATATTGGGAAAAAGGGAAACATCGGCGCAGGTACCTTTCTATATGTTGGGCTAGTTAACAGAAATTGGCATTTGTCACCCACTTTTCTTTCAATCAGCCGCGTGACTCCCGGCTGACTTCATCTAATAGAATAGGGTCACCCCATCTCTTCCCGTGGATGTCGTACAAGGCGACTATAGGAATATTGGAAAAGGGAAACATCGCCTTAATATTTTGTTTGTTGAAATTTATTCTGGGTTAATCGTTTTTAATTGCACTTCCGTATTATGTTTGTTAATCATTAACATATTTTTTATTACATTAAATTCCCGGTCTTAGGCACAGTGGCAAGGAAACTGCTGATATCAATGGCGAGGTACTTATCGATTGTGTTTTTAAGTTATTTTTTACATTCACACAGCCGCGTGACTCCCGGCTGACTTCATCTAATAGAATAGGGTCAACCCAACTCTTCCCGTGGGTGTCGTACAAGGCGACTAAGGAAAAAGGGACTTCAATATTTTTTTGATTATCTACCCTTTATGTGATTAGCACAACATAACTATTTGTAAAAGAGGGTACCATCGAGACAAGGGCGTCATTTGGTGCGTTTTAAATATTATTTTATTTTGTAAATTTAATTAAAGTTTTTCTCTTAAGACTAAACAGCTACATGTCTTGGGTTAACACTGCCTATGTCCCAGGTATTTTAAAGGTCTATATAGGGCGATGACAACTTACCACCAGGACCGTCTGCCTATATATTGGGCAAGTTAACAGAAATAGTCATTTGTCATCGCGTTTTTCTTCCAGTCAGCCGTGTGACTCCCGGCTGAACCATCTAATAGAATAGGGTCACCCCATCTCTTCCCGTGGGTGTCGTACAAGGCGACTATAGGAATATTGGAAAAAGGGGAAACATCGCCGCAGGTACCTTTCTATATGTTGGGCTAGTTAACAGAAATTGTCATTTGTCACCCACTTTTCTTGCAATCATCGTGTAACTCCCGGCTGCTACCATCTAATAAAATAGGGTCACCCCATCTCTTCCCGTGGGTGACGTACAAGGCGACTAAGGGAATATTGGGAAAAGGGGAAACATCGCCGCAGGTACCTTTCTATATGTTGGGCTAGTTAACAGAAATTGGCATTTGTCACCCACTTTTCTTTCAATTAGCCGCGTGACTACCGGCTGACTTCATCTAATAGAATAGGGTGACCCCATCTCTTCCCGTGGATGTCGTAAAAGGCGACTATAGGAATATTGGAAAAGGGAAACATCGCCTTAATATTTTGTTTGTTGAAATTTATTCTGGGTTAATCGTTTATAATTGCACTTACGTATTATGTTTATTAATCATTAAGATATTTTTTATTACATTAAATTCCCGGTCTTAGGCACAGTGGCAAGGAAACTGCTGATATCAATGGCGAGGTACTTATCGATTGTTTTTTAAGTTAGTTTTTACATTCACACAGCCGCGTGACTCCCGGCTGACTTCATCTAATAGAATAGGGTCAACCCAACTCTTCCCGTGGGTGTCGTACAAGGCGACTAAGGGAAAAGGGTCTTCAATATTTTTTTGATTATATACCCTTTGTATGATCAACACAACATAACTATTTGTAAAAGAGGATACCATCGAGACAAGGGCGTCATTTGGGGCGTTTTAAATATTATTTTATTTTGTAAATTTAATTAAAGTTTTTCTCTTAAGACTAAACAGCTGCATGTCTCGGGTTAACAGTGCCTATGTCCCAGGTATATAGAGGGCGATGACAACTTACCACTAGGACCGTCTGCCTATATATTGGGCTAGTTAACAGATATAGTCATTTATCAGCGCGTTTTTCTTCCAGTCAGCCGTGTGACTCCCGGCTGAACAATCTAATAGAATAGGGTCACCCCATCTCTTCCCGTGGGTGTCGTACAAGGCGACTATAGGAATATTGGAAAAAGGGGAAACATCGCTGCAGGTACCTTTCTATATGTTGGGCTAGTTAACAGAAATTGGCATTTGTCACTCACTTTTCTTTCGATCAGCCGCGTGACTCCCGGCTGACTTCATCTAATAGAATAGGGTCACCCCATCTCTTCCCGTGGGTGTCGTACAAGGCGACTATAGGAATATTGGAAAAAGGGGAAACATCGCTGCAGGTACCTTTCTATATGTTGGGCTAGTTAACAGAAATTGGCATTTGTCACCCACTTTTCTTTCGATCAGCCGCGTGACTCCCGGCTGACTTCATCTAATAGAATAGGGTCACCCCATCTCTTCCCGTGGGTGTCGTACAAGGCGACTAAGGGAATATTAAAAAAAGGTTATATCGCCTTAGTTTTTTGTTTCTTGGCATTTATTATGGGTTTTATCGTTTTTTATTTCACCTACGTATTATGTTTAACTTTATTTATTACATATTTATTGATTACAGCAATTAACCCTTCCCATTAAAACAACCGTTGTGACCGACTGAGTATGAGCGTCATCTGTTGAACATAAGATCTTCAAGGTCAAAAAGCGACAGACGTCTTGATGTTGTTGTTCAGGGAGTGTGCAGTGGAGAAAGTTTATTTTAATGTTGTTTGCGATGAGCGGTTTCATCGATAATTTCCTATATCTTGAAGTCTGTTGCGTATACCACTGCCTTACTGACAACAGTTTGAACGCTAATAATACTCGGCTCTACCACTCATATTTGTTTACAAGTTGTACCTATATTAAGTTCGTTTCAAACACCCGTGTGACCCGGCTGACGTCGTCTTATTAGAATAGGGTCACCCCATCTCATCCCGTGGGTGTCATCCAAGACGACAAAGAGAAAAATACATCAATCATGTTCTTATTAATTCGGAGGGTTTAAAACAACAACTTGGGCATGATTTGATAGTTGGTTTTATGTTATGTTATATTAAATTCAACATTTAAATAAATTTTATAGCACAGATATTGTAATAGAAGTGTAGCACTGTACTAACGTATCTCAAATTCAAAAACTAATTTAATTCTACAATCATTTGCTAATGTTTATTCCACGGACATTTTTGTGTGTGTGTGTGTGTCAATCGCCTTTTCTACATTTCTGTAACAATTTAGAAATGCAACCTGTATGATTTATTTCCACGATTCTGAAATAGTATCACACGTGTGTAAATTTCTTATATAATTTTGTACTAAGATGTGATGTCGAAGTAAATCAATGTCGTATAATTTAAGACTTTGTGTATTATCGTGTAATGCTTTTAGATTAGAAATCGCTGTAATTGAAATCAAAATTAAATGTTGAAAAACCAGTCTAGGTATTTACTACCAATTTGTATTGATCAATGAAATTAATGTAGAAATTTAATTTAAAATAAAAACAGTCAAAATTGTAACAGTTTACTTGTAAGCTTTTCAATTGTAAATTACAATTACGAAAATTATTTCAAAAGTATGATCCAGTCTCATGTAAAATGAATAAGGATGAACAACATCGATATAAACGAGCCTAATTTTTAAAGATTTTAATTTTTCTTTATTACTTTACAGTCTTTTACTGCTTTACTATCTACTTAAAAATGATAAAGTCGCAGGCTAAGTAGCTCTGTAGGTTTTACCTACCTACTACTTACCTAAATGTAAGGCAAGGTGAATGATGCAAAAATTAAGATTTTGTTCATTAAGTATGATTTGTGTAATAAAAAAAAATTGATCATGAACTTTATTGGTGAGATCATCTTTTGAAGACCATCTTTTATCAAAATTTAGGTTAGAACGTAATTAAACCTAATATTAATTCAGTCCTGTGTGTATGTGAATGGACCGCCTTTACTGGACGACACGATTGTAATATGTATTTGTTAATTTACAAATCAATTTATTTTGTTTAAATTACAGCCTCTTTGGCTTAAAGGTTGAATCAAAGAAAATAAATTCTATACAAACGTTTAAGCGTTTTATATTTCATAGAATACGAAATACAAGAATTTTCAATTTAAACGATGCCAGTTTTCGAGGCAGATAGACGATCAAAATTGATGACTGCTAAGCCAGTTAGTTCATATTTACAAATATCGTGTCGCTTAGTAAATGATATAGTAGAAGGCTAAGCCGAATTTACCTATTGTATATCAATAATATTTTGTTCTCTCTTTCTGTTATTTTCTTCTATGTATTACAATAAAAAAGAACTGAAATTCTCTTCTATCAGGGTATTAGGTCTTTTGATGCTAAGTGAAATAATTTTCAATTTGTTTTTCTTTGGAATTACATCATAAAATTACAATTGAAACATTGCGTTGAGACGAAAATTAAATACTGATTACAGATATTGGAAACTTACTAATTATTGTAATGGTTAATGGATGTAAGAAAAAATAAAATAAATGACTTTTGACCCCAAAGTGTTGTTTCAATGCAAAATCAACAAATCCTATATAAAATAAGTCCTGTACATTGCTGAAAATACTTATGGTGTCAGAAGACAGGGTAAGTACCTATCTATTAATGTCGGAAGCTGACCAAAAGTTGGTAAGTGTCCACCGCAGCGATTCCGATTCAAACAAAGCCTAGAAGCCACTAGTATTTGGAATCAAATAAACAACCTGAGGGCGACACCTAGCTTAGCGGGTAACTACAAAGTACCCTACGAGTACCTTATTCAACTGGAGTTTATCTCATACATCCATATTTTCTTACCGGTCTGTATGTTTGTAACCATACAGCTCCATAATGGCTCTTCGGGTTTGAAAGGCACGAAGGTGAGATTAAATTCACCACGAAAACAGGTGAAACGGCGAGGCAAAAGCTATATATGAATGGTGTCGATATCTACTTATTTATATCTTACATAATTAGCGATATTCGCAGCAAAAAGTATCATACCTTACACTATACAGGGCGTCCCACTGATATGCCACATGGAGGGAAAGTACCTTGAATGTTGTAGATTTCATTGATAGATAGATTTCATAGATTGTGTGTATTGTGTCTTTAAATTATTTTAAAGTGCATTCATAGATATTTAAATAATTACATGGTTGAACCGGACATCGAACCCGCTACACGAGAAAAATAGTCAGCCTGTAGCTTTATCATAACGATTGAAAGGCTTCATCACAAGGATGATTTTTTGCTAAATAACAGTGTCAAAAATAAAAGGAAGACCATGAATTTAACATTTTTAATACAAAATTAATAAATTTATCATATTTTCAAATTGAGTCCTTTCCTGTTGAATACAAAGCTGCACTCTTTTGATTATTTCGTTCCCTGTCGATTTTTTGATCTTGTTGTGGTGGTAAGTTCTGCTTGTAGCTCGTGGACACTTTCATACTGGTTCTTGTAAACTAATTTTTTTACATAACTCCATAAAAAAATATCTAACGGGGTTAGATCTGGGGTGGTCGGCGGCCATCTTATTTGTCCAATTGTCCCGATCCAGAGATGAAAGTGTTCATTGAGATAGTCCCTTGTTCTGTGACTGTTATGAGCCGTAGCCCCATCTTGCTGAAAAGTAAGGTTTTGTCCTTCTGCAACCGGAAGATTATTTATCTCATCACTACACTCAAGTATACCTTTTAGTAATACCTTTCCGTATTCAAATGCCCTTCGTAAAAATGTACTATGAGGACCCGGTTTTTTTCAATCCCACACCGGCAGTTGAACGAAAAACGCACTTGATTATTAGTCTCGCGGACGGTAAGGGATTCTCCCTGGACCAAATGCGATTATTGTTGAAGTTTGTCTCGTCTGACCAGATAATATTATTTAGAAAATACTGATCCTCTAGGATGAGCCTCTCGATATCATGGCAGGAAATAAGTGGTTTCAGCATCATCAGGCAGTAGTTTTTGTACTAATCGCCCTTCAATGTAACTTCTGAATTTGTATTTTTTTAGTACTGTTTAGTTTGCTTTTCGAAATTCCGATTACTTTATTCACCTTCCGTCACTGAACTTTTAAGATTTGCCTCAAAGTATATCAAAATGTCGAGTTCATCGTCAGTGTTTATCATTTGGTGCAGCGGTTGTGGTAAGCGATGATCGAAACGTCCCAAATTTTGCAGACTATCCACCAGCCGTTTCATAATAAATCGAGATGGTGTATTTCTATCAGGATATCTTTCGCGGTGCCATTGTAAGGTTAATGTTATGTTTTTGTGGTTCATAAAGTATGCTTCCATTCAATCAAAATTGTTTTGATACGCCATGGTTATGTAAATTCATAATACAATGCAAAAATCCTGCAATGAAAATCACATAAACAAAAGAATAAAAGTTTCCCTCCAGGTGGCATATCCGTGGGATGCCTATATACTTCGAACTATATATGAAGCGGTTCTTGATATCTTAATAGTATTTCCATTTGCCGAAAGATACCGGTTGATGACGCCGTAAAGTTTCTCATGAATGTAGACATTATTTATTAAATAATAGAATATGATTTCGAGATTTTATCATCTCACGAGAGGTTGCCACCACTGCGTATGCCAGATGGCAACCTGGCCCATAGTGCTAAAGAGAAGGCTAACTAGCTAGCTTTTAGGCTCCTTGGACGTCCATAAGTCGAGTGAGCCAGATGGTATACTGGCAGTGGTTCTGAAGCGGTGTAAAATTCGTAGAAAATTGCCTACTCTGTGTCCAAAAAGGGCGAACCGACGAATTAGAGGCCGATCGCCATCACCTTCCTTCTCTCATAAGTGATAGAACGTGTGACTAACACACAGCTGCTGAGGTACTTGGAGGATCACGACTTGTTGAGTTACCGACAGTATGGCTTTCGCCACAGTCGCTCGACTGGTGATCTTTTAGTGTACCTCACGCATCGTTGCTTACTACCCCTTGAGACTCGAGGTCAGGCATTGGCGGTGAGCCTAGATGTAGCGAAGTTACAAGCGTATGGGCTTCCTGAGGGATTATGCAAATGGGTCGCCAGCTTTCTGTCCAGCAGATGCATTAGAGCCTTCGTCGACGGTAGCTGCTCCAACTCTGTTCCTGCTGCATATTAATGATATGCTTTCTATAGCATTATTAAAATAGTTTTTTTTTTATTATATATTGAATCGTTAGAATAAACTATATTATTTATTACATATTTAACGAGTGAATTCAAACTTTAGCAGCGATAAAGGACAGTAGGCGTTTGAATGTTATCCAAACACACCTCTTGCTTTGTTGATCCTCGCGTCGACATCAATTTTTGTGCCATAGCTTCAATCCACCATGCTGCCGAGATAAGAGAATTTACCAACCTCTTTAATGGAAGCGGTGCTTATGGATGTACGCTGAGTTTCCAGTGTCAATGCGCATATGTTTAGTCATCTGCACATTAATATGTAGGCCATACTTCGCAGAAATGTCAATTAAGTCAGTTGTCTTTCAGAGAGGCCCCTTTTCCATTCTGGGGAGACCTCTTCAGTTTCCTATATTTTCTGAAGCAGCGGAAACAATTAGTTTCTAAGCAGGAAGTAGCCAGGTTGGATTGTAAGATTTCCGGTGTTATGGAAGTCGTTGCCAGGTGCTTTGCCATTTTCGAGCCCGCGCCATTAAGACTTCGTCGTGAGTGGGCGGGTGGATGTCAATGTTAAGAGCAGAAGAAGGGGGATGCAGAATTGAGTCCACAGTGCCAAGGGAAGCAGTTATACTAAAAATGGAAGTGTTTTTCCACCTATGTAGTTGCGAGGCTGTATCGGTTATTATAACCCAATTTCCATCTTTCATTTGCTGAGAAGACACCTTCTTTCCACTTAATGCTTTTGTGGTTTTGTAGGTACAGCTCTTTCATATTTTCCGTTTTATCAGCGTGTTTAGAATGGTTACCGAGTTCTGCAGCTATGCGGCGTCTGTTAGCTCTTACGGTAGAGTTGTAATCAGCAACAAGGTGTTCTTTCTCTCTAGGTCTTATTCGAGGTAACTATTGTATATACCACTTTATTTCATTTCGGTCGTTGTTGTTGTTCAAAAGTTGTTTTGTTAAATCACGAATCCCTACGCACATGGAGCAGCAAGCTCGCAAGATTCTTAGTAGGTGCTATAAACTTTGGCCCACCTGGTATTTATATCCATTTCTATGACTTCCAGTGTGCTAATCTAGTGCTGCTCTAACCACGAACATCTATCGACAGCGTATCGTTATCGTATCGAGTGCGACGAGCACGTTATGTGCCGTGTAAAATTTTCCATACAAATAAACTTTTGGGCGCACTAGCTACAAAGACGCTACGCTTGCGATAGATATTCGTGCTTCAATCGGGCTCGGGTAGTAGTGCGTGTGTTTCCGCATGCTATTCAAGGTCAGGATGATTGCACCGGTCCTCACAGTCGCCGACATCTTCTTCGTCGTCGACGAAGACGCCAACGAGACGTGGCCTCCACCAGGCCGTCGCTACTGGGTACGCGGACGAATGCCTCGGCGCTTCGCATACCCAGCCAGCAGCGACGGATAGGAACATTGTGGGGTTTTAGTCAGTAGGAGTCTGACATAATCCAGCCGCTCCCCTCGGAGTCGCCAGGTACCTGACGAAGGGTTTCCCCACATAAAAAAATGTTCGTGCTTAGACCTCTGTACTTGTAATTGCTAAGTTCCAATGTGAAGTAATGTATTTTATGTGTTAGTCTAGCAGCTTCGCGACTCGAAATCTTGAAAGAAACCCTTTTTGTGGCCCATATCCGAAGTTTAATCTTAGCTACTACACGTATACGAACACTATACGTCAAGCAGAGTACCCTGCCATTTTCGACTGATTTCGTCTATTTGATTTTCTATGCGGCCATCTTTCATCGTCCGAATGTTCCAGCATCCAATCAGAGACCTGTATTGAGGTAGGAACTCTACTTCACCCCACATCCTATCAGACTCATGCCAGCGTCTCTCAAGAATCGATACTATCTCTAAGCGAGCTCCAAATGTCTCGATGCTACTCGCGATGATCGAAATTCTATCAAGACGGTACGTTCGCGGAGTGTCATCCTGATAGGTTTAGATCTCGCCCTATAATGCAAGATTAGTAGACGTATACAAAATCTTCTTCCAACCTATTCCTTACTAAGTTTACATAAACATAGAGAGACTGATGTTATGTAGGGAATATAAATACATCAAAGCGAGCTCCATCTTCAGCCTCATCTTCACTTACCATCAGGTGAGATTAAGGTCAATCGCAATCCCGTTAGAAAAAAAAGTTAATAAAAAAAACAGCAATGAAAATATTTCATGTGACAGCAGATCTCAACAAAAATAAACTAAGCAGACGTCTGGAAAGGCAATAGATTTTTTTTATCTAGGAAAATAACCAAAGCGACTACCTAACAAACCTGTTGTACATGTAGGCTTAGTGTCCTCGAAGATTTATAGTATAGCTCGGCATCAATCATCAGTTATCAATAGAATATACTTATTTAAAATTACAGTTTCAAATGCTAAACTTGCAAAAGTATTATAGATATTATGCCCGTTTTTATCTCTTTGGAGCGTTGAGGCAAGGTACTCATAAGCAAAATAGGCTGCATAGTGACTGGCACGGCGCGGCGGGGAAGTAACTATATAGAATACTTTTTTCCTAGGAATTCGAGAAAAAGGAACTGGCGATGCAGGAGCCGTGTGTAATATTACACGAACCATTTCGAGCTATTTCTCACCCCTGCAGAACACGAAAAGTATTAGATATATGAGATTTGGCACATTTATTAATCCAAAATTTCAAAAGTGTTGCTCAAAAAGTTATTATATAAACGATATATTAACATTTAAAAACCTTTTTTTTTTAATTGACTCACTCACTCACTCATTGAATTAGAGATCAAAAACCTAACCCACTACCTCAATATGACCTAGATACTTGATTTTTGGCATCAAGGTAGACTATCAAGCGAATACAAAGAGACAAATCTAAAAACTGAAAATTATTGATAAAATTACAATTTACCTAAAAATTAAAAAAATATATATTAGTATCAATGAATTTATAAAAAATTTACTTAAGTAGGTGAATACACTGTGATTTTATAATCGCTTTAATCCCGTGGTTTTATGTACTCTATAACATATTCTATATCACTAAAATTAAAACAATAGGGAGTGATAATGTGATACTCGCAAAGTGCATGAAAACAGTTGTAGCGCCACGAGTTCGGTATCTATCTCTATTTGAAAATAAAGATAATAGTAATGTGGATGATGTACTTATAGCTTAACAAAATAATTTGGTAGGTTCTAGTTACCAGTCGTGACACCGCTCTCATCATCAATCCAGGTAATTTATCAGACAATAAATTGAAATCGTGGGGCCTGTGAAATTTCTATCAACAGTCAATCACATATTATCAATCAAGTTATCATTACAAATGCTATTTACATGTTTACAGGTTACCCTACGCCCTACGATGAAAAAAGTTGTCTGATCAAGAACTACTGAATATTTTTTTAGGTTTTGAGTACATTATGTATATCATTATTATCTTTATTTTCAACTAGCTTTCCGCCCGCGGCTCCGTCCACGTGAGCTACATTTTATATAGGGCTCAGAAGTGGGATAAAAAGCCTATAGCCTTCCTTACTAAATAGGCTATGTAATAGTGCAAGAATTTTTCAAATCTGACCAGTGGTTCAACCAAATAAACAAACTTTTCAGTTATATAATATTATAATAGTATAGAAAAAATCATTTAAAATAATCATAAATGGAACGCAAATGCTGTCACATCAATTTTGTTACCAATGGTATCCTATAATCACTGTATTTAGTTCCAACCACGTTATTAAATTCATAATATTAGTGAGCTTCACACTCTTACCCTCATCCATTTACATCATTTTAAAACATTTCTTCATGCATCACCATGTGTACACTTTTTATCCATGCGCCCCGTAAAAGTTAATCGATGATTAATATAATCGCTTAATTTTATTTCCACAGTAGTAGATATATAACTTTCAGTCATATATTAATTATAACTTATTTATTTCATTATACTTAAATGTTATATTCATATTTTTTGAATTAGTTATCTATTACTTTATATTCTAATTTTTGCCCTTTTCTTTATTGTTCGGCCACCTATCCCTACCTAACCCACCTACCTAAACCCTTTCTCATCGCAAGTTCACGTTAAAACCTCCCTCCCTTCACCTCCTTCTACGACCCCATTGTTAGAATATTTCTTTAATATCGATACGATATCAGATATGCCACAATAATACTGTTGATATATATAATAAACATACAAATCAATTTAAACAAAGCTATATTTCGAATTATTCGCAACAATATACATTAGTCAATTATCAATATAAAATTTTGTAATTGGTAACTATGCTAACACACCAATCAGTTCCTGGTATTTCTCTTAGGTTAGGTTAGTTAATCTTAGGCTTACATATTATTTGTAATAAATTACGTTTTATGTACAATTTACGAACTTCTTACTAACATGCCCACTATCTTGTTGTATATTTAATAGTCATGTAATATACATTCTTGGGAATGCAGTCCAGTACAAAGCCTTTGTTTTTGTAACCTTATTATCCTAATTTGATTGTGTTCTGTTTTGTGTGCCAAATAAATAAGAAGGCATATTTGTGGTAAAAAAAGAAAAACATATTTTTACTCATCTTATTTTCAGATTTTTAGTTTTTATTAGACACTTGGGTCTTGAATAAATCTTTGTATCAAATACTAAAATTATGGATGGTTAGTTCATCAATTCTCAAAACATTTAATACATCAATAAAACTACGATCAGCCTGCTGACGCATATTCTCAGTTAGCTCACAAAGCGTGAACAATCGCCACAGGTGGGTGGCTGGTTGGAAATATTCAGGGTGTTTGAATACAGGTGTTCCTGAGCGTATGATAGGAGGCGGTTGCAAAAGATCACCAAAGAGTAAAACCTTTACTACTCCAAAGAACTCGTTTTGATGGTTCTTAATTTGCCTCAATCGGACTTCAATCATACACAGCATTTGATTTGATACCATAAAAACATCATCGATAATCAGAAGCTCCGTCTGGTTCCATTGCCGTAATTATTCGCAAATAGTTGTCCTTCTGTACGTGCGACTTACCGGTATGGTATGGTATGTATGGTAGCTAACGAGAACTTGACTTCTTCCAACAGACACTGTATTTCCGATATTGAAACTAATATGAAATTACAAATATTTTCGGTGGCCATCATAGATTTGAAATTGACATACAGTACAGTATTCTGAACTGACACACCTACAAAACTAAAGACATAATTATAACTTTGCTCATACTACCACGTTACATTGAAGAGTTGTTCTGTAATAAATTAATAAGTGCAAGGGCCCTGGTACCCATAACACAAGTTGAATCTTACTTTGGGTACCAGAATTCAACAAAAATTTAAAAGAAATAAATATATTATTCTACTAGTCCTTTTCATTTGATACCGATATTGAGGGGGTTGTGACAAAATATGTAAAATCCGCCATTTTGAAGCGGGGGCCATCATGGACTACATCAATACTAAATATTAGAAGGGGGTAAACTTTTAATTACTAAATTAACAAATAGGACAAGCTAAATAAAACCGTTTAAAAATGGTTGGTTTAGTGTCGTTTTTGGTACTATGGACGCGATACTTACTCAATACTGCACTACATATGTGTAAATAGTTTGAAATTCATTTATCGATAAATAAATATCTCCGATGGTATGTATGGATATCATCGTCATATCAGCACAGAGATGTCTACTGCTGAACATAGACTTCCCCCTTGGACTTCCACTTCGAACGGTCCTGAGCCGTCCGCATCCAGTAGTATCGTGGTCGTCCCACTTGGCGTTGGTCGCTACTCGAGAAACTTTCTTCCAGAGGTAAAGAGTTTCGGAAATTATGACTCCCAGTCTTATACTCTATATTTTATATATTGTATAATGTACCCTAGGGTTCAATGTTTAAGGCCCATAACTACATTTATGCCGTCACTATTGCTGTCTGTCATCATCACCTTCAGTTTCAACTCAGAACCTGCTACGCGGTAACTGCGCGAGGCGGGGAAGTTCATCACGCCATTCTCCATATATCAGGTGATCATATTTTTTTGTAATTTCTTTACTCAATCTTATCTAACTAAATCCGAAAGTTGAAGAAATGTGTGTGTGTATATTTGTTAGCACTCAGCTCCGTAATGGCTGCGTCTCATCGGATTGGAATGTTTAATACTAATAATAAAAGGTAACATAAAAAGTAAGGATTGCACGCTTTTCAGGTAATTTTTTAAGTGCCGTTAAAAACGCTATAAATATTTTTACTTACCATTTTTTTATAAGTTATTTATTAAGATTATAAGAATACAGAAAAAGCAAAAAAATTAAGTGTGAAAATTAAAAAAAATTGCAGCTGATCAAGTGGGGAGGTCTCAAAAAATTGGCACGTGACTATACCCACGATTCCAACCCTCCTAGCAATCTGAAAAAATATTATCAATCTAGAGTAATGTCGCTATGGTTGGAACTATAGGCTGGTAAAGGCCATGTTTTTACCCCGCGAAATCGTTAAACTTTGCACTCTATATTGGAACAGGACAGGCAGATGAGCGAACATTGTTCTAACGGTGCTTTACATTTTACTTCACACTAGCTTCGTATGGTATTTCAGTATCTCTTTATTTTGTAGTCGCAAGACTCCAGGTGGGTCCTACTGCCTGGACCACACGTCCGTCGTGTCGGACTGCAATGCTGTCGGCCACGGAGCAGTGCGTCGCAGCCCCATCATGTTGCATCAAATGGGCAGCAGCTCACTCACTCCAGTCTCTCGCTTCCCTTGAAGTATTTTTGCATTTTACCTTCCATCACGCACATTTCGTTATAAGTATAATCCGTTATTACTTATATCTACCATAAAAGCTAAGCCAAACTTGGACATATGCCCGGCAAATTTTAACCTTCGTTACACATCCTAACACTTGCGAAAAGTCTTGCGTGAAAATCTTATAACATCAACTGAAAACATTCAATTGTTTGATTAATTATTATTTACAATTATATAGAACGAGATATGGAGTACCAGTGTCGCGAGAGCTTCGAGGTTGACTACCTTGGGGCGATGGTCTTACGATCTTCCATTGGCAGCTTATGGGTACACCAAGTAAGTATTCATACTAATTCTATTTGTTTAACGTGTAGTCATGAATATAAAATATAACCTCAAAAAAAGAAACAACTCCTACGGCGAGCCGGTGCAACGAGGCCTCGAAGAGCGGATATCACGCGTGATTGCGTAGTTAGCCAACGAGACAGAGCATAGATGCCGCAGTGAAACGACGTTTGCCCGTGAGCCCTAGTTGATGTAACTATGACACGACATACATTGCTACAAAGCATACACTAGTAAAGCATTGATGTGAATACGTCTTTAAATTGTAATTCATAGTGGGAGGCAATTCAGAAAACGAATGAGAAAGAAATCAGGGGTACCGTTTGGTGTTGCAGCTAGATATCTATCATAACACCCATACCACCAAAGGCACCAACATCACACTAAAGGATCAACAAAGTCGTTACGTTGTGTCGCATTGCGCATAGCGCAGCGGTGGGGGAAGCCGCCATTTTGAGGTCGTTTCACTGCGTCACATAGTTTCTGTTCATTATAAACTTTGACTCGGGGAAGCTACGACGTTCGTTCGAGTTCCAGCCTTCAGCTATCGGTAAGATCTATCGTTTGCGTACATTGAGCATAACTGTGCAAAAATTATAGTGGATACATACGGTGTTAAAGTAAAAAGTTCAATATATAATGCATTGTCGGCATATACTTGTCAAAATGACCATCAAAATAGAGAACGTATGTGGTTGGAAAGGTTTTCTGAAATGCAATCTAGTGATAAACAGCATATGATAGAGCTAAGCGGTGTCGGGAGCTTAAAAGAAAGATGGCGTCCGAGCGGATCAATGGCGGTGCAGTATATGGGTGCGGCCGAGCCTTTGCAAGTGGATGATGTAATCGATTTTATATCAACTCCAGACTGCATAGACACCGATTGTGCGATCCGATTATGAGGATAAATTGATTTCTCCTAAATCCGACGAAGGGAAAATGCTGCTATCACAAATACAGCATGGATGATGGATGAGACATATGTACAAATATACTCAAAGAAAATATTACGCGTTACGAACACATATTTGCTACACCTCGGCCCATTCAATCATTATTAATTGTGATTTCACAATGTAATAATATAAAAATATTTTAAATAAGCTAATGCGAAGTTCTCGAAATGCATTTAAATGCGAATTTCCTTCAGAAACCTACCCGCGCGCACTATCGTTTCTCAAGGTTTCATCCCAATCGGACGGAAATGGAGTGGAGACAAATAAAAATACTTATAAACATACAAACATTTACAAGAACAAGCACTGATTGTGGTTATTTCATATATGTCGAATGTATGAAATTAAATGAAATATATTATTTCAAATAGGCTTTCACGGGCACTCATGAATGGTGGATTCAGAGGGAGACTGAGAAGAGCCTGGAAAAAGCTGTATTTGAAGAATCATGTATCAGCTACTTCAAAAAGCGGTCACGTGCGAGTCAGTGTTGTAGACGAATGGTTCCGTGCCACCGTAATATTTTTTACAAAACGCCGAATGAAACTTTTGTTTTACGGCATAAAGTAAAATTGTTTAAAGTAAAGTTAAAAACTAGGGATGTTGTGGATATGAAATTTCGGATACGGATATATGAATATTATTTTATTGGATCCGGTTACGGTTACGGATGTGAAATTATTTCGGATTGTCCGATAGTTTCGGTTACGGGTATTACATTTTTTAGTAATTGTAATCGACACAATACTGAATAATAAATAAGTAATAAAAAAACTAAATTATAATAAACAAAAACAACAGTTTGTATTCATACCGTTTTAAAGGAACTATTTTGACGAAATTCAAAAGGACACAAACATGGAAGTTATTGGCACTACAAGGCATCCAATTAGTCAGCATTTTAAAAACCGTAATTATAAAGCAAATCTAAATAATAAGGGCGTATAATATCCGCAATTATCCGAAATTTTTTGTATCTGATTCGGTTACGGTTACGGAGCTCCATAACCTCCCACAACAACTAAACTGCATTAAATAATGCTCAAATTTTACATACGACAAGACACGAGATTTTAACATCCAGAATAATCTGTCGTAAACCTCTGTGCCTCATTCTATAACATATAAATGTTATTGCAATAAGAGTTTTCGAGATCTCATAGGCACGTTTTGGCAGCTAAGAGTGATATAAAAATAAACCCTATGGCATTATAATAAAGTACATCGACATCAATATACAATTTTTGTATACTGTTGAAATGATAAATAAATAAAAATAATAAAAATATTTACCATTGAATAGATTAACGTTATTTCAAAAACAATTATGAAATTCATTATTTGTTGCCAAAAGGCGCCCTTTAGATCATAACAATTTATTTAGCTTAAGCTTCAGTTAGCTTCATTGTCACAACGATTTATGCATTACCTAGCTGTTCCACGCATCCCGAGGATTAAAGTATCATATATATATTATAGTATATATGTTATTCCAAAGCATGCCCATTTATGTGCCAAGTTTAATCCAGATCGGTTAAGTTGTTTTTCGTGAAAGGGTAACAAACATACAAAATATTGCATTTATAATATAGTAATATAAAATTATTTACTTACGTCGGGTGCACTGGGAAAGCTGCCAACTGTTCCTTTTCATTTCATCAATGCAATACCAAAAGTCTCCGAAATAAATTACTATAACATATGGACAGACAAAAGGACATGACGAAATTATAGTGGGCCATTTGGTAATGAATCCCTTGGGGGATCATTATTTCGCATACAGTAATTAGTACTTCATTTGTATTGATGCAAATGTATGTGACTGCATTCTATATTATTTGTGTCAATTAATAGCTACTTGCCCCGCGGTTTCGCTCGCGTTATGGGGGTCTAAATGCTTCTTAATTTTTATTTGTTTTTTTATTTCATGTCTAAATGTTAATAACCAAATAATAAATCGAACCCCACCCCTTTGTTAATGAAGAAAATACACATTTTGGAACATAGAATTAATAAATATCCTATGACATTGTTTACACATTATCATTTGATCACAAACTAAGGCAAAGCTTATAATGCAAACCAGCTAACTGATATAGTAGATAAAGCACTTTCGCTGCCTTCCAACTTTAGTATCTGATGATTCTTAGAATACCACTCTAATCTTGTGAATGTATTCCAGACTAGCAAGCAAGAAAAATAGCAGTGCAACAATTATGAAGATCTTCAGGTGCTCTGCAGTGGTGATGGCGAAAGAATTTCTTCTGCAAGATTGCAAGCTACTGAACAAAGACTGTATCCTGGGTTCACCATGTTCATACTGAGCTTCATTGGGACCATAGGCTCTGCCACATGTATGTTAACTGCAACTTTTATACTTGCTGTTCAGATTGATGCAGCTTAGAGAAGCGTTTGCGGCCGCTACCTCTCACACCCCCACCAGCAGTCAAATACGCTTCCATATCCATAATTTTATCACTCATAGTTCGCTATAAATTATATTGCTGATTTGTATTACCTATACGAGAAAAAAAAATCACATTTATTTTATAAATATTTGAAATACAAAATAAGATTTTGGTTTTATCTGTATAAGTATTTTTAAAGAATGCTTGTATTTTTTTAATAAATTCATTTACAAAATAATTCAGGACAGAATCTGTATACCGTCCTTTTTGTTCGCTGGAATGATTAGGAGAGCAACACGGTCGCCACAGTACCTGCCATACTTTTATTTGTTTCGATAAGTTATCGCTTAACATAGGCATAATAAAACATTAAGTGAACGATGTTAAAACATGTAATTATCTAAAAAAGTGTAAATTTCATAAATTTTATCCCTTTCATTACTTTTGAATCTGTCATGGATATTTTTCGCCTTTCTTATTACCTCACCTCACTAGCGCTAGCGCCCCTCCGACTTTGACCTTCGACGTCCCACTTGAGTTCGCAATAACGTGTTCGTGTTTTGTGAGTATGCTAGTTTAAACTAACCCACTTCCTTTAGTACAAATTGAATTACGTTTTAAACGCGGTATTCTTATGTCGTTTTTAAGAATCATTCATAAAATAACGTTTTCTAACGCTTTATTGTAATTAGGCATTAAAAAAAATGTGCTTTTGAATGCTAATAAAAAGATTTACGATTTAATTGATCGTGGCACAAAAGGTTTATATTTCTTTTGAGAGGTTTGCATTTGTCCACGCTTTTATCGCGTTAAGTGATACGTTAAACAACCGGGACGTTTTAATTGTGTTGAAGTTTCGTTAAAATTGACAACTGCGTTTGTACATACAATTGTTGTACTTTATTATTGGACGAGACAACAATTTGTTCCACGGCGGTCGCTAGTTAAGTTCTGAGGATGTTCATGCTTTCGGCACCTAACCTAACGTTTTTAGACTGTTCTGCCTAGCGAGTTGTAGATGCATTATGCGAGTTGCATATTTAGTGACTTGGGCATTACGCAAATTTACAACATTCCTTTTTATTACTCAATTTTACTATTTTTCGATTTAGATACCTGCTTAAATGTGTGATAATAAAGACATTATATTTTAAAATTATTTCCATACGAATGAGATCACGTAACCATTTAATAATAAAAAACGAGATTAAAAAAATTACGAACCATATTAAATAAATTTAGTTTTTATTTGAAGGTCAATTTTTTTAATAAAATATTTTAATATCCTAATTATGCGCTTAGGCCTCATAATCATTCCACCTAATGCGAAAAGTCTCCATGCGAGTTCCTTTTTATTAGTTTAAGCTTCTCGATATTGCATCTGCCACATCTGACATGAGGTTAAATGTAGATCCAGTCATGAGACATTGAGAAAGTGAGACAAGCATAGCTGAATAAAGCGAGACAACCTCTTGTCAAATGTGGTCGAGCTTAACGATTAAAATAATGATTGTCTTATTAAAAATACATATGTTTGTAATCATCAAAATTTCACATAAAATTATTAATGCTTTTTGTTATCATATTTACAATGCTTAGTAAATATAGGAATATAATATTTTAAGAGTCGATTTGGACGTTAAAATTTTGTATATCGGCAAATAACAGATAGAAGAATCAAATGCGCAAGTGATACCGGAGCTAGTAGATAAAATACTTTTAGTAAAAGCTGTGCATAAACAATATATATACAGGATGAAAACTTTTAGCGGGGCAGTAAGGCGAAGTACCTTATCCGTTGCAGCTACACGAAGATGGTCTTAGGAGACTATCCATATCTTTTTATGGAATTGTGATCCCCATTCACAGATTAAAAAAAAATTACAGGTAGCAAGAAAATAGCCATTGTACACAATTTTTTTAAGCCAGTCGATCCTGTTTCTAATACTGATCAAAAACTTGTATGGGATCAACCATCATTGGAGTACTCAAAAAGTCACAAATTGCAAAAATCTTTTCTCGTACATTTTTTATGAAAATTTTACGCAAAAGTTTTTTTTGTGACGGTTGAGATCGTTTTGTTGACTAAATAATAGGAACACATGGCTCTATTTCTTGGCCAGTGTGTACTCCTGATCTGACGCCTCTAGATTTCTTTTACAAAAAGCAATACGATAGTGTTCAAGAACTTAAAGACTCGCTAACCACAATTTTGTATGGTATGCATCCAAATAAATTGTCAACAGCCACTAGGTGGGTACAGAAACGAATCAATTTATGTATTCATCAAAATGGCGGTCACTTCGAGCACTTGATATCGTAGGGCAAGAAACAGCAAGATTTTAAATAAGAATAACATCATCAAGTTATATCAAAAAATATAAAAATAAAATTAATACGCCTTCTTTTTGATATGTGTAAAATTCTATGTAATCAATACAATACAATATACAAGTACTTTATTTGTACAACAAAAACAATAGAAGAAGTAATATAAATAGGTGAATAACAGAAGTGTTTACAAAATAGGCGGTCTTATCGCTAAACCGATTTCTTCCAGACAAGCAGGGGTAGCAGGATACAGAAAAGGATAGCAGGTGTTGCACGTTCCGACATATAAAATAGAAAAATAATAAAAAATCTATGTTAATAAATACTTTAATCTTATACTAATAAATTCATTCAAAATAATTTGTCTTTTATTTTATTTTTTGTATTACAGCTGCAAAAATTCTTTACAAAATGTAAGGGAAAAGTTTTCTGCAATTTGTGACTTTTTGAGTACTCCAATGATGGTAGGTCCCATAGAAGGTTTTGATCAGTATTAGAAACGGGATCGATTGGCATAAAAAAATGTTTCTGTAAAATGCCTATTTTCTTAACTGTAAATTTTTTTGAAATCTGTGAATGGGGATCACAATTCCATAAAAAAATATGGATAGTCTTCTAAGACCGTTTTCGTGTAGCTGCAACGGATAAGGTACTTCCCCTTACTGCCCCGCTGAAAGTTTCTACCCTGTATATATATATAAAAGGTGGGATTTGTGCCTCTTATTTTATAAGCATACCTTACCCAGTATTAGTATATATGTATAGTTTGATAAAGGGTAAATGTAATTTAAAATTAAGAACCGATTTCTCAATCGACGGAAAATCTGGAAAGCGATATTTCTTAAAACTGCTGTTCATTTAAATAAACAGTCAAATGCCTGTATCTGGCCATTGTAAAATCAATCCTAATTTAAATATGGGACATTCTCAGGCGCTATTTCTTAAAAAAAGCAATAAATTTCATAGATTTCCGCCATATTTTTGTTAAATACCGTAACGCTTATCCGCCTGTTCGTCAGTTGCACAGTTGCCTTTTGCTAAAAACATCTGGCGTTTATAAATGCAACAATAACACCATTAAAAATAAGATTGAATACAATTATGTATGACAGTTGCTAAATTAAGGTATTTTGTTATTGAAGCATATACCCAAGGGCCTAATACACGTAATTTAAAACCGCACTTGCAACATTGTGGACTCCCAGTTGTAAATGGAGTGAAATTAACCCTTTTTTTGAGTAAAATAACAGTAAGTACAGTACAGTAATGATACGGTAGTAACGTAGCGTCAGCTGCACTCCTTGCGTGCGTTTAAATTGCGAGAATTAGGCCGTTGACCGAAAATGAACCCAGCGCTTTTTAACCGATGGCGTGACAATCCTGTCGGTGATTTTCTTGTTGAGTATTGATGTAACAATGTATGCGGTATTCATTATACCTTCGAAGCATCTCATCTGCTGTTTGGATTTTAAGTTAATTATTTTGTTTATAAAATCTTAATGGCGACTGGGCATAACAAAAATTGCCAGAGGAAAAATGTGTGTTATATATTTTGAGGTGATATTTGATATCATTTTACCTACAACTCTACTAGAAGCATATGCCTTATACATACAGCTTTCCATTGGTATCACTGAATAGGTTTTTTAAAAACATCATGTTGTTTCCTTGACTTGTTTAAGAATTGCTCAAGCGGAAAGTTATGTTGGATCTACATTGCCGACTAATGTATGCGATGGGGTGAGAGCATGTTTAAGGTAAATTCACACGTTTCCGAGAGATTTAAAAACAGTTGAAGGGGTTTTCGAAGTATTGAAACCCCGCTTTTTGTAGTTCTGTTTGGTTTGATACAGGTCTCATCAATTTAGTGTAAAAACTATAAATATGCATATATTAAACAGTTTCAAAGTGGATTCATATCACATGTATCATACATTTGTCATTGTAGTACCTACTTTGAAACATAAGATATTTTCATACAAATTATTAGTTATTAATGAATCATTAGTTAAAATGTAATCTACATAATTAGTTCGCTTGATGCTGTCGGGATTTTAGATCTGTTCCTCCAGCAAGCATCTCCTAGCAAAAGATAGGTACCAGTTAAATGCTTGCTTCTGGTTAGAGTGTTACTTTTTTATGTTCGAATAATATACATAGTTGAAACATTATTTCAGCATATGGTTAATTGCGGTATGTCTTCCATTAAATACTTGGTAAGTTATTAGATGACATAAAATAGTCGGTTAAAGAAGTATATTAGAATTTTTTCTTACCACGTATTTTTTGGACACTAGCAATTTTCATTACAAAAATGTATCTTTAAACTTTAATGTTATTTTAAAATAATTTAAAAAATATATTTTTTTAAATAAATTGCTTTTTTATTAATATCCAGTTTCTTTAAATTTGACGAACTAAAATAATATCCATTTTGTTTTTTAGCTTAAGTTATATATCATTAATTAATGACGTCACTTGTCAAAAATACCTAACGAAGAGCAGCTCTGCAATGCGACTTGAATAATGCCTGGCATCTGTATCTCCATTATTCGGGCCTTCTAGGTTGCCATTCCGATCGGTAGAACATAAATGTTGTTATTGAAAATTAGATTCCGTAGATTCGACCCAATCGATTCGGCAGCCGGAAAGCTCCGAATTTACACGATTGTCAGCTTTACAGGTGACGTCATTTGACAGAGAAGTCAGTTTAAAATGGAAATAATTTTGATGAAATAATTTTCGATATTTCACTTCAATACATAAAAGCATCAGTAGGTCAGTTTCATAGTTTCCCTATTTTTGGATCTAGATCCTAGACGCTAGTCATTTCACATAATTTAGTATTAGCATGAAAAAAATATGCAAGATATTTTTAATACCCTTTCTTCTATAGTGCACAGATGATTTCTGTTTTACCCACTTTTAAACCTATGGGAATTTCAAGAAATATACAATCATAGTTCTAGCGAAATAGCTTAGCGGTACTTTAGCGGTTATGAGCTTGGCTAGCGGCCGAATGCCCAAGCTTTAATTCCTAGGTTCTAAAGTAAATATGTAGATATACCCGAAACTGGCAATGTGCCCGCAATCTCGACAATGGTCACCGAGTGTTACTTGCGGACCTAAAATATCAGTGTGAACTTAATGGAGCCTAAGGTGCCAGGAGAGAACTTGGAGAGCCGAATCAGTTCATCATCCGCGAGCGTCCAGTATTCCAAAGGTAAGTTATCTATTTCTTATAATTATAATTGTATGTACCAATACTCGTATCATACTCATGACAGTGGGTAACCACGACATCTCGATATAGGTGATACTATTATTTACCGGTTTGTAAATCTATCTGCATCATCAGATTTTCGTAGTATTCCAAATATTAGCCCAAAAAAAAGGAACAAGATTACTAACTTTAAACTGCAATGTACTACTAGAGGACGCTACGAATGTTATGCAATTAGACTATAAAGGATTCTTCACATATTAGCGATATTCATACCTATAGCAGTGCCACCATCGCAAATTGAAACTTAAAAGCCACCCTAATGGTGTCATCACGTGGAAATTACCATTAGTCTACATAGTTGACAGCCCGCAGTTGTTACGCATATAAAAACGTTCGAAAATAGTTTAGCACCTTACAGACTACTGTTCCAGGATCCAGTTGACGTTGGGTAGGGGAACAATTGGCAATTTTTAGTATCACGTTGGCTGTTATATTATGATGGACGTGAAGGCAGGAGCAATTTGTCCCGATGCGTTATTATGAACTGAACACTCATCCACCGTGAGATAGTAGTTTGCGGACTGCACCTTAAATATATGTACCGAAATCGCCAGTTGCAGGGTGTTCGTCGTTGGCTGCATTTAAGAAGAAGGCAATAACACATAACAAGGCCTAGTAGGCAACCTAAGATCAAAATGAACATTTTTCGCAAAACGCGGTTCGGCTATGTCACGTTATGGTATCAATACAGCACTCTCTAGGAAACCACGCCATCTTGTTTCCATTGACAACATTTCACAGATAACTTCTTCGAGTTCGATGATATATCTATTTGGTTTTATAATTTGTAGTTAGGCGGCTATAACTGCTCTGCTCCTCTAAAAAACCGTAGCTTAGTGGCCCATTTACGAAAACCTATATCTACTAAGGTAGGCATTGGCTCGTGAAAATTGGCATTAGTCTAGTAAATAATTCAAAGCCGCTTATTCAGTAATATTTAATAATATTGCAAGGGCATTCATGAAGGTCAAATCTACTTCGGAAGTCAGCCTGAGGGGAATCGGCAAGAAACTCAGCAAGGTTACATTTTATAATGCGACTTATATAGCCGTTGATTTTTTTGAAATGTTTACTAAAATCGAAGTACTGAACATAAACACTTGCAGCAGCAGAATAACAGCGTATATTAGTAGCCGTCTCCCCTCTAAGAGTTAAATTGAGACGAGATCGCCCCATTGTCATATTATCTTGTTGACCGTTGAGCTTCGTCGATTACATGAGTACTTTGCATTTGACCTCAATGGGCAATTGTATTGAATTTGAAATGAAACTCCGGCTATTGAATTACCCTTTATTTGACCTACTCGAGCTCATCCTTTAGAGAGGAATAAAATTGTACTGTTTGTTTATATTGTTTACGCTTCAGTTGGCGTAGAATTCGTCTACCGATTACTCTCATTCTATATGGAAATAAGGTATGGAAAAGTAGAAGCAATTAGTTTTTGTTAAGTATTTAGTGATTAAATTATTAATATAGTCAAAATAGACAGTTTATAAGATCTGTGCCTTTACCATGAGTTTTTAACGTACGTACTCGCTAGCGACGGCGTAAAACATTTCTATGGCAAAAGTGTACAGCGCCACTAGCCGTCACCTAAAGAACTAAAATCGATAGTACGAGTCGATAGGTAAAAAACCTATCGAAATATAATCACTAGCGAGTAACGTTTTTTAGCTTTTGCTATAGAAATTCGGTAACATGAGTCACAAATTTGACAGTTGCTATCGAGAAATACTGTATCGATAGTAGTTTACTCGCTAGTGACTAAAGTAAGTTTCGATAGCAACTCATGGTAGAGGTACTGTTACTAACTGTTACATACCGGTAACTTCTTTCATAAGTGCCTTTCTGAGACCTGAACAGAAAAGACTATTTGAAAACTACCCGAGCAGTCTTAGATAACCCCGTATATCGATCACAATATACCTCGTCTAATAGATCAATTAGTGTGCGTTTCGCTTGAATAAATCTCATCTTTATCTATTTAAATAAGATGAAAACAGAAAATAATTTATTTTATATATAATATCTTTGAACATTTTAGCTATGTTTTAGTTTTGGGCTCCGTAGGTAAATGCCTAAAACCATTTACTTCAAACTGTGACATTTTTAAGTCGATTATAATATCACTACATAAATTACGCGCGTTCTCGTGACTTTAGATTTTAAACGAGCAATGCACCGCAACTTGCTTGTCAATATCGCCATGCCAACTTACACCTGAGACCGTACAGGATCATGGACCAGAAATCGAACCACAACCAAAATAAACAGAACATCGTACATCAAATGCTGAAATGGAAAATATAAAACTTTGTTACAAATCACAAAAAATATATACCGATACATAAGTCCTCAAGAATATGAAATTCCTATTTATACCCCATTAAATTAGCTATCTATAGTCTACTTAATCATCCGTTAAATACTAATTATATAATTAAATTTGTTAAAAACATTATTTCAAAGTGTACACATGAATACGACAAGATGATACGAGAATTGAAGAAGTATTATAACTATAACTACATTACTTTAAAATTAAGTAGTACCTACAATTATATTAACTTATATCATAGAACATTTATGTGAGAGCACTCATTATTGTCTACATAATGTATGAATTCCAATGTTGCATGTATATCATATTAGCTATCCCAACAGGCATGATCCTGAACACACACAATAAATTTCATCAAAATCATTCCAGCCGTTTAGGAGGAGTTCATTAACATACGCATGAAAAGAAGAATTATATGTATTAAGTCTAACTGTCACAACAAACGTTGTCCTGTCAAAATACAAAAGTTCAAGAAATAAAAACAATGCAGAAACTTAACCGCAGCGCCATCTACCAGGTTCGATTGTAAATCTAAACCACTTAGACTTACTGGAACACACACAATAAATTTCATCCAAATCATTCCAGCCGTATAGGAGAAGTTCGCTAACGTACAGACAGAAGAAATATATATATTAAGACTAGCTGACTCGGCAGACGTTATGACATTACTACAGTATCGTAGATTCAAACAACTATCTATAGATATACCTACAGTCAAACCTGTGTATGTGAGAACTGGGTGGTATGCGAGAGCATTTGTCTAGTGCTTTTAGCCTTTCAAACCTAGTAGACCCTCAGATATTTGTGCATGGACTGCTACTTATGAATAACTCTGTTAGCGACAGTCAAGTCTGAGAAGGCTCTGCTAAATACTTATTGGATACTCTCGATAGGTTGCAGAGGCGCACTGTGCGCATTGTCAATAATGCAGAGGCTATTAAACTACTAAGTTCTGCAATTGCGCAGAGACATTGCCTGGTTAGCCGCATTTTACCGACATTATTATGGGGAATGTTCTGAAGAGCTTTTCCAACTTATACCTTCCTCTCCTTTCCTCTCCAGAACTACACGTGCTGGCCTCAGGTGCCATACTCACACGGTACTTCCAATACCGTCACGCACTAAGTGGTTTGGTAGCACATACTTGTGCCGCACCATAAAGTTATGGAACTCATTGCCGGCTCACTTATTCCCCTCTTCCTATGATCCCGGGTTTTTCAATCGGAGCGTGAAAAAGCATATCTGCAGGCCGACAAGGTGAGGCTGATCGGCGTGTGACTTCGGCACCTCGCCGATGGGTCTCATTTTTGGACTCCATTGCTGCTTCAGATCGGGCTGGGTGGAGTCATCTTGTTAGGCTCAAATAAAAAAATAAAAAAAACAGAGAAACAAAAAAAATTATAAGGATTTTTAAAAATAGAAGTGTAAGATTGATTGTTTACTATTTATGAGTAAAACACATATAATATAATACACTTTTGTTCACAATTGTTCACTGCGTATAAAGTCAAATTATGTTACTGCGCAAATGATACGCTATATATGATATCGATAAACGCGGGTGAAACCGCAGGGGACAGCTAGTTGATTATAAATTAAGCAGAGTAATCATACAGTTAAATATTGTTTTTTGTCGCAGACCTGTGTGTTTTGTGCTACCTATGCGAAGGCAGACATAGTATATAAATAAGCTAGCTATTCCTCACGGTTCCACTCGCTTTGTTTTTCTCCATAGCATTGGCTATATGAGTTCCAAATTTCAGCAAGATTAGTTTAGTAGTTTTGCCAAATGCGCAACAAACAGTCTCATCACATTTGTAATGTCTATTTCTGGGTAATATTAATACTAAAATATTAATATTGCAAATATTTATTTGAAAAAAAAAATCCATATCAGTTATCTTATTTCCATGGTACAAGCTTTGCTGAGTTTGGGAACATATTGCCATGTGTAAAGAATGTCTCACAATATTAATTAAGTATTAGTTAGGATAGGTCTTTCTGTCTATTTATTTATTTATATAAGACACACCAACAATGTACAATCACAATTACCAAGAATAACAAAAAAAAAATACATAATTGGCAAGACATTAACGAGTATATACACTAATTATAGGCATGTACAACATTTTAAGAATACATATTGAACAAAAAGAGAAAAGCATACGGTAAATTTGTTAAACAATGCAATTTATAATAAAAAAAATTTATATAGAACACAACAATAAAGAACAAACAATAATATTAGTTACAATTATAAGCCAGGTGGGTTTCTGACTTCCTGAGGAAAGCACAAATAAAGTGCCTAACTTGATAAAAATTTTAGTGAAAGACATCAATATCAGGATTATTGTTAAAATTATTATATAACCTAGCCATCCGCAAAAAGGGATTGTTGAATGAGACATTAAGTGACGTGGTTGGTAGACGAAAAAGGTGAGGCTTCCTGCGTATATTTTGCTTGTTGATTTTGAAATTGAAGTACGAGATAATATTTGCGTCGATCTGTCCATTAACTATTTTAAACAAAGTCTGTAAGTCATTAAATATACGCCTCTTTTCCAGACTCATAAGTTCAAAGTGTTGCTTTCTATCCACATATTCTGGAATGGACTTACGGAGTCCCGACCTAATACTAATGTACCTGACAAAACGCTTTTGTACTGATTCCAATCTATTAATATGGCTAGAGTATTGGGGTGACCATATAATAGATCCATATTCAAGCACACTTCTAACTAGGGAATTATATGAATAAAGTATGATCATGGTTGGAATTTTTTTGAAAGGTCTATCAGATGCCTTGCATACGTATCTTATTGACGAACAATAAAATCAATTATTAATCTCTCCCGGCTGTCGGTCATCGTCCGCCACCAATTGAATGCATTAGTGGAGTGAATTGATTTGACCGTAAATTAATATTGATTGGCAATGATTGTCCTCAATATGTGCCAAATGACGCATATCAACCAAACCAATTACTATACAATTTTATTAAAAATAAAACTAGCTTGTCCCTCAAATTATTTATCCATTTATTGAATGTTATTTATTGTCTAATAGCGGTCCCCAGCTTCACTCGTCCCTTTCCACCTGGATAAAAATATCCTATGTCAGAAATGTGCATTGGCATGATTATTTTCAGGTAGGTGCATCTGCATTTAAATATTATATCATCATCATCATCATCATCATCAGCCTATCTCCGTCCACTGCTGGACATAGGCCTCACCTATATATAAATATTATATAGCTACTATTAAAACAAAATAAGTGATATAATTTAATCTTACAATAGTGCATCATTATGATATTAGTAAGAGATATAAAATAGGCAAGCACTTTTGCATTATAATTTGACATTATTGGGTTAACGATGGGAGACGTGTGACTAACGGCTAAAATTAATATACGATACTAATCTAAAATCGCAAGATTGAAGTAGAATTTTGACATTACGTGTATTAAAATTACTGTCAAAAGGTTCATCAATCCATGGATTTTCGATCGGGGTTGCATATTAATTTTCGCCATAAATGGCCTGATAATGAAGTTTTTTTTTTTTTTTTAAATCTTTATTAATTTTATAGAGGGATTATTCATGAAATGAATATGTCACCCTCATTGTAGATACATTTTAGGTACAATACAATTACTTATCTTCTATTAATTCCTATTTGCACTAATCTATATAACATTCTAGCAGCTTCCGATATTGGAAACGCAAGAATACTGTTACATTCGCCAACATTACATATATTTATATTATAAGTGTAAAAAAGAGCACTCCTTTCGACTTCATTTCGCACACATTCCATCATAATATGGAATGCATCCTCTATCGTTCCACATTCAGTGCAAAAAGGAGCATCAACCTTACCCATCAAATGAGCAAAACTATTTAAGGGAACATGTCCTGATCTAAGTCTAAAAGCTGTCACTAAGTCCATTCGACTCATACGCCCACTTTCTATCCACAAGGAACCAAATCGGTTAGATGGAATCATGGTCTTAAACCATATCCCTTTGGTTAAGGACCTTTCATCAAAGTATTCTTTCCACATTTTAGAGCATACTTCCTTAACCTTGTAAAGAACCTCTGAGGAATAGGGTAAACAGTTATAAGGAACACCATGACTCGAGGCCTCCCCAGCCATTCGATCAACCTCTTCATTTCCAAGTAAACCTATGTGTGACGGAACCCACTGTAAGATTACAATTTTGTTGTTGTCGATAAGTTTGCAGATCAATTTTATAATTGTGTATGCTATCGATGTACCTCGAAAGTTCGAAGTACATCGAATTAAATGTTGGAGTGCACTTTTAGAGTCAGTAATGATAACACATTTATTAAATTCAATAGACTCCATGTAAGATAAAGCTTCTGCTATGGCGATAAGCTCAACCCTCATAATAGACGTTTTGCAGTGTATTTGAAGCTTAACGTTAAGGTTAGTTTGTGGATCAAAAACAGCAGCCCCACTACTCTGGTGATCCATTGACCCATCCGTAAATATTTTATAGTAATCTAAATACCGCTCTTGTAAAAATTGGTTACATATTCTATATAAATTTTGAGTATCATATTTTCCTTTTGGTTTAATTATGCCGTCTATATTAGTTTTAACTATATTAAATAACTCTATTTTGCTCACCCAAGTGTTCAGAGAAAATATTTCCAGTGTTTTACTAGAGTGGACAGATACTGAATTAAATTGTTCATGTATTGCGACTAAAAGTGGTTTCTTTTTGGGTCTCCAATATGAATTTTGCGTAAGGTTAGTCAAAGTACTTAAAAGGTCTATTGTTTTATTGTTGCTAAATGATTTTAGTTTGAAGTAGAATTTGCCGGCTAGATAAAATCTGCGAACATGTAAAGGCTGAAGAGAAAGCTCATATTCCATAACGTGGATTGGAGTACTTTTGACAAAACCACCAATAATTCTCATACACTGATTTTGAACACGGTCTAACTTCTTTAAATGCGTTTGACAACTGGAATCGTAAAGAAATCCTGCGTAGTCCATCCTGATACGAATAATGGCTAAATATAGACGTCTAAGATGTCTGGGATGTACTCCCCATCCAGGACCCGTAAGAATTTTGAAAATATTGGAGAATCTCGAAGTTTTATCTTTCAGCTCGTTAATATGCTTGGCCCACCTTAAAGACCTATCCAACCATAGACCTAAATATTTAATATTCTCCACCACCTGGAGAGATTCATTATTGATCCTAAGGTCGACATTGCCTCTAAAAATATTTGACTTAAATATACAGACCTTACTTTTGGAGGATGAAATATCTAAACCTATATCAAATAATAACCTATGAAAAGTATCTAAAGCGGTTTGTAATTTTCGAGAAGCTTCAGCTACGTCGTTGCTGGTAGCATACAGCACAAAGTCGTCAGCGAATTGTGAAATAAATACGTTCCTAACCAACTTACAAACATGGATCGAAGCGATATTAAATAATAGCGGGGAAAGGGGATCACCCTGTGCTAAGCCTCGACTGGTATTCCGACAGATGCAATGATTATTAACCGAAATTTTTAAGTTTCTCTCCACTAGAAAATTCCAAATGTAGCTACAATTTTTTTGTCCAACTCCAAGATGGTCCATAGTACGCAACAAACTAGTTATATCGACGTTATTATAGGCATTGTCTACATCCATAAAACATCCCACAGTAATACGTTTGTCTGAGAATCCTACTTGTATTTGAGATACTAACCTAGTCAGATTATCCAGAGAAGAACGACATTTTCTGAAACCAGTAGTATTATTACTTAAAAAGTTATGTCTTTCTACATACCATTCTAGTCTTTTGACTAGAATATTGTGAAATACTTTACAAGGACAAGATATCATGGAAATTGGTCGCAGAGAAGATATAGAATGGGGATCTCGGCCAGCTTTCAGAATGGGGATGATAACAATGTCTCGCCACTGCTTTGGTACAAAAGAAGTGGTGTAAAATTTATTAAATAATTCAAGCAATAACAATTTTCCATTATCTGGAAGATTTTTCAGCATTGAGTAAGAAATGTGATCGCATCCCGGAGAGGTGTCTTTATGACGAATAGCGCGTTCTAATTCTTGAGATGAAATCATACCCTCTAACTTCGGGTTGGAAGATAAAAAGTGTGGATCTTTTGGAGCAACATAATCTGGTGTCAAACTATGTATCATCTCATACGCTTTATCTTTACTAATAAAGTGATTCGGAGATCTATAACCTTTCATCCATTTAAGTCTTTGCCATATCTCACTTTGTGACGAAGTTTCACATAATGAAGAACAGAATATTTGCCATGCCTTGCTTTTAGCAGCTCGAATCATATTCTGTGCAACACGTATTTTATCTTGAAGAATATCTAAATTACGAGGAGAGGGGTTACGTCGGAATTTTGATAAGGCTAAACGTCTTTCAGCAACAGCTTTTGAAAGTGTACAATCCCAATAAGGTTTAGGTTTAAAATTATTGTCTGGATTCGGATTAATTTTAATGATAGGAATATGACAATCTGCAGCCATGTAAAGAATTTCTACAAAAATGTCATAGGCTTTTTGTAAATCATCCGGTAGTTTTAAATCATTGAAAAGTTTTTCTAATAAACTTCGATAGGAAGACCAATTTGCTATTCTATAATTCCTGCGAAAATTATTGTGTGTATTAGTACTAATATTAGTTGATATTTTTATAACCCGATGGTCACTGCCGAGAGTATCATTTAATACAGCCCAGTTTAAATTTAAAGCAATATCTGACGAGACAAAAGACACGTCAGGAGAGGATTGTTGCAATATCCCATCTACTAATTTAATGCGAGTCGGTTCCCCATCATTTAATGTAATAAAAGAATTATCTATCAAGGCATCAAATATTTGATTACCTCTTGGGTTTGTCTTATTTGACCAGTTAGTGTGGTGGCCATTAAAGTCACCGAGAATTAAGGTTTTCTTATTTGAAAGCGAAAATAAGTACTCCCAGTCAAATTGACTAGTGCGAACATTAGGTGGGCAATATACAGATATTATATTTTCTATGTCATCACAGTTAAATAATTTAACGTATACCATTTCTATGCCCGTGTTATTGCTCTGTACATGGTGAATATGTGATTTAATTGATTTATGTGTTAAAATAGCAACGCCTCCGTAACCGTCATCCCTATCTCTACGATATGTGCAATAGCCACTTACAGAAAATAAGCTATCTGGTTCTAACCAAGTTTCACTTATAGCTGCAATGTGAATGTTATCATTAAATAATATGTTTTCAAATATTGTTTTCTTATTCCTAATACTTTGCGCATTCCATTGCAAGAGTTTTAATCTTACACATCTACTTTTGCTTACTGATGAAATAATCAATAAAATATTTTAAAAGAGGCCAGTCTGCAATGTTATCGACAACAACTAAAATAAACCATTCAACACAACATTTTAACATTTCCTTCATTTTCGACTCGATGGAATTTTCTCTAAAAAATAAAATTTCTTTCAACCTGGACAATAGTTCACTAAAGGTTACACTTTTCTTGTGGGAGTTTTCCGAATGAGTTCCACCAGTTTCATCATCCGAATTTGAATCCTGCCCCAAAGGAAAATTTCTTTCGTACGTTTTCGGTTCCTTTTTACGTGATATCTTCGACTTAGGCGGGTTATTTTTAGGTTCTGGTTTTACAAGTACCCTTTTAACAATGTCAGAAAAGGACGGTGAATCTATGTTTTGAGAGAGAATAGACTCCATACCTTCAGGAACAATTTGGGTGGACTGCTGAAATGTAGTCGGCTCTTTTATACACACTGGGGAAACTGGATGAACATACATGGTCAGGGCCCTACGATAGGTACAATTAAATTCTTGACATAATTTCCCTTAATTTTTTCTCTTTGAGATATGCTGGGCAAGTCTTCATTAAGGACATGTGGTTTCCCTGGCAATTAACCTTTATATTAATTAAATGTCGTAAAAAAGGTGCATCGTTATCAGCAGGTAGCTGCTCGGACAAAAGGTTCGAGCCGGGCGGCCGGCCGCACGGGACAATAGATTGCTTACTAGTCGATGTAAACAACTATTAAATCCGCTGAGAACACGACTACTTCGTACGAATACCGATACGACACTGTGATAATGAAGTTAGGAAAGGAAAATGGTATAATGGATTTTTTTCCACATAAGAGGAGATGTGCACCCCCTTGCACTCTCCTCCCAATGCCCAATGCAATTCGGGACTATAATCCATCTTTTTGCCAAGTTTCATCCAGTTCCGTACAGCCCTTCAGAGGCCAAAGCACGAACATCTATCATAAGCGTAGCGTCATCGTTTCGAGTGCGCCAAAAAGCGGGTTTGTGTGAGAAATTGAACTTCGCGCACACCGTGACGTTGCGCGATGTTCATATTTCCATAGCATTGGTTTTCCGCGCACTAGATACGATGACGTTACGATAGATGTTCGTGCTTAGACCACTGGCCTGGTTAAGCAACAAACATCCATATTTCGCATTTGTAATAATAAATAATAATAAGATTCTAAAACGTTTATTATATCTTCCTTGGATGGACTTTGCAGATAAAGCTGTTGATTTTCTAGATGTTTCAGTAAAAATCTACTATGCTTTCCTACTAATATCTTTTTCACGAAATTACTTAATGGATGTGAATGACATTTGGCACACACGTCGTTTATAGCCTGAATTAATACATAGGATATTTTTTATTCTGAGACATTTTCTCAGAGTTCATTCCTCTAGAATCGGATATAACCACGGGGAACAGCTAGTATTAATACTATAATGACACTGAAATATACATCTCTCATCGCAGGAGGATTTTGAAGAGTTGCCTGGAAAATTATGACAATTGAGAAAAATATATTGTTTCTTTACCCACGATTTGAGGACGCTTTACAAAGTATGTTGGAAAACGCTAGTCTAATTTGTGAAAAAAAATACCTTTACGCGCAGTTGGTGTCAAAATTAATTTAACGGACAACAAAGATGATGGATCTTTGTAACAGATACTTAAAATATTAAAAAGTTAGTGTTTTTATCTATAATAAAAAATAACCTTCCTATTAATTTAATATTTCTTACATAGCCAAAATAGTTATGTATGAACCTATTTACATTTTACGATTAATTTATACTAGCTATCCTGCGCTGTTTCACCCGCGTTCCCGAAGGGCTTTATAATTTCCCAAGTATCATTAGAGAGAGTAACAAAAACCCATACTAAATAAATAAATATTGTAGGACATTCTTCACACAGGTCCGTCTGATACCATACTTTTTTATTTACTTTATAATTTTAGGTTACCATCAGAAATTAGGATCTAAACAAACAAGTAAGTAATTAAACTCAGATTACTTTTTTTTGGGTCAGTTATAAAGTAAATAATATCTACTGTTAGTTATTTCCCATCACTAGTCATGACCAACTGACATCTGTCAGGATCGCATTCTTTCGTAGGCCGCACTTTAGTAATAGCGTAAAGATGCATAGCAACTGGTGCCATAAACTGGTAGAAAAAGTACTTGCTAGTAGTAAAAACTACTATTCAACCATTTTCTTCGTCATAATTTCTGGCACCAGATTTGTTTTCTTTTTAACATTATTCTCCCGGTGTCATGGCGTTCAATGACACCAAACTAGCGCCACTCTATGAAAGTTCGTTTTGACATTAGAGGTCATGAAACTTCGTAAAAATTTCCAGTTGCCTTAGAAGACAAAATCGTTGTACTTTCATACATATGTAATAATAATTTTTTTTTTACATAATTTCTGGCACCAGATTTGATTTCTTTTAACATTAGTCTGTCTCTGTCAGGGCGTTTAATGGCACTAAACTACGTCACTCTATGATAAATCGTTTTGACATTATCCCATGTAGCTTCGTAAAAATTTCCATTTGATTTAGAAGGTACAAATTGTGTAATTTATTCTTTTATCGATTAGTAGTCGCGTTAAGACGCAAAGCAACGCGTGCCATAAACTGCTAGAAAAATAGTACTTGCACTTTAATACTTTATGAAATAATTCAACCTTTTTTCTTGGTCATAATTTAATGGCACCAGATTATAACATCGCTCGTGATTCAATCATTGAATGCTTCGCTTGCTCAGGATTCAAAATCAGCACTCACAGCAAAAAAATAATAAGTGAAATAATTTTTTAAATCGGTCCAGTAGTTTCGGAGCCTATTCAATGCAAACAAAAAACAATCAAATCTTTCCTCTTTATATATTACTAGCTGTTTCCCGCGGTTTTACCCTCTTTCCCGTGGGATGTCACATGTATTATACATAAAATCCTTCCTCTTCAATGACTATCTATTAAAAAAAGCCGCATCAAAATCCGTTGCGTAGTTTTAAAGATTTAAGCATATATAGGGATATAGGGACAGAGAAAGCGACTTTGTTTTATACTATGTAGTGATTAATTTCGTAAAATATTTTAAACGGAATGTCCGATTTCAATAATTCAAAAAGTTTTGAGCAGGTATTTATTTATTTGGATAATTTAATTAATATAAAGGTTTGAATTATATGGTCTGATTTTGATATGCATTTCTATCAACTTTTAAAATGTAAAAAAGGAGTTATAGTGACATAACTACAATAGTTGGGCATAATATGGTCTCGCGTAGTTTTTTTGTAGATAACTAATACGTTCCATAATATTGTAGGACATTGTTCTATCATCAATACTTTCCTCAACGCATGCGATGAAAAATATTGTTATGGCTAATTTTTTTTATACTTTGGGTTGGTTTTAGTAAGACTTTCTGAGGATCTTGATTTTTTTCTAGTAATATATATAACCTAAGTTATTCAGTGATAATGTAGCATTCTAACGGTCAAAGAATTTTTGAAATTGCTCGAGTAGTTGTTAAGTTTATTCGATACGTACAAAAATACAAATATTTCATCTTTATAATATTAGTTTTGCAAATCAATGTTGTATGCATTTTTTTTTATTACTTACACAATAAAATACTTCAACTAATCACATCAAATCCTACTAATATTATAAATGCGAAAGTTTGTGAGTATGAACGTCTGTTACTCCTTTCACGCAAAATATTTCTCTTTTCTTTTTGTTAACTTTTTTTTATGTGTTATTTTTCCCTTTGTCACAAATAAATTTGTTTCTTTCTTTCTTTCAAAAACTTCTTATCAGATTTGGGTGAAACTTGGCACATAGATAGTTTATAACTTGGATTTCTATTTAAATTGGAACGCGGGTGAAACCGCGGGAGACAGCTAGTCTATTTCCATTTATTCACCGATCCTACGATATACAAAAGATGTAGGTATAATATGATGTACTACCCGTGCGAAGTGTACGGGTCGCTAGTTTTATATACATACTAGCTGACCCGGCAGACGTTGTCCTGTCTTAATTATGGATATTGAATTCAAATCTTCCGATAGAAATTATAAGTAAATTATTTTATCAATATTATACCGAGCCATGATTTGCAGCGCGTATTCAGTCAATCGCGCCAACTGTCAAACAACTGACAATAATGTCAAACAGGTAACATTAAAAAAGTTTATACTATCAAAAATGCTAGTAAATAAATCGCTTTTCTTAAATTTTCTAATTATCCGCGCAACTTTCTTATTTTTTTCTTTCATAAGAACCTTCTCCTGGCAATAACAAACATAACAAAAGAAGAATTAGAGAAATCTGTCCAGCCGTTCACGCGTGATGCCGTGACCAAGGGAAATAGGGATTCATTTTTATACGGGTGTTCAATAAGTTTTGTCGTTCGATAAGAGAGGGCGTTGCCACTAGCCCAATTTTTTTTGTTTTGTTAGTACACTCTTCATACGAACGTATGTGAAGTTTCATTTCAATTTGTCGATTCATTATTTGTTTACAAGCCATTTAGTGTCGTCGTGTCACAGTATTTTTTTACGATGGAAAAAATCGAATATCGTGCAGTGATAAAATTCTTATTTTTGGAAGGTGTAGCAATAGGTTAGAATAAAGGGCTCCTAATAACAGTATTTCTCACAAAATATGTAATTTGAAATCCTAACCTTCTAATGACATTGTAGCAGTTTTCATTGCCTAAAAACACGGATAAAACGACATTTTCTGAAAATGAATCCCAGCTAGATCGATTTGACGCCCCCGAAACCACCTGCATACTAAATTTCATGAAAATCGTTGGAGCCGTTTCCGAGATCCTAATCATATTTATATAGATAGATTAGATAGATTCAACATACTTCTTCTTATTCTAATAACACCAGTTTTTTAACATTATTCTGCCAGTGACTCTCTATGATGGTTCGATTTGACATTAGATCCAATGAATTTTCGTTAAAATTTACAGTTGCAATAAAAACCGTTTTTGTACTTATTAAACACGATGAAACGGTTACAGCAAATGGCCTGGTATTGCAAATGACCATAGGCTGCGGTGACCACTTACAATCACGTGGACTGCCCTGTCGGCCTAATTGACGTAAACAACCCGAAACCATTGTTCGGTGGAAGGGTAATTTGTAGTTTCCGTTGACCACTAAAATGGGTCCTTAGTGCCTAAACAGACGGTCTGCATTAGAACTGCCACCTGCATACCAGCTGCGCAGTCAGTTAGCAGTTTCTTAGGTATGATAACTCGACAAGAACATTGCCTCATTATGCTGCGATTTGGTAGCGTGCAATTTAACGCTGACCGTCTGTTAAGACTGTAACTATGCTGGGCTTATTGAAAGAAATAATCAGAAGTGAATCTTTTGTATTACAGGGAAACATTGTATTTATTCATAAATTACTTGAATAGACATAGATTTAACATTCATTTATTTTTAGTCACACAAAAAGATGGAAGATAAGAATTTCAAAGCTTTACCATAAGAAGTTACACTTCCAAAAAGAATTAAATTGTCTTAATTGTACAAACGGAGGAAATTATACTTATATAGGTTTCTATACATTTTATAAAATTCACTCTATGTTTGATATAATTAGGATAAAATAGATTTAAGAAGGAGAACTATATTTTATTATTGGCATAACAGATTAAGCTAAAACAATATCATTATAACGCTTTTATTAGCTTCATACGTATGTATGTTAGTATGTAACGGAATCTTTGAACATGATTTTGACCCCCTTTAAGACGTCAGATTAACTCAAAATTTGGCATACTTATTAGGGACCGATGAAAATTCAATATTTTAAATAGTTTGACCCGTTATCCTTACTAGGATAATCAGGCTTAGCGGTTTAACTAAAACAATTAAAATAATAGTTAAAAAAACTAAAAAACACGCTTTTATAGAAAATCCAAGTAAAAATAGAAAATAAATTTAAATTAAGAATAATGGAAATAAGAAAAAAAAATATTTTATTAAAAAAAAACGTGGATGCTTTTTAAGATATTATCAAAATGATAACCATTCTACTCATATCTGTCAATAAAATATTTATAACTATTAACACCAAGCTCCCCACTCTTTTTAATTTACAATAAAATAATTTTTTTTCACATTATTGAATTTCAGTTATAATCTTATTAAGCTTATCGTTAAATACTTTACTGACTTCTGTCAATTAATTAAATATCGTCGGTCGAATTACTTACGGGAAAATTTCCGAAATCACATGTTGAGAGATAGGTATGCAGAATCGTAGAGAATCGTAAGAACTTAGCTAGCATATAATAAAAGGGTATTAAATCTGCATATTATTAAATTTGCATTTGAAAACTTAAGTCATAAATTACTCAAAGCATCTTTATATTTCGAAATGGTCCACTACTGTTTTTGACCAACGGTATGACGTTAATCAATGTCATTGGTATAATTGAAAGCCATTTTTAGGTACTTAATAATAATAATATGGTCTTGTATTTTATTATGTTCTGATTATTTTGTGATAGGTAAATGTTAAAATAAAATAAAATAGCCAAGTAATTTCTTACTAGTAGCGCCATCTAGTATCTACATCACTTCATATTATAAAAGAAATGCCTTCGCCGCGTCTGTCTGTTTACGATATACTCAAAAACTGCAAATCGGATTTTCTTCAGGAATTTACCAACAAATAAAGTAATTGATGGGGAAAGTTTAGATATATAATTTGTTAAGGTTTTGCATAAATGTGTTGAAATATGACGACCATTGTTAGAAGTGTCGGAAAATGTCAAGTCGTCTGGGAGCTTGCATCGAAAACGCTACCGTATCCCTTTGAGATATAAGCAAACAATGCATGGTGGGATATTCCTTATTAACGGATATATATCCCCGTCCCCAATGGAATATATATATATATATAATGGACCTTCCTCAATATATCTTCTAAAAATGGTCACTTACAATGCGGTAAATGAAAATAAATAATTAATAAATATCCCAAGACATTCTTCACACACGGTTACCTGATCCCAAGTTAAGCAGAGTGTACTGCTTGTAGTATGGTTACCAGGTAACTGATATACTATATATATTACTTTTTAAATACATACTTATATAGATATTTACACCCAGACACAGAACAAACAGACATGTTCATGCACACAAATGTTTGTCCTGGGTGGGAATCGAACCCGTGACTTTCGGTTTGGCAGTCAGGGTCTCTAACCACCAAGCCAACTGGCCCGTCAAAAAGCTATTTGGGTAAAGTATTAATCCTTATTAACTTAAAAAAATTAGTTACCTTAAGCAGTTCATGCACATTATAATAATTCTTTACACCATATAATTTTACTGAATATCTCAGGAGGTATCACAAATTTACGCCCGCGAAAATAAATTACAGCGCCTTTCACACATCGATGATGGGGCTCGCTTGATGCACTCAATGCTTTTCACACGGACTATTGTATGTTACCCTGTCACGGGTAACTTCTAAACAGAACATGTTCATTTGTACACACATTCAGACAGAAGTAATCAATATTGTATCATCATGTCAACTCAGGGATGTCCACTGCTAAACATAGGATCCCTTGGGTTTCGACCTCGAACGGTCCTCTCAGCCGTCTGCATCCAACGGCTTCCAGCGACTCTGACCAGGTCGTCGGTCCACCTGGTGGGAGGTCGTTCCTTGTATTATTCGTATTTCTGTTGGGCGACAAACAAAACATGCAGGCATAACATGCTCTACTACCCGTGCGAAGCCTTAACAAAATTCAGTTTAATACCATTTTAGTTTTAATAGTCTATAAAAGAATCACTGTCACTATATTTATATACATGAGTTTAAAAGTATACTAGTTGTTCCACGCAGTTTCACCCGCTTAACTGAGGATGTATGTACTATAGGTAGATATTCCTTCCTCGTGAATAATTTCGTCTATTGATGAAACCCGTTACAAAATTGCGTACATAGTTTACAAGATCTAAGCGTGCACACGGCGGGAAGGGAGTTTGTTTTATACCGTGTACAGATGACTTCAAGTGCACGCAAGGTTGGCTCTGCCCGGGGCTTGCCCGGGGACCGATCAATGCAGCGACATAAAGTTGGCTCGCTGATTGGTGCCTCTTTGATGACGTGGCGGCGTCACTACCGACTGCGCATGCCCGATGACAAACGATACACTGCAGAATTTAAGAGGTTAATTTAAAGTAATAGACGAATAAAAGCTAGTGTTTGTTATGGTATTGAAACCTAAAAGGAAATGTAAAAGGGCCTATGAAAGCTAGATTTGAAAAAGATAGATGTCATTCAGTTCTTCGACTGTATTCGCAAATTATTAATAGTCTATGAAATAGTCACTGCCACTATATTTATATAACATGAACTTATAACTGAACTAGCTATCCCCCGCGGTTCCAGTCGCGTTCCCGAGGGATTTCTCATGTATTATACATATAAAAGTTTTAAAGAACTAAGGGTACAGACAGCAGGCATCGACATTGTTTTATACTATGTAGATATACACTAAATAATACGAGTATAATATAAATATGTAAAAAGAATGAATTTTAGAAAATAAGCTAATTAAAACGAAGCAATAATGAAATGCTCGCCTTTTTATATGTATATAGTAATATACTCGTATATCTATTATATATAAAAATGAATCCCTATTTCCCTTGGTCACGGCATCACGCATTGCGGATGGCAGGACCGATTTCGCTAATTCTTTTTTTGTTGTGTTTGTTATTGTCAGGAGAAGGTTCTTATGAAAAATAAAATAAGAAAGTTGCACGGAAGATTAGAAAATTTAAGAAATCTTAATGACCATAACCTTTTCATTTAATTCTGCACTTGTTATGTATGTATTACAACGAATTGCGTGGAAAAGGTTTCACGATATTGTCTAATTTACGGATTGAAACAGAACAAATGATTCCGTATTTTGGACTGCAAATTAATGGAATTAAGTAATTTGAATATTTAAATCTATACTAATATATAAAGTTGAAGAGTTTGTTTCTTTGTTTGTTTGAACGCGCTAATCTCAGGAACTATTGGTCCGATTTGAAAAATATAGATAATCAGTGATAGATAGCCCATTTATCGAGGAAGGGTAAATATTGTCACGTTACAACTAAAAGAAGCGGAGAATCAATTAAAGATTTGGCAAAAACGGGAAAAACATATTCAGCTACCGTTGCGCGTACGCGGCGTAAATGATTAATATATATATATTATACTAGCTAACCCGGCAAACCTTGTTTAGCTATATTTACTTACACTATACTAAACTATACATGCAAATTTATCGTACTACAATCATTATATTCGAGTGAAATCTTGCAACACTATTGCGGAACAGTGAACGGAACAGAATAATATAAAAATCACTATTAAAAACAGGGGTTGATCGTAGAAGGGTGAAATTTTGAAGTTGTGTGTATTATATAATGCAAAATCATTATAAAAATAAAGAAAAATGTCAGGGGTGGACATCCCTTATCACTTAGAGTATGAAAAATAGATAGCAGTCGATTCTCAGACCAACTGAATAAGTATATAAAATTTCATATAAATCGGTCCATCCGTTTCGGAGCAGTATGGTAACTATCATTGTGACACGAGAAATTTATATACAAGTTATAGATTATAGCCTGGAATAGCACATAGCCTTCTTTTCATCCCGGGAATCTGTAAAATCCCACGGGAACGCGTATGAAACCGCGGGGGCAGCTTTTTATATATATAGCATGAACTCTAATATATAAGTAGGTACCTATACATACATTTCCACTATTCTAATGCAACTTCTCAACTAATTGATATTTGGATAATTTTTCAAGGAAATAAATATTATTATTCAATCAATCCTAAAACTTTCAAACGATAGGTTTCCATAATTTTTTTTTGCGGCAAGAACTTGCCGGGTATTAGTTAGTAGGGTAATATATTTTGGATTTATTTTATATTTTAATAATTTTAAGGTAATAATAGCGAGGTTTCTTCTCATATCTTCTCTTTGACATTTAAATATCTTTAGACTCATAGCACAGGGTATCCTAGTTTGAGCGGTTAGGACTCATCTATTCTAATATTATAAAGAGGAAAGGTTTGTATGTTTGTTACTCTTTCACGCAAATAACTACTGAACGGATATGGATTAAACTTGGCACATAGATAGAGAATATTATTTACAACGACGAATATTATAGTACTCTTAATTCTCGAGGCACGAGGATTCTCGAGTTTCTCGAGTATCTCGAGAAATTAAAATATTTTTGATTTACAAGAAATTTGACTATGAATGACTGATATAAATTTAATAAAAAGGTTAATTTGTTGTTACCCTTATTTACCTATTAATATTAATATACGAGTATGTCTTTATTATAAATCTCCTTATTATTAATTAACAAATCCACAACACACGATAAATTAAACTATATTCGGCTAGTCTTTATAAAAAAGTAAAAAGTAGGGTAACTTTTTTAATATTATTGGATCCCTGCCAGTTGCCAATGTAGACACAATAATTTAATAATAACATTATTTTGATTATTTGAATGAGACAGCGAGGTATTAGGAGTAAACGCATATTTCATCGATTTTTTGTTGATTTTTAAGACACCGCTCGACCGGTATTGACAAAATTTAAATGGGCCTACTTGGGAAGGACATACCCTTTGCAAAATGAAATTCTAGATGGGCTTCGGCGTCTTCGAGTAATCGGCGAACATACAATAAAAACAAAAGATATCGACGTGTGAGTGCAATATGTACAATGTACAGTGCAATACGCGTAAGAAGAGCAACTTCTGTAGGATTATATAATTTTATTAATGTTTTTATATATATAATTTATACATTAAATATATAGTTTATATAATAAGGATCATCATCATCATCATCAGCCATATCTCTGTCCACTGCTGGACATATGCCTCACCTATGGCACACATGAGTTCAATCTTCAGCTCTTTGTTTCCAACCGCTGCCAGCCCGCTTGCGTATATATTCGCTCCATCTAGCTGGAGGGCGCCCTACACTACGTTTACCAATAATTACGTAATTGGGAGACATTAAATAAAAGTAAACAAATTTCAGTGTGTAATATTAATAGTAATAATTAATACCCTCTATGAAATTCTGATCTGCAACCTTATTGTGTGACGAAAAATAAATTAATGATGAACACAATCTATGCTGTTCAAAAATGATTGATGAATAATTAAAATTTTCCAAAAGATAGTAATTCAAAAGTTTCACTTCTATCATGTGTCTTTACGACACGTCCTGTTTTTATTATGTTCTACATTAATTTGATACAGTAAATTTTGAAATATTATATAATTTCAACAAAATAATTGCTCCTAGTAGCGCCATCTAGTATTAGAAATATAACCTAACAAAATTTAGTTTTTGTTGATTTTCCAAAAACCGCTCGACCGATATCGCTATAATTTTAATGGTAAACCCAATTACATTGGGAGGTATAATAAAGTTTTTGAAAAAATATCTAAATCTGCCAGGTGCCTTTGAGTAATCCGTATACATACATTGAAAATAAGTGTCGCAGAATCAGTATGGCATCATCGCAATTAGTTGTGATTGGCGTTGGGGTGACGTGATATATGGACGAACTAATTGCTATCATAGCTGTTTTTTTTATTATGTTCTACATTATTTTTATGAGGATAAATGCTTAAAATAAAGTAAGTTCAACAAAATATTTGCATACTAGTAACGCCATCTAATACTAAAAACATAACCTAACAAAATCCAGTAGTTGTTTAGCCAATATTTTAGATTTAATATTAATTAGTCTACAAAAACAAAACAAATATTTTGCTACCAATTTACCCCGTCTCAACTAAAGATTAATTTCTCGAGAATTCTCGAAGAATTTTTGAGCATTACCTTACTCATAGTAACACTAAGAACATGCACAAATCATACTAAAGTTAAAAATCTTTTAAGGGCCGCGGGTACGTATTGATAATAGATCTAGCATACAAGAATTACCCGTGCATATACTTTTCAATAGGGTTTTTATAATATATCTGAGTAGATAATAATAGCCCACTGGCAAAGATTTTCTCGTCTGACAAACTACTTTAAATACAATTTTGATTGTGGAATTATTTATATTATTTATTGTAATATTAAAAAATTACATGCAAATACAATTTATAAGAGCCTGTGAGTGCCTACGAAAACAATCAATATTTATATTTCTAATACATTTAAATTCTTGTTCTCAGGTGAAGTCAGAGTGTATCACTAGCTAGAAAAGTAAACACAGACAATTTTATTGATTGGGGCCGCGTTGCACCATCTTGCGCGCGCAATGACGCAATTCCGACCCCCGGTCCTTAAATAGGGTGCAACAGGGAGGCTATCAATATAATTGACATGGGGTGTTCGTTTATCGGTAGTATACTGCATAAGCTATATACCTAGCTATATACCTATGATGTACTGCCATGTGCATCTTCGAAAGTTTGTTGGGCTCCGTACAATTTCTTAATTTATAAGGGTTTTTGATTTTTTTAATTTGGTAACTCCGTCAAAAGAGAGTACCACAGACAAATCTAGTTCTAGTGGTAGTACTTGATCAGAATATTTTTAGATTTATGATTTCTTTCTCTAATATTTCGAAAATTTAAGCAAAGAAATAATTCCAGTTTGTTTATTAGTTCTACCAACAATCGAACAGCAACAACGCGTATTGTAAAATTACAAAACAGTAAACAGAGTTCACATAAAGTACAATAATACATGTTTTTACGACTCCAGAAATCAAACACACGACAAAAATAGTATGCGTTTACTTGAAAAAAAGAAAAAAAACAAGAAAGGTATGGGGCCGGTGAAATTTCAGGCACATGAGACTTAACAGCTACACGTCTTAGGATCGACAACGCATTTGCGATGCCCCTGGTTTTGCAAATATCTTATAAATTTCATATATAAACCGTCAAAAGTCTTCAGACGATCAGAACGAATCTACAGGTTTTAGTTTCTTATTAATTTGTCTAGAGAACCCTAAATAGATTCCAAACAACTGCCACCCCATGCAAGGGCTTTTTAGGGTGGTTAGAGTGGTTAGGGTGGTTCAGGGTGGCGGGTGCATGGTAAAGGGGGAAAACGGATTCTATTTACTTGTCATGGTGTGAGTGTGTAATCTATACATGTTCATGCAGAGGGTAGTTTGTTAAGGCTTGATTTAACCCCTCTTTAGGGAGTTAGAAAGAGTACCACCATGCTTTCACCCCTTTTGAATGTACCAGTGAGTTGGAGACGATGTTTTGATATTTTTATCGATGTATGTTTTAAAATGATTCAGTTTTATGTTATAATATCTGATTGCAAAACAGTGTAATAATTTTAATACACATATTGAACTCTGTCCTGTAGATTAACGACATTTAATACTACCCTTAAACGTAATATTTTTAAACACTTTATTTTTATAATATACTAGCTATCCCCCACGGTTTCACCCGCGTTTATTGATATATGTATATAAAATATAGCCTAAATTCATATTCGAAAAATTCCGCATCGAATGATTGCAGTCCTATCCCGATATGTTCAGTAGTTTGTAGTGATGGTGCGTCCCTATTTTCCTTATATATATAGATAGAAGTTGATATTTAAAATTAAAGTCCTCCATTGCACTGAGTATGTGTTTGTTAGGGCTAGTCACAGAATTGCCCATAGGGATTTTCATACGGTTTTCATCAACAATAATATATTTAGTATAAATGAATAAATATTATGGGACTTTCTTTACACACGGCCATCTGATCACAAACTAAGCAAAGCTTGTACTATGGAAGCCAGATAACTACATATACTTATTCAATACATAATTATATATATACTAGCTGTTCCCCGTGGTTTCACCCGCTTTTATCGATATCATATATAGCTTACAGCCATCTACGAAAAATCAACTCGAATCTTTGACAAATTTGGGTAAATTAGTATTTTTTTTAGCAGTCAGAGAGTTTTTTACTGACGAAGTATTAATCCTTATATACGAGTATATATAGATATGTTGGTCATCCTATACTTTATTAAGGGCATAATTACCCTTTACATTATTTAACTAAGAAAATAGTAATATAGCTCGCGCTACAAATAATTAGCACATGACATGCGAAGCCTGGGTGGATCACTAGTCATATAAACTGTCATAATAATAGTAATTGATTTAGTTAATTTAAGTTTAAATTCTGTTACTTCAAAATCATTATATTGACATTTTCATGGTTTTCATCTGACATTCGTTTTTTCTCATCGATTACTCTAATGGCTATAGAAGGCATACTTAAAATAAGGATTTAAACCACATTTGGTAACACTGATGTACAACTGCTGTATAGTTATGCATTATTTACACGAATAACGTGCAGCTGGCCGAAATTATTATAACTTTACATTTTAAAACATGTCCATATTGATATGAGCTGACTTAACCTTTAATATTATCGTTCATTCACAATTGATAAAATAATGAGAGATAATTTTTAAAGTGAGAATAACGAACTTCGTTAAAATTATAAAATAGTTATCAATTAATTAAAATGAGAGACCCAGCTAATTTCATATGTAAATAATAAGATGTATATAACTATTAGCTTACTAGGGTGCAGCACTTAATTTGATCAAATCGTATCTTAGTGAGAGAACTCCAAGTGTTAATGTGAATGGAGTTAAATCATCTGGTTCTCCTGTGCATATGGGTGTACCCCAAGGCTCTTTTCTAGGGCCTTTTCTGTTTTTAATATACATCAATGACCTACCATTTTACGTAAGAAATACCTGTGGAATTGTACTGTTTGCTGATACCTCACTGATTTTTGGTGTTGATAGACTGAAATACAATTATGACGATGTAAACGGTGCATTAGCCCAGGTATTAAATTGGTTTACTGTTAATAATCTTGTTTTAAATGCAAGAAAAACTAAATGTATTAAATTTGCCCAATGTTAAAAAACTAGGCTGTAGTTTAATGTTAGACAATGAAGCTCTTAGCCTTGTTGAGTCAACAGTTTTCTTAGGAATTACTTTACACTCAAAACTTCAATGGGGGACACAAATATCATGTCTTGCGGGAAAAATTAGTTCAGCAGCTTACGCAGTTAAAAAAATCAGGCAGATTACAGATGTCGATACGGCTAGATTAGTTTATTTTAGCTACTTTCATAGTGTCATGACCTACGGCATTTTGCTTTGGGGTAAAACTGCTGATATAGAAACAATTTTTATATTGCAAAAAGAGCAGTTCAAGCAATGTATTATATAATTTGAGTTCTCGAGCTTCCCTCAGAGAAAAGTTTAAACAATTTGATATCCTCACAGTTGCATCGCAGTATATTTCTGCAAACATAATATTTATACATCAAAATATTAGTCTTTATGTCAAAAAGAGTGATATGCACTCCATCACTTCTGCATATAAACTGCGAAAAGTGCAAGGCTCATTTTTAGGTCTTAGTGCACGCATCTATAATAAAAAAATCCCTGCTGAAATTTTAAATTTGCCTTTACAAACATTTAAGGAAAGATATGAGTCTGTTTTAGTACAAAAGGCTTTCTACAACACAAATGATTATTTTAATGACGACAATGCTTGGGTGTAGCGCTCGCTCCAGCAGGACACAACTTTATGTACAAAATCTTATTTTGAAAAGAGTAATTGCATATATAATATATAAATATTTCATTTCATTATTTGTGATACAGCATGTACTCGTAATTATAACTTTATATTCGGTATTATGTCGTAGTATATTGTTAATAAATATTAGTCAACTTGAATATTATATTTCTTTAATCTAGCGACCCGCCCCTGCTACCCACGGGTGCAATGCTGGTACTACATATACTACAGAATTTTTGAATGCGGACTTTTATGTAGACCTTTTTAAGGTGTACAAAAATGTACTACATAATTTTGATCTATCTCGGGTTCAGCCAGCGTTTGCAATGTAAGCGCAAAAAATGTGTTCATTTACGGCATCACATTAGAAACCTCTAAAATTATCAGTCTTTCTCTACTATATTAGGTATAAATTATACATGTAAACCTTCCCCTTTAAACACTCTATCTTTAAAAAAAAACCGCATCAAAATCCGTTCCGTAGTTTTAAAGATAATCTACATGGCATATAATAAGCATACATAGGGACAGACAGACAGTGGGAAGCGATTTTGTATGATACTATGTAGTGATAAAGTTTAGTTCTTTTAATACTAATACGTGTCACCAAAATCAAAAAAGTTTTTCTACAATCGCGCGTTAAGATTACACGCACACACTTTTTTATTTTTAATAAAATGGTAGGATCCCTCAATTAGCTCCTTCACTAATTAATTACCAAAATTCTTGCAATTACAGATATGACTTTTCTATCGACTAATTATATATATATAGTAGGGTGGTCCTTATTCCTAAGAAAAAAAAAATCTTTAATTTTTAATTATAAGAAAGTATTTCAGTATTTTTTTGTACTTTTTAAATGACATTTAGAGGTCGCGATTTTAGGATCGCCAAGGTTTGAATTTTAAATAAAAACTCGAAATCTGTATTTGTTAGATTCTTTTATTTTTATAGCTAGGACATAAGAAATATTACAAAATTAATGTTGTTGTATAACAATACTATATTCATAATTAGACATTATGTAGATATTTTCAAGATACAAGGGTCGATTTGTTGTATTAGGGTACTTTTTCCTATACTCTTTTACCAAATATTTATTTTTTAGCAAATATTGCTTTTGTTCTTCATTAATTGTAATTAATTTATTATATTCTTCCATTAAAGTTTATGCGAGTTTTACTAGCACGGAAAATGTGATATAAACACCTAAATGAAACATTAATGAAACCATCATTTAAGATGTTTTGTAAAAAAATTCAGAGCTGGTAGCGGCCTCTAAATCTTAACAAAAAAAAACCAAAAAAAACTTATTTTATATTTAGGGGTATATAATCAAATGAGAAAGTGCCCCGGGGATAATTTAAAAGTCGAAAAATAAGGACCGCCCTATTATAAAGACATAGATGTTCTGGCATGTGTTGTTATTATCTAGAGTTCATACAAAAACACCATACAAAAAAGCTCTTCTAATTTTTCAGAATTATCTAATTTTCCAGACAACCATACAACAATAAAAGTAACAGGTGTCGTAAAAACACACAAAGATATACTTTTGTATGAAGGGAAACATTTTAATTATTCATAATTACTTTTGTATAGCCATACATTGTGTTTATCATTCATTTATTTTTCGTCATACAAAAAGGTTGCGGTTTGAAGTTTCACTTAAAAACACATTGGGATTCCATTAATAAGTAGTTCGTTTTCCAACGAACTGCGTTTTTAATAACATATAAATAATATCGATTTTATTTACGCATTAAGAAATTGTAGCCTTGCGCGCGCAGATGTTGCAACGACCATGTGGCGAAAAATAATAACCGGAGGGTTCGATCAATAAAACGGCAAATGCGTAGTAATAAGAGAAATAAAGGCATTCAAACATGCGACCCTTCTTTTTAAAATGACTCCCGTAATTGTTACTGGCCATCTGTGCCTATTGATATTTAAATCCTGGCCGATGATACTATTGAAAAAGGAACATGTTCTTTATTTAAATTTTATGAATACCCTTTGACCTCATTCTCTTTGTCATTATTGAATGGTAGTATCGCAGGAACGGCTATTTGTACACGTTTTGTTCAAATTGTATTGCCATTATTTTACCTCACCTGGTAAGCATGTTCGGGTCAAGCTTAGCAACTGAATTGTAAACCAGCTCCCTCAACAGTTTGCTCTTAATTTTACACATGCATTTGGTTTTAGTAACAATGCCCGATGACTTCACAGGATGTCGGAAGTACCTAATGGGATGATTTATCAATTCATAAACCAGAATCGTATCATGGGTATGTAATGAAAGGGTTCGCCGAGAATACGTGATGTAATTTTTATTTGGTTTTTGTCCTATTTAAACACAAGTTTTATTCACAACATCCAATATGTTTTGTAATCAATGTAATAAATACATTGAGTGCCAGTTTTCGTCACCCGCGTGGATATCGAATACCGGGGTAGCCGAAGGCGGCAATTAGACAAAGGAATTGGGTCGCAACTTCTTAGCTTGGTCGGTAACAGATATTTTGTTGTCCTTGTTCTTATTTGTTTTATTTATAGAGTTTCGCTAGTTAGAATAATAAATAAGGATTTACAATGTTTTCCTTATTCGGTTTCCTTCCTTGTTCGGAGCCCCTTTAGCCCGGGGGCCCCGTATAATTGATACGGAAGATACGGCGGTAGCTACGCCCCAGGGTACAAAGTAATTAGTATTAGGTCGGATTTATTAAGAAAATTGTTTGAACATAGCTTAATTCTGGCTTTTCTCGTTGATGTATGACTTCCAAATTGGTGGTAACCAATACCTCTAGTCACTAATAACTATATTGTTGATCCCTCTAGGGCCAAAACTGACTTTGAATTTTGTATAAAGGATTATTTGTTTTTCATGAAAATGCTAAGTCTCTACGCTTAAACATTTATAAATTATATTATCAATAAAATAAGTATATATATAAAAAAACCTTATTACCTATAGGTATATAATGAAGTACTAAAACCTAACAGTCATGTTCTGGTTGCTAAAAATATTTTTAAATACCAATTATCAAGATTATCGGTGTAATGGCATAGAAATTCATGTTCTTAGCGCCATCTAGTGTCGGGTTACGACAAAGTAGGTGGAAAATTTCCTATAATTTACACAAAAATCCATTACTTACTTTATATATTGTTATACTAACTATCTCCGCGGTTTCCACTACGTTCCCGTTTAGGGTAAAAAGTATTTTAGGTATTTTCCGGCCTATAAAATATGTTTGTGCAAAAACGAGTTTACATTCTTTTCGCGTTGCGTTTATTTTCTTTTTTGATATTGCTCGGCTCCTAAGGGTCGCAGCGAGCTGTAAAATAGATGTAAACCATCCCCAAGAAGCAGGTTGTCAAATTAAAAAAGGTCTTTTCAAAGCCTACGACTAGTTTCGACAATTACCGCGCTCAAAAGGCTATTTCGACTATAGATGTCGCTACATGTAGCATCTTAGTAATGAAATAAAATCTGATTGTACTCCTTAAATAGAAAGAAGGAAGACGTTTATTCGTGGCAACACACAACATTATTTTATATTAAAAAACAAACCGGAAAAACAAACTACAAACCAAACGATTTAAAAATGTATCAATGTTAAGTCCCGACTCAGCAAAAATCTAAGGCTACTAATCTAAAGTTTTACTGTAATTACAGGTCTGTGCCTTTAAAACCGTTACAAACAAATAAAGAAACAGAGTTAATTTCACATGTATTATTGTATCATTTTTACTCGTATAAATGGCCAATGTAAAAGGTTTCAATAAAAAACAACAATTGAAAAGCAACCGCGACCTTCATTTCTTAAACGGCACTTTAAACATTTTTATGCAAATTTTGTATGGGAACTCAATCCATGATCCGTGGAGCCAGAAAGTCACAATACAACCTACCGCATGGCGTCTGTGAAAGTAATTTTTATTGCGACATCTGTCCCCAATGAGGATAATGAGTGCGAAAATGTTTTATTCTCACAAAATGTTGCGCAGGTGGCCTTGCCCTTGAGGATAAAAATAGGGTGCCATCGTTTCAATCAATAAAAGGGACGTTGTATCGGAATACGTATAATATAGGACCACAACAAGTATCAATAATACATTAAGTTTCCCTCTGCAGTCACACACTGCTAAGTACTGTTAGGATTTCAGCAATAGAAAGAAGGATTTTCTATGAAGGTTATAGGTTTTTGTGAATAGAGTTCAAAATCATACCATTTATACTTTCGTGGTATCTGCTGCGTAAAATAATAATTGAATAGTTCCTTTCAAAAAGCTCTTTTAACTATTTGTGCTACCCGTACAAAACCGGGGCATGTCGCTAGTATTTATAAAGCAGTTTATGTAGGATATCAGTTTATCTAATTAGTTTTGGATCAGATTACGTTGTGAAAAGAAATGTACCTGGATATTTATTGTTAGGATATTTAAAGCTCTTCTGAGAAATCGATTATACCTGACTTTGAACACGAATTGAGTCTCTGGGCAAGATTTGTATCGCTCGACTACTAATTGGCTTTATAAAACCGTCTGGAAATATTGAAATGATAAATAAAAAAATCTATCAAATTTTTGACAGGACACGCCTATGTGTTTTCATCCCTTTGTTAAATGTATAGAGTTCCACCCACTTCTTTTGTTATTTCACTACACTCTATAGGCCTACGACGCAGGGGTTGGCAATTAATTTGGGGTAAGGGTAGTTTTTTTTGGTCCGGTATTTTTGTACCGTATATATAAATATATACTTATATTTTTAATCACCATGCGGGGGACAGCTCATGTAAAGAGTGTCTTTAGGTTTAAAAATTCAGACGATATAAGTTCTTAAAAAAATATATCTTTGAACCACAAAACATAGCGACAGACTATATGACGCTTTTTTATTTTTTTAAGTAAGTGGTCACCGCTGTCTATGGACATTTGCAACACTAGGGGCATCAATGCGTTGTCCACCCTGAGACGCGAAGATATAAAGTCTCATGTGCCTGTAATTTCACCGCCCCCCTTACCTTTCTACCTGAACACAATAATACAAGTGCACTACTGCTTCACGGCGGAAATAGCTATATTAACAGGGAAAATTAACAATAATAATGAACCACGATAAGGTTCATCATAGATGAACTGTAACTTAAAAGCAATAAATATGAGTTTTCAATGATATTCTTTGCTGTCAAACCAGCCCTTTTAAATCTTGACATAACTTTAATTGTAAAACACGCGAGTCGCAACATAAGGGTGGCCACTCAAACGTATAACAACTAGCTGTCCCCCGCGGTCTTGCCCGCGCTCCCGAGGGTTGTCACATTTTTCCGTTATAAAAAGTAGCCTATATGTTATTCTAGGATATGCTCTATCTTTGTGCCCAATTTCATCGAAATCTGTCTGGTAGTTTTTGCGTGAATGACAACATCCATACATACAAACATTCGCATCTATAATATTAGAAGAATCTATTATATAACTTAGTTTTTTTAACGTATCATATTTCCACACCAATTATCCCAAATGTCTCAGTAATAAGACCCACACTTCTCCAGATATATATGCCCCGGGCTACAGCCCCCTTATTCAGCTAATACAAACTTCGTCGGCGAGCCGCTTCACGGAGGCATCGGAGAGCTTATCTCTCACGTGATTAGTAGTACAGAGCATAGAGGCCGCGACGAAACATCCTCGAGTTAGTGTCATTTTCCTTACAGAATCAAGCCCTTGGTCATAATTTCTAAACAAAGAAATGTTATTACTTATAGACTATTATCAGTCGATCAGTATCTGTGTCCACAAATGCTGTGGGGCCCACAAAATGCATATTATTATGTTCTTGTTGAATAAATATGCGTTTTGTTAATAATACTGAATTACCCGCTTCCGTCTCGCGGTTTCACTGAGGGGCATAACGTATCCTCGAATAATATAGCCAATGTTACTACAAGATAATGTAGCTTTTATAATAATATCCCGGGACATACTTTACACACGGCCATCTGGTCCAAAACTAAGCAGAGCTTGTACTATGGAAACCAGATAACTGATATACTATATATACTACTTTTTTCTAAATACATGCTTATATAAATATTTACACCCAGACACAGAACAAACAGACATGTTCATGCACACAAATGTTTGTCCTGGGTAGGAATCGAACCCGCGACCTTCGACTTGGCAGTCAGAGTCGTTAACCACCAAGTCAACTGGCCTGTCCTTATTATTTAAATCATGAATGAAAATCGGTCCAGTAGTTCTGTATCTATTCATAACAAACAAAAATAATAATACTGTACTTTTTATAATATTAGCACAAAAGAGATTTAAGACAAAACTCGGATACGTTATCCCTTTCATAAGTTTATACAAAAACCGTGCGTGATTGAATCAAGCCATTCAAAAAACCGGCCCAAATTGAATAAGATGCTTTACATTCATACGTACCAGTTGCCAACTGTCAGTGTAGCGGTTGGGAACACCTTCCTTTCATAATACTTCAAAATAATTCCTTTGACTGGAATTGTGACATTCGGACAGACAAAAAGACAGGATGAAATTATAATGGGCCATTTGGTTACAGATCCGCAGGGGGATAATTTGCTTCATTCATTAACGAGTACACCATTCAGTATTGATTGAATTGACTTTTATGCGATATTAATGTCAATAGGTACTGTTTCGCAGTTGCGCCCCCTTTGTCTTATTTCATTATTATTATTTGTTCTTTTTGGGTGAGTTGTGAACGACCACAATCCCTGAAGTACTTATGTGGCTAAAGGTAAAGTAAAGCCTGGCACTTTGAATTCACCAATGGTGGCCGATGTTCTATTTGGGTACTCAATCAGGCGGGTACTACAAGGAAAGTACCTACCACCACATCTAAATTAATAAACCAAATTTCATGAATTTAAGTATGAGAAGGTAAAACAAATATTACGTTTTATTCTTTGTAAGTCTGTAATTTCACAATAATAAACAAAATTATTTTCGTATTACCAACGTAGTTATCATTATGTGGAATAAGAAACACGGTTTCTTAGAAGGGCTAATGCGTACGGAGTTTACATCATTACGCTAAAAAATACAATTACGTACGTCATACCTTCGCCTTTTTACGTAATAAGACCATTTTGCAACGGCTCCGATCTTCCAAAAACCTGTCGCTGGTGGATATTTAAGGCTTGAGCGAATATACTTTCCTTGTAGGGTGTGGCCAGATGCCATGCCGTTAATAAAAACAGGGTGTGTCGTAAGGTACACAATAGAAGTGAAACTTTTGTATTACAGGGAAACAATCTATTTATCCATCAATCACTTTTGGCTTGGTGGTTAACGCTCTGACTGCCAAACCGAAGGTCGCGGGTACGATTCCCACCCGTGTCTGGGTGTTAATATCTATATAAGTATGTATGTATTTAGAGAAAAAAACGTTGTATATGTAGTATATCGGTTATCTGGTTTCCATAGTAAAAGCTCTGCTTAGTTTGGAACCAGATGGCCGTGTGTAAAGAATGTCCCAGGATATTTATTTATTTATTTAATGGCATATATTGTGTTTATCTTATCATTATTTTTTTACGTCACACTAAAAGGTTGCGGATTAGAATTTTAAAGTACACCCATAAGAAGATACATTTAAAAACATGCTTTTGCTTTTTCCGTTATCTATGTTATATCGATAAAAGAAAATGTTAAAAAGTTGTTATAAATAAAATAAATTGTATACGTTAATACAAACACACATAGACTGCTAAATCACTTTTGCCAAAGTCAGATAAAGAGTAAGGCTTAAAGAGTAAGTATAATTAAATTTTCCGATAGTTACTCATTAATAGCGTTATAATACTTCATTTAAACAGCGACTCAACCTTCTTTACTTTACCTTTTACTCTTGTTTTTAGGTATTAATACTATTTTGACAAACACTAGTTTGTACCTCATCCATAACTTTAAATTTAGACTACCTTGATGGCACTGCAGTCGTTCGATTCTCACCCGAGCATGCGCAGACGGTATGTAGGCCACTGCGTCATTATGGATGCACCAATCAGAGAGCCCACTTTATTCATTGCGCTTTATTGATCGGTCGCCAACCAAAGCCCGAGCAATTTGCAAAGCTCGGGCGTACATGAAGTTATGAAATGAGCGATAAGTTTTTATTATTTATACCTGTCCTGGAGGTCTGTAATGCGAACTGTCAAGCGCGCACAGTTAAAATAGTAACGCACTTCTTTTGAATTATCCCCTTTTTATGCATGTTTTATACATATAAACCTTTTTCTTGAATCATTTTATGTATTGATGAAAACCGCATCAAATCTGTTGCGCAGTTTAAAAGGTATAAGCGTACAGATGGCGGTAAGCTACTTGTTTTACCTATACTATGTAAACAAAATTTGCATAGCACCCACAACGACATGTAGGCTAGAATTGTATAAAACAAAACCATTTATTCATTTAAACCCCTTCTTGCGTGATCTTTATCCTGAATATAATTCTGTGGCCTGGTGCTAAATGGGCCAAAGTACGTTTTAATGAAACGAGATTGTAATGCTAGCTTATTGTAAATGTATGATATATTTATTGTATACTCGTATATATATTATACTTAAAAACATATCTTAAATAAAAGTAAAATATATTTGCCACACTACAATGTAAAGTACTACACGAAGTAGTATCATGTCTCAAGTAAGTTTTGAAAGATTCAGAGAATTAGGTATCCTTGATAAATATATATATATTTACGCAAAACTAGAAAAATTAGATAAGATGTAGCCAGTTCAGGATTTGAGTTCAGTTTTCTTTCCTTTTTTTAGAGTCACAATTCTAAATTGACTTTGAAATATTTCTATATTTGCATTTGTGTAATCCTAAATTACTTAGTTACCTTAGAAACATGTAATATGTAGGGCCATTCGATCAAATCCCACTTTATACAGATTAAATAATATCTTCCTTATATAGAGCTACTAGCTGTCCCCCGTGGTTTCACTCGGTTTCCCGAGGGTTCCCAAGGTTTCCCGGCACAAAAGGTATCCTATGTTTCTTCTAATACCTCCAAGAATATGTGTACAAAGTTTTATGATGATCGGTTTAGTAGTTTTCGCGTGAAAGCGTAACAAATAAACTTATATTCACATTTATAATATTAGTTGGGATTACTAATATTGTCTCGAGTAGATGAAGGCCGTGGAATAGCTGAATTATTTTGGCTGTTTCAAACTCAAGTCAAATGTAACTTTTGTCGAATTGATTGACATCTCATTCAACAACATCGGCTCATTAGCTTAGGCTCTATAGTGAAACATTAATACATACCTACAAATATACACCTACATATACAACGTGTTACAAAATACCCCGTAAAAATATAATTAATTTATCAAAGCCAACAACCCTAGTATACTGTCATGTCAGGGAACCGGATTATTTCAACAGAAAGGCCTACGTACCTTTTTTACCTAATCATTGTCTTCATTAATAGTTTTTCTATATTTCATTCATAAAAATCAGTTTTTTTTTTGGGGTATGTTATTCAGCGTTACTACGGTTCTTAAATATTGTGAATGGACTCGTTATAAGGCCCCATTTAACCTCCTTTCTGCTTTACGGGTAGTTTTGTAACAGCCTGTATAATACATATACTATTATGTCTATTAAATAAAATATATAGATATTGGGTTTTGATACAAAGTCATGATATAGTAGTAGTGTTAAAGGATAACTAACCATCACATTTCTACCATTTTTTTTATTGTTGTCTGTTTGCCTGCAATCTGTTTGTATGTGCACGCATTGCGTATTTTTTTTTTACTCTGATTAGCAAAATTCTTTTTGTATTTTATGGGCGTTTTGAATAAACTTTAGTACCCACGCTAATTTGTGGTAGCGTTATCTAATGCTACAAAGCGATTTTATGTAAAAACTTATTTCATATAGTATTGTGTTTGACAGTTGCTTCTTTATCTATTTTTATCGATGTGGTGTTTTTCAATACGCTTTTATAAAGTTGGTATGTACGTATTTATGTATGTAACGGAATCTTAAAACGTCGGATTAATTTGAAACTTTGCACACTTAACAAGGACCAATGACAATGCAACAATTAAAATTACCTTACCGGGATCTTCAGGATTCACGATCTGAAAAATAAACGAAAGAAACGCTTTAACGCTTACGTGAACTAATAATAAAATATAGTTTAAAAACACTAAAAACCTCGCTTTAATAGGATACCAAACTTTAAAGTATCAAATTATTTTCAATAAATTTATATTAAGTATGTGTGTGATTAACAAAAAAAGGTATTTTGTTGTAAGAAATCGTGGAGTGAATTTAAAAATCATACTAATATTATAAATGTGAATGTAAGTTTGTTTGTTACGCTTTCACGCGAAAACTACTTAACCGATCATCATGAAACTTTGTACACATATTCTTGGAGGTATTAGAAGTAACATACGATGTCTGTGCCGGGAAAATGTTACATCCCTCGGAAACACGGGTGAAACCGCTGGGGGAAAGTTAGTATTTTCATAATGTATCTACATTTACCAATATCTGTCAATAAAATATTTATAACAATTGACATCTAGCACCCGTCATTTGTTTACGATAAAATATATTTTTTTGTTAATCGCGCTATTGTTAATTTAATAACAAATATTTTTAAGCTATATATATAGACTACCCCTAAAGAGGACATGGGTGGAACCGTGGCGGACGGACGTACCCATAATCATTAGTATTAATAGAAAATTCTCCACTTTACATTTTTTTAGAGTAGTAGAGGTCTTAGTGCTTAGACCTTACCCGTTTCCGCCGTGAAGCAGTAGTCCAATTGTATTACTGTGTTTCAGTTGGAAAGGTAAGGGGGCCGGTGAAATTACAGGCACATGAGACTTAACAACTTCACGTCTCAGGGTCTAAGCATTGGCGATGCCCCTAGTGTTGCAAATGTCCATAGGCGGCGGTGACCACTTACCATCAGGTGGACCGTCCGCTTGTTTGTCGGCCCAGGTGGTATAAAAAAAAAAAAAAACACTTAATGGCACTTTACCTTATTGGCAAACAATAGTTTTTCTTTGTCTATAACTTTAAATTACCTCTTATGTAATGCGATTCTTATCGGGCATGCGCAGTCGGTAGTGATGCCGCCGCACTAATCGGGGAGCTTATTTCGCTGTATCGATCGGCCCCCAGGCAAACCCCGAGCCGAGCGAGCTCCGGTGCTTTATGAAGTTAAGAAATTAGACTAATATTTGAATTATTTAAAATTTTAATTTTCGTTCACATCCGACATTCAGACTAGAGCTAAAAGTTTAAGCCCTCAGAGGGTATTTATGCACTTTAATGCTACTGACATACTCGTACGTGCTGATTATCCTGAATATTATGAAGTAGCATCATGTCTCTCTGTCACAGTTTTTCAAATGTTGAGTATAATCTTTATGTTTTATCAGCAATAATGTCATTCAAGAACGGTTCTGCTGGTGGCCTTGATGGCATCACACCACAGCATTTTAAAGACATGATATGCAATGCCACTGGCGATACCGGTAAGGCCCTTTTGAACAATATGGCAGCGTTAATCAACATAATGCTCGCAGGGTCGGTTAATCCAGAAATAAGTCATATCCTATATGGCGCCAATCTTTGCGCACTTAAAAAGAAAGATGGCGGTATCAGACCTATTGCCGTCGGTACGACTCTGCGACGTATAGCTTCCAAAATATGCTGTAAGTACATCCTTTCTGGTCTATCCAAAAAATTCCAGCCCACTCAATTAGGTTTTGGTAGCAGAGGGGGTTGTGAAGCCGCTGTCCATGCACTTAGAACCAACATATTGAACAACGGAAGTGAAGTTGTGCTAAAGGTGGATGTACAGAATGCTTTTAACTCTGTTGACAGGACAGCTATGCTCAGTGAAATTAAAAAATATACACCTGAAATTTTTAATTATCTATATCAATGCTACAGTACTCCTTCAACCTTAGTTTATAAAAATAATCTCCTCCATTCAGCAGTTGGCTGTCAACAGGGTGATCCCCTTGGACCAGCTATTTTCAGCCTCGCTATTCATCCCATAATTTCATCATTAAAATCTAAATTAAATATTTGGTATTTAGACGATGGTACCCTAGGAGGCGACGTCGCCTCGGTGCTACGGGACGTTGATACACTCATCTCTCACTTCAACACCATTGGCCTTCAATTAAATTTTTCGAAATGTGAATTATTCATTTCAGACACCATACCAAACAACACTACACATTCCATTGTCAATGATTTCAATATGATCTGCCCAAACATTAAAATCCTGGGCAAAGAGAGTCTTCGCCTCCTAGGAGCACCCATTTTAGATGAGTCCATCCCACCATTTTTAAATGAACAAACTTTAAAATTTAACGAAATTACCGATCGTCTTTTAAAAATCAATTCTCATATAGCCTTCACCATAATTCGCTTTTGTGTGTTCGTTCCAAAATTCACATATGTCATTAGATGTAGTCCTCTATGGAAATTTGATAACCTTTTAACCCCCATTGATAATTTCATTCAGAAAACCATGATCCAAATTCTAAATTGTCCATTAAATGACAGAACTTGGTGCCAGGCATCATTACCCATACGGTTCGGCGGCCTGGGCATCAGAAAAATTTCCAGTGTTTCCCTTCCGGCATTTTTGTCCTCGACTTACAGTATTTCAGACCTATTTAGCAAAATTATCTCTCCGTCACTTAAAGATGCTGAGATATCTTGTTCAGTCGAGGCTAAAAATGCCTGGATCACAGCTTGTTCAGGGGAAAGCATTCCCCTATATCCAAAAGTCCAAAGACAGTGGGACGAGCCGCTTTGCAAGGCAGTACAGCAAGATTTACTTAACACGAGTTCTAACCTTTCAGAACGCGCTCGTCTCCTTGCAGTTTCAGAGCGGGAGTCAGGGTACTGGCTACAAGCTTTACCATCCACCAACATCGGTACCTTACTAGACAATACCTCATTCTCTCTAGCCATCTGTCTACGCCTGGGTACCTATACGAATGAGCCCCATCGCTGTCTATGCGGTAATGACGTGGATCGACTAGGTTACCATGGTCTGTCATGTCGCCGCAGCGCTGGCCGCCTATCGAGACACGCTGCAATCAATGACGTCATCCGCAGGGCCTTTGCCACTGTTCACGTGCCGGCCATCTTAGAGCCGAACGGAATAGCACGTGATGATGGTAAGAGGCCCGATGGGATGACGTTATTGCCCTGGAGTCGTGGCAAACCTCTAGTGTGGGATGCAACATGTGTAGATACCGTTGCACAATCCCACCTAGAGTCAACTTCCAAGGCGGCGGGTGCGGCAGCGACTGCCGCTGAGAGCTCGAAGCGGCGGAAATATGCGACCATCGGCGATGGTTACATATTTGCACCGTTTGGAGTAGAAACGCTTGGGCCATGGGGACCAGAGGCGCGTAAATTATTCAAAGACCTTTCGACGCGCCTCATCGAGTCATCCGGTGACCAGAGGGCTGGCTCGTATTTTGGTCAGAGAATAAGCTTAGCCATACAAAGAGGAAACGTAGCCAGCCTTCTGGGCACTTTACCCATAGACAGCTCCAATAATTTAAATTCAGTTTTTTATTTATAGGTTATTGCTTTACTTATAAGTTAATTTTAAGTAGTTTAGTATGTACACTTTGTTTTATTAAAATCTTTCTAATATATTGCTAGAAGTAACGTATTTACATAGAAAAGAAGCGTGGAAAAGCTATGTCTGCTTCTAACTTATCTGACACAATTTTATCATAAATCTCCATACCTTATTTCTACTTTTAAATTGAAACTTAGTATATATTGCCTTTTTCGTCCATCGTCGCATTACAGCCGCGGAAGTGGCTCTGTCCTTCATTGTATAGCGACTCTTTGTATTAGCATTAAATTATTAGATCTGTGGAGGTTAAGTTGTTTTTTCAATTGTCTTTGTCTGTGACATTCCTACTTTTTGATTACATGGTATGGTATAACGGGTTCATAAGTCATCATCATCAACATCGAATAATTTTCAAATAAATGCAGTAGGCATTTCCGAAAAAAAAATGTTACCCGCATCGTGGTTTCATAAAATCACACAATGTATTTTTTTTTATTAGTTTCCATGTTCCTAACATTCCAGACGGTTTTGATTTGTTAGATGTTTAGGTACTTATTACCTATTGCCAAATTATATATGTTTTTTAGTTGTATACTAATATACATACATATAATAATAAAAAAAGATGACATGACTATGGAACTTATCGTTACGATAAGATCTTTTGATTAGGTTTGTACAGTTTATCTCTACATTGAATTCCTATAGTGACCCAGTCACGCAGATCTTATTCGCAATTTACCATCACATTTTTTAGTATCACATTCAAACAATGACTATTACAAATATTTTAGTATTCTAAGTTATTTTTAAATATTTACTTTGAAATTGTAAATGTAATTTATAGAGCAATTCGATTAGTTGAGTCATATAGTCAAAGCGAATCCCACTTATGATTGATTTTCCTAAGACATTGATAGGTACTAATGATATTATTTAGGCAAGTTGTAGATGTCTATGAATTTATTTCAAATTCAATGCCGTTGGTATATAAAATATAGCTGATGTAAACCTAATCATAATAAGGAATCAATTGGCGTTGTAGGCGTTGCAACCAGCGCTTTACAAGTTATTTACATAGATAGCTGTGAAGGAGATCATATTTCATTTTAAAACAATTCATTGAAATTTTACTAATAATCAATTATGGATATTTTAATTAAAAATTATTGCGGCCTGATTTGATAGGCACCTCGGCAAATATATAAAAGTACTGCCATAAATATTTATAAAATATATATTTTAATTGAAAACTGGATACATGTAGTAAACCTGCAGCAGGATCTTAGACTATTAAGTACTGCAGTGTATCGATTTTCACCGAGCATGCGCACTCGGTAGTGACGCCGCCCAGGTCATTATATATGTACCAATCATAGAGCCTATTTTATTTCGCTGCATCGATCGGCCCCCGGGCAAACCCCGGGCAGAGCTCGCGTGCATATAAAGTAAAGAAATTAGCCTAATATTTAATCATATTTCAAATTTTGTAATTCCAATTATGTATAGCTATTAGGACTTATAATATTATCTATGCAAGTAGAGGAAGTGGTCGTAGTAGTAGTTTAATTATTTTGGCAGTTTCAAATTCCGTATATAAAATGAAGCGTTTGCCACTAGGACCATAAAGACTAATATAATAGATTGACAACGAATTCATCAAAATCGGCTTAGTAGTTTGGGCTCTATAGTTAAGCATCCATCTAAAAAGCAAGCATACATCTTAAGACTTGGGATTTCGACACATTGAAAATTAAGACAAATATTATTACAGGAATGATATAGGATAACTAGCAAAACCCATTTTGAGCATTCTTAAATTTTTTGTTTGTCTTTTCAAGTCTTTTTGGATGTGCACGTATCACGTAAAATTTATCAATCGGATATGCAGCTATCTTTTTTTTTTTTATTATTTCTTTTTTCATTTTCTACGGACTCTTTGAAGATTCTAAGATACATTATTTTAAGATTAATTGTATTGTGTTTTTATAAATTAACATCTTTCCGCGCTTGCTCATCTCGTTGTTTTGAACTGAGGCTTGTGGTTCCTTAATATATAGTGTTACTTAAATTTAGTTACACTTATTCATCAAAATGATATACATAAAATAAAATATATAAGATACATAAGATATACATAAGATAAAATATACATTCTAAATATTAAACTTTAAGTCTTTTTTTAAATTTGATAGCCTCTGGTGTTAAATGCTATAAAAGAAGCGTTTGTTCGATTTTATGTAAAAACTAACGTCATATGAAATTATGTTTGTTGGTTCATCCTAACAACAGCTTTTACCTCGCCTTTGAATATTACCTCTAATGTAATGCAGTGTATCTCTTTGGGCATGCGTACTCGGTAGTGACGCCGCGGCGTCATTTTAGTGTCACCAATCAACAAGCCTATTTCGCTGTATCGATCGGCCCCCGGGAAAAGCCCGGGCCGAGCGAAGCTTGCGTGAATGATACAGTAAAAAAAATTGCCTAGTATTTAATTATTTTAAATTTGTAATAGCTCTCACAACCGACTTCCAGGACAGATAATTATTGAAAACAAAACCATTTATTCAGTTAAGGCCCGCAGATGGTACTTACGAAGGTCAATGCTTCAACTTTCATGATCATTCCCCTAAATATAATTATACATATTATGCAATAGCATCATGTCTCAACTGTTTATAGTTAGATTCCCTATTATATCGCTAGAAGACACGTTTTTCGAAGAACGCATTAAATGCAAAACTAGGAAATTAGATTTTATGCTTTATTTTTATTTTATGTAGATATCTGTAGAAGGATAACTCTTGGTTTGGTAGAGACATCTTATGATGGCTTGGTAGCTGACTTCTTAATGGTTTAAATCCAGCTCGAAGGACCTTGTTGAAGAATTACTCTTGGTTTGGTAGAGACATCTTCTTTATTGGTTAAAATGGTTGTAAGTATGGTAATGTATTGATTCGACGGAGGTGAACCGCGTTCTAGCGTAAATAAGGCACACATAATGTAAGTGCGTTAAAATTGCATAAAGTGCATAAAAATTCAAAATTCAAAACCATTTATTCAGTTTCGGCCCTCAGAAGGCACTTATGAAGGTCAAATTTAAAGTTACTGAAGCTACTACCGGTTCGGAAGTCAGCCTTCAACTGAGAAGAACCGGCAAGAAACTCAGCAAGGTTACATTATTTTTTATTTTATTAAATTCTCCGGACAGTATCTTATAGAACAGTTATTTCACTTTTTTTTTATAAGACTTTATATTAAGGCAACATTATTTTATTGTTAAGACGAAAGAGACTAGTCTCCACGACACAGGTAATCCTAGTGTGGAGGCTGGTGAAGTACCTTTGTTAACAACATTTATTTTTGAACAATAAAGTAATATATTATCTATGCTAATTCAATTCAAACGCCATTGTTATAGATAGACATCTCATTCATCAAGATCGGCTCTAATCGGCTCTAAATGATATCTATATATACATACAAATATATATCTACATGTAATAAATATACAAGTGGACGCGAGGTATCGATACATCACCAAATTATAGTAGGAGTGGTAAACTAAGTGCATCCATTTCTATCATTGGTTTGTTGGTTTATCCAAATACCAGTTTTTACCTTGTCTTTAAATATAACCTGCTATGTACTGCAATGTATCGATTTTTTATCGGGCATGCGCTGTCGTTAGTGACGCTTCCACGTCATTAAGCACTGCAGTGTATTGATTCTCATCGAGCATGCGCACTCGGTATTGACACCGCCCGTCATTAAAAATGCAGCACCAATCAGCGAGCTCATTTGGCTGCATCGATCGGCCCCCGGGAAAAGCCCGGGCAGAGCGGTGCTCGCACAAACATCAAGTTACTTATATGACCCGAATATTTTCATTATAAAAAAATGCAATTGGTCTCACAACCGACTTTTAGGCTGGAGAACAAAACTAGGGTATTAGACTGTTTAAGTAAAGTTGTAGCCAGTGTAGGATTTGAGTTCAGGCTTTATGTAGTTTCCCCCGGTAGGTACCTATACTAGAAAAGAAGTTTAAAACGCTATGGCACAAATTAATCATAAATCTTAAGTGCCAACTGATGTACTACATTTTTTGTTTAATCAGTTTCCGTGTACATAATATTATAATGTTTTAACATAACCGACGCATTTAACTACATAGGTACCTAATAACAATAATAGTGTAGAAATACAGTCATGCAATGAATGAACTACATCTAACTTATTCAAAAGTAGCTTTGTTAGACTCTCCCTTTTTCATTTGCTTTTAGGTGTCAATACCTTATTGACAAACACTAGTTTAAATCGTCTATAATTTTAATTAACGCATAAGCTCTGCTGTGTATCGTTTGTCATCGGGCATGCGCTGTTGGTAGTGACGCCGCCACGTCATCAAAGATACACCAATCACAGAGCCCATTCCGCTGTATTGATCGCCCCCCGGGCCAAACCCGGGCAGAGCTCGCACATACTTGAAGTTACTGAATGTTTATATGATTTGAAACCAAACTATTTAATCAGTTAAGAAGAGAGAAACAATTAAAAAGGTCCCATTAGTTCTCAATTTTAAATTCCGGTAGAGGTATTTAAATGCACCACTAGGAAACCATTTATTGGCAGATTGTCTGAGTAAAGATTCAGCCACTTCAGGACTTGAGTTGAGTATTTGAGTATTTTCTCTCGATATACTAGAAAATAAGTGTGAAAAAGCATCTAATTTATCTGACACACGTTTTATGTGTTAAATGATATAAACAACATTTTTATTTTACCCGGTTCTGTAAAAGCATTACTTAAATTAAGTTAACATGAATAATTAGGCGGATAAGGGATAATAAACGTTTCTTAAGTTGGAAAAAAGGTGAAAAACTAGATCAGAAAGTTTGATCAAAGATTTAGTTGGGTATTTAATATATCTGTCTGTTCCTACAAGACCCGACATTTATGCTATAGAGTCAGTTTCTAGAGTCAATATAATATGTTATTTACTTAATATTATTGAAATAATTAAAACCGATTAGTACTTATCTAAACCTAAACAATATGGTATGATTTTTTTTAAATGTTCCACATTAGTTAGTTAAGGGTAAATGTTAAAAATAAAATCAGTTAACAAATATTTGCTTACTAGTAGCGCCATCTAGTATCGGAAATATGATCTAGTTAGAAATATAACCTAATAAATTTCGTACTTGTCAAGCCATCATTTCAACTATATTAATGGTCTATAAAATAATCACTACCACCGTTTTTTTAAACACAGTTTATAACTGAATACAATTAAAAATAAATATTTTAAAATAAAAATAAATATTTTATGCCGTATTCATTCGATTAGTACGAAATTATATGTAAATCTACCAAAACAAAAACGTATTTCATTTACAAAATTCATAACACTTTTGTTCCTTTTTACAGCGCATCTAAAGAATTTTCACTTCATAAATGACTATGTAGAATAGATTTATAGTTATCTGGTAATCATAGTACAAGACCTGCTAAGTTTGCGAACAGATTGTGTGTAAGGAATGTCCCAGAATAGTTTTTATTAGTTATAAAAACAGAATAGGACTGAAGTGATAACTTCATCAAGGCGAGGTTAATAATACGAAATACAATGTCTTTTTGATTTTCTATATTCACAAGGTAATAACATTTTCAAAACATGTATGAATTAATCTAATCCTACAGGAAGCAAAAATTTTAGACTCCTTTTTGAGATAATTGCGCGATCGGATGAACGTAAAATTTGACAAAGATAAAGTTTATAATGGAGAAAAAGTGCATAAAGCATTTTTTTTATTTTAAATACATTAGAAATACATTGAATTCCATTGATTTAGTTTCTTAAAGAAAAAAGCAATAGCATTGTTCAACTAAAAGGCCGTAACCAAATATTACACGCTTTTCTTTTTTGTGACAATAATTAATGGCAATAAAACTCTATACGTTTTAAACTAGAACGAGAGAGTCTAAGCGTGCAATTACATTTTTTTTTATAATAAAACATAAAGCTCGCATTGTAACTCCATGTACGGCGGAGCTTTCTAGGAGCTCGGGTGTGGCCGGTCGGAAATCAATAAAACGCAATACAGTACGCTCTCCGATTGGTGCATCCATAATGACGCAGTGGCCTCGATACCTTCTACGCATGCTTGGACGTTAATCGATACACTGCAGTACCTGAGAGGTGGACATAAATGTAAAGTTATGGATGAGGTAAAAACTATGATTTAAAATCAAACTATTCAGTTAAGAAAAGAAGAAACCTCTGGCTTCCTGTAGAAGTATTTAATGCACAACAAGAAAACCATTTATTAAGAGATTGTTTGAGAAAAGATTCAGCCACTTCAGGAAGGTCTTGAGTTGAGGATTTAAGTACTTTCTCTCGAAATATACTAGAAAAAAAGTGTGCAAAACCTTCTAATTTATCTTACACAAGTTTTATGTGTTCTATGATATAAAAATTTTTTTTTACCCGGTTCTGTTAAAAGCATTACCTATGTAAACTAAATTCCAGTTTAAAGAATTTATTTCTCAAAAGAACATCACATAGTTCACTTAATATGAGAAACTTTATACAATTGTAAAATATAAGTGTGACATTTGTTATTCGATCTGTCGGTTTTATGGTAACAGTTATTATTGTTTAAAAGGTACATTTTTAATCTAGTTTTAAAAGTGTTTATGGTTATTGAATCTTTAACTATTTTAGGTAATTTGTTAAATAGCTGAGCTCCCTCATATTGTAAATTCTTTTTACCGAATAATATTCTAACGGAGGGTAATACTATATTATTCCTGTTTCTTGTATGATAGCGATGTGATTTGTGATTTAAAGAAAGTTGTGTATGTATAGTTTTAGTTAGTATTTTTCGTATTAATAAACATGTGTGATATGTGTATAATTTTTGTAAGTTCATTAGTTTAGTTTTATTATAAATAACTTTAGTAGATGTCAAGTAGTCGTAATTAAAAAGAATTTGAAAAACCTTATTTTGAGTTATTTGTAAGTCATGTAAGTTAGTTTTTGCAGCTTGTCCCCAGACTTGTATAAGGTATTCAAGATGCGGTTTAACCAGACTATTATAGATTGTGTGCCTTATTCGGCACGGTACACATGTCGCAATGTTACGTAATGGGATAATTTTAGATTTTATGTAATCAATGTGGGGTTTGAAAGTCAATTTGCTGTCTAAAATTAGTCCAAAATATTTTTTTTTGTTTTTTGCTGAGAAAATGATATAAGAAGTCTTTTTTATATTTATAGTTAATAAGTTATGCTTTAGCCACGTATTTAATTTACTTAGATCTTGTTGTGCTTCATCGATAACGTTATGTATTGAGTGACCGTAATAAAATAGGCACGTATCATCTGCGTATAGTGAGATATGACCTGTTAGACCAATGCTATCTATATTATTGATGTATATTAGAAATAACAATGGACCAAGCACCGATCCTTGGGGAACTCCGCACATGATTTTGGCAGGTGTACTTTCATAGTTTTCAACTTTAACTACTTGATATCTGTTTGGAGGATAAGATTCCAACATTTTGTACGCTTTCTACGTTACTCCAATACTTTCCAGCTTTTGTAGTAAAATTTAATGACTGACAGTCAAATGCTTTTTTTAGGTCTATAAAGACTCCTAGGGCTAGTTGTTTTTTGTCGATATTATTTATAATTTTGGTAACTAAGTCTATTGTCGCTGATAAAGTATTCGAATGCGGTCGAAATCTTTTTAATTTGACTAATGAGGCGGATCCGAATTTTTTCTATAGTTAATCTAATAAAGCTGCCGTAAGCGAGCCGTATTTGAACAAAATTAATTAATTAAACTTTTGAGAGAGGTCATAGGCTGTTAAACATCACGCTACGAGTCTTAGAAGCCGAGAAAAAAAAAACTGTAGGAACGCTCTACTACAAAGGAATACCGCTTTGTTAACCGCGGGGCACAACTACATAATTCCCCGTGTTTATGGATATCATATAGCCTATAACCATCTACGGAAAATTCCGCGTCGAATGGTAGTAGTTCCAAACCGATAAATTCAGTGCTTTTGAGGTGATGGAGCGTCAAAGGAACCCTGTTTTCCTTGTATATAAATAAATAGATTTAGTTAAAAAAACGTAAAGAAAATAAAGCAACTACATGCCGGGAACAGTAATTATAATAAGTTGGTAATTAATATAACCTCAAACTCTATTGTATTCTTTCTTTTCTATTGCTCTCTGCATTATTCTGCATACATAACATTTATACTGTAAAGGAAACGATATGCGAGATATAATATATTATATTTCTTTAGTGAGTACTGCCCGCATTATGACTACGCCTAATTAAAAACAAACAGGTGACAGGTGTGACATTTTACCAATACATAAATCACCTATATAATGAAAGATAATATTTTTTATAATATAAAAAGACAAATGATTATAATAATAATTGTAATAATGTTGTTTTTTCGTTTTTACGGATATGCGAATCTTTTGTTAGTTGTTACTATCCTTATTTTTATGGTGTATAAAGTTTTACAGAGAAACGCAATAAAGTCAGTCGGCTTGGTGGTTAGATCCTTTCTACCACGCCACAGATCGTGGGTTCGATTCCCATGTAATATGAGTAATTGTGAGACATTAGAAACAAATCTTTAGTTGGAAAAATATGTTAATCAACTAGATGAGAAAGTTTTATCTGAGCAGTTAGTTGGGTATTTAATATATCTGTCTGTTCCTACAAGACCCGACATTTATCCTATAGAGTCAGTATCTTGAGCCAATATAATAAGTGATTTACTCAAAATTATTGAAATAATTTAAAGCGATTAGTACTTACCTAAATCAAAAATTATGGTATGAATTTTTAAATTGTTCCACATTGTTTTGTTAAGGACTAAGGGTAAATGTTAAAAATAAAATCAGTTAACAAATATTTGCTTACTAGTAGCGCCATCTACTATCAGAAATATGACCTAGTTAGAAATATAACCTAATAAAATTCGTACTTGTTAAGCCACCATTTCAACTATATTAATCTATATATATAAAAATGAATACCTATTTCCCTTGGTCACGGCATCACGCATGGACGGCTGGACCGATTATGCTAATTCTTTTTTTGTTGTGTTTGTTATTGTCAGGAAAAGGTTCTTATGGAAGAAAACATTAAGAAAGTTGTGTGGAAAATTAGAAAAAATTAAAAAGAAAACGACCATCTTAACTTTTGTAATGTAACCTTACCGCTTTTGACACTATAAACTCTTATAATTTAATTGTTTGGTGTTTGACATTAATGTCAGTCTTTTAACAACAGAGACATGGGTCGGGTCAATTATATTGATAAAAGAATTAATTTATATTTCTAAGTGCAAATTTCGCGGTCAATTAAAACAAAAAATTGTATTGTAATGTACAGTGAGTTTGTTCATCACGGTAAGTTCAGAGTGCCATTACGCATAATATTAAAAGTTTAATTGTCAAGAATAATAAACACTATGATCTTGGCATTTTATTCTTATTAATGATACTAATTCGAATTCAATATTCATTAAAGACAGGACAACGTCTGCCTGGTCGGCTAGTAGTCTATAAAATAATCATTGCCATCATTTTTATAAACACAGTTTATAACTGAATACACTTGAAAAAAATATATTTAGAAAAAAAAAATATTGTATGCGTATACGTATCACATACCTATACTTGTTTTTAACATTAACCCTTAAAAAGTCAACGTGGAACAGCTTAAAAATTCATACCATATTTTTTTTGATTTAGGTAGGTACTAATTAATGATGTTGTTAATTATGTTATATTTATTGATGACGTTTATGATTAAAACACATACTATATTGGTTACAGCTTTTTTATAGATGTAAAATATCGTCCCCGTAGTTGCAAAATTAAATAACTCCGATTTTAGCGATAATGACTTTTCCCTATTTTTAAATCAACCAAAACATGACGCATGTTTGAGCCTTACAGGGATTTTCATATCTTATTCCTTTACAAAAATATAGCCATTTTGTCGTACAAATGGAATAATAAACATTCTCAAACGAACCCTAATTTAATGAAGGAAAAATAAATAAATCAATAACTGTGGTCAATGATAATTGAATGTTAAATAAATATAAAATAAAAAAAGATAATGGTCAATTCTCTATCTTACTTTGCATTTTAAATGCAACAATATAACAAACTATATATATAACTATATTACAACATAGTTAATAAACGTATAATAAATATAGTACGTGGTTAGCAAATCAATAACAAATGCAAATTCTCCTGCAAGTTTTGTAACAGTCGTAAATAAAACAGAAGATTTTAATTTATTTAATTTAGGAACATTGAAAATAAGCCTGTGTTTAGAAAACCTAAGACGTCACGTGTTTGTGTATTACTGGACTTTCTATAACAACCTGCGTCAAATGAAATAGTCTTTGTTAGTTTGTTGGTATCCAAACAATAGTTTTCACCACGTTATTAAATATTTAACACTATGTACTGCAGTGTATCAATTTTGCATCAGGCATGCGCAGTCGGTGGTGACGCTGCCACGTCATTATAGTCTAAGATCCTAATCCAAGTTAATCAAGTTTTCAATTAATATTAAATTTTTACATTTTTGCCGATGTGCCTATCATAATGTATAAATGTATGTATACCGCAATTATTTTTTTTTATGAAAAAGTAATAAATAATAATTGATTATTTAATAAAATTCCATTTTTTTTAATAAAATATAATCCAACTACTCCACAGTTTAAACAGTTATTATTCTTTTACATTTAAATGTTCAGATTATATCGCATTAAAGCTGTTTTTCTGTGTATGCTGGATTACCTTGGCCTATGTAAAAGTGGCCGCAAATAGGGGTTGCCAGCTGTTAAATATTGATTGGAGTGAAAGAGATTTATCCCGCAACACGCTTGTCAGACAAGGATCGCGAAGCAATTAAAATACCTGTTTACACCTTGCGAAGAGGTTGAGGCCAAGTGCGCACGGGAACCATCTTTTTCAAGTTCTTTACATATTATTATATGGCTGTCATGTGGATCATATTTTATATTAAAAACTAGTCAATTAAATTTTACTAATAATAATCTTTCATATTAATATTTCAATTAAAAATTTTTACTGCCCTATTTGATAGGTACCTCGGCAAAAATATACTCTCCCATTCATAAAAATATATGTTTTTGAAAACTGGATGAATGTAGTAATCCTGCAGCAGGATCTTAGACTATAAAGTACTGCAGTGTTTCGATTCTCACCGAGCATGCGCACTCGGTAGTGACGCCGCCCGGGTCATCATATTATATGTACCTACCAATCATAGGGCCGATTTTATTTAGCTGCATTGATCGGTCCCCGGGCAATCCCCGGGCAGAGCGAGCTCGCATCCATATGAAGTAAAGCAATTAGCCTAATATTTAATCATATTTAAAATTTGAAATTCCACATGCTATTACATATAATATTATCTAAGCAAGTAGACGAGGTGGTCGTGGTAGTAGTTGAATTATTTCGGCAGTTTCAAATTCCGTATATAAAATGAAGTGTATGTCACCCAAACCATAATGACTAATATTAGGTTGGGGAAAAAGTCTTTTCGCATTATAGTATGTATGAACTTGTAATAAAATCTCTTTGGCTATACTATTTGTACCTGGCTAGTTATGGTATCATTGAAAGTTTAAATTCTAAAGAATATAATTCCAAATTCAAATTATTACTACAAAAAAGGTAAAAATGCAACGCAAGGCGCGAAAAAAATTTGCGATGTTTATGGACCTACACAAATTTGCTTTAAGCGTTTTCAATCCGGAAATTTTGATGACAAAGATGCACGTCTCTCTGGTCGCCCTATGGATAAAATGGATGCTATTTTTGAAAAAGTGGAGCAAGATCGGCATATCAGTAGATACGACGTAGCTGAAGAGCTGGGAATTGACCATAAAACAGTTTCGGCGCATTAGAAAAAAACTGGGTACACAAAAAAGCTCGATATTTGGGCAGATCACTGAAACAAACCTAATGCACCGTGTACTCATTTGTGATTCTTTATTACGACGTAACGAAACCGAACCATTTGTGTAGAAGCTGATAACTGGTGATGAAAAGTGGATAGCATCCGACAAGAACGTGCGAAAAAGGTCGTGGTCAAAGGCCGGTCAGGCTTCACAGACTGTGGCGAAGCCCGGGTTAACTCGCAACTAGGTGATGCTGTGTGTGTGGTGGGATTGGAAGGGCCTTATTCATTATGAGCTGTTACCACCAGGCAGGACCATCGATTCTGAACTCTACTGCGAACAACTGATGAGATTAAAGTAAGAAGTTGAGAGAAAGCGGCCGGAATTAATTAACAGAAGGGGTGTGGTTTTTCATCATGATAACGCTAGACCTCACACATCTTTAGCCACTCAGCAAAAATTAAGAGAGTTTGGCTGGGAGGTATTAATGCATCCGCCATATAGTCCTGACCTTGCACCTTCAGATTTCTACCTGTTTCGGTCTCTTCAGAATTCTTTAGGCAGTGTCAGGTTAACATCACGAGAGGACTGCCAAAACCACTTGTCACGGTATTTTGATCAGAAGTCCCAAAATTTCTATAGCAATGGGATGATGTCCCTACCTACAAGTTGGCAAAAAGTTATCGAACAAAATGGTACCTATATACTTTAGTTAAATGTAAATAAACTATATAAAAAAATGTTTCGAATTTTCTTAAAAAATGCGAAGAAACATTTTCCCCAACCTATTATATCAATCACTTATTCATGTCTGTCTGAAATATTTTTGAATGTGCATGCATCACGTAAAATTTATCAATCGGATTAGCAGCATTCTTATGGAATTTGATAGCCACTATTGTCAAATGCTGTACATGAAGCGTTTACTCAATTTTATGTAAAAACTAACGTCATATGAAAATTATGTTTGATAGTTTATCCTAACAATAGCTTTCATCTTCTCTTAAATATTGTTAAAGAAATAACCTAATATTTCATTATTCAAATTTTGTTGGATGTTTTTACATATTTGATAACCAAAATATAGATTTTGCTCGGTTGCATTTTAATTTCAAAATGAATACGTTTATCATAGCTATGGTATTTCTAGTTCCTATAAATAAGATAGGATATATAGATTTAAGGTCAAATTTCAAACGCTAGGCGACCACTAGTATTATTTAATAATGATTGTGCGCTATAAAAATGACTGAAAAAATATTTATGAAATAATTTGTCAATAGTGTTAATCAATGACAATAAATATATTTGCTAAATATCTAAAAGAAAGTTTCGTAATAATAACAATAAATATGATTAGAAAAGGATTGAAATTTTGTTTAATACAACTAGCTCCCTCTAGCGGGTTGTATTCATTTTCTGCTGCAAAACCTGAGCACTATCCGCTACAGGAACCATAAACCTAGATTTTCAGCGAACCCTTTTATACGATTGCATCGCCGGAACTGCATTTCGGTATTTCCAAATCTAGACACTAGATAGAGCTGTAACGTGCTCTTTTTAATGAATTTATCATGGTATGTATGTTCGTAATTTTTATACTAATGATTTCATTTATATGGGGCCATACTTAAAATATACGGTCAAATTGCAAACGCTAAGCGACCACTGGTATTAATTAATTTCAATTGTGTATTATAAAAATTAGTCAAGTAAGTTTTGTTCCAACTGATCGTTATTTGTATCGTTCTCTAAAATAATAATTCAATAATGTTAATCAATTATAAGAAATATGTTTGCTAAATATCTAAATAGAACTTTTGTATTACAGGGAACATTTAAATTATTCATCAATCACTTTTGAATAGCATATATTGTGTTTTATCATTCGTTTTGTGTTTTTTTCGTCACACAAAAAGAATAAGAAGTATCACTTCAAGAAAATAAATTAAAGGGATTCAAATATTAATTAAGCAATATTATATTCGCATTTAGATATATGGTCGCGTGCCATATACTTCTAAAATATAATAATAGAAATAAACAAATTTTCTTTTCAAGTTACTAGAATGTTTTATTTCCTACTAGCTATCCCCCGCGGTTTCACCCGCGTTCCCGTAGGATGTCACATGTATTATACATAAAAACCTTCCTCTTCAATCACTCTATCTATTAAAAAAAACCGCATCAAAATCCGTTACGTAGTTTTAAAGATCTAAGCATACATAGGGATATAGGGACAGAGAAAGCGACTTTGTTACCCGACTACGGCGAAGCCAAAGGAGGGTTATGATTTTGACCGGTATATATGTGTGTATGTATGTTCATCTGTTCCCTCATAACTTTTAAACTACTTATCGTAATTTGGCAAACGAGGTATCGTTCGAAGCGTCTTGATCGTCTGCTGGTTATAGGATATGTGACGTCACAATAAATTAGATATGGCGCTCTCTACAGGACATAAAGGCATTAACTATAAAAATTCTTATAAGTGACACGATAATGTTTATTTATTGTTATAATTTGGCCATCAAACTATTGGTTACTTATATTATATATAATTCAATAAAATCTAAATAAAAAAATGTAAACCGAATCTGCAAATAAAATTATATTTATAAATACTGTGATTTTATGTAAAAACTTGTCATATGAAATTGTGTCTGACAGTTTTTGTTTTATTTTTCGTTCACGCAGCAACAAAGCAACAAATTGATGCGATTTTTATATGCCCATTTGAATATGCCGGAGAATACATAGCTGTAAAGGGGCCGCGGCTGGAACCGCGGGGGACGTATAGTCATTAATTATATCAATACAAAATGTAATTTACGTTAGAACCGAAACTTTTAAATACTTTAAGTTCCTACCTAATAACAATATTAATGTGGGAATACAGTCGAGCAATAACTGTTATATTAAAAACTAGCTTTCTTGGGCTCTCCCTTACATCTACTTTACATTTGATTTAAGGTATAATTATTGACAAAATCCAGCTTTTACTCGTCTTAAACTTTAAATATTAATTGTCTCTTAAGTAATGCATGTCATGCGCAGTCGGTAGCTCTATCTAGTGGATTTTGCTAGACTGAAATGCAGTTCCGGCGATGCAGTCGCATAAAAGGATTAATGAAAACTCTAGGTCTAAGCTTCCTCAAACGGATAGTGTTCACGTTGTCTATGCAGAATATACACACTCCGCTAGAGGGAGTTGTGTGAAACAGAATTTCAACCCTGTTCTAATGGTATTTTTCCGTAACTTTGTGAATAAAAATATAGAAATTTATTTAATTCAAATGTTTTAATGACGTTGCGCAATAAACTTGAACAAAGTAAAAAAATATAAATTTACTAAACTTGAGAAGAAAATGTGTTTAATTATTTTTTTTTTTTTTTATCCCTCAGTTGTATTTGAATTGATTCGTGATTCATTTTAATGAATGATAAACACAATATAAATTATTCGAAAGTGATTGACGAATAATTAAAATGGTTCCCTTACAAAAATGATCAGATATAAATTTAGCAAACAATAAATTTATTAATACTATCGACAAATTATTCACAGTTTGTGGTAACTATTTGAGAGGAAGATACAAAGAGCAAAATTTGCGTGAGTAATATTTTTAACACACAATTTTAAATAAATAATAATAGTGGTCGCTAACAGAATGTTAAATATGTTATCTAAGGTCATACAATTACTCATATTATATGGGAATCGAACCTACGCTATGTGGCTTGTCTAGCGTTAAGGCGTAAGTCGCTCTATCTAGCGGATTTTAAAACTGAAATGCAGTTCAGACGATGCAGTCGCATGTTCACTGAAAATTTAGGTTTAAGGTTCGGATTTCAGTTCGGATTGTGTGCATATTGTGCATAACATGAACACAATCCGCTAGAGGGAGTTGTATTTAACAAAATTTAAACCCTTTTATTATGACATTTATTGTTATTTTTACTTTGTGAATAACAAGCAATAAATAAAATAGACCAGCGACGTAGCAGAACAATCCAGAACCAAGAAAGGAAAGTTTATTATTTCTTTTGCTTTTTGATTATATGGCCCGCGAACAGATATTAAAATGAGAATATAATATTATTTATATAATATTTTTATCCCTCAGTTCCATATAAATTGATTCGTAATAAGTTTTTTGAAGTAAAACTTTTTAATCTTGTTGTGTGACGAAAAATCAATTAATGATACACACAATTATAATTAAACTAGCTGTCCCGCAATTTCACTCGAATTCCCGTGGAATGTTACATTTTCCCGGGAAAATGTATTCTATGTGATATCCAAGTTATATACTATCTATGTGTCAAGTTTCATCAATATCCGTTTGTTATAGATGCATCATCATCAATTAGAGCCTACTCTATTCCGCTGTATCGATCGGCCCCCGGGCAACCCGGGCAGAGCGAGCTCGCGTGCATTATGGAGTCAAGAAATTAGCTTAATCTTTTCATAGGCTCATTTATTTATAGGCTCATATATTATTCCTTCAGAGGTCTGTCGAAGGCCAAACGTAGGACCATTCGAAATAAAAAAGGCTTGCAGGCTGGAGCATTTTTAAAACAAAACCATTAAATCAGTTATGGCTCGCAAATAATTATTACATTATGAATTAGTATTATGTCTAAAGTTCTCAGTATTTAAAATGTTGATAATTAAGTTCCTTAATATATCGATAGCTAGAAGAAACACATTTAAATTTAATTACATACTTGGAAATGAGATTGTCTAAGTAAAGATGTATCCATTTGAGGATTTGTGTTTTAAGTAGGCTTTAAGTAGTTTTCCCCCGGTAGGTGTACTAGAAAAGAAGTGTCGAAAAGCTACTTTTAACTTATCTCACACAATTTTATCATAAATCTTAAGTGTCAATCGACCATTTATATTTTTTATTTAATCAATTTCCGTGTTCTAAGATTCCAGAGTCTGATTTTGATGAATGCACCCATTAATACCATTTTTTGATTTGCATGCATCTCGCATCTCGTAAATTTCAGTCGGATTTATAACATTATTGATTATTATATTTTGTTTTTAAACTGTATATAAAGTTAATTAACAAATATTTCGATGAACGTAGTAATCCGGTAGCTGGATCTTATACTATTATCTTTAAACCAGTCAGCGAACCCACTTTCGCTGCATCGATCGGTCCCCGGGTAAACCCCAGCGCAACGAGCATATGAAGTTAAGAAATTAACTTATTAAGTTCATCATTTAAAAATGTCAATTGCTCTCACAACCGACTTTTAGGTTATGGCATTATTGTAAACAAAACCATTTATTCGGTAAAGGCTAGCAGAAGCGACCTATGAAGGTCAATGCTACAACTTATGTGATCTTTATTCTGAACAGAATTATATATTACAGTTTAAGGTTTTCAAATGATGAGAATGAAATACTGTGATTTTATGTAAAAACTAGCAATGTGAAATTGTGTTTGATTGTTTTTTGTTTTATCCTTCATTCTCAGAACACAGAGCAACAAATCGATGCGATGTTTACATTTACATATACGCGAGAATACATAGATAAAGGGAACGCGGGTGGAACCCGTGGGGGCACGTATAATCATTAATTATATCAATACAAAATGTAACATTGTTTAGACCCGATACTTTTAAGTACTTTAAGTTCCTACCTAATAACCAATATTAATGTGGGAATACAGTTGAGCAACGTCATATTCAAAACAAGCATTATTAGGTAATCTCTTTTTCTTTAATATGTATTATATATCCAATACCTTATTGACAAAATTCAGCTTTTACCCGCCTATTATCTCTTAAGTAATGCATGTCATGCGCAGTCGGTAGCTCTATCTAGTGGATTTTGAAAGACTGAACTGCAGTTCCAGCGATGCAATCGCATAAAAGGTTTAATAAAATTCTAGGTCTAAGGTTCCTAAAGGGGATAGTGTTCACGTTGTCTATGCAGAATATGAACACAACCCGCTAGAGGGAGTTGCATTGAACAGAATTTCAACCCTTTTCTAATGGTATTTTTTTATTTTTCCTTAACTTTGTGAATAAAAATATAGAAATTTATTATATTCAAATGTTTTAATGTAATAAACTTGAACAAAGCAAACAAATATAAATTTACTAAACTTGAGAAGGACGTGTGTTTATTTTTTTTTATTTTTAATATTGATTATAGAATGATATGGCACCTGAACAGATATTTAAATGAGAATATAATATTTTTATCCCTAAGTTATATTTGAATTGATTCGTAATTCGCTTTAATTACCGATAAACACAATATAAACTATTCGAAAGTGATTGACGAATTTTAAAATGGTTCATTTACAAAATTTTTTTAGATAAAATTTGTGCAAATCTTCAGTTCATGAATACTACCGACAAATTATGCGCAATATGATGACACAATAGGTTTGTGGTAACTGTTTAAGAGTAAGATACAAATGACGATCAGTTAGAGCAAAATTCGTTTAAGAAATATTTTGAACACACAATTATTATTAAATAATACTAGTGGTTGCTAATAGATTGTTAAATATGTTATCCGAGGTCTTACAATTACTCATTTTATATGGGAATCGAACCCACGATCTGTGGCAGTAAGGATCTAACCACGAAGCCAACTGGCTTGTCTGGCGTTAAGGCGTAAGTCGCTCTATCTAGCGGATATTACAAAGACTGATATGCATTTCAGACGATGCAGTAGCATAAACGGGTTCACTGAAAATCTAGGTTTAAGGTTCGTTTCAGTGTGCATATTGTGCATAACATGAACACAATCCGCTAGAGGGAGTTGTATTTAACAAAATTTAAACCCTTTTATTATGACATTTATTGTTATTTTTACTTTGTGAATAACAAGCAATAAATAAAATAGACCAGCGACGTAGCAGAACAATCCAGAACCAAGAAAGGAAAGTTTATTATTTCTTTTGCTTTTTGATTATATGGCCCGCGAACAGATATTAAAATGAGAATATAATATTATTTATATAATATTTTTATCCCTCAGTTCCATATAAATTGATTCGTAATAAGTTTTTTGAAGTAAAACTTTTTAATCTTGTTGTGTGACGAAAAATCAATTAATGATACACACAATTATAATTAAACTAGCTGTCCCGCAATTTCACTCGAATTCCCGTGGAATGTTACATTTTCCCGGGAAAATGTATTCTATGTGATATCCAAGTTATATACTATCTATGTGTCAAGTTTCATCAATATCCGTTTGTTATAGATGCATCATCATCAATTAGAGCCTACTCTATTCCGCTGTATCGATCGGCCCCCGGGCAACCCGGGCAGAGCGAGCTCGCGTGCATTATGGAGTCAAGAAATTAGCTTAATCTTTTCATAGGCTCATTTATTTATAGGCTCATATATTATTCCTTCAGAGGTCTGTCGAAGGCCAAACGTAGGACCATTCGAAATAAAAAAGGCTTGCAGGCTGGAGCATTTTTAAAACAAAACCATTAAATCAGTTATGGCTCGCAAATAATTATTACATTATGAATTAGTATTATGTCTAAAGTTCTCAGTATTTAAAATGTTGATAATTAAGTTCCTTAATATATCGATAGCTAGAAGAAACACATTTAAATTTAATTACATACTTGGAAATGAGATTGTCTAAGTAAAGATGTATCCATTTGAGGATTTGTGTTTTAAGTAGGCTTTAAGTAGTTTTCCCCCGGTAGGTGTACTAGAAAAGAAGTGTCGAAAAGCTACTTTTAACTTATCTCACACAATTTTATCATAAATCTTAAGTGTCAATCGACCATTTATATTTTTTATTTAATCAATTTCCGTGTTCTAAGATTCCAGAGTCTGATTTTGATGAATGCACCCATTAATACCATTTTTTGATTTGCATGCATCTCGCATCTCGTAAATTTCAGTCGGATTTATAACATTATTGATTATTATATTTTGTTTTTAAACTGTATATAAAGTTAATTAACAAATATTTCGATGAACGTAGTAATCCGGTAGCTGGATCTTATACTATTATCTTTAAACCAGTCAGCGAACCCACTTTCGCTGCATCGATCGGTCCCCGGGTAAACCCCAGCGCAACGAGCATATGAAGTTAAGAAATTAACTTATTAAGTTCATCATTTAAAAATGTCAATTGCTCTCACAACCGACTTTTAGGTTATGGCATTATTGTAAACAAAACCATTTATTCGGTAAAGGCTAGCAGAAGCGACCTATGAAGGTCAATGCTACAACTTATGTGATCTTTATTCTGAACAGAATTATATATTACAGTTTAAGGTTTTCAAATGATGAGAATGAAATACTGTGATTTTATGTAAAAACTAGCAATGTGAAATTGTGTTTGATTGTTTTTTGTTTTATCCTTCATTCTCAGAACACAGAGCAACAAATCGATGCGATGTTTACATTTACATATACGCGAGAATACATAGATAAAGGGAACGCGGGTGGAACCCGTGGGGGCACGTATAATCATTAATTATATCAATACAAAATGTAACATTGTTTAGACCCGATACTTTTAAGTACTTTAAGTTCCTACCTAATAACCAATATTAATGTGGGAATACAGTTGAGCAACGTCATATTCAAAACAAGCATTATTAGGTAATCTCTTTTTCTTTAATATGTATTATATATCCAATACCTTATTGACAAAATTCAGCTTTTACCCGCCTATTATCTCTTAAGTAATGCATGTCATGCGCAGTCGGTAGCTCTATCTAGTGGATTTTGAAAGACTGAACTGCAGTTCCAGCGATGCAATCGCATAAAAGGTTTAATAAAATTCTAGGTCTAAGGTTCCTAAAGGGGATAGTGTTCACGTTGTCTATGCAGAATATGAACACAACCCGCTAGAGGGAGTTGCATTGAACAGAATTTCAACCCTTTTCTAATGGTATTTTTTTATTTTTCCTTAACTTTGTGAATAAAAATATAGAAATTTATTATATTCAAATGTTTTAATGTAATAAACTTGAACAAAGCAAACAAATATAAATTTACTAAACTTGAGAAGGACGTGTGTTTATTTTTTTTTATTTTTAATATTGATTATAGAATGATATGGCACCTGAACAGATATTTAAATGAGAATATAATATTTTTATCCCTAAGTTATATTTGAATTGATTCGTAATTCGCTTTAATTACCGATAAACACAATATAAACTATTCGAAAGTGATTGACGAATTTTAAAATGGTTCATTTACAAAATTTTTTTAGATAAAATTTGTGCAAATCTTCAGTTCATGAATACTACCGACAAATTATGCGCAATATGATGACACAATAGGTTTGTGGTAACTGTTTAAGAGTAAGATACAAATGACGATCAGTTAGAGCAAAATTCGTTTAAGAAATATTTTGAACACACAATTATTATTAAATAATACTAGTGGTTGCTAATAGATTGTTAAATATGTTATCCGAGGTCTTACAATTACTCATTTTATATGGGAATCGAACCCACGATCTGTGGCAGTAAGGATCTAACCACGAAGCCAACTGGCTTGTCTGGCGTTAAGGCGTAAGTCGCTCTATCTAGCGGATATTACAAAGACTGATATGCATTTCAGACGATGCAGTAGCATAAACGGGTTCACTGAAAATCTAGGTTTAAGGTTCGTTTCAGTGTGCATATTGTGCATAACATGAACACAATCCGCTAGAGGGAGTTGTATTAAACAAAATTTTAACCCTAATATTTTTTATTATTTTTACGTGACTGTAGCAATCTATTAATTGCGTTGCGTAATAAACTAGAACTAAGTAAAACAATATAAATAAAATAGAACAGACATAGGTAGCAGAACAATGTAAAAACTTAACAGGATGTTTGCTTATGTCCTTTGTTTTTAATATTGATTTTAGAATTATAAGGCACGTGAACAGATATTTAAACGAGAATATAATATTACCTATATAATATTTTTATCCCTCAGTTGCATATAAATTGATTAGTAATTCGTTTTTTTGAAGTAAAACTTATTAATCATTTTGTGTGACGGAAAATAAAGTTAATGATGCACAGTTATAATTAAACTAGCTATCACGCGATATAACTCTGATTCCCGTGGAATGTTTCATTTTCCTGGGGAAAAGTATTCTATGTTAATATTAATCCAGGTTATATACTATCTATATGAGTGCTCCATCGTGGCAGATCAATGGGCACAGATACTCCAATCCCCAGCATCGCTCCCGGGAGCCTGCAGCAACCTGAAAAGGTTGATAGCTTTCTGGGACCACCTGGGATGGCTGGAGTAAGAGGCTGACGCACAATGGCCCATTCAAGAGGCTAAGTGTGGAGGAAGCCCTGTATAACTAACTAACTATACTATCTATAAGCCAAGTTTCATAAATATCCGTTTGTTATAGATGCACCCTCATCAAGCAGAGCCTACTCTTTTCCGCTGTATCGATCGGCCCCCAGGCAACCCGGGCAAAACGACCTCGCGTGCATTATAGAGTCAAGAAATTAGCTTAATTTTCTCATAGGTACATTACATCATTACTCCCTCTGATATCTGTCGAAGGCCAAACGTAAGACCATTCTAAATATCAAAATCTTGCAGGCTGGAGCATTTTTAAAACTAATAATTATTATATTATGAATTAGTATTATGTCGAAAGTTCTCAGTATTTTAAATGTTGAGAACCTAATATATCGCTAGAAGACACATTTAAATGCAAAACTTGGAAATGAGGTTGTCTAAGTAAAGGTGTATCCATTTGAGGATTTGTGTTTTAAGTAGTTTTCCCCCGGTAGGTATACTAGAAAAGAAGTGTCGAAAAGCTACTTTTAAAGTGTCAATTTATGTAATATATTTTTTATTTCATCAATTTCAGTGCTCTAACATTTCTCTCGTTTTGATGGATGCAGCCATTAATACCATTTTTTGATTTGCACGCATCACGTAAAATGTCAGTCGGATTTACAACATTATTAATTATAATATTTGGTTTTTAAACTATAAAACTAAAGTTGATTAACAAATATTACGATGAACGTAGTAATCCTGTAGCTGGATTTTATACTATTATCTTTAAACCAATCAGCGATCCCACTTTAGCTGCATCGATCGGTCCCCGGGCGAACCCCGGGCAGAGCGAGCTCGCGAGTACATTAAGTATTATATTTTGTACGCTTAGATCTTTTAAACTTACCTAGTTTTTATCAATAGGCAGAACATTTAAGAGATAGATTTATATCTATAATACAAACGTAAAAAGCGAAAATTAAGAGAAACTTAACGACTATTTAAGCTATTTTACAAATGATTTTTTTTATTAACTTTAATTGTACTTCATATTAAACAAATTAACAAAAAACAATAAATTAAACAAACTATATTAATAATAAAGAGTAGGATCTACTACCCTGTTCTTTATTTTTAGTATGTAGGTAACTTAGTAGGTACTTCAGTAATACTTAACTTCTTTATAATATTGGGTGCCTACCAGTTCCCAAATCTACAATCAGCGAGCCCACTTTATTTCGCTGCATCGATCGGCCCCCGGGCAATACCCGGGCCGAGTGAAGCTCGCGTGCATATGGTGTTAAGAAATCAGCCAAAAATATTGTTATTACCTATTTAATGTTTGTAATTGCACTCACTACTGACTTCTAACAAGCTAGAGCTCTTTTTAAAACAAAACCATATATTCAGTTATAGCCCGTAGAAGTTATTTATGGAGCCAAGAAATAAAGTCAAATCCTTGCTTTGTAATTATTTGTATGTGCCGGTTACAATTCCTAAAAAAAATTATATCCGTATCCGAAATAATCGGTTTCCGAAATAATTTCGTAACCATAACCGAAATTGATACAATAGTTCTTGTTGTTACCGGATCCGAAATTTCATTTTATGATTTTATCATACGCAGAATCTTGTATTCAACTGGCTGCAAAGAGGTTGCGATAAAATGCGCAACGGCAACCACTTTTCAAGTTCTTTTCTTGTAATGCTGTGAAGTGAAATATATTTCATTCTTCATTACACATGCGGGATGAGTATTATCTTAGCTCTCGTTTAAGTTGGGTAAATAGCAGATTACTCATATTATAATTAAAGAATGAGTTTTCTTTGAATCAAACGGTAATTTGGGTGCGGTAAGTTCAATTACCGCACGGCAAAGTTTTCTTGTAGAAACAAATGAAGATCACAACTTAAATCGTAAAATAAGTAACAAAAGTCAAATTGAAAAGTGAGGTGATAACGATAGTGTTAATTGAAAATTGTTTGCATAATCGGTACGTATAATATACTCGTATTATATTATGATTTAAATAAATTGTAATAACATAAAAGCTTCAAAATAGGTCGTGATTTGAGGTAATACCGGAAACCGATAAAAGTGCTGACAAAGAATCCACACCTAATATTCTTGAAAAAGCTTTTAATGACCCACACTTTGTACAGGAACTTATCGCCGCATTTTTATTAAAAAGAAGTCTACAATTCGTGCGGTATTGTCGATTTCCTACTCGAGCGAAATTGAGCGCACAAACGAAGTGAACAATGCACCAATTACACAAGATAGGTACCATTTAAAAACAATCGAATAAAATTTTTACGATATAATTTATTATTTTAATAAGAAATACTAGTAGCCACATTTTGCTAGGTATCTCAGAAAAAAAAAATTCCCTCATACGTAAAAATATGTAAAAATTACATTTTAATCAAATAGTTGCTGAATGTGGTAATCCTACAGACGGATCTCGTACTATTATCTACGCCCCAATCAGCAGCCCACTTTAGCTGGATCGATCGGTCCCTGCAGCAAACCCTGGGCAGTGCGGATTTCGCATTAAACAAAGTCGCTTTATTTATTGTATGTAGGTAGCACTTAACTTGGTTATAATTATTGGTTCCCTGCCAGTTCCCAAATGTGTCTGTCTTTAATTCAGTAAAAAATGATTTGTAAAAATAAATCTACAAAACTACTAGTAACAGTATTATCATCAACCTTGGTTTAGCTGATGATCGACTTTATTTTTATTTCACCTGTTTCCGTGTTCATAACATTCTTAGATTCTCATTATTCATCATCATTGATCATTATTATATACTAGCTGACACGGCAGACAGTACGATTTGAGTAGGCTCTCTGGGTGCTACATATTTGATGACTGCGCATGCCCGATGAGAATCGAAACACTGCATTACTGTATGTTATACCTGTGTAGGTATGTAGAGGTATACCTATTCAAATATTCAAATATTCAAATATTCAAATATTGTCTCAAACTTTTTGGTCTGTGTGTTGCATGTCGCGTGACGGTCGGCCGCGGAGTAGGGATATAGTGAAAGGCTTTCAAAATGACTCAACGATAATAAAAATATTGTTTTCAGTTTTTTAATATGTGTATATAATCTAAATAATTGTTAAGTATTATGTATGTCGTACTCTAAGACACAGAGTTCAATAAAAATATTAGTTGCAGATTTAGTCTACTTTTATCATTAACCATTATCATTCCAATTTTCCAAGTGTAAATTAAGATTGATAAAGCGATTTTTATACCCTTGTAATGGAATATCATTCCAAAATTTTTTAGTTAAATGTCTATAATGTGAAAAAAAGTTTCACTTTTACCATGGTTTCATAAAACCACACAATCTTTTTTATTATTTTATAAAGGTGTCACTTAAAACTTTGTGTTTAGTTGATATTTTATTTAGAGTTACTGACTGATAACAAATTATTTGTATCGTTCGAAATGAATGGGTTTGGCCAAATGTATCCTTTCAATTTGGTGTTATTATGTAATTGGCAATAAGAAAGTCTACTTGCTACGAAGTCGGTTATGAGTCAGAGAGTGCAATTGCATACAAAATTGCAAACATGCGTCTTTAAAAACCCACACAATTCCTTTGTCGACTGCTCTTATAAAATAATTATAGCATCGACGGTTGAACATAACGAGACACTGTCGCTGGGTTTGATTGTTAAATTAGACATGTCCTTGTCAAGTATCATCATGCGGGGGGTGAGACATCTGCCAATCTCATTCAAGATAATGAGGGACTTAAACCCTCATAAGCATCCTTTGCGGGCCTTTATTTTGTATTTTTCTTTAGTGACTAATGTCTTAAGCGTCTGATGGCTCTTACACCGTCATGTGGACAATTTCGGCGAGCGTAAAGGGCTCTCAGCGGGATTACCGGGCCTTAACTGACTAAATAAAAATACTTAATAATGTAAACATATTTCAACATTAATTTCTTAACTTGATATAGGTGCGAGCTTTGCAAGTTGCCCGTGTTTTGGCGGGGGCAGATCAATAATGCGCTAATTGTAAAGCAGACTCATTGATTGGTGCATCCATAATGACGTAGTGGCCTCCTTACCTTATGCGCATGTCTGGCTGAAAATCAATACAATGGAACCTCAAGGTAGTCTAAATTTATAGTAATGGATGAGGTAAATAAAATACATTGTTTTGCTTTATCTAATCAGACTATTGGGTTATTTAATTTTTTTGTTCAGGTGCTTAATATAAAAATAGGTGGGTAGGTAAGTATAACAGATTTGGGAAGTAATAAAAAGAAAGTTGAAAGCATTCTGGTTAATCTGAAAGAGAATGAGATGAATACGCTATAGAGGTGTTAAACACAGAGAGAGACAGAATGATTGTCTCCTTTTCTTCCGTTGCACATTTTTCATTATAAATTCCACTTTTCACCGCCCCAAAAGAAGTTTCAATACAAAATATAATATTAATAACCTAAACATGCATGCGCTAGGTGCAATTGTTCAGGGAGCGAATATTTTTAGATGCCTCTATATTCAATGTAATAAGCCGCCAGGTATATTTCTTTGAAATTTCAATATCAAAATTATAATAACGTTTTTAATGATAACATCGGACATTTTTGTAACGAAAAACGGTATTACATTATAAAATCGAACACAATTACCAAGAAATGACTAGTTAGCTAGTCTTAAATATGGAACAACTAATTACATCCTTTGTCTTGAATTCATACTAGCGTTTGCCCGCGGTTTCGCTCGCGCAAATTTCCGGATTTGGTAGACAAAGATTTGTTCACAGCCAGTCAATTTCTTCTCTTACATTTATATATACTTATACCCCGTGGTTCACCCACCGGCACCGCGTCTCATCGCCAACGTTATTACCTCATTTTAGCTTAGCATTTCTCAGATATTTTCTATTTTCTCGGCTCCTAATAGTCGTGTGTGACATTAAGTAACTCCCTCAAGAGTGCTGATGCATAAATCCAAAAACAGTTTTAAGAATCGGACTGGTAGTTCTTTCCTGTACACTAGATCAGGAGAAAATACTTAAATCCTGAAATCAAATCCTGAAGCGGCTGAATCTTTACTTAGACAATCTATTAATAAATAATTCCCTAGTTTAACATTTATATATAGGTACTCGTATACCTCTAGCGGATATGTAAATTTGGAAAACTGGGACTTTGACCTTCTTTAGTTGAGGGTTCAGGGAGCCTTACCCGATTGATTGATTTTGTTTGAAATCATGAAAACATAACGATCATCTAGTAACACTAAGTACGTGCGACCTTTGCTTCGCCCGGGCTTTGCCCGGGGACCGATCGATACAGCGGAATGGGCTCGTTGATTGGTGCATCTAAAATGACGCCGCGGCGTCACTACCGACTGCGCATGCTTGATGATAATTGATACACTGCATTACTTATGAGGTAATCATATTTAAAGACGAGGTAAAAACTATTGTTTGGATAAAGCAACAAACTATCAGACACAATTTCATTTGACTTTAGTTTCACTTTGAAATTCTGATATGAAATCTTTATGTGTGACGAAAAATAAATTAATGATAAACACAATCTTATGCTTCAAAGATGATTAATGAATAATTAAAATCTGTGGCCTGGTGCTAATAGGGCCAATATCAATAATCATTATTTTCAGTAATGAGCGTTATAACAATGAATCAGCATACATAGTTATTATTTAGGTGTTATATTGTAGTATGGCAAAAATATTTTCCTTTTTTTTGATTTATGTTTTTAAGTATAAAATATATTAAATATATAATATTATACTTCTACAATAAACTGGCATTACAATCTCGTTTCATTAAAACGTACTTTGGCCCTTTTAGCACCAGGCCACAGACATGTTTCCCTACGACATACCCTGTTTTTTTGTAGGATAAGGCAACAGCGGCTATCAAATTTAAAATGCATGTTGCAAATCCGATTGATATTTTTACGTGATTCGTGCACATACAAAAAGATTACGAATCTAAAATGGTAAAAATGGGTTGTGTTAGTTATCTTATAACACTCCTATATATTTTCTCTTAATTATCAATATATCTATACCCAGGTCTACATATTTATTATTTGTATTATGTGTTTATATATGTATTTATAGAAATTTGACAATAGAGCCTAAGCTGCTGACCCGATTTTGATGAATTAGAGGTCATTTGATTAGTTGCTATGGTCCAAGTGCCATTAGCTTAATGTTATTTACGGAATTTGAGACTGCCAAAATAATTCAACTACTACCATACTATACATTCCATAGACAATAGCAAATAATTCATCTACTACCACGGCCACTTCATCTACTTGCATAGATAATCTATATACATAAAAATGAATCCCCGTTTCCCTTGGTCACGGCATCACGCATAGACGGCCGGGCCGATTCCGCTAATTCTTTTTTTGTTTTGTTTGTTATTGTCAGGAGATGGTTCTTATGAAAGAAAAAATTAAAAAAGTTGCGCGGGAAATTAGAAAATTTAAGAAAACATAACGACCATATTACCTTTTCTAATGTAACCTTACCGCTTTTGAGATTATAAACTCTTATAATGTAATCTTATGGTGTTTGACATAAATGTCAGTCGTTTGACAATAGATGCATTGGGCGGAATTATATTGATAAAATAATTAATTTATAATTTCTTAGTGCACATTTCGCGGTCAATAAAATCAGAAAATTGTATTGTAAAGTACAGTGAGTTTGTTCATCACGGTTAGTTCAGAGCGCCGTCACGACTAATATTAAAAGTTTAATTGTCAAGAATAATAAACACTATGTTCTTGGTATTTTATTTTTATTAATTATACCAATTCGAATTAAATATTCTTTGAAGGCAGGACAACGTCTGCCGGGTCAGCTAGTAGCAATATATAAGTAAGGAAAATCAATAATTAGTGGGTTTCGATCTGAGCATATGGCTCAACTAATCGAATTGCTCTCTATATTCAGGATTATAACAAAGGTAATATTAGAGATCTTTAAAAATAAGGTATTGCTTTAATTAATGCACTAGCCATGCAGCCAGTTGTGAGTGCAATAGATTTTTTTTAATATGATTTATTATTTCGCTAATTGCTTTACTTCCTATGCACGCGAGCTCGCTCGTTCGGCCCGGGGATTGCCCGGGGGCCGATCGATGCAGCGAAATAAGGCTCTGAAATGAGGCTCTGATTGGTATCAGAGCCTACTTTATTTCGCTGCATTGTACCAACATATATAATGACGCGGCGGCGTCACTATCTACTGCATTACACAGGGGGTAAATATATTAAAAGTTTTAGATGGTATGATGATGATATAATCAGCACACAAATTGTTTCTTTTACACATTATGATTTAGCAGTCTATGTGTGTTTGTACGTCCATATTGTAGGTATATTCTGTTTTTAGGTAGTCGGTTTACATTTTGTATTTATATTAATAAATACACGTCCACCCCGGTTCAACCCGCGTTCAATTTACGGGTGGTCTGTATATAATACTATAATAGTCTGGCCAATAAAATATGTTTATTACAAAAAAAAAAGCATCGATTTGTTACTCAGTGCTGCGGGAATGAAGGATACAAACTATCAAAGACAATTTCATATAAAATCAAGCAAACGCCTTCTTTCAAATGTGTTTGAAATTATTGTCTAATGCTGTAGCATTAGACAATAATGGCTTTCAAATTAAAAAAGAATTTAACAAATCCGGTTGAAAATTTTAATGCGTGCACATCCAAACAGATTGCAGATAAACAAATAAAAAATAGATGCTTTTAGTTAACCTATAACACTCCTACGATAACTTGGCAATGTATCGAAACCCCACCTCAACATATTTATTATATAGCTACTAGCTGACCGCTATGAATAGCGCTCTGAACTAACCGTGATGAACAAACTCACTGTACTTTACAATACAATTTTCTGATTTTATTGACCGCGAAATGTGCACTAAGAAATTATAAATTAATTATTTTATCAATATAATTCTGCCCCATGCCTCTATTGTCAAACGACTGACATTTATGTCAAACACCATAAGATTACATTATAAGAGTTTATATTCTCAAAAGCGGTAAGGTTACATTAGAAAAGGTAATATGGTCGTTATGTTTTCTTAAATTTTCTAATTTCCCGCGCAGCTTTTTTAATTTTTTCGTTCATAAGAATCATCTCCTGACAATAATGAAATAACAAACTAAACAAAAAAAGAATTAGCGAAATCGGTCCGGCCGTCTATGCGTGATGCCGTGACCAAGGGAAATGGGCATTCATTTTTATGTATATAGATTATTTATGCAAGTAGATGAAGTGGCCGTGGTAGTAGTTGAATTATTTTGGCAGTCTCAAATTCCGTAAATAACATTAAGCTAATGGCACTTGGACCATAGCAACTAATCAAATGACCTCTAATTTTTGAAACAGGTTACATTAAAAAGGTTTATAGTGTCAAAGGCGCTAGTAAAATGGTTAAGTTTTCTTAAATTTTCAAATCTTCCGCGCAACTTTCTTAATTTTTTCTTTCATAAGAACCTTCTCCTGACAATAAAAAACTCAACAAAAAAAGAATTAGCGAAATCGGTCCAGCCGTTCACGCGTGATGCCGTGACCAAGGGAAATAGGGATTCATTTTTATATATAGATATTTAATATATATATATGTATAGACATAGAACAAAGAGAATAAGCTCTTTGTTTCGTGTGTATAGATGTTTCACTATACGAGTACAGACATAAACTACTGAGCCGATTTTAATGAGTGATGATGAAATCGTTATTATTTTATATACCTACGGCATTTGAATTTGCATAGATATAACTTGCATCAATAATATTATTATGACATTAATTTATTATATTAAATTTATACATATTATATGCATAATATTAGGAAAATCAATCAAAAGTGGGATTAGCTCGGACGATACGATGATGCTAGACTCCAATAATCGAATTTCTTTTTAATTTGATATTTTACAATTACAAAGCAAATTTAAGGAGTCGGTCCGGTTTCGCTATGCCAGGGGTTTGGCCGGGGACCGATCAATACAGCGAAGTACAGTAAGCCCGCTGATTGGTGCTGCATTTTTAATGACCCGGCGGCTTCACTACCGACTGCGCATGCGCGATAAGAATCAATACACTGCAATAATTACCTTATAGTCTAAGATCCAGCTGCAAGATTTATATCTATTTATTTTAGCTGTCACCAGCGTTTATCGATATCATATATCCTATAACCCTTTTATCGTCTACGAAAAAGTACTTTTGACTTGATGGGCCGTGAAAGGAACCCTATTTCCCTATTAATATATATTTATAAAGCTATGCTATTAATCGATGATTAATATAATCTCAAAGGATCATTATCAAAAGCAGCGTCTTGAATTCCTCCCATGTCCTTACTACGTGTAAACACATTTTTTCTATGTGACTGCCGATCAGCTTTTAAAATTTGTCTTCTTTGCTATTCTTCATGGGACTCTGCAGCAGTTAATGACGCATGTCGCTCAGCATCTAAAAGCCAATGTGGCCGAGTTTACTCTAATGTTTCAGCAGCACTTTGAGGTGCGTGACGTTTGGCTTCGTTGACGTCCTTGACTTTGCTCCAATTTCTCAACTGCTCTCTGAGCTACGCAACCCTTGGCATTTAAAACCAAACGGGTTTTACTCTGCCTTTTGCACATAGGAAAATATTGCAGGCAAACAGAAAACAATTGAAAAAATTGGAGAAATGGATCCATCAAAATCAGTCTGAAATGTTAGGAGCACAGAAAGTTTTTATAAATGAAAGATAAAGTAGAATAGTTAAGATTTATGATAAAATTATGTTACATAAGCTAAAAGCATAGCTTTTTTTTAGCAAACTTTTTTTTCAGTATACCTGCCGGCAGAAACTACTTAAAACCAGAACGCAAATCCTAAAGTACACCTTTACTTAGATAATCTCATTTCCTAGTTTTGCATTTAAATGTGTACCTTCTAGCGATATATTACAGATTTTTATTCACAACATTTTAAAAAATTGAGAACTTGAGACAAGATACTACTTCATAATATAATTTATCTGCGAGCTTCAAATGATTAAACGGTTTTCTTTTAAAAATACTCTAGCCTGGAAGTCAGTTGTAATTGCAATTACAAATATTCAAAAGTTGAAGCTAATTTCTTGACCATAATGCACGCGAGCTCGCTCTGCCCGGGTTGCCCGGGGGCCGATCGATGCAGCGGAATGAGGTAGGTTCTGATTTGTGATGATGCATCTATAACAAACGGTTTTTTATGAAACTTGGCACATAGATAGTAAATTAGGTTGGGGATAAAGCCTTTTCGCATTATAGTATGTATGAACTTGTAATAAAATCTCTTTGGCTATACTATTTGTATCTGGCTGGTTTTGGTATCATTGAATGTTTAAATTTTAAAGAACATAATTCCAAATTAAAATAAGGAAAATGTGTGATTTGCATTTGTTTTTCGTACCGCCAAGATGAGTGAATCTAATGAAAAAATTCGATTCATTTTAAAATTTTACTACAAAAAAGGTAAAAATGCAACGCAAGCCGCGAAAAAAGTTTGCGATGTTTATGGACCTAGTGCAGTGTCTGTGAGAGTAGCACAAATTTGGTTTAAGTATTTTCAATCCGGAAATTTTGATGTCAAAGATGCACGTCGCTCTGGTCGCCCCATTATGGATAAAATGGATGCTATTTTTGAAAAAGTGGAGCAAGATTGGCATATCAGTAGTTACGACGTAGCTGAAGAACTGGGAATTGACAGAACAGTTTTGGCGCATTTGAAAAAAACTGGGTACACAAAAAAGCTAGATATTTGGGTACCTCACGAGCTCACTGAAAGAAACCTAATGAACCGCGTACTCATTTTTGATTCTTTATTACGACGTCATAAAACCGAACCATTTTTGAAGAAGCTGATAACTGGTGATGAAAAGTGGATCATGTACGACAAGAACGTGCGGAAAAGGTCGTGGTCAAAGGCCGGTCAGGCTTCACAGACTATGGCGAAACCCGGGTTAACTCGCAACAAGGTGATGCTGTGTGTGTGGTGGGATTGGAAGGGCATTATTCATTATGAGCTTTTACCACCAGGCAGGACCATCGATTCTGAACTCTACTGCGAATAACTGATGAGACTAAAGCAAGAAGTTGAGAGAAAGCGGCCGGAATTAATCAACAGAAGGGGTGTGGTTTTTCATTATGATAACGCTAGACCTCACACATCTTTAGCCACTCAGCAAAAATTAAGAGAGTTTGGCTGGGAGGTATTAATGCATCCGCCTTATAGTCCTGACCTTACACCTTCAGATTTCCACCTGTTTCGGTCTCTTCAGAATTCTTTAGGCAGTGTCAGGTTAACATCACGAGAGGACTGTCAAAACCACTTCTCGCAGCATTTTGATCAGAAGTCCCAAAATGTCTATAGCAATGGGATCATGTCCCTACCTACAAGATGGCAAAAAGTTATCGAACAAAATGGTACCTACATACTTTAGTTACATGTAAATAAACTATATTAAAATGTTTTGTATTAAAAATGAGCCTTATAATATGGCTCGCGAAATATTTAAAAAATATCATAATCAAAAGAAAAAAAAAATCCTTTTCAAGTTTCTAAAATGTTGTGATACACCTATGTCTGTTCTATTTTATTTATATAGTTTTACTTAGTTCAAGTTTATTTTGAATTATCATGACGAGATTTAATATTTAAATATAATTGGTATATTGTTATTCACAAAGTTACGTAATAATAACAATAAATGTGATTAGAAAAGGATTGAAATTTAGTTAAATACAACTAACTCCCTCTAGTGGATTGTATTAATATTCTGCTGCAAAACTTTAATACTATCTGCTAGAGGAACCATAAACCTAGATTTTCAGTTTCGGAACTGCATTTCAGTCTTTCAAAATCTATACACTAGATAGAGCTGTAACGTGCAATTTTTTAATGCATTTTGCATGGTAAGTGGTCAACGCCGCTCATAAACATTTGCATCACCTAGGCGTTGTCGAAACTAAGACATGAAGTAGGTAGAATTAATAATTACATTCATCTATAACTTACTACTTAGAACATGGTAACATGGAAACTAAAAGCCTGAATTCAAATCCTTAAGTGGCTTCTTTACTTAGACAATATTATAATTTCCAAGTATTTCATTGAAATACATAATATATCCAGCGATGCATTAGGGTACCTAATTCTTTACCTTGTAAAACTGAGACAGTGAAATACATTATGAAAACATATTATGAACTACTTCATTATATGTGTTTATGAGATAGTGATCATATCAGGCATTTACTATAAATACCCTCTGCGGGCTTAAACTGAATAAATGGTTTTGTTTTAAAAAATGGTCTAGCCTCGAAGTACCATTAATCAGCCAGTCATAATTTATATCAATACTAGCTGCTCCGGCAAACGTTGTTTTGCCATATTTACTTTACTAAAAACTTTACATGAAAATGTATCGTATTTATCGTACTACAATTATTATATTCGATAGCTGACCCGACAGTGGTTGTTCTGTTTTATGGATATTGAATTCGAACTGGTAAGATTAATAAAAAAAAGACATAGTATTTATGAATCTAATGCTTTATGATACATAAAAATTTAACTTTAATATGAGGCCTGATTGCTCTGAACTAACTGTGATGAACACAAACTTCTCAAAAACGAAGTGTAAAAATTTTCATAAATATTCCGATTGAATCGGCTGTGAAATAAGTAATTATATATTAATTATTTTATTAACACAATTCCGACCCATACCTCTGTTTTAACCTTTAAACGAACTTTTATTGTCAAACGACAGATATTTATGTCAAACACCATAAGGTTACATTAGAAAAGTTAATATGGTCGTTATGTTTTCTTAATTTTTTTATTTTTCCGCGCAAGTATCTTAATTTTTTCTTTCATTTCATATGAGATTTTGAAAGACTGAAATGCAGTTCCGGCGCTGCAATCGCATAAAAGGTTTGTTGAAAATTCTAGGTTTATGGTTCCTCAAGCGGATAGTGTTCACGTTGTCTATGCAGAATATGAACACAACCCGCTAGAGGGAGTTGTGAGAAACAGAATTTCAATCCTTTTCTAATGACATTTGTTATTATATTTACATAACTTTGTGAATAACAATATATCAATTTATGACATTTAAATATTTTAATTACATTGCATTAATATCCTTGAACTAAGTGAAAAAATATATATTTAATAAAACCGACATAGGTAGCTAAAACTAGAGACTTTGTACTTTTGTTTTTAATATTGATTTTAGAATTATATGGCATGCGACCAGATATTTAAAAAAATAATATAATATTAGTTATGTAATATTTTTATCCCTCAGTTGCATATAAATTGATTCGTAATTCAATTTTAAAAGAAAAACTTCTTATTGTCTTTGTGTGAGGAAAACTAAATGAATGATGAACACAATATAAGCTATTCGAAAGTGTGAAATGTTTTCGTGTATTACAAAAGTTTTATAGATATTTAGCAAATCTTCAATTGATTAACACTATTAACAAAATATTAAATTACTATTGAATGAACTATTTTAGAGTAAGATACAAATAACGGTCAGTTAGAGCAAAATTAGCTTGAGTAATATTTTTAGCACACAATTATAATTAAATAACACTAGTGGTCGCTAATAGAATGTTAAATATGTTATCTGAGGTCTATCAATTACTCATGTTATATAAGAATCGAACCCACGATCTGTGGCAGTAAGGATCTAACCGCGGAGCCAACAGGCTTGTCTAGCGTTAAGGCGTAAGTCGCTCTATCTAGCGGATTTTAAAAAGACTGAAATGCATTTCACATGATGCAGTCGCATGTAAGGGTTCACTGAAAATCTAGTTTTAAGGTTCGGATTTCAGTACGGACTGTGTGCATATTGTGCATAACATGAACACAATCCGCTAGAGGGAGTTGTATTTAACCATATTTAAACTATGTTTAAACCGTTTTCTAATGATGTTTTATTTTTACGTAACTTTGTGAATAACAAGCAATATATATAAAATAGACCAGACATAGACGTAGCAGAACAATCCAGAACCAAGAAAGGAAAGTTGATTATTTCTTTTGCTTTTTACATCGATTTTAGAATTATATGGCACGCGAACAGATAATTAAATTAGAATATAATATTACTTAAATAATATTTTTATCCCTCAGTTGCATATAAAATGATTCGTAATTCGTTTTTTGAAGTAAAACTTCTTAATCTATTTGTGTGACGAAAAATAAGTTACTGATACCCACAATTAATGATACCCACAATTAATGATACCCACAATTAATGATACCCACAATTATAATTAAACTAGCTGTCCCGCAATTTCACTCGCATTCCCGTGGAATGTTACATTTTCCCGGGAAATGTAGTTTAATACAACTCCCTCTAGCGGATTGTGTTCATGTTATGCACAATATGCACACAGTCCGTACTGAAATCCGAACCTTAAAACTAGATTTTCTAAATATCTATAAAACTTTTGTGATACACGAAAGCATTTCACACTTTAGAATAGCTTATATTGTGTTCATCATTCATTTACTTTTCGTCACACAAAGACAATAAGAAGTCTTTCTTTTAAAAACTTATTACGAATCAATTTATATGCAACTGAGGGATAAAAATATTGCATAAGTAATATCATATTATTTTTTAAAATATCTGGTCGCATGCCATATAATTCTAAAATCAATATTAAAAACAAAAGTGCAAAGTCTCTAGTTTTAAGCTACCTATGTCTGTTTTATTAAATATATATTTTTTCACTTAGTTCAAGGATATTAATGCAATGTAATTAAAAGATTTAAATGTCATAAATTGATATATTGTTATTCACAAAGTTATGTAAATATAATAACAAATGTCATTAGAAAAGGATTGAAATTCTGTTTCTCACAACTCCCTCTAGCGGGTTGTGTTCATATTCTGCATAGACAACGTGAACACTATCCGCTTGAGGAACCTTTAACCTAGAATTTTCATTAAACCTTTTAAGCGACTGCATCGCCGGAACTGCATTTCAGTCTTTCAAAATCCACTAGATAGAGCTACCGACTGCACATGACATGCACTGCTTAAGAGATAATAGACGGGTAAAAGCTGGATTTTGTCAATAAGGTATTGGATATATAATACAGATTAAAGTAAAAGAGATTACCTAATAATGCTAGTTTTGAATATGGAATTGCTCGACTGTATTCCTACATTAATATTGTTATTAGGTAAGTACCTAAAATATTTAAAAGTATCGGGTCTAACCTAACTGTCATTTTGTATTGATTGATATAATTAATGATTATACGTGCCCCCGCGGTTCCACCCGCCCAACCCATCCATTTAAGTCTATGTATTCTCGCGTATATAAAATGTGTATATCATATCGTATCGATTTGTTGCTCTGTGCTTTGAGAATGAAGGATAAAACAATAAACTATCAGACACAATTCCATATGACAAGTTTTTACATAAAATCACAGTATTTAATCCTCAACATTTGAAAACCTTAGACTATAATATATGTTTATATTCAGGATAAAGATCAAGCAAGTAGTAGCATATATAAATAAGGTCACTTATTGGTCGCTTCTGCGAGCCTTAGCCGAATAAATGGTTTTGTTTAGTATAATGACCTAGTCTAGAAGTCGATTGTGAGTGCAATTGTCCATTTTAGTTAATTCCTTAACTTCATATGCACGCGAGCTCGCTCTGCCCGAGGTTTGCCCGGGGACCGATCGATGCAGCAAAATAAAGTAGGCTCTCAGGTTGGTGGCATCATTTATGACTGCACTGCCCGATGACAAGCGATACACTGCATCATTTAAGAGTTTATTTATATTAAAAGTTTTTGTAAAGTTCTAATTATATACATATATTTAAACTCCATAGCTTTGTATTTTTTTTTATTATGTGAATTAGTATACATACAACTTTGCAAAATAGATATACTTTTCTATGTAATAAAATAGGTAATTATCTAATAATGTTCAATGGTGATGAATAATTGGAATCTAAGAATGTTATGAACACGGAAACAGGTCAAATAAAAATTTTTGTTAATCAGCAGTTGACCCAACATTGATGAAAAAATGTTTGTTTTATTACTACTTGTATAATAATAAAAAAAATTATAGTTATCTTAATTTGTTACTAGTCATTTTGTTGATTTATTTTTACAAATCATTTTTTACTGAATTAAAGACAGACACATTTGGGAACTGGTAGGGACCCAATAATTATAAAAAGAATAAGAACTACCTATTTACTTTAATATAATATGTAGAGATAACTTCATTTACACGCGAAATCCGCTCTGCCCAGGGTTTGCCCGGGGACCGATCGATCCAGCTAAAGTGTGCTGCTGATTGGTGCGTACGAGAGCCGGCTGCAGGATTACCACATTATTCAAGTGTTCAATTAAAATGTAACTTTTATTTATGAAATATATATATCAAGGAATATATTTTTGCTAAAATGCCTACCAAAAAGTGGCTGCTGGTATTTTTAATTAAAATTATAAATGACTACATAAGATTTTATTCGATTGTTTTTAAATGGTACCTATCTTGTGTAACTAGTGCAGTAAGTTGTTCACTTCGTTCGTGCGCTTAATTTCGCTTGAGTGGGTAATTGACAATGCAGGACGAGTTGTAGATACTATTTTTAATTACTAATGCGGCGATAAATTCCTGAAAAAAGTTATAACGGGGCGTTATTAGTTCTTTCAAAAATCTTAGGAGGTGCTAATCAGCTATTTACCTAACTTAAACGCCAGCTAAGATAACAGTCATCCCACTTATGTAATGAAAAATTAATATATTTCACTCCACAGAATTAAGTGTAAAGGACTTGAAAAGTGATGGTTGCACATTTTGTCGCAACCTCTTCGCAGCCAGATGTAAACAAGTATAATTTTGTTACATTTATACGGGCATGATGCATATTGATATTTTTTTTCTGCATATGATGGAAAATCTCTGCCGATGTTAAAGTGGCAAAGGCAATAAAACAAAGTTGTAAACAACTCTGTCATTGTCTTGTCTAAAGGCTCTCCTTTTACATTTGTTTTTGACTTCACTACATAGTATAAAACAAAGTCGCTTTCTCTGTCCCTATATCTCTATGTATGCTTAAATCTTTAAAACTACGCAAGCGATTTTGATGCGGTTTTTTTAATCTCAAGGCTCAATGTATAAATAAAGAATTATGACTATTATTTATAACGCAATATACTTATCTTTCATAAATTATAACTGAATTACTTGATTGCATATTATGGCACATTATTATTGTTATTCGGTCAGTTATTTATGAGCATCGGATCAAAAATCAAACCATTTTGTATTTATATCAATTATTATACGCCCCTCGGTTCCACGCGCTTTCCCTTTACGGGTAGCCAGCCTATAAATAAATTTAATTACAAAAAACACATCGATGTGTGGTTTTGTTGCCGCGTGAATCACTACATAGTATAAAACAAAGTCGCTTTCTCCGTCCCTATATCCCTATGTATGCTTAAAGCTTTAAAACTAAGCAACGGATATTGATGCAGGCTTTTTTAATAGATACAGTGATTGAAGAGGAAGGTTTATATGTATTAGTATCTACATTGCACCTGAGCGAAGCCAGGGCACGTCGCTAGTGAAGAATAAATCAATAAACTACCAAACACAATTTTATATGACGTAAGTTTTAACATAAAATCAAGTAAACGCCTTTTTTGAAGCATTAGTCTGCAAAAACCTGGACTCAAAAACGTAACTGGCTACATCTTTACTTAGGCATTCTCATTTTTTTGTTTTGTTTTTAAAGAGGTACGTTACTCATAGCGGTATAATAGAGTATTTTATGTCCAAAAATTGAACTATTTAAATTGTGAGATATGCGACTACTTCATAATAAAATAATGATCACGTAAGTTAGTAGCATTAACCTCCATAAATACCTTCTACGGGGTTTAACTGACTATGTGGCTTTGTTTTAAAAAAAAAAAAGCTCTAGCCTTGCTAGAAGTCAGTAGTGAGTGCAATTGCAAACTTTAAATGGGTAATAACCATATTATTGGCTGATTTCTTAACTTTATATGCACGCGAGCTTCACTTGGCCCGGGTATTGCCCGGGGGCCGATCGATGCAGCGAAATAAAGAAGGCTCGCCGATTGTACATTTGGAAACTGGTAGGGACCCAATAATTTTAAAGAAGTTAAGTACTACTAAGTTACCTTCGTGCTAAAAATAAAGAACAGGGTAGTAGACCCTAGTCTTTATACTTTTTATAGATCAGCCGAGTATAGTTTGTTTAATTTATTGTTTTTTGTCAATTTGTTAATTATGAAGTACAATTAATGTTAATAAAAAATATCATTTGTAATATAGCTTAAATAGTCGTTAAGTTCCTTTTAATTTTCGCCTTTTTACGTTAGTATTATAGATCCAAAAAACTAAGACTTAAGATAAACCTATATCTTAAATGTTCTGTCTATTGATAAAAAGTCGGTAAGTTTAAAAGATCTAAGCGTACAAAATATAATACATAATCTACTCACGAGCTCTGCCCGGGGTTCGCCCGGGGTTCGCCCGGGGACCCACTGCATGATCGATGCAGCTAAAGTGGGTTCCTGATTGGTTTAAAGATAATAGTATAAGATCCAGCTACAGGATTACTACGTTCATCGAAATATTTTTTTAATTAACTTTAGTTTTACAGTTTAAAACAAAATTTAATAATTAATGATGTTGTAAATCCGACTGAAATTTTACGTGATGCGTGCAAATCAAAAAATCAGAGTCTGAAATGTTAGAACACGGAAATTGATTAAATAAAAAATATATTAGCTTTTCGACACTTCTTTTCTAGTATACCTACCGGGGGAAAACTACTTCAAGCCCACTTAAAACATAAATCCTCAAATGGATACATTTAGACAATCTCATTTCCAAGTTTTGGATTTAAATGTGTTTCGTCAGGCGATATATTAGGGAATTTAATTCGCAACATTTAAATACTGAGAACTTAAGACATAATACTAATTCATAATATATAATAATTATTTGCGAGCCCTAACTGATTTAATGGTTTTGTTTTAAAAATGCCCTTTTTTATTTAGAATGGTCTTGCGTTTAGTCTTCGACAGACCTCAGAAAGAATAATGATGAAATGAGCCAATGAAAAGATTAAGCTAATTTTTTGACCATAATGCACGCGAGCTCGCTCTGCCCGGGTTGCCCGGGGGCCGATCGATACAGCCGAATAGAGTAGGCTCTGATTGATGATGATGCATCTATAACAAACGGATATTTATGAAACTTGACACATAGATAGTATATAACTTGGATATCACATAGAATACGATTTTCCCGGGAAAATGTAACATTTCACGGGAATGCAAGTAAAATTGCGGGATAGCTAGTTTAATTATAATTGTGTATATCATTAATTGATTTTTCGTCACACAAAAAGATTTAGAATTTAAGAAGTTTAAGTTTTTTATTAATAAAGTAATATTATATTATCATTTTAATATATGTTCGCGGGCCATATAATTCTAAAATCGATGTAGAAAGCAAAAGAAATAATCAACTTTCCTTTCTTGGTTCTGGATTGTTCTGCTACGTCTATGTCTGGTCTATTTTATTTCTATTGCTTGTTATTCACAAAGTTTAGTAAAAATAACAATAAATGTCATAATAAAAGGGCTTACATTTTGTTTAATACAATACCCTCTAGCGGATTGTGTTCATGTACTGCACAATATGCAGACAGTTCGTACTGAAATCCGAACCTTAAACCCAAATTTTCAGTGAACCCTTTCATTCTTACTGCCACAAATCGTGGGTTCGATTTCCATATAATATGAGTAATTGTAAGACCTCAGATAACATATTTAACATTCTATTAGCGACCACTAGTATTATTTAATTATAATCGTGTGTTAAAAATATTTCTCAATTTTTCTCTAACTGATCGTGATTTGTATCTTACTCTCAAATAGTTACCACAAACCTATTGTGTCATCATATTGTGCATAATTTGTCGATGTATAAATCAATTTATTGTTTGCTAAATTTATATCTGAACATTTTTTGTATGGGAACCATTTTAATTATTCGTCAATAACTTTCGAATAGCTTATATTGTGTTTATCATTCATTAAAACGAATTACGAATCAATTCAAATACAACTGAGGGATAAAAATATTATATTCTCATTTAAATATCTGTTCAGGTGCCATATCATTCTATAATCAATATTAAAAATAAAAAAAAATAAACACATGTCCTTCTCAAGTTTAGTAAATTTATATTTGTTTGCTTTGTTCAAGTTTATCGCGCAACGTCATTAAAACATTTGAATTTCATAAATTTCTATATTTACATCACAAAGTTACGGAAAAATAATAAAAAATACCATTAGAAAAAGGTTGAAATTCTGTTTCACACAACTCCCTCTAGCGGGTCGTGTTCATATTCTGCATAGACAATGTGAACACTATCCGCTTGAGGGACCTTAAACCCAGATTTTTAGTTAAACAGAGATTGTATCGCCAAACTGCATTTAAGTCTTTCAAAATCCACTAGATAGAGCTAGCGACTGCGCATGAAATGCATTACTTAAGAGGTAATTAATATTTAAAGTTAAAGACGAGTAAAAGCTGGATTTTGTCAATAATTATACCTTAAATCAAATGTAAAGTCGATTTAAGGGAGAGCCTAAGAAAGCTAGTTTTGAATATGACAGTTACTTATTGCTCGACTGTATTCCTATATTAATATTGTTATTAGGTAGGAACTTAATGTAGGTATTTAAAAGTATCGGGTCTAACCTAAGTTACATTTTGTATTGAAATAATTAATGATTAAACGTCCCCCCCGCGGTTCCACCCGCGTTCTCTTTATGTCTGTGTATTCCGGGCATATTAAAATGTGTATATAAACATCGCATGGATTTGTTGCTCTGTGTTCTGAGAATGAAGGATAAAACAAAAAACAATCAAACACAATTTCATATGACTAGTTTTTACATAAAATCACAGTATTTCATTCTCATCATTTGAAAACCTTAAACTGTAATATATAACTCTGTTCAGAATAAAGATCATAGTTATAGCATTGACCTTCATAGGTCGCTTCTGCGAGCTTTTACCGTATAAATGGCTTTATTTAGAGTAATGCTCTAGTCTAGAAGTCGGTTGTGAGCAACTGATAAATTTAAAATAATGAAATTTATGAATTGATTTTTATACTTCATATGCACGCGAGCTCGCTCGGCCCGGGGTTTTCCCGGAGGCCGATCGATGCAGCGAAATAAAGTAATGAAATGAAAATATTTTTATTCAAATTGGCCTTTCAAAGCAGTTATCAATAGTCTGACTCTTATACCGGTTCGGAAGGTTGTTTTTTACTGATAAGAGCCGGCAACAAACTCAACAATTACTCTTTTTATAAACGAACTTAGATTTATTACATACAATTTGGTACACCCATATGCACGGAAGAAATTAAAAAGTTACATATAAAATATTATGAATTTAAATAATAAAAAAAATAAAACTTTACAATAACTTTAAATACTTATAAAATTATACCTTCCTATAAAAAAGGGTGTCCAATAAAGCTGTCATGTTTAAATACGTATTACCTAAGCTTAAAAATAAATGAATATTAAATTTAAAAACAGGTTAGGTTTTTATTCAAGCAAACGTAAACTTAAAACCAAAAACGTCTGAACGTAATCATGACCTAACATTTTAACCTTTCTTATTAAAGTTAATCATTAAAGGTTCGAACACCAATAACGTGTTTAGATATTCATAAAATTTTAAACCTATTATCCCACGGTTGATTATAAAACGTTTCTTTTCTGACACTGACTAGGTATAATACCCATTATGAACAGTGTTAGCAACCTGAAGCGTGCTATTGTCGTATATCGGTCGAATTTGATCAAAATGATCATAGGATAATGCAATTTTTTGGGATACAAATTTTTCTTATAAAATTTTTGCAGAAAAGTTTTTGAAAACGGTATTTGTGAATTACTACGTGAAAGGAAAAGATTAATTTTACTTTAATATTTTGTCCAGTGAATAATTATCACACTGAAACGAAAAGGTTGTGCAGTACCTAGGTAGGATCTAGCGGTAAAATGACAAAGGGAGTATAAATCCCTTTAAATTACTGAGCAGATAATCTAAATTCTTGTGTGCATTGGTATTTTAGAATTTTATTGGAGAAAATAAAAACATTCTATTGTGCTTTAGACTATCAGCGTATGACTATGAGTATAATAAAATCAATTCTCAATTTTGCATCGTGGTGAAAATTATCGAACAAGGCACAGAATTATCGTAATTGTACGATAATTTACGTATGGTTCCAAACACTGATTATGAATCATTCGTTTCCACTCATAACACACCAGCCTTTATATAAAACCAAAGAACAACTATGTAAGGAAGTATTTTCTTCACAGTAATATAATCTATGTTTACAGATGCAACCATAACTTAGAAATAAATGATGCTAATTGAAATAGAGCCCTACAGGCGAGTAGACTTCATCAAAGTGGGGAACATGTTTGGTTACTGAGTACCACTACACAGATATCTATTAATATAGGTATATCAGTCAAGCTAAAGACATGGATATGAGATATATATCTGAACCTTTCGGAAAACTAAAAGTAGGTTAAGATTATACAAAAAAAAAACGTGTATGTGTACTTATGGAAGTCGAACCCCAAATTATTGGTGAGAAAAACTGCACTAAAAGCCTTTGTCCTTACTACTTATTTAGTTTGTTAAATTAATTAAATTAAGTTAGTTAAATTGTAGTGTCAAAAACATCATTACTCACTCATTGACACTGACAGTTGCAATTTGTGCGATGTTCCAGAGAGACCGTTATCAGCTAACTTCAACTTGTTACTGTTGAGTTATAGCGAAGCGCGCGCGAAAAATTTCTCTAATATTTTTTTCATAACGCGCCTAAAGAAATAATTTTGAAGTTAAAAATAAATTTCTAGTAACTAATTCCGCTGGTTTGCTTTCACTGCCAATCTCCAAACAAGGAATAAAACAGGAAATCGACACGTGTTTAGTTTCTACATCCATAAATCTTCAGGACGTGAAGATTTACGTCTATAATATAAGGAGGTCCTGGAATTAGATATTTATATATACTAGATATTTGATACCTACTTTCAATCTTGTAATCATATTGATATATATACTTGATTTCAGAGAGGTTTTATAATATTTCTATTTAGAGGATAATAACCCATGGCAATGAAAAGTTATTTGTATGGTGGAAATGTTTATTATTTAACTATTGTTAGTAATATTTAATAATAAACATATAAGGACGACTTATCAAGACAGGTGTAATTATTATTATTACAAAGATTGAATACATACATGAGTAGAGGCTTTACCTATATGATATTGATAAACTTTTATTCACTCAATGATAGCACAGATGAAAGTCCCAAATGTTTCCAAAATCAAAATGGTAAATGCTTTGTGATGGCCTTTTTTCTAGGGATTTTTATGGAGAGAAATAATTCCTATGTGCACTTTTTAGGCAATGGGCTCATGAAGAGTGTGCTGGCATAGAAATTATGACTGGCTTCTATTTGTGCGAATTTTTTACCAATTAGCTTAATAAATAAATATCCGAAACCGTAACCGAATCCGATAAAGATAAAAGTTTCGGATCTAGGCCGAGACTAATGAGATACGTTATGAGAGGTTTTATGCATCTTCATTACCGTAATTATTTGTATGTTCCGATTACAATTCCTAATAAATCTAATACTTGTAACCGAAACTATCAGAAACTATCGAAAAACCAGAAACAATTTCATATCCGTAACCGTAACCTAAACAGATATAATTACGTATTCATATATCTGTATCCATAACCGGATCCGCAATTACAAATTGGTTACATACGTAGTCGATTTATATATACTGTCAAGGTACAAGTCCGAAATGTGCTGCAGACCGCAAACTGCAAGCGCCACCACTGATTTCTATGAATCTCTATCGCGGCAACACTGCAGCCTGTAGCTGCGGTGCGCAGCGACCGCAGACTGCAGCGCCAGTGGTGTCGCGAACCGCAGATAGTTCTCACGTACAAAATTGACAACTATTTCGGAAGATGATAAAGAGAAATTAATTAACTTTGTTTCTGGTCATTCAGTTGCAGTGTGCAGCCCATCTTGGAAATGTACCTTTACTCTACTTGTAAATTTATTCAAGCAGAGTATCGCCATCTTCAGCAGTAAAGAATGTCTTCACTACACGGGCGAACTCCGGGCCGACACGGCGTGACTCAGGGTCAGTTCCCGGCGATGAAGCCACCGCAAGGTCCGCCAGATCTTGAACTGCAGATGGTGATGCCTGCAGTGCCTAGAAAAACATGTTAGCTCTCAACTGTATTGCCGCTAGAATTTTACTTATACTTAGCCAGGTGGGTACTACAAACTACCCTACCACGATGATCGGAGATTTCAAACAAGACGAGTTCTTTGTGTAGAAACCCTAAAATATAAAAATGCGCCGCGATTTTGTTTACTCAGAGCGATAAATATGATCTAGAATTGTGACATAATTGGAAGTCGTTTATAATGTTTGCAAATTCATTGATCTCACTCGATTATTTAAAAAGATGCACACAACTGTTTATCTGAGGTCCTAGATGGGGATCGAACCCACGACCTCCGGCGTGGCAGTCAGGGTTACTGGCCACCAAGCCAACTGGCTTGTCAAACATATAAGTAGGATAACAAAAAAAATCTGTGATATTAGTATTTGTATGTAAGACAAATCATTTTTATATTCAATAAATTTACCTTCATTAAAGTGCGCGGCGCTTTAAATTTTTTGCATATGGCTTCTACAGCCTCCGGAGTGGCACCTGGGAGCACTTTCAGCATGTTAAGAAATGTTTTCTTGACTCCTTCACCTGAATAATAATAAATTGTTATAACTTGCACAAAAAAGACAATTCCCAGATGCCCAAAATGCATGGAAATGTTGTTAGTTTTATAGTTACCTACGTTTAGTTATTAGCTATTAAACAATACTAAATTTAATTTCATCCAAAGATAAGCATTTCTCAAAATAAATATATGGTTGTAAAAGGTTAATTAGAGAATGTTACGAAATAGTCCTTTAATGTAAATGCTTTGTTATACTATTCTGAAAAATTATGGTTTATATTAGGTTGGGGAAAAAGTCTTTTCGCATTATAGTATGTATGAACTTGTAATAAAATCTCTTTGGCTATATATACTATTTGTATCTGGCTGGTTTTGGTATCATTGAAAGTTTAAATTTTAAAGAACATAATTCCAAATTAAAATTAGGATAATGTGTGATTTGCATTTGTTTTTCGTACCGCCAAGATGAGTGAATCTAATGAAGAAATTCGATTCATTTTAAAATTTTACTACAAAAAAGGTAAAAATGCAACGCAAGCCGCGAAAAAAAAATTGCGATGTTTACGGACCTAGTGCAGTGTCTGTGAGAGTAGCACAAATTTGGTTTAAGCGTTTTCAATCCGGAAAATTTGATGTCAAAGATGCACGTCGCTCTGGTCGCCCCATTACGGATAAAATGGATGCCATTTTTGAAAAAGTGGAGCAAGATCGGCATATCAGTAGTTACGACGTAGCTGAAGAACTGGGAATTGACCACAAAACAGTTTTGGCTCATTTGAAAAAAACTGGGTACACAAAAAAGCTAGATATTTGGGTACCTCACGAGCTCACTGAAAGAAACCTAATGAACCGTGTACTCATTTGTGATTCTTTATTACGACGTCATGAAACCGAACCATTTTTAAAGAAGCTGATAACTGGTCATGAAAAGTGGATTACGTACGACAAGAACGTGCGAAAAAGGTCGTGGTCAAAGGCCGGTCAGGCTTCACAGACTGTGGCGAAACCCGGGTTAACTCGCAACAAGGTGATGCTGTGTGTGTGGTGGGATTGGAAGGGCATTATTCATTCTGAGCTGTTACCACCAGGCAGGACCATCGATTCTGAACTCTACTGCGAACAACTGATGAGATTCAAGCAAGAAGTTGAGAGAAAGCAGCCGGAATTAATCAACAGAAGGGGTGTGGTTTTTCATCATGATAACGCTAGACCTCACACATCTTTAGCCACTCAGCAAAAATTAAGAGAGTTTGGCTGGGAGGTCGTATAGTCCTGACCTTGCACCTTCAGATTTCCACCTGTTTCGGTCTATTCAGAATTCTTTAGGCAGTGTCAGGTTAACATCACGAGAGGACTGTCAAAACTATTTGTCGCAGTATTTTGATCAGAAGTCCCAAAATTTCTATAGCAATGGGATCATGTCCCTACCTACAAGATGGCAAAAAGTTATCGAACAAAATACTTCAGTTAAATGTAAATAAACTATATTAAAAATGTTTTGAATTTTCTTAAAAATGCGAAGATTTTTGCCCCAACCTATTATATACATATTCATATACCTATAATAACTAGTGGTTTCTTCTGGTCTATTTCTTCTAGAGGTACGAAATCTTAAAAAGTATAAAGGTTTGACTGCATAATTCATAACAATTTCTTATGAATTTGGCAGCCAATGTTACTACGATCAATCTGGTTATACATGTGGGCACATAGCTTTATACTGTACTTTTTAGTACCGCAAAAAAATTCACGTGGCAGTAGAAACAAAAAAAAAATTACAATTCCGGATCATCTCCCGAAACATGGTTAATACACCAACTAAGCCGAACTAAGAACCCCAAACTAACTGTACTATTATAAGGTGTGAGGCTGAGAAGGCTTACACGAACAATTCGACGCGCGCTTAGGGCTTTCAACCGAGTGGAGTATAAAATACTCCAATGTTAATCCAAAATTTATTCTGTGTGCAAAGTTTCTAGTCCGTTAGACCGGTATTACCACGGTTCCATTCGTTCGACGTTTAGATTCTAAATCTACTCAGTTTCATGAATGAAATTTGATTTTGAAGATTATTCGAAATTTTAACCTAAAAAATTTACCAAAGTTTCGTTCGTTCACGAAAATTCTCTATTTGGAACCGAACATAATGTGCGTGCCCGAAAAAGATTTACAGTAGGATCATAATATTTGAAATTTCGTTATTTTTCGTTCGTTTGCGAAGTTCCGTTTCGAAAAGAGTAGGCCCTCTGTATTCTGTAACGAAAATGACACTAGCTCAACGATCTTTTGTCGCGACCTCTATGCTCTGTCCCTTACGCTAACTACGCAATCACTTGAGAGGTAAGTTTACCAATAGAGATAAAAATGTACAATATTAACATGAGGGTACCTTTGCTGCTTGCATCATCTTTCCAAGCATGTTTGGGTTTACTGTAAAATAAATAATTTTTATTATTAAGAAAATGTGACTATTACTTAGTTACGTATTTTATCTCTAAGGAATGCCTTATCTACAGGATAAGCATCGTTACTCATGTAATCAAAGATATTATATTGTTAATAAATACGACTGTAAGTAGGTATGTTAGTTGCAAAAACATACGTCAGCGGCTCTTCGGCAAGGGATGTGGTGAAAGCGACAATTAGGTCTGCCAGTTCTTTGGTGGTCTCGACCATGGCAGCGTCAAATTTCAGACGCCTCATCAAATCTGTAAATTACAAAAATAATAATATTATAAGAAAGGCATACTAAGCTTTCGTAGATAGGTAGGCACAGAATAAGTGTGTCTATCCCTCTATTCGTTCATGGCTTGTAATAACAAGTAGACAAGACAAAGTGTAAGTCAATCGGACTGGTAAATTTTGATTGTATTTGTCTGTTTGTGACGTTTTCACGGCTAAACGCCTGAAACGATCTTGCTGAAAGTAGACACACGGAGCCTGTGGTAAGATGAGGGCGTGTGAAACATTTCACCGCCCACTCACTCTCAGTGCGTACAAAAGGTATTTAAATTTACGCAGCGCCAAAATGAAGGTGGGTTCTTAAGCCAAATTCACAGAAGCGACATCGAAAGTTCATAGCAAAGTTATTTAGTGAAGGTTGAATGACGTTATTAAATACTTTTATTTGGTAAGAGAGATAGGCACAGCTGGATAGGTAGATAGAGGAACGCTGATTCATTTTATGAGGGAGAGTATGTGACATCGAGCATTTTTCGTTCAAACTTTGACAAAAGTTATTGACGCTTATTTGGGCATTACGATTACATATCATTGTTCAAGGGCATTTACTCTTGAAGTTAATACTTACCTTATTAATAAAAAATCTTGGCCGCAGACCACAAGTATTGAAACTGTCGCATTTGCATATTACTAACTGTAACGCCGCCATTTTCTTTGAATACCTACATACCCATGACCCCGATGACTTTGAAAGTAAACACTACTGATGGATATGGTCATTTTAGTTTATTTTTTGGAAAAGCTTTGCACTACTTTTGTAGCTTTTCGATTGGTTCAGAAACGAAATAACGTGATGTGAAATAACGGTTTCTATTATGTTCTTTTTGGATTGATATGATAAAATCAATATACTATTGTCTAAAATTAAACTGATAGCTAAATTTATAGTCAAGTTGAATAAGAAACCAAGAAAAGCCTGGTTAGTTTTTATTTAAGTTATAAAGAAAAGTAACAATACGGTTAGGACACCTATTATGCCATTTACCTACATACTTCGAATGACTTCATCTTTAGAAGGGAAACATAACGGGCAATGTACGTGAATATCGTTTTTCATAAAATACAATATGGCTTACGAGATACCGCCGCTTGTAGATCGTCTTCAGTCATTCTAGGCACAGATCCGGGCGACCTGAAAGAAAAAAATACTCAGCTGAGCTCGTACTATAACAAGAATACTGATATACTACAATTAAGATCTTAAGTCTGAATATGTGATATAAGTACTTTGATATTTAGATATACTCCGAGAAAACAGGCATAATCATAAAAAGAAACAATATTCCAACCAGTCAGGCAGTTCCAGAGCCCGATGCTCATATCTTTAAAAAAATAAACAAACTAATATTAGATATCGAACGCGAACATAAGCGATTGTATTCCGATTTCGGAATTTAAAAGAATAAAAACCGTATTTTTTTCTTTATTAAAATTAATTGATACTGTTTTATGAGTGCAAAATTTTATTGATAAGCTATATGCTTTAAAAAAGGGGCACGTTATATGTAGGATCTATATTAAATAACGATCCATTGGAACGTATTGCCTAAATATTGTAATACTAAAAACAGTAATATTGTCATGGCATGTCCTACTGGTATAATGGTGGGTGATAGTTAGATAGATACCTACTTGATATAATCTTCGCTTCCAAATACCACAAGCTTGAGTCTGCGCGGGCACGAAGACGAAGAGCGCACGCTAGCGACGTGGGCGGAAAGCGAGCACACCCCTTGCGTCAATATCTCGGCCACCAACTGCGCTGGTATGATGAAGAAACCGTAGTCGCACAGCGACGCCTTAAAATGAAAATTCAGTTTTTCAGTCAATGTAAGGATAAGAGTAACGTGTCTCGCGACCCCGTCATGTTGTCTAGTTACCTGCCTCTGATGATGCCCGTGAGAGTCGGACCGCGACCATAGCAACACCTCGGGGTAAGGCATGTGCTCGGCGAGTACCACCCGCGCCCCGGTAGTGCCTATAGCACGCGTCACGTCCGCCATGTAGCTCTCCCCCACCAGCCCCGGGTGAATCTCCACGTTCATGCGCTGGCAACACACTCGTCTCTCGTAACTCAACGTCTTATAAGGTTCCTAATCGATCTTTCCCTTCAGCACCTAACATTTTTATTGGTGATTATCATAAAATATAACTCGACACTAGGAATGATAAGTCCTAGAAAACGATTATAATCAGGCATCAATATAAACCTGCACCCGAATTCAATGTTGAAGTCTATTATTTAGTTATATAGTTTTTTAATCACCTTCATGCATTTCCTGAGTCGATTCATTTTATTCTGCTTTGCAGCAGCTCGCTTAGCGGCCTTCTTCTTAGCCAGTCTCTGCTTGTCCAATGTGATTCTGTCCATTGTACCTATGTTAAACATTACTATATTGTTTAAGGTTGAAACGTAAGCCGACAAGCAGATAAATAATCCATTAAGTGGTGAGTGGTCACCGTGGTCTAAAGACGTATAACAATATTAGAATGAATCGTCAATGACTTACCGGTAGGTACCTATATAAAAAGCTTTGAAGGCAACTGGTGGAATACACTAGCAGCGTGTTTGGCGATAGATATTCAACTTGATTCTAGTTATTCATTAGGCAAAGTGCCGGCGGTAGTGACTATCACTTATATCTGAACAGGCACACATTACAGACTTACACTTTTACATATTTAAGCTCAACTTCAAACGCAGTTGCCACTTTGAGTGAACAAACGTAAGTGGACACGGGCATTATGGTGTTTCATATTAACTAATTAGTTACAAATTTGAAAGCGATGGAAAATCAATGTTGTTGACTCGAATCCTACAATTAGGTATCATTTGGTTAAAAATCTGTCGCCTTGCACCCATCGAGATGTTCCAACAGTTGTACGTATAAAGGAATTCTGTGTGAGGTGGTGCCGTCGTAATTATACTTATTTTTCTATAATTCTCTATATTCTATGATATGGGACTGCTATCATTCGACGGAAAATTTTTCGTAGATTGTTATAGGCTCGATATGATATCGATAAACGCGGGTGAAACCGCGGGGGACAGCTAGTAGTATATATATATATAGGTACAATATCGCACTCTTATTGTCTTATGATATTAATTTTTATCTATTTATTTACTAAACAAAAACAAATATTTGATTTGCACAAGGAACTAATTTTGGTACCTACATTGCGCAGTTTCCGCTGTTGAGAAATTGTAATGGCGGACCTTTTAAGCCACTGTGGCCAGATTTCGAATCGCGCCAATTAGTGCGCGGCGTGACAGGGCATAGGTCCGATGATGCCAATCTTATGTAGATACAAATATCGGGCCTCCACACCACGTTATAGACATACAAATATAGGGTTTCGCATATACTAGTACGTTCCCATATCCTTAGCCAGAAAGTTAGCTGAACAGGATACCAATCTGGTACGGTTCTGGCAGTGCGCGGTATTCGCCACAAGGGCGCCAACGATCGTCACCTTTCCGGGCCACATGAGTGGTGATGCCCATGGACTCATGAATGTTAAAGTGATGTGTTTGAACGTGACCTTGCCCTTGAATGACCTTTCTAGTATTCTTGATGAGACGGGATCTCTATGATGCCTGCAACCTCAATATAATCAAAAGCAGGTACAATATGACTGTCCCTTGTCCTGTCCTGTATAATGCCGGCTAACTAAAACTGAGCTTTGGCTTGGTTGAATCAAACCAATGGTTTGTCTGACCAAAACATAGTTACTGACACACCCATGGCTGTAGTAACTTTCAACTCCTTGATGTGTTTTTGCAACAGGAGTATTTTTTCTTTGGAAGTCATGATGGACAGGTAAGATAAATAAATGAGATGAAATTAGAAAGACTTACAGATTGCCTCACATGCAGAAACCAGGACTCGTGCAATGAAATACAATTATTATTTAATTATATATTTTATTTTATTTGGTAAACAAACAGCTCAAAAAGCTTATAAATAATAATGGTAATAGGCACAAATTCCTAGTAAAAACAGTAACAGGCTTACTAGCCTATTCTAAAAATAAATATATAAGAGAAACAAAATAAAGCTATTAAACATTGCAATAACCCAAGTAAACAAGTTTGAGTAACAATATACTTATTAAATATAATATATATACGAGTATATATATTTATATATCATAACATAATACATACAATGTAAATGGTCATGCATAGAAATAATACACAAATACCTGTAGGTAATATAAGTTTAATAAAAAAAATCACAACAACACAGAAAAGAAAAAAGAACACACAAAGCAATATTACTTACCAATAAATCAATTATATAGTATAAATAATAATAAATTCTAAATACACTTCAATAAACAAACATTAAATTGTTATACAAAAATATATGTTGGTATATGCTGTGTTGAATGAAACCTCTTTTGTAACAAAATATGTGTTATTCATTGATAAACTATTATTAGACACATGTTCTTTTTATACCAAAAATCTAACAATTTTGTTATGAATTTACTGCTAAAATATTAACATGTTAACTGTCTGTGCACAATATAAGGTGCATTTTTGATCTACCTGTGAGATCCATGCACTATTTGTAATGCATTCCTCAACGTTAACTCACAACACTTTCATAACAACTTAAAATAGAACAGGCTATCATATAATATCCACAGTCGTACCAGGAACTGTCAGCGAAATAGCCTGGACAGTTGATGTGTAACGGTGAAACCAAAATACTTTATTTGCAATATTTGTAATTTACCTAAATTAAAGGCTACCTATATACCTATAGTATGGTATATACACATTTAAGTTGGTATTTCTAAGACTTAGGTTGCCTGGTGTAACAATGGTAGAAAGAGACAACTCGATATAAGGATGAATATGAATAGATAGTAAACAATTATATAAAACTACAATGATACCACTGAAACTGTAGCCTATGTACCTAGTATGATTTGAAACATTTAATGAAGTTGGAAAGCAATAAACAATTAAAATAATTTTTATTTTTGATATATATATATATATATATATCAAAAATAAAAAGAGTGAATTATTAGAATAAAGTTGTTGTAATCATAAGTGCCGGGAAAGGGGTGTAAGGGGTTGCATGTGCATCCCCTAATATGGAAACGAAATCTTTAACCATGCCATTAACACTGCATCTTTGACATAGTTCACAGACTGAATTAATATTATTATAGTGTGCATGCCAAATTTTGTATCATCTATGAACATCATAATGATGCTCTAATGTATAATTAATCTTATCAGTTATATTATTCATTTTCAATAGAAGCTAAGTATATAATATTTATATCTAGATCCACCTCCCTGAAAACAATCCTGCCGGTGACCGTGCTTATAATGTTACTTAGCGGTTAATCTGTATGTGCTATATTTTATTATTTCAATAATTATGAGGTGAGTAGCACTGAATAATCACTGCGAGTTAATTGTTTGTTTAATTGAAAAGAGTTAGGGTTTTATCACTTTTTCACTAGGGCGGGGAGGATAAGAGCACTTATGTCAGCATCCAAGTACTAAAAGTCGGCTCACCAGGCAGCAGGCATGCAGGAACTAACTGTAACCATTAGACATGGATAGGCATGTGGCACGGCGGTGTCGGTATGTAGCATGCGACATGCAAGGAGAACAGAGGCCTTAGCATAGAGCGCGAGCATGCGATTCGTGCATGCAGCAGAAACGGTAAAGAGCACACCACTTCCTCATTACGATGAGCTAGTTGTGACACAGGGCTCCGTACGTTTTTCCAGATAAGTTAACTACACTTTTATACTCTTAAGAATACTTATCAAGTTATATATGTTTACACCAACAAATTTAAAGAATGCACACTGCACAGTAGATCGGTACTATGCGCATTTCTCGCTGTTGAGAAATGGTAATGGCGTAGGCGTACTATTGTGAAAAGTCAGAGCGTACAAGCCGCTGTGGCGTGATTTCGAATCGCACCAATCAGCGCGCAGCGGGTCGCCTAGAGTTCCCATGTTGCCATTCATAATATGTATAAATATCGGCCCATTGGCTTCATTCATTGGCTTGCTCAGAGCCGGAGCAGTTTGTAGGCATTCCGCGAGCCACAACCGTTTAAAGCCTTAACCTTAATTAACCTTATTTATTATTATTTGGTGCAGTTGGCGGAACCGGTTTCATTTCTCACACTAGGGGGAGCTAATAAAATATTCAGCGGAGTCGGAAGAAGACGACGACTTTCTGAATAAAATCAAGGATTTATCTCATCAGTTCCTACAGCAGGCTGAAAAAGCTGGAAAACTTCAAACATAACCAAATATCCTCCTCCTCTTTGGTGAAAATATTGATCCCCAAATCATAAACAAAATACGGCTTTGGTATTTGCTATCGATCTCATGTTATAATTTTATTGCCTAACGCAGAACTCGTAACAGAGAAATCTTTAAGAGGAATGATCGTTTATATACCTAATAAGGCCTTGTGCAGACCATTGATAACAAGCCCACCCACATTTGTTATTAAAGTCTAGGGTTCGGCACAAGCTGAGATATTAACTATTTGCTGAACAACGGGTGCGTTTGCTAATTCTTACAAGGATTAATCATTGTCGTCTGTTATGTCGGGTTCAGAAGAACGGATCAAAAACTATAAAAACAACCACTTCACGGCAAAGAACATGCAAATCTAATGGCTATGCTTTCTAGGGCAACTTGCTTTATTTTCTCCTATCGGATTAATCACGGAGCTCGAGAACCAACATGTACTAAAAAGATTGAATGTTTTTAAATAGAATAATATTACAACTTACCAGAGGTTTCAGTATGAGGTTCCTGAGCCGGCTCCGCTACTTCTGCACCTGTACACAAATTATTATTAGCTGTATATTTTTTATCATAGAGGTTTTTCCTCCCCCTCTCTCCCCTCATCGCCGGGGGGAGGGGGCGAAGAGTTCTTCCCGGGGTCCGGTGCCAGGACCCCGGCATCAACCGAGGGGGAGGAGAACCCCTCTATGCCGCCGCTGGAGGCCGCTCTCGGGGCCCCCCAGCTAAACCCAACGCGGCCCTCAACATCGTGGGCCACGGTGGCCTCACCACGGCCGCAAGGAGCGCCGCCCAAAGGCCGCCCGCCGCAGCCCGCCGCCCCGAAACGGACCGACACCCCTGCCGCCCCGCAGCCTCAACCGAAGCCGCAACCGCGCTTTGTGGCGCCAGCCACAACGATCGCGCCGGCCCGCTTCCCATCACCACCGCAGGGCGCGGGAAAGAGGCAGGCCGTCTTCAGGACGCCGCCCCCCGCCCAACCCCCCGCGACGACATCACCATCGGCGACGTCACACTCGCCGATGGACATCGGTGCCCCCTGCGCGAGCACCGCAAACGCTGCCTCCGCCGCGACCGCACCGGGAACGACGACGACCACGAGACCAGTGACGTCCCCAGCCGCCGCCACCGGTACCACAGCCTCCGCGCCGCCAGCCCGCTACCCGCCATTAGTGGTGGAGGTATTGCCGGACTGGCCCGCGCACTTCAAGGCGCTAAAGGCCCGACTGGGTCACGCGCCGAACGGTCGCGCTTTTGGGAAGGGAGTCCGCTTCATACCCAAGAGCAGCACCGAGTATCGCGTGATCCAGCGGTACCTGACGGAGGTGGAGAAGGACCACAAAATCTCGTGGTTCAGTTACTCCCTCCCGGCGGAACGCAGCCTCAAGGTAGCCATCAGGGGGCTACCGAACAACACCGTTCCGGAGGATGTCGTCGCGGAGCTCAGAGAGCTGGGATACGACCCGGAGTTCGTGCGCGCCATCAGGGCGCGGCAAGGACGACCGGGTTGTCTATTCCACGCCCAGCTGCGCAGAACCCCGAACCTCATACCGGGCATATATGACGTCACTGAGTTGATGTGCATGCCCGGTGTGAAAATTGAAGCATGGCGCGGCAAACGGGGGCCAGCGCAATGCCATCGGTGCCAGCAATTCCGGCACTCCTCCCAGAACTGCCACAGGCCGCCCGCCTGTGTGCGCTGCGGGGAGGGGCACCACGCCTCGGACTGCCCGCGACCGCTGGAGCAGCCGCCCACGTGCGCAAACTGTGGCGGCGAGCACACAGCGAACAGTGCCATCTGTCCCGTCTTCCGTAAGGAAGCACGGAACTCGAAGGCAGGCACTGTCGCTCGCACCGCCGCCGCCGCCACCACCACCGCCACCAGGACGCCGGCTGCTCCGGCCTCCACCACCAATGCAGTCACCGACGGCAACGCGCCCGGCTCCCTCATGGCTGCGGCCAACCCGCCGCAGCAGAAGGGGAAATCCCGCAGAGGGCGGAGGGGAAGGGGGAAAAAGCCGGCCCCCGCCCCCGCCCCCGCCCATGCCACCACCAAGAAGACACAGCTAGAGCCAGCCACTGCGCCTGTGGTCGCCGCCCCCGCACCCCGGGGGACGAAGGCGAAGCAGGTTGCCGCGTCGAAGCCGAATTTTTCGGCCAAGACGCAAGTGGACCCGGTGCTGACTCTCGCCATCGGAGCCCTCAATCGGGTGCTCATGGCCCTCCAGGAGGGACGGGACCCCGTCCCCATCATTATCCAGTGCGTGGCGGATCTCTGCGCTCATGCCCGGTAGTCCGCTGCGCATTCTGTACTGGAACGCCGACGGATTGTCCCCCGAGAAGGCCAGACTCTTGAGGTTGCTGCTCACCGAGCGGCATGTCGACGTTGCTCTCATCAACGAGACACACCTCAAGACGAGCACCCGATTGAAGATGCCTGGGTACCACGTGTACCGAGAGGACCACACCTCCCCCGCTGGGACTGCGTACAGGGGTTTAGCAGTCCTAGTGAAGAGGAAAGTCATCCACCAGCCGCTGCCTGCTACGGATCTCCAGACCGCGTACGCCCTGGGCGTAGAGGTCTGCGTCGAACGCGAGCCCACCCGTGTGTTTGCGTTCTACAAGCCGCCGCAAAACCGCCTCGCCATGGCTGATGTCCGAACTCTCCTGGACTCGCCTGGCCCGACCATCATCGCCGGCGACTTCAACGCCAAACACATGGCGTGGAACTCCAACCTCGCTTGCCCAGAGGGCCGCCGCCTTCTGGACGACGCAGACCGCCACGGCTACCAGGTGCTGGGACCAGAGGTCCCGACGCACTATCCGTACCAGGCAAACGCGGCACCGGACGTCATCGACCTGGCGATCACCCGCGACCTGCCGGTCGCACCGTCGCTTGACGTCCTGGATGACCACGTCCTCTCGGACCACCAGCCAGTGCTGCTGGCAGTACCCAGAGCTCCAACCCGGACTGACCCAACCCGTTCACGTCGCCGTCACGATTGGCGAACGTTCGCCGAGCACCTGTCCGAGCATTACGCTCGCGAGCAACCGCCCGTTCGCGAGCATTCGCTCGTTCGCGAACATTCGCTCGTTCGCGAACATTCGCTCGTTCGCGAACATTCGCCTGCTCGCGAACATTTGCTCGCTCGCGAACGTTCGCCCGTTCGCCGCATCCGAACCGACGCAGATGTCGACCTGCTCGCCGAGGAACTCAGTGCCGCAATTACCGCGGCGCTTCGAGCCTCAGAGCGAGACGCAGCGTCGACTCGCAAGGCACCTCCCCTACCGGCGAACATCGTGGCGATGATTGAACGGAAGAGGAAGCTGAGACGCCTATGGCAATCGACCCGGTGCCCGAACATGAAGACCCAGCTCAACGCTCTGGCGCTAAGGATCTCGGAAGAGCTGGAAACAGTCTCAACCGAGTCCTGGCTGCACGCCATTGAGCGAGCGGGTGAAGACTGGACGGGCATCCACCGACTCTGCCGCCAACTCTCCGGGAAGGCAACTCCGATACGCCCCCTACTGGCCAGTGACGGAACCCCCCGTTACCGAGCCGAGGACCGCGCGGAGATCTTTGCCGACCACCTGGAGAGTCAGTTCCGGCTGAATCCAGCTTCCTCAGTGCAGCACGAAGAAGACGTCCAGCAGCGTGTGAAGTCCTACTTCGACGCGCCGATAGCCACCACGGAAGACCCAGTAGTCTTTTCCCCCGGCCAAGTGCAGCGAATGATTCGCCGCGCCCCATTACGGAAGGCCCCCGGACCAGACCAGATTCCCAACGAGGCCCTGCGTCACCTACCTCCACGCGCTATCGCGAAAGTGACGCAGCTGTTCAATGGAATTCTGCGGACTGGCCATTTCCCTACGCCATGGAAGCGCGGCAGAGTTATCATGCTGCCTAAGCCGGGGAAAAACATACTGAGGCCCGAAAGCTATCGGCCCATTACGCTGCTGTCGACGACCTCGAAAGTCTTCGAGAAGCTTCTTCTGCTGCACCTCATACCACACATCCAGCCACGCGACGAACAGTTCGGCTTCCGCGCCGAACACTCCACGACGCAACAGCTCGCGAGGACGCTGCACCACCTCACGGCCGCCCTTAACAAAAAGGAGCGGGCCACTGCAGTGTTCCTCGACATGGAGAAAGCGTTCGATCGCGTGTGGCACGACGGCCTGATCCTCAAGCTGTCCACGTCTACTACTCCTCGTCGAGTAGTTAAGACTGTGGCCACCTTCCTCCAAGACAGGCGCTTTCAAGTGGTGGTTGAAGGCACCCTGTCGTCGGAGCGCCCCGTCCAGGCCGGCGTGCCCCAGGGCAGCTGTCTGTCGCCCGTCTGCTACGGCAGATACACGGACGACATCCCGACAGCCGGAGGCGCAATGCTCGCGCTGTACGCTGACGATGCCGCGTACATCACCACGTCGCTCACCGCCGCTCACGCGGCCATCAAAATGCAGCGCGCATTGGATGCCCTCCCGCCCTGGCTGGAAGAATGGAGACTGACGGTCAACGTGGCGAAAACCCAGGCAATCTCCCTCGGGGAAAACAGGAACCCGTCACCCCTGACCCTGCTCGACCGCCAAGTCGAGTGGTCCCCGCAGGTGAAGTACCTGGGTGTGACCATTGACCGTCGTCTCAATATGAAGCCCCACGTCCGGAACATCGTTGGCCAAGTCCGCGCCGCTCGAGCTCTCCTGCGTCCCGTCCTGACGTCCCACAGCATTCCCACGCGAGCGAAGCTGGGCGTCTACAAGGCATATATACGGTCCCGACTCACGTATGCCGCACCTGCTTGGTATGCGTTGACGTCGGACCGTGTCCGCCAACAGCTGCGCGCACAGCAGTCGCTGTCGCTGCGCGCTATTGTAGGCGCCCCGCGCTACGTGAGGAATGCTACGATCTCCAGGGACCTCAACATGGAGAGTCTCGACGACTTCATCGGCCGACTAAGCGCCAACATGTTCCGCCGCGCCGATCGGTCCAGCCTCCGCCACTTGCGGGAGCTGGCTCCGTACCATCGTCGCCCGCCTGACGAGCGACACCGCCCGGACCGACCGTTCCCGCGGGACCTGATCCCCGCGGAAACCCCCACCGGACCTACCCCCCCCGCACCGACGCTGGCTGACGGGCGCCCCCCGGGAATTCCCGGAGGGCTCGACCTCGCCGACGCCGCTGCCGCGGGACCCCACCGGACTAAGACCCCCGTCGCCGCCGGCTCGCAGCCGCCTACCGGAACCACTTCCGGTGGTGCCTGGCTCGCCGGCAAAGCGACACCACACCGGACGTGACAAACCCGGACTCGACACCACCGCGGCGTATAAAATTACGCCGCAACCCAGGGACCCGCCTACCTTAGTAGGCGGCGAATTGAAACCACTGAAAGGGGCACCGCCCCGAACAGTTAGACCACGCCCCCTCAAGTGGGCGTGAGGGAATACCTCGGTCGGTATTCATTGGCTTGCTCAGAGCCGGAGCAGTTTGTAGGCATTCCGCGAGCCACAACCGTTTAAAGCCTTAACCTTAATTAACCTTATTTATTATTATTTGGTGCAGTTGGCGGAACCGGTTTCATTTCTCACACTAGGGGGAGCTAATAAAATATTCAGCGGAGTCGGAAGAAGACGACGACTTTCTGAATAAAATCAAGGATTTATCTCATCAGTTCCTACAGCAGGCTGAAAAAGCTGGAAAACTTCAAACATAACCAAATATCCTCCTCCTCTTTGGTGAAAATATTGATCCCCAAATCATAAACAAAATACGGCTTTGGTATTTGCTATCGATCTCATGTTATAATTTTATTGCCTAACGCAGAACTCGTAACAGAGAAATCTTTAAGAGGAATGATCGTTTATATACCTAATAAGGCCTTGTGCAGACCATTGATAACAAGCCCACCCACATTTGTTATTAAAGTCTAGGGTTCGGCACAAGCTGAGATATTAACTATTTGCTGAACAACGGGTGCGTTTGCTAATTCTTACAAGGATTAATCATTGTCGTCTGTTATGTCGGGTTCAGAAGAACGGCTCAAAAACTATAAAAACAACCACTTCACGGCAAAGAACATGCAAATCTAATGGCTATGCTTTCTAGGGCAACTTGCTTTATTTTCTCCTATCGGATTAATCACGGAGCTCGAGAACCAACATGTACTAAAAAGATTGAATGTTTTTAAATAGAATAATATTACAACTTACCAGAGGTTTCAGTATGAGGTTCCTGAGCCGGCTCCGCTACTTCTGCACCTGTACACAAATTATTATTAGCTGTATATTTTTTATCATAGAGGGTTTTTAATTATTATTATAATGGAATTTATTAAATAATTTTTTTACCTATATCATGATGGGTCAGTTGGCGTACTAAAAAGATTGAATGTTTTTAAATAGAATAATATTACAACTTACCAGAGGTTTCAGTATGAGGTTCCTGAGCCGGCTCCGCTACTTCTGCACCTGTACACAAATTATTATTAGCTGTATATTTTTTATCATAGAGGTTTTTTAATTATTATTATAATGGAATTTATTAAATATTTTTTTTACCTATATCATGATGGGTCAGTTGGCGTACTAAAAAGATTGATAGGTTTTAGAAAATAATAATGTTACAACTTACCAGAGGCTTCAGCATGTGGTTCCTGAGCCGGCTCCGCTACTTCTGCACCTGTACACAAATTATTATTAGCTGTATATTTTTTATCATAGAGGTTTTTTAATTATTATTATAATGGAATTTATTAAATAATTTTTTTACCTATATCATGATGGGTCAGTTGGCGTACTAAAAAGATTGATAGGTTTTAGAATATAATAATATTACAACTTACCAGAGGCTTCAGCATGAGGTTCTTGAGCCGGCTCCGCTATTTCTGCACCTGTACACAAATTATTATTAGCTGTATATTTTTTATCATAGTGGTGTTTTAATTATTTTTATAATGGAATTTATTAAATAAAATGTTTACCTATATCATGATGGGTCAGTTGGCGGACTAAAAAGATTGATAGGTTTTAAAATATAATAATAATACAACTTACTAGAGGCTCCTTCTTGAGGTTCCTGAGTCGGTCCCGTTACTTTTCCACCTGTAAGTACACAAATTATTATCTGTATATTTTTTTTTATCAGAGAGGTTTTTTAATTATTAATATAATGGAATTTATTAAATTAAATTTTTACCTATATTATGATGGGTCAGTTGGCGTACTAAAAAGATTGAATAGTTTTAAAATATAATAATATTACAACTTACTAGAGGCTCCTTCTTGAGGTTCCTGAGTCGGTCCCGTTACTTTTCCACCTGTAAGTACACAAATTATTATCTGTATATTTTTTTTATCAGAGAGGTTTTTTAATTATTATTATAATGGAATTTATTAAATAAAATGTTTACCTATATCATGATGGGTCAGTTGGCGGACTAAAAAGATTGATAGGTTTTAAAATATAATAATAATACAACTTACTAGAGGCTCCTTCTTGAGGTTCCTGAGTCGGTCCCGTTACTTTTCCACCTGTAAGTACACAGATTATTATCTGTATATTTTTTTTATCAGAGAGGTTTTTTAATGATTAATATAATGGAATTCATTAAATTAAATTTTTACCTATATTATGATGGGTCAGTTGGCGTACTAAAAAGATTGAATAGTTTTAAAATATAATAATATTACAACTTACTAGAGGCTCCTTCTTGAGGTTCCTGAGTCGGTCCCGTTACTTTTCCACCTGTAAGTACACAAATTATTATCTGTATATTTTTTTTATCAGAGAGGTTTTTTAATTATTAATATAATGGAATTTATTAAATTAAATTTTTACCTATATCATGATGGGTAAGTTGGCGTACTAAAAAGATTGAATAGTTTTAAAATATAATAATATTACAACTTACTAGAGGCTCCAGTATGAGGTTCCTGAGTCGAACTCGCAACTTTTCCATCTGTAAGTACACAAATTATTATCTGTATATTTTTTTTATCAGAGAGGTATTTTAGTTATTATGATAATGGAATTTATTATAATACCATTACCAGAACAACAGTTTGGTGCCTGGAAGTATTTTTTATGAGTAGTAGGTATATGTGGTAAATTAGTTATCTGGCGGCCATTTTATGGACAAGCTCTGCTTATATTGGGATCAGATGAACACGCGTGAAGACTAAACTATGTCCCTGGACAATTATTTATTATTATAGGTTCTAGCGTTTTGGCTTTTTTTATTTAATTTAATATTACATAAATATAAAAATATTATAAAATATATACATATATATCTTTCTTTGTTTGATAGTTAAATCTTTCGATTATATAAATATATACCTTTAACACCTTCTCCTTTAACGCCAACCTTTTCCATTTTAAATAGCTTAAATTTCCCTTCAAAGATTTGAGAAATTCAATACGTAATCGTAAGCCCAATAAAGTAATCAAACCAATTCTCAAACAGGGAGAGCAGCCATGACAGACGCGCAAAGGACGAATCACAATGAGTATTGATTGATTTATGGTTGCACCAGTGCTGCCACTGTTATTATAGAGCGTCCAAAAGATTTTGCGCAGTGTATACGTAATCCGGTGTATACGTTTGGGATGGAGATAAAAAGTAATTAGCCGGCACGAGAATGTGGAAAATCTCAACTAATTATTTATTAGCAGAGCCACAAAATCCAGATTGAGAAAGGCATTAAAAAAGTGATCTATTATATTTCGCTACATGGCAAGGTTTCTTCTCCCAGGAGGCTATAAAACATTAGATGTATCATGTTTTAACATAATTGATTGCACAGATATGACTACTGTGCAAATTTAAACTAAGTTATTAAATTGATTATGCTTGCAGATTTTCGTGCAAAACGATTCGTATCCGATTTTATAATTTAAAACGATTCTATTTTTAGAAATCTATTTCAAGAGTATTTTGCCTAAGTTTCAGTGGTGATTCCATAACTTTAGATTTCATAGATAACAAGAAACGGGTGTTTTATTTGGTATACTGATTGCGTTTGTCGAATCGTAGTGAGAGCGAAATCGTTGTTTTTTTGTTTTCTTGCCCTGTTTATTTATTTATAAGGTACAACAACAGCAAATGTATTAAACATTACAAGGTGTAGGTACATACTATGTTGAAATTCTGATACAAGTGCTAATTATTATTGTGCTAAGTGATAGGTAATTATATTGGTTTGCTAAAATCAGTTTTGAAACTTTGCAGTACCTATCAAAAGACACTTTGACTGTATGTATGTTTGGATGTAAGAGGTAGTTAGACCCTGAATCTTTTTATTGCTTACGTATGACCATTTCTGCACTTATCAGCTATTTGAGCGCGTATCAAAGAAATATTTTTAAACCGCCTTTCTGAGTCATTCACCAAATTAATATATTTGTCCACAAACTTTACTACCCTGGGGATGACATAAGAACGTTGTGTAGGTACTTTGATATTTTAAATTTCACTATTTACATCAAACAAATATAACCATGGAATAAGATTTTGCAATAGAAAAGTTTTTAGCCCTTCAGTCATGATTTTTTTAGATAATTTTTTTGTAGCAACGTGCCGAAAATAACTATATAAACTTTTAACCCCCACTTTACCCCTCGATTAGTTATTGGGTTACAGCCCGTAATATTGTGATGTCCAGCTGGTCCTCGTGGTTTCATCTGTGATTCCTTTGTTCAACGCTGAAATTTATAATATTATCTTGCAGTTTTTGAATTGTTCACAGTTTTGTTTAATCACTTCCTTTAACGGTATTTACATTGAATTTTACTGAATATTATTAATAAATAGTCGTTATTGAAATGCAGTTTTGAAAAGTCGATTAACAATACTTATGTTTAATAATTGGTAATTAATTATTGTACAGTCACTCACAACACCAGCAGCTGGGGCTCTTTGCATGTCGGGAAACGGGGGACGAGTATCTTTATCTATCAATTTTCTCGTTACCTTCCTGCGCATCCTGCACAGTAGCGGGTGTTGAGGGGTATGGTTCCTCAACCTTTTCCTCCTGGGTGTCCTCGCTGTTCTTTGACAAATTGTTGTCCATTTTCTCCGATGCGAACTTTGAAGAATCAACCATGATGTTTCTTCGAATTGCTTCGCAGTATTTGATGTTTGGTTTTTCTTGAATGTGAATGGCGACTGTTCAAGGCTCAACCATTAATCAATATGGATTGCGCGCGCACGGACCCCTCCCTTCTGGCGAATAATGTAACCATAGACCAAAAAATTACTCTCTCCTCCTCCTCTACGTATTTTAATTTGAAATTTAATGAAATACTTATTAAAATATTTGACAAAAACGGATTGTGATTAATATACGAAGTTTTTTTTAAACTTTGTCTATCACGCTAAACTTCACAATGAGTAGTCGATTTTTAATGGGGTTGGCACAAGAAACCAGACCGTAGCTTGGTTATAAAGGTACATATGGACTTTATTTCATTAAAAACCGCTCACGAAAAAAATATACCATAAGTTAAAGTTATCCCGAGAACAAAAATTAGAGCTCAGAATGCTATCATCTTGCATTTGAAATCGCGTATTGCCAATTTCCTGATGGATGGATTTTCTATAATTTGTCGACTGAATAGTGACTTATTCTTGGCGCAATCAGATCTTTTCGCTAAATGGTCTAGTTTTTTAAATACAGAGTAGGTAAGCATCTTTAATACTTTTGAACCAGACACTATATTCTGATATAGGGCGACCACTTTCGAAAGTTTTTAATTTAATTTAGTCAACACTCAAAATTCGTGATCCCGGTCATCGGAGGAAGTGCCACACAATTCATTGACTTAAATACGTTTAATAAATACGTCCATATAAAAAATATTACCTATGTCCATCTTACGGCACTTTATTTCGCTTTTATGTTTTTGGTGAGATCAATTACATATGTACGTATTATAGGTAATATAGATACGTTATTCACGTTCAAGACACGTCAATTTTATGTCACTTTACAATGTACATACCTGTTGCTAGAAAGATATACCGTTTTGTCGTTCAATAAGAGAGGGCGTTGCCACTAGCCCAAATTATTTTTTGTTTTGTTAGTACACTCTTCATATGAACGTATGTGAAGAATAATTGTAGTACGATAAATTTTCATGTATTAGTTTTAATAAAGTAAATATGGCAAAACAAGGTTTGCCGGGTCCGCTAGTAAAATATATAATGCAGGAGATGTGATAGGTAAAGAAATACACCATATTTATTTTTAATTTATTATACTTATTACTTTAACACTTATATTTATTAAACTAATTCACTAATAGTGCTCAAATTGCATTCAGTAAATCTATTATAAACTATAATACGTAACTGCATATTACGGACTTCTTTAAACTTATTCTATTCTATCGGCTGCACACATTTCAATAAGTTTTGTTCCGAATCTGTAATCGATTTACCTAGTACAGACATCAGTCTCTCACATAGGAGATTTAGTTAAGTAGTCAACTGTTTATCTTAAGTTAAGCTTCAACACCTTTGTGAAAGAACAACGATAACACTTACCATTCCAAATGCATAAAAAAGAGCACGTTACAGCTCTATCTAGCGTCTAGATTTTGAGAGACTGAAATGCAGTTCAGACGATGACAGGGTTCATTGAAAATCTAGATTTGAGGTTCGGATTTCAGTATGGATTGTGTGCAAAGTGCATAACATGAACACAATCCGCTAGAGGGAGTTGTATTAGACTATATTTAAACCGTTTTCTAATGACATTTATTATTATGTAATTAATAAAGTATTTATTAGACTACTTACAAGTCAATCAAATTATTACGATAATACTAATGTAGTTACAATTATTGTTAATTTTGTAGTCGGTGTCAGACAATGTAGGCTTGTAACTTCATACTTATAGTTGAGAGTAGAGAGCGGGGCCGCGGCGGGAGGGGAGCTGTTAAATGTGTTTAATTATTAAAGTATTCTCGTATAATTATTGCTAGGTATATTGTACTGTTTCCTTGGCAATTATTTTTTTCTTTTTAGTGCGTGAAATGTTCATGAGAAGCGGTGACCACTTACCATTCTAAATGCATAAAAAGAGCACGTTACAGCTCTATCTAGCGTCTTGATTTTCAAAGTCTGAAATGCAGTTCAGACGATGCAGACGCATGAAAGGGTTCACTGAAAATCTAGATTTGAGGTTCTGATTTCACTACGGATTGTGTGCAATGTGCATAACATGAACACAATCCGCTAGAGGGAGTTGTATTAGACTATATTTAAACCGTTTTCTAATGACATTTATTATTATGTAATTAATAAAGTATTTATTAGACTACTTAAAAATCAATCAAATTATTACGATAATACTAATGTAGTTACAATTATTGTTAATTTTGTAGTCGGTGTCAGCCAATGTAGGCTTGTAACTTCATACTTATAGTTGAGAGTAGAGAGCGGGGCCGCGGCGGGAGGGGAGCTGTTAAATGTGTTTAATTATTAAAGTATTCTCGTATAATTATTGCTAGGTATATTGTGCTGTTTCCTTGGCAATTATTTTTTTCTTTTTAGTGCGTGAAATGTTCATGAGCAGTTGTATTTAACAAAATTGAAACCGTTTTCTAATGAATGTTTACGTAACTTTGTGAATAACAATATAGCAATCTATTAAATTTAAATCTTTTAATTACTTTGCCTAATAAACTCGAACTAAATGAAAATATTTATTTCCATGATTGGACCTCAGCATCACCAGAGTCCCAGTGGGATGACTCTGCAAACATATCAAAATTACTTTCACTTGAATTTGACATGTTGGACAAAATCACTTAGGTACGTGTTAGGTACACCTTGAACCTGGGTATAATTTAAAGTTTATTTTTTTTGTGTAACGCTTATCAAATCTTTCTGCCATGCGAACGGATGGATTACCAAATCTAATGTCTTCTAATAATATTCAATATCCTGGCACATTTTTTTACACACGGCCATCTGATCCCAAACTAAGGAGAGCTTGAACTATGGATACCAGACAAGTGGTATATTACATACACTACTTTTTACAATACAAATAGACATGTTCATGGACACAATTGTTTGACCTGAGTGGGAATCGAAGCCAAGACCTGCGGCGTGGCAATCTGAGACTTCAACCACCGGCCAACCGGCCCGTTAATATAATGTCAAAATAACGAATGTTACAGAGAAATAGCTTTTAAAACGATATTGAGATGTACAATCTTACTTTTGTATACGAATGGTTGATTCTTACGTGGGAGGACCTTTATCGATTACTCATCTTCCTTAAGTAGGTCATTGGGACAATAACCTCAGCTATAAATAAATTATCCTCATTAGTTATACATACTTTACCGATAGATGGCGTAATAAGACAAGAACTCAAGAAAGTAAAATAAAGTTACATACAAGAGACGTGTTTTACGCTCCATTTAATTCTCTTTATCATTTCGTATATTGACACATTCTATCTATATCACATCTATTCCTTAATATGAAAAAAAATTAACGACTTACGCCTTAATAACCTTCTTATTGTTATTATAAACACAAACTGAACTGGTTTGATGGGTAGAGACCCCGAACGCCATGCAGTATGTCGGGGCTTCGATTACCTCTCCCTACAAAATTTTGTCTATATGAACATATCTGTGTCTGTAAGTATACTCGTAAAAAAAAAGTTGAATATGGCTATCAGTTATCTGGTTTCTAAATTACAAGCTCTGCTTCTAGATCAGACGATCGTGTCTTATATAATGTCCCAGTATTTATTACTTTTATTATTTATGTATATACGACACAATAAAATTAGAACTGATGAAGACTACGTTTTAATATAGTTCTGGGCGTTTATAGTTAATTTATAAAACATCTTTCCTCGTTCAGCCATAATAGCTAGAGTCCCATCCAAATCGGATCAGTTGAATATAGCATATATATCTATGCTTATATTAGTTATAGCTGTCCCCCGCGGTTTTACCTGCGTCCCCAATAAAAATTGTCAATTGTTGACTATGTTTTAAACTATAGATCTGGTTTCTTAAAGATTGGGACGTGTTCCCAAAAAAAATACAATCGATCAGCGAAGGCCCCATATACATGAGATCATTAATATAAAAAATTACGAACATACATACCATGATAAATGCATTAAAAAAAAAACGTTACAGCTCTATCTAGTGTCTGGATTTGGAAAGACTGAAATGCAGTTCCGGCGATGCAATTATATAATAGGGTTCGCTGAAAATCTAGGTTTATGGTTCCTGTAGCGGATAGTATTCAGGTTTTGCAGCAGAAAATGTATACAACCCGCTAGAGGGAGCTAGTTGTATTAAACAAAATTTCAACCCTTTTCTAATCACATTTATTGTTATTATTACGTAACTTTGTGAATAACAAAATAGCAATTATCTTTTTAATTTAAATCTTTAATTACATTGCGTAATAAACTTGAACTAAGTAATACAATATAAATGATTTTAGAATAATTTGGCACGCGAACATATATTTAAATGAGAATATAATATAACTTGAATAACATTTGGATCCCATGAATTAATTATTTTGATGTAATACTTCTTATTCTTTTTGTATGACGAAAACAAAAAGAATGATAAAACACAATCCTTGCTATTCATAAGTGATTGATGAATAATTTAAATGTTCCATGTAATACAAAAGTCCTTTTAGATATTTAGCAAATATATTTCAAATAATTGATTTACACTATTTAATTATCAGTACCTGGATGGCCGAGCATTGCTCGGGATTTCTTTACCTAAAACGTTTCATTTTTTTGCCTAAAAACACGGATAAAACGACATTTTCTGAAAATGAATCCTAGCTAGATTTAACCCCCTGCATACTAAATTTCATGAAAATCGTATTAGCCGTTTCCGAGATTCCGTTTCCGTATTGCTCGTTTAAAGGTATTAGATTTTTCCACTCCGTTCAAGTATATTAATGCAATGTAATTAAAAGATTTAAATGTCATAAATAGCTACATTGTTATTTACAAAGTTACGTAAAATTAATAAAAAAAATAATTAGAATAGGGTTGAAATTCTGTTTCTTACAACTCCCTCTATCGGGCTGTGTTCATATTCTGCATAGACAACGTGAACACTATCCGCTTGAGGCAGCTTAAACCTAGAATTTTCATTAAACCTTTTTTGCGACTGCATCGCCGGAACTGCAGTTCAGTCTTTCAAAATCCACCAGATAGAGCTACCGACTGCGCATGACATGCATTACTTAAGAGATAATAGACGGGTAAATTGGATATATAATACAGATTAAAGTAAAATAGATTACCAAATAATGCTAGTTTTGAATATGATATTGCTCGACTGTATTCCTACATTAATATTGTTATTAGGTAGGAAGTTAAAATATTTAAAAGTATCGGGTCTAACCTAATTTTGTATTGATATAATTAATGATTAAACGTGCCCCACGGGTTCCACCCGCGTTCCCTTTACGTCTATGTATTAGGTTGGGGAAAAAGTCTTTTCGCATTATAGTATTTATGAACTTGTAATAAAATCTCTTTGGCTATAATAATATACTATTTGTATCTGGCTGGTTTTGGTATCATTGAAAGTTTAAATTTTAAAGAACATAATTCCAAATTCAAATTAGGAAAATGTGTGATTTGCATTTGTTTTTCGTACCGCCAAGATGAGTGAATCTAATGAAGAAATTCTATTCATTTTAAAATTTTACTACAAAAAAGGTAAAAATGCAACGCAAGCCGCGAAAAATTTTTGCGATGTTTATGGACCTAGTGCAGTGTCTGTGAGAGTAGCACAAATTTGGCTTAAGCGTTTTCAATCCGGAAATTTTGATGTCAAAGATGCACGTCGCTCTGGTCGCCCCATTATGGATAAAATGGATGCCATTTTTGAAAAAAGTGGAGCAAGATCGGCATATCAGTAGTTACGACGTAGCTGAAGAACTGGGAATTGACAAAACAGTTTTGGCGAACTGGGTACACAAAAAAGCTAGATATTTGGGTACCTCACGAGCTCACTGAAAGAAACCTTATGAACCGTGTACTCATTTGTGATTCTTTATTACGACGTCATGAAACCGAACCATTTTTGAAGAAGCTGATAACTGGTGATGAAAAGTGGATCACGTGCGACAAGAACGTGCGAAAAAGGTCGTGGTCAAAGGCCAGTCAGGCTTCACAGACTGTGGCGAAACCCGGGTTAACTCGCAACAAGGTGATGCTGTGTGTGTGGTGGGATTGGAAGGGCATTATTCATTATAAGCTGTTACCACCAGGCAGGACCATCGATTCTGAACTCTACTGCGAACAACTGATGAGATTAAAGCAAGAAGTTGAGAGAAAGCGGCCGGAATTAATCAACAGAAGGGGTGTGGTTTTTCATCATGATAACGCTATACCTCACACATCTTTAGTCACTCAGCAAAAATTAAGAGAGTTTGGCTGGGAGGTATTAATGCATCCGCCATATAGTCCTCACCTTGCACCTTCAGATTTCCACCTGTTTCGGTCTCTTCAGAATTCTTTAGGCAGTGTCAGGTTAACATCACGAGAGGACTGTCAAAACCACTTGTCGCAGTATTTTGATCAGAAGTCCCAAAATTTCTATAGCAATGGGATCATGTCCCTACCTACAAGATGGCAAAAAGTTATCGAACAAAATGGTACCTACATACTTTCGTTAAATGTAAATAAACTATATTAAAAATGATTTGAATTTTTTTAAAAAATGCGAAGTAACTTTTTCCCCAACCTATTATTCTCGCGCATATAAAATGTGTCTATAAATATCGCATCGATTTGTTGCTCTGTGCTTTGGGAATGAAGGATAAAACAACAAACTATCAGACACAATTTCATATGACAAGTTTTTACATAAAATCACAGTATTTAATTTTCAACATTTGAAAAACATGGACATGGAGACATGATACTACTTCACAACATAATTATATTCAGGATAAAGGTCACGTTAGTAGTAGCATTGACCTAAATAATAATTAGTCGCTTCTGCGAGCCTTTACAGAATAAATGGTTTTGTGTACAATAATCCCTCTAGCCTAGAACTCGGTTATGAGTGCAATTTTCAATTTTAAGTAATGAATTTAATAAGTTCATTTCTTAACTTCATATGCACGCGAGCTCGGTTTGTCCGGGGTTTGCCCGGGGGGCGATCGATGCAGCGAAATAGAGTAGGCTCTCAGGTTGGTGCATCATTTATGGCTGCGCTGCATGATGACAATTGATACACTGCATTACTTAAGAGTTTATTTACATTTTAAGTTATTTTAAAGTTCTAATTGTTTTAAATTTCATAGTTTTGTAATTTTTTTTTATTATGTAAATTTGTATACAAGCTTGCAAAATCGATATACTTAGAATGGTAATAAAAAAGGTAAATATCTAATATTGATCAACGATGATGAATAATGAGAATCTAAGAATGTTATGAACACGGAAAGATGTTTGTTTTATTTCAAAAAAGTTTTTTATTTTGCAAAAAAGAGCTGTTCGAGCCATTTTTAATTTGGGTTCTCGAGTTGCATCGCAGTATATTTATGCAAACATAATATTTGTACATCAAAATATTAGTCTTTATGTCAAAAAGAGTGATATGCACTCCATCAATACTAGAAATTAGGATAAACTTGTCACTTCTGCATATAGACTGCAAAAAGTGCAAGGCTCATTTTTAGGACTTAGTGCTCGCATCTATAATAAAATCCCTGATGAAATTTAAAATTTGCCTTTACAAAAATTTAAGGAAAGAATTAAGACTGTTTTAGTACAAAAGGCTTTCTACAACACAAATGATAATTTTAATGACGACAATGCTTGGGTGTAGCGCTCGCTCCAGCAGGACACATCTTTATGTACAAAATCTTATTTTGAAAAGAGTAATTGCTGAGTTTATTGCCGGCTCGTCTCAGTAAAAGCAACCTTCCGAACCGGTGTTAGAGTCTGACCATTCATAAGTGCCTGTGAAGGCCTATTTGAATAAATATTTCATTTCATTTCATTTCATATAGTTACCGATCTAAATATGTTAAGAGAAATTTTGTTGATTTAATTTTAGTAATTATTTTGTACGTACTGAATTAAAGAAAGACATTTGGGAACTAGTAGGGAACCAATAATACTATAGTACTACTAACATACAAATACAAAACGGCTCTGTTCCATACTATATAGAGATAACTTCATGTACGCGCGAAATCCGCTCTGCCCAGGGTTTGCCCGGGGACCGATCGATCCAGCTAAAGTGGGCTGCTGATTGGTGCGTACATAATAGTACGAGAGCCGGCTGCAGGATTACTACATTCATCAAGTATTTAATTATATGTAGTTTTTACATATATTTATATACCAGGGAATATATTATTGCTGAAATGCCTACCAAAATGTGGCTGCTGGTATTTTTAATTAAAATAATCAACTACTACGTAAGAATTAATTCAATTGTTTTTAAATGGTACCTACCTATCTTATGAAACTAGAGCAGTAAGTTGTTCACTTCGTTCGTGCGCTCAATTTCCCTCGAGTGGAAAATCACCAATAGCGCACGAGTTGTAGATACTATTTTTTTACTAATGCGGCGATAAATTCATGTACGAAGCTATAAGGCGTCATTATTAGGTTTTCAAGAATCTTAAAAGGTGTGGAATCTTTATCAGCAGTTTTAATGGCTTAAGGTTAATTAAATTTAGTATAAGTAATCAGCTATTTACCTAACTTAAAAACTCAATTAAGAAAATATTACATTAGGTACTTATACCCACTAAGTACTGCAGTAGTAAATGCACTAAATACTTTTAAACGCGGCCCGCGAACGTTTTTGCACGCTAAAGTTTGGCCCTCAACATGTCAAAAGTATTACGCGCAATTTTGCGCAAATTTTTTTATACCTGGAATAAATAGTACTTTAATTTCTCAAAATGCCGTTTTTTCTCTAGAATTCGTTTGTATTATAAATATAAACCTTTCTCTTTAATTATTTTGCCTATTGATAAAAATCGCATCAAAATCTTTTGCGTAGTTTGAAAACCTTTATTTTATTCCGCCGAGATAATAATTCATGTACTCGCGAGCTCCGTTCTGTCAGGGGTTTGCCCGGGGACCGATCGATGCAGCTAAAGTGGGCTGCTGATTGGTTCAAATATAATATTGCAGGATTACTACGTTCATCAAAATATTTGTTAAATAAGTTTGTTTAACAGTTTTTAAATATAATATAATAATTGATAATGACAAACAGACAACAATTAAAAAAAGTTTTAGAAATGGGTGCAACTATTAAAATCAGACTCTGAAATGTTAGGAGCACGGAAATTGATTAAATAAAACATATAGTAGATCAATTGACACTTAAGATCTATGATAAAATTGTGTCAGATAAGTTAAAAGTAACTTTTCAACACTTCTTTACTTAAAGCCTACTTAAATCACAAATCCTCAAATGGGTGCACCTTTACCTAGACAATCATTTCTAAGTTTTGCATTTTAATGTGTTTCTCTAGCGATATATTAGGGAATTTAATTCTCAACATTTTAAAAACTTCACAATATAAACAATTATAAGCGAGCATTAACTGATTACATGGTTTTTAAAATATTTGCGGTTCCAGCCGCGTTCCCTTTATGTCTATGTATTCTCGCGCATATAAAATGTGTATATAAACATCGCATCGATTTGTTGCTCTGTGCTTTGAGAATGAAGGATAAAACAACAAACTATCAGACACAATTTCATATGATAAGATTTTACATAGAATCAAAGTACTTAATTTTCAATAATTGAAAACCTTAAACTATAATATATTGTTCTATTCAGAATAAATATCACATAAGTTGTAGCATTGACCTTCATAAATAGCTTCTGCGAAGATAAATCGGTTGTGAGTGCAATTGACAATTTTATTAAGATTCAATTAATAAGTAAATTTCTTAACTTCATAAGTACGCGTGCTCGCTCTGCCCGGGGTTTGCCCGGGGGCCGATCGATGCAGCTAAATAACGTAGGCTTTCAGGTTGGTGCTTCTTTGATGACTGCGCATGCCCGATGAGAATCGATACACTCCATTACTTCAGAATTTATTTATATTTAAAGTTATCGTAAAGTTCTAATAATAGTTATTTAAATTCCATAGCTTTGTAATTTTTTAATGATGTAAATTAGTACACAATCTTGCAAAATCAATATACTTAGGTATGTAATAAAATAAATAAGTAAATATCTAATAATGATCAATGATGATGAATAATGAGAATCTAAGAATGTTATAAACAGGGAAAGAGGTCAAATAAAAACAATTGACCCAAGATTGATGATAAAATGTTTGTTTTATTACTAAACAAGTTTTTATAATCTAATACCTAATTATACTTTATTATATTTGATAAAATAATACAAACAGATAGGTTTAATAATTATCTTAATATGTTGCTAGTCATTTTGTTGATTTATTTTTACAAATCATTTTTTACTGAATTAAAGACAGACACATTTGGGAACTGGTAGGGACCAAATAATTATTACCAAGTAAAGTACATACAATGAATAAATGTTTTATACGAAATCCGCTCTGCCCAGGGTTTGCCCGGGGACCGATCGATCCAGCTAAAGTGGGCTGCTGATTGGTGCGTACATAATAGTACGAGATCCGGCTGTAGGATTACCACATGCAGCAACTATTTGATTAAAATGTAATTTTTACATATTATGAATTAAAAAATTAAAATTTATTATGTATGAGGGAATATATTTTTTCCGAAATACCTACCAACATGTGGCTACTAGTATTTGTTATTAGAATAATATTTTTTTTCGTAAAATATTCACTGGAAGGTTTTTACGATAACGTTAATTCGTTTGTGCGGTCAATTTCGCTCGAAAGGGGAAATCGACAATACCGTACGAATTGTAGACATTTTTTATTTACAAATGCGGCGATATGTTCCTGTACACATATAAGCTTTTTCAAGAATTTTAGGTGTGCATTCTCTGTCAGCACTTTTATCGGTTTCCGGTATTACTTCAAATCACAACCTATTTTGAAGCTTTTTGTTATTTTTTTTTTTAAATCATAATCGGTACGTTTAATATATTATATTATGATTAAAAAAATAATAATAACATAAAAACTTCAAAATAGGTTTCAAATTACCGTTTCATTCATAGAAAACTAATGCTTTAATTATAATATGAGTAATCAGCTATTTACCGATGGGCCGATCGATACAGCGAAATACAGTAGGCTCTGATTGATGACGGTGCATCTATAACAAACGGATTGGGAAACTTGTCACATAGATAGTATATAACCTGGATTAATACATAGAATACTTTATTCCCGGGAAAGTGTAACATTCCACGGGAATTATAATTGTGTGTATCATTTATTTTTAGTCACACAAAAGATTAAGAAGTTTTACTTCAAAAAACGAATTACGAATCAATTTATGCAACTGAGGGATAAAAATATTATATAAGTAATATTCTATTCTCATATTAATATTTGTTAGCGTGCCATATAATTTAAAAATAGATGTAAAAAGCAAAAAGAAATAATCAACTTTCCTTTCATGGTTCTGGATTGTTCTGCTACGTCTATGTCTGGTCTATTTTATTTATATTGCTTATTATTCACAAAGTTAAGTAAAAATAACAATAAATATCATAAGAAAAGGGTGTATTTTTTTTAATACAACTCCCTCTATTGGCTTGTGTCCATGTTATGCACAATATGCACACAGTCCATACTGAAATTCGAACCTTACACCTAGATTTTCAGTGAACCTTCATGCGACTACATCGTCTGAAATGCATTTCAGTCTTTTAAAATCCGCTAGATAGAGCGACTTACGCCTTAACGCCAGACAAGCCACATAGCGTAGGTTCGATTCCCATATAATATGATTAATTGTAATTGTATGATTATATGTCGATAGTATTAATCAATTGAAGTTTTGCTAAATATCTAAGAAACTTTTGTATAAAATGGAAACATCAACAATAATTCATCAATCACTTTCGAATAGCTTTAATGTGATCATTATTTATTTATTTTTCGTCACACAAAAATAAAAAGAAGTTTTTTTTCAAAAACCGAATTACGAATCAATTCATACTGCATAATGCAACAGAGGGATAAAAATATTATATAAGTAATATTATATTTTCATTGAAATTATAGTAGTTTAACAAATTTTTTTTTGTTCAAATTTATTACCAATGTAATTATAAAATATTTATTTAATAAATTGTTATATGTCATTAGAAAAGGGTTGAAATTCTGTTTAATACAACTCCCTCTAGGAACCTTAGACCTAGATTTTTCGTTAAACCGTTTATGCGACTGCATCGCATTTCAGTCTTTCAAAATCGACTAGATAGAGCTACTGACTGTGCGTGACGTGCATTACTTAGGAGGGAATTAATATTTAAAGTTATAGACAAGTAAATGTCGGATTTTGTCAATAATGCCACCTTAAATCAAATGTAAAGTAGATGTAAGGGAAAGTCTAAGAAAGCTAGTTTTGAATATGACAGATATTGCTCGATGTATTCCCACATTAATATTGTTATTAGGTGAAAACTTAAAGTATTTAAAAGTCTAACCTAAGTTACACTTTGTATTGATATAATTAATGATTATACGTCCCCCCGCGGTTCCATCCTGTTCCCTTTACGCGTAGTCTATGTTCTCTGTGACATATAAAATTTTATGTATATATATAAAATCTATTTACTTAGATGTGTATTAAAATAGGTAAATATCCAATAATGATCAATGATGATGAATAATAAGAATCTAAGAATGATATGAACACGGAAATAGGTGAAATAAAAAACAAAGTAGATCACCAGTTGACCCAAGATTTAAGATAAAATGTTTGTTTTATGACTAAACAAGTTTTTATAGTTATCTTAATATGTAGTACATTTTGTTGATTTACTTTTACAAATCGTTTTTTTACCGAATTAAAGACAGACACATTTGGGAACCAATAATCATAACCAAGTTAAGTACTACCTACATACTATAAATAAAGCGACAATGTTTCATACTATGTAGAGATAGCTTCATGTTCACGCGAGCTCCGCTCTGCCCGGGGTTTTCCCACGGACCGATCGATGCAGCTCTGTGGGCTGCTGATTGGCGCGTAGGTGCGCGGAACTGTAGATAGTATTTTTTATTACTAATGCGGCGATAAGTTCTTGTACAAAGTTGGGGTCTTTATTAGGTTTTTCTAGAACCTTCAGAGGTGTGGATTCTTTGTCAGCCCTTTTATCGGTTCCCATTATGAAGCTTTTAAAATGTTTTGTTTAATCTTAAAATATGTATAATATAAATTTCACCTCTTTTAAATGTTATTTAACATTCTACATTTAGCACTTAAAAGTTAATATACATCAACGATTTAACAAGTTTACATTGACATAAATAAAATTATAAAATACATAGTAATATCTCTGTCTGATTGCTTAACTTCATATGCATGCGAGCTTTACTCGGCCCGGGCGCCGATCGATGCAGCGAAATAAAACAGGCTCGCTGATTGTACATTTGGAAACTGGTAGGGACCCAATAATTATAATAAAGTTAAGTACTATTTAAGTACCTACTAAGTTACCTACATACTAAAAATAAAGAAGAGGGTAGTAGACCCTACTTTTTATTCTTTATATAGTCCAGCCGAGTCTGTTTGTTTAATTTATTCTTTTTTGTAACTTTATTAATTATTTTATTATTAAGTGCAATTAAGGTGCAATTATATCATCTATCTGTTTAATTCATTATATAATTGAAAAGTAGTTTTTCAACACTTCCTCTCTAGTATACCTACCGGGGTAAACTACTTCAAGCCTGAACTAAACTCCTGAAATGGATACATCTCAACTTAGACGATCTCATTTCCTACCTTTGCATTTAAATTTGTTTCTTCTAGGGATATATGTATTAGGGAATTAAACACTCAAAATTAAAAAACTGAGAACTTTAGACATGATACTTTTGTTTGTTTACTTCATAAAATAATAATGATCTTGCGTTTGGCCTTCGACAGACCTCAGAATGAGTAATAATGAAATGAGCCTATGAGCTAATTTCTTGACACCATAATGCACGCGAGCTCGCTCTACCCGGATTGCCCAGGGGCCGATCGATACAGCCGAATACGGATTTTTATGCAATTCAATAAATATTATGCAATGTAGTGTTAGGACTGACATGAAGACTAATGAACGATTGTGAAATGAAATACCAATTTGGTTCTTCGTTATATATTCGGACAGAGCTTCGGCCTTGTACAATTTTTGATACTTAAATGAATAATGTAAGTACACTGTAATCGCCTTTATGCGGCCAAGAACCGTTTACTATTTTAAAAGAATCCACAACCTAAATGCTTAATAATCCACACTACTCTTAAATTATACTGCGTTATCTCAATATACTAGTAGTTATGTTGACTTATTTAAAGACAGACACATTTGGGAACTGGTAGGGAACCAATAATTATAACCAAGTTAAGTGCTACCTACATACAATAAATAAAGCGACTTTGTTAAATACGAAGTCCGCTCTGCCCAGTCCCGGGGACCGATCGATCCAGCTAATGTGGGCTGCTGATTGGGGCGTAGAAATTAGTACGAGATCCGGCTGTAGGATTACCACATTCAGCAACAATTTGATTTAAACGTAATTTTTACATATTTTTACGTATGAGAATACGTTATTTTCCGAAATACCTAGCAAAGTGTGGCTACTAGTATTTCTTATTAAATTATTAATTGATTTTAAATGTGGTTTTAAAAGTGAACAACTGGTGCAGTAACTTGTTCACTTCGTTTGTGCGCTCAATTTCGCTCGAGTGGGAAATCGACAATACCGCACGAATTGTAGACTTTTCTTTAATAAAAATGCGGCGATAAATTCCTGCACAAAGTGTGGGTCTTAGTCAGCACTTTCATCGGTTTCCGGTATTACTTCAATATTATTTTGTTACTTTTTTCATGTAGGGATGTTATGAAAATGAAAAGTTCGGATACGGATATATGACAACTATTATATCAGTTTCGGTTACGGTTACGGATATGAAATTATTTCGGATTAACCGATAATGTCGGTTACGGATATTATTTTTTTTAGGAATAGTAACCGGCACATCCAAATAATGACTAAGCAAGGATTTGACTTTGTTTCTTGGCTCCATAAATACCTTCTACGGGCTTTAACTGAATATATGGTTTTGTTTTAAAAAGAGCTCTAGCCTAGCTAGAAGCCAGTAGTGCAATTACAAACTTTAAATAGGTAATAATAATATTTTAGGCTGTTTTCTTAACTTCATATGAACGCGAGCTTAACTCGGCCCGGGTATTGCCCGGGGGCCGATCAATGCAGCGAAATAAAGCAGGCTCGCTGATTGTACATTTGGAAACTGGACCCAATAATTCTAAAGAAGTAAAGTACTACTGAAGAACCTACAAAGTTACCTACATATCTACTAAAAATAAAGAACAGGATAGTAGACCCTACTCTTTATTCTTTATATAGACCAGCCGAATATAGTTTGTTTAATTTATTGTTTTTTTGTATATCTGTTAATTATGAAGTTAAATAAAAAAAAACATTTGTAAAATAGCTTAAATAGTAGTTAAGTTTCTCTTAATTTTCGCCTTTTTACGTTTGTATTATAGATATAAACCTTTCTCTTACATTTTCTGTCTATTGATAAAAAGTAGTTGAAACGATTTAAGCGCACAAAATATAATACTTAATGTACTCGTGAGCTCGCTCTGCCCGGGGTTCGCCCGGGGACCGATCGATGCAGCTAAAGTGGGATCGCTGATTGGTTTGAAGATAATAGTATAAGATCCAGCTACAGGATTACTACGTTCATCGTAATATTTGTTAATTAACACAAAATATAATAATTAATAATGTGTGCAAATCAAAAAATGGTATTAATGGGTGCATTCATCAAAATCAGAGTCCGAAATGTTAGAACACGGAAATTGATTAAATAAAAATTATATTAGATCAATTGACACTTTAAAAGTAAACCTACCGAGGGAAACTAATTAAAGCCTACTTAAAACATAAATCGTCAAATGGATACTTTCTTTACTTAGACAATCTCATTACTACTTAGTAATCTCCGGCATATTCAAATGTATATATAAATATAATACATTTTTTGCTCTGTAGCTGCGAGAAAGAAGGATAAAGCAAAAAAAACTATCAGACACGATTTCACATGACAAGTTTTTACATAAAATCACAGTATTTAATTCTCAACATTTGAAAACCTTACACTATAATATATAATTCCATTCAGATTAAAGATCACATAAGTTGTAGCATTATCCTTCATAAGTCGTTAAAGTAAAAGCGAGAGTTTGTCAATAAGGTATTGTATAAACCAAATGTAATCAGGGGTAGTATATGCTCACTCCGGCGTAAAATATGCGTATATAACAACTGCATCGATTTCTTCGGCTGAGAACCTTCTGCGCTCGCTGGAATTGTTCATGTGAGGGTGTAAGAACCATCAGAGGGTAACAAATTTGTCCCTTAAAAAAAACGCATCGGTTAGTTGCTCTGTTGCTGCGTCAAGGAAGGATTAACCAACAGACTATGCAACACAATTCCATATTGCATAATTTTTTTACAAAAAATCGAGAATCTTAAGGAATTTTTGGTATTTATATTTAATTAAATTCCATAGTTATGTAAAAAAAAATGAGAATCTAAGAAGTATCAAAGTAGCTCAACAGTTGGCCCAAGATTTATGATAAAAAGTTTGTTTTATTCCAAACTAGTTTTTATAGTTATCTTAATATGTTACTAGTCATTTTGTTGATTTCATTTGACTAATAATTTTTTCCTGAATCAAAGACAGACACATTTGGGTACTAGTAGACCCAATAATTGCAAAAAAGTTAAGTAATACCTACATTCTAGAAATAAAGCGTCATTGTTTTATTCTACGCCGAGATAATACTTGATGTACACGCGAGCTCTACCCGGGGTTTGCCCAGGACCGATCGATGCAGCTAAAGAGGGGTCGCTGATCGGTGCGTGTATTATAGTACAAGATCCGGCAGCAGGATTATAACGTTCATCAAAATATTTGTAAATTAAGATAAATTTAACAGTTTCTAATTAAAATCAAAAATAATTCCAACTTTTGTTTTATCATGAATATCAGTTGGTGTTGATTCTTCGTCAGCATTTTCATCAGTTTTCGGTATCAACTACGTCAATATTTCTTAATTTTTTATTATTTTTTAATTTTAATCTTGTAATATAAATATTTAATTGATTTTCATTTATAACGATAGCCTCAGTTTTTAGTATTGACACTATTGGCACACCCATTATGTTTTTTTTGTTACTTATTTTTGTTTTTTTTTTGTAGCAGTCGACGCCTCAATATCGGGATGCTCATATTGAATAGGTCTACATCAGTCGTTTTTGATATGATATTGTATGCATTGCTGACTCACAATATGTAAGAATTTGGCCTATAGTAAGATGAAACAATAGGCACATGTAACATGAGACTTAATCGCAAATATTTAAAAGGGGTGTAAAACCAGATTAGTGATAGTAATGGTTTCCAATGCGCACTTTGCCGCAACCTCTTCGTTGCCAGGTAAACAAGTATTATTTTGTTACATTTATATATATGTTCTTTACGTATTAGGTTGGGGAAAAAGTCTTTTCGCATTATAGTATGTCTGAACTTGTAATAAAATCTCTTTGGCTATACTATTTGTATCTGGCTGGTTTTGGTATACAACAGGTTTGGTAGGCAAGAGAAGGGGTGTGGTTTTTCATCATGATAACGCTAGACCTCACACATCTTTAGCCACTCAGCAAAAATTAAAAGAGTTTAGCTGGGAGGTATTAATGCATCCGCCGTATAGTCCTGACTTTGAACCTTCAGATTTCCACCTGTTTCGGTCTCTTCAGAATTCTTTAGGCAGTGTCAGGTTAACATCACGAGAGGACTGCCGTGCTGAAACCACTTGTCGCGGTATTTTGATCAGAAGTCCCAAAATTTCTATAGCAATGGGATCATGTCCCTACCTACAAGATGGCAAAAAGTTATCGAACAAAATGGTACCTACATACTTCAGTTAAACGTGAAAAACTATATTAAAAAAATTTTTGAATTTTCTTATAAATGCGAAGAAACTTTTCCTCCAACCTATTATACTGATTATTTATATTTCACGTTAATGATGGAATACCTATGTAAAAGTAGTCGCAAATAGGAGGTACTAGCTGTTAAAGATAGATAAGGATTGCGACTGACAGCTGTTCGAGTATTTAGTTTTTAAAGGCAAAACTATAATTCCCATTCATAAATATTTATAGAAAAATATTTTTCATCGAAAATTGATGAACGTAGTAATCCTGTAGCCGGATCTTAGACGATAATGACTCAGCGGCGTAACTACCGACTGCGCATGCCCGATATTGCTACGTAAAAGAAAGGTATTCCAGCAAACAAACACAATCTCATATGACAAGTTTTTATATAAAATCGAACAAGCACCATTTTATGTAGTAATAGGCAATAGTGGCTATCAAATACAAAATATTGTCATAAACGACAAAATTCTAAAAAAGGTAGTATTAGGTACAGTTATTTATACTTAAAACTATAATTTTTGCCCGGTTTTTGTTTTGGTAAATTATGTAAAGTTGATTATTGGCTTAGTGTTGCTTAACAACTCCATCTACTGGAGTAGCTTTAATGTTGTTGTGTCATTAGAACAGTTAATGTCAGGAAGTAATTTTTTGTCAGGTTTTGTTTAAGTCAATTATCGATAAAGTTGATCATTTAAAACACGGATAAAACGACATTTTCTGAAAATGAATCCTAGCTAGATCGATTTATCGCCCCCGAAAACCCCTGCATACTAAATTTCATGAAAATCGTTGGAGCCTTTTCCGAGATATATACATATAATACAAGAATTGCTCGTTTAAAGGTATTAGATAGATAGATGTATCAAATCCCTACGTCTACAGACGTAAGTATAGTTATTTCATTGTATCACCTCTATCGACCCGATTTATGGATAATATGGACAAAACTGCCACATTGTCAATCGTTTTACACTGACAAAAGATAGCACTACACTAAGAAATTTAGGATTATTTCGAAGGCAATTTTGAAATGCATTTAGATTAGACTCGATACTCAAACTGAACTCGAATCCTGAAGTTGCTACATTTATACTTAGATAATCGCTAATAATAATTAGATCTCATTTCCTAGTTATTCATTTTAAATACCTTACTTTTAACGATATTTTTATTTGGATATATAATACACCTTAAATCAAATGTAAAAGGGAGAGCCTAAGAAAGTTTGCTAAGAATATGATAGGTATTGCTCGACTGTATTCCCAGATTATTATTTTTTATTAATTGATAGAATTGTGTTAGATCAGGTAAAAAGGTAGCTAAAGGTTTTGCATACTTACTTTCTTGTGTACCGGGGGAATCCACTAAAATTCTGAACTGCCTATATCTTTAGTAAGACAACCTCGTTTACCAAAACTGCATTTAAATACAAGTACCTGGATGCCAGGATCTATGGATGGATGGAAGGTATTTTTTTTTTGTTAATTATGTAATGTTGATTATTGGCTTAGTGTTGCTTAACAACGCCATCTACTGGAGTAGCTTTAATGTTGTCGTGTCGTTAAAACAGTTAATGTCGGGATGTCATTTTTTCAGGTTATGTTTGAGTCAATTATCGATAAAGTTGATCATTGAAAACACGGCTAAAACGACATTTTCTGAAAATGAATCCTAGCTAGATCGATTTATCGCCTATTATTTGAAGCCGTCGGTTAGTTGAAAATTTTCATGAAATTTAGTATGCAGGGGTTTTCGGGGAAGAATTACTCGTTTAAAGGTATAAAATACTTCTAGCAATATATTAAGGGTTCCTGGAGTCTCCTCATTTTAAAAACTGAGACACGATTAGGGTTTAGGCTCGAGATTTATTGAGGCGAGAATTCTAGAGAAATTTACTTTAGTCGAGAGGGGAAAAAACCTCAACACCTCGAGAATTTGGGAAATTTGTAGATTAAATTTTACTGATCATATTTACTACATAAAAGACTGTTGTAATTATATTTTTCATTTAAAAAGAAAAAACAAGAACAACTCTACTAGAATATGCATCTATTATACAAATAAACCTTTCTCTTTAATTATTCTACAAATATTTATAAAAACGGCATCAAAATCCGTTGCGCAGCTTATAAAATTCTACGCGAATATGCACGCGAGCTCCGCTCAGCCCGGTTGCCCGGGGACCGATCGATGCAGCTTAATGGGCTCACCGATTGGTGCGTATATTATAGTACAAGATCCGACAGCAAAGATTACTACGATCATCAAGTTTTTAATTGTTTTTTTTTTGTATAATATATAATAATATATCTATTTATGCATGGTGGAATATATATTTTGCCGAGGTGCCAGCAAAATGTGGTTGCTAGGATTTCTATTTAAAATTATAAATAGAATTGATTTCGTCAGCAATTTCGTCTGTTTCTGGAATTACATTAATATCACGAATTCATTAAATCTATTTTTTTTCTCTGCCTTTGTAAAAGTGGCCGCAAATAGGGGCTGCCATCACCTTAATTGCCAACGCCGGGCAAAAACTATCAAAACCCGGAAATTTACTTGTTTTCTCGGACAACCTTAAGCGGCGAGGGCGGGACTTAGTCGCACGTATTGGCCATCATGTCTGTTATTTTTCAGCGTCGGAGTTGCTTGAATGCGGTTTACGATTACGAATAATTTTTAACTAAGGTTTGTTCTTAGATATCTTATCTTATCACTTATCATCAAAAGAATTTGGATTCCACGGACACTTTTTAAAGTCCCTTCCGGACGGCCTCTATAATAGGACAAATCCGGGGAAACCCAGGCGATGGTAACCCTATGTTAAAGATAAATTTTAGCGAATAAAAGTGTTAGTGCGCAGCGCAATACGCTTGTCAGACCAGGATGACAATTGCCAGCTTTTCGTGTTTTAAAGGCAAAAATCTATTACTCTGTACATAAAGATATGAAAAAAAAAACGTTTTAATTGAAATCGTGATGAATCCTGCACCCGGCTCTTAGACTATAATGATTCGGCGGTGTCACTATACACTGCGCATGCCCGATGAAAATCAAACAGAGGGTGTATATTTAATGTTAAACAGAATTTATCAATAAAGTCCAAAAGCAGATGTAAAAAGGAGAGCCAAAAAAGGGTGTAAATTTGTATATAGTAGGTTTATGTTATTTATACCACTCGGATTACAGTTTTGGAACTTGTCTTTAATCAATATAGTTCTTGAAAAAATCAACAGCATTCTTTTTCAGACCCAAAATTCTAAAATGGTTGAAATGGGTTGGGTCTACTTCACGGCATTCGTCTAGTTGCATCGATAAAATTATTTGTGATGTTTTCTAGTGATTATTAGCGGGCTATTATAGAGTATTGAAATACCTCTAGCGGAATAAAAGTTTAGAAGTTTTCCGAGCATTGCCTGAATTAACAGTTTGATTTTAAATCATGGAAACATGACGCTCCTTTAGTAACTTCAAGTGCATGCGAGCTCTGCCCGGGGTTTGCCCGGGGGCCGATCAATCCAGCGAAATAGAGTAGGCTCTGATTGGTGCATCTATAATGACGCGGCGGCGTCACTACTGACTACGCATGCCTGATGAGAATCAGCGCATTACTTAAGAGGGTTAATAATATTTTAAGTTTGAGGTAACCAAAGCTTTTCTACGCTTCTTTTCTAGTATTCCTACCGGGAGAAACTACACCAATACTGACGTTTCCTAGCATTGCATTCAAACACGTTACTTCTAGTGACATATTATGGGTACCTAATTCACAATATTCTAAATACTGAGACAGTGAGACATGATACTACTCCATAATATAATAACATTCAGGATAATGATTACGTAAATTATAGTGACTTGATACGTATCCTCTGCCACCCTTAATGCTCAAGCCTACAAATAAGCATTATTTTATTTATTAAAAATATATTGCACTCACAACCGATTTCTAGGTTAGAGCATTATTTAAAACATGTAATTAAATGGAAACTAGAAAATGTGATTGTCTAATCGTAAGTAAAGATCCTAACAAGTTCAGGATTAAATGAAAGTATTAGACTGATTTTGTAAATTCAAACGCACGCGAGCTCGCTCTGCCCGGGGTTTGCCCGGGGACCGATCAATACAGCGAAACAAAGTAGGGTCTGTGATTGGTGCATATTTAATGACGTAGCGGCGTCACTACTGACTGCGCATGTCCGATGACAATCAGTACACTGCTTTACTTCAGAGGTAATGAAATTAAAGGCGAAGTAAAAACTAGTGTTTGTCAATAAGGTATTGACACCTAAAAGTAAATATAAATGAGAGAGCCTAAGAGAGCTACTTTTCAATAATATAGGTGTCATTGAATTGCTCGAATGTATTCGCACATAATTATTACTGCGATATATTAGGTAGGTAACTATAGTATTTATAAAAGCATCGGTTACTTTAAACACATTATAATGTTAATATATGAACACTGATTGAACAAAAACATTGCAATTGCACTCACAACCGACTTCTTAGTTGGAGCATTATTTAAAACACATAATTTAATGCAAACTAGGAAATGTAAAGATGTACCAAGTTCAAGATTTATTGAAAATATTATTTAGGCTAATTTCTTTACTTCAAAAGTACGCGAGCTCGCTCGGCCCGGAAATTGCCCGGGTCCCGATCGATACAGCAAAATAGGCTCACTAGCGACTGCGCATTCCCGATCAGAGAAGAGATAATTAATAAATAATACATTGGCTACTAAATATAAAAAATTATGTTGCAAAGCCGATTCATTAAATGAACATAATTCTCTAAACAACTTCCTTCTTAATTAAGAATCTAAGAAAAGCACGATGGATACATTGGAAATATTAAAAATTCAGGGACATTCTTCACACACGGCCATCTGATCTCAAACTAAACAGAGCTTGTACTATGGAAATCGGATAACTGATGTACTACTTAAATAACTTTTAGTTTTTTCTAGATACATACTTACCTTTCCACCAACAAGCCCAAACAGACATGTTCGTGCACTAAAATGTTTGTCCCGGGGGGGAATCGAACCCACGACCGTGAGTGGCAGTCAGCGACTCTAACATCCAAGGCAACTGGGTTGATAAAAGGGAAAGGTAGCATCGTTCAAAAACATAAAGAAGCAGTTTATCATTTCTTCATCCCATTTGTTAGAATTCCAATTTTACAATGTAATTAGTTTTATAGATTTTACTATCACATCTTAGATAGTTATTAATTTGAGTTTTATTTTGTTATATATTGTACAAAGTCATAAAATAAATACGCCTCAGTCTATCACCTATCGGTCAATTAGTTAATATTATTATTAATAAATTATATAAAAATAATAAATAAATAATATAACTTATAATGCTCAATGTCATCCACATCCCCTTTTCCCTCAAGGAGGCAGTTATCGGTAAGTTAATATTTTGCCCTTTGGCATAAATTATAGTTTAATTTACATATTATAGTTTAATTTACATATTATAGATTTTACGGCAATTGTGCACATTTTGGGGTATGTGGCTTGCTTATTTTTAGATTATTTTAAAATTAGACCGTTTTAAATTTTAGCATGATCCACGATGAGAAGAAAAATTTTCATAAATGTTTATTCGGCTGGGTAAGGTAAGTTTTCTCATCGGAAATCTAACATTAGATCTGTGCAGAATGGTAGAATTGATTTATTGACTTTGAAGGCAATGTTTTTATGGACATTGTGTTGAACTTGACGAAGGTGTGTCACCGTTCAATGTTCGTGTTTTTCACTAAAACGGCCTCGAGCGATTTATTGAAGAAGCAGAGAAAAGATGTGGGTTTCGAATCCGTAAGGAAAAATACACTAGCTCGAGGATGTTGCATCGTGGCTTACATGCTCTGTCCCCTTTGCTAACTACGCAACCACCTAAGAGATAAGCTCTTCGAGACCTCCGTGCGCCGCGCCCCTCGACGACGAATAATGCAATAGCTGAATAGGGGGCACATTGAAGATTTTTTTAGGCGCTATTTATATAAAGATATCAAATAAATTTGTTAAAATACACGTGATTAATATTAATTTTTATGTTAATTGATTAATTATTTCTGTTAATCACTAGTATTAAATATTTAACGATTCATTGTATGTATGTCCATAAACTAGTATTGAATATATTTATACTATATAAAATAAAATAAAAAAAATGTTCTGTGAAGCAAGCAGGTAAGAAGACAGATGACAGGACAGCATTTTTTTCTTTATTTGTGTTTTTATACCCTTTCCATTAGGTGGACCTTCTGCTGATTCGTCGCCGATATTGGAATAGAAAAAAAACACCTACCTTTAATATATTGATAGCTGGGGAAAATATATAGGTAATAATAATAATTATTAAGACTCCTAGATTGGAGCATTATTTAAAACACGTAATAAAATAGAAACCAGGAAATGTTAAGATGCACCAAGTTCAAGATATAATAGAAATTTTATTAAGGCTCAATTCGTAACTTCAAATGCATGCGAGCTCGCTCAGCCCGGGAATTGCCCGGGGGCCGATCGATACAGCGAAACCTTTGTTTCGCTCACTACCCACTGCGCATCCCCAATAAGTTATTGGGACAGAAAACAGTACCTTTAATATATTGATAGATGGGAAAAGTCATCAAGTATTCATAATCATGAAGTGCCTAGCTTTCAGGTATCAGCTAAGCTATTCATACATATATTAATGACTATGTACTTTTTAAATACTTTTGTAAAAGAGCAAGAGTGGTATTATAATTACATATGTGTAAGGGTGTAATTTAAGTATGAGGATAAAATCGAGAAAAATACATTAAAAAAAACACGTCTCTTGAAAGTGGACCCTATTTTAATTATGAGTAGATTGTTAATTATTATAAAGACTAGATTAATACACTCACTCTAATAAGATTATTATTATTAATCACTAAGTGTTCGACTTAGTTGATAAAAAAAGAGGAAATTAAAGGAATTTTTGTAATTAGCAATGATAAAGTCTATTTACTCTAGCCTTGATGTCGGTTGTGAGCGTATAATATATTTACACCTAAAAGCTAAAGTAAAGGGAAAGCCTATAAAGGTGGAAAGTCATAGTATAAATGAAGATATAAGGGAATCAAGCATGGTGGATAAATAGCGACGGCCACGCCACAGGTCGTGGATTTAATTCAAATCAAAACCATTTATTCAGCACCTGCTCTGCTCCCAATCATTTTGGGTGTCGGCGCAATGTTATTTAAGGCCTTAGCCATTCTTGCATTACATCCTACTACAAGAGATATGCTTACTTAGATTGACTACTTAGTTGTCATTTACTTTGTTTTAAGAAACGTAAAAAAAGATACATTTTAGACTTTTATGTGAAAAAAAAAACAGAGAAATGTAGATATTTTCAAGTTAAGTTAGGGTGTAAAAAATTAAGGAGTGTCCCCTAAGGGTGGGGAATTGTGGAATTTTGTATGATTAAATGGAAAGTGAAATTTTGTTCTGTGTATAACGGTTTCATACTATGTTGAGTTTATAGTATTTTCCTGAACCAGAGGCTCTCTCCAAATTAAAAATTTCGAAAATTGTTCACAATTACAGCAAATAGGATATGGAAACATTAAAGCCACCACGAAATATTTCATAAGCTTTCACAAGAACTTTCTAACTGGGCTATAACTTCACAAAAAAATAATTTGTGTGACTTCTTGAAAAGTAACACAAAAGCTTTTTCCTAACAAAAGAAAACTTTTCGTTGGTAGCTCTGATGAAATGTGTTTACAGTTTCACTTTAGTGCGCATTAGAGAAATTAAAAAGGATAGAGTAAAAACACTCCATGTCAAAAAATCCATGTTGTACGTAGTCCTTAATAATAGATTTTATTCTGTGGGTTATTATTATAGTTTTATTAATGTTCAATGTATCTTATATGCTTTGCGATGGGTATACATTTGAATGTTTTATTTTGAATTTTTCATTATCGCATTACCCATAATGTTTTTAGAACGTATTCCCTTGTATTCAACCTCCTTTTTGGTGAAAACAGACAAGTGCTCAGATTGAAACACAAACCGAGGTTATTGTTTGCAACTTTTTTTAAGTTCCGTTTACGTAGTTGATTGTTCATATAGCAGCAGTTGTTGCAAAACTTCTTTCTAAGGCTACATTGCTCCATTGGGCACATGACCAATCCACAACATATGGCGCAACGAAAATTAATTTAAAATTTGTACTTTCTAACTACGATAACTTTACGCCATAGTATGACTTCTTACGAAAAGTTACACAAAAGCTTTTTCCTAACAAAAGAAAATTGTTGCTGGCTCTGATGAAACAGAAAACGTGTTTACATTTTCAACTTTAGTGCGCATTATCCCTTAGAGTAAAAAACACTCCAAGTCCAAAAAATCCATATCATTTATAATGGATTTTAATGCGTTTGTATAAGATAATTATGGTAGTTTTGTCGATTTTCAAGGTTTTTTTGATGCTCTGCGATAGGATATTTGACAATTGCATATATATCTGCGAATTCATGTGTTTTATTTTTAATATTCCACTAGCTACTAACCATAAGCTTTTTGGGAACGTTCTCTCTTGTATTCAACCTCCATAACAATTCTTAGAAAGTTAAATAAAGTAGGCGAGGGTGGAAACATGTTTCCAACTTTTTTGAACTTCTTTACGTAGTTAATTGTTCATATAGCAGTTATTGTTTAAGAAATTACTTTCTAAGGCTACTTTGCGTCAATCATCATTTGTAACCAATACTGAAGACATATGAACGTTAAGAAGAATTTCTTTATTATGTTGCAATCGAGACAAACCTCAGTGGGTTTTTTATATTGTAACGATATATGTTCTATTGTAAGATGTATTGAGATTATTGATTGTATTGTATGTAGATATTATAATAAAAAATTAAATAAAAATAACAGTCTTTAGGCCTCTGAGAGCCTATGGAAATAATTAAATCACAAACAAATGTATGAAAATTTATATTTATTTGTGCTTGTTTTACGCGTTCCTATACCATTTAGATTGCGATAATACTTGGAGGAGTTGTGCGGGCATCCGGTTAGGAGCATTCATTGCAACAAATGCCGGGCGTCGCTTATTTTAAAATATAAATATACACGCAACAAAACGTGCTCATTATCCTGAATGTGTAGGCAGATGTCTCACCACCTACATTCATAGGCATTGTCTCCGACTCTGAGATACATTACATCACTACATAGATGTTATGAAATCATAACATCATTAGTCTCCCATTTTCGTAAATATCATAAATACGCCTGAGGATTATGAGGATCAGTTTCTGTAACACAATATTCATTATTTTCAAAGGAAATATTGCGCAAGATAATAGAGCGTGGGCCGGCAATATAGCCGCCCCAGGCTATCATCAGTCGGGCTTCTAAAATATCTTTTCGCCTGAGGGGTGACCCTTTGTAATTGGAACTGAGGGAGGGAAAAAGCCCCCGAACACAAAGCGTGCCAAATTATAATAGTTTTATTTCATTTAATTGTTCACTCGACGATGAAGCTAACAGGAAGATTATTTGTTTTTGTAATCTGTATTTTTAGTGTTGTACTTTTTAAATCAAACTTAATTTTCATTGTCTGTAAAATTGTCAGACTATAACTAGCTTCTTGGGGCATGGTATAGAGCCCGACACCGTGGGCGAGGTCTGACATGGTAACTAGATAACTGGTATCCTATTTCACTAGATTATAAATTAAAGCTCAGTTTGTTTGGGCTAACATTAGTAACAACAGTACAGATTTTCATACAGCTTTCACTAATAGAAAGAGTAATTATATTAAATATAGAGTTATCTTGGGTTATAGTCTATAGTTTATGAATATTTTTCTAAAAATAAGCTACTGGTATGGAGATATGCTAATTGTCCCTTCTAAGACCTTTGGGGGCGTGCGCTGAAAATAGTAATGCTTTGGAAAAAAGTTCGTGATAGTATATGGGTAACTTATAGGGTTGTCACACAGCAGAAAATGTTATGATTTTAGAATAAGTTCAAAATAAGTTTTATTTACGATTTTTTTTGTACCGCCATTTTGTTTACGGAAGCTAAGTTATGCCTCATCCATAACTTTAAATTTATTTATCTTCCAGGTGTATTCAATGTTTTGGTTCATGTCGGGCATGCGCAGATGGTATTCACGCAATGCGTCATTTTGGATGCACCAATCAACGATTACAATTTACTGTATTGATCGATGTCTAGTCGTAATATATTTGGCTATAGGCCTTACTGCGCAGGTTGCGCGAACGCGAAGTTACAAATATGCGACATGTTATTATTATTTAAATATAATAATATATAAATTTTATTAAAAATATGTTAATTAGTTATATAAGTCCCGCTGAGGGTACTTAGCAGCTCAAAGCTACTATCTATGAGCCCATTTTGTTGTATGAGGCTGGCAAATATTTTACCAACCCAAAACTGGGTACAAGACCGTTCATCCCTGAATCGTTAATGAACGAATTTAACATTTCGAGAAAAGCATTTCGATTAACTTCTGATTAACATTAAAAGTTGTTATCTCACTTCCGTTTCTTTATATAATTCCGCTAATACCTAATAAGGGAACCTATCGATATCTAGCGAAGTTTTAGATACTGAAGACTATATTGTGGTTTGAATTTGATCTCTAAATAATATCTATACTCCAATAATACTCCATTTTTATTATTTTTCATGTTCTACCTTAACTTCCAAACCCCATACCAATTTCTTTTTATTAAAAATATGATATAACTATCGCAACGATATATAAAATAAAGTATCTATCTCGGGTTACCGACTAATTAACGGAAACTTCCGAAATGAGCCGCTTATTAAGTTATTTTTAGCAGATTAGCGATGAGCTATGCACAAAAAATCGCTTTAATTTTTCCATTACATATATTTCTTAGATTAATTGGAAATTCATATTTATCTCCCCAAATAATAATTAGCTTTAAAAAGCTGTGCCTCGCGGTTCTCCTACACGTCGCATCGCCCGCCCGAATATTTGAAGTTGTGAAGAATCGTGTAAAAATTATATTAATTAGAACAGAACATAGAATGAAAATATATAACAAAAATTATAAACATCCATTCAGTTATTTTTAGAGTGGGTGTCAGCCAAGAGAACAAAAGAAAAGAAGCGAACTTTGATTGATTACTTATTACGCCTTTATGTTAATATAAATACAAGTGATTATGACTGCTAAATGGTTACCAACTAAGAAATAAACTAACAAAAAATAATTAGCTAATTCAATCTTGTTGTTATTAAAAGTATGTTTAAGCCTTAGAGCCTAATAATAAAAAAAAATATAAGTAAATATATAGGTGTGTTATATATTTGACAGATCTGTATGTGCCATGTAACATTGTTTCACTTGTTTAATTTTAAGTTTCTTTGTTTATATAATATAAACTACATATAAAGTTAGTATATATATAGTTTTTTGCCAGAAATAAATTTCTTTCTAAAGGTGAGCTGGCTAACACAGACTCCAAGACAATTAATTAGTTAGTGTACATATTTTTAATATTTTCATTTAATGTTTCTCTCTAAATATTATAGTAAGAATGTGACCATGTTGACATTTAGCACAACCTTATGACACTAGAAATAAAGGTTAATATCGCACTCCTCATAAAGGCTGAAGTAGAAGCATATTATTCGAACCAACCTTTAGATATCTACTAAAACTTCGTCTGAGAAATCCTCCGGCTAATGATAAATTAGTGCACCCCGAGCAAAGCCGGGATGGGTCACTAGTATTGTATATTTGCATTCATGCATAAATATCTCACTTTCAGCTTTAGTTTAGATTTTTAAAGTGTCAATTCTTTATCCAACTTTATATATGGACAAACCCTAAATTAGCCTCTATCATTCGTAACTTAAAATTTATTATTAACCCTTATAAAAAAATAATGCAAATATTGCGTCGCAACAAATCGTATATGCGCAGATGGTAACGACGCCACCGGATAATTAAAGATGCACCAATCAACGTGAGCCTTCTGTTATTGATTCTTGCAAAGCTTGGGGGGCGCAAGAAATTGCGACGCGGGATGTTGTAAGCCAGTTGGCGTCCATTTTCAAAACTTATTTAATAATACTATTTTAATGAAAAATGTACCATATAAGCCACAAAATAAATTATATTATAGTTAAACTAGGGATAATATAATAATAATAATGTTTATTGACTCATAGCTAAGTGTTACATGGTAGTGTTTGACAAAGATATCTTTGACTAGGTTATAATTATAATAGCTTAACATCTGTTGCTGAGCTAGGCAAGAAGCCTGTATTACAGCATACAGCGCCAAAATCCCCAAGGACTTAGTTTTAAGCTAGTCTTATCCATTAAAGTTCTGCACATTGTTATTTTTATAACAAGGTAAAAATAAGGAATAAATACTTAAAAAAAATACAAAAGATCTTCAATGAGATCGCAAACTTTCTTCGTTGTCTGTATCTACTGTATCTTTCACGATCCTCATAATGATATACATTTAGGTATACTAGCCGAATCGGAAGACGTAGTAACGTAGACAGCTAGACTTGTTTGTTTTAGATATTTTCACATTAATGTCCCATGGATCCTCTTTCGGTGCAGTGGCACCGATATCAATACTTCTTTTACTCTGGAGCAGGCTGTTCTGGCAATCTACGACAAGAATCGAGAAGACTCTCTTACTTTTAAATCATCAATATTTTAACGTGATGTCACTGTTCCTACATATATATATATAAATAAAATAAATATTGAAATAGACGATATATAAGAACTTGTGAAAGTCTATAGAATAAAGAATACCTGATAAAAAAGAAAAAAATACAAACATGTCTGTTTGTTCCATGTTTAGCTATATACGAGTATGTTATATAAATATATACGTAACCATTAAGAAAAGAAAATGCAGTAAGAGAAATAAACTATATTAATTCTCCGGGTTCCATATACAAGCAGTAAAAACTCTACTTAATTTAGCTTCTGATGGCCTTGAATAAAAAAATATTTTAGGATTTATTTTTATTGGTTACTATTATTTTGAATATATTATATGTGTATGGGTTATGATTTCAGCGGTATATGTATTCGTTAGTTCGAATATAACAAATATCATAGTGAATAATAGAAATAGAAATAATAAAATAAATAAATATCCAAAGACATTTTTTTACAAACCGCCATCAGATCCCAAACTAAGCAAAGTTTGAACTAGGGAAACCAGATAACTGATATACTTAATGTGCTACTTGATTTATTTCTATGCATTTAAATAAATATTTTAACCCAGGATCAGTACAAACAGACATGTCCATGCACACAAATGATTGTCGTAGGTGGGAAACGAACCTACGACCTGTGACGTAGCAGTTAGGGTCTGTAACCACTAGGTCTGTGACTACATATTAGGTCATGGGGAAGAATGGTTCTCGAGTGGTGACCACATACAGGGAAGCGCAGAGTTGGACGACCCCTCATCAGGTGGACCGACGACCTGGTCAGAGTCGCTGAGAATCGCTGGATGCAGGCAGCCCAGAACCGATTGATGTTGAAAACCACAGAGCCAGGCTAAGTTCTGACTGACTGAATGATGATAGGCAATAAAGATGACAAAGTTCTTAAAAAATTATTTGTTCCCAAACGCTATACACTATTTAAATTATTTATTTATTTACTAACAGACTCGGGAGATTTTGTTCTGCCCGGTAGTCCCGGTAGGTGGCACTATGAGCTAGAATTAACCATACTACAGCACCATCAAAAAAATATCTATATTTAACTATAGATTAGAACCAACTAGACCCTATAAGCTAACTCTCAATAACATAAAACATGATATCATTGATATCAGCGCCACCGTCCGGGTTCAATTGTAATTCTAAACCATCCCGGACAGGCCCGCACACAAAAGAAAACAAAATCAGTCCAGCCACTTAGGAGAAGTCAGCGACATACACACGAACAGAAGAAATATATATATAAAGACAATGTTTGAAGCGCCTTCTTTATCGTTTCAAAATTTAAGCTCACCGCAGATATTTTTGAGGTTTTGGAGCGTACACAAACCAACTTTATCTACACTAATATTATAAAGAGGAAAGATTTGTATTTTTGTATGTAACGAATAAACTCAAAAAGTACTGGACCGATTTTAATAATTCTTTTTTCATTAGAAAGCTACATTATCACTGAGTAACATAGGTTATATTACATTTTCAAAATGTTAGGGATCCATACTAAAACTCCAATAATGTAACCCAAGGTGTGAAAAAATTACCAAAAAATTTTCTTACATCGCGTGCGTTGCGAAAACTATTGATGGTAGAAAGAACAAAATAATGCAACATAGTTTGGGAACGTGGGTGAAATGATTTATAAATATAAGATTTAATCCATGGGAGAGGTCTAGTTCAGTAGTGGGCTGATATGATGAGATTAGCCAGTAAACAAAGCAAAAAAAGAAAGTGGATTTAACAACATATATATACTGATATGGTTATATATTGATACAAAATATTAAGCAGTGAATTATATTGTACAAATAGAAACGAAATTATATTTAATGTCGCACTCTTATAACGCTAGAAATAAAGGTTAATATTCAAGTGCTAATATCAAGCATATCGTTCGAGCCGATATCTGATAAAACTTTGTCACATGACCGCCCTACTACAAAACTAACCACTAGAAGACTATAGGGCAGGTGCTAGCATTGCATAATATGTTCACGCACACATATATTCGTTTTTCTGTTATATTCGTTATTTACCACGCCGCCCAGCCCGTCAGATAGTTTTATTCACGCTATGTTAATTTATATCTACATTTATACGACTCTGCACATTTAACATTTGGTTGTAGATATAAAAAAACATTGACAAAAATGTTTTTTTACCAGATCTATAGCTATAAATTTATGACCACCTCAGTGGTAATGCAGTATTATCGATTGGCATTGTAACATGCGCAGACAGTAGGGACGCTGTCGTTTAAAAAATTATGCACCAATCACCGACTGCATCGTAGCTGCCGCATTAGGGGTCGGACCCCCTGCCACCCTATTTTAAGCTCCAGGCTACCTGCACCCTTGCGCGAACATGAAACTATAAAATAAAAACAATGACTATTCGGAATTTTATTACATTCTTAATTTTCAAATATAAATCTGTACTGGACTGTGGATGGACAGGGTATTTTCGTCAAGTTCGACATACGATAATTATTTCATAAGTACACTCAATAATATATCACAGTGATTTAATTAATATACAAAAAACATTAACTTAACTGATATTAAGGTAGTTGTTTAAGCAATTATAATGTTATGTTCAGCTAAAGCTGTCACTATTTTGGCAATGAAACAAGGGTACATTCTTATTTTCATCAAGTTAAATAAAAAAATGGGTTCCGTTATTATTTTTTGAATAACATGAAAACGTACGTAGAACCCATAGACGCAAGAGACAAAGGAAATAGAAAAGGAGAATAATTTAGCACAGCTATTGGCAACATAACTTTACACCCCAAAAATAATGATAAATCTACTTGTTCATTATTATTATTATCATCCCCATATAGTATTATTATCCTCATCAAATACGTTAAAACATGTTGTTTGTCTAATTTTGAAAAAGACAAAGGAAGAAAAAAGAAAGGTTTTATGATCTGTGTCTATGCTTATCTTTCACTTTTTTTTTTAATTAAATTGTCATCAGCCTTTGTTCAGACAAAGGAACTTTGCTACTCCAGCTCAGCAACCTCAACACAAAATGGCGGCTTACGCGGAAATATACGCAGTATGAATAATAAAATGATTTTGAAAATTAGGTTTTATTTTTGATTAGACATGAAAAGTGACTTAATTTAATGTTATATAAATAATTTTATTACTATTACATTATGCATTTTGTCCATTTTAAGACGGTTTTTCTCAATCTCAATTTCTCCCGAACCAGCGATGGAAGCTTCTAGAACATTCCACCCCTCCTGTTATTTCCGATCAATACTCGTGCAGCTAATTGGGATGCGCCGATATACCCGATTTAAGCCCGGGATGACCTGCGCGGAAAATATTATATAAGGGCAGCCTCCCACCCCGGAACCCATTATTCATTGCATCAAGTGCATCTGAGCGGTCTTCTCTCGCGACGTGATTTCTCTGGATATTGTTATCTTTATTAAAATCAGTGGTGTTTTCAATTGTGTGACATTTTGCTGGTAAGGATAAATTTTATTGACAAAAAACCTGCCGCCGCGAATTCGGGATAAAATAAAAACTTAAATATTTTTTTCTCTTCGTTAAATCAAGTTGGTGTTGAAAAAGAAAGTGATTGCCTGTGTCCGGAAATTTGATATAATTGTGTGATGCTACTTGGATTTTCTTTGTGATATCTATCTTTGTGGGTGACGTTAATGTGATGTGTGATGCTGTTAGCTGCGTTGGCCCATGCGAATAATATTAATCTATAATTTAGTTTTGGAAAAATTTCTCTTTGTTCGGCCACCATCCCACCCCCGCACTCCCTTAAGGAGAGTGGGATTTGTTTTTAAAACCTAGGCGCGCAGTTGCGAACTTTTTCTTTGCTAATGAAATAAAAGTGCGTTGGGTTACTTTGTGAATCATTTTGTGTATTGCTACTGGACGAGAACAGTAAAATCAATAAGAAGGTGCAGAACTCGACGCTTGGACTTCTATTCTATATGAATGTGAGTATTTCTTTGTTTCGGAATATATTTTATAAAATGATTAAATACATGGAAATGTGTATTAAAATAATATATATGTAAAAAAATTATGAGTCTTTTATTTAGTAACATCCTTGTCAATTAGTGCATAAGAATGAAAAATCAAGATGGTGAACTGAAGGAAATAAACACTTCGTCTTCTACCTGATATTATAATCTGAATATTTTAATTGTATTTTTTTGCTACCTTTTACAATAATTAATTAATGTTCTAAAGCAAGTTGAAAAAAAAAATTGCGAACAAACTCGTATCAACTCTGTTAAATTAAAGTAATATGGATCAATTGGCAAAAAATACTTCACTAAATTTTTATTGTATTTCTCGTAACCTATAAAATGTTATAATAATAAATCTGAATTTAAATAGATATGTAGTATGAGGTTCTATAATCAAAATGACAAGTCGATAGCATCTTTGGTAGTTGAAAAAATCTGAAAACTATAAAGCTGTCAAATGTGTTCTTGAAGTACCATTTTGGTTCTTAACCCAAAAAAACAAAATAATCCATCAAAAGTTTTAATAGCATGTGTGGAAAGGGTCACCTCTAATTAAATATTAATTTGTGTTGCTGGGCTGTCTGTACTGAGGGGAAGGATGAGGTGAGGATGGAGATAAAGCACCCCCTGCCTCACCCTCTTGCCACCCACCGGCGAGGGCCCTCGTTTAGGGGTGGTGCCAATGAGAAGGGTACGGGGGAATTGTGTGGAATGGGCGTGGGGTAGGGTGGCAAAGGGGAATGAAAGGGTGAGTGAGAAGAATAGCATGGGATGGTGAGGGTGAGATGTATAACGAAGTCCCAGCATCCCAAAGCAGCGGGGGCAGGCGGCCAGTTGACATCATTTCACAACCAAGTATACTTGTTGTCGGGCCTGGCAAATACAATTATTTGCTCGTCTATAATTTTTTGCTATACTTATAAGTGAGTTTTGAGAAGTCTTGCCGTCAGTAAAGGTGTACTCAGTGTTAATGTCAAGTGTCGTGTGAAATAGTAAGGTTATTAATCTATTATGACACGTGTAAAATAAAAAAAGATTTTAATAAACAGATTAACGGGGGAACATTGCCGGATTATTTTTTGTTTAGCTATTTTATTTTAATATTTCTTATATTTGCCATTTATTCTATCGCGTCCTCCGAAGTCGCCCGAAACTGGTTATAAGGGGTGCTATATTTAGCTATCGATCAATGAAGGTAATGATTTTTTCTTTTCTTTTCAGGTGGACGACGCGGTTACTTGGCTTTGGGTTCGTTGTGCGGCGCCTGTTTACACATTAACTGGTACGTATTATTGTGATTACTAAGACTAATTCCTTTACATGAAACCACTTGGGCCGACAAACAGACGAACGGTCCACCTGATAGTAAGTGGTTACCGCCGCCTATGGATATTTGCAATACCAGGAGCACCGCCTAGCGTCGCCCACGCGACGATCCCTGAGATGGGAAGTCGTTAAGCCTCATGTGACAGTAATTTCACTAGCCCCCTTACTTTTCTAATCGAAACACAATAATACATGTGCACTACTGCTTTACAGCGGAAATGGGTAAGGTGGTAGTACTTCCCCGGATGAACTCTGCACTTTACTACTAATTATGAGAACATTTTGAAATCGCCCTATCGGTTAATGGACTAATAAATAATCAAAAATCAAAGATACGACTTTAACTTATCAAAGAGATTTATAAAATTATTTTTTTAATAATTGAAACAACTTCGCCATGCATTGATTATTATGTAGTAATACAATCTTAATAAGTCTTCTTTGCCTTTTATTTTATTCCCTATTCCGAAATCGTCGGCAGTTAGTAATAAGGGGTGCTATTTTTAGCTATCAATCGATGAAGGTAATAATGACTTTCTTGTTTTCTTTTTAGGATGACGACTCTGTTACTTGGTTTTGGATTCGTTGTACGGCGCCTGTTTAAAGATTTGCTGGTACGTATTTTAGATTACTACGACTAATCCCTATAGTTGAAACCTAGAAACTTTTGCGAAAGAGAGCATTTTGCAATCGCCACATATATTATTTATTCACAGAGGGGAACTTAAAAACTTCGTAGTGTTAGGCGGGGTTCAGTTTTCATGCGACTTCGCGACAGCAATAGTCAGGGTTATGATTTCCACGCGTATTACGAATGCATTGTTACATAGATACGGTTTCTAGGTATTCGTGTAAGTCTTACATTTAAATATTGATTACAATCTTAATTATGGACCATTTTACAACCCTTTTGCAGCTTGAGCTCTATCCATGCAAAGGTAAACACATTTGAATAATCCTCGCAATAATAATCTGCACCGCATACAGGGAAACTACAATTTTTTTATTTTAATCTCAGTTATATTGACCGACGGAGTCCAATTTCTTCCCGACTGCGCGATAGCAAAGAAAGGGTTAATAATGATTAAAAAGATTTAATATTCGAAAAGAAATACTGTATAAGTAAAGTTAAAAGTTATATGCAATTATTTGCATTCGTCTTAAAATACCTACGTAAAATTTCTCTATTATATAATTTTTCTATGTATAAATGAAACTCTCAAACTTCCTTTTCAAGATGATTTCGGATTAGAACTAAGTCTTCAAGTTTTTTTTTTCAGCTTGACGTTTGGACCGGATTCACGAGTCTTGAGTAACACAGTACTTCATAGCTAAAAAAATGCCTAGCAGGCACCGCACAAGATTCTCTCTGGGCATACCTGTACCACACGATGATGGAATTGGTTACGATCTGTGCACTCTCTATGCCAACTGTAGAAAATTTAAATCATTTGTTAGAATAACTGGGACATATACTATCACATCTGCTGGGGAAACAACTGATCCGATTCCCTTAGAAAAAGAACATTTATATTTCCTCAAACAATTTATGGGAATTAAACCATGGTGCTCTAAGTTGAGTGATGAACTGGAGGAAAATTAAAGAAGGAAAAGAAAATAAATAAATGAACGATACCATTTAGATCACGGATATTGGCGAGCATGGATAATCTGTAGGTTGCTTAGACGATGAAGAGGTGGTGGGAGAATCATCGAAGGCGACCTAATCGACAATGGCACTACTAAGGCGGAAACATCGAGTCAAGAATCGTGACTGTTCTTTCGTACCGTCTGTAAGTTATGTAAAGTTCTATTTTAGTCATTGAACTGCTACAAAGAACTTGATATTTTCACATCGCTATCATGAAGTATCGAGTTAACTTTGTGGCAGTTCACTATTATTAGCAATTAAGCATTTTTCATCTTATATTAGTGGCTAGTATTAAGCAATTCCACTTAGATATTTGTAAGTTTATATTATATTGAACTGCTACAACGTACCTGATACTTCTACATCACTGGAATGAAGATTGTAAGATAAAATTGATAAAGGAACGACAAATTAAGGATTGATTTCGGGTTCGGTGCGTTTTAACAGGTGTAGAGAAATACATTGCTGGAATGTTGTGTATTGATTGTCAATTTAGAGAATAATGGAGTGAGTGTTTAAGAAACTTTTAATGGATAGATATTTCTTGTTCGCTGTACATTATGTAATGGGTGTAGAAAATGAAGAAAACATACCAAAAAATACATCACTATTTTGTGCGATGGGAGAGTTAGTGGATAGGAATTTCATGTTTGGTGTTTAGTATGAAATGTATGTAGAAAATGAAGAGAAAATACAAAAAAAAATACGTCACTATTTTGTGTGATGCGAGAGTTAGTGGATTGGAATTTCATGTTCGGTGTTTAGTATGTAATGGATGTAGAAAATGGAGAGAAAATACCAAAAAATACGTCACTATTTTGTGTGATGCGAGAGTTAGTGGATTGGAATTTCAAGTTCGGTGTTTAGTATGTAATGGATGTAGAAAATGAAGAGAAAATACAAAAAAATACGTCACTATTTTGTGTGATGCGAGAGTTAGTGGATTGGAATTTCATGTTCGGTGTTTAGTATGTAATGGATGTAGAAAATGAAGAGAAAATACCAAAAAAATACGTTACTATTTTGTGAGATGCGAGAGTTAGTGGATTGGAATTTCATGTTCGGTGTTTAGTATGTAATGGATGTAGAAAATGAAGAGAAAATACCAAAAAAATACGTCACTATTTTGTGTGATGCGAGAGTTAATGGATTGGAATTTCAAGTTCGGTGTTTAGTATGTAATGGATGTAGAAAATGAAGAGAAAATACAAAAAAAATACGTCACTATTTTGTGTAATGCGAGAGTTAGTGGATAGGAATTTCATGTTCGGTGTTTAGTTTGTAATGGATGTAAAATATGAAGAGAAAATACCAAAAAAATACGTCACTATTTTGTGTAATGCGAGAGTTAGTGGATAGAAATTTCATGTTCGGTGTTGAGTTTGTAATGGATGTAAAATATGAAGAGAAAATACCAAAAAAATACGTCACTATTTAGTATGATGTGGAGTTAGTACGTAGGAATTTCATGGTCGATGTTTAGAATGTAATGGATGAGGAAAATAAAGAGAAAATACCAAAAAAAATATGCGATGAATGAATTACGTTTGGTTTTCTTAACAAGAAAGGCAAAGCAAAGTACCAACTAAATTACTGGATACTACTGTGTCAAGTTACTTTAAAAATGAGGGAGTTAGTGTTTAAAAAAGTAAAATAGTAGTATAGTGATAATTGTAGTTGATAGGAATTTCAGATTTGATAAAAAAAGTCCTGGAATGTTAGCCTTTGTTTTGGTGTTATTTTGAACGTCAGACAGCATCGTGTCAATTGTCGTGACAAATGTCCGTACAAAAAATTAAGCGCGAAATTTATATATTCGTAATGCGGTCTTGTCTTATTTTCTTAAATATTTTCTGTGTGAAGTTGCTATCGGAGTATTGTAAGGGATATTTAGTTTTTATGTTTATGATTTGTCAGTGTCTTGCAGTATTGTGTCTGTGATGTTGCGATCGGAAAGGTGTAATGAATATTTTGCTATTGTGTCACTGTTTCCCCAATGTTTGCAGTACATATTGTTGTTGCAATCCGTGTGTATTATGCATCGGTTTTGTATCTATATTTTGGTGTTTAGATTAGTATTATGTGATGAATGTGGAAAAATCAAAGTTGCTTTATTTTGTCACATCATTGTACGGCGCAGCTGTGTGGCCTCGTGTCGTCTTGCTTCGTCTCATCTCTGCTGTGTCCAACCATACGGTTAAAACAGTATTACATATAATTTTTTAGTTCGTTAAAAAAAATACTAAATACAAACCCTAGTTGTATAGGTCAGGACGTTTATTTGATGAATGTGAAAAAGTAAGAAGAAGTTAAAAAATGTTAAATTAAAACAGCAGACTGAATGCTATATTTATTTCATGTAATCTAATTTTATTTCTTCATATCAACTTATGACCACCCTCCCTTCGATCAACGTATGACTCCATTTTTGGATGGCCCCCTACGAATGAATAATATACAGGGTGACTGGTGAGATACCTTCAATATTTGAGGACGTGATAGTTGGCGATCATATATGATGAAAAAAATAGCATTAAAAAGCTAGCGCGTGCCGCACGTGACTAGATCAACTTAAACAACAAACACCGCGGCGTGTTTAGAGAGTATAATATCCACATTTCACTTATTTTTAGAGAAATTTTGGTCAAAAATTAAGCACCTAATTTTATTATATCATTTTAACGTGAATCGAAGAAAGTATCGAAGGTATCTCACCAGTCATCCTGTAGATATATTTCGATATTGTACATAAATGATACCTATAATATTGTGTGTCGTCTCGTCTTGTCTCGTTTCTATTGTATCGGTGTTGTATTATTTAGGATCATATAATGAATATGGAAAAACCAAGGAAAACGGAAAAAACGAATATTGATCTCATTTTGTACATTAATGATTTAATATTGTGTATTGTCTCGTGTCGTCTTGTCCTGTTTTATGTTATTGTTATTGTGTTGTTAAGAATTATGTGATGGGTGTAGAAAAAAATAAGAAAAAAAAAATTATGTGTTTGAAGCTCATCACGGTAAAGCACTGCCGTGTGGCCAGCGGCAGGATAATAGAATATGCACCACCCCAACTTATCTCCGGGGTCCGGTAAAAGGTCGGTAAGGAGACTAGCCTAACTTTATTTTGTTGTTCGGTTTCTCTCTCTGTCGTGGCCTTGATAATCAATGTAGAAAAATCTCAGTAAGTGGGATAAAAATTATGTGTCTTTTTGCTTTACGGTGAGGGCTCATGTGGACGGCGCCGCAGCTCACCATCGCCGCACTGCCGTCGCTTTATTTTATCACTTTTATTTGCCACATCACTGTTTAGCGCTGCCGTGTGGCTAGCGGCAGTATAATAGAATACGCTACCACTCCAACTCATCTCCGGGGTCCGGTAAAAGGCCGGTAAGGAGACTAACCACTGCAGATTCTACTACCTTGCACCTTGTGGTATTTTCATTTATTTTGTGTTGTGTTCCTTATTTTGTTGTCCGTTTTGTTTCTCTATCCTGACCTTGGTAATCAATGTAGGAAAAACTCAGTAAGTGGAATAAAAATTATATGTCTTTTTGCTTTACGGTGAGGGCTCATGTCGACGGCGCTGCTGTGTGGCCTCGTGTCGTCTTGCTTCGTCTCATCTCTGCTGTGTCCAACCGTACGGTTAAAACAGTATTACTTATACATTTTTAGTTCTTTAATACTTATTGCTGTTCTTAAAAAAAAAAAAAAACAATTTACTAATTACTAAACCCTAGTTGTATAGGTCAGGACGTGTATTTGATGAATGTGAAAAACTAAGAAGTAGATATAAAATTTAAAATTAAAACAGCAGACTGAATGCTTTATTTCATGTTATCTAATTTTATTTTTTCATATCTACTTATGAACCACTCACCCTTCGATCAACGTGTGACTTCATTTTTGGATGGTCCCCTACGAATGAAAAATATAGATATACTTCGATATTGTACCTAAATGATATAATATTGTTAATATTGTCTCGTCTTGTCTCGTCTTGTCTCGTCTTGTCTCGTCTTGTCTCGTCATGTCTCGTCTTGTCTCGTCTTGTCTCGTCTTGTCTCGTCTTGTCTCGTCTGGTCTCGTCTTGTCTCGTCTTGTCTCGTCTTGTCTCGTCTTGTCTCGTCTTGTCTCGTCTTGTCTCGTCTTGTCTCGTCTTGTCTCGTCTTGTCTCGACTTGTCTCGTCTTGTCTCGTCTTGTCTCATCTCTGTTGTATCAGTGTTGTGTTATTTAGGATCATATGATGAATGTGGAAAACCAAGGAAAACGGAAAAAAGAATATTGATCTTATTTTGTACATTAATGATTTAATATTGTGTGTCGTCTCGTGTTGTCTTGTCCTGTTTCATGTTATTGTTGTTGTGTTGTTAAGAATTATGTGATGGGTGCAGAAAAAAATAAGAAAAAGAAAAAAATAATGTGTTTGAAGCTCATCACGGTAAAGCGCTGCCGTGTGGCCAGCGGCAGGATAATAGAATATGCACCACCCCAACCTTATCTCTGGGGTCCGGTAAAAGGCCGGTAAGGAGACTAACCACTGTAGATTCTACTACCTTGCACCCTGTGGTATTTTATTTATTTTAACCTTGTGTTTTGTTTCTTTATTTTGTTGTTCGGTTTCTTTCTCTGTCATGGCCTTTCTATCTTTCAATGTAGAAAAAATCTCAGTAAATGGAATAAATTTTTTGTGTCTTTTTGCTCTACGGTGAGGGCTCATGTAGACGGTGCTGCAGCTTACCATCGCCGCACTGGCGTCGCTTTATTTTATCCCTTTATTTGCCACATCACTGTTTGGCGCTGCCGTGTGGCAAGCGGCAGTATAATAGAATACGCTACCACCCCAACTCATTCCCGGGGTCCGGTAAAAGGCCGGTAAGGAGACTAACCACTGCAGATTCTACTACCTTACACCTTGAATGTGGAAAAACCAACGAAAACGGCAAAAATAATATTGATCTCATTTTGTACATTAATGATTTAATATTGTGTGTCGTCTTATCCTGTTTCATGTTATTGTTGTTGTGTTGTTAAGAATTATGTGATGGGTGTAGAAAAAAATAAGAAAAAGAAAAAAATAATGTGTTTAAAGCTCATCACGGTAAAGCGCTGCCGTGTGGCCAGCGGCAGGATAATAGAATGCTCGTATGCACCACCCCAACCTTATCTCAGGGTCCGGTAAAAGGCCGGTAAGGAGACTAACCACTGCAGATTCTACTACCTTGCACCTAGTGGTATTTTTATTTATTTTAACCTTGTGTTTTGTTTCCATATTTTGTTGTTCGGTTTCTTTGTCTGTCGTGGCCTTTCTAATCAATGTAGAAAACATCTCAGTAAATGGAATACATTTTTCGCGTCTTTTTGCTTTACGGTGAGGGCTCATATAGACGGCGCTGCAGCTTACCATCGCCGCAATGCCGTCGCTTTATTTTATCCCTTTATTTGCCACATCACTGTTTGGCGCTGCCGTGTGGCTAGCGGCAGTATAATTGAATACGCTGCCACCCCAACTCATTCCCGGGGTCCGGTAAAAGGCCGGTAAAGAGACTAACCACTGCAGATTCAACTACCTTGCACCTTGAGGTATTTTTATTTATTTTAACCTTGTGTTTTGTTTCTTTATTTTGTTGTTTGGTTTCTTTCTCTGTCGTGGCCTTTCTAATCAATGTAGAAAAAATCTCAGTAAATGGAATACATTTTTTGTGTCTTTTTGCTTTACGGTGAGGGCTCATATAGACGGCGCTGCAGCTTATCATCGCCGCACTGCCGTCGCTTTATTTTATCACTTTTATTTGCCACATCACTGTTTAGCGCTGCCGTGTGGCAAGCGGCAGTATAATAGAATACGCTACCACCCCAACTCATCTCCGGGGTCCGGTAAAAGGCCGGTAAGGAGACTAACCACTGCAGATTCTACTACCTTGCACCTTGTGGTATTTTTATTTATTTTAACCTTGTGTTTTGTTTCCATATTTTGTTGTTCGGTTTCTTTGTCTGTCGTGGCCTTTCTAATCAATGCAGAAAACATCTCAGTAAATGGAATACATTTTTCGCGTCTTTTTGCTTTACGGTGAGGGCTCATATAGACGGCGCTGCAGCTTACCATCGCCGCAATGCCGTCGCTTTATTTTATCCCTTTATTTGCCACATCACTGTTTGGCGCTGCCGTGTGGCTAGCGGCAGTATAATAGAATACGCTACCACCCCAACTCATTCCCGGGGTCCGGTAAAAGGCCGGTAAGGAGACTAACCACTGCAGATTCTACTACCTTGCACCTTGTGGTATTTTTATTTATGTTAACCTTTATGTTGTGTTTAAGGTTGCGCCAGTGTTGTGTTTCGCGATGTTTCGGTACTTTTTCGGCGTTCTTTCGGCGTTCTTTCGGCGTTCTTTCGGCGTTCTTTCGGCGTTCTTTCGGTGATTTTCTGCGTTTATTCGGTGATTTTCGGCGTTCTTTCGGAGTTTTAATGTTCAGGATTCGCGATGTATGTGGAAAAATTCAGAAAATGAAAAGAGATTATGTGTTTGATGCTGGTCGTTAATGTGTGATGTATGTAAAAAACAAACATGAAATATTCTGGTCGTTGTGTAGGATTGGATTTAGCGCTGTACACTAAATTTCGATTAGGCTGATTAGGAAAAATTACATTGCCTTACGAACAACACTTTTATACGATGTATATACTGATCCCCATTCTGGTGTCTAGAAAACTAAGCCTAATCTAAAACTTGAAACATCAATTTCTCTTTAAATAATAATCGATAAGAGTGATTGTCAGTTTGAATAAAACAACAACTCTTTCACCCATTCTTACTGGGTTGGACAAGCATTAACATAAGATTTTCTCTCTTTCCATTTTATTGAATTAGAAAGAGATGACATAGGTTTAATTAACTTAAGCGATGGATATCAAAATTGGCATCAATTTTCTAATCATAATCTATTTAGTGTTCTACTTTTACGCTTTGCGCATTCACTTTTTCCAGGGAAATTTTTCAGGCGCGCTATGTGGCGATTTTTAGACATGAGAAATTACATTTTAGGAAACGGACAATTCTACTATTTGGTTCACAAATACATTACCTTACTATTGTATTCCTTTTATTTGAATCATACAGTTATAAAATCACATTTAGGAAATACTGAAATCATATTCTCGGAGGTGGCAATGTTGCTCGATCAAGCCAGTTATATATGTAACTATTTGACCCATTGCTACCTTCTGGAGTAAATTTTGTGGTTATTGTTTTGTAGCCTAACTACGGCTTATGCTAGAACCATGAACCTGTGAAATACTAATATAAAGCTTAGGCTTTTATTGGTTTAGATAACTATTTTATAAGATCCCCTGCACTGTATACATTTGGTAGAACCGGTTGGCAATATAACCATAATTAAAATATAATTTTTCTATCGTATATTTATTTCTTATAATTTTAGGTGTATTCTTCCCCCATTGTTTCCAAGATTGACTAAGTTCGAGCTATTGTTCCCGTTTGGTGAATGGTTACTCCCTGGTTAGTTGTCAATACCGATGATGCCATGCATGTATCCGTACCATACAGATAGTTATCATTATAGGGACATGTACGTGTAAGCCTAGCTTAAGGATTCAATTTAAGGCCTGTTCGGATATAAGCGTTATTTGCTACCGTTGTGGTTATTGAAAACCGATTTTGAGGTTTTCTCAGCCCGTCAAACTTCCTACAAACACCCGGCGGATCATCAGTAGCAAATACAGCCTATATCTGAACCATTTTTTCTATAATACGAAATTATGTACGGTATAATACAATTAAGTGGTAATGGTAACAGTTACTTATAGAACTTAAGGACCTCACTAAATCTATGATTATCTGACATTTTGATCGTTTTGCCATAGCTCAGATCTTTCATAATTGCAAAATTGTAAAACTTCTTTGTCAACAAATTTCAATAGTCCAATCATTGTAACATTGAGATATTTTAATATTTCAATGCTGATCGCAAAATTCACTAATCATTGATATTGTTACTCATCCCAAAAGACATCTCATATACAACCTTTAAATTAAGCAACATTTTTTACACATTTGTACAGGTTGCTTTTAAACGAATAAATTGATATGTTCCTCTGTCTGTAAAATAAAATAAATACGCCTAAATTAAGCCTAATAGTAGAAATTGTCTTATAAAATCAATGTCAGAGTACTAAATGTTTGTCTGATAGGATGATGAATGTAAGTTTGAAGTATTAAACATGTATTTTCTTTCTAATAAAGTTTTTTTATTCACCTTTACCCTATACAAAGACAACATTCTAATACGTTAAAGTAACGTAAGTAAGTTATAATTTAAAACCATTTATGCAGTTAAGGCTAGTGGATACTTCAAGTCAGCTTCAGTTTTTAGGCCACATAGATATTTGGCGATAGATAGGTATAAATAAATATCATGGGACATTCTTTACACACTGCCATCTGGTCCCAAACTAAGCAGAGCTTGTACTATGGAAACCAGGTAACTGATATACTACATATACTACTTTTTGTTGTTTCTATACGAGTATACATACTTATGTAGAAATAAAATTTAGACAAATGTAAGCATATCAAATTCACAAAAAAGAGAATGCCCCTGATTACATCTTACTTCATAAGCTCCACTATCTTGGATGAAGTGGATTCCATAAGAGACCTTGGAATTATCCTGGATAGTAAACTTTCTTTTATTCAACACTTTGATTTTATAGTAACCAAATCATATAAATTATTGGGGTTTCTTTGGCGAAATTGCAGGATTTTTAAAAACATTTTCGCCTTTAAATCTTCTTTCTTTGCCTTAGTTCAGAGCACTTTGGAATACTGCTCTAGTATCTGGAACCCTTACTACAAAAACGACATCAACAGGATTGAGAGAATTCAAAAGAGATTCATGTTTTTCCTTACAGTCCATCAAAGAAAACAGCTTGAATTACCATCGTACGAAGCTAGATTAAAAGAGTTTAATATGATATCTCTGCAGGACCGCCGCTGGGTTATGGATCAAGTTTTATTGTACAAGATTGTAAGGGGACTGGTCGACTGTCCTCATTTACTTGCCGAAATCTATTTTACCGTCCCTCGTCCAAATTTTAGAATAATTAACTTTAAGCCTTTCACAGTGAATAGGTCTAAAACCAATGTTGGAGTAAATAGCATTTTTACGAGACTTTGTAACGAGCACAATAGAATTTACAAGACTCATAAAACAGACATATTATCTTGTTCTTGTACAAATTATAAAATATTTCTTTTAATTAATATTTAATTACTAAGTCGTGTACTTACCTTTTGTTCCCACACTGCACTAATTTAAATTAGTTTTAATAGCACGCTGTGTTTGCCTTTAATTGTATTTGCACTATGATCGTGCTTATGTCAATTGTGATTTTTACTATAAGACATTGTATAATATACGTTGGTAAACCGAATAAATAAATAAATAGATATTTACACCCAGACACAAAACAAACAGACATGTTCATATGCACACAAATGTTTGTTCTGGGTGGGAATCATCGGCTCGGCAGTCAGAGTCGCTAACCACCAAGTCAACTGGCCTGTCATATAAAACAAGACTGTAAAATATTTTAAAACAAGGTCACAATTGTTTCTATCACTTGAATCTTTTAAGACTATCCTCCGTTCACGGGATATAGGTAGACTTTAACCAGGACACCAATCCTATTGATGCTAGAATCTTGTTACATACAAGCTTGTATGTATTCCAAATTGTGCAAATACTTCGACAGTGCAAAGTAAAAATGTTATGATAGGAAATAACCCAAACAAGCATTTGTCGTCTGCCTCTTTAATCAGCTATCTCAAACTTCATCGTCGAGCCAGCACAACAGGACCTACGAGACCGGCCCTCTCACAAGCAAGGAGTCCGCGACGAAATATCCTCGAGCTAGTGTAATTTACTCTAATGAATGATATCGCCGTGCAGACAAAAGCTATTTTCAAACATCTCTTTCTTCAATGTAATGAGCTACCTTATAGCATACTATTTTGTTATCTTTTTATGGTTTCAAAAATTACATTTTAATGACGATGTAGTAGAAGAAAAGGGTTCACTAAATCTTGTTTTAAATGTAAGCATGATATAGATATTTCATAATGGGAACACAACTCGCTTTGTGAAAATCCGCTAGAATTAAACTTTTCAATTATTATTTTTTGTAGCTATGTAAATAATAATTTTTGTCACAATATTCTAATTATCTATTAAATTTAAATCAATAAAAAATAAGTGATCATATTTAAATCCGATGTATGTAGACTTGTACAAAGAAAAAAAAATATAAATAGAACAGAAATAGCAGAACATTCTAATCTTCTCTAAAGAGTATAAAACAGTCGCTTCTAGTATCTCTCTGTCTATATAACCGCTAACTCCTAAACCACGCAATGGGTTTAGATACGGTTTTCACTGTCAATTTGATATTTTTTCACGAAACGTTCATATACAACGTGTTACAAAATACCCCGTATTTAAAAATATAATTAATTATCAAAGCCAACAACCCTAGTAAGCTGTCCTGTCAAGGTACCAGATTATTTAACAGAAAGGCCTACGTACCTATTTTACCTAATAATTGTCTACTTTAATAATTTTTCTATTTTTCATTCATAAAAATTAGTCTTTTTTTGGGGTATGTTATACAGCGTTACTACGGTTCTTAAATATTCGAATGGACTCGTTATATAAGGCCCCATTTAACATCCTTTCGGCTTTACGGGTAGTTTTGTAAAATTCTGTATAGGTATAGTAAATGCTAGAAAAAAAAACTATATCTCGCCACTAAGTCAAAAACCAAAAATAAATTGACATGGCTTATAAACTCTTTTAGTATTAATCCTTATCCAAAAAAATATGATTACATTCTTGGGTATTATTATTATTATTATTATTTATTCAGTACTTTAGAATATATCAAGGGATAAAACAACCGAAAAAATAATTCGTGGATCGGAGTCGCTTGGCCGCCACTACGGCTCTCCTCGCAAATCGTGTTAATTCCACAACTTGATACCAATGGATCCTTCCATTCCAAAAAAAAAAAAACTAAAGTTTCCAATAAAATTTATATTTTCAATGGCAATTAAAAAATCACAAGGGCAGACATCCAACGTTGCGGGCTTGGCGGGCGTAGCCCTTTTGCGTATGTCCTCCGAGCAAACCTTTTTTTCGTATTGTGTAACAAAAAGTATTGCAACCTTTTTCTCAAAAAAATCATTAGTCAAAGGCAGTTACTCACCTCTTTTATTCTAAGCTAGCGGATACCTGGCGCGTGCTACCACGCTAACAAAACGAAATACATTTTTATTATTTTTTGGAAAAAAAGGAATAATACAATTTCATTATTCGATCGAAGCTCAGCGAGTATCAAGAATATCGAGTATAAAGAGCAAGATTGTTATTTTTTTTCCTAAAACCATCTCCACATTATTGCCTTTCTATTGAAACTGGTTGAAATAAAATATTCCCAGGACATTCTTCTCACATGTTTACCTGATCCCAATTTAAGCAGAGTGTACTGATTGTACTATGGCGACCAGGTAAGTGACATATACTTCTTTTTAAATGCATACTTACATAAATATTTACAGCCAGAGACAGAACAAACAGAAATGTTCATGCACACAAATGTTTGTCCTGGGTGGGAATCGAGCCCACGACCTGCGGCTTGGAAGTCAGGGTCTCTAGCCACCGAGCCAACTGGCTCGCCAATGTTAGGTTTGGAGCACTAGTGTTTACCAACCATAGAAAGGAATAGTTTTTGTGTTTTAAATATATATAGACCACACACAAAAAAAAAAGAAAAAATGAAAAAAGAAGCCGGGGCGGGTCGCTAGTGAAAGATAACTTGTTTATTTTCTTTATTGATCTTAGCATTATATGGCACACGAATAGGTCTTTAAATCAGAATATTAAATTACTAGCTTTTCGCTCATGGTCTATATCACTTGGCAATAGTGTTGCTTTCCATAAGTGAAAGTTTTTATAGAAACTAACATACAAACTTAACTACTAAATAATATTTATTTAAATATTGAGATAGTAAATTAAATTGAACCATTTCTTCTCTTTTTTAACCATGGAAATCCTACTTCAAAAACTCGGCAGCTCTGTGGGGAGCCGCCGCGTTATTAGACTGCTGCTAACTAAAACCGTCCATGTGTACCATCTCTCGCTGATGACGGGGCTGCGGGACCAGGCACGGTAGTCAGGGAAGTAAGCCAACTGGCCAGTTTAATGACGAAGTTTCTAAACCGATGGCTGTAAATACTGACTGTCTTACAGATACGTGGTTTTCTATTGTTAAATACATTAAAAGCTCAAAAAAGCTTATCCTAGGTCAAGGCTATGCTCGGAAGTAGGTACTGTATGTCATAGAACCTACTACAGCTGCAGAGAAATATCATGTGTCTTGTGTAAATATATATTTGTGAATATAATAATTGAATATACAGTGCAACCTCAATATAACAAATCGGAGGGGAACAAGTAAATATTCGTTATATCAAATAATTCGTTGAACTGAGGTTTGTTATGTTGAGGTTAGGATGGTCTAAAATTCGTTATAAAGAGGTAAAAAAATAGTTTTATTCATATATCATTATTAATATAGCTGTTTACCACCGGTAAGAGTTATTAGATCCAAAGCACAATCCAATTTCGTGATGGATTATAGGATATGAGATTAAAAGTCATACATTGGTGACACTACAACTTTATATAAAGGTTTTGTTTGACAAAATTTGTTAATTAGAGGTATTTATACTTTTTCTTGATATTTGAAAATTCGTTATAAAGAGGTTGTTCGCAAAAAATGTTCGCAATGTAAAGGTATATTTTATATTGACTCTTATGAACAAATCAAGGGGATTACGAAGAATTTGTTAAATCGAGGAAGGCGTTATATTGAGGTACGTTTTATTAAGGTTGCACTGTATATTCAAAATAAATTTATTAACACGCTTATTAGTTTGTATGTAACCGACCATTTTGGGCTCGATTTTGACCCACTTTAAATGGTCAGATTTCATTCATACTTTGTACATTTATCGAGGACCGATGATATTTCAATAGTTTAAGCCCGTTAGACCCGTTATTCACTAACAACACACTTTTATAGAAAATCCAACTAAACAATAGAAAATAGATTTAAATTAAGAAAAGTGTAAATAAGTAACAAAAAATATTTTAAAAAAGCGTGGGGTTCTTTTTAAGATATTATCTAAATGATAACCCTTCTACTGATATCTGTCAATAAAATATTTATAAATATTGACACCATGCACCCATGGTTTTTATAATATTTTTTTTTTCTTATTTACACTATGATTAATTCAAATTTATTAAAATTTATTTTCAATAAAAGCGTGTTTTTTAGCTTGTAAGTACGATATCAGATGTCTGGTTTCTCTACAACAAGCTCTGCTTAGTTAACGATCAGACGAACGTTTGTACAAAGAGGTCCCACGATATTTCAGTAATAATTCAGACATTCAAAAGACTACTCGTATTGAAATACTATTCAGTTCTTAAGCTGTACTATGGTCTGACAACTTGTTTAACAGGTCCAAACATGTTTCCCTCGATGTACGAAGGTTTGTATTAAAGACTTAACAACAAAAGGTTTTGAGAAATGTCGTTAAAATCGTATACCCCTTAACGTATACCACGTTAAAGGAAGGGTGAATTTACAATACAAAGTAATATGTGTTTTATAAAAGGGTAAAGTAATGTACAACGAGTATGAATAGTTATCTATTTAAATAAAAATGAAATGCTGTTCGTTGGTAAATGGATCACATGAGAACGGCTGAACTGATTTAATATTCTTTATAGTAATGTGCTTGTGGAAAGCCAGTTCGAAAAAATGGCTTTTGAGTTTTTTCTTTATCCCAGGTAACTGATATATATGATATCTCTTTTTTATAAAATTTTCGTGTCACAATGTTAGTTACCATACTCCTCTGAAACGGCTTGACCGATTTTTATGAAATTTTATATGCATATTCAGTATCTGAGAATTGGTTACTATCCATTTTTCATACCCCTAAGTGATAAGGGTGGTCCTCCCCTAACATTTATTTTTAATTTTTTGGACAATTTTTTTGTATATTTTTATTATGTGGCATTAAAAAATACGTACAACACTAAAAAATGTAGCTTTCTACCAACATCTATTTTTTAATCGCGATTTTTGTAAATAAATGTTCATGTATGTATAATAATGAAAATATGGGAAAACAACGTTTGCCGAGTCAGCTAGTAATATATATATTTACATCCAAACAAACAACAATCAGACATGTTCGTTCATGGACACAAATGTTTCTCCTGGATGGGAAATTGAATCCTCGACCTGCAACGTGACAGTCAGGATCTCAAAAGTGAGATGTAGGTGCGTTGTTTTATAAAAATAAGACTACAAACGCAAAAGTTTAAGCCTCATATACATTTTAATTTAATAGTACCTATGGTACGCTCTTAACGCAGATATCGTACAAGGAAGTACTACCACTATACCTATTTTAGCCGTGAAGCAGTGGTCTACTTGTATTGTGTTTCGGATAGAAAGATAAGGCGGCCGGTGAAATTAAAGGTACCTACATGAGATTTAACAACTTCTAAACGCATTGGTGATGTCTCTGGTGTAACAAATATTCATAAGCGGTGGTAACCACATACTATTCTAATACAAAAAAAAGAACTCGTTACAGCTCTTCTATCTGGATTTTGAAGGACTGAAATGCCATTTATATGATATAGTCGCAGAAAGGTTTAGCTGAAAATCTAGGTCAGCGCTTTTCATAATATGAACACAATCCGCTAGAGGTGTTGTAATTAACAAAATTTTCACCCTTTTTGAATGATATTTATGGTTATTTTAAAGTATCTTTAAATCAAACAAAATTAACAATATTCCAATTGCTTATTAAATTTAAATATTTTAATTACATTTTGTAATAAACTAGAAGCAAGGAAAACAAAATAAATTAAATTATAGTTCAGGCATAGTTAACAAATGTTTCTAGAAAATTTTAAAGGAAATTCTTTTGAAATTAATATCGATTTTAGCAATTTACAGACATTAAAATGAAAATATTATATTACTAGCTTTTAGCGGTTTCACGCGCGCCCTCTTGTATAAAATTGCCTGTGAAACTCGGGAACAGTGTAGGTTTCGAATGAGTAGTTTCAGTCATTACCTTGAAGTTTATAAGTTAATAAAATTTAAAAAAAACAAGCCTTTTATTCAATGCATTTGTAATGATCGTTGGTTTAATTTTGTATTATTTACTAATATTTTTATTATTACATTAGGTATGTACATAAAATAAAATTAATTTTGGTAATTATAGCATAAGTATATATTTTTATAGCAGCTGATCTAACTTTTCTTACCTTTCTGTTTTTATTGTATATATTTTTATTTCATTTTTGTTCTGCTGAACAACATATTAGATTTAGGTTATAAAATAGATTTGTTTTTGTGTAATTATAAAAAATAAATTTATTGGGTAACCATGTATAAATTGTTTTTCAATTATTGTTATTTCAATTTAAATTAATATTTATTCATGGACCCCTCTCAAGCGAAGGCCTCCTCCAAAGATTTGCATTTGTCTCTGTCTTTAGCTTAGCCACTTTGATCCAGTCCGGTCCACCGATTTTTCTAATGTCGTCCTCCCAGCGCGTACATGGTAAGTGTGTAAGTTTAGAAGACTAAAATCTTAACTTGTTTATAAGGTGCATAGATTATGATAGTTATTTGACTTTCCACTGCTTGATACATACAATGATTATATCTAGATAAAGCAACATCCCCTCCCTCCTCCAGCTACAGGCATATGTACAATTCTGAGTGAATTTTTAACCAGACTTCACAAAACGGTTGGTTCTTTGTTTGAACCGTATGATTTTTAGTGATTATGTAAAAGTAAATGTAGAAGCGATGCCGTTCACGAATTGCGAGAAACTAGTATGGACGAAAAGAAAACAGTCATAACTATGTTCCTAGACTTGTCCGTATAGCATCAAACGATATTCTATGTGTGATTACATTGGCACCTTTTTTATGGCACCAAATGATATGTGTATTTTTAAAAGGTTATTACTCTAGTTAGTGTTGAATGATTTAACTTGAATACAGTATTGTTTTCTAATGTGACATTGTTCATTTTCCACACTCTGTTCCCTTCCTTGTTTTCCCCGCTATTGTTAACAGTAAATTGTCTATGTTGGGTAACATACACGTATGTTTATTTAATAATCTATTATTGTTATGTTAGGTCAATTGTTGAGCAAAGTGTGGCTTGTCATTATGGTACGGGCGTAATAGAGCTTAATTGAGGTTTTCAAGTCATATTCTAATGAATATTTATAGCAGGTACTTATGGTGTGTGCTTCTGTAACTCGTACAAGTTTTTAATTTCTTGTTATTCCTGATAGTTTATTATTTATGTATATGAAGGTATTATGTATGTTGTAATGATCTAAATCGAACGCGACACATCACGATATGTTTAGGAGTTTTGAGGTGATCCCGCGGTTTCCCCCAGTTTATTGATATCATATATGGATAATATATATTATTACTATAACCATCTAGGAAAAAATCCGTGTCGAATGGTAGCAGTCCCATTCCGATTTATTCTGTATTGTTCAGAAGTGTTGAGGTTGAGGATGTGTCAAAGTAACCCTATTTTCCATATTTTTATAGACCAGATGCCCCCCGTGGCTTCACCCGCATTTATCGATATAATATATATATAGCATATAAACCCATCAGGTTACGTTCAGTAGTTTTAACGATTTTTTTTTTTGCTTTTATCGAGCCATTTTTTATTAATCTACTCAGCTTTTTAATATAGCACACAGTGGCGAGCGTGGTTCATGCATAGTCCTCACCATTTCTCGGTAGCTCGTGAGTTTAACATATTTAAACCTGACCTTTACATTTCAACAATAACCACACCCTCATAAATAAAGGTGAAAATCGCAGTTCTAATGTAAATATCATGTGGCAGCTGCCTATAGTACCTAGCCGCTAAAAAAGCGGTCACATTACAACCCTCATCCATCTACCAGATATCATCCGGTTATAAATAATAAGTGCTCCCGTGTGAAACCAGAAGGGGTTGCTAGTATTGTAACGTACATGCACACAAATGTTTAGGGTGGAAATTGAATTTGCGCCCTATGGCGAGGCAAGTATTATTACACGCCATATATCGAATATACACCGTTAAAACAAAAAATAAGAATAAAATTTCTCAATGTATAATTTATTTTACTATAGATTTATTATATTTCACATTTAAATCTGTTATATTCACGTCAAGTTAAATAATACTCCGAATAAAAAAAGACTTAAAACTCTACACACTAATCTACTACATAAAAGTAATTTAATGTTAGATCATGAAGCTTTCCAGCAAGTGAACAGTTTTCTTAGAAAATTATTACTTTAGACTTGAAACTTCAATAGGGAATATGCATGTATTTTTTTTATTTTTTTAAACGTTTCTACTAGTTATTACATTACCAAAGATAAATATAACACATCCAAAATATAAGCCATTAGGCTAAAAAAAATTTATTAAAATCACTATCATTTTCGGGCAACTTAAACGGGACCATTTTGGCGCGTTTATTCTGTGACGTCAGGTTACACTTGGACAATGTCAACAACGAAGTGTTTGGTTCATAAACTTACTGAAAATTAAAAAAGTGAGCGATAAAATCAACTTAGTACCATGGAAAAGCACACATAAGGTTATTATAAATATTGTGTCGTTCCTATATGTGAAAATAATATCATAACTGCACCTGACAAAGTACATTTCCTTATGCCTTCGGCATATGATAGGCCTTCGGCAGATGCAAGTTTAAGGAAAAAGTGGTGCAAGGCGATGAGAAGAGACAATGTATCGTGTTTGAGCTGATTATACTGTTGTGAAGATCATTTTAATGTAAGTAAGGACATCAGAAAAGTGATAAAATATATTTAAGAATCATTTTTATATTAATTACCTGCACATACTCGTACATGTTTTGTTTACAAACCTCGACGAACACATAACCTAGTTTAAGAAAAGTGCCTGAAGATATCCTCAATATCTAAAACATTAAAATTATTCACCCATAAAAGTAATACCTATAGTATTTTAATACCTATGAATGAAAACATGTAACTTATTAGAGTAAGAAGGAAGTTAGAAACTATTAGTTTCTTTCTATTGTTACAGGGTTTCAGCTTGAAAAGGATACAGAAAAATTATATGCAATACTAAATAATGGTATTAGAACAAAGGGACACAATCAGAAATGTGAGATTTCTGATGGGTATAGCGGCCGGGCAACAGACATAATAAGAAACAGTTATGGCAGACAGGACTTTTTAAGATTTGGCATGCCTGGTAGAAAACAAAAACTGTACCTTGGTTAGACCACCCTCAGTTTCCCAGTCTACTCCAAGTACTAAAAATAATGTTAAACAATCAAAGCAAATGGCAGCTTTAAGAATTCATGTAGAATATGTTATAGGCAGACTAAGGGAGTTCAATATGTTACTGCCGGATGAAGTAATAATAATAGCTTGCAGATTAATAAATTTACAGGTGTGTTAATAAAAAAGTAATTTATTATAACTAAATGTGTTTTATTTGTACAACATTGGGAAAATAGCATTACACCAAAATAGTGTGCATTTTTTCAATATATTTTCACAGAACTCCTTATCATATTTCACTTCTATTATATTAATATTTGTGGTTGTCTCAAAATCACTTGCTGCAACTGCAAAAATGCATTTGAAGCTGAACTTGCGCTTTATATTTTAAAGACACTTGGTTGACTTTGATGTATTGGCTCATTGCTTTGTTTGTTGAAGGGCATTCATTTCCCTTCTATAACATATTCTTCAGTTACTCCATCAGGTGAAGCACCCATAATAGAGTATTTAGAGTTTAATTTTATACCACACTTTTTAATTTTCTTTTTTTTATTTTATTTAAAAGGGTTGAACCCTTTTCAACACTTGGTTTTCCAGATGTCTACTGCTTTTCATTGCTTATGTGTCCTTTAATTTTGTTGCCTCCATTTTTGATTCAGTTAAAGTACCTTGCATTGTTTTACATTGGGCAGCTTCATGAGCTTTTGAAGCAGTTATACAAGCATATTGAAGTTCATACCACAGAGGACTATCACTTTGGTTGATTTGGTTGATTGGACTTTGGCAAGTGCAGCTTCTTCACATGACCTCATATCCATGTTCTGTTCACAAAATTCTATGAATTCTTGAGCATTTGATGGCATGCTTGGCATCCTACTCCTTAGATAATGGATGGACAATTTTTCCAAATGAGTTGGTTCTTTGAAATATTTCACAAGTTGATTGTCCATGTCATTCACATCATGACTGTAATTTTTCAATATAGATAGAAAACTCACACTTTGTGGCCTTTTTGGATCAATATGTATCTTCTGTAATGAAGTAATCTCCTTAGCTTTTATACATTTTAAGCTTGAGTCAGCTGTAGATAATTTAGCTTTGTTCCAATAGCATTCCACACTTGTGGATGGTGGATCTTCGCTTCGTCTGTGAAGCCATGCTAAGAAAGCAATGGCATGCTTACACCCACCTAGGTAAAACAAAATAATCTTGGTTATTATTATAATGACAAAAAGTTACATATAGGTACATATAAAACTGGACTAGATTGTTTCTGTTACTTAATCAGATTAAAATCACTGTTTCATAGCAGTAACTTACCTAAATGTGCTGCACAATCTTCACATTGCACAGACAGAATATGTTCCTCAGTCTCATTGCAAGTAGCTGTTACATTGTATCATTTTTGACGGACATTATGCTCCGGTGTTATTTAAGCCTTTACAGCGCATATATCTTTCTCTCGTTTTACTTGCACATACCCAATGGCTGATTCTCCATATGATTCTCGTTCAGATCTGTCATATAAATAATAAAATTATTTATAGCCGCATATTTTAGGTGCTTAAATTATATTTACAAAATCATAAAAAGGATCATTTATTACATATATATAATTTATTTACCTCGCAGCTTTACTCCTCTGAATTCACCCGACGTAAAATTTGAATTAGATGCGATCGATGCATCATCATCATAAACGCGTTTATTTTAGGAAGTTTATCTGATTGTCCTTTGACAAAACTGGTTTCAGTCATTGTGTTAAGTCTTTCTTTACAAGGATATAATACTTTAACACAGAAAACTAATAACTTATTATGAAATAACTGAGAAATAAAACAAATAATCACCAGAAACAATACAAACATCTTGATGCCAGAAGATGTCGAGTGTAATGTGACGTCACGTTATGGTCCACCAATAGCGTTGCGTTTTGGAAATTTACGAGGGAATCTCGAAATAGCCACATTTTAATGATTAAATTTCACTATTAAATTATGATAAATTTTAAAAATAAATATTTCAGTATGTTTTTTTAGCTATAAAGATTACAAATAAAAATATATTGTTCATTTTGGAGTCACGTGCATATTCCCTATTGAGTATCCAGTACTTCAGTACAGCTGTTTGAGCAGTAAGTAAAACATACTGCTAACAAATATTCAGAGACGTTATTTATACAATTAAATGGTTCCAGTATCCTTCTTAATTGAGGCGCCATCTATCCATCGTTAATGCAACATGCTCTAGTTATGACAGATGGCGCTGGAATAAAATTTATTGCGTCGGTAAGGCTGTATACACCCGATATGAACAAGGCACCCTACATGCAAAATCTGTATCTGTGTGCTCCTGCGTATTGGGACCTGCGCAGCAGTATCAAAATCCATAAAACTCCCAAACAGTCCTCGGCTACGAGAGTGAATACTCGTTCGTGTCAATCGGAGTGAAATTGTTTGTGGTACATACCAGAAGTGAATAGTTTGGAGTGCAAATAAGTGATCGAGACCAGAGATACGAGTAAGTAATTTCATTTGTGTAAATTTCTCTTTCAGAAGGATTTGTTTTGTGTATTCTTACAGATGCTGCCTTATTTATCGTCAATACGCATGTTTTACGGATGTACCTGGATTTTATTTTTTACTGCCAAATTTGATTAATTATTTTATCCGAATCGGTTAATAAAACAAAGATAACGCATTGTTTAAGTGGTGAATAATTTAAAAAAAATCAAATTTTGCAAAACAAAAAGTGCGTATCGACGCAACGGCAACAATGTCCCCCCCCATTCTCTAATTGCAAACCTCGCGGAAAGTACACCTCTCACGCGATTTCGTAGTTAATAAGAGAGCCGGACCATGGACGTTAGGGTTGTAATTCGGCAGCGAAACGTGTTCCTTAACATAAGACGCAATATGCGTTTTCAAAATGGCGGCGGCGAAATGTGGCAAGAGAAATAGCGCGGCGTAGGACGAGTACCTATCCGATCAATAATACAGATGCTGCGTAATAGATGCAGTTGTACGGCGGGGGCGGATGGGGTGGAGAGGGTGGCGAGGCGGCCCGGGTTACCTGGACTTTTGAGCTCGGCACGTACCTACTTACGCGTAGCTATATGACGCCGTCTGTCTGGAGCTACATCAAAGGGATTATGAGGGTGGACCGGGGGACTGGCACATCAATTTGCGGCGCTTAATTATCTCCGACCCTTTGCATGGTTTTGATGTTAATATCGCAATACGGGGCGGCGGGGGCAGAGGGGGTGGAGGTTTGGAGGGGTGGAACAGGTGGAGGGTTGGAGGGTGGAGGGTGGAAGTGGGAGGGGGTGGAGGGGGGGTGGTGAGTCAGCCCAGTCGGCCCGGGTAACCTGAACTGTTGAGCTCGGCATGTACTTTCACACCGGGTGGACCGGGGGGTCTGGCGCATGAATTTGCGGCGCTTAATTATATCCGACCCTATGCGTGGTTTAATGTTTACAGCGAAATACGTTGGATGTTGGAATATTTTTTAATGAAACGACAGTGCATCAATGTTTTGTTTTGTTTAAATAGGTACTGTTTATTCGAGATGTTATGGATATGAAATTTCGGATTCGGATATGGATACGGATATATATATAAACTCATATCGGCTTCGGTTATCTTTACGAATATGAAATTATTTCGGAATATCTGATAGTTTCGGATAATTTCGGTTATGAATATTAGATTTTTTAGGAAATGCATTTGACACATACAAATAATTACAGAGCAAGGATTTGAATTTATTTCATGGCTAGCCGTTGGTACTAATAAACTAAATTATAAAAAACAAGAACAATATTTTGTATTAGTTCCTATTATTTAACTCAATATCGTTTTAAAGGAATGATTATATACCTACTAAAATATATCTTAACTAATACTTAATTCATTATGACACAAACATAATTGTGATTCGCACATCAAGAACGCATCCAATCAAACAGCCCTTTATAAAGCCATAATTATAAAGTAAAATCTAAATTAACGGGCGTAAAACTTGTCATAACGTATCTCATTTAGTCTTCGCCTATATCCGAAATTATCTGGAACTTTTATATCGGATTCGGTTACGATATCGGATATTATTTTATTTCGAATATCCGATAGTATCGGTTACAGTTACGCAACTCCATAACATCCCTGCTGTTTATGTTGTCCCGTTTTTAATCGACTACCTTTCATGACATGGCTAGCTTTGTATGAGTTAATGCTTTAATTTGGTAATTTACATTAATTGTACTCTAGGATTCGTTTACAAAATGGCGGCGGCGAAATGTTGCAATGGAAATAACGGCGTAGGACGAGTCCCTGTCCGATCAATAATATTGATGCTGCGTAATAGATGCAGTTGTGTGGCGGGGGCGGAGGGGTGGAAGGGGCGGAGAGGCGGCCCGGGCGGCCCGGGCGGCCCGGGAACCGGAACCGTTGAGCTCGGCATGTTATTGTGTACACGTTTTGTTTCTTTTAAGTAGGTACTGTTTATGTCGTCACGTATTTATCGACCACCTTTCTTGACATGGCCCGTTTAAATATTAGTTAGCTTTTTATAAGTAGGGGAGCAAATGTTTTAACTATTCAAATTGCTTATTAATCTTTCGTCTGGTCTTAACTTCTAATATGAGTTCGCAGTTTAATTAGATAATTTACATTAATTGATTCTTCCCTATTTATGACATACCTAGTTTATCTATCTATCTAATACCTTTGAACGAGCAATTCTTGTATATTATATATATATAATTAGGATCTCGGAAACGGCTCCAACGATTTTCATGAAATTTAGTATGCAGGGGGATTCGGGGGCGTTAAATCGATTTATTTTCAGAAAATGTCGTTTTATCCGTGTTTTAAGGCAATGAAAACTGCTACGATGTCATTAGAAGGTAAGGTTTACAAGTTACATCTTTTGTGAGTTATTTAAAAAAGAGAATACGGTAGAAGTCACGTTAGTAAAGAAATCCCGAGCAATGCTCGGCCATCTAGGTACTTTATTATTCAAAGAAGACTCAGACCTAACACAAAAATATATTATATATATTCCACGGTATTCCGCGAGACTTATTATTTTATGATTATGATCAAATATATAAAAATAAATCTTAAATAATGCTATCTTGTTTAATCTATATTTTATTGATTATTTTTAAACAAAGAACCAAAGCTTATAAATAAAATTCAAAATTGTTTTTTCGAGTGTACGCAAACTATTTTTGTTGTGTGACCCATAAAATTAATGAGGTTTTCCTATGCGTGCATATAACAAGGGGAGATGGCAGCAATAAATACTCAAAGGGTTATGAAGGGTGGATAGAGGGGTCTGTCTGGCGCATCAATTAGGGGTTCTTAATTAACTAAAGCCCTTCGCATGGTTGCAATATTTACATTAATGCTTGTTGGATATTTGATATGTTTTTTATTTACGAGTCAATATAAATCGCGCCCATGTTTTTATCTTTAATTTATTTATAAAAAGTTGGCAGCTTGGCGTCTTACCTTTCAACTATCTGTTAAACGCTTTTAAGTTTCATCTTAAATCAGATTTTCTTTTTTAAACCTAATACTGCGCCATTTCCCAATTGCGGTTCACTCACTGATGATGACAAAAGCTTTACTAATTTGGATAGAATTATGCAATGATAAGTTTTGTAACAAACGAAATAGCAGGGCGTATGACAATTATCCGATCAATAACTCAGATGCTGCGTACTAGATGCAGCCGGGCGAAGGGGTTGGCCCGAGGGGCCTGGGGGGCCGGGAGGCCTGGGCGGCCCGAGCGGCCCGGACAGCGGCTTATGCTGGGCATATACAACACATAGCTATGTGTTGTATACGCCTTCAAAATCACTAGTATTCGGTAGCAATAAGGTTCAAAATGGTGCGGCATCAATTTGGGGTTTTCTGACAGTGTTTATTTGAATGCGTAGTATTTGCAGGCTGTAACATGATTAGGGGGAGAATAAATCCGTGATTAGGATGCGTTATTAGTACGAGGGGAAGTAAGCAAACGAAGTGCGTTTATTTTTTGTTTATTAATTTATATATTTTACTAGCTGACGGGACAAACGTTGTCCTGTCTTAACAATGAATATTGAATTCGAATCTTCCGATTGAATCGACTGTGAAATGTGCAATAAGAAATTATAAATTAATTAGTTTATAAATATCATTTCGAGACATGCCTCTATTTTAAACGATATTTGCAACGCACATTCTGTCAATCACGCCAACTGTCAAACGACTGACAATAGTGTCAAACAGGCTACATTTAAAAAGTTTATATTGTATAAAGCGCTAGTAAAGTGGTTAAGTATTCTTACATTTTCAAATATTCCGCGCAACTTTCTTAATTTTTTATTTCATAAGAACCTTCTCCTGACAATAACAAACACAACAAATAAGAATTAGCAAAATCGGTCCAGCCGTCCATGCGTGATGCCGTGACCAAGGGAAATTGGAATTCATTTATATATATATAGATTTGTATGGGCAAAGACAAAATAGTTTGGTACCATTTTGCCTTCTGTTTGTGGGGCGTTTCTTTTATCATTATGCCAGTTATAAGCCAGTATTAGTAAATAGGTCTACATTCAAACTTATCTATATAAAAATAGACAAAGACAAAATAGTTACGTACAATTTTCTCTTCTGTTAAGGAATCGTTATTCTTAAATTATGTTTATATGGTAGCTATTGCTAGTTTTGTTTAACTTGCAAAATCATAAACCTAGGTATATTTAATAATTACGGGCTAATTTTGGACCAGTCTACCAACTACTAGTTTTTGTAAACAACTAGCTATTGTCCCACGGCTTCACCCGCTTTTCCGAAGAATTTATTGGATCTCGGAATTATAGTCTGAGATTAAATTTAATTCAATTGGTTTGGTGTTTAGGTACCCTTACTGCCATACAGGTCGTGGGTTTCACCTAGGAAAAACATAATATATGTGCATGAACATATCTATTTTGGGGCGGGGATGTGGTCAATCAATATGAGTTTGGTTGACCACGTCCCTAATCCCAGCATATCTTCAATGCTGGTTTTGGCAAATGGTTTTGGGAGTAGCGCAGGTCGCAAAGATCGCCCAAACAAGGCCAGTGGACTATCCTTCTCGAGGTTGCCGCCCGTTCTTGGCCAATTACACTAGGTAATTGGTATAACAGAAACCTCTGGCCGAGAGCCCTCTCACAAACACAGGCAGACCTGCTTACGGAGACTATCGATGATAGCATCCTGAAGGCTGTTCTGTCTCCAACGTCTGCGAGTGCGCAAGCCCCATCTTTCCGCGGACGCCCCATCCTCATGGACGGGGCCCTAGCGATGTGGTGTGAGGATGCGAATGCTCTCAGCTGGCTGGAGAATACCATAACGAACACAATATCCCCAATCCTGGGAACCAATCTGGCTGTCATCAAACAGTCGGAAATGAAGAAGAGGCTGAAGGCAAGGCTTCTTATCCACACCAACATTACCAATATCGAAACGCTGCTTAGAATAATTTGTGCCCAAAACCCGTGGTACAAAGTAGACTCTTGGCTGTATTACAACAAAAAGGTATATGAGAAACCATCTATGTCAGGCTCCAAGGAGATGGAGACCCACATAATCCTGGGAATCCCAGAAGAACAACAGCAGACCATTCTGGACAGGGACGCTTCTTCTCCAATGTGGATGAGACAAACGCCGGGAACCAATTTGCAGCGGTTAAGGAGTCTTTAACTCCAAAACCATCCACTTCAGCTCCTCAACAGAGTCCGAGTATGATGGAGACAAACCTTTCAACGATCGAAACATTCATCCTAGACTCCAGTGACGAAGAGGGCTTCCTGCAAAGCTCTCAATAACCTCCACGTCATCCAACTAAACCTCCAGCACAAACAAATTGGGGCGGCCACATTACGCAGAGTGCTGGAAATAGACAATAAGACCGTCGCCTTGATCCAGGAACCCTGGATCAGAACAACAGAACAAACAAAATCTGCTGTCTAAATAACATCGGCGGTAAGTTAATGTATGACTCTCTGGTTGACAACCCAAGAACCTGTGTATACTCGCCTAAAAATGTGACAACCACTTTGTTTACCCAATTTTGTTATAGAGACACCAAAGCTGTAAAAATCCATACAGATAAACAAGCCGTCCTAGTGCTTGCGTCAGTGTATATGCCGAGTGATGGCGAAATTGCTCCCAGGGAACTAGCCGAACTGGTGCAACATTGCGAAACACACAATTGGGACCTGATCATCTCTGCAGATTGCAACGCACATCATCCTCTATGAGGAAGTAAGGATACAAACAAAAGGGGTGAGTTACTAACCGAATATCTATTGCAAACGAACCTTAACATTCTGAATGTGGGAACTGAACCTACTCTCGTAAGCTTGATACCTAGAATCAAACTGTAATAGACATTAATTTGGCAACACATGCGGTGGCCAATCTCATACAGGGATGGCACGTGTCAAATGAGCCATCCTTTGCAGACCATCGCCGACAATGTTTCCAAATACAGTATAAGCCAACAGACCCTGATCCATATCGTAACCCCCAAAAAACAGATATATCAAGGTACACACAATTATTAACCAAAACACTAGGTGACATACAACTCCCTGATGTAACACTTAACACGAACAACATAGAATCCAACGTACAGATCCTAACTGCAACTTTGGTAAATAGCTATAAACTATCATGTCCCGTCATTGTCCCATTTTTTTTTTTTTTTTAGGAGGGGAAATGCTTTGCGCATGCCCCCGCGCCCGGGGAGACGCGGTGGTTATGTGGGACTCCCTCTCGCAAACTCCCCTTCTCAATAAAAATGAGAAGGAGCCCGAGAGGTATACTCACTAAAACCCCTACGGTGTTCCTTCACGCACCTAAGCGCCGTGGGTCGCGGGCACGGATTCAGCTTCCGCAACCCCCGGCTGGTGCTGGCCCGCCGCCGCGGGCCCCGTCTGGTCGAGGGGGGGGAGTGAGGTGTTAATTTCTCTCCTCCCCCGACTTCTCTGAGGGGCGCGCGTGGAACACCACACGCGCCGCCATCTCGGGTCCTGATGTTGTAGGGGGCGACGGACGTCCCCGAGTCCGTCACCCCTAGACCCAATTAGGGGGGCTGGAAGAGGGCGTTGTCCGCCCTCCGCCGACGTCCGGTGCGTCTGCTGTGGATCGGGTGAGGGGTTGAGATCTCCCTCTCCCTTTCCGCAGCCTCCTTCTGCGCGATAACAGTTTCGCAGAAGGTTACCACTGCGTCCCAGGCCTCCTCGCCGCCGACCATCGACTCGACCACGGCCGGCAGCGAGAGGTCCGGGCCTACTACGGCGATGAGAGCACGACGCGGCTCCTCCCAAGCGGCACACTGCAAGCGGCACACTCTGCCAGTGTGCCGCGCCGTGTCCTCCCGGCAATGGACGCAGTGGTGACACCGGGCGTCCGGCTCCCTGTTTATGCGACACAGGTACTTCCCGAAGCAACCGTGCCCCGAGAGTACCTGCGTCGCCCGAAACGACAGGGAGCCGTGCCTCCTCCCGAGCCAGCGCTCGAGCACCGGCCGGACCGCCCCAACTATGTCGAGGCCGGCGGTAGGGCGTGAAAGTCTGTCCCGCCATTCCGCCACCAGGACCTCGCGGAGCTGAGACCGACGCAGCTCGACTTGACGCTGCATCGGTCGTTCGCCCCGCTCCGCCTCTTCCTCGCGCCACTGATATAACGACGCGAGTACTTTTGGCCTCCAGGTCCCAGGGCGGGGATCCGGCCAGTGCACAAGCCCCCTCATACGAGATCGTGCGATACCCCCGTATGACTCTGACGGCCATCGCTCTCTGCGGCTTCCTCAGCAGAGCGATCGAAACGGCCGTCAGGTCGCGGGTCCAGATCGGGGCCCCGTACAGGGCCATGGATCGCACGATACCCGTATAGAGCTCCGTCTGTAGACGGACAGACGGAGCTCGGGCCCCCCAGATTGGGAAGCAACGTTGCGAGCGCTCCCGCCGCGCCCAACAGCTTGGGCGCCAGCCGTTGAAAGTGAGGTCCGAATGTCCACCGGCTGTCGAGCACCAATCCCAGATACTTTATGGTGGACTCGACAGCGATTCGGACCTCCCCGACCACGATGTGTGAGTCGGGCGGCGGCGCCCGCCGGGGGCCATGGAACGTCATGGTCACGCCTCTGACTTGCTGAGGGCCACCTCCAGGCCCAGGCGACGGATGCGGCTCACCACCTGTGACACCGCAGCCGCCGCCAGCAACGCTGCTTCCCTGTGCGAGCTCCCCCGGGCGGTGACCAGCGTGTCGTCCGCGTAACACGTCAGGTCCACCCCCGGGCCGAGCTCGCCTCTCAGCACCCAGTCGTAGCCGATGTTCCACAGGAGCGGCCCAAGAACCGAACCCTGTGGAACACCGCGCGACATCGAGTGCTGGTGAACGCCATCACGTCCCACGTAGGTGACACACCTCTCGGATAGATAAGCCCCAACGATGCGGCGGAGGTAAGGAGGCACTCTATGATATCGCAGTGCCTCCCGGATACAACTCCAGGGCAGGGTGTTGAACGCGTTGAAGACACCGCCAACATCACCCCGCCCCGGGACACCGCTTCCTCCGCCAGGACTCTTACTCGCGACACAGCGTGCACTGTGGAGTGCCCCTGCCGGAACCCGAACTGTCTACCGTCCAGGTCCGGCCCTTCTTGGCACAAGTGGCTGACGAGGCGGGCAGCGAAAAAACTCGCTCGAACAACTTGCCCACCTCGTCCAGCAGCACTATGGGCCGGTACGCGGACGGTGAGTCCGCAGGGCGCCCCGCCTTTCCGAGCAGAACCAGTCGACCAGATTTCCACAGACTGGGAAACTGGCCCCGCTCGAGGCACGCTGTGAAGAGCCCTCTCAGTTGGGGCTCTAGCTCCTTCAGAGCGAGGGCTAACACGCAGCCGTGGATCCCATCGGGCCCCGGAGCCACATTCTTGGCCCGGAGCCGGATCACGGCAACCCCCAACTCTGGTTGTGTCACCTCTGGGACGTAGATAGCGTTCTCCTCCGTGGACTCTGCGGCCGAGTAAAGAAAATCATATCCAAAGGTGAACTAAAGCTTTTGGGCTCTCTTAAGAAGGAAGTCAGCACTTATACAAACACAGACAATTAAACCAGTGCAATACTACTGGAAACACATTTTCCAGGATGTCAAATCACATCAGCCTTCCAGTGGTTAGACGACCACTACAGAGCACCAACTCCCCAGGAATAGGAAGTTGCAAATATAACATTGTAACTGAAGACAGAATAGAATTATAAAATATATAGCATAGATTTTCTCTACTCCACTGCAATGCCCACCTAAAAAAACAACCAAGCATCTACTACCAATATACGGGGCCTGTATTGCCTTTAAATACATACCCAAATTATGGAGGGAGGCAAAAATAGTCTTCTTGCCAAAACCAGGGAAAGAGGACTACACACACGCAAAAGCGTTCAGACCCATCATCTAACATAATTCCTACTGAAAACGCTGGAAAGACTAGTAGACCAACACCTATAAATAAATAAATAATAAATAAATAAATATCCTGGGACATTCTTTACACACGGCCATCTGGTCTCAAACTAAGCAGAGCTTGTACTATGGAAAAGAGATAACTGATATATTACATATACTACTTTTTTTTCTTCCTAAATACATACGTATATAGATATTTACACCCAGACACAGAACAAACAGACATGTTCATGCACACAAATGTTTGTCCTGGGTGGGAATCGAACCCGCGACCTTCGGTTTGGCAGTCAGAGCGTTAACCACCAAGCCAACTGGCCTGTCAATGGCCATGTCTATGGGATGGTAGTTTGGATCAAAGGACACAGTAACTCACTAGGTAACGACGCAGCAGATGAACTGGCCAAAAGAGGATCAAAGGCAACAGTATGCGGACCGAAACCCCTACTGCCCATACCTCAAGTCCAAATTAAAACATGGATGCGAAAGTTAACAGAAGAAACTCATCTATCAGTATGGAGAAACAGTGAAGGATGCAGGGAGACAAAGAATGCAGTTCCGAGGGCATCAAACAGACTCAACCGCAACCTCACCAGACTAACAAGGGACAAGATCCGCATGGTGATTGGCATATTAATCGGCCACTGTTCCTTAAACAAACACCATAGGTGTTTCTTTAAGGTACATAGACCATAGGTGTGGCGGACAGCCCTCTATGTTTATGTTTAAAAAGAAAGTCTCCCGTATTTATAATTACTCGCGCTCATGTACCGGTCGTTTGTACCATTCTGTTATTATTTTTACTACGAAAAATAACAAAGATCAAACACCGTTATAAATTCACCGGTAAAAGGTACTAAAATAGAAAGCAATATCGATATCCGGCGGAAATGCCTCCCTCACACCTCCACCTCCTGTTCCCCAAGTCTGGGGTATCATCAAAGGGATTTAGAGGGTGGACAGGGGGGGCTGTCTGGTGCAATTTGTGATTCCTAATCATTACTTTTTATGTCATCGCGTATTTATCGACTACCTCTCCTGATATTGAAAAAAATAGAAAGTTAATTGTTTGGTCGCTTAAAATAATAGTTATTTAGTTTTTTTATAAGATGGGGGGGAAAGTGATTTGAACTTCTATTAATTCTCATTAATTGATCCTTGCCATAATTGATTATATACTTTTTTATTTTTAAAATAAATATTAGAGCTAACACAAACGGATATTAATAAAATATGTTAACCATGGAAGCTCAATTTTATGTTTCCACAAATAAATAATACATAAGAAGGCACTTTACATGTTTGTATCTCGTGAAGTCGTATTCAATAACTTACTTGCAAAGCTTTATATATTTTATGGTTATTATTAAATATATTATATAAAAAAAAACATTTAAAATAATCCTATCACGTTTAAGTGCGTTTGAGCTACAAAATAAATTTATATTTTTGTTTTTTTAAACAAAGAACAAATGCTTTAAAATAAAATCCTAAAATGTCCTTGTGCACGCGATTTTTTTTTGTTGTTTGTAGATGCAGGTACTCATAAATTAAAATAATTAAATAAAATTTTCCTATGTGTGTATGATGAGGGGGACATAGATTAATACAGAAAGGGAGTTGAAGGGTAGATAGGGGTCTGTCTGATACATCCATTAGCAATCCTTAATTATCTCAAACCCTTTGCAAGGTTTCAATGCTTACATTACTACATGTTGGATATTTTATATTTTATGCTTTATATTTTATATTTTATATTTTATATTTTATATTTTATATTTTATATTTTATATTTTATATTTTATATTTTATATTTTATATTTTATATTTTATATTTTATATTTTATATTTTATATTTTATATTTTATATTTTATATTTTATATTTTATATTTTATATTTTATATTTTATATTTTATATTTTATATTTTATATTTTATATTTTATATTTTATATTTTATATTTTATATTTTATATTTACTAATAATAAATTAATAACTTAATGTATCTTGTTGAAATGAAACTTTGTATACTTACTTTGAAATTCTGACCCGCAACCGTTCTGTGTGTCGAAAAATAAATGAATGATAAAAACAATCTATGCTATTCATAAGTGATTGATGTATAATTAAAATGTACCCCTGTTATACAATACTTTTACTTCAATCGCGGGCCTTTACGACATAACATATTGAAAAAAATTTATTCACGATGCATTTACAAAATGGCGGCGGCATCCTACCTCCTGTTAAAAAGGAATAACAGGGCATATGACGAGACTCCGATCAATAACTCGGATACTGCGTAGGAGTTGCAGCGTGCGGGGGGGTTGGCCCGGGCGACCCGGTCGGTCCGGGCGCTCCGGATGATTGAGCTGGGCATGTATTTACATGCACATAGCTATATGCCGCCTGTAAACGCCTTCGAAGTCACTAGAATCTGTGTTAATAAAATTGACATAGAAACTTTTTTTAAACGAAATAGATAAATATCCTGGGACATTAACTACAAATAGAAATAGGCAAAAAGATGCATTGTTTTTGCATTGTCCCATCAACAATTTTGTCTTCTGTTTAGAAATCGTTAATTTTTTTTAATTTTGTTTAGTAACTAATGTTACTGTAAGACTTAGATTTATTTTTAACATACATAGTGTTTCATGAGTGTGAGTGATTTTCAACCAGTATGCGATGTCGTCTTTGTAAATTACTAGCTTCTATGCCATAGTTTGAACACACTTCCAATCTTTAATATCACGGTATTAAAATTGATAAGTACCTACGTATGTATGTATTTAAAACAATATGTAGTAAATCAGTTATCTAGTTTCGATAGTACAATAACTGCTTAGTTTAGGGATCAGATAGCAGTGTGTAAAGATGTCTTAGAATATTTAATAGAAAAAACCTATCTAATATCACTCGAGAATACAGAAATAAACACTAAAATTGAAATATGTAGTACTCTCCCCATAGAAATATGTAGCCGGAGCAGGAAATATTAGGGGGGTAGACAGGGGGATCTGTCCGGCGCTCGGATTAATTCGGACTCCTTAATTCCCTACCTTTTACACAGTTTCAATGTTTACTTTGATATTGGAATATTGATTCAGCAACCGTGTACATAGAACTTTATTTACATTAAATACTACTTACGATTTCAAGCTTTTACTGACTACATTTCTTGACGTTTACAGAAATAGGATGTAATTTATTTGGGAAAATGGTTGCTATATTTAATTTACTTCTTAACCATTTGTCTGGTATGAACTTGTACTATGAATTCAAAGTTTAATTTGATAGTAGTATAATTTAATGTTTCTACAGAATAATAAAGTATACGAAATAACCTTCATTCTTTTTTTATATATATATAAAAACTTGAGCGCATTTGACTAGATCTCACCTGATGGAAAGTGACGACGTAGTCGAGGATGGTACACGCGAACTCAAGTAATGCCTATTCACTCTTGCATTAAAGACTCCGAGATTTTATGATTCGGGAAAAACTGACGCCGGCAATGAGTTCCACTCCTTCTTTCTTCTTTCAAGAAGACCATTTTATTGTCATACTTCAAAAAAGTTAATAATAATTAACATCCTCTCGAAAATGCATTATTTTATTTACTTACTACTCTCAAAATAAATTAAATTTTCTCGTAAGTGCATATGGCGAAATTTGATAAGGAGAGTCTGTCCACCCTCTAAATCCCTTTGACTGACGTACCCCTACCTGTCTGGCGTATAATTAGAGGAGCTCTTTATTATCTCAATCACTGTGCATAGTTTCAATGTTTACTTTGATATAGGAATATTTTTGATTAAACCACCGTATGCATACAATTTTGGATAGTTCAAATACTGTTTATGTGAGCTTGTATTTTAGACTACATTTGTATTAAAAAACGTGAAGTAATTTATATGTTCGTTTAAAATACTAGTTGTGTAGCTTTTTATAAGTAGGAGGGAAAATGTTAACTCTATTTAATTGACTTCTAAACCTTTTATCTGCTCTGAACTTCTACTATGAATTCATTGTTTAATTTGATGAATTTGTTGAATTTGAACTCTCATTAACTGGTACTTCCCATCATATTTATTCTATTATATTCTCTCTCTTATCTTCAATTATCACATTAAAAGATAACCAAAAGCTTACACGCACGGCTAACCAAAGATGGCCAATCAATGATTCCACAGAATAAAAAACAAAGGCACACGATAGATATGAAACTTTTGTATGACAGGGAAACATTTCAGTTATTCATCAATCGTTGAATAGAATTGATTGTGTTTATCATTTATTTTTCGTCACACAAAAATGTTGAGAGGCAGAGTTTCAAAGTAGTTCAAATAAAGTTTCACAATAAAAACGTAAGTAGATGACTTTAGAAAAGTTCTTAGCAATGATTTATTTAAGGTATGCCATAGGTACAATGGCTAATTATCAATGACTCGTGAAATTGCATTACGTTACTTACTTACATACTTACATAGGTGTACTCTTAAATATACGATTTTTTCCTATAAGTTCGGCATATACACGGAGGGTCTGTTCACCCTCCAAATCCCTTTGACTGACGTTCCCCTGCCTGACATGCGCATAAATTAGGGGCTCATTATTGTCTCACCCCCTTTGCATGGTTTCAATGTTTACTTTAATTTTGGAATATTGTTGATTAAACCACCGTAAAACTGAATATATTATTAACATTGTTTTTATATTATGTTCAGTACCTGGATGGCCGAGCATTGCTCGGGATTTCTTTACTAACGTGACTTCTACTGTATTCTCTTTTTTAAAACAATCGTTGGAGCCGTTTCCGAGATCCTAATTATATAAGTATATACAAGAATTGCTCGTTTAAAGGTATTAGAATTTCTCACAAAAGATGTAACTTGAAATGACATTGTAGCAGTTGTCATTACCTAAAAACCCGGATAAAACGACATTATCTGAAAATGAATCCTAGCTAGATCGATATAACGCCCCCGAAACCCCCTGCATACTAAATTTCATGAAAATCGTTGGAGCCGTTTCCGAGATCCTAATTTTTGCAATTTTTATTAATTCTATATCAAATCATATTACTTCTCCCCATCACTTGTATGCAGATGATTTCCAAATTTATAGCCATGCTCCTCTCAGCAATCTCTCGAGTGCTATTGATGCTACAAATGTCAACCTTTGCCGAATAGCTGAGTGGAGTAAAGCCTATGGTCTTAAACTAAACTCATCAAAGACACAAGTTGTAATTATTGGCAGCCCCCATAGGGTATCTAAAATAAATTGGACTGATCTTCCTAAAATTGTATTTAATGGAATCACTGTTCCCTATAGCAAATGCATAAAAAACCTCGGCTTAATTATGACCAATGTCTTTCTTGGGGTCCTCAAATGAAAATGGTTAGTCGAAAGTTATTTGCGTCAGCCGGCTCTCTTAGGAAACTGCGTAATTTCTTACCAACAGCCACTAAAGTTGCGCTCATGCAGTCTCTCCTGCTCCCTATTTTAGACGATGCCTACTATCTAGACCTCACGGAGGAACAGCTATATAAACTTGAGCGACTTCAAAACTTTTGCATAAGATTTTTATTTGGTTTGCGCAAATATTATCATATCTCCGAATATCGCACTAAACTGAACTGGCTTCCCATACGCCTTCATCGGAATACTCATATAGTCTCCCTTCTTTATACTATAATGTTTAATCCATCCTCCCTGCGCTATCTTAAGGAACGTTTTGATTTCCTACATTCACTCAAGTCATCAGAAAATCTAATTTTGAAAACGCCTCCACATATCAGTTCGTTCTATGACAAATCGTTTACAGTCCAAGCAGTTTGCCTTTGGAATGCGTTGCCAGTCTCTTTAAAGAAAACACCTTCACTAACTTCTTTTAAATATCAGGTGATTTTTTTTTATCTCTCCAATTGACTGTCGCTGCTATTTTGGTAATATTATTTCTATTGTCCATGTTTGTTGCTTTTAATATATATTTATTTCATTTTATTTTCTTTTTATGATCATTTAATAAATATATGTGTTATATTATATTTTATTTTTTGTTTATGTATGTATGTGTATGTTAATTTTTAGATAATTTAGATGCACCACCGTCAATTATCGTCCCTAAATGTCTCTTCATCCTAACGTTGTCTGAAAGAAATCGCTTTTTAGCGATAAGACCACCCATTGTACATATTTTTAAGGTTTATTGTTGTTTATGTTCTTCATTTTCTTGTTTGGTGTACAATAAAGAGTTATATATCTATCTATCTATGTATATAAAAATGAATCCCTATTTCCCTTGGTCACGGCATCACGCGTGGACGGCTGGACCGATTTCGCTAATTCTTAATGTGATTAATCTAGTGTGTTTAATGTGGTGTTTGACATAAATGGTAGTCGTTTGACAATATCGCTTAAAACAGAGGCATGGGTCCAAATTTTAATAATAAAATAAGTAATTTATAATTTCTTATTGCACAATAGTTGATTTAATCGGAAGATTCGAATTGAATATTCATTGTTAAGGCAGGACAACATCTGTCGGGTCAGCTAGTTATATACACGAGTATAAAACAACAAGTAGTAACAAGAATTGCTCGTTAAAAAGTATTAGATAGATAGATATCAAAACGTATACCTTTGATGTCACTGTCAAAAATGTGACTTCGTTTATTTGACCGTTTAAAATACTAGTTGATTAGCTCTTTATAAGTAACTAGCTGTTCCCGACATGCGTTGCTATGCGACTTTTTTTTATTGTAATTTAAGCCTTCGCCGATGTACGTAAAATAACTCACTTATAGTTTCAGTCAATCGGATATAGAGCTTGGGAGGTTATGAGATAAGGTACAAACTACAAACAAACATTTAGTACATGCTTAGATTTAGTTAGCAATAGTGACACCAAAAAACGAAAAAGGTATCACTTTCAAAAATTATTTTATGAAAATCTAATTTCACACTTCATTTTATCTCTTGATGTGCTGTTACAATTTTGAAAACACTGACTACATGAAACGCTTAGAGCGTAACCATAGCGCGATTCAGGTAGTACAGTGCCATCTATTGAGGTAAAACGAAACTACTTTTCGTAGGAGAATATGAATCAAGTATCAACGGTTGTATACTCTTGGCGTTTTATGTTTTTGTAATTTTTTTTAGCATATAGACATAATGGGTAGACAGTAAAACCGCTACTACTACAGGTGTCTTGAAAGTCACGGTTGTTGCTTGCCCATATCTATTTAAGATATATATAAAAATCTAGCACACCCGGCAAACGTTGTTTTGCCACATTTAGTTTATTATAAACTAAACATGAAAATTTATCGTACTACAATTATTATATTCGATTGCCATCTAGCAACCCTATTCCAACCAAATCCAAATCTGTGGATGAAACAGAATATATAAATCGCTATTAAAAAACAGAGGTTGATCATAGAAGGGTGAAAATATGAAGTTGAAGTATGTATTTGTCAATGATAAATAATAAAATAAAAAAAAATGCTGTCAAGAAATGAAATATAAATATTTAGGGTATGAAAACAAAAAAAAAAACAACTTCACAAAAAGAAACTATTCCAAAACAAACTAATACGCACTTAAAAGAAAAAAATAATTGCATTATTAGACTACTTAAAAGTCAATCAAATTATTACGATAATATAATCTGGTTACAATTATTGTTATTTTTGGAGTCGGTTTCAGCCAACGTAGGCTTGTTATGTAACTACATACATAGTTATAGGTGAGATGTGCTTGTGTCGCACGCGCGACTTTACCAGACGAGAGGCGAGAGCGGGGCCGCGGCGGGAGGGGAGCTGTTAAATGTGTTTAATTATTAAAGTATTCTCGTATTATTATTGCTAGGTATATTGTAGTATTTCCTTGGCTGACACCGACTCCAAAATTAACAATAATTGTAACCATATTATATTATCGTAATAATTTGATTGACTTTTAAGTAGTATGATAATGCAATATTTTTTTTCTTTTTAGTGCGTATTAGTTTGTTTTGGAATAGTTTCTTTTTATGAAGTCGGTTTGTTTTTGTAAATTTTTTTAGTGAATCTGAAGTACACTAACATTTTATTCTGAATATGGGTAGACCTAGTAAACGTGATTACTTAAGATTACATCTGTGAAGTTTACCCTTTTATAAATGAACTAGCTTACCCCGCAAACGTTGTTTTGCCATATTTACTTTATTAAAAACTATGTGGAAGATAGCAGCTCCCGAACATGCGAAATAAAACTCATGTGATCCGTAAAATAGTCGGCAATATTTTAATCCCATAAATGAGATGTCAAAAACCCTAGATTTGTCAACGACTCTATGGATGTGTCATCTCTGTAGTAATATTACACAATGAACACTAAGGAGGGCGATATGGTAATCGCCACATCTATACATGAAAATTTATCGTATTACAATTATTATTATAATGAATATTGAATTGGAACTGGTATGATTAATGAAAAAAAAAACTAAATCTATTAATTAAACTATTTATGAATCGAATGCTTTGAGATACACAACAATTGAACTTTTAATATGAGGCGTGATTCCTCTGAACTATCTGTGATGGACACACACTTCTCAAAAACTAAGTGTAAAAGTTTTCTTAAATATTCCGATTGAATCGACTGTGAAATGTGCACTAAGTAATGATAAATTAATTATTTTATCAATATAATTCCGACCCATGCCTCTGTTTTAAAAGATAGTGTCAAACGACTGACATTTATGTCAAACACCATCAGGTTAGATTAGAAAAGTTAATATGGTCCGAGGAACTTTCTTAATTTTTTCATTCATAAGATCCTTCTCCTGACCATAACAAACACAAACCAAAAAGATTTTGCGAAATCGGTCCAGCCATCCATGCGTGATGCCGTGACCAAGGGAAATAGGGATTCATTTTTGTATATATAGATAGATTTGCCCTATTTAATTTGCATGTAGATCTTTTATCTGGTTTGAATTGGAAAAAAAAAACATTCACTGCAATGTGACTCGCTCTATCCATACATGCACTTAAAAACTGTAATCCTCTGTAAATATAATAGTTTTTTATTGTATATTTAAATTAACCTCAGAATAAGGGCCATTTTAATAGCAGTACACTCACGGATAATTGCAAAATCTATATTTATTTGAATTGAATTTTGCGAAGCTGTAAGTTATCTGTAACAAAGGAAATACGAGTACCTATCCGATCAATAACTCAGATACTGCGTGGGAGATAGCCGTGCAGAGGGGTGCGCCCGGACGGCCCGGGTGACCCGGGCGAGCTGAGCTGGGTACTTACATTGGCATAGCTATACGACCTCTGATAAAGCCATCGAGTTATTAGAATTCCGCTTATCCAATAAGGTTCAAAATTGTGTGAAATCAACTGGAAGTAACAGACAATATTTATTAAAATGCATCGTATTTGTAGACACAATACATGATTTAATCTAAACGTAGTTTATTGCATACAGTCGTTAAATAAAATAATCCAATATCCAACATGTTTTGTAAACATTGTAACCAAGCAAAGAGTTTGACATAATAAAGGTTCAATCGATGCGCTAGGCAGAGAGGCTATGTACCTTTACGCTTTCATCTCTTCCATCCCCCTTTGTCATACCAAATATGGGAAAAGTTCATTTATTATTGGAATACCTATATAAGTAAATCATTTAATGTAATTTCGTGAGTAATTGACGTTAGTGTGTTTAACGATAGTGTTTCGTGGCCATTACAGACTTTGGCATTTAAAGCTTTAGTAACTTTTTTATTCATTCGAACCCTACCTGTTACACAAACAGCAGATGGTACCGTTCCGCCAAATAAAGGGGAACTAAGTGAAATAACACCGGTGATTAGCATGCCGAACAATCTGGCAAAGCAACGTTCTCTCGTTCAATTCGTTTCATTTAGTCTACTTATAAGACTCGTTGCCATATGTGCTATTTTATTTTATAGGGTTCCATAACGTAATGGCGAAAAACTGAACTCTGATTATCTCACCATCGTCTGACCGTAACTCATAGCCATTATATACGCAGAGTTTTTTTCGAAATTAAAATTAATTCATTCAGTGAAGGAATGGAGAATGAAGTAGTAAGGTTACAAAAAAAAAATGCCTTTCATAAGTGTACGAAATAAATAAATAATAATATGATAAATATTCTAAGACATTCTTTACACAAAGCTATCTCGGTCATAGCGGTCCTAAACTAAGTCGAGCTTGTACTATGGAAACCAGATAACTGATATACTACTTCTTTCTAATTACATACTTATACAGGAATATTTTTAAGCAATGCGCAAAAAAGGTTTGGTTCAGCATCAGTAACAGAACACATTTCCATTATTTGTTTAATTTTTTTATTTGTATTTTTTTTTCGACTTTAAAATCAATAAGCAATGGACACTATCTATTCATAATAATATCAAAGGGCGCGCGCGCCGTGCGCCGCACGCGGCGGTAGAGCCAGCTGTTGCCAAGGCTATGGCTGGGGTGGGCGACCGACCCGACCGACAGAGTAGCCATAATATCAATTTTAAAGTCTATATCTTTCGTTAACGATAACTTTATTTTTTTGTACTAAAACTTACAAAATGAAAATGAGGTGTTTAATAAAACTCATTTAAGTTTAATATATATGCATATCTATATATATGCTACTATTATATATATAGATATTTAAACCCAGACACAGAACAAACATGTTCATGCACACAAATATTTGTCCTGATTGAGAATAGAACCCGCGACTGTCGGTTTGGCAGTCAGAGTCGCTAAATGCCAAGCCAACTGTCCTGTCAATTAGTAATATAGTGAGAGTACCATAAGATAGGACTTCAAAATGGATATGAGGCTTTTCCTGCATTTTTTATTTAATTAAATTGTTTTTAGTGATGCGCTTTAACGGCTAAAATTATGTGCCTTTAAGTTTTAGCATCCATGGTGTGGAAAATCCTGAAAAAAATAACAATAGCAATTTATAAAATTAGAAATTTTAAATAACAGTTTCCACGATAATTTATTTGAGTAAAAAAAATCTTATTAACGAATTTAAACAATATAAACACTGTTAAAAGGAACCATTTAATTGCAATTAACTTCAAAAAAATATTCACCCCGCAGTTTTACTCGCATTGAACTTTATAATCCTTTTTTAATGGACCTCCGATTAATACGCATCTACAAATATTATTCATATTATAATGAGGATAACGATAGCTTCTTGTTGGCTTATGATCAGTGAATATTTCACTTCCGTACTCCGATTTTAGATACGGCATAATAAACCTTTTATTTGCCTCCATTTTCGTCTAAGAATTAAATCTCTTATTTAATTCTCGATTTAGTTTAACATTTTACACAAAACAATAAAACTGCTTTATCCACCCGAAGAAAATGTTATAAAATAATGATGTAGGTACCTACGATAAATGTATACTTTATTTTTTTATCCCGGATATTATGTCAAAAGTGTTTGCGGAGTTTAAAGATAATTAATTAATTAATGAGATATATTGAGTAGTCGTTGGAAAAATTTAACAACTTAGTGAAGAGAAATGGTTGTCTGGAAGAAATTGCTTTTTAGCGATAAGACCGCCAATTGTACCTTTATTTAAGTATCAATTCTGTACCATACTTCTTTCAGTGTACAATAAAGTATATTTATTATTATTAAGAGAAAGGTAAGTTTTATTTAAGAAAAAATATTTTTGTCATTGTCTTACCTTTGTAATTCAAGGTATTTCATATTATCAGCATATTTCAAAACGACAATGTTCTAAATAAATAAAAAAACAGTTTTTGATTAGCTTGAAAGGCACTTTTTATTATAATTTTCCAAGATTCGATTTTTTATGCTTTCAAAATCTACAAGAACATTTATAAAAGTATGAATCAATAATCTAATGAGACATCAGTCAAATATTACATTGATATGATGACAAAGAAAAGAACAAAGGATTATGTGTTAAAGTAGAGATATCGTTGTTGCTATCCGAGGATGTATTAATAGATAAAATCAAATATGATGGAGCATGCGCACAACAAGGGTTGAAGGAAAGGCGCCATAGCTACCAGCAGACTTGGAGATTATTCTAGTCTCGGTTTACGCTCGGACACCACGCAGTCAGGAACTTTAAAGTGTATCTACGATTTATCACATACGTAGTGAAAAGCATCTTCATCAATCTTGCAGTGACTGAGAGAGTAGGTACGTATAATCATTATTACATTGATATAAATTTAAAAATAAAACTTTATTTGAACTTTAATTACTTATAAATTGAGATCTATTACATATTTTTCTTGGATTAGTTACATTATTATATTGCCTTTCTTAGATATCATATTTATATAGCTAACAGATGGGGTAGAATAATTAAATTTTAACTTTTGTTGTTTCGTTCCAAAATTGCATTTATATTATACTTTTCCTTTTCCTTGCACAGGAGAGGTAGGGCACAATAAACCCACGAAAATGTATAAATAAATTTATCTTGTGACGCTTACAACGTCGGATACTTTAAACGAAAAAACATCTTTATTGTCTCGATTAGCGATCATAGGTAAATTGACTTCACTTGTTGCTGTGGCGTTCTTAGCCACCGCCTCCGCCTCCATCTGAAGGCGAGCGTCAACGCCAACGCTAACGAATTTCTCTTTGGTTCACACCGCCAGGGGGTCGCCGGTAATCGATCGAGGCCGAGCACCGATAGCTCGGCCCGGGCGAGATGGTAGTCGCGACCCGGATATACCTGTCCTAGCGTACAGCGCATGTCATTCATATTGATTACTGAAGCATACTTTGAAGCAGTATACGAGTATGTACATACATTATTGCCGATTGATTTTTGTTAAGGTGTTACTATTTTTCAGAAATATGCCGGGCCGTCCTAGAGGCTATAGAAGGAACTCTGCCAAGCGCAACGAAAGGAATCAGGAAAGGAAGAGAAAAAGACGTTACAAAAATTTTTTACACCAATGCGAGCAGGGGTTTCGGGTACGTATATCTAAATTTGGTCATTTTCTTTATATTTCAGCTGCTCGACCTGATATAACTGCTGTGCTGTTACATACTTTTTCTACCTGACGTGTAACTATCTTTAACTAAAATCAATTTCAGTACTAAGCCCAAAAAATTGAGAAACTTTTCAGCATTCACTTCAGCTAATCGTTTGTTGAGAATCATAAATTAAATATATATATATTTTTTACAAAATTCCGATAGGTTGTTAAGCTATTGGCTATATTACTGTAGGACCGCCGTTGTCTCAGAGTTTAAGCAATGAGATTTATTTTAATAGTTTAGATTTTTTAGGTTACTTGCGAAATACACGTTAGAAGGGTTTCTATCGCAAATAAAGTTAGATCCAATAGTAGGGGAGCCCAAGCGGGGATTTCGGGATTTACTAAAGCGCGGCAGATTAATATACAGGGGGATACCTTGTACCCGGTTAAGTACCTCCACAAAACATGAGGCCCATATATAAGGCCGCCCGTGGAGGATACAGGATCAGATTAGTAAAAAAAAATTGACCATCAGAAATTCTCGAGCGCGTCAGATTAAGGTAGGGTGAGTTAATTACTTCCTAAAAAGTGTATATTCCACTAATCTGACAATTTGAGAGTGACGTAAAGAAACGTTAGGGCAGCAAAGTTGTAAAAAAAAACGTCATCTCGACATTCTCGAGCGTAGCAAATTTTTTTTTTATTTTGAAGGAAATAATTCAAGAATAATGAAAAATATATAATCTGACGATTTCCGCAAGCCGAAATAACAAAAATTCGTCGATAAAGTTAAATGCGTGCAGCTGCGTGATGCCTACATTTCCTTCTCCGCGTTTCTATTCCTCTCTCACTCTTTCTCTATCTATTACTCTCTCACTCCGTCCCCACTCTGGTTTCTGCTGCCATGACGCCATCACAGCTGATCATAAAGACTCGTTCGTGGCATACAGTATGTGCGCATGTAACGTGTTTCCAACGTTTTGGCTTTTTTTGCTATTTTAATATTATTGGTGTGAATGAAAGTTCATAAATATTTAATATGAGTGATATTAATTTAAAATGTGTATTTTGTGGTGAAAGTACCTTACAAAAACAATTAAATTTACAGTAGAAACATTAAAAAAATGTGTAAATATTTCGGAATATCGTCGGAGCAAGCCGGTTATCCGAAAGTCTCGAGGAACATATGATAACGAATTGTCGATGGAGCTTGAAAAACCACGTCTATCGCCACCAAGCTGGTCAAAATCGGTTGATTCGTTCGAGAGATATCGTGAACGAAAGAAACCCGAAAAAGTGTTTTTTCGGGATTACTCCGAAATTTGTGGTTCGATCAATTAAAATGGCTAACCGCGTGAAAATTGGTTGATCCATTCAAAAGTTATTGCGGTTTGAAAATTCCAAAAATAGTGTTCTATGAAACTTCTATCAGACTTTCGAGCTGGGAGAGAAAATCAAATGCATAGAAGTATTATTTCTTTGAACTCAGCGAGCTCAAAATATCACATAAATTATATTTTGAGCTCAAAAATGTCATAGGTACAATTTTAAGCGCCCAGGAATGGAATTAGCGGGAAGTTGCAGGGATGGCCTTTAAGGTGAACCGTTTTTATATTTTTTTTTTGTCAGATCGGGCGAATCCCTCTAGATAATCGTCAGATTATGAGACAGTTCGTTTAGAACATAAAGATGAATATATATCTTAATCTGACGCGCTTGAGTATTTCAAAATGGCGAATTTTTTTTGCACATTATGAAAATGGCCGCGAGTTTGCGTCCCATCGAAATCGTCAGATTAGTGAGTGATAGCTTTTTTTTGGTGCACTTAACACTCCCTTAGAAAATCTGACGCGCTCGATAATTTTTTTTTTTTTTTCATTTTCAACCCTTACATACAACCACCCGCATCATGCAAACGATCAGATTAACATACATACATTATTACAAATACGTAGGGCATTGATGCTATCAATATCTGATGTGCTCGAGGATGTCCATGCAACAGTTTTTTTTTACATATTTAAAAATTTATAGCCGCTTCCCCCACCCATGTAAAGGTATATATCATTTAACATTTTTTTCTTGTTATCATCTAAGCTTTGCAACCCAATAGGTCTCTACGACGCTCGAGTAAATCCCCATTTAGCATCGTGGGCTCCCCTACTACAAAGAATCCTATTGCAATATACTCTTAAAAATGTTTTAAAACCTGAACAACCTGCAGTCGTTCAAAAGATAGCAATTGCGAAATTCTCTTTATGAAATATTATCTATAAGAGAAAGTAATATGGAAATAATGCAATTGCGAAATTATTTAATTATTTTTCTATTTTTTTTCGATTTTGTGCCAAAAGCGATAGTTTTAAATTAAAATAAGTTTTTAAAAAAGACAGTCTGAAAACTTTGTTTCTACTTATCTTTTTGTATTTAATAAATATTTTATTGTTAACTAATAGACGGAAATATGTGAGGCAGACTGCAATGAAGATGGAGGATTTACAATGAATACACCCTTAAAAATAAACAAAAGAAGGAAAGACGAAAAATGTAAATATCCCTTGAGTGTTATATAAGACCGTCTCAAATTTTTGCGCACTTCGATACTTTAATATCTGAATAGTTTATTTAATTATTTTATTCATTGGTAAATGAAACAGATAAAAGATAATTTAAATTTCCTATTTTGGTACACGCACCTATTTCCATAATATTTTCACTTAGTCAAGAGAAGATTTTAAATATCAAGACCTTTCTAAGTGTTGAGTTTTACACCCCTTATTTTGATTTATTTACTAAAGAATGTCACTAGTATGGCAATAAAATCGAAAACAGGATTTAATATAAATAATATTAAGTAAAGCCCCCTATTTCCGTGTAAAAAATCCATTTGCCCGGGGTATTTGGTTTCTTTTTTCGTCGGTAAAAAATATGAAAATGAATGAATTATGCCAGACAAATAATCAAAATACCGCGAAGTATCAGTCGCGTATTTTACAGCAAAATAGATGCGAACTTTTTGCCATCAAAATAAAACTGTAAAAGTCATTTAACAATATACCAGGGGGCAGGGCTTTCTCTTCTTGAAAACCACTCCGAAACTGGTGCGTTTACCTTAGATATTTTTTAATTTTTTATTAGAATACTTTGAATAGTTACTGAATCAAAAATAATTCTTAAATTGGATTGGGAGCCATTACGAACATTCTATTAAATCAATATAGTATAACTTAAGCTTTTACTGAGGACTCGCCATAAGTGACAAAGTTCGTGAAATAAGAAATGGAACCGATTGCATTTTAATATTTGTTTTCTATCGATTTTAGAATTATACATTTCGCACGTAGGTACTTAGTTTTTTACAAGTATTGAAATAAAATATATTTCTGCATGTTTCCAACAACGCATCGTTCTTTTAAAAAGTCTTATAATTATTGACCATTTGTGACACAATATTGGTCTGAGTGAAATGGAACGATTGCTTTTTTTGCTGACTTCAAAACAATAGATACCTAATTTTTTGTGTTATTAGAGTAGCTGTGTCTATATTTAATACTTTTCTAGCCACTTACCGCGACTTAGCTCGGTTAGCACTTATTTATTTGTTACGCGAGGTTTTATAATGTGCACGAGATTTTCCTGATTTCATTCACAGATATCGTCATAACGGTAATTTATTTTCGCAAACCTTGGTACATAATCCGTCTCTATATTGATGAAAACCGTATGAAAAACCCTTCTGAAAAGTACGAACAAACACAAATCCGGCGCGCTGGGGGACTTTAATTTATATATCAATTATTCAAAAATTACATGGCATTGTGAGAATTATATCTCCATTTACACAAAAATCATGTAAATCAATTGATATTTGGCGAAGTTTATATCTTAATCGCGGTACTTTTAACTTGAGATACTTTTGATATTTTATTAGATTTAAAATAATAAAGGAACATGCTATTGTTAGACACAAGAGTACCGGGTAATGGCAGACTCCCGCTATAGGCAAATAACAATACAGCCCTTTACTGAATCATTAATGAAGACTAAATGAAATTAGGCCAATCAACAGCATTTTATGTTGTTAATTTCTGAATGCGGACAACGCATTTATAGTTTGTTTTTGATACCCACTCGGTAGTCGCTTCCCACAGTGGTAGCCAATACCGCTTCTATCTGAACTTTATGATAATTCTATGAATTGTAGTACGAAATCTACTTACACTTATCTTGCAACTTAGTGCTACTGCTTCAGTTATCCCGGGCGTATGTATGGCAATCCTAATAAATATTATTAAAGTTAAAGTGAGTTCGTTTGTTAGTTTAATTGTTATCTGTTGAAGCCACGATGGCACAACCGATTTCAATGAAATTAAACCTAGGCTTTAGTGTAGTGAGGATATGGGATATTTACTCTTTTCCCAAGAAACCTCAAGACTCCTGGGGAACTCGGATGAAATATGGGATAAATATAAAGAAAAGTATGTAAATAAATAACTTAATATATTCATTTATTTTCAGCCAACCCCTGGGCCATCCGCTCCGCTGTCCCCTGGGCCACCCGCTCTGCCGTCCCCTGGGCCGTCCGCTCAGCCGCCCTTTGGCCCGTTCTCTTCGCCGTCCCCTAGGCCGACCGCTCCACCGGTCTCTCGCCTCCGAACCACTTTCAAGCCATCCAAGGAAAGACGTCGCGAAAGGGTGCTGGTGGAAGAGATGGGCAACATGTTCATTACTAAATTTTCAGGCAAAAGGTGCAAGTTAGTATCTGGATAATGGTCAAATATTACGGCCTACAATCCTCCAAGCTGTAACTGACATTTACACTTAGTAAACCTAAGAACACGCTATGATTGCTTGAATTTATACCACTGAATGGCCAAAGTACATAATGTGCAATATCCGATTATGTATTTTTATCGTACTCTGTTCGTACAACTCTACCACTACCTCTAGTTGTAGGGTGGCTATTCCGAAGCTTCTATGCGTAAATTTCTTAGAAAATGCAATTTACTAAGACTGTAGTTAGTAACTTAGGATTAGTCCATACATGACACTTTCAAATATTTATAATTAATGTCATCTTTTTATTCATAGCACCAGATCGGTTAGATTCGAATGCTGCGTTAAAGCGAATATACAAGACGCATGACGCCATGTCCCCGACGAGAGTGGTAAGTACATACAACATTTAGTTTGTCGAAAATTTATATGACTTCACATTTTGAAAATTTTAATCGCATACACTTTTTTTCTAGCACTAATGCCTTAATTAAGTCTTAATAAAAAAACTGTGAAAAATAAAATTATTTATGGATAAATATGACTTATTTTTCAATATTATTTTGGCTTTTCCTGTACTTTATTCACATCATTGCATAAAAATGACAGTGGCAAATTAAATTGTACTTCAGCCACCGTTAGAGAAACATATTCACCTGTAACTCGACCGGCTTGTTTTGTTGGCTCGGTGGTACGACACCCTGAGTGCCACGCCACATGTCGTGGGTTCGATTTCCACACAGTACAAACATTTGTGTGCATGAAAATGTCTCTTTGTTAAGTGCCTGGCTCTAAATATCTAAAAAGTAGTATATTAGTTACAAGGTTGGCATAACACTGCTCAAATTCTACAGATTCGTCGGACGACACAGTTTCCAGGGATCGGGCCCCCCGACGAAGTAGACTATATTTTGGTAGTTTACCCGCAGAGGTAATTTAGAATTTTAATATTGTTATACAGTTTGCAAAGTGAAATAATTATGAAGTACGCCGTAGATATTGCACACTCGCCTGTATTATTTGTTTCATACTAGCATATAGCGTGGCGACGTTTGAATACCGGGTATTGCGAACTGGATTCGTGCACAGACGTATGCGTATTTTTTTAAGTGAAAACTTATTTATCGGCCTTGAGCATTTTTCTTGAGATGGGTATAAAATGTTTAACTCGCGTCAGGACACGTGACCTGACCGAAAATTCTTAACACGGTAAAAATGGACAACGTTAACGTTTAAGTTTTCAGTTCTACCGGCACTCCCGGAGTGAAATTTTATTTTATTAGTACTTAAAAATATATCCATAATCTGTAACGTATATATATGGGATTTGACATAGTTGTACAAAATGTCGACATAAGACATGAGGAACAGCAGCAGTAGGTAAAAATAAACCTGTGTCGTAGTAGTAGTTATCTACACTAATATTATAAAGAGGAAAGATTTGTATATTTGTATGTAACGAATAAACTCAAAAAGTACTGGACCGATTTTAATAATTCTTTTTTCATTAGAAAGCTACATTATCACTGAGTAACATAGGATATATTTGTTTTTTTTTTAAGTTAGAGATCCATACTAAAACTCCAATAATGTAACCCAAGGTGTGAAAAAATTACCAAAAAGCTTTCTTACATCGCGTGCGCTGCGAAAACTATTGATGAGAGAATGAACAAACTAATGTAGAATCCCTCGGGAACGCGTGTGAAACCGCGGGGGGCAGCTAAAATAGGATAAATATAGACCTAATACAATCCCTATTAATATTATAAATGTGAATTTAAGTTTGTTTATTACGCTTTCACGCGAAAACTACTTAACCGATCATCATGAAACTTTGTACACATATTTTTGGAGGTATTAGAAGGAACATAGTATACTTTTATCTCGGGAAAATGGAACATCCTCCGGGAACGCGAGTGAAACCGCGGGGGACAGCTAGTGCTTTATAAACTTCATTCCTATAATTAGATTATACTCATTAAAACCAAGCAGATGTGTAGAAAAACTTCTTTAATTACTATGACAATTATAGTTGGAACGCGTGTACCATCCTCGACTGCATCGTCACTTTCCATCAGGTGAGATCCAGTCAAACGCGCTCAAGATTTTATAAAAAGAAAAACAAAAGTATCCACGTACCCGTGGTGGCTATGCGCCGATCGCGTTTACCGTTTCCGGGGTGCAGCCCTAACCGTTGTCAGAGTCATCGGAGCTGCTGGAGCAATCGGCTCGGGTGATGTTAAATGCTGTGCGCGCAAGTAATCGTTCGAATACTTGTCCCACATTAACCGTTTTAATTCCACTTTTACCTTTCGTAGTCTGTCGTAATGAAAAAAAGTATTGCGACTTTCCGGAGTTATATACCCAACAAATAAAATTAATAGCTCGATGAATGTAATTGAAGGGAATGAAGAGAATTGTTTTATCAATATATAAAAAAAATCTGATTACAGAAAGCGGCAAAGCCGACCCATAATTCTATGGTAAATGATCTTCAGTTTAATTATTGTTCACGTATGGTAAATGTGTCGAAAACCCAAATGGAATTGAGAATAAGAACTACTGGCTCTACAGCACCAGACTTTACTACTACAGGTACATGTACATATCATTATATTATATACACTTTGCATCTGAATTGGGCTGATATAAAAATTTTATACCAGCCCAGGGTAGTAGATTTTCACCTCGAGCGATCTAGAGTCACCTGCATCCAGCGGCAAACAGCGACTCTGACCAGGTCCACCTATTGAAAGATCGTTCCACTGGGAACTTTCCAGTATTTTCCATACTTCCATTGATATTTATACATTAGACGTTATTTTATACATTAGTATAATGAATAAACTGACATGATCATGCACACAAATGTTTGTCCCGGGTTGCAATCGAATCCACGACCTGCAGTGTGGCAGTGAGGGTCTCTTACCACCAAGCCAACCGATCCGTTAAGTCTACTTAAAGTTTTAGTGCATATCATTAAGCTACAGCATGTTTTGCTTTTTCATAATTATAATTGATTGAATCAATAACATTGTTTTTTTTTCAGCACTAATAGATTTACCTCTGCAAGAACCCCCAGTTAACATGAACACAATAGTTGAAATAGAACGCATGACTCTACACAAACCAACGTAAGAACCTTTTTTTTGACCTAAGGTAACTTTAATCTTCTCTGCCTGCCCTGGCCCCTCATTGATCTCAATCTCTTCGCACTTTTAGGCTTATGGGTGTAGCTTCGCACGAATTGCCAGCTAGGTTAGATCCTACAGATGGATCAGAACGCATGTCCTCAAGGAAAAGGTAAGTACCTAAAGTTTTTTATAGCTAAGAAACTTCATTCATCTCTGCCATTAATCTCAATCTCTTCTCGCCCTTAGGTCTCATCATGTAGCTCCGTACAAACGGGCTGCTGATATGGATTTTGCAGCTGAATCGGAAGGCGTATCCTCAACAAAATCACGGTAAGTACTTTTTTTTATTCAGCTAAGATACTTCAGTCATCCCTGCCTGCCCTGCCCCCTCATTAAACTTAATCTTTTCTCACTATGCAGCCCTCCAAATGAAACTGCGCACAGATGGTCACCGAATATGCAGATCACAGCTAGAAAGGATCGCGCGTCCTCAAACAAAGTAATGTAAGTATGTACCTATCTTTTAATAGCTTAGAAACTTCAATCCTCTCTGCCTGCCCTGCTCACTCAATTATCTCAATCACTCCTCACTTTTAGAATTTATAGCGTACCTATCGTATACTTGTCTCCGAAAAATAGTATATCGTCTCGAAAGTTACGAGTAACTCAAAAAGCCCAATCAATACCTACGTATGAATCGTTCTCTTAGATTACTTCTGCTCTGTGAATCACGTATTAATTTACTTAACTGATTTCAGTCGACACGTCAGATTTTTAGGAAATCCAGGTGCATCAAGAATGTCTGCTCAGGTGGGTATTAAACATAATGTTTTTTTATGTTAATATGTCATAGTTTGGGGTCATATAATCGTTAGGTAGAAAACACCGATCCGAGTTCAACAACTTTCGAATATACGTATTCACCACATAATTTTTTTGATGAAGGAAAGAATTTTATTAAATATTAGAGCTCTTAGTGCAGAATTGAAGCAAGAAAATACTACCACCTTACCCATTTCCGCCGTGAAGCAGTAATGTACTACTGTGTTTTGGTTAGATAGGTAACGGGCCCGGTGAAATTACATTAGAGAGTTATAGACATAAGAAAAGGAGAATGTCGAAGTCGCATTGAAAGGCGCAAACTCCGCCAGTATATATTATAGGTATCTAAATATAAATGTTTGTATCTCCTCTTTTGTCACTCACCTGTAGCATCACGGCTTAAAATTTACAATTTTGTTCGTAGGACATCCTGGCTGATGTCCGCAGGACGATTTTGGGAGATAACTTCGGAGAAGCCGCAACCTCTTCCGCGGCCTCTTCCGAGGCCTCTTCTGTGGTCCCATCCGCGGCACCCTCCGCGGGCCCCTCTGCGTGCCCCTTCGCGGGGCCCTCCGCGGGCGCCTCCACTGCCCCTTCCGCGGGTCGCTTCGCAGGCTACTTCGTACGCACCTCCGCGGACTACTCCGCGAGCCCCTCCGCAGGCCCTTCCGCGGGGCCTTCCGCGGGCTACTCCGCGGGCCCCTCCGCAGGCCCATCCGCGGGGCCTTCCGCGGGCCCTACCGCAGGTCCTTACGCAGGCTACTTCGTGCGCGCCTCCGCGGGCTCCTCCGCGGGACGTTACGCGGGCCCTTCCGCGGGTCCTTACGCACGCCCATCCGCGGATCCTTACGCGGGCTACTTCATGCGCCCTCCCACAGCCTTTTCCGCGGGCCCTTACGCGGATGTTGATGATGATGATGAAAAGCCAGGCATCTCACCATTGGCGCAACAAAAAAATGAACGGGATGCGCTCAGATTTATGAAGAACCGTTATCGTCGTGAGTAAGTTCTGAAGCCAAGCATCTATATAAGTAGCTAACGTATAGTATGTAACTAGCGTACCCCTGCGGTTCCACTCGCATTTTTTATGTCAACAACAGCGCCACCTACTGGGCCAACAATAGCTAAATGCCATCGAGGTGCCCCCTAAATATATATATATATATATATATAGAGATTTATTTTGGAATAAAAACGCAGTATTGTCCGATACCTATTATACGTACCTAATATATCGGTTTTCGTAGTAAGGGATTTCTAAATCTAATCAGATAATTTTAGCGTATAAAGAATGTCCCAGTATATTTTGTGTCTCTATCGTTCAATATGTTATTGTAACAACTCTGCCATAATCTTCTATTTAATTAACCCTTAGTTCTTCTTCGTTAGTGGGAGCCACGTGCAATGTCTATTTCTATAGGTTCTTGAATTATACAAAGAAATTAATTATTACAGAAGCAGCGATGATGATTTATCCAGTGATTAATTGCGCCCAAGCATTTGAATCCAAGATTGAGCACTACACACACAGCTTGTTGCAAAGAAGTAAGTCATTAGAGGAAGTGGCGAAATTCCAACATCTCTTTGAGAAGTCCTCTTAACATTATAATATAAGTTAAAGCCCATTAATATTAACAGGGGTAATAATTGTAGTAAGTTTTCATTATTATTATTGATGTTAGAATAAGGATTGTAAAATATTACAGGGGAGCCATCTGTTATTCAAATATTTTTTCTATGATTTATGGTAATTTACTTCTATAATACGGAATTATTTTTGCTTCTCAAATATTGTTAATGTCTTAATTCGGTTCTTCAATGTATTGTTTAAGGTTTTTATGTGGTCCAAATTTGATTAATGATAGATAATAATGTTTAAACATTAAATGTCATTTTTAAATATTTGGGTAATCCTTTTTTAATGAGGTAACTAAATGGTTTATAAAACAAATAGTCCAACAGTTCAGGGTTTTAATTTAAAATTAAAAAAAATTACGTAAGCTGCCATATTCTTGCCATTATAATAGCCGAACTGATTTTAACATCATCTATTTAGATGCCGCATTGGCCGCCTTCACTCCAGTGGCCCTACAATTTTATTATCATTTTAATAAAAATCTATGAATAATAATGTGAAATTTTTGAAGATGCGAATCGTCATTATACACTATATAATGGCAAGAAGATGTTTGAATGATAGTAAAGAAACGAAATGTTCAACGAACTATTGAAATAATTGATTTAATTAAGGCTCAGCACTAAAACTTTTAGACATTACTTAAACTATGTTTTTTTTTGTATATGGCTTTCATAAAGATGACTCTTTACATGAGTATTAAACAACTTGACTGCAATCTAATATTGCTATGATAAAGCATTACAATTTGTAGCCCTTGTAATATATACGCATCATAACAATTTAATACAGTAAGTTACATTTTAATGATTTCTATTCATAATAATGGCCGTAAGTTAGATAATAAAATGACTATTCCTAAATATTGTACTGATCCCACCTACAGGGATAAAAAAAAGTTATTATATTCAATGTGTCAATTTTTTGGAAGTTCATTAAATTGTAGATGTAAGTATACCACTTTACTATTTTACAACCACCTTCTGATATCAAATGCTTTAATGGCGAAATTACAAGAACCTAGTCCTAATGAAACGAATATAATAGTTGTATTTTGAAATTTATACTAGTACCACTATAAAAATAGATTTTGGAAATTTTTATCGATCAAGCACGGCTGTGCCCTGTACCCCAAGCACAAATGTATGTCTCAAGCGAAGCATCATCGTATAGAGTGCGTCAAAATCCTGGTTTTTATGGAAAATGTGATTGAACACAGCCGTTAACGTGGCGTTGCGCGATGTAAAATTTTCAAATGCTCTGTTTTTAGCGCACACGAAACGATGACGCTGCGCTTACGACAGACGTTCGTGCTTAGTGCCTCTGCATTGGGTTGGCACAATATACATGTGTATATGTACTGAGTAATGTGTATTATGTAATGATTAAGTATAGCTTAGGCCATGGTTTTTCAACCAATATGAGTTGCTTTCATTTATTTGTAATTATGTTCTAAATTTCAATTGTTACTTTGAATTTAATCATCATAACAGCACAAATTAGTTTAGTTCGATCAGGGTTAATATGAGTTCATTTTGATGCTTTTAATATTGGTATTTAAATAACTATAGCTATATTGTATTTTGTCTGTGGGTTTTTTTATTCTCTTAGCATTTTATTGATATTATAATATGTGTAATAGGGTGGTCCTTATTCCTTAGAAAAAAATGTTTTTCTTTCATACACCATTTTTATATACCATAAGAAAGTATTTCAGTAATTTCTTTGAATTTTTTAAATGACATTTAGAGGCTACTAACATTTGAATTTTAAATAAAAACTCGAAATCTGTATTTGTTAGATTATTTTATTTTAGTAATTAAGACATAAAAAATATTACAAAATTATTGTTGTTGTTATAAATTAAGATATTATGTAGCGACCTCTAGATCTTAACAAAAAAAAAAAACTTATTTCATATTTAGAGGTATATAATCAAATGAGAAAGTGCCACGGGGATCATTTAAAAGTCGAAAAATAAGGACCACCCTAATGTGTAACTAACTAAGTGTGACTAATAATAATATGTGTAGATTGCATTCGATTTAATAAAAAAATAAAACTGGAAAAAATTTTTGCTTTTCATTAAAATCCCTTCTTAAAAAATTCCAACTTTATTCACTTGCAAACATTCCAAATAAATTTGTGCAATTGCCAAGTCACAATATATTATAAAATTTTTCAATTTAGCTAACAAATCTAACTTGGATATATTACAAAGATATACAAAAAACTCTAGTTATTAGATTTATTCTGAACTGGAAGCCATTTTAAGTACAACTTCCGCGGAATGGCGTCATGAAAAGGATAGGCTGACCAATCAAGTTACTTTACCAAAATCTCTCTCAATTTCCGATATATAGAGTCTCCTCGCCTTAAAAGATGGCTGGCTAATGTCAAGGTATTGTCAAAAGATCTAGTTAAAAAATAATCTGGAATATTTTTGGAAATGAAGCTTTGTCCACCTGTTGGTAAGTGGCCACCGCCGCCTATGAAGCTTTGCAACACCAGAGCATCGCCAATGCGTTATCGGCCTTAAGAAATGAAGTTGTTAATTCTCATGTAGCTGTAATTTCACCGGCTCCCTTACCTTTTTAAACGAAACACACTACTGCGTCACGGCGGAATTGGGTAAGGTCGTAGTAGTCTGCACTAGAAGCTCTACAACTCAATAAAATAACGTCGTTAGCCTGATAATGCGTCTAAAAATTACAGATAGTCTTTAAAGAAAGGAAAATATTGATAGATCGATTAATCAATGTAAATTAAACGGTAGACTTCACACACTAGGCTGCACAATTTTTCACGAGTACAAAACTTGGCTTGCAAACGGTTTTTGATAGGATGCAAATTAGTTTTGTATCTCAGTTCTTAATGAACATCAGCCACTGCTTTGAGTATAAAATAAACAAATAAATAAAAATAAAAATGCCTTTTATTTCATGCATTAAATATTCTAAATTATCAATTTTTTTTTGCATAACACTAGTTACAATCATGAAAATTTGCTTTATGTATAGTCAGTGATAAACCGATGAGCATACTGGGTGTCAGGGAAACGCTTCCGAAAACGAAAACAGGTGATAAGGTTGCTGATTGTGAATACAAATCCATGAAAAAAAAACCGATTTTTTTTTGTAAATTTTTGGATTTTTTCTTGCATTATTTACAGAAAAATGTATCAGAACAATTAAATGAAACGATTATTTTATGTTAAACACGTATTTTAAACTTTTTCTAAAAAAAAGCAATGTAAAACACATTACTAATCAGCTGACGGGCGGTTATTGAACTCCAGCGCACTGCCCCGGCCGAACAGCTTTGACGTCACAGTGCGGGCGAATGCAATGTATGAAAGAGAGGACTATCTCTTTCACCGGGCATGTGATAAGTGTGAACAGAGGTGTCAACTCTCTGGAGTTTTGAATTGTGCCTACGCATCAGCTTTCAATGACAAATTATTTTCTACTTGGTTCAAAATTACGTAAATGTTACTCGAGACTTAGTATTTAATTCAATAAGAAGATTCTTTCGAAGAATCCTCGGTAACATTTTATTGAATTAAATACTAAGTCGCGAGTAACATTTGACGTAATTTTGAACCAAGTAGAAAATAATTTGTCATTGAAAGCTAATGCGTAGGCACAATTCAAAATGTCGCCCATCCTAATTGCCGTACGTACGTACCTAACCTACCACTGAATGTGTTCGCTCGTGCCGTGTCATTGACCGCGAGAGTTGTCCGCTTTTCATTGCGTGTTAATGAAATATCACATCTTTAAAAACACATTTGCGGAGAAAATTTTTATTTGTATTCATTTAAGTTTAGGTAGTATATTAATTACCTCCTGGCTTCGGGAGCGTTTCCCTGACACCCAGTATTAAGTTAATTTGTAGGTAAAGTAGGATAAGGGTAATTGAAAATGTAAAATATAAGGGTTCCATAGTAAACAAGGAACCCGTATACTCTTGGTAGTAAAAAGCTACTTTTTGCTATGATTATACAAATTAATCAACCGGCCCAAAGACCGGAACCGGATTTTTCCGTAGGTAGTAAGTTAGGCTGATCCGTCACGCTCTGAGGTGAAAGGCTCGAACGGGTGAACTCGGGACCGCCGTGTGTACCCGAGCGAGAGAGATACAGTCAGCTGATCTTCACTGTTGTGTCGCTTTGTCTAGTATTTTCATTTCACACGTAATAATTGTCTTTATTAATTTAATAGTTATTACGTAATAATAACTATTTTGACAATTATTTGGTTTACATTGTGAGGTTAGTGTATGTAGTTTGCGGTATATCGTGCTAATATTATAAATTGAAAAACATCATAAAAAACACTACTATTAATTTTAGAGTAGTAGAGCTCTTAGTGCAGAGTTCGTCCGGGGAAGTACTTACCACCTTACCCATTTCAGCCGTGAAGCAGTAGTGCACTTGTATTACTGAGTTTCGGTTAGAAAGGTAAGGGACTCGGTGAAATTACAGGCACATGAGTCTTAACAACTTCACGTCTCAGGGTCGACAGCGTATTAGCGATGCCCCTAGTGTTGCAAATGTCCATAGGCGGCGGTGACCACTTACCATCAGGTGGAGCGTCAGCTTGTTTGTCTACCGATGTGGTATAAAAAAAAATATTTAACAATAATAATTTTAGTGTAAAATTACGATTGCCAATGAAGTTTTCACTTTTGCCGTGTGGTCTTAAGCACACAGATATTGTGTGTGATTTTCATATAAGAAAATTATACAAACTAAAATTCTAAGCATTAGCAATTTTTTACTTAAACAACCTAATACGAATTAAAAAAAAGAACACCATTCCAAAAGCGAGGCTTTAGCTTTCCACAAACTTTATTTAACTTACTTTTCAGCTTTTAATCTAAAGAGACTTTGTATGAAATGTATTGAAAATAATGAATTTCTTTCAAGGCCTTAGTATTTATTTATCTTTTAAATCTCATTTTTAAGGTTTAGTTTAAAAAAAATCTGAAATAGACTTACATTCTGGCAATTGACAGCCTGATTTATAAGCTTTTTTTATTTTATGTTTGGGATAAATCTTGCGTTCGATTTTTTGGAATCCGATAGAGTTTAAATTCTCCATACTCAATTGTTTTTGTTGACATTGAACATGTTTGTGTCTTGTGCAGAGTTGCAGAACTATATTATTGTTTGTGTTTATAGACCACCGGCATCAATTTTTTTTATTGTTTACGTCTATAATAGAAGAGATTCTTCGTAAGTTATTTAATAATTCTAACAAGTCAATAGTTGTACGTGGCGGCTTTAATGTAGATACTCTTAGTAATTCATCTGAAAGTCGGAATTTAGTTGCATTATTCAAATCATTCAACTTTGATTCTAAGATTTATTGTTTAGTGAGTCAACAAGATCTACAGCCACTTCGGCTACTTGTATTGATAATATATTAACTAATAGTAGTATACTGGGGAAATCGATTATTAGTGGTGTTCGCTCGGATCATAAGGCTCAATTAAAAGAATTGCCATTTAAAAGACAAGTATTTAAAGTAACGAAAATAATTAGACCTACTACTAAGGCAAGATTAGATACCTTTAAAAATAATTTAGAACTGAAACTCTGTAATACAATATATCATAGTGATGAGCCCAATGTCTTAGATGAAGGTTTATTGTCTGGGATTTGCGATAATTTTAATAGAGCCTGTCCTACTAAAATAGTGAAGGTAAATAGTAAAATGAGATTTAGTGACTGGGCTACAAAAGGTATTCGTAAGAGCAGGGATAGGTTGTATGAACTTTATCATTTAAAATCTCTAACTAAGAACGAGGAATTTCATAAATATGTTAGAATCTTTTCAAAGACTTTCAAGTTAGTGTGTAATCAAGCTAAATCTTAGTTTATATGTAAAATAGGTGATGCAAATAACAAAATAAAGACAGTCTGGAATGTTATTAATACGGAAATTGGTAAAATTAGAAATAATAACGTACAGGTAACTCTTAAAATTAATGATAAAATTCTAACAAATAATTTAGATGTAGCCTGTGCTTTTGAAAACTTCTTCACGTGTATACCTGGTAAAACTACTAAAAGCCTTAAATCATGCCCTATAGCAGCGGAATCTTTACTCAAGCAGCATATTCATAATATATTTCCAAGTGTTAAATTTAACCATATTAATGCTAGCGACATCTTAATAACTTTTAATTCGCTCAATATGAAAAGTACTGAAGATTGATGAGGCTTATCAGTAACAATCGTAAAATCAATAATAACAGTGATTGCACCTGTTTTGTCAAATATTTTAAATGAATGTATTGATCAGGGTTGTTTTCCTGATTTAATGAAATATAGTAAAATAGAACCTATTTTCAAGTCCGGTTGTAAGGAGAATCCATCTGATTACATACCAGTTTCCGTTCTGCCAGCACTTAGTAAAATTTTTGAAAAACTGCTGCTTAACCAAATGTTAGGTCACTTTACTACGCATAAGGTATTGCATGGTCATCTGTACGGTTTCACGAAGGGAAGATCTACATCCGATGCGGCAGCAACATTGCTGAGGCATATTTATGGCGCATGGGAGGATTCACAGGATGCGATTGGCATTTTTTGTGATTTGTCCAATGCTTTCGATTGCGTTGACCACCGTACGCTACTTCTAAAACTTGACTACTACGGAATTCGTGGAGCTGCTCATGACCTTGATGATCAAATCACCATAAGGTAGGGATTACTGGCACAACATCCAAGGGCTCTTTAGTCCAAATGGGGGAACCCCAGGGGTTCAATTTTAGGTCCATTTTTATTTTTAGTATATATAAAATATGTTTTAAATGACCTCGCAGATATTGTCTTTTTTGCTGATACATCATTAATTTTTAAAGTTAATAGAAAAGACAAAGATCTAACTGAAGTTAATCATACTATGTCAATTGTCTGTGGGTGGTTTGCTACAAATAATCTATTACTAAATTCTAAGAAAACTAAATGCTTAATGTTTTCTTTACCAAATGTAGCACAAGTAGATAGCCAAATAATAATAGATGGGAGCCATATTGATATTGATCTTGTAAATAAAACGGTATTTTGGGTCTTACATTAGACAATAAATTGCAATGGGGTTGATACTCTAGCTGCTAAATTAAGTTCGGCTGCATTTGCTGTTAGAAAAATTAAACAATTGACGAATGTTGAGACGGCCAAATTAGTTTATTTTGCATATTTTCATAGCCTCTTGTCCTATGGTATTTTGTTTTGGGGAGCAACAGCGGATATAGAATCAATATTTATTATACAAAAAAGAGAAATTCGTGCAATTTACAGTATGGGTCCCTGTGAATCATTAAGAGATTTATTTAGGGAAATAAATATAATGACATTAACTTCACTATATATTTATGAAAATATAATCTTTATACGTAGAAACATAGGAATGTTTGAGTCAAAATTGGACATTCATAGTATAAATACAAGACAAAGGGAGACGTTAGTTGTGCCATACTTTAGACTAACTAACGTTAACAAGTCATTTCTTGGCAATTGTGTTCGATTTTATAATAAGATACCGCTCTCAGTAACCAAAATGTCTGATCATAAATTAAAAAATTATATTAGGAAAGTTTGAAAGAAAATGCGTATTACAAGGTAGTTTAGATATTGAAGATAAAAATATATGGAAATAGCTACTCTCTGCACAGTGCACCTCTAATTTTCTTGTTTAAATGGTAAGTACCGTGTTATTTTCTATTTTGTAGTCTTGTTATTTCTTTTTTTTTGTTTTGTTTTTGAATGTTACCTATAATAAGTATTTTGTAATTGTTAAAAATAAAATTATTTAAAATTATAAAATAGCCAAAAAGTCAGAATAGATAAAATTTATATAAAAAATTATTTAATAAAAAATAAAAAAGAATGTAACCTTGCTGAGTTTCTTGCCGGTTCTTCTCAGTTAAAGGCTGACTTTCGAACCGGTTGTAGCTTCAGTAACTATAAATTTGACCTTCATAAGTGCCCTCCGAGGGCCTAAACTGAATAAACAATTTTGAATTTTGAATTTTTTGAAAAATTAGCTTAGTTTATTAATTTTAGTTTTTGTCTCCTCATCTTCGCCGATTATGAATCGATTTTGAACAAAACCACCTTATCAAAGTATCCACATGACGTTAGCAGATCTGGGGCTCGATTGTGTAAGGAAAATGACACTAACTCGAGGATGTTTCGTCGCGGCCTTCGTGCTCTGTCCCTCTCGTTAACTACGCTAGTACTATTAATGACGTGAGAGGTAAGCTTTCCGAGGCCTCCGAGCGGGCGGCTCGCCGACGAAGTTTGTATTAGCCGAATAAGGGGGCTGATGATGGTAAATAAAGAGAAGAGTATAGCAGCTATCCCGTGTTTGAGCTCGAGGATAGAGATCAAAGATGGCGTTCAGGTATGCTCACCTTTCTAGATTGTTTATGATAAAGTAATTCACCTGCAAATATACAAAACAAAAGTCGTGTTACATACACCATTGACTCAAGAACGAGGCAATGATTTTAATCATCTTTGACTTGTTGGATTTGTCAGCCGTTCTTGAGTTATAAATGGTTTAATAAACACGGCTTTGTTATATAAATATATACTAGCTGACCCATGTGGTTTCACCCGCGTTTATCGATATCATAGTATTATAGATTGATATAATTATTATGTTACAGAAGGCCTTGGGCATTATAGGTACAAAAAACAAACAAGCTACGCTTAGTACAAACCCTGCATTCACGACTTTGCCTTAAAATCTTTGTATGTTATTTTCAAAATTATTTAATGCTTTTCTAATAATAAAGTACCAATTTAATAAATAAACAACATTAAAAAAAATTGTTTGTCCGCCGATTGTTTATTTCTACTAAATATTTAGAATAATGTTAAACTTCCCGTACCGTAAAACGTAACATCCTCCGGTTACGGGGGTGAAAGCGTGGAGGACAGCCAGTTTCGTAATAATGAATCTGTGATAAATTATTATGGCATATTACCTACAAATACATGTCTTTCTAAATGTTATAATCACTTTTCTTGCAATTTATTTAATCAAAATTCTATCACTTAATGTTTGATTGAGTTTCATACCAGTTGATATTTTTGTGATATTAGTTATAACATTATAAGTACTCATTTAGAAATTACAATATACTCGAAGAATCAAGAAACTAATATTAAAACGAGGCGTGATATTCATTTACAAAAAAAATGTTGTCCATATCAACAAGTAGATACTGTCTACCTCAGGGAGACTTGACTAGCCGTTCCTTTCCCTCCCTTTACTATTGATTATATTGTAGGACGCATTTGCACATGCGTCACTTGCAACAAACCCACCTAGTGTCTGGAACATAGTTTCATTGGAAATAATTTATTGCTACCGGGATGACCGGTAAAGAAGTGGAGGCCAGTCCTGTAAGTTGGACAAGAACAGTTATCAGTGCAGGATTATATATCTTATGCTTCATATGTAGCGTTATGCAGTGTATGTACGTGAAACTGTTTTTTCTGAAGCAGAGGAGACGGCGGCGTCGTCGTCGTTAAGATGAAGATATGTAAGTACCATTTAATATTTGATATCTATCTTCAGTTATCGCTTTTTCGCTGCGTAAGACAGTCACAGTTTTGGAAGAATCTAATGAGCAATTTTCATAAGCGTCCATTAATAAATCTCGAGCCAGAAACATAAAATAATAGTTATAAATAGCCGTTAGATACACAATCATTTGCTAGTTAAATTGAATTTATGTATTACTTAAAAAGGAAGTGCTAAATTTGTTTTTCTGGACTCAGTCGAAATAAACGAACGCATATGTTAATGAATTGGTCACTAAAGTTGATGGCTTCTGAAAAGGCTCGTTTTGATAGCTAAGAATATTAGAGAAAATCGTATTTATTGTATTTTAGATAAGGTTGATCAATGATTAATTTTATGATGATGCTGATGTATCGGAGTAAATATTTCTATAACTTATAGCTTATTCCCAGAAAACAACGATTAGGTAACATTGAAGGCCTACATTATGTGGCACCTAGTAACAATATAATCTATATTAGATTTACAGAAATCCACACTTGTATTTATTAAATAGCTGATTGTTTATTATTAAACTTAATCTGGCCCCCCCGCTCTCCTTAGAAGGTCATTATTTTAAACATTCTAACAAAATTGTGAATTTGCTTAGAAGGAGTGTTCCATCAATAGTATTTTTATTAAGACTAAGGTAATGAAATAAACTATTTATTCCTATTAAATAAAATATATAAAAATGCGATTATTTCATCTCCACAAATTACAACACTAGGATACAAAAATTGAGCAGAGTTTTACAATCGGTAGGTCTAGGTAGTAGGTACTTATTTTTAGCATTTATGAAAACCATATTATTACATAAAAATACTATAATCTATACCTATATATCGGTGTCTGTAAATGGTATTTTTTGGCGAAAGTATAAGTGGATGCCAATTATTTTGCTGGAAGATTATGGCTCTGATCAATATTTACTTTTTCTTTCCAATAGTTCTCATAAAAATTTAAAAATAATGAGTAGAGTAAAGAAGTTAAAAGATTCCTTACGTTCAATCATTTGTAGGAGAAAAATTATATATGTATATCTTCTACTATTTCCTATTATTTAAATAATGTATTTATAAATTAAAAAGTGTGATGTAACACGGAACAGATAGTGCAATAAAATCTAATTCTTCAAACAGACAATCACATTAAAATAATCACAAATAAACTTTGATATACAACAAGTACAAACAGAAGACAGAAATGACTATTTACATTCATACTTACTCTTTTGCTATTAACTCTGTTAACTATTGTAACATGTATTGTAGTCGATAATTTCCCTAAATAAATAAATAAAAATAGTAATTTCTGGAAATAAAAAAATTGTATTTATTGTACAAAATGTATGCTGAAGTTGTATTACTGACCGACTATCAATTCAAATGAATAATAGAAATTACCCTTCTACTTTACCGGTTCCACACCTGAATCGGGAGCAGCAAGGTCTGAATGACCTCCTAAGCCGCTTACAGTGTCACCGGATCGTGGTAACACCTGGTTACCCGACTACCCAACCCCTTATAACGGCAGCAGCTGCAACTGTCTGAATACAAGATCAAACGCAATTTTAAACTACTTATTCATATCAGACCAAGGGGAACTTTGGTTAAGAAACTGGCTTCTTGTAACCCCTATCAAAATAAGACGCGTTTGTAAATGTATCAAAAGATTTTTACATTGTCCTTTTGTGGACAAAAGCTGGACTCAGAACAGGGACGTTTTGTTAAGGCCTCAGGTGAAGGTCGAAGGAGCATGAAGCGTGCCCACAAAGAGCAGACTGCTCCCTGCAAATGTATGTGTTCGAACACGTGTTGAATCACTTACCACGTGTCACAAAGAAGATTTGAGACTGCGGAGCGGTACCCACCCTATCTATGTGAAGGTTAACATCAACTAACAAAGCTCCAAGGATTCAAGAAGCTTCGTTAACCGGATGCTTATCGATTTAAAACCTAACGTGAGCCCGTTCCATTCTAGATTCCTTAGCTTAGATCCTATTAGTATTTAAAGAAATTTTGGTTTAATGAGTTTGTTCATCCGTTTCGCCAGTAGTTGCAGTAAACAATCATCCATATCCAAGCCTTAGGTGGCTTACTTTGATATTATTCTTTTAAATTTATACACAATTTACTCTACTTAGTAATATGTAAGAGCTGATTTTTCCTACTCATAAAAATAGACTTCATCCATTTTTATCCCATCCCATCAGTGCTGATAGTCTGCAAGTCAATCAAAATATATAACCACGTTTTAATACCCTCTGCAAACTAATAAATTAATACAATTATGGTAACGATTAATTAATTAAAAACGCAATCATTGTTTACGTTTAAGAATTTTACTATACATTGTTATTCCATTTCAGCTTAAATTTATATTCGAACCGATCTAAGACCACTAGATTGTTTTCAATTACTGTTACCGCTTCAAACATCGGAGAAAAGTAATACAAATTCAACAATTTTGGATCAGGTTCGATTATTATTTATGAAGACTTTACTAAACTGGTTTCAAACTATCAATTACAGTTTCACTACGCTTGCTCTCACCGCTCACTGCATATCACTGCCTGCTTCTGCTTACGTTGTGGGCTGCTGTCAAGGTTACATCATCAACAGGCTTAAAAGGACTACCAGACTGCTCAGCTGGGGCTCCAGAAGGGGAAGTACAATGTACGCAAGCATTATTTACTAAATTGATGAATCTACTGCAATTCATCGCAAGCTCATACAATTTTCGAGCACAGCATCAGAGATTTCGCATTCAAGCGTAGTCCTATAAGATACAAACATTTTATAACATAAAGATATTGTAGATTGACTAGAAAATATTTTACAAATGAAAGTTAAGCCTGCGATGAAATTGCCGAAACTTAGAGCTGAGTTGCAAAATCAATTAGAAATTCTTAACTAATCTATTACTAACTTTAGTAACTTGGAGACTCAATATTGAATAAATAATCCCTCTTATAAACCTCAATAGTTTATATATATATATATTCCCCATGATTTATCTTCATTTAATAATAAATTTAAAAAGAACTAGATGTTAGCATAAAAAGTTATCATTATTAAATTACAATTGTTCTGCCTTCACCATGATTAACTTACAGAAAAAGGCTGCTCCAGCTAAACCTTCATCACCAATATGCTTCTTCTAATCGTTTCCACTGATTGACACTATTATAGTTATCAAGATCTAAATGACCCGTTTCGACAGTTAAGAATGTGTAAGAAAATTATCTTTATGGTTTTTAGAATAAAGTTCGTCTTTTGAACCAATAAATGATCATGATACTAATGGACCTTATCTTGAAGCCATAGAGTTTTTTTCTATTGTTCGCTTAGTTGTCCAAATGAGCCTATTCGATTTTGACAACTTTAAACACTTAACTTTTAATTACTTTTCAAAGCTTCAAAATGGATTACAATGTCAGAGTCTGCCGTGCGACAGCACGAATCCGCAGAGATGACAATCTCTGAAGCAACACGTTTCCAAACCTAAGCCTACACAAGCTTAAAATAAAACTTTGTAAATGATCATAGACCATAAATACGGAGAAAAAGATCAAGCTAGAATCAATGTATTAATATGTATATCTGAAAATAGTATTTTTCTAACGACCTATCACGTAACACTTTAATAATAATATGTCTGTAAAGGCTTCAGAATGCTATACCCTTCTTAGCCTCAAAAGGCACACTCTTAAAGACGGAGGTCATATAGACGCTTCTGCCCACTCATGTGCCAAAATTATTCTCAGCTAATAAATCAGTAATAAATCAAGTTAATCTCTCAGCATTCTGTATCAAACCCGTTCTTAATACTTTTCGCTTGAGTGAGGGAGCGCTACTGGCCCTTGTCCTTGTACCTTGCTAGGCGGTACGATCCTCACAATAAGGGCATTTGCACTATTTATGCGGACTATCACCCGTATTACTGTGACAATGGTAGAAAGGAAACAATCGAAAATGAACCATAATAATTTATATTTTTTATGATATTACCTAGTGGCAATATCAAATGGATAAGTCGGAACTTGAAATGAATATTACCAACTATTGTAATTTTACTCAATCTATGCCACATCTTATACTGATGATTATGATCTCTTATTTAAAGCATAATAAAAAACAATTGGGATAGGATAGAAGCCACAATAAAATAAATAACCTGTCAGTAAATTGCCAGTAAAATGTCTTCCACCATAGTACATCATTTCCTTTTTCACAATTGACAAGATACATTTCTTTGCCAAAATATAATTAATTTATTACGACATTTGGTCAAATACATTTGCATATCTATTTATTAATACGGAAGCGAAAACTTTTGACTTTTTTAAGAAAATTGCGCAAAAGGATAACTTTGACACAATTATAGTTTATATGGAGAAGTCCTTAAAGCTCCTTTTTTTATATAACCTAATATACCTAATATTGTAACCTCTAAATCCCTACTTTGTTTTGTAATAATGTGAATTACCAGTTTTTCCATTTTATAAATAATTTATATAAGAATATAGGATACAAGATTAAATATATTGTTCTTGGTTCTGTACCGATTTATGTATGGACGCTGAATAAAATCATATTAAACAGCAAAGCGTTTTATAAAATAAATAATCGAAGTAATTGATTTTGCATCTTTTCGGTAATTTAATTTAACTCCATATCAGCATATGCTCCACAATGGCGGCCTTGTCAACTAAAATATATTGTATATTGTACATTTAAGCGTTGAGTATTATTTATTTGCAGAATTAGAAGCAAGCCTAAACAAGCGCTTGATTTCCTCTCAGACCATAACGTTACTACGTACCTTACTTACGCACTTTACTTTTCATACTCACAGACGATTCTTAATCGGCAGGTCAATCACAATGCTTCTGTCTTCTGGACAGCTTGAAGACAACATCAATCACCTCGACAGCTACCAGCATCATGAACAAACCAGGCAGGATACCCAGAAGCGGTGGGAGAGCATGCGTATCCCGCATTTGCAATGAGGCGCACCCAAAATGTGTCATTAAAAGTTGTACCCCCACCCTCGTGTAAAAACGAAGTAGCCGCAATTTTTGTAAAATACATTTGATACTACTTACACAGACACATTGAGTGTCGGTAATTCTAATGAAGTTTGAAAACATGGCCTGATATCATTTAAGAATGCCTTCGGTGAAATTACTTTCTAAATGCTTACACCAGGAGGATAGTGTAATGCTCTTGGATCTTGGAATCGTCGTTGGTATACATTTTCACTACATATCATCACCATACCACTTTTTTACTTCGTACGTGCTGAATTGAATCCGAGAGAGTTACACAATAGTGCAGATCCTGATAAAGAACTTTGTTAGTGGATTTAGTGGATGTGTAAAATTAATGTTATCGCAACTAAAACTGGACGTGGTTGTGTATTAACAAAACATTGTTGTAACTTCGTTGTAACAGTAAATGTATAAGTCATTGTAGTTATTCCTTAATATTTGCAATTATTATTTGTACATGGAGACATGTTGTATAATTTAATGCTTGGCTTTGTGATCTAATAAAAAAGGAATAAAATGTATTTGTCTATTTATTCCTAGAGGGTCCATAATATGTTAGGACATTAAGAAGTTTGGGATTAGTTTAGATGTTATCCTGGGATATTCTTTACACACGGCCATCTGGTTCAAACTAAGCAGAGCTTGCTATGGAAACCAGATAAATAATATACTACATATACTACATTTTCTTTTTTTTTCTAAATACATACTTATACTAATATTTACACCCAGACAGAGAACAAACAGACATATTTATGCACAAAAATATTGGCTCGGCAGTCAGGATCGCTAACCACTAAGCCAACTGGCCTGTCAAATAATGATATGCAATATAGGTACCTTTATAATTCTATTTCTAAATCAATATTTACATACATATTGATACAGAACAAATAGACATGGTAAACAAATGTTTGTCCTGAATTGGAATCAAACTCACGACCGGGGGTGAAGTAAACAGGGTCTCTAACAACCAAGCCAGCTTTTGTTAGTCAAAACACTTTTCTAGTTTAGATATGTACTGATAAAAAATACTCAATTAATAGTTCTATGTAAAAATATGTTTTCTGTACTAGCGCTTTTGCTTCACGATCGAAGTGTAGAGATTATGATTCCCTCCGAAATGTTTCGGTCAACTGGCAAGCGAGCAAGTGTTCGTATCTTCTTACTAAGATACGGTAATCCATGGGTCACTAGGCAAAGGGGGTTTTCCTCGAAAGTAAATTTAAGATAAAGTTTTTTTATAAGGCGCACGTAATGACACAAAACAAGAAGGAAAATTTCAGGATTTATCGATGTCGTGCCCTTTCAAGATTCAAAATTAAAAACCATTTATTTTTATACGAGAGAGACAGAGCACGAAGGCCGCGACGAAACATCCTCGAGTTAGTGTCATTTTCCTTATACAATCGAGCCCCAGATCTGCTAACGTCATGTGGATACTTTGATAAGGTGGTTTTGTTCAAAATCGATTCATAATCGGCGAAGATGAGGAGACAAAAACTAAAATTAATAAACTAAGCTAATTTTTCAAAAAATTCAAAATTCAAAACAGTTTATTCAGTTTAGGCCCTCGGAAGGCACTCATGAAGGTCAAATTTAATGTTACTGAAGCTACTACTCGCTTGATTAATAGCCAATCAGAAGGCCAATGTATAATTTTATGTAAGAATTTGTATCGATATCTCTAAAATTTGATATCAAAAACTATGGAAGTACTTAACAATATATTGTATATTCTCGATTTATGAAAATATTTTATTTGACTTAGAAAAATGCTGCTCACCATAAAAAAATGCAATACTTAAAACACTTAGCTAGGAATACCCTTGACTAATTCACCTTTCAAACAGAAAAACTAAATCAATATCGGTTCATCCGTTCGGGAGCTACGATGCCACACATACACATACACGTCGAACTTATAACACCGCGCCGTTTTTGCGTCGGGGGTGATAGAAGTGAAACTATTGTATTGCAGGTTACCATTTTAATTATTCATCAATCACTTTTTAATAGAATAGATTGTGTATATAATTTATTTAGTTGTCGTCAAACAAAAAGGTTGCGGATAAGAATTACAAAGCCCTCACATAAGACTTATTAAACATACAGTTCTATGCTTTTACAAAATTAGGAAATAGCCTAAAAACCTTTTTTAAATTACCCTATGAGTTGTGTACCTACCTAATATTATTCAATAAAATATATAATTATTCTAAGGGAGGGCAAACCTAGACAATGACTTATTTGTAAAAGGTATTTGCATTTGTAAGGCAACAACACGAGTAATATTATCAGGACCAGATGATGTGCTTATCCAATGCCCAGTTTCCAATGAAGAGAAAACTTAAATTTTAGTTTTTATAAGGAGCATGTAATGCCGCAAACAAGAAGGTATACTATACTTTATAGAGTATTACAAAACTACCCGTAAAGCCGAAAGGAGGTTAAATCGGGCCATAACGAGTCCATTCTCAATATTTAAAAACCGTAGTAACGCTGTATAACATATCCCAAAAAAAAATAAAAAGTGAGTTTTGAATTTCGAAGATGTCAAAAATTTTTACCGAACTGTTTCATAGTAATCTGTCTGATTTTCAGAATGTTGAGCGATACATTTTAGATACTGAAAAAACAATTTGTCAGACACCACAAGCGTCAGAAATCTCCATTAACGCTTCATTCACCTTCTACACCTTTTATAGGCTTTCCCTTTCACATTTGCTTTTAGGTGTCAATATATAATTGAAGACTAGTTTTTACATCATCCATAACTATAAAATTAATCATCTCTCAGGTAATCTGCTGCATCGATTCTCATCCGGGCATGCGCAGTCGGTACGGGCGCCACCGCGTCATTATAGATGCACCAATCAAAGAGTCTATTGCGCTTTATTGATCGGTCCCCGGGCAAACCCCGGGCAATTCCCGGGCTCCGTGCGCAGCTCGCGTTGTGTTGTTAAAAAATTACGTCATGTTTTCATTGTGTAAACAATACCATAATCAGAGAGGGTACTTTTTAAGGATAAAACAACTATCTATTAGATTGCATATCAGTAGTTACGACGTAGCTGAAGAACTGGGAATCGACCACAAAACAGTTTTGGTGCATTTGAAAAAAAGTGGGTACACAAAAAAGCTAGATAATTGGGTACCTCACGAGCTCACTGAAAGAAACCTAATGAACCGTGTACTCATTTGTGATTCTTTATTACGTCATGAAACCGAACCATTTTTGATGAAACTGGTGATGAAAAGTGGATCACGTACGACAAGAACGTGCGAAAAAGGTGTGGTCAAAGGCCGGTCAGACTTCACAGACTGTGGCGAAACCCGTGTTAACTCGCAACAAGGTGATGCTGTGTGTGTGATGGGATTGGAAGGGTATTATTCATTATGAGCTATTACCACCAGGCAGGACCATCGATTCTGAACTTTACTGCGAACAACTGATGAGATTAAAGCAAGAAATTGAGAGAAAGCGGCCGGAATTAAGCAACAGAAGGGGTGTAGTTTTTCATCATGATAACGCTAGACCTCACACATCTTTAGCCACTCAGCAAAAATTAAGAGAGTTTGGCTGGGAGGTATTAATGCATCCGCCGTATAGTCCTGACCTTGCACCTTCAGATTTCCACCTGTTTCGGTCTCTTCAGAATTCTTTAGGCAGTGTCAGGTTAACATCACGAGAGGACTGTCAAAACCACTTGTCGCAGTATTTTGATCAGAAGTCCCAAAATTTCTATAGCAATGGGATCATGTCCCTACCTTCAAGATGGCAAAAAGTTATCGAACAAAATGGTACCTACATACTTTAGTTAAATGTAAATAAACTATATTAAAAGGTTTTGAATTTTCTTAAAAAATACGAAGGAACTTTTTCCCCAACCTATTAAGTGCTTATTATCCTGAATGAGGTAGGCAGATGCGGATGGCTTACCATCCTGCATGATTATTTCTAGATAAACACATGTCTAAGTCAATAATCATACCCAGAGACAGAGTGCCTCGTTATGTTCAACCATCCATGCCATAAATATTTTATGAGTGCAGTTGACATTTGAAGGTTGTTGAAGACGCATATTAGTATTTTTATGCAACTGCACTCTATGAATCACAACCGTCTTCAAGGCTAGAGGAAATAGACGTTTAAATTGCAAATTGCTTTACAAATTATCACTTAATGAAAAGGTCGTAGCAACTAGCGTATGTGCTATTCCAAACCATAATCTATCTCTGTGAAAAACATGCACACATCCAATATTTCTCATTTATAATAATACAAGTAAGATTGCTTAAGCATTTTGCGCGTCTATTTTATAATAAAACTGGCTGACACTCGCGGTTTCACCCGCTTTCCCGTGGACTTACATTCACATTTATAATATTTTGTCGCAGCATTGTTAATGATGTTTCAAAGAGAATACAAATTACTGATTATTATTCTGTCAAATTTGATAATTATTAAATTTTCAATCATACTTAACCATAGACAAAATTCGTTTAGCTGTCATTTGAGTTTTGTTATTCCATGTCAGATGCGTTCCCGAGTGATATGACGTATTATGTCATATCACTCGGGAACGCGGTCGAACGGGATAAAATTACCCTATGTCCGTCTCCTGGTTCTAAGCTACCTCCCCACCAATTTTTTGCCAGATTGGTTCAGCCGTTCTTGAGTTATAAATAATGTAACTAACACGACTTTCTTTTATACAGGAATATTTTTTAACAATGCGCAAAAAAATGTTGGTTGTTCAGTATCAGTAACAGAACACGTTTCCATTATTTGTTAAACATTTTTTTGGCATTTTTTTTTTTCGACTTTAAAATCAGCAAACAATGGACACTATCTATTCATAATAATATCAAAGGGCGCGCGCGCCGTGCGCCGCACACGGCGGTAGTGCCAGCTGTTGCCAAGGCCACGGCCGGGGTGGGCGACTGACAGACAGTCGTACAGTAGCCATAATATCAATTTTAAAGTCTATATCTTTCGTTAACGATAACTTTATTATTTTGTACTTAAAACTTATCAAAATAAAAATTTGGTGTTTAATAAAACTCATTTAAGTTTAATTTGTCAAAGTTTGCGCACTGAATATAAAATATTCTTGAATATATAGATATTGCTTTTCTTAAGATAGAAATTTCTGATCTTAAATTTAAAAACCATAAACATATTTAAACGAGAGTATTAACTATTGAGATGTCTGGAAATATATGCTGTCTGCTCAAGGTCACCGTGCATATGCATGTTTAAGTAATACAGTGGACCCTCAGTAATTCGACAAACGTTTTGCAGGGTAATGGCGGACTATCGAATTTGTCGGACTTTACAGTACTGCCTAAGACCCCCTATAATCCGGATTGTTTTTTAAAAGAGTACCTTGTAGTCCGATAAATCACAGATCAAAATTATAACATTGTAACTGAACTACAAATCACATTAGTGAAAATTTGCCGAAATAATAATAATAAATAAATAATAAATATCCTGGGACATTACTTTTTTTTCACACGGCCATCTGGTCCCAAACTAAGCAGAGCTTGTACTATGGAAACCAGATAACTGATATACTACATATACTACTTTTTTTTCTAAACACATACTTATATAGATATTTACCCAGACATAGAACAACCAGACATGTTCATACACACAAATGTTTGTCCTTGGTGGGAATCGAACCCGCGACCTTCGGTTTGGCAGTCCGAGTCGCTAACCACCAAGCCTGTCCAAATGTTATGATAACGAATAATTTTGATGTACCTACTACATCTACTACTACTAATCATTATCAAACTACATCAAACAATGATAGACATGTCGAATTAGACAGGTTTCGGATTACCGGGGGTCCATTATTATTATTTAATAAATTTATTTCTCAAATGATTACAAATCACTTTACATGAGAAATAATAAACTTTTTTTTAAATATTATTCACTTAATTATTATAGTTTTTTCTATCATCATTACTTTATTTCTATATTTGTTTTTTTTACTGTATATATCGACTGCATTGTAAATGTTAAACTAGTGAAAAGATAAAGGCTAAAATATGATTAAAATTGAAAATAAAACATGGCTCTATTTCTGTATTCTGTTGCATCGATTTTTTCGGGCATGCGCAGACTGTATGGACGCAATCGCGTCATTGTAGATGCACCAATCACAGAGTCTACTTTATTAAGCTCTATTGATCGTTTCCCGGGCAATTTCCGGGGAACGGAGGTAAAGCCCGCAAGGGACTTATTATCCTTAATGAGGTAACCAGATACCTCACTACCCGCAGGGTGATATATAAGTAAAAAAATGCTATAATTAACAATAAAACCGAGGGATAGAGTAACCTCATTAACTTTAACAAGGTATCAATAAGTCTAGTCGACAATGGAGTATTGTAGGTTTTCAAAGAGGGTAATTTGCAATTTTTTATACAATTTCACTCCGGCCAGAGGACTTTTTATTTTTGTTTATAAGTGTAAAGGGTGTAATTTCGACAATAAAAAGACTGTACATAGGAAGTATATCTAAAGAATACCTTATACTTTTAACCCCTTACTTTGCCTCTTTTAGGGATAATTTATAAAAGGTAGAAACACCTACTTCTTTATTTTTAACCTAAAGCCTAAATATGAGTATTCAGATCCCTAACTTCAGGAATTATGGATAGCCCATACAAAATTTCAACCCGTTCAAGATTATCATTTGAGACAAAAGATATATTTCCCTACGATATAATCTATGTCCTTGAAACATATCATCACGATCTGATAGTTAGTTCAGAGTTACTTTCGCATTTATAATAATACTAATAATATTTTATAATACTTGTGACATTACCCGTGGTATTTGAAAAATAATTTTACAATTGATAGCCCAATTCTGGAGGATGAATATACAAGCTATAAATCAATTCGCTACGAGCTTTACTCTTAAGATCCGAGCAAAAATAAAATGATTAGAAAGGACGTTGAGCGGAAACGAAATAATAGCGGGCGATGCGACGTGGAAGGTCAACCGTGTTATTACCTAATTAATAGTGAAAAAGGTAACCGACTGTGAAGATAATTCTATGTACCAAACCCGGAAGTCTCCGTCAACGAAGCCGTGGGCAAAAGCTAGTCATCTTACTACAATTATAAATGCGAAACAAATGCTAAAACAGCTGATCGTATCTGATTGAAATTTGGCAAAGAGATCAATTATACTTTGGATATATTTTATCCCAGAGTAATGTAACATCCTACGGGAACGGGGGTAAAACCGCGGGCGACAGCTTGTATAAATATTCTAAGTATACATACACACAGTATGACAGGCCAGTTGGCTTGGTGGTTAACGCTCTGACTGCCAAACCGAAGGTCGCGGGTTCGATTCCCACCCAGGACAGACATTTGTGTGCATGAACATGTCTGTTTGTTCTGTGTCTGGGTGTAAATATATATATTTATTATTTGTAATATATAAGTATGAAAGTAGAAAAAAAAAAGTAGTATAGTACAAGCTCTGCTTAGTTTGGGACCAGATGGCCGTGTGTACAGAATGTCCCAGGATATTTATTTATTAACTTATGATCACAATAATAAATAGCAAAAACCATTTAGGTATGGGGTTGTTTGTCACTAAAGTGGAATTGTTTGACAAAAAAAATCTAAGTTAAGAATTTTTGAAAACAAGCTTAAATGCGCTAAAAAGAATAACGTAAACTTTTTTGTTTAAAACTTTTACTATCAACTTATAACGTCATTACATAATTTATATGATACTAGCTGTCCGGACAGGTGTTGTCCTCTCGAAATAAGTTCATACAAAAATGCAGGAATTCGATCCCAACGCCACCTACCGGGTCCAATTGTGAATCTAAACCATCCAGGGCGCCACCCAAATGCATACAAAAAATTGATTCAAATCGGTCCAGCCGTTTAGGAGGTGTTCATTGACATACACAGGTACAGTAGAATGATACATTATATACCAGACACTGGATACCATGTAAAGAAAAAGTACTCGCCAAGACGAGCCAAAGGAGTTCAAACTCGATTGGGATGCGTCGTTTCATTATAGAGTTCCTTTGGCCACCTTCCAGCTCATCAGATCAGCTCTATGTGTATTGCGCAATATACATATACGTACAAAATTTCAGCTCAATCGGGTTAAAATATCTGCATCAAAATTGAGCTGCAAGATTACACCCGTACAAACATACATACTCGACATACATTGCAAGTTAACAATAAAAAGCTTCTAAAAAAATGGACACGAGAAAACCAAACCTTCTCAATAGGAATTAATTTCTCAGCATACTTAGACCTAGCTACTAAGCATTGTAAGATTTTATTCATAAAAATATTTTAGAACTAGCTTTCCCCCGCGGTTTCACTCGCGTTCCTGAGGGATGTTACATTTTCTCGACATAAAAAGTATTCTATGTTACTTCTAATACCTCCAATAATATGTGTATAAAGTTTCATGATGATCGGTTATGTAGTTTACGCGTGAAAGCAACAACAAACAAACTTACATTCACATTTATAATATTAGTAGGGATAGAGATTAAATAGCCCTGTATTACAAACATACTAGCTTCTGTGTCGCAGTTAAAATGTTTTCTCACTCCTGTTAAAATTGATATCAATTCCTAGATACCATTACCATTGGCAATGTATGCCATTAACAGCAATATCTATTCTGTCGCATAGTCGTGAAAGCGTAACAAACAAGCAAATACACTAACAAACTCACTTTCCAATTAATCCATATTAATATTCTAATTTTGGCGGTTGACGGTGATAAGTGGTCACCCACGCCATTGAACATTATGTAAAACCAAGGGCATCGCCAATGCGTTGTCGTCGCAACGCAGCCTAAACTATAAAGGTTAGAAACTTAAAATTTTGCACAGGGGTTCCTTTTATAACGAAGGGGAGCACTAAGAAAGGTATTTGAAAATTCATTCCCTAAAGGAGTAAAACCGGGGTGCAAAATTTGTATGAAGCAATATGTTTTCTTGGTCTGCAATCAACAAAAAACTAAACGCGGGTGAAACCGCGGAAAACAGCTAGTTTTTAAATAATAATCCATTAAATTAATAAAACGAAAATCACCCATACAATGAGTTAAAACACAAACATATTTTACAATATAAATAGCGTACGTTCATACAGCCTTTAATAAACATGCGACGTTTATGTGACACGCTCCAAGCTGACGTATTAGAAGAAATTTAAAACTTATCTATTATATAAAAATGGATCCCTATTTCCCTTGGTCACGGCATCACGCGTGAATGGCTAGACCGATTTTGCTAATTCTTTTTTTGTTGTGTTTGTTATTGTCAGGAGAAGGTTCTGTTCTATGAAAGAAAAAATTAAGAAAGTTTCGTGAAATATTAGAAAATTTAAGAAACATTACGACCATATTAACTTTTCTAATGTAACCATATGGTGTTTGACATAAATGTCAGTCGTTTGACAATATCGTTTAAAACAGAGGCATGGGTCGGAATTATTATTTATATATTATATATATACATTAATAGTAAATATGGCAAAACAACGTTTGCCGGGTCAGCTAGTATGCAATGATTATAGAGTTTATACTATAAAAGTCTCAGTTAAGTTCAAACTTAAAAATCAAACCATTACGGTCGAATTTCGGTCACTAGGCGACCAAGGCTTATAGTTTATATTGTAGAAAGCCTTCTAGGGTGTCATTATGAAAGGTAATATTACACCAGCTAGGGTGTATCGTTGCGGCCGCTATGCTCTGTCTCTTTCACCTAACTACGCAATTATTTACGGGGTCTGCTCCAGGAGGCCTTATTGCGCCAAAGTTGCTATTAACTGAATAAGGGGGTATACAGTCTTCAGTATTTTTATTTTATTGTGACGCTCTCGCCCGCGGTTTCAACCACGATCCTGACGGATATTACATATTCCCATTTAGTTCATATCTATTTCAGACTATAATCTATATCTACCCAAATTTTATCTACTTCCATCATCCCATAATTTCGTTGAATCCAAGGTTTAAACGGAAAAAGCGAAAATGCTTCCAAAAACATAAAAACTGACTAGTGAAATATTAAATAATAAATCTATTTTATTTATAATATTATATAATATTTACCTATTTAAAATAAGCCAAAAACATCAAATGGGATTGCGTTAATTTCGTAACTTCTTGTGCTACCCTAGCTTTGCGTGAATCAATAAATGAAATCTACCTCTGATTCGTGCATTTTTAATAATCCGGTGGCGTCATTACCTTCTGCGCGTGTGCGATTTGTATCGACCCAAAAGGTTGCCTAAGAGTTATTAATAAACAAGGGCAAGCAGCCTTTGTCCTATTCCAGATTGTAATATTATATCTCAGTGCCAAATTTTCCTATCGCGCTCAGGTTATGGAATGAGGTCCCCGCCGTGTTTTTCCCAAGTGAGTACAGCATGGAGTTCTTCAAGATGGGTGTGAAGAGATTTTTGCAGGATCAGCAACGCGCGAGTGATACCCATGGTGTTGCAGGCGTCAATAAGCTTCGGTGACCGTTTATCATCAGACGGGCCGTGAGCTTGTTTGCTACCAAAGTAGTATAAAAAAAATCATACAGATCCGTTTAGCAGTTCTGGTGTAATTGAGTAACAAAGATGACACTCGTTTTATTTTATATCCTCGGCTACTACTAATGTTATAAATGCGACAGTTTGTAAGCATTGACATATGGATTTTTGTTACTCTTTTACACAAAAACTACAAGACCTTTCGGATCAAACTTGGCTTTGAGGTAGCTTATAATTTGTGTATATAACCTGCTTTAGTCTTTCGACAAAAAAGTACGCCATAAGTTAATGCAGTTAACATATTATTATTATTTAATAAGTGACCGGAATCTATAATATTAAATGTTTGGCGAAATGAGATTTTTCTGTATAATTATTCCTATACGCGGCAATATGTTCTTTATACCTCGTTTGAAAGTTACGACCAATATGACCGACATTTTATATATACTATTACACTCGTCGCAAACTAATTTGTAATCCCCTGAGTTTTGGTGGCTTTCAAGGCGATCTTTACTATGACAAATCTGTATTAATGAGTTGCTTGTTTTAAAAGTTACGCCCACCTATTTCTGGACAAGACTTTGGGAACCATATGACTAACTGGACCCAAATATGACAGACTACCTACATATTTATTCAGTCTTTTAGAGGGTACCAGATATAAAGGAGAATGAACTGTGTTGCGAAGCTTCCTTTTGATCAGGCCGTTGACCATGTTCCTATTGTCATCTTACAATGGATTTCCGCAAGGTCCTGCCTGAGTTAGTTAGTTATCTTAATCCAATTTATACATATACCCGGCGGCGCACAACGCAGTATTTATTGTTATCCATAGCAGTAACGATTGCCGCTTAACTGCTGCATATACAAATTAAACTCAAATTTGTCAATGAAATACTTGACAAAATGTTCTCAATGGTTCCCAAACTCAAAGATTAAAGTTGGAGGATAAATACATGATAAGTCAATATTGCAAAGAACATCATTATCATTATCATCAGCCTATCTTCGTCCACTGCTGGAAATAGGCTTCACCTATGGCATCTCTAGCTCGATCTTCAGCTCTTTGTTTCCAACCGCTGCCTGCCAGCTTGCGTGTATCATCGCTCCATCTAGCTGGGAGGCGCTCTACACTACATTTACCAAGCCGTGGTCTCTATTCTAGAACACGTCTACCCCAACTGTTATCAGTTCTACGGCAGATGTGACCAGCCCACTGTCACTTCAGTTTCTTCTTGAAATCGTATTAAAAGCAACTGAAGAATATTGTACATAACAGAAGTTATTATTAAAGGAATATTGAAAGTAATTCGTGCAGTTAGTTCTCACTTCTTTTATTAGCGGAACCGTTACTGAGTACTTACTTAGCAGGATTTATATTTTGAACTTGACTTTCATTCGCATTTATGTTTTTGGTGGAATATTATTAACCTGCCAAGTGCACGTCAGACAACGTAATTTGTAGTCGTTTAACTCAACTAAGTGACAGATGTAAAAAAATAATAACATATATTTTACCTTTATTTAGTTATTACCCGACAATAGTGGAAATATTAGGGTAGGCAAAACGTGTGTGTTACACGTTTTGTAATATAAATTTAAAACCGAAAAATATTTTTTAAAGAACCATGTTCGTGTCTTTGTCAGCCCTGAGAGCAGCAGACACCTGATGGTGTAATATAAAACGGATATTCAAAATTAAATGTGTTTACAAAATGTTTGTGTCTATGCTGTTTACCGCTGGAAGCCAATCCTGGGTGTAGAACAATGACATTCTGTCATTGGTGCAGAAGCACGGTTGCAAGACTTGACCTAAACAAACTATTAAGCTTAATAAAAGATTATTAATTAAAATTATAAATCAATACTATAGAAAAAAACATCTATAACTACAGCAAAGAAATTACATTCTATACATAAATATAAAAAAATGTAACAATAAAGAAAAAACTGTATGGAGTATAAAAATTTGAGGACAAACAAAACAGTAAACAAAAATGAAAAATAACATAAAATTATATTTATGTGAAAAACTAGCCGTCCCCCGCGGTTTCATCTGCGTTCCCGAGAGATGCCATATTTTTCCCGGCACAAAAAGTATCCTATGTGTCATCCAAATCTGTTTGGTAGTTTTTGCGTGAAAGAGTAACAAACATCCATTCATACAAGGTTTTGCATTTATAATATTTGTAGGATGAACTTCTGAACCAAAGCAGATAGTGAACACAATTAACAATTTGTTGCATCAACTGGTGTAATACCTGAATAGCCAGTACCGAACCGTGCTCAATCCCACGGAAATCACAATGTTTCTTAGCCCAAGGGTGCCATTCTGTAAGGTAAAATGACAGTAGCTCGAAATTGTTTCGTCGCGGCCTCTATGCTCTATTTCTGTCGCTTACTACGCTAATACTACTAATCACGTGAGAGGTAAGCTCTCCGAGGCCTCCGTTAAGCGGCTCGCCGACGAAATTTGTATTACCTGAATAAGCCTGCTGATCATCATCAGGTTTACAAATCTATACATACAACAAGCTGTCCGGACAGACGTTGTCCTGTCGAAATAAGTCCATGCAAAACGCAGGAATTCAATCTCAGCGCCACCTACCGTGTCCAATTGTGAATCTAAACCATTCAGAGCGCCACCCAAACGCATACAAAAAAAATCATTCAAATCGGTCCAGCCGTTTCGGAGGAGTTCACTGTCAACACACGCACAGTATAATTACATATATAAAAATATAGCAATAGAAACTGTCTCTACATTTAATAAATTTAAAATAAAAATTGTGAAGGCACCAGAGGGTAACAGAACACAAAAATCCCTTTTTAATTTTTTTGTCTGTCTGTATGCACGCTAATCTCTACCAACCTTAGAACGATTTTTTCTGGGCTTAAAATAGGTAGATTAAGCTTAGCTTGGAGCAGATTTACCCTTAGTTTCATTGAAGTCTGATGACAGTGAAAATAGTTATAGTCATTAAAGATAATAAAGATAATAAAGGGATAGCGTCTATAGCCTTGAACGTGTATCTTAATCTTAATTAATTATATATTAGTTGGTTTGTCCTTCCTTCAGCAGACAACAAAGCAACAATTCGAGGCGACATCTTGGCAAACCTTTTATGGGCTGGAGAATTCATAGACTACATTTTAGTCCTAATAGGAAAGCAGGTGGAACAGTAATGTAAAGTTAATAAAAAAAAAGAAAACACGAATTTAAAGAAATCCCATTTACAATATCAATTAATTATTCTTTCCACGAAATTGTCTTTCGCGTTGCACTTAAAATACCAGTACCTTATCAAAAGAGTATACAAAAGGTACCAAAACAAATCTAACCTATTACCGTCCAACCGTTATTTTTGACCCAAACAACCCCAAACAAAAGAAAAATACATTTTGATCACCCATTTTGCAAAAAAATATGAGACCCTAGAAGAGTGAAAAAAAAGATCCACAGTAATGCTATTACTATCATTATCTATTATTATCAAAAACAACAATTATAACAAATACATTGTAACAAAAACATATATTTCGGAAGTAATAGAGCTCATAATTCTAAGGAAAGTACCTTACCATTTCCGCGTCGTGAAGCAGTAGTGCACTTGTATTACTGTGTTCGGTTAGAAAGATGAGAGGACCGGTGAAATTACAGGCATCTGATACTTAACGTCTTTATGGGGTGGACAATGCATTGGAAATGCCCCTGGTGTTGCAAATGTCTATAGGTGGTGACCACTTACCATCATGTGAACCGTCTGCTTATATGCTGGAGTATCTAAATGAGAATTATGCAGGGTATGCAGTGGGTATTTTAATCGATATGATCAAAGTACATGAGAGTCCAATAAACAATAGTAGGTACTTAATAAATTATACAGCTGATACTTGCGGACTCACAATTGATTTGCATCATTCTGAAGTGTAAGTGTTCAATTAGTTGTAATTGAAGAGAAAAATATTCCATCTGATTATTGTATAACAGTAACAATATCTATGGAAACATCTCAAACAATCTCTACGCATGGAATTGTCGTTGAATGTCTATTATTCCTGATCTATTAAAATTACCTTTCTGAAATCATGGATGAACCGTGTGCTTATTGCAGAAGATATTTCACTTTTAACCTAATGTCATGTCCTCAAAAGTACAAACTAACAGAAAATTTAAAAACAATAAATAAATATTATGGGACATTCTTTATACACGGCCATCTGATCCCAATCCAAGCAGGGCTTGTATGGAATCCAGATAATTGACATATTGCTCTAAATACGTCCATATATAGATATTTAAAACCCAATAAACAGACATGTTCATGCACTCAAATATTTGTCCTGGGTGGGAATCGAATCCGCAACCTGTGACCTGGTCCGATAAACCGACTGGAACCGACCTAGAAAAGGGTTTTTAAGTGAGAAGAGCGAAAGATAATTGTTCTCATATAAAGATACACTGACAATCTGTACGTGTCGGAAGTTATTGCGAAAAAATAAAAAATATTGAATAGAAGACAACAAATATAGAATGACGCATGTAGCAGATATCGCCCTTCTCGTCAAATTATAGGGAAGTAAGCGACCCGCCATACGCCGTCGCCGCTAAAAGCAAAGGACATGAAGCGAGCGTGTATCTCATTTTTGCTATCTTTTATACTCTATATACAAGCTGCTGAAAACATATCCAAGAAAACTTTGATTTTCATTCATAAATATCACCCCAATTTCTGACTGTTCCGATGGATTTTCTAAAAAAATCTTTCATTCAAACCATGTCCAGACAATTTATGAATACAACAAAAAAAACAGTCAAAGCAATCGAGCCATTCTCAATTGATGCTCCGTCATTAAATATACCAATTGATTTCTATTTTTATAAGACGGAGATATAAAAAGCCGATCTTCAGTTGAATGTAGGTCACAATACTGAGATGATATTTGTTCACTTATCTGAAGAAAGACCTTACACTTATATTTTCATATGAATGGGTTCGTAGAAAACAAATTTTCGCCAATTCATAGTACTAATACTTTCAGAGTATAATAAGTACGGACAAAGAGACCCTTACAACTTATTTATAGAACCCTACAAGTAGTATAACAATATCAGTTATCTGGTAACCATGAAATTTGCTTTATTCAATACAAATTTAACATTAGCTTTACAAATTATATTCTGCTAACAATCCTTTTAAAAAAATCCGGTTTCAAATATGACGCCAGTTACCCCTTGGTTAAGTGCGCAGTAAACCTGCGCAGAACGCTTATTTGTGGACCCCAAGTTAGCGTGTGTCGAACGTTCTCGAATGTTTTCGAATGATCTACTGCCTATATTGAAACTTACTTAGTGATTGATATACGTTTCTGTTACGTTTGATTTACTATTCAAGACTTTTCCTGTGCTAAGTAGTATCTACGAGGCACGATAAGTAAGAAATAAAACGGCATAATTATTCCAAATTAATAATAACATGTAATAAAATAAAAAAAGTAATAAGATTTCTCAGATCAAATGAAATTACTAGGCAATTTATTCATCACAATTATGAAACCCTAACGATATACGTAGTTAAGACACGATAGTCGGCGACATGTCGTAGTCGTATCGTGTATCTACATTAGGATCACAACGAATGACAGAGAAAACAATATAAAATAGCGCTTAGTGCATGTGAGTAAGTGAATACGTCTAGAATTATTGATTGGCACCCCGGCTGTAGGCAGCCTGTAATATCTAGCTCTCTTCCCGTACCAGCGCAGTACCCTGCGCAAAAAGCATATTTTAATAGCCGGCAATTGCGCGGCTTATTCAGTCAGAGATCGGTATCCTAGCAGTGAAGACGAGTGGGACTTTATATCAGTGTTTGTCTTCAGTGCTTTGTGATATTATTTTCGAACATTTTGTGCGATGGGTGACGCCGAGCAGCTTATTAAAGCAAGGTAACTTATAATTTTTTTTAAAAGGGATTTTCTGTTTAGATGATACGACAATACCGGCGGAGACAAAGAATTTGTTCTAGATTCGGCGCATGCGCCATGACAAGGAGTCTAGATTTATTGATTGCTTGCTCACCTAGATTCGTCTAGCTCAGGGCAGATATCTGCGGATCAGTCCGGGCTCCACATTTAAACGCAGGGACGCTTTGAGTTCATTATTTTGTGTCAGTGAAGCGCGACCTTGCTGTCAAGTAGAACCGGACCTTATTGTGCAGCGTTGATATTCATGGTGCATTGTGTTCCTTTGAAACGTTTTATATTTTTGGAGAAAGGGAAGCGGCATACCTAGGTTCGTAAAAATATATATTTAATGTTTTTTTTTTTATTATAGACCTTCACAGGGTCCATTCTCTCGTACTCGTCCGCGTCGGTGCTGTTCAAAATTCAATAATAATCCATGATACGTTTTTAAACTTGTGCTAGGGTAGGGGCATCCGTTTAAGGAACTAAGGGAAAATGATTAGGTGAGAGAATTTGTTAAATGATATTTTATAACTTTGATTGACATTGTCGTTAAATTGTGAAAATATTGAATGTTAAAAAATGATATTTAAGGGAGTGGCTGGACGATGCAATTGTTCATGCGTTGAGTGCAAAAGGGGTGCCTTCCCCTGCCCTTTATTGATTTCCATCGAGTGCGGAGGAGATTTCTCCCTCGCTCCGCTATGCTTAACTTCGGGAAATTTCTCCCCCTGCCACCCTAACCGGTGCTTGTTTCACCCACCTACGCTGCGTAGGATATTATCTCTAATATTTGAAATGGCGCGCTTACTTTATTCTTGCAACTCACATTGACATCTATTATGTTTGTTTTAATATAGGGTTATATTTATGTTTGTATATATTTAGTGGATTAGTCTTAGTTTTATTGTTACTGTGTTTATTAATAGTAATATTTAGGATTAAATATATTAGATATCTTTATTTACAATTGCTTTGCTTAATCGAACATTAATAAATTGTGCATTGCTACATAAGGGTGTTTTCGACAAAATAAAATTTTATTGTGTTTATTAGTGGTATAAAAGTAATATTAGTGTAATATATTTAATAGTGCATTGCTACTTAAGGGTTAGTTTACAAAGTCTTTAAACATTTGTTTATTGTGCTTAACAAGGTGTAGGTTATAACAGTTTTAGGATTTAATAATAATATTATTATTTCCATATATTTGTGATTTCTTAAACTAATCATACATAAATTAATAATGCATTGCTACTTAAGGGTTAGCTTACAAATATATTATTTTAAAGTATAAAACTAATATTAGTATATCGATAGTATATTTAATAGTGCATTGCTACTTAAGTGTTAGTATACAAAATCTTTAATAATTTTTTTTTATTGTGTTTATTGAGGTGTAGGTTATAATAGTTTTAGGATTTATTAAATAGTATATTATTAATTCTATATATGTATTTGAGATTTCTTAAACTAATCATACATAAATGAATAATGCATTGCTACTTAAGGATGAATTTTACAAAATCTGTTTTTCTTTTTTTTTTGTTTACTAAGGTGTATGTTACACTTATCAATTGTTTTAGGATTAATTAATAATATTATTATATATACATATTTAAGATTTCTTAAACTAACATACATAAATAAATTATGCATTGCTACTTAAGGGTGATTTTTACAAATATAATATTATCTTAAAACTTTTTTTTTACATTTGCAATTTGTAGGTGCCTTGCTCTATGCGTGCCTATCGCGATATTATTGCATTCTGCATTGTCATCTGTTTTATCTTGTGTTATTGATAAAAATAACTAAGTACATTGTTTAACTATTGACAATAGCAATTTTTTTTAACGTTTGTTTGAGCAATTGATATTGGATGTGTTTGATATGGCAAGTCTAATAAATAAATTAAATTCAATATCATCCTATATTTTGATTCTACCTGCGCGCGTCAATATGCTTTCGAATACCAAATAATCTTAACTTTTTCACAACTAGCTTTAGCCCGTGGCTTCGCTCTCGCAGATCAAATAATGTATTAATTTTCCGCGAATATAATCTATTTCTTTTGAATATTAGCATTATTATTGTTTGTTATTGTCATATTATTTATTTATAATCATTTTAAATATGAAAATTTTATTTTGATTCTTATCTCTATATTTTGAGCATCTAATAAAGACGTGCGTTTCATATTTTTTTTTGGAAAATTCTGTTACTTTGGAAATACTCAGGCATTACTTTTAAAAATGTTACAGAATCGTTTAATTATACGTATGAACGTGGGCTTGACGACGGACTCTAGCAGTAATAGATGATATGAAATTCTGTAGCAACGCAATTAGTACTTCAATAATAAGGGGTAGGAAATACGAATCGATAAGATACCAGACGGTAGGCGGCGGGTAGAAAATTGAGGGGGGAGATTAAAGGGGGTAGTGCGTGGGTGGCGGAGGTGGCGCAGGTAGAAACATGTCTAGACGGGTGGCTGGGAGAAGCGGAGCCCAGATTTATTGATTTAATGGTCCATACAACGATAATATATTTTTAACTTGGAGCTAATTCTAACGTAACAAACTGGCCAATTCGTATCCGAGATACTAAAAAGCAATCCGTAAATAGTAGTTCAAAAGGGTCGACGTGACACAGTAATTGCTTACTGTATTAACTATTTTCCCCTGGGTGCTCGAGTGGCATACAACTCGGATAGAGACACCTTTGTCCTAGGTTCGATTCCGGAATCGAATAATACTGTAGTTTTTTGTTTTAAAATGATTACACGGGATTAGTAATGTGTACGAGAGTGGATGACAATCTCCGAAACATTTCAAGTTGGAAATGATATATATCTTCAGTGAAATGAGGGTTAGTAGGATCTTCAGGAATAATATGCTCAAATATATCTTATTTATTTAGATATTTCATTTTAGCTTAGTGTGTTATAATATTTTTTTGTAGATATTCAAGTTGCGAAAATATTATTATAGATGTGATTTAGGAGATTTTTGATATTAGCAGCGCAATAAAGGTGGCAAAAGGGGTGGGTGGGTGAAAGATGTTGAAGCAGGGGGGGTTGAAGGAGAAGGGTGGTTAGGTGGGAAGGGGGGTTGGCCCGGGAGAATGCACTGTCTAGACGCTGTTTGTGCTCACGTATAGTTTACATCGATTCTATATATAGTTATTCTTTGTGCTATCGGGATTTAATAGAGAGTGGGAGTGAGATCTTTTAAATTCCATTAACTACTTAGGTTGTATTACTTTAACGCTGCAGTCAGTACAATCTAGGTATAACGTAAGTTACTAAGTTGGTTCATTTCTTAAAAAACTAAGTAACGATTGGGTTAGAAAAATGAAATATCTTTTTAAAATATATAATTCTTCTGTACTTGCGTTGACAGTAAGCTCCTCCTAAACGGCTGGACCGGTTTGAATGTTTTTTTTATGCGTTTGAGTGGCGCCCTGGATAGTTATGATTCACAATTGGACCCGGTAGGTGGCGCTACGAGCGAATTTCTGCATTTTTGTATGGAGTTATATCGACAGAATGACGTCTGTCCGGGCACCTAGTTTTCTTTAAAATTTAAGGAGTGTATCAACTTCTCTGAAGTAGTACCGACATAAGGTATCTTTCTAAAAAATATTGAGGCTACATTTAAAACAAACATTTTTAGATGCTTTTCAAGCTCTTGCTTTGAGATGAGTTTGTTACCAGCTCTTTTTAGCAAAATAAACTATCAGTCCCGGCTTTAGAGTAACAAAACAATTCAAGAATGTCTTTTTAAATATTGAATAAAAAACATTATTAAGGACAAAATATTAATAGCATTTTCATTACTCTTAATTCCAATTTATTCAAATTTATTTTCTATCTTATAGTTGGATTTTCAATATAAGCGTGATTTTAGTTTTTTTCTATTTAGTTTTTTTTAAACTATTATTTATTTTTGGTATCGGAACTGAACAAAATTGTATCTTGTAAGTATGTGGGTAGGTACTTATAGGTAGTTTAGTTACTCAATTGAATTTGATGGCTCAACGCAAGGTTTTATTTTTGACTTTTTAAATGTCAGTATTTCTTTTCGTTGCGGGCATTACATTTTATTTTAAATGATTCATATCTTTAGGGGTTTATTACTCTAACAAGTTGCTAATAGTCGGTAAAATTTTAATGAAACCATGTTGCCTTTTGGAGAGATATTAATATATAATTAGACTAATGATTCAAAGAGCTTTTGTAGGTATATTGATAGGCCTATAATTTGAACATATAGATTTATCACTGGTTTTAGGATTTATTCATGCAGTTTCCATTTATCTATATTTTTTTCCAAGTATCAAACAGATCTTGTAGACGTCCGCCTATGCTTTCTTTGTTTTCGTTTAGCATTCTTTTTGATTGTTTCTTTTTACTCGACCTTTAACAGACATACATTAAATATAGCCAAGTACATGCATAAACCATTTCTTGAATCCAACTAGTAGAATTTACATAATGCGTACATACAACATACACATGACAATTGTAAAAATAGTAGAACTACGTTTTGATACTTATCCCTTCACACCATATTCTCAACATGTTCAATGTACAGAAAAACCAAGTCTACAGATTTATTGAAAGTACCCATATACAGGCTGTTACAAAACTACCCATAAAGCCGAAATGAGGTTAAATGGGGCTTTATAACGAGTCCATTCACAATATTTAAGAACCGTAATAGCGCTGTATAACATACCCCAAAAAAATAAAAATACTGATTGTTAGGAATGAAAAATAGAAAAGTATTAAAGTAGTCAATTATTAGGCAAAATAGGTACGAAGGCCTTTCGGTTAAATAATCTGGTTCCCTGACATGACAGCTTACTAGGGTTGTTGGTTTTGATAATTAATTATATTTTTACGGGGTATTTTGTAACACGTTGTATATAGATAGGCCGATATATTCGACACGAAAATTAATACTTATTATTATTATTAGCCTTTGTTACTGTAACTCTTTACAATCTTATTTTTACATTACATGTTATACTATATATTAATACTATATATATATATATATATATATTAATACTATCATCTCTTTATATTGATACTTGTTATACCTAATTTAAGGTTTTTGTGTATCGGTAATCGGTTTAGTTTTCTGTAGCAGCTTGTCTCTCGACAAAGGCCTCCTCCAAGGACTTCCATGCTGTTCGATCTCTAGCTATTTGGGTTCACTTAGGGCCCACCAGCTGTCTGAAGTCGTCTTCCCAACGTTTACACTGTCTTCCTTTGTTTCTTTTGTCGCCCCTAGGTACCACGCAGTTATTATTCTGGTCCAGTTTTCTTTCCGTAACATATGCCCTGCCCAACGCCACTTTAACGTTCTACTAACTATGTGTGCATTTTTGAATTTTGTCATGGTTTTTATTGTTTCCAATTTCTCTATTTGACTTCTTCGTACCCCTATTACACTTCGCTCAATGCTGTTCTGACACACTTTTGTTTTATTCGATAGCTGATCCGTTAAAGCCCACGTTTGACATCCGTAAGTTAAGCATTAATACTTACTGAGATACAAATGCAAGACCAGTCTGTAAAAAATAATTTGATTAGATGTTTGTGGTTTTCTCTAAGTGGGTGGAGCTAACTCGGCTATGACTCGGGCTGTAACTCAGCCTCGAGTGCAATCATTTACTTAACTCACTTGAATCATAATGAAGGTACTATTAGCTATAGTTTATTGCTCAAATCATGCTAAATGAAAAAAAAAATCCCCCGTCGCGTTCCTTCATTCACCGAACATCTGGTCATCATAGCAGGAGACTAACAAAATTTTAGCTATTACATGTTCTTCATTATTGCTGGGATTTCTTAATTATTTTATTATTGCGACTACGTGTTATTTATAATATGTAATTGTTACATAATTTATGATTTTTTACTCCAATATTTTAGGGAGTGGCTATTAGATGCAACTGCAGACTAAAAGCAATAGATGTATTGATTTATCTCCACCGACATAGTCCTTACAAATACTATCGCGAATTTAGTTTCATCATCCGAAGGGTCATGCTTATGCCTTTATTCGTTGCTTTATGCCCTTTGTATTTCTGCCCCTTCCAAAACATGCGGTTGTAGACGCCTTTTATAATAAGCCCATCCCCTCAAACTGGCGCGGTATATAATCAGGGTACATTGTAATTGACACTCAGTTCCAAATTGGTACTCGGAAAGTGAACACCACTTTTAAGTACCTCTTTGGAATTCATAAAAACCCATTGCAATATATACCAGTGAGTGGTTGTCTTGTATATTTATACTTTCGCCATTGAAACGTGGATTTTCAGTGATATGATGCTGTATTATTTATTAAAACCATAATATGATGACCAACAGACAGACAATCAAACTCTATTTTGTAACTGATGTGTGTAAATAGATAGTGATAAATTTCCGTTTTTAATAAAACAAAGTTAAATCCTTGTAAACAGCCGAAGCTTCTTGTGATCCAATCCAACCAATTCATAGTTCCATATCTATCTTGCCAGTCCTAAGAAAAGTATCGCAACAGATTATTTTACCGCAACTACTCGCACACTTTGATATAAATAAACTTTTACATGGTGAACGGTACGGTTGCATAAAAGGTCGTACTACGATTGGTGAACATTTAAATCAATTTTTCTATGGCTTGGTAAAATTCATTTGGAGAGTTATGTGATTTAACTGAAGTTTTTCATTGGCTTGACCATCAGACACTCACACGTAATTTGATGATGTGAGTAAACGGTAAAAAACGCAATAAAGTTAGAACTTAAAAAAATAAGTATTACGGTCTTATTTTAATCGCTCGGCGACCACTAGTTGTAAAAACCAAAACAAGGGGTTGTAGACCCTCTTTATAATAAGCCCATCCCCTCGAACTGGCGCGGTAATCTGCGTACATTACATTCGACAGTCAGTTCCAAATTGGTAGTCGGAGAGCGAACACCACTTCTGACTAGTTCTTTGGAACTCATAAAAACCCATTGCAATATCGACTAGTGAAAATTGGTTTTGTATATTTATACTTGCGCCATTGAAACGTGGGTTTTCAATGATATGATGCTGTACTGTGACAGACTCACTATTAAACTCCAATTTTTTACTGATGTATGTAAAAAGATTGTGGTAAATTTTTTAAGTTATAATTTTGTTTTATTAAAAACGGTGATCGAATCCAAACAATTCATTGGTCCATATCTATCTTGCCAGCCCTAAGAAAAGCATTGCAACAGATTATTTTAGCGCAGCTACTCGCACACTTTGATTTAAATAAACTTTACATGGTGAACGGTACGGTTGTATAAAAGGTCGTTCTACGACCATCAGACACTCACACGTAATTTTTTTATGAAAATGTACCCTAGAGACAGAACTCAAAGTGTTGCTGACAATGAAATAAATGCCACAAGATGCTATTCTAGAGCCTTTTCAAATTCAATTAACTTTAATAACTTTCCTTATTATGTTAGAAATAATAGTAGAATGTATGTTATGTTTGCTGAAAATCTGACATCTAGGCTTTATTACAATTATGATGATGTAAGTAAACGGTGGATTCGTTCAATTCATTTACTGAAATAATCTTTTTTTAAATGCAAGAACGAGTCTGATTGAGTCAACAGTTTTCCGAGTAATAGTTCTATAACTTTAGAGTTACATGTTAAATGAAGAACACAAATATATTGCGGGTAAATCAAAAAACAAATTTAGTTACAAAAAAGGGTGTCTGAATAGTATGTATACACGTAAGAAGTGAAACTTCTTTATGACATCATATAGATACGAGTATATATATACAATACAAATATGCTTTATTGTTCACACCACATACAGAGAAAATTAAATAAAAAGTGTTTTACAAATATTGTAAGTGCAAACAATTTAGGCGGTCTTATTGCTGAAGCAATTTCTTCCAGGCAACCTAGGGTAATAGGAAACAAATAATAATATGGCTGGTGTTGCTTATTAAATACTTACATAAAGTTCTTGAATATTTTGATAATCCTAATACATTTATATATTTATATTTTAATATTTTAATAAACCAATAAATATTAATATACTAATAATACATACAACAAAATATATACCTACACTAGATCAATATATGAAATAAAATAATAAAATAACTATAATAGCAGTGCATGAAGACAAGGAAAAGAAGGAAGACATAGCTTAAAGAGAGTGAAAGTGTGAAAATAACATTGATTTAAAAGAATCCAAGGATTGCGCATGTTTTATCTTCTGAGGAAGGGAGTTACATAACCGGACAGTTTCACCCCACCAAAATTGCGTTGCAGAAGGATTCTTGATTTATGCTTGGGAGGACGTATTTTATAGGATAGATAAATAAGGTCATGAAAGGAAAAGGCATCAGCTGCACACTGACCATGCTTAGCAACATGATCAAGACAAGTCACAAAAATCAGGTCAAGAAGAGAAGGATCACAGTTCGGAAAAAAGTGCGTAGCATTAAGAGGGAGAATGTGTAAGTTGCAAGAGTTTACAATACTTTTCAACTGGCTCGAACGGTGATCAGACTTGAGAAGGCATGTATTGAAGTCACCCATTATAATAGAGTGTTCATATAAAGGAAGTAAATTTTCTAAAAGTGATTCAAATGAAGAGAAATAGTTTATAGTTAAAGAGGGACTGTATAAAACTCCAAGAAGAGTTTTAACCCCAGAAAGACTTATTTCAATAAAAAGATGTTCCGCATTGGTAGAAAGAGTCTGTGGTGACATACAAAGTAAAAGGAATGTGAGCACGAAGATAAATAACGACGCCACCTCCTCCCCTACCAATGCGGTCATTACGAATTAGCTGAAACCCAGGAAGTGGAAAAGAAGTAGATGGTAAACAAGGTTTCAGCCAAGACTCCGAGACCAGAATAGCATGGAGATTTTTAATATTAGTGAATGATGTCAGCATATCGGGGTAATGAGCCGGAATGCTCTGAATCTTTCTTTTTTAATAAAACAATGTCTACTAGATCGACAGTGATAATAATGAATACTTGCTAATTTCAATGGATTTAATACCTACATTTTCTGAAACATTTACCTAAAATCAATACCATAATCGCACCCAGGTGTTAGATCTTTCAAAAGATAAATAATCTGATTCTCACTTTCACTATGAATTCACTAGAATTTAAATAAGTCCTTTTATTTTATCACATCATTAATAGATATATAGTTTTTTTTAATGTCATTACTATATTTTAGTAAACATCAGGGCGCATGACGGTTGAGCGTAACAGAAAACAGTGACGATTGTCACTTCGTCCTGGATGACCACGTCCTCTCGGATCACCAGCCAGTGCTGCTGGCAGTACCCAGAGCTCCAACCCGGACTGACCCAACCCGTTCACGTCGCCGTCACGATTGGCGAACGTTCGCCGAGCACATATCCGAGCATTACGCTCGCGAACATCCGCTCGTTCGCGAACTTTCGCTCGTTCGCGAACATTCGCTCGTTCGCGAACATTCACTTGTTCGCGAACATTTGCTCGCTCGCGAACGTTCGCCCGTTCGCCGCATCCGAACCGACGCAGATGTCGACCTGCTCGCCGACGAACTCAGCGCCGCAACTACCGCGGCGCTTCGAGCTTCAGAGCGAGACGCAGCGTCGACTCGCAAGGCACCCCCCCTACCGGCGAACATCGTGGCGATGATTGAACGGAAGAGGAAGCTGAGACGCCTGTGGCAATCGACCCGGTGCCCGAACATGAAGACCCAGCTCAACGCTCTGGCGCTAAGGATCTCGGAAGAGCTGGAAACAGTTTCAACCGAGTCCTGGCTTCACGCCATTGAGCGAGCGGGTGAAGACTGGACGGGCATCCACCGACTCTGCCGCCAACTCTCCGGGAAGGCAACTCCGATACGCCCCCTACTGGCCAGTGACGGAACCCCCCGTTACCGTGCCGAGGACCGCGCGGACATCTTTGCCGACCACCTGGAGAGTCAGTTCCGGCTGAATCCAGCTTACTCAGTGCAGCACGTCCAGCAGCGTGTGAAGTCCTACTTTGACGCGCCGATAGCCACCACGGAAGACCCAGTAGTCTTTTCCCCCGGCCAAGTGCAGCGAATGATTCGCCGCGCCCCATTACGGAAGGCCCCTGGACCAGACCAGATTCCCAACGAGGCCCTGCGTCACCTACCTCCACGCGCTATCGCGAAAGTGACGCAGCTCTTTAATGGAATTCTGCGGACTGGCCATTTCCCCACGCCATGAAAGCGCGGCAGAGTTATCATGCTGCCTAAGCCGGGGAAAAACATACTGAGGCCCGAAAGCTATCGGCCCATCACGCTGCTGTCGACGACCTCGAAAGTCTTCGAGAAGCTTCTTCTGCTGCACATCATCCCGCACATCCAGCCACGCGACGAACAGTTCGGTTTCCGCGCCGAACACTCCACGACGCAACAGCTCGCGAGGACGCTGCACCACCTCACGGCCGCCCTTAAAAAAAGGAGCGGGCCACTGCAGTGTTCCTCGACATGGAGAAAGCGTTCGATCGCGTGTGGCACGACGGCCTGATCCTCAAGCTGTCCACGTCTACTACTCCTCGTCGAGTAGTTAAGACTGTGGCCACCTTCCTCCAAGACAGGCGCTTTCAAGTGGTGGTTGAAGGCACCCTGTCGTCGGAGCGCCCCGTCCAGGCCGGCGTGCCCCAGGGCAGCTGTCTGTCGCCCGTCTGCTACGGCAGATACACGGACGACATCCCGACAGCCGGAGGCGCAATGCTCGCGCTGTAGGCTGACGATGCCGCGTACATCACCACGTCGCTCACCGCCGCTCACGCGGCCATCAAAATGCAGCGCGCATTGGATGCCCTCCCGCCCTGGCTGGAAGAATGGAGACTGACGGTCAACGTGGCGAAAACCCAGGTGATCTCCCTCAACATCGTTGGCCAAGTCCGCGCCGCTCGAGCTCTCCTGCGTCCCGTCCTGACGTCCCACAGCATTCCCACGTGAGCGAAGCTGGGCGTCTACAAGGCATACATACGGTCCCGACTCACGTATGCCGCACCTGCGTGGTATGCGTTGACGTCGGACCGTGTCCGCCAACAGCTGCGCGCACAGCAGTCGCTGTCGCTGCGCGCTATTGTAGGCGCCCCGCGCTACGTGAGGAATGCTACGATCTCCAGGGACCTCAACATGGAGAGTCTCGACGACTTCATCGGCCGACTAAGCGCCAACATGTTCCGCCGCGCCGATCGGTCCAGCCTCCACCACTTGCGGGAGCGGGACCTGATTCCCGCGAAACCCCCACCGGACCTACCCCTCCCCCCCCTCCCCCCCCCCACCGACGCCGGCTGACGGGCGTCCTCCGGGAATTACCCCCGGAGGGCTCGACCTCGCCGACGCCGCTGCCGCGGGACCTCACCGGACCATGACCCCCGTCGCCGCCGGCTCGCAGCCGCGGCGTATTTAAATCACCCGCAATCTAGGGACCCGCCTACTTCAGTAGGCGGCGACTGAACCCATTGAAAGGGGCACCGCCCCGAACTATAGAGCCACGCCCCCTAAGTGGGCGTGTGGGAAAACCTCCAGTTTTTAGTCAGTCTGAAAGCGGGAGCCCCAAAGTGAGGACCACTTTAAGGCACTGCTTTTGGATTCATAAGACACAATTACAACCTTGACTAAGAAAACGTGATCTTGTATACGTAATATTTATTTATGCTATAAATAATGCTGTATTATTTATTGTCAACATATTATTTTTTTAACATTTAAATCAGGTAGGTGAAGAGAAAGATAATGCTTTGTACAAATCAACGCCTACATTTATCGATCGCAACTTTTGCAGAGACAGACTAGACATGTTCAGCTCACCACATTTTTGAAATATTCATATGTAGCAATTTAAATGTGGTAAGCAGTTCCTATAAATGGTTAGTAGTAGGGAAGATTTTTTTGCAGAAAAGTGTAATGACTGGGAGGCAGATTTAAATGTTATGTTATTTTAGCCTATCATTATACTTTTGTAGAACCAGATTCATCTTACTACATACAGTAAGATAAAACTTCTAAACATTTAGATTGAACTTGGAGTAGCAAGTTAGCAACAATTCATCTGGATGATTCACACTTTTTATGATTGGAATCTTGTTTAGAGAAATCCATACCTTAGATTTTTTGCAAGGTTTGCTGGTCTATTTGTTTTTAGATAAGTTTGTTACCGGCTCTTTTCATAATAATGAACCTTCCGACATGACATTAGAATGACTTATAATAATAATGAGAAATACAGCTATGGACTATTTGAAATTTGTTGTTAAACGTAAAATGTAGCCCTGATAATCACTTTAAAAACATCCCTTTAAATGGACGACGCACCACGCTTTATCGATTAGGTCGGTTGGAGATGCCCTTAATTTATCCTTTCCCTTACCACGAACCAAACACCTGCGCAGTTATCGGCGCAGTTTACATTTATTTATAGCCCAGCAACAGCCCGTTTAGTCAGTCTGAAATAATGGGTTTTTGAGTGATATGATGCTGTTTGAAACTTGTGTTGTAGGTTACAATTCAGCATCTACATTATTGATGACAAAATACCCAAGACTTAACCCAGACGGCCTGAACATGTTTAGCTCACCACGGATATATTCCATTATTTTAAGAAACTTAAATTGGGCGAGTTTATTGTTGAATTATATTTTAATATAAGACAAGCCGGCCCTCTAAATGATGAGTAGGCAGTGAGGATATTTTTGCAGATAAATGCAGAACTAGGGAAGCAGATTAAAAGATTATGTTGTTTTACTTGAAATTTATTGTGCAATGTCTGCTTAGTGAGTTTTGAGACCAATCAAGAATTAAATTTTTTATAATTAGGTATTATACCTCGTAATTTTTGATGGCGTTTTTTGAGAGCGGTCGGGGGAGTTTGTCTGAATGGTGAGAACGACGAAATATTTATTTAGTTTTAGTATTAATGTAAAATCCTACATATCTTTGCATATTTATAGTGAACAGGATGTTTAGGGATTTACCGAAATAATTTATAATTGCTTACTCTCTCACCTTTGTTGGAGGCCATAATAATATGCATTTGGGTAGATACTGGCACAGTATAAATGCAAGGTGTTTGTAATCTATTAGATAGTTAAGTGTTGTTCCTTGAGTGTTCTAGTGTCTTTGACATAAGTAATAAATGTTCCTGGTAAATAATCACTGTTTAATTCAATATTTCCATTTGAGATAATGAGATGGTTTAAAATGTCAAATGTAGAAAAAATTAAATTATACCAAAATTATTTTCAGTTTTAGGGAACCTCACCGTCAGCATTTACGTAATTGTGGGGGTGGGGTGCAAATACTAGCTGGTGCTTGCGGCTTCGTCCGTGTAATGGTTAGTCTTATTACGTTGTAATGTACTTATGTTTGACAAATTGAAATTTTCAGTTAATTTTGTTAATACTTGCAGTAAAAAAATTATTACTTACATTATTGTAAGTCGAGTTTGTGTTTACAACAATTTTGGTAGTTAATAAATGCAGGCTAACTGTTATATCTGACACTGACAGAGAAAGATATGTTCGTTTTTTTCTTTAGTTATAAACCAAACAAATTATTTTTGTATTGTATTTAAATCATCTGTAAAATTATCCGATGCCTTAAATATAGAAAGTCAACTGTTAATCAGAATTCCTATAAAAGTATGAAATAGCCTTTTAACTATTAATTTCTGAACGCGCAATTTTCTCTCATGCTCCTAAAGAAATATAACTTCAAAAAAAATTCGCGAAATCGGTAAAGCCATCCTCAAGTTATAGCGTGACGATATATATGTATATAGATTGCGAGTACATACGTCTTACAAATAATATTATGTAACAATAAATTTATGAAAACATTTGAATACTCTAACATTTTAGGGAGTAGCTATTCGAAGCAACTGCGGATTAAAAGCAATAGGTGTATTGATTTATCTCCCCCGACCCAGCCCTTACAAATTTTATGACGTGTTTAGTTTCACCATCCAAAGGGTCATTTTAGCGAAGTCGTTGCTTTGCGCCGAGTGCAGATGTATTTCTGCCCCTTCCAAAACAAACGTTTGTAGACGCCCTTTATAATAAGCCCATCCCCTCGAATTGGCGCGGTATATAATCAGCGTACATTGCATTTGTCAGTCATATGTTCATAGTAGAGTTTTTTGTTTTATTATTGTTATGAAATAAAGAACCACTAATAATCAGATAAAGTAAAGTCTTTGATTTAAAAACGCCAACCCCACGCAACGCCCTGAGCCCGAGGTTCGAGCCCCACAGGGGGCACCCTCAGAGCGCTGTTGCTTAAAATTTTGTATTTCGGTTGAGAGCCCTAAGCGCTCACCGATATTGTCCGCGTAAGGGTGTCAGAGCCATCTGAGGCTAACACCTTCGTCCATTCAAAAAAAAAAAAAAAAAAATTTGTCAGTCAGTGCCAAATTGGTACTCGGAAAGTGAACACCACTTCTAAGTATTTCTTTGGCATTCATAAAAAACCCATTGTAATATCGATCAGTGAAAGGTGGTTTTGTATATTTATACTTGCCCCATTGAAACATGAGATTTCAATGACATGATGCTGTACTCTGACAGACTCACAAGAAAACTCTAATTTTTAACTGATGTGTGTAAAAATGTTGTGGTAAATCCAATCCAACCAATTTATAGGTCCATATCTATCTTGCAAGTCCTAAGAAAAGTATCGGAACAGATTATTTTAGCGCAGCTACTCGCACACTTTGATTTAAATAAACTTTTACATGGTGAACGGTACGGTTGTTTAAAAGGTCGTTCGACGATTGATGATCATTTAAATAAAATTTTCTATGGCTTGGTAAAATTCATTTGGAGGGTTATGTAATTTATCTAAAGCTTTTGATTGGCTTGACCATCAGACGCTCACACGTAATTTGATGATGTGAGTAAACGGTAAAAACACAATAAAGTTAGAACTTAAAAAAATAAGTAATACGGTCTTATTTTAATCGCTAGGCGACCACTAGTCGTAAAAACCAAAACAAGGGGTTGTAGACCCCCTGTATAATAAGCCCATCCCCTCGAACTGGCGCGGTAATCTGCGTACATTACATTCGACAGTCAGTTCCAAATTGGTAGTCGGAGAGCGATCACCATTTCTGACTAGTTCTTTGGAACTCATAAAAACCCATTGCAATATCGACTAGTGAAAATTGGTTTTGTATATTTATACATGCGCCATTGAAACGTGGGTTTTCAATGATATGATGCTGTACTGTGACAGACTCACTATTAAACCCCAATTGTTTACTGATGTATGTAAAAAGATTGTGGTAAATATTTAAAGTTATAATTTTGTTTTATTAAAAACGGTGATCGAATCCAACCAATCATTGGTCCATATCTATCTTGCCAGTCCTAAGAAAAGCATCGCAACAGATTATTTTAGCGCAGCTACTCGCACACTTTGATTTAAATAAACTTTTACATGGTGAACGGTACGATTGCATAAAAGATCGTTCTACCGTACCGTACCATCAGACACTCACACGTATTTTTTTTATGAAATTGTACCCTAAGGTGCTATTCTAGAGCCTTTTCAAATTCCATTAACTTTAATAACTTTCCTTATTATGTTAGAAATAATAGTAGAATGTAAGTTATGTTTGCTGACAATCTGACATCTAGGCTTAATTATAATTATGATGATGTAAGTAAACGGTGGATTCGTTCATGTATTAAATTCATTTACTGAAATAATCTTTTTTTAAATGCAAGAACGAGTCTGGTTGAGTCAAGAGTTTTCCGAGTAATAGTTCAATAACTTTAGAGTTACATGTTAAATGAAGAACACAAATATATTGCGGGTAAATCAAAAAACAAATTTAGTTACAAAAAAGGGTGTCTGAATAGTGTACGCGTAAGAAGCGAAACTTCTTTATGACATCATTTTTCAACTATCAAAAATAAGTTGCGTAAGGTATAAGCAAAAAAAAAATTTGTATTATTATTATCATTTTTAGATACTTTCGTAGGTAATTATTGGCCTATCGAAGTTTTTAAAAATATACCGATGTTTTAGATTCCACGGAATCTAGTGTACCCTAGTGAAAATAGCGTCAATTGTGGTGCGAGGTCTAGTTGTGCTTTGTGGACTGTTTTGCACAGATTCATTAAAATTATCTCTATAAATACAACTATTGGAATTATATAGTTTAAGTAGTAGGTACAATTATTAAATGACTGTTAATCGAAAAGTAGGTAATACATAATATTTTTAGAAATTAAATTGAGTGATTAAAACATTTTTATTTCTATATTTTTTTTTTAACTAAACAATGTCTACTAGATCGACAGTGATAATAATGAATACTTGCTAATTTTAATGGATTTAATACCTACATTTTCTGAACCATACAATCCAAAAGTGAGGTTTACCTTAAATCAATTCCATAATCGCACCCAGGTGTTAGATCTTTCAAAAGATAAATATACTGATTCTCACTTTCACTATGACTTCACTAGAATTTAAATAAGTCCTTTTATTTTATTACTTCATTAATAGATATATAGTTTTTTAACACCCCGTCCCGCGTCAGTCACGTTCGCAGAGCGAGGCATGTCCTCGCCGAGTCTGACGACGACGTCACCAAAGCTCAGATCGCGATACAACACAATTCACACACTCACAAGGCCATCGCGTAGGTGGCGTGGACGTTAGCCGCGCTTCCTCTAAATTCATATTGTTTTTTGTTTTTACTTTGATATAAAGAACCAATAATAATAAATCAGATAAAGTTAAGTCTTTTAGACCTCCCCACGAAACACACTGAGCCCGAGGTCAGGCCAGGCGGCACTCTCAGTGTGCTTGTTGCTTAAGATCTATATGTATTTTCGGCCGAGAGCTTTCTGAAAGAGCAATTCTTCATCTTCATCCCTTAAAAAAAAATGAGAAAAAAAAATTGCTATAAAATTTATCTCAAACTCCACAAAGAAGTTTCTCTTAAAAAATCAGACAGATTAACGATATAGGGAAACATAAAGACAAAATAGTAGTATAAAATAATAGAGATAAAAAAGAGCTGTACAAACTATTTATCGTAGTTAGTTCTCGAGCTTCCCTCACAGAAGCATCGCAGTAGGTATATCTATACAAATACAATGCGTTTCACATACACACGAGGTAATAGAAGCACATTCAAAAAATTTCATGCAATGATTAAAGAGCTTATACTCTGACAAAAAAACCTCAATAAAGATAGAACTTAAAAAAAATTGTATTACGGTCATATTTCAATCGCTAGGCGACCACTACTAGTAATGAGAAATGAAGATATGGATCATTTGAAATTCGTATACTTATTATTAAACGTTAAATGTGGGTTCATTTACTATGAGTATAGTCTGTCACTTTGCCGGGCCAGTTGCGTTGGTGGTAAGAGAGCACCCTGTCCACCACGCAAGAAGGTTGGGTTCGATTTCCAACCAGAATAAATATTTGCTATATATGTCTCTTTGTTCTGTGTCTGGGTGTATATATCTATACAGGCTGTAACAAAACTACCCGTGAAACCGAAAGGAGGTTAAATGGGGCCATAACGAGACCATTCACAATATTTAAGAACGCTTTAAGTAACGCTGTAAAACATACCCCAAAAAAATTAAAAAAACTGATTTTTATGCATGAAAAATTGAAAACTATTAAAGTCGACAATTATTAGGTAAAATTGGGACGTAGGCCTTTCTGTTAAATAATCTGGTTCCCTGATATGACAGCTTACTAGGGTAGTTGGCTTTCATAATAATTAATTATATTTTTACGGGGTATTTTGTAACACGTTGTATACCTTATTACCCTTAGTATCAAGTAAGAAAGAATAAGTAAAGGCACAGTGTAAGAAAATTGTCCCTAGATTTTATTTTTTTATTTTTATTATCGCAAATATCTAAACTGATTGGTCAGCTTAACAACACTTGCTGGAATGTCGGTCTCATCCTTAAGACGAATGCCTATCTTTTTGGGATGATCATAGTAAAGTAAATCAGTTTGGATGATGTTTCATGCACCAGGTGAAGAAAAGAGAATGATAACGCATTTTCCATTCTACGCCCATCAAATTGAAGACACCCCCGCTTTATCGATTAGAGCGCCAGTTGAAGACGTCCTTTATAACTAATATCCCTTCCCCACGTACCAAACGTCTGGGCAGACTGTCTGTATTTACAGCCTGCCCGTTTAGTCAGTCAGAAAGCGGGAGTCCGAAAATGAAGTCCACTTTAAAGCACTGTTTTTGATGTGAGACATCTTTAGCCGCACGTAAAACCGATATAACAAACACGCTATATGATGAGTTCTCAAAATTTAATTTAATTTTGGATTTTTATGTTTAATGAAAATAAATGTTTATTAAATATATTTTTTTACATTATGCCATATTTAGTTCTATGGAGGAGCGACGTATGATACTCCTCCTTTTAAATGGAAAGATCTTCCGCCAAGCTGCCGCAGGTCATGCCTGGGGACCGCGGTCCAACTGTTGATATTGGATGCTTGTATACGAGTATATGTCGAATCCTGAGAGAATCTCGATATAGCGATGTAGGCTTCTCGCGTGTTGCGTGGTGCCGGCGGTGAAGGATTGTATGCATGTTCATAGATGTCACCACAGTTTCTAACGTAATCTGTTATTTTATACATATTACTTGTACAAAATAATTTCGATGTTTCACATCTGCCAGGCGTCCCGTGACGGCTTAAATTTATTTGGATTCATAAGACACAATTACAACCTTGAGTAATAAAAAGTGATCTTGTATACGTAATATATATTTATCTTATAGTCATCATTTGAATGACACTTTTTATGATTGGAATCTTGTTTGAGTAAAATCCATTCCTTAGTTTTTTGCAAGGTTTGCTGGTCTCTTTGTTTTTAGACATTTCCATTAACGCTTTTGTCATCAAAAATTTTGCCGGCTATGGCTCAGGAAATCTACGTAATTCCCACATAGTTAGCCACTTCTAAAAAAAAAAAAAATGCTATTAGCAGACAATAATAAAAAAAAGTATCTTAAAGTTAAGGATCGTAGGTATATAACAAAAACAAAGTTTGCATTCTCTTGGAAAGCTCATAAATATAACTTATATAATTAAGTAAAGTAAAATTTGTTTTTTTACCAATGGACAAATGCTTGAATACTTAATTTAGTAAAAACAGTATTCTCATGCGAACGTAAACTTTTTTTTCACTCTAGTACACTACCTACAAATACTGCTACTTACAATATAAATATCATATTAATGGCGAAATACTTACGTGTCATGCAGGCACTCGGATAGGGATAAGTTTGTTACCCGCTCATTTCATCATAATGAACCTACTCACCTGACATTAGAATGACTTTCATAATAATGAGAAATGTAGCTTTGGACCATTTGAAGTTTGTTGTTAAACGTAAAATGTAGCCATGATAGTCTGTCACTTAAAAACATCCCTTCAAAATTGACGACGCAACTCGCTTTATCGATTAGGTCGGTTGGAGACGCCCTTTATTTGTCCTTTCCCTTACCACGAACCAAACACCTGCGCAGTTATCGACGCAGATTGCGTTTATTTACAGCCCAGCAACAGCCCGTCTAGTCAGTCTGAAATAAGTATTCGATATGTGATGACCACCTTTCACTACTTTTTTTAGCCTAATAAAAACCTATAATACCTAAAATAAAATAATAAGTATATGGACTAGCGCCACCAAAATGGTTTCTTAGTGATATGATGCTGTTTTATTTACACCGTATTTTTAAAAATTTAATTTAAAACTTGGATGGAAAAGGGAAACTTGTGTTGCAGGTTACAATTCAGCATCTACATTATTGATGACAAAATACCCAAGACTTAACCCAGACGGCCTGAACATGTTTAGCTCACCACAGATAAATTCCATTATTTTTAGCAACTTAAATTTGGCGAGTTCTAAATGATTGGTAGAAGGTAGTGATGATTTTTTTGCAGATAAATGCAGAACTAGGGAAGCAGATTTAAATATTATGTTGTTATATCTATGCTATGCTATTATGCTATTAATTTATAATTGCTTACTCTCTCACCTTTGTTGGGGAGATAATGAGATGGATTAAAATGTCTTATGTAGAAAAAAAATAATTATACCAAAATTATTTTCAGTTTCAGGGAACCTCACCTTCAGCATTAACGTAATTATGGGGGTGGGGTGCAAATACTAGCTGGTGCTCGCGGCTTCGTCCGTGTAAAATTCGGACTTATTACGTTGTACTGTACTTATGTTTGACAAATTTAAATTTCCAGCTAATTTTGTTAATACTTGCAGTAAATTTTTTATTACTTACATTATTGAAGAAAAGTCGTGTTTGCAGGATTTTTGGTAATTATTAAATTCATGCTAACTGTTATAACTGACACTGACAGAGAAAGATATGTTCGTTTTTTTCTTTAGTTATAAACCAAACAAATTATTTTTGTATTGTATTTAAATCATCTGTAAAATTTTCCGATGCCTTAAATATAGAAAGTCAACTGTTAATCAGAATTCCTATAAAAGTATGAAATAGCCTTTTTACTATTCATTTCTGAACGCGGAATTTTCTCTCATGCTCCTAAAAAAATATAACTTCAAAAAAAATCGTGAAATCGGTAAAGCCAACCTCAAGTTATAGCGTGACGATATATATGTATATACTCGTATACAAATATAGATTGCGAGTACATACCAACAATAAATTTATGAAAACATTTGAATACTCTCACATTTCAGGGAGTGGCAGTTCGATGCAACTGTTGATTAAAAGCAATAGGTGTATTGATTTATCTCCTCCGACCCAGCCCTTACAAATTTTATGGCGTGTTTAGTTTCACCATCCGAAGGGTCATTTTGGCGTAGTCGTTGCTTGCGCCCTTTGCCCCTTCCAAAACAAGGGGTTGTAGACCTTTATAATAAGCCCATCCCCTCGAACTGGCGCGGTAATCTGCGTACATTACATTCGACAGTCAGTTCCAAATTGCTAGTCTGAGAGCGAACACCACTTCTGACTAGTTCTTTGCAACTCATAAAATCCCATTGCAATATCGACTAGTGAAAGGTGGTTTTGTATATTTATACTTGCGCCATTGAAACGTGGGTTTTCAATGATATGATGCTGTACTGTGACAGACTCACTATTAAACTCCAATTTTTTACTGATGTATGTAAAAAGATTGTGGTAAATTTTTAAAGTTATAATTTTGTTTTATTAAAAACGGTGATCGAATCCAACCAATTCATTGATCCATATCTATCATATAGCAATAGATTATTTTAGCGCAGCTACTCGCACACTTTGATTGAAATAAACTTTTAAATGTGAACGGTACGATTGCATAAAAGGTCGTTCTACGATTGATGAACACCTAAACTTGACCATCAGACACTCACACGTAATTTTTTTATGAAATTGTACCCTAGAGACAGAACTCAAAGTGTTGCTGACAATGGAGTTAAATGCCACAAGGTGCTATTCTAGAGCCTTTTCAAATTCGATTAACTTTAATAACTTTCCTTATTATGTTAGAAATAATAGTAGAATGTAAGTTATGTTTGCTGACAATCTGACATCTAGGCTTAATTACAATTATGATGATGTAAGTAAACGGTGGATTCGTTCATGTATTAAATTCATTTACTGAAATAATCTTTTTTTAAATGCAAGAACGAGTCTGGTTGAGTCAACAGTTTTCCGGGTAATAGTTCAATAACTTTAGAGTTACATGTTAAATGACGAACACAAATATATTGCGGGTAAATCAAAAAACAAATTTAGTTACAAAAATGGGTGTCTGAATAGTGTACGCATAAGAAGCGAAACTTCTTTATGACATCATTTTTCAACTATCAAAAATAAGTTGCGTAAGGTATAGGCAAAAAAAAAATTTGTATTATTATTATCATTTTTAGATACTTTCGTAGGTAATTATTGGCCTATCGAAGTTTTTAAAAATATACCTATGTTTTAGATTCCACGGAATCTAGTGTACCCTAGTGAAAATAGCGTCAATTGTGGTGCGAGGTCTAGTTGTGCTTTGTGGACTGTTTTGCACAGATTCATTCAAATTATCTCTATAAATACAACTATTGGAATTATATAGTTTAAGTAGTAGGTACAATTATTAAATGACTGTTAATCGAAAAGTAGGTAATACATAATATTTTTAGAAATTAAATTGAGTGATTAAAACATTTTTATTTCTATATTTTTTTTTAACTAAACAATGTCTACTAGATCGACAGTGATAATAATGAATACTTGCTAATTTTAATGGATTTAATACCTACATTTTCTGAACCATACAATCCAAAAGTGAGGTTTACCTTAAATCAATTCCATAAGCGCACCCAGGTGTTAGATCTTTCAAAAGATAAATATACTGATTCTCACTTTCACTATGACTTCACTAGAATTTAAATAAGTCCTTTTATTTTATTACTTCATTAATAGATATATAGTTTTTTAACACCCCGTCCCGCGTCAGTCACGTTCGCAGAGCGAGGCATGTCCTCGCCGAGTCTGACGACGACGTCACCAAAGCTCAGATCGCGATACAACACAATTCACACACTCACAATGCCATCAGCGTAGGTGGCGTGGACGTTAGCCGCGCTTCCTCTAAATTCATATTGTTTTTTTGTTTTTACTTTGATATAAAGAACCAATAATAATAAATCAGATAAAGGTAAGTCTTTTAGACCTCCCCACGAAACACACTGAGCCCGAGGTCAGGTCGGCGGCACTCTCAGTGTGCTTGTTGCTTAAGATCTATATGTATTTTCGGCCGAGAGCTTTCTGAAAGAGCAATTCTTCATCTTCGTCCCTTAAAAAAAAAACTGAGAAAAAGAAATTGCTATAAAATTTATCTCAAACTCCACAAAGAAGTTTCTCTTAAAAAATCAGACAGATTAACGATATAGGGAAACATAAAGACAAAATAGTAGTATAAAATAATAGAGATAAAAAAGAGCCGTACAAACTATTTATCATAGTTAGTTCTCGAGCTTCCCTCACAGTAGCATCGCAGTAGGTTTATCTATACAAATACAATGCGTTTGACATACACACGAGGTAATAGAAGCACATTCAAAGAATTTCATGCAATGATTAAAGAGCTTATACTCTGACAAAAAAACCTCAATAAAGATAGAACTTAAAAAAATTGTATTACGGTCATATTTCAATCGCTAGGCGACCACTACTAGTAATGAGAAATGAAGATATGGATCATTTGAAATTCGTATTCTTATTATTAAACGTTAAATGTGGGTACATTTACTATGAGTCTGTCACTTTGCCGGGCCAGTTGCGTTGGTGGTAAGAGAGCACCCTGTCCGCCACGCAAGAAGGTTGGGTTCGATTTCCAACCAGAATAAATATTTGCCATGTGTCCTTGTTCTGTGTCTGGGTGTAAATATCTATACAGCCTGTTACAAAACTACCCGTGATCCCGACAGCAGGTTAAATGGAGCCATAATGAGATCATTCACAATATTTAAGAACGCTTTAAGTAACGCTGTAAAACATACCCCAAAAAAATTAAAAAAAACTGATTTTTATGCATGAAAAATAGGAAACTATTAAAGTCAACAATTATTAGGTAAAATTGGGACGTAGGCCTTTCTGTTAAATAATCTGGTTCCCTGATATGACAGCTTACTAGGGTAGTTGGCTTTCATAATAATTAATTATATTTTTACGGGGTATTTTGTAACACGTTGTATACCTTATTACCCTTAGTATCAAGTTAGAAAGAAAAAGTAAAGGCACAGTGTATGAAATTTGTCCCTGGATATTATTTTTTTATTTTTATTATCGCAAATATCTAAATTGATTGGTCAGCTTAACAACACTTGCTGGAATGTCGGTCTCATCCTTAAGACGAATGCCTATCTTTTTGGGGATGATCATAGTAAAGTAAATCAGTTTGGGTGATGTTTCATGCACCAGGTGAAGAAAAGAGAATGATAACGCATTTTCCATTCAACGACCATAAAATTGAAGACACCCCCGCTTTATCGATTAGAGTGCCAGTTGAAGACCTCCTTTATTATTTACAACCTTGACTAATAAAATGTGATCTTGTATGTGTAATATATATTTATACTATAAATAATTCTGTATTATTTATTGATAACATATTACTTTTTTTTTATTTACACTAGGTAGGTAATGCTTCGTAAAAATCAGCGTCTACATTTATCGATTGCAACTTACGCAGAGACAGGCTAGACATGTTCAGCTCACCACACTTATAAAAAAATCATGTTAGCTATTTAAATGTGGTAGGCGGTTCCTTTAAATGGTTAGTAGTAGGGATGATTTTTTTTATCAGGAGTGTAATGACTTGGAGGCTGATTTAAATATTATATTATCTTATTTTAGCCTATCGTTATCTTATCTGTTATTTTTCCGCCCATGACTCAGGAAACCGTAATTCCGACAAATTTAGCTATTTCTAAAAAAAGCTTAGCTATTAGCAGACAACAATAAAAAAATATCCTAAAGCTAAGGATCGTAGGTATATAACAAAAACAAAGCTCCTATCACATTAAAACATTCCTATACAATAGACGACGCACCTCGCTTTATCGATTAGGTCGGTTGGAGACGCCCTTTATTTATCCTTTCCCATACCATCAACCAAACACCTGCGCAGTTATGGGTGCAGTTTGCATTTATTTATAGCCCAGCGATAGCCCGTTTAGTCTATGAAATACGTATTCGAGAAGTGAAGACCACTTTTCAATACTTTTTTTAGCAGGATTAAAAACATATAATAATATAATTTCTTTAAATAAATAAAATAAATAATGGATTTCTTAGTGATATGATGCTGTTTTATTAACACCGTTTTGTTTAACAATTTATTTATTTACATAATATATTCGTTACAACTTACTCAGGTCTTACCTCAGAGAACCTAGACATGTTTAGCTTACCACATATAAATATGCCTAATATTATATTTTATTTTTATACAAGGCAGGGGGGGCTCACTAAATGATGAGTAGGTAGTGACGATTTTTCAACAGCGAAATGCAATGACTGGGAAGCAGATTCACATATTATGATGTCTTATTTATATTTATTGTGCAGTATTTTATTATATAATTCTCGTGATTAATGACAAGGGGTGGGTGGGGTTGGGGCGATGATGTCAACAATGTTTACCTAATGACTTTGTTTGTATTTGCTGTTCGAATTTAATTACTTGCATTATTGTAGAAAAAGATTCTTGGTAATTATTATGTGTAGGAGTACCTATTATATCCGAAAGTGACAGCAAAAAAAGAATGCTCTGTTATTTTCTTAAGCCATCAACAAAACAATTTATTTTGTTAGTTCAAAGTCATTTCTTAAATTATCCGAACTCGCCATTGGAGAACGACTAGACCGATTTATTATTTTTTTTAATATCCGTAATAAGCCGAATAAAGTTTTTAAGGGAATGCAAAATTGCCCCTAATATTGAAAGGTTTAAAAAAAATTTATACTTAAATTTAAAACTTAAAATTTCATGATGCTTTGCAACGATTGTTTGCAACAATACATATTTAAGTATCTACCTATACAATTGTTATAATTGAATTGCTCGACTGCATTCGCATATTATTATCGTTATTAGCTATGTTTCATCTTCATATCTATGTCCCTTGCAGTTCTACCAGCGTTACCTTAAGGGGTTAAATTTAATTATGCCCTGAAGACGCTTCGTGTAGAAACGAAACACGTGCCGATTTACTGTTAAGTTTCCTTGTTTGAGACTTGACAGAAATAGAGATCCAGCGGAATTAGTTACTAGATTTCTATTTTTTGTAACTTATCCCTTCACACACTTACTATTCTCCAAATTTTCAATGTACAGAAACGCCACGTCTACAGATTTACATATAATCAGTTAATTGGTTTTCATAGTACGACCTCTACCCAGGTTGGAATCAAATGGCCGTGTGTAAAGAATGTCCCAGTATATTTATTAATTTTATTATTATAAATGGGAATATCTAAATTTATTGGTCGAATGTCGTGCTCATCGTTAAGACCTCTGTCTACCTTTTTGGGGCTCTTGTCGTAAAATACATCAGGTTGGGTGAATTTCATGCACCAAGCGAAGAAAAGAGAAAGAAAATGCAGTCAAGATTCAACGCCCATAAAATTGAAGACACGCCCGCTTTATTATTTCAATCCCTTCCCCACGTACCAAACGTCAGGGCAGACTGCATGTATTTATAGGCTAGCAGCCTGCCCGTTTAGTCGAGAGCCCTAAGCGCTCACCGATATTGTCCGCGTAAGGGTGTCAGAGCCATCCGAGGCTAACACCTTCGTCCATTCAAAAAAAAAAAAAAAAAAAAAAAACCCGTTTAGTCAGTCTGAAAGTGGGAGCCACAAAGTAAAGACTACTTTATGGCACTGCTTTCAGACTCATAAGACACAATTACAACCTCGACCAATAAAAGGTGATCTCGTATAGGTATTTAATATTTATACTTTATATAATGCTCTACTATTTATTGACAACATATTATTTTTTTAAATATTTAAACTAGGTAGGTAAAGAGAAAGATAATGTTTCGTAAAAATCAGCGTCTACATTTATCGATTGCAACTTACGCATAGAAAGGCTAGACATGTTTAGTTCAACACACTTATAAAATATTAATCATATATATATATTAATCATTATAGTTTTGTAGAACCAGACTCATCTTACTACAGTAAGATAAAACTTCTAAGCGTTTAGATTGAACTTGGAGTAGCTAGCTAGCAACAATTCATTTGGATGATTCACACTTTTTATGATTGGAATCTCCATACCTTAGTTTTTTTTTGGGAGGCTTGCTGGTATTTTTTTGTTTCTAGATGTTTCCATTTACGCTTTTGTCATCATACATTTTGCCATAATTATTTAGAGTCAGGAAACCTACTCCTGACTCTAAATATGCTAAAACCGAAAGTGGTATTAATGTTTCGCCACCAACCACGCCAACACTATTTTTATGGTAATTTATCCCCTTCCCCTCAACACCGAACTAATTTTGAAGGTCTGCATTACGTCAATGCTAGACTCATACTTTTAAAGTAAAACGTAAGACATTCCGACAAATTTAGCCATTTCTAAAAAAAACCTTATCTATTAGCAGACAATAATAAAAAAATATATCTTAAAGATTAAGATCGTAGATATATAACAAAAACATTCACATCGCTTGCATTGACTTGGAAAACTCATAAATATTATGAAATGAAAGAAAATTATTCAAATAGGCTTTTGCAAGTACTTATGAATAGTCTGACTCTAATATAACTTATATAATTCAGTATAGCTGTTTGTTGAAATATGTATGTACCATTCTGCCAAAATTTGTATTTTTAACCAATGATTATAAATAAATATAATAAATAATATTTTTTTTATTTCTTATTATTTATTTTTTTATTCTTTTAATTGAAATTATAGTTTTAATGGCGAAATGCTTATGTGTCATGCAGGCACTCGGATGGAGATGAGTTTGTTACCGGCTCTTTTCATCATAATGAACCTTCCAACCTGACATTAGAGAGACTTATCATAATAATGAGAAATATAGCTATGGACCATTTGAAATTTGTTGTTAAACGTAAAATGTAGCCATGGTAGTCTATCGTTTTAAAAACATCTCTTTAAAATGGACGACGCACCTTGCTTTATCGATTAGGTCAGTTGGAGACACCCTTTATTTATCCTTTCCCTTACCACGAACCAAACACCTGCGCAGTTATCGGCGCTGATTGCATTTATTTACAGCCCAGCAATAGCCCGTTAAGTCAGTCTGAAATACGTATTCGAGAAGTGAAGACCACTTTTCACTACTTTACCTACTTTAACCAAATAAAAAACCTACAATAAAATAATGAGTATATGGACTTGCGCCACCAAAATGTATGTTTCTCGGCGATATGATGCTGTTTTATTTACTCCGTATTTTTTAGAATTTTAATTTAAAACTTGGTTGGTAAAGGAGACCAGAATGTTTCCTACGGTTATACTCAGGTCTTACCTCAGAGAGCCTAGACATGTTTAGCTTAGGTACCACATATTATTTTATTTTTATATAGTAAGGAAGGCGGGCCCACAATGATGATTTTTCAACAGGGAAATGCAGCGACTGGGAAGCAGATTGAAATATTATGTTATCTTATTTATATTCATAGGGCAAAGTAACTCGGGTAATTCGGGGTTGCACCGATAAATTCTAATTATCTCTTAAAAAATCAACTAGCTTCCCATAAGTTTTTGTGTAAGTAATTTGAATTATATAATTTAGGTAGTAGGTACAATTATTAAGTGACTGTTAATCTCAATAAAGTTAACACTTCAAAAATAAAGTATTACGGTCACATTTCAATCGTTAGGCGACCACGAGTGGAGGGTGAGTGTAGAGTAAGGACTAAAACAAGGGGTTGTAGACGCCCATCGTAATAAGCCCATCCCCTCGAACTGGCGCGGTAATCTAAGTACATTACATTTGACAGTCAGTTCCACATTGGTACTCGGAGAGTGAACACTACTTCTGAGGACCTTTATGGAACTCATAAAATCCCATTGAAATATCGACCAGTATGAACGGTACGGTTGATGAACTTTTTAATAAAATTTTCTAACGCTTGGTAAAAATCATTTGGAGAGTTATGTGATTTATCTAAAGCTTTTGATTGGCTTGACCATCAGACACTCACGCGTAATTTTTTTATGAAAATGTACCTTAGAGACGGATCTCGATGTGTTGCTGACAGTGGGTGCGCAACAAGGTGCTATTCTAGAGCCTTTTCAAATTCTAATATACTTAATTACAATTATAATGATGTAAGTAAACGGTGCATTTGTTCAGGTATTAAATTCATTTATTGTAATAATCTTGATATTAATACAAGCACAACTTTGCTATAGTTTAATGGTAAAAGCTCTGAGTCTGGTTGAGTCAACAGTATTTCGAGTAATAGTTCAATTAGTATAGAAAAATCGTCTCTGCAATTGCAAGATTGGTAATTGATAAGTGAAGGAAGTAATAAATAAATAAATATCCTGGGATAATCTTTACACACAGCCATCTGATCCCAAACTAGATAGATCTTGTACTATGAAAACCAGACAACATATGTATATACTACATAAAGGCATTATTTTTTGAAACACATACTTATTTAAATCCAGGAACAGAAAAAAACAGACATGTTCCTGCAGTCACATGTTTGTCCTGGGTGGGAATCGAACCAACAACTTTCGAGGTCGCAAACCAGCAAGCCAACTGGTCCGTTAATGAACCGATACTGATTATATTAAAAATGTTGTCAAAATTGTAAATATTGTAAAATGCAAATGCTCTTGCTTTGAGATGAATTTGTTACCGGCTCTTCTTATCAAAATATATATTCTGATACGTCATTATAATGACTATTAATGTGCCTTTAGAAACTTAAGTAGTAAAATAACAAGGACGGAGGAGTATGAAATTTGGCACGGTTAAAGTTTATATGGAGCAGAAAGATAATATTTTTATGATATAAAGCATTAGTGATACATTAAATAAATATTATATTACAAATTGTGTAAAGGCCAGAAGTAAAGTGCCTGGATGCCCAGTTGTAAAGTTGATTATTGGCTTAGTGTTGCTTAACAACGTCATCTACTGGAGTAGCTTTAATGTTGTTGTGTCGTTAAAACAGTTAATCAATGAAAACACGGAGAGAACGGCATTTTCTGAAAATGAATCCTAGCGAGATCGATTTATCGCCATCGAATACCCCTGGATACTAAATTTCATGAAAATCGTTGGAGCCGTTTCCGAGGTCATAATTATATATATATGTATATAATATTCATATAATATACAAGAATTGCTTGTTTAAAGGTATTAGATAAAGTTATTCAACATATATATGTATTTTTTAATTCTGATAAAAACTGGCCAATTAAATCTAATCTACTAAGATCTAACATTTTAAAATAACAGCAATTGTTATAGGTATCCTATAAAGCAAAGAGAGTTTAATACTTGTTCATAGTGTTATTTTATTCCTATAAATACATATTATGATTTTGCATAGAACTTGACACTCATTTAGATCTCCATTCATTTTGCGGCGAAGCCCACACAATTTTTAACTTGGCTCTCCTTTTTTACATTTATGTTTTTGGTGGGATATCATTACTTTTTGTTAAGAAAACTAGGCAGGTATTGAGATTTAATGTTTTTTCTTGCGTTTCCGCTGTATGGTTTTCTTTTTTATGCTACTAAGTAATGTTAAAGAACTCACAAATGCCGTTAAAGTACAATACTAAAAAGAAATAATTTATATCTGGGCTATTCCAGCTATAACACAAATAAATTTAGTCGAACGACGCAGTATAAATCGCAATCTAATAGGTGGGTTACCGCTAGACAACCGGGCACAACGAGGACGCTGCACTGGCGCGAATGAGCTACGCTAAGAGCATACTTTGGTTAAAATGCGAACATTTTAAGTCGAATAGCGCTTGTGAGCCGCTCTGGCTTCGGACGGCGCAGCGCGGGTCCGAACGGGAACCCCACTTGCCCCCGGGTACAAGCACAAGGCGCGAGTGAGTTCAACCAGCATTCTTAAATTAGTCAATACATATATCGGTAACAATAAGACATCGCTAGTGCCTCGACCTTGGTATTCATACACATTGAACTTTCTTTTAAGGTACTAAGAATTCGAACTAACAAATTTATACCTTAAAATTATTCTAATTTTCAAAAGAAATCAGAGAAACGAATCTCGGGCACTGATCTTTGTTATTTTAGTGAGCCGTGGACTATAAAATCACTACCATGCAGGTATAAACCAACCGACCCGCAAATTTTAAACCAAATCGCTACCGATTAGTCTCAGAGCGTGCGTACAGTTTTTTACTCGGCTTCTAAGAGTCGTGGCGTGATGTTTAACAGCCTATGACCTATCTCAAAAGATTGTCAAAATAATTTTGTTCAAATACGGCTCGTAGAGATTAACTATACTTTACCGTACTTAACATTACGTTTAAACAAAAAAAAATCCTAAGCTTTATAAGATTAACTATAGAAAAGCCCTTATATGCCTAATTATTACTTACTTATTTTCTAGTATATCAAGAGAAAATACTTAAATCCTCAACTCAAGTTCTTCGTGAAGTGACTGAATCTTTTATCAGACAATCTCTTAATATATGGTTTTATAGTTGCATTTACCTCTACAGAAATTTAAAATTGAGCAATAATTGGACGGTGACCATCTAAGGCAGAGGTTTCTTCTCTTCTTAACTGAATAGTATGATTTTAAATCATAGTTTTTACCTCATCCATAACTTTACATTTATGTCCACCTCTCAGGTACTGCAGTGTATCGATTAACGTCCAGGCATGCGTAGAAGGTATCGAGGCCACTGCGTCATTATGGATGCACCAATCGGAGAGCGTAATGTATTGCGTTTTATTGATATCCGACCGGCCACACCCCGAGCTCGTAGAAAGCTCCGCCGTACATGAAGTTACTATGCGAGCGTTATGTGTTCATTATTAAAAAAATGTTATTGCTCTCTTAGATTCTCTCGTTATAGTTAAAAGCAAATAGAGTTTTATTTCCATTTATTGTCATTTTTTATAACTAATAAAAACTATTATTTACACACAATCTGTTCGCAAACTTAGCAGGTCTTGTATGATTACCAGATAACTTTTAATCTACGTATTCATTTATGAAGTGAAACTTCTTTAGACGCGCCGTAAGAAGGAACAAAAGTGTTATGAATTTTGTAAATGAAATACGTTTTTGTATCGGAATGGTAGGTTTACATATCATTTCGTACTAAGTGAATGAATACGGCATACAATATTTATTTTAATTTTAAAATATAATTATTTAAGTGTATTCACTTATAAACTGCGTTTCAAAAAATGGTGGTAGTGATTATTTTATATTAGACCATTATTTAGACTATTAATATAGTTGAAATGGTGGCTTAACAACCACTAATTTAATTAGGTTAGTAGCGAGCATTGCTCGGGATTTCTTTACTAACGTGACTTCTACCGTGTTCTTTTTTTTAAAGCACTGTCATATATTCCTAGATACGAATTAGATCCGATAATAAATAAAGGGCTCTCAATAACAGTATATCTCACAAAATATGTAACTTCAAAACCTTACCTTCTAATGACATTGTAGCAGTTTTCATTGAATGATGAATCCTAGCTAGATCGATTTAACGCCCCCGAAACCCCCTGCATACTAAATTTCATGAAAATCGTTGGAACCGTTTCCGAGATCCTAATTATATATACAAGGAAGGAAAGCAAACTCCATCTTCGGCCTCATCTTCACTTACCATCAGGTGTGATTGAGGTCAATCGCAATCTCGTCCGAAATAAAAAAATAAAAAAATGTATTTACAAGAATTGCTCGTTCAAAGGTCTAATACTTAAAGCGTGCTTTATTTTATTTTATTTACAAAGCACATAGCAAACACTGATATTTGACACACACACATTAATTTATGTTAATTCTGCCAATGTCAAACGCATAATAACGAATTTGTACACGGTCGCAGCTGAGGATAGAAGAACATGCAAAAAGTTCCATGCAATGATTGAAGAGATTATACTCTGACAAAAAAACCTCGATAAAGTTAGAACTAAAAATAAAGTATTACAGTTATATTTCAATCACTAGGCGACCAATAATGAGAAATGCAGCTGAGGACCATTTAAAAATCGTATATTTGTTATTAAATGATAATTGTGGGTACATTTACTATGAGTGTAGTCTGTCACTTTGCCGGGCCAGTTGCGTTGGTGGTAAGAGAGCACCCTGTCCGCCACGCAAGAAGCGTGGGTTCGATTTCCAACCGGGATAAATATTTCGTATGTCTCTTTATTCTGTGTCTGGGTGTAAATATAAATATACCTTATTATCATTTGTATCAAGATAGAAAGACAAAAGTAGAGGGCCCGTATAAAAAAATGTCCCAGGTAATTATTATTTTATTATTTATTTTATTTTTATTATCGCAAAGTCAGCTTAACAACGTTTGGTGAAACGTCGGACTCATCCTTAAGACCTCTGCCTACTTTTTTGGGGATGATTATAGTAAAGTAAATCAGTTTGAGTGATGTTTCGTGCACCAGGTAAAGAAAAGAGAATGAAAATGCATTTTACATTCAACGCCCACAACATTGAAGCCACCCCCACTTTATCGATTAGAACGCCACTTGGTGACGTCCTTTATTATGAATATCCCTTCCCCACGTACCAGACTGCAAGTATTCTAGGCTAGCAGCCTGCCCGTTTAGTCTGTCTGAAAGCGGGAGCCCCAAAGTGATCACTTTAGGGCACTGATTTTTGATCTATAAGACACAATTACAACCTTGACTAATAAAAGGTGATCTTGTATATGTAATATATATTTATACTATAAATAATTCTGTATTATTTATTGATAACATTTTTTTTTTAATTTACACTAGGTAGGTGAAGAGAAAAATAATGCTTTGTACAAGTCAGCGTCTACATTTATCGATTGCAACATACGCAGAGACAGGCTAGACATATACTCGTACAGCTCACCACAGTAATAAAACATTCATTTTTACCAATAATATTTTTTTAACAGTAAAGTGTAATAGATGTGACTTAGATGCAGATTTGAATATTATAATATGTTATTTTAGCTTATCATTACAGTTTTGTAGAACCAGACTCATCTTACTACTGTGAGATAAAACTTCTAAGCGTTTAGATTGAATTTGAAATAGCTAGATGGTAAAGATTCATCTCGATGATTCATACTTTTTATGATTGGAATCTCCATACCTTTGTTTTTTTTGCGTGGCTTGCTGGACTCTTTGTTTTAAGAGATTTCCATTTACGCTTTTGTCTTCATAAATGTTGAGTATAAAAATGAGTAAATCATAAAAAAATACTATTTTTCATAATGACATAATGAATACTTGCTAATTTCAATGAATTTATATACCTACATTTTCTGAAGCTTACAATCAAAAAGTAAGGTTAAGGTACAATACTGAAATACCAAAATCACACCCACATGTTGGACCTTTTAGATTATACATAGATACCTGTAAGATTTTGGCGCTAAAGAGAAACCATTGCCTGAACGTACTATTTATTTTATTATTAGGTATTTAATTAAAGGTAATATCTAAATTGTCTAATGGTCAGCTTTACAACGTTTGGTGTAATTTCGGACTCCTTAATATGACCTTTGCTTCACGGGGATGATTGGTGTAGAACTAGTAAATTTTTTACATAGCAGGCGAAACAAAGAGATAAAAAATGCATTCAACATTGAACGCATATAAAATTGTCGACGCGCCTCATTTTATCGATTCGGGCGCCGCCCGGTTGGAGACGCCCTTAAGTATTATTATATTATTATCCCTTCCCCACGTACTAAACGTCAGGGCAGACTGCGTGTGTTCATAGGGCAGCAGATTGCCCGTTTAGTCTGTCTGAAAGTAGTGGCTACAAAGTGAAGGACACTTTGTGGCACAGCTTTCAGGCGTATAAGAAATCATTACAAACTACTAAAAGGTGGTCTTGTATTTTTATAAGTGTGCAATCAAAATGTGGGTATCTTTTATTTAATACTTGTTTATGCTCGGAAGCGGATAGAATATTTGGAGATGTTTCCTAAATAATAGATTAGTGCTTACTCGCGACATTTGCCACTTTTGAATTAGTTTAGTAAATCAAAATTATACCCAGAAATATTTGATTTTAATTAACACAAAATTTAGAATAGAAAATAGTTAGTGGAAAAAATCGAAAATGTCGAGGGGGTCATTGTCCCACTAATGTTTCTTTATTTAAACTTTTTTTTCAAACTCAAAACAATATAAGCGTATTGAGTTAAATATAATGGAAACATTGTCAAAAATGATCAAACTGCACATGCTTTTAATATTTCTTTACTGACTTGTGTAGCTACTCGGATTCATCCCCAAATAGGTCTGGATTTGATATTGAAAAAGTGCAATAAATTATGAATGTTGAGGCATATTAATGGTTGTCTGGAAGAAATTGCTTTTAGCGATAAGACCGCCAATTGTACCTTTATTTAAGAAACAACTTCTGTACCATACTTCTTTCAGTGTACAATAAAGTATATTTATTATTATTATTACTCATTACGACATAGCATCACCTATTAGGTAATCATAACTTCTGAAGTTTATGTTTAAAAAGGCATCGCGACTTAGGAAACCTACCTCTATCTGCCTAAAGGTTTTCCAGGTTATCATTGACAATATTGATCCCTATTAAGCTCTTACTTTTGGCAAATTTCCGTTTTATATAAAACAGAGTTATATCTTTGTTTAAAGGCGCTTGCAATCCTTAAGAACAGTATGAGAATAGATGATTTTAACTCAAACATAGACTATTATTTTAATATTGCATAATAATAATATTGTCATAGAGGCACTCAGATTGAGATGAGTTTGTTACCGGCTCTTTTCATCATAATGAACCTTTCGACCTGAAAATAGAATGACTTTTCATAAAAATAAACATAATAAAGAGAAATACACTTATACACTATTTTAAATTTGTTGTAAAACATTTAATGTAGCCATAGTCTATCACTTTCAAAACATCCCTTTAAAATGGACGACGCACCTCGCTTTATCGATTAGGTCGGTTGGAGACGCCCTTTATTTATCCTTTCCCACACCACGAACCAAAAATCTGCGCAGTTATCGGCGCATATTGCATGTATTTATAGCTTGGCCGTGTGAATGGTATGGTAACTGACCAACGGTCTACCTGCATATCTTGTTCTTTTTTTATTTTTTTTACATATTCATTTAAGCACACAAGAGACGTTAGCAGATGGTAACTGGTTGAGATCCCTTTCATGTTTATAAATGGAATTCTCCGGTTTTTTATAGGACAGAGACATTTTTCATGCTTTCTGTTATCGATGTTAATATTATAAATGTGAATGTAAGTTTGTTTATTACGCTTTCACGCGAAAACTACTTAACCAATCATCATGAAACTTTGTACACATATTCTTGGAGGTATTTGAAGTAACATTGGATACTTTTTGTGCCGAGAAAATGTTACATCCCTCGGGAACACGGGTGAAACCGCGGGGGCTAGTAGTGCATAAAGTTCAGTTTGTGCGAGAACCTAAGACCAATTTTTTTATAATTTCCGCGTCATAGTATATTTGTGGGTTATAACGTCAGATATTCCAACATATTTAGCCATTTCTGGCAACTTCATTGATTATTTAGAGACCCAAAATAGAGATAAAGTGACCTAACTAGATTTATTTTTCTATTTAAGAATAAAAAACTAACGTACCTTTTGAAAAATTATGTTAACAGATCTGCGCTGTCTTCAGTGTCGAGTGACGTCGTAGCTTCGAAGAATAAAAGGTAAGTTATCTAATTTTTTTATTAATAGATACGTACAGCCACGTAGAAAATGAAAAATTGTTTTACATTTAGCATGTGGAAGGAGTCTTGATTTGTTGATTGCAACTTGATCAACCACAGGCAAGAAACTTAGCGCAGCATCATCATCTACGTAACAGCCTGTGTATACATTTATTTGTAGCTATTAAAATGCAGGGAAGATTTATTAAGTACATGGAATTCAAATGTAAAGCTGTTTCCAATTCTTGTGCACTGTGATCACTTGTACCTTCCATCAAATATTACTTATATGTTTTTCCTTACACAGTTTTTGTCACTAGGCGATTTTACAATTTTATTTTTAATTATATTTTTTAACTCCAACAGCCTTATGATTTTAATAATATCTATTTTAATGTAGATGTTTGTATACCTTAAGCAGAGTCTGCCCTAGAATATTGCAAATTCGATATTGATTTACCCTCTTTGCCCTTTGAACTACTTCCACCCAATAGGAGTGTTTATCTCCATCCCCATATTACTGTTATAATACCCACTATATGTGGGGGATTTATTTCGCCTGTTGCCCACTGCTTTGCTTTGCTTCGAGTGAAGGTGGCTTTCATCCCCATTTAATTCGTGAAACTTCGTTTTACTAATGAATCGTCGTATCTACTTATATTAATTGCAAGGGGCTCTCCCTATAACCGTATCTGGTGCTTATTTGTCAAAGCTGCTTACCTAGACGATGCTAACTAAAAGGGGCCTATTATTTGCCCATACATTGACAGAATTGTCCGGAAATCCTTCGACTTTTTAAGGATATCTTTTACACTCTTGTTGATGCTTGAAATCTTATATCTATATATATATAAATGAATCCCTATTTCCCTTGGTCACGGCATCACGCATGGACGGCTGGACCGATTTCGTTAATTATTTTTTTGTTGTGTTTGTTATTGTCAGAAAATTCTTATGAAAGAGAAAATTACGAATGTTACGCGGACATTTAGAAAATTTTGAAAACTTCACGATTTTATTAGCGCTTTTGACTATATAAACTTTTTTAATATAACCTGTTTGACATTATTGTCTGTCGTTTGGCAGTTGACGAGATTGACAGAATGAGCGCTGCAAATATCATTTAAGATAGAGGTAGCGCGATGGTGGCAGTCGGAATTATATTGATAAAATAATTAATTTATTATTATTATTATTTATATTATTTGTTATTGCACATTTCACAGTCGATTCGATCAGAAGATTCGAATAACTTTACATAGTTAAGACAGGACAATGTCTATTGGGTTAGCTAGTTTAATACGAGTATATTTTGTAATAAGTACCTACGCGTTAACTTTTCTTATATTTCTTAGTATAATATTTGAGGATTTATTGAAAACCAAAATATTCCTAAGTTACATTGCACTAATTTATTGTTTTCCATATTAGTCGTGTTTTTTTAACATCGTGTAAATCTGCTGTCAGAGCTCTTTAATCGATTGTGTTTTATTGTTTCAATGATATAATATATATATATAATTTTAAAATTAAAACTAATCCAGAAAAAATAAGTACATAGTTAAAAATAATAAGCTTATAAGCAGGCTAGCTCACCCATATCGCTGTCAAGTGGTAGTGTGCCCAGAATGCTGGCGACGTTGCCCCTTTGTACTGAAATACTCAAGCGTTGGTCAAGTAGTCCTTAAAATAGTTCAGTTGTTATAATTGATGTAACAGTACCTACCACAAAAAAAATTATTGATTGACTTACAAACCAATAACCTACCTATCCTTCAGTAGCTCCGGTCATCATTTGTGCTCATCCAGTGCCTAAACTAAACAATGGCAATGCATTTTTTAGTTTAAATTGGAAAATGCTGTCAACATCCATAACTTGGCTGCATAACTTTTTACAGAGTAGTCATAATTCGATTATTCATTTTTACTTAGATTGTGGGTACTTCTGAGTTTAAATTTGTAGGAATACCTAAAGGAAGAAAAATAGGGGATGATTTCACATTATGTAAAAAATAATTTTCGTGTTTGTTTGTTTGGCGCGGCCTTAGAATTTAGAGGGAAAAAACATAAATGTTATTAATGGTATGTGTGTTTAACTATTTTAACTTACATTTATAATTTAGAGAAGTGAAAATCAATTCCGTGGCATTTTGTCTTTGACTGTGATACTTGCGAATCAAGATTGCGGTTGAAAAGTTCGGTAATGAGAGGTGGGGTCATTCGAGTAGGTACATTTGTCTAATCTGAGCTTGAGCTCTTTCGCCAATTTGGGATTTTTTCCAAATGGCTCATGGCAGGTTGCGCGTTGCCGTGCGCAGAACACAGAGTTCTCTGTACAGGTCCTAACTCCCCTCCTCAGTCTGTGAAGTGAGTCGGTGGAGTGAAGTTAAAAAATTGGATATGCAGTGTTAATTGACTTTCAGTTCTGTGTTACATTAAAATAATCAATCACTTAGTCTTTTATTTGATCCTTAGAAGGAATAAATAACAATATATTTGTGACAGTTACCAATCAACAATATTATTACATACGTTCTCCGACTTGTTTGTAAAACCTGAGAAGAAATACTTGTTTGGATTTGTACCTAGTGAAAGAAATTGGGTGAGACAAAAATCTTGACAAGGTAAGTGAAAAGAAAGTATTACCTAGGGGGTAATGCTTCTTAATAATAATAAATGTATAAGGGTATCCGTGGGAAAAAATAAACTGAATGGGGTTTTGTTCTCCATTTGCTAGCAGCGTCCGATCGATATCGTTGCAAAAGCGTTAGCCTTGACGCCCAAGACAAAGTCTTTCAAGTCCTGTTTTAGCTTTGTATAGAGACCTACTCAAAATAAAGACTTAATTTTTATGTTCAGTTCCAGTTTGTTCAACGGCAGATGTTTAGTGCAGTGTAACTTGATTTGTCGTCTTTGTTATTACTTATAATAATAGTTCTGAAGGCCGTGTAATCGCGAGGGGAGATACACTATAGAAAGAGGAAGACATATCTGGCCAGGCTTTGCCATTACCGAGCATTTAGTCTTGTCTGGTCTCCCGACCCAGCAGCTTTGTGTGTAATAAGTAATTCGTTCAGTTTGTCATTATGAAACAGTGCAGATTGGAGGCTCGTTCTACTTTGCCTTTAATGTTACCTGTATATGTGTACTATGTTATAAAGTTAAAAGAACCACCATATTATGCTGTATACGTGGTTACTCTCTTTTATTAGTTTTACAAACAATATTTGTCTTCGCTTGTGATAAATCACGATCAAAATGTTCGATGAAGAGACTCGGGGCTATTTATATCGGTAAGTACATAATGTATTTAGCTTTAATAAGTATTAGCAATGGCTGTAGGGCGAAATATGTTTGCGTAGTTATGTGAGGAAAGGGTAAAGGTAGACCCGCGCATGTCGTGATGAAATTTTGCTATGGTCTTTGTCTATAAAGTGCGGCTCAATTAAGTTCTGTGTAACAATTTTGGACTGCAGTGTGAAATTAACGATTTGTTCTTTGTAACTCACAAATATTGGTCTATATATCTTAGTGAATTCAAAAGCTTGTACATTCGTTTTTCGAAATCAGTAAAGATTTACACAGGCATCCATTTTGTGACGCAACTGGTCTAGGCGTTGGCTCTGAGGCACGGGGTTCTGCGTCATGCGCATTGACCTGCGCAGAATACTTGTCATCCATTTTGTTTTCAGCCCTGAGTCGTTGAAGTGCATCGTGCTGTGAAGTCTATTGCATGACATTAAGTTCAGTGAGAATTGATTTAAGTGCTTTATTCATGTTTTCAATGTGTAGCCGATTTATATACATGTGCTTTACGTAAGTAGTTGTTTTCAATAAGCTTCATATTAAGGTTAAGCGCGCACTACGATTAAAAATCGTCGCGAAAAAATTTTCGTAACTCTGTGATCAACAGAAATACACTAGAATCCACAGCGAAATGAAATCGTTTGCAATTTAAAATAGCAGATGCGAAATTTTATACATATTTTATACCCTATTTATAATTAATTTCGTAGTGCGCGCTTAGCCTATGATTTAAACTTTTGATTCCATTCGACGCAACTAAGGATGAAGGCGGTAGGTGCGAAAAAGTATACACGTATCTCTGACAAATTTTTATTTTAAAAATACTTTTAATTCGTTTTTTTCAAAACAGTTATCAAACAATTAATTTATTTGCTTGCATTTAACAGTACTCACGTTTGCGGTGCGTTAATGTAACAACAAGCACCAATAATACACCACCTGCCGGCTGATCATTTACACCCTCTATTATTTCATACTGCACAACTCACAACACTACAAATGTCGCAATTGACTGAAATATTGATTGCACAGAAGAGCCTAGAAGAGAGCTTCATCAAAAAGATGGGGGATCTTGAAGCACAAATACAGAGTGCAGGACCAGCCAAGGACACCGTGGCTAAAGTAGCAGAAGAGTTCCGTACATTTCGGGAGCTTATGTTCTCCATGCTTGGGCTACTCCGGCAGCAAATCAGTGAGTGTTCAAGGCAACTCGATGTGTTAGAGACCAGGCATCGACGGAAGGCACTCATCTTCTTAGGAGTCAATGAAGCCGCTAAGGAGGATTGCTTAACAGTTGCACTGGGCATCGCTAACAACCAACTGGCCCTTAAAAACATCACTGCATCTTCAATAAAAGTCTGCCATAGACTTGGGTCTTCTAGCAAGGAACATCAGCGGCCACTTTTAGTGAGATTTTCAAGTGTGGACGTTAAATCTGCTGTATGGAGAGCGAAGACAGCCTTAAAAGGTACTTCCATAACAGTAAAAGAGTTCTTGACAAAGGCTAGGCAGACCATCTTTACCAAGGCCCGACTGCATTTCGGAATGCGTGCATGCTGGACTCAGGATGGTGTTATAATTATAAAAGTTCCAGATAACAGCCGGCACAAGATTGCTCATATTGATGACCTTAATAGGCTCATCTTGAAGCATCCCAAGGTCCAAGACGTATCCCCTGCAAAGAGAGGCGGCTTCGAGGCTGGAGATAAACAAAAACCACGTAAATAATTGATATATTTCGCATTATTTTCATGTATTTTTTTTTTTTTTTCTCTTCTTTATAATCTGATTATTTACTTACCGTGGTTATCATACGTAAGTATTTATCAACTTTAAGACTTCCAATTTGTATTGCAGTTTTAGTTAATTGTCGGTATTCATATATTTTGTTGTGTAATAATAACTTTTATCTAACCCTCCACATTGTTATTGTTTTTAGCTTGAGTCATTGACGTTTGTAATTTTCATTTGATTTGATTAACGTCAAATGTCAGGTTGACATTTCTTTGACTTTCGCGTTGCGTTCCGAATTTCTTTTAAACATTCCTCTTATGAACAGTGTTGTGTTCGGAATTGTATTGCAATGTAACCACTTCTCCTTTTATATAGTTTGTTTTTTTCTTTTTTTTTTTTTCTGCTACGTGTTACATTATTCTCTACGTTGTAATTGAGTGTTAATGTTAGCTGGCGGGTGGTGCAGAGATGCAAGCTTTTGTTATTGCAGTTTGCACTAATTGTTTTTTTTTTTTTTTTTACAAAATTTTTAGTTAATTATTATCTTTTTTATATTTTTATTATTATAGTATATATATTTAATGATATCTGATAATGAATCTTTTTATTCTGCTAACGAATCTGATATGTCATCCGATAACGGTAGTTTCTGTTCCGTAACCGACACCCTTGGCGATAGTTTACGTAAAAACTTTGATCATCAACAAGACTGGCTTTTGAATATTTGTCACATTAATGCTCAAAGTGTTCCCAGTCACTTTAGTGACTTATACGAAGCATTCAATGATACTAACGTTCATGTGATCCTGATTTCTGAGACATGGCTCAAACCTCATCTTTTATCTACCTCTTACTCTCTTCCTGGATTCATTCTAATTCGGAATGATCGGCTTGGTAGGGGTGGGGGTGGTGTTGCTATATACCTCCGTAGTAGCCTACCTTACAAAATACTTTGCTCATCCTCTTCCAATTATTCAGCTTCTCCAGAGTTCCTTTTTTTAGAAGTTTGTGTCAAGGGACCCAAGGTTATCCTTGGTGTTCTTTATTGCCCCCCTGGCATTGACTACTTCACCGAATTCGAATCGGTATTAGAATCATTGGGCTCTCAGTATGCACATCATATCATCATGGGCGATCTCAACACCAACCTCCTTTCTGAAAACTCTCGTTCCCGTAATTTAATGTATCTGATCGAGTCAGCGAGTTTCCATCTCCTGCCACTCCAAGCCACCCACCTAAATACTGTGGGTGATGATACCTGGCTCGATGTAATCCTTACCTCCAATCCATCCCTTGTTTCCTCTCACGGGCAGTTTGCTGCTCCTGGCTTTTCCCACCATGACCTCATTTTCGTCTCATATATCCTTAAGCCTCCCAAACCCAAGCCTAAGGTGCTGTACAGGCGTTGCTTTGCGCATATGGACGTTGAAAAACTGCAGAACGATGCGTCCGCTATTGACTGGAAACCATTGATGGAAGCCAGTTTGGTGGATGGCAAAGTTTCTATTTTTAACCGGGTCGTGGTCGATCTTTACGACACCCACGCTCCGGTCAAAAAAGTTAAATTAAAAAGACCTCCTGCGCCTTGGATGACAGGGGGAATACGTATGGCGATGAGGCGGAGAGATCGTGCTTTTCGTAAGTATAGAAAAGATCGCATTGAGGATAACTGGTTGCTTTTCAAGGTTGCTAGGAATCGGTGTAATCAGATGATACGTAACGCCAAACGCCGCCACATTCTGGATAACATTTCTTCTTCTTCGCCTGCTGATATTTGGAAGTTCCTTGGAACCCTAGGTATTGGCAGAACGCGACATTTAGACCTTCCTAATTCCATTGAGTTAGACGACCTAAACAATCATTTCTCCACTTCTTTCTCACTAGATTGTCTGACCAAAAATCAAACTATAAATTATATATGTGGTCTAACGCGTCCTAACATAAATTCTTTTACATTTTCTCCAGTTGACTCGGGACAAATTAAGAAGACCATCTTATCCATTAAATCAAAAGCTGTTGGTTGTGATAACATCAGCCGCAGCATGATCATTCCAATACTAGACCATCTCCTTCCCGCCATATCCCACATCATTAATTATTCACTTGCATCTGGTATTTATCCATTCTTGTGGCGTAAAGCTTATGTTTTACCCTTGCCCAAGATTTCAAATCCCTCTCTCCCCAGTCACTTCCGTCCTATTTCCATTCTTCCCTTTCTATCAAAGGTGCTAGAGGCATGTGTTCACAAACAATTCTCCCATTTTATATACACCAATAACCTTTTAAGTCCATTACAGTCTGGGTTCAGGCCCGGTCACAGCACTGTTTCCGCCCTCCTCAAAGTGACTGGCGATATTAAGACCAGCATGGAGAGGACTATGGTTACTGTTCTAGTACTAGTTGACTTCTCCAATGCCTTTAATACCGTCAGTCACGATATCCTTTTATCCATCCTTTCCTATTTAATGGTCTCTCCTGTAGCGCTGGATTGGTTCTCATCATATCTTCGGGAACGTCAGCAGGCGGTTCACGTTGAGGAGTCATACTCAAGATGGTGTAACCTAGAAACTGGCGTCCCACAAGGCGGAATTCTATCTCCTCTCCTTTTTTCTGTCTTCATAAATATGATTACCCAAAACCTTCAGTGTTCGTATCATCTGTATGCCGATGACTTGCAGCTTTACTCCCAAGCTAAAGTTGAGGATTTAGCTGATGCAGTCAATGCTGTGAACCAAGACCTTGACGTATTAAAGAATTGGGCTGACAAGTTCGGCGTGGCGGTTAACCCCAGTAAGTGCCAAGCAATTATTTTTGGGAGTCATCGCAATATGTGCAAGGTGGGTAGCACTAATGTTCCACCCGTAATCTTCAATGGATCATTAATTCCCTTCAGCTCTAACGTCAAGGATCTTGGTTTGCATCTTGACTCTTTACTCAACTGGCGTCCCCAAGTCGCAAATGTAAGCCAGAAATTAATTACTATCCTGCGCTCTCTCTATCGACTCAAAAATTTTCTCCCGTCTCATGCCAAGGCAATGCTTGTGCAGACCCTAATTTTTCCCATAGTTGACTATGCTGATGTGTGCTACTTTGACCTGAATGCAGATCTACTCAATAAGTTAGACCGTCTTCTCAACAATTGCATTCGATTCGTCTTCAACCTACGGAAATATGATCATGTGTCTACGTATAGAACACAGTTAAATTGGTTACCCATTCGTCAGCGCAGAAACATGAGAGCACTGACTACCTTGTTTTCTTTACTCTTCTCTCCCAGCTCTCCGTCTTATTTATCCTCTCACTTTCAATATCTGTCTTCCAACCATAATAAATATCTTCGTTCCTCTCATAATCGCCTTCTTCAATGTCCCACCCATCATTCTGACTTTCTTCATTCTACGTTCTTCATTCAGTCCATTCTACTATGGAATGCGCTCCCTCATGAAATCAGGATGGCAAACAGTCGGTATTGTTTTAAGATTAAGGTTCGGAAACACTTACTCACTACAATGTTAGCAGATTTATCTCCGCTCTAATTTTACTCCTTCGTTTAATATAAATATATATGTATGTATTTATTTATTAAGTTTATATATGTAAATGATATATTAAATAGTATGTTTATGTAGGTTTATATATCTGTTTTGTCTTCCTAACTATAAATATCTCGCATTATTTCTTGGTGCATCTACCTTTAATTATCTCTGCATCACCCAAAGGTTGTCTGGTAGAGAATGCCTTTGGCATTAAGACCGCCTTTGTACACTACTTTGTACATAAAGTATTAAATAAATAAATAAATAAATAAATTGTGGGTGGGGGCCCTTGCCCCCTGTCTGCCCTTGCAGACATAGGTCGGCGGTTTTTCCTTTACCGGTGACGTTCGATCAATATTGTTACATATGCACTTTGCCTTGAGACTCCACATAAATAAATAAATATCCTGAAACATTCTTTACACGCGGTCATCTGGTTCCAAACTAAGCAGAGCTTGTACTATGGAAACCAGATAACTGATATACTACATATACTGCTTTTTTTTCTAAATACATACTTAAATAGATATTAACACCCAAAAACATTACATAAATCAGGTCCCGATCAAGTTTCAGTACGGCATTATTATAAGGTCATTGTTAATTGTTACGGAGATTTCGTAAACTTCAGGGTACTTTATATTCACTAGCTGTCCACATAGCATTGCGTATAACATGCATTCTCGATAGAGATTGTGTTATTCTTCCGGCCATAAAATATGAATGTTGCTGTTGCACCATGAAACTCACTTGCAAATGTATTATATTTATTTCACATGCGTCATGTAATTACCTATTCTACAAACAAGTTGCGAATTTTGGCAGACATAGGGCGGTGACTTTTTGCAGCCGGCGTGGCGTCCAATCAATACTGTTACACATGCGCTTTGCCTATATGCCTCAGATAGCAGGTCCAAATGAAACTTCAGATTAAAATCATTAACTATATACATATTCTTTGCTAATTGTTAGATATGGAGAGTTGGTTAAGTTTCGTTATAAGGGTGAATTTTCCAAATGACTTTTTTTCTTGCCTCCGCGAAATTTGAAAAAAAAAGAATATTGTATTGAATTATTTATTTTAGTATTCAATAGTTGTGGACATTATATCATTTGAGTATGACTATTTAAAAGTAGAAATAAATACGTAAACTCCACATTTTCTCATATCGGTGCTGTCCCCTAACTTTTTTTACAAACAAAAAAGCTTTAGCATACGCTAATAAATAGAATTAAGTGAAGTTTACAGTCTATTCTATTTTATAGGATATTGGTTTTATTAATAAAAAGCATATTTTATTATATAGTAACTATTATACTGTTGAGAAACACAAACGTAATTGTCCTGCAAAATTTTCTCATATCGGTGAACAAAAGTAGTTTCTCCAGGAGGCAGTGACAGATTAACATGACAAAGTTTCGATAATTAGTGCAATGCATTAGAGAGTTAGAAGAGTGTAGTTGTATCATAAAGCTTCGTGAACGTCCGCTACGGTTCCGGTGATAAGCGGCGGTAGACTCAAACGTACGAAGACAAAAGAAATGCAATATTTTCCTCTTAGCTAAAAACTTGTTTAATTGTAGCTTCCCCAATATCTTGAGGACAAAAAACAATCAGCTGATAATAACATGGTGTATTAGGAGTCAGCTGATCATTGAACATGATTTTTTTTTATAGTTTCAAAGATTTCCTCTCAACTAAAAGTGTCAGTAGGCTGTATCGCGGTGGAAAAACCGTCAGCTAATGCTTTGGAAGTTATAAGGAGCTAGGCGGGAGCATCAATCACCTATTTAAATACATCAACTGACGAGGTTTTCCTCGTCTGTTAGCTGTTTTTTTATTAATTACAGCAGTAATTTGATAAAAAAAAAATTGTGTAAGGAAATCATTTAAATTATTTTTTTTTTCACATTTGGGCGATTAGCTGAACGTATTATACTTCCACCATGTTATAATCAGCTGATTGTTTTTATTTCCTTTAAGATATTGGGTTAGCTACAATTTTACAGTTTTTTTGTTAAGTGGGATTGAATTTATTTTTTTATTTCTTCGGCCTCCTTCTACCTCTGCTCGTCCCCTCTACGGACGTTCGCGAGGCTTCATAATACTAATCCCTTATGTGTCCCACCAATTCTCGTACGAGAAGAAATAATAGACTACACCTTTACACTTTACCTGGCACGTGACGAATAATTTATATTTAACTAGCTTCAGTCCCACAGTTTCATCCGCGGTTCTGAGCGATGTCACATTTTCCGGCACAAAAAGTATCCTATGTTACTTCTAACATCTCCAAAAATATATGTACAATATATATAGTAAGTTTCACGATGATCGGTTGATTAGTTTTCGCGTGAAAGCGTGACAAACAAACTGACATTTACATTTACAATATTAGTAGGGATTTATTTAGTCAATACTAACGCAGTGACTATTCGTGAAAAAGAAAAATTTAAAAACAAATCGTGATAAGTCTAGTATTTCCTAATAAAATGTTTTTTTATTCTGAATATTTAATTCCTTTACTCGTATAAATATGTGTACCTTTTTTATATTTATAATTTGCCTTAGTTGGTCGCGCTGTACCCGTATTAATAATTATGAACTGTTCGTACAGTACCGGTATTGACAGACTTTGCCTATTTAACAATGGTGGTTGATTTTAGTGTTATATTATGGTGTTTGGTTCTTACAAATGGAATAAGTGAATTAGCTTCATTGACTGTTATTAAATTTATCCTAGATATTATGCATTTTTTAATTTTTTCTAAAAAGTGTGTTATTTATCACGGTGTTGGTATAACATGGGTTACTATTGGGTCGTATATATGCAAGTGTATCATTAGGGGAGTATCTATATTCAGTAATGTACGTCTCTCTTGTTAAATATTTAAGAAAAATATCGTAATAGAAGATTTTTTTTTAAGAATGTCGAGGCAAATAACTAGAAGAGGAGGAGAAAAAAAGGACAAAAAGGTTGCTCGAAAGAATTAGAAAAGCTAAATTCAAAAACGATCCTGTTTTAAAGAAAAATGATTTAGCTAGATGAAAGGAAGCCCAACCCGAAGTCAAATGACTGCACATGCACAAATAAGAACCCAATCAGTACCCGTGCATATTATTAGAAGAAAAAAGCTAAGACAAATGCTGCCCCAAACAAAAATTTCCAACTGGACTTGGACCGCCCGCAGAAATAATATGTACTGTGGATGGTCCCGCTTACTATTCTGTGTGTCGTGTGTATTATGCAATTTTAAGTGTTACTAAATTTGTTAAAATTTTATTGTCTGATTAGTGTTCGCACTAAAACAGGCTGACTAGACTTTTAGAAATTTTCGTATTTTATTTCTTTGCTTAATTTTAATAAACAATTTTAATAAAAATAAACATTATTTTTTTTATTATATAGTATCAATAAATAATAAAATGTATTTTAATTAAACTACTAAGAGCTCAGTTCTCGTTGGATGAGATTTACTTACATAAGACCCTCTGGTCTTCAGTTCTAAGTCACTGTTGTAAAAATAACCTACCAACATCCTTTTTAGTATTCAAAGTTGCAAACAAAAGTCAAACAAAATTTTCTCCTTAGGCTTACATGGTACGTTTATGATAATCAACTTTAAAGATATTTAATATCATAAAAATAAAAAAAAGTAAAGTAACATTATAAATAAATAAATATCCTGAATCATTCTTTACACACGGCTACCAGGTCCCAAACTAAGCAGAGCTTGTACTATGGAAACCGGATAACCGATATACTGCATACACTACATTTTTTTTTTCTAGATACATAGGAACTTCTATAGACACATTGACACAGAACAAACAGACATGTTCATGCACAAATATTTGTCGTGGGTGGGAATCAAATCCGCGACCTTCAGCTTGGCAGTCTCTAATCACCAAGCCAACTGACCTGTCAAATGACAACACCATACATGAAGAAACATAAATGAAAAAGTTCACCGATATGATATAAAAAAACACTATTTGTTGAAATTCATAAATGAATTAGCTAATTAGCTGTTCCCCACAGTTTTAATCGGGTTTTGGCTAGGGATAAAAAGTCTATGTATATGTCTGTAACTCGATTAACCACGTCGATTAGTTGCTCTATTGCTATGTGTATTTTGTTGTTGCACCATCAAATAGATTAGCGAATTAGTATCTAGTATTAGCTATAGTTATATTCAATCATTTCACTATCATTTACCTAATTTATAAAAATGTGGCGAATTTTGGTTGATGAAATTATATGCTCCGGCACTATTCCTTATAAGAGCATGCATTATTGCTTATAATGCAGAGCCTACAGCGACTGTGCTTAGAAACCAGTTAGTTCACTCAAACTCGTACCTATATAATTTGTTTTTGCAAAAACGCGTTCGTAAATTTCTTGGAAACTACTTTATCAAACAATTCAAAATCCAAAACCATTCATTCAGTTTAGGCCCGCGGAGGGCACTTATGAAGGTCAAATTTAAAGTTACTACCGGTTCGAAAGTCAGCCTCAACAGAGACGAACCGGCAAGAAACTCAGCAAGGTAACATATTTTTTTATATATTTAATCTATTCTGACTTTTTTTTATTATATATATTTTATATGTTTTTATATTTCACAATTCCAAAATCGAGTGTTTATTTTATTATATGCTAATTTTAATGTATTCTTCAATTACGGGGACGATATGGTCAAAGTTGACAAACTTCCTTAAAAATAAAGATTAAATATATATATTTATAGTAGCTGTATATGTACATATAAACTATACACGAAAACTTATCGTATTACAATTATTATATTCGTTAGCTGACCCGATACTCGTTGTCTTGTTTTAAATAGGAATATTGAATTCGAACTAGTATGATTAATGAAAAAATATCCAAAAATAGTATTTATGAATCTAACGCTATAAGATACACAACAATTGAACTTTTAATATGAGGCGTGATTGCTCTGAAGTACTTGTACTGTGTAAAAAATTTCATAAATATTCCTATTGAATCTACTGTGAACTGTGCACTAAGTAATGATAAATTTATTAATTTATCCATATAATACCCACCCATGCCTCTGTTTTAAACGATATTGTCAAACAACTGACATTTATGTCAAACACCATAAGGTTACATTAAAAGAGTTTATATTGTCAAAAGCGGTAAGGTTACATTACAAAAGTTAATATGGTCATTAAGATTTCTTAAATTTTCTAATGTTCCGCGCAACTTTCTTAATTTTTTCTTTCATAAGAACCTTCTCCTGATAATAACAAACACAACAAAAAAAGAATTAAGGAAATCGGTCCAACCATTCATGTGTGATGCCGTGACCAAGGGAAATAGGGATTTATTTTAAGCTATTGCATAGCTTCTATCGCGGGGCTTGAGACCCCCCACTCCGACCGGCACAGCGGTGATACATTTTAGTTTTTCCATCTATCGATAAATACCAGAACTTTTAATGACTTTTTGAAATATCACGCTTGTCTCTTTAGTTCAGCAACCCGCCTTTAGGTGGCATTGGTTGTATTGGAAAACTACCGTAATCAGCTGTTTGTGAGAGAGTATATAGGTGTATAGGTATTTATCATCTATGTACGATAAAAAATGCTATGCAATAGCTTTACCGCGGCAGTCTCCGAGTAACACAAGTCTTTTTTTATTTATTATCATAGTTGTGTCTGATCAGTCATTTAGGTTACTGAAAGCGGTATCTTATTATAAAATAAAACACAATTACCAAGAAAGGACTTGTTAACTTTAGCTAGTCTAAAGTATGGAACATCTAACTTCTTAATTATTATGGAATGGATATACAATTTTGACTCAAGTTCTGATGTATATTCTTTTTATTGCATAATACCTAATTTCCCCAGACAGATTTGTTTTAAATATATCCATGGGTCATATGTATAAGGGCCAAACTAACAATTTGGCTATTTTTTATGGTAAACGCTTCTTATCGATCTAATTAATCATGTTAGCTGTTAAAGATTTCTGCATAGAAACACGTTTTTGTATTGCAGTATAACGGCATATGTAACATGAATTTAAACGTATAAGGTCCAAGGAGTAATTAGACTTATACGCGGGGAGTACCCGCGCGTTTGTTTATAATTTGGAAAAATCAGCCGGTTCGACACTTATACGTTGATCGGAGCAATGGTCGCACTGTGTTTTTTTGCGTTATAATTTATTTAACTAGAAAATGGCATCTAGTTATCGTGCTAAGTTGAGTCGAAGTCGGAATTTACTGAATTTAGCATTGGAAAAAGAAAATAACAGTGCGCAGAGAAACGATTTAGGTAAATGAAAACGACGATTTTATAGAAAATAGATGATAACCTTTTTGAGTATTTAAAATATATTTTATATACTAGTACATCTTTAAACTAATTAGCGTAATACGCGTATAATGGCCAATATGACACGTTGGCCTTTTAAGATGTTTTAAATAAAACTAGTGTTAATAAAAACTAACGTAGAAGGGCCAATGTGACGTAAAGAAAACGATAAATGTACATATAAAATACTGTAGTAAAAATGTTGAGGATAGGTGTCTTAGCAAATAAGCAAAATTTCGTAAACTTCGGTTTTATCAATCTAAAATTATAGTCAATTTAAACTTTGACAGCCTCTCCTGTAAAGTTGACATTTAGCATTTTGGCCCATATACATAGGACCCATCGATATTTGTTAATACATATTTATTGCGCCTCTTTTCTTCTGGGCTTTTTAAGCTCTTAAACTTTTCTGTAAAAAGCGTTCATATCTTTTTTACCTTTAAACGGCGCTCGTAATTTAGTATTAATATGGAGAATGGCTGGAGGGCGTGAAATGGTTAACGGCGATAATGTATAAGGGGAAACATGGACCATGAACATATCGTGTAGTTCATATTCAACCTAATCAAATCATCGAATAATCGAAAAAAAAATTATTTTAACATTTAATACCGTAAGTTGGAACTAAGGGCTTTTCATGGGGGAAAGGGTAGACATAGGGCGGTGCCTTTCCTTTGCACGCATAGTCGCCGGCGCGAAAATATGCGTCGACTGCGTTTATTTATAGACTAGCAGCCCATCTAGTCAGTTTCAATTTGGTACGCAGAAAGTGAACATCTCTTTTGCGTGCTATTTTGAAACGAAATAAAATTAAGAAACCATTGCAACATTGACCAATAAAATGTGGGCTTGTATATTTATACTTGCGCTATCGAAACGTGAGTTTTTCAGTGATAAGATGCTGTATTATTTATGAACACCATATTATGATTACAAACAGACTCACCATTAAGCTCTAATTTATAACATATGCGTAGATTGTGATAAATTTCCGTCTTCAATAAAAATAAGTAATATTTTAGTTTAACATCAGATATTCTTGTGATCCAACCAATTATAGATCCGTTTCTAACTAGCCAGCCCAAAGAAAAGTATTGGAATAAAACATTTTAACGCAACTACACAACAAAAGTGAGGCACTTTTATTTAAATTAACTTGTACAAGGTGAACAGAACGGTTTTATGAAATGTCGTTCTATCGTCAAAGTCATTTGGAGGATTCTGTGTTTTGTCTTAAATCTTTTTCGAAAAGAGTATAAAATTACTGGAATTATTGCCGGCTCTTCTCAGTACAAGCAGTCTTCCATTAACTTTCGTTTGATTCTGACTATTCATAAGGGCATCTGAAGTGTAAGTAACATCATTACGTATATATTCTATGTTGATTGTTTGGTATGGACAGTTTATCAATTCCTGAGTTCTGGTTAGGGAAACTTAGGGTTACTCTGTTGTTAAAAAGCCTGTGTCATCCTGCGGTTCGTAAAATATATCTATGATGCAAATTATCACATTACTCCGTCGCTCTGTTGATGTTGCACGATTAAATACACTTGCATACTAATATTTGTAATTATAAAGATATATTATTAATTGCACCTGGGTCGGGCACCTACCTATTTTACAGAAGTTTCGAATTTTTACTGTTGAAATTAAGTGATCCGGCTCCAGTTCTCAGCATCTCTGCATTCTGCAGCACCTGCTGCAGCTGTGCTTCGCAACCACTTAGATCGCAGCGTTCGTAAGAAATCTATTCGCTCGACCGCTTTTTCTTCGACTTGGGTTGTAAAATTTATCTCCATGAAAAAATAACTGTCTTTGTTTGTGATTAATTGCGTTTGGAAAGTTCGGGGACAGGAACGGGAAAATTCATATACATAATGAATTAAGTATGCCTTAATATGAGAAACGTATGCAGGGCGAGAAATGGGCAGCGGAGATTATATGTAGGAAGGGGAAAAAAGTATCGTGTTGTTAAAATTCTATAGAAGCGTCCATTTTAAAACGCAGTTCATAAATCGATTTATCTGGTTTAGGCGTGGGCTCTGATGCCCGGGGTTCTGCTTCGTGCGTGTTGACCTGCGCAGAGAACATCTGCCATCCATTTTGTTTTCAGCCCTCAGTCTAGGAAGCGCATCGGTGCAGTGAATTATGTTGCATAAGATTAAGTGCAGTGTAAATTGATTTTAGTGCTTTGTGCCTCATTGATATTTGGACTATTAATATTTTTGTGATTTAGGTAAGTAGAAACTCGTAAAGTATAAATTGTTCCTTTTAAAAACATCGAATAATCTTCCTTACAAACCTTTAGTCGGATTCGGAGTTCGGCGGCGGATTTCCTTATGCAGGCGTCGTCGTAATCAATATTGTTGCACATGCGCTTTGCCTTGATGCCCCAGACAGAGCTGCAGGCCCCGATCGAGCTTTGTAGTATGAGGTTCATTTTATTTAAACTTTAGGTTATCATCATTATAAACTCTTTATGGTAGGTTCAATTCCCACCCAGGGTAAACATTTGTGTCCACGAACATGTAAAAAAACCCGTAATTCCATCAAATTGATCATTGGGTTTGAAGATTAAGATTATTAATTATTTATAAATTTGTTAACAAAGAGATCCAGAAAAAATATAGTTAGGTTCCATATACAGTGATTAAGTTGGCTTTTCTTTTAACGTTTAGCAATTTCGTAGTCTTTGAATTATTTAATTAATGATAATGATTGAATCATAAGCTGTTTTTTCTCATAAATTTACTATTTGTTCCATCATTCGATGTGATATTTGCGCGCTGGCCGCAAAAGACGTTGAGCGCAGGGCAGTAATAGGTACGAAAAAATAAACTCCAACAGTTTTTCCCACTGTTAGTCTGTCTTTCGCTTCTCAGGAATAAGTGAAAGCTGCATCTGCCCAATACACTCAATACAAGGTAGTTTCAGTTGACAATTTGCATTATTATTATTTTCTAGCTGTCCCCCGCGGTTTTACCCGCGTTCCCGTGGGATGACACATGTATTATACATAAAAACCTTCCTCTTCAATCACTCTATCTATTTAAAAAAAATCACATCAAAATCCGTTTCGTAGTTTTAAAGATTTAAGCATACATAGGGATATAGGGATCTGTCCCACAACAAAGTCGCTTTCTCTGGAAAGCGATTTTGTTTTAAATTATGTAGTGATTTTATTATCTGCTCAGCAGAATGAGATGATGACTCCCGGACGCAAATTACTGAATAAGTCTGTTGTGTCAAAAAAAAATCACGATTTTCCTGAATTTCATGATTAGATCCTTATTTGGTGGAAATGTAACTTTTTTTTTTTTTTTTCTTTTTACATTTTCTACGGACTCTTAGTCCGTACTCTTTGAAGATTCTACGATTAATTATTTTACGATCTATTGTAATGTGTTTCTAAAAATTAACATCTTTCCGCGCGTGCTCAGCTCGTTGTTTTGAACTGAGGCTTGTGGTTCCTTAATAATAGTGTTACATTAAATTTTTCTATTGCCGATACATGGATTAAAATAATTTAGCATTTACATAAATTTAGTTACACTTATTCATCAAAATTTATAATTCTAAATATTAAAGTTTAAGCTATTTCAGCCTCGGATGGTTTCGCTCCCAAAAGACTTTCCATGACAACTGCATCTCGATGTTTTATGGCCATTTTTAAGTTGTAAGTTGTATTCGAAATGTAACTTTAAAGGGATGCCTTTTTTTGAAAATGGTTCAATAGTACAATTGAAAAAGACACGTACATAAAAAGATACAAATACAACCTCCTCCTTTTTTGGCATTTCTTTTCCATATTATTTTCAATGTCATAAACCTTGGCTTTGGTGCCCGGGGTTCTCCTTCGTGCGCGTTGACCTGCGCAGAATACAGTTGTTATACATTTTGTCTTCAGCCAACAGTCTATAAAGTACATCGCTGCAGTGAAGGGTATTGCATAATATTTAGTCCGGTGTGAATTGTTTTTAGTGCATTGTTCCATATTGAATTTTTGAACTATTTATATTCTTGTGATTTTGGTAAGTGGGTATTCGTTAAGTATAATACAATTGTTTTTATAAATCTACAAATTTATCATTTGAACTACTGAAACTTTAAGTCGGAAAAAGGAGTATTGGGTGGGGGAAAGGGCAGACATAGGGCGACGCCTTTGTTTTCCGGTGGCGTCCAATCAATATTGTTGCACATGCGCTCTGCCTTGATGCCCCAGACAGAGCTGCAGGCCCCGATCGAGCTTTGTAGTATGAGGTTCATTTTATTTAAACTTTAGTGTTAGGTTATCATCATTATAAACTCTTTCATATTTGATATGGAGATATCGTGAGCGAGTTTCAATTCCCACCCAGGGCAAAGATTTGTGTGCACGAACATGCAAAAACGCCCGTAGTTCCATCAAGTCGCTCATTGGGCTTAAAGACTCATGACTTTTAAATTTGTTAATAAAGAAATCCAGAAAAAATATAGTTAGGTTCCATATACAGTGATGTCAGGTCTCCTTTGAACGTTTAGCAATTTTGTACTCTTTATTATAAGTTGTTTTTTCTCATAAATTTACTATCTACTCCATCATTCGACGTGCTATTTGCGCGCTGGCCGCAAAAGACGTTGCACGCGGGGCAGTAATAGGCACGAAAAAAGAAACCCCAACAGTTTCACCCATTGTTAGTCAGTCTTCTCTTCTCAGGAATGCGTGAAAGCTGCATCTGCCCAATACACTAAATACAGGGTAGTTTCAGTCGACAATTTGCATTATTATTCTTTATTTCATTATTAGCTCAGCTCATCAGAATGAGATGATGACTCCCAGACGCAAATTACTGAATAAGTCAGTCGCGTCAATTTTTTTTTCTGGATTTTCGTGAATTCCATGATCAGATCCTTACTTGGTGGAAATGTAACTTTAAAACAATGTCCTTTTTTTAAAAATGGTCCACAGTTGAAAAACACACAAACATACATAAAAAAATAGAAACACAACCTCCTCCTTTTTTGTACAAGGTGGACATAACGGTTTTACAAAAGGTTGCTTACTATTGATGCCGAGTTCGCTTTTTAAAAACAAATTCATAACGCATGGTAAAAGTCATTTGGAGAATTCTGTGTTTTGTCTAAAATGTTTTTCGAAAATAGTATAAACTTACTGGAATTATTGCCGGCTCTTCTCAATACAAGCAGTCTTCCATTAACTTTCTTTAGATTCTGACTATTCATAAGGGTAACGGAAATGTGAGTAACATCATTACGTATATATTCTATGTATATTGTTAGTTATGGAGAGTTTGTCAATTCCAGAGGTAATTAGTTTAATTATTGACTAGCTGTCCTGTGCTTCGCAACCACTTACATCGCAGCGTTTGTATAAAATGTGTACGACTTGTTGGTTGTAAAATTAATATCCATGAAAAAATAACTGTCTTTGTTTGTGATAAATTGCGTGTACAGATGACTTCGCTCTCCTAAAATATTTTATATCCGGAAGTAGGTAGAAAATATAATAGGTTTATTTGGTCTATTGAAACCATTAGTCGGAACTAAGGGTTTTGAGTGGGCAGAAATAGGGCGGCGGTTTTCCTTTTGCAGGCGTCGTCTAATAAATATTGTTGCACATGCGCTTTACCTCGGTGCCCCAGACAGAGCTGCAGGCTCGGATCAAGCTTTGTAGTATGAGGTTCATTTTATTTAAACTTAAGTGTTAGGCTATCATCATTATAAACTCTTTGATATTTGATATGGAGATATCACGAACTTTAAATTAGGTACCCAGATCCATTTTAATATTATATATTATAAATTAGGGGTAAAAAGACTATCTTACTGATTCTTCGGTCCAGAAAACATGTGTATTCAAATATTCACGTCACCATCCTTACGCAATAATTTCATAACTCTTGGGAATTTATTTTACGTATTAATTAAATATCTTTACCTTCCCTACTAATATTATAAATGTGAATGTAAGTTTGACGCGAAACCTACTTAACCGATCATCATGAAACTTTGTAGTAATATTTTTGGAGGTATTACAAGTGACATAGGCTATATATGATATCGACAAACGTGGGTGAAACCGCGGGGTACAGTTAGTAAATATAACTATTATATAATATAGGTATTAGAAACAATCTGTACAGTTGACTTCGCTCTCCTAAAATATTTTATATCCGGAAGTAGGTAGAAAATATAATAAGTTTCAGTATTCGGGAATATTATTCTGCTTATTACTTAAAGGGTTAGTTGGCGTTGTGGTTTGATACCCCTATATCACGCCGAAAGTAGTAGGTTCAATTCCACCCCAGGGCAAACTTTTGTGTGCACGAACATGTAAAAAAGCCCGTAGTTCCATCCGTACACATATCCCTACCGAGCTATCCCTACTGGTAGGGATAAGTGCACAATTAGAGGCACATGAGGCTTAACAACTTCACTTTTCAGGGTCGGGCCACGCGTTGGCAATGCCCCTAGCGTTGCAATTGTATGGTATAAAAAAAACTAAGTATTTTATTTATTTAAGAAAATTTATTTACTAACAATACCTAGACTTAAGCAACAAATAGTTTATGCAGCACCTGCCGCGGCTGTGCTTCGCAAACCCTTAGATCGCAGCGTTCGTAAGAAATGTATTTGTACGACCGCTTTTTCGTCGACTTGGGTTGCAAAATTAATCTCCATGAAAAAATAACTGTCTTTGTTTGTGATTAATTGCGTTTGGAAGGTTCGGGGACAGGAACGGTGTAAATTCATATACATAATGAATTAAGTATGCCTTAATATGAGGAACGTATGCAGGGCGAGAAATGGGCAGCGGAGATAATATGTAGGAAGGGGAAAAAAGTATCGTGTTGTTAAAACTCTATAGAAGCGTCCATTTTGACACGCAATTCATTAATCGATTTAACTGGTTTAGGCGTAGGCTCTGATGCCCGGGGTTCGTGCGCGTTGACCTGCGCAGAAATCAACAGTCATCTATATTGTGTTCAGCGCTCAGTCTAGGAAGTACATCGGTGCAGTGAAGTTAATTGCATAACATTAAGTCCAGTGTGAATTGATTTTAGTGCTTTGTGCCTCATTGATATTTGGACGATTTATATTCTTGTGATATCGGTAAGTGTTTATTTAAAACATCGAATAATCTACAATTTTTTTATTTGGACTATTGAAACCATTAGTCGGACCTAGGGTTTTTGGGTGGGGGAAAGGGCAGACATAGGGCGGCGGATTTCCTTTTGCAGGCGTCGTCTAAACAATATTGTTGCACATGCGCTTTGCCTCGGTGCCCCAGACAGAGCTAACAGGCCCGGATCGACCTTTGTAGTATGAGGTTAATTTTATTTCAACTTTAGTGTTAGGTTATCATCTCTATAAATTCTTTGATACTTGTTATGGAGATATCGTGAACTTTAGATTAGGTACCTAAATCCATTTTATTATTATTATAAATTAGGGGTGAGAAGACTATTTTACAAATTCTTCGGCCCAGAAAATATGTCTTTTCGCCCCAATATGGGAATTTATTTCACATATAAATTAAATAGGTATTAGTAACAATCTGTGCAGATGACTTCACTCACCTAAAGTATTATATAACCGGAAGTAGGTAGATAATTTATAATAAGTACTTAAGTTTCAGTATTCCGGAATATTATTCTGCTTATTACTAAAAGGGTTATTTGGCGTGATGGTGAGATACCCCTATATCACGCCGAAGGTAGTAGGTTTAATTCCGACCTAGTGCACACATTTGTTTGCACGAACATGTAAAAAAGCCCGTAGTTCCATCAAATTGCTCATTGCGTTGGAAGACTTACGGCTTTTAAATTTGTGAACAAAGAGATCATTTATTATTCTTTATTTTATTATCAGCTCAGCAGAATGAGAAGATGACTCCCAGACGCAGATTACTGAATAAGTCTGTCGTGTCTTAAATTTTTCAGGATTTTCCTGAAGTCCATGATCAGATCCTTGCTTGGTGGAAATTCAACTTTAAAAGGATGCCCTTTAAAATGGTCCACAATTGAAAAACACAAACTTTCATAAAATACAAACACTACCTCCTCCTTTATTGTATTTCTTTTCCATTTCATAAATCGATTTAGCTGTTATAGGCTTTCGCGTTGGTGCCCGGGGTTCTCCTTCGTGCGCGTTGACCTGCGCAGACATACATGTTGTCATACATTTTGTCAGCAGTGAAGTCTATTGCATAATATTTAATCCAGTGTGAATTGATTTTAGTGCTTTGTTCTTTATTGAATATTTGAACGATTTATGTTCTTATGATTTGGGAAAGTAGGTATTCGTAAGTATAATACAATCAATAGGTTTTATAAAATCATCGGATAATCTACAAATTTATTATTTGAACTACTGTAACTTTTCTGAACTAGGGGTATTTGATGGGTGAAAGGGCAGATATAGGGCGGCGCCTTTATTTTTCCGGTGACGTCTAATCAATATTGTTGCACATGCGCTTTGCCTTGATGCCCCAGACAGAGCTAACAAGCCCGGATCGAGCTTTGTAGTATGAGGTTCATATTATTTAAACTTTAAAAAAAAATCCAAATTTGAAACCATTTTATCAGTTTAGGCCCTCGGAAGGCACTTATTAAGTTACCGGTTCGGAAGTCAGCTTTCAACTGAAAAAAACTGGCAAGAAACTCAGCAATGTTACATTCTTTTTTATTTTTATCAAATATTTTTTTATATAAATTTTAATATTTATCAATTACAAAATACTTCATATAGGTAACATTCAAAAACAAAAAAAAAAAGAAATAACAAGACTACAGATAGAAAATAACAATAATTACTTACAACTAAAACAAGAAAATAAGAGGTGCGCTGTGCAGAGAGTAGCTATTTCCATACATTTTTATCTTTAACTCTCTGACCCGGCGAACGTTGTTTTACCATATTAGTTTTTTATAAACTATACATGAAGATTTATTTTACTACAATTATTATATTCGATTGCCATCTTGCAACCTTATTGGGATCTGTAGATGAAACAGAATAATATAAAAATCGCGATTAAAAGACAGAGGTTGATTGTAAAAGGGTAATAAAATAAAAAATTAAAATCATGTCAAATATATATATTTAGGGGTGGGTCACCCTTATCATTTAGGCGTATGAAAAATAGATGTTAGCCGATTCTCAGACCTACCCGATATACGCGCAAAATTTCATACAAATCGGTCCAGCAGTTTCGGAGGAGTTTGGTGATAAACACCGCGACATGAGAATTTTATATATTAGATAGTAGAGATAGGGATATAACAAACCCGGCAGACACTGTCCTGTCTTCAATGAATATTTAATTCGAATTGGTATCATTAATAAAAACAAAATACCAAGAACATAGTGTTTATTGTTCTTGACACTTAAATTTTTAATATTAGGCGTGATGGCGCTCTGAACTAACCTTGATGTACAAACACTTATTAAAAAACTCGCTGTTCGATGTACAATTAAATTTTCCGATTGAATCGACTGTGAAATGTACTAAATAATGATAAAATTATTATATTATCAATATAATTCCGACCCATACTTCTGTTCTAAACGATATTGTCAAACGACTGACATTTATGTCAAACAGCTTAACGAAAAGAGTATATCGTCAAAAGTGGTAAGGATACATTAGATAAGTTTATATGGTCGTTATGTTTTCTTAATTTTTCTAATTTTCTCCGCAACTTTCTTATTTTTTTCTTTCATAAGAACCTTCTCCTGACAATAACAAACACAACATAAAAAGAATCAGCGAAATCGGTCCCGCCGTCCATGCGTGATGCCGTGACCAAGGGAAATAGGTATTCATTTTTATATATATACTAGCTGACCCGGCAAACGTTGTTTTGCCATATTTACTTTATTATAAACTATACATGAAAATGTATCGTACTACAATTGTTATATTCGATAGCTGACCCGACAGTCGTTCTCCTGTTTAAACTATGAATATTGAATAAGAACTGGTATGATTAACAAAAAAAACAAAAACATAGTATTTATGAATCTAATGCTTTAAGATACACAACACTGAACTAAAAGATATGAGGCGTGATTGCTCTGAACTAACTGTGATGAACACACACTTCTCAAAAACGAAGTGTAAAAAAAATTGAAATGTGCACTAAGTAATGATTAATTAATTATTTTATCAATACAATTCCGACCCATGCCTGTGTTTTAAACAATATTGTCAAACGACTGACATTTATGTCAAACACTATAAGGTTAAACTATAAGAGTTTATATTGTCAAAAGCGGTAAGGTTACATTAGAAAAGTTAATGTGGACGTTATGTTTTCTTAAATTTTGTAATTTTCCACGAAATTTTCTTAATTTTTTCTATTATAAGAATCTTCTCCCGACAAAAACAAACACAAAAAGAATTAGCGAAATTGGTCTAGCCATTCACGCGTGATGCCGTGACCAAGGGAAATAGGGATTCATTTTTATATATATAGATAGATAGACTAGCTGTTCCCGGCATGCGTTGCTATCCGACTTTTTTTTAATTGCAATAACAGCCTTTGCCGACGTACGTAAAATAACTCACTTAAAGTTTCATTCAATCGGATAAAGAACTTGGGAGGCATGAGATGAGGTACAAACTACAAACAAATATTCTTAGGTTTAGTTATCAATAGTGACACCAAAAAACAAGAAATCACTTTCAAAAATTATTTTATGAAAACCTAATTTCACCCTTCATTTTATCTCTTGATGTGCTGTTACAATTTTGAAAACACTGACTACATGAAATGCTTAGAGCGTAACCATAGCGTGATTCAGGAATAGTACAGTGCCATCTATTGAGCTAAAAAAAACTACTTTTCGTAGGAGAACATGAATTAGGTATCAACGGTTCTATACCGAATTTCTAATTGGAACTTTTGGCGTTTTTATGTTTTTGTAATTTTTTTTAGCGAATACTACTACTTTAGGCTTTTTCCCTGCATAGGGACATAATGGGTAGATAGTAAAACCGCTGTATAATACTACAGGTGCCTTGAAAGTCACGGTTGTTGCGACTTGCTTGCCCATATTTATTTAAAATATATGAATATAAATCTAGCTGACCCGGCAAACGTTGTTTTGCCACATTTAGTTTATTATAAACTATACATGAAAATTTATCGTACTACAATTATTATATTCAATTGCCATCTAGCAACCGTATTGTGATTATGTGGATGGAACGGAATAATATATAAATCGCGATTAAAAAACAGAGGTTGATCGGAGAAGGGTGAACATGTGAAGTTGAAGTATGTATTTGTCAATTATAAACCATAATAAAATAAAAAATGCTGTCAAGAATATAAAAATAAATATTTAGGGTATGAAAAGTAGATATTGCCCGATTCTCAGACCTACCCGATATGCACATCAAATTTCATACAAATCGGTTCAACAGTTCCGGAGGAGTTTGTTGACAAACACTGCGACATGATAATTTTAAATATTAGATAGTAGGGATAGGGATTGTCTTCAAATAAATTAAGTTATGAATAGTTAATAAATCCTTCTATCAGTGTATTGATAAAAAAGAGTAACTTAATATTGTATTCGTTTGCTTATTATTTGACTTACCTTCCACAATAATAAAACAGGTATATTTATTAAACACGTAACACGTTTTCGTTTTGATTCAAAACTATTCCCAAAAAATGTTAAGTACTCTCACTACTTCATACGCTCACAACACGTGTTTATTTTCATGAGAAAAAAAAATACGTATAACAGTCACTGCTACGATCGATACACAAATAAAACAAAAACAAAATGGCCGATAACTGTATAGTGAGTAAGACAGGAGACCGGCTTCGTTCTCATCCCTACTCTGTGATGTTTGCTGGATGAGAGGTGACAACGGTCAACTATCAATCGATCAGTTATCGACCGGCGAAGGCGGAAAATCAAATTGAATTGAGAAAAAAATCATAATTATAGGTAATTATTAAAAATAAAAAAAGTTAAAATCGCGATGGTAATAGGGGTTGATCGTAGAGAGGTGGAAAATTAAGAGTAATATATTTTTTTTTATTCCAAGTCATGACAAAATAAGAATAAAAGTCTTGCCAAAAAATTCAGATTTATAATTTACAAATAAAAAATAGGGATAGATAATATAATAAGTACTTAAGTTTCAGTATTCCGGAAAATTATTCTGCTTATTACTTAAAGCGTTATTTGGCGTGATGGTTAGATACCCCGATATCATACCTAAGGTAGTAGGTTTAATTCCTACCCAGAGCAAACATTTGTATGCACGAACATGTAAAAAGACCGTAGTTCCATCAAATTGCTCATTGGGTTGGAAGACTTATGGCTTTTACATTTGTTAACACATAGATCATTTATTATTCTATATTTAATTATCAGCTCAGCAGAATGAGACGATGACTCCCTAACGCAAATTACTGAATAAGTCTGTCGTGTTTAATTTTTTTCTGGATTTTCCTGAATTCCATGATCAGATCCTTACTTGGTGGAAATGTAGCTTTAAAAGGATGCCCTTTTTTTAAAAATGGTCCACAATTCTAAAACACACAAACATACATAAAACAAATACAAACACAACCTCCTCCTTTTTTGCATTGTTTTTCCTTATTTGTTTCCATTTCATAAATCAATGAAGCTGGTATAGGCTTTGGCGTTGGTGCCCGGGGTTCTCCTTCGTGCGCATTGACCTGCGCAGAACACAGTTGTCATACATTTTGACTTCAGCCCACAGTGTATAAAGTGGATCGATCGCTGTGTCGAAGTGTATTGCATAATAATAGGTTGGGGAAAAAGTTCCTTCGCATTTTTTAAGAAAAATTAAATCATTTTTAAAATAGTTTATTTACATTTAACTAAAGTATGTAGGTACCATTTTGTTCGATAACTTTTTGCTATCTTGTAGGTAGGGACATGATCCCATTGCTATAGAAATTTTGGGACTTCTGATCAAAATACTGCGACAATTGGTTTTGACAGTCCTCTCGTGATGTTAACCTGACACTGCCTAAAGAATTCTGAAGAGACCGAAACAGATAGAAATCTGAAGGTGCAAGGTCAGGACTATACGGCGGATGCATTAATACCTCCAAGCCAAACTCTCTTAATTTTTGCTGAGTGGCTAAAGATATGTGAGGTCTAGCGTTATCATGATGAAAAACCACACCCCTTCTGTTGATTAATTCCGGCCGCTTTCTCTCAACTTCTTGCTTTAATCTAATCAGTTGTTCGCAGAAGAGTTCAGAATCGATGGTCTTGCCTGGTGGTAACAGCTCATAATGAATAATGCCCTTTCAATCCCACCACACACACAGTTAATATGTAGGAAGGGAAAAAAAGTTACGTGTTGTTAAAATTTTAAAGAAGCGTCCATTTTTCAACGCAGTTCATAAATCGATTTAACTGGTATAGGCGTAGGCTTTGACGCCCGGGGTTCTGCTTCGTGCGCGTTGACCTGCGCAGAGAACATCTGTCATCCATTTTGTTTTCAGCCCTCAGTCTATGAAGCGCATCGGTACAGTAAAGTATATTGCATAACATTAAGTGCAGTGTGAATTGATTTTAGTGCTTTGTGCCTCATTGATATTTGGACTATTAATATTTTTGTGATTTCGGTAAGTAGATATTCGTAAAGTTTAATGTTTTTTTTTTATAACATCGAATCATCTAAAAATTTATCATTTGAACTACTGAAACTTTAAGTCGGAACTAGGAGTATTGGATGGGGGAAAGGGCAGACTTAGGGCGACGCCTTTCTTTTTCCGGTGGCACCCAATCAATATTGTTGCACATGCGCTTTGCCTTGATACCCCAGACAGAGCTATCAGGCCCGGATCGAGCTTTGTAGTATGAGGTTAATTTTATTTAAACTTTATTTTATTATCAGCTTAGCAGAATGAGAGGATGAGTCCCAGACGCAAATTACTGAATAAGTCTGTCGTGTCATAAAATTAACTAGATGTCCTAATCGCGTTCTGGTTAGGGAAACTTAGGGTTACTCTGTTGTTAAAAAGTCTGTGTTACCCTGCGGCTCGTAAAATATATCTATGATGCAAATTATCACATCAGTCCGTCGCTCTGTTGATGTTGCACCATTAAACACACATACTATTGCATACTAATATTTGTAATAATAAAGTTATATTATTAATTGCACCTGGGTCGGGCACCTGCCTATTTTACAGAAGAGTTTCGAATTTTCACTGTTGAAATTAAGTGATCCGGCTCCAGTTTTCAGCATCAAATAGTTTATGTAGCACCTGCCGCCGCTGTGCTTCGCAACCACTTAGATCGCAGCGTTCGTAAGAAATGTATTCGCTCGATCGCTTTTTCGTCGACTTGGGTTGTAAAATTAATCTCCATGAAATAAAATCTGTCTTTGTTGATAAACTACGTTTGGAAGGTTCGGTGACAGGGACGAGGTAAATTCATATATATAAATAATAAATTAAGTATGCCTTAATATGAGGAATGTATGCAGGGCGAGAAATGGGCAGCGGAGATAATATGTAGGAAGGGGAAAAAGTATCGTGTTGTTAAAATTCTATAGAAGCGTCGTTTTTGAAACGCAATTCATAAATCGATTTAACTGGTTTAGCGTGGGATCTGATGCCCGGGATTCTGCTTGGTGCGCGTTGACCTGCGCAGAAAAAAACAGTCACCATTTTGTGTTCAGCCCTCAGTCTCAGAATCGCATCGGTGCAGTGAAGTATATTGCATAACATTATGTGCAGTGTGAATTGATTTTATTGCTTTGTGCCTCATTGATATTTGGACTATCTATATTCTTGTGATATCGGTAAGTAGATATTCGTAAAGTATAATTATTTTTTAAAACATCGAATAATCTACAAATTTATCATTTGGACTATTAAAACCTTTAGTCGGAACTAAGGGTTTTTGGGTGGGGGAAAGGGCAGACATAGGGCGGCGGATTTCCTTTTGCAGGCGTCGTCTAATCAATATTGTTACACATGCGCTTTGCCTCGGTGCCCCAGACAGAGCTAACAGACCCGGATCGAGCTTTGTAGTATGAGGTTAATTTTATTTCAACTTTAGTGTTAGGTTATCATCTCTATAAACTCTTTGATACTTGGTATGAAGATATCGTGAACTTTAGATTAGGTACCTAAATCCATTTTATTATTATTATAAATTAGGGGTGAGAAGACTATTTTACAAACTCTTCGGCCCAGAAAATATGTCTTTTCGCCCCAATATTTTCACTACATTTGGGAATTTATTTCACATATAAATTAAATAGGTATTAGGAACGATCTGTGAAGATGACTTCGCTCTTCTTAATATTTTTTAACCGGAAGTAGGTAGAAAATATAAAAAGTACTTAAGTTTCAGTATTCGAATAATCTAAATATCTATCATTTGAACTATTGAAAATTTTAGTCTGGCATTGGGTGGGGGAAAGGGCAGACATAGGGCGTCACTTTTCTTTTTCCGGTGGCGTCCAATCAATATTGTTGCACATGCGCTTTGCCTTGATGCCCCAGACAGTTCTATTGTGCTTTGAGGTTTATTTTATTAAAACTTTTGTGTTACTCCATTGTAAATAATGAGTAACAATTTATTTCGTCTATATAGGGGAGAATCGGATGAATCGTACCGGAGGTTAAATTGTACTACCATCACATATCGTATTAAACAGCATTTTCATTTGTTACAAATGTCTATATTTATGTTGTGGCTCAATGTTGAGCTTATTTTGGAAGACATATTTTCTAAAAATATTCCTAATTTGTTAAATCGTACCACTGAAAATTTTTTGTTCCAATTATTGTATCGCAAATCAAAATATTTTTGTATAAAGATGGCTGATGAAAAAAAAAATGGTCTAAATAAATAGATAGAGCGTTATTAGCCCTAGAGAAGAAATATATGAGAGAGATATACCAAGCCCAAGATTTATACGCCACTCTAAGAAAAAAAAATTGTTTGCGAGTAATTTAAATATTCAAAAAGGAGGTCCTGCTTCTTTGAGTCAGACTTGGAAGTAATATTAGTAGATGAATAAAGGTAAAAATATAAATTTGAATAAGGTAGGTATAGCATAAGAATATTTTTGGTACATTGATTTTATGATAGTTTCATTATAAATCATAATAAATTAATGTATTTTTTATCCAAAAGTAAAACTGAAATCATAACAAATAAGGAAATTGTTGCAAATTTACATTTAAATCATAACGTATTAAGCCCTTATAATTTTTTCTCTTAGTGGTTCAATTCACGATACCTATGGTATATATCCGACTAGTTCGCTGTATCGTGCCATTTGACTGTTTATAGTAAATCGTATGTATTGAGCGAATATATAATTAAATGATTTAAAAAAATTAAAGGTTCTGGAAAAGGAGATAACAAATAAAACTGAACTGAGTTTATTTTGAAAATAAATAACTCAATAAAACTGAAAACTGGAAAGATACGACCGACTCTCCCCTACTTATCCTCTCACATTTTAGGGAGTGACTATTTGATCCTACATATGCACTAAAAGCGGCACCTTAATTGATTTATCTCCACCAACCACGTACTTACTAATTTTATAGCGTATTTTCATCATCCGAAGAGTCATATTTGCCCATCACTTTTTTACCCATCCCGTACGTTGCGCCGAGTGCAGATATATTTCTTCCCCTTCCAAAACAAACGGTTGTCGACGCCCTTTATTATAATAAGCCCATCCCCTCGAAATCTGCGTAGGCTTGCAGCTGCCCGTCTAGTCAGTTCCAAAATGGTACTCAAAAAGTGAACACCACTTTTTGTACTGTTATGGAACTAATAAGAAAAAAATTAGCATTGACCAGTAAAAGGTGGTCTTGTATATTTATACTTTCGATATCAAAACGTGGGTTTTTCAGTGATATGATGCTGAATTATTCATTAACACCAGACAAATAGGCAGACTCACCATTTAGCTCTAATTTACGCCCGTTGGAATGGTAATTGCTGGGTTTATTGCCAGCTCTTTTCAGTAAAAGCAACCTTACGTTAACTTCAGTTGTAGCCTGACTATTCCTAAGGGCCTGTGTAGTCCTATCTGAATAAATATATTTCACTTAAACTAAAATCTGTAAATAACAGTTCCTAAGAGAAAAAAGAGAATTTAATAAATAATTCATTAGATATATCAAATAACTATTATTGTTATTATTTTGGGACATTCGAAATCATTTTTGAAGTAAAAGTGCAGGATATTTTGTGCAAGCAGACTTAAAAATTACATTTATACACATAATGTATTTTATTTTGGGGAGCAGCAGCAGATATAAAAACAATATTTATTATACAAAAAAGTGGAATTCGTGAAATTTACAGTATGGATGCCCGTGACACACTAAAAGATTTGTTTAGGGAAATAAATATATTGACGTTACCTTCACTAGATATTTATGAAAATATAGACATAGGAATGTTTGAGTCAAAATTGGATATCTTTATATATAAAAAAAGAGTTGACATCGGGGGCTGCCTTTCCTATATGAAATTTCAACAAAAATTTAATCATGTTCATAAGTGTATTTTATGTCGTCGTTAAACATCTACAATTCTTCAATAATTGTATTCACGTCACTAGAAAAACTTTAGCTGGGTTAATGGCAGCCCCCGACGGATACTTCTCGGTTATGTATTATGGTAAAATTATTATCGCTACATTTAAGTATATCTTCGAGAAACAGACACGTTAGGAAAAAACTGTAAACATCGATATTCATTGTTTAGGTACTTAAGTATATCTATTACCGATTTCTCGAGATATCAACTCTTTTTTTTAGAAAGTATTTTTACGTCTATTATAATATTTCGGTACATAATAATTGGGTTAAGTCGGGGGTTTTGAGTTATTTTATTCTTTTTCGATGAGATTTTTACCGTCGTGGGTTTGTTACAGAATGTGCGCTGCAAATATCGCTTAAAACAGAGGGATGGATCGGAATTATATTATATTGATCAAATAATTAATTTATAATTTCTTAATGCACATTTCACAGTCGATTCAATCGGAAGATTCGAATTCAATTTTCATTGTTAAGACAGGACAACGTCTGTCGGGTCAGCTAGTCCATAATATTAATACAAGACAAAGGGAGAATTTAGTTGTTCCATACTTTAGACTAGGTAAAATTAACAAGTCCTTTCTTGGTAATTGTGTTCGATTTTATAATAAAATACCGCTTTCAGTAACCAAAATGTCTGATCATAAATTCTAAAATCATATTAAGAATGTTTTGAAAAAAAAGAGCGTATTACAAGTTAATAATGTTGAAGATAACCTTGCTGAGTTTCTAGACGGTTCTTTTCAATTGAAGGCTGACCTTCTAACCGATAGTAGCTGCAGTAACTTTAAATTTGACCGTAGTGGGCCTAAACTGAAAAAATGGTTATGATTTTTTTATTTGTAGAAAGGAGAAAAAGCAAACCGAGTACATATCGTGTTGTTGAAGTTATAAACTTAAGCGTCCATTTTGAAAGGCAGCTCAATATCGATTTAATTGGTCGTGGCTCTGGGGCCCGGGGTTCTCCTTCGTGCGCGATGACCTGCGCAAAACACATTTGTCATAGATTTTGTGTTCAGCCCTCAGTCTACTATGTGCATCGGTGCCGTGAAGTCTAGCATAACATTTAGTGCAGTGTGAATTTATTTTAGTGCTTTGTTCCTCATTGAATATTTGAACGATTTATATTACTGTGATTTAGGTAAGTAGAAGTATTAGTATTTAAAAAAAAATATCGAAAATTATACAAAATTTAATTTGGTCGGAACTAAGGGTTTTGGGTAAGGGAAGGGGTAGACATAGGGCGGCAGCTTCCGCTTTGCAGATCAATATTGTTGCTCATGCGCTTTGCCTTGATGCCCCAGACAGAGCTATCAGGCCCGGATCGAGTTATGTGCTGTAAGGGTTCATTTTATTTAATCTTTAATGTTACACAATGTGAGTTAGTCCAAAATATATTTTGTGGCCCATTGTTAATATTTTTAGAAGTTTTTTTCTTCATCATCATTGAAAACTTGTCTTACTCTTACATACCCAGTGATAACAGAGAAAAATTCTCATTGTCTTAATATTTTTTTTAATATTTTGCGAGTGTCTTATTAAATAAATGATAAATCAGTAATATATAAATAAAATAAGCTTTTATTGCTGTATTTAAGTGATTACACAATAATATTTACAAATAATTTTTAAGCCACTTCATGCTAAACTAAATTTCCTTTATAATCGGTCTGCATCGAAAGCTTGTTCGTCAACAAAGACCTTCCCTAAAACTTCGACTTTTTTCTGTCTCTCGATATCCTGATTCAAAAGACTTTAGAGACATTGGACATCAAATTAATTGGTCGATAATTTCCTATTTCACCTTTTTCTCCATTTTTATGCAACAATATTATTGTTGATCCAACCAGGTTGCGGAAATAGTTTCAGTCTCTATTATTTCCTAAAATATTAGTGTTAATATATGGGCAATCATCGGTGTAGTGAGTTTTAGTATTAATTTGTTATTTAACGAGTTCTAGATGTCTTGTCTCTTTTCTATGTATTGATTGCTCAATTGTTTTACATCTTTTTTTATTTTGGGGATCGATTCGGAGTTAGTTACTTTTGATTTACATATTTGTCACTACATTTGGGTTCATACTTCGGTAAACATTTCTATTTTAGCCTACTTTAAGAATTTATGGTCTTTTATTTCTGTAGTTGTGTTCTTTGGGGATTACTTTCAGCATCCAATATTTTTTTAATGTTTAATTATTAAAAGCCTTTTTATTCCACCGGCTCTTTCAGTGTATTTCTTTAATAAATTTTGTCTTACAACTTTATTTTCTTTTCTAATATTTTGATTATTTTTTTACCGAGTTTCGATATTCTGGGCCGGAAATGTACGAGTACGAGTACAACATTGGACACCACATATTCTAAAAATTAAAAACAAACTGAGCTCCTTGACCGGGATATTGCGAGGTTACTGTTCAATATATTCCACGGCAAATACGTCATACTATATATAATTCTCTCATTAAACCACATATAGATTACCTAATAGAGGTATGGGGAACAGCTGCTCAAATAAATCTAGATTTAACACAAACAGCCCAAAATAAGAGAATAAGAAAAGGTACTGTTTGTCTTGAATTGCCGATATCTCAGCAACTAATCATCGTACAACAAATTTAAGCAGTGCAGAACGGCAGTTTCGGAAACCTCATAAAATTCTCATGAACAATATCGCGATCTAATGATTAAAAATTTTTTTTTATCCTTGCGATGAGTTTAAAATAACAGGAAAAAATTGGGTCTTTACTTAACTGCGTATATCAACTATGTAACTAATGTTGTGCATGTTTTTTAGAGTCCAATATACCCACAACTGTATTTTCAAATTGTAAAAAATCCGCAGAGACCACTGAAATATAAGAAAAAAGTATTCGATTCATGTATTCTGCCAGTTATGGATGGATGTCAAACATGGAGTCTAACAAAACAAAATATACGCGCATTAGAGACTTACCAACATGGGATGGAAAGAAGTATGCTCAATATTAAACTCCGAAATAAAATAAAACTCGAAACAATCCGGAAGCAAACTAGAATTACAGATGTGACATATTGTGTCAAAAAATTATAGTGAAGATGGACTGGCCACATGATGAGGAATAAAAAGGACAAGTGGGTTAAGGATGTGACCGAATGGTGTCCAAGACAACACAGCAGGAAGAGACAACGCCGGAGATGGAAAGACGACATAAAAATATTATTATTATTATACCAACAACAAAGATTGTTTGTTTTTATGTTTGAACCTACCAAACTCTAGAATTTTCAGTCTGATTTGTAAAAAAATATTTTGGATTTGATAGCCCAACTCTGGATTAAGCTATACATTTTGTTTAACATAATGAAAAAAAAAAACACTAAGTAAATTCCAGTGAAATTAAGATAAACATGATATATTGATTTGAAATAAGACCGAACAGTATTTATCAGCATTGTCTTTGATTAAAATTTACGTAGAAAGCAATTATTAAACTAATGTATAAAAAAATACCTATCAAGAAGATGTAAACAAAAACTTAAATAAAAAAGTATTTATTTATTCTAACATGTCAAAATATAATTTAAAAAAATCTCACCAACTAAATCATCATAATATTATGATGAACATAATAGCTTTTTACGAATGTTATTCGGATGTAAGAGTATGAAATTTAACACAGAGACTCACACACAAATATTTTACAAAATAAACAGCTTACGTTCGTACATTCAATGTAAAACACATAATGACGTATTTGTGACACGCTCTAAGTTGACGTACCTAATAGAAGAAAACTCTGAAAAGTTCTATGCAATGATTATTGTGGTTATACTCTGACAAAAAAGCTCAATAAAGTTCAAACTAGTAAATATGAATACTTCAGAAATTCAATAGATTACAGAAAAGCAATCGGGTTCATTAATAAAATTGTATGAAATTGCATATTCCAACGACCCAAATGAGGTAAAAGTGAACAATTCAAAATTATTTTCATTCATTTAACAGAAGGTGTAAATAATAACATCAAAAAACTTACTATATTCGTGTTATGGGTCTGATTAATACCTACCTATTGTATCCGTACCTAATGTTCGAAATAAATATAATAATAAGTCCCTGAATGATATAAATTCCACAACATAATATTTACGATAAACTTGACACAAAAATTATTAAAAGATATGCCATCTTAAGCTACATAGCTTGAAGAAGGAGATTTTCCAGCATGATAATAGGAAAACCTTAATCCGAACAAAAATATTTCACTGTAAAAAATTGCGCCAACTACACTTATAAGTATAATTACAAAAAAATATGATTTTATTTTCATTTTTAGATAAGAAAAAAGTCCGAAATGAGTAATATTATTAAAAAAATGATATTAAAATAAAACGAAGTATATAATTGTTTCATATAATGATAATAAAAAAAAAATTAAGAGCAGAAATAAAAAGAAATAATGGTGTAGCTACTTGGTGTACTTGATTAAGATTTTCGATTCAATTCGAAATTGAATGTTCAATTTGTGCCTGTACTGTAAGCTTATAATGCATTCCATGTACACCAATTTTTATTGGAACGAAGTTCCTTATCGTGCGTTGTGAAAGGTCTAGTTCAGACGGAAAAAATTCATACGAAAAGTTGGAACGACAATTTTTTTTCATATTGTTACGTTCGAAATTTAAATGATATGGTTTATTATTGGGTTTGTTTTTTTCATAATTTATTTAAAGGCTACATACAGCATGTTTAAAATTCTGTTCCATTTATAAATTAGTATAATTAGTAATTATTATAAGACAATGAATAAGTTAAAACAAAATTTTAAATCGCACTGAATTGAAAGAAGCATGTATTATGTCAATGAACTAAGTAAAATATTTTTTTTAGGAAACAATATTACTTATTTCGAATGCAATTCAAAATTTATTTTAAGTGTTTAGTGTTTTATGTAGACCTTGTTTTTGGAACGAAGTTCCTTATCGCGCGTTGCGATCGGGGGCTAGACGGAAAAAAATTAAGACCAAAAGTTGTAACGACACTTTTGCTATAGTAATCTATTGTATGCCGTGCGGCTTTCAGCTCCAGAGCTGTGTGCAAATAAATACATATTGATTTGTTTCAGTGAGATGAGCCAACACGGAGATAATGTTAAAATGGAGAAGGAGCTGAAGAAACCACCACCAGATGAGAGCTCTGATATGAGCACCGATGAGAGCTCCGGGTGGAGTACCGATGAAAGCTTTCATATGAGCACTGATGGAATCTCTTATGGGAACATGCAGCTGGGCTCTAATAGGAAGGGCGTAAAAAGGCCCGCTAGTAGCATCAATACGAGCACCAATACGAGCTCCGATAACGGCAGCATTACGAGCTCCGATATCGGCAGCATTGCGAGCATCGATACGAGCACCGACACGCGCACCGATACGAGCACCGATACGAACACCGATACGGGCACCGATACGAGCACCGATATGAGCTACGCTACGAGCACTGTGGCCAGACCTATATGGGTCAGGAAAATTTATAAACTTTCTAAGGTTCCAGGCAGGCCAATAAGGACGTCGGTAAGTACTGTAGTGAACGGGGGCGTAATTACAAAAAACTTACATTTCTAACATTTTCTGGCATCTGTAATACTTTTAACCAACTTTGACGACTATGACCTTTGATATTATTGTGAATAGTGTCCATTGTTTGTTGATTTTAAAGTCGAAAAAAAATACAAAAAAAAAATAAACAAATAATGGAAATGTGTTCTGTTACTGATACTGAACCACCGAAATTTTTTTGCGCATTGCTTAAAAAATATTCCTGTATATATAAAAATGAATCCCTATTTCCCTTGAACACGGCATCAGGCATGGACGGCAGGACGGATTTCGCTAATTATTTTTTTGTTGTGTTTGTTATTGTCAGAAGAAGGTGCTTATGAATGAAAAAATTAAGAAAGTTGCAACATCTAATGTAACCTTACCGCTTTTGACAATATAAACTTATAATGTAACCTTTAAGCAGCAAGCACATTGAGGTTGCCCCCGGTGGGGCTCGAACCTCGGGCTCAGGGCGTTGCGTGGGGGGTCACACAAAGACTTAAAATTATCTGATTTATTATTAGTGGTTCTTTATTTCAAAGCAAAAACAAAAACAACTAAAAACAATGAACATTTAAGGAGAGCGCGGTTTCTTACGAAATAACGGCTGAATTACCAAAATGCAACATGTGACGGCTCGATAACATCGATCTCCCACGATCCCCACGATAACACTATCCCATCAAGCGTCGCGTACCTCTTTTACACGGGCATTTATGGCGCGTTGTAAAAAGTGCATGCGAGCACGTATATGGTCGACGGCGAGCGAGACGTTACCAGAAATATTTATAGTATCGCGCGAACGTCGGTGATTGGTTAATTAGAATTTTACTTGTTTCATATGAAAGAGAACAATTTTTGATTTTATAAATAAATACGAATTCTGTGGAAAATAAATAATATTACAAACCTAATCGTCTTTACCTAAGATCTCCCGAACCTATACGGTCAAATGGTGACCCTGACGAGCAAAAAAAATAAGCCAGAAGATATCGAGACTATATCCGTCAAAGCCCGGATTCCTACGTTTTGGCACGATGCACCTACATTATGGTTCGCACAATTTGAAACCCTCGTGAACCCTCAGAAGCATAGCAAAGAAGCAAAATTCTGCCTGATAGTCGATTATTTGGAGAAAATAGATGTTCAACAAATAAGTGATATAATAATGTCAAAAACATGCACGGCAAGATTGGAGGACGCGAAAAAAAAGATTGATATCGGTTTACGAATAATCGAAAGCCAAACAACAACACAAACTCCTTAATGAAATCAGAGACCAGAAACCATCTCAGTTACTCAGAGTATTATTCAAAATAATAAAAGATAATTTGAGAAACCTAGATATTAACATCGATATCTACGAAATAGATAACTAGCATAGACTGCAAAAGAGACAAGATGAGAAAAAAGTAAAACCAATACTTATATCCTTTACGTCATTTCAAAAGAAAATATTAATACTGAAAATGCCTAAACAGACGTATATTACTCAAGATTTTTCGAAAGAAACGATGGAAATGTGCAAGACCCTTCAATAAACGCATTCATTTGAAATAATATAATAGTCATAAGAGAAACACCAGATTCAGAGAGAGGCGTCGACGTCACCAAAGAACATACATATATCAGCAGACTGCAGTACATCAAAAAAATATTATTGCACCTCCTACTACAAACTACATAAAACAAATGCGTTTGAAAAACGAAGATATAATACTTGGTCTCTATACAACTGGCAAAAGGAACGATAATGGGCAAAGACTTATCAACTACGCGTTAGAAAACTTTTTATAAAAGAAATCCTAAAAGGAAATGGACGTGGGAATCTCCCAATGGTCAAGTAAAAAATAAGATAGATTTTATAACTACGAACAAACCAAAGCTCTTCTTAAATGTGGAAGTTCGTAACAACTTTAACTATAGTACTGATCACTGATTACTCCGAGGTCGTCTACATAAATATGTGGCAAAGAAATCAAGGAAACATTTACAAAATATAAAGCAACCAATCACACTACCATTACCGACTGAAGTTTAAGATGACCTTAAAGCTAAGTTAATAACAATAAACGAACTTAGAACTATTCAAGAAAAATACGATACTTTAGAAGAAGAAATAGAAGAAACCAATAAAAAACTAGAAAGAAACAAACCAATAAAATATAGAATAGGATCGGAAGCAAGAAACGTAATTAAAGGAAGAGCTTATTTAAAAACAGAAAAAATAATAGACAAAAGATAACCAAAATGATTAAAGAAATAAACGAAAAAGTAAGAAAGTACAGATATAAACTGAGTACAGAAACAATACAACTGTACATAAAGTCAGGTGGAATCAAGAGAGTATGGAAAGAACTTCAAGAAAACACAGATTGGATTATTAATGTAACACATCATAAAACTAAAAAAACTGTACTGTACTCTACGGTACTGGGCTCTAAAAGATGTCGTGGAAAACTCGGCTATACCGGTTAATGGAAAAAAAATAATATTTAATATATGCATCCTACCAAGCATGGCCTACGGATGTCACACAGAGTTATACAAAGAAAAACATTCAATCTCTAGAAGCGTGTCAACATAGAATGGAAAGAACCTTACCGCGTCGATATGAGGACCGAAGGGAAATTCTATCATCCAGTATGACCCCTAAATTTGCCTCTCCCAAGGGATAGGCACGCCGAACATGGTGATGGATGTATCGGAGAAAGCTCGGCTGGTAGCGCGGAAGGCTTTATAGAATAAAATAGCTTGGCTTTTAAGGGGATTCATTTCGATTCTCCATTTGCGGAACCACTCGCCTAAGGCGTTGGCAGCGCATTTGAGACGTTTCAAAAGGAGATGTTGGCTTTTACTTGAAGAGTAAATTGCCGTATCGTCCGCAAACAGGGCCAAGTGTGTGTCTCTGGTCCTAGGCATGTCACTCGTGAAGAGCGTTAATGACAGGGGAGCCAACTCCGGCACGAATGGGATGAGACGATGTGAAAACGCACATATGAAAGAGAACAAGTTGTGATATTATACACAAATACGAGTTCTGTGGAAAATAAATAATATTACAAACCTAATCGTATTTACCTGAAGATCTCCCGAACCTATACTTAAGTGGTGTTTGACATAAATGTCATTTGTTTGACAATATCGTCAAAACAGAGGCATGGGTCGGAATTATATTGATAAAACAATTAATGAATCATTACTTAGTACCCATTTCACAGTCGATTCAATCGGAATATTTATGAAAAGCTTTTGAGAAGTGTGTGTTCATCATAGTTAGTTCAGAGCAATCACGCCTCATATTAAAAGTTCAATTGTTGTGTATCTTAAAGCATTAGATTGATAAATACTATGCTTTTGGTTTTTTTTTATTAATAATACCAGTTTGAATTTAATATTCATAGTTAAAACGGGACAACGACTGTCAGGCCAGGAAGTCTCCAATAAAAATATGACCAGTTCAAATTTATGAATATCCCTCTTTTTACCCATGACGGAACGGAGCAGGTATATGCGTTTAGGGTGAAAGATGTTTCTGCGTTTGTGCAAAGTAATGTTCCCACCTATCTTCTAAACTACTGATCCGATTTTGATGCGGTTTTCAATAACGGGTTTGTGTTTGATGAGTTCATGTTCTTAGACAGGTGTCATGGCTGTAACTCACTAGGGGGCGCCACAATATTAGTGCAAAACAATGTTGCAATATAATCAATACGAAATGTCCGATTACAATTCTGTTTTCAGCAATGTGTACGTGGTAGCTTAATGCATGTTCCCAAATAATAAAAATTACGTCTGTAACTCACTAGAGGGCGCCACAATATTAGTGCAAAACAATGTTGCAATATAATCAAAACGAAATGTCCGATTACAATTCTGTTTTCAGCAATGTGTACGTGGTAGCTTAATGCATGTTCCCAAATAATAAAAATTACGTCTGTAACTCACTAGAGGGCGCTACAGTATTAGTGCAAAATAATCTTGCAATAATATTAAAACAAATTGTCCGATTTCAATGCGGTTTTCAGCAATGGGTTCGTAGTTGATTGGTGCATGATCTAAGATAAGTCTTATGATGTTAACTCACTAGGGGGCGCTGCTATATTTGTGCAAAACAATGTTGCAATATAATTAAAACGAAATGTCCGATTACAATTCTGTTTTTCAGCAATGTGTACGTGGTAGCTTAATGCATGTTCCCAAATAATAAAAATTACGTCTGTAACTCACTAGAGGGCGCTACAATATTAGTGCACTAGAAATATGAAATAAAATTTAGCAAAATTAAAAATTTTGAAAAAAACCCACGACGGTAAAAATCTCATCGAAAAATAATAAAAAATAACTCAAAACCCCCGACTTAACCCAATTATTATGTACCGAAATATTATAATAGACGTAAAAATACTTTCTAAAAAAAAGAGTTGATATCTCGAGAAATCGGTAATAGATATACTTAAGTACCTAAACAATGAATATCGATGTTTACAGTTTTTTCCTAACGTGTCTGTTTCTCGAAGATATACTTAAATGTAGCGATAATACTTTTACCATAATACATAACCGAGGAATATCCGTCGGGGGCTGCCATTAACCCAGCTAAAGTTTTTCTAGTGACGTGAATACAATTATTGAAGAATTGTAGATGTTTAACGACGACTAAATTTAAATTAAATTTTTGTTGAAATTTCATATAGGAAAGGCATATATAATTGACTTATGTAAATTTTTAATTGTTGGAATTATATAGTCGTTCCTAGTTGTTGCTATTCATTCTTAATGTATAGCTACTAATATGGTAAAGCTTGTCGTAGTGTAATAATTTTATTTGAACATTTCCATTAAGGTGGTAATCATAACTCTATACGGTGACACCAGTGTTTTTTTTTTTTTACTTTTTTGCCGTGTTATAATTTATAAAAGCTAGACCTAATACCTTGTAAACAGCCTATTACGAATCGTTTCATTAATTACTGGTTTAAATAACTTTTTTTTATACATACTTTTTTTCATTACACATGCGGGATAAGTACCTACTATCTTAGCTCACGTTTTTAAGTTGGGTAAATATCTGATTACTCATTTTATAATTAAAGCATGAGTTTTGTATAAATCAAACGGCTATTTGGGTGCGGTAAGATGACTCATCAACGAAAATAAATTTCACCTTCTTTTAAAATCTCGACCAGATCCTTAAAGGAAAACCAGATTGTTCAGTCACTGTAGTCTGAATTTTGTTTACCTTCAAAATAGCTGCAGCTTGTTTGTAAATATCTTTAGATATTTTGCCACGCCCAGTTCCTTTTTTATATATCCTCATCCTACTCAAAAAAAAACAATAAATTAGGTACCACAAATACCTCACTATACTGCAGTGATTTGTCATTGTGATTTGTGCGTTCCTGCCCCGAGCAATTGTAACTTTTAACCACGCCAAATCTGACCTTTTTAGGTATTTTTTTGGAAACGCCAATAATTGTAGCTGTATAAACGTGGATTCATCGTAAAACTAAATCATCAAAGCGTAAATATCACAAAAGAGATATTTATGCCTTTGGGGAACATAGATTGTGGACCAATATTACGATCACTACCAGCCCAAGTCTGCCCTACATTACAGAATAGAAATATGTTTAATTATAAATAAATACACTCTTTAATACTAATGTAGATTGTCTAATGTGACTTCAATATGTATTACGGGATTTATTTTAATATAATAAATAATCTGCTTGACGGTACACCTTTTCTATGAACAGCTTTTCGCCAGTCTCAAAACATGATAGAGAATCTACATTATTATTTTACGCACTTCAATTAATACTTACATTGATATCTTATCTTTTTACCTGACTACGGCAAACCCAAAAGGGTTATGATTTCATATTCTTTAGATAGATCCATAGAGTAGACCTATGATTGTTTAATATAATTTCTAGCGTTCATAGTAAAGTTTTAGTTAATTCGCGTTCACCAGGGTTATTTCTGACCTGCTCGGGTGTCCCTCTTCTGATTCGGATGCAAATTGGTTCGGAAATCTTCAGGTTGAAATGACTTGTTGTGCTTTATTTTAGGAAAATTATTTTGTTTACATTTCATAGAATAAAATGATTCCGCAACCGAGCAGGTTTGAATATATGAACTACTCCAACAACCGTACCGATTGTCAGCAAGTCTGCACCAGATTGACGCGTCGTCATTGCTGTATAAAGGTTTAGTACGGTCATTTTCTTTATTAATCAATTGTTTTTTCCAATTTAGTCTGATGACTCGAATGACTCGAATGACTCCCGAAGTGAACTCGCAAATATAAACTCTGAAAACATTGAGGTTTCCGAAACAACCCATGGACACGACAACGGACTGACCAATAAGCAATGACTATTTGTAGACACGACCGTAAGGCCCTTTTTTTAAGATATCGATAAACACAGCTTGAGACCTAGTTTCACTACCTGTAGAACCACTTTCGACCCTATAAATTTATTTTATTTACTCACCAGCTTCCGTCCCACGGCTTCACACATAGTGTGAATCTCGGGATTATAACAAGCTTATGTCGCTCTGAAATAGCGTAGATTTCTATTAGTAAAAAAATATTAAAATACGATGAGTAGTTTCGGAGTACCTCCGGACCACCAGACCACAAAACTCACCCACAATGATGAAAGATGTATTTCGATCTTGTCATTGCCATTTAAAGTAGTTTTTAAATAAGATTAGATAAGACAAGGTAAGAGAGTAAGAATGACGTACAAATATGTTTTACCATTTATTTATCATCAGAGAAATTAAGAGTTTTGATTGGCGATGCCCCTAGTGTTGCAAATATCTATAAGCTGCGGTGACCACTTACCATCAGGTGGATCCACCGACGGCTTGTTTGTCAGCCCATGTGTTATTATAAAAAACTTCATTATGCAAGTGCATAAAGTTAAAGTTTATAAGTAGACGAAGTCTTCTCCATATAAACTTTTTTCACATTTTTTTTTCGTGTTATTATGGACAATATTTTATTTTGGTAGTAGGTATATTTTAAGCTAAAAAATTATGACATACGTACAGATAAATATACAATGTCGCACTATAAGTGTTCCATTATTACAGCTTTGGTACGAAATTCTAAAAAATCTGTCTGAAATAGGAATGCAGCGAAAAAGAAACTGGTTATCGTAAACTTCATTTAGATTGAATAAGAAATTCTCATAAATTTATTAATACACGATCAATATTTTAATACAATTATAATGACCCTTTAGGTAAAATAATCGATCGAATTATAAGATGCACGCCGGCTGATTTAATCATTCAAATTTCCCCAAAGAAATATCTATGTTGACAAGCAGTTCTTTCCAGGCGTTGTGTTTTGTGTTCAACCATATACCCACACTTCTAGGTTTTGTGTGCTTTCAACTAATATCAAAATGTATCGTCAATCCCACCAATGTTCTGTCTTATTGATTTACAGCTGTATATTATCGCTTTCTGCTTATTTTATTAAAATTATATATCGTGAATTTTTGACAGATTGTTTTAAAGCAATTGCATTTTAACAGGCTAACAGTTGCGATAATAAAAACAAACCCCACGACACCGGTGTGTTCCGACTGAAGTATGATCCGTCGCTTATGCAAAAATTGCCCTTACCACCACCGCCAAAGAACAGGATGATTGGCGTAAGTGTTAATGTAACTTTATTTTGAACTTATGTAGTAGTTTCTCTAAAGTTGAGGATTTGTATGGATTCGTTCTAAATGAACCGACGTACCACCTATCCGAAGTAACCTATAACTAATAGGATAGTGTTTTTGATAACAAATTTCGAGCAGATAAGCTACGTAGCTTAAAGACTTGCCTGTCCTAACAGATTGGGAAGATAGAGGACGAATAGTCTATGTGGCAACTTAGGAAAGGCGTTTGTCTATAAGAGGATTTTTATAGGGTGACGGTGATGTTAGAGCCATCGTATTTTTGCAGAACCGAATCCGACGTTTCGCTGATGACTGTGACTATTTACCTCGTGTATTGACGATGAATAATACGCCCGCAATGTCTTCAGTGCTGTCACCTTCAAGTTCCACAGAGAAGCCGGTGAGTAACTATCCTTTTTTGACCCATTGATGTGGATAAGTTCTATCGGCTTTGGGTTGTTTTAATGATTTAATTATGTGTCAGGACATGTGTGTGTTGGAGGACATTATTTCGTGGGGTACACTTATCCCTACCGAGCTATCCGATTGGTAACGATGAGTGCACGTTTTTTACGCCTCTAAACTTCTATGACTCGAACAACTAGCCGGATTCCATTCCTCCAGGGAATTATTCCTCAATGAACCACTAAACATAATTGTTGTAACTTAGAGCCTTTAGACTGTATGTGCTTTATGCTATATATGTCATCCAAACTAGTGTTACAACTAGTATGACATCGAGACAAGTACTTGCCACATTTGCCGGCATGATAATTTACCATTTTTATAATGTGGTTAACCTTATCGAGCCAAAAAATCTTTGTTCCTACGATACCGTTGTTTTTCATTCAGTACACAATTTTCAACTTTTTATACAAAGGTATTCATGTAGTTACACTCTTACAGGTTGACAATGCCATGAATGAGTGGGATAACAATACCGACCAGTATCAGATAATTAAACCGGAAGATCAGCCACCTATGACAAACATCCTCAATAATGAGGTAAGTTTAAAAGTATCTTCTTTTTTAAATAGTATTTGTTTCATTGATTTTACTATTTAAACTGGACACTAAAAATATGAAAAACTTGTCTAAAATCAAACTTTGTGATGGTAGTCTATGTGATTGTAGTAGTATTTGTCTTAATGTAATGTCCGATATCAAAATCTACAAGCGAATAATTGGACAATTGTCTCTATTAAAAATTACCTCTTTGAAGCTTAATATTTTTCTTATGAATAATTGCAGTTGGCCGGTTATTAAGAAAAAGCATTTTAATATGTTTACATGTATAAGTTTAAGTGTTATATAATATCTAGTTTAGATTATACATGTAAACACATTCAGGAGACTGTTAAGCTTGTGTGAAGTGGTAAGGTCATATCTGTCGCGTACTTATAGCCGATGATGTAGCTTCAAGCTAAATGGATCGACGACATTTTGATGTGACTATTATTAGGCAAAGGCATCCAAAAGTGGATAAATAATTTAGCTGATGATTGATGATGATTTACAGACTCAAGATGGTTATCTTGTTGATAATTATAACGACGTGTCAGACGCGTGCTCGGCAAACATTGGAATACCTCAAAATCACGCGATGACTAGCTATGGGGTAGGTGCTGAATCTTTAATAGCTCTTTTTATTTTTTTATTTATGCTTCCAGATCTTTAGCCTTTATAAACCAGCGTAGTAACGATTATGACAACGAGGCAAACTCTATTACACATAAACATTATTTTTATCCTGCACTCGAATTGCGTAACTCTTCGATTCAATGTAATACAATCGATTCCGAGCATTACACAATTACCCTGCTGTACATCATCGCTTGTAATTTAAAAAATAATGAAATTATATTTCCACCTTTACCTCAACATTAAGTATAATGCAATTTCTTTCTTACAGGCTTACTTTAACAATCCATATGGTCAAGACGCCGGTGTGCCCGCCGCCATAGACACTATCCAACCGAATGCAAATCCGTTGCTTTCAATGCAGTCGCTGCAACCAACACAACAGCCTATGATTATAGTAAGTTTTAAAGAATATTTTAAACTAGCTCAGTTCACAAGATACAAGTTAGTTCTTTTAAAACTTGTAAATTTGCTTAGTTAGGGCTTTTTAATTACCTTTACTATTAAAATATCTCAAATGTAAATGTCAAGGTCTGGATAAGTGCCAAAAATTTATTTTCCTTTTGCTGGGGGTAATTTTTTTTACATATGCCTTGTTTATATGACACGTTTAGTTTCCATTGGTTACAACACTTAGGATTTTCTTTGTGGTCTTTGGAAAGTATATTCCTTCGAATGCTTAGTAGAATATTTTAAATAATTAGCTGTATTCCTCACCCTCCTCGGACCCTTTATAATGATATTTCCACCATTTTTGATACAGGTTTTAATGCAGTTGTTGTATTTTACAGGGCATTTACGGGGAATTAATTGGTCCATATTCCGGCATACCCATCGCTATTAATAATATGCAACCGATACAAAATTCATTGCATTCGATACAAGCGCTCCAACAACCACAACAGCAGTATAACCCAATTATTGGAGTAAGTTTAACAACTACTATTAATACTAACTGAATAAAATTAAAAATTAAGAACTAAAGTTGTAGAGATATAATTCAGCCGTTTTTACAGTGGAGTATTATTCTTACAAAAATGAGCTCTATGGCATTGTGATAAGGTTCATTAACATCATTATACAATTAACCATTGGATCAACAGTTGAACCTAATATGGAAAGCTATAAAGATGATTTTTCTATAATATTCATAACTGTCGAAACGGGCTTTTAATTACATTTGCTATTTAAATATCTCAAATGCAGTCAATGTCTAGCTCTGGTGTAAGTGCCAAATTTTATTAACCCTTTGGTGCATGGAAAAATATTTTATTTAAGCTTTGTTTAAATAACACGTTTACTTTTCATTATAACTTAAGGTTTTGTTCGTGGTCTTTGCAAGTATTCTTCCCAGAATGTTTTGTAAAATATTTTTATAGTCTTTTGAATAATAATCTATTCCATATCATACGTAGCTAAATTTAAATAGATTTGAAAATTCGACCACAACGAATTTTTTATAATATGTTATTATTTTAAATTAGCTTCCATTTATTTTTTAGCGTTTATAAATTAGCGTAGTAACAAGTATGACGACGAGGCAAACCTATTATAAATTAATATTAATCTTACTGTACGTCATTGTTGATTGCAAATTAAATAGACAAACCATTAACTGTAATGAATTTGCTCTTTTACAGGGTTATAATAGTAATTCATACGGTCAATACTCCGGCATGTTTATCGCTGTGGACAACAATCAACCGACGCAGAATCCCTCGGATTCAACCCCATAAATGGGGTAAGTTTCAAAATATTTTTTTAATCTTATCGAATTTCCAAGATATTTATTATAATAAATTAAGAACTAAAGTTGTAGAGATATAATTCGGGTGTTTTTACATTGAAGTATTATTCTTACAAAAATGAGCTCTATGGCATTGTGATAAGGTTCATCAACTTTATCATACAATTAACCATTGGATCAATAGTTGAACCTAATATGAAAAGCTATAAAGGTGATTTTTCTAGAATATTCATAACTCTAAACGGGGCTTTTAATTAATTTTGCTATTTAAATATCTCATATCTTATGCAGTCATTAATAATATTTATTTACCTTTTGCTGCTTGAAAATATATGTTCATATATATATGCCTTGTTCAATAGTTTAGTTTTCATCAGTCATAAACTTTTAAGGTTCTGTTCGTGGTCTTTCCAAGTCTTCTCCTTAGAGTGTTTGGTACCATTTTTTTCATAACGCTGTTGAATAATAAGCTGTATTGCTTATCTGACAAAGCTAAACTGAACTAGATTTTAAAATACGATGGCAGTATATATAATATATTTTTTATTAAACGGTTTTATTTAGCTTGCCCTGTTTGTTGTAAAGTGGTTTATTTATTTTTTTTGTTTGGTTCTAAATTAGTTATTAAAATTATACCCTCTTCCTGTTGACAGACTGATCTGATATTTGGTACAACTCCTTTAGTTGTGATGACAATACAATTGAATATATTCAGTATCATTGTAAAGCCAAGATAATGGCGGATTATATATTTGGCATAACCCCTCGATATGGGTATTAAATGAAAGGGATTTACAAGTAGAACACAGTGTATGACAGATCATAGAGTTTAGACAGTATATACTTAAGTTAACATAATAATTGATGTCTTGGCATCTAAACAAGTCAAGATTTAGTATTTTTTTATTATTATTTTTTTTGTTACTTTTTTTTTATTTAGTATTATTAGTATCGTGTCGTGGACTGTGTGGCGTTAGGGTGGCTCAAAATGATACTTCGTTAGCGGTAGATACACCACTCGTCAAGGTAGAAGGTTAAACGGTGCCGAAGAATGTGTGCTATTAGGATGGATAAAAATTATATGTCGTTAACGTTTACCCTCAATACTTCGACACATCTATTGGACCTCCTGGACGCGAATAATTAGGCAACAATGGAAGCAGACGGAGTTTTTGATTATCGATGAAGTTTCTATGGTATCATATCAAATGCTGTGCACGACTGACGTTTAAGACAAATGAAGAAGCGTGAAGACGAGCTCTTTGGAGGAGAAGACGTTCTACTCTTTGGTAAACATTTACAACTGCATCCTATCAAATGCTCTAGAACACCAGTATTCAAACAGCCTGAATATCTCCAATCAGCCAAGCATCTGTGGCATTTGTTCACGCTTTGTGAGCTGACTGAGAAAATGCATCAGCAAGATAATGATGCTACGATCAAATATTCACGTTTCGAACGGATTGGTAAACGGCGCTTTCGGCTACATTACCGAAAACGTTTGGCCTCGGTTTTGTCGAACCCAAATGTAGTAAACAGATGTACTGTGAGTTCAGATTGGTTTTAGAAAAGTTGGCGTAAACTTTATTCACCATTAAGTCAAGCTATGTTTTAGCCTTAGAAACCAGTGTAGTAACGAGAATGATAACGAGGCAAGCTAATAATAATCATTTATTTTTCATCCTGTAAATCATTGCTGTTTGCAAATTGAATAGATAGAGCGTTAAGTATAATGCAGTTGCCCTCTTACAGGGTTTTAATAATCATTTTTCTGTCATGCCCATCGCTATAGACAGTAATAATACGCAGCCTTTGCAAAATCTATTGTGTTTTATGCATCCATTACAGCAATTGCAATCATCCGTGTATTCCATCCCGTGACAGCAAAAAATCCCCGCCAAGTAAGGTAAGTTTTAAAATTAATATAACTATATACATAGACTATATAACTTTAAAGCTATCGGAATTCCAAATGCACATATTTATTATTAAAAAATTATAAGGTACTAAAGTTGTCGAGATCTTATTGGCCAGTTTTAATATTAGAGCGTTATACAAAAACTTCCCCTTCGTTACGATAAGGTTGCATCATTGCATCTATAAATAAACCTTATACTAAAAGTTATGAAGATGATTTTTCTATGGGATTCTTAGCTGTCAAAATTAATTTTTATTATAAGCTTTGATTTAACTGAGCTAAGCCACCATTCCAGAAACCAACTTTGAACACTCATTTGTGTTTGCTGACATCGTACATTTAGGTAAGCGAATATGGCGGACGTAATATCATGGGTGTCTAAAAAAAAGGGTTTGCCAAGCAGCATAAAATGTGGTGTCAGTTTTATGTCGCAAAGCTTTTTTTACAAGTTTTTTTACTAAATATTATCTCGACAACTTAACCAATTGTAATTTCAATTAGAGGTTAAATATGAATTCACAAATCCTTGTTCCAACTCAGTCATTTAGTTCGTCAACGAGGCGACTCAGTCAACTTTGCACAGAGGGAAGTGGAACGACCCCACCTACAAAGTTATTCTATATCCATCGAGTAAATCACAATAATTTTCTGTTAATGTCGTTATTAAGTATTTTTGGTAAAATATTATTGTATGAAAACTTTGATAAAGCATTTTTGTTTTTTTAAAGAAATGGTTTTAATATGAGCTAGCTGGTCTGATGACGTTTTGGTCCACCGGTGGAATTGTCCTCTCTTAAGAAGTGAACGGTTATGTTCTGATGGTGATCATGATTTTAACACTGTCCCATTTTTACAGCTTCAAGCAGAAACTGATAGCATCAATGAGATGCGAAACAACATTTGGTCAAAAAGTGTCCCAGAAACGTCTTCAAAACTGTCAACCATCACTGTGGTGAGTAACAAAACTTTATTTACCATGTCATAACCATTTGACTCGGAGACTAAAGGCACTATTTAGATAACATTTGAATGATTGGTGGTCTCTATAAACCAAATTTGAACCACGTAGATGAACGACAAAAATATCAGATAGATATTGCTGTATCAACAATCTCATCCACCAAGCTTATTACCGTCATTGTCACCTAATGAAAGGTATTTGGTTTAGTTTTGTGACATCTTTGAGTATAGGCTTACGATAGTAAGGCGATATCTTATTTGAAGATACAATCACAATCGGTGCAGCTGGCCAAAACCACAACGTACCATAGTAAGATCGAGTTCAAATGTAAAGAATAGATTTATCTTTGGGTATTGTCATTGCACGCGTCTGCGCGGCTACGACTGGAAAGGTACGTGTGTTCCAAACGTATCGCAATACCACGGATTCAACAGTCACCATCTACAAGAATAGGTAGAGAAGCTCGGCGGTTATAGTAAATCACCTTATGAAGTCATATGCTAAAGGTGAGCTCGAACATACAAACATAACGTCAAGATCAAAAAAATTACGACCAGAATTCTCCCCTGATCATTTTCCACCAAGTGATTTCAAGATGTTTGAAGATAAAATAATAGACTAAACTACGGCATGGAAGAGTCATCAGGATATATTTTATTGAAAAAAATAATGTCTGTTATCAACCAAGTAAAACGGCAAAACAAGGAGATACAAAGAACATACACCACACATGATGTACGCCATCTCTTCCGAAGCTGACCGAAAATTACGGTACATCTGTTTGCTACATGTGAGTTCGACGAAGCTGACGCCAAACAATTTCAGTGATGTATAAGATAACGCCGTTATAATACCTTCGTAACGTCAAAATTGAATCGTAACATATCGGTCCCTTAGAGGGGCAAGGCTAGTATACAACAGCGACATATCATTTTTATCCATCCTAATAGCACACATTTTTCGGCACCGTTTAACATTCTACCTTGACTTGGGTGGTGTACCTACCGATAACGATGTATCATTTTGAGCCACCCTAACGCCACACAGTCCTCGAGGCGATACGAAATCTTGACTTGATTTTATGCCAATACTTAAATTTTAATGTTAAATTAAGTATATACTGTCTAAACTCTATGATCTGGCATACACTGTGTTTTACTTGTAAATCCCTTTCATTTGATACCCATATTGAGGGGGTTTATAACGAAATATATAATCCGCCATTTTGTAGTGGCGGCTATCTTGAATTTACAATGATACTGAATATATTTTGATTATATTGGCATTAGAATTAAAAAGTGTACCAAATATTAGATCAATCTTTCCACAGGAAATGGGTAACATTTAATAAACAGGGCAAGCTAAATAAAACCGTTTAAAAACTGTAGGAATTCATTGATTGAAGGTTCCATCCGCTTTATTATCACAAGTCACAGATTGCTGAAAAAAAAAAATATTTCTCCTTTCAGTGAGGCGCGAACGTCGGTGAAACGTCAGGATCTTAAAATTGAAAAATAGAGCATCACAATATTTTTAGACTTATTAATTTTCAAGATTTTAGTTATTTTTTCGTTATTTCTCATGCTATTTAGTTAATTTAGTGCCTCATTGTTAAAAGGTTTCTTTCCTGATAATTTCTGTCAATCTTACTCAATACATAATCTTTCCAAAGACTACCCGACTCAGGGCCACGTATGCTTGTCCTTTTCTTGAACAATTTCGAGCCTAAATACACAACTGCATGGTCTATAGTGCTGCCACTATTGTGAACAGTGGAAATCCATGACAGCATCCTTCTTTTCGCCATTTTGTAGCGGCGGCCATCTTAGATGTACATACTAAATCTTGAATACTTTACAATCAATATTAACATTATGATAATATGAATATTTTACTACGTACTTTTACTTCAATACTTTAACGTCGTAAAAAAAATGTTACAGGTGCGGTAAGCTTTAAGTGTGAGTGAAAATAACGTAGTTTTCGAAATTATGGCATTAATCAGAGTTCTACGCTAAAATTGAAAAACGGCAAAAACTGTAGATTACTTAGTATCTGTATTACTCAGTAAACATAGCTGTAAAAATTTAAAATTTTACCTTTTTTGGAACACTTATATTATTTGCATATCGAAATCTTATTATATATAAGAATTCCAACAAAGGGTAAAAAAAATTGTATATTACAAAATATGATGGATTCCTCCATTTTTATTGACTCATCACAAATAGTAATATCAGGTGAAAATTTGATTTAAGGTGACTTTGCTCATCTTCTCTTTTAAAAGCTTTTATTTTTGGAACGAAGTTCCTTATCGCGCGTTGTGAAAGGAGGCTAGACGGAAAAAATCATACGAAAAGTTGTAACGACACTTTTTTTCATATTGTTACGTTGGAAATTTAAATGATATGGTTTATTATTGGGTTTGTTTTTTTCATAATTTGGACACCCGCAACACCATGGACATCACCAATGCGTTCATGTGCCTGTAATTTCACGGGCCCCATTCCCCCACCCCTCCAACCGAAACACAGCAACACAAGCGCACTACCGCTTGACGGTAGAAGGGCAAGACGGCAATACTTTCCCGGACGAACCCTGCACTAAAAGCTCTACTACCCAACACAAAATCATATATAAATAACAATATACTACGAAAGGAACCTCGTTCCAGCCGAGTGTTCCACGACACTCACGCATATTTTATTTTTTTATTTTTAACTTGCAATGTATATATGTATGTTTGTTCGGGTCTACTCAATTTTGCAGCAGATTTCTTCAACTGATTGAGCTTAAATTTTGTATACACGTTTAGTTTAGATGACAATACATGATAAGCTGTGACGTCATTCTAAATCCAATATGGCGGAATAGTTATTTTTAATGAATTTCTACAATATGGGTATCAAATGAAAGGATTGTTGAGAGTAAGTCGAAAAATAAATTATTAGGAAAAAAACCTTTTTTAAAAAAGTATTTATTTAAATGCTCTAAAAAGAAGAAAATAAAATTTTCCTTTTAAATTTTGACTATCAACTTATAACATTATATTATCATTATACACAATTTATATGATCATAAAAGCTTGTCGCGCGATTTTCTTGTGTAAATAAACTAGTAGGTACCTATTTAATTGATATACTTAATATGCTGAGTAAATTTCTTTTTAATTCTCGTTTTAACAGTAATTGTTCAGCATAGATCATAAGATTATACACAAATATTTGTGTGTTTTTATCAATAGTCTAAGTCAATGTGTAAGTCGAGCATTATTAACTCAGTGTCTATTTTCTCGACAAATATTGGACATTTTAATAAGTGTTTGGACTGTAACCATAAACAAGACAAATATGATTAAAATCCTTAAAATTAAGAAGTGCTATTTTAAGTCGTAGATTAAGATGTGAAATGATATAAAATAAATCTTATTAAACCAATATTATTTTCATATCCTAATCTAATTACCTACCTACTATTATTAATTTATACAGACGCAATGATAGTATTAGAATGAAGTAACGTCAATAGTTAAATCAAATTCTCTATTTAAAAATTCAGTAAATTGTTGAATAGAACAGTTTTTCAGAAAAAAATCGTAATATGTATTTTTTACATTATGCCATATTTAGCTCTATGGAGGAGCGACGTATGATACTCCTCCTTTTAAATGGAAAGATCTTCCGCCAAGCTGCCGTAGATCATGCCTGGGGACCTCGGTCCAACTGTTGATGTTGGATGCTTGTATACGAGTATATGTCGAATCCTGAGAGAATCTCGATATAGCGATGTAGGCTTCTCGCGTGTTGCATGGTGCGGGCGGTGAAGGATTGTATGCATGTTCATAGATGTCACCACAGTTCCTATCGTAATCTGTTATTTTATACATAAATTAGAGGTGCATTGTGCAGAGAGTAGCTATTTCCATACATTTTTATCTTCAATATAATGAACTACCTTGTAATAAGCTTTTTATTTCAAAACATTCCTAATATATTTTTGAAGTGAAACTTTTTTATCGGCGTATGGGAGAAATTTTATAGCAATGTAAAAAAATTGTGACATTTTTCCGTACGCGCCATATTTATTTATTACATTGAGTGCTGTCAAAATGGAAATCTAAGATGGCGGCTACAATAAATTATCAACTTTCTCGTCATGGGTATCGTTTTCATGGTTTTCAAGGGTGTTTAAGGGGATAGTGCTGTCAAAATGGAAATCCAAGATGGCGGCTACAATAAATTATCAATTTTCTCGTCATGGGTATCGTTTTCATGGTTTTCAAGGGTGTTGAAGCCGATAGTGCTGTCAAAATGAAAATCCAAGATAGCGACTACAATAAATTATCAACTTTCTCGTCATGGGTATCGTTTTCATGGTTTTCTAGGGTGTTGAAGCCGATAGTGCTGTCAAAATAAAAATCCAAGGTGGCGGCTACAATCAATTATCAAGTTTCTCGTCATGGGTATCGTTTTCATGGTTTTCAAGGGTGTTGAAGCCGATATTGCTGTCAAAACAGAAATCCAAGATGGCGGCTACAATAAATTATCAACTTTCTCATCATGGGTATCGTTTTCATGGTTTTCAAGGGTGTTTAAGGGGATAGTGCTGTCAAAATGGAAATCCAAGATGGCGGCTACAATAAATTATCAATTTTCTCGTCATGGGTATCGTTTTCATGGTTTTCAAGGGTGTTGAAGCCGATAGTGCTGTCAAAATAAAAATCCAAGGTGGCGGCTACAATCAATTATCAAGTTTCTCGTCATGGGTATCGTTTTCATGGTTTTCAAGGGTGTTGAAGCCGATAGTGCTGTCAAAATAAAAATCCAAGGTGGCGGCTACAATCAATTATCAAGTTTCTCGTCATGGGTATCGTTTTCATGGTTTTCAAGGGTGTTGAAGCCGATATTGCTGTCAAAACAGAAATCCAAGATGGCGGCTACAATAAATTATCAACTTTCTCGTCATGGGTATCGTTTTCATGGTTTTCGAGGGTGCTGTCAACTTTTATTTGTAAACTAGTTATTTCAATACGATTGAATGATCACTACAAAACTCTTTTTTTTGAAGTGAAACTTCTTTAGAATCGTTGTGATTTCAAACCGGATGCAACGGAAAAAACGACAGGTAAGAGACACAAATACAAAAATGTGTAGGATAAAGCCGGCAAAGAATGAGACAGAAATATACATACTATATATGTTAAATAAAGTATCTTTTAAAATTAATCAAAATACTTTACAAATAAACTTTGTAATTATCCTACCCTTGTTATATATATTCATCTCATTCTTTTGTTGATTTACTGAAGTTTCACTTCTATCGTGTGTAAATCGCACACACAACTTTTTTTTAAATTTATGATCAACTGCAACAGGGGTACGAGAGTAATTTGTTCAGATCACAATGACGGCAGCATTTGAAACAGGAAGATTGATGAATCAAATCAATACGACCAGGGTTAGTTTTTTTTTATACAAACGTGGACCAAACAAGCAGACGGTCCACTTGAACTATGTAAAACATACAAAAATCATGATTTGTCTACTATAAAAATAAGAGAGGAATATATTTCATTGCTTCAAGGATCATGTGATACTGCTGATGGGCCCGTGTTGATGAAGAGATCAACGACGTTCACCTCGCAACGTTTCTTCTATGGCGACAGTAATGCGACTATGTGCGGCAGTCCATCGCGAGACAATAATGCGGGCAGGTAAGCTATAAACCTTAGGCCAATGGACTATTTAAAACATACTAAAATCATTATTAATATACAATAATCACTATCTGTTCCCCACGGTTCTACCCGCGTTCCCAAGCTTTGAATGTCATATTTATTTATATCGAATCAACATCTATTCACAAAAATTACACCGAACCTCAAAAATTCAAATAGTTTTATGCAGCATATAATGACAGAAAAAATAACTATAAATATAATAAAATTTTCAAACAGCTGAAACTATAGACAATTGGATTGGATATTTACATGACCATCGGTAATGCAGTGCAACTGTATTACAGTACTCAGATTTGGAACTTCATGACTGGAATCCTAGATGGCGTTGAAGTAGCTAGATTTGAGATTTTTTGACAAACAATTTTTTTATCAATCGTAAAGAACATATATTTTTTTAAATAAAAAGTATGCTATGTTACTTCAAATACCTCCAAGAATATGTATATAAAGTTCCACGATGATCCTTTAAGTAGCTTTGCCTGAAAACGTAAGAAACAAACTTACATTCACATTTATAATATTAGTAGGATATAAACTGGTTATAAACTTTCCTCTTGAATTACTCTATCTATTGCTGAAAATTTCAATAAAATCCGCCGCGTAGTATACGATTCTATAAAGGACACACAGACAAACATTCCTTTATATATATATATATAAATAAGTAGGGATACAAGAGCTTAATTTCTTTCATTGCTTCAGGGTTCATGTGATACTGTTGATGGCCACATATTGATGAATATAGCAAAGACGTTCACCAAAGTTCTGGTATGATGACTCCAACAGGCCATATCCTCGGTCAGCACGGCAACAGAGGATGCTCGTGACCATTCGAATGATGTCTGACTGAGACACAATGGGAATAGTCACAACCATTCTCGTAATATATTGCACCCATCATAACACCCATCATGAAGAAATTAATGAGGGCCTTGACCACAACCACTAAGAAACCGCTGCTGGTTAAGAAAATCTTTACTGTCTTTGCAGTCCTCGAGGACATGGTCCAACAGCCATAAAATTTCCACGTAAGTGCTATAATCATTGTTTTCTTAGTGACCCGCCTTTTATACCGTGCGGCGTTAAAATTAATAGTCTTAATTACAATATAATTGAGACAAATCACCGGCCCATTTTCCCAAACAACCTTTACTGGAAAATGGGTGTCTTTAAAGACAAATATTAAACCATAGGCTTCTGGATAAACTTTTCAATTTCATTGCTTTTTAAACATCATGTTATAGAATTTTTCGAGATAGTCGCTAGACATTGGCAACATAAATGCGACTATTTGGGACTGGCAAAGCAATGCGTCAGTTTTATGACACAGAAAAGCCGGTCCATTCATACTATGTAGAGCATCCATGCATCCACCACCCCCAGAGGCGCTCCAAGGAGCCTCGCTCGCCCCATCCACCCACTGCACTATTGTAGACATTCGTGTTACTCGAACCACCCATCACATCCGTGCCGGCGGCCGCACCCACCATCATCCGCGCAGCACGCACGTCTGCGCTCACGACTATCCACCGTCGATCACTCGAGTGCTGCCATGAGCCGACACTCCTCTCAAGTGACGCCTTTTCATTCTAAACAACAAGTGGGCCCTCGTAGTCGTTATTGGACTAAGCTGACGTCAGAATTTTAAACTTAAGAGGATAAGACCTGCATCGAGGTAGGATATCCTCGATTTATCCTGGGTTATGAAAAAATTACAGAAGGCAGCCGCCGACCACATACGCTCATATATCCTCGGTCAGTATGGTAGCGAAGAATGCTCGTGACCATTCGATTATGCCTGACTGGTCACGAGCATTCTCTATTCGTATTGTACCCAACACATCACCTACCATGAAGACACCAAGGAGGTAATCGCTACTGCCCTAATGTTGGCTCTCGACCGCCGACCACATACGCCCACGCAGCCCCAAACAATACGGCAGTAGAGGATGCTTGTCGCCAATCGGTCTTGTCCGTTTGGTCATGATTATTTTCATCCCGTATTGTATACAACATATCAGCCGTCATAAAGATAGCGACCTTGACGCCGCCTCCAACGAGCCCAAGTACCCACCGCAATTAGCGATTAGTCAAGAGCTTATCGAGTTTCCTAACCTACTGCTAAAGAGAAAGAATCTGCACCCGTGCAGACAGCTGCGCCCGCGATCATCTACGCTCGCGATACCTGAGTGCTGGCACCGCGCTGCACCACGTCGCCGGTTTTCTCGTACCGCATAAGTTAGCCCTATGTCAAACCATTTAGCCTGTATTTATGCCGACACGAAGTAAAGTTTGCGACACAATATGTTGAAATAATATTGTACCGGAAAATAATTCAAGGAAATCATAAATTTGACATATCAAATTGCTCTAGAGATCCTATAATACTTATATTTACGTAACTTATGGGCTTTTCCCAACAGAATTATCATTATGTGCGGCAGCCTAGCACTAGGGGATAATTATATTAGGACTAAATTGCAGAATTGAAATGGGCACCCAAGTGTGATGTTATGTTATATTGTACATAACACAATGAGGAACTTACATACCTTTTCATTTCTTTCATTCTAGCATGAGAAAATACTGATGGTTCCTTGGCGATCAAACCAGTAACTGTTGTGGTTATTACCGATGTTTACGATTTACGATTAAGCCAACAGACTATTAATAACTTGTTAGAATATTTTATTTTTCTACTATCATAAATATAAGAGAAATAGTATATTTCTCTGCTTCAAGGATCGTTTGAAACGAATGTTGGCCCATGTTGATGAAGAAACTGGTAATATCTCTTCTATGAAAACAATTGCTGCTAAGTGCAGCTGCCAAGCGTGAAGCAACTTTGATATTGTGACTACACTGCAGTGAAGACATTGGCGCCCGCGGGCGCAGGTGAGCTATAACAATTCTTCAGAATATTAACAAACAGTGATGTAAAATATAACATAATGAGGCACTTACATACCTTTTCATTTCTTTCATTCTACCATGAGAAAATACTGACGGGCCCTTGGCGATCAAAACAGTAACTGTTGTGGTTATTTCCGATGTTTACGATTACGATTTACGATTAAGCCAACAGACTATTAATAACTTGTCAAAATCATTTTTTTTCTACTATCATAAATATTAGATAAAGACAGCAACTTCAACGTCGGACATATCAGTAACAGTCCTGCAACGGCAACAGAAATGTGATAACCATTCCTGAACAACAGTTGCATAGAGGACAGCAACCTGACAGCAACATTGATAAAATTTACGACATGCTGTAAGTTTTAAATTCTTATGTAATAAAGTTATGCAAATAAGCTAGTTATAACACACAACTAAATTTCTCTTCTAAGCCAACAGACTATTAATAACTTGTCAAAATCATTTTTTTCTACTATCATAAATATAAGAGAAATAGTATACTCGTATTTCATTGCTTCAAGGATCGTGTGAAACTAATGATGGGCCCATGTTGATGAAGAAACTGGTAATATCTCATCTATGGCAAAATAATTGCGGTTAAGTGCAGCTGCCAAACGTGAAGCGACTTTGATATTGTGACTACACTGCAGCGAAGACATTGGCACCCGCGGGCGCAGGTGAGCTATAACAATTCTTCAGAATACTAACAAACAGTGACATAATGAGGCACTTACAAACCTTTTCATTTCTTTCATTCTACCATGAGAAAATAATGACGGGCCCTTGGCGATGAAGACAGCAACTCCAACGTCGGAAATACCGGTAACAGTCCTGCAACGGCAACAGAAATGTGATAACCATTCCTGAACAACAGTTACATAGAGGACAGCAACCTCACAGCAACATTGATAAAATTTACGACAAGCTGTAAGTTTTAAATTCTTATGTAATAAAGTTATGCAAATAAGCTAGTTATAACACATAACTAAATTTATCTTCTAAGCCAACGGACTATTAATAACTTATCAAAATCTTTTTTTTTTCTACTAACATAAATATTAGAAAATAGTATATTTCACTGCTTCAAGGATCGTGTGAAACGAATGTTGTCTCATGTTGATGAAGAAAATGGTAATATATCTTCTTTGGCGAAAGAATTGCGACTAAGTGCATTTGCCAAGCGTGAAACGAGTTTGATATTGTGACTATACTGCAGTGAAGACATTGGCGCCTCCGGGCGCAGGTGAGCTATAACAATTCTTCAGAATACTAACAAACAGTGACATAATGAGGCACTTACAAACCTTTTCACTTCTTTCATTCTACCATGAGAAAATAATGACGGGCCCTTGGCGATAAAGACAGCAACTTCAACGTCGGAAACATCGGTAACAGTCCTGCAACGGCAACAGAAATGTGATAACCATTCCTGAACAACAGTTACATAGAGGACAGCAACCTGACAGCAACATTGATAAAATTTACGACAAGCTGTAAGTTTTAAATTCTTATGTAATAAAGTTTGCAAATAAGCTAGTTATAACACACAACTAAATTTCTCTTCTAAGCCAACAGAGTATTAATAACTTATCAAAATCTTTTTTTTTTCTACTAACATAAATATTAGAAAAATGATATATTTCACTGCTTCAAGGATCGTGTGAAATGAATGTTGGCCCATGTTGATGAAGAAAATGGTAATATATCTTCTTTGGCGAAAGAATTGCAACTAAGTGCATTTGCCAAGCGTGAAACGAGTTCGATATTGTGACTACACTGCAGTGAAGACATTGGCGCCTCCGGGTGCAGGTGAGCTATAACAATTCTTCAGCATTCTAACAAACAGTGACATAATGAGGCACTTACAAACCTTTTCACTTCTTTCATTCTACCATGAGAAACAACTGACGGGCCCTTGGCGATAAAGACAGCAACTTCAACGTCGGAAATATCGGTAACAGTCCTGCAACGGCAACAGAAATGTGATAACCATTCCTGAACAACAGTTACATAGAGGACAACAACCTGATAGCAACATTGATAAAATTTACGACAAGCTGTAAGTTTTAAATTCTTACGTAATAAAGTTATGCAAATAAGCTAGTTACAACACACAACTAAATTTCTCTTCTAAGCCAACAGACTATTAATCACTTGTCAAAATCATTTTTTTTCTACTATCATAAATATAAGAGAAATAGTATATTTCATTGCTTCAAGGATCGTGTGAAACTAATGATGGGCCCATGTTGATGTAGAAACTGGTAATATCTTTTCTATGGAAAAATAATTGCGGCTAAGTGCTGTTGAGTACACTCGTCTCAACACCGCCGCGCGCCAGCGGCAGTGAAAGAAGGGTGCGGGGTAGGACTGTTGATAAAATATCGATATATCGAAATATCGATATTATTATTTCGAAATATCGATATTTATTACTAATCTTTTTTGAACGATATATCGATACTTCGATATTGAAATGTTGATATCGGTAGTCGATATTTTTTTTAATACATTTTTTTTTTCGTAATTCATTTAATCTACAAAATCATCGTAAACTTAATCTGCCGTATTTTATTTATGAAAATTAAGTTAGCCGACACTCAACAATTTCTGATTTTGATGTGAAACATCTATAGCCGCACGTAAAACTGATTTCTGGCGTGGCGACGCATGCCGTGGCGACGCGTCGCCACGCTATATGATGAGTTGTCAAAATTTGAATATTTTATTTTAATTTTGGATTTTTGAGTTTAATGAAAATAAATGTTTATTAAATAGACAGTTATTATATATATTATACACATATATACAGTTATTATAAAAGTCGTAATATAATTTTTTTACATTATACCATATTTAGTTCTATGGAGGAGCGATGTATGAAACTCCTCCTTTTAATGGGGACCGCGGTTCAACTGTTGATGTTGGATGCTTGTATATATGTCGAATCCTGAGAGAATCTCGATATAGCGATGTAGGCTTCTCGCGTGTTGCGTGGTGCGGGCGGTGAAGGATTGTATGCATATATGTTCATAGATGTCACCACTGTTCCTATCGTAATCTGTTATTTTATACATATTAGTTGTACAAAAAAAATTCGATGTTTCACATCTGCCAGGCGGCCCGTGACGGCTCACATTTTTTTAAATTAATAATGAAATTAGAACTAAAACACTATTTTTAAAAAAGTCCACGTATAATTTCAGTTTTGGTACAATACCTGCTGAATTAAAGCAATATTTAGATCAGCCAAATATTTCAAGGTCTTGAAATGCACTGAAATTTCGGATTGATAGTAGGCATTTTACTCCCGTGCTATCAGAAATAGCTGTTAAATATTTGATTTCTTCTGCTACATCTGTAGCATCTGAACGAGTTGCTTCTACAATCAATCTTTTAGTGCCTTATAATCGTAGTAGCCATATCGATATATCGAAATGATATAATGATATATTTCAAAATATCAATATATCAAAAACCCGATATTTTTAAAAATATCATCAACCCTAGTGCGGGGACAGCGGCGAGTCCGCCGGCCGACGGCCGAGCGCGCGTCCCCACTCCGAGTCAGGCAGCTGTGTCACGCAACGAAGCACGGCTGCGCTCGCGCATATCAGATTTCCATATTTTATATTCTCAAACGAACCGTTTGTAATTTTACCTTATTGCTCAATATATTTATTATGCAGTCCACTCTCATTTTCATTCTCATCACCAAGAGCTATCGTCGCGAACATTAGTCCATCGAGCGTTAACGTTTGAACCAAACGTTGTAAAATTCATAATTTCAACGGATCGTCGGTTGGAGAACAAAGGACTTCATCTTCGGGTTCAAGTTTCACAAGAGGTTTCAATTTTCGCGCGCCCAATGCAGATTGGGTCATCGTGAACGTCGATGCGGTAACAACCGTCTTCATCGGGTTCCAAACCAACGGGCTGCGCAAGAAAAGATCGTCGAAGCTTCGGAACAAGAAGGCTTTTTACGTCAAGATACACCGGGAAGATACCAGGATCTACTCTTCGGGGCCACGTCGTCAGCACGTCATCAGAGGTTGACAGCATAAAACCGTGAGAACGTTCCATTTCCTTTGTTCCAACATTTTGCCTAATCATTTTGCTTCATTTAACTTTTTTAATAGTTACGATTCATTATCAGTAAATCCATAATTCTTCAGCCTATTAGCTTGTTCAAACAGTGGTCATTATTCTATACACTACTAAAGTTAAAGTAATCTATTTACAAAAGTCATTGCACAATTTCACATATTTTACCAAGCACAATACCGTTACTTATAACGTTTTTCATTCAAAATCATAATTGCTATAATTCATTGACGGTATATTATTGCATTATCTATGTGAATTGAATTGACTTTATTCTGTGGTGTGTAAACAAAACATTGCATCTTTCGCTTAGCATTACTCAGCAGATTCGATCAGAAACGCCTAGTGCTTTTGTAATAGCAATCTTGCTTCAACACGATTCTTGTCTCTAACCATAGTATATTATAGCTGCAGTGCCCACTTTGCTACTTGTTGCTAATCATTTTCTATCAGTGAATTTGCTTAACATTACATAGTATCTTCGTTTTGATATTTTTTTTTCATTGTCTTTAATTATTCTTTTTTATTGCATCTGCTAAATTTTCATTGTCATGGCAGACATGAAAAGCTTTATTAAGAAGCGAGTTTCAATTAAGGCCAAGCTTACGCAATTTTCTTCATATTTAAATACTTCCAAGTCTTGCGAAAAGTTGAGTGAGGTCCAAGTCGTCGAAATCGAATATCGACTTAATATATTCGAAAGCTTATATGTGAAATATGATGCATTGCAGGATGAATTGGAGGCGTTAGTGGATGACCCCAGCGAGCAATACGCGGAACGCGAAGAATTTGAAACGCTGTACTATGGCTTGGTGGTTTCTGCACGTCAGCTGATCAGTGATGCAAGAGGGCTTCTTGGGAGGAACTCCGCAACCGAGGTGGAATCTGGTATTACTGGTACACACACACACAATTCAATTCCAAGGTTGAGTTACCCAAATTTTCAGGTAGTTATCGCTGGAATTTAGGGATACCTTTGTTTCCATAGTACATAATAATAATACTTTAGATAAAATTAATAAATTACACTATCTGCGTGCTTCCTTAAAGGGGAGTGCTTCTCTTGTTATTGATAATATTGACTTCAAATCAGAAAACTACGACACTGCCTGGAGATTACTTTGTGAGAGGTATGGTAACAAATTGGGATTGGGAATTGGGATGTAAGGGAGCACAATGTCATCTTAGTGCTCCCAGCCAACCTCACCTGCCCGTGGTGCATCCTGCCGACCAGCGAACGAGGCTCTGGCGACCGACTAATGGCGGTATAACCATTCTAAACAACGTAGTTAAATGGCACAGGCCGGTGACGGGCAGCAGCGTCACCGGTGCGAGAGCTACGTTCTGCGATCACCCAACCCGCCTGCCCAGCGTGTGGTGATTACGGGCATAAACCATCATGGGTAGTACACCACAACAACGGCCCCCAGTTCCCGGTCGCCCCGCTATTCCTGGCCAAGGCGGCGGTCATGGTCACGGCGGGGTAGGGGGTGCTGGGGGACCCCCCACAGTGCTTGCGTCCACGTCGCGTCCCCTGGAAACGACCCAGTTCTGACCACCGTAACGGAGTGGCAGAACTGGGCTCGGCTAAAGTGCACTGTGAGTTGTAGATTATCATTTTGCGGTTATCTACGACATTGATTGGAGCTATGCCTAAGAAAGCGCGGGACGCCTCCGGGCGCTTCCTAAAAGGCCCTTCTCAGGGCCAACCCGAAAACGGCCCTTCTCAGGGCCAACCCGAAAACGGCCCTTCTCAGGGCCAAGCTGGAAAAAGCCCTTCTCAGGGCCAACCCGAGGCCGCGGTTGGCCTGTTTGCCAGGGCGGACAAACTGTCAGAGCTAGACTCCGACAGCGAGTCCGTGACGCTTGAGTCGGACGCCGGTTCAACGGCGGTACGGCGAAAGCGGAAGCGGGTTTTCCTGAAGGGTGGGTCCGGCTCGGACTCAACCAGGAGTAAGTCCAAGCGTAAAGCTAGGGCTCCCGCCGTTATCGATACCCACGACGTGGGTCTGGCGGACGCGCAAAGGCAGCTTAACCTGGCGCGGCGGACGCAGCTCCAGCAGGACCTGGAGGAGCAGGTGGCTGCCAAGGAGCAGAAAACGCGCTCTGCGCGGGCCAAGGCCGGGTACGGTCAGTCCTGCGTCGTGTACCAGGACCACTCTTTGGCCGATCTGGACCGCATGGCGCAGGAGGACGCCGAGGAGATTACGCAAGTCGCCTCGAAGTCCTCCAATCTAAAAGGGACTTTTCAGAAGTCCCTTAAGTGCAGGGCCGCGAGCATGCGCGGCATAATCAGTGAGCTGGTGCAGCGCACCGGCTCCGATGAGACGCGGCAACTGCAGGCGAAGGTCGATCGCCTGCAGTCGGAGGTCAGCCAGCTGCATCGGAAGCTGGCTGAAGCTACGGCCCAGCCTGCCCAGGGCAACGGCCCGGCAACTGCGGACCCTCCCTCCAACCTTGAGGATGTCATCCGCAAGGTGGTCATGGAGGAAAGGGCCTATACGAAAGCCTGTCTCGAGGCCATCGAGGGTCGCCTCCGTCCCCCGCTAGCGGCGGACAAGAGGCAGAACCAGCCGGGGCCATCCTCCAAAGGGGAGGATGCCCAAGTACCCTCTTCCACTCCGTCCAACCCGTGGACGGAAGTGGTAAAGCGGGGAAACAAGGGCAAGGCCAAAAAGAAAGCGAAAACGGCCGCCGCCCCTGCCGCCCCCTCCGTCACCCCTCCCTGCCCGTCTCAGGTGACCGGCAAGGGTAAGGGGAAGGGCAAGGGGAAAAAGGCAGCCCCCAAGCCCACCACCGCTGCCTCAGCAGCTAAAAGGGCCCCCGCCGGTGGGAGGAAAACGTTGGTTCCTCCCAAGACCGCAGCTGTCGTGGTGACGCTCACCGCGGAGGCTGCGGAACGGGGGGAGACGTACGAGTCCGTCCTCAAGCGGGCTCGTACCAACGCCGATCCCACCCAGCTTGGGATCGGAGCGGTCACGTGCCGCCGGACCCAGGCTGGGGCTCGAATTTTCGAGTTCCCGGGGGTCCAGGGCGGCGCAAACGCGGACCTCTTCGCAGACAAATTGCGAGAGGTCATCGCGGACGCGGCGAAGGTGGCCAGGCCGGTCAGGTCGGCGGCCTTGGAGGTGACCGATCTGGACGACTCGGTCACCAAAGAGGAGGTGGTGGCGGCGATCGCAGCAGTTGGAGGCTGCGACGTCGCAGCGGTGCAGGGCCGGGACATCAGGCCCGGCCGCGGTGGCATGGGAGCTATCCGTCTGGAGTGCCCCGTCGCCGCGGCCAAGGCCGTCCTCGCCAAAGGACGTCTTCTGGTGGGGTTCAGTTCCTGCCGGATCCGGGCACTTGAAGATCAGCCTCTGCGCTGCTTCAGGTGCTTCGGAATCGGGCATGTGCGGGCCCTTTGTCCGTCCAAGGTGGATAGGACGGACAGCTGCTACCGCTGCGGCGAGGAGGGGCACCAGTCCGCCTCCTGCAAGGCCGCTACGCCGCGCTGCGCAGTGTGCGCAGCCAGCGGGCGCCCCGCGGGGCACACCATGAAGGGGAGGAATTGTAATCCTCCCCCGAAGAAGGGTAAAGTGCAGGCGCCGACCCCGCCTGCCGCTGCGACCACCGCTCCCGAAGCGGGAACCTCGGTGGCGGGTGAGGAGGGTGCGATGAGCGACTGATGGACAGAGTCGAGCATCGCATCCTCCAGACGAACGCCAACCACTGCAAAGCAGCCCAGGCCCTGCTGATGCAGACCATGGCTGAGTGGTTGGTGGACGTGGCGGTAGTCGCCGAGCCGTACTCGGTGCCCGGCCGTTGGTTGGGCGATCCGGACGGCCTGGTGGCCTTGGTTGCGCGGTCTTCCACAGACTCCCCTCCCCTCTCGCTCTTAGAGAGGGGACCGGGATACGTGGCCGCCGCGTGGGGGGAAATAGCCCTGGTGGGCGTGTATTTCTCCCCAAACCGGCCTCTGCAGGATTTCGAGGATTTCCTCGAGATCCTCACTGCAGTCGTCGGTAGGGCGGCTCCTCGCCAGGTCGCCGTGCTGGGCGACCTAAACGCCAAGTCAGTGGCCTGGGGCAACCCGGCCACCTCTTGCAACGTCCGGGGACGCGCGGTCGAGCTGTGGGCGACCTCGTGCGGCGTGTCCCTCCTTAACAGGGGGACAGTCCAGACGTGTGTGCGGCGACGGGGAGGGTCAGTGGTGGACGTTTCGTTCGCCTCCCCCGTCCTTGCCGCCCGCGTCGTGGACTGGCGGGTAGAGATGGTGGAGACGATGTCGGACCACCGATATGTGCGATTCGACATCTCTCCCCAAAGTCCCCGGGGGAGGGCAAGGCTCCCGGGCCGACCTGCCTTCCCACGGTGGGCTCTTACCCGCCTCGACCGCGAGGCGGCTGCGGAGGCGGCGTTCGTCCAGGACTGGCTCACGCCTCCCGTCGATGTCCGGGACGTCGACTCCGCGGCCGCCCAACTGAGGAAGTCCCTCACCGAGGTGTGCAACTCCAGCATGCCTCGGTCTCGCCGCCCACCTCCCCGTCGCGCCGTCTATTGGTGGTCGGAGGAACTGGCGGGCCTCCGAGCCGCCTGCGTGGCGGCAAGGCGGGAGTACACGCGGAGCCGACGGCGCAGCAGGAGGGACCCCGACAACGAGGACCTTCTTTACGCCTCTTACATAGAGGCAAAGAGGGTCCTCAAGTCGGCAATGGGGGCCGCCGATGACGCGGCGCGAGTGGAGATGCTGGAGGGCCTCGACAGGGACCCGTACGGGAGACCGTACAAGGCGGCGCGGAACAAACTGCGTCCCTTCGGTCCCCCCCTGACGGAGTCCCTGGAGCCGGCATTACTGGACGGTGTGGTTCGGTCCCTGTTTCCACCCGGGACCGACTTCACGCCTCCAGTGATGGATCCCCCGCGGGGGGCGCGTCCGCCGGTCGAGGAGATCTCTCCGGTCACGGCGGATGAGCTCGCCGCGGAGGCCCTCCGCCTCCGCGCCAAGAAGACGGCCCCAGGGCCGGACGGTGTGCCCGCGCGTGTGGTGGCCATTGCCGCCACACATATGGCGGGAAGATTTCGGGACCTCTTCAGCGCGTGTTTCGCGTCTAGGAGGCTCCCGAAAATCTGGAAGGAGGGGCAATTGTGCCTCCTCCGCAAGGAAGGACGCCCGCCGGACTCCCCCTCGGCATACCGGCCCATCGTCCTGCTGGACGAGGTCGGTAAGATGTTCGAGGGGATTGTCGCCGGCCGGCTTAATGGCCTGCTGTCGGAGGTGGGGCCGAACCTGTCGGACGCTCAATTCGGCTTTCGAAAGGGGCGTTCGACAGTCGACGCTCTGGCCCGGCTCAAGAGCCAGGTGAAGGAGGCCGTGGGGGTGGGGGACGGGGTGTTGGCCGTGTCATTCGACATAGCCAATGCCTTCAACTCTGTCCCCCACTCGACGATACTAGAGGCACTACGGTACCACGGAGTGCCTCAGTACCTGCGGGACCTCCTGGCCAGCTACCTGGCGGACCGAGCGGTCCTTCTGGTAGACAGGGCGGGCCGACTCCGGCGGTACGGCGCGGAGACCGGCGTTCCACAGGGGTCCGTCCTAGGACCACTCCTGTGGAACGTCGGGTTCGACTGGCTCCTGCGGGGAGCTCTCCTCCGTGGCACGAGTGTCATCTGCTACGCGGATGACACTCTTCTCACTGCCCGGGGGAGAAGTTTTAGGGAGGCGGCCGACTTGGCCTCGGCTGGCGGATCCTTGGTCGCGGGAAGGATCCGTCGGCTGGGATTGAGGGTGGCGCTGAAAAAGACCGAGGCGGTGTTTTTCCACGCGCCTCGGCAGCGCACCCCGACCGACGCCCACATTTTCGTGGAGGGCGTCGGGGTACAGGTAAGGGCCCAGATGAAATATCTGGGCCTGGTGCTAGACAGCAGGTGGCGCTTTGGCCCGCACTTCAGCGGGCTGTCGACGCGCCTGCTGAAGGTTGCGGGGGCGCTTTCGTGGCTCCTCCCGAATATGGGGGGGCCCAAAGCGCGATGCCGGCAACTGTATGCCGGCATCCTGAGGAGCATGGCCCTCTACGGGGCCCCCATCTGGGCGGACTCCCTCCAGAGGAGGGAGAACTCCGCCGCGATCCGGAGACCCCAAAGGGCAATCGCACAGCGGGTGGCGAGGGCCTACCGCTCGGTGGGCTTCGCGGCGGCGTGCGCTCTGGCGGGCACCCCTCCTTGGGAGCTCGAGGCTTGGGTGCTCGCCAGAGTGTACGAGTGGTCGGCGGGGCGCAAGGCGCTCGGGGAGCGCGGCGACCCGACGGTGCGGGAGGCCGTCCGGCGAGAGGCGAAGGATGCCATCGTCCACCATTGGGCGGAGGACCTCGCCTCCGCCGTGTTCGGCCGCCGAACGCTGGACGCTGTCGGGCCAGTCTTACGGGATTGGCTCGAGCGGCCCCACGGTTTCCTCTCGTTCCGTCTGGTGCAGGTATTGTCCGGGCACGGGTGTTTCGGATCGTATCTGCACCGGATCGGGCGGGAGGAGGCCCCGTCGTGCCACGGTTGCGGCGCGGCGGAGGACACGGCGCAGCACACCCTCGAGGTGTGCCCGTCGTGGAACGAACCGCGTCGCGACCTGGTCGCGGTGGTCGGGCCGGACCTTTCGCTTCCCAGTGTGGTCAACTCCATGCTGGGGGGCGAGGCCGGCTGGGCCGCGGTCGCCTCCTTCTGTGAGGATGTGATGTCACAGAAGGAGGCGGCAGAGCGCGCACGGGAGGAGGACCCTCTTGCGCCGCTGTGCAGGCGGAGAAGAAGGGGTAGGAGAAGGCGATTATAGTCGCCTTCTCTCTCCTCTTGTGGTGGTGAACGGCGGGAGACAGACGTGGAGGCGTCTTCTCCCGCATTGCACTCGTTCACCATCTCCGTTGGGCGGGAACGGTAAAGTCGCTGCCGTTTCCGGGCCCCTCCTTGCAGGGGGAGGGGCGTGCGGGCCCCGCCATAAATGGCGGGCGGTCGACGGGGGGGGGCTGGACGTCAAGGCTCTGCCGGTTTCCCAGCCCCTCTCCACATAGACGATGCCTGAGCGCCGCTGGGTCGTTTAGTGGGTAAACCGGGCCACTAGGGTCCGGGAGTCCCACATACCCCCCCCATCCTCCAATGGGGGGGAATGCGGAACGCATTTTTCCCAGCGTAAAAAAAAAAAAAAAAAAAAAAAGGGGTAGGGGGTGCTAAGAATCCCCGGGCTACGGTAGGCCGCCAACACCGACTGACTCTGGCTACGTACAACGGACGCACGCTACGGCTCGATGAACATCTGGCGCAACTCGAAGAGGAGCTGAGGAACATAAGATGGCACATTTTGGGGCTATGTGAAGTCCGAAGAGAGGGGGAGGATACTGTAACCCTAGAATCAGGCCATCTTATGTACTTCAGAGAGGGAGACCAACCATCCCAAGGCGGCGTCGGGTTCTTGGTACACAAGGCCCTCTCTGACAACGTCATAGAAATCTCCAGTGTGTCGACTAGGGTAGCGTATCTTGTGATCAAACTCACCGAGAGGTATAGCCTCAAGGTTATTCAAGTATACGCACCGACTTCGGCACACTCGGATGATGAAGTGGAGGAAATGTACGAGGACATTTCCAAGGCTTTATACACCACCCAAAAGGCCCACTTCAACGTTGTCATGGGGGATCTCAACGCTAAAGTGGGAGTACAAACAAGCGGCGAATCGGTAGTAGGACCACACGGATTTGGAAGCAGGAACCATAGGGGGCAAATGCTCGTCAACTTCCTGGAGAAAGAAGGGTTTTTTCTGATGAATTCTTTCTTTCAGAAGAAACCCCGGCGGAAGTGGACGTGGCAAAGCCCCGACACTGTGACCAAAAATGAGATTGATTTCATTATGACGGACAAAAAGCGTATATTTAGAGATGTCTCAGTGATCACTAGGTTCAAAACCGGAAGTGATCACCGACTGGTCCGAGGCACTCTAGATATAAACTGTAAGCTTGAACGAGTCCGTCTAATGAAATCTACGCTCCGGCCGAATATGCTCCAATCCGTGGTTGGGTCTGAAACGTTCCAGTTGAAACTGGAGAACCGATTCGCTGCCTTGGAAACCACAATCGACGTTGATGTCGACCAGGATCTCGACCGAGTGGTAGGAATCCTCGGGGAGGAGGGGAAGAAATTCTGCGAGACGCGAGGTGCCGGTAAGAGGTCTAAGCTTTCAAAAGAATCTCTACAGCTAATGCAGAAGCGACGAGAAAATCCCGCAGTCACTACGTCAGATCAACGAGCTTTGAACAAAAAAATCTCTCGGCTGGTAAGACGTGACCTCCGGAGCTCCAACACACGCTCTATTCAAGAAGCGATTGAGCGAAACCGGGGGTCTAGAGTCTTTGTTCAACAGCTCGGTCGAAGCCATCTGACGAAGTTGACCACATCGAGCGGGAATCTCGTCGCTTCTAAGCCGGAGATACTTAGGGAGGTGGAAGACTTCTACGGCCAACTATATACCTCGCAAGCGTCTCGTCCTCAACCCCATCCCGAGGATCCCAGGGCCACTCTGACCCGCCATTACACTGAGGATCTGCCAGAGGTCAGCCTGGACGAGGTCATGATGGCTCTCAGACAGCTTAAAAACGGAAAAGCCCCCGGGGAGGATGGAATTACAACGGAGCTCTTAAAAGCTGGTGGAACTCCAACGCTACTTCAGCTTCAGCGTATATTTAATTCCGTCCTCTTTTCGGGGAAAACTCCGAAGGCGTGGAGTAAGAGTGTGGTCGTTATGTTCTTCAAAAAAGGTGACAAAACCCTTTTGAAGAACTATCGACCCATTTCACTCTTGAGCCACGTCTATAAGCTGTTTTCGAGAGTCATCACAAATCGTCTCGCGCGTAGACTGGACGAGTTTCAGCCTTCGGAGCAGGCTGGGTTTCGAGGAGGATACGGCACCATAGACCACATTCACACAGTGCGGCAGGTTATACAGAAGACCGAAGAGTATAACCAGCCCCTGTGCCTTGCGTTTGTGGACTATGAGAAAGCCTTTGACTCCGTTGAAACCTGGTCTGTTCTGGAGTCTTTGCAACGGTGCCAAGTTGATTGGCGATACGTCCAAGTGCTGAGAGGACTGTATGACACCGCGACTATGACCGTCCAAGTACAAAATCAGCAGACTGAACATATCCCCTTACATAGAGGAGTGAGACAAGGGGACGTTATTTCCCCCAAATTGTTCACTAACACTCTGGAGGATATGTTCAAGTCCCTAAATTGGAAAGGACGGGGCATAAATATTAACGGCGAGTACCTCTCACACCTTAGATTTGCGGATGATATCGTCATCATGGCTGAAACCGTGCAAGATCTCCAATTCATGCTGACTACCCTGGCTGATTCTTCTGCACGCATCGGTCTCCGGATGAACTTGGATAAAACCAAGATCATGTTCAACGAGCATGTTATTCCGGAACCGGTTGCCCTTGACGGGGTTCCTCTCGAAGTTGTTCACGAATACGTCTACCTTGGGCAAATCTTGCAATTGGGTAGACACAACTTCGAGAAGGAAGCTCGCAGAAGAGTACAGCTAGGGTGGGCAGCATTTGGAAAACTTCGTCGAGTCTTTTCATCGCCCATACCCCAATGTCTAAAGACGAAAGTCTTTAACGAGTGCGTCCTACCTGTTATGACTTACGGAGCCGAGACGTGGACACTGACGGTGCGACTGGTTCACCAACTCAAAGTCGCTCAGCGAGCTATGGAGAGAGCTATGCTCGGAGTCTCTCTGAAGGATCGAATTCGAAATGAAGTCATCCGTCAGAGAACCAAAGTTATCGACATAGCTCAAAGGATTAGCAAGCTGAAGTGGCAGTGGGCTGGTCACATCTGTCGCAGAACCGATAACCGTTGGGGTAGACGTGTTCTAGAGTGGAGACCACGGCTCGGTAAACGTAGTGTAGGGCGCCCTCCAGCTAGATGGAGCGATGATATACGTAAGCTGGCTGGCAGCGGTTGGAAACAAAGAGCTGAAGATCGAGCTCAGTGGCGTGCCATAGGTGAGGCCTATGTCCAGCAGTGGACGGAGATAGGCTGATGATGATGATGGTAACAAAAGATTGCTTGTCAACAATCATGTGCAAGCACTTTTTAACGTTCAGCCAATTGATAGGGAGTCAAGTAAGTCACTACGTTACATAATTGACACTACGAACAAAAATCTTAGAGCGTTGGCAACCCTTGGTCAACCAGTTCAAAACTTCGTTGACGTACTTGTCATTTACATAATGACTAGTAAGCTCGACCACGTTACGAATCGTAAGTGGGAGGAGCACAGAAACACATTTTCAGAACCTCCCACATTATCTGCCTTCACTAATTTTATTAGTAACAGAGTGGACTTATTGGAGACAGTTGAGGAGTCTAAGCCTATAGCAACAGCTAGTAGCGAAACCACCACACCTTCAATCAAACCTAAGAGAGCAGTGCCGTGCCCGAAAAATCATTGAAACCTTTGTCATATCCCATGTGTCGTCGGGATCATTTTATTTTTGCATGCGAGCAGTGCAGAAAACTATCAGTACAGGCTCGTATTAAAAAGGCTCAGGGTTCAAACGTATGCATGAATTGTCTTCGTCCAGGTCATGATATTTCCAAATGCAAACTGGGTCATTGTAAATATTGTCATAAAAACACAATACTCTACTTCACATTGATAATGACAATATTCCGCCTAGTGCACACAACACTGCTTTGTCAGCTTGTCAATCGTTTACATCTCGAGTAATTTTACTTTCCACAGCGCTCGTGAGGGTGACCGACACTGACGGTAATCACCATACAGCACGGGTGTTGCTGGACAATGGAAGTTCAACAAATTTCATTTCGGAGGACTTTGTTCGTAAGCTACATATCCCTACCTACATTGCCAAGTCCAAGGTAACAGGTATTAATTTTCAAACTTCTAGCTGTACTCAGGGATTCTCAGTGTCATTAAAATCAATTGATGACAGTAAGTACGAACTTAACATTGACTGTCTCGTATTGCCGAAAGTATCAGCATCAGTTCCTCATACTTATGTTGATACCAGCAACATACGTATACCTACGAACGTCCGTCTTGCTGACCCCACTTATTATGTTCCGTCTTCGATCGACGTCCTTGTTGGTGCGAAAGTCTTTTGGGGTATCGTAGGCACTGGCCGTATCGCATTAGGTACTTACTCATAAGCCCACTTTACTTGAGTCAAAAGTAGGTTGGCTCATTTCGGTTGCATATTATCATCAGTCTAATTCCTCTTCACATGTTTGTATGCATACTAACAACTTTCAAGTATACTAAGTACTTAGATCGATTTTGGGAGTTAGATTGTGTGTCGTCAATACATAAACATTCCAGTGAAGAGAGATCCTGTGTACAACATTTTAAAGATACCACATATCGTAATTCTGGTGAGCAATTTGTGGTAAGCATTCCCTTTAAAGAGTTACTATGCCTATTGGGTGATTCATACATGATGGCTAAGCAGCGATTTCTATCTTTAGAACGTCGTTTGGGTAGAGATCCTCATCTTAAAAGCCTATACGTTAACTTCATTAATGAGTACATAGAGCTGGGACACATGTCTGAATCTACCAGGCGCCCATTCGACTCAACATGTTCTAATTATTTGCCACATCATGGTGTTCTAAAGGAGTCAAGAACTACCACAAAATTGAAGGTAGTTTTTGACGCTTCCGCCAAAACCAAGTTAGTTCAACTAAGTTTTCTGTGGCACGTGACTTCTACGTGGATGACTATTTGTCCGGTGGATCATCTGTTTCCGAAACTGTAGAAAAAGGCCGCCGCGTTGACGATGTCCTTCGATCAGCAAAATTCAATCTTCGGAAGTGGCGGTCCAACTCCAGTCAGGTGTTGCAGGCGCTTAGCGGTGAACACGACGCCTCTGATATTGTAGACCTGAGCGACCACAACGAGCAGTCGAAGACTCTGGGGCTTCTATGGAAAAGCTTGAGTGACACGTTTTCCTTTTCTTTTAACTTAAACTCTACCGAAAAGGCTACTAAACGTCATATCTTATCAACCATAGCGCAGATCTTTGATCCCGTTGGTCTGGTCGTTCCATGCATAAGGGAAGCCAAAATTATCATGCAGCTTCTATGGCTGGCTAAATGTTCTTGGGATGAGCTTGTCCCCACGCATATCCAGTATGCTTGGAATAACTTTCAAAATAGCCTGCACCTCTTGAATGAGTTCAAGATACCTCGGTGGGTGTTGTGTGAATCTGCGTCCTGTCTACAATTGCATAATTCACTGACGCATCCGAAAAAGCTTATGGGGCGTGTGTTTATGTTCGCAGTGTTTAAAGAGACGGCGAGGTTACTGTACATCTCCTTATCGCTAAAAGCAAGGTAGCTCCAATCAAATCCACAACCATACCGCGGCTTGAGCTGTGTGATGCGTTATTGGGTTCACGGTTGTACTCAAAGGTTCATCAGACACTTACTTTCCATTTTGATGAAGTCCATTTTTGGTGTGATTCCACCATCGTCTTGGGATGGTTATCCACTTCACCAAATCAATTGAAGACATTCGTTCGTCATCGAGTATCTGAACTTCAGAAAACCGTAGGAGAGGAAGCTTGGCACTATGTTCCGTCAGCTGATAACCCCGCCGCCCTCGCTTCGCGTGGACTTAGTACTGACAGGCTGTTGTCGTCTTCATTGTGGTGGTCAGGACCACAATTTCTTAGCAAAGATATATCTTCATGGCCTCAGTTCCCTGAAACACATCGTAATCATTCTGACTTACCGAAAACGGTCGCTTTTTGTCATGTTTCTAACCAAGTTATTGAAAATCCTAGTACTGCGTTATTTTGAAAATGTTCATCCTTTAACACATTACAGCGGGTGACGGCATATGTTATGCGATTCATTAATTAATGCAATAAAAAATCACTTGAGTCTGGTTCACTTACTTCCACCGAACTTAAGAATCCATCCCGGAAGAGTACCACTTACTTAAATCAGGTAAACAGTTACCAGCAAAGAACAAACTATTATCTTTATCTCCTTTTTTTGATACTCTTTCCAATCTTATTCGTGTTGGAGGAAGATTAAACAATTCATTTTACGACTATAACGTTAAGCATCCTATTTTAATATCGAGTTCTCATACAATTTGCATTCTCTTGTTCAACATGTTTCATTTACGCCAATTGCATGCCGGACCACAACTTTTATTGGCTACTGTTCGTCATCACTACTATCCCATTAAAATGTACTAATGTTGCAGGATCAAGGCCAATACAATTCAAACTGTCATGGGTAACTTCCCTGAGCAACGTGTACACTTAGAGTTTCCATTTTTAGACACAGGGGTAGACTACGCTGGTCCCATCATGATAGCTGACCGGAAAGGTAGGAGATGCAGGTTCATCAAATGCTTCATTTGTGTGTCTAGCTACGAGAGCCGTCCACCTCGAGCTTGTGTCGGACCTCACAAAGGAGGCCTTCTTAGCTGCACTAAATCGCTTTATTGCTCGAAGGGGAAAACCCCGTACCATCTTTTCCGACATGGTACGACCTTTGTCGGTGCTTTCAATGAGTTGGCCAAACTGCTTTCGCAAGACTTAAACCTAAACCACATCAATCCTGGCATAAACTTTTCATTTATTTCTGCATATACACCACATTTCAGAGGCTTATGGGAGTCTGCAGTTAAATCCACCAAACATCATTTACGACGCATTTAGGGTTTAACAAATCTGACCTTCGAAGAAATGGCTACCTGTTTGATTCAGGTTGAGGCTACCTTGAATTCAAGGCCCTTAACTCCACTATCCAACGATCCTTCCGACTTCGTTCCTTTAACCCCAGCACACTTCCTAATTGCTAGTTCTTTAATCATGCTGCCTCATCCACAGATCCAGAATGACAACGTCAACAGCTTAAATCGATTTCGCCGTATCGAATATCTGAAACAGCACTTCTGGGCTCGTTTCTCACAAGACTACGTTCTGTGGCTGCAAGAGAAAATGAAGTGATGCCGGTCGTGTGGCGAGCTCAAGGAAGGACCATAAAGTCGTCATAAAGGAAAAAAACTTACCTTCTCTTATGTGGCTTCTAGGACGCATCACACATGTTCTCCCAGGCAGAAACGGCGTCGCGAGGGTCACCGACATCCACACAAGGAAGGGTGTTAATCGGCGCGCCTTCAACACCATCTGCCCCCTGCCAGTTGCTACAATTGAAGACTCTTCAACGGGGGGAGTATGTTGAGTACACTCGTCTCAACACCGCCGTGCGCCAGCGGCAGTGAAAGAAGGGTGCGGGGACAGCGGCGAGTCCGCCGGCCGACGGCCGAGCGCGCGTCCCCACTCCGAGCCAGTCAGCTGTGTCACGCAACAAAGCACGGCTGCGCTCGCGCATATCAGGTTTCCATATTTTATATTCTCAACCAAACCGTTTGTAATTTTACCTTATTGCTCAATAGACTTATTATACAGTCCACTCTTATTTTCATTCTCATCACCGAGAGCTATCGTCGCGAACAGTGCAGTTGCCAAACGTGAAGCGACTTTGATATTGTGACTACAGTGCAGTGAAAACATTGGCGCCCGCGGGCGCAGGTGAGCTATAACAATTTTTCAGCATACTAACAAACAGTGATGTACAATATGACATAATGAGGCACTTACATACCTTTTCATTTATTTCATTCTACCATGAGAAAATACTGACGGGCCCTTGACGATAAAGACAGCAACTTCAACATCGGAAATACCGGTAACAGTCCTGCAACGGCAACAAAAATGTGATAACCATTCCTGAACAACAGTTACATAGAGGAAAGCAACCTGACAGCAACATTGATAAAATTTACGACAAGATGTAAGTTTTAAATTCTTATGTAATAAAGTTATGCAAATAAGCTAGTTGTAACGCACAACTAAATTTCTCTTCTAAGCCAACAGACTATTGATAACTTGTCAAAATCATTTTTTTTTCTACTATCATAAATATAAGAGAAATTGTATATTTCATTGCTTCAAGGATCGTGTGAAACTAATGATAGGCCCATGTTGATGAAGAAACTGGTAATATCTCTTCTATGGCAAAATAATTGCGGCTAAGTGCAGCTGCCAAACGTGAAGCGACTTTGATATTGTGACTACACTGCAGTGAAGACATTGGCACCCGCGGGTGCAGGTGAGCTATAACAATTCTTCAGAATACTAACAAACAGTGATGTACAATATGACATAATGAGGCACTTCCATACCTTTTCATTTCTTTCATTCTACTATGAGAAAATACTGACGGGCCCTTGGCGATAACGACAGCAGCTTCAACGTCGGAAATACCGGTAACAGTCCTGCAACGGCAACAGAAATGTGATAACCATTCCTGAACAACAGTTACATAGAGGACAGCAACCTGACAGCAACATTGATAAAATTTACGTCAAGCTGTAAGTTTTGAATTCTTATGTAATAAAGTTATGCAAATAACCTAGTTATAACACACAACTAAATTTCTCTTCTAAGCCAACATAAAATGTTCTACTAACATAAAAATAGAGAAAATATCAGAAAAATAGTATATTTCACTGCTTCAAGGATCGTGTGAAACGAATGTTGGCCCATGTTGATAAAGAAAATGGTAATATATCTTCTATGGCGAAATAATTGCGACTTAGTGCATCTGCCAAGCGTGAAACGACTTTATTGACAGTAATAACATTACTCACTGACAGTTGCGATTTGCGCGACGTTTTGTCGCGCTTCTAAATAAAAAGGCATTTTGCGAATTACCTTTAAAGTCTGCGCTTATATCTTGTAGCTTGACTTTCATGTAAGTATTACCAAAATTGTATACCTTCTCTTAAAGCGTACGCTCACACCCACTGCTATACGCGCCGCCACCGCACCGTTACAGGCAGCCAACATTGCCGTAACACGCGCCGCACCTATGCAGGTAGCCGCGCCCGCGATCATCAGCGCAATACGCCCATCTGCGCTCGCGGTTATTCGCCGTCGGTCATGTGAGTGCTAGCACCGCTCTGCACCACGTCGCTGATTTTCTCGTACCGCAAGTCGCGAGTTTTTGTTTTGTTTTTTAATGTTATCTATAATAAGTATTTTGTAATTGTGAAATATAAAATTATGTAAAATTGAAATTACAAAATAGCCAAAAAGTCAGAATAGATAAAAATTTATATTACAAATAAAAAAGAATATAACCTTGCTGAGTTTCTCGCCGGTTCTTCTCAGTTGAAGGCTGACTACCGAACCGGTTGTAGCTTCAATAACTTTAAATTTACCCTCATAAGTGCCCTCCGAAGGCCTAAACTGAATATAAATGATTTTGAATTTAGATTTTTTTTAAATTTTGAGCATCTCCAACGACACGCGCCAATTCTGGGATGTGCAGAACAGAATCCGGTGCTCATTTCACTCCCTCGCAAGAACCACTTAAATTGTACATCCTTACTCAAAGCGTACGTTCGCGCCTCCCGCTCGCTCTGCGCACCGCCACCGCGCCGTTACAGGCAGCCGACATTGCCGTAACACGCGCCGCATCTATGCAGGTAGCCGCGCCCGCGATCATCAGGACAGTACGCCCATCCGTGCTCGCGGTTTTTCGCCGACGGTCACCTGAGTGCTGGTAACGCGCAGCACCATGTCGCCGGTTTTCTCGTACCGAAAGTTGTGAGCCTCTCGACCGACACGCGCCACTTCAGGGATGAGAAGAAAATAATCCTGTGTTCAATTGACATCCATGTAAGTATTACCAAAATTGTATACCCTTACTCAAAGCGTACGCTTGCGCTTACCGCTATGCGCACCGCCACCGCGCCATTACAGGCAGCCGACATTGCCGTAACCCGCGCCGCACCCATGCAGGAAGCCGCGCCCGCCATCATCAGCGCAGTATGCCCATCTGCGCTCGCGGATATTCGCCGTCGGTCATCTGAGTGCTAGCACCGCTCTGCACCACGTCACTGGTTTCCTCGTACCGAAAGTCGTGAGCCTCTCCACCGACACGCGCCACTTCAGAGATGTGAAGAAAAGAATCCTGTCCAATTTACGACAAGTTGTAAGTTTTAAATTCATATGTAATAAAGTTATGCAAATAACCTAGTTATAACACACAACTAAATTTCTTCTCTAAGCCAACAGACTATTAATAACTTATCAAAATCTTTTTTTTTCTACTAACATAAATATAAGAAAAATAGTATATAACCCTGCTTCAAGGATCGTGTGAAACGAATGTTGGCCAATGTTGATAAAGAAAATGGTAATATATCTTCTATGGCGAAAGAATTGCGACTAAGTGCATTTGCCAAGCGTGAAACGAGTTTGATATTGTGACTACACTGCAGTGAAGACATTGGCGCCTGCGGGCGCAGGTGAGCTATAACAATTCTTCAGAATTCTAACAAACAGTGATATAATGAGGATCTTACAAACCTTTTCACTTCTTTCATTCTACCATGAGAAAATACTGACGGGCCCTTGGCTATAAAGACAGCAACTTCAACGTCAGAAATATCGGTAACAGTCCTGCAACGGCAACAGAAATGTGATAACCATTCCTGATCAACAGTTACATAGAGGACAGCAACCTGACAGCAACATTGATAAAATTTACGACAAGATGTAAGTTTTAAATTCTTATGTAATAAAGTTATGCAAATAAGCTAGTTGTAACGCACAACTAAATTTCTCTTCTAAGCCAACAGACTATTGATAACTTGTCAAAATCATTTTTTTTTCTAATATCATAAATATAAGAGAAATAGTATATTTCATTGCTTCAAGGATCGTGTGAAACTAATGATAGGCCCATGTTGATGAAGAAACTGGTAATATCTCTTCTATGGCAAAATAATTGCGGCTAAGTGCAGCTGCCAAACGTGAAGCGACTTTGATATTGTGACTACAGTGCAGTGAAGACATTTGCGCCCGCGGGCGCAGGTGAGCTATAACAATTTTTCAGCATACTAACAAACAGTGATGTACAATATGACATAATGAGGCACTTACATACCTTTTCATATCTTTCATTCTACCATGAGAAAATACTGACGGGCCCTTGGCGATAAAGACAGCAACTTCAACGTCGGAAATACCGGTAACAGTCCTGCTACGGCAACAGAAATGTGATAACCAGTCCTGAACAACAGTTACATAGAGGACAGCAACCTGACAGCAACATTGATAAAATTTACGACAAGCTGTAAGTTTTAAATTCTTATGTAATAAAGTTATGCAAACAACCTAGTTATAACACACAACTACATTTCTCTTCTAAGCCAACAGACTATTAATAACTTATCAAAATATTTTTTTTTCTACTAACATAAATATTAGAAAAATGGTATATTTTACTGCTTCAAGGATCGTGTGAAACGAATGTTGGCCCATGTTGATAAAGAAAATGGTAATATATCTTCTATGGCGAAAGAATTGCGACTAAGTGCATTTGCCAAGCGTGAAACGAGTTTGATATTGTGACCCCACTGCAGTGAAGACATTAGCGCCCGCGGGCGCAGGTGAGCTATAACAATTCTTCCGCATTCTAACAAACAGTGACATAATGAGGCACTAACAAACCTTTTCATTTCTTTCATTCTACCATGAGAAAATACTGATGGGCCCTTGGCGATAAAGACAGCAACTTCAACATCGGAAATACCGGTATAAGCCCTGCAACGGCCACAGAAATGTGATAACCATTCGTGAACAATAGTAACATAGAGGACAGCAACGTCACAACAACATTGAAACATTTACGACAAGCTGTAAGTTTTAAAATTCTAATATAATAAAGTTATACAAATAAGCTAGTTATAACATACCAACAATATTTTCTTATAAGCCAACAGACTATTAATACCTTATCAATTTTTTTTCTACTATCATAAATATTTGAGAAATAGTACATTTCATTGCTTCAAGGATCGTGTTGAACTAATGATTGGCCCATGTTGATGAAGAAAATGGTAATATATCTTCTATGGCGAAATAATTGCGACTTAGTGCATCTGCCAAGCGTGAAAGACTTTATTGACAGTAATAACATTACTCACTGACAGTTGCGATTTGCGCGACGTTTTGTCGCGCTTCTAAATAAAAAGGCATTTTGCGAATTACCTTTAAAATCTGCGCTTATGTCTTGTAACTTGACTTTCATGTAAGTATCACCAAATTTGTATACCTTCTCTTATAGCGTACTTTCACACCCACTGCTATATGCGCCGCCGCCGCGTCATTACAGGCAGCCGATATTGCCGTAACACGCGCCGCACCCATGCAGCCGCGTTCGCGATCATTGGCGCAGTACGCCCATCTGCGCTCGCGGTTATTCGCCGTCGGTCATCTGAGTGCTAGCACCGCTCTGCACCACGTCGCTGATTTTCTCGTACCGCAAGTCGTGAGCATCTCCAATGACACGCGCTAATTCTGGGATGAGTAGAAAATAATCCTGTGCTCATTTCACTGCCACGCAAGAACCACTTAAATTGTACATCCTTACTCAAAACGTACGCTCGCGCCTACCGCTCGCTCTGCGCGCCGCCACCGCACCGTTACAGGCAGCCGACATTGCCGTAACACGCGCCGCACTTATGCAGGTAGCCGCGCCCGCGATCATCAGTGCAGTACGCCCATCTGCGCTCGCGGTTATTCGCCGTCGGTCATCTGAGTGCTAGCACCGCTCTGCACCACGTCACCGGTTTCCTCGTACCGAAAGTCGTGAGCCTCTCCACCGACACGCGCCACTTCAGAAATCAGAAGAAAACAATCCTGTGCTCATTTCACTTCCACGCAAGAACCACTTAAATTGTACATCCTTACTCAAAACGTACGCTCGCGCCTACCGCTCGCTCTGCGCGCCGACACCGCGACGTTACAGGCAGCCGACATTGCCGTAACACGCGCCGCACCCACGCAGTTGCCGCGCCCGCGATCATCGGCGCAGTACGCCCATCTGCGCTCGCGGTTTTTCGCCGTCGGTCACTTGAGTGCTGGTACCGCGCTGCACCATGTCGCCGGTTTTCTCGTGCCGAAAGTCGTGAGCTTCTCCACCGACACGCGCCACTTCAGGGATGAGAAGAAAAGAATCCTGTGTTCATTTGACATCCATGTAAGTATTACCAAAATTGTATACCCTTACTCAAAGCGTACGGTTGCGCCTACAGCTATGCGCGCCACCGCCGCGCCATTACAGGCAGCCGACATTGCCGTAACCCGCGCCGCACCCATGCAGGTAGCCGCGCCCGCGATCATCAGCGCAGTACGCCCATCTGCGCTCGCTTTTATTCGCCGTCGGTCATCTGAGTGCTAGCACCGCTCTGCACCACGTTACGGGTTTCCTCGTACCGAAAGTCGTGAGCCTCTACCGACACACGCCACTTCAGAAATCAGAAGAAACAATCCTGTGCTCATTTCACTCCCACGCATGAACCACTTAAATTGTACATCCTTACTCAAAGCGTATGCTCGCGCCTACCGCTCGCTTTGCGCGCCGCTACCGCGCCGTTACAGGCAGTCGACATTGCCGTAACACGCGCCGCACCTACGCAGGTAGCCGCGCCCGCGATCATCGGCGCAGTACGCCCATCTGCGCTCGCGGTTTTTCGCCGTCGGTCACCTGAGTGCTGGTACCGCGCTGCACCATGTCGCCGGTTTTCTCGTGCTGAAAGTCGTGAGCCTCTCCACTGACACGCGCCACAACAGGGATGAGAAGAAAATAATCCTGTGTTCAATTGACATCCATGTAAGTATTACCTAAATTGTATACCCTTACTCTAAGCGTACGCTTGCGCTTACCGCTATGCGCACCGCCACCGCGCCATTACAGGCAGCCGACATTGCCGTAACCCGCGCCGCACCCATGCAGGTAGCCGCGCCCGCGATCATCAGCGCAGTACGCCCATCTGCGCTCGCTTTTATTCGCCGACGGTCATCTGAGTGCTAGCACCGCTCTGCACCACGTTACCGGTTTCCTCGTACTGAAAGTCGTGAGCCTCTCCACCGACACATGCCACTTCAGAAATCAGAAGAAACAATCCTGTGCTCATTTCACTCCCACGCAAGAACCACTTAAATTGTACATCCTTACTCAAAGCGTACGCTTGCGCCTACCGCTATGCGCGCCGCCGCCGCGCCATTACAGGCAGCCGACATTGCCGTAACCCGCGCCGCACCCATGCAGGTAGCCGCGCCCGCGATCATCAACGCAGTACGCCCATCTGCGCTCGCTTTTATTCGCCGACGGTCATCTGAGTGCTAGCACCGCTCTGCACCACGTTACCGGTTTCCTCGTACTGAAAGTCGTGAGCCTCTCCACCGACACATGCCACTTCAGAAATCAGAAGAAACAATCCTGTGCTCATTTCACTCCCACGCAAGAACCACTTAAATTGTACATCCTTACTCAAAGCGTACGCTTGCGCCTACCGCTATGCGCGCCGCCGCCGCGCCATTACAGGCAGCCGACATTGCCGTAACCCGCGCCGCACCCATGCAGGTAGCCGCGCCCGCGATCATCAGCGCAGTACGCCCATCTGCGCTCGCGGTTATTCGCCGTCGGTCACCTGAGTGCTGGTACCGCGCTGCACCATGTCGCCGCTTTTCTCGTGCCGAAAGTCGTGAGCTCTCTCCACCGACACGCGGCACTTCAGGGATGAGAAGAAAAAAAATCCTGTGTTCATTTGACATCTATGTAAGTTTTACCAAAATTGTATACCCTTACTCAAAGCGTACGCTTGCGCCTACTGCTATGCGTGCCGCCGCCGCGCCATTACAGGCAGCCGACATTGCCGTAACCCGCGCCGCACCCATGCAGGTAGCCGCGCCCGCGATCATCAGCGCAGTACGCCCATCTGCGCTCGCGGTTATTCGCCGTCGGTCACCTGAGTGCTGGTACCGCGCTGCACCATGTCGCCGGTTTTCTCGTGCCGAAAGTCGTGAGCCTCTACACCGACACGTGCCACTTTAGGGATGAGAAGAAAATAATCCTGTGTTCATTTGACTTCCATATGAGAATTACTAAAATTGTTTACCCTTACTCAGAGCGTACGCTTGCGCCTACCGCTATGCGCGCTACCGCCGCGCCATTACAGGCAGCCGACATTGCCGTAACCCGCGCCGCAACCACGGAGGTAGCCGCGCCCGCGATCATCGGCGCAGTACGCCCATCTGCGCTCGCGGTTATTCAACGTCGGTCACCTGAGTGCTGGTATCGCGCTGCACCATGTCCCCGGTTTTCTTGTTGTGCGATTCGTGACCATCACCACCGACGCGCTTCTCTTTGGGGATGAGTCCATGCTACTCTCAAGTGACGCTTCGCTCTTCTAAGTGGAGAAACTTTCCGCTTTCCGGGCAGTTCACAAGGCTTATCGAGCATCCTAACCTGCTGCAAAGAAAAAAAAAATCCTGTGCTCATTTGACTTTCATGTAAGTATCACCAAAATTGTATACCTTCTCTCGAAGCGAACGCTCGCGCCCACTGCTATGCGCACCGCCACCGCGCCGTTACAGGCAGTCGACATTGCCGTAACACGCGCCCCACCATTGCAGGTAACTGCGCCCGCGATCTTCGGCGTCGTACGCCCATCTGCGCTCGCGGTGATTCGCCGTCGATCATCCGAGTGCTGGCACCGCTCTGCAGCACGTTGCTGGTTTTCTCGTACCGCAAGTCGTGAGCATCTCCACCGACGCGTGCCTCTTCAGGGAGGAGGTGAAAATAATCCTTTGCTCATTTGACGTCCATGTAAGTACCACCAAAATTGTATATTCTTACTCAAAGCGTACACTCACGCCTCGCGTCGCCGCCGCGCCATTACAGGCAACTAACATTGCCGTAACACGCGCCTGTATGGGTATACAGGTAGCCGCGCCCGCGATCATCGACGCAGTATGCCTATCGGCGTTCGCGATGATTCGCCGTCGGTCATCTGAGTGCTAGCACCGCGCTGCACCACGTTTTTTTCGTACCGTAAATAGCTCCACCGATGCGCGTCTCCTCAGGGATGGGCCCAGACTAGTCTCAAGAGACGCTTTATTGTTCAAAACAACGAATGGGCGCACCGTTGGTGGAAGACTTTCTACTTTCTAGGCTGTTCTCATGGCTTATCGAGCTTCCTAATCTACTGCCAAGAAGAAAAGAATAAGATTTTTTGAAACGCACCGACTTATACGAATGTTGAATCAATTAAACCAGTCTATTAGGCACCAGAGTAAACTCTTTGTTTTCATTAATCCAGGGATCATATCAGGTTGTTCGATAAGCTTTGTCGTTCGATAAGAAAAACACAATTTTATGGTTCAAAATACACTTTATTATTCAGTATATTCAGTTCCTTAAACATTAATACACTTGCTCCAACGATCCTCCAACCTGTGGATTCTCTCTTTTTTCACGATTTTTTTCCTTCAACTGGTCCAAAAGGTTGCAATAATATTCAGAATTAATTGTTTTACCAGTTTGCAAGTAATCCACAAACAGAATTCCTTTCGCATCCCAAAAAACTGATGCCATAACTATAGGCGATAGAATGAAACACGGGATTTTCTTAGCAACTGACCGCGTCCGAAGCGTGGTTCCGCGAACTACGGTGATGTGTGCACGACTGACCTACGAAGCCATATGTCTCGATATTATAAATAATTGTAGGTTAGTTAACACTTCGGGCGCGCTCTTATTTAATAAAAAGCATATATCATACAAAGTACCATAATATAAAAATACAGGTAAATCAAAGGTAAGTATAAATATAAAAAATGTGTAGTGCGTCGCCTACAATATCTGCCTCCTTAGTGCTAACTAGTTAGCACTAGAATCCTGCGGTGACAGTAGAGCGACGCGCGTTACCGGTCTACGCAATATACCTGTGCGGGTGCGTACGTCTACAATACGAACGCGTCCATCCCTACCTGCGTGGGTGGCGCTCACCACCCCGTAGCGCCAGCAACTGCGTTCCAAGTTAGGTTCGACAAGAATAACGTAGTCACCCACCTCCAGAGATTTAGCTTCTTGGGTCCATTTCTGACGCGGCAATAATGTTGGTAAATATTCCTTGAGCCAGCGGGCCCAAAACATGTCTGCAAGCCTTTGGGCTACTCGCCATTTTTTTCGTAAACAGAGGTCATGTTCATCATACTTACCAAACTGCGGACTAGCTAAAGATGTACCAAGCAAAAAATGATTGGGTGTGAGCGCTTCGGGATAATTTGGATCATTGGACACATGGGTAATAGGACGACTATTGACCAGCGCTTCTACTTCAGCCAACAAGGTTGCCAATGTATCAGGATGAGGTGCACGTTCCTTAAGGATTACTTTTAGTGAGGACTTAACAGTACGGATCATCCTCTCCCAGGAGCCTCCCATCTCGGGAGCACCTGGTGGGATGAATCGCCATTCCATGCCACGTACAGCTCCAGCTTCTTGGACTGCCTCCGTGTCTAGTTCGGCTATGCTACGTCTCAGCTCTGTATCAGCGCCCCTAAGGTTCGTACCATTATCTGATATAATTACCTGAGGCATACCACGGCGAGCCGCCATGCGTCGTAGGGCCATTATTGTTGAATCAGCTGTAAGGTCCTCCGTCACTTCAATATGAATAGCGCGAACGGTAAGGCAAGTAAATAACATTGCGTACCGTTTGTGCCTTCTGCGACCGATTGTGACTTCAAGCGGCCCAAAGAAGTCAACCCCAGAAAATCTAAAAGGACGTCTATTGTGTTGCAGTCTAGCAGCAGGTAGATCAGCCATACGTTGCGGTTGAGGTGTAGCTCGCCTATAGCGGCAGAATAAGCAGCGTGACGCAATAGTACGAACAGTTGGCCTTAGATTTAAAATCCAGTATTGTTGCCGTAAATTGTTAACAACAAGCTCGTTTGCACCGTGCAATGCTTGTCTGTGGTGATATTCCACTAACAGGCGTGTGATTTTATTTCGCCCGTCTAGAATAGCGGGTCTCTTAGCGTGGAGTTCCACGCCCACTATTTTATCAATGCGGCCCCTAACACGCATAATACCTAACTCATCAATGTATGGTGATAATTGCAGTAAACGACTGTTACGTGGTAGTTGTTTATTTTGTCTTAAACAAGACATTTCAGTACCGAAATCACTAAATTGACTCTTTTTAATCAGCAAGTCCTCTGCCTCCTTCATTAGAAGAATGTCCAATTTACTATCTTTACGCTGACATTTTCTAATGAAATGCAAAACCCTTGCTGTAGCACGAACGAGAGTTATCCAACTCGAGATATTATCTTCGCTAGGCAAAGATAAGTCTGAGTTCTGTTCGAGCACTAAATGCACTGATCGCTCCTCACACATTGCTTCCTCCAATGGTTTGGTTCGTTTGAAGTCCCTGGGCCACTGATCTTCATGGCAACGCAAAAATGAAGGGCCTTGGAACCAGTCACTAGAAAAAAGAAGTTGAGGAGCGTCCTCGCGCGTTGCTATGTCTGCCACATTAAGGTTCGTAGGCACGTGACGCCACTCGCCTGACTTTGATAGTTCGTCAATTTCTCCTAAACGATGTGCCACATAAGGCTTATAATTTCGTGGATCGCTACGGATCCATTGCAAAACGGTGCTTGAGTCAGTCCAGAAATACCGTCTAGAAGGCTGAGTGTGTTTGTGCTCGCGCTCGATAGAAGCCGCAAGCCGTGTCGCTAATAGCGCGCCTTGTAGTTCTAGCCTCGGAATAGACACAGGACGTAACGGACTGACCCTACTCTTACTGGCAACAAAACAAATTAGTACACGACCATCTGATCGTGTGAAACGCCAGTAAATCACCGCTGCATACGCTTTGGAAGAAGCGTCACAAAAAATATGCATTTGCTTATCAACAATATGGTCATCCATTTCGTTATTTTCGAATGCATCAGATAACCATTGCGGGCCCGAGTAACACTCGACCCAGTCATGCGCGTTGTTATAGAATCGTGGAATTCGAAGCGAGTGTAAGCTTTGCAAATCTTTAATCCAACCGACAAACAAAGAATGTTCCTCAGGGTGGATGCGGCAATTCCATTCAACGCCACTTCGATGCACATTTTGAAAAATAATTTTGCCTTTTATTATAAATGGAGAAAGAAAGCCGTGTAAATCGTATACCGACATGATTATATTTAACATTTGTGCTTTCGTTGGTGATTCTGATCCATTTAAAATATTGGGCAAAATTCGATCAATAGCTACGTTGAATCCAAACGAGTCTTCGTTAGGATGCCACATCAAACCGAGAGTGCGCTCAGTTGTGTGCGTAGCTCCATGTTGGAATTCCCTTGCAGTCGGCGCGAGCGCGTCGGAGGGGATAGACTCCAGTACTCGTTTGCTGTTGCTCGTCCATCTCGTTATCTCGAACCCACCTAACTTATGAATGGCTGTAATTTCTTGTATTAATTTTATAGCTTGATTTTCATTACTACATGTATGTAGACAGTCATCCATGTAGTGATTATTAACGATCACATCGACAGCTTCTGGGTACAGATCCTGGTATTTTTGCGCGTTTTTATTTCTAATATACTGTGCGATGAAAGGTGAACATGTGGCACCGAATAATAAACTTTGCATTACACATTTTTTAACGGGCGCTTCCAGACTTTCTTGCCAAAGAAAGCGAAAAACATGTTGATCTTCTTCACGAATTTTAATTTGAACAAAAAAATCTTTTATGTCTCCTATCAGAACTATTTTATGTTCACGAAAACGTAACATAATACCTAATAAAGAAGTGTACAAATCAGGACCTGTCAGTAAATAATCGTTCAGTGAAACACCTTTCACCTTTCCTGCACAGTCAAACACTAACCTTAGTTTTCCAGGTTTATTAGGGTTCCGAACCCCAAAGTGTGACAGGTACCAAACGTGGCTAGCTGTTGGTTCGTTTTCAGTTAGTTCTCGAGCATAGCCGTTGTCGAAAAGCTTATCCATTTCCTTTCGATATTCTTCCGCGTAAGTATTGTCTAACAGATTTTTTTTTAGTATACCTGTTAATCGAGACCGTGCGTAATCATAAGTATCTGGCATGCAAAACTCGTCCTTAACGAAAGGTAGGCCAACCTCCCATTGATTACCGATGTGACGCGCTGTCTCATCCAATATACGTATAGCTCTCAAATGGGCTGTATTCTCACGTTGTAAAGTTGAAACTCCAATGGAATCTAATTCAAAGGATTTCTTAACTAGGTCATTAAGTTCATCAATAACACATACCTGTGCAGGCGCATCGGAGTGAGCGAGATGAAAAGTCTGTCCGTCCACGGAAGAGTGAGTGAGACCGCAGCAACCATGAATGGACCATCCTAAGCGGCATCTCGTAGCGTAAGGCTCCTGTTTGTTGCCATGCAATATTTTCAAAGGGGCAAGCAAGAAATAATTATCTTCACCTATTAGTAGGCGAGGCACCACACATTCCTTACAAACGACATCTTTTAATGGTAACAAGTGCTCACATTTAATATTCTTAATAGCAGACAGATTTTGTTTAGGTAATTTTAAACTATCAACTTGCCGCAAAGTTACATCATAAGATTTATTTTCATAAAAGCCACAGATCTTTGTACATATTTTGGGTGCATCCGATTGAAATACTTCTATACCAAAGGCGTCAATAAATTTAATAGGACAAGATTGTGAAGTTGAAAGACCTAACTCATGTACTAGATATTTATCAATCATTGAGATCGAAGCACCGTCGTCTAACAAGGCATAAGTACTGACGATACCATTTCGTCCACTAAGATTCACTTTCACAACTTTGAGTAACACTTCACTTTGGGTGGTGAGAGCGCGCGCGCAGTCCAGGAGCTGCTCGCGCCCGCGCTGCCGCTCCTCACTCGTGCTGAGGGAGTGAGCCACTGTCTCGCCGCGTGCTGATGATTCACCCTCTGGTATCCACGATGCCGGTTCGTCCTCCTGCTCGTTAGTTGTTTGTGTATGTGTCGCGTTAGGCTTTTTATAATGTAATAAACGATGGTGTGCGAGCCCGCAGTTATCTATGTCGCACACTGGCGCTGTACATTTATTTAGTTCGTGCCGCTCTAACAAACAGCAGTAACATAAATGCTTCAATTTAGCGAAACGCCATCTATCCTTTCTCATAGCCCTTTTAAATATCCGACATTCAGGTAATAAATGAACAGATTTTTTGCAAAAGTTACATAGCTTAGAGGCAGTTTCTGTGGCTGTGGTAAAGAAAGACAGGTCTATTATAGCTGGTTTGGTGGGGTTTGTGGTCTAACTTTCTGGTTGGTTCTACGGTTTCAGGCTTTCTATAGTCTTTTAAATGGGTAACACCTAGGATAGAAATCATTTCAGCCTCTCTCTTGAGAAATGAAGCTATAAGTTGAAGTTTTGGTGTATTTGTAGACAGTTTAGCGTAGGCGTAGTCCATTTGCTTATCAATACACTAGGCAGCTTTGATATGATCGCAGTTGATAGCTCAGGACTACGCAGATAATCATGTTGATTTAATGAAAATAAGGTTGCAACACAGTTATTGACTTTCATAGAAAATGTGATTAAGTCGTGTTGATAATTAGTGGGGAGTGGTGATAACTTTCTCATTTGTGAGGCGAGATGTTGAATGATTAATTCCGAATTTCCAAACCTCAGTTGTAATGCCTCCATTACAACAGCTGGCGAAGTGTTGCCGATAAGCAAGTCTGTCACTGCCTCCTTGGCCTCACCTTTGAGGGCACGACGAAGTCTCCATAAGTTCTCGGAGTCACTAAAATGGCACACTTGTGTGGATTCCTCAAACGCACTTTTGAAGTGTAACCATTCGATGCAATCTCCACTAAAGGTAGGTAATTCCCGCGGTGTTGATAATCGTGTGAGCAAGCGTTCTTCCTGTTTGGAAGGTGACGTGACCATGATGTCTTTGAGCGTATGGGCTAGCTGTAGAATGCTGTCGACAGGAGGGCCCTGGGCTTGTACGCGAATTGGGTCAACCTTAGGTATCCGCGCTGCCTCCGTCGCTGTAGTTGCTACTGCTTCTGGTAACGATGATCGCTGCACAGCATTTCGCTCCATCCATTCGTTCACAATAGCTCTGCTACTATGAGTCTTGCTCGTTTTTGAGTGACATTTTGAAGCACATTTGGCATCTATTTCCGCTTCGTATTTATCCAGCACTAAATCGTATTGAAGTTTCTGTTCAATTAACTTCATCTGGATCTTAGCCTTTGCTTCTGCGGCTGCCAGCTCAAGCTGCTTCCGCCTGACAAGTGATGATGACGTCGACACTGATGAAGCTGAGCCCGAGGCATATGTCTCATTTTTTACAACCGATTTAGTTTCAGTAGGCACTTTTGATACTGATAACACTTTGTGCGGCATGTTTGGGGCACTATTCACACCGCTAATAACACTTTGACCTTTGTTCTCGCGGTCCGCAGCAAGCACATGGCCTGACGCGCATTCTAATCGTTCAGTTAATTTTTCCCGGCTTTTTAAAGACCTGAGTCTATCGCGAGGAGGAGTATTGTACATAGTCCTGGTTACAAGATTTGGTTCGAAGGATCAGAATTATAGGCGATAGAATGAAACACGGGATTTTCTTAGCAACTGACCGCGTCCGAAGCGTGGTTCCGCGAACTACGGTGATGTGTGCACGACTGACCTACGAAGCCATATGTCTCGATATTATAAATAATTGTAGGTTAGTTAACACTTCGGGCGCGCTCTTATTTAATAAAAAGCACATATCATACAAAGTACCATAATATAAAAATACAGGTAAATCAAAGGTAAGTATAAATATAAAAAATGTGTAGTGCGTCGCCTACAATAACCTTCTTAGCCGATTTCCGGATACGAACTCGTTTTGAAGCCGAACAACCAGGTTCACACCACTCTTTAGCCTCTTGTTTTGATTCAGGATCATGATGATAGACCCAAGTCTTATCCATAGTGATGAATCGACGCACAAAATCCACTTTATCCTTTTTAAATCGCTCGAAATGGTGCTGAGAAAGTCGCATTCGAATGTGTTTTTGTTCCATTGTTAGCGAATGTGGCACCCATTGTGCACACAGCTTTTTAAAACCCAAAATTTCACTTAAAATATGGCTTACACTGCCTAATGAGATGTGTAGAGTCTCTACTAAATCTCGCTCAGTCAATCTACGATTTTCCAAAACCATATCCTGTATTTTGGCTATGATTTCTGGTGTTGATGCGCTTTTTGGACGTCCTTCACGTGGATCGTCTTCAAGACTTGTACGACTACGTTTAAATTCAGCAACCCATCTTTCTACTATTCTATTTGTAGGTGAACAATCATTATACACTGTTAACATTTGTTCGTGAATTTTCTTTTGGTGCTACACCTTCTAAAAATAACAATATCATCACTGCACGATATTCAATTTTTTCCATCATAAAAAAATACTGTGACACGGCGACACTAAATGGCTTGTAAGCAAAGAATGAATCGACCGATTGAAATGAAACTTCACATACTTTCATATGAAGAGTGTACTAACAAAACAAAAAAAAAATGAAACGAACGACAAAACTTATTGAACAACCAGTAAGAAACCAGTAATGGGCCAATCGTGCCGAATTCGACAACAACCGCTGCACTACTGGTAACATATACACATGTCTTACACATTGGTCACATATGGTCTTCTATGACAACAGGATTCCGGCTATGTACAGAAGCCGAGCGCGAGGCGATAATGAGACTATGGATAATGGAGCCTGTGGGCGCAGGTGAACTATAACAACTTTTCAAAACACTACCTAACAGTGAATTACAATATAACACAATGAGGTACTTTAAATATTTTTTCTTTCATTGCTGCTGGGACTATGCGAAATTATTGATGGTTGTCCATGCCGATGAAGATAGCAACGACAACAGCTTCAGCTCTACTACGAGACTTTTAACGAACGCCAAGCCCGGTGCGCCAGTTATATTATGATATGATATCGATCGCATATAGAAATAAGTATATAAATATTGTAAACTAGCTGATCCGACAGACGTTGTCCTGTCTTAACTATGAATATTGAATTCGAATCTTCCGATTGAATCGACTGTGCACTGAATTAATAAAATAATTAATTATAAATTAATTTTTATAAAGAAAAATCCAACCCATGCGTCTATTTTGAACGATATTTGCAGCGCGCATTCTGCCAATCGCACCAACTGTTAAAAGACTGACAATAATATCAAACAGGTCACATTAAAGAAGTTTATATTGTCAAAAGCGCTTGTAAAGTGGTTAAGTTTTCTTAAATTTTCTAATTTTCCGCTCAACTTTCTTATTTTTTTCATTCATAATAACCTGGCTGTTGGTCTGGTTGACGCTGGCTTGGCGCTTTTAAGTAATATTTTTAAAGCTTGGGAGAAGTCACAAAATTTTATTGGTGTTTTCTGTGACTTATCTAAGGCTTTTGATTGTCTCGATCATGACGACTAATCCGTAAGTTACGTCATTATGGGGTAAAGGGTATGGCACTTGACATGATGAAATCGTTCCTTGGGAATATAATTCAAAGTAAATGTAAATAGAGTCAAATCACAAGAAGCAGACTTCTTCCGTGCGTATGGGGTGTACCGCAGGGCTCAATCCTAGGTCCATTTTTATTTTTGACTTACTTCTATTACTTAATTAATGACCTTCCATTTTATGTTAAAAATACCTGTGGAATTGTACTGTTTGCTGATGACACCTCACTGATTTTTAGTGTTGATAGACTGAAATCAAACTATGACAATGTAAACGGTGCATTGGCCCAGGTATTAAATTGGTTTACAGTAAATAATCTAGTTTTGAATGCAAGGAAGACTAAATGTATTAAATATGCCTTACCCAATGTAAGAAAAATAGACTGTAATTTAATGATAAATAATGAAGCTCTCAATCTAGTTGACTCTATAGTATTTTTAGGAATTACTTTAGATTCAAAGCTTCAATGGGGACCCAAATATCATCCCTTGCGGGAAAGCTCATTTCGGCAGCTTACGCAGTGAGAAAAATTAGACAACTAACAGATGTAGATACAGCACGATTAGTATATTTTAGTTATTTTCATAGCGTTATGTCCTATGGCATTTTGCTCTGGGGTAAAGCTGCTGATATAGAAACTATATTTATTTTGCAAAAGCGGGCGGTGCGAGCTATGTATAATTGGGGTTCTCGAACTTCCCTTAGAGGTAAGTTTGCAGAAGTAGGAATACTTACAGTTGCATCACAGTACATTTATGCAAACATATTATTTGTCCATCGAAACATTAGTCATTTTGCAAAAAAAAGTGATATGTACTCAATAAATACTAGAAATAAGCACAAACTCGTAACCTCTGCTTTTCGACTGCAAAAAGTGCAAGGTTCGTTTCTGGGAGTAGGTGCGCGCTTCTATAACAAAATCCCTGTATCGTCTTTAGATTTGTCCTTGCAAAAATTTAAGGATCATATTAAAGCCGTATTGGTAAAAAAGGCTTATTACAACATAAATGATTATTTAAATGATAATAATGCCTGGTTGTAAATGTATTGTTGTATGATTTTAATTTTTCTTATTTTATTGCAATGTAAATTTATTTATAACTTTGAACATGTTATGGTCACAGTGATAACACTTTGTGTGTATTTCAAAATTCATAAATTCCTATTTTTATGTGCATCAAACTTAAGTTAGTCATACTCGCTTTAATGCCTTTGCTTGCGGTGGCGTCGTGTGGCGGGTCGCTCACTTCCCTACAATATGGCGAGGAGGGCGATGGCTGCCACATGCGGCTTGTGGGGACTGGTCAGCTTTAGTTTGTTTGTATTTTTTTTTAATTCATAATATTATATTATTGTTCAATAATTCTTCACTTTTGCCATAACACACAGGTATTGTCAGTGAGACTAAATAAATTATATGTAATAAATCTAAGTTCGTTTTTGAAAAAGAGAAATTGCTGAGTTTATGGCCGGCTCTTCTCAGTAAAAAACAAACTTCCGAACCGGTATTAGAGTCAGACTATTCGTAAGTGCTTGTAAGAAAATGTAATCGTATGAAATTTTCATTAACCATTGTTAAATAAATGTATGGAATTAAATGTTAGGAAAAAATCTCTTAATCAATTGCACCATTTATCCACTCAACAATAATATCTATTGCGGAGAAACTTAATTCAGCTGCTTATTTAGTGATAAAAATCAGACACCTTACTGTTGTAGATATAGATAGATTAGTTAATTTCACCTACTTTTGTAATGTCATATAGTATTTTGTTTTAGAGCACAGCTGCTGATAGATGAAAATTTGTTTCTAATTATGAGCAGAGTAAGGGATTGTAGCTATTTACAATTTTAGTTCTTGATCTCTCATAAGTGAGAAGTTTAAACAAATTGGTATCTTCACAGTTGTAATTCATTATATTTATGGAAGCATAATATCAAAATATTTGTATTTTTTTTAAGTAAGCCTTGCATTGCACTTTTTCAAAACTAGTTATAAGAACAAACAAGTCATTGGTGGTTATAGACTTAGAAAATGCAATATAATTTTTAGGACTAAGTACACGCTTCTATGACAGAATTCGTCTGAAATTTTAAATTGACCGTTTAGTATAGTAATAGAATTAATGTTAAACGATAATTTGACAGCCATATCGCTCAGTCTGACAGGTCACATTGAGATGTATTAAATCTTTCCGAGGATATAAACGGCTCTTCTTAGCAAAAGCAAACTTCCAAACTTTAGTATTTTTTTAAGACTTCAATTAATTAGTGCTTGTTAATTATAATAGCCTATTTAAATATTAGGTATATTTAATTTCATATTACACGTTTCATTTTTAATTTTTCATTTTCATATCATTAAGACGCCGGCAACCCGGTAACAGCATTGATGAAATTGCATTGACGACTAATGGTGAGTTTAAATATTACGTACTTGTTAATAGTAGCATTAGGCTTTTTTATTTGCGGTCATATCTCTGCGGGTAGTGTTGTAAGTGAGCTTATGCTTGTGACAATCGAAATCATTGTGAGGAAACCATAGCACTTGAGAACCAGTTCCCTAATTATTGTGTTATGCCAACTTGAGAACGGAATCTAGTTATAACTTACAAATGAATTCTTTTTGGATGCGGCTATTCAATTCTGAATAGTTTAATGTAATACTGCGACTCAATTTTGAAACGATTGGGTAATCGAAAGCACGTTATCTCCCAAACGCATTAATTTTAATAAACTTTCTTATATGCTAGTTAATAATGTAGATGCTACCATCCGATGATGTAATCTGAATCAACCAATATTTTTGCCACTACTGAGCATTTTTATTTTTCATTTCATTGCCACTCCAACCGTTTGAAACTACTGGCGGGCCCATTTTGATGAAGACAGCAACGTCAACAGCTAAAATACCGGTACGGCTGTGACCAGCTTGAAGATATGAAATTCGCGGTTATGCAGTGACTTTAGTAATTGAATAATTTTGTATTTTAATATTACGAACGAAAATTGTTATATTAAGTTTTAAATCTATTTATGTAAAAGAGAATCTGACTGACTGACTGACATATCAACGCAGGGTCTAAACTATAAGGGTTAAAATCTTGAATTTGGGTATAAAAATAAGTTTCAGTCAAAAGTAAAATCAGTCTTAGTAAGAATGACACGTACAATCAAAATTGAGCGAAAATACTGTAAGGACACTTCGCTGAAACTATGCTTGGCTGAGTTTTTAAAATTGACCAAATACCAAAAATCTATTTTCTCCGAAAAACGCCGAATAAAAATAAATAGATTAAAACTCTGATTTTTTATAGCTTTAATACAGAACTTTAGTTTTAGTTGATCATTGAAGGCTGATTTGCGAAACGGTGGTTACTTCAGTATCTTTGACCTTCACGAAACTAAATAAATGGCATTGAATTTGGAATTTTTGTTTGAATTGAAAATAATCTTATTTTGTTTATTTCATCAGTATACTTAATATGTCTGTTAACCAAAGATCGTTACCGTATACCGTCTTAGCAAATTGTTCAAGTTTGTTATACAATTATTTTATTGGAAAGATACATAAAATACATACAATTTGGTAAAATTAAACAATAATTAACTATATCTGCTTGGCTTCCAAAACATCGTTTACATCAATCAATGCTACACTATCCTGAAAATTATTGTTATAGTATTATTATTATGAAACTACGCTCAAAAAGGTAAATTAATGTTGAAATCCGCTTTTCCTAATCCGCAAAATTAACCTATGAAGCGCCCTTCATAAAAACAAACAACAACTACCCTGCTTGGCTTCCAGAAAAATTGTTTACTTCAATCAATGGACCACTATCTTGAAAATTATAATAATGTTATAATATTGTTATTGTGAATCTACACTCAAATAGGTAAATGATAATTGGATTTTAAAATGAAAATAATATTTAGATCCGCTTTTCAGGATTAAGCTCTTTTCAAAAATTGGCTAAGAAGCTAAGAAATCCGCTTTTGACAAACAAGCATACACTTATCACTTCTTCATATAGTGCAAAATGTGCAAGGTTTATTCTTGGGACTTAGTACACGCTTCTAGCATAAACTCCCTGCCGAAGTAATAAATTTGGCTTTACAAAAATTTAAGGAAAGAATTAAAACTGTTTTGGCACAGAAGGCTTTCCATAACATAAAAAAAATATTTATAAGACGACAATGCTTGGGTGTAGAGCTCTCTCCAGCCAGGCTTTCTATAATATAAACAACTATCCTAATGAGCATGGATGGGTGCGACTCGATCTTTATGTACAAAATTTTATTTTGAAAATAGTAAATTCTGAGTTTATTGCCGGCTCTTCTCATTAATTTAATTTATTATGGGCCGATATAAACACAATTACGATTATATCAAAAGGATAATTCAAAATTGAAAATTCAGTGCTATGTATCATAGGCGTATGAAGGCCATCGACCAGACAATCAATTTCGCTATACTATGGGAGAGAGACAGAAAAAATTACGTAATATATCATATGGGTTAAAATAACCTAATCCGTTATGATTTCAGTCCACTCGTGCGCACGCATGATCTTGTAAGTGTTAATTATCTCAACAGATGTAGGTTGAAAATGTGTCCACGAAATAGCATCCCAATATACGTAATAACACAAACCGACACAGTCTGCTTAGTTTGATAGTTAGTTACTCGCAGTAGCATCTCTCTAGGGCTCTATGAATTTTAAATGTATAGGTGAAAAATTTTGATATCTTTATTAATGTTCCTCTAACTAAATTTAAATTTCAAAGTCCAAATACCAGCCCAATCATTTTCATATTACGTTAGGAAAGTATTAGGAAAATTTCAAAAGGAGATTTGTATCTATTCGGCCGACTCTACATTATATGCCAATCCCTGAAAGTATTCCCTTATGTGTTCATACAATACAATTAATGAATAATTAATATCTAAATATTTTACAATGACTGTACATTCAAATTTCAATAATTGTTAAAGCTATTTACGTCAAAATACACACGGACCTGACATATTGTTTTACTCTTGAAGTATACATACTTGTTTGTGTATTGTGTAGTTATAGATGATGAAAATAGCGAAGCACTTTCGATTTCACTATTAAAAGGTAAATTTGCATTTTATTTACACTATGGGGTTCTGCAAAAGGGAAAAGGCGTAATAAGCGGTTCAGTTTGTGCCTTCTCTAGTTTAGTTTCTACTTGGTATTAAAAAAGTCGTGATGTTATTTTGTTTGTAGATAAAGTACTTGTGGACCATAACGATATTCGTCATCTAAATCAGTAGTAGCTCTGGTATTATTAACATTATGGGGTTCTCCGAAAGGGTAAAGGGGTAATGAAAGCTCTTCAAGGTCTGCAACAATGCACATGTGAAGGTGATCATAACGAGATTCATCGTGTACATCAGTAGTAGCTCTGGTTTTATTCCATGTATGCGATCTAATGAGTTAGCGTTACTTGCTCGTCAATTTCACTAATTCACCAATTCACTCATTACACAGTTTCGGTAGTTTGACAATTTCGCTAGTTAGGCATTTTCCTGATTTTTCAGTTTGTACCTTAGCTAGTTTTTCTAGAATGTTTGCAGTTTCGGGAAATTGCGTAAATAGGAAGGGATTTGTATCTATTAGGCAACCTCTACATCACCAGCCGATCCCTGAAGTTATTCCTTCATGTGTTCATACAATACAATTAATGAATAATTAATATCTAAATATTTTATAATGATTTTACATTTAAATTTCAATAATTGTCAAAGCTATTTACGTCAAAATATACATACGGTCCTGACATATTGTTTTACTCTCGAAGTATACATACTTGTTTGTGTATTGTGTAGTTATAGATGATGAAAATAGCGTAGCACTTTCGATTTCATTATTAAATGGTTAATTTGCATTTTATTTACACACTATGGGGTTCTACTAAAGGGTAAAGGCGTAATAAGCGATTCAGTTTGTGCCTTCACTGGTTTAGCTAGGATGTTTGCAATTTCGTGAAATTGCCAGTATGGCGATCCGCCAGATTCATCGATTTTATTTCAAAATATATATTTAATCTTATTGGTACAGTCAGTGACAAAAACCAATTAGCGCGGACAAGTAAGTACGTAGAAAAGGTAAGTAAGTAGGTAGGTTGATATACAACGGAAAGCAATAAATGGACATAAAAATGACAAATATATTGTCAAATGTAAATTTTAACGATAGGTATATAATATCCGTCAAGCGTAATTATGAATTATATCAGAAACTGTCCTGAAAGTGACTGAACTGGTGAATTAGTGAAACTGACCAGCGGTTCGCAACTTTGATTAAACTGCATTCCTACCAGTTCGGAAGTCACCTTAAACGGCGGAGATAGGGCCAAAAAAGTCAACCAAGCATTTATAACATATAACCATTTTAGGCAATGTATTATCATAAGTTTACCTTAGTTCATGTATAACTAACTAGCTGACTCGGCAAACGTTGTTTTGCCATATTCACTTTATTATAAACTATACATAAAAATGTATCGTACTACAATTATTACATTCGATTGCCGTCTTGCATCCCTATTGCGGATAGGTCTGCTGATAAAATAAAAAAAAATGTCAAAGAAATATATTTAGGGGTGGACAACCCTTATTACTTAGGGGTATGAAAAACAAATAGTAACCGATTCTCAGACCTACTGAATATGCATATAAAATTTCATAAAAATCGGTCAAGCCGTTTTGGAGTAGCAATGGGTAACCAGCATTGTGACAAGAGAATTTTATATATAAGATAACGTAATTAATAATACTGTATAATTTGTTTGCACTTCATCAGTTATATAGCACTATTTAGTTTTTGTACGTATTGCATTGTATAAGGTAATTATATAGGCAAGGGCTTGTTAATATTAATCTTAAGACTCTAAATGTCTAATGAATCCTATTCTTTCCTCCTGCCAATGTCCCTTTTGGCACAATATAGACAAAGAATTATGTCTGTAATTTCACCGGTCATATTACCTTTCTAACCGAAACACAGTAATTCAAATGCACTATTGCTTCACAGTGAAAGAGGGTAAGGTGGTTGTACATCCCCGGACGAACTCTGCGCTAAAAGCAAAATTACATTTAATATAAAATATTATTTTATTATGATTGTGTGATGGTATTTTGGTTTACATTTAAGATAAAATATGATTTTATTATGATTTTGGTTTCCATGTAATTGATTATTTTAGGTTAAAAAGTTACCAATTGTTATCGTGTAAAATGTACTATGCATGGAAGTAAGGTTATGACAATGTCTTTATGCCACGATGTGTAACAATCGATTAATAACAGAGCTGTTTTGGGTGATTGAACCTTAAAGTTGAAGTTGTAATGTTGGCCAATTGACGGGGTTTTGTATTGCTATTAATGTCACATTGATAAAATGGTTATATGATAGTTATAGGCGCTAGGTATAAACAAATTGTATATACAACTAACTTTGATTATAATTTATGTTAATGATCTTTTACTGTCGAATATATTTGGGCTATATATATATGTATCAAATAGTTTTAAATTAGGTTTAGAAACATCTAGCAGCAGCAAAAAATATGAAGCAACAGAAAATCGCGAGGTTTATTAATAACCTCGTCGCCACAGCAGTACACCGAAATGCTTGACGGTGAGTATTCAGTAACTAATCTAGATTCCTTGCCTTCAACGGTCTAATACACAGACTAATGTATGACACATTAGTTAAATGAATTTGAACCTGCATGTATTGCAATTACATTTTGTGACTATAACCCTTATCAAAGCACTTTCGAAAGTAGTCTACCAAAAGAAGATTATTTCAGAATATGTCACGACATTTATTTTATTTGTTGTTCAAGACACTTTTTTCTAGTATATCCATACTACATTTGCTGTTGCCCATCAACCACAGCTGAGCTAAGCTTTTTTTTTTTTCATTTCAATGCCACTGGAACCATTTGAAACTGATGTTGGGCCTATGTCGATGAAGAAAGCGAAAACAACTGACAAGCTCAAGGCGTCACTTATACATATATGGTAGCTAAGTTGCAGTGTCATCACTGGAACTTAGCTTGTACATTAGAAGCCATATGGTGAGTTTTCATGTACCAACCAAGTGCGAGTTAGACTAGTTTACCGTGTATTCAATACAATAATAATAAAACCAAAGCATTGGATACCAATACACGAATAATGTTTTATATTTCATTTGTAATATTTTCTTTTATCGTTATAATAGTTTTATCATATGTTTTTGAACCCAAAATATAATATATTCTGCTACTAGCAGAAGACCAGGTCAGTTAAATAGGTTTTACTTTTGTATATGATAAAACCGTGTTATAAGTGTTATAAAACTGTCAAACGCGCAACTGGTTCTTTAAATGTAAGATTCTAGTTATACGGCTCCGTATCATTAGGATTAATTATTGTTTTAAAGTTATTTTGTTAGTATACTAATATAACCTAAAATAAATAAAAACAATGACATATCTTAAAGAACAAGGGCACTTATGAAGGACAAATGCTCGGTAGTTTGGAAGTTTGATTTTTATTGCGAAGGAGTAGCAAGAAATTCCGCACAGTTTTAGTATTTTTGATGTCAAATATCCAATGCGGCCGGTCAGACCGGACGTCACGCTTCACCCACCCTACATTTCATATTATAATGCCATATTTAATTTATTTCACAAACTTTCTTTATATGAATAAATTAGTAAAAAAATATTTCACATCTGCAAGGCGTCCCACGACGGCTCACTTTTTTATACAAAATACCTTTTTGGATATTGTATACTACAGAAATAATAATCGTGCCATATGTTGGACGTGTACTTGGCGCGAGACACGATTGTGTCTCCGAATTTATTCTTCAATTTCGTCTGTTAAATATTAAGTTTAAGTATAATAAGATTACCTTTTAAAATTGTATGTATATTTTTATAAATGTCAAATTTATTATTCGGTCAATCCGTATTTTTTTTATAAACAGATATTTTTCAATGGTTGTATTCTTACAGTTTAATTTATTTTAAGGGTCAAATAATGTAATGATGTATCTTACCTTTGATTTTATATTAATATTTGTAATTTAATTAACACATAAAAACATAACAAGCGTATTTTTAATCAATCGTAAGATCATAATTTTAAATTGAAATAAATTGTACTCAGAGACTCCATATAATTCATGTAAAACACAGACACCAACAGCATAGAGCTAGCAGAAGTAAACATTATAAAATATGGTTTTACATTAGATTTAGGAACGTCTAAGTAGATATCGGAAACAGCTCCACTATGTGAAGCAACAGAAATGCGCGAAGCGACGATATTATGGCGAGGACCGCCATTGCACTGACATCGCCCTGATTGAGGGTGAGTTAAAAATATTATTATTTTTTAAGTACTAACTTATAGCTTAATTCCTTACTACGAGTAGACGAACATAAGGAGAAGTTAATTATCACATAGCGATTAAGGGAATCAAAACCTATACTTTCTTCGTAGTTCAAATTTCAAAACCCGCGGAGAGCACTTATGAAGGTCAAAGTTACTAAAGCTACCAAAATAGTAATAAAATAGCAATCATGATCATCATACAGGGTGACTGGTGAGATACCTTCAATATTTGAGGATGTGATAGTTGGCAATCATATACTCGTATGATGAAAAAAAACTACGCAAAAACGTAAAAAAAGACTAGCACGTGACGCGTGTTTAGAGAGTATAATATCCACATTTCACTTATTTTAAGAGAAATTTTGGTTTTTAAGCACCTAATTTTATTACATCATTTTAACGAGAATCGAGTACCGAGTACTCTCTATAAGTATCGAAGGTATCTCACCAGTCACCCTGTATAAATTCGAGAAGCACAAACATAAAGCTGTTTGAAAAAATAATTGCGCGAACGGATGATCGTGAAATTTGATGCACAGTTAAATTTTATATGGAGAAGATATATATTTTTTATATAAAATGCATTAAAAATTAATTAAAATTTGAAAGCCAAAATTTTGAAGACATATTTTTTGTTGCTTTTAGAACCACGTCAAACTGATATCGATGAAGATAGACAACATCAATAGATGAAGTACCGGTATCCTACAGCACCAGAAATTAAAATTTGGCTTCATCACCAATCAAGTATTACCAATAGTGAGTATTTTATTGATTTCTTTAAGTACACTATTTACCAATTTTATCATTTATTAATTCTTCGCGATTCTAACTAAAGATTTTCTTTGAAAACGACACCGATGAGCTAACAAGTAAAATAAATGGTAAAAGCGATGGTAAAAGGTAGACGTGGACATCAAGTCAAACAATTCATCAGAACACACTCCGTTGTACTAGCGGTAAAAACACACAAGGAGGAAATGTATCTCCTTAGTAGTAGTTAGGGGCTTTAAACCGCTTTTGAGCTCAGGATCGTTGACAATTCTGACGGCACGTTTCTGAACCAAGTCGAAAGGCCCAAAATGGTATCCAAGTGCCCCAGCCCACAAATGGCAGCAGTACTCCATAAAGGGTCGGACTTGCGACTTATATCAAAGCTGGCGACCCATTTCCATAATCCCTTAGGGAGCCCGTACGCTGGTAACTTCGAAGACCCCGGTGCCAGATCAGAACATTTGTGCCTCCGTGAGAAACAGCAGAGTCGGTTGTGCAGTCTCGATGTGTTGGTGGACTGCTACAGACACTGGTTGCAGAAGCGACGTAACAATTATAATATCAAAATCAATCGGCTTTTGATCTTATTTATGTAATGAATATCTTCCACCTTGATAAAACATTTCACAGATGTGAATGGTTCATATCTTCATTTCAGTCAAATGCGATTCGTTGTTTCGGACACACACTTACACTGACACACAACACACAACTTCAACAATGAAGAGTTGCTGGGTTTAGTTTGCCAATTTTTTACTATATATTCGAAAATATCATAAAGATTGCGATGTTTTTTGCCATAACCGTTTTATTTCTCTTACAGGTGGTTATGAAATCGGAGGTATCTGTACACCAAGGAAAGAAATTGATCGAGACATAGTACAGTCATATTAGTCAAAATAGGGATAAAATCTCGGAATGGGAGATAGTCAGCTATAAACTTGTATAAAACTTTATTTTGACACCCTAAAACTTGTCTCAAAACCTATTTATCGTAGGGTGGCCGCGGCTTGGGGTGCATTGAGAAGCCTCCCCGTGGCGCACCCTGGGCAACGTCAGCTCCAACTGCCCACCAGGTATTGGTGGACACTTCGGGCTAGCGGCTAATTCTCACTCCCTTCGTTCCTATTCCTTTCCTTCCATTCCCATCCTAAAGAGCAGAGCCGCTCCTGGTACCTCTCCACAGAACTCTATCAAATATCATTAAAAGATTTTTTCCCTTTTACGACGTTTTAAAAAGTTTTTAAACAACGGCTGTAGAGATTTTAATCCTCTACAATATTTGTAATAAAAACGAATAGCATAAAACCCATGGGAAATGAGATATTTGCAAAAAAAGTGCAAAATATCGTTTTTTTACCGTTGGCCTTAGATATCTGTAGTCGCAGCCACCCTACGACAAGTAGCTTTTGAGATAAGTTTTAGAGTTTCAAAATAAAGGTTTATTCTAGTCTATATTTAACTATCTCCCATGCCGCAGTGAAGCCTCATATGACTGGGCTAGAGCTTCTCCGGGAAGGAAAGATTTCGAGTATCATCATCCCGAATATCCAGATCCCTTCACTATGAGAGTGTCTCATGGCTGGGTGCAGACACGTTATTTGTATAATAATTAAAATTGTATCGACTGGATAGTACGGATGTTCTAATGATAAAAGGTATTAGTAACTGATCGGGCATTATCAATTTTCGAATATTTGCCGTTTAATGTGCTGTGGAACTAGATTATTATAACGATTTTAAACTGGAAATGAAGTATTTAAGATTTTTGGTGTTTTCTAACGAGATGTAGCCTAAACCACTTTCTAAAAGTTTTCAACTGTTTTTAGAGTGCAGTGTGGAAGAGGCAAGCAAAAACTACACGAAGGTCAACTGTAATTCTCGATTATCGGCGATAGAAATATGGCCTCATACCCAATCGAAAAAAAATTCTAAGTCAACGGAAGGTACGTCATAGTATGTGATACAGTGGCAAGTGTTCTGACACTCGCAACATGCTGCTGTATCAATGGCTGCATTTTTTTATTTCATTCAATTATTAGCTTGACTATTTAGAACTTAAGTATCTGATAATAATTTCAACTTGCTGCTTCGTGAATTTTTGCCATAATGTATTTCGATAGCAACCGACAGACACTGGTTGCAGAAGCGATGTAACAATTAAAATGTCAACATCAATCGGTTTTTAATCTCATTTATACCTTCCATCTCGATCAAACATTTGCTATCTGTGTCGTTTCAGACAGACTGGGTTTACTTTGCCTATTTTTTACGATATATTCGAAATAATGTACAAGATCTCGATCCAAAAATTCAAGGCAATACGAGCTTTCTTTTTTGTAACCTCTAAAGGAAAGTCTTTGAAATTCTGATCTGCAACCTTTTTGTGTGACGAAAAAGAAATGATTGATAAACACATTCTATGCAATTCAACGGTGATGGATGAATAATTTAAATGTTTCCCTGTAATACAAACGTTTCACTTCTATCGAATGTCCTTACGACACCCTGTTTTTTGTCATAACCGATACATATTTCTCTTACAGATAGTTATGAAATCGGAGGTGTCCTTACCACACCAAGAAAAGAAATTGATCGAGAAGCGTCTCTGGGAAGGAAAGAAATCGAGTGTCTTCATCCCGGATATCTATATCCCTTCACAAGGAAACCTCTTTTTATAATAGTTGATTCCAACTACTCTTATGTACGAGTAAACTTGACGGAATTGGTGAAATCATGACTGGGTGAGTCACTTTATAAAATAACTAAAATTGTATCGACTGGATAGCGCGGATGATCTAATAAAAAAAAATAGTGGTATCTGATCGGGCATTATCAATTTTCGAATATTTGCCGTTTAATGTGCCGTGAGACCTAGATCATTATTATTATTTCTCACGGGCGACATTATTTCGCTTCGATTTTAAACAGGAAATGGAGTATTTAAGATGTTTGCTGTTTACTAACGGGATGTAGCCTAAACAGCTTACTAAACGTTTTCGACTGTTTTTAGAGCGGAGTGTGAAAGAGAGATCAGGCAGAAAATACACGAAGGTCAACTGTAATACTTGATTATCGGCGATAAAAATATGCCCTCATCCCTGATTGTATGAGGTATCTGATTGATTTTGTTTTAAAATACTATTTACTGATACCAATATTATTATTTAATAATTCTTATAGGCTCATTAAACTAGATGGGAAATACGTCCAGTGGGACATAGTACACAATCAAAACTTAAGTCAACAAGATTTCTCATTGTTACCTAACGAAGTGCAGCCTGGAGAATTTACTAAAAGTATTTGACTACTTTCAGAGGTCATCTTCATGAGGCCAAGAAACAGAAATGAGCACAAGCGTTTTTAAGAAAAGCTGCCTGAGGAAGCGAAGAAAACATACACCCATAAAACCCAAAGTGCAAAAATATCACATCAACCAAGAAAGCTACAGCAAAGCTTGTATGACGACCCATAAAAAGAAATTAAAAAAAATATATAAAATAATAAAACATATAAAAAATATATAACCTTTATATATATAGGCCAATGTAATCACTATAATAACCTAATAATGCTAAGAACGTACTATGTTTACGATATCCCTTTTGCACATTTAAGATTTATTCTTTGAATTAATTTCAATTATATTATTATTAGATAGGTAGTAATTTCCTATGCATTGATTCTCCCGCTACCTAGGTGTATGTTAGTATCGTTTATTTATTAGCAGATAAGATTTGTTTTAGATAATAAGCTTATAACCTATTGGTTATCATGCCGTTTTTGATTTTCACTTGAGGACGACGCCATCGACTGGAAATACTCGTTTTCTTATAAGTAATAACCTCACTACTACTACTTAATGGTGTACTTGTTTCTATTTTCATAACACTTGTAACATAAGTTTGTAACTATTAATCCATGTGATTTGCATATTGTACCTTTTGTAGACGTTTGGTGTTAACGACTGTAATGATATTAATTTTATATGCTTCATGGTGTGTTGTGGCAATTAGCGGATAGGATTTTAAGGTGTATTTTTCAAATCACTGTTTATTATGGTCTAATGTCGCGGTGTTTGTCAGTTAGCTTGTAACTTTTACCGTGCACTAATCTACATATATTATTAGGGTTCACGTACGGAATGAGAACAACAGAAACGTTTTGTTTTCCTATAAGTTGAGGCTAAGGTTACGTTTAATATCCAGAAAATGAACAAATGCGTGTCCACTAATGTTTTTGAAACTCAATTCAATGTACATCTTTCATCAGAGTACTACGACTAAGTAAGCTATCCTTGAATATTATGAGTTAACAAAGATACAAACGAATGATACTTTGTGACCACACCGTTCCGCTAGCACAATTTAGGCAGTGATTCCTGAGTCGTAATGATTGTTAAATGTTTTACACCCTCTGTAGTTCATGTGACAGGTTTATTAAACGTATGTATAATAAAAATAGAAAGATATTTTTATTATACCTTATCGCCCCGTCATATACAGAGATCGTCTAGCTCCGGTAATAGATAGGTATTCGATAGCAACCTACACACTGGTTGCTGAAGGGATGTAACGATTAGAATATCAAAATCAATCGGTTTTTGATCTTATTTATGTAAAGAATATCTTCCACCTCGATCAAACATTTTCTATCTGTGAATGGTTCACATCTTCATTTCAATCAAATGCGATTAGTCGTTTCGGACACACACTCACACAGACACACAACTTCAAAAAATGTGCAAAATATCGTTTATTATTAATAACTTGGGCCTTAGATATCTATAGTCGCAGACACCCCCTATGATATGTAGGTTTTGGGACAACTTCAACAATGAAGAGTCGCTGGGTTTACTATGCCAATTTGTCACGATATATCCGAAAATATTTACACCAAAGACAAAAAAAAATTGATCGAGATGACAGAAGACATGTTAGTCAAAATCGGGCAAGAATCTCGGAATGGGAGATGGTCAGCAATAAACTTGTATAAACCTTTATTTTGACAACCTACAACTTGTCTCGAAACCTACTTATCGTAGGGTGGCCGCGGTTTGGGGTGCATTGAGAAGCCTCCCCGTGGCGCACCCTGGGCAACGTCAGTTCTAACTGCCCACCAGGTATTGGTGGACACTTGGCGCTAGCGGCTAATTCTCACTCCCTTCGTTCCTCTTCCTTTCCTTCCATTTCCATCCTCAAGATCAGAGCGGCTCCCGGTACCTCTCCACAGATAGCTAACGTCAAAGGTAAAAAAACCGATATTTAGCATATTTTTTTGCAATTATCTCGTTTCCTATGGGCTTAAGTCTATTCGTATGTACCGTAAATATTGAAGAGGATTAAATACTCTATAAATTATGGAAAAAAATGCAAAATACCGTTTTTTAATAACTTGGGCCTTAGATATCTACGAGTATAGTCGCAGACACCCCCTATGATATGTAGGTTTTGGGACAACTTCAACAATGAAGAGTTGCTGGGTTTACTTTGCCAATTTTTCACGATATATTCGAAAATTTCCAAATGATCTCGATGTGTTGTGTCATAACCGATTTTTCTCTTACAGATAGATGGTTATAAAATCGGAAGTATCCTCCACACCAAGGAAAAAAATGATCAAGAAGACATGTTAGTCAAAATAGGGCAAGAATCTCGGAATGGGAGATAGTCAGCTATAAACTTGTATAAACCTTTATTTTGACACCCTAAAACTTGTCTCAAAACCTACTTATCGTAGGGTGGCCGCGACTTGGGGTGCATTGAGAAGCCTCCCCGTGGCGCACCCTGGGCAACGTCAGTTCCAACTGCCCACCAGGTATTGGTGGACACTTGGCGCTAGCGGCTAATTCTCACTCCCTTCGTTCCTCTTCTTTCCTTCCATTCCCATCTTCAAGAGCAGAGCAGCTCCCGGTACCTTTATTTTAGGGTGGCCGCGACTACAGATATGTAAGGCAAAAGTTAAAAAATAAAAGACATTTAGCACATTTTTGTGGCAAATAACATTTATTCTTTCACTTTGGCCTTACAGGTTTATACTAGTTCATAGCTCACTATCTCCCATTGCGCAGTGAGATCCCTTATATGACTGGACTAAAGCGTCTCTGGGAAGGAATGATTCCGAGTGTCTTCATCCTGGATATCTATATCCCACAACTCAGAAACCTCTTTTTATAACACTCGATTTCGACAACTCTTACGCATACAAGCGTATACCCAGGCATTTTAGACAACCCTTGATGATTCTCATGTCTTTGCTGGAATTACCGAACTCATTCCTGGGTAAGTCACGTTATTTATTTAATAACTAAAATTGTATTGTCTTGATACTACGGATGATCTGATAAAAAAAATTGTAATAATGGTAGTAATAATAGTGTCTGATCGAGCATTATCAATTTTCACTTCTATCGTTTCCTTACGACACACCCTGTTTTTTGTCATAACCGATACATATTTCTCTTACAGATAGTTATGAAATCGGAGGTATCCTTACCACACCAAGAAAAGAAATTGATCGAGAAACGTCTCTGGGAAGGAAAGAAATCGAGTGTCTTCATCCCGGATATCTATATCCCTTCACTAGGAAACCTCTTTTTAAAATTCATAGTTGATTCCGACAACTCTTAATACTTGACGGAATTGGCGAAATCATGACTGGGTGAGTCACGTTATTTATATAATAACTAAAATTGTATCTTGGACTGGATAGAATGGATGACCTAATAGAAAACATTGTGGTATCTGATCGGACATTATCAATTTTCGAATATTTTCCGTTTAATGTGCCGTGAGACCTAGATCATTATTATTATTATTATTTCTCATGCGCGACATTACTTCGCTTTGATTTTAAACAGGAAATGAAGTATTAAAGATTTTTGCTGTATACTAACGGGATGTAGCCTAAACCACTTTCTAAAAGTTTTCAACTGTTTTAGAGTGCAGTGTGGAAGAGGCAAGCAAAAACTACACGAAGGTCAACTGTAATACTTGATTATCGGCGATAAAAATAGGCCTTCGTCGCCAATCGAGTACAGTGAACCCGCGGTAATCCGACAAACGTTTTGCAGGGCAGTGTCGGACTATAGAATTTGTCGGACTATAGAGTACTGCTTAAGAGTCCCGAAATTTATTTATTTAAAATTACAGATAAAAATGATTAGATACTATCTAAAGATTGGCCTAAATAATGTTTGTGTACCCAAATTCAAAAGCAAATACTGAATTAAACAGTGGTTATTTACCAGGAACATTTATTGCTTGTGTCAAAGACACTTGAACACTCAAATATCGAATAGATTACAAACACTTTGCATTTATACTGTGCCAGTATATACCCAAATGCATATGGCCTCCAACAAATTCAACAGTGATAGGCATGTCGGATTACAGGGGGTGCCGGATTAGACAGGGGCCGTATTAGCGGGGGTCCACTGTATTACCAATTGTGAGTATCTGATTGATTTTGTTTTAATACACTATTTACTCATACCAATATTATTATTTAATAATTCTTATAGGCTCATTAAACTAGATGGGAAATACGTAAGGCAATACGTCCAGTGGGACACAGTACACAATCAAAACAAGATTTCTCATTGTCACCTAACGAAGTGCAGCCTGGAGAATTTACTAAAAGTTTTTGACTACTTTCAGAGATCATCTTCATGATCTGCACGATATGATATGGACACGAGCAGGCCAAGACACAGAAATGAACACAAGCGTTTTTAAGAAAAGCTGACTGAGGAAACGAAGTAAACATACACCCATTAGTAAAAAAACCCAAAGCGCAAAAAAATCACATCAACCAAGAAAGCTACAGCAAAGCTTGTATGACGACCCATAAAAAGAAATTAAAAAAGTATATATAAAATAATAAAACATATAAAAATTATATTACCTTTATGTATATAGGTCAATGTAATCACTATAATAACCTACTAATGCTTAGAACGTACTATGTGTACAATATCCCTTTTTCATATTTAAGATGTATTCTTTGAATTAATTTCAATTATATTATTATTAAATAGGTAGTAATTTCCTATGTATTGATTCTCCCGCTACCTAGGTGTATGTTAGTATCGTTTATTTATTAGCAGATAAGATGTTTTAGATAATAAGCTTACAACCTATTGGTTATCATGCCGTTTTTGATTTTCACTTGAGGACGACGTCATCGACTGGAAATACTCGTTTTCTTATAAGTAATAACCTCACTACTACTACTTAATGGTGTACTTATTGTGTCTATTTGCATAACACTTATATATAACATAAGTTTCTAACTATTAATCCATGTGATTTGCATATTGTACCTTTTGTAGTTCGAATTAGCGGATAGGATTTGAAGGTGTATTTTCTTTTCTTTATTTTTAAGGGTGTTTGTCAGTTAGCTTGTAACTTTTACCGTGCACTAATCTACATATATTATCAGGGTTGACGTACGGAATGAGAACAACAGGAACGGTTCTGTTATCCTATAAGTTGAGGCTAAGGTTACGTTTAATATCTAGAAAGTGGACAAATGCGTGTCCACTAATGTTTTTGAAACTCAATTCAATGTACATCTTTCATCAGAGTACGACGACTAAGTAAGCTATTCTTGAATATGATGAGTTAACAAAGATAAAAACGAATGATACTTTGTGACCAAACAGTTCCACTCGCACAATTTAGGCAATGATTCCTGAGTCGTAATGATTGTTAAATGTTATACACCCTCTGAAGTTTATGTGACAAGTTTATTAAACGTATGAACAATAAAAAAATTAAGATATTTTTACTATACCTTATCGCCCAGTAATATTCAGAGATCGCCTAGCTCCGGTAATATAGGATCAAGCATCAAATTAAGGTTATATACCTACAGTGTAGCCTCATTGCTAAATTGTAAGTATCTGTATGATTTGTTTGTTTTTTGTTTCCTAAAGAACTAACTTAAAGTTGTTGGTTTTTTTTCAGAGCTCACTGTGCGGTGGAGGCCGACAAAAGATACGAATCATCTTCCCAATACATCTTTACGTCACGATGAACACGAGCTGAACAAGAAACAGAAACAAGCGCAAGCATTACGAACAACAGCTGCATGAATAATCATAGAAAACAAAAACTCATCAAAGATTTCAACAAGCGACAAAACGTCATAAGCCAAGAAACACATATGAAACTTTATGAGTTTTCACGGGACCCGGAGAGACAGTTGCCCGTTAGCTTCATCATGTCGCTTTTGGGCTGGGGATTTTTGCCACAATGTATTTCGATAGCAACCTACAGACACTGGTTGCTGAAGCGATGTAACGATTAGAATATCAAAATCAATCGGTTCTTAATTTATGTAAAGAATATCTTCCACCTCGATCAAACATTTTCTATCTGTGAATGGTTCACATTTTCAATTCAATCAAATGCGATTAGTCGTTTCGGACACACACTCACACTGACACACAACACACAACTTCAACAATGAAGAGTCGCTGGGTTTACTAAGCCAATTTTTCACGATATATTCGAAAATATCCAAAAGATCTCGATGTTTTGTACCATAACCGATATTTCTCTCACAGATGGTTATAAAATCGGAGGTCTCCATACCACACCAAAGAAAAAAAATTATCGAGAAGATATGTTTGTTACAAACTTGTATAAACCTTTATTTTGACACCCTACAACTTGTCTCGAAACCTACTTATCGTAGGGTGGCCGCGACTTGGGGTGCATTGAGAAGCCTCCCCGTGGCGCACCCTGGGCAACGTCAGTTCCAACTGCCTACCAGGTTTTGGTGGACACTTGGCGCTAGCGGCTAATTCTCACTCCTTTCGTTCCTCTTCCTTTCCTTCCATTTCCATCCTCAAGATCAGAGCAGCTCCCGGTACCTCTCTACAGATAGCTAACGTCAAAGGTAAAAAAACGATATTAAACATATTTTTTGCAATTATCTCGTTTCCTATGGGCTTAAGTCTATTCGTATGTACCATAAACATTGTAGAGGATTATATACTCTATAAATTTTGGAAAAAAATGTGCAAAATATAGTTTTTTTAATAACTTAGGCCTTAGATATCTATAGTCGCAACCACTCTATGATATGTAGGTTTTGAGACAACTACGACAATGAAGAGTTGCTGGGTTTACTTTGCCAATTTTTCACGATATATTCGAAAATTTCCAAAAAATCTCGATGTGTTGTGTCATAACCGATTTTTCTCTTACAGATGGTTATAAAATCGGAAGTATCCTCCACACCAAGGAAAAAAATGATCAAGAAGACATGTTAGTCAAAATAGGGCAAGAATCTCGGAATGGGAGATAGTCAGCTATAAACTTGTATAAACCTTTATTTTGACACCCTAAAACTTGTCTCAAAACCTACTTATCGTAGGGTGGCCGCGACTTGGGGTGCATTGAGAAGCCTCCCCGTGGCGCACCCTGGGCAACGTCAGTTCCAACTGCCCACCCGGTATTGGTGGACACTTGGCGCTAGCGGCTAATTCTCACTCCCTTCGTTCCTCTTCTTTCCTTCCATTCCCATCTTCAAGAGCAGAGCAGCTCCCGGTACCTTTATTTTAGGGTGGCCGCGACTACAGATATGTAAGGCAAAAGTTAAAAGATAAAAGACACTTAGCACATTTTTGTGGCAAATAACATTTATTCTTTCACTTTGGCCTTACAAGTTTATACTAGTTCATAGCTCACTATCTCCCATTGCGCAGTGAGATCCCTTATATGACTGGACTAAAGCGTCTCTGGGAAGGAATTATTCCGAGTGTCTTCATCCTGGATATCTATATCCCACAACTCAGAAACCTCTTTTTATAACACTCGATTTCGACAACTCTTACGCATACAAGCGTATACCCAGGCATTTTAGACAACCCTTGATGATTCTCATGTCTTTGCTGGAATTACCGAACTCATTCCTGGGTAAGTCACGTTATTTATTTAATAACTAAAATTGTATTGTCTTGATACTACGGATGATCTGATAAAAAAAATTGTAATAATGGTAGTAATAATAGTGTCTGATCGAGCATTATCAATTTTCGAATATTTTACGATTAATGAGCCGTGAGACTTAGATTTTTTTGATTCTATGTCAACGGAAGGTACGACATAGTATGTGATACAGTGGCAAGCTTTCTGACACTCGCAACATGCTGCTGTATTAATGGCTGCATTTTTTTATTTCATAAAATTTATTAGCTTGATAATTTAGAACATAGTATCTGATAATAATTTCAACTTGCTGCCTCGTGAATTTTTGCCATAATGTATTTCGACAGCAACCTACAGACACTGATTGTCACAGAAGCGTGTAACAATTAACATGTCAACATCAATCGGTTTTTGATCTCATTTATACCTTCCATCTCGATCAAACATTTGCTATTTGTGAACCATATTTCAGTCAAATGCGATTAGTCGTTTCAGACAGACTGGGTTTACTTTGCCTATTTTTTAACGATATTTTCGAAATCATGCAAGAGATCTCGATCCAAAAATTCAAGGCAATGCGAGCTTTTCTTGTAACTTCTAAAGGAAAGTCTTTGAAATTCTGATCTGCAACCTTTTTGTGTGACGAAAAAGAAATGATTGATAAACACAATCTATGCAATTCAATGGTGATTGATGAATAATTAAAATGAATAACTAAAATGTTACCCTGTAATACAAAAGTTTCACTTCTATCGTTTCCTTACGACACACCCTGTTTTTTGTCATAACCGATACATATTTCTCTTACAGATAGTTATGAAATCGGAGGTATCCTTACCACACCAAGAAAAGAAATTGATCGAGAAACGTTTCCGTGAAGGAAAGAAATCGAGTGTCTTCATCCCGGATATCTATATCCCTTCACTAGGAAACCTCTTTTTAAAATTCATAGTTGATTCCGACAACTCTTAATACTTGACGGAATTGGCGAAATCATGACTGGGTGAGTCACGTTATTTATATAATAACTAAAATTGTATCTTGGACTGGATAGAATGGATGACCTAATAGAAAACATTGTGGTATCTGATCGGACATTATCAATTTTCGAATATTTTCCGTTTAATGTGCCGTGAGACCTAGATCATTATTATTATTATTTCTCATGCGCGACATTACTTCGCTTTGATTTTAAACAGGAAATGAAGTATTTAAGATTTTTGCTGTATACTAACGGGATGTAGCCTAAACCACTTTCTAAAAGTTTTCAACTGTTTTAGAGTGCAGTGTGGAAGAGGCAAGCAAAAACTACACGAAGGTCAACTGTAATACTTGATTATCGGCGATAAAAATAGGCCTTCGTCGCCAATCGAGTATTACCAATTGTGAGTATCTGATTGATTTTGTTTTAATACACTATTTACTCATACCAATATTATTATTTAATAATTCTTATAGGCTCATTAAACTAGATGGGAAATACGTAAGGCAATACGTCCAGTGGGACACAGTACACAATCAAAACAAGATTTCTCATTGTCACCTAACGAAGTGCAGCCTGGAGAATTTACTAAAAGTTTTTGACTACTTTCAGAGATCATCTTCATGATCTGCACGATATGATATGGACACGAGCAGGCCAAGACACAGAAATGAACACAAGCGTTTTTAAGAAAAGCTGACTGAGGAAACGAAGTAAACATACACCCATTAGTAAAAAAACCCAAAGCGCAAAAAAATCACATCAACCAAGAAAGCTACAGCAAAGCTTGTATGACGACCCATAAAAAGAAATTAAAAAAGTATATATAAAATAATAAAACATATAAAAATTATATTACCTTTATGTATATAGGTCAATGTAATCACTATAATAACCTACTAATGCTTAGAACGTACTATGTGTACAATATCCCTTTTTCATATTTAAGATGTATTCTTTGAATTAATTTCAATTATATTATTATTAAATAGGTAGTAATTTCCTATGTATTGATTCTCCCGCTACCTAGGTGTATGTTAGTATCGTTTATTTATTAGCAGATAAGATTTGTTTTAGATAATAAGCTTACAACCTATTGGGTATCATGCCGTTTTTATTTTCACTTGAGGAGGAATTCATCGACAGGAGATACTCGTTTTCTTAAAAGTAATAACGTCACTACTACTACTTAATGGTGTACTTATTTCTATTTTCATAACACTTGTAACATAAGTTTGTAACTATTAATCCATGTGATTTGTATATTGTACCTTTTGTAGTCGTTTGGTGTTAAGGAATGTAATGATTTTAATTTTATATGCTTCATGGAGTGTTGTGGCAATTAGCGGATAGGATTTCGAGGTGTATTTTTTCTAATCACTGTTTATTATGGTTTTATGTCGCGGTGTTTGTCAGTTAGCTTGTAACTTTTACCGTGTACAAATCTACATACTCGTATATTATCAGGGTTCTCATATAGTATCACGTACGGAATGAGAACAACAGGAGGAGTTTTGTTTTCCTTTAAGTTGAGGTTAAGGTTAGGTTTAATATCCGGAAAGTAAACAAATGCGTGTCCACTAATGTTTTTGAATTCAATTCAATGTATATCTTAGATCAGAGTACGACGACTAAGTAAGCTATCCTTGAATATTTTGAGTTAACAAAGATAAAAACGAATGATACTTTGAGACCACACTGTTCCGCTAGCACAATTTAGGCAGTGATTCCTGAGTCGTAATTATTGTTAAATGTTATACACCCTCTGAAGTTTAAATGACTAGTTTATTAAACGTATGTAAAATAAATAAAAAAATATATTTTTATTATACCTTATCGCCCAGTAATATACAGAGATCGCCTAGCTCCAGTAATGTAGCCTCAGGCAACAAATTAAGGTTATATACCTACAGTGTAGCCTCATTGCTAAATTGTAAGTATCTGTTTGATTTGTTTGTTTTTTGTTTCCTAAAGAACTAACTTAAAGTTGTTGGCTTTTTTCGAAGCTCACAGTGCGGTGGAGACAGGCAAAAGATACGAGTCATCTTCCCGATATATCTTCACGTCACGATGGTCACGAGCTAAACAAGAAACAGAAACAAGCGCAAGCATTACGAACAACATATGCATGAATAATCATAGAAAACAAAAACCCATCAAAGAATTCAACAAGCGATAAAATGACATCAGCCAAGAAACACACATGAAAGTTATAAGTCATATAACTTTTAAGCAATTGCATAGCTTCTATCGCGGGCCTTGAGCGTGGGGACCGAATCCAGAAATTCCATAACGAAAAAAAACCTAACACACCAAGAAGGTTCCGACTCTGAGTTTTAAATTCTGTCTCTATTGAGTAGTAGTAAAGACTCAAAATTGTATGTAAATAGGAAAGTGGATCATCATGAAGCGAGCTCGGTCCGTTCTCTATTTAAATTTAGATAAAAAAGATATACAACTACGAAATAATCGAGTTATAAATTTGATTCTTAATGTACAATTTTTAAGACTCTAATTAGTATGTATGATTGTTAGCCTCGAGCTCGTTACGGTTCTCTATTTAAATTTGAATTCGAAAATTGTCGCTCGTATTTGTTTTCAATTGTAAACTTTATTTACTAATAGATAAGTTCGTAAATTAAATGGAAGCACGACTGTGTTTTGATTTCTCCAATTCTTTATTTGAAAGTTAAGTCGTTCAAATTAAGTCAAATATTCAGATTGATTATTGACTTTATTACTAACACTTTAGGATAGTTTTTACAATTTTTAGTTTTGAATATAGATGATGCATGTTTATATTATGTTGACACCCCCCACTCCGACCGGCACAGCGGTGATACTTTTTAGTTTTTCCATCTATCGATAAATACCAGAACTTTTAATGGCTTTTTGAAATATCACGCTTGTCTCTTTAGTTCAGCAACCCGTCTTAGGTGGCATTGGTTGTATTGGAAAACTACCGTAATCAGCTGTTTGTGAGAAAGTATATAGGTGTATAGGTATTTATCATCTATGTACGATAAAAAATGCTATGCAATAGCTTTACCGCGGCAGTCTCCGAGTGCCACACGTCTTTTTTTTTATGTTTTGGTAGGCAAACGAGCAGACGTATCGCCTGATGGTAAGCGTTTACCGCCGCCCATGGACACCCGCAACACCAGAGGAGCCACAAGTGCGTTGTCGGCCTTTTAAAAAGGAGTATGCTCTTTTCTTGGTTTGGAGGTCATATCGGTCCGGAAATTCCGCAGGCGACAGCTCATTCAACAGTTTTGTTGTGCGAGGCAGTAAAGTCCTAGAAAAACGCACAGTTGTGGACTGCCAACCATTTAAATGATCGGGATGGAAATGCTGTCGTATAGGACGGTGGCGAAAAGAAGCAGTAGGTCCGAACAATTCCTCGGAACACTCCCCATAGTAAACGCGATAGAAGATGCAAAGTGAGGTCACATCTCTAAGCAAAAGGGTCCAGCCGATATAAAATATCCTGGCAGTCGACGATTTGAGTCGCTCTCCGTTGAATCCAGTCCAGAGGGAGAAGCTGGTACTGGGGTGCCTCTGCACAAAGATGAGAACAGTATTCCATGTGAGGCCTAACCTGCGCCTTGTAAAGTTGTACGGATTCGAGCGGTCGCCTTTTTTTTGGGATCGGGTGGACCAATGCTATCTTCCATGATGTCGGGACCACGCCAGATGAGTAAGAAAGCCGAAACAGTCGCGTTACGACCGGTGCCAACTCCGGAGCGCACATATTCAACACAATAGGAGGGATTCCATCAGGCCCACTCGACTTATGGATATCAAGGGACAGAAGGGCTAAGCGCACTGAGCGTTGGTAGAACCGGATATCCGGCATACAACACTCAAACCGTGGTATGGTAGGTGGTTCTTGTCCCCCGTCATCCAAAGTCGAGTTGGACGCAAAAAGTTTGCCCAGAAGATTAGTTTTATCTTTTGCGTCATGGGCCAACGAATCATTTCCCATGTCTACACACGGGTGGAAAGGATGGCTTGCAGAAATTGCCTTCGATAGCTTTAGCAAGAGACCAAAATGCACGAGTTCCCGAAGGAAGACGCTCAAGCCTCTCGCCAATTCTACCGATGTGCTCATATTTCGCCCTTGCAATGTCTCTTTTGAAGAACCTGGAGGAAAAGATGTATCCGCTGGAGATGGTATCTGCGTCTCAGTCAAGAAGAGCAAAGCCGGCTTTGCTGTCTCGAGGTGGTGGTGTACAGCATTTAAATTACTATGTAATCCCCTTATGTTGCAAAAGTCCACGGCCATCGTAGCAAGGGGTGCCATTGCATTTTTGCTAACTACGATTACTATCATTGTAGTCGAAAACATTTCTGTAATTTTCAAAAGACATTCTATTGAATGGTATTAATGAAAATTAAAAACAGCCCATGACTAACGCTTCTTAGTTTGAGTATAATAAACAAGCAACGGCAACGGCGACGGCGACGGCGACGGCGACGGCGACGGCGACGGCGACGGCGACGGCGACGGCGACGGCAACGGCAACGGCAACGGCAACGGCTACGGCGACGGCGACGGCGACGGCGACGGCTACGGCTACGGCTACGGCGACGGCTACGGCAACGGCAACGGCAACGGCAACGGCAACGGCAACGGCAACGGCAACGGCAACGGCAACGGCAACGGCAACGGCAACGGCAACGGCAACGGCAACGGCAACGGCAACGGCAACGGCAACGGCAACGGCAACGGCAACGGCAACGGCAACGGCAACGGCAACGGCAACGGCAACGGCAACGGCAACGGCAACGGCAACGGCAACGGCAACGGCAACGGCAACGGCAACGGCAACGGCAACGGCAACGGCAACGGCAACGGCAACGGCAACGGCAACGGCAACGGCAACGGCAACGGCAACGGCAACGGCAACGGCAACGGCAACGGCAACGGCAACGGCAACGGCAACGGCAACGGCAACGGCAACGGCAACGGCAACGGCAACGGCAACGGCAACGGCAACGGCAACGGCAACGGCAACGGCAACGGCAACGGCAACGGCAACGGCAACGGCAACGGCAACGGCAACGGCAACGGCAACGGCGACGGCTACGGTGTGTAAGGGTATACTCTTTCATGGCCTCTTACATCAGCCTTAGTGATAAGTTTTGTTGTTTATGCAAAATTCAAAACCATTTATTCAGTTTAGGCCCTCGGAGGTCAAAAAAACTTTTTTCACCCCCGTAGACCATGGTTTTCTACGATTACTCAAAAACAGCAGAGGTTATTTTAAGGTTTAATAGTAGACAAAAACTAGACACTTGGAGCTACAATTTCCTTTCTTTTTATTTCCTGTACAACCATTTCTCTCGAAGTTACGGCCTGTTAAAATTCGCCCAAAAATTTGGAATTTTTTTTTGATCACTTAATTTTTTCCGTTACTGTATTTATTTAAAAACTAGCTGACCCGGCAAACGCTGTTTTACCATATTTACTTTATTAAAAACTATACATAAAAAGCTATCGTACAACAATTATTATATTCGGTAGCTGACCCGACAGTCGTTGGCATTTTTTTTATTTATTTTTTTTTCTTTTTGGAGGGGAAATGCTTTGCGCATACCACCGCGCCCGGGGAGACGCGGTGGTTATGTGGGACTCCCTCTCGCAATCTCTCCTTCTCAATTAAAAAGAGAAGGGGGCCCGAGAGGTATACCCACTAAAACCCCTCCGGTGTTCCATCACACACCTGAGTGCCGAGGGTCGCGGGCATGATTCAGCTTCCGCGGGCCCCGTCTGGTCGAGGGGGGGGAGTGAGGTGTTAACTTCCCCCCCCCCCCCCCCCCCCCCCCCCCCCCCTTCTCCGACTTCTCTGAGGGGCGCGCGTGGAACACCACACGCGCGCCGCCACCTCGGGTCCTGATGTTGTAGGGGGCGACGGACGGACAGTCGTTGTCCTGTTTTAACTATGAATTCGAACTGGTATGATTAGTAAAAAGAAATCCAAAAACATAGTATTTATGAATCTAATGCTTTAAGATACACACCAATTGACTTTAATTATGATTAGGCGTTATGAATAGGCGTGATTGCTCTGAACTAACTGTGATGAACTCACACTTCTGAAAAACTAAATGTAAAAAAATTCATAAATATTCCGTATGTTGGCTGTAAAGCACTAAGTAATGATAAATTAGTTATTTTATCAATATAATTCCGACCTATGTCTTTGATTTAAATGATATTTTCAAACGACTGATATTTATGTCAAACACCATAAGGCATATACATTATAAGTGTTTATATTGTCAAAAGCGCTAAGATTACTACAATAGAAAAGTTTATATGATTTATATTTTCCACGCAACTTTCTTATATTTTTCATTCATAAGAACCTTCTCCTGATAATAACAGACACATCAAAAAAGAATTACAGAAATCGGTCCAGCCGTCCATGAGTGATGCCGTTACCAAGAGAAATAGGGATATATACAGATATATAAAATAGTACGTATAACAGCCACTACTACGATCGATACACAAATTAAACCAAAAATATGGCCGATAACTGTATAGTGAGTAAGACAGGAGACCGGCTTCGTTCTCATCCTTCATCATCTGCTTCATCTCATCACTCCGTGATGTTTGCTGGATGAGAGGTGACAACGGTCATCTATCAATCGATCAGTTATCGACCGGCGAAGGCAGAAGAACAAATTGAATTGAGAAATAATTCATAATTAAGGTAAATTATTAAAAATAAAAAAAAGTATAAATCGTGATGGAAAAATAGGGGTTGATGGTAGAGAGGTGGAAAATTAAGAGTAATATAATTTGTTTTATTCTAAGTCATGACAAAATAAAAATAAAAGTCTTGCCAAAAAAATGATTTTTTTTAAATTAACAAAATAAAAATAGGGGTTGATCGTAGTGGCTTGAAAATTCTGTGTCATCAGTCTGTTCATTTTTTATATAAATTTTATCCATTCTGGCTTTAAGGCTATTTTATAATATCAATTTAACATAATTTTATATTTAACAATTACAAAATACTTAATATAGATAACATTCATAAACAAAACCAAAGAAAAGAAATAACAAGACTACAAAATACAAAATAACAATAATTACTTACAACTTAAACAAGAAAATTAGAGGTGCACTGTGCAGAGAGTAGCTATTTCCATACATTTTTATCTTCAATATAATGAAATACCTTGTAATACGCTTTGTCTTTCAAAACTTTCTTAATATCATTTTTATATTTATGATCAGATGTTTTGGTTACTGACAGCGGTATCTTATTATAAAATCGAACACAATTGCCAAGAAATGACTTGTTTACTTTAATTAGTCTAAAGTATGGAACAACTAACTTCTCTCTTTGTCTTGTATTAATATTATGGATATCCAATTTTGACTCAAACATTCCTATGTTTCTACGTATAAACATAAAATATTTATTTCTCTAAAAAAATCTCTTAATGATTCACGGGGACCCATACTGTAAATTGCACGAATTGCTCTTTTTGTATAATAAATATTGATTCTATATCCGCTGCTGCTCCCCAAAACAAAATACCATAGGACAAGAGGCTATGAAAATATGCAAAATAAACTATTTTGGCCTTCTCAACATTCGTCAATTGTTTAATTTTCCTAACAGCAAACACCGTGACACCAAGGTTTTATATATAAGAGATGAATGTTTGTCCTTTATAGAATCGTAAACTATGCAACGGATTTTGATGCAGTTTTCAGCAATAGATAGAGTAATTCAAGAGGATGGTTTATAACCAGGATTGAAAGCGGGCAAAGCCGCAGGGCCCAGCTAGTTTACAAATAAATTATGACAGCTCTTTTGTGAAGTGTTGTACCTACGATACCGGTTTATTGAATCGTAACATCTATATATATAAAAATGAAACCCTATTTCCCTTGGTCACGGCATCACGCATGGACGGCTGGACCGATTTCGCTAATTCTTTTTTTGTTGTGTTTATTATTGTCACGAGAAGGTTCTTATGAAAAATGAGAAGATTGCGTGGAAAATTAGAAAATTTAAGAAAACGTAACAACTATATTAACCATATTATTTCTAATGTAACCTTACCGCTTTGGCAATATAAACTCTTATCATTTCATCACCTTATGGTGTTTGACATAAATGTCAGCCGTTTGAAAATATCGTTTAAAACAGAGGCATGGGTCGGAATTACGTTGGTAAAATAATTAATTTATCATTTCACAGTCAATTCAGTGGGAATGAATATTTATGAAATTTTTTACACTTAGTTTTTGAGACTGTGTTCTTCACAGTTACTTCAGAGCAATCACGCCTCTTATTAAAAGTTTAATTGTCAAGAACAATAAATACTATGTTCTTGGTATTCTATTTTTATTAATGATACCAATTCGAATTAAATATTCATTGAAGAAAGGAGAATGTCTGCCGGGTCAGCTAAATCCCTATCCCTACTATCTAATATATAAAAATTCTCATGTCGCGTTGTTTGTTACCGTACTCCTCCGAAACGGCTGGACCGATTTGTATGAAATTTTGTGTGCATATCGGGTAGGTCTGAGAATCGGCTAACATCTATTTTTCATACCCCTAAATAATATGGGTGACCCACCCCTAAATACTTTAAAAATTTTTGACATCAATTTTTATTTTTATTTTATCACCCTTCTACAAACTACTACGGTTTTTTAATCACGATTTTTATATTATTCTGTTCCATCCACAGATTCGCAATAGGGTTGCAAGATGACAATCGAATATAATAATTGTACTACAATACACTTTCATGTATAGTTTATAATAAAGTAAATATGGCATAACAACGTTTGCCGGGTCAGCTAGTCATATTATACTTTTCAGAGTGACTTATTTTAAAAAATTTACACTTGATTTTATTTCCGATAGTGGCGTGGTAGTTGAGTAGTAGAGTTCTTAGTGCAGAGTTCGTCCGGGGAAGTACTACCTAATCAATTTCTGCCGTGAAGCAGTATTGCACTTGTATTACTGTGTTTCGGTTATTCGGGTACGGGGACCGGTGAAATTACAGGCACATGAGACTTAACAACTTCACGACGCAGGGTCGACAACCCATTGGCAATGCCCCTGGTGTTACAAATGTCCATAGGCGACGGTTACAATCAATGTACCGTCCGCTAGTTTGTAGGGCTTTGTGGTAAAAAAAAACATCAAAATTTTAAAATTGGAATAAGCTGGCAACTCACGTAATGTCTTATCTCAGAGATTAAAAGACAGACAAACTACAGTGCTTTACTGCAACCTTTATAATTATTATAAGAACCTAGTACTAAAAACCGAATAGTCAAATAGTTGATTTTAAATTGTAAGTTCCCTAAACGCATACAGGACTGCCTAGCCGTAAAAAAATAGAATTTGATGTAACGCGTTTACTTCTGCTCGCAGCCAAGGCAAACATTTATTGACATGAGCCTGGGGGGTCGAAAATCATAACTATACTCACAGCTCTTCAAAATTTAATTTAAATTCCAGGGTTTCACCGCCGCCCTGCCATCCGAGGGATCACGATTAAGCAAGAACTTGGCGCTTTGGACGAGATATTACAACAGATGCAGAACGAGTTGCAGCCGCCTCCTGGATCCAGTCTATCACAGATGCCGTTTCATGCTGTGTTACTATTAAATAGTCTAAAGCATACCTGAACTCCAGACCACAAAGAAGAGCTAGCGTTAATTCTAATGATGTGATGGAGTTCCGTACTAGATCCACAGACCATATTATGCCATTTATCATCAATATTAAAAAGATTGATTAAGACTCCCCTTAACGTGAAGATTTGATCTTCTACTTTGGCAATAGATTGTTGTCAAACTAAATAATTCTCGCCTAATCGGTGTACTATTTAGTGACCTGTTACGACACCCGAATAGTTGAAGAAAAAGAATTTGTAGCCTACTCTGTCCCGCATGATGACGGATTTGATTGAGACTTGAGTGATAACGCTGCCAATATTTCTTCGGCAATAAGGTCGGATTGGCGTCATATACCTAGACAAAACAGGAGAAAGAGAGAAAGAGAGAGAGAATATGTACATATAGAAAATAATTATTGTAAATAAGCCTTGATTTGACAAGAACTAATTAGTAAATAACCACTTATTTTGAAATACGCCAGTAGACGATGTAATTCTTGTAAAATACATAATTATTATTTCATCATATTTCATTTTAAAGCTTTTCTAATGGTCATCTAGATTGACAGTCCTAAGCCTGTTGAAGTATGAAGGAAAATCAATGGTGTTATATATAGTTATTATAGTAGTATAGTTATAATATATTATTCCAGACTATTATTATAATCTATAATAGGTATGTACCAAATATAATTAAAACATTTTCAGTAGTTTTTACGTGAAAGAGGAACAAACGTCCATACATTAGTAGAATTTAAATGACTTTTGAAATAAATCAATGTTAGCAAGTGCTAAGGATGAAGAAAAAATTATGAATTGCGAACCCTACCTACTATGGCAACTAACAATTTATCTTTATTTTACAATATTACTAGCTGACCCGACAGACGTGGTCCTGTCTGAACTTTGAACATTGAATTCGAATCTTCCGATTGAATCGACTGTGTGCACTAAGAAATAAGCATAAATTAATTTATTAATGTAATTCCGACCCATGCCTCTCTTTAAAACGATATTTGCAGCGCGTTGAATACGCGCTGCAGTCAATCTTGCAACTGTCAAACGCCATATACATTAGAAACGTGAATATGGTAGTCAGGTTTTCTTAAATTTTCTAAGTTTCCGCGCAACTTTCTTAATTTTTTCTTTCATAAGAACCTTCTACTGACAATAAGAAACACAACAAAAAGATAATTAGCGAATCGGTCCAGCCTTCCATGCGTGACGCCGTGACCAAGGGAAAAAGGGATCCATTTTTATGACTGGCGATCATATATGATGAAAAAAAATAACATTAAAAATAAACATTAAATTACTTCTTAGTAAACAGTACACCGAGAGTCCCGTATTTACCTGCGAGATTCTTGGATACACGCAGCGCGCTATCAACACAATACAAAGGTACGTATACTGTACAGCTGTTGCCTACCTACATCAAGACTTCTCCCCATGTATGATCCCCATGAGCATGAGACGTTTTCCCTTCATACTTTAATCCTAGCTTAGGACAGGCAAAAATACCTAGGTAATCACTAATTTGTTGACTTAATAAAGTGTAGAATGTAGACAATAGAATTTGAGAAAAGGTTAAATCTACAGGGCCTCTGAAAAGTTCAAGAACCTTGGTATTTTCGATTATGTACGATTGAATTTAATTAAACTACCTACCTACCTTCAAGTTGTTCTAAATGTGTACCGCCTCGTGTGATGCATAGTTCGGCACGTTTACACATATTGTCTTTTGACTAGATCAACTTTAACAACAAACACCGCGGCGTGTTAAGAGAGTATAATATCTACATTTCACTTATTTTTAGAGAAATTTTGGCCAAGAATTAAGTACCTAATTTTATTACATCATTTTAACGAGAATCGAGTACCGAGTACTCTCCATAAGTATCGAAGGTATCTCACCAGTCACCCTGTATAGACCCTGTATACTGTAAAATAAAATAAAACATTTGGAAAAAAAAAATTAAAATTCGATGAGAGACGTTTGACGTAAAAATATTGACTTGTTCATAAACAAGGTAAGAGAAGGCCCAACTACGCCATTTATATGCCAGGGGATTGGTGGAAAATAGGCATATATTATTAATATCAATAGAATTTATTTTAGTATTTTATTTGTTACTTCATAGGTTAATAAAACATAATTTTCTTGTTTTAATATTAATAAAGAAATAAGAAACAATTCATTTATTTATTTACTTACCTACAAGAAACCAGTGTATAAAACTTTATGAAAATATTTTTTTTCAAAAAGGCTTCACAAACATTACATTCAAGCAAAATTGCAATTTAAATATCTCTGCCTACTAATTAATTACTTAAGATTCTGTATCAGCAGCTATGCTATGGGACATAACACTATGAAAAAGGCTTAAATAGAAGCAGTGGCTTAAGTGGTTTATACGATAAAAATCATATTTAGATATGACATCCTCGTCGTAATTGATTGAAAAAAAACTCACCTGCTTATGAGATCACTAACTAAATCATCATGTTGTGTTAGCTGCTGTGTAAGTGTGGGTTCCAAGTGACCTATTTATTTCATGAGCTTCGCTTTGGTTTAACTTGGAAGCTGGTAGCGCTGCTCAATCACGAATATTATAACTAATTGACTCAACCGCAGCCTTGCGGAAATACGTTTTAAGATTATACAAAAGACAAATATCTAGTAACAAATTCCGCAGAATCTCCTTCTTTGTCAAATCCCAAGCAAAGAAACTCAACAGGAAATCGACAAGTATTTCACTTCTACACGAATCATCAACAGGACGTAATAGACCCGCTGTCACCTACTCTACGAACGAGCGCCGCAGACGTGCTACCTCGCCGACCGCCGGACAGAAAGTGAGCCGCTGGTAGCTCTTACACCACACGCACAATAGACGGTATCCAAGCTACGGTTGGAAGCTCTTCGCCATCCACCGACCACCGTATTCGCCAGACCTTGCACCCACGGAAGACTTTTCCAATTTTCTACTTTTTCAATTATTTTTTAATACTTCGTTTTCTAAAAAGTTAATAAGTATACTCGTACTTGTAACTACTATGCACTCAACGGTAATTAAAAAAAGAAATTAAGTGCTTGCCTGTTTATGATCAGGTGGCCAAGTGTAAAGAAAATTCCAGGATATTTAGGTATTTATTTATAAGTATAGGTTGATAAGTCGACTAGCATATTATTATATATTTATTTACAGTTTATTTTTTTATAATTTTTAAGTATTTGGATTTTTTAGCATAATAACCCACTTTATTAACCGACTTCAAACAAGGTTTACATTCCTATTCTAATGATATTGAAGCAGTTTTTCAGAGCCTGAAAACAGGGATAAAACGACATCGTCTGAAAATGAATTTAACGCCCCCGAAACCCCCTGCATACTAAATTTAATGAAAATCGTTGGAGCCGTTTCCGAGATCCTAAGTATATACAGGAATTGCTCGTTTAAAGGTATTAGATAGATAGATAACACAACTTAAGCCTCTATTGCATGAATAATTATGAGAAGATGGAAAAATAATATTACCTACACCGAAAATAATAGTTCTAAGTAGGCAACTATCTTATATAGGTTTTTTTTATATTAGCAAAATAGGGTTCCTTTGACGCACCATCACTTCGAAACTACTGAACATACGCGTAGGCTATCTTCGTATATACCTATCGAAAACGCGAGTGAAACCGTGGTGGACAGCTAGTCGTAATATAAATAAACCGGGAATTTGACACATGGTGAACGGAAGGAATGTCGAACCATTTTCCACTTCGGGAAAGGAGCCACGTTATCAGAACGGACGTTCTGTTTTGGCGTTTGGACGTTTCATGACTTTTCAGAGAGTATAGATGAATCTGGTATGCAGCGGTCTGCATGGAGTGCCACCTCGGCTTGAACTCGGTGTTCCCATAATGCTACGTGGGCGGCCACCTTTATTGGCAGTAACATTCGGTGGATTAATGGTAATAATGTGTACTCGTAAAAATTAAAACCAATTTCCTAATAAAAAGTCGCTCTCATACAATTCCCAAGAAATTAATACAAACTCACTGTACCTGTAACTCGTTTCACTATGACAGGCCAGTTGGCTTGGTGGCTAGGGACTCTGACTGCCAAGTCGTAGGTCTAGGGTTCGATAACCAGACAGGGCAAACATTTGTGTGCATAAACATATCTGTTTGTTCTGTGTCTGGGGCAAATATATAAGTATGTATTTAGAAAAAACAAAGTAGTATTATGTAGTATATGAGTTATCTGGTTTCCATAGTACAAGTTCTGCTTAGTTTGCGATCAAATCGCTGTGTGTAAAGAATGTCCTCGGATATTTATTATTTTTACAATATTAAAAAAATGTTTTAAAGGGACATATTTCTTTAATAAAATACCTAAAGACATGCAAGCTAACAAACGAATTGCTCGCCTGATAAGCTATTCATTGCAGTATTTTATTGCAGCCATTTATGTGGTAAATTTATTTAATCTATACAATAGTACATATTACGACACAAGTCATACAACACCATCGTCTCAAGTTGTTAACCATAAATAGTTTATTGCGAGAACGTAGTTTACGTTATGGTGTCCTTAATATAATTTCAAGCTCTTACATTCTACCATGTCAATGGTGTGCAACATTAATCTTAAGCTATTATTATTCTGTTAATTTTAAAATGTAAAATAAAAAAATTAATATAATTATAAATAAAACTATGTAGATAAATATTACAAATGGGCGACCAAATAAAATTATATTATAATTATTATTATTATACGTCTTTCTTCAACAGTTACTAATTGATATTTTTCAAGAAACAGCTTAAGTGACAAACAGCAATTGAAACATTTACAATACACACAGCGCAAGAACTTTTTCTGATCATTTTCGAGAGCTCAGTTATATTTGATATAATGTGGGTTCCACATGGGCACAGCATATTCCAATCGAGATCGAACTAATGTTTTATACAGATAAAGGCATGTAGAGCCGTTTAAATTTTTTGGTTGAGCGCATAACAAAACCATACATCCAAAAGCCTTACTTATTATACATTATTAAATTTTAATTCGTTCTAGGTCTAGTAGCAATAGGCGTTATGCAGTTCTTAAATTGATACAAGTGCAAAGAACGGGGTATGGTTCGCATCAGGTGGAACTAGTGGCATTGGCGCAATCGAGGTTGTACTGTAATTTATATTGGTAATAAATAGATCCAATACCTTCGCATGTTTAAACTTGTTTATTTGAAAACCATTCAATTAATTTATGAAATTAATTATATTTTATTGGATAAACAATAACTACTGTTAATTTTAGGTTCTAAATAAGTACCCTACTACGATAAACTTAGTCAAATCTGTCCCAGTAGATTGGAAAACGGAAGTTAATAAATCGAAATGTGATACTTGAACATCCGGACTTACGTTAGGCGGAATATAGACGGCGCTTAAGTAGTTACAGTAGTGGTTACGTGTGCGTAGCTCGATGAGTAAGTACGTCATCGACCAATGGCAACAGCGGTGGCGTGCCGGGTGAGACAGGCGACCGAGCCGCTGCAGCCACACATGGTGCCTCTCCCAGACCTCGCTGTACTTGCCACCAGCACGCCGCCACCATCACACCGACCGCACAATGCACGGTTTCGGTCACATCGAAAAACTTCATAACTTCAATCCACAACCTCAGTATCAAATATATCCTCATACATCCAGGTCTCTGTCAGAATAATAACATCGTAATTGTGCGATAATATATTCATAGATACAGTGTGCAAATTTGTGTTCAACCCCCTATAATTTTGGTAGAACAATGATAATTTAAATTCATCCATTAGGCCTGAGGACTAAGACAGTATGGCAGTATTGTGGTATATTGTAGCTAATGGTATTAACGGTATATAAACTGTTAGTATAATTGGTATTTTCCAAAGTAGAGTACACACATCTAACTGCCTCAAATGTATGGCTTTGTAGTGCCCAGGTCAAAGTAGCATACAAAATAAAAAATACACATAGTTATAGCTGCGCCCATTTCAAAATGCAGAATAAATACTAAGATGGAAATAATAACATCATAAAGCTTAGAATAACAAAATTAATAAACTTGTTTACGTGTACGCCTGGGTGTTTTTTATTTATTTTGGTTATTAGTTCATTGCTACAGTAATAACAACTATAACACCAAACGCTGTGGTCAGGGTTAACGCTTACAGAAGAATAATAGCTGCCATACCGCAACCTCAAGTGAATACGTTTAATTATTTATTTATTCATAAGGAACACCTACAACATACATATGAAATATACACGATACAAATTAATTATCAGTATATGTATGTCTCTTACAGGTTTACACAGCATTCACAGAACTATTGAAATGATATGAGAAAATGTCGAACTTTGCTTACAATGCTGAATCAAATATTTTCTTACATAAATATAAGACAAAGCAGATGACAATAACTAAAAAATACCATTAAGGTTCCAGGAAGCCGCACCGTATTATTTAGAGACTTTTTACGTAATCTTTTTAGTATCCTGGGATGAGCGGAGCAATAGCTGGTGGGGTGTCTGATTGGTGAGCATTATAATCATATTTATATATTGTTTATACATGTATCTACGTTATTACATTATACATACATACATTGCCTTTTATCATCTGTATTATAACAAATAAATGAATATATATTCTAGAACATATTTCACACGCGGTCTTCTGATTTCAAACTAAGCAGAGCCTGTAGTATGAAAACCAGGTAGCGCCATATATTACATACAAATACATTAAGACATGTTATATTAACAGCGAGCTATGGAGAGAGCGATGCTCGGAGTCTATCTGAAGGATCGTATTCGAAATGAAGTCATCCGTAAGAGAACCAAAGTCATCGGCATAGCTCTAAGGATTAGCAAGCTGAAGTGGCAGTGGGCTGGTCACATCTGCCGTAGAACCGATAGCCGTTGGGGTAGACGTGTTCTTGAGTGGAGACCACGGCTTGATAAACGTAGTGTAGGGCGCCCTCCGGCTAGATGGAGCGATGATATACGCAAGCTGGCTGGCAGCGGTTGGAAACAAAGAGCTGAAGATCGAGCTCAGTGGCGTGCCATAGGTGAGGCGTATGCCCAGCAGTGGACGGAGATAGGCTGATGATTGTGATGTTATATTATCTATGTTAGCATATTACTCATTACCTTTAGTCCAGAATTGGTCATTTGCACAAGAGACGGAATGTTCATCACATTGCACCGTGGGTGTTAAAATATCTTTGGTGGTATGTGGGTCTCAGTTCTGATGCCTCTGGTAGGAATGATATATTGATCTCTACTGTACCTCTTAGTGATTAATGTACGTAAAGATATATATATTTTATAGACACACCCAGACATCCCTACTTCCCTACATCCCTACTTCTATACTAATATTATTAAGATGAAGATTTGTATGTAAGTATGGATGAAACTTGGCACATAGATAAAACATTTCCTGGAATAACATATACGCTGCTTTTTATCTCACGAAAATGAGATATCTCTCGGGAACGCGAGTAAAACCGCGGGGGACAGCTAGTATATTATAAATGTGAATATAAGTTTGTTTGTTACGCTTTCACGCGAGAACTACTCGACCGATCATCATCGAACTTTGTACACATATTCTTGGAGGTATACGAAGTAACATAGTATACCTTTTGTGTCGGAAAAATGTTACATGCCTCGGGAACGCTGATGAAACCGCGGGGAACAGCTAGTAGTGTAATGAAGTCCTCCGCCGCGGCTGGCTGCGTGGCTGGTCTGTTGGCTATAAACTCAAAAACGACTAAATGGATTTTCCTTAATTGTTTTCCTAATTGACGATAGTTCTACGTGATAACGTCATAAATAAACATTGATGAAAAATTGCCTATTCAATGATTGAATGAATTATTATCACTGAATTATCATTATTTTGTATACAAATGAGTTAATTGAATTTTTTTGTATATATTTTTGAATTAAGCATAGAAAAGTAACAAAAAAAAATATATTTTATTGTTTAAAGAGCGTGGGGTGCTCTTTAATATATATTATCAAATTGATAATCCTTCTACTCATATACTTCAATCAAATATGTATACCTATTGACACCATGCACCCCCACGCTTATTAACAATAAAAAAAAATTTGTTCTTATCTACACTACTCATAATTCAAACTATAAAAAAATATAGTCTAGTTTTTAGTTGTATTTTCCATAAAAGCGTGTATATTTTTTTGCTTTTTTTAAACTATTATTTTACACATTATTGTTTAGTACCTGGTTGCCCCCTGGAGCTTTGCTCGGTATTTTTTTTTTTGGTAAATTATGTATAGTGTTGCTTAACAACGCCATCTACTGGAGTAGCTTTTATGTTGTTGTGTCGATAAAACAGTTAATGTCAAGAAGTAATTTATTTCAGGTTATGTTTATGTCAATTATCGATAAAATTGATCATTTAAAACACGGATATAACGACATTTTCTGAAAATGAAACCTAGCTAGATCGATTTATCGCCCCCGAAAACCCCTGCATACTAAATTTCATGAAAATCGTTGGAGCCGTTTCCGAGATCCTAATTATATATAGGCATATATAAATATATTATATATATGTATAATTATTTTAATAATTATTAATTAATTGCTCGTTTTAAGTATTAGATTTATGTTATGATTTGTAAGTTCTTGGCATTCCTGACAAATTTCGAATCTCTCATCTGGTCAAATATTAACCCAAGTAAATAGTCGATGATAAGTTCTATTTGTAGAAGTTCGCGGAAACTTCTCATGTCAGGAATTCCGGGAAATTTTAAATCAAAGTATATGAAACAATGGTATGCAAAGCGCCACCTTCCAATATGTGTCGGAATTTTAATAGTTGACGTTCTCCTTAACCACCCCAATAAAAGTTTCCAAAGTTTGTTCATAGATGGCGTTATACTTTGAGGGATGTAACCTTAACCTCAAAGGTTTTGGATGTAGTTCTCAGTTTTCAGAGAGATGGCGCCTAAAAACAGAATATGTAAGTTATTAACAGCAAGTTATCAATAGCAAGGGCAATGGAAAGTACAAATCTTACCATCATAATAAATGCCATAGTTTGGATGGAGGTTCGTTTCTCTATCACACCAGAACACAACAGAAGGTATAGGATTCATAGGTTTACTATGAATCCCGAATATAACATCGGAATCGCGGGTGAAGTCGCGGGGGACAAATTGTACCACACGGATTATAAATTTTCCACGGGATAATAATATAAAAAATCTATCAGTCTTTTATTATTTTTTCTAATTCATGCCAGGCCTATTCAGATAATCCAATCTTCTACGGCAAAACGTCGCAACTTAGCCTCAGAGAGCTTACCTCTCACGTGATTATGTAGTTACTAAAATTAGTTTATTTTGCATATTTTCATAGCCTCTTGTCCTATGGTATTTTATTTTGGGGAGCAGCAGCGGATATAGAATCAATATTTATTATACAAAAAAGAGCAATTCGTGCAATTTACGGTATGGGTCCCCGTGAATCATTAAGAGATTTATTTAGGGAAATAAATATAATGACATTGCCTTCATTATATATTTATGAAAATATAATGTTTATACGTAGAAACATAGGAATGTTTGAGTCAAAATTGGATATCCATAATATTAATACAAGACAAAGGGAGAAGTTAGTTGTTCCATATTTTAGACTAACTAAAGTAAACAAGTCATTTCTTGGTAATTGTGTTCGATTTTATAATAAGATACCGCTTTCAGTAACCAAAATGTCTGATCATAATTTTTTTTTTTTTTTTTATTTTAGCTTTATTAAGTATTTTGTAATTGTTAAATATAAAAATATGTAAAATTGATGTTATAAAATAGCCAAAAAGTCAGAATAGATAAAAAAGAATTTAATAAAATAAAAAAGAATGTAACCTTGCTGAGTTTCTTGCCGGTTCTTCTCAATTGAAGGCTGACTTCCGAACCGGTAGTAGCTTCAGTAACTTTAAATTTGACCTTCATAAGTGCCTTCTGAGGGCCTAAACTGAATAAATGGTTTTGAATTTTGAATTTTTTGAACTAAAAGAGACAGCATAGAGTCCGCGACGAAACATCCTCGAGCTAGGGTAATATTTCTTACAGAATCGAATCCTTGATCATTTTATCTCCATATCTCCGAGTCCTTCGTTAACTACGCAAATACGTGAGAGGGCTGCTCTCCGAGACCACATTGCAACATTGAAAATAATATTGTGATTCTATAACTGAGAATATAGAATCCTGAAACCGAAAAGGCAGTTCTGTTTGTTTTAGACTAGTAATAATATGTAGTCGCCTAGTTCTAAAACGAAAAGTAGGTATATTGTTTTATTTTTTGATAGAAGACTTGCTACCTACTTGTAATATGACAAGAAAAATAACAACAATGTCAATTTGGCAGTTTACTAAACGAATGGTTATTTTGTTGTTTTCTGGCAGTGAAACAAATAATTGTCCATGAATAAAATAATAGCTTTTTATCTATTATACTTCCCTGCTATGATTCATGGCCACCCGACATCTATATTTTGTATAATAGCGACTGAGTTTTGTGAAAGATTTTCGTTTTGTGGACTGAGAAGTAAGTGCAAGTATTTGGGGGTCTAAACATAGAAATAGACATACATAACCTTTGCATGTTTCTTAATTGGGTAAAGAATCTTATCAACACTGCCATCATCAATCTAAATGTGAACTGCTGGATATTAGAAGAAATAGTAGTGCGTCGTTTGAAGCAGCAGAGCACTGTATCGTTAACTTCTGGCTTTGGTTAGAACAAAACAATTGAGGCTTGTGCAATTATGCTATGAGGGGTGGAAATTTGACACGAGCTAGTAAGGCTACCTTAAACCCTAAGAGACCTTCCATGTTCCATTAACTATTATTATTTTATGTAGATCGCACTTTTCCTTGCTTCGAAGCCAATTGATTAATTTGCATTGAAAAATTATGTAATTATTTGGACCGATGGAAACTGGAATATAGAAATCTCAGGAATAGCAGCGGCTTTAATAAAGAGCTTGAAGCCTGCTCCGGCTTCAGCTGAGTCAGATAATATAAATGTATATAATTATATACAAAAACTTAACGGCAGATATTCTTAGACAAAAAGATGAAATATTTTTATCGCGGAAAATATTAAGATTCTTTAGAAACATGTTTGAAATAGGACTAAGTTTTTTTTTTGTATACCCCTTGCCGACAAACAAGCAGACGGTCCACCTGATGGTAAGTGGCCTATTGACATTTGCAACACCAGGGGCATCACCAATGCATTGTCGACCCTGAGACGAGGAGTTGTTAAGTTTCACCGGCCCCCTTACCTTTCTAACCGAAACACAGTAATAAAGTCCACTACTGCTTAACGGCAGAAATGGGTTAGGTGGTAGTACTTCCCCGGACGAACTCTGCACTAAGAGCTCTACTACTCTAATAAACGTTGGAACGTTTACAATAAATGTAGGATTGCTTCTAACTAATTATCCTTTTTTTACAGCTATTTTGTCGTTATATCTAAGGAATGTGCTATGTCTGCACGAAAATGCTGCTACAGTGGTATACCACATATTTATTATGATGTGCTATACAATGCCACTTGTGGGCGCTATATTAGCCGATAACTTTATAGGACGATATAAGTAAGTTTCTTTGACTTTTGCGTAACTCTTTTTAGTCCATACATAAAGTACATGTGTATAGTACAATATATACTACCTTTTTTAATTTATACGGGGAGCATTTGTATGAGGGATGGAAGGTAGTAGGATATTAAGAAATAAAGTAGTAGAAAATTCGGAGTTCATAAAACGCTGGATGCAGGCGGCTCTAGACCGTTCGAGTTGGAAATCCAGGGGGAGGCCTATGTTCAGCAGTGGACATCCTTGGGCTGGTATGATGACAGAAGTTTCACTTCTTCCGCGTGTTGATTGATACAAGCACTCCTTTTTATTAAAAAAATATCTAGAGATTTGCAAAGTAAGCGCAATTTTTGAAGTGGAACTTATTTAGGCGCACCTCGAGAAAGAAAAAAATATTATTGGTATGGATATGACGTTTGGGGACAGAAATGGTTGGTTAATATATAGTTAAGTACAAAAGTTAAGTAGTTCTTTAAAATATTTAAATTAAGATTATTATAAGTAAGTTTTATTTTTATTTTTGAAGTAAAACTTCTTTAGGCGCGACTAGGGAGTAACTCAGATTTTTTTTCTGACGGAAGTAACGTTCTGAAAAATAATGTATAGTTTATTTATGGGAGTAGTCTTACTATGCTCTGTGCATGTATAATATGTATATAATTTTCAGTCTTATATTATAATAATAGTTATTGCATTAGTTCATTTTAGTTTATATTCTGTTACTTAAAAGTAATTATATTGACATTTTAATTGTTTTCTTCTGTTGTCCGTTTTTTCTCATCAAATACTCTAATGGCTATAGAAGGCAAACTTAAAATATGGATCTAATCCACGTGTAGCTAGCTATACACATATATGTATTGGTAACACTGCGAATATACAACTGCTGTATAGTTACATTATGCATTGTTTACATGAATAACGTGCAGTTGGCCGAAAATATTAAAACCTCACATTTTGTAATAAATAATTTATTAATAAATTTTCTGACGATTGCGACATTCAATAATATTCAATAACAAGGTTATATTGACATGTACTGATCTAACCTTAAATGAAATGGCGGAGTCCCAGGAACCTTTTACTCTTTCTTCAAAGGGAGAAGTTAGTTGTTCCATACTTTAGACTAACTAAAGTAAACAAGTCATTTCTTGGTAATTGTGTTAGATTTTATAATAAGATACCGCTGTCAGTAACCAAAATGTCTGATCATAAATTTAAAAATTATATTAGGAAAGTTTTGAAAGAAAAAGCGTATTACAAGGTAGTTCATTATATTGAAGATAAAAATGTGTGGAAATAGCTGCTCTCTGCACAGTGCACCTCTAAATCTCTTTTTTAAGTTGTAAGTACCTAACTATTGTTATTTTCTATTTTGTAGTCTTGTCATATTTTTTTTTGTTTTGTTTTTTAACGTTACCTATAATAAGTATTTTGTAATTGTTAAATATAAAATTATGTAAAATTGAAGTTTTAAAATAGCCAAAAAGTCAGAATAAAAATTTATATAACAAATAAAAAAGAATGTAACCTTGCTGAGTTTCTTGCCGGTTCTTCTCAGTTGAAGGCTGACTTCCGAACCGGTTGTAGCTTCAGTAACTTTAAATTTAACCTTCATAAGTGCCCTCCGAAGGCCTAAACTGAATAAATGGTTTTGAATTTTGAATTTTTTAATAAATAAAAATGTTATCTATCCATGAACATTTTTCGACTTCAATCAACAACGCGTTTTGGTACAACGATAGATGCTGTATTTTCAAGAAAAATAGCAAATTTAGAAAGTAAAATTTACGTTTCACATTATAGTTACTACAAACCTATAATTTCATACATACAAAATTATTATGACATTCAAGTATCTATTTCGAGTGAATAATATTAATATAACATTTGAATAGTCTTTGTAAAGCACATGAATAATAAATATAATTAAATTATAATATGATTAATCTTTTAATTTTATTAAGTTTTACTTCAATCGCGCGTAAAGGTTACACGCACACATTTTTTTGAAGAAAAGCGGCTTGGTACATTTACAAAACGATGGTGAAAGTATAAAAACTGTGTCACAGACACCAACGCCCTCCTCCGTTACATACAATATTGAGTTCCAAATATTTCTTTAACGAATACAAATTAAAACAATTATCTAAATACTTTAAAGTCAAAAGTAGGTAAGTATGTTCAGTTACATACTCATAGAATATATATATTATAGTAACATTATACATTTTAATATATATAATTTTATAGATTATTAAAACTAAAATGATGGCTAAACAACTACTGGCTTTTGTTAAGTTATACTTACATATTTCTAAATGACGGTTATTTTATTTAACAAATTGACAACAACAAAGTGAAAGTACATCCTTTTGAACCATCCTTTTAGTTTGTGGAATATTAACTATTCGGTAAATGAAAATTCCGAGTATAAGCTGCTTTCCGAACTTCAGTGGCCACTGACCTTGTAAACTTTCACAGAACATTTCGTGGTGAATTGTTCAGGTCGTATTCGCGGAAAGTTCTTTTGTAAGTCTCGTGTAAAGATGAATGATTAATGAGGAAACTTACTCCTTCTTCATCTCCTGCATGGAACAGAGTTGGGCTTCAGATAATAATATGAATTTCCCTTATTAAAGTGTATAAGCGTTTTGATTGTTGAAATCTAGGTACCAATTGATGGGTGAGTTGCCGCGGTGATGATATACAATGACGATCACGCCGCAAATGGTTCGATTCCCACGAATAACAAATGTTGTACATGAATATGTCTAGGTTTAAATATGAATGTAACAATAAATATATACTGTTTAAAATAAGTGCATAACAGTCACATTGTAAGATTTTTTTTATATCTCATATCTTAAATAAATGGTGTAAAGATTATGAGTGTAGATTTACGTTCGGAATTTTAAGATGTAATTTCTCTTAATTTTTATTTGGTTTTCTTTTACGTATAAATATACGTAAGCACTGTATTGTATTTATTATTCTTATATTGTAAACTATTTATTATATATACTTATTTCATGTATTATTGAGTAAGCACTACGTATAAAATACAACTGGTTACATTTATAGCATGAAAGGTTTATTTGTTAGATATCCAAATAAAAAAAATAGTTATCAAGTTGCAATATGACAAGCTCTGCTCACTTAGGGATCAGATTACCGTATGTAAAGAATGTCACAGGATATTTATAAACTTACATTGCCCGCGACTTCGTATGCGTGATAATTTTAAATTGAGCTTGTATTTGATCTAATTCTAATTCGTCCTGTTGAGTAATAGATCATTTAGTGCAGAGTTCGTCCGGGGAACTACCTTGCCTATTTCCGCCGTAAAGCAGTAGTGCAGTTGTCGATATGACAGCATTTCGGTTAGAAAAGTAACAGAGCCGGTGAAATTACAGGCACATGAGACTTAACAACTTAACGTCTCAGGGTCGAGAACACATTGATGATGCCAATGTCTACAGGTGGCGGTGATCACTTACCATCAGGTGGACCGTCTGCTTGTTTGTCGGCTAATGTGGTATAAAAAAAATTAAGAAATTAGAGTGTTCAAAATGATAGATATCATTATTTATGATCTTATCGTATGCTGATATATTGTATATACACTCCTTAAATCAACAGCAATCTGTTTAAGGTGGTTGCGTAGTACCAGCTTTCCACACATTTTTATTTTGTCTAACCCTCTGAAGTTACGCGGGTTTTTATAATTTTTAGTAGTTTTATGGGGTTATTACGAATATATAGTCTCGCGTTCTTGCATATCAGCCAACGATAAGAAGTAATAAACGATATTTTGTGGTTTAAAATATGTGAATATTTTATGTTTGCGTGAGTGAACTTAGGCACGCCATCTATCTATTAATGTAGTGATTAAGGTAGTAAGAAGGAAGATCTGTCATCTGTGTCACAAACAGGTCAATAGTTGCCAAACCAAATATTGTAGATGGCGCTGTGTATCAAATGCCTCGAACGGTCACCATCCATACTCCCCGCGTCAAATTATAAATGTGTTGAGAAATTTATTTTCATAGTAGGTACGTCACTCGTAAACTACCTAACATCATTTATTGTTTGGGAGTGAGCGGTATAGGTAAGCATGAAAGGTAGCTACAACTACCGGCACGCTATGATGAGGTTTGGACGTGACGTTCGAATGTATTATTTTAGGACACATAATTTATTTATTACATTGAGTGCTGTCAAAATGGAAATCCAAGATGGCGGCTACAATAAATTATCAACTTTCTCGTGATGGGTATCGTTTTCAAGGTTTTCAAGGGTGTTGAAGCTGATAGTGCTGTCAAAATGAAAATCCAAGATGGCGGCTACAATAAATTATCAACTTTCTCGTGATGGGTATCGTTTTCAAGGTTTTCAAGGGTGTTGAAGCTGATAGTGCTGTCAAAATGAAAATCCAAGATGGCGGCTACAATAAATTATCAACTTTCTCGTGATGGGTATCGTTTTCATGGTTTTCAAGGGTGTTGAAGCCGATAGTGCTGTCAAAATGGAAATTCAAGATGGCGGCTACAATAAATTATCCACTTTCTCGTCATGGGTATCGTTTTCTTGGTTTTCGAGGGTGTTGAAGCCGATATTGCTATCAAAATGGAAATCCAAGATGGCGGTTACAATAAATTATCAACTTTCTCGTCATGGGTATCGTTTTCAAGGTTTTCAGGGTTGTTGAAACCGATAGTGCTGTCAAAATGACGGCTACCATAAATTATAAACTTTTATTTGTAAACTAGTTATTTCAATACGATTGAATGATCACTATAAAACTCTTTTTTTTTTATAAAAATGGATTATAAAAAAGGTTGAAAGTGACAACCCTATAGCTTCAATAGAACGTAAGTAATTATTTTTTCAAATAGGCTTCGTTTCCATACTGATATGTTTTATTTAAATAATCACTAAAATTATACTTTCTCATATTATTTATAATAAGGTATTTGGCGCGCGTCATTGAGTACCCAAAATTTTTTCCGATGCATTAGAAATTACTCCACAATATCGCTAAGATAAAGTATAAACATCTTCTAAGGTAAAGTAACCAGTAGCTGCTCAGGTAGCTGCTCAGGAACCAGTCTATATTCACAAATGCATAAATACGAATACACAGAGTGGGCATGTATTGGTTCTTGAGCAGATACTGGGTGGGTACTTTACCTTACTGGTAATAAAATCATTTGTTTATTTCTTGATTCAATTAAAATGCAAGAAAGCGCTATACATTCATACAGGTATAAATCTAATCTAATCCGTGATGAAATAGGAACGAGCTTGAATTTTAATTCTAATAGATTTTAATGAAAACATAAAAAATATTAGTGGGTCCAACGACTTGGTTTGGGAGTGGTGAAACAATTGTTGTTCTTATACTCCTTTTCCATACCAAGTTTCTGGCGCAACATCAGCTATGAAAAAATTTGGGGTACTCAATGACGCGCGCCAAGTAGGTACCTTTAAAAAATTGTTTTCGATTCGATTTTGTAAAGTGTTCTTTTGTTTTTTTTTAAAAATAAAGTACACCAATTTTTTTTTTCAGTTTTCACCGTTTTTAATTAGTGTCTTTTTTTCGTTTAAAGTTGTGTGTACTTGGTTTTTTTTTAATTCAATTTTTTTGTAAACATTTCTAAACTATATGTAGGTACCGCGAACATTTATTTTTATAAGATTATAATTATTGGTGTACTTAATTACGACACAACTCGGCATATGTTTTTCGAAATGCAAAATAAAAAAAAAGAAATTTAATAAGATCGTCACATAGGATCGTCGGCCAGCACATTTACTACCTCCGGCAAACTCGCGTCAATGACCCTTGCTCGTTAATTTGGACTCTGTTTATGCCTTTTGTTGTTGATTTCGTCGATATGACCGAACGAACGCAGAGAACTGTTCGAAACAGTCAGACAACGCTATGGTAGGTGATGATAGCAGTGACGACAGTAGCAGCATGTAAGAGGTTATTTAACAATACACTATGACTCTTAGGAGCCGAGATAAGAAAAACTAGAAAGAATGCTGAGCGAAACCGCATCCGCGAATCCTGGCACGACATTATTACAATATACTTACGGAAATAATTTTTGAAAAGAAGAAATAATTTGCTTTGAATAATAATATTACTAGTATTATGCTATCTACATTACAAGTAATCTTTATAAAAAAATTGCAAACAATGGTAAATGCAAATAAATAATGTAACTTAAATATTCACAATATAATATTTTCAACTACCTATTATAATAAATTTTGAAACAGTGTGAATGTAGGTATGTTATGTCAATTCTGTAGTCAATCAGTACTTTATTCTATAGTAGTGACAAGTCGTTGCAGTACGTTGAACGAAACACGTAAGCGCCATGAAAATCACGGCGCTTTCGACCTTTTGGTCGCGACAAAACTACATCTTACAAGCATTCTAGCACTGCGTGTTTATACGACTTACTATTGTTTCAGCGCTGCAGCGAACTTTTTCTTAAACTGATGGAACAAAATGCAGCATACTCTTTCACTCTCTTGCTTATCTATACCTACGTAGTAATAATTGCTCAATGGTTCGAAACGATGAATTGTCGGTTTGTTGATTTGTCCTTCTTCACGTAGTAATGAAGCAACTTATCGACGCAATTTTTTTGCTATAGACATACTTTATTGTCTAGAGTGTATGTACATAGACAGTAGTCTATAGGTAAAAAGTATTTTACCTCTCGAGGGAACATGGGTGGAACCGCGGGGAACATATTAGCATTATTATGAATAAAAAATATAGGTACCTTACTTATATTTAACCTACTATGAACAACTTACCTAGTGGCAATGTTAATGTGCAGTCGAGCAATTCAATTATTTAGTTTTAATTTGTATTTTATACAAAACTAGCTATTTAAAAAAAAGAAGAGAAAAAAAGATTTTCTTTTAGTTATGAGATAGATTGAAAAATTGTCGAAAGTTTTTGGCTGATCTCGCAAATCTATTTATGAAACGTCGAGTCGTTTTTAATAAATCTGCATGTAAAGGAATCTCTTTGTAGGTAACCTACTAAATCCTAAAGACTGCGCGAGCAAAAGCTATACTAAAAGAACTGCCGTGTCAGGAGATATATCGAAAATATTTGCCAAAATCTAGTTGCGGTTGATGTAAAGAACAAGGAGTGTTCCAGTGTTTGGAACCAGAATATAATACAATCATTTTTTAAAGCTTTTCCCGTCTCTTTGTCTATTTGTATGTACGTACTGGACTCTTTGCTACTAGACGAATTTTAATGGGGCTATGAGAGGAATGTGGCGGTTGCAGACCGAAAACATATTAGCTTTATTTCATAAATATTTGTCATGAAAAATAGATAGGTTTCTACTCTAATTTAAAGTTATCACGCGTACAAAATCGCGGGCACAGCTAGTCTTGAATAAGAGTTACATTAGTACAACTTTAGAAAAAAACGTTGCGTATACTTAGATATTAATAAATAGATGAGAGTTATCGCACTAGATCAGCACTAGGAGAGGGCGATATACGAGATGTTGGACGCCACTGAATCTATATATTGATATCAGGAATCCGCGAACCTTTAGTGAATACCTACATAGCACAAGCCACTGATTGTTTTTCGCAATGCTCTAAAGTCACTCTTGGCCGCGCGACCCGTTCGTAGCGACGATCAGTATATATTTTGCTCTTTCTAACACGACTGGGTTAGAAAGACGCTCTTTCTTTCTGGTCGTCGTGAGTCATCGGTGAAATACGATGATATCCGAATGATCTTCGGGTAGCGTGTCCTTGCCCGGGCTGGAGTGATGAGCTAAAGATGAACGAGCGAGAGAGCACTATTCGCTAATTAGTAATAGTATCTACATTAATTAAAGAATTATAGAGTATAATACCGAATACATTATTTTCTAAACACATGTAAACACCCATCAATATACGTCAAAGGATATGGAAATCATATCATATTCTCAATATCAAATATTTTTTAGTCACTTTGTTATATACAATACAATATAATATAATATCATAATAATAAAAGAATTTATTAATAAATAAGTAAGCAAATAAATAAATAATTGATAAAAATATATATCTTAAAACCGAATCTACTATGCTACTTTAATTTGATATAATTTAATTTGAGATTGAGGTTAATCGCAACACCGTCAAAAATCAAAAAAACTAGGTACCAATTGCTGATATCACTGATTACGAGAATACAGTTACAAATATATCATGGTATACATAAATCGAACAAAACTGAAACCTAACAATCACAGTACTTCTTTTCTGCAGTAATAATAGGTTATCTTGCAATTGACTAATTTATTAACATACCTATTTGAATTAATGAGTGCAAATAAAAGTAAATTTATCAATTAAATTGTAGTTTTCATTTCACTCCTTTATATCCATACAAAATAATGATAATTCAATAAAAAAATATTAAATATTATTCATAAATTTATGCGAGCAGAAATGATTAGAATGATAACAAAACATTGATAAAAATCAATGCTTTGTTATGACGTTGTCACGTTAAACTATCGTCCGTAAACCAACCTTACAAACAATCATTTTTTTATCACCTATTCAAAGATTTAATTAAGACAATTGTATATAACGCCATCTGCTATCACCGGGGTACCTAAACCAAATATTTACGCCATCTATTAGGCATAAAAAGAAACGCCTCAACACTATGCTTGTCTGTGTAAATTCAAGTAAAGTAATGACAGCATATGATTTTATGCCAAACCTTTTTAAACGACTAATAAATCAGCTAAATGCATATGTAATAAAATTATACAAATGCGTTAGATCTCGCAAACTAAACAATTTTACCTGGAGGATGTTTAGATTACTGTAAATATCGACAAATAGCCGAATTACCGATTACAACGCCATCTAGCGATAACTGTGCTAGGAGATCAACTACGCAACCACCTTAAGGCAAATATTTTAAAGCACTACCTTTTACGATATGGCGATTTAACTTACAGACACGACGGTTCTACAGTTTTATTATTTTATAGAAGAAGATTTATTGATACAAACTAGCTTCTGTTCCGCCATTTATCGGTGTTGCTAATACATTTTATATTTTCTTCGGATTCCTACCATTTCAAAAATTCACAACCATTAGATCAGTTTACGACCGCGGGCATTTGCTACCTACATTTTATGACTTAATCTAGAAGATATTGAATCTATATATCAAATTTCATCCCAATACTTTCAGTTGATGAGAGAATTACCATTAGTTTAGGATTTTAGTTTCAATATTAAATATTCGATTTTGTTACAGAGTTATATTGTATTTCTCTATAATATACTTTATGGGTACGATTTTAACATGCTGCTCAGCAATACCACCGCTTATGTTACCTCCAACGTAAGTACTGATTGCATTGTTAAGAGTCTACTTGTTCACACGTCTCTGTCAACTCCCGGCAGCGTTAGCGCCACCAAATTGTCAAGGGATGATACGCAATCATAGACATAAAAAAAATATAGATTGCCTTTAAAAATATATTACTCCTGGCCATATTGTATGCACACGTCATCAATTCTTCTTTTTTTATTTTATTTAAATGGCTACTGTGGCTAACTGTAACTAATAAAAATTACATTGTAAATTTCGCGCCGCTGCTCGTAGAAAAGGTCATGTTTATGTTGGCTCTAAGGCAGACTTTCTCAAAGTGATGTACGCGAACCCCTGGGGGTAGATAGTTACGTCTCAGTTGATTTAAGTTATGACAGCTGATCTAAACTAACATGACATTCATTGTTGTTGTTGTTTATTTCGCCAAAAGGCAGGCAAAGGTTCAGAGCCATACAGCCTGCATGACATATACAGTTTGACATTTAGTAAAACATTGTTCAGATTTTCAGCGCGAACTTTCAAAGTAAGTTTGCGTTTTCGTGTTGTTTTCATAAAATCGTGTTACATACGAGTATGAGTCTTATTCAATAAATGCTGTGATGATTTTAACTATAAATGTCATCACAAGTATTTAAGTGAATTAAATGCTAAATTGTGACATTTCAAGTTATCACAGACACCTTGAAGAACCTTATTTTTTATAATTACTTTGAACATAAAACATATATCGATGCTAGCTAGAAATAAGTCCTTAAAAAGGATTTGAATGCATTATTTCAAACGAATAATAAATAAACCTTGATGATATTTCAGAACAACTTCCATGATCGGATTGGCTTTGATAGCGACAGGAACTGGCGGTATAAAGCCATGTGTAGCCGCTTTTGGCGGCGATCAGGTAAAAATTCTAACTCCACTGACATTACAATATATCTTAACAGTAAAATAGGTAACTAAGTGCTTGTAAAGACTTACAAGTAACTTAATATTCGCTGAGGATTTTTATTTATTTATATTACACACCAACATGAATACAGGTTCTTTAAATTTGGACGTAATGTATGTTAATCTGTAAAAAGAAGTGTGTATAATTTTTAGCAACAGGACAGTGACATGCAATATCCACTACAGAACTAAAAAACCAAGTAAAATAAAAGTAAATAATTTTATTTGGTGCAAGTACGTGGTTTTTAAATGAAATATAATACTAAAAAGAACAAAAGAAAGATAATTTATCATATTCATGAAATTGAGAAGACTCCAATGTGAATCAACTATAAAATAGATCAGTTATTGAAAATTTTGAATGTACCTAAGGTCAACAATATTTACTTAACTGTAACGACAAAGTATATATCCTTTATATAATTAATCTATTTATCCATAAAATATATGGGATGATAAAGTAAACCTGTGACATATTCACAAGTACTATAAAGCTGTTACATTTGTATGTTTGTAAGTTTGGATGTAGTAGGTATAATTTCCGAAACTACTCATCAAGATTTTAAAAATCATTCACCTATCGGAATCGACTTTATTGCCAAGTGCAAAAGCTATGTTACAATCCTTCAGGAACGCAGATGAAAATGCAGGACTGTAGATTTAATCAAATAATACACACAATAACAAAAAAGTTGGGGACAACTGGAAAAATAAAAAGTATTATATGGTTGTGATAAAATATATAAAAATGCTTTAAATCTTGCTATCTTATTTAAATACGAAACATTTCAGCTAAAAAATAAATGAATATTATTTTGAGTGTGAAAAATTTTTTTTTTTTAATTTATTTCAAAAGTGTTCAGTTGTTTAAAAATTTTGAATAATACATTTGAATTGGCCTATTAATATTACCAGTTCCGCCTGCCAGAAGAGAACCATCGCTTGCAGCGTTTCTTCTCTACATTCTACTGCACCGTAAACTTTGGTGGTTTCATGGGGATGGTGATAACGCCAGCGCTGCGCAGGAGTGTCATGTGTTTCGGCGATGATGCTTGCTATGCTCTTGGCTTTGGGTTCCCCGCTTGCCTTGTACTTATTTCTATTAGTGAGTACCTTTTGCGTTATGAGAGGTATTAGACTCCTCCATTTATAAGAGATGATCTTCCGCCAAAATAGGTGATCAAACCACAGTCCAACTTGTTGAAAGCTTGTTTATACGGGTGACTGTATTTACCGTCTCGAAAAAAATATGGTGTGTTATTTTTGTGGAATAGAATCTATTGACGAGATTTTTAGTGTAAGAGCATTTCGATTATTAAAGTAAACGAACGACGTGAAAGTAAAAAGATAGGTAAGTGCTTAATAGGAAAATAGATGCATTGATTATGCCTTCGACCGCCCGACAGCTGCGATCGCGTCTGAATGAGAGGTGCGTTGATGCAACAACGTACCATTGCTAATTACTCTACATTGTTGTACTTTTTAATTGTTTACGTTATCACAGCAAGACGAATACGGTAATGTTAACAATGCGAATAGATCACATCACACAACACGGAGTGCCTAATTGCAGGCGACTGAATGGGGTAAAGGACGGGCTGCCGGCCGGGTAGTGGCTAAGCAAGCGGGACGGGCTGCCCTGCTCGGCTCCACAGCCTCTGCTCGGGTGGCAATCGGTTGGAATGACCTTAAAGATAGTTTTAAGTTTTTGTAACGAAATCATTCATAATTTGTCGCAGGTGTAGTTTGAGTATGTGGACGATTATAATGATATTTTCTTTTTTGTAGTATTCCTTTGTTAAATATTTTTAAACTATTTTAAGAATGAAATTTTTTTTTTTTTTTTTTGCGTGTCGATCGTTCTGGCTAAATTTGTTTAGACCAGAATTCTGCCAGGCGTACTGTGTCGTCTGTGGCATTATACAGGTCTTCCGGCGTGCAAGATGAGGGGCACGCAGGGCACGACAATAGATGTGCCATTGTCTGAGGGGAGGCGCCGCAGTTGCACAGGTTGCTTGAAATTATTGCTAATTAGAAGTGAACATTGGTAAATTAATTTTAGACTAGGTATGTCAGCAAAAATAAGGGATAGGCTTCTACTTCCATTTACCTATCACGCCTTGTTTTTTCGAGACAAAAAAAAGGCATCCAGTATAGTCAAAATCATGAGAAAACTTCGATATCGCGATGTAGGATTCGCACGTGCGTGCTCTTTAATATCGCCACAGTATCATATGAATAGGTACAGACATATTCTGATCCTATTTGACCTGTAGTAAATACCACTTCTTTTGTTTCCTGTTAAATATAAGGACATAGGTACGAATAAAGTTTTCTTTTCACCAGTGATCTTCATGGCAGGCAAACCCTGGTACAGAATTAAACAACCTCGTGATAATGTGACTATCAAATTCGTCTCTTGCGCTTGGGTAAGTCCTTACGAGAGGAAATCATTTGTAATAGGAACACATACAACTTTTTCATGCACTCAAATATTTGGTCAAAAATCCCATCAAAAGTAACAACAACCAAAATCACCAAAACTTATATACCGATCGAGATGCACACAAATCAAACGCTTCTAAATCTAATCAGTGTCCTCTATGATTGAAAACACTGCCTCTTTGGTATTTGAAAACGTGATTATCAAGCTGGATATATCATCAAAGGGATTTGTAATTTGTCAATCTGCAATAGGCCCACATGATGAACTCGGTTCAAACCCTATAGTTATTAAGGTAGGCTCGCCCCCGACGAGGCTGTGTGTACGTAGGGGGTACTGAATACGTACTGGACTCATGGTGGTAGTTAATTACTCGTTTTGCGGGCGTAGGGCATAGAGGAAAATTGCTTTCTATACACATCAACTGCCTGCAATGTTTCCAATCAAATCGGATCGGTGCCGATATTTACAAGCCCCTTCAGTCCCTAAATATTACATCTGTACTAATGTATAGTTATGTTATAAGATATACGAGTATATTATAAACTCAAAAACTTCTGGACCTCTATGTTCAAACCATTTATGATAACTAAGATTTTATGTTTATGTACATATATTTTTTTTTAACTGCAGAAAGCAAAATAAGATATCAAATTTTTGGACTTAGATTTGACTGTTAGTGCATTTTTCCTTCAAAAAGAACGATAAAGTTGAGTGAACACTTACTAACTTATAAATCAAAATTTCACTAAAACAAATTTTCTTTTACTATTTATTTTATTTTAGGTTTATAATATTTCCTAATTCAATTATTTGACTTGAGCGACGCGATAACCACAAATGTTTAAACTTTCTGATGAAAATGAGAGATCCGTGTTTTTGTGTTGACTTTATTATGCGCCAACTCCACACGAATGCGGTCAAAATAAAAAAAATGTGACTCGCAAATTGCACGAATTATGGTTTTAAGCGAGTAACGCCACGCTTTGATGAGGTTCTGAACAATTAGAACTAATAAAATTCGATATCAGCTAAACTTGTATTCGCTGAACAGTCGTTTTTCCTGTAATTGACGTTATACGCATACGTTGTTACTTAAATATTTATTTATGCATAATTATTTGGTGTAATTTGAATTTAAAAATTGAAATTTTCAGTAATTCGAAATTCGCGAACAGTTTTGTTTGGGAGAAGTCGAATATCGACTTAATAAATGTAAATAATGTGCCTAATGCATTGTTTAAGTAGTTTAAGTAGTAAGCCATCTTTGCATTTTTAATAAACCGTTTCGGATCATCGGTTGGATGGTTTCAAAGTCTATAACGGACATCGGTAAAAACGATTTTCTGAAGAAGTGAAAACAATTGAACTGTTACTGTTGCCGACTCCACTGTAGGATATAAGTATCTACATTCACTAGCCCAGTAAACACGAGAGTTGAGTTTGGTTTGAAATATTGAATATTGAAATTGGTGATATAACTATATATAAAATAAACACATATTGTGTGCATATACGTACAACATAAATTCATGAGACGTGAATAGTTCCCCAAATTAGTTGGGGTAGACGTGTTCTAGAGTGGAGACCCCGGCTCGGTAAACGTAGTGTAGGGCGCCCTCCAGCTAGATGGAGCGATGATATACGCAAGCTGGCTGGCAGCGGTTGGAAACAAAGAGCTGAAGATCGAGCTCAGTGGCGTGCCATAGGTGAGGCCTATGTCCAGCAGTGGACGGAGATAGGCTGATGATGATGATGATGATGATGATGATGATGATGATGATGATGTTGGTGATGATGGTGATGATGGTGATGATGGTGATGATGATGATGATGATAAATTCATGTCAGTTTTAACTTCTGTCAGTACTTCCGGAGTGCCACTTTTTTATCTTATTGTCCACATAAGGAGTAGTATTAGCTAAACCAATACTAATCTAATTACTACATAAATACTAAGCACGACACTACCTACTACCCACTAACTATACTAGAGTCCATTCATTCATTCACGTGAATGCTAGACTTACATGGAACAAACTTAATGCGGTCCATATATTAATTGATCACATCGGTTAACACTTAATACATTTCGTCACATTGTATTAATAATTTACTGCGCATGAGATATTTATAAAATCCTAAATAAGGTAAAAGAAGAAATTTATTTTTGCTTATTAAAAAAATCTTAAATTTTAACAAGAAGGATAGTGGTGAACATAACACATTCAGACCAGCCACAAAAGAGTCTTTAATCAGCATAATGCAAGGTTGGACTTCCGTCGAGACTGACCATTGACGTCAGGGTACAAGATACCGGCTGTAAAAAAATAATACAGAGGCCCCCGATAATTTAAAACGTGGGCGTGTCCAATACTACCCTCAGGTAAATGAAACACCTCCGATAAGATTGTTGTTTCGTCCATAACTCTCATTACCATGCCTAATGATTTAATTCCAATATGTATTTAGAAATCCCTACTTCCCTACTAATATTATAAATGTGAATGTAAGTTTGTTTGTTACGCTTTCACGAAAAACTCCTTAACCGATCATCATGAAACTTTGTACATATATTCTTGGAGGTATTAGAAGTAACATAGAATACTTTTTGTGCCGAGAAAATGTTACACCCGTCGGGAACGCGGGTGAAACCGCGGGGGACAGCTAGCACCTAATAATTGTATTGTTATTGGTATTTAGGTTATATTTGGCAAATGGTTACTTTTACTGCTGGCTATACATTTGAACTTAAAGTGACTCAGCAAGCTAAGCTCAGTATTTCTTTTGGGGATAGGGTTCAAAAGAAAGACAATCGTAGAAAAACGAAAACTTTTGAAATAGGGAGTCTGTTAGTGAATATAGGCTGGCCACAGATAACCGATGTGAAAGAAAGGGTCTCTAGAGGCGATAGGAAAGCGCCGAGTGGGATGTGACCAGGTGGACCGACGACCTGGTCAGAGTCACTGGGCGCCGCTAGATACAGGCGGCTCAGGAATGTTCGAGGTGGAAATCTACGGGGCAGGCCTATATTCAGCAGTGGACATCCCTGCTGATGATGAAATGATTACTATCATATACCCATCACTTAGGAAAGGGACCGATGTCCAACATTCACAGAATGTTCAAAATAACTGACTTCAAGTCACTTGCATAAAGTTAAAATTAAAGTGTCTATTTGTAATGTCAACATAACAGCTTTTTATTATCATATGAAAGTATATTCGGTATTTATAATATAAAAAGAATTAAAAAATAATTATCTGTTATTCTGTTTATTCGGATAATCCGAAATGGATGGAAGGTGCAACTTAGGCTACTTATCCCGAGAAACTGTATCAACCCTCGGAAGCACACCTCGCAGGGCACATCTAGTAGAAAAAGAAATGTTGGGGCATAAATTTTGGCCGTAGGCACTTAAAGTAATAGGTACCTATTGATACATATGATGACTGCGTAGGCATTGAAACTTACAACATTTTCTATCGTATTAATCTGCACATTCCTTAAAACTTTATAAAACTACTAGCATCAATATCAGCTGCAGATATACTTCATAAGCGAAAAAGCATTGTAATAAAATAATCTGCTATTTAATCAACGTCTTATAAATTTAAAAAAATTTAAACCCAAACAATGCTGTATTATATGCAACCTGTGCAATATTTGGGACTAGAGATATGACTATAAACAGATTCTATTTGTGCGTTAATCATTAAAACACAAATTCCAACATTTGATTCAGTTTTAATTATAAATGATCGAGCAATAAAGATACTACTACGACTCCATTACATTATATACTCTATTAGAGAAAAAAATTACAATATCATAAATCACAATGTAAATAAATTTGGTGCTAAAATTTTTTCAGAAGATATTTTTCTAGATTCATCTATACATAGCATTGAGCAATTAAGCAATTAGTACAGGTTTTCTGGTTCTATATAGCTTTGGCAATTATAAAATAAATATATGTAATCCTTCGAATAACCGCTATCTAATATTTGAGCGTAAATCTAATATTCAGTAACAGTTTCATTTTCATTGATTATGTACGTGATTAACTATATTGGCACACGCATTAACACTAAACATACCATGACCGGGTCAAATGACCCATTTTGAACTTTGCATTGAAAATGCACGTATCATCTTATTGCTTTTGCACATTTGACTTCATGACTTTTTCTTACTAATTAATATACAGTTATACTATTTATTTCCCTTCCTAACAACCATATTTCATACATACAAGCAGGAAATATAAAGTCACATTTGACCCGCTATAGTAGAAATAGGTACCTAGCAAGTGTTGGTATGATTAGTGTTAAAGAAAGGCTTAAAAAAGTCCAGAGGACGTAAAGATATAAATATTAAAAAGCGGACAGTACTCAATTGGGTTCCGGAAACACTAGTGATGCTTGGCGGCCGCCCAGAGCTGATGTGGGGCTCGTCGTTTTAAGTTGCGTAGGTGGAGGAATTATCTACCCTAAGAAATGAGTCACATTAGAATCTACAGGAAGAGTTGGCGGCCGCCCAGAGCTGATGTGGGGCTCGTCGTGCCAGTGGTAGTGGTGGCACCCGCCTGCGCCTCTTCTTCCATGCGTTAAGTGGCCCCCGTCGAAGTTTGCAATGGCATAAAATATCTGGAAAAAGACAGATATTCTAGTACCAACCTGAATAGTGGTTTGTCTTTATTTCAGTAATTTTAGTTGTAGTCGCTTGATAAACATTATTAATACATATAAAATATTATTGTAACCGTATTTGACGTGGAATACTTGAAAGGAAAAAGTACCTTACCTAGAACAAGCTTTTGAGAACACTAAAATGCCTTTGGCTAGTTCAAGTTCCTATAAGTGGAGGTAAGCCAAGGACTCCGAGTATAATTCTTTAATAGAAAATAATACTTGGACTATGTCAATTTTGCCTACAAGGAAGAAAGCTGCTCTATGTAAGTGGGTATACAAAACTAAAGAAGATGATTGTGACAACATAAATAATCTTAATGCCTTCAGTAAATTCAACAATAAGCCTTAAAATCAACATTGGCAAGCCCTTAAACGAATAAAGCGTAAACAACCAACTAAAAATTTAAAGCTGGTAGCAAATTTTGGTCAAGCATAATAATAAATCAATTATTGTTAAATCAAATGCTATTGTGGTGTAGATTGGGCTACAAATATGGAGGATCGCCGCTTATGTAGTGGATATATGTATATTAGTTTTTCAGAGCGTTGGCAGTCAACTGTAGCACTGTACTGTACACAACAGAGTCAGAATATTATTATATTGTATCTGCTGATATTGGCTACAAAAAAGGCTATGTGGCTTCACCAGATTTACGCTGAATCATGACCTGATGAAAGGACTACTTCGTAGTCGTAAGTTGAATTAAGATAATCAAAGTTTTACCAAAACATTTTCCGGTACTGAATGTTTCAGCCCCGAAGTAAACTTATAAATGTGTGTAATTATTTAATATGCATATTATATATATTTCATAGCCACATCCAGCTCCTTAGATTCTTCACCGGCAGATGCTTAAACGTTGTTAAAAACTAACGTATCAGAGTGCAATGAATTGTTTAGGTTTAGGCATATCACACCTTACGATGTCATCAAAACTTTCAAAAGTTTAAAAGTTAAACGGACTGGCGACTTTTGGGGTATATCAGTAACAGTTTTGCAGGGTATAATTGATAATATTACTCCCCAATTAGCTCTAATTTTTAACCGATGCGTAGATTTTGGTAAATTTCCGGATTTAGTGAAACATAGCAAAGTTATACCTTTGTTCAAGGCTGGAGATCCTAGTGATTCAACCAATTATAGGCCCTTTTCTATCTTGCCAGCCCTAAAAAGTATTCGAAAAGATTATTTTAACGCAACTACTTGCTCACTTTAATTTAAATAAACTTTTACATAGTGAGCAGTACGGTTTTTCTAAAGGTTGTTCCACTATTGATGCCGGGGTAGCACTCTTAAAACAAATTTTCAACACCTGGGAAAAGTCGCAGAATGATAATGGAGTGTTCTGTGATTTATCTAAAGCTTTTGATTGTGTTGACCATCAGACACTTACGCGTAAATTAGACTATTATGGAGTTAAGGGTTCAGCACTTAATTTGATGAAATCGTACCATAGTGCGAGAACTCAAAGTGTTAATGTGAATGGAGTTAAATCGTCTGGTTCTCCTGTGCATATGGGTGTACCCCAAGGCTCTATTCTTTTCTGTTTTTAGTATACATCAATGACCTACCATTTTACGTAAGAAATACCTGTGGAATTGTACTGTTTGCTGACGATACCTCACTGATTTTTGGTGTTGATAGACTGAAATACAATTATGACTATGTAAACGGTGCATTAGCCCAGGTATTAAATTGGTTTACTGTTAATAATCTTGTTTTAAATGCAAGAAAAACTAAATGTATTAAATTTGCATTACCCAATGTTAAAAAACTAACTCTTAGCCTTGTTGAGTCAACAGTTTCCTTATTTGTATATCAAAATATTAGTCTTTATGTCAAAAAGAGTGATATGCACTCCATCAATACTAGAAATAAGGATAAACTTGTCACTTCTGCATATAGACTGTAAAAAGTGCAAGGCTCATTTTTAGAACGTAGTGCACGCATCTATAATAAAATCCCTGCTGAAATTTTAAATTTGCCTTTGCAAAAATTTAAGGAAAGAATAAGACTGTTTTAGTACAAAAGGCTTTCTACAACACAAATGATTATTTTAATGACGACAATGCTTGGGTGTAGCGCTCGCTCCAGCAGGACACATCTTTATGTACAAAATCTTATTTTGAAAAGAGTAATTTCTGAGTTTATTGCCGGCTCTTCTCAGTAAAAGCAACCTTCCGAACCGGTGTTAGAGTCTGACCATTCATAAGTGCCTGTGAAGGCCTATTTGAATAAATATTTCATTTCATTTCATATGAGATACAGTGGCTTGTGGAGATTAATTGAATATATTGGAACAAATCTGAACTGGAGCAAATTCACTTTAAGGCAAAAAAGATAATTATATACAACAAAGGACATGTATGTACATAGAGAAGGGTAATAGTAACTACAGTGTAAACTCTTTATAACGAAACTCAAGGGACTGAGCATTTTTTGTCGTTATAGAGAGTTATCGTTATATGGAGTGAACAAAAAAAAACAAAACAAAGTGAACAAACCAACCAACTTGGGCTCACTTCAACGTTATAGGGAGTTTATCGTTATAAAGGATAACGTTATAAAGAGTTTACACTGTATATACAAAATTCGTCAGATTGTGTTTCGATGGTACGTAATTCTAAGTGTGACCGTTGGTCCTTTTCTGAATTTCGTGAACTCGGTTCCGTACGAAATTTTTAAGTTGCGTAGGTGGAGGAATTAACTACCCTAAGAAATGAGTCACACTAGAATCTACAGGAAGAGTTAACGAGGTGAATACCTTAGTACACAGCCTCGCAGCTGACAAGGTTCCGCAGAGCTTATAACTTTTGATTAACTGATCAAGATTTCTTCACTGCACACACGTGTACGTACGTTATACATGTTGCGCCGTTCACTCTCACTTTGAAGCATCTGAAAAATTATGTATTTCAAAGGTGTTATAATCATCACTGGGAAATCAACGAGGAATTATCAAGAGGTTTATGACTGAAAAGCAAATGAAGAGATTTTTGGTGCGACATTTTCGTCCCACGTATATTTATAAAAAGATATACTAAAACAGCTTTCTATCTCTCTCTTTTAACTCTAAGGATAAAAGGCACATAGCCTTCTGAAAAGAGTCAACCAAGACTGTAGCATCTTGTTTTAGTGGCAGGGCGTCGACAAAACGGTTCTCCAGGGGACTAGGAGAGTTCCGTTGAAACGTTATCAAGTTCCCAGAAATGGAATATATTTTGATTTGCTTCCTCGAGGGGAAATGAGTATGAGTTAAGAAGGGAAACCAACATCAACCCAGCATCGTATCATAAAACATAGGTTTAATTTGACCTAAATTGATTTAATTATGTAAGATGTTTATTCCTGACATGGGTCTGCTAGATTTCCATTGAAAGAAAAATATTATCAATGTTTATGAATAAAGAAGACGGTAGAGCTTTAGTGATTTGAGGCAAAATAAGACAATTAAAATGAGGGCTGGGAGATTGTGTACTTTGGAAAGTATAGTTATTAATACCTGCAATCGTGGAGATAGCACTGATCCTTATTAAACCAAGTTTACCGCTAAGCGATAGCGTAGTGATGTTCACAGTGCCTACCATTTTCATGTCGAGCAGTTCTCATCGCTCGACTCTGCTGGAGTGAGCAGATTCCACGCCGCCCATGCAGTTGACCACCTTCACGAGCGCTGTGGAAACCAAAACACGTGGAGGAGTAGTCCCTAATATGCTAAACATCTAATGATCTTGCAAAGTTGTTGATGTTATCAATTGGAAAAGCAAACTCAGGACATGCTTTTGACAAATGCAAGTGTAAATGCTGCTATCCTTTTTCGCAATATTTACATGACACAAGAAAAATATTTTTGAATACAATTGTTAATAGGTAGAGATTCGAATGTTTCTTAATTAAATAAATAATGGAATTCATTACACATTGAACATTTAACTGGTTTATTGTTAAAGATATTGTGTTTCATATTCACATTATTTGCGTTTATATTATTTTTGAAATAATATAAGAGTTGTAAGTGTATGATTAACCTTTATTTTCATAAAAAAAATTTCTAACATCATATGAATGATAAATGATAAAATGATGAATGCGCCCCAATGCCCAGTAGATTTATCAGAAGTAGAAAATGCATGCATGTTTTTATTTGTGATTTTGAGCTACCCCCCCCCCCCCCCATTACAAAGTAAATGATTACTTTTATTATTATTACTAACTAGCTGACCCGACAGACGTTGTCCTGTCTTAACTATGAATATTGAATTCAAATCTTCCGATTGAATCGACTGTGAAATGTGCAATAAGAAATTATAAATTAATTATTTTATCAATATAATTCCGACCCATGCCTCTATTTTAAACGATACTGTCAAATGACTGACAATAATAAAAGACATAAATGTCGTCAAAAGCGCTCGTAAAGTGGTTAAGTTTTCTTAAAATTTCTAATTTTCCACTCATATTTCCTATTTTTTTCTTTCACAAGAACCTTTTCCTGGCAATAAAAAACACAACAAAAGAAGACTTTGCGAAATCGATCCAGCCGTTCATGCGTGATGCCGTGACCAAGGGAAATAGGCATTCATTTTTATATTATAGATTATCATTAGAAATTATAAATTAGTGTAAGTATTAAAAAATGTGTATCGAATTGATAAACTTTTTAGAGAATAATAGAATAGGCCTCTTTTGCAAACATCTTTTGGAATATCAAAAGTGGTTGGGGTATATTATGTTCCCCGGTTAAAAATTTCCATTATGGTGGTACTCCACTCTCCTCCCCCCTCCCTCGCCCATTCCTCTCGTCCAAGCAAAAAACTTGATTACAATACCCTATCTATATCAGAAGATTCCACATAGCTCAATACTTATTCCATACAGACACAATTTGCCACTTTAACAACGATCGATAACAATCCACTAAAACTAAAACCCTTTGACCACATCTGACACCATTTTTCAAACTTGTTTAAGATAAAGTTAATAGTTTACTTTTATTTTGATGTTAACAGGACAATGTAGCTAGATATTTTTTAATATAATCATGTTTGGAGATCTTTATGGAGTTCTTTTATTGATTTTTTTTTAATCTATGCCGAAAGTGACGAAATTTATAATCACAGATAAAATTAATCAAGTCTAAATGTCAATTACTTGTTATAACAAAACTATTAAAAACTTATTTAAAAAAAATACATAAATATGAAAAGATTAAATAATTATGTACCATTTCCTCTTCCGTTTATGAATCACTTTTTTAATCTTTTGTCGAGCTTTAGTGTTATCATTTAAAAAATAGAGAATTTTTCTTCTTTTTTCTTCATATTTTCATTAATGATTATGGTTAAATTTTGACCAGCGCGCGAATACTTGTTATATTATTTTTTTATGGAAAAAAATCAAGAAAAATATATATATATAATAGGTATATCAATTAATATAAAAATATTATTTAAATTTCTCCAGTGTTAGGTCATTATGATACAAGCTGGGCTCTTCTAATATCTGTAGATTCCTCAAAGTCAGCTGTAGGTGCAGTCATTATGCAAAATAATCCAAAATTCAAAGACTAAGTCACAACAATTGAAAAATAATTAATTCGTGTTGAAATTTGTCATCGAAAATCGTTATAGAATTTCATCAGTATATCTATGGTCATGATGTAATAGAGTATACAGACCACAAACCATGCTTTATATTTATTTCAGATACCAGCCAGCTTTCAATGTATGTTCTAAGGTTTAAAGCATGTGACATAAATGTTATATACTGCTGTTATATAATGCCAGGTAAATAGATACAAATAACAAAAAAGTTTGGGTTCACTTGGAAAACTTAGATATTTTATGGTTATAAAAACATAGAAAAAAATGTTTTTAATAATACTGGCGTATTTATGGATATTTTATTGGTAAATGAATATTATTTTGTATTTTACATTTTTTATAATTTTTTTTATTATTTATACAATTTTTTACAATTCTTCACATAAAGTTTACAGTTTTTCATGACAATGTGAACCCAAATTTTATTTGATGTGTGTATATCAGACAGTTTGTCAAAAGCTGCGTTAAAAGTTATATACCTGGTTATGAGTCAGACTTGACTGTCATGATAATTTATTATATTTACACAGCCATGTTTGAATAATAAGTTTAATGCATATTGTAAAAAAAAATAGATTGTGTGGCTTTATGAAACCACGGTAAAAGTGAAACTTTTTTTCACATTATAGACATTTAACTAAACATTTTTGGAATAATATTCCATTAAGGGTATAAAAATCGCTTTATCAATCTTTATTTTACACTTTCAATTGGAATGATAATGGGAAATGATAAAAGTAGACAAAATCTCCAACTAATATTGGCCTTGGTTGCCCGGCGAGCGCCTTTCACTTTATCCCTACTCCGCGGCCGACCATCACTCGACATGCAACACACAGACCAAAAAGTTAGAGACGATCTAATAAAAGTTTCACTTTAAAAATATTCAATCTACTGCTAATGATCAAACTAGGCAAACTTTAAAGAGTATCAGTCAAGATATATATATAATAATAATTATCTTTGCAGTAAGAAATGTTATGGAAAATTCATGAAAATCACTTAGGTATGACGAACACACTTTAAAATTGGGCTAGAGATATTATATCGACCTAATATGGGCACTGATAAAAAAGACAATTTATTCAAATAAATAAATGTATTTCACATCAATATACATATATAGTCCAAACAAAAATAACATTTGTCAAATTATATATACATATTTTGGCAACGTGAGAACATAAGCTTAATTTACATAATTTTAACATTTAACTTATTTGGTTCATGTTAATCACCACCCCATTTTGATAGATATACATCAATATGAATAGTTTTAAATATTACATTAAACTATATAATGATCACAATGAGAATAATTTAATTAAAATTTTAAATATTTTTGATTTTTTTAATAATATGATATTATACTACTTATCCTTATCACTCACAGTCTAATGGGCCATGTAAAAGTGGTGAAAAAATTGTAAAAAAAAAATTAAGAAATGATCTTATGAGCTTAATACTGATAAATATATAGCAAACCTATTATCTATATTTAATTGGCTATCAGCTGTTGTAAATCAAATTTTGAAATACAAAAGTTCTTATTTAATTGTAAATGGTGTAGTTGATATGAGAAATATAATACATTTAAGAATGAACCATCAGAATAGTTCCTATGACTACCCCATCTACCCCTACCACACGTCCCACGTACATGATGACGGAAATGGTGGAACAAATTAAATTAAATTGTAATAATGTATTTGTGACTAAATCTGGTAAAACTGTGAAAGCACCGGCAAACATAAAATTTAAGCAATTTGTCTAATCGGTACTGTTCGAGTAACAAAAAGTGTTGTTCCTTACATAAACTTAAGAAAGAGGATGTCATTATGCATCCTCTCGTCGGCCTTGTGCATAATTGTCCTGTTAACATTAAAATTAAAATAAACTAATAAATGTATCGACAAATAAGTCTTATAAAACAGACACACTGTACAGACTGTTCATGGAGTTCATTTTCTGTGTACCCAGGAGTGTGTGACGGAGTTTGGGTGGCACCTCCTTACGGCGTCGTGGGAAAAGAGTCCTACTGGGCAAATTTGAAGTCCAACGAACCGTCGATACTGAGCTCAAGGTTTATTACCGCTTCAATGTTACAATCGAAATTGTGTTCTAAAGACTCGATGTTCAAATCTTCGACAAGGCCAGTGACGGGAGCGCCCATTATTTGGTCCACGACAGTCGTAGCGAACTGACTCCCCGGCTCCGTAGCTATCGCAGTGTGCTGCTGGGTAAACTGGAAGTCCAATGAGCCGTCCATACTGAGCTCATGTTTTATTATCTCTTCAACATTACAATCGAAACTGTGTTCTAAAGACTCAATGTTTATATCTTCGACAAGCCCAGGGTTGAGCTCTTCTATTATTTGGCCCCTGGCGGTCGTAGGGCCCATCGCTCCTGTCTGCATCATTATACCATCATTATTTAGCGCAGCGTCTGATGTCGTAACCATTTTCGTTCGGCTGTTTTCTGTTCGCATAATATCAGCCAGGTCCACAGGTGGTGGTGGTGATGGTCGTCTGTAGAAGTGGTCAAGTGCATGTGGCTGTTGATGCAGAGACGTATACGCACACTCGCCGTGCGGCTGTTGCGGGCGAGCATGATGCGAGCTATACCAGTAACTACCGTCTGATGGGGATGGCGATTTCGTTGGAATGTTTAGGATAGGATCGCCTCCGTTCATATTAAAACTGAAATCGGCTTGAGAATAAGCCGATTGTTGATTTTTGGGGTAAGCCATGGCTGAGAAATCACTGTTTGAAGAAAAATCACCGAAGTACGTGTAATTTGAGGCCTTGTCCGGTTCTGAAGTGATATTAGACGGGATGTAAGACAAGCTGCTGGATGACGTGTCGGAAGACGCTTGCAGCCGGAAGTCCGACGACAACTGGAAACTGTTGCTATGCATTGGTATGTTTGGCGTTGCGTAAGCTGTTGCACTATTTTGAATTCTTTTGGCCTTCTCAACCCGTTTTCTTTCACTTACTTGTTTCTCAAACATCAATACCTTCGTGGAAGCGGCAGATCTAGGCATTACATACGGATTTAAGGTCCACCATGATTTGCCATAAACATCGCGAGGCAGTCTCATGAACAATTGGTTAACCGACAGGTTATGCCGGATGGAGTTTTTCCAATGTGTATTTTTAAAATATGTCACATTATTTGCCACCCAGTCATAAATTTCGAGTAACTTGAGCTTTCTTTCTGGAACTGAACTGAGGGCCCGAGTAATGAGTTCCGCATACGAGATGTTTCCCCATGCATTGTGACGGGTGGTATACCTCCTAGGTGGCACCATGACTGGCATGGGTGGTGGTAGTGCACCACTAAAGATCTGGTCGGAGTTCTTCTTATTGAAAGTGTCGTTGGATGGCTCGACATAGTTGTCGGGTATAGGGAGTGGCCACGTCGTGGCCCTCACATCTTCTTGCGACTCAGGACCGACTCCAGATAACTCGCTCAGTGAGTCTATTTCCAAAATAGTTCTGTCCAACTCCGCCTGCAGAGTCTCAGAAGTCCACAGGCTCTGAAATCTCCCACCCCCCTGTGAATACATCTCGCTGGCTTTCGGTACAAGTCGACAAACCTAACAACTCGCACTGACGTACAATCGCTCACAGAAGCGTGCCGACACTATTTATTTAAATTTTTATGAGATTTCTTCAGTTTCTAGAATCGCTGGACCTGGACCGCGATCTGGGGTGGTCATCTGTCTTCTCTCTGTTATTCAAACCCACTAACATGCGGCGATTTGCTAACGTTCATAAACGGTGAGAGAGCAGCGCGCCCGCCGTCGGCCCGTTCCCGAGAGGCTATTTTCATTGCGCATCACTTGAACGACTACGCGCTGATTTTTCAATTCATTACTGGCAGGCTAGAGGCACGATAACCTTTTAACTCGAAGTAGCCTTACAAAGTACGAAGTTTCATGTTGGACAATCGTTACAAAAGTAAAGTTCAGAATATTGTACTGTTGCGCAAATTCAGGTCTACTTCGTAGATCGATTCGCATTTTATAAGTTTTCCACATTGTTAAGGCATCTCACTTAGTTCGTTTGCGGTTGGTACGTCATTTCACGAAAGTGTACGCGGCTGGCGATGATTGCTACTTTGTAGTATAAGCTGCGCGTAGGGTGTGGGGCGACAAATTGTCCTTGGTCGCGAGCGGTCACAATTTCCTTACTCGCCATTTACGAAACACTAGAGATAAATTCGGGTGGTAGTATTTGTCGCCTCTACTATAGAACATAACTGTCTTTACTAATGACATTTATTACACATTAATAGCTAATAACTTCAATTTATTTTGGTGTCATTGGTGACAAAAGGAATGAACAAATAATTCAGAAGAGGCGCCCGAATTCCTATTCATGACGTCGAAGGCTTACAGGGTAAGACGTATCAATCATCATATTGCCGTACACATCCTTTTCACAGGTTTTTTTCGCAACTAACGGTAAAAAGGGAGAATCTGTTATGATTGATGTTTCTAAGTAACCTTTCAGCGCTTTATAAAGAGGGTATTATGTTATAACTGCCAGTAACAGTTATATTTAGGTTTAGGGATTGCGCTAAAGAGGATATAGGATGTACCTATCAAATGTTGATTAACACTAGACTCTCTTAAAGGAACATATATATATGTACGTGCTTATTATATAAAAAGCCTTAATAGTAGAGTCCCGTCGACAAACTTTGGGGATGGACCTCGAGAAATAAATGGGTTTACATCTAGATTTTCTTTCAGCCATATACTTATTTTAACTTTTAACTAATCACGCTTATATTTCGGTTATCCTTATAAGTATGAAAGTCTTTTGAGACATAGCTTATAGAGCGGTAGTATCCCAGAAAAGTGTCCGATGCTTTTTTGTTAAATATATTACTAGCTGTACCGACAGACGTTTTCTTATCTAAAAAAGTCCATACAATAGTCGCATAGAAAAGGCAGTTTTCTATCTCAATTTTCCGGGCAAGTTTTCCAATTTTCCCATACCTAAAAACGCATTCGTAATCATTTAAAAAATCCAGGAGCTCGATAACAGAACCATCTTGTTAGGTGGCCCAATTGTGAATCTAAACTATTCTCGAATCTACTTGAATACACACAAAAAATTCAACTAATTCGGTCCAGCCGCATAGGAGGAGTTCAGTCACTTACATAGCACAGAAAAAATATATAATATATGTATAAATACATACGATTATTATGTATTCTGTTATCCAAAATGAACGCCTATATTTCATGAATAAAACGATTGATGTTATTAGACAGACTAAAGGATGAATCGACTTCGGGTGTCTCTAACTATTTCTAACTGCAGTCTTCTGAATTAACACATACATATTGCTAAAATTTTTGAAAGCATATGTTACGTCACAAATGATTTGTATTTAAAGATCAACCATGAAGTAGGAATACACTAGAAATTAAATTTAAATAAAGATAAACTGAAAACATTGCCACTCCGAAATGAATGCGTGTTTTTTCAAACAAACTTCCGCCCCGCGTTTCCGGGGGGTCGAATGTTTTCCCAGGAAAATAAAACCAATTATTCATTTTTACTCAGTGATATTCATTTGGGAAAAGAATGTTCAGTTAAAAACGTTTTTAAAACAAGCTTTAAACAATAGAATAAATAAATCTGACATTACGTATTGGTCTTAAAAAATCCTTTCATTAGATACCCATGACACGGAGGTGGCATATGCAATAATAAATTACCATATTTGCACGCGCGCCATATAAGATTAAGAATGACGTCCAAAGCTAATCAAACATTTGAGTATGCAAAATTTCAGCTCGATCGGTTGGAGGCCTGATCTAAAATTGTTTTTTTTTTTTAGATTTGTCCTAAATTAACTAAAGGCGACACTCGTGAATAGCTAGTGATAGTGAAAAGGTAGATTAAAAATACTTTTTTAATCTACCTTTAATTAAATACATTTTTAATGGATAACCCTGCTTGAGGAAAAATATCAATCCATATTATAATTCGAGCAATTATAGCTCAGAATCGTGAATTGATTGATTGTTCTCGTGGATTTGAATCCTACAATTACATAGTAACTAGCTGTCCCCCGCGGTTTCACCCGCGTTCCTGAGGAATGTAACGTTTTTCCGGCACAAAAAGTATCCTATGTTACTTCTAATACCTCCATAAATTTGTGTACAAAGTTTCATGATAATTGGTTAAGTAGTTTTCGCGTGAAAGCGTAACAAAAAAACTAACATTCACATTTATAATATTAACTGGTTGTCCCCCGCGGTTTCACCCGCGTTACCGAGGAATGTTACATTATTATTTTCTTTCTATGTATGATGTAAGGAGCTTTTTAGGTATTTTTTACACTTTGTGTAACATTTTTGGAGGTTTAGTAACGATCCCTATTTTTTTGTATATATAATATAGCCTATGTCACCCGGGGATATTGTAGCTTCCCAATAATGAAAGTATTTTTCAAATCGGTCCAATAGTTTTAGAGCCTTTATGCAAACAAACAACTAATTTAATCGTCCTCTTAATATTATATTTGTATAGATATAGACATGCGAACAACCGCGACTTCGAAAATAAAAAATATCCGATTGGTACCAAAATCCACTTTGCTAATCTGAATATTACTTGAAAATTGGATCAAAATCGTCCAGCCGTTTTAGAGTCCATATTAAAAATACACACATCGATTTTTATATACAGACTAGCTGACCCGACAGACGTTGTCCTGTCTTAACAAAGAATATTGAATTCGAATCTTCCGATTGAATCGACTCTGAAATGTGCAATAAGATATAGAAATATATAGATATTTTTTTTTATCAATATAATTCCGACCCATGCCTCTATTTTAAACGATATTTGCAGCGCGGATTCTGTCAATCGCGCCAACTGTCAAACGACTGACAATAATGTCAAACAGGTTACATTCAAAAAGTTTATATTGTCAAAAGCGCTAGTAAAGTGGTTAAGTTTTCTAATTTTCCGCGCAACTTTCTTAATTGGTTTATTCATAAGATCCTTCTCCTGACAATAACAAACAAAACAAATAAAGAATTAGCGAAATCGGTCCAGCCGTCCATGCGCGATGCCGTGACCAAGGGAAATAGGGATTCATTTTTATACATATAGATGACCTATAGGATAAATTTATAGATACATGTGCTATTGTATCAGCCCAAATATGCAAGGAAAAAACATATGTCTCTATTTTAAAAGAGGATGTAGGTACTCAAATTCGAACCATAATGGGTTTTCGGAATCTACCTCAGGTACACTGTTGTTCAATACAAAAGGCCCCGCATCAGATGACAGTTTGTTAGCAAACAGATCAAAAAATCACAAATATTGTTCCCCAATTGGACTTCAGGTTTATATAATGTTAATTATCTAGATTTATAAGTAATACACAATCTGTTGTCTGTTTCTGTACCTATAAAATAAAATAAAATAAAATAAAACATGTCGAATGGCTTTGTCTTTTTCGAATTTTCTTTATGAGAAAAAAACCGGGATTGTACCGAAAGAGTAGAGATTGTAATCCCGGAAAGTGGTTGCACCTATTGTTATACACCTGAACCGGGACTACGTATTATGCGGGATCCACTACAACACTCGAAGCAGAATGTAGCTACAGCTTTTTTTTTATAAATAACGAAATGAATGAAAGTGCAAAAGTACCATGGTATCATTGTCAATGTTAACAAAGTAGAAACTCGTCCAATAAAAATCTTGAAATCTCTTAAATTTATTGATATAAGGCTTTACTGGAAACCCGAAGGTCCTGGGTTCATTTCCCTAGTTGAACAAGGTTAAAAATATCTGCCGTAGTGTACGTCTTATTACTGAAACATCTGCCTACCTCTTTGGCACTAATGGGCTAGATGATATAAAGATTAAAATTATAATGACTTCCAAACACTTAAACGTTAAATGTTTGTTAATACGAGTAGACTTCAATTTGCTTTGAAACGCCTGGAATTATTGCTCAAACCATAAAAAATTAAATCGTGTCAATTATTCTCCAGTTAAACCAGGCTTACACAAAGGTTTCAGTGATAGATATACATTTTTGTGACGTCACGAAAATCGCAACCTCATTGTACGGTTGGCAAAATAAGTAGCATAACAGATTCAAATTTATAAGCTACTTTTATACTGAAACTTACCTACCCATAGTGTAGACATGTAATCGTGTAGATTTTTGTTCACACATATTAACTACTAGCTGTTTCACTCGCATTCCCGTGGGTTGTTACTTTTTCCCGGGATTAAAAAGTATAAACTTAGTAAGTAACTATCAATGTAGCAAGTTTCATCTAAATTCAATCAGTCGTTTTTGCGTGAAAGAGTAACAAACATTTTCACAAACTTTCGCACTTATAAGTTCAGAGGAAAGGATTCGCCTGTTTACTTCCACTTCACATAATATGGATAGTTTAAAGTGTAACCACCGACGGTGTATCGAAAAGTGTTTAGTAATTTGAATACCTGTTCAGATAAGTTATTCAGATTACATTTTTTATTAGACAAACATTGTTCTTGAACATATCTGTTTATTCTGTCTGGATGTACATATCTATATAAGCGTGCACTCCGGGAATGCCGGCAGTCCCGGCAGTGCCGGCAGACGTGAAAACTTGAACAATGACGTTGTGCATTTTTAACGTTTTACGAATTTTCGATCAGGTCCTGACGCGAGTTTCACGTTTTATACCCATCCCAAGAAATGTGCTCAACGCCGCTAAAGAAGATATCACTTCAAAAATAGTTTATGTATTATAGCATATTAGTTATTTGGTTTCCATAGTAATAGCACTGCTTAGTTTGGGATCAGCTTTCCGTACGTAAGAATATTTCAGCATATTTATTAATTTTGTGAGATTTTGTTGACTATACCCATATTTGATTTAGTATGAAAGGTCGATACGTTACCAATCTCGATGATTATATCATTGATTATGACTTCAATAGGTATAGAGTGCCTTTTGAGCCATTCAATGCGATTTCTATTGGAATATTGGTGTCATACAAATAGACAGAGATTATATATCTTGGTAATACAATGATACCTAGGCGGTATTCAATGGGATAAGATTTCATGGACGGCCGTTTAATCTACCTGTTCACCTTTGTGTGCAACTAGGTGTGTACAATTTCCGCCCCGAGATTTCACTCGAGTTTTTTGTCCCTGGATATAGTATATTATGGACTTGAAATTTGTCAGTTATATAATAGGTTGGGGAAAAAGTTCCTTCGCATTTTTTAAGAAAATTCAAAACATTTTTAATATAGTTTATTTACATTTAACTAAAGTATGTAGGTACCATTTTGTTCGATAACTTTTTGCCATCTTGAAGGTAGGGACATGATCTCATTGATATAGAAATTTTGGGACTTCTGATCAAAATACTGCGAGAAGTGGTTTTGACAGTCCTCTCGTGATGTTAACCTGACACTGCCTAAAGAATTCTGAAGAGACCGAAACAGGTGGATATCTGAAGATGCAAGGTCAGGACTATACGGCGGATGCATTAATACCTCCCAGCCAAACTCTCTTAATTTTTGCTGAGTGGCTAAAGATGTGTGAGGTCTAGCGTTATCATAATGAAAAACCACACCCCTTCTGTTGATTAATTCCGGCCACTTTCTCTCAACTTCTTGCTTTAATCTCATCGGTTGTTTGCAGTAGAGTTCAGAATCGATGGTCCTGCCTGGTGGTAACAGCTCATACTGAATAATGCCCTTCCAATCCCACCACACACACAGCATCACCTTGTTGCGAGTTAACCCGGGTTTCGCCACAGTCTGTGAAGCCTGACCGGCCTTTGACCAAGACCTTTTTCGCACGTTCTTGTCGTACGTGATCCACTTTTCATCACCAGTTATCAGCTTCTTCAAAAATGGTTCGGTTTCATGACGTCGTAATAAAGAATCACAAATGAGTACACGGTTCATTAGGTTTCTTTCAGTGAGCTGGTGAGGTACCTATTTAGTACCTATCTAGCTTTTGTGTACTCAGTTTTTTTCAAATGCGCCAAAACTGTTTTGTGGTAAATTCACAGTTCTTCAGCTACGTCGTAACTACTGATATGCCGAACTTGTTCCACTTTTTCAAAAATGGCATCCATTTTATCCGTAATGGGGCGACCAGAGCGACGTGCATCTTTGACATCAAAATTTCCGGATTGAAAACGCTTAAACCAAATTTGTGCTACTCTCACAGACACTGCACTAGGTCCATAAACATCGTAATTTTTTTTCGCGGCTTGCGTTGCATTTTTACCTTTTTTGTGAAAAATGAATCGAATTTCTTCATTAGATTCACTCATCTTGGCGGTACGAAAAACAAATGCAAATCACACATTTTCCTAATTTAAATTTGGAATTATGTTCTTTAAAATTTAAACTTTCAATGATACCAAAACCAGCCAGATACAAATAGTATAGCCATAGCGATTTTATTACAAGTTCATACATACTACAATGCGAAAAGACTTTTTCCCCAACCTATATGTAGCTTGCTTGCCCGCATCTTTTGAAGTTAAAAAGCCCGTTTATTCTTTTTCAAGATAGAGGGGTTGTATTCCAAACCAAGTGACTCCTCCAAATCTAAGGGCCTAGAAAATTTGAGGGAATCCTTTAGTTGTAGCTGACTAAGGACTTGTTATAAAATAAAATACTGATTCTACTTTATTTTTATTCTTACCTCCTTGTGAGCTACAAGGTTAATTTAAGTATGGTTTATCTTATGCTAGCTTAAGTTCCCAACCTTTGATAACTATAGCAACAGAATTTATCCGGAAGGATGGTTACGTTTCAACGTGTTAGCTACCGACCGATTTTGATCAAATTAGGCGAAGGTGTAGCTTAGGATCAGGATACGTTACGATAGTTTACATGTCACACAGCCAGTCAGTCATTAACAAACAGAATCAACAGAACTCAACATGGTAACCAATAGAGCTGATTCTGTGCTGCTTAGTTAAACTCAAATCCATGCACCTATATTTCTAATGCAATAGGATGAAAACAAAGATACGGTTTTAAAGACCATCAATATCAATCTAACTTTGAGTTTTAGTTTGTGTGCTCGAACTAACTGATCTATAAATGTTCATCTTCCATTTTAACTTTGACAGGTTGATAGATTGATGGATTGATGCACAGATAACGAATTTATTTCAGAACGCATTCTTGAAACATTTGAAGCATGACAGAAAATCTGATGGACCGCCGCCTGAACACTGGCTCGATTATTCAAGAGAAAAGTACGGGGACAAACTTGTTGATGATATGAAAGTGGTTTTCTCCATACTATATCTCTATCTGCCAGTGCCTATATTTTGGTCGCTTTTTGATCAGCAGGTAACTTACCACACAGTGTTTTGAATGTCTTGTTAATGAGCTGGTTTGCCTGATATGTTACGACTGGGTTCAAAGGAACAATTAATCTTGACGACTGAAATATTGACATAGAACAGGTTGAACTTGATACCCCCCGACTTTCTATGGTGTAATACATGTATACATAATTGTTGACTTATGGCGAAGAAATTACCATCCTCTCTCATTTCTATTTCTTTTATTGAGTTAAGCCCTTGGCTATGGTACACAAAATTCAACTCTCCTGTAACGTTATAGAAAAGCTTTTTCACAATAAAATCAATTATAAAACGTGAGAATAAATAAGGTTGATATTACAATAATAAAAATAGATAGAATCCCCTGTAATTTAAGCCCTTGTTAGCAACCAGGGAATTTCGGTCATGGGAAATTTGGTGACAAATTGGCCGTGAAACCTTACGTAATTACACTCCTTGTCTTAATTATAAATTTTATAAGCCCAGGGTTTCATGAAATATCACCTTCCGTTTTACACTGCGATTCTGTGTCTATCCTTATCTTCTAAAATATTGCTTTAAGTAAATCCAATATTAATATTTAAATGTAAGGATTACAAATGAACGGTTCAGGGTGAAATTTGGCACAGAGATAAAATAAATTCAGGAGAAATAATTTTAAGCGATGAAAACTCAATTGGTTACTTTGTCGAATACCGTGACGAGAGTCGTGGGTTCAAACCATGAGCTTTAACTGAAGGTGGTAGAAAACATCATGAAGAAACCAAAGAACAGGGGAAAGATACACCGATAAGTAGCGGAACGAAAGTTAACTGATAATAATTCTAAATATTCGATTGACAAATTTTATTTGTCTATCTATCTATTTTATTTGTAAATATCTCACATAGTACTTACAATAATACCTATTATAAAATAGGATAATAATCTACGTATTAAATATCAGGGCTCCCGTTGGACCTTCCAAGCGTCCAGGCTTCGTAGCGAGGTTTTTGGTGTAACCCTGATGCCGGATCAATTGCAAGTGATGAATCCGGCCATGGTGCTGCTAATGATACCAGTATGTCCTGGTGGCGTTTGGCCACTGCTTCCTGATCTTCCACCGCTGCAGAAAATGTTTGTTGGGGGTATGCTTGCGGCCATGGCGTTTGTATCTGCTGGTATCCTGCAAATTGGAATCGAAGTAAGTCTTAACCACATAGTAACACTTATCATCGACTGCTGGATATAAACTGTTTAAGACATGCGACTTTGCTCATAATAGGTAATTACGGCAAAAATTATAAATACAGGCAACGTTAGAAAGCAAAAGTGGATAATTAGATTCAAAGTATGAATTTGGATTCGTCGGCAATACCTGTTAATTTCCTTTTTCAGTTTCGATAGCCTTAAAGGACGAGGAGGTGGACAGCACGTTTTTTATCTTTATTTCAATATATTTACAAAACTAGTTAAAACCTTTAATAAACTCTTCGAGCCAAAGAACGGTGACCCAATTAATATTATATTTTAAATTGGTTATCAATTCAGTAGCGTATAAAGCCAATCTGTGACACATTTTCGTGTCGTTAAAAACGCGATCTAACTATACGAATTTAATTTCCTCGTTCAATTTCCGTTCCAAATTATATTATTATCAATATTAGAACAGTTTGCTTAGATTGTAGGTTGTTATTTCTCAATTTCAAACAGCTAAACTTTATTGAATGAACTTACGTGCTTTGGTTTGACTTTGAAAGGTTCATTATACTGGCGCGATAATGTTTCATCGTGGCCTCTTTGCTCTGTCTCTTTCGCTAAATACCCAATTACGTGAGATGTCTGCTCTTCGAGACCTTGTTGACGTTTGACTCACCTCATTTGAATGAGTTAGGAGATGCCAAATCATTATAAGACTTCTAACGCATGTCAAAAATATATTTTCGTATAAATAATTAAATATTCTGGAACATTCGTGACACTGCTGTCTGATCCCAGACTAACCAAAGCTTTTACTATGGTGACCAGATAACTGATATACTACATAAACTACTTTTAATTGCCTTTTAAATATTCTTGCATATAAGTATATAAATTATAGATATGCATATTTGCACTCAGACTCCGAACAAATAGACATGCTCCTTCTTGAAGCCAAATGTTTGTCCTGGGTGGAAATCGGACCCACGACCCGTGATGTCACACCAAGCAAATTAGCTGGTTGAATTAAATAATTTAAACTTGTCGAAATAGCGTTCTACCCTGCAAGTACCAGGACACCATCAAACTGGGCTGGTGTTACTGAACACGTTGGACTGCCCAGTTGACGTGGCTGTACAGGACGGGGGCATTGCCCCGGTGGAGCAGCACGGCACGGCCCTAATGACTCCGCTACCACACCGCTCGCTGGTGTTCACGGCTAGCTGCCCCTACAACTGTGCGGGCAGGGTCATGAAAAGGCACCTCATCAAGAAGAATTTGAATACAGCCGCGGAAATGGTAACCTTTTTACTGTTTTCTTGGTATCACAATATTTTGTTAAATTAAAAAAAAATCATATCCGCCTATTATCTCTTAAGAGAAAGACAGAAGTCTCAGAGTAAGACCCACATTCAAGTTAAGATATTTTAGGTATGTATCGGGCTACAACAATCATTCCAGAGATTGAAACGTTAACTATTCCTTACCCGACCCGGGAGTAGAACCTGGGACCACCGGGTCACTAGCCGAGCTTAATACCGATCACCGAGGTGACAAATGTACACTACTCGTACGTGTACCAGAAAAATTTTTTTACAGACAGACTTTTGCGCGTGCTATAAAATATTATTATTATTTTAATATTTAAAGTAAGTGTTCTCTGTATACGTTGTCATTGTATTTTTTTAGAATCAATTACCGGATTTCGCCTAAAAACTATCCAAAAACTCACAATAAAATGATTGGCACATAAGCGGTTTAAAAGCCAAACAAATATTTTGTGTACCTAGATTTGATTCTGAAGTATCTATAGATCACTTTACACAATCTAGACTATTATTACTATCAACTACTACTCGACCAGTCAAAGGATTGATTGGAAATGAACGTTTCAGTCGCAATGTTGTTTCAGTTATAACCTTTGAGGACACAGAAACTGGAATATATAGTTTGCCTTCACGCATCATAAGTTCAGTTGAACTGGTCAAGCCATTTCAAGCATGTTGCATGCATTCCCACTCCAATGGATGTGTTTAGGAAAACTCTTTATGATCTTAGCTCAAAGGTGAACTACTGTCGTAGATGGATTAATATCGACAGATGTGACGACCTTAAGGACCATATTGTATTATTGGTTGCCCAATGTTATTTTAAAACATAAGCTAAAAGTTCTATGATAAGGTTAATTAAAAATTAAGTTTTAATTGGATCAAAATTTGAGCCTTATTTCCGAAACAATAAAGTCAATTTTGTAGTGTCATTGTTTTACGCCTGTACAATATATGTCAGAATAATGTAATTAGAAGTAGCAAAATAAAATGTACATGCGATACGATGAGTTTATTGGAAGAGAATGGTCGAGGCGATTGAAAGAGGCTAAGGCTTGAATAAGCTCCGAAAAAGATTAGGTAATATTAATTAGGGAATTGTATTAAATTACCAAATTTATTTTACTTTTGTTAATAATGTGTAACTAGCGCTCGTAAAGCCCGCATAAGTGACGAAAGTAGCGAAATAGAAATTACGCGCCAGTGGATAAAATTTTATGATGATTTTCTACATCATAAAAAAATAGTACACACTTACACGGTATATACCAAAGCTACGGTTTCGTTATTGTACTATTCATGTTAACATCATTTTATTTAATAAAAAAAAATATTAATAAAAATACTTTTCATATCAAAAAAAAAATTTCTGATGGTCTTTACTTCCAATGTGCCTAATTGATATGCGTCTCGCCATATAACTACTTAATACTTCCCTTCTCTTCTTTTAACGAATACTAAAACATCTCTTCCTGCGGTGCCTAATTGATCCTATTACTTCCAGTTCGAAGTCTCAATTAATGAGTTAGATTTCAATACCGAACGAATTAACGAACTTGGCTGGCTTAAAATACCTGTAAATTTGTTTAATGAAGAGCTACAGAGAAGAGAGGGCTGGTGATAACTAATTATTCAACTTTATGTGCTCTCTCTGAGTACGGCGTAATGTAAAAGTTTTTATATTGTAATTTAAAAACAGTAGGTATCCTCTCTGATTCTATTGCACAAAGCCTTCGGCTTACCAGAGGAGAGAAAATAAATTAACTCTTAGCGAGAATATTTTTCTAATATTATTTGCTCTAAATTACTTTGTTACAGTTTATGCCAGTAGTTATAGGGCAGAATTCAGACGATCAGATATCTTTCTACTTCATGGACCCGAACCCGTTTCTCAAGTCCTTAACTGGAAAACCAAAACTAAAGTTAGTATCCATACAGTCGCTTTTCCAAAAATATTTTTGATTGGCTATAAAAATAATATATTTTTCTTTCAAGAGTGGTGTATGTCGGTGAAACAGGACCTAATAAGAACGTGTCAATTGTCGTAGAGACAGATAAAAGACTTAGTGACATTTATTATGTGTCAGACGCTCCTATAGACCACATTGGTGAATCGGCATATATGTGCCTGCAGCCTGGGAAGTGAGTGGCTATAAATACTTATAAAGTTAAAGAACACGGTACCTAAGGATCCGTGAACGTAGAACTGGGGCACGACTCCGCTAACTTTGAAGATGAACGTTTAGCTGATTTCTAAATTGGAATCGCCATATTTTTCATTTGACAGATGCCATTAGTCTTAAAGGCTGTCGAAAAAGTTAGATCGATCGTTAGTGTAACGTCTATCTTTGAAATGTAAACTAAATCGTTTCCGTTTAAATAATTAGCGTAATATAAGATGTTCTAAATTCAAGCTGTGCTAATGTCAGTTTTGATGTTAAAATTATCGGAGTCGGGCCCTGCAGTGCGATTGGAATGCTCTGGGAATCGTTATTGCAGTGAATTTTATTTTACATTGACGGTGCTAAGGCTGGTGTCCCACACTACTCGCGCACTGGACCATCAATATATTATGAAATATATCGAATAACTAGCTGCCCGGACAGACGTCGTTCTGTCGAAATAAGTCCATACAAAAATGCAGGAATTCGCTCGCAGCGCCACCTACCGGGTCCAATTGTGAATCTAAACCATCCAGGGCACCACCCAAACGCAAACAAAAAAAAACATTCCAATCGGTCCAGCCGTATTAAAAAAGAAGAAATAATTGAATTTCACGGTATTTCGTTTACTACAAAATAAATTTAATTTATACATTAGCCTCAATAACACGTGGTAATCATGATATTGAATTGTAGCTTATATGACACGTTCGTAGATTTACCATAGCAGCGCCATCTATTGATGACTTACTCAACCCAGTCGAAAGGTATCGACATCTCTTAGAATCATTTGGAGTTAACAGATAATTGTGACTGTCAAATAATAACAGACAAATAATTAGCAATAAATTAAAATTGCGACTATAATTTGAGATTTAAACTATCCTATCTCTCAAGTTGGATCGAACTGCACATGGTGTGCGAATTTTATTATAATCGGTTAAGTGGTTTAGGAGTCCATTGAGGACAAACATTGTGACACGAGATTTATATATATTAAGATATCGTATCCGATAGAATTACAGAATTCGGGTGCGGGACCAATTGCTCGCATTTACGATTCATTGTGCTGTGGTTATGCTTTTATCCATCTCTTTCAATGACTCAGGGAAGTGAGTAGCATGTACCTCTTCGAACACTCATCTTCTGAGACACCCCAAAACACAGAAGCTCTGACAATTGATTATCTAATTGGCATCATTGTTATTGAGTATCATAGGTAAAAAACCACAGCCTGATGGGATGCCTATAAAATTGAAGTTGCAGTTAGTATTTCTACAAACTAATATTGCTTCACTATATATATCTACACTCGAGCCCAGACAGGCCGTAAATCACAGTATCGCTTTGAGCGATGTCAATATTTGATAGATCCGCAGATATTGGTCATGTTGTAAATATAGACTGAACAGCCTCCGCCCTCTGTATTGGTTTACATTGGTACGCGTATGTTTGAACCAAGCGTACTGGTGCAAATAATAATTGTCCATAGGTCCACATGAATGTTGTTTTGATATCATAAATTCCAATCGTACATTCCCTTTGTATACGGCGCGCCGCCCTTTTGATTAGTAACTTGGAATTGTTCATTGCCCATATCAAAATATATTATACTGTTACTCACAGGGAAGTTAGTTTAATGATAGATGATTTTATCATTGAGGCATACTTTTATTACAAGGTAATTAATAATGCATGAGACCTTATTTGGTTATTTAACTTATAAATATTAATTATTATGTATTAGGTAGTACCTATTATCGTTTTAACTTTAATATTTGTATACTTTTTTAAGATTCGCATATGGGGCAGAATAAGAAATAAGATAATTTGATAACACTTTTTAAATTTAAACATATAAATGTGACGGGCCTGTTGAACAAATATTTCTAGCTGTTCTAGATCTGGACGTAAATGTTCCACATGTCATAAGAGAAATTAAATAATCAATATAATCATAACTAAAAATCAACTATCTAGTTTCCGTAGTACAAGCTCTGCTTAGTTTGGGATCAGATGGCTGTGTGCATAGAATGTCCCCGGATATTTATTTATAAATATTATGAAAAAGTAACAGTAACAATAGATATATCGAAATCTATCTCACGTTTTTGTTAAATTCGACTGGTGTATTATTATACCTTTGGGGTTTCCCGCTCTTATGTTAATGATTGATTGTGACAGGTTCAGGTGGCGAGCGGAAAGTGTAGACAACGTAATTTCAGGGTCAGGAGAGGGTATACTAAGAGCTGGTGGAGTTTACGTTCTCTGTTTGCGGGAGAGATTGGGCCGCCTCGACGCCGCGGTTCTACATGCTCCGAACCCGCCCAATGAGTTGCATTTGGCCTGGATTATCCCTCAATATCTCTTGGTGTCAGTTGCTGAGATCATGTTTGCTGTTTCTGGACTAGAGTTTTCTTTTACTCAGGTGAGAATTGAATCCATCAAATAATAGGTTCTATAATGTTAATGTAATAATCTATACTAATATTATAAAGAGGAAAGATTTGTTTGTTTGTAATGAATAGGCTCCGAAACTACTGTACCGATTTCAAAAATTCTTTCACCTTTGGAAAGCTACATTATCCCCGAGTAATATAGGCTATATTATATTTTAAAAAAAATAGGGATCCTTACTAAAACTCCAATAATGTAACATAAAGTGTAAAAAACTTACCTGAAAAATTCCTTACGTCGCGTGCGCTGCGAAAACTATTGATGATAGAACAAAATCATTTACTACGACTTTGCAGAACTCATCATTATCTACAAAAAGTGTCGCGACAGCATATGTCTAAATATTATAGTTATGTCACAGTAAGCAGTTTTTTATTCTAAAATATTAATTTATATATGCCGCCTCTTGAAAAGGCTCTTCATTTGTACCTTGATATTAATCCTCATCAAAATAAATTACTTTATATTCAAGACGGCTTTAATACCTTTTTATAACTTTTTGATTTATTTAATTTGGACATTTCATTCGGAAGATATCACGAGTTTAAAAATGCAAGTATTAGAAAAAAGTCGCGTGGTTGTCGCTCACCGCGCTCAGCTAGCCAGCATGCGATGTAAGCTCCATGTAAGCGTCACTGGGGTACGGGGGGGGGGAGTCTTTTTGTATGTAACGAATAAACTCAAAAAGTACTGGACCGATTTTAATAATTCTTTTTTCATTAGAAAGCTACATTATCACTGAGTAACATAGGCTACTTTTCATCCAGGGAAAATGTTAATCCCTCAGGAACGCGGGTGAAACCGCGGGGGACAGCTAGTGTAATTACTAAAATTGTAATGTAAAAGTGCAAGTTACGCTTTCAGGTAAAAACTATTGATCTGAATTGGAAGAAATTTGGTACTAAGATAGTTTATAATCTGGATTACTGATAGGACATTCTTTATCCCAGGAAAATATAATAATCCTCGCGAACGCGGGTGAAGCCGCGGGGGATAGCTAGTAATGTATAAAAATGTAAATTGTGAAATAAATTTTTATTTTATTATGAGGTTAATTTGTAAAGGCCTCGTGCGCGGGAATCCCTAGAAGGTTTCTAAGGAAAAAAAACTTTTACTTTCTATGGCGAAAGGACTGGTATTTATAAAATAAGCCGTCGTAACGCTGTTTATTGTGCGTCTACGTAAATCAATAAATACCAGTAACATGTTACTAAGTACTTCAATTAATAAATACCCATTTGATTTCACAGTGGGATCGAATTTAGTTTGAGGTTTCATTCTATTTTACCTTTGATGATTGTAAAATCGCTTTGTAAATTTGAAACATCAATTTGAAGTGTACATCAATAGTTTTAATATAATTATTGGCTACGTCGGTTCACAAATTCAATTACATAAAATCGTGTATTACTATTATATGTATAAGGTCGTCTGCAAACAGAGCCTTATTATTTATTGGCGATCAAAATCTATCGCCAGTTCTAATATCTTAAGCATTTGACTAAAGATATTTTGAGAGAAATACCTGTAAGCCAAATGTGTAGAAGTTATTATACACAATATATATACAAAGGACATATATCTATAGTAATAGCGCACCTTAGCGGCACGCTTTGATGGCCGCTTTGAAGTCAAAGAATATATAAGTTTAAGCCTCTCAGAAAATGTAACTTTGTTACTTTTGAAATACCGGGAATCTATTGGATACAATAGTCAACTAAAAATTCTTTACACACGGTCATCTGACCCCAATCAAAGCGCAGCTACTTATGGAAACCAGATAACAGATATACTATTTCTTTTTTAATGCAGACTTATACAGATATTTACACTCACAAATTTTATGATTAACTTGTGGTTCTAGGCACCTAACAGTATGAAGACTATAACAATCGCTGCATGGTATGTGTCTGTCGCATTTGGAAATTTAATCGTGATCCTCGTTGCGCAGACCAAAGTTTTCGAGTCCCGGGTGAGTTATGAGTTGAATTACTTTTTACGTTACAGTCCAGTTGATGGTAAGTGGTCACCGCCGCCTGTGATATAATAATAGTTTATTTCTACTTTGATATTAAGTTTTTATAAACTTACTAGCTGGGCTGCGGCTTTGCCCACTTTCAATACTGGTTATAAACCTTCCTCTTGAATTTCTATCTATTGCTGAAAACTGCATTAAAATCCGTTGCCTAGTTAATGATTCTATAAAAGACATACAGAAAAAGATTCATTTTAATATATATAAATAGATATAGTGATTGAGCCTCCATTTGAGCATACAATGCCTGAATTAGACTTCGCTCTTTCATAATAGTTTAAATTACAATTTAATTAACTAGTATAATATGTTGTGCGTGAGAGTGTATGTGTGTTATTCGCTCTACGTGTAATGAAGTGCTAGTGTTTCTTTATAGGTGTTTTAATCGATTTAGTTATGGTCTTAGCAGCACCAATGCGTTGTCGTTTCTAAGACATAAAGTTGTTTATTCTGCCTGTTACCTAGAAAGGTAAAAAAATATTTCAGTTAGATAACTGAAACACAGAAATACAAGTGCACAGCTGCTTCACGGCAGTAATTGGTAATGGTGGTAGTACTTTCTCAGACGAACTCTACACTAAGAGCAGTAAGATATTAAAATACAATTCGATGTTTAGACGTATTTTTTGCAAACGGCACTGTTACTCTTTAGGAAGGTCAATCTCGTATATGAAAAGAAATATATTTATTCAAATAGACCTTCGTAGGCACTTATGAATGGTCAGACTCTAATGCCAGATCGGAAGGTTGCTTTTATTCAGTAGAGCCTGCAATAAACAAATATTCTTTTCAAAATAAAATTTAAAAATAGATAGCTTTATTGAGATAACAATTTTGATGCAAAAACATTAAGTCGAACCGTTTCCAAAAAGAAATAAACTCCTACTCTCAGTTTATGAAAGTTTCATTGTTTTAGTGATACTACCTGGTTGGCCGAGCATTGCTCGGGATTTCTTTACTAACGTGACTTCTAAATAAATACTAAATCGATCCGAGATCCTAATTATATATATATACAGTAGAATCCGTTTATTATGACTCCAGCTATATTGACCAACCGCCTATTATGACGTAATTACACAACGAAGTTTGGTTGTCATATAAAATTCTCTGTAACAAAGTCGGATATAATGACTTCGCTTACTGTGACATGTCGCTTATTATGACCCATTTTTTTCAAATTTTTGTCCGTTTTTAGTGACCAACATGATTCTTCACACCTTCACCAATATTAGTTGATTCCCGACGACGTTCGATACGTGGCTTGTTTTTGTTTTGAATGTTAGTTGAACGTCGCGCATTGTTTTTAGTGATATCCTATGTAAAAAACATCTCAACATCGTAAAGCATCTTAGCAGCATCGGAAACGTGGGAAGATTATGTTGACATCAATAGCGCTCTCCTCACATCCTAAGAACCCACCGATGAAAATATCGCACAGAACATTAATGCTAAGGAACAATTTAAAAGTGATGGAGAAGAGGAAGTCGAGGAAGAACCATTACCTACCGCAAAAGAGGCATAAAAGACTTAAGAATTATTATCACGATTTGTTCATAGCAATATTGGTTAGTTTATAAGGTTACTTTTTTCACAAAAATGCTTTGTATGACGTCCACTTAATATGACGTGTTGGTCAATTCCTTTCGATGTCGTTATAAACGGATTTCACTGTATATCTATATATATATATATATTATTATTTATATATATATTATTATTTATATATATATTATTATTTATATATATCGTAGAAGAATTGCTCGTTTAGAAGTATTAGATAGATAAGGTTTTTACTTTCATTAGAGTATTTTAGGTAGGTTATAAGACTACTAAGGGCTACCAAAGGCCCTATGTGTGTCAAATTCCTGGAAGATCGATTAAGCCGTGAAAACTTTACAAACTGACAGACTGCAGGATTATTTTCAGGCATGTCCACCTGCATTTAAATATTATATAGTTACTATTAAAACTAAATAACTGATAAGCTTACATTTTATAATAATGCATGATGTATGATATTGGTAGACGATATCAAATTTACACACAAGTCTACAAATTAACAAGCTGTCCCCTCCGCTTTCACCCGTGTTTATCGATATCATATATTCGCGCAATCACATGTTCTGGCTAAGTATTTAATTTTCATGAAGATTGTACTTATCGTTCTTGCGTTATAAGAGGACAGGTGGATAGAAAAACGTTTAAAAATAAAATGTCGTCAGTGAGTCGTAAAACGAAAATTAAAAAAAAAAAATCCAACAGACAAATCCTACTTTACGTAGTAGTATAGATAGGTATGAAATTAGTCGGTCGACGGAGGGAGACGCGAGACTAAATTGCCTTGTCATCAAGTTCATAGGAAAAGAGTATAAAGGGTTTTTTTCCACATTAGAGGGGTGGATGTGCACCCCCGTGCAACCCTCTCCCGGCGCCCATGAAACTGACTACAGCTTTATAATATTGGTATGAATTGATTCGTTTATTTTGAACGTAGTTTTCAGAAATATGGTAGCTGTCAGGAATATTTCTAACTAACTCCCAATTAATCCAATTAAAATACAACCCCTTATAGACGAAACGCTTGCTGACCGAAGCAATGCACCTTCGGTACCTATACAATATCGGATTCCTTTACAAGACTAAAGTAAACCAACGTAAATGAAAATTCAATTGGTGCCGGACTAACAACGCTTGCTGTTGGAATAAATCAAATCCGAAGGTGTAGGTTTCCGATGTATCTATTGATTTAGGTGCCAATATATTTCAATGAACACCGATGTTGGTACTATTTCCGCCACAGTTACTTTTAGCCCTAAAGTCCAGAATTGGGCGCTAAAGTTGACGAAAAATACTAGCCATATAAAAAAAACGCACACTTTTGACAAAAGGTGCAAGCTACACTTCTCTAAATAGTGTAAAAATGTCAGTAGTAAAATTCATGATATTGCGCTTAGCTGTTTTAAACAACGTAAAAGATTATGATGCTGTTTTCATTTTCATTTTTTCAACCGGTTTATGTCAATTATAAGCTCGGGCATAACCGGGGCAGGTCGCTAGTACAAATTAAAACACAAATGAATCGAATGTCGACAAATATGTGCGGTATGTTTATTAAATTAAGCCAACTATACAATGTGAACTGGAATTTGATTCAATTACTAAATAATTAACTTGATTTTCACATTCATTAAAATGAGGAGATATCATTTTCATTGTAAATTAACATAATCAGTTTAGTATTGAAAACCATAGCATAATCGGAAAAGCTTAAAAGGGACCCTTATTTATATTTTATATTTGCCATATTCGTGGGCATACTAGCAAATAATCCACCTGATGGTAAGTGGTCACCCCCGCTTATAGACATTTGTCGATCCTGAGACATGAAGTTGTTAAGTCTCATGTACCTGTCATTTCACAGGTCCCTTGACTTTTATAACAGCAACACAGTAATAGAGGTACACTACTGATTTACGAAAGAAAATGGTTAGGTGCTAATATTTCCCTGGAATTCAATACGCCTGTCTATTTGACGTAACCATTTTTTTCGGAGACTATTCAATTGAACGACATCTATGTATATTGTAACTGAGAGATAAACTAAAGTGCATCATGCAAGTGCATGTACTGCTTGATGTACGTACGTACATACAGAAAAATATTGAGTACCTACATGAAATAAAAGTTGTGCAAAAAACTTGCCAGTAGTACGCGCAATATTTAACTTAGTACGCATATATGGCCAGTAGCTAGCGCGTAATTTGTATTAGTACATTATTAAGGCCAGTAATTAGCGCGTTATTTGATTTATTACGCTACTATGGCCAGTAATTAGCGCGTTATTTGACTTATTACGCTACTATGACCAGTAATTAGCGCGTTGTTTGACTTATTACGCTACTATGACCAGTAATTAGCGCGTTGTTTGACTTAGTACGCTACTATGTCCAGTAGCTAGCGCGTTATTTGACTTAGTACGGTACTATGACCAATAGTTAGCGCACTATTTGACTTAGTAAGCTACTGTGACCAGTAATTAGCGCGTTATTTGACTTAGTACGCTACTATGACCAGTAATTAGCGCATTATTTGACTTAGTACGCTACTATGACCAGTAATTAGCGCATTATTTGACTTAGTACGCTACTATGACCAGTAATTAGCGCGTTATTTGATAACTTAGTACGCAGATATGGATATATTAATTATTTAAGTACCCAACATTAATTGAATGGAAAAATCTATAATCTGATTTGGGTAAACTGACTGAGGGGTAAATTTTAATTGTTACCGTAGGAAGTGATTGAATAGAAATTATATATTTGTTAAAAAAAACAATAAAAATATAATAGTACGCAGTCATGAGGACTGCCGACAGAAGTAACAATGAAAGAAAACTAAGTAATACACATAAGTAATAATAATATGCTTTACTGGGCGAAGGCACACTATAGATAGATATATCTGCAGTTAATATTAGCATGTCAGTGACGCTAACCCGTGATATAACCTAGTAGTTTTCCCCTACCAAGAATGGTTGAAAGCGCCTGAAAACGTTTTCATTTTAAACTCGTTTTTATGAAAAAAATATTCGAATACGAGATTGGTAACTATCAACAGTGAATATATTGAGGCAGACAAACATTTTCATAACCGTTCAGTTTACACATATGCGTTCTATTGGAAATAACGGTTGCCCTAAAATAGACTAAAACGTTCCCAGGCATTTTACAGTAACCATTTACGGTTTTTCAATAAATCTGGTCGTTTAGTTACGCACGGCTTGGGGCATACTCAAACAAGTGAACATGAAAGATTACAGTTTACATTGCACGAAACGAAAAAAAGCGTTCCAATCTCGTACATTTATGCAAATAGGAGGCGGATGGATAGTTTTTGCCGTAGGCCAGTGTTGTGTAAACCTTTTTGATGTTGAAAACTTGTTACATGATGCTGCTTTGAGTGCACATTTATCTTTCTTTTTTATAGTGACGGTAAAGTAGTTCAGATAATAATCTATGTTCTGAATAATGTTGAACGTAGCAAAACATTGAGTGCCCTGTCATGGGAAATTTTACAATTTTACATGTGGCTACGAGTTAGGTAGTCAAGCATATTCTATACTTTTAAGTGGATATAGTATAGTATTTTATTGTTTACTAGCTGAAGCGACAGACGTTGTCCTGTCTGAACTTTGAACATTGAATTCGAATCCTCCGATTGAATCGACTGTGAAATGTGCACTATGAAATTATTAATTTATTTCTTTATCACTATAATTCCGACCGCCACCTCTATTTCAAACGATATTTGCAGCGTGCATTCTGTCAATCGCGCCAACTGACAATAATGGGCGTTTTTTAATATAACCTGTTTGAACAGGTTATATTAAAATATAGATTTCTTTGATATGACATCAATCAATGCTAGAAAATGACAGATACACCTAACGATTTCAATTTGAAATCGGCTACCAATATAGACTGCCGAGCCCTTTGATTAAACTGCCTTTCTATCGTGACTATAATTTCAAACGTCATGCAAAGTGAAATGTCTAAAGGGCAACCTGCCTTACTTATTCCGATGGAAGTGCAACTTCTACTTTACCACATTTCTAATTGAATAATTTATTTTATTCGTCCTTTCGATTGAAGGGCTTGCACTGATTATTATGTTGTATTGAACCCTAATCAAGCGAGGCTTGCACCGTTTCTCAGAGACAGTCATGACGGCTATGATTTTTTTTTTTTATTAACACTTTTTTATTTGCTTCGCCTGTATGTATGGTATTTACCTATGTGATTGAAACTTTGAACTTCATTTTCACCCCTTTCAAAACGTCGGATTTATTTGAAACTTTGCACACTTATTAAGAACTGATGACAATGCAATAATTTAAATAGTTAATTCCATTACCTTTACTAAGATCTTCAGGATTAGCGATTTGAAAATCTAAAAAAAAACGCTTAATCGATCTATTACGCGAACTGAAAAACTAAAAAACACGCTTTCAAAGTAAATAGCAGAAAGTATGTTTGCAACAAATTTGAATTAAGAATAGTGTCATTTACAAGATTACATATTATATAGTAAGAGAGCGTGGGATGCTTTTAAATATACGACTCTACTAACGATCACACACACGTTGACATTCATCACCCCAGGCCTTTTTACAATAAAATATTTTGTCTTGATATTACTATTCTTCATTTAAATTTATTAAAAATTATTTACTTCTTTTTAGTTTGGTTCTCTAATAAAGCGTGATTTTTCGTTTTTATAAACATTTTTTTTCTATGGCAATCACTATTTTTCAAAGGGCATTAACTCAGTGATCTTATCGCGCCGCCCCGAGTTGCCCCGCGCCTGCCCGCGCCGTTGGATTTTGTTCTCTTAATACTTTCCTTATAACCACTGAATTAGATATAAGGTTTGTAACTTATGACTCAATCTTTTATTGAAGATAAACGTGGAATAGGATGACCTCAAATAAATCCTTCAATGACCTGGCGAATTAAGACCCTACGCCAGATTTAGATATAGTAAAATAGGAGTGACCCAATAGTTTAATTATTTTAATAAAAGATACTAGTTGCATGTTTTTACCGCTAGGGGTTAAAACTCAAACGTGGTTATCCCAGCATTCTAGGAATGTTGCCTATTAACAGTGAATTCTGTAAATTAGATTGTTTAGTTTTCATTTTCAGTAATATTCATGGCTTTACTTTTGAGCTTATCAGAATACTTCATCGCTGCAGCATAAAGGTGGCATAAGGGTGGCTTTTGACTAGAGGTGGGTCGGATTCGTTGAAATACTCTATCGAATACTAACATTGGCAAATATCTAATCCAAATACTAAATATTAATATTTATGTAGTACGCAAATATCCGCTTAGCAATATTTTATATTAGATAGAAGTATTTGTCTGGATACTTGATATTAAGAACTAACTAATACATGGGGGTTACAACCCCACTTCTGAATACGCAGTGGCAAAATGTAACACCTTTCATTTATAAATGTTACATTATCAACGCATAAAGTAATATCGTCAAGATACACTCTTCCATTGCAAAATACAATTTTAAATATTATATGTTAAATTTAACTAAAAATCCATTTCAACATAATAACTCTCCACCTTTGAAAATAACCACAAAATCCATTTAAAATGTGATATTGTTGTAATTATCGATGTTACAACAAAACCCATAGGTGATGCGGTTTCCAGACTATTAAAGCCATATTAATCGTAATATCTATCCAATTGGGTCGGATCAGATGCTTTGGCATGAGTAGCACTCAACCTATTTGGGTAATGCATTAATATTGCCTGTTATATAATTAAACAATGTTGCCACGGTAACTTAACCCCTATATCGATAGGTATCCTTCAATCTCAAAAATACAATATTCTGAATCATTCATTCAGTGCAATAACTACAATTGTACTAACCTACCTAAAACCATCCGTAAAGAAGTCAGTCTGCGGTATCTACGGCCGCAGCTGAGATACGTGCCTATTTGGCCTCACACAGTATATATACTGTATAATTGTGTTGCCATATTGTATCTATGTGTAATTTGTAATTTCAATGAAATTGTCTATGTTGATGCTGTGTGAGTGTATCTTTTTCCAGACAATTTTATCTTAAACTAGCGGACCCGGCAAACGTTGTTTTGCCATATTTACTTTATTAAAAACTATACATGAAAATATATCGTACTACAATTATTATATTCGATAGCTGAGCCGACAGTCGTTGTCCTGTTTAAACTATGAATATTGAATTCGAACTGGTAAGATAAACCAACCCACATCTTTGGTCATATTAAGTTAAGTACACCAAACGATTCCAAAAAGTGTATTTAATAATGTGATAAAAATACCTGAGCCATCGAGTGACCGTTTGTATGAAAAAAAACTATCAACCTAAGATACCAAATAAATAAACCAAGTTTCATAAATAGGAAAATAGAACCGTGCTGCATAATTTCGAATTCTGAGGTAAATAAACTATTTTAAAAAGAGGCATGTATGTGCTTTTGTAACCCAAATTCTTAGTGAAATAAATAATTTTAAAAAGATCAATGTTCCTTTTATTTTTAAAAAAGGTCTATAAAAGACAAATGTGGTCGTATAATTTCGGTATCCATATAGGAAGCGACGTTCTAGCACATTGTAATTATTTCGATTCTGCAATTAACCACAAAAATCCCCTCATAATAAAGGCCGCGTCCTACACTTCATCCCGTATCAGTCGCGTTCGCAGACCGAGGCACGCCCTCGCCGAGTCTGACGACGAAATCACCAAAGCCCAGACAGCTGCAGCCGAATCGTCAGCTCGCGATACTACACAATACACCTCCTCGCCGGCGTGGACGTAAGCCGCGCTCTCACTAATATTTATTAATTGCTGCTTTTTGTTTTAAAACCAACAACCACTAATAATAAATAAGATAATGTTAAGTCTTTTGACCCCCCCACGCAACGCCCTGAGCCCGAGGTCCGAGCCCCACAGGGGGCACCCTCAGTGTGTTTGTTGCTTAAAATCTAAATGTATTTTCGGCTGAGAACCCCCAGCGCTCGCCGGAATTGTCCGCGTAAGGGTGTAAGAGCCATCAGAAGCTCGTTCGTCCCTTCAAAAAAGTATAGCACATTCTAACGTGTGGGTTGAAAGAGAAGCTGGTAGATATGCTCAAGAAGTAGGCTCCTGTATTATTAAGCACGCTATGAAAATGCTCAATGAAAACATTAAGCAGCTTATGCTTTGGAACTCGTCTTTTACAAAAATCTTAATTATCTCAGAACTGTCATCCTGTGGCTTGGTTCTGGTTTGCGTAACTACGTCCAATTGAACTTTTAATATGAGGCGTGATTGCTCTGACTAACTGTGATGAACAAACACTTCTCAAAAACCAAATGTAAAAATCTTCTTAAATATTCCGATTGAATCGACTGTCAAATATGCACTGAGTAATGATAAATTTATTATTTTATCAATATAATTCCGATATTGTCAAACGACTGACAGTTATGTCAAACACCATAAGGTTACATTATAAGAGTTTATGTTGTCAAAAGTGGTTACATTAGAAAAGTTAAAATGGTCGTTATGTTTTCTTAAATTTTCTAATTTTCCGCGCAACTTTCCTATTTTTTTTCTTTCATATGAACCTTCTCCTGACAATAACAAACTCAACAAAAAAAGAATCAGCAAAATCGGTCCAGCCGTTCTGATGATATGAGCGTACATACATTTCGCAGATTCATTTTTATAAATATAGATTAACTTTAGCCGGCCAAACATGCTTGCAAGCGAAAACTACTATCATGAAACTCTTGAAGGTATTAGATAACACAGGATACTTTTTGTGCTGTGAAAATGATATATCCCTCAGGAATGCGAGTGAAACCGCGGGGGACAGCTAGTATCTATATAAAAGCGAAAGTTCCGTCAGTAATTGACTCGCTGTCCAAAAACTAAATCTCGAAAACTACTAGATATATGAAGCTGAAATTTGGCAGGTAGTAGTTTATAGTTAGGAGACGTCAGCTAAGATGGATTATGCGTCATGGCTGAATTAAGGAGGTCTCAAAGCTAACCTAAGTTCATTTGAAAGTCTGCTACAGACATATACATTTGAGTTATTCTGGTTTAAAATGTAACATGTATTCGTAAATGGGTCATCAATATATTTGCAACAAAATTTTATAATTTCGAAACGGTTGACGATTAATTTGCTTGTCCTTCTTGCATGGATGCTGCTGGAGCAGGAGAATACATAGTGGACTTTTACCACTACCGAGTGGAACCGCGGGGAATAGCTAGCTCATTTTAATAAGTAGCCCAGCATTTCATTGAATAATAGATTCTGAAAGTTTTTACTAAGTGCTGGAAGTACGGACACTGGTAATCAGAAGGATTATCTTTAAAGCCAGACCTGAAAGAATGGCAAATCTATCTTTATTATAATAAAACTGACTAAAAACCGTCTATTTAAAGTACATTGGAAATATTTTACCAAAACTGATTGCGGTTGATGTAGAAAGTGTAACAAAGTAGCTTGGGGCAACATATAGGCATTAATACATCAAAATAAGTTAAAACAGATCTTCAAATTTTTTTTTTATTACTATAACCTACATACATACTAGCTGTTCTCACTAGGAGTTTGGAATGCGTCTTCGAATATTGAGTTCCTACAAAATAGAAAAGAACTTTGAATATTTCCATAACTTTCGATATTCCAGTATTTTTTCTGTCCCTATAAACCTTATTTGGATTATAACAAACATTATTTGAAAGAAACTGCCAAATTTGTCCAGCCATTCTCAAGTGATCCGCCTACCAACGAACGGCAATTCATTTTTATTTATATTCGTCGATTGTACTACCGCCTTAATTCTGAATTATTTTGAAAGTTGTCTTATCTTAGCATTGTAGGCCTAATTACTTTCGCTACCTTAGAAACTTGAAATTTATAGGGCAATCCGATTATCTGATGGTATTAATAATAATATTAATAGCAATATAATAATATTATCTATATAAGTAGAATAAGGCGACGACCTAGTTGGCTCTTTGGTTGGATTGAGCAACAAATATAAGATAAATTAATATTAGGTGAGGCCTATGTCCAGCAGTGGATGAAGATAGGCTGATGCTGATGATGATGATGATAGGATAAATAATGGATGGGCCAGTAGACTTGTTGGTTAGAGACCCTGACTGCCATGACACAGGTCTAAGGGTCCATTCCCATCGAGGAAAAAGATGTGTGTTCATTAACATGTATGTTCTGTTAGTGGCTGTAAAAATTAACCTAAATAAAAATGTATTACTGTTGTACTTATATCAGTTATCTGGTTGCAAAAGCACAAGCGGTGTAACCCCCGCTTAATTTGAAATGTCTAATCTAATCTATTTGTAGGGTCAGATGTACTACCAGCTTTAAATAAAGGCACCACTTTACTACATTTCATTAAATCAGGAAATACACAACAATCAATACACTTATTAAAGATACAAGCCAAATGCGGCGCAATGCAATCAATTATAGAATTTATAAGTTTTACAGAGAGTCCCCATAGGTCAACAGTTTTTTTCATATTAATTAGCTTGTAAGCTTTAATTATATCTACAGAGGTAACATACGAAAATGTAAAGTAATCAGTACATTTAGTTACATTTTCCTGTAGTAATGAAATGGCGAGGGTGGGAGACGAACTAAGGGACATAGTTATTGAAATTGGAATATCAGCAAAGAAAGACTCGAACGTGGTAGCTACTTCAATGTCTGATGTAATTATTTTATCATTTATCTTCAGTCGAAACTCATGGTCGCGCGCGCTTTAGCTGTACAGGTTTCTGAATTTATTACTTTCCAGGTCAACCAGGTTTAACTTTATCAGTACTGTTCATAATTTTACTACTAAGAAATTTTGACTTGGCTGCTTTGCAAACACGTTTAAATAACTGTGAGTATTTCCTAATATAATCTAAAAATGCAGGATTTTGATGAAAAACCATTTAGTTTTTCACTATATCTATATACATATATAAAAATGAATCTGCGAAATGTATGTACGCCCATAACTTCAGAACGGCTGGACCGATTTTGCTTATTCCTTTTTTGTTGTGTTTGTTATTAGTCAGGAGAAGGTTATATAAAAATAAAAAATTAAGAAAGTTGCGCGGAAAATTAGAAAATTTAAGAAAACATAACGACCATTTTAAATTTACCGCTTTTGACAACGTAAACTCTTATAATGTAACCTTATGGTATTTGACATAAATGTCAGTCGTTTGACAACATCGTTTAAAACAGAGGCATAGGTCGGAATAATATTGTTAATATAATTAATTTATCATTACTCAGTGCATATTTCACAGTCGATTCAATCGGATAATTTATGAACATTTTTACATTTAGTTTTTGAGAAGTGTGTATTCATCACAGTAAGTTCAGAGCAATCACGCCTCATATTAATAGTTCAATTGGACGTAGTTACGCAAACCAGAACCAAGCCACAGAATGACAGTTTTGAGATAATTAAGATTTTTGTGACGAGTTCCAAAGCATAAACTGCTTAATGTTTTCAATGGGTCTTTTCATAGCGTACTTAATAATACAGGAGCCTACTTCTTGGGCATGTCTACCAGCTTCTCCTTCAACCCACACGTTAGAATGTGCTATTTTTATTTTGAAGGGACGAAGGTGTTAGCTTCTGATGGCTCTTCCACCCTTACGCGGACAATTCCGGCGAGCGCTGGGGGCTCTCAGACGAAAATACATTTAGATTTTAAGCATCAAGCACACTGAGGGGGGGCACCCTCAGTGTGCTTGATGCCTGTGGAGCTCGGACCTCAAAAGACTTTACATTATCTGATTTACTATTAGTGGTTCATATTTCAAAACAAAAAACAGCAATGAATAAATATTAGAGAGAGCGCGCCTAACGTCCACGCCGGCGAGGAGGTGTATTGTGTAGTATCGCGAGCTGAAGATTCGGATGCAGCTGTCTGGGCTTTGGTGATTTCGTCGTTAGACTCGGCGAGGGCATGCCTCGGTCTGCGAACGCGATTGATACGGGACGGAGTGTAGGAGGTGGTCTTTATTATGAGGGGATTTTTGTGGTTAATTAAAGAATCGAAATGGTAACAATGTGCTAGATCGTCGCTTCCTGTGTGTATACCGAAATTGTATGACCACATTTGCCTTTTATAGACCTTTTTTAAAAATAAAAGAAATGGATCTTTTCAAATGATTTATTTCACTAAGAATTTGGGTTACAAAAGTACCAAGATACATGCCTCTTTTTAAAATAGTTTATTTACCTCAGAATTCGAAATTATGCAGCACGGTTCTATTTTCCTATTTATGCAATATAGTTTGTGTGGTTCGAGATCTTAGGTTGATAGTATTTTTTCATACAAACAGTCACTCGGCGGCTTAGGTATTTTTACCACATTATAAAATACACTTTTTGGAATCGTTTGGTGTACTTAATATGACCAAAGATGTGGATTGGTTCCAGTTTGCATAACTACGTCCAATTGTTGTGTATCTTAAAGCATTAGATTCATAAATACTATGTTTTTGGATTTTTATTTTATAAATTATACCAGTTCGCGTTCAATATTCATAGTTTAAACAGGACAACGACTGTCGGGTCAGAGATCGAATATAATAATTGTAGTACGATAAATTTTCATGTATAGTTTTAAATCACAGAACCGGTGTTAGAGTCTGACCATTCATAAGTGCCTGTGAAGGCCTATTTGAATAAATATTTCATTTTATTTCATTAATAAATTAAATATATAGCAAAACAACGTTTGCCGGGTCCGCTATAATTCATATTATTTCCGTCTACTTATATGTACTCCCATCGTCGCCCAATCACTGAACGCCATGTCAGCTTTCTGTTTTATTGACTTCGGCTTAAATACAGTATTATATTCACTTATAGTTAAGTTAAAAATGACTTCATAGAAGTCCTTCACATTATCAGCCACAGGTGTTGGTAAGTATACTAACTTTTCCTGAATATTATATCTATATTTTTTAAGGCGACTTTCACTCATAGGTACACACTTAATATCTTTTTTAGAACCTTTTTCCGGGATATATTAAAAGAGGCTATCTGACCACAATGATCAGAACTTAATTGACTGAAGATGGACTTAGAGACAGGTTGCAAATTCGTAAATATATTATCTATGCAGGTTGCTGAAGTAGCTGTAATCCTAGTTGGTTCCAAAAAAAGATTTACAAGATTATAACATAAAAATAAAGATTTAATTCTGTTACTCAGAGTATTATCCTCCAAAAGGTTAATATTAAAATCACTATAAATTATTATATCCTTATTGTTTTTACATAGTTTTAGCAATGCTTCATCCATACATTTTTCAAACAAGTCAAAACTCGCAGAAGGGTTTCTGTATACGCTCATAACAATGAACTGCTCAAGCTCTATACAAGCTACTTCAAAAGTACGTTCAATAGACATGCTCTGAAGATCATTACGCACTTTATACTTTATATTGTTTCGAACAATTATCAACGAGCCGCCATGTATAAAATGTTGTCTACTGAACGAACTTGCTACCTGGTGGTTACTAAAGCTGAGCATAACCTGATGAGCCTTAAGCCAATGTCCAGTAATGCATAAAATGTCAATGTATTTACAGTTCATGAACAGCTCCAGCTCGAGATCCTTGTCCATCAATCCTTGTATATTTTGGTGTACCAGGTTTATATTATGTTTATCACATTTATTTAAATTATAATAAATATAATCTTTAACTGACGTTACTGGGCAGGATGAGATCAAAATTTTATCATGATTATGATAACAACTACTGCTAGAGGAGGCCTCTATTGTCTTATGGCATAATTTAAATTATTTGAAATAACTTTCAATGCTGAAGTACTTCTTGGAAAAAAATCCAAGGATTGTAATTTACCTAAGTCAATAATATTGTGCTCAATAAAAGCATTTGTTTGTTTAGCCATACATTTGGCTAAGTTAATACAATAATATAATAGCGATTATGCTATTAGTCTCTTAAAGTAATTTGAAAGATAAAAATTATTTTTACCAAAATAACTGTTGGTGTCAATAAAATTAAATGAAATTTGTCAATGTGACGCCATGTCAATGTATGCAAATTACAATTTAAATTATGTCTAATTGTATTTTCCGTCTGTGGTACACATTTACTAAAAAGAAATGCAAACATCACAATATGTTTAACATTTAAAAGTGACAGTGATGTAAAGTATTTAATTAGTGAATTTTTGTTTAAATTTCCTCTTTTCCCAATTAAAATAATAACAGTAGTATTCTGGGTAAATGATGTATTAATAATTTTGTCTAATATCTGAGAATAAGATGCACCGGGCATACAGGTATTGGTTACGGCCTGCCCTATACATTGGCTAAGTTGCAATCCCATACCTTTACCAATTTCATTTATACAATCTAATTTACTCAATTCATCAGTATTTTTCTAATTTAAAATTCATCAACAACAAATCAACGAAATTACAACCAGTTTTAATTTGGTAATTAACGAAACTTTGAGATTAGATTCTTTTTCTAAGGTGTCGCATCGTCATATATTTTAAAATGATCACACAAGACTATTGACCTATAAGTAAATAATAATAATAAATAAATATCCAGGGACATTCTTTACACACGGCCATCTGGTCCCAAACTAAGCACAGCTTGTACTATGGAAACCAGATAACTGATATACTACATATATTACTTGTTTTTTTCTAAATACATACGTATATAGATATTTACACCCAGACACAGAACAAACAGACATGTTCATGCAAAATGTTTGTCCTGGGTTGGAATCGAACCCGCGACCATAGGTTTGGCAGTCAGAATCGCTAACCACCAAGCCAACTGGCCTGTTCAATAGAGAAGGTATAGAGCTGTACCTACTTATTCGGCCTTAACGTCAAGAATGTAAGGTTATTTTTGTATCATCCTCGCAGCTTTCAGTTACACTTGAAAACTATATTCTTTCTCGTCTAGCACATAGTGCAATGCAACTTGTTGCTTTGGAACCGATTCACTCTAGTAGTATTACCTACTGGATCTGAATGTAAATATCTACTTACTTATGCTAAAGGAAATCAGACTTTCTATTAACTGCAGACTTGAAAAGTTTGACCTTGGCGCAGTGTTACGAGATTTTTGCCATATATGGTATTATGGGTATTTTATATATTATTTTGGAATAATATTGGTGTAAAGTTATCGAATGTTTTAGAGCAATTTTTAATGCAGAGCTTTACCGCAGTGTCACCGGTTCTTCGGATGTGAAATACCTGATGTCCTATATCATGACCTATACACCATGTACCAGCTTTCATCAAGATCAGTCATTTAATCGTGACAGACAGAGACAGACCTACTTTTGTATTTACAATATTAGTAGGAAGTACGATAATAGGATGTGATAATATTGATCACCCATGCAAATTCAAGCAATTCGATCCTTTCCACTAGATAGTCCATATGATAAGATTCTCTCCCATTTTACCCCTTTCCTATATGTCATGGGTGAGCATGTAGGTACTCAATTGTACGTTATACTTTGGATAAAAATCCAGCTATCCCTTGGGTCGTCGTAAAATTTCAACGATTCACCCGGCACGTTGAATGCGGAACTAGAAGAGCATGCCGAGATGCAGAATACCGAAACGATTTAGCCCCAAGCCGCGCGTGCCGAGCCAGGGAGCGCTCATACTAAGTAGGTGTCAGAAAATATTTTGTACCCAGTATATTGAGCATACCGATGCATGCTGCGCCGATGTTGCACTGCCATCCACGCCTATATGAATATTCAATCAATCGTTTTTTTTTTAACAGAAATTTCATTGTAGGAAATTTCAGTTCATGTCTTAGATTTTGTCTACTGACTTTTAGAGGTACTGATTCAAATCAAGAGATTAAAAACACCTGAGGTGACAGTTCTCGAACCCCAAGTATAGACACAACTGCTAAAGGGGATGAACTGTCATTCTACCTTTTTTATATTATACCTTTTTAGGACTATTTTTTTCCTCCTAATGGGAACGCGGGCGAAACCACATGGAACAGCTAGTAATAAATTAATAGTAACTGTCGTAGCAACACACTCTCTATGTATAAAGTAAAACATCAAAACTGGTTTTGAAAGCCCGGAGGTCCTATGTACGATTCCCGGGTCGAAAAACAATATATTTTTGACGTTTCTTTCTTTAAAATGATTACCCGGGATTGGCATTTTGGCCGAGAGACGGAGACAACACCACATGACACGTTTGGACTCTAAATGTCTTTGATGGAATTTGGGTTCCATTATTGAGACTTCTGCTTTACCTGAAATGAAAGGCACATGAGACTTATCAACTTCGCGTCTTAAGGACAAGAACACGTTGACCCCTGTATAACATATGTATATGGGCAACGGTGACCACTTACTATCTGGTGGAGCGTCTGCCTATATTAGATTTTATATTTTGATTTTTTCCAACCTTCCAGGCAAGTGAGTTCTTCGTATATGCAGCGATGCTGACTGCAGCTATGCTGATCTTCCTCCAAATGGCCCAAGGCTACGAAACCAGGAGTATAGAAGGTGACGGTTCATCTTCAGAAAGTCGCCCCTTGCTGCACCATCGTTCTAAAGTAAGAATTTGTCTTTAATTTTCAAGATAGTCTATGTAGGTCCAATTATTCTCTCCCTAAAATCTGATGTCTGTTTGAGCACAATATATCCAACCACGAGGTTGTGCCATACTATCAGTTTACATGATAAATTAATTAAATTTTACAAATATAACTCTGTTGCTGTCAGTGCTGTTAAACTATTTGAAGGGTGTCAGATATCATTTCCGAACTCTCCATGGTTAAATATTTATGCTTGAGATAAATATACCTTTTAGCCCCGACAGGTTTATTCGATCTCAGCATAGAGAGCCAGATATTCTAAGCTTTCATATTTGAATACGACCTTCCCACTGACCTAATGCCTAACCTAGTGTCACCTATGATCCAAGATAATAAATGTCTCCCCATCCCGTTTTGGGAACACATTTTTAAAATTTTCTATTTTAGAGCCCTTTCTTACAATTTTAATTTGTCTTATTATAGTAAATGATATGTCTTGCTGTAAAAACTCGAAATCATTATAAAAGTAAAAGTGATATGGTTGTACGTTGCAAACTTACTTGAAATATGAACTGTTTAGTAATAAGAATGTATTGTGTTTCACCACAAAAACTGCGTGAATGATATTCGAAACGTAAGGCAGGTGATCAAAGCTCATCCAAGTCCTCATTGCATAGACTGACTCACAAGCAAAGCTATCTTAACACCTTTTGACAAAATATTAATATTTATTCAAACTGAAAAAAATCTCCATGGGGTTGTGCCTCCGTTATTCTTAACTCCGTCGAGAGCTCACGCTCAAGTATTGTACGAAAGGCTAAGAAATATTGCTTCGAACCCTCAACTTAAGTCGCATCCACGTAGGTACCAACTGCTATTTTAGTCTGTATGTAATTAAGAATTGAGTGTCTTTTGAAGTGGCACCAAATGGCGTATTAAATCGTTAAATGGATTTTCAGAAGGTTTTTATGTTTCCTTTCTCTTACTGACACAGATAAAAACATAATAAAATATATTTACTCGACTATGTATATGTAGGTATATCGAATATATGTAAATCAGCTTTAAAATCCGAGATTGACATGATTATTACTTTCATGATTTTGGCGAAACATATTAAATTTAATTATATATAATAATCAAAATGGCAGTCATACTCACCATTAAATTATACTCAAAACCAATCCTAGCGAATAATATATTATTTTCTGTTTTACTATTCAATAATATCATTGGTAAATTTTTAATTGTTAGTCGAACACAAAGCTTCAAAGTATTTCCCAAATGTACCTACATTATGACTGTAACATGATATTAACTGACAATACAAACCGTTGGGTGGAAGCTTATATGACATGCTCTTGAATAGTATTCCGTGACGTAAATGACAACAGCTCCACGATGTAGCATCTCGATGTCTATGCCCTGTCTATTTGGGTGACATTTCAATGACGTGAGCGGTCCGCTTTCCAAGTATTGGAGCAGGGTCTCACAAACTGGGGTATGTCTAGAAATAACATTTAATTTTGTCTATGATGTAGAGCTCAAACATAAAACCCGATATAGCTAGTTCTAATTTTACAAACGCTGTCGCGGTCTCCTGGGAATTTGAGTAGGGTTGAATTAACTATAACCACTAAGAACCGCTGTAGTATTACTTATTTACTTGGTTATTGCGCTTTTTTATTTAGTTTCCCTCATATTTTTATTTATGTAAAGACTTATAATTGGCCATTTAATTTTATTATTTATATGATTTGTGCTGTTGGATTTCAAATAAAATAAAAGGACAGGGTTGATCTGGTCGATATAAATAAACAATACAGTGTTTATTTCAGGTGATATCAGTACATTCATTGTCCACGACGAGCACGCGTGCATTCAGCGGGGACATGAGCAGTGCTGCTTCGTGCCTTGGGAAGATGGAGCATGCACGAACAGCTGCTTGGCCGGTTCGTGCTTACGTGAACCTCGCCACGCCGAGCACTGGGGAAGCTAGAGTGACAACTTTAGCTCAAGAATGAATGAAGACTGACCAATTTTGGATGGGGCCATGGCACAAGATAGTCTACTATAATTAATTGTTTAGGTGCATGATATCTAGCGTTTAAAAGAAGTATACAAATATAACGCTGAAATCAGCACAACACAAACCATTTTCACTAGCTATATAGGTCGACGCATATCAAAATGATAGTTATTCATACTAAAATATCAATTTCTGATTTGGGTATGGAGTCTCCTAAGTTCTAGTTGTATTTAAATGATCTTTATGAAAACGCCATTATAATCGCGTTGATTATATCGCTTATTGCATTGGGTTCGACTTATTATTTTTAGTGTACTTTAAACTTTGTGACAAATAAAAAACGAGTATAATGACGTTTTCATAATCATTTAAATACGTTCTTGATTAACTGACATTTTAAAAAAATACAGCCGAATTAAGAACCTCCTCTATTTATATCAGATAAAATAATACAAATTTGTAGAATCTAAATATGTCGTAACAATTCAGGAAGCGTTGCAAATCTGCTTAATTTAATGATAGTTAAATATTACTTACAAATATGACAAATACTTGCGACATTTCTAAGTAATATTTCTAATTAAGAGCTGTTACATAGTTGTGGTCTTTCAAACGAAACGTTCCCATTTCCACAATTGGTTCGTTGCGCAGGAAGCTTTGCTTTTGTTTATTGCACTTCGATGTTATGTGTTTGCGTTTCATTCTGTTGACGCCGGTAGTGAAATGCCTTCTGGCCATATTACTTCGTTAGGAGAGGGGGCAAGAATGCAATAGCAACGTTGCTCTGACCCCAAAATCGCTAAGGGCCTCTGTGGCGTTCGTCGACTGAACAACTTTGAACAAATACTTTAGAATTGAAGCGTTGTTTTGTCAGTGGAGCGGTTGAAGCAAATGATTGGTTTGCAATTTAAAATCACTGCTCTATAGTTGTTTTATAAGAAGCTAAAACTATTGGAAGACTTTTATATTGTTGTTGTAGGTCTTATAAAATAGTACTGATTGTAAGATAATGCAATATTGTTTTAATATACTTTAATCCCTAGTTAAAGCTCTGCCAGAACTCTATCCCAAATAATTGGGGACAGGGTAGGTTATGATAATTATGCATCGGGCAACATTTTCAACGTTGGATGTTATTATCAATACTCCTTTATAAAATTAATTTAATTATGACACTGTTTGTGCCGTCAGGTTATATTTACGTAAAATATTTGTGCATTCAAAGAGGCTTTAATTAATTGGCAACTTTTCATAATTAAAAATGTACAATAATGAAATTTTTAATTAATTTTTGACCTGTATTCGATGCACTTCTTTTTTATTGACCCATGCTTATATTTGTGTTTGGAAAAATCCATAAAGCAAAAATGACGTTGCCAAAACGGTTGAGTGGTTTTGTCGTATGAATAAATAAAAAAATGTACATGAATATGAGATTATTTGAAATGCTATATTATATTTGCAAATAGCACTTCAAATATTTATTGTAGTATGTAGAGTTATGCTTGAACTAATCCAAGAGTTTTAAGCGGAGCTTCATGAAAATATTTACATTATGATTTGTCAGTATTTCTCTGACCTTAAATTATCAACATCAATTAAAGACACAATCTCTATGGCAAGATGTAAGCTGCAAAAAAATAAAAATTGGTAAGAATTTAATATATATGTACTTATTATTTTATTGATAAACCAAAATCTTATTTTTAATTATATTCTTTAAGTAGGTTATTGATTGTTTAGTATTATTTTAAAGTATTACTCACAGATATCTCATGCAATAAATGTATACCTTATAATCTGTTGTTTTATTTTAGTGACAACTTATTTAATACGTTGTGATTTGAAACACGATCACACGACAGAGAGACAAAGAGATTTAGCCAGTGAAAGAATGAGATAGGTTGTTTTCTGTAGGTTCTCTTGAAATAAAGCTTGACCGAATAGATTTTAGTTGACATTTAGTGTTAAAGATGATATGAGTATTTTTATCACAACGCTCAATAAAATCGCAGCGGAAGTATTACAACTAGTATAAACTAGAAGTTTTGTGGAGTGAGTGAATATGAGTTCAGTATTAATATTTTACGGTAAGTAAAATTATAGAACATTAATATGATGTGAGTAAAATAGATATCATCATCATCATCATCATCAGCCAATCTCCGTCCACTGCTGGACATAGGCCTCACCTATGGCACGCCACTGAGCTCGATCTTCAGCTCTTTGTTTCCAACCGCTGCCAGCCAGCTTGCGTATGTGGCGACATCTATGAACACGCCTACAATCCTTCACCGCCCGCACTACAGTGATGTGGCGGCATCTATGAATGAGTAGAAACACACGAGAATCCTACATCGCACTATCAAGATTCTCTCAGAATTTGACATATATACAAGGATCCAACATCAACAGTCGGACCGCGGTCCCCAGACATGATCACCTAGCCTGGCGGAAGATCTTCCCTTTTAAATGGAGGAGTCTCATACCTCGCTCCTCCATAGTTTGCCACGTCGTTATGTTACAATAAGATCGATTCAGTTGTTTAGCTCTAAAAAACAAACAATCTCACTTTCGAATTTATAATATTATTATTTGTTTTTATATCAAAGTAAAAAAGACAGAGGTCTAAGTATTTCACAGAAGATATTTATAGTGAGGCACTATGGCATATTACCAATCCTTGGCTATGGGTAGGATCTTAATAAAAAATTGTCCGAAAAAACCTTACCCGACCCAAAAGTCGAACCCGAGACTTCCGAGGCTCACTCAGTATTCTAGAAACTTACTTTTGGGCACAAATAATTCGCGAGATCCACCTCTTTTGGTACAAATATTGCACTATTTTATGGAGACCGTACGAAGAACAGTATTAATAAATAATACTGTTCGATAATTCGATCAGAGTGTGTCTGATAAAATTATCGTTTACTGAACACTGTTCACTACTTCCCAGTAAAAGTGGCCTCACGTAAAACAAACGGGGATTTCTGCTAGCTGTCCAACTGAATTATCGCCATTATGCACCATCCTTTTTTTTTTTCTTTTTTTCGGAGGGGAAATGTATTACGCATACCACCGCGCCCGGGGAGAGACGCGGTGGTTATGTGGGACTCCCACTCGCAAACTCCCCTTCCCATATCAAAAATGAGAAGGGGCCCGAGGGTATACCCACTAAAACCCCTCCGGTGTTCCTTCACACACCTAAGCGCCGGGGGTTGCGGGCACGAATTCAGCTTCCGCAACCCCCGGCTGGTGCTGGCCCGCCACCGCGGGCCCCATCTGGTCGAGGGGGGGGGAGTGAGGTGTTAACTCCTCCCCCCCCCCCCCGACTTCTCTGAGGGGCGCGCGTGGAACACTACACGCGCGCCGCCACCTCGGGTCCTGATGATGATGGGGGGCGACAGACGGATCCCCGTGTCTGGCGCCCCTGGACCCATTTAGGGGGGCTGGAGGAGGGCGTTATCAGCCCTCCGCCGACGCCCGGTGCGTCGGCTGCGGGCCGGGTTGAGGGTCAAAATCTCCCTCTCCCTTTCCGCAGCCTCCTTCTGCGAGATAACAGTTTCGCAGAAGGTTACCACTGCGGCCTCCTCGCTGTCGACCATCGACTCGACCACGGCCGGCAGCGAGAGGTCCAGGCCTACTCCGGCGATGAGGGCACGACGCGGCTCCTCCCAAGCGGCACACTCTGCCAGCGTGTGCCGCGCCGTGTCCTCCCGGCAATGGACGCAGTGGTGGCACCGGGCGTCCGGCTCCCTGTTTATGCGACACAGGTACTTCCCGAAGCAACCGTGCCCCGAGAGTACCTGCGTCGCCCGAAACGACAGGGAGCCGTGCCTCCTCCCGAGCCAGCGCTCGAGCACCGGCCGGATTAAGCACCATCCTGGATTAACATTGGATAAGATTTAGTTCATCACGGGTAATGATACAGTTTTTTATTCACGCCACCCAGTGTAACGTCACTACCATAGAGCTATAAACGCATTTGTCCAGCCATTTATATATATACCTTAATGCAATGTACGATGAATGATTATTTCTTATTTCAGTGTATTTGGCCTCGCTATGTGTGTGCATACTTGGTATAACCGACCAGATTTTACAAAACATCCAACAGGATTATCAATTGGAAGGATTTGTTGACACAGGATATCCTAAACCTGGTAACATACCACTGCTTAACCGAAAGGCTCGTTATTTTTAATCTACATTAACTATTAATGAAGAGGTAGTCTATGCTAGGATGAAATGAAATTAAAATATTTTTATTCAAATAGGCCTTTACATGCACTTATGAATAGTCTAACTCTAATACCGGTTCGTAAGGTTGTTTTTTACTAAGAAGAGCCGGCAATAAACTCAGCAATTACTTAAAAAACGAACTTAGATTTATTACATATAATTTATTTAGTCTCACTGACAATAAGTACCTGTGTGTTATCGCAACAGTGAAGAATTATTGAACAATAATATAATATTATGTATATCTAATTTAAAAAAAATACAAACAAACTAAAGCTGACCAGCCCCCTCAAACAGCACCTGTTAACAAGTATGACGCACGTGGCAGCCATCGCCCTCCTCGCCATATTGTAAGGAAGTGAGCGACCCGCCACGCGACGCCGCCGCAAGCAAAGGCATTAAAGCGAGCATGACTAACCTAAATTTGTGATTTAGAAAATAATCTCAGAAACTCTATTATATTGAATATTCTTATAATTATTGAATGGTATATTATTTGGGAACGTGTGTAAACGCGGGACGTAATATATGACAATCTCTTTCTCCTTTCTTCTCTCCTGATTAACATCATAAAAGGAGGTCTTGATTCAGACGTTAACTCTTAATACAAAATATGGACAGTACGCATGGTAACTAAAAATTTACTATTAGGCTATTGCTAAGTTACAGTGATTAAAATCTATAAAGTACAACAACTATCGGCTCAATGCAGCTGAAAATTTTACGAAACTCCATGAACGGGCAAACATCAAAACGGCTGTCAAAGCGATCCGGAAGTCAAATAGACGCGATTCCAATAGTTTTCATGTAAGCTTTATTAAATTTTAAACCAATAAACCTGGCCAGATTAAGCGTTACAGAACATGCAAGTATTGATACTAAAATAGTAATAATAAATGAATATTCTAGAACATTATTTAACAAAGCCACCTGGGGCTGGAACTGGACTCTACAATGAATGAGAGCGCGGTTTCATACGTCCACGCCGGCGAGGACGGTAGCGAGGCTGATGGCCTTGTGTGTGTGATGGGTGTACTCTATCGCGTGCTGCAGATTCGGCTGCAGCTGTCTGAGCTTTTGTCACGTCATAGTCAGACTCGGCGAGGGCGTGCCTCGGTCTGCGAATGCGACTAATGCGGGACGGAGTATAGGACGCGGCCTTCACTATAAGGGCATTTTTATGATTGAGTGCCCGATCGAAATGGCGGCGACAAGCCCTTTTGATAAATTGCCTGATGGTCGGCAAACCTAAGTTCATGTGGAGATTGAGATTACGCATATACCACGGGGCACCCGTGGCTCTGCGCATGAACTTATTTTGGAGGACTTGGAAACTCTGGATTCGCTTGGGGTCGGCGTGTGCAAAAGTTACACACGCGAACGTCATTATGGGGCGTATACACGCGGTATACAGTCTGATTTTGCTTTTGAGGGCCAATTTAGACCTAGCATTAATGAGGAAGTGGAGCCTGCCTAACACGAACGCGGCGCGGTTACGCACCGTGCTAATGTGAGGACCGAAGGAAAGTCTATCATCCAAAGTGACACCTAAATATTTGGCTTGCCTCTCCCAAGGGATAGGCGCGCCGAACATGGTGATGGGTGACGCGGGAAAAGGTCGGTAAGTTTCGCGGAAGGCTCTATAAAACAGGATAGCCTGACTTTTGAGGGGATTGATTTCGATTCTCCATTTGCGGAACCACTCGCCTAAGGCGTTGGCTGCGCATTGGAGTCGTTTACAAAGGAGGGATTCGCTTTTACTTGAAGAGTAAAGAGCCGTATCGTCCGCAAACAGGGCCAAGTGTGTGTCACTGGTCCTGGGCATGTCACTCGTATAGAGCGCAAACAACAGGGGAGACAACACCGAACCCTGCGGGACTCCGGCGCGAATGGGATGAGGCGGTGACAGGACGCGCCCTTCGACTCGGTAGCGAAAGTGGCGATTCGACAAGAAGTCTCGCAAGATGATAGCGAGCCTCGGTGGCACACCCATTGAGTAAAGCTTAAAAATTAAGCCGTCATGCCACACTTTGTCAAACGCTTTCGCCACGTCGAAGAAGAGCGCGCCTGTCAATATACCGATTTGGAATTTACTAGAGATGTGTTCAACGATTCTATGGATTTGTTGAACACACGAGTGTTTGGTTCGAAAACCAAACTGCTCGTCGGGAATGTTCTGTAAGGTAAATGACACTAACTCGAGGATGTTTCGTGGCGGCCTCTATGCTCTATCTCTGTCGCTTACTACGCTAATACTACTAATCACGTGAGAGGTAAGCTCTCCGAGGCCTCCGTGAAGCGGCTCGCGGACGAAGTTTGTATTAGCTGAATAAGAGGGCTGATCTCAAACTAAGCAGAGCTTGTATTATAGAAATCTGATAAATGATATACTACATGTAGGTATAAGTATTTTTTTTTACTTCTAAACTAACTTATACTACTTTAACACAAACAGTATAAACAGAAATCTTCAGACACACAATTGTTTGTCCTGGGTGGAAATCGAACTTAAGACCTTTGCTGTGGCAGTGAAGATCTCTTACACACAATCACAATATGTTTGTTTATAAACTATTTAAAAATTCCAGCGAAAAGATGTAGTGAGTGGTTGTCGGAAATATGCTAATAATTAAAGAAGGGGAAAACTAATATTCCCGGTATTGCTAATGGCTATTGGGGATTGAAAGCAGAAACTATATTGCTCCCCATATTATTTCATCCTTTCATGTAACACTGTTAAGTCTAGTCCTTTCACGCTAATCTACTAAACTCTCGTAGTGATGTCCTAACCTGAATAATCTTATTACTCTGTGCACGAGTAATACAGTGTAGCTAAGAGCACCATGTATAAACACATCAAATCAATTTAATTATTATACATTGAAGGTTCCCTTATCCATTATGGAACCAAATAAAAAACTTTGTTGTAATTCAACTGCAAGAAACGAAAAGTTACTTTATTATTATGGGGTGGAACCATTGATATCTAATATATAAAATTCTCGTGTCACAGTGTTAGATACCATACTCCTCCGAAACGGCTTGGCCGATTCTCATGAAATTTTGTGTGCATATTGGGTAGGTCTGAGAATAGGCCAAAGTAATTTTTTATCCCCCTAAATGTAAAGGGTAGTCCACACCAATTTTTATTTTTTCAATTTATAGAGAATTTTTTATTTCTTTATTTTTTTATGATACAGCATTGAAAAATAAATACAATCCTTAATTTTCAACCCTCTACGATCAACCCCTATTTTTTAATTGTAAATTATAAATCGGAATTTTTTTGGCAAGACTTTTATTCTTTTTTTGTCATGACTTGGAATAAAAAAATATATATTACTCTTAATTTTCCACCTCTCTACGATCAACCCCTATTTTACCATCGCGATTTAAACTTTTTTTTTATTTTTAATTATTACCTATAATTCATTTTTTTCTCAATTCAATATGATTTTCCGCCTTCGCCGGTCGATAACTGATCGATTGATAGTTGACCGTTGTCATCCAGCAAACATCACTGAGTAGGGATGGGAACGAAACCGGTCTCCTGTCTTACTATACAGTTTTCGGGCATTTTTTTGGAACGAAGTTCCTAGCGGGCTAGACGGAAAAAATTAAGACCAAAAGTTGTAACGACACTTTTTGCTATTTATTATTGCCAAGACTTATACTAACTATAACACTTCACACAATTTTCAATATGTTTCTTTTTACCAATTAACGGACTGACGGACTGACGGACTGACGGACTGACGGACTGACGGACTGACGGACTGACGGACTGACGGACTGACGGACTGACGGACTGACGGACTGACGGACTGACGGACTGACGGACTGACGAAAAGATGGACTGCCAGATTGACGGACTAACGGACGGACGGACTGACTGACTGATGGACTGACGGACTGACGGACTGATGGACTAGATGGACTGACGGACTGATGGACTAATCAACAGACGGCAAGGACGAAGATGTAAGGGTAAATTAATTTGCCACGTGACTACGGAACCGAAAATATTTGTTTCTTTTGTTACTACTAAAGTTGCAAACAAGTCGACAGCTGGTCTGATGGTAAGCGGTTACCGCAGTCATGTTTTATTTAAATAATCACAAAAATTGTACTTTCTCATATTATTTATAATAAGGAACTTCGTTACACGTATGTTATACGTATTATTTTGTTTTTCTCATGTAAATAAAGACGTGTTGTGAGCGTATGACGTAGTGAGAGTACTTAACATTTTTTGGAAATAGTTTTAAATCAAAACAAAAACGTGTTACGTGTTTAATAAATGTACCTGTTTTATTATTGTGAAAGGTAAGTCAATTAATAAGCAAACGAATACAATATTAAGTTACTCTTTTTTGCCAATACACTGATAGGAGGATTTATTAACTATTAATAACTTAATTTATTTGAAAACAATCCCTATCCCTACTATCTAATATTTAAAATTCTCATGTCGCAGTGTTCGTCAACAAACTCCTCCGAAACGGCTGAACCGATTTGTATGAAATTGTGTGTGCATATCGGGTAGGTCTGAGAATCGGGCAACATCTACTTTTCATACCCTTAAATAATAAGGGTTACCCACCCCTAAATATTTATTTTTATTTTCTTGACAACATTTGTTTTTAGTATTTTATTATGATTTATCATTGACAAATACATAGTTCAACTTCAAATTTTCACCCTTCTACGATCAACCTCTGTTTTATAATCGCGATTTTATATTATTCTAATAATAATAATTGTAGTACGATAAATATTCATGTATAGTTTATAATAATGTAAATGTGCCAAAACAACGTTTCCCGGGTCAGCTAGTATTAGTATAAATGTATAGGCGGAAGACTTAAATAAATAAAATTAAAGCTATAGATTTAATTATCAAACGCATATTTATTAAAAACTAGCTATCCCCCACGGTTTCACCCGCGTTCCCGAGGGATATCACATTTTCCCGGGATAAAAAGTAGCCTATATGTTATTCCAGGACATTCTCTATCTATATCAGTGCCGGATTAACCACGTAGCAAGAGTAGCAATTGCTACGGGCCCCGCGCAAAAGGGGGCCCCGTGTGTCTAAGGCCGCCCATCATCGATTGTTTTTTTACCACTTTATACTTAAGAACCCATAGCAGACAAAAGGCCCCCCGACAGAATTTGCTACCCCGCGCTTGCTTAATCCGGCATCGATCATTTCATCCATATCCGTTTAGTAGTTTTTGCGTGAAAGAGTAACAAACATCCATACACGCATTGATAATATTATAGCTGTGACCCGCAGTTTCACCCGCGTTCGCAAGGATTCTAGTTTCCTAGTAGATATTGTTGTTAACGAAAAAATGTCTGAGGAAACCTATTTAAAAAAAAATTATTACTTATTCTGTTATGCAGGACGGAGATAAATCCAACAAATAAAATATGATTGAAATCTGTGTTTCTTCTTTGACCTTTTATGTCACATCACACGGGAACGTGGTCGAACGATTTCGGCTGAGAGCCCCCAGCGCTCGCCGAATTTGTCCGCGTAAGGGTGTAAGAGCCACCTGAGGTTAACACATTCGTCCCTTACAAAAAAAAAACAGGATTAAAAGTATCCTATGTCCGTTTCCTGGTTCTAAGCTACCTCCCCATAATTTTTTTCCCAAATCGGTTCAGCCGTTCTTGAGTTATAAATAGTGTTACTAACACAACTTTCTTTTATATATATAAATAATTGGTCAATCCGTTAAACGGTATCGTCAAAAAATTTAAAAATAGAGAAAACATATTACTTTTAATGGACACAAATTGTTAGGATCAATATCCTTTGAACATTCTGATTGGGCACTTACCTGTAATACGCATAATTAGCCTTTGTTTTGGAAGCGCGTCCGATAACAAAGGATAATGAATGACATGCTCCAGTGACTAGGTATTCAAAATAGATGGTGTAAAATATCGGTTTATGCAGACGCGCATACAGGGGGGCATTGGTTGCAATTTCCCCTCCCTGACTCACAACCAAAATCCCCTAACGCAATTATTCACTAAAGTTGCTGCCTCCCCTTAATGTAATAACCGTACCTGCATGCAGCTTTATGAATATCTTGTACCAATGACATTACATCGAAAAGTTAATTGAATGTGAAAGGTAAAAGGACGCCTTAATGATTCGATTAACCCCAGTATGTTTCGTGAACGCTGATAGATTGAATCAGCCTTATAGTTTCATTTTGGCTCATCCGTATACATAGCGTGACGTTGGTACGTGACGGATTGCGAAGTTGGATGTCCAGGAAATGAAACCTTTTTAACACAATTTTTTATTTATTATTAGCTTCATTTGTAACCCGTGCTTGTAACTAGCAAATCTAGCAATGTAATAAAATAATGGAAGTATATTTTAGCTTATGGAGGAGCGAGGCGTGAGACTGCGACAATTAAAAGGGAATATCTTCCGCCGGGCTACCACGGTCCAACTGTTAATGTTAGAAGTTTCTATATAAACTCAAATCCTGAAAAAGCTTCGATATTGCGATATAGGATTGTCGCGTGTGTTCATGTCACTACACCTACTTCTGATTGTTTGAATGTTTTAAAACTTTGCAGCTTGTAGGAAAATGATGCAATAATTTGGTGTCGTCGAGTTGATCTCATGATGGGATATGAATAATGACTCTATGGAGGAAAAGTTAGGTTCATTTGTTTTGTTTTGAGTCCTTCACATTTTATTTAATAACGATTGTCTGATGATGGAGCCAGGGGGCGATAGTAGAAGTCTTCAGTGGCTACTACCTTTCGAGTCTGGACTCATTTTTTTATGAGTCTAACATAATTAAAAGTTATCCTGCCCCATGGGCCAACAAACAAGCAGACGGTCCACCTGATGGTAAGTGGTCATCACCGCCTATGGACATTTGCAATACTAGGGGCATCTCCATTGCGTTGTCGACGCTGAGACGTGAAGTTCTGAATTATCATCTGTTGTAATTTCACTGGCTCCCTTACCTTTCTAACCTAAACACAGTAGTACTGCTTCACAGCGGAAATGGGTAAGGTGATTGTACTTCCCCGGACGAACTCTGCACTAAAATGTTTACTACTCTAACGTAGCTGTTATATTAGATTTTTAAACTATTGAATATACAATATAATATTCAATAATCGTATATTGAATATACGAGATTATTGAATATTGTTGTTGATGATGAAACTCGTAGGTTTAAATCCTGAAATCAGCTAGAGCTTTCGTTAAAGGAAAACATCGTTAAGTGAACCCGCCTGCCAGCTTCCACCAAGTTATCAATCTGCCAAGCAACTGCCAGTGCACGCGATTCAATGTAACTGCAAGAAAATTAGAAACAACTGGAATTAAGACAGAATCCAATTGTTCTTTCATCAATAGACGTCAAAGGAAGAGTTTTTTATTAGACGCGGATTATTATTAAAATACAAAACAATTTGTAGCGCATAACGGAAACACCCAGTATTTTTAATAAATCAGCAATCGACTGGTGTAGAATGAAAAATTTAAAATGCTACTGCTGTTAATGCAAAGGTCATCGGGGAGCGGGCGATGGATTGGATTGCGTGGAATAGTTAAGGTTCTGAAATGTCTTTCTGTTTCGTGACATTTTGGGTACGGAAGAGCGGGATGCTTGCCATTATATCGCTAATTTAATTAAAACACAAACAAAGACGCTTTCTGGCGGCTTTCCGCTACATATGACGCCAGTTGGCGCATGGCGTGGTGGTAGGATTCCCCGAAAAACCACACGTTGTGGATTCGCTTCGTAATTAGGACAAACATTTGCATGAATGAACATGTCTGTTGCAACCCGCTTTACTTCCGCAAAAAAATTGCTGTTTTTTAGTGAAAGAGAGAATGAAGTCTGAGTTGTACGTAGTTGTTTGTGATCTGGTTGATTGAGTGCTACTCTTGGACATTTTTTCAATTGAAGGGAGAATCAGTTGCGAAATTCACATTAAAATCCCCACTTATCATAGGAATTTATCATAATCCTTTTTGGGCATTCGTGATACTTCAGGACTTCAGGTGTACTTGACCAAATTTTCATGTATGAATACAATGATTGATGTATTTATTGGTTGGTTGAGAGAAATGTTAATTGCTACAATGACAACTAAATCACGATGATCCAATCTGTTTTTTTAATGTTATTTTTTTTCCACCGATATCCACTACTTCTTTCGGCATATTTGCAAAATTTATTAATTAATGAGATTAAAATATTCAATGGGTGTAAATACCTATAAATATATGTATTTAGAAATATAAAAAGTAGTATATATTATATTATACGAGTATGTAGTATATCAGTTATCTGGTTTCCTTTGTACAAGTTCGGCTTAGTTCGGGATCAGATAGCCGTGTGTAAAGAATGACCCAGGATATTTATTTTTATTTATTACTAGCTACCTCCCACGGTTTTACCCGCGCTCCCGTGGGATGTCACATGTATTATAGATAAAAACCTTCCTCTTCAATCACTCTATCTATTAAAAAAAACCCGCATCAAAATCCGTTGCGTAATTTTAAAGATTTCAGCATACATAAGGATATAGGGACAGAGAAAGCGACGTTGTTTTATACTATGTAGTGATGATTCACATAAATAAAACATTTTCTACAACTCGACCTAGATCTAGTTTTCGCGCCACAAACATTGACAATGCATTCAAAATTCAAATTGTTCAAAATAACATTACTCATTGCGGTTCATATTTTGTTCGCGCCGCGTGCAAGGTTTAACATAGTCAGCGCTTAAATCAAACGAGGTCCGTAATATTGGTTATCCGAAAGGGGTGGTTAGAGTTTGAAACGCTAATAACAAATCTTGTGTTTCTTTATCGTGACGCATTTTTGTTTCAACGAGTTTCAAATCACACCGATTCTAAAGATGTTTCACTTCAAAAACATACAAAAAAAACTTGTCACAGAAACACAAAACAACGAAATTTTCAACAAATCTAAAATTAAAACCAAATGGTAAAGTACCGAATTAATATAATTTACTTCATTATATTGCCTATCATTCTCTATTTAAGGCTTCACCTCTCACGAGCTTCGAAAACCAACAAATAAACTGATATCTTTAAATATATCATCCAAGATTTTAGTTTGATTGTTTGTCTCTAAGCCGCAGACAAACGGCTTAATGGATTTCAATTAAATTTGCTACACAGTCAGATTATGTTGTAAAATAACTTTTATCTTAAAGATACATAAGATCCCTAGGAAATACTGGTAAAACAACTGTACATTATCACAGTATTTGTGACGTAGTCTACTGGCCGGAACTAGTAATTAGAAGCTACTCTGGATTCCTGCCTATGTTCAAAGGAACAAGTTCCGGCAGCACCAATATTGGCTCCAGGTAACGAAGTTTCACTAATAGATTTGATTTTAGATATTCAAAGGCATACGCGTATCAACGAGGGAACATCCTTATATTGCCAGCATCCGGCGGATGTACGCTCACTACTCTACTGGAACGCTTATTACTAAAAACCTTGTCATATCTGTCGCACACCCATTTGTCAAGTGAGCACTATTATATTTACTTGCTATTAAAAGAAAAATGAAAAAGTGATAATACATACCTAAGTTAATCTTTTCTAATGTACAAATATTCGCAAATCAAGGGATCTTATCTCTGGTCGGGCTAGGTAATATTTATGTTTATTTGTTTTACCTGTAACCCGAAAGTCGTCGTGAATGCTTACCAAAAGTTACAGGGGAACTTAAAATATCTTCGGTGAAATGATATTACTCCTTCGGGGATAATGGGCGTCATGATAAGTTATTTGAAAGTATTTAATAAAAGAGCAGTCCAAGTCTCAGCTTCAATATTGACGATAATAATCGGTGCAGTAAATAAAAAGTTACAAAATAATCATATCCCCATCAAACAGCCCTTCAAAGACCTTCAAATGAAAATGAACTGGATGAAAATCTGTCCATCCGTTTGGGAGTTACGATTCCACAGACATAGGGGTCAAGCTTACAACACCCCTCTTTTTGCAACGGACGTTAATAAAAGGTCTGCATCCACAGTCTGAAATATGTTGCACGTTCCTACACAGCAATTAACGCGCCTGTTATATCCTGTAGCCCGGAAAATACGGTGCTCGTTCGGAATTTGCGCCTGCAGGGGTGTATGGAACGGTCCATCTGTTTTGTGCCGCTCGCTGACAAATTTGGGAACTCTACTAGATGATTGGACGAATAGTCCAATAGGCGACAGAACGCTTATACAGCGCTATACATCTAGCCTCTGATTCAGAGGTGAGAGTACTCATTGATGCAAGTACTGTGCGGGCTGAAATCGCGGAAAAGTTTCAAACTTTTAATTGAATACAGTTAACGTGAATAACCAATATTTACAATGACTATGAACTAATACAAAAAATTGATATATAATATGAATTAGGACATACATACATATTTGACAGATGGATCTTTCATACGTCTTGTGATAGGAAAATAATGCTTTCATACAGTTCACACAGACAATCGAGTTTGGAAGTAAACAGGAAAATCTGTCGCAATTTATGCTCGTACTGTAGGGTGATTCCGCTGCCCTATAATTATGTTCCATTTATGTCTCTCTGCTTGTTTCTTCTTCCGATTATCCAGCGATGCTTTGAACTCGGTAACGCGAGGATCCAGTTAGATCTATTCTGTAATTTTCATAACTTAACTGCTGATTCCGGTAATTTAGCACGCTTTTATATATTTAACGATTAGGTCATTTCGTATCGTGCTTATATTAGGCAGCTACATTCGCGTTGAAAAAAAAATTGAGAGCGTAAAAAAAAATATGAATCGAAATTTTAGCGCAATTACCTATTTGATATCAGGTAATCTATAGCTAAATCTTATTTTGAAGTTTGAACGGTAATTAAACTAAAGCCGTTAGTTGCAAATAACTCTATATTATCTATAGGTATTAGTTTAAATAGATGAAGTTAGTAAATTGAATATAGGACATAATGTCCGAAACCACTTCACACTACGTCGCTTTTATTTATCTTTGGACGTTGTTTGATCTATGACTTATGTGCTAACTGTTATGTCTTACTGTGAACTGTTGGTATTTGTCTTAATAAGTGGAAAATCAATACACATAAATTTATTTTACTGCCTCCTCTTAGTCTTTTTTTTGTGAGTAGAATAAATAGTTTAAAAATCCAAGGTCACATTAGAACCCTGAGGCACGAGGGTGAAACTACAGGACGGTAGCTAGTATAATATACATGTAATAAGTACCCTATGTACACTCCTATGTGATTTTCTGATTGCAGTGTCAATCCATCAGAGTTGGGAGTAGTCGTTGGACAGAACTACTTCGATCGCGGAACATTTATGGCAACTGTGGTCATTCTTATTACTCACGAGGACTTCGATCCTTATACACTAGCTTCTGATATTGTGTTATTGCGGTTATATGAAGATATAATTTACAGGTGAGTTTAGTCCCAAAAGTTTAAGCTCTGCCAGCAAGACAAATCAACCTTATTGTGAAGCAATTAGGTTAATTTTCCCGACATTCTCAAACGTCATCAGCGAATTCATTATATTGAATAGTAGTATGAACATCAAGAGGGTTAACAACAAATTTAAGTTTTCCACACAGGTTAAGTGCCAATTAAAATACCTTACAGTTACAGTTACTTTTTGAGCGGAAAAGTCCGCTACAACTTAATTGCTGTGTCTTGTTTCTTCAGATTAAAACTATGGCAGTAGACTTTTTTTCAATTATATTTGTATTGGCTTGTGTTCGGCCACAATCTGTACAGAAATCCCAGATGATAACTGGTGAGACACAATTGTCGCTAGCGCCAGCAGAAACCATGATTTTTCATCGAAATCTCAAACTACATAATTGATGGTTTCCACTCCAAGCCATTCGCGAATGAATAAACGACCCCGGTCATTATTAATATTAGAAATTATAAGAAGTTTGTTGTTAAGCTTAACTCAAGCTAGGAAAGTTTTAAAAGCTCAATAGTGCGAGCTCTGCGAATCGAACCGATTGACTGTTTTTTTTAGAACGAAGCCGTGGTGGGTTTATTAATTCCTCAGTTTAAATGCGAGTTCAGGGGCTAGTTGGAATTGCAATATACCTGGTAGATCAATGACGAAGCCAATCTGAATCTACAAATTCTTGGGTCATACGACATTCTTATGAATAATTAATTATAGGAAGAAATGTATTCTTTTTATTTCTTTTAAAGCAAGAATCGTCAATGTATGGTGCAAACCAGCGTTTCTAGTTTCGTTCCACACTCCAAAAGTGGTGAATCTTTTTGAAATAGAACGGGGCATAAACCTTTTTCTCAGTGATACAAAGTAGGAGTACCCTTTCTAATTACCATCATTTTTTTTTTCAAATACTCATATTAACGTATTTATTATAAAGGATTATTAAGATTTACTCAGAAGATTTTTTAATATAAACTTACTAATATAAAACCACTACCTAAATAATAAATTGTTGAGGATATTCTTCACGTATAACTTGTACTACTTAAATTGTTGAGGATATTCTTCACGTATAACTTGTACTACTTAAACCCGATAACTGATATATAGTTTGACGAGGCCAGTTGGTTTGTGGTTACGGACCGTGACTGCCAAATGCCACGCTAAAAGTCGTGAGTTTGATTCCCACCCGAGAAACACATTTGCGTGCATGAACATCTGTTCTGTGCCAGGATGTAAATATCTTTTTGGTAACTATGTAAGTATTTTGAATATAGGTGTCGGTAGTTGTAGCTAACTTTCATGCTTACTTATACGCTCACTCCCAAACAATAAATGATGTGTTAGGTACGTAGTTTACGAGTGACGTACCTACTATGAAAATTAATTTCTCAACACATAATTTGGAGTCATGGATGGTGACCGTTCGAGGCATTTGATACACAGCGCCATCTACAATATTTAGTTTGGCAACTATTGACCTGTTTGTGACACAGATGACAGATCTTTCTTCTTACTACCTTAATCACTACATTAATAGATAGATGGCGTGCCTAAATTAACTCACACAAACATAAAGCATTCACTTATTTTAAACCACAAAATATCGTTTATTTATTAATATTGTTGGCTGATATGCAAGAAGGCGAGACTATATATTCGTAATAACCCCATAAAACTACAAAAAATTATAAAAACCCACGTAACTTCAGATATTCGCCCAAAATAAAAATGTATGGAAAGCTGGTACTACGCAACCACCTTAAGCAGTTTCCACAGTACAACCTCGGTTTAGTTTGTGTACACATGACCTTTAGTAAAGAATATCCTGGGCTATTTATTTTACTTCACATACCGCTTTTTATATATGTACTTACATTAGCATACATATATTTACATCTATTCTCGCAACCAACAGTTTATGCACACAAATTATAACTTAGATTTGCTACTCTAACTAGATAAATACGTTTTTGACCTGTGGTAACAGCGGATTTGTGTTTAAGTGAATCGCTGTATAGGGCTTTAAAATCTGATGCATCTACCGAAAAAACTGGTATAAAACTACTAGGTTTATACATTTAAGAGCTTATTTTATCTATATTTTTTCTTTTTACCTAACTATGACCGGTCATATCATAACTTACCAACTGGTTCAACTTGTGGTCAAACACCAGTTCTTTCTAATATAATACGCATTCACCCCGATGTTATCCCCCATTACTGCGAAATTAAAAGTAAATGATATCCCTTTCCTTTTTTGTTTTTTTTTACGCACTAGTTGGTGTTGGTCTCAGATGAATTTTACGCCTTTGCGGTGAGCGCAGAAAGGTCTTGATCGAGGTAATTTAAGCAACAGAACATAAAATGAAATGAATGAATGAAATGAAATGAAAAAAAAGTGTGTGCGTGTAACCTTTACGCGCGATTGAAGTAAAACTTAATAAAATTAAAAGATTAATCATATTATAATTTAATTATTTTTATTATTCATGTGCTTTACAAAGACTATTCAAATGTTCACTCGAAATAGCAACTTGAATGTCATTATATTTTTTTATGTATGAAATTATAGGTTTGTAGTAACTATAATGTAAAACGTAAATTTTACTTTCTAAATTTGCTACTTTTCTTGAAAATACAGCATCTATCGTTGTACCGAAACGCGTTGTTGATTGAAGTCGAAAAATATTCATGGATAGATCAAATTTTTATTTATTGAAGAAAGAGAAAAAGGTACCTGGGACTCCGCCATTTAATTTAAGGTTAGATCAGTACATGTCAATATAACCTTGTTATTGAATATTATAGAATGTCGCAATCGTCAGAAAATTTATTAATAAATTATTTATTACAAAATGTGAGGTTTTAATATTTTCGGCCAACTGCACGTTATTCATGTAAACAATGCATAATGTAACTATACAGCAGTCGTATATTCGCAGTGTTACCCATACATATATGTATATAGCTAGCTACACGTGGATTAGATCCTTATTTTAAGTTTGCCTTCTATAGCCATTAGAGTATTTGATGAGAAAAAACGGACGTCAGAAGAAAACAATTAAAATGTAAATATAATTACTTTTAAGTAACAGAATATAAACTAAAATGAACTAATGCAATAACTATTATTATAATATAAGACTGAAAATTATATACATATTATACATGCACAAAGCATAGTAAGACTACTCCCATAAATAAACTATACATTATTTTTCAGAACGTTACTTCCGTCAGAAAAAAAATGTGAGTTACTTAGGGAGTAACTCAGATATTTTCGCGCCTAAAGAAGTTTTACTTCAAAAATGAACAAGTAAAAACTGTGGCATTGTCGGTCAACAGTGCCCCTAGCACGAACATCTATAGTAAACGTATCGTCATCGTATCGTGTGCGCCAAAAGCTGGGTTGTATGGAAAATGGAACACCCCGCACACCGTAACGTTGCGCAATGTTTAATTTTCCATTGCATTGTTTTTTGGCGCACTCGATACGATGACGATACGCTTTCGATAGACGTGCTAGGGGCACAGTACTCTCGCAATCAAAGGAAATTACTCGTATTTATGCAGAGTAAACATGCATCAATAAATAAAGAGGAAAAAACTGCAGATAAAATAAAAAAAAGACTTCCCTATAAGTGTGTTTGTTTATTTGTATACGTGTGGGACATTGAGTGATGTGTGTGTGAGGTATGCACGTCGATCAGAAAGCCTGATTTATTTTACATGTTTTAATTTAAAATTCCTTTTCACCACCATCTTAGTGTAGATCACCCCAGTCATAAATAACAGATTTTACCTTAAGGTGGTTGCGTAGTTGATCTCCTAGCACAGTTATCGCTAGATGGCGTTGTAATCAGTAATTCGGCTATTTGTCGATATTTACAGTAATCTTAACATCCTCCAGGTAAAATTGTTTAATTTGCGAGATCTAACGCATTTGTATAATTTTATTACATATGCATTTTGCTTATTTATTAGTCGTTTAAAAAGATTTACCAAAGATCATATGCTGTCATTACTTTACTTGAATTTACACACACAAGCATAGTGTTGAGGCGTTTCTTTTTATGTCTAATAGATGGCGTCTAATATATGGTTTAGGTACCCCGGTGATAGCAGATGGCGTTATATACAATTGTCTAAATTAAATCTTTGAATAGGTGATAAAAAAATGGTTGTCTGTAAGGTCGGTTTACGGACGATAGTTTAACGTGACAACGTCATAACAAAGCATTGATTTTTATCAATGTTTTGTTATCATTCTAATAATTTCTGATCGCATAAATTTATGAATAATATTGAATATTTTTTATTGAATTATCATTATTTTGTATGGATATAAAGGTGTGAAATGAAACCTACAATTTAATTGATAAATTTACTTTTATTTGCACTCATTAATTCAAATAGGTATGTTAATAATTAGTCAATTGCAAGATAACCTATTATTACTGCAGAAAAGTAGTACTGTGATTGTTAGGTTTTAGTTTTGTTCGATTTATGTATATCATGATATATTATTTGTAACTGTATACTCGAAATCAGTGATATCAACAATTGGTACCCACTTTTGAAGCATGAACATGAAGTTCCCATTCAAGAGAAATTCTTTGTTTGGATGTTAATGATGATGCCATATGGTTGGATGAAAAAGATGTTGACACCACAACAAATGTTCCTGACGTGATAAAGCTAAATGAGAACGAAGTTACTGCCATGCCAGTTATAAATAATTTAAAGGAGTGGGTTCAAAGTCCATGGACTGAAGATGATTGAGTTTCTTTCTTCTTTTTCTTTATATTCAACTAGCTGTTACCCGCGACTTCGTCTGCGTAGAACTACTACTTCGTGTAAATTTGTTTGGACTGAATAGGCTCTGAAACTATAATGAAACGATTCTAATGAAGCCGGCACATTGAATTATTGAGATTAACATAGGTAGACTTTTCCTGACCCTGATCCCTGACTTAACTTAGTTTAATACGTTTTTGTATACGACATTTTTTGTTTTTCCTTCTTTGGTCAAAACATGTAGGTTTTGTGGACTCGATACTCGTGAGCACGCCACATACAGTTGCCCATGGGAGAAACAGTTTTTTTCTAAATGAACTGGCTAGGAGTATTTGAATTATGCGATACATAACTGCACCCCGCGTTTTCACCCGCATAATTCCGGGATCGGGATCGGGATAAAAAGTAAAGATGTCCTTTCCCAAGGTTCCATCTATCTCTATACCAAAATTCATCAAAATCGGTTCAGCGGTTTAGGCGTGAAAACGAAACAGACAGACTGTCTATGTCTTTCCCCAAGGTTCCATCTATCTCTATACCAAAATTCATTTAGTAGGCATATACGATACATAACTGCACCCTGCGTTATCTATCACTCGCATAATTACGGGATCGGGATCGGGATAAAAGGTTGCCTTTGTCCTTTTCCAAGGTTCCATCTATCTCTATACCAAAATTCATTTAGTAGGGATATACGATACACAACTGCACTCTGCGTTTCCACCCGTATAATTCCGGGATCGGGATCGGGATCTGGATAAAAAGTACCCTATGTCCTTTCCCAAGGTTCCATCTATCTCTATACCAAAATTCATCAAAATCGGTTCAGCGGTTTAGGCGTGAAAAGGTAACAGACAGACAGACAGACAGACAGAGTTACTTTCGCATTTATAATATTAGTAGGGATAGTTTATTGCTTTGTTATTGTTTCAAATATTTCATATAATGTTTATTTCATAAAAAAGTACTTCATTTAAATGGAAATAAAACTAATTTCGGAACTGCTGTTTTAATTTAGAAGGGTCTCAGAAATGTGACCACCTGTGACAAGGACGGGGGGGCTCAAAAAATCATGAAATTCGGGTGACGTATTTTATGGATGGCTCCAAAATACAAATTACAACTAAATAATTGAATTGCTCGACTGCACATTAAGATTGCCACTAGGTAAGTTATTCATAGTAGGTTAAATATAAGTAAGGTATATTTTTTATTCATAATAATGCCAATATGTCCCCCGCGGTTCCACCCATGTTCCCTCGAGAGGTAAAATACTTTTTACCTATAGACTACTGTCTATGTACATACACTCTAGACAATAAAATATGTCTATAGCAAAAAATTGCGTCGATAAGTTGCTTCATTACTACGTGAAAGAAGGACAAATCAACAAACCGACAATTCATCGTTTCGAACCATTACTACGTATTTTGTTATCAGTTTAAGAAAAAGTTCGCTGCAGCGCTGAAACCATAGTAAGTCGTCTAACCATACAGAATAAACACGCAGTGCTAGAATGCTGATAAGATGTAGTTTTGTCGCGACCAAAAGGTCGAAAGCGCCGTGATTTTCATGGCGCTTACGTGTTTCGTTCAACGCACTGCAACGACTTGTCACTACTGTAAAATAAAGTACTGATTGACTACAGAACATAACATACCTACATTCACACTGTATCAAAATTTATTATAATAGGTAGTTGAAAATATTATATTGTGAATTTTTAAGTTACATTATTTATTTGCATTTACCATTGTTTGCAATTTTTATATAAAGATTATTTGCAATGTAGATAGCACAATACTAGTAATATTATTATTCAAACCAAATTATTTCTTCTTTTCAAAAATTATTTCATGTTGATTAATGGTGTGTACATTAAGGGGTCCCTCTCCTAAAAAATAAAATTGCCTTGTATTTAATAACAAAAAAAATCCGTAAATATATTGTAATAATGTCGTGCCAGGATTCGCGGATGCGGTTTCGCTCAGCATCCTTTTTAGTTTTTCTTATCTCGGCTCCTAAGTGATAGTGTATTGTTAAATAACCTCTTATATGCAGCTACTGTCGTCACTGCTATCATCACCAACCATAGCGTGTCTGACTGTTTCGAACAGTTCTCTGCGTACGTTCGGTCATATCGACGAAATCAACAACAAAAGGCATAAACAGAGTCCAAATTAACGAGCAAGGGTCATTGACGCGAGTTTGCCGGAGGTAGTAAATGTGCTGGCCGACTATCCTATGTGACGATCTTATTAAATTTCTTTTTTTTTAATTCTGAATTTCGAAAAACATATGCCGAGTTGTGTGGTAATTAAGTAGGTACACAAATAATTATAATGTTATAAAAATAAATGTTCGCGGGACCCTAATACCTACATATAGTTTAGTAATGTTTACAAAAAAATATGAAATAAAAAATAAAACCAAGTACACAAAACCTTAAACGAAAAAAAGATACTAATTAAAAACGGTGACAACTGAAAAAAAAATTGGTGTACTTATTTATAAAAAAAAAAAACACTTAACAATATCGAATCGAAAACTATTTTTTTAAGATACCTACTTGGCGCGCGTCATTGAGTACCCCAAATTTTTTCATAGCTGATGTAGCGCCAGAAACTTGGTATGGAAAAGGAGTATAAGAACAACAATTGTTTCACCACTCCCAAACCAAGTCGTTGGACCCACTAATATTTTTTATGTTTTCAAACAAATCTATTAGAATTAAAATTCAAGCTCGTTCCTATTTCATCACGGATTAGATTAGATTTATACTCGTATGAATGTATAGCGCTTACTTGCATTTTAATTGAATCAAGAAATAAACAAATGATTTTATTACCAGTAAGGTAAAGTACCCACCCAGTATGTGCTCAAGAACCAATACATGCCCACTCTGTGTATTCGTATTTCTGCATTTGTGAATATAGACTGGTTCCTGAGCAGCTACTGGTTACTTTACCTTAGAAGATGTTTATAAGATGGAACAAAACTTCTCGAACTGATTGACGACGTTTATACTTTATCTTAGCGATATTGTGGAGTAATTTCTAATACATCGGAAAAAAATTTGGGTACTCAAAGACGCGCGCCAAATACCTTATTATAAATAATATGAGAAAGTATAATTTTTGTGATTATTTAAATAAAACATGGAAACTAAGCCTATTTGTAAAAATAATTACTTACATTCTATTGAAGCTATAGGGTTGTCACTTTCAACCTTTTTTTATATTGACTTTTTATAAAAGAAAAGAGTTTTGTAGTGATCATTCAATCGTATTGAAATAACTAGTTTACAAATAAAAGTTGATAATTTATTGTAGCCGCCATTTTGACAGGACTATCGGCTTAAACACCCTTGAAAACCATGACGAGAAAGTTGATAATTGATTGTAGCCGCCATCTTGGATTCTCATTTTGACAGCACTATCGGCTTCAACACCCTTGAAAACCATGAAAACGATACCCATGACGAGAAAGTGGATAATTTATTGTAGCCGCCATCTTGGATTTTCATTTTGACAGCACTATCGGCTTCAACACCCTTGAAAACCATGAAAACGATACCCATGACGAGAAAGTTGATAATTTATTGGAGCCGCCATCTTGGATTTTCATTTTGACACCACTATCAGCTTCAACACCCTTGAAAACCATGAAAACGATACCCATCACGAGAAAGTTGATAATTTATTGTAGCCGCCATCTTGGATTTTCATTTTGACAGCACTATCAGCTTCAACACCCTTGAAAACCATGAAAACGATACCCATCACGAGAAAGTTGATAATTTATTGTAGCCGCCATCTTGGATTTCTATTCTGACAGAACTAAATGTAATAAATAAATGATGTGTCCTAAAATAATACATTCGAACGTCACGTCCAAACCTCATCATAGCGTGCCGGTAGTTGTAGCTACCTTTCATGCTTACTTATACGCTCACTCCCAAACAATAAATGATGTTAGGTAGTTTACGAGTGACGTACCTACTGTGAAAATAAATTTCTCAACACATTTATAATTTGACACGTGGAGTATGGATGGTGACCGTTCGAGGCATTTGATACACAGCGACATCTACACTATTTGGTTTGGCAACTATTGACCTGTTTGTGACACAGATGACAGATCTTCCTTCTTACTACCTTAATCACTACATTAATAGATAGATGGCGTGCCTATATTCACTCACACAAACATAAAACATTCACTTATTTTAAACCACAAAATATCGTTTATTACTTTATATTAATTTTTTTATATAAGAAGGCGATACTATATATTCGTAATAACCCCACAAAACTACTAAAAATTATAAAAGCCCACGTAACTACAGATATTCGCCCAAAATAAAAATGTATGGAAAGCTGGTACTACGCAACCACCTTAAATCTTTAATCTTTAACATTTTTGTATATTGATAACCGTATTATGAAATATACTTAAATTTTCATTAATCGGCATCGATTGAAAATGTAGGTTTTCTCCAAAAGAGTGTGGCCGAAGGTTCTTTTGTACAGAAACATTTTGCAACTTTTCGTAACCTTTACTTTTTCCTCTAAATACATTTTTGTTATACGATATTTCCAAATCGCACAATAAGTAGCACTGTTGTGGATGCAGTAGGTACCTACGTAAAGGAATCCAATGAAAAACAATTAAAGCTCTCTGCGTAATTTAAACGTACCCAAGAAATTTTCAATTCGCACTGTATTACTTTTATGACATGGATTTTCTGACACATGGAGTGAGTGCACTTTTTAGGGGGTACTGATCGGGATTATTCAGTCTTCAGGAAGCATTTTTATCGCCTGTGTAAATATCTATAATTATTAATTTTAATAAAAAAACAAATACCTTTAGCTAATTTAACCTAAAAATAATTTTCATTCCAAACTTCGTGAGGATGGATGTATGGATGCATGGAAGTTAGTTACTCTTCACTTGGCACATAAATAAATAGTTTATAACCTGTATGAACATCATATGAAACTTTTTATCCCATGAAAATGTAGCATCCCTCGAGAACGCGGGTAAAACCGCATGGCACAGATTTTTTGTAATATCTAAATGTCCCAGGGATATTTATAAAAAGTTTAAAAACTATTAAATGTATTTCAGAGCGGCAGTAAAGCCAATCGGTTTGGTTTCTCCAAGAGAACTACTAGATGGCAAGACTGCGTTTGTCACCGGATGGGGTCGCTGTGATCGCTCAGTAGGTAGTCCTTAGATTAGCTTGTCTGTTACGTAACATTCCTGCAATCAATTCAATTAAATTCTGCTGCATTTGCTGTAAGAACAATATAAGCCAAATTAGTTATTTTTGCATATTTTCATGGTACATGATATTTTATTATGGGGCAGCAGCAGATATTTAAACAATTTTTATTGTACAAAAAAGAGCAATTTGTGCAATTTACAGTATGGCTCCAAATGAATCACTAAGATATTTAGGTAAATAAATAGTTATAATAACGTTCACACTACACCTTTACCATACATTTATGACAATATAATGTGTAAATGGCTGTTTATCGGGCCATGTAGTATAAAAAAGAAAATTGTGTTTGGCTTATTATGTGGCCTACGCCTATTTATGAATGTTCCGGTGGTTAATTTTGTATTGTAGTTTGATTGCAAATAGGACTATGTACACATTGGAGTAGAGTACCTAATTGCGGACGTCGCAAAAAGGAATTTTACCTTCTAGTCCTAGGTATTTAATGGAAGGGTATGGCTAGCAGAATACCTACGTAAAGTACTTTTTTAAACTGTGGCTTAAAAAATAATTTTTGTTAATGGCATTTTTTACTGATTACAAGAGTGAGCTACGAATATAAAGCAATGGGTCACAGACTATGGTAGAAAAATATAATTAAGAAACACTTCAAATATATTACATACATTGATCTACTCTTAGAAGTAAAGTATAAATGCGTACTAATTTTACATTCGATGGATTAACTTCAGCTAAGTATATCCACAACTGTTCTAAATTCTTGAAAGGCCTCTTGCGCGATTGCGTAGTTAACGAAAGAGAGTCGGCTATTGTAATACCTCCACGCTTTTCACAGAGAGGTTCTATAACAACCAAATCAAAAATTGAAGACCCTTTAACATGAAGGAGGTTCTATATTCCACTATATATATTAATATTGTGTGGTATTCCAGAACCCTTCTTGTGCGAGTCCGACTCTCACTTGGTCGTTTTTAATAAATTAGGTATTTAAAAGGGATATATTTAATTGGTCCCGATGTATTAGAAAAAAAGTACTTAGCTAATTTCACATAGTAAACAGACGATAGCTTTAAAATAAATGTAATCGGTATCTTGAAAAAATAATTAAAAAAAAAAACAAGGAGCTGTGATTTTGGCTGATTTTTTTTTACTCTTTATTAATTACCATAGATATAAAGTCATTCAGTCGCGTAAAGGCTGAGCTGACTGATGTAGTGTTGCAAGATAAGCCAATTTTCCGCTACTTTTGTGAATACATTTTACGATTGAATTATTTGACTACGCTCAATAAGTCTACCGTAAATATGAATAAACAGAAGCGAAGTTATGAGTAGAAATTTAACGTTAGTGATAAGGGAAACGCTGTTTTTCACACAACTTCCGATTTTTCAATATCGCGATCTGGCAAAACTGTCTAACAGACAATTGACAACTTAAAACTTTTGAACATTTTTACCTTCGATTCGTTTCTCGAGAAGCATGAAAATGTTTTATTCATTATTTTTCGTATATAATTATGAATATGGCATCTGTAAATACAGAGCATACCTATTGCGGAAAACCTCTTGTGTTTTATAAGATTTCATCGAAAGTGCGCAGTCAATGAATGTCCGAGACTGTTTAATAAGTGCGCTAACTTGTATGTGCCGGGATTTCTCGCAAGGTGAGTGTCTTAGCTTTGAATATGGGAATAATTTTATTTTCGTTGCGACACTGTGTTATAACTTAAGTATATATTCAATAACCTGTTGAATTGTTTCGTGCGCGTTTGTCTCCTACCTTCCATTTCCATTATTTTCTAGCTTGTCTACAACAAAACCCTTAAGGATTGAATTATAACAGTACTTCATGAACTAGGGTGTCTGTGTGATGATGATAACATTAAACTACTTAATAAAATAAAAATATATAAAATTACATACATCATGAATTTATACATTTTATTCAGATATGTACTTCATTATTTTCTTTTTTATTAATTTATAAATAAATTAATAAAATTACATACATCATGAATTTATACATTTTATTCAGATATGTACTTCATTATTTCTTTTTTATTAATTTATAAATAAATTGATCATTTTAATAAATCTCTTCATGATACAGGAATGACCTAGTGTGATTAATTTTCTAGCTTTTTGATACTTATGATTACATATTGGCAATAAATATCTTGTCTCCTGACTGTGTTAGAAGAAAGTTGTGATTTTATATATTTTTTTTAAACTTACCTACTCACATCTTTTCAGTAATATCCAGTAGCTGCAGTTTGTGCAGGTTTGGATACTTATGGGAATATTTACACATTTCATGTAGTTCTTAAATTTTAAAAGCTTACATACACTGTTTTTTCTATTGACTCTGCAGAATGGAATATAAATTTAGAATGGATACCATTGCACCAGGTAATATAAAAATAATTATTTCTATCTTAATTAAAAATTCAAATAATGCTAGGTTATCAAAATTCATATTAAATAAGAACACATTTATTTTTATAAATGGTATCTTAAGCCTCCATCCCTTTTTTTAAAAACTCAAATGCAGAGGCCTATGCCCAAATGGAACTTTTAAAATATGAAGTAGACCAATATTAAATTCTCTATATATTCCTAGCATAAAAGGTTTATTTTAATTAATTCATTACAGTGCAATAACAATTAAAATATTTATTTTTCAGATGGAACATTTCATCATCAGATCATCACTTCACATCAAGCTCAGCTGCAGTCACACAGCAAGCCAGCATCACCTTACTCAGTTCTATGGCAGCTGACTTACTGCTTCCTGGTCCTCCAAGGCATACCTCAAGCGACAACAGTCATCGCCTGCACCACAGTTCACCTGCAGCACACATCAGCTGCCTCCTCAATCTCCATGTGGTTTCTGTATATGTGGGCTACTGCCACAAGCCTCAACCCACCATAGTGACCACACTGAGTCTTGACTCACTGCATACCTCTGCGGAACACTGGCACTTGCAACCTTATTAGCAATTAACAATGACACAGCAACATCAGATCGAGTTAAGGCTAGGATGGAGTTATGGAGTGACATCTACATCGAAGTTTTCTCAGGGTTTGAGGTTGGACCGCAAAAAAGATCTTCCCTTTCAAATGGCCAATCTCACCCATCACTCTACATTATTATAAACATCATACCAAAACGTAGGTATTTGTTATTACCTAGTTATAATGACTAAGATACTGAATGTACCTTTACTTACAAATCAATCAATACTTATTGTAAAACGAAGTTTCACTCACGTCTCTGTCCGCGCTTTTCTCCGAAGCTTCTGTGAGGATTTTGATAGATAGAAAGATTGATTCACAAGGAACAGCCGAGTAACAGTTCTCTATTTCAACATACGAGTATATAACCAATAGGTCCAATCTTCATATAACACAACCACTCTTACTGATTTTTTATTTTACAGTGCCATTCATATTTTGTCGTATTTCTCAGTTTTCCCGTTAGACAAGCCTTAGATAATACCACTGAAATCTAGATATTATTAGTAATAAATGAATATGTGTTTTATTGCTCGTGACAAATTGTGGTAGCCATATTTCTCATACACAAAATATCCTCTTTCGTTATGTCTATTTATAAATTTGTTTGGAAATGTGATAGAGAGGCCTTATAGCTTTATGTTTTAATCAATAGGTATAGGTAGATCTGTGCTTAAAACTGTCTCATGTAATTTTTGGATCGATAATTCTGAAAAAAATCTAAGATAACGCGAAAATATGTTTGAACATGACAATTTCTCTAATGACCACTATTTTCCGTTATAGTTTAACAACCCCAAATTATATTTTTCTATTACTGTAACTTGATACTTCTCCTAAGTATGATACGGAATTCTACTTATGTTCGTGGTCTGTCACAGCTTAACCAGTGTTTGTAAGTACTTGTTTATACCGTTGTAGGGCAAAGAGCTGTGCTTATGGCGTTCATCAATTTACAACCCTCACGAGAAGATGGATCCCATGCTGAGGAGTGTCTCATTCAAGATTAATCTTCCTAACTTCTACTGCGAAGGATACAAACATGTAAGTCTAGAATATTTAATTAATACTAGCTCTAGACTAGACTCGGCAGAGGTTGTTCTGCCCGAAAGGTGGCGCTTTCAGCTTAAAAGTAACTTGACTACCGGGTCGTAGATCCAAACAAATACCTGTATACTATATCTATAACTAGCTTAGAACCATTGGCGTATCTAGTGACCGCAGGGGGGACTGGAATTTTTTTGTATGCGTTTGGGTGGCGCCCTGGATGGTTTTGATTCACAATTGGACCCGGTAGGTGGCGCTGCTATCAAATTCCTGCATTTTTGTATGGACTTATTTCGATAGAACGACGTCTGTCTGGGCAGCTAGTTTATTTATATATAGACAATCTTAGAAGCGGGTTGTATATTGTGTCAAAATTCAAGCGGTGCGTACACAAAACAAGTTAACATTTTTATAATAATATAATAGATAGCTGTCCCCCGCGGTTTTACCCGCGTTCCCGTGGGTTGTCACATGTATTATACATAAAAACCTTTCTCTTCAATCTCTCTATCTACTAAAAAACCGCATCAAAATCCGTTGCGTAGTTTTAAAGATTTATCATTTGATTATTATTGATTTATATGATTATTATTTGATTATTTGTCCCATTATCCATAGGGATATAGGGACAGAGAAAGCGATTTTGTTTTATACTATGTAGTGATAAACAGGTATCCAGGGACATTCTTTACACACGACCATCTGATCCCATACTAAGCAGAACTAATACTATGGAAACCGATAACTTATACCTAATAGATACCGTTCTAATCCTATTCTATCAGTATTGCGATAGTTTGTAGAATAGATTTATGGTTTTATTGTTATCCTTTTTAGTAGATATGTGTAATTTGTGTTATTGGTGAAAATCGTTTGAATTGTTGAATAAATAAAAAAAAATGTTTGTTACTCTTACAATGCAACATATACCGAACGGTTTTGGATTAAACTTGACACATAGGAATATGCCCTGAATAGGTATATGTTACTTTTCATCTCGGAAATATTACTATCCCTCGTGAACACGGGTGAAACCGCAGGGGGATGTTAATAATAACAACCCGCGACCTCGACCTCGGGGATCGAACCCGCGACCTACGACTTGGCAGCCAGGTAACCACCAAGCCAATTGGCCTGTAATATATATAATTCTTATTTTTCTTAAAATTACATACTTATTTAGATATGTACACAGACGTAGAACTAATAGATAAGTTCAGGGATACAAATACGACAAGAATTTGTGGGTAGGAATCGAACTTATGACCTGTGGCGTGGTAACCTTCAACCCAACTGGTCCGGCAACCTCGGCTAAGCTTCTAATTTAATGACCACGTGTAGAAATATCTCAAGACATTGTTTATTTAGTGAGTGACTGTGTATTTATAACTAAACTATAAGAATAGTAGATTTTTTAAGCTTTTTTATTTTATTTTTATTATCTCAGACTATGTAATTTTATGTTGCGGTACTTTCTTAATAAGAAACCGAACTATGAGAGTACTCTTATAAATATCTGTAATTCCCTGTAGTACAACATAAAAGGTAATTTTGAGTAATAGATAAAACTAGGCCCCACAGAGTACCTAACCAGTTTTAAAAATATTTATTAAAGGTGTCTCAAGGGACAGACATATAAAATTCCTTAGCTTTTGAATATACATCGCGGGCTTGTTTCTAAATAGATTGATTTGCATTCTCGCTGCAGCGTCAAGTATACCTTTCAGCTGAAACTATAACCGCCATCGTACAGGCTTTCCATGTTTGTAAAGGCTTGAACCAATCTAATTTATAGGACTCAGTAACACAGCATTGCTTTGAAATTAATTAGAGCCTCTTGAGAAGTAGCCTCTGTGCCCATTTCCGCCGTGAAGCAGTAGTGCACTTGTATTACTGTGCTCCGGTAAGGGGGCCGGAAAAATTGCCGGCACATGAGACTTAACAAGTTAACGTCTCAGAGTCGACAACGCGTTGAGATGCCCCTGATGAAAATGCCGCGGTGCACTTAAACAAAAGCCTGGAATTTAGTGCCGACGATATTGCTATAAAATAAGTTATAGGAGTAACAATATATTTATCGATACAATTTTATAACTACCTTACAATTTTACGTTTAACTAACTGTTCCCCGCAGTTTCATAATGTAGGGTGAAATTTGTGATAAATGTTGAGTAGCTCAACTAGAGTTCGAAAGAGGGCACAAGCAACCAATTAGTTTGTCATATAATTATAGGTACTAACTGCCCTGCGCGGTTTCACCCGCGTTCCCGAGGGTTACTACTATTAAACAGGGATATGCAATTTCATGCTTCTTACTTTGAAAATTACGGACTTCCGTACAACCGTACATCCCTTATCATTTACGTCCCTTAAGAAACGTTTTAAGGCACTGCGTTGATGAAACAGTCAGTCAGGACTAGTAATAATATATGTAAAGATTATAAAACGTATTTATAGTATAAGTTCAGGGTACGAATGGAAATCCCCACCAAAGAAGAACGCGATGTTTATTGGCGATGTCCCTGGTGTTGTAAATGTCCATAGGCGGCGGTGATCACTTACCATCAGGTGGACCGTCTGCTTGTTAGTCATTAGCTTATTAGCACGGCTTGGCAGTGCGTTATAAAAAAAACGCGAATTGATAAAAAATACACTATGTATTTTTCTGATGAAGCTCAATAAATTAATAAAGGATATACCGCTTGATTTAAAAAAACTCTGCATGGATACTGCCCAATGACCTAGTCTATAACTATACTTCAGCGTCTAATTGAAAGTAACCAGCCAGTTTCAAACAATCGATAACAAATAAAAGAAACTAGGATTACTTACTTCATTACAAGTATAATACAGAAATAATTACTTAGGTACCTATTGAAAAAGTTCGTTAACAGCAGGGCGATTGCGTATCGCTCTCAGAATCGTCTTTGCAGTCAATTTTGTATAACATTGACGGCGCTAAAACTATTGTCCAACAACACTCGCGCGTTGAACCATCAACCTATTATGAAACAGGGTTCAACATTGCATCCGAATAAGTTACACAATTCGGGTACAAGTCCCTAGTTGACTAGTGTGTATTACTGGGGCTTAATACTACCTATTATTCCCAATCATGACAAATAAAAGAACAATAATGGATTAGCTATGTTTCCAGAAGCGTTCATAATACGTGTGCAGTACCCACTTTCACGTTTTATGCCTTTACTCTCTTTTCCTTACATATTTTGTAGCGCTCTTAGTTTTAAATACAATGTATAATCCTGATACCCTACCTAATAATAGCGACTCCTTACAGTCCTTAAATTGAATTGTTCAAACGGTTTTTACATTTTGGTGTATTATACTCGATAAATTGTTTTTATTATTGTAAGTAACTCCTGTTATCACTGAGAAGTATTCTATTTCTCAGTGTCACTCCTACTCTCATGTGTCATAAATAATACTTGGGAGCTACCTCCTAATCTATGTTCGTGGTTTCGCGTCGTGGTTGTTCCCGCATTCCCGCAGGGATCTAACGTATTCCCTAAATGTATGTTTGCTATTGAGTCATAAACATCCAAATTATCACGTTAATATAAGTTGGTTTACAGCGAAACCATGACCGTGTGTAAGTATAAAGAATGTTTCAGAATGTCGACCACTTCATTTTGGTACACACAGGTGTTGAGGGAATTAGATCGGATGGAGCTTAAAAACATCTATAAACGTGACGTAATTGATCCAAAAAATATTTCAATCTCGTTGAGCTGTCAGTTTGGTCATTAAAATTCTAATTAAAAAAATGTATGATGTCGTAAATGCATCGGATATGCAAGCTCTACGGATTAAACAAATTAACCGCCCCGGCCAAAATGTGCCCCCTACTGCAGCGACACGTGCCACCGCTAACAACGAAGTTACGGTTTTCACGTGAAATATATTTTAGGTAGATAAATATTTTTCTAGCGTAACCTTTAATCTTCTGAGGTTCCCATAGGTACTACGTAGTTTCAAGGTATCATTGAAATCTATGTAAATTAAATGTATTTACGACAACGCTTGCGTACAAGCCCGGAAGATTTGAAAATTCAGGAAAAATTTAATATGGTAGTAAAGTTTTTCATCTCAAGACCATTACTCACGATTCGAAAACGCTTAGGAGGAAAGCATGTCTGGAACAGCTAGTCTTTAATAATATTGGTTCTCCAAGAAGGATATGCTGAGTTGTTTTGCAGGGTTGTGGTGTATATCTTTGTCGTGCATTAGCCACGTTAACCGCTCACCATCAGGCGAGCCATATGCTCGTCTGCCACCTTAGTGGTTATTTTAAACTTATTACATATTAACAAGCTGCATTCGATAGATTTCGCATTAAATTACTTAATTATTGAGGCCCTGAGAAAGTAGATTGCAACAGCATATGGTAGTTTTAATTGTCATATTTATAATGGCAATAAATCGTCCAATGAGGCTTGAGAACCCTAGTCGTGGTGGCTTGCGGTTACGTGGCGACACTACCAACTCGTGGGGGCTTGGGATTGGTAGCGGTATCCCCACTCGCTCATTATTGTTTAATGATTAAATGTGGTAGGAGCGATAAATTCTAGCACCCTAACTCGTCTAGGGTGTCGTAAGATGCAACAAAAGAATATAATAATTACAATCTTCCTACGTTCGTAAATCGATCACGCCGGTCGGCCCTAAAAAAATTGCCAAATTACCTTTAAAATGTCATGCCCAATAGAAAGCACACCTTCAGTCGCCTCCAAAAATGTATAATGGTTTTCTTTACTTTTCCAGCATGACGTTCACTTAAGACTTGGAATGATGTGCGTGGGTCCGGCAAGGGAGGAGAATCCGGTGGCACCGTGCTTGGCTGTTCCCGGAGCCCCTCTGGTCGTCAAGTCGCGACTCGCTGGTGTACTGTCTTGGGGGTTTGGCTGCGGCTACAGCTTCGACTTACCTCTGATCTACACCAATATTCAATTCTACCAACGGTAAACAAAAAAGCCTAGTCTAAATTTACGTCTGGCTTCCCCTTTTAGGTAGATGACCTGAGTAAAACCCGTTGCGCTTACCATTAATAAATAAAAGACTTTCAGAATAGGCTCGCTGCATTCGACTAATTAATATTTTACCACTGGCTCGATTTTAATCAACATTTCCGAGAAATCTTTTTACGTCCCATTTAGGTGGTTTGACTGAAATAACTGTTTAGAGACTGTTTTTTTGGTTTTGACGCTACTGTTTATGTTTCGTTACTCGTCATAGCTGTAAAATAATTTAATCTAAGAGTTGCTTGTCTACAACACTTTTCCTATGAGACTAAACTACTTTTTTTTTGTTTTCATAAAAATTTCTTTGCTCCACCAAATATAGAAATATTTTGAATTTTTTGTTCCGCTTTGAATAAAAGTTGTTTGTATTACAGAGTATTTTCACAGCTGAAGGATAGTTAGGAATTTAAAAAAGAAAAAAGTTAAGACCCTGTATAAACTAGCCTACACCCCGCGTACCATAGTAAAAGTTTGTATTACTGAGTGTTTTCACAATTGAAAGATAACTAGGAATTTAAAAAAGAACAGCCTTGGATACTTATGTATATACTAGCTACCGGCCGTTGAAAATGTGTGGACTTTTGTGCACTGATTGCGGTTGATGTAGGGAAGTGTAACTGAATACCTACAATAACATTTGTGGAAATACTCGCTATCTCTTTGAACATATAGGCAAATTAGAATTGGCTCACATAAAAAATACCTTAATTTTAATTTATCACGCGTACGAAGTCACGGTCTGGGAAATAAAAGACACATAGAAATAGTAGTAGCTTCAGTAACTTTAAATTAGACCTTCACAAGTGCCTTCCGCGGGCCTAAACTGAATAAATGGTTTTGAATTTAAAAAAGAATTTGAGGATAGATTTTAATTAATACGCATACAAACTTGGCCCCTCAATTTCAATCGAATAGGTAATAATCCATCTCAGTGGAAACGCATCCTTGATCGGAGATAAATCAATTAGTTGGATAGGCTTTTAGCGAATTGCACACCTAAATTATTGGGCTGAATATTACCTCTGTGGGTCAATATATATACTCTATAATATATAGTCAATAGTATATAGGATACTTCGTCTAAATTGCTTCACATGTAATTAATTTGTTGAGATATTATTTAGCTTCTTGCATCGAGTTTACATATTAGTCCAGTAATATGTATCAAAATGAGAGTTACTTAATATCTTTTCATAACAGGGTGTTACAAAACTACCCGTAAAGCCGAAAGGAGGTTAAATGGGGCCTTATAACGAGTCCATTCACAATATTTAAGAACCGTAGTAAGGCTGTATAACATACCCCAAAAAAACTGATTTTTATGAATGAAAAATAGAAAAACTAATAAAGTAGACAATTATTAGGTAAAATAGGTACGTAGGCCTTTCTGTTAAATAATCTGGTTCCCAGACAAGACAGCTTACTAGGGTCGTTGGCTTTGATTATTAATTATATTTTTACGGGGTATTTTGTAACACATTGTATAAATCTGTCTGTAAATTAATTTTTAGTGGCAAGTTTTGAAATGAATAAAGGTCTTACTGATGCTAATTCTACCCAACTATAACTCAAGATATAAATTGGTTTAAAGTTAGAAAATGTGATAGAGTGATATATGATATCGAAAAACGTGCGTGAACAGCGGTGACAGCTAGTGATGGTATGGCTAGCTATAGGGCGGTATTTCTCTTTCATGCAAGGAAATTTGATATAGACCTATTAAGTTTTTACCTGACCACCTGGCTTTAATTGTACATAATTACTTACTATGAGTATGTACTTATATGTAATCATTATAGTCTCTAGTCTAGGGTCGTCTATTGCAATCTGCAAAGCAATTATACCCAAGACATTTGATACAATAACGCACAATCGAGTAATTAATTAATTTATTAATTAGTGATGTGTGAGCTTTTGATATCTCATTATTTAGCTCTGGATAATAACAATTTCTCGTTTAACAAGCTATCTATTTTATTGTGAAATTATTTATTAATACGAATAGGCTAAGGCAAAATAGTTAGGTAATTTTTTTTGTTAAGGAATCGGTTGCTTTTTTTGTTTAGTAACTATTGAATATTGAGACCTGTTAGTTTTTTTAGCAAAAATAAATTTTCAATACTGACTATAATTAAATTTCGTCGATAATTTTCGAATATAATTAACTAACTGTCCCCCGCGGTTTTACCCGCGTTCCCAAGGGGCACTCTAATCTATATGTGCCAAGTTGCACCTAAATCCATTTCGTACTTTTTACGTGAAATAGTAACAACTTTCCCATTTATAATATTAGTAGGATACTCGTATAACTTATTAACACGCTTTTATTAGCTTCATACGTATATAAGTATGCAACGGAACGTTTGAACATGATTTTGACCCCATTCAAGAAGTCGGATTAACTCGAAATGTTAGAAAATTATTAAGGACCGATGGCAATTCAATATAACACGCTTTTATAGAATAATTCAACTCAAAAAAGAAAAATAAAAAATAGTGTAAAAAAACAAAATAACACGCTTCTATGGAAAAGCCAACTAAAAAATAGAAAATAAATTTTAATTAATTAATTCATGATGTAAATAAGACAAAAATTTCTTTATTGTAAAAAAAAAGTGTGGGGTGCTTTTTAAGATAATATCAAAATGATAATCCTTCTACTGATATCTCTCAATAAAATATTTATAACTACTGACACCATGCACCCCACGCTTTTTTTTACTATCAAATAATTTTTTTTCTTATTTACACTATTCTTGATTCAAATTTATTAAATTTGTTTTTCTATTGTTTAGTTGGATTTTCTATAAAAGCGTGTTTTTTAGTTTTTTTTTATTTCAAAAATTTGTAGCCGTGTTTTTTATTTCCCCGAAAACTTTACGACATTTAACATTCAGTAATATTTTGCAGAAGTATATCTATTAGAGCCCTGTATCTGAATCTGAAACCTAATTACTAAATTGCTACATATTCCATGCTCGCGTACAAATATTTAACTCAACTCTCCTCCCATCCTCTCTCCTCTCCAAGAGGCACGACTTCCAGTCCGTAAATGCAAAAAAAAAAATGAAAAAAAAAATCTTGATATTTATTCGATTCAAATTCTATGTGCAGAATCCATCTTGCAAATTACTAGCATAGAATTTGTTCTCTTTGATCTCACTGAAGTATATTCAGATGATTTTATTTTAATTTTAGTTTATTTGATTGCTGTTAATACTTGTACACTTCCAACTTCAACTTTTAACAAAAACTTATGGCAACATTTAATATTTCCAAAAATTGCTTCTTATTGGTAATTTTTATGTTTACCAGAATTTGTAGCCATGGTACTTTTAAATTGATACTGTACCTAAGCATTATGTAAGAATTGCATATAACAAATAAATAAACACTATATTCAGGTCACCGTCGCTTATAGACTTAAAAGGGATTTCCGATATGACGCTGACCTACACAATGCCTGTGGCTGCTGGAAAACGTCGATACGTATTAAGCGATAGATTTTCAACAAGCCAAATCAAGATCAAAGTTCGAGTGACTGGCCATTTAATAATGTAATATTTCTTGGTATGGAATGGATCAGTTTTTAAATACATACTTAATCTGATCAGAATAGTTTGAGTACTCTACTATATTAATTTTGCATACTACAATATTTAGAAATAACTGGCTTGTAAATATGAAATTATCAGTAAAAACAAATTTTTTATAATTAGCTTTAAGCCAAAAAAATACAAATAAAACTGACATCTGCAATTTTTTCATTAGATACCTAGCCATATCACGGAGGTGGGTTATGAATTAAAAAATTACCCTAATATGACGTCCGTCATATTGGATTTAAAATGACGTCACATAGTCAATTGTGCAATATCAACAAAAACAATTGAGTGTGCAAAATTGTAGCTCAATCGATCGGATGGGGGAGCCGGTCTAAAATTCAGTTGCAATATTTGTCTCAAACATACTACGTTAACGGTAACAGATGTTAAATAAAATCTTGTAAAATCGGAACGCGAGGCCCACAACCTGCGATGTTAGTTAGACAAGCAAAAAAAATCGAATATAACTATAACAAGTTTGCGAAAAGGTTCTTTGAAGACGACTGGAAATTTGCACTTCGTAAACAATTTTTTTTCATAAAGACAAAGTCCATCACTATTTTGCAGCCTTGTGCTAATTAGGTGCACAACATTTTGTTGTTTTTCCTGGAGCGCTCTTAGCAACCTATAATGCATTTACTTTGTGCCCGGTTGACCGAGCCACGCTGGGGATATTTCAGGAAAATTATTTCTCTTCACTATTAACCTTGCTCTAACCATGTTTTAATTAATTCCCTGTGAGAACTAATACTCACCGTAGTAGAAAATAAATAAGCTTTGCTACGTGGTTTAATACATTCACTTTGAGTAATATACGTAAAGTAAAAAATAAAAACAATACTTACAATGATGATCAGGTTTTCTAGCAGATGATTTCTGGTACCGTGTCATGTGAGCCATGAAATCTTTTTCGCTCGTTTTTTTTTTCAGAAATATAAATTATTTTTAGCTTTACAAACTTTCGTATTTATAATATTAGTAGGATTTTACTTTTGGTTAGATCATCATGTAAGTTGTAGATGATATTGTGCCATATAAAAAAAAGAATAAAGCTCAGTTCTGGACTAACAGCGAGAACTCTGTAATACGATTTCTAAAAATACGTTCTACATTTTGCTCTGCGGTCTAACCCGCATTTCATAGAGATCTAATGTTTCCAATAAAACCACTTATCAATTGTGTCAATCCGGAACATGTCTGGAACATCTGCCAGAGTGTCGACTTTAATTTAAATTCGTTACCGGAGCTAAGTGGTGATAATCACAGCAGCTTTCGCCTTTGTTATATTAGTTTTGATTCAAAGCAGACCGTTTGTTTTCAAAATCAATTACAGAGTTCATGACTACTTAATCGAAAATGACAACTAAACTGATTCTAACAAGACTAAGCCTTTTGTATTGTGTACTTTGACTTTAAATCTATTTATTGGGAACATGTTTCTGAATAAAGTTGTTTATGACAGCTGTTTATTTATGTAGCTACAAGGTGCCACCCGCGGTTTCAGTGCCACTCGCATTTTCGAGGGTTGGACCTACATAATCCCGACAAAAATGCCCAAATTAAAATGGGTTGTTTTGGCGTGATTGAGTAACAAGCATCCATCCACCCGAACTTTTTTTTTATACCTCTTGGGCCTACAAACAAGCAGACGGCCCACCAGATGGTAAGTGGTCACCGCCGCCTATGGACATTTGCAATACTAGGGCCGTCGCCAATGCGTTGTCGAACCTGAGACGTGAAGTTGTTAAGTCTCATGTGCCTGTAATTTCACCGGCCCTCTTACCTTTCTTACCAAATATTTTCGCATTTATAATAGTAAGATAAGAGTTAAATAAGAAATTTATGAAACCTATTTTTATTTTTCGTGTAATAGGTAATTATGTTCAACGCGTTAAAACGTTAGAGAAAAAGGGGAAGGTAATTTTATACAAGGCTGATGATTTCAGACATATTTAAGTCTTCAATATTACAATTTTATCTACTCTGGTAAAGACAACAGATAACCTGTTAAAGGAACAAAAAAGAAGGTGAATCCTGCCCTAGAAATTGAATTTCACATTTCAGTGTGTAGTAAAAGACAAACTTTTTGTCCCGTAACTTTTATTTGTATAGAGTAAAATGTATTACTGTTTGAATGGACATTAAGTTTGCATGAGTTTTACTTACCTTTTGTCCTATTACTTGTTTCATTTTGGGTACCACCTTCCCCAGATATATCACCCTAGGGATGATCATACAACCCTATTTATATTGAGGCCGACATTCATGAAAAGGTCTTAAATTAACGAAGATTTGATCAAAATTTTACCGTTCATCTCTTAGCACTTCGAAACACAGAACCATAAAATTATAATAATAGCTATCCCCGGCGGTTTCACCCGCGTTCTCGCACAAAAAATATCCTTTGTTACTTTTAATACCTCCAAAAATACGTGTACAAAGTTTCATTATGATCAGCTAAGTAGTTTTCGCGTGAAAGCGTTACAAATAAATTGACATTCACATTTATAATATTAGTAGGGATCATATGTAACGTATAGGTATCTGTAATGAATTTATATGTATGTGATATATGTGAATTGCTGCTACATTCATGGGCACCATTCGTTAAAGATAAAACTGATCGCCATATCCGATACAATTTTCAATTCGCCTAGAAATAATGCGTGTCCTCACTATCCTGGAGAATTCTTCGGAAATCCTGATGGTTGCCGTAACAATAGTCTCGCCGCGCCAACGAACGTATCACGATCGATAAAATACCCACAGAATGGTCATAAAATGTTCACAAACACAATTTGATGATGTTTTCTTAATACTTAAACTTTCAAAAGTTTTAAACGCTACTGTGAGCGGAGATCTACTCTCTGCACAGTGCACCTCTAATTTGCTTGTTAAGGTTGTGTGTAATTACTGTTATTTTCTATTTTGTAGTCTTGTTATTTTTTTTTTTTTTGTTTTTGAATGATATCTATATTAAGTATATTTATAAAAAGAAATATTTCAAAAATAAAAATGTAATCTTGCTGAGTTTCTTCTCGGTTCTTCTCAGTTGAAAGCTGACTTCCGAACCGGTAGAAGCTTCAGTAACTTTAAGTTATACCTTTTATAATATGTGCATTCCGCAGGCCTGAACTGAAAAAAATGTTTTGAATTTTTTGATCGAGTCTGTTAACACTCAACCATTCAGTTAAGGAATGGGACGCGCTCCTTCGACGGTAGGCCACACAGTGAAAGCGAGACAAAGCAATTTTGTATTTCTAAAGAGAAATACGTCTTGATTGGATTAAAACAGTGTACCGGGATCGAATACACAACCAGTTTCGGCGTGAAGTATTTTAAATGACTTGTCTTAATGCTACGACTGGATACAGCCAAAGGGTAAAATTAATATTCAAAATTCAAAACTATTTCGTTTAGGCCCATGAATGATGAAGATCAAGATTACTGAAGGTACCACCGGTTCGAAAACAGCTTTCGGCAATGCTGTACCTACTTGCTTTTTACACGCCTACGGCAAAGCCAAGAGGAAATATTGTTGATTGAATTTGTACATAATATAATTTAATCAAATTAAAATTTTCCCCGTAAGAAGAATCTTAATGGTAGGTTTACTGACTTCTGAATGCCAAATTTAGGATAGACGTGACGACCAAGTGACGGGATCCTACGACTTTCTAGACATTTTTTCACACACGACCATCTAAAACTTGTAGCTTGACAGGCCTTAAGCATGTTTTATTGGAATCTCTAAGTGATGTTCTATAATCTATATAATCCGCCTTTGGCTATGTTTTTTATTGGAACTAAGAGTGGGTACTCTTGCTACTCTACAGAGGGAAGATATTTATATTTTCACCCAGAAGAGAAGAGAGTGTTCTTTTTGTGTGTTTGTGTGTGCTGAGGCAGCCGGGCTCGAAAAACAGGAAAGAAAAAAACCTGCAGACCTGATAGTTATAATATCAATTAGCTTTTCGCGACCTTTTCATGGGCCGTAGTGGATTTCGCCAAAAGTCCTGAATATTCTAAATCTTTTATTTCTGACCGGAAGCCTACGTCGGTTTTTGTCGACTTTTAATATGACGTATATTCATACAAACCATCATCCTCCATTTTACTACCTTAGGGTTGAATTTCGTGTTACAAAATACCCCGTAAAAATATAATTAATTATATCAAAGCCAACTACCCTAGTAAGCTGTCAGAGGAACTTAGCTAGGAGGAGCCAAAGATTATTTAACAGAAAGGCCTACGTACCTATTTTACCTAATAATTGTCTACTTTAATAATTTTTCTATTTTTCATTCATCAAAATCAGTATTTTTAGGGGTTACCCTGTGAAATAGGCTGTGCGTAGATTAGCTCAGTCAGACGTTACAGTTAACACGTACAAATAAAGAACTTTCATGTAATCTTATAATTGCCTTTAGACCACCTTAATTAATATGGCCCTATTGCAAAATCAGTATAAATCTTTGCCGACGTCTCCTACCTATTAACTTCCTACCTGCCGATTTTCAATTTCATATAATATACAATATTTTAGTAGTAAAATGCAGGCACATCTTTTTTAAGCATATATGTGGTCCACCCTGCCCTGAATGCCTTAAACACATAGTATACTATCAAACGTGAAATGTAATAAATTTGATTAGATTAAAACATTATTTTGTATTTATGTGCTGTCTAATAAAAAATTGTTGAAGTTGTTCGGCAAAGTCTATGTAACGGGTGGCTGATATACTTACGGGAGAATTCTAAGCCCCTTCCTCCCCGCCCCTCGCACAGGATCCGCGAGTCCAGCGCTCTGCACCAATTTTGTCATTACCTATATAATCTACTAGCTATCCCCCGCGGTTTCACTCGCGTTCTCGAGGGATGTATCATTTTTCCGGCACAAAAAGTATCCTATGTTACTTCTAATACCTCCAAGAATATGTGTACAAAGTTTTATAATGATCGGTAAAGTAGTTTTCAACAAATATACATTCAAATTTATAATATTATTAGTAGGGATAATATTGTATCAATCTTCTAGGATTATATTATATAAAAATCTATTTGTCCAATATTTTAGAATTCTTAGACAGTACATATAATAAAAGGACTAGGACATCTAAAATAAATCTTTTAACTTGAACCCCACTTATTTCCCCCTTAAGGAAGTTTTTGCAAAAATACTGAAACGCGTATTTTCTTTCTTTCTAACGAGAAACCTAAATATCTCTCAATATCTTACTTCAACTCAAGGAATTATGGGTCGCCAATACTTATTTTCGTCTCTTACTTCTCCCCTTAAAATTGTGATTGAAACAAAAGGTTACATATGTCCTTCCACTCTACTTTCCAATCTACTTTCTTAGAAAATGTTATCAAAATCGGTTCTGCTGTTCAAATTTATAATATTAGTATTGATTGACGAAAGCTCTCATTTCATTACAGATGGTTGCTTCACAATATTCCAATTTTACGTGGAATAAATAGTAAAAATTTGACTGAAATATTTGATGCAACACGAGCCTATGTGCTGACCCAGTGGCTTTCCCAGACCAGAATTGTTAAACCAAGTCGCAAAGAGTACGCTTTGAAGGAACTTCAAGCGTTAAAAGTTGATTATAAACTTGCTACCTTGAGAGGGACTGTTTATGATATTCGAGACTTCATCAATAATGGAATGTTTCATAACGATAAAGTTAACATGTATGACGCTCTTAAATATAGAGATTCCAATATGAATAACCATTATTTAAAGAATAAGGTAGAAACTGCTCCATTTTTGAGTAATCTTGAGGTATTTAACAACACAGACGCTGTTATATTTTTTAAAAACGATAATGTTCCTTTGAATAATTATTCGGAAGAATTTACGGATGGTTTTAATTCATTTATTTCTACTACGAGTTCTGATGGAACTGTAAGTCTTGATATGTATGATTGAGCAGTTACTGAGCAAGTGGCGGTGGAGGTAGGTGAAAATAAAATGTTAACAAGCTAAATGCACTCGATGGTTTTATTATTTCATTGGACATTAACCATATAGATGATTGGTAAGACAACTGCAAATAAAATATTTTTTCAGCAGTTTATATTACGTTGAATGATTTTATGTAGGTATATTGAAATATTAATAAACAAAACATTTTATGATTTCTGAGAAAGCAAGTGCTTTCTCAAAAATCATAAAATGTTTTGCATCTGTTGAAGTTATATGTGAATGTGCTGGGTTAAATAAAAGATTGATATATTGCTTGACACTTTATTTGGTTTCCATACATTGGTACATTGTAGTTGTTGACAGTTTTGAGAAGTTCTTGACATCATTTTTGATATAACTATATTGATTGGATTACATAATCATCATCAGTTCCGTTACACATGGCCGTAAGCAAATTTTATTGGTTTTTCCGTATAATGTGGGTAACTTTTGGAATATAATATTTATTTTCTACACATAAAATGGTTTTACAACACACTTGCTCATAAAATGGCTCTAATTTCACCGTAGTTAGGCACACAATGACACCTGAGGCCTAAGCACGAACTCCTATCGTGCATACACATTAATTTATTTGTACTATTGAACACGATCTTTTTTGTTTTTTTGTATCGAAACTTTTTTTGGAACTACGCAACTCAACCAATAAAATGAAAAACTAACCCTATGACTCACTTGTGAATAATAGCAATGAAAAAGTCACAGTTTGATTACAGTGCCCCTAGCACGAACGTCTATCGCAAGCGTAGCGTCATCGTATCGAGTGCGCCAAAAGCCAATCCAATAGAAATTGGAACATCGCGCATCGTCACCGTGCAACTTTACATACAAACCAGCTTTTTGGCGCTGTAATCAAACTGTGACTCTTTCATTGCTATTATTCAGAAGTGAGTTATATTATAGGGTTTTTTTTATTTTATTGGTTGAGTATCTTTGCTCTTAAAAAAAATACAAAAAAGATAATGTTCAATAGTACAAATAAATTAATGTACCTACCTATTGCTTGCTCATTTCATGCAACTTCGTATTTAAATAGATAATTTTAACTTGTACATTTTTAATAAATAAAACTTTCACTCAAATAAAACTTTAGTTTTCTTTGTATTAAAAAAAATCTTTGTATTCCCCATTTTGTACGTGGCTAAAACGCTATCTGCGAAAGCCCAAAAAAAGAGAAACCTCATTCTTTTAGTCTATGGCCGATCACCTTTGTTAGATCCACATAGGAAAACTGATAATTTTTTCCCGCCACTACTAAATAAAATGATTTTATTATTGATTGATTATCTTCTTCACAAGTGTGTTGAAAAACGTCATAATTACCATATTAAATTGAATTCAATAAATACTTTTACGGTTGAATAATCCTACTATATTTAAGAATAGAATAAGAAATAGTAGCATAAAGGAATGTGCACGAAGTTTAAACAAAGAAAATACTGAGAACACAAAAAGAAAATATAAATTTCTTAAAAATATATGAAACAACTCAGAAGAAGCAGTCTTCTTTTTTTAAAATAAAATTTATAAATAGGCACCCTTTAATCTTACCCCTTTTTCAAAACAGTCTTCCTTTTTAAATTCCTAATTAATATTAAATTTTATTCAATATTACGCCTAATTTGTTGCAAGCCTTGAGCAGAGCTTACAAACGAGTGAAATGTTAAGATCAATTATTAAAATTGACCAATTTTGAATTTTCATTTGTTAATTTGATCTAATTCGAATGTATGCACGATATGTAGTTGAGTTATATGCGGCGGCTACTGATTCGGCACTTGGCACGAGAGGTTGTGCCGTACCGATCAGTCGGAAGTGCGCCTTTCCCCAAAAGTTATCGATCTTTGTATCCTAGATTACACTTTTCTTGAACTCGAAACCCGTATCTCTTTACTTGTATTTTACCTATCCTATATTATACGTCACTTGATTCGAAACCCATTGATTTTACTTATGGCCAAATTGTGTTAACACTTTTTGTCTAAGTTTCCAATACTTAGTGCCTAATCACAGTCATTATTTTTAAAGAAGAAGGAACGCATATATGAATCTTAAAAATATTCACAACTTATAAATAAGAAAATACTACAAACCTAACATAAATAAATAATTACAAGTTGAAATTACTTAGAGTAAATTATTATGTACAACGAAAAATATCCAATTTGACGATAACTAATTTGTAAGAAGAAAATATTTTTATTTGTGAAAAGATCAGCAAGAAGTTGAAGTGTGGAATTATTTAAAAGTCAAAGTGTCCTAAGAGTACATGTACTACTATTAACCCCGTCTAATCCAATATAATCATAATAAGTAAAGTCGATTACTTATAACATCTTTGGTATGATTACAACATTCTAGAATATCATAATGAATATATATTACCACTTTATGATGTGGCTGTGACTTATCTAAACAAAATTTTCGCCGAGGATTTAAGCGCATCCAGCTCGGCGCACCATACGCATCTCAGATGTGGCCACGGCAATCCACTCATTCCTAGCGGAGTCGAACCAGGTCAGGCCAAGGGTGTACTTTCCGTTTATGTTTACATGTTGGCAATGCGAGAACCACCATCCACCCTCATAATTTCCGGCGCAGTGAGTGTTAGATATATCGCGATCAAGATCAATAGCAGAGAACTCCATATGATTCTGGTATTCGAAAGCATCGCTAGCATTCCCCACAAATCCACTCACATCAAGAACGAATCCAGTGTCAACATTACCTACGGTGAAGTGCTCGTATTGGGCATACCAGGCTCCGCCATAAATGTCGGTCATGTCGATTTGCATCGAAGAGCAGTTGTCAGAAGTCAGCGTGGCCATGGCCTCCAATCCGAGCCAGTATTCCGATTCAGAGTTTCCAAATCCGTGGACGTATTCAATGAATTTTCGGTTAAACTCGATTGAACCATTGAAACGACGTTGCAGGATGGTACTACCGTTGTCGCACCAGGCATCGAGAGGGTAACCGCCGGGGTGGATCAGGTAGGAGCCTGGGGGACCTGAAATGCTGGAGCAATCCTTAGGGAGCTGATTGACTAAATCCTGGTATTCGCGTTGGACTGGTTGCAATTCCTTTACTTCCCCGATGAGCTCTGGGAGAGTTATGATGTGGGTATCGTTGACGTCTACACTGTTAGCCTCACTCTATAACAAAAATAAAACAATATATAACAATAACATACGGAGATCTGAAAGCCTGTTCAAGGAACCGTTAATGAATGTATCTATTTAGTCTGCTGAAAGTCATAGCACAAGTTAATCTTACACAAATAAACAATTATCTCATCTAACCAAAACGAATTACCAGAGCAAATGAAGAAGTTAAATTGGAAAATTGAAAGCAGCATGAATTTGTGTTGTACGTTGCATAAGCACACTCGGTTATCTAAATGCTGTTCCCGTAACACATTCACGCTATATCTAGGAATCATAAAAGTTGAGTAAAGTTGAGGAGTGAACTCACAAACTTTCGTCTAGGGCTTACGTATTCAGATACGTGTTGCAAAAGTTTTATCATACACGGCAGCCACATATATTTTTACAATGAGCCAAATGCACGCATATGCAACAAATGTTTTACAGCAGAAATAGTGTCAAACGTGTTTTATATGAACCTCAACGTTTTTGTACCTACAAAACTACGTGCCAGATCAGTGGATAAAATTAATTGATGATTTAGCAAATAACACTCACTAGAGTCTGATACGGATGGATTGCTTTAAGAACGGTTTAAAATCATTGACATTAAACCTGGAAAGCTAGCTACAAGACTGAGTTTAAATTTTACCTTCAAGATGTGGTCATTGAGCCGATAATAGTGCTGTTTAGATTGGGTGTTAAGCTCGTAGATCGTATCATTGATCTTCCTCATCTCAAGGCGATCCATTTCCGCTCGGTCGATGGCGTTGCTGATGCTAACGGCAATCGCCTTCACTGACTGACGAATGTTCTCCTGATTTTCCTTCAAATACGAAGCCTGGGCGGTGAGCTAAAAAAAATATTCCCATAAGTTCCCCGTAATCGCCTTAATAAGACTAAACAACCAAAGAGTAGACAGAAGTAATTTTACCTGAGCGAAGCTTATATCCAATTTCGAAATCTCCTTTCTGAACTCGGGAATTGTTTGGTCAGCTTTATTTTCAATACATTCGATGTCCTCGCGAAGTTCCAGTATAGAGGCGTGCACCCTATCGAAGTCTGATATTTGTTGAGAGATGTTTATCATTATATTGCGCAGCGACTTGGCTTCAATGTCGAGGAAATCAACTTTAGCTGACATCAGATTCCAGTTGGGCTCTTCAAAGCGGTCGAGACGGCGCTGGACATCTAGGATCTGGGCCTGAAGGTTTTGCTGGTACTCGTCAAGTTGATTCTGGGTGCGTGCCAGGCGGGAAATCTGTGCGTGCACCATTTTATTGTGGCGAATCTTATGGTGCTCAACTTTGTGCTCTTCAGCTTCTTGCGATTCGATTACGTCATTGTGGCTTCCAGGGGCCATGTCCTCTACCTGCTTCGCCTTTACCTGCAATAAAGATTATAATATAGCTTCTTCAGTATTGGCTTAGAGTGGCAAGTTATCCGCTTTTTGTGACGGCTAAGCGATGAAAATTTGGAACCTTGCGTAAATAATTTGTATTTGTTTGATTCCTTCGATTGCTCTTTATTTATTCCATTCGATTTATTTATCTCTGAACCTCACTATTTATACACTATTCTACAATAATTCCTCTACAATGACATTTATGTTATCTTAGTTCTTATATCTTTTGAGAAGTATATAATACAACATATATTAAAGCTTTTTTAAATGAAGCCTCGCCTCTCATAATACTAGAACATATAAAAGGCAAGGTACACAAAGTTTCATGAGAACATTATGGAATTTGGTTAAACATTGTAGAGCAGTTATTGTACCTATAATTTAATTTTTTTAATAGTGTAATATTAATGTTTCATTTTGAGTGATCGCACTCGAGGGTATATACGGATAAGCGCGCGCTTTATTTTGATTACAAAATGTAAAAAACTTTTATAACCGAGGGATGCTTTAATTTATTTCTTAGTTTGTAAGCAAGTCCATACAGGTATACGTGCCGTTACGTGTTACGTGATCCTTACTCAACATTATTAGAGATCCTCAAGGATATGTAATTCAGCTACGAAATGTGTAAAATATACGCGCTTTCACATGCTCTAATTCAAACAATTTGTTAAATAAATTGCAAATCTCTCAAAGATATTCAATCGAACCGAATGTATGGTTGTATTTGCAATTCTAGATGAAAACATTATGTTACTTCAAAGAGCCAACAAAGCCTTTCAATCGTATTAAAATCCAAGGTGTAATTTGTAGCGAAAAATGATTCCATTTGAAATTCAGGCGAACCTCGTGGTCTTAGAATTTAAAGAGTGGGTTCTTTACAAAGGATTGTACGAAGCCGAGCAGACAGGTGAGAGCGCGGTGTTTGAGCTTGAATAATTTATGTACAATCATGGTACGGATGTATACAAGGGTTACCCTCGCCACTGTACGGAACCGCAGACCATAATTTTTCATCTTCATTACAATTCTAATTCGTAACGTAATTTTAAGAATTATTATTTCTTCATATCATCTCAAATTTATGTTTCTCTTCAAAATGTATTTCCAACCGCGTTTGACTATAAAATCTATTTTACCGAAATGAAGAATTATATTCCTTTGACTCCATTAGATCTATGCCTCACGTGGACGAACGTAAGCCTCTTTAGAATATTGATTTAATATTAATGATATACCTCAAACGAAGTCATGTAGTAGGTACGCCTGTAAACCTAACCATCTTAACATTATTAATTAAGTCTTAAAAGTATTGTTGTATAAAATATCTGTTCATTAAAGATTTAATGAGACTCTTAGGAGGGTTCTTTGTAAACTTTACAATTAAATTTTTACAATTTTCGGTTGTGTAATCCACTTTTTGCCTTGAAAAACATGCATGAAACGGGAACAAACGGGGATTCAAAGGGAACCGGTAAAACTCTAAAGGGGATGAAATGAGACGAGGGGACACAGAATGTTAATGAAGATTGTGACGGTGGAACACATGGATACTCATATACCTGCGTAGAACCGACTTGGATATGACGTGGATCTCTGTTCGCGGTCTGCTTATTTTTGTATTGTATTTTAGCAGTGTGGTATTTTGAAACGTTACATTTGCTTTATGTGAAATACAATAGAATCTCAGTAATCCGGCACTATTTAAAACCAGAGGGTGCCGGATTATTGGAATGTTCGTATTACTGGATTGTATTGAAAAAATCATGATAAAAAAATAAAACTCAGTGTATACACATTTTTTTGTAACTATATATCTCACAACCAATGACTAATTGAGTAAACAAAATAATCTTTTATCGATGTATGTTTTTGTGCAAGTCGTAATCCTAACTTAAAAGCCTTTAAGGCCTTTAAAAAGAATTTAAAGAAGAAATTAAAACATCTTTAGCAGATACGCCGTTTTCTTCAACCCATGTTATGCAGGTATTGAAACAATTAAATGCTGTATCTGGTGTGCCGGATTATTGGACGTGTCGGTTTAGTGAGATTCTACTGTACATATTTTATGATGTGCTAATATGACGTAACTCTAATTACCGTGTAAAGTTATCAGTTAATACTTGGTACCTACTTATTTAGTGGTACAGAAACTATAAGGTATTGTGTGTGGTTTGACACGCACCGATTTTTATTATAAAGGAGAGAAGAAAAATTAAGTTAAATTAAATAGCGAAGCAGATGGCGAATAAATAGAGCTTTATCTTATTATTGTTCAATTACTTAACAGGTACAGAGATACTCGAGGAAGTGTCCTGCCTAAGGGTACAAATTAGACTCAACCCTCGCTCGCAACTCAGTTGCGCTCCTAGAATGGCAAGAAAATGTTATTTACAGTCACACCACAGCCGCACCACTGTAGCTCTTTCTTAAGCCAATTTCAAGGCACCCTAAGTGCTAAGGCACATTTAATTATATCACTGCCTCACAGAATGCCGTCCATCTCAACTGTATAATTGAATAAAAAAACTTCCCGTAAAATTTTATTACCCACAAATATTTCCATCGGGCCATTTATAACCCCTCAGTGGAAACACTGAATGGTCTATATTTAAGTCGAGTAATGCAATATAAATTGACCGTCTCGCTGCCATCTGTTCGCAATCGCTGGTAATTAACGTACGTCGCCGGAACGGGTTTAGCCCAGGAGGCTGCCCTAACCTGGTCCGCGTGCTCCATTAGAGCTAGTACGCATTAGGTATTTTGAATCGCAATTTAAGAACCAAGAGATCCAAAGGAGTTATACACACGCAAATGCATGCTTGACCAAAACTATCCGAGAACGTGGACAGATTTTGGTAAGAACGCACGTTGCGCGGGGCTCAGCGCTTCTGACACATACGCCGCAAATTTTATCGCACGTTTTAGAGTAAAGTAGTTACACGTAACCGGATCGGAGAACTGATTTCGATACTGATCTAACTTTTGATGAAATGCAAACGAGACCAGGCACTTGGGATATGGAGAGTTCCTATTGCATTTCCATTCGCGTCTATTTTGAAACTTAACCAGTGCCTACTTTATGATAACGATCGTGGAACAGTGAACTTAACGCACGCTTAACACAACGCTCAGCCCCTAAATGTATACTAGCTCTTACCTTCGGCACGTGTCACTTCACCGGGTAGGTATATTCATTTCGGAAATGCTTTATTTTTACAACGTCTCCTATATTTTCCTCCGGCTAATTTCGTTGAGAATTTCCAGAGAGCGATGATTTCCCTGGAGGTTGCCTAAGTTTTATTACTGTGTAACAGTGAATGACCGTCGCTTTCGTTGATCACACGAGCTGTTCCACAGGGTGAAGCCGTACAATATTGGTGCCGATTCTGTTCTGTTGTGCATCAAACTATACTCACCAACATTTTCAAATTTCTTTGTCGCGTTAAATTATAATAACATTATTTAATTTAGTTAAAATAATTATCTTAATATTGCACTAAGATAATCAGACAAAATAAAGTATTGTTTACGTTTTCCAAGAGCAATACGGATTATATTAAATATGGCGGTATCGGCCAACTGGACACCGGTTAGACAAGATCGTCTTCGCACCAGGTGTGCCGTATTCTCGCAGCTCCTGGGGCAAGATGACTGGACATATTCACTGCTTTCTTACATTGAAACATTAATGCATTTATTATACATTGCAGGTGTATCTATCTATATCTACACTAATATTATAACTTATTATAAAATGTGTAGATATAGAAACTAAGCAATGAAGAAATAAGCCTGTCAGTATACGAGTATATAATAATGACTTGAGCTAATGACTATATACCCATTCTCCGAATTCACATTAACTTTATTGAAAATTTTAGTAAAATAACAGTTCTATTAGAAGTTTATTCTTCTGGATATATGGTAATTATTGCGAAATAAATATTCGTAACCGATAATTTGAACGGAGTAACTATCTGCATAATTGTCTAATGGTCCAATTTGTGGGGCAATACGACATTGAAACGGTGATAAATATGTACCAACTTTAAAATGAATTAAAGCTGCAATAGAACCATGAATAAATAATGGTAAATGCAGACGGGTGCGATATTCACACGTTCCAGGGCTGCGAATACTTGTTATTTTTTTTCTTTGCGAGTGATAGATAAACTTTAGTTGGAGATCATCTTCATATCGATGGAACTGATAGAGTTTGGTATAATTGAAATATAGAAGATAAATGTTCAAGATCATGTTCATTTTAGTACGCGGATAGCTGTAATTGGTTTCATAATTGTAAATTCAAACCATGTTAATTTTTATAGTTTAATACTGTTCCAAGTGCTGTCCCAAATAAAGAAAATAAAATAAAATACAAAAGATTTATATATAAGTTACTAGCCGGGATTAAAAGTAGCCTATGTCCTTCTCCATATCACAAGCTTTTTGTGCCAAATTTCAGCTAGATCGTTCAGCCGTTTCGCCGTGAAGCAAACAACTCGTTATCACATTTATAATATAGTAAAAGTTGCCATGGTAGATGCTCTAGTTTAGGATGAAACAACCATATGACGCGAAATATTTATCTATGCGATGTGGCTAAACACACTCAGCTTTAAAGTGAACCAAGCGTAAGACCTACCTCTACCGATATGCCGGAGTTCTGGTCAAAAATAAATGCGTTATTTGGACAACACAGGTATTAAGCAAATGTTGTGCCATCATAGGATTACAACTCACCTCAAAGCCGAAAGCTTAAGTCCAGAATTTGAAAGTTGAAAGCTTCGACTTAAACTCGTACCGTCTGTTCGGAAATGGCAGACAAAACTTTCAATCTAGGTTTAATGAGAGTCCTTTACAACTTTGACCAACGTAAAGCTCCAAAGTTTTAAAACTTACTTATTAATACGTAATGTACACAATTGTCTGCACCTTTTTGTTTATGTCTATACGAGACACAATTGCTTTTGGAATTTGGGAATTTATGTTCTTGGAAAAAATATATTTAAACTTTGTTTTGCATGTAAAGTTTATCTATAATTGGTTTGTTGTTGAGTACTTTCGCGTCTTTAGTGATCGAATAAAATAAAATAAATAAATCTAAGACTAGATACTACCGGGTAACACTTATAGAAATGTAGGGTAAGTAATTTTAGCTCTAAGGTACCTGTGACTAAAGATCACATTGAATCACAACGATTTAAAAATTACACTTTCTTTTATTTTATGTTAAAACCAAAAGCCGCGATCTTGTTGGAAGATTTGTAGTTTTACTAAAAATATATTTAAACTTTGTTTTGCATGTAAAGTTTATCTATAATTGGTTTGTTGTTGAGTACTTTCGCGTCTTTAGTGATCGAATAAAATAAAATAAATAAATCTAAGACTAGATACTACCGGGTAACACTTATAGAAATGTAGGGTAAGTAATTTTAGCTCTAAGGTACCTGTGACTAAAGATCACATTGAATCACAACGATTTAAAAATTACACTTTCTTTTATTTTATGTTAAAACCAAAAGCCGCGATCTTGCTGGAAGATTTGTAGTTTTACTAAAAATATTTTACTCCACTTCAGTTTGTCAGTTGGTATTTTATATTTTTTTCTTATTAATTACAACGCTCGGCAAAGCTAAGCTTCCGAGATCGTTCCTCGTGGAAATGAAAGAATACTTTGTCTCCACTTCTTTATTGTGGCGCTTCGCAAAAATACGTCGTAAACATTTTTCTACAATGATTTTCTGAACGAACTGAAATAACTTTCATAACGACTAGGATTCAAAAAATTATGAAACTAAATGTCTTTCCGCTAATTAACTCCAACAGGGTTTCAGTATTGAGTTAGTTAATGATTGACCATTGCCTGATCAGGGAAGTGAACCCACGGACCTCTAGCCTAGCGTTGCATGGCCCATAATAGCGTATAATTAGTTTATCTGTGATTAATTCTGATTAAATGGCTATATAAACCCTCCTTCATGCGATTGTAGATCTGTTTAATGAATTAATTACATATCTGTAGTCTGTGATTGTAATTTGACAATAATTAGTGGCTATTCACCATTAATAATAATGTATCGGTAGTTAATTCAGAGTTGACAGAGGTGGCGTGGTTACGTGAAATACGAACTGCCGGGCACTAGCCGAGTTGGGATCACTGAGGTTAGAACCGTATTACCGATATTGGTCGACATTATAATCTAATATGATTTGGTATCATGTATCAATTTGACGAACCGGATATTACGCTGAGATTGAAATATCTAGATTAATGTTTACAGCAAAGCCTTTCATTAGATAGCGGGTTCAGAATTAAAAAAATGCACACTGAAATGCATATTGAAAATCAATCCTATAGCTTCGGCTACACACGCTCATTCTATTTAACACACGCAAAAGGATAATGCTTACAAAAGCTGATTCAGAACCAGAAGACACATTTTTTCATCCGTGAATATAAACGTAGGGTCGCCACGTTCTTGTTTTCCGGATTTCTTCAAGATCAGTGGATGGCTTCTGGGAATAGCTGCGGGTGCAGTTTTCAATTCAGTCCGGCTTTAAAACTATAAAAGCAAATTGTAAAAGTACTTAAGTGTTTTTTCATCGCGGAATTGGCTTGTATTTGACCGCAATCTTAACTGTGGTGAGTGATTATGTAGGCACAAATAAACTATAATGGAACTAGCTCTCGAGGCGGGTTCTTTAAAGTTCCCCGTGTCATTGCTATGGTTTCCTCAGTATATTTTATTTTCCTGAAAGCTCAAGAGTATTGTACCTTTTAATTGCATTGGACTTTACCACTGAGCTTCCCGCCCATTTTAAAAACGTTTTGTGATAAAATTTTATGAACTCTGTAAATTCCATTTTAAAACAGACTGAGTAAAAAACTTCGATGACCTGCCTATGATTTTAATTCAATAACATTTATTATCAGTTAATACAATGATCAGACGCACTGAGCAAATCTACAGCAACTTACAAGGGCATCAATTAACCCAAATCGTTTGAGTATTCTAACCACTGAATTTGATAATTTTCAGTCGGACGACATTTTCCAGTGACAGAGTGACTGTGGTATTTGTTGTACATAAGTTTAGTTAGAGCGTTTCAATATAATGAATTCCTACCGATACCTTTACTTTCAGGCATAATTTCGGATACACAAGCAGTATGTAAAATTTAACCTCCGTTTCGGAAAACCTTTCTTCTATTTTATAAATTATGAAATTAAAAAGGCGATATAACAGTTATTTATCTATATTTTGTTTTAATTTGGATAAAGTCAATCCTCAACAATACATATAGTCATATATAATATAGTAGGAGAATCTTATCAAGAAGCAACAGAGTTAATTACGCTGTGACATTCGCAAATGTCAAAAAGGACTTAGTCGGAACAGACTATAAAGGTGCGTTGGTGTTCTCCGTTCGAGAACAAACGCATCCTAAATGATGAGCTGACCTCATTACACAGCTAGGTTCAAACAAAGCGAAAGGTGTAATTTACGTGCAAATTGCGAAAATGTATTGTTTTAACAAAAGGACGGGACACTATTATTTTGTTTCATTTCAACCCTTCGGCGGGATAAAAAAAGTTCAAAAAGAAAATGAGTTTAAAAATGTTTTCTATTTTGAATCCATTTGATGGAATTAATTTAAATAATTTAGTTACTCAAAGTGAAGGTATGACATATACATAGTATATAACAAACAGTGAATAAAGCTGCAAGATGCATTTTAAATACAATTTTCAGAACTAATATGTTTGAGTTACATCCAAAGCGTTTGTCGTCAAAGCTCTCTCCATCCGCCTCATTTCGGCTCAGTGCCTACGTCCGTTGCTATTATACTGCATAAATAACATAAAGAGTAAATAACATTGGAGAGTACTTCAATGACACGGGAGCCAGACTAGATTTTGTAAAAAAGATTTTTTTTATTCACTCGCATTTATCTTCATTCTGTGCATACTCCTGCATGCATAAAAGTTACCAGCCAATAAGTTTTCTTCGGAGCAAAAAATGTCCTTTGACTTGTCGCACACTCGTTCACTTCTGTTTGTTTTGTGTCTGATGAAAAATTAAGGCTAAATTGAAACTCGTTCGTCCTAGGACGCGCTCGTTTATGGTAGTCTAATTTTATTAAAATAGTTTAAGCAGTACCCAGTTAATATGTGACGTTATAAAGACTGTCGAACAAATAACTCTGATAAAATTGTTAATTAAAAACAAGTTCTCTGAACTCAAGAGAACAGTAAATATTTGATATCAGTGTTTGTAATGCATTTTTCGCTAGTCGTTTAAAAAAGTTTTCCCCAATTTAATTATCCTGCTCAGTCATAGTATCATCTTTTATTTATTACACAACGGGGCGGCGCACCACTTAAAAAATAATTTTGTCTCATAGATAGGTACTTTTATTCCGCTCGTTTCTTTTTCTATTTATGAAATATTACACGGGGCGGGTTCTTAGTTTTTTATACTTTCCTCTAGAGTATATTTTACGTTAAAAGTTCTTTTTCGACGCTCGGGTTAATAATAAATGAAGGTAAAGCTAAGTAAAAAGACAAGGGCGCTATTCACGTGTGCTTGCTGGCCTGTATCTACAGGGTTGAATAATAACTATCAAAGCGCTGTAATCCAAAAATGCCAAAAAATGTGACTCCATATCAAGTATAATATTACTCCATCTATCTTATGAAGTCAATATATGTATGTACGAGTATATGTATTTGAAATTGCCAATAATAAGTAGATTATGAATATGATGGTAACGTATCGAATTTATTACATTTAGGGAGTCAAGTGGCTTGGATCGTGGTGCGAATCCACCCCGTGTTTTTATAACTTATATTTATTCTATGTCATAAACTTTTGCTGGGCCGAGGATATCTAGATCTAAATTAAAAAATATATAAGCGTAAACATTTTCGGTGAAGTAACGCCTACGATGGCTTCAGGAGCAGACATTTTATTCAATCCGAGATACTAAGAATAACTTCAAGAATTTTGTAAAAATTGGGGATGAAAGATTTGCCCTGTGCGGGAAGGAATGCCATATTAGAACGAATAATAAACTGTTATATTGGCTTCTTAGTCGGACGCTTATCTGAAAGCCTATTTGAACGCGGGAATAAGGTACTCAGCCTTAGATCAAAACTATTTGTAATCATCCCACGTTTCAGTACGCGCGACTAGAATTGGCCCGTAAAATTATTTCTGTTGTCCTATTATTGACTTTCGAAGTTAGGTACTTCAAGTTAATTGGGCGGTAAAAGTTGATCATTGGCTTAATTAATTTGCCGGAGATTGGGTTTCGTTTAGCGAGTGCGGTGTGGGGTCCCTTTCGCCACCATTGAGCCGGGATGAAGTGGCCGGGTTCCCACAAGCGTTCGCGCGTTAAGTTCTCACGACATTAATGGGTTGGACAACGTAAACAAATTGAATTAAGAATTCATCGCGTTAAGCTAGGTGTTGACAAAGAAGTGTGAAGGCACAACTTTGTGGGTACAGTTTCAATGAAGTATTATGTTACATCTTTTTAATATCTTACTAATTTGGTGTTTTTACGAAAAGCGGTTTTGGTGTTAATAATCCCTGCATGATTCAAGTTATTCAATAAACTCTACTGAATTGTTCGTCAAGCAAACGTTCACTGTTTGTTACTTCTTAGTGTATTCACGAGGGGAAGGGGGTAAATTGGATACCTTTAGTCACGGAATAGTTAATGGCATGTATGTGCCTACTTGTGTTTAATATTGAATACCTAATGCTCAGAGCTCGCCAGATTCGCCGGCCCTTTGTCATCGCATGTTACATTTGGCTTCAATGCTTCTATTGAAATGTCCCACACAATGAAGTGACAGCATTGCGATTGACTTTTTGTACATTGTAAATAACATCACTGAATTATGTGGACAGTCGTGAACCGCTTGCATCCCGATATTAAATGAATAATACGATGCGCCTTTGATACACATTCTACTTTCTTATTGAAGTATTTCATATGTCACTTGCGTAGGTAATTGAACGCTTAACAAAAACTTTATGCTGGTTTTAGTGGGTGCACATCCAGTTAAGTCCGGTTAATAGGTATTGAGACGCTTGTCGGGATAAAGTTTTTCGTCTGGAGCATAGACCGGTCGTTTTTGGATGATCGCGGCACGCCGGCCCCTTGCTTACTCGCTGAGCTGTGTCGCACGCTTGTTGTACCCACGCGGTTTATTCAGTGATCGCTAAGGGCTCTGAAAGTACCCCCAGAACTCGGCTAAGGGCGTTGCTAGGACTCACGAGAAATTATTACCTATTAAGAGATTGCTTTGTGAGATGGCTCGGGCGGCTCGTTTGGTGACAGGTGGTGACTTTTCTGACAATCTCATTTGTGTGAATTATCTTCGAATAAAAGCATGGCTTTTTATATTGTGTACAACAAACAATGGTTGCGGATATGTATGTTCTGCCAGACAATTTATGCACCCAATCGCTGGCACAATACTGCTATTATGCTATTTGAGCGACCAATTTTCTCATTATCCATCATTTTTGTGTGAACCGAGAGTAGAAATTTGAATCCATTCGATTTACTGACAGAGTAGGTATCGGTTACGGTTTATTTTATTTTATTTATTTTTGTGGCGACATCTATGAACACGCCTACAATCCTTCACCGCCCGCACTACAGTGATGTGGCGACATCTATGAACGAGTAGAAACACGCGAGAATCCTACATCGCACTATCAAGATTCTCTCAGGATTTGACATATATACAAGCATCCAACATCAACAGTCGGACCGCGGTCCCCAGCCATGATCACCTAGCCTGGCGGAAGATGTTCCCTTATAAATGGAGGAGTCTCATACCTCGCTCCTCCATATTTTATTTTACATAATTTGGAAGACCAATAAAAACTAGCATAAAGAAACACTGTAGGCATCATACAGCCAATTACAGGTCCCCTCTTATAGATATAGAATATTTTATGGAGTATTTTATTTCTATATGTTTTTGACTGAGTAAATTTCGTGCGTAATAAATTAACAGTAGGCTGAAGACTCAAGCCAAGTTTTATCACTGAGGCGATTTAACTACTCCTATAAATTTCCACAAAGACCCTAATTAATTTTTCAGGATTCACCGTAGAAATTAGTATACATTCTCTTATTCAACAAAAAGATACACCACCGCTTAAGTATGCCGTATGCCTGCCTTACCTTATACGTAAGTAGGATACATAAACGCTCACTCGACGGCAGTGTCTTATCTCTTATGAAAATTTAATCAGAATTGTTGGTTACGATACACCAGGTGTAGTACATCAACATTCTGTTAACAGTTATTAATCTATATTAAGAATATTTCTAGAGAAGTGGATTTAAATAAACAATTAATCCAATCATTAAATTTTTTGTATGTATGTATACTCGTATGTATGTAATAAAATGTACATGACATTTTCTTTATAGCCTACAAATTCCCAAACAATTTATTTATTTCATAATATGATCGAGTTATATATTAAACTTATTAATCTAGGTGAATTTAAAAAAATCATTACAAAGGAATCCTGTTAACTGCATTTTACACACCTTAATTATTATCGAGAAATTTCCGCAGTTCCTACGTTATAGATTAAATTAAACAGGTATTTGATTAAAATACGTTATTAATTTATGAAATGTATTTTCCATTATATGACATGATGGATAACAAAACGAATTATAATACCGAAAATACCTTAATTAATTCTGAAATACGGTGTTCGATGTTGCTACCTACAAAAGTAATTTGATTAAAAATAATTATTTCAACAAACTTGTTAAAAAATGATGCCCGAAAACATTGTAAAAAAGAACTAAAGAAATACATCAGAATTTTATGAAAGGCCGCCTTTTCGCTTCAACTGACATTTGAGGAACAAAGAGGATATCATTTCTGGGCGACATATTCCTCTTTGCATGAAAACCATTATTTCGTTGACTATACCCAAGTGTTGCACAGGAAAAAAATAATAGTTTATATATTCTGGCTGTGAAGCAGCATTTCAACTCATCTCGTAACTCGCGACTAAAGAGTGTACCGACGGCTACGGGCACTTGACACCTTGCACCAAATGTTCACGAAAAGCATTCCCAGAGAGGGTTAGCGGCAGAGAGGCGACCTGCCGTTAAATTTCTGCCAAATATCTGTACGAAACATCGTATTGCGAGAGACCATGCTATTGTACCGACCCAAAATAATTGGAAACCAAGCAGGTAAATGAAAGCATAAACTACTATTTTTTAAACCGTTTACCGGTTTTTTTAGACTAGGTATATTCTATACGTCACTAATTGTAACACATGTCACCTAACGTAAATATAGATGAAAACAAACCTTATGCGGCACACAAAAATGTCCAATTTGAATTAAAAAATAGTATCTAAAAAGCTCCACCAGGTTTCGTAAAATTTAATTTTTTATTAATTTTATTCTTAGAAATGTATTGCTAGTGTGTAAACTGTCGATAAATGAAAATACATGTTTGTGGTAAGTGATAGTTGGTTATAATGAACAGTATTCAATATTGTGTGGATGGATCGACATGGAATTGTTTAAAAGGTTAAACTTGGAGCACACACAGGTAGAAAATGTATTGTGCAATATGAAACTACGTATAGGATCTTTTTTCGGCCGTCTTTTGTCAAATATCATTAGCCCCCGACGCAAAAAGAGGGGTGTTATATTTACTACTAAATAGATATATTACTTCAATGTAACCTCTTTTATAACAAAATTTATAAAAATAAATAGTAATATAAATGTCGTAGGTCCCGGTGCCGCTGTGCATAGAAATGAACTTAACTTAAATCAAGTTAAAAATCAAATTAGGTCAGCACTGGAAGCCAACCGAGTTTTCTAGTCCATAGAAAAAGTCACGCAGCTTTAAAAACGTATATTCCGCGAAAACAGCTTTAATTTAAAATCTCTTTCAATATATTTCATGACATGATATATCCGTAACGGATAAGTCCGATGTTGTTAATTTACGCTAAAAGCTTTTACAGTAAATAAATATCTTTGTGCTTTTTCCCCGAACAGTAAGGCAAAGGTCTTAATCCCAACGTGACATGCGGTGAGCATTATTGCTGTCTCTGGGGCACCTTTTTTTACTATAGGGACTTTTGTAATCGTTACTTTACATTTTTGCAATTCCAAAGTCATTGTATATCACTGAGCATAGATCACCTGAACACTTTAAACTCATTAAAGCAATACCGCGTCTGTATTGCTTTAATGAGTTTAAAGTGTTTCCAGCTAGCCGTTACGCGCTTACTCTCAAGCGAGTAAAAACATTAGTATAACCTAGTTTAAATTCCCTGGTGTTGCCCGCGCTCACAACCAATCTAACGAACTTTTGGTAAAGCTTTTCCCAGAGACAACAAGGTGTCCATTGTTTTAATCATATGTTTGTGTTAGATTTGAATAAAATGCATTGGGCTAGTTCGGCGATGTTGAGTAGCGAGCACACTCATTCGAAATTTTAATTTGGGATATTTTACGTAATTTAACAAAGCATTGCCGCATTTGATTGCTGCAACGCAAACTCGTACGTATTGATATATTAATATAACTTTATTTAGATAAGATTGTCGATTCCAGAATTGGGATGCATTATGAGTCTCATAACAGTGTCATATATTTACTTTACTTATTTTTAAAATAATACGGCCGTGGATTGTTATCAATATAAATTTGCGAACGAACCAGAAAAATAGTTCTATGCAGTTTATCATTTTAAAAGTTAGGTTATATTTGGGTTAAATCTCGCAATTAAATTTAAAGTCTGATGTTCCAACCAATTAAGCTGAAAGTTTGCACTAGCATTTAGTTTTGGTGACAATGCACAGTCAGCTCAATGACGGCATTCAAAATCCAAAATGGTAATTTATTATGGATAATAACTCGATATTATGGATATATAATATGGATGTTGGGGTTTACGACCAAAACACGTGTCATCAATTTTATTCGTTTTAAGTAGGCATATGGTTTAAAAAACTTTGTAAAGGTAATCTTCTAAGGTAAGCTATCGAAATGTAATAAAATCAAAGCGGTCCTTTAATACAAAATCCAAATTCCTATGGTCAATCAAAATATGAAGATTTGAAATGCACTAAAATACCGTAACCATTATAGTTTTTGAGAATGTATTTGCACACTGGACTAACTAGTGCTTAAAGCAGTATCAATACCCCTCATTATATTCCTGGGTCTGGGGTTAAAGTTGTGGGTGCAACAATCAACGGTTGTGGCGGTTATGTTCACGGCGCGTGAAGCGGCGGCGGCGCCACCTGTCACGACGACCGGAACTAATGGCACCCAATCGTAGCGCGCGTCTCGTGAACTCTTCGACATTTAAATTAAAAACGTTAAGATTCATATAGCAGTGACGCTTATATGGCATTTTAGTTGATTATATGCCAACAACATTTCGAAAATTTCTTATAAATAAATGTCTCATATTTAACCAAATGAATCTTTTAGTTTTCGAGTATTTATTTCATGTATTCAAGTGTTAAAATATAATATTTCAAAGTTAACTTATTGGAAAGTCAAAGGTGAAAAGGTATTCATAAAATATCCATGAAAATATCAATTTAATAGAATCATTCACCAAAAAGATTTCTCGACAATATTGCAATCCACATTCAATTTCGCTCAGATAGAAATGTAACGGAAGCAATGCTCCCGAGGGTAGTTCCCCGGAGGGAGGAATTCACCCCCCTACACCGTTTCCAAGCCCAATCTTCCACTCTGCCTTACCCCAATGATATTAAGGGTCTGTAATCTGAAGGAGTGGCATTTCGATGAGACGGACTATAACAGGCGGAGAAATGTCGGTTGACATTACAAAAATGACAAAAAAACATCTTTTAGGTTTACTATCGATGACTGATAAAATATAAAAAGTAATTAGGTTAACCTAAGCTTTTATGTGTTTTTTTACTCTTTAATCTCATAGCAATACAATGAGATATAATTAAATTAAGAGAGAGTGCACAATCAGCGCCTTCGTCAACACTGGACCTCTCTCATAGGACAATAGACCGGGAGTTTAGTTTTAATTACCTCTACGTTATTCATAATAAATTGAAAGCAATATTGTTTGGCTTTTTATTCTAACTAGTCTAAAGCACCTTGGTTTACGAAATAAATTGTTTATTACCTATTTTTATGTTTATAATAGATCAGAAAATTATTTATTTGGAATTGACCTGTAGCCTTAGATTAGTGATGTGTGAGACGGCGACGAATGCTCACCATGTCATGGTGGCTTAAATGTTGTGTCAATGTGCTGTCATGTTGTGGCTTAAAATATCTTCAGCAGAATGTAGGTTACTCGCCCAGCCTACTATTTTGGGTATAATGGGCGTGCAAATAGTTTTCAATTTAAACAGATGTCAATGAGGTCAGATACCGAAGTAAATATAGGCTGTATTCCAAAATGATTTGCCGCTTGAAAACACCGAATAAAATCATAGCTATGTTTGGTCGCATTTAAAATTTACAAACACTGCCATAATTACCACGTTCACATTCAAATATATTATTCAAGGCATGTGGAAATTTGTAACGTATATGTTATTTTATTTTTTAAATCTCCTAGTCAACTATATAAGATCGTTATAAAAGTAGGTTGAAACACATTTATGACACGATGCTTTTAATGATATAGTCCAAACCATAGAGTATTTAGTCAACTGCTAATGCCGGGTATACACCAGTGACGGACTTAGACATTACGTAATTGTTCCCCACTATTATTGTCAGTTCTTTTTTTGTTTAACTTTCGTACTTTTCTCAATGGCTACAAACGTAATTTGAAAAAATGAATCGCATCTAAAATTTTCCGCCCCTAAAATCTGCCACCCTAGGCTCAAACCTACTCAGCCCGCCAATGGACGAGTGACCTTGAGTGTCAAGAAGGCAAATAAAAAAAAGAATTCTTAAACCCGTTGATTCAGTTTAGGCCCGTGAAGGCCACTTATGACATAAAGCTACTGAAGTAACAACCAGGTTGGCACAAGGTGTCATTTTATATATTTTTTTTATATTATTTTTTTTTATAACCGACTACGTTCGTTCGGTGTAACCGCTATTAACGGTTTATCGCCCACACGCCGCCCGCCTTGCAATCACGCGAGCTATGGGAATAACTTGTCAAAAGTTCCAATAAAATATTTAAAAATAAATTCTATATCCTGCCTGTTTGTAAATTAACTTATTTTTAATTAAATAATGAAAATACTCTACATATATGAGTAAAATTATCTAACTCCAAAAGAAATCATCACTTCATTCCAGATTTATAATTACAATGCTATTATATACTGTATACTATCTACGATCCAGTGTTTTTAAGGTCCGTCCGCACCAATGTCTGAAATAGGTAATCTACAAAGCGTTCAGTTTTTAATTTCCCTTTTCGTGATGTGAAAATCTGTGTCTGTCAAGTGGCTTACTAGTGAGTACCTAGGTATTCCCAACCTACTCTGTAATTTCCTCTCTCACGTGACGCTTGAAGATTTTTCATTTCCGTCCGTCTCAAAGCGAGCGCAATCCGAATCATTTGTAGGAAACTTTGTTAACTTCAATATCGATGGATCAAACACAGGTGAAGTTTGCAATTTTTATTTCTTCCTACATTTGTAATATGCAGTTTGTGCGCTGCGCCTAGTTAATGGCAAAAATCTAAATGATGTCTTTAGGCAACAAAAAAAGTTTGCGTTCTCTTAGAAAATCTAAAACTTTTGTTCTTTGTTTAAAAATATAAAATAATGTTACTTAAATTTGTTGCTCAAATGTTTATTTGTTTAAACTGTTTGTTTGTTTGTTTTTTTAATATTTTTTATCATAACCACAAAATAACTTAAGCTTTCCAAGTGACCGCAATTTTGTTTTTGTTGTCTTTATATAGTGGTACCTATCTATCAGGGCTAACGAGCCTTCAGGTTCCTGAGCTTTATGCCACCAACCAACACGTTCCCCAAACAATATCATGTCTTCTTCGTGTGAAATTGGGTGTTTGGTGTATTACTAGCATCATCCCCCTGTACAATGAAAATGTTTCCAGCAGCGATATGTGGTAATTTTACCTAGATATTGTTGAATAATAAAAAAACGAACAAAAGGTAAACAATCTAGATTTTTTTTATAATTATGTTGTTAGTGTACAAAAAAGTTTGTTTAACTTTTGATTCTTTTTCTTTAAGCCAACTAACCTCTTTAGACAATTTCGCGATGGTGGACCTCAGGTCGGCGAATATGACCCTGGCTTGCTGAGCCTCGTACTTCAGACGACCAACTTCAGAATCCAGCTTGTCAATCCTAGCTTCTTGTGTACGGGCCAGTTGAGCCAGGTCCGTTGTCTCCATCAGGGCTTGCTTCAGCTGGACAATACAAAAATAAGCTCATTAACTTCTGTGTTCTTGCTTCAGACCTTAATGAATGTGAAAGGACATTTTCCAACATATTGTTATTTATTTGGTTTAAAAAATTGTAATACTCTAAGTAGAACTATAATTTTCTAATCTTGTTGGCATTAGAGACCCTGACTCCCAAGCCACAGATCGTGGGTTCGGTACCTACCCAGAACAAGCATCTATGCACAATCTGTATATATATATGTACATATATAATGAGTTATCTGGTTTCCTAACTCTGCTTAGTTTGGGATAAGATATCCTGTGTAACAAAGTATATACTCACTTCATTGCGGATAGCGTGGAGTTGGTGCAAAAGAGCGGAGTTATTCATATCCTCACTCAGCTCTCTCATTTCAACGCGAAGTTCGTTCATCGAGGTCTGGGCCCATTGCAAAGTCAATTGTTCATTGCGATCCTGGGAATTTTGTGTCGGAAAAGCAGCATTTCTGGGAAAGAATAAATATATTCAATACGTTGAACATAAGTTTACGTAAAACAGCTAAAATTAATGAAGTCAATCAATTTGAAGAGAAGATTATTAACCGCTATCTCACTCAGAAAACGTATAATAATCCTGCAGAAATTTTATGTTCGAAAATTTCATGTCAAATATGTACACGATTTATTTTTCGGCTTTTAAATGAATACGTAACGCAATCAATGTCCTAAAAAGTAAACTTTTAATTGTCACTGACAAAAAAGTGTTTTTTTTTTATTTAACCTTATGGCTATACTAATTATTCGCGGCGATAGCGACGGAACTTAGTGAGTTCTACGTACGCCTGCAAAGGTTCCTAACACAAAAAAGGCTCTTGGCAGCGCATACCGGCAACACTTAGTTCTTGATAAAAATAAACCAAGCTTTACGGCACTTCTGAAACAATGTTTATAAAAATAATCAAACATTAAATGGTATATAACTAAAGTGTTTGATATTCAAGCTAAGTACGATATAAACATTTTATTATATTACCTTTGTAAAAGCTGCGTAATAAATAGAATAAACTACAACTCCAGAATTTGATATACTCGGAATAAAGAGGCTTTTTCCATCATGCATAAAATGAGTGCCTTTTTAATTTACTAAATGAAAATTGTAGTGGAAACATTTCACTATAAAAGTTCGCTCGGAGCTAATGAAAGTAATATTTTACAGTGATAGGAAATTAAAACAATATTCTTAATGCGTACCACAATGTCACTTTTGATCATGTGGTAGATTGTGGTGAAAAAGTAGTGTGTTTGAATTTACATTTTAACTTTGGCAACTGTTTCTCAAATTATTATTGTTTTTTATTCCGATCCTTTTGGAAATCGTTTTCTTTTCCAAAGCGATGTCACGTAACATGAGTACTTTCTTAAGTAGCTAAGACCTTAATTGTATGATAAATTTGAATATAAATGCCGAACTTTTATTTACGTGAACCGTTAAGCTTATTTTTTAAGCTTAACGGTTTCATTATGAGTATACGTATAGAAGCATATGATAGGATGTGTCGTCACGCAACAACGCACAAGCATCGGCGTGTCTCCTGCAACGGCCACCCTTCCGGTGCCATTTTGTAATAATATAAAATTATTCGTTATGCCTATTTAAAGTAGTAGCTTCAGTAACTTTAAATTTGACCTTCATAAGTGCCTTCTGAGGGCCTAAACTGAATAAATGGTTTTGAATTTTTTTTTTTTTTTAAAGAAAAGCTACGTTCACCATACATAGTAGGGCTTTTTACCGTAGGCAATTTTGTGTACTTAATCTCCTTACAATACTTTTTTAACTTTTCTTGTAATCAAAGTTAAAAAGGAAACTCCTCAAGATGCTCAAAGATAGGATCTTTATTATATTATGAAAGAGAGAGACTTCATAATATACCTATGACCACATTATCTTTCCACTTTCAATACAAATGAAAACAAATATATATATAGCTAACCGTAAATGATTAGGAACAGAGCAGAGAGACACTCGAGTTCGATGAGACAGACACTGATCTCCGCGAAAATAAGGCCTCATTTAGATAAGTTGATGCCCACCGCTATCACATTGCTTACACCTATACTTCTACTGCTCTGACATAATAGACTACCGTTTGGTAGAAGTGCCCCTAAAAGCGCGAGACGGGGTTTCTTATAGAGAAGTTCTACTCAGTATAAAGTTAAAGTTAGAAGTTAAGATCCGAGCACGAAGTCCAACTTAAAATCCACTCATAACATAAAGAATAATATTAGGAACGGTACACATAATAAAAGATAAAAATAAACCTTATCTACCTTCTGCTCCCACTAACCAAATATCTAGTGTTGATCATGTTGATATTCTTATGGTCACCGACTTATTTCTTTATCAATAATGTGAGGTGGTAAATTTATCTAATCGATTCATAGAAACTTTTCGGCGCGATAACTAAATAATAATTTTATTTTGTTAAAACTACTTTATAAACGTTCAGTAAGGTTTTATTTTGAGTGTCTAAACAGATATTATTTTGACAGCGAAACTTTGAACAATAAAAAACTTTCTCTACTATAACGACCGTTAGTAATTACTGCCAAGTTCTTAATAAAGTAAATAATTGATGTTGAAATTTAACAAGTCGTTTTTGTAATAAAAAAAAGCCATCTATACGTTCGTAATATTTTGTATCAAGGAGTAAAAGATCTAATAAAGCTGTAAACTTACTGTAAACTAAACCCGAGCTAGAGGTTCCTTAATAAACGTCCCGTCTTGCTCATTAGCGAACGTGATTCGATCTGTCTAGAAAGCGAGGCTCTAGGGAACCTCTGATTCATGTCGTATTGGACAAAGAGTATTTTCATTATGCTTTGCTAGACAAACATTTTTTTTAACATCTTACTAAGATAATACGAAGCTTTACCTCCAAAGAGGTACGTTATGTATAAAAAAGTACCTAGTTATAATTTTTTTTATATATGTTTTTTAATCGAGAATGAAATTGCAAATTTAATTCAATTATGAAAATAAAAACGCTGTATTGCTAAAAAACCCAGGCCTCAATTCCCGTGATTCGGAAATAATCTGATTATCTTTATTTTAAAAAATCATCGCGAGTCTTTGTCAATTCATAAAGTTCCAAATATATCGACTATATTGAAAAATGCATGACTGGAAATTTGAAAATATCTCATATTTGAGTTTGAAATATGTCCTGAATACGCTGGGGATAATATTTAGAGTGTAGAGCAATATTCGATTTATTGGTTCACTTGAACATGCAATTCAGTTTTGTATTGACCGTGTAAGTAAATATAATATTGTCTGTTTGTCAGTGACATTTCTTTATTACAGAATATTTGAACAACATTTCCAATTTTATCTATTGCATATTGTAAACAATTAAAGACAAATATTTTATCCAATTGAGTGTAATAAAGAAAGAAAAAAGTGTAAGAAAAATGTTATATTAATTATTTTTTTAATTACGTATTAATGAGGAAGTGTTGCATTCGAATTAAATGCAATAGTTATATATTAAAGTAATGAAGATTGCTAATTTACATACAGCTCGAAAATTACTTTTTTAAATCGAAACCCCCAATTTATATTTAACCTACTGGGTGTAAACCCTACTAATATTATAAATGCGAAAGTTTGTATATACGGATGTTTGTTACTCTTTCACGTACATATAAAGAAAATGCCCTGGAATAACACATAGGATACTTTTTGTGCCGGGAAAATGTTATATCCCTCGGGAACGCGGGTGAAACCGCAGGGGACAGCTAGTATCTGTCTGTAATTTATGGCTATTCCAAAATGAATTCTCCAAAATAAATTCATTATTGGTCACAAAAGTTTATTAACATTTCGTATTCGATTACGACGTGATTCAAGCGACTTAAGTGTATACATATGCCCACGTGCACCTTACACCTTGCACTAACAACTAAATCATGCCCTAAGCGAGATACCGTCGGGCAGGAAATTCTGACAAATCTCTTGTAATATGTAATGCACCGAATGCACACAAAAGGCACATATTGCGTCGACCCCAAATAATTCAAAGGCACCAGACGATGAGCGTTTTCATAATATCTCCTAATAGTTCAACAAACACTGAATGTGGCTCGTTGGCGAATTTAATTGCTATTGTTACGAATTTAAGATTGATTTTTCTATGATCGAGAATTTACATTCGATAGATTACTCCTTGTATATTTTGCAAATTTAAACCCTATGTGATACAATTGAGCTGAGGTATTATTTGTATAGATCTTACCTTAATAGGTATTATGGCATAACATTTTCAAACTCTGTGATTCTTGTAATAATAAATACCGGCCGACCCTCTTTGGTCATTACCGGTGCGCGATAAGCTGTCAACGATTCTATTTAATAAAAATCTGTGTTCATGATCTCAATCAGTCAAGTCAGCATAATAAGACGCACCAATGTTCGTATTCAATATTAATAGCATTTATAAACATCTTAATAATATATTAACGAACGAGAATCGCGACCTATGGCTGTTTCACCCGCGACGATTCACTAAACGCGTACATAAAACTTGTGAACAGGTGATAAGTTACTCCCTTCATACCCGATACTCATTTACTTTAACACACTTTTAAACTGTTATATCATTTAATATGAGCTATAATTTGTATCCATACTCCGGCGTCTGCCACAGCTGTATACATTTATTTAAGAATCATGATATAGTAATGAAATACTCTGCGATCTCAAGACGTATAAAAGTCAGGGCGGAATTGAATAAAGACAACCCGCAAGATATTTCAGTGAATGCACAGATGAGAGATATCAAAATGTCTCTAGCTTTAAACCGAACTCGTGCTTTAACATAACTCAGCTTTAACTAGGTAGGATAATATTACAAGCAAAAAAATATCTTGTAGTATTTCTTGCGTTCATTTCTCAGAAGAGAAACCTCTGTAAAGCGGTGGTTAAAAGAATGAATTTGCATTTCTCGCTTCAAATTTCACTCGAATACCTAAGCTCTATCGCAATACTGCAGGTTCGCTGTCATAGTCACAATAAATGGAAATGCACCTTCCTGACTAAAAGAATTTCTATCTTTTCACTCGAATGGGTACCTCAAATTGAGTTTGCAACACGATGTTAACAAAAGAATTCGTGCACGAGCTTCTGTTGTATACGACTAAAAAAACATCCATTCTTACGGCAGATGCAAAAGTGCCATACGCCAGCCGGCATTAGAAAAAAAAGCATTGGAACATCACCCTTATCCCGAATCAAAAAACAACAGTGTATTATGAGTCGTAAATTAACATGAAGAAGGTGTATTCTCGTGTGTGTAAATGGCCAAATGCTGTCGAATTAGAATGACCATTAGAAATAGCACCTGCTCTTTAGATATTTGAGGTTGAATAATTTCAAACCCCTCGTGTAAAGAGGCCGAAACGGTCCTGGTCGGTTATAAATTTTAATTTAGGCTCTTACATTTTGTAAATGGGGCTTATAGAGAATGAATTAGAAGTCGTTAATTGTGACATAGGCCGGTAAAACCAATGAAATATGAGGCAGTGATAGCAGAATAATAGAAGGGGTACTTAGTACCTAGTACACGCTTGGTTGACTACCACCCTCGTACCTCATAAAAAATTGTCACTAGTTGATACTCATAAGTTCTGGTAGTTCCACCTGAGAGCCTCTAAACCTTTGCGAATATAGGAAACACATTGGTAATTCCCTCGATCACTAACTATCAAAGGATCGTCTCCTACTTTGTCAAATTCCTAAATAAATATACCTAATATTTGTGATAAAATAACATCACAGCTAACCGCAGAAGACAGCAACCGAAAATAATATATTTTTGAAGTAAAACTGTCACATTTATTGTATGTTTTAGCGGTATGCGCACGCGCAGTGTTTTATCGAGACACTTCGTAACGACGCGCATCGTCGTGAGCCGGATGTGGGCTCGTTGCACATTACTTCCGGTCGGATATAAATACACCCATCAATGCCAGATGCTCGCCCCCATAGGTCGCGTGGGCCAGTATGATTTGATTTGTAATGGAAAAAAGTAATCAAATCGACCAGGTGTTGTTTTGAAAAAATAAAAATATAAACACTTTATGTGCTTACCATTGGCTAGATCATCACTTGCGTAAGAAAAACCAGTAAGCTATCGTCGATAAGCACTGTGTACCATTCACATAACTATTAATTATTTTTAAAAGTAAAAATATCACTCAGTAATAAAGTTTTAACAAGTCCGACAGTGGTTGCCACCTATCACTTTATACTCAGTTATAATTTATACAATAATGAAGCCCTTTGAAATAAAATATTACAACGCTATCGGTTAGCGTGCTCATTATTTAAAATCATTTTGAAATTTGTAAAGAATTTAAATGTAATTATATACCACTACAAAAGCATTAACAAAAGCCAGTATCAATTTCCAAAACCATATTCAGTACAGCGAACGTATTGATAATAATATAATTTAATCCGCACAAAGACCTGAGCTCTGTCTGAACACAACAAGGTTGCATAATTGCAGTTCACTAAACATTGTGCATTCGAAAGCACAGAAATAATGTAAAACTTTTTTTACATTTTCCTTTACTTTTGTGACAACCGCAAAATTAGCGAAGAAACGTGTGCGATACGAATATGGCTCCCCACAATCATTTGTCTTTTTATTCTTCTCAGTCAACATTCCATTCCATATTTAAATTAAATAAACAACAATGTTATAAAAATCGATGAGTAAAAATACAAGGCAACAGCTGGCGGGTTGCATGTCGGGTATACAAACCGGAACGTCTGCTGTTGCTCTTATGTGGACTCATCTTGCACGTGAGCAGCCCACTCTACATTTTAAACTTACGCGTTGCCTTGTCAAAATACTTTTAATCTCATTACAGCAGCATAAGGTGCAATATTATTTGCTTGAAAAATCCTGTGTGGAAGCATGTTTCTGCTTATAGGCGCAGGTGTGTCGACGTATCGATAGGGACTTATTTACAATTTACGGAGACCAGTAATTATTGGTATGGTATACACAATCTTTCAATGAACTTGTTCAGTAATTTGAAATGCCGCGGACACTTATACAGTGTACGAGGCACTTGGATAAGTGTTCCGTATTTCATTGATGCAACTTTGCAAGTGTGTTTGGCGCGCGAGGCGGCATCGGAGTGTAGAGAGTGGACATCTTTGCAATTTCATATAACCATGTAGGTGCATAAAGCTTATTTATACTACGCGTGATATAAAACTACAGGAAAAGCCTTTCATTATTATTTTTTTAATACTAGATTGGAAATACGGAGAATTTCAAAGCACTGCAGGGAACAAAATGATTGAATCCTTTAAACTATTTCCTAGGAAAGAATATTCAACTCCAACATTCCCTGAATACTGAAATATAAACACGTTTTTGTAACTGAATATTTTACAACAAATAGTTTATATTTGTGAGCTTCGTAGAATAGCCTCATAAATCAATTTATGATTTTCACGTGTATTGCATTGTCGTATCATATTTCGGTCTTGTTATTATTTAATGTGGCTAGTTATTTCGCACTAACCAAAATGTACACCCTACGGCAAGAATACACGCAATATTCCGTTATTAATCTGAAATTCTATTTAAGCGGGTACCACAAATCAATGGAAATTATTGATTTATATTTGAACTTTCCTCATAAATTACCAATCTATAATTGTTATACAACTATCGTATAGCTCCGAGAACCGCTAACAGAGAGAATGTGTATGCCCCTGCAGGATAATGAAAAAAACACGTGCAATTTAAATGTTTTTAGTGACTTCAGTGCACAAACAGACTTCGCTTAAAATTATTGGTTCTGACAAAAAATAACTTTGTATTTTGTTGTTTCAACACAGTATAATTAATATTTTTTTTTAGAGGAACGTGGTCCTGATAAAAGCAAATTGAATCGGTATAATTGCTGGACAAATACAGTTTTTTGTTGACGGACACGGGAGTATTGTCAAAAAAATGTTGGCGTGTTATTTAAATATCCCAAGGGCACAAATACTTGAAAGAGCTAGAATTATCGCGTTGCCCTGGTTCTATAAGGGGCCCTTGTATGCCGATCTCGGAAAGCCACTTCTAACATTACAAGTTTTATATTATGACACGTCTTGGGGGGACTTCAAAGCCCCGGGCGTGAGACATTAAAGGGACACTTGGGTAGCATATACCCAAGTATGAACCGCTAGGACCAACCACGGAATGGGACCTTATCTTCAAAGAAAAAAGGATAACTTTCCATTGAGACTTAACAGCAAAATCCTTATTTTAACCCCCGAAGAGAAACGAGATGTATTGAAGCTCCGCAGCTCCCATACGGATGGCCCGATTTCAATACGGTATGTTTTAAATAGAAAACTGGTTTATTCAGTATGGTTTTTTATTGCTTATTTGATTAAAATCTATGCAGCGGTTTTAAAGTTAAGATCCTTTTGGTGAATTGGTTTGCTAATTTCATAGATTTTTTTTGTTTTATTTAATATGGCATTAAAAAAATGTAATAGTTAATTATTAGGTGTGAAATAAAAGGCTTTTTTATTTTTATTTTATAATATGGCATTTAAGTTCCAAAAAAATGTATTCTTCGTTGCCTGCGAACACATTAAGCAAATATGTAAGGCCCAAATACAAGAAAGAACGTTGAGTAAAGTGTAAATTGGTATTTATATACTTCCTGTGTCATAAATTTAGAAGATTCATTCCCATAATGATAAAAACCCGGTTTAAGTATAAAAATGAAGTAAAATACATAAGTATAGGACCAACTAAAATGGGTCGTTGGAAATTCAACTCCTAATGGGGATAAAAAAATATTATATTAAAAATGAAGGTATTAAAAACTTGAAGGTACGAAAAACAAAGTCGCTTTCTCTGCCCCTATATCCCTATGTATGCTTAAATTTAAAAAATAAATAATTTAAAACTACGCAACGGATTTTTTTATGTATAATACATGTGACATCCCACGGGAACGCGGGTAAAACCGCGGGGGACAGCTAGTATTTTTATAAACTTACTGTAGAAAATTACTTTATCCCGATATAATATTAATATTATTATTAATTGCATTTTAATATTTTATTTAAGTGTTTTAATTAATTATTTTTTAATTCTGCAGCTTTAAGTTTATTCAGATATAGCGCCGGGCCGATGTAGCGACGGGCCGATATACCAACGGCCCGCTGTAGCGACGGGCCGAAGTATCGACGGGCCGATATATCGACGGGCCGATGTACCGACGGGCCGATATACCGTCGGGCCGATATACCGACGGGCCGATATACCGACGGGCCGATGTACCGTCGGGCCGATGTACCGATGGACCGATGTACCGTCGGGCCGATGTACCGATGGACCGATGTACCGTCGGGCCGATGTACCGTCGGGCCGATTTACCGTCGGGTCGATGTACCTTCGGGCCCATGTACCGTCGGGCCGATGTACCGACGGGCCGATATACCGACGGGCCGATGTACCGACGGGCCGATATACCGACGGGCCGATGTACCGACGGGCCGATGTACCGTCGGGTCGATGTCCCGACGGGCCGATGTACCGTCGGGCCGATGTACCGATGGACCGATGTACCGTCGGGCCTATGTACCGTCGGGCCGATTTACCGTCGGGTCGATGTACCGTCGGGCCGATGTACCGACGGACTGACGTACTGATTGATGTACCGATTTACCGACGGACTAACGGACTTAATATTTTTCAGAGTTAGCCATGGCGTCATAAAAAATTGAGGGGGTCACACTTTTTATGGATACAGATGGACAATCGGACAAACAGAACAACCGAGGTTTCAATGGACCTATGTAACAATGTACGTACCGATGTACCAATGTACCGACGGGCTGACGTACTGATGTGCGGACAGGACGAAATTATAAATGTTCCGTTATTGACATTTAGTTATGAACCCTGGTAACGAGTTTGGTAGTATTGATTTTTTGATTAAGACGGTTTGTTTCGATGGCTTCCAATAGTCAAAGTGACCAAAAGTAAAAATTCAATAGGTAAAAATTTATATTTGACGCAAGTAAAACCGGGTAGCGAAGGTTGCTATATAACATAATAATTAAGTTTTTAAATACAACAATGGCACCTTCGACGTTAATTTATAAGTTTTAAAAAAGGCAGTTTTGTTAATTCAGGTAGAAATGGAAGTTAAAATCTGTGATTTTTTTATATTTCGAATGCGGGTTTTAAGATTTAATTCGATAGTTTGTAATGTCCATTGCTATATACGCTTCACGCTCTAAACTTAACCCACCATCCTCCTTGATTTACATTGTCATGGCAAGATTACTGACTGGTTTGACGCGATAACAATGACCTAACTATTAACAGTAGGGATGTGCCTATTGACTTGAAAGACGGAATCAAATGACAAAGAAAATTATTGTTTGGAATATTTGTAAGTAATTCTAAAGTTACACTACATTACCATATATAACAAAAATTCTGCCGCGAAAAAAATTTGTTATCTCTTTTTCCATTTTATTTTGCTAAAACCTTTTATATTACATAAAAACACGTGTTTTTGGGTTCGTAGAGGGGATCAATTGAAACGCTCCGTTTGCTTATAAGATTCAGATTTATTAAATTTAACAAATATAAAAAATCTCATACATCTAAAAGTAATTTAAATTAAATTTTTCTAAATTAAATATGACATACATCTCATGTTATCTCTATTACACCTCTTTATTGCCTATTTTAATGGCTAAAATACAGAAGACAATTTTTATCTTACAAAAATGTATATATTTGATCTGCGTTCATTAAAACACTAATAAACTTCAAGCATATTGAAACAAGCGGCTTATTTTATGAAAAATATAAATTCATTTTATTTATTTGAATTGTATTGAAAATGAAAACAATACAATTCCTTTCAATCACTCGTCGATTCGTTAATCTGAAATAAACTTTTAGCTCTTCCTCGATGCACTCGACGCCTCTTGTCTTCGTTCGTTTCTATTGTAGTTCCGAGTATTTTAGCGATTGAAATAATATTTTGCGTTAAGCTTTTGCAATGCTATTAAAAATAATCCTTTCTGAACTAATTTGCTTTTCTAATGTGATTTTATTGCCAAAAATGCCAATAATAAATTAATCAATGCAATATATACAAATTATAATAAAATTATATAATAAAACAATCTCAATTTACTATTACTTTTAAAAAAGTTCGGCAATTTTCAAGCTATGGCCATAGAATTAAAAAGAAAAATTTTTTTTCGCTTTGGCATAAAATCAATTAAAATCGCAACTTGCAAATATTACAAAAACTTTTTAGCAGTGCATAATTTATTCCAACCCTAAAATACAAAGAAATCAGTTTAAATCACAATTTTAACGCACGAAAATATTTTTCCTTTAGGTACACGAAACGCAAAATTAAACTGTAATCCCACCCGATATTATAATTTACATTAAAAGCGCGAATGGCAAATATAAATCATAAAAAACCGCTGCGAAAACTTTTCCCGAAGATATATCAAATATTCAACACGACCCCAGAAAATTGAGAAAGTCGGCACTCGGGCACCACGGCAAATCTCATTACCCAATTCGCAACAATCGGACCTTTACGATGTGATCAAATAAAAGGCAAATTTTCCACTTACTTGAGCTCCGCAATCTCGTTCATGAGTCTGGTAACGTCGGTGAGATGCATCGTCTTCAGCATCTCCAGCTGGTCGGCCAAGGCTTGCAACTTTTCATTTTCCTTCAGCTCAGCATTCGCGGTCAAAATTAATATGAGAAATACCGTCAAAACAACCGTACCCAAGAACTTCATTTCGGCGGCGGTCGAAAGAGTACTGGGTAATCGCTATTCGGAGCGCACTAGTGTTTCGGTCGCTGGTCGGAGCGGGAATAGTCGCGCGCTCGGGCTGCACACTCTTTTATAACCCTCGCGGGGAGTAAGGCGCAGATGCGTTCAACAGTTGTCCCGCGGGCGCCAAGCGGGCCCCCGCACCTAACGAGCTTCCAGATAGGTGCCTTATTAAAGCTTTACAACTTATATTGGCCATGTGCATTTTTATGAGCGTTTTGAGATTGATTTTTAAAATTAATAAGCTTAATCAGAAACTGATAAAAAGTACGATTTCTTACGGCCACTTTAATGGCTAAAAACATACGTTTTTATTTGAAATGGTCATGTAGAAAAATTACAATATTAAGTAGTTGGTTTCCAATCAAAATTGTGTACTTTGGGGCATCTCACGAGTCTAGAAATCTCCTGACTTGTGTGATACTTAGGGATATTGATTTACAACCTACCTTACTAACATAGTAAGTACATAGGTACATTATATTATTATGAATGTCTGTGTGTAAATGATGAGCATACAAAAATAATATGTTCCGTGTACTGTGTAGCCCGAGGACAAATAAAAACTCTCGAAAATCGAGTAAAAACGCTGGACAGAAGAAAAATTTATATAACGGAAGCCAATTTTTATAAAGCAATGCTTTCAGCTGCGTGATTTTAAAATTCATTTACGCAAATTCAAACACAATGCATATCGGAAAGCCTTTTATATTCAGGATATTTAAAGTTCATTAAAATATTGTATATTTAAAAAAATATATATTTATTCTCTTTCGATTTCACTATATTCACGAGTTTGTAACCGCATATACGAGTGTAATATGTACATGTAAATGGTTTGAGGTGGTGCGCACAGGGGACTGTCTCTCAAGTGACGGAACATGCTCAAGATCGTGGTAGGATTCGAACTCTTAAGATGAAGGCTGACTTCAGACAAGTAATTTTATTAACCTAACTAAGACCAGATCTTAATATGTGTCACAGGGGATCCAAGAATTTAGCAACGTAAAAGCAAATATAGAAGTAGGCTGGATGCCACTCCAAGGAATCGTATTCAACTGTCACAGATCAAACCTAATTTAAGGGCGCTATATTATAAAGAAGCAGAGGTCGCCCGGGCGCCCGTTGGCTGGACGGGATTGTATCCAAAGCAGGAAGAGACTGGATGACCACTGCTAAAGATACGGAAGGATGGAATTCTTTGGAGGAGGCTTTTACCCTGAGGGGTCCAAATTAGAAGGAGAGTAAATTGCACGAGTAGTATATATTTTTTAGAGTTACTTGGTAATAAAATTTATTAAATGTCAAATTAATTAATTCTAATTATTATGGAATCAAATAAAGCTATCTTATTATTATACTCGTATTATAAAACCGTTAAAAACATTTTTATAAAAAATTATATTAATTGAAATTTAATATTTTCCTTTCGAGTACTATCTATCGATGCAAACAAAGTATAAAACAAACGAGTTTTGGTTCCAGGACACATAGGTGACATATATTGGGGTCCAATAAAATCACAAAGCCGCCTTAAACCTTCGTTAGTGTAAACTAAATAAATATATTTGACGAGAAGTTATTATTAAAGAAAAGTATAATATTACTCTTTAGTAGGATCATAAACAAGTGGTATCTTTTACAAATATATGCTTCACCCGTTTACTTCTCTAAGAAGATTGCACCTAATTAATTTCGCGCCGCCGCGCGCCGTCGGTCCACCCGGTACAAACCGGTTAATAACATTTTCAATAAGGCTCTATTAAAGTTTGTAGATAAGGGGCTAATAGCATTTAGAAACCGGTCGCGAGTCTTCATAACACCTCATTGGTAGGTCTGTAATCACCCGCCTGGGTAGCTTTGAAAACCTGCTGCCAAATATGTCTGGATGTAAATATCTATATAAGTATGTCTTTAAAAATGTAGTATATCAGTTATCTGGTTTCCAAAGTACAAGCTCTGCTTAGTTTGGGATCAGCTAGCCGTGTGTAAAGATTCCAGGATATATCCTACAATTTTTTTAATGCGAATGTTTGTATGTATGGATGTTCGTTAATCTTTCATGCAAAAACTACCGGACAGATTTGGATGACACTTGGCCAATAGATAGAGCATATCCTGGAATAACTTATAGGCTATTAATTATGCCTGGAAAATGTGACTTCTCTACAGAACTCAGGTAAATCCGCGGGGACAGCTAGTTTATTAATTATTTACTTGAGCCGGTTGCATTTTAAGCTTCGTATAATTATGAGTTCTTATTATCAGCCGTTTGAAAGTTTCACAGCATTCTGAAATGAAAAAATAACGATCTCTGCCTCGCATATTCCCAGTGACGCCTCGAGTCTAGTTTTGAGCCCCACCTGGGGCGTACTCAGTGTAATTGCAGCTGAGAGCCCTCAGCTCGTCCCCGACTCCTCGACTACGTAAGGGTGTAAAAACCATCTGCAGTTAAAAATAAAAAATAAAGTGCACTCATCTCTCGGATTCAAAAGGCTAGCATAGCATTGCTAAATTAAATACATTTCACGAATTCACAGCAAATCCGTGGAAATTGATCACATATGGATTTGTTAATTAAATGAATTGTGTTGAGGATAGGAATTCCAGTGAATTCGCAGTATTAATTGCATTGTGCTGATTTAGATCCTGCTTATATAAACAACTATATTTATATACTTAATACAAATATGTTTATCGGAATATTGTCTATATACTGTTTGCTGACGATACCTCACTGATTTTTGGTGTTGATAGACTTTAATACAATTATGACGATGTAAACGGTGCATTAGCCCAGGTAAATTGGTTTACTGTTAATAATCTTGTTTTAAATGCAAGAAAAACTACGTGTATTAAATTTGCATTACCCAATGTTAAAACACTAGGCTGTAGTTTAATGTTAAACAACGAAGCTCTTAGCTTTGTTGAGTCAACAGTTTTCTTAGGAATTACTTTAGATTCAAAACTTCAACGGGGGACACAAATATCATGTCTTGCGGGAAAACTTAGTTCAGCAGCTTACGCAGTTAGAAAAATCAGGCAGATTACAGATGTCAATACGGCTAGATTAGTTTATTTTAGCTACTTTCATAGTGTTATGACCTACGGCATTTTGCTTTGGGGTAAAGCTGCTGATATAAAAACAATGTTTATATTGCAAAAAAGAGCTGTTCCAGCAATTTATAATTTGAGAAAACTTTAAACAAATTGATATCCTCACAGTTGCATCGCAGTATATTTATGCAAACATAATATTTGTACATCAAAATATTAGTCAAAATGTCAAGTCAAAAAGTCAATTATGTCAAAAAGAGTGATATGCACTCCATCAATACTAGAAATAAGGATAAACTTGTCACTTTTGCATATAGACTGCAAAAAGTGCAAGGCTCATTTTTAGGACTTAGTGCACGCATCTATAATAAAATCCCTGCTGAAATTTTAAATTTGCCTTTACAAAAATTTAAGGAAAGAATTAAGACTGTTTTAGTACAAAATGCTTTCTACAACACAAAGGATTATTATAATGACGACAATGTTTGGGTGTAGCGCTCGCTCCAGCAGGACACATCTTTATGTACAAAATCTTATTTTGAAAAGAGTAATTGCTGATTTTATTGCCGGCTCTTCTCAGTAAAAGCAACCTTCCGAACCGGTGTTAGAGTCTGACCATTCATAAGTGCCTGTGAAGGCCTATTTCAATAAATATTTTATTTCATTTCATTATAATAGAACAGTATTAAACACCCGCTGAACGTGACAAAATTGATTTGGTTATTGTAACATTACATACTTAACGGTAACTTTGTATTATATCTTCACGCCCATTATTCCTTAAGAGATTGCCATAGGTATCATACTATCTATTCACTGCTGATATTTTGAGCCCCACCGTGATATGTGGTGAGTTTTGTCACAGTTTTATGGTCACATTACCATTTACATTAGGTAATCTTTTCCGACAATGACAAGTAAACTGCACCTTGCCCGACCTGGGATTCGAACCTAGATCTCGAAGCCGAGCTTTGGTCCACTTTAGCTTTTGTACACTACCTGGAGACGGGATCAGGTAATAATGCAATGTAAACTCTTGACTATAGTGAAGTTTCTTAATCTGAAGACAATGGTAAGTACCTGACTATATAGAGAGAGATTTTATAGTAAGTAAGAGATACTTACTAGAAAATGCACTGCCATTAAAGCAAAAGAAACGAGACAAATTTCAACTCCGTTGAATAAGAGGAAATGGATCAGAATATTCAACTAACGAACATTGAAAGTTAAACAAAAGTACAAAAATGTCATTTTCGATGTCATCTCGTACATTCGGGGAAACAAAGCGAATAAAGGCTTGCGAAAAACATATTTCGAAAATTTCACCAAATGGATTACAGCTTAGAACCTCATTCGTAAATGGATACCTGGTATTTTCATCAGGGAATAATCCCGAATACACGAACTGAACAATGGCTCTGACATGTACAAAGAACTTGGTTGTTTTCAAATAAAATTCATATTAATAAACTTCGAAACGTATGCTAAAATACGGATGTGTTAATTAGAGACCCGCAATAAAATGATAATCCTCAACGGTATTACTGATAGAGCTCAATGCACTCACACGTGATTATTTCAATAACTAATTAATATTATGATTTTGTAGCAGTAGTTATTATATATTTTTACTAGTTATTTTAAAAAAAATGTGGTATTGATGTGAAATGGAGGTCTAAATCTGAATGTGGTGTTATAAAGATTTGTTGGCAAATTTCGATACGTTAGCTTTATTTTAAGTTATTAAGTACCATCTTGTTTGTCACAAAAAATAACTTAGGTATGAAATATAATATATTTAATTTTCTAGTGCTGTGAAGCTGTGAAATACCACCACCTCAACCCATCTCTATGGTGTCGTAAGATACGAATAAAGAAATAAAGGTAGAAAGCATTCGTATTGCGCCCACCTCAAATTATTGGGAACAGGGCAGGAAGATGACAAATATATAAATCAAATAAATGATGATGAGATCTCATTGCATAAAAAAGATATGAGGTTTTTTCTAACTGAACGAAACGTGCGTCACTCCAAATTGTCCATGCCCAAAAGTGGTACGGAACACATAATATACAAGTTACCCCGAACTGAGCGTTTTTAATTATTAAACTGCAACTTGATTTCGAATCCCGGTATGACTAAAAACAAAAAAAAGTTTGTCTATATTCACATCAAAGTTGGAAATGAGAATTTTTTGAAATTGGAATGCATCGCGATAGTCAAAGGCTTTTATTTGATAAACAATAAGCTATGCATTGTATTCCGAATGCTTTGTTAATAGAAGAATATTTTTTAAAACACTAGCTGTCCCCCGCGGTTTCACCCGCGATATAACAGATGTAAAATTTTCCCGGCACAAAAAGTATTTTATGTTACTTCTAATACCTCCAAGAATATGTGTACAAAGTTTCATGATGATCGGTTGAGTAGTTTTCGCGTTAAAGCGTAACAAGCAAACTTACACTCACGTTTATAATATTAGTAGGGATTGCCGGCTCCCATGGAATGCCTGGCATGTAAAGTCAGTGAGCAAATGTCACATCAGGTGCGACCAACTGTTAGATAGTCAATTTCAAAGGCTTCATATCAAATTGCCGTCTGCAGTTTACATTTTTTTGGACGAAATTCTTATGAAAAACTTGTTATAATAACCATTCTAATTTAACGGCTCAAGGACTTTTGCGTTATTTGCGATCTACTAAAAAAACGATGCAATTTTATCTTCTTTTCGTCGCTTTCTCACGTTGCCTCTTTTATAACGTAACCATTAGTATTATTTACCATTGTAAGTGATGACGCGGCCGATGATGATAAGTGCAGAAAGTGTAGACTTAGTACTAAAGCTTGAGATATCGGTGAAAGAAAACATCGTGAAAAATTCATACCCCGTGGGTTAGATCAAAAATTAAGTAAATTCTAGATAGCTACTTATATACGCGGAGAAAGGAAAGAAAATAAATGGCACTTTCAGTGTACCTGTTGCATAAGAGAGCTGAATATACATCGTTAGTTACGATAACTTTGAGTGCTGCACGCGGCGAGCGTGCTGTCGCGACAGTGGTCGGTGCGCGACTAAATGGAATTAGATTTATTACCATCATTTTATGTCTCCATTTCTGAGCATGGACAACGCATCTATAGTTTAAATATACATACTTGGAATTTCCATATCACCTGAATATTTATCAGTTGGTTATCCAAAATGTTATTCCCTATTTCACCCGTTTCAAGATTGTTTTTTAGGCAAAAGGTAGCCTATGTTATTCTCCAAAATACAATCTATCTTGCCAAATTTCATCAAGATCGTTCAACCGAAAACGTTACAAACAGACCGACAGAGCCACTAAATAATTTATAATATTCGTATGGATGTAACATAGATATTTATAATCGACCAACATTTTATAAAATTACCGTTCCTCCCCCTTATTTACGTCAAAATATCTCAAATAATTGAAAACAGACTGATAGATCATAATAAAGATGAATGTAAGAGAACGATCACTTAAAGAGTCTAACAGTCCTTTAAACTCCATCCCTTTTAGTAAGCGAAAATTTGATCTTTTCACAAACAACCAAAAAACATGCCCGTAAATACAAAAGGAAAACACTATAATCCTATGTAGTCAGGTAGTTGAGTAAATTCAAACGTGTAAATAAAGCCTACAAAGGCCTTCCGTGTATCCGGAATGTTTTTTAAACGAGCTGGAATAGTAGGTATTGTTTTTTAATAAAAAGCCGAAACAAAGGACTATCGGGTAACACAGGCAGATCCGATTCATAGATGTAATATTAAATGCAATATACCTACAGTAATTTTTGGGATTTTTCACTAACGTATTTTTTTTGCGGACTGAAATTCCTTTGCGCTTTCAGTCTTCATCATCGACGTGCCATATTGTTTTCGGTTCGACGCAATATGTATGCTTGGTTTATCACCATTAGGTTCATTACACATTGCAGATTTATCAGTGTTTATACACCCGACCGCCCATCTGACGCTAAACTTCCAACTTATATCTGGTTAACTAACCATGGAGAGTTTATCAAATACAGGCCGAAAAATAAAAGAAAATCGTCAAAAAAAAGAAAATTATTATGCGACTGAGCTTTAGCCCCTTGCTGGGGCAAAAACTGCGCCCTGAGACGGTCCATCACGCAAGTCCAGAGCAGATTGATGGAGTCCTCTCATGCAGGTATTATAAGTGTATTCCTGATAGTAGAAGGAAACTTACCCTACTTAAACGTTAGAACCAATCGATAAAAGCACAAGCCCTAGGCCTTCAAAGCACTTATGAAGGTCAACTCTAATGAAGTTACAATCTGTTTGGAATACAGGCTTCAGGGCAAGAGCCGGCGTAACCGCAAGGTTTTTATTTTCCATGTAAACTGAATAGTGATATAGATTTTTCAAATTTGATATCTTAACAACGTAGAACATAAAAATATGCTGTCATGTTTTAGCATGAAATAGATTTTATTCTAACTAATGTAGCTGATGATAACATTAATTACCTTAGCTATAATCCCAACTTATGTTATTATTGAGAAAGTAAATTTTTGTTTTTTACTTTTTCACGACTAAACGGCTCTGATCATAATGAAATTTGGGAAGGGGATAGATTTTACACTGGGAAGGATATAGACTCTTTTGTTAAAAATGTCTAAAAGGGGGAGGAAGGGAAAATGAGCTTGTATGGGCAATCCATAACTCCTCAAGTTAGGGATCTGAAAATTCATATTTAGGCTTTTGGTAAGAAATGAGAAAATACGCGTTTCAACTTTCTTGCTAAAAGAGGCGAAGTGAGGTGTTAAAACTGTGAGGTAATCCTTAGATGCACTACCTTTGTACAGTCCACAGACCCGTACGAAAATATATTGTGCAATCACCAATGTGATTTTATATCACAATATTTGCCGTTTTCTTCATCCAATTTGGGTGCATAGCTTTTAATAGATAGATATAAATTTGCAAAATGCTCACGCGCTTAAATGCCTCGGGAATGCGAGTGAAACCAGGACAGCTAATGACATTTAAATACAAAACTAAAATATTAACAATAATAAAATATTGAATAAAATATTTTCAACGAACAACCCTGCAAATGTTAGACTGAAAACGTGATGACTTTAGTTTTTACAGTTCATCAGCAACGCCATATTTGCTTACTACATATTCGAATGAATACACAATGGAGCAACAAATAGGTGGTAGTTCACTTTGTTGGATAGCTACCCGGAACCAATCTAGTTTTCCTGGAATCTGTGTATCAAACGCAATCTGGCTGGAACCAGTTTTGTGCTGGTTATAACTTATCGTTTCATTAAAATAAGACGCTCTTTGTATGCAATTTTCTATGAAAATTAATTATATTGCCCCAGTGTATTCCCTTTGTCGGGACTCAATAAATAGTTCTGCCGGTGTGTTCCGGTAGTTAGTTCTTTGCTAAGGCTTTGTGTGCTTTGTTAAACTAGGTTTGACATATCCATTATAAAACAATTATGTGTAATCAAAGTATTCCAGTTAAATCACACTGTAGTTATTAATTGCTTTGTGCCGCAGACTACGCAAAACAGTATGTAAAATTTAATTAGATCGGTTTCAATATACGACTTATCTGAAACTTGTCGGTATACAGGAGTATCTAATTGCTTTAAGTAAATTTGCTCCAAGTAAATGCAATGACTGGGAGTATTGAAATACGAGCACACTTACACTTCGTATCTGAGAAGTTTATTGCTAAAGTGTAAAAGAGATTGAATCGAGTTATTTCAAATTATCCGACAAAACGTTTTTACGTACAGTCATTTTAAGTAGTTGAATTGATTCAAATTTACAAAATATCTGCACATTACAACTACACATAATATGAAAATATAAAATTAACTGGTGTTTAGTAAACACATGTGTTTTCGATTTGTCTGCATTACGATTTTGTTTTAGAAGAACCAGGTTTTTTGTAATGTTGTATCGGCCCGGGAGGGGGTACAATGGGTGCACATGTACTCCCCTAATATGAAAAAAGCCTTGATATCCAGACCGTTTAGTCTCGCGTGCCCCATGTTGACAGACTGATTTTATATTAAAATAGGCGTGCGTGCGTTATCTCCTACAAATATCATAATTATGCTCTATTATAAAATTAAAACGTATCTGTTATTTAGTTTAACATTAATGTTTGGATGCTGATGCACCCGCCAGAAAACAATCCTGCCGGCGCCCATGCTGACCGTAGATGCCCAATGTGAACCAGATATTATTTTCATTGAATTTACAAACCAAAAACTGGTTCATTTGGAAGGTGTGCTCTGAAAATTAAGACCTAACAAATGAACTAGATAGTATCTCTGCCTACACAGCTAAAGAGACATAGCCAATGACAGCTCGTGACTTAGAACTTAGAACTATAAAAAACTAAACTGGGTCTATCTGAGAGAACTTCCTAGCTTGAGACAACGGGACGCTTGCCAAATCTAACGTCATGATCTAGATAATACAGACTGAGGGTGGTTCGCCGCTTACTTATTACCCCCTGAAAATTCTATGAAAAGCGACAAAGGAAGCCATATTGGTGTCAGTCGTTATGGGAGTGCTGCTTCACTTAATGCATATATGGTGCCCCACTCAGGTAAGGTAAAGCAAGCTAGAAGAGGGAGGGCGTTCATAGGTGCCGCCCATGGGAGGTTTAGAGTCGGTTGTATCGATTAATTCACTTCATTAAAAAAAATATTAGATGTTTAGACGGAACATAGCACCTTAACTTAGGTCTAATTTTTATCGATTATGTTAAAAACTTGTTTAAGAAAACATGTTCTAATGTCGATATTGATCTTTGTTTTCGTCATAACGATTTCACTGGCAATCTTTTGATCGTGTTCACGTAAACACATTTACATGACACAGAAAGGAAATGACTTGGGTTGGGCGATAAACTATAAATTCAACCTCCCCGTCCTCCTCAAAAGCTAATGCTCTTTCCATTTTAATTACAGGTTAAGTAGGTTCTAAGGACCTAGGAATTTTTAGCCCTTATAAACGCATTTCATTCACTCAGTGTCCCAAATAGGCAGAGTGGAAATGACAGTTTCCTTATTTATAGAGGTTCTGCTAAGAGAGGCAGAGATGTACCGATTTTCATCTGTAGAGATAGAAATAATAAAATAATGAAAAATTCATATTTCATGTTTGCTTTATTTATTTTTCAAATCAATAAATAATAATAAATATGTTTTTACCATAAGAGGTCTGACATCTCCAGGGCCATAACCGAGTCACTGAAATACAAATTTATAATGTTTGGTGTTCGTTCACTGACAGGAATTATGACAGGTCCAAAACCCGTTCCGAAAACTAAACGCTGAAATTTGGGCGATCAGACTTTAAACTTGTTTCTGATATGACTTCGTTCAGCTATGTTTTTTAAATGTAAATTGGAGATCCGAACTCAATTTCACGTGTAAACTGAATTTAAGTTGAACTGATCGTGTTAATTTCAACGGTTAAATTGGGTCTTAATTATTTAATGGCGTTAACTTATTTTGCAGCCGCTTTTATTTTATAGTGGGATTCAATGGCCAATAGCATATAATACAATCTAGCGAATACATGCAATACAGCTTTAAGTAAGCTCTTATGTTCTCACTGATCGATGTCATCAACGTGATGATGTGGCGTGACAAAAAAAAAAACAAAAAAGAATCACGAAACAGATATATATTCGAAACCTTGAAACCTTATTCGGACCCTTACGTATGTTTTTAAAAAAATGCCCTCCAAACCTTACCAGAGATGCGCTTACAAAAAACAGCATTTATTATACTACAGACCCTTCTGGAATCCGCAGAAAAGTGTGCTCGGTTTACTCTTATTGTTCTCAATTTAAATGAACTTCCGAACTGGAGCTTTTTTTCGAATATTGGCTATTAATTTTAAACAAATTTTATTCAATACGCTCACAACCTGTCACTAAAAAGACATTCAATTCAACAAAGAGCACATATTATGCAACTTTGTATAAGTTTGGGTAAGTAATTATAAGGCTGAAAGTTGTAAACACACAAAGCAACAAATAAAAAGGAGCTGCTCTTAAGTGCAGCTGTCGGAACACACCGATGGGTGCTCGAAGGCTGCCAGGGGGTACTACAAATACTCCAGAATTGGAACCCACAACCTCGCGTCTGGATGAGAATATATTTTATTCACCATGTCATCCACCACTAGAGTAAATTCAAAACCTATACTATCTTAGTCAATATTATAATAAAAGTTTTGAATATCGTGCAGGTACATACATAAAATCACAAAAACTGAAAGCTGTTTATGTAAGGCAACATAATACAATAAAATTATTTTTCAAAACATTGTTTGAACTCTGAAACTATTTAACAAATTCAATGGGGTTTAAAAAATTAAATTAAAATTTAATCAAATTAAAAATTATTTAAAGTTATCGCGTGAAGTCGTGGGTATAGCTAGTCTTTCAATAAATTAATGACTACAGGATGAAAATGCACTCATTTTTATTTTCCGAGAAAAATAAAATTTTAAGCATGCTGAAATTTGATTAAACCTCACAAAATGCAGCTAATATATTACATTCAAAGCAGCCTAATTTGACAATAATTTAATTAATTTACAATACTTTCCGAAAAAATACATTTTCCTTAGCGAAACTTTATTGCAACTAAAAAGATAGCTGTAATTTTAAAATAAAGGAAGGTAATTTTCTATTTCTGCCTGTATTCTTTTTCTTTTTTAAAACTTCACATACGGCCATCCGACTGTAAATAATTAATGTAATAATTGCAAAGAATATCGCAGTAGCGCTCTGTCCACCATGCAATTTTTCATTGAAATATAAATGCTTTTCGTGGGAAAAGCCTCGAGGAAACTTCTTGCATATTAAAATGTATACGACCTGACGCCTCTAGCGTGACAGTTTGATGTGCCTGTAAGTGGTGCATTAGTATAAATTTACAATGTGATGATTATGGTTTTTTCACGTACCTATATAAAGGGGTGGTCAGTAGAAATGTACTCATATTCGAGTGAGGTAGGTTTACCGATTATTCGACTTGAATACCGAATGTTTGGGAAATTAAAGTTTGTGGTACTTACGATGACTGTCCAGGCCAATCTTAGAAAAGATCTTGAAATTATAGGTATTCCAGAGGTTCCCTTTGAAAACCTTTATCATATCATTATTGTGGCAGCCAGAAAGATGGGATTGGAGTTGGGGTATGAAGACCTTGTCTGGGTAAAACGCGTGGGCGCGCGCCAAGTGCCGCTGACGAAGTGTGCGACTCTAGCTGAGCATGATGCCATAGTACCACGTCCAGTAGTGGTCCGACTACGCCTAAGGTCAAAGCGAGATAAATTGTGGAAAGCTGCAAAATCAATAAAATATATAACCAGTTCTAACCTGGAGATGCATGGAACACCGCGGCGTGTCTATTTCAATGATAGGCTGACTAAGGACAATAGACTTTTATATCGGATGTCTCGAAACAGAGCCAAACAGCACGGAAGTACCTACTGCTGGTGTAATAAAGGCGCTATCTATGTCCGACAGCAAAGTTATATCGCACTTATAACATCAGTCGAGGATCTGGATAGCTTTCTGCCTCCGATTACGAGTGATGATATAGTATCGCGTTAATACCTCATATTTTAACTGTTAATAATGTTTTAAAATAATTATTTATCATACACACACACACACTTAAAATATACACATTAAAAATAATTATAAAGAAATACAATTCAATTAGAACATGAGTAATCACCACAGCTATGAGGGCTGCTGCCTAGAATACAGGCTTGTCTTAGGTTTGGTAGTAGTTTGTACTTAAAAGATATTATATGAATGTTAACTGTATTTTCTTTTAGTGCAAATAAATTTATTATTGTTACACTTACATGTTTTATTTTGATTTATAGCTACGTGACTAAACCAGTACTTACATTCTTCAGTTTAATTTACAATATCGCTATTGTTAAAGGTCGCGCCCAAATTAATATGTCATCAATTGCATACGTAAGGATAGAGTGCCTAAACCGGTTTATGTATAAGTTTAGTGTAATAAAATTATGTACAACAACAATTTGTGTTCAGACTTAGGCAAAGTTTAAGTGACTTACAGCCATATTCTAAGACGTTTCCTCGAAAATTCCTCGACTCCACTCAACCTCACTCAAAGATATTAGTATTCCAATTATAAAAATCTCCTCCACTCGACTTGACATCTCTCACTCGAGGTGAGGTAACAACTGTCAGCTTCAAGGTACGTCGGGACCAGCCTTAAGGAATCTTATTGCTTGTAAATAGTTACTGAAACTCATTATTTTATTTTATTAATATTTTATCTAAAATATAATGACGTTACTAATAACATGTTACCTTGACTACACTTCGATTCGACGTCAGTCGGGATTGCTCGAGTTTTGCTCAAGTTATGACTTAGAATACCAATTTAGAGAATTCCTCGAGAAAATGGTTAAGGTATCCTCAGTCGAGTTGGAGTCGAGTGCCGTCTGAGAAAACGTCTTAGGATATGGACAGTTGTAAATATGCCTTTACTCCAAAGCGTAAATATAAAATTTGCTCACAAAATAGAAGCAAAAGAAAGAGCTCAGATACTTTTCTTGTAGCCCTAAAGCCCTTGGATGTCACTATGACCAAGGTTTGGTTGCTACGAACCATATCACAAATTTCTGGATATAAATAATTTAAAACCTCTGGTTACATTAACCAAAACAGCGGAGTAGTAGCCTATGTCAGGGATGGTCACAAAGATGTACTAACCTTCTCTAAGTACCTACGAGTTGGTGGGAAGTCGCAAAGTGTACAGACTAATAGCCCCAACTGTTAATACTAAGTTTGGCAACGGTTTGGTGATTACGTGAGGACTTACAGCTACTTATAAAGTTCTCCGATTTTGCGGTATCAGAGACTAAACTGTTGTTAAATAAAAAAAAACGTGTGTGTGTACTTATTATTAAGTTATATCCAAAGTTATTGGTGAGAAAAACTACACTAAAAGCATTTATCTTCACCATTCAGTCGTGAAATTGTGGTGTCTTAACTATTTTCACCTGTCTGTAGCAACGAATAACAGTTTTTGACGTTGTTAGGTTATTATTGACAATAACATCATTACTCACTCATTGACACTGACAGTTGCGATTTGTGCGATGTTCCGGAGAGACCGTTATCAGCTAACTTCAACCTGTTACTTTGTATTACAGTGATGCGCCCGCATCTTAAAATTTCACTCTCATAATTTTTTCATAACGCGCCTAAAGAAGTATAACTTCAAAAATATAATTTATAAATGGTTAACATATAAAATAACTAAACAATTATTATATATTCAATGCTAGAAAAGTTATATCTAGTTTTAAGTATATTATATATATTTTAAGTATATGTATACCTATTATTGTTATAATTTTAAGTCTAATTCATTTAAAGCTAATTAATAAGAGTGAAGATGTGGTTGTAATGTATTAGTTTTTTATCTGATTGTCCAATGTTCAGGCACAAATCAAATTAGTTAAACCAGTTATGAATAAAAAAGTGTAACATAGGGTTCCTCGATACAGGCTTGCCTAGTGAGGAATCCCTAACATATAAGCAGCTCTAGACAGATAGTTGTCTGCAAAATAATGTATTTTATATTACACTCTCTTCTTATGTCATTTTAACTTTGTCCTCAATTGTAAACTTTGTGTGAATCATGTTCTATTATGTTTTTTTTGCAGTAATATAAAATATTTTTCATTTATATTTGTAAACTAGCTGTCCCCGCGGTTTCAACCGCGTTTATCGATATAATATATAGCCTATTACAATGTAGAAAAAACGGTACTGCTACCATTCGACGCGGAATTGTTATCCCATCCCCATATAATCAGCAGTTTTGAGGTGATGGTGCGTCAAAGGAACCCTGTTTTGCTTATACTATAATAGATAAAACCTATATGAATAACTATTTAACCACTTTTATTGATCCAAATAAACAAAAACATACGCATGATTCACAAAAACATACAAAATCTTATAAAAAAACATTCCCTATTATTATTTTACACCCGGGTGAAAACGGGTTTACAGGGTGAAACTTTTACAAACTTCGAATGTCATATTTATTTAAACCGAATCAACAGTTTAAAAAATAAGTTTCAAGCGCTAGCTCTAAAAATGACGATAGTTCCATACAACTTTTCGTCCCTCTTTTACCCCTTACAACCCTTTGTTCGCATTAAAAAAAGTGAAAGCCTATGTCCTTCCTCAGGCTCTAGACTATCTGTATACCAAATTTCATTTGAATCGATTCAGTAGTTTTGGCGTGAAAGCGAGACAGACAGAGTTACTTTCGCATTTATAATATTAGTTAGGATAAATAAATAAATATTACACGTAGTATATACTAACATAAGAAAGCGGTAGTATTTTAGTATTTGTGACTATTATAGTTAATAAATAGCTTAATTCTCATTTTAGTATTTGTGACTATTATAGTTAATAAATAGCTTAAATCTCATTTTAGTATTTGTGACTATTATAGTTAATAAATAGCTTAATTCTCATTTTAGTATTTGTGACTATTATAGTTAATAAATAGCTTAAATCTCATTTTAGTATTTGTGACTATTATAGTTAATAAATAGCTTAATTCTCATTTTAGTATTTGTGACTATTATAGTTAATAAATAGCTTAATTCTCATTTTAGTATTTGTGACTATTATAGTTAATAAATAGCTTAATTCTCATTTTAGTATATGTGACTATTATAGTTAATAAATAGCTTAATTCTCATTTTAGTATTTGTGACTATTACAGTTAATAAATAGCTTAATTCTCATTTTTCTATCTCTACCTTCACTTAGCTCCCTTTAGCGCACTTTAAGGGTATTTTTTTTAAGGACTAGAAGATGTTATGTTAGCCTATGATGGATTGTACACACTTAAAGGGACAATTGGACGAGTAAATAAAACGCAGGTATATTTAAAACGATCAATATGGTTATCTATCTATCTAATGCATTTAAACGAGCAATTCTTGTATATTAGGATCTCGGAAACGGCTCCAACGATTTTCATGAAATTTAGTATACAGGGGTTTTCGGGGGCGATAAATCGATGTAGCTAGGATTCATTTTCAGAAAATGTCGTTTTATCCGTGTTTTAAATGATCAACTTGACTTAAACATAACCTGATAAAAATGACTTCCTGACATTAACTGTTTTAACGACACAACAACATTAAAGCTACTCCAGTAGATGGCATTGTTAAGCAACACTAAGCCAATAATCAACTTTACATAATTTACCAAAAATAAAATCCAGGGCATCCAGGCACTAAACTAATTAAACGAGCACTTATAATATACAATAAATTAAAATGGTATCTCGAAAACAGCTTTTACAATATGAATTATTTGTATTTATAATTTTTTGCCTAAGTTACAAGTTTATGTATTTCCTGAAAAAGTACAGTTTACAGAAATAAAACGTACGGTAGTTAAATAAGTAATTGAGTTATTACAACGATTCAGTCTACGGTATTGATTAGTTTGCTTTTTCTTTGTGGGAACCGACACGTGGACACTACGTGCAAATTACAACTTATAATATACCTCTAGCAATTTTCCATAATATTGCATTAAATAAATGAATATCCTGGGATTCTTTACACATTGCGGTCGGATTAAAAACTTAGTAAAGCTTGAACTAGAACCAGATAACTTATAGACTTGTTTTTATTTTTGTAAATACATACAAACTTATGTATAATTTTACGTGCGGCGACGAATTCTACTACCCCAACTCAACTTCGAGGTGTCGTGAGAGGCGACTTAAGACTTACTTACCTTGCACCAAATGGTAACACAAGCATTCCCAAAGAGAGGCGGCGTCGTCCGCCCGAAAAAAAAACCTAAATCTCTTGTAATACGTAATGCGCCGTATGAGCTGAAAGGTTACGTATCGCGCGAACACCAAATTATTGGGAACAGGGCAGGCAGATGATAATGACACAGAATAAACAATATGCACACATATGTTTTGGATGGGAATCGAACTTGTGACGTGTGGTTCGGATCTCTAGCCACTACGCAAACAGACCTGTTAATTAATTAAAAGAATATTCTGAATATATAAACTTTCTTACTACATATAAACCACAACAATAAGAGAGTTGATAAAAAATATCACTATAGTACATACTATAACATAAGTACAGTCAATAGCGAGCATGGAATTCAGAGTAGCGAACGCATAAGGTGTTAAATTAGTACATGCATGTACAAGCACTAGGTTACACAGTACATTCGGAACACAATACCAAGTTTGCAACAATGCCTACAATATAATACCTCACAAACTTCGTGTAGTTATGATGTGTAGAATTCTAGTGAAACGCAACGAGATATCATGATTAAATTGTATATTACTAAATCCCACCAATATGCAGAATTTCGGTATAGCAATTTCGTAAAATCACTGTTCAAACATAACAACCGACTATTACTAACTACCTTGTTATTTGAGATTTACTAATAGAGTTCCAAAAAATTTTACATTACATATTGCCAATAAAATTTCAACTCTAAAGTTACTTACACGTTACACTCAATTTCCAAGGTACAAGGTAAGTAAGTAGTAGATACTGAAATTGAAATGTCGCCCTCATATCCTGTTTGTAAACTGTAACATGGAGTACTGCATACGACATGTTCATGTAAAAATTCCAGGACGAAAGGAATGTGTTCTGGATCGGTCGACACTTTAGTAGGTATGTATTTTATAATATTTACTAGCTGTTCTTTCATAACAACTTCTTTTTTATACAGCTTGAATCGACAAACAAGCACACGGTCCACCTGATGGTAAGTGGTTACCGCCGCCTATGGTCATTTGCAACACCAGAGCATTGCCAATGCGTTGTGCCTGTAATTTCACCGGCTCTCTTACCTTTCCAACCGAAACACAGTAATACAAGTGCACTACTACTTCACGGGGGAAATGGGTAAGGTATTACTTCCCCGGACTAACTCTGCACTAAGAGCTCTACTAGTCAAACGCTCATAGTATGAATATAATATTATAAATTAATATCCTGGGACATTCTTAACACACGCCCATCGGATCCCAAACTAAGCAGAGCTTGTACTATAGAAACCACATAACTGACATACAACTTTTTTGAATACAGACGTTTCTTTTTACCAATTTAAAAAAAAAGAACATACGACAATTAACTTATACGTACCTACTCAGCATTTGGAAACCACAAAGGTTTGTAGTAATCCTGAACTCAATGGTCTTCATCGAAATTAATTATACTGACAGAAATTATACATAGTAGCATACAAAAATAAAATAAAAATAGTAATAACCCTTCATAACAACAATATACGAGTACTTATTAATTAGTAATATTTTTACGTGACTTAAATTGTTACGTTGTAAATTCTTTCCAATTAAAGACCGACTTCCGAAACGGAAACCACAACTGAAATATATCAACATATTGTTAATTTATGATATTGTATTATTTATTAGATAATATTGAGGTTCGTTAATATTCGTATGTCTTCGGAATTGGTTATATGACGATTGACGCAGAGTAGCTTTAGAAAGAAATCGCGGGTTTATAAACAATTAAAGGGAAATAAATGAAAAGGTGACATTGGCACATTTCTATTGAAATCTTAGCACTTGTCTGTTTTCACCTGTGCTTACTGAATCAGTTTTCTAAGAATTGTTTATACAGTCAAGGCTGTGACAGTGTTGTGACAGACAAGGAGGTAGAATACAGGAGAGTACTTTTCGAAAAACCTGGTGGATAATGAGATAGTCGGAAATATAGCAATCAAATGTAATCGCAGAGCATGACAATAATAAATTGATAATTAACAAACACTATCCTAAACTCCGTATATAAATTATTAAAGATGTGGATTCTTTAACATGGAGTGTTTTTTGCCTTGAGGATTTTAAAATGAAACTTTTATTAGTTCGTCTGAAACTTTTTGGTCTGTGTGTTGCATGTCGCGTGACGGTCGGCCGCGGAGTAGGGATAAAGTGATAGGCGCTCGCCAGAGCAGCCAAGGCCAATATTAGTTGGAAATTTAGTCTACTTTTATCATTTCCCATTATCATTCCAATTTTCCAAATGTGAAATTAAGATTGATAAAGCGATTTTTATACCCTTAATGGAATATTATTCCAAAAATTTTTAGTTATGTGTCTATAATGTGAAAAAAACTTTCACTTTTACCGTGGTTTCATAAAACCACACAATCAAATTTTTTGTAAACACATTTTCTTTTTCATCCGAGCAGTGTTCTATTGTTAGATAGAAAAAAAAGCGTTTTATACTTTCTTAGTAATTTGTTTGTTCCTATTCGTAAGAAGCCACACAAAATATGCTATTGTGTAAAATTACCGTTGAGTTATATAAATTAGCATCATTTGTTTTTAGAATAAACCATCTTTAGATTTTCTAGGAGGTATATTGGTTTGAGAAGTTATAACTGTAATTATCTCAAACGATAGGCAAAGATGGTTTAGTTCCAATAAAATTGAACAGGCTCGGAGCCGTCCAAAAAATGCACTCAAATGAAATTTACCGCTAAAGTCATTTTCAGACCCTAATGCATGTTCAAGTCCACGTCCTAACGAAAAAATGTATATACGACCCCGATCTAAAATCGCCAGATTAAAGTAGAATTTTGACATTACGTGTATTAAAATTACTCAAAGGATCCAAAGGATTTTCGATCGGGATTGCATATTAATTTTCGCCGTAGATCTTTCGATATCGGTAATTGCCAGCAAAAAAATTTCGAACATCCGAAATTTTTCGGTTTATGATATATTTCGTTTACTTTAAATATTATGTTTTATGAGAGAACAGCGGTGGTACTGGAGAGAAGTTTCTCACTTCCAATACTCCAAAGAAGCGTCTTGAGTCAAGCTAGACTCCGCTCCGTATGGAGTTGTGAGCGTATCATGAGCATGTACGTTTTATTTGCGATTACTGTGGGTCAGCAGCGATACAGAGGTCACATCGATTACCATTATGCGCTTTGAATAAGCTAAATTGATTCAAATGAAATTTAAAATTGTTGGACGTTTAAATTAAATTAAGTTAGTCCCTATTCTAACAACATTGGCTTTAGATATGACAGAAGAAAAGCAACCCTAAAAATTATAATATTAAGATGTAATCGAGTTTAATTGACTTTTACGTAGAATTGTGTCGCAATTTCTTAGTTGGTAGGTCAAAGGTGTTTGTAATAATAAGATCAAACAATTGATGTATAATTGTATGTATTTCGATAAAACTACGGACTATAGTCGTTCTAATGAAAACTCTTTAAAACATTTATGTTATAGAAAAAATTACAGGTACAATTACAATTAAGGTACATTTATATTATATCATACAATTAACCAATGGATCAATAGATTAACTTAATATCAGAAGCAATAGGTAAACCAATTTCTTAATTTGGACAGACACAGGGCACAGGAAATACAATAAAACTTCTAAATATTATGTAAGCGTAGTCCACAACAATAACAGGACAACATTTCACTTAGGCTTTAATTATTAAAAAAAACATCGTCACAATTTCACAGCGGACACACTCCTTCAGTTCTTACACGATTTACATCTTATTATGAACTTGCAACAGTTAAATAAGCCATCGAAGCACCCGAGCCCGAATGCGCAGTGGAAACAGTTTTGGCTATTCTTAGATCCTTTTACTTCCTTTTCATCAATTTCAACTTCTTCAATATTGTGAATTAGACTTGCGTTCATGTCGCTGTCCACTTCCAGCGTGTTTTCGGATGTGCTCGTTTTTTCTTTTACTGGTGGAAGACTGTCAATGTCCGCTTCTATTACATAGTCAATTGTGTTAGGAGATGGTTGACGTATTACTACTGGCGACATTTTGTTACACGATAAATAAAAAATATTGATTTTATTTTGAATTTAGAACAATTCACACAATATATTGACAGTTCGATAATGTGTATGGTAAACTAGGAACCCACAACCAATACGCATTCCACAGATTAAAATTTGTTGTTATTTTAATTATGTGTAGAGGTTTAAACTTACACAGATAAATTATTTATATAATGTATCTATATTTTTATACAATGTCTCGTATTCAATACTAAGAATGAAATAATCGAAACAATAAAAATGTTAATCTAACAACTTCACAAGATTTTAGTACTTTTTCTCATACTGGAATTTGAAGTAAGTATTTAATAAGACTAAAGAAGTTTTACATCAAAAATATGTATCTCTTGTAGTATGTAATGCACAGAATAACAAGGCCTAAGATAATATTGAGCCGACCCCCAAAATAATTAGAAGAAGAGCAAGCAGATGATGACAATCCTATAGTTACGCTAATGTAGAGTTCCTTATTTGTATAAGCTTGTGTCGATGTGTGGCTGAAAGTAGCAAGCACAGAAAACCTAGAAAAAGCTATCAAGTGCATCTATCGGAACACACTGACAGGTGCTTGGCGATAAAATTCAACTTGGTGGTGGTAGCCAGCAGAGCGGGCACTACCAACGTGCTAGGACGTCCTCCATTCAGAGTCCAAGCTTTGTTGGATTCAATCCCACGCCTCTTGTTACGGCACCGTCATCACTTCCAGCCGAGCTAGCAATCATCGCCTAAGATCGATCTATTGTAATATTTTCTATTCATGATGAGCCTAACTAGGTGGGACTGTTTCATGTCACCAAGTGCTTTGTCTCCACGCTTATTGTGTTTGGGCTATTTAGGTCTCGTAGCCGCAACATAATGGGTGTCGGCCAGAAGGGAGGCAGTGACGCGGAGAATATAGTTTCCCGCATTGGAGATAAGATTTGAATGCGCGCATTGTTATCGTACTGTAGCAGTTTGACGCCTTAAGCGGTGACAATCAAGCACAGATATGATCTAAATTATACCTAACTGTAGGTCTCGGATGGGAAGAATATTGTGGCGACTGTATCATCCTTTGTGGCCAGTAGACATCCGGCCGCGTGAATAGGATACCGTGAAGGATATTTCTTTATCCCGAACACGTGACCCGCCCGCTGCATCGCCGGAGTGCGACAATGTTAACGTTATATACCTACACATAAATCGTTCGGAAGATTTTTATTTTATCGTGGTAAGAGTTATACAAATATGTATTTCGTTTTCATTCATTAGACTCAGTAGAGCTTGTTGTCTTGATGGCTAGATTCCCTGACTACGTACCACGGTGTAGGTCGCGGGTTCCTTTTTTTATGTCACGTACGCCGTGAAACTGACATTTGCAACACCGTAAGAACGTATAGACATTCACACAAATGTTTATCCTGATTGGGATTTTTTTTAGTATTAGAGCTCATAGTTCAGTGGGAAGTACTACAACTATACCCATGTCGGCAGCGAAGCAGTATTGCACTGGTATTTATATGTTTTGTTTAGAAACATAAGGGCCCGGTGAAGTGACTGGTACATGAGCCATAACAACTTCGTCTCAGGATTGACTAAGCATTGCGACAATTTAACCATCGAGTAGACCGTCCGCCTGTTTGTCACCATACTTGACTTAAAAAAATCTACTTGAAATCGAGCCCACGATCTATTGTGGCAGTCAGGGAATCCGCCACTACCACGACGCCATACCACCCTGTCATGACGTAACATGAACATACTGATTCTCCGTCTTTTGTTTCAAACTGAACTAAAACAAGCACTATAGTATATTCCTCCATACATAAAAATCAACGTTCTTCACATAGTTGTTTTATAATATTTTGTCTGGGACCATAATAATAGTTGTCCATTTTCTTGTGATATTGCGTTGAAACTATTTCCGCTGTATTAGTTTTCAAATTTCTCGGTTAAGCATTCAAGAATTTTCAATATCATCTCGAGCCATAAAGTTTATTATTATCCATGAAAATTCCATTTGAATATAAAATAGGGGTGGAATTCTAGTGGTTTTCTATGCCTTGGCAATCTCTAAAACCATGAGGTTGATTGCAGTGTGATATTACAGGGTGCTAAGGAAGGAGCGTCGGTTTTGTATGCTTTGTGTTTTTAATCAGCATTGCAGCCTTTGTCTTGAACAGATGTGGCGGCTGAAGAATATGAATTATTTAAAAATACAATGATTCATATTATTGTTTATTAGTACCTATTAATAATATTAGTTTATAAATATTAGGCATTTAAAAGTACATTGCAAAAATTCAAATCAAATTGACGTAAGAATTGACTAAACTGAAAATTATAAACAAACCCAATTTTTATCTACCCGTAAATAAAATTCACGTGACTCTTCGCTTGACTTTGAATACTAATATTATAAATACAGAAGTATTAGTAGCCTGTCTGTCTATCCGTCTATTACCCTCTCCGTTGATACGATTTAGATGAAATTACGTATGGTGTTAGTTTGTGACTCTTGAAAACATAGGATTCTTTTTATCTCAGAAATCCCGTAAGGGGGTAAAATGGGGGGTGGAAGTTTGTGAATTAACACAAGATATTTTGATCACCTGGGAAAAAGTTACGGCTATCAGGAACACGGGTGAAATCCATAAAATTTCCGAAATGCATTTCCTAAATGGTGATAAAAACCGCATCTAAATGTGTTCCGGTCTGTTGCTTCAAATACTATTTTGAGATTTGGAAGACGACGCGCGCGACGGTACGATTCCCGCCCATGAAAAACAATTGTTTCGATGAGCAATATGCACATGCGTATGTTCTGTCTGGGGATAAATTTAATATAAAAATGTATTAATGATAATAATGAATAATCTGGCACACCCTTACAGTAAAACCAGTTAACTGACATACTAGGTATACTACCTACTTTTTAACCGACTTCAAAAAAAGGAGGAGGTTCTCAATTCGACTGTATTTTATTTTTTTCTTGTAAAAGCATATATGGATATTTAAAATGTTCGTGCTGGGTAGTATTCGAACCCACGACACGTGGAAAAACGTCACACGTCAGAAAATTAAGGAAATGTACCGAGATATGATTTAGTTATCGATAGTTTCCGCCCCACAATTATTTCGTCTTACCGGGAAATCAAATACTTTAGCGAGACAAAGAGACCGGGCGGAAATCGAACCCTCGGTGTGGTGTGCCAGTCAACTAATTGGCTTGTCGGACGGTAACTAGTGTCAAAACGTCGGAATGAATCGTGAAATGCGCTTGAAACATTTCAATTTCGGTAAGGTTGAATTACAAGACGGGCCAGACGGCTTGGTGGCTAGAGTCCTTATCCGTCACAGGTCGTGGGCTCGATTCCCACTCAGGACAGACATTTGTGAAATAATAATAATTTATTTCCACAAAGTTTACAATTGTTACTTATCATCTAAACTAGGCTAGATTAAAAGTTACTTTATTAAAAAGCTTCTGCTGCCGAACTAGGAACGAAATTCCTGTAATTCGGCATACAGCACCGATTCCCCTCAAAGATTGAAAACATGAATAGCCAGCTTACAAATAATATTAGCTAATGATATATGTGGGTTTATAGGATCATAATGAAAACAATATGTTAATGTGTACTTTGTATAGTGTACCTACCATAGATTCGATTTATGTATGAATGTGTGTGAGAGTGGTAATTATCAATTTGCTTATTAAGAAACAACAAAAAATGCATGAACATGTAGACAGATATATACACATATAGGTATGTATCTTCCATATAAGTATGCATTTACAAGAAGGGGTTAAAATGTATATCATAGTGATTTCTATAGTACAAACTATCCGAAGTTTGGAACCATATGGCCGTGTGTAAAGAATTTCCCAGGTTATTTATAAATAACAAGTGATTGAAAGGGCCATGAGCTTTTATATATAGCCAATTGACGTGTGGTCTTATCAACGGAAGTGCACTTTCAGTTAACGCAGGCTTTCAGCATTGTCAGACTGGCTGTCACGAACCTGTCAGCCGTATAAGCAACTAAATTGGCAGGACGAAGTCACAGGCTCTCAAATAAACCAAGTCCTATTTATACACGAAATGTATTGTTTACTAAACTCGCCTAATCCCAGTTCTCTAGTTCGTATTAGCAAAATGAAGCATTGATTATTTTTGTGTTGTACTAGTAACGATTAGGGATGTTATGGATATTAAATTTTGGATCCGGATATGTATACGGATATATAAATACTTATCTATTGGTTTTCATAACATCCCTGGTATCGATCAAAAGGAATACCCCCTGCCTACAGTTATATGGTAATTTAATAGATAATAATTGCCAATTATTCGTAAAATTTTCACTTTATTATCTTATATTTATTTATTTTAAAATGTCAATAATAAGTAAAAAAGAAGTATAAATGGAATATATTTTTAACCGACTTCAAAAAAGGAGGAGGTTCTCAATTCGTCTGTATTTCTTTTTTTGTTTGTTACCTCATAACTTTCGACTGGGCGAAGCGATTTTAATGATTATTTGAAAGCTGGTGCTTCCCGAATGGTAACATTTCAAATTGGTCCAGTTCTGACAATCGCATCCATGAGAAAACCATATAAGTCTAAAATTAGCATTAAGTATGTGTGCGACAAATGAACGAGTAACTCATTATCATGCCAACCGATTTCGATTTATAAAAGGGTAGACTTTACAGATGGTCCCATGATCATTACAACAAGACCTGATGATGGAATCCTGAGAAAATTGGGGAAAATCCTTAAATGTGTAGGCATACATAATACACCTTAAGTAATCACGTTTAGTAGGTCTACCCATATTCACTGAGATTCACTGAAATCAAAAATAAACAAAAATTTTAACAAAAAAATCCGACTTCACAAAAAGAAACTATTCCATAACAAACTAATACGCACTAAAAAGAAAAAAACAATTGCTTTATTAGACTACTTAAAAGTCAATCAAATTATTACGATAATATAATGTACTCGTTACAATTATTGTTATTTTTGGAGGCGGTGTCAGCCAAGGAAACACTACAATATACCTAGCAATAATAATACGAGAATACTTTAATAATTAATTAAACGCATTTAACAGCTCCCCTCACGCCGCGACCCCGCTCTCGCCTCTCGCCTGGTAAAGTCGCGCGTGCGACACAAGCACATCTCACCTATAACTATGTATGTAGTTACAAGCCTACGTTGGCTGAAACCGACTCCAGAAATAACAATAATTGTAACTATATTATAATATCGTAATAATTTGATTGACTTTTAAGTAGTCTAATAAAGCAATGATTTTTTTCTTTTTAGTGCGTATTATTTAGGTGTGCAGATCACACGCGGTAGAAGTGAAAACAGAAAACAAACTGTCTCATTTTCACCCGTATATTTAGATATGTTTGTCTCTTTTTGTGTCGCTTTTTCGATGCTAGGAGTTTCAAATCACAACGGTAAGAAAAACTTAACTTCAAAAGGATTTTAACAAGTAGGTAATAATACGGTATGAGGATTCGAATAACAGCGCTGTCTTTATTCGTAACTAGATGCATTATCCGCACTCAAAAATGGCTATATAACATGTTGGTAAATGACCTAATTCCGTATGGTCACGCAAAATCCTAACGTGACTATGTATATTCATCTCTCTCCAACAGCTTCACGTAAGGTGATATTTATTTTCTCTCTTTGTTTTGTGCTGTTCGTAAGAGCCGTGATGTTGGCGAATGACGTGTCTAAAGTATTCTTCCCCGGCCAACATCTTCTGCCCACTTATTCAGCTAATACAAACTTCTTCGGCTAGCCGCCGCACGGAGGCCTCGGAGAACTTCCCTCCCTCGCGTGATTGCGTGGAGAGCGAAAGAGACAAATCATTAAGGCCGCGACAAAACATCCTCAAGCTAGTGTAATTTTCCTTACAGAATTAAAGCCCTGATCAGACAAAAAAACCGACCAGTCTCCATCGTTTATCTACAAACATGACGCTGGTGGAATTGTGTAAAATAAACACATGTGGTACTATTAAAATGAGAACTGAAAAGAATGATCCCCTCTTTTGACCTTCGGCGTTTACACGACACTACTAAAGTACAGCAATTATTCCTTTAAATGCACTTGTCGATTTTTACCAGACATAATGAGCGAACCAAACTCAATTCATTATTTTTATCCCAACCTTCTTCACTACATAGTATCACTACATAGTATAAAACAAAGTCCCTTTCTCTGTCCCTATATCCATATGTATGCATAAATCTTTAAAACTACGCAACGGATTTTGATGGGGTTTTTTAATAGATAGAGTGATTGAAGAGGAAGGTATTGTATGTATAATACATGTGACATCTCACGGGACCGCGGATAAAACCGCGGGGGACAGCTAGTATATTATAAAAGTGAAAGTTTGTGAGGATTGATGCTTGTTGCTTTTTCACGCAAAATGTATAAAAGGGATTTGGATGAAACTTGGCACATCATTTTGTTATAACTTAGGTACTGTACTTCTCTCAGGAAAGCAGGTGAAACCGTATGGGTCAGCTAGATGTATCATAGTTTGTCGTAAGAACGTAGTCTTTATGTAAATCAGGCCAAAGTGCCTTTAAAATCGACGATGCAGTCAAAGGCACGTGTCCTTTTTTTTTGATAATCCGAGCAGCTGATTGTGTTTTGGAGGTAAGATTAGGCAGTTGATGCGTGCGCGGGCCGCACGCTCCTCCAGTTTTGGGCGCACATTGCTATTAAGGGCAGCTGCAAGACGTGCAATAAAAAAATAAATGGAGAAACACAACCATCTCTTACCTGTATTGGTTCCGTACCAAACATATTTGTTGCAGAAAAAATAACTAATACTTGCCGGCCATCTTTTTTATGTTTTAAATGAACTATCAGGTGCTAGCTGCATATAGATTTTACACCCTTACGCTGGTAATACTTATTGAAGATCCTGTAACTCGTGCGGTATTTTTATTTGTGAAATTAAACTTTATAGTGTTTCCAATATTAGAAACCCTTTTAAACATTATAGAAAAATTTACTGTTTCAATTAAACATTGGATAAATAGACGAACATAAAGATAAAACTGAAACTTAATAATTTATTTCCTTAAATCGAAGGTCAAGTAAATCCTCCCAAAGGATTTATATATGGCTTTTAAAATATTCAGAAATACCCGCGGGTCCCTAAAAATACTTGGGTACGGTCGAAACTTTCTACCTGAGCCACGCTTTTTTGGTTTCCTCATTCTCGCCATATTTATAATATCATTCACATAAATTATAAGGCATCATCAAAATGTGTTCAATTTTAATTGCGTCGGCAACTGCTGTAAGTATCCACCTACTTATTACTTTTCGACAAGTATATGCAAATTACTAGGTAAGGAGGTAGTATCGTTTTGAGAAACTACATAGAAGCAATTTCGTTTTTTCATGTTATTGTCAGCTGTTGAAAATGGAATGGTGACACCTACGACACAAATGAACCCTTTCTTATATTTAACAAGACATTGTATACATTTAATTTAGTAATAAAGAGATTATTGCATAGGCGAGTCGATTGAGAGAAATTATAGGCACATGAGACTTAACAACGTCACGTCTCAGGGTCGACAATGCATTGGTTATGGCCATAGTGTTGGAAATGACCATAGGCGGCGGTGACCACTTACCATCAGGTGGACCGTCTGCATGTTTGTCGGCCCATGTGAAATAAAAAGAAATTCGATAACAAAGGAATGATCTGCCCCTGGTAGTGCTAGCGTCAAAAGGTTGAGCGCTTACATCAGATGGGACTACCTTTGTTTGTCACCCCGGTGGTATAAAAACTTACCATCGTGTAAGTTATCAAACTAATTAATAGTTACTGGCCTCCGCTTCCACCCATGGTTCCCGAGGGAAAAAACGTTTTCCCGAGATAAAGCGGCCAGAAGCAATCCTGTAAATAATAGTAAATATTCTTCACACACGATTATCTGATCCCAAATTAATCAGAGCTTGTACTATGGCAATCAGGTAACTGATATACATACTATAGGTACATTTATGTATACAGTATGTATGTATAAAGGTATACTCGCAGGCACAGAAATAACAGATATGTTCATGCACACAAATGTTTATTATTTATGCCTGTGGCAAGGCAATTAAATGCGCAAAATTTTATGTAAACCCGTGCAAACGTTTAGGTATGCGTGATTGAGACACAAACATACAAACACTTCTATAACGTTAGACGGATGAGCGTGATAATTTTTTATTTTTTTTTTATTTATTTATGATGGGATTGCGATTGACCTCAATCCTGGTGGTAAGTGAAGATGCCGCCGAAGATGAAGCTCAGTAACAATATAGTATTCAATCTTTTCTTGAAGAGCCCCAAGTTGTCATTTTCAGGTAACACAATGATGGTACAGAGATAGATAGTGATCATTATTTATTACAAATACAAATTTTCATTCAAAAAGTCAAATTTGAATTGGACGAATAAACAATTTTTTTATCTTCGGATCGTTCAGGGATTTTACTGATTTATCACCACATTTTTCTTGTACTTTGATCAGATTCCCATCATAGTAAGGGATAATATGGCCGATGGCAAACATATAAAGCCTGGAAGGGAACTGGGTGTCAAACGTAACTGCCGTAATACCAGTAAGTAGACCTGCACGGCGTAATCCTCTCGGAAACAACGTTGCAGACAATTGTTGTATTGCATTGACGGCGCTACGAGTGTCGCCCACACTGTTTACGCCGAACCATATGAAATCGGCTTCGACATTGAATCCGACAGCTTTACACAATTCGAGTACTGGGCTCCGACTGAAAACCTAGCCTTGGTTTTATGCTGAGCCATCTATACGTAGCATCACGCTATATTAATTTTTTTGTTATAAAATTTAATTTCTTCTGTTTAATTATTTGTTTATCTAATTTTTATGTTTTCACGAATAAGCTTATCTAATCTCTTTCGTCTAACAATACAATAAAAGAAAACGAATAAATATAAACAACTGAATAACATAAGCTTTTAAAAACACCTGTTAAGTGCGAAGTAGGGGCTTAGTCGGACCACGCGCAGTTCCGACTACCTAATTCCTATAAATTGGCAGACTATTGTAAACTTACTTAGATATGTTAGTTTTATTTTATAGTTTTCTAATATCAGTATTACTCATTTTTATGATAAAGAATGTTATTGTGAATAGCCCGCGGATCTGTCGGACAACATGGCATGGGGAAAGTATAAAGGTACTTGTAGACTATGGAACCATAATATAAAATAAATATTTAAAACTAAATAGCTCGCTTGGTCAATTGAAGATGCGCTGTCTAACGGATAATAGCTTAGTTAAGTACTCTACAATCGTGTTACTGTTTCTATCGATCAATTCTTTCGCTGGATTAAATTCCACTACCTACGCGAATTCATTCGACTGAGAGCTAGAATTGAGCTAAAGTAATCTTCTACTCCCGTTTTAGAGTGACCCACATTTGTTGACCCACGTTAGTTTGCTACAAGATGCTTTCAAGCGCTACTGAAACAAGACAAGCGAATTTAATAAATAACCTCAAAATGATGATGAATGACATTTCAAAGTTACCGCCAAAAGTTAATACTTTTTGTAATAAATGCAAAAAGTTAGTAATAGCGAAATGAAATGAAAAATAAAAATCCTGGAACATTATATACACACGGTCATCTGATCCCAAACTAAGCGGATCTTGTACTATCGAGACCAATTAACTGATATAATACAAATACTTCTATTTTCATAAAAACAGTCTTATATAGATATAACAAATCCAATACAAGGATGTGGTTGCAACATTTAAAGCAGACAAGAACACGAATTTAATATCAACAAAACATCTACATAATATTGCTGTCTGATATTGAAGTCGTCAGGGAAACAAGAAGAGTTGCATCGAACCTACTTACCTACGCCATATTTATAAAGCGGCGCGGGTCGACGGAGCACATATGTCGCGGAACATCTGTCTTATCCCTTACAAGTGAACATAGTAGCGCACGGGCCAACACCAAACTATAGGTTGATGTTTTTATCCATTATATTGACAGGCAGGCGCTCCACGATGCAAGGATACTTTGTAGTACTCGCCTGGCTGGATACAACAGCATCCTTTAGTTGGAAATCTGTCGAACACCTGTCGGTGTGTTCTGGCAGCTGCACTTGAGCCCCTACTACCTTCTAGGTTTCGTGTGCCACCTTCTGCTGCATCATCACTTAACATGGTGAGATTGCGGTCAAGCTTTATCATTACAAAAAATAATTTATCGCTACCTATTGACGATATTTTTTTAGCAAATATTTATTGTCCGCGAAGGATGTAAAAGTCATCAGAGAATAACACCTTTAAGTCCATAAAAAAGAGTGTATAAGAACTCCTTCATTAAATTTTTAACCGGATAGGGTTTTATTCTGATTAATGAAATCCAGTGGGAAATCGAATGAAATGAAAATATATTTATTCAAATAGGCCTATTTACAATCACTTACTACTTACAGACTATTAGTCTGACTCTAATAATAATGTAACGAGCTGATGGTCTCGTACTAACACATCCTAACTATCCTGACGTTACATAATTCAAGGATCAATCAGATATTCTTGCCTTCATGTCCCTTAGTAGAGATAGTAATTTTCTCATTACCCTTAGCTTTATAATGGGTGTTGTGTCATAATTATAAAACTCTTTAATAACATATATCGCTAGTCTAACCCACGCGTTCTAGAAAATGTCGCCCCTATATAAAAGGCCGAAGTTAGTTGGCTTTCAATCGAAAAATATGTTTCAACTACACCATCATAAAATTAACCATTGGATCACTAGATGAACCTTATAGCAAAGAGAATAGTGACATTTTTCTTATGACATTCTTAGCTGTCAAAACATGTCATGTAAATTGTGACGACTCAAGCATCCATAGGCAAAGTTTGCATTCGAGATTGCACTAAAGGTGATATTATTTATAAAAGTGACTATAATAAACCCCGTTTTAAAATAATTAGTTATTTATATGCATTATTTAATTGGGTGTAGATAATATGATAGAAAATCTATAATTTTGTACCTATAAACGCACATGATGGCACAAAGGCATTTTTGATTATGAACATGTACTTAATCTAAATTGGTAATTTAATCTTTTGTAAAAATAACTTACTTATAATATAAGTTACACATTAAAGAATATACTAGAACAAAATGTGAATTCAGAATTTATTGGAAACTTCCCATAACAAGAAGTGACATCCACACATTATGAATGTCTTATTAGTAGATAAGAATATGACATTTTGAAGCGCGTAAGTAGGCCATAAGTATTTAAGTTGGTGAAGCCAACCCTTGCATTCACTAATACCGAAGCGAGGCCTCGGATAGCCGATCTCTCACCTGACGACAAAATGAACGAGTGAGATGCTGTATCACTGGCGACCTTGCCTCATGGCCCTATGGAATCACCCCCGAAATATTTAGTACTAAATAAGTATTTATCAACTGCGTACACTGTTTTGCATTATTTAGAGGTGCCAATGGATCTGTAAGTAGGTAAGTACATACAAGAAATAATATATATAGATATTGTAACGATTAATTAAGCTTAAATAAAAAAACATGACATTCAATGTTTACATTAAACCATTCAAAAATAAAAGGCAAAACGACTATGACGTTTGTGATAAGAAAACCAGTATAAACAGCTCATAAAAAACAATTAAGAGAAATGATAGATAATATAATAATCCCTTAATGAATGCAATAAAAGAAGGATAACTGTATGGATCAGTACCAATGTGTAAATATATCTACACTACAGGTGGTTATAATAAAATATAAACAACCATGATAATTCCCATGCAATCGATTAATATTTTCAAATTGTCACACGAAGTCATTCCGATCAAAGTTCCTTCGGCACTCGATTCTCATCTCGATCAATCAACCTGTATATCGATATCGGCTGTGATCGCGGCGAGGGACACCTGCGCCGGCGCACCGCACCTGTCCGCCTCTGATTCGCCAAAAAAGAACAGTCGGACGCATCACCTGCCGCACGTTCTGTCGATACTTCTGTTCTTGAATACATTATAATACCTATATCTTTATAGGTGTACCAATTGCGTTCTTTTGATTTTTTTATCAACCACATGTTGGCCTATATTTAATTGTCTATCTATGAATAAATATCTTGGGACGTTTCTTTTGCAGTCGGCCTTTAGATCTCTAACTAATCAGAACCTGAACTATGATATCTGATCTATTACATATATTGATTGAATATGTTATATCTAGACATGTTTGTATACACAAATGTTGGTATATACAAAGTCCTGGATGGGAATCGAACCCGCTACCTGTAGTGTTTTAATCCGAGTATCTAACCACCACGCCAACGGCCCCGTTTATCGGTCATTAACGTTAGTAATTTATTTTTACAAATGAACGCAATAAGTTATACGAACATTCGCTTCAAACCACATCATTTTGCGTAACACGAGATGATAAAATGTCAGCGATCGTGTAATGACTGACATGTCATGGGGATGATTATCATTATTTGCCTGTTGCATGAAAATTGGTATAAACTGCATTTAAATTGCTTATTTTCTTGTCACACGTTGTGGCACTTTTATTGCTTTCCCACGAATTATGTTTAAGCGATACCATGCATTATGTCATTCGGACACGATGATGGGGATTCGCCATGAAGTGACCTAGTTTTCATGGTCATAAATAATTAATATGGTGGACATTGTCGCAATCTCTCACGCAGCACCAATATCGGACTGCCGGCAATCATTTCTAACAAAGACCAGAGAGAACTAAGGACCATCTGAATCTAGCCTCATTACACCTCTCGTCCACAGAAGCTATACTATGAAAATAATTGGTTATGTTCTGATAGGATTTATTTTAACAATGCATAACACCAGTTTATCCAAGTACATTCCAACTTTACGAATCTAAATTATTAATATTGCTGTTTCTGTCTATATTGACGCTATAAAATCCATGCGAGAAGCACCTGGCGTCGTTCGAACTATCTCATTACAAGTACCTATAATTATATCTTACAAGTACTTTATGATCGTAATACGAGTTATTAATTGCTTTTAGTCATCGCAACTAGTAATGTTCGAATGCGTAGGTACATATTTGCTGCACAAAACCATGGTTTTGTAAGGAACGAGGTAATGAATTTCCGTGACAAAGGCTTGCTCTGATTCAGGTCCTTTTGTAAGATCTCAAATTTTAATAGAAGTCTGTTATAGAGTGATACATTAATAAATCATCGTGGTAATCTTAAAAGTACCTACATCATGATGCTTGCATGAGGCTTGCCCCGTTCCAAATCTGAGACCTTTATATTCTGCTTTCTATTCACCGGATACCGCTTGACCGCCTGCCTGACGGTAACCATTTTGGAAATGATTTTGTTAACTACTAAGTGCAAGGTGTAAAGTGCACGTGGTCATCGGTTTACCCCTTTAATCGCATCTTACGGCACCCTACAGATGAGTTTAAGTGGTGGTATTCGTTGCCGCTACCACAATTATTAGCACCGTGGTATATATATTTTTTTTCCAATAGGCCACCACCTTTAAATTTGTTTTTTAAGAGACCATGGAATGAAAATTTTACTGTCTGCTCCGTAAAATATTCAAAAGTTCGGATTTCTAATTTAAAACCACAAACAACTGTCATACTAATTACATTTCTTTTTTACCCCCTTTGGGGTTACATTTACACTAGCGGGTGCTGTCCAAAGGATACGCACGCAATATTTTTTGTTGCGCGCTTCTTTTGTTTTTGTGACCTTGGGATAAACGTCAGTTGTTTTCGCATACATATTATAACTACATTGCTGTCTGCTGCAGTTTCACCCGTTATCAACTGACTTTAATAACTTTCCTTTGTTTAAGTATCTGTGTTATAATAACATGTACCTAATATTGTAGAATATTTCATTAATATTAAGAGATTTACAACCTTACTACATATATAGAATAGTACCTACCTACACGTAGGTATGATGTACGTTGTGGTGCCAGACATAGAATAAACAGATATATCCCTGGACATACATGTTTTTTTGGGTGGTGCGTTAAGGTATCAGTATCGTAAGAATATTCGTCTCGATGATCCGCTGTGTAACGGGATCGATCCCCCAAATAATCATAATATAGGTAACATGTAAAGTAAACTGAAAAATAAATAATAGTTTAAAAAAACTAAAAACACGCTTTTATAGAAAATCCAATTAATTTTATTGTAATTTTTATTATTTATTAATATAGCAGCCATAGCAGAACACAATTTGAGAAAATTTCAACTGACCTATAACGGTCCATGAACCATTCATGATACAGCCCGCTGACAGACAAACAGACAGCGGAGGCTTAGTAATAAGGTCCCGTTGGATACAAAACCCTTAAAAGCCTTACCTCTCAAAACAATCAGCGCCATCTAGTTTACCAACACGTAAACGCCGCCAACATGTTTTCCACATTGTTAAACCGTATCGTCGGGGATAGTGCAAATCCGCGAAACTAGCATTGAATAATTCCGCGTATCTGACAAATGTAGCCAATTTAAGTTTTCGCGGCCAAATCCCGCATAATCTTGATAGGCTGCCACCGCTTTGACACGAGTTCATTTCGACCAATCGGAAGCCAATTTCTCGCCAAGTAACAACACTGCGTATCTTTCGCTGGCAAGAATCAACACCGCGTAAGTGACTTGGTGACACCGGCAACGAGTTTGTTGTTTAATTTTGCAATAAAGCTACTGAAATTTGGGGATCCAGATAATGTTTCTGAGCCTGCTATAACTGCTACTAACAACATTCTATCCAGTTCTCCTGAGATGAATGCCTGTATTGACGCACTAAATGGATCTTCAATCCTTTATTTTTCATCAGATGACTCTGTGGCTGATCCAAATTATGCTCCATTGTCTGAAATAACAAATGTTGCACCGATAGTTTCATCATCGGCGGACAGTAATAATGATCTGATTCCTGTAAGTCACTTAGAACGTGAAGTTGTAGCTGAGTCAAGGATAGGGAAACGAAAAGCAGATAAAATGTCTTCAAAAAGGTTTAGGAATAAGAGGTTAAGAATGTTAGGTCGGGAATACATAGGTTTCAGGAAGACAGATCAATTCATACAAGACTCTATTAGACCGGCACGGAAACTTGGAGAGGCTTGTAAGTCAAGCAATTGTATTAGGAGCAAGGTGATTAACTGTGAAAAGTTTACTGAAACTGTACGATTAAATATTTTTAAAGAATTCTGGGAGATGATCTGGATTGAGAAAAAAACATTTGTTTCATCCTTAGTAGATAAAAAACCGACTAACAGAAAAACCACTGGAAGGGCTGATTCAAGACGAAGTAGTACAAAAGAGTATTATCTGAAATTAAATGACCAAAAATATAGAGTATGTTTAAAGACATTCTTAGGGACATTAGGCATAAAGGAGTGGACTGTAAGGTACTGGTTAGGAGAGACACAGTAATGAAACAACAATGAACAGAAGGGAGGATAATGCGTTGCCTACGAGTACGGTAAAAGAAATTACGAAATTATATGTAGAGCCAATAATACAGTCTAAACGTGAATTGTATCGTGTCTATGTTGAAGAGGCAACAAAAAAAACACAGAGAGTGGCTTCAAGAAAACTATTTGAAGATGTTCTAAAATATGAAAACATTGCATTGTTTCAACCAAAAAAAGATGCATGTGATCTATGTTGTTCGTATAGAGTAGGTAATATTAGTGAAGAAGAATATCAGCAACACTTGTCACGAAAAGATTTAGCTAGACAAGAAAAGACTTTAGACAAAGAAAGAGCGAAAAATGGAACACATCATCTTATCACTGCTGACTTACAAGCTGTGAAATTGTGTCCATTTTTGAAAGCTAGTGCACTGTATTTTGAAACAAAGCTCATGGTTCATAATTTCACAATTTAAAATCTGGGCACTAATAATGTAATGTGTTATTGGTTTGATGAAACCACTTCTGATTTAAAAGCATCAACTTATGCTTCTTTTTATGTTGATTATTTAAAGAATAATTATAGAAGACTGCCCAAAAGATGTCGTTATTTTTAGTGATGGATGCACATCACAAAATAGAAATGTTGTGGTTTCTAACACTCTACTGGCGATGGAAAAAAATATTGTAATTACACAAAAATTTTTAGAAAAGGGTCACATTCAGATGCGAGGTGGATTCAGTTCACTCTATAATTTTAAGAAAATTAAAAAATCGTGAAATATTTTTGCCTAGTCAGTACTCGTCCATTACCAAAGAAGTTAGACTAAATCCATCTCCATATGAGGTAGCAACAGTGGACCACACATTTTTTAAAGATTATAGTGTTAAAAATAACTTTATTTACGATACAATTCGCCCTGGGAGAGGGGTTGGTGCAAAATGTGTGGTTGATATCAGAGTACTAAAATACAATCCCAATGGTTCAATTGAATACAAACATAACTACAATTACGAGTTTCAACTATTACCACAAAGGCCAAAAAGAATTGAGCCATTTATTCCACCACAGCCCTTTACTGATAGGTTGCCAAGTGCTAGTGTTAACACTTTAGAACTATTCATTTATTTATAAGAGTAATTGAAAGAGATGTTTATCAGAGTAATTAAGTTTATAACAGATGTTTATAAGAGAAAAAGTTTATGTTAGTTTTGTTACATTCATTTTATTATTTTATTTTCAACATTAAATAATATTGTTGTTAAAATAATGATAATTTTAGAGTAGTAGAGCTCTTAGTGCAGAGTTCGTCCGGGGAAGTACTACCACCTTACCCATTTCCGCCGTGAAGCAGTAATGCAATTGTATTACTGTGTTTCGGTTAGAAACGTAAGGGGGCCGGTGAAATTACAGGCACATGAGACTTAACAACTTCACGTCTCAGGGTCGACAACGCATTGGCGATGCTCCTAGTGTTGCAAATGTTCATAGGCGGCGGTGACCACTTACCATCAGGTGGACCGTCTGCTTATTTGTCGGCCTAAGTGGCATAAAAAAAAAAAAAAAAAAAAATGATATTTGTTTAATTTCAAAACCGCGTACCTTCCTCTTAAGTTCCAATGTTATAAGTTTATGGTCAAAGCAAATACGCGTAATTGTCGTAGGGCCTTAATTATTTACTTAAATTGATATATTTTCTAGCAAGAGATAAAACACATTACTGATTACTTTTTATGTAAAAAGGAGCTTAAAGTTAATTGAATTAATAAAGTTATTAAGTTTTAACCTTCTCCTGTAAAACTGGGTCTGTTGCAGATACGCGGCCTTTACGTATGGTAGATTCGCGGATTTACACTATCCCCGACGGTATGCTTTTCCTGGATAGGTTGTAAACATAAGTATACTATTGTATTATTCCAGGACGAACACCTATCCATTACATTAAGCCGATTAGCAATCAAAATGTAGGTTCCATTTAGGATCTATTCATTTTTCCGGGAAATATCTTATTCGACATTGATCTCATAAGCGTATGGATCAGGGCTTCGATTCTGTAAGGAAAATGACACTAGCTCAACGATGTTTCATCGTGACCTCTATACTCTGTCTCTTTCAATAACTATGCAATCTTGTGAGACTCAAGCTCTCACATGCCTCGTTGCGACGGCTCGCCGACGAAGTTTGTATTACCTAAATAATCTGGCCTCAGGTCGTCTATACCACAAGCAGAAACAAAATGTAATTCTACCTCTATGGTCGAAAAACTTAAGAAATTTAAAATAATGAACACCATTCTGATTTTCTATTTATAACTTTATTATATATTTCATTGGGACGGTGGCTTTTATCACAAGTGTTACTAAAATACATGTTTCTTTACCAAGAGATCAAGTTGTACAATGTTATTTTACAAAGGAAAACTTAATTAAGGCTCCATAGGTTGCTGATAAGTTATTTATTATCTTTGAGATATCTGTCGAAACGAAAAATGTATCTTTTTTTTTCTAGACTTAAACTGATCACCATTAATGTTGGTACAAAATATAGGTTTGCATTTTTCATTGAAAAACTTTTTCTAACTCACCACTATATGGCGCTGCAACAAATCAACTTCTTTTCCATGAAACCGATCGATCGCCCATTTAATTATTGATAAACATAGGTATTTGAGTCTGCCTGGTTTTTCTAGTATTTATATATATACAGATAAAGTCAGCCTGTACGGATATCCATACTCTTAGTATCAGCAACCTATATGACGAGCCCTTAATGTACGAAATCAAATATACAACAGTGGTTTAATCCTATATAATAACGTTTACTAAAACACTAAATAAGCACTTACAATATACATATCTATAATAATACAAAGAGAGAGAGCAGATTTTGTAAGCCTGTTAAATGTGGTGGGTATATGCTATATTGTTATGCTATATTGTTATGCTATATTGTAATGCCGGGTTCCATGAAATCCCTGAACGCGAGTGATACCGCGGGACAGATGCTAGTTGTATATAAAACAGGTCTTATATCAATGAGTTTTCTTATGTAGTTGTTATTAAACATAATCAATATATTTTTAGTCAAAAATTGATATATTACTACTAATATAGAAGCAAACTTGTAATATTCCAAACATCGACATTATGTAAAGCCTTCAAATACAAGGAAACTGTCTTATTATTGAAACCAATAATCAAATACTATATTTATTCAAATGGTATGTCTATTCAGTATATTGAATTAGGTTTCTGAACTAGAATAATGTCGTGATTTTTATATAAACACACATCGAATCACATTATTATTATATCCTGATTACTTAAAAAATAGGACGGAATTACATGTTACATCTAGGACGGAATCAGCGGGTCGATTATGTGATGTAGCAATCTGTTTAAATCTGAAACTGGTAAAATATAGCAATATTGACATTATATTTTAGCTTATTCAGCTAATACAAACTTCGTCGGCGAGCCGCTTCACGGAGGCCTCGAACAGCTTATCTCTCGCGTGATTAGTAGTATTAGCGTACTAAGCGAAAGAGACAGAGCATGGAGGGCGCGAAGAAACATCCTCGAGTAAGTGTCATTTTCGACACTTATACAATCGAGCCCCTGTACGATATTTAGCCACGGGCTATGCTTTTTGTTCTTTCGCTAATTATGCAGCTGATATTGTTTTCTTTTCATCGAGAAATTATTTAAATTTAAAAAGATTGCCAATTACATAATCCACGTACAGATAAATAAAATATAAACCACTATAATTAACTAAATACATATTCACACGTAAAACAGTCGTCCACAAAGCTTATCCAAAATTAAAATCTATCATTTTTATTAACTAATAGTTACTTATAGAACCGTGTGACGATATAAAATTTAAAATCATAGCTTTAATCAGTTTGAGCCCTTTACGGTTTCGGCACACACAAAGAGATGTTCTTTGATTATTTTTATAATAGTAGATTTGACATTAAATAAAAGGTTGCTGATTTGAAATACATTCTCAAAAATGTGACCCTATTGGCTAGAGATATTATCTCCACAAGCTGTACCTACTTCATTCCTGACCAACTTATGATATGGCTGCGTAAGTTTATTGATTTATATCTACATATTGAATGGCACTATTGTAAAGTTACATGTTAATTGGAATGTGTCCTGTATTAAAGATAAATGATCAAACACTAACAAGTGTATTGAACATCCAAAAATATACGAAATCATTAAATATGATCAAAATTTAATCATTAATGTGATTTTTAAGTAGCAAACTAATCGCAAAGAGTATGTTATTTGATGCTGTACAATTATGACGTCACAACTTGCTATTTCATACAAAACTCCATAAATTCGATTGTTTTGACATTTCATAAAGAATTGCTAATTTGACATGTCAGGACACATCCCTATTGTATAGATTTATTTAGAGAGCGCTTTCTTATTTAATAATAGTCAAAAAATGCTAGATTTATAGATAACATATAATTACAGAAACAGGTACGTATAGATAGTAATATAACATTATTATTAGATATTGTACATGCTGATGGTGCACCTGAATACAAACTAATTAATAAAATTGTTTATGTGGTCACATATTCACTACACACACAAGACTTACTATTTCCTTTATCCATCCACATAGATGGATGTAGTGTGCTTTTGTTGCTGTGTTCAAGTGAAATACTTATATATCGCATTGTACCGGGAAACATTTGATTTTTCTAACATTTGATGGCATATAAATGTTCATATAATACAGAATGGCAAATAAGTAAAACTATCACATATTGCATCTACTGATGATAGAAATTCCTCAGGCAAATCGTGTAAATATTTTAGTGGCAAAAATAATACACATAATGCTACTGTGCAGTATGAGATTTAAAAAAACTCCTGTTCAAACACACTCATCGTTATTATTCCGCCATTTTGTTTCAAATGACATATTTGGTTTGACTAAATATTTCGTGACAGGTAAGTGTAACTAATGTCAAATGTGACCTCAAACACGCTAACGGTCCACAGACACGAAGTTGTTCTCATGTGCCTGTAATGTCATCAACCCCCTTACCTTTCTAACCGCATAACTAGGGACCCGCCCAGCCTTGCTACCCGTGCAAATATTAGATAATATAATGACTTCTGTGCGTTACATGTATGGCAAAGGTTGGTTAGCTTCCGATGATTTTATACCGATCAATTAATATCTCTGAATAGACTTTTGAAATTATCTATTTTTCATGACTGTCAAAATGTGTATCAATTCAATGATTTTGATCGAACATGGTGTAAATTGCGCACAACCAGCATTTGGGATGTCCGCCTTGGCCGAGCAGGAATTTCCAGACAGCATCAAAGAAGCCGGTGACCGCAGCAGCACCTACGGACGAAAATAAACACTTGTCATAAAACGAAATCCACAATGTATATTTCCCTATATATAATAATGTATTTATATCCCATCACAAATTTATAAAAATGCATGATAGGCACATACAAAGTTAGAAATTGAAGATCTGGTTTCTGCAAAAGGAATTAATCGGTTATTTATCATCAGGTCTCCACCATTAATCACTAGTACTTTGTTTTACACGAGTTCTAATTGTTTCTCAATATAAAAATAGAAATAATAGAGTGATATAGAATACCACAAAACAAATATTTGCGCGCATGATCATGCCTGCTATGTCTGGGTAGCAAATATATATTTATAAGTATGCATTTAGAAGAATAAGTTGTATAGTTTGCTGACTGATACACGTCTGGTAAATTTTTTGGCGAGTACTTTTTTCTATTTTTATTGTAAATTAAGTAAATTTCTAAGGTAGCAAACAAGCTTCTGATGGTAAACGACCACCGCAGCCAATGGACGCTTGCAACACCGTGGGTATAACTCGCGCGTTGCCGACCCCGAAAAAATCTCTTCACACCCTTCTTGAAAAACCCCATGCTGTAGTCCCTTGGGAAAAACACGGCGGGGAACTCATTCCACAGCTTAAGCGTGCGAGGCAGAAAGCTCCTTTGGAATCGCACCGTGCGAGACCAATTTGGTTCCAACTTGTGAGGATGAACTCCCCGTCGATGGTGAGAGGTGCGATGGTAAAAAGTAGCCGTGGGCATAAAATCAAACAATTCCTCAGAACACAGTCCGTTGTACAAGCGGTAAAAAACGCATAAGGAGGAAATGTCTTTCCTTTGAGTTAGCGGCTCTAAACCGCTTGTGAGCTCGGGATCGTTGACAATTCTGACGGCACGTTTCTGAACAGAGTCAAAAGGCCCAGGCTGGTATCTAGGTGCCCCCGCCCACAGATAGCAGCAGTACTCCATATGGGGACGGACTTGCGACTTATACAGGGTGACTGGTGAGATACCTTCAATATTTGAGGATGTGATAGTAGGCGATCAAATATAATGAAAAAAGATGACATTTAAAATAAATATTAAATTACTTCTTAGTAAACTTAGTAAACAGTACACCGAGAGTCCCGTATTTACCTGCGCAATTCTTGGATACGCGCAGCGCGCTATCAACACAGAATACATATTACGTACACTGTACAGCTGTTGCCTACCTACATTAAGACCTCTCCCCATGTATGATCCCCATGAGCATGATCCGTTTTCCCTTCATACTTTAATCCTGGCTTAGGGCAGGCAAAAACTGGGACTAGCGCGTGCCGCACGTGACTAGATAAACTTAAACAACAAGCACCGCGGCGTGTTTCGAGAGTATAATATCCACATTTCACTTATTTTTAGAGAAATTTTGGTCAAAAATTAAGCACCTAATTTTATTACATCATTTTAACGAGAATCGAGTACTGAGTACTCTCCATAAGTATCGAAGGTATCTCACCAGTCACCCTGTATAGTTGCAGTCGAGCTTGAGCATGCCGGGGAACCTTGAACTGCCTATGATCCCGCAGTCTCTGCGTAGCAGCCAACAGGACGCACCAACTCAACATCGGAGTAATTGTCCGTCATTTTGTTTGCGATTTGTACTGCGGGCGCGAGGAGCGGAATTTGCAAACGTCTGTACGCGGCGGCGACATCAAACAAACTGATTGTTGCGGCGCCGCGCCGACTCGCCAAGATAACGCGCGCGCCGCTTGGTGGCTATCGTAGGTATTACCACGTTTGCGTGTGTGTGTGGGACGGCGCGATTATAGGGCTAGGAACAGACGGCTGCGTTTTAATCTCCGGGTGGTTTACACTGACCGATTTCCGTAAATGCGAAAAAAAATACCTACCTATTCTATAATCGATTCGGGTCGAGAATCATTAGTATAGATACCTCCTTGAGTTTGACTTGAGTGCAAAACTGCACTACCATTAATGTAATAACATTAATATGATAACTATTATATGATTTTCTTCGGTATTTTGCTTCAGGAACGTCCCGTTGTAGTCCCTAACAATAATCCGCCAAGATAGCTGGGCTCCATTTACCTTGGTATCGTTTTTCTATAGTAAAAATATCTTGGTGGAACCTTTCCCCGTGTTCATCACTAACGGCACCCAAGTTTGAGGGGAAAAAAGTGCATATGTGAATGTAAAAAATGTATTTTCAAAGACATATTACAGTCTAATAGCTTGCTCGAAGCTTCGCGACAATATTTTCATAGTTATTGATGAATCCCATAAAACATTTCAGTGATTTTGCTAAATGATTCCCAAGCTGGTTTTTCCAGGTCATCGAGTAATTTCTTTGGATCACTCGTCACTGATTTTGTGGAATTTTTCTTATAGGTAAAAATATTACAATAATACTGATCATAAGTGTAACACGAAAAAAACTAGACCTAATGTAATTAATATACATATGATTTTACAGGAAGGTTAGGTAGGTATTTCGAAATTTCTACACTTTTCTTGTTACAAAATTTTGTCAACCAATGTAATTCGTCGGGTCTGATCCGCCCTTCTTGGGCACAGTGTGCACGTGGGCAATTTTCCACGAAGACGGGACTTGTCCTTTGGAGTAAGAAAGCGCAAAAAAACGCGTGAGTACAGGACACAATTCACAGCACTTCAGAACCACTGCCGGTATACCGTCTGACCCACTCGACTTATGGACGTCCAGAGAGAGCAGCTCTTGCCGGACCACCCATTGAGAAATACGAATTTCCGGCATGGATGGACACCGCAGGATGGTAGGCGGAGTGGTGCCCCCGTCATCCAATGTCGAGTTCGAAGCAAAGAGAGAGCCTAAAAGGTCAGCCTTCTCTATAGCACTATGGGCCAAGTTCCCATTCGGCATTCGTAGAGGTGGCAAGGACGACTGATAAAAGTTTCCCTCAGCAGCTTTAGCAAGAGACCAGAAAGCCCGACACCCAGAGAGGACGCTCGTCAGAATCTCTCCAATTCTGCCGACGAAATCGAACTTAGCCCTGATGATAATTAGCTTACTGAACTTCGGAGCAGCGTTAAATTTGCATTTCGTATCAGAGATGTTAGGGTCCTGATTAGTGCGAGCCGTGGTCCAAGCCTCATACAAAGTTTGCGTGTTACGTCTAGCTTCTTTGCAGGGCTGATTAAACCACGGCCGTTGTTTCAACCCTACAGCTACTAGCGGGTTAGAGATATATAACATACCATACCCGCTAGTATCACGTCAGCTACTGCAGCTGCACAGGTGTCAGAATCGTCTGATGCGAAGCAAAGCTGCCTCCATGGGTATGATGCTTAAAAATCCCGCAATCCATCCCAATCTGCTACATCTACTACAAGTGTAGTACCACATGAAACGTCGCCCAGGTGGCCGAAGCGAATCAGGCAGGGCGCAAGGCACGTGCGTTCGGACAAGGCAGTGGTCCGACGAGCCGCGTGGCGCATCCTCTGTAACACTTTAGTCATCCGGACGCGTTGTCAGCAGAAGGTCCAGTAAGGAACTAGTATGGCTCTCGATATCTTGTATTCTCGTAGGAGGAAGAACCAGTTGCGAGAAGCCATAGGCCAGAAGCAAGATCAAGCAGAATCAAGTAGAAGCAAAGTCGTGAGCTGTCCTACCCGCGTACTTAGTGGACCGAGAACTAACCACTCAACGTGGTGAGCGTTAGTCTCCTAAAATCACTAACTCCGCAGAAGGGTACTGCTCTATAATTTAGTCAGTCGTCGATTGCAGGTACTCGAATAATCGAATTGTGTCCAAGTCACCGTTGTGGGACCTGTAAAGGCACGCGCAAATGCGGGTGTGACCACCGTGGTCTACGCGTGCCCACAGCACTGACAGGTCCCGGTATTCAAGGCCATGAAGACGGCTACAACAAATATCGTCCCAAACGTACATACATACCCCGGCCCGCCGCACAAACTTGTGCTCTAGCTTGCACCCAGGGTAGTGTAGATAAGAAGTATCGTTAGGGCTGGATATTTGTGTCTCCGTGAGAAACAGCAGAGTCGGCTGTGCAGTCTTGAGGTGCTAGTGGACTGCATTGGTATTTGCATAAACTCCCCTGATGTTGCAAAAGTCCATCAGAATTGTGGATGGGAAAGCCGCTGGAGAACGTCTTCTGTTAAATTTTTTGACCATGTGTAGAGGGTGGTTGACATTTTAGAAGAGTCGCTGTGCCGGCAGCAGATAGGACAAGGCGCAGTACTATTCCGCAGTACCCCGGTCCCCTCAGCTACAGTCGGCCGAGTCCACTCCGGTCCCCTCCACCGGCACGACCGACTGCAACGTGGATTATACGCGAGGCGGCGGGTCAGCCTCCCTAGGTGGAGATTAAGTAATTCCAGGGGTCGGGACCCCTTCAACCTACGGGCGGCCAGCGGACAGCCGTTTCACCGGGTCTCCGTAGCCGCCGCAACAACACGCCACGCCTGCACAACCCTAAGGCCGTACTAGACCGCTGGTCCTCATACTGCCAGCACAGCGCCTCCTCGCGGAGCTCTGGCGACCTTACTCACCGCAGGAGCACGACACTACATGTAGTGTTATTTGGCTGCGATCTTCTGTAAGGTAGGAGTCTTCTGTAAGGAGGTACTTCCCCAGTCAGGCCGCTCCGAATTTGAACGGGAAATCCCGTTAAGCCGTACCTCTCATACTACTATTAGTTTTACATAGTATTACATACTATATAGTTGTACAGTGTAAACTCTTTATAACGAAACTCAAGGGACTGAGCATTTTTTGTCGTTATAGAGAGTTATCGTTATATGGAGTGAACAAAAAAAAACAAAACAAAGTGAACAAACCAACCAACTTGGGCTCACTTCAACGTTATAGGGAGTTTATCGTTATAAAGGATAACGTTATAAAGAGTTTACACTGTATTTCATTTTAGGAATTTTGCATTTCTACAACTATTTATATTTCAATGCAGGACTATTATTTATTTGCATAATCATGTCCATAGAGCAGTGTCTGGGTGTTTAAATCTCTATAAGCTAAATTTTTATAGTAATATAATTTGTATATTACTCGTCCATAAGCTATGTCGGGCTTTAGAAAAAATATATATCCCGGGACATTCTTTACAAAATGCCATCTGATATCAAACTAAGCAGTGTCAGTGACGAAACTTATCAACGGAAGTATTTTTAATTATGTTTAATCGTTAGATTATATTTAGCCAAATTTTAATAGAAAGCCTAAACTCAAGAAAAAGATAAAAATATGTCTGAAGAATAACAATAATAATAACACGGAGATAAATTCATATGTAAGAAAAAGATATATTAAGTACGCGCTATGATGGCTTGGAAGTTTCTAAAAGCAATCATTTCATTGCTTTTTTATTGGTTAAAAGGTGCGAGAACTTTCCAGACAGATACGTATTTCCTTCGGATAGTTTAGAATGATCAGGTATTTTAAGAGGGAACCGCCAAGTCCTCTAATTGATATTAAAGCACCGTGCCTTCTTTGGTTTAGCAGTCTAAGTCATTTAAAGGTAAGAAAAAGTAGTGTTCATAATTCCTGGCAAGTTATTTGTGAAATAAATGTTTTCAAGTAGTCATAAGATTTAAAAGGAATAAATTGGAATATGTAGCATAAAATAATTTTATTATTGAAACCAATTTTTTACAATACGGCAGCAATCATTCTCCAGCTGATGCAGGGAAATTATGATTGGTATTTATCTATACAGGCCACTAAACGCACCACACAGAGCTTGTACTAGGAATACCAGACATCTGAGATACTACTGCTTACATATACTAAATATACGATATTTTTTAGTAAATGCATGCTTGTATATATGTATATTGGCACCTAAACACAAAACAAACAGACATGTTCGTTCACCCAAATGTTCGTCCCGGGTGGGATTCGAAAGGTCAGATCTCTAAGCACCAAGCCAAATCTTGTGATTCATGCGATTGAGACGATATTCTACACCCCACACACATTTGGTAGAGAATCTGTTATGTTTCATTAAATCTATGTACATATGTTCTATTTTAATAAGATAAAAAGAGAAATATTTCTTTTTGCCTTGTAGCGAAAATAGTGACGTGGCTCTGATATGAATTGAATTCTCGTTATATATTTATATAAATGAGTGAGAACCGACAGAATGAGAAATCTCCTCTCACTTTTCAACTTAAGAAAAGAAGGATGATATGTCGAACTTCCGATCGGGAACTGTACTAATGTACTACTGTAATTGTACTAGCTATGCAAATTTCAACTAAAAACACCGCGCGGAACGTGTCGTGATGCGATTTAAAATTTTCCATTGCATTGATTTTTAACGGATTCTATACGATTACGATACGCTCGCGATAGATATTCGTACTCAGGGCACGGATTGCCTTGTATCGACATAACCACGAATATTTTATGTTACCTATGAACTGTCCTATCGCCAAGTGCCAAAGCTGGGGCTGTCCGGCGTGGACATGGCTGAATCGTTGAGCAGCGAGTCATCGATGTCGCCCTCTTCGTTGCGGGTTTCCTCGACGGGGTGACGACAGAACGGACAGTGACCTTTTGTCACTAATTGAATTTCGTAGTCTTCCATGTAGAATAGCTGTAGATCAAAAAAAATACATACATTGTTTAAATATAACGAGAACTAGTAAAAAAAATAAGGCCTTAATATTTATATAAAATCAACTTTAGAAATAAATAAGATTTTTTATAAAATCTGTTTTTTACACCAAATAATTACTATTCTTCTATATACATATAAGGAAAGTAGGATTCTTTTGACGCATCATCACCTCAAACTACTGAACATATCGGGATGGGACTGCTACCATTCGACGCGGATTTCTTTTTATACGTAAAAACATCATATATACTCGTATATATATGTTATAGATAAACCCGGGGGACAGCTAGTTATATAAAATATAATGGTTATACATAATATATTATACAAACATATAATACTATATATACTATAGGCAATTGTTTATACAATTATTATTAAATATTACTTTTATCATAATCATATAATTTTATTTATTTATTTCTTTTTACATTTTCTAGAAGATTCTACGATAAATTATTTTAAGATTAATTGTGTTGTGTTTTTATAAATTAACATCTTTCCGCGCTTGCTCAGCTCGTTGTTCTGAACTGAGGCTTGTGGTTCCTTAATATATAGTGTTACATTGAATTTTTCTATTGCTGAATACATGGATTATAAATAAATATCTTATGATTTGCTTAAATTTAGTTACACTTATTCATCAAAATTTATAATTCTAAATATTAAAGTTTAGGTTATTTCGGCATCGGATGGTTTCGCTTCCAAAGACTCTCCATGACAACTGCATCTCGATGTTTTATGGCCATTTTTAAGTTATATTAATATTTATAATTATATTTCAGCCCAGGGATGTCCATTGCTGAACAATTCAGACTTCCTTGGATTTCCACCTCGAACGGTCTTGAACCGCCTGCACCCAGCGGCCTCCAGCGTCTCTGTCCCACTCAGCATTTTCCGGTACGTGGTCGCCACTCGAGAACCTTTCTTCCACATCGGTTATCAGTTCTTTGAGCGACGTGGCCTGCCCATTGCTACTTCAGCGGACTGATTCTACGAGCTATGTCTAAAGGCTTCGTCTTTCTTCGAATGTTCTCGTTTCGAACCCTGTAGCGTAGCGAAATTTCGAGTATAGCCCGTTCACAACATATATGTGCAGGACCCCCAATTTAAACACTTTCAAACTGGTTGAGAGACATGAAATTCCAGAACAACATCCACTTTTCTTCTAGTTTAAAAACTTCGTGGATTCAAATTTGGAATATTTGGAGTGTTACCTTGTAGCAGTGGGGACAAAATGTAGCAGGTAGCTCAGGCAGCATGTTGCAGTACATGCGCGCTCGCAAGTGCGGTTGTTTCACGACCAACACACTCGCCGGGCTCAGCTGCAAGAGGGCACCACGGCTGCATACCACTACTGATCTCTCATCGTCCTGGAAAATTAAACATTTATATGTATCTTCACGGTCTTATCCCTGAAGAGGTAGTCTAAGGTCTCGGTGCTAGGACCCACATTCCACCAAATATATTTTGCCCAACAGCAATGTGTCTGAAGTAAAATTGTTAATATAGATTAAACCTAAGTTCTCTTATCCACTATTTATTATTTATATTACTGAGCAGGTAAATGCAAAGCTATTTGTCCGATTGCACCAGCATTCCTTAACACAGAGCAAAGAAATCAAATAATGCCTTTAAAAAGTAAAAGAAACATGAAAAATGAAATATATTGTATTCAAATAGGCAATCACAGGCACTTATGAATGGTCGCTGTAGCGCCGGTTACTTTACTGAGAAGAGTCGGCAAAAAACTCAGCAATTACTCTTTTCAAAAAAGATTTTGTACATTAAGATAATAATATGAGTGTCTTGCTGCAGCGAGCGCTACACCCAAGCATAGTAGTCATTAAAATTATCGTTTATGTTGTAGAAAGACCTTTGTACTAAAACAGTCTTAATCTTTACAATTTTTTTTTTAATTTCAGCAGGCATTTTATTAGAGAAGCGTATTCTAAGTCTTAAAAATGAGTGTTACTCTTTTTGAAGTCTATATGCAGTTGTGACAAGTGTATACTTATTTCTAGTATTTAGACAGGCCAGTTGGCTTGGTGGTTAACGCTCTGACTGTCAAACCGAAGGCCACGGGTTCGATTCCCACCCAGGTCAGACATTTGTGTGCATGAACATGTCTGTTTGTTCTGTGTCTGGGTGTAAATATCTATATAGGTATGTATTTAGAAAAAAAAAAGAGTAGTATATGTAGTATATCAGTTATCTGGTTTCCATAGTACAAGCTCTGCTTAGTTTGGGACCAGATGGCCATGTGTAAAGAATGTCCCAGGATATTTATTATTTATTGATAGAGTGCATATCAGTCTTTTTTACATATTGACTAATATTTTGATGTACAAATACTATGTACTGTGAGGCAACTGTAAGGATATCAATTCGTTTAAACTTTTCTGAGGGAAGCTCGAGAACTCAAATTATAAATGAAATGAAATATAATCATATTCTATTTTGCATATTTTTGGCGTATGAAGAGTTCTTAGTGCATTTTTGGCGCTTTTTAGTGCACATTTCAGCCTTTATTAGTGCATATTTTGACATGTTAGTGCATATATTCCGATATCTAGTCATAACACTATATAAGTAGCTTAAATAAACGAATCTAACGGTACCTACCTTCGAATCTACCTTAATCTCTAAGCTGTCTGATTTTTTTTAACTCCATAAGCTGCTAAACTGAGTATCCCCTATGTTGTGAGTCTAAAGTAATAAGAAAACTATTGACTCAGCAAGACTAAAAGCTTCATTATCTAACATTAAGCTACAGCCTAGTTTTATAACAATATTGCAAATTCTATACAATAAATTTTATATGAGATTATTAACAGCAAACCAATTTAATACTTGAGCAAATGCACCGTTTACATCGTCATAATTGTATTTCAGGCTATCAACATGAATAATCAGTGAGGTAGGTCAGCCGATAGTACAATTTCACAGATATTTCTGACATAAAAGGGAACACAGTGACTGTAACCAGATATAAATTAATAATTCAGATGTTTCTTTCTTCTCAAATAAATATCCTGGGTCACACTTTACACACAACTGATTTCAGAGCTTCTACTGTTGAAAAACAGATAGCTGATATACTACATTTTCTCCTTTTTCTAATTATATATATATACTTACACTTAAATGTATTAACACCCAGACATAGAACATATTCATTAACACAAGTATTTGTCCTGGGTGGGTATCGACCCACATGTGGCATGGCAGTCAGGGTCCTTAACAAACAAGCCATCGGCCCTATCAACTGATTTTAATTATACTGACACCCTTCACTATACTACCGGCACTCCATGATGGCCGTATTTACGTTTCAGATTGTCATAGGAAAATAAACTGTATTGCTGTGGAATAAGGTTGATTTCCATCATCATACAATTAGCTGTTCAAGTTTGCTGCTTGTTTGTTTACTGTTAGCGGATCAATAGATGCACTTTATGTGAAGGAATAAAGGTTATTTTTCTTTGTCATTGTTGAACGTCAAAACGGCCATCATAGCGTGCCGCAAGTTTAATTCAATAGCACTTTTACTTCTTACAACGACACATTTGTATTATTTGAGCCGCCTACATAAAAGAAGAGATATTAATGAATTAATCATGAAATCAGAAATACCTACTCTTGACTTAGTTCGCTCACTGCTCTCCGTTAATTTTAATTATGTTCCAATTACAATTTGTCGTTAATAGCTACACCGTGCTACCGATGACTCTGCCAATGTCATAGTTAAAACACACAACGGCAAGGCAAAAATTATATAAGTAGGAACATAATAAAAGAACACCGAAACTTGGTGTAAACTGACAGAAGCTAATGTCACATTGCAAAAACATGTTGCCATATTTAATATAAAGACGTTCAGTTCAATAATCATTCACTCGTAAATCGGGATCATATTTATTAAATCTAACAATAGTAATCATAAATTATATTTAGCTGTTGAGAAATATTTACAAAATGCATAATAGGTTACTTGAAGCAAATTAAAATAGTAATAAATGTCGCTTACGTACGTAATTACCAATGATAAAATCTCATGAATAGGATTTTTTTTATATATTTCAAGCACTAAAACTTGCTGTTTATCTCTTAGTATAGGATAAACGGAATTATTACAACTTTTTCCCCCACAATCACCAATGTATTTTAAGATATTTTAAACATAGATAAGTAAACATTAATGGGTAATTTCTTAATAAATAAAGAAGAGTTGAAAGGATTTTAGTTGTTGAGTGATTGATCCTTTTCACTGTTGTTATAGCACTATTGTTTTAAATCAGAAATTGTTCTCACTGTAAGCGTCAGTTTACTCCAGTGAATTAAATACACATTGAGGTAATTTTCTCAATCGGTGGATAAAGCCTAGATACACTTATTCTGTGATAAGTTTATAATTGTTCCTAATCAAAATTAACAGCCAGATCGTTTATGGCTTTGAGAAATCAGGACTTAGAAATACATCATTGGCGTAATATCTTAAAATATTACCAAATTCGTACAAAGTATGAAGCTGGTTGCATTCGCCTCAATATAAACAACCATGGAGGATTTTCTCACACGGCATTTTCAACAAGTGAGATTATTAAAATAATATACTGGTTATTCAATAAGTTTTGTCGTTCGATAGGAGAGGGCGTTGCCACTAGCCAATTTTTTTTTTGTTTTGTTAGTATACTCTTCATGTGTTCTCTACACTCTTCACATACCTTATGTGAAGTTTCATTTCAATCTGTCAATTCATACTTTGTTTACAAGCCATTTAGTGTCGCCGTGTTACAGTATTTGTGGATTTTGTGCGTCGATTCATCACTATGGATGAGACTTGGGTCTATCATCATGATCTTGAATCAAAACAAGAGGCTAAAGAGTGGTGTGAACCTGGTTGTTCGGCTTCGAAACTAGTTCGTGTCCGGAAGAAGGTTATGGCATCAGTTTTTTGGGATGAGAAAGGAATTTTGTTTGGGGATTTCTTGCAAACTGGTAAAACAATTAATTCTGAATATTATTGCAACCTTTTGGACCAGTTGAAGGAAAAAATTCGTGAAAAACGACTCGGTTTGCAGAAAAAAAATCCTTTTTCATCAGGACAATGCCAGTGTCACAAGAGCATTTTGACAATGGCTAAAATCCATGAATTAAAGTTCGAATTGTTGGAGCATCCACCGTATTCACCAGATTTGGCCCCCAGCGACTTCCATTTGTTTCCAGAACTCAAAAAAAATATGTGTGGCAAGCGTTTTTCATCAAATAAAGAAGTCATAACGGCTATTGAAGTGTATTTTTCAGGCCGACCGGATTCTCACTTCATGGATGGAATCCACAGATCGATTCAAGGAGGATCGTTGGAGCAAGTGTATTAATGTTCAAGGAGATTATACTGAATATTAAAGTGTATTTTGAACCATAAAATTGTGTTTTTCTTATCGAACGACAAAACTTATTGAACAACCTGTTATATGACACAGACGATTTTAAAGCATGTGAGGTCTCTGTCGTTCTCGGCTTGAGTGCGAGCAAATGTGCATTATAATTGGTACATGCATAGTATTTTTGTTCTAGTATTAAGTATTTTAACCAGGATTTTTCAAAATTATATTCATAAACAAAAATGTTTACTGCACATGAATAATACTTTGTCTTCATTTCTTTCTGGTAAGTAAACACTAGTGGTGATGAATAGGGTCCTAACGGCTCACAATAATGTGCTTCTGGATATCTACAGTTGAACCTTATTTCAAATGTAGTTAAGTTATTTTTTCTTTGACATTGTAATCAGTCAATATGCCCATATTTACCTCATCATATTTATCCAGAAACGGATCAGAGGATACGATATCATTTCTAATCTTGAGCACTTCAGAGACGTTGGCGCTCTCCGAGCTCTCCGAGACCTCCACGTCCTCCTTGTCTTCTACTTCGGGTAGTGGTGTCCTTTCTATCAGCTCCAGGGCTTCTTCATATGATATCCCTTCTGCTGGTTCAAATTGCACTAAAGGCAATACCTCTGAAAATATATATAGAACTCTTCACTATCAAGACTACACTGTGATTCAATTAATTATATATTTAAGTTATATATTAAGTTATTATTTATTTTTTAAGTTACAAAGTTATTTAGGTTCTTTCGTCGGTTTGTCCTTTATAAATATTGCATAGAACTTTTTGAATTTTGCTAACAAAATATATATAAATTTACGCTTTCAACACTTTATCTAGATATAAACTTTAACTATGCCAAATCTCACTCTTCTCCGTGCGCGCAATATGCTTAGAAAGAGAGGCATAGTATTCTCCTTACGTATAAATATATAGAAATAATAATATATCGAAAAGTTGTGTCTCGAAATGCAAGTTTTTCGGAAAATAATAAATATCCTGGGAAATTCCTTACACATCTATCTGACCCCAAACTAAGGAGAGCTTGTGCTATAGAAACCAGGTTACTGATATATTCTTTTAGGATTTTTAAATACAAGCTTTTATAGATTCCTGCGTGATGCCATGACCAAGGGAAATAGGAATTCATTTTTATATATATAGATTTAACAAAACTTTCTAATTATTGTAATTGGATGACCAAGCATTGCTCGCGATTTCTTTACTAACGTGACATCTATCGTAATCTCTTTTTTAAACCACTGTCATATACGAGTATACCTAGATACGAATTAGATGCGATAATAAAGGGCTCCCAATAACAGTATTTCTCACAAAAAATGTAACTTGAAAACCTTACCTTCGAATGACATCTTAACAGTTTCATTGCCTTTAAACACGATTAAAATAAAACGACATTTTCTGAAAATGAATCCTAGCTAGATCGATTTAACGCCCCCAAAACCACCTGCATACTAAATTTCATGAAAATCGTTGGACCCGTTCCGAGATCTTATATAATATATATAATTAGGATATTTATATATATATAGAATATATGTATATATAAGAATTGCTCGTTTAAAGGTATTAGATAGATAGATAAAGAAATAAATTTGTGTTTTCTTCAAGGAATGCTGAAAATGAGCTTCAGTGGGGACACAAATACAGCATGATAGTTACCGTGTGTAGCAAGTGAATGTGCCATCATATGTCGACAGTGCGGACACTGCGTGGCACAGAGCGGTGGCACGTGCCTCCTACACCGCCAACACAGCGGCGCCACATCGTCGTCCTGAGACTTGGCAGTACCGCAAGCCCGTGTTTTCAATATTAACAGCTCTACGCTTTCCTATAATATTAAAAACGATTTCACGTGATTACATTGACAAGATATCATCTTGACGGCCAGTACTCTTTTCCTTGTACGCTTACCACAAAACGTAAACAAAAACAGCCTAATTATATGTATTTATAAAGCATTACCATCAATATATTCTTAAAATAGTAAGTTTGGAGCTACCAATGTAATTATTTTTTACGAATCATATTTTTTTTTTCATACGAAACATAATATCATGATTCTTTCCAAAGTCCTTTTGATCACAATGACAGCTTAGTAAAAGCTGCATCAGTATTTTGATAAATTATTGATGTTTACCAACCGAGAGCCAAGGTTCTACCAAATTCATATCCGACCCAGCCGTTCGATTCAAGAGCACATATTTGAGCGAGTGACAACATTTACAAAGGTTGCCTGCTGCAGTACAAATTAAGACTCTAAATACGAATTACCTGAAAAGGTAACTAAACCTTGGCACCTTGCCTGCTGGATTCAGAAATTGAATCTGTGTTCTAATCACCCCGTCTACATAAACAATCCGTACGAAAAGATAAAAATGTGAACAACAAAATAAAATAGTAACTAACCTGGAATTTCTGAGGAATCTGAATTGCCAAAATTTTGTCCAACATCTGACGTGCTAAAGTATAAGCGTTCAGCACCCTTGCTTGTTTGGCCAAGCAAAGATATACACAGCTAACGTTTTTATTGAGGAAATTAAATGTAACATAAAATTTTACTTATGTGTAGTTAACGGATTCGTACCACAAAAAAGTACGCCAACGCAAAAACATTCTAAATCTAAGAGTATTTTTGACCCAGCATCATCGTGACCACTAGCAGCGCCACTGTAGACTGTATTAAGGTTTCTCTGTTACGGCCAGGAAACAAGAACTTCGAAATGTGTAAAGGTTGATGTATAAGCCTGTGACTGGCCCCAACGACCTAATATATCATATCTAGCTAATAATCAAGCCCGAATTTATTTACTTTTCATTACTTATATAAAATACAATAAAAGCACTTAATACGCGACTTCACCATTTCTATCGGCGATATAAATCATATATCATTTACATAGGCTTATTCGATGCTTCCAAGACTATTATATAAGCGGGGCCAGTAAATAACATAAATTAACTTCATTGAAATAGCTATCATTGACCTAATTATTATAAATTATCTTTACCCACTTAATTCCCGCGAAGTTAAGCAGAGTTCTCAGTAATGAGAAACACAGCCCACCCAAGGTATTACAAGGCCATGTGACATGTGGCAAGCATTGTAGGTGTCCCTCGGCCACTTTACTACTATTATAAAGAGAAATTACGAATGTAGTGAATTTGTGTGCATTTGAAGGGTGCCTTTTGACAAAATCTTACACTGATACAATGCTTCACCATTCCCGAGTGATATAGGCTATGTTATAAACTAGTGATATATAAGATTCCTCAGTAACGCGAGTGAAACCGCGGCACTGTAGCTAGTTATTAATAAAGGATACAACAAAGACACTCCGGGTGGTGGGTCGGAGTCGATCAAAGCGAGGATGTATCTGGCAGCATTCAGCAAAGCGTCCGTTTGGCTGAGTGAAAACGGCTCGTGTACACATCTATGCACCGACTCATACGCGTGGTATATAAGCGACAGCCGATCGTTGTGTATGTACTGTTCAACACTTGCTGATTGGTCTCTGTAAATAAATAACATCAAATAAAAATTATCGCGAGTGCAATTAATAGGGATGAGTCCTAACATGTCAAATCAGCATTTTTTATGAAATGTAATCGAATGTATGATGGAGATTTGTATGAAATAGCAAGTTGTGAAGTCATAATTGTACAGCATCAAATAACATACTCTTTGTGATTAGCTCGCTACTTAAAAATCACATTAATGATTTAATTTTGTTCATATTTGATGTTTTCATATATTTTTGGATGTTCAATACACTGTTTAGTCAATTATTATTTATCTTTAATACAGGACAGTACCCTATTATAATAGCTATATTTTATAGAAAAACGATAAACAGTTACTACCCAGGGAGACCTAGTCTGGTAATCTGTAAAACACAGACAGTAGTACAGGCACCTCTCACAAAGTTGTTTTAGTTAGGTAGTCAACTGTTTAACTTATACTCTGAATTTGAAATAGACTTTATTAGACTAAAATTACAGCTGCAATCGACCTTTATTTCTAAAATGTTGCAGGTGTAGAGTATAGCATAGTTTTGTAGGTAGACCTATTATGCCAGATTCAACCAACAGTTGTGACATGACCTGTCGATTTTATTTTATTCATTGGTGTCAATAAATGTTTAATAAATATAAACAACATGATTTAAGCTTTTGAACTAAGAAGAAATTTGAAAAGAAATTGAACTAAGGTGATCGGAAATAAATAGGTTAGCTTTTATGATAAACGTTGTAGCAGAAGTAGTTTGAATTTGTTGTAATTACAGCACACAAACTTATATGACGCTCTCAAGTGCATTTTATTTGGATGGATTTACTAACATAATGAGAATCACAAAGAATTTTAATCACAATTTTAAATTCCCGATCGAAATACTCGATCACTCAGGATACAACTATTAAATCTATAGATGAACCTACACATATCACAAGAGTAATTCATCTTCTTCGTCGATAAAAATGGCGACTGTTGCCAGCAGCACAAATCCGCCAATATCACGTTAGTTAACGATATACGAACTTTTGTTGTAACTCAACCAATTCGTCCATTGATCTTTCACAAACGGCTTATTCGTGTGACGACCCATACGGATGATATTTATAGATATATGATATTTATAGGATATTAGCTACATATTTATACTGGGGCAGCAGAGGGTAATCAAGGAATAGCATCAACTCTACAGTTATCCGATTCCATCTAACCTTTTTAATGCCATGCTTACAATTATTTTTGTTATTTTTAGCTAAAAATTAAAAAAAAGTAGGTCTTATAGTTGTCCCAGTAGAAGGGTCAGGTTCTGGCCTAGAAATATGAATGATAAAACGACTTTTCTACGACGACGATCTAAAACCAATTATTATACTATGGTACACCATTTGAATAGATGGAGACGAGGTAAAAGGGTCCACTATAGTGTTATTTTTTTAAATAGAAGCACATAAGCTATATTAATCATTATTTAAACGACGTTTAGTACATTTTTGTGGGAATAGAGACGCATCTATATGACCCATTACGGTCACTCGACCGTCCGAAGGATCAGGGGGGTTTGAGGAAACAATATCCATATTAAGGAAGATTACTACAACCTACACCTATATGTTACCAATACCAACACTTCTGAAGCTTAATTCAGCCAAGTATATATGAAAATACTGAAACTAAATAAAAAATACTTGAGAAGTGTCAAGCGACACCCTGATGGAACGAAGATACGCATTAGAATTGACCAAAACGCTGAGTTTAAGTCCAGTGTTGAGAAAAACTTGCAATCGTCTTTAGTATTAGGTCTTCAATAAAAGATCAAGACTGTGCTAATAATTACCAATTATACTAATTTATAAATGGAACAGAATTTTAAACATGTTGTATGTAGCCTTTAAATTAATTATGAAAAAAACAAACCCAATAATAAACCATATCAATTAAATTTCGAAAAAAAGTGTCGTTACAACTTTTCGTATGAAGTTTTTCCGTCTAGCCCCCTTTCACAACGCGCGATAAGGAACTTCGATCCAATAAACTCGTATCTCACTCAACTGAAACGAGGTGCATTTACGATCCCATTCCCAGCATTCAAAACGGGCCTTTGGAATTTGAGGCAACGATTTTATCGACAAACGCGTTATTTTGAAAAAGAAATGCTCTCTGTTGTAATCAATCGCCGTTTACAGCTGCAGCTACCAGAACGTAATATTCATTATGTTCCAATAAGAAACTCATAGCAACAATGTTACAATTTTCAGTATAATTTTCATCAGAATATTATTTGCAATTTACAAGCATCAATATTGATGAATTCTCAACTGTATATATCTCAAATAATACACTTAATTCTGCACTATTATTTTGCACTTCTGCACGGTCTTTTATTACTTGTGTGACATGTACAATTTCAGTTGAATTCAAAGAGAAGGAGTTACAGGCCTTAGACGAATTAAGGTAAAAGCTACTACTTACTTGTTACTATCATTAGCAGCAATGTCAAGTATTTGTATAGCGAGTAGGTGGTGCAAGTAGCCAGCGTCGCCGAACCGTTCTTCTGTAATCGCGTTGTTGACAAGGATAGCGAATACACGCATCGCTGTCGCTGTCTCACCCGCCATGTGGTACGCTGTAATCATTATTTTAGACTAATTATTTCTCAGTATACAAAGAATACAGAATAGCTATGGGGCAGAACTTAGCTATGTTATTACTTATTTCTATATACTCGTATATAAAAACGAATCCCTATATCCCTTGGTCACGGCATCACGCATGGACTGCTGGACCGATTTCGTTAATTATTTTTTTGTTGTGTTTGTTAATGTGAGGAGATGGTACTTATGAACGAAAAAATTATGAAAGTTTCGCGGAACATTAGAAAAATTAAGAAAACATAGCGAACATATAAACTCTTATAATGTAACCTTATGGTGTTTCACATAAATGTCAGTCGTTTGACAATATCGTTTCAAACAGAGGCATGGGTGGGAATTATATCAATATAATATTTTATCAATAAAATAATTATTTTATAACTTCTTGGTGCACATTTCGCGTTCGTCTGAAGAAGTACTACCGCCTCACCCATTTCCGCCATGAAGCAGTAGTGCTTTTGTGTTACGGTGCTTCGGTTAGAAAAGCCAGGGGCATTTTAATTACAGGCACGTGAGACTTAATAACTTTACGCTGAGACGCGAAACCGCAATGCGATGCCCATGGTGTTGCAAATATCTATAGGTAGCGTCTTCCTGTATATCATCAGATTCCCTAACGGCAGGTTAAAGGAACCGCCCACTTAACGGTGACAAGTAGCCAAGAGAGTGCTAGAAATGTAAAAGGTTTGTTAAAGCGGACAATATTATACGGTGAAAAGTTAAAGTTTTTTTAACTGAAAATCTTTATTATTTAGATATAACAACAGGGCTGCACCGGTTTTGCACGGGTAGCAAAAAATTATCAATAGCCGGATACTTTGACGAAGAGACTTCTCCGCCTGCGCCTGTCGCTGTGGTATTTAAGGTATTATTTAGTTGCGTTGAGATTAGTATTAAATACCTAAGATGACTAACATATTTATTAAGACAAGGATTAATACTATGTCGTTACATACCACTTTTCGAGTAAAGTATTATTTTAGAGCTAATTTGAAAAGACATGCGCTACACATTACTTTGAGTTACTATTTACGGAACGCACGCCATGGAAGCTATAAGATGGGATAATTTTTTCAGGCTCAATTCACAAAGATAATACCGGAAACTTAATTTGGCAAAATGCTAAAAATGTTGTTGAAATTGGAATTGACTATCGGATAAATATTCAAAGATATTTATAAAAAAAACCGTATGAAAATTGGTTAAATGGAACTTGGTTAAGATTAGTAATTTATATGTAAAAAAATATATTTGTTTCTTTGTTCGTCTTATTTCTCTCTCACTCATATTCTCTAATATTCGGTATTTGCAATTGATTACGATGAAACATCGGCGAGTTGTAGAGCGCCCGAAGTTCTCAGAATAAACGAATTGGGGAACTACCTAACTGCAAGCTTTAGTTACCAGATAAGTACGTGATCGACTCACGCAAGGAACTCGTACAATATTGATAAAAGAATATAATTGTGTATGCAAAAAGGTGTAAGTGATAAAAGTATTTACATTTACAGTTTTTATTTATTAAAAAAAAATATTTCATAAAAAAGTAATTAATTCTTAACGTGTTTAATTATGTTAATTGTACGGACTATCACAGATTTATCGGCTCAAATATTTCGGTAATCAGTAAGGGGACGGTAATGTTATACACATTACTGACCACAAAGTACCGTCACGTGTTTTAAACCGCGTTCCGAAGGGATCCAATCTATCCTAAAATAATATCCAAGCCTATGTCAGTCGTGAAATAATTATTAAAAATCATGAAGATCCTACAACTGAACGTGCAAACTCTTCCATTTATAATCTAATATATAAAATTCTCGTGTCACAGTGTTAGATACCGTACTCCTCCGAAACGGCTTGACCGATTCTCATGAAATTTTGTGTGCATATTGGGTAGGTCTGAGAATAGGCCAACGTCCCCCTAAATGTAAAGGGTAGTCCACACCAATTTTTATTTTTTTAATTTTTGGATAACTTTTTATTTTTAGAGTGAAACTTTTATTAGATCGTCTCAAACTTTTTGGTCTGTGTGTTGCATGTCGCGTGACGGTCGGCCGCGAAGGGATAAAGTGAAAGGCGCTATGAAATTGATAATAGAATGATTGAAAATAATTGAAAAACTGATCAAAATGACTCAATGATAATAAAAATATTGTTTTCAGTTTTTTAATATGTGTATATAATCTAAATAATTGTTAAGTATTATGTATGTCGTACTCTAAGGCACAGAGTTCAATAAAAATATTAGTTGGAGATTTAGTCAACTTTTATCATTTCCCATTATCGTTCCAATTTTCCAAGTGTAAAATTAAGATTGATAAAGCGATTTTTATACCCTTAATGGAATATTATTCCAAAAATGTTTAGTTAAATGTCTATAATGTGAAAAAAAGTTTCACTTTTACCGTGATTTCATAAAACCACACAATCTTTTTTTTATGATACAGCATAGGAAAATAAATACAACCCTGAATTTTCAACCCACTACAATCAACCCCTATTTTTTTATATGTAAATTATAAATCTGAATGTTTTTGGCAAGACTTTTATTTTTATTTTGTCATGACTTGGAATAAAAAAAAATATATTACTCTTAATTTTCCACCTCTCTACGATCAACCCCTATTTTACCATCACGATTTTAACTTTTTTTTATTTTTAATAATTACCTATAATTATGATTTTTTTCTCAATTCTATTTGATAATCCGCCTTCGCCGGTCGATAACTGATCGATTGATAGTTGACCGTTGTCACCTCTCATCCAGCAAACATCACTACTGTCTGACTGACGGACTGACCGACTGGCGGACTGACTGACTGGCGGACTGCCGGACTGATGGACTGACGGATTGATGAAATGAAATGAAATATTTATTCAAATAGGCCTTCACAGGCAAGTATGAATGGTCAGACTCTAACACCGGTTCGGAAGGTTGCTTTTACTGAGAAGAGCCGGCAATAAAGCAATTACTCTTTTCAAAATAAGATTTTGTACATAAAGATGTGTCCTGCTGGAGCGAGCGCTACACCCAGGCATCGTCGTGAGTCGATGGTCTGACGGACTGATGGACTGACGGACTGACGGGCTTATGGACTGACGGACTGACGGACTGACGGACTGACGGACTGACGGACAGACAGACTGACGGACTGACGGACTGACTGACTGGCGGACTGACGGACTAACGGACTGACGGACTGACGGACTGACGGACTGACGGACTGACGGACTGACGGACTGACGGACTGACGGACTGACGGACTGACGGACTGACGGACTGATGGACTGACGCACTGATGGACTGACGAAGTGCTGGACTGACTGGCGGACTGGCGGACTGACGGACTAGTGGACTGAAGGACTGACTTCTTCATATTCAACTTCAAATTTTTACCCTTCCTACGATTAACCTCTGTTTTTTAATCGCGATTTTTATATTATTCTGTTCCATCCACAGATTCGCGAAATTGTAGTACGATAAATTTTCATGTATAGTTTATAATAAAGTAAATGTGGCAAAACAACGTTTGCCGGGTCAGCTAGTATTAGTATAGATAACTCAAAACTACAACTGCTACTTTCAGATTTCGACCCTCCATTCCCCACATTGGCATTTCTTTGGGTATTTCCAACATCTATAAAACAGCTTTCATAATTTTTTCACGTTAAAAAGATGCGGGCTGGCTAGTTTTAATAACTGTGCCAAATTTTGATAGCATTTTTAGTGAGGAGCTGTGACAAACACTGAAGTCTCATCGAAGGTCCATTTTTATTCAATTTGGCACGGATCTTTAAAAAGACCTGTTGCAGTGCACAACTTTAGGTAGCCAGTATAGTTAAAAGAAAAATATTATTGATTGTATTTTACCTTTCTGCGCCTCAACAAACTTATTCTCGTGCGCCATGCGGTGTGCGTACAGTAAATAAACGTCGCGTTTACACTCGGAGTGTTCCCGCGCTAGTGCGAATGCGCGGGGCCATTCACCCGCCGTAATAGCCAGCTGCGCCACTTTACTGAAATTATAAGTTATAATTTATAGCAAAATTTTATTCATAAAATAAAGTAGTAGCGAGTAGTAGTAGTAGCGAGCGTGAAGCAGTAGGGAATGGTAATTCTCTATTCGTTTATATGCAGTATTAAGTTTAAATAGTAATTATTATTATTTAACAAAAACACTGTTTACCACAGTTTATCAATAAAACTGAATCTAATTGCAACGTTAAATTCGAATAGAATATTTAGGAACTATCTCCACACACGGTTACTAAAGTTAGTTTAGTAAAAAATATATATATTTACGTGTAAAATGTGGTAAACGCTGTACACATCTGTCACTGGTGTACATATCAGATTGTAAAACTTAAATTTTATTTTTATTTTGTAAGTGTTTAATATGTTACACTGTTGATGTGTCTTATGCAATAAATAAATAAATAATTCTACACTAAGACCTACGCAATTCTAATAAGGAAACCAGATAACTGATATACTACATATACCAATCTTTCTTTTGATTACCTATTTGAATAAATATTACCATGTTCATGTGACATGTTCACGCACACAAATGTCGGTCCTTGATGGGAGTAGAACCCTCGACCCACAACGTGATAGTCAGTATATCTAACCACCGCGCCAACTGGCCTGTCGCCTCTCTAAATAATTACTCAACTATTGACGAACGAGATTAAATTCTTACGATAAGCTGCTTTTTTGAGTAAAAGACAAAAGGGTGGTATATTGAAGCACAGAACACAGATTACTTTACATTTTATTGACAAATATTACTATAGTGTTGTAATGGATAAGAACCTGTAGTCTCCAAGTCGTTGGTAGACATCAGCCGCCGTGGCTGGCTCTCCGACAGTGACTAGAGCCTCCGCGACGTGTCGCAACGACTCGCTCGACCCTTTGTCCAGTCTGCGGGCCAGTTCTATCAACCTGGAATATTACAATAGTAATAATAGTAATAGTAAAATGTATTGATAAGTCAAATCAGATAATTTTTATACGTGAAACCTTTTACATTTTTTAATGAAATAGCAAGTTGTGACTTCATAATTGTACACCATTAAAAGACATGCAATTTGTGGTTAGATCGATGGTGAGATTGCTTCAAAATCATATCTATACAACTGCATAAATCTGTAGGATCTATCGATACATTTTTTTTTACAATTATATAATATTTACGCCAATCCAACTACACAATTTTAAAAATATTGTCCGTCTGTATTAGTTTTTTTAACGATTTGACCGATCTTGAAGAAAATTGGTATAACAAATATAGCTAATTTTGCATTATGCACATGTGCTTTAGTACGGGGGAGGACAATGGGTTATTTTTATATTTTCTAATGATGATGAAAATAGTATGAAATTAGCTTTAGTGTGCGACGGTTGTTTTTTATTAACAAATATTTAATTAACTAAAGATTTCATTTCGCAATTTGATGAAGATTGGTATGTGACCCAAGACTGTGTCTATCTACGTAAATGACACTAGCTGAACGGTGTTTCATCGCGACCTCTTTTGTCTGTCTCTGTCGTTATCTCCGCAATCACACGAGACATCCGCTCTCCGAGGCCTCGGGGGACGATGGTTGTTCTAGCTGAATAAGCTATTATGGGCCGGCAATCTACAACTTCCACAGAAGTAATTTTTTGACGTGATTAATTTGTAGTCTCGATACAACTATCAAGTGGCCGCCCGTAAGTTTGTTTGCTCTAGTGGCATAAAAAAAATACAAAATAGGTTATAAGTTAACAATATATCAAACGACAGCACCTGAACGAACGCCATCTATTGAAAATATTTTTTTTTTTTTTACCACATAGGCCGACTAACAAACGGACGGTCCACCTGATGGTAAGTGGGCACCGCCGCCTATGGACATTTGCAACACTAGGGGCATTGCCAATGCATTGTCGACCCTGAGACGTGAAGTTGTTAAGTCTCATGTGCCTGTAATTTCACCGCCCCCTTACCTTTCTATCCTAAACACAGTAATACTAGTGCACTACTGCTTCACGGCAGAAATAGGAAAGGTGGTAGTACTTCCCCGGACGAACTCTACACTAAAAGCTCTACTACTCGAAAAATCCTATCTGAAGTGGTAGTCATACAAAATTACCAAATTATATTTTTGGCTGGATATTTTCAATTTTCTTTATTCCTAAACCATTCCAAAGAAAACAAAAAAGAAATTAATCTAATCGTTCGAGCCATTTACAAGTTTAGGCGAGATTGACGCACGGCAATTGATTTCAATATGCAACATGTTACAAAATACCCCGCAAAAAAATATAATTCATGTCAGGGAACCAGATTATTTAACAGAAAGGCCTACGTACCTATTTTACCTAATAATTATCTACTATAATAGTTTTTTTATTTTTCATTCATAAATGACTATGCTACTTCAAATTGAAGATAAAAATGTATGGAAATAGCTGCTCTCTGCACAGTGCACCTCTAATGCATGTTTTTGAATGTTAGCTTTATTAAGTATTTTGTAATTGTTAAATATAAAAATATGTAAAATTGATGTTATAAAATAGCCAAAAAGTCAGAATAGATAAAAAAGAATTTAATAAAATAAAAAAGAATGTAACCTTGCTGAGTTTCTTGCCGGTTCTTCTCAGTTGAAGGCTGACTTCCGAACCGGTAGTAGCTAAAGTAACTTTAAATTTGACCTTCATAAGTGCCTTCTGAGGGCCTTGACTGAATAAATGGTTTTGAATTTTGAATTTTGAATACAAGGATGTCATTATACTCAAGTACTGGCTTAAAAAACGTCAAGTTGGAAAAAAAATATGGTGTCAATTTCAAATTCGATATCCTACAACTGTTTCGAGTTATTCTTTTCCACAATTTTTTGCAAAATAACGATGCTTTCTAACACGGAATATTACGATATGATGTTATGCGTAGGCCATGAAGATTTATTGATTTATTTAGGCAACGATTTATCGATGGTAGACCCCCCACTGAACAGCGACGACTGCCTTCATACCAGTGTTTTCTGAACATGTCAAGACGGACTAACATTCCACCGGCTCTTTTTATCGGTCTACTGTAAGTGGACGTCCAAGCACAGTCAACGCCAGGCAGGCTGAATTAGTGTTAGAGCATTTTGAAGAAGAGTCGACCACAAGTACGAGGCGAGCCGGAAAAAGATTCGGTATAAACCATGTTGCAGATTGGCGAATTCTTCGTGACGACAATCATCACCCTTATCACTATCGCCGTACGCAGGAGCTGATACCCTCCGATTTTGCACCCAGGAGGAACTTCTGCAAGTGGTACCTCAGGCAGTTGGAGGAATACCATAATTACGTAAACTATGTTCTTTGGACGGACGAAGCAACATTCACGAGGTTAGGACTTTCAAATATGCATAACGATCACGTTTGTGGGCTCGCGTGAATCCACATGCTTCACGGCGGCAGATTCCAACACCAAGCGGCCTTTATGACGGGCATGTCATCGGTCCCGTCGTTTTGCCATCACGTCTGAACGGTAGCAACTATCTAACTAATTTTTACAATCGGAATTCGAAGAGGCGATTGACGACTTTCCTGTGGCTGACTGGGATTACTTTAAGAATCAAAGAAACATGGTGTTATGTGTTAGTGTTGTTATTGTTAAATTCAATCGTTGTACATAGGTATGATTCCATTTTTTTAATACGCCGAAAATACCATGGTTCTTGAACTTTTCAGTGGCTCTGTAGATTTAACCTTGTCTCAAATTCTATTGTCTACATTCTACCCTTTATTTAGTCAACAAATTAGTGATTACCTACGTATTTTTGCCTGTCCTAAGCCAGGATTAAAGTATGAAGGGAAAACGGATCATGCTCATGTGGATCATACATGGGGAGAGGTCTTGATGTAGGTAGGCAACAGCTGTACAGTGTACGCTGCGCAGGTAAATACGGGACTCTCGGAGTACTGTTTACTAAGTTTACTAAGAAGTAATTTAATATTTATTTTTAATGCTATTCTTTTTCAGCACATATGATCGCCAACTATCACATCCTCAAATATTGAAGGTATCTCACCAGTCACACTGTATATCATTTGGCGATCAATGTGCTACATCAGGTAAGGAGAACATTAAACGTAATGAAATTTTCTTAAAATTTAGTTTTTTTTTAGGCGTGCAGCACCAATGACTTGAAGTTCTTACAAACGTACAGCTTGCCAGCAGTCGGATGGCAGGTTCGATGCAGTCATGTCAACTGCACTCACACAGACTGCATAACTAAATGCATGAATGGATGTTACTTATAATGTTGCATGACAGTTCTTGACTGAATATGAATGTACTTATTTTCTTTATTGTCACAAATTTCTTTTTGCTATCTTCAGCAAATAAATTTTATTAATTATTCCATTTAGTCTTTCCCTCGTTATTATCATTTTTAAATTTATCATAAAAAAAAAAAACTATTTTTAAATATAAAAATACTTCCCCACTGGCATCGGGAACCAGGTCCAAGTTAACGGTGGTCAAAACTCCATAGCAAGGAACTTCCTGAAGTATGCGTACCGTCTCTATGAGCACTGCTTTTTAAATCTGGCCTTTGAACTAGCCACCTAACGCGAGAATTTTTATGAGTTTTTCGAGGCTCTTGACCATTAGGCCATGGGCGGAAACGACTATTGGAACAATGATTGACGTCTCAAGGGCCCACATGTCGACAACCTCGTGTGCAAGATCAAGATACTTGTGTTCTTTATATTACTCCACCTTCACGAGTATCTCGTCATAAACACGTCAGTAACACTAACAATCATTGCGCGGCGCTTATGGCGATCTATTAATACAATGTTAGTCATATTGGTGACAATAGTCCTGTCAGTAAGGATTTTTATTATTAGTTATTAGTAGACTAAGAAGAAAGACTCACATGTCTCTTTTGCCTGTCTCTGCCATCAGCTGGGCGGCTCGCTTGACGTCCCCGGCAGCCAGGTACATCTCCGCGGCTGCTCGCGGCTCGTTCATGTGTCGAGCCCAATCCGCGCGACGTCTCGCCAGCGCGGTCACGCCCTCACCTTCGGCTACGTACTCCTGGAAAATTTATTATATTTTTTTACTGAACATTCAATGAAGCTCTCGGCGTAATATTATTTTTAAAAAAAAATTTAGTAATTTAGTAGTGATAAGTGTCGTTACAAGGGCTATACGTGCCCAAAGTGTGGTGTAAAGGGCATTTAAAAAAAGTGTTTGGTACCTCTCATGTCTCGCCGTGCGTTTATCATGTCGATTCTAACGAGGAATGCAGTGGTAACCAGTCCCAGGACACTATGTGACGAGTGGCAGAATTAAATATAAGGTACGTAGCTGATAAGCCTATTCAAATTGAAATAGTTTTAGTCAATTTATGAAAATGGAACTCGGTTCAGGATCTGGCAGCATTGCAATTTCAGATACCTTGTACTCTGAGAAGTTCTCACAGTACTAACTAGAAAATTTCAATGTAAAAATGTGTTAGTACAATGGACATAAAATCTCGCCATTAGGATTTTTTACAATAATAGCAAAATTTTATAATATTATTTTTATATTTCGAAATTAGCCTAATCTGGAGCGCCGCACACGCGCAAAGTTGCCAAATCACGCAAGGCAGCGCGGCGGCGCTGCACGCGGGAATACGCTCTATGCCTATGCGCTATTGCCGGCTGTCAGTTACTTTACGAATAGATTCTCAGTTTTTCTTCTAAATATGTATTAAAAAATAGTTTGTGCGCGACCATTGTGTTAAAAAGAAACAATAAAGTATATATTTTATTAAAAATTGTGAAATGACTCTCGAAATGCGTCCCGAAGTGGGGCCACCACGTCCCGAAATTGCACTTACTCAAAAATGTGTTACGAAAAATAAATCTTTTACGTGTGTTTTTAAATCTGAACAATATTTCAAAACACCTAGGTGCGGATGTGAAAAAAGCAACAAATAAAATAAAGGGTAAGCTCTAGTTTGACGTTTTTTTTAGTGAAGCCCCACAAATAAATACAGAAGGAGGCGACCGCTATTATGTTCGGCGTGAAAAGATTCCATCAGTATTTGTACGGTCGTAGTCAACCACTCATATTAAATACCGACCACAGGCCTTTTGTTGGTAACAACAGCGCTAAGACTCCAGAGATACGATATTACGTTATCGGCTTATAATTATGTAGTACGCGCCCCGTTAAAATTCACACACGAGTCGAAGTGACCGATAATAATGTCGATATAGATACCTACTATGCACATAAGTTTTTAGACGAAGCGTCGCCAGCTACATCCGTACACGTCATAATGCAGGCAACAGAGCACGATACGGTGATTCAAACTGTTATTAGGTATATGATACTGAGGCTGGCCTCGAAAAATTATTTGTAAATTTGTTTGCCTATTTTCATTGCATTGTCCGTCAGTCCGTGAGTCGGTCATTCCGTCAGTCCGTCAGTCCGTCAGTCCGTCAATCCGTCAATCCGTCAGTCCGTCAGTCCGTCAGTTCGTCAGTCCGTCCGTTAAGTGAATTACACGACACCTATTTCGGTATAATTAAAACTAAAAGTAACGCGCGAAGTAGAATGTGGTGGCAGGGCATCGACGGAGACATCGAGAGCTGGATCGGTTCGTGTTCAACATGCGTGAATGTGCGCGCACCACACCCCCGCGCCCTGGCCGCCGCTCCTTGGCAGCACGTGCACATGGATTATATGACTGTGGGGCAAAGGGTATATCTCGTGCTTGTCGACTCCTACAGCAAATGGGTAGAATGCCTACATATGCAGGATAGAACTTCTACTAAGAACCTTATAGTAAAGCTAAAGCGCATAATGTCAACCTTTGGTATACCCAACGTGCTGGTATCATGTACATAGTGCTAATTTTATATATTTTGATACTAACAAGTTTGTTAGTAAGTTAAAATTGAAACAGGATACACTGTTTATTCCAAAAAAGCTTAAGAAATTGATTGCGTCACTTGTAGCATATAATATTAATAGGATAAGGGATAACTCAGTAAAAATAAGTAATTTTAACATTAATATTCAGAATAGTTCTTTAAACAAAAACTTTTGACAACAGAGAAGCTCAACAGTTCGATTTTTGTAATACATCAGAATATTAATCGCTTCTTTGGCAAAATTCTAGATATTCATTTATTGTTAGATAAAATAACTATAGACATATTATGCTTTACAGAGACATGGTTGAAACCGGGCACTATGCTTTTTAATATTAAAAACTTTACAGTTGCCAGTATATTCAATAGATTATCTGCAGAAGGTGGCGGCACAATAATTCTTATAAATAATAATATTAAATTCAAGGATCGGAAAGATATTTGCAGCCTCTCTGTTGAGCGTGTTTGTGAGGTGTCTTGTGCAGAGTTGCAGAGCTATATTATTGTATGTGTTTATAGGCCACCGGCATCAAATTTTTTATTGTTTATCTCTATAATAGAAGAGATTCTTCGTAAGTTATTTAATAATTGTAACAAGTCAATAGTTCTATGTGGCGACTTTAATGTAGATACTCTTAGTAATTCATCTGAAAGTCGGAATTTAGTTGCCTTATTCAAATCATTCAACTTAGATATATTATTTAATGAGTCAACAAGATCTACAGCCACTTCGGCTACTTGTATTGATAATATATTAACTAATAGTAGTATACTAGGGAAATCGATTATTAGTGGTGTTCGCTCGGATCATAAGGCTCAATTAATAGAATTGCCATTTAAAAGACAAGTATTTAAAGTAACGAAAGTAATTAGACCTACTTCTAAGGCAAGATTAGACAACTTTAAGAATAATTTAGAACTGAAACTCTGTAATACAATATATCATAGTAATGAGCCCAATGTCTTGTATGAAGGTTTATTGTCCGGGATTTGCGATAATTTTAATAGAGCCTGCCCTACTAAAATAGTGAAGGTAAATAGTAAAATGGGATTTAGTGACTGGGCTACTAAAGGTATTCGTAAGAGCAGGGATAGGTTGTATGAACTTTATCATTTAAAATCTCTAACTCATAACGAGGAATTTCATAAATATGTTAGAAACTTTTCAAAAACATTCAAGTTAGTGTGTAATCAAGCTAAATCTTACTTTATATGTAATAAAATAGGTAATGCGAATAATAAAATAAAGACAGTCTGGAATGTTATTAATACGGAAACTGGTAAAATTAGAAATAATAATGAACAGGTAACTCTTAAAATTAATGATAAAATTTTAACGAATAATTTAGATGTAGCCTGTGCTTTCGAAAACTTCTTCACGAGTATACCTGGTAAAACTACTAAAAGCCTTAAATCATGTCCTATAGTAGCGGAATCTTTACTCAAACAGCATATTCATAATATATTTCCTAGTTTTAAATTTGAGCATATTAATGCTAGCGATATCTTAAATACTTTTAATTCGCTCAATATGAAAAGTACTGAAGATTTATGGGGCTTATCAGTAACAATCGTAAAATCAATAATAACAGTGATTGCACCGGTTTTGTCAAATATTGATATATTGATATGAATGTATTGATCAGGGTTGTTTTCCTGATTTGATGAAATACAGTAAAATAGTACCTATTTTTAAGTCCGGTTGTAAGGAGAATCCTTCTGATTACAGACCAGTTTCCGTTCTGCCAGCACTTAGTAAAATTTTTGAAAAACTGCTGCTTAATCAAATGTTAGGTCACTTTACTAAGCATAAGATATTGCATGGTCATCAGTTCGGTTTCACGAAGGGAAGATCTACATCCGATGCGGCAGCAGCATTGCTGAGACACATTTATGGCGCATGGGAGGATTCTCAGGATGCGATTGGCATTTTTTGTGATCTATCCAAGGCTTTCGATTGCGTTGACCACCGTACGCTACTTCTAAAACTTGACTACTACGGAATTCGTGGAACTGCTCATGATCTTGTTTTATCTTATTTATCAAATCGTCAACAAAAGGTAGGGATTACTGGCACAACATCCAAGGGCTCTTTAGTCGAAATGGGGGTACCCCAGGGTTCAATTTTAGGTCCATTTTTGTTTTTAGTCTATATAAATGACTTGCCATATGTTGTAAATGATCTCACAGATATTGTCTTGTTTGCTGATGATACATCATTAATTTTTAAAGTTGATAGAAAAGACAAAGATCTAACTAAAGTTAATCATACTATGTCAATTGTCTGTGGGTGGTTTGCTACAAATAATCTATTACTAAATTCAAAGAAAACTAAATGCTTAAGGTTTTCTTTACCGAATGTAGCACAAGTAGATAGCCAAATAATAATAGATGGGAGCCATATTGATCTTGTTAATAAAACGGTATTTTTGGGTCTTACATTAGACAATAAATTGCAGTGGGGACCTCAGGTTGATACTCTAGCTGGTAAGTTAAGTTCGGCTGCATTTGCTGTTAGGAAAATTAAACAATTGACGAATGTTGAGACAGCCAAATTAGTTTATTTTGCATATTTTCATAGCCTCTTGTAGAATCAATATTTATTATACAAAAAAGAGCAATTCGTGCAATTTACGGTATGGGTCCCCGTGAATCATTAAGAGATTTATTTAGGGAAATAAATATAATGACATTGCCTTCATTATATATTTATGAAAATATAATGTTTATACGTAGAAACATAGGAATGTTTGAGTCAAAATTGGATATCCATAATATTAATACAAGACAAAGGGAGAAGTTAGTTGTTCCATATTTTAGACTAACTAAAGTAAACAAGTCATTTCTTGGTAATTGTGTTCGATTTTATAATAAGATACCGCTTTCAGTAACCAAAATGTCTGATCATAAATTTAAAAATTATATTAGGAAAGTTTTGAAAGAAAAAGCGTATTACAAGGTGGTTCATCATATTGAAGATAAAAATGTATGGAAATAGCTGCTCTCTGCACAGTGCCTCTCTCTTTTACCGCTAATTTTCTTGTTTAAGTTGTAAGTAATTATTGTCATTTTCTATTTTGTAGTCTTGTTATTTCTTTTTTTTGTTTTTTTTTTTTTGTTTTTGAATGTTAGCTTTATTAAGTATTTTGTAATTGTTAAACATAAAAATATGTCATCATCATCATCAGCCTATCTCCGTCCACTGCTGGACATAGGCCTCACCTAGGGCACGCCACTGAGCTCGATCTTCAGCTCTTTGTTTCCAACCGCTGCCAGCCAGCTTGCGTATATCATCGCTCCATCTAGCTGGAGGGCGCCCTACACTACGTTTACCGAGCCGTGGTCTCCACTCTAGAACACGTCTACCCCAACGGTTATCGGTTCTGCGACAGATGTGACCAGCCCACTGCCACTTCAGCTTGCTAATCCTTTGAGCTATGTCGATAACTTTGGTTCTCTGACGGATGACTTCATTTCGAATTCGATCCTTCAGAGAGACTCCGAGCATAGCTCTCTCCATAGCTCGCTGAGCGACTTTGAGTTGGTGAACCAGTCGCACCGTCAGTGTCCACGTCTCGGCTCCGTAAGTCATAACAGGTAGGACGCACTCGTTAAAGACTTTCGTCTTTAGACATTGGGGTATGGGCGATGAAAAGACTCGACGAAGTTTTCCAAATGCTGCCCACCCTAGCTGTACTCTTCTGCGAGCTTCCTTCTCGAAGTTGTGTCTACCCAATTGCAAGATTTGCCCAAGGTAGACGTATTCGTGAACAACTTCGAGAGGAACCCCGTCAAGGGCAACCGGTTCCGGAATAACATGCTCGTTGAACATGATCTTGGTTTTATCCAAGTTCATCCGGAGACCGATGCGTGCAGAAGAATCAGCCAGGGTAGTCAGCATGAATTGGAGATCTTGCACGGTTTCAGCCATGATGACGATATCATCCGCAAATCTAAGGTGTGAGAGGTACTCGCCGTTAATATTTATGCCCCGTCCTTTCCAATTTAGGGACTTGAACATATCCTCCAGAGTGTTAGTGAACAATTTGGGGGAAATAACGTCCCCTTGTCTCACTCCTCTATGTAAGGGGATATGTTCAGTCTGCTGATTTTGTACTTGGACGGTCATAGTCGCGGTGTCATACAGTCCTCTCAGCACTTGGACGTATCGCCAATCAACTTGGCACCGTTGCAAAGACTCCAGAACAGACCAGGTTTCAACGGAGTCAAAGGCTTTCTCATAGTCCACAAACGCAAGGCACAGGGGCTGGTTATACTCTTCGGTCTTCTGTATAACCTGCCGCACTGTGTGAATGTGGTCTATGGTGCCGTATCCTCCTCGAAACCCAGCCTGCTCCGGAGGCTGAAACTCGTCGAGTCTACGCGCGAGACGATTTGTGATGACTCTCGAAAACAGCTTATAGACGTGGCTCAAGAGTGAAATGGGTCGATAGTTCTTCAAAAGGGTTTTGTCACCTTTTTTGAAGAACATAACGACCACACTCTTACTCCACGCCTTCGGAGTTCTCCCCGAAAAGAGGACGGAATTAAATATACGCTGAAGCTGAAGTAGCGTTGGAGTTCCACCAGCTTTTAGGAGCTCCGTTGTAATTCCATCCTCCCCGGGGGCTTTTCCGTTTTTAAGCTGTCTGAGAGCCATCATGACCTCGTCCAGGCCGACCTCTGGCAGATCCTCGGTGTAATGGCGGGTCAGAGTGGCCCTGGGATCCTCGGGATGGGGTTGAGGACGAGACGCTTGCGAGGTATATAGTTGGCCGTAGAAGTCTTCCACCTCCCTAAGTATCTCCGGCTTAGAAGCGACGAGATTCCCGCTCGATGTGGTCAACTTCGTCAGATGGCTTCGACCGAGCTGTTGAACAAAGACTCTAGACCCCCGGTTTCGCTTAATCGCTTCTTGAATAGAGCGTGTGTTGGAGCTCCGGAGGTCACGTCTTACCAGCTGAGAGATTTTTTTGTTCAAAGCTCGTTGATCTGACGTAGTGACTGCGGGATTTTCTCGTCGCTTCTGCATTAGCTGCAGAGATTCTTTTGAAAGCTTAGACCTCTTACCGGCACCTCGCGTCTCGCAGAATTTCTTCCCCTCCTCCCCGAGGATTCCTACCACTCGGTCGAGATCCTGGTCGACATCAACGTCGATTGTGGTTTCCAAGGCAGCGAATCGGTTCTCCAGTTTCAACTGGAACGTTTCAGACCCAACCACGGATTGGAGCATATTAGGCCGGAGCGTAGATTTCATTAGACGGACTCGTTCAAGCTTACAGTTTATATCTAGAGTGCCTCGGACCAGTCGGTGATCACTTCCGGTTTTGAACCTAGTGATCACTGAGACATCTCTAAATATACGCTTTTTGTCCGTCATAATGAAATCAATCTCACTTCCGCCGGGGTTTCTTCTGAAAGAAAGAATTCATCAGAAAAAACCCTTCTTTCTCCAGGAAGTTGACGAGCATTTGCCCCCTATGGTTCCTGCTTCCAAATCCGTGTGGTCCTACTACCGATTCGCCGCTTGTTTGTACTCCCACTTTAGCGTTGAGATCCCCCATGACAACGTTGAAGTGGGCCTTTTGGGTGGTGTATAAGGCCTTGGAAATGTCCTCGTACATTTCCTCCACTTCATCATCCGAGTGTGCCGAAGTCGGCGCGTATACTTGGATAACCTTGAGGCTATACCTCTCGGTGAGTTTGATCACAAGATACGCTACCCTAGTCGACACACTGGAGATTACTATGACGTTGTCAGAGAGGGCCTTGTGTACCAAGAACCCGACGCCGCCTTGGGATGGTTGGTCTCCCTCTCTGAAGTACATAAGATGGCCTGATTCTAGGGTTACAGTATCCTCCCCCTCTCTTCGGACTTCACATAGCCCCAAAATGTGCCATCTTATGTTCCTCAGCTCCTCTTCGAGTTGCGCCAGATGTTCGTCGAGCCGTAGCGTGCGTCCGTTGTACGTAGCCAGAGTCAGTCGGTGTTGGCGGCCTACCGTAGCCCGGGGATTCTTAGCACCCCCTACCCCGCCGTGACCATGACCGCCGCCTTGGCCAGGAATAGCGGGGCGACCGGGAACTGGGGGCCGTTGTTGTGGTGTGCTACCCATGATGGTTTATGCCCGTAATCACCACACGCTGGGCAGGCGGGTTGGGTGATCGCAGAACGTAGCTCTCGCACCGGTGACGCTGCTGCCCGTCACCGGCCTGTGCCATTTCACTACGTTGTTTAGAATGGTTATACCGCCATTAGTCGGTCGCCAGAGCCTCGTTCGCTGGTCGGCGTGTAAATATGTAAAATTGATGTTATAAAATAGCCAAAAAGTCAGAATAGATAAAAAAGAATTTAATAAAATAAAAAAGAATGTAACCTTGCTGAGTTTCTTGCCGGTTCTTCTCAGTTGAAGGCTGACTTCCGAACCGGTAGTAGCTTCAGTAACTTTAAATTTGACCTTCATAAGTGCCTTCTGAGGGCCTAAACTGAATAAATGGTTTTGAATTTGAATTTTGAATTTTGAATGACGTCAAGATTAATTCTAAAGAATTTAAACCGTTTTGCTCTTCCAACGGTATTAAATATATGACGTCACCCATTTATCATCCCACAGCAATGTTCAAGCCGAAAACTCGGTAAGAACATGTAAAAAAATTTTGAAGTGTATTCTAAAAGACAATCTACCGCTGTACCAAATAAGTGAATTACTGCTATGTTAGTTGTTTAATTTTAGAAATATTGTGCACTGTACCACTGGTGAAACACCAGCTAAGCTAATGTTCGGTAGAAACCTGAGATCCCGTCTTGATTTAATTGTACCATCAAATGAAATTCATGTTGATTCTGCCGCAGTACACGGAAAACGGCAATTATCTGTCGGCGATGTCGTTTGGACCCGATGGTACAGCGCACGTAAGGAAACTTGGATATGTATAATCTTTTTGTTAACAATTTTGATATTTGCTGTATTACACATGTGGATCATCAGATCATAATTAAGTATACGGGTAACAATCAGTCAGCAATCATAAATAATGATAAATGTGTCATCAGTTTTAATCGCCCGGACAGAAATTTAGTTTTACCAAACGATTCGAGTGAGCAACAGGCTTCTAGTTCTAATTCACCCGTGGCCACTGAAACTAATGAAGCAGCAGTAGCACCAGATGCGGAATGTGTCGCAGATGATGATGATGGTGGATTGTGGTAGATTATAAGCAATACTTTTAAGGCTTGATTTTATAACGTGTTTAAATTAAATTATAAAAGGAACCTTATTATTATTGTCACTAGGTTTCAAAATCTAAATGTGGAGGAATGATGTATATATGCAGCGCGCTGCCGCTCGGCAGCGGCATTAATAAACTAGTATCCGAGTAAGGGGCTGTCTCCACGAGCGAGAGAATCGCGGCGATAATATCGTCGTGCCACGTATTTCTATACACTCTCTATGAACACGTCTCCACACGGCGATGTTAACGCGGCGATGCGACGAGTGGCAATGTGCGCGCCCACCGCGCGCTCGCCGCAGAACGTGGCGCTCTCGCAGCGAGCACACTGTCAAACAGTGTGACCGTGTGTCAAACACGGCGATTCCGTTACGAGTCGTCGCGGGCACGCGGCGATTCCGTTACTAGTCGCGACGATACGCTGGCGGAATAATCGCTCGTACGTGGAGACGACCCGACGATAGAAGCGGGGATCCTTCGCGAGTCTCTCGCTCGTGGAGATGGCCCCTTAGACGGTCGTTTCATTGCTTCCATACATTTCATGTAGATGTAGCATGTGGAAAGCTGGAGCAGCTTATATGATGTAACTAAAAATGTATGCTTTGCATTCTTGCCTGAGCTTTGTTGAACATCCTCAGGTCGACGTATAGGTTGAGGGCCTTCTCGTCTCGTCCGACGCTGTGGAAAGCCCGCGCCGCGTCCGCGAACCGCCCTCTATACGCCAACACCTCGCCCGATATCACCGCACGTTTTTCACCGGCTTCGGAACGCTCCTGAAATCGAATATATTCTTGATTATTATAATCTTTACACGCGGCCATCTGATCCCTAACGAAGCAGACTTAGTTTCAGATGGTCGGTTATTGTGTGGTTTGTACAATGGCAACCAGGTAACTGATTTCTTGGTAATTGTGTTCGATTTTATAATAAGATGCCGCTTTCAATAACCAAAATGTCTGATCATAAATTTAAAAATTATATTAGGAAAGTTTTGAAAGAAAAGGCGTATTACAAGGTAGTTCATTATATTGAAGATAAAAATGTATGGAAATAGCTGCTCTCTGCACAGTGCACCTCTAAATCTCTTGTTTAAGTTGTAAGTACCTAATTATTGTTATTTTCTATTTTGTAGTCTTGTCATATTTTTTTTTGTTTTGTTTTTATTAATGTTACCTATAATAAGTATTTTGTAATTGTTAAATATAAAATTATGTAAAATTGAAATTATAAAATAGCCAAAAAGTCAGAATAGATAAAAATTTATATAACAAATAAAAAAGAATGTAACCTTGCTGAGTTTCTTGCCGGTTCTTCTCAGTTGAAGGCTGACTTCCGAACCGGTTGTAGCTTCAGTAACTTTAAATTTGACCTTCATAAGTGCCCTCCGAAGGCCTAAACTGAATAAATGGTTTTGAATTTTGAATTTTTTACTACTTTAATTTATTTCTAAACGCATAACTTGTATAGATATTTACACCCAGGCACCGAACATATTATTTATTATTATTTTAATGGTCTCATATGATCATTCGACAATCACCACATATAACGTTACAATATATACAACATAACAACAAAATACCCCGTAAAAAATATAATTAATTATCAGGGCCAAAAATGTTGTCGACCCTAGTAAGCTGTCATCTCAGGAAACCAGATTATTTAACAGAAAGGCCTACGTATCTATTTTACCTAATAATTGTCTACTTTAATAGTTTTTCTATTTTTCATTCATAAATGTTTGCTACCTCAATCTCAATACAAGGATGTCATTATACTCAAGTACTGGCTTAAAAAAATTTCAAGTTGGAAAAGAAAATATGTCGTCAATTTCAAATCTCCTAATCGATATCCTACAACTGTTTCGATTTTTCTTTACCAACATTTTTTTGCAATTTTTTTGCTTTCTAACTCGGAATATTACGATATGAGGTTATGCGTAGGCCATTAAGATAGCAATTGCAACGATTTATCGATGGTAGACCCCCCACTGAACAGCGACGACTGCCTTCGTACCAGTGTTTTCTGAACATGTCAAGACGACTACACCGGCTTATTTTATCGGTCTACTGGAATTGGACGTCCAAGCACAGTCGACGCCAGGCTGAATTAGTGTTAGCATTTTGAAGAAGAGACCACAAGTACGTGACGAGCCAGAACAAAATTCGGTATAAACCATGTTACAGTTTGGCGAATTCTTCGTGACGACAATCGTCACCCTTATGACTATCGCCGTACGCAGGAGCTGATACCCTCCAGTTTTGCACCCAGGAGGAACTTCTGCAAGTGGTACCTCAGGCAGTTGGAGGAATAGCCTAATTACGTAAACTATAACTTCTTTGGACGGACGAGGCAACATTCACGAGGTCGGGACTTACAAATATGCATAACGATCACGTTTGCGCTCGCGCGAATCCGCTTGCTTCACGGCGGCAGATTCCAACACCAGTGGCGGCCTTTATAACGAGCATGTCATCGGTCCCGTCGTTATGCCATCACATGTGAACGGTAGCAACTATCTAACAAATTTTTACAAACGGAATTCGAAGAGGCGATTGACGACTTTTCTGTGGCTGACTGGGATTACTTTGATAACCAAAGAAACATGGTGTATCAGCATAATGGAGTTCCAGCAGTTTTTGCTCCCAACGTACGAGAACATCTTAACGTTCGCTTTCCGCGATGTTGGATCGGCCACGAGGGACCGGTGCTATGGCCTGCTCGTTCTCCGGACCTCACACCTTTGGACTTCTTTTTGTGGGGTTATGTGAAGGACAGAGTGTATTTCTCCAATTGCCCAACGGTTGCCGAGATGGAACAGCGTGTTAGATCGGTTTTCGCATCGAAAAACCGACGATGGTGCGAAATGCCACACAAGCCATATCCCGACGAGCGAGATTGTGCATTGAGCGAGGCGGAGCACACTTTGAGCCGTTTCTGTAAATATGACGTTGATTATGAAAAAGTAAGTGTTTTTAGGTTGTTTCGTTAGGTTAGATCTTTTAAAATTATTTATTAGCGAATTAGGTAGAAATATAGGTACATTCTGCATAGTTCACTCTTTAATTTTACAAAAAGAAATTTTGGGTGTATGTTATACAGCGTTACTACGGTTCTTAATTATTGTGAAGGGACTCGTTATAAGGTCCCAGTTAACCTCTTTCCGGCTTTACGGGTAGTTTTGTAGCAGCCTGGATAACCGTATAGTAAAATAAAATGTTATAAGCTCAAACCTATTTCAAAACTAAAAAAAAATACCTGTAATAGGGATGTGTATAGATATGCCAAATCAGCATCTTTTTATTAAATCTCTTAATGACCGAATGTATGTAGTTTTGTTAAAAATAGCAATTTATGGCGTAAAAATTGTACAGAAACAAAAGACACTCCATTTTTCGTTATTCGGTACTTAAAACACTTATGATTAAACGACTTGACTGTCACTGGAAGCTTTATATTGAGATAGCATTTCTCTTTTCGTCAATTTTTACCAGTATTTGAACCTCATTTGGTCTAATGTTATTGGTTTATATTTCGTAAGCATATTTTCACTTGAAAATAGCAAGGTCTCACAGGCGTTTCCTACGCCTTGATAACAATCAACAATTATTAAAAATCACGTGTGCCTGCCATTGACGAAATATTGGCCAGTGGAAATTGGCGATCTGCTCATACATTCCAGAAATTGTATGGACCGGATTGATTGATTGTAAAATTCCGAAATTATTACAAATTTGTTCACTCCAATATATTACTAAGCTTAACTTATTTATCCCTATTAATATTATAATATTATAAGTTTCTTTGTTACGCTATCACGCGAAAATAACTTAACCGATCATCAAGAAACTTTGTACACGTATTTTTGGAGGTATTAGAAGTAACATAGGATACTTTTTGTGCCGGGAAAATGCCTCCCTCGGAAACGCGGGTGAAACTGCGAAGGACATGTATTTGATAAATATAAAAAATACATGATTAAATAAAAACATGTTAAAATCAAAATTATTAATTATAGTATAATTAAATCAGTTTATCCGTTGTTTAATTTTACCAGACGATAACAAACAGGTCTCAATATAGAGCTTCCAGTGGCGGTCAAGTCATTGTATAGCTGAAACAAAACGCATATTATTTTTTTTCTCTTTTTACATTTTCTACGGACTCTTAGTCCGTAATCTTTAAAGATTCTATGATAAATTATTTTAATATAAATTTTATTGTATTGCGTTTATATAAATTAACATTTTTCAGATATATTCATCTAAATTTAAACATTATTAATATTATATTTGTTTAAGACATTTCGGCCTCGGATGGTTTTGCTCCCAAAGATTTTTCATGACAACTGCATCTCGATGTTGTGAAAGCCAATGAATCAAGAAGACGCAGCACTTTCAACGAAAACTAAAAAATCGCGTGCAAACGCCAGGTGGCGCCACCAAACCAAATCTAGATAAAATAAGGTTCGAATACTAATAAAATGGTTAGTGTTTGATCATTTATCTTGAATACAGGATAGTTGCCTATTGGCCTTAAGGAGTTATATACAGTTAGAATTTTCAAAAATATAATTAATTTTTTATTTTATTTTCTTAAAGTACATATATTTAAGAATGCACACAGAATTTCATATCAGTCCGGTGAATATTTTCGAAGTTACACGCAAATTTGAAAAGGAGTTTCAGAGTGCTTGAAAGTACAAGACCGGAGCGGCAGCGCTTACCTGGAACGCTGTCCCTTTTATGCACCTGCCTATTGTAAATGTTCCCTTCTAATGTATTTAGATGTGTAATTGTTTTTTTTTTTATACCTGAAAGGTAAATTTTTATTTTTCTCTCCCCAAACAGGAAAATATTTAAGAGTGGTAGTCGGTATAAGCAGATAAGCCACGCAGTAAACTTGTGAGTTCGTTCGTATTTTTTTTTGTAATTTTTTCGTGGAAATGAAGTCGAGAACAAAAAAGCGCTGAAACGGATGAAAGTAGTTTCAGTGCCTCGGCGAAAAAAATTTAAGAACAAGAGGAAATTTCAGTTCCGCGTGATCCGTCTGTTAAGTATCGCATTTTAAATTTTATAACAGTGTTTGCAGCAATTTCTAAATATGTGAAATGTATCTATGACGGAAATGTTAAATTTCAAACTGCTTCTGAACGAGGACTTGGTTTTAAAATTGCTTGTTGCTGTGTGATAAGTGTGCAGATCGTAACATAAATTCTAGTCCTTTTGTAACGCACTCTCATGAAATAAATCGATGATTTTTATTTGTCATGAGTCCTCGGATTAGGGTTAAAAGGTGCAGCAAAATGCGCATTCATATGCTGAAAAAGAAAATGACCAGCTCGTGAACATTTCCGATCTCAGAACGCGTGAGAGCACCCTAGATCGAAGAATGGCCCGCAGACAACATCAGCTCGAGTTATTAGAAGCTGCTGAAGCGGCGGAGGGTGTATTATAGGGTCCTGGAATAGACGACTCCATTTAAGTAAAAAAAAATTAAAATTTATTCTATGTAAAGTGCTTTTCAAACTTTAAACGCGTTTTTCTCAAAATGGTGTTTTCAAAGTCGGTGACCAACATTACTCGAAAACAGCTAAACCGATTAGTCTCAAATTTTAACACGAGCTTCTTAAATATATTTCTTAGTAATTAATCGAAGATTTTTTCTCACCGATAAATATTTTCTTTTTATAAATAATTTAAGGCCAAAATTTTGGTCTGTAAAAAAAATATATTACTTATTCCTTCGATTAATTACTACATTTAGCATTACTTTAACGAAGTCAGTTTGGTTTTTTAATTTCAGAGGATCCAGTTCCGAGATATAGTGGTCACCGCAAAACGTCTTTTTTGAGAGGAGCTCCCGTAGATTAGCTGTAGCTCCTTTCCAAATAAATATTTTTACTAACTAAGTCTTAAAATATAGTTAAAAGTTACCATAATATGTGTACAAATTTTTAGATCAATAAATTTAAAAGTATTCTCAGAAAAAAATCTGGAAAATTTACTTTTTTTCGGCCTTCTAACAGTATATAACCCCTTAAGTTACTATTAAGTTTGTTCTTTTAAAATTAATCGATCTTCTTATAGATAAATATAGATCTAAACCACTGAAACAAAGCTGTGAATATTCGAATTTTCACAGTTAAACTAAAAAATTATAATTACCAATTAGAAATATTAAAGCAACCTTCCGAACCGGTGTTAGAGTCTGACCATTCACAAGTGCCTGTGAAGGCCTATTTGAATAAATATTTCATATGTACAATAGCAAATAGATACGTAGTTTAAAAACCTACTATTATTATAAATGCGTATGTTTTATGCGGATGAATGTATGGATGTTTATCACTTTTTCACACAAAAACTACAGAACGGATTTGGATGAAAATTGGCACATACTACATATATAGACAATGTCCTAGAATAACATACAGGATACTTTTTATCCCATGTTAATGTAACATAGCTTCGGAATGTAGGTGAAACCACGGGGGAAGCTAAGGAATATATAAACATGGGTCGAGCGGTCGAGCGGTCGAGCGGTCGAGCGGTCAACGGTAGATGCTGTCAAAAGGGTAACAGCCTATCGTGAACGTCTTGTGACAATTTTGACGATGCTGATGGCACCTAAGTAATCACAGACATATTCTAGACAATATCTTCGCGCATATTATACCCTAGGAGACACACAGCACAGTTTTATATTGAGGTCGGCAATTCACCAAAGACATTTATGTTTCAATGGGACATGCGTTTCGCATTGTTAAATAGTAAAATATATATAATATAGATCGGACAATCGTTTTGAGCATGGCATGGCATGGCATTTAAATATAAAACACGCGGGAATAATATTTTTTATTGACTCATCTGAATGAATCAAGAAGGGTTCCATTTAGAATAATTTGCTATGGCGCAGGCAAGATGAAGGCAATCTGTTTTAAATCGCTAAGGCAACGATAGAACTTATAGATATTATACTATACTATACTAGCATTTGCGAGCAGCTTTGCTGGCGCAGCATCAGGATTTGGTACACAGAGATCCAGCGCGTCGCATCGCCAGCCCACGCTATTACTTCGGTACACTTAGAGATTTTTCTGTAAATTTTCTTTTTGTTTTTAGTTTTTGGCATATAACCTCAATAATTGGGCTTTAAAATGCAAATATGTATTATAATTAAAATCTGACTGATAGTTTAACAGATTACCGCGTTTAAACAAAACAAATTCTGCAACTTTATTGTATGTATTACTAACTGACTCCCGCGATTTTACCCGGTTTGCCGGGATAACAAAAACCTTTGTCCCTCCCCAACTATAGGTGATATGTGTGCCAAATTTCATCAAGATCGGTTCAATAGTTTAGCAGTGAAAGCGTAACCAATAAACAAACTAACAGACTTTCACTTTTATAATTTTAGTCAGAATAACTTTCCGTGTCGCGGTTCTCTCAAAAAAATCATTCTCATGCACTCATTCTTTTGTTATATACTATGAGCATTGATTATAATAGATCAAATATTGTGTTACTTACATATAAAACATAGATAAAATATTTGCGAGGCTATATCCAAACCTTCGCTGATACATAGAGTATAGCGTATTTTATAGCATAAAGACAAATTGCAATAGCGGCTGCCTTTCGCTGAGCAATATACTTCGCCTGAACCTAGGTTTCACTGCGAGACGTAAATAAAACACTTTATCTCAAGGAACCACCACTGCAAGATGCAAATAAAGGAAGATGAAATGAAAGATTTCTCTACCTATCATTATATTTTTTTCTGACCATGTGTGTGACTGAACTCCTCCTAAATGCTGGACAGATTATTGTGTCATTTGGTGTGTATGTTTAACAGGGCTCCTGTGTGGTTGAGATTCAGAATTGGACTAGGTAAGTGGCGCTGCGATCGTGTTCTAGATAGATGGTGCTATAGTTAGCTCATAGACTTACTGGGCTGTATAACGTATGCCTAGTCGGGTGAGCTAGTCTTTTTTATGGCGGGATTGCAATAGGCCTCGACCTGGTGGTAAGTGAAGATGCGGCCGAAGATAGACTAGTTTTCCCGTCAGTCACCTATTCACTCTTTTCTTAAAGAGCCCCAAGTTGTAAGTTTCAGGGAACACAGACTATACAATTGAATGTTTGTATGTTTATCCTCTATGCGTTCCTAAAAACGTTTGACAGACCAATTGGCTTGGTGGTTAGCGACCCTGACTGCCAAACCGAAGGTCGCGGGTACGATTCCCATCCAGGACAAACATTTGTGGGCATGAACATGTCTGTTTGTTCTGTGTCAGGGTGTAAATATCTATATAAGTATGTATTTAGAAAAAAAAGTAGTATATGTAGTATATCAGTTATCTGGTTTCCATAGTACAAGCTCTGCTTAGTTTGGGACCAAATGGCGGTGGGTAAACAATCTCCAAGGATATTTATTATTATTTAAACCATTTATCAGATTGTCTTAATATTTTAGTGATTTGTTCTACTTAAGTCAGTAATGGCTCGTGACATAAAAAATATATAAAAGATGTAGATCCAAACTTACAGATTAAATTTAATACATTTATATTACCATTACAATAGCCAGGCAACATTTTATAGTAACATACATAGATATTTTAAAATCAAAATATTAATTTCGTGTAAAATATTATAAAATATGAAATTCTAAAGGACAAACTTACATAGCGAAGACATAGTTATTTGGGATAATTATGATGAAATTTAAGTGTTACAGCAAAATAGGGCCAGTACTGTAAATGTTCTAAATCTATTTGTTTTGTGAATATCTGTAAATATCTATACAATGATGAATTAGTATAATATGCAGTATATCAGTAACCTGGTTTCATTAGTACATACTTTGTTTAGATTAGGATCAGAAAACCGAATGTCCGGCCATCTAACTCTAAACCAAGCAGAGCTTGTACTATTGTAACCATTGAGAGTAGCTGATATAGTACATATACTCCTTTTTTTGTAAATACGTAATACATACTCGTATATATAAATTTATTTCCATACACATCCCAGATCACCATTGATGATGCACACAAATATTTATCCTGGGTGAGAATCGATCCGGTATCCTGTGGCATCGTAGCCACCAAGACCACCAAGCTGTACCTCTACCATGAGTTGCTATCGAAACTTACTTTAGTCACTGGCGAGTAAACGACCGTCGAACCCGATCGACTCATACTACCGATTTTAGTTCTTTAGGTGACCGCTAGTGGCGCTGTACACATTTGCCATAGAAATGTTTTACGCCGTCGCTAGCGAGTACGTACGTTAAAAACTCATGGTAAAGGCACTGGCCCTCAAATCAATTATTTCGTAAAATATATTATCATTCGATTTTCTATACTTGAGATCTACTCCGGACATGCAATGGCAGAGGAAAGTTGCTCCAGCACTTGGTAACGCTATTTAAAAACATAGCTGAGCCATAGCTTGAAATTTGCTTAGCATTACTATAATGTTCGCGAAATTACATTTTACAAAAAAAATTGCACTTGCCACACTTCTATTCGCTCAATGTAACTGGCATCTTTATATTAATACTAGCTGATTCATGTATGCGTTGCCAAGCAATTTTACTATTTTAGGAACCTTCTTAGGCGTGCATACCTATTTTAAAGTCGTTTTTATATTTTGTTATGTAACGTTTTTTTACCTGTAAATGATCAATAAGCGTTAGAAACACGAGGTTCTCGCTGCGCTGGAAAGCTTTCCTAGCGACCTCGAATGAAAGCTCCTCTAAAGCGGCTGTCCCCAGTCTTTCCCAGTCCAGAGGGGTCACACCGAGACAAGCCACCGCATACGCCTCGCTGTAAAACACATTACAATAAATTTAAACAATATAATTCAAAATTTCATAGCTCATTATTGGTGCAAATATTCTTATATTTATAACTTGCTGTCCCCCGCGCGTTTTTCTGCGCAAGCCTTTTAGGTGTCAGAACTAGTATATATTAGTATTCTCCGCCAATTAAAAATATGTCTATGCAAAAAACGCGCCCGCCCCCGCTGTTCGTTGTTGCTTAACGTATTAACTTTAGGCAGGCATTCAATTCATTGCTTTGAAGGATCGTAGCGTGTAATAAATGTTATATAAAACATTTCTTTTATTATTTTTTTTATAATTTCAGTTCGATGTGACAGCAGGTATCTTTAAAAAAACAGTATAAACAGTTAAAATCAACTGCTATTCCAAATATATATAAGCATTTGTAAATTAGGGGTGTAATTTTCCATGTTAGTGCATATTTTTAGACTATAATATCCTCGCAAGATATTGCTCGCTTGAAAAGCTTTTATTAAACTAGCTATTTTGGTAAACTTCTTCATAATTGGTTGTATTGTCAAGAAAAATGGGAACCACGACTTAATATGCCTTCATTAACGTAATGTACATACTAACCTTGCGTTAAAAAATCAATTAGAGTAAAACCGTTGCGAAGTTTAGAAGATAGTAACAGAATGTAGGACAGATGCGGATAGCGATTTTTTTTATATATTTTTTTTTTATATTTATCTGCCATCGTAGTATAAGCTCAATGTACCAAAAACGTGTCCAAATATCAAAAGTGTGTCAAGAATGTACCAACACATCGGTCAGACATTAAATATCCAGAGACGAATAAGTTTTTAAAATGCCAATTAGCTATTAAATTTCAATACTAGAAGAGCAATTAGAGCAAAACTGAAAAGAAGCGGAAAGAAACTCACTAAAGTAACATTATTATAATGTCACTGTATTGAATTTGCCCGGGCACCTTTTTACAATTTACGTTATTTGATGTTTACGTTATGTTTGAAAACAATCTCAGCATGGTCAGCGATTATGTGGCCAAAGGTGGTAAGCACAAAAAGCTTAGTACCTGGATGGCCGAGCATTGCTCGGGATTTCTTTACTAACGTGACGTTGTCTACCGTATTTTTTTTAAAGCACTGTCATATATACCTAGATACGAATTAAATGCGATAATAAAGGGCTCCCAATAACAGTATTTCTGACAAAAGATGTAACTTGAAAACCTTACCATCTAATGACATTGTAGCAGTTTTCATTGCCTAAAAACACGGATAAAACGACAATTTCTGAAAATTAGTCCTAGCTAGATCGATTTAACGCCCCGAAACCACCTGCATACTAAATTTCATGAAAATCGTTGGAGCCGTTTCCGAGATCCTAATTATATTTATAAATACAGGAATTGCTCGTGTAAAGGTATTAGATAGATTAGATAAAGGAACTAGCCAGTTGCTTGGCGACAGATTTTGATCTTACTTGTATTGTTTTCCATCGTACTATGATTTCCTCACGATGTTTTCCTACATCGAAAGCTCAACTTCACTGTAGTATTTGAATTCACAACCCTGATCACGGTATTCGAAGTCACTACCAAGTAAGCAATCATAGCCTTGTATACATACTTGAATGACTTCTGTTCTAAGTATTGATGTACGGCGTGGGAGAGCGGCACTTTGATCGTCTGCATTGCATTAGCTTGGAGGCAGAATACACGTCCTCCCTGCCGTCGACAGATAATAAAAAAATTATATTAATCTTATAAAATCACTAACTCCCTAAATTCAGGTAAGTCATTGTGATTTTAGTAGAGTTGTTAGTGCAGAAGTCGTCCGGGAAAGTACTTCTACCATTCACATACCCGAGGTGAAGCAGTATTGCTGTGTTTCGATTAGAAAGGTATCACTAGTTTGGGAATAGCTAGGCTGGGGTCAAGAGATGTCCCTGGTATTTTCAATTATAATCCTTGATCCATTTTCCATGAAATCAAAAGTAAATCAAAAATATGGCTACGAAATTGTATTTTAGAGATGTTAAGATATGTTCATTTTGATAAAATATGTAATAAGGTGAAAATATTAAACATATACTTAAATATATAAGTACCTGGAAACCAACTACGGAACCAGCCAGCGGCTGGGTGGCTGGCGGGAACAGGCCAGCCTTTATGGACAACACGCCGCTGCCGGACAAGCTTAGTAGCTCATCACACCACGAGTTCCAAGACACCGATGATACGTTCTCTTCCTGTGGAAATATTAATAGAAATAGTAAGTGGTGACAATTGTCCTAGTTGTACATATTTTATTCGGGTCTCGTACCTTAAAGGTCAAGGGGAATGGATTTTTAGTATTTGTCACTTGTAAAACCTGGCGTTCAAAAACTAAATATTCAGAACCATTTATTAGTAACAGGAGCTGCCACAGGTTTGGAAATTATCTTTAAACTGAGAAGAAGCCGCAAAGAACACACAGCAAGGTTGCATTTTTTATACTCATCTAATCCAACTTTTAGGCTTGATTAATCCTTGCAAATGTTTAACCTTTACAAATTCGTTAATAAATTTATTTATTACAAAAACAGAAGGCAAATGTAATTTAAAAGATAATAGCCTGAAAAATGTGAAAATTGGACTTGTGCAGACAGCAACTATTTCCAGACATCCCTTCTTATATTTCTTCAATGTAAAGAACTACCAAGTAATACCCTCTTTTCTCTCAAACATAAATATGGTCTTTATATTTAATCAGATGACACTTTGGTTACCGAAATGGATATGTAATTATAGAATCGAACACAATTACCAAGAAAACAGTTGTTAACTTTAGGTAGTCTAAAATATGGAACAACCAATTTCTCCTTTTGTATTAATACTATGGATACCAAATTTTTACTCAATAAACATAATATTTTCGTTAATATATAGTGAAGGATGAAATCATTATCACCACTCAGTCCGGGGATGTCCACTGCTGAACAAAGGCCTTGGATTTCCACCTCGAACGGTCCTTAGCCGCCTGTATCTAGCGGCTTCCAGCTACTCTGACCTGGTCGTCCCAGTCGGCGTTTTCCTGTACGTGGTCGCCACTCGAATCTATCCTACCTATCGATCATCAGTTCAACGTGCGATCTGGCTTGTCCATTGCGATTTCAGCTGACTGACTCTACGAGCCATGGCTAAAGCCTTCGTTTTTATACGAATGTCTTCGTAACGGACCCTGGCGCGTAGAGAAATTCCGAGCATAAGCCGTTCCATAGCTCGCTGAGTAACTTTGAGCTTATTTATACGGCCAGCAGTAAAAGACCACAGGTTCCTTCAATAAGTCAACATTAAAGGATGATCGCAGGTAACTTAATTATATATATATATATTTAAATTATTTTTATATTATAAACAAAAAATTATAAAAATAAAAATAATAAATAAAATTATAATATTAAATTATAATTATATATATTAGCCTAAATAAATCTCTGAGTGACCGGCAGCGCCATTTATTGGCAAGTTGTAGTCCAATGGGGACAAAAACATTCTTCGTAAAAAAACACTTTCGCACACGATGTGCCATTTTCATGTTGATCGATTAATCTCATATATAGCAACATAATAGATATATCTAACGTAATAGAAATCATGTCACTGGGCATGGAACCACATAAAAGGAAGAAGCAAAACGTACGGAATACAAGAGTTCCCCAGTAGGTACATTGTAGACGCGACAGACGGACGCCTCGTCGACAACGGCGAGGCTGCCTCGTAAGGCGCTCACGTCGAGGCACCGAACACACGCTGGTGTCTCCAATATTATCTTAGAACTGCCATCGCAAGGCTCCACCAGCCAGATCTGAAATTAACCAGGTTAGAACTTTATGTTTGATCACAATCTTACTGTGATCATTATGCGGTCGAAAATAGTAAAAAAACTTACAAATTGGGGGAAAAGTGTAACTGCTGGAAAACACCGGAATGTACTGTAAGCGACAACAAATTACCTGAGCATTTAAACTAATCCATTAAGTGGAAAACAAAATAGTTGCAGGAAAAAAACTAATGTATCTTTATTTATCCATATTATGAATATGTTTGAGTACAAATGTTTTGATGCGCTTAGTGCCAGACTGGAACTACAAATTACCTTACCATGTTCCTCAAGATATTTCCTTCACCAAAGGCTGAAGCAAATTGTATATTTTTTATGGTAAGTAAAAGCATAGTGCAAGGATGTAAAGTAAACCTTAATTCTGCCTATAAAAACCATTACCTATATTTTTAGCTAGAAATACAACTATAACAATTATAATAAGTGATCACTTACCTGACCGTTTAACAGTCCTAATAATAAAACTTCTTCGAAATACAGAGTGGTTACTTTAACGTAACGTATTGCCGCTGGCATAATCCACACCTTTGGTACCTGCTTTCCAATCAGTGATAGTTTGTTGTCCTTGAAAAATAATAATTATTTAATTACTGATTAAAGTTTATAATACGATTACTATTTATATAAATAACTAGTTGTGTCCCGTGTTCCTGAGGGACGCTACATCTTCATGGTATATAAATAATCCTATATCTAATTCCAAAGTAGTTTTTGCGTAAAAGAGCACAATCCTAACAAACTTGCTCATAGAAGTATTACGCATAACTGTCCCCTGCGGTTGCACCCGCTATCCCAAAGGATAGTCGCGTAAAAACAAATACCAAACAAAACACCAACCCTGTTCTGTAAAACAGTAGCTTTTGAACAATGAAAATAGTATAAACCCTTAATACGTTACAGATCATTTGGTACGTATGGTTGTATAACAGGCAATTGACACATCATCAAGAATATCAACTGTATAACAAAGGCTTCCTCCATAGATGTCCACAACATCCACCCTTCGGTCGCTTGTAGTTCACTTCTTTTTTTTTAAATCAATTATTTCAAAGTAAAAAATAACAAATTACACATACAATTTTCCTTGCCAAGCTATATAGCTTAAATAAACGTATGAAAAACAGTGTACTCTAATAATGGGATTTTTATAAAAACTCAAAACTATTCTCTAACTCAGGATTGGGAGACACATGGCAACGCAGGGAACGGCTGATTGTAAATAAATTGTCTGAAAATCTGTGATCTATCTACTGTATAAATAAAAGGGTAAGTGGCACTATGACTTTGGCTCTGGGCGTTGCTGGGGGGCGACATTACATACACAAGAAATTATAATACACTAGCTGCAGTGTTTGATGTACACGAATTGGTTGCATTCTAAGCCTATCCACTTCTTTTTCAGTCACTCTTGAACCCAATACGACTATTATCATCAGTCGCTCGTTGGTCATCAGTGCATCTTATCACCTATTACTTTTCTTTTCAAACCACCACTGTATTAACGCGAACAAAATAAAAATAAATATGTATGTGCCTGTGATGTATGTAAGTGTATCGTATGTCTTTGTGTATATATGTACATAGATAATTATAGGATAGAATAAAATAAAATGTTGCTTGGAAATTATATCACGTCGTGGTCACCACTACGGAGGAGCGAGGTATGAGACTCCTCCATTTTAAAAGGGAAGATCTTCCCCGGGCTAGGTGATCATGCCTGGGGACCGCGTGTTTCTACTCGTTCATAGATGATGCCACATAGCTGTAGTGCGGGCGTAGAAGGATTGTAGGCGTGTACATAGATGTCGCAACAAATATAATCGGACAAGCCGTTTAAATGTGTTAGCGAGACTAACGAACAGCAATTCATATTTGTATATACACTGGACAGAAAATAAACCAGGCCACCCGTTAACTTGGAACTCTGATAAAATTTTCTCAAAAAGTAAAAAACTTACAACTGCTATACCTGCAGAAAATGCGTTTCATGATGATTAAAATAAGTGGAAACTCATCGGGATTTATCGATTAATTAAGTGTATATTAAGGATTTTACAAAGAAGAGTCGTTTTTGAATCATGTTAATCGTTAGTAATCATAAAATGAAAAACAAAATTAAAGAAAAAGAATTTGATCGGTATTCAGTATTCCCTCCCCTTGCTAGGATATCTACCAGCATCCTTGTATTCATCGGCCTCACTAGCATGACGATGAAAATTTGAAGAATTGCATTCCAATCCACGTGTACGGCACGTGGGTTCGATGAGTATTAACGCTGTATGTGCGGTTGACGAGATGCCACCCCAGACCATAAGCAATGTTCGATATAACACTGAGAATAACGTTCTCCAGGGCGACGATATACTTCTGACGTCGATTACTGCCATGTAGACTCACCCTGTGTACATTACCCCAGTGTTCTAACGTCCAATCCCTATGCTCTCGAGCAAATTCACCTCGAGCTCGACAGTGGGCTACCGTTAATGCTGGGCCTGTTGCCCGCTTGGCGTTCGTCACCCAGGCTTTGTTGGACTGGAACTGCGTTGAGGCGGCGATTTCGCAGAACAGGAAGTTGGATATAACTATCATCTGCTGCTTATGTAGCCCTAGGTCTGACCCTACCGAGCGACCTCACGTTGCACAATGCCTGCTTGAAGTATGCTACAGCTTGAGCTGCTTCCTGAGGAGTCGTGTCCATTATGACCGAAAAAGTAGCAAAAATGCACGCGTCTAAGCAAACGACGTATACAAACTAAAGAAATGATAAGAAATATCCGACTACTTTCATTCTAGAACAAAAGAACGCTAACTGCGAATTCTAGTCAAAACAGAGCAAATCATTAAAAACTCCATCATTGAGAGAAAGCTATATATATACACTATTTGCGTATGACAAGGGAATGTTTTAAACCTAGACTACATTAGATCCTTCAGGAACGCGGGTGAAACCGAAAGACGGTAGTGAGAAATATAAATGTCGTTTAGTTTGATTTCTCATAGCCTATATGCGATTACGAAACAGTCACAATACCTGGCAAACAAGTAAAGAATCGCTGGTGGCGACTAGAAGCGAACAGTCGGTCTTTTGCGGCAATTTTTCTTTCACCCTGTACAGCATGCCTTCGACGTCGCCTTGTTCATACACCACCACTCGTTCCGGCAGTTGGACCTGAGGAGAACCAGATAAAAACGTGTTCAATTAAAACCGCAAAGAATCGAAATTGTATAGGAGTTGGTAAACTAAATTTTACCAGCTGCAGGTACCTTATAATTCGAACTAAAACAAACCAGGCATTAAAATCCAGCCAACTGTTTGTTGGCATTAATACATAGATACGCGTGTAAAGCCCAACCCTGTCTTTGTCGCCCAGTCGAGTAATAAGAGCATTGATGATGCCTGATGATTCTGCATACAATTTTCGATCACTATTTATTGTGTACTGTTGTTTATTGTTTTAGCTCTAGAAGTCATCACTACTGCCGGGTTACTATATACGATCCCGTGAAGTAGAATTTTGACATTACGTGTATTAAAATTACTGTCAAAAGGTTCATCAATCCATGGATTTTCGATCGGGATCGTATATAGTAACCCGGCTTATATCGATATGTTCATCAATATCTAGGATTAGTTTCTTAAGTAAAATTGATATAATTTAAAGTTGTGAGGGTCGAAACATCTCATAATGTCACTGATAATGTCAACTCCGAAAGTAGTTTTAAGATTTCTTAAAACGTATTTAATAATGTATTTACATTGAGCGGTTCATTCATAAAAACGCTATTACATAGCAAACTATTTTTAATGTGGGTCTCAAAGAAATGGGGCTGAGTGACAAAATATACTCTGGTTTCTATATCCTGGATAAGATGTCTCGTAAACAATTCCGTAGCATGTATGTCGTACCATATAAATTATTTAAAATAATAGCATTTAAGCAATCATTCTCACCGCCAACCGATGTTTATAAATGGCGATCTTGTGTACTCTGTCGTGGCATTTGATCCGGACCTTGTTCCCGTTGGTTAGGTGCTGAATGATGACGTCCGTCATGTTCTCCCGATAAGCGTACCGCTCGCGGTACAGGCCGTGTACTGTGCTGAACACTACCTGGTAGCACCATAATGTACCGTCTTGACATGCTACAGCCTGTAAATGATATCATTACAAATCATAACTTTTCTTTTTTACCTCAATCATGCGTTCAAGCTTGAGTATTATTAGTGATTTTAATAATTACATTTGTTTTTCGAGGTAAAAGATTTATCACCGAATATAGATCATAACCCAATTCTAGAATTCCGGGATAATAACATGGTCTATGTCTCTTGGGAATAGTGTAGTTTTCCATCAAGGAAAAAGTTGAAGTTAAGGAGATACTCCTAATCCCAATCTTAAAAACATACTAACTTTACCTCGGCATAATATTAGGATTGAAGTCTCCTAAGACCAATTCTCATGATTCCAGCTTCAAAACTAATGGAAACCCTCAAATACTAGTTTTTATAGACCTAAAAATAACTATAATTTCACCCATTTAAAGCCCTACGAATATCTCTCTTAGTGTATGCCTAGTGCCTACTTTTAAAAGAAACATGTGTGCTCCATTTCAAATTTCTATATCCTATTAATATAATCCTACTTATATTATAATTGTGAATTGTAAGATAAATGTAAGTTTGTTTGTGACTGTTTCATGCAGAAACTAATTAACCGATCATCATGAAACTGTGTACACATATTCTTGGAGGTATTAGATTTAACATAGGATTCTTTTTGTGCAGCGAAAATGTTTAGTTCCCTCGGGAAGGCGTGTGAAACCGCGAGGGACAGCTAGTTAATTATAATTGCACATACATCATAATAATGCAAGTATGCTTACTAATGTATTGAGGAGCGGTGAAGGTGCGATTGTCCACACCCACTCGTGAGGTGTACTAAGTACAGGCACACCCTCGGCTGTCAGTACCGCCCAGCCTCCAACTCCGCCGATAACCATTAAGGAACCCAGAAGAGATATTGATAATGCAGATATACCTGTAAAATTATTATTATTATTGTTACAATATATCAAATGTACATTAAACTTAATGCTTTGCCAAATATAAAAAATGCTAGAACTACAAATTATAGTAATAGTTCTCCCATAGCATGGCAGGGACCCCCCTGCCCAATAGAGCCCAATGAGACACTAATATATACTTCAATTTAAGAGCACTATACTACTTAGAGCAATAATACTTTTTATGAGAGAAATCACGATTGTTTTTTTTCAAAATAATTTATTATTTTCTTAAGCAGGTTATTCCGTACAGAAAAATCTTAGATACTATAAAAAATTCAACTAAATATTCGTTTTTAAATATGAGTCTTTAGGCCCTTTCAAAACAATTCGGTATTGAAAGAGCTACTAGAAGTTATGAAAGAGCTAGTCAGCGCTATAAAGTATAAATTATGCAAATAATAATAATTGAACAATAATAAAAACAAAAACACAATTCTAACAAATCCTTTGTAGTAAATAATGATATTTTTAAGAAAACTTTTAATTGTATCAGTCATTTTATGTAATTCTTACGATCGCTTGAATCTTAGCATATTATTCAGTCATAGGTAGCTTACCTATTATATAAGATATCATATCACATAGCCAGTTTGTTTTTATTAATAACAATCTCGAAAATAAACCAAATAGAAAATAATATCTTCTATCAAAATCAACATCATTATATCTTCAACATTGTGCGAAGCTCTCTCAAGCCCTATTCACCCGGCTCTTTCATGACAATGTTTTTAAAATAAATATAGCCTACAAAATAACAACAATATCAAAACTTTAGTGGCTCAGTTTTTATGAAACTAAAAGGCCAAATGTATGTACAAACCCAATTTACAACTATCTACCTAAATTTCTTTTCAATAAAATACTAAAAAACAACTTAATGAAGCAAAATACTTCCTTTTTAGTGCCAAAAACTTTGACACGATATACCAGTGGCCATTGGTTATAGCGAACTGTCAAATCTTTGTGGGTGACGGGGAATCAGTGCTGACACTTAAAAATAAAATTGCCAAGTAGCTCTTTCATCCCACTTCTCCCCTACCACTGATTTGGTTAAAGAATGTTTTTAAATATAAATAATGATTAGTCCCATAATGAAAAGCTGGCGTGCGATTAGAGACCCTGACTGGCGCATGTTGTGGGTTTGATTCCCGCCTGGGATAAATGTCCGTTTGCATAAACATGTTGGTTAATTCTTGAGAATAAATATCTATATATTATGTTTCTAGAGTACAAGTAGCATGTTAGTTATGTAGTATATCAGCTATCTGGTTTCTCTAGAATAAGCTCTGCTTGGTTTGGGGTAGATATTTAATTAATAATAAGTAGTAACACTGATTTACCTATATTCCTGTCTTTGTACACAGATTGCCCTTGTAAATCATAGAATGAGAGTGTTTCATCCCAATCTGTGACCAACAGGCAAGTCCTAGTGAATGCGACTGCCCACACAGCCGCATCTCTTACAACCCGCTGAATTTCATCACCCATCTGAAAAAATATATTAAAGTTTTATCCACCATTGGAATGTACCTAAGAATAGGAAGTAAAGCTTATTTTATAACATCTAGTACATACAGTATTATATCCAAAATCCAAAGAGATCATTTCATAATTTATTCTGTTATTGTAATACATTGTAACATATGGACTATTATAAGAATGTACAAAAACATGTAAGAATCAGGAAAGAACAAGGAGGCCTTCAAATTCAGTTTAGAATTTTTTTGATAATTACCTTATCTCTTATCGAAACAGCTCCATTGGCCAAGCCTATGGCTAAGTGTTGACCATTAAGAGACCATGCGCAGCTAGTGATCCGCCCAGACACACGAAATTTCTGCACAGCCTTCACATCTACTGACCAGAAGGCAAAGTCGCTCAGAGCACATGAAGCCAAATGCAGAGTGATGGGATTGTACGCAAGGCATTGAATTGCTTCACTGTGTCTGTTGAAAAAACAACATCCATTCAGTCATGTACCACCAACTCAAAATCTCGTTGTCATTGTTTCTATGCCATAGTTGGCACAACCTTATAGATTCAAATAAAGAATGTAAGATCAAATCACATTGCAATTTGACATGACAAGAAAATAATAATTGGTGGTACTCACGAATACTTAAGGACACCTTCCATCTTCGATGTCCATATAATAACATTTTTGTCAGCACTGCCACTTGCAAATTTCTTCCCGTCTCCACAATAAGCTACAGCATAAACTGGGCCTTTGTGAGCTTGTAGGAGCTGGATGAGGGCCCCATCACGGGGGTCATATACCATGACCTTCTCACCAGCACCAACCACTAACTGTGTGCCATCTGGGCTGAAGCATATTGTGTGTACACTGTAAAAGAATTCAATTAAATAGATTTTTATTGAGGCTTTTGGGGGAGATGTTTAGTGGACTTATTGTGGGAAAAACAGACATTATATTGAAAAAGGCTATAGTTTTATTCTAAGGCAAATACATATATAATTATATGAAAAACGTATGATTAAAGTCGAAATGATCTAACCTGGAAAACTCAACTTTATCCGCTTCGTGTATTTTGTTCACCCATTTTGGCACAGTCCTCATTTTGAAACGAAATTTTTCACAAGTTAAGTATCGTAAAAAGATTGATTAGAGGTACTAAATAATAAGATCACTCATATTGCGTGGATTAAAGTAATTGTTCACGCAATTCCCTTTAAACTCTCCTTGATGTTATGCAGTATGCTTGACAACGCCGACTCAAAAAAATGTAAACAAAATGAACGGTACCAACAGACAAACTATAATTGTGCTACAATAAATAAATGATGATTTTAACGTCGAACATAAAGTATGAGGAAGAAAAAGCTATTTTTCGTGCTGGTAATAAATTTAAAGTTACTGAAGCTACAATCACTTTGTCCATAAGATATGGTACTTTTGGGATAAATTAATAACCTCTTATTTCGTGGGATTTGTCGATTCAGATGGACAATGTCTACAAACAGACATTTCCTTTATTGAATATTCGAGTGGGAAAATTTAAATGAGGAATGTTATACCCAATTATTATTTATTTTTCAGACCTCTCACCAATGAATTTAAATTTTAAATTTGAGACCGTACCAACGTGACAAATATTAATTACTATCAAGAGGTTATAAAATTTTATTGCGGATATGGTCAGTTGATGAATAACATACAAAAATGCATTACATAAATTTATTATTTATAAATTCTATGTAACTGTTATTTTGTAATCATAATATCTTTATGGAATAAAAACAGCTCAATAAATATAGAAGATCAATCAAATCGTACATCAGGTCTACACCAAATATTATAATTTTAATATTAACACTAAGGTCTGGTATTAACAGCTTATTAAAACTACACCAAATATTATAATTTTAATATTAACACTAAGGTCTGGTATTAACAGCTTATTAAAACTACCTGCAGATGTTATTAAATGTTTTTTCTCATCATGTACAAAATATTTTAAGTCAAAATTAGGTAGGAACTTAATCGTGACTTTAACCTATTAAATTTCATTTTGTGCACATGCTGTGGTAAATGGTAAAAAGCTGTCATGGATCACACAGGCACTAGACCACCAAACAGTGACCATTACTTTTCTAGGGGTAAGATTTAATTTAGGTCATTGTCTTGGTACAAAACCAGGGTCCAACCAACAGGATAAGCACTAACGATTGTAATAAAGAATTCATTTATCATCGCAAGTAACAATGAAGCTCAAAATCCCTTAGTTTCCGATCCGGATTAAATATAATATATTCAATTAGGAAAATAGAACATAATTTATAATAAATATCTTTGACTCTATATCATGACGACTTCGGATGGACGAACGAACAGCAGAGCCTTGTCTGAAAGGATGTTTAAATCAAAATGGAAAGTAGATGATGTTTGACTTTGAATTAAACAATAATCTTTTTCCTTCCACACCAAAGAACTTTAGATTTACATAGCATAGTGTGTTTTATATTATGTAACATTAGTTTTATCGTTGTAGTTGTTGGTCATTCCAATAAAATTAAAACTCTAAGCAATTCAAGAATTACGCTTTTGGTTAAGTATCATACACTTTTGAAGAAAGCATTCCCCACGGTGCGCCGCGCCGCTCACGTACACGAAATATAAGAAGAAAAGAGTTATGTGGTGTGGTACCTGGGCACTGAGGTACCTATTATATTCTAACCGAACATGTTATAAAACGCATCACAATTCATAGATGCGCAATTTCGAATATGTAGAAAATCAATCGCTCAAGCCCCCACCCCCGACACCTGCGCCCTGATAGGCTGCGTCACGGCCGGCTCCCCTAAACATCAAAGAGAGCAATGCAAATTGTATCGATATCGATAAACTTGTTGAATGTTGAATATGAAAAAAATTGTTTTCATTTAGCATCCTTTCATTCGTTATTTTAAATTTTCTCGGCTTTTGAAGGCTCAATGTGCTATTCAATCCAAATTATAGTCAAAGAGATAGTAACGATTAAAAATGTTTTTTTTTTTTAATAAATTAAATACAGATATGCGGTTCCACCCCCCTTTCCGAAAATCTGAAGAATAACAAAGCCTCCTTTATACCCCTGATAAGTCTTTGTTATTCTTCAGACCATGAAATATGTCTTTGCAACACGTCACAACGATCCGATACCCTGTTGCTCCGATACGGATTCTTTTGTCAGTGCATGGGGACAAAGGCATTTTTCTTATGGCTTGGTTGGACAAATACCATTATTTAAAGCTGGAATCTTAATCTAACTTCTTCTTTGCCTGCCCCTTTCCTATTTTATTCGGGGTAGTCCCTCGGTATCATACGTTGGTCCTGGGTCGTGTCTTTGTAGACTTGGGCTTATCTCAAGTTCTTATTTACTACGGACATCCATGTGATTCGGGGTCCAAGGACGAGGACTTGGGGTTTAGTTTCGATATCTAGCTGGAATCTTATTATCACCGAAATAAAATATAATAGTCTTATGATATTTCTAGGTAAAGTAGTGAAAATACCAAATAATCGCACCATAAACTTATAAACTCAAAAGTTTATAGACCGATTATCATTAAAATAAAAAAGTCGAAGTCTTTTCGCTTTTAAATTGTAATATAATTATTATTAAGGAGAGACGAACCAAAAAAATCTTGGTCATTTATAATATTAGTAAAGATTTTTATTGTCTATGAATTGGTCCGCGTGTGGCGGCCCTGTGCGAAAAGAAAACATCAAAAGCGGGAAATTTAATGTCGAGAATTGACGCTAAATGAAAACAATAAAATGTTTTATGGACCATCGTATGGGGGCTTGAGTACGTGTATAACATCACTGATCGACACCAATATCCATACCTATCATAACAACTACGTTTGGTGCCTACATTATATGTTTGTATAGATAGATGCACTGTTAACGCAGCACAGCGCAGGTACGCAATAAAGTGGGATGAGGATAAATCAATACTCACTACTCACTCAGTCCAGCCAGACGCCCAGTCACTGTGCGCCTTTAAACGGACACTGAAATTGTTTCACCGTATAATTCTGTGTGAAATTACTTACATAGTATTCAGCGAAGAAAACCATGGCTGAATCTACTCAACCAGGATCGTTCAAGTCACTACTGTCTTTGCGAGGCAGCACCTTGACTGCTTGCAATATTCTGGACGAAGATGGCAATCCCCAGGAAATCCCGACGCCACCCATGGACGTGAGTGATCTTGATGATTTTCTTCCATGCTCGCAACGTCACATATCCAGCTATGTATCCAACGTCTCGGTAGAACAGAATCAGAAAAAAGAAGAGCAGATGCGGCTTGCAGATGAGCTGATAAAAATTGAGCAAAAAAATCGTTTGCTTAGTTTGGCGCCACCATTGGAACAACCATTGCCTGATGTTTCCATACCAAATAATGAGGGGCCCACTACATATTGTATGTTGGAGAACTATTTAGAATATGATGGCAACGACTTATATGAGCTTGTAAATGATGCACAAGGTGGGGAGGCTGACAATCCACAAGGCCCAGCTGTAAGGACATATGTTTTACGAGAAGGTATTGAAATAGGGATGTCTGCTGGCTTGGGCAAAATTTTACGAGCACGGATGCGGGCTGCTGCTGCTACTGCTGCTGCTGCTCCATATCCAAAGAAAGCAGCCAACAAAGATGGTGGTGCAGAAAATGATCAAAATAAAGAAACTCCTGAGAATGCGAAGAAACCTGCCAGCGGTCAATACTGCTAAGGAGATTAATTGCACATACTATAAGTACATCTACAATTAAATCTTCATTAACACACTCTCATTAAATGTAAATCTTCATGGTTGTCTTCAATTTACCAAAATATTATAAAACAATGTTTAATATTGTAAAAGATTTCATATGTACCTCAAAAAACATCAGCAACACATTGTTTAGTAATTATTTTCTATCAGTATCTCATATCAGGTCAAGAAATATGGATTTCATTATTCTATCACATTAGGTTTCATTCTGTAGCTGTATCAATTATTATCACTAACATTGTAAAATGTATTCGGAAATTAAATGTAACCTACCTTTATGGAAATAAAGAAAATAGTTTCATTTAATCATCATCCTACATCCCTCTTAGCCAGGGTTAGACAACATGTCTTCCTCTAACATTTCTCCCTGTCAGCCATCATTTAAGGCCTCACTTATTTTTTGCACATATCACCTTTCACACAGTCTTATTGCTAGTTTCTATCAATATGCTTATATCAACAGTATCAAAAATAACTTTAGCTTTCACTTAACATGTAGGAAATGTAATAAAGCAAGTGAGTACAAATAAAAAGGCAAAACTGTATTGTCACTGAATTTATTCTGAGATTAATATTTTGAATTCCATTGGACAGAGTTTTAACATAATATATTCATAACATAAATCAAAAATGAAGCACTATAATGCTTGTCCACTACCAAAAAAAAGGTAACCAGTAGTGAGAAATGGTCACTTGGGCTTGGGTTCAATGGCCTTAGGCGGAGGGAGACATCACATTTGTTCATCAATAAGTTTTATTCTTCAGAAATGCTGGCACTGTAAGATATAGGAACTGTACAGTGATAAGACCTATAGAAGCTGCTGCAACCACGGTTTGTAGCCTTAGTCCCTTGATACTTTGGGTTCTATATTTGTCATTGCTGTTCACCTTGGTGAACAATCATGTATAGACTTAAGTAAATGTCATTATGTTTAGGTCTCGTTCTCTTTTGTTTGCCAAACTGCTTGGGGTTGCTTCCCAACAAAGAACCAAATAAATCTTCGTATAGCCTTCGGCTAGATTTGTGTTTCTTGTCAAAGATACACTTCATCCATTGGATATCGTCTCACCACCACTGGTTGACTAATATTTTAATTGGAAGTTATGCCATCTTTAAGAATGCTTCTCTCATTTCATACTCAGATAATTTCGTAAGTTAACATTAAAATAAAATTATTAAATGCTCAGTTTTATCATCACACAAGATATTTACAGGGTCGGCAACGCGCTAGTGATACAACTGGTGTTACAAGCGGCGATATGTTACGGTGACCGTTTACCATCAGGCGGGCCGTATGTTTATATTAGGTTGGGGAAAAAGTCTTTTCGCATTATAGTATGTATGAACTTGTAATAAAATCTCTTTGGCTATACTATTTGTATCTGGCTGGTTTTGGTATCATTGAAAGTTTAAATTTTAAAAAACATCATTCCAAATTGAAAATAGGAAAATGTGTGATTTGCATTTGTTTTTCGTACCGCCAAGATGAGTGAACCTAATGAAGAAATTCGATTCATTTTAAAATTTTACTACAATAAAGGTAAAAATGCAACGCAAGTCTTTATGGACCTAGTGCAGTGTCTGTGAGAGTAGCACAAATTTTCAATCCGGAAATTTTGATGTCAAAGATGCACGTCGCTCTGGTCGCCCCATTACGGATAAAATGGATGCCATTTTTGAAAAAGTGGAGCTAGAACGGCATATCAGAAATTACGACGTAGCTGAAGAACTGGGAATTGACCACAAAACAGTTTTGGCGCATTTGAAAAAAACTGGGTACACAAAAAAGCTAGATATTTGGGTACCTCACGAGCTCACTCAAAGAAACATAATGAACCGTGTACTCATTTGTGATTCTTTATTACGACGTCATGAAACCGAACCATTTTTGAAGAAGCTGATAACTGGTGATGAAAAGTGGATCACGTACGACAAGAACGTGCGAAAAAGGTCGTGGTCAAAGGCCGGTCAGGCTTCACAGACTGTGGCGAAACCCGGGTTAACTCGCAACAAGGTGATGCTGTGTGTGTGGTGGGATTGGAAGGGCATTATTCGTTATGAGCTGTTACCACTAGTACCATCGATTCTGAACTCTACTGCGAACAACTGATGAGATTAAAGCAAGAATATGAAAGAAAGTGGCCGGAATTAATCAACAGAAGGGGTGTAATTTTTCATCATGATAACGCTAGACCTCACACATCTTTAGCCACTCAGCAAAAAATAAGAGAGTTTGGCTGGGAGGTATTAATGCATCCGCCGTATAGTCCTGACCTTGCACCTTCAGATTTCCACCTGTTTCGGTGATTCTTTAGGCAGTGTCAGGTTAACATCACGAGAGGAATGTCAAAACCACTTGTCACAGTATTTTGATCAGAAGTCCCAAAATTTCTATAGCAATGGGATCATGTCCCTACCTACAAGACGGCAAAAAGTTATCGAACAAAATGGTACCTACATACTTTAGTTAAATGTAAATAAACTATATTAAAAAAGTTTTGAATTTTCTTAAAAAATGCGAAGGAACTTTTTCCCCAACCTATTATGTCACTTAAGTGGAATAAAAGAAGTAACATGTAGAGTTGATGTAGCATTGAGCAAATATTGGCTGAAGCTTGTAATATCATTCACGGTAGGACTAGGAATTGTTAATTAAAACCCCAGATAAGCAGGTTAGCAGATCGCCCAATTAATTAAAGATTAATAAAGGCTGAGTATTACTCTAGTCTCGTTTTAGTCCTTAAGGAATATCAGGTGAGGAGTTGAAAATACACTTATCTGGAAATGGAATTTAATACTTATTTTTTATTATCAAAATAAATTTTATTTAGAAAACCCACATTAATGATGTCACATTGGTAGAGAACCTCAGATTAAACTTTTATCAATAAATTAATCAGTCTGAAAAAATATTATGATATTAATTGTTAGCTTTAATAAGTAGCTGATAGATTTGATATACTCGTACTTACATTGTGAACAGTAGATTGATTGTAGCTCTTAAAAGGTAAATTACAGAAACTGAAAATATTTAACTATGTGGTTTGAAATGAAACACCTTATTTTTTTTTTTTGGCAAGGTGGGAAACTCATTAAGAGTTCGACCCCCGTCCTGGGAGAAACGGGGGGATATGTGGGGTTCCCTGCACCTCCCCTTCTCCTAATGAGAAGGGCAGGAAAGGTTTACCCACTAAAACCCACCTTGGCGTGCTACCGCTATCCGGTTGGTTGGACACCGTGGTACCGCTGAGCATTACCTACGATGTTCACCGGTCTCGCCCCAGCTGGTGCCGGGGTCTTCCTCTCCAGAGGGAGATGGCCGAGCACGCGTGGCCACTCTGCCTCTCACCGCGGGCGGGGAGCATTTAAACCCCCCCATGACGTGGTTGGCCGGGAGTTGGGCGTGGTGGCAAACTGCGCACCACGCCTTCTCCTCCCCGCAGTCCTTCGAAAGGTGCCCCTCCTTACCGCACCGGAAGCACATATGGCTCCGGTCGATATCAGAGGGGCAGAGCTCCCTAGTGTGGCCCACATCCATGCATTTGAAGCAATGCATGGGTGTCGGCCCGACCGGAATGATCCTGATGGACGACCAGCCCACCAGGATCCGACCACGCCCGAGGAGGGCCTTTGCCGCCCCCACCGGGCACCGGATCAGAGCTGACCCGGTGCCATCGTAGCGGGAGCGGATGCCCCCCACCCTCACGTGAGCCGCCTCACACCCCCCCGCAGCAGCGACGGCTGCCGTCAGCGACTCTGCGGTCGCCGACTCGTCCAGGCCGACCGCTTGGATGGCGGACATTTTCTGCGGACGGCTTATGTGGGCTACGTCGCCCACGATGGCTTGCAGCTTCGCTGCAAGCGCATCCGCCGCCCGCTCTTTGTCCGCCCCGGGGACCTCGATGACCCTGCCCCCGGTCATCGAGGCCCGCACCCTCATTTGCTGCAGGCCGACCTCCGCGAGGCTGCAGCCCCTGATGGCTTTCGCCATAGTGGCGTGCAGCGTGGTGGCGGTGGCGAGGTCCTTTTTCAAGATTATCACCACCGCCGCCGTGTTCGGGACCTTCGGTCCCTTCTCTTTTTTATTTTTTGGCGCTGCCTTTTTGATTGGGGATGCTTGAGTTGGGGGGGCGCCCTTGCCCTTCTTTGCCACTGTTGCCCAGCTCACCCCCTCGGGCTGCTGGTCCCTCCTCCGGGGCTGGCGGGGCAGCAGGGGCTGCCGGGGTGGGCTTCTTGGCGGCCTTGGGCCTCCGGGGCCGGCCGTCGCCCAGCCTCGCCCTTTCGGGCTCGCTTGCGGCTGGGATCGACGTGGCCAGTCCCGCAGTCTTCCTCCCATCGGCCTCCAACGGGGGGCGGACGATGAGCTCGGCGGGCAGGCGCCTGTTCATCTCCTCGAGTCGGGTATTGATCATACCCTCCAAAGAGGCGAACAGGTCCCGCCTGATCTCCGTCAAGGCCTCCGCCAGGTCCGCAGCGCTGAACTGCAGGGACGGAGGGGCCGGGGTCCCGCTCTGCGAGGGTCCGCGCTTCGTGGAGGCGGCGTGGAGCTTCCTCAGCTCTTCGTCGCGGAGGAGCACCCGCCCCCCAGCCTCCAGTTGTCCGTTTGGAGGGCGCGGACCTCGTTGCTCACCGACTTCGTTACGTTACTCCGTTACGGTGGTCAGAACTGGTTACCAGGGGACGCGACGTGGACGCAAGAACTGTGGGGGGTCCCCCTGAAATGAAACACCTATGGTAGGTTAATCTAATTCTAGAACTTTCAACTGTTGTACATGTCTTGGTTGTCTGTATCACCTAAAAGCCCAGAGTGTTATAGCAGTTATAAGACTTCATAATTTCGACATTTTTGGTTTAATCCTGCAGTTGATATTTTGCTTTGTTATAATGTTAGGTTGTGTCTGTGTGGGGGGTTAGTCCTCTACCCAAGCAAGAGAGCAGAACACTCATCCTAAACCTATTTTCTAACAATAAAGTGATAACAACCCTTTGTCATACAATCTCAAACTCGGCACTTAAAGTTTTTGTCTAAGTATACTAATTTGTTGTAGTTATAAAAACCTTAATCATAAAGATTTTTAAATAAAACAAATATTCATTGACTTATGATTTTATTATGTTCATCTTTAATATAATGAATACTGTCAGCATACATGCAGCAGGGAATTATATTTAACTTACCTTAATATACTTTCTTAGTGAGATACAATTTTTAAGTAGGTGATAAACATGAACAGAGAAACCTGAGTAGAGATATTGTGAGGTGAAAGCTAGTTATCTTTTTAAACTTTGATAAGTACTGTTGTAGGATCTGAATATATTCTACAATAGTTGGTATACAAAGTATGCCTTAATCTATATCATAAAAAGGTAATCATTGTAATAAATAACCTGGAAAAATTATTTACATAGCCATCAAATCCAGCAGACTTTATTTCTGAAAAAGGTATCTAACCAAATTGCCCTAATTAAAAGTATAATGTACTGAATTATAACTACACACATACAACTTAATAAATTATAAATATAAATTGTTTAATTCAGCAGTATCTTATTACCTTAAAATTCAAATTATAATAAAAAATACATTATAATACTTATTTAAATTATTAACAATACTTTGGACATATTCAAATAAAATGCTTGTTTTAAAACAACATTGCTTACAGCCAAATCTATATCTGAACAAGTCATAATTTTGTAATTAAAAGTTAACAATACTCATTTATTTAATATAATGGTACAACCATAATGATAGAAATAGAAGTATCCTTTAAGTAAACATTATCACAAGCTCTTATTAATTTTTAGTAATATAGACAATGTTATAAATATTAAGAATCTACAATAAAAAAATAGGTACTAGGTACATAGTGTTACATAAATAGATTGTCAGGGTTATTTTTCTCCAAATAATTGATATATTATAAGAACCCTTCAGATACAATATTTAAATTTTTCCTATTATTATTAAATTCCTAATACATATTAAGTTCTGTTCCACCCCAGAAAAATTCTCGGTATGCCTAGAAATATAGTAGATTGTAAGGGTTTTTTTTTCATTTTTGATTGTAATATTGGTATAAAGTATAAGTAAGTATATAACTTGCCATATGTTAGGTAGACAATTAAATACTACATTATCATATCACAGAGCCACATTGTCATAATTTTATAGATGTTGTTTCACTTTGTTAAGAAGTGAAGTATTATCTAACAATAAATCAAACAAAATACATCTTCACAACACAACATAATGGATTTTAGGAGTGTATTAAGTTCTGTGAGGGTACTGGATGTTGGTGACAATCTGGCGACAGTGTGGCACAGTGCAATTGTTATACTATCACCTATAAAAATTACAGCTTTGTTTCCAGCTAAATCTAAACCTGGACAAGTCATAAAAAGTCTTCATGATTATAATTTTGTAAATCAAAGACAAAACTCATCACTTTACCCATGAAGATAGGTATACACTGGGAGAGTATATATCAAAGATTTATAAGCACTTTCCAATCTGGTTCTTCTCAATCAAACTGCTTACTGATTAGGTCTTGTACATGTAGGATTATTTGGCTCCTGTGAAGCAGGAAAATTTTTTGCTAAATCATATCGCGCACAACCAGACCTATTAATAACTTTCATTACATATGGAGCTACAACAGCTCGTGACCGCTCTTTTACAACTTTTCCACCAGAAAAAGGCATCACTACTTCTATTTTATCTTGTAAAATATATGATCTCACAGATTTGGATTGAAGTAAATCTTGTGTTTGTTTCTCAGCTGCTTTAAAATTAATAAATTCATGGATTGCTTGTTCAGAGGATAGCCTTGAGGGTGCTGGTCTACCACCTTCTTCTAAATAACCAGTTAAGTTGTGGTAACTGTACTTCTCATTTTGGTTTGGGTAGGGATGGCCATCTGAAGTTTTCCCTAATTCAGGCATCAATTCTCTCCTACAAGATAATTCATCCATTTTTGAAAATTCACCTGCCAACCGTTCTTTCTCTTCTTCATGTTTCTTTTTCAGTTCTTTTGAGATTTTGACGAACCTGTGACGGCGAGTATCTGGGAATGTTTCCATGGTTTCAGTACCCTGCATAGCAACCGGCTTCGGAAATGGTGCCTGGGTATTACTTGCTGTACTTACTCTATTACCATCTCCCTCCTCAATACTACAGTTAGATAAATTGTCAACCAGAGTCAGTAAAGACTTAAACGAAGATGAGCTAGTCATCGTGATATAGTATCCTTAGTTTCCTTGCACAATATCCAGCTTCCAATCCCTGCCTTACAATTTTTATATATTTTTTGGATGAAAGTACTCACTTCATAAATTCAAGACTGTTTTATTGACTCCTGTAAAGCTATTATTTTACTCATTGATTATTGATTTCACATTCAATTTCATTCGCCCACATTCACCCTATCTATCTATACAATATGTTGGGTAGCGTGTATGGGTATGTTTTTCACCCTCGACTCGCTCTTTTAGTTTTAGCAGAGAGCATATGATGTAGTATGTATACAAAATAAAGGAGAGATTATTTGTTGTGTGTGCACTCAAATGTTGCCATTTATCTGGAAAACGATCGATCCAGTTTTCTATATAGGGTTTGTAATCCATCTGCGGGTTATTTTTTTTACATAGATACCTATATTTGTTAAAGATTAGTTACGAAGTTATTATATACGCCAGAGGACGTCTTACGAAATAAAAACAAATTGTTGCCATTTATTTCAAAAACGTTTCTTCCGATTTAGTTACGGTTTCTAAACAACGCGCCATAAGAGGGTGATAATATATAAGTATATTAAAAAATTAAAAGACCATTTATTCAGTTAAAGCCCACGGAGGGTACTCATAAAGGTCAAATTTAAAGTTAGTGAAGCTACTATAGACTAATATAAGATCATATAAGATTTATTTATATATTAAGTATAGATGTAGAGTGTTGTGAGTACTAACGTAAAATCAAAATAATATGTGTAATAAAAGATAATTTTTAAAGATAACTTATCTCAGAAAATATATCTTGACTTTAGGTCAACAATATTTAAAATGTTGTTGCTAAGCCTTTATAATTGACTGCTTATTATTTTTTCTCCCTATTCTCGTCCATATTATTATTGCTTGGCAATATTAAAGGTATCCATAGACGTAAAACTTAGGATGAAATCATTGAAATACTTAATAAATGGAACTTTTAATAACATCAACTATGAGATGTGAATAGTTATTCAATATTATTATTTTGTATTGTTTAAATTAATATCAATATTTTTTATACGTATAAACAATTGGTTGGATACTTCGATTCTTAAAGTTTTTGCCATGATAACAAAAGCATTCCGTTTACCCTATGACACTGGCAGTTATTACAGGACGTTTGGCAATAAATTAATAGAGAAAACAGACATGTACCAACATAAAATACAGTGTCCTGTCTATGTACCAACCTGAGCACATTGAATTGTATTGATTTGGCGGATAGCTATTTTTATCATTCGATACCTACCCTACCTACATACTCAGACAATCTGTGACATTAAAATTGAATTATTAATTGCGTGTGAAAAGCAGCAAAAGCAGCGAAAGCAGAAAGACACCATGAGCGATTCACATTCGTTTAAATCGTTACTTGATCTGGTAGACACTAATTTGTCTAATTGTAGAATACAGGATGACGAAGCTAATAGCCAGGAGCCATTACCAAGGCCAATTACTACACCATATTTGCCGGGCCCCCAACAAGATGATTCTTTTTTCGGTACTCAACAACACATATCCGACAACATATTTAATGAACAAGAAGAACTGAAAAAGAAGAAACAACAAGAAGAGATTGAACGGTTGGATTACAGGATGAGGAGGAAGATCAAACGGGAAGAAAAAAATGCTTCGATGCCGTCAATAAGAGAATCGGGTGAACCCGGCATACCTTGGGCATTGCCCGAAAATAAAGGCTTCAATGCGTTTCAAAATCCTGAAGATACTGAGACGACACAAGGAAAACCTGTTTCACCACAAGGGGAGCTGTCTGGTTTTGGAAAAGTATCTACAGGACGCATGCGACGTACCTCTCCATATTCTACAAATCCTGATGACTCTGGTACTCTGCAATACGATTTTAAAAACAGATCTCCTGATCTGCAGAGGCCAAGCAGGCCATCGCGACCTTTTTTCGTCCACCAGTACAGAGCTTATTGTGAGGCTGGTTGATGCAACGCTGACCATTTGGAGTAAATTATTCCAATAGTGAAATTTTTGTGGACTTATACATGGACTACATTTTCTGACAACTAATATTTTAAATAAACTATGTGATCCTGTTGTGTTAAATCAATGTACCGGATTAATGCCACAGCCTTCTATATTTCTAATCAAGATGCATAAACATGTAGTGGGTTGAATTTTATTTCATTGTAAATGTAATACAGTGGACCCCCAGTAATCCAACAAACATTTTGCAGGACAGTGTCGGTCTATAGAGTACTGCCTAAGAAAAAAATCACATTAGGGAAAATTTGCCAAAATAATTTTTTGTCCCTAAATTCATCAATGATTGCCAAGCTAGATTACAGGGGGCACCGTATTAGACAAGGGCCGGATTACCAGGGGTCTACTGTATTCATAAAATGTATGGTTATTATTAGTAACTATGTATATAAATTTTTCAAGTGATTAGTTTGTTACTCAAAAATTACATAATATTGTTCATGGTCAGTGCACTTTTATATTTTTAACTAAGTAGTGGATTTTTATGCAGTTTCCTATCTTGTTTTGGAAAAGTATCTACAGCACATATGTCTCCATATTCTACGAATCCTAAGGACTGGTACTCTACAATAGGACTGTAATAACACATCTCCTGATCTGTAGATGCCAAGCAGGCCATGGTGACCATTTTTCGTCCACCAATACAGAGCTTATTGTGAGGCTGATGCAATGCTGATAATTTGGATATATTCTAATAGTGAAAATTTTGTGGACTTATATGGACTACATTTTATGATAACTAATATTTTAAATAAACTATGTGATCCTGTTGTGTTAAATCAATGTACCGGATTAGTGCTACAGCCTTCTATATTTCTAATCAAGATGGATAAACATGTAGTGGGTAGAATTTTATTACATTTGTAAATGTAATATTCCTAAGATGTATGGTTATTAGTAACTTTGTATATGTATTTTTCAAGTGATTATTTTATTACTCAACATTTACATAATATTGTTTACGGTGGGTGCATTTATATCTTTTTAACTATGTAGTGGATTTTTATGCAGTTTTCCCATCACTTAGACAATTTTATCCAGAAGGATTATGTGTTGAATACACTTATATATCGCACTTAGGCGAAGTATATTATAATAATATATAGTCTTGATCTGCTGAATTTGGAATCAAATTCCAAGCCATGTGTAATTAAATGTTGCATGATATTTATTATTAATATTTCCTACATATTTATTACCTTAGAAAGATGATTGATATAACACATCAATTTCATTAACACATTTATTTTAGAATAAGTATTTAAACACTAATATTCCCTATAAAATATTCAACAATATCACTTAATTAAGACAATGTTTAGTTTTAATTCTTAATTAATTTATAATGGACAATGATTGCGTGAAATGTACTTAGAAATTACATGTATGTCGAAATAACTTGCTAGTTTTAATGAGATCCTATGCTTATACACTGCTACAATATTAAACAGAACTAGCATCCACCTCACAGTGTGACCTGCATTTCCTAAAGGATATAATCTTAGAATGTTAGGTTTCTCAGTTTTGTAGTTACAAATATCAGTACCCTTGGACCTAATGTGATGTTTGATGTATGGATAAGACCAAAATTATAATATATATATCTGCTATTATTTGATATCCTAATTTCGAATATTTAGTACCTTGATAAACAGTGAACAGTGTAAAAAGAATGTGGTCAGACATCCACATGATCCAGACCAATATGATGACAGATATCCTCCATTCACACATCAGGATGATGAATATGTCATATTTAACTCACTGTAAATATTGATTTAGTAAAATTTTAATCAATATATGAATTAAAACATCATTTATGGTTTAGAGATATATTAGTATTGTGGGCTATAACTCATGCACTCTCAATATAACAAACAATTCAATAAGCTTATCTGTATGTTTAATAAGTTGCATGTATTATAATATTGATGATTGATATATAAGTTAAATAATAAGATACAACAAAAAATCAAGTAGAATTAGGTATTGTTAGTTTAATAACTCACATCAATTATTTATTAATATTTTGTATTATGCCTTTCCTTATATATGGCTGCCAAACCTGGGCGCTGAATAAAACTCATATCCATAAACTTGTAACATGCCAAAACGCAATGGAAAGAATGATGGGGAAGAGACTTTCTGATAGAGTAAGAACCACAATCATAAAGAATTGTACAAGAACAAAATTTGTCACAGTAACTCAGAAAGCTGTAATGGAGATGGACAGGACATACAATCAGAGTAAAAGAGAAATGGTCTAAATCAATAAATAATGAACTGGTTCACAAGGTATATTAGGCGAAAACGAGGAGGTGGAGGAGGAGTTGGTGGCCACCAAGAAGATGGGTGGATGAAATAAAGGTGGTAGCTGGAAGCTGTTGGAGGAGGCCTTTGCCCATAACGACACACATACAGGTGTCAATAAATTTCAACAATAATGTTTCTTTTAATTAATCAATTGTAAACTTTTGTATAGGATGTCTGAGTCTGAATAAAGGCTATTATTATTATGTATTAAATGTGTTTTTTTTCAGTAGGTGACTAACCTTTTGCTTTATTACTTTTATAACTTATAGTGCATACCAAAACCAGTCCCAAAGGGTCGAGAATAATAATATATAATATATTGGTGGTGGCTAAGGAGAGGAACCATTAGGATTATTTTCAGGCTTTCAGACAGCAACTCATCAGATAGACCAGATCATACTTATCCAACTTATAACTTAGTAGAATATCCTATATATTTCATGTTCAATGTTGGTTTTACAATAAGCCGCAGGCTGTTGCAGACTACCTATTTGATTTGCTACGTTTGTCAGTGAATAGTTTCATGCTCGACATTCGTCTTGCACAGTCTCCATAACGCTGTGATACTTACTACTTCATTCAACGTGTTGAATGCACGCTGTGCCGGAGATAAAGGTCCATATGAATATATCCAAGTGTTTATCATACTTAAGTACAATATTTAATATGTAAAAGTGATTTATTTGGGCATTTTCGGCATTAAAAGGTTAGAAAATAAACCGCTACGGGTGAAAAGCGAAATATATTGCAATTGCCATGTGTGTGCCATGGCTGGAGCCATAGCATCTATGTTAATGGTGCATAAGTACCTATGTAAAGGATATTGGTTAGGTAGGTACTTACTATTATCATTTTGGGATGATCACATACCACTCTGCATTGTGATGCCTTGCTTGTGACCTTGTGTGATCTAAATGCTTCTAATGAGTGTGTGAGTGGTAGAGCTCTTAGTGCAGAGTTCGTCCGGGGAAGTACTACCACCTTACCCTTTTCTGCCGTGAAGCAGTAGTGCACTTATATTACTGTTTCGGTAAAGAGAAAGGTAAGAGGGCCGGTGAAATTACAGGCACATGGAACTTAACAACTTCACGTCTCGTCCCCTAGTTTTGCAAATGTCCATAGACGGCGGTGACCACTTACCATCAGGTGGACCGTCTGCTTGTTCGTCGGCCCAAGTGGTAATAATAAATAAACATATTTTTAGCATAGGGAACTCATAGTTAAATATCGTGTGCAATAAAAAACAAGAAAAACTACCCATTTTTCTCTTAGATTTTACAGAGAAGTGCACAACTTACAATAAGCTACATTCTTGGACTCATCCCATGATGAAGTGTATTATAACAGGATGAATAAATATTTATTCACACATAGCCACAATGTTATTATTGTAAGTAGGTACATACAGTAGAATCCCGATTATCCGAATTAAATAAAACCAGGGGTATTTCGTATAATCGAAAATCCGGATAATCGATTTCAAAGCAAATCAAACAAATTTAAATTAAATATAATAAAGTTTTATTATGTATGAAGTTTTACAAGTGTAGATTAGATAATACGATATATAAAAACCGAGCTATAACGATAAATAATGAATTATATAATACCTATGTCATTTAAAATTTTGTTTGGAAATAACTTGTTATTGATCTTTGACGTAATGAATCACATCGTTAGATTGCGGCCAAGTCCCTGATGCGTTTTAGTTGTAACAACTGTATGGGATCCGATACATCCTGTCTTTCAAACCACTTAAAAGCAATATCGAGAGCTTCAAAAGCTTCTGCGTGAGATGGTACTTGACATACATCCACAGTTTCAGTGTCTTCTTCATCTTCTCTCTCATTACTGTTCAAATCCTCAATGATTTCTTCATCAGTTAATATTTGGAATCCAGGGTCTTCATTATCACAGTTCAGCTATTCCTTGATATTCTCTTCATCGCACCCTTCACCAATGCTAAGAATTTTCATTGCTTCTGTTATTTCTTTAAAATCGTCGTGCGGTTCAATCGAGGAATTAGATAGAGTTAATTTTAATAATTTATTCCACGCCCTTTTTAATGTTTGCAATTCCACAGAGTTCCACGCTTCTACCAGCATATAACAACAATCTTTTAAATTTGTTTCCTTAAAAAACTTTTACGTCGTTTCTATTTCACTGTCCTCTGTTGACAAAAGACGACGCAATAGTTGCTTTCTGCATAAACGTTTTAAAGTGTCAATGATACTTTGGTCCATTGGTTGCAATATCGATGTTACGTTAGGGGGTAAAAACTTAACTGTGAACTTCCCATTTTCTCGATTTAGTGTTTCAGCGGGAGGGTGCGTTGGCGCATTATCTAACAACAACAATACATCGCCCTCTTTCCCCACCTCCTTTTGAAATTTCTTCACCTCAGGAATAAACGTATTTTCATACCAAGTAAGAAAAATATCTGTGTTCATCCATGCTTTTTTTTGGTTAGCGTAAGTTAAGGGGATTTTAACATTTTTAAAACAGCGCGGATTTTTTGATTTACCAATAAGTAGCAGCGGCAATCGATGTGTTCCATTAGCGTTAGCGCAAACCATAACTGTGACTCTATCCTTACTCACTTTGTGCCCAGGTGCTACATTTTCACGACGCGATGCTAACGATCTGCTTGGTAGAGCTTTCCAATTAAGACCTGTTTCATCTGCATTGTATACAAAATCTAAATCGTATTTTTTTTCATCTAGAAATACTTTTAACTCGTCTACAAAAGAGTCGGCTGATGCAACGTTAGCAGAAAGCTTTTCTCCTTGAATCTCCAGTTCTCGAATGCCATGTCTAGATTTGAATCTTGCTAACCATCCACAGCTCGCTTTTTTTTTCATAACTTTACGTTGCGAACTTCCATCTTCTTTCTCAAGCGCGCATGTGAATTTCATTATAGAATCATTTTTTTTTTATGTCTGATATCGTAGAAATTCCTACACCATATATTTGTGCCAACTTACTGCCAGATTCACCATTTTTTATACTCTTAATTATTTTCACTTTGTCATTAAGAGACAACACTACTCATTTTCGCTTGGACATTGTAAATTTCCGACGCAAAATGTAGACAAAAATAAAAGACAACCTTTCAGTTGAACGCTATCTAAGAAAATGAAACCATAACAAACACTATCCTGCAAACAAATGAGAGCGGGTACACGATCAGATCAGCGGGAATAAACTTGTCGTAACATGTATTGTTGCGCTATCAAAACATTTTTAAATTGACAATTAGAACCGACGCGAATGAGTCCGGATAATCGATGTTCGGATAATCGGAATTCTACTGTATGAACATATTATTCCAAGACCTTATTTAACTAAACTTAATCATTTTATGCAACCAATTTATATTTTTTCTTACCTTTATAGAGTTGAGGTGCTGATCTTCACATTCAAGTAAAGATTCTTGTATTGGACTTGAAACATCAAATTTCAAAAATAATTAATACACAAGAATCAGACAATGCATTTTCAGGGAAGGGAAAGATAATATTTTTTCTCACAACTTATTCTTTGCCCCATACAGAAGTAATAACAACCTTCAACTGAGAAGAACTGGCAAGAAACTCAGCAAGGTTACATTCATTTTTATTTTTTACTAAATATTTTTTTATATAAATAAGGTAAATATATTATAACATTTGAAATGAATAATCAAATCATGTGTCGCATTTTATTATCTAAATATATATGTAATACAATCTAGCAAATAATTAAGTATGGATTACATTTTTGATTTTTCTTTCATTGATAGGCATAAACACACAAACTTCTAAACATTACTTTAACGACTAATCTTTATTTAAATAATTCTTCTCTGCATGTGCGAATGTGAATCCTCCTAAATGGCTGGACCAATTTTGATGTCTTTTAAGTGTTTTAGTGGATTCGAGAATGGTTGAGATTCACAAATGAATCTTAGATAACATCCAGTCTAAATTAATGTTCTTGTGTCGCTCTTCATGTATGATGGGGACCTGAAGATGATAAAGAATAGATATATTATAAGAAAAGATTTGAGTTTATGAATTCTTTCATTACTTCTATTAGAGCATAAGAGTAATATTTTGGTAAAAATGTATCCTGAAACATTAAAATGTTAACATTGGTAGTTTTATTTGTCAATATCAGGCAATAAAAGTCAAAGAAATACTTGTAAGCCTTTGTGAGTTGTATTAGCTTTACTACCTACATCATAATCGAGACATAATCAGGATTTTTCAGAACCAAGTATTTGTATCCAACTATCACAATAATAAGATCTTTGTTTCGGTAGTGTACACTATAATATATATTAATGACTTTTGTTAAAATTAATACTTCACTTCTTTATATAATGGCACCAGGTGTTTGAACATAAATGATCGAGAATAGCCATAAGATATAGTCTTCCCTTTATAACTTCCTTCGATACAATATTCCTTGCCTTATATTTTTGTAATAGAAAATGTTTGTTGTCACTTGTTGATTGTCCCTTTGTTTATATTTTGTCCTATTTTATTAATACTATTACTAACAAAATCATAATTTGATTACCTCTGCATTTTACTTGTAGGTACATATTCTATTTTAGCATGTAATATTGTTCGCGACAATGTTACAAGGATTAGTGATAACGTTCATGTTAATAGATATTTGAGATAACACCTTGTTACTGTTCAGATAAGAGATATTGACTGATTGTAGTAGTTACCAAATGTTATTATAAGTAAACTCTAAGTTATATTTAAGTTAGAAATATGCAAGTTCTAATAAACGTTAAATATTTGTTGTTTTGATTCCCAGTAAATGTAAGGTGATAAAAATGTAATCACAGGTTATCAAAACCCAGTTCTAGACATGCCCTTTGCCTATCACCTCGTTCTTTAACTCAGAGTAAAGTAAATCAATAAATAATATTTTAATAAAAATCCATTACAATGTAACATAAGAAAGTAGGACACACCTATGTGCTAACACAGAATAGAGCATGATAAAAAGGGATAAGCACATAAGTAAAAAAGGGACTTATTTAAACTGAGGATAAAAGTAGTTGACGACACTTTAGAAATATATGAAAACCGAAAATAAATAGGGATATGGTAAGAGGACTACACTTTAAAAACAAGGCCAAAAAGAGACAAGGCCCTAAGAGTAAAAAGAACAGAACGAAGTGATAGACAGGGATAGTAAAAATTAGAGTAAGAAAGGAAATAATTAGACAAGGATAGCACGACGATTGTACAAGGGAGATATACCTTTAGCGCGTGCTATTCGTTGACTAATTCACGACTTAGAAAAAGGCATATATATTTTGTAAACAATTTTATTGGCACGACGCCACAACAACACGGAGACTTCTACTTGTAATAAGTTTACTTGTTTTAATATAACGAATAAAGGGGCGTAATACGGTGTTTCAAAGTACTGGTGTTTTACTTCTCCGAAAAGTCATTCGCTAGCGTTTTCAACGAAATATTCCCGAAGCGGACAAACGAAGGTGTCCGTTTCATCCTGGTCCTTCAGCAGCCGGATTACCTGGATTTCCGGTCCATTCTGCAGCCGAAAAAGTTGTATTGTCGGCCGCACATCACATCTTCACCAACCACCTGTGAAACTACGTTCGTGATACCTCAAGTGGAACGTACGGAAAAATGGTGAAGACAAGAAACGAAACCGCCAGCGAAGAGAGGGTAAGTGCCGTGACCAGTGCTCACGCCCCAGTGGACGCCGTTACCGAGGGAACTACCATGGATAGCACCGCAGCTGTCGGAACATCCACAGCCCGCACCACTACCATCAGCGCTACCACAACCGGCGCCACCATCGCCACCACCACCGCCAGTACCACCGCAGCCGGTACTGCCGCTGGTACCCGCATCGCCGACTACGGATCATATTCAACCGCAACGCGCTCGAATAACACCACCGCGACGGAACCTGGCACCAGCGCCGATTCTGATGAGTCCCCCAACACGGAACCCACATTGAAAGAAAAAACTGAAACGAGTAAACCGACCAGACCGCTTTCAACAGCAACAAACAGAAGTCGGCGTCGTCAAATACTGAAAGCCAAGGAGGAGCTCCTAACACAACAGGCTGATCTGGCCGCTCGCCAGACAGAGTTGGCGGCGCTAAGACTGTCACTTCTAGAGGAAAAAGAAGACACTGACCACGATGACGAAGATAGTATCGCATCGGTACAAGTCGCAAGGACGAAATCATGGGTAAACGGGCACACCAATACCTTGGCCGTCACGACAGGAACTAAGGAGACCTGTCAAACGCAGAAGCCGTGCAATATGCCGACGAGGGGAGATATACTGGCAACGGGGAGGAGTGATGCGCATGGCGCACGCGAATGTCAAAAGGCAACCTGGAAGCCGACTCACGCCGAGCAAAAGGGATCGAAATTGATGCACACTTCTGCACAGGAGGAAAAGGACCAAGACGCATGGAAGCCTGCAGCGACGACATCAGTGAATAAAAGTGACCACAAGTCAGAACATGCGGACCTCGCGACTGCCATCGCAGAAGCAGCCCGGGCCCTGCAGCCGATAACGCAACGCCATAATGTGGAGCTACCTACATTCAATGGGTCATCAGGTGATTGGCTACCGTTCAAGGCAGCCTTTGAGCAAACACAAAATCACCTTACTGAATATGAAAACTTGGCGAGGCTTAGGAAAAGCCTGAAAGGAGCCGCAAAGGAAGCGGTACAATGCCTGTTCATAGGCACAACCAGTCCGGAAGCAGTGATGAAGCTATTAGCTACAAGATTCGGCCGCCCCGATGCCTTAGTTATGACAGAGTTGAATAAACTAAAAATGCTGCCGAAACTCAACGAAATGCCACGAGATATTTGCAACTTTGCATCGCAAGTAACAAACATCACTGCAACCATCAAAGCTTTGAAGAAAGAACATTACTTATACAATCCTGAAGTTGTTCGAGTAGTAATTGATAAGTTACCATCGACGCTGCGTTTCCGGTACTACGATTTTGTGATAGAATGCCCTGAAGAGGAACCGGATCTGTTGAAGCTGTCGAACTTCCTCGAACGCACCGCCGAGAGGTGTGGAAACTTCGCACCAGCAGAAACTTCAGCGACAGAACGACCCGCCAACCCCAGGCGTCAGGCTCGTACATACCATGCCGGAGAGCGTCGACACATAACTTCAGAAAAGAGTAAAACATGCCTCGTCTGCAACATGAAAGACCACAACAGCAACGCTTGCCCAAGCATAAAGGAAGCAGACGACGCAAAGCGATGGGACATCGCTATTAAACACAGGCTGTGTTTCCGCTGTCTACAACTACGACGGTTTGGTCACATATGTAAACCAAAGAGATGTGACAACAATGGATGTACATATTTTCACCATCCATGGCTGCATGGCGCCATGATGGCACGAACGCGAGCAAGAAACATCCATACCACAGAAGAAAAACCGATTACCGCCACGATCACGTCCACAAAAGAAAAAAGGTGCACAACCGCATTTTTAAAAGTACTACCGGTACAAGTAACCGGACCGAGAGGCATGTACGATACGTACGCCCTACTAGACGACGGATCCACTTGCACGCTTATAGAAGAAGCAACGGCGAATCAGATCGGTGTAACAGGAACGCCGGAACCATTCTTCATCGAGGGCGTAGCTGGCACACGCATCGATGCCTGCCAGTCGCGTCAAGTCCAACTTGACATAAGGGGCCAGAACTCTAAGAACTTCAAGATCCGCGCACGAACAATACAAAAACTAGACCTTTCTCCACAAACAGTCGATAGGGAGACTGTTCGCCGTTTCGCACACCTACAAGATTTAGAAGATCAAGTAACGTACGAAGACTGCGTACCCACCGTCCTGATCGGGCAGGACAACTGGCATCTTCTATTAACCCACGACGTGCGCCGCAGCGGAAAAGGAGATCCCGTGGCTTCACGCACAGACCTTGGATGGGTCCTCCATGGTACCCAAGATAACTACAGATCTAGTCAACGCGTGATGCGAGCCCACGCTACACCCGCGGTTCCTGAAGAAGAGGACAATGAAGAAATGAACATGGAACGTCTAATGAAAGAACATTTCTCATTAGAATCACTGGGAGTGACACCAAAACGCTCGTACACAGAGGAAGAACAGCGAGCGCTTCTCCTACTAGAGACCAATACTAAGCGCCTACCGGCGGGAGGATTCGAGACGTGTCTACTGTGGAAAAATGATAACCCCAGAATCCCCAGGAACTACGACAACGCCGTCAGACGTTTACAAAACATTGAGAAAAAACTAGATCGTGACCCAGAAATGAAAATAAGATATCAACGACAATTAGAAGTGCTCCTGGAAAATGGTTATGCCGAAAGGGCACCCGAAACAAGAGAAGAGAGACTATGGTACCTGCCACACTTTGTACTAGCCGTACCAAGGTGTTATCTGACACCCACTTACGAGCGATCACTCGAACTGCACACTTTCGTAGACGCGAGCACTTCTACCTACGCAGCCGCCGTCTATTGGCGTGTTACCAATGAAGAGGGACACACCCAAGTAAGTCTCGTGATGGCAAAGGCACGAGTCGCCCCCATCAATAAAGTCACCTCTATCCCGCGACTAGAACTTCAAGCGGCGGTATTGGGATGCCGCCTCGCCCGCACCACGGTGGAAGAGCACGATATGAAACCCACGCGGCGAGTTTACTGGTCCGATTCGAGAACAGTACTCGCGTGGCTACGTACCGGACCGCGAGCATATAAGCCGTTCGTCGCACACAGAGTCGCCGAAATCTCCGAAGAAACGAAAACAGCCGAGTGGAGATGGGTGCCGACCAAACAAAACGTCGCGGATGATGCCACTCGCGACTCGCCAACTAATTTCACGTCGGAACACCGCTGGTTTCATGACCCCGAGTTCCTACGTCGACCAGAGGACGAATGGCCACACGAGGAAGAAAGTCCCACAGGAATTGAGCCCACTGGAGAGGAGCGGGTGAACCTGACTAAAGAAACCGCAGCGCGCCTATCAGAGGCACTACCAGACATCACACGCTTCTCCAGCTACACGCGCGTAATACGCTCCACAGCGCGCGTGTTACAATTCATCGACAAGCTCCGCCCGAAGCAGCAGTGTGCGGCAACCTTCAAGCGCACCCTGAAGAATAGAGAAACAGATCCGACTTGGAAATTGAATCATAAGGTGAAACCCAAGGCGTCTCCACGATCAGGAGACGAACACAACGCCCTCAAGTACGTGACAATCGACGCGCACTATTTACACCGCGCCGAACATCTATGGGTGCGAGCACAACAGCAACAGGTGTTCGCCGAAGAGGTCGTTGCCCTGAAAAATAACAGGTCACTGACCGCGGTCAGTCGACTCAAGCCCTTCGCCGTGACCTTACATGGCGACGGTGTGATTCGTCTCAAGTCCCGAATCGCTGTCACAACCGACATCAGCGACACACAGCGAGAACCAGCGGTGATTGACGGAAATCATCGGTGGACACGCCTATACATAAGTTGGGTCCACACTCGCCTGCATCATGGTGGTTTCAATATTACCACCAACGAAGTTCGCCAACAATACTGGGTGTTGCGTCTACGCTACGCCGTCCGTACTGAACTTAAACAATGCCAGTCCTGTCGACTGAGAAAGGCATCGCCGGCCCAGCCTTCGACCGGCAATCACCCGCCGAGTCGAGTGGCTCATCACAAAAGACCCTTTACATACACGGGTCTCGACTACTTCGGCCCGATGACTGTCACCATCGGACGATCACATCAGAAAAGGTACGGCGCGCTATTCACATGCCTGACCACACGAGCAGTTCACATCGAACTGGCCGGCAGCCTGAACATCGACTCGGCAGTGATGGCACTACGCCGCTTCATTGCACGACGCGGGTGTCCTACGGAGATATGCTCAGACCAGGGCACCAACCTCAAAGGTGCCGACCAAGAACTGCAGCGAGCTGCCGACGAAGCAATGCAAGAAGAAGCTTCAGTTCGCACCATCCAGTGGCGCTACATACCCCCAAGCGCCCCCTTCATGGGAGGCGCGTGGGAAAGACTCGTCAGAAGCGTCAAGACCGCGCTCCAGGTGACCCTCAACGAGCGCGCACCAAAAGAAGAGGTGCTCGCCACCCTACTTGTCGAGGCGGAACACACTATCAACAGCCGACCACTGACGCACGTGTCTGCATCACCGGACGATGATCTCGCGTTGACACCTAACCATTTCCTGTTGGGTGGGCCGTCACGCGTACCGCAGCCGGGAGCCTTCACCGAAGACGATGTCGCCGGCCGCAGGGAATGGAGATCCAGCCAGCGCCTCGCGGACACATTCTGGTCTCGCTGGGTGCGGGAATATCTACCCGAGCTTCAACACCGGCGGGAGCCCCAAACGTCGCACGGGTCACTTAAAGTCAATGACCTTGTCCTGATCGCAGACGGTAACTTGCCCCGTAACGTATGGCCACGAGGGGTGGTCGTGGCAACTTACCCTGGACCCGACGGCGAAGTACGAGCAGTGGACGTGCGGACCAGCAGAGGAATCCTGAGACGACCCACCAAGAAGTTGGCAATACTGGACGTTACCCCGAGAACAGATGAAACACCGGCCCCTGCCGCGAACGCGACCCAAGAATCCAGCTGAAAAAGCTGCGGCGGGAGAGATGTTCGCGACAATGTTACAAGGATTAGTGATAACGTTCATGTTAATAGATATTTGAGATAACACCTTGTTACTGTTCAGATAAGAGATATTGACTGATTGTAGTAGTTACCAAATGTTATTATAAGTAAACTCTAAGTTATATTTAAGTTAGAAATATGCAAGTTCTAATAAACGTTAAATATTTGTTGTTTTGATTCCCAGTAAATTAGAGTAAGAAAGGAAATAATTAGACAAGGATAGCACGACGATTGTACAAGGGAGATATACCTTTAGCGCGTGCTATTCGTTGACTAATTCACGACTTAGAAAAAGGCATATATATTTTGTAAACAATTTTATTGGCACGACGCCACAACAACACGGAGACTTCTACTTGTAATAAGTTTACTTGTTTTAATATAACGAATAAAGGGGCGTAATACGGTGTTTCAAAGTACTGGTGTTTTACTTCTCCGAAAAGTCATTCGCTAGCGTTTTCAACGAAATATTCCCGAAACGGACAAACGAAGGTGTCCGTTTCAAATATGGTGTAAGGGTTCCTGTAAAAGTGTTGTCTTACCAATTCCAATTTGTTGTTTATGGCTCCATCATGTTACCAATGATTCTGCCAATGTCATCCTTAGAATACACAATGTTAAAGCAAAAATTACACAAGAAGGATCTTAATAGAAGAACACAGAAATTAAATAGGAAGAGAAGTATGAGAGAAGAAACCTGTGAGCATATTAATTCTAGATTAGTAGAGTTAGAAAACAGGTCATTATTAAATTTAAAAAATATATAATTACATTTATAAGCGTATATTATTTGGATTTCGTGAGAAACACGCTACAGTAGAACAAGTGCATAGAGTAGTTCACTCGATCAGACAAACACTAGAAAGAAAAGAGTATTGCTCTGCTGTGTTCTTGGACATAAAACAGGCGTTTGATAAAGTATGGCACAATGGTCTATTGTACAAACTTAAAATGTTGCTACCGAACTTATTCTTCATGATTCTGAAATCATATCTAGCACAAAGAAGATTCCAAGTAAAATACGAAGAAGACTACTCAAAACTGTACGATTTCTAGGCATCAGTACCACAGGGATCAGTAATTGGCCCAGTACTGTACTCCATATATACGGCAGACCTACCTGAAACAGCAGATGTTATAACAGCAACCTATGCGGATGATACTGCCTGCCTTTCAAGCGATATGGACCCAATAAAGGCTTCCACTAAGCTCCAGGCCCAGCTAGACAAAGTAGACATGTGGTTGAAAAAATGAAGAATTAAACCGAACGTAATGAAATCAACCCAAGTAACATTCACTCTCCGGAAAGGAGACTGTGAACCTGTCAGCATGGGTGGCAATACATTACCAACCAGCAAGACCGTAAAATATCTTGGTCTGCATCTGGACAGAAGACTCACCTGGGCAAACCACATCAAGGCTAAAAGAACAGAAGGAAACTTGCAACTTAGAGGTCTCTCCTGGCTCGTCAATCCCGTCTCTCACTCAGCAACAAACTGTTGGTCTACAAGATAATTATAAAACCAATCTGGACCTATGGCATAGAGCTCTGGGGATCAGCTAGCAACTCGAACATGGAGATACTCCAAAGATTTCACAACATTGCTTTGAGAACAGTTTCCAGTGCACATTGGTTTGTAAGAAACTTGGAAATCCACAAGTACCTCGAGATGCCAACAGTCAAAGAAGAGGTTAACAACTACTGCACAAAGTATAAGGAAAGACTCAACAAGCACACTAACGCTTTGGCTAAAGATCTGCTGAATGACCAAAGCACAATAAAACGCCTTAAAAGATGGGATATCCTCTCGCTTGATCAGAGGAACTAAGAAGTTCATCAACAGTAATTAGGGCAACTCAATGGAACTGCTCCTAAATCTCCTCCTCCCAGAACACATCTGATAATGGCTGAAGAGCCGATGGCAGATAAAAAGAGAAAAAAAAAATAAAAATATTATTAATAGGGTAAAATAACTCACCATTCTTGAGAAATACAAATATTTGTAACCTAACCTCAAAACACTATACAGTTGCTTCTGCGACGGCTCCGGCACTACGGAACGTGCAACCCCTTCACCCTTACGTAACAAATGAGGCACCCATGCTCCCCTCCGCAGCTTCGACTTGCTGGTCGCCAGCCTCAGCCACTGTGGCTCGCAAGGGTACCTGTCATTTGTTATGGTGGGCTGTACATTAATTTCGAAATTTTTCATTCATGATAAACATAATTAATTACATTAATTAACTCCTCAAAAGGATCTTTTCTGTCTCTTTGCACTTCTCTTCTCCATAGATATTCATAAATTAAATTATTAATATTTGTTCGATTTGTATAATTATCTTTATAAAAGAACTGTTTGATGACACGCCACTGTGACTCAAATCTCCGAGTGTACCCACACTCAGATGAATTGCCATCCTCGGCCGCGAACGAGTTATTCTCGTCACTGTGATTGACTTTATGGTAGATGTAACCATGGTCCCCTAAACAGTCATTGGCCCACCAAAACTTGGTGTGTATGGTAGTGCCCTCAGCCACATGCTTTTTAATTAAGGGCACCAAAACTTCAGCTGAACGGACATTGTCTGGGCAGACTTCCAGGCGAAGATCCTCACTCCCATCCTGAATCATCCCGAGGATCCAGTGACCTTCAACTCTACAACCTGAAATGAAAGGAAACAATTCAGATTTAGTTTGATTGTATGTGCCTTAAATATAGTTATATTAAATAATTTTGTTAATTTGTTTAGTCCTACCTATATTATATTTCTTTTTTCCAAACTGGCTTTCACCTATTTGGACTACTTTGCCCGGGCCTCCAATCTTCCCCTTAACTGTTTCTTTATTTTTTTGATAGGTAGCAACTGCCTCTCTACAATAATTAAACCAATCACTAATGGTTGACCGAGACAGGCAGAGTTCTCCTTCAGAAAAATCTTCTTTTACAGTTCTGTCATAACTGAATTTTTCTGCGAAAGCATACATGAGGTAAAATACCCGCGGCATTGGAATTTTTGTATTCTCAAACCAAGTGCCTTTGCCTCGGCTCACTTTCGTCTTGGCTCTACAAGGCCCTCTGTTACAAACAAAAGAACCCACTGTTTTATTCCATGAATATTGTATTAGCATTTGTTGCTTGTGGTAGTTGCAAATTTTTTGCCTCGGAATCATGCCTCTTTCTTCTGCAAACGCAACAGCCTGCTCACACGTTCCCAATTGGCGGTAGACTTTAACTAGATTCCACATTCCGCGAATTTCCTCCGCATAGAGATAACGCTTAGCTGTCGGTGCATCATCCTCTACCGCAGAACGGCTCGTTGAAGGCTGAGGTTCTTCCTCGACTGCAGAACGGCTCGTCGACGGCTGAGGTTCGTCCTCTTCCGCAGAACTGCTCGACGAAGATAAAGGTTTCTGGTCCATGGTCAATCGTGTCGGCAATAAATCGAAGTCCGGGATATAATGTACAAAAGTCAGTCGATTAGGCAAAAAAACGGTGTCCAGTGTTCAAGCGAAGGTCAATTGAGAAGGCAAACAATCAAAGTCCAGATGAAAAGCCAAAATCGTCGAAGAAAACCACAACAAAAACACCAAGAAGCACCAAGAAAACGGCCGCAATTATTTTAATGGCGGAAAAAAAAAAACATGACCTTCAAAACATCGCAAGCATTTTTGCTACTGGTAACACAGATCGATAGGTAACAACGAGAGTGATACATACGTAATGAAAGATAAACCAATAGAAACTTGGCTTTAATTAGCTATTTTCAAAAGCCATAGAAATAATATATATTACAATAGATTGACAACAGTAATCAAAGATGACAACTGGTATAACATTATGAAGTACTATCAGCCAGTTAGTAAGGAGATTATACGTCATTCACCCCCTCTATGTTTTCTTGATCGAGGAGGTAATCATTTAGACGAATTGGGAGTCTCCTTAACCTTGCTGATCTACGAACGGCCTGAGGTAGTTCGGCACCGTTGTTATCGGCTTCAGGAGTTCTAATAATTTCTTCTTCATTATTTTCATCATCGTTTGAATGATCGTTTCTGTTTTCCGTATTTCGACATCTTATCTCAGCTTCATCCACCAACGTAACAGGAAGCGGCGCCAAATGCCTGTTAGACACCGTCGATTCCTGGCCATTGCTGCGTCTCACGTACGAGTAACTTGGGTTACTATGCAGGAGCTCAACTTCCTCCACATAGGGATCAGTCTTTGAACCTCGTACATATTTTTTTAACAATACTGGACCTGGAACGAGCCACGATGGAAGGGATTCTCCAACAGGTGTTCTTCGAGGAAAGTTAAATAGTCTCTCGTGTGGAGTGGCATTTATCGATGTGCACAAAAGTGAGCGTACGCAGTGTAGTGACGGTTTTAAAGCTTGCTCCCAATTTTCAATGGGTAGATTTTTTGAACGTAAGTAAAGTTGTATTGTTCTCCAAAGAGTTCCATTCAATCTTTCTACCTGGCCGTTTCCTTGCGGATTATACGGCGTTGTGCGAGAAGATGCGATGTTACAATTTCGTAAGAAGGTCTGCAGATCTTCTGACATGAAGGAAGCACCTCGGTCACTATGTATATATAGGGGTTGACCAAATTCAAAAAATATATTTCTGAGACAGTTTATGACAGTCACAGAGGTCATGTCCGCGCAAGGATAGGCAAACGGATACCGTGAAAATTCATCTATTATCGTGAGTATATACTTGTTCTTAGTATTTGATGGCAAAGGACCCTTAAAATCAATATTCAGTCGCTCAAAAGCTGATGTAGCTTTAATAAGTATTCCTTTGGATTTTGCGAATCGTGGCTTAATTTCTGCGCATATTGGACATGAGGCAGTCATTTGCTTAATATCATTGATAGAGTAGGGCATATTTTTCTGCCTAATCCAGTGGTACATTCTAGTTATTCCTGGATGAGAAAGGGCATCATGTAGTTCATATAACTTGTTGTTACTTATGGATGCGCAAACTCTCGAGAGGGCATCAGCTGCAACATTTTCGTTACCTGGTCTATAAATGATGTCATACTTGTAGCATGATAGTTCTAGCCTCCATCTTTCAAATTTGTCGTTCTTTATTTTGCTTGTATGACTTTGGCTAAAGATGTGGCTCACGGATTTCTGATCTGTGATAAGAATAAAATGTCTATTCAGTAGATAATGCCGCCATTTTCTGAGACTTTCAACGATGGCACAAGCTTCTTTTTCTACAGAAGCATGCTTGCGTTCACTGTCTGATAGCGTTCTTGAAAAGAATGCAACGGGGCGACCTTTTTGGGAAAGCGTCGCGGCTAAAGCAAACTCGGAAGCATCTGTTTCAACTGTTAATATTTCCATTTCATCAATAGCAACCAATGCTGCCTTCTGTATGTCTGCTTTTAGTTGCTGAAAGCTGTTCTGCACAGTCTCATTAAGAGGAAAGTGGGTTGCATTAATTAACGGTTGGATCTTCTCGGAAAATTTGTTGACCCATTTGGCGTAGTGAGCAAACAGCCCTTGTGCTCTTTTGAGTTCAGCGGCATTAGATGGTAGCGGCAAATTTATAAGAGGAACAAGTCGATCTTTATCAGGCTCAATCGTATTATTTGTAATCGTGTAACCCAAAAGGCTTATCGTGCTTTTGCTAAAGTTACATTTTTGCTCATTTAACGTTAGTCTGTATTTCTTCACTACGGCCATAAATTGTCGCAAATTTCTATCGTGTTCCTCCTTGTTTTTGCCACAAACAGTAACGTCATCGAGATAAGCGAAGATTCCTTGTAGCTTTTCCTTATCGATAATATATTCAAGAGTTCGTTGAAAGGCGGCTACACCATTGGTAACTCCAAATGGTATTCTCGTGAATTGATAAAGTTTTCCACAAGCCTCGAACGCAGTAAAATTTCTTTCTCTTTCTAATATCGGTACCTGATGATATGCGCTCTTCAAGTCGATCTGGCTAAAGTAATTAAACTTAGCTACCTTTGAAACAATCAATTCTATGTTAGGAAGTGGGTACGCGTCCAGGCATGTAAACCTATTGATAGTTCTGGAGTAATCGACGACCATGCGCTTGCGATGTCCTCCACCACCAGTAACCAGGACCTGAGCGCGCCATGGAGATATACTTGGTTCTATTATACCATCTTTTAAGAGTTTTGCTATTTCTATCTTAATAAATTCTTGATCTTCTTCGCTATGGCGTCTAGATTTAATAGCGACAGGAGCTAAGTCTTCAGACAGGTGTGTAAAAATGGTGGCTGGTGGTACAGAAGCTTCCATTACACAGATTTGGAGAGCCTCTCTAGTACCTCCAAATTGGAATTCAAGCTTAGAATGATCTTTCAAAATATCATGTCCAATTATAACATCTGCGCATAAGTTGTCCACTATTAAAAGGGGACGGTTTACATATTTATGTTTGCTAATAATAAGAGTAGCAAAACATATTCCATCGACATATGATGTGTGGCTAAGCGATGCCAGATTAATGGTTTGTTTATATGGTCTTTCTTTCAATTTCATCATATGAGCTATATTTTTCTCGATGAAACTCACAGAACTTCCTGTATCTATGAGAGCGTCTACGATGATATCATTTACTGTAATGGCAACTGTTGCTTGTTTTAAAGTAGACGGCGATGCAGCTGAAAATACAGTGCTGATAGACTTTGGTTGTGGTACAGTAGGGTTTATAGGAGTGGATATGGCATTGCTAGTGGTGGAGCTCTGTGACCGACAAACTGACGCAAAGTGTCCTTTTTTGGAACATATCTGACAAGAAACATGGAAAGCAGGACACTTAAACCTCTGATGAAGATTCCCACCACAAAAGAAACAGCGCTTTGTTGATTGATGTCTTGTCAGAGGAACTGATACTGCAGCACTAGAACTTGGTGTGACTTGCGGTTGTGAGATTTCTTTAAGTAAAGCAGGCGTCGACAGAGCGTTTAATGTATTAGGGATACTAACGCTCATTGTGGCGGAATCTTTCTCAGCTGTTTCAATGGTTACGGCCTGCTTAAGAACTTCATCCAAGGGTATAGAGGTATTTTCTAATAAACGTTCTTTAATTTTAGGTGATAGAATACCTGCTATAAAGGCGCAACGTATCGCTTGATTTCTATGTTCTAGTGCCGAGACCAATTGGAAGTTGCAGTCTTGTGCTAGTAGTTTTAAAGTACGGCAGTACTCCGAAATCGTCTCATCACTTTTCTGTTTTCGTGTAGCAAGAATGTGACGGGCTAAAATCTCATTTTGTGGCGTAATGTAGGTTTTGTTTAAAATAGATACGGCATCATCGTAAGACTCGCAGTCTCGTATATGAGTAAAGATATTAGCAGTGAGGTGGTTTGCTAGTAACTTAAGCTTTATTACATTGTTAGTTCCGTGCGGAATTTCTTCTGTTAGAAAATTAGTAAAGGTATGAAACCAGTGTCGCCATTTTTCACCAGCTCCGGAAGCATTAGTCTCGACGTCAAATTTTTCCGGGCGAAGGTATCTGGCTAGATAGCTTTTTTTTCCTAGCTCTTCTTCACCTTCTGCATTTTTCTTCGACATATTAAATTAAAATAGCTAATTAAATTGATACATACGTAATGAAAGATAAACCAATAGAAACTTGGCTTTAATTAGCTATTTTCAAAAGCCATAGAAATAATATATATTACAATAGATTGACAACAGTAATCAAAGATGACAACTGGTATTACATTATGAAGTACTATCAGCCAGTTAGTAAGGAGATTATACGTCAGAGAGTATCATCTTTATAAACCATAAGTTTATGCATTTTATTATAATCTGTGTCTTGTTCATTCAACAAGGATGTCTTGCTTACTAATATCATATATAACGATTATTTCGATTCGATAATTGATAACAATCATACGTAGCATTAATCGAAATCAAACAACATTTCTAATGAGATTTTTCATTAAAATAAACATTCCATTTAAAGTATATATAACATTAACCGTAATTGTGACATATTATTTATTACGACAGTTTATTATTTAATAAAACCAATAAATATACTTTTTTATTCGAGTTAAATTAATTAAACTCGATTCTACCATACGAGTTACAATTTGCGTTGTTGCGCAACCTTAACCCAAGCACAAATTTCGAAACTTTTCTTAACGAACTTGTATTAGATTTTGGATTATTTCTCAATCTAACTTTTTATCATTGAAACAACATCATTAGTACTTGGGTAAGTTTTATTGACCATTTATTATTAATGTTCTCTGTAAAGGTCTGTTATTTCTTAACTAGTTAATTCAAGATTTGCCAAGTTCGTAATGGTATCTACGTATCCCTATTGATCATCCAATATTGTCTAGCAAAACATTATCGTATTTTTGTGGTTCTACTATAATTCAAACATACATGGCATATCCCATGTTTTTGTACCATTCAAACATATCATTATGTACAATAAGAATAATTTATAACACATTTATTTTATTGTTTGCAGATATATGGATTGTGGTCTAGTATAGTCACGCAGTCGTATGGGGGTCAAAATGGTTGTAATTGGTAGGGGTTGGATCCCTGATTATAACGCTACCACTCTTATTGCAAGATAATGCATTTTTTTCGAGAAATTAATAGAAATGTTTACTAACCTCAAATCAGAAAAAGGAAAAACGAAACGTTAAAATGGGCGATTGGGGCACCCCGACTCCACCCAGTCTTTTGGCTACTACCCCTAGAGTGTATATATATAAATTTGGAGGCGCGAAGGGAGGGCAGCTACCGCCCACCGTAACAAATGACAGCGACCGGCAAGCCGAAGCTGCGGAGGCGAACATGGGTGCCTATCCATTGTTACGTAAGGGCGAAGGGGTTGCACTTCCCGCAGCGCCGGAGCCGTTGTAGAAGCAACTTTATAATGTTTTGAGGTTAGGTTACAAAAAATTGTATTTCTCAATAATGGTGCGTTACCTTTTCATAGGAGTGGTGCTAAGTCAGAGGAGGCATCCCCCCCACTCCCCCTACCCCCCTCCCCCTGCGTGACTATACTAGACATTAACCGATATATGAATCCTAGAACTACTTTTCTTCGAGAAACTTTCACCAGGAGTTCATCTTGGTAATTTTTCTAGTTTTGTTTTGCATTACATTATGGTCACAGTATACAATTTTTTGTAAACGTAGTGCAAGGGCGCCCTCCAGCTAGATAGAGCGATGATATACGCAAGCTGGCTGGCAGCGGTTGGAAATAAAGAGCTGAAGATCGAGCTCAGTGGCGTGCCATAGGTGAGGCCTATGTCTAGCAGTGGACAGAGATAGGCTGATGATGATGATACATATTTACATCACATGCCTTAGCCAGTGACTTGAGCTAAAGGTGTCTTCTACTATTAAAGCTCTTGAGGGCTAGCCCTCAAGAGCAAGAATTTCACATAAAGGAGCTAGCTCCTTTATGTGAAATTCTTGCCAAATTTGGTCACATAATTTCTTAATACATTGAACAAACATTTTACTACTTATATACTAATGCTTCCAGCCTTATAATAATAATTTTGTTGATGGCCCATACCAATCAATCAAAGAAAGAAAAAAAAAATTATAAGAATTGTTACAGGGGTCACCATCAAATGCTGCTGTCCAGGATCACAGCAGATGTAGCAGTGATGGTAAGTATTTAATACTGATTATTTTGTTTTAAAATGGTTATTTAGGTATAAATAATTTGATTCGCCAATATTACATGTTGAAAGTCCCTAAATCTACACTAATATTATATAGAGGAAAGATTTGTATTTTTGTATGTAACGAATAAACTCAAAAAGTACTGGACCGATTTTAATAATTCTTTTTTCATTAGAAAGCTACATTATCACTGAGTAACATAGGCTATATTGAGTACTAGATTACTATAGAAATCTCTAGAAATTCCTATTAAAACCAACCATAGGTGTAAAAAAAATTGCCATAAAATGTCTTTCATCACATGCGAAGAGTATTAATGATAGGACAAAAAAATGTTTGACAATAGATTATATAATGATGAGCTATAGAGGTTTTGCAATTTGGAATGTATTGCAGGTCGTGGGTTCGATTCCCACCCAGGACAAACATTTGGGTGCATGTCTGTTTGTTATGGTCTGGGTGTAATGTGTATTAAGAAAACAAATGGTTGTATATCAGTTTTCTGGTTTCCATAGTACAAGCTCTGCTACGTTAGGGATCAGCAGGCTGATTGTGTAATGCTCTTACTATATATACTACTTTTTTATATACATACTCATCCCTACTAATATTATAAATATAAATGTAAGTTGGTTTGTTACACATTCACGCAAAAACTACTTAACCGATAATCATGAAACTTTGTATCCATATTCTTGGAGGTATTAGAAGTAACATAGGATTATTTTTGTGCTGGGAAAATGTTAAATCCCTGGGGAACGTGGGTGAAACCGCGGGGGACAGCTAGTCAATTATGAAGTGATTTATATACATCACACATATAGGTTTGTTTATTTATATTTATAGTTACAGAAGTTAGTTGTTCTATATTTTAGACTAGAAGTTATATTGTTGGTAATAGTGTTTGATTTCTGTAATAAAATGCTGCTTTAGGTAACCAAAATGGCTGGTCATAGTATAAAAAAAACTATATTAAAGATACAAATGTATGGAAATGGCTGCTTCTGCACAATTGCACCTTTCATTTCCTTGTTAAGTTTATAATTTTTCTTTTAATTATTTATTTTGAAAATGGGAGTCAGGTTTATGATTACAGGCACTTCCATCTGGAAACACTGGGACTCTTCTGGACAATACAACTTTCCGTATAGTTACATGTCTGCGTCTTGGTGCCCCTATCATCATCCCCCATACTTGTCGCTGCGGCGCTGCCGTCAATCGTTTAGGCCAACATGGGCTCTCCTGCTCTAGGAGTGTTGGCCGTATACCGCGGCATCAAAATATAAATGATGTCATACGTCGGGCTCTTGCCACCGCCGGCGTGCCCGCAATTCTGGAGCCCAATGGATTAACACGCGATGATGGCAAGAGACCAGATGGTTTGACTCTTGTACCATGGAGGATTGGTAGGGCATTAGTGTGGGATGCCACGTGTGTGGACACTCTTGCTCCATCACATCTCCATGGTACATCGACCGAGGCCGGCGCAGCAGCCAACAATGCAGAGAACCTCAAACGGCACAAATATAGCGTAATATCGAGTACGTATATATTTGAGCCGTTTGGGGTTGAAACCTTAGGGCCCTGGGGTCATCGAGCCCACCACCTTTTTAGAGAAATCTCTAAGCGGTTGGTGGAAGCTACGCGGGATCCCAAAGCTGGCGGCTACTTAGCCCAAAGAATAAGCCTCGCAATACAGCGAGGCAATGCCGCAAGCATTCTTGGTACTCTGCCACCAGGGGAGGAGTTAGGGGAGGTTTTCTATTTATAATAATTATAATTAGGTTAAGCTCTTGTTTACTTTTATTTCATGAAATCCATTTAATAGTAGTATTTAATCGTATTATATTAAATAATAATTTTAGAATAACTTTATAGTTGAAAAACAGGATAATTAATTACTTAATAATTATTTCACCGATCTTGATGATAATTTGTATATAGTCAGAACATGTGATTGCATGAATGATAAGATATGATATTGGGTGAAATTGTGGGGACAAGTAATTATATATTTATTTATTAAATATTAATATGTTTGTGTAATGTTAAAAGAAAATATTTTAAATAATTTGTTCTTTACACATAGCCATCTGATCCCAAACTGAGCAGAGCTTGTATGTACTATAGAAACCAGATAACTAACATACTACATTAGCAACTTTTTTTAAATACATACTTATATAGATATTTACATCCAGACATGGAAGTCCCTGGCAAAAATAAATGATATTAGTTATACATAATTCAGCATATACTCATATTACTTAAATAATATGTATATTAATTATGTTTATAAAGATAAGGCTTATGTCCAAGATGGCATTTCTTTAAATTATTTATGAATGCAGAATGATTGGATTTTATTAAGTTGCATGAAATGATTTTGAAGGCGATAAATGAATGTGTAACTCTGCCGTAAAAAGTTTAACAATTTTGCGCTGGTCCTCAGCCCAGGTAAAAGAGGAAGGCACAATTACTAATCCCATAAGTGAAAGATTTTTTGTGTGTTCCAGTGGATTCGAGAATGGTTTACAAAAGGTGGCACTGCGATCTAATTCCTGCATTGTTTTTTTTATGAAACTTTGAAAGATTAAACGATTACTCTTGTCAAATTATCGAAAAATTAAATCACAACATAAATACGTCACGACCTTTATCCCAAACAGGGTGGTCAGAGTGGTCAATAACGTATGCGCTTGAGTGTTCCAATCATAAAAAAGGGTCAATGCTTAATTTCAATATTAGAACCCTTCGTCAGCAAGTCCGCCATGCACTTGGTCACGTTTATAATCTAAGTGTTTATATTTCCCATTTCAGAGACATTTCAAGACGACGATACCGAGAGTAGTAGAGCTCTTAGTGCAGAGTTCGTCCGGGGAAGTACTACCACCTTACCCATTTCTGCCGTGAAGCAGTAGTGCACTTGTATTACTGTGTTTCGGTTAGAAAGGTCAGGGGGCCGGTGAAATTACAGGCACATGAGACTTAACAACTTCACGTCTCGGGGTCGACAACGCATTGGCGATGCTCCTGGTGTTGCAAATGTCCATAGGCGGCGGTGACCACTTACCATCAGGTGGACCGTCTGCTTGTTTGTCGGCCCAAGTGGAATAAAAAAAAAAAAAAAAAATACCGACACCCGAGAGACCCAGAGACAGAATACAAGACCTAAATTGTAAATTAAAGATCATTATTTAAACCTTAATAAAAGCTTTGTAATCTTGTTAAATATTAAATCAATATTTTCATATTTTTTCCTGTTTTTTTTTTATTTCACATTATTTCCTATAGTTAGGTTCCTAGGTATTTATTATTTTACTCTAAATACATAAGGTTAGGTACCAATTTTATATTATTTACAAAATATAGTGAATTATACTTTTTTGTAGAACTAATAAAGATCTATATTCTTGCCGAAAGTTTCATTCAGATTAATAAAATAGACCAGTGAACAATAGCCTTAACCCAATAACCCTTTAAGCACAGTTGTTTTACTAACTGTAGAATAATTTTATTACTTCTAATAAATTTATTTATTTATTTAGGATACACAATACAAATTACAACCAAAAGGTAACCACATAATAAGTAATACATATATAGACAGTAATAATACATATAGAGCTGGGTTGTAACTCAAAACATATGTATACAGAAAAACAAAACTAGAAATGAATACCAAGACAAATGCGATGAAAGTGCAGGTGAGGACTCCCAAATGACAATATAGATAAAAATCTTATTATTTAGAAACTATAAATAATATTATTTATTCAGACTTAATTTATCTGCTGGGTATGGACTGGTTTGATTTGAAGGATATCTTTTATGGTTTTTTTTTAAATTGCTAAACTTAGGATCTAAAATATCAACTTCTGAATTATTTTGAGACAATTCATTATATTGATGAGCCATTCTTACTATTGGATTTAATAATGATGTATTATTTTTGTAGATCTGAAGTGCAAAGAAATTAGAAATGTTACCCCTACATGCACTGTATTTAACATTGAAGGATATATGAGACAACAGAATGGGGGAATCCATTATGGAATGAACAATTTTATATAAGTATACAAAATCGAAATATTTCCTACATGTATACAGAGGTTGAGCATTAAATTTATTCAGTCTTTGTTCATAATTCAAATCAGTGCATCTATATGCTGATGGTAACAAAGTATTCTCAGACATTTTCTCTGTACAGACTCAATGTCATCTGAATGGACATTACATTGGTTATGAACATAACTTATAACCCAGACATCAGGACTAACGCAGGGAACAAAAACTTGAATTGGATCAGTAGTTTCAGAATAGAGTTTTCCAAAATAAACAGAAAACATTACCTCTTTATAAGAGTGTTGATATGTATAAATCATAACTTGGTGAATCTACAATTAACTAAGGTAAAATAAATTTCCCATCACATTAGGTAGGTCACAGGTCTTAAGACATAATCTTACCAATTTTACAAGGATTATAGAACTTAAACACCTTATATGGTATAGAAATAATAATGTTTATTTTATTAATCACATAAATGGTACAATTCTTTATTTATATTAGATTACAATCAATAACAATTATTACCAATGTTAGGTTAATAGAAGAAATTACTATACTAGGTCAGTTTCTTAATGTGCATGGCTACATGTACAAGTATCATTTTCTATTATTCTCACAAAACTTTCATCACTTGAAACTTGTTTGATTAGACGATGGATGACATGGCGACTGTTATCAGCAGCGCTGCTATCAAAGAATTTTAGTTCCAGGCCGCCATAAGCTTTCAATTAAGAATTCTTCTGAACATCTTTTAATTGGCTTGCCTTGACCTTTAACAATTCGGCACACATAATCAACCTTCAAGATATACATTTTGACGAACACTGAAAAGTTCTTCTGTCCAGATTAAACGTGGTAGTATAGAGCCATCTTATCAGTTACACTGACAGTGTTTCATGTTTCCTTAAAAAATTACTATTCAAACAACAATTAAAACTGAAGCCAGTCTATAATTATTCTATCAGTAGGTAATTCAATGCTATTTGTAAACAACACTTCGTGAACTGTCAATTTGCTTTCATAACATAGCAACCAGCTTAGCAACGCATGGCCGATTATGGCGTCTTTTTAAAAACCCTTGTTCCCTCATGGCGGATTTTCGATGAAAATGGGCTAATGGCGGCCAGAGATTATAGAGCAGTAAAATGAACGTCTATTTGCAAAATTAAGTAAAAGCAAATTAAGTAACTCTATAACATAAAATCTTTGTCTATGCCGCCATTTGAACCACAGTATATAAATCCGCCATTAGAATAATTCCTTCGCAAGAAAACATTCACGCTACTCGGGAAGGAATGAACGAAAACAAATGACACCGGACGGACACATGTTTCTTTTTTTGCACGTTCCGTTTCATAGAATTTGCAAGACACTTTATACCACAGATAATATACTTGTACAGATTTGGTTGTCAATTGCCCATTTTAACGTTTCGTTTTTCCTTTTAATCTGATTTGAGGTTAGTAAATATTTCTATTAATTTCTCGAAAAATATTGAATTATATAGTTTTAATAATAATAAACGGCGTAAAAATAAATTAATTTTAGTAGAAAAATGTTATTATTGTATAAAAGAGTTCATGGATGATAAAATTCAATCACCACAGTTCCCACACTAAATGCTATTAATATATATATTGTTTTTATTGTAAAACTTAGTTCTAGGAAGTGTTCCTGTTGCCATATCCTATCAGGGTCCTTGTATTGATAATTGTAAGTTAGGCTAAGTATATCTGTATGAACAATTATTATGTACATTGTGCAATAAATAAATAAATAATTAAAATATGCATTACCATGTAATAAGAGTGGTAGTGTTATAGTCGGGGATCCAACCCGTACCAACTAAAACCATTTTTACCCCCACACAACTACGTGACAATACTAGACCATAACCCAGGTTTTTAACATTTTAGGGGTAGCAGAGTTGTTTAAGTCTCTAGAAAAAATATTATTAATTATTTTATCATGAACCGCCTTAAGCTTAGCACAAAGATCCACGTTTTCATTGATAGTAATGCCGCAATGACCGGGAATCCAAGCCACTACCACATCAATACCAGAGGAAAAGCATTTAAAATATTTAAATAGTATATTTTTAATTTTAAAGGAGATGAAGAACTGATGTTGTCTTTATATATTTTTGGAAAACTCATCACCGGTCAATATTCAAATATAGCAAAAAAATTGTCAATCCTATCCACCTAGCCAATCAATAATATTATTTATGTCCGTCGGTCAATTAAAATGTCATTATTTTATTCTGTCAAACCACGAATAAGTTTCATTCATTACCATTTTATTAGTATTATACCATATAGTAAATTGTATTTAATTTTGAGATTTAATGACAGGCCGAGGTGGAAGAGACTAGTTTCCATAACACAGGCTTCGGCCTAGCTTGGAAACCAGTTTCTCCTGCAAACTTTAATATTATAAGTAATTTTTAAGCCTTGTTCAAAAATACCTTGTTTGTATGGAGAAAGGAAATAAGATTGTTATTATCCAGCTTCAATTTCTTTATATTTTTTGGGGCAAGTTTATTTTAATTGATTTTTTGGCTCAAAAATCTATTCTTCGATATAGTCGATCTCTGAGATCTCTTTGATTCGGGTAAGAAATACCGACATCAAATGGAGACCACACGAATATAGTCGGAATAAGGCATTGTACCTATAATATCGTATTTGGTTACTCTCGTGTAGTTTTGGTAGGAATGTGGAGTGCCAAGCTATCTATATTTATGTCAAGCTTGTTTCACAATCGCACAGCGGGATCTGTATTGTGTTTTAAATCTTTGTGGTGCATTATTCTACACTCTGTTTTTTTTATTGTATAGCTGAACCGACCCCTAATACTGTATATTTCTCGCCGTACAGGGTCCTCAGAAATTTTATACGAATAGGTCCCTGAAATTATACACTTTCAGGTACAAACCAAAAAGCTGTTGAAAAATGGTCTGCAACAAATACAAGCTTATCATTAGACGACATCTATATTAGGGTTTGTGAACTAAAATAGTTTTATATTTAGTCGGGTCGCTACTATAAGTACTAAGTTACATACATAGATGTCGCTACAGGTAAGTGTACCTCGTCCGTACCGCACGTCATTATTTTGCTTGATTTGCGTAGCAATTATTCATACCGGTATATACCAGCGATATCCGGATACCCACTCGGTATCGCAATAATGCTGCTGCAGTGGTGCTTCAGCTTAGTCCCACACTAAATGCTATTAATATATATATTGTTTTTATTGTAAAACTTAGTTCTAGGAAGTGTTCCTGTTGCCATATCCTATCAGGGTCCTTGTATTGATAATTGTAAGTTAGGCTAAGTATATCTGTATGAACAATTATTATGTACATTGTGCAATAAATAAATAAATAATTAAAATATGCATTACCATGTAATAAGAGTGGTAGTGTTATAGTCGGGGATCCAACCCGTACCAACTAAAACCATTTTTACCCCCACACAACTACGTGACAATACTAGACCATAACCCAGGTTTTTAACATTTTAGGGGTAGCAGAGTTGTTTAAGTCTCTAGAAAAAATATTATTAATTATTTTATCATGAACCGCCTTAAGCTTAGCACAAAGATCCACGTTTTCATTGATAGTAATGCCGCAATGACCGGGAATCCAAGCCACTACCACATCAATACCAGAGGAAAAGCATTTAAAATATTTAAATAGTATATTTTTAATTTTAAAGGAGATGAAGAACTGATGTTGTCTTTATATATTTTTGGAAAACTCATCACCGGTCAATATTCAAATATAGCAAAAAAATTGTCAATCCTATCCACCTAGCCAATCAATAATATTATTTATGTCCGTCGGTCAATTAAAATGTCATTATTTTATTCTGTCAAACCACGAATAAGTTTCATTCATTACCATTTTATTAGTATTATACCATATAGTAAATTGTATTTAATTTTGAGATTTAATGACAGGCCGAGGTGGAAGAGACTAGTTTCCATAACACAGGCTTCGGCCTAGCTTGGAAACCAGTTTCTCCTGCAAACTTTAATATTATAAGTAATTTTTAAGCCTTGTTCAAAAATACCTTGTTTGTATGGAGAAAGGAAATAAGATTGTTATTATCCAGCTTCAATTTCTTTATATTTTTTGGGGCAAGTTTATTTTAATTGATTTTTTGGCTCAAAAATCTATTCTTCGATATAGTCGATCTCTGAGATCTCTTTGATTCGGGTAAGAAATACCGACATCAAATGGAGACCACACGAATATAGTCGGAATAAGGCATTGTACCTATAATATCGTATTTGGTTACTCTCGTGTAGTTTTGGTAGGAATGTGGAGTGCCAAGCTATCTATATTTATGTCAAGCTTGTTTCACAATCGCACAGCGGGATCTGTATTGTGTTTTAAATCTTTGTGGTGCATTATTCTACACTCTGTTTTTTTTATTGTATAGCTGAACCGACCCCTAATACTGTATATTTCTCGCCGTACAGGGTCCTCAGAAATTTTATACGAATAGGTCCCTGAAATTATACACTTTCAGGTACAAACCAAAAAGCTGTTGAAAAATGGTCTGCAACAAATACAAGCTTATCATTAGACGACATCTATATTAGGGTTTGTGAACTAAAATAGTTTTATATTTAGTCGGGTCGCTACTATAAGTACTAAGTTACATACATAGATGTCGCTACAGGTAAGTGTACCTCGTCCGTACCGCACGTCATTATTTTGCTTGATTTGCGTAGCAATTATTCATACCGGTATATACCAGCGATATCCGGATACCCACTCGGTATCGCAATAATGCTGCTGCAGTGGTGCTTCAGCTTAGTCAGCTGGCTTTAACCAGTGGACAGTTCTGTTGCACACAAGAAACTTTGTTTTACTTCATTGTCTCTTCGAAACGTCACATACCTATTGAAGTGGAATATATCGTGCTATCGAAGATCTGCCTATTCAGCTGCCCATATTTAGCGAATCAGCTGAAGACTGATAGGCCGCTTCGTGACTTTCAGAGTTTCATCAGTGAGTTTTTGTGGTTTTATGTTTTGTGGGTTTATAATAACTTAGACCCTAACGTATTGACAGGCATTAGACAGAAGGAAGTCGGTGCGTAGACTCTACGAGACGAGATCTCTTCAGCATTTTTTGTAGTTCCGTGTGTCTCTTACCAATCGGTGACCGTTGCCAGTTTTAACCCTATAAATCACAGAAAAACCCTCTTGCCAGAAAGAAGGTTGGTCGTCAGAATGATGTCTTTGTAGAACTATCGGGGTTAATCCAGTACCATTTCCTGTGTGCCTGCTTCTTGAAGAAGGAGTTCATCATAAATAGTCTTTCCAACTCCATGAAGTCAGCCAGTCGTTGCTCCCCAGGGTTCCTCTGCCCGATTCCAAACAGTCCCTCTTTAAGTTCATCCTAAATCCTTGCCCTAGTTTCGCGTTCCCCACATGTACCTATTACGTGTGTAATCAAAGATTTGCTTAGGGGTGGGGCAAAAATAAGAAAATACGTAAGTACCTTCCCTGCACATAAAATAAATAAATACAACACGACCGTAATTTTGTCAACTTACCTATGTTATTAATAAATTAAAGTAATCTTTTATTTTGTCTTGACTACTTGGCCGGGTGTCCCGACCTTGCCTCGGCGTGTGTCGACACCCATGGTGTCTCAGTAAATACCACAGGCGAAGTTAATCGAGTTACTATTGTTATAAATGTACATAGTTGCTTTTTTCCTGGTTCTGTGTAGGGCCTTGCTTTATAGATAGTTAAAGAGATGGCTCAAATTCTGTGGCAAGTCTAATTCGATAAAAGCTTGTCGTTTAGCTAATCGCCGGGTCAATATAGACAACTCAATAACAATAGGTAAGTTCTCTAAATATGGACTACCACAAGGATTTCTTTAAATAAAACCAAAATAATACAAGCTATCTAAGTCTTTATTATTTCAATCAGTCAAGAAATTATTATCTAACTGTAAACTAGAAAAAAAATAACATTACAGTAACTTTTTATTAATTATCTTAATAATTTTTTTAAATATGTCAAACATAACCTTTTTAAAATAGGTAATTCAATATGGACCACTAGGTTTTTATTATGGACCTAGGGTGTCTAATATGGACCAAACAATTTTAGGTACTAATATAATACACTAATCTATAAACAAAATAGGAACTTACTATTTAACTTAACAATTTTAATTTAAACATTTAAATTAATCAACCTGAAATATCAATAATTTGTATTTGAGTTACAAATCTCTGTAGCGTTACTTGCAAAATTCACATAAATATTTGTCTCCTTCACCACACAAATGGCATGGGCCCATTGGCCACAAGATTGACATTGCACCCACAGTTCCCCATGCATATCCTCAGAAAAACAACCTTCACAATATAAGCATTTTGCGTTAATATTCTGCCTTCTGTCAGGACTTTCGTCAGTATTATCGTTGACTGAATAATTATCATCTTCAGAAGTAGAGGCTGACCTATGTTGCTTTCGTGCTGTGTTTCGAAGAACATATTCAGCTAGATCATTTTCTAATTCTGTGGGAAGTGTTGCTTTTCTCCCATGTTTCATATTGGTTATTTCTTGCAAAGGCCAATTTTTTTTTGGCATAGACGAATCAGAGTAGTTTTAGGCACACCATAGGCTTTGGAAGCTTTTAAATAACCCATTTTTTTTTCATTGATTGCAAGTATTGCCATTGTCATGGAATCTTTGTCCCATTGTTGTCTTTTCCCTTTTTCACTTGTTGATGCCTTATCCTAAAATAAACATAAATTGGGTTCATTATATGGACTACACGATTATAATATGGACCACCGGTTCATATATCAAATCCCTGCCATATTAAAAAATTGCTGATGCTACTTTGAGGTTATAATATTCTCAAAAAAAAAGACGGTAGATACAGCTACGAGTTATGGAAGCAATAACTGGTAACACAATAACGTTTTCAGAATATAATTAATTACAATACAACTAGTATCAATACAGCTGCAATAATCTTACGAAACTTACCGAAATTCTGCATCAGACCGCGATGAAAACTTAAAATGACTGCCACCGACACTACCGTACTCAAAGACTCGCTGTGAATCACTAGCGAGGTCTCGCATGCTAAGAGCATCGTTTGTTGCTATATTCACACCGCGAGCAATCCTACCGTGTGAAATATTACCGTAGTCCATATTGAGTGACTAGTCCATATTTAGAGAACTTACTCTAAGTAAATGGGAACTACTGAGGGCTAACAGATTATGATAATAATAATATTTATTTCAGCAAAAACACACAGTTATTACAAAATTCAACAGTAATATAATGATAATTAAGAGTTTTGCAGTTCTAAACTATCAAAAAGATTTTCTTTTAGTTTCCTCACTAGGCAAGCCTGTACCAAATACTCCGATTATTTATTAAAATAAGACTAAACCGCTCAGAAGGCATAGACATATTAACTTATACCTATTACAGTACATACATATTCTTTGGCTTCACAAAGAGCACTATATTAGCCTTGTATGTGTGTATGTATGTGCATGTTGTGTGTGTACAAATATCACCTATCGCGTCCTGTTTATCATTTCATTTGTTTGAATGTTTTTTTTTCATTGAACTCCAAGTTAAGGTATAAATGCAGATCTACTATTGTGCCCTTAAAAGTTTGTTGACACAGACAAATAGTTTACGACAGGGACATTGAAACTGGGCAAGTGCGGGTTGGAGTCATCTTTAAAGACCAAGTACATAATTTAAAATGTACTTTCTTTTCTATAATATTTATGTTTTAGGAAGACTCTCTACTACAATACAGGATATAGGCAATTAATTATACAACAAGAAGTCATTTGTATTAATTATTTAATATCAGCTCGCATAATTACCATTATTATCCTTGTTTCCGATGTAAGCCACCAATTTTTTCTTGTAAATGTTTACTTTTAAAAGGGGGGGCCCTTTTAAAAGTAAACATTTACAAGAAAAAATTACCAAATTTTAAGTAATTGATAACATTTGTTCCTGAGAAAAACCCAACACACAAACAGACCGACATCCAGATATCAAACTCTCGCCACGGGCTCATCTTTTACTATACTAGTCTGTCTGAACCCTAAAAAAATATAAGTCTATCAGGTCAAAAGTTCGATTTATGTAAGAAAGCGGAACATCTCATTTCGAGCGTCACATTACCAAAAGGAACTAATGACATGACGAACAGCTAAAGCTTAAAATTATTTAAGACCATATTAACAGAAGACCTTACCTTCTAGGGCATAAGGGTCATTATTCGGCACTTGAGAGATATAAATAATTTTGTCGTTGATATTTGAAAAAAGCGACCGTTACTGAAGTGACTAATTAATGACGTGTGACATTCGAAGCGCTACCGTCCGCCCTCAAACTTCATTTCTACATAAATTATAGTGAAAACAACAGTTTTTATGCGATAGCCTGGCTCTTATGTCGTGGACATAGAGTATTCATTTCAATTTTTCACGATTAATAACTGTAGGTATGCGCGTTAGTCGTTAGACGACATTAGTATTTTTTGTGGAATGTTTGTTTATTCCTTTTTTCTGAAATTTTAAGATATGGTAGACAGCCTGTCGCCAATACCGGATGTAGTTCTCTGGTGCTAGGGAATTTATTGTTCCGTTTAGAGTTCAGTCTCCATATTGCTTAACACTGAAAGAGAACATAAAAAAAAAACAATATAAAATGATAGCTATAAATTTAACAAAATCTGTAAAAAAATTCAAACAATGTAATAGGTTGGGGAAAAAGTGCCTTCGCATTTTTTAAGAAAATTCAAAACATTTTTAATATAGTTTATTTACATTTAACTAAAGTATGTAGGTACCATTTAGTTCGATAACTTTTTGCCATCTTGTAGGTAGGGACATGATCCCATTGCTATAGAAATTTTGGGACTTCTGATCAAAATACTGCGACAAGTGGTTTTGACAGTCCTGTCGTGATGTTAACCTGACACTAATTCTGAAGAGACCGAAACAGGTGGAAATCGGAAGGTGCAAGGTCAGGACTATACTGCGGATGCTTTAATACCTCCCAGCCAAACTCTCTTAATTTTTGCTGAGTGGCTAAAGATGTGTGAGGTCTAGCATTATCATGATGAAAAACCACACCCCTTCTGTTGATTAATTCCGGCCGCTTTCTCTCAACTTCTTGCTTTAATCTCATCAGTTGTTCGCAGTAGAGTTCACAATCGATGGTCCTACCTGGTGGTAACAGCTCATATTTACATACACAGCGCAGGTTTCATGACGGCGTAATAAAGAATCACAAATGAGTACACGGTTCATTAGATTTCTTTCAGTGAGCTCGTGAGGTACCCAAATATCTAGCTTTTTTGTGTACCCAGTTTTTTCAAATGCGCCAAAACTGTTTTGTGGTCAATTCCCAGTTCTTCAGCTACGTCGTAACTTCTGATTTGCCGATCTTGCTCCACTTTTTCAAAAATGGGATCCATTTTATCCGTAATGGGGCGACCAGAGCGACGTGCATCTTTGACATCTAAATTTCCGGATTGAAAACGCTTAAACCAAATTTGTGCTACACTCACAGACACTGCACTAGGTCCATAAACATCGCAAATTTTTTTCGCGGCTTGCATTGCATTTTTACCTTTTTTGTAGTAAAATTTTAAAATAAATCGAATTTCTTCATTAGATTCACTCATCTTGGCGGTACGAAAAACAAATGCAAATCACACATTTTCCTAATTTGAAATTGGAATTATGTTCTTTAAAATTTAAACTTTCAATGATACCAAAACCAGCCAGATACAAATAGTATAGCCAAAGAGATTTTATTACAAGTTCATACATACTATAATGCGAAAAGACTTTTTCCCCAACCTAATATTATCGACTTTATGGCCAACATTATTAGGATTTAAACATTGTTATTGGTAACGAATTGTAAGACCTGCGGCACTACAATCACTAAATCAAAATTGTGAGATTATCATCATGCGCTACGCTAGTGGTTCTAATTCGGCCTCATGAATAGAATACTTCATCCCAATCAATGTGACATGTCACTTTTATAAAAATAAGCATTAAATGCCGTATTTATAAATTAATATTCAAATTTGGAAGCTGGCAACGTGCGGCAAGAGCACAATGATGCCGGCGCGTGATCGCGCGCTATCTACCCGCAAGGCCCAACTCTATTTACATTTTAATTGAGCGCCCGAGGGTTGGTGCACCGGATAAATTCCAAATGGATTAATTGTGTTCCTCGGTAGAGGACGCGATCGCATTAGCCAATCCGACCGTAACTTGTAAAAGCCTTACGATAAAAGTGTTTTTAGCTGGGAAAAGGAATTTAAGTATTCTCTGCGAATTCGTGGGAACGATTTTTTTTCATGCAAATAAGGAACAGTTCATTACAGTGGTAATTTACCGATTTATAAAACTTTGCACTTTTTGCACACGTCAACGTTTGGAAAAAAGGTGACTGTACCTTCGGTCTGTTCGAGGTTAAATGTAACGTCCGGTACTTGAGATCCGTCAAATATGTTGGACATTATAACTTTCTAGACATTAAACTTTAAATTATTCTCGATTTCCATTTTTCTTGTGAAGTTATGGTGTACATAAGGTACTTAAACTTGCGGCACGCTATGATGACCGTTTTGACCTTGAACCTTTATACCTTTAGACATAAGGTGCATCTATTGACCCAACAGCTAATTGTATGAACATGGAAATCAATCTTATTCCAAAACAATACAGTTTCTTTTCCTATGATAATCTGAAACGTCAAAACGGCCATCATAGCGTGCCGGTAGTATAATAGTAATCGCCTGGCTGGGTACCACATTCAATTACAACTGTGCCTCTCAAAGTCCTCAGTTCAGGGTTCGTCCGGGGAATTACTATCACCATACCTATATCAGTGATGCAGTAGTACACTTGTATTGCTGTGTTTCGGTTAGGATGGGTTTTCTATAGTTCAGGAATACATTGGCAATACCCTGATATACAAGACGGTGGTAAGAGCCTACTCCTTTTGATGAGCCCTGACGAAGCATTCACTATATAAACCAATTACTACATGATCTCTAAAATAATATCATATCATAGATAAATATCCCGGGACATTCTTTACACACGGCGGTCTGATCCCAAACTAACCAAAGCTTATACTCTGGAAACCAGATAACTGACATACTACATATGGGATTTCTAAATACAAATTTATATAGATACTAGCTGTCCGGACAGATGTTGTCCTGTCGAAATAACTTCATACATACATTCAGTAATTCGATCGCAGCGCCACCTACCGGGTCCAATTGTGAATCTAAACCATCCAGGGTGCCACCCAAACGCATACAAAAAAAATCATTCAAATCGGTCCAGCCGTTTAGGAGGAGTTCACTGTCAACACACGTACAGAAGAATTATATATACGAGTATGTTACCGGCCAAACCCGATTTTAGGACAAACTAGTTTTGCCTAGGCCAAACTAGTTCCTTCTATACGCGATAGGATTAACTAGTATATCCTAGTCCAAACTGGTTCATCCTAAGCCCGATAGGATAGACCAGTTTAGGCTAGGCCAAACTAGTTGATCCTGATATAAATACGCACACCCCAGGATAAACTGGTACGGCCTAGTCTAAACCAATTTTAACAGAGTCGCAAGTAATAGAGCAAACATGTCAGGATATGTACATGCAGGAGTTGAAAACATCCACCACTAATCCCTCTGTGATGCTTCTTAGAGCCCATACCTGCTCTGGTGATGATGTTCGGAATCACTCATGTACATGCCGTTACATCGAACGCTCACTGAAATATTTAGGCATCATAATCGACGAACACCTGACATTTAATGCACATGTGTGTGCATTAAATGTCAAATTAAATTAAATTAAATTAATGCTTCTTTGTGCGGTTGAGTGAAAAAAATTATTTAAATAATGAAGAACGGCTTATGTTTGTCTGTTTTGCAGTACTGCATCACTGTGTGGGGAAGTGCTGGAAGGAGCTACTTCATCTTCTTAGAAAGAGCCCAACGTGCGCTGATAAACATCATCCTGAGAAAACCCTTCCGCTACCCTACTGATAGGCTGTACACAGACTTTGGAGTCCTCCGCGTAAGGCAACTATTTCTCTTAGCGTGACTATAAACACACGCAAGAGTCTTAGAAACATACCTAACCACAACGAGCTCATTGGTAGGCGTGTTTATAGAGTTCCGTTACCTCGAACTAATTCCCTATTACCCAGAAGACATCCAGCCTACTCTCTTGCACACACCTATAATAAAGTGACCAAAATATGTGACGTAAAAAAACCTCACTGTCTCCGGTTGTAAAATAATTGTAAGAATGTGGCTTCTAACACTTTCCTACAGTGACACAGAAAACTTTATATATACCACGTCTAGCTGTAATCTTGAGTCACAGTGGCGAACATACACACTCACCCACACACACACACATACACACACACAAACACACACACACAGTAGTACCAAGCCAAAGTTATTTTTGATTTCTAATTTTTTCAGGTCTTTTTAAGCCAGTTTTCCTTTTTATATGTCTAATGATGAATGTTTTAGATGCCTCAATATTTCAGTGTGCTTGTGCGTTCGATGTAACGGCATGTACATGAGTGATTCCGAACATCACCAGAGCAGGTATGGGCTCTAAGAAGTATCACAGAGGGACTAGTGGTGGATGTTTTCAACTCCTGCATGTACATATCCTGATATGTTTGCTCAATCACTTGCGACTCTGTTAAAAATTGGATTAGACTAGGCCGTACCAGTTTATCCTGGGGTGTGTGTATTTATATCAGGATCAACTAGTTTGGCCTAGCCTAAACTGGTCTATTCTATCGGGCTTAGGATGAACCAGTTTGGACTAGGCTATACTAGTTAATCCTATCGCGTATAGTATGAACTAGTTTGGCCTAGGCAAAACTAGTTTATCCTGAAATCGGGTTTGGCCGGTAACATATATAAAGATTGACATCCGGCGAATGTTTGTCCTGGATGGGAATCCACCCTGCGGCGTAGCGGCCAGGGACTTAAACCACCGAGCAAATTGGCTCGTCAAGTATCAGCCATTGCATCCAGCTGCTAGCGACTATTTAGTAGTAGTCCAGGAGATTCAGTCGATATTCAACTAATACTATGGAAAAACAATGTTATAATTCAAAGTAAAAATACAGATATTTCTTATAAGGAAATTTTCGTTGTGTTGTTGTTTTTTCATTATTTTCCTTGAAATGTACAAACTACAATGTAGCCGGGTAGACATTTTTAAGAATTTAAGCACACAAATCTTACCAACTACTAACTTATAGAATATCAGAGATAATATTATCAATTAATAAATAATAAATATCCTGGGACATTCTTTTACACACGGCCATCTGATCCCAAACTTAGCAGAGGTTGTACTATGGAAACCAGATTACTGATATACTACATATACTACCTTTTATTTTTCTAAATACATACATATATTATATAGATATTTACACCCAGACACAGAACAATAAGACATGTTCATGCACACAAATGTTTGTCCTGGGTGGGAATCGAACCCGTGAGTTTCGACTTGGCAGTCAGGGTCGCTAACCACCAAGCCAATTGGCCTGTGTTTATTAATGCATGAAAGATAACAAGTACAAAGCGACATTTAACATCACTGAAGAATTAAGACAAAGTTCAAAATGTCGAAAAAAGGACTTCTCGTATATATTTATATAAATAAAAATGAATCCCTATTTCCCTTGGTCACGGCATCACGCGTGAACGGCTGGACCGATTTCGCTAATTCTTTTTTTGTAGTGTTAGTCATTGTCAGGAGAAGGTTCTTATGAATGAAAACATTAGGAAAGTAGCGCGGAAAAAAAAAATAAGAAAAGGCAACCCTGTCGAGTAGACGTCTAAATTTTAATCGTATTTTAAATTAATTAAAAATTTATATTAAACACAATATTTGATCGAAATTCAAAGCCAAAATCATTGTAAACCTAACTAAATTCATGTTAAAGTGTTGGTGACAAAATTATCAATCCTATCATCGGAAAAAAATCAACCAAACAACGGCTCGAAACGGACAAAATTTGAACTGAACGACTTAAAACCTGGGGAGTATTGTATTTATTTATGTTCATTTTTACACACAACATAGTATACATTAACCCTACTCACGGCTCATTTCTCTGAGCGACGTCCTTAACTCAGTTTGGCACCTTCAAATCTCACCTTGTTTGACAAATTTGTGGAAGCACAGTTGATGATAATATAACTTGCCTCAGACACTTTAATACTTAGTTTAACACTGTACACTATACATAACTAAACACTGTATAATATTTGTATTTAAGTAGTAATAGCCCCTAGTTTAGTTCAATATCCCTTTTTATCATACCTACCTAGAAATAAAAGATAGAAACTAATATTGAAACTGCTTCATTAATAGATAGCAGATAGGAATTAAATTGTTCACTTCTCAGCTTTCTGTCTTTGCACTTCAGGGTCTGTGGATTCATGTCTGTTAACATGATGACTCGCAAGGCCTGTGCCCGTGATGTCGAGATCAAGCTCAGAAAGGCTTTAGAACACCTTAAGGCCTCCCAACTTCTCTGTGAACGACTAATTCAGGAGCGTGAAGAAGGTGAAGAGTAAGAAAAGTGAACAACAGAAATAGTCAGCTGAAGAAGGACCTGGCTGAGCTTCACAACCACTGCACAGAAGTCACTGATCAGCGCGACCGCTTAGAGAGGGTGGTGGGTACATTCAATGAGTGTAGTACCACCTATGAGAACGCACTGGCTCGCATCTCTGACCTGAAGAGCAGCTTGGGTCAGGCGAAGGATAAAATTAACCGCTTGGAAACTAAAGCAAGCTGTCACCAAACCAACAATACATTGAGCCTCTTTGATGAGCTGATTGGGAGTGATTTGTGTACTCAGCCGGCAAATTCTGAAGCATTTTTTAACAGTGGATAGTGATCACTCTGTTTACTTTAAACAAACAAAAATTGAATTAAAAAGTCATAATAAAATTAAGATATATTTAAAATTAAATAAATTTATTAGAAAAGTAAACTCAGTAGTTAAAAAACAAAAATGTTTTTATAAAAATGTTCAATTAAGGAAAGAGAGGATCCAAATCATTAGAAATTTAAAAGAATGCAATAATAAATTAAATGATTGTCGAAAATTGTATGATACTGACACTCAGCGCTTGCTCTCAGACCTTGAGCACAAGGAGATCTGTCTTAGGGACTTAGTTTCTAGATATGAAATTGCTCAAAAACAAATAAATGAGCATATATTGGCGGCGACTCACCTGGTTGACTTATGTAAGTACAATGAGGACACATTAAGATCTCTGTCCCATAATCATATATGTGATTGTGACCATTCACCAGCTGGGCCAGGTGAATCGCTTCCAATATCTCAAACGAAACAGACTGATGTTCAGGTCACGCAATTAAATTCTAATCCATCCAATCCTACAGTCACAAAGACAATTGTTTTTTCGGATAAAATAGGATCTGACTTTGGCTCAATAATCAGTAACCAAATAACTGATTCAGTCATGAATTATTGTATGCCAGGGGCATCATACAAACAAATAGTAGATAAAATTTTGCATACAAAGTTTGATGAACAAACCATAATTATAATTTTAATTGGCAATGCTTTAAATATCAGTAAAAAAGATTTGATAAATAGTCTCAACTCATTATCAAAATTAGGGGTAATGAAAATAATGTTATGTGCTTTCCCATACTCTTCAAACTACTCAGATATGGAGAATAATTATATTTGGCATTTAAATAACCATATGCATAATGTTACATGTCATAGTGCTAATTTTATATATTTTGATACTAACAAGTTTGTTAGTAAGTTAAAATTGAAACAGGATACACTGTTTATTCCAAAAAAGCTTAAGAAATTGATTGCGTCACTTGTAGCATATAATATTAATAGGATAAGGGATAACTCAGTAAAAATAAGTAATTTTAACATTAATATTCAGAATAGTTCTTTAAACAAAAACTTTTGACAACAGAGAAGCTCAACAGTTCGATTTTTGTAATACATCAGAATATTAATCGCTTCTTTGGCAAAATTCTAGATATTCATTTATTGTTAGATAAAATAACTATAGACGTATTATGCTTTACAGAGACATGGTTGAAACCGGGCACTATGCTTTTTAATATTAAAAACTTTACAGTTGCCAGTATATTCAATAGATTATCTGCAGAAGGTGGCGGCACAATAATTCTTATAAATAATAATATTAAATTCAAGGATCGGAAAGATATTTGCAGCTTCTCTGTTGAGCGTGTTTGTGAGGTGTCTTGTGCAGAGTTGCAGAGCTATATTATTGTATGTGTTTATAGGCCACCGGCATCAAATTTTTTATTGTTTACCTCTATAATAGAAGAGATTCTTCGTAAGTTATTTAATAATTGTAACAAGTCAATAGTTCTATGTGGCGACTTTAATGTAGATACTCTTAGTAATTCATCTGAAAGTCGGAATTTAGTTGCCTTATTCAAATCATTCAACTTAGATTTATTATTTAATGAGTCAACAAGATCTACAGCCACTTCGGCTACTTGTATTGATAATATATTAACTAATAGTAGTATACTAGGGAAATCGATTATTAGTGGTGTTCGCTCGGATCATAAGGCTCAATTAATAGAATTGCCATTTAAAAGACAAGTATTTAAAGTAACGAAAGTAATTAGACCTACTACTAAGGCAAGATTAGACAACTTTAAGATTCATTTAGAACTGAAACTCTGTAATACAATATATCATAGTAATGAGCCCAATGTCTTGTATGAAGGTTTATTGTCCGGGATTTGCGATAATTTTAATAGAGCCTGCCCTACTAAAATAGTGAAGGTAAATAGTAGAATGGGATTTAGTGACTGGGCTACTAAAGGTATTCGTAAGAGCAGGGATAGGTTGTATGAACTTTATCATTTAAAATCTCTAACTCATAACGAGGAATTTCATAAATATGTTAGAAACTTTTCAAAAACATACAAGTTAGTGTGTAATCAAGCTAAATCTACTTTATATGTAATAAAATAGGTAATGCGAATAATAAAATAAAGACAGTCTGGAATGTTATTAATACGGAAACTGGTAAAATTAGAAATAATAATGAACAGGTAACTCTTAAAATTAATGATAAAATTTTAACGAATAATTTAGATGTAGCCTGTGCTTTCTAAAACTTCTTCACGAGTATACCTGGTAAAACTACTAAAAGCCTTAAAACATGTCCTATAGTAGCGGAATCTTTACTCAAACAGCATATTCATAATATATTTCCTAGTTTTAAATTTGAGCATATTAATGCCTATATATATATATATATATATAATGATATCGCTAATATCTTAAATACTTTTAATTCGCTCAATATGAAAAGTACTGAAGATTTATGGGGCTTATCAGTAACAATCGTAAAATCAATAATAATAAATAAATAAAATAAAAATGCGTTTATTTCATCTCCACAAATTACAACACTAGGTATACAAAAATTGAGCAGAGTTTTACAATTGGTAGTTCTAGGTAGTAGGTACTTATTTTTAGCATTTCTGAAAACCATGACAAATTTGATCTGTAATTTGTGGGTGATCTGGAGTCTAAACTAAGCCTAGGCCTGTATTTTAGCACTCCAGGCCCCCCAAAACTCTTTTATAATAACAGTGATTGCACCGGTTTTGTCAAATATTTTTAATGAATGTATTGATCAGGGTTGTATTCCTGATTTGATGAAATACAGTAAAATAGTACCTATTTTTAAGTCCGGTTGTAAGGAGAATCCTTCTGATTACAGACCAGTTTCCGTTCTGCCAGCACTTAGTAAAATTTTTGAAAAACTGCTGCTTAATCAAATGTTAGGTCACTTTACTAAGCATAATATATTGCATGGTCATCAGTTCGGTTTCACGAAGGGAAGATCTACATCCGATGCGGCAGCAGCATTGCTGAGACACATTTATGGCGCATGGGAGGATTCTCAGGATGCGATTGGCATTTTTTGTGATCTATCCAAGGCTTTCGATTGCGTTGACCACCGTACACTACTTCTAAAACTTGACTACTACAGAATTCGTGGAACTGCTCATGATCTTGTTTTATCTTATTTATCAAATCGTCAACAAAAGGTAGGGATTACTGGCACAACATCCAAGGGCTCTTTAGTCGAAATGGGGGTACCCCAGGGTTCAATTTTAGGTCCATTTTTGTTTTTAGTCTATATAAATGACTTGCCATATGTTGTAAATGATCTCACAGATATTGTCTTGTTTGCTGATGATACATCATTAATTTTTAAAGTTGATAGAAAAGACAAAGATCTAACTAAATTTAATCATACTATGTCAATTGTCTGTGGGTGGTTTGCTACAAATAATCTATTACTAAATTCAAAGAAAACTAAATGCTTAAGGTTTTCTTTACCGAATGTAGCACAAGTAGATAGCCAAATAATAATAGATGGGAGCCATATTGATCTTGTTAATAAAACGGTATTTTTGGGTCTTACATTAGACAATAAATTGCAGTGGGGACCTCAGGTTGATAAGAGTATCAACCTGAGGTTAGCAGCTAGAGAGCTGCTAAGTTAAGTTCGGCTGCATTTGCTGTTAGGAAAATTAAACAATTGACGAATGTTATGACAGCCAAATTAGTTTATTTTGCATATTTTCATAGCCTCTTGTCCTATGGTATTTTATTTTGGGGAGCAGCAGCGGATATAGAATCAATATTTATTATACAAAAAAGAGCAATTCGTGCAATTTACGGTATGGGTCCCCGTGAATCATTAAGAGATTTATTTAGGGAAATAAATATAATGACATTGCCTTCATTATATATTTATGAAAATATAATGTTTATACGTAGAAATATAGGAATGTTTGAGTCAAAATTGGATATCCATAATATTAATACAAGACAAAGGGAAAAGTTAGTTGTTCCATATTTTAGACTAACTAAAGTAAACAAGTCATTTCTTGGTAATTGTGTTCGATTTTATAATAAGGTACCGCTTTCAGTAACCAAAATGTCTGATCATAAATTTAAAAATTATATTAGGAAAGTTTTGAAAGAAAAAGCGTATTACAAGGTGGTTCATTATATTGATGATAAAAATATATGGAAATAGCTGCTCTCTGCACAGTCCACCTCTAATTTTCTTGTTTAAGTTGTAAGTAATTATTGTCATTTTCTATTTTGTAGTCTTGTTATTTCTTTTTTTTGTTTTTTTTTTTTTGTTTTTGAATGTTAGCTTTATTAAGTATTTTGTAATTGCTAAATATAAAAATATGTAAAATTGATATTATAAAATAGCCAAATAGTCAGAATATATAAAAAAGAATTTAATAAAATAAAAAAAGAATGTAACCTTGCTGAGTTTCTTGCCGGTTCTTCTCAGTTGAAGGCTGACTTCCGAACCGGTAGTAGCTTCAGTAACTTTAAATTTGACCTTCATAAGTGCCTTCTGAGGGCCTAAACTGAATAAATGGTTTTGAATTTTGAATTTTTTTGAGTCCGGCTAGCTTTTTTGTCGTGAAACAGTAGTCCACTTGTATTACTGTGTTTAGGTAAGAAAGGTAAGGCCGTAGAATTACAAGCATTACTTGCAACTTAACAACTTTACGTCTCAGGGTTGTCAACTCTGATGTTGTAAACGTCTTGCCGCCAGTGACAACTTACCATTACGTGGACCACCTGCCACTTGACATAAAAAAGAAATTAATTCAGTGTAAAATGATGATAATAAATAATCGGTAAGTAACGGTTATTTAAAACAGTCGTTAAGAAATAAGTAATTTCAACTTTTATTAATTAAATTCACACTTAGATGCTGTTAGTACACTTTTATTGTTTTGTGGAAATAAATTAACATGGGGCTAGCAAAATACATACTTCTATTAATTTTATTTTTGAGTAAGTCGTTCAGTATAGTATCTAGTCATGAGCATTGAGCAAAGATATACAGGTGTTACAAAAATACCCGTAAAGCCGAAAGGAGTCGATTCACAATATTTAAGAACCGTAGTAACGCTGTATAACATACCCCAAAAAATGTAAAAACTTATTTTTTTGAATGAAAAATAGAAAAACTATAAAAGTAGACAACTATTAGGTAAAATAGGTACGTAGGCCTTTCTGTTAAATAATCTGGTTCCCTGACATGACAGCTTACTAGGGTTGGTTTTGTTAAATTAATTATATTTTTACGGATTATGATATTTTGCAACAGTTGTATAACTGGAGAGAGTTTTGTAATAATATCTGATTTTATGATTTAATCATTCAACTCTGTCGCTGTAAGAAGTATCAGTACTGTTGAATTATGTAAAGGGTTATCATACATCAACCGCATTCAGTTTTTGGCATTTAATTTCAATGTACAGAGCGGTTGCGGGTTATATAAAAGTGTAGATAAATGCAAAAGCGACGGCACGGATTCGAATAAAAGCCTAACAGAATTAGTCTTACATGCTTTTCTCCTGAGAAATGTTAAAACCTTTAGGAAAGCGGGTGAAACGGCAATGCGGAGCAAAGTATTAAAAAATCATGATCATGGTCGTCATGATCATGCACACAAACTATGTTAAAATAATTGTAATTTTTCAGATTTACTAACACAATGCAAATCTTATTATACGGACGAGACAAGAGAAAGGATCCGGAAAAAAATTCGAGATTTGGACATGGAACTTATGAAAGACTCAGCAAGGAAAGTCAACAACATAAAACACTTCAAACATATTTTATACAGGTCTACAGTCTACCAGACTGGCGAGATGCAATTCTCCATACGCAAGAAGTTCCTAAGAATGTTATTTGTATATGATATGGCAAAGTCGGATATTGGAGACCATAATCGACATAAGGTTATTTAACATCTTAATATTATCAGTAATAGCAGCTAGTGGCCAATCGGCTTTGGCCACGTTCCAGGGCTTTGTTATTTTTGTGCCATGATACAATCTAATTTGTGAATTAAGTGGACGAAGACGCGTTTGTTTCCATCGTACTATCAGCCGTGTGGGCTGCTATCTGGTGTTCACACTGCATTAACTGAAGGCAGTCGCTGTTTAGCTGTAGAGTTGTATAGCAGTTCAATGGAAACCATCTTCTACGTCAGCAAGCATCGTTGCGAAGGCTAGCCCTGAAAGAGCGGCCCGAGACGCCCCTCTTCACTCTAACCGAATCCCCAATTATCATTTTACGTGAGCCCCTCATCTCCAGTTAAACCCTAGAAATGTAACGAATAATGAAAAAAAATAAAAATTCGTTTACATGCAACAAAAAATATAAGATTTTACATTAAGATAAACGCAGATATATAAGTTCCATGTTATGACACTAAAAATCTTAATAAAACTAGCTCTTGCGTAAACTAGGTATGCGTTGTTACGCTTTTTTTTGTGCCAGGTACCTTGGCGTTTCTACGTAATACAACTCAAAAAGTTTCATTGCTATCGGATAAATAGTATAGGAAGTCACATTTATATACATACTAGCTGCCCCCCGCAGTTTCACACGCGTTCCCGAGGGATGTAACATTTTCCCGCTACAAAAAGTATCCTATGTAATACCTCCAAGAATATGTGTACAAAGTTTCATGATGATCGGTTAAGTAGATTTCGCGTGAAAGCGTAACAAACAAACTTACATTCACATTTATAATATTAGTAGGGATATAGATAAGTAATAATATTATAAGACAGTTCAGTTGGCTTGGTAGTTAGAGACCCTGACTGTCACATGTCGCAGGTTCGATTCCCACCCGGGGCATAAAATTATTGGCATAAACATGTTTGTCTGTTCTTGGGTGTACATACCTATAAGTAAGTATTTTGAAAAAAAAGTAGTACATATTTAAAAACAGTAGGTCAGTTATCTGGTGTCCAGTTTAAAGTTCTGATTGGTTTTCGTTCAAATGGCCGTGTGTAAACAATGTCCCAGAATAATTATCCTAATATAAACATAAATAACTTTTAATAAGAAATAATGATTATAATATTATTTGTATTGCCTTTTCAGCACCTAGAATTTTTACGAGAAATGCACCAATTGTCATTTGAAATCGATAATTTAGTACAAATGTTAGAAGATGAGGAAGAAAATGAGAAAAGTAAAGCCACAACGAAACCTCCAGGTAAATTCAACTATACATACAAACTTTCACGTTTATAATATTAGTAGGATAGTAATTTTGTTAGCTAAGCATCCTGCAGTTGAATAATATATAATACCTCCATAACAGGTAAATGGTTAGCGAATGTTCATAAATATATAACCACGGAGAGTTATGCAAAACTGTCTGCATAAAAATTATTTAATTAATAATTTCCCTCCCTTCTTTCATTTGTCTTAACTATTACTACAAATCTGTCGCTGTAAGAAGTAACAGTGCTGTTAAATTATGTGAAGGTGTAAGGTTATACCCTACACATTTATACGTAACTGAACAAAATTAAGTAGTCTAGTAGTAGTAGAGCTTTTGGTGCAGATTCGTCCGTACGGAAGTACTACCATCTTACCTATTTCCGCCATGAAGCAGTAGTGTACGTGTATTACTGTGTTTCGGTTAGAAAGATTAAGGGGCCGGTGAAATTACAGGCATAACTTCTCGTCTTAGGGTCGACTACGCATTGGCGATGCCACTAGTGTTGCAAATGCTGGTTTGTCGGCCAAGGTGGCATAAAAAAAAGTTATTAATGAATTAAAGTTAAATAATAAAAAAAGTATCCTTGGTCCAGCCAAGAGCACAAGTTCCACTAACCAAATAGTCAAGATCTATGGGTCAACACTCAATATATGGAACTGAATTTTAGACCCTCGCTATTCGATTGAGGAAACATCTGGCACACTTTTAGCTAAGACAGGTAATTCTAAATACAACATGGCGGATGTGACAAGATGGTAGGTAACTTATTAGTTTCTTACTTTCTGCTTAACCAACTCCATGATATCGTTTGATTTAAGGTTTGTATTTCTTCGGAGATATGATATTCCTATAACCATTGAATACTACATATTATTAAGAACTAGCTGTCCCCCGCGGTTATACCCGCGTTCCCGGGGGTTGTCACATGTATTATACATAAACACCTTCCTATTCAATCACTCTATCTATTAAAAAAAAACGACATCAAAATCCGTTGCTTAGTTTTAAAGATTTAAGCATACATAGGGATATAGGGACAGAGAAAGCGACTTTGTTTTATACTATTTAGTGATTATATTAACATTGTATTGTATTGTATTGTATTGTATTGCAGAAACAGGCGGCTTTAACTTCGATAATGAAACCTACGATCCGGGTAATTCAAAATTTGTGAGACCAAAGGGACTGAGAATACCAGGGCCACCAGCTCGAGTTGTGCAAAGGCTAAGAGGTGGTTTTCACTTTTAATTATATTTTGACCAATTAAAAACCATTTTACAGTTTAGGCTCTAAAAAGGCACATAATAAGGTAAAATTTAAGCCACTAAAGTGATGCTGCTGCGGTAGTCAGTCCCCAACTGAGAGGAAATGGTAAGGAACTAAGTAAGGACACATTTTATTATAATCTAACTGTTGTGTCTTAACAAATAGTTAACAACTTCTAAATACCTAATTTATATAAATATTAAAAACAAAAATCCCATCCAAGTTCAAATATTTAAAACAATGTGTATATCAAGTACTTTGATGTCGGTAACCAATACAAAAGAAATCCTAAATTATAAAATAAAAATGTAAACTTGCCGACTTTCTTGTCGGACCTTCATAAGTGCCTGCTAGGGCCTAAACTGAGAAATCATATTAAATCTGTGCATGATCAGCTTAATAAGACGGAAGTGTTAGTAAGGTCAAAATAACACTTTCTTGATGCTTTGACAGCAACCTAGAGTGACTGCTACCACGGGCTCTGCAAGGAGTGTGCAGTTGGCTCTAGGCTTTCACGGGGGCCAATATTGTTCAGCAACTTGTAAATTTTCTACATTACTTCAACTTTATATTTCAACTTATAAATATATAGACGGAGTACCATCTCTGAAAATAGTCTCGCAGGCGCCCATGATATTTTATAGAATGGTATAGAAAACTGTACTTTATTACAGCTAGTTGTATGAACTATAGTCCTAAATAACTAATTGTATTTAAACTTTTAGGTAAACCTTTATTATAAATATAAAATTGTGTTTTACGCACACACTAAAAAAATTACCACTTATGTTAATTTTCATTATTCGATGCTTAATTTAATTCCTTACGTTACAAATTGGTATTGTATAAAAAGATGTTATATTGTTGAAACTCCCAATCGCTAAGAATATGTTAATTGGTTAATGAAAATGTGTATTAAGGACTTAAAATTTAATAATATATATATTTTTTTTTATACCACTTGGGCCTACATACAGGCAGACGGTCTACGTAATAGTAAGTGGTCACCGCCGCCTATTGACATTTGGAACACCAGAGGGATCCCCGATGCATTGTCGATCCTTAGACGTGAAGTTGTTAAGTCCCATGTGCCTGTATTTTCACCGGCCCCCTTACCTTTCTAACCGAAACCCATAACCCGAAATACAAGTGCATTACGGCTTCACAGTGGAATTGGGTAAGGTGGTACTTGCCCGGATGAATTCTGCAGTAAGAACTCTACTACTCTGATTTCAGATGTAATTAGTGTACCTTCTGGTCCAGCTATTACGAACAGTGAAAACCATAGAGAAATTATGAAACGAAAGTGGCTGTTGCGAAAAAAGTTACTGGGAATTGAGAACGAAGGAAACAAAAAAATTGAAGCAATGCGATTAGAGAGTGGCTTTGACTCCGATGTACATTGATTATATAGTAGTACTTAATAAACACGTGTACCCCTCGCAATGAAACATCTGTATAGAAATCAAAGTTTGTGTGTTTGTACCCAATGTCTTCTTATATTATTTTTTTTAATTACCTTAGCTTAAAATGCAGCTTCTGCAGCTTGTGGCACTCCAAGCACCACATAACCGTCTACGCCGCTATCGTCCTCGCCGGCGATTACCGTCGTGTCCTCCCACTCATTCTCGACTTGTAAGTGCGGCCCGAGCCTTCTATTACACTGCACCCCCAATAATCATTTTTAGGGAGTTCTACGCCCCCAGCAACGCCATGAGCCGCAGTCCAAGCCCCGCAGGGGACACCCTCAGCGGAGCTACTTAAATTTACCTTCGGCTGAGAGCCCTCAGCGCTCGCTGAATTGTCCGCGTAAGTAACCGTCATCAGAGACTAACACATTTAAGTTCATAAAAAAAAGTAATATATTTTTCCCTCCTATATATTAATAAACTACTTTGCAATGTGCGACTTAACAATACACCTAATATTTGTACCCATCGACTTCTAGGAATCTAGAAATAGAATCCCGGAACTCTGGTCTCTAAACCGAGCGTTAGACTACATAACCACTGAGGCGATTCTAAACTCAGATCTAAGGTTCCAAGATATATCCATCTATGCTCTAAACGAGTAGTGCTTCTTCGCTTTTATTTTAAGAAAAAGCTAGCTAGTGTAATATTCATCAATTAATGAAAATAACATTTTACCAAAAGCTCGTGCAACGCACCTTATAACGTATCAATACATCTTGTTTCGAAAAGAGCAATTGCTGAGTATATTTCTGGCTCTTCTAAGCAAAAGCGCAATTCATCTGTGTCTGCAACGGCCTATATAAATAAAAATATTTTATTTTTTATATCAATCACAAACTAGTCTATACTAATATTATAAAGAGGAAAGATTTGTATGTAAGTATGTTTGTTACTCTTTACGCAAAAACTTCCAAACGGGTATGGATGAAACCTGGCACATAGATAGGGCGTATCCTGGAATAACATATAGGCTACTTTTTATACCGGGAAAATGTGATATCCCTCGGGAACGCGGGTAAAACCGCGGGGGACAACTAGTCTATATATATAAAAATGAATCTCCGTCTGTATGTCTTTTATAGAATCGTAAACTATGCAACGGATGTTAATGCAGTTTTCAGCAACATATATAGACTAATTCAAGAGGAAGATTTATAACCAGGATTAAAAGCGGGCAAAGCAGCAGGGCGCAGCTAGTCAGGAAATAAAATTCTTTTTTCCCATAAATTCCTTCATCCCCAATCCCAACAGGAGGACAGTGTAATGATGTTTTCAACTCCTGCATGTACATATCCTGACATGTTTGCTCAATCACTTGCGACTCTGTTAAAAATTGGATTAGTATAGGCCGTACCAGTTTATCCTGGGGTGTGCGTATTTATATCAGGATCAACTAGTTTGGCCTAGCCTAAACTGGTCTATTCTATCGGGCTTAGGATGAACCAGTTTGGACTAGGCTATACTAGTTAATCCTATCGCGTATAGTATGAACTAGTTTGGCCTAGGCAAAACTAGTTTATCCTGAAATCGGGCATTGACATCCGGCGAATGTTTGTCCTGGATGGGAATCCACCCTGCGGCGTAGCGGCCAGGGACTTAAACCACCGAGCAAATTGGCTCGTCAAGTATCAGCCATTGCATCCAGCTGCTAGCGACTATTTAGTAGTAGTCCAGGAGATTCAGTCGATATTCAACTAATACTATGGAAAAACAATGTTATAATTCAAAGTAAAAATGCAGATATTTCTTATAAGGAAATTTTCGTTGTGTTGTTGTTTTTTCATTATTTTCCTTGAAATGTACAAACTACAATGTAGCCGGGTCGACATTTTTAAGAATTTAAGCACACAAATCTTACCAACTACTAACTTATAGAATATCAGAGATAATATTATCAATTAATGAATAATAAATATCCTGGGACATTCTTTTACACACACCCATCTGATCCCAAACTTAGCAGAGGTTGTACTATGGAAACCAGATTACTGATATACTACATATACTACCTTTTATTTTTCTAAATACATACATATATTATATAGATATTTACACCCAAACACAGAACAATAAGACATGTTCATGCACACAAATGTTTGTCCTGGGTGGGAATCGAACCCGTGAGTTTCGACTTGGCAGTCAGGGTGGCTAACCACCAAGCCAATTGGCCTGTGTTTATTAATGCTTGAAAGATAACAAGTACAAAGCGACATTTAACATCACTGAAGAGTTAAGACATAAAGTTCAAAATGTCGAAAAAAAGACTTCTCGTATATATCTATATAAATAAAAATTAATCCCTATTTCCCTTGGTCACGGCATCACGCGTGAACTGCTGGACCGATTTCGCTAATTCTTTTTTTGTAGTGTTAGTCATTGTCAGGAGAAGGTTCTTATGAATGAAAACATTAGGAAAGTAGCGCGGAATTTTTTTTAATAGACAATAAATATTGGATAGTTTGTAAGTACATATATAACAATTTCACATGAGAATATTTTCTTGTTTCATACTTTTTAAAGCGTAATTTTTCGTAGTCGGGTTTTAGTTTTTGAACTTATTTTTTTTTATTTCAATTATTTTGGGGTTATAATTTCGTAATAAAGTATTTGCAGATTCGGTTAACATTTTTTTATTTAGATTTTATTGAATTATATATTTGTAAATATTTGTGATTTAATTATTTATAATATAATGTTTTATTTTATGATTATAGAAATGTTTTATTTTGCAATTTAAAGAAATAATTATTAACCAATTATTTGATATTTTTTTTATTTACAAACCTTATTTGATGTATTCACGTACAAAGCTTAGATTTTTAGGTTATATTGTAGTGTCACTACAGTTAACAATAACAAAATTGATAATATTAATAAGTAATCAATAGTTTTATGGCCAAATTATAACAATAAATAAACATTATCGTGTCACTTATAAGAATTTTTATAGTTAATGCCTTTATGTCCTGTAGAGAGCGCCATATCTAATTGATTGTGACGTCACATATCCTATAACCAGCAGACGATCAAGACGCTTCGAACGATACCTCGTTTGCCAAATTACGATAAGTAGTTTAAAAGTTATGAGGGAGCAGATGAACATACATACACACATACATACCGGTCAAAATCATAACCCTCCTTTGGCTTCGCCGTAGTCGGGTAATAATTAATTTCTTATTGCACAGTCGATTCAATCGGAAGATTCGAATTCAATATTCATTGTTAAGACAGGACAATGTCTGTCGGGTCAGCTAGTCTAATATATTATTGACAAAATAAAAATACCTACAGTAAACCTTTTTCTTGTTTTTTTCAAAATTGGTTTTCATTTACTGACACTTTTTATGACATAAATTTCACCTCAAGTCTTCCTTATATAATACAGAATGTAGGTTATTATACATATCGAAGAACTTTTGTTATAACACCGGAAGTTCGTAACCAAATCAATAATCATTGCGTTAGAGTGAGACGGGGAGAGCTTATAGGGGCGCGGCGGACCCGCCCCTATTTACTCTCACCGCCTCTACTTCCCCCCGCGTATTGTATCGCCCCTGGACCCTAACCACAATGGTTTTCAGCTATTCTCACATTTAGGGGACTTCAAAGTAATAATAGATACCAACATAGGTAGAAAGATATACTACCTACCTACTGTATAAATCTGTACATCGGTCTGTATATGAATTTTTTTGTAAAATTTTGTGATCAATATTAGTTTTATGACTTGCTGACGCCAATTATACTATTTAATTTAATTTTGCCTGTCTATCTGTATCTCATTTTAAGATTTAAGAACGACTTGACCGATCTTGATGTATATTTTATTTTTACTTATATACCACCTTGGCTGACAAACAAGCAGGCGGTCCACCTGATGGCAAGTGGTCACCGCCGCGTATGGACATTTGTAACATTAGAAGCATCGCCAATAAGTTGTCGACCCTGAGATGTGAAGTTGTTAAGTCTCATGTGCCTGTAATTTCGCCGGCCCCCTTACCTTTTTAACCGAAACGCAGTAATACAAGTGCACTACTGCTTCACGGCAGAAATGGGTAAGGTTCTTCCCCGGACGAACTCAGCACTAAGAGCTCTACTACTCTAAAATATATGGTCAGAACATTTGATTATGGGCTATTTAAGATATCGATAAACGCTGGTTAAGCCGCGGAGGATAGCTAATCCTACCAATTTTAAGAGCAGTAGATCTCTTACCTATTTACCATTATCCGTTTTTTAATGTAGTGCATTTAAGTTACTCTGTTTCGCGTAAAAAGGTAAGGGTGCCCTTGAATATACAGGCACATGAGACTTAACATCTTCACGTCTCAGGGTCGACAATGTATTAGCGATGCTCCTGGCATTGTGAATGTACTTCGGCTGCGGTAGCCACTTACCATCAGGTGGACCGTCCGTTTTATTTTAGTACAGCGATAATTGGAGATATTTTCAATGTCATGATGGTTGAAAATTGAGATGGAGATCCTGGGCTTCGATTCTGTAAGGTTAATGAAAATTATACTAGGTCGAGGATCTTTCGTCGCCGACTCTATGCGTGTCTTTCAGTAACCAGTCAGTGCGCCGGCTCGCTGACTAACTATACTATAAATACCAGAGAGATCTATTGCACTATAAAATATGTGTGTAAATAATCATTAAGTAATTAATAGAATGAAGTACACATAAAGGGGCCTACGTGACGAAATGACCACCCTCATCACGTAACTATTGTCTTGTAATATTTAAACCAACCAATAATATATAGTAGGGAGTAACATTCCATGTCTTTCTGCGTTCATTTCCGGTAAAAATAAGTACACATTTTAATAAGAATTAGAGTCCGGCTAGCTTTTTTGTCGTGAAACAGTAGTCCACTTATATTACTGTGTTTAGGTAAGAAAGGTAAGGCCGTAGAATTACAAGCATTACTTGCAACTTAACAACTTTACGTCTCAGGGTTGTCAACTCTGATGTTGTAAACGTCTTGCCGCCAGTGACAACTTACCATTACGTGGACCACCTGCCACTTGACATAAAAAAGAAATTAATTCAGTGTAAAATGATGATAATAAATAATCGGTAAGTAACGGTTATTTAAAACAGTCGTTAAGAAATAAGTAATTTAAACTTTTATTAATTAAATTCACACTTAGATGCTGTTAGTACACTTTTATTGTTTTGTGGAAATAAATTAACATGGGGCTAGCAAAATACATACTTCTATTAATTTTATTTTTGAGTAAGTCGTTCAGTATAGTATCTAGTCATGAGCATTGAGCAAAGATATACAGGTGTTACAAAAATACCCGTAAAGCCGAAAGGAGTCGATTCACAATATTTAAGAACCGTAGTAACGCTGTATAACATACCCCAAAAAAATGTAAAAACTATAAAAGTAGACAACTATTAGGTAAAATAGGTACGTAGGCCTTTCTGTTAAATAATGAGGTTCCCTGACATGACAGCTTACTAGGGTTGGTTTTGATAAATTAATTATATTTTTACGGATTATGATATTTTGTAACAGTTGTATAACTGGAGAGAGTTTTGTAATAATATCTGATTTTATGATTCAATCATTCAACTCTGTCGCTGTAAGAAGTATCAGTACTGTTGAATTATGTAAAGGGTTATCATACATCAACCGCATTCAGTTTTTGGCATTTAATTTCAATGTACAGAGCGGTTGCGGGTTATATAAAAGTGTAGATAAATGCAAAAGTTTGATTAAGTGTTTGGGATTTAATGATGCAAAAGCGATTGCACGGATTCGAATTAAAGCCTAACAGAATTAGCCTTACATGCTTTTCTCCTGAAAAATGTTAAAACCTTTAGGAAAGCGGGTGAAACGGCAATGCGGAGCAAAGTATTAAAAAATCATGATCATGGTCGTCATGATCATGTACACAAACTATGTTAAAATAATTGTAATTTTTCAGATTTACTAACACAATCCAAATCTTATTATGCGGGCGGGTCAAGAGAAAGGATCCGGAAAAAAATTCGAGATTTGGACATGGAACTTATGAAAGACTCAGCAAGGAAAGTCAACAACATAAAACACTTCAAACATATTTTATACAGGTCTACAGTCTACCAGACTGGCGAGATGCAATTCTCCATACGCAAGAAGTTCCTAAGAATGTTATTTGTATATGATATGGCAAAGTCGGATATTGGAGACCATAATCGACATAAGGTTATTTAACATCTTAATATTATCAGTAATAGCAGCTAGTGGCCAATCGGCTTTGGCCACGTTCCAGGGCTTTGTTATTTTTGTGCATTATACAATCTAATTTGTGAATTAAGTGGACGAAGACGCGTTTGTTTCCATCGTACTATCAGCCGTGTGTGCTGCTATCTGGTGTTCACACTGCATTAACTGAAGGCAGTCGCTGTTTAGCTGTAGAGTTGTATAGCAGTTCAATGGAAACCATCTTCTACGTCAGCAAGCATCGTTGCGAAGGCTAGCCCTGAAAGAGCGGCCCGAGACGCCACTCTAACCGAATCCCCAATTATCATTTTACGTGAGCCCCTCATCTCCAGTTAAACCCTAGAAATGTAACGAATAATGAAAAAAAATAAAAATTCGTTTACATGCAACAAAAAATATAAGATTTTACATTAAGATAAACGCAGATATATAAGTTCCATGTTATGACACTAAAAATCTTAATAAAACTAGCTCTTGCGTAAACTAGGTATGCGTTGTTACGCTTTTTTTTGTGCCAGGTACCTTGGCGTTTCTACGTAATACAACTCAAAAAGTTTCATTGCTATCGGATAAATAGTATAGGAAGTCACATTTATATACATACTAGCTGCCCCCCGTAGTTTCACACGCGTTCCCGAGGGATGTAACATTTTCCCGCTACAAAAAGTATCCTATGTAATACCTCCAAGAATATGTGTACAAAGTTTCATGATGATCGGTTAAGTAGATTTCGCGTGAAAGCGTAACAAACAAACTTACATTCACATTTATAATATTAGTAGGGATATAGATAAGTAATAATATTATAAGACAGTTCAGTTGGCTTGGTAGTTAGAGACCCTGACTGTCACATGTCGCAGGTTCGATTCCCACCCGGGACATAAAATTATTGGCATAAACATGTTTGTCTGTTCTTGGGTGTACATACCTATAAGTAAGTATTTTGAAAAAAAAGTAGTACATATTTAAAAACAGTAGGTCAGTTATCTGGTGTCCAGTTTAAAGTTCTGATTGGTTTTCGTTCAAATGGCCGTGTGTAAACAATGTCCCAGAATAATTATCCTAATATAAACATAAATAACTTTTAATAAGAAATAATGATTATAATATTATTTGTATTGCCTTTTCAGCACCTAGAATTTTTACGAGAAATGCACCAATTGTCATTTGAAATCGATAATTTAGTACAAATGTTAGAAGATGAGGAAGAAAATGAGAAAAGTAAAGCCACAACGAAACCTCCAGGTAAATTCAACGAAACCAGAATATCGAATCTACCTATTACTCTTATATATTATTGAAGAAAAAATGGGCATTGACCCCATCTATAAAAACCGATAAACTGATACTGAAAAGAACAGTCATCTCATTTTATACGCGAGACCTTTAGAATTAAAATTTCGCTGATTTAAAAAATATGTACTTACAAGCTCCACCCGCGTTCCCGAAGGTTGTAACATTTTCCCGAGATAAAAGTAGCCTATATGTTATTCCAATATATGCTCTAAGCTATGTGCTAAGTTTCATCCAAATCCGTTGGGGAGTTTTTGCGTGAAAGAGGAACAAACATCCATACATCTATACATACAAACTTTCACGTTTATAATATTAGTAGGATAGTAATTTTGTTAGCTAAGCATCCTGCAGTTGAATAATATATAATACCTCCATAACAGGTAAATGGTTAGCGAATGTTCATAAATATATAACCACGGAGAGTTATGCAAAACTGTCTGCATAAAAATTATTTAATTAATAATTTCCCTCCCTTCTTTCATTTGTCTTAACTATTACTACAAATCTGTCGCTGTAAGAAGTAACAGTGCTGTTAAATTATGTGAAGGTGTAAGGTTATACCCTACACATTTATACGTAACTGAACAAAATTAAGTAGTCTAGTAGTAGTAGAGCTTTTGGTGCATATTCGTCCGTACGGAAGTACTACCATCTTACCTCCGCCATGAAGCAGTAGTGTACGTGTACTGTGTTTCGGTTAGAAAGATTAAGGGGCCGGTGAAATTACAGGCATAACTTCTCGTCTTAGGGTCGACTACGCATTGGCGATGCCACTAGTGTTGCAAATGCTGGTTTGTCGGCCAAGGTGGCATAAAAAAAAGTTATTAATGAATTAAAGTTAAATAATGAAAAAAGTATCCTTGGTCCAGCCAAGAGCACAAGTTCCACTAACCAAATAGTCAAGATCTATGGGTCAACACTCAATATATGGAACTGAATTTTAGACCCTCGCTATTCGATTGAGGAAACATCTGGCACACTTTTAGCTAAGGCAGGTAATTCTAAATACAACATGGCGGATGTGACAAGATGGTAGGTAACTTATTAGTTTCTTACTTTCTGCTTAACCAACTCCATGATATCGTTTGATTTAAGGTTTGTATTTCTTCGGAGATATGATATTCCTATAACCATTGAATACTACATATTATTAAGAACTAGCTGTCCCCCGCGGTTATACCCGCGTTCCCGGGGGTTGTCACATGTATTATACATAAACACCTTCCTATTCAATCACTCTATCTATTAAAAAAAAAAGACATCAAAATCCGTTGCTTAGTTTTAAAGATTTATGCATACATAGGGATATAGGGACAGAGAAAGCGACTTTGTTTTATACTATTTAGTGATTATATTAACATTGTATTGTATTGTATTGTATTGCAGAAACAGGCGGCTTTAACTTCGATAATGAAACCTACGATCCGGGTAATTCAAAATTTGTGAGACCAAAGGGACTGAGAATACCAGGGCCACCAGCTCGAGTTGTGCAAAGGCTAAGAGGTGGTTTTCACTTTTAATTATATTTTGACCAATTAAAAACCATTTTACAGTTTAGGCCCTAAAAAGGCACATAATAAGGTAAAATTTAAGCCACTAAAGTGACCGCTGCTGCGGTAGTCAGTCCCCAACTGAGAGGAAATGGTAAGGAACTAAGTAAGGACACATTTTATTATAATCTAACTGTTGTGTCTTAACAAATAGTTAACAACTTCTAAATACCTAATTTATATAAATATTAAAAACAAAAATCCCATCCAAGTTCAAATATTTAAAACAATGTGTATATCAATTAATTTGATGTTGGTAACCAATACAAAAGAAATCCTAAATTATAAAATAAAAATGTAAACTTGCCGACTTTCTTGTCGGACCTTCATAAGTGCCTGCTAGGGCCTAAACTGAGAAATCATATTAAATCTGTGCATGATCAGCTTAATAAGACGGAAGTGTTAGTAAGGTCAAAATAACACTTTCTTGATGCTTTGACAGCAACCTAGAGTGACTGCTACCACGGGCTCTGCAAGGAGTGTGCAGTTGGCTCTAGGCTTTCACGGGGGCCAATACACAAGAAATAATAAATAGGCCACATTGGTCCAAAATTGTTCAGCAACTTGTAAATTTTCTACATTACTTCAACTTTATATTTCAACTTATAAATATATAGACGGAGTACCATCTCTGAAAATAGTCTCGCAGGCGCCCATGATATTTTATAGAACGGTATAGAAAACTGTACTTTATTACAGCTAGTTGTATGAACTATAGTCCTAAATAACTAATTGTATTTAAACTTTTAGGTAAACCTTTATTATAAATATAAAATTGTGTTTTACGCACACACTAAAAAAATTACCACTTATGTTAATTTTCATTATTCGATGCTTAATTTAATTCCTTACGTCACAAATTGGTATTGTATAAAAAGATGTTATATTGTTGAAACTCCCAATCGCTAAGAATATGTTAATTGGTTAATGAAAATGTGTATTAAGGACTTAAAATTTAATAATATATATTTTTTTTTTATACCACTTGGGCCTACATACAGGCAGACGGTCTACGTAATAGTAAGTGGTCACCGCCGCCTATTGACATTTGGAACACCAGAGGCATCCCCGATGCATTGTCGATCCTTAGACGTGAAGTTGTTAAGTCCCATGTGCCTGTATTTTCACCGGCCTTTTTAACCGAAACCCATAACCCGAAATACAAGTGCATTACGGCTTCACAGCGGAATTGGGTAAGGTGGTACTTGCCCGGATGAATTCTGCAGTAAGAACTCTACTACTCTGATTTCAGATGTAATTAGTGTACCTTCTGGTCCAGCTATTACGAACAGTGAAAACCAAAGAGAAATTATGAAACGAAAGTGGCTGTTGCGAAAAAAGTTACTGGGAATTGAGAACGAAGGAAACAAAAAAATTGCAGCAATGCGATTAGAGAGTGGCTTTGACTCCGATGTACATTGATTACATAGTAGTACTTAATAAACACGTGTACCCCTCGCAATGAAACATCTGTATAGAAATCAAAGTTTGTGTGTTTGTACCCAATGTCTTCTTATATTATTTTTTTTAATTACCTTAGCTTAAAATGCAGCTTCTGCAGCTTGTGGCACTCCAAGCACCACATAACCGTCTACGCCGCTATCGTCCTCGCCGGCGATTACCGTCGTGTCCTCCCACTCATTCTCGACTTGTAAGTGCGGCCCGAGCCTTCTATTACACTGCACCCCCAATAATCATTTTTAGGGAGTTCTACGCCCCCAGCAACGCCATGAGCCGCAGTCCAAGCCCCGCAGGGGACACCCTCAGCGGAGCTACTTAAATTTACCTTCGGCTGAGAGCCCTCAGCGCTCGCTGAATTGTCCGCGTAAGTAACCGTCATCAGAGACTAACACATTTAAGTTCATAAAAAAAAGTAATATATTTTTCCCTCCTATATATTAATAAACTACTTTGCAATGTGCGACTTAACAATACACCTAATATTTGTACCCATCGACTTCAGTTTATGGCCTGCTTAATACCGGGCATTGCTACCAAAGAACTGTTCCTAGGCTAATCTAGAAATTGAATCCCGGAACTGTGGTCTCTAAACCGAGCGTTAGACTACATAACCACTGAGGCGATTCTAAACTCAGATCTAAGGTTCCAAGATATCCATCTATGCTCTAAACGAGTAGTGCTTCTTCGCTTTTATTTTAAGAAAAAGCTAGCTAGTGTAATATTCATCAATGAATGAAAACAACATTTTACCAAAAGCTCGTGCAAGGCACCTTATAATGTATCAATACATCTTGTTTCGAAAAGAGCAATTGCTGAGTATATTTCTGGCTCTTCTAAGCAAAAGCCCAATTCATCTGTGTCTGCAACGGCCTATTTCAATAAAAATATTTTATTTTTTATATCAATCACAAACTAGTCTATACTAATATTATAAAGAGGAAAGATTTGTATGTAAGTATGTTTGTTACTCTTTCACGCAAAAACTTCCAAACGGGTATGGATGAAACCTGGCACATAGATAGGGCGTATCCTGGAATAACATATAGGCTACTTTTTATACCGGGAAAATGTGATATCCCTCGGGAACGCGGGTAAAACCGCGGGGGACAGCTAGTCTATATATATAAAAATGAATCTTCGTCTGTATGTCTTTTATAGAATCGTAAACTATGCAACGGATGTTAATGCAGTTTTCAGCAACATATATAGACTAATTCAAGAGGAAGATTTATGACCAGGATTAAAAGCGGGCAAAGCAGCAGGGCGCAGCTAGTCAGGAAATAAAATTCTTTTTTCCCATAAATTCCTTCATCCCCAATCCCAACAGGAGGACAGTGTAATGAGTTTGTTGCAGTTATCTACTTCCCGACGAAATTGATTATTTTTAGACGTTTAAACGTATATTGCCCTATAAATATCTCCAAAAAATATTTTTTATGGATCAAAGTTGGACTACATTATTTTTTGTACTACACCTGTCATAATATTTTGTTATTTTTGATTTGGTTATCATTAAAGACATGTGAGTGTATTGAACCATATTATTTCTAAAACGGCTTTACCGATTTTTACGATTTCTGTCATTTGTACAAACATAGTATGTCTGGATAGCAAAATAAAGAATAACAAGATATGACATTGTATGATAGACGGATGTAGGTACAAAACCGAATGTAATTCAACATCGGATCATAAAAATTAAATGTCTATAAAATTAGCAGAGGCGTGTCATTGATTTGCTCGTTAAAACAGTTGTTTACACAAGCACTCCAAGGCTGAAGGAAACAAAAGCACTCAAACAACTTTATGCCATTTTCGCCTGCGTACGATTCACTAAAAACGGTATGCGAGGATACATTGGTTTACTTTTGGTTAAGAATTTGTTTTTGTAAGCCATATGGGCGCAGGGCGGCGCGGCGGCGGTGCGGGCGAGCTGGTATTTTTTTTCTGTTACGAAGAATTTAAGGCCATCGTTAAATAATGGGACACATGCTTGCTTACGTCCCCGTACATCTGTGACGTGCGAGTACTCGCAAGTTACAGTCTGTGCACGATATAGATAATAACACAATACCATCGTTAAAACGTCACGAATGTTACTAGAACTTGCTTCGAACATACTTTAGATCTGACGTACGGGATAGCATTGGAAATACAGTTCATCGATTTCTTCAACATTCGGCTTCACTGGCATCTATCGCGCGGATAAATACCCCTATATAACTCAGGAAAAGTGTAGTTATTTATCAGTGAAAGAAATGTCAGAATCCGATCTGTAGTTTCTCCTACATTCACACTTTTGCCTATCCATTATTAATATGAAAAATAATTATTATCGCGGTGAACTGTTGCAAGTACAGTCAAAGCAATCGTACCTTATATTGTGTTAATAAAAAGTTCAATTAAATTATAATATTATATTTACGATCAGAGTTGCAAAATCACTTGCATATCATTACTCTTTTTAATATAGCTGCAGTTGGGTGACAAGGTTTTGTCCCTTATCCTGAGCCATATTCAAAAATGCATAAATATTTTTTTGATATCTGACTTATTGTACTCAAATATTGCTTCTTCGCGATCGTAAAAGCCTGGATTCAATCTATAAATACCAATTTGATACTACGACATAAAAATTATGCGCAGATATTGCACAAGCCCCTCATTAATTCAAAGAAGTGAGTTGACTCAAATATAAGTAAGCCGATCCATGATACCTCTAAAATGTGATCTCGGTGAAAATTTCTCGTTGCCAAGGAACTTTTATTTATGTATCTAGCGTATTAATCTTCTTCGTCGACGGGCTGAGCATAATCCTAACGGCGCCGCGTTGTAATAACGGCCAAGTTTGCAGGACGCCTAATGAATATCGAATTGTGAATATTGAGAGGAAACTTTGAGGCCCCTCAGGTCACTACAGCGGCTTAACTTCTCCATCGCCTGAAGGAATCCACTTAGCTAACAATCCATAACTAATTTGAAACCGTATTTTGGTAGATCGATTTCAATATTGCTCAAAGTAAACTTTGAACTTGTTCTAAGGAATGTTTAATTTTCCGCGTATTATGTATTGAAACTTAATACAAATAAACGTCCACCTATTGAACATTTTATTCGAAATTCAAATTTGAATTGACGAACGATTCAGGTACTACAGAAATGTGAACGTAGCAGCGTGGGCTGGTGTTCCAGTGACAATGCGACTATGCTGCAATAATGTAAATGCAACCGTCGCGGTTGGGAACTAGTGTTATATTGGGAGGACACGACGGCGGGGTAGAATGGCCACTCCACGACCGCCACGGATAAAATTGACAATAAATGTTGAATATTTACTTTACATTAACTCTTTAATTGTACTCTATACTAAGGTAGTGACGTGAGACGGAGTGGTCGGCCGGTCGCTCGAATTTAGTTGATGACAATGCTCTTCTGTGGGAGCTATCTTATAGCTAAATCGAAAGGCAGATGTAGTAGCTCGGTATTCGTATATCTCATATATAGGGACGTACAGGGCCATTGGGTTAATCCTAAAATATGGTGAAATTTTATATAAATAGTATGGACCTCATTTGAAAATATATATGATATTTTTTATATTACATGTTAGGTGTGTAGTTATGTTAAAATTGTAGCTTGCACCCCACATTTTTAGAGTAACAACATCTTACTTCATATATTATCAATACAAAGGATTGTGGGAACTGTATGTATGTTCTTTACCACTGAACTCTGTAACGGTTGAGCGGATTTGAATAAAATATAAAGGCTCTTTGATATTTCCCATAGCAATACCAATTCTTAGTATACCATGTCCTGTAGGGCAAATAACGATTTCAACCTATGCAGAGAAGACGAGCCGTTATAAAAGTGGTCAGTCCTGAAATTCATAACCTGATTTTTATTGACGATAGAAGGGTTGAAAGTACTTTGCATTTATACACTTATTTTGGCAACTAAAATAACATTCTCTTCAGTTTGTTTTCTTTTTTCAACAGTTATAACAAGCAAATGCCGTTTTGCTCCTTGCTCTGGGCTTCGAGCCTATAAAAAAATGAAACTATTCCGAAGGTGTTTCATCGCGGGCTCTATACTCTGTCTCTTTCGCTAACTATGCACTCACGTGAAAGGTGAGCTCTCGTTGTGCCAGCTCGCAGACGATTATTGTATTAACTGAATAAGAGAGCTGAAAAGCTGCTAAGTACTAAAGCTGATCTGCATAAAACGCTTTACGAGTGCGTACAATTCAATGTTAACATATTCCTATAAAGTATTCACTTACAGCCAGATAATTCTAACCTCTTCATGGGAGAATGTACCTGGCCTGTCGTGGTAAATGTACCTAGTTATAATTATATACAACATGTAGACACCTTTAGCTATGAGATAGGCTTAAGATACAAAGAGGGGAGTAGAGCTTTCGCTCAATAACTCCACGCATGCGTCCTAGCCGCCACCGACCTGGTAAACTGCCACGTATACTAAGTTCGTCGAAAAGCCGACGCGATTCGGCATCGGAGAGCGGACTTCTCGTTCGACCGCATAGTTAGTGAGGGAGACACAGCAAAGAGGCCAGCCAGGCGACCTAGTTTCATACCTTAGAGAATCACACCCCTGGGATGAAGCACTCGTCTGTGCACCTGCGATTTTACAGTAAAATTGGTACATCGTTTCAAATTCGAACAAGAATGAATCAAATTGAAAACAATTGTGAGACTGAATTAACGCCTTTAGTGGTATATTTTGACAAAATATATGTATGGATTCGATAGTTAAATAACATCATGAAACCTATATAAAAGCGTTTTTATTTGGAGAATATACTTATTTCATTAAACGAGAATCCTTAAACTTAAAAAGCAAAACCTTATCTAGTTCGCAGTTCAAAAGATATGGCGAAACAAATAGCCAGAAATAGCCACTATCTTTTACATTATTCAGAGATTTTGTTTGTCGTAATTATCATTCCTCTGTTTGTTACCTTTTCACCACTGAACACCTAAACCGAACAAGATGAAATTTGGTTTAGTTGCTTTGGGTTATGGCATAGGACTACACCGCTCCGGTACGAAATATAGAAAAAATATGAATTTGTACTATTAGAGAGATCGTAGCGATGGTCTTTTTGCAAATGATTAAAGCAAAGGGAAAACTTGAACTTTTCTATGAAACAAATGGGAGCCGGGTTCACGTAACACAGTGTAATTTTGAATTATGATTTGGCAAAAATTAAAAGTAATTAGCACCGTCCAGTTCGGAACCATTAGCGTAGGGAATAATAATAATAATAATAATTTATTTTCATTTTAGTAAATTTTAAGAACAAAATCATCATCACTCATCAACATTTCACCCCTTTATCTCCGAACCTACGGAGCCCACAATTTTGAAAACAAAAAATAATTAATAGGTCTTTACTTATATTGCATGAAATCCTTCGGTTCGTCGGGATCTCGGAGAAACTGCAAAGAGGAAGCTAAAAATGGTATAAGATTATTAAACACTTTTATAATTACAATTTAATATCGGTAATTACTTTTTTGACACAAGATGCCACATCGACGCGGCGGGGGGTCGTCGACAAAGTGACGTCAGGCAAAACCCTTATTCATTTAAACTCAATCCATACAAAGGGATGGAGTCCCTAGCTGCCCTTTTAAAATACCCGCAGAGGAATCACGATTTTATCACATATCCATAACGTTTATTTCCCGATAATATGGTCAATGTCAGTACTTCAATTTTTTTAAATATTTTTATAAGGTAACAATAGAAGCTTTTATTGGCCGTTTTGTAGATCAGTAACTGTCACAAAGTGCACAGTCATCGCCCTATCGGCTGTGTAAACATTTCAAATTGGAAATCTGAAAGTTCACAAAATTAATTTGTATATCTGTGGTACTTTTTCGTTGTAAATGAGTAATTACATATTCCAATTGATTTATGCTAAAATTTTTGGGTATGTACATTAGAGAGGTACTTGCATTTTGTTTTTACTGAAATCAAAAGAAACCAAAACTGAAGCCAAATCGGATGAAGTATCACCAATAACCTATTCCATGAAACACTGGCTACACAATTTACCAAATACTTATTACAAACGTGTTAAAAAATAATTATACAACTGCACAGATCAAAACGGAACTAACAAAAAAACTAATTCCCATCATCCGGAACAGCAAAAACTGAAGTCATTTGAACAAATAAAGCTTAATCTCCATTGTGTGGTCGCCGCAATAACGCAGACTGCTAAATTCGTAATCTTACTCAACAATAGGAATTAGAAGTATGGGCCATTGTCGCAAATTGGGTCCGTCGGCCGTGAAATCGCCTCCTAGCTGACAGCGGGAGGGCGTTAATAAAAACATGACAACATGTCAAAACTGACCAGATTTGGTGGCGACAAGTGACGCGTATTGTTAAGGCTCTATTGAAATCAGTGTGGGCCAGGTCGACACCTACGTGGAGCTCTGAAGATGTCGGGGAATGCGGGATGACAGTGTTTGCACATCGGATTGTTCACTTGGATAATCGTTGAGTTTAAAAATTGAGCACGCTCTCCATTCATGAAGTCAACGTCCATTCAATACTTATTAGATACTTTCGTTTGTATAAGTCACGTTGTTAATTGGTATTTTCTATTGTATCATAAGCCTTTATCGATTTTATGTAATTAATTATTTTTCTAAAAATATCGGTGTCTTTGGAACTGTATGAGTCACTCTTCAAAATATTTTTATACAATGATTCGTAATCGCCCGCACATATTTTTAACTAATCCACTAGGTTCGCCACGCTTCTACACGCGTTTCCGAGGGTTTTAATATTTTCTCGTGCTAAAAATGATTTCAATTGTTAATCTGGAACTACATGCCTTCCTTTTAGTCGTTTATAATATAGTTTCACATTGATAAAATAATAAATCAAATATCTTTCATATGTGATACATAAATGATCACATTCTCTCTTCTTCTTTCTTTTCATAAAAAAATTGAATGGTTGTTGAAATATGCAGTACATAAATCAGTTATTTGGATTCCATAGACCAAGCACTGCTTAGTTTGGAATCAGATTGTCGTACTGTTTTTATTTTTATTGTTATTTTATTGTTATTGATGTACTCCTTGTACTATAGCTACCAGCTAACTGATATACTACACATACTTCTTAAATACATAGATGTATGTATATACATTAACGTCTAGCCAGAGAACAAACAAACATATTTATGCACACATACGAGTATGTTTGGACCAGACCCACAAACTGCTGTGTGATATGAGAGGTACTAACCACCACGCTGGGCCTTATTTAGTTTTATTAGTGGGACTCTATTATTTATCCGAAATATAACGTGTATTATAAAGGTCGGTGCACATAAGGGGCGTCGGCGCACGTGGCATTGTTGATACAGTGTCGTCGCCGCTTATTGCCGACTTTTCCCGAGAGTTGTGCCATTCAGAGTCACATTTGCTTAGTGGTTGATATACTCAGTAGAATTAAATTTACTGCCACCTAATAACCATATCTTTTTTACTGGCAAAAAGGTTACTATCTATTAAATACTGTTTCACAATTTATTATGAGTCTTGGTTAAAATCACTGGCCGAAACCACAGTAGTAGTAGCGTACTAGAATATGATTTTTACTCTGTACCGGAACTTCAACTTATTTATTTTGTATTTCTGCGATCGTTTTTACAGCTGGCTTTGAAAGAAAACTTCTTAAGGCATAGCATTTATAGACATGTTAAGTCCCCTTGTGAGAGCACCGTGCCCCTATAGTGGGGACGTATGGGGTTGATTAATCCAGATTATGTTGGGCATCCTTATTAGATAAAAAAATACATCTCTATCTGATATTTGAAATTTTTGAGTTCATATTGCATAAAAATAAATGGTCAAACTGATAGATTCAAGAATCTCTTCGCTCTCAAAAACTTTAGTAAAAGGAGAAGTGTTTCGTATAAGAGTATATTTAGTTATGTGCACTACTTCATATCTTACTTACAATTATGATCATTTAATATGTTGGCTAAAAACAAAAAAATACCGTGCGGTAACAAATCATCTATGGATTGTTTATCTTGATGACAGTGGCTTCCCCACCCTAGTTTGATCCTACTTCCCGCGACTCGGCCGCCGCGTCCCGCACGCCGCGCGCCCGCGCCGCCGCGCTGCTTCATGCGTTTGCCTTAACCAAACAAACGGCACTAAGTTAAACCGCGGCTTAGCAACCCACTTCAGTGTACTTCAGCATTCGAGAGACAAATTTTAAAATAGGTAGGTATGTACCTACATAATTACCCAGTGCTTAAGCATCTTTCGAGAGGTTTGCTTATTTATTAAGCTTGAAAAGCAACAATCTTTTTATTGGAGATTAATTTTCATAACTGTTTAGTGTTTACCCGAGACTTTGTCTACTTTTCCTCCTATTCCATCTTCTGTACAATTTAATTCTTATCACAATACGGTATGAAGTTACAAAAATACCGACCGATTTTCCAGTTACAATTCAACGAAAACGAAACTGCCAACTCTCAGGAGTTATTAAATAAATAAAATATCGAAAAAGTATAAATAAACAAATAAACACGAGTCGAGTCCCGAGAGTAGCTCGACGCCCCGTACTGTTTATTTTGTATTTTAACCGTATCTTGTGTAAAACGACCAAGTAGTAACAGACGGATAGATAAAAATACCCGACATATCTCAATTGGAGTTCATTTTGCAACAAAACAATGCTTTTAAGAGATTTTTAAGGCCTGTGAGTGTACTAGCTTTTTTAAATCGACTACTCTTTCGTCCTGCTATTTTACCCTAGTGTTAGAGGTATATTTTTATTTTACTTTTATTCTTCCCAGATGAAAGAATAATATATCATATATTTAATCAAAAACATTCTCTATGTGTATGCCACAATGTATCCGTATCTGTTGAGACGATAGTGCGTGATTAAATTAGAAAAATCCAAACGTTTCACATTTATAATTTTGCAAGTCAGAGCAACTTTGGTAGATTTACAACTTTCAGAACATTAAGTGTACTTCCCTTGCAGACTGTGACGACGCGCGATGATGAAGGCTGGATCATTTAATCACCAGCGTAACCGTGATAAAGTTCTAAACCATTGGCTATGTATTTGCCAAATTTCGATAGTTTAGTCTTGAAAGCGCGACAAAGAAACCACCAAATAAACTGACAAACTCACAGTCCTCCGACCTCCTCTAATGCAAGATGCACTGTGATTCCAGACTTCTCAGGTTGTTGGAAGCCTTAAGTAAATAAAATACCACTGAAAACATTTCACAGGTTGATAAATAGTGGGTTACTTTTTTTTAGGGCATACTCTAAGTGTCATGTTATATCCAAACACTTTCGGTAGTTTTGTGTGTCCATCGCCACTAATTTTCACATCTATAACATTATATTATATATGTATATTATATATGTACTAGCTGCCCGGACAGACGTCGTTCTGTCGAAATAAGTCCATACAAAAATGCAGGAATTCGCTCGCAGCGCCACCTACCGGGTCCAATTGTGAATCTAAACCATCCAGGGCACCACCCAAACGCAAACAAAAAAAAACATTCCAATCGGTCCAGCCGTATTAAAAAAGAAGAAATAATTGAATTTCACGGTATTTCGTTTACTACAAAATAAATTTAATTTATACATTAGCCTCAATAACACGTGGTAATCATGATATTGAATTGTAGCTTATATGACACGTTCGTAGATTTACCATAGCAGCGCCATCTATTGATGACTTACTCAACCCAGTCGAAAGGTATCGACATCTCTTAGAATCATTTGGAGTTAACAGATAATTGTGACTGTCAAATAATAACAGACAAATAATTAGCAATAAATTAAAATTGCGACTATAATTTGAGATTTAAACTATCCTATCTCTCAAGTTGGATCGAACTGCACATGGTGTGCGAATTTTATTATAATCGGTTAAGTGGTTTAGGAGTCCATTGAGGACAAACATTGTGACACGAGATTTATATATATTAAGATGTAGTAGGATTAGATGTACAATTTCGCATGTTCAGCCCCCTTATTCAGCTAATACAAACTTCGTCGGCGAGCCGCTTCACGGAGGCCTCGGCGAGCTTATCTCTCACCTGATTACTTACTTACTAGTAATTATAAGCGTAGTTAGCGAAAGAGACAGAGCACGGAGGCATCATCAACATCCTCGAGTTAGTGTCATTTTCCTTACAGAATCGAGCCCATGACAATCCAGATAATCGCTAATCCGTATTACTGAGGTCCAGATGATTAAATGAAACATCAAAACATATATATACAGAAAAACAAAACTAGAAATGAATACCAATGAAGACAAATGCGATGAAAGTGCAGGTGAGCACTCCCAAATGGCAATATATGCCAAGCCGAAGGTCGCAGGTTCGATTTCCACCCAGGACAAACATTTGTGTCCATGAACATGTCGGTTTGTTCTGTGTCTGGGTGTAAAATATCTATATACGTATCTACGTACGTATTTAGAAAAAAATGTAAATATAGTATATGTTATCTGGTTTCCAAAGTACAAGCTCTGCTTAGTTTGGGACCAGACGGCCGTGTGTAAAGAATGTCCCAAGATTATATGTCAAAGTTTGTATTAAAAACGACAGAACGGATTTGGATTAAATTGGCACATAGATTGAGCATAAAATGGAATAGCACATAGCATACTTTTTGTCCTTAGAGAATGTACGATACCTCGAAAACGCGGGTGAAATCGCACGGGGAAGCAAGTCTTCCATATAAAAAAGATGGCGTTCATTGGTGCGCTAGCCATCCAAATTAGCTAATAATAACAATTTTTAATTGAAGTAGTCCGTAATAGTCCTGAAATAGTGCGCATAAGCCTTTTGGGAAAGAAAATTGGAAAGTCTGAAAAAATCGGAAAAAAGTAATTGCCTTTTCTAATAATTTTAGAATGAATTCCGACTTTAAACTCACAAAAACGAATGAGAACCAGGGGGCAAAAGCTAGTATGGTATAGATAGTACACCTGTAATAGCCTTTGTATAGTTGCTGAATTGATTAATTGTATCAAATGATTACCTGTGCCTCTATTCTCTATCCCTTTCATTTACTACATAACCTCATGAGAGCTCCGCTCGCCGACGATGTTTTTATAAGGTCAATAAAAGGGCTATATGAGCTCGGTAACACTAACGCCTATTGTAAATTGTTTGAATGAATATCAGTGTATATTAGTATTTGTAGGCGTTATGGAGGATTGAGTGGGAGTGAGCTGTCTGCCAAGGATGGTCGGGCTTGTCAACGGGGCTAGTGGGGGTTGATTCCCCCTATTGGAGTAAATATCTGTATAAGTATGTATTTAGAAAAAAAAAATGTAATATATCAGTTACTTGTTTCCCATAGCACAAGCTCTGCTTAATTTGGGATCAGATGCCCGAGTTTGAAGAAAGTTATTAGTTTTCACTAGCAAGATATATTTTTTATCATATCTGAATTCAATTATACAGAATTTTGTCTATTTCTAAACAGAAAGAGCCGATGCAAAATATGGTTTCAAGTTCAGAGTACCTGGTCGATCCTTTTTTTTGTGTAACTTATTTTTCAGGAACAACACGTATGAAAATAAACATAAAAAGCTAAACCTTTTCTAAAAACAAATTTATCATCCACATCGTTAGACTTGATCACGACATACCAATATATTCACCTATATGATGAACTACCAGTCCCCTGCGGTTTTACCCGCGTTCCCGAGGGATGTCACAGTTTTCCGTGATAAAAACAAGCCTATACGTTATTCTAGGATATGCTCTATCTATGTGCTAAGTTTCATTCAAATCTGTTCGGTAGTTTTTGCGTGAAAGAGTAACAAACATTCGCATTTATAATATTAGTAGGATATACATACATTTTACAATTGGTCGTTTGATAGTATTAGATATCACTACATATTATAAAACTAAGTCGCTTTCTCTGTCCCTATATCTCTATGTATGCTTAAATCTTTAAAACTACACAACGGATTTTGATGCGGTTTTTTTTAATAGATAGAGTGATTGAAGAGGAAGGTTTTTATGTATAATAGATGTGACATCCCACGGGAACGCGGGTAAAACCGCGGGGGACAGCTAGTATATTATAAATAGGGATGTGGCGCTATATATCCCTGGTCTCCCTAAGCGACATGACGTCGCACCACTTGAGAGCCTTCATTGTTAATCCCTTGAACGATATGGCCTGCCCTTTGCCTTAAAATAATAATAATCCGTAAATACGTTATAAAAACATCGTAATGTAAGGCGTGATGATCGGACTGAAGCCCACAATATGCAGCTTGAACGGTCGCGTCGGCTAAACATGGCGTTAAACACGGATGAAAACACAGATCATAAAAGCATGGAGTGATTTTAAGCATACAAACCTCAAATATAAACAGTCTGCGCATATCAATTATACATACAACAAAAAAATATCGAAAGAAAAATATTTTAAATATTATTTTTAATCATATTTTTTTACATACAAAAAAAACTTTATTTATTTTGCTGCCTAAATGATGAGTTATAACAAGATAGCATAAATTCAATTTTTTTTATATTTTATCATAACCGAAAATGTATTAAGTTGAGTGCACGTTTTTTGTTGCGTGCGTGCATGTTTGTAGCATAAAGGTAGAAAAGACGTAATAAAGGTGCAAGTTCGGTATCATAACCGCGGTTGGAGTTGAATTTGGCAATAGTCTTTTTAATTTACACTTGACATTTTGAAATGAGGGGCAAGTAATTCTTAAAATGGAATATTATATTAATCCAAATAGACCTACACACTGTAGGGTATCTGTTATTTCGCGACTATAACAGTAGTACTATTTAAAAGCCCCCAAAAGTTTTCTTATGCCCTGCAAATAAAAGCCATACCTGAATAAGCCTGTAATATTACATCGTGACAAAAACTGCAGGTCTAAGAAATGCAAGAAGTCCATCCACACTTGGACCTCTACTACGTACTGAATATTCCTCTTTGTTTAATGTTTGAGCTGATAATGCGTCACATCGCTTGCGCCGCACCATTGCCTCTCAATAAGTCAGTGGACATATCTCGTTGTTTTTACGCTCTGTGGAAGACGCCCATGTGCTCACCACATTGCACTCAATCCTGATTGTTAACAACCATATTGAAAGGTAAAACCAAATACGGCCGGTCATTTGTTTATTAAGATCCACCACACGGAAGGGTTAAACGTTAAAATGTAACTAAATCTCCATAATGCTAAACAGACTTTGGAAGTCATTCTTGTCATATTTTAGATGTAGGTTAATATAGTAAGTTGTTGGAAAATGAAATCATCGGAGTTGTTATTAGGTTCAAATTATTAACAGTCGGTTTTTTTAAGTTTTTTTTATCAACTGTACTTTATATTTATTCTTGACGTTCGATTATATTTGGCATCATTGAGGCCTTTAATTTATTTGATTCGAAATACCAACGACTGCGGATACAATGATAAATTTATTCTTAAAGAAAACTATTTTTTATTCAGATCCATTAGTGTCAATTAAAAATTTTCGTATTGCATTGATAAAAGTGATAGTACACGTCATTTACTAAAGTATTTAACTTAAATAAATTCACATATTACCCATAATGTTGGCAAAATTTTTCAGTTATAAGCTGTGTAAAAACTGACTTAACGTTTTATTATGTCTATAGCTTTCATTTGATGTTATACCGCTCCGGCTTCGCCTAAGTGGCATTAAAATAGTGTATTTTATACAAAACTGAAGAAATTATCTACACTAATGTGATAACCGCATCAAAATTGGTTGCGTTGTGTAGAAGTTATAAGCCATCAAACAGACATACTAAAATAGTGACTTTGTTTTTTAACCTTTGCAGATTTTTTTTTCGCAACCATTAAGATTCCTAGATGCAAAATTCTACAAATATCATGAATGCTAAAGTTGGATGTTTAGATGTTCGTGACTCCATCATGCATAAATGGCTCAAAGGTTTTGAATGAAATATCGCACAAGTATAGAATGTATTCAAGAATAATAACCAGACTAATAATAGGTCTGGGGAAAATATGGAATCCTTTGGTAGGTACTGCTTACATACCAACCAAGTTCACGGAGGACCATGCTTCATAAAATCCATGACATCCTTTTCTATTTTAATAAGAATAAAAGCTTGTATTACTGTGTTTCGGTTAGAAAGGTAATGGTCTGGTGTTGCAAATGTCCATAGGCGGCGGTGACCACTTACCATCAGAAGGACCGGGTGCTTGTTTGTTTGCTCACGTGGTATAAAAAAGACAGATAACCTTCATTTCAGTTCTGTAAAACGTGGAGACGTGTGAAAATATTATATTATAACTAGCCTAGGACCCGGCAAACGTTGTTTTGCCATATTTACTTTATTAAAAACTACATATATATGAAAATTTATCGTACCACAATTATTATATTCGATAGCTGACCCGACAGTCGTTGTCCTGTTTTAAATATGAATATTGAATTCGAACTGGAATGATTAATAAAAAAAAATCTAAATACATAGTATTATTTATAAATCCAATGCTTTAAGATACAACAAAAAATTACATTCAATATGTGGCGTGATTGCTCTGAACTGTGATGAACACACACTTAGGTGTTAAAATTTTAACTATTCCGATTGAATCGACTGTGAAATGTGCACTAAGTAATGATAAATTAAATATTTTATCAATATAATTCCGACCCATGCCTCTGTTTTAAATGATATTGTCAAACGGCTGACATTTATGTCAAACACCATAAGGTTACATTATAAGAGTTTATATTGTCATAAGCGGTAAGGTTACATTAGAAAAGTTAATATGGTCGTTATGTTTTCTTAAATTTTCTAATTTTCGGCGCAACTTTCTTATTTTTTTCTTTCATAAGAACCTTCTCCTGACATTAACAAACACAACAAAAAAAGAATTAGCGAAATCGGTCCAGCCGTGCATGCGCGATGCCGTGACTAAGGGAAATAGGAATTCATTTTTATATATATAGATATTTTAATAATGACTACTAACAATCTCCCCACTCTTTTTAACATTAGTAAACGAAAGAGGATAGATAAAGTAAACTTTGGTTTTTTGCACAACTGTTGATTTTTTTAATAAATTTTAGTTCATAACTTTTCAGTAATGAATCTGTTTAATGTTTGTACTAAATTTAGGCTATAAGTATCTGTCCCCCACGGTATCACCCGCATTCCCGAGGCATGCGTCATTTCCCCAAAATAATGTAGTCTAAGTTACTCTTCATAACATCAGCTATCTAGCCAGTGAAATGCTTGTCAAAATCGGTCTAGCCGTTTCGGAGATTAGCCGAATCAAACAGACAGACAAATATTATAAAAAAATGTTTTTTTGTTATAAGTATCGTATTTTGAAATTACAAACAGAAACATCAATTTTATTTATATAGATAGATAGTCATGTCGCTTATGAGAAGAAAGGCTTTGAAAAGCTAAGAATGCTATATATAAAAATCAGGGCTCAATAGAGTTTATAAAAACTCCTATCACAACGCCATTCTCGCATTAAAGGTGTCTTTAAAATAATGATTTATTTCTCTATCTCTTACTACAAATACACTATAGATAGTAAAGTAAGTTCTATAACAAAATATTGTGTGTTTAAGCTTAATACATCAAACCCTTCCACAATGGCGGAGTGCCAAAAGCTACCTTGTTACATTACAATACGGATTGTTATAAGTTGTAGTTCCAGCTATTTCTTTCCGTCGACCAATATAAGGGGCGATGTGTTTATCCAAGGTATTTGTGTGTGTGTATTTATTGTTAAAATAAGTCTACGAACCGAAATTAGGCGTGGAGACTTAATCCAAATTGCAGTTATTTGCTTTTGAAACTTTCGTAGTAGTTTGTGCTAACATAACTAAGTGTATTTTTTTATTTATAGCCAAATCTGACCTTTATTCGGTAAGTTCAAAGTAAAAAGAAAATCAGGTACACTATTGAGTAGCAAATACTTGGTTTGGCGGTTACACCTTGTTCCCGAGGGTTTTACATTTTCCCGTAATAAAAAAAATTACTATTATATCTATGTGCCAAGTTTCATTCAAATGCGTTCAGTAGTTTTTCAGACATCCATCCTCACAAACTATCAAACTTTTCGTATTTATAATATTAGTGGGAAATTTTAGAAGTAGTGTCTAGATAGCCTGACTGCTTCATTCTGAGTTCGATTCCCATCGGGAATCTGTGATAATAAATAAATCAGTGAAATCTACGGTTTCTGTGCATAAATATGGCTGTTATTTTTTGAGGGTCAGTATTTATAATCTAATAATTAATCTGTTTTCAATGACAATATTCAGATTTTTGAATGATTTTTTTTAATAGATAAATAAATATTGGCTCAAATTCCTTTGCCGAACATGTGAATACATAAAAATCCAACTTGATTTTAAGAACTTATGTTCGTTAAATATAACTTTAACAAAAGCAAAACGGACGTGTCGAATGTAAATTGCGCGTGACGTCACGCTGTGAGCCTTTTTCGCTCGATTATTACTCAATTAATCACCACCGCCTTTGATGTGTATTACGGGACAGCCCTGGCGGAGGAACTGTGACCATCCGCGTCAGTGCTAACCGACCATTCCCCTGTATTGATGTTTAGCGCTGGCTCTGGATAAGAGGAGCGGCCACATAACTAGGATTGGGCGCGACAAACTAAAACAAATTTATAAATTGTGTCAATCACCCGATGATATCTCTGATTTGCCACACTTTGTTTTTAAGACTGACTGTAATTCTGTGCATTTTATCGTTAAGATACTTAATAAAATGATGTATAATATTATATATCTAGTTATGTTTATATTATATGTTGGCATTGAACCTTGCAGAAGGAAGAACAAATGAAAATACTCCGTTTTGCATTTATAATGTGGGTAAGACTATTAGGCGTCCTCCTATTTGTCGTTGATCGTACGATCGAGCGATGCGTTTTCATCGCACGACAAGATTAAACACACTCATTTATTTAGAGTGTTCTAATTGAAGCTTCCAAGTCATCGCACGACCACAGAAAATGCTTAATAATGATCGTGCGATGGGTTTGATCGTGTGATCGTGCTGTAAAATGTTTTTTTCTGGTCTACGTCATCTTTTTTCCTTTACCTTGAAAGTAAAAACTGTTCATCTTTGTAAAGAGCCATTGATGAAATGACGCCGCGGCGCCGTTGCGGAGACGACGCGACGGGGCGGCATCGCGCGATCAATGAGGGCACCTTTTAGTCCATCGCGCGATGAAAACGCATCGTTTGATCGTGTGATCGTTAGTCATTTAGGCCTTAGGGAAGGTATTTGGACAGTGTATCAAATAAAAAAAGCATGTCCACAACATATAAATGATCTTATAGTCGAGGTATGTAATGTAATTACTTAGCGAGAGATACCGGTACCAAATAAACTTACAGATATAAATACTGGTGAACAATAATTTCCAACACTACACCGCATCCATCGGTAACGTATGCGCGGTGCGGTACGAGCCTTTGATATAGGCAAAGTGAGTTCATAAGTTCGTATCAACCACAACTGGCCGCGGACGATTCGCGACAAACGTTTGATCAATCTGCAGAGTTGATAGATTAATAGCAGTCCAGGAATCAATTCAGCGTTTCCGCTAGGAGTTATTTATGCGTCAAGTGTTGCCGACGACTGCATCCGTTGAGAATAAAAGTTTAAATCAAAACAACGAAAATATTTTTATTATTACGTGTACTTTGTTTGATCAATAAAGAATAAAGAGGTTTTATTGGAAATGGAGGAAAGGAAAGTATCAAAACTGGCGGGCGTTTTGACTGTCATTTGACTGGCAGATATCGGGTTCTATTCCCATGATTACTTCATAGATGATCTGGTTAGTTTGCTAAGTAACTAGTTGTAATATCTATTTGTCTTATTCAAAAGTAAACTACGATTTATTTTAGAACATGATATTTTTTCTGAACTCAAATTTGTCAATTTGAGTCCCATCTGGTCTACAGCCACCGCAGCCTATTGACGCTTGCACCACCGTGGGTCCTATTTACGTGTTGCCGACCTTGCTAAAATCTCTCCGCACCCTTCTTGCAGAACCCCATGCTGTACTCACTTGGGAAGACCATGGTGGGAATATTCATTCAATAAAATGATCGTACGCGGTATGAAGCTTCTTTGAAATTGTACCGTGCGAGCCGATCTACTTCAACGATTACCGCACAATGTTAGTCCTGTACTCACGGTATTATCAGGAGCGTATGCCTCAGTAATTTTCCTCGGAGACTAAATAGTCTCAATGCACTCTAAATATAAAATTTGAAATGATGGTGTTCTCTAAGAACAGCTAAAATTGGTATTGTATTTTACGTTTTCACACGAATCTTGTAAAATATCATATCTGTGGTGAATTTAATGAATTTATTTAAAAGGCAAGCGAATTATTTTAATTAGGTAGGTACGTACCATTTCTACATCGAAATAATCAACAAGCATGAACAAACTTAACACCTGTGCCATAGAGTATCAAAGCGATTACAGACTCTGTGAATGTAACAATATGTGACAATCCATAAACAAAGTACACCATCCGCGTGGACTGAAACCATACTGATAAATAAGAACGAATAAGTTTTTTATAATGAAAAGATGGCTCAGCCCCAACTCATTTATTGATACCGCTCTCAATTGAACATCATTACAAAGGGTGTAAAATATGCTGATCCGCAGACAGTTTCGAATTGGTACCGCATCGCAAATAAAGCTGGAAGGGTCGCCGTCGTGTACCGGCGTGATAACGCGTCACTGGCGATGCGTGAGCGCTGATCCGCGGTTGTGTGCTCTCCGTACAAATGAACAATTGATTTAAACCTGCTTTAATCCCCGTATTGTGCGGCCGCCAAGTCTCGCTGCTATCGCTCGCACAAACTGAAATGAACCGCGGCCCGCAAAGTGCGACCTACCGCCGTTACTTGACTTGCTCTGATTTTTCGGGCTTCGTACCTAAAGTTGTTTTATGTCTCTGTCCGTCCATCTATCAGCGGACTGCATTTTACAAAGCCGTCATATACTGTTGATATTATCACAGAGTGTGTATATAGACAGCTTTAAAAATAAATAATGAAATTGAAAGGATTGTAAAAATGTTAAAGAGTGTTTTGTTAAAAACTGCACGGTCAGGGATACGAAAACCTTCGAGTGCGAGTCCTACTCACACTTGGCTGCCTCTTTATCTATTACTTACCAAAGGATCCATCAACCAATTAAGGCTGAACTGCTATATTTGTGTCAAAAGACGTCGAAATTACGAATGTAAGGTAAAATATTGACGTTAGACAGAAAAGCAAATTATTTTACGTCATGTTAGGTATGTCGTCACGGTGTGGTGGTAGGAGGTGCCTCTCCATTAAAATCTAGACGGCCATACATTTGTCAGAAGGATGCATGCAACCCAAGTCTTAAATGTTACTAACTCCAGTCATGTCAAAGCAATTTAGAAAACATGTGCACAGTTAAAGTGACTGCCTGCAAATCCTAAGGATAAGTTTTTCTACAGCACCGGATTTATCGAATCCTTTATTTCCTCTTTAAGCATCGCTGAAAATTAAATTTAAATATTTTGACGAAGGTCTTTGTTTACTCAACGATGACATGAATGGATGCCTGAGGGATTCATTAAGAAATATTGCTGAGAAAAACGCACGTCGTGGGTTCAAGGCTTGTATGTCGTTGTATTTTCAATCTTATTGCCCGGTCATAAAGTGTGCTGTTTACGGCCGTTGTCTACGTTTTCGAAAAAAACAGGGTCCGGACGGACGGGATGAATGGTGTCAAAATGACAAGTCAGTTTAGATTTTTTGCAACTTTTATTTTATGATAGACTTAGCGGCGGGCCGTTCCGTTCGCTGGCGGATCCGGTGGACTCAGTAGCATAAAAAATGACGGAATCACCATCCTTATCAACTTGCTAGGAGATCAAGCACGAAACCTATAAAACAGAAACTTTCCAGCACTCATAAAGTAATAACTTGCTTTACGCTTCATGCTCTAATGGTGTCAATAAATTTTCAATAAAGATGTGTTAGTCGAAATTCTGTATCTAAAAACTGTAGATAGAAAAAAATGTAATTCATTTCAATCGTCGGTAGCTGTATGGTAGCTGTCTTGTTTTGATCGTTCGCTTATTCTCCCATCAAACAAGATAACCGATAAAAAACTTCTCGCTCCGAATAAGACTCGTCTATTGTGTAGACAGGCGTCTGAAGGTTCACAAACCGTCGTCACTTGCCTGTAAGATCACCATAAGTAAATAAAGTAGCTTCATTGTTACCAAATTGAATTAAATCGGTATTGAAATGTTACTTTAAAAAGTACAAAAAAGTTCAATTATTTCTAACTTGCACTTTCAAACTTTAGTGGAGGGTTGAAAATCGAACTGTACAGTGTTGTAGTGAACGAGAACGGGTGAGTAATTGTTGTATTGTTAGTTTTTGCGGATTATAGGTATGTTCGTATTGTGTGGCCCGCCGCCGCCCCCGGGCACGGCGACGCGTGAGGGTAGTCGATTATCCGCCACATTAACCCGGGGTGCGTTCACTATGCGGGCATCATGACGAATCTGTTGCGCATTTCAATATTAGTTTTGTGTGAATACTATTTAATAAAGCGTATACGCACACGCAACAGGTAACACCAGCCTATTGTGTCTTTTTCTGTAAGATCTATTAAAAAGTGTCTTAGATAGCATAATAGATCCAGAGTTCAGAAGATAAACTTTTTTTCTTGTATTTCGTTGTATCAGGTACTTTACGATGCTTTTATTAATTGACATTAATTTTACGTTAGTTTTTTACACTTCTGTCAAAACTCCATGTTATTTAAGTCGTGTTCATTTATGTGTATATCCAATATGCTTAATGAAATTTTGAAATACTAGGGTTGATTTTAATTGTTTTAATTGTTGAACTACCTACCGCAAGATTATAAGGTATTAATTACATTTGAATCTTAACCTTGCGGGCGCCTATCAGCTCCATTATCCTAATTTGGTATAACAGTTCTTATTTTCCCCCTCTTCGGACTTATGTTGGGAACATGGCAATGTACGTTGCGTTTTTGTTTAATATTCCTAAAATACCGTCTGATAATCAGCTTTGAATAGGGTTAGAGACGTCAAACAATGTGACCAACAGTCTTACAATTAGCTTATGCTCTCGGTGCAGGAAAATGTCGTATGACTACTCTAAGAAAATAATTTAATAAAAAATTATAATGGTGTAAAATTTTGTTCAGACTATTGTAATCATTGGTATCATGCTCTAAGAACACACACACCATATCTCTCCCACTCCCTTAGTCGACTCGAGCCGACTTAACCAGAACAAGCATTACATAGCCGAGCATGACGACTGTCTCTTACGATACCCACAAAGTAAAATGCTCAACGCGCCGAAAGAAGTTTTCACTTCAAAAAGTCTGTAACTTCGCTTCTTCGGGTGTTCCGGAGTTCTTACCACCTTATCTCTTACCATAGTGAGAATATGGTAAATAAATATCGAACCAGTGTTCGTTACTGTTATTATTACCAACCGTGTAACTAAGTACACGGCTATAACTGGTAAGCCGCTGCGTTTACACAATTTTATGGCCAATACACGAACAAACATCGTTATTATTTATATCCCTTGTTGCGGCAAAGGCAGAGGAGAGTTTTGGACGGATTATAATCATGAGCAAAGACGAAAGGTCTGATTTAAATGCCAAATTGCATCCTTAAATATAAGAGCATCGAAACTGCCATTTTGCGCGCGTTTCCGAAATTCTATAAAGTACTTCGTGGCATAAAAAATATCGTTATTTATTTGTTAGAAAGTATCCTGTTCTTATCCTACTGTCCTATTAATAGGTTGAGGAAAAAGTTCCTTCGCATTTTTTAAGAAAAAACAAAACATTTTTAATATAGTTTATTTACATTTAACTAAAGTATGTAGGTACCATTTTGTTCGATAACTTTTTGCCATCTTGTAGGTAGGGACATGATCCCATTGCTATAGAAATTTTGGGACTTCTGATCAAAATACTGCGACAAGTGGTTTTGACAGTCCTCTCGTGATGTTAACCTGACACTGCCTAAAGAATTCTGAAAAGACCGCAACAGGTGGAAATCTGAATGTGCAAGGTCAGGACAATACGGCGAATGCATTAATACCTCCCAGCCAAACTCTCTTAATTTTTGCTGAGTGGCTAAAAATGTGTGAGGTAACGCTAGGTTATCATGATGAAAAACCACACCCCTTCTGTTGATTAATTCCGGCCGCTTTCTCTCAACTTCTTGCTTTAATCTCATCAGTTGTTCGCAGTAGAGTTCAGAATCGATGGTCCTGCCTGGTGGTAACAGCTCATAATGAATAATGCCCTTCCAATCCCACCATACACACAGCATCACCTTGTTGCGAGTTAACCCGGGTTTCGCCACAGTCTGTGAAGCCTGACCGGCCTTTGAGTACGACCTTTTTCGCACGTTCTTGTCGTACGTGATCCACTTTTCATCACCAGCTATCAGCTTCTTCAAAAATGGTACGGTTTCATTACGTCGTAATAAAGAATCACAAATGAGTACACGGTTCATTAGGTTTCTTTCAGTGAGCTCGTGAGGGACCCAAATATCGAGCTTTTTTGTGTACCCAGCATTTTTCAAATGCGCCGAAACTGTTTTGTGGTCAATTCCCAGTTCTTCAGCTACGTCGTAACTACTGATATGTCTAAAATTTTAAAATGTATCGAATTTCTTCATTAGATTCACTCATCTTGACGGTACGAAAAACAATTGAAAATCACAAATTTTCCTAATTTGAATTTGGAATTATGTTCTCTAAAATTTAAACTTTCAATGATATCAAAAACCAGCCAGATACAAATAGTAGAGCCAAAGAGATTTTATTACAAGTTCATACATACTATAATGCCTAAAGATTTTTTCCCCAACCTAATGTATTCTAATAATATTATAAATGCAAAAGATGTATAGATGTTTGGATGTTTGTTACTCTTTCATACAAAAACTACCGAACCGATTTGGATGAACATGGCATATAGATAGAACATGCCTTTGGATGTCCCGGGAAAAAATAACATCCCTAGAGAACGCGGGGGCACCTAGTAATATAATAAATGTCAAAAATGGATGTTTGTGCATTTGCGACGGATCGTCAGCTAATGCTGTAATCTATATTTGAATGAAGTTGCATCCAACTTAATAGAGTCACGATTTAGTCATCCGAATTAAGCTGTAACTTTAGAATATACTCTAACTACATGTGTGTAATTTTTTTCAATGATATACAGTATAGTATATCATATACTTATTTTGACAATTGTATTTACAAAAGTATTCACCTTGTCGTCTAACTATATCGCTCATCGACTCATCCATCTTATATAGGAAGCTGAGCTGCTTGGAAACTTCATCTGGACGTGTGTAGCCATTTGTAACCTCTGCCTTGTGTAATATCTATCACATTGGTAAGTTAAATTGAATATGTAAGGTAAATGACTCGACGATGTTTCATCGCATATTCTAGATCGGTCTCGGTGCACCGCCTCGCCGACGAACCTCGTATTGGTTGAATAATGGGCTGGAACCGTGAACTCGTCGACAAGGTTTAATTAGGAAGTACAAGGTATTCCCGGCTTCTATCTCCAAAAAATACTAAATTAAATCTATCACTAATGATAACGGAAGGTGCCAATTTATCACAAAGATATGCCGAATTCAGATCAAATATAAAGCCGAGAATGGGGCAAATTCTACATTGCCTGGTGACACCACTTGAGAGCCACTTATAAGTCTATCTTTAGACGTAAAACAATAATAAAATCCGTAAGGCCTATCCTACTAAAATTATAAGAGGGAAAATTTGTGTATGGGTATTTGTTACATTTTCACGGAAAAATAACAAACACATTTTGATGACACTTGGGACATAGATTGATGCCGTCGAATACATTGACGGCCCAGTTGGCTTGGTGGTTAGAGACCCTGACTGCTAAAATGAAGGTCGCGGCTTCGATTCCCACCCAGGACAGACATTTGTGTGCATGAATATGTCTGTTTGTTCTGTGTCTGGGTGTAAATATCTATATAAGTACGTATTTAAAAAAAAAATGTATGTGTAATATATCAGTTACCTGGTAGCCATACTACAAGTAGTACACTCTGCTTAACTTGGGTACAGGTAACCATGTGTGAAGAATGTCTTGGGATATTTATTATTATTTACATACTTTTTATACCTGGAAAATTTTACATCCCTCTGAAACCCGGGTGAAACCGCGGAGGCTGTCTAGTATTTTATAAAAAAAACATCGCAATATACGAAGCAGCGGAGGTCTGGACGTTTTTACCTTAGGTATTACCAGGCAACTTTTGCTCTCGCCAGGACATTTACTTATATATATATACTAAATGGAAATAGGAAAGGTATCACTTTTCTGAACGACATAATTTGGTGTTAACGATTTACGACTTCCAGATTGCGTAAAAACACGTCTATAACAACTAAACAAACAGGCGCACGCGCACACCCGTCTATAAAGCGCAAGTTATACACATTTAATTACATTCTGGTATTTTTGTAAGTATTTCCGAGACCGCCGGCGACGAACTACGTGGTGGTCACCTACGGTTTCCAATCGCAACTGGCTTATTTAATTAATTAAATGCCAACAACTACTGACTGTTCACTTGTTCTACCAATATTATCAATGTGAAAGATTGCTTGTTTGGTACTTAATCGCGCATAGATTGCTAAAGGATTTAGATGACATTTTGGAATGTAGCTTTTAGTTGTTATCAACTGAATTTGCCCTAGAAAATGCAAGATCACTTCCGCCCTTCCAGTTTCAGTTGTGCTGCAGTTCCCATCTCCCAGGTCTATAATTTTTAGTAGAGAACTGATACCCTGGACTGGCATGTCACACTTGTGTTAAGGACTAGCTGTCCCTGTTGTTCCCGTTTTCCTGGGGAATATTAAACTTTCACGGGATAAAAGTGATTCCCGTGTGTTAACTACTTATGTGCCAAGTTTCATCCAAATCCGTTTAGTAGTTTTTGCGTGAAAGAGTAACAAACATCCAGTCTCCATCACACAAACTTTCGTATTCATAATATTGGTAGGATGCACTTTAACTAAAAATGTTATTGACGAACGCTTCTTCGTAAACTTGCCTATTTGCTTTATCTTTATGTAAATATCTATACAAATAATTGTAAGTAAATACTTTAATGTTGTATTAACATAATGTAGTATTTAAACGGTTGATGACTCAGCCAGTCATTTATATTGACACTGCCGAAAAATTGCGGAAACAGAGCTTCAATATAAACGGAAACATTTTTGTTCTTATCGATTTAATGGTTTTTACCTTCTATTTTAATTTCAGTATACCAGCTTTAGCTTACATTTCATCTAGTTAAAAAAAAGTAACAATATAAAAAAAATATTTATGGTTCTAAATAAAACTTATTACAACAAAGTTACGCAATCTACGTAACATCAGGAACATAAGTAGATAAATCTATCCCAAGGTATGTACGTATATTATAAAGATTGTATGTTTGTTAGTTTAGCAATAATATCCGATAATACTTTACCTTACTCATTCATTTTTACACTGATAGAAAGCCACACTATTACCAAGTATCATAGACTATGTATAGTCTTCGAATATACGTCATCGGGAACGCGGGTAAAACCGTGGTTCGGTAGCTAGTAATAGGATAAAATAAACCAACGTGTATAAAATGTCTTCATAATACTAGATACTATTAAATTTCCACATTAAGTATAGTTTTATAAACACGAAGTGAATTAACTTAAAAAAAACAAATTTCAAATAACCAAAAGCACGATTTATTATTTTTATAATTCTTAATAAAACTAGAAATCACAAAATAATTAAATAATCTAAATTAGCACTACGTGATCCCAAAAACGTCCAACACATCCAAATGCCGGTCCAAAAGTGAAGCCTCGCCTGCTCTCTGCTGTAGAGGTGTGCTCCCCACCTCTCTGCTCCCATTACCAAACAAGCTTAGCTAGGCTCCGCCCCTTGGCTAGGTATAATTTCTAATACGGCTTCTCCTGACGAAGCGTCGTCCTCGACTGCTTGACCCTGGCTGGGTCCCGGAACGGGAGTAGTGACGGTGGCGTCGTCCTGCTCAGCGTCATCTGCAATGTCATAATAGTTAAAGCATTTTGCTATGACATTCACATCTGATTGAAACAAGAATGGTAATTTTTCATGTCAATCAATCGGTCCACATCCCAATCGTAAGCGTGCACTCAAACAATTGAGAACAAACCAAAGTGGTTTACATGAAAAATCAATGGAGAAATTGGGGTATAAAACGTGAAATCATAACTTTAGTAAACGAAATGGGATTCTAACTCAATATTAAAAAAAAATCGGGCCCATGTAATTTAATTCTAAATTTAAAAGAAATGTAATAATATTTCATCAAACTACGTCCCTATGGCCAAACATGTCTTCACGCCATAGGTAGCTGCCAGTGGCAAGCGCGCGTGGCTCAGACACATGTCATAGGTAGCTGCAGTCAAGCAAGCGCACATGGTCTTCAAAATAAGTCTTCACGCCATAGGTAGCTGCCCGGAGGCAAGCGCGCGTGGTTCGGACACATGTCATTGGTAGCTGCAAGTATGCAAGCGCACACGGTCTCACTCACCAACCATAAAGAAGGTGGCACATGTCTCCGGTGTCCATTCACCGCGCCATCGAACGAGATGTTCGGCAGCCGCTTGTGTTCGTTTGCCATAGGATCCTGCTAGTAGTTCCAGTCCATAGCGGTGATGAGGAAGGATTTCAACCACCTTGTAAGGTCCCCTCATCCCAGAGTCTAGTTTTCCAGAACTCTGCGACATCTTGCTAACAAACACATGATCGCCCAGCGCATAAGTACGAGGCTGTACCCGTTTTTCATTTATGCGGCGATCCTGCTGTCGTCGATTCGATTCAAGTAGTTCTGTAGTTCGCTGTCGTCTCAAAGCAACCAATGCTTCGCGATTTGGATGCAAGTTTTCCAGGGCTACATCCCTTACGAGCGCTCTCAACACAGGTGTGGTAGCCTCGACTCCTATCAATAGTTGTAGAGGAGATGTTTGAGTAGTTGCTTGCTTAGTCATATTAAGTGTGAGCTGAATTTTCCATAATGCGTCAGACCAACTGCTACCCTTGTTGTTCACTTCGACACGTAGCATATTTAAGACGGAACGACAGTATCGCTCAGCTTGGCCATTTTCTTGGTGCATTTCTGGCGTAATTAGATGTGTTGAACATCCCAAATCAGAAACCCAATTTTGGAAACCTCTACTTTCAAACATTCTACCCCTGTCAGTTACCACTAAAGACGGAGTACCAAATAAAGAGATTACATTTATGAACACGCGCTTCAGTTCGTCTGTATCCTGCTTGTGAAGAGGATATAAAAGGCAAAATTTTGAAAATGCATCCACTAACACCAGGATATATTTGAAACCATTTGATTCAGGTAGTGGTCCCAACACGTCCATATGAACCGTACCGAAAGGGATATCTGGCTTAGACCAAGATTCAATAGGCTGGTGTGGAGCACGCGGAACCCTTTTATGTGAGAGACAAACCACACAATGGTTAATATACTTCTTAACAAATTGTCTTAGGCCAGGGAACCAAAAATGACGTAAAATTAAGTCGGTAGTTTTATCCATCCCGATATGGTCGTGATCGTCGTGGAAAACACGGAGAAGACTAAGTCTATGGCCTTTAGGGATAAAGCAAAGAAATCGCGAGTCTTCGCCGGTAGGACTATATTTGTAGTACAGAAGGTTATTTTTAACAACATATCGAGATGAATCCAACAGACCGTCCCTCAACATGTCCATTAATTCCCGCGTCTCAGAATCGGCAGTTTGAGCAATTTGTGCCCAGTTAGTTGGGCGGCGAATGTGTGAAACATGTATTGGATTTCGGCTTAAGAAGTCGGCGTGTTGCATTAACGCGCCTTTTCTGTATTCGATGGTAAAATGAAAATCTTGCAGGTAGACCCACCAGCGAGCCACTCGAGGGACAAGATCCTTTTTACGTTCGGTTAATTTTAGCGAATTGCAATCTGTCACTATCTTAAAATGTATGCCAATAAGATAGTGGCGAAAATATTGCAGAGCCTTCACCACAGCCAGAGTCTCGAGTTCATAGCTATGATACCGAGACTCCGCACCGTGGGTAGCTCTACTGAAATAACCTATTACCCGCTTTCGTTTACCATCATGCTCCTGCAACAAAACTCCACCGTAACCGATCGCACTAGCGTCGGTATGAAGTTCGGTAGGTAATTTTGGATCAAATATCGCAAGCACTGGCTCCTCAGTCAAACAACTAATAATGTAATTTCGTGCTACGTCTTGATCTTTACCCCAAAGAAAGGGTTCGCCTTTCCTTGTAAGCCCGGCAATACAGGCAGTTCTGGCCGCGTAATTAGCAATATATCGCCGAAAATATCCAGCAAGACCCAAAAACTGTCTAACTTGTTTTACATTTGAGGGCTTTGCCGATTTAACTAAAGCTTCCACCTTCCTAGGACTCGGCCGCACCTGACCTTGACTAATAAGCCTACCCAAATATTCTACCTCCGTCGCTAGGAATGTGCACTTCTTAAGATTTATTGAAAACCCTGCCGAGGTTAGAACAACTAGTACCTGACGTAATAAATCCAGTCCTTCATCAATCGACTCTGACAGGATAAGGACATCATCAATATAGCTCAGGACCCTACCAGTATCGATCAAAGACTTTAATGTTTTTGATATGATGCGCTGATAAACCACGGGAGCGTTAGCCAACCCGTAAGGCATTTTAGTGTACTCAAAATGTCCCTCAGGAGTGACAAACGCTGTTTTGCTGATGGATTCATCATTCCTCATAGGTACCTGATGAAATCCTGTAGCCATATCAAGACTCGTAAAGAATGTACTTCCCCCTAACCTGTCTATATGATCATCTATCAGAGGCAACGGAAATCTATCTTTAATAGTGATCGCATTCAGAGCGCGGTAGTCAACACACATCCTATCAGACCCATCCTTTTTCTTAACAAGTATGATAGGACTTGCGTATTCTGATTGAGATTCCCGGATAATGCCCTTGCTTAGTAGATCACTAACAATATTGCGAACTCGCGATTTTTCGTCAGCCGAAAGCTTGTAGGGTCGATAGTGCACAGGGACATCACTTTTTAATTTAATCTCCATACTGCCAGTAGTAACAGTCGAAATTGCAGTGCCACACACAAAAGAATCAGAGAACTCGTTTAGAAGCGAAAGTAATCGATTCCTTTCCACGTTTACTAAGGATGTCTTAACAAAGTCTATATCCCGTAAGTGCTGCACTAGTGAATCACTATCCACCCTAGTAAGCCGTTGAGTATCTCCTGTTCGTATGTAAGCCACACCTTTTTGATTTAACACGTCAGTACCTATTAGGATTGAAGCACTGATACTCTCGGAAGGTACAACAAAAAGATCGACTTCTAAGGATATCTCAGGAAACTTGACTATAATTGTGACGAAGCAGGTGGATTCTATCTCCTGACTACCGATGCCGCGCATTAATCGGTAAGATGGAAACTTATTACAGCTAAAATTGTTTACAACCGAACTAGAAATTAAAGAGATATCAGAACCACTATCGATTAAAACATCTACCGGCTTTTCATCAATAATGGCAATCATGATGTTGTCGTTTGAGGCAACTCCTGACAAAAATTTACCTTAGTTGAAGCTTTCGATTCATCACGTTGTTTACTAAAACATTTATCGGCAGAATGCCCTATCTTGCTACAGTAAGTACACGATAAAGATGAAGTGTTTGTTGGTTTCATGAATGTTGATTTTGGATCAATGTATTCTGGCTTCTGCCTTTTAGGACAACGCGATTGCATATGACCCACACCACCGCACTTAAAACATTTGACAAAAGGTGGTGCAGTTACGACCGGTCGCTTACGAGAATCTAAATGACTTTCGAAATGCGAACGGACTGATTTGGAGGAAGTTCTAGTTTGAAGTTTTGGCTTTGAGTATACTGACAAAAACTCCACTAACTCGCTGGTCTGTAGTTTAGCGTTAGACGTGGTGGCTTGTACTTGTGGATCTGTTATACCCCGAATGACGATAGCAACTTTGAGGTTATCGGCTAGACCTTTCACAATATTCAAGCGCAATAGCGATTTTCGCGCATACTCGGAATAAGTCGCAAAACCGGATGAATCAGCACACATTACTTCAAACAAAATATTAGCAACGTTGACATTCCGCGGACAGAGAGACCGGAAATCGATTTTAAAATTAGTCCACGTACGGTCGTCAGACACCCAATCGTTTAACCACGAGCGCGCATCACCCCTGAGGCATTTACCAATTCGTGATAGGCACTCATGGTCGCTCCAACGATTGAGCTCGCGCCCACGGTCGACTTCGGCACACCAGACGTCAAAGTCATGCAAATTCGGATCAAAATTGGAAATGTAGTAGTGACTAGGTTTTGCTTGCAGCAAAGATGATAAAGCATTTACAATTTTATCCGCACTGTTTTCATTATAAGTTGGAACAGACTCACCGGATTCGCTGACCTTACCGCTCGCAGCTCGTGGTGGGGAAGTATGGCATTCTTGTGTTGGACGAATTTGTTCAGCAGTAGAAACTGAAGCGGTTAATCTATCCTCAATAGCATTTAATCTAACCATGATAGTGTCTAAAACATCATTACGATCATTATTGTCACGATGCCGAGAATGAGATCCGTGTAAGTAACGTTTGCGTCCCTTACGCGATCGCGACGGGGTGTCGCTTCTTTTCTTAGATCGAGATGACCGACCCGACATTATTGGAGCAAATGTAATTAGTTTTTGTCCCGATTAAGAAACAAACACCCAAAAAAAAAAATCACAAAAGTACGAAGGTAGGTAGACAGAAAAATGATTTTATTAAAAAAAATATTTAAACGGTTAACACAAATGTAATCGACAATAGCAAATATTACGTGAGCTTTTATGTTCTATCCCACTTCTGATTTTATAAACACGAAGTGAATTAACTTAAAAAAAACAAATTTCAAATAACCAAAAGCACGATTTATTATTTTTATAATTCTTAATAAAACTAGAAATCACAAAATAATTAAATAATCTAAATTAGCACTACGTGATCCCAAAAACGTCCAACACATCCAAATGCCGGTCCAAAAGTGAAGCCTCGCCTGCTCTCTGCTGTAGAGGTGTGCTCCCCACCTCTCTGCTCCCATTACCAAACAAGCTTAGCTAGGCTCCGCCCCTTGGCTAGGTATAATTTCTAATAATAGATTAATTTTTAATAACACTAGGCTTCTTTACGGATAAACCGATATTTTGCGAAAGCTCTACATAATAAAAACCGATCGTCTCTCATCCAATTTGGGATCTGGGGCATCCTATTTAACTTGTTGGTAGTTATGACGCCGGAGATTTCATTATTAATCTCTCAGCACCTCACACTCCGTACCAAATCAACTCACTATGTCACCTTTAAGTGACTTATTCGTGACCTATTAGTCCGCCGAGTCACTATCTGCCAAACTATTAATTCAATAACGCTAATGAATATAAATACGTTAAACCAGAAGTGAAACGTGATCGAGAACACACAGTTGCTTCCGATTCGTGGTCAAACTTACCCGATGTTATTTTGAAAGAAATCAAAACACTGTCGGCTAGTTAATCTCTTGTAAAACACCATCAAAATACAACCGTTCTAGCTCTGATTCCAGATAATCTTTATGTCACAATATGAAGTAAACTATCTTTTAGAAACGATTCCAACGTTTAATATACTGAACAGCGCGAGCATTACGCTAATCCTCGAGTTCTTTACGTAGCCAATGATTTGTAACAGTGTGAAATGAAAATCCTCTAAATTCTTTATCGAACCGCTTTACCGACATCCCAAGCCGAGAGTAAAGAGTGATTACCGGAGTGTCAGAAGGGGAAGTTTACCTATACCTACCTACGGAGTATATAGGGGAGACTGGGCAAACATTTAGCAACAAACCGTTTCCAACAACGCCCGAGGCGGCATTGGCCCAAACGAGGGTTGGCGGGAATAGGCAAATATTTGCCCTGAGGGCTGGGAAGCAGCCGACTAATTGTTCTTTAAATACCTCGGGCCCACCCTATAGCAAACATTTTCCAAATCGATTTATTGGTGCCGACTCCCTGTTTTTTTACTTTTTGTTGAATTCTTACTCATCGGCTCGTATTGGTTACTCGACAAACATTCTAAGGCTTCAGTTTTGTCAAATATTTGTCTATTTCGAATACCTACTGTCATTGTAAACGGCTTTTGAGTCCTTCAAAATAGGTACGCCCTTAATCGATTTACAAATTGTAAATCATGTAAATGTATCTGGTATGTTATATTCGCATCTCTGACGCTTGATTGCTCTCTTCCTGTTGCGTTTAACAAAATGTATTATTACGCACCGACAAAAACGCCTGTACTATTTTAAATTTAACATGAAAAATGGAATGTGAAGCCGGCATTAGTATGTGAACAGATCGCCGTGTGTTCCACTGTCAGCGTTTCTATTTCCATCGCATCTATTTGTCACGCATGTCTAATTTGTGTTAATGTTGATTCTAAGATTTATTGTTAAGTTTCGAACGCATTGTTTTGAAAATACACCTTTTTGATATTACACATTGAGCTTTGAATTACAATATTATGTTGGCACTCTGTGCACCGTGTCTTAGAAACTGCCTAGAAACTTTGGAAGAAATTAAAAATAAATATCTATTTTCATAAACACAATCCGTTCCTGATAATCTAGACTAGCCTGAGCTCCACTTTACGATCTCTAAGCCACACTTACGAGGCCACCTACATTGATATACTCAGCAAAATTTATAAATCATACAAAACCAAGTGGAAATATCTACGACAGAGAGAAAGAAATTAAAATAACGTTCGGTACTCAGATCCATATGGGTCGTGTCTCGGGCTACCCTTTCTGGGGGCACTATTTTTGTATGACAGTTCGCAGGCGGTCGGTGAAGATCCACTGCCAACACCGAACGGTTCGGGGAAACACCTAATTGCGTTCAATGTCCATGAGTGTTGATGAATGAACCGATATTTCCTTTTTTTTTGTTTCTTATCTGTCCCGTGGAGTCAGCTTGCTAGCTGGACTGGACGTGATTCAAATCTATTCGTATCGCTAGCTACGTCTACTATAGCTCTTAGTTACCAGTTACCGCTTTTGTACAACATTTTGACTACTATATCAATAATAGCGTACCGTCCTTTTACAATATTGCAAATATTTGATTTTTATCATCTATGTGTCCTTCTATATAGTTTATGGTCTACGATCTTAAAGAATTGTAATGCAAAAACGGTATATGGACGGCAAAACAATGGCATTAAACATTCGGTCTTCATTCTTCGTTAAAGAAATAAAACAGATGTTTCGTGACATTAATAAAAATAAAATCACAAAATCAAACAAATCAAAGTTCAGTGAAGCACACAGACGAGTGGCAAAATGTTCGCAAGTTGTTAACATGAACCTCGACGTCACATCACAGATCTCACGGTTATGTAAACGTTACTAAGTCAGGGATTAATGGTGAAGTTTATTTTAAAACGACTTTATTTATTTATTCAACAAGTGCTTAGTAACGTAAACTACGTGTCTATGCGGTGCGATACCAGCCGTGTGCAGGCGGTGTCGGGCGGCGCGGGCGGCGGCGGCGGCGCGGCGGCTGCGGACGGCCCGCCCGCCCGTTTCCGACACATGGGATTGTTTTTTTACATTGTAAACATCAAATTAGTGACACGACCTTTTGTGTTTTGCGTCTCGATTACTTCTATTCTTATTTCGAACTAGCTTTCGAAGTGGTTTCATTCGAGCTACTGAGGGATCTAATGTACCTACCTATCCCCAGATCATCTACACAACACAGAACAAACAGACATCAGTTTGTTCTGTGTTTGGGTGTAAATATATATATAAGTATGCATTAAAAAAATAGTATATGTAGTTACCTGGTAGCCATAGTACAAGCAGTACACTCTGATTAATTTGGGATCAGGTAACCATGTGTAAAGAATGTCTAGGGATATTTATTTGTTATAACCCAGCCTATGTCCATCTGGAATTATATACTTTTCAAATGGTGAAAGAATTTTTCAAATAATTTCCGGAGGTTACCTTCCATATACATAAAGAAAACAGATAACATCATGTATTAGTATGGATAGTATGTATTGTCAATCATTTAGAATAGGGATGTGTCCTGACATGTCAAATCAGCAATTCTTTATGAAATGTCAAAACGATCGTATGCAGTTTTGTACGAAATAGCAAGTTGTGACGTCATAATTATACAGCATCAAATAACATACTCTTTGTGATTAGGTCGGTACTTAAAAATCACATTAATGATTTAATTTTGATCATATTTGATGTTTTCGTATATTTTTGAATGTTCAATACACTAGTTAGTGTTTGATCATTTATCTTTAATACAGGACAGTTCCCTAATCTCCACTGCCGACCTACCCTTTGTTTCTTCTACACATAACTTAGTCATTCATCCAACCATTTTAACTATCAGATAACTTCTGCTCCTACTGTGGCTAGTGTTTTGAAATATTATAAGGTAATAATGCGGTAGAATATTATTAAACAAGACCAACAGTCAGTCTGCATGAAAAGTCTTTACAATAAAAATATTGTACAAAATATAAACATACGAGTATGTCGTATCTTGTTAATTTCTTATGAGTTGAAAATATATATATATTTTTTGTTTATAAAAATAAATTTATCATCATAAAAATTTAATGTCATACCCATATAAGTTTTGTATAGATTATATAAAATGTTTAAAAAGTGTATCAAACGTTTAATTTAAATTATGAAAAACAAAAACGCTATCATTATTTATAAGTTCTTTTCATAATTGTTTGAGCTTAATCCCATACCAATACTTTTATACTATACTAAATCACTTCATGGAAGTGCTAGTAATGTAGTAACAATGAGTTTAAGTTTTATTTTAAGTAGGATAACAATTATATTTTATTTTTAGATATTAACACTAACCTATAAATTTAAGTATCTGTAACTAACACGTGGATCTTTGCTGTCCGATAAATAAATAAATAATTATTATTTTTATATTAAAACTAGCTGTCCCCCGCGGTTTCAATCGCATTCCCGAGGAACGTAACATTTTCCCGGCACAGAAAGTATCCGATGTGATATTCCAGGGCATTTTCTATATATGTGCCAAGTTTCATCATAATCCGTTTGGTAGTTTTTGCGTGAAAGAGTAACAAACATCCATATATACAAACTTTCGCACTTATAATATTAGTGATATAGGTTTTCTAGATTTAAATTTCATCCAGGTCCGTTAAGCCGTTCTGGCGCGTTAGACTAACATCCAACCATCCCAAATTATGCATTTACAATAGTAGTACAATGTGCAAACTAGACTAGCCTATATCTATGGAACCTCCTTCCAAGTCCCACATATTATTTATTAAATGAAACATAAAAAAAAAACAATAAATACACCTCCAAAATTATCACCTTTCACGTATGCTTGTATGTGATTTATATTAGTATTTTAAAGTGTGTTAAATAAAAAAAAAACAATATTATCTGTTATTATCTAATGTCTGGGCCACAGTGATGTGAGAAAGGGCGGCGCTCGGTGGCCACCGTGCCAAATTAGACTCGATAAACTAAATATTTATCCAAGTTTCAATATAAACGTAGTAGGAGGTGAGATACCGTCAAATCAAATTGCTTTTCGACTAGACTGCGGGTGGCTATGGGGAACGTTTCTCGGATTTCCAATGCTTTACAAATAGCCCGTTTATAAGTAAAACTTACTTTAATTGAAGCTTTCATGCGGCTTAATTACGCGGTTCGATTTTTGAAAGTATTTTGAAATATTGCTGTTTGATTCATTAGTATTTTAAAATGTTATGATCTTTTTTCCGTGTTCTAATTTTGAAATTTGAAAATGTTTTGTATTATTGTTTTCTTTCTTTGAGAATATAGAGTTATACTCTATGCCAATTATTATAGCTACTAAATATCAATATATAAAGGGTTTATTATATTAAAAGAATAAGAGGTATCTATTAAAATAAAATTGTCACCATTTAATTTTACCGTAAAGGGAAGTAGATATTATTTAGCCAAAAATGCATATTAAAATTTTTCAGTCATATTGTTGGTTGAATCAAACAAGAAATTTCTTGTTTGAATTAAATTTCAACAATAACTTGTCTACAAAAGTACATAATGCCAAAGAACTGCTATATAACTTTAAAAAAGAATAATAATTTCCACCACCACATGGATCCGACTCCACCACTGATAATTCCATTTATCAACGGTAAATATAACTTCCCCACAGCCATAAGTCCATAAACTAAATTGACAGTTGTGAGTGCTTTGACACAAGGGAAGGTTTTAAAAGGGGAGTGGAACCGAAGGGCGGGAACGCCATTTTGTTTCCATTCCGGTTTCATCGATTTACTTTGTGCTTAACATTTATTTTATGATATTTCAATAGCGTACGAATATTTATTTAACTGTAATGTATTTATTTTTGCTTCTTACCGTTGACTACATATTTTATGGTCCATTAAATGTAGGTATAAAGATTTATTTGAAATCCTAATTTAAATCACAATGAAACATTCTAGTGACAATGTTTCCCGCGGTTTCACCTGGGTTCCGGAGGGATTTTACATTTTTCCGGACTAAAAAGTATTCAATATGTTATTCCAGGGCTTACGTTATCTATGTGCCAAGTTTTATCCAATTCTGTTGGGTAGGTTTTGCATAAAAGAGTAACAAACATTCATACACCCATTTTCACAAATTTTCGCATTTATAATTTTACTAGGATGATGATATAGGTCAGTGGATGCGTTCATGAGCCGACATGGCAAAGGCTGTGGGCTTAAATCATAGAGGAAGTTTCCTTTAATCTTCTGTGTGCTTACATATAATTACTTACCATGGTGTTTGATCATGGTCAAAAACACTAATTCAGCATAATAAATATATTTTACGTTTCTTTATGCTCAATTCATAATTTTGTTTTCTCCAATATTATAAATGAAATATAAAATGCTTGTAGGTAGGTTTGATTTATGTAGATTCTTAAGATAATATAGTATTATTTTAATATACGTCAAATAACATATTATTTTTATTTAAAATTTATTTCGGCTCAATTGAAGTGTGTTTTCATAACAATACTAGCTGTCCCCGCGGTTTTAGCCGCGTTTATCGATATCATTTTACAGCCTATAACTATATACGACAAATTCCGCGTGGAATGGTAGCAGTCCCATCCCGATATGTATTGTAGTTTTGAGGTGATGGTCCATCTAAGGAACCCTATTTTCCTTATAGGTCTTAAAATAATTGTAACATGAAATTATCTTGGGTAGCTTTGTATTAAGTAGATGTTAAATATTAAAATCTCTACAAAATTCTGTATATAATACGTTTTATTCACTAAACAATACTACTCCCTCAACATTTTATGCAACATCGAGTTACAGAATAGACTCCAGAAGTTTCAAAGTCTATTTCAGGCTCCAATACGGTAAGATGGAAGTTAAATTTTAAAACCTATAACTTATCGGCTAATAAAGACGGTACTTCCCTTGCCGAAGCCCGTTGTCAGTACCGTCGTAATTCAAACAGACAGATTATTTTCTTATATGTGTGGAGTATGATACATGGTGGCGCTGCGGTTGCTTACAGCGGCGTTGCATCGACTATTAGAGGCATTGTATAAACACGGGATTAAATTATCGCGCCAAGACAGAGATAATCCATACAGATGAGATGGTTGTTGACCTTCGATCTCCGGGAAAGTAATGCGCTGACTCATTTCAGCTTATTTTAAAGTTGACGCCGCACCCTGGTATTTATAATACAAAATTGTATGTTTTTTCAAGTTTTGAAAATCGTAGTCTTAGCTCTAAGTGTTACTGCTGTTATTACGGTGAGACAGTAACTAAAAAATAAGTATATAACTAATCCAGGCTGATATAAAACATACAGAGTACTTCGAGCTGTTTTAATGTGTATAGAGTTATTTTATTTCATTGAATGTACCTACTCATTGGTCACACGCCAAACGTCTCTCCATGTCCAAACTAACAAACGGCTCCCTCTCATCTTCTCTCCCTTGCCACTGGCGCAAATTTAAATCTTCCTCTTTAACACTTCTTCCTAATCTAAATAAAACTAAACTTGACTTAAATTTAAAAGGGAGATCTTTAGTTCTGTCAGTTACTTCAAAACCAAAAAATTTTTCGCTATTTTCATTTTGTTAAAAAAAAATTCAGGTGAGTCTCGCGCTGCACAGTATCGGCTCCGATATCCTAAAAAACCTAGTTAGCTACAATACATTGCAAAACCAATTGGCCTATCAGATGACGCTCCTTGCAATGGTCATGTTGTTATAAGGCCACGGTTACGTCATCCTACCTGTTTGTTCGAGACTTACCATTTTAAACAAATAGAATTTGTGCCAATATCAACATGGGTGTTGTAGAAAAACAATAAACACTGTAAGTCGGTTCATCGACCGATACAGTGTATAGTCTGCCAAAATAAGCACCCCTTACCTTCCACAATGAACTCTCAAATGTGAATTTGTTGAATGAATGGGTAATCCTACTAATATTATTAATGCGATAGTGTGTTTGTTTGCTTGTCCTTCCTTCACGTCTTCTCTGAGCAATGTTCCTATATTTTGTGTGGTAACATGTCTTATATTCCAGATATTGCGGGAAAACGCAAGGCGGGGGAGCTAAGCGATGTTACAAGAAAGATATAAGTTAAACCTGACTGACAATCATCACTTATGATGATGATACAAGTATGTCACATGTAACTATGTTACTTCGTGATAGTGATTGAGATAGCCTTATAGCCTCATTATGATATTGGTGATATTAAAGACCAGAACAAATTAACTACCTGGTTATTAAAAAAATTATAACATTAAGACGGATTACACATTCCCATCAAGAAATTAAAGAGTCGCTCCTGAAAAATTGTAAACGTTATATTAATGAGCAGAATGTGTGATGAAATAGTATATAATAATACTTTATGAATGTACAGTGAGTGCTGTATTGTATATAATTAATATATCCCTTACAATTTTTCAAGGGTGATTTCTATAATTTCTCAACGGGAATTTGTCATCCATCCTAAATACACACAAGACAAACTTATACTTTTTTAAATGTTAATTTATACTTTATTTATAGTCTACCTACTCTGTTTAATTTTTTTATCTGAATCATGCTGTCATATCCTATTATTGGCTCTGGCTGGATTCATTATTTACCCATAATCAGCATATGAAGCTGTTGGATATCCTAAGACATTGAATAAATAAATAAATCCTAATCCTATAAAATTTTAAACAAGGGTAGTTATTCTGTTTAGCTCTAATATCACCAATATCATTATCAGAGGCTCGGCCTATTTGTGATTTTTTGCATACCATCGACAAAAATCTCAAACTTTTCTATCACATGATGGTATCACGAGTTTTATTTCAATAACAATCAAAATATGGGAATTTTGTAAGGTTTTAATATAGTACGAAAAAAAACACGAGAGCCACGCGGGTGGTGGCATGTCAAGCTGAAGTATCCGCAACTAAATGACAGAGAGACCACTTGAAGCACAGTCACAGCCGACCATTCCGGATTGATCCCTGACTCCGCACATCATCGCCACAATTTATTAAACAAATAAGCTGGATCGAGGGATCAACGCGTGGCGGGTAGGTATTCATTGTTGTACGCAGCGTTGGCTTCTTGAATCGACACTTGATTTTTTTTTAAAGTTACGGTTGGAATGCGAGGTCCAAATCAACTGTTGAGTACTGCCTACTCGCCACATCTGATCGATAATAATCTGGTGAGTTAAATATTAAATGTGTTTTTTAAATATTTTTTTTATACCTTATCGTAGTTCAGTCTACATTCGTAGCTTCATATCTTTATGTGAATAGAGTACAATAATTTACATTCCACTATTATTACACGCCTATTTAGAGCCTGTCATGGCTCCCGAAGTTACTTCGCTGAAATATGGCATAGGTAAGTTTTTATGACAATGGAACGGTATGGTATAATTGACCTGGTCTGATGATGAAATCGGAAGGTGGTCATAGGAACTCTTAAACTACACATTATTAACCCATCGTGTTTGGGCTCGTTTTATTGTCGTGACTAATATTATGCTTTGTGTGGAGCCCTGGGTCTGATGATGAAGTCGACAGGTCTCAAGAATTAGTAATTAAAATATTAATTTATATTTTTTTTTTATATTAATTTCGCTTTAACAAGATTTTCTTCACTTGTTTTTCTATATCCTATCTACCACATATATTTATATATTTAGTTATATACTTACCGCATAGATGGTGAACGTTAAGATTTTCGTTGTTTTGTAGAATATCCTTACTGGAGAATGTACCATATTATATTGGAATACTATGTATATGGTATATTTGGTTCATATAAGACATATGTATTCTATACTTACTGAAACTGAACAAACCAAGAAAGCATTAATAGGTACTCTGGTTAGCTTCAACTATTTCCATATTCAGCCATTATTTAACAATTTTCAAAATCTAATACCTTATGATACTGTGTTTAGCGAGAAGTTTTCGCTTCCATTTAATATCTTAATATATATGTATAATTCTTCTGTCCGTGTGTAAGTTAGTGAACTCCTCCTAAACGGCTGAAATGATGATTTTTTTTTATGTGTGTTCCAGTGCATTCGAGAATAGTTTAGATTCACAATTGGACCCGGTAGGTGGCGCTGGGATCGAATTCGATTTTTTTATGGAACTTTTGTAAGGAATTATTTCGACGTGACAACGTCTGTCGGATAGCTACTTGATGTATAAATGTGCCTCGAATCCTTTCGTTCCAGGTTACCTTACTGCAGTATGTTTCTTGAAAAAGTACCGAAAATGTTATTAGATTGAAATGTTAATGATTTACTCCAAGGGTATTCATTTACTAGTTTAGTAAATATGTACTCTGTGACTACAAGGTGTTCTCAGCATGGGTCGTGATGTGTCTTCGAATAGTAATCGATAAAAAAAAGCCGGTCTGCTATTTCAATTTTTTCCCCTAAAAACCTTAGTAATGATGATGATGACTAGCACTACACTCAGCCAGTACAACAACCCCATGTCCTTTACAACAATTCAAGCATTATTAGCCACGATACAACTGATATAGTTCAAAGCAACTGGTACCGAAATAGTTGTATTGGAGTAACTTAGTAATTTATTAATATACATATATAAAAAAAAATGTTTCAGTTGGTGTTCCCAATTGATGCGCTTTCCGCAATGAACAGCATGAAATTTGTATTTAAATATCTAGATATTAAACTTCATTCATATTTTTAAATTCTTTGAGTTTAAGTACTTTACACATATTCACGCCTATTATCCCCGAAGCAGAAGGCACAGGGCACTATGACCTAAATTCCATTGAAGATATTTCAAGTCGCAACGAAACATGTAGTCAGCATAGTCTTCTCTCGGGCACGTTACTATTCAAATTGCAGATTATCGTTTCTGTTAAAGTACTTTACACGACCTAGGAATAGAACCCAGTATCAACAAGGAGACCAGGATGTTTATTAAAAAAAGAACTATAAAATAAAAGAAAAGAAGAAATATAAAAGCTTTTATTAAAGACACGTAAATCAAAACGAACAGCAAAGGAGTGGAACTCTCTTCTGGGGTCAGTGTTTTCCCGATACCTTTAACCTGGATATATTCAAGGCCAGAGTGAATAGGCATTTTCTGGGCAAGCGTGCTACATCCTCAGTCTCGTCATAACTCCTCAGGGGTCAGATGAAGGCTAAACGCAAGTCCATTCTAAATAAATATTTACAATTCTTGGCTTGTGACTTGTGATATGCCAACGCCCGATCCACCATAATAAAATCCTTTACAAGCCCTTACGTAGCAACCCAACTGGGACAACCTGGGACATCCTGGGACATTCTTTACACGCGGCCATCTGGTCCCAAACTAAGTAGAGCTTGTACTATGGAAACCAGATAACTAATATACTACATATAGTACTTTTTTTTTCACTCTCTAACTTTTAACTCACATGACATGAAATCTGGCTTCTGTGAACAATGCTCTAGAACCGCGGCTTCTTAGGAAAATTAACGGCCACCTTCTGGTTAACTTGCAACATCGCCTGTGATCTATTTTTTATTACTTGATTGGATTGGTCATTACTTTTATTGGTAGTTAGAAATGTTTCTTTGTATTTCAATGTAAAGACATATCTGTCAATACATTGCATTCTCCAGATGACGTAATTGATCGCTGCGGGTAAGAAATACACCGTTTGATTTTAGCTGTGTGTAAAGGAAGTCTTTTGATGATACTATGGATATCCTACCCTGATGAAGAGAATCTTCTCCTAATTTGTTCTTTCAGCTGTATTCAGAAACAAATTCCGTAATAGACGTAAGGATTTGTGTTTTCGTTTGTAACCACATAGCTGCGTTACTGCTGACATGAGTTAAAATTTTTGAGTGATATAGTAATTTTTATAGTAATTATTAAGTAAAAATTCTGATTAGAAAAATAAATATTGTATCGTATTAAAAATATAACTTTGCTGAGTTTCTTGCCTGTTCTTCTCAGTCGAAGGTTGACTTACGAACTAGTGGTTCAGTAGGCCCAATTTTAAAAATTAGCTATTTTATGAGATTTGCGCAGAATATCTCGGGACAGGAAAACATTAGATCTCTCGGGAACTCGAATGTTTAGTTTACCCACAGGTATTTATTAAAGGATCTATTTTCTAGTTCAATAATGTATGTAGGTATCTACTTACCACTTACGACCACATTCATAGGTAAAATTGTGGTCAATCGTAACCCTATCAATAATAAAAAATCCACTTATTTTTCCGTCTAGACGACCACGTCTCCGCCTAATTTTTACTCACATGTTTTGATAATAATTCTTTGCTTACTTCCTAAAGTGTGTAAGAACATTTTGATTGAGAGATGATTCGTTAAAATCCAATTGACCAAGTGGCCACTTCTGAGCTTCGCTTCATTCACACATAACAAACAAACTAAAATTTATTTCCAATACTAACGAATGGTTTGTCATGGTACATTGAGCTGAAATGTCGAAATAAAATAGATTTGGTTGTTTGATTCATAGTGCGGAGGATCTGTTATATTGTTTTTTTTTTTTATTTCGTTTAAGCGTAGCCTATTAAAAAAGCAGGTCCTATATATTTATCAGAATATCTACTGATTAAGTATAGAATATAAATATTTTTTATGTCGTGGAAGGAGGTTCTGTATATTTTTTTTAAGTTTTCGTTTATTATTAAACGCTTAATCGTTCAAGGAATCATATATACCTACAGTTATTAGATCCTCGAAAATCATTTACTTACATTTGTAATAAAAGATTTTTCCGAATATCTACATTGATACATTACTTACCTAAAGTTGTAGAGCCCATTTTCAGAGCCTTTATAGCCTTAATAATAAGTTTCATTTATCGTTCCAATGGTTAATTCTATGATGGTGTTGATAAACCTTATTACAACGATATAGAGTCTTATTTTCTAAAACACTCTTAACTGTCAATACAAGCCTATTAGATCTCGACAAATTAAACAGGTACCTAAATTTGTACGAAAATAATTTATCAATGTAAAACAAGCACTACAGTCTGTTACGTAATTTTGTATGAAAATAATACAAACAAAAACTGATCTTCAGTGAAGGTAATATCATGGTACAGTCAGCCGCAAAAATACAAACACAGCCATCGAGCTAAGTACAAATAAACATTTATTTTTTAAATTAAATACATTTATTTACACACAATTACAGTAATTATCACAAAGTTACTAGCTAATAGGTAGGTTGTCGATGATCCGAATACAATTTCACCTTTTATTATATAATATGTTCGAAGTAACAAATATTCATGTGTCTAATTTGCTTTATTTATGCTTTCAGGTAAAGTACACGGTACAAGACATAGATTTAAATTACTATATACTGTATTTCTTTACATTATTTGATGTCAGTACTTAAAGATTGATTATAAGGTATAATATATGATACAAAAATCTAGTTCAATAATACAAGCCAACCTAACTTGTTAACATATTGTTTCAGAGTAAAATATACCCTTATAATGTTATATATGTCATGTTTTCCACTATTATTTTTATCTTGTATACACTGACTTTAAAAAATTACTGACGCGTCTATACTGCCCCCTATCAGCTAACTCGAAATTCGTCGGGTCGCGGCCAGACTTCTCATCTGATCACGTAGCGAGTGAAAGAGACAGAGCAAAGAGGCCGCGACGAAACAGCGTCGAGCTAGTGTCATTTAACTTACAGAATCAAACCCTATGGCCAATGTGTTACAAAATACCCCGTAAAAATATAATTAATTATCAAAGCCAACAACCCTAGTTATCTGTCGTGTCAGGGAACCAGATTATTTAACAGAAAGGCCTACGTACCTATTTTACCTAATAATTGTCTACTTTAATAGTTTTTCTATTTTTCATTCATAAAAATCTGTTTTTTTTTGGGGTATGTTATTACAGCGTTACTACGGTTCTTAAATATTGCGAATGGACTCGTTATAAGGCCCCATTTAACCTCCTTTCGTCTTTACGGGTAGATTTGTAACAGCCTGTATACATAATATTTTCTATCGAATTGCTGTATATTGGGAAACAAGTTCAGTATGTTTGGAATACACTAATGCTTCTATATTTAACTACTAACTATTGTTACACTACATACTTATATGTATTGATTAACGTACAGTATATAACATATACAATTTTATATATTACATATGCATAAAATTGTCCTATTCCAAACAATTTTCGAACACAGATATACATACCCATTACAAGATTTATAAATAGTAAACGCATTCCATCATTTTCAGTTTTCTGAGAAATCTCTAAAAGTTTGTTTGAATGCAAAATAATATTAGGCATATACGAACACAAGTAGTACGTGCACTTTAATTCTTCTGTAATTTCTAATGGATTTTGCGTACAATATACAATTTAAGATGAACAATATTTTTTGCTTTAGCTACGATTCTAGAAATCGCAGTAATTTATATATATTACAATGCATTGAATACACATCATAGTCGGTATCAATGAATAAATGGAAAGTTACTATAAAACAAGATATTTAATAAGCACAGCACTTTTTAAACTGGCATGTAAAACCACCCTTGAAAACTCCGCTAACAGAGTTTATTACAACGCTATTTATTTATCATAATGATTAAAATTCAGATAAAAAAAACATTAAGTCATTATGCACTTAAGGTTCAGTTTACAACGGTCAATATATAATAAATTATACCTACACAATGTGTCAATATCAACCAATTGACCGAAGCATGTTAAAATTTTATTCCCAACCGATAAGTATCTACTAAAATAGACTAGAACGGCACATGTTAAAACGAAATGGCTGAAATAATATAAAATTTAAAGTGTCTCACTACTACATAACACCATCCAAGTGGTAATAATACTGAAAAAAAAGCATATTGAGGCCTACCTATAATTCAAAACTAATATATATTTCGGAATAATTTCGTATTCGCCTTATATATGTACACAGTTCACAAAGAACAATTATACATCCTAAAATAAGTCTTTTGACACTATACAACTATCTCTAGAAGTATCTAGAGTATTATAGTGTTTGTATACTTCTCACTGGACATAACAGTATCACTGGCATAAGTGTCACTCAAGATAATCCTGTGGCTTTTCATAACAAGATCTCTTTGTCCATTCCCCTGCCTTCAGCCTCCCCTGTCTTCAAAATCCGTAGAATACCTGCGACAAAGAAACAAAACGTTATTCACAATCTAAAGTTATACATATGTACCGACCTATTTAGTGTAATCTGTACAATTTAACCTCTAGGCCAAATTAAAAAAGTAAGTAATATGTTAATTTGAATATTTTCAACGGTTTATAACAGCGAGTAAATTTTCAACTGATTACGAGCTCTTATTTCCAATTAGTTTATTATGCCGACATAGTGACAAACCACTTACGACCCGCCTGATAGTAAACCGGTACTGCATTTTATTAACGCTTGCAACACGGAGGGACTTACGAGCGCGCTACCGACCCTGTATAAATCTCTACACAAAAACTCTCAAAAAACCCAAAAGCCTCAAAACTGCCTTGAGAAGAAGTTGAAGCAGAAAAACGAATTGCCTTGCAATTTCGGTGGTATCAGGGCATTTTAAACTGGCTGGTTAGTAATCACTTGATCCTAACCAGGCAAGCAATTATCTTGATTGACAGCGCGATGACAGCTGTCAAATAAATCCAGTCCTTTTTGTTGTGTTCTAACTATGACATTGGCAGTCATCGACTAGTAACCTTCGATAACGTCAACGATAAGGATGGAGCCATAAACAACAAATTGGAATAGGAATACCGGCATGACACGATTATGGTGCTCGGAATAAAGCCTTTATTAAAAGACAACCATCTTCAACTTTCTTCAAAAATACTCTTTTACGTCTCTACAGAGAAAGTATAGATGGCACCATCGCTAAGGTGGTTAACGCCTAAAGCCTAGAAGGGAACTAGGTCCGGGGCTGGCGCGGCGCCAGATTCCAGGTAAGGGTACAAAGTACCCCGTCACCGTGGTATGGTTTCTTCACGATGTTTTCCTTCACCGAAAATTATCATAGCCTTTAACAATTATAATGCAAGTGCTTTCAGATAAGTAAATGTGTTTTCTTCAAAATACAATTCTCTTATAAAATATAAAAGATTGATAATTTGCGAACGAAACGCTTTCATTCTCGAACTAAACATCATTCAAATCTCAACAACATAGTTAACCTACTTCTCACAACCTAAATAATACTGGTACCTCAATATGTAAGTTATCAAATAATATCAATGGACCGATGAACGGCGTTCTTACATCTCATTTGAATTTTTCTCCAAAAGCAAACAAAAGATCTTTCAGAACGTAAACGTAGAGCAGGTGTGATCTATTTGATAATGATCGAGATTTGAGTGCCTACTCTCTAAACGTCATTAAAACTCTGTGGCTACAGTATTTCCTATCAGATGAAATGTCAAATTGACAGATAGTTCTTGTATCACTTCGTTTTATTTTTTTTATAATTTATTAAGAAACTATCAGCCAAATCATAAACTAAAACAATTCAGGTGCATGTCAAAAACGATTATATACTAGCTGTCCCCAGGCAACACATCAGTGACCATTCGGTAACGTGACGGAGATGTAACTGTAACGGTACACTGAAGTGACTGATGTGTGCGAATGCACCTTAAATAGCGTTAAGATAACGACAGAAAAGAGACAAAAAAGAGATTTATGATAACAGGCTATTATATTCTGTAAGTCAGTAATGGCTGGTAAAGTGGGAAGTCCGGAAGTCTCCGAGAGAGTATTAATAATTTAATCTTTTTATGTAGGATAGGAAGTCAAACAGCTTAGAGCCAAAAGGTATTTGGTTATTACAAAGTTCGAACAACTGTTTTGGTTTTTTTGAGAAATTCATAACATAAATAAAAGTTTTTGAAAAAAATATGACGAAAATTTCAAAACTTTTAGAAACGGGGCCCATAGCTAGAAGTGATCATATGAATGGACAATTATTTCAGATACCAACTCGACGTTTTTTTTATAATTGTACGTAAAAAGGCTTTAAAGACTTATGGCAAAAAAAAGCTTAAACAGAAATGTACAGTATCTTATTTTATTATCAATGTTATTAAAATATTTAACCTGGACTACCTGGACTTAATAATTGAAACATTTCCTTGCAATTTAGATTTGATTTAACCCTTTCGCGGGCAATACTAATTACAACACCTCCGATTTTGATTTTATTTATTCAAAGCATTGTGAAATAACATTTTTAAAAACAATACTAATCAATTTCCCCCTCTTGCTTACGCCCCCCCTTCGTTTATGGGCTACGGCAATATCTCTGCCAATGCCCGTTTGTGACTTCTTATTTGGCAAAGTAATAGCCAGTGCCCAGTTTAAATTACATATTATAATATAATTACGATCTCAGATCATAAACTATATCTAAAAGGAATCTAAAAGTGGTTTGGCAATTATTTTGCCAATGCTCGCGAAAGGGTTAACTCCTCGCCTTCGCAATCTGGGAAATGTACGTTAGTTAGGTACTTTATTCAGTGCATGCATCCCAAGCAGAGATTAATATGAGGTTTCTATCTTCCAACTGTATACTGTCCTGGTGGTTAAAGGCTGCCTCTCCACATGCCTTGAGTTCGATTCCTAACCGCGACAAATTTCTGTGTACGTGAACATGTCTGTTTAATCTGAGTTTAAGTGTAATTTTACACATAAGTATGTATTATAAGAAAAATCAAGTATTTTTCTTTATATGAAGTAAATTTTACTGGTTTCCATAATACAACTACATACATTTTGTAGCTTCAGTAACTTTAAATTTGACCTTCATAAGTGCCCTCCGAAGGCCTAAACTGAATAAATGGTTTTGAATTTTGAATTTTGAACAAGCTCTGCTAAGTTTAGGCCGAGTGAAAAGAATGTTCCTGGGTATTTATTTATATGAATGTAATAAAAATATTTGTAAATGTCCTAAGATATCCGCAACCAACGTCTCTTTACATACCTACCTACATACTTAGATATATCGTCGGTCGGATTAATTAAATTAGTTATGCAGAATGGTAGAGAATCTTAAAGACTTGGCTACCATACAATAAAACGGTATTAAATCTGCATATTATTCAATTAAATATATTTAATTTTTTAAGAGGCAAACTAGCATTTTGAAACTTAAACCATAAATGACTCAAAACATAATATTTTTAAGTTTTCCTTTACTGTTTTTAATCAACGATATTTACCACAGATTGTTCGACGGAGGTTAAAAAAGATACGATACTAGAACGATACACAAAAATATACTTTTTAAAACATCTGCGATTCGGTCTGTATGTCTTACTTAAAAAGGTTTACTCTTCTAAGCTACTGTCAGAATTTTGATAGAACTTTTACAGGTAAAAAGTCTAAGTTGGAGAAACTAAGCTTTACTCCATCGAAATAGTACTGTATCAATTTATGTTTAATTTAAATTCTATTGGAAGAAGCTTCACATCCATATAACTAAGTATATTTTGCAAATAAATATTTCCTGGACATTCTTCACACATGGTTACCTGATCCCAATTTAAGCAGAGTGTACAGCTTGTACCATGGCTACCAGGTAACTGATATACTACATATACTACAATCAAATACATACTTAAATAGATATTTACATCAGACACAGAACAAACCGACATGATCATGCACACAAATGTTTGTCTCGGGTGGGAATCGAACCCACGATCTGCGGCTTGGCAGTCAGGGTATCTAACCACCAAGCCAACTGGCCCGTGAAAATTAAGTGAGTTTAAAACACCATCAAAAAGGACCAATTATACGAATGACAAATCTGGATTACATAATCTGAATATCATTACATTTTAAAATAATTTTTATTCTTTAATATTTAGAAGATTATGAGTTACTAAAATTGCTATGAAAACATATTTCATTACGCTACTATCTATACCTGTTTGTTTCAGTTGGTAATAACTACCAACTTGAACTGCGTTGAAAACATAGTCATTGTCTACTCCAAATCTCTTTTATTCATCGTCTATCTCGCTCTCTTCCTGTCAACCTCAATATTGTCTTAAAAATAAAATATAAGTTAAAGGTTATTGTTATTATTTCATCAAGTAATTTTGCTATATCGTAGGTATTTACGACATGTTGTAATCATTAATTGTGTACTCACTGTAATTATAGTAAACGTGATATTATTTATATATTAGCGACCCGCCCTGGCTTCCCCTGAGGATAATGAAGACATAATTATACCTTATACACATAAATGTTACGGAAGATATTCTTGGAAATTTTGCCAAATACTTAGAGCGTTTTTATATAGGCAGTGTCGGTGGTGGATCAGTATAAAGTTAGGGTGGAGACCCGAAGGTCATGGATCCAATTTCTGTCTAACGAGAAGGACAATGCCTCTCACCTTGCGAGTTAAAATATCTTCGAAAAAATGTGGGTCACTATGGCGACATTTGCCTACCTCTTCGGAGACAGTGGGCACGAAGTCATTTACGTTTCAGTTTAAGTCAGTTTGGAGAGTGAAAAGTATTAATTATTCTATTAATAATTCATATAACATAGAAATAAGTTTGGTATGCCAGTATGTTGTAATTGAGTAAAATACATCAGAAAAAAAGAAATCCATATCTCATATGATATCCGAAAGATTTTTTATTAATGACTTCTATATTAATTTTGTATCAAAGAAATGATTAAAAATGCATCAAAATGTTATTGGTTTTAAAAACCCTAACTAAGCCAATACCTTTGTTTTAGATTATGGTGAAGAAAAAATATTTGTTTGTAAATGACAATTTGCCATCCTTCTAATATTATAAATGAATAGTTTGAATGTATGGATGTTTGTTACTCTCTCACACAAAAACTACCAGACGGATTTGAATGAAACTTGACACATATATTGAAAATGCCCTGGAATAACAATTTTTGTGTCGGGAAAATGTTACATCCTGCGGGAACGCGGGTGTAACCGCTAGTTGTTAAATACATTTTATTAGAGCTGAACGGTAGATTTAATAATGAAAGAAGCAACCATCGACGGAACTGAGCACAGGTTTTTTCAAAGCCTATCTTTATGCGATAGCTCTGATATTTAAAAATAAATCACGTTCAATGTCTATAATATCTTTGTAAGCTTGCGGCACGCTATGATGGCCTTTTTGACATTTAACAATGACAAAGAAAAATAACCTTTATTCCTTCAGAAATAAGGTGCATCTGTTGATCTAACACCTCATTGTAGGATGATGGAAATCAACCTTATCCCAAAGCAATACAGTTTCTTTTCCTATGACAACCTGAAAAGTCAAAACGGCCATCATAGCGTGCCGGTAGTATAATTACACAATTACAATTGTAGCATTTGCAAATTTAGCAGAGCTTGTAACATGGGATATAATACATTTAAGACTTTTAAATATATTTATTACAACTTTTATGAGATAGAAGTAAGGTTTCCCTGCACTCGAACGCTTGTCCTGAGTGGGAATCGAACTCATTTCCTACGGCGAGGCAGTCCGTATCTAACCACGTTCTAACCTCATCCACCAACCCTTGCTTATTTTATATTCTGTAGTAAATACATTTTTTTTTCGATTAAAAATATAAATAGCTTTATTGCTAGTCGCTCCTATTTCATATTTTAATAATACATCAGGAAGTATGTTGTTAACAAAATAGTATGTACATATAGCTTACAATAACAATATAAATTTTTAGGATTACATACATAAAACTTAAATTGCATTTCGACCAATACAGGAAGGCGAAGTGGGGCGATAAAAATGTAGGTTGTCTCTATAGTTACGTTTTACGACATCGGCCAACATTTATGAGCATTAACATACGCTCTTTGGTATAAACCCCGCTCTTAAGGCGCATCTTTATGTTGAAATTGTATCAAAGAAAGCTTTTTTTCAATTGAAAACTAGCTTGCATGCTTTCTCAAGCGTTCCCGAGGGATCATTCATTTTCCCGAGATAAAAAGTAGGTTTTTTCCAGGGCTTGTTCTATCTATGTGCAAAGTTTCATTTAAATCCTTCAGGTAGTATATGCGTGAAAGAGTAACAAACATTCTCACAAACTATGACATTTGTTGTATGGGTAGGATAAATAAAAAAAAGTGTTAAAGCAATATTTGACGGATCACAAACACTTTTAGTTATTTTATTTTAACCAATTGATATCTTCTAATAGAATTAAGTACTTATTTCCTGGTTGGAGCAACGTATATACGACAGACCGACGCGGGATATCTCGTTGTAATTTATTATATACTAGCCACCTGCCCGCGGTTTTAGCCGCGTTCCCAAGGGATCTAATGTAACCCTCTATTATAACATAGCGTATATCCATTCGGAATAATGTACCTTTCAAATGGTGAAATACATTGAAAAAAAAAAGATTACCCCCTCCATACATATAAACCCACAAAAGTCAACTTTCTAATTATACTATTTATCCCTACTAATCACTACATAGTATAAAACAAAGTCGCTGTCTCTGTGCCTATATCCCTATGTATGCTTAAATCATTAAAACTGCACAGCGGATTTTGATGCAGTTTTTTTTAATAGATAGAGTGATTGAAGAGGAAGGTTTATATGTATTAGTATCTACATTGCACCTGAGCGAAGCCGGGGCGGGTCGATAGTAACATTATAAATGTGAATGTAAGTTTGTTTGTTACGCTTTCACGCGAAAATTACTTAACTGATCATCATGAAACTTTGTGCACATATTTTTTGAGGTATTAGAAGTAACATAAGATACCTTCTGCCGGGAAAATGATACATCCCTCGGGAACGCGGGTGAAACGTGGGGAACAGCTAGTCTTCTATATATAAGAAAAATAGGGTTCTTTTGACGGACCATCACATCAAAACTACTGAACATATCGGGATGGGACTGCTACTATTCAACGCAGAATCTTTCGTGGATGGTTATAGGCTAGGTATATTTGATATTATTAGTAAAGATTACTAGACTAGCTACCGTCCCGAGGTTTCACTCGCGCCCCCGATAGATCCACGGGATTATAAAATAGACTATGAAACTCAGGAATTGTTTAGTTTCCATCAGTAAAAAATATTGTGGAGTCTTTCCGGAGATTGTAGTCCACACGCATAATATTAAATTGTTCCTGTCTCACTATATCATTAGTTAAGATTAGATTGGTTTATTTTGCTACGAACGTCTATTTTTGTTATTATTTACATTAAGGTATCTGCTGTAGTATATTTTATCACAATATTAATGGAACAGTAGGAACCTATTGTTTGATAGTATTTATAATAAACGTACTTACGTTATAATCGAAGTTACATTGTTAGGTACATAAAAATACTATCACCGTCTCGTACATACAAAATTCTAACTGTCGCAAATCGTCGTTGACGTAAATCATACTAATTACAAACTACTATTAACTACGTTATAAAGAGTGCTTGTGAGTGTGATTGAATGAAGGTTTGAAACTCTTTCACGCCGAAACTACCGAACGGATTTTGATGAAATTTGGAACATAGATAGTTTATAACCTTGATCAACACATAGGATACTTTTTATCAAGGGAACATTTTACATCCCTCGGGAACGAGGGTAAGTTCACGGCGGACTGCTAGTCGTGAATAAAAAATGTTTACCGACATGCATTTCACGGATCTTGGCTTGAATTTTGGAAGCGATTCACATTCATCAAAAATTTGTTCAGAAATGAATCTTTAATATTAGGAACGGGCTTTTCTAAGGGCTGTTATAAGTCACTAGCGACGGTACAGGCTTTGCTTAAGTGTGATAATATGAATTGAAAAAACTTAAAAAAGAAATATATAAAAGGACAAACAAACATAGTAATAGTGACTGCTTTACATAACGAGATTCTTTATAAAAAGACTCATGAGATTGAATCCATCACATCATATTTGGTAGAAAGAAAACACTTTTTGTGTACGCCTTTTTGGCTGTTTAAACTTTGAACACCCTAATCTCCGAAACTACTATAACACACGTCAACAAACGCCTTTAATGATGTGTTAATTATTAATGAACGATAGTGTTATGAACCGAACTTATTTGCATCACCCTTTTGGATTTTTTTTTGTCTTTTAAATTCTATAAGTACTGACAGTCAGTGGCACTAGTTCGCTGGTTTTCACATATTATTCACATTTCACATTTTCGATATAAAATAAACTGTGGCTTCAAGATATTCCAGCGCCTTTTCATTCGTATAGTTACGATCAGTAACAGATATTTTCTTACTTCGGAAACATTTTCAAATCATGCAATTCATCTTCGAATTTATTGTATGGAGTATTGTAAATCTGTTTGTGTGTGCAATTTTCGCGGCAGACTTCCGACCTGATTTTGATGAAAATTTACAGAAGATATCCTCAGATATACTCGTATATATAAGCTTAGGATATTTTTAGTCTCAGTAATGCAGAGCTACCAACTCATTAAAACTATTATTTCTTTTATTTTAACTATAGGGTATCTAACATTGATATAAATTAAAAAAAGCTTTATTGCGTGAGCTTTTTTGTTTTTGTGAATGCAGACCAGACACAGTGGGTGGCACACATGTTGTATTGAAGCTATGAAATATAAGAATTGCTTTGGGGTACAGAGGTTTGCGACACTTGGTCACCATATGGTCATTTGTTTCTAATTCTCGGACTGTAAAAGCTCCAAGCTGCAGGGGTCTATATTGTAAACGGTTCTATAGTAGGTTTAACATATAGAAATCCTCAAATTATTAGAGTTCGCAACTGAATATTCTATTGTTTGAATAAAAACCATAAACTAATGTCCATAGAATCGCCAAGACTCACGTTGCCCAGCGGAATTGTTTACTCTACAAAAAATCATTTTACAGCAGATGAGAATAATCTAATTAGTTTCAAATATAATAACGATTAAATTTATTCAAAATTTGTCCCTTCGTTTGTACATTACATTTTCTTGTATTTTATTTTGTTAAAATCAGTTTGGCCGTTTTTCACTAAATTGTTAACAAACATTACACAGACAGAGTCAAACTCGAAAACAAATACGCAATTTGTTACTAAAAAGCCATATAGGTAGTGATTATATAAAATCTCCACACGGTCTGTCGAGAGATAGAGAACTGTAATTTGCATGTAAGCGAATTTCAAAAACAGAAATTGCAGTTTTTTTATTATTTCAAACAACGCAGATGTACCTAGGTAGAAAAATTGCCTTCTTACATGAATTAATACACATTATCACAATATACCTACTTCACATTATACACCATCTCTTAGAATGCTGAAACATAGTCTAGCTTAGACAACTGCTGACAACTTATTTCAAACTAACTGGATAATATCGTGCCAACTTTACTCAGGTACCTAATGCTAACAAAAACGTAATTCAGGTCAACATTAGTGCCTACAATAACCCAATCAGATCAATCCAAGACAGAAATTCGACAAGAAGTTCTTGGGATAATGTATGTACAGAACTAATCAAAACAACACTAGCGTTTGTAACTTCCGTGAAACATCAGATATTCAGCAGACTAAAGACGAAGTTCACTCACACCACCTCACACACACACACACCCTAGCAGCATCAGCCATGTATTGTTACAGCTAGTCTTCTAACACATGCAGACTTTCGACATACCTATAGGTGCGAACGGAGCGGGAGGCGGCAGGGTCGGCCGCCGATCTGTAAACAGTGGTTATCGACGCGCCGCCACTTGCCTCCACGGCATCTCCGGCTACCGCGCTATATTTATCCGCTCTGGAACTGACGTGCGCGGCTAAATCCGTTCGGCGCCGTGTGATGCCGGCCTCCTGCAACCACAACCATGTCACGAAGTGCCCGGTGCACGAAGCCCACTCCGCAGCCCCGGGGGTGGAGCACGCGACCGACTCGCATAGCGAAATTCGCGAGTGCCACACTACACGGATGACAAAAATTTTCGCAGCACGCAAGCAAACATAGGTAGGTTGGATTCTTACCTGAGGGCGGTGTCTCAGTAGGACTTGTGAGCTGGCGCTGGTGCGGCTGCTACGCACGCTTGGTGGTGGTAGTAAGAGGGAGCGGGCGTGCGATAGTGGTGATGTGGCGGGGGCGACGCACGGTAACCGTCGGGTGCGGGTGAACCACCGCGGAAGCCTGCCAGCTGACAGCTCGGTGGTTCGAAGAGATCGCGGAATGCCGGCGGCAGCTGCTCGGCCGGAGGTTCGGGCGCCGCGTACCATCCTGTCGTGGCCGCCCGGAACTCCTCGGCAGCCAGTGAGTAAGGTTGCGGTGAGCAATATACGGCGGAAGGCGGAAGCCGCGGTTCGCTAAAGTCATCGAGTCCATCAACAGGCTTTTCGTATCTCGCGCACTCTGCACCCGGTTCACGCTTCGGTCTACATTCGAAGATACGCGGTTTGACATCGGGCTTAACGTCACGTGGCTGGCCTAGAGCATCGGCGGCATTGAGAGCCTCTTGCGCAACAAGAGCTTCTTGAGCCTGCTGCAGTTGTTGCTGTCGCTTCATTGCCTCTTCTTTCTCTTTTAACGCATCCTTCTTCTTAAAACGACGTCGCCGCCTCAAGTATGAACCGTTATCGAACATATTGTACGAGTCCGGATCTAGAGTCCAATAACTACCTTTGCCAGGTTTCTTGTCGTCTCTGGCCACTTTAACGAAGCACTCATTGAGACTCAAATTATGTCTGATAGAATTTTGCCAACCTTGTTTGTTCTCTCGATAGTAGGGAAACCGCTCCATAATGAATTGATAGATGCCATTGAGTGTGATGCGACGGTCAGGCGCGTTCTGTATCGCCATTGCGATGAGCGCTATGTACGAGTAGGGTGGTTTGACCATATCTTTGGGCGTACCGACGTGTTGCTGGTGCGGATGAAGGTATGGTGCTCCATAACCGTATCTGTATTGTTCGTAGGCATAAGGTGTGACACCGGCCGAGTAGCCGCCGGCGGCTCCACCGCGGTAAGCATACGGGCTCTGTTCACCGAACAACGCGTGCATCGTGCCGGGTCACGTTCACTGATGCAACATGCTCGGACCAAGAGCGCGGAATCCCCGACGCGTTGCTCTTTCGGCAACAAAACGACGACTGACTGATTTTGTTTAGATTCACAACAAGCCCCGTTTACATAGCGGACGCTAAACGAGAGACGAATGAGCGGTATCGTGGGCGCCGCCGCCGTGCGACACGACGCAGCCTCGCCCCGCCCTCTGAAACCGTCTCGCTCCGGCAGGTCGGCTTCGGCGCTGGCCGTCACTGTCCCGCAGCCCGGGACGGCGGCAGGTGGAATGGTCCACGCCCAGGCCAGGCCTGGGGCGGCACCCGCCTGCTTTTACAACTCAGCCCCCTTTGTGACACTACTCACCCTAGTCGTGCACCCTATTATAACTCATTGTCCGCACAACTGTCGATTTGTTCTGCAATAAAACGATGGTACTCGAGCAGATTATTATAACTGTTAGGAAATACTGTTTCAGTATTAATCAATAAGATAGGTAGAGGGGCTCGTATGAATGAAAATATTTTGAATCAGTATTTTATATTCCGAGGTAAGATTTAGGATTGACTTCTATTGAATTTTCAATAAACTGAACTACTATTACGAGCTAACTCACTCGATCAAATAGTTACTTAGGTATGAAAAAATATTTTTTTTATTGTTGCTAGGATCCATCTCCCTATGCCTACTTACAGTTACTGGCAGTACCTATAGTTACTTGTGCATCTATCTTGCCTTAGTCTAACGGCTTTCTCACAATGGGACCTAATTTCTCTAAGCTTGGATATAAAAAGGTAGGTTTCTAGATCCTACTTACTCAATATGTGTAATTTCGCCATAAACCCGGTTCTTACTTTACATTAATTGTAGTATGAATACTCAAATTTAGATAAAAAAAAAACTTTTTGGATTTACTTTACCTATTAATTAAATTCCAGCGTTAATTATAATAGTAAAAGATTTATTTGTAGGTTAAATTGCCTTATAACATCGCTTTAAATACCTATAGTACTCAACTACCCGTCGACTTAGGTAATAATGGAAGCTTGTTAATGATAGGTGATAGTGGTGTCAAATACCGCGACAAGAGTCGTGGTTTCGTTTCGAATCATGTGAGGATATCATAGCACGGTGATGGGTACTTTGTAGTACGCGTCTGGGTGACCACGCTCATGTTGAAAGTCTGTCGCCAAGCACATTTTGGTGCGTTCTGGTAACTGCACATGAGAACTAGTTCCCTTGCAGACGTTGTATGCTTCTTAAAACATTTAGCCACAATATCATGGTGATCTCACTCATTGAAAGACCCGTGGAGAAAAAGAAAAAATAATTCTCTTTGCCGTATCTAAAGCTTTTATTGATATAGCTCTGTAGATTTTAGGTATCACTACATAGTATAAAACAAAGTCGCTTCTCGCTGTCTGTCTGTCCCTATGTATGCTTAGGTCTTTAAATCTGCGCAACGGATCTTGATGCGGTTTTTTTTTAATAGATAGAGAGGTTTTTATGTATAAAACATGCATTATAATTGAGAATATGCAAGAATTATAACAATTTTAACTGCGCGCGTTTTACAGTTCGCGTATTACAGACCTCCTTGCGGGTGAAACCGCGGGGGACAGCTAGTAGTTTTATAAAATAACTCATTCAGCGTAGACCACTTTATTTTTCTTGAAGTGACGAAGGTGTTAGTCTCTGATGGCTCTTACACCCTTTCATGGACATTAAGTGTGCTTTGTTTGGTTAATTTTTAATGTTCCTCACCTAAAGGTGGGTGTTAATAAGTCTGTCAGTCTGCCACAGGGCTGTATCTTTTGAAATTTTCACAGAGTGTATTACTATGGTCGCTAGTAAGTTAAGTAAGTTAGTAACAACATATTATAAATGAGATTCTTTTGGCGTTTTGTTAATTATTGCACAGTGGTATGGAACTCTTCCCTTGAGAATCTTATTCGCACTTCCTCGCAATTTTATCATCGATATATGAAGTAAATATGTAGGTACTTCTAATTATTTTATAGCTTTGGTATTTCAGTTTCACCAGTCTGTGAGCCACGTTATTTACTTAATTAATTAATTTAATTCAATAATAATAATAATATAATAATAATAATTTATTTTATTTTTCTCTCTACAAAGGTTCTTAATATCTAGGTAAGTAGTTAAAATTAACATTACACAGTTTATCAAAGCTACTCCTTTGTGAGAGACTGGTGCCTGCACTAGGATACCCTGTTTTACAGGTCACCAGGACCTCACGCCGAAACACAATAACAATTGTGTTTCTTAAACTTACAACTTGGGGCTCTTTAAGATTTTTTTTTTATTTATTTAGATCACCATTAAGACACAAAATACATTGAAAAATGCAGGTATTTAAATGTTAATCATAAATGGTGTCCCAATTAGAGGTGACCACTGTATGCATTAAAAAAGGACAAACAACGAAACCTAAAACAATCTTACAATATTAATAAAAATTACAACACAATAAAAATAAACGAAAAAAAATATGATAAAAAAACACTCTTACTGCCAAGCCGAAAGTCGTGGGTTCGATTCCCACCCAGGACAAACATTTGTATGCATGAACATGTCTGTTTGTTCTGTGTTGGGGTGTAAATCTTAATATATATATTTCTTGTGTGCGTGTGTATGTGACTGAACTCCTCCTAAACGACTGGACCGATTTTGATGAAATTTTTTGTGTGTGTTCGTGGAGATTCGAGAATGGTTTAGATTTACAATTGGACCCGTTAGGGGGCGCTGCGATCGAAACCCTGAATTTTTGTATGGACTTATTTTGGCAGGACAACGTCTGTCCGGACAGCTAGTATCTATATAAGTATGTATTAAGAAAAAAAATTGTATATGTAGTAGGTATATCAGTTATTTGGTTTCCATAGTACAAGCTCTCCTTAGTTTGGGATCAGATGGCCGTATGTAAGAGAATGTCCCAGGATATTTATTTATTTATTATTTATTAAATAGAATGAGAGTGTCACCCAATATATCTGCATTGATTTGTTTAGAAGAGTGAATAGGCTACTAACGGGAATGGTCCATCTTCACTTACCATCAGATGAGATTGAGGTCAATAGCAATTCCGTCATAAATAAAAAACGGAGCTCTCAGAAACATAAATAATGACCCGAGCACGAACATCATGTTGGTTTATATAGAGATTTGCATTGTTTTTTGGCGCACTCAATACGATGATGCTACACTTAGTAGATGTGCTTGATATTCGTGCACGGAACTCTGGGGGGCGATTCCACTAACATATTATACACCGAACCATTACCATATCACAACCAAACGCAATTTTTACGTTTAATCTTATTATACTAAACACCAACGATCGAACTACGATTGTGTTTCGGTAATGGTTCACATTCCTTCGAAAGATTACGTCAAAATGTATGTTTGTTTCGGTTGTAGTGTGTAGGAATACCATATTAATGAAATGTCATACTTCAATTTGACATTAATCGTAACCATACCATTGCGCAACCAAACGTGCTACTCGAAGGTTGCATTTAGTGTTTGATAGTAGTGAATTGGGCCCAAGATAACTCTCATACCTACGTTGGTAGTGAGTATCTTTTTTATGAGCAGGACCGCCAGGACTGTGTGGAAATATAAGCCAAGCATAGTAATAGATTGTTAAACTGTGGCATATTAGTATTTTTACTCTTTGGTATTAGTATGTCCATTAAGTAAAGTGTTTATATACCATTGCTTGCTACGAGCAGATACCATTTTCTCTGCAAGAAAGATGATATTCCTTTTTTAATTCAAATTAGCTTTAGTAATAGAATTTGATATAATTAACTATACAAATGTATTCGCTTGTGTATGAATGTCATAAGTTCCTTTCCTAGGTCTTGCAAGGTACTGAAATAAAATATATTTATTGTAATAGGCCTTTAAATTAAATTAAATAGGACTCTAACGCTGCTTTTACTGAGAAGAGCCGGCAATAAACTCAGTAATTGCTGTCTTTCTCAAAGTCTTTTCAAAATAAGATTTTGTCCATAAAAATGTATCCTGCTGGAACGAGCGCTACCCCCAAGCATTGTAGTCATTAAAATAATCGTTTATGTTGTAGAAAGCCTTTTAAATCAAAACAGCCTTAATTCATTCCTAAAATTTTTGTATAAGCAAATTTAAAATTTCAGCAGGGATTTTAACATAGGGGCGTGTATTACGACCTAAATAAAATACTTAATATTTGTATTTATCTAGTTTTATACCGATGTAAAACTTTGAACTCTGAGTCTTTTGTATAAAAATATGTGAGAAAGAAATCTTTGAGTATGTCAACCACTTTTTGTTCACAGGTCAAACCTAGCTATGGTACCTACCTACTTTTTCGTTTTAATTTATTATTATTTAGTTAACATTTATTTATCACATTAATATTTTAAATGACTATGTTAGCAAAATTTTAAAATATTTGACAGGGGAATTGGCTAGGTGTTTAGCGACCCTGACTGCCTTACCGTAGATCGTGACTTCGATTTCCACCCAGGACAAACATTTGTGTGCATGAACATCTCTGTTTCTTCTGTGGCTGGGTGTAAATATATATGTAAATACATAACAATGTATTACATACACAGTTAAAAAGTCTTGTTTTCATAAACTGATTAAGATAAGAAATAAAAATACTTTTCATAATAAAAACCTTTTGTTATGTTATAAAAGAAATATACATGTATATACATACCTACATGTAATTCAATAATCTTTCTTCTAAGAATAAATAATTTCAAAATAAGTCAACACAAGAATAGCCACAAAGTTCAAATGCAACTAATGATAGATTTGAGGTAAGGGGCTCTTTTTCATCTTGATAGAAAAGAGCTTTCAGGAACTTGCGTGCAATGAGCAGTCTGGAAGTCGGATTCCTGTTTTTTACAAAATTTCCGGCGGTGCATAAAGTTCTTTCACTATCAAATTTGTAATGGAAATTTGCTAATATTAGTTTTAAGGCGCTATTTAGTAATAATTATTTGAGAATTCTCATGAATTTTCATTTGATCAAATCGGGTACCCGTGTACCCGGTTCTGACAATGAAATGAAATTATCAAATACCTGGGTATACCCGGATCCGGCCACGAAGAAACATCAGACAGCTAGTGTAATTTTCCTTAAAGAATCGGAGCCCTGCGCTCTCCCACGTCATGAATTCAGGTACGCGTAGAAACGGAGGATATTTTGTTATTATTAAAATCCATTGATTTAGGTAGAGATGGCATAAAATTAAAAAAAAATGTTCTGTGTCTTAAAAATTTTTGGTAAAGACTGTATGAATGGAAATTCATTCTGCGGTTTATTAGTTGACGCCCTACTTTCTATTTATCTACTCGGAAATGCAGGGTACCTATCAACTACTTAGTATGTACAAAGTAGGAATAATGAATTTCAGTAGGTATTGATTAATTCATATTTATGTTGGTGGTGAACAATGTTCACGGGCCAGATGGCTTGTTGGTTAGAGACTTAGTCGTCGCAAATCATGGGTTCGACTCTCATCCAGGACAAACATTTGTGTGCATGAATATGTGTAATAGTTCTCTGTCGATTTAGAAAAAAAACGTAGTAGGTAGGTATATTAGTTATCTAGTAGTAGAGTTCTTATTGCTACATTTCCGCCGAGATGCAGTAGTGCACTTGTATTATTGTGTTTCGGTTAGAAAGGTAAGGGGGCCAGTACAATTACAGGCACATGAGACTTAACAACTTTACGTCTGAGGGACGACAACACATCGGCGATACCCCTGGTGTTCCAAATATCAATAGTTCACATAAAATCAGGTGGACCATCTGTTTATTTCTCGGACAAAGTAGTATATAAAACAAACTGGTTTCCATAGTACAAGCTCTGCTTAGTTTGGGATCAGATGTTCGTGTATAAAGAATGTCCCGTGGGATATATATTAATATTATTTAATATGAATAATAATAACAGATCCATACATATGAAATTGGCGTTCTGTATAGAAAAAGTATTTTTTTATTGAAAATTATATTAAAAAGTCAGTTATCGGTATAACATTTATTTCTTTGCTAAAAAATCGTGGGGGCAAGAATCGATAAAATCTTTGAAGGTGGTTTTGACAGCCTTAACAGAATTAAATTTTTGTCGTTGCTAGATAATGTCCAAATTCAGGGGAGCACGGTGGGTATTGGAGACGTTCTAATCGCAGCCTCTAATTTTGTGAACGTCTGTTATGCAGTGTATGGTCTATCGTTGTGCTGAAGCAGCAATTGACTAGTCTCGGTAGTTTAACGGCTAGCTTTTCCATCATGGTTTGCAATTGTTACCAATACAGGTCTGCCGTGATCGTCTGGCCAGATCTATGGAAGCTTTATTGGATGACACCAGCTCTGGTCCACCAGACACATACCAGTTCAACCATTGTCATGAGCGCAGTGCCGGAATAAGCAAGCGTGGGGCCTGTAGCAAAGGCTTTTGGTCTTTTATGGGTTCCTAAATCTAAAGTGGTAAAAAAAACTATGTGACGTGGATTGTCTTAGTCTGAAAAAGTCTTCATTTCACTTTTTTGTGACATCAAGTAAATTGTATATATCGTCCTTATAAGTTCAATTCTCAAGCAGAGGTAATAACGACGTAATTACATACCTTTAGGCCTTACATTCGCAGGGCCCGTAGCAATTGCTACTCTTGCTACGTAGTTAATCCGGCACTGCATGAGCGTTTCGGATTATCGTACAGGATCCATGTTTCATCAAGAGTACGATACCTATATACAATTTAAAAATCTCCTCGATATCGTGACGGTTGAGTAATGTAACGCAGCACGAGACTCGTGTTTGTTTGTATGCTTCACTCAATTCATGCGCCTACCCATTTTTCGAGCATTTTCACTTTTCCAAATTTGTTTTAAGTGAATTCAAATTGTTTTATCACTCAAAACGAAGCCTGCCGCTAACTCTGGCGTGGATTGCGATGGATCCGCTTCCACGATCACTTTTAATTCTTTATAGTCAACTATGCTATACGGCTGTCCACGGGGTTTGTTCTGTAGGCCAAAATGCCCAGAATGAAAACTTTGGAACCCAAAACGTACAGTGTTTTCTTTTACGGTAGCTTCCCCATACACATCATTAATCCTTCAAGCTGTTTCTGCGGCGCTGGTCCCACGGTGGAACTCGTATTCGTAAATAACCCGGTATTTTAAGTTTTCCATATTGTGAACAGACCGATGTCAAAGCAAAATGAAATGGCGCGAAAGCATACACAAGCCTAAATTTGAATTTGGTATTCATAACCAAAGACCCACCAGACCAACCACTAGATATTTGTGATTCCATTACTAGTATGACGTGTACTTAAATAAGCGCACGATGTATTTGAGTACAAAAAATAAACAATGGAAATCGAACAATATGGCTAACTGGAATGTACGAGTATGTCACAAAAACACAGGGAAAAACACAAGTATAGTAGTACTGTCTAGTCATAAAAGAGAGTCCACTTCCCATTTCTATCGAACCGAAACCGGCTGTGTAACCCCTTGTACTTATGTGTTTGAAGATGATCACCTATAATATAACCGATAATCTCGGTTACGAGTAAGTAGTTTTCCTTATTTAATTCTTTAATAAAAGTATCCACCCATGTTACCGACTCATCGTTGCCAGCGCAGCTTTTTGAAAACGTCAACTGGATAGGAGGCACTACAGCCTACAGACAGACTAGACAGCCTATACTTTTTTTTTTTTGGCAAGGTGGGAAACTCGTTAAGAGTTCGACCCCCGTACTGGGAGAGACGAGGGGATATGTCGGAGTCCCTGCACCTCCCCTTCTCCTAATGAGAAGGGCAGGAGAGGTTTACCCACTAAAAACTAACTTTAAACTACACCCCATCTGTTAAAAAAAATTATTATCGAAAACAGACTGTTCCGTAAAAATTTATAAGCCCCTTTTGGTCAGTTAAAAATGTAAACCCATGTCTATGAATTAAAATTATGGCTCCCCCATAGATAAATTGCTTACATTTAAAACGGTCAAGCACTTCCTTATAAAACAACTAATGGGCCCCGGGAGGGAGGTGCATCCCGCACATGGACATTTTATTCTTTCCTATGAACTTGATTACCAGGCCATTTAGACTCGCACCTCCCATCGTTGACCGACTGATTTCATATTGATATAGGCGTGCGTGCCTTATTTTATATCACCTACGAATATGAGTATTAATTTCAATTTGCTCTAAACTGCATTGTGGCAATTTAAATTATTTTTAATGATTGCTATAAGCGGTTATGGAATGCCATTAATAAAAAATGCCATTAATGGTTTCCGTAGTCAACAAGGAACACGTATAGTTTAGCCATATCCCGTCTGTCATTGTTTAACTCAAGCTATTGGTAGACACAAGTGGTTAAAATACTCTCAGTCAGTCAGTCAGACTGTCAGTCAGACAGGCGATCAGTCAAGGGATTGAACGGGAAGACGTAACGGGACGATTGACCACTTGGTGCGTTGGTAAGGCAGTGTAGGTAATTACTAATTACATCTATGGACCGCAAAAGTTAGTACGCCTAGTTCTGATATAAAATCCCCCTCCTAACCTCCCCGTTAACTCGTCCATTATAAGAGGGGTTGTTAAATAGCTTTAAAGTGTCGATAGACAATATTTGATTCAGGATCCGTTTGCAAAATATTTAGCTTTACATTAGCCATTTTTTTAGTGTCGGTTTGTATCTACCATTAAACCTGTTTTATTAATTTTAAATGCTTAATCTATGCAAATAATTAAAACACATACTTAAGAATTGAAGAGTATAATTTCGTTTTAAAAATATATAGTTCCAGATAATAATAGTGATACATGCATATTTTAGAAATACTACAATAATAGCTAAGTACATATTATGAATTATTAATAATCAGATTACAATAGTGACCTACTTCATGTTCTTTTTATCTTCACAAAATTAGTAAATACTACTTATATACATAGGGCTCTGTTTAACAATCGCCGTAATAATCAAATGGTATAGAATTCCCATCGATTTTAAAACATACATGATTACATAGATTAATATATATATATATTAATAAATATTTAAACTGATTATACAGCGTGTTACAAAACTACCCGTAAAGCCGAAAGGAGGTTAAATGGGGCCTTATAACGAGCCCATTCACAATATTTAAGAACCGTAGTAACGCTGTATAACATACTCCAAAAAATAAATAATACTGATTTTTGTGAATGAAAAATAGAAAAAATATTAAAGTAAACAATGTATAAGTAGGCCTTTCTTTTAAATAATCTGGTTCCCTGACATGACAGCTTACTAGGGTTGTTGGCATTGATAATTAATTATTATTTTACGGGGTATTTTGTAACACGTTGTATAGACATTAAGGTATTCCAGTTTAGTAGGTAACCAGATAACTAAGTACTACACTATTTACTACTTTTTAAATAGACACGTATATACACACCCGGCCACAGAGCAAACAGGCTGTGTAATCTATAAGTACAGGCGGATATGACGAAACTAAATATATAACCTAGTAAGTTTAATACATGGACCAAAAAAATATTTTCATTACTAAACGAAGTTAACCACTTAAACATAAACCCTAATCCTCCGAGACCTTAAATTTATCTTTAGACCACAACACAAACGTTAGATTAGTGGTTATATTTTTCGCTTTTATGTTGAACCCATGATGGTTCCAACCATGGGGCCATGTGAAGAAAAGGTACTTGACTAGGTTCGTTACTCACTAGATTTGATGTCTTAATACAAATTTTCACTAAGAAGTACGTGTATTGGGGACTTTTATAAACAAAGTTTCATCTAACATTAGTAATACATGGAGAAACTTTATAATAACACAAATTATTCAGTTATAATAGTGACCTAAACGTTATTTATTTATATTTCTTATGGCTCTATCTCAAAATCGCCATAATAATGAAATGGGAAAGGGTACTCTTTCCCATTTCATTTTTATGGCGATTAATGGACTAATTGTTAAATATACCCGATTATATAGATACATTACACATGGAAGATATTAACCTGTTGGTTATACAAGAAATTAAGGTCAGTTTAGACCTACCAATAAAACCTTATGAATGATAAGACAATACTTATTATTTAAAATAATTACACTTATTTTATTGAGAAATATTGAAGCCGATGGTTTAGCAGCATCTGTCTCGCTCATCCATACACGGGACGTCACGTGACAGACTTTTGAACGAGAAGAAAAGTTTTAGCAAATATAGCTTAATAATACGTGATAAGTTTATTAGTAATTAAGTTATAATTACAAATGATAAAACTCATGTTAAAAATTGGAGAAGATAATGATTTAGCACCATCCTTCTCGCTCATCCGTACACGGGACGTCACGTGACAGACTTTTGCACGAGAAGAAAAGTTTTAGCACTACACCTTAATAATACAGGCTGAGTATATTAGTAATTAAGTTACAATACACTTTCAGTAACTATCCTAAGCTTATAATATAACAGTCCATTTTATATTCCAGGGTAATAAAAAAAAATATGTTAAAATACTTATAATTATATTAGATACTTAATCAATCTTAATAATGTCAGGATGTTTGACATTCTATCACATTCTTGGATGTTCCATACCTTCGTCGATCAGAGAGAAGAAAAGTAACTTACTATTTCATATTTATGAAGTAAGAAAAATAATTACAAATGGTAAACTTAACTACATATGATAAAAAAGGGCTGATTATCATTACCACAAATGAAGAGTACAATTAATATTTTAAGTTAACTACAGTACAAAGACTACCAAATTGCCAACAATTGATATTTGCTATTGTTTTTGAACTGTTTAGTAATAAATAAGTAGTCCAAGAGTAAAATAAACAGTCAAATAGGTATTTTTAAAATGTTAAATTTAATAAACATGTGATTATACCATAACAAAGAGCATTTACTGAAATGCTACCAATAACTTTTGCCGTATCCCTCAGGATACCGCTGGATTGAAGACAATCCAGCAAAAATCCCGCTAGATTAAAAACAGTGCTGGGTTGCAATCCCTATAGTGGTTACTCTCGCCTTTGGACATACCTATACCTATGCAACACCAGGGGCGTTTGCCAAAGCGCTGTCGACCCTGAGATATGAAGTTGTTGAATCTCAAGTGCCTGTAATTTCACCGGCACCCTTACCTTTCTAACCGAAACACAGTAATACACGTGCACTACTGCTTCACGGCGGAAATGGGTAAGGTGGTAGTACTTCCCCGGGCGAGCTCTGCACTAAGAGTTCTACTACCTTGGTTAGCCAGCACTTCACTCCATATATCAATAAAAGCTTTATTTTATTTTATAGTTTCAATAAACAAATGACTGTCCTAGAAAATTTATTCCGCACGGTTATTTGACCACAAACTTGTAGCGCGTGAAAGCTTGTACCTACTTTAGTAACCAGATAAGTAATACACTACTCTTTAAATACATAAGTATATAGACACATACCCAGATTAACAAACATACATATGTGTGGGTGGGAATCGACCCCACGACACGTCTAATTACATAATCTAGAATAATTAAAATAATTTACTACAAGAAACATTTTATCAAGTTACAATAAATAAGTTTACGAAGTTGAATTTGTGAAGGAAAAGATTTGCTTTCTTTTGTTTTGAAGAAAATTTTAAACCAACTAAAAAATCGCATATAACGGACAGTTATATGTTTATATATTGTTTTATAATTACAAATGATAAAACTACCATTTAACGGTAAATGCTTGTATATATTTGATAATTCATGGAAAAAATAAATGTTTATTTCAAATTAAATAAGAATCTAAGCTGGAGCTGTTCAATTTGGCGGAATCGTCGTACAACGTCGTATATACTTTGGATTATCCGGATTACATAGGAAGAAGTCTCCAATGGACGATGAATAGTTGGAAATTTAGTATTTACATAGAACTTTTTCGGTTACGAGAACCATTCCACCAAATATTGCTAATATGTTATCTAGGTCCTCAGTGCCGTATCTAGCCTAATGAAGGCCCTGGCCACGTTAGGGTAATGGGACTAAGGCTGTTCACACATGAGACACCGGCTACGTCAACTAGACAAACTTTTGCTAACGTTGCGTGTGGATTATTATATATTACAAAATCTCACTGGACACGGGCCGTGGCTTGTGTGTACAGAGCCTAAGACTATGGTATAATATCTCTGAGCGCGAATCGACGCACCTATTCGATCTGACGCATGCGTTCTCTGTAACCTATAACCGTCCACGTTAGCATTCCATTCGGTAATATTGTGGGGCCCCGTGGATCGCAAGGCCCTGGGTACTTGCCCAGAGTGCCAACGGAAAAGAGAGCCCTGAACCTACTACCTAAACTTGAGAGCGATAACTTGCATATAATACAGTGAAACCTGGATAAGTGGGATCTGAAGGGACCCATATATTTTTATCTCTTATAGCGGCATAGAGACTAAATCAAGCTTTTCTCGCCAGTCTCATAGCCTGGAGAATGTTAATTTCAGGGATTTTATTATCTTCTATAGATTTAAGTACAAATTGTACGACTTCTGTTCTCTAGCAATTTTTAAAGTTGTTGACATCACCTTGATCCATATGTTGTTATTTACTAGTAGTATTGGCAGGTAAATACAATAATTATCAACAAACATAACAATATTTTCTATTTTGGGCTTTCATATTGGCGGTTACCTTTTTTCATACAATTAGCGAATAAACGAGGACAGTGATAAGACAATTATAGAATAACCCCCCTTTATCAGCATTGATGATGATTGGATAGAGTAATTGATATTTATAGTTTTAATATTTATTATTTTTATCTCATTTACCAAAGTGTTAAAATTTACAGTAACAGTATATCAATGCAAAAGTTGACCTCATTGTTATTAATTATCATAAACAAAGATTTCTGACATATCCAGGTCCCCCTTATTCAGGTTGCACTGTAGTTGTTTTGCTAATGTATCAATACTGCTAGCGCCACCTACCGCAGCGTCGTAAGTCAGCAGGCCGCTCGGCCGTAATGAAATACATATTGTAACACGTTAATGAAAAAGGATGTCTATACAAATTAAGGCTTATTGTATAATTTACATACCTATCGCAATGTCATTCAATTTAGAGATGATATAATTATAAATGCCTTATACCTTTGCAATTGACAGATATGCGGTATCTGAATTTTTAGGAGCCATCCATAAAATAAGTAAAGATCAAATAAAATAAAAATATAAATTATTAAACTAAAGAGCGCCACCTTTGTAGAAAGTTCCTATGCTATTGCCTCTTTTATCTTTGATTGAAAAATGGGCCATTGTACAGATAAATCGGAATTGTGAATCAGAATCCATTTTGTTCGGATTTAATGATGTTCGTAATGACCAATTAGTGACCAGAACAAAAGTAGGCGTGTAAATGACTGTTCGCTCCGTTCGCCATCGCGATAGGTGTTACACAATAAGTCTAAAACACATCCATGAAGTAGTTACCTCACGCAAATCAAATTAATGAAACTTGTACAAGGCACATAGGAATGCCTAACAGTTCGTTTAATAAACTAACACTGTCGATAAAGAAATTAAAAGTACACATACCTAAATCTATATTATACCGGGCATGTGCCAAAATAACTGATGATTGAAAAATAATAAATTAATAACCACAACTAAGGAACCTACTTACGCGATTATATATTATACACAATCATAATCATTTTACAATTATATCATAACTATATAATATTCATAAGACAATCACATTTCTCCCTTGCCAACGTCAACCTTAAATTTGTAATGTAATATAAAAGCTAAACTAACAATTTCATACATTGGTAGCATAATTAATATACGAGTATATTCATTGTCAGTTTAAAGTCTAAAAGTTATATTAAAATCACTATCATACATACTGTGACTGATTCCCCATAGTTTAAAATTCTACCACTAGATAGACAAGATCTACAAATAGATCGAGAGTGTATATTATAAGTTCAATTGTTTACCCCTACCATGGAAGTACCTACTTACATATTAATTGATTATATGTATATCTAAACTAACATTATAAGACTGTTCATATACATAAAATCTTATGACATACTCGTGAGAAATACACAGTTATTCATTGCTTGACATAGCTTACAAAATTCTATATTATTTTGCCACTATTGAAAACGAGGTGGCCGAGTGATTTGTATAAACCTAGAATCTCTTTGTGTGTCCACCACAGTGAGATTGTAGAAGAATATTCAAGATACAATTTATATTAAAGTAGATAGTATTACATCATATAATATTACTTCTACTTTATAATTTCTTACTAAGATAGCTGCATTCTGATATCACGATATTTGTGATTAGAATAGAAAAGTAGTTATATAAAAATCACAATCATACATTGACAAACCGTTACTGCTTGCCCTTAGACCATTTCTAAACCTAGATACATTGACATTGTTTAATATGACATTGTTTTGAGTCTGTACAAGAGGGCCACTCTGAAAAATTGAGGACTGCTGCATATTAAACATGGCTTCAAATATATACTGCATAAACGCTATCTACTATGACCAAGCTGACTAAAATATTGCTGTCTCTCAAGGACAGCGAGAGTACACCATCTAGTGATTATTTGTTTTCTGGCTAAGTAACAGATGCATTTGCAGAAAACAAATAGTTATTCACACTACTAAGTAATCATACCCTAGCAAGACATCAGCTTAATTATTATGAAATTTCTAAAAGCAACACATTAAGTACAAGACTTATGGCAAGTTGTGATTACCACATTAATAAAATACCTGTTTTTCCTACATCATTTATTTTTCAGTCTTTACCTATTTAGGTTTTTTTAGTATTATCCAATTCCTTGACGACCCTGTTGTAATCTTCTCTTGTTTTCTTACATTCAACTTGCAAATCTTCAAACTGGCTCTGGAAGTTTAAGAATTCAATTTTAAAAACAATCCAATAACTAGAGTCAGCTATCATCATACTGTGTAGGAATGACGATAAAAACTGCAACCCCAACTCATCTTTAGGTTGGGTGTCGTAGGAATAGGTATTCTCCTCAAGCGGTCAACAAAAGCATTCCCAATTTGGGGAGATAGGCAGCCGGCTGTAGAAATTATGCCAAATCTCTTGTAATATCTATATAGTGTATGTACCGAATTTGAAAGGCGCCGCACCCATACAATTTTTCCAATTCCATTGATAATGGTAAAAGGGTCACAATCTTTACAATATATGATTTGGTCATGTTCGATATCAATAGAGATGAAAGTTCAAATCTATTACGAATTGATTTGGTGTAGTCAATTATGGACCTACGTCTCTGTTCTTGAGTTACAGCACTTGCTTGTTCAAATTTTTTAAAAATAATAAAAATTTATTGTTTATGTCTTCTTTCTGGGCTGGAGGTCGTACTCATCTTGAAAACAAATAAAATCCTTGAAGCATAAGGCTATATACCCATCAGGCTGAAACATTAATAATGAAAAGTGCCAAAGAAGCTGCGGTGAATTGTACTCGGTGCACTTGTGCATGTTGGTTGGGATCCCGCATAAGCAGGGCGTAATACCTTTGGATAGTTGTAAAAATAACAAAAAGCTCTACTAAGTCATTAACTTATGGTGCGTTCATTCGGTTCCTTATGACCCTCTGAATAGGAAAAAAATATTGGCAGTAATTCTGCTTAAGGATAGAGCTGTAGGTATATATAAATTTTTATTTTAATTAAATTTTAAATAAAATAAACCATACATTTTTAAATTAACACTAAAACAAAAAAGTATAAATAAAACAACTTGGCTTTGATACATCTTTAAACATAGAGAAAGGGAATGTCCGGGAAATATATTAAAACATTACATACCTGACATATTGAAGTCTGCTGTTTCATGGTAACGCAAGTCTCCATAATCTCTTTGAACCTCTCTTTGTCTGATTCATGGGACTTATGTGTATCGGTTAAGAGTTTATCAATTCTGTTCTTATACTCGGTTACTACTGAAAATGTATAAAGAATACTGTTGATCAATCAAATTAATACATCAATTCTATTCTTAATAAATCTAAAAAAGAATCTGAGATAAATTATGTAAATTTAGCCAATGTAAATAGTCAAGTTTATTTATTGCTTTTTCGTGCCTTGGCCGGCACAAACTCGAGAAATAACTAGATTTGAGATACAAGATCTCTTTATTATAATTACCTAAATTAACTAACTGACTCAGGCGTGACCTTGCGGAAATCCATTGTAAGATGATACAAAACCAAATATCTAGTAACTAACTCCGCTGGATCTCCTTCTCTGTCAAGTCCCAAACAAGGAAACTCAACAGGAAATCGACACGTGTTTCGCTTCTACATGAAGCATCTTCAGACTTAGACCCGTCACTGAGTCGACGCAATAGTACCACAGGCGTATTACCTTTGCCGGACAAAAATTGAAATTTGAAGTTTCCTTGTTTGGGACTTGACAGTTTTTGTATAATCTTACCTAAATTAGCAATTTGGGTAGCAAAACATTCAACTATCCAAAAGACTGTTAAAGGCCGAACATCCAATAAGAATCCATGTTCTAATTCTTATAATTTTATAAAAATATTTTGAATATTGAATAGAAAACCACAAACAAAGCAGCCCCCCAAGCAGAATCTGTCCACAAGTACGATGCATGTGGCAGCCACCGCCCTTTTCGCGCTCGCCATATTGTACCTAGTAAAGTGAGCGTCCAGACAGACATGCGCCACACGACGCGCGGCGCAACAAAGGGGCATGACTACCTTAAAGCAAAATTCGATTCCGAAGCTGCAGAAATAAAACGCTTTTAAAGACTTCTTAGGTTCCTGTACCCGCGCATTAGACATTTAAGCTGTGAAAAATGTTAACATGCGTACTGTAGGTACGTAAAAATTACGATAAGATTATTTTCGATAATTTATATCAGATTATATTTTCCAATACAAATCGGCAGCATAGTACGTAATAGAAATAAAGAAAATATATTACGTGCTTTCAGTGTAGTAGCGTCGTACAAACTGAAAAGCCTACTTCCTATTATCATGAATTTAGTTACCTTGTATGCAATCATTGAACACAGTCTATAAACCTCAAATTGGAATTGAACTACCCACAGATTATTTATGTTATCCTTATGTCTTCACTGATAGATTGAATATTGATTGCTTTGAGGAATCTAAGAGGGGCTTCTGGTTTCCTCCAAGGGACACTCAGGTCGCTAATACTACAGCTGATAACTAAGGTTTACCTGACTTAATTCACCTAATCAGAAGTTGTGGCAACAGAGACGCAACAACATAAGCAAATGGAACTTATACATACCTAGATGGAATACTAACCAAAATCACAAACTGAGAATAGATATATGGTATAGTGCAAACATATGGATCAAAAGGAAAACCACTGGCATCTAATGAACTGGCTATTGGAGTCACAGCTTTCATTGTAAACTAATCTAACCTTTTCAAATCCATTATCAAGCCTATTTGGACGAACGCGCATATATATCATCATCAGCCTATCTCCATCTATTGCTGAACATAGGCCTCAACTATAATATAACTTCGGAGTATCATAATAATGATGCAGCCTACCTTTTATTGTTACAACTGAACTCCTACACTGTAACATTAGGACTTGAAAATACCTAAATTGGAAAATACATTTGCATCTGTTCTACTAGACTGAAAAGGTACATTGTTATGAGCTTGCAAAAGAGATTCCGATAGAATCACCTGACTTATTCGGTGTTAATCCCTCTCAATACATTCCCTTTAATGATTGACTTCTACAGATTCCAGTAAAAACAAAAAGAATTACAAAGTTGTTGCATTCTAATGATTTTTTTTATTTTACATATTAATGTAAAATAAAAAAATATTTATATAATAATTAGCTGTACCTCTACTAAAAATAAGTCAGATTGTTAACTCACTGGATTTTTCACAATGTAGGCATTTAAAATATTAAAGATTATGTTACTTAGATTTTTTTTGATGAATGGATTTTTGGACTAAGCTTGTCTTAAGAATTAATTAGGCTAATTTTCAAGAGAGTTGTACAAATAAAATCTTTTATCTCATTTAATAAGTAATAGGTACTTTTTTTTTTTTAAACTGAGCCTGATCCCTATAGAAACAAATGTTGATTGCACTTACCATTTAATTGATATTTAATAGATGATAGCTCTGACAGACACCTATCTCCGGACCATTGAACATTTTTGTAGCTTTCTTGCAAGTGATTCAAATACAGGTAAATTGTAAAAACAGTACAGAATATAACGAGAAATGCAATTAAAGCCTTTTCCCTAAACTTGGATACTGATAATTTCACCATTTTAGCAATGTACTTAGGGACCCGCCCTTAGTGCTACTCCCTGACCAAATAAAGGATTTTATTGGTACTTAGGGAGTGGTTTGCATAGTGTTTTTAATCTTCACTACGACGCTGATTCAAAACACTGAATGAGGATAGTTTATTTTGCAACTGCAAACCAGTAGTTCATTTCAATTTATTGTCTTGAATTAATGATTTTTCGATTCTCGTTAGACCAAGCCGTAGTAGCAAGCAAGTAGGTACCTAAGTACTAAACTGTACCTATAGGTGCCTATGAAGATACCTAGGTATGTAAACTCTAACTTATTGATTGTCTGAACTTGTGAACTATTCCAACATCTCTTGTCTGTGAATTGCGTAGAGGTGAATTGTGATTTTTAGCACAGACCATAGACAAAGACGGTTTTTGGTGGGAATTTGCGAAATGGTATTTGAATTTGCATACTCTTTTAATTTTGGTATATTCGTGCTATTTTTTAATGTATAAATTAAATGTGATTTTTGTAAATAGTTTAATTTAACCTAAAACTAAGTTATCTACAGCACCACATATTATCTGATTATTTTTATATGTTTGTACTATTTGTCCGATGCTTTCTTTTACTATTTATCCAATAGCAATCAAACTTTAGTGTGCTGTTCTACGTAGACCTGCGAAGGTTTCTGACAAGGAACAGCTAGTAGATTATAAATATTTGTAACAGCGCCATCTTGTAACAAAGACAGTATACGTTTAACCGTAGAACCGGTAGGTGGCGTTACATAGGACATACTAAATAATAAAGGAAAACTATGTACGACAATGTACGTGAAGAGGAAAATTAATTGGGATTAGAAATCCTGCAAATAAAAGTGTCACGGTCACACTTAACATACTTTGGGATTTCGCAGGATTGAGCAGATATGAAGATGGTTTGAATGAAAACACGATCATAGTAGTCATGAAGTATCTACATAAAAAATATTTTTAATTATTGCAGCAGTTGCAAGTAACAATAGTTTGTCAGTAGACATCGGATGATGTCCACTTACAAAGTGCCAAAATATTCATGAAAATATGCACTAAAACCTCAAGGCACAATGCAATTTTGATATATAAAACGATAATAAAGAATATTCTTTAAATTAGGCATAGTTTTTGTGACAATATATAAACAAGTAATTTTCCAAATTTTGGAGAGCAAATTTATTACGTTTGTTAATATAATATTTGGTGAAACTAGACAGTTCGAAGACTCAAATGCCATGCTCTAGCCTAGCTCCCTATACAGAGGTACCTCCCGCTACTTACCGAAATATGCATGGTTGGGCTAAAAGGGCTAAAATATGCAATAACGCCGTAATCAGGGAATTATATGAATTACCATACGCAAATAAAAAAATCCGAAGACTACTTATTTTTCAAAAAAAACTGTACATATAATGGTACCCACTTCGATTGACACTTACATAGATTTATGAAAAGGTAAAGTACTCGTATGCATGTAATGTAAGTACATACTTTCCGCTGACTTATGTACTAATCCCCTGCAAAAAAAACTATTTAGGCACCTGTGCCCACCAATTACCAATGTTTATTATTCTCCAAGTAATAATATATTATATTATAATGTTAATATATATTTTAAGCCCAAGACAGAACATAGAGGCCGCGACGAAACATCCTCGAGTTAGTGTCATTTTCCTTATAGAATCGAGCCCCTGTAAGCTTGCCACAGGTTCAGATTTGACAATACTAGAACTACAAACAACTCACCAATGACATAAAGAAAATCACGCCGGTTGAATTAGAAACGTGACATTACAGATAAATATGTTATTTAATGAAAAGGTATTGTTAAGTATTAGTTACGTAGGTATAATTGATAATCTTTCTGTAGCCGCACGTGTGGCGTCTTTTCATTCTATAAATAATTCTGAACAGGCACAGCTTTGTAAAATGTTTATTATAAAGCTACAGTATGAATTTATGAACAACTAACTGTCTACCACGATTTCACCCGCAGTGATTACAAAAATAATTTTATTAAAGTGAAACTTTTATTAGATCGTCTCAAACTTTTTGGTCTGTGTGTTGCATGTTTGCGTGACGGTCGGCCGCGGAGTAGGGATAAAGTGAAAGGCGCTCGCCAGAGCAGCCAAGGCCAATATTAGTTGGAGATTTAGTCTACTTTTATCATTTCCCATTATCATTCCAATTTTCAAAGTGTAAAATTAAGATTGATAAAGGGATTTTTATACCCTTCATGGAATATTATTCCAATTTTTTTTAGTTAAATGTCTATAATGTGAAAAAGAGTTTAACTTTTACCGTGGTTTCATAAAACCCCACAATCTAATTTTGTAAGAAAGCGTGGGGTGCTTTTAAAGATTTAATCAATATTTGTCAATAAAATATGTATTATAAAAGTCGATCGAGCACCCTACGCTACCTACCATAAATACCACCCTACAATAAAATATAATATTACACTATTCTTAATTTAAATTTATTAAAAATTATTTTCTAGTTTTTAGTTTGGTTTTCTATGAATTGTCGGTTATACCAATAGACATTTGCGATTAGTACCATGCAAAAACGTTTTTATCGCAAACACATTATTTCTATGTATTTCCTATTAGAACTATTAATAGATTAGTGTACCAGGCAATTTATTTTTAATTACAAATGCCCAAAGATCGAATATCAACAAGAGTATTGTCGATTATGTAGGTAAGTAACTACTGCAAAATATCCTACCACCGTTATTATTCATTTATTTATTTTTTTAAGTTACATTTTTTTTACATTTATATACACTTATATTTTTATATTATTATCTTTATAATAGTGATTTATAATAGTGATTTATAATATGATAGTGAACTCCTCTTAAACGGCTGGACCGATTGAAAAATTTTTTTTGTATGCGTTTGGGTGGCGTCCTGGATGGTTTAGACTTACAATTGGACCCGGTAGGTCCTGCAATCGAATTCCTGGATTTTTGTATAGACTTATTTTGATAGGACAACGTCTGTCCGGGCAGTTAGTATTATTATTTCTCTAAATGTCGATAAGTATAGTAAATATATATAAATAGAAAAATAGCACTTTACATAAAGTAACTGGTCAATCTATAAATAAGCCTACAACTGCGTTGAATCTACAACAGCATGTTGAATATGGGGACATAAAGGAAGAACTAGATTGAAAACTATATTTTCATAAACAAATAGTATAGTTCGACAATGAGCTGTATTGGATGTTGTAAGCGCTGGAGTAATGTAAACATTCCGTAATGGTTACTACAGTTAATACCTACGTAACAAGTAAGTAGGTACCTACTCCAATTTCATCGTTCAATTGATACGAGAACATTTCGATTACTAGCGCACATTTTATAGCTTTTTATACAAGCTATGTATATGTTTATTTCCTACTATCGACAAACCATGATTAAGGAATCCTCTGGTAAATCGGATTCAACATAAGTGAATAGATATGCTCTAAAACCACGTTTATAACGTTCAAACTCAAAGCCCTTTAATTAGTTGAGATCTTAGAAACGTCGGTCGGAGCTGTTGAAGTTTTTGGTCATTTAAAGATTTTTATAGGGTTTTGACCAGAAGAGTGACGTCATGGATGGGGCCGCTCGGCAAAAGAGGCGCAGGAAAGCCCATAAGAAGATGGGACGATGCAATTAAAAATATCGCCGGTCCATATTCGACAGAAGTACCCTAACAACGAGACAACTGGCTAACTTTGGAGGGGGCCATCACCTATGAAGACGGGGTTCTTGCCAATAAGAATTAAATAGAATATAAACTAACACTAGCCACTTATACCTACTACTATTATTTTTTCTAAATGCATTCTTAAATTTATTATACTCAGACAGAACAAACAGATATTTAGCGATGAGACTATGCCAAAGTTAACATCATTACCTACAGTTTAAGGATAGAAAGTCACGTCCCACCGCTTTCGTGTAGAAATGAAAACATGAAAATTTCTATAACTGAATGATCTGTCTGATCTATTTTTTCATGATAAACTGGTGAACCGATTTGGATGTTTGGTAAGGAGATAGTTTGAATATCTACTTCACCCTTCAGCTAATACGCACTAAACCTATATTTCAATTCGCCTACTTCACTCATGGACTAATACGCAATAGATCTAAATAGCAATATGCCGATCTTGTGTTAGGTCTAGGCATAACGCGGAATCGGCAGACTGCGTTTTAAGTACTCAGCGACTAAAGGGATATGTTCATGCACATAAATGTATGTCCTGGATGGGAATCGAACCACGACCCGCGACGTGGTGTTCAGGGTCTTTAACCACCGAGCTAACTGTCCGTCGATTAGGAAGACTTTGAATTTCTTGAAACTAGCAAATTTGGGTGCGTTTCCCTTAGGTACTGCTCCTTATTTTCATTCAATATTTCTCTCAAAGAACAGTTTTACTCTTGGCGAGCCAATTGAACGTGGTATAACAATATATGTACTTACTTATAGGTTCAATATATAACGTTTCATTCAGTGTTCATTAATTGATGGAATTGCAAAGGCACATAAAGATCACAATTGATTGTGTAATGCAATTTTGTCATGTTAGTGTGTGTACTGTGTGGCATCTTGCTTCCTATTGTATATTAGTAATATTCAATAGCAAGGTTACATAAAAACGTAATATTCATTATTCATATAAGATTGTGAATGATTTGAATAATTAAATATTGCTAAATTAGTCTTGTCTAAGATGCCCGTATGGACAGCGTAAAATGAAATTTGAAAGAATATGATTTTTTTATGGGACAAAGGTGTTGGCCTCTTACACCTTTACGCGGACAATTTCGGCGGAAGCAGATGGCTATAGAAAAATAATCTTTCGTGCTATGGTTAAAAATTAACCATAGAGTAAATTTTTCTATAACACTCATAACTGTCAAACGAGCCTATACAATCTTGAAAATAGGAATGCTGACTGACATGTCAAATTAGCAACTTTTTATTAAATGTCAAAACGAAAAAATGTATGGAGTTTTGTATGAAATAGGAAGTTGTGACGTCATAATTGTACAGCATCAAAAGATCTACTCTTTTGGTTCCGATTGGTACTTAAAAATCATATGAATTATAAAATGTTGATCACATTTGATGTAACCGTCTATATTTGTATGTTCAATACACTACTGGCTAGTGTTTGATTATTTATCTTGAATATAGGATAATTACCTATTATAAAAACGATATACATTTTTAAACTATTAGTCTTATTAAAGCTGCCAACCGTCCCCATTAGGGGGCCATGGTTTATTAAATCAACAACAGACAAGCACAGAATATGTAACAGTACCAGCGTAAAGCCTTGACAACACATTTGATTCGTGGATATGCAATAATTTATAACCGAAATCAACATAATAATCGTGTAATAATATAATATAATATTATACTTAATAAAAATATTACCTCATTAAAAAACGATTATTAAAAGGAATTATATTAAAAGGAACTTCTAGTACTCTATGGACTATACTAAGATATTTACATCATAGATGGTACTACATCTGTATATACAGGGTGACTGGTGAGATACTTTCAATATTTGAGGATGTGATAGTTGGCGATCATAAATGATGAAAAAAAAATAACATTAAAAATTAAAATTAAATTACTTCTTAGTAAACTTAGTAAACAGTACACCGAGAGTCCCGTATTTACCTGCGTAATACTTGGATACGCGCAGCGCGCTATCAACACAGAATACATATTACGTACACTGTACAGCTGTTGCCTACCTACATCAAGACCTCTCCCTATGTACGATCCCCATGAGCATGATCTGTTTTCCCTTCATACTTTAATCCTGGCTTAGAACAGGCAAAAATACTTAGGTAATCACTAATTTGTTGACTAAATAAAGTGTAAAATGTAGACAATAGAATTTGAGACAAGGTTAAGTCTACAGAGCCACTGAAAAGTTCAAGAACCTTGGTATTTTCGGCGTATTTAAAAAATGGAATCATATCTATGTACAACGATTGAATTTAATTAAACTACCTACCTACCTTCAAGTTGTTTAAAATGCGTACCGCCTCGTGTGATGCATAGTTCGGCACGTTTACACATATTGTCTTTAACGCGATTTAAAACGAACGGATCACCTTGCAAACTATCATTAGCACGCGTATCCGCAGGAACCATGTCCAGGTACTCTGCGTTTTTGTATTGATTGTTGTTTGCGCTTACACTAATGAGTCGATGCGGTGATATTGTAGAGGTAGTGGGGTTGAGGGCGGGGTGAGGGGGGGTGTACTAGCACGTGCCGCACGTGACTAGATCAACTTAAACAACAAACACCGCGGCGTGTTAAGAGAGTATAATATCCACATTTCACTTATTTTTAGAGAAATTTTGGTCAAAAATTAAGCACCTAATTTTAATACATCATTTTAACGAGAATTGAGTACCGAGTACTCTCCATAAGTATCGAAGGTATCTCACCAGTCACCTTGTATATAACAAGGATGTTTGTATGTTTGTACCCTATGCCTGTATCATTTATTTCATAGCGATGACACTTTAGCGAGTGGTTCTACGGTACGCCTGCAAAAATAAAAATGTCGCATATCAATTATCAACACGAGCTGGTTCAAATTTGTTCTAGAACAAATTATAGTGCTCTATGATGGCGGTGCAGCGACGAATACCACTACCCTAACTCATCTCTAGTGTGTCATAAGAGCCGACTAAAGTGTACCCTTTAGTCGGGTCTTATGACTTTAGCCGATGATCACGTAATACCGTGCACCAAGACGTCAACAAAAGCAATTCCACAGAGGGATGGCTACAGTCTGGCGCCCGGCCGAACAACCTCTGACAAATATATTGTACGTAATGCACCGAATGGACAGAAAGATTATGTATTGCGCCGTCCCCAATTTATGGGGAACATGGTAAATGATGATGTACTTCTTATATATGTACCTATAGATCACATTTCAAAACTATTATCAGATGCCCGATTTTTAGCAATAGTATCTACTCGCTACTAAAATTATGAAATCTATTTTTGTTTTAGTGACAACTTCATAAATATAATTGATAATTGTAAGGAACACAAAAAGTAGGATTATTGAAATTTTGTATTTCAATAAATTGGAATCACTTGAAACTTAAGTTGTTTTGACCTTCATAAGAGCCCTTCAAGGGCCCAAACTGTGTAAATAGTTCTGACTTTGAATATAATTAAGACAAAACTACTTTAACACGCGGTAGTTTACTGTAAGGAACTATTCTTCCATGGTCTTGTTTTACATGATAATAGCATTCATTTATCAGAGCAGCCAATGCATGAAGGACAGATCATATTGAATGTGGCTGTCACAGCAGCCGCTTCTGTGATTTTGACGAGTGACCTTATTCTAAACACTTTATTACTTATTATCTCCCCTTTAGTTCATATTCTACCTCTGTGCTGAATTTCATCCAAATCCATTCAGCAAATGAAGCATGATAAAGTCACAAACATTCTCATATACCTACACACTCCTTAATATTATAAATGTGAATGTAAGATTGTTTGTTACGCTTTCACGCAAAAACTACTTAACCGATCATGAAACTTTGTACACATATTCTTGGAGGTATTAGAAGGAAGAAAGGATACTTTTTGTGCCGGGAAAATGTTACATCCCTCGAGAACGCGGGTGAAACCGTGGGGGACAGCTAGTTATGACCACAACTGCGTACGCGTGATAAATGTAAATTAGGTTATTTTTTTTTTATCAGCCTATAGGTATGTTTATTCAAGCTTCGTTCCAGTTTCCTGTAAAAAACCCCATTAATATTCGTCTTGTGTTATTGGAGATTAGTGTCGCCTAAAATCCCCAAAATCAACCACAATCATTTTTCGCTAATAGTTTTAATATAACGGTGCAACGTAGTTACGTTAAAGAATAGAATAAGATAGAAGAAGAAGATAGGTGTTTCTATGAATGGGGTAATATCTGTAATGTCAAAATTGTTTAATAAATTAAAAGTTACAATATAACTGAATAATATGGCTAATGAGGCCTTTACCCGAGGAGGGAATCTTGCAAGTGGAAATAGTAATATTATTTCAACAAACATTATTTGTTAATCACATACATCATTAGCAATACACATAAGCTCCGAACCCAAGTCAGCCGTTGCAGGGACAATCTGTGCCGATGGGGTTACAGCACAAGCAACCAGTGCACTTGCGGCGCCTCCCCTCAGACAATGGCACATCTATTGTCGTGCTCTGTGCAAATAATAATACATCATCATAATCATTAGATTCATTACATTCAAGTTATATTAAATTTTGTTATGTTAGAAACTTGCGTGAAAAAAAAGGCATTTTTATTTTTTATTTTCATTTATAACATGGCTAATAAATAGCTTTTTAATTACAAATATCTATATTAGTAAATGAAACCGGAAGAAAAAGCTAACTTCAGGGCGAGCCACCTGGGTTATATTATTATCTCAACCTATCTATTATTATACATAGACGATAGGTACTTAGAGATAATAGATAATTGATACGGATAGCAAAAGTCATTGACAATGATTTCTAAATGCGTATAATTAACGCCGCTGGCGCCACAGTGTCATGTTACAGACAATAACTATTTATTGGCAAGAACATATTTATATTGTAAACACAATATTGTTGGGAAGTCAAGGTCAGAAGTTTCGAGGCTTACCACCTGCCACCAGGTGGGATTGTGGTCAACCCTCCATTATTTCGCGAATTAATAAAGGCAAACAGTTACGACTGTGACGTAAGAACGACGCACATACCTACTTACGCTTGAAATGTGACACTATTTAACATTAATTCTAAATAACGTCACAATGCTAGACAATGTCAGGTTAGTGGTCAATAAATACGTCACCATTAAAGCATTTGTCAAGTGCTTTCAGAACACGACGATTTTAATTTGTAGATAAAAATTCCGCCTGGGGAGGAGGGCACATTTGCCCACATTCGATAATCACACAATATCTCAAAAACTCGGTATTCATTTTGAAATATCTATCTCAGTTAGAATACCTACCTATCTACACGCTTTAATGCACTGGAGTTTTATATTCCCTCCGTTTCATGTCCACTTAACTAGTTTATAGCTGTGTATAGCTGCTCTCAATTCAATTACAGGCACATGAGACTTAGCAACTTCACGTCTCAGGGTCGAAGCATCGGCAATTTCCCTATTATTGCAAATGTTCATAGGCAGCGGTGGACTTACCATCAGGTGGACCGTCGACTTATTTGTGGCCCTACTTGACCCATTAAAAACGTACCAAATTTCATCAATTGTGACAATAGTCAATAATATAATAATTATAATTCATCGGCTATGAACCCTTCATAGCTTTTACGTGAAGAAGTACGCATCATTGACTTTGCTAAGACCGCTAATTGGTTTCTAAATGGTTATAATCAATTCATTTGAATTTATCATTTCAACTGAAAGCTGAATTAGCAGAGGTGTTATCCATAGTCAAAGACACAAATCTGTTTTCGCAAAAGGAACGTAGTTATCCCAAGGATTATGGGCATAAAGTCTATTTTTAGAATAAATGTGTTGTTTACGTATAACTACGAGTAAGTAGAGTAAAGAATCAGGTTGCTTCATATTGGCAGACTCCCCATCCCCTACAAGGCCGGGAATCTATAGTACTTTCGCCTCTGACGTCATATGGCAGTCAGACCTGGAGGCGCCAGGATCATCGATTCGACGGTTCAGTTGTGTTCATTCAATGCCACTGTCTGTCTCCTTAGCCTCCTCCTCCATCGTTTGACCTTTATTGAGATGCTGTAATGGGGGTGCATTGTTAATGGGTCAAGGTGCCATGTTAAAAATGACCTGCTTTTGATATTACGCTATAAATGAAGTAGGGTAGTAGTCTATATTTTTATCTTACGTATTCATATTCTTTTATTAGCATTTAACAAAGTATCTAAGATTGTAAGTTAGGTTGAGTTATAGATTCTGTCGGGTACAGCAGTAATTAAATGGTGTGGGAGATAAAGTAAGATAGAAAAAATACTTTACTAGTATCTGAACTGAGCTTGTATTACGTTTATTAATACAGTTTGTATTTATCAAAATCAATTTTGGTAGAATTTTCATAAAAAAAAATGTTATTGTATTTAATCATGTTTTTTTTAATTATTTATAGTTGTCAGTAGGCCTATAAGCAGGTAGATGGTCCACCTAATGCTAAGTGCTCACCGCCGCCTATGGGCATTTACAATCCGAGAGCCATCGCCAATACGTGGTCGACGGTTGAAACTCCCAATCGTTAAAAATATGTTAATTGGTTAATGAAAATGTGTATTAAGAACTTAAAATTTAAGAATTTATTTATATTTTACACCACTTGGGCCTACAAAGAGGCTGACGGTCTACTTAATAGTAAGTGGTCACCGCCGCCCATTGACATTTGGAACACCACCATCCCCGATGCGATGTCTGACTGAGACGTGAAGTGTCTCATGTGCCTAAATTTCAGTATATTCCATTTATTTATTCCATTTAGTTCATCGCGAATCAAAACATCTCACAAGATCGCGGTAGCAAATATTTTTACGTATTTCTTGTAGTTGGCCTCACACGTGATTACGTAGTTATCAAAAAGCTAGTGTCCTTTCCTTACAGCCCCCTTATTCAGCTAATACAAACTTCGTCGGCGAGCCGCTTCACGGAGGCCTCGGAGAGCTTATCTCTGACGTGATTAGTAGTATTAGCGTAGTTAGGGAAAGAGCCAGATCTCGGAGGCCGCGACGAAACATCCTCGAGTTAGTGTCATTTTCCTTACAGAAACGAGCCCCGGAATCGAAGTTCAAATCAGGAGAATTAGTTTGTGTAATCGAACTTATTGATCTTCACTATTAAGAAGTACCAACATATGCTCGAAAAACAAAAGGGTGTAAAGTAGGCGCATAGGTAATCCAATCTTTATGGTCATGCAGATAAGACTGCAAATAACACAACTATGACTGACTAGGCACAGAATAGTGTTAAATGACGTATTTGATTGCGTACACTATATTATTTACATTAGATTGTTATTAAATGCAATTGCATATATTTTTTTCGCTGACTCTATTGAGTATCGATGTCCCATATGAGCGCTTTGTCGACAAGAATATTGTATTGAATCGTTAAAGTGGCAGGGATGAACTCTATTTGAATTTGAACTACTTTGACAATAAATAATTATATTATAATATTTATTTTTGTGTAAAATAGCGTTTTTCAAAGGCACATTTATTTATATAAATAAACAATACTTGCTTTTTCAATAGTACTTATTAAATATATTGGACTTATTCTACTATATTGTCCTTCACTGTAAATAGTGATTATAATTAAATGGTTTGCTCATATTATTGTTTACAAGCTGCCCCCCGAGGTTTCACCCGCGTTCCCTAGGGATGTAACTCCAAGAATATGTGTAGAAAGTTTCATGATGATCCGTTAAGTAATTTTCGCGTGAAAGTGGAACAAACAAACTTACATTCACATTTATAATATTACTAGCTGCCCGGACAGACGTCGTTCTGTCCAAATAAGTCCATACAAAAATGCAGGAATTCGCTCGCAGCGCCACCTACCGGGTCCAATTGTAAATCTTAACCATTCTCGAATCTCCACGAACACACACAAACAATTTCATCAAAATCGGTCCAGTCGTTTAGGAGGAGTTCAGTCACATACACACGCACACAAGAAATATATATATTAAGATAGCTGTCCCGCGCGGTTTCACCCGCGTTCTCCAGGGATTTAACATTTTTGTAGGGTAAAAAGTATCCTATATTACTTTTAATACCTCCAAGAATATGTGTACCAAGTTTCATGATGATCAGTTAAGTAATTTTCGCGTGAAAGCGTAACAAGCAATCTTACATTCTCACTTATAATATTAGTAGGGATAATATATGATAATAGAGGTATAATACATTCTGAAATCAAAGGATCATTCTATCACAAATTAAATTCATGTGTCTACAGAGCATTGTTTTTCGTCTGTGATCTGACTTGCAAAATTTTTTTTTCTTTACTTAGACATATGCTGTCGCAATTTTTTTGTAGATATTTATATGTCCTGCAAAGACGTAGTACATTATTTTTTTCTATAATCAATATTTTTCGCAGCGCACGCAATGTAAGCAAGTTTTATGTTAATTTTTTCACACCTTGGGTTGCATTATTGGAGTTTTAGTATGGATCCCTATCTTTTTAGAAAATTTTATATTTAACTATGTTCACCGGAGATAGTGTAGCTTTCCAACAGTGAAATAATTTTTCAAATCGGTCAAGTAGTTTCTATTCATTGCAAACAATTAAACAAAAAAACAATCAAATCTTTCCTCTTTATAATATTAGTGTAGATAAAGGTTTCGCCAAAACAATTGCTTAAAAAGTTTATAAGCGATATTCAATTCCTTTGTTTGTGTCGTGTGAATTTATCCACTTGTCTACTAAGAAAATATAAAATTAACCTAATTGGTAAGGAACGTTTCTTTTCCGGTCTGCGACAAATGACAATATCACCCTGTGTTTACTTGTTGGTATTAAATGGTATCTAATTGTACCCTGAAAGTGCTACGATACAATGCAATAGGTAAGCAAGAATTTAAACGTACAAAGTAACATTATTGGAAACAAAACAACTTCGTAAAATGCATTAGCTCACTCTTGCGTCACGTTCTAAGACAATACTTAAATAATAATTTTATTAAGCCTAGATGTACACAGTCGTCTGTTTGTTTGCGATGACTCAAGAATGGAGTGACCGGACGAGAGTTATTATGTACTTTTAAATGATCTTATAGCGAAATTAGCAATGAAATCAGCCGTTCTGTAAGTAAACTGCGTCTTGGACCCTATGGCAGAGATTAGAGGCCGTGCGCAGCGGTCTCCTCACCTGTCCCCTTATTCAACTAATACAAACGAGAGTTGGCGAGCCGGCGTAACGAGGCCTCGCAGAGCTTACCTCTCACGTCATTGTAGAGTTAGCGAAAGGGACAGAGCATAGAGGCCGCGAGGAAACATCCTCAAGCGTGTGTCATTTTCCTTACAGATCCGACGAATCCTTCCCAGTTATCGAAGTAGAAACATTTTTTCAAATGGATAAAGGTGTTAAACTAATGGGTCTTACTGATAGCTCCTTATAAAGCAAAAGCATAGAGACGTTTCTAAAATTAACATTACGGAGTCACATGTCAATCTGCCAATATGCCAATCAGCCAATATGAAGCAATTTTATTCGAAAAATGTTAGTTTGGTATAGAAAACCCAATATTGGCACCACAAAGACTATAAACAATTATATATTAATATTTTTTTAGCACATTCTTTACCCTACACGCTACACCCGGCCATCTTATCCAGAACTAAGTAGAACTTGTACTATGGAAACCAGATAACTGATATACTACTTTGTTTTTCTAAATACATTATTGTAAAGATATTTATACCCATTAATTTAATAATTGAGTCAGAAATAGGTATATATATATAATAGTATATATGTATATAATAGGTATGTATCAAATTATAAATTAAACCAAAACGGCTTAGAACTTACCTAAAAGTATCTCAATTCTAAATGAATCATTGTTCTATTTATATTTGATTGATGTGCCACACCCATATTATGACAGAGTAACGTCGCATTGAGGAATATTCCATTACGTGAATTTACGTGAGCTAATTACTTGGCGTTAAGATTTTTCTTTTTTTTTTGAGTTGGCAACTCGCTTCTGAACCCAACGACGAAAGGTGAGACCACCCACTCGTTGTCTTAGTTGACAATTATACAGAGCAGTAGCCAAAACTTTAAATCTACTTTGTTTTCTTGTCGCACATAAAACTATAATATAATTTGAGTTTTACAGCCCGTTCAACATGTTTACAAACTCTGACATTGATCAATGAAGTCATCTGTAGTGGTCTGGAAGCAGATCAACTTCTATTCATTAAGATTTTAATGAGTTTTCATTAATATGTTGTGTCTCGTTCAATCATGTTCGCATCGGTATTATCTGCTAGGTGTCACATTGTGACGTCGCACTTATACATTATAAATTTTGCTATATTACAATACGCTTAGCTAAATTGTATGATGGATCCACTCAATACTAACATTGGTGTATCTTATGTTATAACTATCTGTATCAAATCTTTGTAATCCAATTAGGAAGTTGCGAATCATTCCCAACAGAAGTATCTTTGATTACTTACTGGGAATTCTCGGCGTAAGTTTTCTTAAAATGATTTCTGAAATAAAGCTATTTATTTTTTATTATTTGTTGTCCAAGTTTCATACAAATCCGTTAAGTAATTTTTACGTGAAAGAGTAACAAACAACCATAAACCTATGTATCCATACTCATAAACTTTCTCATTTATAATATTAATACATGTCCTCGGCGTTTTTACTCGCGTGCTGGAGGAATGTTACATATATACTATAATATATCTCTGCCAAATTAGGTACCTACATCTAGTACCATTCAGCAGTTCTGGCGTGATAGAGTAACACACATCCATACATCCAAACTTTCGCATTTATAATCGTAGTTAGAAGATCAGTAGAATTATGCACATACAACTTAGGCCGACTAACAGGCAGACGGTCGACCTGATGGTAAGTGGTCACCGCTGCCTATGGACATTTGCAACACCAATCGCCAATGCATTGTCATCCCTGAGACGTAAGGTTGTTAACACCCATATTCTAAGACGTTTCCACAGACGTCACTCCACTCCAACTCGACTGAGGATACCTTAAGCATTTTCTCAAGGAATTCTCAAAATTGGTATTCTGTCATAACTTGAGCAAAACTCGAGGAATCCCGACTGATGTCGAATCGAAGTGTAGTCAAGGTAACATGTCATTAGTTACGTCATTCTATTATAGATAAAAAAATAATCAAATAAAATAATGAGCTTCAGTAACTGTTTACAAGCAATAAACTTCCTTAAGGTTGGTCGCGACGTACGTTGAAGTTGGCAGTTGTTTCCTCACCTCGAGTAAGGGAAAGCGTCGAGTGGAGGAGATTTTTGTAACTATGAATACTTAAATATCTTGGAGTGACGTTCAGTGGAGTCGAGGAATTTTTGAGGAAACGTCTTAGAATATGGGTGTAAGTCTCATGTGCCTGTAATTTCACCCCCCTTACCTTTCTAACCGAAACACAGTAATACAAGTGCACTACTGCTTCACGGCGGAAATGGGTAAGCTGGAAGTACTGCCCCGGATGAACTCTGCATTAAGAACTCTACTACTACTAAGGGCAGACCATGGACAGTGTGTATGATTCCGTAATTATACCTATGTCTTATACATAAGTACAAAGTTATTATTTGGGGTTGTTAAAATGAATCTGTCATTTTTGTTGAAAGTCTTTTTATTTTATATGTTTTCAGTAACCTTTTTTCGGAAATTTCCACCGCTTCGTCAAAAATTTGAAAATACCGAACCTCGGTTTTAGGTACTTTGGCTGCGGAAACCTAAATATAAGGTATATATCACTGCCTTTTGCGATACTTGTGTCGACAAGTAGATTTAAGTTAAAAAAAGTTGACAGCCATATATGGAAATATTCGCGCTTCAGTCAAAAACAAATCAGTTGAAATAAAATTGGTTACCTATTGTTTATCTTCTTCAGTCCAACACACGGTGCATAAATGACTGTTTTAAGACTGTGTTTACGACACAAACATTGCATGTCTTCTGTTTTGATACGCCAAAGTACTAATTTACGAAATTACAACTTACCCGACACCATTTCTAAAGAAAATTCTAGAATTTCGAATACATAAGTGATACATTTTCGTTGCCCTGACAACTCCTTGTAGGTATATAACTATAATAGCAACTGGCGCCTTAACAAAAATAAAAACTTTTTTCTTCGATGGGCTATGTTCTTGGTTAATCATTTTATTGAATATTGTGTAATATTTATGCATAAAGTATGTTAAAGTAAACATTTAATATTTTGACGGGCCAGTTGGCTTGGTGGTTAGAGACTGCCAAACCGAAGGTTGCGGGTTCGATAACCATCCAGGACAAACATTTGAGTGCATAAACATGTCTGTTTGTTCTGTGTCTGGGTGTAAATATCTATATAAGTATGTATTTAAAAAGGAGTATATGTAGTATATAAGTTATCTGGTAGCCATACTACAAGCAGTACACTATGCTTAACTTAGGATCAGGTAACCATGTCTGAAGAATGTAGGGATTATAGGGAAGAATAGGGGATTAACCCCAACAGGCCACACGATCCCAAATATTGATTTCTGGCCGAAACTTATCCATCTTCGATTACAAAAACCCTTATTAAATATTAATTTCAATACAAATCTTGAATAGAACTCATTTAGAGGATAACAAGATATATCTATTTCCTTAAGAAGAACGTTATTCCGTAACGACGTAAAGAAAGGACAAACAAACACACATTTCAAATTCTAATAATTAATAGGATTAAAGTTATATGTAGGTATCACTACATTTACCCATTATAGGTAAGCATTTTAACTAAAATTACGAAATTCAAAACAATAGAGTCGTATAATAACAAAAACAATTAATATTACGGCATAAGCGCTGGCTATGCATCATTTTACACCGGAGTAAAGAATGCATGATTAATCGAATTATATTAGCACAAGAAATGTGCAAGTCGTATTTCCAATAGTGGGTATAAAACATGATTCCACATGATTCAAAAAATTCAAAATTCAAAACCATTTATTCAGTTTAGGCCTTCGGAGGGCACTTATGAAGGTCAAATTTAAAGTTACTGAAGCTACAACCGGTTCGGAAGTCAGCCTTCAACTGAGAAGAACCGGCAAGAAACTCAGCAAGGTTACATTCTTTTTTATTTTATTAAATTCTTTTTTATCTATTCTGGCTTTCTCTTTTTGGCTGGCTTTTGGGGGGGGAAGTCAGGGTATGGTCTTGGTGGGAATCGCTGTGGGTGAGAACAGCATTGCCTACAAAATGCCAAGAAACCATCTGCTGTGTTAGTGGCGGAACACCGAATTTAAGCAGAGCCCTGGCCAGTCCGAGTCACCTCACGTCCCCGTCGTCCCTCCTGGGAACTGCTGCAACCGCGTAACTATGCGGCCGCCACCTCCACGTGCAGCTGAGCTAAGGGTGCAGGGCGAAAGGCGAATCTTCTGCGCCTCAAAACAGAATCAGCCTCACTAGGGAGGATACCCGAACAAAACCGAGCACGCCCACAGGCTCGAAGGTGGCAGCCCCGCCAGTGGGATAGGGTATAGTGGGCTAATCACTCGCTTACCCGAACCCCAAACAGATTCCTGAAACCGAAATAGTACGAAACCGGACCGATCATACTACGACAACCTTTGGCATGAAAATACGGACACGAATTGCTTATTGGAACGTGCGAACACTCAGCGAGGAGAGCCGACTAGCCCAAGCAGAAGCAGAAATGCTAAGATACAAGCTGCAAATACTCGGTCTCAGTGAAGTGCGCAGAAATGGATTCGGGGAACTGAGAACGTCCAGGGGCCTTACTTTTCTTTACTCCGGGAAGGAAGATGAAGAGGACGCGCGTGAAAATGGCGTGGGATTCCTCCTTTCTGACGCTGCGAAGAAGAGCCTGCTGGACTGGACACCCATCACAGACCGAATCATAACAGCCCGGTTTAACAGCAAAGCCCGCAAGATAACCGTCGTTCAGTGCTATGCGCCCACAAATCTGGCATCAGAGGAAGACAAGGACGATTTCTATAGTGCACTCAACCTGACCCTAAAGAACACCCGCAAGCAGGACATAGTTATCGTCATGGGGGACCTGAATGCCAAGGTTGGCACAGACAACGACGGCTGTCAAAGACACATGGGCACACACGGGCTAGGAGTCCAGAACGAGAACGGGGAGAGATTTTTAGAGTTCTGCCAAGACAACGACCTTACCATCGGAGGCACTTTATTTATTCACGGAGACCACCACAAGTACACATGGAACTCACCCGATGGAGTCACCAAGAACCAAATCGACCACCTTGCCATCAGCTCCAAATGGCGCTCATCACTGCTCGACGTCCGCAACCGTCGAGGCGCGGATATCGACAGTGATCACCACCTAGTCGTAGCTGAGGTGCGGCTTAAAGTAGCTGTAGCTCGAGCTGCCAGCGCAACCACCAGGTTAGGCAAACGATTTGAGATCAGCAAACTGCGGAATCCAGACACGCCTTTAGACTCGAGTTGCGAAATCGCTTCGCCGCCCTCGAAACGGACTCTACTAATACTGTTGACGCGGAGTGGAACCACATCAAAATGGCCGATACAGAGACCAGCTCCGTCGTCCTCGGACACAAATCATCTACACGTGAAGACTGGATGTCACAGACAACTTGGAACCTCATTGAAGAAAGGCGCCAGCTCCATCTTCAACTCCTTGCAACCAGCGATGTGGCAGTGCGCGAAGACCTAAAGCTGTAATACAGACAGATTCGCAGGAAAATCTACCGCAGTACCCGTTATGACCGTCGAGTATGGACTAATGGTGTTGCGGATTGCGCCCAACGCGCTGCCAACTCCGGCAATCTCAGGGAGATGTACAAGGCGACGAAGGTCTTGGCCGGAAATCGAAACCAAAGGAAGAAGAAGCCCCTTAAAGACAAGAGAGGCCAGCTAATTGTGACATCGGAGGGACAGCTTCAGCGATGGCGGGAGCACTTTGAGGAGATCTTCCGAGTCCCAAACTACCCCGTTGCTACGGCGACACCTGCTGCCAGCTTGCCCGTACAAAGCCTGGACATTGATGTGTCTCCCCCTACAGGAGCAGAAGTAGTGAAGGCCATCAAAGCACTGAAGAACGGGAAAGCCCCAGGAGTGGACCTCATCACAGCGGAAATGCTAAAAGCTGACATCTCCACCGCTGCGAACGCGCTGACGCCTCTTTTGAGGAACATCTGGTCAGCCGAAGAGTTGCCCGATGACTGGAACAAGGGCCTTCTTATCACCGTACCCAAAAAAGGAGACCTCAGCGAATGTGGCAATTGGAGAGGCATCACCTTGCTCTCGATTCCTTCTAAGGTGCTCTGCAGGATCATCCTAGATAGGCTGTCGGGGGCCACTGAACCTCTCCTTGGCAGAGAGCAAGCTGGCTTCCGACCCAACCGATCGTGCACGGACCAGATCAACACCTTGCGCATAATTCTCGAACAGGCATCAGAATGGTAGAGGGAAATATACCTGACCTTTGTGACACGCTGAGATGGCGCTGTATCTGGGATCGGCTACGTGAAATTGGAGTCCCCGAGAAGATTACCAACATAATTAAGGCCATCTACGGGAAGTATTCTTGTAGAGTAACTCATGACGGCCTCGTCACGGAGGACATACCGGTCCATGCGGGTGTACGCCAGGGGTGCCTTCTTTCACCTCTCCTCTTCCTTGTCGTCCTGGATGGCATCATGAATAACACCACCAACAGCAAGCGCCGTGGCAAAGAGTGGGGACTGTCCAACGTCTTGGAAGATTTGGACTATGCCGATGACCTATGCCTATTGAGCCACACACGCGCAGACATGCAAGCCAAACTGGACGACATACAACGAGAAGCTCTGGAGACGGGACTTAGGATTAACACCCGGAAGACCCAGGAAATGAGGTGCGGAGCGACAAGCTCTTTGCCGTTGCTCATCGGCACAGAGGGGGTGAAGAGAGTCCAAAAATTTACCTACCTCGGTAGTGTAGTGTCGGAAACAGGAGGGACCGAAGAGGACACCGCTTTGAGAATCGCCAAGGGGAAGGCAACCTTCGCACAGCTCCGTCCGGTTTGGCAATCGCGGAAACTGACTAGGAGAGTTAAGCTCAAGATATTCCGGTCCAGCGTGAAAACTGTGTTGCTGTACGGATGCGAGACGTGGAAGGTCACTAAAGACATCACACGCCGGCTCCAGGTCTTCACCAACCGCTGTCTTCGCCGAATTCTCGGTGTATACTGGCCCGACAAAATCTCGAACGTAGACCTGTGGGAACGCTGCGGTGAGACCCCGATTGACCAACAGATCAAACGCCGCAAGTGGAACTGGATCGGCCACACGCTCCGAAGGGACCATGATCACATTCCAAGGCAAGCCCTAGACTGGAATCCCCAAGGAAAGCGGAAACGTGGCCGCCCAAAGCAGACCTGGCGGCGGACGATCACTGCAGAAGCGAAGGCGATAGGAATGACCTGGAGCGAAGTAAAGCGCGAAGCCCAAGACCGTTCGGGATGGCAACGTACTGTGGACGCCCTCTGCCCCATCCAGGGGACATAGGACATTAAGTCAAAAAGTATTCAGTTTAGGCCTTCGGAGGGCACTTATGAAGGTCAAATTTAAAGCTACTGAAGCTACAACCGGTTCGAAAGTCAGCCTTCAACTGAGAAGAACCGGCAAGAAACTCAGCAAGGTTACATTCTTTTTTATTTTATTAAATTCTTTTTTATGTATTCTGGCTTTCTCTTTTTGGCTCGCTCTTTTTGGCTATTTTATAATATCAATTTTACATATTTTTATATTTAACAATTACAAAATACTTAATAAAGCTAACATTAAAAAAAAAAAAGAAACAAAAAAAAGAAATAACAAGACTACAAAATAGAAAATGACAATAATTACTTACAACTTAAACAAGAAAATTAGAGGTGCACTGTGCAGAGAGCAGCTATTTCCATACATTTTTATCTTCAATATAATGAACTACCTTGTAATACGCTTTCTCTTTCAAAACTTTCCTAATATAATTTTTAAATTTATGATCAGACATTTTGGTTACTGACAGCGGTATCTTATTATAAAATCTAACACAATTACCAAGAAATGACTTGTTTACTTTAGTTAATCTATAGTATGGAACAACTAACTTCTCCCTTTGTCTTGTATTTATACTATGAGTATCTAATTTTGACTCAAACATTCCTATGTTTCTACGTATACACATTATATTTTCATAAATATATAGTGAAGGTAATGTCATTATATTTATTTCCCTAAATAAATCTCTTAATGATTCACAGGGACCCATACTGTAAATTGCACGAATTGCTCTTACACGTACATATATTGATTAACTTAATATTCGATTCCGTTCTAAAATCGTTGAATTGACATTAAACAAAATTTTAATTACAAATTTCAATATCGATGAAAGGGACTTGAGTAAGTCACATCGGAAAAAACTGTTGCTACCTATAACTAATTAATAAATGTAATTAAAATACAAAAACAAATGAATGTGTAAATCGGTCATTACAGGTGGCGTTGAATATTTTTAACTGACTTCCAAAGAAGTTCTGAATATGACTTGTTGATGTTTCATAATTTTTTTTTGTTTATGCCAATCCCCAAACTCATTTTCTATTCCGATCGGCAGGTTCGATTATTTTTTTTTAATCTTTAATATATATATAATTTTTTATCCACTATAGTATTATACAATTTACTATAATATATTATACAGTAGTGAAATAATAAATATATACGATGAAAAATACAAAAGCACTTAAAATTACATTAGTTACTATATTAAGTACACTAATAAAACAAAATCGAGAATACTCGTATATCTAAAAGGTCCTCTAAATGCTCCATGGTACTATAGTGTACCCATCTTCTGAAATTTTAAATGACACAATAGATTCCCTTTCTTTTCTATCCTCATCCATTCGTCACCCGAACCATCGTCATTAGATATTTGTAAGTCAATCATGAATGGCTTTGGCTAAATCTTAGCCCACGCAAATAACATGGTCTTGGTTTAGCATAAAATAAACTTTAATCTCAGAAAAATATAAAATGGCTCGTTCCATAATAAGCTTAATTAAAACATTGATCCATTTTACGCAGACACCAAAATTAAAAAATATACAATTTATTTTATTTTGGTATCTGCGGTATGTATGTGTATGGTGCACTTTGAAAGGTATGGTATGGTCTTCTGCATCATATTGATAATTGTTCATGTTAAAATATGTATGCCTATGTCTGAAGGTGTGGGCAAATCCTTCCAATCGCTAATAAAACTTGAGTAGAGAAACATTCCTGAATTCAAAATATTAAAGGAGACTCTTATGTTCTTTTAAATATATTTTTAAGTAAACCACACAGGTATTGGAATACCTCAAAACAATCACTCAAAGCGTTCAGACCCGCTCATAATTTATTTTTGTCTTCATTAATTGAAACATAATTAAATTGGTTTGCACCGTCACTGTTTTCTTCTCCACTTTACACATCACTTGATCCATGACCACGGAAAATTTTAATCAATATGAAGATAAATTATTATAATGCATGAGTAGCGAGTTCTTTGGGAAGGCAGTTGTGAATTGTCAGTCTAACGCGGTCTAATCCGGAAGGTTACCTTTGCTGAGAAGAGCTGCAGAAACTTACATCTTGGGGCTCTTTAAGAAAATAGTGAATAGGCTTCTAACGGGAAAGCGAGTTCCATCTTCAGCCTCATCTTCACTTACCATCAGGTGTGATTGAGGTCAATCGCAATCACGTCCGGAAAAAATAAATAAAAAGAAATCTTAGAATAGACACACTTAACAGAAAAAAGGTCGTATATGAGTTCTATAAAGGGAAACAGAGTTACAACTTGCAGAGCATTCGACTAGTTTATCAATCTGAGTCATTTATGTTGCAACATGTTGAATCTCTAAAGTGACGCGATAGAATCTATTGGTAGAATGATAGTGAGAGATAAGCTCGTTCGGGAAAATCACGGTAGTGTTGAGGTATGTAACGTTTATAGCCGGCATTATCTCTGAATAATATGTCATCACATCACTAGTCATATTTTAAGAATACTTATTTATATACCCCACAGGTGATAAGGAGAAAACGAAGGGAAGGTAAAAGAGGAAAAAACAAACAAACCTCTTTTGCGAAATATACGAACAGATCTTTTTTTTCATTTGTCGTAACCTTATATTCATTCCTAATTTATAACTGGCTCCTCTAACACGACACCGATTTAATCCTCTATCTTTAACCTCCTTGTTTAATCCCTGTCTTTAATATAACTGACCAGTGCCCTTACGTCACCCGTTCATCAAAGACAATTTCAGTATCACTCCAGGTCATCAGTATGGCGCAGTTGTTTAACTTGTGAGCAATTAGGTAGTTATTTTGTAATGTGGGTTCACAATAAACGAGAAGTGTACGCTTTGAAGGCAAATATTAACGTCGACATGGAATTAAACTCGATTATTCTTTCAAATATTTTGTTTTGTTATTGCTTTTAGGAGTTACTCATTGTAGGATCGAAATGTGCTTACTTACGAAAGACACAGGAAGGGCAACGGTTTCACCCGCCCTCATGCGCTCTGCAATTTTTTTCCAAAAAAATACCACTGCACAACCAGCAAGTCATAGATTGTTACTCATAAAAAATTAAACAAAGAACTATGAAGTCAAACCATATAATTGCTTCGACTCATTCGATGAAAAATAATGTTAGTTTTGTGATGTTGCCGCTCCGAACTGAAAATTGACCGATTTATTAGCACAATACAAGTGCTAAATGTACGTCTGCTCATTGTTTTGCACGACTCTTTAAATTGATTGACTTTACAATTCACAACATGTTTTTTATAAAGTGTATTGATCTGATCAGTGCAAACTTCATGAAACTGGATCTGTTTAAGATTTATTGCGCACTCGACTGGTAAGGTATGTATCAAATCATCCAAGAAACTGCGTATGAGAACCAATTGAGACATTTTCAGTGTAAATAATAGCACTGATAATTCATCCTTGAAGAACATACAACACGTTGAAACTAAAATCGTAGTAAGAAGTACCTTAAAAAGGTTAAATGCAGTAATAGTAGCGTCAGTATCCTTTTGTCTTTTCTTTTTCAAAATTCAAAACCATTTATTCAGTTTAAGCCCTCGGAAGGCAATTATGAAGGTCAAATTTAAAGTTACTGAAGCTACAACCAGCTAGCAGTGGCTTACAAAATGATGCTAGAAACACCATTATTCCCAGTTGACTTAATGTTAAACCGAGCTATTCGGACAGCAAAGTCAGATGAAGCATAAAACAAACAAGTGAATATCCGACCTCTAATTATCTCTATCAGCTTACGATAGAGACAGAGAATAGTTGCTATGTGGATTCGGCATCAGGTTTGACTATAAAATAGTATAGCTGGGCTTATTCATTGGGAATGCCCAGTATAATATTCTCAGAGGTAAATAGTATGGCCTATATTGTTTTGTAGTTCTAATGACTAGTCCGCATACTTTTCCTCAAACCTCTGGATACTGAAGACTTCTTTCTTCAGAATTGAACTTACCTACACCACGACTTGCTTCAAACTACCATGTTATTAAGTAACATTTTGCATTCCAATTATAGTAATATTTTATGAATGGCCTGACTCCCTACTCCATTATGTATTCTCAAAGGATGGTGGTAAATTTGTCGCATGCAATTTAATAATTATTACGGATAATTGTCAATATCGATTCATTAATTGTCATACTGCACCTACTTCTAGCAACATTAGCCGGCAACACGGCTATTGATTATTTCATGGAATATCGCTTTCCTTTGTTCCATATTTGCTTCCTAAAATAGGTGTTACAGTTTTGCAAATTGTCATCATTATGTGGCGTAGTATGATATTACTTTACTTTCCATTGTTCTCGTTTGTTAACATTATTTTTTGCAGCTTCGAATAACGCCTCGTGCATTTAAAAATATACTTTTTTATCACTGGCAACACCGCATGCCAAAGTCAAATCTAAAGGTGAAGCGTGTACTGTCTTTACGTGACAATGCGAGGGATGCTTAACTTGTAGTAAAGAGTATAGAATTTAACTGGCCAGTCTGATTTTTTTTTTGAAGGCACCAAAGGTTTAGCCTCAGATGGCTCTTACACCCACCCTTACGCGGACAATTTCGGTGAGCGCTTAGGGCTCTCAACCGAAAATGGCCTGCCTGAGGTCTGAGTTTATATATATTTACTGAGTGTTATTTTATTTGCGCTCGAATGAAAAACCAAACACATTTTTTCATTTTAATCCATAGGAAGTTGTTTTCATGTCATTATTACCTACAACGATTAGATGACCTGATAGTAAATAGTCACCGTCTTCTTTAGCAATACCAAGGGGATTGTATGTTGCCGATTTAAACATAGTCTAGGAGGGAACTGGCTCTTAAGTTTGTCGGAGCCAGTAAGAGTTTCAATTTCTTAACTATTCTTTTTTTCATCGACTCACGACGTTTTCAGGTCATCATTTATTTGATTCGATCGTTACAATATTCTCTTGGAATACTTTATGAAGATTCTTTGATACAACATATAAAGTTGATTATAGAGTCCGCTGTCGGCATTCGCCGATCTGTGTGTATTATTTAATAAATGTTATTGTTATTCTCTTCTTAGATAGATTATTATAATCGAAATTATCTTTATATACCTTCCATGAATTTCTTTATCATGGATTATATTAACTTTATCATTTATATTGAAATGAATTGCAATTTGTAGAGACTTCCACCTCGCAAATTTACGCTTTCGGAGGCATTCAGATACTTATTCCTTTTTTTATGCCACTAAGGCTAAGGTGACAAACAAAGCAACGGCCCTCCTGATGGTAAACGGTCACCACAGTCGATTGTCGCTTAGAGCCCCACTGCGTGTTGCCAACCCTATAAAATTCACTTTTGTTTTATTTGTGACGTACGATATCATTCGGGTATAAAATGACTGGAGCATTATTACAGGTGGCTTTAAATTATAATCTCCACAGTAAAACAATAAATTATAAAATTGATAAAAGAATGTCTACTGGATTGGTCATGGCGGGCGCTACCTCTCCGAACTCCATGTTTCAATTTTTGATTTAAATGAAGAAGTAAAGTGCACGGTTCATTTTTTTTTTATTTAGAACCACGTCCGTCCCTCCTCGCGAGTTTTAACATAGTAGTTGTTGTTTGTCATGCGTCGAACAATGGGTTTTATCATGACGTTGCGACGCATCTCCGCGATTCAGCTTGGTTATATCATCAGCTTTATAGCCAAGCACTCGTAATTCCGATGATTAACGACTGGTAATGCTTCGTGTTTTGACAACACAGTTTTATTGCCGTTTGGTGAAATGTGGCGCCGCGCCGTTGCGTTGTCCCGACTTACTGTTCCTGAACATTTCCATTACCACTTTAGTATTGCGAGTCAATAGGTTAAACATTAAGTTTATTGTTTGTGTATACGTTTATTTGTCATAAATCCGTATATAGTTGACCGTTACTGTACGAACAATAAACTATAAAACTAAGATTATTCATTGGGTGTCGGTATCGATTGTAGATAAGATCACACGTGATTCTCAGGCAACTTTTTGATAGCTGAAAATAAATGTAAACTTACAATTTGATATTCCAAGTGTGTAGAGATACGATGAGGCACTTTAAATTGTTATATACTAGCCGTTCCTCGCGGTTTCACCCGCGTTTCCGAAATATGTTTCATTTTCCCGGGATAAATGTATTCAGTGTGTTAATCCAGACTAATGTTAACATATGCTCACGCTCAAAATCCCTGCAAAGGCAGGCAGAGGCGTAATGAGACCAACATACCACAGAAGATATTTGTATACCCATTATTAGAGTTTTATCGCCTTCTCTCTCGTGCTTTGACCAGTTCGGGCATATGCCTGTTAAATAGGTATTAAATTACATTTTGTTATACTAATGGAGTTAATATAAACATCATTCGTGAAAGCTTAAGTGGTACAAGTGATCCAGATTTTGAACACTCGACTGGGGCGTCAACATAGAGAAGGATTGTCTAATGCTTGAAGTAGAGTGACCAGCTGTACTGGCAGAGTAGGAATGTTTACCAACTCAACACAGAGACTACTTACTACACGCAACAAAAAAGTTGTGTTCTAACTGAAAAGTGTTGAATGTTACTTTTAAGTATAGTTCTTTGTTTAGAAAAACTTTTTTTTGTATTTAAACAAGATAGCATCGAAAACGCCAAATGTTAATGGATGTTATTTTAGGTTATATTTATAAAATTATTTTGGACTTCGTAAATTGTTAAAGGGGTGTATCTGGTAGTGTCATTAACCACTCTAGTCACCAAAGAAATTAAATTTTGTAACTATGCACTTCAATGCGTCTACAACTGCTACATTCACACCATACCCTGATCCGACGCCAGCGCTATAGTGGACGGTATTGGAACTGTTGTTGACAGCTCACGCTCGACACTTTTTCAATTCTCTCCCGATATAAGATAGTTCTCCTTACCTCTGCTCTCCATAGTTATACATGCTAGAAGCTATACAGATATAGGTTCAACATACAATTTTCATTTTGAAGAGATCTATATTGTAATAAACAGACAAATTGACAGGCCAGTTGGCTTGGTGGTTAACACTCTGACTGCCAACCTAAGGTCGCGGGTTCGATTCCCACCCAGGACAAACATTTGTGTGCATGAACATGTCTGTTTGTTCTGTGTCTGGGTGTAAATGTCTATATAAGTATGTATTTAGAAAAAAAAAGTAGTATATGTAGTATATCAGTTATCTGGTTTCCATAGTACAAGCTCTGCTTAGTTTGGGACCAGATGGCCGTGTGTAAAGAATGTCCCAGGGTATTTAATAAATAATACTCCAGCGAGGATAAAAAAGAGAATTATAGTTTTTATGATTATAAAGTCTGGTACTTGGTCTTTCGGTTAAAAATTAAGATTTACGTATTTTTGTATAGGGGTCTAAGTATTAATGTTAGAATAATAGAAAAACACATTTCTAGGTTTAAGAAAATTAAGCCCTAAAGGGGGTTAAATGGGTGTTGAAAGGTTGTATATGTACCGTTCGTGTTTTATGGTAATTAAAACTGGCTAAGGTTTCTGCACTCCGTTACAAATAAATAAAATAATTCTGTAAAGAGGTCAATTGTTTTTATTAATAATCTTATTCCATGGTTTTTCCTTGAAACACTTACATTTTGATACAATTATATCTAAAGTACCTTTACAGCGTTCTGTTATCCCCCAGGGGGGTCAACTTTGTTTGGAGGAAACGAATTAACCTACTTTGATCGAAAAAATCAGTTACAACACACCATTAAAAAGCCTTTTGTTGTATTAATCATAAACAATTATATATTAAAATACTACCAATCTATTACAAAAGAAAATATATAATAAAAGACAATTTATTACAAATGTTTTCTCAATATTGTGAGACACCCATGGCCCTATAAAATATCTTGGCTGTATTTACAATACTCATATTACATTAATAGAAATAATTGTTCGGAATGTTATGGTGTCAAATAATCAATTAAAATATCGTGACAAAGTAATATCAATGTAATCCTGTGTGAACAAGCTCTAATTTTCAGTGGCGGTCCCATAGTTCGGTGCCGGCCCTAAATAGTAAAGTGACTGCACCTTATTTATAGGTTATGTTCTGGAATATTCCACAGAGAGTATTGCACATGTACGAATTTACCTGCTCTTATGTTGACCGGATAGTTGTAACTACTTACAATACATAGAAGACAATGAATCAAGATGGGATATACTTTGTATTTTTTTTAAACTTTTTATTTACAGTTAATTTATATCTATACTACTAGGATATAAATCTATAGGATCTGTCTGTATATATTATACAATTTTATTTGTCATCTAATTGTATGTTACCTAAATATTCGATTAATGACCCACTGATCCAATAAATAAAATATTAAAGTATGTCCTTTTATAACTCAAGAAAGATTAGCCAGAACATATGATGTTATATATAGGTGTACAACTTTGCTTCCGCCGTTTTGCAATAGATGGCTGTAGCGGTAAGTGGTAGTCGAAATAAATAGATCGTAGATGTCATACAATAAGCTTAGGCATTTGTAAACATAACGCCATCGAAATATTAGTCGATTTGTGTCTGCATCATAAAGTTATTATCGATTAAACATGTCAGCTTACGAGCCAAATTCTCGTCATTTGCGGGAGGTTTTAATTTTCTGCTTTAATATGAAGAAATCTGCGGCTGAGGCTCATCGAATGCTCTCAAATACCTATGGTGAGGCCGCTATTAGTGAAAGAACGTACCGAGAGTGGTTTCAACGCTTCAAGAACGGTGATTTTGACGTCGAAAACCGGCATGGCGGTGGAAGAGAGAAGGTTTTCGAAGATGCAGAATTGGAGGCATTACTTGATCAAGACTCGTGTCAAACGAGACAGTAGTGGCCAGCGATGGACAATACTTTGAATCATAAATGTATAACCAGTTTTTTACAATAAAGCCTCGAATTTCGGAAAAAAACGGCGGAAGCAAAGTTGTACACCTATGTATAATATCGATAAACGCGGGAAAAACCTCGGGGGACTGCTAGTAATGTATATAAATAACATTTACCACATTTCGTCGTGCCTGTAATTGCAACTTTTTTGGTCGTAGTCAACTTTCATTTTAGGTACCTCCCCTACTTGTCTGTATGCCCGCTTATAACTCAAAATCTACAAGATGAAGTTGATGTACTCGTATAGTGAATTTTGTACGGGAAATCGCTTTAGGCTACTTTTTACCGACTTCGACGACAGCGTCAAGATGAGTTCATTCTTTTGTAGTGGAGTAGAGTAGTCATGTGTTTCACTGTTATTAAAAGCTTTGAATTTATAGATTATGAATTCAAATTGTAACGTATTTTTAGCGTTATTGGTATACAGTTAACTATTTATAGTATTAATTTTTTCCACAAGATGGCGCTGTACCTATCGCTGACTCGCATTATTATATGTTTTCCTAGTTATTACTAAACGGCCAAATCCATGTCGGCTTACGGTGGCCTGACGGACAGTCCGACATGGCCGAGGCTACAGAACCCTTTTAGTTTCGCCAGATTCAAATTATGATTAACTTAAGATAGGATACGTGGACCGACCTCACGAGAAGCTGATTCCCGTGCGGGCAGTTCTACGTCGCGCTGTCCCATGTTAGCGATGCCGTGGATATATTTGTTTACGCACCGGTCATTAAAACATGCAGCATGGTGTATGAAGAAGACTTACACTAAATCATTATTTAAAGACATCAAAAACCATTTAGTTACAAGCAGAATAAAACTGAATACTGAACCTAATTACTTCTCATGAAATATTTTACGTGGACGAAGTCGCGGGCGCAGCTAGTAAAGTTAAGCTAGCTAAATAATGATATAAAAAAAGGAATGCAATATAAACGGTAGCAATAAGCGCACAATCGATCTACATTTAATATAGGTACTTTTTTCTCTATGCTCATAATTGGAATTGATTATAAATAAAGTATTTCAAAATTCCATTCCTGCATCATCAATAAGATGGACGCTATGTTGTAGCTGACATTAATCCCTTAGAACCTTCTAATGTGAATTCATTTGTATTTCTATGAAAATTAAATTTCCACGAAAGGCTTTCAACTGGAATACGGATCAGCGTAGCCTTAATTGGATAGCAGTAGTTTAGAACTAGTAGAGCTCTTCGTGCAGTGCCCGTCCGGAGAAGTACTTCCACCTTACTCATTTCCACCGTGAAGTAGTACTGCACTTGTACTGTGTTTCGGTTGGAACGATAAGGGGGGCGATGAAATTGCAAAAAACATAAACATTATGGGACCATAAACGAATTATTCCGCTAAATAAATCAATTATTAAACATATCAAATTTGCGCGACTTGTGATTAGACATATTTTAAAAAAGTGAGAATCATACTAAAAATATTTCAACAATAAATTCATCCGATTAAAATTTCTGCCATGCTATTCATGAGCCAACTCACGTGTCTGTAAAATGTCATACGTTTCCGATGAAAAACAAAAGCCCGGAATCCCTTTTGTTTAGAATTACACGTACATACATATTACATGTACGTATGTTCCAATATTGATAGATTAAAGTTAAATAATAATAGAGTTTCCAGTTAAAGACCAGCCAAAAATGCATGATACCCAAGCTATTACGCACTACTAGGAATTCGTATTGAGTATTTTATTCATAAGTGACATGTAGATACATAAATCCCTACGTAAAATGCTAATAACATAGTGCGAACAGACAGACAGACGATCTCAACCATAAGGGTCGGTGCCTTGATCGAAATCGCAACCCTACACAGGTGACAATGTCAACCATGTCGAGGGGACCACATTGTAAAGGCAAAAACGTTCTGTTTATCGCAGGGTAATTGTAAGTCACGTGTGGCGATGGTGCGTGCCAGCTATTCCTCTTACCTAGGCTAGGTACTAGCACTGAGCGGCTAGGCGCTTAGTGCTAGTAATAATAGGCCGCGGCGCCACGCAATATCGCTCGTCGTAGTCTCTGACGCAATACATCGCACTGAATATACTGAATTCACTTGACCAATAAGATCACCTTAGATCGACTAGCGTAGTCAATGATTGGCAGTCGCTACGTTTTTTCAGCGTTCATTAGCGAGCGACGCGAAACGCTGGCGTCACTCACTGGGCGCCTCCGCTTCGCCTCCGCTTCAGCCACGCACCCGATCGCGCGCGGCTAGCTCAGGCTCACTCCAGTCGGCGCGCTCGGACGCGCCCCACCCGTTCATTGCCGACTTGACCGCAAGAGTCGCTCGACGTGTCTCTTGCCTACGCGTTTTCTCGTTTTAAACTTCAGAGTAACTTTTGCCAACTTTCAATTCATCGAAACAGTGAGCACGCTGTATATGATACCGTACGCGGCGAAAGACGCTCGATTCGATTCGCATCGAACGATTAAAATATTTGTAAAGCGAAACTTTACCGCGATTTGAAACATCAGTCAGCGTTATAATAACGCTACGCTTTCAGTAGAGGCGATTCGTTTGTAATTAATGTAAAAAATAAAGATTTTTTTATCTTATTATTTGTGACGATTTCTAACTAGACGTGGCTCGGAAAAGAACTGAAAATGTCGAAAAAACATCTTCACAATCAAGCTGCTATACCGCTAGCTCCGGCGGTGTTTAAGGTAAGTCCTTTATACTCATTAATTTTATTTAATAAAAGGCGAATTTTATGTAAGTACTGTACGATAGAAATGCTTGCGAACATTTGAAAGTGGACGTTTTAATTGAAGTGGTTAGAAATCTCGCTTTACGTGAGAAATTGCAGTTTTATAATCTCCTTGCATATAAAATGTTGTTCGGCTCGAGTAAAATTTTATGACCGTGCCAGGGAAATAAAATGGCATGGAATTTTAAACTGTCTGTAAAATAATATCGGTACTAGCTGCCGCTTGTACTGCGTCGAGTTGAAGTGCACGGGTATGTTTCACGCTTTACATGCGTTTTCCTCGAAGTGCATAACGCATCGGCATTACCTACCTAATTGGATTGACTTACGGAGACGGATATAAACCAACTTAAATCATATATATATACATATATCGGACAGGAGGTTTTTAGATTTTCTTCATTACAGGATATGCAAAGCGAGTGTTTTATTAAAACTTAATCATATGAAAACGTATGTAAAGTATTAAAAATTTTGCGTACCCTATTAATGTCCTTATTCATTTTACCGTTAGATTTCTCTTAATTTTTATCGTTTTTTTTTTTTGATTAAATTATCAAGGAAAATTGTTTAGTACTTTTCCGTAATCACTCATATTTTTGTATGCTTGTGAGCTTACATACATTGATTGAGCTTTACTGATTGACGAGCGGCTAAAGTAATTTCAGATAAGTTACATAATTATAGCGATTCACAGCAACAGTACCTAAAATTATAGAAACGGAACTTTTTCCAATAAATAATTCCATTACCGCCACTCAAAAACATTAAAATGAATTTATACATAGGAATAACGAATAATAAAAGCAATTTAACTGTACAATTTCGTCACTATTTCCTTTGAATGTTTTAATCCAACGTTGTTTTTCATCCATTTGCTAAATTAAAAACACGCTTAAATGTATTCGGATTATGCAGAAGGGTTCCGTAAAAGATGGTACTAGAAAAATGTTCTTTATCTAAATCCATGTAATATGGTTTCAAAATGTATCAAATGTAGGTATCAAATTTTTAGGTAACACGTAAATTCCTGTAGCAGAAGTAAAATATTTTGTACCGATCAAAAATAGTTGTACCTTTAACTGGTCCTATATCCCATAACTGGTCTTATCCTGGATGTTGGAATTTTTGTTACTCTTTCACGCAACAACTACTTAACGGATAACCCGAATTAACATATTAGATTCTTTTTATCGTAGGAAAACGTAATATTCCACGGAAAATAGATGAAACTGTGAGGGAAAACTAGTATATTTTTTTATTTCAAATCCAAAACGCATCATGAAAAGCCGTTGAGTAGCTTATGCGTGAAAAAGTAATAAACGTCCATGCATTTCATCCTCACAAAATTTCGTATTTATAATATTCGATTCTCAGACTTTAATGCCGAATAATGGACTGATAAATCAAGCATTTATAAATTCACTAAGCATTATTTTAATATTTTAATTAGCTTAGGTACGGCTATATAAAAGAAGTCATCGGTTTCTGATTTGCTCTAGATTACACATTGTTTCTAACACAAATCTGCACGTGCACTTTATTTATAGATTCTAATATGTTTTGTTTCTGTCTCATTATTATTTTATTTTCACCCGCGTTCCAGAGGGATCTGATGTTTCCTGGACTTATAACATAGCGTATTGATCCAGAATATTGTACCTTCTAAATGGTGATAGACTTTTTCCATAGGTGCCGTGGTTCCAGATATTACCAGATAAAATTTAATAATATCCTGGGACATTCTTTACACACGGTCCCAAACTAAGCAGAGCTTGTACTATGGAATCCAGATAACTGATATACTACATATACTACTTTTTTTTTAAATGCATACTTATATAGATATATACACCCAGACACAGAACAAACAGACATGTTCATGCACACAAATGTTTGTCCTGGGTGGAAATCGAACCTTAGGTTTGGCAGCCAGAGTCGCTAACCACCAAGCCAACGGGCCTGTCTTATGAATATAGGTTGTGTCTACTTTTTTGTCATATAATTAAATTTAAAAGGAGATCCCACATCTTAATAGCAGGCTCTATGAAGACAACGGCTACATTTACTTCAGTATTTCTATCCTATATCACAACTCACCACAAATCTCAAAGTGGTGGTGACACCAGTCAAATGGCCACGAGATGCAATAATGGACAATAAAAAAGCACAAACTACACGTCAGAGTTCCGAACAATATTTAACTTATTGCCGAAAAAAACAAGTTTCTTGCATGAAAGGGGACACCCATTGCTTTTCACTTTATTTTTTTTTATTATTTGTTATTATCGTGGCCATAGTACTCTGTACAAATTTAAAGTATCTTATTATTACTATTTTAAAGATCATCCCTGTGACGATAGCGGGACCTTATTAATAGGTTTAATTGGCAATGGATATTGGGCACGGAACCCGAAAATGCTTCCAAAGCTGTATGATATAATTTATTAATGTAATATTAATGAAATTCCTGCATGTTCTTGGAACGTCGTGTATTGTTGAACGTGTTGTTTGAGAGTTAATGCTATCGCCTATTTCCTCAGACGTTGCAACTTCGATACGTTAGTAACCTCTTCCTTCGATTTCTCAAAAACTAAATTAACTTTGAAATACTCATAACAATTCATTATTAGCTGTCAACGTGTTATTTTAGGATGGATTATACTCTGATTTAAAGATTTTTGGAAAGGAAAGGTTATTTATTAACAGCTAGCTATGCCCTCAATTTACCCGCGTTCCTAAGAGATGTTACATTTTTCCGGGATCAAATGTATATTATGTGTGAATTCAGGTAATAACCAATATATTTGCCAAGTTTCTTACAAATCCGTTCAGTAGTGTGGCATAAAAGAGTAACTTCCCAATTCCCAAAAGAACATGAACCTGAAATAATAATTGACAGTCATTCTTCTCATGACGTTTTAACTTATTTACATAAATATTACCACTTTGATCATTTCTATATAAAATTAATGGAAACATTGCAATCGGTCTAAAGGTAGTGTTTCAATCACGTGTTTGTGTACACAGCGTATCAGTTGTGCCTTTAAGGTTTTCATTACGCATTGTCGACTTGAAAACACTTGATTCTCTGAACCAATATCAATAGTAACATGAACTGGCACATTATGATCAGGCTATCATGCCAGAATGTTTCGTTTCTTCCTTTATTATGTTCCCGTTTCGGATCTCAATAAGCCAATGTTCATTTCTTTTTAAACGGGGCCTTTTGATAAATCGCTTATTTGGGTACTTTCAGCCAGTATTTAAGAAGGTAACCGACTTAAAGTTTAATATGTTGGTAATTCTGTTATTTATAAATAATTTCTGACCCGCTAAACGGTTTCATTAATGGTTATTGCAATAAATTACACTTCTGCGACAGTGGAATTCATCTATTTATTCTTCGGTCTACGGTACTTACACTATTTGCTAAGCTTCTACATAACTGTTCTATTATTCTCGGAATACCACTAAACCATGACTCTTGTTTCTTGTGATGGGAAATTACATGGTATATTAAGGAAAATTTATGACGCCATCAGGAAGTGTCGGTTCTACGTCTTTTTAGTATGAATAAAATAGGGATCTGAATCGCAAAGCGAGGATTAATATTCAGATCAATGCGAATGTTTTAATATAGAAAGTGCCATAGATAGAAATCAACAATTTCATGATGGTTTACATGAAATGAATTCAGCGAAAATATACCGTGCCAAGTGTCGGCCTCAGCATTACTGAAGCGTGTAACCGAAAGTTGCGCCGGCGCAGTCGCGGTACGTTTGCACGCGACCTCCAAATTCGTGTGAAGAGTATAGTATAGAGTGGTATAGAGGAGGCGGTCGCGCTCGCGGTTCGCTTCGGCTTCTCAACGTTCGCCGCGGTCGCGTCGGCCGCGTCCACGTCGGCGCCGCCGTCGAGCCGCGTAAAGCTGCGCACAGAATGTACGAGAGTAGGCGGAGAATGACATAAAACTTGATGACCGTTCGCCTCGTTAAATGACTCGAATAAATCCTTTACGTGTGTGCGTTGACCGCGATACGAAGCGTTTAGAAATATTTGCAACGGTAACGGTTACTTTAAAGCCGAGTAGCCTGTGAATAATGCTTGCCGTGTCACAAATCAAAATACTAAATTATTTGAAAGTCTGGCGTCGACAGGTGTTGTCGCTCGCATAGCTCGTTTTCACTTTGGTATGTACACGCCATTATACGAACGGCGCTTGGCTTGAGCAGTGGAAATTTCCACAGCGCGCTTCGCTTGCGCCCGCGCCGCCGGCCCCTCCCCGCGCCCCGCGCCCCTCGCCCCGCGCCCCCGGCCCCGCGCCCCTCGCCCCTCGCCGCGCCGCCGCGCCTCGCTCCGCGCATACACCCGAATGCCATTCTCATGGCGAGCTCTCCCCTCTGATTCCTATAGCCATTCAAAAAGGGGTTCTTTTCTTCCTATTGAATCAGTTTCCGCTCGAGCCTGTTGTATGCACCGTAAGGGATCGTCGTCGTAAAGAAATCTTTTATGATTCGAGTGTTACTTTTAAAACTTGACTGTGATACATTTGCATAAAAATTTGCATCTTAATACCTACCTAAGTCAATAGAAGTTTAATGCATGGGAAATGCAAATTCGTCAGCGGTTACGTAGGTGCTACAGCTTCAAATAGGTATTGTTAAATAATGAGTTGGAGAAAAATTCCCAATGAAGGTGTGTTGAATTTAATAGATTGCAGCTTTTAATGACTTAATTTGAAGATTTTTTGCGAGTTGGTCGATGCGATAGTGCCACGCGGACTCGACGCGACGCGGCTTCACGCGGGCACGGAGTTGAGCGGAATCTTTTGCTTATAAGAAAACAAAAAAGCTGTAGGTTTGTGACTTGTCTCGCAGCAAAAGTTTGGTACCTGACAAAATAAACGGGTGATATCGGTACTCGTAGCGCAACAATTGGCTTCGAAATTCGAAAATTACTTTTTTGTATGTCGTCATTTGCATACCTCTATTTGTTAAGAAAAGACATCAACGCGTCACTCGTTTGCATTCACTTTGATCTTCTATTCAAAAACCTTACTGTTTCTTTGTAAAGCAGAATTTTTGAGCAAGATCTTTTTGTGCAAGATTTTTTTGTTAGTAGATTTGTATAATGCTCCTTTTATAGTTACTTTTAAACACACCATTTTAGGTATTAAAATACCTGTGTAAACTTGATAAAAGACGCCATTTTTTCGTTGAAATATATTACTTCAGCGTACTGTCTCCTTAAATAAACATTAAAGAATAATCTTTAATGTAATACGATACAAATCAGTATGCAAAAAAAGGTAAAACATAACACTTGCTTAGTGTGTGCGAAAATACTAAACCCGAGTCGACGATTGGAAGGAAAGGTAGATGCGATGAAAGATTATTCTAAAAGCGTCTGAATCGCGTGCGCCGGTAACTGAACCGTGTTATGTGTATATAAGGTATACAATCGCGTGCCGTATCCGACGGTCAGTTTAACATTTTGATGAACTGCCTTGTTCCGCTGACAATGCAATGTAAGCGTGTACGAACGTTGCAATTCGCATTTCTGTGACCTTAATCGAATGTTAAAATAAAAATAACGATTATTTAATCGTTTTAAAGAAGATTTATAATAATTGAAACACTGGCCGTTTATAAAACTCTGTAATCTGTATACTGTACCATATAAATGAATTAGAACATCTTTTCCAATAGAATTTAATTATATTTCTATTCTTTATAATGTATAATACTCTGTTGAATCTATAGTTTAAGTAGAGATGTGGACTGGATATAGTGATGTAGGATATATAAAAATGGAAATGGATATTAAAAATGCAAAAGTTTTTGAGGGTGGATGTATGTATGTTTTTTACCCTGTCACGCATCACTCAACGGATTTGGATGAAACCTTTTATATATATAGTTCATCACCTGGATTAACACATAGGATTTTTAGCTCGGGAAAATGTAACATCCCTCGGGACTGCTAGTTAAAAATAAAACCCAAATCCAGGAGTTTGCTATATCTAGTATTATCCGCGTAAGGATGTGAAAGCGATTTTCGACTTTAAGCCCAATAAAAAAAGAATTCTTATTTAAAATTTACAAAGCTGCAGATTCACCAGCAGGTTTTGGGTAATGAAAATTGATATACCTCAATATCAAATACCAAATTAAAGCATTTGAAATCTGCCATCGGCCGGCGAGGACAATGGAATTAATGAAGAATAACATATGTCATGCAAAAAGTATGCTATTATATTGCGAAATGTATATTATAACAGAATCGTAATGTAGCACATTGCAATTCATATCGCCTACTGTAGCTAAACATCGTAGTGGGTGGTACGGTTAGTTGCGGATTACCTACGCGGCTTTCACATCACTATTGTTTAACGTGCACTTGAAACATAATGAGGTCGCACCTTAAGCCTCGTCAAAACATTTGCGAGGCTAAAACTACAGGAAAGTCAGCGAAACGAATAGTATCATAATATTTACTCCAATTTAGACCGAATGGACCTTGATGATAACGCCTATAATAGATTTTATGAATTTATAATTAAACTAAACTATGTAAATATTACTTCAAGGAGTCTAGGAAGGTTCAACATTGCTGAATTTAATTTTGCGTTTGTTTCAGTATTATCCTTACCAACCATAATTATTTCCGCCGACGCAGTGATGCACTATAATAGCAATGGGGCGGTTAAATTATGGGCAAATTAGACTTAATTACATAATGTTTCAGGGTCGATAACGCATTGTTGATGCCCCTGGTATTGCAAATGTACAAGGGCGGCGCGATTTTAGAGTCCTAGATAGATCTAGTATATGCGAACTCATAAGGTTGGCAGTATTGTCGCTCGGTATGATAGCGGCATAACTTTAGTTAGACATTCCATCTTAGCCGGTGTCCCTCGAGAGTCGGAAGAAAGACCGCCAGCAATCGATGAGAATTTCATGTGATCTCAAGGAATATTTGCCTCCGTAATTCATTCAATTTAAATCTACAAGTACTTCCATTTTATCAGTTCGTTATCAAGCGATTAATGACTCGACTTACCTAAGTCTGAAACTGTCCGCACAATAAATCTTCTGTGTATGACAGAAATCATTATTTCTGAGTTTTGTTGATAAAAATATATGCAGTAAAGAATCAATTGGATTATATTAATGGATATTATCAATTTAAGAAAGCAACTTCGAGATTTATTTAGTTTTTTGACATGTAATTATCTAGTACTTTAATATTAATAACCAAAAAGGTTTGCGTTCACTTAGAAGGAAAGTTTTTATTTAGTTATTTTGTAGTTCAAATGATACGTAAAAATATATTTTCTTAAATTATTAAACCTATAAAATAAGTTTTGTTAATGAATGCATACTTTTTTTGCGTCAAGTATCTACTGTCGGAAAACTGCCATAGACAATTCCGTTTTCAATCGAACAATAACTTATGATGCTATAATTACTTTGTGGAAATATTTCGTTGGGGAAGTACCTACTTGTCTATTACCTACCTAACTACGTGCGTTAATAACATTAATGTTCTTTTATAGTGCCTTACTTATGTCGCTCCAAAAAGTCCTTATTGACATAGAAGTATGATATTTTGGCACATCATATTTGATATAGCATCATTGTTTAGTGGAACGTTCAAGATATTGATGAACTCATTTTATCTAAAAGGTCTTGGTCCCAGAGACTTGCTTTACGAAAACGGTATCTGCTAAGCACCACTTAGAGTTTACATTTCCATAAACCAGAAACTTAGCATCATAATCCTAATAGTAGTTCTCGTTAACTAATTAACCGAGTGCCAGAAAAAGATACATGTCGCAAAGAGATTAAGCTGTAAAGGTTGTCACATAAAAGGTATACGAGGAATTAAGCCTTTTTCTATATTGAAAATCAGTGGAATTTTCCATCGGCTTAGTAGTTATGATTTTATAATAATAGTTTATAAATAAAAAAATTCCAGATAAAATTGTCAATACAGAAATGGGAATATACGATCCGTTTCATGGAAATCTATTGTTGGTTGTGGGATAACAATTCGGATAAATTCTCCGAAACTCCGATCGATTGGCTGTTATGTAATCATGAAATTGGGGTTGCTGGTTTACATAGCTATATACATAGTCATATAGATAAATGTGAGTCACCTTACTCCTTAGTTTGTGAGACCAAGACCCATTGTGGTATAAGATTATTTTAGCGGACGATAGCTGAGTGTGAAACTGAAAAATAGCTCATAAGTAAACTGCATACTAAGTCTAATTTAAAAATCCTGGCCGCTCGCTCATAAGCCCGCGCCATCGATTTGAGTACGCACCATACTGATAAGATAAGGAAGCCTGTCCTTGGTTGAGTTTGCTTTACTCGTAATGAACAGCATTTTTTTATTCGTAATTGACTTTTTGTATCACTTCCCGGTGAAAAGGTTGTTAGCTTTTGTGCCTTCGGTTGGTAATTGGTTGTAAAAAAAATTGAGCACAGAGGAGATTAGTATTAATAAATTACAACACGTTCAAATCCTATGTAATACCATTAAACGGACGAGTTTATTGCAATCGTTAGTCTTTTGTTTCTTGATTACAACTGCCGAGGACTGGAAATACTTGAAAATATATTAAACAAAGAAATTGTAAAAAACGCCGTATATAATTTTTATTGAAATCTGCGTATTCTATGTAAAATTAGTGATAAATTTGTAGATAGCCTCTTCTGAAAACACTATAAATCATAGATTTGTCTCAAGCAATCTACTTGGTTGTATAAACTGGACATTATAACAATAAAAATCAGTCAATAGCGACTAGTTTCAATGACAAAGGTGCGGCTTGATATAAACATGAATAGTCACGGTGATTCCAAACTATTCCATGATATACTGTCATAAGATGAGAAACTTATACGCTGCCCTTATCGTTAGCAAGCACTAGCATGACAGAAGTAGGTGCGCCTTAAAAAATATGAAATATTGTTCACGGAACATTACAATTTCTCGTCCATTAAGTGAGGTATTGTTTTAATGTGCTACTTTTTATTAAAATTTCTAGCTACACTCTAGTTTGTACCCACAGTTGTGCTGCTACTTTTCTAATGTTTATTAGGAACCTGCGGTAGAGTTCAGCATCAAACACGCTCAGTTTCTATCAACAGCACTTATTTAATACTGCTATTTTTAAACAAACGACCCGTAGGCGTGAAAGTCTACCTTCACGGCGTGGGCTCGTGATGGGCTTAACTTTTGAGTCACTTGGACTTCGTTTTATATTGTGCTGCGAACAATTCAGCAAATTGTTCTTCTAACAATGCACTTACCTTAATTGAAGTACGTAGATAAATGAGTTTTTAGGCTATGGAAAAGTATTTTAGAGCCACAACAAGTCTTTATTTATTGTAGTCACGTAAACCTAATAAATCTAACTACTCGGATCATTAAGCGGCCATTGGCTTTTGGCTTATTTTTTTAATATAAAATTGTTAATTTGTAATGTATTTTTTATAGTTATATTTATATACTTATTTCCGAACTGCAGTTTAATATTTCGTCATTTTTCTAAACTTTGACGGGGCTGTTGGCTAGATAGAGTCCCTGACTGTGACGTCACAGGTCGTGGGTTCGGTTCCCACCCCGAACAAACATAATGTGCCTGAGTATGCATGTTTGTTCTGTGTCTGGATATTACTACAGTGGACCCCCGCTAATACGGCCCCTGTCTAATCCGGCACCCCCTGTAATCCGACATGCCTACCACTGTTGAATTTGTTGGAGGCCATATGCATTTGGGTATATACTGGCACAGTATAAATGCAAAGTGTTTGTAATCTATTCGATATTTGAGTGTTGTTCTTTGAGTGTTCAAGTGTCTTTGACACAAGCAATAAATGTTCCTGGTAAATAACCACTGTTTAATTCAGTATTTCCATTTGAATTTGGGTACACAAACATTATTTAGGCAAATCTTTAGATAGTATCTAATCATTTTTATCTGTAATTTTAAATACATAAATTTCGGGACTCTTAAGCAGTACTCTATAGTCCGACAAATTCGATAGTCCGACACTGCCCTGCAAAACGTTTGTCGGATTACCGCGGGTTCACTGTATCTACATAATAATAATATGTATGTAGAAATACAAATATAATAGTACAAGCTCTACTCAGTTTGGGATCAGATAGCCGCGTGTAAACCAGGAAACCAGTATACCAAGAAATTTATTTGTTTATTAAACACTACCATTAGGTATTGACTAACAATGCGTCCACACAAGCTTTCACGCTTATAATATATTGCATAGTTGGATGGTTGAACATGATAGATACAGTAGATATGACAAATATACAAACATGAAAACGTTTTCACGATAACTTACAGTCGTTACGTAAAACAATTTTCTGTTATCAGTAAACTCAATAAATCGCGGAAATCATTTTACAGCCGATGACTCAACACGTGTCATTGTTGACTAGCTGTCCCCTGCGGTTTCACCCGCGTTCCCGAGTGTGTATTTTTTTCCGGGATAAAATGTATCCTATATGCTCCATCTAAGTTCCAAGTTTCATATTAATTCATGCGATAGTTTTCAAACATTTATAATATTTAGAATAGTAGAATATTCACGAAAACTCTCTGTAACCGTCTTCCAAAAAAGGAGAAGGTTCTGAATACCACAGAATGATTTTAAGAAAATCTATTTATATCATTCTGCTTCAGCGCGTTGCTTTATCCGCATGTCATAGCTGTATATGTTAATCTAGCTAGAAAATGATCTATCTTAGTGTCGAATTTCATCATCCATACTAGTAAAAGCCTGCTTGTGTGAGTGTATATTAATTTTAATGGCTATCGGTTAGACGGTATGAATCTCTTCCAAAGCGCCATCTAGTAGCGGTTATAAAGAGGTTAACCTTTGCCATAAAAACATTACCCGGCTTTCATAATGATCTACCAACGGTAGTAGACCAAACCTCAATAATACCAATAATAATAAATAGATTAGCTAGATTATAAAGTTAAGAAGCAAATCCGAATGATTAGCGAAGTAACGCTGGTCTTTAATTAGATATATTATGTATTCAAACCGCATTTTAACATAATTATAGGACTGTTCAAACCAGTTAGAAGCGGATCGACCGAGTATGTCAACCGACACACCGCCCGCGAAGTTTATAAATACAGTCTTATTGTTTAAAAAGTTTGTAATCAAAAGTCGTGTGATTGAATGTCCTTAGGTATGTCACGTTATGAAATTACAGCAATTTTTACAATACGCCTGTTTTAAGACAATAGGATGCTGTAATTTGTATAATGTAACTTTACTTTGAACACCGGATCATTTCATAATGGATATGTTTTTATTACGGTTGTTTTAACTGAAACTGTGAATTATACTCACATTTAACTTCTGATATACGCTTGTACCTTCTCATTATTTACACAGGTAGATTGATTGAAGGACGTATCATATATTCCTTACGAATTCCATAAAACCAGCGCGGTGTCCCAAAGAGGAAATTAACTGTTTCGTAAGCTGTCAACATCGCTACAAAAGAGTTTTTGACTTTGCGTTTTTATATTTTGAGTTTAATTACGTTTTATGATGTGATGGCCTTAAGTCTAAAGGATTTTTTTTTAATCACCCTTTTACAGCAGGGTGGTTAAAGACACAAACAAATTTTCGCATTCATAATATTAGTAAAATTTTGTGGTTTATCCACTAAACATCTGTGAAGTAAAGAAAAAATCCAATGAAGTTTTATTAAAAGGCCATCATTTTAGTAATTTCGGGCAGTTCTTACGGTGACTGATTTTAATTTGTGTCAAAATTCGACACTGGGAGAAATAAGTTCCATTAAAAGGATTTGGGTAAACAAAAAGTAAGAACATGAAGAAACTAAAATACAATGTTCATTATAAATCGTTTTTTGTAGTTTAAACAGTGTATTTGGGCATACATTATTTTAGGTAAAAAAAATATTATTTTGTATGAAATTATTATCATTATCATTATTTTATTTATTATTTACAGCGATACAGTTATCAGTCATAAATTCATCAATCAGGCAACCATTTTGGGAAATATAGACTTGTTTTTACGGTAACTGATTTGACATTGTATAAAAACTCGACACTGGTAAAAAATAAGTTTTAATAAAAGGATTAGGTTGCACTTAAAAGTAAGAAGAAGATGAAACTCAAGTCGATTGTTTATTTTAGACGTGTCTGACCGCGCTGTCATTTGTGACCTGTCTGGGTTTGATCCTAAGAAATTATAATTTAGGAAATAGGTAAAAAAAATATGGCATCATTTTTCCATCATTTTAATGACTTCCTAGGATTTGACAGGAAGACTTATAAACTCAATTAGAATAAAAGGGTCGTCTTAATTATATATCTTATACCTTCGAATGATAAATTATTAATTTCCTTGATAAATGGTAATTACTATTATCAAGTTATTTTATTTATATTTTTGCAAAAAAATGCCTTTTCAACAAAAGGCATAATGGCTAAATGGCTTTGGATGTAACGTGACAAATAAATAGGTCACTAACTAGAATTACGTTTATACAATTTATACGGTCGCGCAATTTTGATTTCCTCAAGAAACATGCAATTTATGATGGAAAATCCCGTTGACTTAAAATGTCAAAGATTATTTAATTCTTTCTCAGAAGGGACAGGGAATATTTACCTAATAGCTTGTAGACAAATAAATAGAGAAATAAGGGGCCGTATTACCATGATATGCCAAAATGTACTTTAAGTGTATTTGAGTTTCGAGAAGTGTTTAATCGGAAAAAAAATGGTTTTATCAGTCAAGAATTTAATCGTAAGTTATTATTTATCGTCAAAACTTTGATTGATTTATGAACTGCAATAATGTAAAGCGTATTATTAATAATATTGTATATTTTAAATGGCCGTGAAAGTTAATCTATACAAATAAATTCATTTTTTATATCAAATTGAATAGCAAAATTTTGCAAATAAAATAATAAACGGAACTTAGGTATATCAAAAAAATCTCTGAAATAGCTGAACCGATTTCGATCGGACTTTCACAGACAGCTAGTTGATGTTATAAGGAGTACTTTAGGTGTATTCCCGGAAAATGTAACATCCTTGGAGTACGAGGTAGTACCACGTGGTTTTTTAATACAATTCTATATAAAAAAATTAATAAAGGCGAACATTTATTGATAACATACAAAATGCATATGCCAAGTAATAATACAAATATATAGATAGGGCTTGTTTAAAAATTGCACTAAGTGTACACGTCAGAGATGAGATAACATCGTGTACCGTCCGCCATATTCCGCATTTATCTGCCAGCGATCTTACTTGTGTCTGGCAAATGTCGGACACCTGCCGTTGTTTTAAAATACGTATTCATTCTAGCAATTATTACTGAACAAATGTTTGTGTGCTTTGAAACCCCTGAAAAAGCTTCATACGACACCGCTGTTTTGCCTCCAAGGATTACCCTATTACGTATAAGCAATTTAAACATAAAAGTAGATTTAAGAAGTCTTTTTTTAAATTAAGTGTTGAAATAAGAACCTAGAAACTAGGCAATAAATACTCTCTACAGGTTACATAATGAAAAATGTAGTTAGCCAATAGATAGCATGTGGTGATAATGTGGGTAGTCTAGTCAACTCACTTAGCTGTGCGAGGTTTTATACTTTCACGTACTGGACAAAGATTATAGAAACAGATACGACTGGTAACTTTTATTTAGATTTCTACCTATCCTTATTTTATGGTCATCTTAAATGTTCAAATAATAATTCCCCAAATTGTTATGAAACCTTCTTAGTTAAATCTATATAAGTGGGTTAAAGTTACTGTAAAATGTTGCTCTAGAAGGCAGTATTGATATAATTTTATAAAATAATAACCATGTGTTACGTCATATCAACGTAGAGTTCATTCCTTGGGCTTTTCCTAGAAACCATGTTTTTTTTTAATTTCCTTACCTAACTATTGTATAAAACTTGGCAACACACAAAGTAATCATTAAAACTTTTAACTAATTGTACAGATCCAATTGTGGCGTAATCACATGAATTATTAGAAATTTTACATATTAACAATTTACGACCCGAATAAAAAAAAATAACCTTAAAATGCTTAGCAAACAATATGAGTGAGTCAATAATACCTACAACTAAACGAATTAAATAATAACTATCTGTTCCCCGCGGTTTCCCCTGCATTATACGGGGATGTAACTTATTACTTTATGTGTTAATTCAGGCTATAAACTATCTATGTTGCAAGTTTCATCCAAATCCATTATGTATCCATTGCGTAAAAGGATAACAAACATCTTCACAAACGTTAGCATTTATAATTTTAGTAGAAAAGGATAGGATATTGGCTTCAATGTATACGGTTTGTTTTTTTTAAATAGTCCGCGTTGTAACAATTTATTATTGTTCTATGGGTATTGCGCACGCGGCGAGCACGTGGGGATCGCGTGCGGTGCGCTGTCTCGCTTACTCCGGAACTAGATTGAGTTATTGCTCTCAAATAACCCACACGACTGAACTCGATATGCTACATCTATGTATCAAAACTGTAAATTCACGATATGTCTGAGCTGATGAGTTACAAAATCTAAATACGTAGGTATCCCGTGCATAATCCCAGACTCATATTGATTATGGTTCAGATAGTGTTTGACAGAGTGTAGATACTAAATTTAACTGATAGTCGAGGCAATGACTTTGACATGACGTATAGTTAGATGTCCTCGGTCTATGTTAATGATGCCTATTACCTGCGCATTGAAACTTGAGACTTATTCGAAACGGAGCCGTTTTCCTGCACAGTTGACTACGGCATAGTTTGAGATCCGAATAATATTTGAGGTTTTAACTATATTACTGTCATATTGTAGGTAAGATCGTAAAAAAATGTATCCATGACCACGTTTTCACTTGTAAGATCATATTTTCGTGACATCAAAATTTTATTCAAATGCAAATTTTTGAGCTCTAAGAGTAAATTTGCTTAAATGTAATTTACAAATGTATAAAATTAGTTGGTTTGTAAACGCACCCTCTGTGATCATTACTCACTATCGGAAAAGTTATAAAGATTTCGTTTACTAAAAAAATTGCTTAGTAGATTGATCACGTGACCCAAGTTACAAAATTGTATTTGACCTGTAGGTAAAATGCCACTAAGACTACCTGTACATAACTATTCTTTGATAAAACGTGCGGAAGTCCATACACTAACATCTCTGTATATGTGTTTATACCTATTTTACACGTTTTTCCTACTTGCGAAATATATTATTATTGATTTGTATTTAGCATTGCGAGCCTATGCTGAATTTGCGATTTATTAAAATTTCCTCAAACCAAGTAACATTTCAATGTCCCCAATATTGATCTACATCAATTTATATAATAAAAAGAAATGATTGGTATTACGGATGTTTGTATTTTTGTTTGTAATGAATTAACTCAAAACTACTGGACCGATTTTCAAAATTCTTTCACTATTCTAATGTCAGTTTATCTTGATGTAATATAAGCTATGTTATAGTCCCGGGATACATTAGATCCTACGGGAACGCGGATGAAACCGCGAGACTGAAGCGAGTCATTTATATTGCTTGAAATATGCATTTATTTTAACTATAACCTTCAGGAATTTAATACTTAATTATTACAATAATGTCCATATGACTTCTAAAAAAATCATGACTTTAGTAAACATTTTCAATGACAGTGTTCATAACACTAGAGGGTTGCCACCTTATAGCTAATACAAGTCGTTGGCGCCGCAACGAGGCGTCGTATAGCGTACCTCTCACGTAATAGCTTAGTTAGTGTAAGAGATAGAACACGGAGGCTGCGACGAAACATCGTCGAGCTGTTCTAATTTTATAATACAGAATGACATCCCTGGCGTTGCGTAGTGACGTCTTCCCGTAGCGCAGGTCGTGGGTCGAATTCTACAAAGTACTTAAGTATTCGATGAAGTAAATCACCATGCGGAAACCATAGCATGTTAAGCTTTTTAAGGCACCACGCCGGCCACCACTCTCAAGTTGACCATCTTTTGCCGAGCAACCACTGATGAGTTTCGATATTTGTCACTTGAGATTAAGTCATTACTGTATCAAATACTACAATAGCGTCATATTAAATTATATAAATATCCTGGGAGATTCCTTACACACGGCCATCTGATCCCAAACTAAGCAGAGCTTGTACTATGGAAACCAGATAGGTGATATACTACATATATACTACGTTTTTTTTTAAATGCATACTTTATTGATATTTACACCCAGACACAGAACAAACAGACATGTTCATGCACACAAATGTTTGTCCTGGGCGAGAATCGAACCCGCGACCTTCTGCTTGGCAGTTAGAGTCGCTAACAACCAAGCCAATTGGCCTGTCAATTACTATTCCTTTACAAGATAGACCTTTAAATTTCGAGAACAAATTTTTTATTTACAGTCAATCCTTTGTTGTGGATGGAATAAACTTCACGCTTGCTTCTATAGCACTATTATTCAGTTAACAGTTTCGTAGTGGAATCCCTGCATATTTTACTTGCCTTGGCACGAGGCCGCTTTCTGAGAATACTACATATTATATTTATAATCCACCACTTTGATTGGCATTTGGCAATTGATTGATTAACAATTGATAGGTATTGATTGTGAATGCAATATTATATCATTGAAGTAAATAAAAAGTAATGATAATTATGACTAATTGAGATTTAAAAATAGCTAATCGATTTCCGAACATATTTATAGATAGTTTTTAAATTTAAAAAAAATGGTGGGTAAAATTTATTGTATTCCAATCACCTCAGCACAAAATATCTATAACTAGCTGTCACCTGCTTTCCCGAGGGAAGTAACATTTACCGGTGATAATAACTCCTTACAATTAGTATGTACATGCCTACGTACTAAACACTTTGATTTAATCTATTCTATTATTTGAACTATCGGCAACTAGATGTTTGTGTAGGACAGCTTGTCTGTAGACAAAGGCCTCCTCTAAAGATAAATAACTCTCCTATATTAATCCAGGTTTAATACTATCTGTCGACTAACAAACGTCCATACTCATAAACAATATAATATTAGTAGGATTCTGCACCGGTAGCATAAAAACCGCGCAAGATTCGCAGAAATTTATCACAAACATTTCAAATGGGTTTTTTTTCGATCTTAATACTGTACATTTTTAACACTGCAATAATGTGACAGCAGAGTTTCTTATCCGCTTCCGCCAACGCTTCAGTCCGATAGCGTTTATAAGCCACCATGTAGTCTACCTTTCTTGCGGCTTTCTCGCAGCTCATTTACCGCCACGGTAGCTTTTCACTAGCTTTTATTTAACTTACAAAGTTTTGTATCTCTTCAAATTCGTTGGCGTCTTGTTGGTCTCAAATTGGGCAAACATATGTATGGTACCATTGTAATGGTACCATCAAACTGATCTGCCGCTGTCCGGAGGCCTCGGAGAGTTACCTCTCACGTGACTGCGTAGTTATCGAAAGAGACAGAGCATAGAAATATCGTCGAGGTAGTGTGACAGAAGTACAGATTTAGTAATAATAATATTATGGGAGATATTTCCAACACACGGTAATTTGATCCTAAACTAAGCTGATTAGTAAACTGATATTCTCTCGCTCACTAAATTGCCCGCGTAAGGGTGTAAAAGACACTTGCAGTTAACACTTTTAATAACAATATACATACACCCAGATATATACTCGTTTATTATAATAAGTAACATATTTGTCTTGAAAGAGAATCAAACCTACAACAACGATAGCAGTCTAGGTGTTTGGCCAGTCCACCAACCGGCTCCGGATTTTTACCCGAATACGGCAAAGCTAGGAAGAGTTATGATTTAAGCAGTCTGTATTTAAATAATACTAGCTGTGCCGCGCGGTTTCACTGACGTTTATCTATATCATATAAAGCCTATATCAATCTACGAAAAATTCCCCGTCGAATGGTGGCAGTCCCATCCCGATATGTTCAGTAGTCTTGAGGTGATGGTGCGTCAGAGGAAACCTATTTTACTTATATACGAGTATATACAGAGTGTTACAAAACTACCCGTAAAGCCGAAAGGAGGTTAAATGGGGCCTTATAACGAGACCATTCACAATATTTAAGAACCGTAGAAACGCTGTATAACATACCCCAAAATTAAAAAAACGTTTAAGAATGAAAGTTAGAAAAACTATTAAAGTAGACAATTATTAGGGTAAAATAATCTGGTTCCCTGACATGACAGCTTACTAGGGTTGTTGGCTTTGGTAATTATTTATATTTTTACGGGGTACTTTGTAACACGTGGTATATATATAATTTTTTTTTTTTATAATATTATAAACTAGTGCTTGACTGCGATCCCACCTGATGGTAAGCAGTGATGCAATCTTAGATGTTGAGGCGCACTAGTTTATTAAGAGCCTATTCACTCTAGCTCTATTTTTAGCCGACTGTGCGATAGTTGCTAGAGTTTTAATTGAAGTAGGATTTAAAAGATAAATAAGTACCTAATTATTATCTGTCTGCAATCCATCACACATCATATCCAATCTTGCCATTACTGGGTCAAGGATAACAGTATTTGTACACTGAAAATGCCTTTCGCCTTTTTAGAACAATAGCCTTTCAAATATTCTTTTAACGATTCTCGCATACTAATGGCTTTTTGATACTAATGAAACCGGTTACGCAAATGAAGTTAAAATTATTTTCTAGACAGTCTGATCCATTTTCTTGTAAACACACTTAATCCAATACAACTATTATAAATACTGTTTGGATGGGTGGATATCTGTTACTTAATCACGCCAGAACTACTGAACAGGTTTGAATGAAATTTGGCACAGACATATCTATTCCCTATAATAATAAGGAATACGATTTTTCCCAGGAACATGTAAAGCTGATGACATATTATATGAGGGGGACAGCTAGGATTTTATATATACTAGCTGTCCCCCTCAGCCGAGTGAAAGCATAACAATCAAACTTACATTCACATTTATAATAATACTAGCTTTTCCTCGCAGTTTCACCCGCGTTCCCGAGGGATGTAACATTTTCCCGGCAGAAATAGTATCCTATGTTACTTCTTATATCACCTAGAATATGTGATCAAAGTTCCATGATGATCAGTTAAGTAGTTTTCGCGTGAAACCGCAACAAACAATCTTACAATCACATTTATAATAAATGTAGGGATATGGTAATGTAGGTACTTCGCTTAGCTTTTTTATGTTTACAGGCAGACAACCCAACTAATGATAAGTTGTCACATATGTTCATTTGCAACAGGGGTATCGCCAATACGTTGTCGACCGTCTATTTAGTGTCACGTGATTGTTATTTCACCGGCCCCCTTACCTTACTAATCGAAATATGATGGGCTTCTGCTTCAGAGCGGAAATTCTCGTCGGATTGGTTCCCCGGACCATACCTGGCAGCTACAGAATCAGCTATTACTATTTACTTACACATAGCCCAAAATATACATACTAGGCTATGAAGCCTCTACATTAGAATATAATCAAGTACTCAGTGGCGTAGCTAGGTAACCGTAGGCCCTGGGGCAAAAAAATTGGTAGGGCCCCAACTAAACTATTTAAAATATTTTGTCCCCCAGCCAAAGCTTGGGGGCCCCGGGGTATTGCCCCGTCTAGCCCTCCGGTAGCTACGCCACTGTGTGTAAGTCAGAGTCCGAGGGGCCTCCTGAGCTTAGAGGCCCCGGGGCACTGCCCCGTCTAGCCCTCCGGTAGCTACGCCACTGCAAGTACTAATCATTGTAATCGTTTCTAGGTACTTTATTTTATTTTTCGAAGGACAATTCGAGTGCTACCCCAGCTCTCCCCTTGAATTTTCCTCGACTGGTGAATTCTTAATTATGTTATACCATGCAATATAATTTAAGTTCCCCTGCCTAACTAAGCCAGCAGGGCGATTGTGTAATGCTCTCGCAATCGAAATCGAAGCCAATTGGCCTATACATTGACGGCCATACTATTGTTAGTTCCAGAGGCGGCCTTAGGAGGTGGCGAATGGGGCAATCGCCCGGGGCCTCGCTCTTGCAGGGACCTCGCGCAACCCAACATAATAAAAATAAATATGGATTTCAAATTTTATTTATTTGTAAAACTTTAGCATTTCTTGTTAAACATGACAAATACCTAAACCAAACAACCTGACTTACTTTCGCATAACATACTTTTCACGAAGGACAAAGGGCCTCGCAATGACCTGCCGCCCGGAGCCTCACAATGGGTAAGGCCGCCGCTGGTTAGTTCTCTCTGTGCATAAGTGTGTGAATGAGATAGCAATCACCCAACGGCCAATCTAGTAGCAAATCTGCGTCAACTTCGATTCCGAGAGCTTTATTAGATAATCGCCTGGCAGGTACTCTCACTGATTGATTCAAAACGTTTGTAATAATGTTGTTTTCTAATTTTATAAACCTTTTTTGTCTTAGTAAGAGAGACAATGGAATTTATACGATGCTTATTCTTTTCTTAAACGTTCTAGATGCTTCTAGTATCGTGCCTTGTTGCCGTCGAATCTGTCCATTATCTATCTAGACTCTACGTTGCCACATTGTACAGTTTTTTTAATTACTTTTAAATTACTCTGCCCGTTGAGCTAGAACTTAGATGACCTGGATTCCCAGGTAAGGTGCAATTCTTCTTTGCTTAGATATCAGTTCGTCTGTCGAGTGCTTTGTTTGTCATCGAAAATTATATAATATCGTGCGTATCAACATTAGCGGTCACAAAATGGAGTAGGGCGCGGGCTGCCAAGTTCGGCGCCGAGGCAGGGTGGCGTCCAGACAGTGACGTCACCTTAAAAACACGCTCATATAGTCCTGGAGCCCGCATCCTCCTTATAAATCACACATTTTAACCAAAAGTTAGTCCTTAGGTCCTCCTTACTAAATAATCACTTCTTGGCTGTGTGCTTTCATCATTATTTACTATGGTCAGGTTGCAAGGTTGATAATATCCTACACATATGATAAATGCGAACGTTTATCAGAATGAAGGGATGTTAGTTACTCTTTCACGCACGAAATGAATGTTTAGAGTACGCCCTGAAATAACATATAGGATACTTTTTATACCGGATAAGTGTAACACCCCTCAGGAACGCGGGTGAACCCGCGTGATAGATTATAATATAAATGAAGTATTTTTTCCAGTATATGCAGTTCTATTAAACCTCATGAGATTTAACTTATTAGGTTATACTGGTATAATATACTGTTTCCACTCATCCTAATTTGATGACGTAGGAAATAGAGATTCTGGATGCGAGCCTATCCGATTCATATTCCCTCGCCATCATTTTGTTGAATGGCTTTCATTTCGACTTGTTTTCAAATAATAATATAACTTCAATACAAATGCTCACTGTGACGTCATTTGTTATATCGATCGATGCTCATTGTTACGCAACCGCACCAATAAACAAACTAATTACGGTTTAAAGAAATCTATTCATCTTTTACCAAGCACATATTAATAATAATCTATATTTGACAAATAGTTTTGTCATGGCTTAAATTGTTAAACAAACTACATGCTTTAAAAGAATTGAAGTTATTGAAAAATAAATAACTGAAAATATTTATGAAACAATTTATATAGTTTCGTTACAGCTTTGTCGATAGTTTGAATCTCAAACCAAAATTCGTTGGACTTATTTTTTGACAGAATGTCACTGTAGTCAATGTCAGAAATCGACATGACATAACAATGACGTCACCTGACACCCACACACCATAGCAGTGTTCATCGTAACCAGGGATACGCGATAAACAATGCAGGGTGCAAAATCTATCTAAAGCTTCCTAGTTATTAGGTCGAATATTGCTAAAACGTTGTTTTTGCAAAACTGGTAGGCATGGTAACTTCATCGTACTGCGCCAAAATAAAAAACTACAATGAAGTTAGTTAATTCAGATCGATGCTCGTGACAAGACTTTTAGCTCATAGGTATTATTTAATAACTCATTTTGATTGCTGGAGGAAGTCAATTTACTCATTGTCTACCGAGCCAATAGTAAATGTGGTTTTTTGTTCTTAAATTGATATAAAGTCCAAGCAATTCTCTTCCACACTATTACACGTGCGCAATCATCTCATAATATTATGAACACGTCCATCTCGTGGCAAATCGGCCGTTCTCTATCTCAGTGCAATGATTAGAACGACCTTCGCGATGTCGTCTGTGAGGAAGTATAGTGGCCCGAGGAGACAAGGCGAAGACAATTAATGGTAACCATCCGTTCCTTTTGCGATTGGAGGACAAGATTTCTCTTCACTAAAATAGTTTTTCAAAACAGTGTTTTATTTTTACAAATACATTTTAGAGAAGAGATTATCAATGATTGACAAGCGCCGCATCTTGTTGAAATATTTCAATTCTGCGAAGACATTTTAGTACGGACAAGTGCAAAATTTTAATGCCCCTGCCAAGATTTAAAGGTCGTTTTTAGGATTCCGTACTATATGTTTGTAAAGTCACTTTCCCTAGTAACGGTGTATAAATAAAACAGTTGATATTTTAGGGTTTTTGAAGCATGATAAGTCTGTACAAGTTTTCAAATCGTACCAATTATAATAAATTGTAACTGAGATGTTAAAACAAGCACACCGTTTAGTAAGCATTAGGAAAGCACAAAGGATAGTGCTTTTAACGAAATTGTGCGCTTATTTCATACGAAAACGTTAATTAAGCTTGATTGAACAAAAGTGAAGTAACTTTTCCATGGTGCGGAGTATGACTCAGAAATGGTATTTTTTTTTTCAATGTTAGTGCAACCACACTGCCTTGGCTTTGCTGATTATGATAAGATAATTGATGGGATGATACAAGTCGGCATGCTGAGGTGTGAGAGAAATGTAACTATGGAGGATGTTTACCATTTTTGACACCAGCAGAGTGGATGTTGATGCATTTAATTATAAACTTGTTATCAAACAATTAATCATAATTTATTTACTGTTTGTAAAGTGCCACCCATAATTTCGTGACTTATCAGTTTTTCAACTTTGAGAAATATGAGTTGTGCGATTTACGCCTCATGTTTTTGTAGAGTTTTGTTATGTAAATAATTAAAGAATATTTTAAAGTTATTGTTGGATGAAAAATAACGTCTTATGTCCGAGATAGTGAATGTGAGTGAAGTGAAGATTTATGCGTGCCCACGCTTGCTACACGTCTTATCTTGTGTGATTTATTTTTAATAATGACGCTGCTTTAGTTCTTTTCTAAACTTATAATAATATTGTGCCTGATATATCGTCGAATCCTACTGATATTATAAAAGCGAAAGTTTCCGAGGGTTGATGGAGTACGCAAAACCCCAAAAACTAATTTGGATGAAACTTGGCAGGAAGATAGTTTATAGCCTAGATTAAAACTGGATTTTTTTATTCCGGAAAAATGTAACATCCCTTTGGAACGCGCATAAAGACACGGCGGTCAACTAGTCATTTCTTAATATAATAATAATCACATATATCATAATAAACACTATTTTAATACCTACTTTATTAATGGAAAACTTCAGTTAGTTTTCAGATGTTATTTCCCCATTTAGAACTTAAACCAAACAGTATACAGGCATAGTAAAATATTAATTTTAAATTGTGCTATTTGATATTACCTTGAATGTATCCTATTCAATGGTTACACTACTTGTGCCAGTAGTTCATACTGCGGAATTAATGTGAAAAATCTGTCGCAGCCCGTAAGTATCGTCTTCCGGTAGAGCGAGGCCGTGTTCAGTCAAGTGTTTAGTACCTATTTATTGTCACTTTAGGGCCTAGAGTCATTCATTACTGTCAACTGGGGTCCTCTACCACCACCTATTATTGTACAATACAATACAACTGCGCCTTGAATGTATTTGTTAGTATTTTTATGAATGAATGAAAATATTGTCATTCAAATACTGGTTCAGATGTTCTTTTATTCTTTTAATTATGACTGATTTTATTTGAAAAGAGCCTACTGACCAGATAACATTTTCATATGTCAATGGATATTAAGACCAATTCAATCAATATACGGCCAAAATTAATATGCGATCCCGGTCTAAAATCGCAAGATTCAATTAGAATTTAGAAATTACGTATATTAAAATTACTGTCATAAGGTTCATCAATCCATGGATTTTCGATCGGGGTCGCATATTAATTTTCGCCGATAAATAATAAATAACTCAACCACGCATGAACGGATCGGATGAAAGTCACATAGAATAAACACAAACAATACATGATACCGTCTATTGTCTCGGGAAAACTTTAGCTGCATCGGGAACGCGGTGTAACTCGGGACGGAAACTCAGACCTATATTATATAGCTACTACTTATGTAGTAAAGTAGAATGTAGTTCATATTCCAGCGTACAATGTACATGTGCCACGCCAAAATTATCATGGAGGAAATAATCATAAGGAAACGAGCGTCAATAATAACATAATGTTAGCTGAAGGCAACAATTTGTGTTACCTTATATGGCTATTGTGTGAAGTAGTTCAAACAAACCTGGTGACTAGCAAAAACAATGATATACTTATCAATTGTTAGTGGACATCAATGGTAATTTAAAGCTGCTACCCAACCTTTATCATTAGGTATAGACCAGTGGCATAGCTTGCTTATACGGGCCCTGTAAAAAAAATTGTTTGGGGGCCCAAATCAAAAATTTAAAGTATTATGGACAGTGATTTTCAGTGTTTTTGCTTACATTCGGGGCCTGTAGCTCGGGGGTCCCATATAATTGATACGGTAGATAGACGTACAAGCTGTGTAAGAGCAATATGTAAGTAACGATCAAGATAAGTGTTATTTTACAATTTCCACTAACTACGCTTCAGATTGTTATATTTTTAAACAGAAACTCACGTGTTTTTGTATACTTTTGGCAGCCAAATGAGCGATCACTCAATAAACTAGCGCCTCGATCTTGTAACTTGCCAATGCGAATAACCTAATCCAGGGTACAAACACAAAGTATATTTCGGATGCATAGCGTTTCTTGAAATGATGGTATTCGTTATAATTCAATTTGGAATTAGGTTATGTCTGTAGAATATTCTAGTTATGTTTATTAAAATAATTGAGTCGGTTAATTTAAAATATAATAAGGTACATCACTACATACAGACAAAGAAAGTGTGTTCTCTGTCCCTATATCCCGATGTATGCTTAAATCTTTAAAAGTACCCAACGGATTATGATGCGGTTTTTTTTAATAGATAGAGTGATTGAAGAGGAAGGTTTTTATGTATAAGACATGTGACATCCCACGGGAACGCGGGTAAAACCGCAGGAGACAGCTAGTACTGTAATAATTTCGACACATTGAAGTACAATCAAGAATCTTATCGAATTACAATTAATTAGTCCTTTCCTTTTACGTAGAATTATTCTTTATTAATATAAATATGGTGTACCTTAACGTTATATTGATAAGGTTCTAGATACACTATATATATACATATATATAGAATAATTGTATTGTAACAATTTATATGGATCATCAGCCCAATTATAAGTGAAAATCCATTTTATAAGTTTCTATCACCAGTTGACATGTTGTCTAATCAGGTTTTTGAGAATAACATTCATGACTAGTTGTACCCTGCGGTTTCACTTGCGTTCCTGAGGATAGTAACAATTACCCGGGATATAATAAATAAATAAATATCCCGGGACATTCTTTACACACGGCCATCTGATCCCAAACTAAGCAGACATTGTACTATGGAGACCAGATAACTGATATACTATTTTATATTTTTCTAAATACATACTTATGTAGATATTTATAACGAATTAAATAATCCTATGTGTTAACCCAGGTTATAAAATATTATGTGCCAAGTTTCATCCATACCCAGTTAGTAGTTTTTGCGTAAGAGAATAACAAACATCCCTCCACCCTTACCAACTTCGCATTTATAATGTTAGTAGGTTTACATTCAAATTTCAGTGCCAAATATTACTTTTGTTAGTGCATCGAGACTTTACATTACTTTACTCAATTACCATTAAAGCACTAATTAAATGATTACTGAACTAACAACTGAAATCGTGATTTGAGAGCGTGAAATCACTTGTTTACATTCACATTTATTTTTTGTATTTCGCCATGGGTGGATTGATTGTTCAATTAGGTAATATAAACGTCCAAATGTCACAATATAGTTGCTTTCTTTAAAGGTTATAACGTTGTAAATCTTTAATAATCATATATAGATATTTAACGCCCAGACAGAATAAATAGACATGTTCATGCACTCTTATGCCTACCTGGCTGGGAATGGAACCCACGACCTGCGGCGTGGCAGTCAAGGTCTCTAACCACCAAGCCAACTAGCCCGAAACTAGCCAACTAGCCTCAAATCAGCATAGAATTCTGCATCTGCGGTTTTACCCGCGTTCCCGAGGGATATCACATTTTCCCAGAATAAAAAGTAGCCTATATGCTATTCCAGCTATCCATATAAGTAATTTATTGTGAAATTATTTATTTTTAGTATCATAGTTAATGTTTTGTGTCATCAAAAAGAATAATGTTTATTCTAATTATATGATCCTGTGAACCCTACATAAATAAACGACACCGTACGAAGATATGGATAATAAGTTTTCAAAATTGGTTTTATTTAAACATAATTCTCAATACTAAAAAAGAATTCAAACTTTTGCAGCCATTTATAAGGTAGAGAGTATACAAAATAAAATACTCCAGATTGAGATACTAGATGGCGCTGTTCATTTCTAGATCGCGCTATGGTTACGTTCTCGCGAGTCTTCAAGTATTTTAACATTTCATAGCTGGGTATGTTTTTGACTACCACAAGGTAGAAATTTTTGAGAAGTGTACGCCTTCGGAAACGGGGGAGAGTGCATTCAAATGAGATTGTATAAATGGCAGATTATACTGTCAGTCAAGTCGTTTGATAAATTATAGCAACCTGGCGGTTATTATAATTTATGTATGGCTAAGGACTATTGATATTTTATAAAATATCGGATTTTCGATATTTTAAATATATCAATATAGGAGTTCGATATTTCGGATAAAAATATCGATAGTCTAATAAATCGGCTTTCATTATATCGGTATTTGATTTTGACGATGGTGATGGTAGCAATGCCATCGACATTATTATTGTTTTCCGCATTATTAATGGTGGCTGTCTTAACCTTTAGCTCATCCCACCGAATAATATCGTTATCGATAAATTCAAATTTTACCGGAGAAATAAAACAGTGTTTTTTCGATTTTGTTAAACATTGTCTGTGAGAATGCCTAAGGGAATGATTTATAAAGAAAATGAAAGATAATTTTAAATAAACTTATTTATTTTTAATTAAATATAAATCAAGTTTTAAAGGATTATTATTATTTCATTATTTCGCAAAACAACGTTACGATATTATTCGAGTAAAAACAAAAGGACAGTGTGCACAAAAATAGCATATTACAATGTTTACATACAACCAAACATAAACGGTAATAGATTGTAGTTGGGTTTTTCGCCGACGTTATGCATATTATATATATTAATGTATTCGCACTCTCAGTACGATAATGGTTAAGTCGCTTTGAAAATGCCGAAAATGACAACGTCAATTTCGATAAAGATTCGCAATTTGTTATCGTTATTACAAGCGAATACATAATGTAATACCATTAACGAAATTCGCGTAATTGGGGACTGGATTAAGCCTCATGATCATTTCCAATAACCTCATAATATAGCTTATATTAGCAGATTTAATATAGCGTGAAATTTATTTTCCCAATTACGATCAAACCATTGGATGAATAACCTTATTTAAAAAAGGAGGAGTTAGTTTTTGAATAACATTCTTAGCTGTCCTAACATGTTAACAGTTCTAACATGTTGTAACGACTATGTTGCTCCACACCTTGACAACGAACCTCGTTCAAGGATTCTTGATTATTCTTGACCGCCTCTCATTGCGGTAGATAACCCTTCAATTGCACTGATTAAATAAACTGCTAAATCACTGAGATCCGGCCGGGTAAGCATGATCTATTTTGCAATTCAATCCAATTGAAAAGGAGGGATCCATTTACTGTATATTAAGACATGGCAGCTAGCAAACGCAAATTGACTGAGCTGCTTCCTGATGCGTCAACGGATAGAACAATACTATGTAGATAGTGAAAAGTAAGAAGAGAAGGCCGTTACGGCCGTGGGATCCTATGGCCTGATAAAATAACCTTGTAATACCTGTGGTATATACCAGTAATAAATAAAGAACCTATACTGAACTAGTCACATCCCAAAAAAAGAGATGATGGTTATCTGCGACTGAGTCAGCGTTAACACTCAAAGTAAACAAACCATGTAAAACATACATAAGTGTGAAATCGTAAGATTTTCCGCGCGTTCATTTTTAAATGGTATGAATAAAAATATGGTTTTGTAAGTACAATCATTTGTACATACAGAATTGTAGTGCTGCTGAGCGTTTTTGCTACGTGATAGTGGTTTTGATCTGGGTACGTTTATGTTCCTACTAATTTTTTGTGTCCCTTTTCCCTTTTATTAGAATATTTACTCGGCACACAATAATAAACTTGTTTGTTTTCGGGCAAACTTCTTAAGAGCAATCCTTTTATTTCATCCTTCGTCTCTGATTCTTTGTAAGTTAGACTGCTGACAATTAGAATGTCGGGCCATCTGTTGGTTACTAGTGATCACCGTCGCCTATAAACCTTAGAAATTGCCAATTGTCAATGCAATTAGCTATTGATTTTTGTATACGCTATATTATACGCAAATTGCTATGTAGGTAGGTACATACTAACAAAACTATACAAAATATATAATATGTAAGTATCTACGCAGTAAATGATGAAAAGAAAAACAAACGATTTAGAAAACTTTGAAAATATTTAGAATATAAAAATAGAACAGTAGCATTCAAAAACATTATTGACTTTTTGAATCTTTGCCAAAATAAAATATTTGCAGATAAATAGATTATCTATCTATAGGTATACTTTTGTGGGTGCGACGTTTCTTTAGCAAGCGAAATAACAACAGTGTAGTTGTCGCATTCAATTGTTGATAAATTTACAATTAGGTGTGACGTAGGGCATACGTGACGTAGCTTATAGATTCGCAGTCTATCTTAAAACCTTTACTGCTTTCTACTTTCCTAGTACTTCGAACTAAAAATATAACTCTCGGACAACTGACACCGCTAGTGAAAACTAAGCATATAATGTTATTGAATTCGTTTCATATTACATATGCAAGTTATGAATTTTGAAATTATGAATGTAAATGGTGATTCTAATGAGATTATGGCAAAATTAAAGATTTTAAATGTAAGGGGTAACTTTTTTATGGAGAATTTTTAATTTGGGATTATACAATATTTAAAAATCTATGATCGAGTTGGTCGGGGGCCGATTCTCGGAAATGAACTGATTTTGTCGCTTCTCGCGATTGAAGTAATTGTATGCGTCCCTCAATAGAAATTGTTCACACGCACACATAGCTGTTAAGTTAACAACAATATGTTGTAACTTGTATGTATGTACAAGTTTCCATCTTTATTAAAGTTCCTCCCGCGTGCACGATAAAAAGTAACCAATGACCTGTCACCATTAAAATTAAAAAATGGAGAAATAAGCCAATAAACAAACTATCATTTTGCATTTTTATATTAGAAGGAAGTAAGTGAGATATGGAGATGCGTATTTATGACCGATATGGTCAAAGATCAACATAAACGAGCATTTTACAAAAATGTGTAAATAGGTAAAAATTGTTTAAAATATTAAAAGTAGTGTCAAATGATGTAGTATCTTAGTTGCGGACTTCTGCTCCCTCCTTACGTCCTGGTGACGTATAGCCATGACGTTCAATACCATATTTCAAGTTCACTGCATTTGCGCAGTGGAAAGTAACACCTCCTCACAACTCATAACGTCCTGGTGAATGAAACTATTTTAAAACCATGAAACACCTATATCGTCTATCAAGCTAGCTAACGCAGACTTCAATGCTTTCTTTACGACGTAGTACTTACTATGCAGCCATAGCGTTCAATACAATGGATTAATTGCACTGCATTTGCGCAGTAGAAATTCAACCTCCTCGAAACTAATGGTGTCTTGGTAAACGAAACTATTTTAAAACTACGATATTTCCAATACATCGGTTATTTGCAGTGTCTCTTTCCTTTCTTTAATACCTGGTACAGTCATTAGAATGAATATAACCATGGAGAGTTCTGCAATCCGAATTATCTGATACATTCATTTATTTCTCTTCTTTCATTTGCAGACAGCTCAAGTGTTTTTTTTTTTCGCGCTTACAAAGCTTACAAAGTTTGATCAAAAATCAGCTTATGAAATATAATATAATTTGAATGAAAAATAACGTGAAGAGAAAACTTTGTACCCACTTTTAAGAATATTGACAGTGAGGTTTGGCGTACTTAAAGATTATTTGGAGAAGGAGTGCAGAAAGCTAAAAATATTTTTTTCCAAAACGCTTAGGTAATAATTTATGTACATATTACGGTTGAATATCGACAACTTGGCGACCACTTATTATATATTAATTATTAAACGTAATTATTATAAGCAGTGCTGTTGATTTATATGAAGGGTGTCAGAAATTATTTCCGAACTGTCCATGGTTATATATTAATGCTCGTGACTGTACTATACCCACACCATGGCTCAGGTGCAACGCGACTGCGCAGTAGAGTCTTCACCTCCTCCTAACTCATAATGTCTTGGTAAACAGAACTATTTTAAAAACATGAAAATTTTGTTCTACTAGTACTTTAACGGAAAGAAAGTTTGTGAGGGTGGATGCTTGAATGTTTGTTACTCTTTAACATAAATATTACTCGGATTTAGATTAAACTTGTCACATAGATAAGCAAACGAATCCCTTTAAAATGGCATGCATTATCCTTTTAATCCTTGAACGTTTTTGATTTAATTCATATAAAATCCTTCCGGGTCGCGGTTTAAGCCGCGGTGTCTTGTTTCATTTACGTGTTACGAAGTGGACATGCGTTTCTGCTTTCTTGACGTCTTTCACCACCATCGTCAAGTGCATCGCGATTGCGCAGTGGAGACGTTAACTCCTGCTAACTCATGATGTCTTAGTATCCGAAGCTATTTTAAAACCATAAAAAGGTTTTCCTACCAATACTTTAACAGAATTAAAGTTTGTGCGGATGGTGTATGAATGTTTGTTACTCTTTTACACACAAAACTACTCGGTTTTGTATTAAACTTGTCACTTAGATAGGTGAACGAATCCCTTTAAAATTGCATATATCATACTTATAACCCATATTTTTTTTAGATTTAATACATACTAGCTGTCTCCCGCGGTTTTACCCGCGTTTATCAATATCATATATAGCCTTTAAACAACTAGGAATAAATCCGCGTTGAATGGACGCAGTCCAATCCCGATATGTTCAGTAGTTTTGAGCTGATGGTGCGCCAAAGGAATTTTATTTATCATAAATAATAGAAGATAGATAGAAAAGATCCTTCCGGAGCGCCGTGCCGTTAAAAGCGCGGTGTCTTGGTTCATTTACGTGTTACGAAGTTGACCTGCGCCTATGCTTTTTTGACGTCATTCAACACCATCGTACAAATGCACCGCGATTGCGCAGTAGCGACCTTACCTCCTGCTAACTCATGATACGTTAGTATCCGGAACTATTTTAAAACCATAAAATGTCAATTTCATACTGTAGGTGATATGAAGTGCATCGTGCTATGCTTTCTTTACGTCATTCAACCCCATCGATGACGTGCACCGCGGCTGCGCAGTCGAGACCTTACCTCCTTCTAACTACTAAAGCCTTAGTCCCTGAAACTATTTTAAAACCATGGAAATCTACTCCTACGAAGGTGATTTTAAGGTCATACTTCTTTACTTTCTTTACGCAATTGCGCAGTGGATAGTTTATCACCTCATATCTCATAATGTCCTCGTATACGGAACTATTTTAATACCTTCTATATATTATACATGAATTAGTAGTGGCAACGTATAATGCTACCCAACTAATTTCTAGGATGTCGTAAGAGAAAAAATATACTGATAACTTCGTGTACTCTACACCTTTCTCCTAGTGGTAAACAAAAGCATCCCCAAAGCAAATTAGCAAACAAGTAAAAAATGTGCCAAATTTCTTGTAGGTTTTCAATGGAATCATTGGATACATATTGCGCTGTTCCCAAAATGATTGGCAAAAGGGCAAGAAGAGGATTATGATGATGACAGGTGATCCGAAAGCAAGGCTATTGTTTTCTTTATGTCCTGGTTTGTGCGACAATGACATTTAGTATCTAAGAAATACACAACAAATGCGCCGTGGGAACACTAACCTCCTCACATCTCATAATGTCTTGTAAACAAAAAATATTTTAAATACTTCATCTATCTATAGTTTCCTATCTAAACTGAGTATTTAAATTCCCTGTTCATGTATCAAATTATGGCGAGGTTTAAATAGATTCATTGAAAAAAAAATGAAGCAAATGTTGTTGTTGTTGATAACGCAACCAAAATCACTGCAAATCCAATATAAACTATCGAAAATGGCTAGGAACTAAGTGATCTCCCTAAATAATAATTGAAACTTGTTACTAACCATCGATATTATCAAATGATGTACCCCCAAAACTCTTTGCTAATTCAATTATTTCTATACCGTAAAATAAATATAAAAGGTATTACAATATTTTCGAACCCCTATACACATTTCATGATGCGGGACTCTAATTGCTGAGAACAACGGATTCGAAAGCTCCATTTTTGCAAATAGTAAACATACAACGAAGGAATTTGCAAATTTGCAGCAGAAGTACTAGGCTCGCATATAGAGGAAGGGGCTGTGGCGCCTACCGTTGCAAGCGATTTATATCGATAAGGGAGGTATCTACATATATTTTCCACCCCACAATCATGAATGAATTTCCACCTCTGTCTGATACTCATAGATCCATCGAGTACGACAGTGACCGAACCATTATGGCTAACTCTTACCTCAACTGCATGCATTGCGCATGTTACTTTCAGTTTTACTACTTTGAACCTATAAGTAGTTACAGTGCAGTTTGTATATCTACTATCGATTTCCTCGACTTCGTTAGAGCTCCTGCAGTTTATGAGTGCCTGGTGAGAGAATTTATTTTTGTTTCCACCTTGATTGTTTGCGTAGGTACGATGTTAGAGTGATAATGACATGTGGCTTACAGAAAGTATTTTTAAAAATGTTCAAGGCGTGTTCACATCACGCGTCTCTTGTTTACGTACCACGTCAAGGGGGGCGTGTCGTTGGGACAAATTCGTATCATTAGGTTCTTCGGTGACCTTGACTCGGTACAATAGACACCTCTAGTTGTGATACATCACTCTGTTGCCTATTAGAGCCTCGTGACGGGTAGTAAATACAGTGGCCATTATTATGGAGCCTGCAAGTACATAATAAATGTCGTGCCGTGAATTGTTGACTCTGACGATGTTTGTTACAAATATACACAGTCACACGTTTGCGACAAATCGTGATAAAGAACATCACGAACTGAAAACGAGGTGTGTTCGAAGTTCGTATAGAGAGGCGTGAAGACTGAGATGGCATTAATAATTCTAATTTCAAAAGTGATTGAATTCAAATCAGTTATAAGTCTAATTCAGTTCCACCGCACATCTATACCTATCTAAATAATTTTAGCGATCAATTCGCGCTCGACCTCATTGATAGTAGGCGGTCAAATGATGAGGCCTCGGGTCCCCAATCCCATCAACGCTCCCTACTTCAGTGCGGACAAATAGATATAATGTTCTTAGGCAACCTTGTTCCCATCCCGACATATCTAGTTACAATCGAGTACCCACTTTATTTATTGAAAGATGTTCGTTACCAATAATTGCCTCAACAATATAAGCGTATCAGACAAGTGCTACGGCGACAGTACATGCTCTTTAAATAGATCTAGGAAGTGTATGTAGTCATTGACTGTGTAGGAACGCAGGAATGTTTCAGCCTATGCCAGCTATTCATTTGAAGGATAATACGGTTATATTTAAATTAAATTTGTATGAATTCATAAAATGTCTTATTGTAAGATTTCAAGTGTACCTACTAAAATTAGGTGGGTATGGCGCACCGTAAAAATGTTACGTCAACGCGTTTGTGAACAATGGTTTAGTTTTGCATTAAAGCGCAACTGGTTCTTGCCTAATTTATTATTCCGAACCAGTTGAATCCAGTTCTACACACAATCGGTTTTGTCGAACCGTTACACTTGACCACTCTTACTGACATGAAATTGGTTAAATACAGCGATAAATTCGTACTCTTGAATTTTTGGATTGATTATGATAATAATATTGTCGCAAAGCTTAGGGGAGTTATCACGCATGCTTTATATATTAATTAAAGCATTCGTGGTTTGTGACTCATGGCGTAATTATAAGAGATACGATCAGAAAGTTACCCTTTTTGGACTTTTACAACAGAAGTAGTTAAGGTACCTGTCCTTTTTGCAATAAAAATACCAATCTCATAGCTCTTGCTTTAGGTAAGTTAAATCTTGCCATCAAATCATTCCAAGTATGCCATGACGCGACTCTTGCCGATGTTTTGGTAGAGTATGTTTGCTCCATCCGTCCGTACCGCACCTCGGCACATCTATTTATATCCAACCAAAATAGCAACCAAACGATCACGTGAGGGAAGCGAGCCCCTACAGCAACCACATGGAAGCGTCATCACGGCGTCATTGATCCTTGATCAAACCGTGTTTACACATCCAATGCTATTGTGAGACACAAATTATTAACGTGCCACTAAACAATTTAGTCCATACGCTTACACGTCCAATATCTTTATCATCTTTATAATCGGTCTAAGTAATTTGCTGCGCGTTGTGATGTTTGTTTATCTCTAAGTAACGAGCTACGTCTCTTTTTCCAGAAACCCCAAATGCGGCCGATGTTAGCCGAATATGATCCCAAGAGAAAAGGAGTCAAAAATGATTTATCAGATGTCGTCATGGTCAAGTAAGTGATAAAGTTTCGTACCTCCCGCAAAGGAGTTATCACCAGATCTACCTCCATCGAAAGCTTTGACTGTCTACTACTATGTTGTCAATAATTCTACTTCAGTCAATCTGGTGCCCCATTTACACAATTTTTTGTTTTCTGCTTAGTATTTTAGAGAAACCACATAAGGCATGCTTCACTGCTTAACATCATGTTCTTGTTCGGCGACTTGATTAGTTGAATGAAGATATTAATAATCTACCAGATGTTGTCGTTAAACTAATAATATTGACATTTTTGTTCAACAGGAAAGAAAAATATAGTAGATTTTATATCAAGGTTAAATAGCCTAAATCGGTAGCTATTAGATGTTCAATGAGAGCTGCTCGTGTTGAGAGCGATTTCGGTTCATGATATATACACTTTGTTGACATAATGTTTTGCCTTGGTATATTTTATTGTATGTTGACTGTTAAGTACTCGCCCCTTAAAACGAGCTAACATGCTCGACGCCGTACGGAGACGATCCGGGAAGACGTGTGCTGCTTCCTCGAGATTTAAGTCGTTCGACGACCTTGATCATCTTGCAATGGACTCATACACCGGTACATCATTCCATTTTTATGGTTTCAATTTTGTTTATTACATTTGTTTTGTTTGGTAATGGTAAAAATAAAAAAAAAAATGTGTAGACTGAGTGGCCGGCCCAGCCGAGGAAGCCGGCGCAGCGGTGGCCACTCGTGCGCCATCTCTGTTCAGGCTCGGGATTGGCTCTCAAACTGGCGATTTGTACAAATTTAATTTAGCTTTATGTCTAACCATAGTAAAATCAAAAAACGATTTTTGGAATTGTTAATTTCATTATTCAGTACCTACAATTGTTTTCAAATATTAATCACGTATTACGTATTCTCATTTAGTCTTTATCGTTGAAAATCAGCGCCGCTTTCACAATACAAGAACCTAATTAGTTGTCCAATTGCCATATTTGTCCGTTAATTTCTTTTCTTTTCATTATTTAAATTTCAACGTAAAGCTGTATTGAATTTAACGGTTGAGCCCCGTATTTGTAAATGCCGAGTCTTAACAGAGTGAAACGCATATGAAAAAAATGAAATGTATATTGTTTTGGAGACCATAATGAATGTATCACACTTCACACATAAACACTCACACATAGTAAATGCAGCTTACATTCAAGTTGTTGACATCCGCGAGTAACTAATGTTTGCCACAGAGTAGAGAGCAGAGATAGAGAGTCCGCGTTATAACATCGCATCAGAAACCCCAATATTCGCGTCCGCGTAATCACATCGATTCACATTCAATTAGAATCACATTCAAGCTTGAAATGTGGCGCTTTAAATGTTTTCGCTATCATTAAATAGTTGTGCTTAAATTCAGTTAATGATTTCAAAACTACACTTTAAACCACCTCACTTCTAACCTATAACTACATTAATAAGTATTTAATTTTAATGTACTGAATAATATGGCAAAGGCTATAACAGTGTTTGTGGAACATTTGACAGGTACAAAGTTGATCCCAATGAGATTCCCGTGGAACAGCAGGCGGGGTCCACCCTACCTCTCATGGAGATTCCTGGCCGGGACATTGAGGCGGATGAGGATTATAATCCATTCGAGCACAGAAAGCTGGCACACCCTACATCGTGAGTACCACATGTGACAATAATATAATAGCCATGGAATCCAAGTAATAAAGAGCATATGATAATTATTTCATAATGAATACATCCCGTGAAGGTTTTTACTTTTGACCACTACCAAACCGTGATGAGACGAAAATGTATGAATTCAACAATATTTTAATATTCTTTTACAGCGACATGGACACCCTGATTCATCTGCTGAAAGGTTCCCTCGGAAGTGGAATCCTAGCCATGCCTATGGCCTTCCGCAATGCTGGGCTCTACTTCGGCCTGGTGGCTACCTTCGCCATCGGTGGCATCTGCACTTACTGCGTGCATGTCCTCGTCAGGACCTCTCACGATCTCTGCAGGAGGCTACAGAAACCCTCTCTTGGGTTCGCTGAAACTGCTGAAGCTGCTTTCTTAGCTGGTCCCCCAAGAGTGCATAAATTTTCCAGACTCGCCAAGTAAGTCTAAAAATCACAAATAAAGAAAAAAATATTATAAATAGTTATTCTAGGCAAATTCTAGTGTTGGAATATATATTAATTTAATGTCTGAGTTACAAATCTATACTTTGTAACTACCTTATTTCACAAAACAAACGTTTAATCCTTAGCGGTATTTCGTACTTTGATTTTACATACTAACATTTTCTTCTTTATTTTTCGCAGAGCTCTTGTCAACTGGTTCCTCGTGATTGATCTACTCGGATGCTGCTGTGTCTATATAGTCTTCGTCTCCAAGAATGTGAAACAAGTGGTAGACTTTTACACGACAGGCTCTAGCTACGCAGACATTGACATTCGATATTACATGGTTATCCTCCTACCGCTACTCATTTTAATGAACCTGATCAGAAACTTGAAATACTTGGCTCCATTCTCAATGATTGCTAACATCCTGGTCGGAACTGGAATGGGTATAACATTCTACTATCTCTTCCAAGATTTACCTAGTATGAGCGAGCGTGAGCCTGTTGGTAAACTGGCCCACATTCCTACCTTCTTCGGAACTGCCATTTTCGCTTTGGAGGGTATTGGTGTCGTGATGCCACTAGAGAACAACATGAGGACCCCCAACCACTTCATCGGATGCCCCGGCGTACTCAATACTGGAATGTTTTTCGTGGTATCCTTGTACGCGTTTACTGGTTTCTTCGGATATTTGAAGTACGGCGATTTTACCAAAAGCAGTATCACCCTGAATCTACCCGAGACAGAACCGTAAGTTTTCATGTTTATTTTTACATTAATACTTTTTGAATCTGCATTTCTGAATTAGTTGAATTCAAAAGTTTTAAGTGTTAAGAAGCACATGAATGTCAGGCTCGTTAGCAAAGCTACTGGAGCTTCCACCGGTTTGGAAGTAGGTTCTCAATTAAGAAGAACTGCCAAGAAACTCAGCCCGGTTAATTATTTGTAATTATTAACATAATCCGATTTTATTTGCGTCCATCGTATTTGCAATAAAATTCCGATATATTTCCGTTTTGAAATCTAACCATGTAATTACCTATTATAAAGTCTCATAAACGTCCTAAACGTCTTAGTGCGATCACACTCATAGTAAATATAGTTTTATAGGTTACTAATTGTTTTATTAATTGTGTAGTTTGAACCAGTGATGTTGACGTTCTGACTGCGATATACTATACAATTACATACTATTATTCTTCTCAGATTGGGACAGGCCGTGAAACTCATGATCGCCGTGGCCATTTTCTTCACGTACTGCCTCCAGTTCTACGTACCAATGGAGATTATCTGGAAGAACGTTCGCCACAGGTTCGGTGCCATGAAGAACATTGCCGAATACGGCATTAGGGTTTCAATAATTGTATTGACGCTTTGTATTGCCATTGCCATCCCCAACCTGGGTCCGTTCATAGCCCTGGTCGGTGCCGTTTGCCTGTCGTTCCTGGGGCTCATATTCCCGGCCGTCATCGAGACTGTGACCTACTGGGACCGACCTAACGGCCTTGGACGTTTCAAATGGGTACTGTGGAAGAACATGTTCATGGTATCCTTCGGGATCCTCGGTTTCCTCACCGGCTCTTACGTCAGTATTCTGGATATAATCCATGGCGAAGAATAAAAATGCACAAAACCATTTCATAGAATAAGGCTCAAAGGAAATTTTAGGGCTAAGAATCACCGTAATAATTAATTAGTTTTGCTTAATGCCTATGTTTATACAAAATTATAATATACATTTCTGGCGTATTGAGTTTCTTCGATGCTCAAAATATAATATTAAATATTTTTTTGAGATTATTATTATCTACCTACAAATTTATATTACTTATATATAAGACAGGTTGTGTTTTTGTTTTTATTATTTAGCCCCGAAATACTGTAGCCATTTTAGATTTTAAGCAAATTGTAGATAAATCTAATTTTATAAATACATATGTGAGAATATATCTAGTGCATTATCGAAATGTGATACAAGGTTAGGTTTAATAAAAAAAGCCATTATTAATGAAGAAAATGTTTCTTGTTTCAAAAAAATTACATTTAATGTGTAGTTGTTAGCTAACATTTTGGACCTCGCGTTCAACATACCGGCTCGACTTAACTTGATAAAATTACATAATTTTGGGGTTAATAGTAGCGTCGTTTTTTATGACATCATGGCATTTCAATTACCAAAAATACAAATATCTGCTTAAGTAGTATAGATATTATTCATATCGAGCTTTTTTATAATGAAATGTGAAATGAAGCATTTAAAATGGAGGTACCTAAAGGTACACGCGTAAGATCTTCTGTCGAGATCATGTCCTATTTTTACAAAATTTTTAAAAGGAACCTTTTAACAGAAACTCAAATAGCGGAAAATTTTGGTACATCTCAATATTTATTAGTTTTAACCTTTAAGACTGGCTATATTTTGTAGTAAAAATATTAATTCGAAATTGGAAAAATTCCCCAATTTGTTAACCCTTCGGCGTTTCAAAAACGATAGTTGAATATAATATTGTATTCTTAACTAGAAGTTACTAAATTATTTGATGTATAATTTTTTCGGTTACTCTGGTTTGTTTATACATTTTTCATCAAATAACACGATCACACTCGGTACGACACGTACATATTACTATTTAAAATCAATTTAACAATACATATTCGAAAAAAAACTAGAGTAACTCAAAATGTTCCTTATCGCAAGTCAGTTTCAGGATATGGATTGCATACCTACTAACAGAAGTTGTGCGAGTACATGTTCGGCTGACTAATACTTTTGATAAGTAGATACGTAGGTTACATACATGCTACCGATCGTCTATTCTAAGTTTGCGGCTGGAAAATAAGCCTTTACTGATATTTGAACTATTTCAATTATTGAACATTTTGGGATTACTATAACTTCTTTGCACTAGCCCGCTTTAGCACCCCACTTTGCATAATTAAGATCCCAAAAAGTATCCTATTAACGTATCCTGCTGCGTACTGCGTAACCATTGCAGATAGGCCTCCTGGCAACATTTTAGCATGGACGATCCGTAAATAGGTTGCTATCAAATCCCAGCCCTTTTGCTTGGGATTATGTGATAGTCATTCTGTATTTGGTATAGATTTTAAGTGTGTTTAATTAATAATTTATGATTAACTCTCCGGGTCGCTGCCCCGACAAGTAAAATCGTTTTAGTTTGTAATGAGCCCCTCGCCCCATCAGGCGTTGGAGTGACTATAGTGATCTTTTGTTCTGTAATGAACTAAAAATAATTAAGTGTTATTGACTAAGCAATCCACTATCTGAAATATTCAATACGAAAATCCAATATTAATGAAAATTATTGATTCTAAAATGTAAAATTTGGTTGAAAAAAAGATATTAAATTGTGCTTAGAAAAACAGTGTTCTACTATTATGGAGATCATTCCTGACCATCTTCTGAGTATGTACTTGGTATCACGGTACTTTAGATAGTAGTGGTTGTTTTGTTTCAGTATTAAAATAAATAAGATTTAAGGGAAATTTGTATTTTATGTTGTCTCCAGCCCCCTTATTCAGCTAATACAAACTTTGTCGCCGGCCGCTTCACGGAGGCCTCGTAGAGCTCACCTCTCACGTGAGTATTAGCGTAGTAAGCGACAGAGACAGACCATAGAGGTGCGTTAGATCAGAAATGGACTTGACCGAGAAATTATCCTGCAGAACCGTCCGATTTACGCAGACACATACATCCTACCGACTTTAATTTGTTGATGAAAAAGCAAATCTAGATTGAAACGCCCATCACAATCACTCTCAACGAACATTTGGTTGAACAAGACGTAGTAGTACACAGTAGGCATGTGTAACTCAGCTCTGACCAGGTACAACAAATTAGATCACACCTACTTGTACTGACGAGCTGCGGCTCAAGAGCAAACTAAAAAGTTCACGGCTCACTTATTATTTTACAGTTTGTATACAATCTGTGATCTATTCTGTCATATTGAGTCGTTGTCGAACTGCGGAGCGGTAGCGGCGTAGAGACTCTGTGATCGGTCTGCAATACTTGAGCTGATCTGTGAGCCATGAGCTGAACCGTAGCTCATGCATTTTGGTTGAGTTACCCATGCCTAGTACACAGTACCTACATAAGTAGTGCCTATGTAGTAAGTTTGATAAATTTCCGCTTTTTTCAATTAGAGTTCAACGATCCTAAATAATAATTTTAGGTATTCTTTTAATTGTGAATTATTATGAAATATTTCCTGACCGGAAATATTTCACGCGGTTTCACCTGCGTTCCCGAGGAATGTTCATTTTCCCGGGATAAAAAATATCTTCCATAATATTCCAGGGCATGGTTTATCTATGTAACAAGCTTCATCCAACTCCATTGGGTTGCTTTAACCTGAAAGAATAGCAAACATCCATACTTTTGTATTAATTATACATATATTATAGGTAGCATTCAATATTTTTTATAATCGACAACTTGCTGCTTTAGACCTATCTTAGGACATGGTACGTAACCTTACACATGTTGTAATATCAGTCAGTATATATCGCATAAGGTTGCTAAAAAATAAAGAAAACTATTCCTTGGGTGAATTATTTGGTCAGATTTGCAAGAATGCTCCTATTCGTAAACTTTTTAAAATATAAACAAATAAATGCCACAAAAGTTTTAAAAAAAAAATACGTATGTACTCTCAAAGAAAAATCATGAAATTACGCACATTTTCGGGCCTCTGGACTAGAACCTCCCCTTAACTAATGGATAAACCGATAATTATTATCAACATTTCCCTAATTGACAATGATACATGAACATCATTATCGTAATATTGATAATTCTATTAATATCCGCTATCCCTATCCCTGTATATTTCATGCAACCAATGTGACCTAATGCTCAAATTCTAAAGATCTATGCTTCGAGTTGAAACCCCATGGATATTTCGTCCGTATTTCTTGTTAGTGCCTTGAACAGACTCATGCATCGGGGAACGCACACCTCATGAACATCATTAAGTGACTCTTGATTGATACCCTAAGAATGGTGATCATCAGTAAGTCAGTTGCAAAATCGGGGATTTTTTTATATCTATAACATCTGAAGTATAAGAGCTATGCAATTGAAACTTTATATATTTAACCTTTAATTAGGCGCGCCAATAAACTAACATTGTTAGTCGCGCGGGTTCTGCAGTTACCAAATTGATAGGTATGAAATTAGAAACTAGACCTAGAACTAGGGGACTAGAGAGTTAGGAAGCTAGCAAGAAATTCGGGTTGACATCGTTAATAGGTAAAAAAATAACTTAACTTGAAGATCACTTGATCACTTCACTAATAAAAGGTTAATAAGTTCGCTATTGATATCATACCCCGAGAATTTTGTTATTTTTGTACAAATCAAACCAAAGTTATGTGGGTTCAAAAATCGACGAAGCGCTTAAAGAAAATGTAGTCCCCTTTTGTTTCGTAGGTCGATAAAATGATTTTGCACAGCCTTGAAAGTAGATGATAAAATGATCAACATGATGTTAAAAATAAATATTAAAATCAATTCATTATTGGTTTGAATATCAAATATTAATAAAATTATAATAAATGCTATTGAAACTTGCATAGCTTTAGTAATTTTTATATCGATCATAAAGCTTAGTATTTATACCTACAAATATATTAAATTTTAGAAGCTTCAATGACAATAACAATGAAAAAGCTAACGAATGAAGATAAATTTGCCATAGAAATTCGGGAGCGTCGTAAATATGCAGATATGAAAAACAACCCAGAGCTTTACAATAAGGAAAAGAAAGATTTGTAGCATGAAAGACTTGCGCGCTAGAAGAAAGACAGTTTTGTATACCACTTGGGCAGACAAACAAGCACACGGTCCACCTGATGGTTAGTGGTCACCGCCGCCTTTGAACATTTGCAACACCAGAGCATCGCCAATGCGTTGTCGACCCTGAGACGTGACGTTGTTAAGTTTCATGTGCCCGTAATTTCACCGGCTCCCTTACCTTTCTAACCGAAACACAGTAATACAAGTGAACTACTGCTTCACGGCGGAAATGGGTAAGGTAGTAGTAGTACTTCCCAAGACGAACTCTGCACTAAGAGCTCTACTAATTAAATTGGAAATTCACCCCCTGAAAGTGAGAACGAAGATGATATCATATAAGCTAATACTGGATTTTGAAAATATCGACCGCATTAGGTTGTTTATCCGAAAGAAGAGCTTGCGAATTGCTCAGCGTTTGAATGAACCAAAGGAAAGCAGATGATGACCATATAGTATAGATGAATTGCCAAACTTTAATTACGAGTAATTTTTCAACGATATCATACACAGATGATATCTATTAAGAATATTGGATGATTTATGCATGGTAATTCACTATTCGTTTGACAAATGAAATGTGATTTCGTTTTTGCTATGGAAGCATGTTATTTATCTTGTTATTACAGTTTTTTGGAATTTTAAGATAAGTATAAGAATGTGATTGCGTTTCTACAATAAATACTTCAGAATTTTTTTTTTCTATAATTGGTTTAAAAAGCGATATATGTATGTTGTAATAACTTACTCACTGAATATTTTATTCGTGTATTTTTAAACATCTTATATCATCAGGTGTAAGATTTTTTTTTATAAATACACATTAATCTAAGTAACATATTAAAGTAGTCCACAATGATGAAATTACTGATTTATATGTAGTTTTTTAAACCTCTAAACAAATATTATTAGTCTTTCCAATATGTAATAGATAACCATTCTTTTTTATAATTTCATCACCAACACGTTCATTAAGTTGTTTTTTTTTTATTAATTACGCCAACAGAACACACATTTAGATATAATATTTATACATTGCAATTTTTTAGTTCTGTTGCCTATGCCAATTACAAGCGAACGATTAAGTTAAAACGTTTTTGACTTACAAAAGTGCCTTTGATAGATTACTATTCTGCATACGTACCTATAAATGCAAACAAAAATGAAAACAATTACGAGAAACAATATAATACCTAAAAATGATAATTCCGAATGAAACGCGATAACGACTCGTTTAATACGAGACCGGACTAGATGTTTCTAAAATAATTGGTCTTCAATTTTGCATTTATTTTTGTGAAGATCATCTCGACGTGAGTGTTTAATTTACTTTGTAGATTCTAAAATAGTTTGAGGCCAAAATCTTAATATGTGAAACAAAGTCGAGTTTGTTCGAATACTTATAACTAGAAAAAGGCTGGACCGATTTTCATGGTTTTTCATTCCAAGAGAATATTGGAATAGTGACGAAAAAGCATTCACCATACAAAATGTTCATGGGTTTCGTAACTGTCAAACATTTAATGTTTATCCCGTCGATACAATAAACACTCTCTTCAAATTAAAGAAGGTATTTAAATAAAGGCTTCGAATCGACAAGACGTATTATCAATATTCGAAATTTTAGATTTAAAAAATGTAGAATAACGTTAGTAATGAAAAAGAATGAACATATTAGGATATGGAGGATTCCAATGATCCCAACGGATATGCCCTTTGCAGCGGTGGCCTTACCCATTGCGAGGCTCCGGGCGGCAGGTCATTGCGAGGCCCTTTGTCCTTTGTGAAAAGTATGTTATGCGAAAGTAAGTCTGGTTATTTGTTTTGGGTATTTGTCATGTTTGACAAGAAATGCTAAAGTTATACAAATAACTAAAATTTGAAATCCATTTTTTTTTTATTTGCTTGGGTTGCGCGAGGCCTCAGTAAGAGCGAGGCCCCGGGAGATTGCCCCGTTCGCCACCTCCTAAGGCCGCCACTGCCTTTGAGTTTAAACGAATTCAGTTCCCGATTTGTGACCTCAACTTAGAAAATCCAAGATTTCTCATGATCAGTTGTACGTGGCATGTTCACGTGTCGGCAAATCATTCGATTCATTTGTGGTTGCGCCTGATAATAATCATGTCTTACTAACACGCGATTGAGAAACTAAATTTTTGCACTTATTGTGTTATTATCCTAATAAAGTGCTGGATTTAATATTTATTTTGTATTCATTGTCTTACTTTCATAAAATCATAAATTAAATTCAGCTAATTTGTTACGTGATACGTCCAAGTGCTGAGAGGTCTGTATGACTCCGCGACTATGACCTTCCAAGTACAAAATCCGCAGACTGAACATATGTTACAATTTTCTGTTACAATTTTCCAAGCGGGGAATAAAAAAACAAAAGTTTCCCGGTTTAAAAGAAAGTTTATTTAATAACTTAAAAAATCAAATAACATGCTAGGCAAAATGCATAGAAAAAGAGAGCCAGCTAGACACAGCGCGTGGGTCTGGAGTAAGGTTGTGTTTTGGTTTTAAAATAGAAATTAAGGTTGAGCACCATTGGCAGAAATGGCTGTCAGCCCGTTTGGAAAGCTTTGAAAATTAGTATTAAAAAGTTTAAGTTCAGATGAAATGTTACTTACATGAGACTTTAAGAATAAGCATATAGGGGTACCGCTACAGCATCCTTTGGGCGAAGCACAGAAGAAAGAAACCCAGCAAGCATGCATGCCAAGCGCCACGTGTCAGGCTCCCGCTCCACACGGCACACCCCGTACACTACAGCATTCACGGCCCGTAGTAAGCTGTCTTCCTGTTTTGTTAAGCCCGTACTAAACACGACAACACGGCCCGTATTGCCTCTGCATATGATAATGTCCTTCTTCCGGTACTACCGGAATAAACTTCAAAAGCTAAACATTCCTGAGAGGTTGGTCAGATTTATATGTAATCTTGTCATGCAGAGAACTGTAATTGTGAAATCTCAGAACTACTCTTCACATGCTAGATATCCCTGGAGAAGACTGCAAGGATCTGTTTTAAGCCCATTATTGTATAGCACTTACGATCTGGAGATTCGGTAAAGTTTTACAGTCAGGTCCTTCAATATGCTGATGACCTGGTACTTTACACTAATCCTGTTCAGCTTCACAAGCATCTTTAAAATTAAACATAGCCCTTGAGTATCTGGGTGATTGGCTTAACGAGCATGGACTTTCTCTGTCTACATCCAAGTGTTCATTAGTCATATTTACAAAAAAAAAGAAACATTCCGTTAGTTCGTGTAAAATATAATGATGAGGAGATCCCTTTAAAAGATAAAGTTAAGTTTTTGGGTGTAATATTAGACTCTAGAATGACTGGTGTTCCACATTTCACTTACATAGCCCAAAAATGTGAAAGAGGTATACGAGTAAATATTTTACGTTGTCTTTCTGGTGTATGGTAGGGAGCCCATCCTTATACCCAGAAACTGTTATATAACGCACTTATACGTAGTCTCATGGACTATGGATCATTTTTATTTGATAACTGCAAACACTGCACACAAAGCTGTCTTCACTCAAACCTTTCTAGTCCCTTTCGTTCCAAGTCAAAACTTCCAATTATTCTGAAAATTAGAGAAATACTTCTCTAATTGAATTCGATTGTTTCGTCCTTGGTATAGACGTGGTCATTGCATGGATTCCAGTCATTGTGGCATTCGTGGCACCGAGACTGCATGTGCCAAGAATGCTATACATGCCGGAGCCTTGCAATACTCTGACGTGTATGCTAAGCACCTTTGCGCACTTGCAAAACCCCGCTTAGAGGGATCTTGGGACAAACTATGACAGCAACCTCGTCTTCAAAAGGCATATATTATGGGAACATACAGCCTAGTATTCCTAAGAAACCATGGTTTTGTAAGCTCCGGGATTTAAAAAAGTCAAGTACATCCACAATCTGCCGCCTTCGTTTAGGTCATGCATCAACTCCTGTTAATTTACACAAAATCATAGTAAAAGATCATTCTCTCTGTGAATGCGGTCTTGACGGAGGAACCACTGATCACATATTTTTCCAGTGCTCGAAATTACAGTCATCTCTCTATGACATTCTTCCCCCCGAAATCTGTCCCACTAATTTTAAGTGTTTATTAACTTTGATGGACCCTTCCTTCTTATTAACATTATCTCATTTCATAACTTCAAATAATTTAAGACTTTAGTAGATACTGACTGATATTCTGCCCTTTCCTTTATTGTTTGTTGGTTTTGTCATTTTGTTTTGTATTATGTTATGTTAGCCAGGCTCCAACACTCGATAACGGATCAAAATTATTATTCTGTTTTGTTCCCAGATCCCCTCCGTATATAGTCAACTAACGTGACATTGGCGGTATTGTGCTACTGGCAACAGTCGCCATTTTAATTAAAGAAGAAGAAGATATCGTCCGGATGCTTATTTTAAAAATGCTGAAACGAAAGCTTAAGTTTTTATCAGTAGGTACGGTCGGCCAAGAAAGTGGTGTACCGCCCTAAGGTTGAATGCCGCTTGCAAAATGCGGTGATAATGATTAGTTTCGCTTGCAGATCAATCTGACAAATTCTATTGCCATCTTTATCTGATTATTGATAACGATGATTAGGTACGGTCTGTTACGTGACAGCTGTTCTTAGTTTGAACTTGATGGAACCAATGACGTAGAAAAACCAATAGCGGGGAGATGATATATAAATTGTTTTCCTCAAACTGTCACAACAGTTAATTAAAAACTCCCTAAATAGTCGGAAATAAAAGCTAAAACTTAATGTGTCCTTTTATGATATTGTCACAATCATTATTAACATATAAAATAATAATATAATATAAAAAATACATAAACATAGTCATATGGTCAAACATAGAAGTGGTTGAAAAAATTAAAATATCTATTAGAAACGGGAGTAACCGCCATTTGCTTCTATGACTTCTAAAAGACGAGACCTCATTGAATCAACAGGCCTTGAGCAAATATCGGTTCCCCGCATTTCCTCCAAAATTAAGTTACAGTGACTAATAAGAGCTTGTTTGGTTCTTTCATTTTGATGCGACCATCTTTGGACCATAATGCCCCAAAGATTTTCTATCGGATTGTCCGGCGATCTTGAGGGCCACGGAATTACTCTTATGTCAGTGTGTAAACGAAACCACGCTCTAACGATCCTCGCATTATGAATTGAACAATTATCTTGAACAAAATCAAATTGTGGCACTTCGTTCTCCGGGTAAACATTACGGACTGTCATGTCGCTAGCATTGAATTTTGAAGCACATCGATATAATTTACTACCGTCGCTCGAGGAGGTAGAGAGCACGATTCTCCTACACCATCCAGCCCCAAATATTTACGGAAATTCGTCCTGATTCTCTATTTGGGATTACATGACCATCTCTATACCGTGTTGAATTATATCGCCAAAGGTGTAGACGTCCATGCTGACTTGATTTAAACGTTTTTTCATCACAAAACACTGTATTAGATCAATCAAAGTCAAAGTGCTCTCTGGCGAAGCTCAGACGAGCAAGTCCGTCAAATATATTTTCATGGCGTAATGCCTGTGGTGCAACCCCATGTAATGTAGATGATTCCTTATTGTTTGGGCACTCACATCGAACATCTCCGCAAAATGATTTTTCGGTATAAAACCATTGATTTCATATTCACGTCTCATGAATTGTCATGCCTTCTCTCTGGAGAGAGTAAAAATAACACGGAAAATATATTGATTTTTGGCTGAGTCTATTAATACGGGTATTGTACGAACAATTTATAATTATTCATACGGATACAGTGCGACCAACTTAGATAAATTATAAATATAAAAAGTGTATTTAGGGGAATAAAGGAATTAAATAAATAAAATAAAAAATATTTTATCAGGATATACTAAACTTATCACAGTTCATTTTTCAATTATTAATTCCAACGAATAGCCATTGCGTTAGTCATCTGGTACCCATACGAATAGTCACTCCGATTGGCTGAGTCTATTTGTACGGATACTGTCCTACAATTTATAAATTATTTATACTGGTACAGTGCGACCAACATATAAAAATTATAAATAAAAAAAAATAACCCTAACCATATAAGGTATACTTATATATATATACCTTATTTTTTTCTCTTAATTGAATAGGCTAGCTATTTATCGATTTTTTATTCTATTTAAAACAAAAACTAGGCCGACTCTATTAATACTTGTAGTATACGAAGTCATCCAATTCATTCTTAATATAAAAAAAATTGAATAAATGTACGAATAAATATAATACCCGTACAAATAGTCACTTCGTTGATTTTTCTTAGGAAAATAAAAGATATTACTAAAATATATTTCAGAAATGGTCAATTGTCAGTTTTCAAAATGTCATTTTTCACTTCGCTTTCTTTATCACATAGAATTTGGTTGTATATTTAAAAAGTATTTACTATTTTTGTTTAGAAACATTTTTTTTTTGTAGAAATTAATGTCTTATACATCTTATAATAAAGGTGAAAATGTACTTATAAGACAAGTGACCTATGACGTATGAATACTTATCAATTAGGTTTACGTCATTATTATGCATCTCTTTCAGTGATATATTTTTAGTTTGAACCTTGTTGTAATTTTCAATGAGTAGGTAACTAAATCAAAACAGGGACACCACTTTTTTGACCGCTCGTACGGTGAGAAACTCAAGTTAATATCCGTTTATAAAAGTAGAAAGACACGCGATGAAATATGTTTCGAATTTAATGTGCCAAACTCGACTATTCGTAGTATCATCTACACTTAGGATATATACTAATATATAAAGCCGAAGAGTTTGATTGTCTGTTTAATTTATCGACTTTTGCCAGATCTTATTTATGTAATTGGCGCGGTTTAATATTTCGTACCACACGTGATGATAAATTTCAGAGTTAGGACTACAGTTATAATTGCTCGGCAATCGCTGAGAGTATCTGCGACTTCAGATTGATTTTGCAGATTATTTATACAATCGATAATATCATCAAAATTAAATAATGCCTTCACTAAGGAAATTCGACTTCTCATCTTGTATCAGACAAAGATTTTAAGGTTATCTTCAATGTATCCATTACTTTATATTTTTCGGATGAAACCAAAGAACACTTTTGCGATGGACGAAGTGTTGGATGCCTTTCATTCTTTAAAAAGCTTAGTTTGAGAAGTGTTATCTCACACTAAGTTGGCTTCTGTGATGAGTGTATTTACACCTTAAAATGATTTTTAATATTTTTCCCAGATTCCATTATGTTTTATAGAATGGATAAAGCAAATACGATATAACTTCTCAAATCACACAGCAAAGCAAAAGCAATGAAGTGCAAAGAGAACGAGAAAAAAACGTTACGTTTTATAAACGATTGACAATGCTCACAGATAAGGGTGACAGTGATACTGTTCAATAAAAATGACTTATCATTCTTTTTTTGACAAAACAGTGTTATGCTACTTATTTGTTCTCGCAAAAAAATATTCTAGTAAATAAATATGTATTAAAGACGAATTAAACTAATAAATTAAATTTTAGTCACGATCTCTTAAACAGAGCCATCTAGCGGCAACTACGGAACTAGTTGTCGGTTAGATAGTTATTGGATGGCTTGTTGCGTATTCAGTTTGGAGTGTAGGAGTAAAGGAGGACCATCTTGTATGGGGGATTAGTCGAAAAAGTGTCCACTTGTAAACAGCAAATTAGGTTTCGAATTTCCACCGAAATAGCGCTAGTGTAGCAAGTGGACATTCTGGGTTGGTTTCCGGTAATTCTTTAATACTATCTAACACTAGCTCGTGCCGCTCGTGACTAGATCAACTTAAACAACAAACACCGCGGCGTATTTAGAGAGTATAATATCCACATTTCACTCATTTTTAGAAAAATTTTGGTCAAAAATTAAGCACCTAATTTTATTATATCATTTTAACGAGAATCGAATACCGAGTACTCTCCATAAGTATCGAAGGTAACTTACCAGTCATCCTGTGTAATAATAATTTAAAAAAATGCGCTGTAACAAAACGGAAATGTTTCTTTCTGTTTTTATTAATTTAGTATCCTACTCTAATAATTTGTGGCGCTCTTTTTAAAATTCCTCCAGTTGCTACAGTAGCGCCACCTTAATTTGTTTCCTATCAACGGACACTTTTTAGTACACTGAGATGGTCCTCCTTTACTTCTATACTCCATAGTATACAGAAAAGCAGTGACAGTTAACCGACCTTTATCTTACGCTTAACTTTATTGAATCAATAGTTAGCTCACTAACTATACTTTATAACTTTAACTGACTAAAATTTATTTTATTAGTTTACTGTATCTGGGGACTTCTGAAACCGGGCATGAATCAACTGGTAGCTTAATAAACCACACAATTCTAGTGTTAAATTTAAACAACCGTCCACTGAAAATTCATTACTTTTTTTTGTTGCTCCATTTTTGGACAAAAACTTTCGCAGGCGCGTCTCAAGTGGTTGGCAGTCAAATTCCGTTAATTCTTTGACACTGGCAGAAATTAATAAAAACCATATGTACCAACATAAAATATAGTGTATATATTGTCTATGTACCAAGTACCAACCTGAGAACATTGGATTGTATTGATTTTCCGGTAGTTAATTTACTTCTATCATTCGGCACATATTCTACTCTACTTATTCAGATTTAATCTTATATTGCGTGCGGGATAAGGCAAACAGAAAACATCATGAGTGATCCACATTCAGTACGTACATCTTTACGTGATATGCTGGACACTTATTTTTCTAATTGTAACATACATAATGATGAAGCAAATAGCCAGGAGCCACCATATTTGCGAGGCCCTCTAGATGGACCTTTAATCGGTTCTCAACAATACATATTTGACAACGAATATAATAAACAACGAGAACTAAAAATTATGAAACGACAAGCAGAGATAGAACGGTTGAATAATAGCATGAGGGAGCAAAAATTGGAAGAAAATAATGCTTCGATGCCGTCTGTAAGGGAACCTTCACACGGCATTCCAAATCATGATGAAACTGAGAAAACACCACAAGAAGAGCTTTCTGATTTTGGAAATGAATCTACAGCCCCCCAGCGACCTGAGTCTCCATATCCTACATGTGATTTTGACTGTGGGCCAAGCGCACCATGGACGCCAGGTTACGTCCCCGAAATCAGAGCTTGCTGTCAGGCTGGTTGATGCAACGCTCATTATTGGGAGTAAAATATTCCAATAGTGACAAATTTGTGAAGTTATACATGGACTAATTTTCTGATATCTAATAGTTTAAATAAACTGTGATCCTGTTGTGTAAAATAATGTACTGGATTAATGCTACAGTATTTATATATCAGCCTATTTATATCCAACCAAGATGGATAAACAAGTAGTGGGTAGAATTTTATTTCATTTGTAAATGTTCTAATATTACTAAAATGTATGGTTATTATTAATAATGTATATGAATTTTTCAAGTGTATATTTTGTTTCTCAAATTTTACATACTATTGTTTATGGTGGGTGCATTTATATCTTTTCAACTATGTAGTTGATTTTTATGCAGTTCTATCACTTGGACAATTTTATCGGAGGGGATTATGTGTTGAATACACTTATATTATCATACTTAGGCGAAGTATATTATAATATTAGTCTTGATCTGATTAATTTGGAATCAGATTCCATGTGTAATTAAATGTTGCATGTTATTTATATCCTTAGAGAAATGATTGATATAATACATAGATGTCATTAAAACATTTGTTTTATAATGGGTATTTAAACACTAATATTCTCTATAAAATCTTCATCAATATGACAGCACTCAATTAATTCTTAAATAATTTATAATGGGCAATGATTGTGTGAAATATACTTTGTAATTACATATATTTCAAAATAAGTTGCTAGTTTTATTGAGATCCTATGCTTATATACTACAGTATAAAACAGAACTAGCTTGCACCTCACAGTGTGACCTGCTTTCCTAAAGGATATAATCTCAGAATGTAAGGTTTCTCCTTCCTTTTTGCTACTAAGTACCTTGGTAAACCGAATGTATGTGAATAGAAAGTGCCCAGATATTCCAACATCAGGATGAAGTTGATGAATATAACATATTTATGTCATTGTAAATATTAATTTAGTACACAATAATTCACATATTATTGAAAATTTACATGGTTTAGATATATAATCTTGCACTCTCAATATTGAAAACACTTTAATAGGCCTATCTGTAGGTTTAATAATTGGCATGTATTACTAATACAACTATTGATGATTGATATCTAATTTAAATAATGAGATACAACATTTAAGTCACGTAAAATTTGGTAGAATTAGGTACTGTAAGTTTTATACTGTATATATACCTTATAACTCCATACATTGTTAATTATAATTATGGATGAATCGTAAAACTCTTCATTATTATCATTCATGAGCATTATTCACGGGTAAGCGAAAAAAATTTAAGGATTCATATGCCATTGTACCTACAATGGTCATATTATAGTACTAAATATGTTCAAAGAGATAAATTATTTATTTTGTTTCATTGTGTAATTCCATATGCATGTTTGGTCAAAAGTGTCATTGTTTGCTCTGATCGTTATTCAACATATCATGGTAAACTTTTATGTTTAGTAGTTTTATTTTATCAAAATAAAAATAATTTCTTGATCTTATTAAACAAGTTAATGCGTATTTCGTACTCCATGATTTTACGTTTTCTAAAATAAATACACAATTTTAGTGATTTATAGAATCTGTCATCATGTTTATTACAGAGGTTCTTAGCCATCAGGCTATTTAGCTTAAGTTCGTAAATAGAAATAAAAATAATCGGTTAATTAAAAATGTTTATGAATCTTATATAATCTCGACAGGCCAGTGGGCTTGGTGGTTAGCGACTCTGACCACCAAACCGAAGGTCGCAAGTTAGATTCCCACCAAGGACAAACAATTGTGTGCGTGAACATGTCTGTTTGTTCTGTGTCTGGGTGTAAATATCTATGTAAGTATGTATTTAGAAAAATATATGGTGTCGTGGGACACCAGATAGAAACGAAGTTCCTTCTTATAAATAATATGAGAAAGTATCATTTTTGTGATTATTTAAATAAAACATGACTGCGGTGATTGTTTACCAACAGACGGGTTGTCAACTTGTTTGCCACCTTAGTAGTAACAAATATTTTCGGTTCCGTAGTCCCGTGGCAAATTAATTTACCCTAACATCTTCGTCCTTGCCGTCTGTCGATTAGTCCATCAGTCCGTCAGTCCGCCAGTCAGTCAGTCCAGCAGTTCGTCAGTCCATCAGTCCGCCAGTCAGTCAGTCCGTCATTTCGTCAGTCCATCAGCCCGTCAGTCCATCAGTCCGTCAGTCCATCAGCCCGTCAGGCCATCAGTCTGCCAGTCAGTCAGTCCGGCAGTCCGCCAGTCAGTCAGTCCGTCAGTCTATCAGTCCGTCAGTCCATCAGTCCGTTAATTCGTAAAAAGAAACTAATTGAAAATAGTGTGAAGTGTTATATGTAGTCAGCATAAGTCTTTGCAATAATAACTAGCAAAAAGTGTCGTTTCAACTTTTGGTCTTAATTTTTTCCGTCTAGCCCCCTTTCGGAAAGCGCGATAAGGAACTTCGTTCCAAAAAAAATTGTATATCGGTTATCTGGTGTCCATAGTACAAGCTCTGCTTAGTTAGGGATGGCCGTGTGTATAGAATGTCCCAGGATATTTATACATCAACTTTTTTTATTTAAAAAATGTATTTCTAGTAATGCATCCGAACCACATATTGATGATTAAAAGCCGTGCTTTTCCCAAACCAAAACTCGCCAAGTGTACATTCAGGTGAACACGCGAATATAGCGGACCTCTCACCTAATTGCGGGGTCGCGAGTGAGACGGAATAGTCACTGCGTGAATTCATTGTAGAGTTTGATTGAAGAATATAATGGCTGATCTATTTCTGTACCGGTAGGTAATTCTATAATATAAATATATATATATATTATAAAAATATTTATATATATATATATATATGTTTTTGAAATAAAGTTATATAGATTGAGTGGACGAATAGGTAAGCAATAACAAAATCGCAAATGCTATCATTTTTAATTACAATTGGTCACAGGCGATTGGTGAAAAGGCCAATCGAAACGATAGATGTTACACAATTCCAAAATTATATCAAATAGTGTTCCGAATAAATAGTGGACGGAAAGCCATCCTTCTAGATGTTAAAGCCATTTAAGGCAAATACAGTCTCAAAAGGCTTTTACAGCCTTACGCAGACTTCTCGATGAGGACAGAACACTCTTAACCGAGGTAACAGTGCTAGCAGAATTGCCCCTCCTTTTCCACCCCTACGTTGTCGAAACTCCTACGGTCCGCAGGCCTACTATGAACTCTTATTGCGATTCATTTGACGACCTAAAATAAACTGCCCCGCTATTTCATACCACGACGTCATTAACGCGATTCAGTTTAGGTTGACGCCAAATCAAGTCTGCAATTGGATGGCAAACTGTTTTCATTCGTTCATTTTTCGTACCATGAGGTGACATATCAACCTAAATTGGATAGTTTAAGTGTCAAATTAAGCGAACCAATAAAAGTTGCTTCTTTCTTGGCGTGAAGTGAATCGTTTTGTTAATAACTTTTAAAAAATAGTGAAAATATACGTAATTCAAGGTATTTCAGTTGAATATTTTGTGTTTCTTATGTGTCAATGTAAACAAGTGATTTGTAGAGCATTGTTTATTGTAGATGTCTAATGAATTAGTCCTTTTTGAATTCATGGAAAATGATAATGAAATAAACACAACACGGCGACAAAAAAGACGTCTAACACGGTAACAATCGTACCCCTTTTATTTGGAAGATGCAGAATTCATAAAGAGATATCGGTTGTCTAAACAATTGGTATAAGAACTGTGTGATGAACTGAGGATTTTTTATTAAAGCCCGTTGCTATGTCTTTTTTTCGGTTCAGAAATTCCCAAAGCTGCTCAAGTTGACCGAACGTTACTCTTCGACGCGATTCATCACTGTAAAAAAACCACTTAAAATACATTGGTACTTAAGTTAGGTACGCGTTTGAGATAAAGAAGTTTGTAAGTTTACATTATGAAAATATAACATTATTACACAAACTACACAAGGATACTTGCGCCCTTATTCGTATTACCAACTATTTTAAGTCAGTGAAACGTTAAAACACTTATAAATAAAATAAATATGTACTAATAATAACACGTAATTTTCTTTCAATAATAGTTAGAGATACCTACATTCAGAACTCTAAAAATCTCAACAATAACAACCGCCCTCTGTCAAATCCAACATGAGTGGAGGCGCGCTCTAAACTCGTCATAATCAATTTATTTTTACGACAACACTAAACAAACCTTTAAATTGTAATGTAAAAAATTATATAAATTACTATTATTTATTAGTAATAATTAGTAATTCAGTACTAAGAAAGCCTTAGTGGTATTTAATTTTATGCTCAATAGCGCAATTTTAAAATATATTTGTTGTTATTTTTACACATAGAAACCGCTAAATCATATCAACTAGGTTTCGAAACGCAACACATATGGTTCGAGTAAAAGAGACAGACTTATGCAACGATGGTATAGCGTTATCTCTTTCTCAGCGCGGACCAGAGACAAATTTCGTTCGTTCATTCCTCCGTGAGCGATTCAAACGCCAGTCAGCAAAAGGCACTTCATGGTACGAATCTTAGCGATTCAGTTTAGGCACCTAAACTGAATTGCATCGGAATTGAATGGATAAGTAAAAGTTGATGGTAGGCCTGCAGGACTAAGCGTTTCGCCTCGTCGTTTATACCGCGTACATCGAGGGACTGGAATAACTTGCCTGCTGCGGTCTTCCCGAGCAACTATAATTTGGGTGTCTTCAAGGCTAGAGTGAATAGGCTCTTAATAAACTAGTGCGCCTCAACATCTAAGATTGCATCACTGCTTACCATCAGGTGGGATCGCAGTCAAGCACTAGTTTATATTATTAAAAAAAAAAATACAAATGTACCTAACAGGTTGTTCAATAAGTTTTGTCGTTCGATAAGAAAAACACAATTTTGTGGTTCAAAATACACTTTATTATTCAGTATAATCTCCCTGAACATTAACTTGCTCCAACGATCCTCCAATCTGTGGATTCCATCCATGAAGTTAGTATCCGGAAGGTCTGCAAAATACGCTTCAACAGCCGTTATGACTTCTTCATTTGATGAAAAACGCTTCATCATCATCATCAGCTTATCTCCGTCCACTGCTGGACATAGGCCTCACCTAAGAAAAACGCTTGCCACGCATAAATTTTTTATCTCAAAACTGTCATTCTGTGACTTGATTCTGGTTTGCGTAACTACGTCCAATTGAAAACTAAGTGTAAAAATGTTCATAAATTTATCCGATTGAATCGACTGTGAAATATGCACTGAGTAATGATATATTAATTATTTTATCAATATAATTCCTACCCATGCCTCTGTTTTAAACGATGTTGTCAAACGACTGAAATTTATGACAAAAACCATAAGGTTACATTATAAGAGTTTATGTTGTCAAAAGCGGTTACATTAGAAAATTTTAAATGGTCGTTATACCTTTTAAAATTTTCTATTTTTTTAATAACCTTCTCCGGACAATAACAAACACAACAAAAAAATAATTATCAAAATCGGTCCTGCCTTTCTGAAGTTATGGGCGTACATACATTTCGCAGATTCATTTATATAGATAGATAGATAGATTACCCAACGGAGAGGAATTGTAAATTAGGTAGGAACATCTAATACTTTTACTATATCACTGCGTAAGTCTGCCTAACGAGTGGGCCTGTCTGGCTAGATACAAGCCAGACCTAACGGGCCTCGTAGTGCCTCCTATACTGCAAACCAGTAGGTATACGCAATGATGCCACTGTTACATAAATACAAAATAAATAACTTTAGGTAGGTTTAGGTATCTTTATATTTATATAAAAAAAAATTAAAACCATGGACATTTTCCTGGATCTTTCCAAAGCATTCGACACTGTCTCGGTCCCTATTCTCCTAAGCAAGCTGGAACATGTAGGTATTCGAGATGTTGCACTCAATATGTTCCGAAGCTATATGGAAGATTGTTCTCAGTTTGTTATGGTGGATAATCTAAAAAGTAGTGTAGAATCGGTCAGTTTTGATGATTTTCATCTTTAAAAACCTAAGAGCTCTTATTAGTTTAAATTTTTTTAAAACCTTCTATCATAACCTGCTGCATCACTGTCTGGGGAGGTTCAGTCAATAATAATTATGTAGGTACACTTACTTACAGACACACTTACACATCCCCACACATACAACACTTATACCTCATATTCTCACACATACCTACACCCACATACACCAACACATACACAAACACGCATTAATTTTATTGTTATATTTTTCTATTTATAATTTTACCTATTAGTTTAGATTAGATTATTTGTTTTTTTATATTTCTTTTCAAAATTTGTTTGGATCTCAATAAAATATTGTATGTAACGGAGGAGGGCGTTGGTGTCTGCAACACATTTAATACTTTTGCAGATATCATCATTTTTCAATTGTACCATAAATGCCTAAATAACTGTTCCCAAATAAATATTTAGATCTTTTGAGTACACATATGTAATTAAAAATAATAAAGTTATATTATTATATATATATACCATGTTATAAAGTTAAATACTAAATTAAAAAAGGTAAAGGACTAAAAAAGGTCTATACTAACGTGCCACTACTCATTATTTTCTTATGTATTAGTAACCTATATATCTCGTTACACGAGTCAAGTATCAGGATAATTTCTAAAACCCACACATTTAAGCATGTTCAATACCACCATAATGTTACAAAATGCAATACTCATAAAACTTACACACTACACTCAAATACACTTACCCCAACAATCTATCAAAGTCCTATCACGCACCCCACTACACAGGTCTCATACTCCCCTGATGATATCCAAACCGCCTCTCGTAAATACTTCTGTCGAATTTGAACTTTTACAATTAGTCTATCAACGTTTCCTCAATAACGTAAATTGCATGAAGCACCGACTGTATCTTAAACACGTTAATGCATAGCAATCTCAATACTATACGGGAATTAGACGATAGCGAAATTTAAAAATCGGCTAGTATCAACATTGAAGAATTGCATAATCACTTACAGCATGATAACTATGACCTTACAGTAGTAACCCAAAATATCAGGAGTGTATATTCAAACTTTGAAGACTTGCTGCTAAACTTGTCACAAATAAAACATAACATGATTTGTTGATACTAACTGAATGAAGACCCTGAGATCATAGCTTATAAATTTATATATTTAATAAAAACGGCACTAATATTAAATACTACAACTAAATCAGTCCCAAACGGTAGGCGGTTTACCAAGCCTTGGATGACTGCTGGTGTACTCCGGTGTATTAATTTCCGTAATAAAATGCAAGTGCAAATTTTAAAAAGATTCCTACGATATAATACTAAAAATAAATTTCAGACGTTTTCGAAACTATTATACAAACTTAATAAAAAATACTAAGAAGAAAATTCACAAAGAGAACAAATAACCATGTCAATAAACAACCCTAAACAGCTCTGGCTAAAAATAAGCGAAATTACACAATTTAAAACACCTAAATCTGACAATGCTAATCTACTAAATATTACACCACACCCCCTTGATTCTCTAAACCGTATCAACCAGTTTTTTGTTTCAATTGGTAAAGCATTGGCGGACGATATAATTAAAAAATCTAACCTCTTTAATCCTAACTCTTACTACCTAAGGAGTGAACAGCATAGTTCATCATTCGTTTTACTTGATACTGACCCACAGGAAGTGGACGGCATACTCATGGGTCTCGATTCTGGACCTGGCTGGGTACCTACTAAATTTGTGAAAATGTCTAGAGACTTCATGGTACCTCTAATAAGCCAACTGGCTAACCTGTATTTTAAAACCGGGATATTTCCGGAGGCTTTTAAGCGATCTATGGTTACGCCTGTGCATAAGGGGGGGGGGACTTGAACGATGTCAATAACTATCGACCTATATCGGTTATATCATGCTTCGCAAAAATTTTAGAGAAAATCCTAAATAACAGACTAATTAGCTACCTTAATAAACATAATATTTTATCTTCCTCGCAATATGGGTTCAAAAGGGGTCTATCTACACTAGACGCTGTGAAGGCATTAACTGGCGATATAGCCAATAACGTTGATAAAGGACTGAAATGTCTTACAGTTTTCTTAGACCTAAAAAAGGCATTTGACACCGTTTCGGTCCCTATCCTTCGGCACAGACTTGAAACAGATCTTCTGCCGATAAGAGGTACGGCTCTTTCTCTTTTTGGTAGTTACCTATCATACCGGAAACAGCAGGTTAGGGTTGGAAACCTCACAAGTGAGGAGTTGATGTGTTTGGAGTACCGCAGGGAAGTGTACTCGCCCCGACGCTGTTCCTCGCTTATATAAATGAGCTGTGTAATATTAGGAACAGTGGCGGACGAGTTTTCTCTTACGCAGATGATACAGCGGTAGTTTTCACCGGTGACTTGGGCTACTGTGCGTGCTGCCGCTGAACGTGGACTAGCGGAAATAGCAAGTTGGTTAAATGCCAACCTTTTAACCCTCAACGTTTCTAAAACTAACTTCATCTGCTTTACTCCAAATCAGAGGACGCAGCCAGGTGCTGATTTTGGGATCGTGATCCATGAGTGTGCAACCATTCAATGTCCTTGTAATTGTCAAAGCATACAACGGGTAACGAGATTGCCATTATTGCTATTTATCGCTCCCCATCTTACAACAACTTAGATAGATTCTTTCAATCATTAAATGATACTCTCGAGTACCAATTATAAAAATATAGTGGTCATAGGAGATATAAATATTGATATATCTCCTTCAAATCAAAACTCGACCACAGATAAATATCTTAGTCTTGCGGCCTTCCATGGATTACTTTTAGGACACAACTTAATAACCCGAGAAGCTAGTGATTCATGTCTTGATCATGTTCTTATTAAAACAAAAAATATTGCTCACACAATTGTTATCCCATCTTTTATAACAGACCACAATGCAGTTCTGACGTGCCTATTACTCAGTCATAAACCGACTTATATACAGTCACAGTATAATCAAATTGATTATAGAAAACTTGCTTCATGAATAAATGAAATTGATTTTAATTGTATATTTCAGATGTCCGAACCTAACTCTGCTATGAATTTTTTGATAGAGGTCATGCAAAAGGCAATAGATAGTAGTACAATATCATGTAAAGTACCATCTCGAAAAAAAATTATCAAGCCTTGGATGACGCCGGGTCTTTTAAAATGTTTAAGAAATAGGGATAATCTGATAAAGAAGTCAAAAAGACTTCCTCAACACCAAATTTTACACACAACTTGTACTAGGTATAGAAAATTTTGCAATAATCTTATAAAAAAGTTAAAAAGAGCTTATGAAAGAGAATTATTTAAAAAAAACCGGTAATAATAATAAAGGACTGTGGGATGCGATTAAAACTATAACTAATACAAAAAAGGCGAAAAACAATCCAATCGAATTGTCAACCACCTCATTATCGCATATTCAATCGGTTGAAGAAGTTAATCGTTTTTTTGTAAATATTGGACGGACTTTGGCAGAAAAAGAACAGAGCAGACAAGTTCACGCCATATCAAATACAGAGCAAGGATATTTAGATGAGTCATATTGTCTAAACTCCTTTGTTTGCTTGAGTACCTGTGAAGAAGAAGTAGAATCTCTAATATTGGGACTTAGGGATGAAAGTTCACCCGGATGGGATAAAATAACCAACAAAATGCTCAATACTTATGGGAGCTTATTGGTTCCACCGTTAACACATATTTTTATTATGTGCTTAGACAATGGTGTATTCCCCGATGCGTTAAAAACATCTGTGGTTATACCGATTCATAAGGGTGGAGATAGAGATCGTGTAACTAACTATAGGCCAATTTCAATTTTGCCGGCACTTCCTAAAATTCTAGAGAGGATAATTAACATCAGGCTAGTTAAATACTTTGAGAACAACAATATCTTATCACCTAATCAATTCGGATTTAGAGCTGGAAGATCCACGGAGGATGCAGTTCATAGTCTCATTAACTTTGTCTCTAGAAGTTTGGACAGAAAAAAGCGTTGCTTTGCGATATTTCTTGATCTGGCAAAAGCCTTTGACACGGTCTCTGTCCCCATGCTTTTAAACAAATTGGAATCCATGGGAGTCAGGAGAAATCAACTACAGCTCTTGAAAAGTTATTTAACGGGCAGATCAATGTGTAAGGATCTCAAGTTGCATCAGTAATGTTTTGCCTATTGATTATGGCGTACCACAGGGTAGTATTCTGGGCCCTACGCTCGTTCTTGCGTACATAAATCAGCTATGTAATTTAAATATTCAAGGGGGGGAAATAATCTCATACGCTGATGATACTGCACTATTATTTGCTGGCGACAACTGGGATACCGCTTTTCGGTTAGCTCAGGAAGGGTTCAATAAGGTGTCCCTATGGCTTCATAAAAACCTATTAACTTTAAATTCAGATAAAACAAAATATCTCACTTTTTCTATTAGATGTACAACTCAACCTTCAGATAATTATTTAATAACTTTTCACGCCTGTCCCAATTTAGATAATACATGTGCTTGCACTTACATTGAAAGATCTTCTACTATTAAATATCTCGGAGTCATTATTGACAATAACTTAAATTTTAAAACACATATACAAACAGTTAGTGGAAAAATTCGCAAACTTATTAATATTTTTAAAAATCTCAGACGCCTTATTGATCCTTATTTACTACGGCATGTGTACCGCGCTCTATGCGAACCCCTTATCACATACTGTATTACTTGTTGGGGCGGTGCACCAAAGACAATACTTTACACGCTGGAAGTCGCACAAAGGTATGTACTAAAAGTATGTACGTTCAAACCATTTTTATTTCCGACTTCTCAATTGTATGACTACTGTCAGGTGCTTACTGTGAGACAATTCTTTATATTACTCACAATACTAAAACAACACCATACAATAGGCTATACAACCGTGAACAACTCGTCTGTAAAATCCAAGAGACGAAAGCATGTTGTCTGTCAACTTCCACAAAAGGTCTGCACCAGTTTTATGCAAAAGTTTTTTTATATTCTTAGGCCCTTATCTGTATAATAGACTAAATAAAATATTGTCTATTTACTCACAAAATAAAACGTTGTGCAAGAAAACTGTAACTGACTGGCTTCAATTAAAAAATTATGATGAGACGGAGGATCTTTTAATATTTATTTATTTTATTAGAGTAGTAGAGCTCTTAGTGCAGAGTTCGTCCGGGGAAGTACTACCACCTTACCCATTTCCGCCGTGAAGCAGTAGTGCAATTGTATTACTGTGTTTCGGTTAGAAAGGTAAGGGGGCCGGTGAAATTACAGGCACATGAGACTTAACAACTTCACGTCTCAGGGTCGACAATGCATTTAGTTTTGTAAGGTATGTTACATACATAATATTGTTTTTGGTTCCTGTATGGATGCCTTTACATAAAATTACAAATTGTTGTTTTAGTGTTGAATTTGTTTTTGGGAAGAGCACTGCTTATCCTAAGCTACAGGGTTCTACCCTTTATTAGAAAGTAGTGTCTCTTGTCATTTATATTGTATTTTTCTCATATGTGTACCCACGAAAGAAGGCATATTGTTATGTTATGTTTTTTTCTGGCAATAAATTATTATTATTATACAACGAGTTAGTCCAACTAAATATCTTGGTATAACAATTGACCAAAGACTATCCTGGCACACCCATATTGAAAACACCATGGTCAGGGTCAGAATACTTATATGGATTTTTAAAACGTTACGACATGTGATGCCTCCGTTCTTACTTAATAAAATCTATACTGCCCTGGCTCAATCGGTCATCACATATTGTATACCGATCTGGGGTGGAGCCACCAAGACCAAATTTCTAGACCTAGAAAGGGCTCAACGATCCCTTATTAAAGTTATGTACTTCAAACCCTTTCGTTACTGTACTGACAACCTTTATAAGCTTAGTAATCTTGTTACTGTAAGGAAACTATACATAATGAACATTACCATACATTACGATCCATCTAGGCTCGATAAAAGACGCAAAGACATTGTGGCCCACTCCTGTCCGGTCCGTAAAGTATTTGCCAGGCGTAAATATAACACCCAATCAACCTACATTTTTAATAAATTGAACCACACTTTGAATACTTACCCTATGCTGCGTTATGAATGCAAAAATACTCTACTGAAATGGCTAAAATCACAAACATACGATGAAATTGAATTATTATTGCAAGAATATGCTAAACTAGAACCTGTACCGAATCGTAATTTTTACTAAATGAATTGGATTTCGTTAAAATATTAGGTATTTCAATGGTACTATGGTATGGAATCTATAGGATTTTTCTTTATTTCTGGGTAAAGAGACGAAACTCAATTTTTTATTATATTTTTTACTTGCAAATTCTTCAACAGTACAGCAGGCGCCATTGTTAATTATTTTGAGTAAAAGTAGTAAGAACTATCGCTAAGATTAACTAATTAATAATATTTTAAACGAAAAATACGCAATATGTACCTACGTGCGTAAGCCAAGATATGTGAATGCGACAATCCCTGTATCTTATCTTAGCATACACAGGGATGTTCGAAGCGGTATGCACTTATCTCATGTCTCCTTGCGGTGTGACGGTGCCCTGAATGTGACGAATGTCGAGAATATTTATTAATATTATAAGAATAAACAATTAGTGTCCAGTTTTTGCCATGATAACAAAAGCATTCCGTTAATCCTTTGACACTGGTAGACATTACAAGACGTTTGCCAATAAATTAATAAAATAAAAAGATGACAGATATTTACCAACATAAAAAATTGTATTGCAGTGTCTCCAAGTACGCCATAATAACTGTAGACATAACTTTGCGCGATTTACCACCTACCGTACGCTCTAAGACTTCATCAGACTTTACAGACAACTAAATTTTTATTAGTGACAAAATCTATTTATTAACCACAAAATTCACTGTATTCGTAAATCTACATATATCGTTTAATATCTTATATGTATAAACAAAAATTTATGAGTTCTTAATAAAACTAATCGATTACGATATATGATTGAATAAAGAGTTGATTGTGTTTACGTGAAGTGCATCTCTAGCCTAGACCACCGCCCCGCGCACGTCGCCTCATGCCAGCATTTGATTCCAAAAAAAGGGTTACTGCGCAACCTTCTGCGCGCAGTTCGGACTCGCCCAGATACGTCGGCCGTATGCCAACCTGTGAACATTGGATTGTATTGATTTGGCACCCTACTTACACGGATTGGATTTTATATTGCGTGCGGGATAAGGCAAACAGAAAGACACCATGGATGATCCACATTCATTACTTACCTCTTTACGTGATCATCTGGACGCTTATTTTTCTAATTGTAGCATACAGAATGATGTAGCTAATTACCCGGTGCCATCATATTTGCGAGGCCCCCAAAATGATCCTTTATTCGGTTCTCAACAACACATATTTGACAACGTATATAATGAACAACGAGAACTTATAATGCAGGAACAACAAGCAGAGATAGAACAGTTGGATAATGGCATGAGGGAGCTAAACTTGGAAGAAAATAATGCTTTGATGCCGTTCATAAGGGAACCTTCACACGGCATTCGAAATCATGAAGAAACTGAGGAGACACCACAAGAGGAGCTTTCTGGTTTTGGAAAAGAAACTACAGCCCCCCAGCGACCTGAATCTCCATATTCTACATGCGATCCAGAGCCAAGCGTAACATGGACACCAGGTTATGTCCCCGAATACAATGCTTGCTGTGGGGCTGGTTGATGCAGCGCTCATTATTGGGAGTAAATTATTCCAATAATGGCAATTTTGTGGAATTATATATGGACTACATTTTTTGATGTCTAATATTTTAAATGAACTATGTGATCCTGTTGTGTAAAATAATGTACTGGATTAATGCTACAGTAGTTATATATCAGCCTATTTATTTCCAACCAAGATGGATAAACAAGTAGTGGGTAGAATTTCATTTGTAAATGTTCTAATATTCCTAAAATGTATGGTTATTAGTAACTATGTATGTATATGAATTTTTCAAGTGAATATTTTTTGACTCAAAATTTAAATATTATTGTTTATGGTGTATGCATTTATATATTTTCAACTAAGTAGTTAATTTTATGCAGTATAGAACTGCAACAATTTTATCTGGTAGGATTATATATTGAATAAACTTATATTATCACGTTTAGGTGAAGTATATTATAATAGTAGTCTTAATCTGATGAATTTGGAGTCAGATTCCAAGCCATGTGTAATGAAATGTTGCATGATATTTATATCCTAAGAAAGATGATTGATATAACAAATAGATGTCATTAAAACATTTGTTATATAATGAGAATTTAACACTAATATTCTCTACTAAATCTTCAACAATATCACTTGATTAAGACAAAGTGTAGTTTTAATTCTTAAATAATGTATAATGGACAATGATTGTGTGAAATGTACTTTGAAATTACATATATCTCAAAATAACTTCCTAGTTTTAATGAGACCCTATGCTTATATACTGCTACAGTATTAAACAAAACTAGCATCCACCTCACAATGTGACCTGCATTCCAAAAGAATATAATCTCAGAATGTTAGGTTTCTCAATTTAGTATATAACATATAACATTTATCTCACTGTAAATGTTTATTTGGTACACAATAATTCACATATATTGAAAATGTACATAGTTTAGATATATACATATGTATTATTATATAAATGAAAATGAATCCCTACTTCCCTTTGTCACGGCATCACGCGTGAACGGCTGGACCGATTTCGCTAATTCCTTTTTTGTTGTGTTTGTTTAACTGACTAAAATTTTTTTTTTGAGTTTACTTCGTCTTTAATACATAGTTATCTGGGGACTTCTGAAACCGGGCATGAAACAACTGGTAGCTTAAAAAACCACACAAGTTTAGTGTTAAATTTAAACAACCGTCCACTGAAAAGTCATTAATATTTTTTGTTGCTCCATTTTTGTACAAAAACTTTCGCAGACGCGTCTCAAGTAGTTTGCAGTTATTCCGTTAATTCTTTGACACTGGCAGAAATTAATAAAAACCAAATGTACCAACATAAAATATAGTGTATGTATTGTCTATGAACCAAGTACCAACCTGCGAACATTGTATTGTATTGATTTTCCGAATCCGGATAGTTAATTTATTTCTATCATTCGGCATATTCTACTCTACATATTCAGATTAAATCTTATATTGCGTGCGGGATAAGGCAAACAGAAAACATCATGAGTGATCCACATTCAGTACGTACATCTTTACGTGATATGCTGGACACTTATTTTTCTAATTGTAACATACATAATGATGAAGCAAATAGCCAGGAGCCACCATATTTGCGAGGCCCTCTAGATGGACCTTTAATCGGTTCTCAACAATACATATTTGACAACGAATATAATAAACAACGAGAACTAAAAATTATGAAACGACAAGCAGAGATAGAACGGTTGAATAATAGCATGAGGGAGCAAAAATTGGAAGAAAATAATGCTTCGATGCCGTCTGTAAGGGAACCTTCACACGGCATTCCAAATCATGATGAAACTGAGAAAACACCACAAGAAGAGCTTTCTGATTTTGGAAATGAATCTACAGCCCCCCAGCGACCTGAGTCTCCATATCCTACATGTGATTTTGACTGTGGGCCAAGCGCACCATGGACGCCAGGTTACGTCCCCGAAATCCAAGCTTGCTGTCAGGCTGGTTGATGCAACGCTCATTATTGGGAGTAAAATATTCCAATAGTGACCAATTTGTGAAGTTATACATGGACTCATTTTCTGATATCTAATATTTGAAATAAACTATGTGATCCTGTTGTGTAAAATAATATACTGGATTAATGCTACAGTATTTATTTCCAACCAAGATGGATAAACAAGTAGTGGGTAGAATTTTATTTCATTTGTAAATGTTCTAATATTCCTAAAATGTATGGTTATTAGTAACTATGTATATGAATTTTTCAAGTGAATATTTTGTTATACAAAATTTACATACTATTGTTTATGGTGGGTGCATTTATATCCTTCAACTATGTAGTTGATTTTTATGCAGTTCTATCACTTCGACAATTTTATCGGGGGGGGGGGATTATGTGTTGAATACACTTATATTATCGCACTTAGGTGAAGTATATTATAATATTAGTCTTAATCTGATTAATTTGGAATCAGATTCCATGAGTAATTAAATGTTGCATGTTATTTATATCCTTACAGAAATGATTGATATAATACATAGATGTCATTAAAACATTTGTTTTATAATAAGTATTTAAACACTAATATTCACTATAAAATCTTCAACAATATCACTTATTGTCACTTATATTAAGACAAAGTGTAGTTTTAATTCTTAAATAATTTATAATGGACAATGATTGTGTGAAATATACTTTGAAATTACATATATCTCAAAATAACTTCCTAGTTTTAATGAGATCCTATGCTTATATACTGCTACAGTATTAAACAAAACTAGCATCCACCTCACAATGTGACCTGCATTCCTAAAGAATATAATCTCAGAATGTTAGGTTTCTCAATTTAGTATATAACATATAACATTTATCTCACTGTAAATGTTTATTTGGTAAACAAAAATTCACATATATTGAAAATGTACATGGTTTAGATATATACATCTGTATTATCTATATATATAAAAATGAATCCCTATTTCCCTTGGTCACGGCATCACGCATAGACGGCTGGACCGATTACGCTAATTCTTTTTTTGTCGTGTTTGCAATTGTCAGGAGTTGGTTATTAAGAAAGTTGCGCGGAAAATTAGAAAACTTAACCACTTTACCAGCGCTTTTGACAATATAAACTTTTATTAATGTCAGTCGTTTGACAGCTGGAGCGATTGAAAGAATGCGCGCTGCAAATATCGTTTAAAATGGAGGTAGCGGTTGGAATTATATTGACAAAGTAACAATTAATTTATAATTTCATAGTGCACATTTCACAGTCGCTTCAATCGGATGATTCGAATTCAATGTTCATAGTTCAGACGGGACAACGTCTGTCGGGTCAGCTAGTTATTACATATAAACGTAATGTAGGGTGCCCTCCAGCTAGATGGAGCGATGATATAGGCAAGCTGTGGCAGTGGTTGGAAACAAAGAGCTGAAGATCGAGCTCAGTTGCGTGCCATAGATGAGGCCTATGTCCACGTGCAGTGGACGGAGATAGGCTGATGATGATGGTGATGGGCTATAAATCTTGCACTCTCAATATTGAAAACATACGTCCTCCAAAGAGTTTAAATTTTAAAGAATATAATTCCAAATTCAAATTAGGAATATGTGTGAAATTCGATACATTTTAAAATTTTACTACAAAAAAGGTAAAAATGCAACGCAAGCCGCGAAAAAATTTACGATGTTTATTGACCTTGTGCAGTGTCTGTGAGAGTAGCACAAATTTGGTTTAAGTGTTTTCAATCCGGAAATTTTGATGTCAAAGATGCACGTCGCTCTATTATGGGCAAAATGGATGCCATTTTTGAAAAAGTGGAGCAAGATCGGCATATCAGTAGTTACGACGTAGCTGAAGAACTGGGAATTGAACACAAATCAGTTTTGGCGCGTTTGAAAAAACTGGGTACACAAAAAAGCTCGATATTTGGGTACCTCACGAGCTCACTGAAAGAAACCTAATGAACTGTGTACTCATTTGTGATTCTTTATTACGACGTAATGAAACCGAACCAATTTTGAAGAAGCTGATAACAGGGTCACGAAAGGTGATGAAAAGTGGATCACGTACGACAAGAACGCGCGAAAAAGGTCGTGGTCAAAGGCCGGTCAGGCTTCACAGACTGGCGAAATCCGCGTTAACTTGCAACAAGGTGATGCTGTGTGTGTGGTGGGATTGGAAGGGCATTATTCATTATGAGCTCTTACCACCAGGCAGGAACATCGATTCTGAACTCTACTGCGAACAACTGATGAGATTAAACCAAGAAGTTTAGAGAAAGTGGCCGGAATTAATCAACAGAAGGGGTGTGGTTTTTCATCATGATAACGCTAGACCTCACACATCTTTAGCCACTCAGCAAAAATTAAGAGAGTTTGGCTGGGAGGTATTAATCCGCCGTATAGTTTTGACCTTGCACCTTCAGATTTCCACCTGTTTCGCTCTCTTCAGAATTCTTTAGGCAGTGTCAGGTTACCATCACGAGACTGCCAAAACCACTTGTCGCGGTATTTTGATCAGAAGTCCCAAAATTTGTATAGCAATGGGATCATGTCCCTACCTACAAGATAGCAAAAAGTTATCGAACAAAATGGTACCTACATACTTTAGTTAAATGTAAATAAACTATATTAAAAAATGTTATGAATTTTCTTAAAAAATGCGAACAAATTTTTTCCCCAACCTATTATGTCTGCGTAAACGTATCGCAATAATCACCTGAATTTCAGTCTATTGATGCGTCAAGAGGTCTTCATAGTTATGTAGGTACGTATACCATACGTAGGTCAGTGGCAGTGTTACAAAATTACACGTCAGTGGTTGAGGGTTAATAAGTAGCATGTATTCCTTTTACAACTATTGATGATTGATATCTAATTTAAATAATAGGATACTGGTTAAAAACATACGAGGATGTTGAAAATCTACTTATTAGAATGTGGAAAGGTATAATCGCACAATTACACAGTCCTAAATAGGCAATCACACATACACATATGAATTCATATTTATATTGTTTCATTGTGTAATTCAATATGCGTATTTGGTCAAAAGTGACATCATTCTCTCTGATCGTTGTTCAACATATCATGGTAGACTTTTATGTTTAGTAGTTTTATTTTATCGAAATAATTTCATATATGTGTATGTGTTCCATGATTTTACGTTTTCTAAAATAAATACACAATTTTAGTGATTTATTGATACTGTCATGTTATGTCTATTACAGAGGTTCTTAAACATCAGGCTATTTAGCTTAAGTTTGTAAATAGAAATAAAAATACTGGGTTAATTATAAAACACCCTTATTTTATCCAAATTATAAAATCTATTTCTAGTAATGCACCCGAATCGCTGTTACTATCATCACGAACATTTATGATGAACTGATCTATTTCTTCATTAGTGGGTAATTCTATCTCTTTCTTTGGAAGTATTTTCTATATGGATAAAATTATCAGTATTTTCTTTTCAATCTTTTGGTGTTCCACACTCAAAGGATTTTATTCCCTTATGTTTCTTTCCGCTTCTACCTCCAAAATCACGCATAGCTCCAAATTAGCTCTATGGCATTTATGTCGTAGTGGTACGGAGGTAAACGCAGTAACAGCTCTAATAGCTTCGTCGATTAGTTCGATCCGGTTTATGTTTCTGAACCAGACAAGGAAATTAAGCCTTCGTACAATGACTTTTAAACTCACATGTTATTTTCTCTAAGTCACTGCTGTATTTTGTTTTTCACATTGTGTCGTAGGTGGCTTATTCACTAGCACTGTGTGATAACTTGCGTTATCCATGACAATTATACTTGACTCGTTCAAATTGGGTAAGACCAAATCCATTTTTTTTAATTTTGTGAATTCATTTCATCACGATTGTCTGCTAATTTAAATTTTGTGCTTAACCAAAAAAGTACCTAAATTTGGCGCGAAGCCTCTTTCTAACCCAGCGTGGACATTTTCCTGCAGATATTATCATGTGTTGATGAAGGCCTCACCATGACTTCTCGGGATTATAACTCTGATGAACATACATCCCATCTAGATAAATTATTAGTCTTCCTTTTGCACATTTGGAAGAAATAGTTCGCAAAATCTTGTCCCCAAGCTGCAGGGTCAAATCTTTCAATAAGCGAAGCCCGTCATTTTTTTATTATTATTACTTATATATGCGACGCAGTTTCTCGGGAGCCAGTAAACTCAATAGATTCGCTCAGTTCAGTCAATACGTTTCACTATGAAGGAACTGTTTTTTTAAGCATTTTATGCGGCCGTTTGTCCCAAGTGTATTAAAATTCCATCAATCAATTTATTGTTTTTAAAATTGGAATGCTAACTCCTGACAAATTACCTTACCGTTACCCTTTTGTCCCTTATATTTACATAACAGTGATTAATGAAATTTCTTCCAAATACTGACTCCTGGTTTTAATTAAGTCATTCTCTTCCAAAGCACTTAGTTTTACAATATTATTTTAAGTAAAGAAGGAGATTATAGAAGCATATTGAAAACTATAGAAGCTAAGTATAGAAGATACATAGAAACTACAGAAGCGGCACTCTGAATCAATAACACGAGTACGCTGTAAATCATGACATTTACCATGTGGATTGGTTCTTAGGAAGTGGCCAATGAATAAAGGAGCTTACCAGCTCCAGGAGCATCCCTGAGATTAGGCGGGCGATCGGCTTGGCCCCCATAATCTCTCATCACGAAAACTTTCTACAAAAATAAAACAGTAAATATGATATTCAGCATCAGTAGATGCGAGGAAGATGTCGAACAGATTCTTTTCGTTCAAGCACACACGTCAAAGACCTTTATGTGAAAGGACACCTAAAGGAAACCATCACACACGAAATACGTGCTGTCGAAGACAATTCATTCTACTATAGCGAAATTTATATTTAATACAAGCTCTATACAGAAAACAACAGTTATAGCGCGCGGATTCTTCATCGTTATTAATGATGTTGTATCTTTTGTCTTATTGGCTGCTTCTAATGCGTAAGCAAAGTATTGCAGGTTTTTGTTTATGCTCTCTGCAGATATCGACCTAGACTCTGATGATGACGCTTTAGTGCCTTTAAGCAATCTGATAAGGTAATGACAGAATAAGATTTTTTTTGCATTTTAAAGTGATTTCTTCATGTCTTTTTTTACAGAATAAATAATATATTTACGCCTTGTTATTGTATCATTGTGCTGACAATTAGACAACGTATAGCCAGTATGTAAATATAAACTTAGTGTCTGGCTTATTTGTTTTAGGGATAATGGAAATAAAGTAACACGTTTCAACTCGTTTGATCAATAAAGAATATTTTAAATACATAATGTACGTGCAGAACGGATTTCAGGTAGAAATCAACTAGGTGTGTAGTAAATACCCACAAAAAAAATATATATTGGAGGGAAATTAATGAGAGCAAGTAGAGATAATGGCAATCGCTGTGCGTTACTACATGTGTTCTAAATGCTAATCTTGAGGGCGAAGCCAAAGTATAAATGATGATAAACCTTTGGAACGCGGTGCCATAGCGCCATCTCCATGTCGCCCCCTAATTTAGTATCTTAATCGGCAAAAAAAATGGACAACTTGGGGCCATAAAATGATACTTTTCGAATTGTGTAACTAGAGGGCGATTGTCAAACAGATTTCATGTCGAACATCGTTATCAAGAGCTCTCGGCGGTTCGACATAATTTTCTTTTCACATTTATATAGTTGATCAAGGTACTAAGTATCAAAAAGGTATTTATATATATGGATATATTATAACTTTGTTCTAATCCATACATCAAACATCACATTTAGTCCTGGGGTTCTGTTATTTGCAAATACTAAACTGAGAAACCTAAAATTCTGAGATTATATCCTTTAGGAATGTGCAGTAAATAAGCATAGGTTCTCATTAAAACAAGTTATTTCGACATATATGTAATTTCTAAATACATTTCACAAAATCATTGTCCATTATAAATTATTTAAGAATTAAAACTAAACCTTGGCTTAATCGAGTGCTGTCATATTGTTGAAGATTTTATAGAGAATATTAGTGTTTAAATACTTATTATAAAACAAATCTTTTAATGACATCTATGTATTATATCAATCATCTTTCTAAGGACATAAATAACATGCAACATTTAATTACACATGGCTTGGATCTGATTCCAAATTCAGCAGATCACGACTAATATTATAATATACTTCGCCTAAGTGTGATAATATTCAACACATAATCTTCCCAGATAAAATTGTCATAATTGATAGAAAATTTGCATAAAAATCCACTACATAGTTGACAAGATATAAATGCACCCACCATAAAGAATATTATGAAAATTATGAGTAATAAAAGAACCTTTAGTCACTGAGCAACTAAAACACAACTCCCAATTTCGCTTTATGCCAAAATGTCATTCAAAATAAGTGTATAGGAGTAGACCACTCCTCACATTTCCCATTTAGCGATTCAACTATGTCGCAATAAACCTATTTCTCAATATGGGCATTTAGTAATAGGACAATGTGACATTCATTAAAACTCATAATTATTTAGTCGAAAAAAAGTATTAAATATACTTGTCTAGTTTTGTTTTCTATAATATATATTTATCACAAAGAAAAGTTACCATTATCACAGTTTAGGTATAGAAAGTCTTGGGATAAGACTTTCCTGTATGAGTGAAAACATGCAAATGTCTAAAACCATATGTTCTGGTTGTTACCTTTTCATGCTTAAACTGCTGATCCAATTTGGATGTTTGGTAAGGAGAAAGTTCTAATATCTACCTCACCCATGATCCATATTCCTTTATTGTTCACACCACATAAATGAAAACAAAATTGCATAACAAACATTTAAAGTGCAAACAATACCTATATCTCAATTCGCCCCACTTTGTTCATGAACTAAGGTTCAATATACCTGTCTTGCCCTTGAGCTAATATGTATCTAACCAAAAACTCAATTCGCTTACTTGGCTAATCTTATATGCAATAGCTCTAGATATCAATATACCAATCTCTTGTTAGATCTAGGCATAACGCGAAAATGGCAGAATGCATTTTAGGTACTCAACAACTAAAGACAAAATAATCACTTGAAAAATTCATATACATAGTTACTAATAACCATACATTTTAGGAATATTAGAACATTTACAAATGGAATAAAACTCTACCCACTACTTGTTTATCCATCTTGGTTGGAAATAAATAGGCTGATATATAACTACAGTAGCATTAATCCAGTACATTATTTTACACAACAGGATCACATAGTTTATTTAAAATATTAGATATCAGACAATGTAGTCCATGTATAACTTCACAAAATTTGTCACTATTGGAATATTTTACTTCCAATAATGAGCCTTGCATCAACCAGCCCGACAGCAATCATTTAATTCGGGGACGTAACCTGGCGTCCATGGTGCGCTTGGCCCATAGTCAAAATCACATGTAAGATATGGAGACTCAGGTCGCTGGGGGGCTGTAGCTTCATTTCCAAAATCAGAAAGCTCCTCTTGGGGTGTCTTCTCAGGTTCTTCGTGATTTTGAATGCCGGGTGACGGTTCCCTTATGGACGGCATCGAAGCATTATTTTCTTCCAATTTTTGCTCCCTCATGCTATTTTCCAACCGTTCTATCTCTGCTTGTCGTTTCATCATTTTTAGTTCTCGTTGAGTATTATATACGTTGTCAAATATGTATTGTCGAGAACCTAATAAAGGATCATCTATATGGCCTCGCAAATATGGTGGCTCCTGTCTATTTGCTTCATCATTCTGTATGTTACAATTAGAGAAATAAGCGTCCGGCTTATCACGTAAAGATGTACATACTGAATCTGACTCACTCATGATGTCTTTCTGTTTGCCTTATCCCGCACGCAATATAAGATTTAATCTGAGTAAGTAGAGTAGAATATGTGCCGAATGATAGAAATAAAATAACTAATCCGGAAAATCAATATAATTCAATGTCTGCAGGTTGGTACTTGTTACATAGACAATACATAAACTATATTTTATATTGGTACAAATTTGTTTTCTTTTTATTAATTTCTGCCAGTGTCAAAGGATTAACGGAATGCTTTTGTTATCATGGCAAAAACTGTTTATTCTTATAATTTTAATGTTAATATTGATCTTGTCTATAAAACGGTATTTTTGGGTCTTACATTACACAATAAATTGCAGTGGGGACCTCAGGTTGATACTCCAGCTGCTAAATTAAGTACGGCTTCATTTGCTGTTAGAAAAATTAAACAATTGACGAATGTTGAGACGCCAAATTAGTTTATTTTGCATATTTTCATAGCCTCTTGTCCTATGGTATTTTATTTTGGGGAGCAGCAGCGGATATTGAATCAATATTTATTATACAAAAAAGAGCAATTCATGCAATTTACAGTATGGGTCCCCGTGAATCATTAAGAGATTTATTTAGGGAAATAAATATAATGACATTACCTTCACTACATAGAAAATATAATGTTTAAACGTAGAAACATAGGAATGTTTGAGTGAAGATTGGAATAGGTAAAGCCTATTAATATACTGCTTATATCACATGCTTACCTAGTTTAGGCATTAGGTGCTTAACCATGCACCTTTATTGAAACCAGCTGGCACAATGAAGAGTATAGTCATAGTTGTAATAATCTGGTAATTATCTTTAACATGTGTAAAGAATGTCCCAGGATATTTATTTAATTAATAATAAAATAAACTATGTAGCAGTATGTCTGGGCAAACCTCGTTAGCTGATACATTTAAATAGGTGATAGATGCTCCCGCCTTACTCCTGCATTATAATTTTCACAGCATCAGCTGACCGTTTTTCCACCTAGATACAGCCAGCTGACAAATATCTTCACCCATAGTTACATATAAGCTATCACCAGATAATTTTTTTATTGAGATGAAATCATTGAAACTGTATATAGCTGAATTTAGAACATTAACATTAGGATTTGAAAACCTCATATTGTTCACTCACTATTAAACTTATATATTCATAAATCTACACATTTTTCTCATAATCCTTACAAAACATAAACTTGCAAGGTGTTTCGATTTTTCTTATGAGGAGTGTAGATATATTATAATTTCATTATAATGTTTGGTCCAGTATTTGGAAATACTTAACTGAGAAACCTAACCTGAGATTATATCCTTTAGGATCGTTTTACACTGTAGCATATACATGAGCATAGGCTCTCATTAAAACTTGCAAGTTATTTTGAGATATATTTAATTTCTAAGTACATTTCACATAATCATTGTACATTATTTATTTATTTATTGGATATGACACATCAACAGTATACATATTAAGCATATGCATTTTATAATAAGGTAATGTTATAGTATTCTGATATATACACCAATTATAGATGTGTACAGCATTTACCAAATTTGGAACGAATATAAAAGTTAATTGAAATAAGATAGGAAAATTTTTAAAACTAAAAGTTTAAATTAGAATCTTAAAACTAAACAAATGGTTTGTCTTAAATAAGTTTGTTAGTAATTCTTTAGTGACACATTATTGGGTACATATGTAAATAAATAATCACTTGAAAAATTCATATACAAAGTTGCTAATACTCATACATTTTTGGAATATTAGAACATTTACAAATGAAATAAAATTCTAGCCACTACTTGTTTATCCATCTTGCATCTTGGTTGGAAATAAATAGGCTGATATATAACTACCGTAGCATTAATCCAGTACATTATTTTACACAACAGGGTCACATAGTTTATTTAAAATATTAGATATCAGAAAATGTACTCCATATATAACTCCACAAAATTGCTATGATTGGAATAATTTACTCCCAATAATGTGCGCTGCATTAACCAGCCCCACACCAAGATTTGTTTTCGGGGACATAACCTGGCGTTCCTATTACGCTTGGCTCTGGATCAGATGTAGAATATGGAGACTCAGGTTGCTGGCGTGCTGAAGATTCTTTTCCAAAGCCAGAAAGCTCCCTTTGTGGTGCCTTCTCAGGTTCTTCATGATTCCGAATGCCGTGTGAAGGGTTCCTTATGGACGGCATCAAAGCATTATTTTCTTCCAATTGTTGCTCCCTCATGCTACTATCCAAACGTTGTCTCTCTGCTTGTCGTTTCATCATTTTAAGTACTCGTTGTTCGTTATGTACGTTGTCATATATGTATTGTGGAGGACCGAATAAAGGATCAACTTGGGGGCCTCGCAAATATGGTGTAGTATTTCGCCATGGTAATGACCCCTCCCTATTAGCTTCATCATTCTGTATGCTACAATTAGACAAATAAGACTCCAGCTGATCACATAAAGATGTAAGTTTTGCATGAGGATCACTCATGGTGTTTTTCTGTTTGCCTTATCCCGCACGCAATATAAAATCCAATCTGAGTAAGTAGAATAAGTAAGTGCCGAATGATAGAATTACTATCCGCAAAATCAATACAATGAAATCCAGTGTTCGTAGGTTGGTATTTGGTTACATAGACAATAGACACATACACTAAATTTTATGTTGGTACATATCTTTTTATTAATTTATTGGCAATCATCCTATAATTTCTGCCAGTGTCAAAGGATAAACGGATGGCTTTTGTTGGCAAATTCATGGCAAAAACTGGCTACAAATTGTTTATTATTATATTAATAACGATGCCACCCTGTCAAACACGTAAAATATTTTACAATTGATATTTTGTAATATTTCATTGATAATAATCATGCAGCCATACCAAACGAGAGCCCTATTACGGGAAAAATTATTAAAAGATGATCAGAAGGAGTACCAGTATGCTTTTACGACCGCTGATGACTTAGCCAGATATGCTGACAAGAAGCAAATAGGCACAACTAAGACCTCGTCCACCGGACTTGTCATTTCTCTCTGCCTCGCAACCGACGGCACACAGCACAAGTTTGCATGCGGTCAATGCAGTTGTGGACATAGAGGATCATATTAGCAAGCATTTAAAGCGACTGACAAAATTTATCCATGGGCAAATCGTATTCGCAGGTACAAGTCGCGCGTGGATTGTTACTATCAGAACTCCATGTTCCAAAGTGATCAAAAGTGGATTTATAGATCTTGGGAGCGACCATTTTTTTTTTTATCGCCCTGATCGCCACCACCCTTTGCGGCCTTCGCAAGAGGGTGATATTACGGTGATTCAGGGCGTCCGCCCATACGGAAGCTCCGTATAGTACCATCGATCGCACGATCCCTAGGTACAGCCGCCTGCAAAGGGCGCCCGGTTCGCCAGTGTTCGGCAGCAGTCACCCGAGAGCAGACGCCGCACCCATCACCCTTGGCACCAGATGCCCGAAGTGGGCTGTGAAGTCCCACCGACTATCCAGGACAAGCCCCAGGTACTTCATCGACGCTTCGACGTCGATACGGCCTCCACTCACGACGATATGGGCATCCCGAGGCGGCGCATGTCGAGGCGCATGAAAAGACATGGCCTCAGACTTATTGAGGGCCACCTCCAAGCCCAATCGCCGTATCCGGCCCACCACTTGTGCCACTATCTTGGGAGCGACCTAGTCAACCAGGTCAACCAAAGGCTGACATAGTGGAATATTCTTCAACATGTTTGGTGATTTTCGCTCTCCGAATGGATGTGTGAGTTTTATAAACTGTAGGCAAACATGTGATCGGCCTATAGTTTTTTGGGTCCGCGGTAATTCCGGTCTTATGGACTAGATGGGCACAACCGCCTGTTGTTATAAATACCATCATCTGGTTGACTAGGTCGCTCCCAAGATCTATGAAATATCTATATGTATATATCTAATGAAATATTACTAAATATTAATTGTAAAATATTTTACGTGTTTGACATCAATACAATAACAAAACAATTTGTTGCCAGTTTTTGCCATGAATTGGCCAACAAGCATTCCGTTTATCCTTTGACACTGGCAGAAATTACAGGACGTTTGCCAATAAATTAATAAAAAGATAACAGATATGTACCAACATAAAATTTAGTATATGTGTGTATTGTCTATGTACCTGAGGCAAGGAGCGCGGGAAAACGACAAAGGAGCAAGGCGCCAAAATTGATAACTGTTAAATTAAATTGATAATACATATTGTATATTTTGGGAAAAAATTGAAATATTAAGTCTATAGGTAGTGTCAATAGTTGTAAATGGTTATTTGAAGATGGGGAATAAGAAGCGGAAAAAGGAGGAGCCCCCTGACGAACGAGCATCAGATAGGGATACTTTTTCTGACTCTCGGAATACATTGTATTCTTATCTCATCAGAATGAGAACAAAACATTTACTGACAAGGATAGGCTGGCCATATCCCATGCCATACGGAAATATTGCATGACTGGGACACTACATTTGAGGTCAATAATTAAATATAAAATTGGTAGTGTGGCACTTCCTGGCAGGGCCACCATCACGGATATGAATTCCAAGTCTGTCGCTATTTTGTCCCTAATTTGTCCTATTTTGTTCTCGAATATCAGATTTTGTCGCGCCCTGGTTCAAAAGTTATTGATGAATGAAAATTATCTATACTCTTGTACAGGCGAGTATAAAATACTTATGATATCTTTATTAAATTGTTTTAAAACTTTGAACTGTCTTAATATTAAATTATCTATATTATACAAGGTGCAGTTTTGCATGTTGGTCAAAATTCAGGAGCTTGTCCCTAATTTGTCCTATTTTGTCCTCGAATATCAGATTTTGTCGCGCCCTGGTTCAAAAGTTATTGATGAATGAAAATTCTCTATACTCTTGTACAGGCGAGTATAAAATACTTATGATATCTTTATTAAGTGGTTTTAATACTTTGAACTGTCTTAATATTAAATTATCTATACAAGGTGCAGTTTTGTATGCTGGTCAAAATTCAGGAGCTTGTCACTAAAGACATGAATAAATAATTTAACCTGGTCAATAGTTAATACGACTAGGATAAATAACCTCGGCTCAAACCTAAAACCCCATCCGTCAGTTGGGGTTTAAAAAACGAAGTGACTATTTGTACGGGTACTGGACGAATAAATTATATTTAATCGTCCACCCGTATATTTATTCAATTTTTTTTTATATTAAGAATGAATTGGATTATTTCGTACAGTACCCGTGTTAATAGAGTCGGCCTAGTTTTTGTTTTAAATCCAATAAAAAATTATATATATAAATAGCTACCTGCCTATTCAATAGGTTAGGGTTATTTTTTTTATATTTATAATTTTTATATGTTGATCGCACTGTACCAGTATTAATAATTTATAAATTGTTCGTACAGTATCCGTACAAATAGACTCAGCCAATCGGAGTGACTATTTGTAAGGGTACCGGATGACTAACGCATTGGCTTTTCGTTGAAATTAATAATTGAAAAATGAACCGTGATAAGTTTAGTATATCCTGATATTTTATTTTTTTTTATTATTTATTTAATTCTCAAAGTTTTTTATATTTATAATTTATGTAAGTTGCTCGCACTGTATCCGTATTAATAATTATAAATTGTTCGTACAGTACCCGTATTAATAGTGTAGGCCTTTAAAAAAATAAAAAAGAAAATATTACAAGTACTTGACACGTGGCTCTTACAAAAATAAGTTATTATTAAATTATTGATATTGGATTTTGAAGCATAAAAAGTCTTATACATGTGAAATAAATAAAAAACACTAATGACTTAACACGGATTTACTTTACTTATGAAAAAAAGAAACTGATGACTTTTGGATTTTCTTAAACTAAACTTGCGGCATACTACGATGGCCTCTTTGACGTTTAACAATGACAAAGAAAGTTTAAAAATTGAGTGATCAATTAACCTACTACAAAAAAATACATACTGATGACTATAGTCCAGTATATTTTAGGTTATAGTTCTAAGTCATTATTTTAAAAATTTAAATAAGACGATTATGTGTACCAATATTTTTCAAAAACAGTTTTTAAAAATACTCTTCGTTTTATATTTTCATCTGTTTGGCTATTACGATTATTAGGCACTAAAAGATTGATTGTAAAAGCAACTCGTTCAGATGCTACAGATGTAGCAGTAGAAATCAAATATTTAACAGCTATTTCTGATAGCACGGGAGTAAAATGCCTACTATCAATCCAAAATTTCAGTGCATTTCAAGACCTAGAAATATTTGGCTGATCTAAATACTGCTTTAGTTCAGCAGGTATTGTACCAAAACTCAAAATTATACGTGGATTTTTTTTTTAAATAGGTTTTAAGTAATAAAAAAGTCTTAAATTGTCAGCTAACTTAATTTTCATAAATAAAATACGGTAGATTAAGTTTACGATGATTTTGTAGATTGTATGAATTGCGAAAAAAAAAATATCGACAGCCGATATCGACATTTCAATATCGAACAATCGATTTTTTTTTTTTTTATGCCACTTGGGCCGACAAACAAGCAGACGGTCCACCTGATGGTAAGTGGTCACCGCCGCCTATGAACATTTGCAACACTAGGAGCATGGCCAATGCGTTGTCGACCCTGAGACGTGAAGTTGTTAAGTCTCATGTGCCTGTAATTTCACCGGCCCCCTTACCTTTCTAACCGAAACACAGTAATACAATTGCATTACTGCTTCACGGCGGAAATGGGTAAGGTGGTAGTACTTCCCCAGACGAACTCTGCACTAAGAGCTCTACTACTACTAAAGAGCTCTACTACTACTCTATATATATATCGTCCAAAAAAAATTTAGTATTAAATATCGATATTACGAAAAATAATATCGATATTTCGATATTTTGTCAACAGTCCTAGTACCAAGTACCAACCTACGAACATTGGATTGTATTGATTTTGCGGATAGTTAAAATTCTATCATTCGGCACTTACTTGTTCTTCTTCTACTATTAACTTACTCAGATTGGATTTTATATTGCGTGCGGGATAAGACAAACAGAAAAATACCATGAGTGCTCGTCATGCAAAACTTACATCTTTATGTGATCAGCTGGAGTCTTATTTGTCTAATTGTAGCATACAGAATGATGAAGCTAATAGGGAGGGGCCATTACCATGGCGAAATACTACACCATATTTGCGAGGCCCCCAAGTTGATCCTTTATTCGGTTCTCCACAATACATATATGACAACGTACATAATGAACAACGAGAACTTAAAATGATGAAACGACAAGCAGAGAGACAACGGTTGGAAAATAGCATGAGGGAGCAACAATTGGAAGAAAATAAGGCTTTGATGCCGTCCATAAGGAACCCTTCACACGGCATTCGGAATCATTAAGAAACTAAGAAGACCACAAAGGGAAGCTCCCTTTATCTGGTTTTGGAAAAGAATCTTCAGCACGCCAGCAACCTGAGTCCCTATATTCTACATCTGATCCAGAGCCAAGCGTAACATGGACGCCAGGTTATGTCCCCGAAAACAAATATTGGTGTGGGGCTGGTTAATGCAGCGCTCATTATTGGGAGTAAATTATTCCAATCAAAGCAATTTTGAGGAGTTATAAATGGACTTCATTTTCTGATATCTAATATTTTAAATAAACTATGTGACCCTGTTGTGTAAAATAATGTGCTGGATTAGTGCTACAGTAGTTATATATCAGCCTGTTTATTTCCAACCAAGATGGATAAACAAGTAGTGGGTAGAATTTTATTTCATTTGTAAATGTTCTAATATTCCTAAAATGTATGAACTTTGTATATGAATTTTTCAAGTGATTATTTTGTTACTCACAATTTACATATATATTGTTTATGGTGGGTGCATTTTTATATTTTTAACTATGTAGTGGATTTTTATGCAGTTTTCCCATCACTTAGACAATTTTATCCAGAAGGATTATGTGTTGAATTCACTTATATATCGCACTTAGGCGAAGTATATTATAATAATATATAGTCTTGATCTGCTGAAATGGAAATCAGATTCCAAGCCTTGTGTAATCAAATGTTGCATGACCTTCAATATAAAGATTTCATTCATATTTATATCCTTAGACAGATTATTGATATAACACATAATTTGGATTAGAATAAGTATTTAAACACTAATATTCTCTATAAAATATTCAACAATATCACTTGATTAGGATAAAGCTTAAATTCTTAATAGTAGTATTAAAGAGTGCATGCTGCTTTATCTGTGTCTACCGCAGGCAGGCGGAAGAGGCCTAATGCCTATGTCACATAGTTTAAGCATTAGGTGCTCAACTGTGCAACTTTATTGAAACCGGCACAGTGAAGATTATAGTAATAGTTGCAATTTTTGTATGTACCCAATGATATGTCAATAAAGAATTTATTTATTTATTTAATTCTTAAATAATTTATAATGGACAATGAGTTTGTGAAATGTTCTTAGAAATTACATATATCTTGATATAACTTGTAATGAAAAATGTGTAATATTTTATAAATAAATCACTTATACAAAGTTTTGTCTGCCTCATTACACTACCTAGACAATTTGAGCCTTTAGTATCTAATTAGCCCCCTAATATATATATATATATATCCCAATTGACATAGTAATGGGCTTAAAAAATTTCAACTTTAAGCATGAAATGATATTTTCGAATTGTGTAACTTACTTTACATAAAATTGGAATTGTGTAACACAACTAACAAGATGAAATTGGCATAATTACAATTACAAATTGTAAAATGAAGCCGAGGAATTGTATCCTATGGAAACAGCGATGCGGAGTTACGTAAAGCCGTAGGTATATTTTTGAAGATTTCAGACACCAACTCTCTAGATTGGCCGGATAATAATTGTGTTGTGACCAACTCATACCTACTGCCTCAAAATATCCTGCAGGCTGTAGGTATATATAAATCCATGTTCAACAATAAGTCGCAGATTGTTGAAGACTACCAGAAGCCTACCTATGGGTTTACTACTTTTGCCAGTGAATAGTTCATGCATGAATGCATCCTGTACCGGAGATAAAGGTTCTTATGGTTATATCGTAGTGTTTACCATACTAATGTACAATATTTAATATCTAAATGTGCTTTATTTGCGAATATTAGATATCTATAGGTTAGAAAATAAACTGCTACCTGGTGAAAGGATGTGGGCAATATTTGATACTTACGCACCTATTGGAAACATTCAATGTAACTGACTCAGACGTGTCCTTATTTTCATGGTAAAAAAAGTAAATTTTATTGCAATTGCCATGAATGTGTTGAGCTGGAGCCGTTGTCTTTATGCTCAAGGAATATGAAAAGGATATTGATTAGGTATAGGTACATACACTAAAAGCTCTTTATCCGCGGGGCATATATATGGAATGGTAATTTATAGGGGATACGTTCCTAGGTAACAAAATAAAAAACAAATATATAAAAAAATCAATTTAATTGAAGTTTTTGACCATATTGAGTGTTTAATATGTGGCAGATATTAACAACATACTTTATACATTTAATAAAAAGGTTGCTTTACTTAAACATTCTATATGTATTGTTTACATTTTTAAAAACACCGACCGCGGCGAATGCCGCTTATGTCAAAGGAAAAACCGAACCAATACAGCGGCGATATCATTTAACAACATACTTTACGCATAGTTGTAATAAGGTATATTTAACCTTTTTATTTATTTTATTCATAGTTCATTTGACGACGCATTTACATGTGTATGTACCGATAAGGCCGCGAATATAGAAATCTTTATACGCGAATATAGGAATTGGGTCGCATTTTTTTTATCCGCGAATAGTGAAAACGCAAAATAATATAAGTTTGGGATTATGACAGACCACATTGCATTATGACCTTGTGTGATTTAAATGCTTCTAACATCTTTTTAGGATAGGTAAATCATAGTTATATAATGTATATGCAATATAAGGACAAGCATATTACCCATTTTGCTCTTTTAGGCACCAACCTACAAGATGAGGATCAACTGAATGTTCATGAAATTTTCAACTACATAATCATTTATTGATGTTCATAGTGCACTTCTCACTATGAAAATTAATAAAGGATTATGTAGAATATTATACTAATATTAAAAAATGCTTTTAGTGGAGTTTTTTTGTAAGTTGTCCATGAAATTTTCAACAACATAATTACTTCTCACTGAACTTCAATAAATGAGTATGTAGTTAAAAATTTCATGGACAAATTACAAAAAAACTGCACTATAAGCATTTTTTACTATCCAGTTGTAAAATTGTAGTGGCCAAACTCTTTACACCTGTCGGTAGCAACAAATAACAATGTTTGACATTGTTAGGTTATTATTGACAAAAACATCATTACACACTTATTGATACTGACAGTTGCAATTTGTGCAATATTTCAGAGAGCCCGTTATCAGCTAACTTCATCCATGAAGAAGAATGTCGAAAAAAATTATGAAGAACATCTTAAAATTTCACTCTCATCATTTTTTCATACCATGCCTAAAGAAGTATAACGTCAATAAAGTGTAATGTTACATATCTATAAGGGATTCAAAAAAACATTGAACATTGTTTTATTATTAATAATTACAATCTGAATGAACTTTATCAAGCAGTTGTATATACTGGAATCGTCACTATAATCTTCATTCCTGTCACTACTACTTTCTTCATCTGATCAGACTTCAAAGATAAAAGGACTATATAACTATATATATGTAAAGAAAAATATATAATTTTCTCTTAATTTGAATTTTCCTGATATAACAAATGAAGTATGTGAGCTATGAAAAGATAACCTATAAGCATCTCGTAATTCTTATGAGAAAACAATAATTTATAATATTAATTTCATAGTTAAAATATTCTTATTGTGATGTAGGAACAGACATAGTTAATAATAACATTAAATGTGTTGTTATATGTAAATAATACTAAATATTCATCATTTAAGCGATACTCTTCTTCTAACTTCTTGATATGAGAGCAGTAGTTGTGGCATTCATTGGCAGAAATGGCCTTGATTGCATATTCTACCATTTCTAGCACTTCATTGCAGGGTTTCCCAATGATCACCCCTGCCACTTTCACTTTTCATGGAAGCCCAGACCACTTCTAGGTCAAAATGACATGGAGGCAAAGGTAATATCTGCAAATAAAACAGAAATGATAATAAGCATCACATAAAGCAAGTAATGTATAAAACACAAATTAAGCCCAGTTGGAATAAACTGACATTAGGCCGGTCAAGTTGGGGACAGCCTTCAACCTAAGATACTCCCTTAACTTTAGTAAAGTTTAAGTTTAGGGACTTTAGATTCCCAAATATGGTGCACTTACCTGTAGCAGCGGAAACTCGTTCATTTCTTCTTTCGAATGGAATTATGGGGGCGTCCTGCTCTTCCTCCTTCATAAAGAACTCTTTAACTTTTAACACTATCTCTTTGACACCATTTCTTATTACTTTCGGCATATTATTTGATATAACAAATGCTGAAATAACAAGGAAAAACAACACAACTTACAACGATGTTGCAGACAGAACAGAGCGAACTGTCAAAATTAGGACTGTTGATAAAATATCGATTTTATTATTTCGAAATATCGATAATTTTTACAAATATTTTTTTTGGACGATATATCGATAGTTCGATATTGAAATATCGATGGTCGATATTTTTTTTTAAATCAATTTTTATTTTTTTTAAATATCAACAGTCCTAGTCAAAATGTGTCAATTTACAAAATGGCGGTGTTAGCCCTATTTTGGCCACGTGCCAAAAGGCCTTTGTCGCAATGTAAGTGAGGCCGAAGATATTCCATTGTCTATCTATTGGTTGATCTGTCGGTTGCGGTTATTTTTATTTTTTTGAAGTTGTACTCCTAATGCGACTTTCAACAAGGTTGCGTCAAACGTTTAACGCTTCCATGTTTGTTGCTATTTGATTGTACAGATAAACCATATAGTGATCGGATTTATTTTAATGTTGATGTTTTATTTATTACAAGAAATGTTTATGTATAATGATTATTAATTTTGTTATATTTGTTTTATTACGTTTATTTATTAAACATTTCTTTACACCAATGAATAAAATTAAATCGAAAGATTATGTCACAACAGTTTGATTAATCTTTCATATTGGGCCATACAACAACACTATGTTTTACGTTTGCAACATTAAAAGAAACTTTAGTCTACCTAATTAAAAACTCAACCAAAATGTGAGAGCTGCGGTTCAGCTCACGGCTCACGTTTGTGAGCCGGAGCTGCGAACTGGTTCAATGATCAGCAAGCCTACCATCAACTTTTACTTAGCCATTCAATTCCGATGCAGTTTAAGTGCCTAAACGTAATCGCTAAGATTCATACCATGATGTGCCTTTTGCTGACTGGCGTTTGAATCGCTCACGGAGGAATAAACGTACGAAATTGGTCTCTGGTCCGCGGTGTGAGAATGAGATGACGCTGTTGAGATGACGCTGTTGAGATGACGCTGTTGAGATGACCGTCGTTGCATAAGTCTGTCTCTTTTACTCGAACCATATGCGTTGCGTTTCGAAACCTAGTTGATATGATTTAGCGGTCTTTATGTGTAAAAATAACAACAAATATATTTTAAATTGCGCTATTATCATCAAATTAAACACCACTAATGGTTTTTCATTTATATTTTAATTAATAAAAGTAATAACTTTACAAACCCGGGGACCCGGTGGTCTAGCGGCCTAAAATTTAGCCTCTCAAAAAAGAAGGACCTGGCTGCTGAAGGAGGTTTTATCTCTCCTTTTGATCTGAAATTAAAAAATAAGACGGATTTTTAATCAGTATAAGTATAGTTATGGCGGGGACTAGAATAAAAAAAAAAAATTGACAAAATGGTGCGTAATTCAAAGTACGAGTCTGAAAACGACTCTTTTTTTGCAATGTTTTTTTAATAAAGAAAATAGAAATACTCAACAGAAAATATTTTTTCTAGTCCCGGCGAGAGCCAGTACTATTTAGAATGACCTGTTAAAATTTCAGACGAATCGGTCGAACCGTTTTTTTTTTAGCTTCAGTAGACCAAAAAAAGTAGTTTCGAGATAAACGCGTTTAAAGTTTAATGGAGCCCAACTAACCGATCGTCTACCTGACATTGTAATGGGTTTTAAATATAGAAATACTCGGAATTTTGTCACCAAATTTTAACAGTATGTTTTTGAAATACTATACTTTCGAAATATGTAAAAAAAAATCGATTTTTCGAAAATTCTAGACCACCGGGTCCCCTTAAAGCTTTGTTTAGTGTTGTCGTAAAAATAAATTTATTATGACGAGCTTAGAACTCATCTCCATTCATGTTGGATTTGACAAAAGGTGGTTGTTCTTGTTGAGATTTTTTTTGAAAGCATCTCTAACTATAATTGAAAGAAAATTACGTGTTATTATTAGTACATATTTAAAAGTGTTTTTAATGTTTCACTGACTTAAAATAATTGGTAATACGAATAATGGCGTAAGTATCCTAGTGCAGTTTGTGTAATTATGTTATATTTTCATAAAGTAAACATACAAACTTCTTTATCTAAAACACTTAACTTAAGTACGTATTTTAAGTGTTTTTTTTTACAGTGATGTATCGCGTCGAAGAGTAAAGTACGGTCAACTTGAGCAGCGTTGGGAATTTCTGATCCAAAATAAAGCCATAGCAACGGACTTTAATAAAACTTCCTCAGTGCATCACACAGTTCTAATACCAATTGTTTAGACAACCGATATTTCTTTATGAATTCTGCATCTCCCGAATAAACGGGGTCCGGTTGTTCCCGTGTTAAACGTATTTTTTGTCGCCGTGTTATGTTTATATCATTATCATTTTCCATGAATTCAAAAAGGACTAATTCGTCAGACATCTACAATAAAAAAATGCTCTACAAATCACTAGTTTACATTAACACATAAGAAACACTAAATATTGAACTGAAATACCTTGAATTACGTATATTTTCACTATTTTTCGCAAAGAAAAAATCAACTTTATTTGGATCGCTTACTTTGACACTTAAGCTATCTAATTTAGGTTCAAATGTCACCTCATGGTACGAAATATGAATGAATGAAAACAGTTTGCCATCCAATTGCAGACTTGATTTGGCGTCAACCTAAACTGGATCGCTTTAATGACGTCGTACTATATAATATATACTATATAATATAGCAGGGCAGTTTAAAAAATACGCAAGTCAACTCAAAAATGATTACACAGTTTATAGTCCAGTATATTTATTAAACAAATTAAATTATAAATGTATATAAGTGTTAGGTTATAATTCTAAATCATTAATTTTAAATTTAAATCTGACGATAATGTATACCAATATTTTTCAGTAAGAGTTTTTAAAAATACTCTTTGTTTTATATGTTCAGCTGTCTGGCTACTACGATTATTAGGCACTAAAAGATTGATTGTATAAGCAACTCGTTCAGATGCTACAGAAGTAGGAGAAGAAATCAAATATTTAACAGCTATTTCTGATACCATGGAAGTAAAATGCCTACTATCAATCTAAATTTTCAGTGCAATTCAAGACCTTGAAATATTTGGCTGATCTAAATACTGCTTTAATTCAGCAGGTATTGTACCTAAACTCAAAATCATAAGTGGATTTTTTTTTAAATAATTTTATAGTTCAAATTGTTTTTAAATAAAAAAATCAGAAATTGTTGAGTGTCGGCTAACTTAATTTTCATAAATAAAATACGGTACATTTAGTTTACGATGATTTTGTAGATTAAAAATTATTTAAAAAAAATATCAACCACCGATATCGACATTTCAATAACGAACTATCGATATATCATCCAAAATAAATATTTGTAATAAATATCGATATTTCGATATATCGACATTTTATCAACAGTCCTAGTCTCTATGCCGCTGCCGCGCCGCAGTTCGACAACGAACGACACAATATGACAGAATAGATCACAGATTGTATGCAGACTATAACATAATAAGTGAGCCGTGAGCTGTTTAGTTTGCTCTTGAGCCGCAGTTCGACAGTTCAAGTAGTTGTGATCTGATTTGTTGAATCGGTTCAGAGCTGAGTTACACATGCCTATTACAAATCAGAGTAGGGGTAGCAGCGGCCGAAAAATCAATACTCGAATATCGGAGCTCACAACACTGACTATTCTATTACAATTCCTTCAGGCGTTACAGGAGAGTGAACATTGAAACGAAGAAATGAACTGAGAACACCACAATGGCCCACATTTTAAGGTAAAACTTATATATTTTGATAGTTTCGCATAAGCTGGAAAACGGGGAAAATAAGTCTTTGTCCTAGACTCGTATTTTTAGGCGTGATCGATATTTTATAATTTGGATCTGACTGAGTTCGTTTAACTAGTCATAATCTAAGATAGAGCTTTAGAAAACTCAAACCCTTCATGTGGATCTGTTCTTAATTTTGTATAGAAGGTTGTTCATCCAAAATTGCAAACTATTATTAAGTCATTGAAAGCCTAATGAGATCCATTACTTTAAGTGCAACTGATCATTTAACACCGATTCAATATATTGCTTCTATCACATGTTACACATTATTGATTGCATACTTTTTTCGGCTAATATCACTAGTTTGCAAGCTTGCAGTAGAGTTGTAAAATTCAATTGACAATTTATCAACATAACAATTGGCAGCTTTAGGTATAAATCATATTAAATAAATAAATAATTATTTCCTTACATTCGACAAAAGTTACTGTCGACTAATATATTTACAAAATTCATGTGCAGTACATGGATCATCAGAATTACTAGCAAATCCAAATTTATCAGGCAAATTACGGCAATATGATAATGGAATACAAAATAACTCAATGCCCCTCACATTGAGCAATTTTGTACTGCATTAAGCCTGACAAGGTGATGATGAAGATTTATCTTAAGAGGCTCAAGAGGAAGAGTTAAAATATCCTACTTTAGTTATGCAGAAGATACCACTGCTTGCATCATCTGAAGCTGAAATGGCCAAGTTAGATGGATCATGCAGAATATTACCACCCTAAAAATTGGCCACACAATGAACAAAGCAATGACCAGGATCTTAGTGATTTTGCAACTGTATACCTCAGTATGCATGTCATACATGGGTGAGTGAATGTAGCAGAGATGGTTAAAATGGTGTCACAATCCTCAGCATTAATAAAACAATTAAAATCATGACAAGTTGACCTTATAATTCGAAACAGTTGCAATGCTCCGTTAAACGTTAGTGTCACTTTCATAATCTAAGTTCAAGACAGAGGAAGTTATACTTACCTCTTTTCATAATGTGTTGGAAGTCTGCTAAGCATCTGGAGATGAAGGTACTTAACTTATGAGTATTCTTTCTAATATTTTCAATAACATATTTTTTTTGTGCTTTTGTATATATGTGCATTTTAGAAGCAGTGTTAGGGTACCTAACCAAAGTCATCTTTTTTAACTGGTTAAAGCATGTATGTAGGTATTAATTGATGGTTAGTTAACTATCTAAACATTCAGTATAATTTGCAGGTGTCACTTTAGGTTTTCTCATTGCTTGCATACATTAAGTGAATTATATTTACAACTACAATTTTAATTCAAATGCTGACCGTATTAGCCTTTTATTTTGCAGAGGTGGACCACTAAGCTCGATCTTCAACTCTTTGTTTCCAACCGCTACCAACCAGGTTCATTGCCCCCTCTTAGCTGGTGGGTGCCTACACTATGTTTACCAAGCCCTGGTCTCCACTCTACAGGCAAGTCATAGTTATATATATATATCTAACATTAAAAGTAGTGCCATCAGATTATCACATTTTGGTACTTTTAGATGAAGGATGCTATAACACACTGTATGTCCATGAGAAAGAGGGACACTGTGAAGAGACGCACAAGCAGCATTCATGACACACCTTGTAATCATCCATTCTTATGAATAAATGTATTAAACATAAAATCAAAGCCAAAACTTAATATTAATGAAATGGATAAAATGTTCTGATACTGATTCAGCCCTAACAAATTTCTTTTGTGTTTATAGATTTGTGATGTTGATCTTCACATCATCTAACACATTGATGCATCTTCCAGAAAACCTAGTCATGATTCTTATATATCGAATCAAAGTCCTGTACAATTTTTAAACATACATGATTTAGACAAGGTATGTGTCCTTCTTGATACCTATATTATAAAATAAAACTGTATGTATCCTTTAATGAATGTAGTAATATAAGTCTTCAAATAAACATTAAACCATACAAAACTGTTGCATTATTTATATACCTATGAAATATATTTTGATTAAATGGCTTAATAAACAAACCCTATTTGTTTTACTATATAATTTAAACTTTCAAATTATATTAATATATCAATTTGTACTAAAACTAAATTCTTCATGTAAACAAAACTTTAACCATTTACACCAGTTTAAAATTATAATTTTAAAAGATATTCTAAATAAGACACTGAAATCATATCAGTTGAATAATAATACCTAAGTGACTTGTTGGATTAATAATAATTGTTTATTACACCTGGATTGTGGTATGTTGGTACTTACTTAATAAATTGTTTGTGAACCAATTTTATAACAAAAGAGAAGAACAAGGACGTGTCTAACAAGGACGATCAAAACATAAATTTAATATTTTCCAAAATATTGCACTTTCACTATAGCTCAATAGCATTAGATGTCGTCAAATGATTACTTTGTTACTTTTGAATGTGAACATTTTATTATGAAGAAAACTCTATTTTATAGTGGCGAAACCCAAACAAGACCAATAGAAAATTTTCTATAAGTTTATATAACAAATTCATAGTCATCGTTTCTGTGCATTGAAAATAAATAGTAGAGGTGTCGAAGCATAACCAACGAACCCATTTCTACCATTTTATTCAGGATTTGTTGTTAGAATGCTTGTCATGTGAAAAATAACACTCGAAAAATTATTTCTGTATTTGATAGCCCAATTCTTGAGAAAGGTTATATCACGCTACGAAAAAGAATTAAAGCCTTAAAAGTCGAGCAAAATGAAATACCAGAAGGACGTTAGCAAAAAATAGCACGGGCGGGCGATGTGACGTCAAGGGTCGGTTCAAAACTGTGTTTGTCAGTTTGTTTATCTTTTTTTCTTTCAAGCTGCAACCGAGCATTTTATATCTTTTGTTTAAAATCGCAACGATCCGATAGTCCGCAGAACACATAAGATTATGAACCCAATGACGTATTTTAACATAGACACGCCATTCACACGGCTCTCAAAAACAGCGTAAATATAAGATAGCTATTAATACGCGCGAAGATAACGAAAATAAATGCCACCTCACCTCGTTTAGGTACTATTTCTTTTTTTTATGATAATATTGTGATTGAATGGTTGAGAAATGAGAAACAAAACAAAGACGGTCGCGGATATGTGACTGATGCAAAAAATAGATAAAAACAATCCTTGATGTGGATTATATATCATGCTAAAATTTTAGCTCGATCGGTGCAGAACTTTTAGAGATTTTGAAGCGTACACAAACCAACATAACATTTATATATATATAGATTTTGTTGCAATAATTATTTAAATTCTGTGAAATTACCTAAAATATTTTATTAGATCAAATTTGAAAATCTATAGCGACTTTTAATTTTTCACTTTTTTAAAAGATTCATATTATTTGCATTTAATTCTAGGAAAGGCAAATTTTATCAATAAAAGTCACAAATATCATATCAGTAGCTTATTTTAGCAAAATATTCATAAATAAATGAATAAGCGTAGAACCTTTCTAGATAAACCCACTTTCTATTGGTACACACCTTTACTTTCACTATATTATTAGTAAACTTTAACTTAATTATCTATTAGCAACTGACAAATCTAAATGCTTTAATTATTTTAGCAAAATATCCAATTAAAATTTAATTATCCATATTTATTGTTATCTAGCAATCTTGTTTATCTCAAAAATATTTATAGCTTTATCCAACATTTTGGAGCTTAATTTAAAACATATAAAGTTCTTATTATTTTTAGATCTTCTCTTTACCTATCTGTATTCCTTCTAATAGATTTATATAAAAATCTGAATTAAGCTCATTTTTCAGGACACTTGGTTTAGAGACCCTGACTACAGTTGCAGGTTGTGGGTTTGATTCCCATCCAGGGCAAATATTTATGTGCATGAATGTGTCTGGGTGTAAATATCTATATATGTATTTAAAAAATTTTGTTTATGTAGTTTATGTAAGCATATCAGTAACCTGGTTTCCCTAGTACAAGATCTGCTTAGTTTGGGATCATATAGCCATGTGTAAAAGAACGTCCCAGGATATATTTAAATTGCTGATACCAGTATTTTAGTAAAGAAAGCCACATCTAGGAATATTCATAAAATCCTTGAAAAGCTCGATAAATTTAAAGCTCCAGGCTATGATGGTATTAAGGTATTTGACATTAAAAGGATTAGCGAAAAAATCTCAATTGCTATTGCTAATCTCATAAATGAAAGCCTAAAATCAGGTATATATCCCGACGACCTCAAAAAAGGAAGCGTACGTCCGGTGCTTAAGAAGGGTAGACATGATTCTGTATCAAACTACCGTCCTATAACATTACTATCGTCCATTGACAAAATTGTAGAAAAATTCCTTAGCAAGCAAATTCTTGGTTTCTACAACAATCATAATATTATAAGTGACAGTCAATTTGGGTTTCAACCAGCTAAAAGTACTACATCCCTTTTGTCACAGTTTACAGATGAAATTAATACTCAACTTAACACTAAAAAACATGATGTAGCACTTTTTATAGATTTTACACGTGCTTTCGACACCATAAACCACTCAAAACTCGTGAAAAAATTAGAAAACACCGGGATCCTCTATTGAAATGGTGTGACAATTACCTCCAAAACCGGTCATATACAGTTAAAATCAATAATGTCAATAGTGAAGTGATGGCTGCGTCTGAGGGTACAGCGCAAGGATCTGTGCTAGGCCCTCTCCATTTTAAAGCGTACATAAATGATATGAATAACGTCCTTTCCCACTGCACCTCATACCAGTATGCTGACGACACCTGCCTGTTAATTGCAGATAAGGATGTCAATAGTGCCGTGGCAAAACTGCAATCAGATTTTGATAACATCAATAAGTGGTGCCATGATAATGGCTTGGTACTGAATGCTGCTAAGACTAAACTCATACATATTCGATCACCATACGCTAAATATTGTCCTAATATCGATGACACGCTCATTGCACATGAGCACTCGTGTCTCCATAAAGCTATAACCTCATGTGTATGCCCCAGAATAGAAAGCACCAATCAACACAAATACTTAGGTTTAATTATAGACAGTAAATTCGGTTGGTCTCCACACATTAACGATATTTGCAACAAACTAAGAGCTTTCTTAGCCAACTTATACATCATCAAGGGTCGCATACCTTTCAAAGTCAGACTTCTGTTGTATAACGCACTTGCTGATTCCTTAATAACTTATGGGATTACCAGTTACGGGAGGACATTTAAAACTAAGCTCGATGATATTTTTAACCTACAATTAAAAATCATTAAACAAATAGTTCCACTTAATATTAAAATTAAATGAAAGGATAACGTTTTTGAACTGTTTAAATACTGTAATATCCTTCCACCAAAGTAAATTACAGCCTATTAAAAGAACAATTTTTCAACGCCAAATTAAAAATAAATATTTCTCACAATATACAAACAAGACAACAGACAAATAAGAGACTTCAAACTACTATTGCCACCAATTATTATGGGAAAAGAACAACTTCTTATTTGATCCCAAGATTAATTAACAAATTCAGCCCACCCTTCAGAGATACTATCTTGGAACACAATATTAAGTCAAAACTTAAAATACATTTTCTTAACAGCCTGTAGCTAAATGGCCGGCACTCACACACTTGCACGCTTCGTCTTATGTGTGTAACATTACAATTTATACTGGCTGCAGGATTACAGAGTGATTAATTAATTAAATATTATGTGGGTAGTCTTATTATTGTTGCGAGCCTGTTTGCAGAATGTTGCTACTTGCAATCGAGACAAACCTTCGTGGTTTTTTAGATTGTAATGATTGTAATTATGTTGTAAGATGTTTTTAATAGTAACAAATAAAAAACAAAAATATATAAAAATGCTAGGTAGGTAAAAAATGTCTTGTTTGCCTTATTTTAATTTCTAGTATATCCTTGCATTCTTACTTTACTTGCTCTTGCATTATGCTTTCAATGTTTTAATATATTTAGTAACCCAAAGACTTAACTTGTCAAAACCTTTGTACCATACCTTTGTAATTTAATTTAAATCTATTTTAACTTTATTTTATTTATTTATTTTGTTTGCTCTCAGCCATAAAGTTCTGAGCGTGCAGTCACTGACACTGTTTTGCTGCTGTGAAGGATCAAGTAGTTTCTAGAGACAGACCATTACCCAAAACAAAATTCCTCTACCTGCCTCATGTTAATTCTAAACCATCATCACATGTTATTCTTTTAACTTTGTTTCTGTTTCCATCTTTTGTATTTATATTATTTAAAAATATTTATTTCTTAAATTATTATTAAAAGTGTGTTTAGTCCAATAAATTACCAGGAAATAAATTTCATAACTTATTCTAAAGCTGCTTTTACTGGCTTTGTAATAACTGCATTGACGGATTAAAAGGCAGTCTTTCTTACACTTTATTTCCCAAACACTATAAAAACCTTTCTCAGTAAGGTAATTTCAATATTTGCAAAGTATAATTACCTAAATTCGTAATCTCACACGTTATAATAAAAATAAATAGAACGGCTATCTTAATCTTCTTTATAAATATTTATTTCCCTTTTTTTTCTTGGGCTACTTATTTATGATACCAATGTTAAGCGGGCCAACATTACAATATTACTATTTAATTTAAAATGATAAAATATTACACCCTCACCATCATAACAGCTCATTCGATATGATATACGTACAGTTTGTAATTTTTCTTAATATGCCTTTTCAAATTAATTTATATACCTATTCATTATTAGCAGTCGATATTAAGAGCTCTGCCATAGAGTTCATGCCTACTACCACCATACCCGTCCGTTATGAAGAACGTGTAAACTTATTTGTTTTACTGTGTTTCGGTTAGAAATGTAAGGGGCCGGATGGAATGACAGGCAAATGAGACTACAACTAAACGTTTCGGCGACGCCCCTGGTGTTACAAATATACATAGGCGGTGGTGACCACTTACCACCATAACCTACTGTGAATAAAACAATAGCTTACAAAAACTAAAAAACACGCTTTTATAGAAAATCGAACAGAATTAAGAATAGTCTAATTTTAAAAAAGTACACCACTCTTTTTTTTACAATGAAATACATTATTTTTCTTATCTACACCATACTTAATTCAAATTTATTTTGTATTTTTTAGTTGGATTTTCGATAAAAGCAGTGTTTTTTTTTTAAACTATTATTTGTTTTAATTATTACATTAATTTTATGATGCACCTAGACATTTAATTCTAATATTCTAATTTATTAAGATATCCATTCAACATTTGCAATTTATTATATTTTCTTTGGAGTATTTAAGTTAATACCTAATAGGGAATATATATTTTATAAAACGTTCTATATTAAGAAGTTCAGTACAAGCAGAATATGTACTATAAATGAACAGACTTTTACATTACCTTTGTTGGTAGCACCAACTAGTACCTCTGCACTTAAAAGTAAATTTCTTCTTGTTTCCTTTCAAATGAGTAAGTAGCTTCATCTCTTGTGATATAATTGTGCTTGTCCTCTGTATCTATTGGCTTGTTCAAGATAACCTTTTCATTATATAGGTACTTCTACACCTGTTAATATTTAAAGATAAACATTAATATTTTTCTATTCTTGTTTGTAATTAATAAACCCAAAAACTAATAAACAGATATAAATATGTTATAATTTCACAATTAGAAAGCTACTTTATCCAGGAGTAACATAAGCTAGTAATAAAATATCGAGAAAGGATATGTATTTTTATTTTGTAATAAGTTATCCCTGTGGCTTCACTGGCACTCCCAGTATATTTTCTGTCGTATGTTTCATGTTTTATTTTCCCAGGAAAATCTCTGACTTCACTTGCTATTGCATCAAACTCTCCATGTCTTGGTATATTTAGTGACCCGGCTCGGCCCCAAAAAAGTCTTCATTCATCAAGTCATATGTACCATACAACAGTTCAATGGTCCTTTGAACTTCATAGTTGAAGATGGAATCTTCTATTTATTTGATCAGCTGCACTTCTTATAGGTCCACCTCATGGGTAAGTAATTTACTTTCCCAATAGCTCTTGCTCTTGGCCATAATTTTCTGTTCATTCATGCACTCACTGACACTGTTTTACTGAGGTAAATAGTGTTGAGTAGTTTCTAGAGATATTAGAGCCTTATTAGAGCAAATAACATTTTCCTGGAATAAATCTAATTTACTCCTTATAACTTCAGCTATCTGTTAGTGTAAGTCCCGTAAAAATCGGTTCATGCACTTCAGGCTAGCTTATAACTAGGCTAGCATAAGCTTAAAGAAGCAGACAAACAAATAAAAAAAATATAGTTATTTTGTTATCATTACTGTATGTACTTTCTACTGTATATACACTTTGTAGAAACCTGTTTTTGTGTCATTACAGACACATGTCTTTGTATAATTGAATAAACTGAAATCTACATCATTTTTTTAACTATTAGAAAGCTACGATATATAAGTAGTAGCCAGAAGTAACATAGACCATGTGAAACTCGGGATACATTGCAAATAAGTCAACAGGTGAATTATAATCTCTGCTACTTGGGTAGGTACCTACATAAACACTAAATAAACATGTAAGACAATTATGGTCATATAATAATGGTCAAAATAAATTTCAAGACTAATAACAAGTTTCTTAAGTTTAATAAGGCTGACAAACAGACGGAAGGTGCACCTGATGGTAAATGGTCACCGCCGCCTATAGACATTTGACACTAAGCGCGTTGCCAATGCGTAGTTGACCCTGAGACGTGAAGTTATTAAGTCTCTTGTGCCTGTAACTTTCCGGCCCCTTTACCTTTCTAGCCGTAAAACAGCAATATGAGTACACCACTAATTTACAGCGGAAATGAGTAAGTAAGGTGGTAGTACTTCCCAGGATGAACTCTGGGCATGTAGCTCTATTGCTACTAAAGTATTTTAATCACGCCAGTTGGCTTGGTGGTTAAAGACCCTGACTACCATGCGCAGGTCGTGGATTCGATTTCCACCCAGGACAAACATTTGAGTGCATGCACGAACATGTCTGTTTATTCTGTGTCTGGATGTAAATATCTATGTATGTATTTAAAAAAAGTATGAAATGAAATAAAATTGAACATCGTGCAACGGTAATCGGTCGGTATGCACGGTGTTAAATTTTCTATACAAACAAAAAAGGCGCATTGGAAACGATGACGCTAGATGTTGGTACTTAGGCCTCGGTTTAATCATTATCAAAATTATTTCATTTATGGCGATCAACATACTGACATTAAATAAGTCTGTCAAACTAGTGGTGGTATGGTAAGGAATAATATAACATATAGCGCCTGTAAGTAAGTGCTCCCGCCATGCTAAATCGTACCACATTAGCGCACACGATAAAAGAAAATAGCGTCTTATGTAGCCGGTCGGCATCGGCATCGGTCTTGACAGCGCGCATAGCGACCAACGTCTTTTTTTATCAAAGTATCTAATACCTTTAAACGAGCAATTTTTGTATATACGTAGGATACATATATAATTAGGATCTCTGAGACGGCTACAACGATTTTCATGAAATATAGTATGCAAGGTGACGTATAATCTCCTTACTAACTGGCTGATAGTACTTCATAATGTAATACCAGTTGTCATCTTTGATTACTGTTGTCAATCTATTGTAATATATATTATTTCTATGGCTTTTGAAAATAGCTAATTAAAGCCAAGTTTCTATTGGTTTATCTTTCATTACGTATGTATCAATTTAATTAGCTATTTTAATTTAATATGTCGAAGAAAAATGCAGAAGGTGAAGAAGAGCTAGGAAAAAAAAGCTATCTAGCCAGATACCTTCGCCCGGAAAAATTTGACGTCGAGACTAATGCTTCCGGAGCTGGTGAAAAATGGCGACACTGGTTTCATACCTTTACTAATTTTCTAACAGAAGAAATTCCGCACGGAACTAACAATGTAATAAAGCTTAAGTTACTAGCAAACCACCTCACTGCTAATATCTTTACTCATATACGAGACTGCGAGTCTTACGATGATGCCGTATCTATTTTAAACAAAACCTACATTACGCCACAAAATGAGATTTTAGCCCGTCACATTCTTGCTACACGAAAACAGAAAAGTGATGAGACGATTTCGGAGTACTGCCGTACTTTAAAACTACTAGCACAAGACTGCAACTTCCAATTGGTCTCGGCACTAGAACATAGAAATCAAGCGATACGTTGCGCCTTTATAGCAGGTATTCTATCACCTAAAATTAAAGAACGTTTATTAGAAAATACCTCTATACCCTTGGATGAAGTTCTTAAGCAGGCCGTAACCATTGAAACAGCTGAGAAAGATTCCGCCACAATGAGCGTTAGTATCCCTAATACATTAAACGCTCTGTCGACGCCTGCTTTACTTAAAGAAATCTCACAACCGCAAGTCACACCAAGTTCTAGTGCTGCAGTATCAGTTCCTCTGACAAGACATCAATCAACAAAGCGCTGTTTCTTTTGTGGTGGGAATCTTCATCAGAGGTTTAAGTGTCCTGCTTTCCATGTTTCTTGTCAGATATGTTCCAAAAAAGGACACTTTGCGTCAGTTTGTCGGTCACAGAGCTCCACCACTAGCAATGCCATATCCACTCCTATAAACCCTACTGTACCACAACCAAAGTCTATCAGCACTGTATTTTCAGCTGCATCGCCGTCTACTTTAAAACAAGCAACAGTTGCCATTACAGTAAATGATATCATCGTAGACGCTCTCATAGATACAGGAAGTTCTGTGAGTTTCATCGAGAAAAATATAGCTCATATGATGAAATTGAAAGAAAGACCATATAAACAAACCATTAATCTGGCATCGCTTAGCCACACATCATATGTCGATGGAATATGTTTTGCTACTCTTATTATTAGCAAACATAAATATGTAAACCGTCCCCTTTTAATAGTGGACAACTTATGCGCAGATGTTATAATTGGACATGATATTTTGAAAGATCATTCTAAGCTTGAATTCCAATTTGGAGGTACTAGAGAGGCTCTCCAAATCTGTGTAATGGAAGCTTCTGTACCACCAGCCACCATTTTTACACACCTGTCTGAAGACTTAGCTCCTGTCGCTATTAAATCTAGACGCCATAGCGAAGAAGATCAAGAATTTATTAAGATAGAAATAGCAAAACTCTTAAAAGATGGTATAATAGAACCAAGTATATCTCCATGGCGCGCTCAGGTCCTGGTTACTGGTGGTGGAGGACATCGCAAGCGCATGGTCGTCGATTACTCCAGAACTATCAATAGGTTTACATGCCTGGACGCGTACCCACTTCCTAACATAGAATTGATTGTTTCAAAGGTAGCTAAGTTTAATTACTTTAGCCAGATCGACTTGAAGAGCGCATATCATCAGGTACCGATATTAGAAAGAGAAAGAAATTTTACTGCGTTCGAGGCTTGTGGAAAACTTTATCAATTCACGAGAATACCATTTGGAGTTACCAATGGTGTAGCCGCCTTTCAACGAACTCTTGAATATATTATCGATAAGGAAAAGCTACAAGGAATCTTCGCTTATCTCGATGACGTTACTGTTTGTGGCAAAAACAAGGAGGAACACGATAGAAATTTGCGACAATTTATGGCCGTAGTGAAGAAATACAGACTAACGTTAAATGAGCAAAAATGTAACTTTAGCAAAAGCACGATAAGCCTTTTGGGTTACACGATTACAAATAATACGATTGAGCCTGATAAAGATCGACTTGTTCCTCTTATAAATTTGCCGCTACCATCTAATGCCGCTGAACTCAAAAGAGCACAAGGGCTGTTTGCTCACTACGCCAAATGGGTCAACAAATTTTCCGAGAAGATCCAACCGTTAATTAATGCAACCCACTTTCCTCTTAATGAGACTGTGCAGAACAGCTTTCAGCAACTAAAAGCAGACATACAGAAGGCAGCATTGGTTGCTATTGATGAAATGGAAATATTAACAGTTGAAACAGATGCTTCCGAGTTTGCTTTAGCCGCGACGCTTTCCCAAAAAGGTCGCCCCGTTGCATTCTTTTCAAGAACGCTATCAGACAGTGAACGCAAGCATGCTTCTGTAGAAAAAGAAGCTTGTGCCATCGTTGAAAGTCTCAGAAAATGGCGGCATTATCTACTGAATAGACATTTTATTCTTATCACAGATCAGAAATCCGTGAGCCACATCTTTAGCCAAAGTCATACAAGCAAAATAAAGAACGACAAATTTGAAAGATGGAGGCTAGAACTATCATGCTACAAGTATGACATCATTTATAGACCAGGTAACGAAAATGTTGCAGCTGATGCCCTCTCGAGAGTTTGCGCATCCATAAGTAACAACAAGTTATATGAACTACATGATGCCCTTTCTCATCCAGGAATAACTAGAATGTACCACTGGATTAGGCAGAAAAATATGCCCTACTCTATCAATGATATTAAGCAAATGACTGCCTCATGTCCAATATGCGCAGAAATTAAGCCACGATTCGCAAAATCCAAAGGAATACTTATTAAAGCTACATCAGCTTTTGAGCGACTGAATATTGATTTTAAGGGTCCTTTGCCATCAAATACTAAGAACAAGTATATACTCACGATAATAGATGAATTTTCACGGTATCCGTTTGCCTATCCTTGCGCGGACATGACCTCTGTGACTGTCATAAACTGTCTCAGAAATATATTTTTTGAATTTGGTCAACCCCTATATATACATAGTGACCGAGGTGCTTCCTTCATGTCAGAAGATCTGCAGACCTTCTTACGAAATTGTAACATCGCATCTTCTCGCACAACGCCGTATAATCCGCAAGGAAACGGCCAGGTAGAAAGATTGAATGGAACTCTTTGGAGAACAATACAACTTTACTTACGTTCAAAAAATCTACCCATTGAAAATTGGGAGCAAGCTTTAAAACCGTCACTACACTGCGTACGCTCACTTTTGTGCACATCGATAAATGCCACTCCACACGAGAGACTATTTAACTTTCCTCGAAGAACACCTGTTGGAGAATCCCTTCCATCGTGGCTCGTTCCAGGTCCAGTATTGTTAAAAAAATATGTACGAGGTTCAAAGACTGATCCCTATGTGGAGGAAGTTGAGCTCCTGCATAGTAACCCAAGTTACTCGTACGTGAGACGCAGCAATGGCCAGGAATCGACGGTGTCTAACAGGCATTTGGCGCCGCTTCCTGTTACGTTGGTGGATGAAGCTGAGATAAGATGTCGAAATACGGAAAACAGAAACGATCATTCAAACGATGATGAAAATAATGAAGAAGAAATTATTAGAACTCCTGAAGCCGATAACAACGGTGCCGAACTACCTCAGGCCGTTCGTAGATCAGCAAGGTTAAGGAGACTCCCAATTCGTCTAAATGATTACCTCCTCGATCAAGAAAACATAGAGGGGGTGAATGACGTATAATCTCCTTACTAACTGGCTGATAGTACTTCATAATGTAATACCAGTTGTCATCTTTGATTACTGTTGTCAATCTATTGTAATATATATTATTTCTATGGCTTTTGAAAATAGCTAATTAAAGCCAAGTTTCTATTGGTTTATCTTTCATTACGTATGTATCACAAGGGGTTTCGGGGGCGTTAAATCGATCTAGCTAGGATTCATTTTCAAAAATTGTCGTTTTATCCGTGTTTTCAATGCTAATTGACTTAAATTTAACCTGAAAAAAATGACTTCCTGACATTAACTATTTTAACTACACACCAACACTAAAACTACTCCAGTAGATGGCGTTGTTATAATTTAATTAACACCAGCGTCAGATAAATTCATATTTTTATTGTAGGTATGTTCATTTTAATAAGTGGCAAGTTCCAATGCAAGAAAATTATAAATTAATTTAAATTATAAAGCTTTCTTATAATAATTGCGTTTCGTTTTAACGTTCACTGTTATTTTCAAGGACTATGGGCGGGCAAAATGTATCTGTGGATTAATCAATCGAGCCGACCGACTGTCCTGCGCCGTGCCGTGCGTGCGTTGACGTTTTACCAACCAAATAACTATTTTCATTTCACTTTGGTCGGCCATATTGGAGTGGTGTGTCGTTTGCCGTGCGTGCGTCTATATTGAATCATTCAAGCACTAGGTAATTATGTACTAATTTTATAACACACAATTTTATTTAGTCCTGCTATTTATACCGAACTTAACATTTAATCATAATGTAACGTTACTATAGAAAATCATAGTTACACACCTATTTGCCACCTTGACTCTTGGATTGTGTCTGTTCGGTCTGGTAATTGGTTGCAAGTTTTATCGATTGCAAGGATTTACTTGCAAACATTAAATTTGTGATGATCCCTTAATATTAATACTTCAAGAAATAAAGTACGAACGTTCACTTGCTGTTAGAATAACCAAATATTGTGCTTGGTACAAATAAGTACTTACATACAATGGTTATCTACGTAGTTCAGGTACATACCTACATGTGTAAAACACTATCGGATATGTTTTGAATTGATCAAATTTACCTTTTCCCATACATATTTGTAAGTTTTGATTTAAATATGCTTTATTGTAGTGAAGGCCAAACACAAATATTAGTATTGTAAACTGTAGTTTCTCGAATGTACTTAATACATGATTAGTGAAGTGGAATACCATAAATCTGAAGTGAATATAGTAAACAGTGCTTGCAAACAAAAATAGGAACATTGAATAGGATTTTTATACTATAATCTCATAGCCCCCAAATACTACAATTGAATATTAGTTGGTAACATGTAAATTTTATTGTAAAGATTATTGATCTTGTGCTTTGTATCTGTAGGCTAATATTGCAGTTATAGCAACTTCTTGCAAGGCTATTGTTGAATTGTTAGCAATTGCAAACTTGGTAATTGAATAGATGCGAGTCCGGAGGCAATTCCTTTTTTCCAATTGAATAAAGTGACCTCTTAGAGCTGTCCTGCAGTGTATGCATTTGCAAAGATTATGCTGTTATGTAAGTCATACATCTGTAAATAAATTAGGTGTTATATTTTGTTCACTGTAACATGAGCCATGGTTAACCATGTATTAAGTATGTTGATTTCTTATTACACAAGTTATCATAGGGCCATGCTATTGGCAGTAGTAGCAAACAAGCATTGTTTCTTTTGTTTAAAACTGAAACATACCCACTTTAATTTTAGAAGGACTTAAGAACCAAAGTTATCGACATAGCTCATAGGATTAGCAAGCTGAAGTGGCAGTGGGCTGGTCACATCTGCCGTAGAACCGATAACCGTTGGGGTAGACGTGTTCTAGAGTGGAGACCACGGCTCGGTAAACGTAGTGTAGGGCGCCCTCCAGCTAGATGGAGCGATGATATACGCAAGCTGGCTGGCAGCGGTTGGAAACAAAGAGCTGAAGATCGAGCTCAGTGGCGTGCCATAGGTGAGGCCTATGTCCAGCAGTGGACGGAGATAGGCTGATGATGATGATGAATGTATTGGTGTCTGGCTACTCTGTCATTCAGTTGAGATACATTTTTGGAACATTCAGGAGTATTTTATCTTTAATGTGTTCATGATGATACTTTAACATGTACACAAATGCAGTACATAAAATGTCTTTGCACCCACTATCTACGATGAGGTAGGCAGATGTCTCAGTAATAAGACCCATATTACATTTCAGATATTTTAAATCTCACATCTCAGATATGGTGAGCATTGTTGCCATCCTTTGGACATTTTAACCAATCTTGGGCTACAAGTAAACATTAGGACAAAGAAATTTTAAATTTACCCTGTCCAACCTGGCAATGGCTCCCAGGACTTACAGGTCTCTAGCTGTGGCTTTATACTGCTCAACTACAATAGGGATTAACATTAAATATCATCATTAACAAAATGGCCAAACTGACATGATTTAATAGATTTAATTTATTGAAAGGCCAATGCATTTCGAGCTTTCATACGGTATAAAGATGAGTTAATTTTTCAATGGACTTCATTTTGTTAGGATTAGTAATAGGTTGGGTAGGTATGTAGTAATAGGTGTCTTTGACCACAGTATTCTGTGATAGGCAATGGTAGCCAGAGATGGTTAGTACTTGGATTAAACTTGGTCATAAAGTATGTATAGCAGCTGGAAAACCCATCAGTCCTCTTTAAAATTTTCATCCTGTGGTTCTGTCAGCAATTTTTTATGATTTTTTGTTATTAGTTAATTTTGTAAATAGCTTCATGGCTTATGAGATTTTCATTACAATGTTGTCCTTCTCTTTAAGCCCATAGATGGATATGATCTCACAACCTTTACTGCAGTTTGGTACTGTCATTCATCACCAACAAATAATTATTTCTTATCCATGTATATGGATATATATCCATAAATATATTACCCATGTAGAAGTTAAAATTTTACAGACTGCACCTTCTCTCGTCAAAATGATCATTTGTGATGACAAACCTTGAATATAGCACAAGCCATTATGGAGAGTGATGTGTGTCTATAAGTTTCTGGGAACAAAGCCTAGATGGGAACCTGAACTCAAAATCTCATACAACAATAACAACTGTAATTTTCATATATTTCCGCCATGTACTTTATCGATCGTTATATAATTATCCACAGCCTGAGAATTGTACATCTGTTACTTAACTGCAGCTGTCGGAATACAACGATAATTCGATTGCGTTATTAAACCCCTTAGAAACTTGGTAGCTAACCTTGCTAAGAATTTAAAAATGCTTTCCTTCGCTGATCTCTTGTTGGATTCCAATTCCTATGGCATTCCAAAGTCTTTGCCTTCGCGTCTCTCGGGTCTCCATTTAGCTAATTTCTTTCAATTGACACCCATTGCCTGGCTACTTGTTGGAAATAAACAAGATATCACTGTATCTCATAATTTGCCTTATTTACGAACGCAATAACCTAACCTATCTTAGTATTCTGTACAAACAGTAGTTAGGCATAAGTACTTGCAACGAGGGCGAGCGTTACAAAGTCAAGATTTGAATTATAAAACTATAGGTACTCAGATACGATAGCTACTAATCTTATAATGTGTTGCCTCAAAGGAAGCTAAAGGAGTAGGTACGCCAATAGCTAATAATATAGACCATCAAAAAATAGAGGGAAGTCATTCCAAATTCAAAATAATATGAATGAAATTAAATGTTTATTATAAATGTAACTTATTCAAACCTAAAGGCCAAATCAGATTGATACAAAACTTACGAACCCGTTATTATTGTACTCGACATTATTAAATAGTGGAAGGGTTTTATACAATATTTTATTAGGTCACATTACACAAAAAACTTTTTGTGTGTAAATCTATACAGAATGAAGGGTAGATACATACCATTGTGGCACATCTGGAATAAAGTCTGCTGTGACCCTGATTTACAATGAATTTATGTATGGGAATACCGTCGCTGAAACTGCCACTTCCAAATTTAAATGTGACAAACCTGAAATGGAAACAGGATAGTTATTCTTATGTCAATGAAATCGCAACACAATATCTTGTCCCTGTTTTAAACAAAAAAAAACGTAGTATAAGGTATTGCCTCAGTACAAACGTTTGTACCTACTCTTATTTGCAACATATTGTGATTGAAGCTGCAATCGGTGGTACTTACTGACGGTTATATTAAATTTATCATCACCTATTCGGTTGAGTAAGTGGTACGTACACAAAAGGACCACTTAAAATTGTTGCATTTGGGCTTACTAATATAGATAATCATATTATGCTCTATTACTAAATAAGCGAATGCTAGCGTTGCAATTTGCGAATAAGACTGTGTTTTTCTTTAAAATAAATTTAAATTGATTTTTGACATTAGCTTGCGGGACAGCTCTAGCCTCACCTAAACCTAGAAGAATATTAGCTTGCATATGTGTGCTGAAAACTGAGGGTGGCAAGGCAGCCTTAGCCAGGATTCCAACATAGTTAATTATTATCTTAATTTTTTGTCTTGTATACGCGATTACTCATTTCACATTTTCATTTGTTTTACTTGTAAATAGCCTGTGCTGGACTTTAGTTATTAATTAAAGCTTATGCTTTGCTTCTTATGCGATTTATGTTTAAAGCGAAATTGATTTAATAAAATGAAAGGCCTAATATAAAGTTAATATATTGACATTTATAAATTCTGGGGTTTTTCAAAACTTCTGTAGCTGTGATGCAGGTTGTGGGTTATATTTTGACTTAGGACAAACAGTCTGTTAAATAATTATATATTTGGTTAAAATATTTACAATATTAACCAGTAGTATAATTAGGATTTCATATAATGCAGTCTGTTTATTTTACCACAATGTGGTCACAAGTGGTAATAAATATTACAGTATATTGACGATTGTAACCATTAACAACTTAACTGCTAGTTATTCACGGGGTTAAAATCGGGTCGAATGCTAGTTAGTGTAGACTTAAATTAGAATGTATGGATGTTTGTCTTAATGGAATTTGACACAGATATTAAAATATATTATTACGTCCCGGGTAATCTTTTATAAAGGAATGTTGGAATATTTAGATTGAATGCCAATGGTAGGGCATGCTTGCTTACTCAATGCTTGTTTACCCTTTATTTTATTGTATATTTATTTTTTGGTGCACATTATATCTAATGAATAGTATTGACTTGGTCGTAACCCTTACCATATTATATATACACCAAATGGTTTAGCGAAAGATAACAAAACATTTGCACTCGAAACGTTAATACAATTAAGCTACCGAAATTATAATAATATGAAACTAACAATATATAAAACCATTGCAAATTTGGATCATATATCGATTATATCGTATACTAAATAACGAAATAACTTTTATACCTACTTTTTATTTGATGTATTGGTCGATACTTGAAATGTTGCAATTAATAAATATATTCGGGAAAAGTACTTTAATGCCTCACTTGTGCAACATTTAAGTTGATGTCATTATTTTTTCGTATATATCTATAATTAACTTTGTTACTAGCCCGCGACTCCCGACATGGGATAACTCTAAATTAAGTTATCTTTTTTTTTAGTCAGCTGAAACACCGCAAAAGTGTTGCCCTTAGTTATGTTCCAGTTTCCTGTGAAACTTATTGAAATTCGCCTTCGCGGACTTAGCTCTTCGGTGTCTACCTTGGGAAGACAATAGAATTCTGCTTTTAGACTTGGCCCCCTAGGGCGGGGGAGACAAAACATTTTTTTTAGTAGGTGTGTGATAAGACGATTCGGGAAGTGGTCTGATGTTTATGTAAATTTTATTTTTTTGTATTTTTGAACCAGTTCTCATAACTCAAATAGGCTGAAAAATTGTATTGTTGTGTGAACCGGGGTAAACCTGGTGACCATACAATATAATGGGCACCCCGGGATCTGTTGTTACAGCTAGATCGGCAGACTACTCAACTCCTCAATGGCTTACAGATATATCGTATTAGGGCTCGATAGATTAGTTTTGAGGACTCTTACCCCAGATGGTATCCAGGTTCTGATCATGGAGCCGGTAAGTGGTCACTGGAACTCGGCAGTTATACAATGTATCCCCTTCGTGGCTGCGCTCTTTATATTGGTCTCGATGAATACTAGAACATTGCAATTATTCAATGAAACTCCTTCGTAGCTGGGCTCGTCAGATAAGTCTCGATGTATGCTCTGATCCTATATATTAGTTTGACCGATACAGGAAAAAAGTAGAGTTTGTACTTATTATAAATGTGAAATAATGTTTGTTTACTGTAGCATATGGAATTGTATTATCATAATATAAACCTACATTTATTTTATTCGTTTTAACACGTAGGTTTAAAAAAAGCTTTTTTAAATTAATGATGATGGATGACAATTTATTTATTTTCTTAAAATGATAGAAGATCCTGGAGGAGCCAAGAACAAATTACGAAAAGTTCACTACCACGCCCTGGAGAACTAGGCGACTAGCCTTATCTTCCCTAAGGGAGGCACCAGGAGAGCTAAATTCACAAAGCCCAGCTGCCTGGATCTACGTTTTTTTCGATCCGAGGCAGAAGCTTGATAGTGGCGTCACAAGACCTATAACATATATATACCCTACCTACCTATACCATAATATTCGTCTAGAAGTTACGGAGATTACCGTATTCAAACAAACAGTGTACAAAGACATGACTGTTCTACAGTTTAATTTGGTACACCGAACATGAAATGTTGAGTTTATGAAATATACTGCTAATAATACTGTTTGCTTACAGCTGGTGCCCTGAAACCTGTGGAATCACAAGTTTGTACAAATTACCATCATTGAACTATGGGCGATCGCAACAATCCCATTAAGTTTGGTCCTGAATGGCTTCGAAATTTGGCCAGAGAACGCAATAACAGTCGTTCTCCCCCAAAGAACACCACCGGTTCTGGATCATCGGAGACTGCAGGAGCCGCCGGAGCCGCCGGGGGTGTTGGGGTTGCTGGAACTGCTGGGGCCGCCGAAACCGCCGGGGCCACTGGGGCCGTTGCAGCCGCCGGGCCTTCGGGGACCTCCGGGGCTGCCGCTGCCGCCGGGGGTTCTGGAACCCAGCCTAATACTAGCTCAAAACCGCTGGCTTACTCAGCGACAAGTATATCACAGAACAAAATTCATCTTGCCAAACTCCGGTGAGAATTTATGTTCTTTCACGTTATTTCACAGTGTAATAGATAAACACAAATGTAATATTGTAGATATTTATAGACATCGATTAACTTAATAATATTTTATTTCCTGTAGATATGGCAGAGAAGAAATGCTTTCATTATATGGGACAAACTCTGTTGCACCAAATGAGCTGCTAAATTTTGAAGTATTGTATCAGTCGCGGCCGAAACCACCAGTTGCACTAAATGCTACGTTTGAAGACGATATGGTTAGAAAATTTACTTTATGACGTTCTATATGAGATAGCGTAGACTTAATTTTACATATGGAATATGAATAGACTTTCCATGAGGCCAGTATGAGGCTGTTTGGAATTAAGAAACGTTTTTGTATTTAGCTAAGTTAATAAATTATTCGAGGTTTAAATATTCGAATATATCTATTATACCCCTAAAATAGGTAATAAAATAAATCATGATGATTTCAGCGAGATGCACGAAACATGCCACCTGCAGGAAATATGAACAGTGAAAGATATTCTTCAGGCCGCGGGTCGAATCGCGGTATGCATTCGGACGGCAGAGGCAGACAACGCGGGGGATATGTTAGGCAGACGTCATCGGGAAGGTAAGTTTATAGGAGAGCAATCTTTATATAGCATTGCCAGGATTATAAACCAGTCCCAAACATTCTACATCTTTGCATACTATAGGAAATGAAAAGATTTAATTCTTATATCGACTTCATTTCTCACGAAATTGTTGCTGAACCTACACCTCGTTTTAGCTTGAAGACTGGAGTGGCGGAGCTTGCTAGTGGCAAAATATTTGGTAACCTATAAGATTTTTAGCTCATAAACACTTGTTACTTATTACTCTATTACAGTTGTACTTGTAATATCAGTTTAATTCTTCACAGCTTCAGATTGCTTTTTAAAATTGACAGAAATACTGTGTACCCAAACCAAGCAAAACGGCCAAATTTTTCCTCCAATATTTTGTAAATGCTAAATTATTTTGAAACCTGTTTTAGATTATTAAAGGCCTTTTAAATTATTATTTCTATAGTGCGTTTATGAAAATTCAAACGGGATTACGTCACGTTCTTAGGGATAGTCTTTGACATTTTTGTTTTAGTAAGTATTAGCGTATAGCTTTGTTGTGATATAAATGTGTATCACAGTAAATAATATATGGTAACAGTTCCTCCGTACACCACTTTCCCTGCTTAGTATAACTATCCAAATAGCCGATTTTTGTAACAATCACAAACACAAGCGAAACAATTTCTTAAAAACCCACTTGGTCGTGAATTTTCGTTCAACTATTAACTGTCATTAAATTTCAGTCCCTAAAAGTACTTAATATTTTTTATAATCAGAGCTTCAAACCGGTTCATGACCATTGTATGTGCGTTCTATAAAGATTTTGTAAATTATTTTATTCGGAATGCAAACTTAGGGCCACAGGATGTAGGGCGGCGATGTCGCTCTCCCTTAAACACGTGCACAGCAAATCGCCATTTGCTCTCTCACTCCGCGCCAAATAAGATTAAATGTCTTACAATTTTTCGTGACTGGTACCAGTAAAATTGAGGTTAAAGATGGGGAAAATTTGAGTTGATAACTTTAACAGACAAACATGAAGAAACTATTTGACTTTCAATACGAAAAGAAATGTATGTTCATTGAAAAAGCTAACTGAATTTATATTATATAAAGCCATTGGCTAAAGATAAAATACATCTTTTTGAAGTCTGTTAAAGATTATTTGGAACATTACTTATTTTAGGGTATCAAGTGGGGGGTGGCATAATAATCCCAGAATGCCAACTTATAATATGGTACCTGACGAAGAGTCAATGTCATCGCGTCCTTGGAACAACAATAACCAACATGTCACCCCTAATAGGCACAACAATGAACAACCTGAATGGCCAAATAGAGGTCCACGAAGGTATTTCTAATTGTACCTAATATTACATGTCAATGTTACCCTGTTGTAGTACTTCACTGTGAGAACACGCCACCCAAAGCATAAAGGTGTCTTTTACGCCAACCCCTGCACTTGCCTTATACATGTTGTATTACTGTTATTAAATATTATTTTCTATGTAGTACCAATATATTGAATGAATAGTTTATATGATGTCAACAAGAATAATCGAAACATATGGCGCAGCTATATTTAAAATCCGCTGTTTTATTAAATCCTTTACTTAAACCAGCCTGAGCTGTTATGATTCGAGTGGCGTGTGCCATGCAAATTTTGTCAAGACACACTCAGCAATATACGTAACGGTTAATAAAAATGATAATATATTTCCGAAAATCTCATAATATGGCTATTAAAATTAAACGATTGTTTCGCATGTAAATGCATTACGATAGCTTCAATATTATTTCACTTTCGCTGTGATTTTTGTAAAACTGCGGATTTTACAAATTGCTTGCAACAGATACATAGGATTGAAGACAGAGCATAAACTTTCTATTACGGCCAGTCGTGGATTGGGAGCTCAGGATTTTTGACATTTCCTAATAATATACAGTAAAGCATGTGACGGACCTTATATGCTTATTTTTCGTTTTAGCAAACGATCCGGTAATCATACTAATTGGAGGCAACAACATTCACGGGATGAAGGCGACGAGTGGCGTGCGGATCCTGGGAGATCTCGACCACAGCCAGATAAGTGGGGTGAGTTATATGATGTGCTTACTTGTATCATAATTTTATTTAATTTGGTAGACCAACAGTACAGATTTTATATATCATAATATTCATAGAAACAATTATACATAAAAATGTCCTAGGAGATGAGCATTCATTTGTAAACATTTGAAATAATCTCACACAACAATCTGTGAAATAATAACAATAACGTCAACACATCAAATAGGTAACCTATATTCTGTAGTAGCAAATTTAGACAAATGCAAGAATTACCTAGAACTTAACTAGACCTTTTTCAATCTGGGCATGACATAGTTCATCTGTCAATTTCAGCTGACACCTAAGCGATTTGATTGAAAACAAGGTATTAAAAGATCAATGTACAGTCGTCAATTTCAGTCAAGGGTTAAATTAAACATAGAAAGTCTACAGGCTTAAAAAGATGTAACTTTATATGGGCGTAATAAGGTCGTGGGTACATACTTAACAAACTGGACTTATTCATATTTTTACCACTGAACATATTTGGATGCAATTTGGCACACACAAGTTGTTCTTGTCTTTTATGATTGATCGTTTTTTTATTCCCAAATATAAGATCACAGATATCAGACAGAATGCGGAGCAGGGCTAGTTATGCATAACCCTATAAATTTATAAATATTTTACAGATCGGGATTGGGGTGATAGAGCGAACCAACCAGACAGGCAGCCGTGGGCTTCTAATCGTCGCTCTTGGGTCAGCGGTGATCCTCACAACAATGATGAACTACCAGAATGGTATGCTGATTAAACATTTTAGACAATGCTTGCATAAGACTAAAACCTGTGGTAATGGCCGTGGTCAAGTACAGCTGGTAAATATCCTGTGACATATCCCAATACTGTTACTAACTTAGTTATCATTTTTATATCCAGGGCTATGGAGAACACTGAAGCTTGTGGTGGAACATTTGATTCATCTGGAGCATTCCACGGCTATAGTAATGATGACAGTAATCTGCCCAAAAACCAAGAGGTTTATCGTAAGTATGACATACTTCTGGTCCTTTATTAGTTCAAGTAGTATGTTATAATCTTTTACTTTATTGTGTTGCAGCTCTCACACGTTCACACACGCAGGGCAGTTTTGGTCGTCAAAAAACTGTTGAGGACATACCAGATGACTGGTGGTCATCAGAAAAAGCTAAAAAGTTGTCACCAAAAAGATTCGATGCCAGCGATATGAAGTTCAAGAAGGTAAATCATAGTAAAAAACAATCCTGCTATGGTGTTTCTCTTGTAATAAATTTTTAATACTTTATTATACATATATACTATAATTGCTGCAGCCGAGCACTGGTCCTCCCGATGTCGTACCGGGTAATTCAATGGTGGCATCCAGAGACGAATTGCTTCAGGAAGATCCAGAGACGTTCCAGCCTGAACTAGGTGCTACTGCACTCGATCCATTTGAGGGCAACAACATGGCCCTTGACACATTTAATACGAATGCAGCATTCAACCAACAGTTTGCTGAGAGCAAAACTTTTGATGCATTGATGAGGTCAGATATTAACTTGGAGGAAGCCAGTGATGAGAGGGGCAATTTCCAATCCGTGATGATCACCCCAAACAACAGCTTACGTCAGAAGCATCAGAACATGGTCCCGGCCGCCCGTGACCCCCAAAGGCTTAATCGTCATGAAATGTTACCGATGGACCCAGGGCAGTCTGTGATGCAGCACAATATCGAGAAGTGAGTAAAATAAAAATTGTACACAAATGGTTTTTAATATGTGTGTCATGTATACAAGTAATATTTTTTGTTTCAGTGAAAATTTGGCACACGCTCTATTGAGAACAGACGAAATTATGCTCGACGATTTGATGGAAATGTCGCTGTATGATAAGGATCTTGTGACAAAGATGTCTTTAGGAGTCAATCCTCAGATGATGGCCGCTTCGAACCAAGCAGGCTCCGGAATGCCATCAGGAATGACCACAGTAGGAAATAACATGACACAGATGCAAAATGTTTCTATGCAGCAGATGGGATTACAAAGTCCTGGCCTGCCCAACAATCCCAATCAAGGCCTGGGCCTAAATACACAACCTAACATGAACTTGAACATGAATATGGCTCCTGGAATGCAAGCCATGGGATTGTCCATGCAGTCCATGCAGTCCATGCAGCCCATGCAGTCCATGCAGCCAATGCAGTCCATGCAGTCCATGCAGCCCATGCAGCCCATGCAGCCCATGCAGTCAATGCAGTCTATGCAGCCTATGCAGTCCATGCAACCTATGCAGTCCATGCAGCCTATGCAATCCATGCAGCCTATGCAGTCCATGCAGCCAATGCAGTCCATGCAGTCAATTGGAATCACCAATTCCGCGCTGAACGCATCATTGGGGTTGTCCATGAACCCTAACATGGGCCAGCCTTTGCAAGGGGTACCACCACCAGTTATGCCTAACAACATGGGCCAAGGAGGAATGCCGACTGGCTTGCAACAAGCGGGGCGAGGACGAATGCCGTGCTTCCCAACTGGTAACGGTATGCAAGGAATGCCACCTGGCAGCTTGGGCAACAGATCACTTTACCTCGGGCAAAATCCAAATGCTAATGTAAGTATCACAACATTTTATGTTCTTTAACATCATGAAAAATAGACTGATAATTTTTCATAATTTAAACTGTAACTTCATAATCATGAGTTTACACTAAACATTGTATTTTTATACAGATACAACTGCCAAGTGACATCCCAATGCCCAATCAAAGGGCTCAGAGCAACATGTTCCCCAATCATGGAATTCAGCACCCAGCAAATCAAGGACAAATGTTTGGCAACTCCATGTATGGAAATATGATGCACCAGTCTCCCGGCTCTCTTCCACCTGCCCCACAAAATATGTCTGATCAATGGTTCTACGAAGATCCTAAGGTAAACATTATAACTTAATCATATTAATAAATATGTTAGTTTGATGATTTTTTATTTTAATTTTTTATTTGTTTTTTTTTAGTTTTAAATTTGTTTACTTTCTTTATTTTTTTTTATTTAAGAAAAAAATATATTAAGAAGTGATGTTTCATGTGTATAACAAAACTACGTAGTACGAGATAAAAAATTTATCAGGAACTAGTTTTAAGCAATAAATATTTTTTCTTTCTCTCCTTCTGTCAAAAGTTAAACGCAAAAGTCTGTGTAATGCACAATAATGTTTAACTACAGAAAACAATCCAAGGACCATTCAACTCTAAGGAAATGTACAACTGGTACAGGGCTGGTTTCTTCAGCCCATCACTGATGGTGCGGCGCGCGTGTGAAATCGTCATGAGACCTCTCGGCTCTTACGGCCCCATTGTGCCATTTGTTCAGATGGTTAGTAAGTTAGTAATTATACTCGTATATAAAAGATCAGATTAATCCAACCGCTACTAACAAAAAAAATAACCATCAAATCCAGCTTGAATTTGTTGTTGAAATGTTTTTGTATTGTTTTATCGTGTCGCTGCCTACCTGATGCCATCTCGTTGGGCATGCTGTCGCTAAACACATCGAAAACTTTTACTTATCATTTGAACATCCGAACATTCACATTGATTTCACTATTAGTGGGAGAGTTTTGGTTTATTTATTTCGTTAGTTATTTATTTGTTTCGTTATTTTTTAATTATTTCTTTATTTCGTTAGTTTTATATTCATTTATTTATTAACATAATTGCAAAAATACTATATACTAATTATCATAAACTAAACTTGTGAAGTGGAGCGTCGATTATCCGAGCAAATTTCGCACATGCCCTCAGGGTTTTCGGAAATCCAGATTTTTCTGATAATCTAATTGTTTTGAATTTGTACAGGCGACTGGAAACCATATTTATATCTAGAATGGACAAATAGGAATTACACAAAAGACTTACAGTATATTGACCAGCGGCTTCTTGGACGTGACACCACCAAAAACATATCTTGTAAAAAGTCTCGCGACTCCGTTCTTCTATCGTAAAAAGTAATTAGATCCATGTACAAGTCGGTCAAAATCTTATAGTGACCATATCAATATTAAAAATATTTGATGTTATAAATATATAGATTGACTTGGCCATCGCATGTAAAGACAATTTTTTATTAAATACATATTATTGGGATAAATTCCCAATGTATGAGTGCCAAATCAATCTATTTATTTAAAACACAAACGATTTTTTATATTGATATATACGAGTATATATGCTTACTGTAAGATGTTGTTAAGTTAGCTAATTACGCAATAACTTAAGACAGAAGGACCCTAAAAAAGGTACTGAATAAATTGACCGACTTGATATTAATGGGTTCTCACAACTTTTTAGGATGGAAGTACTGAGTTGCGAGACTTGATTTTTTTGATGGCATTTCATTTCTTTTTAATACGCTTTTATTAGCTTCATAAGTATGTTAGTATGTAACGAAAGCTTTGAACATGATTTTGACCCCCTTCAGCCAACGTTCCAACGTCGGGTTTACTCGAAATTTGGCATAATTATCAAGAACCGATGACAATTCAATATGTTAAACAGTTCTACCCGTTATCCTTACCAGGATAATCAGGATTAGCGATTTTTTGTTTTCCTGAGACCCGAAAGTGTTGTGCGCCGTGACCAGGACTGGAAACTACGAGTGACAAAATGAAGAAAATTTGACTTGTTATAATTCTTTAACTATTGGTTCAAATTTTACAAAATTTGAAATATTCTGTGCTTAAGAATGCCTGCTTACTGAAAATTCAAGCTTCTCATTTTATCCACAAAGAAGTTAATTAAAATAAAATAAAAATAATATATAAAAACATTAAACGGGATTGAAAATGCCCTGAACTGCTTCGAGAAAAGAATACGAGAACATACAACTAACAAGATAGCACACGTAAGCGAGCTAGCGAGATAGCTTAGTAGTTAGGACAGGCGGTCGTTCGGGTAATCGAAGCTCTCCTGTACTTATTTAAGACTATCTGTCCCCCGCGGTTTTATTCGTGCTCCCGAAGGTTTTTAAATGTTCCCGGGATAAAGCCTATGTGCTATTCCAGACTATAATCTATCTCTGTACCAAATTTCATTCAGATCCGTTCAGTCGTTATGTCTTGATTGAGTAACAAACATCGCATTTATACACTTCTCATCAGAACAATCGAAACACCTTGCAAGTTTATGTTTCGTAAGAATTATCAGAAAAATGTGTATATTTAAGAATACATGTCAAATGTCGTGTTAGTGAATAATGTGAGGTTTTCAAAACCTAATGTTAATGTTCTAAATTCTAATAAAATTTTCAAAGGTTTGTTTAACAAGTTATTTTTACTCTGTATGGAGTATGAAGGAAATTGATAAAGCAACACACGTAAATTAAAAGAAAAGCTTAGAAACGTTTATTTAATAACTTGTATTCCCTCCCCGAGCTCTTAGTACTGCTTCCATACGGTTCTTCATCGATCGGATAAGAGTCACGATCAAATGTTGTGCATTCCCCTTGGATTGCATTTTGCAGCTGGCTAAGTGTGTCTGGGGCAGGATCTCTTGCTCCAATTCGTCTTTTTAATTCATCCCATAAGTGTTCAATCGAATTCATGTCCGGGCTTCTTGCTGTCAATTCCATAATGGAGATATCGACTTCCGTAACAAATTCTCGTACGACCCTCGTGGTATGAGCCCTAGCTTTGTCGTGCATGAATATGAAACCGTTCCCTATAGAATGTGCATAGGGAATCACGTGACTGTTCGATGTACCGACAACTGTTTAGTGCAGACAGACGTGGCCCAGACACAAAGATAAGCTCAATCTTACCGTCGGCGCTATTCCTCCCCAAACCGTCCACGAAGCGTCACCATAGCCGACCTTTCTTCAATGCAGCATTGTGCAAAGCGTTTTCCATCTCTTCTGTAGGCCTTGTTCCTACCGTCGTTACCATACAGTATAATTTTACACTCATCAGAAAAGAGGACTTTGTTCTACTGGAGGTATGACCAATTTAGGTGCTCACGTGCACACAAGTTAAGGCGCGCTCTTCGATGGTCTGCAGTTAATTTCGGCCCACAGCTGGCTTACAGCCACCCTACGTACAACATGCAGTTGAAAAGCATTAAGGCTTCGATTTCGTAAAGAAGTTGTTACAATAAATCGATCATCGCGCTCAGACGTGACCCGATTCCTGCAAGATCCTGAAAATAAATCCGATTGAACATCTATGGGATGAATTAAAGAGACGAATTCGTGCATGAGAGACCCAGAAACTGATATAGAACTGTTAAGGAGAGAACCTAAATAATGTAAAACATTGTTAAAAACTAAACTTAAGGATGTAGTGCTAGGCAAATGTGACACTGTAGTCAGTGAGGTTCATTCCTGCGATGCAGTGGGCACAAACTAATTTTAGTATATAATATGTAAATAGAGTTAAGTACCTAAATTAAACATACTCCTATAATAGTATTGTTAACGAGCGTATCTGGCCAACAAGCTATATAGCTTGGCAAGGAAAATTGTATGTGTTATTTTTTTACTTTTAAATAAATGATTTAAAAAAAAAGAAAACACTTAGCCAGCTGCAAAATGCAATCCAAGAGCAATGGAATGTCACAACATTTCATCGTGACTCTCATCCGATCGATGGAGAACCGTATGGAAGCAGAAATAAGAACTCAGGGAGGGAATAGAAGTTATTAAATAAACGTTTCTTAGCTCTTTTCAATTTCCTTCAAACTCCATACAGGGTAAAATGAAAATTATTCTCTTTTATACGACACTTGACATATATTCCTAAATACACATTTTTCTGATAAAACCTGATAAACCTTATAAAACATAAACTTGCAGGGTGTTTTGATTTTTTAATGATGAGAAGTGTAATAGTAGTAAGAAGAAGAGTAAGTACCACATGTAAAACACGAAAAAAAAGTCACAGAAAGAGAATTGAACAAAATGTAGATTGCATTTATTGGTCGATTTTTAACTGTGTATTTTTATTGAATTCAGGATATGCTGCCTCCATATCCTATGGCTACTGGGTTTGAGCCCCACCCGCCTCAGCACGAGAACATGCTGAACCCTCAACAGCAGGGCCTCGGGGGAATGGATGTAAGTACCAACATTTAGCAATAGACTAACCAACCAAAAAAGTGTTTGTAACAAAACTAAACTTGATGCTCAAAGTGCTCAATAATAAATTTTGCTGCCTCAGTCACGTGCCTATGACATATATAAAAAAATAGATAAAAGTTCTATAGGCCTTTACGTATCTTCTAACAAATTGTTGTAACACCTTGTTTTTGGCTTATTTAGGTTATTCGCAACATGAATATGTCGGACAATTCGCCGATGGAATCCATTCAATTCGGATCTGTTGGACTCATGGGCAACACTCCTTTCCCCCAGGCTCCACAAATGGTAAACAGAAGCAGTCATAAGATTTTTTTAAATTTTGCTTTGTTTTGTTCCCTACAAAATGGGGTAAATTGTGATACTTCTTTGCCATAGTTATGATGAATGGGCCAATGCAGCACTATTTCAGAGCTTTTAGATTTTGGGGGACAGGCTTGTGTGAAATAAAATAAATATGTATGATGTGGAAAATGGAATATAATTTCTAAAATAGTATTAATTATTAGGTGCAACGTCATATTCGCAAAGTGTAATTGTCGCATGAGGTCTGATCATGAGGATGAACCAAAAAAATGCGTACAGTTAAATTTTCACATGTCCCAATTTTTTTAACATTTCTAGCACTCAATCTTACATGTTTACATCTAAAAGATGAACTGAATGAGAAATTAAGTTATATTCATGATACATGATGGTATTTGTGATTGTACCTATTCGGTAACGTTATGCGCATTTGATATTTCCCAGACAATTCGCACTCTGCGATGGAATCGTTTTATTGTATAAATATTTATCACTATGATAGTAATTCTAATAAAATAATGTATGGCACCGATAACAACAACAACGGGTCTACTTGATTTGAACGCGTATTTTTTTGGTTGTATGTTATTGGCATTGACATCAAGCTTGTAGACGATGATTACATAAGGTTGATGATTTTATAGATTGATTCATTGTGGGGGCCTACGACGCCGTCGCACCTCATGTGGATGCAGCAGGAGATGCAGAACGCCCAAACTGACGCTCGCGTGAACAAGCTGGCTATGTTTCTCTGGGACCAGCAAGTAAGTACGCTCAGTGCCCTGCATTGGTTATACATGGTCACGGCAACTGAACAACTCGTCGGCACACTCATTGTAATAGTTTATCTTAATGAACCATTTAAGTCGCTCTAACCGTTGCAAGCGTGCAGACCGAATTAGCCCTTTAGTGGCGAGTCATTACAATCGTTTCAATAGCTTGTTAACTAACGTACGTGTACGGGTCTGATGCAACTGACGCGGATTTGATTATAGATTTAATTTAGACCGAAGGAGCTGTTGGTGAAACTTACCATGAATGACTGAAAAATTACAAAAAAAATTTGCGTCTGTATAATTATTTAAAGAGTTCTAAAGAACTTATTTCATGGTTGTACATTCGCGAATTTGTGTCCTCTAACTTAAATAAATAGGAGCATAATATGGATAGTTTTATATACTCGTAACTATTATTTGGGTAGTTGTCGTTGGAGCTCTAAACATGATCAAAAAATCAGCATTTTTATTAATATATGAGATATTTTTAAAACGAATTACACACTAAAAGTGTTATGTTTGAAATTAGTTTTATAGTATGAGACTGACATGGAGTATTAACTATCCACATTTTGTTGTGCACTTTTAGCAACACATACTATTGTATAAACGAACTAAACTTATACATATAACATTGTGTTGCTGACTGTACTTTATTTATCAAACTAAGACTTGATCGAAAACTTATCGAGATATATTAGTTAAATATTTTTGATTACATTAATTTAGCTTGTGTTATAGTACCTACTAGAATTTTCTTGTGGTTTTCGATCATTATTCTAATTCATCTTATCGTTTGCCGGCTATAATTATGGGCCTAATATATGATATAAATTATTTGGATTATTGACACAGGTAGTATCCTTCCTGAACCTTGATAAGCAATTACTTACATTATTGTTTTATTACGTAATGTCTAATTCATTTGATTAATGTATACTATATTGGGCACATATTAACTAATAGTTGAGAAACAATCGTGGAAAATTTCACGTTGAATAGACACAAAACTTTACTTCGAGAATTAAAATCTTCATATCGGGATAATGCGTGTATTGATTTGTCATCAATATAATGTATTGACATCACGCAACATGCGTTTTATCGAGCCAGATCAAAATAAGATTATTTTAATAATCTAATTGCAATTTAATCCCATATATTGATATAAAATAATTAAAAATATGTTTCTATAAATAAACGTGAAATTTTGTACAAAGATTTGCTTCCCACCATTGCAAGGAATCATGAATGGCGTTATGCACAAAATATCACAAACGATTAGGAGGTAATGATTTATTTCATCATATATTCGTATATGTGATGTTTGATAGTCTAAATAAAATTAATAACCCAGTATATAATTAGCAATTTTCTCAAACAGAACCGAAACTTTATCACTCTGCTTACATGCAAAGTCTTACTGTAGTCTTATCGAGTTGAAGAATTTAGAAACTGTATGTGGTATCTTATTTTATTTATTTACAATTTTTTAGGAATTCACACACGGTTGCATATGGTTAATATTTTTTTACATTATTAATATATTAATAACAATTAAGTAATCGTATACATATATTATAATAATAATAATAGTTATACGTTTTTTTACGAACGACCATAATATGTTAACTTGAAGCGACAAACATTTTATATGATTTATAATGCTGATTTTTGTTGTTTACATAACAATTGGTTATGTATGGTTACGCACATTGCGACCAACATAACTAGCTGTATGCTACGCCATAAACATTGGTTTGAGTCGTTTTTCAGTCATAGTTATTTGTTTTTAAGTGTGTTTTACTTATTATATCTGATGGATTAAGAATATAAAAAATATTTTATTTGGTTGACACAATATACGAGGAAAAGAAAGTTCGTCGGTTAAATCACAATATTATACGTTCGGTGTACGAGAGTATCGCTATAATAATATACGTTGGCGTATGAAAGAAATCGTTATTATATACATTGATGTATCAAATCTCGATGGATTTTCAATAAAGAATAAAGGAGCTGAATGGATTCTGTAGCGATTTTCGTTACGGTTTCAACATCAATAGGAGATGTCCTAGTAAATAATCTTGTATACTGCATGACTCTTTCGTCGAAGGCGAGATTGATTGATCCTCGTATTAAGGTATCTTACATATCAGTAAAAAATATGATGCTAATGATCTTTTCCATAAAGTGTTTTATACTTGGAAATCATATTTAATTCGTTGCTTCAGGTTGAGAGACAGAAGAATAGTATGACTTTCATGATTCCTTAAACCGCTTAAATGCTTTTTTTATGTAACCAGATGCAGATCTTTTGTTGAATTTTAGACTTAAGTTTTATTAAATTTAACACGAAATTGCCATTGAAATATTCACGCTGAGAGCTTAAGAATATAAAATAAACACCAAACTATTTTACTTATAAAATTTTATGACTATGCCAATAATAAAATCCACAACCCTTTTGTAATGCGAAAATCTTCTTCCCTGGCCTTTTATTTTTTTATTTTTTTTTATTTATATTTAAAGCTATGAAGAATTATAATCAACTTGGGTAAGATCAATAAAAGAAATGTTTTAATATATATGGGTTTTCTTATCTTATTTTTTGAATAAATAAATGTGAATGAAATTCTAAATGATGAATTAAAATGTATTTTACTGCGTCTTTGCGGAATTTATTTCATGACCAATTTTGATCGAAAACTCATCAATATTTTGATCATCCGTTTAAGCAATAGCTGGTTGTTTAATGTATGAATGATTTAAGCATTTTGGACGATTTCGAACACACACTTAAAAACGAATGTGTTGTATTCAAACATTCGGGGTCGGTAAGTTGAAACCGGCCCCTTTGTATACCGGCTTACTGTGTACATTATGAAACACCAAAATGACACTATCATCATCTGCCTGCCCTGGTCCTTATAAAATCCTAAAGAACGAAAGTTATTGGTTAAACGGTTAATAAAAGCTGATAATTCCAGCTTTATTCGATTTATATGCTTGCATCAGAATACATTATATGATGCCGATTGGGGTTTATGACACGATATTAGTAGAAACGGCAGAGCTGGTTTAAAGCCTAACGATATTATTTACTTTAGCTGTAGCAACGTTATTTACGGTCGAAGGCTTCACATAAGGCTTGCCTAGTCTTAGTTTGCGCCATAAAAGGTATGGTCATGTGTAACAGTCGGGACATTTTATCGACGATATTATCGAAAGATGAATGATTAATACCTATATATATAATAGATTATAACTGCCCTAATCGATTGGTTTGGTGAGCATGCCTTTTTTCTTTGTTCAACATTTTTCTTTCGGACGCATCAATTTATTGCATGAAATATTGTACTAACTTACACGAGAGTAAGTGGCTTAACTGTTGATATGCAGAATAGTATGCATTATTTAATCCCTCAGTGTAGATCCAGCTGCTTGAAATTTAGTTCGATTAATTTATTTTTACCAGAAATGTTCATTTGACGAGTATCTTTCCTGTAGCGAGTGGCTATGTCATTAGCAGTATAGTTATATTATTCTTATAGTGCGTCATTATTGATTATTTTTCTTAACGCATTTTTTTTGTCTGGCTTTTGTTCTAAGCTGATTTCGTCCGATCAGGTGCTTTTTCTCGCTACGCTATTTTCTTACATTTTCGATTCTGCTTACGCGGTAGGGAAGTAGGAACGAAGTCCGACAAGTATACGTTTACTAAACACGCGCGAGTCAATCGTGACGCTACATAAAGTATAGTACATCATTCTTCAAGTTTTAACTTGGCAAACAATACTTTGAAACAAATTAAACTATACACAAGACGATCAAATCCTGGGTTACCTGATGGTAAGTGATCACCGGCGCTTATGGACATTCGTAAAACGAGGGATATCGTCAATGCGTTGTCGACGCTGAGACATGACGTTGTTAAGTATTTAAACTTGGGTAATTTCACCAGCCCCCTTAGCTTTCGAACCGAAACAACAGCAATACGAGTGCGTTACTGCTCCAAGACGAGATAGTGGCTAGTATTTCAGATAAAATATCAAATAACTAACAATATTAAACTAACCACATAGACACGAATGTCATAAACTCAAAACCATTCTTTAATTCATCTATTTATAAATATACGCAAACCAGTACACCCCTTCTATAAATTATGGCAAATAAGTTTGAGTATACCAAATTCGAGACTCAATCTCTTTTCATGTTATTCAAAATTCAAATGCAAATCCAGTTATACAGGTTAGCCCCTAGAGGGGGACTTATGAAGGTCAAGGTTACAGCCGGTTCAGAAGGACAGTTTATTATTAAACGAGTACCTAATAGAAATACGTATATTTATTTCCAGCGATGTGTAAAAGAATCGGGACTATTATTAAACGTGTTTTGAGATTTAATATAAAGAAGCTGCTTTCTTGTGAGAAAGCAGCTGATTGAAGCTGGTTGAAGTGATTGACATGGGTATCTGTTATGTGTAACATGTGATTTATTATTATTATAATATTAGGTGTATAACTGTCGGCCCAGTGCCCTATTGTAAGGTAAAGGCCTTACCTTAATTTTTCTATTTTTCCCGGGTGAAACCAGTAGACCGATCGTTTGAGAAGAGGTCTAGCCTGTTCCGCCATTTTATAGTTATTTTGACCCACGATACGTCCGACATGCGGTTGAATAAATTTTCCGACTGATTTGTTCATATAATGTCGGAGTGACAGAACTATTTGTGAAAAGTACAACTATATAGTGTAGTATTAAATTTCGGAAGTATTTGACGCTACGTTAGTGATAGCAGCTTCGTATGCATTTCATGCTTAGCTAGGTACAATATGAATACTTAGGAAACGAAGAGCATAGCTTAACATCTTCAACCGGTTTAACGGTTCTTATTATAGAGATATAGTTGGAAAATAACCGTCAAAACATTGTTCCTCTGCTCCAACTAGCCTAAATTTATACAAATTTTGTTCAATCATACATTTTCAATAAACAGTAGGAACTGTAAATATATCAAATTGCCTTCAACAGTGTTTCAAATCATTGGGTAAACCAGTGGTTGTATATTTCTCTTAAAAATAAAATATTGCGACGTAGGTACAAAAAAAAAATTAAACAATACCCAATTAACCAATGACAATTTTCAGTGTTTTCACAACAAAAACAAACTAAATCCATTCTTATGAGCATTATTAATACGAGTGCTAATAATAATATTATTAAGTGAAATAGCAACAATATTTGCCACGTGACAACCAGCATCTCTCGCAATTCTTACTCAAGAAATGGGTGATTTTCCACTCATGGTACCATAGCAGATGTTGAGCTGCGGATAGTAGGCACACAAAATTTGTTGCATGGCGACATGATCTCGACCGAACTAGCGCGAGTAAGAAATGGGGCAAATCCGTTTTACACTTCGATTGAGATTATCATTATTCATAGTGAGCGTGAGAGTCAAAGCTATATTTAACCACCTGCTAGTCCTTTTCACATGGAAATGAAGCTAAAGATATTAATGACATAAAATACTAGCCAATTATACAGAAAGTTTTTTGTGTTACTCTGTAAAAGTTGTGGGAATTTTTGCTCAGGCGGATTTTCTCGGATTGAAGTATTTAGCTGTTGTGCGAGGGATTATTTGACGCGTTATATTATCATTAAATTTTAAATCTATACAGTCTATCAGACCACCTTGCCTCAAGCGATAAACTTTCGGTTAATGAGATACATATTAGTTATATAAAGGGGTAGTTAGATTATAATTATTTTTGCGACCAATGTTTTCCTCGTTTTAGTATATAATTGTAAAACAATTCTCCCGAGTTCATGATTCCTTAAATTAATTTAGAAAATGTTCGTTCACTTCGTACTAAACCTAAAAACTTACGAATACATGAGCACCTTAAAAATAGTTTTAGCGGAAGGCCCTGAAGAGGTAGTCAGAGGTCTGTCCTGAGTACACCGACATTTCAACGAAAATATTTTAATATCCCAACGTTGCATGTGGCCGCACTATCCCTGTCTCTCTATTTCAAAATATACTTATACCGCTCGATTTCTAGCGCCTTTATTTTGATATATCATTTCTATTTCGTATTAAATACTTTTTATTTTATAAGATTGTATATAAAAAAGTATCTAATATATTTCAATAAAAAGGATTTAAAGATATAATTTAAATGCCGATTTATTAAATCGCGTAACGTATTCTAAATAATGTGAAAGTGGAGTCCCGTTGAAATTCGTGTTACTTAATCATATCTTTTTACATGACATGACACCAATTGCAAAATAATTTTAGGGATGATTGTTTTCTCCACGTTTAGGCCAAGTACTTACTTACCATAAGATACTACACACGTTTGAGATTTGTATAATAAATTGCATAAATTTTAAAGTGTGTGAGACTCCGCCGTTTTTGATTCATTTCTATGAGTGGTTCTGTAACCGTTGTAACCGTCTGTTACCTCTGCCTGGTACGAAGTGCGCAGCATCTCATCCCACTTATTTCTGGTTTTTAAACGAGTACCTAAATGACGAGTGTGGTTTTCAGACTAATAAGTTCTAGACGTAGTGAAGCGAGGAAGCCCCCTACGTGACGGGACACTTGGTTGATATCCTGCAACGAAATCTGATTATTGGTTAAATAAATCAAGAAGAATAATTTTACAATCAATATACTCTTGCAAGATGATAGCGAAACAAACATGGAGCCGAGAGAAGATTAGTTTTCAAATCGATGATACGGATGCTTTAGTTTATCTTTTTATAGTTGGATTTTTAGACTGTGTGATTTTGTGATAGGATCCCGCTACCACGATTAAGTGTAATTTAATATACCCGTACCAACTGCTTCATCAACGAAAGTAGCTTAAAAATTAAATGCTGTATTCAGAATTTGAGAAAACAAATAACTGTCATTCTAAACATTAATATATCAAATTGAATTGAAATTGACAATTAGAACCAAACATTTGTATACTAAATATTTTTACAAAAATAATATAATCTGTAATATGTTAACTAACATTTTTGTCATTTTTACGTCATAAGGTACAACCACATGAGTTGGGTTTGTCCGTCAATGTCAAATAGCGAATTTAAACGTCACGCTGAACACTATTAAGTCGTTAATTGAACAACTTCAAACGAAGCCTTAAAGCTCTGTAATTTCGGCAATACATTGGCAATCTCTAGTTTTGTGAGCGTAGTTATTACTTACACCGCTTATTAAGGATACCTTATATCAACTTTAACTCGTATTAAAATTCATTATATTTTGTTGGCTAATGATATATTATACAATTACCTTACTGTAAAAAGGTATAGATTTGAATACCTGAAATATTATCTTTGATAACACCGCGATTTATTATGGCTAAACTGCAAGCTTGGAATTCCGACTATAATGGGCCTGAAATATCGCTGCTGCATATACAAAATCTTTCGATCTATCTATTTAGGTTGATAATATATGCCTCTAGTTTTACACCGCTTGTTTACTTACTTATTTTTAATGTGTGTCGTTTAATATCACTAATTGATGACGATGATCTTGACGCTCTCACATTTGGTTGGACCCTAAATTAGAAAAGTTCTAGTTGTACGATGTAGATTATTTGATCTATTTCTATATTATAATTCAACTTAGGTTTAGGACAATACCTATTCGATTACGCATTCAGGCCGAGCACTACTGTTTGCTAAACTATCATATTAGTAGGTAGGTCGTATATTACTCAGGAAAATACCATTTTTCATGTCTTTATAATGGTTTCTGTGCCAATTTAATAATATTCTTCGTATTTTTAAGTAGGTTAGTGCTTTGTGGTTGGGTATGGTGAGGTTTTTCTGCTTACTGTCCGCTTATAACATGTACGTTTATCATCGAAATTTGTTTTTAAAACTATATCAGTAATTCTTTTTGTTATCAGTGTGTTTATATTATATGTTTAGTTATTACAATATTTTTTTCTTAATTTTCTTCTTATAACTTATAAAGCAAAGGACTTTGTTTGGCAAGTCCTCTAGTGCTTTTTTACTAGTGTAATGTACCATCACTTCAATCAGCCAACAATCACCTTGTCGATTGCCTCGGTGAGAATAAATTTTAACTATACTCCAATTAATTTAAATTTATGTATTTCACTCATCCCATTACTATTAATTAGTAAATTGTCGTGTAAAAGGTGTGGCCCATACACACATACATCTTGTAAACAGAATAATCTATTCTACCATATCTCACTCAGTTTATCATTTATCCTAATATAATAGACCGACATCAATAAAATTGTGAATCCTACTGTAGTGTTATAAATGGGGATGTTTGTGTTTAAATAATAAAAACTAGGATATAATAATAATAATAAATTTATTCATATAAATAAACTTACACAATTTAAATTCAGTCTCTGACTTCTGCGCTAGGCAAACATACCTGTGTTACAGAAACCAGTGCCCCTTCTTATTAAAACATACTCATTTTTATATTTATGTAAATAAAAGTAAACTTATTCTATATACAAATGATTCTGTGTAAAGGATAACACGATGACATTGAATTTTAAATTCATGAAGTAATCTACGAACATCTTAGATAAAACAAAAAAATCTATTATATTTATAATCGGGATAATATTAGAGTCCCCGAGAATGGGGTTAAACAGCGGGGTTGAAGTGATATAATATAATTATTGACTTCTCGGTCTTCTATGTGTTTAAAAATATGTGTAGTAGGTAGGTCGTATGTTATATTCCATAATATTAAGATTATGAAAGAAACCTTCAAGCTTAGACGTCTAGATGAATGGCTTGAAATAATAATATATTTAAAATTCATGAATGAGTACGAACATCCTGGTTAAAACAAAATTTTAAATGTTATAATCGGGAAAATATTAGATTCCTCGATAATGGGGTTAAACAGCGGGGTTGAATTGATTTAAAATAATAATTTACTTTTTGATCTTCTATGTTTAAAATTACGTGTTGTTCGTCAATAAAACCTAAAAATTACTTCAAATCAATAAACCAATGTTTCGAAACTATATTATTTTCTTTAAAAAGTTTAAATTACACATTGCACATTATATTTAGATAATTAAGATTTGGCTAAACGATTGATTCTTTCTCAATAATAATTGTAATTTTAAATGCTTAAATGCCCATTAGTTTCTAATTTCTTTTTTCTAGTTTTATGCAGGCACAGTCTTCACTGTGACTATTCTGATAATGTTAATTGATCATATCGGAGATAAATAAGCCGATAATATTATGATTAATAATGTTTAGACGTTTGTACGATGCTATATAATCGGCGTCGTTTGGTAAAATGATTATAATACTAATTAAAGTATTTAGCCATTCCTATCTTTAAGTTTTTCAACGAATTTACAATTTGGCTGTTTAAAAATTGAAGACTGAAAAAAATATTGAAAGACTGCGTTAAAGTGTTGATTCTGTCGTTGTTGATTGAGACAAATGGTTCAAATTTAAAATTCAATTTTGCATTAACATTCTTTCAGTTACCAAAGTATGATAATTATGTTCTATTAATAGTCTTTCTCTTTAGTTAAGTTTATGAAGTTATTTTAAGGCGGAGCAGCAGGTCTTGTGGTTTATAAAATTACATCCGCCATGTCGCCTACTTGAGGTTTATAGTTTTAAAAACTCGTTTTTTGTTATTACGTTTTGATTTAATGTTTGGCTTAGATTAAATGCTCTCTTTTCTGGATACTGATATTTTTATTGAATGATTTTATCCCACATTATTTGTTAAAAGATGATTAATTACCTGCTGCACGTAGAGATTTGATTCTGTGAGATAATTGACACTGGCTTGACAATCTTTCCCAGCTATCTTTGTAACGCTATCAACGTAATCTCGTGAGAGGTCACGTTGCACCGGCTCGTCCAGGAAGTTAGTATTGGCTGAATAAGGAGGCTGGTGTTAGTCGACTATATTTTATCAACTTACATCAAATGCTTAATTTATTTAATACAATCCGCAAGAATTGCATTCGCATCTATCTATCTGATATACGCCCAAAGATTTTCATTTAATCGTACGTCTGCTCAGAGTTGAGTTGCATTTCCTTGCTGGGTCACTTATAGACTTTTAACGCATGACGAAGACAAAACATGTCGATAATTTGTCTGCAAATATAAGTATTATTCGATTGCTGGTTCGATAGTTATAAGGGGTTTTTGGTTTGACCAGGTCTAACGTTCTGTCTCGGCAGCCAACTCTGCTAAATCTAAAACACTCCACGGAAATCTGTTTGCACCGATAATTTCGAGCGAATAGTTCATAGTGAATAAAATTAATTTTTTTTGTTTCTCTTTCCGTTGAGTGACACTTACTGCCAGGGCCACGACGAAAGAATTAAGTGCTGACTGAACGCCTCAATACGCTGATCAGTCAATTCGTTCGGGGGCGAAACCCAAAAAATAACCTATCCCTATGCATGCACATATAAAGCTATTACAGTACCACACAAGTCCAATCATTATTAACATTATAAAACATGACCACCAGAGGGGGAAAGCCCACGAAGACTTAATCTTGAATACTTTTAATATTTCTCAAATCCTATGTCCAGTCAATGTTGACTGTACCAGTTGAATTATAACTGAGTCGGGGGCGAATTGTTCGAATTTCCTCAACTTAATACTAAAATACTGATTCTACCAACATGTTTACTAATCATTGGTGCATTATTTTACTTCCTACGGCCATTAAAAGCTACGAGGACGAGATTCTATAATGATAATAGTGTTAGTACTTATGGAGATAACTTGATCGATAACAAATTAAAACCCCATTCGATAGAACTTTTTTTTATAAATATTTTATATCCAATGTGAGAACGCCGTACAACAAAAATATCCATATCATAAAGCGAAATCGGGAAATATAATTTTACGTGAACTACCTCCGGAAGTCAGCTTTCTGACACTGTTTTTACAGGGTAAGTTTGTATGTTTGTTTTCCCCCACGTCAGTTATTCAGTTCCTTATTTTCAGCGGCAGGTTGGTCAGGTCTTCACGATTACAGATTTTTCTCTTTACAGATATTCGATTAAACTACCAATCAGGTTTGTAAATAATAGGATCATGTACTTCATTATCAGTATATCTGCTCGCTGTCTCCGTTACTACCTCGAATACATACACGATTATCCATATGAAATCATGTACCGCCATTTATTCAGTACGAAGGACATAACTACTTTTCGGTGTAACATACTGTGCTTCCCCCCTCCTCCCCCATGTCAGTCCTGATCCTTTTTTTCACGTTCTGGTTGTCACCGACTGTGTGACAATACGGTATTATATTTACAGATAGTGTATTACAAGATTTCTTCGTAATAGAGGTAGGTTCATATATTTCAAGTATTTCGTATAACTTTCGATGTAACGGTTACCGTATCCGTCAAATCCCCGCGATTTTCCTGTCAAAATCAATTTATCTCCTTAAGTTGTAAAATTTCCGAGGGCCAGTTTTAAATACCGGCAATATTGGGCTTTGACGGAAGATAACCGATGAATACCAACAATCTGGTTGAGAGACCTGTAACTTTCGTATCGATGTATCGGGAAATAGAATTCAACACTGCTCGTATTCAGAGACAATCGCCAATTTTCAAAATTTATAATATATAAACATATATATATATGTATATAAATATTTATACATATAATAAACATTATTTGAATACATGTTTACAAAATATATTATGTTCACAGTAGACAATCTTAAAATTTCATAGTAGAAGTAATTATATAATTTTTTTCGCCGAGACGAAAGTCTACCTTACGAAAAGTAAAGTCGGCTCGAAATATAATAATAACTTAGTTGACTGTCTGAGCAAAGGTAAACCTTTGTTTCAGGCGAGCGCTTTCTCTTGCTTTTTTTTATTACGGTTCAGTAATTTTTATTAGAAAACTGCTGTTCCTGGCATGCATTTCAATTCGTCATTATTGTGAGAAACCGCGGACGTACGCCAAACAACTAACTTGAAGTTTCATCTGGATCGGATCGATAGTATAAGATTGCTTACGAGACAAACATACATACGCACATTAAAAAATATATTTCAATACTTGCCAGAAAAAATATCTCATTAAAGAAAACAAACCTTCAGGAAAACCTAAATATGTTTATTAGCCGAAAATAATAAGCATTAATTATTTCTCATAATAATACTAATTGAAATGATATTTATTTAATCCAATGAGTATATATGGTACACGGGATCAAATTCTTATATATAGTTCCACATATTATCCCCTAGTCAGTATGCGAATGTTATTTTAATAATTGATTTTTTTTTCTGTTCTACCTATATTATTTATATATTTGATGCAATAATATTAGATTATTTACCTGAAAATCGTATATCTCAATAATTTCGATGATGTCAAAGCTAAAAACATTACAAATTTTTAATTAAAATTACTTGTTGACATCAATAATTGGCCGTAAATTACAAGAACGAGCACGATGCCGTCGTCTCTGATTACCAGCATAACTTAATCTGTATCTGTATGTATTATTTCGTAACCTGCGATTTTCAGCCAAATACGAACTCTAATTCTCTCATACCGGGGGACATTGTGAAGGAGATGAAAACCGAGGATCAGATTCTGGCGCAGCTGAGAGCACAGACAGTTGGCACGCCACAGAATAATGACTCGGCGCCGAGTATAAGCACGCCACAGAATCTGTCATTCATTGCTGAGCCGCCAATTGCGCCAATGGCTTCTCAGCTCCCCAAACCTGATGACAGTTATTTAACTAATATGATTCTGACTCCAAATTTGGAGGAACTTGAGAAACTTTTGCAGAAGGAGTCATTGGCAGCTAATCCTGAACTTGCCAAGCCGATTCCCGTCCCTGAGCCTCAGGTAAAGCAAGCGGTTTCTTTTATCATTTTTATTAAATAAATATATAAATAAAAATAAATAATATATATATATAGATATACATATATATATTTACATCTTGAAAGACATGTTGCGTTAGATATACATATATATATATATATATATATAAAGGTCAAGTTATTATATATACGAGTATATATAAGTTATTGTATACACAAATCAAAAGGGTCTAGGGATCAAGTATCTACATTTAAAACTATAAAAAAAATATCCAATAATATTTACCAAAACTAGGTTTCCAGACTGGCGTCTTCATTTAATTCCTAGGTTTAAGTTAACAACTCACCCCTATATTTCGTAAAAAAATATTTTTTGCAAATTGTAGGAAATTAACCTAAGTGGATGTCGTCAAAAAGGCATATATTAGGATTTATAAATTTTTTATTGTAAAGAAAAAAAAATCATACCGTCAGAACGCTGATGCGAGCCGTTCGGCAAGAGTGCGTGTTACGACTTTAGCCGTAATTCGTTTCGGCATTGGTCGAAATCACGCAACCGGTGGCGCAAAGGGATGATCACGTCTGAAAGCATCCTCCCCGCATAAATCTGACCGTACTCTTTGAAGAGTCTACGATAAATTATTTTAAGATTAATTGTATTGTATCTTTCCGCGCGTGCTGAGCTCGTTGTTTTGAACTGAGACTTGTGGTTCCTTAATAATAGTGTTACATTGAATGTTTTCTATTGCCGATACATGGATTGTAAATAAATTTAAATTTAGTTACACTTATTCATCAAAATTTATAATTCTAAATATTAAAGTTTAAGCTATTTCGGCCTCGGATGGTTTCGCTCCCAAAAGGCTCTCCATGACAACTGCATCTCGATGTTTTATGGCCATTTAAGTTGTATTCGAAAATGGCTCGACGCGGCCATCGCCCGCTGGATAAACCTGCCGATCGCGTCATCACCGTCGTCTGCACAATAGGTGCAGCCAACGGCGTGTCTCGATATCGCTACTACCGCGTGCGGCACGCTCTCGTGGAGTTGGAGATTTTTGGCCTTTGTTTTAAAGATGAGAACCGACTCGTACGTGGCTCCTTGCACTTCGTGGATGGTAAGGACGCGTGACCCTGTGCCTCTCTCCATATCCCTTGCTGGTCAGGAATGCCTTTTCTTCCTGGGTATGGACCAGGAATGGGGTGTTAGGGAGTGTTTTTGGTACTTGCGCATCCGTATATCTCGTTAGCTTCATGGAGTGTATTAGATGTTTGGACGAGTATATACCATTGTATACCTCGCTTAGGGCGTATGCCACGTCCATCGGGTTACGATGTGTGCACAACAACTCCTGGCTGATGGAAGTTACCAGGTTTGTTTGTTGGTATTTTAGAGGGAAATGATTTTCCCTGTCAATGTAGGGTAACTGGTTTATGTCTCCGATAAGGATTACTTTGCGGGCACCAGACAACCGAGCTGCCATTACGACGGATCCAAAGTGATTCATAAGGGCTTCGTCGACCATTAGACGGTCGCAATTTTTTGGCCCCTTAAACCCGTTCGCAAGAATGGATGCCATCATGCGCACTTTGGTTTTGGCTGTAGCTCCAATACTTAGAGCCAGCTTTTCGCGCAGGTCTTTGGCTGCCTCGGTTGTGGTGGTGACTACGACGTCGCTCTCCGCATCGAAGTTTTTGGTTACCCAAGTTGTTTTGCCACATCCGGGAACCCCATTTACCCAGTTGAATTTGGGTATGGCCCAGTCTTGCCGCGCTGCTCCTGGACCAAGGTATTGGCCATTCCTAGGATCCTGTCGTCCAGCATGATTTTTGTGCACCGGACTGTGGTGACTATAGGGTCCTCCGATGGAGTATTGAATTTAGGTGGGTCTGCTCGCTCGCCTTCTTCCTCCACAAAGCCACCAGTTTTGCTATACGCAGCCATATAACTCCCTGTCATTTTCCCTTTAAGGAATTTGGAAGTCTCGTTGTTATATATGGCTGCCTCCGCCTCCTCGAGTAGTGTGTTCAATAGACTTTCGTTTTTCTGTTTTAAGGTTTGATCTTGCTGCACGTCATGAGATTGACCTCTTTGGTCGCCCTTATGGTGCCTAGAAACTCGAGGAAGGCGTTTCGCGGAAGGAAAGCTGCCTTCGAGAACGCAGACTTAAACGATTTCATATGGTTTGGTCGCTTATCAGCAAGCCTGAACAGCTATGGGGCCTTGTAGCCAACATCATGGCGGTCATTGTACGATTCCGTCGAACAGTTTTTTGGATGTCCCGGTCTGTCTGCGAGTGGTGATGCCAGATCGTCCTTTATGTCTCCCTGTGATACGATAGCGTGTCTAGAGGCGGTTTATTGGTCTATGTGTAGTGCCCAGAGAGACAGCCACAGTACGTTGCCCGGAACCAGCTTGCAACATTCCGACGGCTCTCATCAGCTGTTCTCGTGTCAAACGATGTCCTCCCTTCATATCGATGCCACTTTTTTCGGTTCCGATCCAGAAATTGCAATGACTTAAAAACGCTATTACACACTTATGAATCCTGACCCTGATTCCTGACAGTAGATTTTCAATTTTTAATCAAAATTTAAAGAAAATTATTTATTCTTACAGGGCTGTTCAATTACGTTAAAGTTAAAATAATAATCCTCAATTGCCGGGACACTAAAACGTACTTGATCAATAGATACTTTTGATGGGTGTATAGTATATATATATATATGTATATGATAACTTGATTTTTCAAGGATGATAAAAGCTAATGATTAAAAAATTACAGATTAAACCAGAAATACCAAATAAAACTGAACAACCACCGCCTGAACCAGTAGCCGTGAAACAAAGCGCTCAGAATAAAGTAATGGCCGAGAGTAAGTCCAAATTGAAAGTAGATGCCGAAAAGGCCACTAAGAACAAAGAGAACGGCAATTTAAAGACTAAGACCAAAAAGGCAAAAGAAGAGAAGAAAGAGGAAGCGGTAACTGAGGTGAAGCCCAAAGAAGATGAGGTTGTAAAGGTCGAGGTAAGAAAAATAACAGAATTATCAGCAGTTTTAGGGTAGTAGGTTCAAAAGTGAAAGGTAAGTCGCTTAACAGGCACTGCTTATAATATTTTAAGTATATAAGTAAGTAGTCCTTATAAGCATTTCGTTATAGTTATCTCATGGACTGGGTTGGCTTTATTCAACAGTCACTAAAAAAGCGACTGAGTCATGCTTCACTATCGTGAATATGTGTACAAAATAACTAAAACATTTTCTCTTGTCATTGCTCATTTGTGTTACATTTTAATTTTGCTTGTTTTAAAATTTGCCAGATTACAAGATTAGGCTGTCAGTCTCACTATTATCACCATGCATTCTATATACTCGTACACTTGATCGAGCTTCTACATCATCATCATTACGGAACATAATAATGGAGTCGAGTAGCTTTATTATTCATATTTTTGCTAATCGACTTTGTTTTATACTATGTAATGATACTTATCATTACATAGTATAAAACAAAGTCGAATGATAAGTATCATTACATAGTATAAAACAAAGTCGATAGCCGCGTTTGCACGCTTATATTTTTAAAACTACGTAACAGATTTAGATGCAGCTTTCATCAATATACACAATGTATCAAGTGGAAGTTATCTATGATTAATACATGCATATTATAGTAGAAAAAAAGCGAGAACATCAAAGAATTGTGACTATTTTAACTCCACTCGTTTGAGAGTTCGCGCTTTACAGACCTCCGGAATGCAGGTAAACCCGCGGGGGACAGCTAGTTATATATAAATAACAATTTAATGAAAAAAATATTCATTATTATCTGGATGTATGTTAGGGTGCTTCATTTTTGGGCAAATTTTTCTTATTCAAGTCCCGGCTGAAAATCTTGTAATGTATGGAAAAACATATTTTTTTTAGCATATTACGTGTCCTTAATTCGAATTTTAACCAACTGCTAGAGAATTTTGATTTTTATCCAAAAAAATAATATAAATAATGATTTTTTCTACGTTTTTCCTTCCGCTCAACGAGAAAAATAATTTCTTGGGAATTTTGATTCATGGATGCTTGTTATAGGTATAATATCCTACAAAAAAGCCCATTGCGTCGAGTTTGTAATTCCAACGGGTTCGGCGAAATATGTCATTTAAGCTTTTCCATACATTACAAGATTTCCAGCCGGGACTTGAAGAAAAAAAATGTTGCCCAAAAAGGAAGCATCCTAATGTTTGTATTTTAAACAAAATAAAGTAGTTAAATGTAGTATATCAGTTATCTGGTTTCCATATCACAAACTGCTTGGTTTGGATGGGCGTGTGTAAAGTATGTCCCCGAATATTTATTTATTTATGATAATATATCTTTCTTTGCATTTTTTGTTTTAATCAAATTAATAATAGTCTTATATTTATTATAGATTTTATTTAATCTTTAAATTGCTCATGGTAAGCCAATCGAAAATAGACTGTTATTAATTTTCTTTTATTTCGCTTTTGGTTCGACTACTTGAGCGCAGATACGAAGTCCATTAGATATCTACATGCTTATACGTTTTTTTTTTCGATGTACGCATTATTATTTCTTCACAGAAGAAGGTTGAGGAAGAGGAGAAGAGATCTTCTTCCAAGAGTAAAAAAGAAGAGAAAGCGCTCAACAAAAAGGAATCTGAAAAAGAAAAAAAGGTAAACTTTTTATACGACCTTCCCGGGGCTAGTCTTCCCTCCTTTCCCTTTTTCTTTTATTATTAATGTATTTAAATTGTAAAATTCAAGAGCTCTATGCGATATATATAGCTCCTGAATTGAAAACTAAGAATAATGTATACCCCATGTATATAATATGTTTAGGAATGGATCAAAGATGGGTTTACCATTGTGAAGGCAGCAGAAAAGAGTTCCAATAAAGATAGCAAAAAGAAGGCGGAGGAAGCAAAGGCCGCTGAGGAGGCCGAGCGGAAGAGGTTAGTGCTCTATTCTCGTCGATACGAGATGGCTAGCTAATATTCTAGTAATTAAGTGCACAGTGGTATTTCGACTTTAATGGTTATATTATTGTTTACACACTTTAATTTGTAGAAAATTATATTTTAAATCAGGAAAGAAGACGAAAAATTGGCTGCCGATGAAGAAAAAAAGAAAAAGCAGCAAGACTCCCTCAAAAAGCCGCAGGTAACGCAGATTAAAGACTTTTCAACACACCTACGCTTGGAATTATGTGATTAACAAATAGTTTTATATAACACCTAATACTATCCTACTCCTCTCCCTGTCCCTTTTTGATGAAAAAACTATAAATAATAATATTTTTTTTCATTCTAACATTGGCAATAAAATTATTTCGGGTTTATTTATAAACGTATTATACGGTATTAAAACTATTAACCACGGTAAGGTTAAAATGCTATAACAATGGTTATTCTATAAATTGAATTGACATGATTACGTATAGAACCAAGCGCAGCGTCAAGCGCAAGAGTCGGTGATGAAGAGAGCCCCATGGTCATCGGTCAACCAGACGATGCAGGCCTCCATCAAGGAGCACAACCTCGCTGAGATACAGCGCCTCGAGCGTGAGAAGAAGCTGGAACAGATAAGGGAGCAGCAGCACATGATGCAGATCATTGCCCAGCAGCAAGCCGCAGCACTTGCCAGGGAACAGGTAATATCTCAGTTGTTACTATTATTAGTACCTGGATGGCCGAGCATTGCTCGGGATTTCTTTACTAACGTGAATTGTACCGTATTCTCTTTTTTAAAGCACTGTCATATAAACATAGATGCGATAATAAAGGGCTCCCAATAACAGTATTTCTCACAAAAGATGTAACTTGATAAACCTTACCTTCTAATGACACTGTAGCAGTTTTCATTGCCTAAAAACACGGATAAAACGACATTTTCTGAAAATGAATCCTAACTATCGATTTAACGCCCCCGAAACCCCCTGCATACTAAATTTCATGAAAATCGTTGGAGCCGTTTCCGAGATCTTAATTATATATAATATATGTACAAGAATTGCTCGTTTAAAGGTATTAGATAGATAGATAAAGTGTGTGTGTTTGGTACCATCTTAGCTCCATGACGGGTAAACGGGTCGAATGAGAAAGGGAACACCAATTTAACAATTACTGTAATATTTACATGTAGAATATTTTTATCCTGGGAAACTGTGGGTTCCCTCGACGTTAAGGCGTCTCATCTTACATTTCTATAATAATCGACTATAAATCCTCACTAGAGGCGTAAGTCAACAAGGAGATACACTACGTAGACTCAGTCCGGATGTGCGGGACTCAAGGACTTTCGTTTTACTCCCGGATATGCAAGTTTTTTCGCCTTGCTTTTTTTATAGAATACTAGCTGACCCGGCAAACGATGTTTTGCCACATTTACTTTATTATAAACCAGACATGAAAATTTATCTTACTACAATTATTATATTCGATTGCCATATAGCAACCCTATTGCGAATCTGTAGATGGAACAGAATAATATAAAAATCGCGATTAAAAAACAGAGGTTGATCGTAGAAGGGTGAAAATTTGAAGTTGAACCATGTATTTGTCAATGATAAATCATAATAAATTAAAAATAAAAAATGTTGTCAAGAAAATAAAAATAAATATTTAGGGGTGGGTCACCCTTATAATTTAAGGGTATGAAAAGTAGATGTTGCCCGATTCTCGGACCTACCCCATATGCACTCACAATTTCATACAAATCGGTTCAGCCCTTTCGGAGGAGTTGACAAAAACCGCGACATGAGAATTCTAAACATTAGATAGTAGTGATAGGGATTGTCTTCAAATAAATTAAGTTATTTATAGTTAATAAATCGTCCTATCAGTGTATTGGTAAAAAAAAGTAACTTAATATTGTATTCGTTTGCTTATTATTGACTTATCTTTCACAATAATAAAACAGGTATACGAGTATTTATTAAACACGTAACACGTTTTCGTTTTGATTTAAAACTATTTCCAAAAAATGTTAAGTAGTCTCACTACGTCATACGCTGACAACACGTGTTTATTTTCATGAGAAAAAGAAAAAAAAAATAATGCGTATAACAGTTACTGCTACGATCGATACACAAATAAAACAAAAAAAAAATGGTGTCGTGGGACCCCAGATAGGAACGAAGTTCCTTATTATAAATATGTAATATGAGAAAGTATCATTTTTGTGATGATTTAAATAAATCATGGCTGCGGTGACCGTTTACCATCAGACCGGCTGTCAACTTGTTTGCCACCTTAGTCGTAACAAAAGAAATAAATATTTTCGGTTCCATAGTCACGTGGCAAAATAATTTACCCTTACATCTTCGTCCTTGCCGTCTGTTGATTAGTCCATCTGTCCGTCATTCCGTCAGTCCGAAAGTGCGTCAGTCCGCCAGTCAGTCAGTCAGTCAGTCCGTCAGTCCATCAGTCCATCATTACGTCAGTCCGTCAGTCCATCAGTCAGTCAGTCCATCAAGCCGTCCGTCCGTTAGTCCGTCAGTCCGTCAGTCCATCAGTCCGTCAGTCCATCAGTCCGTCATTCCGTCAGTCCGTTAATTGGTTAAAAGAAACTTATTGAAAATAGTGTGAATCGTTATAGTTAGTATAAGTCTTGGCAATAATAAATAACAAAAAGTGTGACCGGCTTCGTTCCCATCCCTACTCCGTGATGTTTGCTGGATGAGAGGTGACAACGGTCAACTATGAATCGATCAGTTATCAACCGGCGAAGGCGGAAAATCAAATTGAATTGAGAAACTAATCATAATTATAGGTAATTATTAAAAATAAAAAAAAGTTTAAATCGGGTTGGTAAAATAGGGGTTGATCGGAGAGAGGTGGAAAATTAAGCGTAATATATATTTTTTTATTCCGTTTCGGAGGAGTACGGTATCTAACACTGTGACACGAGAATTTTATATATTAGATTATTTTAATGCTTGCTATTCTTACGTGGTTGTGATTTATCACCGCAGAACACCGTGGCTCTGACGAAAGCTACTAGTTTACCTCGTGTGTTCCAACGGTGTACACATTCTATAGCCTTGGCCAAAAGTATTAGGCACCCTAAAATGTACTGTCTTTTTGGGGGAGAAAAATGAAACAAACTTGTTTGCCACATTACTTATATTAACATTAATTTACAAAAATCCCTCAAAGCCCTACAAGGACCCCTCCCCCCCTGCTTTGATTACAGCAGCAATACTTTGGGGAATGCTGCGTACATGCTTTTTACATTCGGCTGCACTTATGGCGTCCCACTCACCACGTGGTTTTGGATGTAATGCTGTGTTCTCTGACCTTGCGCTTCAGAATACCTCAAAGATGCTCGATCAGATCTGGGGGTTGCGCCGGCCATTCTAACAAGACTACTGTTTTTTTTAATCCAGCGCATGGTGGTCGCCGATTTATGACATGGAGCATTGTCTTGTTGGAATTTGACGCCATCTAAGTTTGTGTCGCCGAAAATGCGTGTAAGCGAAGGCAATAGCGAGTAGGCAGTTTCGAGCACATTTATGTACTTTTCACTGCTCATACGGCCTTCGCAAACAAACATTTCGCCGACACCATCAGCAACCCCAGATCATAATGCTACCACCTCCGTTTTTAACAGTGGTAACCACGCAATCTGGATGATATTCCTCGCCGACACGCCTCCTCACGAAGGCCACACCCGCAGTTCCGAATAACTGTAACAATGGAAAAAACGTAGAGTTTAAATGTGTGCTCATTATTTTTATGAAATCTTACTAAAATAATAGTAATCAGTATTAACGTTTTTAAGGAATAGTATAAAAGCTTACCTCAAAGTTTTTTTCGGTCCTTCAGAGACTCGCGAATGAGTATTCTGTCCTGCCGCTCAGTAGTCACGCGTTTTCTGCCAGTCCGTATCTTATTTGCGTGGGAACCAGTCTCCGCAAACCGTTTAATAGCGCGAATAGTTTGGCAATCTCTACTTGGGAATTTCCTTGTTCATGTAACAACTGGATTTTAATACGTTTCATGTAGCACAGTTAAAATTTTTTTCGGCATTTCCGAATGAATTGAATGTCAAAATCACACACAAAAGCTTCTTTACGCTATGAATAATAAATGAAGACAGATAACCTTTTTGAATATGTTGTTTGGAAAATACTGATATTTCGGGTTTAGATCGCCAGGTGTTTTATGGCCCATAGGAAAAGCTAATCTATTGTTTGACGGCACCGGCATGGCTTTTGTCCAAAACGTTTGCTGTTTTTTAACCGACTTCAATAAAGGAGGAGGTTATCAATTCGTCTGAGTTTCAAGAGGGGTGCCCAATACTTTTGGCCAAGGCTGTATATGTGTTTTTTTATGTATTATTCAACAGTATAATATTTTGGATTCATCCGCATGTATTTGATATAAGGTCTTTGGTATTGACATTAACTGATTTGTCGACAGGAAGTGCAAGCTGGTCTGGGTCTGGGCATGGGATTGGGCTTGGGATGGGCAAAGAAATTGCCCAACGCCATGGCTCCACCGGGTCATAACTTAGCGGAGATTCAGGTATGTATGATGTTCTTTAGGCGCCGTATTTGGTTATTGTTAAAGCCATAAATCAATCCCAGTACGCTTGGGAGGGTGGCGAACTAAATAACAGTGTCATTTGGTACATGCAAATTCATCAAATTATGGTTGTTACTGAATGCATGTCTTATTTCTAGAATCCTACTTAAATTGAACCAACGATGAAACATAAGATACTCATATATTTATATAATTTAGGTTAAGAATTTAGGGTTTCGAGGCCTTTTGACATTTATATATTTATACGTACATTGTATTGATGCATTTATCTAACATTCATGTTTTTAGACAGTAACGTTCATTGGATTGTGATTTAGCTGTCCATGTAGTCTGTAAACATTTTAGTAGAAAATTTAAGCGAGATTATAACTCCGCCTACCAGATTTTATATCATGTACCTACTGGGTGTAAGTTTGTTGATTGATTAATATCAAGGCGGAGGCTCGCAGACAGGCCGCCGCAATTGCGGCGGCTGGCACGGCTGCGGCGGCTGCGGTATCGGCGGCGGTCGCCAAGGCTGCCCAGGCTGCGAAGGCTGCGAAGGCACAAGAAGAAGCCCTCGCTATGATCCCAACTAACATGCATATTCCATGGGCTAATGTTCCGGCTGTTGGGATCTCTGGCTGTAATGTTTCAATTTATTATTTTTATATTAAGTTATTGAAATTTATGTATATATACAACTAACTATCCCTCGTGGTTTCAACCGCGTTCCCAAGGATGTTTCATTTACCTGGAATAAATTGTAGCATATATGTTAATCCAACGCATACTCTATCTACGTGCCAAGTTTCATCCAAATCGGTTCGGCATTTTTTGCGTGATTGGTTAACAAACATCCATACAAACTTATGCATGTATAATATTAGTAGGATTCATTATACTTTATCGCACTACATTAAAGGAAACATTGAATATTTATAAAATTAATGGTATGGCAATTTATAAAATAGTATTAAAATCAGTAAAATTTGTCCTTTTATGAAGATGATTTAAAATAATGTTTTGAGTGGTTACCAGTAAGTATATTTCACACGGCACTTTGTTTAGGTTTCTGGGAAAATCAAGCAAACCTGTTAGCCAAGCTGGAGAAAAACTCAGAGGCGTCAAAGCCAGTGGAACCAATCGCCCCGAAGAAGGTGAATCCCATAATCGGTACTAAGAAAGAGACTCCCGTCATTGTTACCAAGAAAGAACCTCCTGTCATTGTTACCAAGACAGAGACTCCCGTCATTGTTACCAAGAAAGAGACTCCCGTCATTCCTGCCAAGAAAGAGACTCCCGCCACTGCTATCAAGAAAGAGACTCCCGTCATCGCTACCAAGAAAGAGACTCCCGTCATCGCTACCAAGAAAGAGACTCCCGTCATCGCTACCAAGAAAGAGACTCCCGTCATCGCTACCAAGAAAGAGACTCCCGTCATTGCTACTAAGAAAGAGGCTCCCGTCATTGCTACTAAGAAAGAGACTCCCGTCACTGCTGCCAAGAAAGAGCCTCCTGTCATTGCTACCAAGAAAGAGGCTCCGGTCATTGCTACCAAGAAAGAGGCTCCCGTCATCGCTACCAAGAAAGATACTCCAGTCATTGCTACCAAGAAAGAGACTCCCGGCATTGCTACTAAGAAAGAGACCCCCGTTATTTCTACCAAAAAAGAGACACCCGTCATTGCTACCAAGAAAGAGACACCCGTCATTGCTACCAAGAAAGAGACTCCCGTCATTGCTACTAAGAAAGAGACTCCGGTCATTGCTACCAAGAAAGAGACTCCCGCCACTGCTATCAAGAAAGAGGTGACACCAGACGTTGAATTTGAGGCATGGTGCACCACTGCACTGGCTTGCTACCGCTCTCAGATTGATGGTATGTTTATAGTACAGTCTGCAACACAAGTTATTGGACAGATCTTATTTTCTTTATCCCCTTGTTCACTACAACAGTACATATATATAAATGTAAAGTAATCCCAACCCTTTTCTAAAAAAAGTATCTACTGATATCTACACTATAAGACTAAAACTGTAAAACTGGATTATTTGGATTATTTTTGCAGGTCCTTTCACTCATTTACACAAATAACCGGCAAATGAATTAATTGATCACTAGGTATCTATTAAGTATCTACTAGGTAGGTAGTAAGTATGTATGGAGGAATATTTTTTTAATCTTAATTTTCAGTACCCACCTTCATTGTCTTCCTGAAGGACATTGAATCGCCATACGATATAAGGGACTATGTCAAGTGCTACCTTGGCGAAACCAAGGAGTCCAGTGACTTTGCCCGACAGTTCCTCGAGAGGCGGTAAGTCTGAAATAATAATTTCTTTATTTATTTTCCAATAACATTAAGAGGGTAAAGATAAAGATTTTGTGATATATTTTTAATGCAATGAGATTTATTTGACAATCATAGAATTTTACTAACGCTTAAAACACGTTACAGATTTAAGATGACCCGCGTCGGTATGACAACTCCTTCTGACGACCTATGCTCTCCCGCCATGGCGGTCAACCCTCGCACCGTATCTGGCTCTGATTATCAGGAAGTGAAGGTTAGTTACTTTCAGCTCATATTAGTTTTGTATCCAGCAATGTGAACTTCAACAGGTTTACATACATTCCCACAATGAGCATCCATGAAGACTGTGGCTTTAGAAACCTTGTGGCTTGGATGATTATAGGCCTATGCCCACTAGACGGAAATTACCACACTGATTTTACGCAGCGGAACGCCAGTACATTTAATTGCATATAAATGACTAATAACGGGCACACTACGTGGAAGATCGGTCGCTTCGTCAGCGGACTTCTCGCTGTTGCGTCAGTCCCGCTTTTTCGGTCCTCCGCACGCCGATCATAAGCTTTGTTTCTGCTTTAAAGTCAATGTGTTCCAGTGATAAGCTATTATATGCAGAAACCGATTTTTTTAGGGTAAGGGGAAGAAAAATAAGAAGAATAAGATGATGAAGATCGACGCCCGTATCCTGGGGTTTTCAGTGACCGCCGCTGAGGACCGCATCAACGTAGGCGACATTGACTCCGTGTAAGCCCACTACTATGTTTTGACAAGCCTTGTGATAACCCTCGATGAAAGCCACTCTACCACACGACTCTGAATTCGCCGGCTTGACAATAGGCGGCGGCGCTGTCGTGTGATTTCTCTCAACTTTAATTATAATTGTGTTTTTGCATGAATGTTACTTAGTTGATCACATAGTGTAGTGTTTCGTGGACGGGTTGACAAACTGATCCCTGATAGTAACAATTATTGTGCCTTCAGTCAGTACAGGCCGTCGAGTGGAGGTGTCATCTTATAAGTGTCTATATTTTAATGATTCCGATCTAATAAACGATGCATATGTCTAATGTATAACTTATGTGCACATATTATGTACACGTACATTTTGAAAAGTGTTATAAAATACGGTGTAATATTATCTATAAACGTAATCGTTCCGTCTGTGGTTAGACCTTAGAAATTAATATAGTAGTAGTGCGGCTTAGATTCGCCATAATGTTAACTCTAAAGTTTCTTGACGTATTTGAGTCTTGCTAACATTGAGATGACAAAAGTAATTTACATGTGTGTACAAATTTTATACTTCTAGAAATAACTTATTTGATGCAAACTTTTAACTAGATCTTACTCTGACATACTTCTGTGACATGTAATATAAGAGTTAGAGAAATTAACTATACCTAGTCAATTTCCACAATATAGCTTACAGAATTATACTTTTAACTTACACTTAATACACTGCATTGAATTGAATTTCCTTATATATTATATTTATGTATAATTTTACACTGTTTGTGGTAATAAGTTTTAATAAGCATGTGTTTTAGTAAACAATCAACAATTCAATTGTATATATGATTGTGTTATTAGAATACATTTATATTTAACTTTATGTTCGTCCTGGCCCATCGTCGAGCAGCATTGGCATAATTGTTCCTTAGTTTTGACATTGCATTTTATATTACGAGGTATAATGATGTGGCTGTAGAGGATATCGAGTGTGCGACTGTATTATTTATATTATGAACTCCCAACGTCTTAATATTTATAAAGGTAGATTTAATTCACAACAGATTCAATTTGTATAATCGTAGATCGTTCACTTATGCTTATTCCAGTTCATGAGAATTGATGTTTTACCTACTTACCAATTATCTTATACCACTGTTCTAAATGTCTAATGGGACACTGAATGTAGACTCAAGGTCCATGTGTCTTAGAATTGTTTAATAATATTTGCTGTATTTAATTAAATATCAATGAATAAATGTTGTCATTATCAGCCGATTCAGATTTCAATGTGTACAGTACGCTGATGTCATAAATATAAAATATTCATGTATTGACGTTTTTACAAATTAGTTCAGTCAGTTAGCTATTCAAATCCCTAATCAATATCTCGAAATAATATTGAGGATAATAATTGTAAGCAGAATTTTCAATTAAATATGTGAATCATTTTGTACGCTCAATTGACTGGACTAAACTCATAATTATGAATGTTTTAGCTATTTTTAGCATCTATTTTAAACAATTGATATAAAATATGCAATTTTATGGACTCGATGCTTTAATCTATGTCCAATTTTGATGTTATTATTATTACTTATAAATTCCTTAGATGCACGTTACAAACTAAGGAATTTAAAAGTATTTTATATCTCTAGTATCCCTTGAAATATACTGTATAATCATTTTGTATATATACTTTATTTCCTACTGAACATATTTTATAGCACCTTATCCGATAAAACAAGATGAACATAGCTGCATGTTCTTTTTTAAACATTACGATGACGTCTCTGTACTTTAAACAAATATTTTTTTCTGTAACAAATAATTGCGCATGGAGAAATTTTAGTCCTTGAATTAAAAAAAAAACATTGTACCATTGGAGTCAGTCGACGAAGGGTTATTATAGTAATAGGTGTAATGTTTTATTGTATGATTGTGTTCAAACCTTCAGAATATGTCGAGATGAGCTCATAACTGAACAACAAATGCAAGCGGGCCTGGTACAGGATCCCACATGTTGTAATAGATAGTCGAAGACCGGAGGCCGAGAGATCGCAAGTGAAACGAGGGATCCACATAAAATATGTATTAATTATGTAAATGATTTGTTTTAGAATCGTTATTTGTATAAGTTGAAAACACACCTGGACACTTACTCTGATTGATTCTACCAGTATGAGAGATAATTTGACTATTGAATAAAATTCATGTATAGAATAATATCGAACTTTTAGGGACTTGTAAGTGTTATCTTGACTGCCCATTTTTTATCGTGACGTTTAAGGCTGTATTTATTGTGAGTTAGTTGTTAAGATTGATTAGGCGGCTCAGTTCACTCGAGTAGTAAGATATGAGTACAGATAGTCTATGCAAGCTTCAAGGGTTTTCTCGGGTTTCGAGTGTAGCTTCGTTCCCCGCCCTGGCTTGTCTCGCTCGTGGAACTGACCGTCCGGCGACAGCGCACCGCAGCAAATGTCACGCTTTGGCAAAGCCAATACATACAGCCATAAGGCTTTTTTCCGTGTAGCGATGATTATTAATGTAATAAGTGTACTGAACTAAACTCCTAATGAATGTTTCGATTATTATTATTATGATGTTTTAAAAACTTGTAAATATTATTATTGTCTAAAAATAAATTACTTACCAAAATTGGTTTGTTTTATTTCATATTATTTATTTCTGGGACTGTAGTTAATATTGCTTTTTATGTCTGTAATCTGTTTCGTTTTCTCCAAAACTGATAATAATAAATAAATAAACAACACATTTATAACTATTACTGCACTAAGCTTTGACCTTCAACTGAATAAAAGGCTTAGATTCTTTTAATAAGAACAGAATAGATACTCAAATGATTCTACACAAAAAACCTTGCACGATAGTGGTAGCATCCATGATTGTTAGCATCCTATGCATCAATATCACCTAAACATACATTTATCAAATACTTCTATGCAAGTAAATCTTTATTATATACTAGCTACTGTCCGGCGGTTTTATACCCATTCCCGAGGGATATAATGACTAACGTCTCTATACATCATAGCCTACGTTACTCGGGAATGATGTAGTTTTCTATGAGTGTATGAAATATTGAAGTCCGATGAGTAGTTGCGGAGATTACCTCCTACATCCAAAGTCACAAACTTTACACCTCTTTATAATATACTAGCTCACCATTTAACACCCTTAGGTAGGTATGCTTACTATATTAGCCAACGGAGAGCAATTGTAAAATAGGAAGGTATTATCCTACCTACTAGGTAGGTATTTACATATACTTTTACTACATTACTGTGTCTATATGCCTAATGAGTGGGCCTGTCTGGCTAAATACAAGCCAGACCTGATGGGCCTCGTAGTGCCTCCTATACTGCAAAGCAGTGCACGCCACAGCTACATACATACGAAATTAATAAGTTTAAGTAGGTATCTAAATAGTATGTATATAAAAGCAGAAACTGACTGACTGATCAATCAACTCACAGCTGAAACCGCTGGGTCTAGAACCATGAAATATTGCACAAATATTCCGTAAGTGATGTAGGTGTGCACTAAGAAAGGATTTTTTTTAAATTCAACCCCTAAGAGGTTGAAAAGGGGTTGCAAAGTTTTTATGGAACAACGTGTTTCTTAATCTGATCAACTTCAATTTCATTCAATTTTATTCTTTAAAAGATTTAATCAAACACGTGTTGCATCGATTTTTAATATTCAGCCCTTAAAATGATATAATCGAAATCGGTATTATTCAAATTGAATTTTGACATGTTTGAATGTTGAGATTCATCCCATCATCATTCATCATGAGAGTTAAAGTAGGGGTTGAAAGTTTGTAAGAAAATATTATATGTACGCATTATATCCATCGGGAACACGGGTGATACCGCGGGGGACAGCTAGTATATTCTAACATACATCATCCTATCCACATCATAACATATCCCATGCTATAAAATTAAATACTTAATAAATAGGATTGCGTTAAAATGTTGGGTTTTTAAATAAATAGGTACCTATACGAGTATACATATTTTAATTATTTCTGGGTAAAGAGAAGAAGCTCAAATTTTTATATATTTTTTTACTTACACATTCTTCTACGGCACAAGTAATATGAGTAATAAGAAAGCCATAGTTAATTATTTTCTGTAAATACACAGAATTTCACTAAGAACACTATGCTTAACTACCTACTTAATGAATAATATTGAACACGAAAAATACGCGAAGTGTACCTACTGCGAGGGCCAAGGCATGCGAATGCGACAACCACTCTGCCTTGATTATGCCTTAATAATGAATGCAGTAATCAACATTTTTAAGATTTTGACTTTGTACCAGAAATAGCATCCCAAGGGGTTCACCTACACGGAATAATATATTTTCATAAAAAAGATGACTGGGATTATGCTTTCTAGCCAACTATTCTCGCAGTACTTGCATGAACATTGTGTCAATGCTACGGAGAAATACTTGCAAGAATAGACTAGAACTAAGTGCAGCAATAACCACTACTGCAGTATTTCGTTTCGGAATCAATAGACTACTTGCAAAATCAAAAAGCAGTTATCCATATTAAAAGCTATAGTTTATGTCGAGGTATAAAGAAATAGTATGAAACTATACTATGTATGTTATGACTGCCCACGATGGTGATATCATAGAAATTGATTATAATTTTGCTCAAAGGTGTCACTTGTTTGTATAGCTGTGATAAATACCCTATTAATTTATGTGTTCTTTACGTATGTCAACCTATGTTATTCATCAAAGTTTTGCCAATGAAAATAAAGACCGACTATATTATTTCATTAGATTGAAACAGTGTGTTTTAATTTATAAATTATAAAACACTAATAGTTTCGTAGATTATGCAAATATTGTTCCTACATAATATGGAGTACAATTAATTCGGGTACTTAAAAAACTGTATAATTTTATTCCATACTCATATTTGTCTATACTTTATAATAATTTTAAAAAAATGCGCTGTTCAAAACGGAAATTTTTATTTCCTTTTTTATTAATTTTGTATCCTACTCTAATAATTTATGACGCTCTATTTAAAGTTCTTCCACTTGCTATAGTAGCGCCACCTTATTTTCTTTCCTTTCACTTTTCTTTTTAGTACACTGAGATGGTCCTCCTTTACTTCTACACTCCATACTACTTAATTAATGTTAATAGTCAGTTTGACTAAATAATTTATTTTTATTTGTATTTCTTTACATATTTTTAAATACAGATATTGTCCGATGAACTTGACTGTCGGCTTGTTATGCAAATTGCCAATTTTTTATGGGCATAGAATTTAAAAATGTTTATATTAGCTACGTAGTGTAGAAGTAAAGGAGGAACATCTCAGTGTACTAAAAAGTGTCCCTTGAAAAGGAACAAATTAAGGTAGCGCTGCTGTAGCAAGTGGAAGAATTTTAAATAGAGCGCCATAAATTATTAGAGTGATAGAAAATTAATAAAAAAGGAAAGAAACATTTCCGTTTTGTTACAGTGCATTTTTATAATAATTTTAATATATAGACAAACATGAGTATGGAATAAAATTATACAGTGATTTTAAGTACCCTAATTAATTGTAAATAGGAAATAGAAAATAGTTTTAAAGAATTACCGGAAACCAACCCAGCACACTTCACTCTGTTCATATCATTTCCACTTGTTACACTAGCGCTATTTCGGCGAGAATTCCAAACCTAATTTGCTGTTTACAAGGGGACACTTTTTTTACTAATCCCCTATACAAGATGATCCTCCTTTACTTCTACACTCCATAATATTAGCTTTGCAGTGAAAGTGTTAATATAACAAAAAAAAAACACCCTGATGCTGCATAATATAAGATCTTGAAGTAGATTTTCGCCGACCTCAAATCAAACTTTCTTATCGCGGCAGCAGTCTATCTTACCATACAAAGCGATGGTCGAAGCGGTAGGCACTTATCTCATGCCAAACTAAGCAACTGTGAACTGGCTCTGCTTGGTTTGGGATTAGATGGCCATGTGAAAAAATTTTAAGGATATTTATTATTATTATAAGAATAAACAATTAGTAGCCAGTTTTTGCCATGATAACAAAGGCATTCCGTTAATCCTTTGACACTGGCAGAAATTAATAAAAAGATAACAGATGTACCAACATAAAATATAGTGTATTGTCTATGTACCAAGTACCAACCTGCGAACATTGGATTGTATTGATTTTCCGGATAGTTAAATTCTACCATTCGGCACTTATTCTTCTCTACTTACTCAGATTGAATTTTATATTGCGTGCGGGATAAGGAAAACAGAAACACACCATGAATGAGCCACAATCAGTTTATACATCTTTACGTGATAAGCTGGACACTTATTTTTCTAATTGTAACATACATAATGATGAAGCGAATAGCCAGGAGCCACCATATTTTCGAGGTCCTCTAGATGGACCTTTATTCGGTTCTCAACAATACATATTTGACAACGAATATAATAAACAACGAGAACTTAAAATGATGAAACGACAAGCAGAGATAGAACGGTTGGAAAATAGCATGAGGGAGCAAAAATTGGAAGAAAATAATGCTTCGATGCCGTCTGTAAGGGAACCTTCACACGGCATTCCAAATCATGATGAAACTGAGAAAACATCACAAGAAGAGCTTTCTGATTTTGGAAATGAATCTACAGCCCCCCAGCGACCTGAGTCTCCATATCCTACATGTGATTTTGACTGTGGGCCAAGCGCACCATGGACGCCAGGTTACGTCCCCGAAATCGGAGCTTGCTGTCAGGCTGGTTGATGCAACGCTCATTATTGGGAGTAAAATATTCCAATAGTGACAAATTTGTGAAGTGGACATGGACTCATTTTCTGATATCTAATATTTTAAATAAACTATGTGATCCTGTTGTGTGGAATAATGTACTGGATTAATGCTTCAGTAGTTATATATCAGCCTATTTATTTCAAACCAAGATGGATAAACATGTAGTGGGTAGAATTTTATTTAAATTGAAAATGTTATAATATTCCTAACATGTATGGTTATTAGTATAGGTATTTTTAACCATTTACGAGTAAATGCATTTTTCAAGTTATTATTTAATAACTCAAAAATTACATAAAATTGTTTATGGTGGGTGCATTTATATATTTTCCTATCACTTAGACAAGTTTATCTGGTAGGATAATGTGTAGAATACACTTATATTATCGCACTTAGGCGAATATTAGTCTTGATCTGATAAATTTGAAATCAGATTTCAAGTCATGTGTAATTAAATGTTGCATGATTATTATAAAGATTTCATTAAAACATTTGTTCTGGAATGAGTATTTAAACACTAATATTCTCAATAAAATCTTCAACAATATGACATCACTTGATTAAGACAAAGTTTAGTTTTAATTCTTAAATAATTTATAATGGACAATGAATGTGTGAAATGTACTTAGAAATTACATATATCTCAAAATAACTTGCTAGTTTTAATGAGATCCTATGCTTCTATACTGCTACAGTATTAAACAAAACTAGCATCCACCTCACAGCGGGACCTGCATCCCTAAAGGATATAATCTCAGAATGTTGGGTTTCTCAGTTTAGTATTTGCAAATATCAGAACCCCTGGACCAAATGTGATGTTTGATGTGTGGATTAGAACAAAATTATAATAATATATCTATATATAAGTACCTTTATGCTACTTAGTAACTTGAGAAAGTGAATTAATGTTAAAAGAAAGTGCCCAGGCATTCGAACATCAGGATGCTGATGATGATGAATATAAGATATTTATCTCACTGAAAATATTTATTAAGTACAATATTGATCACAATTATTGATAAGTTAAAAAAGTAGCATGTATACTACTATTGATAATTGATATCTAAATAAAATTATTAGAAATAAAAATAAGTCAAGTAGAATTTGGTACTGTAAGTTTTATAACTCCATACATTTATCGACGTATGAGATAAATTTTATAGAAAATCTTCACAATTTTCGGTTACACACCATATTGTTTTTTTTACTTCCAATTGTCAAAGCCTTAGAGCTCATACCAATGACCTGAATTATTCAATTGTAAAAAAGATTAAGATTTTAGTTTTATCTGAAACTTGACTAAACAATTACAGTGAAATTAACATGCCTAACTTCAGTTGCATCGCAAAATTTTAATGGACAAATACTAGAGCAGGTGTATAGACTCTAATGTTTCAACATTGTAACTTCAAAAATTGATTTCTGTTTCCTGTCCTGACTTTCATGGGTCGCCAGCATCAGCAGTTTGTGATTTATGTATGTCTTAATGCCAAATGGAAAATGGAAAAAAAAATTGCATTAAAATAAGACTTAATCAGAAGTTAAGTGATATTATTGATTTTTTTCACCATTTATTGTTGTCATACACCAATGGAGGTACCACCTTACTCCGTAACAGTAATGATAAAATACCTATGATTTTAATCCACTTAAAATCATAGGATTTTGGAGATTTGGGATGTCTATTTCTCATTCCATAATTTTTTGAATCTAGTTGAATTTTTAAGAGACTATTTATGTTTACAAAATAGTCCACAAACATCATCAACAAGATCTGGTACTACAATTGACGCAGTTTTTACAAGGCTACTAGAAGCCGTAGAATGTCAAACTTATATTTCATATTTTATCTTCCATATGTCTTTAATTACAAAAATATTTAATAATGACAACAATGGTAATAATGATGCGATCATAATTGATGAAATACAATAATTATAATAAGGGCAATGATAAAATGAATTACTCATATTAGTATTTGTAAGCATGTCTATAATGTAATAGTTATTTGTTATACAAGAGTGCAAAGTTGATATTTACCGCGTGCTTAATTTTAAGGAACGAGCAAGCGAAGGATTTTAATAGTTTATCTTTTATTTATTTATCATGTGTGTTTGGTCTTGTCGTTGGTATTATTTATTGAAACATATCCATCGAGTCTAAAACCTATTGATCAACCCCAAAGTCCATGTCCATTTTTTCTATACTAAATTCTGTTGTCCAAATTTGTTGTGTCCTGTCAAGTGATTTCATTGTCTGTATCTTGCTGGATAGCTTAATTGTCTTATTTTCAGTAGGTGACTAATCTTTGGCTATATTACTTTTATTACCTTAAGTAGCCCTAAAGGCCCGTGGATAATATATAAATTGGCGCTGGCTGAAGTGGCACAACCACTTTTTTAAAGTTTCAGACAGCAACTCACTAGATATATATATATTCATTAATGTTATCTATCCTAAAAACTTGTTAAATTATTGTAAGCTAACCCAATATCTTAAAGAAAATAAATAATAAGCTCATTATAACATAAAAGTGTCACATTATACCGGTTTTTGTATAAGTTTTGTCGTTCGATAAGAGAGGGCGTCGCCACTGGCCCAGTTTTTTTTGTTAGTACTCTTCATATGAACGTATGTGAAGTTTCATTTCAATCTGTCAATTCATTCTTTGTTTACAAGCCATTTAGTGTCGCCGTGTCACAGTATTTTTTTACGATGGAAAAAATTGAATATCTTGCAGTGATAAAATTTTGGAAGGTGTAGCACCAAAAGAAATTCACGAACGAATGTTAAAAGTGTATAATGATTGTTCACCTACAATTAGAACAGTAGAAAGATGGGTTGCTGAATTTAAACGTGGTCGGTACAAGCCTTGAAGACGATCCACGTGAAGGACGTCCAAAAAGCGCATCAACACCAGAAATCATAGCCAAATACAGGATATGGTTTTGGAAAATCGACGATTGACTGAGCGAGATTTAGTAGAGGCTCTACACATCTCATTAGGCAGTGTGAGCCATATTTTAAGTGAAATTTTGGGTTTTAAAAAGCTGTGTGCACAATGGGTGCCGCATTCGCTAACAATGGAACAAAAACACATTCGAATGCGACTTTCTCAGCAACATTTGGAGCGTTTTAAAAAGGATAAAGTGGATTTTGTGGACACTATGGATGAGACTTGGGTCTATCATCATGATCCTGAATCAAAACAAGAGGCCAAAGAGTGGTGTGAACCTGTTGTTCGGCTTCGAAACGAGTTCGTGTCCGAAAATCGGCTAAGAAGTTTATCGCATCAGTTTTTTGGGATGCGTAAGGAATTTTGTTTGTGGGTTACTTGCAAACTGGTAAAACAATTAATTCAGAATATTATTGCAACCTTTTGGACCAGTTGAAGGAAAAAATTCGTGAAAAAAGACCCGGTTTGGAGAAAAAGAAAATCCTTTTTCATCAGGACAATGCACCGTGTCATAAGAGCATTTTGACAATGGCTAAAATCCATGAATTAAAGTTCGAATTGTTGGAGCATCCACCGTATTCACCAGATTTGGCCCCCAGCGACTTCCATTTGTTTCCAGAACTCAAAAAATGTATGCGTGGCAAGCGTTTTTCATCAAATGAAGAAGTCATAACGGCTGTTGGAGCGTATTTTGCAGACCTTCCGGATTCTCACTTCATGGATGGAATCGACAGATTGGTGGATCGTTGGAGCAAGTGTATTAATGTTCAGGGAGATTATACTGAATAATAAAGTGTATTTTGAACCATAAAATTGTGTTTTTCTTATCGAACGACAAAACTTATTACCTGTGACGTCAACTGATCGCTCGAACATGAAAAAATATGTTGTAAAACATTAAATGATTTCCTCTCAACTAAAAATGTATCTGGTAATAGCTAATATGTAATTATAGGTGAAGATATTTGTCAGCCGGCTGTATCTCGGTGGAAAAACGGTCAGTTGATGCTTTGAAAGTTACAACGCAGGAGTTAGGCGGGAGCATCTATCACATATCTCAATGCGTCAGCTAACGAGGTTTGCTCCGACATACAGCTAGTTGATTTTTTTGTTAATTAAATAAATATCCTGGGATATTTTTTACACTTATTAAAGATATTTACACCCAGAGACAGAACAAATAGACATGTTCAATAAACATTGTTCATGCACACAAATGTTTGTATTGGGTGGGAATCGAACCCGCGACCAATTGTCGCCGCGTTATTCTATATATCTATGTGTGTGCCTGGGTAATAAACCAATCAAATGTTTTCCAATGCGACAATCGTAAACGCATCATCATAGACTCAAGTCAAAAAGAATAATATGACTCACAGTTATTTAGAGATTTATGCTCTGCTTTCTGGTACTGTTTGTCTTCAGATCACTTCGCTATAGTTATATAGATTTATACTCTGCCTTCTGGAACTGTTTGTCTCCAGATCAGGTTATCTGCTTTGCTACCTGTGGACGAAGAGGAAAATAACACCACCATATGTGGTGCCACTATCTTAGAGTCACACATCTGACATGCTGTTGTCAGGGTGACTCTCTAGTATTGAAACAATGGAACACAATTCTGAATGTATGAGTAAGTGATAAAAGAATAATCTCAGGATTTTATATGCTGGTCTGTTGTAAATGTAAGTTAAAGATTCGAATGTATATGTAACTTTCTGGTTAGTATTATGATTTGGATACTAGGTATTCCTGGCTTTACAGAACTCATGCCATAAGTTACTATTTTGATCCCAATGGATCATCAATATTTACAATTGTACAGCATCGCACCACATGGCTTAGCTCATACCACAGCAACCCCATGACTATTCATAGCTCATATTTGACCCCCTCGAGTCACCAATACTCACATGGCCTATATCATAAAGACTAGTCTGGGTCACCAATACTTTCATAGCTGGAGTACTACAAGACTCCATAGCATTGAATCGTACAACATGCCTAAGCTCATACTACAACAGCTCCCTTTGGGCCGGTGCCATAGCATTTCATAACCATTTCCATGAAAACCCCATTTGGTCGCCATATTTCATATAATGGTTCTGGCTGTATATGGCTCTGCTTATTTTGGGATCAGTGGCCGTGTGAAAAAATTTAAAGGATATTTATTATTATTATAGGAATAAACAATTAGTAGCCAGTTTTTGCCATGATAACAAAAGCATCAAATCCTTTGACACTGGCAGAAATTAATAAAAACATTACAGATGTGTACCAACATAAAATATAGTGTATGTATTGTCTATGTACCAAGTACCAACCTGCAAACATTGGATTGTATTGATTTTCCGGATTAGTTATTTTATTTCTATCATTCGGTACATATTCTACTGTTCTTACTCAGATAAAATCTTATATTGCGTGTGGGATAAGGCAAACAGAAAGACATCATGAGTGAGCCAGATTCAGTATGTACATCTTTACGGGATAAGCTGGACACTTATTTCTCTAATTGTAACATACAGAATGATGAAGCAAATAGCCAGGAGCCACCATATTTGCGAGGCCTTCTAGATGATCCTTTATTAGGTTGTCGACTATGCATATTTGACAACGTATATAATAAACAACGAGAACTTAAAATTATGAAACGACAAGCAGAGATAGAACGGTTGGAAAATAGCATGAGGGAGCAAAAATTGGAAGAAAAAAATGCTTCGATGCCGTCCATAAGGGAACCGTCACCCGGCATTCAAAATCATGAAGAACCTGAGAAGATACCCCAAGAGGAGCTTTCTGATTTTGGAAATGAATCTACAGCCGCCCAGCGACCTGAGTCTCCATATCCTACATGTGATTTTGACTATGGGCCAAGCGCACCATGGACGCCAAGTTACGTCCCCGAATTCAATGATTGCTGTCGGGCTGGTTGATGCAACGCTCATTATTGGGAGTAAAATATTCCAATAGTGGTAAATTTTGTGAAGTTATACATGGACTACATTTTCTGATATCTAATATTTTAAATGAACTATGTGATCCTGTTGTGTAAAATAATGTACTGGATTAATGCGACAGTAGTTATATATCAGCCTATTTATATCCAACCAAGATGGATAAACAAGTAGTGGCTAGAATTTTATTCCATTTGTAAATGTTCTAATATTCCTAAAATGTATGGTTATTAGTAACTATGTATATATAATTTTTCAAGTGATTATTTTGTTTTTAGTTGCTGAGTACCTAAAATGCATTCTGCCAATTTCGATTATGCCTAGATGTAACCAGAGATTGGTATATTGATATCTAGAGCTATTGCATATTAGAATAGCTAAGTAAGCGAATTGAGTTTTTGGTTCAATGCATATTAGCTCAAGGGTGAGACAGGTATATTGAACTTTAGTTCATGAACAAAGTAGGGCAAATTGAGATATTGGTATTTTCTTTTATGTGGTGTGAACAATAAAGGATATTGGATCATGGGTGAGGTAGATATTAGAACTTTCTCCTTACCAAACATCCAAATCAGATCAGCAGTTTAAGCATGAAAAGGTAACAGACAGACAAACAGACCATTCTGTTTTAGATGATTTGCACTCTTATACGAAAGTGGAGGGTTGTGACTTTCTATACCTAAACTGTGATGATGGTAACTTTTCTTTGTGATAAATATGTATTATACAAAACAAAACTAAACAAGTATATTTAATACTTTTTTTAGACAAAATAATTATGAGTTTAAATGAATGTCACATTGTCCTATCACTAAATGCCCATATTGAGAAATAGGTGTATAGGTGTGAAATGTGAGGAGTGGTCTACTCCTATACACTTATTTTGAATGACATTTCAGCATAAAGCGAAATTGGGAAATGTGTTTTAGTTGGCTAAAGGTTATTTTATTACTCATAATTTTCATAATATTCTTTATGGTGGGTGCATTTATATCTTTTCAACTATGTAGTGGATATTTATGCAGTTTTCCTATCACTTCGACAATTTTATCGGGGGTTTATGTGGAGGATTATGTGTTGAATACACTTATATTATCACACTAAGGCAAACTATATTATAATATTAGTCTTGATCTGATGAATTTGGAATCAGATTCCAAGCCATGTGTAATTAAATGTTGCATGTTATTTATATCCTTAGAAACATGACATAACAAATAGATGTCATTCAAAAATTTGTTTTATAATAAGTATTTAAACACTAATATTCTCTATAAAATCTTCAACAATATGACATTACTTGATTAAGACAAAGTTTAGTTTTAATTCCTAAATAATTTATAATGGACAATTATTGTGTGAAATGTACTTAGAAATTACATATATGTCGAAATAACTTGCTAGTTTTAATGAAATCCTATCCTTATATACTACAACAGTATTAAACAGAACTAGCTTGCACCTCACAGTGTGATCTGTATTCCTAAAGAATATAATCTCAGAATGTTAGGTTTCTCAGTTTAGTATTTGCAAATATCAGAACCCCAGGATCAAATATGATGTTTGATGTGTGGATTAGACCAAAGTTATAATATATCTATATATAAATACCTTTTTGATACTAGATAGTTTAATAAATAATAAATATCCTGGGACATTCTATACACACGGCCATCTGGTCCCAAACTAAGCAGAGCTTGTACTATGGAAACCAGATAACTGATATACTACATATAATACTTTTTTTTCTAAATACAGACTTATAGATATTTAGACCCAGACACGGAACAAACAGACATGTTCATGCACACAAATGTTTGTCCTGGGTGGGAATCGAACCCGCGACCTTCGGTTTGGCAGTCAGAGCACTAACCACCAAGCCAAGTGGCCTGTCAGTTTGATACTTGATAAACAGAATAAATGTGAAAAGAAAATTATGTCAAATCGCCGAGAGCTCTTGATATCGAATGTTCGATATTAATCTGTTTGACAATCGCACTCTAGTTACACAATTCGAAAAGTATCATTTTATGCCTAAAGTTGTCCATTTGTTTTGCCGATTACGATAGACAATTAGGGGGCGCGACATGGAGATGGCGTTATGGCACCGCGTTTAAAAGGTTCCCATCATTTATACTTTGGCTTCGTCCTCAAGATTAGCATATAGAACACATGTAGTAACGCACAGCGATCGCCATTGTTGCACTTAATTAAGGGTAGGTACTCTCATTAATGTCCCTCATCCAATATATTTTTTTTGTGGGTATTATTCACACCACACCTAGTAGATCGCTAGCTGCAATCCGTCCTGCACGTAAATATCAGATTATTTATTTGTATATTCTTTTTTGTTTAAACAAGTTTACACGTGTTACTTTATTTCCATAATGCCTAAAAGAAAGAAGCCAGGTATTCATTATGATGAGTTATGGTGAACGAATAAGAAAGTCAACGTAGTCGAAACACAAGTGTAAACCGCTGACGTAGACGTCTTATATCGAGTTCTATATTCTCGTCGCCGTCCCCGGACTCACATGACTCTCCAGTTCGCTCTTATTTATATCTCGATGGTAAGTAATTATACCTACTAGCGGTAGTTGCGATATTGCACAAGGTATTGTGGGCAGTTTTTGGGGCTGTCTCCTGCTGTTTTTATAGTGCTGTTGGTAGCTTCTGGGGCTATCTCTTCACTATTAATGCTTTGGCTTACGCCAAGCAAGTGCATTTCTTTGAATTCGGTGCTGTGGGTAGCTTCAGAGGCTATCTGTTCATTACCAACTATCTATATGATATTTGTGCGTTCGAAACATACTAAAATTATTGTATGATTCGAGTATGAATGTAATGTAACAGCGCCCGTGCAAATTACAAAGTGATATACAACACTATCAGAAACTTTCTGCCGGCCATTAGGTACTCCCGCCAGACGCTTCTAAAAGAATAATTTTACTTTACGTTTATTCCATCGCGTGATTTTTATATACATATGTTACTTAGGGGACTATTTGAAACATATATTTGTTAAGCCAGACAAATCTTAAGGGCCATTTTACCGTCCCGAAAAAAATTGGGCGTGATAGGTAAATGGATAAAAAGCCTGTGGCATAGTAAAAAAAAGGAAAATATACGTAAGACAAATTATGAATGATTTCGTTAAAAAATCTGAAACTATATCTAAGGTAATTCGAACCGATTGCTGGCTGAGTAGAGCCGAGCGAGCCAGCCGGCCGCCAGCCCTTTACCCCTTTAAATGATATTAATTTTACTACTGATAATAGTTTAATACGATGGAAATATTCTGTTATGATCTCAAATGCATTTCAACTAGCCTATCCATGTGTCATGAATAGAAAATTTTGTTTCGTCGATTTTTTGGCGACTATTTGGACAGAATTACCGCCTCTTTTTTGGTTCAAACGCTATTGCAATCGCCAGGAAGTGCTATACAGTTATTTATCATCAACTACGAAGGTACTATGAAAACCACATATTCGTATTAATAATTTTAATTTCGATTACCAAATTAATGCGCAATAAATTTCATTTACGACAACAGCAGCGACGACGACGGCGCTTTGGGCAACAACGGCGCCTTTTTCGAGGGCAACGGCGCTTGCGCTTCCGGCAGCATCTTAGCTCCCGCGCCAGGTTCGCTACGTACCTATCGCCCTTTCTACTCAAGAAACCTAAAACGGCACTTCTCTTCAGTGTCTCCTCGGCTTTCCCAGTTAGCGTATTGGCACGCCACACGTCTCCGAACTTGTCCTGTAAGTACCTCGTAATTTCTGAAGCTGTGACGCCATCGTTTCGGGCGACCTTATAGAAAGTGTTCATTACCAACTTGGCGGTATTTTGTTCTTGCTCATGTTCGGGACCGTTGTGCGACATTGTATTCCTGGACAAGTTTCAATTTTCTACGACTTTACCATTGTTTTCGACTTGATATGCACAAATATTAAATGAAATAGGTACAAAATTTATAAATTTATTTTACCGACAAAAGAATTTCGTTGACTTAAATTTCTTTTAAACTAATGTAGCCAGTGTCTATGTGACAGGTTTCATGCAGTCTATGCTAAAAAGTTACATGAAGTTTCTACTAATTAATACCCGTTTATTTCCATATGTTTTTATATTATTTTCATAAATTTGAATCCTTATAGTTTAGAGATGAAATCTTAAATCAAACTAGCAGTTAATTTGTCACAGTCATGTACGGTCGGTACACACGACTTAGATTGACCGTGACTGGATGGCGAATTCAGCGTTCTGTCTACATGTATTGGATACATGTGCAATAAAATTAATAATTTTTATAATATTTATAATGTGCATGTCTGTTTGTTCGGTGTTTGGGGGTAAATATATATACTATACTTATAAGTATGAAATTTTGAAAAGAAAAAGTTGTATATTTAGTAGGTATATCAGTCATCTGGTATCCATAGTACAAGCTCTGCTTAGTTTGAGATCAGTTGGCCGTGGGTAAAGCCGTGTAAAACCGTGTGTTGTTGATGAAATTAGGCTTTTCTTGGTTTTCTGAAATATCTTTAGGAATGCAACGAATATTATTAGCGCTAGAATTAAAAAATGGGAAAGAAATATTTACTTCAATTACCTATCTTTTTATTTTATATAAATTGCATTCATTTTCGAAACAATTTACGTTTGGACTTGAAGTTATCGTATAAGAATAGTTCTCTCTGTTGCTCCACCTCCTTAAATTTATCAACTAAAATTTCTAAGGTAAATTTATCTTTGGGTAATATTTACTCCTAACCATCCACAGTGAAGTGAAATTCAGAATATCTCTAGCTAGCGACATTTAAGTCCCTGTCAATGCTCAAGTTCACACTCCGATTTTGGTATCGCCAGCTATGCAAGTCGCTGTCGTGTGTCGCTTGCCATGGATGGTAAATATTATTATCTCTAGGCATCTAACTTTTTGTATTCAAAATTACTACTGTAAAAACCCCATTTTCTTTTAATATTAAAAGTTTTTGTCTCTGGTGTACATACTTCAAATATGGAATAGTCCTGACATTTTTTTAAAAGATTGATTTTATTGGATCTATCTGATGATTTGACAGAAGTATTTTGCAATATTGGCTCTTTATCAAAATTTAAAAATGCTCATTTAATATAAGTTTTGATAAACATTAGAGTAATCCGCCGCAATGGCTACAGAAGAAGAAACAGATGGCAAGTCTTACGATCCAGCTGGGCGTTTGATTGTGAAGTACCTACAAGACAATCGAGAAGGTGCAACAATTAAGGAAATACTGCGACATTTGCAGTTGGACCACGGGAAGGATTCAGACGACCTGCTTCACACTATTGAGTCAGTACTAGAGAATGGGACTTCACTTGGATTTTTGGAAAGGAAGGGGTCACATTTTAAAAATTGGTCCGCGCGAGAGGTAGGGTGTACCAAGCGACATCGACGTCGGTCCAGTAGCTGTCGCCGCAGATGCCGTCGTCGCATCCGTCGGCGCAGCTGCCGCCGCCGAACGGGTCCTCGACGCTCCTGATTGTGACTACCTCTGACTACCGTCTGCCTAGCTTAAACGATACCCGCTAGTTCTTACGACTTTATAACTTCATCACATTGTTCTTTTTCATAAAATTGAATTTTTGAAAATTATTAAAAGTAATTTGTAGATAGATAGATAAGCAAGGAGGTATATTAACATTAACCCAAATAAAGTACAGGATACTAAAGTTGTAATTTTATTGATTACTAGCTGTCCCCCGCGGTTTCACCCGCGTTGCCGAGGGATGTTACATTATTTTGTTCATTCTATCATTAATAGTTTTCGCAGCGCAAGAATGTTTTGTAATTTTTTCACACCTTGGGTTACATTATTGGAGTTTTAGTAAGGATCCCAAATTTTTTTTTAAATATAATATAGCCTATGTTACTCGGGGATAATGTAGCTTTCCAAAAGTGAAAGAATTCGGAATCGGTCCAGTAGTTTCGGAGCCTATTCATTACAAACAAACAAACAAACAAATCTTTCCTCTTTATAATATTAGTATAGATAATTGAATTAACCTGAATTGATGGTAGGGTAAAAGTGGAAAAGTTGCCATAGGAGGATAGACGCCCCATAATTCAAATTGTGACTTTTAAACCTACTATGATCGCAGTTAATACTAATAACATCTCGCACCGCTGATCAGACGTGTCACGTGTTTATGGAGAAAATTCAATGACAAACAGAACAACAAAAACCTGACTCACAAACAGCGTAGATTACGAATTTAAGTGTTTTACAAACGCGTGTATCTTTCCATTTTTACAGGTAAATGATATATTTATTTTTGTTATTTGCAAGTGTATGATTTGTGTATTACCCTAGTAAACGATTTTTTTAAAAAGGACAGTTTCTACTCCCTACCGGAAAGCATAGACGCCTGATGTTTGCATGGAATAAATATAAAAATACCAAATCAAATTGCAGATTGGACACAACGTCTAATGTTTATAATATGCATGCACGCGGATGACCATGTACGGTGACTATTGCAATAAATACGGAAGGACTTAACGAATATAATATATCTAAGAAAAAAAATATAGACTGAACTGAAGAAGTCGATTTTTTTCTGAAGCTTATGTAATAATATAAAAATTTATCAAAGAGTAATGGGCCATTGAAATAAAACGTATAATTATAAATATGCGTTGTTAGGCCACCTATCCTCATAGTGATAACAGCATTGAGGCATTTAACCCACATAATAGGCATCTCTATACTCACAACTAGTACGGACACTTTTTATTTTTTTTTTTGTATTAAAAACATATGCTCCATTTAATTACTCTTAACCATATAGTAAATAATAGACATAAGTACCATTAAATTTTATTTATAATTATAACATATCTACAGAAGCCTAATTTATACATAAATTACATAAAAATAGAAAGGTAAGAAAAGTTAGATCAGCTGCTTACAGTAAAAACGTGGACGGGAAGCGTGCCCATAACGCTGGCGGCTAACTTTCATTTTGGAGATTAGCCTGTTCAAACAGACAGTTAAAAATGCTCTATTATCTGCTCAAATATTTTCAATGTACAGACACGACAGCCCAGTTTTATTATAGTATATAAAGAAAAAGATAGATTATTTACCCTTTCACGTAAATGTCGGACATCTTCTCTCCTGTGAAGTATTTATCGTCTATTTCACCGATATTAGATTTGTATATTGACTTCGGTTTCCTTGGTGCGATGTCGACCGCTGGGCAGGGTATATAGGAAACATATCCACCCACATTTGTAAGCGCCCTTGTTCAATATCTGTAAATATTATTAATAATGAGAGTTCTGTTAGCGATCAGCGACGCGAATACTGTAATTCGCATCAAAACATTATGTCAACGAACTCACTGAGAGGCAAGATATGAAAATAATAAATAAATATCCTAGGACATTCTTTACACCCGGCCGTCTGATCACAAACTAAGTAGAGCTTATACTATGGAAATCAGATAGCTGACACATACATATATACATGTAATAGTTACATCGTTAATATAGTAGTATATGAAGTATAGTACTTTTTTTAAATACATTACGGACTCAAAACAAATAGATAAAATTCGTGCTCTACTGTCGGTTCGTTTGCATACAGATCATCAATTTGCATCAGCTCTGCAATCTGCCGTTGTTTTTGATGTTATTTAAAAAGTTTTGTATGATAAATATACAACTTTATACAAAGTTTTTTAATATATACTCCTCGTATTTGATCGGCAGTCCACATACGAGTATATCCCTATGACCAGTGGCGTAGCTAGATAGCCAAAGACCCTGGGGCAAAAAATTAAGTAGGGCCCCAACTAAACTATTTAAAATCTTTATCGTTACCTAGCTACGCCACTGTTCCCGAAGACAGGGTTAGGGTTTAGTTGCGTTGCTACAAAATTGTCTTTGTCACATATTCGTTGAGATCCCAAATTTATTGTTATATAAGGATCCGCCGTAGCATGAATATCCATCGGTTGAAGACCAATGGCTTTAATGATGTAAATCCTCACTAGAACGTCTTGTTCCGTTGTTGTTCGTTATTGGTTGTGAGTTAAAGTACCCAAGGTCTGGATCAACTTCCATGAGTGCATCATCGTCCGTATTAGGGTATTTTAATAACCTTTATTTTCCCTATAGAGATGCGGAACACATACCTTAAATACCGTCGTTGTTCATCTTCTATGTCATCTTCCCTTTTTTCCCCTCTATATAACTAAAATGAGTGTAGCCGATGTTTGAACTCTTCAAATCCAGGAACAGCCTCCAACTCGTGTCGATATATCTGACATAAAATAAATAATAAGTCAGTAATTACTCATGATTTTGATTTCGAACCAATAACAAATCAAATAAGTAGGTACTTACCTGGATCGCAGCCGTGTTTGGAATTCCATTTTTCTTTGAAATTATAGGCCTTGGCGATCCTTGATAGGGGCGCATTATTTGGTCACGACCAGAGGTCGAAGGACAGGTTTCTAGAAATTCTGAAATAATTTCCTCTAAATGTTTAGTTCCAACAGGGTCTTCATAATAAACTAAGTCACTTTCCACAGCTTTTTCATTCGAAAAAATATTGTAAAGACGTAAAATATTTTGTCCACCAATCATTGCCCCTTTCTTCATTATCTTGAACAGATTCCGCGCTAGGTATCCGCCTCTTGATCGATCCAGGTCCAGGGAGCTTCTTCCTTGGCGGCTGTTTAAGTCCTATGGCGTCGCTACTCGGACCGCGCACAAATACACACATGTCAATGCTGTGAGTTTCCTTACGAATCATTTCACTTGAAGGCTTGCATATAGCTTAAACTAAACAATTGGCGTTGATATTGATATAAGTACCTAGGTAACTAACATGGGCCTTTCCAGTGTATCCGGTCTACTGCATCCATATCCTACAGGCATTTTTTGGGCTTCTTCACAAGGAAGGTAACAGCTCCTGTCAACATAGTTAATGTTTGTTTAAGTATCATAAACTAATGTTTTTAACATTTACTTCAAAAAATATATCTTACCCAAGCAATCGTCCTATTTAAAGATATCAGCTTCCCGTATTTGTAATTCAAGGCGAGGAGGATCTTTGTACTGCGACTCATGACATGGCAACACAGAGTGATTTTTGGAAGTTACCATTGATTGCTCGGCTTCCAAGTATTCAAAGTTATACAAGAAACGCCAGTTGAAGTTGCTTTCTCCATCCAAAGAACGACAGTGAACATCTGTGCTTTGGGAATCATCTGGGGCGTCAAGCCATCTGCGAATTGAAATTTTTTTTGGCATCATAATTCAGTTCAGTTCGTTAATCAACACAATTTACACAATTTACGTGCCTATGATAAACTACAGCTGACAAGAAGCATAATAATATTCACGAGCCGATGATGATGAAATAAAGCTCATATGTTGCCCTAAGCTATGTTTCAGCTTCCTGTGAGAACCCCATAAAACATCGTGTTTTCATTTTGGAGATTAGCTTATTCAAACAGACTTAGTTAATAAAATGCTCTATCTGCTCAAATATTCTCAATGTGCAGACACGACAGTCCAGTGTCATTATACTATAGAAAGAAAAAGATAGATTAATTACCCTTTCACGTAAATGTCGAACATCTTCTCTCCTGTGAAGTATTTATCGTCTACAAGCACTACTTCACCGGTATTACATATAATGACCTTCAGTTCGTAAGATTTCGGTTTCCTTGGTGCGATGTCGATCACTGGGCAGGTCGGTAACACATTGCGATTACATGATATGTTTTTAGTAATATAAGTTATAGTTTCATAATTATCTAACTTCACTCAGATGAAGACTCGAACCTCACGTCTGATCGCGAAGTGACGTTGCTCGATGTAAAATTTTCCATTGGCGCTTCATGATGACATTAACTTGCGATAGATCTCGTTCTTAGGGCTTAATTAAAAAAAAAATTAAATTCAAAACCATTTATTCAGTTTAGGCCCTCGGAAGGCACATAAGTCTTAAACTAAATTAATGGCTTAATAATTTTCCAAATTAATTAACCCTTTCAGCCCTGGTGGTTTTGACCGAAACCACTTTTGCGTGCAAACGTTCATAACTTTGTCCAAAATCAATATTTTTTTGACATCCCAACGCCAACGACCCACAAATTTATTCTAATTTGCAACAAATGTATAGTGCCAAAAATTAACAACATTTTCATAGGTATAAAATTATAAAGAAATTAACGTTTTAGGTATGATTAAAAAAAAATTGCGTATTGTCGAATTACGTGGAGCTAGGATCATAAAAATGACCACTCGGGGGTTTTTGGGGTCGCTGATTACGAATCCAATGTCAGATTTTCAAAATTTTAATATTGGATCCGCCATTTTGAATTTTGAAAATCTGACGATACGAATCTCAATACAAAATGTGACGAAAATTGCTTTACTCAAAAAATGTCAGGGCTAAAAGGGTTAAAACATACATTTAAACATAAATGGGTAATACTGAATATTAAAACGTATCACGCCTAGACATTGCGATTGTATTTTAAAAAAAATGAAAATAAATCATAAAATATGATTACCTAAATGTCATGTACGTAGAACTATGAACCTACTTATAATAATATCACAATTTTGAATGTTCTCTGATAACCATTACTTATGAATACTTTTCTTGTAAGACACTTCAGTGATATATATTTATTTAAATTAGAGATTCAGAATTCCATGGCTTTTCATTACATAAACTGTGCCGTGAAACTTCAGTTATACAAAGACACGGACATCAACCCGGTCTAATAGAATTACACAATTGAAAGACAAACAATTGATAGACATACAAAAAGTTTGCATTTCCCTGGAGAAACTGACAAGTTCCAAATTATAAAATTACAGCGATTACATGCCAAGTTTTTAGTATTATAAGTAAAAGGTTCCTAATAGTTCGTTCATAAAGTGAGCTTGATACACACTACAGTTACACACTGCGATTAAATGATATGTTTTTAGTATTATATTTAAAGGTTCCTAATAATTCGTACATAAGTGAGCTTGATACACACTATAGTTACACATTGCGATTACATGATATGTTTTTAGTATTATAAGTTAAAGGTTCCTAATAAATTCGTACATAAAGTGAGCTTGATACACACTACAGTTACACACTACAGTTACACACTGCGATGACATGATATGTTTTTAGTATTATAAGTTAAAGGTTCCTAATAAATTCGTACATAAAGTGAGCTTGATACACACTACAGTTACACACTACAGTTACACATTACAGTTACACACTACAGTTACACACTGCGATGACATGATATGTTTTTAGTATTATAAGTTAAAGGTTCCTAATAATTAGTTCATAAAGTGAGCTTGATACACACTACAGTTACACACTACAGTTACACATTACAGTTACACACTACAGTTACACACTGCGATGACATGATATGTTTTTAGTATTATAAGTTAAAGGTTCCTAATAATTAGTTCATAAAGTGTGCTCGATACACACTACAGATACACATTGCGATTACATGATATGTTTTTAGTATTATAAGTTATAGGTTTCTAATAATTAGTTCATAAAGTGAGCTTGATACACACTACAGTTACATATTGCGATTACATGATATGTTTTTAGTAATATAAGTTATAGTTTCATAATTATCTAACTTCACTCAGATGAAGATGCGAACCTCACGTCCGATTGTGAAGTGACGTTGCTCGATGTTAAATTTTCCATTGGCGCTTCTTGGCGCAGTTGGAACGATGACATTACACTTGCGATAGATGCTCGTTCTAAGGCCTCTTGGCACTGTTCCGTTATTTCCATTTGTTTTGGTTACATTTGTTAGAAATATGCATTTGTTTAAAATAAACACTTTAAGCGCCCAATAGTTTCTTTTTCAACCAGGCGGGGACTGAGAATGTTAGTGAATGACGCCGAATACGATGGCGGTGACCTTCACGACTTTCCATTTATAGTTGCGCTATTGTATGTGGCGTGCTGACTTATATGGATTACAAAGCCACAGGAATGATAAGTCCGGGCGACTGAAATTAATAATAATAATGTATTAGATTATTTATGTACTAATACTAAGGAACTTAATATTGACACTAAATATATCACATGATAAGTGAGATTTAACTTGTCTTTTTTCCGAATTTACTGGGGCTACTATTTTACTAGGCCTATACATATAGATGGAGAATACTTATATTAAAATGATGAGACATCTTCCGCCCTATTTTACCCTCGCTCCAAAGAGGTTTTGTGGTGCGCGGCGATCACCGGGTCTGAGTGATAAACCACAGCATGATAGTTGCGTTAACTTTAATTTCATCCGATCAGACACATTAATTATTATACTTAAAAGCTCTAACTGCAGTAATTAGAACATTTCTGTAGTGTGCTTTAGCTGGCAAGAGCCATCTTTGAAAGAAAACTTTTTTTAAGCTATTGCATAGCTTCTATCGCGGGCCTTGAGCGTGGAGACCGAATCCAGAAATTCCGTAACGAAAAAAAAAACCTAACTCTATTGAGTAGTAGTTAAGACTCAAAATTGTATGTAAATAGGAAAGTGGACCATCATGAAGCGAGCTCGGTCCGTTCTCTATTTAAATTTAGATAAAAAAGATATACAACTACGAAATAATCGAGTTATAAATTTGATTCTTAATGTACAATTTTTAAGACTCTAATTAGTAAGTATGATTGTTAGCCTCGAGCTCGTTACGGTTCTCTATTTGGTCGCTCGTATTTGTTTTCAATTGTAAACTTTATTTACTAATAGATAAGTTCGTAAATTTAATGGAAGCACGACTGTGTTTTGAATTCTCAAATTCTTTATTTGAAAGTTAAGTCGTTCAAATAAAGTCGAATATTCAGATTGATTATCGACTTTATTACTGACACTTTAGGGTAATTTATTAAATTTTTAGTTTTGAATATAGATGATGCGGTGATACTTTTTAGTTTTTCCATCTATCGATAAATACCAGAACTTTTAATGACTTTTTGAAATATCACGCTTGTCTCTTTAGTTCAGCAACCCGCCTTTAGGTGGCATTGGTTGTATTGGAAAACTACCGTAATCAGCTGTTTGTGAGAAAGTATATAGGTGTATAGGTATTTATCATCTATGTACGATAAAAAATGCTATGCAATAGCTTTACCGCGGCAGTCTCCGAGTGCCACACGTCTTTTGTTGTATTAATTGATACTGTACCAATTAAATAATATTCATGAGTAGAGGTGCATTAAACTATGTACGAGAAATACTCGTCTCTGGAAATAATTATAATACTAGTGTACGAGTAATACTTCTAATTGAGTTATTTCATTTATTTATTTACTTTTTAATTAATTAATAATACTTTTAAATTATCTCCACAATTTACGTGCCTATGATAAACTACAGCTGACAAGAAGTATAATAATAACTTCGTACGCGTAATAACTTTAAATAAAGGTATTTTTTATTCACGAGCCGATGATGATGAAATAAAGCTCATACGTTGCTCTAAGTTATGTTTCAGCTTCCTGTGAGAACCCCATAAAAATAGTCTATTCTTTTGGAGATTAGCCTGTTCAAACAGACACAGTTAAAAAATATTCTATTACGTGCTCAAATACTTTCAATGTACAGACACGACAGTCCAATTTTATTATAGTATAGAAAGAAAAAGATAGATTAATTACCCTTTCATGTAAATGTGGGACATCTTCTCTCTTGTGAAGTATCTAATTCACCGTTATTACATATCCTCAGTTCGTACGATTTCGGTTTCCTTGGTGCGATGTCGACCGCTGGCCAGGTCGGTTACACATTGCGAATACAAGATAGGTTTTTAGTAATATAAGTTATAGTTTCATAATTATGTAACAGATGTACATTAAGGTTATTTCCATTTGTTTTGGTTACATTTGTTAGAAATATGCATTGTATTTTAAATAAACACTTTAAGCGTCCAATAGTTTCTTTATCAACCAGGCGGGGACTGAGAATGTTAGTGAAAGGATGAAGATGACGCCGAACACGATGGTGGTGACCTTCACGACTTTCCATTTATAGTTACGCCATCGTATGTGGCGTGCTGACTTATATGGATTACAAAGCCAGAGGATTGATGAGTCCGGGCGACTGAAATTAATTATAATAATGTATTAGATTATTTATGTACTAATACTAAGGGACAGTAACTCAACATTGACAATCAATATATCACATGATAAGAGAGATTTAACATGCTTTTTTCCAAATTTACTGGGGCTACTATTCTACTGGCCTATTATGGAGAATATAATAAAATGATGAGACATCTTCCGGCAAATTTTACCCTCGCTCCAAAGAGGTTTTGTGTTGCGCGGCGATCGCCGGGTCTGAGTGATAAACCACAGCATGATCGTTGCGCTAACTTTAATTTCATCCGATCACAGACACACATGTCAATGCTGTAAGTTTCCTTACGAATCATTTCACTTGAAGGGGTGCATATTGCTTAAACTAAATAATTGGCGTTGATTTTGATATAAGTAAACTAACATGGGCCTGTCCAGTGCATCCGGTCCACAGCGTCCATACCCTACGGGCATTTTTTGGGCCTCTTCACGAGTCAAGAGTTGTAGCTCTGCCTCCACCTTCCCAGTAAGCTTAATATCTTCGGTGCCTAGTTTTCTGTGCACTGGCCACCATCCCTTGACCCTCTTATGCTTGAAGATGTTGACCATGGGCACCGAACCGTCTGTATGGAGCATTTTCAATGTGCAGTGTTTTGTTGTTTTCGCTCCTCGTGGGAATTGCATGAGATCTAAGGTAACAGCTCCTGTAAACATAGTTAATGTTTGTTTAAGTATAATAAACGAATGTTTTTAACATTTACTTCAGAAACTATATATTACCCAAGCAATCGTCCGATTTGATGTTATCGGCTTCCCGTATTTGTAATTCAAGGCGAGGAGGAACTTTGCACTGCGACTCATCAGATGGAAATACAGACTGTCTTTTGGAAGACACTATACATTCCTCGGCTTCCGAGTATTCAAAAATAAATAAGAAACGCCAGTTGAAATTGCTTTCGCCATTCAAAGAACGATAGTGAATGTCTGTGCTTTGGGAATCCTCTGGGGCGTTAAGCCATCTGCGAATTCAATTTTTTTTTGCCATCATAATTCAGTTCAGTTCGTTAATAAAATCTCGACTTCATTATGTTTGAATGAATTAATTATTATACTTAAATAATAATAATAATAATAATTTATTCATCAAAGATTTGTACATGGTAGCTTACGTTATAAATAAACATATTTTAGTGCACTAATATCGAGTACGTAAGCCTATGAACCACTTACTCCCAAGCTAAGAATGAACTTGTGTTATGGGAGTAAGGATCCTCACAAAATCATAAAGTTTCAACAATAGTGCATAGGTAATAGACTACAGAACGCCAGTGACAAGAGAAATTAAATTGGGGAAAAAAAGAAAAACAATAAATATTAACTACAAAGATTTGACAATGAACAAACAATTAGAACAAGATTTATATTATAATTAATTATGTCTAACATGAAAAATAAAAAAAACAATTGCAAAATATTATTGGTATGGCTCATATCTGAGTTCATGTGTGTGTTTAGAGTTTTGTGTGAGTCTGTGGTATGATGGTATGAGTTATATGTGTAGGGCATGAAAGGCAATGAAAAATAAAAGCTCTAACTGCAGTAATTAGGACATTTCTGTAGTGTGCTTTAGCTGGCAAGAGCCACCTTTGAAGGAGGTTTTTTTTGTTGTTTTTATTGATACCAATTAAATAATATTCATGAGTAGAGTTGCATTAAACTATGTACGAGAAATACTCGTTTCTGGAAATCATTATATACTAGTAGTAAGACAGTAATACCTTTAATTGAATTATTTCATTTGTTTATTTATTTTTTAATTGATTAATAATACCATTAATTTATCTTCACAATTAACGTGCCTCTGATAAACTACAGCTGACAAGAAGTATAATAATAACTTCGTACGCGTAATAACTTTAAATAAAGGTATTTTTTATTCACGAGCCGATGATGATGAAATAAAGCTCATATGTTGCTCTAAGCCTGTCCAAACAGACACAGTTAAAAAAATGCTCTATTATCTGCCCAAATATTTTGAATGACACAACTGTCGGCGCATCACTATGCTCCGTATGGCGACACCGGGGACGGCGCGGGGTACGTGGCATCGAAACGGCCGCGCGCGCGTCGCTGCGTCTCCTTCCTCACTCAGCTCACAGACGCGCTCGACTACGGGCATTTCTTTCCTCCATTTATAATTACATTCTTTGTTAACGGTATTAAACCTATTTTATACAGTTCACTGCTCTTTATTTAATCTCCAATTGAGCCCAAACATTGGTCCTTCGATTGGAAAAATCAGTTCAGTTTTATTATAGTAAATAAAGAAAAAGATAGATTATTTACCCTTTCACGTAAATGTCAGACATCTTCTCTCCTGTGAAGTATTTATCGTCTTTAAGCACTACTTCATCGGTATTACATATAATGACTCTCAGTTCGTATGATTTTGGTTTCCTTGGTGCGATGTCGACCGCTGGCCAGGGAAGTGGCATATCCATAGGAAACATATCCACCCACATTTGTAAGCGCCCTTGTTCAATGTCTGTAAATATTATTAACAATGAGAGCTCTGTTAGCGATTAGCGATGCGAATACTGTAATTCGCATCGAAACATTATGCCAAGGAACTCACTGAGAGGCAAGATATGAAAATAATAAATAAATATCCTGGGACATTCTGTACTTTTTTAAATACATTCAGCACAAATCAAACAGATAAAATTCCCGCTCTGCTGTCGGTTCGTTTGCATTCAGATCATCAGTTTGCATCAGCTCTGCATTCTGCCGTGGTTTTATGTGTATGTTATTTAAAAAGTGTTGTATCTGTATTACTTACCAGGCTTCATGGGGTGGTATAAACGTCGAGATTCGACGTGCTCCCTGACGAGCATCGTGCCCACATTGGGCACATCTTGCCATCGGCGCAGAACCGATAGAGCCATTTGCTCATGAATGGTTTTTCGATTCGAAAAGAGTTCCGTGTTGGAAACCGGCACGTTGAACACGGTGCGTCCGACCCTCACGTTATCTTGTTTGTATACAGGCGGGTCAAGATTACCTTCATGGCACAGTTTCGCCAGTATTTGGGTTGGTCTTAAAGAATCGCGCCAACGATTGTATCCCTGTCTATATGATAAAAAATTAATATTTGAATTATTTCTATTTTAAATATACAAATTTAAGTAAAGTATTTTTAATACATACTCATCGTATTTGGTCGGCAATCCACATATTGCCCTGTGACGGCTATAGAAGCGATTTTCTAAGTCAATTGTTGTTTCCCCAATCAACTTATCAGGGCCGTTCGACTCCAAGTTGTGAATTTGTACAGTTAGTAAACCCTCCTGCGGGAAGATCGCGTCCATCTCATAACATTTTCCGAAGACAGGGTTTACTTCCTTGGTTATACAATTTTCTTTGTCACATATTCGTTGTGACCCCAAATTTATTGTTATATAAGACTCGGCCTTCGCATGGACATCCCTCGGTTGAAGACCAATGGCTTTAATGATGTAAATTCTCACTAAAACGTCTGTTTGTTTGTTATTGGGTACTGAGTTAATGTAACCAAGGTCTGGATCAACTCCCATGAGTGCATCATCGTCCGTACGAGGGCATTTGTCAACTCTTATCTCACCCTGGAACAAAATTAAATAAGATTTTTAATCACCTTTATTTTACCTATATTTTATAGGAATGTGGAACACGTACCTTGAATACGCCTATTACTTGTTGTTCATCTTTTACGTCTCCCGTCATTTCGCCTCTGTATAACTTAAATGAGTGTAGCCGATCCTTAAACTCTTCAAAACCGGGGACAGCCTCCAGCTCGTGTCGATATATCTGACATAAAATAAATAAAAGTCAATAATTACTCATGATTTTGATTTCTGATCAATAACAAATCAAATAAGTAGGTACTTACCTGGATCGAAGCCGTGTTTGGCATCCCATTAATCCTTGGCCTTGGCGAACCTTGACAGAGGTGCTTTATTGGGTCACGACCAGAGGTCGAGGAACAGGCTTCTGGAAATTCTGAAATAATTTCCACCAAATGTTTAGTTTCAGCAGTGTCTTCATAATCATCCCAGTCACTATCCGCAGCATTTTCGTTTGCAATAAAATATTGTAATGACGTTAAATATTTCGTCCACCAATCATAGCCTCTTTCTTCATCATCTTCAACAGATTCGTGAAGAGATGCGCTAGGTATCTGGCTCTTGATCGGTCCAGGTCCAGAGAACTTCTTCCTTGGCGGCCGTTTAAGTCCCAAGGTGTCTCTACTCGGACCGCGCCCCTCGCTTATAGGCAAAGGATCTCTATTGTTTTCGAGGGTTGATATTTCATGAGGCTTACTTCGATTATCTTGCAAACCGACATGATGTAGTTCAGGGTTTCTTTTGCTCATCGGCATGCGAATATATTTGTTTATCGAATGTATTATATGGGTGCCCACTATTGTTACTCTGCCGTAACTACAACAGTCCACCAATCGGATAGTCAAGGGTGGTCGATATAAGTCCTGGTCGGGTAGCTCAACGTACATGAACTTTACGGTATTCTTAAAGTTCGGGTTGTGTTTCACGTTCTTTAAGCTGTTAGAGTATATAATGGAACCCCCACAATCAATATCTATTCTTGTCTTTTCCAGTGACAAGCAATGGATGTGCTTGAGGTAGCGTAAACCCCAGAATAAAACTGTTATGCAATATTTAGAAAGGGTGGGTCATACCTCCTTTGGTACGTGAAGAATGAGGTCTTTAATAGCATCACTCGGAGGCTTACTATTAGCGTCAGGCTGAGCAGGTTGCTCATCACCTGTGGTCGAATCTTCAATTTTCAAATTGCTTAATGGAATTTCCATTAGATCAAAAGAAGCAAGTAAATCCCCTACGTGATTGTTGTCTCTGTTTATTTGAAACCATTCTAATGGAGGTGGTGGGTATTGTGCATCGTCGACTATGTCATCAGAAAATTTGATATGTGGCTTTGCTAGTGTTCGGCCCATAAACTCGGATTTTAAATGTTCGTTATGACTGAATACTTCAATCACAATTGTTGGAGGGCAAGATTGAATGTATTGTACGGGGCCATGCAGCAGAATTTGATCAAATACCAGCATCTCATCCCACGTAGGGTTGAGAGTGTTATTGATGACCTGAGTATAATATGTATTTCCGCCAATTACGATGCGAGCAAATGGGTCCGCTAGCCCCATTTCGTCGGAGCCTATAAGAGATCTCGCTTGGTACACACAGCCACGCATTCTGAAAAGCTGAAATAATATTTCCTATTTTATAACTACGTGTAATTATAAAGATGTAACATCTATTCAGGCTATTATCTAAACTTACGTGTTTTTCTGTGTAAGAAACAGAAGGTGGGGGATTACAGTGAGTAAATTCATTTTGTAGCATATCGTTACATAGTTTGTACCCATTAGGTAATCCATCAGCATAATGTTCTTTGTCCCGCACAGCGCCGAGCCAGAAGTAAGCTACGAGCTTAGCTGGAATGGCCCAGCCACTTGAAGACATCGCTTCCGAACCAGGCCACTGAGTACACAAGAAAAATATTATTTATTATTATATTCAACAACTTATTAGTAGCCACGTACCAATCGTACCTTCAGAAGCAAAGTCTGCATCTTGCCACAATATTTCCCGATTTCTGTGGGATACATCGAATAAATGAGGTCTTTGGCTGGAATTCTTTGATAAGCTACGCGTTTACCATTATTTATCATCCATATAAAGATATCTGGTATTGTATGTTGTACCTTAAACGGGGAGAAGTACATTAGGTAACACAATCATCGCTAACTTCTTCGGCTTATAAAGTGTATAATTACTAAAATCTTCAACTTACGTCCGCACTTAGGCGGTTTAATATTTTCACATAAGTGAACGCTGTGTGCAAATTTTCTTTTATGGTATTTCTAGAGATCAGTGTCTTTAAGTTCTCGATCATATTGTCTAATTTTTCCTGAAAAATATACATAAGTAATGAAATAACAATTAATAAAATTAGAAATTGTTATTTTCGGCTCTATTCCGATATGTATAGATAAAAACATATTTTCATTATGATAATTTAATAAATTCTTGTTGTCGTATTATATCATACTTACTAGTTCAATTTGACAGGTTATCCGCCTGCCTTTATCTAATGTCGTGTGACCTATAGGCGGAGCTTTAGACATGTAGGCCACGTAATCCATACAAGACCTGCGAGCGTACTCCAATACAGATTTTAAAGCCGCTACGCTGCTGTTGGACTCTTCAGTACATTGAATATCTGACAATCCGGCTTCCTAAAAATATTGTTGTTTCATGTTAATTAGATATTTTCTATTATTGCTTTGTACACTTCACTCATGTAAAAAAAAACAAATTGATTAAATAATATACTAGATAAAAAAATATACTTACTAAACGTTCTGCAATATTGGAGATCATATTAGAGTTGTACATGCGACGGCGATGATCCGGCCAGACGCTACGTAGGTGCGCGCATTGTTTACGCTCGTTGTAAGAAAGATGATAGTAGTATTTAAATTGATCAGGTAAAGACATTTGCGCATCTGTAGTGCTTTGCCAATATCCTGTACCAACGCTGAGTTTATCTGCAAGAATATCCCCATAAGTTTCATTAATTAATCTTAATGAAACCTGAATTGCATATTTCGAACATTCACCGCAGCAGAATAGTACGAACGCACTTGTATTACTGTGTTTCGGTTAGAAAGGTAAGGGGGCCGGTGAAATTACAGGCACATGAGACTTCACAACTTCACGTCTCAGGGTCGACAACTGTTGCAAACCACCATCGGCGGCGGTGACCACTAACCATCTGGTGGACCGTCTGCTTGTTTGTCGGCCCAAGTGGTAAAAAAAAAGCAGGTCATATCAAATCAGAAATGTCCTCTGGCATGGATAACTTGCATACTTACTACATACCTACTTGTTAGAAATTAAGGGAACAGTTTGATATGATAATACATTTTATCAGCTATTAATAGGCGAAGAGAAATAATGATATTTAGAGGTGCTTTACAGAATCATCGGTATGGAGGAATTGGATTTAATGTAAACTAGAAATTTTTATACACCAAAGACAATAAAAAAGTGTAAGGTAACTGTCTAAGGTACAATTAAATTTGCCATAAATGGATTTATTTTATTTCTTTCTTTCTCCTTAATATTACAGTATTATTTCCTTAGGGAGTACGACTTCAGCAACCTTACCCTATATGGTATATTAAGTATATTCGGGAGTATAAGTACATTGCGAATAACCTTAATGTTAATATTAAGGTCTTATATTTTCAGGGGCCTATTTTGGCATCGCATTTTTAAACGCCCTAGTACGAAAAATATGTACATTTAATATTATGTAAGCTGTAAAATCTTCTTTTTAATCGACTTCAAAAAAAGGTTCTCAATTCAACTGTATGTTTTTTTTTGTATGTTTGTTACGCGATTACTCCGCAAATTATGAATTGTTCTTATTTTTTTTTTTCGTTTGGTAGGTTGTACTTCAGAGGTGGCCCCGTATATATTTTATCAAGTTTCCATAAGTAAGTTTTGTAATTTTCAAAAGTATGGTGGAATCCTACACCAAAAAAGATATAAATGAGAAAATCTTTTTTTACAAAATAAAACCGACTTCAAAACTAAAAAGTGTTTGTAACCCATATGAGGATATCTCGGTAGCCATATACAGTACAGAAGGCATTTGTGACCGCCTATTGACATTTACAATATCAGGGGCATCGCCAATGCATTGTCGTCCCTGAGACGTGAAGATGGTAAGTGTCATGTGTAGTAATTTCACCCCCTTACCTAAACGAAACATATTAATACAAGTGTACTACTGCTTATGGCGGCAATGAGTAAGGTTGTACTTCCCCGGATGAACTCTGCACAAGCATCTCTACTACTACTTAAGTATTTTATCGGGCCAGTTGGCTTGGTGATTGGAGGCCCTGACTGCCACGTCGTATGTAGTGGGATCGCGTCCCACCCGGGCGGAATTGGGTAAGGTTAACTACTCTAGTACTCTAATGGAAAACTCTATGGCAGGTTTGTAGATTTTACTTACTGCACTGTTGGTATACTGTGATGAATGATAGAATGTAAACGCTGTTCTAATAAATTAAAAAATTATATCTGATTCAAACGTTTACATACCAAGGTTAAGAAAGGCTAGTTCTTCTGGTTTTTTCAAAGATTCCAGTTGTCCGTCTAAGGAGTCTCCAGACATACCAATACTGATTTCAAAATGAATTTTTTTATCAGCCAGACTGTCGTTAATGACGTCAACATTGAAAATGCTACAGAATAAGAAAAATTCTTCATGTTTCTCAAATTTGGCCTCACTAATTGGAGGAACAGGTGCTACTTCCACTTCTGGCGGAGGACATTCAACGCTGTCCTTCATTTCTGTGTGTATGGATATTAGAAGCCTGAAAAGCCAGTTATCATTATTTGCCATACTTGTACAGTTTTACATATGGTGAAATAATTATATAACTTGGAAAATTTCAGATAAAACGAAAGAACGAAAAAATTTAAAAATAAAACTGCTCATGAAGTTGCTTTGAATTTTGACCATATCATGGTCTGTATAATATAATACATTATGGTTTATACATAATACATTATGGTTTATACATAATACATTATGGTTTATACATAATACATTCTCATGGACTTGGATCAAAGTATACCTTGCTCTGTAAGCTACGCCTTCTCCTATTCCGCTGTTTAGTTCCCTGTTTTGGCCTTGCAAACTTTCGTCTCTGGTGGACCCATAGAGATATACGTAGCTTGGCCCAAATGTAGGAAGGAAACCTGTCAGAAAATAAATAGCTTTTAAGTAGGTTATTACTGATCGCTGTCAGATAAGTCCACTCATTACGTGATTAATTCCTTCATTCTTAAAATGTTATAATGCCAATATTTTAATGTAAAATTGAGGCCTGCATAAGTAATAACAAGATTATTACTTATGCAGTAAGAATGTAGAAAGGAATTATGCAGAAAGTATGATGTAACAAAATTTACAGGCATATTTAATTAGGATGTTAGATCGAAACGACTTGCGTTGAATGTTAACAAGGATATGTATTTGTTTTTTTACGGATTCAATTTATTAAAATAATATATTGAAGTTGTACGGGATATTACCTCTTTCCCCATCATGAGAAATATCCTTCAGATCAATAAAATGGGTTCCTATTATGTTGGACTTGGCAGCGTTGTCCTTGAGCTGAATTTTGATGCGCGAAGTAAGTGGTGGGAACATGTCATTAAACACAATCTGCTCGTTCCAAACAGGGGCAGCAGTATTTTTCTGGACTGTTGTGCAACCCTGAATATCCAGACAAACGAATTAGTATGTACTAAAACAAGTGCTTATAATTATATAACTGAAACTTTTAGCAAATCATTTTAATTATTTTCCGTATAATTGAAATCCGGAATAGTTTATACGAATAAAACAATACAAAACCCTTATCCATCTGGGAACACCATAAATAAACATATTCTTGACAACTATTAATCTAAAACAGAATTCTCAAACTGTTCAATGTATAGAAAGTGTAAGTAAGAATAGTGTATCTGTAGATGTGGCAGATTTATTAAATGCATAGAAAACTCACCGTCATCCCAGCAAAGCTCACTTGCACGTAAGGGTCAACTAGGTTTTGGGTATCTCTAGTAATAGCCATCTTTACTTTTGCTATAAGGGAGTAGTTCATTCTAGGCAATCCGTCGGCTTTGTAAATTTTTACAAAGATCTTGCTACGCTGTCGAACAGTTCCCATTCCAACGGGCACAAGTAAGTTTCTGGAAAAGGGGAGTTAGGCTTAATAGGTATTGCCTAATATGATATTACCCCTTAAAATGTTGAAGAATGAGGGAATTATGGTCATTGTCTACTGACTGTTACCTGATGAGCAAATTTTTTTAAAGAAGAAAATTCATCGTTTTGACCATCTCGCTGCTCCCACTCTCCACCTAGAAGTCGTCCATTAATCACGTGATGTTTTTAGCAACTTTTTGACCTCCTCCTCTTGATATGTCAAGTTAGGCTTGAAAGGAAGAGTAGGGGACTCCTTGATTAATGGACGATCCCCTTCCTATCATGTCGGGCCTCCTTAATCTCTTAAGTAGTAGTTTAACTCACGCATCAATATCATCCTCATCATAATCGCTTCGTGCTGGCACTTTGATGGTGTCACCTATGCCCCCAATATGTATGTTGCACTTGAGATACCCTTTGGGCCCGTCTTCCGGGTTTTCAGGGTCGATCAGTAGCGCCCATTTATGATAGAACTGGTGATCTGTGGACAAACGTTTTTTAGCTTAAAGCTACAAATATGGATCGCCAAAATCTGCGAACGCTACATTGAAACTTGTAAGGGATAAATGTAATCTGTTGGTTTACAAAATAATCCATCAGACTTTTTAGATGATCTCCAATCGCTCCAGCTGGTCGATTGAAGTAATAAAGATGCCGTTCTAAAGCAGGGTAAAGATTAAATACAGTTTGTTGTTAAAATTATGACAATATCTGTTTATCTAAAATCAATTTTAAAGTATTTTACGCATCGCAGTTTAGTTATTACGTATTCGCAAGCTTATTATTTTTTTATTTGTTAACGTCTAGAATGGCCAAATTAATTTACGTTTTTAAAAATCTGCACCGTTGTGCTGATGAACATCCTAAAATTAACATATCTTGCATTGTGCCAATCGATATTGTACTGTATTACGCCTCGGGGAGCTAGCAAATCAACTATTACTAATACTAATGAACGTGGCAATATGTGAACTGTTGGTGTGTCTTATAAATAAATAAATAAATTATAAACCTCGAACGTGCACCGAGAGCCGTCGTCATAGTACATATGTTATTTTCTTCCATTCTTATATCCTATAGTAGACCTGTATTCAAGGGCTGATGTACTTTCAGTTCGACAACTCTTTATTTTACAAACCGTCATTAAAACTCACTCAATTTTAAAATGTTCCCCCTGATTAACTAAAGAAATATATATATTAACTAGTTGTCTCCTGTGGTTTCACCCGCGTCGAATGGTATCAGTCCCATCCCGATATGATCAGTAGTTGTGAGGTATAAGAAAAATAGGGTTCCTTTGATGTGAGTCAAATCAGTCAGTGTGAGTTTCTTTATATATAGATAGACTAGCCGTCCACCGCGGTTTCACCCGCGTTTCCGGGGTATTTTACATTTTCTCGTGATAAAAAGTATCCTATATGTTATTCCAAGGTATGCTCCATCTACATATGTGCCAAATTTCATTCAAATCCGTTTGGTAGTTTTTGCGTGAAAGAGTAAAAAACATCCATGCATAATAAAAGTACAATCACTTGTATATATGTACTTGAACTGCTTAAAATAAACCGTAACTAAGATATTTATATATTGGTTGGTTCCAGTTTGAAACAAATCATAGTGACAATAGTAGGTAAGCTAGAGGTGCAATTATTTGACAAAAAATTTAAAACAAACAATTCGGCAAAACATCCAAACAAGTATGAAAAAAAAAACACAGTATAACTCGAGGAGCATCCGTTTATTTGGAACACATATCTGCCTTTAGTCTAGGAGAAATTTGAGCATTTCTACGTGTAGCCAAATGAAAGTTGTTGCTTAAAATACACAGCAACGAACACGAAATGAAACTCGAAGGCTTGTAACTACATTTCATTCGTTCGGAACAATACGAAAAAATTGTTGTCGATATTCGAGTAGTACCGTAGTTACCGAAATGATGTAGAACGACGATGTTGACGTCACATGGTACATTCACTGCCTTAAAACTCATTTTCAACAATTCAGTCTAGATTCACCAATAGGAAAACTAAAATTTTAAAATAGTTTTTACGTGAATACACAGGTGATGAAAATAAACAGTTGCTAATTTCATTCAGAATGGTCATTACATTTTGGTTTTGTAGTATTCAAATGAAATCTGAATAATCGGGGACCATAGGCTGAAATATTTATAGTATTTATATAACAACTTTAATATTATTTTCTTATGGGTTGAATTTCTTTCGCTTGAACATGTTGTATGATACAAATGATTGACATTTATAATAAATGATAAAACGGGGTGTAAGGACGTAACAACTGTTTGCCTTTTTTAAATTGTAAGTTGCTGTGTATTTTGTATCGTTTATAAAAAGAAAAAAACAAAAAATAATAAAAGGTTTTGAGCGGCTGCTCGGGCCGCCCTGACTGACAACAACACTATGATGTCGATCGAGGGGGGCGATGCAACGGCGTGGAAGGCGGCCTCGTCCTTCTGTGACGCTGTACTGTCACAGAAGGAGGCGGCGGAGCGGGAGTGGGAGGACGATATCAACTCGGCCCCGCTCCGTCGCCGGAGGTGCGGCAGGCGGCGTCTGGCCTTCGCGGCCCGGATGCCGCCGTAAGCCGAGGACTGCGGGTGGTGGATCGGGGCCGATCCGCCACCTGCACTAAAGGTCCCAAGCTGGAGGCGCCCATAGTTCCTTGGCCGCCTCGGCGAAGGGGCGGGGAAGGCATGACAAACCCCGCCCAGAGAAGGGCTCGCCCCGTAAGGGCGAGCGACGCCGACGGGGCAGGCGGTCGTAGGACTCGTCTGGTCCCGCAGCCCCGTCAACGGCGGAGAAGGAACTCGAGGGGTTTTAGTGGGAAGGCTTCCCGGTCCCATCCCATTAGGGGAAGGGGTCGGGGAGAGAGTCCCACATAACCACCGCGCCTGTCCCAGGGCGGTGGTATGCGCAACGCATTTCCCCTCGTAAAAAAAAAGGGTTACTAGTTCCAAGTTTCAAGCTCTGAGCACACAAGCGGGCTATTGTGGTGCGGCACTCACTAAATTGTGCACCTGCTCTAGGTGACGTAGTCAGTAATTATTAGGCCGTTGTTGATTGGACATATACCTGCATGTCACAAGCGGTGAAAATTCAGAGCGTAGTACAATTTTAAAACACCATAGCGTAGACTTCCTCGCTCATTCGAAAGAGGCCAAGGAATATCGTGTTTTTAGTGCAATGACCGAAAAATTCATTTGCAAGCGAAAACTGATTGTATTGTTTTAAAATTTTTTCATCAGAATAAAAGCTTTATGCCTCCGCGCTTTGTTTATTAGAGTCTCGTATGTGCAATAAAAAGCTTTATTGCAGATTTGTACAAATACGCTTTTTTAGTAGTATTCTGACAGAAGCTTTATTAAAAAAACGGTAACGACCATGCCGACTCGATTGATGCATGTAAAAAGTATTGCCGCAGGCTGCAGCAGATACACAAGGAGAAAATTGATGAATATTATTGTTTGAATTTGTATTGGTGGGAATCGATGCACCCCCGTTAGCTTTACACTAGCTTTTGATATTAGTTTACACAATGCCGCTACATGCAGATACTAGAAGGTTGCTTGTAATGTACATACGTTGTTAATTAATATTTCGCATTGCCAAACATCACAATATTCGCAGAACCCTACGGTTTTTTCACAGGGGTTCCGAGACTTTGCTGACACAACATTAAATACAGTAGTAGGCCGGACTTGCCACTTCAGACAATCGTATTCAAATGTCGGACATCAAACCAAATTTTAGTGTTTTATATTAATATTGTGTAAAGGATTTTTTTTTATTAAATGTTAAGTATCTTAATTCCAAATACTCGTAGTATTTTAATTTTTTCTATACTTACTAGTATTTATCAGTTTTGCAATCATCATCATCATCAGCCTTTCTCCGTCCACTGCTGCCATATACCTAATATATAATTTGATTTAACATAATCATTATCATAATAATTTAATTAAATGTTTGGAATTTAACTAAATAATAGTTATTTGTGTCATGGGACTAAAGTACATAAAGTAGGTATATATGTAGTATAAACTGTCAATGTTAATACATGATGCAATTGTAACAAAAAATAGGATGTTGATTAAAATTGTTTTAACGCTGCAAGCCGTTAATAGTAGTTATGTTAATACATGATGCAATTGTAACAAAAAATAGGATGTTGATTAAAATTGTTTTAACGCTGCAAGCCGTTAATAGTAGTTATGTTAATACATGATGCAATTGTAACAAAAAATAGGATGTTGATTAAAATTGTTTTAACGCTGCAAGCCGTTAATAGTAGTTATGTTAATACATGATGCAATTGTAACAAAAAATAGGATGTTGATTAAAATTGTTTTAACGCTGCAAGCCGTTAATAGTAGTTATGTTAATACATGATGCAATTGTAACAAAAAATAGGATGTTGATTAAAATTGTTTTAACGCTGCAAGCCGTTAATAGTAGTTATGTTAATACATGATGCAATTGTAACAAAAAAATAGGATGTTGATTAAAATTGTTTTAACGCTGCAAGCCGTTAATAGTAGTTATGTTAATACATGATGCAATTGTAACAAAAAATAGGATGTTGATTAAAATTGTTTTAACGCTGCAAGCCGTTAATAGTAGTTATGTTAATACATGATGCAATTGTAACAAAAAATAGGATGTTGATTAAAATTGCTTTAACGCTGCAAGCCTATAACGTTCAAATATAACTAAAACGTGTCGGGAAAGCTTTAGGCGCTATTTATATTATATGAGTAACGTTATTGCTCCAAGCTTCTAAGCCATAGTACCTTCAGGTGTTAGGAATTTGATTGAATGTTGCTAACTTTCTATAAACAAAGCCTAAAGTTGACAGATTAATATATAACATAGACAAAAACTTAATTAAGTACCATTTTCCTTTCTGTATTTGCAAAAAGCTTTAAACCCATATTCTAAGACGTTTCCTCGAAAATTCCTCGACTCCTCACTCCAAGATATTAGTATTCATAGTTGCAAAAATATCCTCCACTCGACGCTTTCCCTCACTTGAAGTGAGGAAACAACTGTCAACTTCAAGGTACGTCGGGATGAGCCTTAAGAAAGTTTATTGCTTATAAGCAGTTACTGAAGCTCATTATTTTATTTGATTAATAATTTATCTATAATGGAATGACGTTACTAATGACATGTTACCTTGACTACACTTCGATTCGACACCAGTCGGGATTGCTCGAGTTTTGGTCAAGTTATAACTTAGAATACCAATTTTGAGGATTCCTCGAGAAAATGCTTAGGGTTTCCTCAGTCGAGTTTGAGTGTAGTGTCGTATGAAGAAAAGTCTTAGAATATGGGTGTTAGTTTAGTATCTTTTGATGAGCTTTAGTGTCAATATCATTAAAAAAAATTGTTTTTTTTTGTATGATACTGGTCGAATTTTCATCACTACATAGTATAAAACAAAGTAGCTTTCTCTGTCCCTATATCCTTAGGTATGCTTAAATCTTTAAAACTACGCAACGGATTTTGATGTGGTTTTCTTTAATAGATAGAATTATTGAAGAGGAAGGTTTTTATGTAACAATAATTTTTCAATGAACAAATATATGACATACAAATGAAAAATATTATAAAGATTCTACGAATCGCACGCGGCTTTGTTATGAGTTTAATGTTATTATACAAGTCTCAACCTCTTTAGAGGTTAGGTATAGCATATTTAAATACAGTAATTACTGACATAATTGACTAATTGACAAATGATATAATTGTGTAGAAATCGCAATGGCATGTAAACATACCAACCATATATACTACTAGGCTAGGAAATCTAAACAAGGAACGGCGAGCAGCTCCTGAGATATGTCAGATCTGTTGTCAGCAAATTCTAAAATGGCGTGAAGGTAAAGGAAAATATATCATGGGTTAACGATTACAACCGACCAATGGTCTTATGAAAGAAATAAAAAGATCTAAGGAGTACGTTAATAAATAAATACCACCGCGCCCAATCTCCGAAGAAGTAAATGCTGTAGATACAGGCAGTATAGGACTCCTGTACTCACCTTTGATTTACCGCTGAAATTTTAATTCACTACGTGCCACAATGCTGAGCACATCGAGTCTACCGGTGATTCTTGTTTCCGATCCAACGATGCGTTTCTAAAGTACTTTGAATGAACTTTCTCAGCATTTCGTTGTTCAAAGTAAAATGCACGCTGAAACGAGACTCCTGAAATAGTTTGTGCATCGTGAAAACTTATGAGGCATTCATGTTTGTTGAAAATGTTAACGAGATATAAGAAGTTTTCGCCGCAGATAATTTCGTCATATGTTTGTAAAGTCGACAGACGGTTTCTCAACATTTTTGAACCCTTTGTACAGCTTCTAACTGTAGTAGGCATTTCAGGTCATAGATTGTATGGTGAAATTTCAAAGGTAGGTTTCCAGAATGTTACACAAAGGGATCGGAATCCAACATGCAAATCGCCCCCTCAAAGGCACTTGTTTAGGCACTTGGCAAGTGCAGAGTTCAGAGCGAGAGCAACAGAGGAACAACAACACCCTTTTGGAAATTTAAAGTCGACTGTAAAAAGCGACTGGTTTAAACTCTTTGCTGGACGTAACTAGAAGGTAACGAAGGAAACGTGACAAAAGGTTTTTATGATTTTGAACAGACCTCAAAGGGTTTAAGTTCGTAGGTTTTATGTATTTTTGCAAATTTCAAGTTCCTAAATTTGTCTACCATAACCTGTTTAATTTTAGAATTATCTTTCAGCCTTGCCTTACAGAATTTGAATGTTCCCGTATTTATATCGTGTCTATAATAGTATATAATAGATCAATTAAAATGGTATACTTCTCTATAATCTAAACAGATAAATAACTACCCAATAACGTACTTAAGAATACCGTATTATGCATACATTTTTCAAATGAACCTTGAGTTTTGCTAAATAAAGGGTAATCATACGTTGTGCTATATCTATAGTAATATATAAATCTGAAGAGTTTGTTTGGTTGAACGCGTTAATCTCGGGAACTAATGGTCCGAATTGAAAAATTATATTTGTGTTGAATAGTACATTTATCAAGGATGGATATATATAGGCTATATATCATCACGCTACAATTAATAGGAGCGGAGCATCAATGACAATATGGCAAAATCGGGATAAAACATATTCCTTTTGAGAGCTTGGGTGCGTTTGACAATTCACAATTACAGACCTCCGGAATGCGGGTGAAACCGCGGGGGACAACTTTCCTATATTTAAGGGGTCTTAATACGACTATTACTGTGGAATTTTTCCATGGAAATATTTTGCTCGACCATAATGTCTGGAATTGCTGATTTGTGAACAGCGAATTACAAATAAACTTGTAGGTATCAATTTTTCACGCAGGATAGTGTGTGGAAATGTATGGCAAAACCCTTAATCAGACAGAGATCCGAGTTTTTGAAAAACTACCTTATTATTAAAAAAATATTATTGTTTTCTAAAAACTAATCAATGGCCTTACCACGAATGAGATTCGAAATTTGGAATATGGAACATAAGAACATAACACGATGTTATTGAAGGTGATAAACAAACAAAACCTAGAAGAAATTTCCTAAGGCTACATTACAATTGAAGCTCGGCCACCAACTGTAATATACTTAGTTTAACCAAAATTAAACCTTCAGCCGTGACATGACATGGAGAAATAACTCAAAAATCAAACAAAACTGTATGAAATGTTTGCTTTAATCTTTTACAAGCGGATAAATAAATAACCGATATATTTTTAGTAAATATTTCGAGCAGCGACGTGAAATCAAACAGAATAGGCAATGCTTTTTAAATTCAAATGCATAGCAAGTTATTTATGAAATAAATGTTTAAAAAGAAAAAAAATGTTTAGTACCATTTTCTCTCCTTTTTATAATAGTTGTTTTTATTGTTTAGTCCTGTTACCTGTACCAGATGAGCTTTATCGTTATCAATAAAAACTATTGCGAAACAGTTAGTTTTTAGTAGCTATTGACGAGCTTAGGTGAAGGTTTGTTACCAATAAAATAATTTGGAAACAGTTATATGATTTTACCTGCAAATTCATATTTGCGGCTTAATATATACTTGTTTGGTGTTAATGATATTATGATTGATTTTCCCCATGTCTTTAACTTTGTTCAATAATAAATTAAAAAAAAAATGTTTTTCTTAAATTTTCACGCGCGATCGGGTTGAATTTCGACCAGTTCTGCGTGTAGTATGCGAGAAGAGATTTATTATTATCAACAAAAGAATTTGAATCCCATTTGTTTATTCTTTATTTTATGTTCAAACAACTCAACGTTTTCAGGAACGTGGATGCTTTTTGAAGTAAAACTTCTTTAGGCGCGACTAGGGAGTAACTCAGATGTTTTTTCTGACGGAAGTAACGTTCTAAAAAATAATGTATAGTTTATTTATGGGAGTAGTCTTACTATGCTTTGTGCATGTATAATATGTATATAATTTTCAGTTTTATATTATAATAATAGTTATTGCATTAGTTCATTTTAGTTTATGTTCTGTTACTTAAAAGTAATTATATTGACATTTTAATTGTTTTCTTCTGACGTCCGTTTTTTCTCATCAAGTACTCTAATGGCTATAGAAGGCAAACTTAAAATAAGGATCTAATCCACGTGTAGCTAGCTATATACATATATGTATGGGTAACACTGCGAATATACAAATGCTGTATAGTTACATTATGCATTGTTTACATGAATAACGTCTAACTGGGCCGAAACTATTAAAACCTCACATTTTGTAATAAATGATTTATTAATAAATTTTCTGACGATTGCGACATTCTATAATATTCAATAACAAGGTTATATTGACATGTACTGATCTAACCTTAAATGAAATGGTGGAGTCCCAGGAACCTTTTACTCTTTCTTCAATAAATAATCCATGAATATTTTTCGACTTCAATCAACAACGCGTTTTGGTACAACGATAGATGCTGTATTTTCAAGAAAAGTAGCAAATTTAGAAAGTATAATTTGCGTTTCACATTATAGTTACTACAAACCTATAATTTCATACATAAAAAATTATTATGACATTCAAGTATCTATTTCGAGTGAATAATATTAATATAACATTTGAATAGTCTTTGTAAAGCACATGAATAATAAAAAAAATAAATTATAAGATGATTAATCTTTTAATTTTATTAAGTTTTACTCAATCGCGCGTAAAGGTTACACGCACACACTTTTTTTGAAGTAAAAACTTTTTTTACCGGCGATGTGCACTTTTTTGGGACCTGACGTGACCTGATCGAAAATTCGTAAGACGTAAAAATGCATAACGTTAATGTTCAACTTTTCATTTCTGCCGGCACGCATTTATTTGCCTTTAATTTAATAGAACAAATATGGTCTCATCGGCTGAAAAAATAAACATTTACGTACAGTTTTGTAATGCTATGAAATATTTACAAAGTTTTTTGCAATCATCGGCCTACACTGAATAAACATGACAGATGCATGTTTTTTTTTATAGAAATACCGTTCAAATCCACCAACAAATATTAGTACAAAGAGTCCGTGCCATGCATATTTACGTTCTTTTAAATTTCTCGACTTCATCGAATATCATTATTAATTCTCGTAACTATGCTTCGAAATGGATACGTCCAACATTAGTTAAGTAACAATATGACATAACATGACACCGTTACGTCCCTCAGAGAGCTATGAATCATAAATTCATTATGAAGTCTTCAATGGACAATTTTTTTATGCTGCCAATATCCTAAATAGATGAGAATTATATATTCTTGTACTGCAATAAATAACATAGTTACAAGCTTTTCTTGGAAATGCGTAACTTATTTATAACATTAATTAAAAAGTAAAATATGAAGTTCCGACCTTAGTGAGTTAATAAACTTTTACCTTGTGAAAAATGTTCAACATTATTTTAGTCCACTGTTATAATGTTTTTATTATATGAGATCCTTTAAAAGACCTAGTTCTCAGATTCCGTTTGGAATTCAACGAATCACAGAATTTCCATTTTTGTATTGCTTTCGGGGACGTCTTTAAGCTATTGGAGGCTCTGGGGACTAGGATAAGAGGGCCCCTAAGACTACGCTATGAGAGCTCTAAGAGCGCGACACACCGATCCGATCTGAAGACACTATCGACGTCCAATGGGTTCCATTCCTTTCGGACCAGGGGGCACCATGAATCGCGGGGCCCTGAGCACTTGCCCAGAGTGCCTAATGGAAAAGAAGGACCTGATTGCCTTCCATTAAGATGTGTGGTGTGATAATGAAATTGAATTACGTACCTGGCTGTCTCCAGAGGGTACCAATGTCCACCATGAAGCATCCGACCGTCTTCTCGGGAGATAGAAATCGGCTAGGCTGTATTATCTGTAACAAACATCACTCTCATGGCGTCATGGCAATGTTGGTACATATTGATCCATATTACGAAAATTTTAACTATCGGTATCGATACGTATCGATCGTTAGCTGACCAGATCTCGTACCTACTATGTTTACCTGATATCTGAAGTAAAAAGTAAGAACTTGTGCTACTTAAAAAAAATTATACTTACTATACTTATATTATAAACATGTTTTGTTTGCATCTAGACAAAGAACTAACTGGTACACACATTTAGTTGAATTGAACCCACGTTTATATGTATAAGTCGCGGTGTTGCGGATAGCGTCTTGTTTTAAAACTGGATAATATTTTGGTAAGAATTTGTCAATATATTTAAAATTTACATTTTATATCTGCAATCTAGAAACAAATCTAAGCTAATATCATTGTGAAGATATCTACATCTAATATTAATTATAACCCGTTCCGAGTCAACGATATGTACCGAGATACATAGGTTGTAATTTGACAACCAATCCAGCTCGAATTTTAATCTGCTTTATTTTTTAAGTTGATCTCCATATTATGCTTTATACCCCTTTCCACTATCGTTATTGTTTCTTAGAGAGTTCTTGGGATTGAGTGACAACCAAAATCGATTATAAATTTTTATTGTGAATAAAAATAATGAGTCAAACTTCTGTCATGGTGGACATGGCTCTTTGCCTACTTTATCCCGCCGCTTATGCTTATTGTCTTAAATATATGTTTTTGTGTTTTCATAATTTTGAAGCCAATTTCTGCCTATTAGGTATATTGACAAATTCTTACCTCAAGTGAAACCTAATAAGTACAAATAATAGTCTGTGATTTTTATAAATAGTTTAGTTTAGTTTTTAAGTGTATTTTTCCTTTTACTTTGCAACCCAACAGTACAACTAATTGGCGGTGTCAATATGACATTTGTACAAAGTGTAACAAAAATGATGTCATAGAAGTGAGGACATGTTAAAAATGTTAATGTAGGATAGCCACTTCAATTCTTTTTCTCGTCAAATTCAAGAAGATGTTTTTTGAATAGTTTATTTTCCGAGAATTACTGAAAATATTTGCACTTAGAAACTATAAAAGTACCATTCATTTTTTTATCTATGACAATGACAATGCAATCCTAAAAACACTGCAGCTGAAATAAACATAACCCTGTTTATTCTTAGAAGTACAAGCTGGATAATTAAACACAATATTTTTTTTAATACATAGCTCGGCATCTCATTCGATCTGCTTATATAGGTTGAATACATTGTACGTAGGGCTTAGTAAGTTCTTTTTTTTTCAAATAAACTTACCGTGAGGGTGATATTTTTATCGAGCAGCGTAATCGGTGGCTGGTGGAAGTTGAATTCGAAGTGCTGTGGACAAAAGAAAGTATAATTTAAAAAGCTGTAAAAAGAAAACACTTGCGCTTATAACGCTGGGTATTATGATCAGCCATAACCCATATAAGTTTTCGATAACGCCGGTGCAACTCGGTTTTCACAAAAATTACCTCTTTAACTAATAACTTCAGTAACTTTAAATTTGACCTTCATAAGAGCCCTCCGCTGGCCTGTACTGAATAAATGCTTTTAATTTTTTTGTTTTTTTTAAAGCTGTGTATATCGAAAAGGGATCCCAAAATTGAAAAATGTTTTTTTTCAAAACCGTAATATTTTTGAAAAATTCAACACCTACAATGGCTTTACTAAACATTTTTTTATAACAAGTCAACAAAGTGTCTCTGCATGGTCATGGCGAAACTATAAGAATTCTTTGCTGACCACAGAACCCTAAAAATATCTAGCTAACCATTTAAAGAATATTGTTAATATAAATTAAAAATATATATTCAAAAAGCCATTAATTGGTTCTATGACTCTTATACCGGTGCGAAATCTTGCACATACTGAGAAGACTGGAAATATACTTGGCAGGTTTATAAACGTAACATTTTTATATTAAACAAAGCTCTCCAGGTGTTAGTGGGGAGAAACCGACCTCCCAGATAATACCGAATAAAAGAAATCTAAAACTTAACCAATTACGAATTCCCGTTGCTGCCCTTCATTGTTTTTCATATTTCCCAGTGTTTTTGTTTCGCATATTTTCCCAATTATGCACACCTACTGTTGGAATTCCGATCGCAACAACTTTATTGTCTGTTTACGCTGATGCTGTGGTATTTCCAGATTTTTTTACCGCTATCGTACTGGTGGTGTCCGACCGAATGCCTCAATCAAAAATGTTAAGCTATTTTACAGATTTAATTAATTACTGATTGTTCCCAGAATGCGATGCAATGCATCGTTGTCATAAATAAATGTTAAAATTTTATTAAAAAAAACAGCGTATGTCGCAAATACACACGATAGTAGTGAAATTTTTGTATTACAGGAAAACATTTGAAATATTCATCAATCACTTTTGAATAGCATAGATTGTGAATATCATTCATTTATTTTTCTTTACACAAAAAGGTTGCGCATTAAAATTACAAAGCCCTATCATAAAAAAAATCACTTCAAAAATTTACTAAGGTCTCATTTAAAAAAAGGAGGTGATATGGAATTGTCATTGTCAGAGTTACTCTAGATACAGTTTGAGGCACATCGTGAGAAGTATCCTTTAACGACTCGACAATGCATTGGAGATCCCCTATTCAAAAAGTATTAAATGCTGTAGAATATCAAACATTGCAAATTGAATTCAAAAGTCTATTTCTTAAAGATCATTTCTTATTCATGCTCAAAACAATATAAAGTGCACGGATTTATACCGATGTCATTTGTTTTTTTGTCACGGTTATTCTCGAGATGGATTTATGCAATTATCCTTTTGGACAATAATAAAATTGCTGGAAGCGTCTTGTTACGTTTTATTAAAGGACTCAAGAAAATAAATCCGATCGGACATGACTGTTTCTCCTACTTTTATATTCATATTTTACAAAAAAAAACTCGTTATCTGTTCATTGCATAATATGAACTTCATCTGAAGTGGATTGCAATGCTCAGACATTACAAATTGAAAAGTGACTTTTTTTGTTACAACAAAGCAATCTAATTGCTTTTCTGTTAACGAATAGATCATAGACATTTGCTTTCTTTTCCTTTTTATTCTGAGACCGCGCTTGAAACCGAGGCGTACTTACGAAGTCAATTTTTATTGTTTACTAGATACTTGTAGGAGACGGGGAGGAACAGTTACAAAAAATAAATAGTTGAAAAATTCACAAAGGACTTGTAGGAACAAGTACACTACGTTATGAGGAAATATTAGTAAGCAGATGCTTTTGTAAAAGTTTTTACGAAACCTAAATACCAATTAATTACTACAATTAGAATTAATAAAAGTGTTTAAGTGCCTCAGACATTTTGACCTTCTTATTTATGCCCAGTCTCCGTTAACATTTTATTGTTATACCACTAAGGTGAGAACCATTACCGTCCCTGTAACTGTTTCACACCCGTCATTAAAAACCCTATATTACAATCATGGAAGAACCACATCAGGAAACTAATTCATAGTTTTTAACGGAAGTCTAACACTAAAGGGGGTTATTTAAGTGGGGGGTCAGCGCGTACGGCGATAGACTGTTGCATTGAATCATTAATACCTAATAATAGGGCTGATTTACACATACACGAAGCTCAAGTGATATGAGTTTCCATTACCAGTGTACGGTGCAACTGTACATTCTTTTAAGTCCGCATTTATACGCAACACACGCGATTCAATCCATAATTAGTTTTGTTCGTGTTCGGTCGGTTTGCTAGCACGCCGCATGTTCTCACTACCAAACAAGTGGTAGACTGTAATTACTTCATTTATTCTTAAAGGTGTCGTAGAATTATATCTATCTATCAAATCTAATACCTTTAAACGAGCAATTCTGGTATATACATAATAAGGATCTCGGATACGGCTCCAACGATTTTCATGAAATTTAGTATGCAGGGGTTTCGGAGGCGTTAAATCGATCTACCTAGGATTTATTTTCAGAAAATGACGTTTTATCCGTGTTTTTAGGCAATGAAAACTGCTACAATGTCATTAGAAGGTAAGGTTTTCAAGTTACATCTTTTGTAAGAAATACTGTTATTGGGAGCCCTTTATGATCGCATATAATTCGTATCTAGGTATATATGACAGTGCTTTAAAAAAGAGAATACGGTAGAAGTCATGTTAGTAAAGAAATCCCGAGTAATGCTCGGCCATCCAAGTACTAATTATAGTAACATACGTTTTCTATTACTTGTTACGGAAATTTAAATAGTGCAGTATACACACATAATCCTTTCACTAAGCTCAAATTTTAATGAGGAAGGGCCGAGAGCAGCAATAATATTACCGCATATTGCACTAAGCTTTACGCTACCCCAATAAACTAAGGATTTATTTTTCAAGAACGTTTTCTGTTGGCTAATTTGAATTCAATATATTTAATCCAATAATAGCAACGACTTCAGAGATGTGTAAAAATAAGTGAAATACGTGAAAAAATATACTTTATTTGGAAGAAGTGAAGAACCATTACTATTGATCCGTTTTGTAAATACTGGTGAAAATTTAAGATTGGCAGTTCCAGTAAAACAGCTAAAGTAACAATTGATCAGTTATTATATACAAATATATTATATAATCGTCTGTTAACCCACCTAATGGACAATTTATCGGTTCAGCTGTAGCTTTTAACTAATAGACACTTTGATAACTTTTAAATTATTATTTTACTTTTAACTTACTAATTAAATAAAAATGTTTCTCGCCAGTAAGGGATATTCAGCAGCATCGACCTTCATAAGTGCTGGAGTGTATATCCAAAAGTCTTTGACTTTCTTAATTTTTTTTGCTGACAACTATATCTTTAATAATAATCCTTACCTGATCGTAAAGGGGCTCGTTGCTGCCTTCTACGACATCGGTAAATCTGCGGTCGTCGCCGACCTGCACGCAGACCGCGGGACCAATGTCCAGACCGATCAGCTTTTTCGCTTCAATCACTCTCACGCACACTTGGAAGTCCGCCGCCTTGAGCAGTGCGGGATTTTGGTTGATAAACTCATAATCCCTGGTAAACAGAATTGTATTGTAAAGTAAATTAGGTTCATTCAAAAAGTTGATCACGAAATATTTTACAGTTTGTGTATCATGGCGCCATACTTATTTTATATATCTCTTTTTCTCTCTTAGGTTTTTGGATAATATATGCATTGAAATTTCTGTCAATGGTCTCGGATCGGGATCAAAAATTTACATTAGCCGATAGATTTGTAAAATGTGGAAACGTAAATTGAATACTTGACTACCAATTAAGCGTTCTTCAAAAGAGCTCTTCTCTTTATTGTTTCAATACTGTACTATAAGGAAGTTTTTATCTAAAATGTATTATATTTCAATATTACTCACAAGTTTCTGCGTGAACTGGATGGGGCTAATAAATCAAGCTGCTCATTAGTCAGGTATCTTGGCCCCGGACCTATATGGTAGTACGGTCGTTTGGTAGTTCTAGGCGTAAGAAGTAATGTTTCATCTTCTATTTGAGTCGGCGGCTGGCTCTTGGGATAGCCAAATGCTCCTTTTATTGTGTCGAGGGTTGAAGCCATTAAACGCTCGCGTTCAGCCCTTCGGGCGCTCGTATTCTTCACTGCGCCCAAGGTTTTGCTGTCAAACATAAATGGTTAATTATTCGCATTTTCACAGTCAGCACTATTTTTGGGATAGTACAAAACTACGCAGGCTGAGTTCCCACGGGGAAAGATCCCACGAATTGTGGCGTGAGAGTCAAAGTATATAACCAACACGCCAGGCTATATACCGGTAAAAGTACATTACCTTTTCCATACTAATATTTACTCTGCATATATATATCTAAAAAGATCTTTTCTGTGTATATTATCTAATAAATCTAAAATAAAGCAATGTTACTTTACGTTAGGGATTTACAAGCCTATAGATATATATACACTGTTGATGGGTGGAGGTACATACCTTATTAACTTTTTCCCAGCAATCTTCATTTTGCGTACCTGAGACTCTTCTTCATCTGGTTCTATGTCTACCACCACTGAATGCAGATGTTTAGGCTGATTGACTTGCGCCGAAGTCGATGCACTTGAACCTAATCTTTTAGACTTAGTTATGACCGATGACACCAAAGCGCCAAAACTTGTTTCTTCTTCAGAGGTGGCAGGTGTGTTCGGCCTCAGTGTTTTTACTGGCATTATGTACTCCACAGTCATATCCACTTCCCCCTGGACAAAGAAAAGTTGGTGTAAATGAATAAATAAGCTGGGTAATAAAATGTAATATCTTGGCATCAATTCTTATGTGACATACTAAAGACGCGGTGTGTAATGTATCGGCAGTTGCTACGATATTGTACGGTTTTAAATAACACTTTAGATTGATTGTAATATGTTTAAATAAAGAGGAACAACCTGTGTTTGAACCTATTAAATTTTATTCATAACGAAGCTAATGTTACCATTCCTTGGAATTAAATTTAATGGAGATTTTGTTATATAAAATAAAGATTCCTCTGACGCACCATCATCACCTCAAAACTACTGAACATATCGAGATGGGACTGCTACCCACATTCCCGAGGGATGTAATACTTTCCCGGCACAAAAAGTATTCTATGTTACTTCTAATACCTTCAAGAATATGTGTACAAAGTTTCATAATGATCGGTTATGTAGTTTTCACATGAAAGCGTAAGAAACAAACTTACATTCACATTAATAATACTAGTAGGGATGTATAATTGAGGGCTAGATTAAATACTGAAGTAACAAGGAAATTATTATTACTTTGCCCTATTACAACACTTTCAAAGTGATCATCTTAATAACTTAGAACCTCTTAGGACCAAATTATTCTCAACAAGTTCCGATCACACAGTGTTAGTGAATATTTGTCAACTTTGAAATCTACAGCATGTATGTTTATAGACTTGACCAGTTTCGTGTGCATCATTAATACTAAGGAAATACAACTATGTCGACTCACGAAAGGATGGTTTTTTATAAATATAGATCTTACATCTTTGCCTGGTAGAATTTTTCATAGAGAGATATGTAAAATAATATTTTTAATATAAATAAACAATGAGAAAAAAAAACCCTTTATATAAATATAAAAAGATTCCTAAACGAGCTGTTATGTTAAGCTTATTCTAGTTGGAGTTTTATCGCTATTACCAAAAATTAAATGTCTAATTTGAAATTTCTGAAAATCACGCGGAGAAAGAAATTCAATATCAAAATTTTGATAGAAATCTACATTGTTTATTAATGAATATCGTAAGTGCGAATCGCGGTGCAACTTGCAGTTCCACCCTTTCATCTCTCAATTAATAGAAAACACGAACTTTTACAAAAGCCGGATCAACAGCGTCAACCTGTTGCAAGATCGTGAGTGCAAATGTAACGGCGCGGCGTCCTCCGTACTGTAATATGTGTCAGCAACACATAGCCTTTGAGAACCATTTAAATTTTCCATTGCATCCAATAATCACCGCAGTTTCTATACGCGTTAAGTATTTATTTTTCAAAATATTATATATACTTGTCTTTTAAAAGAAATTCACAAGTATTTTTTTTATAATAAAATTAATACTTTTATTGCGTGCCGAGAATGCAGGCAATGCTTTGATTTAAAATGCTCAAGCGTATTTGTACATTTTTTTGACGCTATCTATATCCAATGTTAATAATATTTTTAAAGTAGGTACTAGGTATATTTAAATGTCCCAGGTTCTGCTTAAAATTATTTTTAACTGAATTTTGTTCATTAAACATTAATTGGAAAATTTTAAAACCTGAATAATTCTGTGAAATATTGTTTGCCCATTGGCACGATACGTCTATCTAAAACGAAATCGGCGAGATTAAAGTTTTGCATAAGTAGTAACTTTTTCAATCAAGCTTTCATAGCGTAAATAACGACTTCAAGAATGTCTGTCTCATATAAACTAGACTGGTACTATGAAGTATTATTGTAACAAGTATTCGGCGCGTGCGATTCGAGTAAAATCTCCAAGTTTCGTCTGGTACTATTGATTCTCACGTTTTCGAGTTGATGAATATTTTTTTAATTACATATTTTAATACAAAAACATCTTTTTTTTATAAATTTTACTTTATGCTTCAAAAGTAGTCCCTATGGCAAGTTGTTCTGCCGCGGGAAAACAACCAGCAAAATTTCACGGTGTATAATTACATTAAATAATTATCTATCAGTTATAATTAATTCAGATTTTTAAGCTGCGAATTATTTTTTATACTACTGCCACTACTCAAATAGCTTGCACTGCATAACAAAGCCCGTTCATTAACAACTATGCTAACTCCTAGTTGTAGCATGTAGAGGATCTTAATACGCGACGAAACTCAAGGATTGAGTTAGTGTCATTTTCCTTACAGAATCGAGCCCCTGAGCGAGGGGAAATCTGATGCATTTCCACATAACAAAATGCATTTGTGCTAAAAATGTACGATGAAGTGATTCAATATTAAAAACTCTTTGAAAAAAAAATTATTGAATGCAATTCACCCGTACTTAGTACATATAGTAGTATTTATCCTGTAGAATTGTATCCTCCTTCAAAGAAAAACTTATGAACTTCCGTTTTAATTAGGAATTTGTTAAATAAAATCTCTTAAAATAATATTCTTTAAAATCTGAATACATTTTATACAAAACTAACATTGTGTCCGATTCTGACAATCTCAGTAACTCAATATTGTTGTCCAATGTTTCGTGGAAAACAAACATTATCAATACATAGCATTATCATTGTCAATACAACGCATTGTCAATAAGATGTAAAAAAAGAGCGCTACCTGCATTTTTTGCGTGGTTATTTTCAATTCCCAACGTATTTGTAATTCAGTAATTGACCGAGAAATTTCAATTTGATATGACAAAAACAATGAAACTTTTCAACAGTCAGTAAGCCAAACAAAAACACTAACACTGTTTGAAATTTCAGTTCCTATACACAAAAATGCATCCGTAATGCATTAGTACTGTACGAATTAACAATATCTCTCATCCAATAAAGGTAGCCCGGCTAAGCTGGAGTAGTTAATATGTTTGTAAATGGACGCGGCTATTAGCGACCCTCTGTGACTTAATTTAGTCACGATACGATACGATTATGCTTTTAGCTCGGATGCTAGTCCGTTTGAAACAGGATTGGTCACTTTGACACTGAATACATTATTACTAAATGGATGCACCATGCCCTAAGCCATTACACACGCAATGGAAAGCGCCTGTTTTTCACACTTTTATAGTGTAAAGATGCTTGAAGGTTTAACTGTAAATCTAAGAGTTTCTTTAAGTGCAAAATAAACTCATATTTTTTTTACATATTTAGTGACTGTGGTACCTCAATGAAAACATCGCCAGAAAACCATAGTAAGGTAAACAGTACTTTGAGGACAAAGACTAAATTTGGCTAAAGTCCAATTATAACATTCAGACTATCGTATTTCCCGATAATTGATAGTATATGAGTTGGCTATTAAATATCGAAAATCCACCCCAATTATAAGCTGCCTACGGCCTTACGGATAATCTACTTGATAAACTAGCTCGTTCCTAAATTAGTAACACAAAGTAACAAGTTCATGATACTAAAAAAAAAAAAAGGAATAAATGTTATGGTGTGAATAGGGTGTCAACCTGCTAAACGAATGAAGGAAATATTTAAAATATTTATTATTCGAAACATAATTACTCTGATAGGATTTCTCTCATGATGTAATAATGTGTTTAAAATTCGTTAGTCTAAAAACATTTTCATTACCTTGGCGCAGTTGCCCTTCTATTTAGGCTCAGAAACAAATTTTGATGTATCTTATATATAAAATTCTCGTGTCACAATGTTAGTTACCATACTCCTTCGAAATAGCTTGACCAATTTTTATGAAATTTAATATGCAAATTCAGTATGTCTGAGAATCGGCTGCTATCTATTTTTCATACCCTTAAATTATAAGGGTGACCCACCCCTAAATTTTATTTTTAATTTTTTCAACAATATATTTTATTTTATTATAATTTAGCATTAAAAAATACATACAACTTCAAATTTTCAATCTTCTACGATCAACCCCTGTTTTTTAATCCCGATTTTGAATGCAAGATGGCAATGGAATGTAATAATTGTAGTATGATAAATTTTCATGCATAGTTTATAATAAAGTAAATATAGCAAAACAACGTTTGCCGGGTCAGCTAGTTGTAATATAAATTTATGAATTTATTATTTATTAAACAGTTTAATGTATATATTTTAACTTTAACTATAAAGATCGAGGAACATATTGTTAGAGTACATAACGCAATGGGTAATTAAAAAGTTGCTGTGGCCCTTTACGGGACGTTTTTGGATGTGATGCTTATGATTTTTCTTTTCTATCAGAGATTATCACAGTTTTCAGATAATTTTAGACATTGATAAAACTTCGTGGGCCAACAATTTTAAAATTAATCTAAATAAAAAAAAATCAATGAACAATATTTTATGTCTTTAAGCTTTATTGGAATTGTTAAAAAAGCAGGACTTTTGTAATTTTAGCGTATTTGTAGGTAGGAGTTTGTTGGATGTTTTTATTCTAATTAAACTAGATTTTTTAAATTCTTTTGTAAGTTACATTTTACTGTTGAATAATAGGTTAGGGGAAAAAGTTCCTTCGCATTTTTTAAGAAAATTCAAAACATTTTTAGTATAGTTTATTTACATGTAACTAAAGTATGTAGGTACCATTTTGTTCGATAACTTTTTGCCATCTTGTAGGTAGGGACATGATCCCAATGCTATAGAAATTTTGGGACTTCTGATCAAAATACTGCGACAAGTCGTTTTGACAGTCCTCTCGTGATGTTAACCTGACACTGCCTAAAGAATTCTGAAACAGGTGGAAATCTGAAGGTGCAAGGTCAGGACTATACGGCGGATGCATTAATACCTCCCAGTCAAACTCTCTTAATTTTTGCTGAGTGGCTAAAGATGTGTGAGGTCTAGCGTTATCATGATGAAAAACCACACCCCTTCTGTTGATTAATTCCGGCCGCTTTCTCTCAACTTCTTGCTTTAATCTCATCAGTTGTTCGCAGTAGAGTTCAGAATCGATGGTCCTGCCTGTTGGTACAGCTCATAGTGAATAATGCCCTTCCAATCCCACCACACACACAGCATCACCTGTTGCGAGTTAACCCGGGTTTCGCCACAGTCTGTGAAGCCTGACCGGCCTTTGACCACGACCTTTTTCGCACGTTCTTGTCGTACGGGATCCACTTTTCATCACCAGTTATCAGCTTCTTCAAAAATGGTTCGGTTTCATTACGTCGTAATAAAGAATCACAAATGAGTACACGGTTCATTAGGTTTTCTTCAGTGAGCTCGTGAGGTACCCAAATATCTAGCTTTCTTGTGTATCCAGTTTTTTTCAAATGCGCCGAAACTGTTTTGTGGTCAATTCCCAGTTCTTCAGCTACGTCGTAACTACTGATATGCCGATCTTGCTCAACTTTTTCAAAAATGGCATCCATTTTATCCGTAATGGGGCGACCAGAGAAACGTGCATTTTTGACATCAAAATTTCCGAATTAAAAGCGCATAAACTAAATTTGTGCTACTCTCACAGACACTGCACTAGGTCCATAAACATCGCAAATTTTTTTCGCGGCTTGCGCTGCTTTTTTACCTTTTTTTGTATATATTTACCTAATTTGAATTTGGAATTATGTTCTTTAAAATTTAAACTTTCAATGATACCAAAACCAGCCAGATACAAATAGTATAGCCAAAGAGATTTTATTAAAAGTTCATACATACTATAATGCGAAAAGACTTTTTCCCCAACCTAATAGAACGATATAGATCCCATTATATTGCTAAAAAAGCAACTATTTAAAAAAATTACAATAACATTGGTGACGTCACTTTTTACACTTACTACTACATTTCTTTAATTTCAACTGTTTATTATTATCCTTTTAATCCGAAATCAATGATAGAAAAAGAAATTACATAAAAAAAAAAATAAAAAAAAATGCTGTTGAATTTCCTTTATTACTAATTCTAGTTCAGTAGACTTTATTAGTAAGACAAAAAAACCTCTGTAGTGGTCTTATAAATGTTTGCTTTTTTACAAGGAGAAAACAGCGTTCCATAATAAGGATTGAATTATGAAACGTCAATTTTACCGTACATAAACCATCTTATAACCACAGAGTAGTTTCTCCGAAACTTCAAAATTTTCCTTTGTCCAACTTGTCTCGCTGGGAAATCGGTCTTTGCGGAAAATCGTTTGAGAGTCTATTTTCACTTGAAGGTACATCAAGGTATCAAAAACTTCGTCAGTAAATATTTAATACTCGAACTCTGCGTTTCCACCCGTGTTCTTATGCAATGACCCTCAATCTTATTCTATGCATTAACTTGTCTTTGACAAAAGTTTAGAGGAGCTTTGCTTGTCCAATAATTTTGGAAAGTGCATATTTAACTTTACTAGTGTTCGACTGGTAGTAATTGCATAATCATTATTGAGATGAAAACATACCTACACGTATTTGCATAAAATAAAACTAATTGTGTCTACTAAAGCACACCACACAAAGTAAAACTAGCTACTAAATAATGATAAAATAATCAAAAATAGGGAGCATAGAATGTGCTATTTAACTACATATTTTATTTTTGCCTTTTTATATATAGAATCCAGAGAATATTACAGTGGATATATTAATTTATTTCTTAGGACTAATGATTACATTATCAGTGTAAAGCAGATGTTATGGTTAAGATTAGATATTTAAGTATTTATAGGTCTGTATATTAAGGTATTATTAAAATTGTGGCTACCTACTAGTACTGCGGGTTCACCCGCGTTCTAGAGACATAAGAAGCCATTCTTATCCACCCCGTTACCTATCCGAAAGTCAAATCGCTATCACGTTTATATTAGAGATAGCGTAGACAATGAATAGCATGTAACAATCTGTATTTTTTTTGTTGCCACAGAAATCACGTTCCAGTTTGCCCCCAGCCCGAGTGAAGCCTGGAACCCGCCTGTTGATACGCTTTCACTTTCAAGTATACTTTTATCACGCTAGAAAAACCCTGGCGCGTTGCCAGGGATGTCAATTGCTATTAATCCGGTAAAAGGAAAATGCTATTCAACAAGTTAGAATGCGTTTAACATTCGTGTCGTTTAAGTGACTTTAAGAACATTTCTTTCAAAAACTATTGGATAAATAATTTCATTAATAATTTAAGTACACGCTTTTTTACTTTTTGAAGGTGCTGCAGGCCGTAATAGACTGCAGTGACTGCTTGCCAGCTGGCAGGCTGTCAGTTTTTCATCATCCCAGCAATAAAAAGCAGTATTTGTTGTTCCCCAACGAACCTCAAAATAAATTGAATAGAAAACTAAATAGTTTTATTCCTTCATCTAATATACTTACTTATTAAATAAATTACTTTGTATATTTATTAGGATGGATCAGGCTTTTGCATGTGTCTATACATAATCATAAAGTGACTTTAACAACACACTATCCCGAGAAAAATAGTATCTGGCTAATGGCATCTGAATGTACATAAAAGTACCTCACTTTAAAAAAAGTAGATGATTATCATTCAATTATCCATTTCATATGTAACATAATTAAAATAGATATTCTATAGCATTTGTAGTCAGCGGAATACATGTTGTAATGTCCAGCAGTGTGTGCATAATCTTCAGGTCCCTCGAGCCAGTAACTATTGCAAATATTTTGTAAGGATTGACTGCTTGTCGATTTAAAACTACTATCAACATATTGCATATAAGACTTATTTACCTCTCGAAGCTTCACTATTATAACTTACATCATTATAAGTCTAAGGCGCCGTTAGTGATGGGCTCTGATGCAAGAACCTAGTAAAGTTAGAGTTTTTACATCCGATCCGCCCTTCTCAGTTTAGGTGGAAATTCTTCCTTGTAGTGTACATTTTATAGAAAACTTAGTTGCTCGGATTATACCATTTCATTGCGTCCTTTGCCTTCTATGTACTGTTCATTATTGTACGCACTTAACTTGTTCCCAATCATGCTACCCTCTAGGTTAAGTAGTTAGTTGTTGCAAGGTGTAAAGTGCAGTTGGTCATCGGTTTGCTCTTGAGTCACCACTTACTTATTAGAGATATCCGTCCCCCGCGGTTTTACCCGCGTTTCCGAGAGATATCACATTTTCCCGGTATAAAAAGTAGCCTATATGTTATTCCAGGATATGCTCTATCTATGTGCCAAGTTTCATCCATATCCGTTAAGTAGTTTTTGCGTGAAAGAGTAGCAAACATACTTACATGCAAATCTTTTCTCTTTATAATATTAAGTATAGTTGGAGTAGTAGTATTTGTCGCCCCTGTTACAAAATATTAAATCATAATAAATGTTTCATTATGTTGTGTTATATTTGATATTAGTTCATTAATTAGATGGGTGAACAAATAAACTCCTCATTATGCTGATAGCGCAAATACCGCCACCAGCAACAGTTAATGAGATGCCTGTTCAATCTATTTAGCTAAGCCGCACTCGTGGGCGCTGTTATCTAAATGCATCTAAATGAAATGGATTAATCCAGCATTCAATGCTAAGTTAAAGCCAGTCAAAGTTTGAACACGGATTTAAATGCTAAAAGGTTATTTTACACCCCAACATGTTTTTAAACTACGGACAGACGGACATGCGGAATAACGAAAATCTTCCTCGTTGATAAACAAATCCCTAACCATTGCTAAATATAGTAAATTAGGCAACCATCCCAGTCCGAACCCCGAACATTTTTCCTGTGGTAGCTTCAATCCGATGCAGGCAATAATCAGTTCCCTAACCGCGGACATGCACCATTCTATTAAAAGCTTTATCGTATTAGGGATAACGTCCTTTGACGCGACAGTGTCCTCGCATGCATAGAGCTCAGCAGAATTGAATAACGACGTGACGAGTTGAGAGATTCAATGACATAAATCCTGTCTGATTCCAAATAAATGTCGAAACATGCATCGTATTCCGCTTCAGTACTAGTAAAAGGCTTACTGTGCACGTCCGGTCCCTTTCACCCACCTCAATTAAATTTGTCATCGACGGGAGCTTTTAGTGACGTCACATACTAATGAATGTTTTGCAGGCATAATATGAAAATGCAATGGGTCTTGCTTTTGATAACTCTACGCTCTTTAGACGTATTAATGAAGGAAATACTATTGAATAGGACTTTCGAATGAGATGTTTCTCAATTTCTGTAATTTTTCAACATTTTCAGTGAGTATATAAACCGCTTATAATCAGTACAAAATAAATATTTGTTATATGGCAACTGGGACTTGGCTTGGGGGGATTACTGTAGCCGTCATTTATGAAAGGATATAATATAAGGCTTGGCTATTTAATATTTTTTAATATATAGTTTGCGTACGAACAAGTATCTCTATCTATTTGAATAGGTATCTAAATATGGAAAACTGCAAAACTCTGAACAATTTCATCTTTCTCGAAACTGGTGCTGGCAAAATCGCTGTTTTCCACGGCGTGAGACAGCTGCTTTTAAAAGACATTTTTACAGTAAGTAAGATACATAAGGAGGATACTTACAGTATACACATAGCACCTGTCTTTCTTCTCACATTTGAGGCAGTCGTTGACATGGATAATTCCTTCACCGACCACGAAGTGGAGACCATGTACTAAGTAGCCTACTAAGGTTAATTGATTGCTCCAATCGAAGGTGTACAGTTCCACAACCAATGCTTCTCCGAAGACAATGGGATCATCCAATTCCCACTCGAGGCGCTGCAACAATAATAAATGATGTACAATAGGGTATTTTACACCATGTAAGAAAAAATATAAAAATGCATATTTATGATAGGTTTTGAATATAGTAAACGAGAAACGTTAGTATTTATTTATAAAAATGCAATGTAAATTTTATAATTCTATTTTAAAAATCGTTTTTTTAATCTGTTTGTTAAATGTTTAAAACGCCATCCGCCATATTGGATTCCGACGTGACTTCACTCCGTTAGTAAACAATGTAGATGTTTGTTGTGCTTTGTGTTATTTTGAAAATTTACAAGGTATTATCACATTTGTGGACTTTTATCCTTTATTTTATTAAAATCGCATCATGGAAGACGGTTTTGTGAAAGCAGAAAGTACGAATCTACCAATTATAAATACATTGATGGTGGGAAAATGTGTTTCTCATTTTAATATAATTTGGCACTTGAATCCATAATTTGTGTGGTGTTTTACAGTTGTATTATTGCATTCAGGCACAAGACACCAATGATAAACATTATAACTCATTATTTTCACAAATCGTGTTGCTTGGTCTTTAGTAATTGTATTGTTTACTAACGAAGTGACGTCACGAGCCGAAACAGCATGGCGGTTAGCGTTTCCGCGCGAAAATTCAAAATCAAAAATAAAAAAATAGTTTTTTAGGCATTTTTCGGTTTTATAAAACTGAAATAAAATTTCTACTGGTTCATTACGATCTAAGGATTAATTTAAAACAGTTTTCAAAAAAAGGTGTAATACCCTATTCTATGTGATCGCAAAATCTACCAATAATTAGCCTGGACAGCAATTACACTTTTGGATTGTTATTTAATTGAGGTCGTACTGGATATGTAAGTAGTAAACACGTTATTTTATTTTATTTATTTTCAGGCTTACCTACAATTGTTTATATTAGGTTGGGGAAAAAGTCTTTTCGCATTATAGTATGTATGAACTTGTAATATAATAAATGTAATAAAATCTCTTTGGCTATACTATTTGTATCTGGCTGGTTTTGGTATCATTGAAAGTTTAAATTTTAAAGAACATGTTTCCAAATTCAAATTAGGAAAATTTGTGATTTTCAATTGTTTTTCGTACCGTCAAGATGAGTGATGATTTTTAAATTTTACTTAAAAAAGGTAAAAATGCAATGCAAGCCGCGAAAAAAATTTGCGATATTTATGGACCTAGTGCAGTGTCTGTGAGAGTAGCATAAATTTGGTTTAAGCGTTTTCAATCCGGAAATTCTGATGTCAAAAATGCACGTCTTTCTGGTCGCCCTATTACGGATAAAATGGATGCCATTTTTGAAAAAGTGGAGCAAGATCGGCATATCAGTAGTACCGTGTACTCATTTGTGATTCTTTATTACGACGTAATGAAACCGAACCATTTTTGAAGAAGCTGATAACTGGTGATGAAAAGTGGATCACGTACGACAAGAACGTGCGAAAAAGGTCGTGGTCAAATGCCGGTCAGGCTTCACAGACTGTGGCGAATCCCGGGTTAACTCGCAACAGGTGATGCTGTGTGAGTGGTGGGATTGGAAGGGCATTATTGATTATTAGCTGTTACCACCAGGCAGGACCATCGATTCTGAACTCTACTGCGAACAACTGATGAGATTAAAGCAAGAGAGAAAGGTTGAGAGAAAGCGGCCGGAATTAATCAACAGAAGGGGTGTGGTTTTTCATCATGACAACGCTAGACCTCACACATCTTTAGCCACTCAGCAAATATTAAAAGAGTTTGGCTGAGAGGTATTAATGCATCCGCCGTATAGTCCTGACCTTGCACCTTCAGATTTCCACCTGTTTCGGTCTCTTCAGAATTCTTTAGGCAGTGTCAGGTTAACATCACGAGAGGACTGCCAAAACCACTTGTCGCGGTATTTTGATCAGAAGTCCCAAATTTTCTAAAGCAATGGGATCATGTCCCTACCTAATAATAATAAACCTTTAATAATATAAATGTTTTGAATTTTCTTAAAAAATGCAATGGAACTTTTTCCCCAACCTATTATATACATTAAAATAAAGATACATTATATGTATATAAATGGGAATAACCGTGTAACAATTACTTAAGGTAAGCACCGCACAATTAAAGAACAGTTAGTCTAAATATATACTATTTATATATGTGTTACTATGTATGTGTGTACTAGTTATATGCTGTATTCCCTCTTTCATTGTGTAAATCTATTTATATAAAAGTATTATGTTGGTTTGTTTACGCTTCAAAAACTCAAAAAGTTCTGCACCGATCGAGCTGAAATTTTAGCATTATATATTATCCGCATCAAGGATTGTTTTTATCTATTTTTTGCATCAGTCACATATCCGCGACAGTCTTTGTTTTGTTTCTCATTTCTCAACCATTCAATCAACAATGTGCCATAGCGAAGCATGGCAGGGTACCGCTAGTTATGTATAAAATATCAAATGGTGTTTGCTCGTGCCGTTGGAGTAAGTTCATATGAGTGTGTCGGACATGTAATATTATCTGTAACAACTGCCTCAAACCACTCGCCAGTATCTCCCCTTGAGCCGTTTTTGTAATTGTTCGTGTAATTTCAATCTTATTCGAAATATTAAATGGTAATTTGAAGAAATCAATAATACACGATAAGTTATTCTTCTCAGTTCAGGGCTGACTTTCGGACCGGTGGTATGGTACTTTCAGTAACATTGGCCTTCATAAGTGCCTTCCGGCCTAAACTGAATTAATGGACTACGCTTTACAACACCAGGGCCAATGCGTTGTCGTCCCTGAGACGTGAAGTTGTTATTATGTGCGTTTCACCGGCCTTTTTTACCTTTCTAACCGTAAACTTCTCTACTCTACTCGTCGCTACTTCTCCGGATGAACTCTGCACTAAGAATTGTACTACTCAATTATGATCATAAGTGAGAAATACACTTGGCGTAAAGTTCTATATTTCCATTCGCTCCGTAATCCACCACGACGCGCGCCCGCGCCCGCGCCGTGCTGCGACGTGTGACTCCACAAAACACAAAATAAATGTCACTTGGAATAATTCTGTGTCCGATACCTTTTACGGTAATCCATTTAACTTTAGACGTTTAGACGCAAGCCGGTTCGCGTGACTAGAAATGACCATCGTTGTTTTATAAAACTTTCTAGGTACATCTCTCTTGCCCCATCTCACTTTCAAATTCGGACAATTGAATAAAACTATGATTCGTTGTTTGGATTTCGGAGATATAAATTCAGTATGACTCGTGCATATCAAATACGTAGAGTACTGCTAAATAAGTTAAGCACTCTGCTTGGATTCACTATGGAAGTTTACAAATCATATGTGAGTAAAAAGTCTATGAATAAAGCCTTTTGAATTACCAATCTTGCGCGCGAAGAACTAAAATATTTCTATTACTTTTTCGAAGAAATTACGTAAGAACTTGTTTCTCAGATCCTAAGTTATCTAGGGACTTTTATTACATCCTTTTTGATTTATATAAATAGTATGTATATATATAACATATAATAGTATATATAATATAGTAGTATATCTGCTGCTGCTCGTAGTAAAATACTATAGGACAAGAGGCTATGAAAATATGCAAACTAAACTACTTTGGCCGACTTAACATTATTTTATTGTTTGATTTTCCTAATAACAAAACTGCAGAAGAACTTCATTGAGTAACAAGTATAACTGATTTGTAGTATATAGTACTTGTTTTATGTTAGAAGAAATACAGTTTAATTAACGAGATCAAGATTGCACTCATCTATTTATATTTAGCTATCTGCATGCTACATGAGGTAAGGAGAAGCTTTATTTCACAATGGAAAAGGCGAACGATAAAAATTGCAGTTTCGAGTTCCTGCTCGCCAAGACGGAAACTGTTTTGTACTGAAAGTTAACACTGACTTGTTCATAATTTGACCGGGCACTTAGCACCATATTGTATATTTAAACTTATGTCAACTTAGTGTACTTGTTGTTGGAAATCCTAATAAAATAAAACTTAATGACCTAGCTTTTAAACTCGTCAAATTTTCTTGTTCTTCAAACAATGACATAAGCTAATTTTATTCTGTCTGGGGACTGTCTGGCCTACTGTGGTTTGCTTTCTGCGATGAACAGAAAAGTCTTATATCAACCTTCTTATGGCACTGATATCTATGGAAACGATGATACAGTTTTCCTTTTTAAAAAGTTATATGGCCACTCGCCTGTACTTATTTTCAGAGACAATCTGCATCTCTGCAACCAGAGCTTTTCAAAGGGCGTATTTCCTTTTTTAAATTGCATTAGTTACCCTAATTTTTAAGGGTAGAGGTAAATAAATTCTCTATTGACACATCATTGGGTACATACAAAAATTGCAACTATTACTATAATCTTCACTGTGCCAGCTGGTTTCAATAAAATTGCACAGTTGAGCACCTAATGCCTAAACTAGGCAAGTTAAGTATGTAAGCCTGTAGGCACACTAAGGCATAAGTCCTCTTCTCTCCGCCCGCGCCAGGTGAAACACATATAAAGGTGCATGCACTCTTTAGATAGAATAATATTCAGATAAAATCCTTTCCAGTAACTACAGACTGTACTATTTATTTTGATTTAAAGAAGTAGAGCAGTCAGTGTACAGCTTTTCCGTCTTTCTTTCTGCATCTTTCCTTTGCGAAAAGTAGTGCACTAGTTTTATTATGTTTCGGTAAAAGTGGTAAGGATCGGTGGGATTACAAGTACATGGGACTGAACAAATTCATTGCAAATGTACTTAGTATATGTGTATCTGTAACCACTAGCCTTTAGGTGGTCTTGCAGAGTAGTAGAGCTCTTAGTGCAGAGTTCGTCCGGGGAAGTACTACCACCGTACCCATTTCCGCCGTGAAGCAGTAGTGCAATTGTATTACTGTGTTTCGGTTGGAAAGGTAAGGGGGCCGGTGAAATTACAGGCACATGAGACTTAACAACTTCACGTCTCAGGGTCGACAACGCATTGGCGATGCTCCTAGTGTTGCAAATGTCCATAGGCGGCGGTGACCACTTACCATCAGGTGGACCGTCTGCTTGTTTGTCGGCCCAAGTGGCATAAAAAAAAAAAAGGTGGACAGTCTACTGTTTACATGATTAAATACTTTTAGCAACCTACTTTTAGACCGAAAGTAGCTTAGACTAGAGTAGAATACAGTAGAACAATTAGGTAGTTGTTAGGAACTTATTACATACAATCCTTGTATGTTATGTACATGTTTCTCGCATATTATTATTATGGGGCCACTTATAGGCAGTCTTACAGCTCGTGTTTGATGAAGCCATTCCACTAAAACTTTCTCTAATATATCAAATTTGTTTTTTCTCTGCACTCCTCCCAGTCTGTATTATTCTTTAATTTCTTCTTTACTCTTTAAAATGGTACGTAATGTAGCAATTGGTCACTCAAGATCAGCAGCTAACTGTGTTTGATTTTAGGTTTGTGATTTTTCATCAAAGAATTTCAATGTGTAATTTTTTTTTAAGTGACAACGCCTTTCGCTTAATTGAAGACATTTTGCATAAAACAAATGATAAATGATCAACACTGACGCGATGCGACATAGCACTCGTGCGGCATGTAGGCGTATTAAACGGGATGAAGAATCGTATTAAGCGTTAAGAAATGTATGAGAACATGTCTCAAGTTGTAGGGACTGGCCGTAGAATCGTTTTAAGCGTGATCGTGTTAAGCGGGTTCTACTGTACTTTTGAACCAGGTAACTCACAGAATAATGTAATTTTGTAAGCCTCTACTTGTTTAAAGAAATAACCTCATCCAACATTGAATATCGTCCCCGACTATGTTTCGATTGATGTCATCTGCAATATTTTGTTTGATGCCCATTTAAATATTCAGTACCTGGATGCCCGAGCCTTGCTCGTTATTTTTTTTTGGTAAATTATGTAAAGTTGATTATTGGCTTAGTGTTACTTAACAACGCCATCTACTGGAATAGCTTTAATGTTGTTGTGTCGTTAAAACAGTTAATGTCAGGAAGTCATTTTTTTCAGGTTATGTTTAAGTCAATTATTGATAAAGTTGATCATTGAAAACACGGATAAAACGACATTTTTTGAAAATGAATCCTAGCTAGATCGATTTATCGCCCCCGAAAACCCCTGCATACGAAATTTCATGAAAATCGTTGGAGCCGTTTCCGTGATCCTAACTATATATATACAAGAATTGCTCGTTTAAAGGTATTAGATAGATTAGATGGGGTGGTGTTCTGTGTACATCCACAGCTTCGACGCACATCCAATTTATTATGGCTTGATGTGAAATATGTTGTGTAATTGAAGAGTTCAGATCTAGCATTTGTAGCGATCTATTTCGACACAATTGGAACAAATGGCAGATATCATACTGCTTTTCAATGTCATTTTTCAGCTTCAATACCAACTTTTAACATAATTTATCTGTTTTGGTATTTTAATTTTATAAGCTACTAGCTGTATTCAATGATTGAGAAATGAGAAACAAAACAAAGACGTGAAGACAATGCAAAAAGTCGATAAAAACAATCCTTCATGCTGATTATATATCGTGCTAAAATTTCAGATCATTCGGTGCAGAACTTTTTGAGTTTTTGAAGCGTACACAAACCAACATAATATTTATATATGTATATATAGATTCTTTCAGTGTTTCGGGGGGAAAAGTATTCTATGCGTAGTTACGACAAAGTCGAATTCTGTTGGTCATGATTCGTAATTAAGTTATAAATATCCAAAAGTTAACATTTTAATATGAGTATGATTTAATTTAGACTTTAGGTATGACTGGTATGAGTCTGAGGAATGGAGCAAAAAATACTGTTTTATGAATCATTCATTAAAGTATCATAGATATAAAGATCGACTACAAGTTGAATGTTTAAACATTGTGTGTACAATAGGAAACCGTACTTATGTAACGCTAATTAAGAACACATTTTAAATGGCAAACTTCTTCAGTTACACCGTGCGATACAATCGTACCTGCAACGTGCTGGAACCTATACAAACTCACAACATGTCGAGACAAACTTGGGGAGTGAAGTTCGTCAGTGGCGAAACGTATTCAGACGCCTATATCTCCTGAGACAATTGTCACTCAACAAAAAAGCTGTAAAACTTTTCCTAGTAACATTAGTTTAGTGTAGAACTGTATATCTGTTTTTAAAGGATATTGTGTAATTAGCTGAACTATTTAACACATATTCAATACGATTCTCATTGCAGCACCTATTTGGTTTTGTATTTAATGGCAATCCCTAATTTAAGTTTGATTACCTACCCGCTTAATTAATTTTTAGTAACTAGTTGCAGGTTTCTGTATCCATTTAGCTCCCCCCCCATAAGAAGTTTCCTTCAAAGACAATATTTGTAATCAAATCATACTAACCTCTTCGACGATGAGATGTTCTGAATCATCGTGAATCTGTTGCGAAAACTGCGCGGAACCTGTAACAAACAAAATTAAGGATTAAGCAATTTACTTACTATTTATCTTACTCATTGATAAAAATATTAGGAGTTATATTAAATGAAGAATCTTAATTTGCATGTGTATTAACAATATTTTTATTATTTCTAGTAATGGGGTCTACAATGAATATCGAAAAGTGGAAGAAATGGCTACGGTAATAAGGATGTCATATAAATGATATTAAGTATGTTAATATCTTATTATATATCTATATTTTTATAAAGAATAGTGTATTTCTCATTTAAGTGACTAGAAGAAGACAATTTTTCATTACATTTTAAAGTCTAAGAACTCTTGACCCATACTATTTTATACTGAATTATTGTAAGATTATGTCACATTGCTTTTTATAACTTAACCATTGCTCAGCTCGCATTGTTTTAGTTGAGACTTGAGAAAAGTGTTATATATAACGGGTTGACAGGAAAGGTTAAGCGAAGCGGTCTAGGCAATTGTCATCCCTCGTGGGCGTGTTGTACCAGGAACGTTAAAATAATACCACGTGTGCAATTAATAGCAATCACTCATTTTATTCCAATACACTTACACACAAAATATAGCCTGATTGAGTGTGAAAACACAAGATGGATTATGGACCAATAGGTTAGAACGCGTGCACCTCTTGCGCTGTCCGTCTAATGCTTGACCGACGTCACCGCGTAGGCGCAGACTTGCTACTCTATTCGGGGTTACCCGCTCATATTTTAATATTCGACGGATTCAAATATTAAACCTATTTACTTAAATGACTATTTTTCTAATTTTAAATCCAGCAACAACAAATCTACGGAATTACAATCAGTTTTACTTTAGTTATTAACGAAACTCAAAGATTAGATTCTCTTTCTAAGGTCTCGCGCCGTCATATAGATATATTTTTTTAAATACATATATGTTTGTCATTTGTCAAGCATAAAAAATTACATTAATTTGCATTATATTTCAAACATTATCCAATGTGTTTTCTCTCTTGTGAAAGTGCAGTGAGCACACAAAGGAGACAACTCGCTCTCAAGGATAACTCCCGGAACGAGGTACCAAAAGGTGCTTGATAACTTATTTCTTAATATGAGGGTATTAAACCTACCATTATCCTATACAATTGGTATTTACTAAATGATAATGCCTTTATGTAAAATATTTCCGTTCTATCACAAAAAAGCTCCGATAAAACCGCATCAATATTTGGCATTCCATCATTTCATTTCACGATCGTGGTGTATGTGCTTTAATTAAAGTGAGGTTTCGAAGAATGTCTGGGTGGCGATGGCGAGGTGGGATATGGAAGGGAGGCTCGTACGGAAATTTAATTTCAGATAAACAATAATGCACTTTTAAGCCCCTGTCTGGGTATTCATTACGCTTTTATGCGCATAATGCAATGGAAACATGCAAAATATCTCGTGTACCTGGACATACGTATATATACACAAGCATATCATATGGGGTTACACAAAGGCTGATTCGAATTCACGGAACAATTGGTGTTTTTAAAACAACCGTTTGCCAGAACTAAATGAATAGTGAAAAAATAGCGAACATTCAACGAAATTGCGTATTAATATTTTTTTAATAAAAACTTTGAGGCTTGTGTTGGCCGATTTTTGGCTAGAAACATTCTAATGGGTTTGCGCCACCGACATGCTATCTTTAACAGTTCATCAGTAGCTTTAAGTTAAATGTGTTACTCGACCCTGTTGATTCTTTTAAGTTTTAACTTCTATCGGCATTCCCTGTGACTGGCATTTTTATTTTAAAACTGTCGTATATTTGTAATAAGATGATTCCAGTACCTACACTATACTCTTATTACAAAGTATCCCGAACTGTAAACATGATCAGGGGTCATTAGCAATTATGGTATGACGTTCTATAACCCCATAGGTAATTGCACTAAATACAGCATATGACCGGTCAGCTCACAACACTCTAATCACAGCCTTTCCTTATCCCACAGATTGTAATTATTATTAATGACTCGATAATAATTAGAGATGCTTAGATAATTACACGTCGCCACATGATCACTTTGGCAAAGCCACCTGACACATTGAAGCCTAGAGTCTATTCATCGACATGTCACAACTGTAGGTATACATAGATGTTATGATGTTGCCATTAACGGTATCGGGCATTTCAATCAATGCAATTCTATAAGCAATATCTAATGGCACCAATGCCCGTCTAATTAATATCACGGTTCGCTGCCGTCTCTATGTAGCCCTAGGTACGTACTAACATGGCTGCACAACCGCATCCATCATACGAATTGCCGGAAGGATCCACCCGTCCGCAAAGTTTATCCATCCAGATATTCAGCTAATAATTGTGTAGGATACACATTTGAGAAGTTGACGACGTCTGCAATGCATCTACGTTAATGTAGTACTCCCAAGTATGAAATCAGAAATTGATATCTATATCTACTCCTCTCAGATCAAGTCCTTTGTAAATGAGTAAGCGTGCACTTTATAACTTTACGCTTCGCAACATAGAACTCTCTTATATGAGAGATAGATAGTAGAGGAGTATCAATTATACGAGGCCCCCGGGATTCAGGGGCCCCGAACGTAAGCAAAAAATTATAAATCCTTATCTACAATCCTTTAAATCTTTTATTTGGCCCCCCCAACAAAATTTTATACAGGACCCGTCTTAGGCAAGCTACTCCACTGTAGTAAAACGACGGTGCTCCATAATAACAGAATGCAATTTATAATTTACAAGATTTCGCTAAAATAGTACATTCAAAAGGTAAATTATTAAATTAAAAGTTGCGTCACTGCATCTTTCTCTTATATTACATAGATGGTAAAATAATATTGAAGGTAAAATTATTTTAGACATTTTACAAAGACACAGAATGAAACTTGGTTATAGACGGGTACCTGTTTTAAGGGGTGGTGCAATGGTGATGTTGCAATTAAGTAAATAAGACTGTGACCAGGAAGGTCTAGGTTGCTTCATCAAATTAGCTGCGTGTGTTTTCAATTTAAGTAAAAATTATGTACGTAAGAAATTCACGTGTACTTTTTTATTGTTTGATGAAAGAATCATTTAACAATTTCATAGGATTTCTAATTCTATACAACTTTTGTTTTTACGCTTTACGATTATTGTTATTTATAAGATTCGTCTTCTGAACAAAATAATGTAGGACTTTTTGGGGGGACCGGCATGTCCATGTGTCGATGCAAATGATTGCCATCGTAATACCTCTTTTAAACTTTAATAGCATTATAATTTTCTTTATAAGGTAAATAAAGTCATTTTTTCTTGAGTGATTTAAGTGAATATATTGTCTTATTTTAATGTACAAAAAGTGTAATAATCAAATTCTTTCTGGCGAAATTGAGATTTATTTGAAGTACCGGACTTCAGTTCATAAAGATTATGTAGGTACGTGTATTTCTTTAGAAAAGAAAATGTATCTAACTATGATGTTTAGTTATTTTGCCAGATTTTTATTAATTTGTAGGAAAAGATGATTAATGGCTAATCGTTTTTATTAAATTTTATTACCACATAAAAAACTAGATACTTGACGGATTTCAATGTGGTTATTCGCTAATTAGACTCATGTGCCAATGTAATGTAGTCTCCGAAGGTTAGAAAATTTACAGAATTATTTTGACGTATTCTGGAGGAATTGGCCGTAAAAAGCAGACTTGTGGAAAAATGGGAAAGACCTTTGGCCAGCAGTGGGCAAAAGTCTAGTTTAATCCATACTTAAGTATAAAGATAATTATGTAATTGTGAAAAAATCGTTAACTATTATCACACCCCACCTTAATTATTATATCTACAACCTGAAGCCCCATTTCATTATAACGAATGAGTTTTGCAGGCATTTTCGTAGGAGAAAAATAAAATGTCCATATTTTGATCATAACTAAAGTTGACAAAACACACAAATACGGTGACTGTAATTCACTTGTACATCAATGGGCTTAAAATGAACAATGCCTCAATGGAAATGCTCCTAAAGAAAAATAACAACAGAGATATTCGAGTATGCCTCGTCGATACAAATAACAAAGTTAAACGTCAACAAAATGCACCTCTATCGTTGTTTGACAGAGCTTTTAGCAACGCACAATGGCCTGAATAGGTTCGCTCGTCCCTTCAAAAAGTAAAAATTGACATGATATGCAAACATGAAATTTATTGGATATGCACTCTGTGAACAGTACACAGGCTAACACAGACAGTGAACTGGCTTTGAGGTACAGTATTTTGTATGACTTTTTAGAAAACATGTTTACACACTCTACACAGTAAATTCATTTTGCTGTTAAAATGGTAGGTAACCTAAAACTTTAATAACTCAAAATACTTTATAATTTGAAAAATAATTAAAAGTCTAGAGACTAACGTAATGGAGTGAATAAAGACAGCCTTTAGAGTTCTATTATAAATTCACGGAGAAAAATTATGTGTTTACGGATTGTAAACTAATTAATAACAGTTTACAGAGCTTGCTTACATATTAGATAATATTTCTCTACAAATTTAACTAGCATACGAATGCTCAACATTTAACTTATCTACGTGCAAATGCAGCGTGTATTCGTAGAAGCTCGTAACTGTGTAACTTCATATACAATGCGTACTACTTTTGCAGTTTTTATTAAAATAGCTTCCACCCTGTTATTTTACCCGTGTTTCCCCGGGATCTTATGTTTTTCATAATCCTAATCCGTCCAGTTGTTAATTAATCACTAATATCGAAATCTGCATTTACACAATGTAAAGTGCCTATGTAATATATTGACGGGCCAGTTGGCTTGGTGGTTAGAGACCCTGACTGCCAAACCGAAGGTCGCGGATTCGATTCCCACCCAGTCAAACATTTGTGTGCATGAACATGTCTGTTTGTTCTATGTCGGGTGTAAATATTTATATAAGTATGTATTTAAAAAGTAGTATATGTAGTATATCAGTTACCTGGTAGCCATACTACAAGCAGTACACTCTGCTTAACTTGGGATCAGGTAACCACGTGTGGAGAATGTCTTGGGACTTATTTATTTATTTAATATCAGACACAATACTTATTTACGTGAAAAGTAGTATAATGTATCAGTCGGTGGACAGTAGGTACAATTGGTATTTGGTTTACAAAATATATATTAGAATAAAATTGCTGAGTGTAGAATCTCGTAATCACGTTTGCCGCGAATGCAGCGCACAAATCTCATTATTCGATTTTATGTGTCATGTACAATCCGCATTAAAAATCAAAAAGCTTAATTTGCATCGAGTTTTTATTTAAACTAATTCCCAGATTTACGTCAAAGGATTTTTATCAGCTTCATTGGAAGAGCCGTGGTATTTTGTTTGATGAATAAAATTAAATAAATTCTAGGAATTAATAGTTTGAGGTAACTGCCGCTCGATTGGAAGTTCATCCACAGCAAAAAAGGTGGCAGCATTGTGGCAACGTTGTTGATTTGAAAATAAACTATTTACTCTACCTCGAACCAACTGTACACAAAAATATGGAACCCATGTATCAGCGTTTAAACTTCTATTTGTTTTTGTTGCAAATAAACATTTTTAAAAAATTTTTTTTTGAATAACCTAATGCTCTGTACAGAGATGCATCAAACTAAACATATCTAAAATATACGGACTTCTCTTTCTTTACCTACCTTAAAAAGAGTAAGGGAATGATATTTTATATCAAAGATATATTTTTACGTAATTTTAATGTACACTAGTTTGTCGATATTTTCAGTTCTAAAAGTACTTTCTTTCACACGAGAATTTTCAACATACGAGTTTCAAATTGGAAAGAGATGTAATAACTCTAATTTAGTTAAGTGATGTACAACAGAAAGTGCACAGACATTTTTTCAGACACTGTCGTTATGAAGTCCAGATAGTTTGTTTTTTCATTCCTTCACTAACCTTGGCTCCACGCGGAAGTGATTAGGTTTATTGTAATAGTATAACGAGGTAAAGACGAAATAGTTAAGTAATATTTACGCTGTGTGTTTGTGTTTTTAATCGTTTTTTTTTATATATTAGTAAGCTATTGTCGAATTCAAATATTATAATTTTTTTTTGGCACCCAAATTTATGTAAGTTTTCCTCAAAGTTTCTCCAACATTATTCGTAAAGAATAATAGCCCGAATCCATATGATTTTACGAAGATAAATACGGAGATTATGCTTTTACAATAGATTATTTATTTAAAATGGGCTTGCGTTTAGCTTTCGACTGACCCCAGAAGGAGTAATGACTAGGCCGAGGATGTAGCACGCTTACCCAGAAATTATTTTATATTATAGTACTAACGTAACCTTTGTATGTTCGGTTTGAAAACACTACTGTATAACCATTTCTTAATAGAGCTAGAGGAGGTATTCTTTTACACACTTTTAACCTACATAGCTATCGGAAACCTAATTAGTTTATCTGATACTAGCTGTCCCTGCGGTTTACCCGCGTTCCCGTGGGATGTCACATTTATTATACATAAAAACCTTCCTCTTCAATCACTCTATCTATTAAAAAAAGCGCATCAAAATCCATTGCGTAGTTTTAAAGATTTAAACATACAAGATTTAACCATACATAGGGATATAGGGACAGAGAAAGCGACTTTGTTTTATACTATGTAGTGAATTATCCGGCTAGTCAGTCGTGCGTTAAAAATAATAAAATTTGCACATAAGTGTTAAATTTATGCCATTTATGAAATATTTCACCCGCGTTTAGTTTGAAGTTGACCAGACTAAATTTTACACCCCCTTTGGGGGGTGAATTTTCAAAAATCCTTTCTTAGTGCTCCCCGACGCGACGTTGTAAAAAGAACCCCAGTGCAAAATGTCAAGTTTCTAACCCTTAAAGTTTAGGCCCTGCGCTTATCTTTTTATATTTATTTAAAGGTTGAACCAATTTTCGATAAATTCTCACAAACCATTATCCAGTTGAACGATATACGATTTCCACTCCGGCGTCCAGTTTGAATAGATATTACAAATGAGCGCGTGGTCGCATGGACTCGATTGATATACAATATAATGTAACATTGTCATATTAGTTTTAAAATAGAATAGAAATTTGTTTTATTAATGTAGGCCGTCACAGGTTCTTTCTTATAAATCGTCTTTACATGGTTTCTAAAAATATTACAAAGATATTAAAAATGTATAAATTCATTAGCTTGTCAGGCGAGCAATTCATTCCCAAAGATCTTCTAAATAATCAGATATACTATAAAATCCCTTTTGATATAAAGTACCTTTTTAAATTTACGCACGGGTGATTCTTGTACGTCTTTAGGTAGTTTATTAAAGAAACGTATATATTGCCCTTTAAAATATTTTTTTACTTTACTGAGACGAGTTACAGGTACTACGAGTTTGTGTAGTCTCTAGGACCCATCTGTAGATTGCGCGAACATCCTGCAGAATAAAAATAGTACTGATGTTGGCACTACTACCCCTAAGTAGGATGCCGTAGGACATCAAACTATGAAAATAACTAAAATAAACTAATCTAGCTGTATCTACGTCAGTAAAAGAACGTATTTTCTTTACTGCATATGCTGCAGAGCTGAGTCTGTTCGCCACTCGAAATATATGAGGGCCTCACTGAAGTTTTGCATCTAAAGTGATACCTAGAATTACAGTGGCTTCTACAAGTTATATCTTTTTATTTTTGATTTGAATGTCGGTATCTACTTTTCGTACATTCGGTAGACCTAATTTGATATATTTCGTTTTCATTTCATTTAAAAGCAGATTATTTACAGTAAACCAGTTTACCACTTCTGAGAGAGAGAGTTGTTCACAACGCCATAATTAAGTTCATGTCGTTTCACTTTGTAAAGATGTGAAGTATAATCAGTGATCAATACTACCTCATGTTTTTTTTCTACAAGATAGGGTAAATCATTCATATATATAAAAAAAAGGAAAGGTCCTAGAATAGAGCCTTGTGGGACGCCCATCGTAAGTGTTGATCCAGGGAATACCTTTCCATTCACATCAACTTTCTGAATTCTATTACTTAGGTATGACTTCAGAAGGTTAAGCGTCTGGTCTTTTATACCGTAGTGATGTAATTTCCTGATTAACAACACATGCTATTTTTTTTAAAACTTTACTAAATGTAGGTAGTACAGATATAGGGCTAAAATTTGTAGGGTCAGATGTACTACCAGCTTTAAATAAAGGCACTACTTTAGTACATTTCATTGAATCAGGAAACACACCACAATCAATGCAATAATTAAAGATACAAGCCAAATGCGGCGCAATGTAATCAATTATAGAATTTATCAGTTTTACAGGGGATAGGTCAACAGTATTTTTTATATTAATTATTATAGCTTGTAAGCTTTAATTATATCTACAGAGGTAACATACGAAAATGTAAAGTAATCAGTACATTTAGTTACATTTTCCTGTAGTAATGAAATGGCGAGGGTGAGAGACGAACTAACGGACATAGTAATTGAAACTACTTCAATGTCTGATGTAATTATTTTTCGAAACATGGTCGCGCGCTTTAGCTTTCCAGGTTTCTGTATTTATTACTTTCCAGGTCATTTAACTTTATCAGTACTGTTCATAATTTTACTATTAAGAATTTTTTACTTGGCTGCTATGCAAACAAGTTTAAATAACTGTGAGTATTTTGTAATATAATTTAATATAACCTTATATAATTTTCTAATTGACAGGCCAGTTGGCTTGGTGGTTAGCGACTCGAGACTGCCAAGCCTAAGGTCGTGGGTTCGATTCCCATCCAGGACAAACATTTGTGTGCATGAACATGACTGTTTGTTCTGTGTCTGGGTGTAAATATATATATAATTCATCATCATCATCATCATCAGCCTATCTCCGTCCACTGCTGGACATAGGCCTCACCTATGGCACGCCACTGAGCTCGATCTTCAGCTCTTTGTTTCCAACCGCTGCCAGCCAGCTTGCGTATATCATCGCTCCATCTAGCTGGAGGGCGCCCTACGTTTACCGAGCCGTGGTCTCCACTCTAGAACACGTCTACCCCAACGGTTATCGGTTCTGCGACAGATGTGACCAGCCCACTGCCACTTCAGCTTGCTAATCCTTTGAGCTATGTCGATAACTTTGGTTCTCTGACGGATGACTTCATTTCGAATTCGATCCTTCAGAGAGACTCCGAGCATAGCTCTCTCCATAGCTCGCTGAGCGACTTTGAGTTGGTGAACCAGTCGCACCGTCAGTGTCCACGTCTCGGCTCCGTAAGTCATAACAGGTAGGACGCACTCGTTAAAGACTTTCGTCTTTAGACATTGGGGTATGGGCGATGAAAAGACTCGACGAAGTTTTCCAAATGCTGCCCACCCTAGCTGTACTCTTCTGCGAGCTTCCTTCTCGAAGTTGTGTCTACCCAATTGCAAGATTTGCCCAAGGTAGACGTATTCGTGAACAACTTCGAGAGGAACCCCGTCAAGGGCAACCGGTTCCGGAATAACATGCTTGTTGAACATGATCTTGGTTTTATCCAAGTTCATCCGGAGACCGATGCGTGCAGAAGAATCAGCCAGGGTAGTCAGCATGAATTGGAGATCTTGCACGGTTTCAGCCATGATGACGATATCATCCGCAAATCTAAGGTGTGAGAGGTACTCGCCGTTAATATTTATGCCCCGTCCTTTCCAATTTAGGGACTTGAACATATCCTCCAGAGTGTTAGTGAACAATTTGGGGGAAATAACGTCCCCTTGTCTCACTCCTCTATGTAAGGGGATATGTTCAGTCTGCTGATTTTGTACTTGGACGGTCATAGTCGCGGTGTCATACAGTCCTCTCAGCACTTGGACGTATCGCCAATCAACTTGGCACCGTTGCAAAGACTCCAGAACAGACCAGGTTTTAACGGAGTCAAAGGCTTTCTCATAGTCCACAAACGCAAGGCACAGGGGCTGGTTATACTCTTCGGTCTTCTGTATGTACCTGCCGCACTGTGTGAATGTGGTCTATGGTGCCGTATCCTCCTCGAAACCCAGCCTGCTCCGGAGGCTGAAACTCGTCGAGTCTACGCGCGAGACGATTTGTGATGACTCTCGAAAACAGCTTATAGACGTGGCTCAAGAGTGAAATGGGTCGATAGTTCTTCAAAAGGGTTTTGTCACCTTTTTTGAAGAACATAACGACCACACTCTTACTCCACGCCTTCGGAGTTCTCCCCGAAAAGAGGACGGAATTAAATATACGCTGAAGCTGAAGTAGCGTTGGAGTTCCACCAGCTTTTAAGAGCTCCGTTGTAATTCCATCCTCCCCGGGGGCTTTTCCGTTTTTAAGCTGTCTGAGAGCCATCATGACCTCGTCCAGGCTGACCTCTGGCAGATCCTCAGTGTAATGGCGGGTCAGAGTGGCCCTGGGATCCTCGGGATGGGGTTGAGGACGAGACGCTTGCGAGGTATATAGTTGGCCGTAGAAGTCTTCCACCTCCCTAAGTATCTCTGGCTTAGAAGCGACGAGATTCCCGCTCGATGTGGTCAACTTCGTCAGATGGCTTCGACCGAGCTGTTGAACAAAGACTCTAGACCCCCGGTTTCGCTCAATCGCTTCTTGAATAGAGCGTGTGTTGGAGCTCCGGAGGTCACGTCTTACCAGCCGAGTGATTTTTTTGTTCAAAGCTCGTTGATCTGACGTAGTGACTGCGGGATTTTCTCGTCGCTTCTGCATTAGCTGCAGAGATTCTTTTGAAAGCTTAGACCTCTTACCGGCACCTCGCGTCTCGCAGAATTTCTTCCCCTCCTCCCCGAGGATTCCTACCACTCGGTCGAGATCCTGGTCGACATCAACGTCGATTGTGGTTTCCAAGGCAGCGAATCGGTTCTCCAGTTTCAACTGGAACGTTTCAGACCCAACCACGGATTGGAGCATATTAGGCCGGAGCGTAGATTTCATTAGACGGACTCGTTCAAGCTTACAGTTTATATCTAGAGTGCCTCGGACCAGTCGGTGATCACTTCCGGTTTTAAACCTAGTGATCACTGAGACATCTCTAAATATACGCTTTTTGTCCGTCATAATGAAATCAATCTCATTTTTGGTCACAGCGTCGGGGCTTTGCCACGTCCACTTCCGCCGGGGTTTCTTCTGAAAGAAAGAATTCATCAGAAAAAACCCTTCTTTCTCCAGGAAGTTGACGAGCATTTGCCCCCTATGGTTCCTGCTTCCAAATCCGTGTGGTGCTACTACCGATTCGCCGCTTGTTTGTACTCCCACTTTAGCGTTGAGATCCCCCATGACAACGTTGAAGTGGGCCTTTTGGGTGGTGTATGGGGCCTTGGAAATGTCCTCGTACATTTCCTCCACTTCATCATCCGAGTGTGCCGAAGTCGGTGCGTATACTTGGATAACCTTGAGGCTATACCTCTCGGTGAGTTTGATCACAAGATATGCTACCCTAGTCGACACACTGGAGATTTCTATGACGTTGTCAGAGAGGGCCTTGTGTACCAAGAACCCGACGCCGCCTTGGGATGGTTGGTCTCCCTCTCTGAAGTACATAAGATGGCCTGATTCTAGGGTTACAGTATCCTCTCCCTCTCTTCGGACTTCACATAGCCCCAAAATGTGCCATCTTATGTTCCTCAGCTCCTCTTCGAGTTGCGCCAGATGTTCGTCGAGCCGTAGAGTGCGTCCGTTGTACGTAGCCAGAGTCAGTCGGTGTTGGTGGCCTACCGTAGCCCGGGGATTCTTAGCACCCCCTACCCCGCCGTGACCATGACCGCCGCCTTGGCCAGGAATAGCGGGGCGACCGGGAACTGGGGGCCGTTGTTGTGGTGTGCTACCCATGATGGTTTATGCCCGTAATCACCACACGCTGGGCAGGCGGGTTGGGTGATCGCAGAACGTAGCTCTCGCACCGGTGACGCTGCTGCCCGTCACCGGCCTGTGCCATTTAACTACGTTGTTTAGAATGGTTATACCGCCATTAGTCGGTCGCCAGAGCCTCGTTCGCTGGTCGGCAGGATGCACCACGGGCAGGTGAGGTTGGCTGGGAGCACTAAGATGACATTGTGCTCCCATACATCCCTGCTCCCTTACATCCTATATATATAATTACGTATTTAGATTAAAAAACGTAGTATATGTAGTATATCAGTTATCTGGTTTCCATAGTACAAGCTCTGCTTAGTTTGGGATCATATGGCCGTGTGTAAAGAATGTCCCAGAATATTTATTTATCTAAAAATGCAGGATTTTGATTTTAGGGTTTTTCACTATATAATTCATATAATTTCCGTCTACTTATATGTACTCCCACAGTCGCCCAATCACTGAACGCCATTTCAGCTTTCTGTTTTATTGACTTCGGTTTAAATACAGTATTATATTCATTTATAGTTAAGTTAAAAATGGTTTCATAGAAGATATTCACATTATCCAAAAGTGTTGGTAAGTATGCTAACTTTTCCTGAATATTACATCTATTTTTTTAAGGCGACTTTTACTCATAGGTACACACTTAATATCTTTTTTTGGAACCTTTTTCCGGGATATATTAAAAGAGGCGTCCTGACCACAATGATCAGAACTTAATTGACTAAAGATGGACTTAGAGACATGCTGCAAATTCGTAAATATATTTATCAGTGCAGGTTGCTAAAGTAGCCGTAATCCAAGTTGGTTATAAAAAACGATTTACAAGATTATATCATAAAAATAAAGATTTCATTCTTTTACTCAGAGTATTATCCTCCAAAAGATTGATATTAAAATCACCAAAAATTATTATGTCCTTATTGTTTTTACTTAGCTTTAGAAATGCTTCTCCCATACATTATTCAAACAAATCAAAACTCGTAGAAGGGGGTCTGTATACGCTCATAACAATGAACTGCTCAAGCTCTATACAAGCTACTTCAAAAGTACGTTCAATTGACATGCTCTGAAGATCATTATGCACATTATACTTTTTATTATTTCGAATAACTATCAACGAGCCGCCATGTATAAAATTTTGTCAACTAATTGAACTTGCTACCTGGTGGTTACTAAAGCTGGAAGAGCTGATGTGCCATAAGCCAATGGTCAGTAATGCATAAAATGTCAATGTTTTTTCAGTTCATGTATGATTTCGTGTACCAGGTTAATATTATGTTTATCACATTTATTTAAATAATAATAATTACAATCATTATCTGAAGTTACTGGGCAGGATGAGATCAAAATTTGATCTATACTAATATTATAAAGAGGAAAGATTTGTATGTAAGTATGCTTGTTACTCTTTTACGCAAGAAGTACTAAACGGATATGGATGAAACTAGGCACATAGATAGAGCATATCCTGAAATAACATATAGGCTACTTTTTATCCCGGGAAAATGTGATATCCCTCGGGAACGTGGGTTAAACCGCGGGGGACTTCATGAATATGATTACAACTACTGCTAGAGGAGGCCTCTATTGTCTTGTATTGGCTTCATTTAAATTATTTGAAATAACTTTCATTGCGAAGTACTACTTGGAAAAAAATCCATGGATTGTAAATTGCTTAAGTCAATAATATTGTGCTCAATAGAAGCTGTTGTTTGTTTAGCCAAACATTTGGCTAAGTTAATACGATAATATGAAAGTGATTCTGGTATTAGCCTCTTAAAGTAATTTGAAAGATAAAAAATAACATTAACCCTTAGCGGCCATACCCCAGCCAGGCCACATCACGGCCACACGGGGTGACTAGTCACCCCACGCTGAAAAACCTAGTTGTACAAGACATATGGGTGTTTTATGACTTCTAACCGGTTGTTTCATGTTTGTTGAAGAGTTCTTCAACATTTTTAATGATTTTTATCGGTCAAAGCATAGATGGCGTTCTAAAAACTGATCATATCTGTGAAAATTCAGCAAAAGTGGCTTTTTCAGAAAAAAAATCATTACCCCGCCATTTTTTAATATTAAGGGCTAACATTTTAGGATTGTACGCATAACATATACCACTATCATAAAAAATAGCAATAGCAGCATCCGCCGATCATTCAAAAAGTATATTTATTTTGCAAAATTACTGGAGGGAAAAATGAAAAAAATTACAAATCATAAAATTTGTTTTTTTGGTGTTTTATTAGCTTCTAAATACATATTTACGTTCAGAAAAGTGAAAAAATTATTATCTCTGTGATATTACCAAAAAAAAACTTTGAATCCGATTTTTTTATTCACTAGCACACGTTGTGCACAAAGAGAACCGATGTTCCTCGCAAACCGGTCTTCTACACGCCGAACATCCAACACGCGATTTTCTGTCCTTCTTTCGCTCGCACAGTACGCATCTCTGCGCTAGGTCGAAGCCAACTTTTTCCAGATCACCCATTTCTTGGTTGTTGTCAACTTGTAGGATGCTTTTGATGACCATCTGTAGCTCTTTCCGAAGAAATTGTCCTGCCAATCTCTGCTGTAGCATCGGGAAGGTGAGATGAGCAATCAGTTTCTTCAAAACGATGATCGCGGAAGTGGATTCCCGTTTGTCGCCGACTTTGATTTTCCACATAATGCGGGAATTAACGGCTGCTTGGTCGAGCATCCCAAAGAAAATCCGCATCGGCCACCTGTTCGTTCTCCGAGCGACTGAGTAGGCATGGCACAATTGATCGAAAGTATCCGTCCCTCCTTTTGTATCATTATAATGGAGAATGATATTCGGCTTTCCGTTCGTTATCTCTTGGGTATGGAGATAAGTCGAAGCCACCAAAACGATTTTGTTCTTCTTCGGTGTATGGGAAAGTAAAGTTATGTCTTTAGTGTGACAAAACTTTGTTTCAGGAGGATTCTTCGACGTTACCTTCATCTCCATGGGAATCTCCCGTTTATTCTTTCTAATGGTTCCAGTCAGAGACATGTTGAAAGGTTGATTCAACATTCTGGTCAGCAGAGGAACGGTGGTGAACCAATTGTCACACGTCACCGTGCGATTGGTGCCGTGTATTGGAGCCGTTACAGCTTGAAAAAAGTATTCTCCGCTTGGTAATTTCTGAGGATTATCAAAGGTGGCGTCTTTTCCCAGGTACGGGATAGCGTGAATTAGGTAGGCGGTCGAAGCGTCGTTGAGGGTTAACAGCTTTAGTCCGTACTTGTCCGGTTTTGACTTGATGTACATACGAAATACACACCGGCCCCTGAATCCAAGCAGCTGTTCGTCAACGGTACATTTATTACTTGAATTATAATATTTGGTGCAGTTGTTGATAAAAAGGGACCAAATTTTTCTGATGGGCGAAAATCTGTCATCTGGATCTCTATTCTCTCTTGCATCGAAACGCAGACAAGACTGAAGAAATTCAAACCTCATTCGAGGAAAGACACCCCTGTAGAAGTTGATTCCGTTTCTTTTGTCCCAGAGTTCGTTGTTATCCACCTTGGAAGACTTCCACAAGCCAGCATAGTATAAAACACCGAAGTAAGCTCTGATTTCAAGAGGGTCAGTGAGATGGTGGTAGGTCTGGGCTCTCTCTTCAACAACCAGGGTAGCACACACCTCCTCGATTTTCTTATTCGTGCTGTCGACGATTGCTTCGATGATTTCTTGATTGAACAAGAGATCCCAAAAGTTCTCTAGTGAATCCAGATTTGCAGCATCGTCTGCCAAGCTTGCTTCATACGAAACTTCACCTCTGCTTACACGATCTGATCTTCGTTCAGCCGATTGCGTTTCCCAGGCAAAATTATTTTTACCGTATAATTTGGTCGGTGGGCGACCACGTGGACGAGATATTGAAGAAGACTGTTGATTTCCTGCTTCACTCGCTTTACGTTTGCGAGATGCTAGAGCCCGTTGATTTTGAACTCCATCTTGCATGTCTTCTTCGTCGAAATAATCGGTTTGGCAATCGCTCGAGTCTGATAATACATCTTGTTCTGACTCTGTGTTCGATTGTTCTTCACAATCAGAATGACCGTCAACATCTTCTTCCAACAATTCTCTCCGCTGATTTCTCGTTCGAAAATTGTACATCTGAAGAAAATCGTGAAAATCATAAAAATAAGTTTATAAAAAATACGATAATATGTTCGAAAAAATATAGATGTACGTTTGAATGAATACGCGCACACCCCACATGTACATAAATATTATTGTATTTGTTCGTTCGAAAGAGAAAGTATACTTACATTTTTACGCGGGAATAGATGACAAAAAAACCAACACGCAGTAATCCAACGAAAAAAATCTATTTCACTTCTCACATGTAGACGCGGAACATTTTTAGTCAAAAAACTGTTTGGGAAGGACCTTGTCAATTTTTTATTCATAGGCATTTGAGACATAACAATTGTTCATATATATGAAACTAAGTATATACATTGTATTTTCATTATCTGAAACTCACGTGTTATCCTACAATGAACGTACGATTTATTCAATAAAAAATATATAATATAAAAATACAACTGAATTATTTCACATGAACAGATAAGATTCCATAATGACTCGGATTGAAATTTTTTTTCACTAGAATATCAAAAACTTACCTTTATTCTGTGTATTAAGACCACAAAAAAGTCAATAAAAAAATGAAAAAAAATATTTTGAAAAACGGTTGCGGCCACACCGGGGTGACTAATCACCCCACGCCGAGACAACTAACTCTCAAAGCGCCGCTACGCGATTTTTCGACTTCTTATGTAATGGAGTCACATCTCACACTTGTCTACTACCGGCATATGTCGTTACTTGTATCACTTTCAAAGGTTTTAGACCTCTAATTTCACTTTTTCTGAGCCTGGGGTGACTAGTCACCCCGTGTGGCCGCTAAGGGTTAATAGTAAAATAATAACTATTGGTCAATGTGACGACATGTCAATGTGTACAAAGTACAATTTAAATTATGTCTAATTGTATTTTCCGCCTGTGGTACACATTTACTAAAAGGAGGTTAAAGTATCACTTGTAATAAACGCTGTAAATACTGAAAATTTTAATCGGATTAACTTTCATTCTATCATGTGAATTACCATCGAATATTAAATTATATCTGACATAGTTGAGCGCTAATGGGGAGCTAAGTGAGATCGCAATATTTCGCTCCATACACAATGTTTAATTACCGACTGAGTGCATATCAGACCATATCGCTTACCGTTTGGAGAGCTCAATTAATTTTTTAAATCTATACATTACATACTATACAAAAACTTTACATAAAATTCGACAATAATGGAGTACACATTTATTTTATATGTAGAAGTGATACTCTAGCATGAGTTGGTATTTTATTTCAATTACATTCCCTTTGTTCCCTTTTGAACAATTTTCATTGAAAGTGTTCTTTCATTTCTGCTTCCTTGAATTTTATAGTATTTTCTACTCATAAGTTGAAAAGTTAGAGTTGAAAACTTTTATAAAAGGACATGCGAAAAAACGTTCGTTCCCGGAGCGAAAGTTGTTGCCATTCGCGCTCAATTCTATACAAATTGAAGTATCGAGATTTACAAAGGCAAGACGTAGTAAGCCGTAAAATAGCCTTCGCACATTATTCTTTTTTTTCGATTCGCTTTATATAACTTTCGTAACGCAGTGCGATAATTCATAAGTAGACACTGAGTTTATTTGGGGACTTAAATATCTTTTTTTTATTGGTTTATTTAATACACTGTACAAAGCACTAAAACGTACAAATAGGCACATAACGCAAATCTCCCATTGCTAAGCAAATTCCTTACTTAATATTTTAAGTAGCAACCGGATATTCTCTTAAGATCATGCTCTATAGTCACTGGGCTAAGCTTAAAGAGTCATGAAATGGAAATAAATAATCTATTACTAGTTTCGTGTATAACAAATTAAAATGTAAGTATCGGAACTTACTAAAATTATATATCACGCAAGTCCTTCGGAGATGAGGGCTACGAGCCTATGGGCTACGTGCTACGAGCGTAGCATTGCAGCAATGAGCTACGATTCGACGTACTTACAACTATACTGCGGCGAACGAAAATATGAGATCTAGACAGGTCGTATCCAACGGACGACATAACTTTGAAGTGGCGTTGAATTTAAGATTTAATAAGAAATATCCTTATTGACTATATTAAAGGGCATCATTATGTCAACTTTAAAACGAAAATTTGACACTGAGCGGGAGGTAGTTTTTATATCTACATTACGACAATATAATTATACATTATAATTTAAGCGGACAGATGTGTTGTAGCGACACAAGTTGATAAGTTATTAACTTTCAGTGCTGTTAAAATTGTAAACATCGTACTTGTGGATGTTGTCGTTTACGGTGTCATTTTTCTCATTAATTAAAACAACAAAAGTCGTTTCCGTTTTTAAAGTTAATTTGTCGACAATTATCCACAACGTTCAGACCTGTTGAGTGTCATAATACCTTTGTATGCAGTGATGGCAATTCAATTCGTATTCAGTTCCCTCACGATTTAATAGCTTACAATATTATCTGTGGAAAAGGCTCTGTATCTCATACGTATGTTAGTATGTAACGGAAACTTTGATCATGATTTTGACTCCCTTCAAAACGTCGTATTTACTCAAAATTTGGGTTAATTATCAAGGACCGATGACAATTCAATATTTTAAACTGTTTGACTAAAAAAGGAAAAATAAATAATAGTTTAAAAAAATAAATAACTGACGGTTATAGAAAATCAAACAAAAAAGTTTGGAATAACTTCAAATAGCCGATGATAGCAGTAGTCGTTTAACTCGAACTTTCCGTGAAGAAAACGTCGTAAGGAAACTTTAGCGAGTTGTACATCTATTAAATATTTTTCAATGTGCTGGTAAAAGGTTTTTGATTTTTCAGAATTTTGACTATTTCATTTGACGGTTGGTTCTAAGAAAGTAGGGTACGGAGTCAATTTTAAATAGAATACTTATGTGTAAAACTAATTTGCCTTTAAGTCACCTTCAAGTTATTTGGTGTCGTGGTGACCCTGAATACTCGGTGCCGCGTCCAAATCATGCTGGTTAAAACAGTTTTAATTGATTTTTAATTAATAGAATTTTTTTATTGATCCCGTGGTAAAAACCAAGAATTTAGTAAAAACTTGTAGGAAAAACTAGGTTCAAAATAGTCAACTATTCAGTACTTTACGGATACGACTCTTAAACAAACTTTGGTCATTGAAGCTAATCTGAGACTATATTTATAAAACTTAAGGGTTTTCTCAGACAGTTAGTGTTACGGTAATTTATGTAGGATTCAAGTAGCGACACAGAGCCAGTGCGCAAAGTTTCGCTTATAATATTTAGTTTATACTTTAAGTTTGGTGTCCATTGATAACGAGGGAGATTGCAATATATAACTTGGAGCGTGCAACAACTAGAAGACTGACTTCGATGTAAACTTGTTCGCGAAGGAAACAAAAAAAAAATGATCAAAGTTTTATGGTCTATTAACAAAAGTATTTATTATAAACAAAGTCAAGATTGTTTCTATGTTATTTCTAATGTAAGAATATATTAATAACACTATATCTCATTTTATTTTTTATATCTAAAAATCTATTCTACACATCTTACAATACAATGCTTTTGTTAATAAACAAAAAAAAAAAATGTTCTTCCTTCTTTTTCTTTACTTGTAAAAGATAATAAAATAGGATATTTACAAAAAAAAAAAATAAAAATATTGTTTAAAATATGCTTGTTTAAAAAAGGTTTAATAAAAAAAAGTATTTGCAGTAACGAAAATTTGTTATTAAGAAAATTGTTTATCTTTTTCAAATCTGTCGAGTATATATTACCAAAGAAAATGTTTTTTTCAATGATTAATGTATGCATTCGTTAATAAATAACCCTTAAACAAATGAATCTTTTTTTAATTCTTTGTTGATAGTAATTAATTGCATTGTTTATCCGAAGATAAAAACAGTAATATTAAAATCAACGTTTTAAAAATTATAATACAGCAAAACTTTCAATTTTACTATATAATACTAGCTGACCCGACAGACGTTGTCCTGTCTGAACTATGAACATTGAATTCGAATCTTTCGATTGAATCGACTGTGAAATGTGCACTAAGAAATTAAATTAACTACTTAATCAATATAATTCCGACCGTCACCTCTATTTTAAGCGATATTTGCTGCGCGCATACTGTCAATCACGCCAACTGTCAAACGATTGACAATAATGTCAAACAGATTACAAAAAAAAAGTTTACATTGTCAAAAGCGCTCATAAAATCGTGAAGTTTACTTAAATTTTTACGCAACTTTATTTTTTTCTTTCATAAGTACCTTCTCCTGGTAATAACAAAAACAACAAAAAAAGAATTACCGAAATCGATCCAGTCGTCCATGCGTGATGCCGTGACCAAGGAAAATAGGGATTCATTTTTATATTATAGATATACAAAGCATTGGGAAAAATGTTATAATTAACAATGGAATAACTTTTTGAAGAATCGATCAAAAAATTTCTTTTCCACGGAACTTGACTCATTGTAGAGTCCAGAATAATAAATATTTAAGATAATATTTGAAACTAAAAGTATTATTTGTTTCATTAATACTCTCTAGCGGCGACGAGGTTGAGCCTAAAGGACCGCGCGGTACCCGTTTACAGCGGCGCATATAATATATTAATTATAGGACTTGAGTTCCAGGAGTCAAGACATTTTTTAGATGATTTCCTCCACTTTAAAGGGACTGTTCAAGTTATAATGAAAAATCCGAGTTCTGTTTTCATTTTCAGTTCTTTGTTTATAACAATTGCAATTTTTTATTTTCAGAAAAAAGAAACGTTTGACTCAGAATTTTATTCCGCATCACCGTCTTTTCTATTGTTACAGATACTTATTGAATTTCTTGACTTACTTAATATAAATTTTCAGTCGAAGATTTGTTTTTATTTGTTGTTGTTTTGGGTGGGAAAGTAATTTTAATTGTTTATTTTTCGTTTATATTCTTCATTAATAAATGATGTAATATGTAATACTTGACAGATTTTAAATTTAATTATTTTATCTTGATTGCTCATATCTTATAATAAGGTGTTAAGTGTAGATGTAATAAAAAAGAACTTCTAATAACCTTATTTTGAGTGATTTGTAAGTAAAGTAAGCTCTTTTATCCAGCTGGCACCCAAAATGGTATAAAGTATTCAAGATGCCTACCTAGAACCTACACGTATCGCTAGATTAAGTAAGGTTAGATCAGGTTGATTAGTTTGAAAATCAATCTTTTGCCAAGAATCAATCTGCGACACTTTTCTTGAACCGTGAGCAAGATTTGTTAATTGTCTATCTGTAGTATGCCCTTTTTCAATTTTTGGTCAAGTAGGTAAAAATAACGAATGGGGGCACCTTTTTATTATTCAGAGACAGAACAGATATAAATTCTAGAAGCCATTGGTTCTGAAGTATAAACGTTTAATTTCTAATTCACTTAATTATAATTAACGGATTCTCTGGTTTTCATTTTGAGACCAATCGATGTACTGTAGGTAAAAAAAAATGCGGCCACTGCATCAAAAGGGCAGCAAAGGTTCTCCTTAAATTTTTCCTAACAGTAAAAATAGTTTTCAATTCCCAGTCATCATTTTTAAGATAACATATCGGATTAAAAAAAAAAAAAATCTGTAATCTTTGCAGGCGAGCTCCCGGAAAGTCGCCGATGTGTCGTCGTATGATATAGAAATATGATGAAAGAAAAAACAACCGAAATCGGTAGTGTATGGCGCACACATACGAATTACCTAACAGAATGAAATTACTTTTTTAAATATTAGCGACCCGGCTACACTTAGACCATATAAATGTAACACCTTGGGCACCACCAATGCGATATCATCCCTGAGATGTGAATTTTTTAGTCTCAAGTGCCTGTAATTTCTCCGGCCCCTTAGCTTTGTAACCGAAACACAGTAATACAAGTGGTTCACGGCGGAAATGGTTATAGAGGTAGAACTGGAAAACTGCTGCGTGGATTTAAAAAACTAAGCGCATAGACTTCAAATTTGTTGCCGGCCAAATAAGACTGACCGACCCGAGTTAATATTTTGGTCCTTACGCCAGAATTATATTAAAGAACTAATTGAGAAATATTTTTCATTAAATAAAACATTAAATATTACACCCATTACGTCGACAATTTTATATCTCTAGTTTTTGTTCTAATGCATAAATTCTGATAAGGCATCGAAATACACCAAAGTATCCATTGATAGCTTTTAAAGTTTGCTTTTGTCTTTTCTACGACGATAAGTAAGTAAAGCTGTGAGTGTTTTATTGTCTATCACAGCCGCAACAACCGCCTTGGTGTATTACTGAGTCAAAGAATTACATCAATTTATTTGCGCTAAATTTTATGAAAAAAAAAAATAGCTTTCGAATATTTAACGTGATTCTTTCCCAAATGACCAGAATATGATGTCCATCCAAACTTTAGAAAATTACCAAAATTTTGTCATTATTGACTATATTTTCTATTATTACTTAATTAGTATTCTAAAATGATGCACACTCCAATGATCAGCCAAAATAATGCGCATTGTAATTTAAAGTTTGAAAAATCTGAAAAAACCATATATTTTTCTCATTGTTATATATAGATTAAAAATCCTAAATTTTACATTTAGAAGTCAGACTGAAATATTGTTTTTACCACAATCATCATACAAAATAGATTATTTGAAATGGACAACGGTTTTTGATAAAAAAACAATATTTTTTCCTTCTACATTTAAATTATGTAGCCTACATAACAATACATTTTATTTCACTTTTTTAAATCTATTATATTCACGTGAAGTTAAATAATACACCGAATCAAAAAGATTAAAACTTAAAAATAACTTCAAATACTAAACTATTTAAAATGAACTCATATTTAAAGTGAAATAATAATCTAAGAAAAAAAACTTAAACTAACTTAAAATAACTTATACGAGGAAAAAGAATAAGAATAAAAAGTATTTAAAATATAATAATAAATAATTGAATATAACTTTGGATAAGCTTGAACAAGTTTGCAACGTAAAGAACTCTAGAACAATTTAAATCAACCCAAAAATCTAGATTCTTACCTCGGAACACCAACTTTGCTATTTTGATATTCTTCGTCGCCTCCGTTTTAATATAACGTAACTTGACGATTAACGCCATTTTTAATCGCGAATACCGAAATAAAAAACGCCCGAGAACCAGGAGGTCCAATGCCTGGATAAGGAGTACCCGGCAACTTGTACCGACGAAAAAATAAAAAGCAGTTGGATTTCCCAACTCGTAAAAAGTTTCGCGCGGGAAGGTTTCCAGACCACAGGAAGCTACTGATCCGGGACCGAGCCTTAGCTGGAATGAACGTGGGTGGGCGGGCGGCGGACCTCCTAGCTGCGTCGCGATGCCCTCCCGCCGATCCTCACTCCCCTCATGCATGGCCTGCTGCACTTTCTTTGCCCCTGACCCCTTCCCCCCGAGCAAGATTTTTTTGACGGCTTATTTAATCTTTATTCAAGTCAGGTTGCATATTACCTATATTTTGTTGAAGATATTATGGTCACAATGATTGAGAAAGGCACACTTTCTATTTCTTATTTATACCGAAACCAAACCCAAATATGAGATAATTTAACCTTGAAATTGATTATTAAATTATTATAATATATTATTATAGTATAGCAAAAAATAAACCACGCATTTGTTCGAAAGCAAATCTTTTCAAAACTTTTTTTTACTGTTATTCAAAGTATTTTAAAACCTTTACGATGTCGCAACATAGATTTATGTTTCTGATGTTAAGGTACTGTAAGGACGGTAAGAACTCAGTCAGGTATTTCGTCTAAAAATGATATTTAATTCGAAAAATCTTAATGTTTGTTGGAGACAAGACGCGCGGCGGCGAAAAACGTAATATCTACGACATCTAGCTGTTCCCGCGATATCATTTGCATTATCACTACATAGTATAAAACAAAGTCGCTTTCTCTTTCCCTATATCCCTATGTATACTTAAATGTTTAAAACTACGCAACGGATTATGATGCGGTTTTATTTAAATATATAGAGTGATTGAAGAGGAAGGTTTTTATGCATATTATAATTGCGAAAATACGAGAATTTTAAAGTATTACAACTATTTAAACTTCGCGCATTCGACAGTTCGCGTATTACAGACCTCCGGAACGCGGCTGAAACCGCGGGGGACAGCTAGTTAGCTTTAAGATATAAGTTATCAATGTTACCGGAACTTTGTAAGGCTGTACAATATAACTTACTATTCTGGGTGTATAAATGTTTCCAGACTTCTAGAGCCAAACTGTGATTGAATCTTCCTAAACGGCTTGAAGGATTTTAATGAATTCTTTTTGTGTTTGTTCAAGTGAATTTGACAATAGTTTAATTTAGACCCGGTAGGTGGCGCTTCGATTAAGTCCGTGGATTTTTAAATAGTTGTGTATAAAAGAATATATATTACACAAAAAATATTAATAAAACATTTAAAAAATATTATTGAGCCAATAAATCTTTATGTGAAATACTAATTCCAACCCAGCCACTTATTTTTAAGCCACTTATTAGGAATAAGTATTATATTAATATATTTTATTATATAAAGGAATGAGCTACTTTGTCCGTCTACCTCGTGTGGTTAATTCAGCATGTACTATTGGAAAGCGGAATGAATAATAGCATCCCCGTTAAGGCTATTGAATACATCCAGGGCTACATTTCATTGTAACTAAATTTGATTCAAGAAAAATATATATACTTTTGTACCTAGAAAAATGTTGTTAAACCTCCCCATTTCCTTTATTTTAGTTGTAAATTGTGAACTGACAGCTTTTGACAAGAACACACGTCCATATTATCTCGTCCTTATTAAAAAAATATTTTAAAATAGTTGGAAGTGCAAGTGGGGTTTCTGGTCCTAATGGTGTAATAAAGCCCCAATTTTGTTTGCTGGGCAGTGCACGGGCCCCACAATTTGAAAATCAATGCGTTTCTATTGAGCAATTTTAACATAATTCTTTCCTGACCGCGCCGGTGTCAAATGTGACGGACACGAGATCCACTTTGTTGTTGCCGTTGCCAAGCCAACAGCTGTTTTATTAAATACCATTGGCCTGCGAGTTTTCATCACCCAGGCAACAAGACATGCGCAGTGTTTATGTGATACCGTTTTTTATTCTGTTTATTGTGTTTTTATGCTAATTTGTATATTTTTCGTATGTAGGTATGTAAGTAAACTACCGAGATACAGACATGGTATTGTCCAGCAGCCAAGCAGCTGCAACATCCGAAAATCTCGTGCAGTGCTCACAATGCTCCCAACCGCGTCTCTTTAAAGGCACAAGAGGCCTGCGCATCCATACCACCAGATGCCATCAGGTTACACATACGGGTACACACGCGGATGTTGCTTCGAACCCTTCTATCACCTCGTTAACCAATTCTCTTGTGCCTCGCGATGTGAGCGCAGTATCTCAACCATTTTGGAAAACTTTAAGTAATTCAAAAAACACTGTACCGATTTTAAAGCGCATTCCACGAGGTGCCAGAACTTTAGTAGCGCAAAAGCTTACTGAAGTTATCCGCCATACCCTCAGGGATAACTCTAAGCAGGCTTGGGAGAAATTGCTTACATTCCCCTATAGAGTACTGCACGTTGAAAAAGACCCTCAGTCTAATGTCTCTCTCACTATTCGCGTCAAACAAAATTGCTCTACTTATTTACTACATAAAGGTCCAAACAATATTTCAAAAACATTCTCACCCAACATCTTTAGGTCAGTAGAAAATAAACTAAGTGATGGAGATATTAAAGGTGCAGCGCGTCTTCTATTTTCCGATGATGCGGTTGCTCCGGATACCCCAGAGACTCTCGCTGCCCTTCGTGACAAGCACCCTGTCGCTCCTTTAGATTATCTGTTCCCAGACGCCCTTACTGCCGAGGATCCATTACAGTCACTATCAACATCTGCTGATGAAGTGCGCGGCGCAATTTTATCCTTTCTGCCGGGGTCTGCCGGTGGACTTGACGGCCTATCGCCGCAACACCTTAAAGACCTCACCGCTGCTTCTTCCGGCAATGCAGGGGAAGCCTTACTACTAGCTTTATCTTCCTTAGTTAATGCTTTGTTAAGCGGCAGGGTGCTCTCTGAAATTACAGATATTTTGTACGGCGCTAATTTATGTGCTTTAAAAAAAAAAGGTGGCGGGATTCGACCCATCGCAGTTGGCACGACCTATCGGCGACTTGCAGCAAAAATTTCGTGCCAAGCCATCAGTGGCAAGCTCTCAACCTATTTTCAGCCTCTTCAACTGGGATTTGGTTCCAGAGGAGGTTGCGAAGCTGCTGTCCACTCCTTACGGACTTTTTTAGAAAATAAGGGTGGTGAGGTACTGCTAAAGGTAGACGTTAAGAATGCTTTCAATTCCGTCGATAGGTCGATAAATCATATTCCTGAAATTTTTAACTTTTTGTGGCAGTGCTATAGTACTCCTTCTAAATTACTCTACAAAAATAATCTTTTATATTCATCTGTAGGTTGTCAACAGGGCGACCCTCTCGGTCCCGCTATCTTTAGTCTCGCAATCCACCAAATCATACAAAAACTAAAATCCAAATTTAATGTATGGTATTTAGATGATGGGACCCTAGGAGGTGATGCGGCCACGGTTCTATCAGACCTTCGTTTACTCATTTTAGAATTCCGAGCTATAGGATTAGAATTAAATTTCAATAAGTGTGAGCTTTTTATTCTTGAAGGTACTGCAGACCGGGATGCAATTATATCATAATTTAGCACCATAGCTCCCAATATTATTACAGTGAATCGTGAGTCTCTTCGTCTTCTGGGTTCCCCTATTCTAGACGAATCGCTTCCTGATTTTATTAACGACACAATTCTAAAATTCAATGAAACGTCTGAACGTTTACTCAAAATTAATTGCCATATGGCCTTTGCTATTATTCGTTTTTGTCTTTTCGTACCAAAATTCACGTATGTCTTGCGGTGTTGTCAGCTTTGGAAACAACCAAACCTTTTGACAAATCTCGACAACACCCTAAGACGTACTTTATCAACTGTTTTTAATATAGATTTAGATACGCGTTCTTGGACCCAAGCGACCCTACCGGTCAGATTTGGTGGATTGGGTATCCGAAACACCTCAGATTTTTCCCTTCCAGCCTTTTTGGCTTCTGTCCATGCCACGCTCCCTCTTACCACAAAAATTTTAGAACCTTGCAAAATTACTGAGATTTCTTTTTTGACGGAAGCCAAAAATGCTTGGTGTGCCGCCTGCCCTAATACCGACCCCCCACAAGTCTTTGCTCGCAGAGGCTCTGGGGCGAGCCGCTCTGCAAACTAGTACGGAATAATTTACTTGAAACGTCTAGTAATCCCGCAGAACGTGCTCGTCTCATAGCCGTAAGAAAATGGGAGTCAGGTTTATGGTTACAGGCACTTCCATCTGGAAACACTGGGACTCTTCTGGACAATACAACTTTCCGTATAGTTACATGTCTGCGTCTTGGTGCCCCTATCATCATCCCCCATACTTGTCGCTGCGGCGCTGCCGTCAATCGTTTAGGCCAACATGGGCTCTCCTGCTCTAGGAGTGCTGGCCGTATACCGCGGCATCAAAATATAAATGATGTCATACGTCGGGCTCTTGCCACCGCCGGCGTGCCCGCAATTCTGGAGCCCAATGGATTAACACGCGATGATGGCAAGAGACCAGATGGTTTGACTCTTGTACCATGGAGGATTGGTAGGGCATTAGTGTGGGATGCCACGTGTGTGGACACTCTTGCTCCATCACATCTCCATGGTACATCGACCGAGGCCGGCGCAGCAGCCAACAATGCAGAGAACCTCAAACGGCACAAATATAGCGTAATATCGAGTACGTATATATTTGAGCCATTTGGGGTTGAAACCTTAGGGCCCTGGGGTCATCGAGCCCACCACCTTTTTAGAGAAATCTCTAAGCGGTTGGTGGAAGCTACGCGGGATCCCAAAGCTGGCGGCTACTTAGCCCAAAGAATAAGCCTCGCAATACAGCGAGGCAATGCCGCAAGCATTCTTGGTACTCTGCCACCAGGGGAGGAGTTAGGGGAGGTTTTCTATTTATAATAATTATAATTAGGTTAAGCTCTTGTTTACTTTTATTTCATGAAATATGATGAGTAATGTTATTTTGAACTATTTGAATTTCGAACGCATTTTCAATGTTTGTGAAACGAAAAGTAGATATAGGTCGAGTTGTAGAAAATGTTTTATTATGTGAATATTTTAATCTCACTAATAAATTAATGTTGCAAGTATGCCAAAAACTGCCGCTGAAAGGAGTCGTGAATATCGGCGGAAAAACAATGAACATAACATTTAAAAAGCCGACTGGATCATGGTGATTTAGTTGTTATTGTAGCAATTGCCATTTCTCTCAATCAACTAATAAATATAACTATTGAATATATGAAAATTTGGTCATGTACACTCCTGAAGTAACGCGAATTCTTAAAAGGGATTAAGATAACATTCCTATGATTAAGAGGGGAATTTAATGTGAATTTTGTATCTGAGGCTGCACACCCTTTAATTGAGTTCGCCTACACAACATTTTATTTAAAAATGTGCGACAACCGCACTCAATTAACTACTGGATCAAAAACAATAATTGACGGCGTGTTCCAATGATATGTATATCAAATTGAAACTAGAGCAGTTGTTTCCTATTTCAGTTACCATAAGCCTCTCGTGTCATTTGTTCAATGTAAATCATGGAAACGGAATATTCTATATACGAGATAAAAATGAGTCCCTATTTCCCTTGGTCACGGCATCACGCATAAACGGCTGGACCGATTTCGCTAATTCTTTTTTTGTTGTGTTTGTTATTGTCAGGAGAAGGTTCTTATGAACGAAAAAATAAAGAAAGTTGCACGGAAAATTTTTAAATTGAAGAAAACTTAACCATTTTACCAGCGCCTTTGACATTATAAACTTTTTTAATGTAACCTGAAATTATTGTCAGTCGTTTGACAGTTAGCGCGATTGAAAGAGTGAGCGCTGGAAATATCGTTTAAAACTTATAATTTCTTATTGCACATTTCACGGAAATTGCAATCGGAAGATTCGTATTCAATATTCATTGTTAAGACAGGACAACGTCTGTCGGGTCAGCTAGTATGTAATATATTGTTTTAGATTAAAATATTAAATAATTTTTAAGCTTAGTAAAAAATAATGAGTCTTACATTTATACTAATACTCCTGATACTCTATATCCATCTCAATCTCTAGTAGGGTACTTTTCAGAAGTTTCACTTCTGCCGTATGTGAATTGCACACACACTTTTTTTTATGACATAATATTAGGTTTTCATTTACAGACGAACTTCAGCGGCGCAAGTCGTGTATTCGATTCCCACCCAAAATAAAAATTTGTGTGCACGAACATGTAAGTTAGTCCTGAGTCTAGGTATACATATATATCTATATAAGTACCTATGTGTTTAGAAAAAAAAATTAGGTAGGTATATGTAATATATCAGTTATCTGGTTTCCATAGTACAAGCTCTTCTTAGTTTGGGATCAGATGGCGGTGTGTAAATAACATCCAAGGATATTTATTTATATTTATTCATTAAAATTGCTTTCTAAATTAGAAAAAAATATCAATGATTTTAAAATATTTTCAATTACATAATAACTGTATATTAGTTTCATGTGGGGCCTGCAATTTCCACCTTGAAAAATTCGTATTGGACATTACGACATCCTCGGAGAAATATCCTTGAAGTACCTCGCCAACCCTGTTGTTCTTGACCTCTCAAGCTCGAACCTGCACCCTGTGACTGGTCAAACTGTACGATTCCTTGGCGTCATCAACCAGAGAAACCGTTTATATGTCGGTAAAAAAATGGTAAACTAAACAAAAAATATATATAGTGACGATTTATTGTCATAATGCCAGTCAAAATAGGACAAAGCGACGGTGAAGATACTTCTTTACCAATACCAGCCAGTAGGTACTGCGTTTATCGAACTACTGAAATTCCGCGTCGTTGTTATGGGGCCTAATGGCAAACCATCGGCAATCGCTTGTTTCTCATTAATTGTGTTTAATATTTCAAATCGATTATCTTTCCCCTCAGGTTTTGAAATCGTTAGATCAACAAACATTGTAGTCAGTCTTGTGCATATTCATCAATTTATCATATTGGTAAAAAGCTTTAGACGAATCTTCGGGCAAATACTGATTCTCATTTTAGATAATTTATTCTATAGACAACTCCAAAAATTCGTATGTTATTTACTTATAAAAACATTTAACTTAATAGATATAATTAAAACAAATCAATACAGACTAAGGGATGACTCATAACAACACACGTTCACATGTACTACTTTACTACATTTTCTTTTACAGTTTATATGAATCGTCCGTAATAGCGCATGGAATTATTGATATGTTCATAAAGCCCTCAACACACGGCACTAATAAAGGGTACTTTTTATTTTCTCATTAACTTCTTTGACTTAACTCATTTGAGGTCCAGGAATTGGGTGACCAAAAACTGTGTATTTCGGTTCGTTTCCACTTACTATGGTAGTTGTTACATATCCGGTACCTTGGGCGCCGGCAGGATTATTTTCAAGGAGGTGCACCTGCATCCTGTTGTAATGCTGGCTGTATATGACGCCTTAAGTATTCAAATTTATCTACATAGAACAAATGTTAATTGTGATTGTCATATTAAAAAAAATATAAATGTCACAAACCTAACATACAATTTTATTTTAGTTATTTATATTATTATAACTTATTTTACAACACGTCATCAGCACGAAAGTTGGATAGCGTAGTGCTTAGTGTGGATTTTCAAAGGAAATATAAAAGTTCCAGGTGCATTTTTGAATTATTTTCTCGGTGAGCAATTGACATTTATGAAACGATGTATTCAGGCTCTGGAGATATGAGATCCACTGTGTTTAAGCCACTAAGCAGTAGGGAAGGTTAAGTGACGTGGAAATTCAAAATGAGGCTGTATCTTCTACACGAAGATTTGTGGAAGGCCATCGCTGGCTATCCAGATGGAGATACGACTGCTTCAAATATAAAAGTGAAGCGTAATGTTAAAGCCTGAAAGCCTATCTCTAAGATAGGTCTGGGTTTAGATGATGCTGCCGTAACTCATGTTAGGAAGGCCAGAAATGCCAAACAAGCATGGGATTTACTAGCAGCAGCCTATGAAGACAAAGGTCTTGGACGTCGTCTAGCTTTGGAAAGAAGGTTATATAGATATTCTTGATCCGATAAGTCGATTCTGAAAGTATATTAGTGCAGTACTGAGCACTGCTCAGGATCTAACTGATATTGGCAAAGAGCTGGAACACACCACTATAGCTGCTATCTTATTAGGAGGACTGACCTCATGATATCATATATCATATGATCCGTTGGTTATGGCTCTGGAAAATAGCAATGTTCTGATCACCACGGACATGATAAAAACTATACTTCTGAACGATTTTACGAAAAGTGTTACTACAAAGGAACCAGAAACTGCTCTACGTACTAAGTATATACGGAAACCAAAACCAAAAACTGTTGTATGCTATGGTTGCAAAGAACCAGGTCACAAGCGTCCAGATTGCCCACACATAAAGAAACCCCAGAAGCCATATATTAAAGTTATTAAAGATGTAGTTTTTGTACCGAATTTAAAATCGAATTTACTTTCTGTTAAAAAGACTGTTCAAAAAGATTTAACTGTAGTTTTTAACAAAGATGGTTGTAAATTTTATAATAATATTGATTTTTCTTGTACAGGTGTTCCAATACTCTGTGCATCTAATTGTGGTGGATTGTACAATCTAAACTATACTAGTATGCCTAAGAATCAATCAGCGTTTGATGTGCACTTTGACGTCTCTCAGTATAGACTATGGCATAGGCGTTTAGCACACTTGGGTCGAATTGGTATAAGTAAACTAGTAGATGGTCTTGCTACAGGTATTACTCTTGGAGATGTCGATAAGGAACCTTGTGTGGCGTGTATAGAAGGCAAACAAGCTAGGAAACCTTTTAGATCACTTTTGTACAAGAAAGCTAAGTCGATTTTAGAATTGATACATTGTGACCGGTCCAATGTCTACAACCTCTTTTCAAGGTCATAATTACGTTTTATATGTTATTGATGATTTTTCGTTATTTGTTTTTATTTATTTTGCTAAAACAAAGGCCGAAGTAAAACGTAAGATTTGTGATTTTATAGCTTTGGTTGAAAGACAGAGTAAAAAGCAGGTAAAAACTTTACGAACTGATAATGGTACAGAATTTGTGAATAAGACTTTCTCTGATTACCTGTCTTCTAGAGGTATTGTTCATCAAACTATTGTGCCATATTGTCAACAGCAAAATGGAGTAGCAGGAAGAACAGGTCGCTCTGTCATGGAAAAGGCTCGTGCCTTACTTTCTCAATCTTCACTGCCGAAGGCTCACTGGCAAGATGCTGTTGAATGTTCAGTTTACCTGAAGAATAGGTCTCCTCATCGTGCCCTGGACGGAATAACACCATTTGAGATGTGGTACGACAAGAAACCAGATCTCAGTCAATTGAAAGTCTTTGGATGTAGAGCACGAATGTAGAGCTAGAAGTCAAAGCAACTTAACATATTTTTGTTGGATATACAGAAGATTCACATAGTTATCTCCTTCGCGAATGCGAAAATCCAAGAAGATTGATCAAGGCGAGAAATATTACATTTTTTGAAGATTGTTTTGCTTACTTAAAAATAAAAAAGGATGATCATAATTTAGTTCCTTTAGTCTTACCTTCTGATGATGCTCAACCAAATGATTATTCTAATTCTCCCAGAGAAGTGGAAACTTCTGATCAGGGACCTATTATTTCTTCTACTTCAGATGAAGAATATGTTAATGTACCCGGTGAAAGTGATGTTAGAAGATATCCACAACGTGTGAGAAGAAGGCCTGACTACCTAAATTTTGATTCTTGGGTAGCAGAATCTCTTGAAGCCATTTTGGATGATCCTAAGACTTATGCAGAAGTAATGAATTCAGACGACAGCATTAAGTGGATTTCGGCTATGGAAGAAGAGTTTCAGTCTTTACAATCAAAAGAGACTTGGATTCTTGAAAATCGACCAAATAATGGTGGGAATCAATTATAAGGAAACTTTTTCACCCGTTGTTCGAAACTCTTCACTGCGTACTTTGTTCGCCCTAGCAGCTGAATATGACTTGAAAATGCATCATCTTGATGTGGACACAACTTTCCTCAACGGTGTTCTGGAAGAGGAAGTGTATATGGAACAGCCGCAAGGTTTTGTCAGCAAAGGTCAAGAAAATATGGTTTGTCTACTGAAGAAGTCGTTGTATGGCCTAAAACAGGCCCCAAGATCGTGGAATATCAAACTAAATGAAACATTGATTTCCATAGGTTTTATGCGAACTCCTTTTGAGCCTTGTGTTTACACCAAAAAGTTTGGTAATGAAACCGTCATACTGGCATGTTTTGTCGATGACATAATTGTATCTTATAAAGATGTTTGTCACTTCAACTCTGTCAAGTCTGACATGGAAAGTCATTTTTAACTGAAAAATTTGAGATTACTAAACAACTATTTAGGAATGAATATTTCATTAGAAAATGGAGAAGTTTGCTTATCGCAACACAGTTACATAGAGAATTTACTGAAAAGGTACAATTTACATGATTGTAAAGATATTCCATTGGTAAGGACACTTGGAGATTCTACTGAATTGTGTGATCAAAATGTATATCAAACGCTGATAGGTTGTTTGTTGTTCGTGGCTATTAATACAAGACCTGCTATATCATTTGCAGTATCATATTTAAGCCAGTGGAACTCAAAACCTACAAAGGTTCACATGTTGGCAGTAAAAAGAATTCTAAGATACCTAAAAAGCACAATCCATTTTGCTATTAGGTACAAGAGAACTGGAAGTTATTTGCTAGGTTCTGTTGATGCCGATTGGGCAAATGATATTAAAGATCGGCGTTCCTACACAGGTTTTGTGTTCTTGTTTGGTGGTGGCCCAATTTCATGGGAATCCAAAAAGCAACACACCGTCGCTCTATCTTCAACGGAGGCGGAGTACATGGCCCTGTGTTCGGCAAGCAAAGAGGCTGTATTTTTGAGACATTTATGTTTGAGGTGAGTGGTTTGCTAGACGTTGTGGTTCTATCGGGAGATAGTCAAAATGCACAAAATATTGCATTGAACCCTATCTATCACGGTCGGACAAAACACATTGATACCAAATATCAGTTTATCAGAGAAAAAATCTGATATCACTATTAGACTTAATTTTATGCCTACACATTTACCTGCAGATGTTTTTACTAAGCCCCTGCAAAAAGTAAAATTTAAGATATGTTTAGGGTTTTTGGATTAAATTTTTTTTATTTGTGTTATTATTTATTGGCTTTTTGTTTGTGTTGTTACAATGTAGATTAAGGGGGTGTGTAGTAATACTGGCTGTATATAACGCCTTAAGTATTCAAATTTATCTACATAGAACAAATGATAATTGAGCTTGTCATATTAAAAAAATTATAGATGTCACTGACCTAACATACAATTTAATTTTAGTTATTTATATAACTTATTTTACAACACATCCAAATATAATATAGCTACTATTTAAACTAAGTATCTAACTAAAAACATTTATTTAGTAATAGTGCATCATTATGATATTCGCAGGTGATATAAAATTGGGTACGTACGCCTTTGGTATAAATATGAATTCAGTGGGTCTATGACGCGAGAATAAATGGCATGATTATCAAGTTCATAGGAAAAGTCGAAATTAAGGTATACAGGCTTTTCTTTTCCATATTAGTGCATTGTGTGGTGTACACCCCCTTGCACCCCCCTCATAGCGCCCATGTCCGGTACACCAAGTAGGTACAAGAAAGCCAATATTCCTATCAACAGATAAATCGAAAGAGGCTCTATTGACGCCTTCAGCTGCATTTTGTTCCAACATGAACTCTTCCTTACTATGAGAGAAACTCATGTTTTTTTAAGACATCTTTCAGTGCGTCTGACCGATTGGTGTAATAATGATATATTAAGATAGCGCACGAATCCATTGCAGTCTTTATATTCCACTTTACGTGGAATTTACACAATTTTCACCAGCAAACAATGCCTATATCTGTGGGGGATTTAAAAAAAATGGTGAATCATTCGTATATAGGTACTTAAATTATAAATTACAGTAGAATCGCACCCTTAGGAACCCCTTTCCCCCATAGTGAAGATAATTGCATGGTTTCTTAAAATGAACATATGACGCCTTTCACATACCGAGTGGAAAAACCACTTACATTGCCACGTCATTTTAAAAATACGAGACTGTTTTGTAATTCTATTTCGCCGTTAGAGTAAGCACATGTAACTTAATTATTATATTTTTTTGCTGTCCCAACAACTTCGTAGGCGTGATAACTTACAACGAACCAGCCGATTTTAATGATATAAAAGTCAATCAAATTATTACGATAATATAATTTAGTTACAATTATTGTTATTTTTGGAGTCTGTTTCAGCCAACGTAGGCTTGTAACTACATACATAGGTGCGATGCAAGGTGAGATGTGCTTGTGTCGCACGCGCGACTTTACCAGGCGAGAGGCGAGAGCGGGGCCGCGGCGGGAGGGGGAAAAATTGTAAAAACTGTAAAATGTGTTTAATTATTAAAGTATTCTCGTATTATTATTGCTTACTACACGTCTGGGTCGACAACGCATTGGTCCCCTGGTGTTGCAAATGCAACGCGTGGACCGTCTATTTGTTGGTTTTTATGATATGAAAAAAAAACAAAAAACAAACTTCTTAAACAGGAACTGTTGATCCTTCAATTCCTGTCAAAACTTCATTGAGGTTACCCCGCATATGGCGTACTACTGACACTAACTTTCTGCGTATGATTGAAAAAAAGTCGTCTGCAAACATGCCAGAGGCACTATAGAATCGAAGGTGCTCTAACACTGCCCCAAGCCAATGCTGTATTGCAACGGCAGGCTATTGTACGGTATTAAACTAGCCCCGATGATATGTTGTATATCGATATCGGCATTTTAATCATTTCTTTGTTCGCTGGTGTCACTTTAACTTTGATCAAATAATTATTATATATGTAGAAAACTTTAAAATAATTATTTGACTGTAATTATATTCAAAGGTAACAGTATATTAGTAAAAATACTTTCCATAAAGGCAAAAAAAATGATAGCTACAAGTATTTCAATTTCATAGAATAGTTCACGGATGTATTTTACGGTTCCGTACCCAAAGAGTACTTACTATTACTGTGCTTTCTATGTCTCGATTCTAGACAGTCAACGAAGGTCTCTCTTTGGTGTTCTGAACCGTAATAGGTAGCCAATTGTTCACAGAATATATTTTATTATGACGAATATCCTAACAATACCTAAAACCCAATAAGTATATTAGGAAGTTTCAATTATGTTTTCATTTTATCTATATCTAAAGCTCCGTTACTAAAAATATTACAATATAGGTATGTCTAATATGATACATGTACTATAGGTTGCTAGAGATAGAAAGCAATAGATAATGTTAGAGGAGCCGAATGCCAAGAGGCACACTGAACTGAGAAACATTCTGTGGAATTTTCCAATAGCCCACAATCTTAAGAGTTCAGGAGGAAAGGCTTATTGATAAAATGTCTATCTAATAGTTTATGTAACTTAACTGTTTTCTGGTTTCCATAGTAGGTACAAGCTCTGCTTAGTTTGGAATCAGATGGCCGTAAAAATAATGTCCCAGGATATTTACTGATTTATTTCCAAAAAAAATAAATTATTTATCATTAAGAGGTACAGAGGAATGTTCAACTCAGAAGCCAGCTGCTCATAGAAAGTGTCTACCAATATTAGTTTAAAAAAGCTATTAAGAAATGATATTCAGAGTGTCAGTCTGTTTCTAAATCCCGGGACGCATTAGATCCCATGGGAACACGAGTGTAGCTACGGGATGGTAACTAGAACGCTTAAAACCTTTTTAATTAAAAAAAATTGTTTAAATCGTAATATTAGATCTTACCTTTCTGTATTCCTGAAGTGAAAAAGGCAATATTAAAAGAGCACAATATAATGTTTCTTTATTTATATTGTACAGACCTCTCCGGGCGCCAGTCCTAGTCCCACTTAGCCGGATTTATTATAGTATACCGAGTAATTACTTGTTCAAAATATCCACCGCCAATGGATAAGGAGACATTATGTTACAGGGAAAAAAAACTACCTAAGCATAAAATGTCTAATTGGTTTTATTAAGGGATGTAACATTTTTCCGGCACAAAAAGTATCTTATGTTACTACTAATACCTACAAGAATATGTGTACAAAGTTTCATGATGATCGGTCAAGTAGTTTTCGCGTGAAAGCGTAACAAAAAAACTGACATTCACATTCATGATATTAGTAGGGATATACTTGGTAGGATTATAAGTTTTTTTTTATACTACTAAGGTATCAAACAAGCTGACGGCCCGTCTGATGGTAAACGGTCACCGCAGCCTATGGACGCTTGCAACACCGTGGGTATCACCCTGCAAGAATCTCTTCACACCCTTCTTGAAGAACCCCATGCATAACCTCGACAGGGAGCTCATTCCACAGCGTAAGCGTGCGCGGCAGAAAGCTCCATTGGAATCGCACCGTGCGAGACCAGTTTGGCTCCAATGTGTGAGGATGAACTCCCCGTCTGTGGCGAGAGGTGCGATGGTAAAAAGTAGCCGTGGGCATCAAATCAAACAATTCCTCAGAACACAGTGCGTTGTACAAGCGGTAAAAAACACATGAGGACATGTCTCTCCTTAGAGTTAGGGGCTCTAAACCGCTTGTGAGCTCGGGATCGTTGACAATTCTGACGGCACGCTTTTGAACCGAGTCAAAAGGCCCAAGCTGGTATCCAGGTGCCCCCGCCCATAGATGACAGCAGTACTCCATATGGGGCATAGATTTATAGATATCTATATGAGGCTTCCGGCGACTGGGACCGCAATAAACTGCGACTGCAGTCCCAATTCCCGGATCCTTTTAATTTAAATATTTTTCTTCCGGCGACTGGGACTGCAATATACTGTACCCGCGGTCCCAGTTTAATTTAAATATTTTTCGTCCGGCGACTGGGGGTATTCCCGAGATGCTAAGAGGGACATTATCGATTGGACGAGACAACAATGTATAACTAATATTATAAACTGCCTACGATTCCTTTAGAGGGTACCTAACTTCATACCCGGGCTCATAAAAGTCTATGTGTTCGCGCCGAAGGTATTCGGTGCTTATTTTTTTTATTTCTAATTATTAATATAAAAGTAGGTACTCTTAAATCTTTTCGATTCAAATTATTTTCGCTGCAAGACTACAAACTTTAGTACTGGACCACCGTCGGTTGCGCCCAGTCGCGTGTGCTCTGTTCTACTCAGGAGTTACGCCACCGCTTTTCTGGAGCCAGTGCATCATCAGCACGGTTCCGTCCACTCTTATATCAAAGGACCGCAGACAGTCGACCCCTCGTACAAAGGAAGAACGCGCCAGGTCGGCTCCAACACCGAGGTGAGTGGTTGTGCAGCCTTGTCTTGATTTGTCCTCCCGCTAATTTCAAATATATTACCTATGGTGACACAGTTGACCAATATAATATCCACGCGTCAACACTATGTCACAAATCACGTCGATCCGTCGCTTTGTTGCTGCGTGAAAGAAATTATTTATTCCACTCAGTATTCTGAAAATTATAGAAAACAGAACCCCTGTCTTTTCTGCTGTTCTAGTCGTCTAAATTTCTACATCATCACATAAATCTAACTATATTTCCTAGAAATCCGTCTACTAATTCAGTCCAAAAATTCACACAGATAACAATAAAAAATTATGAATTCTACTTTAGTGGGATAAAAAATGCAGGTACAGACACGACTATACTTCGGACTGATTATCTATAAGTATAGATTTCAAAGGTGTTTGTTGTTGGCACTTCTTTTACGCAGTAACGGATCGGTGTATTTTTTATGGGCCAGAGAATAAAAAACCTAGTTTTCCCCTAACGAAAACGCGGGTGAAACTACGGGGCATAGCTAGTTTACAATAGTAAGTACAATTCTAGTATGTCACCATTTGATAATAAATATCCTGGGACATTATTTACACACTGTCATCTAATCCCAAACTAAGCAGACCTTGTACTATGGAAACCAGGTAACTGATATACTACATATAGGAATATTTTTATTCAGTGCGCTTAACTTTGACAAATTAAACTTAAATGATTTTTATTAAACACCTAATTTTTATTTTGATAAGTTTTAGTACAAAAAAATAGTTATCGTTAACGAAAGATATAGACTTTAAAATTGATATTATGGCTACTCTGTTGCGGGTCGGGCGCCCATCCCGGCCGTGGCCTTGGAAACAGCTGGCTCTACCGCCGCGTGCGGCGCACTTTTTGATATTATTAAGAATAGATAGTGTCCATTGTTTGTTGATTTTAAAGTCGAAAAAAAATACAAAAATAATGTTTACTAATAATGGAAATGTGTTCTGTTACTGAACCACCAACATTTTTTGCGCATTGCTTAAAAAGTATTCATGCACACAAATATTTGTCCTGGGTGGGAATCGAGCCCGTGAGCTTTGGGTTGGTAGTCAGAGTCGCTAACCACCATGCCAACTGGCCTGTGTAAGTATTATCTATATCTATAGGTATATATAAAAATTAATCCCTCTTTCGTGGTTACGGCATCACCCGTGAACGGCTGGACCGATTTCTCTAATTCTTTTTTTGATGTGTTTGCTATTGTCAGGAGAAAGTTCTTATGAGAGATAAGAAAAAACTAAGAAAGATTCGATTTAAATTTAGAAAATATAGAAAACATAACGACCATATTAGCTTTTCTAATGTAACCTTACCGCTTTTGACAGTATGAACTTTTATAATGTAACCTTATTGTGTTTAACATAAATGTCAGTCGATTGACAATATCGTTTAGAACAGAAGTATGGGTCGGAATTATATTGATAAAATAATAAATTTATCAATACTTAGTGTACATTTCGCAGTCGCTTCAATCGAAAAATAGTATTGTAATGAACCGTGAGTTTTCAGAAGTCTTTTTTTAAGAAGTGTTTGTTCATCATGGTAATATTTCACCCCTGCAGTTTGACTCATAGCAGCGGGCAAAAATACTAAAAAAGAATAATTGAAACACACAACCCTCTTCCGACACAAATTATTTTATCAGGTCTACCCTCTTTCGTCAATTAAATCGCAACACTTACCTATTCTTACCTCCTTTTTCGACGATATCTTTAGTTATTATAGATACACTAGCTGTCCCCCGCGGTTTCACCCGCGTTTCCTAAAGATGTCACAATTACCCGAAATTAATATCCTAATCTTATTCTAGGGCACTATCTATGTCCATGACCATTTAAAGATTCATCCAATTCCGTTGCGCAGTTTTTGAGTGAAAGAGTAACAAAAATTCATCACAAACTTTCGCATTTATAATATTAGTAGGAGAAGGATTAGAAAAATAGTTACATACATAGTTGTGTGATGTTATTGTCCATGTAAAATCAGAATGCTCTAGCTTTGTGAACTGCATCTGTCTGTCACGGTTATAGTTTCTGCTTTGATACAATACCTATAGGTACCTAGTATCATGATCAAAGATTTAACATATATAGTTGCGTGCTCCGCGCGCAGAAATGGCAGCATAAAATATTGATTTTAACCTATTTCCGTTTCGTCGCGCTCAATCTTTACGTTTTACTAACGCATTTACGTCACGCACCAACATCACGGCTCTCAATAATAGTTATAATTCTCCATAATTAAAATTCCTATGTCCCTCTTTGTCGGTCGAGTAAAACGCTCATGAATTGACACTTTATTTTCTAGATTCTGGGCCAAGGAGTTTAAATCGCAAAGACAATGAGCTGAAGATTTTATTTGTTAAATACTCGTTACAGAATACATGAATCTTACACAAAAAAATCTTGACTAAACGTTTAATATTCATAGATCTAAAACACCTTAATTAAAATGCTGGCGCATGTCGCCTTTATAGTGTGTCATATAAGGGCTGGCAAACAATGATTAATACCAAGCTGACTCCGTGACAGCATAGAACCAGTTTCTGTCGCCTGTTTTTTCTGGATGCCCAAGTAAACCAGCCCTTCATTTATTTTAAAACCTTATATGTTAAGAAAATGTAAGCCCTTAAAAGACTGCGTCTACCACCAATGCGATGGGACCCATTTATAATACTGAATCAAATCACATTCTTATACATAGTCTTATCCTCAATGAAACGATGCAGGTCTAACGTCTAAGGGTACAGAGAATAAGTTCTACAATAACTTTTTTTTATGCACATACAATCATATTATATAGCTTAACTTATATTCTAAAGGGCAAGTTAAATCTTTAAAGTGTGTCATAGAAAATGTTTACCTACTCTATACTGAAAAGAAGTGATTTTTTATTATTATTGGATATTACTGTGCTCTTTGACTGATGTCTTCAGACAGAAAAAATCTTTAAAAATTTAAATAATACTAACAGCATTGTCTTTCAGATTGTTTTCTTTGATTATACACAAGATGATACCTTATGCAAACATGACATACATATAATTACTCTTAATCTATAATCATATAGATTTAATATTATTATAATACTGACCTTAGAAAAAGCTTATTAAAACATTACTAACATACATGTAACCGTAACCACCCAAGATGCATAGGGGGATCCATTAATTTCGAGAAGCAATTTACAATATTAAACGCGAAAAACAGTGATGACTATAATTTAGTAACCTTTTAAAATTAAATTAACCCACTTATAACTAAAACAGAACCTAAATCAGGAAAATCTATGTATTTAAACAAAAGTGTCTCTTTTTAATGCATCACATATTACTTACCATTACAAATAATGGTCTCCTATAATTGAAGGAGTACACCAATGTAATAAATACCTCTTGTAAACTATATTCTATGTCATTTAATGCATAAATAAATCATTGCAGAAAAATATAATGAGCACTCATAACTTTTTCAAATATTGGTCTAAACAGGTTTCAATTACTTAAACATGTTAGGTATAGATTAATATATATTCCTCAAAACATACTAAACACTATGAAGAATACCTAAGACATATTGTGAAAAAATGAACCATTCAATGAGGTTCCTAATAAATATGATTGTGAATGTTTTCTCAAATTATTGTGTTTGAGTTTAAAGTTTGAGCAATCTAACTTTTTTGTATTGTTTTTTGATAATCTTGTTGTGCAACATGATATGTTTGGTATACACATGAATACGGATCACATCACTATGAGGACGATCAATTAATATTCCTTTAAAAAAGTTATCCTTGCCCTCATCAAACTTTTTAGCAGCATGAGAAATATAATATAAAAATTTTTCAACCAATTGTGAAGGAGCATCAGCGGAACAATTCTTGTTGTGTTCAAAAGGATCCTGAATAGTCATTAATGTATTCATTCTGATTGGAACATAACCTTTATGCATCACATTTATCTTATACACACCATATTCATCTGGTAGATTGTTCAAACCTCTGAAGCGCTCCTTACTTACAGGTTCCCCTAAATATGGTGATACAATATGCTCACTAAAATTGAATTTACTGTAAAATTTAAAAAATCCTCCCAGAATATCAAAAAGATCTACATCATTATCTGGTTTTCCTACGTCTTCAAATGCCATATTCCAATTGTCTACAAACAGAGATGGCACATGTGCTTGTAGATCATGTACAGAGGGAAGTAACCCCACTTGTTGCATATAGAAGATTACTAACAATGTTAGTGCATGGTTGGATATTAGATGTGTGCCAGTAAACTTATGAACTTTTGACCAATATTTAACAAGCACAGCAACATCCAAAACCTTTTTGTCAGAATTGAATAAATGGAACATTAATCTGCTATTATGGACACCAGACTGAGAATGGAAATAAATATCACACAAGCAGGTATTAGGCTCATATAACAACTTTACAATTGGTATATTAGCATTTGGCTTAGCTACTATATTAGAAAACATCCCATGATGATCGAGGATGTCCTTAGCAGCGGATACAATATGATGTGTGATTAGCACATTCCCTGGCAGCGAAACAAAGCAGTCGACATTGCTGGTTTTCAATCCTAAGCCAGTCACTATAGAACCAAAAGGCTGAATCTCACAATCTAAAACAAAAACAAATTTATTAAATGGGGTACTGTAAACAGGGTCTAGAAGTATTATGCTATCATAAAATTTTATATTCCCATGGACCATACTACAATTTGAAAAGAACATATTTACCTGGCCACTTCGCCTTGAGCGCGAATTGGAGGTCCATTAGCAGATACTTAAGGTTTTCAACATCTCCTCGCTTCAATCTCACCAAGTCCAGTAAATCATCTGCTTGAGTTTCAAAGTCATCTTCAACACGGAACATCCGTGATGGATCCAGTATATAGTCTGCTGTTAAATTATTGTTATTAGTTAGGTAGCCAAGTAGGTCATTGCAATACAAATGGTTATATGGCTCTAAATTAACATTATACAGAGTGACTATTTGTATGGGTTGAACGCTTTGCAAAGTTAGTAGATCTACCACTGTTATTTCTTTTTTACTTTTCTAGAGACCTCACAATAATAAATCATACACATAATTAATGTTTCTATTGGGTAACAAAAAAAAATGTCTTGTCCGACTAATGGCTAATATATATATATATTGGGTAACAAATATTTTACCTCTTTTTATAAGAAGCCCCATGTCAAAGCAAAATCATTGAAAACCGAGACCCAAAATCCTGATTTAAAAATTATTTATTTTAAATATTCAATCCCTTTATTCATATAAATATACTACTCTTATATTTATAATTTGTCTTAGTTGGTTGCACTGAGCCCATATTAATAACTATAAATTGTTCTACAGTATTAATAGACTCTATTTTACAATTTTTTGTTTTCAATCAAATAAAAATTGAATGAATAGCTACCTACCTATTCATTTATAGGGCAAAATTAAGGTATAGGTTTGAGTGATTTTTTTTTTAATATTTTAATTTGTCAAAGTTGGCTGCATATAATTTATAAATTGTTTGTCCTGAACCTGTAGGAATAGACTAACCAATTTAAATAGCCGATCTTTAATTCTTTTTTGTCCTTTTATTTAGGTACATACTGGTTCGTTTAATTCAAGAATTGTTTAAGTCTAATATTTTTTCCTCTCTGCAAGAATTTCTTAAATTACCAGGAATTTTTAATATTATTTACTGGTAAATTGTTAATAGTTCATTTTTACTATTTCTTTGGTATTTTATATTTGTTTTTGATTTGGTTGATAGTCTAGGTTGATCGTAACCAAATTAATTTAAAGAATCATAAGTAATTGGTGATAATAATTTTGGGTTGCAGCGAACTACGTTACACATTTCTACAAATCTTGGTTTTTAATATTACTGAGAGGACTGATAAGATCAGGTAGGATGCTTACCATAAGGTGTTCCCATTTTACTGGATTTATTCTGGTCAATAATCAATTGTGCTCTTGCAACGGACAATGGCCGGCAAGTGAATGATTGATTGCCTCCGTCCTGCGTAGAATGGCTGCTGGTGCAATGGCGGTGGTAAGTGAGTCCTAGTATTGATTAAAATTTGTCGGTATCGAAATAGATGCGTTCACTTATAACGGATTCCACCCATAGGTAAGACAAAGTTGACTGGTCAGTGCTGCCAGAGTGACTATGGTTGAGTGCTTTAAAGTGTTTTGTATGCTTTTTGCATTACAAATTTGATTATTTGATATTTTTATCATATAATTGAATGTGAATTACGCTAGGATTAGACACAGATAAATTATCTACACGTTGGTACTATCGTTTGTCTATTTTTGTCCGTTGAAAACTGTACCTACACGAGTTTCAAAATGAGTAATTTCACGAAATATTTTTTGACATTAATATCTGCCGTGCTCATACTAGGCGCACATTAAAAATAATAATTTTTATATGTTTTTATACACAATATAAAATATATACTTATTTGTATAATATATGTATAAATATTTCGACTTGATTCAAGCGCCATTTTGAAAACTTTACAGGAGAGCCATTTGAAAATGTTAAAACCCAAAATCAGATACTGCATCTAAACTTCGTAACATTCCAAATCGAAGCTGTTGAATATTAAAACTAAATGCAAGCTTCAACAAATTCGTGCATGGGCCATCATCATAGTAGTATAATTCATTGAGAAAAATGTTACTTTCGTCAAAAATGGCGGTTGAGTCAAGTCGCCTTTTACCCGTCGATATATATTTATTGTTTTGCCATATTTACTTTATTATAAACTAAAGGTACATGGAAATTTATTGTACCATAAAAATACAAAAAAGTCGCGATTAAAAAACAGGGGTCGATTGTAGAAGGGTGAAAATTTGAAGTTTAATGTATTATGTTACGGGTGGACAACCCTTATCACTTAGGAATATGAAAAATAGATAGTAGCTGATTCCCAAACCTAGGTACTGAATATGTATAACGGATTGGCAGGTAGGGTTAAGCGAAGCGGTCTTGGCAATTGTCCTCCATCGTGGGCGTGTTGTACCAGGAACGTTGAAATAATACCATGTGTGCAATTAATAACAATCACTTATTTTATTCCAATACGCACAAAATATAACGTAAAACACAGGATGCAAATGGATTATGAGCCAATAGGTTAGCACGCGTGCACCTCTTGTGCTGTCCGTCTAATGATCGACCGACATCACCGCGTAGGCGCAGACTTGCTACTCTATTCGGGGTTACCCGCTCATATTTTAATATTCGACGGATTCAAACATTAAACCGATTTACTTAAAATACTATTTTTCTAATTTTAAATCCAACAACAACAAATCTACTGAATTACAATCAGTTTTACTTTAGTTATTAACGAAACTCAAAGATTAGATTCTCTTTCTAAGGTGTCGCGCCGTCATGTAAATAAAATTTCATAAAAATCGATCAAGCCATTTCGGAGGAGTATGGTTACTAAGATTGTGACACGAGAATTTTATATATAAGATAAAAATAAATATAATATACCTACAGAAGTTTCACTTCCTGCGCGTGTGCACATTGCTACACACCCTTTCTTTTTGTGTTCTAAATCGACGCTGGTGTGTATTATATGTTTGCGTAACAGAATCCATGTGTTAATTAATAATTGATTTAAAAGTGTACACTGCAACGAAAGAACACTTTTTTGTATTATGTTTGAATGGGTGATGGTATTCATTTTATTGAAGTGAATTTCTTTACCCACGTTGACTTGGGGAGTAAGCTGGTGAATGCGTGACGGTGGTGTTACGAAAAGTGTGATCGGGCAAGGCGAACGGGAGTTGAGAGATATAAGTTAGTGAAAATAGAAAGAGAGAGAGTTATGTTTCGTATATTACTACTCAGGCCGAAATACTGCGCGCTGATTGGCGCGATTCTAATTCACGCGACGCGATTTGAGCGCTCTGACATAAATGTTTAGTACTTGTACAAACAAGAATTCGCGCACGCTTCCTTACAGTTTTCTCAGCACACCTAATGCGCAAATTTACTCAACCTTGATACTTGTGTATTTCCAATATTTTATGTATACTAAATAGACAGTTCCTTGGGGCAATACACGTGGTGATATACAATGCTACAGACACCATCACTCCAAGAATTCCTTTATAATTACTAATAGTTTTTCAGCAGAATCTAACAAATTAGAGACGTTTTATTTTTGATTTATATATATATTTTTTATTTTACTGATTGTTTATTCAACAAAAGTAATTTCAAGAAGAAAGTAAGCCTACACATACTTTGAACGAACATAAATTTAAAAAGGTATTAGCAAAATTAATTATGGAAAAGGATGTGGTTTCCACACTTACTTAAAAATAAAAAAATAAGCGTGAGTATCGTGGAACACTCTATCTATACTACTTTAGATTGTTTTCTACTTATTTTCAGTAAATTTTCCTAATAGAAATTTATCTGTAACGAATAAATATTTGAGCCTACGTGCAACCAATTAATTCCATAAAATAATCAGCGCGATAAAATGTTCATAATTTGAATACCTACTCAAACTTTGCGAAATTGAGAGTGGTAGCTATGTGTACGAAGATCTTTGTGCGCCATTCCAGTTTGCTAACGCCCGGTTATTTGTTATTCAAGAGCTACCTTAGGTTCAATTTGTTTATTTATTACAGATATAGAATTTTTTACAATCTTAAAAGTGGTGATTTCAAAATATAACATTTAAACCCCAATCACACGCGCTGAAATCTCGTAGATACCACATACGCAATTATTATTTATTACCAAGATGACTGCTCGATCGATGTTAATATACATGTTATTGCGTAAATTCATGATTGACTTACTAATGTTACCGACCGAAAGTTCGGTTTCGGTTTCGGCCAATTTCGGGCAAAAAATCATGTTTCGGCCTCGGTTTTGGTTTCGGCCGCACCAAAACCCAGAGTTCGTGAACTGTCGTACGTCGTTCGGGTAATCAGTTCGCCGCCGTCCATCGTTGATTGTATGAAGTTGAGGTTGTATTTACACATAAATTTTAAGGTAAGTATTTGTTATATTTTTGCTTGCACTATTGATATTATTTTATTTCAGAGGCAATTTCTAGGTATTGAACTTTATTCTATTAAGTTTTACTTTTAGCAGCACATAAAAGAGGTTAGGTATATTCGTTTCAATTTATATTTATTTACATAACTAAATATATTTTCCCTAATTTAGATTAAATGCCCTGTGTCTACCTCATTAGTTATTGCAGTGATTTTATTTTATCTATCTATCAGATATTATTTATTTATCTGATAATAATCTTTTTTTTTGTGAAAAATGTCTCAAAAAGAAAAATATCCGAATTGGCAATTTTTTTAAAAAGGATTTTCAAAATTTACCTTTATTGGGAAGCCACAAACCACGAATAATTATATACTTCTTTTTATTTTTCATTAACTTAACTATCTGCATGTATAAGCAAATATACATGTAAAAAGCAATCACTAGATTTAAATAAACAATAAAAAAAAAACAATATGTTCAAGTAAGATTCGGTTTCGGCCGAAACTGAGACCAAAGCCGAAATTTCGTTTTCGGCTGAAAAATCTGTTTCGGTCGGACTCTACTAATCTTGTACATTCCGATTTGATGTTAGAAAAACTTCATCCTCAATATGACAATCGTTTGCAGATGGTGTAAAATGCGCCCCCGCCCTGCCCGCGGCGCGGCGCCCGGTGCTGCGTCATTGAGCAAGCTGCGCGGACGCAGTGCACGGCGACGAATAATATAACGTCTTTTCATACCGGCGGCATACACCGCTCGTTTAAAACGAACATTTAGTCATCGGTTAGGCATTCAGCAAACGTTGGATGTAGTATTTTCGATTGCAGTGACTACGCCAACGCGTGTGGGAGTAAATTTTGCGGGCCCGACGTCATTTCTTACTACATATTCCGCTTTACTCAGTTTAGTTGTGTCTTGTTTGGTGTCGCTACCAGTTGTTAGCTTTGATCCCTACGTTCATTCCTTCATTAGTGAAAACGACATCATGCACGATACGATACGGAATCAGGTACTTACCTTTTACAAATAGGTATTTAATTTAATCTTGTCGATTTTAGCGAACGTTTTATCTGATTTGTGTCAACCTTGAACTTGGGCATGGGTCAGTTGCTTAATCTGCATGTTCAGTTCAATCATTCACAGTTTACTACTTTGCCATTAAACTTTTATTGGATATTTAAATACTTTCTGCAGAATGGGAAGTACTCAGATATGTTTATAAAACGTATATTATAAAATCTTTGTGTACTTTTCCATTAAATTTTACTCCTGTTCGTTACTTTTTTCACATCTGTTTTAATTCATTTGTTACAAATTATAAAGTTAACGGAATTTATTTTTAAGCTCTTGCGCAAATGTCTCACAGGGCTCGTTTGTTTTATAATTAAGTACTTATAAAACGAATATAGCTATATTTTTAAATCTAATTACATATTTTAATTTATTTCTTCATTTAAGTACAAGTGTATTTCACTAATATTGCGATACCTTCATAAGTGCCTTGCGCGGCCTAAATTGCACTATATATCCAATGAAATAAATGCCACATCAAATACAAAGATTGATTATAGCCGTGGCTACTTACTCATTAAACAGGATGTTGGAGAACATCTCTTAGCGCGGCCGTGAGACAGAACAAGGACGACAATGTTTAGTGAACGATTTTTTTCGTTCTCAGTCGGCAATTCTGGCCGCTGTTATAGTTGTTAAACCTAACAAAGGATCGCATTTTTTATGGGCTTCTTTCCCTATATCTTCAGTATCAGTATTATAATTAGAAATCGCTTATATGCACTAACAAAGGGGAGAGAAAGTGAGTTATATGCATTTGCATAGGCAAATGTGCAAATTCATAAAGTCCGATGTCTATTATGCATTATTTTATAAGCATTTAACGCAAATCTGAATAGGATATAAAATACAATAACAGTATGAGTGTATGTTCTCCAGGAACTTAACTCATTATAAAAGCAATTGAATGTAAGGAATACACGTAAATTATTGTACGGAACGAAAAAAATAATTTTAAAACCACCATTTAGGTTGATAAATGCATAGGTATAGTAATATAATAACGCTATCGTTAGTGAAACATGCCCTACCGCATCTCTACGAAAGAAATTAACTAATTATTGACTTATGAAATCACCAGAACTAACTAAGCTAGCAGAAAATTAATCAATTGGATATAATAATGTATGTGCCTACCTAAATCTAAATATTTTGGATAGTGTATGCACCCAAGGAGTGGTGGAGATCTATATTTAGTTAAAATAACATTACTGTTATAGAAATAACACATAAGTGCAACCGTGTGCGTTATAGACCCATAAATAATTGTCCCAAAACAAAAGACGTCGACTGTCCGCCCAATGGTGTAAAAGCCACGGAGAACGCTTTGTGGTAAAAAAAAGAATACCTTTCGCGAAGATCGGTCCAGAATTTGATTAATAAAAACTTAAATATTCCACAAGGCTATAAATGGTCAAGATAATACGATATATAAGCTATTAAAACAACCTATTTTATAGTACACACGTATTATTTTATGGGAAATATATAGTACGAAATATTCTAGTACGAGATAGGCGGCTTTGTATTTTGCCTTATATAGACCAATTATATTGTAAGGGATACTAATTACTTACTATATTCGGAGCATATTTTTTTATAATTACGTAATAATAAAAAAATATGTTGGTACTTCCCAATACCTAGGCTACGTGTGTGCCAAATTTTAGTAAGATCGGTACAGCCGTTTAGCGAAAAAAAAAAAATAACAAACAGACACTTTCAAATTTATAATATGTATTAGCATGGATGATATTTCGTAATTTGGTACCTGCGTCTATAGTTTTCTCATTAGCAATTTTTTATAATCTAGAAATGGTAAAAAAATTCTATTAATTAGTACCTAAATGTCTCATCCACAAAATACCAATTTACAAGAAGTAGGTATTTACTTAAATTATGTTTACTTATCGGCAAGATAAACAATGTCAACTGTTGTGACCTTATGTCACAATTCTGACGATATGTAACTAAATATTATGTATATAAGCACTTATTTATTAATGTCGCTAATTCTTTTTTTGTTGTGTTTGTTATAGTCAGGAGAAGGTTCTTATGAACGAAACAATTAAGAAAGTTGCATGGAAAGCTATAAAATTAAACAAAACATAACGACCATATTATGGTGTTTGACATAAACGTCAGTCGTTTTACAATATCGTTTAAAACAGAGGCATGCGTTGGAATTATAATGATAAAATAATTAATTTCTTATTGCACATTTCACAGTCCATTCAACCGGAAGATTCGAATCCAATATTATTTGTTAAGACAGGACAACGTCTGTCGGGACGTCGGGTCAGCTAGTATTATTATAAAAATTCATTATGAAATTAAATTAAGGTAGTTTTTATAAGGTATTTTAATTGATGTCTAAGTAAACGTGTTAATGTAGATATGTTTCAAACGTCAACAGCAGATGTCCCGTTCCCATAAAATTCAAGTTTAGTGGATATAGTTGATTGATCGAAGGTCCGTATAAAGCTTCGATGGGCACTGACATTCTAGCTCCCAGAACACATGCTAAAGTGGCAACCAGCCAAGCAGGTATACACCGTTGTTTACCGAACGATGTTATCTCGAGGTTTATCGACTAAGACACGAAATTTCTACGTCCATAGCATTTATCATCCAATTCATAGGTATCTTAAAACCTTATAACAATCGTAATACGCCTCTAAATTTGGAAGTCTATGATATAGGTAGTCTTTCTATAAGTGCTCATGTCTCTTCTTATTGCAAAGATAACCACAATCTTTGCAATGTCGTAAAAAGTGATCCTACTATACCTGTTAGAAGATGATCGCCGCATTCGTCGTGAAATGTTCATTCTCTTTGGTACTAAACTCCCCCCACCCTTTTTAATAATCTTCGGAGGCAAAAGAAGCTTATAGATTTTGTGGTTCCATTAATTAGTAGATACTTTAGTAACCTAGCTAGGTAACACGAGTTACTCTTCCACAATAGGTAATCCGGAAGCGGGTACGTTAAGTTTACCATTCCTTTATTTATATTTTTATTTATTTAAAGGATCGCCAACAAATTATACACAATTATTATACCATAAAGGATGTTACAATAATACATGCCTTGTGCTCATTCAGTTATAGGCAACCGCAACTAACACAGGAAGCACCAGTACAGTTAAACTGATAATTATAAAATGTAAAATAATAAAAATATGAAAGTGAGAAGAGTAAATATAAAATTATTAATTTTTAACAATGTTTAATAGTGTATATATTATTTATTATATATATACTTAGATAATATATCTCTACACTATTAAACCCTTACTTATTGATAACTTAGAGAATTGTCCAGGGTGACTAACCTACTACATGCGTTTATATTCAAACGCTGCCATCCCCTAAGTAAGGATTTTAGGTCATGCCTGTTGGACAATTAATCCAAGACTACTCTAAAAGGGTTTAAATACACCAATAACACTATATTTTGATATTGAAAAAGTAGTTACAAAATTGTATTATACCAAAGATGGTACATAAATGTTACTCTTACGTTGTTAATTGCATATTATTTGCTGTTCAATACATAGTGAATTAAATGTAATGATGTAAATGTATCAATACTGCGTACTGTTTGTACAATGATGGCAGTTTGTCTTGAGGTGGGTGGTAAAACTGTCTTCAGTGCGAGTAAATTTTAACTGAATCAGTTTTTCGGAACTCCCGTAATAATTCATGACTGTTTTACTTTCGTGAGCTTTCGGAGGCATCGTGACTGTGACCTCACTGTCAGTAACTGTTACTAATCATTCCAGAAAGATCCATGAATCACTTCGGATGACGAGTACCTATAATTTTTGTTGTGTATGTAATCATTTCCTGAGCCCCTAGCATTACGTCTATTGCAAGCGTAGCGTCACGGTATAGAGTGCGCCAACAAGCTGATTTGTATGTAAAGATGCACTGCACACCGCGCACACCGTGACGTTGCGCGATGTTCAAATTTCCATTGGATTCGTTTTTGGCGCATTCGATACGATGCCGCTACGCTTACGATAGAAGTTCGTGCTTAGTTACTTTCGCCATCTGGTGATGTTGTCGCCATGTTGACAGGGTGCAGCATGTCACAATATTCAATGTCTAAATACAGAAATAACATGCATCAATCCAATGCTGGTTATAAAACTGGGAGTTATGGGGATTAGGGGCTCTGTGAGAGCGGTGGCGGAGTTTTTCAATATTTATTTAATTCCACAATTACAACTACTTTAACTGGGTAGATATCCTAATGCAGTAGTGTCGCAAAACTAACAAAATATAAAACTTGACTATCTTAATTAAATTACAATTTCACAAAAACGTCTGATCAACGGAACAGAGAGAGCTCTTTTAAAAAAATCTCATCGTTTCAAATCTAGTATATTCGTCGTAAACAAATATTGGTACATGTATTTGTTATTATTAAGAAATTCCCAGTCCGAAGGCGGCCAAACTGAATCATGACGAGCTTCCCGTTGGCTGAGCTTTTTGGAATCTAATAATAATATAGCGCTGAGTTTATGATCTTGATATGTTGCTACGTATCTTGTTTTATGAGAACAATTTAATTTCAAGTAGGTGTTATATTTTAAATCAGACTTTTCGTCCAACAAGCTTGTCATTCTTCGTCCAATTAAAAAGCGAACTTCACTTTATAGTTGAAAAAATGTTCTCCCATACATCGTGTTAGCCACATCTTTAACTGCCAACTCCTATCCACTGCTACATTAAAAGAAAACTTTTTCAAATAGATTGCTATTCCCAGTTGACATAGACTATCATTTAACCCTGGGATACGCATGTATACCTCGAAAATGCGGGAATAACCGCCGTTCGGTAGCTTTACGATATAATTACATTGATTAGTTTTTGGATCTTTTCTTTACTTATGCTGTGAGACCTTACTTCTTACCAAATTTGATCCTAGATCAATTGGAAGTTACCTAGTTGATAGGTATGGATTTATTTGTGATTATCAAAATATATGGTCCGTATTTTTTCTTTGCGTCGACTTATAATATGTTTTGAACAGCTCACAGAAAGCGGAGTATATGGTATATGATGAAATATTATGTATATGATTATATATATTATAATATTTGATATATCCACGTCCTTAGAAATAGGGACTTTTTTGACAGGCATACGTAGGACAAAATGATCTCATAAAAGGTATTTTTTTTATTTACGGAACCGTAAAATAACTAGGTACTATTTTATTTTGTTTGGACAGCAGACAGAATACAAAAACAGACGGGCATTTCGCCATACGGAAACAAAGCTTGGAGAGAAAGAGACGCTTAAAGCCACGGATTATTTGCGTTTTTGTTGTTGCAGACAGATAACTGTTTTGTAATATTCTATCCCCAGATCGTTTGTCGGATTATGGTCAGATCACTTAGCATCATTTTTTTCAAGCTGCCTTTGTATCTGCCTATCTGAAATTATAATATCTATTCAAGATAAATGTCTCTCGTTAATAAGATTGTATAATATATTCAAATAGCTTCACCTGCATCTCCGAGGATTTTCGGAGGCGCCATTTTCTCGATATAAAAAATATCCAATGTGCATTAGTATTCTGCAAAGTTCGGTTTAGTTTAAATAAACCACGATTGCAAAACTTAAACATTTCTCAATCATGATTAAACATAAACATTTCTGATCGTTTCGTATTATAAAAATATTCCTCGTTAAAACAAATAAATGCTGCTACAAGCACACTACGTATGACTCATGTTATTCTTTATAGTCTAGATTTATTATGACTTCGGCAGCGCCAGGAGCCAGTTCCAGAGCCTTGCGTTTAAGGACTTGAATATCTCTAAAAGGCTTGATGGAATGACGGTATAATCTTTGCGTTGGTACACAGGGTTATTAAAAAGGTCTGTTAACGTTTTATTTTATCTGCTTTCTTCCTGGAAAATATCTGACATTTAGTAGAATACGAGTATATCAAGAAATAATTCAGCGTTAGACCACATACCTACCTGTATATAATAATAAGATTATTTTCTCCCAAAACACAGAAATTAATAATGGTGGATACAATATAGTCAAATAATGATTCTGTATTTGTGTCATGAAAATAAAAAAAGGCTACAGCTCATCTTAATGTTGAGATTTTACCCACAACGCTGATATTCTGTCGTCGCCTGTGACTATATCGCACACTACAGTGTATGCGCTCAGCAGATACCTCATTAATTGGGTATAATTATGAGAACTTGACTCCGTTTCTAGGCCCATAGATAGATATAAAGGCCAGCATATCCGTTTGCACATATGTCCGTACACAAATAGTAATTATTTTGTTGCCTACTATTGTGTATGTATGTATACAATGGACAATTAAGTTTAAGCAAATAATTGGTAAATTAAAATGATTATAATTGCACGATTTGTAAAGACATATAATAGTTTAATTACTTATTGATAGACTAGGGTTAGAGAAAAAAATAATTTGATACAGATGTATTCACACATTAAGGCTACTATTTATGTAATTTTTGTGGCAATACTTCGACATCTTAATTAGCCCTCCATCACTCATCCATGAAGTAGCAAAAAACGATACATCATTTTTGTTTAACGAACGAATTCATTCAAAATGCTACTGGTATTTTTAAGCCGGTTTACGGAGTCTTCTGTTATTACATTACAATTGTAGTATTATTGTTATTAATTTGTTAAACATTGATTCGAGCATATGCACATTACTCTAAATAAAAACTTAAACTATAATTTAATTTATTTTATACAGCTGTTATAATGCTGTTGTATACAGCTTTTGAGTAGACGGTTAAATGTTGCTTTACATCTTACCGAATACTACAATACAATGTTTATTCTAGTGACCTCTCGTACTGGGCCGGTTGTGTAGCACGAGCCTGTATTCTCACTTCTAAGTTTTTTAAATGACTGTTTTTATTTCAAAGTATTGAGTTCTATTTTTGAACGAATTAAAATTTCAACAAATATTGTGAGGGTACGTAGGTACCTACGACCATCCTTACGTCTTAATTTTTGTGGTTAGTATCAAAATGATAACTACTTTGTAGTTATAACAAATCTATCTATGTATATATACATAAATAAATGTTTGTCTGTATGTCGTTTATAGAATCGTAATCTATGCCACGGATTTTAATGCAGTTTTCAGCAATAGATAGAGTAATTCAAGAGGAATGTTTATAACCAGGATTCAAAGCGGTCAACAGGGTGGAACTAGTATATTATAAATGGAATTGCCACTTTACTCACTTTAGTTTGATACCCATGTTTTTGCATTCCCCCTTTCTTTATTGGTTTGAACTTTTTACGGAACGTGCAGAAGTCTCGACATCACTAAAAAACCTCCTTTGTTAAGGCAGTCGGATAAAATAGGTTATTTCAATAAACAGAGAATATTATAACATTAAGCCTTGCGAATTTCTGCTTTGCGAACACTGCGAAATCTGCAATTTTAGATAACTTGTCCGCCCACAGGTCTAAATTTATCCATAATCACTATACTCAATTTTTTTTGAGGAAAACGTACTTACATATATGATTATGCATAAAATGTTAAAAAATACTAACAGTTTCCGAAGTACTATAAAGTCACAACCAGAACTGAAAATACATAAGTAACTATTTAGTTTTTACCTATTTATATGTAAATACTTGTTGCACGGCGAAATATTCATGTTCCTATTAATTACTCAATTATCTGACTGCGATTTCGGACCATATTGTTACATCTCCCTCGAAAGCTGCAACCAATTTGACTACTAATCTTGTTAGTGTAATACGATCGGTCAATCAACTAATAGGGAACTTTACTCTATTAAAAATAAATGATTAAACACTATTAGAACCAGCGTTGTGAACATCGGAAAATACACTGTTACATTAAATATGATCAAAATTTTACATATTTTTTTTTAAATTTATTTATTTAAAATAATGTAAATAGCACTAAAACGTACATGTAGCCACAAAACGCAAACCTCAAGGTGTTTATCTGTAAGTGGCAAAGTCGTTCGTTCGGAGGAAAAAAGTACAAAAGAAAATTTAATTTAATTTATACCATATTACTTAGTTATTGATTTTTAGATAAAACCATTTTAGTTTCCGCTTTACAAATTTGATATAAACCACAAAGAGTAACTCTTTTGATGCCGTATAATAATGATATCACAGCTATTTATTACACAAACGATCGTTTGACATTTAATAAAAAGCAATTGACTTTACTTGTCAGCGATCATCGCCAATAATTGAAGTTCATGAGTCATGTCATTCATCCTTGCACAAATCAACATGCACACGATCCCCTTTACTTATTCATATCTTCATTTATTCTACATTCCATATTTGAAACAAATATAAGTAAAATAATGTAGCTAAATATGTATTGTATAATACCTAATTGGACATCGTATTTTTTAATAATGCCGGTGCAATATCTCCGTCTCTGGTCTCTAATTGTTGTAAAACAAAGTCTTTATTTCTGTATATGTGTGAGCTTAGTTCTTTTAAAGTACGCGAGAATTGCTTAAGCAAAGTTTATGTGTTTAATACATTTATATTATTAAACTCTGGCAAAATCACGGCGCGATTAATCTACTTAATTTATGTTTTTGATTAAGAAAATGAAGCTTTTTATTCTCATCAGAATGTTTATAGAAATAATTTACAAGTTTCTGACATTTTACACAAAAGTATTATTGTCAAGAAGAAACTTAAAACACTAGTGAGACTTCACTTAACAATAAATAGGTATTTAATATACTATATAATACTATATATCATATGGATATAGATATCCAGATGGATACTATTAAGTACCCGTTTCATCATCATCAGCCTATCTCCGTCCACTGCCCACACCTACCTAAGTACCCGTTTACCATGTAACATTTCCAATACGATATTTTCTTCACGGAAAGCACAGGGATTAGGAACATCTATTTCAATTTACTCTAAAATTTTCTGAATAACATTTCTCCAAAGGTACGCTGTTGTTCAAGTGGGAACTGAAAACTGAATTAATTTCCGCCGTCAGTTTACATTTTGATAGGTATTATGAACCGACAGGTAGGCCGACCGTTCTGGATACACAACATTAATAGCGGAAACAACGCTCGGCGTTTCTAGAAATGGCCACATTGAACACATCTTCATGTTTATGTCATGCAGATTTCTACACAGTTATATTAATACGCGAAGAGAAAATTTTGAACCGCTTTAAAAGCATCTTGCGCGCACGGAGGCCTGTGAGATTTGGTACCGTAAGATTTTGCGGAGCACAAAGATAATATCTAAATTGATTATGTATTACAAATACTATAATGTAATATAATTAAATGTTTGCGTTTATTCCGCCAATGTCAAACAATGAAATGAGGTAACAAATATTACAATTCTTTTTATTAAAAGGGTACCTACCCTTATAATCTTTGATCGAAATCTTATAATAGAACCTTACAATTCAAACTTATTATTTTATGAATCACCGTTTTTATTTTAGTAAATCTGTCCTTATTTCGCTATTACAAACTTCGTCGGCGAGCCGGCACAAAGAAGGTTCGGAGAGCATTCCTCAATCTGTAGTTTGCGAAAGCGATAAAGCATAGAAACCGCGACAAAATATCGTTGATCTAGTGTTATTTTGCTTACAGAATCGATAGTGACAGAAGATTTGAACACGACTGACTCATTCTAATAAAATTCTCTTGTGTCGCTACCAAACAACTCCCACTCTAACGAAGCCGGGGCGGATAAGTTTAATATAATATTAGTAATATCTCCTTGTATATTCAACAATAATAATATAATGATCAATTAATGTGTAATTCATAGTTTTCTTATCTATTCCAATATTTACACTTAAAATACTGTTATTTTGTTATGACTTGCCAACGGGTCGCCCTCCGCCTCGCACAACATTGAATTGGGCAAACAAAAATAGTGATGCATACCAAAATAGCCCGACCACGTGGGGGCTAGACTAAAGCTCCCAAACCCACGCGCACCGCACGACTAAACCCGTGTCTGGATTTGTGTGCATACATACATATTTATTATTGTAGAATTGAAATCATTACAAGAAAATACTTGTCATCCACGTGATCAGAACTTCTATTATTGCAGTATTTTTCTAAGAATGTAGCCCATATTTGTATATACACATTTTATAATTACTACCACAGATCCACATTAGGTTCGTGGGAACAAATACAAATCAATAATAAAGATACTTTGATGTCGGCAGTCTATACTTCAGTTTAAAATTGAACGGTCGCCAAGCTCCTAATGTATTGAGCCTACCAATGTGACTCAAATTCAGATTAGTGTTTATCCTTATTAATTCAATCTCAGAAAGGCCCAAATTTATCTTAATCCTGTCATACTCGCTCATAGATTTTACAGGTGATGTGTGCATTTCTACCAGTATTTCTCTCTCTTTTCAACGTAAATATAGTTAGAAAAAAAGAGAGGTTCATAGTAGTTAGATTCAATTTGATGCGCAATAGAATTGGGAATTACTATTTACTGTATTGTGATGACGGCCCGACTAAAGCTTTTACTGTGTATCCACAACTGAATACGAAAAATTCATGATGTCGATATTCTAGGGTTATCACATAAGCACGCTTTTAACGCGATATGCACGAGCTGAGTGGTTTTCTAAATTCGGAACGAACCCAGGTAACTAATGCATAGTCACGTTGTCTGGCACACTCTATAATTCGCGTTTTCCAATGTACTCGTATTTTGATCTGAACTATGATTGCTAAGTTCAGAATCTTGATCTGCTCTACATATAGAAAGGTCGGTTCGCGGTGAGATAACTTTGATACCATTTTTCAGAATAAACAATTGAGTGCAAGAACGTGTCTGCTATTTCTGTGCTGTCAAATATATAGGTACATTTATTAATTAAACTAGCTGATCCGGCAAACGTTGTCTTGTCGTATTTACTTTATTAAAACCCATACATAAAAAAAAACATTCTACAATTCCTATATTCGACAGCTGACCCGACAGTCGTTGTCCTGTTTCCTTTATTAAAATTTTCATAGATATTCAGAATTGACCGTGAAATCTGCATTAAGTAATGATAAATTAATTATTTTATCAATATAATTCTGACCCATACCTCTGCTCTAAACGATATTTTCAAACGACTGACGTTTATGTCAAACACCATAAGCTTACATTATATGAGTTTATATTGTCAAAAGCGGTAAGGTTACATTAGAAAAGTTAATTTGGTCGTTATATTTCATAAATTTTCTAATTTTCCACGCAACTTTCTTAATTTTTTCTTTTATAAGAACCTTCTCCTGACAATAGCAAAAACAACAACAAAAAATACCGTAATCGGTCCAGCCGTCCATGCGTGATGCCGTGACCAAGGGAAATAGGGATTAATTTTTATATACATATATAGATTATTAGTTTATATCAGATATCTAGTTACAGTAGTAGGAGGGGCTCTGGTTGGTTTGGAATCGCATACCCCATTATATGGATTAATCATACCCAATTTTAAGCGAAACTATTCAACTTATTAATTTTAAGATCTAAACCTACATCTATTTATTGAGCACAGAGAATACTGTATGCAAGCTTCAGACTTGTATCAAACAGCAATAACCTGAACAAAAAAATGAGATGCAATGGCGTATAATGGATTTGCCCTTCGGTCCAATAAACATGTTTAAAAATACAGCATAGTGAACGTTGTGATAAAGGACTTTAACGAAAGGTATTTAAGTCACAGATTTACTTGTCTTATTTCAGTTAGAACAAGATGGATATGTGGTGCTTGAAGATTTCCTGAGGCCGGCAGAATGCGATGAACTACAAGCAGCAGGCATCGAGCTTACCAAATCCCTACCAGATACCCAAGAGAGAGCTACGTTCTCTACCAAAGATTCTGGAAGCAAGGTATGCTACGTGACCCCGTTCAGTAATCGTTCGTCGTAGTTTGTGTTAGATTCCTGCGAATGAGTTGCGCCGTAGAACCATCAAGATATTTTTAGAATATTTCATTCCACAGTAAAAAAATATGGGCAAGTCTCACGAACTATAGACATAAATAAAAAGTTATTTAGAAGTCTATCCCACACGCTAATTGTTTTTATTGAATACTTCTTTAAGCCCTTTGAACGGTTGGTAAGAGATCGTATGAGTTCGGGTTACCTATAAGCTTAACAGTACCTAAAAAAAATACTGTTAGTGTAATTGTATTTCATCCCTCAATTATATGATGCCAGAAACATTAACACTATTAGTAGGTACCTATAGCGAATACTCTAATAAAGCCTTACCCGTCTGTCGGCGTAACTCCAGACATTCTCAGTTATATATAGTTTCAGTTTATGAATAACTTAAGTTAATAGACATTTTAACTGTAACTTGTTTTGTCAGCCTTATAAATTAAATAAGTTAATTTGGTTTTTATTAGGTAGATGTAACATTGGGGTCGTGTTTGTGCTGAATATAATAACTGCTATAATATCAATCACAATGGAGTTTCTTTTTTTTCAGCACATAAAAGACGTCTACTTTCTGGAGAGTAACGATAAAATCAGATACTTCTTTGAAGAGGATGCAGTCGGTCCGGATGGCAACCTTACCGTGGACCCTATTGTGTCCCTCAATAAGGTATAATATTAAACTTCAAAGATATTTTTACTGTGAGAAATTATTTGTGTATGTCACATTTTTTTATTAGATCAGTATTTTAATAGAAATAAATGACAAAAGCGGAAGGTGTTATAGAAAAATTAACCCATTTTTTGGACTTTTTAAAAGGTTTATCAACATCATCGTACAATAAATAAGCCATTGGGTCAATAGATAGCCTGTATAGTAAAAACAATAAAAATATGTATTGTATGACATTAGCTTTCAAAGCAAGCCTTTCGTATTTTATTAGAAATTTTCTGTATGTTGGGGACAAATCGATTGAGCTTAAATATTGTACACTCAATTGTTTCTGTTGACATTGCGCGAATGGAGTGACGTCATTCTAAATCCAATATGGCGGATGTGATAATGGCCTCCACGCCATGAGTATGGAGGAGTTTGCCAAGCAGCAAACGTGTTATTTTGTTTTATGGCTTGTTTTAAATAATGTTTTTGTAACTGAATTTTGTTTTATTACTTTCAGGTGGGCCACGCACTACACTTGTTGCATCCTATATTCCGATGTTATACGTACAGCGACCGTGTGAAGACGGTCTGCCGCGAGCTGGGTTTCAGGGAACCAGCGGTCGTTCAGAGCATGTATATTTACAAAAACCCTGGGATTGGTGGTGAAGGTATACCTAATTATATATTACAATACATATATAACAGTACAGTACATAATATTAAAGCGAATCCGCTACTGATTGAAGTTGCCATGTTTAGAAAGCATGACAAGAGAAATATCTTGATACGCCTACTGATTCTATATATTGTATGAGCTTAAGTAACAAAGACCTTCATAAGTACCACTGGCTTAAACTGAATAAATAGTTTTAAATTTAAATGTGAACCAAAAAAATATTTTAATAGATACTACCCTCACCGTAAAGAGGAACGGGCAGGTATTAACTTCCTTTTACCAGATCCGGTAAAAGAGACAGTGCTCTTTACTTGAATGAAACTCACGTGCTTCGCCTCCTTGCTCGTTTGATTAATTTTCCTGGCCGTCGTCCTAGGACATTATTATTGATACTTATCGCCAGCTACATTATTTCTCATTCCAGACTACATTTTAATTTAAAGTTTGAATGAAGGATTATACATTTCTTTTTATTTGAATTCCCCAGTAAAATTAAAAAAATATTATTTTCACAATTAGCTCGTTCAAATATTTTTGTGATTTCATGTAGGTGTGTCTCTGAGAGAGATATTAAGACACCGCGATTATAGTTAACGCCACGAAACTACCAACATTTAACAAGTTACAAGTTACGTAGTGGTTGTTAATTACAGCAATACAAAGGCGAAGTTACTATGTATTTGTAATTCCTTGAAGTTATATGGAAATCGTCGTTACCAGCAGCTTGACAACAGGATGCTGAAACTAAAATAAAAATAGCGACTGTAAAGTACCTGTAGTACCAGTAGAATTACTCCTGATACGTTTTTTTTATTAAGTCGGTCAATAACAGTACTATTTTTTATATTTCAGTGGGTGCTCATCAAGATGCGACGTACTTATACACAGAGCCAACACCGCCGATTGGCTTCTGGATTGCGTTGGAAGATGCTACCATACAGAATGGGTGTCTGTGGATGGCCCGCGGGTCACATAAGTCGGGGGTACACAGACGGCTAATTCGCAATCCGGATAAGGAGAGTAAACAGACACTGGTGCACGACAGACCGGCTCCTGTATACCCCCAGTCTAGCTTTACCGCTGTTCCTGTTAACAAAGGTAACAAAACAAATTACTTTTCAGATTTTAAAGCGACAATGTCGCATTTATTGTACTCAGCTGGCAATGCCGTTGCCAATCCCCTGTACGAGTATATCAGCAGCTGCACTTGAGAAGTTGAGTCCCTTCTATTCATTCTCCATAGTGAGATAACATGAACCTATACGGGAACTATGCGAAACTACAATTGAATTAACTTCATGGACACAAAGAACATTTTATAGTGTTGAAAGAGGTCACAAATCCTTTGTCCAAGTGGGTAAATAAAACAAAAGATGCACATGACATCGTCGCAAAAAGAATCCCGAGACTGGATTTGAAAACGTAGCGAGCGTGTGCTATTAGTTAGGTGCAGTGTGTTCATTATTTCCGGAATAGTTATTTGAAAAACGAAGCGCCCGGTTTTGATTTTATTATTGAAAATGCAGAAAAGAAATTATGAAATGATAATTTGTTACCTTTCTCTGGGAACAATTGTTACCTTAATCTATGGTCTCAACTAGGTTTCATTCAAAATACCTTTATGTGGAAATAGCTGCGTATTGATAATGAATCCGTGAATTGTATTTTTCTTAAACGTCTGTTTTTTCATTTATAGGCACATGCATCCTTTTACACGGCAACGTGGTTCACAAGAGTGCTCACAACAAATCTGACAAGAGTCGACATGCTTACACCTTCCATGTAGTAGAGAAAAACAATAACCAGTACTCACCCGACAATTGGCTTCAAGAAGGAGAAGGGGCGCCATTTTTAAACGTATTCACTACTCCTCAGATAGTTTAAATTCATTATGTGAATTGGAAGCTTTTACTCGGTTTTTACGGAATAGGGATCTAATAAGATGGTGAAGCCAACCATGATCATTTAATTTGTGCCATTTAAAATTTTGAAAATTAGAGATAAGTGTGTGATGAAATTGATGCTCTATAGTAATAAATATTAAGATTATTATGAATTAATCACCAATGACAAAAATACCCGTGATAAAAGTTTTAATAGGTTAATATCACAATAATAACATTAGTTTTCATGTTGAACAATGCTCGACCATTGATTCTCAAGAGAAATATACTTGTGCCACAAAAAAAAAAACAAAGAAACTTGCAAACAAAACAGTAATAATATTGACCGTGCCCACTGCCCGCCTTTATTAGGGTACTGTAGTCAACAACGAAGCTTTATAGTTTTGCATTGACATGTCCGTTTTGCCCGTGGTTAAAATCAGATATTCTTTTGCCATGGTAATGCATATTAATCACGTCAGCAATGTAGTAAAAAAAATTCCAGATCTTTAGGATGACTGCCATATAACTAAAGCGGGGATGACCTTTTATTAGTCATCTATTCAAAGTACTCTTAGTCGTAGCCTTATTAAAAATATTGTGGATTTGCGAAGAACATTTTTCTATTCAAGTATCTGTTTTCGAAATATTAAGCTTTAGACTGGTAACCTTTTTAAAGTCAAATGTGTCAAGGGGTGACCGCTGTTTTGTGTAATTAAGTTTAAAGGAAAACTAACTACGGAACCCTGTACTGCTCGTGGCCCACACGCACTTGTCCAGTGTTTTACTGATATATATCTAGGTCGGCATGTGGTCTAATTACCGCATTATGGAAGACAAGTTCTTGACTGAAGACTGCAGAGTTAATTTCTTAATTTCCGACCAAAAGGGCTATCTGTTATTCCTAAAAGTGTCCCCTAGTACAACTTTCAGGAGAAATATATTAACAAAAAAATTTAACGAATAGCTATGGTGATTGTAAAAAAAAACATTTAATATTTTAAAATGTATAAATAACGAATATGCGTAACAACGACGAAAAAGTTATTTGAATATATATTATGAATAATATATCAGGTATAATCTATAAGTAACTACAGATTTTCATATAGTCTACCTATAAAATATTCTTTTTAATATAATATTTTATCCTAATTAAAGATTTTCAATTCACAACCTTTATAGAAGATTTTCACTGCTTTCAATATTTCTTGTTTGTAAGTGTTAATATTTTAACATTGTTTTACCAAACGGATTTACTCATGTGATGATATTGTGATAATATCTTTTATAATAAACATTTCTAGATTGGTTCGTGTTTGATTTCCGTTAGTTTACCTTTAAAAATACATCAATATTTAAATACCTCCACTATGTCTCAAGGGTAGGAATAAGATTAATAAATATAATAAGAGCATAGTTACCGAGCTTAAATTGAATCAGACAATAGTCAATAATACTTTATTTTTACCAAAACATTTATAAGAAACATAATACGAGTACATCGTTAAATTATCTTTGTTTTTCTTGGCCGATCCACCCACTCGTAAATAAAGTATTATATTTCTTCACCCTTATTAACAAGGCAATTATTATTTTCTTCAGGCAAAATTATTGTTATAATATTACGTATCACAAAAACAACAAAGAACCGAGGAGACTTGATAGACTAGTGTATCTATTGTAATATTATAAAGAGTAAAGATTTGTATATTAGTATATTTGTTGCTCTTTCACGCAAAAACTACTAAATGGATATGGATGAAACTTAGCATATAGATAGAGGATATCCTGGAATAACATATAGGCTACTTTTTATCCCGGGGAAATGTAATATCCCTCGGAAACGCGGGTAAAACCGCGGGGGACAGCTATCAGTAATATTAAGATAGGCAGCGCAGTAGGTAACTGCGTGGTTGTCTTATATAAAACCTGAAACTTTATTGTATCTTTTGTTACTTAAGTTTTATTTTGAGTCTGGGTGCGAATTGGCTCGCACAAACCATATTATACCAGTTACGTCCTGTGAGAAATAGGGGGGCATGATATACCGAGCCGAGCGAATGAGGTCAAGGCACGTATGATGCCGGGCTATTCAGCGCCTTTACAAACCGACTGTAATAGGTATAGGATAGGTTCGATTCCCATCCAGGACAATGTGTATAAATCTATTAATTGTTTTTTAGTAAATATAATTTTTTATACACGGCGACTTGATCCCAAACTAAGCAGATATAGAATATGGAAACTAGATAACTGATATACTACATATATTTTTTTCTTTTCTAAATACTTACATAAATATATATTTACAGACACAGAATAAACAGACATGTTCATGCACACAAATGTTTGTCCTGGGTGGGAATCGAATCCGCGACCCGCGATACAGGGTCACTAACAGACAGGCGTCTGAGTTTACTTATATGAATTTGTCTGTTGCTTTTCTATATAAAGGTGCGTAAGTAAATGTAATTTTTGTAGAATAGTCAGCTATCTAGGTGCCATTAAACTGTGGAGAATATACCAAAATATTAATATATAATGATGACCAACTGACAGAAAAAAATCCTTCGAGAGTAGCGAAAGGTACACTATATACACTATTTTAGAACACATTTTTAATTTGCATATTATATTAAAACGCTTCCATCAACAGCTTGTGATGAAGCAGAGATTTGTATTACAAACGGTCTCCTCGACAGGCCAGTTGGCTTAGTGGTTAACGCTCTGACTGCCAAACCGAAGGTCGTGGGTTCGATTCGCATCCAGGACAAACATTTGTGTGCATGAACATGTCTGTTTGTTCTGTGTCTAGGTGTAAATATCTATTTAAGTAACTATTTAGAAAAACAAAAAGGTAGTATATTTTAGTATTTGGTTTCCATGGTACAAGCTCTGCTTAGTTTGGTATCAGATGGCCGTGTGTAATGAATGTCCCCGGGATATTTATTATTATTATTGTAAATTAAGAAAGTACAACGTTATACATATACATAATAATTTCCAGGTCAAACGCTCTAGAAGTGTAAGCTCCTTTGAGATACTGAGTCGAATTTGTATTATAAAATGGCTACGAAAGGGTACTCAAACAACTTATAGTCTATCTTAAGAAATACACCTGCAAGTTAGTGGAATAGTTGGTAAATATTTCATATTATATATGAGTTTTTTTTATTAAATCACAACCAAAATTTAAGGCTGAGGCTAAACAATATTAATTTATAAATAATAAAAATTATTTAAATGAGAAAGTAAGTATGTTTTAATTTCAACGGTAAATCTATTGAAATTAAAATATAAAATAGATTATGTTATGGATTACCCTATAGAAATTGTATGCTGGGAAAACATCCATCGAGTAGGCGGGTAAAACCGTGACGGAAGCTAGTTTCTTTGATTTTATTAACTACGTATAATCGATGTTAATTTTGGCTTAAATCTAAGAAGACTAATTCTTTTGAATTCTCCACATAATATCATCTGTTCATATTAAGTACATATGTTGCTTAAAAATTGTTAGAAAAGGATTTTCCTAATCATAAATAGATATTTGTTTCATTTTTCTTTCAGTAAATAAATAGAGAGCGAAGACACCTAATTGAACAAAATGAATAAACGGTAGATAGGAAAAGCGTAATGCTTTCTGAGATAATTGTCAGCTCTTGTCGGTATTTCTTATTTTTATTGTACTCATTTTTTGTTGGACTCATTTTTCATTTTCTCTAACTTTCTACCGTTATTAAAATGAACATAAAATTAAATAACTCTAATGGAGATATGAACACACAACAAAATAAAGAATAATTATCTTAATCATTAAATGATGAATAAATACAGTTTTCTAAAAATGTTTCATATGTTTTGAACACGACTTCACATAAAAATGTCAATGCATATAAAACCTACATTTAAAAATGTAGACCTCCACCTTTTTTAAAGTCGGTAAACAACTACATCGGCTTCTTTTTCGAGAAAATATAAAAAAATCATCAACTAAAATAAATTCTTGGATTTCAGTTGAATTAGATATTATTCATTGTGATACCTAGTTACAATGATTTTGCCATATTTATAATTAAAACTAGCCGAAAGAGCCTGTAATTCATGGCAACCACGACAAAGAATGTATGCCCAATCAGTTCATAAAAATAACGTTCATAAACGTCTTCTTAGTTTGGCCTAGCAACATCAGACGTGTATTATGGTATATTCCATCGTTAGAGTGACACTCAGGCACAATACAAACTAACAAGCTCAGCCTTTTCATGCACAATTTTCATACAATGATTCGCAACCTATTATGCTATGAATTGCATCGATTTATTAAGCCTTACAATGCATCCGAGTCGGTTAGCCCACATTCAATGCTCGTGAAGTGAATTTGTGCGGGACAGCATATCCTACGCGAGACAAGAGTGAACAATACATGTCAACTCTCAAATGACATTATTCCTAATTATATTATTGAATAAACTGAGTTGTGACGAGTTAATTCTAGCTTTAACGACTCTGTCGGAAATGTTAAAAAATATTGAATTTGCTCGATTTACCTACTTAATCCCCTTCACAATTTTCATTATCGTTATTTCTCATATTAACTTCGATGTAAAAAATTTGGAGCTGTTTTTGAGCCGGAATAAATAATAATGTTATAGAAATCGATTGTTCGAAATTATACAACTAAATAAATGCACTTGCACTGTCGACACTTAAACAATAATCAGTGCATATAACTTGATATTAGAACTGTGTATTTTGTACGCGGATATTAAATTCCACGAATCTGTAAGCCCGACTTTGTAGTATTGGAGAAGAGGGTATTATGCATGCGGTTTTGCATATGGGCAATGAGCTCGTTTTCCTCTGAAATATGGTATTTATTGTGAAGCATGTTTAAATTTAAGTGTTTCCCTCATAAGATTTAGCCAGAAGCAGCGTACTGAGTATGAGTGCCTACTTGAGACGAAGCTAATAACCGTGCAGGGCCGAGGCATCATTATTTTTTATGTTTAATGAACAAAACAAATTATATTCTATTGTCTTTTATGTGGCGTTGTCTGTGGCTTGAAAATATTTGCCAGAACTCCTGATTCCTGATGTAATGAATGAGTGTAACAAAATACAATAATAAAATTTTTGTAACCTTTGTCTAATTGTCTGTTGGAACACTCTAATTTTCAAAACTACAGGGCGAATTTTAATGGGGTTGCGTGGGAAAACATATGGGCTTTATTTAATCAAATTGGCTTCCTTCATTAGATTAAATATACTTATTTTAAGCTGGTCTAAACTTAATAAATGGTTCTGAATTTTGATTAAAGGCTGGCACCTACTGGGTATTCGTCGGTACCACGCAGTATTATGTACTGTGATAAGTACAAAATGTAAAAGTAAATTAAATTTAGTCTTCTTTAACATACTGAAAATAAAATAAGCAAATACATAGTTTAAAATAATTAATTGAAGACATAAAATTTAGTTTGTACGGACCATTAAACCATCAAGTTATTTTTGCAGGGAGATTTTCTATAACAAATATAGTATATAAATAAAAACAGGGTGTCTCTTGAACGATAGTACTGAAACTTTTGTATTACAGGGAAGCATTTTAATTATTTATCAATCACTTTGAATAGCTTAGATAGTGTAAATCATTCATTTATTTTACGTCACACAAAAAGGTTGCGGATAAAAAGTTTCAATACCGATATATGAGACAGAATTAGATTCATGAAAGATATTAATAAATAATCAAGCATAATATAGCTTTGTCTGGTTTCGCGTGGCATGTTGGTAGCGGGTTCGATTCCCAACTTTAGGATTACATTGATTTGTGTTTACAAACATATCTGTTAGTTCTGTGTCTGTCTGGTGGGGCCAGATGGCTGTGTGTATATGACTCCTAGAATTTGTTAATAGTTGCTTGATTTATTTTACAATAATATCCTACTTTGATTTATTCATTTTCTTATTTCAATAGAAATATTTTATTTCATTGAACATCTTAAGTTTAATCAGCTTTACATTGCATTTTGAGGTTTCTATATTTATTTGATTCTAATTAGAGCGGTATTTTTATTGGTGCTTTAAACTACGGCTTAGATTTGTTTTATTTTAATGTTTTGTTTAAAAAAAAAAACCATGATATTCCAGATAAATAAAACCCTCACTTGAGGGCAGCGGTATCGCTCTTCATTGCAATATTATGTCATGTTAGCAAAAAAGATAATAATACCTATTATTTTCCAAAATATGGCGAAGGTTTTTATTCAACTGGCTATAATTGAAAAGAATTGAATGTCTCTAAATAGAATTTTGATGTTTTTATAAATTTAGGTAGGTAAGTAACTTTATAAGCTTCAAAACATCGTCTTGTTATATCATTATGATGACCCAAGAAGTATTAGCCCCTAATGCAATTTAATCTCCTTCTAATGGGCCCCTCAGGGTAAAAGCCTCAGAAAAAAGTAAAAGTATTCTTATCTATAATAGTTCACGTTTTCAAACGGGTGGCGTATTTTCTTCTTTTACACAACTCAACATTGAGAAGTTTGAGGTTACCTTCATTTAACAATGCGAACACAAGACGTAGGCTAAAATGATGAAGCTACATTAAATGTGGACAAAAATAAAGGTTGAACAAAAAAATAATTGAAATTCAACATCAAATTTGAAATGACATTTTGAAGAAAGGCTGAACCTTTAATTGCACAACTGTAGCACGCAACTTTTCATAAAGTTGTAGGTTGTTTTCATTCAATGCTTAGTTTTATGGTTTCAGTTTTTAATTACAAAAAACTTTTTACCTGTAGAAAGTAACTGGTATATTATTTCAAAACATTTTTAAAAGAGTCACGTAATAAGGGAAATGAAGCCATGATTTTTTTATTTGGATTATTTCTTTATATACGGTATTTCTGGATTTGGATTAATGGAGATGCACGATCTCATTTAAGCTACTTAAATTTTGCCTTTCCATAAATTGAATAATCCTATGTACTTACACAATTATTTCGAATAAACATATAGATCTATTTATCGGTTCGTGATAAATAAAATATTAAACACAAATGTTCATGAAATGAAGAAAAAAAGGAAATTCATATATTTTATATTTTTCATCCTATACCTAAAGAAAAAAAAATACATATATAGTAAATATTTGAAATTATATTATGTTACTAGTAGCTTCAGTCACATTAAATTTGGCCTTCATAAGTGGGACTAAACTAAATAAATGGTTTTGAATTTTGAAATATTAGTAGCGGCAAAGAAATTTGATAGAGCAGTCTTTTTCAACTATATTAAGATACTTAATTAAAATGTTAGTCATGTGTTAATTAAGTATTATATCATAAAATTGTGCAATTAAAAATGAAAATAGAACATTGGAAGTGGATTGCCACGAGGCCATAGAGTTTGGGAATATCTGCTAAGTAATAGATAAAATTATAACTTAATCACTATTGTACCTCATTATGTTTCCGATAGACAATAGTATTTTTTTTTTAAATGATAAGTAGATGAGGATAATACTAATGACGTACCTCTGCTCTATATGAAAATTCAGAGATGTAGCAGTTCGGTCACTAGCTGTCTACCTATTCTTTTTTCACGATGAATTCTCTTGAATTGATCATTCTTTGAAAATTAAAAGTGCGTTTTAATTTATATTCGTATACGCATTATCCCTTTATAGTTGAACAGAGAATTGAGTACATTGACCTAATGATTTGGACAATATATTTTTCATTGCCGAGTAAAACGAGATAAAAACTTAGTATTACCCGTTCGACAAATTTGGAGTGCGTCTTTTTATGAATATTAAAAACAACAAAAAGTTATATTAAAATTGTCACAAATAAAACAAAAAACCAAGGTGTGTGGTAAAAACAGAAAAGAAGTAAAACTTTTGTAATACAGGGAATCATTTTAATTGTCATTCAATCACTATTGTTAATAAAATTGATTATCATTCATTTATTTTTCGTCACACAAAAAGGTTGGAGATCAAAATATCAAAGCCATCATATACGAAATTTTACTTCAAAAATTACTCGTTGTGTAGGTATTTACTTTTTAATTTCCAGTAGATCGGAATATATTTTTTTGATAGAATACTTTAGTTCTTTTAAAGGACTCGGTACGTTGTTATTTTTTACAACCGTCACATCTGATCACATTTAGATCATTATCTTATGAGTGCAAGGGTAAGTTAGTCCCAGGAAATACCTAAACAAAACACTTGAAGTTACGGCCAAATTCCTCAATGCATGTAATAACAATTGAAATATTTAGATGAATATTCAGGCAAATAAATCTAAATAGGTATTGAAAAACCAAAAAGCTCCATACAGTTTTTTCTACTAATTAAATAGCTATAAAAGCAATCCCATGTAAAACAGTGTTCTGATTTATCTAAATTGATTTAATAAAAATGCACGTTTTTTGTATCCCGTATCTGAATCATCAAAAATGAACCCATGGCGGTGACATGGCGAAATCTTTTTTTGTAGATATTGGAAATGTGGACTGAACTTATGAAAATCTGTTTTTTTTTATTGAGCCCAGTAATGTGAAAACAATAACAGCCTCCCCACACTTTTTTTTCCGAACTCAGGAGAATAATCTAAGTCCAAATTTAAATACACATTTTGGCTAGTGTAAATAGATCTAATAATATAGAAAAAAAGCGTAATAAACAACCAACTCACTATCGTATTTTAGTACAACCTAGATTGCCTATTATTATATTTGATAGTCATATGTTAGTGATGCTTATCGATATTTTGATTTATATTCAAATGCACTTTATATTTTATTTTTCAAAAATTCTTTTGACGTAGCACAGCCTTCCAAATGAGGAGGTTTTCTTCGGCACCCTGTTTTCGGGCTGAAAAGCCAGCTGCAGCTAATAACTACTGGTCAATTTAAAAGTTCAAAAGTTCAAAACTTTCGGTAAACCATTTATGTTGATTCAAGTAAAGGGGTGACTGATACCTATCTATTGCCATAATGGTATCGAAGCTGAAAAAACCAACGAAATGCAGTTCCTTATCAGCTGTTTCAATATTATGATTACCTTATATCATGAATACCTTGATAGAAAAGCTGTACAGCTCCCCATGAATATGGTTAAGTAGGAAGCTCCTGTAATAGATTCAATTATGTGTACCAAGTTCAGCGCATGTTCCTATACCATATTTTAATATTGTAATAAGACTGTCTACCGCCTTTGTGGGCGTCTTTTCATGATTGAGTCGAGAAAATTGTGAACAAGAAAATTACATTTTCAAAGTGCAAGCCGCTGCATTCAGATTTGCACTTTTAAGGGCTCCGTTGTCGAGAAGGAACCGTAGTTTCGTCTGCAGTTTAACTTTTTATACCAAATTGGTTGTTATTAAACAACCAATTCTTATAAATATGTATATATACATAGCCATACCCATCTATATGTAAAATCAGAAACTGACTGACTTATCGATCAACGCACTGGGTCTAAAACCATGAAATTTTGCATGAATTTTTTTTTTTCACATTTTGGTAGATATAAAAATTTATAAAAAATCTTTGAATTTCAGTAACATCGATAACTGGGTAACATCTCTAAAACGTTTAAATTTATTAAAATTGGGTACCAACGCGCACGCATCCAATTACAGCGAAGGTATATTAGGCGGGTGACAGATACGTAGGACATTCACTCTTGTGGTCGGAGGAAGCGACACTCAGACGTCTCCATAGCAGTTCAGCAGTCGCGAGTTTTAAACTGCAACCATGCGCATCTCTACAGCGGTCCTGCTGATGACCATCATCGCTTGCATCCCATGTAAGTTATCATAATATTTGCATATTTATTTGCCGTTGCATTTGCCTATTTTCCAAATATTTTTGTGTATTTTTGTACTCCATTTACATTCGTATTTATTTATTTTTTGTTTTGGAGCTCACACATATTTATATATTCCGTATAAAATTTCAAAATGGCTACCCGAATTTTAAATTATTAAAATTATTGCATTATGGCATACAACATCTTCAACGAGGCAGTTACTAGTTATTTTATTTATTATTGATAAGATATGTTTTATTTACGTAGAAAATAAAACCTGAGCATTATTTAAAGTCCCTATATAATTCACTATCAGTGGGCAACGTTCCTAGAATGCTAGCGGCATCGGCATAGTCACTTTAATAGTAAAATAATAAATGTATTTATTTTCTCGCCACATTATACACAACACTCTAATAAAATTTATATGTGGAAGACGATAAATCAGGTAGTACCTACCTATCTGTTTGTTATAATAACATAGGAATGTTATACAAATTCAATGGCTTATCATTGACCCCTGAGTTTGTGTTTCATAATAATGATAATAGATTGATATATCGCTATATGTTTCTTCCGCTTTGCGACTTTCGCTATTATAAACAATATAGCTGCCTACTCTGTGATTTCATATATGAATATCCAGGGGATATAAAGTACGCATCGCTATTTGATCCCAAGCTAAGCAGAACTAGTGCTATAAAACAAGACAAGTGACTACATTTACATTTTTATATATTTTCTCATTATATATATTATCTCTCAGACCAAAAACCAAAAGACATGTTCATGCATACAAATGTTTGTCCTAGATGGATCGAACCCTCTGGATGGCAGTTTAAAACAAAAATTACACCAACGGGCGCATCCAAATTAGATTAAATAACTAATATCTATAAAGGTTTTTTTTTATCTAAAAACAAGCCATATATCGTGGCTACCAATTATTGAGTTAAGAGTGGCCTATAGATGAAGAAATACAACATTTGAACATGTATCATAAAGTGTATTAAATGGTTTCCAATGGCTCTTCACTGGATTTTTTACTACAAAGGATGCACTTAAACAATGAACGGAAGCGTAGTTAGATAAAACATCCTAAAGTTTACTGTGTACGCGTATCTTTATCTCTTTCCGCGGTGACATGGGCCATTTATAACATAAAAGCTAATTCATTTCTGATGTTAATATAAATGTACTCACGTTATGTTCATTGATGTCTTCAACAAAAGCTTTTCTGCTAGGGCAAAGCCGCGAAGGTAACAAAAATAAAATTTAATATCATGTGTTGTATCTCCTAAGTTTATCGACAAAATTGTTAATTTCCATAATCATAGTTCGAGTGTTCGCATTATGGGTAATGAAACTGTCAGAATAGACAGTGATTGTAAGTGTACCCATAACTAGAAAATCATTGTTAATTTTCAAGGTGATTTAACAATCACCCGAGTTGCAACTTAATTCACGTGAGAACACATATTCCTACGATGATTCCCATGAAATGTCCTTCCGGTAGAAAAGGAATCTTCGGACAAAAATAATGTAAAATTTTAAAAATATTGCCAAAAAGATAGAGCTCTGCTACCTGAAATAAAAACTGCATGCTCTCATGTCACGTTCTCGTAAACCTAATAATATATAAGTACCTGGATGGCCGAGCACTACTTAACTAACGTGACTTCTACCGTATTCTCTTTTTTAAAGCACTGTCATATATACCTAGATACGAATTAGATGCGATAATAAAGGGCTCCCAATAACAGTTTTTCTCACAAAAGATATAACTTTAAAACCTTACCGTCTAATGACAATGTAGAAGTTTTCATTGCCTAAAACCACGGATAAAACGACATTTTCACAATGAATCCTAGCTACATTGATTTAACGCCCCCGAAACCCCCGGCATAGTAATTTTTATGAAAATCGTTGGAGCCGTTTCCGAGATCCTAATTATATCTTAATTAGATACTCTACCAACAGATAAAGTTACATAGGGATTTCAAAAAATTTAAAAAACAATCTGCAAAAAAAAACACGGCGCAACGGTGTCTGGCATTTTTGTACCCGCAGGCGCCCTTGGCTGGAAATGTCAGTCTGTGATGTTCGAACGTACTGTTCCCGGGACTAAGAGCACATTTGATATTCAGCATAACAAAAAAAGGAATTAAATTTCTCTGATGTCCGTAGGCGACACGAGAATCCAGTCCCAGATCAATTACCACTATGATAGCAGCGTAGCGTACTTTTAGGGATGATAATTATGCGTCGATAAAATAAACGACTATATATAACGACAATCCTATATACATAGGCGGTTCTCTTGGAGATAACTCTAATAAGCTCTGTGTTAGCAACGCTAAATATTTATATATAAAAGGTCCGAAACTTAAATTAAACAAGCTCTCGTTAAAGAGAAGCACCGTGACACACAAAACTATAGCGCAATGATAACCGCCCGTAAAATCGCCTGGCACCTGTCGGGATGTAGGTTGCAGCTGCATTTGGGAGTTTTGTAATTGACAAACACCTTTGATATTACGGTCAAAAAGCCGCTGCTATGAACGTAAAATTGAAAAAATATTATACTTTATTTCAAACTTGAAATTTGCCCTAATATAATTCACGTGTCGTTTTTTTTTATGGCAGGGAGCGGAGCTTGTGAGCCAGACCAATATCAAAATGGTTGCAAGATATATGGAACCGCATGCGCATGCGGGTTCGGGTGTAAATCCGAGTATATTTACAGAACCAGGAGAATGTGCCTGAATGCTTTGAGGGGTAAGTGATTTGCACTATTTTGATTTGGAATTTTATAGTCTTAAGATAAAGGAATCGTCATCACGCCTTTTATCGCTGGAGATGTAGGAATCACTCACAGCAAATTTCATAGAAGATATCAAGTTCTCACGACGCGTGTTGAATTTTGTCGGTCTCGGACACATTACCAAACCGGAGCTATAAATAATATTTTTTACAAGAATCGTCAATTGTATCTTGCCCGACCTGGGATTCGAATCCAGGAACGTCGGAAATAGGTGTACTTTCAACCACATATAATTTTAGGAAGATTTTTTAATATGCGAAATGATGTATAACTATCTGTCCCCCGCGGTTTCACCCATTTTCTCGAAGGAAGTTTCATTTTGCCGGATTAAAAAGTATCGGCATTAAAATCATTTGCCAAGATTCATCCAAATCTGTTCGGTAATTCTTGCATATTTAACGAAAAAGTAGAAGAAATTCCACGATTATTTCCTTTACGGAAAGTCCGTTTAGAACATTACTTATTTGATGTTTATTTCACAGACAGGAGCTCCAATGTGTGCTCCCGTGCCCCATGCATGAGGGGCATCTGCATTCAGACAATGCAGGACCCCGGCTACTCCTGCAAATGTGAAGGTACCGGGTATTATGGGCTGCGCTGCGAGAAAGGTAGGTTATAGACTGAATGGAATTCAATCAATTTGTTATATCATCAAAATTTTTTATAGGTTTTGATTTAAAATCGATTTATTGGAATTACTTTTTATCGTTGATTTTTTTGTTTTTTATAGTATGAATTGTCAATTTTTTCCGTGTCTTGGTGTAAATATTTTTATAAACATATTGTTCAAAATAAGTATTCAGCTTAGTTTGGCGTATAGATTGTAGTTGGATTTTTTTTTCTTTCCATTTACATAATGATGCGTGTGACATATTAACATTTTTCATTCTTACCTAACACACTTTTTTATTTAATTAATGTATCCCAAAATTATAATATCATTGAAAGGAGAGTTGGAAATAAAAACATTAACACTTAATTTTTAATTACAAATTTTGCAAATACTAACTACTTACCATACCGCTACCTGAATTATGATAAGTAGAATTATAAGTTCAACCCGAAACCCGGCGCTGGTCATCGGGCTCGTATATTCAGCATAAAACTGAGCATCTGGTTATGCATAATATAACGCAGGGCTGCTCAAAGTGTGACCAGACATATGATCGTGGCGTTAAGCGATTTTCTCCTAAAATTCTCAATTTGCAATAAAAACGAATCAAACCATCACATTAATTAAATAAACGTATCTTTATATCTGCGCTTATTACAAGGCTTAATTTTGTGAACCTAGTTTTCATGCAATATTATTTTCTTTTTGTAAAGGAATAAGCAGCCTTGTGAAAAGCTATGTGGGGTTCATTGGTTAATACCATATAAATAGTTTGGGTACCCCTGAATAATGTAAGTAGTCATGTTTGTAGCAATAAATATTTTCCTTTTTTCTAAATGACTCTGAAATTCTATCTACATTAGTTAACTTAACTGGATGTCAGGCATTGAGAACATCTCCTAGAATATCCCGTAGCTAACGCGTCGTGTTTAGGTAATATGACGTAATTAACCCATTAGATCGGCCTCGCAGTGCTCCCATTTTAGTTCTAATTACGGAGTTCTAAGATCCCTAGAACAATCCCAGCCGTTGTGGAAATGCCAAGTATTTGTACTTAATAGATAGTGGATACTAGGAATAGACTTCGCACTCGCATCTTAACAATTTATTTTAATTTATTCGGAAGTTGAGTAGACGAACAACAGTTGCATTACTGAACGAATCATTTACTTATTTTAGCCTTAAACATTGTGCAATACCAAAATATTATATTCGACTGCAATATTTTATTCCGAATTTATAAATGAAGCTGAAAATTACAAAATATATATGCTATCCCCCTGAGTTCGTACCGCAGGCGTTATTTCCAATTCGAACTGTCGAAAATTAATTAATTTTTCAGACACCATTCACTGCTGTTAATCCTCTTTAGCATAACATGTCAATAGTAACATGGTTTATAATAAAAATGAATATGATATCAGAGTTCGTTAGGGGAAGTACTACCACCTTACCCATTTCTGCCGTGAAGCAGTAGTGCACTTGTATTACTGTGTTTCGATTAGAAAGGTAAGGAGGCCGGTGAAATTACATACACATGAGACCGATCAACTTCACGTCTCAGGGTCGATAACGCATTGGCGATGCCCCTAGTTGTTGTCCATAGGCGGCGGTGACCACTTACCATCAAGTGGACCGTCTGCTTGTTTGTCGGCCCAATTGGTATAAAAAAATAGATATTTATATAGGTATAAAAGAGGTGGGCAGTCTAGTAAGTTAGTCCCAACACGAAATGTGAGCATGAACGCCATCTCTCGGACACATTAGAAATCCGGGGCTACAGGTAAACGTTCATATGACATAACTCGACCCGGAAATAGAACCTAGGACGGCCAGGCTTTTTTTACTGAGCTTTACCACTCAACCAATGCGGCGTTCAAAATTTATTAACTAAAATTTCAAACTAAATATTAAATAACGTTTAACGAGGTATTAAGCAATCAAAATCCCGCAAATATTTACTCATTGCAGATGTATTTAATATCGGAATAACAGTTTAAATACTGTATACGAAATTTAACATGAGTAGTTGCACAGGAATCTGTTTGCCTATGTTAATAATTAAATGCCACAGGATTAATGCCAAACAGAATTGTTAGGTAAGCTGAAATTAAATCCGCGTCCTAATTCTTACAGACCATACTATCCACCGCCTATAATGTTGTGTAAAATTTATTGGTTTTGACTCTGTACCCTTCTAAACTGTAAGAAGATTATTCTTTCCATGTTACGGATAGATGTAGTGTTGTGTTTAGGTATTTTGATATAATTTATATACTCATTATTATTCTTCTTATAAAATCAGTTTAAAAGCAAAAAATGTACTCGTTATATTAAACATTAACTTTTACACATTTTCTTTAAAACAATTTAAGAACATTGTACATTTATATTGTTGCATAAAGGTCATCACATTAACTGGAGGATGTTTCGTAGCGGATTCCATGCTGTCTCTTTCGCTATCTCACAATCACATGAGAGGTCCTATCTCTGAGGCCTCGTTGCTCCAACTCGTCTTCTTAACTGCTTGAGTTGTATTATTAAGGCTGCAATGGAATCTTAACTCTTGTATCGACAAAGTCACCGTCGACCTCCCCTGGTGTTGTTTCTCGTTTGTACCGAATTCAACCCCTTTGTTCACATTTATGTATTATGGCAATACCGCCCTTTTAGTATCTCCTTGCAGCGATTTATTAAGCATTTGTAGAGTCTTAACTTATTATAACCCGTTTTTATTATAGTTCGTGGCAAGCTAGCAATGTAGTGCCCTACTGGATGGTAGCCTATTTGAAATAGGGTCCCTACCAAGTATCAGGTTTATTCGCAAGAATAATGTCGTTCCTTTTCTCTGTACAAACTTAACTAGCCAATTGCATTGATGTTCTATTTTTCATTTAATTACCGGCACCAAAAAGAGTTCGATAATATAATATTTTCCATACAGCAAGATTGGTTCATTTTTATAAATGAACCTAACAAAAAATATCAGTATTTCATGTTAGAATCTTTCAACCCTTTTAAAGTTTAATTTCCAAAATCTCATATAGCTTTATTTGTAAAGAAAAGCATGGCATTCCCTGACAGATGGAATCGATCAGTTTTTATTGACTTACCTTTTAAAAACTCCATCCCCTATTTAACTAATGCCCCCGCATGTATAGAACTTTCAAAATGCACTTATTTTTTTCCTACGTTATAAATGGTATTTCGGTAGAAATCGGTTTGGACAAGTCTCTTCATATATAACTAGCTTTCTGCCCCGCGGTTTCACTCGCGTCTTAGGATTATAACATCACCTATTTCACTCGGATGTAGAGTAGCTTTCAATCAGTGAAGGAATATTTGAAATTGGCTGAGTAGTTTCGAATATGAACTGACTACAGAATTTAAAAACAGCTAGTTCAAAATATTTCATGTCTCTTGACAAATTGCCACTCATAAACACGTCTTGATCATTATACAAGCTAATTTATCAACTGTGTCTCCATCTATTAGAAATTTAACTTATTTTCACCACGACATTGTAAGCTTTTTTTTACTCCCTAAGTTGAACCACCTAAACCTCGAATGTTGTACTGTTACTGGATAATTTCAACAGATGGCGCTAATGTGAATAACTTAATTTATGTGAGGACAGTTTCATAAAGCTTAAATTTATTGTCAGATTGTACAAAATGGTTTGCGAAAAGCATGTTCTCTGTTTATTATTTCTGTACAAAACCAATAGATGGCAATAAAAACCATAGCCTTGAATACCGACACGAAACATTGTTGCTGTACTAGGAGCCCAGATACCGTAAAGAGTTCTTTCTCCACTTCGTGTATTGAACCAAACTTGCGGCTGGCGTACAGTTATAAATTTAATGACTTGCTTATTATGTTGCCACGAGAGGATAAAATCCAATAACAGGGCACAGGCACAAAAAACATCGTAACTTTGTTTCACTCTATTGCTCATCGGCTCACCTGTACCGTGTAGGTAATGTGTAGTTTGGATAGATAGCCTACGCCTAATCGATGGTATGGGTGAAGATTTTAAATATAATTTTTTTATTTAATATAATATGTTTCCTCTATGTTGACCGCCTCAGTTTTAGTTTTAGTTGACAAATTTTAAAAGGGCGAAGATTTTATGATTTTACATTAATATTTTTGCTAGAATTTTTATTCTTATGTGCTTACGATAACAAATCTGAGTAGGCGATGTCATTGAAACTGAATAGACGTGAACATTTTGTATAACTATTAAAAATATTTAAATATTTCCCATTCGAGCGCTTTAAAAATGTGAATTTTTGCCTTTTAAATTTATCTAAGCGATTAGCGCCCCTACTGGAATACTCGGGGAACTAATCAACTTTGCCGTACAACCTCGTTTACGTCAAAGCCCAGTCGAGGTAGCTTGCGATTAGACGTGTACAATATTGCCTACGATGTACGAATCGCAACATTTCCGATACCCAAGTACCAGGGGCACAAAGCTTCAAGGCGTTTGATTCATAAACTTTTATCGCCTTTATCAAACTTTGTACTGAGGATATAAAATATTTCTCTACTTTCAAACTAAACATGAGTTAAAATATTAATGTACCTAGTATTTTTTTATCATTTTAGTATTTGTTGTGATCTCTGCATATAAAGCTCAATATCTTGGATCAATCATTTTAAAATATGATCTTTGGCTTACGATACCCTGAAAATAGCTCGTGTAATTATTTACCTAAATTTTGTAGTTAATTAAACATAACCTAATAACAAGAATAATCTCAATCCAGTTACGTTACCCAAACCGATACACTATTTTGTATAATTATGCCCCAAGGAAGTAATTAATAAATGAGGTTTTCCAACAACTTTCCCTAAGCAGCATTACAATCCAAACGATCAGCGCCACTAGTGGAAAACTCAAGAAACAAATCGTCTTTCTCAGCAAGCAAGTAATATCTTACGTCAGAACCCTATCGGGGTTGCTTCGATAAAGACGTTATAAAATTGTTTTCGGTGCCTACGATATACGTATCGCAATATTTCCGATATCCACGTACCAGGCGATCATAGAACGAAGGCGTTCGGTTTCTCTAAAGCTTTAGGTTATATCTCTACTTTCAAGCTTGCATTAATTCGGTATCAATGAAAATAATATTCTAATTTAACCTTTGCTAAACCACTGCCTTTTTATATACAACCATTAATTCAATTGCATTATTTACTTGCGTTTAACGCACTCCAAATCATTATTAGGTATTGGTAAAAGCTATTGTAAATTTTTCAAGTCTGTTTTGGTCCGTCAATCACGCAGCAGCGGGTCTAGGTATTATTTTACTACTTAGACATATTTAGGACATATAGAACATAGGTTTAGAATTTGCATATAGCACTCAATTCCTTGTCACTAGCGACTTATACGCAAGCAAAGGTTTCGGACTACATCCATTACGAACACTTCTAAGTCCTTCGCAAAACTTTCAGGATTTACTAATATTGCACTACCAGTGATATTAACATCGAAGACATCCTCTAAATTCGCATGCAAGCCTAGACTTATGGTGCTTTCCAAAACTAAATCTTATTTTTAGGTAATAATGGTGTTACATTAATACATTACTATACTTGTTTCAGGATGCCCTGCAGTACCAATGCAGGGCGTGGGGTTCCCTCACGAATGTATCGTCATTTAATTTCTTCTTCTCGGATCCGATCAAATAAATCCCAGAATATATTTATTTCAGTAGTTATTTAGATTATATTTAAGGAGAATGTATACTCCTGATTGTTCCAAATAAAATGTATTAAAAGTAATAATGCTTGTTGTTATTTTACTATAATTGTCTATCACAAAATCGAAATAGTTAAGTAGGTATTCATGTATTATACGACTTATGATATACCTCGTTTTTAACTTCTAATGTTCTTTTTTTAATGATAGGTAATTTATAGTCAGCACAATCTAATAGGCCTATTTTAACAGATATTCATGTCAGAGAAGATGTCTCTAATACTTAATAATAATCCCTACTAATATTATAAATGCAAATGTAAGCTTGTTTGCTACGCTTTCACGCGAAAACTACTTAACCGATCACCATGAAACTTTGTACACATATTCTTGGAGGTATAAGAAGTAACATAGGATTTTAGAGTAGTAGAGCTCTTAGTGCAGAGTTCGTCCGGGGAAGTACTACCACCTTACCCATTTCCGCCGTGAAGCAGAAGTGCAATTGTATTACTGTGTTTCGGTTAGAAAGGTAAGGGGGCCGGTGAAATTACAGGCACATGAGACTTAACAACTTCACGTCTCAGGGTCGACAACGCATTGGCGATGCTCCTAGTGTTGCAAATGTCCATAGGCGGCGGTGACCACTTACCATCAGGTGGACCGTCTGCTTGTTTGTCGGCCCAAGTGGCATAAAAAAAAAAAAAAAAAAAGGACTTTTTGTACCAGAAAATGTTACATCCCTCGGGAAAGCTGGTGAAACCGCGAGGGACAGCTAGTACTTAATAATAAGACTCATCAGCACCATCAGACAATCAAACCATTGGGTCAAGAGATTAACGTAAAATCACAAGCAATTAATTAACTTTTGTTTGACATTATTAGCTTTTAAAACGGGTCTTTTAGATTGAGATGACCAGTTATCAAAATAGATTCAATCGTAAATTCCACCACTATTATGATTTACTTTGCACATTTTCTTTTGTGTGTTTAAATTGTTAATTAAATTTTTGTATGCCAGTAATTGGCGAAACATGTTGAACCAAATCACCTATTTTGTACCATGTCTCCGACAAATAAATTATTATTATTCTGATTATAAAAAGTCGTAATTGATACTAATCCTTCAGAGACCTCTCGTGGTCTGTTATTATGTATCAGACAGCATCAGTAGCCTGCATGATGCATTGTACTTATACATATATTAGTTTAAAAGACTTTTATGTCAAACCAGCGATGTTATTATCTTATATAGAGATAGGATAATAATAAAATAATTTCATAATACTTACTGACTTGGAAATAGACCTGTAATAATATAATTAACATTTCAGATCATCTTGGAGTGTTAACTTGGTAGCAACAACAGGAGAAAAACCGGTAAGGGTGGTGTCGGGCAACAGAGTGTAGAGTCTCGTAGTATAAAATTTTATTAATTAGTCGACTATTACTCGTTAATTTGTAAAGTTTGCTTAGCTGTGGCAGTTTTTCCTTCGAACTTTGGTTAGCAACTATTTTAAACCGCGGACGGACGGTTGGCGAATTGAAAAGAATTCCTTGTTGCCTAGGAAACCCCATAAAATATAGGGCATGTTTTACGATTAGCTTAAATTATGCAATGTTGATGGCACTCAGTCATATTTTAAACTGGACGTATCTTCGTTCTCTTTTCAGGTGTAGGTACAAGCACGCTTGGTTTATTGGCAATACAACAGTGATGAAGTTATTAGAACCAATGGCGTAGCTACCGGAGGGCTAGACGGGGCTCCCAAGCTTCGGCTGGGGGACAAACAATTTTAAGTAGTTTAGTTGGGGCCCTATTGAACTTTTTGCCCCCGGGCCTTTGTTACCTAGCTACGCCACTGATTAGAAACATTCATTTTGTTAACGCTTCTTTCAATTATAAATATGTGGCACAACAGAAAAAATACTCTAAGACAACACAATTAAGAACTTATATGCAACACACAGTGTATGGATAAACTTGGGCTATCAAAATTGGCATAGCATTTAAATATGGCTTTCGCAAAAATTTCGCATTCTTTAAAATCAAACAAATAATTTAGCTGTTAGCATAGTTATATCATACAAATATTATCAATGCGAAAGTTTGTATGTATGAATGTTTGTTACTCTTTTACACAAAAACTACCAAACGGATTTGCATGAAACTTAGCAGAAATGTATATAGAAAATGCCTTGGAATAATACATAGGACACTTTTTGTGCCGGGAAAATTTTACATCCCGCAAGAACGCGGGTGAAACCGCGGGGGACAGCTAGTTAATCATATATCCTACAAATTATTGGTGATAATTTGAAAAAAAAACATATTGACCAGTTACAGCATTTGATACTACATATATTTATATGTACCGCTATGTGCTTACATATTTATTAAAAGCAAAATAATTTCGCTAATTAACTTCTGATTTTTCAGACTGATTTCTAGTGTATAACGTCATTATCTATATAATACTGTAAATATCTATATAAGTACTAGCTGACCCAGCAGACGTTGTCCTGTCTTCAATTAATGTTGAATTCGAATTGGTATTATTAATGAAAATAAAATAACAAGAACATAGTCTTTGTTATTCTTGACAATTAAACTTTTAATATTAGGTGTGATGGATTGTTCCGATTGAATCGACTGTGAAATGTGCACTAAGTAATGATAAATTAAATATTTTATCAATATAATTCCAACGCATGCCTAACAGAGGCAGATGAATCATAAATTTTTTAAATGGACGAAGGTGTTGGCCTCAGAAGGATCTTACGACGCAGACAATTCCGGCGAGCGCTTAGGGCTCTCAACCGGCATATTTAGCATACGATAAAGAAAATATAAAGAACCCATACATTGATACACCCAATAACCATCCTAGTATGCATCACATAGATAGAAGACACACACGCGCAAGCTCTGAACTAACCAGCAAAGAATATCTCCTGTCGTAGTATGCTCTCCTGGTACCTCAACCCATGAAAAATATGCCTATGTCTATATTCTGAAGAAGAAGGAGTTCTGCGCATGTGCAGCAGACGCGGAAGAGTGAGAAATGCATTCTATTGCCTATTCATTCTATCATGCTTTTCCCCATTGACAGCAATGCCAGGGGCGGAGCCTACTGGGTGCATGGGAAGAGAAAGTGCATGCAATTGTTCAGTATTTTCCTAAAATATCTATAATTTATCAGACCACAAGATAGTCGAGAGCTACTTGACGCATGAACCTGCAATTTGGTAGGTAGGTACGATATAGGTAGGAGACGTCAGCATAGAACGAATTTTTGATAGAGCTAAAAGTTTGTTTTGGTCCTTCATTCACCCAGAAATGGATGTTGGTTTTTGTTACTACTTCGACATATTTAGATATAACATAACAATGTATTATATTACTTATGATTTCTCTGTGATCTTTCACCGCATTCAACAAGTAGCGCTTTATCTAGTTTTTTATTTTGGCCTGGGGTCTAGTTCTCAAACTGTAATTTTTTACATAAATAACATCACAAATCATTTCATTCATTTGTTATTAAAAACAACCTGCTACATCGGTTAGCATAGTGCAAGCCGGTTAGTTTAATATCGTACAGTATCAAAAATATCTCCCGATACGTATTTCTAATATTTGATATTATTATAATTTCACAAACTTTTATTCCAGCAAAATCTTTCCCTAAATAACTGCAACATACTTTGATAAAACGTTTACGTTCTACAAAGATATGTGTTCCTGGTAGCGAATACCATGAGGTGGATCAAAATGTGAGAGTGAAATAGATTGAGGGAGAGAGCGAGAAAGAATGAGGGATGTTCATCATAAAGAACTTGACTACTATAACCCCTGGATTCACTTGCATATTAAAATAACCTTCAGTGCTTCAATTCAAAAAATAAGTTATAACAGTTTTCAGTTTATTTATGTGAGAAATAAACACTAGAAACGTCATTATTAAAGTCACCACAATATGTAGCACCATATTAAATTTGTATGCGATATCAAAGAAATATATTTTTTAATAATTAATATAATTGTATTCATATATCCGTATCCTAATCCAGATCCGAAATTGCATATACTCGTCCATAACAATACTAGTTAGAACTCAACAAGAACTTCAACTTTATTTAAGTGATACAGACAGCATGTTTTGGAGTTTTGTGTGTAGCGGTTTCCTAGGATACGCTGAAATTCTACCCCCTAGTCCCTGTGAGGTAGAAGGCTACCCCATACCCCTAGCCTAGGTCCCCCCGCCTCGGCGCATCAAATACTGATATCTTCCTGTTTCCTATGTCCCTAGTACTTCAAACGAGCGTCAGCTAGTGGAGTGGGTAATTTCTATCGATTTTACGTAGTTTCTAACGATAGACTATCGAGAAACCAACCAATTTCGTCAAGTTTTTTTACTCAGTAATGACATGTGGGGTATTTTCAGATAGCTATTTAAATATGACACAGTGATTCATTAGCGACTTTTTAATTTAACTATATACTTTGTTCGAGATTAGCTGCCAAAGTCGTAGAAAATGAAATTTGTTGCAAAAGTCACAGAAAATTGCGTCTTATATGTTAGTTAACTTAATAAATGTCTATGAAGGTTTCTCAGTGACTTTTATATTTAAGTCTATACTATGTGAAATGTTCACTGCCAAAGTCATATACAGTAAAATATGTTGCCAAAGTCGCAAAAAAATGGTCAAAGTCATAAAAAATTAAATTTGTTGTTAAAGTTACACAAAAATGTGTCTTTTATCTTAGAGTAACAACAATCTATGCAGGTTTCTCAGTGACTTTTATATTTAATTGTATACTTACTGAGATATTTGCTGCCAAAGTCGTAGGAAATTAAATTTATTGAAAAGGTCACAACAAAAAATGTCTTATCTCTTAGAGTAACAACAATCGATTATGATTTCTCAGTGACATTAATATTTAAGTCTATTCTTTGTGAGATATTCGATGCCAAAATCGTAGGATATAAAATTGGTTGCCCAAGTGACAAAAAATATTGTCTACTTTCATAGAGTAACCAAAATCAATGAAGGTTTCTTAGTGACTTTTATTAATTAATTAGGTTGGTTACTAATATTATTTAATTAGGTTGGTATTTTGTGAGATATTCGCTGCCAAAGTCGTTAGATAAAAAAAAATGTTAACAAAGTCACATTTTTTTTGTCTTATTTCATAGAGTAACAACAATCTATGAAGGTTTCTTAGTGACTTTTATATTTAAGTCTTAACTTTGTGAGATATTCGATATCAAAGTCATAGGATAGAAAATTTGTTGCCAAAGTCACAAAAAAAGTTATCTCATTTCATAGAGTAATCAAAATCTATAAAGGTTTCTCAGTGAATTTTATAATTAGGTCTGTACTTTGTGAGATATTCGCGGCCAAAGTTGTAAAAGATAAAATTTATTGCCAAAGTTACAAAAAAAATTGTCTTATTTCATAGAGTAACTACACTCTATGAAGGTTTCTCAGTGACTATTATATTTAAGTCTATACTTTGTGAGATATTCGCTGCCAAAGACACAAAAAATAAAATATGTTGGCAAAGTCACAAAAAATTTTGCGGAAAACATTGCATAGATTTACAAAAATCTACGAAGATTTCTCAGTGACTTTTATATTTAAGCCTTTATTTTGTGAGATATTACCAGCCAAAGTCATAAAAAAATTAATTTCTTGCTAAAGTTCCAAAAAAATGTAAATTATTTATTAGTGTAAGCAACAACCAAGAATGGTTTCTCAGTGACTTATATTTAAGTCTATACTTTGTGAGATATTCGCTGCCAAAGTCATAAAAAATAAAAAATGTTGCCAAAGTCACAATAAAAATTGGCTTATTTCTTAGAGCAACAAAAATACATCAAGGTTTCTTATTGACTTTATAATTAAGTACATACTTTGTGAGATATTTAAAATCGTCGAATTTAAAATATGATACCGGTCATTAAAAATTGTCTCTTATTTCTGAGATTAACAAAATTCTATTAATTTTTCGCAGTGATTTTTATATTTATACTTAGTAAGATATTCGCTGCCAAAGTCATAGAAATTTAAATTTGTTTTATGTGATAGACTAAACAGATAGGACCGTTCGAGATGGCAATCCATGAAATAATTTTAATGGTAAAGTAACCCGAAATTAATATTTAATGATTTTCTTGTTTACTTTAATTAATTGACGATAGATAAAGTTAGCTATATGGTAATTTGGTTGGAGTACCGCTGATATGAAACTACTTTTAACTATGTGACCAAATAGAAAATATCAACTGCTATATACTTATACAATGGTAAAGACATTCAACGGGAATTATTTCACTAGGAAGACATGACATACCCAGTGCTTTTACATGCCCTAAGGTAAGGATATGTGGTCCTGGTCACCTATCTGCCTCCTTCTTGCTTGCATTGCGCAAGTCAAAAAGAAGACGGGCAGCAAAATTTTATCGCTGCGACAGCCTTGAACTATTTTCCTCAAATTATAATTGAATGATTAACAAAACGATGGCAGATGCTAATTATGTAATTTACATCAATTATTTGTTCATTGAATACTAGTAAAGTTATTGAAAATCACAAAGCATTGCTTCAAAGATATCTTCAAAATTTTTAAAAGGGCCTGATGTTTTTTTATATTTTTATTATCATTGATCAAAATGCCGCGACTTTTAAGTGTTGAAAAAAGATCAGTAATTATATACGAGTATATCTGTGTCACCCATGATAGATCCTACTGGATAAATGATGGTCAGCAGCAATCAAGTTACTGCAATTACGTAAGATTTCTAAAATACGCTGAATCAGCCAGCATGTTTGTCTTTTTAAAGATTATAATATGAATTAAATAACTAATGAAATAATCCATAACTACATTAAAAACGATCAGTAGAAATTAAACACACAATAGGTACTCGTGGTTTGATCGGTTTTCCAGATGTGAAGTTAATAGTTATAAAATGAGAACCTTTTACTATGTGACCAATATAGAACAAACTGCTAGAAAGGTAAAGAGCGAACAGAAATTCATGCACTAGGAAAACATGACTTAGCAGATCTTCTACAAGCCCTAGGGCTCTCTTTATGTCATCCTAGTAGCCTTTTAGCTAACTAATCAATGATGGTATTGCATCTTCATTGCGCATGTCTAAGAAGTAAGAGATGGATAGTAAAATGAGAGCTGTGCGACGACCTTGAACTACCATGCACATGTGTGCAATGAGTATTCGTAGTAACTGCAATTCATTCAAGAATTTGTCCGCGTAAGGGTGTAAGAGCCGTCAGAGGCTAGGGAGGTAACACGTTCATGCCGTACGAAAAGAAATTCATAATTGATTTTGTATGACGGGGGATGCTTAAAATCGACAAAATTGTTTTTATTCAGGTGCTTTAAAACATTTTTTTAAACACTGATAATTCTCGAAACTTCATTCTAATTCAGTTCCAGTAAGATGGACTGTAGCATGGACAATAGGATTTGTAGTTGCTGACAATTTTATTAAAACTAAAGATTAAGACTCGCACTAAGAGTAAGCCCGAATATACCGTTTGATATAAGTGAACCCGGCGGGGCATATTATCTCATTCCGATAAGTACTTACACTTGTTAGTAGACCTTTTATTTATGTGATACAGCCTGTTTGCAAATTTCAGATCTAGCCCCCCCCCCCCCCCAATCTGTGTGGATGCAGGCTTCCCCCTCCCCCTGACTATGCAGTTGCCTAGGAAACGCTGAAATTTTAACTCTTCCAGTTCGTGTTGTGGAGGCGGAGGAGCCTGTGCACATGAGTAAAGTCGGAACATAGGCAAAGCTTACATCCAAAAAACTCATAAAATGTTCCAGCGGAGCTCAGTGATATACACATATGCAGAAGCATTATACATGTTTAAAAATATGGAAAATATAAATAATAAAAAGGCTTAAGAAGCAGTAACCCGACTAGGGATAAATAAAATAAACTAAAAAGTAAAAGGAACCAAGTTAGGTACTGTTTGCTATCACCGTCTTATACAGTACGAAAATCTTTAAATATTTAAAATATATAACATTACATAATGTTATAATTTGAAGGTTGCTTAATTACTTTTTTATTTTATTCTATACTTTGGGAGAAATTTGCTGTCAAAGTCATAAAAGATTTTATCCAGTGCCAAAGTTGTAAGGCTACGCCCCGCCGTTTAAGAGTGTTATTGAAAAATAAGCTATAAGGCGTTGAGATAGAGTGCATGAACATCATCATACAATTAATAATTTGATCAATTGTTGAAAACAAAGTAATAAGGCTGATTCTTCTGACATTCATAACTGTCAAAACGGGGCATTTTGATGTTGACAACTTTAAAGTCAAATCATCAAATGTTATTTTAAAATTAACTTTTATATTATTAAATCTGTAAGTTAAACAACACCTGTAAGTTTTAAAGTTTATTAATCATGTTATAAAAAGGTTAATGCATATTTTATTGATTATGGAGATGGAGAACATTTCAGTTGCTGTCATTAGTCGAGTTACAGGTTTAGTTTATTGTTCTGATTTCTAGTGTTAATAAATTCTATGAGTGTTCCTACATTTACGAAATGTCCATACACGTTTATCATAAAATCAACGGGTTACACTCCGGGAGTGCCGGCTCATGTGAAAACTTGAACATTATCGTATAGCATTTTTACCGTCTTACGAATTTTCGATCAGGTCCGTGTCCTGACGCGAATTTAACATTTTATACCGAACCCAAGAAAAGTGCTCAACGCCGCTAAAGAAGTTTTCACTTCAAAAAAGAACAGTACTACATGTTTTATTCAGGCGGCATTTAAATAAAAAAATATGACAATAAATAGCTGGCAGTTTAGGCTACACGTTGGTGTATTAAATTTTTTATTGTTCATCCAATAAATGAATATAGGGTGTTTTCAACGCGTATTCGTCGGAATTTCTGCATTTAACCATTTTTTGTGCATAAAATATAGTTTTTTAAACTGTGGTCAGCTAAGCGTGATTGTTACTAAGCTCTGTGATATCCTTCCAAATAACGTCCTGTCATTGCTGGCGCGTTCATTGGCAATTTGCTTTATAAGTAGTGGGTGAAATTTAGTAAAATATTTTAATTTATTTATTTCTTATTTAAACAGATTATTAATTTTAATAGAAATTGCATATTGTATTCATTACGGTTACCTACATATTACATCAATTCAGAGTATCTACATCGTCATGCTGAGTGAGTGGGCAGAAACTTTATGAAAATGAGCATATTTTTAACTATGTGACCAAGTAGAAAATATCAACTGTTTACAAACGCATAAGCAATCAAAGAGAATTCACCCACCAGGGTGACATAAAATGCAAGAGTTTTAACAACGCCGTAGAGCAAGGGTTTGTTGATCAAAATGCATTTTCATTGCGCATGTCTAGAAAGAGATAGAGAGTACCAATGCACACAAGTGCAGCTAAGGAAACCCAATTCTGTATTTAAATTAGAGACAGTCAATTTTGTAGTACATTAACGGTGCTACAAGTATTGTCCCACACAGCTCACGCACCGAACCGTCAATCTATTACGAAATTAGGTTCCACATTGTAAAGTCCTCGGTCATGAAAAAGAAAAAGACCATACAAAATGGCAAGAATTTAAGAAAGTTTCTGAACAACCAACATTTTACAAGGTTTTACATGGGTGTCAAAGGCTTTATTGCTTTAAATAATTAGGTAAATAGTACTCACTTAGTCATGTGCTATTCATGGAAATCGGTAATAAAACATGACCATACCTGTACAATAATTAACGTAATCTCCGAATGTACTCATCAAATTAAAAAAAATATTTTACCTATACTTAGAATGAACGTTCGAGGATAGGTTGTATCCCTTGAAATAAGAGGGTTTTTTGTGGAATTAAATTTTGCAACAAAAGTTGTCTATTAATTGGTCGAGCGAACACGTATCGCATGAAATAAAGCATTCTAAAAATGAAATTACGTGATACATCTATTCTCTTATGTCTCATTGGCGGACAATCAGGCAGAGGATCCGCCTGAGGGTAAGTGGTCACCATCGCTTATGGACATTTCCAACACCATGGGTATCGCCAATGTGATATAGACCTTAAGACGTGAAGTTGTTACGTCTCATATCCCTGTAATTTTACAAGTACAGCTTCGCGTCGAAATTTGGAATGATAGTAGAACTTACACGACCGAATTCTGCATTAAGAGCTCTACTAATACTTCTAAAATAAAATAAAAAGGTTTATTATCAAATTGCTAAAATTATACTTTTTTATCTAGAGTAATAGTATTGGAGAATTGGAGTATTTATGCAGGTAATGTAATTTTTTTGTCAATGTACGTTAGCTTTTCTTCAGTAAAGTGACTTTTCACCACATTGCTTGCTGGACGTGTAATGTATTAGTATTCAACGGGAATTCATCTACCAGGAACGCAGAACAATGAAGCTGTTAGTGCTTTAACAATGCACTAGCGCCAAGATATGAACTCCTGGTGACGTGTTGGCCAAATAATCAATGATGGAAATGCAGTTTCATTGCGCATGTCTTGAAGAAGACGGATAACATCATTGAAGCAGTGCAGTTGCACTACCAATGCATACATGCACACACACACAACAAAAAAAGTTTGCATTCACTTTTCACACTGAAGTTCTGAAATAATTTGGTTTTTATAACTTTGTTCTTTATTTAAAATTGCAAAGTAATACGAATTTATTTTGTTGCTTAGATCGTACGTATTTAAACAAGGCAGCATTATTGAAAAGTTTTTTTTATAAATTTTATCATAGCCATAAAATAAATATCTTAAGTTTTCCAAGTGAACCCAAACTTTTTTGCTGTATGTAAGTGTAATTAAGTAACTGCAATTCTCTGAAAATTCTCTTGAGTGGCCGTAACTTAGAACGATTCTATTCCAGTCGCTTCAATTAAAAATCATTCGTTGAACCCTCATAATTCTGGAAACTACTTTTATCCCTTATAATGGCCAGTAAGATGGGTTGGGATGTGGACCAACTCAAGCTGATAGGTTGATGAAAGTTAATTTAATAAATAGCACACCTATGACATCACCAAACCATACAAAATGTTAGTTTTTGAATAACCGACATTTTAACAAGGCAGTCAAAAGGAGGTTGTTGTTTTCAATTATTAGGAATAGGTAATTCCTTGTAATTGGTAATCACCGAATCCATTCGAAAATTACCATTAATGTATTTAGAATGGGTGTTTAGGGTGGATATAGGCTGTATATTATACCGTTGCGGTAAATGGGTTTTTTGTGGAAATAAATATTGCAACGTAAGTGGACGATTTATTAAATCGAGCGCACATGTTTCTTACGGCCGCACGGATTTGACCGTTGGAGACATTAATTAATTCTAATTTAAAGGTGTAGAGCATAAAAAGTCCTGTAAAAAAGTCAGCGACGACTATTTCTTTTTCATTTTATGCTTTATTTAGCGAGCATTAGGCAGACAGTCCACCTGATGACAAGTAGTCGCCGCCGCCTATGGCAATTTGTAACCAGGGGCCTCACCAATGCGTTGTCCCCGGGACGTGAAGTGGTCGTAAAGAAGTCTCATGTGCTTGTTTTTCACCGACCCCCTTATCTTTCAAACCGAAATACGGTAATGCAAGTGTACTACTGCTACACGGCGGAAATGAGTAAGGTGGTGGTATTTCCACAGAAGCACTTTCTTCTACGAGAGATTAACGATAAGGTTTATTTACAAATTTATAAAATATGATAAGAGCATTTTTTTTTATCTGCCGGTGTATTTTATCCTGAAATGTTAAATTCTTATCAAAATAAATTAGCTTAACGTGAGGAAAATTTAAGAGAACAACATTGGTGAACGAATAGTGGACATTTTTCCAAGAGTCTAGAATACTAACGTATAACCATTCAACAGGAATTCGTTTACCAGGCAGTCATAAAATGCCAGTGGTTACGAAGTCCGAGACATATCCTTGCCTGATATGCCTTCCTGGTAACGTATTGGCTAACTAATCAATGATGGTAATGCATTTTCATTGCGCATGTCTAGAAAGAGATAGATAGAAAAATTGGAGCAGTTCGATAACCTTGAATGCATATAAGTGCAGCAAGGTAAACACAATTCCCAAAGAAAATTGGGGGGTAACTTACTCAGCACGATTGTCTTTTTCCAGTCGCTTCGATTGAGAATTATTCCTTATACCCTCATAATTGTTTACACTACTTTCATCCTGTATGATGGCCAATAAGATAAGTTGGGATGTGGACCAAGCCAACCTGGTAAGTTGATAAAGGCTAAATTAACTAATAACACACTTTAGACGTCACCAGAAAATTAAAACTGACAATGCAAAAATCATTTTTTTTTTACAGCCAACATTTTTACAAGGGAGTCAAAAGGTGGGTATTGTGTCTAATAATTAAGTACATAGTCTTCGCTCAGTCATGAACAGGAATATCAGTAATATAACAAATTTAAACTAATAGTATAAAGGAGAGTTTGGATATAGAAGGTACCTAATGTCTGAACTACTAATTCTCTTTAAAAAAAAACTTTTTCAGCTATATTTAGAATGGACTTTCAGGGAGAGCTATTTCTACGCTAATAAGCCGTAGAAAGAAAAGCCTTTTGTGGAAATCTGCAAAATGTATTATATTTTCCACAGCGTAAGTTGACGATTAATTGTTGGAGCGAACTTGTTTCTTGAAGACACCCGGCGTTAATAGTAAAAGGCATGAATGCATTCTATAGCAAAGTTGTAGAGCACTAGATTTAAAAAAGTCCCAAAAAAATTCACAAGTTAATAAAATTTGTCGGGCAACGTTCAATTATTTTGAGAATGATGGTGGGGTTGTCATTCATGCATGAACGGACCATCGGCTCGACGTGTCTTCTTCTATTGATTTTTTTTTGGGCCAGAGAGTTGTATAGACTTTTCACCCCTATCGGGAACACGAGAAGAGCCGCGGGGGCCGCTAGTTCAAAATGATACAGGCTCAACAATTCGGATATACAGATTAAAAACTTCTGTTAGAATGCACTATAAAAAATTAAGCAAAATAAATTCAATATAGGACTTATTATAAGCTTAATAGGTCTGAGGAATCCTATATGCAGCAGTGGTTAAGATTTCTTAAAGTATGGAGATATAAAGGATGAAAATTGCAACCAAGTATATAACCAATAAATATAGTATATAACATGTAGATAACCATACATCACAGATTATCATATAGCTTTATAAACAAACTCATAATGTATTTAGCTATCCACACTACTCCGTTGTTCTAAATAGAAACTGTTACAATAGTGATGTTTTTTTACCAAACATTGTCAATACGGTACATAAATAAAGAAATTATTGAATCGCTATTCGTACGCAATGTGCGTCCTAGATAATTGATTGTCTATCATAATGTATGTCTGTTTATAAAGACCAAATAAAAGCATAACGAAAGTAAAGAAACAACTTTTTTAATGTTTGTTTGTCTTTCTGTCTGTCTGTACCGGTTTATCTTCGGAATGGCTGAACCAATTTTAACAGGACTTTTACTGGCAGATAGCAGATGTTTTATGGAGTAAGTTGGTAGTTACTTTGTATTCCGGTAAAATGTAACATCCCACGAGACTATTGTATCATTATAATGAAGATGAGTGTCAGTTTGAGTGCGATCGCACATGGTGAAGAATATAAAAATAGTTTTTGGCTATATTAAAGTAACAGGTTACATTTTAGCCATTTAGCGATTCCAATCAACCCTTAAACAGTTGACTTCTTAATAACGTTCCAGGAAGTGCCGGCAAAATACTGCGTGAAAATATAAATAATAAATATAAAAATCACTTTAAAAATAAAACTAAAAGAGTACATAATAGATAAGCAAATTAAATTAACAAATGAAATAATATTTAAAAGCGCGTTTAATTTATAATACTAATCATACCAACACTTACTAGGTACCAATTTCTACCATAGCGGGTCAAATGTGACTTTATGTTTCCTGCTTGAATGTATGAAATATGGTTATTAGGAAGGGAAATAAATAGTATAACTGTATATTAATTAGTAAGAAAAAGTCATGAAGTCATATGTGCAAAAGCAATAAGGTGATACGCGCATTTTCAATGCAAAGATCAAAATGGGTCATTTGACCCGGTTATGGTACGTTTAGTGTTAATTAAATACTTATATAATGAAATGAAAAAAAAACGATGCCTACATATCCCGCCAGTAGTTCGGCGATTATGTTATCAAAAAAAAAGTACAATGCCATTTGACGGGCCAGTTAGCTCGGTTAGAGACCCTGACTGCCAAACCGAAGGTCGCGGGTTCCTTTCCCGCCCAGGACAGACATTTGTGTGCATGAACATGTCTGTTTGTTCTGTGTCTGGGTGTATATATCTGTATAGGTATGTATTTAAAAAAAAGTAGTATATGTAGTATATCAGTTACCTGGTAGCCAAACTACAAGCAGTACACTCTGCTAAACTTGGGATCACTATGTGTGTGGGATATTTTTTTTTCTTGGGATATTTGTAGAAACAAAAAAATGCAGTATAATCGCAAAAGAAAGAATATACCTACACACCCTTATTTCCAGATCACAAAGATCATTAATGTAGGTATGTTAAGAACAAAGTACCCAAATCCATGTGGCTCCATAACTTATGAACTCATGTTCACTAAGTCTCTTTTAATTTTTACCCTTTCTCTTCCGGTTTCTCTCCGGTATATCTATCTATTAGACATATAAAGTGGAGTACCTCTAATACCAATATATGAATACATAAGTTTACTAAATTACATATTATTATTGGAATTAAAAAAAGATATTTCAACGTAACATCATAGTTTCATAGTAATCAACACTGTAATTGCACTATAGTTATTTTTTATCGCTCTATAAAATGATAAAAATATATTATATTGCCGTTTAAAATAAATATACTAAATACATAATAAATGTGAAATTGGAAACCACATTAATCACCGCTAAATGTGAAATTTCGCAACATCGTCGACCAACCACTTTTTTGATATTTTCAGCTACTAAGTACCTATTTTGTTTTTTAATTAATATAAAATACTCGCTGGCTCGGCAGACGTTGTTCTGCCCGGTAGATGGAGTTGTAGTAAAGTATAAATATCAAAAAAGAGGCCCGATGGGATGACGTTATTGCCCTGGAGTCGTGGCAAACCTCTAGTGTGGGATGCAACATGTGTAGATACCGTTGCACAATCCCACCTAGAGTCAACTTCCAAGGCGGCGGGTGCGGCAGCGACTGCCGCTGAGAGCTCGAAGCGGCGGAAATATGCGACCATCGGCGATGGTTACATATTTGCACCGTTTGGAGTAGAAACGCTTGGGCCATGGGGACCAGAGGCGCGTAAATTATTCAAAGACCTTTCGACGCGCCTCATCGAGTCATCCGGTGACCAGAGGGCTGGCTCGTATTTTGGTCAGAGAATAAGCTTAGCCATACAAAGAGGAAACGTAGCCAGCCTTCTGGGCCCTTACCCATAGACAGCTCCAATAATTTAAATTCAGTTTTTTATTTATAGGTTATTGCTTTACTTATAAGTTAATTTTAAGTAGTTTAGTGTTTATTAATTAAATTAAATTTTTAGTATTTTGTAATTGTTAAATATAAAAATATATAAAATTTATATTATAAAATAGCCAAAAGGTCAAAATTTATTTTAAACGGTAATATAATATATTTTTGACGTAGGTCCAAGCAAATATTTTGAAACAAAAATTACAGAAAATTAAAAGTAAACTCTCGTCAACAGCGCCATCTACCAGCTACCATAAACAAGAAGAACCACCCTATAAGTATTCGTCAAACATTAAAGCCCTTTCATTCGATCGCAGCGCCACCTATCGAGGCCAATTGTAAATCTAAATCGTCCTGGGACACACTGAAGGACCCTTAAAAAAATATCAAAATCAGTCCAGACCTTTAAGAGTAGTTCAGTGATATTCACACGAACAGAAGAAATCTATATACATACTCGTATATGTATATACGCAAAATAGGGTTCCTTTGACCATTTATAACCATGACCATATGATACGTTCAGTAGGAACTATTGGGATGGGACTGCTACCATTCGACGCGGAATTTGTCTTAGATGGATATAGGTTATATATGATATCGATAACGCGGGTAAAACCGCGGGGGACAGCTAGTAGTTTCATTAAGTTATATAAATTATATCTTGCCATGTCCTGAAATGGGTTTTCAAATTACGAGTTATGGTTTTTAGCTTATACAAATATCTCATACTAAAAAGACCTTCACATTTCCAAATTTTTCTATATCTACACCTTACGCAGACTATTGTAAAAAAAATTGTTTTGTATTTATTAAACTTAACATTGTATCGTTGTTCAATAGAAAGGACGGATCCACATTTTTTTAATGTCATTTTAATCATTTTAATTGTTCATTAACTTTAGTAACTTTTGAGATTGATATCATTGATGATGATGACATATTTGTCGTAAAATATGGCGGTTTTTTCGTGCAGCCTGAATTATACTTTTAGCTTGATTTTAGTAAGTAATCATAATTATAGGAGTCTTTGAGTTAGCAACTCGCCTATCGGAGCTCCAGCAGATTATATCTCTTTGACTTGGTAAGATATCTTGCCAGGAAATAATTTACAACCGAGAACCTTTTACGTTAAAACCCAAATTATCTGCATTTAGAATTATGCTTGATATTATGAGATTTGCTCACTTTCGGAATAGTTATAGGAAGGTCGGCTACGGTGGGCGTATAATTTACGTAGTAACTATTAATTAAATTTTGTACCTATCCTATTTTTTAGACTCCAACTTAAAAAACTTTTCGCGGATAATTTTTTATTTTACTTCGTTGAAAGTTGGATTTCTGTCTGGGTAGGGTTAATAACGATTTTAGTACAGGTTTTTGATCGGCTAACAACAATGTTATCGTGTTTTTAGGTTCAGATTTTAAGGGGTTGTATTCAGTGTCCTTATCGTCATCCCTTTCCTTTTACCTTGCAGGAAAATATAGTTAGGTTGTGATGATTTATGTCTCTTTCACTAACAGATTTAATCATCAGACATACAAATGATGTATTTACCATACTATTTTTTTTACAATACCTTTCCTTATTATGGATTATAATGGTTTGCACCCTTACGTGGATAATTGGGTGTAAACTGAGCAGGTCTCAACGGAGGATAAATTAAGGCAACCCTGATTGCGCGACGCAACGATTACGAGGAATCTGTGTCCAATTTGTATTATAAATTAATCATTCTGTTACCAGGCGCGCATACTGCACGAGGAGTTAGTTCGAAGGCAAGAGCTGAGAGGGACGACAGACAAGAGACAGAAACTAAACTACGAGCTACGCCTATGGGTGGTTATTGCGTGCGCATCTTTGGTCCTAACTCATAAGTTGTAGCGTCAGCGATTTAATTTTAGTCCGTTGGCCTAACCATCTGGTCTACATTCCATTTATAAAAAAGGTACTTTTTGGCAAATTGAGTCATTCAATCAGGCCATTCTTTTTAATATTAAGGTCTGTGTATAATACATATTTCAAAAACAACGATGCAGTTTGGCAGAATTAACAAAGGAAACCCATCTGCAGCGGTGATGCTATGATGCCAAGCGATAATGCAGCTGAAGCAAAGGAGACAAAAGCACAACCATAAAAAAATCCGTTTGAAAAGTGACTACTAAACTTAAAATGTATTTAGGTTCCAGACAGTAGAAACATTTCAGTGATATGTTATATTATTTTCAGTAATTATTCTGTGCATCCCAGATTTAGCAGAGCTCTACTGCTTGTACAATGGTAACCAGATCACTGATTCACTACATATACAACTTTAGTGCATATTTATATTTTAAATGTATTTCCATTGGACAAATTTGTTACACGAATGATTTGAATGTTTGAAAAGAATACATGATAGGTATTTATAGTATATTTGGTTTACCAGTGGCTCTATCAGTGGTGAATAGAATTACTTTTACTACGTAACCAACTAAAACTATCAACTGTTATACAAACGTATAAGCATTCTACTGGAATTCATTGACTAGGAAGACATAGCAAGCTAGAGCTTTTACAAGACCTAGAAGTTTTACTAGAACTAAGATATGTTTTCCTGGTGTGTGCTATTGGCTAACCAATCGATGATGGATGCATTTTCATTGCGCATGTCTTGAAGGAGACGGATAACGAAATAGAAGCAGTGCGGTGACCTTGAACTTCACTACTCGAGAACCTTTACGTCTGCGTCTTACGTCTACGTCGGTCTCCGTCAGTCGACTTCGAGAGATGTGTACTGCCTCTTGCCACTTCAGCTCCAACACGAGCTCTCACAACATTTCGGACCCTGCCGCCTAGATTAATTCGGAGCATAGTCCATTCCTTAGCTAGCTGAATGACTTTGATCAAATTCATTCGACCAACAGTAAAATACCACAATTTATTCCATATGTTTTCACTGAGAACATACACTGATTGAAGTCCTTTCTTCTGTCTTTCTTGAGTCTGAGATATTTTGCACGTGAGGATATGTCGTGAAGGTTAGGAAACAGTTTCCTTGCCTGTCACTCTGTTTGACTAACAGTGTGGTGGTTAGTAAAATAATTTCCTAATCGTAACAACACTGTGACAGCAGTGTGAAGGTAAGTTGGTCGCGACTTTCACGAACGCTGCCCAGGCGAGTTGGATTTTTGATAGACATCTTTGTCAAAGTTGAATTTACTTAAGGATGCGAGAGATGTAACGAATCTCGAAAACAACTTATAAAAGTAGCTCAGGAGTGATATCAGGCGTTAGATCTTCGATAGGGCCTTATCGCCCTTCTGAATGAAGCACACGGGTTTTTTTTATACCACATGGGCCGACAAACAAGCGGACGGTCCACCTAATGGTAAGTGGTCACCGCCGCCTATGGACATTTGGAACACCAGGGGCATCGCCAATGCGTTGTCGATCCTGAGACGTGAAGTTGTTAAGTCTGTGCCTGTAATTTCACCGGCCCCCTTACCTTTCGAACCGAAACACAGTAATACAAGTGCACTACTGCTTCACGGCAGAATTGGGTAAGGTGGTAGTACTTCCCCGGACGAACTCTGCACTAAGAGCTCTACTACTGGGGTATTGTACTTTTGTGATAATGGAATCAAATAACCTCTGAAACTATATACTATATACTGAATACTATATAACTATCGGTTTTCCACCCGCTTTCAGAAGCTTTGTTATAATGGGAGACACTTGATCAATACTGTTGTCCTATTCCAGACGCTTTGATTAAGAAAAAAATTATGAAGCCTCATTATTCTCGAAACTACAATCATATATATATAATAGCCAGTAAGATAGGTTAGGATGTCGACTTATCAAACTTACTAAGATGATAAATTCGTAAGTAACACACTTAAAATAAGAGTCACCAGGTCGTAAGAAATGACAAGTACAGTAGAATCCGTGTATTATGACTCCGCCTATATTGACCAACCGCCTATTATGACGTAATTACATAACTAAGTTTGATTTTCATATAAAAATATTTGTAACAAAGTCGGTTATAATGACATCGCTTACAGGTACGTGTCGCTTATTATGACCCATTTTGTATCCATTTTGTCCGTTTATAGTAACCTTCGGCAATGTTCGTTGATCCCGGACTACGTTCGGAAAGTGGCTTGTTTTTATTTTGAATAATATTAGAGTCTGTTATTACAATAAAATGAAAATACAAAAGCAGACAAAAATTACAGATTTCTTAAGTAAACAATTAAAAATATACATTCATGTATTACATACAATTTTTATTTTTATTTAATATGCAATGATTCTCTATTAAAATAAGTATATACCTAAAAAAAAGAAGGTTGTTTTTTTTCACAAAAATGCTTTGTATGACGTCCGTTTAGTATGATATGTTTGTCAATTCCCTTCGATGTCATTATAAACTGATTCCATTGTATATAAAACGCAGTTTTTGAACAACCAACATTTTTACCAGAATGCCAATAAGGTATGGCTTTAAATAATTAGTGTATTTAATCTACGCATATCATTAATTGTATAATCAGGAATTATTATAATTAATATAAAACCCGCTTAACCATTGACAGGCCAATTGGCTTGGTGGTTAGCGACCCTGACTGCCAAGTCGAAGGTCGTGGGTTCGATTCCCACCCAGGACAAACATTTGTGTGCATGAACATGTCTGTTTGTTCTGTGTCTGGATGTAAATATCTATATATGTATGTATTTAGAAAAATAAAAAATTGTATATGTAGTATATCAGTTATCTGGTTTCCATAGTACAAGCTCTGCTTAGTTTGGGACCAGATGGACGTGTGTAAAGAATGTCCCAGGATATTAATTATTTATTATTATTATTATTCGCAGATTCAGAAAAACCTCCTTATGTTGGGGAAATATTTAAAGTGTGAATTGGGACAGGAAAATATCTGTCGGGTCAGTGAGTAAATAATAAATAAGTATGTTATGTCAGTATGTTAGTGAGTGATAAAAATCTTTAAAAAATAGACTCAACCTGCCAACAAACTAAAGCTGTTTAGCAGAACAAACTGTTAAAAATAAAAAAACCCACGATGGCTGTAAACGAAGTAAAAGAAAAAGTATTAAAATAAATTCTAAAACCCTTGGTAAATAACCAAATAAAATCCCCCAGGGTCTGCCATTCGTCGTCGTACCGTTTTCGAGATAAATGGCAACACCAGATTCTTTTGCAATGCATCGGCTCCTCGTAAGTTACTATCGTAACAGATATGTAAGAAACATCACAGATTAATAACAAATCCTTTACTGACAACCGCATTTGAATCGGTATAACCTTTTTCGAGATAACTGGCAACACACTAACTTCGAGGGTAAAAAATGCATTTCATATGTTTAAAATAATATCGATATAATAGCGACCTTGCTTTCACACGGGTGATCATGGATGCAGATCATCTTAATCATACTCTGGGGAAGCTAAATATGCGTGGAGATAAATAAAATAAATAAATAAATAAAACAAACTTTCCCGGATAATTAAAGAAATATTTGGGACACCTTTATACACGGTCATCTGAACCCAAACCAAGCAGAACTTGAACTATGGAAACCAGATAACTGATACAGTACAATTAAAAAAACTTATGTTTATTTTGTGACTTAACCATGAAAGATAGACATATGCTATCGCGGCCTTTAGTTTTTAGAACTTTTTAAAGTAAAAAAACACACCATACATTTCTTTCGTGGTTCTTTAAAAATTTACGAAGCCAACGCCACGGTTCTCAGACAAGACGATTCCTTCCGAATCCATTCTCAAATACCTGGTACCATACAGTATTATTCTGGTACCACAAAAGTGTGAGTTACTAGGAGAACATAACATACCAAGAGCTTTTACAAACCATAGCTAGTAAAAGCATTTTCACTGCGCATGTCTAGAGGGAGACGGATAGAAAAATAAATGTGCAGTGATAACCTTGAACTACAATGGTGTGCAATTCATTCATGAAATCTGGAGCAGATTTTGTACTGTTGTCCTTTTCCGTCACTGTCTTGTCAAAACTTTATCTTTTATCCTTTTATAAACGACTTGATTCTGAAACGCTTCGAAGTACCTACTAGTTATTTACTGTGATTAAAATCTAATGTAATAATTGCGTTCCAAACGAATACCTAAATTAGCTTTGATATATAAAATCCTATCGAGTGTCGTGGCAATTTAATTATTAAATACAACATTTATAAAAATACGGTGTTATACCCTACCTAATATAGGGCTGAAAATCTAGGAAAGCCTGTAGGAAACCGGACTAACTCCAGAGGGACGGTAAGTGGCACTTTTCTTGTGGTTTTCAATGTTTGTATTGCCTCAGGGAATCGTACTGCACACATTGTAAGACATTTCTGTTCCAAATTGAATTTAGCGGAACTAAAGGTCCTTCGAGTGGGGGTACCCGTAGGATATAAACACATCAACCATAATAATAGGTGTAACAAAACACTTCCAGCTTAATCATAAAAACAATACAATTAAAGGTACTATGTAACTAAAAGAAACTTAGATAAACAAATTCAAACTCAGATAATAATCAAAATGACATTTTACCTAAGTTAATACTTGAAACGAAAAAAGAAGAAAGAAAAAGCATACTTTTACAATTTGCATGTTGTCCATTTGAAAAATTAATTTCATAATATGTAAATCTCAGGGAAACTCAGAGTTTGAAGAACGAGTTAACAATTTTTAAACCACACTAATTAATAATAAACGTCATTAAGCTAATAAATAAAAAGTATATAGACTTATTTCAAAGAATTGTAACATTATGTAAAAATATTTAGACCAAGCAACTGTACAAACTACAAAATATCAACTATTTTACAAAACTATATAGCAGTGGTAGGGACTACAAGTACCAGGAGAACATGACAGATCAGCAGTTCCAAATAGTACCCCTCGATTGTTAATATTGCGTCTCCATTGCGCAGGTCTAGAAAGAGACGGATAGCAGAATTGAAACAGTGCGATGACCTTGAACAAAGTTGAATACGCCATAAACTGCCAACTTATTTATCGAAACTTTGAGAAGAAACTTATTCAACACGAATTTTGTTCCAAACGCTCTGATAGAGAACCAAAAAATAAATGGAAATAATTAAGGAATAAAAAAAATACAAATTTTTGGGTGATTTCCAACAGGCCGTAACTTTATGAGAACCGTACTTAATATAGGTAACATTCAAAAACAAAAAAAAAACAAGACTACAAAATATATATCTAATAGTACCTAATGTGTTTATTACAAATAAAAAAATAAAAATTGTAACTGTAGGTTGTGACCAACTAGAAAATATTTAGACTCAACGAATAGCTCGTGGAGGAAACGGCTACTACCAGGAGAACATAAAAGCCCAGAGCTTTCACAAGAGGACTCGGAAACCAATCAATAATATTGCATCCCCATTGCGCATGTCTAGAAAGAGACGGGTAGTAAATTGAAGCAGTGCGACGAAAAGTTAAACAATGTTGTCACGTGCAATGTGGTTTAACTTTTCTTCGTTCGACACTTCTCGTGTTCTTCAGCTGTGAAACTAGCTGCCAACTATTACAAAACTTTTGAGGGACACTATCAGCAAGATTTTCCTTTTTGAAACTAGTTTTATTTATTATAAAGTACAGTGCATGTTCTTTGAGTAGTGATGCAGAACAACTGATGAAAGTTTTAATAATTTAAAAGACATAATTAACTTATATATAATCGGGTTATCGAACCGGAGATTTAGAAAACCTATTTATGTATAATATATACAGAAACGTAAGTTCAATCGTACTGAGGAACTCTTTCTATAGCAGAGGCTAGTGTTGTTGCATAGACGGAACTAAGCATATAAATTCCAATATTTTTTTTCCTTATTTGAGATAAATATATATATCCATAATAGTTATTATAACGGTACTGGGGGCTGTTCCTTGACATTTATAATTGGGGTTCTGAAACGACCAATTTAATTGTATGCCGTATTTTTTTATTGACTTGTTGATTGATTTAAGTTGACATTTTTTCTACCAAACTTTGTAAATTGTATAATATGTTTAAGGTTAAATTATTATTTAACAAAGTGAGGTTTGTTTGACTCTAGGCAGTATTATCACCAAAACGCGTAACTAATACTATTAAACGAACAATTATTTTATTTATAAAATATTAAAAAAAAACTCGGTATTGGCTCTAACGAAAATTTGTTTTTAGATAAGGTTTTCCTTTTTGACTTTATCTACATCTTTAAAGAAAGCGCCGGTCTCCCAAGTACTATTTTTATCCTTAATAAAAGGTATCGATAACCTTACCGTTATTTTACGGCCACATTATTAAATGGTGACAAACACATCAGTATATAATATTAAAAATATTTTCTCAGATGGCAACAAATTCAACAAAATTAAACTTGTAATATATCAGCTATGCTTTCAAGCGGAACACTACTCAAACTATAAGCTACCGATGTGCAAAACTATATACGCTGTGTGATTTCATCTACTAAGATGGCATAACTAACATACTGGTGCTTTTACAAGACCTAGGGCATGTCTATGTGTTCCTGGTAACCCTAAAGACTTGCTAATAAATACTTCATAATGCGTTTGGATTGCGCATGTCTCATGTGCGATAACCTTAAACTTCATTCCAGGTATTCTGCAAACTACTCTCTTCCATTATGATGACCAGTAGGTAACCTATGCTCTGAATATTGGTTACACTACTCATAATGAGATGTTAAACAGTCAAAACAGTTACAAACAAATGTGTGTCACCACACCATGAAGAGTAGCCAAACCACACTGGCCTCGATTTTTGCCAGTTTTAAAAGGAGTAACAATTGTTTTTACTATTACCAACTAAAGTTGGGCATCGTTTCGCATCTATCTCATCTTATCGCAAATAGTTAAGTTCATAAAACACAAATTCTTTGTAAAAAAAAGTTTTAAGAGTGAATATCAGGCGCGGTACATGCTTCAGAAAAATTAGTTTCTCATCCTATCGCAGGCTAAATCGTGTCACTTTTTTGTTTCACCGAGTATCACATCAAAACTGGGTTACAGAAGTTTTCACTAAAAAGTTAGGCCCTGCATTATGGTGCATTTTACGAAAGTTAAGTTAACATTAACCGTTTACTTGTGATAGAAATTAGTTTTATATATTGTTGAGTTAGTAATCTATACATATAAAATTTTGAAAGTAGTTATTTTGGGTTAAGTATAAATAAGTTATTTTGGGGGTGATTTGCATGCAAGTCCATACCCTTTAGTGCTTCAGATTTTAAAATTATTTTTTTATTTTGACACATGTTTGAAAACTCAATCCGATTGAAATATACTACGTAGACATTACAATTTTTAAGAGCATACCATTCGACGAGGATATTATCGTAGATATAGGCTATATATGATATCAATAAACGCTGATTAAATGACAGCTAGTTTACTTATAAAAAAATGGTACGGGCCATGACAGTTAAGGCAGGACATGAAAAATTAATAAATGAAGAGTGAGTTTGTATTCAGAGATCAATTTCAAATCAAAATACATTCATACATCGCTATCGGATTGGTACGTATTTAACGATTATATGAGTTATGGTAAGATAACAAAAGTTAATAAATCCGTAAATAATGTTTAAATTCACTTAAAAGTTAATCCGTTACTTGAAATGTTAATTTAAAATTAACAGTGCCTTGTGCAAAACTTTTTGCAAACTAACTAGAACTTCAACTGATGCAAAACTTTAGCAACTATTTGATAGTGAAGTTTGACTCCATGTACTAGGAAGGCATAACAAGCCAGTGCTTTCATGAGGTCAACTGCTAGAATACATGTCGTCCTGGTATCCCCTATCGGCTAACTAATCAATGATGGCAATGCATTTTCATTGCGCATGTGAAGAATAAGACAGAAGACAAAGTTGAAGGAGTACAGCGACCTTGAATTTCATTGCACATGCATCCAATTGTCACCAAAATGTATCCTTATTATAATACAATAAAATATTTTTTTCACCAAATACCCCGTAAAAATATAATTAATTATCAAAGTCAACAACCATTGTATGCTGATGTCAGGGAACCAGATTATTTAACAGATAGGCCTACGTACCTATTTTACCGAATCATTGTCTACGTTTCTATTTTTCAGTCATAAAAATCGATTTTTTTTATTTTTGGGGTATGTTATACAGCTAAGCGTTACTACGGTTCTCAAATATTGTGAATGGAGTCATTTTAAGGCCCCATTTAACCCCCTTTCGGCTTTTCGGTTTTGTAATATAAAGCTACTGTTACATACGGTAATGAAAGGTAAAGTTTCTGTATATTTAAATTGATATCATAAATAACAACTCGAACATCATTTTCTATTGCCCGAATAAAAGCTCTGTCCTCTGTCCATATAAGCCACATACCTAAATAATAATACTTGTAACCAATTATCAAAATTAATAAATTAAAAATAGCAAGCTTATTTGAGAATAAAGTTATTAGGGGCGAAGTAGAACTGACGCTGATAGTAAAAAATGGGACTGAAAGATTTTTGAGTGAGTAAGTGAATCCAGTTGGTATGTCTAACAATAATCATCAAATAAGCAAATGAATAATCAAAAACAACAAACAAGTGAAAGATCTGTAGACAAAGCTATAATGGTGATGGATGATCCTCATGAGCTTCATGCGTTTTAGAACATATCTGCGAAGAAAACCACATTTGAATAGGATGATGAGGACCTGGGGTTAGCTTAAATAATATACAAATAATTTCAATAGACCACACAAAAATAGCCAATTTTATTTGGTATTTTTTAAATAGCCTCAATTTTTACCGGAACGCCAAAAGGATACTCATAATATGATTCAACTTGTATGATTTAACCAACTAGAAACTAAAGGGAGTATGCTAGGTGTGACTTCAATCACCAGGAAGGCATACATCACCCAGAAGTTGTTAAAATCAAGAGCTTTCACAAGACCTCCAGGTAGGATATGTCATCCTGGTCTTCCTATGGTCCAACTAATCAATGATGGAAATACATTTTCTCTGCCCATGTTCAGAGGAAAGCGAAAGTAAAGCAGTGCGTTGACGTTAAACTCTTAAAGTTGATGATAAAGTTTTGGAAGATATAATAATATTTTTTTATCATTTTTTATTAGTGCCGACTCAGGTAGTTAACTCCAAAATAAATAAAATAAAAACATTTTAATTGTATATTTTCTTATTGATTTAAGGAACGTAGTAATATGTAGGTATACTGTTCGTGTGACTAATATAAATAATTAAAAATATACAACCAGAAGTCAAGAAACATAATAGCCATGTAGCTTTTGCACAGCTTTATTTATTTATTTTATTACGATTATGTATAAAAGGCGACCATATACGACCAAGTTGTACGATATAATCAACTATACAAGACTGTTACAAAACTAAAGGTGTTACTGCGATTACCAGGGAGGCATAACAACCCAGAGCTTTCACACTACCTTCACAACCCAGAGCATTCATGATACCTACAGCTAGGTTATGCCTTCCTGGTCTTCCTATCGGCTAACTAATCAATGATGGAACTGCATTTTCACCGCGCATGTTCAGAAGGCGAGCGAAAGTAAAACAGTGCGTTGAACCTTAACTCAAAAAGTTGATGATAAAGTCTTGAAGGGTAATATGTATATTTTTTTTTCCTATTATATTTTACTTTATTCTATTTTATAACTACCTGAGTACTCCAAATTAAATCAAGTTTTTAAAATATATTATTTTTTAATTTCTTTTAGTTGTTTAGTTATGTAATGGACATCCATTTTCATGCTTAATTTTAAATGTTAATTCATGTCATTGACCTCTTGTAACACTTATAGTATGCATAACCGAATTTGTATAGTGTGTTAAAGAACCGTAATAATAAAGATATCGTAGAAATATAACGTGTCAATATGTAGGTATACTGTTGGTGTCTAATATAAAAAAAAAAATAGCTGACCCGATAGAAATGAATTGGTATCATTAATTAAAAAACATGTGCGTCTCGGTGCGCACGACAGACGTATAACTTAAACTATTTAATATTAAAATTATTTAACTTGAGAAAAGCATAGCTTATTTATTTGTTAATTATTTATACATGTTAATAATAATACATGATAATGTAAGGAATGGTTATTTATTGATAAAATATTTTATAAATAAATAAATATATATAAATAAAAATAAATAAATAAATTAATTAATATATATTTATATAAATATTTTATTGATTATAAAATAAAAGTTTATAAATTAATAAAAAAACATGACATACATGAAAAAAAAATTATAAAATATTTTATTCTTAGGTACAGTTCTTGAATATCTACATTGTAATTTTGTGTATGGACATTATTAGTATCAGTATTGAATCCTATAAAAGTAACAATTGGCTTAAGGTAGCTACAATAAGCAAGAATTTTTTTAAAAGAAAGGGAAGCCCCGCTGACTTGCACCGTAACGCGTTACGTAACGAAGCGGTTTACCCTCCCATAAGAAGCTATCAATAAAAAAATTATAATAGGTTGGGGAAAAAGTTCCTTCGCATTTTTTAAGAAAATTCAAAACATTTTTAATATAGTTTATTTACATTTAACTAAAGTATGTAGGTACCATTTTGTTCGATAACTTTTTGCCATCTTGTAGCTAGGGACATGATCCCATTGGAATAGAAATTTTGGGACTTCTGATCAAAATACTGCGACAAGTGGTTTTGACAGTCCTCTCGTGATGTTAACCTGACACTGCCTAAAGAATTCTGAAGAGACCGAAACAGGTGGAAATCTGAAGGTGCAAGGTCAGGACTATACGGCGGATGCATTAATACCTCCCAGCCAAACTCTCTTAATTTTTGCTGAGTGGCTAAAGATGTGTGAGGTCTAGCGTTATCATGATGAAAAACCACACCCCTTCTGTTGATTAATTTCGGCCGCTTTCTCTCAACTTCTTGCTTTAATCTCATGAGTTGTTCGCAGTAGAGTTCAGAATCGATGGTCTGGCCTGGTGGTAACAGCTCATGATGAATAATGCCCTTCCAATCCCACCACACACACAGCATCACCTTGTTGCGAGTTAACCCGGGTTTCGCCACAGTTTGTGAAGCCTGACCGGCCTTTGACCACGACCTTTTTCGCACGTTCTTGTCGTACGTTATCCACTTTTCATCACCAGTTATCAGCTTCTTCAAAAATTGATCGGTTTCATGACGTCTTAATAAAGAATCACAAATGAGTACACGGTTCATTAGGTTTCTTTCAGTGAGCTCGTGAGGTACCCAAATATCTAGCTTTTTTGTGTACCCAGTATTTTTCAAATGCGCCAAAACTGTTTTGTGGTCAATTCCCAGTTCTTCAGCTACGTCGTAACTACTGATATGCCGATCTTGCTCCACTTTTTCAAAAATGGCATCCATTTTATCCGTAATGGGGCGACCAGAGCGACGTGCATCTTTGACATCAAAATTTCCGGATTGAAAACGCTTAAACCAAATTTGTGCTACTCTCACAGACACTGCACTAGGTCCATAAACATCGCAAATTTTTTTCGCGCCTTGCGTTGCATTATTACCTTTTTTGTAGTAAAATTTTAAAATGAATCGAATTTCTTCATTAGATCCACTCATCTTGGCGGTACGAAAAACAAATGCAAATCACACATTTTCCTAATTTGAATTTGGAATTATGTTCTTTAAAATTTAAACTTTCAATGATACCAAAACCAGCCAGATACAAATAGTATAGCCAAAGAGATTTTGTTACAAGTTCATACATACGATAATGCGAAAAGACTTTTTCTCCAACCTAATATATATTTCAAGAACCAAGTTCTTATTATTGTAATGCTTTATGATAGACAACAATTGAACTTTTAATATTAGGCGTGATTGATCTGAACTAACCGTGATGAACAAATAGTTCTCAAAAAACTCACTGTACAAATTTTCCAAATGAATCAACTGGGAAATGTGCACTACGAAATGATAAATAAATTATTTTATAAATACAATTCGATGCTTCTGTTTTAAGCGATATTTGCTGCGCGTATTGTCAATCGGGTCAACTGTCAGTTATGTCAAACCCCATAAGGTTGCAGAGAAAATTTTATATTGTTAAAAGTGCTAATCTTACATTAGAAAGTTATATGGTCATTAAATTTCCTTAAATTTTCCGCGCTATTTTCAATTTTTTTCTGTCACAAGAACCTTCCCCTAACAATAACACACACAACAAAAAAACAAATAGCGAAATTGGTCCAGCCGAACGGCACGCGTGAACACGCGTGATGCCGTGACCAATTGATACAAGGATTCATTAGATAATCAAAAACAAACACACAGAAAATAAATTAATGCCCAAGAGCAAGAGAATGATTTTTGTACACCTTAAATTTTAACCAAAGTTTAGCATTCAAGGAGATAATAGAACATTATGTCATAATTAAGCCAAGTTGGTCATTGCACTATAGCCGAATGTTAAGGCGTATGATTTAGTACATACCTGCGAAGAAAACTATTTTTTAAGCTATCACTTAATTCGTCGATTATGATAGCTAGTAAGTGGGGTTAGGACGTGAACCAAGCCTACCCAATAGGATGATGAAGATCTGGGGAAAGCTTAAGTAAAAAATTATTACAAAAGTTAAAAGACTAAAATCTACATTTGTGGTAGTTTTGAAAGGTTTTAAATGTTAGCCTTAGTTCCAAAAGTTATATAAACAAACAAACTATATAATATTGCTATAGATCTATAGGGAGTATAGGCGTGACTTCGATTAGCAGGAGGCCAGAACAAACCAGTAGTTTCATAAGACCTACGGCTAGGACATGCATTCCTGGTTCCCTATGGGCCAACCAATCAATGATGGAAATGCATTTTCACTGCGCATGTTCAGAAGGAAAGCGAAAGTCAAATCTTTGGATATGTAAACAGCGAGCGTCAGATGACGTCACCTAAGTCGCGTAAGTATAAGAACGTACGAAAGAGCTTAGATATCGGCACATCTTTCCACATACATTTTCGTGAACAACCTTGGCACTCACACCTTTTTCTTTTCATAATATAATTTTCTTTTTCATTTTATGGCCACCACAGAACTCTAAATGTATTAATGTTTTAATTTATTTTCTTTTGTTATATTATTTTATTTTTTGTACTGTAATGGATATTGCAAAATTTCAAATGTCTACTTCATGACATTGTGTTGTTGGTTAACAACATGGTTGTATACGCATGAGGTTTACATATCCGAATTTGAATTGATTGTTTTAATTAAAATAACTTGTCAATAGGTAGGTTATTAGAAATTTAAAAAATAACTGCAAAAGGATGGTTTTTCTTCAGCTTCAATTTCAACCATAGAACATTTCGATATAGGTTAGCAAAGATGGTCATAACAATCGAGTCTGGATCGCACTCGAGCCAAAGGCGGGAAGAACCCAAGAGGGTGATGACTAATGCTCACGTGTTTCAGATGTTTGAAAACAAAGATACCTGCGAAGTGAGCAACTATTTTTACGGTAACACTGTATCTGGCAATCCACTCCTGTTAAGTGACTTGGAATGTGCTACTCTACCTAAGAGGATAATTAGGAAGTTACGAAAGCTATAAAATAACAAAAATATTTTTTCTAAGTCGGACCATTCAACAATAGGCAATATCATGTGGAAGTTTTGAACAGCCTCAATTTTTAACAAAATAATACTCTTTATTTGAGCCAACATGTATAAAAGATAAATAAATAAAAATCCTAGGACATTCTTTACACACGGTCATCTGATCCCAAACTAAGCAAAGTTTGTACTATGGAAACCCGATAACTGATATACTATTTGTTAAATACATACTAATATAGATATTTACAGCCAGACACAGAACAAACAGACATGTTCATGCACACAAATGTTTGTCCTGGATGGGAATCAAACCCACGACCTGCGGCATGGCAGTCAGGGTCTCTACCCACCAAGCCAACTGGCCCGTCCTGTATGATCTAACCAACTAGAAATTATACACAAAACTATAGGCAGTAAAGTAGATTACCAGGAAGGCAAAAGTGCATAAGAAACCACAGTTTGCATGACACCTACAGCTAGGATATGTCTTCCTGGTCTCCCTGATGGATAACTAATCAATGACGGAAATGCATTTTCACTGCGCATGTTCAGAATGAAAGCGAAAGCAAAGCGGAGCGTTGACCCTAAACTGATAAAGTGATGATAAAATTGATGATAAAGTTGATGATAATGTTGATGATAAAGTTGATGATAATTTTTTATTGTTTATTTTATTATAATTCTGATCGGTACTTATAAAAGCTTATTAGCTTATTATCTAATAATAAAAAGAAGATTATTATAGCTTTCAAAGCTTCATCATCAACTAAAGTATAAGGTACTAGCACTACTTTACTTACGCTTTCCTTCAGAACATGCGCAGTGGAAATGTATTGCCACCATAGATTAGTTAGTAGCTGTAAGTCTCGTGAAAGCTCTGATGGGTTATGCGTTCCTGGTGATTGAAGTCACACCTATGGGCCTATAGTTTTAAACGGGATTGCTTGAAAAGAGTAATTGCTGACTTTATTGCCGGCTCTTCTCAGTAAAAGTAACCTTCCGAACCGGTGTTAGAGTCTGACCATTCATAAGGGCCTGTGGAGGCCCATTTGAATAAATATTTCATTTCATATTATTAGTATGACTCCTTTTGACACTCAGTTAAACATTGGAACTGTTTGATATTATCACAAATTAGGTAATTCTTTGGGCATTGGTTTTTGGACTTTTGAAATGTTTTTTTAGTTATTTAAACTTTTGTCAGTTCTTCATCGTCCTATTGGGAAGAGTTGGTCCACATCCGAACCCACTTAGTAGCCATTATAATCAAAGAAAATCGACATAAAAAGAAAACATTTGCACTGAAAAGCGAAAAATAACCTTAGTGAAACATTGAAACATTTAATTCACTACCTAGGTATCTACCGATCTGTTAAAAGTCGGTGCCAAGCCAAATAGGCTTGATAGGCCTACGACAGAATTTTAAGTTGCACATTTGTACATTACGGTTTTGGTAGTTATTTGATTTTAGAATTATTTTTCGTTTAAATTTAAACTTGCACATATCAACAAATATGTGTTAATACAGCTATCTTATTATTTATTTTTCGCTATTTTAGAGTTGATGTTGTTTTTATAAGTTGGTATTAGTTTTTGTTTTAAAGTTTGTTAATTTTAAAATGTTGAGTTTTATTATAACATCATGGATTTCTAGTTTCTAGCACTTATGCTGTTGTCTCCAGAAAAATTATTACTACATTATTCTAGAACAAGACATCACCTAACCGTTAAAGGGTTGTACCTTCCTTCATCAGCTCAGCGTCATGAGAAAATTAAAATAATAGCATTAAGTATGAGTTGGTAGTTATAAAATTGAATTCTTAATATTTTCGAATAATTTTTTATTTTAGCTTTCAAAACAGTATCATCAATTTTAACAGTTTAAGGTCAACAAACTGCTTTACTTTCGCTTTTCTCTGAACATGCGCAGTGAAAATGCATTTCCATCATTGATTAGTTAGCCCATAGGGAGACCAGGATGACATATCCTAGCTGGAGGTGTCGTGAAAGCTCTTGATTTTAACAACTTACGAGTGATTTATGCATTCCTGGTGATTGAAGTTACACCTAGCTTTACCCTTTAGTTTCTAGTTGGTTAAATCATAAAAGTTGACTCATATTATGAGTAACCATTTGGCAATCTGATAAAAAAATAATGAAAAATACCTAATAAGATAGGCTAAGGTTGTATGGTCATTTAACTTTTGAAATGATTTTTTACTTAAGAAAGTAAAATAAAGAATGACTGCGTATTTTCTAAAAACTATTAACTTTCTAATAACTATAATTTGTTTCCAGCAATATCCCACAACTTATTCAGCATAGATATAATAATTGTGACAATTCTTGAAATTCATTAAAATATGTTGAAGTGGAAACTTCTATTAGGCGCGCCGGGCATTTGAGATGGGAATAAACAATGGAACTCGCGGCACTGTTACCGACACCTCTGTATATAACTGTGGTCTGTCGTATATAAGTATATCTACATTATGTATATTTGGCTCATTTACACGAGGGTTGAAATACATTGATAATATAACTATATATATACAGAGTGTTACAAAACTACCCGTTAATCCGAAAGGAGGTTAAATGGGGCCTTACAACGAGTCCATTTACAATATTTAAGAACCGTAGTAACGCTGTAAAACATACCCCAAAAAAATAATATATTTTTATGAATGAAAAATAGAAAAACTATTAAAGTAGACAATTATTAGGTAAAATAGGTACGTAGGCCTTTTTGTTAAATAATCTCGTTCCCTGATATGACAGCTTACTAGGGTAGTTGGCTTTGATTATTAATTATATTTTTACGGGGTATTTGGTCAAAAAAATATTTTATTGTAGTATAATAAGGATACATTTTGGTGACCAATATATGTAATATATCACACTGAGTAAGGCAACAAACCTTACGAAATTGGACGCATGTGCAATGAAATTCAAGGTCGCTGTACTCCTTCAACTTTGTCTTCTGTCTTCTTCTTCACATGCGCAATGAAAATGCATTGCCATCATTGATTAGTTAGCCGATAGGGGATACCAGGACGACATGTATTCTAGCAGTTGATTTCATGAAAGCACTGGCTTGTTATGCCTTCCTAGTACATGGAGTCAAACTTCACTATCAAATAGTTGCTAAAGTTTTGCATCACTGGAAGTTCTAGTTAGTTGGCAAACAGTTTTGCACAAGGCACTATTAATTTGTTAATTTTAAATTAACATTTCAAGTAAAATGTTGAAATACATTGATAACATAACTATACAAATACAGTGTTACAAACCCGTAAATCCGACAGGAGGTTAAATGGGGCCTTACAACGAGTCCATTTACAATATTTAAGAACCGTAATAACGCTATATAACATACCCCAAAAAAAATTTTATGAATGAAAAATAGAAAAACTATTAAAGTAGACAATTATTAGGTAAAATAGGTACGTAGGCCTTTCTGTTAAATAATCTGGTTCCCTGATATGAAAGCTTAATAGGGTTGTTGGCTTTGATAATTAATTATATTTTTACGGGGTATTTTGTAACACGTTGCATAATAAAAGCATATATACGTACAACATAGATATCTAATCCACATGTATTGGTAACACTGCGGTAACAGTTGTATATCAACTGCTGAATAGCACATGCATTATTTATATGAATAACGTGCAGCTGGCCGAAAATATTTTAATCTTACACTTTGTTGCGACTTTATCTATGTGACTTTAGTGCTTCATGCGGGTACAAAGTCTCAGAGAGATATTGTGAGTACAAAGATTGATGAGGTTTTTCAGGAAATCCCGCAATGTGAAGTTTGTGTCTCAGTTTAGTTAATGATATTTGAATTGACTTTATAAAATATAGCTTTCGATAACGCCTTTTATAAAATTTATTATCAATAATGCTACTTTAAACTATAATCTATATATATAAAAATGAATCCCCATTTCCCTTGGTCACGACATCACGCATGGACGGCTAGACCGATTTTGCTAATTCTTTTTTTGTGGAAGAAAAACATAAGAAAATTGCGCGGAAAATTAGAAAATTAAAGAAAACTTAACCACTTTACTAGCGCTTTTGACAATATAAACTGTTATTATTGTCAGTCACTTGACAGCTGAAGCAATTGACAGAATGCGCGCTGCAAATATCGTTTAAAATAGAGGCATGGGTCGGAATTATATTGATAAAATAATTAATTTCTTATTGCTCATTTCACAGTCGATTCAATCGGAAGATTCTAATTCAATATTTATTGTTAAGACAGGACAACGTCTGTCGGGCAGCTTGTACGATATATTTATTAGACATTAAGAAAGGTTTTAATGATTATTATCTTGGTTATAAAAAAAGTATTACTTCAGCCGTGCGTAAAGGTTACATGCAGAATTTATTTTATTAAATTTTTCAAAGCTGTATATCAACTTTTACAGTTTAAGGTCGACAAACTGCTTTACTTTCCCTTTCCTTCGGAACATGCGCAGTGAAAATACATTTCCATCATTGATTGGTTAGCCCATAGGCAGACCAGGATGACATATCCTACCTGGAGGTGTTGTGGATGCTCCAGATTTTAACAACTTCTGGGTGATGTACGAGTATGCCTTCCTGGTGATTGAAGTTACACCTAGCTTTACCCTTTAGTTTCTAGTTGGTTAAATCATACAAGTTGACTCTATTATGAGTAACCTTTTGGCAATCTGATAAAAAAATTAAAAATTCCTAATAAGATAGGCTTAGGTTGTATGGTCTTTTAACTTTTGAAATGATTTTTTACTTATTTAAACTTTGAACGATTTTTTTTTATTTTTAAGCGTATTTTCTTAAACTTATTTGTCTCGATTAATGTCCCACAACTTATTCAATATAGATATTATAATTGTGAGATTTATAGAAAATATACGTGATAAATACTTAAGGCGCGTTGGGTATTTTTGAGATGGGTAAAAACAATTTAGCTTGCGGGACGGTTACCGACACAGAACAAAGAGATAAAGCTCTTTGTTCCGTGGTTACCGACACCTCTGTTTATAACTGTGGTATATAAATATCTATATAATAATATATTTGTCCCTCTTACACCAGAGTTGAGTTTGGGTTGAAATACATTGATAAATATAGCTACTTAAATATAATATAAACATATGTTGTGTATAAACGTACATCATAGATAACAACGTACATATATTGTCAGGCCAGTTGGCTTGGTGGTTAGCGACTCTAACTGCCAAACCGAAGGTTGCGCGTTCGATTCCCATCCAGGACAAACATTTGTGTGCATGCACACGTCTGTTTGTTTTGTGTCTGGGTGTAAAAATATATATAAGTATTTAGAAAAAAAAATACTTTATGTAGTTTATCAGTTATCTGGTGTCCATAGTACAAGCTCTGCTTGTTTGGGATCAGATGGCCGTGTGTAAAGAATGTCCCAAGATATTTATTTATTTACATATTTGTCAGTTTTCACTTCTATTAATATTTTATTATTATTTGTTCATTATGTCCGATTATAAGATGGAATTCTTATAAAAAAAAATGTTTTAAAGCTTTCAAATCTGTATCATCAACTTTAACAGTTTAAGGTCAACAAACTGCTTTACTTTCACTTTCCTCTGAACATGCGCAGTGAAAATGCATTTCCATCATTGATTAGTTGGACCATAGGGAGACCAGGATGACATATCCTACCAGGAGGTGTCGTGAAAGCTCTTGATTTTAACAACTTCTGGGTGATGTATGCCTTCCTGGTGATTGAAGTCACGCCTAGCATACTCCCTAGTTTCTAGTTGATTAAATCATACAAGTTGACTCATATTATGAGTATCTTTTTGGTATTCTGGTAAAAAATTTGCAAAAATACCAAATAAGGTTGGCTATTGTTGTATGGTCTTTTGACTTTTGAAAAGATTTTTTACTTATAAAAGCTTTTCTCAGCTTTTCATCATCCTATTAGGAAGGGTTGTTCACGTCCTAATCCACTTACTAGCCATCATAATGGACGATAGGAGTGATAGCCTTTTACCATAAAAAAAATTGTTTTCTTCGCAGGTACATTCTAAAACGTTTGAAGCTGATGACAATTAGCCATCATCCTCTCGACTGCATTACAGCTTCTCCTTCAGTCCTTCTACTTGGGATTATTTAAGACTTCATTTGTTTGTTTTCGATTATTTATTAACATTCGACATACCGACTGGATTCACCGACTCACTAGCTCACTTACGATGAACAAAATTGTAAGGTACTTCTAGCAGACGCAGAAACTTCGGATGGAGCTAGTTTTTAGCTCATGAAAAATATCCCGAATTTCAGTTACGTTTTCTTTGTTTTATTATATTATGAATATGAGTTATTTGTTTTAATTTAAGGAACATGTCAATTTGTAGCTAAACCGTTGGTGTGGCTAATATAAATAAGTAACGATGATAAAAAATATTGCAATACCATGCAGTAATGACCAAAAATCTACCTCATTTTTTGCCTCAAATTTTACTAGGAAGGCAATAGCCAGGAATGCATGATCTACTTAGTGCTTTCACAAGACTTATGGGTTGGGTATGTCTTCCTGGTCTCCTTATCACCTAACTCATCGATGCTGAAAATGCATTTTCAATGCACATGTTCAGAAGTAAAGGGTTATTAAAATTAAAGCTGTGGGCTTAAACTGACACAGTTGATGATGAAGTTCTGAAACCTTTTTTTAAAATGCCTTGCAAAACCTGCTAAAAAGCTACAATTTTTAGAGCAACAGGATGTTTAGCATGTTGCGCTGACGAAAATTTTGATTATAAAAAACTATATATCATAAGTCAAAACAATTTATAAATGGAAGTTATGAACAGCCTCAAGATGTACCAAAATGCCAAAAGGATATTCATAATATGAGCAACCTGTACGATTTGCCCAACTGAAAATATAAGCCGTTACACAACTATTAAAATAGGTAGGTGTGACTTCGTTCACCAGGAATGCATAACAAACCAGTACTTTCCTTATGCGTACCTTCGGCTGGAGTATGTCTTCCTGGTATCGGTTTTAGCCAACAAATCGATGCTGGCAATGCATTTTCGTTGCGCATGTTCAGAAGAAAGGGGAAAGTAAAATTAAAGTCCATTCTGTCATGGATTTAAGCCTAGGACAGTGAGAAAAAGGCCCGGGCCTAGGGCGGCATGATTTTAGGGGCGCCAAAATTTTCAGAACCTCAAGAATTTTGGACAGGAATTTTCAGAATTTTACGGGTTAGGTTTGCTTTCACTTAATGAAAAATTTAAATATTTTTTTTTTATTGAATTTTCTCTTAAATTCGGTGCAATGTGAAATCTTACTATTAAATCTAATATTAAAAAAAAACAACTTACAGATATTTTGTAAATTATGTTTTTATAGCGCGGAAAGAGGCTTATTCGAGACCCTTTATGATTTGACAAAAAAATTGTGAACTATTTTCGCTCTAGGTATAAAAATGTTAATGAGGGAATTTTCAAATATTTTTACCTAATAAATATTATGAATTTTAAAAAAAATTGTGTTGTTTTTCAATAACATTTTCAATAATAGGATTGTCAAAACTTTTGAGTTAGAAGAAAGATCATGCCACAATGGCCAAGAAACCACATTTGTAGTAGTTTTTAAAAGCTAGGGCTATTGGTGGATCTACCCGAGCCAAACGAAGCCATATTTGTAGTACGAGCAACTTGTACGATATAACCAACTAGAAAATATACACAAAACACTTTAGACAGTATAGCAGGTGTGACTTGAATAACCAGGAGGGCATAACAACAAGTTCTATCATAAAAGATAGAGCGCTGAAATATGGGTTCCTGGTCCTTCCTATCGGCCACCTAATCGATGCTGGAAATGCATTTCCCTTGCGCATGTTCAGTAGGAAAATGAAAGTAAAATGAAAACAGTTCGTAGACAGCAGGGTATTTTATCCGGGCGTGTTCTTGCCCGCGAGCTACGAAATTTTTTGTGTTAAAGTTGGTGATAAAGTTTCAAATCTTAACCTAATTATTAAAAACAAACATTCAGAAGTCATATATAATGCGGAAAAGAGAAAACAAGATAATGCCTTAATGCATAGAATAGTTTTCGTACAGCTTAATTTTTAACCATAGTTTAGCATTTGAGGAGAGCATAGAAGCTTATGATATAATTAAGCTAAATTGGTCATGAAACTCGGAACTGGATAGCTTTCGAGCTGAAGGCGTAATGGTCCCAAGAGGGCAGGGCTGGATAATCTATTAAGTAGTGTAGGCAACTGCCTAGGGGCCATTGGGCCGGGGCTCCCATAATTTTGTAACAAACCCACAATAACATAATTCCCATTTTTATAAATCTGGCACACGTTTTAGGCAATTTTATTGACCACTTATCATCAGGTGGATAAACTGCCTGTTTGTCCCCCAATGAGGTATAAAAATAGTAAAAAAATTAAAGCAAAAAGTGAAATTAGTGCTACGAACTTAAGCTGCCAAAGTTGAAGATGAAGTTTTGAAAGCTTGATTAATCAAAAACAAACTAAAGTCATAAGAAATCTCATATCCATAGGACAGTTTAAGATCAAAAAACATAATGATATAGGCGAGCTACGTTGGACATTGCACTCGAGCCGAAAGCCAAGGCGCAATGGAGCCGAGAGGGTGTTGCTTATTTTCATACGTTTTAGTTCCAACCTGCGAAGGATTTTTTTTATGGCAATAGTGAATAGGCCTCGTCATAAACCCTTCCGGGGTCAGTCGAAATATTAATAAGGTGTCACTCTTTTCAAAGTTAAAAGTCCATGAATCATTGACCATATACTACCCCATTTGTGGTAGTTTTGAGTAATAAAATGAGCAACTTATACGAAGTCTACATAGATCTACAAAATATAACGGTTACACATACTACTATAGGCAATATAGGTAGGTATGACTTCAACTACCAGGAAGGCATGAATGACAAACCAGTGCTTTCAGGAAGACCTTTAGCTGGAGTATGTCTTCCTGGTATCGCTATTTGATGACGAATCGATGCTGGCAAGGCATTTTCATTGCGCATGTTCACAAGGAAAGGGAAAGTAAAACTAAGCAGTGTATTCAACACAAACTGTTAAAGTGTATGTTAAGGTTCTAAAAATCTTCATCTATATCTATTCTATATATTCTTATCAATACATATAGTAAATCTATGTATATATGTGGCGTTTCTGTACATAGAATATTTTAAGAAAGAATATAGTAGAGGTGTTAAAGCTTCACCAACAAAACCTATTTTTAGAATTTTTGTCTATTTGTATGCGCCCTCATCGTGCATTTGTTAGCCCTCCAGCAAGTAACTCATGAAGAAGCTTATGGGCTACTTAATAGCTCGTTACAACGTTTAGGAGCCGAGCAAAAAAATAATAAGTTAGAAAGAAAGATAGCTAAGCGGAAACAAACTATTAGCACGGGCGGAAGTGCGACGCCGTAAGTAAATCGCGGGGCACAGCTACTTATTTAAGTATATAATAAGAAATTAGCTGACTGAGAAGGAGTCTCTGTCTACCAAATACTGAAAACTGCGAGAGCGAAGCCGCGAGCACAAGCTAGTAGTAAATATATCTATACTATTCCTAAGTGCATTTAAGACAGTTTAATTTTAACCAAAGTTCAGCATTCAAGGATATGACGTATAGGACATTATGATTTCAGTGAACTAAGCGGTAATTACCACTTACCTAACCTTGGATTTAATTGTATTACCCCTACCTGGATATCAGCCGAGCCGAAGATAGTGTGATGACTAATGATTACGAGTTTCAGACATTTTAGTTGTTACTTACGAGGAAAACCTCATATTTTATGGCAACATGCTATCACTCCTTTCGTCGATTATGATGGGTACTACGTTAATTGGGATATGGACCAACTGTACCCAATAACATAATGAAGTACTGACAATAGCATAAATAAGTAAAAATTCATTTCAAAACTCAAAAGACCATGGAACAATGGTCAAACACCTCATTTTTGGTTATGTTCAGCCTCTATTTTTAACAGAGTGCCTAAAGAAACATACTTATATACTATGAGCAGCTGGCATGATGCAACAAACTAGAAAGTATATATAAAACTATGGGGGGGGGGGGGGGTATAGAAGGTGTGACTTCAGTCACCAGGACGACATGTAAAAGGAAGTGGTTTCATAGGACGTACTGGTAGGATATTATGTCTTCCTGGTCCTCCCATATCGCTAAACTAATCGGATGCCGAAAATGCGTTTCATTGCGCATGTCCAACGTGCAAGGAAAATGAAAGTAAAATTTAAGGAGTGCATAAACCTCACTGTTACCGGCGTTGATAAGATTTGAAGACTTGAATAATCAAAAACAGAATTCATAAACAATACCCAAGTTAATTTAAAATTACCTTTAGATAGGTTTAGTATTCATTATGGTATTTAGTGGTTTATAGGGAGCTTTAATTTGAACCAAGGCAAAAATAAAATATTGTAACAAGTTAGCTTCATTGAGCATTACACTCGAGCCTGGATAGCAGTCGCGCAAAGGCGAAGGAGTGATAAAGCCGAGAGAGTGACGACAAATGCTAACGAGTTTCATACTTTTTAAAAGATGCGAAGGAATTCACATACTTTGTGGCATAAAACTATCTCTCCATTCGTCGATTATGAAGCTTGTTCAAAATAATTTTAAATGTAAGACCATGAAAAATTGGCCAAGAAACTACCTCATTTGTTACCACAAATATATAAAAATTACAATTTTAACTCATGCTATGAACAACATGTACGATTTGTGAAACTCGTACACGCACCTACAGGCAGTAGGTGTGACTTCAAGTACCAGGAAGGAAGCCATGACAAACTGGTGCTTTCATGAGACCTACGGCTGGATTATATTTTCCTGGTATCACTATTTGATAACTAATCGATGCTGGGGATGCATTTTTATTGCGCATGTTCAGAAAGGAGAGGAAAAGTATAATGCATTTTCATTGCGCATGTTCAAAAAGGAAAGGAAATAAAAATAAAAGAAAAGATAAAGTATGTAAAACGGAAACAGTGCGTTGACTTTAAATAAATAGTAAATAAATATCCTGGGAAATTCTTTTATACCCGGCCATCTGAACCCAAACTAAGGAAACCAGATAACTGATATACTACATATACCACTTTCTTATTTTTCAAAATACATACATATTTAGCTATGCCTATGCAAACAAATGTTTGTCCTGGGTAGGAATCGAACCCGCGACCTTCGGCTTGGCAGTCAGAGTCGCTAACCACCAAGCCAATTGGCCTATCAGTGTAAATTGTTTAAGCTTATGATAAATGATTAAAAACTTTCATAAAAAATGCCGAAGTGCGTATTAGGTTGTTTTAATGGAACTACAATTTAAGCTGCTTCCAAGCTTGCCAAGTAGACCGACAAACAGGCAGACGGTCCACCTGGTTTTAAGTGGTCACCACTGCCTATGGACATTTGTAACACTAAAGGCTTTGCCAATGCGTCGACGACCCTGAGATGTGAAGTTGTTAAGTATACGAGTAATGTGCCTGTAGCGTCACCGCCCCCCTTTCTTTCTAGCCGAAATACAGTAACACAAGTGCACTACTGCTTCACGGCGGAAATAGGTGAGAAATGTGGTAGTAGGATTACGGGCGAACTCTGCAATTAGCATTCAAGGAGGAAAAAATAATTTAAATAACATTATTGGAGGAGAGAATAGAAATTATGTTATAATTGAGCTTAGCTGTCTCCCAGGGTTTCACCCGCGTTCCGGAGGTCTGTAATGCGTGTACTGTCAACTGAAATTCTCGCATTTTCTATATAATACACATAAACCTTACTTTTGAATCATTCCATCTTTTGATGAAAATCTCATCAAAATCCGTAGCTTAGTTTAAAAGATCTAAGCGTACAAGCGGGGGATGGCGAAGCTTTCTATTATGTTATGAAAACATTACACACACAACTATAGGCAATATAGGTAGGTATGACTTCAAGCACCAGGACGCCATGAAACACCAGTTGTTTCATAAGAAAGACCTACGGCTGAAATATGTATTCCTGGTCCTCCAAATCGGCTAACTAATCGATGATGGAAATGTATTTTCAATGCGCATGTTCAAAAGAAAAGGGAAAGTTACACAGTACGTTGACCTCAAACTGTCAAAGTTACTACTTTGAAAGTATTGAAACGAATACATTATTATATTATGAGAAACATACAAACGGAAGACATAAATAATGCCCATGACAGGCCAATTGGCTTGGTGGTTAGCGACCCTGACTGCCAAGTCGAAGGTCGCGGGTTCGATTCCCATCCAGGATTGTCTGGTTTCCATAGCACAAGCTCTGGTTAGTTTGGGATCAGATGGCCGTGTGTAAAAATAATGTCCCAGGATATTTATATTTAAGTGCATATAGGATAGTTTTTTATGTACATAGGTAGCCTTACTTTTAATTATAGGTGATTTAATATTGGCATTAAGGGAGGAAATTAGCAAAGTCAGGTCGAAAGCAAGCGTATTGGAGCTCTAAATGACTAATGCTCTCTGATGTCCCTATTTCCGACAGTAGCGAATATATGACTTATTATGGCACATCACCTATTGATAAAACCTATGCATGTGAGCGTTAACGATCTCAAATTATAACTTTGAATTTCATAGTATTAATTCGTCATTAACATCATCTGGGCCTCGATTCTGTATGGAAAATGACACTAACTCGAGGATATTCCGCCGCGGCCTCTATGCTCTGTCTCTGTCGCTTACTATGCTAATACTACTAATCACGTGAGAGGTAAGCTCTAGGCCTCCGTTAAGGGACTCGCCGATGAAGGTTGTATTAGCTGAATAAGGGGGCTGCCTGGACCTTACCCAGGTAATTGACGGGGCAATAGGTTTTCTTCTTCCACTCAGGCCTTTTCTGCACTGCTTGTCATCTCAGCATTCACTCCATTTTTATATATCATCCCTCACACAGTGCTTCCATTTAATCTTCGCTCTTTCTCTACCCAATTCTATTTATTATTAATTAGTATAATTATAATATATAATATGTATATATATATATATATAATTATAAATAACACAGGTTATAAAATCACAAAAATCTTTTATGTTTGTTACATCGCGTAAATTACCTTTATTGTAAACCTAAAAACGTTGCAATAGTAGCCATTTTTCGAGCAAGTGACTTGAAAAAGAGAATAGAGCGCCCTGAAGTAAGACGGAACAATAGATTGGAAGACAGGACCAAATAGTATTAAATTTAATGGATATGAACAGATAAACATGATCAACCTGTAAGGATTCTGCAACAGTACTGAACTACAAAAATAACAAAGTTTTATCATCCCATCCTTTTATTAAAGATTTGGTAGGGATAACAGCTTGGTTGGCCGCTCAATGTACAGTATTCTCTATAATGATATCTAACAATATAATCCAAATACAACTGCAAATAGCTGCATATAGAGCATACATACAGTAAGGAGAAACCTGTCGCAGGATATGATCTCCTGGTACCGCGAATAGCAAACTAATCAATAATGCATTTAACAAACGCACTGCGCATGAACCGTTTAAAAAGAGATGCAGATATCGTTCAAATAGTGACGAACTCGCTGCACATGAGAGCCAGTTCTCTTGGAGGCTTTGTGTGTTTGTTGGAACAAGGACTCCTAGCATACATTAGCAGAGGGCATACTGTTACAAAAAAATTGGAACAGCGCAATTACTTTTATGTTGCTCAGACTTTATTCAAATGGTCTTTCCTGTCACATTAAAATTGTGGTTATAATTTGGCCCAGTAGTCAACACATGCGATAAAATGACAATTAACTTGAAACTAGAAACTTTGTCAGGTTAGGTTACTAAGAGTCTGACAAGTGTCCAATGATATGTCCACAAAAAAAACGTAGGTGCCTCAAACCACCATGCTAAGAGTTTACACTGCAAACACAAACTTATAAATACACTAATAAATAATAATCAATAAAGACGATAAGATATTGCAGTATTAGAAATGTAGCTCCAATGTACCGGGCCAAAAACCTCACAAACTACACCAGAAGAAAAAACATGAGTGGGAGGAGATAAAAATCTACTTAAAATAATTCGTTGAATTTTATTTTAGTCAAGAACAAAAGTTTTGACTAGTTACAAAACTTGAAGCGAAAACTTTACTACAAAACTGTATTTTTTGCACACACTTTTGTATAATCTAGCTGTTTACTTGAAAATTAACACATGATAATGATTTTTACTTTTCGCGAGTGTAATGTTACGTAATGTGTACATAAAGTCTAAATAATAAACTTTTTACACAAAAGATAGCCAACCGAAACAGTTCGAAGGCGAAAATAGTTCCAAACGGATTGAAACAGAATAACAATTAAAGCAAATGCAAAATAACAAAGTCAAGACAGTCGTGCTTAAAACTTATAAAACCTGATAGTCTAAGCCGTAATTAAGTAATTAATATAACGCACGTTGCAAACTCAGTGTTCCATCGTTGATTTGTGTAAGTTGTGCTTGTGTGGGTATAGAATACACAATAATGTGTGTAAGTGTGCCGTCAAACTGTAACTTCTTACAAACTCATGTCGTCCTGGTACTATTTTCCACGCCCATCGATCCTTTAATGTTTGTACATGCGCAGTAAAGCTTTCCTCACGCAAAGGGGTGGAGCAAAAGTTATCAGAGGGTAAACAGTAAACACCTATTAGTCCATTCAAAACCCAAAAAGTACGATTTAAATAAACAATTGTAGGTCAAATTAATGAACATGTTGGTGTAGCATAAATGTTTGATAAGACTATTCAGATTTAACAACCACCAACTATCTTAATAACTTAATTAAAAGAAGTGCTCTTTGTTTTAACCGCTGTTTTTATAATGGTATGCTTTGTTTCCGCAGCTATATCAGTTTCATACACTGAGGAATCATGAAAATGTCATAACTTTCGTTTATTATTAATAATTTCACAACTTATAACTATTTCATTCAATATAAAGAATACATTTGTCGAAATAGAAATACTACAAACTTGTAAAGTATATCTAGAAAGTAGAATATTAATACTACTACCATTCATAAATCCTCCGTGTATACAAGTTGAATGGAATGAGAGAATGCTCCATGAATGAAAATAAGCCCCGCCCAAACCGTACCTTATCCCCAACCCTTAAATTCACGCATGCGCCACCTTGCAATTTTAGTTTATTAAACTCCTAGCGATTCCTGCTAGCCTGGTACTTATGTGCCGTATTTTGTCTATAACATGAGATTCTATTATTTAAATTTTTACTGTATCACATATAAATGATTGTATTGCGCATGTGCAGAGTTTGGCAGTTTCTTTTTTTTTGTAACATTTGTTAGTTGGACATACATAATGGTACGGGAGGTTTATGGCGGGAAACTGCAAAGTAATATGGTGTTTTCGTTTTATTTTCACGTTTGTATTTATTTATGTATTGTTCAATAATTTCGGTGATGTTTTATCCATTAAAGATCAATTCATCAAGTACTCTAGTTGAGTGGAGTGAAATATACGCGTGTATTGCAACATATCAAAATAAATATCTCAAAAATAATTCTAGACATGTTTTAGTTGCCATATTTTAAAGCTATAAAGAAGTATAACTGGCCCATTCTCATACTACGGAATTACGGAATATTTCTACGGAAAAATGTGCATCTGCATTAAAAAAATTATTACTTGTGTTACAACAACAAAGTGCATCTATAATTTATGGGAATATGTTACATTTGTAGATTTTTTAAATAATAACCTTATAAATATCAAATTACATTCATCACGATGAAGAAAGTAACAAAAAGGTTACTTCCATGTCGTGTGCAATGTCGGTTTACGCTTCTAGTTATATATACAAATATAACAAAAAGTCCGTGTCTATTAAACAAAGCAATTAATTATTTAACAATAATATATGGAATAAACTTTATAAAAAGTACTACATAATTACAACATGAACAAAGTTACGAGTTATACATTTTTCATAACAATTGTGCACCGAATACATCTATGGGCAAACTTGTTGAACGCAGACATTGATAATTGAAATCAGTGAACGAATTTCTAAACGATTATAGACAACAAGCACAACTAACGCTATCTTGAAATTTATGACAGTTCCAGGTCCATTAATGGGAACATCATTGTGGAGTACGGAAGGAGTAATAGGAAAGATTTTTCTGAAATTTGCGAGCTATTTTGGTCACTTTTATAAATGACATATGATAACCAATTCGAGGAACAACGAATACGTATCAAGTCTTCTGGACTAATGAAGAAGAGGATTTTGAAATGAAACTCTGATCCGTAACCTTTTTGTTTGACGAAAAATAAATTAACGATAAAAACAATCAATGCTATTCAAAAGTGTGTCTTTACGACACAGCCTTTAAATACTTTTAAGACTTAGCTTCTCATTATGGAATAGGAAAGTATAGTTATTCATATCCACGGACAGTAATTGAAGAAGAATCTGTTCCTGGCTTTAGCTATGTCATTTACAAAGTCTAGAAAGTCCTGTAATAATAACTGAAGAAGAATCCAATATATTTGACAGATCTCAAGTACCGGACGTTACTTTTAACCTCGTAGACCAAAGGTACCTTTTTTCAAATTGACGTGTGCAAAAAGTTTTAAGTTTTTTTAACGGTCAAATTATCACTGTAATGAACACGAGAAAAGGAGGAAATGTACCTCCTTTTCCCTAAAATTTTTCATTCTGTCGTTGTTTTCATTGTTAAAGATGATTAATATGTTATTACGTACTCCTTTGAGGTTTTCGATAAGTTTACTAAAGTTTTCAGTTTTGTAATAATTTTAAATATTTCTATTACTTTATTTTGCACGATTTTTGTTAAATTATGACACTAATTAATATGTGATAAGCATTTAATGTTAATTATATGTGACCTGATTTTAAGAGCTGAATAGAAGGCTGCTAACTAATTTGTGTTTCTAAAAAAAATATTAATAATACGTAAAACATACTAAGTCTTAATTAGTTATAATACTCAAATTAATCTATAATTCTTAATAAACATGGTAAGTAATCTACACGTCTTTATTCCTCAACAAAACATAAACGTATACAAATATGTAGAGTGGCGTGGAGAAGCGTTTCCTTCTTGCTTTTTTCCGGAAGAACTACAGTGAAAATAGCTCGGCTCATGTGTGGAACATATCATTAATTACAAAGTGTCTGGCACACGAAAGTTGATCCTGGGATTTCATCCAAATTTTTTATATGGCTACATTATAAAAATGTCAGATGAATGTCATTCGACTTGTAAATTGTCAGATCATTCATAGTTTTCTATTGATTTTATAGTTGAATTCTAACGTTAAAAATGAACAAAACAATAAAAAGTGACGTGCGGAAGTTATTATACACAATGGTGAATTCATTTGACGAAATACAACAAAAGGAACGAGATGGTTACAACGAAAAACAGCAATGTTTACTTGCGATAACAGACTTCATAGATTTGTATAACGACTTAATTTTGATACTTATACATAATATATTTTTTATCATGTTTATCTTATTCGCATAGTCATGTAATGTTTGATTTGTTTGCAGACGATTTGAATATCGAAGGTATCAAAGTTACGTTTAAACAAACTATTGCAAAACTAAGTGCTTTCGCAGAGAATAAGCTAATTAACACCCAGAGTCAGTACTTGGAAAAAAAATCATCGATCACTGGTATGTAAATATTTCTGGAACGCATAGTTATAAATGAATGGTACTTAGTTTATGTTTTATTATCTTCTTTCTCAGGAGTTAGCGTTTCAACTATGAAAAGAATAAAAAAGGAAGGACGATAGAATAATGGAATATTTAGTACACCTGGGAAAAAACGGCCTCATAAACCCACAGTATCTAATTTGCTCTACTGCGAACAACTGATGAGATTAAAGCATGAAGTTGAGAGAAAGCGGCCGGAATTAATCAACAGAAGGGGTGTGGTTTTTCATCATGATAACGCTAGACCTCACACATCTTTAGCCACTCAGCAAAAAGTAAGAGAGTTTGGCTGGGAGGTATTAATGCATCCGCCGTATAGTCCTGACCTTGCACCTTCAGATTTCCACCTGTTTCGGTCTCTTCAGTTAGTTAAATGTAAATAAACTATATTAAAAATGTTTTGAATTTTCTTAAAAAATGCGAAGGAACTTTTTCCCCAATCTATTACTTTGAATGTCATTGTTTTGTCTAGTTCAGAAACATAAACCGGATCCAATTTATGAAGCTGATAAGCTATTAGAACAGCATGGTCATGAGGTACTGCGTTTGCCTCCTTACCACTGCGACTTAAATGCCATAGAGCTAATTTGGATTAAATTTGGATTTAAAATGTTAAATTGCAAGTAGAAATATTAATTTACTATCAGTTGAAATCGAAAGGATCATAAGGGAATCCTTTGAGTGTGTTACTCCAGAAGATTGGAAAAAAAATACTGATCATGTTATCCATTTAGAAAATACATACAAAGAAAGAGGTAGAATTACCGATGACCGGATCGGTTTATCGTAAATGTTCGTGACGATAGTAGTAGTGATTTGGATGCATCACTAGAAATAGATTTTTTAGATTCTGATTTTGATTACGATTCATAAAATAAAGTATTTAAATACGTAATTAACTGTGCATGTTTATTTCTATCTACAAAGCTAAATAGTTGTAATTACGGCATACGAAATAAATTCGATTGGTTTTTGACAAGTATCAAAACTGTTTGTTCCTACTGTACTCAGTGATACCATACGAGGATTTTTTAAATTTGCCGCTCTTTTTCAGGATCAACCTTCGTGTGCCAGACTCTATGGTACCTTTCATTTGAGACTACATAGTAGCTTCAGTAACTTTAAATTTGACCTTCATAAGTGCCTTCTGAGGGCCTAAACTGAATAAATGGTTTTGATTTTTTTTTTTTTTTTTAATCATTCAGCATTTTTATTTTGAGTCTGTCTTGAGAATGACCAGCTTACAAAAGTAGCTAGGGGAATAAAAATCATAAGTAGAGGCTTTTCAGGCATTCAGATAAGGGATTGTATAAAATTTGCCAACTTTGCCATTTATAAACAACCTAATTTTCGATTCGTGTATATTACATATAATTACCAACCAAATGAACATGTATATTAATTATTAAAATATTAAACGTCTAAACATGTGCTCCGTTCAAATAACAGTAAATACCTTTAATGTATTATCTGTGATTGATTTGATTGGAATACTCGTACATTTCTAGCCGTCAGTCTGTCACGTTAAATGACAGTAAATATAGTTTTAAACTTCGCGTACATAGATAATAAATATTAAACAGAAATCAATGATTCCCCTATAAATTTTCCCCAAATGGAAGCAATTACCACATCGTTCATATTTTTATTTTAGCAATTAGAGATTTTTTTATACCATATTATTATTTTAATTGTGACCTAAATAAAAATATTTGAAAATACTTCGAGTACATACAATTAAGCTCGCTTAATGGCGTAGAAGCACACATTTTTAAATAGCTTCATAATATACATGAAGTACTTCACTACCAAATCGCTAGCTGAATTTAATTAATTAACTAATATTATGTATAGGCTTGTTATATATCAATCATCTGGTTTCCATAGTGCTAGTTTGTTTAGGTTCAGATGGCCGTGTGTAATTAAAAATCCTGGGATTTCAAAACGTCGAGCAAAATAAATTAAAGTTAGTTTATATTTAACAAGACATCTGCATAGATTTGGGCTTTTAGTTTATTAATTTGACTAGGAAGAGTCAAATTTAACTTCATAGGTATATCACGGTTAAAGCACAGCATCGAATATTTAAGCAAAAAACAAATTGTTCAAGTTTATTGGATCTTTGCAATAGCTTTAAAATAGTCGCCAGGCAAAAGTAATGAATAAGAAAGCCATTGCATAACCCACTACTGCTGTATTGCCAATACCTTCACAATGCACAAAAGAGTTTTTATATAAATAAAACAATTTGTAACAAAAATACAGTATTTATTTATTCTTACAGCGAAAACAATTAGAACAGTGGAAGAAATTTCAAAACAATTATATTTTTAAGGCATCTACTTATTGCTTACAAAGATTTAATGCATATTTATGAATTATCGTTACTGAAGCAGGAAAGCTTAATTTTTTTGTGTTATTTTCTTTATTTATAAGTATTCAATGGTATAACAAAGATAATTATATAACGGCTACCATTTTTCAACTAACCATATATGTAACGGTAATTTAAAGTAGTTATTGTATAATTCTTTGTTTCGTATAAAAATATTCTCTTTCTGGTGACATATACAACAAAATTAAATGATTCGCATAGCTAAATTACTATCGCAAATTTTAAATATATTGCCATCAATGCATATAATGTTATCACATATTTAATATATTATTATTTGTTTCCAATTCAAACGAGATATTGTTGCCTGAAAATTGTTTATTGCGACAATCAATAACGTCTTCTCGCAAGATATATAAAAAATATTATATTATTCATTCGCAATAGCATTAGATTAACATTGTAAAATATTTGTATAATATCGTGTAACAGGTTAATAATTGTCGCGCTAAACAATTTTCACCATAATGTATATATCAATAAGGATGTTACGATCAAGCAACCAATTTCGCGGCAAATAATTGTATTAGCTAATCTGGATGTTGTGTTTACTCCGCGATTTCTAATTGGTTGCCTAATTATAAAGTATGCAGCCTCATAACAACGCTCAATTTACATAACTATATAAGTGTTAATCAATTAAATTCTTGTATTGCTTTAGTTCATATAACATTTTTATATAAATATATTATTATTTATTTGTATCAAGTATATATCAATATTTTTCCTACACAAGGTGATACTTACCCTCGTATTCATAAAAAGGTTATAACGCCTTTCTATCACTTCAAATTGCGAAGTGACTACCTGATACGTGACGCCTCGTGGACGGCAGACTGGGATGGAAGACGCTATAACACACTGATTAGTTATATAATACGAGGGTGAGTTTATCTGTCTTCAATGTCTCTAGATAACTTATATAGTCATTATTTTCTTGTATTCATGACAACGATTAATCTACATCATCAAATCGGCATCCGTCTCTTCCGAACACGGCATAACTTCCACCTCGGTGGTATAACGGTATAAAGCTCGGCTGAACTCCGAAAGGCAGTTCAGGTACAATTAAAGCTTCTTTATTAGTAAGCAGGATTGTTGATGTGCTCCAGATACGGCTAAAATTCCATGTTAAGACTTCAAATATCTTCGGTGGAATGTGAGTTTCAGGACTGAGAGACCAGCCTCTTCAGTTATAATGGGCGTTATAACATTTTTATGATTATGAGGATATGAAACATTGAAATACTGTATTACTGTGTTGATTGCTTATAGTATCTCATCGCACCGCTACAATTGCGTCGCAGTCACAACATAAAGTGATCATTTCTGGAATGATAATTGCTACTATTACTGTGGTGGTATTCCTAGAGTTTTTCTCACTAGCCCTTCGGCTATTCTGTTGAATTGCTCTCGGTCTTCCCGCCACATTTTTGCTGCGTCTACATTAGCACCACTCTCATCGTTTGGTTCTGGAAAACAAAAAATTATTATGTTGACGGATAATTCGCTTTCAAATTCCGATGGATGCAAATAACCTTCAAAATAAAATATCTTAAATTGTTAGGGACGCAATTAAATATTAGGTGTACAAATAAGTTTCCGCCGTTTGAGGGAGATGGTGTGACACGAGGTTTACGTTAGAATTCGCAGATGATAACTGGCTTGAAAATTAGGTTGATCATTTAAGAACAACATAACCCTATCACAGTGTTTTTCAATCTTATTGATTTCGCGACCGTATTACAGGTTCAAAAATTCTGGCGATCCCCTTGTCAAATAGATGAAGCATTTATAATTCAAAAGGCAAAATAAAGACGTCTTTATTTTAATACTTATTCATTACCTTTATTTATTAGTCTGCAAGAAGCCGCGAGAGGTTTGCAAGTAAGTACGAGGTAAGTTAAACGCCAGCATGCGCGCGCTAATCTGTGACTGCCTACATTTTCCCCTTTGCCGGCGACCCTCTGACTAAGGCAGAGAAAGACACTGCCCTATCACATTATTAACTTCGTATTAGCATCATATTTTTTTTTATCCAAAAATGACAAAGTTTGAGACGCTTATTTAAGCGTCACATGTGGGAACTTTTAATAAAAAAAAATATGCAGCTGACGCGCATCGATTGCTCGTAGAAGCATATAATGAGGCTGCCTTGAGTGAGAGAACATATCGTGAATGGTTTCAAAAGTTTAAAAACGGTGATTTTGACGTAGAAGACAAAGATCGCAGTGGAATGCCAAAAATTTATGAGGATGCAGAATTGACGGAATTTTTGGAGGAAGATTCGTCTCAAACACAAAAGGAACTTGCACTTACTTTAGAAGTTACTCAGCAAGCAGTCTCACATCGTTTAAAATCGTTAGGAATGATTCATAAACAAGGTAATTGGGTTCCGTACGAATTAAAGCCGAGAAATTGACCGCCGATTATGCATGAGTGAAATGCTGCTAGGTGAGTACAATGAAAAGTTTTTTTACATCGAATCGTCACTGGTGAATGAAAAGTGGATACATTATGATAATCCAAAAAGAAGAAAATCATGGGGACTCCCTGGCCACGTGTCAACCGTCCGAGGGCCTAAACTGAATAAATGATTTTGAATTTTTTGAACAACCCCCCAAGGTCCTAAACAAACACCAGTCGTAAGGACGAGAGCTCACATGGGGTAGGTTAGCTCGCCGTTTGGCAGGTTCATCCAGCGGGCGATGGCTACGTCATCAAGAGCCATTTTCAACTTAAAAATTCCCATAAGATCGAAGTGTAGTTGTCATGGAGAGTCTTTTGGGAGCAAAACCATCTGGGGCCGAAATGTTTTAAACTAATATAGTAGTATTAATAATAAAATAATGTATAAATTTAGATTAATAATATAATTGTAACTAAATTTAAGTTAATTTTGAAGTTATTTATTTTATAATTCAGGCAATTTAACATTACACCATTTAACACATCATTACATATTTTAACTGTATATATACTTAGGAATCACAAGCGTCACCTTACGCGAGCTGAGCGAACGCGGAAAGAGGTAAATTTATAAAAATGCAATACCATTTATCATAGAATCTTTAAATAGTACGGACTAAGAAAAAGAAAAAATAAAAAGTGAAGTAACTAAAAAATGTAAAAAGAAATAATAAAAAATAAATAAATATTGCTTTTGAATTTTTATTAGGAAATAATTAGGGGCCTCTACTCCTCCGATGCCCCAGGGCCTCCACACCACTTAATCCGGCCCTGATTAAATTTATATTACCGTTCTTTCATAAAACATTTTTTTTTCGTCAATAAACGGCAGATACTCATTTGTACTCCTAATATTATTTTTATTTTTTATTATGAAAAATTTAGAAGAAAAGATGATATTTTGATGGGAGTCAGTTTGTAAACTTTTATACACAGCTTTAATATCTATTCAAGTGAGTTTGTGTCGAGTTAAAACATTGAGTTGCAGTTCTACAATAGTATACTATAAACATAATACGCTTATAATAACCTTATCATTAAACCCAGATTATATTATTTAAGTTGTGTAAACTAATATATTTGGCCGGTTAGCAAATCCTTTTAAAATGAAATCTTCATTAGGAGCATTGGGCGTTTTTGATAAGGGAAAATCTCATGAGTTTGCGTAACCGTTAGATGCGCTTTTCTGGGGAACTATCGATCCCCCGCGTTCCCGTTTGTATTAAAAAGTAATATGTTTATGAAAAAATCACGTCGATATTTTTTTTATACTACTAAAGTAGAATAAAGATAGTTAAGATCATGTTACTGCGTAATAGGGTATTACACCTTTTTTTTGAAAACTGTTTGAATGTAATCCTTAGATCGTAATGAACCAGTCGAATTTTTATTTCAGTTTTATAAAACCGAAAAATGCTTAAAAAACTATTTTTTATTTTGAATTTTCGCGCGGAAACGCTAACCGCCATGCTGTTTCGGCTCGTGACGTCACTTCGTTAGTAAACAATACAATCATACAACAAACATCTAGATCGTTTACTAACGGAATGAAGTCACGTCGGAATCCAATATGGCGGATGGCGTTTTAAACATTTAACAAACAGATTAATAATAACGATTTTTAAAATTGAATTATAAAATTTACATTGCATTTTTATAAATAAATACTAACGTTTCTCGTTTACTATTTTCAAAATCTATCATAAATATGCATTTTTATATTTTTTCTTACATGGCGTAAAATACCCTATTGTAAGACCCACCATCAAACACTTACGAATTTATAATTTTGGTTAAAGTAAATATGTATTAATAACTAACTGTGCCAGTGACTACGTTCTCGTAAAATACTTTATACCAGAGAGTAAATAGGTTAAGTAATCCGGAACTCCTTTCTGCCTGTTACTAACTTGTTATGTAAAAGTATTTAAATAATGATTTAGTGTAAGGCTTCTTCATACACAACGTAACATGTTTTAATTCCCGGTTCGTAAACAAGTTATCTGTGGCATTGCTAACACGGGATAGCGTGACGTATAGCTGCCCACGCGAGAATCAGCTTCTCATTTTATTGTAAATAGTTTTAATAGGTTGCTTGACTTACACACCCAGTTCAAATGTAAATTTGTTTTGTGTGCCTTTCTTTATTCCAAGTTGTTAACTCAGAAACAAAATAGGCACATATGTGATTTGAATATGACACTTTATAATTTAATTCTCGGTCATAGTGACGCCATGTTTTATTTTGACATGAATAATTTTATAACTAATTTTAAATTGACAAAAGATACTCTTTATCTGCCTCTTAAGTTTAAGTGACATATCGCTACATTGTTAGCCGGTAATATTACATTTTATAACCAAGCTACTAGTAGTTATTGGTGATAACGAGGTACCTGGGGAGGATTTTCAGAAACGACAAAGGCTAGGCTCAGTCATTTAAATATTGTACATCAGAATATGCAAGGGCTAGCTGGCAAGGAATTAGAAATAGAATTATTTCTGGAATATCTTATCATAATTCTCTGTTTTTTGTGTAACTGAACACTGGTATTAAAAACCATGAGCTATTGCTCAATATTCCTAATTTTAAATTATTGAGTGCGTTTGTTAGAAAATCAGCTATACACGGTGGCAGCTTAATTTTAGTTTCAAGTAATATTAAATGTAAGGACCGCAAAGACATTGTGGATTTATCTATCGAACGCACTGTTGAACTGTCATGTGTGGAACTTGAACGATTTGTTATAGTTTGCGTGTACCGTCCCCCTCTTGGTGACTTTAGTTTGTTTGAATTTGTTGTGGAAGATGCTTTTAAGAAAGCTCAAACCTGTAACAAGACCACAATAGTGTGTGGTGATTTAAATGTAAATTTGCTAGTAGCCTACAACAGTTCGATTAATTAATTTGTTTAAATCATTTAGTCTCAATAATTTAATCTGTGAACCAACTAGAATCACGGCAACATCTGCCACTTGTCTCGATGATGTGTTCTGCAGCTGTGATGTACTTGAAAAATCTGTAATTAGCGAATTGACTTCAGATAATTGTGGTCAAAAGGTAGTTTTATTAGATGAAACATACATTAGCCGTCGTAATATAACATGTAGGCCTATTACCTTAAGTCGTATGGACCGTTTCATAAACGCTGTAAATAGAAATATTGTTTCCATTGATATGTCACATGAAGAATCAGATAGTCTTTATAATGAACTAAAGAATATGATAATAATTTTAAGCCAAGAACCTTTAATTAAAATAAACATTTTATAAAGTTCAACGATTGGGTAACTGTTGGGATTTATAAAAGTAGAGCTATGTTGTATGAGCTGTATGGTATGAAAAAATATAATCAAAATCAAAATTTCATACTATATGTCAGAAATAATTCTAAACTTTTCAAAAAAGTATGTGCTTCTGCTAAGTCTATTTACTTAAGAAATAAAATAAATCAATCAACCAATAAAGTAAAAACTACTTGGAACATTATTAACTCTGAAAGTGGACAGTCTAAACACCTTAATAAACGTATTGAATTAAACATTAATAATAAAGTTATAAGTGAAGATAGTGAAATAGCACATGCGTTAAATAACTTCTTTAGAGATATACCTATAGCTACAACGAGCTCCTTAAATTCCTCACCAACAGACGCGGAATTAATTTTGAAAAGCAATGTATCTGTATGTGATGAGTTATTTAAATTTAAGCATATAACAGCTCACGACACACTTAAAGCTTTTAAAAGTTTAAAAGTTAAACGCACTGGCGATTTATGGGATATGTCTGTTACGGTCTTACAGGGGATTGTAGATACTATCGCTCCCCATTTAGCTTTGACTTTCAATAGATGCGTTGATTCAGGTAAATTTCCGGATTTGATGAAATATAGTAAAGTAATACCGTTATTCAAAACTGGAGATCCTAGAGATCACTCTAATTATCGTCACGTTTCCATTTTGCCAGCCCTTAGTAAAGTGTTTGAAAAGATTATTTTATCCCAATTGCTTACTTACTATAATTTAAACAAACTTTTACATAGTGAGCAGTATGGTTTTACTAAATGTCATTCTACGGTTGACGCTAGCGTGGCGCTTTTAGGTAATATTTTTAAAGCTTGGGAGAAGTCACAAAATGTTATTGGTGTTTTCTGTGACTTATCTAAGGCTTTTGATTGTGTCGATCATGACACACTAATCCGTAAGTTACGTCATTATGAGGTAAATGCTATGGCACTTGACATGATGAAATCGTACCTTGGGAATAGAATTCAAAGTGTTGATGTAAATAGAGTCAAATCATCTGATTCTTCCGTGCATATGGGTGTACCGCAGGGCTCAATCCTAGGTCCATTTTTATTTTTGATTTACATTAATGACCTTCCATTTTATGTTAAAAATACCTGTGGAATTGTACTGTTTGCTGATGACACCACACTGAATTTTAGTGTTGATAGACTGAAATCAAACTATGACGATGTAAACGGTGCATTGGCCCAGGTATTAAATTGGTTTATAGTAAATAATCTAGTTTTGAATGCAAAGAAGACTAAATGTATTAAATTTGCGTTACCCAATGTAAGAAAAGTAGGCTGTAATTTAACACTAAACATACCATAACCGGGTCAAATGACCCATTTTGAACTTTGCATTGGAATTGCACGTATCATCTTATTGCTTCCGCACATTTGACTTCGTGACTTTTTCTTACTAATTAATATACAGTTATACTATTTATTTTCCTTCCTAACAACCATATTTCATGCATTGAAGCAGGAAACATAAAGTCATATTTGACACGCTATGGTAGAAATAGGTACCTAGTAAGTGTTGGTATGATTAGTGTTAATGATAAATAATGAAGGTCTCAATCTGTTTTTTGTGTTTGTCAGTATTTTTAGGAATTACTTTAGACTCAAAGCTTCAATGGGGGACCCAAATATCATCCCTTGTGGGAAAGCTCAGTTCGGCAGCTTACGCAGTGAGAAAAATTAGACAACTAACAGATGTAGATACAGCACGATTAGTATATTTTAGTTATTTTCATAGCGTTATGTCCTATGGCATTTTGCTCTGGGGCAAAGCTGCTGATGTAGAAACTATATTAATTTTGCAAAAACGGGCCCTGCATCGACTTTAACTTTGTCCTTGCAAAAATTTAAGGATCATATTAAAGCCGTATTGGTAAATAAGGCTTATTACAATATAAATGAATATTTAAATGATAATAATGCCTGGTTGTAAATGTATTGTTGATTGTTATGATTTTTTTTTTATTGCAATGTAAATGTATCTATAACTTTGAACATGTTATGGTCACAGTGATAACACTTTGTGTGTATTTCAAAATTCATTAATTCTTATTTTGAAGTGCATCAAACTTAAGTTAGTCATGCTCGCTTTAAGCCTTGGCTTGCGGCGGCGTCGTTTGGCGGGTCGCTCACTTCCCTACAATATGGCGAGGAGGGCGATGGCGAGGAGGGCGATGGCTGCCACATGCGTCATACTTGTGAACAGGTGCTGCTTTTGGGGGCTGGTCAGCTTTAGTTTGTTTGTATTTTTTTATTTTTTATTAGATATTCATAATATTATATTATTGTTCAATAATTCTTCACTTTTGCCATAACACACAGGTATTGTCAGTGAGACTAAATAAAATTTATGTAATAAATCTAAGTTCGTTTTTTAAAAATAGTAATTGCCGAGTTTATTGCCGGCTCTTCTCAGTAAAAAACAACCTTCCGAACCGGTATTAGAGGCAGACTATTCATAAGTGCTTGTAAAGGCCTATTTGAATAAAAATATTTTCATTCATTTTTATTTCAGGCGGTCGGTCCTCCAGCGTAGGGTGAATTCCTTAGGCTACCTTAAGCTACCCATAATTTCATCCCAAAACTTACTTCAGTGTCGCCATCTCCGTGTTACATTTCCGAGCTAAATCGAATTTAAAAATGGGCTAGATAAGTGCAAAAATATTGAAATACTGACCAGAAAAATATAAAAAAATAAAAAAGTAGGCTATTAAGCATTACCTCCTACATCATCACAGAGTTACACCCCCTACTGTTTATAATATTAGTTTAGAAGTGTATGGGGGAGCGAGGTATGAGACTCCTCCATTTCAAAAAAAAATCAAAAAATTCAAAACCATTTATTCAGTTTAGGCCTTCGGAGGGTACTTATGAAGGTCAAATTTAAAGTTACTGAAGCTACAACCGGAAGAAGAAAAAAAGGGAAGATCTTCCGCCAGGCTAGGTATTCATGCCTGGGGACCGCGGTCCAACTGTTGATGTTGGATGCTTGTATATATATCAAATCCTGATATCCCGAATCTTGATGGTGCGATGTAGGATTTTCGCGTGTTTCTACGGTGAGGTTTCTAGAGGATGGTTTTTAAGTATAATACATGTGACAACCTACGGGAACGCGGGAAAAACCGCGGGGGACAGCTAGTAACCTATATACTAAAATTGTTGCGCTCAAATGCATCTATATTACTTCTTAAACTAAGAGTGAAAGAGAATATCTATAGTAGGATACATACCAGCCAGCATGCTAACAACAGATAACAGAATCTTTTCCACACTCTGCACTGGTGACCACCTTTCAGAACTGCTCTCGTAGCCCATGGGGTCGTCTCCTGGTGCATGCAGAATGGAGATACAGACTCTCCCGTCAGTATAAACTGGAATCATTATATGTAAAATATTAGCAACCTTTACCTAAAAATATAATCATATATTAAATATTATAATATCAGCGCCATCAGAGACAAATTTGTAATAATTTAATCTATGGGATAGGGTTGTATTGAACCTCTAGTTATGTCACCACGGTTAGCACTGATGAGGCCTATGGTAGTAAGCACACTACCTCCAGTCCTTTAAGGGAACTAGATCTCAAGTGGAGTAGCCAGCAATATTGTTATGATAGCGCTGAATTCGGAATGAATATTTAATTGTGATGCTTACACCAGTTCAGAAATATTGGTCCAAGTCGAAGTAATATTCAAATATCTTCAACAGAGAAGGCCACATAATATCATGGTATTTTAATATCAAGACTATAATAAAATAGTGTCATTGTTCCTCGGTTGAATCTGTTCAGAATAAAGGTAAATGAAAAACACTTACTATTTGGATGAAACATTTCACAAACAAATTGCATCTTTGGAGGACTCAATGGATAGTCAGGAGGAAAGACTAGTTTTGCAGGAAATATACCACCTTCAAAGCATGTTCCTTCAGGTCCTCTGAAAAATGCATATTCAATGTTTTAGCACAAGAGATTAAGGATCTGCACATTATCAACCATGGATACATGTATTTTTATGCTATTCAGCAAACTTAATATTATAGTTATGGGATATATACATATTATGGTATATAATAAAATTTACAGTTTAGCAGAAAAAGCAGAGAGCAAGTAAAGAGAGAAATTGAAGATTGTGATTTGTTTAGCTTAAGTTAAATGAAAAAAACACATTAAAATGTTGGTATGTGGAAATATAACTGAAAGCTTTGTGGTAAGTCCTAGCATTAGATTTTCTTTATATTTTATATATGGGCATGAGAAACAGGCTATGCAACCAAAACAATTGGTTTTATGTTGGCAGGCACATAAATCCAGTTGGAACAAAATTTTATGTATAGAATAATGCAGAAACAAGTATTACACACAATTAAAAACCATGCATGTACATTAATAAAACTACTAATATTATTAAAATGTTTTTGTTAATTGGTTACTCAATTACATTTTAATGGTATTTTTTATGTACCTCCATCAGTTTGATTGTCACATTCATGGGTGACTCAGGATTAACTCATACAAAGTTTTTATTGTAGAAAACCATTGGATTTGGTCTGCAGGTAAAACTATAAAAGCTTGTTTATTCTAAATCACACTTACGTAATTAGGGCTTCCCATTCAAAAAAGTTCTCTTCATTAATTGGACCTGCTATGATACCTTCTGGAGGGTTCAATGTCAATTCTGTAAATCAAAGTGTTAGGTTTATGAAGTTGTTTATCAACTCAACCACCCTTTTGAAGTCCACACCTCAGAACCTCTCTATAAGATCACCAGTTCTTCCAGCCCCCTATGGTAGCATTTTTTTTTCAAACAAACTGTAGGTAATTTATAGGCATGTTTAAAGTTCTAGTAAACAACTCTGAAAATGGCAGAAAAATGGTTAAACACATTTTAATTTATCTTATCATAAATTAATTACTAGGTAACTCTCTTGTTCCAATCATGATCCAGTTTCAAACATAGTTTTCACATTACATTTGTGTCATAATCACCTGCAATAACGACTATAACGACACAGCAATCAGCAGCGAGTGAGTTATATGCAGAACTTACACAAAGTCGGAATCATCAGCTCTACGTGCGACCGGGTTAAGTGGATAACGATATGCCTATAAAGTATCCCCCAGACAGGAAGAAGCTAATAGAACTTCCGACAACGATTTTGGTGTAGCGGAGGAGGAAAACAAATAGTTAATAAGAGAACCACAGATTAGTATTTAGTGGTAGGTAAAGCATAAATTTCTCAGGCGCACGGCGCAACCCACATCGACGTGAAAGTAGTAACAAGATTGAATGAAAAAGTTTAAACTTACGTTTGTATTCGGCCATTAGCCGTCTGAGTGCGGAACCTGCCATTTTATTTGACCCCAAGTCCAGTCCTATCCTTGTCCTCTACTATGCAAATAATGTCATTACTTTTGTAGAAAATAGAAAGAAAACTAAATTTTGCTGCTGCAGCTGCTGACTGACTGGCTGGCTGGTTTGCCTGCTAGGGATGTCTATCAATCTGAGATCGATTAATCGATTAATATTTTTAAATAGTATTTGCCTTGTAATTATATTTTTTGATTTGTCTAGTTAATTAGTCAACAAGTACTACTATACTACAATACTAAGCGTAAGGCGTTGTCCTAATTAGCTAACGATAGTATGACCAAGCGTTGCGATTTTATCGCGCGATGAAAACGCATCGTTCGATCGTGCGATCAACGCCTATTAGGACGACGCCTACGTTCACAAGGAGAATTGAGGCTATTGCGTCGGAACAAAACTTTGAAGCGCTCGCAGAAGCACAAGGCGATGATGAGAAGTTAGCGGACTTGGTAAAGAATGGTAGTAGCCTTGAGCTGATCAAGGTCATTATTCCGGGCACTACTACTTTCATCTATTGTGACGTTTCTACAGGAAAGCCGCGTCCCTTCCTAACCAGCTCTTTCCGCCGAGGGGTGTTTAACAAACTGCATTGTTTGAGCCACCCTGGTGTACGAGCTACTACCCGTTTTGTTTCGGACCGATATATTTGGCCTTCCATTAGGAAGGACTGCAAAACTTGGACGCAATCTTGTGATGACTGTCAGCGAAGCAAGGTTACGAGGCACAATTCTGCTCCCCTTGGCAACTTCGACCAACCTTCTGGTCAATTCATACACGTCCACATTGACATTGTCGGACCTCTTCCTGTCTATAACGAGTTTCGTTATTGCCTCACGGCTATAGACAGGACGACCATGTGGCCTGAAATTTGGCCGATGCGGTCGATAGCTGCCGACGAAGTCGCTGAGACCTTTACTAGGGAGTGGATAGCTCGTTTTGGAGTGCCTTCTATCATAACAATTGACCAAGGCACCCAATTTGAGTCTGATTGATTTCGCAGACTCCTAAACCAGTTCGCCACCAAACGCATAAGGACGACTTCATTCCATCCGTGTGCTAATGGCATGATTGAGCGTGTCCATCGTCAGCTCAAACCTGCCCTTATGTGTCACCGTGACTCTTGGCTTCGAGCACTCCCGCTAGTGCTTCTTGGCATGCGTTCTGCTTTCAAGGAAGACTTGAAGGCAACTGCAGCAGAAATGGTGTACGGGGAACCCTTAAGGCTCCCTGGTGAATTCCTAGTAGCTTCTCCTCCTTCAAATAAAGTTGAGGACCCTGCTGACCTTATTGTCCAACTCAGGGACAAAATGTCGAAAATACGACCTGTTCCTGCCTTGCGACATTGTCAGTCAGCCTCATTTATATTTAAGGATCTTGCAACAGCCCCTCATGTCTTTCTGCGTGACGACTCCGTTCGGCGCTCATTGCAGCCTCCGTATTCGGGTCCCTTCACCGTTTTAGAACGTGCTGATGACGGGAAAACGTTATCCCTAAATATCAAGGGCAAGAGAGTTGCAGTAAGCATCGACAGAATAAAACCTGCTTTTGTTGAACATTCTTTATATCAAACGCCTGCTCCTATTGTTTCACCTGCTCTGCCTTCAGCTATTAAACCTCAGCCCATTTCACCTCAAACTTCTGCCTACCGTAAAGCAACCTTCCGAACCGGTGTAAGAGTCTGACCATTCATAAGTGCCTGTGAAGGCCTATTTGAATAAATATTTCATTTCATTTCTATTTTTTTGTAATATGTGATTGTATTTTTATCTCTGAATGTTTACTTTTCATTTTTTCCCCGGTTTCTTTTCTCCGTAGTGGAGTGTTGTGGCGCCTCTATGGTCGCACCTTTTAATAACACTGGTTGGCAAGACTGCCACTGTATCTAATAGAGATGTCACTCACGACAGAACTGTGAAAATATAAAAAGGATCTCAAAATCCAATTTCAACCGACCACGCCTTACAGACTCGTGTGATCCAAAATAAATGGTGTATACCACTTTTATTAAGAGTTATTCTTTTATTCCTGGTGGTATCACCAAAAGCGCATCACACATGATGAAGATTCTAAAATATTTTATTAAAGAAAGATAGAAGGAAATTAAAGGCAGATAGCTCATTCTCTTTTTAGTATATTGCTTTTCTTTTTTTTTTTATCAGACGGGATTGCGATTGGCCTCAATCTCACCTGATAGTAAGTGAAGATGAGGTCGAAGATGGAGCTCGCTTTCCCGTTAGTAGTTAATATTAAAATATTTTAAATAAGTATTTTTTACGAATAATATATTATAGTATTTTAATCGTGTGTGACGCGCTTAATATGTAATGAAGTGTGTTATATATGTGATGTTAAATGAAGCTACCATGGTCATAGACAATACACTTTAATATAGTACTATTATAGTAGGTAGGTACGTGATGCACTGTCAGTGACCCGGTACGCGGGTAAACTGGCAATCTTTATGCTGTCAAAAGTGTCATTTGTATTGTTTAGAAACTATTACATTCATAAAATTAAACATTTATCACATCTGATATAATGAAAATTAGAAGTGAAGTGAATATTCAAGCCAGTCTAGACGATGGGCTTAGTGGGCGAAACTTTTCTGAAATGTCTACTAGTCTTTCTACGTCGACACTATATGAGAGAGTCTATACGCCTCTTGGATATCTTGCCGAAGCTACTGCAACGTAACTGAACGTTTTAGATATTTTTTTGTTTAACGCGATAAGTAATTACATAAAAGATATGAGCCAAACCATTGTTCATACCCCAGACGAAAGTAAATAATTCACCGTACGTGGTGAATGTAGAGGTATGTATTAATTATGAAATCAATTAATAGTTTAATAATAATTAAAAAAAATATATTTTCAGAAACTTTAGAAACATACATGTAAAACAGAAATGGAAAATGAGGATGTATTTCCTTATCAAAGAAACAAATATTAAAGGAATAAGTATTGTTAATTGAAATAAGATTCATTGAACTGCATTTTTTATTTTGGCTTAAAGTCTAGTATAGTCACGCAGGCGGAGGGGCGGGGAGGGGGTGGGGGAGTGGGGGGGATGCCTCCTCTGACTTAGCACCACTCCCATGAAAAGGTAATGCACCAATAACGGGTGCCCCGATTCGGTTTTGGAACAGATTCAACCAAATTTAGTCATAATTAAGACACATTAATTTCGAATGTATTTTTTTTATGTTCCATTTCATAGAATTTGCAAGACACTTTACACCACAGACAATGTACTTGTACAGATTTGGTTGTCAATCACCCATTTTAACGTTTTGTTTTTCCTTTTTGTGATTTGAGGTTAGTTTACATTTCTATTCATTTCTCGAAAAATATGCATTACCTTTTAATAAGAGTGGTAGCATTATAATTAGGGATCCAACCCCTACAAACTACAAGAATTTTTACCCCCCTCTGCGTGCGTGACTATACTAGACCACAACCTTATTTTGGTTTAAAACAACATTATGATTTTCTTTCATAATTCCCCAAGATAGATGCCAAATATAGCCGAGTAACAGGCACTCATACATAGTTTAGAACCCTTGCATTTTTAGTAACTGATCAATATATTGTGATACAGATTGTTCTAGTAATGTTTTAGTCATTCACTATTTTCTTAGCTTAACATAGATTATTGCTATTTACAGATCCTAGCTATGCTTAGTGAATGGGGCATGATTTACTCAATTGCTGATGGATGGTCACCTGTCCCACATCAGTACTGAAATTTCAAAACTTTGCAAAGAAAACAGTATAATATAATACGCATTGTATCCTAACTCAACACACATTTTGCAACCAGCTGATGTCTCAGTATTCAGACCTTTAAAAAGCAATTGGAGATCTGTAGTCTAACGATACAAACTCAAAACAGGTACAAGAGTATTAACACAAGCTTTGTTGCGCCTTTGCTGGAAGAAGTGTTGAAAGCTGATATGGCTTCAACAATAAGCAATGGATTTCGAAAATGACTACAATTATTGACTACACTTGATGCATTAACGACAAAAGCGGCATGAAGCTGCTGACAAGCCTGTGGAAGTGGGTCCCTGAGCACCTTTTATATGTGGAGTGATTAATGCGCAAAGGAAGAGCACAGGAGATGAATATTGATAAGGAGATGCATCTGCCAAAGAATTGTTTTATGTGTGGCGAAAATAAAAACATCAACTCTTTTTAGGACAAGCTGCCGATATTGGGTCTGAACCAGGGATGTAACGAAGCTTCGATTCCGACTCCGTTAAGTCGGAACTTCCGATTATTATTACACCTTCGGTTCCGACTTCGGCTCCGAAACTTTTAAATCGGAGGTTTTAATCGGAGGTCGAAGCATAACAAATAGCAGCGGCGGCCTGCGTCGAACGACCGCTACGCACAGGTTCATAGTTTTGTGTTGGACAATGAAATCAAAATCAAGTTGTATTTGGAATTTTACTTTGAATGTCTGTCTAAATTTATTATTTTATAAATAAAACGACATAAGGTTGATTTTTTGTTTACTTGTCCTTTAATAAAAAAGGAAAGGGCTCCCACCACTTTCGACCCTGCCTCCGCCTCCGACTCCGACTCCGGTTCCGACTCCGATAAATCGAATTTAAAAACTCCGACTCCGACTTCGGTTCCGCTAAAAGTACCTCCGTTACATCCCTGGTCTGAACCTTCTACTTCTGTAGCAAATGAAATGCATGATCTAGGAAATGATGACTCAAGTCCATCAGTCAAGCCTATGGAGGGATCCAGTATAAATTATCAAATGGAAGGCCAAAACATTATCTCTAACCCAATCCTTATGCCAATTGAGACCCTAGTTCCTGTTCCTGATGACTACCAGCATATCTCAGAACCTTGTTTGTTTGATTCAGTTACAAAGAACTCTCTAGAACAGCAACAGTCAGGGTCAACTGATGAAATGCCTGGAACCATTGATCATGGTCCAAAATATCACTGTTGGTCCAGAACCTGTTGACAAAGAAAGTTAATTTGATGATGAGGTTTCGAGGAATCAACCTATAGAAAATGCTACAGATATTCAAATAAGTATTCAGTGTGGGAATAAAACTCCACAAAAAACATTTACCGCAACGAAAGGTAATGTGACATTTCTTGTTGTCCCAATAAGTCCAGCTTTTGCTCAAGCAATTCCATGCCCTACCGAATCGCCAATGAAACATGGCAAAAAAAGGAGCACAACAAAGTTTCCTGATGCTATAACATCTGAAGAGTGGATAGATACTGGAAAGCCAAAGACAAGCAAGATAAGGAAGAAAAGAAGTTAGCCCGGGCTGAAAAGAGGAAGAATAATCAAGAGCTGAAGATAAAAAAATGTCAACAACCTAAACAAAAACAAATTTAAAAATGCAAATCTATTATTTATTACCAATCTAGCGACTCTGGACTCTGAAGATGACGAAGTACTTTCTAAAGTTGCTGAATGTACTAATATATCTACTAAGAAGCGGAAGGAGGTCAATATTTTCCTGGAGTTGTACTGACTTGTACAACAAATCAAGAATGATTATAAAGGTGAGTGTCATGTTGCTTTCCACACCAAACATATTTAAATGGCCTGATAAAATGGATGCTATATGGGATTTATTAAGGTATAAAAATTGCTGTAATAAGAATATAATTTTTAAATAATATGTAGTTTTATTGACATGGTCAACCAGTAGTACATCAACCAGTCAAACATATTGGTTTCAAATTCTACCAATTTAACATAAATGCAAAAGTTATCTCTGAAATTAATTTCTTTACAATGTAGCCATAAACTTAAAAAAATTGTTGTAGTAAACATTCAATGATAGGTATCTCTAATTAATTAGTTTTTATCATACTAGCTACTGTCCCTGTATTGAAGCTATCTAAAGTAAAATTATCTATTCCAGGCTACATGATCTGCCAATGTTCAAGGTTTTATTTAAATCCATTCTACCATTATAACACAATTTATAAATTATCCACACAAATTCATTAATTTTTATATAATATAACAACAGGAAGTTTTAAATTTATTTTCAATTTCAGCAGATCAGGAGTCATCATCAATGCTCATGTGGAACAATCATGCAGTATCATTTCTCAGAAGATTTCATGAATACTGTCTGTTACCTGATTCTATAATAGATACTTTGCTTCAGCCCGTTTGATATTCGTTTTACTGCTATAAAGAATCAATTATTCAGGTAGCAGAGGTTTTCAGTTTATAGATTAACCACACTTATAAACTTTAATGTATAGATAAAAAATGTTTTTATATTTGTGTGTTTCATTGTTTACTATATTATTAGATATATGATAGATGGACCTTTTAATGTACTCAAATGGTAAATACTGCCTACAGGATTGAATAACATAATGGATAAAATTATTATTAAAAAACTTTAAAATTGCAACAACTTAGCCTTTTATGCAGGTACTCTGCATTGAAACTCCAAAACTGTTTTAAAACACTTAATGAATTATCCTACTAATATTATAAATTCGAAAGTTTGTAACAATGGATGTTTGTTACTTTTCATGTCAAAACTACCCCATATATTTGGATGAAACTTGGCACATAGAGACAGAGCATGGTGTGGAATAACATATATGATACTATTTGTCTGGGATAAGTGTACAATCCTTGGGAATGCAGGTGACACTGAATGGGACAGCTTGTATGTGATATAATCTAGGTTTGGAGTTGAAATAATAACAACAATTTACTGAATAGATGTTTGGTTTTTATAATTGTTAGATGGTAGTATTGGAATCAGGAGAATGAAAGCACAACCATTTGAAAGATTAAGAATTGCAACATGTTCATAAGCATATAAGATAGTTGAATAAAAGTAAGGTTAAAAACAGTTCTCTATCTTTATAAATCTTGTTTTAAATATTTATGTAAAAATAGGGTCAAAACTTATAATCTTATAGGGTTTAAAGTATATTACCACAACTTCAACAAATAAATTGAATAAATACAAAAATTAACTATATCCTTAGTGGAACATTCTTTACACACGTCCAGCTAGTTTTTTGAAAGGGACAATGGTGTTAACCTCCTGTGGCTCACACACCTCACGCGGACAATATGGAAACCAGCCAAAGAACTGATATATACCTACCACTTTTTGTTTTAGAGTTGATTACACCCAGACAGAACAAAAAAACATGTTCATGCAGACTGATGTAATGTTTGTCCTGGGCGGAAAACGAACCCACGATTTGAAGCTTGGTAGTTAGGGACTCCAAGCACCAACATTACTGGTCAACTAGCCAGTCTTGAAAAAAATCTACAAAAAAAAAATTTCAAAGTGAAATGAAAGAAATTCTCCAGTTCAACCGTTTCCCGCGGCCCAGTGTTACCAGCTCGAAATTTGTCTCGGAGGTAGGTATGATTTCAGAAGATATAATACTACTTTGACAAGTTAATAGGTCTACCATCTATATTTTTTAAGTTTTCTAGAGACCTCATAATAGTAATAATTATGTATTTATTTGCTTATTCGAACAAATATACTTACTTGCACCTGAAGACAATTTATAGCAGTGATAATTGAGATTTCACTTTAGATTCTATAGTGTACTAATATTAGAATCAATTAATGTAAAATCGTCAATACACACGCACATGAAAATAATGCACATCAATTTAATTAATACCAAGCCTCTCACTGTCACACTACCGCATTTAGAACAATTTTATTATTAATTGTGATTTTGATTTTACAACAGCAAGCCACCTAAATTAAAATATTCAATAAGGGTAGGGTTGCCCTACTATAAAATAGGAAATAGAGAAATATACTTAACCTAGAAATAAAATGGCGGTCATTTCGAATAGTGGATGGATTGGAGCTTTATTTAAAACGCTCAAAATTCATTTAATTTTTTAACCAGAAATTGACCAGAACATCACTCAGATATTTTATTGCTAGTTATCATTCTCACATTTGATTGAATTCTTATTTTATGTGGGTAATGATGCAACAAATTGAAAGTCAGAAAACCATCCATCCATTTGTTGAAGGACAAGAAAACTCAACAGAAAAGGTAAATCATCAATGGGCAGGTAGGTTAAATCTATGATAAATTAATCATGGGTACAACATAATAAATAAAATGATTTCAAGCTATGTTCAGTTAAACTCCCACATATCCTTGTGGCATATGGCCCATAGCGTTGTGGATTGATTTACTTGCAATCACAGTCGTTTAAGTACCTATCAATGTTTGTATCCATTTGTTGCAAGTCAGTGGTTGTAATCATCCACTCTGCTTCACAAGTATATTTATAAAAGCGTGCTAATAATAGATAATAATATTGTAGCCCTATTTCTAGTGGGAAGAGAAATCTTCGGCAATTTTCGTTTGCCGCAAATGTAAGAAAACGTTCTACAACGAAACCGCACTGCAGAATCATAATAATACGCAACACGATGCAGATAGCTCCTGTAGCGAGGAAGATAATAACGCTCCGTCTATAAGACACAATGATCAAGTAAGATGTTACAAGTTTATAACTCCTGAAGCACTTAGTGCATTGTTTTTCCAAGAAAGTAAGAAGGATAGGTAGGTACTACCACCACACATTTCCGCGTTTAAGCAGGTAGGGTACTTGAATAATGTGTTCCAGTTAGAATGGTAATGGACCGGTGAAATATTAGGCACAGTTGATTAATATTCAATCAAAAGCAAAAACTGAATATAAGGCTTCCGCCGTGAAGAAGTAGTGTACTTGTGTTTCGGTACGATAGGTAAACGGAAACTTAACATCTTCACGTTTCAGTGTCGACACTGAACGCATTGGCAATTCCCCTGGGGTTGCAAATGTCTATGGGCGACGGTGACCACTTACCATCAGGTGGACCATCTGCCTATTTGACGGCCTAGTTGAAGTATAAAACATTCCTTTCTAAATAAGTGAATAACCTTCCAGATGACCCCTAACTTATTCTTTTTTCTCCTGATTTCTAACCTTATGATTCCTTTTTTCTTTTATTTAGTAATATAACATAGCATTACACAGTTTCGAATAAAATATTATACACTAAGTAATTTTTACGGTAGTGTTACGACTTTTAGATAAGTGAAGTATTTAGTATCCATTAAAACTAAGTTCCTTTATAACTTTATAATTTTTGTTTATTAAAACAGATTTTCAACGGTCTCTGCGGTTTCAAGTTTATACCTAAAAGGTCCGGTGAGCCAGACCAAACCACGACACACGACGGATTAACAACCCGCGTCTTCTCAGTGGACACCACTTATCTTATCGTAAAAGTGGAAGGCGATGACGAAGATGCTGTCGCTTATAAGAGATCGCGTTTAGATGGTGTTCTTAAAAGGAACCAAATTAAATCTAAGCCCCCTGTGGATTTAAGGTATAGTACCTACTTTGTAATTATTCAAACTACCTAGAACTAAGCTATAAATCAAAGTATATTTAAAAAAAAAGCGATAACTTGTGTAATTAAGTTCTCAACTTAAAAAAGCTAAATAATAAATAACCGTTGTAAATAATTTGTAGTCATATGTGGGTAACGTTTGACTGCATATTAAATTATATTAACACATATCCTTTAGGGTCTTAAAATGTCTGTTTGCCCAGGGGTCCATTTACGTGCACCTTCCCGTCAGCTCTACATCCGGAATTGCAATGTCGTCAGATCTTCTTCGACTGCTGTGAGTACTCGCTACATTATAGGGAGGAGCACACAAAACGGCGTAAGGCCGCTCTCCGGTGTCAAGTGTGCGAGAAACGCCTTGACAGAGACTTCTTCCCGGCCAACACTCTTGCCGCCCATATTCACGCCGTGAACAGGCCCACATTCTCCTGTCGCTCGTGCGGACAAACATTTATGGATGGCTTCGAATATGACGAACATAACCGCATCGTACACGCCAAAGTAAAGCCCCACCAATGTTCTATTTGTGCGAAGCGATTCACTCAACAAGGTGGGTTGCAACAACACATGCGTATGCACACTGGTATACGTCCGTTCGGCTGCACGTATTGCCCGAAAGCGTTCACACAGAAGGCGGGATTAGATCAGCACCTCCGCACGCACACTAAAATTAAACCTTTCAAATGTGTCATATGCAGCAAGTGCTTCTCCCAATCGGTCCACTTGCGACAGCATATGCGCACTCATACAAATATTCAGCCTTTCGAGTGCACCGTATGCAGTAGAAGGTTCAAGCAGAGCAGTCACTTAAATTTCCACATGCGTTCCCACGTCGGCGACGGCACTTTAGCAATGGAAAGATATGAAGAGGTGGTTCAGCGACAGAATCAGATCGATTTTCTCAACTTCTCGAATCTTCAGCCTATATATGATGGTGAGACGGTATACTATGCTGCCGAACTGGCCCACGGCTCGTCCGCTCACCAACCGCATGCTTATGCTTTTCAGACGCAAGTCGATATTGCTGAGAATATTATATCTCATTAAAATAATTTGGCAAATGCTATATAAAGATAATTTTAATTTCATGAAACTAATTGCATTTTTATTAAGATGAATTTCTTCATGTAAATATTAAATTAAATAATAAATCGCACACCTATTTGTTTTTAGGTTTGATTTGAAATGAAGTACCTACATATATATTCATTGAAACAATTGTTGTACAATCGGGTAAATTTACTATAACATTCTTAAGCGTCATAACGAGCCGCTAGTTTGGTCACTTACAAAATAATAATTTTAGGCTTATTTAGACTAAAGGGAAGAGCACTTGACTTAAGGTACTCTACTTTTCACTCTAAAATCTATGTTCACAATTCTCACTTCACGGCAGCAATGACAAAGCTACCGTTGCAGTATTATTGTAAAATGCATCTCAGAATTGCAGAAAAGGCATTCGAGCTACCAGGAGATCATATGTACTGAAGAGAAAAGCGCAGCAATAGTTGCATACGTAGATAAAGGACGGATGCATCTCTCAGTTCCTGCTTATACACCTTACTACTCGCACTTAGCTGTCTTTCGATGCAAATATTCGAGATTGCGCAGTCAAGGGTTGCATTTTACATATAGGTGCCTACATATCCATGTAGTTAATTGTAGCGCAATCAAGACGTTTCAGTACCAGTTTCGGTTTCGCCTGATGTTGATGTCTTTAGGGTGTACACAGTTGCTACGTAGTCCAAAGCTCCGAAGTTACTTATTGTATAAATTATTTTGAATATTAATTAATTAACGTGATTAATTAGTGTGTGAACGGAATGATAACATAAATCGCCAAAATGTGGTTGTAAATAAATAATAATTCTTATTTTGGAATTATCCCACCTACCTGTTTGAAACCTTGAGAAGTGGAGGAAAACATCTTAAGAAAACAGATCGTGGTATTAACTTTCACCGCCCACCAACTTAGCTTCTAGGCATTCTTAATTCAACTTAACTTCTTAAGTTATTACCGTGCCAAGTTGTGGCCAAGTGTAGTTCACTCCCCGTTAGTTTTACCATGAGCTTTTGAGTGTTGAATTTTGGTTGCTATAACATTCACCTGATATAATTGTATGTCCAGGCAAATCCAATTATACGATAGCATTCATGAATTAGGCAATAGCATAATGAAGATGGATGGTTTTATTAGTAATTTTCCAGACTTCTAAAGCATCATGACAATTGAGTATTCGGTACTATTCCTTAGCTTTATTTTTATTATGTATTTATAAGACCACGCTCTCAGTATAGTGAATGATTTTCTGCCGATGGAGGTAAGCATACAGCGCCCTGAAGGGTATTACTGTATCAAATGCCACTGCCTACTTACTTAACATTTTTATTAATTAATCCTAGCACGGAAGTAGGGCTTTTTGTAGTAGATACCCACCTGGCTGGCTATCACTCCCAACAGCGCCGGATCTAGGATAGAGCGAGAGGAGCGGTCGCTGCAGGTACCAGGTGCCAAAGGACGTCTAAAAAAATAGCTAATTACATATCGGTAGGAACTATGCTTATCTCAAAGAAGCACGAGTGTTATATTTAGAGTTTCTTGTTTCAACTTCAATAAATTTTGATTTTTGTAATTAAAGTTATTTAACTAAACTGAAAATTGTTTAAATCGACTAAAGGGCGTCCAAAGACAATCTCACTCAACCGGCACGGGCTATATGGGCGGCGCTGACTTTCAAGTTAAAAATCTCATGCCATCTCATCCATATTCAATTCACCAAAAATAAATTAATTAAAAACATATCTTGTGGCAAGGTTGCACTATAGAAGAAAAAATCAATCCCGGACTATCACCATCACTACATAGTATAAAACAAAGTCGTTTTCTCCCTATATCCCTATGTATGCTTAAATCTTTAAAACTACGCAACGGATTTTGATGCGGTTATTTTTAATAGACGAAGAGTGATTCAAGAGGAAGTTTTTATGTATACATATGACATCCCACGGGAACGGGGGTAAAACCGCGGGGGACAGCTAGTAGACTATAATTTCTACTCTACGAACCCAGGAGATTGTCTAGTCTAAGTCAAAAGTAATATTATTAGTACACGGGATTGTTCGCTGACGCGGTGGTCATAACATGGTATTCCGCAGCGTGTGGGCGGTAGTTGGTTACATTTCGGTCTGTTGTATATTTTCTTAGAGCCGCGTATGGTACGCGAGCGTAAGGGAAAACAAAGGGTATCCACCGAACGAGACGACGACGGCTGCGTCCTGACCAAGCATCACTGTTTTTATCCTGACATTACCTATTTTTATATTTGTTATAATAATCTAAAACATAGCGTTGAAAGAGGTGCTACGTAGTCATACAATCTTGTCAAAATATTGTCTGTGACTAGAATAAAATTATGTTTTTACGGAACTATGAATTTATCTGAACTCTTGTTATGTTACTATACTACTATATATATATTTGAATAAACTGTTTATGTCCTACAGTCTCAAATATAAATTTTACTACCAATAAACATAAGTATTGTGGGTTAGATGAGTGTGTTCTTTTGTTTTAAATAGTGAAGGTTGCCAGGTCTTATTAGCCTCAAAAGTAACCTTCCGAATTGCTTTAACATGTCATAAAGGAGTCTTATACCAAAGTGCTTTTGAAATTCTGAAAACATTTTTGTGGAATAGCTGACTGAAAATTGCCTGAAACGAATATTACCACTTTATTTTCAGCGTAGCACTACGTCCATCAATACCTAGAGATTTAACTGACATAGCATTTATGTTGTTCATTTCATAGGTTTTTTTATAGGGTCAGTTTTGTTTGCTCTTGAGATTCTTTTTTATGTAACCAGATTGTCAAACAGGCAGACGGTGAACCCTTGGTAAGTGTTTATATTAATTTGCAACTTCTGCCAAAGAGTTAGTCAATTTCGACCATAATCTCACCGTGGTACGTATTATAATAATAATAATAATTTATTTTATTTATCTCCACAAATTATTTTATTTATTAGTGTCAGCTTGTTCATATAAATTTGCATGGTGATAGACAAAGCCTAGAAGAAACAGGTGAAGCTATGTAACTGGTAACGGATACAAGTCAAGTTCTCAAATCGAGGGATTGAGATGACTAGAGCCAAGCGAGTACTACAAAGCTTATCGCCGTGAAAAGACCATTTAAAACGTTGTTAGCAGTCAAACGATAACGAATGATCGATGTTTTTTAATTCTTTTTTGTGCGTGACCCCGTTCGCACCCGGCGAAGCTATCTCGAACCAGACATGTTATAAAACCTGCAATATTTTTTGTCCGTCATGTACGTTTTAACATCGAACACTGCACATGTGTTGCTTTGCTCTGGGTGTGATTTATACTTTGTTTACATCCGCCTGGCGAGGGTTAAACGTATACCTTAGCTTAGAATATCGCAAGGGTAGCGTTCAAAATCGGACCACACTGACATAATGTATTTTTAGCAAGATTAGACAAAATAAATTTATTCTTTAACAGAAAAGAAGTTCGCAGAAGAAATCACGCCTAGAATGGACTTCCCAATGTAATAATATTAATAGGCCACTTAGCTATCTTCCTAATATTATCTTATATTATTTATTTAGTAATACAAAAGATTGTTGTATGTGTGTGTGTATGTTTGCTACTATCTACTGAATGGAATATAGCTGCTAACTTAAGCACTCTTGAGAACGTGCGTAAAACCGCGGGTGGAAGCTGATATATGTATTAAGGAAATTAATATAATTGGTCCAGTGTTGGCATGAAATACATACTTTGTACGAAAGTACGACCGATGTCAGTATAGGCCAACAGTATTTTATATATTTTTTTACTTCGTTTTAGACGAGCTTCGATTTAGTCTCCATACCTACTTTACTACAACAGTAGGGCACCAAATGGAGCCTAGATGATGTAGATGTCAAAATGACCCTAAATTTGCTAGGCGAGATTTGTCCAGTTTTTAAATACCTACTTATCACAGATGTAGTAGAGCTCTTAGTGCAGTATTTGTCCGGGGAACTACCACATTACCATTTCCGCCGTAAATGAGTAGTGCACTTGTATTACTGTGTTTCTCTTAGAAAGATTAATTGAGAGTTAACAACATCGTCTCAAAGTCGCCGACACATTGGCAATTCCCCTGGTGTTGCCAATATTCATAGACCACTTACCATCAGGTGGGCCGTTCATCGGCTTACTTGACATAGAACAGAACTAGTACACTTTCAATAGATGAAGACATGACCATGATGAAGATTACTTAGTTCATACTGAAATGGATATGTGGTGATTAGCAGTTAGATGTCAATTGGAATTAAATATTCAGATTAAAGATAAAAGGTATCTACTAATAAGTGTTGATTTACCTACTATACCTACAATGTCTCATCCGCCTGTATGAGCGGCGCGAACAAAAAGCATTTTGAAAGATTTAAATTCACCCTAACACCTTTTAAGTTGCCGTCAGACGATAGTATTGTTTACGTCTCCCGTCCGTTAATGTATCCTGTACCATGCAAACGTACGTAGTGATAGAAGCACGTTTTGTATTGCTCGTGGTGTTGGGTTTTCACTCGTGTAGAGTATAATGTGGTTTCTGTGTAAGTGGAGATGGAACTGGTGTATAAAACTATTGATGTTTGTAAAATATAAAAACTAACATTGTAATTAAAGGTTGGGAAATACAAACTCATGGCGTACAATTCTGAATTATTCTTTACGGGCTAATGGCAGCGTGGTGGTAACCCTGATTATCACTCCACAGGTTATGGGTTCGATTCCTACCCTGAATAAATATTTGTGTGCATAAACATTTTTTTTGTACGTATATATGTAGTATATCAGTTAGTAAAAGCTATACTTAATTTGGGATCAGATTACCGATCAGGATATTTATTTATTATTATTTTTACTAAAACTCCAATAATGTAACGGTGTAAAAAATTACCTAAAATCCTTACATCGCGTGCGCTGCGAAAACTATTGATGATAGAAAGAACAAATAATGTAACATCCCTTGGTAGCACGGGTAAAATCGCGTGAGACGGCTATAATTAATAAAACACTAGGCTGGGTATATCAATTACTAAAAAGTGCTGGTAATACTGCCATAATATAACTTATTATAAGAGTTCAGTGTGACTTATGAACTTATTTGAATATGCTCCCTTACCAGTAAAATCAACATAGGGCTAAAAAACATGACTTCTTTTTCGATAATCTAAGGAAAATAGGTATTTGTGTGTAAGATATTGAGACGATCCGTTACTTACTCTCCAATAGATCAGTCGATACAAAACAACGTTATTTGTTGTGTTTTTGTTGGAAAAATGCCGAGACTTTGAACAAAACATATGCTCACTGATCGAGTAGCTAGCTTCTATTAGAAGCGATGTGCTTTTTTTGCTATCTACGAACATCATTGTTAGGTTTGGTTGATACTTAAGAAAACTATAATGAGTGCCTACGTTTTAGAATAGATTGGCATTATAAAATACATGTTTATTTACTTGCATTGATTTACTAGTAAATTATCCTTATCGGAAAAGCGAGTTTGAAAAATTTGAGACTAAAGTAAGTAGGCTAAACTGCCGAACAGATTTTGAAAAACAAATTACTAGAATACCAAGGTATAGTCAGCAATAAAAGGCGAACAGATCAATTTCGTTTTGTTAATGATCCCTAAAGTTGCTGACAGTATTCAGTGATTACGCTGGTAATCAGGCCATAAGTACCAAATACATCACGCAATCACGCTAATGGAAATTGAATCTTAAATCTCTTATCTCTACTCCTACTTTGATTTCGTTGAACTCAATCTCAGGACTTATTACGTTTTCTATCTAGAAATACTAGTGTATAGCAGAAATAAATGTGTTTTGGTTCCATGAAATCCATTTCTGGGGAACGTTTGCGGTGATGCTCAGTCGTGAATTGGTCAGCGTCATCGCTCGCATTCAACTGATGACGGATACAACCCACATGGCTGCGTCGTCATAAAATCTAATTTACTGCCACGCTAAAGTTTCGCACACGCCGCGTTTGCACTTTGCACCAGCCCTGCTTAAATCGTATTTATTTACACATGATTCTTAATACTACGTACAGGTGTATTTTTAACTACAAAGATAATGGTGAACACAAAGACTTGAAGCAAACTGACATTGAAATTGGACACTTATAACATGAGACATGCGAAATCTATTATGTACTAAGATGTATTTGTTTTTATGAAACCTCAGGTTCAATATACGATTCAAACTTACGACTTTTTTTATGGCACCTGGGATGATAATCAGGCAGACGGTCAACACCATGGGCACCATCAAAGCGCTGTCGATCCTGAAACGTGGAGTTGTTAAGTGTGTCTGTAATTTCATTAGTTTAATTTAACTGCTGCATTTGTCATCGCGCCGCCTCAGAAAATATTGACGCAAAAAAAATATGTACCAACATTTTAAACAATTTTTTATTTTAGGCACTGATGCTGTAATAATAATAGTATGTGGAATTCTTTAATAATACTATTAATGTGAATGTAAGTTTTTTTGTTACGATTTCACGCGAAATCTACTTAACCGATCATCATGAAACTTTGTACACATATTCTTGGAGGTATTAGAAATAACATAGGATACCTTTTGTGCCGGGAAAATCTTACATCCTTCAGGAACGCGGGTGAAACCGCGGGGGAGAGTTAGTACCTTTATATGTAGGTAGATACGTTAGTTGGTTGCTATAGTAAACTCTGCTTAATTTGGGATCATATAGCTATAGTGTGAAAGATGTCCCAAGATATTATTATTTATTGGAACCACGCGCGATAAGGATATCGCGCATTGTGAAAGGGGGCTAGACGGAAAAAAATCATACGAAATGTTGTAACGACACTTTTTTTCGAAATTTATATGATATGGTTTATTATTGGGTTTGTTTTTGTCATAATTTATTTAAAGGCTACATACAACATGTTTAAAATTCTGTTCCATTTATAAATTAGTAATTATTAGCACAGTCTTGATCTTTTATTGAAGACCTAATACTAAAGACGAGAGATTGCAAGTTTTTCTCAACACTGGACTTAAACTCAGCATTTTGGTCAATTCCAATGCGTATCTTCGTTCCATCCGGGTGTCCCTTGACACCTCTGTGTTCACCCCGCGGTTTCTCTAGCGTTCCCGAGGTATGTGACATTTTCCCGGCATAAAAAGTATCTTATTAGCTATTTCAGGGCATCTTCTATATATGTGCCATGTTTCATCCAAATCGTGTCGCAAATGTGTAACAAACATCCATACGTTCAAACTTTCGCATTTTTAATATTAGTAGGATTATTCCTTCTCTTTCTTAGTTTTAAGTAGGTATCATCATCCACAGCACTCCAAATTATCCCGAAGAGAGCGGGGTTTTGCCCTTTTGATTCAGTATGTCAAATAAATATTGTTTAGCGTTAATTTGAAACCTTTGTTGAGTAATATTTTGTCAAACGTACGTCATGTAACCTAAAAAATATCCCGTCATAAAACTAGTCAACTGTTACTCAAATAAAAAATATCTAAATTCTAACCATTTAATCGCGTGAAGGGCACTTATGAAAGTCAAGGTTACAGAAGCTACCACCGGTTCTGAACTCTGTAGCCTTCGATTAAGAAGAACCGTCAAGAAACTAAGCAAGGTTAAATTTTTCAATAAACTACTTGAAAATTTACACGCATTCATTAATTGCACTTCAGCGCTTGATTTTAACTGGAATACACACCACCACCACTATTTTATGATGATAAAAACTGTAAGTACCACCAAGGAAAAAAAATTAAGGTTTAAAAACTTTTGAAGATAACTTAAGTCACCAGACGGGCTTACTTCACTACTGGTAGTTATTAAGTTGTATTGGATAGAACTGCACCTGCATTAGTTTATATCACTCAAAATTCCATATAACTTAACAAAATCCCACTATAAAAGTTAGATTAAAAAGTGATTCCTTTAATAGACTGAAAAACTATCGTCAAATGAAACCAAATTCAGAATAACCTAAAATTATTCCTATTGCCATATAGATGGGGCGAATAGTAGCAAAAAGTTTCTATCGAAGTACCAAGGGTGCATAAACCGCAGGATGTTCTGTTGGAAAACAATATGTAGGTTATATATATATATCTATATCTTCTATATGAAGTTTGACCTAGTTAGTAGTAGTGCAGCGTTAACTGCTGTTCATTCACAACTAGTCCTATGTACACAATAACTTGGAACGTTGCTTTTTTACACGTTTTTATGAGCTTCATCTGTATGTTTGTTTGTATATTTGTATATTTGTAACCGACTCCTTTCGATGCGATTTTGACCCACTTTAAACGGTCAGATTTCATTCAAACTTTGTAGATTTATCGTGGACCGATGACAATTAAATATTTTAAAATGTTAGGCCTGTTACTCTTACTAGGATAATCAAGATTAGCGGTTTAACTAAAAAATACACATAACAGTTTAAAAAAAACTAAAAAGCATACTTTTATAGAAAATCCAACAAAAAATTGAAAATAATTTTAATAAATTTGAATTAAGAATAGTGTAAATAAGAAGTATTTTATTGTAAAAAAACGTGGGGTGCTATTTAAGATATTATCAAAATGATAATCCTTCTACTCATATCTGTCAATAAAATATTTATAACTCCATGCACCCCACGCTTTTGACCATAAAATACATTTTTTTCTTATTTTCTATTTTTTATTTGGTATCAATTTATTTTAGTACTAGAACCAATTTTCAACCGTGTTACATTACTATTACTATAATTTTCAACATTTTCCACCCTGAGTTAATGGTGGAGCCTAATTTCTTGTTTCATAGACGTATGAAAGACCAGTTGGCTTGGGGGTTAGCCACTCTGGCTGCCAAACCGAAGGTCGCGGGTTCGATTCCCACCCAGGACAAATATCTGTGTGCATGAACATGTCTGTTTGTTCTGTGTCTGGGTGTAAATACATTATATAAGTATAATATGTAATTAGAAAAAAAAACAGTAGGTATATTTTAGTATCTGTTATCTGGTTTCTATAATACAGGCTCTAATTAGTTTGGGATCAGATTGCCGTGTGTAAAGAATGTCCCAGGATATTTATTATTTATTATATTCTATCAATGTTTAAGCCCCTACATATTTTTATTTTATTCTAAGCTTTTATAGAGGTAGTAATAAATTGGAAATGGTATCGCAAACATATAAAACGTCATCTTCGTATACTTGTTACTCGACCGGGCAGGTCTTGTTTTACAAATCTAATTTAAGAGGTATGTTGAAATTTACTTCACACAATAAAATTTGCACAGCACTACTGGAACCAAGCTACTATAGCTTGGTTCACAGGGATAAAGAGAATAAACTCCTACATATCGTTTTAAATTATCAACTTTGTACTTCGGTACATACTCTCGTAAACCAGAATGGCAATATAAAATAAACATCATCACGTGATACGGTATCGCCGGTGCCTAAGATCTCGCAATTGCGATCTGCGTTTCATATAACAATGGCTAGATTGTAAAATGTCATCTGTCTCGCCGGCGCGTTTTGAAAACAACGTTATCTTGTTCTAATGTAAATAAAAACCTGAGAACAGTTGAGCTGAAAACATAATTTCATGGAGCTTTAGCTAATGGTAGGTAAAGCTCTATCATGTCTCCTATACGTCTGGTCTAAACAAATTTAGCCAGAACGATCGACACGCAAAAAAAAAAAAAAAAAAAGAAAAAAACAAGCCATACTCACTCCATATGATCGTACCTAAGTTAAGAATGCAGGATGTAGCTTATCTAATCCGACAAGTATTAAATACATTGTAACCTAGTTCATTGTAATCTAAGATGCCGATGTTTTCACATACGATCAAAGACAATACTTCCGAGCGTATGAGTCAGTCAGTTGTAATGAAATTTCACTAGACATGTTGACATGAAAGCTTTGTGATTTTTTTGAATAATTTTGGTTTTGTAATAATGGTCGGAAAATCAATTAAACTGGTGCTATAAAACATGTAATTGCACACCAAAAATTGAGGCGAAACCGTTAAAACCTCAAAGCAAACATTGCCAGCTCGTAAAAGGTGATGAATGGAGGGTTCAAGATCAGGCAATGCTCCATCGGGTGCGTGTGCGCAGCCGATCCGCGAGCGTGCCTCATCGCGCCTGCGCCATCTTGTGGGCGGAGCTTTAGTAACCATTCCATGACAGCGCATCTTCCTTTTGACTTTGTACTCCTCAATAATGAACGCGTGGGAAAGAGAGGGGTAGCTTTGAAAATTGGAGCATCTACCTATTTATCTGTCTGTATATGTGTGAGATCACCTGCTGATTTATTTTTAAATTCATAAAAGGCACAAAGGGATACTCCATTAAAGTCAAACAAGAATATGCCCCAGTTTTCGAAAACTTCGTAAAATATAATTCTGTGAAGTCATGTAAATAAGGGTGTATCTCATTATACTAGGTACTCATAATGTCACAGTCCCATTCAGCAGGATGCAATCGGATGTATGCGAGACATTTGTAGGCGATCATAAATATAGCAGCTGGATTGAAAATAGCTGAAAAAAAGTAGACTGCTGCGGCTAATGTTTTAAAGGCGAATAAAACTTCAGCAGACAATAACAAGCTTGAAGTTAAATGTACAATAGTGATAGTATTAATGTTTACTACAGAAGCGAGGCTTGTTTATAGCAGAGATCAGCAACCCGACGCGGACGCGGACGCGGGCGCATCCCGTCCCGTCACGCCGTCCGACCTCGTATTTATAGCTTCATTCGATAATAATGATTTATTTATTTATCATGACATACAAATTACGTCATTTTAGTATACCGATATACCGCTCTAAAGAAAAGACTATTTAGAAATTGATGGCTCCTAAATACTTTCGTAGCTTATTTGCTTCTCCATTCATAAATAAATAAGCGGGGCCGGCGATTTTACTATGTATTATATATACGAGTATAGTATTGTTTTTAGTTAAAGAACTTCCTCTTCAATGTACCAAGCACCACGAGATAAGTATGAAAATTCTGTTTGCTTGTCTAAAAATGTTAACTCTAAGTGACTTATTTTCGACAATAACCCTGTTATTGTCACTATAGGGCATGGCGTCCAGCAATCATCAGCTGTAGGTAACTTAGCAAATAATAATTTGCTATAGTAATATCCACTTCCTCTTCGCTTACTCCAGTTATATGGAGAATAAGGGAACGCTATTCACTCGATTTGTACATTCAATATAAAACCATAGCGACTTGTGATAGAGTGCAATATTCGATGATCGCTATCGTTTACACGAGTGTGAGTAAATAAATCCGGCAAGTTTAATGCAAAACTTTTGGTTTACGCTTTATGGTAAATATTTGGTGTACGTCGTATAACTGTTTTATAGTTCTAGTAAAATGTTTGGTTTAATTGTGCTAGGTCAAGAGCGGGCGTTCGACAGGCGTCCTTGCGACGGGTAAATATTATTGTCTAAGCGGGTTTTCCGCCGTTTGGTGTTAGTTTGTGGACGATACAGCTTTTGGAGTGCAACGGCTTCACTGCGCATGAGCTACGGCCACCACAGATCACTACCACCTGACCTACTCTATTGGACTCAGATACCTAAATAATTCAATATTGCATGTGCAGCTTAATCGATTTTAATTAGGCATTCCATGAGTTTTGAAGGTATTCGTCGCCACTCGCAGTCTGTAAAGCATCGTGACCAAGATAAGTCACCCTCCACTAGTGACAGTTTCCATATTTGAAATCATTGTTTCTATATTAAATCAGAAAGCTTTTGGATATTTTTTAAATATATGACAGGGATACATTTTGCAAATTGTATTTGGCAGTAAGTGCGTGGTAGAGGCGGCCGTGTGGGTGTGACGGTGTGGGGCGGCAGAGCAGCGGGGCGCGGCCCTGGGCGGCGCGGACGCTGGCGACGCGCTGTGGGCGGCGCGCGCGCACTGCTCGATAGCTCGCGCTCCGACGCGCACGCGCACGTGCACGCATGAAGACCGAAGAGCAAACCACCGAGGAGGCGGCGCGCCGCGCGCCAGCCACGCGCCGCCAAGAAAAACCACCCTTCTCCTACATCGCCCTCATCGTCATGGCGATTAGACACTCGCCGAACAAAAGACTTACGCTCAGCGAAATTTACGCGTTTCTCCAGCAACAGTTTCCGTTCTTCCGCAGCTCTTACCAGGGCTGGAAGAACTCGGTTCGTCACAACTTAAGCCTGAACGAGTGCTTTGTGAAATTGCCCAAGGGGCTGGGTCGACCGGGGAAGGGTCACTATTGGACGATCGATCCTTCTTCCGAGTTCATGTTCGAAGAAGGGTCGTTTAGACGGCGACCTCGTGGGTTTCGTAGAAAGTGTCAAGCGTTGAAGCCTCAGTTTGGTGGCGGTGGTTACCTGTGCGGTGGCGGGGTTGCCGCGCTGCCTCCTTCGCAGCCGAGCGGCTACGAGCTGGGCAACGGTGGTGGGCCGGGGGCGAGCAGCGCGGCCTCCATCGACTACGGAGCCTGTGCTTACTCGCACACTAGCTCTGCGAGCCAGCAGCTAGCGTACGGTGGAGAGTACTGTGCGTACGGCTCGATGGGTGAGCGAGATTGGCCGCTGGCTTATGGAGCAGTAGACCCCGGCTACCGACCGCCGCCTACCTCACCACCGCCGCACCACGATATGCCAGATCTCATACCCAATTACCAGTATGCCGTCGCTAACGAACATGGTAAGTGTTTTTTATTTTAGGTCTTCGTAAATAGGAATTTCCTTTGCTTACTCTCTGGATTTCCTACTTACCTTGTCAGCAATCCTGAAAAGCTTCAGAATCTTAACACAATTTGTTCGTATTTGATTCAGTTTTACCTTTATATTTGTTGTACCTTTATTAAGTCTATAGTTTTAATTAACAAGTTAGTTTAAAGTACTTTACCCAAGTCAAGTTAGTAAATCACATATCTGTGAAAATGTCCTCAAAGGCTTTGAGCAACTTTTTGAAGTAGGTATTACTGAATCGGCTGTTATTTTATGCCACGAAAGCATATTACTTCCTCGTGCTACTTCACTGTTATTACCAATGGTACACTCTATCATAAGCTACGGATCATCATCATAGCATTCACTACGACTTAAAAATCACAAAAGTATTAAACAGGTTGGATAATGTTTAATAACTATTTATATTACTCTGAATAATAACAGTATAGGTATAATGCAGTTATCTATATATATGAAAATGAATCCCTATTTCCCTTGGTCACGACATCACGCATGGACGGCTGGATCGATATCGCAAATTCTTTTTTTGTTGTGTTTATTATTGTCAGGAAAAGGTTCATATGAATGAATAAATAGAAAATTTAAGAAAAGTCCACGATTTTATGAGCGCTTTTGACAATGTAAACTTTTTTTATGCAACCTGACTGACATTATTGTCAGTTGGCGAGATTGACAGAATGCCAACTATCTGTAGCACCTATGGAACACAGACCTAGCTGCAAATATCGTTTAAAATAGAGGTGGCGGTCGGAATTATATCCATAAAGTAATTAATTTATAATTTCTTAGTGCACATTTCACGGTCGATTCAATCGGAAGGTTCGAATTCAATGTTCATAGTTCAGCCGGACAACGTCTGTCGGGTCAGCTAGTGGTGAATAAAAACCGTGATATGACCCCAGTTATTTTTAGGTCAAAAATGTGACGATTTGACAATTCTATAGAATCGATTAAAATTCTATTAGTACTTTCTTACTTTTCATAGCAGAATATAGACCCTTTTATAAATAATCATAATAAAAATATATCCTTAAATAATTGGTATTGTCATTATTCTCCATTATCATGAAATCCCACGTCAGACGATTTTGATCCGTTTGTAACCAGCTATAAGATTCAAGTAAGAGGTAGACCCGTACACCACTGTCTTTTCAGTGAAGGTAGACTTGATTTGCTCCTGAAGTCAACATTCAAAGTTTGTAAAGTCCACTTATCCGCACCATGGTCTTAATACCTATGTCCCTAGGGTTTGCTGCATATGTACTAAATACTGTATTTCCCAAAATTTATCAACAAATAATATTTCAGTAAAGTGGAAACTCTTTTAATAGGTAGACTGCATACTTCACACACTTAAAAGTCATTTATCTCACACTAATCAGGAACAAATCTCTAAGAACAGCCCACTTGAGACAGGGTGTCGACGGGTAGGGGTTATACGTGCCTACTGTTGAATCTGGATGTTGTCAAAGTTTTCAAGTGCTTGCAAACCGCTACTTAGTTTGCGCAGTTATCAGCGAGTTAGCAGCGTCTGCATTATTTTTTTATCAGTTGTTTTTAATTGTTGTGTTAAAGGTACCATTTTCGGTGCTAATTAATGCTGGGGATAATTAAACACATTTCTAGAAACTACTATATTTACTACTAGAACTGACGGCCGATGGGGCAGAAAGGTTCTCGAATGGAGGCCATGTACCGGCAAGCGCAGCTTGGGACGTCCACCCACAAGGTGGACAGACGACCTTATAAATGTGGCAGGAAGCCGCTGGATGCAGGTCGCTTCCAACCGGCCAATCTGGAAGTCATTGGGGGAGGCCTATGTTCAGTGGATGTCCTACGGCTGAAATGATGATGATGATGACTATATTTACTACAGTACAATTGAAATGAACATTTTAGTATGTGAATATCATATTTTATTTAATCTAAAGATTATATAATGCATTATCTAAATTATACGTTAATATTACTTATATTCTTACGATATGGATAATAGTACATTACGATACAAGTGTTTAATGTTAGTGATTACCGCTGAGGCGCCATTGAGACCCGAGCCGTTAGGTGAGGGTCTTAAGAGAGCCGAGGACGGTAATCATCAATATACACGTGTATCATACGACGTTTTTCAACACACTTGTGAAGAAAATAATACTAAATAACTATAATTTCAACAGTGAAAACGAGTTGTGAAAAATTTTTCGCAATGGCGGGCAAAATTTATCAGTTTTCCTATGCGCGCGCATCTAACAATGGTGATCGGTCATAGACAAAAAGAATAAGGTTTCTTTTTTTTGGCTTTTCGCGGATTAGCGTTTTAGCCACGTACAAAATGAGGGATTCAAAGTTTTCTTTATTACAGAGAAAACAAAAGTTATATCTGAGTGAAAGTGTTATTTATTAAAAACGTACAAGGTAAAATTATCTATTTAAATACGAAGTTGCATGAAATGAGCAACCAATAGGTAGGTACATTAATTTTATGTACTATTGATCACGATCTTTTTTGTTTTTTTTTGTATCGAAACTTTTTTAAGAACAAACACCAATAAAATAAAAAAAACCCTATAACTCACTTGTGAATAAAATGCTAAAGTCACAATTTGATTACAGGCGTCAATATGTGCCTAATTACGGTGAAATTAGCGCCATTTTATGAGCAAGTGTGTTGTAAAGTAAATAAATATGACATGTGAACTAGTTTAGTTGGGTATTATTCTATAACCCTTTAATAATAAAATCTAGTTTTGACCTCGCGGCTTCACTCAAACTGAAATAGCCAGGTATATAAGTACCTACTCGAGAACTAGAACCCGTCAGATTCATAACCGGCCAACTTGACATAAAAAAAAAAACATTAAGTACTAACTACTTAGTCATATAATGCTTTTCAGGAATAAAAAGATATACTATGTGGTAATCCAGATATTCCATTTTGTGTCCAAATCTGTAGACCCATTTTATCAAGATCAAGATCAAATGACATTACAGACTTTCATAACCCCCTAATATAATAAATTTCATAACTTCCAATCTACATTAAATAAGGTAGCGAAGTTTGTTAATGGAAAGATATTTGCTTGAATATTTGTATAGTTTGTTAACTAAAAATGCTGCCATTAGGTATAGAGCCGTTATAGTGTAATTTCTAATTTCCGTATTAATTCAAGCTCTGTACACACATTCCAGGTGCTTTCTAAGACAAAGGAAGTTGTGAAAACTTTTGTTATATCCGCCGGTCGGACGAAACTTTTCCTTGATTGTCGAACAAATAAATAAACTTGAAACAAATAACCACTGACGCACTGATAAAAGTGAATTTCATATCATAAATGGTTTACCCTTGTCTTACAGGTATATTGCACTCCTCGTTTAGCTATCAACCACCTAAATAACTTTAAAACCGCAACAATGATCGTAAACTAGATATCCCAAAATTCCGTAAGTTAAGTTTTTAACGTAGTAGAGTTCATGAAGCCTAGGACATACATCCGCCCTCTTCTCTGCTATCTGCAATACTAACATGAGACCTAATATCTCTCGACTGTATTAATTTTTATACGTTAGCTATGTGTAGCATGAAAATAGCTGAATGTCGAGTCTGCGCATTGGTTCCCATCAATTGCGGGGTGCAAAGTATTGACGGAATAAGTTCGAAGCCTGTTCGGCTACCAGGAGAACATAACTAACGTAGAACCATGACAAAGCTTCAAATTTTAGTTCATTCAAACTTTTTACGGAACTTCATGAAGTCTAGAACTTATGAATATACATCGCTTGAGCCTACATAGTGCTATAAAATAAATAAAGTTTAAATAAAGCGTTGGGAAAAGTGAAACAATTGTTCTTAATTTATCTGATATTTAAAGCTTATTATTTAAAGTTATGACTGATGTTTAAATCATTCCAACTGAAAAGAGTTTTATCTTATTATACACAAAGACAAAACCACTTACAACTACGTTTTTACTCGAAATTTTGAGACTAATATTTAATGAACAGCAAATCTGATTTTCTAAATCTATCTTAAGAACTAGAAAAAAATCCGAAAACCTGAATATTTTCAAGTTGCTCGTCTAGGGGTCGATAGAGGTAATCCACAATGATTTTCTACACTGATAAAAGTTAACCATATAGACAGAGACCACACTACTAATCTGCCATAGTTGTTCATCGAGAATAATAGGCGACAAAAATATAAATAATAAAAAGTAGTACATTCAGAACTATTGTGAACTTGCTGTTTCTAGCCGGTCGATCGCATTTAAAGTGAATTTTATATTTAATTACATCGAAGTTTTGATATGGCTTCTAAACTTTCCAATGGAGTGTACGTAATCAGTTGGAACAACATGAAGTAAGCTAGAGACTGGTCAAAGTTTGATATGAATCACCAGGCTGACATAAAACATGAAGAGCTTGCAATAAACTATGCAAACTTTGTTTAATGGTTCAATCTGGTGAAATAACTTAAGTTTAATAATTATTACAATGACATTTAAGTTTTAAGGTAATAATCACCAATTAAAACTATTCCAACTTTCTTTGATGATTACATCGAAAAGTTCCGAGCTGCGTGCGTTGAAATTTCACTTTCAATGTGCGCATAGTTGCAGTATTGATTTTTTTCACTCCCTCCGCCTACCAGTACTTGAATCTATACATCGAGATGGGTTAGGTAGCCTAGATGTGTAAAACACCTTCTTTCGGGTACTGGGAGCCGGGTCTTCAACATGCACTGTTATGCATTTTCTGATGCATTAGAAGCTCGCGATGTTCTTGACATGACTTACACAGTTAACTGGAAAGGGGTCTCTCAACACTTGCTTTGCATTTTAGTGTAGAAAAGTTTGATCATAAGGAATTTAATGAAATATTTTATTTTATTTTTTATAGTGATATGTTGATAATAATTATAATTATTATTTTGATACCCTATTTAATATTATTATACATATACAAAATGCATTATGTGATTATAAATCACACTGAACGATATGATATTTTCTTAAATCGAATGAAGATTTCACCATTTGCAAAATGGTAGTATTAATTAGTAATATTTCATTTTTTTTTATTTCGACTGGGTAAAGCATTCGTCTGAAGCTTTAATTATCTGCACTGCCGTCAGTAGCCGGTGCATGCAATTCCGGTGAGTGCTAAAATGAGCTTTATTCCATCTAAATAAGGTATATTAAAATATTCAAAACCTCTACCCGATGTCTGCTTCCCTAGTGCTCTATGGCGGAATATAGCCATTCAATTGCCGCATCCATCGGGTATGCAATTTCTGTGAGTGCTGAAATGAACTTTACTTGCATCTGAATAAGGTCTAATCAAATATTCAATACCTCTCCCTGCTATCTGCTTCCCTGGTATTCGATGGCTGAATAGGGCTGAAATAGCCATCGTTTCAGCAACCTAGTCAGAAAATTGTTATATCTGCAGCTGAACACGCATTCTATAAACAAGTAGGTGCAAATCCCATGGAAACAAGATTAAAATTTGTATCTTACATTGATTTAATGAAATAAAATTAGATTGAAAGAAATAAAAATAGCTGACTGCTGTTTTAATTTAAATATGTGATGTCACAGTAGAGGGAAGGGGGTCTAACAAATGTGTCCATCTGTAACAAGGACGGGGGTGGGACCAAAAATCATAGGATTCGTGTAACGTAATTTAGGGTTAACCTAGAGGTCAGGTCACACAATACAACAAAAAAAATTACCGTTTTTCGTTAAAAAAAATCCCCGTAATACATGAATTGTCGCATTTTATTTCAACCAAAGTACTTAGCGACGTAATCGATATAAAAATAATTTCATGCGAATCTTTTTATAATTTTAATTAAAATATTTAAAAATAAAAAAGTATGCCGTATACATTCCGGCAGCATTAGTTTGGTTCTAAACTATATCGCACCCTCAGAACGATAGGGGCTTAACTCAAAAAATCACTTTTGGCACTTCTCTGATTGGGTCAGTTTCGCACTGAGCGGGGAGGGTGGGAAGTCCCGGTGTTAAAGAAGCTGAAGCATCGGTATGCATATTCTTTCATTAAATAGGCTATGTTTTACTGTTCATCGGATAAAGGGTACTTTGTTTAGTCTCTCTATGATCGTAACTCCATTTCGCAAAATTTTGAGTTAAACTCTTATCGTACTGAGGGTGCGATATGTTGACCAATGATTTTCGTCAGCCTCAAACCGTCACATCCGTTTCAAAAATGGTAACGCCAATACTTTTTACCCTCTCATGGTCCGCCCACAGAAATTGCACTTCAAAAAATTATAATAGGTTTATACCTATAAAGTACGAATAAAAGAAGTCAATGTATCATATAAATTTGATATTTGTTACAAAATAAAATACGCAGGTTAGAAAACAACAGAAGGCAGGAGGTCGCGTCATGAAAAAGATTGAAAAAGACTGGATTATGTTAAGATTATTCAGTAATTAATTCAAATGTCATTTTTAAATTTCTTTGATAAAATGCTAAAAACGGATTGCCTTTGTTATAATTAAACGAAACATTAATTAATCATCACGTATTTTGATATAGTTTATTATACTTTTTTTTTGCATTATTTGTAATAATTATTCCATGTTTGTTGAAATATAGAGCATGCATAGACTTCGCGGCCAGGGGAAAAGCCATAAAGTAAGAGAAAATATTTTTCAGTGCTATATATTTTTCTGATCATGGCGTTTTTTTGAATGTTACAAGCATATTACAAAACCTAATGGAAGCTTTAATTTTTCACAACACGTAATCGCTTAAAATGTATAGACCATCAATTTACGAATTTTGTTTTGTAATGTAACCTCACTACATAGTATAAAACAAAGTCGCTTTCTCTGTCCCGATATCCCCATGTATGCTTAAATCTTTAAAACTACTCAACGGATTTTGAAGCGGTTTTTTTTTATAGATAGGGTGATTGAAGAGGAAGGTTTATATGTATTAGTATCTACATTGCACCTGAGCGAAGCCGGGGCGGGTCGCTAGTACCTAATAAAGCAATAAAAATAAAACATCGGGTTGCACTCCGGGAGTGGCAGAAGTGAATAGAATACTTGAACAAAACGTTGTGCATTTTACCGTCTTACGAATTTTCGGTCAGGTCACTTGTCCTGACGCGAATTAAGTATTTTATACCCATCCCAAGAAAAGTGCTCAACGCAGCTAAAGAAGTTTTCACTTCAAATAATATTGATTTAAGAGACAAGAACGTACAAATATAGATTAAAACCTGCCAGAACGATAAATTAATAATTTAAAAAATTAAATATATGTATATTATAATTTAGAATGTTGTTATGATTTCAATAGGTGATAAAAAATATTTTGTGACGTAAATTACTAATAATAATTTCGAGTTGAAAAGTTCTTTATCGCACAATCGGGTCTCAAACGTGCGCAGAGGCGATGGCAATATCTATCTATATATCTATCTATCTACCTTTAAACGAGCAATTCCAACGATTTTCATGAAATTTAGTAGGCAGGGGTTTTCGGGGGCGATAAATCGATCTTGCTAGGATTCATTTTCAGAAAATGTCGTTTTATCCGTGTTTTCAATGATCAACTTTATCGATAAAATTGAGTTAAACATAACCTGAAAAAAAAATGACTTCTTGACATTAACTGTTTTAACGACACAACAACATTAAAGCTTCTCCAGTAGATGGCGTTGTTTAGCAACACTAAGCCAATAATCAACTTTACATAATTTACCAAATAAAATAGCAAAGCTCGGGCATCCAGGCATTGATCTTAAATCGCGGAGTTAGACTATGTTCTTATTAAAGACTAGCTGCGCCCTGCGGCTTTGCCCGTTTTCAATCCAATTCCTCTTGAATTACTCTATGTTGAAAACTGCATTAAAATCCGTTGCACAGTTTACGATTCTATAATGGACATACAGACAAACATTCGTTTTTATATATATAGATAAATCGACACCTAATTCGATTGGTGTTAAAATAACCAAAACAGCTTTCTTTGATAATTATTACGTCACCGTTTAAACAAATTTATTTACCTCTTTTAGTTAGCAGTTTTATTCTAGTATCGAGCGGTCTATAAAAAGAGACATCGAAATATAAGCTGTTTGGGAAAAATCTCTTTGAAACATTCATCTTCACATGAATTGCCAATTTATAATAGCGTCAAAAGATAAAGCGAGTACATAGACGGATAATAAATACTGTCCGTACAAAGCCGGTGCCCAGGGCCGGATAATCGACGATTTATTGCCCCCATGTGCACATCGGCCCGTTTCTCAGAAGCACCAACACTCCCTTACGACGGCCATAAAAGCTGTGGTAACATGTGCAATGGCAGCGCCTGCATCACTCGATCGGTTCTGTTCTGATGCCCGTGTGCTTTCAGAGTTGAGCCATGAAGATAGCAATTGATCTGCTTATCTTATTTATGCACATATTCGAATTTAGATATTTTGGTATGTGACTGTTTTGTCGCAAATTAAAAAAAAATATCTATTGCTCGACTTATAGAAATTACATAAACTAATATTATAAAGAAGTGTTTGCTAACAAATATTTCAATACAAATCGGCACAACAAGGAATAATAGGCCGTTTTTATCCCCGGGAAAAAATGTATGCCTCGGGAACGTGGGTTAAAGGTAGTAAGTAATATTTAAATATACTGTCAGATTGGTTTACAATTGACGAAGCCGCTAAGAGTGACCTTTATAATTGCCTCAAAAAACGGTTCTCACACGAGTATTACATTGTTTTTCTTTAGTTTCATCTTAATTGTTGAATCAGCGTTAAATGAGTATTCAGTACATCGTGCTTGTATATGGATTAGCAATCACAATTTGACCTTGTTTGTTCATTTTTGTCATGTATGTGGTCAGGCTTTCCTACCCAATGAGTCGTAGTATTGTATTAAGTACCAATTAAACTTCACCAATGATGTATATTAACAATTTACGTCGAGTCGAAGTCATATGAAGCTTAATCACGTAAAGCACAGTGCCTAAAATAACATTTCATGCACCCGTGTTGCTTATGATTGCAAGAATAAGCGTTTCAGGAAATCGCTCCGCCTTTCATATCGCTTACTAAATAGCCTGATGGTAATTACTACCATCAACCAGAATTTACTGGTGCCTGGTGCCGGAACGCTCGTCCGTCCGGCATTTTCGCGAGATTCAGCAGCCGACGTGGCTTTCCTTCATTTGATGAAAAACATTCACTTACAGTAGAATACGGTACATACATATGGTGAAAAAATTGTTTGCGAATTTACGTAGACACCATGTTATTGATTTCACTATGTACCTACTTACATAGTAACTAAAAGTAATGGTTAATATTTTTCTATACTGTTAAATAATTTTCAGTATTGTCAGTTCTGGAATGCCCTTCTGCTACTAATAATGAAATGTAGTGGAAGACTATCTTAAATTTCATTGTTCTGTAAATAAACAGGTATTCAACTAACAGCAAAATACGTGTACAATTTCTCTTCTTCTAATCAAATAACTATGTCATTGCAAAATTCGAAGCCCAGTTAGTCAGCCATTGAACCAACATACTTACTACGAAATCGTTTTAATAAAATATAATGTTAGGTCCGTAAGCGAGGCCCGAGGGCGAATGAGAGCATAGTTTGATGTATTTCAGTGTACGTTCAGATAATGGCATTAGTTACGTACGCGTTGGGTATACGCCACACCGCGCCGCGCCGCGCCGCGCGCCCTGCCCGATGACTTCGGCCAGCGCCAACGCTGCGCACGCGCAACCAGCGAGTATGATGTGTTTACACAAACGCCCGTTTGTTCTAACCGTTTGATCTTTATAAATGCAATAGGTATTTCCAGAATATCGCTGTCGGAGGAACTCTAACGTTCGCTTTAATAAAAAAAATGGAGAATGATTTTTAAGAACGACAACCTTGATGTTCTGTTTATTCTCGACTATAGGTGCTCCGTCTATGAGCATTTTTTTTGATATAATATACTGACGTATGTTTGAAATCTTAAATTTAGATGGGAATTTTAAATTGACGCCATCCCTTTTTATGGTAAATGAGTAAGATCCCTGCGGTGCATTTTCAATCAGCACATTCGCAGCAAGTGTTTTCAATTCAAAAACATCATTTTTATGAAATATTTTAAAGTATGGATAATTTTGGTCGTGGTTTTTCCATGTCCCTCATAATCACTAAATTTAAAATAGTCAATTAGAAACTTTAACGTTGTAATTCTGTTAAACAAAATGTCTGATTGTTCTTCATGAACGGTTAAATGCATAAAATGATGTATCATTATAAATGTAGCAACCCGCATTGCAATGCGAAATATTTTCTTTGCTAAGAAATTAACGGTGCTACGGGATTCGTAAGCTTTCATAGAGCCAGTATTGTTAACCAAATTATTATAAATCTCTTTTGTGTATAAAAATAAATAACAACGGAACATCTCTATAGTTTATCTAATTCCAAATTGAAATACTTTACCTATATAGCAGACCATAGGGCATGTTATATTTGTCATGGGTAGCTCATGGGTAACCGAACTACCTATGGCGTGTCAGTCAGAGTAGATACCTTAGACCAGTAGGGTGGTGAGATTACCACATGCCCGTCAATATTATTATTTTATTAAATAGATAGGCAAAATAGTGGAATACCATTTTCTCTTCTGTTTATGAATCGTTATGGTTTTGTATTTCTCACATTTTTTTTCTTTTTTTAGACATGCAAATTCATATATATTTTATGATTATTGTCTTTCGACTAGTGGGTGAACACTAGGTATAATAAAGCGATGTTAACAGACTGTAACAATTAAAAAAGAATAGCCGCAAATAATATCATGAGCATGAAATTGATGGGTGATTTTAAAACGGCATAGTGCATTACGTAGTGCGTGTATCTATCAATGCTGATATTATTGTTCTGGCGGCGGTTATTAATTATAGCACATCGCATTAACTCTGATTACTTTTTTCGTCAGAATACATTAGCTATTCAAAGATTTCCCTGACGGATTCTTTTTGTATTGATATTTTAGAACGGTATGCTATAGTTTTATCGTGAATTATTTCGATTTTTCCATCAAGTTTTGGAGGCACTAAACAGTTCATAGAATGATTAATTTAAAAAATGTTATGTACTATTGACCAATTATACAAAGGAATTAATAATTTAAAATAATACCTGAAATTCTGTTTGTTTTCTAAACTAATAACAATAATCACAATACACTTTTCCTGGTCCAATTACTCCTAGCAGTACAGTAAACTATATACGACTAACTGTCCCCCGCGGTTTTACCCCCGATCGACGGATGTAACATTTTCCCGGCACAAAAAGCATCATATGTTCATGTTATTCCAGGGCATTTTCTATACATTGGCACATTGGCACCTTAAGTAGTTTTTGCGAGAAAGAGGAACACACATCCATACATAAAACAATTTTAATAATTTTTTAATATTTCGGCAACAGGTTATTAAAAATAACCCGCTGATTATTTTAAATTTATTATACTGTATATAGGTATCAAATGCTGTAAAAATGGGGGCGTTTTGGGAAAAAATTTGGAAAGCTAACCAAGTTTTTCCTATTAATATCAGATGAGTAAGTTGTTGGGTGCGAGAAACATAAAGACAAGTTACCTTAAAATTTCCTAACCATTTTTAAGGCCATGTTAGCTCGTTAGTAGTAGCGCTCTTACGTTAATTGCCGTGGCGTTCGTAGGTTCAAACTTCAATAAGCTTGGATAAGAGGTATTTGTGAGGAAACCATGGAACGGTTACTTTGAAGGGTCATTTTGGAAGACCTTAGGCTCTTAACCATGTTTAAAATCAGTCACCATCACTTCTAAACTCATTTTTCCTTAATATTATTGACTATGATTCGAAGTTAAATTTAAGCCGTAAAATACCGCTTTAAAAAGTACTACAGATTACTTATCCTCGAGCTGTAACTCCTGTAAACCATGTAAAAATAGACGGTGTAATTGACACAGATCAATGCCGTTTCGGACGATGCGTGCGGTCCAACGAAATCAATACGTGCGCTTGCTTCCCTTCGACTAAACCCAAGACGCAGTGAGGGATCTTCTCTAAGATATGCTATGATTTTTAAATATATTATACAAACAGTTTGGTGGGTAGAAAATATATTTCGTTTCACGCATTGACTTATTTTTGTTATTTTTAAGATCTCATAAAGTTTTAATGTCATTTGTCATTTAATTGTTTATTAAATAATTGATTAGTAATTTTTTTTATACTACCAAGGCGACGAACTAGGACACAGCCTGCCTGATGGTAAGTCGTTGCCCTAGTCTAAGGGCGCTTTCAACATCGGTAGTGTGCCTCCGTAAGGTAATCCTGGAAGACGCGATAATGTTTCGTCGCAGCCTCTATGCTCTGTCTCACTCGTTTAACATTTTAATAAATTAAATTAATTTTCGTTTTCGGTAGCGTTGCATAACATATTGTAATTTAATTCTTGTTTATGGTAAGTCCACTGAACAGCACAAAATATTTAAATACTGTAAAATAACGAACTTCATTGGAAACAGACGTAAATATTATTGTGGCTGATCCCTCTCACAGTGTCCCTGAAAAGAAATGATTCGAGCACCGCTACTGTAAACATTTAAACCAAAATGTTGAAAAAACCGTTCTTACATTCCTTTAGCGCCATTTGCTGGAACGCATGGAAATATCTTACCCTTTCACATGTCAATTGTTGACCTTTGTTTACTTTATTTTTTTTGAGGATTCAAATATAGAATACTGTAAAAAAAATGTGGTTCGGTAATTTTTTATATCCTTTATCGGTTCTCGTTTTGCGTAAAAGATTTTGTTTGAACAGCTGCCATTTTTGTGTTTATACTTATGTGAATAATATGCGCAGTACTTAGCGGTGGTAAAGACGTTGCACTTGTAACACAGTAGGTACACAACGGCCTTCGCATCTACTATAAACTTGTCAGGAGAAGACTCTTAAAATATTAGTTGCTAACAATTTTTACAAAGTACCTACACGATTTGAAGAGATTAGACGCTGAGATGAGATACTCAGTTGTCACGTTTATACGGTTATCTTGTCGCTGAATAAATGACTGATTTATTTTTATATGAAATAGCTAACTTCCGCCCCGCTGTTTTACTCATGTTGCTCGTATCCATCGCTCGTGATCCCATAGGCGACGTGCATGCAAAATAAATATATGACTATAAATCTCTATTATTTTTACCTTTTTTTTACACCACATTGGCCGACAACCAGGCAGACTGTCCACCTGATGGTAAGTAGTCACCGCCATCTATGGATATTTGCAACACCAGGAGTATTGCCAATGCGTTGAAGTTGTTAAGTCTCATGTGCCTGTAATTTCACCGGGCTCACCTGCCTTTCTAACTAACATACAAGTGCACTACTGCTTCACGGTGGCAATGATTAAGGCGGTAGTACTTCCCGGACGAACTTTAAAGCACTAAACGCACTATGAGCCTCTCTTGAACCTAAACATATATGACAATATAACCTTTTCTGCAAGATTAATAAAGTTGATAATATTGTATGAAATTCTTAAACCAAATTATTTTACTTTTCACATTCATGTCGCAATATAAACATCATAAATAATGAAAACATACTTTTTTACCCAAGTTGTTTCTTGAAATTTATCATTACGTTGTTATCGATGCGACTGTATCCTACATGACAAACCGTTGTTTAGTCATCTCGCAGTTGTGGGTTCGAATCCTACAATGAGGGATCTACTACGAAAGAAATCACCATGCGCCACTTACAGTACCTTCGTAAAAAAGAAAAAACAATACGAACATATCGTTTAACTTAAAGTTAAATAATAATAAATAAACTTCACGAAAATCTGTAAATTGTCGGTTGATAGTAAAATAACCATTCTTGCACTGAAATCATTGATATTAAATTCATTATTTTGCTTCATCTAGGGAGGATCGAAGGCGCAATACCAGAATATCTCCAAACTTATTCAACGTCTGTGACCTGAATTCGCTCTTACCCAAGCATTGGTATTAAATCCAGGTATTATTGAATCCCAGTTAGCCGTTCGCGAATTGAATGTCAAAGTAATCCGAAGTAGGTTCCTCATTTTTTAGATTTAATTTCGAGAAGATAATATGCTATAGGAGAGTACGTACCTGTAACTCTTTATTTACGCTTTCCAAATACGTGAATATTCCATTATTTATATTGTTGTGGTAAATTATACTTTTATATATTTTATTATTATCATATTTTTTATGCTGAAACCCCATTGATTTTGAAAATATAGTTTAGTTTCAACTCGGATTATTTTGATGTAAATATATTTTTCTGGATTATTGCGTCCTCGTGAATCCTTAATGCCAAATAAATTTATTTTTTAATAAATAATACACAATAATCGTGTTAAAAATAAATAATTCACAGTAACATAGCTACGTCGTAAATGAGCGTAATTAGGGTGAAACATGCACGGGCTGATATAAAATGAATAATCTCGTTTTATTGCTTCAGTGACATAAAAATATTTTCATTACCATCGTAAATTTCCGGCATTCAGGATTCACATAATTCGCTGGCGAAAATTATTTTATGAATTATTGCTTTTTTTTCATTCCATGTGCAATTGCTGTGCGACTTATGCGAATTCTTTTTCTGTTTAACATTCACATCAAAACAATTATGACCGGAAGAACAGTAAAATTCGTTCCCTACCTGAGTTTGGCTTTTATATTCCAATAAATCTATAGTTAAACGGTTGAAGTAATTTAATTTGGTGTGGTGAGAGCTATGGTGCGCCGGCGCATGTCTCTCGTCGGCTGCCAACTTGAGAGCAATTTATCCTATCGCCGAGGCCCTCTGGCTGGCGATGGCGTGATCTACGAGCTCTAAAAAGTGATGACAAGCTCCCGTCATGGCATAAGAAACGTTAGTGGAGAGTATTACTCGAGTGGCCACCGATTTTTTTTCGTATTCAATTGCATAACTAATTTAGCTTAATTTCTGGGACATAAAACAAGTTCTCCTTTCGGTAGCACATTTTTTCACGTGCAAGTGATGAACAGATTAACCACATGGCGCGCAGAGCGCTGGCAGTTGGATTTTATTCCGAAAACCGACCAATCGGTGTCTGTTTTGTTTAAGTTATGGCGTTTAGGTACAACTACACGTGGTCGACAACAGACGAGCTACAGGCGGAGCGAGCCGAGCCGCGGTGTGAACTTGGCGAGCAATTATAGCCCAGTTTCTAATATTTTATCTCATGTGTGCTGTTAGTGTTCACGTCTACACTTATTACATCAACCGGTTGTCTGTGCAGCGTGCTGGTGTGAAGATTAAACACATTTTGGGGGCATTTCAGACGGATTCAATCTATCCCAATGAAAAACTCTTTCTTTATTCAATTCGCGCTCACATACCAGGATGTTCAATATTTTGTTCCAGAATTTTGTTACTTTTATGGAAGTTGAACTTTGGTAAACAAGGGATATTTTGTATGGAACAAAAGTTTCTTATGTGTAATCCAGATTATTAACTATCTGTTCGTTAGGTTTTATCCGAAAAAATAACAAACATGCATCCATTCATTCACTCAGCCTCACTAACTTTCGCATTTGTACTATATATATTGCAAATAGGGTCATTTATTAGCTTCAGCAAGTGTTCGACCGTATTTTTCTAAAACACTCAATGAAATTCTACTCATTCCATTCATTGCATAGTTCTTATCGTGACAGTTGACTAAACCGAAAATTGAAGCAATATGTTTTGTATATATTTCTTGCTATACGAGACTACGTATTGATAAACCTATTGTGTATACCTATAACTTAATATTCGAAAGGGGCACTAACCGTCCATCAAAGCTGAATAAAACAATGAACTAATCTAACGATATCTCTATTTCTAGGTACGGCGCCGATGTTCGCTGGGATGCGAGGCGTACACGGTCAGATGCTGTCTGGAAGCTCCTCGATCAGCGGCCTCGGAGCCTTCGGCCTCTCGTCCTCACTGTCAACGCTGCCTCCTGACCGTAAGGTGTACTCCACACCACCACCGACGCCACTGCCCACCCTGACTTCCTCCAGCTCTATCGCACCCACGTCAGTACCATCCACATCTACCACAGTCCATGGGTATTACCATTAAAGGAGCTGTTTTTAGTCATGGCAGACATGTTACAGGCCGTTGATAATGGCTGGCAGATAGTAAGATGTTGGTACCTAGATGAGTCAAAACATATGATGATGCTGTATAACAAACGGTAGCTTACTTCTCCGCGCGCTTCTCTTTGTAACGAATGAGGAGGCTTATTTATTTGGCTGCAGAATATACATACTCGCATATTTTAGTTTAGTTGCGAAATGAAGTAGATCAAAAAGTTCTATTTATAATTCGTCAATCTGTTTGCCAGAGTTTTGAATAAAATAGCAACCTCGAAGTTAAATTTTTCGATCGAAAATCGACAGTATCTTCATATACAATCGAACTTTCGTCAAAATTGTGACTGACTTGAGTTTCATAGAGAGGGGCTGTAATCTGATAACCTATGCAAAGACTATATTATTGAGAGCACTACAGTAAAGTGTGTGCTTGTATTTCTGCACGCTTTCATAAGAGTCCCCAAGGGGATTTATTTAAATACTTACATATAAATAGGTACCTAACTTTGCAATAATAATATTGTATGTAGTCATATTTGATTTGTTTAGCGAAATTCGGGTCTTTAATTACACTTCATAAGTTGTATCTCGCCAGTTAGTATTGATTATAAATATCAGTACCAGTGGTTGCAAAATGTATTTTATTAATTAGTGGATAAGTAAGATAATTAACGAAGTATAACTGAGTAGATATTTTGATCGTCACAATTTCGTATGTATTATATTATCATAAAAATAATCATTAATTCGCTTAACGATAATAATTCAAATAAAAAATCAATACTTGGTAAAATAATATAATATAATATATTTTCATTATTATTTTCCGTGAAATAAGAACTTATTGTGATTTAGAAATGTCCCGAATAAAAGTTTCGTATTTATTGTATTTATTTTAATTTTTCTTAAAGCTTGAAAAAGGTTGAATGGTGTTTTCTCTCGGAAATAATGTAATTATTAGGAATAGTATTATTTGATAATAGTTGTTTAAATCCACATTTACTATTTTAATGTTGAGTAGGGTAAGCTAGTGGTTAAATAGGATTTCTTGTGGATTTGTAACGTAAGCTGTTTCATTTTAAATAAATTACCTTATTTATAAATATTTTTTATTTGTGCGTAATACCCTAGATATTTATGCGGATTTCTACATCTACACTAATATTTTAAAGAGGAAATATTTGTATTTTTGTATGTAACGAATAAACTCAAAAAGTACTGGACCGATATTAATAATTATTTTTTCATTAGAAAGCTACATTATCACTGAGTAACATAGGTTATATTTAGTACTAGATTACTATAGAAATCTTTAGAAATTCCTATTAAAACCAACCGAAGGTGTAAAAAAATTAGCCATAAAATGTCTTACATCGCATACGCTGCGAAGAGTATTAATGATAGGACATAAAAATGTTCGACAATAGATTATATAATGATGAGCTATAGAGGTTTTGCAATTTGGAATGTATTGCAGGTCGTGGGTTCGATTCCCACCCAGGACAAACATTTGGGTGCATGTCTGTTTGTTATGGTATGGGTGTAATGTGTATTAAGAAAACAAAAGGTTGTATATCAGTTTTCTGGTTTCCATAGTACAAGCTCTGCTACGTTAGGGATCAGCAGGCTGATTGTGTAATGCTCTTACTATATATACTACTTTTTTAAATACATACTCATCCCTACTAATATTATAAATATAAATGTAAGTTTGTTTGTTACACATTCACGCGAAAACTACTTAACCGATAATCATGAAACTTTGTACCCATATTCTTGGAGGTATTAGAAGTAACATAGGATTATTTTTGTGCCGGGAAAATGTTAAATCCCTGGGGAACGCGGGTGAAACCGCGGGGGACAGCTAGTATTGTATAACTAGCTGACCCGACAGTCGTTGTCCTGCCTGAACTAAGAACATTGAATTCAAATCTTCCAATTGAATCGACTGTGAAATATGCACTAAGAAATTATAAATCAATTATTTTATCAATATAATTCCGACCGCCATGCGCCACCTCTATTTTATACGATACAGCTAGTAGTCCCCCGCGGTTTCACCCGCGTTCCGGTGGACTTACATACACACTTATAATATTTGTCGCGGCATTGTGAATGATGATTCTAAGAGAATACAAATTACTGATTATTGATTTTTGACAAAATTTATAATTATCAAATTATCAATCATACTTAACCATACACAAAATTACGTTTAGCTGTCATTTGAGTTTTGTTATTCCATGTCAGATGCGTTTTCTCTTTGACGTTTTATGTCACGTCACACGGGAACGTGGTCGAACGGGATAAAAAATATCCCATATCCGTCTCCTGGTTCTAAGCTACCTTCCCACCAATTTTTTGCCAAATTGGTTCAGCCGTTCTTGAGTTATAAATAGTGGAACTAACACGACTTTCTTTTATATATATAGATAGAACATAGATTTGCAGCGTGCATTCTGTCAATCGCGCCAGCTGACAATAATGTCAAACAGGTTACATTAAAAAACGTTTACATTGTCAAAAGCGCTCATAAAATCGGGAAGTTTTCTTAAATTTTCAAATTTTTCTAGCTATAGATAAGTAAAATAGACAAATTGTTTAGCTTGGGAAAAAAGAGAGGCTTAACTAATTTTCTTACAAGGTTTAACGGCTAGTAACCGGCGAACTACTTCAAGTATTCTTAATTCTTCACTCTATCAAATCTTTATTTATTTACCAGATTATTCATTTGGTTAATAAATTCACAAATGCATAAAATAGCACTGCTCTGGATGAAAGCTCAGATATGCAAGGGTCTTATAGGACTATCCATATTTAAGCTGCTTAAAACTCGAATTTTATAATTATGAGAGGTAAGAACTTACAGACAGCAAATGATTTACTATATTATAGTTAAAAATATTATAAACCTGTTGTTGGCCCTGTACCAGGTAACATACGTGTGCATACAATGCATTCGCGACAGGCAGTTTGCTTGGTGGTTAGCGACTCTGACTCCCAAACCGAAGGTCGCGGGTTCGTTTCCCACCCAGGATAAACATTTGTGTGCATAGGCATATCTATAAAAGTATTTTTATTTACAAAAAAAATTGTACATGTAGTATATCAGTTATCTGGTTTCCATCGTACAAGTTCTGCTTAGTTTGGGACCAGATGGCCGTGTGTAAAGAATGTCCCAGGATATTTTATAATTATTTATTCCTATCCTAATTGAAAAAAAAAATGTTTAAAATAACACAGCCTTTAAGGAGGAAATTTTAAATATTCCATCACGAAAATATTTGTGTCAATACTTAAGAAATCTAAGTGCAAACTAAATTGGATTTACTAATATTGTACGAAACCCTCTATGGTGTGACCAACTCCTAGCTAAATAACGTCAGAAAGCACTTAACGGTTGTCAATAGCAAGCGCGATGCAGGAGCATCCGATGACAACTAAACGACTACAGGGCGTACAGGGGATTATGGGAATCATAGTACTTTTGGTTTTTTTTTATGGAATGATTATGTAAAGAACTCGGCGAGGAACTTTAATATGGATAAATTATTTTGTAATCATACAACTGGTGGACAATCCGAGTGGCGTACCTTGCCTTAGACGGGCCCCAGAGGCGGCCTTAGGGGGTGACGAACGGGGCAATCGCCCGGGGCCGCGCTCTTGCTTAGGCCTCGCGCAACCCAAATTAAAAAAATATGGATTTCAAATTTTATTTATTTGTATAGCTTTAGCATTTTTTGTCAAACATGACAAATACCTAAACCAAACAACCAGACTTACTTTCGCATCACATACTTTTCACGAAGGACAAAGGGCCTCGCAATGACCTGCCGCCCGTAGCCTCGCAATGGGACGGCCGCCTGCCGCTGACGGGCCCTGTATAAAATTTTGACGGGGGGCCCAAATCAAAGATGTAAAGTATTATGGCTACTTCTTTTGTGATTATGGATTTAGGTACATGCGAAATGTTAAAATGGTGGAACAATGGTGGACTTCGCTTCGCTACCGTATTCTAGCCTAAAGTAAACCGAGAAGGACATTAATAGATGATATTAGTCTCACTTTACATATCTGCTAAAATCTATCGATACAACACTAATGTTCATTTAATGGCACAAATAAAATGCGAAATATTACACTAATATTATACTAAATTATAGGCAATAAATAAAAAAGATTTGAATGATCAATCAATAATTTTTTAGTGTCATTTTCATTTCGTTTTATATTTTGTGGTGCAAATGACTAACATACACGTGAATAACTTAGACTGGTATGGATAAAAGCGATGACTGGACCATGTGAAATTCCGATTCACGCCAAAATTATCATAGCGCTTATTTCAATAATTTGGATTCCGATTTAGATATTCCGCTTATGCAAAGCAGACGTAGAGTAGTAGAGCTCTTAGTGCAGAGTTCGTCCGGGGAAGTACTACCACCTTACCCATTTCCGCCGTGAAGCAGAAGTGCAATTGTATTACTGTGTTTCGGTTAGAAAGGTAAGGGGGCCGGTGAAATTACATGAGTCTTAACAACATCACGTCTCAGGGTCGACAACGCATTGGCGATGCTCCTAGTGTTGCAAATGTCCATAGGCGGCGGTGACCACTTACCATCAGGTGGACCGTGTGCTTCTTTGTCGGCCCAAGTGGTATAAAAAAAAAAAAAACGTCTAGTCTAATCTCGAATAGCCATTCGTGTTTTGCATGATCGTGAAGCCATTTTTGGAGTTTTCATTTAAGTGGAGGTACAAACCGTCTGATGTGTTCGAACTTGTTCCTTTACTAGAAGGAACACCTCCTTTGTTGCTGTTTCAATATTTGTACCTCTTGGAAGATGTATCAATGACATAAGGTGAAGTTGCTCATTAACTTCTAAGATTAATTGAGAAAGAGTCCAGCGTACATTTAATTTCCGTTTGGTTTGACGGCGTGCTGATTGCTGATTTGGCTGAGGAAAAGATGCTTGAGCATAATATGTTTATGCTCAAGTTCGTCAATAATACTGTTGATATCTAATCCAGAAACTACTTCATCGTTTTCACTTTCAAACGGGAGTTCAGGATCAGCAGATCAGCTATAGGTGATAAAATCCGCAACGCTGTCATAATTATCAAATATATCCTTAACAAAAATTCACAACCATTTATACAGGTTAGGCCCTCGGACGGCACTTATGAAGGTCAAATTTAAAGTTACTGAAGCTACTAACGGTTCGGAAGTCAGCCTTCAACTGAGAAGAACCGGCAAGAAACTCAGCAAGGTTACATTCTTTTTTATTTTTTTTTAATAATATAATATATAAATTTTATCCATTATGACTTTTTGGCTATTTTATAATATCAATTTAAATATTTTTATATTTAACAATTACAAAATACTTAAATAATAGGTAACATAAAAAAAAACAAGAAATAACAAGACTATAAAATAGAAAATAACAATAATTCTTACAACTAAAACGAGATAATTTGAGGTGCACTGTGCAGAGAGTAGCTATTTCCAAACATTTTTATTTTCTATATAATGAACTACCTTGCATAATACGCCTTTTCTTTCAATACTTTCCTGATATCTACTTTGGTTATGTGTACCACTCGGTAATGGGCAGACCATCTATTCCTACCGGTAGATATAAATCAATAAATAGTGCACTTATCCCTACTAGTAGGGATAGCTTGGTGGAGATAAGTGTACCACCCGGGCAAATCGGCTTCAATCTCGATTACACATTCAGCTTGGGGCTGTGATTTGCCGAATGGTTGATGGCGTCAACTACTTGTAAACAGTTGCGTGTAAACTTGTAAAGTCACTTTTTCGTAGTCTCAATAAAGTTTACTGTTTGTTGACTACTGCTGAGAAGCAGGTGCCGTCACGATGACATGAGGCGCCATATTGTGAGGAAAAGCGTTTTCATTATGGAGTGTAGAAGTAAAGGAGGACCATCTCATTGTACTAAAAAGTGTCCGTTGAAAGGGAACAAATTAAGGTGGCGCTACTGTAGCAAGTGGAAGAATTTTAAATAGAGCGCCATAAATTATTAGAGTAGGATACTAAATTAATAAAAAAGGAAAGAAACATTTCCGTTTTGTTGCACCGCAATTTTTAAAATTATTATAATATATAGACAAATATGAGTATGGAATAAAATTATACAGTGATTTTAAGTACCCCAATTAATTGTAAATAGCAAATAGAAAGTAGTATTAAAAAATTACCGGAAACCAACCCAGCACACTTCTCTGTTCATATCATTTCCACTTGTTACACTAGCGCTATTTGGGTGAGCATTCAAAAACTAATTTGCAGTTTACAATTGGACACTTTTTCGACGAATCCCCCAAACAAAATGGTCCTCCTTTACTACTCCATAGTTTTCATGAAATCACAAATTATCAAAATAATGCATTACTAACAATAAATAATCAAAATTAAAGACATACCCAATATATTTGTATCATAGCTGTATAATATGTGTAACATTATATTTTTTTCACATCAGTAGCTCAAACATGTAGGTTTTGCTGCCTGAAATCAGTGCGCAAAATGCGATTTTGCTCACTGAGTGAGACAAAATTACTTTTTAATTTTTGTTTTTTTAGAAAGCCCGGCATATAAGATATTCGCGGCATTCAGCCTTGGGTTAATCATACAATTCGAAACATGCATACTCTATCTCTTTCCCGCCATTAGAAAGTGAGAGAGACAAAGACCAGCCCTTTCGAAGTTCCGATTTTGAATTAGACCTCAAAGACAAACACGTTCGGATATGCGTACTAACTAAAGAAATTTTGCAAAAATAAAATTATGTCTTTTAATGTAATTAATTGAATGTTTAACTTATTGTTGTATTTAAACGAAAATAAGTATCTACTGTAAATAAAACTGATTAAATATCAGTTTTATTACCTTTCAATATTTATTTCTAGTTCAATAATGTTACGTAATATATTTTGAATAATAAAAATCATGGGTGCTATTTCCGAACACGCCTTAATTTTAATTAAAGAGCGGGAATAAAATTTCGTGACTGGCGTAAATAGTCGAGTTAAAAAATATGTAAATAAGAGTGAAACTAGCGACGAGGACAGTATTTTAACACCGGAAGAGTTAAAACAACAAGTTCCTGTTTATTATTTTATCTCCTAAAGTGTTCTCGCTGCTGAAGTGAAAAGTCATGTGTGTTACACGAGAGCAAAGTTTTTTGCATCTCGTGCCTTTGAATCTCTCGCCACACCCAGGATTCAAAATCAGCACTCACAGTAAAAAATGACTTTGCTCTCTTGTTGCACAAATAACTATTGTTCGAATTTTGTAAACTTCACTCACTGGCGAAGCTTTCGAATTTCGATCAACTTTTGCGACTAGTAACGCCATCTAGTATGGAGAAATTGCAATAAAATGCAATGGTGGTTAGCGTCTTGATACATTGACATAAAATTAATTAAAATTCCTTCCCCCGCGGTCTCACCCGTGATTATCGATAATATGTATAGCCTATATACATCTAGAAAAAATCCACTACGAATGGTCGCAGTCCCATCCCGATATGTTCAGTAGTTTTGAGGTGATGGTGCGTCAGAGGAACCCTATTTTGCTTATACAAACATGCTCATGAACTCGCTGCTCATAGTGCCCAACATTCATACTTTACTTGCACCAGAACTTTAGAAAATCATTTATCTATGGATATTTTCATTTAAGTTTAAATATCTATATGTTCTATCCTCTCATGACGCGGACCGACACGGCCTGATTAAAGTCGCTGGAAGTCGCTGGGCAGTCGGCTCAAGATCGTTCGAGGGCCTTTATGTTCAGCAGAGAACTGCCTTCTAGAATTGATAAAACAAACCCTCGACAGGAACATTCCCAGAGATGGACGCTAGTTTAAACCAAAATTTAAAGACCTATAATATAGAAAGATATATAATACCTAAATTTGACTCGGACCCTTTGAACTCTTACTTAAACAGGTTCGACTGTATTACCTACGATGGTGACAACAACATAAATATTATTACATCTGTATTTTGAATAGGGAACTCAGGCAATGATGCGAAACGTAATATGCCTATAAACGGAAAGAAGGTGGCCAACTGCTGTATGGACGTCTACCCCACTTGCTAAATATAATGTACCAAAATAGAATATATTTTTTGGGCTTTCTAACAGCCATATTTAACTATGATGCTGATACAAACATATCAGGCGCTTTTATTATTTCTGAAAATAGTTTTAAAGCCATGTTTAGTGTTTCAATAACTTTCGTAGTAGGTATTCGAATACCGAAAAGGCCAAAGACATAAGATAATGTTCATCATTATCATCTGCCGCGCTCAAGGGCGGATCCAGCTTTGGCGCCAGGAGGGGGTCACATAGTGGTGGTCAAGTCAAGATCTTATAATTTAATTTTGATAACAATAGATAAAAAGTAGGTATTTTATTATTGTACGTAAGTACTGTATTTAAAAATATTTATAGACTAGTCAACAAGTGCTTTTTAGGTCTAAACTTTTTCTAATCCTCCGAAAATTATAATTTTGGTGTCATTCGATTCGGAATGGCTTGTAGAAACTTTTTCTCTTTTTTTTCGCACTCCCAGAACTGTTGACCAATATTTATAATTTTCCCAGAGGGTTGAAAATACGCCCGAAAACGGGTACTCCGGCTTGTGCAAGCCACGCGCCCACTTTGGACATTTAATGAATAAATATTATTTTAACTTATAAAATATGAAAATTAAGAAGCGAAAAAATTCAGGCACCTACACGATAGATCAATGAACAATAATCCGCGGTCCAAAACATTTTATCGCGCTTTTTTAATTAGACCATCCATTAGTTAACGTAAAGTTACGTTAAGTTTTTTATAACACATTATTAACATTGCAAGACTATAAATCTGAGAATTTTTTCCTTTCGTGGAGCGATTTGTCAAAGACTTTAAAATAGTTTGTCGTTGGAAAAATTTAAAAATTGTAAATTTTCCCTTTTTTATTAACAATTACTTAGGTTAAAAATTATAAAGCTCCATTAAACATTAAAAAATACTTTTTTTTCATAATGTAACTTTTACTCCGTTTTCTCATGGTCAAAGTCAATTTATTTCCTATTGTTTAAAAAATTGTTACAAACAAATGCATTGTTTATAAGATAATTCCAATTTGTTTTCGGAAATATAATCTATGATGAAAATATGATTTAAAAAAAAATCCTTAGAAAAAATATTTATTGCTTAAAAACGGATTTATTAATTAACAATTTCTTTCTATCACTTGTAATTAATATTAAGATTTCTTTTTTAAATCATTATTTATCTTGGTCTATGATATAAAAAAAAAGTTGATTTTTATTTCCATTTTCGTTGTTTATTTAATAAACAATTTGTTATAAACAAATGAATTGTCTCTCTGATCTTTTTTTCTTTTTCTACTTAAAAAAACAAAAACAATTATGTATTTTTATTTAATTTATTTATATGTTTTATTAGACTTTTAATTTTCTGATCTCTTTCATCTCATCATTCTCACCTGGTTTCTTATGTTAAATTTTTATAGCTTTTAAGCTAATGGAAGATACAATGAAATAATTTTAAAATGATTTGTTCTTTAATCATTGAACAACAAATTAAGCCCTAATTTAAAGCTCTTACTCAATTATTTATTTAATTTAAACCGTTTGTTGATAAAAATAACCTTTGAGATTTTTTTTTTACCTTTATGTTTAAATACCTTATAGAAAACAGAATATTATTTCAAAATTTCACAATAGCATTTCTGTTTAATGTTTAGTTACTAAGATGCTTAGGCTATTACGCTTGGATGCAAGACTAAAATTTATAAGCTAAAATTGTTAATAAATATCCGTCAGAGAAAAAGTTAAAATTTTTTAAACAATTCAAAATTCAATTCAAAATTCAAAACCATTTATTCAGTTTAGGCCTTCGGAGGGCAATTACTAGTTACTACAATTAGGAGCTACAATTAGAAATAAAAATGATTATAAATCTTTTTTAGTAGCTTTTGAATATGAGAAATCGGAGCAAAAGTTACATTATGAAAAAAGATTTTTTTAATGTTTAATGGAGCTTTACAATTTTTTACCTAAGTAATTGTTAATAACAAAGCGAAAATTTTCAAATTTAAAATTTTTCCAACGAGAATCTATTCTAGTCTTTGACAAATAGCTCCACGAAAGGAAAAAATTCTCAGATCTTAGTTAATATTGTGTTATAAAAAAAATATAAATTAACTAATGGTTGGACTAATTAAAAAATCGCGATAAAAAATTTTGCACCGCGGATTATTATTCATTGATCTATCCTGTAGGTACCTGAATTTTTTCGCTTCTTAATTTTCATATTTTATAAGTTAAAATAATATTTATTCATTTAATGTCCAAAGTGGGCGTGGCTTGCGCAAGTCGGGGTACCCGTTTTCGGGCGTATTTTCAACCCTCTGGGAAAATTATAAATATTGGTCCTACAGTTCCGGGAGTATTGACAGACTTATCTTTGGGAATTTTTCTGCTCTCTTTGAATCTTTTTTAAAAAGTTTGAAAATCTCAAATAATTATCGAGATATTAGCAAAAAACCAAACCCCCTTTTTTTCACATAATTTTTTATAATTTTTGCAATTTTTTCGAGCGGCCCTTCAATTTTCTCTAAAAGTTTCTACAAGCCATTCCGTATTGTAATTTTCGTGATTCAAAATCATAATATTCGGAGAATTTGAATAAGTTTCGACCTAAAAAGCACTTGTTGACTAGACTATTATTCTTTATTTTACACTTGAAAAACTTAACACATAATAACTTGTACATATACACGTACATATTGCCATCTTCTCTTGAAGTAATCCAGAGAAGTACTATCACGCACGGAATGAGGAACGAGACAAAATATATAAATAAAATCATTATGTTCAATTAGTGGTCGACCTAAACCCTGGAACCAGCTCAGGGGGGGGTCATGACCCCCATGACCCCCCCCCTGGATCCGCCGTTGGCCGCGCTATTCATAATCTTCATAAATTACTTCATACAATCTTTACACACTGCCACCTGATCCTAAAATAAGCAGCTGGAACAATGGAAACCAGATAAATGATATACTTCTTTTTTATAGGTATGTTCATGCACACAAATTTTTATCCTGGGTGGGAATCGAACCCACGATCTGCGCAAACGCTGTTTTAGCCTTTGATGGCTCACTGTCTCATCATGGCAAGAGCTAAACTTATTCATCAATTCTATCCATTATCTCATAACACACTCTAGTCCAGAACGCGCCCGAGGAAGTACCACAACGATACCCTTTTCCGCCGTGGCAGTAGGTTATGCGCTTGTCTTACTGTGTTTCGGCTGAAAGTTAAGGTGGCCGATGAAATTACAGGCACATGAGACTTAACATCTTCACGTCTCAGGATCGACAACTAAAAGCAGTGGTGACCAGTTACCTTCAAACGGAGTGCCTACCTGTTTGTAGGCTTATTTACCATTAAAATAAAAACCATTTCATCTCTTCATTGCTCTGCCTCTATACATAATATAAATCTTTTTTCTTTATGTTCATTCTCCTTATAGTCATAGTCGAAAATGCTTGCCCAAATCATTAACAAATTGCATTGCCAAGCAAAAAGCAAAAGTTTTCTGAGTGAAACCAAGCGCGGTCGCCCCATTTGATTTGTAACAACGGCAACACCTCTGCAGAGTTAGCCAACTGCCCAACTTACTTTGCCGCGCATGTGCGAAGGGAGTATCTTTAAAATATTTCGATCAATGAAATGAAGTACCTACCGACCGACTTTAAAAATATACAGGATCAAACTCAGTTCAAATAATATATAGATTGTTGAGGGGGCGCTTCAAAAGTGTACTAGTGCGCTTCGTGTTTTTAAGTAATTTATATTAATAAATAAACGAATCGTTCGGAACAACGGAAATTTTAGATGAAGAACAGAGCATCATTCAGCAATCAGCAAATGAAAACGAGACTTCGACCAAGTACAAAGCAATTCTCAAATTTAATCCAGTTCAATTGGAGTTCATGGAAAGGTGATTGACACAATCTTTGGTATATGTTTCATTAAGGAATGGGGACATAGCAAGACCCTAATCTGGAGCTCATGGATGTAAAAGTGCTGATATTTCATGGCAGGAGCTGGCCGACTCTCGACCAATTCGGTTGGTGGTGGTGGCCAAAGACCACCTGAGAAATAGAATAAGGTACCTACACAAATTCATTTATTGTATCATACATTTTTTTTTAATCATAATTATTGCGTTTAAAAATCAGACAGATGTTAAATTTCTCAGAAAATTTGGTTGTTGGCGATGGCCAATAATTACCTGAGACATGGTAAAGGTACACTAATTTATTTATTTGAATCACACATATACAGGAATATTTATAAGCAATGCGCAAAAAAATTTCGGTGGTTCAGTATCAGTAACAGAACACATTTCCATTATTTGATTAATTTTTTTTTGTATTTTTTTTTCGGCTTTAAAATCAACAGACAATGGACACTATCTGTTCATAATAATATCAAAGGGCGCGCGCGGCGGTAGAGCCAGCTGTTGCCAAGGCCACGGTCGGGGTGGGCGACCGACAGACAGTCGTACAGTAGCCAAGATATCAATTTTAAAGTCTATATCTTTCGTTAACGATAACTTTATTTTTTTGTACTAAAACTTATCAAAATAAAAATTAGGTGTTTAATAAAACTCATTTAAGTTTAATTTGTAAAAGTTTGCGCATTGAATAAAAAATATTCCTATATATTAACCATAATAATTTTGATCTGTTATTAGTTAAGGTTTGGAAAAACAAAACTCAAAAGAAACTCATGATTACTAGAAAGGATGCAATTGGCTTTGGTGGAGGTCCAAGCTGTTTTCTAATGTAGTGCAGTACTTAGGCCATTAGAAAACAAATAATTGTATATTATATTTGTATAATATTAGCCTTTAGTCGGACAAGACTTTTTTTTTATTATTCATATATTTTCTTTTTGTTCCATTTCTGTATGTCCGTTTGCCAGGTGGCAAAAGCCTCCTCCAATCTTCTCCATTCTAGCTCTTCCATGGCCACTCTACCCCATGTAGTTTCCGCGACATGTTTAATATAATATAATTAGTTTATAATTATAGTTAATGTATTAGTTCATTTATCATATTTACATGTATAAGATGTGGTTTTCGTCTTTATTTAATTCAATTGTCTTAACATGCAACACCTGCCAGCCTCTTCTGTATTCTGCTACAAGAGGATGACTGTAAGAAATTGCTTTAGTGATAAGACCACCTACTTTGTAAGCCCCTGTTCTGTTATCTACTTCTCTTTTTTTATTTTTCTAATGTGTTATACAAATAAACTATATTGTATTGTTATTGTTAAATTTGGTTGTTGGTGATGGCCAAAAATTATCTGAGACATGGCAAAGGCATACACTTATTTATTTATTTGAATCACACATATATATTAACGATAATAATTTTGATCTCTTATTGGTTAAGGTTTGGAAAAACAAAACTCAAAAGAAACTCTTGATAATTAGAAAGGATGCAACTTAGAGCATTAGAAGAGAGGTTACTTGCTATGGAGTTGGCCAGCATTGAAGGACAGGCTAGTTTGATGAACTAGGATTTAATGTCAGTTTATACTCCATTATTTTTATAGTTATTTAACAGTCTCTATGGAGAAGTTGCCAAGGCTACAAATAACATAATATATTTATTTATTTATATGTCTAACAAATTTGCCATAAGTTCGTAGCAATACAATTTTATAACTACATTATTGTCTGTTATAAGGCTTAGATATTGAAAAACACTTTCAGTAGATATTTTGTTTCGATTATGGAACTATTTTGTCTTCCAAAGATCAATTAGGAATATCTAGTAGCCCATTTAATGGAAAAAATTAAGTACAACTGGAATTAATTTTTAATGTTTCAGTTTCAGCTTCACAATTCATTCACCGCAGTAGCCTTCCACGAATCGATGAGAGCCGAGAACACACCAGCTCGCCCCACCAACGCCAACTCCGCTGTCACCAACCACAACACCGCCGCGTAGCCGCGTCGGTCGCAGTAACAACGCAACAAATGGGCGCCAACCAACTTCGATCAACGTTTGTGACTTGGACAGCGCTACTTACTAGAAAAGCTCCAGGAGCGGTATATACATGTGCGAGAGCTGGAAAACTTCAGCATGATTTCCACAGGGTCAAATATGATGCTTAGATAGTTTCATACATACATCCATACTACAGCGATCATTTATATCTGCAGGTGCCTACTGTGGAGGTGGGAGTCTTGCATTCTAAGCAATATTCTATAATACACACGATTACGAAGGTTAGAGACCAAACATCTCCACTGTGATTATAGCACACCAAAGCAGGATTCAACACAGATTTTGGCCTGCACAATCCTCCTGATTTCCTGAAGCAGGATTAAGCACCATGCTTTATGTGTCATGTGACATTGTACCATATTATAGCTACATTTTTATATGAGTATTATGCTACTAAAACAGCTACCAGCATAATTATATGTTAAATTTATTAATTACCATTCAAAACTATTATAGATATCTTCATATTTATATAAATTGTATTCAATTTGAGATTACAAACAATAACATTGTTAACAAAGTAAACCAAATAATACCTACAAGAAATCATCTGTATAAGTCAGAATCTGTGCATAGCAGGGAAAAACATTACCATATTAGGTACCTACGTAAGTTCCTACATTTTTTTTTCCTACATGCAGGATTACAATAAGGAGTCATTCACTTAAATCATTAGACACATTGGTATCACGCAGAAAACTCCATATCCACATTCCATAGGCCTGATGAAACTTTGTGGCAATGTTACCATTGCCAACTCCGAAAATCCCAAGACTCAATATCAAACAAACCATTATCTGTCTGTCTTGTCCGTGTGAGGGTGTACGAGCCATCGGAGGTAGTCACAGCGTATCGTGAGTATATGAACTCAATAAGAGTCCATTCAAATTACGTTGCGGAATGGCCCATACGTAAAAAAGGTAAAAGGTAAATCAGGTAAAAAAAAACTGGTCTATATTTGGCAAGGACTTATTTGAAGTTTAACCCATGCGTGTTCAATGGGATTCAAGTCTACCTATTGGGCAGGCAATGGTAGGACGCTGATATTAGCAGCGGCAAGTGTGTATGCAACGACTCTATCTATGTGTGGATATTAGTTAACATGCATGCAAAAATAAAGCATGAAATTGGCTTTCAAGCAAAGGCATTCCTTCCATTACAAGAACTTATACAATCGTTTTATCTTAAATCTGTGATTTGAGATGGATCCAAATCAGTTTGGAACTTCCGCCGATACAAATACCCACATATAATATGATTGTTCTACCACTGTATGCATGGACTTCTTGACATGATCTTAAACGTTCTTGGCGTCCATAGGTCCCCCAATACCGTGAACATATGTGACCACATACTTGACGTATGAGATCTCATACCAAAATGAGATTTAACAGAAAATCATACAAAACTTCACTCATTTTTTGCCCTAGTTTTTATGGCTCTATAGGTGAAACACATTCCCCACCTTCGGAGATTAAAATTATGCAAGCCATCACTTATTAACATCCTAAAAAATACTTCTTTAGACTTGTGAATCCTTTTCAGTCGAAAATTTAATTAAGAAAATATTTTTTAGGGACAGAAAAGCATATAGCGACAGTTTTTGTTTAAACAAGCATTGGGAAAATATTAGTATATACTATTAATATGATAATATATATAATGAATATACTCATAATTGACGTATGTTAATAGCTAATTAAAGCCAATTTTCTATTGGTTTATCTTTCTTTCCGTATGTATCAATAATAATATATAGTATGGTAATACTCATTTAAGTAAATAAGTTTTCCCAAATGTTCTCTATTAATATTTTTCAAGAGAAAAGGATTTTTTTACGTACTAGCTTATATGTATAATACAACGTACGAAAAGTATACAATTTCAACGGCGAATAATCGCATCCACGCGTATTTTTGTAAGAGGACTTTTAATGACACTGTTGAGTGGACTCGTATGTGCCTAATGTTGTTCTTTCAATGACCTAATAAATTTTTAATCGATGTAAATTTTGTCATCGTGTGAAATTTTGTATCTTTTTATTATGTGAAAATTTCTTTCGGCGCACCCCACACAGATTTTTTCGAAGGGTGAACTCCCGACCGCCGAGTGTACCCGAGCCAGAAGCACCGCGCACATTTATATGAGATAATTGTTATTTTTAATTATTTAAAAGTTTTTATTCAGTAGTTTTAATAGTTATTATTGATACGCAATAATTTTTTTAACGATCTTTGTTTGTTTTACAATGTGACGTTATTGTATGCAGTTAGTGGTTCATTATTATAAAGAATGATACGATCGTAAATGTAAGTCACTTCATGTTTATAAATGAATGCATGTATGGATACACAAATATGTATAAATGATATAATTAAAAATTAACCTCACTTTTATTATTTGTTAGCTTTTACTTTCCCATATTCAAAATAAATATAATTATTATAAAGAGTGATTTGATCGTATAAGTAAGTCACTTCGTGTATGTATAATTACGATCGTTTGAAGTTTTCACTTCTGCCGTGCGGGTCTTAAGCACACACATTTCTTTTTTGTCAGTTTTGAAGCACGTACTATTTGTATTAACCCCGCTTTTTGTATTATGTAAAACTAGAGAAATAAAGGTATTATTTCATGTGATGGGTGTCTCAATTGCAATATCTGATACTATACTGAAGAACTTCAATAGGATAGAAGTCAAATTATGTACCTAAAATTCTGCAGCAGATTTATTGATTCTAAGGGATTGGGATTTTGCTGCTGAATTGAAACTAGCACTTTATCACCATTTATTTATTGACATATAAGTCCACAGATATTAAAAGTGATTACATTTCTATTTTTCTAATGACCAAGTACATCATTACTTACTAACTGACATCTGTAATATGTAGTAAAAAGGAACGATATTCAAATACAGATACTAAATCATAGGTCTTTGTAAAGCAAATAAAAAGATCGCAGCATTCATGTGGTAAATTCTTGAATTACAGCATCATATCTTAACTAGTGAAAATCTTCAAAACTTCCTCCATATCAATTTGCAGCAAACAATTCAATCCCTTTATTCATCCCATTCCTCAAAAATGAGAAATCTGTATATCAAAGGACGGCAATATGGAGACTTTCTTTTCAAAAATGGAGCTGCAGCTCGCTGCATCCATAATTGTGGAACTTTGCCTAATCCGTCGGGCAGTCGATTTTCTTGACTCATCTGATTAATTTCTTGTCTGGTATACTTCTGTAGCATAGCTTTGGGAATGAAAACTGTAGGCATATATATTATAGGCCCTTTATAATCATCATTACCACGTGACGAACCTGCCAACTCGTCATCTTCTTCCTTTTCATTTCGTTGTTGTTTTTTCAATCCTTTCTTGTTAATTTGACGTCGATTATGTGAAAGGGGTGCAACAATTTTCTCATTGCCTCCGTGGAAAGAGGCTATAGAAGGTCTTGAGGGTGGCTTTTGACTTGCGTTTTCGCCTTCTATATTACAATTAGATAAACGAGCGTCAAGTCGCGCAATTATATTCGTGAAAGAAGGATTTTTAGACATGGTTTTGATCGTTTATTTTACTGTAGAATTTATTGCTTGTCACGCACTTGAACCGAGTATTGATTTATAGGCTCAGGGCTGCAATTATTGAAATTTTTGTTACTGGTAACCCAAAAGTTGAGATTGCGATTATAATATACACCGCGAAATTCTAATGGTTGATTTCCCGCAGCGAAATGGTGTTGTCTTGGTTAAGCAATCGTTTCATAAACAAATAAAATATTATCTTGTTTTTCCAGATATGCCGGGAGTGGTAAAGACGTGAAATTATTGTTTATTTAAGCAGTAATATTGATTTCATAATTATCAAATCCATTCTCGGTGGCTTCATAGTCAAGAGATGTTGCAGAATTTCCTCGTATCTTAGACTTTGCGAAGCCATCCTAGCAAAGAATCAAGAGTATTTGACAGGATGTAAAATATAGGATCTATTGATGGAATCCGTATTGAATATGAGTTTTGGAAAATGATTTTTTTTCTACTTTTGTCACGTGATCGTAACCGGCTAGGTGATTGTGTAATGCTCTCGGAATCGAAGTTGAGGTTGATTTCGTATTACATTGACCGTTGGTTAATTGCTATCTCATTCACACACCTGCGCGCAGAGAGATAACAATAGAAAGGCCGTCAATGTATCGGCAAATGGGCTTCGATCTCGATTGCGAGAGCATTACACAATAAGCTTGGGGCTGTGATTTGCCGAATGGTTGATGACGTCAACTACTTGTAAATACTTAGAAACTCGGACCCTTTGAACTCTTACTTAAAAAGGTTAGACTGCATTACCTACGATGGTGACAACAACATTAATATTATCACATCTGTATTTTGAATATGGGAACTCAGGAAGCAATTTGAATGATGCGAAACGCATAAACGGAAAGGAGGTGGCTATCTGGACTATGGACGTCTACCCCACTTGCTAAATATAATGTACCGATATAAAAAATAATTCCTTATCAGCCATATTTAACTTTGATGCTGATACAAACATATCAGGCGCTTTTATTTTTTCTGAAAATAGTTTTGAAGCCATGTTTAGTGTTTCAATAACTTTAGTAATAGTAGGTATTCAAATACCAAAAATGCCAAAAACATAAGATAATGTAGATGATTATCATCTGCCACGCTATTCATAATCTTCATAAATTACTTCATACAGTCTTTACACACGGCCATCTGATCCCAAACTAAGGAGATCTGGAACAATGGAAACTTTTTTTTATACATACGTCATATGTAGGTATGTTCGTGCACACAAATTTTTATTCCACGATCTGTGCAAAGGCGTCAGTGTCTTTGACCACCGAGTCAACTGGCCCCTCATTAATTTATCTACTGGGGAAGAATAGACTTGCGCATTATATATGCTTTTGAACATTGTTTTAGTCTTTGATTGCTCACTGTATCATCATGGCAAGTGATGAAGCTTTTCTTATTCGTCCATTCTATCCATTATCTCATTACACACTCTAGTCCAAAGCGCGTCCGAGGAAGTACTACCACGATACCCTTTTCCGCCGTGGCAGTAGGTTATGCGCTTGTCTTACTGTGTTTCGGCTGAAAGATAAGGTGACCGATGAAATTACAGGCACATGAGACTTAACATCTTCACGTCTCAGGATCGACAACTATAAGCAGCGGTGACCAGTTACCTTCAAACGAAGTGCCCACCTGTTAATGTATATAATGCAATATTATAATGTAAATCTTTTTTCATTCTCCTCATAGTCATAGTCGAAAAAGATATGCTTGTCCATCCAATCATTAACAAATTGCATTGCCAAGAAAAAAGCAAAAGTTATCATTTTCAAATACACTAGATAAAATACAAGTTTTAAATAATAAACACAGAAAAGAACTTTTTAATTATTCAATTAAACAAACTAGAAAACCGTGGGCAATGAGTCGAGGAATAAAAGTTTAGGTAAGCGTTTCGACAGTATTCGGCTTCTGGCCTTAGTTAATATGGCGCCAGCTTTCGAAAACAATCTCTCTGCTGAAGCCGAAGAAGGCTCCAAAAGATGCTTACACGCCAACGGCGTTAGTTTGGAATAACCTCCCTCATAGGATCTCCAGAGTTCTAACGCGTCTTCTTTTAACCCTATTAGAGACGCAGCTATTTACGAAAAAAAAATCGATAATTAGTCGTTTTTTGTTATTTCAAAAGCGCTAATTAAAAAAAAAAAAAAACGATTATCTTTGAGAATCGATTTTTCTCATAATCGATTATATTTTCACATTCCTAGCCAACGCACATCTTACTTTGCCGCGCATGTGCGGAGGGAGTGTTTTTAAAATATTTCGATCAATGAAATGAGTAGGTACCTACCGATCGACTTTGTAAATATACAAGAACAAACTCAAATAAAAAAATATATAGGTTTTTAAATTACGCACGAAACAAAGGGGGCGTTTCGAAGTGTACTAGTGCGCTTCGTGTTATTAAGTAATTTATATTAATAAATAAATGAATATGTCGGAACAACGGAAATTTAAGATGAAGTACAGAGCATCATGCAATCTTAGAAATAGCAATGGATTAATCAGTAATGCAACCGAGACTGCGACCAAGTACAAAGCAATTCGCAAATTTAATCGAGTTCAGTTGGGAGTCCATGGAAAGGTGATTGACACAACACTTTGGTACATGTTTAATTGAGGAATGGGGACATAGCAATACCCTAATCTGGAGCTCAAGGATGTAAAAATGCTGATATTTTATGGCAGGAGTTGGCCGACACTCGATCAATTCGTTTGGTGGTGAGAAATACAATAAGGTACCTACACTCATCGAGGCAAAAGCAAGGAAGGCATGTATAGCTTTTTGTCAATGCAGAAGACTAGGTGGTAAGAAATGGGGTCTAAATGCAAAAATTACACTTTGGCTATACACATCAGTTATCAGACCTATGAGCTACTGTTTGGTTATATGGTGACCCAGAACACAACTGACCATGGTGAAAGGAAAACTTCAGAGTTTACAACGCCTAGCCAGTGTTTCAGCTACTGGATGCATGAGAATACAAACAGTAACTTTGCAATGGATCAAAGGACACAGTAACTAGGTAAGGATGCAGCAGATGAACTGGCCAAAAGAGGATCAAAGGCAACAGTATATGGACCGGAACCCCGACTGCCCATACCTAAGGCCCAAATTAAAACATGGCTGTGAAAGTTAACAGAAGAAACCCATCTATCAGAATGGAGAAACAGTGAAGGATGTGGGCAAACAAAGAATGCAGTTCCCCAGAGGGCATCAAACAGACTCACCCGCAACCTCACCAGATTAACAAGGGACAAGATCCGCAAGGTCATTGGCATATTAACTGGCCACTGTCCCTTAAACAAACACCTATGTATGCCACGTACTCATAGAGTGCTCCAGTGTGGCAGATCAATGGGCACAGATATTACAATCCCCAGCATCGCTCCCGGGAGCCTGCAGCAACCAACGGCCCATTCAAGAGGCTAAGTGCGGAGGAAGCCCTGTATAACTAACTCATTCAGGTACCTACACTAATTAATTTATTTGTATCATACTTATTGTTTTTATTATAATAATTTTAATCACATATTAGTTAAGGTTTGGAAAAACAAAACTCATGATTACTAGAAAGGATGCAAGTTGCACTGGTGGAGGTCCAAGCTGTTAACTAATGTAGTGGAGTTCTTAGTCTATTAAAAAACTAATAGTTTTAATATTATATTTGTATTATTATAGTTGGTTATTGTAGTTAGTTTATTTATCATATTAATTAATTTACATGTATTAGATGTAGGTTTTGTTCATTATTTGAATCAATTGTCCTAACATGCAACACCTGCCAGCCTCTTCTGTATTCTGTTACACGAGGTTGTCTGGATGAAATAGCTTAAGCGATAAGACCACCTACTTTGTAAGCACATGGTCTGTTATCTACTTCTCTTTTTTTATTTTTCTAATGATAAGTGTTATACAAGTAAACTATATTGTATTGCAATTGTTAAATTTCTCAGAAAATTTGGTTGTTGGTGAATGCCAAAAATTACCTGAGACATGGCAAAGGTACACTAATTTATTTATTTGAATCACACATATATAATAACCATAATAATTTGATCTCTTGTTAGTTAAGGTTTGGAAAAACAAAACTCAAAAAGAAACTCTTGATAATTAGAATAGGATGCAAGTCGCACTGTCAAGTCAAGTTGATTCAGTGTAGTGTAGCACTTAGAGCATTAGAAGAGAGGTTACTTGCTATGGAGTTGGTCAGCATTGAGGGACAGGCTGGATTGATGAACTAGGATTTAATGCCAGTTTATACTACATTATTTTTATAGTTATTTAACAGTCGCTATGGAGTAGTTGCCAAGGCTACAGATAACATAATAAGTATTAATATCTATCTATCTTATCTATCTAATACCTTTAAACGAGCAATTCTTGTATATATATATATACGAGTATATATTTTTGTGTTCAATCCAATTTGGGGAATACCATTTCTATACATTTTGCTTTCAATCTAAAGCCAACCATGACTAAACTTTAACTGAAACGACTTTTATAATCTCAGTATAGATTTAGTTGTACTATATCACACCGAGTATATCGGAAACGACTCCAACGATTTTCATGAAATTAAATCGATATAGCTAGGATTCATTTTTAGAAAATGTCGTTTTATCCGTGTTTTTAGGCAATGAAAACTGCTACAATGTCATTAGAAGGTAAGGTTTTCAAGTTACATCTTTTGTGAGAAATACTGTTATTGGGAGCCCTTTATTATCGCATCTAAATAATAATAAATTTCCTGGGACATTATTTACACACGGCCATCTGGTCCCAAACTAAGCAGAGCTTGTACTATGGAAACCAGATAGCTGATAATTTAGTCATTTATTTATTTCTAAATGCATACTTATATGTTACCGGCCAAACCCGATTTCAGGACAAATTAGTTTTGCCTAGGCTTAACTAGTTCATCCTATACGCGATACGATTAACTAGTATAGCCTAGTCCAAACTAGTTCATCCTAAGCCCGATACGATAAACCAGTTTAGGCTAGGCCAAACTAGTTGATCCTGATATTAATACTCACACCCCAGGATAAACTGGTACGGCCTAGTCTAAACATTAAAGTATACCCAAAAATTCATAACAATAATAATGAATAATTATAACTTTTTATTACCAGAAAAAATTATTAAAAGAACACAAGAGATAGTACAGAGCACAATATATCCTTACAACTAAAACAGTTTGGCAGAGAGTCCCACGCTTAACAGAGCTTGTATTTTGGGGCTCAGGGAAAGCGATTCACCAATATCGATTTGTTTTGAGTTAACAATTAGGTTTTCCTAAGTTTATTAAATAAAGCAGAAAGTGTGAACACACAATGTCGTTATTATTTACTTAAAAACAAAAACTTTAAAATTTTGTGTAAAACATAAATAAAAGAACTGGGTTAAAAGTAGCAGAAAAAACTCGAAATTTAAAATAACTTTGGTTTGGTACTACTGTGTGTGTGAGTGTGATTGTGGAAGGGTGCGTGTGTATTGTCGCTACTGTGACACAAGATTAAGTTTTCTGTGGGAAACTGTAGGTAAGCGTTAGAAGCCACATTCTTACAATTATTTTATAAGCGGAGGCAGTGAGGTTTTTTATGTCATATATTTTGGTCACTTTATTATAGCTCCAAGAAGGTGTGAAAGAGAGTACGCTGGAAATCTTCTGGGTAATAGGGAGTTAGTTTGAGGTAGCGGAACTCTATAAACACGCCTACCCATGAGCTCATTGTTGTTAGGTATGTTTCTAAGACTCTTGTGGGTGTTTATGGTCACGCTGAAGGCAAATAGTTGCCTTACGCGGAGGACTCCAAAGTCTGTGTACAGCCCATCAGTGGGGTACCGGAAGGATTTTCTCAGGATAACCTTTATTAGCGCACGTTGGGTTCTTTCTAAGAAGATGAAGTAACTATGTATTTCCAGCGCTTCTTCATACAGACATACAGTACTGCAAAACAGACTGACATAAGGCGTTCCTCATTACGTAGATAAGTTTTGTCACTCGACTGCACAAAGAAGCTGTGTGTGCATTAAATGTCTGATGTTCGTCGATTATGATGCCTAAATATTTCAGTGAGGTTGTGCGTTCGATGTAACGGCATGTACATAATTGATTCCGGAGCAGGTATGGGCTTTAAGAAGCATCACAGAGGGACTAGTGGTGGATGTTTTCAACTCCCGCATGTACATATCCTGCCATGTTCGCTCAATTACTTTCGACTCTGTTAAAAATTGGTTTAGACTAGGCCGTACCAGTTTATCCTGAGGTGTAGCCTAGGCAAAACTAGTTTGTCCTAACATCGGGTTTGGCCGGTAACATATACACCCAGACACAAAACAAACAGACATGTTCATGCACACAAATGTTTGTCCTGGGTGGGAATCGAACCCGCGACCTTCGGCTTGGCAGTCAGAGTCGCTAACCACCAAGCCAACTGGCCTGTTAATCTAATTCGTATCCAGGTATATATCACAGTGCTTTAAAAAAAGAGAATACGGTAGAAGTCACGTTAGTAAAGAAATCCCGAGCAATGATCGACCATCCAAGTACTATTTGTTTATATGTCCATCAAATTTGTTGTAGGTTCATACCAATACAATTTTATAACTACATTATTGTCTGTTCTAAGGCTTAGATATTGAAGAACACTTTTACTAGATATTTTGTTTAGATTATGGAACTATTTTATCTTCCAAAGATCTATTATATCTACTAGCCCATTTAATGGAAAAAATGAAGTACAACTGGAATTAAGTTACAATATTTTTCAATTTCAGCTTCACAACCACGGCAGTAGCCTTCCACGAATCGAAGAGAGCCTAGAACCGCCCACCAGCCCGCCTCAACCGACGCAAACTCCTCTGTCACCAACCACAACACCGCCGCGTAGCCGCGTCAGTCGCAGCGACAACGCAACAAATGGGTGCCAACTAACTTCGATCAACATTCGTGACTTGACAGCACTGCTTACTATTAGAAGAGGTCCAGGAGCGGTATACGAGTATATATATATACATGTGCGAGAGCTGGAAGACAAAAAATGTCGTGGATATCTTTATATTCATATGAATTGTATTCAATTTGAGATTACAAACAATAACATTGTTAACAAAGTAAAGCAAATAATACCTTAAAGAAATCAACTGTATTAAGTCAGAATCTGTGCATAGCAGGGAAATACATTACCATAAAAGGACCTACGTACGTTCCTACATGCAGGATTACAATAAGGAGTCATTCACTTCAATCATTAGTCACTCTTGGTATCATGCAGAAAACTCTTTGTTTCTTGCAATTTGCTTGGTTAGGTGATGGATGGATGACATGGCGACTGCTATCAGCAGCGCTGCCATCATACAATAAAAAAACAAGGTCGCCATGAGATTTGAACAAAATATTGAACATAGTTATTATTTTGGGTCTCTCCATCACTCGTTTGCCTTGACATTTCGCAATACAACCTTGTATTCATTTTGAAGAACACCGTAAACTTCTTTATTTTATCGAATATTATTTCTACTATAGCTAGTCATGGTATAATTAAATCGTCAGTAATACTGAAACAATGTCTCTTATTCTATATATAATACCTTTTATATTGTATGTACACTATCAAACCATATTATCAGTCAATTCTGAAGCCAAAGTATTATATTCATTCCATTAGTCCTAGCGAGCGACGAACAGGCGGAGACTGAAAATCTTATTTCTGATCAGTGTTGGCAGACCCGTGAAAAATTATTATCGCATCAGGTCCATAAAATTATTGTACATTTAAAAATTAGATTTGGTTGTTGTCTTAAAAGATTAATTTAAAAGAGAATCACTGAAATAATTTTATTTAAATGATATTCCGGCAACTATTAATTTTTTTTTTAAATGCAGTTTTTCAGTCTAGTATCTAATATATACTCGAAAACTCACTTAGTTATTGGTAAGGCGGGAAATTTGAATCAAACTTTTCAATAAAATCGTGCTAAAGGAAATAAGGTCATTATTAATCTCAAAATCAAGTATTTTTGTCAAGATTGTACGCTTAGGATTGAGGATTGAAAAATTCATGAGATTATGATACACATGCAATAATTATTTTACGTCTGCTGACACTGTTCCTGATGGCCGATGAAGCTTTGTGGCAGTGTTCCCATTGCCAACTCCGAAAATCCCAAGACTCAATATCAAACAAACAATTATCTGTCTGTCTGGTCCTTGTCCGTGTGAGGGTGTAAGAGTACGGAGTGTAGAAGTAAAGGAGGACCATCTTGTATGGAGGATTAGTCGAAAAAGTGTCCCCTTGTAAACAGCAAATTAGGTTTCGAATTCTCACCGAAATAGCGCTGGTGTAGCAAGTGGAAATGCTGGGTTGGTTTCCGGTAATTCTTTAAAACTATTTCCTATTTACAATTAATTGGGGTACTTAAAATCACTATAATTTTATTCCATACTCATATTTGTCAATATATTATAATTATTATAAAAAATGCGCTGTAACAAAACGGAAATATTTATTTCCTTTTTTATTAATGTTCTATCCTACTCTAATAATTTGTGGCGCTCTATTTAAAATTCTTCCACTTGCTACAGCAGCACCACCTTAATTTGTTCTCTTTCAACGACTCTATCTGTGTGTAGGCCTAATGCCATGCACATGCACATCCATTAACATGCGTGCAGAAATAAAGCATGAAATTTGCATTCAAGCAAAGGCATTCCTTTCATTACAACAACTTTTACAATCGTTTTATCTTAAATCTGTGCATTGGATGGATCCAAATAAGTTCAGAACTTCCTCCGATACGAATATCCATATATAACATGATTTTTCCACCACTGTATGTATGGACTTCTTGGCATGATTTTAAACGTTCTTGGCGTCCATGGGTCCCCCAATACCGTGTGCGTATGTGGCCACATACTTGACGTATGGGACCCCATACCAAAGTGATTGAATTGATGAGATTTAACATAAAAACATACTAAACTTCACTCTTTTTTCGCCATGTTTTTTACGGCTCCTAAGGTGAAACACATTCCCCACCATCGCTTATTAACATCCCAAAAGATACTTATTTAGACTTGTGAATGCTTTTGTTGAATTTAAAATTTTTTTAGGGACAGAAAAGCATATAGCGAAAATGTATTCTATTCATATTGAAGTATAGTTTTTGTTTAAACATGAATTGGGAAAATATTAGTATTAAATATTAATATAATAATATATATAATTAATATCAATATACTCATCTATCTATCTAATAATTTAAACGAGCAATTCTTATATTGTGTGGAATACTGGGGACTTGGGAGCCCTTTATTATCGCATCTAGTTCGTATCTAGGTATATATGACAGTGCTTTAAAAAAGAGAATAAGGTAGAAGTCACGTTAGTAAAGAAATCCCGAGCAATGCTCGGCCATCCAGGTACTAATATATGATATGGTAATACTCATATAAGTAAATAAATTTTCCAAAAAATTGTACAAGAGAAATGGATTTTTTTCGAACTAGCTTATATATTACAACCAACGAAAAGTGTACAATTTCAACGCCGAATAATGGCGTCTACGCGTATTTTTGTAAGAGGACTTTTAATGACACCGTTGAGTGGCACATACGAGTGCCTAATGATATTCTTTTAGTGACCTAATAAATTTATATTCGATGTAAATTTAGTGATCGTGTAAAATTTTGTATATACCCCATACAGATTTTTTCGTAGGCTCTAGGGTGAACTCGCGACCGCCGAGTGTACCCGAGCCAGAAGCACCGCACACATCTAGGTATATGTAATTTTTAATTATTATCAATTATTTAAAAGTTTCTATTTCTAGTTTTATTAGTTATTATTTGTAATAATTATTTTGTTAACGATCATTGTTTGGTTTACATTGTGACGTTAGTGTAAGTAGTTAGTCATTTATTATTATAAAAAAACAATAATTGTATTATATATATTATAAAGAGTGATTCGATCGTATTCGATTTCATTATTTGTTAGCTTTTACTTTCCCATATTAAAAAATAAATATAATTATTATAAAGAGTGACTCGATCGTATAAGTAAGTCACTTCGTTTATATATAATTACGATTGTTTGAAGTTTTCACTTCTGCCGTGCTATTAACACCACTTTTTGTATTATCTAAAACTGGAATAAATAAATGTATTATTTCATTTGATGGTTGTTTCAATTGCAATAACTGATACTATACTGAAGAACTTTAATAGGATTGAAGTCAAACTGTGTACTTACCTTAAATTCTGCTGCAGATTTTTTTGATTCTAAGGGATTGGGATTTTGCTGCTGAATTGAAACTAACACTTTATAACCATTTATTTATTGACATATAAGTCCACAGATATTAAAAGTGATTACATTTCTATTTTTCTAATCACTAAGAACATAATTACTTTTACACTGACATCTGTAATAAGTAGTAAAAAGGAACAATATTCAAATACAGATACTAAATGATAGGTCTTTGTAAAGCAAAGAAAAAGATCGCAGCATTCATGTGGTAAATTCTTGAATTACAGCATCATATCTTAACTAATGAAAACCTTCTAAACTTCCTCCATATCAATTTTCAGCAAACAATTCAATCCCTTTATTCATTTCATTCCTCAAAAATGAGAAATCTGTATATCAAAGGACGCCAATATGGAGATCCACTTTTCAAAAATGGAGCTGCAGCCCGCTGCATCCATACTTTTGGAACTTTGCCTAATCCGTCGGGCAGCCGGTTTTCTTGACTCATCTGATCAATTTCCTGTCTGGTATATTTCTCTTGCATAGCTTTGGGAATGCTAACAGCAGGCATATATATTATAGGCCCTTTATAATCATCGTTATCACCTGACGAACCTCCCAACCCGTGATTTTCTTCCTTTTCATTTCGTAGTGGTTTTTTCAATCCATTCTTGTTAAATTGACGTCGAAAATATGAAAGGTCTGAAACAATTTTCTCATTGTCTCCGAGGAAAGAGGCAATAGAAGGTTTTGAGGGTGGCTTTTGACTTTCGTTTTCGTCTTCTAAATTACAATTAGATAAACGAGCGTCAAGCTGCGCAATTATCTTCGTGAAAGAAGGATTTTTAGACATGGTTTTGATCGTTTATTTTACTGTAGAATATATTGCTTGTCACGCACTTGAACTAAGTATTGATTTATAGCTTTGAGGCTGCATTTATTAAAATTTTTGTTACTGGTAACACATAAGTTGCGATTGTGCTTATTATACAGAGTGACTGGTGAGATACCTTCAATATTTGAGGACGTGATAGTTGGCGATCATATATAATGAAAAAAAATTACATTAAAAATAAATATTAAATTACTTCTCAGTAAACTTTGCAAACAGTACACCGAGAGTCCCGTATTTACCTGCGCAATACTTGGACTAGCGCGTGCCGCACGTGACTAGATCAACTTAAACAACTAACACCGTGGCGTTTTTAGAGAGTATAATATCCACATTTCACTTATTTTTAGAGAAATATTGGTCAAAAATTAAGCACCTAATTTTATTATATCACTAGCGGACCCGGCAAGCGTTGTTTTGCCATATTTACGTTATAAAACTCTACATGAAAAGTTATCGTAATACAATTATTATATTCGATAGCTGACCCGGCTCACCAGGTTCAGCTTTGGTTTAGGCTTAAACTTGATTGCAAATCCATTGACTCTACTAAGGATAAGGATTATCTTACCCCATTTATTTGGCCTGTAAGGATTTGTATTTATTAGAATGTTTCTTGCTTTGTCGAACAAAGTTGCTGGCAAACTTAGTTGATCTTTTTCACGTGTAGTCTAATCTCGAATAGCCGTTCGTGTTTTGCATGATCGCGAAGCCATTTTTGGAGTTATCATTAAATTGGAGGTAGAAACCGTCTGATATGTTCGAACTTGTTCCTTTACTAGAGGTGTTCCTTTGTTGCTGTTTCAATATTTGTACGTCTTGGAAGATGTACCAATGACAAAAGATGAAGTTGCTCATTAAGTTCTAAGATTAATTGAGAAAGAGTCTCCAGCGTACATTCAATTTCTGTTTGGTTTGACGATAATACTGACGACAATAATAATGTCGATATCTAATCCAGAAACCACTTCATCGTTTTCATTTCAACAGGCAGCTCAAGATCAGTAGCTATAGGTAATAAAATCAGCAACGCTGTTAATACTATCTGTATTTTGAGTATGCATACCCATATACCCATGAGTATGCATGCTAAGCTTGGGGCTGTGATTTGCCGAATGGTTGATGACGTCAACTACTTGTAAACACTTAGAAACTCGGACCCTTTGAACTGTTACTTAATAAGGTTACACTGCATTACCTACGATGGTGACAACAACATTAATATTATCACATCTGTATTTTGAATATGGGAACTCAGGAAGCAATTTGAATGATGCGAAACCCATAAACAGAAAGGAGGTGGCCAATTGCTGTATGGACGTCTACCCCACTTGCTAAATATAATGTACCGAAATAAAACTTAACTGTGATGCTCATACAAACATATCAGGCGCTCTTATTATATCTGAAAATAGTTTTGAAGCCATGTTTAGTGTTTCAATAACTTTTGTATACATCCATAAGCCATCCTAGCAAAGAATCAAGATTATTTGACAGCATGTAAAATATAGGATCTATATTGATGGAATCCGTATTGAATATGAGTTTTGGAAAATGATAACTTTTGTAGTAGGTATTCAAATACCAAAAAGGCCAAAGACATAAGATAATTTACATCATTATCATCTGCCACGCTATTCATTATCTTCATAAATTACTTCATACAGTCTTTACACACGGCCATCTGACCCTAAACTAAGCAGATCTGGAACAATGGAAACCAGATAAATGATAAACTTTATTTTTATATACTTACGTCATATAGTCGAAACCACGATCTGTGCAAAGGCGTCAGTGTCTTTGACCATTGAGCCAACTGGCCCGTCATTAATTTATCTACCGAGGAAGAATAGACATGCGCATTATATATGCTTTTTAACATTGTTTTAGCCTTTGATTGCTCACTGTCTCATCATGGCAAGTAATGAAGCTTTTCTTATTCATCCATTCTATCCATTATCTCATTACACACTCTAGTCCAGAGCGCAGCGGCGGCCTTACCTATTGCGAGACTCCTGGCGGCAGGTCATTGCGAGGCCCTTTGTCCTTCGTGAAAAGTATGTGATGCGAAAGTAAGTCTGGTTGTTAGGTTAGGTTATGGTTAGGTATTTGTCATGTTTGACAAGAAATGCTAAAGTTATAAAAATAAATAAAATTTTAAATCCATATATTTTTTAATTTGTTCGGGTTGCGCGAGACCCCTTCAAGAGCGATTACCCCGTTCGCCACCCCCTAAAGCCTCTGCTAGAGCGCGTCCGACGAAGTACTATCACGATACCCTTTTCTGTTTGGCGCTTGTCTTACGCTTCTGTTTCGGCTGAAAGTTAAGGTGACCTATGAAATTACAGGCACATGAGACTTAACATCTTTACGTCTCAGGACCGACAACTATAAGCAGTGGTGACCAGTTACCTTCAAACGGAGTGCTTGCCTGTTTGTAGGCTTATTTGCCACTAAAATAAAAACTATTTCATCTCTTTATTGCTCAGGCTCCATACATAATGTAAATCTTTTTTCTTTATGTTCATTCTCCTCATAGTAATAGTCGCAAAAGATATGCTTGCCCAAATCATTAACAAATTGCATAGCCAAGAAAAAAGCAAAAGTTGCCTGAGTGGAAGCAAGCGCGGACGCCCCATTTGATTTGTGACAGCGGCAACACCTCTGCAGAGTTTGCCAACTGCCGTGGCACATCTTACTTTGCCGCGCAAGCGCGGAGGGTATCTTTAAAATATTTCGATCAATGAATGAAGTACCTTCCGACCGACTTTAAAAATATATAGGTACAAACTCAAATCAAATAATATATAGGTTTTTAAATTGGGCACGAAACAAAGGGGGCGTTTCGAAAGTGTACTAGTGCGCTTCGTGTTATTAAGTAATTTATAATAATAAATAAATGAATCTTTCGGAACAACGGAAATTTAAGATGAAGTACAGAGCATCATGCAATCTTAGAAATAGCAATGGATTAATCAGTAATGGAACCGCGACTGCGACGAAGTACAAAGCAATTCGCAAATTTCATCGAGTTCAGTTGGAGTTCATGGAAAGATGATTGACACAACACTTTGATACATGTTTAATTGAGGAATGGGGACATAGCAAGATCCCAATCTGGAGCTCAAGGATGTAAGAGTGCTGATATTTTATGGCAGAAGCTGGCCGACACTCGATCAATTTGGTTGGTGGTGGTGGCCAAAGACCACCTAAGAAATAGAATAAGGTACCCACACTAATTAATTTGTTTGTATCATACATATTTTTTTAATCAATAATTTTGATCACATATTAATTAAAGTTTGGAAATCAAAACTCAAAAGAAACTCATGATTACTAGAAAGGATGCAAGTTGCACTGGTGGAGGACCAAGCTGTTAACTAATGTAGTGCAGTACTTAGACCAATAGAAAACTAATAATATATATTATATTTGTATTATTACAGTTAGTGTATTAGTTTATTTGTCATATTTAATTAATTTACATGTATTAGATGTATATTTTCTTGTTTATTTACTTCAATTGTCTTAACATGCAACACCGGCCATCCTCTTCTGTATTCTGCTACACGAGGTTGTCTGAAAGAAATTGCTTTAGCGATAAGACCACCTACTTTGTAAGCACTTGCTCTGTTATCTACTTCTGTTTTCTTATTTTTCTAATGTGTTATACAAATAAACCATATTGTATTGATATTGTTAAATTTCTCAGAAAATTTGGTTGTTGGTGATGGCCAAAAATTACCTGAGACATGGTAAAGGTACACTAATTTTTTAATTTGAATCACACATATATATTAACCCTAATAATTTTGATCTCTTATTAGTTAAGGTTTGGAAAAACAAATCTCAAAAGAAACTCTTGATAATTAGAAAGGATGCAAGTCGCACTGGTGGAGGGCCAAGTTGTTCCAGTGTAGTGGAGTACTTAGAGCATTAGAGAAGTGGGTGGGGTTGGCCAGCATTGAGACAGGCTAGATTGGAGAACTAGGATTTAATGCCAGTTTATACTATACATTATTATAGTTATATAACAGTTCTCTTTGGAGTAGTTGTCAATGCTACAAAGAACATAATAAGTATTAATATATTAATTTAAATGTCCAACAAATTTGCCTTAAGTTCATAACAATACCTTTTTATAACTACATTATTGTCTATTCTAAGGCTTAGATATTGAAATACAGTATACTTTTAGTAGATATGTTGTTTAGATGCTGGAACTATTTTGTCTTCCAGAGATCAAATTATAACTACTAGGCCAACTGGACTATAATGGAAAAAATGAAGTACTACTGCAATTAAGTTCCAATGTTTTTCAGTTTCAGGCTCACAACCACCGCAGTAGCCTTTCACTAATCGTAGAGAGCCTAGAACCCATCAGCCCGCCCCAACCACCGCTAACTCCGCTGGCACCCGCCACAATACCGTCGCGTCGCCGCGTCGGTCGTAGCAGCAACGCAACTAACTTCGATCAACTCTGTATTCGTGACTTGGACAGCGCCACTTACTATTAGATGAGCTCTGGAAGTGAATACACACATATGTGAGAGCTGAAAGACTTACACTGGATTTCTGCAGGGTGGAATTTGATGCTTAGATAGCTCACATACTACAGCACTGATATTGATATTGCCCAAAACTTTATCTCCAGATATTACATGAAAAATGTTACACACTTCACATCTGCACATGTTTCCTGTGGAGGTGGTAGTCTTGCATTTTAAACAATATTCTGTGATACACAAGATTTTGAAGTGTTTGGTCTCTAACCAAACATCTGCACTGTGATTTTAGCACATCAAAGCAATGGATTCAACACAGATTTTGGCTTGTACACTCCTCCTGAGTTCCTGAAGCAGGATAAAGCTCAGAAGTCATTATCCACATTTCTGTGTCATGTGACATTGTACCATATTATAGCTACATTTTTTTTATAAGGATTATTGAACTAAAACAGCTACCAGCATAATAGGATGTTAAATTTAGGTTAAAGTCTAGTATAGTCACGCACGCGGAGCGGCGGGGGAGAGGGTGGGAGGGGGAGGGGGGGATGCCTCCTTTGACTTAGCACCACTCCCATGAAAAGGTAACCCACCATTCCTGAGAAATACATTTTTTGTAACCTAACCTCAAAACACTATAAAATTGCTTCTGTAACGGCTCCGACGCTGCGGGAAGTGCAACCCCTTCGCCCTAACGTAACAAAGGATAGGCACCCATGCTCCCCTCCGCAGCTTCGGCTTACTGGTCGCCTCCGGCGACCAGCCTCAGCCGCTGCAGCTCGCAAGGGTACCTGTCATTTGTTACGGTGGGCGGTGGCTGCCCTCCCTTCGCGTCTCCGAATTTTTATATACACTCTAGAGGTAGTGGCCAAAAGACTGCGTGGAGTCGGGGTGCCCCGATTCGGTTTTGGAACAGATTCGACCAAAGTCAGCCATAAATAAGACACATTAATTTCGTAATTTTTCGAAAGACAAAAAATCGTAGTCCAGTGTACAAGTGCAGGTCAATTGTGAAGGCAAACAATCAAAGTCCAGATGAAAAGCCAAAGTCGTCGAAGAAAACCACAACAAAAACACCAAGAGTACATTCACGTAACTCGGGAAGAAACGGAATGAACGAAAACAAATGACACGGACATAAGTTTAATTTTTTTTAACGTTCCGTTTCATAGAATTTGCAAGACACTTTACACCACAGACAATGTACTTGTACAGATTTGGTTGTCAATCGCCCATTTTAACGTTTCGTTTTTCCTTTTTGTGATTTGAGGTTAGTTTACATTTCTATTAATTTCTCGAAAAATATGCATTACCTTTTATTAAGAGTGATAGCGTTATAATTATGGATCCAACCCCTACCAACTACAAACATTTTTACCCCCCTCCGCGTGCGTGACTATACTAGACCACAACCGAAAATTGCAATCAATCAAAATTATTGTTCTTTAGTCAAGATTTTACGCTTAGGATTGACGGTTGAAAAATTCATTTGATTATGTACATACATGTACAATAATTATTGTACGTCTGCTGACACTGCATGCAGGATTATAATAAGGTGTCATTCACTTCAATCATTAGTCACTCTTGGTCTCACTCAGAAAACTCCGTTTCTTGGAACTTGCTTGGTTAGATTTTGACGAGATTTCATCAAAACATGAACATAACTATGTTCATTGCCGAAACGCTGTAATTTAACCGATGGCTCTTACACCCTTACACGAACAAGTTGTTATACGCGTTAACATGGTATATAAAAACTATGGAGTGTAGAAGTAAAGTTCAGAAGTAAAGGTCAGTTGGTTTCCGGTAATTCTTTAAAACGATTTCCTATTTACAATTAATTTACAATTAAAAATCACTGTATAATTTTATTCCATACTCATATTTGTCAATATATTATAATTATTATAAAAAATGCGCTGTAACAAAACGGAAATATTTATTTCCTTTTTTATTAATTTTCTATCCTACTCTAATAATTTGTGGCACTCTATTTAAAATTCTTCCACTTGCTACAGCAGCGCCACCTTAATTTGTTCTCTTTCAAGGGACACTTTTTAGTACACTGAGATGGTCCTCCTTTACTTCTACACTCCAGAATAAAAAACGTATTGATTATAAATTCTTTGGGTATATACAGAGTTAGTCAGACAGGTAATTGTTTTTTAAATAATGAGTCTTCGGATTTTCCAATACATGCTGAATACCCTGGCTGATTCTTCTGCACGCATCGGTCTCCGGATTAACTTGGAAAAAACCAAGATCATGTTTAACAAGCATGTTATTCCGGAAGCTGTTGCCCTCAATGGGGTTCCTCTTGAAGTTGTTCACGGATACGTCTACCTTGGGCAAATCTTGCAATTGGGTAGACACAACTTCGGGAAGGAAGCTCGCAGAAGAGCACGGCTTGGTAAACCTAGTGTAGGGCGCCCTCCAGCTAGATGGAGCGATGATATACGCAAGCTGGCTGGCAGCGGTTGGAAATAATATAGCCGATGAAACTTTGTGGCAGTGTTGTCAATGTGAAAATTCCAATACTCAATATTAAATAAACGATTATCTGTCTGTCTGTATACGCAGTTAACGCATATTGTCTGTGTAAGAGCCACCGGAGGTTAAATCACAGCGTATCGGAATACCGAATATGAGTCCATTCAAATCACGTTGCGGAGTGGCCGCACACGAAACTGTGCGGCATTTACACTACTCATCAGAAAAATCGAAACACCTTGCAAGTTAATGTTTTGTAAGGATTATCAGAAAAAAAACAATATTAAAGAATATATGTCAAGTGTCATTTGATAGTGAGTGAGTAATATGAGGTTTTAAAATCCTATGAAATTTTCATATGTTTCGTATTTTCTTTAGCAAGTCATTTTTACCCTGTATGGAGTATATAGGAAATTGATAAAACAACAAACGTAAATGAAAAAATAAACATGTATGTAATAACTTGTTTTCCCTCCCCGAGCTTTTATTACTGCTTCCATATGGTTCTTCATCGATCGGATAAGTCACGATCTAATGTGGGATTCCAGTCCATTCCATTCCTTTAGGATTGCAGCTGGCTAAGTGTTTCTGGAAAAGGATCTTTTACACGAATTCGCCTTTTTAATTCATCCCATAGATGTTCTATCGGATTCATGTCCGGACTTCTTGCTGGTAACATAATCTTGTACGACCCTCGCGATATGAGCCCTAGTATTGTCGTGCATGAATATGAAACCGTTGCCAATAAAATGTGCATAGGGCATCACGTGAGGCGCACTGTTTGATGTACCGATGACTGTTTAGTGCAGGCAGACGTGGCCCAGACACAAAGACAAGCTCTGTCTTACCGTCGGCGCGACCGTATACGAACCGCAACCATAGCTGACATTTTCTTCAATGCAGCACTGTGCAAAGCGTTCTCCATCTCTTCTGTAGACCTTGTTCCTTCCGTCGTTACCATACAGCATAATTTGGCAATCATCAGAAAAGAGGACTTTGTTCCACTGGAGGTATGACTAATTTAGGTGCTCACGTGCAAAGTTAAGACGCGCTCTTCGATGGTCTACAGTTAATTTCGGCCCATTTGCTGGCTTGTGCGGTACCAGCCGACGTTCTTTCAATTTGCTTGTAATTGTAGAGTCACTTACAATCACCCTACGTACAACGTGATGCTGCTGCTGCAGTTGAAAAGCACTAAGGCGTCGATTTTGTAAAGAAGTTTTTACAATAAATCGATCATCTCGCTTAGAAGTGACCCGATTCCTGCCTGATCCTGAACATGAATCCGATTGAACATCTATGGGATGAATTATAGAGGCGAATTCGTGCAAGAGATCCTTCCCCAGAAAGACTTAGCCAGCTGCAAAATGGAAGCCAAGGGGAGCTCGGGGAGAGAATACAAGTTATTAAATAAACGTTTCTTAGCTTTTTTTTTTCATTTACGTGTGTTGTTTTATCAATTTCGTTCATACTCCATACACGGTAAAAATGACTTGTTAAACAATATACGAAAGCCATGTAAATTTTATTTGAATTTAGAACATTAACATTAGGATTTTAAAACCTTATATTACTCACTCACTATTAAACGACACTTGACATATATTCCTAAATACACACATTTTTCTGATAATTCTTACAAAACATACACTTGCAAGGTGTTTCGATTTTACTAATAAGAAGTGTTTATTTGGCAAATCTCTTCTTTAAACCTAGATCCATGCGTGTTCAATGGGATTCAAGTCTACCGATTAGGAAGGCAATGGTAGGACGCTGATATTAGCTGCGGGAAGTGTGTATGCAACGACTCTGCCTGTGTATGGACTGACGTATAATCTCCTTACTAACTGGCTGATAGTACTTCATAATGTAATACCAGTTGTCATCTTTGATTACTGTTGTCATTCTATTGTAATATATATTATTTCTATGGCTTTTGAAAATAGCTAATTAAAGCCAAGTTTCTATTGGTTTATCTTTCATTACGTATGTATCATGGACATTCGTTTATTGCCAGTAATGTCAGTTGGCGCGATTGACAGAATGCGCGCTGCAAAAATTGTTTTTAATAGAGGCATGGGTAAGAATTATATTGATTAAAAAAATAATTTCTATAATGAAGTGCACATTTTACAGTCGATTCAATCAGAAGATTCGAATTCAATATTCATAGTTAAGACAGGACAACGACGAATAAATAAAAAAACAAATAAATTTTATTTCATGTGATGGGTGTTTCAATTGCATTATCTGTTACTAAGTATACTGAAAAACTTCAATATGATAGAAGTTTAACGTTTAAGTACCTTAATTATATTCTGCTGACGATTATTTGATTCACTATTTTATTAGAGATTTTGCTGCTGAATTGAAACTAACACTTTATCACCATTTATTTATTGACATATAAGTCCACAGATATTAAAAGTGATTACATTTTTATTTTTCTAATGACTAAGAACATAATTACTTACACACTGACATCTGTAATAAGTAGTAAAAAGGAACAATATTCAAATACAGATACTAAATGATAGGTCTTTGTAAAGCAAATAAAAAGATCGCAGTATCAATATGGTAAATTCTTGAGATACAACAGCATTAATTACTAATGAAAATCTTCAAAACCTACGTTTCTATTCGTAGCAAAGAATTCAATTCCTTTATTCATCCCAATCGTCAAAAATGAGAACCCGGTATATCAAGGGACGCACATAAGGAGCCTTTCTTCTCAAAAATGGAGCTGCAGCACGCTGGATCCATGCTTGCGGAACTTTGCCTAATCCGTCGGGCAGTCGGTTTTCTTGACTCATCAGATCAATTTCCTGTCTGGTATATTTCTGTAGCATAGCTTTGGGAATGAAAACGGCAGGCATATATAAAATAGGCCCTTTATAATCATCATTACCACCTGACGAACCTCCTGTCTCGTCATCTTCTTCCTTTTCAATTCGTTGTTGTCTTTTCAATCCTTTCTTGGCAAGTTGGCGTCGTATAAGTGAAAGGGGTGCAACAATTTTCTCATTGCCTCCGTGGAAAGAGGGTATAGTATACGGCCTTGAGGATGGCCTTTTACTTCCGTTTTCCTCTTCTATATTACAATTAGATAAACGAGCGTCAAGCTGCGCAATTATCTTTGTCAAAGAAGAATGTTTAGCCATGGTTTTGATTGTTTCTGTTACTGTAGTATTTATCGCTCGTCACGCACTTGTACTGGGTATTGATTTATGGGCTCAGGGCTGCAATTATTCTAATTTTTGTTACTGGTAACACAAAAGTTCAATATATTTATTAAAAAAGTTTATTTACATGATTTGAACATAAGATATAACTCGAAATTTGTATGAATATTTTATTCTAAACTGCAAAAGATAGGGTCAGAGTGCACGCCGGATGTTAGTAGAACATAAGTCCTAAGAACGAATGGAAGTGTGTGTCTTTAAACTACGAAGATGGAGAACAATAATTATATTTTTTTGTAAACTCTAAAGCCACATTTTGCACCGTAAATCAGAAAATAATCTAGAAATAAAAGTAAGGCAAACAACGACTTTTAGTTGAAAAAGGTACGAAGGGGGTATAACTATATAAAAAAAAGAGAGTGTGCACTTAAGACCGCACGGCAGAATTGAAAAAGACAGCAATCAAACATTCATATCTCATATTATTATAACTCTTGAAAATAACTTGTGTTTCAATCATATTTATTTTTGATTATGGGTAGTAAAAGTAAGTAAAAGTTCACAAAAAATAAAAGTTAGGTTAATTTATTATTATATTACACATTATACATACGTAATGAAAGATAAACCAATAGAAACTTGGATTTAATTAGCTATTTTCAAAAGCCATACAAATAATATGTATTACAATAGATTGACAACAGTAATCAAAAATGACATCTGATATTACAAAGCATTCAACTACATTCGACAACTTATCTCAGCTTCATCCACCAAAGTAACAGGAAGCGGCGCCAAATGCCTGTTAGACACCGTCGATTCCTGGCCATTGCTGCGTCTCACGTACGAGTAATCACATTTATCGATGTGCACAAAAGTGAGCGTACGCAGTGTAGTGACGGTTTTAAAGTTTGCTCCCAGATTTCAATGGGTAGATTTTTTGAACGTAAGTAAAGTTGTATTGTTCTCTAAAGCGTTCCATTCAATCTTTCTACCTGGCCGTATCCTTGCGGATTATACGGCGTTGTGCGAGAAGACGCGATGTTACAATTTCGTAAGAAGGTCTGCAGATCTTCTGACATGAAGGAAGCACCTCGGTCACTATGTATATATAGGGGTTGACCAAATTCTAAAAAAATATTTCTAAGACAGTTTATGACAGTCATAGAGGTCATGTCCGCGCAAGGATAGGCAAACGGACACCGTGAAAATTCATCTATTATCGTGAGTATATACTTGTTCTTAGTATTTGATGGCAAAGGACCCTTAAAATCAATATTCAGTCGCCCAAAAGCTGATGTAGCTTTAATAAGTATTCCTTTGGATTTTGCGAATCGTGGCTTAATTTCTGCGCATATTGGACATGAGGCAGTCAAACAGGCAGGCGCAAACTCTCGAGAGGGCATCAGCTGCAACATTTTCGTTACTTGGTCTATAAATTATGTCATACTTGTAGCATGACAGTTCTAGCCTCCATCTTTCGAATTTGTCGTTTTTTATTTTGCTTGTATGACTTTGGCTAAAGATGTGGCTTACAGCTTTCTGATCTGTGATAAGAATAAAATGTCTATTCAGTAGATAATGCCGCCATTTCCTGAGACATTCAACGATGGCACAAACTTCTTTTTCTACAGAAGCATGCTTGCGTTCACTGTCTGATAGCGTTCTTGAAAATAATGCAACGGAGCGACCTTTTTGGGAAAGCGTCGCGGCTAAAGCAAACTCGGAAGCATCTGTTTCAACTGTTAATATTTCTATTTCATCAATAGCAACCAATGCTGCTTTCTGTATGTTAGCTTTTAGTTGCTGAAAGTTGTTCGCAGTCTCATTATGAGGAAAGTGAGTTGCATTAATTAACGGTTGGATCTTCTCGGAAAATTTGTTGACCCATTTGGCGTAGTAGGCAAACAACCCTTGTGATCTCTTGAGTTCAGCGGCATTAGATGGTAGCGGAAAATTTATAAGAGGAACAAGTCGATCTTTATCAGACTCAATCGTATTATATTTAATCGTGTAACCCAAAAAGCTTATCGTACTTTTACTAAAGTTACATTTTTGATCATTTAACGATAGTCTGTATTTCTTCACTACGGCCATAAATTGTCGCAAATTTCTGTGGTGTTCCTCCTTGTTTTTGCCACAAACCGTAACGTCATCGAGATAAACTCTTCGTTTTTTCCTTGTAGTTTTTCCTTATCGATAATATATTCAAGAGTTCGTTGAAAGGCGGCTACACCATTGGTAACACCAAATGGTATTCTCGTGAATTGATAAAGTTTCCCACAAGCTTCGAACGCAGTAAATTTTCTTTCTCTTTCTAATATCGGTACCTGATGATATGCGCTCTTCAAGTCGATCTGGCTAAAGTAATTAAATTAAGCTACCTTTGAAACAATCAATTCTATGTTAGGAAGTGGGTATGCGTCCAGGCATGTAAACCTATTGATAGTTCTGGAGTAATCGACGACCATGCGCTTGCGATGTCCTCCACCACCTGTAACCAGGACCTGAGCGCGCCATGGAGATATACTTGGTTCTATTATATCATCTTTTAAGAGTTTTGCTATTTCTATCTTAATTAATTCTTCATAACTGCTAAGTCTTCAGACAGGTGTGTAAAAATGGTGTCTGGTGGTACAGAAGCTTCCATCTAGTACCTCCAAATTGGAATTCAAGCTTAGAATGATCTTTCAAAATATCATGTCCAATTATAACATCTGCGCATAAGTTGTTCACTATTAAAAGGGGATGGCTTATGTTTGCTAATAATAAGAATAGCAAAACATATTCCATCGACATATAATGTGTGGCTAAGCGATGCCAGATTAATGGTCTGTTTATATGGCCTTTGTTTCAATGATCTATATCTAGATCTATAGCATATGAGCTATATTTTTTTTCGATGAAACTCACAGAACTTCCTGTATCTATGAGAGCGTCTACGACGATATCATTTACTGTGATGGCGACTGTTGCTTGTTTTAAAGTAGACGGTGATGCAGCGGAAAATACAGTGCTGATAGACTCTGGTTGTGATACTGTAGGGTTTATAGGAGTGGATATGGCGTTGCTAGTGGTGGAGCTCCGTGACCGACAAACTGACGTAAGGTGTCCTTTATTGGAACATAACTGACAAGAAACATGGAAAGCAGGACACTTAAAAATCTGATGAAGATTCCCACCGCAAAAGAATGTTAAACCGTGAACCGCTTTGTTGATTGATGTCTTGTCAGAGGAACTGATACTGCAGCTCTAGAACTTGGTGTGACTTGCGGTTGTGAGATTTCTTTAAGTAAAGCAGGCGTCGACAGAGCGTTTAATGTATTATGGATACTAACGCTCATTCTGGCGGAATCTTTCTCAGCTGTTTCAATGGTTACGGCCTGCTTAAGAACTTCATCCAAGGGTATACAGGTATTTTCTAATAAACGTTCTTTAATTTTAGGTGATAGAATATAAAGGCGCAACGTATCGCTTGATTTCTATGTTCTAGAGCCGAGACCAATTGGATGTTGCAGTCTTGTGCCAGTAGTTTTAAAATTGGCAGTACTCATTTTGTGGCGTAATGTAGGTTTTGTAGATACGGCATCATCGTGAGACTCGCAGTCTCGTATATGAGTAAAGATATTAGCAGTGAGGTGGTTTGCTAGTAGCTTAAGCTTTATTACATTGTTAGTTCCGGGCGGAATTTCTTCTGTTAGAAAATTAGTAAAGGTATGAAACTAGTGTCGCCATTTTTCACCAGCTCCGGAATCATTAATCTCGACGTCAAATTTTTCCGGGCGAAGGTTAGATAGCTTTTGTTTCCTAGCTCTTCTTCACCTTCTGCATTTTTCTTCGACATATTAAAATGAAATAGCTAATTAAATTGATACATAGTCCCATAGAAAAGTCGATTAGAACAAGAATAGTCAATTTTGTGTCTTCCATGCCTGTTCTAATATCGCCAGTCACTTTAAGGAGGGCTGTGGCCTGGTCTGAAACCTGACTGGAGAGGGCTAATAAGGCTATTGGTGTGTATAAAATGAGCAATCTGCTTATGAACGCAGGCCTCCAGCACCTTGGATAGGAAAGGAAGAATGGAAATAGGGCGGAAGTGACTGGGGAGAGAGGAATTAGAAATCTTAGAAAGGGGACGTACATAGGCTTTGCGCCATATATCAGGATAAACGCTAATGAGTAATTAAATATATGCGTGATAGGAAAGAGGAGATGTTCAAGGATAGTGGTGATCATGTATCGGGTAATGTTGTCAAAACCAACCGCTTTGGATTTAATGGATAGGATGGTCTTTTTGATCTCCCCAGCGTCCATAGGAGAGAAGTTAAAGGGGAGTATGTTAGGACGCGCTAGAGCCGATATGTAAGACAAAGTAGATTTTGTTGTTTCGTGATCCAACGTAGGAGCTGTTGTGAAATTATTATTAAGGTCATTTAGGCTGATGATATTTGAAAGGTCTAATTGTCGCGATTTACCGATACCTAGAGTTCCAAGGAATTTCCAGATATCGGCAGAAGAGGAAGAAGATATATTGCTAAGAATATGGCGGCGTTTAGCGTCGCGTATCATCTGATTGCAACGGTTCCGAACCTTCTTATAGGAAGACTTGTTGTCCTCAGTGCGGTCCTTTTAAAGTCTGCGGAACACACGGTCTCGAAGTCTCATGGCCATTTGTATACCTTTGGTCATCCAAGGAGTAGGAGGACGCTTTAACTTCACCTTCTTGATCGGAGCATGAGAGTCGAATAATTTGATAATGGCGTTGTTAAAGAAACTAACTTAACATTAGCTTATGTGGGCTCCGTCGCCCACGATGGCCTGCAGCTTCGCTGCAAGCGCATCCGCCGCCCGCTCCTTGTCCGCCCCGGGGACCTCGATAACCCTGCCCCCGGTCATTGAGGCCCGCACCCTCACGTGCTGCAGGCCAACCTCTGCAAGGCTACAGCAATTGATGGATTTTTAAGGTTATTACCACCGCTGCCGTGTTCGGGGCCATCAGTCCCTTCGCCTTCTTGGGCGCTGCCTTCTTGATCGGGGGCACTTGGGTTGGGGGGGCGCCCTTGCCCTTCCCCTTGCCCTTGCTCTTCTTGGCAACTGTTGCCCAGCTCTCCGGGCCCGGTCCCTCCTCCGGGGCCGCCGGGGCGGGCTTCTTGGCGGCGGCCTTGGCAGCTGCCTTGGTGGCATTGGGCCTTTGGGGCCGGCCGTCGCCCAGTCTCGCCCTTTCGGGCTCGCTTGCGGCTGGGATCGACATTGCCAGTCCCGCAGTCTTCCTCCCATCGGCCTCCAACGGGGGGCGGACGATGGGCTCGGCGGGCAGGCGCCTGTTCATCTCCTCGAGACGGGTATTAATCATACCCCCCAAGGATACGAACAGGTCCGGCCTCAGCTCCGTCAAGGCCTCCGCCAGGTCCGCAGCGCTGAGCTGCAGGGACGGTGGGGCCGGGGTCTCGACCTCCGCGGGTCCACGCTTCGTGGAGGCGGCGTGGTCCTTAGCTCACCGACTTCTTGGCCTCCATTACGTCCATGGAGGCCAGGATTCTGTGGCAGGCCTTGTTAATTTGGCCCCACACATCCCCTTTCAAACTGCCTGACTTGCGGGCACCCTCTATGATCTGGGCAGCCGCCCTGCGTGTCTCCCCGACCGGGTCGACCACGGGCTCCTGCACCGCTTCTTTTTCTTCTCCTTCTTCCCCCCCCCCCCCCCAGGACGGGGCTCCGAGGAGTCCCCCCCTCGGGCGGGGGGAGGGGTGGCGACAACGCTCTCGACTACGGACAGGGGGCCGCCGGGTTTCAGCTGCGCCTCGGACGGGGTCCGCCGGGTTTCGGCTGCGCCTCGGCCTTCTCCGCCTGGGCCCAGCCTGCCAGCTCCATCATATTGCAGCAACCCCGCTGAATCCGGGCCTGGGGCCCCGAGCTGAAGCCGCGGGTCGCCACCAGTATCTCTAGCACCGCCAGGCGGGTCACCCCGAGCCCCGCGTCCTTGGTGTCCTGGCTCACCGCCTCCATGACGGAGTGGCAGGCCTGCTGTATTGGGGCCCAGGCCCCCTCGGAGATGCTCGATGCGCGGACCTCCGCGAGTATTAGGAGTACCTCCTCGCGGGTCCTCTCGAGCACCGAGAATTCCGGCTCCATCTCCTCGGTCTTCGCCTTTTCCTCTTCCGGGCGGGAAACGGGGGGATCCTTCGCGTGGGAGGGGCCTGCACTCACCGCCACCGTCCCACTTCCTCTCCCGTAGCCACTGGGGGAATCCTCCCTGCACGAGGCGGCGCTCGACTCGAGGAAGCTCCCCGCATCGGAGGTCGCGCAGTCGTCAGAGTCCGCGTACTCCGCCGCGCGGAGCCTCGCCCTTGCCGCCGCCAGGCTTACAAAGCTTGCGAGCCGCCCTCTGACCCCACCCCTTCGGGAGGTGTTCACCTTAGGGGTGTTATCGGGCCTCGGATCATCCTCCCCTTCCTCATGCCCTCTTTTTCGGGGCAGAGAGGTCGCCGGAGTTCCCAACCGGACTTCGTTCCGAGTTATCGGGCTTGGACGACTCATCCCGGCCGAAGAAACTCGACGTCACTCGTCGCTCCTTGGTGCCTGCCCGTGTTTGCTCCCTTTCCGCAGCAGGCACTCCTTCCTCCTTCCTCCTCTCCTCGCTCACTTCCGCACTCTTTGGCATATTCGCACACTTTCGCATTCTTAGCATCTAAGTCTCTTCTGCACAGTTGTCTTTAGCCGTACCCAGTTCTGCCACTCCGTTACGGTGGTCAGAACTGGGCCGTTTCAGGGGGACGCGGCGTGGACGCAACACCTGTGGGGGGTCCCCCAACTGTTGCCTACCTACATCAAGACCTCTCCCCATGTATCCCTTCATACTTTAATCCTGGCTTAGGACAGCCAAAAATACCTAGGTAATCACCAATTTGTCGAGTAAATAAAGTGTAGAATGTAGACAATAGAATTTGAGACAAGGTTAAATCTACAGAGCCACTCAAAAGTTCAAGAACCTTGGTATTTTCGGCGTATTTAAAAAATGGAATCATATCAATGTACAACGATTGAATTTAATTAAACTACCTACCTACCTTCAAGTTGTTCAAAATGTGTACCGCCTCGAGTGATGCATATTTCGGCACGTTTACACATATTGTCTTTAACGTGATATAAAACGAACGGATCACCTTGCAAACTATCATTAGCGCGCGTATACGCACGAACCATGTCCAGGTACTCTGCGTTTTTGTATTGATGAGCCATACTCAACTACCTAGCCTAGATACTTATTACGGGTCACGGGTCACAGGTCTCACACACACACACACACACACACACACTCACACGGCGCGTAAATATCTACAATCCCGGGGCACGGAGGCAGGAAGCGGAAACACGGATATGTGAACCTGTCGGCGTTTGCGCTTACACTAATGAGTCGATGCGGTGATGCAACAGGTAGTTGGGTTGAGGGCGGGGGTGAGGGGGGACTAGCGCGTGCCGCACGTGACGCGGCGTGTTTCGAGAGTATAATATCCACATTTCACTTATTTTTAGAGAAATTTTGGTCAAAAATTAAGCACCTAATTTTATTACATCATTTTAACGAGAATCGAGCACGAGTACTCTCCATAAGTATCGAAGGTATCTTACCAGCCACCCTATATATTCTGTGTAACTTTTTTACACAAATGTTTTATATATGCAATCGATAGGTCTTGACGAAAGCTGACGATTGAAACTAAAAGGGACATTGTAGCTTCTTCAAATCAAAAGTCATACTAAATGGAAATCTCGAAACTCAGCAAAATTACCTCAAAATGGCGAGGCACCCCCATCCACCGCGCGCGATTCTTCACTGTCCTCACTTAGCGTTACCCATTCCTTGATCTTTTAGCTATCCTGTGGTGTAATAAAATTTTGGATGGAGATGATAGATATGTCGCTTCAACACCAAACGTTCTGTTATCATTCGTTTTTTGAATTTCCACCACTATGAAACCAATTTTAAAGACGTATCCACGTTAGAACAGAAGTACTGAATTTAATATAAACAATTTTATTGAACAAACCAAACAAAATACAACCCAACAAACAATTAATGTAAAGGATTGAAGATCAGAATGTACTAATATTTCAATAATTTGAAGTGATGTAAGTAATATATTATTCAATACTGGCAACATTGAGTTTGACAGCTAGATAATTGTTTATTGTTTTTTAAATTGGTGCCGCAGTTACAATAAATGATTTGTTTCAAACAATGAGCCTGCAAGACAAATTAAAAGCTTACAAAAAAATTGTTACAGTTACCTCATTACTCGGTAGTGGGTCACTATTTGTTGCTTATCATATCAGCCGAACATATACGGCTCTAAATAAGATAGTAAATCATAATGTACTCGATGCAGAAAAGAAATACGCGCCGGAATATATTTACATTGACGATCCAGCGTACAACAACAAGTTGAAGATGGAGAAGGATATGGAGAGGCGGCAAACCGTCGGTCTGATTCGAATATGGAAAAGCCTGAAACACTCGTTGGCGTGGAGGCTGCTGTGGCTGTGTCGACACGGGAATAAGGAACAGCGAAACATAGCTTTGGAACAACTTGCTGCATTCAAGAATAACAAGAACTGGGATTGCTGTAAGTTGGCTCAAGCTATGGATAAGAACACAGCGGTTCTCCTCGCCCGTACTCGTGGCGTGGACCTGCGCTACTTCCTACCGCCACCCATTCACGTACGACGAGGCGCGCTCACTTCGGAACTACTCTCGTTCAAATATCGAGACATGATCATAGCTGCGCAGGCAGTCAACCCTCACAGCTGCATTCAGCACTTCCTCTCCAAGCACTTTGTAAATATTCAGGAGCAAGCTATGGAGGCAGACAGTATCCCTATCAAACCTGACAGTATTAGTGAACGGGACTTGTGCCTATTATGTATAGATGCACTACACCATCACCTTAGTTTATTCTACACTAAACAGTATGAAGCTGATGACTCGGCCAAAACATTAATAGAAATGGGAATTTTACCAAGATTGGCAGAGTTGTTGTTGAGATATCGCTATGATATTGATATAGATTTGGCAGTGTTAAGATTATTTACTGTTTTGAGTGTGCATTGTGAGTTACTTGGTGATTTCTTTCAAAATGGTCTCATTGGAGAATTGTCAAGGCTGGTGAGATCAAAGGATGTACGCTTGTCCAGTTCTGCCGCAGTATGCTTAGCCAACCTTTCTGGAGAAAATTGCTACAGGCCTGGATTGTACTTGCTGCATCCTATATACCGGACATCAACACCCCACTTATGTGATACTCTTTTAGTTCATGGCCTCCGGGGGGGTGTTTTTGTTACATGGCGACAGAGAGATAAAAAATGTACAGAGCCAATAGGTATCATTGATGGCACAATTTCAGATGTTGACTGTGACCCGTGTGAAGAAAAAACTGAAGCGAAGTATCTTGATCCTGAACTACAACAAGTGATGGATGATCTGGTAGAATTAGATGATGAGTCATTGTTATCAGACTATGAAGTGCTTCTTCATGATCTGCCTATTGAAGCTAAAAGGGAAACGCTTGATTTACATCAATATACTACTTACACCAAACGTATTGCACTAATACAGGAGGATGAAGACAAATGTAATCATACATATTGCTGGCCTAAAGATTGGTTGCCAAAGGACTGTAACAATTTAAGAATATTGGGTGTTAACTATTGGAGTTCATTATCAGAATGGTTAGAAAGGTGTCCATTGCAGCCTGCAGATATAGCAACGCGGGCTGCTGACCTAGCCCCAGCCTTAGTTGATGCAGGTGTTGGTAATAAGAACACACCAGTAGTATGGTTAGCTCATTCAATGGGTGGCCTCATAGTCAAGCAAATGCTATTAGAAGCATCACAGAGCACTGATCAAGACTACAAGAAATTGTCTGAAAATACCAAGGCTATTTTGTTTTACAGCACACCCCACAAAGGCAGTGCTTTAGCCACAATGCCCCGAGCTGCTGCTGCAGTCCTTTGGCCATCTAATGATGTTAGACAGCTACAAGAGAACTCTCCAGTACTTCTAGAATTGCACAATAACTTTATAAAACTTGCAGATCAGTATGGCTGGGAGACTATCAGTTTTGCTGAAACTATGCCAACATTAGTCACAGCATTCAAAGTTCCTATTCGTTTTGTTGAATCAGTTTCTGCAGATTTGGGTCGTGGTGTATTTTATATGTTGCCGCTGGACCATTTGTCTATTTGCAAGCCCGCTACTAGACAATCCATTTTATATACTTCACTATTAAATGTATTGCTTAGAGTGACATCTAAACCTTTGGATTTTAAATATTCAAACCCTTTTGTTGAATGGATAAGTAATATGATAAGGTGGGGATCTTGGGGAAAATCAAACGAACTATTGGACCAAGTTGAAGAGAACCAAAGTGATGGTCTGCGATGGTATGAGCAATTCTTACTCAATACTTTTACTGATGGATTTACAGATTAACCCAATCCATATTATTGAATCCTACTAATTACCAATATCAACTCAGTTACTTTTACTTGTCTGTAACGTCATTATTAATAGGTAACATTTACTTAGTAAAGCTATAAATTATTATGAATTGACAAAATCTATATTTTTGTTATATGTATATTGTAGTATTGGACGATTAATTGAAATAAATATTAAGTTTATAGTTATGTATTTTTAATAATTATTTTTCAATCCCTGGTTAATGCTAATCACTAGAGATGGGCCGAGTAACGAGTGCCGAGTTTAACACGGTATAATTTTTTTTCAACCGAGTACTCGGCCGAGTAACTCGTTTCAATCAAAATCCCATTTCGCGCGCGTAACCTAATAAGCCCGCGCCTTTCAACTACCAGTCGCTTAATAGTTTGATGACTGTTGTTTTAATTATATCTATCTAAATATATTGCTATTCTTAAACCGAGTATACTCGGCATGCTAACCGAGTATACCCGGAATGCTAACCGAGTTATTCGGCCGAGTACGAGTATCAAAAACCCGCCGAGTACGCCGAGTACCGAGTATCAACCGAGTATTCGGCCCATCTCTACTAATTACCAATATCATTATTTCTTATTTTTAATAAAATCAGTTCCTTTTACCTGTCTGTAACATCATTATTATAGGTATATAATAATGGGTAATATTTACTTATAAAAGCTATAAATTATTATGAATTGACAAAATCTATATTTTTCTTATATCTAAATTGTATATGATGAATAATTGAAATAAATATTCTGTAGTAATGTTCTTTTGTAACCTGAAAATGTTAGATCCCTCGGGAACGCGACTGAAACCGCGGGGACAGCTAGTGTAAAAATAGTAATGTAAAGGCACGACAGTGCTACATTTCTATTAGTGTATTTCTTTCGCCCATGGCTTTACTTGCGCAGACTTCACGATTTGGTACGGTCGGCAACATAAGTAGCACTTATTACATACGCGTATTCTGATTTTTTTCCATAGTGTATTATATAATTTTGTAAGTTTTTATAGATACATATTTACTAGACACTCTGTTTACTTTATCTTTTCTTATCATGTGTAGATGTGGCGTACAGTTGTTTTGTAAATTTATTGGTAATTTTGTAAACTATACACAGAGATTCCTTCACAGTCGATTAATTTCATGTTTTATATTTATATAGTTGACCCTCCGCGTCGCATCGCCCGCCCGCGCTCGTGTAGGTACGATAATATGATTTTCTAAATAGTGGTAAAAATCGCATCAAAATCTAGTGTGTACTTTTCATATCGGTTCACAAGACCGGTTATCCGTTAATAGTTAATTAATTAAGATAACATTTCGAGTAACGGATTGACATTTAACCGGACTTTCGTTATCTTTCCATAATAATCGTTTGTTATGTAGGTACCAACTATATGCTAAAAGTTGTTTTTTAAGGCTGATGTAATTACTACTGAATTGTTTTTTTAAATGCTCGGTCATATATATGTACCTAAATACGAATTTATGCGTTGATAAAGGGCTCCCAATATTTCTCACAGAAGAAGATACATACTTACAACAAAAATGGCGGAAAAAATAATCATCTGGACTCAAACATAGGTCTTCTGGTTCTGGGACCGCCGGATTTCCCACCTGAGCTATTATAACCTTACAGATGACGGCGAAACTTACCTTCGTATGATGTGGTGGCAGTTTTCATTGCTGGAAAACACGAACAAAACGACGTTTTCTAGAAATGAAACCTAGCTAGATCGACTTATCGCCCCCGAAGCCCCCTGCATACTAAATTTCATAAAAATCTTTGGAGCCGTTTCTGAGATTTTGATTATATAATATATACCTTAAGAAAGGAACGGCAATTTATTTAAATCTTGTAATTGAGCTTTCTATTCGGTGAAGGAAAGCATACACACACAGCGGCAAACCTATAACACGTTGGTTTGTTATTTCAAGTAAAAAATCTGTTGCTATGCACCTACCGAGGTGTTCCAGAATTCAGAAGCTGCTCTTTTGAGCCAATTCCTTGCTATAATTCATTTGTTTACCACCTTCGGCTACATGATCACTTTGTACTCTCGTGAGAGTGTAGTCAAACAAGCCTTTAGACCAAACTTAATATTCCCAATAAAGTAACGCTACATTGATCAGCTCATAGAAGAATAGAATACGTAGTATGACTATGTACTTTAGTATTTATTTATAGAACCATATTATAGCTATTGTAAATTTTAAAGATTTAGAGTAGGTACACAACATGTTAAATTCCCCAAGCAAATAATATAGCAATTAAAAAAAAGCCATCTATGGAGCATTGTATTAACCGTAGCAGGCATCATCACTATATTTTGAAAATATGGTTCGCAGTTTCTTGTATTTTGTATAGATGTCGCTGTAATGCAAACAATATTAATTTATATTTGTACGCTTCCGCTAGATGGCCGGAGCCTAAAAGTTTTCGGTTGAAATATTAATGCCTTCATTGAAATAAAATTATTTTCTAAATTGATATTAGGGGTGTCAAAATTGCAGTTTCTAGTATTTTTTATAGATGTCACTGTAATGCAAACAATATTATTGTATATTTGCAAGCTTCCGGTAGATGGCCGGAGCCTAAAAGTTAACGGTTGAAACTTTAATGAAATTACTTTCTCCTAGATAATTTTTTTTTTTTTATTTGACATTAGTTAGTAAAAACTCCAGAAGTAGTACCATAATGGATGCATTACAAGAAATGCATTTATTTTGTGGTTCTAAGAGAGATATACGACAAGCTAGCCTTGACTGGCTTCCACATTCAGACGCAATTAGTAAATAGTAACACGTATTATAATACGTCTACCTATACTACCTAGATATATAGAGGAAAGAAAATACTTTCAATAATCTTGCTTTACTTAGGCCAGTCATACGTAGGCACCTAAATCTGTGTCTAAAATTGTAACTAGTGTTGGGGCCGTGCAACCTATATACTAAAATGACGCATCGAAAGGACTGAAAACGAAAAGACAAACAAAAACATAATACTGGAGTTTGACCGAATAAAAAGGGGCACAAGACACGAGCTGCTATAATCAATTAAACATTACGTATATATTACGAAGAGAAAACGGATCAACGGCGAATACGCTTTATGCCTACTAATAATAAGGTCCAAATCAAACAGTAAATGAGTAACCTTTATGAGTATTTTATCTAAGTGCAGTAGTTGTAATTAGTTTTCCGCAAATTTCTGGTATATGGGTAAGGTAAAGTGGACGGAAATCTTGTAGCTACATGACTTTATGGGAACTTCATTAGTCTGCAATTAGTCTGTTCGATTAAAAAAAAGTCCTTTTTTATTATTAAGTATCATAGATTTAACACCTAAATTATGGTTCATAATTTGATGCATCTGCATCATCGTGGAATCAGGTATACTTCTTACAGAAGTAATAAAGTAGATATCAATTTATGATAGAAACAATGTTTAGTGTGAATAAGATTTGATATGGGCATTCATAAACGTCACAACGGACTTTGTATTTTGGTACAGACAGCGCATTTACTAGTACATTTTATAAAACGTTCAATGCCTTTAAATTAAATTTAGTCTCAGCTGTCATTAATTACATTTTCCAAATTCTACAACGTTAGGTTAGGCCAATGGGCGTGTTTACAATTCAAGGATTACAACTTCGTTTTTTCTGCACCATAAGCACTAGCATCTTGGAAAATACCGTTAGATTTACTAGCATTTTAGAATAAAATGATTATGGGTATTATTTACAGTACAGTTTTTAACCGACTTCAAAGAAATAGAGGTAAGGCTTCATATCATTTGATGTCGTAATCGTGAGAAATTTAAATGTAAATTTTATCCATATCTTTTGAACTTATCCGATAAGTACCTACCTAATTATATTTTAAATTCAATATTGATGTGCTCCCATATATATTTTGACCATGCATGTATGTTTGAAGTATTGGGGTATTCTGAAAATATCAAGGTAACGCCAGTTTGGAAGGTTGCTTCAGCTGCGAGGAGGAAACAGTAAACTCAGCATTTACTATTTTCAAAACAGAACTTAATACATTTAGAAGTGCCCTCCAAGAGCGAAAGGTAGCCCCACATATCTTCATTAAAATTATTAATGAAAGCATATTAAAAAAATATTATGGGCTATGTATACGTTTAACAAACTATCTAAAGACATTCAAAAACTACCCGTATTATTGTTGTTAAGAAATATTCGTACTTAGTACTAGGGTTTTCATAATATATCGGGAATTTTAAAGGGCAATAACCCTTCGGAATGAATTGGTCGCCTAACAAACTATTTATGTTACTAAAAAAAAAGTTTCTTTAAAATACTAATTGCTGAGTTTATTGCTTGCTCTTCTCAGTAAAATCAATCTTCCAACCGGTATTAGAGTGACTATTCATAAGTGCTTTTAAAGGCGTATTAGAATAAAAATATTTTCATCAAAGGACCATAACAAAATGAAAGAAGCTTAAAAAAATCTAGCTATCTGCAAATGGAACTGAGTACCGCAAGACATGATATTTGGATGCTTTATTGAAGATTCCTCAAAAAGCTGCTAGTTCAAGGGATTCATTACATCCAGATTATTTTTTTTTTATCATGAGGTAAATATTTATAGTATTCTTGCCGGTTCTTCTCAATTGAAGGCTGACTTCTAAAGCGTGCCGTACCAGGGACAAAAGTAAATAAATGACTGAGTTTTGAATATAACAAAATTTGTCAACGGTACGACCAATTCGATTGCAATATTAACTAGAATATAGAATTTATAAACTGTGATAGATATCTAATCTCTTTATATAAAAAATCGGTTTATATAGAGCATACCTACCTAATTTGGAGTCGGATTTTTTTTGATTAAAATAAAAAAAATAAAATAAAATTCAAAACCATTTATTCAGTTAAGGCCCACGGAAGGCACTCAAGAAGGTCAAATTTAAACTGAAGCTACTACCGGTTCGGAAGTCAGCCTTCAACTGAGAAGAACCGGCGAGAAACTCAGCAAGGTTACATTGTTTTTTTTTATAATTTTTTATCTAAACTGACTTTTTGGCTATTTTATAATATGAATTTAATAAATAACATTAAGACAAATCAGAAGATCAAAGCTAAATATCCAATAATCTTTAGTTATATGTAGGTAACTAATGCGGAATTTACCACTAAGTTGTTCTACCTTTTTGTATGTATCTATAAACTAAGCGGAGAGGGTACTATCCCTCTCCGTTTCATTAAGTATATTCACCGATGGATTTATTAACCTATTTTCAAGCCGATTTATTTCCAGTAACCGACATTATTAATTCATCAAAGGTTTTTCCTCATTATGCACTCATGCGGTGGATCTAGCGTCACATCGCTGTAAAGCGCTAGGTAATCGTGTAATATTTTGTAGCTGAAGCTGGAATGAAAAATATCTACCCGCCATTTTAGGGTTCGGTAGGCAAATAGAAAAAAGTGAACCCGTAGTGATTTCGTCCTGTGTCAGAACTTTTGGCTGTCTATTCATGTCGATAAAGAAATTTGAGAAATTAATAATTAAACTATTTCAAGTTTATAAGATTGCAGAATATTTTTGTTGTCAATAACTTTGAGAAATTGTATACTATTTTCTGTTGCCAATAAAATGATAACATTTGTCGTGACTGCTCACTCTGACTACGGAATCTTTTACTGCATTTTTTGTTTTGTATCAAGCTTTTAATAAAAAACCTAGAAAACAAGACAGTCACTGTTCGCACAAAAGACCGGTTTTAATAAATTGGTGACCGTCTTATAAGAAGTTTTCTATTAAAAACAGACTTTTGCGACAACTTGATTACAAAACAAAAATACTCTACTTAGTTGTTTGTACTGAGTGAATATTTTGCAACATTTTTAAGGCGCTTCTTGGTCGGTTTTATCTTGTTAGGTTTTAGGTTTTAAAATGTAATTTCATTAATATTATTCCGGATCAGATGATTCGCGTTACATATTAGGTTGGGGAAAAAGTCTTTTCGCATTATAGTATGTGTGAACTTGTAATAAAATCTCTTTGGCTATACTATTTGTATCTGGCTGGTCTTGGTATCATTGAAAGTTTAAATTTTAAAGAACATACAGAACATAAGACAATAGCGGAATATTGTACCTTTAAAATGGTGAAAGATTTCTCAAATAGATGCGGGGTCCAGAGATAAGCCTCCGCATACATAGAAAGTAATATATATTTGTAATATTAGTATAGATTACAGATGGTCAAATAGAATAAAAATTCTGATAGCTGAAGGGAAATAAATGCTGCTATACCTATATAAAGCCAAGTCATAGTTAATTAATAATATTATTAAATATCCTGTGGCATTTTAATTACTAATTTACACCCAGCCACCGAACAAACAGACATGTTCAATCGGCAGGTATTTGTCAGAGTCATAAAACAAAGATTTATTTATCGATATGAAACTTGATATTTCTAATGATAATAATAATAATGATAATATTCTACATAATTTATATATTTTCAACTATTTGAGTGTACAAGTAGGTAAGTTATTTATTGTGCGCAGAAGAGACATAGTAAACAAGCAGCGGGTCGCGTTGCACCCCAAAAACACAAAGTCCGTCCCGAGTGAAGAGTGGAGACAAGTTTGGAGATCGATACAGGCTCCATGGGGTGGTTGCCATGGTAATAATGCCTTGGCCGACTTTCTACACATATTTAATGCAACCTATATAAATGTTCTGGTCAGGTATAAGCCCGGATTATAGAGGTGTTCAGAATTCTAAAGTCAGCAAAGCTGTCTTCGCTTAGGTAAAGTACAATATGTTGTTTGTGAGGACCTAGGTACACAGATTTTTATATTTAGGACGAATAATCGAGAGTCTCTGTTCCCTAATAGGTTTTGTGGGCGAACCACACTAACACTTGTCATGCATTGATGAGATTGTGGTCGAACACAGGTTGCTAACAGATTGGACAAGCCCCTAAGGCATTGCATATGTCCAGTGCGGTGACCACACGACATTTGGTGGATCATGTTTGTTAACCCTCCTATAGTCATAAATTTAAAACATATATGTTTTTAGACGTTCCCTTATAACCCGAGGTCCGTGAAAAGATTCCTACTAAATGTTAAATATAATTTTAGCAACGCCACCGCGCCTGGAAAGAACAAAGGAAAACGTATTTATTATCTACGCTTAAAGTATAACATGCTGAATAAGTAAAATATTGACTTTTTTAGATTGTTCTCAAAAATTATCTACCCCTTGTCAATTGGGCGAATTAGGAAAAAAATTGTAAAAAGTGTTATTTTGTTTTACACACCTAACTTTGTCTATAGGGAGGCCTATAGACAAAGTTAGTGTCTCCTAAGTGTTCCTATCAAAAAGGGTAATAGCCAAGTTTCACTGTACTTGCCGTCACGCATTTCTCGACCATTTTCTTCATTATCTTCAATTTGACGTGATTTACGTGATCATTTAAAGTCCTTTAGTTAATCAGCGTTAAAAGAGTCAGGGGAATTATATCTATTTTAAGGTATATCCTAATTGAAAATTACTACTTCCGAATTTTCGGATCACTTATTAAGACTTTGTTAGTTTTGAAACCATTTCATAATTGCGAAATTTGATCCAATTGTGAAATTAAATTTAATATAATAAACTAGTTGTACCCCGCCGTGTCGCTCGCTTGCCCAAGAAATGTTACTTATTCCCCGGTTAACAAGACATTTATAATAGTACCGACCTAAATAAGAAATTATGCAATTCTTATTAATGCGATATTATCTAACTAAAATAAGGTTTGAACTTTTATCACAACAGTAAAATTTTACTGTAAAATATGGAAACTAGCATACATAGTGCAAAGTAGCATTGTAGTGCCTAGCTATGTTGATTCAATTTCCATGCAATTAAGCAACACGTCAGTCAATATTCAATTAACGAAATGCATAATGTAACAACTGACTGAAAGTTAACGCATCGGTAGTCACTATCAGCATATGAAAAATATTTCCCTACATATGGAAATAAAATTAATTCAATCGGAAGCACAATATTCTTCGGAAAGTCCGTCCATTTTGTAACATGATTTTCAATTTGGGCCTACGTATGGGTGCAGGGTTCCTTTGGGTTTTGTTCGGAGTTCCATCACTTTAAATGTCATGGACCAAATTGTAACTATTGTACTAACTATTCCGTGAAGTATTTGGCAAACGTAGAAAATATAAAAAAAGAAAAATTTTAAAAGTCAGATAAGATAAAAAAATTTATAAAAAAAAAAATATTTTTTTAATGTGTTTCTTGCCGGTTCTTCTCAGTCGAAGGTTGACTTCCGAACCGGTGATAGCTTTAGTAACTGAGATCTTCAAAAGTCCGTCCAAGCTGTATAAATGTTGTAGAATTTTGTGTTCCGAACTCATTATCATAGATTTATACGACTAAAACGTACCTAGGTATATAGTATATTGAACATATTTTCACATCCAACGTTGCCAATTTCATTATTACTATCTTCCTTCAAGTATTTCCCTTATCTTTTGGCTCGGCGATCTCCATAAATTCTTCATTTCGTACGACTTATAAATTTTAAATCAACTTGCCTTTATCACAAATTGCATTTTAATATATAGTTTGTCCCTACAGTTTAAGAATGTTATTGAAAAATTAACCTTTTTTCCTTTATGTTAAGGTAGATTTACAAATAACCATAGGATCAATAGATGAAACTAATTTTAAAAGCAATAGAGAAAAAGCGAATTGTGAGAGTAGCATGGCAAAATTCAAATATGTATTACAATCGAGACGACCGTCTCCGAGCAGATGAGTAGAAAAACCTTCTGAAACGGTTATTGTTTGTCCCCCGAAGAAAGTGTCTCGGAATGTGATTTTGTAGATCGTTATCAAAGTAATTTACGAATACATTAAGTGTAACGACAGAAATAAAAAATAAACCATTAACAGAACCCTAGGAACACGTTTTGCCATTACATTTGGCAGTATATTTTATTTCCCTCACTTGGAATATTAATTTCGGCCGCGTGCACACAATTGACAGCAATTAGTGAATTGCGCTTTCGAGCGCAAATGAACGTATTGTATGCATTTAAAATTCGAACGAGATAAAATAATTGTCGATTTAAAAAAAACATTAATTAAAAAAGTTTAAGAGAGACTGTGAAGTGACACCTTACAAGAAACATTAAGGATGGCGGCACATGTAATGACGGCTAGGTGTTGGTCAGATATTGTATTTTCTCTGCCAGCACAAACGGATCTGTGTATGAACATGTTTCGCCTGTGAGGGGTGTGAATTTGAAAATTTGTAAAATTTCCAGTTCTGGTAAGGCTCCTACGGTTCCTTAGGTAAAGATCTACTTAATTAAATAGCAGATGGCCGGCGTTTATTGGATATTTCTTGTCTATTGAGGAATTTTAATTGAATGGAATAACAGCCCAATCGAGATATATGCGACAAAACCACAATTCCATTTCAGCTAAAGGTAGATTTTCCTGCAAGAAACCGAAACAATGTATCGTATTGACAGTAATAACAGAATACCAAGGATTGAAACTATTTAATAACAGTTCTCTTAACGGTAACACAGAGTGAGAATTTAATTAATACTCGTTGAGTATTTCGAGGTTTTCACGAAATCCCGGCTTTCAGGTAACCGCGCATATTAAAGATAACCTAGCAATATATACAAATAAGTACTCATTTGGATTTGTCATTCCAACATTTTTTCACAGCCTTTCATTTTACCTTGAGATGGAATGAATTCTGTAAATATGACGATATACGTATTTAATATATGAAGTGATTTTAAAGTTCATCAGGACTCGCAGAAGCTGGTTATGTAACTAGGACTAAACTACATTTTGAACTTTCTGCTGTTATCTTGGCAAAATTAAAATATATATTGATTTGTTCGAGAGATGCACGAGTTTAAAAACCAGCTTACTTGAAAAGAAATGATATCAGCAGGTAATATATTAATAAAAAAATATACTAGTTGGTATGTCATATCAGGCAAAGGTAGGGCTGCCAACGCCGGACAAAAACTTAAAAATCCCTGGACTATTAGGTGAAACTGGTTTTTTCCCGGACAGGCCTAAATAAATTTACTCTTACACATAAGTGTTAAAATTTCGAGTCCAATTGGATTTTGCAAAAGTCCCCTGACTCAAAAATCCCATCCGGGCGCTCCCCGGATACCCTAAACTAGGACAAATCCAGGAAACCCGGACAGATGACAAAGGATGTGCACTGCTGAACATAGGCCTCCCCCATGGATTTCCACAACGAAGAGACTTTGGCCGCCTACATCCAGCGGCTTGTAGCGACTGTGACCAGGTCATTGGTCCACCTGGTAGCTTTCCCCTAAATGTTCGCACATTTACATACTCAATAGGATATATACCCTTTCGAAACAAAGGTGAGGTTACTAATACTTACAGACTACGCACTGTTGTAAAAAAATGTTAAAACATTTATCAATATATCATAAACTTGTAAAAATACAATACATTATGATCATAAAACATATTGTAATCGTACTGCGTAGTTTCATCTTCAGGTAATGCTATCCAGGATTCACTCCAGTCTAGACATTTTCCAAGCACTTAGGTAGGCACTCTGTATTGCGAATGAATAAGAAATCAAGTTTAAGTAGATATTTTCTTCAAGACATGACATCGTGTAATACAATTGAAACAAGCAATGCTTTTACGAACAATAATGTAATTTTTTAGTTTGAGTTGGGTTTGTAGTGGTTTATTTATTATTTATATAGTAATCGAAGCACTGTTTATTTATATACATGACGTTTTTTATGGCTGATATGGCTCATCATCTGTCATGTTACTTATAATTAGAGTGCTGAGCAATCTGCATACTTAGAAAGACGTAGTAGAGCTCGTAGTCTAGGGAAGTACTATCACCCATTTCCATCATGTAGCAGTATTTTTATTACGTGTGTTATGTGTTTATAGGATGGTAAAATTACAGACACATGAAACTTAACATGTTGCAAAAGGCGGCGGTGACCACTTACCATTAGATGGACAGTCTGCCTGTTTGTCTGCCGACTTGAAAAAAAATATAACGAGAGATTTGGTTAATTGTTGGCAATTAGTTTATTGATTATTTGGCGCAAGGTGTGTAATGCCCTGTAGATATGAGTTGCGTTTGGTATTTATTTGGTCGCCGCTACCGAAATTTGTACTTTTGCCAATTATCCCTTATTTATAGTTCAACGCAGTAGCGGATAATCTGATTTGATACTGAGGCGCTCATATCTAAGTTTATATTGGTTCTCTGCCTCGCAAATAGCTGGAGGCGTCTGAGAAGACGTCTTTGCGGCTAAGTTTATTATTTAGTTTAGTAGTATTAGATGCCAAGGATGTATCATAGCATGAACTGTCTAAATATTGTGTGATTTTTCTGTAGAAATCCATTAAACCTTACTAATATGGAAATGAATATTTGTCATGGCAACGGAGATTGGGGTCCGATTGAACTTATGCAGTAAAATATTTCTACGAATAAAATCTTTATGGCCGTTCTGGAAGAGGCAGGTAAGAGAGCTGATAAATGTGACCAATTTTCCACCGCTCCCACGTGCCATGTACGTACATAACGTGATCCCACAAATAAAACAGAATAGTAAATAAAATATTGTAATGAACATTACAGTCGCATGAATTGCAGACATTTCATTACCCTGGAAGCAAAAACAAAACCTTAACACTCCAATCATTTTAATTTCAATTTAATAACACATGACATAACTTATCTATATATATAAAAGAAAGTCGTATTAGTTACACTATTTATAACTCATGAACGGCTGAACCGATTTGGCTAAAAATAAATAAATTGGTGGGGAGGTAACTTAGAACCAGGAGATGGACATAGGATACTTTTTATCCCATTCGACTGCGTTTCCGAGTGATACAACGTCAAAGAGAATACAAGTCGCTATAAAACGTGGTATAACACAAACGCATCTGACATGGAATAACAAAACGTAAATGACAGGTAAATGTAAGACCAAGACGATCAAATCTTTCCAGTATATTATAAATGTGAATGTAAGTTTGTTTGTTACGCTTTCACGCGAAAACTACTTAACCGATCATCATGAAACTTTGTACCTACTCATATTCATGGAAGTATTAGAAGTAACATGGGATACTTTTTGAGCTGGGAAAACGTTACATCCCCCGGGAACGCGGGTGAAACCGCGGGGGACAGCTAGTATCTAATAAATGAGATTGATATTCCAACGTTTTTTAGCATAAAAACGTTGCCTGATATAGCAATCGAATGCCTTAGGTCTCGTCGGAATTGAAAATTTATAAAGCAACTTTGATAAAATGTATTCCGAAAATATTTTGATATTACCCAATAAATACCTACGTGTTCGTTCAGATCTGTGTGCGCTGTAGAATATGAATTTCATACGAGCGTAGGTATCGGGGGAGACGAGAAAATTGCATTTCCTCGAGACATGACATGAACATCGCATAAGCGGTTATAGACCGTTAAGTCACAATAATATATCCTCCTAGTTGCGTAATTTGCCTCGCCGTGCGTTGGATATCGATTTCCACAGTTATAATAAGTTTTCATGAGACAAATGGTGCTATAAAACATTTGAACGATGAAAAATAACTTTAGGTAATCTTCATTATTTGTAGGATTGTTTATTCAATCTTATTTGGTGTAATTTACAGTAACACGTTAGAACAATAGATAAATGATTTATATGTTTATTCAATCTTATTTGGTGTAATTTACAGTAACACGTTAGAACAATAGATAAATGATTTATAGGTTTTTTTTATAGTGGCATCGATTTAAATTTAAAACTTTTTCCGCCTGCGGTTTTACTTGTGGTCTCCGAGGAATTAAATTTTCTCAGGATAACAAGTAGTTACTCTTTGTTATCCAAGTTTTATCTAAATATATTCAGAAGTTTATTCGTGATTGAGTGTCTCTCATCGCTACAGCAACGATCTCTCTAATAATTATCTCTCTCAGCTCTAATTTACTTTGAATGTACATAAGGTACGAAAACCTTATATAGATAACGAGGTAATGGACAAAGATTATATAAGTACTAGCTGTCCCCCGCGGCTTTACCTGCATTCCTAAGGGATGTCACATTTTCCCTGGATACAAATTTTCCTATATGCTATTCCAGGATATACTTTATCTATGTGCCAAGTTTCGTCCAAATTTGTCCGGTAGTTTTTGCGTGAAAGAGTAACAAAAATACAAACATTCGCATTTATAATATTAATAGGATATTATTAAAAGGATATAATATGGAGTTAAATGATATAAGTTTTTTCTTTGTTGAAAGAATTCGTACCCTATACTTTGAAGATACATTATGTACTCAGACCAAAAATAGATAATGAGATAATGTACATAGATTATATAATAACTATTTTATCTGGAGGTAAAATTATATTATAAATAAATATAATGAAAAATAAAATAACTAGGTATATATGCTGTAACTTTGGAAAAGTGTACCTTATTTTTACTATCCCTTGTGTTTGGCTTCAAATCACCATGGCATGTGATGATGTGGCAAAAGGTAGTAATCACATAATAGGTGAACTCTCAAGTGTAGCTATCGGAATCACACCGCTAGGTAAAGATGACATTTGAAAGATAGACGTATAAGATAATTAGATAACTTTTCGTGCTTAGCGACTGAATTTAGTAAAATTTAAAACTTTCCTTAAGTTTGTCGTATGTCAATAAAGTTTGTGTCTTCTTCCAATGCCATCAGGTTCAATTCCTGGCAAGTATAGAAAGATTATTCATTTAAAAAAAATTTTGGTGCAGTATTGTTATTTATTAAAAGCGCCCAAGACTATTTCGAGTATTTTCGTATATAACGTATCTAAATTTCTATAGTTGTAGAATAAAATAATGTATTTTTTTATTTTATTTCTGTCGAGATTGCGATTGACCTATATCACACCTGATGGTAAGTGAAGATGAGGCCGAAGATGGAGCTCGCTTTCCTATTAGTAGCCTATTCACTCTTTTCTTAAAGAGCCCCAAGTTGTAAGTTTCTGGGAACACAGACGAGGAGAGAGAATTCCAATCTTTAGCTGTGCGCATGATGAAGGAAGCTGCAAAGCGCTTCGTGCAAATTGGTGGTATGTCTACAACATAAGGGTGAAAACTCTCCCCACGCCTAGTAGTCCGATGATGAAAAGGAGGAACTAAGTCGTGAAGTTCCAAGGCACACTATTGTTTTATTTGTTTCCAATATTGTTTTATTTCTAACATCAAAGCTCGTCAATAGCTTCTAACCAAGAAAGAACAATGGGTTCACAAACAAAAGAGCATAACGTAACTATCTTTTGAATGCCTCTTTATACATTAGAAATATTTCATCTCAGCACACGTTGTCTATGTCGATACAAGACAATATGCGCTTCCACCCTTTTCTCTACTGCTCGTATACAATGTAACGTCTGTCGTCCTGTCTGTTCGCGTACATTATGAGAACCATTTCAATGATTTTATAATAACTGTGTTGTGATAGCTGAGCGACAAAAGCTGCCATTTATGTGAAAAAAGTATGTGGTAGGACGCATCAAAAATAATGTGGTAACCGGTCGCATTACGGATAGGTTGGGTATACATCCTGCTTAATGTCTGTCTCCCTGCATAGTTGCCTAATTGAATCTAATTAGGTACACCGACGAATGACCATTGGCTGATTATGCAAAAAAATCTAGGATTCTTGAGCAACCTGGTGATTACTAAATAGATTCGCATATTATGGTAATAATGACTAAACTGGTAAATGAACCTATTTAGTTACTTGCTTAAAATATTTGACTTATTAATAGTACACAGAAATGTCAGGACTGTGTTCCGAAAAAAAAAACAGACCAAATAAGCTTGCGTTTTTTAGAAAAGTTTAGTTTTATGGTTATGATAAAATAAATTAAAAAGTTTAATGTCTTGTATACACTCTGAGTTGGAGAATAAATTAATATTATTTTGTATTTTTAAATAAAGAACAAAGGTTTATAAATAAAATAAAAACTAATTTTACACGTGAACGTATTTTGTTTTTATATGTAAGTTTACAACCGCTACCGCCACAACTAGGTATTACACATTTAAATTAATAATTTCAAACGAAAATTAATACACATGGATTATTTAATACGTGGAGTGTATGTTACGCAGATGGATAAAATTCACAAAGGGCTATAAATCTTCTGAGTTTTGAACATAATATTACATGCGTGAACAATAATGTTGAAATATATTAATATTTTATTAATACTTTTAAAATAAAATGTTCTTAAATAATAACTTATAAAATAAATTAATCCAGTTTTAACGAAAGGGTATCGTCATCTCAGGATAGAAAGTTGTCGGCCAGTAACACATTTTACATTAACAATAAAAAGAAAATTGATTTATTATCTATATTTATTATTTTTTATTATAGTTTTCTTTTGTACAATGAGGAAAGGATATTACGAAGTTTCTATGCTTGAGGAATAAGAAATTGTGAAGGGCCGGTTTTTGTGGACATCCTTAATTATGAATGACAAATGACAATACAAACGTCATACAACTAGGTATATCAAATACACATAATTTTTCTATTACGGCGTGATGGCTGTATTGATTTGAATAAGACATGATACAAACTTTTTTTGTTTCATAGTTTTTTTTTTAATTTTATGTTGTGTCAATAATATTGGTATAGTAAAACGTTCTTGTGTAATTTTTTTTAATTCATATTTTATGTTATGCCTTGATAAGTGTTTTTTTAAATTACGATGGTATACCAGAATGGATTGGACTTTCTTTGGTTTTACTACCATGCTGTGTAAATATAAAATTTTATATTTCCTATAATACTTCACGTTACTTTACGTAAAATACCGTCCGCCCGAATTCAGCTTAAATATTATAATATTCAGAATGAATACACACGCAAGGGTGCCGGCCCCGTAGGCTCGTTGCTCTTAGGTAGCAATGGTGAAATCCGCCCCGGCGAAATTAGGTCATCGATCCGAATATCCTGCGTCTTTGTCTCTGTAGAGAGGCAACCATATCCGTCTATGTATTATTCACACACAGCAGATCCGTCAGTAATCTGTGCGCGACATCGCCTTAAAAGCCTTCAATGGATGTTGAGTACGTGGAGTGGTCTGTGTGCATACTGGAAAAGCTAGATAGGCTAAGCTGTCTGGTTACCTGCAGCGATATACTAAAGCGATCTTTTACAAATAGTTTCTATTGAAGAATCGTTAAAGGGTTTTATCAAATGGTTACTAGTTTCAAAATTAAATTAAATGTTGAAATTTTTTAAGTCTAATAACAAAATGGAGGATATTTCCGGGAAATGGTTAAAGATTTACTTTCCCAGTGCGGTGGAACAGTCTTGCCAATCCGTTTAAAAGTGTGAATAGAAATAAATTTACAATGTAGAAATAAATTTGGTATAATTTCTATTCACCTATAAATTCATATTTTATAATTTCACTTAAAATACAAAGTGATACAACAAAACGCCAAAATAAATGTTTCAAGTCTATTTATCGAGATACAGACAAAATAATAAACTTAATAATTGTCTTTTACAGTGTCAGTGTCCCAAGAAGTTCATTTACAATTAATTATTCTGTGGATAAGTGTAAAATCTAGTTAACCGATGGGTAAACACGTGTAGTTCGAAAATCACTACCACGTTATGTACTTAGACTGATTATGGCGACTACATAACTTTGTCGGGTAGCAGATACAGCTAGTAGAAGCATGCTAAAATTATAAGCCTACTTGGTGAATACCTTGGGCTTTTTTGCTTATTAATATTTTCCTCAACGCCTTAATTATACAATAAACTAGTTTATGCCATAAAAAGTAAACTAAAAAGGGATCTACATAAAATGATGTGTCCAATTTTGCGGCGGGCTCAATTTTGAACGAACTTTCACTGATAGATAGCTTATGTTTTAAATAGTAACTAATGCTTTTCATCCCGTGAAAATTTAACATACCTTCGAGAAACAATGGTGAAACCTAGGGGGACACTAGTAAAGCAAAATTAGTGTTTTAATGTACCAACGATCATTACTACCACTCCCTCTTTAAATGATAAGTCGAAGCTAGAGCCCTAAGAGGCAACTAAAGAGCAGACTGATGATCAAGTTTCGGGGATTTTTTCGTAGATGGCTATAGGTTATGTATGATATCGAGAAACGGGTGAAACGGCGGGGGATAGCTAGTGATAAGGCTGACTTCCGAACCGGTTGTAGCTTCAGTAACTTTAAATTTGACTTTCATAAGTGCCCTCCGAAGGCCTAAACTGAATAAATGGTTTATGAATTATGAATTTTTTTTTGAATTGATAAATTAAATTGGAATAGTATTTTTTAATACATAGACAGTTACGGTTCTTTGCAACAGATACGTAATCTATTTTTAAGAAATTAACTATTGAAATTTCAGCGTCAACAATGATAGATAGCACTACATATTCTCATTTATTTGCAAATAAATAAATAACTAGCTGTTCCCCGCTATTTCACCCGCGTTTATCGATATCAGATATAGCCTATAACTATCTATGAAAAAATCCAAGTTTAATGTTAACAGTCACATCCCGATATGTTGTGATGGTCCGTCAAATAATAATAAATAATAATAATAAAATCTTTATTTACCAAATGGGATTACACAAAAATGCTTATATTATAATATAATGCTATGTAAGTACATACTAGTTTTTGTAAAATAAAGAAAGGTTGCAACTGCTCTCATTGCTAGTCTTAAATAGCCTGTATTAATGATGAGCAGGCCCTTGCCTCTAGATTTATTGATGCGTGTTTTTTGTACATAGATAAGTTACTAAAATCAGGTCACAGGATTTTAATGAATTTACAATATAAACGAGGCTAACGAAAGAATAGTCATCCAATAATTAGAATTAACTGTTGAAATCAAATGTTCCTTATATATATAATATATATAGATAAAACATACAAAGTGTATATACTTGTTATAAAACCTCATAAATCTTCCTTTTTATGTTCCAGGAAGAAAGCAGGTTAAGTATCGAGTTCGCGCCTTTGTGTACTTCCCATTGCCGGAGATGTGTTTAAAGAGAATAAAGCCACTTGAAAAGAGTGGAGCTATTACTCGGCCCCTTATTTAACGTTTCCACACCAAGGATACGACATTTATTGTGTTCTAATAGACGTAAGGAGAATACTATCAATATAATGGAAATATATTGCAAAATAATGCTCAAAATCTATATATTAATACGTGAGCGAAAACCTAAGACCCCTTTTTAAGCATATTGCGCACACGGAGTGCAATTTCGAGTGAAATTTGGAATAGTAAAAGTTTATATGGAGAAGGAGTGCAGAAAGCTTAAATTTATAAATATTAATTGATACAAACACATTAAATTAATTAATATAAACATTACACCTACCTTACGTTTGACACTCACACATAGTTTACAATATAAATAGCTTACGCTCATACAGCCAATGTCAAACAGAAAATTCAAAAAAGTTCTATGCATTGATCATAGAGGTTATATACTCTAACAAAAAACAACCTCAATAAAGTTCTAACTTAAAATATATATTGAATTACGATCGAATTTCGATCGTTAGGCGAATACTAGAAAAAAATAAAAAGGCGATTATAAAACAAACGCACCACGGTTTCGATTCTGTATGGTAAATGACACAAGCTCAACTATGTTTCGTCATGGCCTCTATGCTCTGTCTCTATCGTTAACTAGGTAATCACGTGAGAGGTAAGCTCTCGGAGGCGACGCCTTACCGACGAAGTTTTCATTATCTGAACAGAGGGGCTGATTAGTTTTATTGGCTCTTTAGGTCGAACGACCCGTTTTTCCAAGATCCTGCGGGTCATAAAACTTATAGATTTAATATATTTATTCTAATGAAGCGCTATGACCCGCATTTAAAGAATGCAATAATCTCATAAGAAACACACTCGCAATTTTCCAACATGGTACATTCATAGATGTCCGTTATTTTTTTTTCTGTTCCTACTGTTCCCGGTATACTGTGGTATGCGACGGTTTTTCTCAGTCAGGAACTTCATAACTGACAAATCTTTCATACAACTTAATTAAGACTTATAACATAGCTATAAAACCTACCTATAATTTTTTTATATTCCGTTGTCGTTATGAGGAAAAAGGAACTGCGTAAACTACAGTATGTACATAAGGTTAAAAGTACTGTACATACTGGTGGGCCGTCAAGGGCAGAACTCAGTTATTGATCATCAGTTTAAGATACATAAAACGGAGGTTCAAAACAAAATTAACATGATTATTTAAGATACGGGATACACATAAGTTTACTAAGTTATCACCTTTGCTTATCCGATGTTCAAATCAATCAAAACTACCTTGCAGGAAATATGTAATAGTAGTGAAGTAGGTACACTGTAAAGCTTAAATTAATTTAAAAGCAAATTTATATGTCGGAGAATTTCCAGTTAAAATTTCAAAATCAGCAAAATATGTTCGGTTAAATTAACATGATTATTTAAGATACGGGATACACATAAGTTTACTAAGTTATCACGTTTGCTTATCCGATGTTCAAATCAATCAAAACTACCTTGCAGGAAATATGTAATAGTGGTGAAGTAGGTACACTGTAAAGCTTAAATTAATTTAAAAGCAAATTTATATGTCGGAGAATTTCCAGTTAAAATTTCAAAATCAGCAAAATATGTTCGGTTAAATTAACATGATTATTTAAGATACGGGATACACATAAGTTTACTAAGTTATCACGTTTGCTTATCCGATGTTCAAATCAATCAAAACTACCTTGCAGGAAATATGTAATAGTAGTGAAGTAGGTACACTGTAAAGCTTAAATTAATTTAAAAGCAAATTTATATGTCGGAGAATTTCCAGTTAAAATTTCAAAATCAACAAAATATGTTCGGTTAAATTAATCCATGCTCAACTATTTGGGTGCGCTTTTAATTACTTTTACAATTTCATCGCGCCGTTATTCGTACGATGAATACCAATATTCGTTGTTTCCATAACTATCGTAAAATGATGAAAATTTATGGTATTTTTATGAAGCGGCGGGTCGGGAGGAGCGTCTATGCCAAACAAAACAGCAAAATCCGGAATTTAAATAACCGCAACATTAATAACGGCAGAAATTCTTTGCACATTCAGGATACATCCTCCTGAAAAGAATTTCACCATGAAAGTGTACCTTAATTAATTAGGCACAAGGTATATTAACAGGAAGTTTAAAATTCCAACGCCACGAGACCTTCATATAGTTTGATAGTGTGAGTGTAGGCAGTGCTCACTATAATTTATAAGTATAACCCTGTGTTTAATTATACGCCATGCCATGCCATGCTATGGAGGTAGTAGCACATGTGCACGGAGTTTAGTCGCGGGTGACGTAATTGCGGTGATGTCAGAAGGCCAAGCCCGCTTTGTTAGCAACTAGTCAGTGTTCCAGCTCATTTATATCAAATACAGTAAAGCAATGTCTCAAAATTGAGAAATGACTCCTTAAAAAATAGCAGGAACCCTTAATCCTTCGTGAATAATATCATTTTGTTCTTATTGAAGTGAAACTTTTTATGGGAGGGCGTTGAAATTCTTACCCACAATCTTTTTGTTTGACGAAAAACTAAATGAATGATAAGCACATTCTATGCTATTCAGAAGTGTTTGAATAATAATTTAAATGTTTCCCTCTAATACAAAAGTCTCACTTCTATTGTGTATCTTTACGACACACCCACAAAGAAAACGGGGTAAATAAGTTCCCTTTCTCCCATCCCCAAGTGTAAGACAGCAGGAAACAACTCGTTATACTTTTCTATGCAACTGATAGAGATATCAGTATCTGAAGAGAATCTTACAAACAATGTTTCGTGATTCGAAAAGAAAAGATATAGTAGAGTTCACATTATTTTAGTATGTTTATTGTTAATAGACTTAAAGTTTGCCGCCATCTCATCATTGTGGCGATGTGGTCGAAGGTGGTAAGGGAACTGCCACATAATAAATCATGTAGGTAATTGATTTCAATGAGAAGCATGGGAATTAGAGTAGCAGAGTTCGTCAGGGGAAATAATACCTTACCCATTTCCGCCATGAAGCAGTTGTGCACTTGTGTTACTGTATTTCGGTTAGAAAGGTAAGGGGGCAGGTGAAATTACAGGTACATGTGACTTAACCACTTCAAGTCTCTGGTAAGACAACGATTTTGCGACGCTCCTGGTGCTGCAAATATCCATAGGCGACGGTGTCTGCCATCGGTGGACCGTATGATTGTTTGTACGCTCTAATCGTATAAAAAAAGAGCATAAACATTACAATGTTCTAGTAAAACGCACTATATGACATAGTTCTGTTAGTAAGTGATAAACTATTTAATAAAAAATAATAACCCTACTTTTAAATCGAATTTATTACGAAATTGAATTACTGCACTAGATATTAATTTACTGTGCGTATATTTCGGAAGAACGACACACTCGCTCATTCACATAGGTTATTGATATATTAAAACAAGACTCAGTGGAGCCACTGTAACACTTTTATTTATCCTTTATCTCCATCTATGAATATAAAACTTTATGTTTGTATGTTTGTACTTCCTTCTCATAGTATTTATCCGATAGCGGTAAAACTTTTGTGAGTTCTACGTGCGCCGACGAATATTACGACACAAAACTGTCGCATAGCAACATATGCCAGCTATTAGTCATTAATACATGTAAAAGTTTGATTGTTTGTATGATTGTAACTTGATAAACAGCTGAGCATCGAAACTTAGCTCATAAATCCTTGGTAACACGTAATATTACTGACTTAGTACATAGAGGTTACTTTACTATAAGATACTTTAGAATCGCGGGTAAAGTAAAATAAGACCTGTCAGTTTAACCCTTACCCGCGGATTTAAAAGATATGTCCAAGAAGCTTTTCGCTTTATAAACAGTTCGTCGTTACATGTACTTGTGGACTTCTAAACTTGGAAGAGAGAAAATGGGAAATAAATAAATATCCTGGGACATTCGATACACAGCCATTTGGTGCCAGACTAAGCAGAGCTTGTACTATGAAAACCATATAACTGATATACTACTTAGACTTAATTATTCCTTAATTTATACCTATTTAGATATTTACACTAGGTAAAACAGACATGTTAATGCACATAAATGTTTGTCCTGGATGGTTATCGAACTCACGACCTGTGGCTTGGTAGACAGGGTATCTAACCACCAGTTCAACTGGTCCGTCAAAATTGGGATACTGATACCCTGACTGACGTGTAACTGGTGGTAGGTTCGATTCCCATCCTGGATAAACATTATGTCTAGAAACGTATATATGGATAATTACATTATTTTTCTATTTACGCAAATGTATTAAGTACTAGCTGTCCCCCGTGGTTTTACTCGCGTTCCCGAGGCATGTCACATTTTCCCGGGATAAAAAGTAGCCTATATGTAATAGGCGACTTTCCAAGTTTCATGCAAATCTGTCCGGAAATTTTTGTGTGAACAAACATCCATACATTCAAACAAATATTCATATTTATAATATTAGTAGGATTGTCTTGGTATAGCTATCTCGTTTCCATAGCACAAGCTCAGTTTAGGAACAGTGAACATGTAGTCACTTTTTCCAGGAATATTATTTTAATTAATAAACATTACTATGTGCTCTTTATTAATATAAGTAACAGGTTCATAAGTAGGTACCCACGTAATCAAACAGTTATAATTATGTATATCGTTAACAACATCACACTGGCTCAGTGTTACAAAACACCTGTTTTGAGTAGCATCTGCTTTTAAATTAGCAGCTTTATATTGATACATTTGAGGTTTAAATAAGAATGTCAAAGGTAATGTCGTGTAATGTGCGTTTGGTAATTGATTGGCGAAGAATATATTAAAGTTAATTAATTTTATAATTTAATTTTCTATACGCAAATAATTACATTAATTAACAGGGTGTTACAAAACTACCCGTAAAGCTGAATGGAGGTTAAATGGGGCCTTACAACGGGTCCATTCACAATATTTAAGAACCGTAGTAACGCTGTATAACATACCTCAAAAAAATAAAAGAAAAATAGAAAACTATTAAATTAGACAATTATTAGGTAAAATAGGTACTTAGGCCTTTCTGTTAAATTATCTGGTTCCCTGAGATGACAGCTAGGGTTGTTGGTTTTGATAAATTAATAATAATTTTACGGGGTATTTGGTTTAGTATGGGTACTTTCTTGAGCAATTGAAAACTATGTTATAAATCGCATCTCTTCCCCCACGAATTTAGTTATCTACTTCATGACAAAACTAAAATAGGACACGTGTGCTCACAATATGATCTTGCTATTGAGACGTTCCATGAATAATCGAGGTGACTTAAGGATATGACCATGAGATACGGTGAATACACCATGACACCATGACACCATGACACCACGACATAGATCCTTTGAGAATTCCCAAAAAGCAGTAGAATTAACATCAACAAAATCACCCTAAGGTTTTAAGCCTTTTTTATTAAAAACAATATTTCTTATAGTAATTTTTATGTTTTTGGTACTTTAATGTCTACTCTACTTAATTAATATATTGTTATTATTTTCTTTTTTTAAATGTAGTCTGTGTTCAGTGAATGATGTCTACTAACAGACATGCATATCAGAACCTTCCTAATAAGTATACTTCATAATAATATGAATGTAGTATTTATCAATGAAAAAAATAATAATTAAGACCATCAAGACATAGACCTGCATACCCGGGAATATAAGTTATGTCTATAAGTCTCTGATTTTTTTTATTTAATGAGCTGTTCAAAAACGCTCTTAATTAACACTATGTGCTCTTAATCGCCATGCCATGGACATTGTGTACATGCACAAGTCATGTTATTAGCGTCATAAGAGCGGATACGCAGGTAGCAAGCCACTTCCAGTGTTCCCAGGCTCAGTAGTACTGTAACAGTCCGGTGTATATGGCCTTAATGCAATAACGAGCAAAACTTCCGTCAAGCGGGTGACACCGGCACCGCTCGGCGTCCGTGTTGATTGTATTGCCCTTAATCATCACGATGCTGTGGTACCTACGTGCATACGATCACGCAGATATGATGGTCTATAAAGGCCATGCGGGCAATATTGCACCATAGAATAATTTTTCCTTATACACAGCAGATCCTATGCAATTCATCCAATACGAATCTGTAAATTAATTATACGTACTATTGCGGAATATGGGCTATAATTTCGGAATATTATTCTGATTCAGTATTGCTCTGAAGGCGTTTTTAGGCCCTTGGACCATGTGCATTAGAACTGTGCGTAAACGACTGATATTATCTGCTCAGATACTAATGGTCTTGAATTAACTTACTTGCTGCTTGTTACGCTAATGGCTTTTCGCTAGATTAACCGGGTAGTTCCAGTTGATGACCCAGCTGGTAGATACCCTGACTCCTACGCCACAGATTGTGGCTTCGATTCCTAGACCAGATAATCATTACTATGCGTGCACAGATTCTAATTAGTCTGGAAGTCAATCTCCCTAAATGTGAAACTTATCTTGTTACTTACTCTCTTACTTGTCTAACTTAACGGATGAACGGCAGAACGGATTTGGAGAAAATTTGCCGCGCAGATAAATTATAATAATGATAATAAATACCCCGGGACATTTATAACACGCGGCCATCTGATCCCAAAATAAGCGGAAACCAGATAACTGAAATACCACATAAACTACTTTTTCAGACACAGAACAAATAGACATGTACATGCACACAAATATTTGTCCTGGGTGGGAATCGTACCCGCGACCTGCGATGTGGTAGTCAGAGTCGCTAACTACCGAGCATACTCACCTGTCATAGGTTTTCAACATAGATCTTTCGGCTACTTAGGTAAAACCGCGAGTCAGTTCTGCATAGTAGGTATATCAGATATCTGGTTACCATAGTAACAGTTCTACTTAGTTGAGGATCAGATAACCGTTTGTGAAGAAATATTGCAACCTATTTACTTATTTAACAAAAAGTATAAAAACATACAGAACCTTTGAGAGCGTAAGTAAATAAAAAAGAGATAAACATCTATTTCAATTTCAAAGATTCAGAGTCTTTGAAGGATTCAAATAACTCTTTTGTATCTTTGTATTTTATTCTATTAAAGTGGCATATAAAGGAATAAAGCAAGCCATTGCTAGCTTTGGTTGATAAACGATTTATACCGTGATACATACATAAGTAAGGTACACAAAGGTTGGTTGCCGAACGTTTCATTTCGTAAGTAGGGCAAGATGATTTTAGAATCAATACTTGGCGGTGTTCCGTACCGTGCCGCAACCGGCAAGGACGACGCTATAGTACACAGGTACCTCCAAAGCGTTCTGCTTGTTTACTGCTTGTTTTATGACCCTTTATTTATAGGTTTAAATATATATAACTTGATACTTACTAGAGTTGTACTTAATATCTTGGTAGATCAAAAATAAGGCTAAATAATATTAATAATATATTAATAATTATTTAAGCGTAGGTTCGTTTAGTTGTTTGATGCTCTTTTTGTCCCCCAGCGATTTTATCCACCTTGATAGGATAAAACCCTCTCCATATCATAGACTGTGGCACACGCCAAATTTCAGCTTAAAGATCGGTTTGATTGTTTAGCTGTGAAAGTGTAATTCACTTCCGCATTTGTAATACTCTAGTAAGGACTGGCTGGTCCAATTAGTATACTTTTACAGCAACTTTTTTTGTCAGAATACCTACTTCGCTTCCTCGCGCACAACAACTCACAAAAGTTTCAACGTACACTAACGAATACATTTCTATTTATGAATATGTATTCACGAAGTGAGAGAGTCACAAACGATTTCGATTTTAGCAAGTAAAGTTATTGTTTTAATTAAACTGATAGAATTGAAAATGAACTAAATACAATTTATGTGATAAATGTGGTAACCATCGACTAAAGGGCTATAAGACAATCACGCTTCACCGGCAAAGGCTATAAGGCACTGGCTGGGTTACCAAAATGCTTGAAACATTTACTAATTGGATTGCCAATCACAGATTCCCGTTACCATCATGACTCTGATGCACAATAGAGAAATCCCAATTACATGTAGTCTGGTGAACAGGAACCAAAGGACGATGAGCATTGTTATTTGAAATACCTATGCGAGCGAGGCCGGGGTCGCCTGTGGTATTGTCTATCCACTATAAATTCTGATCATAAAAACACAGAAGCATCTTGTTACATGACACTGGTCAAGCCTCTCAAAGAAAAATAAGATCATAATTATTTGGACACTAAAAATAAAAATACTTTTATGTTATTTTATTAAGTAAGTAGATATGATAATTGTGCGTATTGCAGTACAGCGTCGAAGACTGGTTCTAGTGACTTAATAGGCAAATAAAGAGTGTACTAATGACCTCTTGCAATTCATACCTCGCAAGTTATCTTTGAAAATCCAAAAGAGAGCTGGCATCGTACAAGCGACCGGCCGTAAAATTATACCAACACGGTCAGTATTTGTATAAGTATGTCTTTAAAATGATATACTTATATGAATAGACGAGGGTCACAGGGTGTCGACCCTGAGACATGAAGTTGTTAAGTCTCATGTGCCTGTAATTTCACCGCCCCGAATAGTAGTACAAGTTTACTACTGCTTCACGGCGGAAATGGATAAGTTGGTAGTACCTAATACCTACATATCTCAGTGTTTTTATGAGCCGAGGTTGTATCACAAAGCTTTGTCATGGCACCTGCCAACATTGCAGTGAAGAAGCTTTGTGATGAACCAGGGAAGCCGCGCGGCCTGTTTGATGGATTTCCATTGAAATTGAATAATTGATTTTCCAATGTTGTCCCAGTAATACCTAACTAACTCGTGTCTGCTTGCTTTTAACATGATTAATCTGTCAATAACTTTGTTTGAAACTGCATGTTGTAATGTTTTTTCTTCTTTGTGTTCTAACTATTAGAATTATTACAAGTTTGGTGTGCGTTTGTTCGCGCTTTCGAGAATGTTTCCCGATCTAAATAAAAATATTTTGCCTCAATGTTGGGTGTAACTATAAAAGTGTAAAAATACTATTTGTCCGATAGCGATAATACTTTTGTTAAGCTGTTCTACGTGAGTATGCGAAGGTTCCCGACAAAAAAGAAAAGTCGCATAGCATCGTATGCCAGGAGCACCTTCTAGTTACGTTAAGATAACTTAGGTACCAATTTTATTTTATTATTATTAAATTTTCTATTATTGACGAAAGTAGGTACATACTCGTATAGCAACTGAGAAGATTGTTACAAGGCTGATTAAAACTTTATCGCTATTTTTATTATTTTATCTACGGTTAGTCATCGAAGTTAACATAATAGTGAAGTCATTTCAATCGTCACTTAAGTAAAACGACGAATGATTCAAGGAAATAGGCTCTCAAGTTACACAAGTCGTAGTAACTAATTATCGTAATCGTAAAAATGGCAAGTAACTTGTAATTGGGTAAAAAGAAAATTTTAATGGAAGCAAAAGTGAGGTGACAATCGGCTGAGATTATTTTAAAGTTTTAATAACCTTCAAAGTCCATATTAATTCGAAAAGGTTGCAAAATGCACAGCAAAACCGATCTTACTGAAAATTTCTACACACGTAGCCTATACGGAGAGTCATAATTCTATTATCAATTTTGACGCGGGTGAAACCACGGGCGTATCCTTGTATTCAAATAATGACTTTTAGTTTCATCTTCTGTCTATTAATCATCATTAAAGAGTTTCAAAGTTACCAGTCATTTAAACATGAGAAGTATTTAATTATTTTCTCAATAACAGTTACTTTGATGTCGGAAACTCAGTTTTACATTATTTTATCTAATAATAATCACTATAGAAGGTATCATGTTTACTATCAAACAATTTTGTTGAGTGGGTATTTAGTTATTAAAGGAAATTACTTTATGAATTTAATAACAGCGTAGTTTCTTTCTATCTCAAAAATTCTTCAAAGGGGATGGTATCACGAAGAGCCCTATTTACCTTTATCCATTTATTCATAATTGGATCACCAAAAAGAATGGTACACATTTATAAAATAAATCACTTTTGTCACATCTCTCATTGGGTCACATTCGCACTGAGCGGGGAGGGTGGGTCCCGGTGTTAAAGAGGCTGACGTATCGGTATGCTTATTCTATCATTAAATTGACTATGTTTTACTATTCATCGGATAGAGCGTACTTTGTTTAGTCTCTCTAGGATCGTAACTCCATTTCGCAAAATGTTGAGTTAATCCCTTATCGTACTGAGGGTGCGACATATTAACCTAAAAACTGAGTACCACCTTATTTATAGGTGATCACGGCATGCATTAATAAGGGTCTGAAACATATACCTACATGAACTTAATCACTCACAAATGAATACGAAAAATGGTCTTAACGTACTTAATATAGGAATCAAAGAAATACCCTATCCTAATAATGTCTCTTCTTATCTATATAAATAGTATACTAGCTGTCCGGACAGACGTCGTTCTGTCAAAATAAGTCCATACAAAAATGCAGGAATTCGCTCGCAGCGCCACCTACCGGGTCCAATTGTAAATCTAAACCATTATCCAATCCGCTGGAACACACACAAAAAAATTCATCAATATCTATCCAGCCGTTTAGGAGGAGTTCAGTGTCAACACACGTACAGAAGAATTATATATATAACTAGCTGTCCCCCGCGGTTTTATCCGCGCTCCCGTGGGACGTTTATGATGATGTGTTTTATACTATGTAGTGAAGATAAGGAATATGAGAATAGGGTTCCTTTGACGCACCATCACCTCAAAGCTACTGAACATATTGGGATGGGATGTGCGTCGAATGGTATTCGACGCGGAATTTTTCGTAGATGGTTATAGGCTATATATGATATCGATAAAAGGGGGTGAAACCGCGGGGGGCAGTTAGTATATATATTCGTAAGGTTGTGAGGATGGACGGATGTTTAATACGCTTTCACGCAAAAATACTGTACGGATTCAGATAAGACTTGGCACTTGGATAGTTTATAACCAGGATTAATATATAGAATATTTTTTATACCGGGAAAATGTCTTTCGGGAACGCGGGTAAAACCGCATGGGGCAGTAGTCTATACTAATATTATAAAGAGGAAAGATTTTTATGTAAGTATGTTTGATACTATTTCATGCAAAAACTACTAAACGGCTATGGATAAAACTTGGCACATAGATAGAGCATATCCTGGAATAACATATAGGCAACTTTTGATCCCGAGAAAATGTGATATCCCTCGGGAACGCGGGTAAAACCACGGGGGACAGCTAGTTGTTTATATAAGCATTCAAATCTAAACATATTTTTATGCTATTTCTAAATTTTATAACTACATTGAATCAAGACTTCTGATCACAGTACTTGTGTATTTTTCACAGACTGTAAACGAAATCAGCTTCATTGTTGGAATATTTATATGGAATTGTGAACGGATCTACTTCAAAGTAACGAAGCCTTTATTGTATTCAGAGCCATTCTACTTTCTATTCGTCATTGCCAGTTTATTGTTAACTATTATATTAAGAAATACAAAAATAAAAGAAAATTTGAAAATTGCTTTTTATCTCCCCCAAAAAGGGGATCGAATAAGAGTTGCAATAGTTATATAAGATGCGATGTTTGATGAAAAAAAAATCTAAATCGGTCGAGCCGTCTTCGAGTAATCGAGTCATTGCTGAGTTTTTTGTCGGCTCTTCTCAAAATCAATCATTCATAAGTGCCGGTGAAAGCCAATTTGAATAAATATAGTTCATTCATTTTATTTCGGGGAACATAAATAATTTTTTTTAACATGTCACGACAAACTGAGAACCTTCTCCTTTTATGGAAGTCGGATAAAAAGAAGCAACTCACTACAGCCACTTTTGTTTCTGCCTCATGCGTTATTTTCATTTTTTCTTCTAGTTGAACCCAACATATGATAAAAATGTCTGCCTTGCATAAGTATGATTTTTTTGACATAAAAATATGTTCTATCCCACGAAGTCCGTTCGGTGATTATAGCGTACAGTAGCTGTTCCTCGCGGTTTCATTCGCGTTCTTGTGGCATGTTACATTTGCGTGGGATAATTAGTAGTTTAAGTTCACCTTATAATATCAACTATCTGCCAGTGAAAAATCCCGTTCAAATCTAAATAATAAATATAAATTCTACGTCTGTATATATCGAAAGTACAACTGAGTATCCACTATTAAGACAATACGAGTATGTCAAGAAAACTCTTAGGGCGCAAGCATTTCAAACATTTTGTAGATCAGATTGTAGAATTCACTCAAGATCCTCTCTAGAATATCTTGGGTATACAAACCCTGACACGACATTATCGATGTCTGAAGATGAGTTCAATCTTACCGAGATTGCAGCTGAAGTAGCTCACGGCATCTCTAAGGGCACTACACAAAACTGTCTAGCACCGTCTCGACGCCCATCCGATCTCGTCATATAAAAGTGGCCTTTGCTATCCAAACCGATCTTAATATTATATTATCTAATAATAACTCCTCCAACTCCACAGGAGGTTGTTAAGCTTATCTTCAATTGACATCAATCAGTGTTAACTGAACAGTTCGCGAAATAGTGTTAAATCTGTCTGCGGCTGATACCATCAAGAAAATTTATGTCAAAAACGATTCGAAATACAAAATTAATAATTTTGTGTAATATTAAAGCAGAGCTGGGGCGGTATTTCGGCGGGCATCGGCATGGGCGGCGTGCGACCACAGAGGTGTCAAGGAATCGGCGTCGTAGTCACGGCGTCGTCGATAGGCGAAGAATCGGCGTCTCCACTACCAACACTTAACCGAACGTGCATTTATAATTGCAACTCGTGTGTAAAACTAATAAACTGACACACGCTCGCTAACTTATAATGTATTTGCAGCTGATCCTGTTAGTGGCGGTTGTTATTAACATATGTAAATAAATTGTAACAGAATAAAACTGACTTCGAATTAAATATACGTTAAAAAACACAGATATATTTAGATAAATATTTAAGTTACATAATTATTGATTTACATATTTTTTTTCCACTGAACAAACCATAAAACCACGCGCATATAAATATACCTACAGGCACCAAGAAAACCTTCCTTTTTTGTTACCTAATTATCGGTTAATCGTAAAATAACTTTTGTCCCTTATTTAGAAACATGCCAGCTCCTTTGTAGTAACGTCGAAAGCCATGACGAATATCATGAGATTTATATATGATCAGTGACTCCCTTCAATCAACTCATATACGTCCCCATTGCAGAAGCATCAGCCCTGACACCATGGGGGATGGGGTGGTTAAGCAAGACTAAAAGCCACCATGCGGGTTAGTGTAGATCGGAGCACCCTTGAATTCGACTTCTTTGGCATACCGGCTGGTACTGGACAATCTTTATTTTTTTGTCAATTAGGCCCACAATAGGCAGTCCACCTGATGGTAAGTAGTCACTGCCCCCAATGGACAGTTACAACACCAAGAGCATCTTAATGCGTTAAGTCTCATGTACCTGTAATTTCTCTGGCTCCTTAATTTACTAAACGAAACAGTAAAAGAAGTCTTCGGCATCACGGCGCTAATGGGTACTTGCCCCGATGAACTCTGCACGAAGAGTTCTACTTCTAAATCGAATGCTGCACCGCAATTGCCCATGTACGCCGGTGCATTCACCTCAGAGCCTCCACGGCTAAACGCAGCTATTTATCAATCAAATACACCAGCGCAGGATATAGATAGCAACAGTGTGATTTGCTGAATTGGTATAGGTACGGAGACGGATATTTACTTACTGCTACACCGCATGGGTACGTCCAGACCCCCAATTCTCGTGGCTTCGATATCGATGCTGCGTGAGATATTCGCTAAACCTTAATAATTGTATGTTTTTCTTTTTATAATGAATATATATATATTTTGCATAAAAATAAAAAGTCGACATCTGCCTAAGGATTAAACCGTACAGTATTAAAGTTCAGGACATTAATATCAATTAGTTTTATTGCGATATCTAAATGCGGACATTTAAGAAATATAAAAAACATTTTGAAAGTTGTTGTTTTATGATGTAATAAATCTCGAACGCGCTCTAATGTCGAAACTACAGGAATTCAACCCCAGACACGCTTCATTGTCCATTCAAATCTGGAACGTTTCAATCATGTTCAATTTACTGGCCAATCAGCGATAAGCTCTTGTCACTTCATCATCTTACAGCTAGCAGGTGAAATTGAAACCTATTCGATCCATATAAAGACTAAACTTTAACGTAATAGAAGATTGTTTGAACTTAAGTCAACAATGTAATGGGTTCTGTGGAAGTTAGTTAACCAATTCGGTATGTCTGGGAATTATAGTTGAAAAGGTAAACAGGCTTTGTCAATGTGACATGACTGGTACACAGTAGGACCACACAATACAGCAACGAGGTAGGACAAAGGCAAAAGTTACAAGGCTATTGCTATTTAGTTAATATGAAACAAAACCCTTCACATACACTAGTTTGTCGGGGTGAGCAAACACAATATTTATTCCGTTGAACTTGATTTGTTTCTTGTCTGGGAACCCGTTTAATTTTTTCCTTTATTTGTTGATGTAGGCCATAGAATTTCTCACACCATTCAGTCATGTGATAGACTGTAAAGCATTAGTAATAGGGTCCATAATCGAAAAAAACGATGTAACAAGTAATTAACATCATTGGGAGTGGTACCAACTCAGTCCTTCAGGGCTGCGGAGTTGCAGGGTCCCCTCGAACCCCGGATAAATGGTCTACCTTCATATACCGCTTGACAACCGAGGTGATATTAGAGTTTTGTGTAGAGGGGAATAGCAAAGGTTGCGCTGAGCAAAATTCTAAAAAGGGATGATTGTATAATATGAAATAATTTTTCACAACAGTGAAAAATCTTCTCTCGCAGCATCCCAAGTGAAATATTACATATCCCAACTAGGTCGTAAATGGAACAAGATTTTTTACCCCGCTCTAAACATGAGAAAGGTACCTACATCTGAAACATATATTCTTATGAAGCATGTGTCTGTCGCTGTAGGATTCGCGTACCATATTTGTTATTTTGCGAAAGGCGTGTAATTTTGAACATCCTAACAAAACAATCTGTGGTAAGTAGTAAGTATTGAAAAGTCTTGCGTTCGACGGTGTTATGCACCCAAAGCCTAGAAAAGAACATACTCTCAAGTGCAACTATCGGAACACACTGACAGATGCTTAGCGAGCGTGAGGATGGCTATACAAGCGGATACTTCTAAGTACCCTAGTACCCTTTCACAATGCTTTAATTTCCTCATGATGTTTTCCTTCAACAAAAGATCAAGCACATTGAAGGATTCGAACCCACGAATTTCGACGTCTATCCAACTGAGCTATCATTAATCAATTCTGTAATTCTGTGTTCTTGTTCTGTATTTCAATGCTAAAGTTCTGATATTTGAACTCAATTAGGAATATAAACAGCTGATAACATTTACATAACTAGGCGAATAGTCTGAATATTGAGTTTCTTAGCATTGCATACTTTTTATAGTAGCCCTTAATGTAGATATTATTAGAACTCACTTTAGACAAAATGATTAAAAAATAAATTTCTTGGGACATTCTTTACATAGCCATGTGAACCCAAACTAGAAAGCTGTACTTGTACTATGGAAACCAGATATCTGATATATTACATTACAAAGTTTTTACTAAATACATATTATTTACTACTCAATATAGTTATTATTTAAACAATTATGAAGGCTCTCATATTTTGTGATTTTTATGGTAACATCGCAATTCTATTGAAAAAATAGTTTCAGTCATTTTATGTTGTATATCCCTACTTCATTACTAATATTATAAATGTGAATGTAAGTTTGTTTGTTACGCTTCATACATATTCTTGGAGGTATTAAAAGTAACACAATAATACACATAACATGTTACATCCCTCGGGAACGCGGGGGAAGCCGCGGGGGACAGCTAGTTGATATACAAGTATAATTGAACTGTTTTGTTATTATTATTATTATTACAAAATTACGTACTTGGTTGGCCTTGGTAGGCAATCTCGAGAGTAACAGACAACTACTCAAAAGAAAAAAAGCTGGTAACAAAAAGGGTCCCAAAGAATCTATAATATGACAGTAGTAACTGGTACTCAATGAGGTCAGGGATAAATGTTAAAAAAAAAACTCCATAATATCCTCGCAGGATTCGCTTTCTTCAAAACAGCCCTTGTGATAAGGGTACATACGTATTTACATACATGCATATTAACTTATACTTTAATGTCTCCCGCGGTTTTACCTGCGTTTCCGAGGGATATACTGTGAATCCAGAACATGCTTTATCTACTTGCCAAGTTTCATTCAATTCCGTTCGGTATTTTTAGGATGAAAGAGTAACAAACATCAATACATCCTTATAAACTATGGCATTTATAATATTAGAAGGATATGTTACCTTACCTTTTTAATCACAGATAAATTAGTTACTAGTATACGTTCTGAGAGTGTTGTTGCGAGAAAACGTCAATGCCTACATACGTACATGCTGTGACATATCTAAGAATCGTATTTACATAGCCAGCGTAAGCATTGATTGTCGCCATAAAGGTCGTCACTACTATTTGAAAACTAACTCGTCGCTATCACACCGAGCCAGAGACCTTGGCCTGCATTACTGTTAACATTGCCACATAAGACTGTTAAAAGTATGACTTAGATAGCGGTCCGCGATCAACCGCCAGATGGCGTATGACAACACTCATCTCACGAATATGATTTATAGACAACAGATAGAAAGAAGTTTACAAAGTGCAGCTACTACTATGGAATGATATTTGTCAGATTGAATTTCGGTGTAGATATTAGGGTTGCCAGAGCAAACTTAGTTTATACCAATGACCCTGAAAATACGAAATCGAATGTTATTATGCATTATATAGCATTATACTACGTTGGTTCTAATCAAACTGACAGAACTAAAATCTCCTTACTCTTTTCATCTTTAGGAAAAGAAATAAGACGTTTTAAGATTAAAGTTTCGTTTAGTTTGACCCGAACGTAATTGGCACCTAAAAATAAATACCAATACGTTTAATATGTTCCAGAAACTGTAAATTACATGTTTGCAGTACAAGCTTGTAATTTTTTTTTAAGCTTCTGCAATTTGAATTCTGAAGTTAATTTTGCAAAAAGGAGTTTGTATTAAATAATTTTGTAAAATGAACGGGGTATAGACTTTAATATAGCTGATCAGAAACTTATTTCTCAACGTACAGGCTCGTTAATATCACTTTATTACTAATGGCACGAAGGTGGCCTTCATTCTACTTAATTCACAATTAAAATTGCTCTTTAAAAGCTTAAATTTGATGAAAAGTTTTCATGTTCAACATACTTCAACACAAAACCAACTTAATTTTGTATGCAATAAGAGCTTTTTTGTCCAAAATTATGCCCAAAACGTGCCGATAATAAATACTATCTACTAAAAGTAGTTCCTCACATAAATTAAAGTTGATACATTTTATGTGAACGGTAATTTCAGGCATGTAATCCTTTTAATATTATAAATGCGAGTGTTTTTATGTATGGATGTTTGTTATTCATTCACGCAAAAACTACCAAACGGATTTGGATGAAACTTGGCACATATATGGGAAATGCCCTGGAATAACACATAGGATACTTTTTTCCCGGGAAAATGTAACATCCCTTGGTAATGCGGGTAAAACCGTGGGGGACAGCCAGTATATTACAAGGTCTTTAACAATATATCAAAATTCTGGGTGTCGCTTCATTTACTTACAAGTATGCTGTGAGCTGTGACTCATATGATGACGTAATAACCTTCAGAATACACTTCTTATTACTACAGAGTCAAGTTCGAAGGATTGCCTTGGACCATTAATTCAATTATTTGGCCGGGCCTGTTGGCTTATTGGATAAATACCCTGACAGCCGCGCCACACGTTGGTTTGATTCCTACCCAGGACAAACATCCCTCATAATATGTGTATATGAATATATACATTATGTGTACTGTGTCTGGGAAGCATATCTATGTAGGTATTTAGAAAATAAAAACTCTATTGTCTGATTTTTATAATACAAACTCATCTTAATTTGGTATCATATGGGCGTGCGTAAAGAATGTCGCAGAATATCTGTTAATTATAAAATAATGGTCTTAATATAACTACAGGCATTTTAAGATTATTTGTAACCTTATAAGGCCATAAAGGTAACATTTATATGTGGTAATACTGCTCTGAGTGAGAGTTACGTTTTGATAGTATACTAGAAATAATAAAAACTTTTTAATTTTAATGTCTATATCGTTTTAAAGTAGGTACCTACCTACCTATGAGACCATGGTGAGAATAAAACATATTTAAAATACTTCACAAAATTAATAAACCATGGAAGGTTAGAAGGGCGCTTCCGAAGGTCAAATCTAGTGAAGATACCGACGGTTGGGAAGTCGGCCTTCAACTGTTAACCGGCCAAAAATGCAAGATTACTTTATTATAATATGTTTTCGTTTTATCCAAAACACTCTATAAACTCTTCTTTAGTATTTTTTGTATTATTGATAACGATTATAAAATATTTGTTGTATCAAAGAGACTAAGACATGATGTCGCCATGTTGCAATATTATCTATGGAAGTAGGCAGGCTCCACGACTGGGAATAAAGCTAACAAGAAAATACCTAAAATTTCGTTACACAAAATCATCTCTCTGACTTCGAATTTAACATACCTACGTGTGTAATTTCTTGCGTTATTCGTGTCATGAATTCGTCCAATTTATGTCGGAGCTCCGAAAGCCGACCACCATTTCCCCCCGTGACCCAATTTAAGTAGAATCGAGGGGGGCGGGACAGATTAATATTGGACTGGTCACGTTAAACAAAGAGACAACGTTGCGTATACCTTTAGAACACGCGACTTTAATACTTAATATGTTGATAATAAAGTTAATAAGCCTTTAAGCGTAGGTTGGCGATAGTACGTCTGATAGAAGCGATACAGCTGTTGCCAAGGCGTTTTTTCATGAGGTGTTTTTTAGAAATTGTACTAAGTAGGTGTTCGGTTATACATAGTTTAAAATGCTGTGGGTTGTTAAAGGTATGAGGGGGATTTGAAACAGTTTATGAATAAAACAGCTTATACTGTTAAAAAAGGTGACGTTTGTATGTTTGGCTATAAATTCAAATAATATTTTACTGTCTATATTTGTAAGCATTGAGATTTCCAATTTTTGTAGAATTATGCACGTATTCACATTGAACAAAAATAAAACCGACTCTTCAATTTATTCCTTTACAACGGAAAGTATAAAATTATCATGCAGTAACTCTAATCTGATTGCAGTAGATGGGATATTACCATAAACATATAATTAAAAGAGGAACCACGTGTAATAGAAAATTTCGTCCTCTTTTAAGGTTATAAAACGCAGCACCTGCACTGTCATGCATAATGCGGTTCGCAAGTCAGTGGCATTTTTAACATCATGAACGAACTAAAGAGTACGTGACCGCTTGCCTTTTGCACCTTGCACCAAGTGATCGACAAAACCAATTCCAAAAAGAGAGCTGGTGTCTGAAAATTGGCAGGCCGTAAAAACTCTACCCAAACTCTTGTTATATGTTATGCACCGAACGGCGAAGGACAGAGGGTACATATTGCATCAACCCCTAATTAGAGCAGGCGGAGACATAGCTCGAGATTTTGGACCCTACTGTTGTAAGAGTGTGAACTGAGTATCGTTAACGGTGCTTAATTTCGCATTTTTAAAGACGATGTTAACTTTCCTGCCAATGGGGATTACCATATTAACTATTTAATTAAGAAATAAGTTTATTGGCCCGCTCCTCGATACAATCTAGTAAAACACCTGGTATTTTATTATAAAATAACCTTGCAGTACCGCTAGGTGATGCTAAAAAGGTCAAATAAGCAAGGTGATTAAATATTGTGGACCCTTTCAGTTATAATTAAAAGCGCCACCATAGTCGTAGTGTTTGAAACTTAACGTGCGTGCGTGCGAAGATAAGTTTTCTAGTTAGTACCTTCTTTTTAGGATTCCGCATTAAAGTAGTGAAAACCATTAGGGTACGAGTTAGTAGATAGTATACGCCCTGTAGATACCTAAGTTACAACAACGCAGGTAAACATTTATTCTTTATCGAAAGTTTGATGTGAAATCGGAGCATGTTTTATTGTTCCATCTCTTATTGATACATGTAGCTCCAATATACTATCTACAATTTGACTAGATTGTTATTTAAACTATGCTACGATGTTGCTACGAGCTACAAAGCTACGAATGTTTTCTTGACATTGTTGCATTCAGCTTTGACAATTTTGTAAACACAATGATGTCGTTGGGAGACTGCTTGTTTGAGTTTGCAATTTACTTATAAAGCCAAAGTTTGCTTTAAAAAATTCAATGGTGGGCTAATGAAAAACTTTAAACGAATAATGTCACCGCGGTACATGTTGATGTGGTATACAAAGAATATGTACCCTTTAAAGTATTATTTTTTTGTTGGAGGATTCGCTAGCCAGATGGTTACTTACATCACAATAACCAACCCCGTTCTATGGTTTCTTTGCGACGTTTTCCTTTCAAATTTTATTCAAAAGACAAACCTTGATACCTTTTTGAATAAGATCATGTGTTTGATTATAATAAAAGAGATATTGGCCACGTGTATCAACTATAAGAGAGGAATATTTTCAGCAGATGTTTAAAGGTTTGTTGAAATAGATATTTACTGCGCTATAAATATTTCTTAGTACTTGTGTAATTATTTAATTTTTATGCCTTCCAGGTCCGAGTGGTTCTCATTAGTTTCGTAGTAAAGTTCAATTAGATACATTTTAATTGCCACGTGTTAATGTTTGTTATCTCAATCAAGCATGTGTTAAAATAACGAGTACCCTCCCCTTTTATATCCTGTATCGAGGATGTTATTATAGCAAAAGAACAACTAATTTAAAACAATACAATAAAGAGACCTATATATAATGCGGAAGCGTTTGTTTGTTCAGATATTTTTTTTTTTTTTTATGCCACTTTAGCTGACAAACAAGCAGACGGTCCACCTGATGGTAAGTGGTCACCGCCGCCTATGGACATTTGCAACACCAGGGGCATCGCCATTGCGTTGTCGACCCTGAGACGTGAAGTTGTTAAGTCTCATGTGCCTTAATTTCACCGGCCCCCTTACCTTTCTAACCGAAACACAGTAATACAATTGCACTACTGCTTCACGGCGGAAATGGGTAAGGTGGTAGTACTTCCCCGGACGAACTCTGCACCAAGAGCTCTACTACTCTGAAATATATTTGCAACTAGCTGTCCGCCGCGGTTTCCGCGTTCCCGAGGGATGTAACATTATTTTGTTGTTTCTATCGACAATAGTTTTCGCAGCGCACGCGATGTAAGAAAGAATTTTGATAATTTTTTCACACCTTGGGTTACATTATTGGAGTTTTAGGATGGAAATAAATTTTCCATGGCCAAGAGAGAAGTCATTTGAACACTTATAGGTAATTTATGCTCAATAGTATTGTTTTTAAATTAGCTAATGCAATTTTTTTCAAACAATAGAGGGCATTTGTACTTGCTATTTATTTTTGACAATCTTACTACTACTACAAAGGCCAAAGTTTGGACGGATGGATCTTTGTTACTCAATCACGCCGACAGCTGATCGGATCTCGATGGAACTTGCCACATATATGGACTATAGTCTGGAATAGCACAGGCTATTTTTCCCCGGGAAAATGTTATATCTCTAGGGAATGCGGCTGAAACCGCGGGGAATACCAAGTCATTTTTATCCTAAAGAAATTCCGAGGAGAACTCGTTTGCAGGAAAAATAATAATCTTTTATTTATTATTTAGTTGACATGATATTTAATTTCACGATACACGGTTTAGTGGTAATGTCGTGGATAATTGGATATCTCTGGAAAATTAGAATAGATTTATGAAATATAACCAAGCTGGGACACTCACGATTTTCTTATTTTCTTGGCATCGCCTAAAGTTTTTAATCTATATATATAAAAATAATCTATTTCTATTCTATTTCCCTTGGTCACGGCATCACGCATGGACGGCTGGACTGATTTCGCTAATTCTTTTTTTGTTGAAAAAGATGAAAGAAAAAATTAAGAAAGTTGCGCCGAAAATTAGAAAATTTAAGAAAAAATAACGACCATATTAACTTTTCTAATGTATGTCGTTTGAAAATATCGTTTAAAACAGAGGCATGGGTCGGAATTATATTGATAAAATAATTAATTTATCATTACTTAGTGCACATTTCACAGTCGAATCAATCGTAATATAGTATTCAATTCAAAATTCAAAATTCAAAACCATTTATTCAGTTTAGGCCTTCGGAGGGCACTTATGAAGGTCAAATTTAAAGTTACTGAAGCTACAACCGGTTCGGAAGTCAGCCTTCAACTGAGAAGAACCGGCAAGAAACTCAGCAAGGTTACATTCTTTTTTATTTGTTATATAATTTTTTATCTATTCTGACTTTTTGGCTATTTTATAATTTCAATTTTACATAATTTTATATTTAACAATTACAAAATACTTATTATAGGTAACATTAATAAAAACAAAACAAAAAAAAAAAAAAAAATATGACAAGACTACAAAATAGAAAATAACAATAATTAGGTACTTACAACTTAAACAAGAGATTTAGAGGTGCACTGTGCAGAGAGCAGCTATTTCCATACATTTTTATCTTCAATATAATGAACTACCTTGTAATACGCTTTTTCTTTCAAAACTTTCCTAATATATTTTTTAAATTTATGATCAGACATTTTGGTTATTGAAAGCGGTATCTTATTATAAAATCGAACACAATTACCAAGAAATGACTTGTTAACTTTAGTTAGTCTAAAGTATGGAACAACTAACTTCTCCCTTTGTCTTGTATTTATACTATGAGTATCTAATTTTGACTCAAACATTCCTATGTTTCTACGTATAAACATAATATTTTCATAAATATATAATGAAGGTAATGTCATTATATTTATTTCTCTAAAAAAATCTCTTAATGATTCACGGGGACCCATACCGTAAATTGCACGAATTGCTCTTTTTTGTATAATAAATATTGATTCTATATCCGCTGCTGCTCCCCAAAACAAAATACCATAGGACAAGAGGCTATGAAAATATGCAAAATAAACTAATTTGGCCGTCTCAACATTCGTCAATTGTTTAATTTTCCTAACAGCAAAAGCAGCCGAACTTAATTTAGCAGCTAGAGTATCAACCTGAGGTCCCCATTGCAATTTATTGTCTAATGTAAGACCCAAAAATACCGTTTTATTTACAAGATCAATATGGCTCCCATCTATTATTATTTGGCTATCTACTTGTGCTACATTTGGTAAAGAAAACCTATTTGCATTGTAAATATACTAACCTATTGTAATGTACAGTGACTTTTTAAGTAGTGTTTGTTCATCACGGTTAGTTCAGAGCGCCATCACGCCTAATATTAAAAGTTTAATTATCAAGAATAATAAACAATTTGTTATTAGTATTTATTTTTCATTAATCATACCAGTTGCAATACAATACTCATCTCATAGTTAAAACAGGACAACGAGTGTCGGGTCAGCTTTCGAATATAATAATTGTAGTACGATACATTTTCATGTACTTATAGTTTATAATAAAACAAATAGGGCAAAACATTGTTTGGCGGGTCAGCTACTTTACCTTGGATGAAATAAATGGTCTAAAAGATTATAGGTATCTAGACTTTAGATACACACGTTGATGAAATGAGCGGGATTGCCGTTTACCGGAATAAGTAGTAGGAAAAAGATTCGCGTGTGGTTCAAAAATGTTCAAGATGACGCCCACAAGTGATCGTCCCGTTGCTGGCACAGATACATATGTTTACCTAAAATTATATTATTTAAGGGCAAAATTAATGTCCTTGATTATATTAAAATTTCTGTCATAAATTACATCTGCTTAACAAACATCCATACTTCTATACGCCCATCTTCACAATCTTTCGCATTTATAATATTAGTTAGACCAGGATTTGTGTCGGGTGCTAGCGCCCTTTTCATCGTAACACGATAAAGTACACCGTCCAAGATAGGACATCTTATCAGCTGTACTTACAGTATGAACATGGAGTACGTATCTGTTTGAATGTAGGGCTATATTCGATGTTATCTATTTATAGATAAGGCTCAGAATGTGAACACTTCCAGAAACACTACGTAGACGTACAATTCTAAGTATACTTTGTATGCATCACAATGGAGGAAACTTTGAAACTTGCATTGTTGTTTTATCCAGACAACCAGCAATAACTTTCATACACGGAGTTGAAGATGAGTGTACCTCCTTGTCTGGTCAGAAAATATCTTCAACTTATTCTGACGGAGCTACTTAAGTTTGGCTTATTGTTTGTTCGATATAAGAACCCCTTCATACGTTTATGCTATAGAAATATTAACCCTATTGCTTTGGTGCTAACCACTGGAGCGATATATGACCTTTTTATACATATTTTTTTTTACCTTTATAAAACTAACGATGAATAATTTTTTGTTTTTTTACAAATTGTAAAGAGGTTGGCTTCTTTTTACTTAAAGAAACTAAAAATCGTCAAGCAAACTTAAACCAGCAGTTTGATCCTACAACAATCAAAGAATTCTTGTAATTACATTTTTTTTTTGTAATTTTATCCAAATACATTGTTTTAGAGATCTCAAAGGAAATACGCTAAACATATAGTGTTAATAAGTACTCGTGCTAGTACTAAACGATATTGAAGTGGAACTGGCGAGGTTAGCGGAGACTCGAGCGTTTAATGGCGGCCGGCGAGTGCGCTGGCTTACAAGGTCACTACGTACTGGTACTACGACCTCGCAGACTATGGACCTGCGAACTTAAATTTTATTAACTTAAGTTAGTGGTGTAAGAGGAGGAGAGTAAGAGAGAGTAAGAGGAGGATCGTGTGCTATCACTGTGGCTCTGTGACTGTAAACATTCAAAGGCATACTAGAGCTGGTGTCATTTGTATCCTGCTATCTCAACTGAAAATTACTCCATGATCACATAGAAAAGTTCATTAGGAATTTATTTTCGAACTCAACACTTCAATTATATTAAAATTAATAAAAATGGCTACCTTTATTATTACCTTTAAATTGTAACCTTTAGCTAACAAAGTCATCTACTAAGATAAAAAAATAAATAATAGTTAAAAAAATACTAAAAAACACGCTTTATATAGAAAACCAAACTAAAAAACAGAAAATAAATTTTAATTAATATTAATTAAGAATGATGTAATTTTTTTAAATAAATATAAGTTATTAATAGTTTGAATAAGTAATAAAATGTTTTATTGTAAAAAAAGCGTGGGGTGCATGGTGTCAATAGTTATAAATATTTAATTGACAGATATGAGAAGGATTATCATTTCGATAATATCTTAAAAAGCACCCCCGCTTTTTTAAAAATAAAACATTTGTTTTCTTATTCAAACTATTAATAACTTATATTTATTAAAAAAAATGACATTATTCTTAATTAATATTTATTAAAATTTATTTTCTGTTTTTAGTTTGGTTTTCTATATATAGCGTGTTTTTTAGTTTTTATTAACTATTATTTATTTTTCATTTTTTAATTAAAATTTTTTGTGTGCCCGAAAGAGTAAGTCTGGAACTGCACGCATGCGTAGTTCGTGCACTAGCCCTATCTCTCTTACTCGCATGCAAAGGATGCGGAAAGAAATTAATTAATCCTGGCGAATCTAATTAGGATAATCGGATGCTTTGATCGGATTATTGCATTGTCATCGGTCTTTGACAGGTGTGCTAAGTTTGAATTAAATCTGATCGTTCAAAGTAGGACAAAATCGAGCTCAAAGCGGTCGGTTACATACATACATACATACAGGTGAAGCTAATATAAAGCGTGTAAAAAGAAGTATGTAAACTAGTGTATGAAACTGGATCCACATGTAGGAAATGAGAGGAAATGGCTATGACTTACAAGACATAACCTTAACAAACTAACAAACATAGACAGTAAAATAATTTTAATAAAACTATATCCCTTGTTATAAGAGAGCGAAATATTTTCTTTACCCTTGAGAATTTTCTTGATTGGCGCTGTTGGTTTACCAAATAAAAAATAAAATGTTGTTCCAGTAGATAAGATGAACATAATTAGTTTTATTCCATAGCATCAACAAGACTCTCTCCTCAATAACTTCATCAAGTGGAAAATTGATTTATCAGGCTGTGGTTAAAGTTGTCTAGTACAGTCAGCATCATAAGTAGTATTTATTTATTTAAAAAACAGTATTATTTATTGGTAACGCCTGCCGCAAAGAAAGAAATTATCTTGTCAATTTAATTTTTTTGTCTTAAGATTATCAATGTCAACAACATGTATGCTCGCTCTCTAAGTATATACTGTGGTCTTTTATGTATGTAATGTACGGCAAATACTGTAGAAATGCAAAAAAAAATACAGTTTATTTTAAATATGTGTTTACAAAAACGTACACTATTACATTTCTATATTGTGGGTTAGTTTAGTGTAGCATTTTTTTTTCAATTTTCGATTTGCTCAGCTTATGATACAGTCATTAAATATTTCTCTTCCGTCTCATTAGTTAGACCTTGAATTTAAAATGCTTAAACAGTAAGTTCGTAGTGTGGGTGGTCGCCCTGTAGGCGCACAAACTGCTGACAGCGCTAAGTTAGGTCGCCACAGACGACGCAACGCTAAGATCTGTCAACTCAGATTATTTAATTGCTTGTTTCACTTCAACGTATCATTGTGCGACGTAACATACAAACACATCCACTACGAATTTTTATGCCAGTTATCCGATTGCACACTGATAATGTGACCTCATAAAAAAACGAATTCATTCTTAAAATGTTGGGTTGGGCTTATCAAGTATTACTGTTGGTTGCTAATGTTATGTTGGTTTATTTATGTAATAATGAACGTTTGTATGTTTGTTCTCTATGTCTCAATATACTGTTATATACATATCAGAAACATCGGAAATAAGCTAGTATTGAAGCGAATGATCTTTATTAAGTTTCCGTTCTAGGAGAGCAATTGTGATGAAGGGATTAGGGTGTTAAGAAAGTCAGCTTTCAACTGAGAATACAGGCGCAGATACAGAGAGGGGGCAACGGGGGCAATTGTCCGCCCTCACTCACAATTGAAGCACTTTATTTGGCCAATTTCATTTTTTAAATCCTCATTAGACCTTCCTGTTGTTACTTACAGAGTCTTTATAAACTCAGAAATACCAGAGTAAGTCTACTTACTTATCTACTTAATAAAAAGACAGAAATTCATTTATTTGCCTCATATAACACATAATAGATTACAATTTAATAATTATTATATAAAAAATTTCAAATTTAATAAAAAAAAACAACAAAAATATTAAAAGATTAATTAAATTATTTAAAATAAACAATAATAATAATTTAACTGAAGTAACTATTTATTGCAGAAGCGAAATGGTCCCGACTCAGCAGTGAATATAGATACATTAATTAATTTATTTAAATGCATCGACCAAGTGTGTTTTATTCGAATTCCAACTCGAATATTCAGGAAGAGAGGTTAACCAAAACCAATTCTTACATTGTGATGAAAAACGTAACTCATAAGTACAAAGGCGAGTTACATCATTTCTCACAAACTTGCTGTGAGAATTCAAGTTCAAATTCCACTTCGGTAAAAAAAGTTAAAGTTAAAATTCGTACACATCGGTGACTAGAGATAACTTAGCCATGCCCAAGGTTGTCGACTTGTGGAAGACTTAAAACTTGGTCAAGGTCAAATAGATATAATAATTTTGTTAGTGAACTATTTCTAAATGTTCTTTTTATAAAACTTTATTAGGTACAGTGTCTAAAAATACTTAGTAAATATTTGCTAGTCGGATGTCAACGGCATTATTGGGCATGATTTGGATTCGAGGCCGTTTTCAGAACTGCAACTTGGTCCGTAGACCCGTTGGTCTTATACTCAACTAATTAGGAACGTTATCAAGACTGTTGGTAGAACTTTGACGAAGTGGCGATAAGTTAGACACACGTAACTTCGTTATTCAACCTGGTCCATCTTACGTAAACTTATCCGAGTAGAAACCGCCAGTCCGACCACAATTTAAGTCCATAACGAACGTCCTATTGACGCGTAACTTCGTCTAACACCTTGGTTAGTTTAGCAAACACCTGCATCCGTCTCGCTCTTACGTCCATGGAATGTGACGTGCTGATAGAGACTTCGGAGTTTTAACTATGAAAGGATCTTTGTAAAGTTACCTAGACGCGCAGACAGTGGTCATTCAATGCAATCCACAGTTGATACGGTCAGCAACGAGTTTTGTAATATTACTACAATAATTATATTTCGGGTTATTTTGTCTTCAGTGTGTAATCCATGTTTTATTAATTTTTGTATTCCATCATAGTTAAATTTTAACTATGGAGAGTTTAAGTTTTGTTGAATAATTGTATCTATTAATGATAGTCTATGCTGACTGTACTAACCATTTCAACTGACTTCGAAATGAAGAGACCGACGTCTCCGACTCCTCTCGTTTAGTTGCAATTTCCAGTGAAATTTTCAAACCGTCTCGATCATAACTTATGCAGTTGTAGACTCTAAGTAAACTAGCTAAGGATCGGAATTATTTAAAGAGTAATAGTTTGGTACTTTTGTATCGATACAAATTGGACGGCGCCTTGGAGACTCGTTTCTGTAATGAGTAAACTAGCATTCATAGCTAAAATATCATTGACGTCATGGTATAGAAAGGAACCCTAGATTTCCTTAAAGGTTAGAAATAGGCAGAGTAGCACAATCTCCTCCAATAACTATAGGTTACAGTTCTCCAGCGAATCCTAGACATCTGATTATCATAAATTATTCAGCATCATATTTTTAAAGCTCCTACCCGATCTTGTATTCCCGAAGGATGTAATACTTCTCCGACAAGAAAAGTATCCAAGCGAGAGTGAGAAATAATCGCTGAGAATTCAGCGTCATGTTTGATTAGGACTAATATTAGTAAATGTAATTTATCTATAATTTATTTTAATTTCATGTTAACAGCCAGCTACCGCTTGTCTACCATGGAAATTTATATTTTAGACCTCTGCCCCCACAATAGAAGATATGAACTTTCCAGATTGGAAGATAAGACATGTTTTCGAACTTAATATTTTAGCGCGCCCGCGGTACACATGTTCCTAGTACTTAAGTGACGTCGGCATCGAACCTGCATCATGAGTAGGGGGGCAATTCCACTAAAATATTATTCACCGAACCCTGACCATATCACAACCAAACGTCAAATTTGGCGTTTATTCGTATTGACTAAATACACCAACGATCGAACTGCGGTTGTGTTTCGGTAATGGTTCAAATTCGTTCGAAAGATTACGTCGAAATGTATGTTTGTTTCGGTTGTAGTGCGTAGGAATACCATATTTATATAAATTTATTATAATTTGAAATTAATCGTAACCATACCATTGCCGAACCAAACACGCTACTCGAACGTTGCATTTATTAGAATTTGAGCTTTAACTAACCAAAATTACAACAACAATAGATTACAAAGACCTTGTCTATAAGTGATGTTAGAACAGAAGGCATTTTACACGCATTAATTTTTAAACACTGTAATTTAATTCGCATTGACCTAGCTAGAGTAAACAGTGCTTCATTGGAACAAATGAATGTCATTTATCAAGCCGTTTGTGTTGGTCATGCCCCTAATGTACTGTACAAAGTAATTGGCGCTATTTATTATGACAATGACGTTATTAAAAAAATAACCTGGGACTCGATTCTGTAAGGAGAATTACACTAACTCGAGGATGTTGCGTCGCGGCCTCCATGCTCTGTCTTTGTCACTTACTACACTAATACACTACATGTACTACCTACTAATCACGTGAGAGGTAAGCTCTCCGAGGCCTCCGTGAAGCGGCTCGCCGACGAAGTCTCAAAGGGTGTCCAGGCTTGGACGTTCTTAAAATTGACATTCTTCTGAGCAAAATGTTCTTGTAACTAGAAAATATATACCATAATAGATATTATTACTCAGACAGAAAATTGAAGAACAGATATTGGCGAAATAGGCGTTGAGGATTGAAGCGTTTGTCCCAAAGGGGAATAGATCCCATCATCTGTAGCGAAGCTTGTTTGTCTAGCCACTTCGTCAATATGTAGTTATTATATAGTCAATATATAAGTTACTAGCTGTCCCCCTCGGTTTTACCCGCGCTCCCGTGGGATGTCACATGTATGATACATAAAAACTTTCCTCTTCAATCTCTCTATCTATTAAAAAATCCGCATCAAAATCCGTTGCGTAGTTTTAAAGATTTAAGCATACATAGGGATATAGGGACAGCGAAAGCGACTTTGTTTTATACTATGTAGTGATAACAGTCTGTTCATATATAGGTAAGCGTTCATAATTATCATTATGGGTAATGATAAATACCGCACCATTTGACCGTTCCTAGGCTTGAGCGAAACTAGAATGTCGCGAATTATTGTCCAGGTAAGCGGTATGTTTTCCATTGATGTGGAAAACAAAATGCTAATGTATTTTATGTATAAATGATTTCTGTGGTTTAGGCAGTAGGATTACCGTATCGTCTCGGTCTTTGCTACCCACAGGTGTAGAGAGATATCGCTTATATCTGTACAGGCCTTAACTCATTGACCATGCGCAGCAAGACAGATAGGAGCGGAACGGACTGACTGCGTGCCATCCGGCTCATCGCACGCGCACCTAAGTGCCAAAATCTGATTTTTACGGGTTCAAGGGTATTTTTTATATCAGAAACATATGCTGGCTGACCACATGATAGAAACTATATTTCTTTTTAGTGCCTCTCCCAGATCGAAACGATAGAGGGGTTTGGCGATAGATTTGCAACTGGGTTAACATTTGGAGGTAATAAAACATAGTTATAATTTGTGACAACTTTATACATATAATATATAAATTTTAATGGTTTTTATAAAAATATAGCTGTCTCCTTATATTTATATATTTTCCTTATATACCAATCGATTGTAATTATCACTAATTACATCAAATTACGGCATCAGCGTAGGCATCAAAGTGACCATTAGAAAGATTTTGGGAAAAACGTAACCTTTTGACGGGTTTGTCGTTTGTTCCAAATTTGGCATACAGTTTGCCATTGCGATAGACTTCAAAAAGAAATGGGTATATTTGACCCGCTGCAACTAACTCGCAGAACCCCCCGTATGTAGAGTATTGTAACATATCTAATATATACTGTTTTTTTGTCTCATGATTGTTGCCATGACGGTCATGGGACATAACAGAAAATTCGTTCCAATTGTTCTTTACATGACGCACAATTTCTATACGAATATCAATAAAACATTCTTGTGTGCCGTATAACAAATATGAAAGCGCACGGAAAAGGCATGCGCCATCCCCCACTATTGGCACAATAGTAAGGTTTACTGTTTTCCCCTCGATGTTAACCAACTCTGCTCCCATTTTTTTTAAATAGATACACAAATTTATAAATGTAAGAAAATTCCGAAAAACACACACTAAATTAAACTGTAAGACGAACTAATAACTAACTTAAAAAAAGCTATAGTTAAGCTAAATAAGGTGAGATAAGGTTAAATTTAGAAGTTTCAGGTCTCTACGATCAGCGGTTTAGGCTGTGCGTTGATCCGTCAGTCAGTCATTCAGAACAAAGCATTTATTATAGATAATATTATACCAACAAATAATTATCTATTAAGTGTATTTTATTTACCCAGTCTCTCGATGTGTATTACATAGAAAATGATCTAAGCTTTTAAGATAAATACAAAAAAAAGTTTTACGATGTGCGTTGTGTAAATTGCATTTTCATAGAGAAATTGAAATACTTAATAATAAAGAGATTCTTCCGAGGTTTCTTCTTCGAGGCACCAAGGCTATTGCCATCCCAATCAACATATATAATACTTTTATGTATGTAGTTGACCCTTTTGTTGTTTTTTAAGCAAATTTAGACAATTATATCGTGATTTATTAGGTCAGCCAACAATTGTTTACACAATACATGCACTGTTTCTATAATTAAAGTAATATTTCAGTGTAACAACTACTTAAAGGCTAACACCACATGTACACACAGTTACCAGATAATATAAAAAAGAAAAAAATACAAGCAAACAGTATTATAAATTAAATAATATGATTCATAATGTGATCTCACAATGCCTAGAAATTATTAGAAAAAACTCTCTCTATTCATATAGTTGTAGTAAGTACCTGCCTTCATATGGTATATTACAAATTTAGTTCGAATATATCAACCCTTGAAATTTCAAAACATAATATTATACAACGCAATGAGCTTAAGCTATGATTTAAAAAGCAATATCTTTATTCTTTGGATAATTTTTGAAGACATATATTAAGTTTGAAATTATGATTGTCATCAGACATATATCACAGTGTAGATTTGACCACTAAGCACACTTTTATGTTTTAAAGTCCAGTTTGTCGCATTCTCTTCTGCCACTCATTTTGTATTTTTTTTTTATTTATATACGTATTTAGTTACTTAAACACCATTCTTTTTATTAGAAATTTTGTTCAATTAACATAATTTAGCTTAAGGAACCCTTGGTTACATGTTTAACTCGTTTCTGGCATGTTTTTATGTCTCCGATTCCGGTTTGAATCCAGCAGCCGTTTTGACACTAAAATAAATGACTTCTACATGAATATTATTTAATTAGGCTGTCAGACTGTCAGTAAGGTAGGGAATTATAAGCAGTAGCAGTTATACAGCGTGTAGTGTTTACGTAAAACAATATGTATGTATACTGTCGTCTCTTTGTATAGGAGCATACGGGCAACACTGGAAGACTGCGGCCGGGAATGGTGAATTAAACGGAGGGTGGGAAATAAAGAAAAGGTTTTAATTGATAAGCGTGGGTGTGGTAGCCCTTGCTACGAGAACATTATTTCAAATTATGATAAAGGCTATATAAAATGCACGAAGGAGCATGCATTCTGAATGGCTCTATGTAGGAACAGTTAAAGGGATCTTCCGTCAGGTCAGGTGATCGTACCTGGGGACCACGGTCCAGCTGCTAATTTTGGAAGATTCCATATATGGCCAAATCCTAGGAAAACTTGTGCATGTTCATAAATGTCGCTACATCACTCTTTTCGTAGAGTAGAGGTCGATCGGTTATTGCTGCGTCATTAATGATAGGTTGCAAGTGGCAGTGTCGCTCAAAAGTCTGCGATGTGTCGAGACTAAGCGGGTTACTGTGATGGGTTTAAGCTTCCGGTAGTAGTCCACGTGTGTAGAAATCGCCACGTCGGAGAGCTAGGAGGCTGTTGATGTCCGAATGTGGGCTGAGGGTGAACTGTCGTCGGGCGCTGAGTGCTGTCACTTGAGGTACGCCTTGCTAGACCAAGACCAGCACGGTGAGTCGGTGGGATAGAACTGATTAAGGCTAAGCTGGTATGACTGCAGCAGAGCTTGAAATGAAAAATCACGTAGAGCCACCAATATAGAAGAGTGAAGAGGGGATTCCTCCATTTAAACGGAAAGTATTCCACCAGACTGGGTGATCGTGACTGAGGCCGCGGTTCAACTGTTCATGTTGTATGCATCGATTAAAGGTCAAATGTGTAGTTGAGTTTAACAGTAAAGGGCGTAAAAAAGGCATCTAAGACGTCATTGGGTCATCTTTGAATATTTTATGAGGCCATGGCGCGAACGCCTTATTACAAGTCGATCAATTAAGGGTAAGGCGGTTACGGGCAGCATTTCCTTCACTTTCAGGGCCAAGACCCTGGTCAGTGGTGCAGTGTCGATGCAGTTGTTTTTTTTTAAATAACTTGAAATTGGAAATATATACTAATCGTACACACACACATGAACTGAAACTTGAACGAAACTGTGGGCGGGAATTAAGCGTAGAGAGAAAAATAAAGAAAAGGTACTTATTGATAAGCGTGTGTACGGTAGTCACGAGCGGATACTGCGGGAATATAGACGAAGATTCCCTGTGAGTATAACAAATTAATTATATTGATTAAAAAGATAAACTGTGACTTGGGGTTGTTCGAGAGCAATAGTAGTAGAGCTCTTAGTGCAGAGTTCGTCCGGGAAAGTACTGCCAGAAATGGGTAACATTTCAGCCGTGAAGCAGTAGTGCACTTATATTACTGTTTCGGTTAGAAAGGTAAGGGGGCCGGTAAAATTACAGGCACATAAGACTTAACAACATCACGTCTCAGGGCCAACAACGCATTGGCGATGCCCCTAGTCTTGCAAATGTTCATAGGCGGCGGTGACCACTTACCATCAAGTGGACCGTCTGCTTGTTTGTCGGCCCAAGTGGTATAGAAAAAAGATCATATGCCGTTTGCCCATTGTGCAATATGCATACTGTATTAATTTAATAAATTTATATACTGGGAATTTATATGCATTAACAAGATTATTAGAGAAATTATTAATTCTAAATTATTAATCGATTTATGAGTTTGTAAGTTAATTACCAAATTAACAGGTTAGTTGGCTTCGTGGTTAACGCTCTGACTGCCAAATCGAAGGTCGCGGGTTCGATTCCCACCCAGGACAAACATTTGTGTGCATATGAACATGTCTGTTTGTTCTGTGATTGTGTGTAAATATCTATATAAGTATGTATTTAGAAAAAAAAAATAGTATGTGTAGTATATAAATTATCTGGTTTCCATAGTACAAGCTCTGCGTAGTTTGGGACCAGATGGCCGTGTGTAAAATAATGTCCCAGGATATGTATTTATTATTATTATTATTTAACGGGGATTTTAGATCTATGATTTTTTTTTCACTGCCATAATTGACTCAGAGACATGGGCTTTTGACCTGCTCTGTCATTTATCGATTTCAGTCATTCAATTGCTGACACTTTGCATGCACTTTGCTTTCAGGGGTACAATAAATAAATATGAATAATAATCACTACGGACAGAAAAATATGAATGTATCAAAGAATGAAGAACAAAAGCAAAAAGGGGAGGGAGATGAAAATAGAAAAAGACCGGCTCAGGGAAGTGACTTAGAGCCAATACATAAAGTTTTTATTAGAGATACGAACGAGGATAGTCAGCCACAACCAGGAACATCTCGTATTTGTGAAGGAGAACAAGTTCAGAATACTGAATCTGGACAACAATCGGGACGAAACGTGATTCATCTCAAACGAGTCGATGGAGAATGGTCTGTTGTTGAAAAACCCGATACTGGAAACGATGGTGGGGCTTGCTAAATTGAAAAAAGATTTTAAAATTTGTAGTTAAGGTGTAGGAAGTCGGTGTAGGAAGTAGATGTAGTAAGTAGGTAAAGGATGTATGTTTGACGGGACAGTTGGCTTGGTGGTTAGAGACCCTGACTGCCAAACCAAAGGTCGCGGGACCACCCAGGACAAGCATTCGTGTGCATGAACATGTCTGTTTGTTCTGTGTCTGGGTGTAAATATCCATAGAAGTATGTATTTAAAAAGTATTATTTGTAGTATATCAGTTGCCTGGTAGCCATACTACAAGCAGTACACTCTGCTTAACTTGGGACCAGGTAACCATGTGTGAAGAATGTATTGGGATATTTCTATTTATTCTGGGAAATAAAATTTGAACTTTGTGGTACCAGGCGGACTTCACTTATATATGTATTTCACATTCATGAGTTGACCGTTATTAAAAAAAAGTATTTTAAAAATATGTGTAATGTATTGGTCAAAAATTTGATATACTGATGTAAAGTAAATATTTCAAAAAATAAAATGTTCTGTTAAAAATTTACGATTTAATATTTCTAGCATCTGTCCTTATAGCGCTTTTCCATCAGTGAAATATCCTGATTGACCCTCTCTGGGTAATCATCGCTCTCAGTTCCTACACTTCACTTATATATGTATTTCACATTCATGAGTTGACCGTTTTTAAAAAAAAGTATTTTAAAAATGTGTGTAATGTATTGGTCAAAAATTTGATATACCGATGTAAAGTAAATATTTCAAAAAATAAAATGTTCTGTTAAAAATTTACGATTTAAGATTTCTAGCATTTGTCCTTATAGCGCTTTTCCATCAGTGAAATATCCTGATTGACCCTCTCTGGGTGATCATCGCTCTCAGTTCCTAAATTCACAGGAAATAAATCCAGGTGCCAGACTAAAAAAATAATGTTAAGTGATATATTACAAGCCAATACTTGGTAAGAACACAACAGCTTGCTAACAAACTCTCTGTAGCTGTGGTTATCTACAAAACTTACTATGTTATTAAACGTTTTCCTCTTAATTGAATAATCTTGTGTGAAATTAATGTACGTTTTTCTAGATAATTAAAATTTTCTTCAAATACTGGATCTTTTATTATCTCCCTTATTTTAGTTCTAACGAAAATACCCTCTTTTATCTATTATCACTTATTTTATGGATTTCTCCTTTTAGATATAATATCAATGAGACAAAAGTAGCAGCCCGAATTCCAATCAGGTAGATTTATAGGATAAGTTATGCAAGAAATATGGGAGGCCCAAGATTTAGTAGTCTTTGATTTACTTATAGCTTTAGTTCATTAAAATGAAACAAAATGTAAGGGAGTTAGTATATACGTAAAGATAAATGTGAGGATCCTGTCGTCTCATACACTGGACCTGACTGGGAACACTGGACGGCTGTGGGCGAGAATGGTAAGCGGAGTAAAAGCACTAAAGAGATAGGAATTTCACGAGAACATAAGAAAAAATCTTTTACGCAGCGCAAAAATGTTTTATTTATTATAATGAAGGTAAAGCTAAATGCATGTAGGACCCGGCAATCTCAATGGTTCCCCTGTCACCATGCTATGTAGGCCCCAACTACGACAAAGTAACATCTGTTTATAATGGGAACTAATTTGGAACAGTGGTGGAAGATAAGTTGTCACAAGCAAAGTATTTTTTAGGCCACGAAATAGAAGACTCTTAACATTCTAAGTAATTTTTCATATATTAATTTCATTTTAAATTATTAATGCTTTATTTTTATGGTTCTGCCACTCAGTTGGCTAAAACAGAACTTATAGGATTACTTTTTTATCTGTCTGTCTGACCGTGAACAGGAACCTATTTCTCAGGATCGCGTAGAGCGTTCCTTGGAGCAGTGAAATAATAAAACTTCAAGGTCAACGCAATCGAACGATAAGGTCGTTTACGCGTTTATAGCGCATATTTTGACCCTCGCAAGGGAATCTAAACCTAAACTTAAAAACTATAGGGGACTTCCCGTTCACCTAGAATCATGAAATTTGAGAAGAAGCAATGCCAATAGCACAAGTAAAGGAAACAATTCTGAAACTGTAAATGTATAGTTACACCAAAGAGTAATCATGAACCGATTTGTAGCTGGTAAATCGAGTAGTTTCTCTTTGGAGAAGGAAACTTATTGTTTTTCAATCCTATTTACTTTCCGTGGTTTTACAGTTTGTGAACTTGAACTTGAACAAATTCCCTGCAGGTGAGTCATTACAGTTCATGAACGCAAGGCACTATATAAACTTCATAGTCGTTGGGTAATTTTTGAATATTTTATGAAGCCTTGGCGCGACCGTGGCTCGTTCTTATTATATATCGATCAAATAACAGTTAGGCATTTATAACTTACATTTCCTTGAGTTTCAGGGTCTTGACGTAGAGGCGATGCAGTTGTTCTATTATTTAAGCATCATTATTTGAAATTGGAACTATATAAATGTTTAATCAATGCCATTGGAAGGAAGACAGTAATATGTTTGTGCTTGTAAATTATATGCTTCACTTTGTAGTATTGCTGCATTAGTGTGTCTTTTTACATTTTTTTATTTGCATAGGCTTCTTTGTCCATAACCTGACCTTGGTATGAAGGTCCAATAGACAGTTCTATTGGACTTAGTTTAAGGTTAAATGGCGTGTGTTTGGAAGTTTCCCAGAACATTGTATGTGGCTTGACTCCTACTAGCATTAGAACAATGGGTTGGACCAAAACTTGGACCATGTCCGTGGGCTCAGTAGGTATAGGTACCTACTGAGTTTTCCTCAAGCGATTTCACTAGGATGAATTTGGTCTAACGTAGGTATTTAAACGAACATTTAGAAAGTGAATTCATTATGAGATTTAGATTTTTAATTGTAACAAATATCTATCTAATGGCTTTCAGACCACTACACATCAAAGTTTTCTATATAATAATATGTGATGACTCAAACGGCATCTTACGGGCTAGTTGGCTTTGTAGTTAGAGACCATGGCTGCCATGCCATAAGTCGAGGGTTCGATTCACACAATCAAAATTTGTGAGCATAATATGTCTGTTTGTGTTCATCCACCCAAATGTTGGCAGTCCGGTCGCTAATCACCAAGCTAAGTGGCATATAATTAATGCACTAATATCATAGTCCACTTTGATGCCTAACTCTATTCCCATCACACTTGATAATAAGTAGTAAAATACATTAAGTACAAAAAAGAGGCATCGGTCCAAGTCTTATAACTTTATTTGTAATTTTTTACGAGCTATGGCACATACCGAAATGTTTCAAAACTGTTTCATATAATGTCAGTTAGCTAGTCCGGCTTAAATATAAATCTGGAGAGTGGCCAACCGTCGTGGCAAACGCGACAAACGCGGTTCCCGTGAAAATTATAATTAGGAAATTTATATTTACCACCTTACTCAATTCGCCTATACCTAGTCATGTCTGTGTTGTTCTGACGCACGTCGACACTGGCACACCAGGGCTCTTATCACGAACCAATGCGTAAAACTAGGCGATTGAGAGTTCAAGATAACGCTCATACTATTTAATATTCCTTATATAGAGGTCTTACAGCTCCTGAGCCCCCAACTTATTTAGCCTCGATATGCGTAAGGCATTTAGTTCAAGGTACGAAATTGGGGTCTACCAGTTAGAGAATAGAGCACATAAACCAATTAGCAAGTATTTCGATGCCATTAACCCAATTTACAGCTAATTCTTTAACCGTCGTATAATAAATAGAGCACAAAAATAAAACGTCTCTAAATGATCTTGTTGAATGATGTTTATGTATTTATTATTTAGACATCTATAAAATAGCCGTAATCTTTCTCAATATAATATACTTATGATTAAATAATTTAATAATAATATCCTATTATTATTATATATATTATAAAATTTATATCCTATTTCAAATTAGCAGAATTCTGCTAATATTAAACTGGTCTCTATATTTCTCAATGACCTTGACCAATAGTACGTATACAGCGTAAAATTAGGCTTAACTAAATTAGGTAGTGATCACTGCAGAACAATACCTTTTGGTAATCTCATTACTCGAATCCTATTAAGTATGTGCGAGGTATCTTTGTAAAGATGTGATTTAAAATTTTGAGATCCTTCAGCGTGATCGATGCGGCTCCCTTATTTATCATATACAAACCTCGTAGAGGAGCGACGGTGCGACCTCTCGGCCACAGGACCTCTCACACGATTGTTTAGTAAACGAAAGAGACAGACCATAATGGCCGCTAAAACATCGTCTAGGTAGTCGACGCTAGTCGTCGGTTAACCTTTTCATTATAGTTTACCAGCGTACACATGTTTAAAAGTAGCATATCTTACTCTTCTATTCCTTTAAAAAATCAAATAATTTTAGATGATTCCATATTCCAGTTTCATTATCATGTGTGTGTACTTACTTGTGTGTTACTAATATTATAAATGCGAAAGTTTCTGAGGATGATTGGTGTTTGTTACTCAAACCCAAAGTCTTTAAATTGTTGTCTGGCGAGAAAAACCTATTTATAAAAGGCCTTCAAATTTCTAAGACGATTAAGGGATATTATATTAAAAAACGAGCACATAAATCCTTCAAGGGCTGAGCGTGGGCCAAAAACAATAAAAATCTTATATTATTTTTATAGGTACTTGATAACAATTCAAAGTCCAATTTACCTATTTATTCCCATTTAAATTTGATAAGCATATTCCGACTTTGTAAGACGCGTGCTCTTGATTGCCACTTATGTATTCTCGAGTAGATTGTCTTCAGTAATAGCATAATCTTGTACCAACAGCAAGTATCTTCGTAATAATTTTAAAAATAATAAACAGGAATAAAAGTAACATATTAATTAATTATTTTGAAGCAAATTGTTACCAAGCAAACTGTTTCCTGTTTGAGATTAAGGGTGAATATACGGAAAACCAGGCACGCCACATGGGAGATTAGGTCGGTATCAATCAGCCTAGTCGGTTCTGTTACTGTGAATATATAAGTTAGGCATTTAATTAAGTATATGAGCTGATAAACACCGGGTCATAGTAGCGAATATAATATTGATGTTCCGAATTCCTAACGACTGTGTATTTTAAACAGTTAACCTTTATTTCTTAGAATTAAGATAAGTTGATTTTAAAATGAAGTTGTAGTTTTTTTAATTAAATTAAGAGGCTATTGAGGTGGAATATACACAATCACTTATTTAATTGACAAATAGTAACATACTGTTAGGTTATGCACTTTTATTAACAATGTAAACTCGGAAAATAAAAGGCTGCACTCTAAATTCCGTTAATTAATAACTACACGCACTAAAAGACACGCGGCAGTGTCAGCCAAGTTCCCAAAGCAAAAGAGTAACTCACTAGCTCACCGACCGTGGGTTTATATTACACGAACCATTTCAAGGTACTTTCGACCTCCCCATAACTTTAAATGAATGTAAACTTTTAAAAAATGTCATATCATTCAAGAGATAATGACATAAAAAATCAAAAATACAATTTTTATCACTCATTATCTCACTCGTCTAAAGTATAGTACATCCAGGTGACGAATTTTTAACATATTTTAGTTCTTGATATGCCGTACTTTATTATACCCAAAATTTTAGTACTCAAATTATTAATAGTAACCCAAATTATTGACATAAAAATAGTAACTAGTTGGAACAGATTATTATCTACGAAGTTAATGGCATACCATAATCAATACCTGATTGACTAGATCTTTGTTTATGAAAAACTTGACAAAATTGTGCTCATACACATGGAGAACAATTGCTGGCTAAACACTTGCCAAGTCTCACTATTGAGTAGCTAAGAAAATAACAATTTTTGTTTTAAAGCTACCGATTAACGTTATGTGTATCAGGATCTACGATTAAAGGAACTTTGAAATATCTTGGTATCTAGTTAGAACACTGCTTTTACTAGTGGAACCGTAATTCGAATAGTTATCTTGCTAGTTTTTTTGTTACAAACTTGGCTTGCTTTCACATTTATGTTTTTGGTTTGTTATTTTAGTGTGAGGTGAACAAATATGTGTATGGTAAAGTTATAGTGTTGCGAATGTTGATTAAAATTTTTGGAACTCCTCCCACCCGGAGGAGTTAGTTCCAACACCGAGTTTCAACCCATTGTTTTAACGAGCAATATTGTTAGCGATTGTAAAGCTTTGTCGACTCAAATGTTTAATTCTAGTTTATAACATACGTAAATATATTATGATACGTTTTTTTTAAAGGACTGTTAATTAATACGCATTTTATAAGGTTTCCTTTTGCAATTTGATTTAAATTAACGTTTATCCCGATATCTTTATATTTGAAGATTTATCGTTTGGAGTTTATTTCTTTATACTTATTTTAAAATATGTAATCATGTTTTGTTTGTGAAGGAGGCTTATTGCTAACCAAATTACTTATCTAAAGAAGTTTTTATTTGTTTCATCAAGTAACATTCGAATAAGTTTTACTTTCCAACATATCAATGATGGTTCTTATAAGTGTTATATATTGTTTTAACTATTACGTAAAGAGAACTCTTGTTGTTCATGAAAAAAAAATGTATTCAATTTTTTTAAGCTAGAGAAAATCCCAAAAAAGTTTCTATGAAATTTACTATCAAAATAAAAAAAAAACATTATTTTCGAAAATAGATGGCTTTCAACTCAGTAATTTTATTTTAATATCAACGGGTTATCACTTACATCGGTAACTCAAAAAGTATTTCCAAAGGACGATATATCGCTTTCTTCATTTATCCACCAAACTTTTAACAAAATTATTAAATTTCTTTAAGCAAATATTTGTCATAAAAAATGGCAGTAATGTTTGTTTACTTATCATATTTTAACGAACACATTGTATTCTTTCACAAAATGATTACTGTTTTATTTCGTATAAATCTTTATTGAATGAAGATGAAAAAAAAAACTGTAGAGATGAACGCATAGCATAACATTAAGAATCTAAAAGAAACGTATAATATTATAATACTTTCCAAATTGTTTTGTTAAACCAAACATAATTTCTCCAGTTAAAATACCTAAGATTTCCGTGTAAATTTAACGAAATGAACTGAAAAACGTCTGTATGTACACTGCCCCTAATGATTGATGGACCCAAAAAAAGTTAGAAAGCGTTACGACTGTCGCTTATTGAGTGAAAGAGAGAGTTCTAAGTGCAACATAAAAGAAGATAGTGAAAGTAACTTATCCCAAACTGTAGTCGCATCAAAAAAATATTTAGCACAATTAAATCGAACAAAAGTGGGCAAATTCAAATTTTTGGTGAGCGGAAACGGTCTTCTATCGAAATATCGTTGTAACTGGGGCATTCTAGTGCGATGACTCCGGTGAATTTCGGCGCTGCGCTGGCGTCGCGTTTCCCACTCGAGCGATAGTGTGGCCTAGCTAGAGTCGTGTAGATTATTTAACATACCGCTGCCAAGCTAAACTACTGTTGAGTGTGGTTACGTTTTTATCGACCATTTCTGTTATTGTCAATGTGACGTTTTCTGCGTATCTACGCTATTTTATGACGGCGGTTTGTTAATGTTTCATTTTATACCATTTATTTCATTTTAAGAAGTATTATCATTTCAATAATCACATGCAAATAGACGCATAATGAGTGTACATTCACTTTGCATTTATGAATATGTTATGTAAAAAATCTATGCACATATTTATGGAAACACAACGTATAGAGTAAAAAATTGTAAAGGTTTCAAGATTACCCATAGTCATTATTTGAAACTGCGTTCGTCTTCTCTGAATAAGAAGTTTAAAACAATGTCACTTTTACTGTCTGTCTGTTTATCCGCTTATATACTCGTATTTTAAGAAAGGACTTTGAAGCGGTTTTAAACATTATTAAAAAAAAAATTCCAAAATGTTTAAGACACATTTTTATTATCCTACTAAGGCGAAACCGGGGCGAGGCGCTAGTTTTAAAAATAAAGTTACCACTTTCGGTTACCGAAGTGACGGACTCCAAATTTGAATCTCTCATAGAGAAAGTTTTGAAAGGGAAAGCTTATTACAAGGTAACTATTAATTTTAATAGTAAAGTGGACGTAGCTGCATCCTGCACATACACCTTGCACATACATGGTACTGCGCTAGTGTAAACATACCCTAATTTATATATAAAATACAAAAACGTTATTAAGTTTCTTGCCAGTTTTGCTTACGAGTGTCTTCAGTAGCTTAATTAGACTTTCACAAATATATAACCATCCAGGACATCACTACATAGTATAAAACAAAGTCGCTTTCTCTGTCCCTATATCCTTATGTATGCTTAAATCTTTAAAACTAGGCAACGGATTTTGATGAGGTTTTTTTAATAGATAGATTGATTTAAGAGGAAGGTTTATATGTATAATAAATATGACATTCCACGGGAATGCGGGTAATACCGCGGGGGACAGCTAGTTTTAAATAAAAAAACACAAAACGGAACATTATTAAGTTTCTTGCCAGTTTTGCTTGCGAGTAGTTGTCTTCAGTAGCTTATTTAGACTTTCGCAAATGTATAACCATCCAGGACATAAATTAATAAATAACATAGATTTATTTTTTGGCGGAAAAAACATATTTTATTAAATTTAAAAAAAAATATTTCGTCACCGGGCGGCAACAAAGTCTGAACTCATCAAATAAATGACTGAGCACTTCTTAGGATTCTAGTTGTTAACAATTTCCTTGCTCTTTACGTGAAGTTGGAATATTGCAAAGTCCGCCGGTAATAAACAAAAAAATTCATTCAATAATAAGATTTAGCACAATAGCTTGGAAATTTATAAAACTTTGTAATAACACAACAAATTTTCACGCCATACAAATACCGTGAAGTTCTTTATACAAACTTTTTCAAGCCATATAACTACCGGATATTTTTTTTTATAAAAACTTTATGACTGATGATTTTCCACGTTGTTGAAATGTAAAATATTATGTTATATATCATTTTGCAAGTAAGAAAACGTTTAACAAATTTTAAAGATGATAATGATGTGCCCTTCGACCGAAATCAGTACCAAATTTGTTTTTTTATTATCAACTTAATAGGTGTAACTATTAAATTGATATTAATATTTGTTACGCCTACAGCTAACATATTATGACAGAGTTTCATAAAAATCGATCTTTACCTTACGGTTAAACGGCACAAAGGCACAAGGTCATCCATTTACTTCATGCCACTTTGTAGCGCAATTCAAATATACATCGATCGAACTTTTCACTGTACTTTGACATTTACAAGCTGACGGCCTTACTAATGAAACTGTACAACTAAACACTTATGTGGTCACGTATTTATCGGCCACCTTCCTGTCATTGTCAAAAATGTGACGCTATTTACGTGACCACTTAAACAGTGTTTTAGTTACGCTCACGGGTAAAGTGGTGCTCACACCTTGTCATTAGAAACCCGCTAGTGACTTACGACACAACGGTCATACAGATCAACAATGCTTACTTGTAACATAGATAAGTAAAAAAATAGAGGCGCCATCAAGTGTTAGGTAAAGTTTGTAGTCGAAATACAAAAAACCACTTTTAAAACAAGGAATATTATTTTATATAGGTTAGAAAACCGATAACTCGGTGAAAACACTATTAATACACGTCACCTGTTCCCGTAGGCACTACGTGACTATTATATTTTCAATACTAGGTGCTTTTAACATAGATAAGTAAAAAAATAGAGGCGCCATCAAGTGTTAGGTAAAGTTTGTAGTCGAAATACAAAAAAACACTTTTAAAACAAGGAATATTATTTTATATAGGTTAGAAAACCAATAACTCGGTGAAAACACTATTAATACACGTCACCTGTTCCCGTAGGCACTACGTGACTATTATATTTTCAATACTAGGTGCTATGATATCTTGGTAGAGTTTCTTTTGTGTGTCTGGCTTCCATCCAACTCGTATAGAGCAATTTTGCAATATCCCTTTTGTGGTATACAGCGAGTATGTACGAGAAAGCAAATTGAATTTTTAAAAATCCAGCGCACCAGCCAGTGACATAAAAATATTGTGTATGGTGTAAATATATAATTTAAAAACATAAAAGATGTACTAAAGTTGGAAAAATCACGCTGGAAGTAAACAGTTATGCACCTTTCTACACACGATTTCTTATACTAGTGCCTATAATAGAAGGTCGGTACATTTTTAACTGTTTGCTGTTTGGCTATGAGTGAAAGTCAGCGTTGGCGGTGAGCGGACCTTTTTTAGCATTGCCAAAGAACATGGTTTAGAATGTTCGGGTCGGTTGGGCCCGTTGCCATGGTAACAGGTGTCGAATATTTTCGTTCGGCTAAAACTAGAATTAACGGGATTTTATCGCTTTTCGACAGTTTTCACTGGCATTCTTTTTTCAAATAACTATTAAATGTTAAAATGTGCATTTCACATTGTAAATTAAGGGAGATAGTTTGGATGTTTTGAGTGTATTAATTTATGAAGTCTATGAATTTCTTAGGAATATTTAAACTATAAAACTCTATTTAAAAGTCAGGGCGCAAGATTTGGTCGATTTGTGTAAAAGTAAGGCGTGCCCGAGCGCAGGGACACAAACAGACCACAATGATTATTGAACACGAAAGAATTCGACCATCCTCCATCCTATTTTTCCTCATTAGAGCCGTCTGTTCGTCTCGGTCCGACATGTTTCACCTCTAACACGATATTCGGCTCCAGACAAGACCGGACTTGTTCGACTGGTTTCTAAAAATAGCAGAATTCGCCAATTTTTTTGAGAATTGCCTAAGGTCCAACGACTTTTCAAAATTCTTCGATGGCTTGCGTTGAGGCCACATTGCCGGTTGTTCAAAGGTTTCTTATAAATGTTTTAAGAAAGAGAAGCCAATATGAACTTTCATCTTGGGAAAATGGTAGACAATCCCTAAGAATATACCTACCCTTAATTTAAAATTATTATTATCATAAAATCACATTTTAGACGAGCACTTTTTAATATTTTACGTATTTATAATTATTTTATAAATTTATAAATTATTTATAAATATTTTTTTATTTATTTTAAGTAAAGTCACATAATCGTTTTCATTGTACATAAAACTACTTAAAACTCTAATCTGGTGTTACCTGTGTGCAGTTTGACCATAGGCTGTCGTTAAATATGTATGGGAATCTCAAGTTAAGCTTTGTTTAACCACGGACTCGACGTGGATAAATTCCAGTATCGATTTGAATTACTTTAAAGGTTACTTTCACACACATCATGTTTGCTTAGTATATAGAGTTAGCATGACCGTCATAATCTCTACAAGGACAATTTTTCTAGTGGGTGTGGATAGCCCATGCTAAACTATGTATGTGGAAATTGTGGAATAGCGAAAAATACTCGAAGCCACGGGCTCGATTTTGATGAAAACTAAAACTGCATCATTGAATTTTATTTAAACGAGCCTGTTGGTTTTGGAACAAAGTACATTAACCCTCGATAGTGTGGCTAATAAGGATCTGATTCGAGGAATTAATGATATACGACAAACTTAAGGAAAACTTTGAAGTTTAATTAGTTGATTCAGTATCAGACAGATATCAGTGTCATAAGAATTCGTTTTTTTTAAAGATTTACTTTAGTCCCTTGAAGGCTACTCATGAAGTTCAGGGCTACTGAAGTCACAACCGGTTTAGCAAGGCAACTAAGAAGAACTGGCAAGAATGTCGACTAACATTTTTATAGTCTGATTTGAGCATTTAATATTTTCAGATGTTAAACAATATTTCATTACCAGATCCAACATGAGATAATGATGAAGATGTAAATAATGTCCCTAGATATTATAATTATATCGCAACGTCATGTTCTCACAAAGTTCTGTAAAAGTTCTTACATAGCTGAAAATCGAGCAAGTTTTCTAAAAGTAAATACGCAAGTTTAAAGCCAACACCATTTTCAATTTTACTCCAGCTTACTGATCTCTCTTACATTATTTAAGTTTAAAGGTTAATAATGCATGAGTCTAAAGAGAGTCCCCTGGGTCCGAACTCCAAGAATATTATAAAGTTAGAAATGAGCACTGAGCAGCTCAGTGCTGCCAGGAAAACTAACTTCGTCACAACTTAGTACACAACTTGAAATTAACTTAATAACAATGTACATTACTATTATCAAAATCAGGAGTTTCAGTCACATTAAAATGTATATTTTTACAGCTAAGAGCTCAAAGCCCAAATATTTAAATCATGCGGCCATTGGATTAATAAAAAAGTTATTTTCCTTTTCAACCGACTAAAAAACGGAGCAGGCTATCAAGTTTATCCTTACAGTTTTTGTTCATGAACAGTGAACATGGATAACTTTTTACAGAGCCGTAGTCGTATTGCGAAAAAAGTTTAATGAAGGAAACAAAGGGTTTGCGATATGATATTGACAGGAAACTCGATATTTACTCGTCTGTTCCGTATTCCGTAGGCGAATCTGTTGTGTGACGCTGCATTTTCCAGTTTTCATAAAATTGTTTCGTTCGGAGATTTATTAAATTGTTTTGTTGGTTTTTTATAAAAACAAATAGCAACTTATGACAATAGCGTTTATCGTGACTTTTCAACAAAGTTTTCGTAGAACGGGAAATGGTTTAATAAAACCTTGCTTTTGTTAGACGGTGACTAACTTGATAAGTTTCGTTGTCAAAAATAAGAATCTTGAAAAAGATTTATTTGCCATAGTTTAAGACTTAGCAAAAGAAGGGAGATAGGTAATTTAGAACAACGTACAGTACAATACTACTTTAAAAATTGAAAGCGACTGCAATATCCGAAAACAGCGAGAAATGTAGCATGAAATGTTATGTACAATTGTCAAATTTCCAATCAATGCGGAATGGAATCTCGTGATAATTCACACTTTGATCAATAGGCAATTAATTATTCGACCGCCTTTTATGCGAATTACGTGTGCGGTGTGTAATACCATACGATGCCTGATTGCGTAGGATACAAAATCCGACCATAATAATTGCATTTACGGTTACCCCTCTGTATCAACCTGGTTTACACTGAAATGCGCCTAAAGTGCATTGTGGTTTGTTTTAATAGATAGGCTCACCACATTGTTACTGGATCGTGCCTTTTAAATAGGGTTGCAAGCCCAAATAATAATGTAGCCTACCACATAGTGGTCAGAACAAAGTTAAAATATAATTTTTGTACCTTTTGAACAAACACTTTTGCTGGAATAAATCCAGCATTTTAAAATAATGTCCAAAATGCTTGTGGAAAACAGTGTGACAAGTGATTGTAATGTTAAATAAATAAAAGATGTGAAAATTTGGAGCCTGATTTTTCTATTCCATTTATTTAATTAAACTAAAAGTATTTACTTTATTTCTTCCAAACAGCTAGAGCTATTTAAACAATTCGTTTGATTTTTCGGCAACAAAGTGGCCAGCATTACAGTAAAACTATTTCTTTTAAATTTTACCTATATTAGCTATATTCCTATATTACTTATTATAGAAATATTTAAATTCTATATAAAGTCCGCATATATATTTTTTTAATCTGGTGGAAAATGTCATCTTTATTAATCAGGAACTTCAGCATTACAGAGCGGATTTTTTTCTTTAATGAACTTGCAATAATGGACCGAAAGGTATAAATCTATTTTTTAAACATACATTTTGTTTTTTTTAAGTTCCTCCCTTGTGAATAAAAGCCGATTGATAAACTGCATAATTATTTTGTTCAAGCCTTTGAACCATCGGGTACTATTTTCAATTAAATATTTCGCTATTCATTCTATTGACATTCGAAAGCCTGACATATGACATTTCATAATTAATATTTTTGCCAGAACTACGTAATCAGGTTTATGAAATTGATATTTTGCATGCCCAATTATATCCGGGAATGTTTGAATATATTGCCAGTTATTATGTATCTGTAGCCTGAACAATTTTAATGAATAGAGGTATTATGTTATATCATAATTGCATATAGTTATGCTTCATTGTCGTATGCATCATGTATAAACCAACCAAATGCGAAATATAATTTTTATAAATTTATGCATATCCTCTTTAGTGGATAGAAAACACAAAGATATTGTAAACAAGTATTGCTTTTAAACCAGACGTAGCTTGTTATCGCTAATTGCTATAAGAGAGTATAATAGAAGCTTTATAATTTCTTGGCACTCTAAATCGTATGAAAAATTTTCCTTCGTCTTTTACAAAGACTTATTGCCCATTAAAATGGTATAAGATATTTTTCTTGTTACTTCCGAAGTGATACTGTAAGGTTGAAGTGGTTTTCGTTATATCAAGTACGGATAATATCTTACGGTTCGAGATATTCATGGCAAGATTTATTCGCTGGCTTATTTTGTGACTTCATCGTTTACGTATTACATTCAGGTTTTTTCCGGTTTATAAATTTATTTCTCATAGAACATTATATAGTTCACTTATTATACGAAACTTTTTACACACACACACTCCCCCACACAGACCCACACGCACACACTTCAACTTATATTATAGTAACAATTTGCCTATTTTTATAAAATATATATAATATTAACGGTTTGCATAACTATTAATTATAAGAAACTTTTTACACACACACACTCCCCCACACAGACCCACACGCACACACTTCAACTTATATTATAGTAACAATTTGCCTATTTTTATAAAATATATATAATATTAACGGTTTGCATAACTAATAAAATGTTTGTCACATAAAACAGCATTCTTCCCAGGGGAGAGCCTGGTAATTTGTAATACAGGTAAGTTCCTAGTTCAGACACCAGTCTCACAAAGGACATTATATTTGGAAACTGTTTTATTATTTCTGTTCCATCTAGTTATTAAGCAACCTTTGTGAAAGAAATAAATAAATATTATTATTATTATTTATACACTTGCAAAATATAATTGTTACATTTTTTTTTATCTGTCGGTTTAATGTTAATCAATTATTATTGTTGAAATGAAATGAATGAAAATATTTTTATTCAAATAGGCCTTTACAAGCACTTATGAATAGTCTGACTCTAATACCGGTTCGGAAGGTTGTTTTTTTACTGAGAAGAGCCGGCAATAAACTCAGCAATTACTCTTTTAAAAAAAAAAAACAAACTTAGATTTATTACATAAAATATTATTTAGTCTCATTGACAATACCTGTGTGTTATGGCAATATTGCAGAATTATTTAACAATAATATAATATTATAAATATCTAATGAAAAAAAAAATACAAACAAACTAAAGCCGACCAGCCCCCACAAGCAGCACCTGTTCACAAGTATGACGCATGTGGCAGCCATCGCCCTCCTCGCCATATTGTAGGGAAGTGAGCGACCCGCCACATGACGCCGCCACAAGCAAAGGCATTAAAGCGAGCATGACTAACTTAAGTTTGAAGTACATAAAAAAAAAAAAAAATTATGAATTTTAGAATACACACAAAGTGTTATCACTGTGACCATAACATGTTCAAAGTTATAGATAAATTTAAATTGCATTCAAAATAAAAAAATTAATCATACCGTACAACAATACATTTACAACCAGGCACTATTATCATTTAAATATTCATTTATGTTGTAATAAGCCTTTTTTACCAATACAGCTTTAATATGATCCTTAAATTTTTGCAAGGACAAATCTAAAGTCGATGCAGGGATTTTGTTATAGAAGCGCGCACCTAGTCCCAGAAATGAACCTTGTACTTTTTGCAGTCGATAAGCAGAGGTCACGAGTTTGTGCTTATTTCTAGTATTTATTGAGTGCATATCACATTTTTTAGCAAAATGACTAATGTTTCGATGGACAAATAATATGTTTGCATAAATGTACTGTGATGCAACTGTAAGTATTCCTATTTCTGCAAACTTATCTCTAAGGGAAGTTCGAGAACCCCAATTATACATAGCTCGCACCGCCCGCTTTTGCTGTTTAAAAAGTACATTTTTAATGTAGTTTTAAAAGTGTTAAGGTTATTGAATCTTTAATTATTTTAGGTAATTGTTATATACAGCGTAATTTTTATACTGAGGTCCCTCATATTTATTTTCTTTTTACCGTATTATATTCTAATGGAGCTTAGTTCTATATTATTCCTGTTTCTTGTATGATAGCGGTGTGATTTATGATTGAAAGATATTAGTGTATGTATAATTTTAGTTAGTATTTTTCGTATTAATAAACAAGTGTGGTATGTGTGTAAATGTTGTAAGTTAATTATTTTTCATCTTAGGACCTTCGCAGGCCTAGAAGTTACATCACTATCGGATAAATAGTTTTAAAAGCCATAGAGCACAAATAACGATATATGGATAGATAGACAATACTCTTTGAAAACTATATAAATATATTTATACTTAGTTTTCGTACTCTTTCTTAAAAAAAATGCTTTGTATTGTATTTATTTTTGCAAAATAAAAACTTTGTGATGTAGTTAAAAAGCGAGGAGTTTAAAAATAAACAGATTTGATTCAATTTCAGAAAAAATACAATGTCTGTCTATTTATGTACCTCTCATTATGTTTGTAACTGTAATGTGTTTAGTGCAAATTAAATAAATTATTATTATTATTTATTATTAACAGCTAGAGATTTAATAATGTACATATTCCGCTCAATAGTTACAATAATAAAAAATACGCTGTAAATAATTAATTTATCCGCTTTCATAATCCGGTTCAATTAAATATTTAAACAGTGTGCGACCGAAATTCAGTTTTCAATTTCAGTAACATAAAACGTTTGAATATTTTATGACAGTGAATAAAATAGTCTGTTGTTGGCATAATAATGTATTGTATTATAAATATTATACGAGGCTCCAAAAGCAAATTAAAAAAGAAATGCTTCCAAACTATTTTTTGTTTTTTTTTTTAAATAATATAAACTAGTGCTTGACTGCGATCCCACCTGATGGTAAGCAGTGATGCAATCATAGATGTTGAGGTGCACTAGTTTATTAAGAGCCTATTCACTCTAGCCTTGAAGACACCCAAATTAATGTTGCTCGGGAAGACCGCAGCAGGCAAGTTATTCCAGTCCCTCGATGTACGCGGTATTCCATGGTTCAAACGGTATTTTTTATGTCACAAAGCTGACAAGGAGGCAGAAGATGGCCCACTTGACGGTTAGTGGACACCGACATTACAAATACCAGGGGATTGCCAACCTTTACAAAGTCTCAAAGGAAACTGGCCCTCAAGTGCGGCATCTTAAGCACAGAGGAAAGTGTGTTACATTGTATTATTACATTTCTTTTGCCGTCATACCACTACAGTTTATAAATCTTTAATACCACAATGTGTGTATATTGGCTGATCAGAAAATGTAGAATAAAATCGGTCTTTTGTTTTAAATATATCTAGATTTCATCGTTTTAAAGTAAACAAACTCGTTTTACTTTGAGTCATTAATGTATTTAGCTATAAATGGTATTGTAAGAAAGTTTGAGAACCTCTGCTAACGAATAGACACTTCAGCTCTTAAGCGACTTGTAACTACATTATACTCGTATACCGGTAGAAACCGGTGGCATGGTTAAACCTCTAAGGTATTAAATCGTCTGGCAAACCCAGTCGATGTTCTGATACGTTTACGAAGATACTCAACCTTAGCTTATCCGACTGGTCACACAATTAACTGTCAGTTTAACCCCTATAGGAATACTAACATTTTCGTTCAACAATTATCTCAATAACGATATATATTCGAACACTAACTTAGTTTTGTCTGACTCGGACACGAAGGATTTCGCACCACAATACAATCAATTAACAAAACGGAAGCCTAATCTTGTATGCGGTCTTTGGGTAGGTACGTAACCAAAAAAATGTGAAATAAAAATATATTTGTCTAAAGACTATTTAATTAAGATAGTTTAAAAATTTATATTATAATAGGTAGGTTTACTCTTTTCCCTCTTCATTGGGTAAACATTATAATTCATCATGTGCCTGCCCTGTTCACAATCATTTGGGTCGGCGATACGTACGCCTAATACCTACCATTTGGAAATGTTATTTCTGTAAACCTCTTATCCACAACGTCGACAGAATGCGTAGGTAGATTAAGTTATGTGTAATTATTATAATAAATACTTGCAATAAAGCTCCCGTGAAATCAAGTTACAATAATATGCCTAATTGTTTACCTTGTGTCCATTTTGACGCTGATAAATAAATTAGTTTCGCGTCAAGAGAACGATGGTGGTAATTGTAAATAGTTTTCTTATTCCACTTTGTAATCCGGTTGACGATAATAAATACTTTTCAATAACTCGCAATAAGGTAAAGAGATTAAAACTAACAAAATCCATGTGTGGAAATATATATTTTCTTAATTTTTTGTAACAAAAATCTAAAAAAAAGAACTACTGGTAGATTTGACACAAGATCGAACATGTTATTCTTTAAAGGTACAAGACTACAAGCAGTACTTTCTCGGAAGAACTCTGCTCTAATAGCTCTACTACTTTTATCGTGGTAGAATAAAAATATGGGAAATTAATAAAGGTGTCAGAACTGTAATTGATCCCATTATATCAAAATAAACCTTATAACAATGCTCCTAATAGTTAATGTGGCCAGATTGTCACTTCAGGCGAACAAAGGGAAAATTGCGTACCAAAGTGTTGTCGTAACTAAATAATAATCTATTTACTTATCATATTACGTTGTTCACTTAAATAGATGTCTCTCTTCAGTATTACAAATCTATGGGTTATATAAATATGATATTTAATGTTTTCAGCTTATTAAGATTTCTATCAAATTTAATTAGAAGCAGTTATTGTCTAGTAAGCCTCTAGCTAAATCACTTCCCTTCTTTCCTATTAAATACATATGTATTCATGTTCATTTTTAATATGTTTCTCAAGCCTAATATAGTTTAATGCATATTAAAATCGGCACATCTGCATCGCAATATTATAAAATTCAGCTACATAAGAAAAATGGGTTGAGTCTAAGTTGCAAATCTAATTGATCGTCAAATGAAATTCAATGCTATTTTCTTTAGTGTTGGTTCACGGTACATTGGAACCGATAAGCTAAAATCGCAGGCATTTTATTGTAGAGGATTAAAACGTTTTTATAAAAATCGACTCCCGCCCGCAAAGTCTACCAATCGCCATAACTGATTTTACTTCATCAGACGTTTCAATTTTCAGGCGAAAATTAAATTGGTTTTTTATCTGTTTTTAAAAAGATAAAGGCATGGATTAACATTGTATATTACTGGATTGAACCGGCAAGAAAAATATCCTTAGAATACAGAACATATTCTTTTGTGTTAATGCGTGATTCACTCACTTACATCTAAATAAGCGAACGTTCACTTGTTATGATGATAGTAGGGCTATTTGTCTGGTTTGATTGGATAACGAGTTCCACCCAGAGCCTAAAAACTTGGTTTTGGAGTATGACATTTGCAGTATTTATTTTTATAGCTAATTGTTTAACTACCTAAGGATATTTCGAAATTCATCACAGATAAAAAGTGGAGTTTATTTGTTAAATCTGTTCTCTAGAATGTATAAGAAAGGAAAATTATATCATATTGTACCACGTATCTTGATATGTCCCAGCAAAGTCAGCCTTGGTGTATATCCAATACTGAAAATAAGCCTACTCCATTATTTTTAAAGATGAACGGTCGAATGCTGTTTGCGTCAAAGGATGTCTGCATTGAAGTTCTTCGTCCTGTTTGACATCCTTTAGCTCATAATTTAAATATAAGTTCAAAGTCCACGTTTTGTTAGGTATGTCTTTATATAAGTTAATCGATTTGCGTCAATCTTACTTATATAGGTATCGATAAAATAGTTAATATTTCTCATAGTTTTATTTAGAAACTGGAAAATGGTAACAGTTAGGTTTTTTCAAAAGTCAGCTCATTCTCGTATATGTTTTATTATTGACGTATTTCGACCAATTAAGATTAGTGTTCAGAACCAGTTAAAATGAACAGAGAGGGCGATTTTTTTATTTACTGGAAAAGAGAAACCCTTTGAATCCCCTTTCAGGAATTTTTAGAGTGCGCACTTGACAAGCATTTCGTAGACGTGAGACTGGCAAATTAACTTTTGTTCCATCGTTTTAGTGCAGGAAATCCTGCTGAATAAGGCTTTAGCAATTTTCAACTGCTGTAGAGCACGGATTAGTCGCGCTTTGTGATCCTGTTAGCGAAAAATATCCTTTGATTGAACTTCAGCTCTAGCGCCCCCGTTCATTAAAACGTTATTCGTAAAATTGCTCAAATTCCGGAATCTCTATATTTGTGTTGGGACGCTGCAGGTACGGAAAAGCGAGATATGTCTGATTTATTGTTTACATTCATATTGTGAGTTTGATATCAGTTTTTACGTCTGGTTTTCACAGAGCCCTTAGACAGAGAATGCCTATTTACCACATTAGCCTTCAAAATAAAAAAAAAAATATTATTGTTAGTATTGAAACAGTCTTAATTTTTTTTTACTATAGATATATTTTATTAATATTCAGTTTTATTTATTTATAATAAATGTTTCCTCATAAAAACTATTGAAAACCAAAAGTCACTCATTCGCTCGCTGACTACTCACGCGTTTTCGAAACTACACGACTTCTCATGGAAAGCTGAAATTATCCAAACAAGGAGTTTATAGGCTGGAGACGTCAAAACACATTTTGCTTCGAATCCGAATTAAGGAATCTGAAGGGTTCTAAGCTTATAAATGAAATTCCTATGTTTTTACTGGTAGCGACCAAAAGATGAGGTGTTCTGGCAATTTATAACGAGGGTGAAACCGCGGTACGGAAACTAGTATTATTAAGTGGTAATTCAAGTGTGGCCATTTCAAAAGATTGCATATCGTTCGCACTCAAATACCTACTAGGTTATGGTTACACTTAAGGAAAATGATACCAAAAATTGTAAGAGAACAATGTGGGGTACATACATTTAATAGTACATCGAATAAATTAACTTATATTATAAATGTGAAAGGTTCAATGCTTTTGACTCAAGGACGGAAAAAAACACCTGCCCACGGGAAAATATTAATTCCCTTTGAAACGCGGATTAACTGAAGGACGTGAGCTACTTGCAGATAAAAAATAAAGCTTCTTATCAAGATTAAAACAACTTATGTATAAAAAAATATTGTTACCATGCCGTCAAAATATTTCTCAATAATATCGGCACCATAGGTATTTTGCGATTTTGTAAAAAAATATGAAACAAACAAGGAAAATAAAATGAAACAGTCCAAAAAGCTTTTCGTATTATTTGTAAAGGTATTTCCGCACTGGAGGATTTACTCAAATGAATACAGTTCGAATGTTTCATTTCAAAATATATTGTGTCCGCGAGTATTTCATGAAAGCCGATAACTGTGCGTTTCATATAAGTAGGTATGTTATTTAATAAAGCACATATGTAGGTATTAATTAGGTGCGTGACACACAAACAGTTTCAGGTTCTATAAAACTAAAAATAATTAAATTTTCGACATAAAAATTCCATAAAAAAAAATCTTCAAAAATTTGTTCATTCTGTCTGGTTCATTATAAGACTAGCTTTGCCCGTGCCTTACTTTAAATTAAAGTATCGTTTTTCATCAAAAGATATCAAATTTAAACATACTATATCGTCAAAAGAGAATCGAAAACACCAGGTTGCGAGTTAAGTTAGGTTTGAAAATATTTTAATACAAAGTTGGAAGTTGAAACTCGACTGCCTTCAGTGAAGTAAAATGACTAGCACAAACACGTGACAAATAATAATAGTTTACTGCACCATTCTATTATTATTAATCAGTCAACATTACAAACATGTCATGGTTTGTTTGATTGTGATAATTGGCAAAATATAGACAGGAGTAAAAAATTATAGGCACACATTGCACCCTTAAATTTTTGACGTGCAATTTATTTGTGTCAAACACTTTAATAATTAGAGTACAAGTATTTTAGTAGTGTCTATAATTTCAATGTTTCCTAAAATGAGGAAAAATGTTTGTTTCTGCGATTCGGCACTAATTATAAAACTCCGTCTCAGCTTCTAATTAATTAGTATTATTAGTAGTAATTTCTTATTAAATTACTTTTTAAAGTGAACCCTCTTAGGGGAGGGCTTGAAATTCTGATCAGCAACCTTTTTGTGTGACGAAATAAAAATGAGTCATAAACACAATCTATGCTATTCAAAAGTGATTAATGAATAATTGAAATGTTAATATTAAAATTACACTTCTACCATGTACTTATATGACACAGCCTGTTTTGTATACCACATACCATACAGCAGACGGTCCACCTGATGGTAAGTGGTCACCGTCACCTATGGACATCAGCAACACTAGGAGCATCACCATCGACATGTCAATAATTTCAGTAACAAAGTACATATATTTATTCCTCAACTAGTAATATAATACGCTTCAGACTAATTCGCGTTGAACTGGAGTCAATCTGTTATTGGAAGTGTATATCGAATGACAACTGAGGTAATTCAACGTATTCTGAGAGTTGACAGGGGCGCTAAAATACAACTAAAACCCTTAACCTGAATATTATAGCATAATAGATAAATAAAATTAAAAGCCACGATTATATCTGTTTTATGGTTTCACCCGCGTTCCCGAGGGATATAAAATTTTCCGGGGATAAGTATCCTATGTGTTATTCCAGGGCATTTTCTATATATTTTATGTTTTGGTAACCGCAACACCAGAGGAGCCACAAGTGCGTTCCGGCCTTTTAAAAAGGGGTATGCTGTTTTGTTGAAGGTTTAGAGGTCATATCGGTCCGGAAATACAGCAGGCGACAGCTCATTCCACAGGTTTGTTGTGCGAGGCAGATAAGTCCTAGAGAAACGCACAGTTGTGGACTGCCAACCATCTAAATGATGGGGACGGAAATGCTGTCGTGTAGGACGGCGGCAAAAAGAAGCAGCAGGAATCAGTCCGAACAATTCCTCGGAACACTCCCCTAGAAAACGCAATAGAAGATGCAAAGCAAGGCCACATCTCTACGTTGCCCCAAAGGGTCCAGCCGATATGAAATATCCTGGCAGTCGACGATTCGAGTCGCTCTCCGTTGCATCCGGTCCAGAGGGAGAAGCTACTGGGGTGCCCCTACCCAAAGATGACAACAGTATTATGTGCCAAGTTTCACCTCCAAAATCCGTTTAGTAGTTTTTCATGGAAGAGTAACAAACATACGATTTTATTATAAAAGTTAATTAAAAACTCATTGAATACTTTTATTAAGTTAAAAAAAAATTGTGACAATTAAATTAGATTTTTTTTTATTTATCTATACTAATATTATAAAGAGGAAAGATTTGTATGTTTGTTACTTTTTCACGCAAAAATTACTAAACGGATATGGATGAAACTTGGCACATAGGTAGAGCATATCCTGGAATAACATATAGGCTACTTTGTATCCCGGGAAAATGTGATATCCCTCGGGAACGCGGGTAAAACCGCGAGGGACAGTTATTTATAATAAAACTTATGATTTGCAATATGGGTTGTACAAAGGGTTTGTTTAGTTACATTTTAGCTACCCTACCTAATACCTCGTACCAGGAATCTGTCGAAGTACGATTGGAAGTCGGTAATTTAGCTTATTCACTATTGCTAGGAACTATTTTGTTATTAATGCATTTATTGACCGATGGGATTTCTATTGTAAAAGGCAATTCGTTCTATAATATCCTGTTCTATTATACTAGCTGTCGCTTTCGGATTCACCCGAGTTCCCGATGGTTTTAAAACTTTCCCGATAAATAAAAAATAAAAAAATGTTTATACCTAGATAATTTTATTTTAAAATATTAGTTAATTTGAGTTAGTTTGTATGTAGGTTTTTAAGTCTTTTCGCATTCGGTGTATTATTTATTTTTAGCCTGACGTGAATACACGTTGGGCTATATCTATGGGTCCAGATTCATCCATATCAGATCCATCAATACAAAAAATTCAAGACCATTTATTCAGTTTAGGCTCAAGGAGGGCACTTCATCATCATCATCATCAGCCTATCTCCGTCCACTGCTGGACATAGGCCTCACCTATGGCACGCCACTGAGCTCGATCTTCAGCTCTTTGTTTCCAACCGCTGCCAGCCAGCTTGCGTATATCATCGCTCCATCTAGGAGGGCACTTATGAAGAGCAAATTAAAAGTTACTGAAACTGCTACCTGTTCGGAAGTCAGCCTTCAACTGAGAAGAACCGGCGAGAAACAGCAAGGTGACATTTTATTTTGAATAGTTTTTATATTAATGTTATCGATTCAAACTTTTTGGCTATTTTGTTAAATCTTTTTATATTTAACAATTACAAAATACTTAATACAGATAACATTCACAAACAAAAAATAAATAACAACACTACAAAATAGAAAATAACAATAATTACTACAACAACAACATCCTCATAAAGATTAAGACTGGTTGTTTATAAGTACATGAGAACTGGGATATCCTTCATTTACTACAATGGGATGACATATACTTTATTGCATGAATATCTCAATATGTACTTACATATAACACTAGAATTGCTAAGATAATCTTGCGTTAGTTGAGACATAATTAAATACAAGGAATTTTCCATGCACGTATGTATGACTCTATTAGCAATACTTATGTACCAATAATAGAACGTATATTCAGCACTACAGATAATAAAACATAATTAATAAAAAATACGAATTAATCTCTATGGTATATAAGTCTTGTCGGTCGGTTCCGCTCATTTTTTAATTTTTAAATTTACAAGTTGGGGTTCTTCAAGAAAAGAGTCAATAGACTACTAACGGGAGAGTTAACTCAATCTTCACTTAACATCAGGTGAGATTGAAGTCAATCGCAATCCCTTCAAAATAAAAAATAAATCCTACCGGAAGTTCTATGCCCAAAAGGTGAAGCTACATATAATACGTAAGTACACCCTTAAAAAGATTTCCTTAAGAAGAACATATAAAAATTAATAATATTAATTTGAAGATTGAGTTAACTCTCCCGTTAGTGTTATATGTTTTAATTAAAAAATAAGATTATAAAAATATATTTTATCATGCATTCCGCACCGTTGATAAAACTCAACTAAACACAACAAAGGTTATTCTAGTACTTATAAAATCAATACGTTATATATCATCATCATCAGCCTATCTCCGTCCACTGCTGGACATAGGCCTCACCTATGGCACGCCACTGAGCTCGATCTTCAGCTCTTTGTTTCCAACCGCTGCCAGCCAGCTTGCGTATATCATCGCTCCATCTAGCTGGAGGGCGCCCTACACTACGTTTACCGAGTTGTGCTCTCCACTCTAGAACACGTCTACCCCAACGGTTATCGGTTCTGCGATATATATAATGTAATGTTATTAATATTGATTATAAACTCACATAAATAGTACATAGACTGAGCACTGAGAGTGCATGTTAAGGTGCGTCACGTGCAATAAGTAATGATAATATGCTGTGAGAAACAAATAGGTAGTTGTGACTTTAATGAACAAGCGCAGGAAATTGCTATTAATCAAATCGTCATAATGTAGTTGTTAGGGTGTACGAAGAACTGTACAGAAGGAAATCAATGTCATCGCTCACGTGCAATGTAAGCTAATTTAAGGCTGTTAGTTAATAATCAGTGTAAATAAGGGGTATAAAGATCTATTATTATATACAATGAGACAGATAAATCGCGTAGTAACTACCAATCAGAGAATACTTTACTACCACAGCACACGTCGTGGGTTTGTTTCATTCTATGTCTGTTTGTTTTGTGCCTGCAATTCCAACATAAGTGGATGTATAGGTGTTTGTTAGATAGTCTTTTACGCCAAAAAAATAAACTTGACTAGAAACATTATAACTTGAATAAACACAGACTATTTTCATCCCAGGAAACTGCTACATCTCTCCGGAACGCGGGGACAGCTAGTATCTACGTAAGTAATGTATTTTGAATGTTATTTTATTTAATATGTATTATTTTTATTTATTTTATTTTATTTGAAAATACATGCAAATATTAATTACACAAAACAAAAATAAAGCTTGAGTGCTGCCTTAATTACTGCCACTGCATGCATTATATGGCTACTAATTATTTTTTAAGCTTAAAATTAAATAAGTGCTAAAACTAACACTGTTTATAATCATTTGTGTAAATATTATGTTCTTAGTTAGTCTGACATCATTAATAAAAAGTTATTAAAAACCTACATACAGTAATTATTGGTTATTTATAATAATATTACGATTATGACCCTATGATAAATTTATCATTGTAGTGGGTTGGTCACGTTACCGTGGAGTCAAGTGCGTGTAGGAATATTCCAAGTCATTTAGTGTACCGATAGTTATTTTTACACTGGAATATACTAGTTTTTGGCCACTGCCCTTCCTTATAAACATGATGATGACCAGACGAAACCACTGTCTAGTTTTAAATGCTTCCAGGTCATTATCGGAAACAGGCGCCAGAAGCTACTGTCCCCATCACAAAAGAAGATGCAAATCTTATTGTCCGAATATTCGGAAAATCTACAACGTATGGGTTAGTTACTAAATTAGCTTTTCAAAGACAAATAGACCTTTGATTCGCCATATCTATCCGTCAGTGTATACACAGCTCCTAGATTCAGAGGTGTGATTCTATATGGTTAATTAAGCTGGCTCGACGATGTTCCGCCGCGGCGTCTAAGCCCTCTCTACTCTCTACGTTAGTAGTAGTTAAACATCATTGAGTTGGAGTGTGATTAACATTTCAGGTACCACTCCCCAGTAATACCCCAATCTAATGTGACAGGATTCCTAAAGTAGTAATTAGTTGCTTAGTATTTTTCATTACAACTTCGATCGCCTGAATTTAGAAAATACTTTTAGTCAATAAGTAACTTTGCCCCGATACTATAAAACTTGTATGCATGACGGTAGCCTTTTTTTTTATTGTGTGGTCACTAGTGGTTTTACTTTATTTTGTGTGGCCAACAAACGTGTGCTGCGCTTTAGGGTTCAACACGCAATTATTACACCCTCCAGTGTCAAACGGACGATCGCGCCCGTTGTAAAAAAAAATCAAGCGGCTATAATGCCAGACTGCACCACAAACCGATTAGGTACCTTCGATATCTACATATTAGTTGCAAAACCTATATATAAGGGTTCCGCAATGAATTGGGTATGCTATATTGAGTTTAGCGACCGCACAAATGACCTCATATTTCATAATTTACAGGCCAGTTTGCTTAGTGGCTAGATACCCTGACTGCCAAGCCATAGGTCATGGGTTTTGATTCTCATCCAGAACAAACATTTGTTTGTATGACTATGTCTGTATGTTGCGTAAATATGAATTTATATATTTATATATATATATATATATATTATATAAATATGTATTTAGAAAAAAAATATATAGTAGGTATATGTAGTATATTATTTATCTGGTTTCTATAGTACAAGTTCTGCTTAGTTTGGGATCAGACCGTGTGTTATGAATATAATAATGAATTTAATAATTTATTTTATCGACTTGTGTAGCCGGACTACGGAACCTATCCTCACTGAGGATTATCGTATTATTATATATTCGACACGGATTTGGCAGCTTTTTAAATATTCATTTTTGCATTCTGAACCTTAAAAGGTTAAAACGTAACCACTTTGTCCATCCATTGTCAAAAACCCTTTTTCGTTTTTAGCGGCAGGGATATAAAGCTGTATTAAATTTCAAATATTAAGTTACAATCCCTTGGAGGTGTTGACATTCAAGCTTCCAAGACAACGCGATCCAAATATGCAGTCAAGACACATTATAATCGTAAAATCACTAATCAAAACCAATAAAGGTATTACCCGCTGACCTACTTATAATCATGAATTTTGCAGTTAGTATTTGTGCGCATAAGTATCTTATCGCGCGTTGTGAAAACTACTAAACTAACTAGACGGAAAAAATCATACGAAAAGTTGTAACGACACTTTTTTTCATATTGTTACGTTCGAAATTTAAATGATATGATTTATTATTGGGTTTGTTTTTTTCATAATTTATTTAAAGGCTACATACAACATGTTTAAAATTCTGTTCCATTAATAAATTAGTAGAATTAGTAATTATTATAAGAAAAGGAATAAGTTAAAAGTAAAATTTGAATCGCACTGAATTGAAAGAAGCATGTATTATGTCAATGAACTACTAAATTGACAGCCCGCCTGATAGCAAACGGTCACCGCAGCCATGTTTTATTTAAATAATCACAAAAATGATACTTTCTCATATTATTTATAATAAGGAACTTCGTTTCTATCTGGTGTCCCACGACACCATTTTTTTAATATTATTGTGAATATAAACATACGTGTGCAGTTGAAGCACCAACCGTGACGCAGAGCGATGTATTAGAGAACATATTTTTCAACTGCAAAGTTAATTTGGCCCGTTACTACTTAGCTTTTGTGTGTTTAAAGTGTAATTTAGTTAGTTAATTATTTCTGGTAAATAAGATTTTTATCATTGATATGGCATTCATCATTCCAGCAATTTATATTGTTTACGGAACCGAGAGCGCATGAGTTCTCCTCGCACTTAACATGTTATTTTTGTCTACGTACCTTCTGCTACGTCAGATGACGATACAATGTGTATATTTCTTAGCCTACTTCAATATTTGAATAAAGCAATTTATAAATACATCTATGTTTATTATTAAAAACTACTTACTTCCTAGTAGTTTAATAAATAGATATAAAAGTCACAGTTGGCAAATTTCTATGTTCAATCGATGTACCCAATCTTCTGTTATAACCCTAATTTCTCATAATTTATTTATTTAGATGAAAATATTATCAAATAAGGTTTCTTTAAGGCACAAAACTAATCAAATTGACGTTTCGTATCCTAATTTTACACCACACATCGTTCAGGTTCAGATAACACCTCTTATAAAATAATAAATGTTTAGATCGATCTATAGGTAAGTTGTTATCGTTCTTTTGGAAAAACTAAAAATATTCTGTTGAATTATTTTTTCTTTTTTTAAAAATACAGCATAATATATTTTTTTTAAATAGCATTTTTATGAATCTTTTTTAAATACAATCATAAAATATCTCGAACTTTCCAAGTGAACTCAAACTTTTTGTCGTGAAGGTAATGAGGTACCTTTTAACAAAATAATCAAACAAAAGGTTTGTAAGTATGATACAAATATTTTACATCCGATTTTTCATACTCCATGTTTTACAATCGTCAAGGAATTCAGATATGTTTATTGACCATTGTTGACATAAACAAGAGAAAATCAAGAACTGTATTATACTTTAAAGGGAAATATGTAGTACTGTATATACATTATTTATTTATTCAACTATACTGGCCAGATTATTGACTGTTTTAGTGACTACTGTCTGAACCTAAGTCTTAACTCTCTAAAAAAAACTCATTTTACTAAATGGTTCAATTTAAGTTATCATACAGTTAATTATTTAATAACCTATTGATACACGATTGAACTTTGCCGCAAATGTTAATAAAGTAAACTTTTTAAAATTTCAAAAATAAAAGATGATTTATAACCTAACCTAACCAGATATTTAAATCAAATAGGGAAGTACCTACCCGTTCAGTTTAATTTAGCCAGTGATAACTAACGGCGAATGATAGCAATAAAATATCAAATATTTTTGAAAGAAATACTTGAAAGAAAAAAAAATTCTTGTTTTGAATTTAAATAACATGCCTAAGCCTGAATTTGATATTTCATATTAACGTGACAAATTAACTGTGGTCTAAACGGCTGCTTTAATTTGACGAACTCGGATACCTACTTTTATTTAGCTTATACTTGCATAAAACCATCATCATTGAAATTTGTTTTAGTGAAAGCAAATAATAATTGAATGAAGTCCTCGACTAACAGTATTATAAAAAATTTCAAGTCCAATTCGCTAGTGTAATGCGATATTTCCTTTTTAGGCGATTATAATTTACCTTCTATGGCAAAGCATTATTCATTCGCTGTGCCAAACTGCTTTTTAACTCGACTGCCTCAGAAGGAGGATAATATTTTTTTATTATCTGGAAGAAGTGTGAGAAATTTCGTGGAAGGCTCGAAGGTTATCAACAACAAGGATGCGGGACCGCTATTGGGTGAGACAAGGGGCGGGGCGGGCCGAGGGGTACCACCTACACATTAACAATGTCCCTATCGTCCTGTGTCTGTTCGTTTGTTCTCTATTGCCGACTTGTCAAGATGACACGATAAAGCGGGACCTTAGGGGAGCTATCAAAACCAACGAGAAGTGTATAATATTTTTAATAAAATATATAAATGGTAGAATAGAGTTTATACATTTCATAATGATATCCTATTCCTAAAAATATACAATGCCTAACAATTTATAACAATAAGTCGCATTGCAATACATGAATCCACAGAAATAATTAGCACAAAACCAAAATCGCAATTGCTACAACACTTAAATTAAACGAAGATGCCGCCGCCGCTCAGCCATCGTGCGAGGAATACCTGAAATCAAAAAGCAAATTAAATCGAAATTCGTAAACAGTCGGTTGAGTTCGCGTTTCTTCGGGCGGCGTAAGAGTTTAAATTTCGAGCGTCGTCGGGGGAGGAACGAGGCTGGCGGGGCGGGACATCCGCTCTCGCTCGCGGATTGCCCAATTCCCGACGCGAGTTGCCGCGCCAAGCCGACGATTATTAAGATTTCGTCATGTCGGCAGTCGACACAATGACTCAAACCGAACGATTACGACACAGATATTTAAAGCTTAAGAAAGATATGCTCACACAAGAAGATAATTTAAACTGTATGTATTTAAAACAAATTATAGCCCTGTCATAAGCAGAAAATTCAGAGATTTCGCAGCCGAATCAAATTACAGCTTGCGTAATCCCCGACGTCACTGCAGGACATGGGTATGCGGAGCGCGGGCGCCGCTCGGCGAGCCACGCGTACATACGACGGTTACATGCCGACCATATAGGAGAGAGAAAAAGACTGACTGATACATGGTAAAGTCAAAGTCAATTCCTCCCCCCGACACGACTGACATTATAAATTTTCATCCGTTGACTCTTCTGTCTTCTTTGAAAATCTTGATCTCGAACTGTAATAAAAAAAATATTTATGACTGATTTGCCGCGGTGCGGAACCTAGTCAAGTAACTTACTGGTTGCGCGTGAGTCACATGACGAGACAAAAGGAAAAATGTTACTAATTGCGGTACAACAACGCACGACAAGGCGCGGACTGCGTGCTCTGATGAATAACTGATTTTGATTGAATTAAAAAAAAAAGAAAAATTCTCGCTCTATCACAATGCGGAAGTTAAAAAAGTAGGTCGTTTCACAAATTTACCGAAACTAAATAAATGTAATGTTCAAAGCACTTTTCTACTATATTAAGTTCACTTCGAAACTCTATTTCGCTTCGAACCGCTCGCGAAACAAAGTTAGAAAATAGTTGAACTAAAGTTGAAGTTCACTAAGGTACTGTTAAACTAGAGAGAACGACCGGAGCAGCCGGCTGCCAAAGTGCGAATGATGGCGCGACGAGCGTAGCGGAGAACCATGGAGTAGTGGTGATTGGCGCGAGAGGGGAGGGGCACGGGCGAGGGGAAGGGGCGAGGGGCGGGCTGCGCGCGCATGGAAAGAACGCAAGTGGTGATGTAATCGCGATCGATGCACTCCATTTCATGCGACGCAACCGCGCAGCTATCAAAACCTCGGGCAAATTCGCTACCGATGCGGAGATGAGCCGTTAGAAATGGTTTTTGAAGGGAAAATGGCACGAATCTCGAGTGATTAGACCAGGGACGGTTCGAACATTTGACGGTTAGTGATTAAGTGCCATTTCTTCGCCTGGCCATACAGATGCCGTTCAGTGTGGATGGTGAGATCGAGAACCGGACGTGTAAGAGTCAGGTCAGTGAACCCCTCGTCCCCCTCTCTTTCTATTGACACGTGCTGTTCTCCACGTGGAGTAACAAAGAATGATCGCGCTGATTCGGTGTGAGCGCGTTACGAAAGTAACGTAGTCGGTCAGGATAGATCAGAGAGAGACGAAAAAGCGAGTTAGAATGAACCCGCAAAAAGATAATATTACTAGAAATCGTTTGGAATCGAACCGCAAACGTGCAACTGCTCGGGCTTCATCGTCAGTTTCCGCAAGAAGTCGGTTTCTATCTAGGTCACACGTGTAAACGTTATCCCCTCCAAGCCGGCCTTGGCTTACATTAGGCCTAATGGTATAGCACCTCCCCTTCTCCGTTGGTACCACACTGCGCTAACATCCCAGGCTCATCTTTACTCTGTGGTATATGTACTCTGATAGTTTACTTGAATTCAAAATTTACTACAATAAATGGACAAAAAATTAGAATTAACCCATTCATCAAAGTTTTAGGAGAGAGCAACGAAAACAACAAGAAATACAAAGAGTTTGTTAGCTACGAATGCGATTTTGAAGCACAACAAATGGGGGTTGGTACTTTGGGGGCGGCACCGTATCCCTTCCTGCTATATATCCGTGTTTTTTACTTCATTGTTGAAATCCGCTCTCCCCATCCTATTGAACTCTATAGTAAATCCTCCCCCGATTAAACATTTAGAACATCTAAATACCATTTAAAAAACCGTTGACAATCTTGAAAGTGAATCGTTCCGAATCAAGGCAGGGTTCGAGTGAGCGGCGAACTAAATATCTAACTCAGTATCTACGAGGTCGGACAGCCCAACGCGGCCCCATCGAATAAAACTCACTGCTGATGATGAAAACAGCGTTTCGACCTCGTTCGAATCTAGGCCAGCACCCGAAATAACTAGGGCACCGTTACTGCGCAGCCGCTAACGCAACTCGTAGTCACAGCTTGCAAATCGCCCAGTTAACTCTGAGCCCTGCCGAAACTTGTAGTTCCTTCTCCTAACTGGCGACAAGCCTACAGCACTGGGTGTGGGTGGATCAAGTATCGGTGGTGAGTAAAGTTGCCGAAATCGACCTCTTTGAGGAAGTTTCGTGAGCTCTCGAATAGGTTTACACAATGGAGAATATTTGAATATAACATTGGATATAATAGGTAAAGGTTAAGAATAGATTTAGAGAACAATTACATTATATGTTTGAAGGAATTTTACTTTTAAACTCAAAGCTATTTTAAAAACCATAAAGATTTGGGATAGAAAATTAATTAGACACTGGAAAGACTATTAGCCAAGTCGATAATAATGTTACACGCTTCTAACAATCGGCCTCAACATTGAAGTAAATATAAGTTGAAGTACTGATAGAGTTGAGAATTACATCAATCATACCACCCAATAAATTCCAAGGATACGTTATGGCTCTTAATTGTGATACATTGAATATTAGGATACTTCCGGCAATCGAAATAAAATTGATGTCAGGCAGCAAAATCGATCCCCAAACGAAATAATGAATGCAAAGTAGAAAACGATGAAATGTCTCGTAGCAACCCTGAAATTGTACCTGAAATATACATTTTAACAAAAAAATATATGATGAATTATGAAAAAGTACTGAACGAACATAAAAAGAAATAGTAGAAGATCCTAAGCTTTACATAAAACATATAATGAAAGCAAAACTAAATGAGAGACGAGATGTCTTTCACGCGAGTCAAAGTTTGTTTTGGAACGTGTAAATTGTCTTCACGTTTGGAAACCAAAAGTTTTTAATGAACCACGTATAGGAAAACTTGTTACTATTAACGATAATAGCTCTCTAGTTATTTTTGTTAAGTAGAGCCTTGGTTAAAGAGTAACAGTAATTTCAACTCTTTTTAAAAAACATTATTAGTGGCTTTATAGAAATATTACTGATACCAGATTTGACATAAAGGAATACCCTTTTAGTTGACTCAAGTCGAATTCCAGACAATGCAAAAAAAGAACCACTCTCATCTTCGCTATTATAACATGTTCTTAATTGAAACAATACCGTTCAATTTATTGTAATTTCAGTCAATTATCTTATGGAATGTTGATTACATCGCCTCAATTCCCGTAAGTTAAAGTATTCTTTCAAAAAGGTGAAGAAGTTAAAACTAATTCGGGTTCCAATATCAATGTTTGGCACCTTTGCTCGATTTTGACAAAGGATTTAGTTTTAAGAGACGACTAATTAAAATTGAGGTATATTTTTAAAATACAGAAAAGATTTATTAATTACTACAAGTTAGAATTTATACTCAATCGATAGGTTTTCTTTGTTCTACGTCGGTTGAATTACGTGACACATTGTAATTGGTCGGGTACCTGTATTTATAATCTTCACGCACGCCACTCTAACGGTAAACTTGACAAAGAACTAGTAATATCAAACGTTTTAACGAACGTACTGGGTAGTAAAAATGCATGAAACATGCCACAACGCGTCGACCTAACAAACATTGATAAGGATGTAGTACAGAAAATAATGATAAGCCCGGGCTAGAATAACTGCCATGCTTAACGTACATGATCAGTCCGCGAATTGTTATAGTCGTATGAGACCTGACGTTAGGCACTTAACTCTATAATGCTATTGAGAGTTAACGATACCGATAAAATATCGAAAAATTGTAAACTTGACGCGTTCGACTACGGTAATCCTGATTTAAATGTAACTGAGTAATTTGGAAATGAACGGTTATAAATTTAAAATTTGCCGCACGTATTTGACGATAGTTGCCGAGACGGTATAACACGACACGAGGCGTTTGATAAGAACGCGATAACTAGCTCCACGGAAATCGCCAGCGAAAAGGTTGATATTAAATCGCAAAAGAATAAAAACACAAGTTAAATAATAAAAAAATGTTAAAATAAAAAAACGGAGAAGTGATGAACGCGCAGCAGGACTCACCTGGCGGGAACAGGGTGATACGTCTCGCGCTTCGGTCGGTGGTGTAATGCCAGTGATGGCCACCATGTTCTGTATTTTTATTATGGCTGCGGTGGCTAGTACGCTGGCGCACTGTGCGACGTCGACGCAGAGCGATGCCGCATTGTGCTCTATACAGTATACGTATGCGAGGCTGTGGACCCCTTCCCCTCCCCCCCTTTTTCCGCACCTTTTGCACCCTTTGCCTCAAGACACTTGGAGACGAAACGACGTAACCGCAAGTGGAGCATGCCTACTGAAATTCGGTTGTAGAAATGCTTACGCTATTCGTTCTAACGCGAGTGGTGACAGAGTAGAATCAGTTAAAGAAAATATTCATTAAAGGTTTGTACTTAGACGGCGGAATACTCTTAAAATAATTAATTTCGTTTAAATTGCAATGTTTTTGATAAACGGAACGCGTTCTTAGAGCAATATTTTGTAAGATATTTATATAAAAATTATTAAACAATATAAACAGTGGATATTGGCTGTTGTTTCACCAATGTAATAAAATTGTTATCTATTTGTAATTTTTTAAATACCGCATTCTACATCTCCGCGACTGAAAACAAAGAAAGAAACGCGGTATTTGCTTTTATAATGATCTATCTTTTTTATTACATTTAAATTGGTACATATATATTTTATGTAAATCGAATACATAACCAATATGCGAGAAAATCCCCTTAATATATATTTTTTTTCTAGCCCTGCTAAGAGATAATAACCTTTATCTATGAAGTTACAAATTTATAGTACTGACCGATTAAAGTGTAATTTCCGTATATTTGGCGGCTAATTCTGATTTGAAATGAATTTTAATACAAAAAGGTGGTATACAATTTTGAAATGCTGTTTATTGAATTAGTGTTTTATTTTCATCACAATAGAATATATTTCGTCAGGATGGTAAAGCTAAAAATGCGAGCAATTGTTGATTACGAGTTCCATAGCTTCCACAATCACCTTTAATACGTGATCGACCATAGTTTTCAACACGGGGTTCACTTTTTAGATCAAATATACCGTAACGGAGGTGTTGAAACCAATAACTTGCCGTGCGTTTATTTGTAGTGTTTGCTTCGTATATGTTGTTGATTTAGCATGCCGTTTGCTTCGCTTCACTACTACAGGTAAACTCGTTTTTTATTATTAAAACCTTTTACTTATTTAATTGTCAACGTTTGTAAATTTTTCCAGGCTAGGTTATTAAGTTAGGTTAACAAGTTGATTCAGTTTCAATGATAATACATTGCAATGGTAAGCATAACGTGATTCTACACCCAGGATTGGCTTCAGAAGAAGGAACTCCATAACGGTCAACATCATAGACACGAAATTTTGTTTGACCGTGTCAAATAGTGCACTATTTCCTGGCTACTGCATCCAGGGTTGGCTTAAGGCACACCAAATAGGGTATATTTTTAAATATTTTTACTATATTTTTTTTTTTCAATTCCCCGCTTATCCATAAATAATTTACATTTAAAACGTTCAATACCATAATAGAAACCACTTCATATTACTATTATTATAAATTCTTCTAAAAAAAATTGTCTATCCGTCTGCTTATCATGTATACAGCTAAACTGTCTAACAGATCTTGATGAACTTTGGTGAGATAGTTCGTATCTTGGAGAAGGGCACATGTTACCTTTTGTCTCAAAAAGTCACCATCCTTTATAAAGTAGGCGAAAGCGCGAGGCAGTAGCCAATTTTCAAAAGATAGTACCTACAGGGTCAACTACAGGTAGGTACAGGTGGTCAATAAATGTTACCTACAATAGGGATGTGTCCTGACATGTCAAATCAGAAATTCTTTATGAAATGTCAAAACGATCGAATGTATGGAGTTTTGGATGAAATAGCAAGTTGTGACGCCATAATTGTACAGCATCAAATAACATACTCTTTATGATTAGATCGGTACTGAAAAATCACATTAATGATTTAATTTTGATCATATTTATTGTTTTCGTGTATTTTTGGATGTTCAATACACTGGTTAGTGTTTGATCATTTATCTTTAATACAGGACACATCCCAATTGTACGCGAGAGCTTTCCTAATAAGATTCTTATTTACAAAGTCGCTGCAGTACCATAAACATCAATCAACCTACTACTATAGCATATTCTTCACACAGGAGCACCTGATCCATGGCTTAGCAGTACCTATTTGTTATGGAAAACCGATTATTGATATTAGTTTACATCTATACTAATAAATAAAGTCTTTCAAAATGAATTATCATCATGAATACTAGTATGTAGCATTTTTGTCTATTACTCTTTTTGCCTGTCGAATAAATTCCGAAACGGCTGATCGGATTTAAATGTAATTTAGCTTAGCGAAACATTGATTTTGAATATTTTTATTTATTTATTAAATACGAGCTGCGCCCTGTGGCTTTGCCCGCTTTCAATCCTGGTTATAAACCTTTCTTTTGAATAACTATCTATTGCTGAAAACTGCATTAAAATCCGTAGCATAGTTTACAGACAAATATTCATTTTTTTATATAGATATGACACTTCAAAGGTATAGGTACATAAAATATGTATGTTATGTCACAGCCGGTCCTTTAGCAACGCGGAGCGGTCGCTAGTTTTAAATATAAAGGTAGATAGATAGCACTCCATTACTGAGATGCCTGTTTCAATCAGGGATCCTGTCAGACGCTTTCCGTCCATTGGGAGGATTTTACATTAGCGATACATGAGCGAACTATGCGCTCGGTGTGTGAAAGTTTAACTATCTACTTACCTCATGCACGTTTCTACTTCCAGCTGCATTTATTTTATTCATCTCTCCATTTGGATTTCAGCCGAGAGGAAATGTGGTCGGAATCGCTTTTTTAGAAAGGTAAATTGAATGATTATTTAATGTGCTCTGGGTATTTTAGCTTTGGATATTTTTATCGGATTAAAATGTCCGTGTCACAGTCATTGTTGAATTTATTTTTAATCGAGTTCAACAAAGGAGGTTGACTTTTTCAATAACATTTAATCATATAGATATAAATGTATTTCAAAATAGTTTGGTTGTGATTCCATTATTTTTTTGCTTTCATCGACCTTTGATTACCGAAAATTAAGTTGCGATTATAATGATATAGCGAGTTAGATAGCGCCGCGCCGCGCCACGCCGCGTCAAGCGACACGCTTCCCACGCAACGGTGCGTTGGCGCAATGAGAGTGTTTCGTTGTCGGTGCGGCCCATGAAATTATAAACCATGAAGTAGGAACATAGGTATGTAATTATAAATCTGCTGTTGAATAGCCCGTTAGTAGAGCTATACAATCCCTATATTGGCGAAAATGAGTCTGTCTGTTTGTTTCGTTTGAACTACTCAACTGTTAATTGAAATTAGCAGAGGGTTGGCTAGAATAAGAGAGATAAATGTGATACTTTTTATCGCTGGAACTGCAGGGAGGGAGGGTGAACTAGCGGCTCGATATGATAGCCGTTTTGATAGTTACCACTTTATTAGGTTATTATTGTATTGTAAATAGGTTTCATTAATAAAGTACAGCTATTGTTTCTTTAAACGCAGTTCTATAATTTTACGGATTTTCATGAGCGATCAATCGTCAAAATAGCAATATATTTAGTAGCAAATATCTAAGGTAACTATGGTAGAGCTCAAAATACCATTCTAAAAGAAAAAAATAAGAGTTACCAATCTCGTAAAATTTCTAAAAATAACTCCGACAAACTTGCTTTTGTCGAAAAGCTGTCTAAAAGTGTTTCAGGCGTCCATTCAGCTTTTCACAGTTCTTAGGGATCCGTACTCACGCGTTTCTTGTTTACCTCTAACCATAATAGGAAGCCAGTTGAATATTCACGGCTTACGTTTTACTTTGGTCCATTTTATGGCTTACAATAACACCTCCAATCCTATAAATATATTTGTAAATAACATTTTTGTTTCACGATATTTATTTCTGCGTCAATTTTTTGGAACGAAGTTCCTTATCGCGCGTTGTAAAGGGGGCTAGACGACCAAAATCATACGAAAAGTTGTAACGACACGTTTTTTAAATTCAAATGATATAGTTTATTATTGGGTTTTTCTTTTCATAATTTATTTAAAGGCTACATACATGTTTAAAATTATGTTCCATCTATAAATTAGTATAATTAGTAATTATTAGCACAGTCTTGATCTTTTATTGAAGACCTAATACTAAAGACGAGAGATTGCAAGTTTTTCTCAACACTGGACCCAAACTCAGCGTTTTTTTTGACGTGACAACGTCTAATAAATCGATAAACGCTGGCTGCATGCACGAAAAATTGTCCCGTTGCGCTCATTGTCCCGTTATGCCATTGTACATAGTTAATTATTCTTGCATTTAAAAAATCTGATTATTAGTATAATTTCAAGTATTTATTCTTTTATTATTAAAAAAAAGTAGCATCTGTCGGAGAGTACAATAATAATAATAGGTTATCTTACAATTGACAAAAAAATGGTGATTCATGTGATTATTCAATAATAAAAATGATTCAATTTAATTCATAAAAGTATGCAATTATTTCATCAATGTTTTGTTATGACGTTGTCACGTTAAACTATCGTCCGTAAACCAACTTTACAGACAACCAATTTTTTTTCTATTATACACAATAGTTTAACAACAAACGTAACATACATTGAATAAGTCTATGGTAGTATGCTTACAAAATACCACCTATTGTGCAGTGGTGCAACTGCGAACCCGACTCGCACTTTTCCCGTTTTTAAATGTCATATGATGTAGGTGTACGTAGGTGTTCCTCGCGAGCACCTAGGAATACTACACACGGTTAAGTCATGCGTCGTACCTATAAACTAATCATTTTAGAAATTCATAAAGTATCATATTTTTTTGTATACCACAAGGGCCGACAAACAAGCGGACGGTCCACCTGATGGTAAGTGGTCACCGCCGCCTATGGACATTTGCAACACTGGGGGCATCGGGGACTCTGAGACGTGAAGTTGTTAAGTCTCATGTACCTGTAATTTCACCGGCCCCCTTACCTTTCTAACCGAAACACAGTGATATGAGTGCACTACTGCTTCACGGGAGAAGTAAGGTGGTAGTACTTCCCCGGACGAACTCTGCACTAAAAGCTCTACTTCTCAATATTTATGTGTCTTTGCTGGTAATCGTTAAGGAGTTTCCTCTTCGAGAGACAACCCTGGGTACATCGGCCAGGTAATACTACGATTTAAAAGGGCAATCAAAATTAAATGTGTTTACAAATTTGTGCCCATGCTGTTGACCGTTGAGGAGTTCCTTCATCTGTAGCCAATCTTGGGTGTAGAATCAGGTCATGCTTAACATAAAACTGCATTGTCATTTCAACTTCGTAGGAAAAGTGGAAGTGGCTCTAATTCAGGTTGCAAGAATTGATTTAAACAAACTAGCATACATTGAAAAATAATTGCTTGCAGGACACACTTTATTGTAATTTCTTGTTTTGAAAAGAGAATTAGTTTACCTATTGCTACCTGTTTTTAGTAAAAGCAACCTTCTCAACCCGCAATAGAAACCAATCATTCTTAAGGGTCTGTGAAGGACAATTGATTAAATATATATCTAATTTCATTTATCTATAACATTCGAATGTCTAGGATTGTTTTATTGCTTCAAAAACTGTCTCGAGTGGTTGAAGTCAAGTAGTTGTAGAAGTTTGTATATGTAATAAATATTATTACTAGTCCAATAATCCCTCTGCTGGGCAATGGGAAAAATTCCGACCTTTCACAAACTTTATCTTTCTCACGTGTCGTCAAGACTACTGATATTATAAATGCGACAGTTTGTACTCATGTTTGTTTATTACTCAATAAATATTCCCACATGATGGCCCAAAATAATAAAAAAAATCATCATTTCGTCCCGGGACAACATTTATTCACAGGGATACAGAGTTGTTTTATAGCTGAAAAAAAATATGGGTTTAAATTGATTAAAAGGTAAAGTTTATATTTCACTATCAAAAAGGTATGATTTTATCCTAAGCAAACTTCCGCCCCCGCGTTCCTGAAATACCTATTGAATATTTATTTTAGGGTCTTTGATCACCTATATACGTTTGAGGTACCTTCGGTTCCATTAGGTCCAAAAAATATGAACTGTTCGATGCGTGTGATGCGCTCGGTTTCAAATGTCCGTGTGTACAATGACTGAAATAGTATTCTCCTGTAAATTGTTATGTGCATTACAAGCGGCGATCCATATTCTACTACGAGTGTCCCTTAAGAGTAAGCATAGACTCCGTCTGTCGTAGTGATGCTAGTGAACTTCGTTTCTAGGAATCCACGGCGACGGCTAGACGGCCTCAGTTGTTGTACATAACTAGGTCAATACTTATATTCGTAATCTCTACTGCATTCATGAGCAAAAGTGAAAGGTTCTATGTGTTTGCTGCGTCACAAACGTTTGGTATTTTACCATTATCGAACTATTTCACTTTCCCTTGCTCTCGATTCATCGCCGTGAGGTTTATCGGCTTCTACAAACACCGCAGAGGACGTTTGTTTCATTTAATGGGAAGCGACTTTCTTTATAGATTTATTCTATACACTCATTCATTCACTCTTTACAAAAGCGAAGATTGGAAACGTGCTTGCTTTAATCAGTTCTACAATCAGGTGAGCCTGTTCGCCGCTATTTGCACTGAAACATGGGTGGGGCATGAAATAATGATATAACCTGGATATAGCCACACGATGCAAGCGGCTTGAAGCGACCTGGTGCGAACAGCGGGGCCTGCTTACGTAAAGCAGGAAATAAATAGGTCGCGGGGCACGGGATCCCCTTGGGGTGGAGGTGGTGGCACAAGGGGCCATGGGTGGAGGCGAGGGCGGGAAACTAGGTGCCCTACATGTTCACAGGCCCCGCTCCGCTGCACAACGCTTTTCCATTGAAGCCATACCGCTGTAAATGAATTATTTGAGAGCTTCACTCACCGCCTATTATAAACGCGCCGCTGTTATTAATGTGAATATTATTATATAAAATCCTCAACCACTGCAGTTCAGAGGAAATGAAGTTATGAGTCTGCCGGTTAAACATTGGGCGTTTCCCCTTTGAATCGGTAGTTCAATTTATTTCAGTTGACGTTCTGACGGGCTGCAATACTTCGAGAGTGGGCAATTTATTTATTAAAGTACCTTTAAATGCTACACAATGATATTGTTAAATTTACATACACAAGTACGTGGTATTAGTTTAAATTGCTTATCAGCATACAATGAAAGTACTAAAGGCTTATCATTTTGACGTTGATTTTCCGATATTATCTCGCACAACCGACTTTATCTTTCAGTTTAATATTTCGTAATAATTGTTAATTAATCAGATACTATATGGTATAAAGGACAAGCACCTACTGCATTGCATGATGACTATCAACGTTGGTAATTTCCTGAGGCAGTTAGCTGGGAGTTTACCATTACGTAAATAGTTACTAATATGTACTGTTGATCTCGAACAGAAAGAGAATTTTATTTATTTACTTGCTATCCCCCGCGGTTTTACCCACGTTCCTGGGAAATATAACCTTTTCCTGTGATAAGACGTAGGGTATGCGCTAATAAGTGGTTGTAGCTTGAAATTCAATCTCCAAATCCAATTAACATTATTAGTATGACTTTGTACGAGTTTCGGGACAAAAATAACTTTAAAAGGAACTGGCTATCAGATGCAATTGTCGGAATTTATCGTGTCGTAGTACTTGGCAGATTTTCAGGGTAGATGAGTTTTAAATGAGTTGATTCATCGAAAAATGATATCAGAACTTATTGTAGAGCGTTCAATTCTGTACATAAATATTTGATGGAAATTGCAGAGCAATTTATGGTTTACTAGTTTTTTTTTCTGGATTATTCTTATAGGAAAATTAAAAGCGCGGTGCGAACCTTAATATTAATATTAAGGGCTTATATTTTCAGAGGCCTATTCTGGCATCTAAATGAAACTTTTGATGGACCCAGACCGAGACAAAGATTTTTTTTTAAATGCCTTAGTAGTTATCTAAATGCACACTATAAACTATCAGGTATTTTTATAAGTACCTACTTATGCATTGACAATGAATAACATGTACGGAATCTCATCCTTTCGTTAACCGTTCCGTATTAGAGACTTAGAGCGAGCTCACTGTTTTGAAAATAAAAGACACGACGCGTTCTTGGTGAGAGCGAAAGTTGTTTTTAATTTCCATTCTAATATTCATTCAGTTGAGTACATACGAGTATTGCGAGAAATGGCATTGATTAAAGTTATTAATTTAGGGAGGAAAGACTGGAATCAATTTATAGATTTGCTTTGATTTCCGATATCCAAACTATTGGATCACTCTGCTGTTTGTTATAGGTTCTTCTCGAAAGTTAAATGTAAAATAAACTTAGTATAGTCTGAAGAAACAACCTACTTAGTATATCATATTAGTAGTAATTAAATGAGGATTTTAAAGAAGGACTTTAGAGAGATTGTATATAGTTTTTAAGCTAGAAATAATTTATTACTTGAGTCCGCGTGTACCATCCTGATCGGGTGAGATCCAGTTAAAGGCGCTCAAGTTTTTATATATAAAAAAAAAAAACAAAAAAAAATTTTTGGACTTCTATGATCATAATAGGGGTAAGAAGACAGTCATAGATTACCCCTATTATGATCATAGAAGTCCAAAAATTTTTTTTAGAGATTACCGGAAGGCTACAGGATTCTTCGACAGTTGCCAGATCATTTTTTAAGTACAGTGAATAATCAATTTGAAGCATCGATACTTATGGACCAAATATGGCGTTCTAAATCCAATATCATGTAATACCAGGTATACCTTACTTGAGTACTAGGAACTAGCACAGGCTTATTAATTATGCGCAATTAGTAATTACAGGCTGACACTAACTACGGCTAGCCATCCCAAGTGTATGATTATATTATTAGGTTGTAACAAGACACATCTACATTTATAGATACATTGATAAAAATTTCTCATACATTATTTGGTCTGGTTCATTTACTGCTCAGTATGGAACCATAATTGTGCGAGCCAAAATAACGCTTTCGCGGTTATTTAAGCCATACCACCTTGGTATGAAAGACAATTTTTCGAGGCAGCCGCCGTTGAGGCTTTCTAAAAAGCCACACATTCCTATCATCAGCTAACTAAATCTCGGAGCAGGAAAGTACGCATAATGTATTTTAAGTCCTAACTGTAATTATCTACTACCATTTCTATGCGTAGATCCTTCATTGGTGGCTTACGACAACTGTCCTTTTTTGTTACACACCTTCAACACCCGTGCGAATAAAAACCAAACACCGAACTTCGGTACCATATCATTTTGGTGCACTAATACCCCCGGCTGAAAAAAATTCATTCCCAAATCAAAACAATATATATGAGTAGAATCAAGATCAGGTTTAAAATAGCGTGGACACTTACAAATAGATTAAAGTCGTGTTACCTCCGTTCCATTATAAACGAGATCAAACAAAGAAACAATTATCCAGACATACAAGATTATTATACAGTAGATAATTGATCCAGAGAATTATCTCTGACCCCTATTAGTAATCTTGCAGTGTCGTTCATATGAACAGGTTGCTTATTGGGCTAGCTGCATAACCCCATTCAATCTAGACTTCCAGTCCGGTAACGGGGCCCTTTGTAACTCATGTCCACCAGATATCATTTGTCCTAGATTAATCCGGGGAATCAAAGGGGCCTTTGTGCAATAGCAAATTGAGCGATCCATTATATGCTAACATCTATGTCAGTGATTCCTTTGTGGTGCATAGAGCGATATATGGATTCAACTGGTATATTAATATCAGTATATCAATACATTAACGTCTTTATATTCAGGTAATTTAGATTCTCAATTGTTTAGTGGATTTCAACCGTAATTTCTGAATCACTAAGTTGGGCTTTTCATGAACTTCCAAACTTTTCATTGGTATTTAATAGGATATATAAAAAATTATAATACCGTTTTTTAAATTTTTTGTTGTTTGATACAATTTTGTTTATCCATCGACGAATCAGTTTAATGAATTTTAGCGTAAATAAATCTGCAAAAATGTGGAACGAATTTTTCTTATTTTGATTTTTGATATTACAAAGTAAACTAAAACCTGCACGTGCCCATTAATTACGATGTAAATAGTTTAAAATTAAAATACAATTCTAAAGATAGGCTGCCAAAGACATTTCGGTAACTCTATACTATTGTGAAAAAAAAACGAATTTTGATAACAAATCTTGTACCTACCACGGAATTTCTAACCTTTATGCATAAAAGCGATGAATATTTGATAGGCCAGTTGGCTTGGTGGTTAGCGACTCTGGCTGCCAAATCGAAGGTCGCGGGTTCGATCCCACCCAGGACAAGCATTTGTGTGCATGAACATGTCTGTTTGTTCTGTGTCTGGGTGGAAATATCTATATAACTATTATATGTATTTGGAAAAAATAAGTAGTCTATGTAGTATATTAGTTATCTGGTTTCATAGTAGATGCTGTGTGTAAAGAATGTCCCAGGATATTTATTTAGTATACCACGAGGATTGGCTATGTAAGGAAGTATCCTTTCTACATATTTCAAATACACGAATATCAAAACAGAAATAAATAATATTATTTATTTATATAGGCTATCACACACAAGCTCTTACCAATCGTCTTCATATAATACAGACAAATAAAACTATAAAAATATTAAAGACCTTTATTAATTTTCAGGCGACAAATTCATTCAAGGGTTTTTATCATCCAAATAATCGGATAAGTTATAAAAACTGTTTTGTTATAAAGTTTTCTTTACTATACTTCGATATTCTTTTGGTTTTAAATTTATCGCTAAGATAGTATAGTTGGTCATTTTTAAATTACCTTTTTTTAAGCTGGTAGTACCTAAATTTGAGCTTACTAATTATAACCAACATTTACTAAATTATATACAGGTGTTACAAAACTACCCGTAAAGCCGAAACGAGGTTAAATGGGGCGTTATAACGAGTCCATTCACTATATTGAAGAACCGTAGTAACGCTGTATAACGTACCCCAAAAAAAATAAAAAAAACTGATGAAAATTTAAAAAAATATTAATGTAGACAATTATTAGGTAGAATAGGTACGTAGGCCTTTCTGTTAAATAATCTTGTTTCCAGACATGATAGCTTAACCCTAGGTTGTTGGCTTTGATAATTAATTATATTTTTACGGGATATTTTGTAACACGTTGTATACTTAAGTATTATCTTTAGTAATAAATTCTTTCATAATAAACAATTTAGATAACAAGGGGTCGTTCACCAATCGATGCCGGTGTGCCTATTATCTTCAAAGGAGGATTCAAACTATATTTTACTTGTTTTTTTCTTTTTTCGTTTGATTGTATCCAGCATGAGCTGTTAATCTGGAAATTGCATCACTATGGTAAAACAGATCAAGCACTCCTTCTGAGTTCATACTGTAATAAAGTTCATGGAGTTGATATAAATGAAAAAGTGTTTCCTGGAAGTCACAATGGGCGTCCCACAAGGCCCTATTCTTGGACCTTTACTTTTTTTTATTTACATAAATGATCTCAAACAGAAAAAAACATCAGGAAGTATAGATATTATGTTGGCCTTACATGACGACGACGTGATCAATGCTCTCTTAGAAGTGGTAGTCTGATTCACTGTAAATAATCTGCTTCTAAATGAGAAGAAAACCTAATGAATTAAATGTAGTCTACCTAAGGAACAGCAAGATACCGATATTAAAATCAAGATTTGAAAATAAATCTCTTAGAAAGTACTTTATATCCAGATATTATTTTATATGCAAAGCTTTAGTGGGACTTCGTATTCCACGATTCGGGAACAGACTCAATTCTGCAGCTTATACTGTAAAACAAATACGTTCTTCTACTAACGTAGGTACCGCTACAAACGTTTATATTAGTTATTTTTATAGCTTTATGTCATAAGGCATTCTTTGGGGTAGTGGTGCTGACATCAATACTATTTTTATTCTGCTAAAGAGAGCTGTTCGTGCAATCTTGTGTGTGTATTGTCTGAATATTGCATTATTCATCAGCATGATCCAACTTATTATTTAAATGCGCAAGTGAGTTTTTCCGTTTTTAGAATTCCGTACCTTAATAATCTGTCTGTCGAAGCATTTTTCTGGGATGTTACAAGTTAAAATTAATTTCAAGAAAATTAAGTCGTCGTTTTCTTTGCGGTTTTTTATAAAAATTACATTTGTTAAGCTTCCGTTCTGGGTTTTGATTAAGACTATTCCCGTATCGAACGAACTATCTACATACAAGTTTTTTAGCTGTCTATAAGTCTTGAATTATTATATTCATAGATTCACAGCTAGATGTCCTCAATGGCCCTGCATGAAGTCAAAGATATCTTTCAGTCCTGTCGGTTCTTCAGGTCTAGGTCCTCAGGAATCCCTCGATTGGTACACCGTTTGTACTCATTATCCGGATATAGTGAGAATATAATAAAAAGTCGCAAAGTCCATAAAGGCTGAATGAAGTAATCTCTTAAACCTTTACAGATATTAATCAGCCCGCAGAAGAATCTATAGGGAAATTGTAATTAAATACGTACCAATCTTCGGAACTTTTTATCGATGATCTTACCCCTGGGACTCTTAGATGGACTGATAATATCATATTACTAATGAAGCGAACGCGAAGCGTAGGAGAAACTACACCACTACCCTTTGTTTTCTTAACAGCCTGAATAATGGAAAGAATTTACGTTTAATCGTAGATTTCTATTACTTCTTAAATGCTTGTAGATATGTTAGTGATGTGGGTGAACGTGATGTGCAGATAAAACCTTCATGGACTTACTTTGGTGTTCTTTTCCTAGACGACGGTAGCGTTGATAAAATTATTGTAAGCATTTTATTTCTTTATCCTTTACCTGCTAGTTTTTTTTTATGTCAAGTAGACAAACAGGTTTTATTGAGGATTCCATAATACTTTTCTCTCTTAAACTAGGTAATAGATTTCGATGCGGTTTGTGTGTACAATCCTACTCATATCGTAAATGCGTAAGTTGGTGGAAATGGGTGGTTTCATGGATGTTTGTTACTCTTTCTTGCTAAAACTACAAAACGGATTTTGTCATCAAAATCCGTTTTGTAGTGGCACATAGATAAACGTTTATAAACTGGAAACTTTTGTCCTGGTAAAATGTATGTTAGATTTTCAACGGGATCGCGGACGGAACAGCAGTGACATTACATTAATATTATCCACCACAATCAAAGCCGGTTCTCTGATATTTTAATAAATAATTAAATTTGGATCTTTGTGACTTATGATAATTTTTTTAAATGAAATTTAATTAAATGAGGCCGACAGATCATTTTGAGTTTGGATAAAAATAAAAATATATCTACTTTATATATTTTATTATATTATTGTTTATATTTAGGAAAAATCGAGAACAGGAAGTATTTTCGAAGTAAAGATAAAAATTTACCATCTGTAGTGACCTATATCACATAATTTAACCTTAAACGAATAACTAGTATTTTTATATTTCTAAACAATTGTAGGCACGTTCAAGAAATATAACAAGAAAAAATATAAATACGTTTAGTGAATTCATAGTATTGGGATATAATAAACAGCAAAATAAAACCGGGTCACTGTTATAATGAACTAGCTTCCATACCGCAGTTTCACCCGCGTTCCTGAGGTATAATAACCTTACCTATGTCAATCTTTAATAATGTACCTTTAAAATGGCGAAATAATTTTTCAAATAGTGGCTGCAATGACTCCCATCAACTTAAAAACAAACTTACAAATACCGCTCTCTGTCTTTAGTTTATAATAAAATTATTTATTATTAGTATAGATTATTATTTAACGCATTATATTTACGAAGTTCTTTATATTTATCAGTAATACTTCATCATCATCATCATCAGCATATCTCCGTCCACTACTGGACATAGACCTCACTAACTCTTAAATAATGGTATAAAGACATAAATAAATCAAATTAAATATTTATTCAAATAGGCCTTCACAGGCACTTATGAATCAGACTCAAGTCAGACTCTAACACCGGTTCGGAAGGTTGCTTTTACTGAGAAGAGCCGTCAATAAACTCAGCAATTACTATTTTCAAAATAAGATTGTGTACATAAAGGTGTGTCCTGCTGGAGCGAGCGCTACACACAAGGCATTGTTGTCATTAAAATAATCGTTATTTGTTAGAATAGAAAGACTTTTGTACAAAAACAGTCATAATTCTTACCTACAATTTTTGTAAAGGCAAATTTTAAATTTCAGTAGGGATTTTATTGTGTACTTACATAAGAGATAAATTGACTTCGTCATGGCAATTATCTTAAACAAATGATTGCATAATAGCCAATAAAACGTCCCCTCTCAACACGGTAGGTACGATGACCGTACATCATTGATAGGAGAGCTGGGATACGACTGCAGTCTGCACCAATTTATCAATTTGTCTGAATTATTGATATGTGAACTGAATCACTGATACGTGCAGTGCAGACCTCTGATTGAATAATAAATTTGCACCGATCCAAACTGGCTTTAGGTTGCCATATTATCATTTTAGTCGTTGTTTATCCACTATTAGCTTGTATATTATAATTGTTGAAATGATAAATGGTATATACATACTCGTATATTATGTTATTGTACAAGTTCTCCGAGTATGTAATAGTGTTTAAAAAAAAAATTAAATATTAGGGACATTCTTTACACACGGCCATCTGATCCCAAACTAAGCTAAACTTGTATTTTGGAAACCAGAAAACTGATATATTATACGAGTGTATCCTTATATTCCTTAATTACATACTTATTTATTTAGATAATTACACCCTGACAGAACATACATACATACATGTTCATCCATACAAATCCTTGTCCTGGATCGGTATCGGACCCACCACCAACGGCGAAGCAGTACCTATTTCTTTTGTAGTGGCAGTCAGGGAAATGTATGATTATGACAAAGTTGTTTAGAAATTAACCATTATTACTTCGTTAATTTAGGTTTTACTGGAATATCTTAGGTTTCAGTAGATCTAGCTTTTACAGCAACATCACTACATAGTATAAAACCGTCGCTTTCTATGTCCCTATATCCCTATGTATGCTTAATCCTTTAAAACTTTGCAACGGATTTTGATGCAGTTTTTTTTTAATACATAGAGTGATTGAAGAGGAAGGTTTATATGTATTAGTATCTTCATTGCACCTGAGCGAAGCCAGGGCGGGTCGCTAGTATTATATTGTAGTTACTGCGAATCTTTATTTTATATTTACAAATATCAAATTTTCTGATTTTAAAACCGACAAAAGCTGTTAAAATTTTAGATATATGCGAAACAAGTGTATAAATAAATAAGTACGATATCTTTTCCCACAGCGACATCTGTAGGATTTACAAAATCAAGGGTTATTCGGCCTCGTCGAGGGAAGCCTAAACAAGTGCCGCGCATGATATGATAACGCTTTGTTTAGGGCCTGTTCACATATACGCGATTTTCTCATCGCTGTGGGTACCGAAAAATACCAAATTAATTCCCGTCACAACACGCAAATATTGTCATTATGAGACTAGACAGATTTTAAGCATTTAAACTATGTTTGTTATTTGATAACAGTTATTGCTTATTTTAAACCGGCTTTTCTCAGGGAAATAATCATCTTAACCGGTATCAGTGATATTAACGGACTATTTGAATAAAAATGTGAATGTAATATTTAATTTTCCATCATTTCATTGGACTCATTATTTCGCTGGGTATTTGTATAAGTTCCACGGCATGAGCAAAACCAGTAAACGGTGCCATACCGCCCCGGCAACAGAATCATTTCGCTGAATTAGCGAAACAAATCTTTATACCGGTAACGATCCCGCATAGGATTGAACAATAGGATTACCGCATACCCACTCGGTAATAGCTACCAATAGCGGCAGCGAATATCGCTTATAACTAAACAAGCCCTAACCATTTCAGAATATCATAAAACATTTTACTTTATTGCTTTCTAAATGAGGTGCATCTATTGATCGAATAGTAAATTGTACAATTATGCGGAACCTTGTCACAATGGGATAGGGTACATTTTCCTTTGACATTCTTAAGCGACAGAACGCCCGTGATAGCGTTCCGCTAGCTAAGTTAATATTGAACATTCCGTGGCAAAACTATCAACGTAATATTCCCATTAATCTAATATGCGATCTCTCCAAAAGAAATCGAAACTTCCAAAATTTATAAAAAATACTAGCAGTTAACTAAGAAATTATGCCACTTCAAAGGCTACAAAGGCTGCCTAGTTTACTTTCGAGCACAAATGTTTGTTTGGCGTTCCTCACAGCCGTGTGTACCGGGTGTTACCAACTCGAACTAGGTCGAGAGCCTCGTCCTACTGCCAAACCCACACATGCGTAGGCCCACTCATACATACAACACACTCTAACGCCGGCCTCGTCCAAGAACTAGGCCGAAAAACTCGCGCATGCGTCGACGCTGCCATACTATAGCTATTCCGTGAGCTATTCACACAGATAATAGTCCCTAACATACTCTGCATTCAAATATTTTATTTAGGTATACGGAATAGGTGAAATGAGACGGTAAAATTTTAATTATGTTTGGTTGTCGACGAAGTTAAATCTAGCTACCAATGGAGTTTAACACACAAACCCGGTGATGGATTGTTTCCATTTGTTTGTCGAAACTTTTTGGCGTTCACCTCGAAATTATAGAGACAGTCCCGTTTTTGTCGAAAATTCGTACCCATTTTAGGCATACTTGAAACGGTGGTACTGATACCTATTGTAATGTGAAATTTGTATAAGTAAGTAGGTAGGTAAAGACTTGTTTTTTGTTATTATTTAATATTCCTAACTCTTTGTTTTGATGATTCGTAAAGGATGTTATTCTCGATAATATTTAGTTTATTTATTTTAATTACTTTTGGATATGCTCTTGAGTAAGCAAATGCTAAGAAAAACTCAAAACAATATCTTTCGATCAATCTCCGAAACTTTAAATTGCAGCGCGGCATTATGAAATGAACAAAGGAAAGCAGCACAAAGAAACATTTCGGCTCGTTCGATGGATAAAACTTGTATCTGTGTGTGTCACTGCGTTAGGCATAGCTGGCCTTCCAGCGTAAAGTGGTCTCCTTTGACCCCCAAATATGTTCAAATGCTACTTATAAATGGAGGAGTAAAGTAGATTTCGCGGGTCTCTCTCTGCTGGCTATTATGTCGGTTAACATACATTGCCAAAAGTGAGTTTGTGTGCGTTCTGTCTAATTGAAATGCGTTGGTAGTGGTGAACGTGGGGCCCGAATTGGGTGTTGGAGATACAATGGAAAGTAGGTACCTATGTTTTAGTGTTGGAAAACTAATAATGACATAAGTTGCTTAGGTTTTCCTGTAAGGAGGGCTAGTTCTGCACCTGAAGGAATGCTGCAGTAAAATTTAATTTCCGCTGCTTTAATGGCTACATTGACTCATATCCTGTTTGAAATTATTCCTGCGAAAAGTATGAGTCAAAGGGATATAAGCTCTAGGTACTCTGGTTTGATCGAATTGCATCTTTATTTAATATGCAAAAGCTTTGAATTGGAACTGGCTACCTACCGGCGGCGGCGTCTGTGTTGCGTGACTCCTACAACCTACAAGCCTAATTGAATAGGCTTTTTCAGGGCAAGCGTGCTCCGTCCTCGGCTTGCATATTGCCAATTATGAGCAAGGCTGTGGCCAAACGTAACATCAGTGTATATAATATTTAAACTCGGTACTAGGTACCTACTATAATAGGTGAGATACTTAGGTACAATTTGAGAATATAAACGATGATGTAGGTACCTAATACTGAGCTAGGAAACTAATGCTCATCCTATCGACTCCAATTCATCTCTTGGGCATCTTTAGAGGACCGAGTAGTTCATAGATGACCTCGTGCAATTTACACCTTGCACGAAGTGGTGAACAAAAGCATTCCCAAAGAGTGTTGGCGTCGGGCAGTCTGCCGGCCGCAAAAATTATGCCAAATCTTTGGAATATGTAATGCAACGAATGAAAAAGAAATATAAAAGGATATATGTCAAGGGAGCGGCGCATGCAGATTATCTGATGCTTAATGTCAAATTAGAGACGGACGTGGGAGTGTCCTCATGTCATCTAATAAGCCCTCAACAGAAATAAGTAGTTAGATAAATTACCCATAATTACCAACTGTAGAGGTTATATTCTGCAACATCATTTGCCATCTTGTGGACCTATTTAGATCTTATACGTTAGCCATAATATTTAAACATTAGTTTATATATTAGAAGTGTGGCAGTGTGACGTTACCGAACAACGAGTTTATTAATATGTATAAGGTATGTGGTACATGGGCAAGAGTTAAACCATAGTAATGATGACGTGCGGCGCTGTGGGTACGGTCAGCAACGTTACTAATAATACAAGTGGCACATATTGCATATTGGAGCTCAAATTATTTAGTATTTCAAACGTCAACTTTGTTTTGTACTCGCTGGCTTGTGACTAATGAACGAATTAAATATTCAGTTGTTCCTAAAATAGGATTTTTGTTGCTGACTGTACGGTAAGTGAGAAGTACAACAGCCGCGGGCAACTCCTAGTTTAAAATTCTATTGTTTTCGATATCTCTAATAGCGCAAAGTGGTCGTCTAAGGTAGCTGGGGATAGAACTGGTTCAAGACCTTTTCTGCGGATTCAGGACATATAGACAGTTCAGGTACTAAGTTTCTACGGGAAAACGATTAGCCTGCAAAATTCAACAATTAATAGTTTCCAGCCAGATTAAAAAAAACTTATTCTCTCACTGTTTGACGTTTTAAGAACTTTTCACGTGTCATTTCCATCAAACATTTTGTTGTGGAACTGTTGAATTAATTTTTCAGTGGCGAAATATATCTGCCTAATTCCCATTTAAATCCAAACAAGAGATCCCGTGTTTATGAGTAGTAACGAATGAGGTAGCTCACTCTTAAACTAGGTTGGGGTACTTTGCTTGAGCGGTGACCTAGATGTAAACATGTTCGCTCTGCCGACGTTATATCATTTCAAAGGTTGAAGTAGGTACAAGGGTTAATAAATAAAACATTAAAAAAAATGTGCCACAAACTACACAGATTTTTCACTTTTCGCGCTGAAGTACCTACGTTTGAAATACCTACAGTAGAGACTCGTCAACTGTAAGCCTTACGACGCAAGTCAATCGAATAATTGATAAATACTTGTAAGCAATGTTATTAAGTTATTATACATACATTTTCGTCTGTACGTCTCTATGCACTTAGCGAAGCTCACGTCAATTCGGTTTTCCGCGAATTACAGCACCAATGGCAAAATTAAACTGATAGATAAAATGGTGAAAAATTTCTAATTCCAGTGAAGTTCGAGGTTCGATTCCGACAACGAGGTGGGCTACCTGGTGGAAGATCTAAGGCTTTCAAGTGCAGCCCCGAACACCACAAGGAGTTTGGTGAGTTATTTTCTCGCGGTTGTTCTGAAGTAGGTATAGCCTACCTTTCTGAATACATCTGTTATTTTTTCTCGTTAGGTCAAGTAACGATATAGTCGAAGTTCTAAGCAGACAAATGCTCAAAGAGAACTGGCTCGTAACTTCAACAGTAAATGTGGCTGACGGCACATTTCCAAACTGAGTGTATAGCCAGGATTAGTATGCTCACCACATAGAACGACTTTACCGCTGCTACGATGAGATATATTGTCGCAAGTCTGCTCTATAGAAATGCACGTAAATGAAAAGAGGGTAAAGTTAATTCTGTGGATCAGTCCCGTCAGGCAGTCTCTGATTGCAGCCATTTCCAGCTCAGCTTAATTACAGTGCGATTGGACAGGGATTTAAATGCCGGCCGACTATGAACTAGGTCAACTTTAGTTCCAACGTACGAATGGGCTTTTTGAAGGATTTACTCACTGGAGCACACAACGAGAATAAAAAAATACTGAATATTGTTTTTCGGGGTCGTCGCATTTCGCCGTAGGAAGGATTTGTCCACCCATATGTTGATAATCCTGATGATATTTTTCATTTTAACGGGAAACAATGGTATATGTATATTCAAAATTAAAAGGCTTAAATGTGTTACACTTCTCTCAATCATGTTCTCTTCCTGAGTTAAATTCAATTCGAACTAAATTTCATTCTGAGATGATATTTTTTTAAGCCTCACAATTTTGAATTAATAAACATGTCGTTCTTCACTACATAGTATAAAACAAAGTCGCTTTCTCTGTCTCTATATCCCTATGTATGCTTAAATCTTTAAAACTACGCAACAGATTTTGATGCGGTTTTTTTTAATAGATAGTGATTCAAGAGGAAGGTGTATATGTATAATACATGTGACACCCCACGGGAACGCGGGTAAAAACGCGGGGGACTGCTAGTTGTCTATAAGTGTGTCTTAATATTGTTACCCCTTCAGACTGAAATTCAGTATGAAATCATTCATGGGATATAAAAAAGGTGTACCTTATGTATACAGAAATAGCTATGTTCTGCAAACGGAATAGAAGCGGTTTTACACAACCGTAACTTTGTTTTTTATTTCGAATACTTGTTTAAAATAAATAGAAGATTGTACCCGATACGCTTTTGTTGGGTGGGTGGACAATCGAACCCACCCTGTCCTGTGGCGAGGCAGATGAGGTATGACACTAACAGGGTCGTCCTTAAACAGTTATATGTGTCATAAAATGTTTTTATAACAATTTCCATAAAGTACCTAAGTAAGTGCCCAAACAACTATGCAAGCGTTTTTGATAAAAATAAAAACGTCATTTATTTGCGTGAAAACGAGTGGAGGAGGTCGTTAGACACGTGTGGGAGAAGGGGGCGCTACCGACGGGCTTTGCGGTCCACTTCCAGTGACCCAATTCCGGCCTTCTCGTTTGCTCCATATTAACGAACTGTGTTATGTTTAAAATGTATATTTTAGCGCCTGCAGCAAACAACCCACCCCACCTTAGGATTTTACGCTACGCTAGTTATTTGTGCCTGGCTCCCTGACCTGACTCACTATTTTTATTTATAAAAATATTCTTATAATCAGCAAGCCAACGTTACCGTTGGCTAGTAAATTGCATTAATTACTCAAAAAATGTCGATAATGACAGAAACATTGCTAAGTCTTTTAACACCATTTAAGGTAAATGTCAGAGCCATTACCTACAATAAAAAAATGCTATTCATCGAAAATATTTAAATTACCGATTCATGAACCTATTGCCATTATGCCCTCCGATTAGATGAAAATAAGATGGAAATGCCAGTTTCGTGATCTGACAATTCAATTTCACCCGTTATAACCAGTACGCCCAGCAAAGTGATCGCCTGTCACTAACTGTATTTCATATTTCTATTTACAAAATTTTTGGCTGAATAAAATTTGCGTTATAAACAAACGGCATGTCGGGCGCCGGTAGGGGTGCATGTGCACCCCCCAGTAAAATATATTAATTTGTTTTATTATTTTACTTAAGTATAACAACTTTTATATTATATGGAAAAAATATCCTTTAATTCATTGTCTTAGAACTTAATGAACAGGCCATCTCCCATCGTTAACCGACTTCATATTAATATGGGCCTGCGAGCCTAATTTTATAACTTACGAATATCATAATAATGCACTATTATAAAATATAATCTTATCAGTTATTCACTTTAAATAGTAGCTAAGTATATAATGTGTGCATGCAGATGCATCTCACTGAAAGTAATCCTGCCGGCGCCCATGAGGCCTGTACTCTGATATATTTTATAATGAAGCAGATAAATACTACAATGTGGTTATCTACGGCAGTTGTGTAAATTTACAATGTAATTTTATATGAGTTTAGTCGACTACAACCACCACTTATTGCGATTTAACTATGTCTAAACTGATTTGGTTTTCTATCAAATGTCATTTTTTCCATACATTCGACAATCTCAGTGAGTTTCATTAATTTTTATACCTATTCGAGTTGGGACTCGTAGTAGGGAGTCTGTATTTTTGTGCGAAGGCTGTACTCACTCCTTTATGTTGTCTCCACAAAATGAATACTAGAGCCGCACGAGAGATAAAAATATGTCTGTACTGTAGATAGATAATATAGTTTGTCTTTTTTCAGAACGGACTGTTTTCCGCTTGTTAGGAACGTAACGTTGTGCCAACTGTGCGCATTCGTTTTATGAAACGAATTTCTTTGAGTATATTATTTTCTGTGACGCTCTGTAATTTTTTTCGGCTACCAGCTGTAGCCACCTTTGATGCAGTTGTCTACCTTCACACATTGCGGTTTCAGTCTGTAAAAATTACTGAAAATAGGATTCCACGGGGTATAGACCGGGATTTGCTGCTAATAAACGATATAAAGAAAATAGCTTTAGTGCCGAAGAAGTTAGTGACCATGTTTTAGGTTTTCTTAAGTGGTACCTACTTAAGTACTGTGATGAAGATCGGTTCAACAATAATCTTGTTTAGGTAGCAAAGTTGTGAAAGAATCTAGTACAGATTTGACAAACAGTCACACGAAATCCATTTCCGCCGTGAAACAGTAGTGCACATGTATTACTGTGTTTCGGTTAGAAAGGTAAGGAGGCCGGTGAAATTACAGTCATGTGCCTGTAATTTCACCGGCGGCTCAGGGTCGATAACGCATTGGCGATGCTCTGGTGTGTCAAATGTCCATAGGTGGCGGTGACCACTTATCACCAGGTGGACCGTGTGCTTGCTTGTGTGTCTGTCGGCTCATGTGGTTTAAACAAAAATCGAGGAAATATTATATATATCGTACCTCCTACTACAGGTGCAGGTGGTAAAATCAAATGGGTACTATACTACCAATAGCTTATGCTCCGCGATTTTACCCGCGTTTCTAAGGCATCTTAAGATTCGTCGCAATAAACCGTGTGTTTATCAATACTTCAGCCGCTACGTAGTTGCGTTGGGATTTAAAATTATTCTGTTTATCTTATTAAGTTTATTGGTAAATGCGCGGCGTCCGCTTTCCTCCTGTGACACACTGTTTTGTTACCCCTTGCTCTTTTGGCTACAACAGGTATCTTAAATCATTCTTCATTCTGCAATGTATCAGTTACACTAACGCTTTTGAAACTGTAAATTTACAATAATTTAGAATTATGATCCGTTAAAAACATGTTGCTTGGATCACAATTAGGGGCCAGCAGTAGGTACGTATGAGTGAAACACAAAAGTACTACGCACTTTGTCTTTCTTGTGAAGAATTAAATATTGCATCATATATTTCTCAGTTGTAAAAAAATATTAATATCTCAATACCACAAATTTTGACCAACCCTGAAATATGCAATGTTAATCTTTTAATGGTTGATATCAAATTAATATTTGACGGAGGTCGTGGGTTCGATTCCCACCCTGGACAAACATTTGTGTGCATGAACATGTCTGTTTGTTCTGTTTCTGGGTGTTAATATCTATTAATGTATGTATTGAAATATGTAGTATACCAGTTACCTGGTAGCCATAAGACAAGCAGTACGCTCTGCTTAATTTGGGATTGGGTATCTATTATTCAAATATGGGGTTGATACATTTTGTAAAATGCGTTAAAAATTAGAGTAGTAGAGCTCTTAGTGCAGAGTTCGTCCGGGGAAGTACTACCACCTTACCCATTTCCGCCGTGAAGCAGTAGTGCAATTGTATTACTGTATTTCGGTTAGAAAGCTAAGGGGGCCGGTGAAATTACAGGCACATGAGACTTAACAACTTCACGTCTCAGGGTCGACAACGCATTGGCGATGCCCCTAGTGTTGCAAATGTCCATAGGCGGCGGTGACCACTTACCATCAGGTGGACCGTCCGCTTGTTTTATTTATCATTTCGCATATTCTGGCTTGAAAGTTATTTGTTTAAAAAACCTTTAATTACATTAAACTGGCACACCATACCGTCTGATTGGCCGGCTTTTAGGTATAATAATAATGTTTTATTAGCACCTTAATACAAAAGTACAAGCAATATCGGTAAAAATCAGACCAAGTAAAAAAGGTTCAGTTTTATTGTAACTACTGATACCTAAACTAGTATTCCAATATACCACCAAGTATCAACTAGATTTGTATTCCAAAATCCCTGCAATACATTCAATGAACTTTCAAATAACAACTTTGTTTTGTTTAGAAACATCTTAGTTTCCCGTCTTGAGGTACTAAAGGTATTTCCTGAGAAGATAAGCTAGAAACTAGAAACATTATCTTGTTAGAGTTCCACCGAAGCTCAGTTCTATTCAGGAGCTGCAGTTTGTAACTTTAGTACTTTACTTACCTAATAGATACAAACTATGATAACTTACCCAGCTAACATTCCCGTTAGTTGAAGTACTATCTCGTTGCGGGAATATTTGGGAGACGATGTGAGAGTTACAATATGCTCTTTACCTACGACTTCGTACAAATTGTTGAGAATCTGCTCGGATAAGTACATACTTTGAGAATCTGAATAAAAAGTGGCTCTCATGGCTTAAACCACTAAACATAAGAGATTTAGATGGTGCAGGGCTACATTATCTCGGACGTCGAAATTAATCATGCTTTCGTGTGAGGTTTTCTTTTTATACCACTTGGGCCGACAAACAAGGACTGTCCACCTGATGGTAAGTGGCCACCCCCGCTTATTGACATTTGCAACACCAGGGACATCACCAATGCTATGTCGTCCCTGAGATGTGAAGTTGTTTAGTATCATGATCCTGTAATTTCAACGACTGCAATTATCGATGTCAGATTTAACTATAAACTGTTAATTTTTACGTGATTATTGTTTTTTTTTAAATTTAGTTTTTGATGTTACATCATTCTTCACATATTTCATTACGTTTGGCAAATATTTGGCCCATATTAGTGAATTATATGCTAACTGTTCCCGGCATGCGTTGTAATGCGCTCCTAAATTGTGAGTAATGTTTTAGATAGTATAGTAGAATCCCAGTAATGTCGTTTAAAATAATATACCGGCAGATATGCCGGTACGACAAGCGCGCCACCTATAGTTAGTTTATTGTACTATGGCAATAACCTTCGTGAATGTCCAAGTAATTAGTTCACAGTTTGTTCGCAATCGAATGAACAGTATGGCAGCGCATAAAATACTAAAAAACAAACATAATTTTTGATATACTCGTATAACTAGCCTGAACCCTTTGCATGCGGACGTATAACAATTCGCAAAAGTTTCATCACTATCGGATAGAGTATAAGTACATATGGTACAAATATTCAAACATTCATTTTTATATACTTATATAGCCTGCCGTGCTTCGCCTGCATTCCCAAACCATATTACATATTATCTGGATCTTTCTCTGTGTCAATCTATCCATCAAAACTTTCATATTAATAATAATAGTAAGATATACTACACTACTATACATACCTTACTATACAAATTATCTCGTTTATAAATATAGGGAAGAACATAAAGGAATGCTCATCCTTTGTTGTGCAGCAAATACCTACGCAAATTAATTGAACTGTTTTATTTACCATGCGTGTAGAAAGTAATTGATCTGCTCGTTGCTGCCTGTCATTTCGTTTAGTCGTTCATCAACCCATGAAAACATTTAATAACTGTTTAACGAGCCACTCGCGCAAATCAAAAGACGAAATAGACATGATGTGTTCTCATTGTCATTCAATAATTGTAGGTCAAAGCATGATTTATCAGAACAGAATACAGTATAAAATGGACATACCTTTTGTTATTATTAGTTAAATGTTATGAGATATGGTAGGCTTTCTGCAGCCTACTATATATAACAGGTTGTTCGATAAGAAAAGCACAATTTTATGGTTCAAAATACACTTTATTATTCAGTATAATCTCCCTGAACATTAATACACTTGTTCCAACGATCCTCCAATCTGTGGATTCCATCCATGAAGTGAGAATCCGGAAGGTCTGCAAATACGCTTTAACAGCCGTTATGACTTCTTCATTTGATGAAAAACGCTTGCCACGCATAAATTTTTTGAGTTCTGGAAACAAATGGAAGTCGCTGGGGACCAAATCTGGTGAATACGGTGGATGCTCCAACAATCTTTAATTCATGGATTTTAGCCATTGTCAAAATGCTCTTGTGACACGGTGCATTGTCCTGATGAAAAAGGATATTTTTTTCTGAAAACCGGGTCTTTTTTCACGAATTTTTTCCTTCAACTGGTCCAAAAGGTTGCAATAATATTCAGAATTAATTGTTTTACCAGTTTGCAAGTAATCCACAAAATTCCTTACGCATCCCAAAAAACTGATGCCAAAACCTTCTTAGCCGATTTCCGGACACGAACTCGTTTCGAAGCCAAACAACCAGGTTCACACCACTCTTTAGCCTCTTGTTTTGATTCAGGATCATGATGATAGACCCAAGTCTCATCCATAGTGATGAATCGACGCACAAAATCCACTTTATCCTTTTTAAAACGCTCCAAATGTTACTGAGAAAGTAGCATTCGAATGTGTTTTTGTTCCATTGTTAACGAATGCGGCACCCATTGTGCACACAGCTTTCTTAAACCCAAAACTTCACTTAAAATATGGCTCACACTGCCTAATGAGATGTGTAGAGCCTCTACTAAATCTCGCTCAGTCAATCGACGATTTTCCAAAACCATATCCTGTATTTTGGCTATGATTTCTGGTGTTGATGCGCTTTTTGGACGTCCTTCACGTGGATCGTCTTCAAGGCTTGTACGACCACGTTTAAATTCAGCAACCCATCTTTCTACTGTTCTAATTGTAGGTGAACAATCATTATACACTTTTAACATTCGTTCGTGAATTTCTTTTGGTGCTACACCTTCCAAAAATAAGAATTTTATCACTGCACGATATTAAATTTTTTCCATCGTAAAAAAATACTGTGACACGGCGACACTAAATGGCTTGTAAACAAAGAATGAATCGACAGATTGAAATGACACTTCACATACGTTCATATAAAGAGTGTACTAACAAAACAAAAAAAAAATTGGGTTAGTGGCAACGCCCTCTCTTATCGAACGACAAAACTTATCGGACAACCAGTACAGTGAGATTAATAACTTTTGTTAACCTAGGTCAAAATAAACTAGACTAGGAACTTTAAATTTCAGATATCATTCGAGCCAATGTGAATTTTGTTAGGCGTAAAAGTCAAAGTTTATTCCAAAATAGATTCGATTACTACGTAAATAAAAAAAACGGGTTCCATTTAAATTCAGAGCTTTTGATATAACACTAATTGGTCTATTGCGAAAAATAAAACAACCAAATACCGTAAAAACTAGTTTCCTTTATTTTGATTAGACAAAACAAGGACAGCAGATGCCTTAACAATATCACCGTTAGATTTACCGAGCTCGGAGCAGCAGTCTTCAAGTGCGACGTCACTCCCGACCGATATCTTCACCCGGATCAATTTGATGGCAAGGTGCACATTCCAGTCGCTTAATTCTAATGCTTCTAAGCATTCCTCTGAAGTTACCTGGAAATAAAAAACATTTTCACTGTGAGTGACTCGCAAATATTTCCTGGTGTATATAATAAGTCTCTTGCGGGAAGTCTAGTGCTATTCCAGACTATAATCTATCTCTGCGCTAAATTTCATTCAGATCCGATATATACATCCTCCTCCATCCGATCATCCATCAAGTACCGCGCATGAATAACTAAATCTGTATTACCACCTACCGAATACGAGTGTCCATCACCAACAAACTACAGACATTTTTTTTATAAACAGCATCAACAAAACTATCAGCAATACCCAATAAATATAAGAAGCTACAAAAACAATAGGCGAAGCTCCAAATGATATGCCAATTTCTGCAAGCGTCTCTGATTGATATCAATTGACTGATGATTGATTCAGACATTAGATGAAATCTTAACTGTCTTCAATTTGTCAAGTGAAAAAAGAGTGTCAGAGGTTAACGAAACCCGCCTATTTTCATAAGCGCAGTGTTACTAAATGCACCCGTCTCGCTCTTCCATCCAATGACTGTCTCGTGACAGACTTTGGAGTTACTTTGTTTAAATGAATGCGTTTATTGATACAGTCAGCAACATAAGTAGGTTAACAAGTTCAAATTAATAAATATCCTGCACACCAAAACAATCCACTATATGAAAGGACAAAGTAAAGTTGTGTGTTTGTAAATGTCACTACAAAAACCTACGCTATTAAATGTCCGCCGTTTGGTTTAACTTAAGTTTAGACATGTGTTTTGTAAATTTGGATCTGTTTAGCTATTTATGTTGATGACCGTACCACGCAATTGATGTCATTGTAGTACTTTAATGATTTTGTATTAAATGACTCAATTGATTTACAGTTGGGTGATCGTTGCAGATGGTCTTCGCTCCATTACGCGGAATTTGCTGCGAGTGTTTTCCTGAGGTAAGTTAAACCTATGATAATGTATGTATATGTTACAACGAAATTAATAGCGATAAATGTCCGAACTAATAATAATCAGATGGTTCCAATAGCATGAAACCTTTTTGATTTTTATGACCAAATTTTTGTGGCCATTGCGATATGTATTATTTTTTACCGTCTCGATAATTTCCCGGTATTATGAGATTATTAGAAATGTATTCCGAAATTCAGCTCTTCGTTCGTTTCATAGTAGATTGATGATTTAAGGGCGCGCATCGATAATAAGTAATGCGCAAATGAATTCTGCTGGAGTTGGAAACATGATACGGCTAGTTTAAGATATAAAAGATGGAATACCTGTTGTTTAAGAACTTTGCTCATTATTCTCACTTCATCGGACTCTACACCGCGTTGTCTGCCACAAGGCTTCTGATCAGCGAACTCTAGTAGATCCTCAACCGATACGTGGTCTGAATCTGAAAATATTGTATACTATTAGTTTGCTGGAACACAGATTTGTGGGTGCTGGTCTGCTTTAGTGTTTTGTTTTTTAATTCGAAATTCACATTTTTTTTAATAATTATTCACAAACGCGATAACACAAGTTTCGTCAGTAAGACTAAATAAATGCTATGTAAGAAACCTATGTTCGTTTTTAAACGTTAATTGCCAGCTTAGTAAAAAAAACAACCTTCCGAACTGCATAAAAAGTATTTAAGTCAGACTAAGTATTATACTATAAGTTTTTTTTTTATTTTCATCTTTGTAATTAACATGGAATTAGATAGGGAGAGGAACATTTAATCAATAACAAGAACACCATACCTTTAACTAAAGATCCCTCTTGAAACTGTGCGCCATCGGTAGCATCATCTTTCTTTTCTACCTCGGAATTCCCTTCTATGGACTCAAAAAAACAATCGAACGGATTCACTGAACCCTGGCTAGAATTGCTCGTAAAAGGATTTGTATCAACCTTCGAAGACTCCGGTCCATCAAACACATCGACACCTTGTCTTTCAACGATCTGCTCTTGTGCGACCTCATTTTTAATGACAACCGGACAGATGATAGCATTCTGGTATATGATAGACTTGCTCGGGTCTATGGTAGCTACAGTCGTGTTGTCCGGCAGCCTGAGAGGGTATTTTCTGATGTGCCTTGGCTTGTCGATCAATTTTGGTTTCGTAGTCCGTGGTGGGAGTTGAAATTCGTTTTTGTTCTGAAAATTTATATCATAACGTTACGCCAGTTTCGCGTTACTGTAGGCAGTGACTCAATCCTGTTTATAACAACACCCTGATGTTATATTGAAAGCAGTGACAAAAAACTGTGATTTAATGCTGTGAATAAAGGTTTGCCAGTTTCATTGTTATTAATCTTATGTTGAAAGCTATAAGGATCATTTTCTAACGCTTTCAATTTTCAAATAAATATGATATACCTATGTCGCTTATACGCCTTGTACGCTTATATTCAGTTTGGTACCTAAAATTTAGAAATCATTCATCTCATCTCTATTATATATATCTATTATCCTAATCTATTCTATGTAATCTCATTTTTATTTTATTACATAACTATGATAAGAAACCCTACAGCACTTACCTCTTTTGATTTGTTGACATCACTATCACTTATTGAGGATGGCCTGAAAAAAAAATGATTTCATATATTTCTAAAATGCAATCACTGTAAATTCTTAAAGTTCTCACATGTTTTATTATTGATTCACAGACACGATACAGTAATTGACACGCTTTGATTATAAAGTAATGTTGTATATTCATTATTTGGTTATCATAATACAACTTCATGCTCAGTTAGGATCAGATAACTGTGTGTGAGTGATAACCAGATCCTAGAATATTTTTTATATGTAAAATATATAACCTTTTATTGCATTTTATCTTTACCTGTTTCTGTAACGAGGCGGTTTTGGCAAGGTACTGAAATTCGACATTGGCATTTTATTATCGAGATTGTGTGCCGTCGCGTCCTTGGCCATTTGGGATATAAGCGAAGATGAGGGTGTCGGCTGTTCGATCAAACTAGTGTATGCCAGCTTACTCTCCTCTGTTATAGTTGACTGGAAATTATAACAATTTGTGAAATCAGTAACAGTAAGATTTATGTACTATTTATTTTATTACATAATTTAAAAAAATACGATAGAAGTGAAACTTTTGTGTTACATGGAAACATTTTAATTTATCATTAACCACTTTTCAATAGCATGGATTGTGTTTATCATTAATTTATTTTTTGTCACACAAAAACGTTGCATATCGGAATTTCAAAAAGAATAAGAAAAATACGAATTTTCACTTCAAAACTCATATACACATGCGCGCGAGAACACGACAATAATGGCTGAATATATAATTTCACTTACACGCAAATACACCTACATACTGATCATTTATGTCATGTTGCACATAAACCTTGTGTTATAATTAAACTTGTTATATGGAACACACCTGTATATCCGGAACGCTATTGGCTTCCTCACTGAAGTTTCGACGTTCGTGTTTTCCTGGAAAAAGTAAAAAAACATTTGTAACCCACGCGTACACGATACACATCAATAGAGACAACAATGTATCATTAATATTCTACGCGAATTGTTTTGCGAATCTATTGCCATTGCGAATTTATCCGAAAAAGTTGGTTGATCTTTTAGTGAAGGAAAACATCTTTAGGATATCATATCTGTGGTAGGGTCAAGAAGTCTAGTCACTCCAACGAAACAAGTAGTAAGTAGAACACAGTTTCAAGATTGCAATATCCAACTGTTAATATATTCGTACATCTACACATCCAATTGGGAAAAAAATGTCTTATAAAAGCTACTGCCAGTGCCAAATGTAATTTGATTACCACGTTCGACTTCATCGACACTATAGTGAGATTGCGGTCAAACGCAGCATATAATATTTTAAAACTATAATATAACTTTTTCATTTCAGATAAAAATATCAATGAGAAGAATGTAAACACACCATGTCCATCTTTCTCGACCTCCTGGGACGGATGGTGGTACATGGATACCAGCGGGAACTTGAAATGAAACTTGGAGCGGTCGCTCGGTGAATTCGGCAGCTTGTTTTCGACCTCGAGGTCGTTCATTGATCTGTGCAAATTATTGAAAAAAAAAAAACAATAAGTATGTAAAAAAAAAGTTAAAAAAATATTATAATACAGGGAAAAAATAAAGAGAAAAAAAATAATGAAAAATTAAAACATAATAAAAAGACATTCCCTCCTATATCCGGCACACTTAATACCTGTTTTTTTGTAATTATCTAAACTTTTTAACCGCTTCGTGAAAAAATAATCCGAAGCGGTTAAAGAATTAAGATGTCAGTCAAAGCCAATTGTGATTGTATGTTAAACAGATGCCTCCTGAACGTGAGAAGAAGAAATAAATATTACAAGGATGTAAATATAAATGCATACTTGGTGGTAATTTCATTGGCTAAAGCAACAGCAGTATTCAATGTCTTTTCATCATGCGCGGACATTGGCTTCATAGTTCCCGTGTGAAAGTTTTTCTTCTTCTCCATTTTGTTCAAGGTGTGGGACCTTAAAATGTAATAGTTTTTAAGTGAAAAAACAATGAATATTTATTTGTAAAATAAAAAATAATAAGAAAGTAGAAAAATAACAACTAAAAAAATTCAAGGAAAACTTAAATTGTATTGTTTAGTTTTAAGTAATTCCACTTAGTATATCAGAAAAATTGTATTATGTTTAGTTCTAAGGAATTTTAAGTAACTTGTCAAAAAATGATGAGCTAATTAAGTAAAACGTAACATTTACCTCATTGCTGTGTCGATGTCAAAAAATTTGTTCGGCACACCCTGAAAGTTTAGTTGGATTAAAAAACACATGTAAAAAAAGAAAAGTAGCCGAAACTGTTGTACAATATTTATGTGTTCTATCAGAGGCTGTTATTGTGAACATGCAGTAACTACTTGTGTGATATTATTCATAATATGTGTATGTCTATAAATATGAATATGAAGAAAATTATATGATTTCATTTAACAGTTCACGAAAGGATCGCGACATGACGGTTTTATAAGAAACAGGATTGTCCTGTGAAAATCCAGGAGAACGTTTTTTATTTGGTAGATAAATATATTAATGTTAATAAACAGGTTGACCATTCCATCCTTGCAGTTTGCCATTTGCCAGCAAAGATATTTTATATTATAAAAATAATTGTATTGTCACCATAGCTTTTCAGAGTTGTAGTTAATAACTTATGGAGGCTCTATGGATTAATTTTACTAAGCACTGTATTTAAATTGTCAACGTTGACTGGTCAACCTGATGGTAAATGGTAACCGTTTTCTTAAGATATTTAGATTTATAAAAAAATATCAAGTATGTATAAAATCTTTCTTTAGTTACCGCAGCAGTCTTTTTTCGGGGTTGAAATTATTCAGTTATAGAGACTTATGGGCTTGTTTTAGTTTACAGTTGTATTATGAAATTGAATCCGTTTAGATACTTATGCAGTAGATAGCACAAAATTATTAAAATAAAATATTGCATTAGTCTATTTTTTGCAGTGTCTCGTCGCGGCGCATCATCGCCAGCATCGCAGCGGCGACGACATCGCACTAGTGACGCCAGGGGCGTCGGTCAGTCTTGACCACGTCATACGAGAACTCCAAGAATATTTTGTCGCTCTATAGCTCCAATCAACACACTAACATTCACGGACGGAATCATTAGGGAGGCCCCAATGAACTATCCAAAAATCTTCATATTGAAATCGTAAGAATCCAAAAATAGTTGAACTACCAGAGTGCGGAACCCATAGGAACTCTCAGTGCTCGAAGACAAATTAAGGAAGAATAAAAAATTACAAATAAAGTAGAACAAAGAAGTAAGAAAAATAAAGAAGAAGATAAAAGGAGAAGAAGATAGTGATGGAAATGTGTTGCTGAGTCTCATTAGAAAGTGTTTTTGCCGTTTAAGAAAGTCACAGTAATATTTACCTAATTGTTTTTGTAATCGGGACTATTGCTCCAAGGGGGAACTGTACTGAACTGTGTGTATGATGATAACTTTAGCATAAACAATAGGGCGCATTTTTCTATGACATATTTAAACATCAAAATGGGTTCCTTCCAATCATATGGAATGGACTATTTGCAATTTATTATTGACTTGAGTGACATGTTGATCTTTATTAAAATATCAGTTAGAAAGTAAATCAAACTAACAAAAAACTTTTATATGACACAATAGGGGTTTTTTTCCATGACATTGTTAAACATCAAAATGGGTTCCTTCCAATCATATGGAATCGACTATATGCAATTTATTATTGACTTGAGTGGCATGCTGATCTTTATTAAAATATCTGTTAGAAAGTAAATCAAACTAACAAAAATCTTTTATTTGACAATACAGGGTTCTTTTTTTCCATGACATTGATAAACATCAAAATGGGTTCCTTCCAATCATATGGAATCGACTATATGCAATTTATTATTGACTTGAGTGGCATGCTGATCTTTATTAAAATATCAGTTAGAAAGTAAATCAAACTAACAAAAATCTTTTATTTGACAATATAGAGGTTTTTTTCCATGACATTGTTAAACATCAAAATGACTTCCTTCCAATCATATGGAATGGACTATTTGCAATTTATTATTGACTTGAGTGGCATGCTGATCTTTATTAAAACATCAGTTAGAAAGTAGCACAAACTAACAAAAAAACTTTTCATGACACAATAGGGTTTTTTTTTCTATGACATTGTTAAACATCAAAATGGGTTCTTTCCAATCATATGGAATAGACTATTTGCAATTTATTATTGACTTGAATGACATGCTGATCTTTATTAAAATATCAGTTAGTAAGTAGCACAAACTAACAAAAATCAATAGTTACTGAAAACTCAAACCACCAATTCTTACAAATAATCCTATAGGAATAAAGCACCTACATTATAACCATTCCAATAGTTTAGGCATGGAATGCTTTGTTAGATATAACTAATTAATTAAACATTAGATAAAGACAAAGCGCGAAATTTGTTGATCGCACTTTATATCTAAGTGTTGGCAAGGATCTTGAAATGGAACGGAGACAATATTTTTATCCGGTAGACGAATAAAAGAAGAAAAGTTAAACTAAGAAAAAAGCAGATAAAGGAAGAAAGAAGACGAAAATAGTGATGGAAATGTGTTGATGAATCTCATTAGAAACGGTTTTTGCCGTTTAAGAATGTCACAGTAATTACCTAATTGCTTTTGAAATCATTTGCTTCATTTGAATCATATTGCTTCAGCGGTGGACTGTACTCAACTGTGCGTGTGATGATAACTTAGGCATAAAGCAATTGGGTTATTTTTTCGATGACATTGTTAAACATCAAAATGGACTACTTAGAATCATATGGAATAGATAAACTATTTGGATGTTATTATTGACTTACGTGAATATTTGATTCTGATTGCTACTGTATACGAAAACCACCAATTCTTACCAATTATCCTATAGGAATATAGGGTCCTGCATTAAAACCATTCCAATGTTTTAGGGATTGAATAAAATGTTAACTATAATTAATTAATTAAACATTAGATCAAGCCAAAGCGGTACTGTGAACGCAAAATTTGTAGATCGCACTTTATATCTAAGTCTTCGCAAGGATCCTGAAATGGAACGGATAAAGGCCTTTTAATGCTTATAATGATCTACTTCTAAGCGTGTTGTTAATTTTGAGGTATGTTTTGGGGTAGGACTATCTGTCAATTTGTGTTTCGCACATAATATCTATCTATCAATTTTGACTACAGTATTATTACTTTTTTGTAATGTTAAGTATGCTCTATCTTATAAGTGATCAATGTATTATGTAACACTTAGGTTAGTTGGCACGGTGATAACTGACTGGGAGAATGTGATGAAATCTCAGAGCATAAAACTAAAATACAATATAACAATGTATTGTCTCTCTGTCTTTTTGTTCCGGCCAATCTCAGACAGGGTTTTACCAATTTTTTATCTCGGGAAAATATTACATCTTACAGAACCCGGGTAAAATTTTGTGAATATAACGGGCGAAATTTGTAGTTCGCATATTACATCTAAGTTCGTATATTAGTCTAAAGGCCTATATTGTATTTAGTTTATGCCTCTATAATGATGTATTTCTAACTAAACATGTAACTTAGCAGGTATCGTATATTTTTTATTAATTTTAGAGTAAGGACTATCTTCTTTCCATTTTTTTGCTTTTTCCAGTATTATTAGCGATTAGTTATATTATGGTCTATCCTTTATGTAATCCGTTTATTATAAAATATGTAGGTTATATATTTATAATTAGGAAAATCTGTTTGTATGTTTATTCAACTCAGAGCATAAACCAAAAAGGCAATTTAAAAAAGCCATTGCTGATTATTTCAGCAAACCGCAGGGGTCATGTTATAATATAAAGTATAAAGCACCTGCGTAAATAAACATTTCAATATTTTAGGCATTGAATAAATTGTTAAATATTGCTAATTCGTTTATAGGAACTAATAAACAAAATTGAATTTTCTGTTTGTAATGTCAAAATAACAGCCTTTTACTAAAGGCAAATAAAATTATATACGGTACCTACTATTAGCAAAAAAATGTTGTTGTCTGTTGATCTGTTTGTTCCGACCTATCTCAGAAATAGCTGTACCGTTTTTTTACTTTCCGGGAAAATTATACATCCTATATATACGCGGTTGAAAGCTGTGAAACTGCAATTTGTAGATTGCATATTACATCTAAGTTCACCTCAATTTTAGAGCAAGAGCGATCTTCCTCCCATTGTTTCTGCTACAGTATTATTAGCGATTAGTTTTGTATTTTCTATCTTTTATGTAATCCGTTTATTATAAAATAGTTCGGTTATGGATATAGTATTAAGACTAATAAAGAACGAACACTATTTATACGTTCTTTAAGTAAAAATGTAACCAATAAATTTTAATAATAATGACTGATTTTTAATAGAGTTAGAAATTTAGTTTTTATATTATTAAAATACTAAAACATAACATTCAAATAACAGGATTGAATGTAATGTAAGCAGGTAATATTCGATAGTCTCTCTGTCCTTGAATGTTACCTTTTTTACGGCTAAATGGCTGTATTGATTTAGCACACACATAGCCTACTGTACGGTGAAAGAAATAGGCTAAATACCAGTTTAACATGGGTGAAACCGCAGGGCTGTTGTTAGTATTATACATTCTTTGTCATATGACAAACGCATAGTAGAACTAGCTTGAGCTATCGGTGCAGGAAAACATCATTCCAAACCGGCGCGAAGTCTGACCATTCATGCTATGTATGTTTATAGCCTATTTGAATAATTGTATAAGAGGGCATCCATTAATTAGGTGAAGCCATTTAAACGATCAACCCCTCTTCCTCCCATCCCTAATCTTATGTGAGATTTGTTACTTCTACTTACTACTTTGGGGCGTTCCCAGAACCGCGATTTTATTTAAACTTAATTTAACCTAGTTATCGGCAATTTTACACTTTTTTTTGCGGATAAAAAAAATTGATATTTGTTGAGACCGGGGCCCTCCCTTCCCTAAACTCCTCGTAATTAATGAATTACCCTTACATTTCATTTCACCATGATATATTCACAGTACAACTGTAGGATACTTTGCAGCACCCGCTTACCCGAATACCACCTTCATGTTGAAAATCTGCCGTAAAGCATTTGACTGTGTGTTCTGTAGATTCTGGTCAAACCTGAAGCTATATTTTATTAGTAGCCAAAATTGTCCCACTTCAGGGCTATGCAGAGAAATAAAAACGACCCGCGGGTTGCGGATGAAATATATAGATGTAAATATATATATATTATTCCTATTCTTTATTTTTATAGGCGTTTTACAAGCTCTTATAATTGGTAAAATGGTTAATAATTTTACAATAAATAGCTTGTTAAACGCGCAATTCATTTCGTAGTTTCATGTCTTACAAATAGTCCGATATGCGATTATACTACTCCTTTGAAACGTCGTAAGTCTTACCCATGTTGACTTAATTGACTAAAAATCGACTTTAAAACAGGCTGCAAATTTATTATCAATGTAGTTCGCTGAAGTAGGAGTAATTCTAGTTTGTTCAAAAAAATATTTAAACCATTTTAACATAACTACAAACTTCATAAAACCAAAACTTGATATTAAAATACAATTATAATATTTTCAATAGATTTATTTTAATATAATAAAGTTTTACCCATACATTTATCATACAAATCCACAGGTCTCAGAAAGGTTTGTATACACTCATAACAATGAACTTGTCAAGCTATATACAAGCAAATTTAAAAGTGCGTACAACAGACGGGCTTAGAATATCACAACGTACTTTATACTTAAATTATATACAGCGACGATATACGACATGTTGCCGCCTGTAAGGACTTCCGTCCTGGCGGTTACTGAAGCTGAACATGAACTGATGGGCATTTGGATATTTAGCCATTATTCAGGAAAACATTAAATGTCAATGTTCTTACCGTTCATGAACAATTCTAACAATAGATATTTGCTCCTCATTCCTTATATAAGGTAATACGGGGTGAAAAGTGATGCATGGGTGAATCGAACTAAAACTTAGAAAGGGATTTTAATGATGAATTAATATAGTGTGTTGTTAATAAAAACTGTGTACTGTGGTATATATCTATAATTTAGTTTAAAATGATTTGTAATTAACGTTAAAACACCTTTCAGATTTAATTTCTGTTCATCTTTGCTTCTTTATTCACGCCGTTTTACGGTGTGATTCTGAATGGCATAACTATAATTTTTGATATTTAGGTAATATAATTATTATTATTATTATTGAATAAATATATATCCTGCTTATTCATATTAAAACTATTACTGGAAGATGCCTATATTTCCTGAAGTTTTAATTAAAATTATATGAAATAGCTTTCAAAAATACAAAAAATGATGACCCCGCCCACCTATGAGTTAGTGCGATCAGGTTGTTAAACCTTAATTATATATACAGAATGTGTGGTTTTTTTGATTGCCGTGCAACAAAATCTGCACATTTTCTATGTAAGATATATATTATTTTTCAGCTTTTACTAATGTCGGCGCAATCGGGTAGACTCGTTTTGAGATCTAAGAATGTGGGATAAAATTAAACTTTTTTGTCCGTATTATAAAGTTCATCTCTTGATCCAACTATTAATTGCAAGAAGATATAAATAAACCTAATCAGATGTTTTATAAATTTAAATCGCAAAATGAGTCTAATCGATTGTGACTAATTTTATAAATTTAAAACACTCACCGGTTCTTCACAACGCCTGCTGTCGAGACTTCGGAACATAGACTCCATCTCATCGAGTAGACTTTGACCAAAGTCGACATTGCTCTTCTGGAAACATCATAGATTCCATTAAAATTACGGTTTTTAATGAAAAATCAGAAAAATGTACCTACCATATTATTATATATGTACTTTGCAAACACTGACCCGTAATAACAGCAATAATTAAATGTATGACAAACTAAAACAAGATAAAAGCTTTTATCTGTATTAGTTCTGTATATTCTCTATAACAATATGTGTATGTATTATTTCATATATTGTTTGTTCGTTTAGATACCGTCACCTCTGAGACAGGACCCGAAGATTTATCTCGTCAGTTCACCCGTCTGTCACAGGGATTTTTGTCCGAAACAATGTAACGTAGGAAATTCAACCTCATTAATACGATAGTTAACTGACATATCCGATCATCTTCGTTTTATTAAATGTGAAAATTTCAGTAATATCTAAGGTTATTATAGAGTTTAGTTAGTTCATACAAACCGTCATACATCCGTTAGACCAGCGTTCATCGATTTCAACCTACAAGAAAATCCGCGTCGAATGGAAGTCCCAACCCGATATGCTCAGTTGTTGATGGTGCGTCAAAGGAACTCCATGAAATATATTTATGCAAATAAATGTTTCTGATTACCTGAATTCCTGGACTTTCGGGCAGCACCAGATTTTCTGTTCTCGCAATATCTGTCGCCGTGCTCTCCTGCAGAACAAATCATGACATATATTTCGTATTATAGCTGTGGCTACATATACGTTCTAGAGCTTTGTACAGTATTATATTTAACCTATAAAAAAACTACTTCTTCGTGGCTTAGCATGTTCCCGAGAGGCCTTATGTTTTCCCGAGACAAAAAGTGTTCTGTGTTCATCCAAAATATATTATTTCTGTGTGCCAGTCATCTTGAGGTGTTCAGCCGTTCATGTGCGAGGAAGTAATTAGATATATTTAAAGTATTAAAGAGATATTAAGGCCCGTTAAGGTTGTGGGTAACGAATACACCATGTGGGTATGTAGCTCGTAACCCTACATTTATAGACTAAGAGATTATTGGTATGGATGATTGAGTCAAGTTACAGAATGTCACTTGCGGAAGCGGTATGGCACATTTTAGTTTCACTAACACTAATCACACCAACACTTACTTGGTACCTATTTCTACCATAGCGGGTCAAATGTGACTATATTTCCTGCTTGAATGTATGAAATATGGTTATTAAGGGAAATAAATAGTATAACTGTATATGAATTAGTAATAAAAAGTCATGAAGTCAAATGTCCAAAAGCAATAAGATGATACGTGTATTTTCAATGCAAAGTTCAAAATGGGTCATTTGACCCGGTTATGGTATGTTTAGTGCTAAGGTAGAGGTAATTCATATTAATATATTACATTACCCACAGCAGAATCGAATGTCGCTTATATCTGAATATATCTTTAATACGATTAACTCAAAGAATTTACCAACTCAGGAAAAACATTTGTGTGTATGAAAATGTATCTTTGGTTTGTGTCTGGCTACACATTATATTTATGTTTGCGTAAGTATCTAAGCTTTTAATTGTAATTTAATGATTTCTAATTAATTATGGCAGTGCCTGTAATTTCTGCATTTAAAATGCTTTTTTTATTACATACGGATTAGGTTATAATTAAATAGGTTAAATATAGGAGCCCATCTTCAGCTATTAAATAATTAAAATAATAACAATTATCCTGGAACATTCCCTGCACACGGCCATCTGGACAGATCTTTATCACGACAGGCCAGTTGGGTTGGTGGTTATCGACTCTGACTGCCAAACCGAAGATCGCGGGTTCAATTCCCATCCAGGACAAACATTTGTTTGTTCTGTGTCTGGGTGATATATCTATATAAGAACGTATTCAGAAAAAAGTAGTATAATATGTAGTATATCAGTTATCTGGTTTCCATAGTACAAGCTCTGCTTAGTTTTAGACCAGATGACCGAGTGAAAAGAATGTCCTCGGATATTTATTCATCTGATTCCAAACTAAGTAGAACGTTTTATAAAATACATACTTTTATAGATATTAACAGCCAGACAGAACAAACCGACATGTTTATGCACATAATTTATTGTGCTGAGTGGGAATCAAACCCACCACCTGTGGCATGGCGGTCAGGGTATCTAAGAATAAAGCCAACTGGCTCGTCAAATATAATAAAAAATAAATAAACTCTGATACCTAAAAACGATTGGGAAATAAGGGAACAGTGTACTCACAGTGTCTGTATCAGAGATCTCATGATACTCATGGACTTCATCTGTTTTGGAAACAGTCACATTGTCAGCTTTGTGGGACCGGCCCAGTGTTGCACTCCTTACCTAAATAAAAACATTTCTATCTATACGGTTTGTGTTAAACCACAATCTCACCATGGTAACTTGCCGAAGGTGGTAAGTACACAAAGCCTAAATAAAGAACAATGTAAGCATAGTGTCAAACGTATCGAATGCGCCAGAAAACTGGTTTTTACTGGCATACCGTCGCGTTGCGCGATGTTCAATTTCCCATTGCATTAGTCTTTGCCGCACTGGATGCGATGACTATACGGTTACGATAGATGTTCGTGCTTAGGCCATTGGCTCTGAAGTGCAATTTCGAAACACAGGGAGGTGCGACAGATGTGCAACATGAGTGTGGTAGCCAGCCTGATGGGTATTACAAAGTACTGCCACCGCGATACGGTTTCCTCACGATGTTTTCTATCACCGAAAACTCAAGCTCTCTGTGATATTAGGACCTGCGGTTCTCGTCACGGCATTCAATATCACTACCAAACAGGCTATCATCATGCCGGTTAATTTTATAGGCAGATAGATTTAAGAATATACATGTTTAAGAAATTAATGCAAAGGCATGTGAAGTGTAAATACCCATGGTTGTTTGTGATACATCCCTGCAGTGGGGATAATATGATTATATTGCCTGAATAATTAAACAATCAGAGAAATAAATAAAACAAGTTGAGAGAAAAAACAAAACAATGTCATACCCTATTCATAATGCTTTTACTCGTCGTAGGTTCTGACACAGTCTTATGACTCTGTTTCTTCAAACTTCTCGTTCTCGAATCATTATCTGAAAAATAACATCGATACATCAATAAAAGATCAACTCCTGATATAATTCAAAGTACAGACCAAAGCACTGTGGAACATGACATTTGGAGGGTGGCTTTAATTAGGAGTGTACTTAAAAATAATTATGGGAAATACTGCCCCGAGATGGTAAAATGTATGGGTAGGGAGCGAAACCGCTATTCTGTTGATTGACTATCATCAAAGTCCATTTCAGACATGGTTTTTTTTCCGACAACTGCACTTGGGAGTCCAGTTGCCTTAAAGGGAAGGTATGCTTACCACCATAGGCTATTATTCGCCCGAGTTACAGTCGATCTCTCACGTATCGATGTCATGTAACCAAAAATAGTCTTGAATCCATGAAATAATTCAATGGATAATAATTGTAAATAAACAGGATTTTTATCATAGACCAATCCATAAACATACGTTGTTATTATAAATATGCTTCGAATCACCCTTATGGTTGAATCAGCATCACAATATGCAATAATTATTGCAAAAATTGGGTGCTTTATTTTAATATAATAAAGTCGATTATTCCTTAACCGTGGAATTATCTCTTACAGGACAGGTCGACTTCATCGCAGTCATTCTTGTTATCGGGACGATTTGAAGTCAGCATTGGGTACTGTGTAATGCCCGAAGCGCCAGACAGGTGAGACGGCGAGTTCGGGTTGATGAGAGGCACCTGCTCCAGGTCTTCAGACGGCTTGTAGGGTGTCACAATTTGACGAGGAGGCTGTGGAAATATATTCGTGGTTTGATGAGAAATATAAAAGATTATTTTCTTCCAAAGTGAGCAAGCAGAGCCGGTAGTATCCATATTTCGAACTGGAAGAAGATACTCTAACCATTTTATCAATTATCCAAACTACAAATTAAAGAACCGTAACCATTGAATGCAGCAGTAATGAAGGTCTATTACAAACGAATTGCACGTTAGACAACTTAATGCAGTCGAAGACAAGTGGCGGTTTCATTATCCGACAGATAAGTACAGATCATTAGTGTAGGTACAATAGTTAGTTGAATGAGCGACCGGACAAGTGTGACAGACGATCTCGCTCTCGGTTTTTTGTTAAATATCTTATAATATTATTTGAGGAGATTTTTTAAAAATATTTAACAAGATTGTTTATAAACCATTTATAATCATATCACTCGGCACATATCCTGCCGAAGGTAAGGACAGGCGTAATAGCTTTTAAGTAAGACGATAAGGACGGCTATGAGAAAACTAAAGGGTTTCTCTATTGATTTTAGAACCCTAAAAACGTCAGGGCTGCACCTTATTCTAACGTGCACTTGCATTGTAAACATACCATAAACCAATTATGGAAAAAAACCGTCTCTATGTGCTTTTAAGAAAGGAATACTTGCACAATAGAGACATGTTGTTTTATGAACACGTGTATGAAGATTGATGAGAAGCGTTACTTACACAGCCGGCAGGATCCAAGAAGGATATATCACCGAAGTAAGCCCCGTCTAAGCCCACATGTCCCGTATGTTTCACGTCACCCTGTGGGCTAGATATCATGCTCCTTTGTATAGTTCTCTTCCCGGTGTAAGTATGCCTCTTCAGGTCTGATCTCAGCAGTGATGACCTTATGGACCGAGCGGAGTTGCGGGTTGGATGCGGTGACATTGATCCCGCGAGAGCAATAGGTTTCTGGGCGGAATATATGAGGATGATAGAAGCATTATGTTGTTTCATTTTAATCATATCTAGATTATACATGCTATGTCTAGTTTCAGCTTTATGTTTTAATGAAATAAGAGAGCAAATGTAAATTCAAGAAAGGGCAGAATAAGATTGCGTTATAAAGCGTACTGGTATAATCTAAACAAGGAGACTATTTTTCCACTTCCAATAACACCACAAGCAAAAACAGTGAATATAATAATAATTTTACTTATTCAACAAAATCATCAGTAGATTCAGGATGAAAAATCATGAAGTAGTTATTGACAATAATGGCCAAAATATAAAATCAAAAATAGATCATTTACAGAAACGGAAACTTTGATAACGAGTTTATTTTCGAATAGCTCCCACCGCGATGTTTTGCCCGCGTTTCGAATGATTGAATGAATGACTTCCCGAAGTGAATTATATACTTTGTGTTAATCCAGGACAAATGCTATTCGTTTTACGCTAAATTTAATGCAAATTCCTTTAACCTTTTATGTGTTTGTGTCACAAACATGCCATATAAGTATTTATTCTTGTTCTGTAATTAAGACCTAAGTAAGAGCTGTGAATGATGAAAGCCAGGTTTTAAAGTCCTGTTTATTCTTATAAACTCTTATATAATATATATTTTGTAGCACAAATTAAAAATAATTACATATAGTATAATACTTACATCGGATCTCATGTATGGCTTGGTGTGACTCGAGTTGAACATGCCACAAGCACCGCCCGGCAACACCCCGTACCACAGAGATGTTTTAGTCATGCTTCTAGTAAAATGCACAATATTAGTGTAAACTAATAACTAAAATGAATGTTTACATGTTAGTTCATTAAGTTCATCGTCGATGAGTCCCTATGCCATTCTTCAGATAACGATAAAACTTTGAAGTGATCCGCGCGAAGATTGCTTAAGAAAATGAAGTGGAAAACAGATATGGCTTGCAACACATGCCCCACGCAGCTAGTTAATACTTTATTTACAAAGGTTCAAGGTTGAATGTTGTGTGTGATCCTTACAGGATGCATTGAATAAGCTAATGGTAGGTGTGCTACAGAGGCACTTACGACCTATACTACTTACAATAAAATTTTGAACAAAGAAATAAAATTGGAAGCGACTTTCAACTCTATTTTTTTAACCGTAGAGTTGAATAAAGAATTAGGAGTCTGACACCCAGAATTAACAGACATGTTTAAAGCAGTGTATCAGTCAGGGTATCGAACTCCCTAAACAAAAGTTTTGTAAAAATACTTACTCTTTGCCAATAACTGTGATGATTTGCCCCGATTTAAATTCGAGGAAATTACTCCGCCTCACATCTTCGGGAGTTTGGAAGTTCTCTATTGCTTGTACCTGTGATACAAGTAAAATGTATGCAGTCGTTGATTCTATTTATTTAGCAGATTGACGTCAACAAGACGACCTTAATGGCAAAGGGTGCTTCGGGTCGGCAGGCATAAGAGAAACAGGTTTTTCATCGTAATTCGTGAAGCTGCGTATTTGATAGCATATTCTAAGCTTATATATTTATGAGTGGCTGATGCCCAAACATCAAAAATGTCATCAATTAATTTAGTATGAAGATAGAAATTTCTTAAAGATCAGCCTATTTCGGCCCTGTGCCAAAACGAATCGATGCAATTTAAATAATGTCTAAGTAAATGTATTTTAAATTTGATTTGTGAACTATTTTGAATTTAGAGCATTTTTTTTCCTTGTTTTTCCCTTTATCGTTTACGATTGATAGATTGTCTATATCAATATACCTGCACTATATTGATTTATTCAATAGTTAACTACCTGTTCTGGTCGAATTTGTTTTAGTTTAGGTCCCAAGTCTTTAAACTTCGGTCTTTTATTAGGATCATGTGACCAACATTCCAGCATTGTTGAATAATACGCTTCAGGACAGCACTCCGGGCGTTCAAGTCTCTGCAAGAAATAAACATATGCAACACCCTGTTTTTTCCTTTGTATATTCCATAGTAGGTCTATAACCTTTTTTCAGTCTATATTTGGTTTAGAAGTGGAAGAAACTTATAGGAAAATTAGCCAATTTCTCAAAGATAATACTTACTTATTTAATCATATGATAATAAACCATTAATTCAAACCAACCCTTAAGAGTATGATATTAAGAAATCTAGAAATCCCATTATAAATAATAATAAATAAACATCCTGGGGTAAATATTTACACCCAGACACAGAACAAAAAGACATGTTCATGCATACAAATGCCTGACCTGGTAGGGAATCGAACATGTGGTATGGCAGTGTCTCTAACCACGAAGCCAACTAGCCCATCCATAAATGTTAGCAAATTTATTACAATTTTTACTCTAACAACTCAACAAATTTTTGCTATGACAATTATAATATAAGCATATTGCTGTTATTATTGTAATTTTTTCTTTCTTTTTGTATAATATTCATACTTGCTTCAAACTAGTGTTATGTAAGATATTGGTAAGAATTCCATTTTAGTATGTGGATAGCTGTAATTGGTCTCATAATTATAAGTTCAAACCATGTAATTTTTTATAGTTTAAGACTGTTGCTGTTCCAAATAAAGAAAAATAAAATAAAATAAAAATGACTATAAAACTTTGCATGAACAAAGCCTTATCTAATTTTATATTCTGTTATATCTTAAAAAGCTCCATAATAGTAAGTAACAAAGATAGTTATAAAAATAGATTTATAATGGGAATTTACCTGAAAATTAGGAGCATCAATGGCTTCTAATATCTGCTGCCCAGAGAATGCTGCCCAGGGCTGAAATCCATATGTGAACATTTCCCATAAGCAAACTCCTAAGGCCCATACATCACTGGCCGATGTGAACCGTAAATACAGAATGCATTCAGGTGCACACCTGAAAATAAAAAATAAATTTAAAATAGTTCAGTGATTTAATACCGTAGAATACCCACACTAAATACATAGTATGGGTACCATATCACGGTTGTAGGGGGAGTTGTGGGCAGTTAATAATTTCCCAAACAAACTTCTACAATTGTTTCATTCTCCTTTCTGAATTGTTCCTGCAGCCCAATAAAAGGGACGTGTCCTGGCATGTCAAATCAGCAATTCTTTATGAAATGTCAAAACGATCGAATGCCATACATTCGTTTGTATGAAATAGCAAGTTGTGACGTCATAATTGTACAGCATCAAATTACATACTCTTCATGATTAGATCGGTACTGAAAAATCAAATTAATGATGAAATTTTGAACATATTTAATGTTTTCGTATATTTTTGGATGTTGTTTGATCATTTATCGTTAATACAGGGCACATCCCAATTATATGTTTTAGTATTACACCATACACATACACCTATGTTTCTTGTTATCGGATCTTAGTAATTACCAAAGAAGAAGACGTATTTTAACTATCTAAAATCAGATCCCTAATTAAATGATATCAAGTCCATTTATTCAAAATAATTTTTACACTTATGTATTTACTAAAAGACACATATTTTTTAAAAGCGAAACGTATTATTTTATGCCTGTGTTTTGGGGAAGAAATCAGAGTATTATAAAACCTAATTTTCGGTTACTTCTTCTATCATTGTCTATTTTGCACGTATCTAGAAACAGTGTGAATACCTTCTCTGGCACTACCTAATTCTGGCAGTGAGGTAATACCCTTATCTTTTTTAATTTTTAAGGCATTTGTCATTCTAAAGAACAGGAGTAGAGATTTGGAGACTAATGAGTACAGAATAGACTATAGTAAGATATGTAGAAGTTTCTACTTTTAATATACTATAGCTTTTGCCCGCGACTTCGTTCGCGTGGACTTCAGGTTTTGAGCTGCCTCACGCTCTGCTTGTTTAAGCCTTCGCAGTTCGGCTTGTGGAAACGTCTCGTTAAGTCTAGCTACTTTCATAGTTCGAGCTTTATTACAGCTTTGGGAAAGATTAGACTTACGCTTTCGCGGCATAATTCTTAAGTACGTGTTGTTTCTATACTTCCAAAAAATACAGTACGGTAGTTATTGTTATGATTGTACTTTAATGCAATCCTTGCCTATTTAATTAACCTATCTATATAGTAATTCAATTATCAATGAAGTAATTCGTTATAATTAACCTATTTATATAATTTGTTATAATTAACTGTAAGTAACCTATCTATATAGTAATTGAATTATCAATGAAGTAATTCGTAAAAATGAAGTATCTTTTTGTACGTGTAACTCCTAACCAAAAAGAAACCTGGCAATAACTAACCTTAGGCCTATATTACTTAAAGTAGGCGACCATACGTTTTTATCAAATCGCTAGTGCCTTGAAAATTCGCAAAACGGACACAACCGTCAACGACGTCTGCCCTCACGCGTCTGCCCGCGTTCGGGTCGCGCACTCAGCAATGAGCCACTTCTTCCCCACCGCACCTACCCCGCTCCCTCCACGCCCCGTTCGCCTGGCACCGCTGCCGGTATCACCGAAACGGTATTTATCGCCGAAATTGCTATGACTCTGCATTTTAAATCTGTGATATCTTCGAAAATATTTATTTAATTTACATGCTGTAAAAAGCCATATTGATCTTTATTAAATGCACAATGTATTTAAGATACTTAATTGGATAAGGATTAATACTGTATTGCTTAAAATCGCTTCGTAAATAAGCCATTATTTCTTGTACAAAGTAAAGGATAAAAAATGGTTATTGTGGGTTATTCGTAAGAGATAAACATTTACCATCACGGACTTTTTTGTAGACCTTTTTAAGTTGTACAATACTGTACTACATTGTGTTCATCTATCTTGTAGGATTCAGTCAGCGTTTGCAATGTAAGCGCAAAAAATTTTTTTTTTTTTACGACCTCACATTAGAAACCTCAAAAATTGTAGCCTATGTGTTATTCTGATGTATAAGCTATATTGTGGTAAAGTTTCATTCAAATCCATTCAGTAGTTTTTACGTGAAAGAGTAACAAACATCCATACATACATCCATACTTACAAACTTTCGCCTTTATAATAGTAGTAGGATAGAGCTTCTATATTTCAACGTAGTTAACATTATTGATAATAATTAATAGTCTACGATAAATACAACATATTATATATAGACTTACCAAGCAACGGGTAATTTTAGATTCACATTGTAATTTGTTTGATAATAGTCTTTTCCGACGCCTAGTGCACGAGACAGTCCAAAGTCGGATATTTTAACTCTATCCTTGCTAAACACCAAGATATTTCTTGCTGCTAAGTCCCTGGAAACAAAAGGTTAACAAAATTACTATCTAACATTATTTTTTTGTAAACAAGAGAAGCGATAAAAATCAACTACCGAATTTAAGGAACACATATATGAAATGAGTAATACAAGTGACGGTTAGATACCCTAATTTACATGCAGGGGAGTGGGTTCAATTCCCACTCAGGACAAGGACTTGTGTGTATGAACATGTCTGGAGGCAAACATCTATAATAATAAAAATACTAATAGCATTTGTAACCGGTCAGGGTGAGAGCCTGGTAATCTCTAATACAGGTTTTGCCTAGTGCAGACACCAGTCTCTCACAAAAGAGTTTAAGATAAGTAGTCAACTGTATATATCTAACATAAATCGTAGAACTGAAAACTGGAACATTAACGTTCACCATGTTTACTGTCTTACGACTTTTCGATCAGACCACGTGTCCTGACGCGAGTTTAACATTTTATACCCATCCCAAGAAAAGTGCTCAACGCCGCTAAAGAAGTATTCACTTCAAAAAAATACATTTATGATATTAAATAATATGTATGTCTTTGTGTATCAGGTACCTAGTTTCCAAGCCAATTCATTAATCATATTTCATTGGTATAGTTACATTGTAGAACAAAATTGTTTGTACCATAGCTTCAAAACCATATAAGTATATGTTACATAAATAACATAATATAAGTAAGTGTTTCATCATATTCATTAGATTAATGGGATTGTATGACATTCTACTCGTTGTCGATCGTAAGCGCTCATAATAACGGCTTTGCAAGTAAGGAGCGTTATGACAGCATAGTACGGCCCGCGAGAAAATTACCGCGATCGATACGACCTTCATTTGTATAAGTATTCATACTACAAAACACAGTAAAAATACAACAATACTGACGATGACATGCAAACGAAAATTTACTTAAATGGGATTATACTGAGACTATACCGGTAGCCAATAATAAATAAACTAATAGAATAGAACACACTAAAGAGCGCCAGAGTCGCACGTCGACAACCTGAAGAAGATCATTTCTAATAATATGTAGACATTGGGCTTCAAACCAGAAATAACACATCTACGCCCAGAAAAGGACATAAAATTATATACCCTGTGGAATTCACCCTCTGCAGCTAAAAAGTAAAACACAGAATTCTAGGTGTATGGTACGAAATCTTTTCAAAACCATTTGACACAAAGTATTTTTTTTATAAAAAGAGGCTACAGGTCTAATACTCACCTATGAATCAGTCTTTTGTTCTCAAGATAAGTCATGCCATCACAGATTTGTTCAGCGAACTCGCATAAGTTCGAAACTGGGAAGTTGGGTCGGAGGGAGACTTCACGGAGGCACTCCAGCAAGGAGCGGAGAGGTGCCAGCTCTGTAACCTGATGGATAAGGGACGAATTAGTAAGTTTGCATAATGTTAAGACAGTGTAAGTAGTTCTTATTAAAGCTGCTGTCTCTTGATACCTTATTTATAGGGTTGTGTATGACAACAATCTAACCATTGCAAGTGATGATATGGGTGAAGATGGTAAGAAAGCAAAGCTTACATGAGAACTGCATCTCAAGTCCTGCTATCGGAATCCACCAACATATGCTTAGAAACATATACTCAACACGAGAGTTGCTGCCAGGCGTGTATTAAAAACTATCGTGCTATAGTTTCTTCGCGATGTTTTCCTTTACCGACTACTACTACTACCAACTAAGCTATCACCGTAAAGTAGATACCTTCACCAGTGAGGTGCATATTCAAATGATAACTGTAGACACTAAGTGTAGGTTATACAGTTAAAAAACAACGTGAAAACGTACCAATCAAAATTGCCTCAACAATCGTATCGGAATACACTATAACGCCTACTCATGCATTGTCATCAAGTAAATACATTTGATGATACCAATTATGTTGTACATCATATGTTGCAAGTAGCTGAATCATCATCAACAGCATCATTAGATTACTGTGCGACTCTGCTGATGACTGTTGTTTCTCAACATTTTGGATTCGAGAAGTAACGTAAAGCTATTCTGGTCTTTATGCCCTTAATTGAAGAGATCTGGAATCGCTTGTTTTGGTATTATTTTTCAACTTACCAACATCAAGGAGTCCAAATGCAATACGACGCCGTACAAGCGCACGATGTTAGGATGCTCTATGCTGTGCATCACAGCTGCTTCCTTAAGAAATTCAGTTGAGTTTGACGTCATCCGTTCGTGACCCAGACATTTGATCGCCACTTGCAGCTGTAAATGAACAATGGTAGAATAAATCACAATATTTTGTTTGTATGAGTCTGTTATACCATTGAAACAGATTTTGCCGGCATACTGGGGCATGCGAGACCGGATACATCAGTTGCTCCAATTGACGTTTAAGCGACATTACGTCTAGACCTTTTTATATCTATGATCGAAACATCCTTATATACCAAGTTATAAAAAATGTTTTCTGATAATATAGGTATGTAAAAGAAAAAAGGTATATATATGTAAAAGTACATGTATGTAGCATATCGATTAACTGATTCCCATAGTACAAGGTATGTGTGGTTTTGTCTCAGATAGCTGTGTGAAGAATCATGGAAACGTCATGGGACCTGTTTAATATCAAATGGAGAATTAATGGAATTCTTGAACGCTAGTTAGACGCTGTTTACTCAATTAGTGGTATAGCGGCATCAATATCATTTTTACGTACACGAACGTATCGTGTTAGGTAGAGACCGAGATGTTTATATTCACGAGCAAAACTCTTTTATTAAATCTAGGGATAACGTTTGGAAATAAATTGAACAGAAAGAACTTTGCAATTTCCAACTGCTAATTAACTCTAAAATCTAGAATGTAAGTAACAAACGTATATACGTAATATAGTTGATGGTTGATCGAGCTTTTGGTAGAGATAACATGTTTTATACACAAGGATAAGGGTATGAATGACACAGACAATATTTTAAGAGCTAGCCGATAATAGATGACTACAAACTGCGTTTCCGAGGGTTCGATTTCACGGTAAATTAATATTTTCAGAATCGGATCAATAATTTAAAAAATTACACCATCAAATACAAGATACTTATAATTTCATACAAAGAAACAAAATGTCAGTGTAGATTATCTATTTCTATAGACCGAAGAGCCAACTTACGGCGAGGTACATTACATATGTCTTGTGCAAATGTAATTAATGAATGTTTCTTACTCTTTGATTCCCTGTAGTCCATGTGCCTTGTTGCACAACGCCGAACTGGCCCATGCCCAATTCCTTATTAATAGTAATGTCTTCAATAGAGATAATGTGTTTTGTAGGAACTTTAACATTGTTATCGGCAAACGATTGGAATTCAATAGATACGGAACTGTGCCCTTGTGAATACTGAAAGAAGAATTAAGAAAATATTTAGTTACCATAATTATTTCGCCAGCGTAGGAGAACACGGTTTTTGAGAATAACGATAAGCGCCGACCAAAGCTTTCACCAGATGGACCGACCACCTGTTAGGTCAATGGACCCTGAATTTGTGCACCAATAAGGCTGTTTATTTTCAAAATCCATGATATAAGTAAACTTGCAGTAGTTAGCTTTCGAACCATTCGAGACATAGAAAGCATTTAAAGAATCTCGCACCACTCAATTAACACGACCGAATGTTTGGATATAAATGATTAATGGTTTCCGAATCGGATAAGACATTAAAACGTACCATTTCTACTAAATGTTAAGGGAGACAAGTAATGGCTGAATGACTATTCTCCTTTTATATATTTATGACAAAATTTTACAACAAATATTTCTCTTTTGTGTTATCAAAATAATCAATAAGGTTTATTCTTCTTTAGCCTTCACCCATTCAATACGAGATAATGTCAGGGATTCACTCATCGCATGATGTAATGCACATCAAACACGAAGAATCTCATATTATTAAATGATCAATACAATCACAGCAAGCTATGAAGAGGGCTATGCATTCACAAATTAGATCAGAAACCGAGCGATATCCGGCGGAAAACTGAGAATACGACCCTAATGAAGACCACCCACAGGTAAGTGGAAAACAAGACGCCCCCACGGTGGAAAAATTACCTGTGTAAATTAACAGGAAATAGTTGGAAGTTAAGAGCAGAGAAAAGGATATTAGAGATATTATTAAGATTATTATATACAGATTATTAAGAGATAGACAATGTTCAAGTTAGTCTTATTCTCTAAAAAATAAGCAATAGTCAACCCATTTTAAGAATACAATGCTAGCAATTAAAATAATTTAACATAAATCAGAAATTATTGTCTTGCATAATGATATATGTGAGAATCCTTGAAGAAATGAGCACAAAACTTTTAATTGCATAATAAACCCAACAAAACAGTCAAATCAATAATAAAATTAACAAACCGGGTCATTCTTTTTGGTTGAACTTAACAAATTCTTTATCTTAGCAATGTAAGGATTTGGAAAATATTTTGAATATATCTTTTTGTAACGCCTCTGCTCAGGTTTAGATAGTCCGATCTGAGCGAGGTCTTCTGTTACAACAAATTTCAACTGTGACACCTTTGTAACTTTCAAAATATCTCTGAAAAAAAAAAACACAGTGTTAAACAAAAAATAACAACAGGATATAGGCACTTAACAGTTAAATCAACTGCCTGCCTGATAATTAAATAATAATAATTACACAATATACGCAAGCTGCAAGCTGGCTGGCAGCGGTTGGAAACAAAGGGCTAGAGATCGAGCTCAGTGGTGTGCCATAGGTGAGGCCTATGTCACGTGGACGGAGATATGTCTAACTAAACAAACTAACAAAATATTAAAAATCATGTACAGGCACGACAGGTACACAGAATAACTAGTATACTAAATGGGTTTGAATAGGATCACTCAACTGTAGAGGAAGAAGATTGTTAGATCTGTTTCAATACCCAGTGCAAGCAAATAGAAAAATTGTTCATTGTAGAAACATCTACAAATTGCAGCAACAAGAATGTGACAAGGGCATAAAAATAACAGAAGTAAATGTCTTGGGACATATTTCACACGCTTTCTGATTCTAAGCTAAGTATTTTTGTATGTAAAGCATGCATTTTTTATTATGATCCAAGGCCAACAGTATGATGTGATTGCATTATTAAAGTTCAGCATTAGAGTCGATGGATCCATTCATCAAACACCTATGCTGTCAGCATATGGTGCTATTTATTGGTGGGATTTAAAGACTGTGCCAGCTGTGTGTTATAAAAGTAAGTACAGTATTTCTTAAAATATTCATTGGGATTCTTAGATTCATTTCCATTATGTATAGGAAAACTCAAGTCTTGTGTATTTTTATATTTATAATTAGTATAGATAATGCATGTGGGCTATCTGATTCAAATGCTCATTGTCACCCATAGACAACATTCACATTCAAGGCACTGTGGGAGGGTAACAATGCTATTAATACCTACAATTCAAACATGCAGCAATAATCTGTCTAAATAAATGTTAAATAAAAGTGTTATTTTAATGAAGCCTAAAAAAATATTTATTAAATAAAACATATTAAGTACTAACGTACAGCAAGTGCATCATGAAGGAACTCGCAAATGCATTAAGAGCGTAAACGAAATTAATCAGAATTTTACATCAAAAGAACAATGCTTAAACAAAAAAAGGTGAAAGGACGCTACGATATCGACACGCAACTAATCAAGAGCACAGCATAAATTAAACGAATACACGATAGCTAAATTTACATTTACTTACCGAAATAATTCATAGTACTGTTGTAACTCAGCTTCTTCGAGAAAATCATTTAAATTCTCACGGACGTCTAGTATACTTTCTGAAACACAAACCCCAAAACAATGTTCATAAATACTGCTGAAATCTGTAGTAATTCAAGCACTATCTTATTCATGTAAAAACCTACCCATAATACTGTTAAAATACTAGTGAAGTAAATATAAAGCGACGTTATCTTATAAACTAAACAGAAAAAGTAAACAATGTGCGAACAACCGAACGGAAATAGTTTTGGATATTTTGTTTGCAGTTTTGAAGCAAAGATTTTTTTTTTTGTTTATTGAGGTGAAGGGAAGGAAGGAAATGCATGCAGTGATGCCATTTCAAAAACGCAGAAAACTAACCGAATATAAAACAAATCAATAGATTAATTGTCAGGGTTCTGAAACTAAACAGCAGTTTATAGAAAATCCAACAAAGAAATGGAAAATAAATGTTAATAAATTTGAATCAAGAAAAAAAAATTTTAATTGTAAAAAAAAGCGTTGGATTTTCTACAAAAATGTGTACTTAGTTTTTTGTTAAAAAAAACTAAAAATACGCTCTTATTTATTTTTTGTTAAATTTTCTATGAAAGCGAGTTATATTGAATTGTCATTGGTACTGGATAAATCTATGTAACAATAGTGTCTCACCTTCTTAATCTTTTTGAGCTTAGCATTTGTTGCGATACTTTCCAAATAAAATTCTATAATTAAAGAATAAATATTAATTCTCATAAAAAGCAACTTTAAAAGAAAAAGATGCAAATATTTTCTGTCATTATCGATTTAACTGACAATTCAACAACAATGGCTTCAAGCCAAATATTCGTGTCGACGCGACACATCGCAATGTAATCGAGTAGTTAATTGAGGAATATCCCATCTCTATTGTGAAAGTTAGAAGTACGATTTGCGCCATCTCCCGAAGATACCTAATATCATCTCATCATTGTGTTTCCTATATATATTTGTGACATTTTCACAGACCACAGACATTAATTTATTTTTTATTTACTCTATTCCACGTATCCATTCTGCGCATGCGTGAGGGTGATTAAAAATATTATTTATCTTAAAGTGGCTGTAATACAATACTTTGGTGTTAGCAGATTAAATATGAATTTATTTGTTTTAATTCATTTAATAATTTGAACAAGAAAATTTTAAGGAATAATAATTTCTAGGCTTGTAACATTAATTGTCATATTAATTAAATGGTAGAAAAACAAAATTACACATTGTAACCCCACTCACCACTTCGTGAATATGGCGTAGGATTGAACAAAATGCAGTGGGAGATTATTTGATAAACTTGTCAGTTCTGAGTAATAGTTAAAAAGACATGCACTTGGGATAAAACTTTTAATTTCGGTTATATTGATATAGCAGAGTATTTAAAGTGAAATGTGAATTTTACGCAATGTAGGTACACTAAATTATAAAATTTTGAAATTATGTCGAGAATTTCTAACAGCATTGCCTTTTACTCGTTTGTTTTTTATCCAATTAATCTTATGTTTACGTATAAACTTTTGTTTTAGAAACTTTTGGCTCTGTTAAGAAACAAATTAATTTAGGCAAAAGATTTAAATTTAATTTATGCGGTACAGTTTTGTCGAGTGTAATTATTTTTAAAACTATAGGCTTTATTTTTTTATAAATGTTTGGGTTATGTATTCTATTTAATGGTTGTATAATAATTATATCTGTAAGTTAGTTTAAGTATAGTTATTAATATCGTAGGATAATTTGATAGGTTAGTTTGAACATGTTGTGAGTGTTATGGACTTTAAGTTTGTTATGAAGAAAAGAAGCGTGAAGATGAAGACTACGGGCCGGTGATACACGCTGCTAGCAGTCTGGTAAGTTCAATCCACAAAGTTTCACTATAATTTTTTCATGCACCTTATTGATTATGGAACTATGCCAAAAGTTGTACATATTTTGTTTCTACTCAATATCAACCTTATTTCAAACTAATGCTTCCTTACAAATGTAGTTTGATTTCTTACATTGACAAAATAAAGTATTTGATAAGTATTACTTAATATTTAATACCTTCTTAATCAAAATTTATTTATGAGCCTTAATTTATTTAATTAATCCAATATCATTTTGTTCTGTTAGATACCTAGTAAGGTAATTGTAATATAATTATAAGACATGTGGTTTAGGGATATGCAAAGGTTTTTGCTAATTACCTATAAATTATTTGATTATACACACACAGGGTAAACAGTTGTGTGCAAGAACATGTCTGTTTGTTTTGAACTCTATATTTTTAACCTACCTTTATTAGTATATTATAAAAGTTCTACTTATCTTCAGTAAGTAAAAGAGTTACTGGAATTCCATATTTTTATGCTATAATTTATTAATTATATTACCTTTATATTATTTATATACCAATTTATACTGTAGAATCTGATAGCCATATTATCAATGTCCCAGTATATTTATTTATGTTATTGCCAGGCAAAGTACCTATAATATCTATAAAATTAGGGCTAAATGTGTTATTATCAAAATTACTGCTATCAATAAATGTTAGATACTGCTCAAAACTTGTTACACCCTGTCTCTAGGAAAATGTATGTTAATCTATAACTTCAAATATATAATCACAAAAAAAAATATACCCGGTCTCTAATGATGTCATAATTGTTTTTTTCCTTATGGCATTATTGTTATTATGCTTTGAAGCCCAGAGGCTGGCTACTTTAGCTTTTTGAATAGCAAACTCTATCCTTTGTTCCAGGTAAGTTCCAGCCCTTAGGTCACCCATATAATCGACGAGACGCGATGACAGCTCCTTAAAATAGTACGAGTCCCGAAAAGTACGAACCCGTTGTCTCCACGCCAATCGGTAAAAATATATACCTAATTTTCACTTTTCGCAACTATAGCAGCCGGATCTTTCGCTGCCGAAGTCGAATGTCGGTGGGACTGTGCCTGAGTATTCACACAACCTAAGGATACTTTACTTCGACGCCAGGGTAGGCCAGAACTTAATTTATAAGCTGTACCTACATACAGCGTCATGGACCCAACGAGACATATTGTCATCAAACGAAACTTATAATATCGCCAATTTCGCTATCGCAACGAGGGTACTAATTTTAGACATCTAAATTCACCCCACCATAGGTTCAGTACTTCCTTTCTTTAGAGCAAATAATAACCCAGTCCCTCTGAATTAATTCAGTATTCTTAGTATTAGGAGTAATTCTCCATGTCTGAACCTTCGGCACAAAGAGACAGTTAGTAATATGCTGAGTATGGACTCAGGACTCTCTTTTTAATTTAAAAGGGAATGGTCCCTTTTAAATTCCAGACCTAAGATCGCGTGTATACGTCCTATCTTACTATAGACGTGTTCCGTGTTTATACCAAAAGTCCCCTCAGATCCACAAACTCCTAGTCGTCCAAAACCGTTTAAAGCGCAAAGCCACGGGTGCCTCGTATTACTTGCGATACGGTTAACGCATTAACTTAGATCTGCGGATAAAACGAACTTCCCGTTGTACTAGAATTCTATCGTCAACCATCGTAGCCCATTAATAATAATAGTAAGGGACTGCAATGTACACCCCCATCTTAACATCTCGCGTAAGCAGGCCAAGGCGAGATCAACCTGGCTCGGATTGGCGCCGACGTATCTCGTTTACACCTAACGATATTGTTCTCGCCCGCGAGGATCGGCGCGCTACCCCTCACGATACTGAAGGTTTTGTAATAGCGACAGGGATAGGGATAGTCGCCACACAAACATACCCTAATAATTACTTCATTAGATCCCCATACTTCCGGCAATGCTTTGAGCCGAGATCCAAGCCCCACAGGTCAGCCTCTGAGTAGTTGTGTAATTTCCCCTCAGTTGACAGATTTCAACCCTTACTCTATTATCCGCGTAAGTAAAACGATCTGGAATAAGACCTTTTTAAACTAAAAAAAAACCAAGGCGTCAACGTCGTTGCGTCGGGCCTCTTACCATCGTCAATACCATTTGGTTCGAGCGCGGCCGGGACGTTAACAGCGGTAACAAATGATACCATTGATAGCATCGCGCCGTGAAAGGCGGCCAGTGTTGCGTCGACAAGATAAACTGTGGTGACCAACGTCGTCTCCATAATTGATCTGTCTAACATTGATGCAAGGAGTTGTTAGTCACTTACCGCAGTGTAGTTAAACAGGCTTAAGCAGGTTAAGCAGGTCTATAAATTAATCATCGCAATCCGATCTAATTTTTCTAATAGCTGACCCAATAGACGTTGTCCTGTCTTAACTATGAATATTGAATTAGAATCTTCCGATTGAATCGACTGTGAAATGTGTACTTAATTGTATAGAAATTATAAATTATTTATTTTATCGATATAATTCCGACCCATGCTCTCTATTTTAAACGATTTTTGCAGCGCGCATTCTATCAATCGCGCCAACTGTCAAACGACTGAAAATAATGTCAAACAAGTTACGTTAAAAAGTTTATATTATTAAAAGCGCTAGTAAAGTGGCAAAGTTTTCTTAAATTTTCTAATTTTCCGCGCAACTTTCTTAATTTTTTCTCACATAAGAACCTTCTGACCATAACAAACTCAACAAAAAAAGAATTACCGAAATCGGTCCAGCCGTCCAAGAGACTAAGAGAAATAGCGATTCATTTATATATATCTATACTAGCTGGCCCGGCAAACGTTGTTAAGCCATATTTACTTTATTATAAACTATACCTACATGAAAATTAATCGTACTACAATTTTTCTATTCGTATAATGAATTCGAACTGGTATGATTAATAAAAAAAAAATCTAAAAACATATTATTTATGAATCCAATGCTTTAAGATACACAACAATTGAACATTTAAAATGAAGCGTGATTACTCTGAACTATAATTTTTTTATTTTATCAATATCATTCGGACCCATGCCTCTGTTTTACGCGATTTTATCAAACGACTGACATTTATGTCGAACACTATATGTTTATATTGTCAAAAGCGGTAAGGTTACATTAGAAAAGTTAATATGGTTGTTATGTTTTCTTAAATTTTCTCTTTTTTCGCGCAACTTTCTTAATTTTTTCTTTCATTAGAACCTTCTCCTAACAATAACTAACACAACAAAAAAAGAATTAGCGAAATCGGTCTATTCGTCCATGCGTGATGCCGTGACCAAGGGAAATAGGGATTTATTTTTATATAATAGGTTGGGGAAAAAGTTCCTTCGCATTTTTTAAGAAAATTCAAAACATTTTTTATATAGTTTATTTACATTTAACTTAAGTATGTAGGTACCATTTTGTTCGATAACTTTTTGCCATCTTGAAGGTGCGACAAGTGGTTTTGACAGTCTTCTCGTGATGTTAACCTGACACTGCCTAAAGAATTCTGAAGAGACCGAAACAGGTGGAAATCTGAAGGTGCAAGGTCAGGACTATACGGCGGATGCATTAATACCTCCCAGCCAAACTCTCTTAATTTTTGCTGAGTGGCTAAAGATGTGTGAGGTCTAGCGTTATCATGATGAAAAACCACACCCCTTCTGTTGATTAATTCCGGCCGCTTTCTCTCAACTTCTTGCTTTAATCTCATCAGTTGTTCGCAGTAGAGGTCAGAATCGATGGTCCTGCCTGGTGGTAACAGCTCATAATGAATAATGCCCTTCCGACCCCACCACACACACAGCATCACCTTGTTCCGAGTTAACCCGGGTTTCGCCACAGTCTGTGAAGCCTGACCGGCCTTTGACCATGACCTTTTTCGCACGTTCTTGTCGTACGTAATCCACGTTTCATCACCAGTTATCAGCTTCTTCAAAAATGGTTCGGTTTCATGACGTCGTAATAAAGAATTACAAATGAGTACACGGTTCATTAGGTTTATTTCAGTGAGCTCGTGAGGTACTCAAATATTTAGCTTTTTTGTGTACCCAGTTTTTTTCAAATGCGCCAAAACTGTTTTGTGGTCGATTCCCAGTTCTTCAGCTACGTCGTAACTACTGATATGCCGATCTTGGTCCACTTTTTCAAAAATGGCATCCATTTTATCCGTAATGGGGCGACCAGAGCGACGTGCATCTTTGACATCAAAATTTCCGGATTGAAAACGCTTAAACCAAATTTGTGCTACTCTCACAGACACTGCACTAGGTCCATAAACCAAATTTTTTTGCAGCATGCGTTCCATTTTTAACCTTTTTTGTAGTAAAGTTTTAAAATGAATCGAATTTCTTCATTAGATTCACTCATCTTGGCGGTACTAAAAACAAATGCAAATCACACACTTTCCTAATTTGAATTTGGAATTATGTTCTTTAAAATTTAAACTTTCAATGATACCAAAATTAGCCAGATACAAATAGTATAGCCAAAGAGATTTTATTACAAGTTCATACATACTTAAATGCGAAAATACTTTTTCCCCAACCTAATATATAGATATAGATAAACTTAAAAAAAAATCACATTAAATTGAGGATCAACACCTTTAAAATAATTCTACCATTATTTGTACTACAGAATATCAAATCATACTGAGAGAGGTACGTCATTATATTTCTCAAGGTGTAACTGAGTTACTGTGATACTATTGTTGAAGGACGTGGAAATTCCAATTAAAACCTATAATAAACTTTTCTTGTGCAATGTTTACCAAGAATATAAAATACATAATAGATTCTTTACTTTCTTTTAAAGTACCTACGTTTTCCACATAACAAGGTAAGCGTGGTATGGCTAAGGGCGATATTGTGTACCTACGCTAGTTTTCTCTTTATTTTGCGGGTGAAGTAGTATGTACCTACGTTTCATTTTGTTTCGAACGGCTTGTGATTGTTAGCCTTAGGGAACAAACAAATCTCACCTGCAGTTTTCGTTAGCAGCAAACTTTTACAATGTTTCATTTTGGCTTCAGATTGAACAATACTTTGATTAACATTATAGATAACAGTGAGGAAAACAGCACATGTGTTTCGAAATCTTATTTCGCCATGTGTTGCACTTGGAACTCGTGTTTATAACAAACAACACCCGCTTCTCTGTGTATGCAAGTCTAGCCTTAACTGGATAGCACTTATTATTGTATCGTATTGGATCGCCAACTATGTAATCCCTTCCCAGTGAATAACCAAAATGCTATTTTATTTATCCAGCTGCAAGCAAATATCAGGATTGAAAAGGTTTTTTGTTACTACTCACTTTCCGAGTTAACAAATAAATCTCGAATAGCGCGTTCGTATTGCAGGCTATTTGCTTCCTCGCCTATCCAGTTGGTGTAGATACTATGTCTGGTGTAGTTGCACTTACAGAATTGGCACACGGCATAACATTTGGATTCAACATTTGTATTTGCGATAGAATTATTTGTAACATTATCTATGGGTGCAATTTACACAATTGTATTGTACGTCATACGTAATCTCAGTCTCAGAATTTTAATGCAGGTTACTACTTTACCAGTTTGAGCTCTGTAGCCTGGGGCAACAGCGCTGTGGCTCGACCGACGCTGGCTGTCGACATAAGCCCGAAACACAAACAAACACGGAACCTTACGTGTATAGAACTCTTTGATTGGTTTTGGTTTTACTTCTATTCTGTATTCCGAAATAAAGTCTTTAGACTCAATAATCACTACATAGTATAAATCAAAGTCGCTTTCCCTGTCCCTATATCCCTATGTATGCTTAAATCTTAAAACTACGCAACGAATTTTGTTGCGGTTTTTTTAAATAGATTGAGTGATTGAAGAGGAAAGTTTTTATGTATACCTAATATATGTGACGTCCCACGGGAACGCGGGTAAAACCGCGGGGGCCAGCTAGTTGCATATATAATATTGCATAATAAATATTCATTAAAATTCTGGCCTGCAGGGGCACAGCATAAGCCTTCTACAATAATCCCCAAGGGCATTGAATTTAACATTTCATTCTTGCAGCATTCCTTGCAATGTTTGTCTTCACTGAAATGTACTTTCATTTAAAGCTCCGGGGTTGGTACAAAAGTCAGAGTATTTAACCTGCACGCTCATGAATAAATTATATGAAACGCTTCTCTAAATGAATATGGACGGCTACGATCAAGGCACACGAGTGCCAGGAAATACTTTTAGGTACTAAAAACGCACACTGGCCTGTAACAAAAGAATAGTACGATATTACAAATAACAGACCCCTTTGCATGATGGGGATGTAGTTTTGTCAAAAATCTATGCTTTACTCGAACAATTGATATCGGATTTTCATTTTAGACCGAAGCACTAAATATTGACTTGGCTTGCATGTATTTGTGCTTAAAGATTGCTTCAGACAACGTAGATACCCTGCGTAGTAGGTATGTTGTGGCATTGTTTTTATTTACGTACGTACTGAGGAAAAGTAATATCTGTGCAAATAATTAATGTTCTCGTCGTTCATGTTTTTACACGATTTTTATTAGCTATACCTGTATGTTTCTAACCGACTCGCTTGGGCGCGATTTTGACTCACTTTAAACGGCCAGATTTCATTTCACCGATGACAATTCAATATTTTAAACAGCTAGACCCGTTATCCTTGCTAGGATAATCAGGATTAGCTATTTAACTAAAAATGATAAATACATAATAGTTTAAAAAACTAAATGTCAGATATGAGTAGAACGCTTTTTTACCATAAAATTATTATTTTTCTTATTTACACTATTCTTAATTCAAATTTATTTTCAATTTTTTTGTTGGATTTTCCATAAACGTGTTTTTATATTATTTATTTTTTAGTTAAACTGCTAATCCTGATTATCCTAGTAAGGATAACGGGTCTAACTGTTAAAAATATTGAATTGTCATCGGTCCTGGATAAATCGACAAAGTTTGAATGAAATCTGACCGTTTAATGTGGGTCAATATCGCGCCCAAAGGAGTCGGTTATAAACATACACAATACAAGTGCAGCTAATATAAAGCGTGTAAAAACACTCTTTTATAGAAATTAAAAGCAACTACAAAATAGAAAATAAATTTGTAGTAAAATGTATTTTATTGTAAAAAACTAGAGGCACCCCTCTAGTTTTTTAAGATATTATCAAAATGTTAATACTATCCTACTCATATCTGTCAATAAAATATTTATAACTATTGACACGATACACCCCACGCTATTTAGATAAAACATTTTTCCTTATTTACAGAATTATTAATTCAAATTTATTGAAATACATTTTCAATTTATTAGTTAGATTTTCTATAAAAGCCTGTTTTTTTTTACTATTATTTAATTAATACGAATATTAGTAAGTTCTCTTAAATTTGTGATTTTTCGTTATCGGGTTAATAATAGTTGTCACGTAAGCTTTTTGTCAATTAAAAACAATTTGTTTTCTATGTTTTAAAATATTGAATATAATATAAGCATAGAAAATTTTGTGTTCAAACTAAAAATGTACATATTAAATCGGGCATGTTGGATCGACAGACTTTATTGACGCTTTAATAATAGTTGCATATTCTGACACTCTCCTAGAAATCGCGACCTGTAAACGCCAATTTTCCTTACGGACTAATGCTTTTAACTTGTATTCTATTTAGAACCCTTGCCTTGTTGCAATATCCAAACTTACTGAATATATAAATGAGAAAAGCGTTGACGAAGAATAGGAAATAATACCTACTTATACCAAACATTCCATGCAGCGTAATATTAGTGCCTTGCGACACTTATTTTATGTTTTCCAAAAATGTATACATGTAATTATTTTTATTTGATAGCAAAGACTGTAATTACAAGCGTAGTTATAGTCATAATATCATCGCCTAACTCTGTTGCCTCAACTCAGCATATGCCGAATTTCTCTCTCTTTTTTACTGTCTTTTTTTTATTACTCTAATAAATTCAGCGGAAAAACAAACGCGAAATCAAATTTTCTGTGTATAATTTAGCAAACTGCTCTAACAAGTTGTCAACTGTCAATTGGCATAACTTTAAAAGAGAAAATATTTTATTACAAAGAAAGTATCAGCAGTTATCGGGATTCTGTAGTACAAGCTCTACTTAATTTGGAACTGGTTGGCTTCGTACCAATCACTTCGTACCAATCAGCTTTTATTGAAAAAGCTCGACGATTTTATTTTTCATGTCAATATTGTTTTTAAAAGCCCGGTTACAATATTAATAGTTCCTTTTTCAATTTCTCGTGGCTTAATTAAATGAAGTGCTTTTGCGATCTCGCCGCTGTTGGTTTTAATCCGATTTGCACGCGATACTGCTGCACAGAGATGAAAAGTTCCAATGCAATTAGCGTATTGAAATATTAAGCCCAGGATTTTCTGAAGTAAACAACTTGTATATAGTTATTGTAACAGTTCTGGTGGATTCTAGTTATCACTGGGTAAAGTTAAATACTCTACTAAAACCAGTAGATTTCAATAATGAATTTCTTATTCATTTGGCGTATTTAAATGTTAAGTTACGGATTTTCCGAAGTAAACTTCTTGTTTATAGTTGTTGTAACATTTCTGGTGGATTCTAGTTATCAGTGAAGTGTAAAGTTTTCGAAGTACATCTACTAAATCCACTAGGGTCAATACGAAAGTACGTATGCGTTTTGCGTATTTAATTTAAGTTACGGATTTTGTAAAGTAAACATCTCATTTAAAGTTGTGACAGTTCGGAGGGTGCTAGTTATCACATGTGTTATGTCAAGTTTTTGCAGAAGCGTCTACGTTCATGTTAGACGGATCTTCATAAACTTTGCGATAAGCCGGCTGTAGCCAAGGTCTACTTTCTCACTTTACCTTTGCAACTTAATGCAGCTAAGCCTTGCGGAGCATACGCGCATCTAGATCGTTATAACAATATATTCCTTTTAAAACTGACTCGGTTAACCCTATTCTTGGTTATGTAATAAAACTCTGTTGTAGCCTCAACCTTTAAATTCTCATTATAAATGTTGTTATACGATGATGAATGTAATAAAAGTTGTGTTTATTCTTTAGTATTATCTAATGGCTGTGGCTATAAAATGCTCCGCTGTTTATATTATATTATTTTTAGCGTTCCTACTTAACACCTCGGCATGAATCAATAGGGAGGCTAGGAGGTTAGACACATGATTAGGTAAATAATTGCGGGTGGTGCAAATAAAGGACTTCGGCATGCGCGTTCACATTTAAATTTGTGTTCACTAGGGTGATTACTGTTGGCACAATTTTAGGCCGATAAATAGACATACAGTCGGCCTGATGTTAATTGGTCACCGCCATCTATAGACATTTGCATCACCATTGTTGTCAATCCTGAAACATGTAGTTGATAAGCCTCATATGCCTGTTATTTTATCGGTCCCCATAACTTTGAGACAGAAACATACTGAAACAATTACTGCCTCACGGTGAGAATAGGCATATAGAGAGTACTCCTCCGGAAGAACTCGGCACGAAGAGATCTACTACAAAAATAATCATAAAATATTGAAATTGGAATGCGAGATAGATTTTACTCAGAATATCGATCAATAGATCCAAGAGATGCATTCCTTTTTATCTGAGATAGGAAGATGCCCAGGTGTACCTAATTCAATATTCCGATCATTTGCCACATTAGTACCTATAGCTCGGGGGACTCTGGGTACCTCTCAGATTATAAATGTAATATATTTCATGTAACAACGGAAAGGCAAATTAAAAATATTAATCAGTTACCAGCGATAATGTTATCAAGGAGATTAGCCACCTAGGTATTTTATTTATTAGTATACAAAGCTTATTACAATACCAGTTATACAGGATGCATCGAGGTTAATAATATCATTTTTATGACTTTGAAAAATCAAAACTGCATTCATTACTTTCTGAAGTATAAAATTTTGCTCCGGAAGCAGAATAATAAATATACAAAATGCTACCTTCTATTTGCCTTTTTGATGGTTCAAATTGCTCTATCAAAGAAATTGATAGCTCCTGGAACAAAAAATATTATTAAGCTCACCTAGACGGCACATATTTTGTACAATATGACCTACAATCGATACAGTGTGCTCCAGGCTCATAGTGTAATAATATGCTAGATAATTGCACTGTAATAAATTTTGTAGCAGAATGAAGTAATGTTCCGAAAGTGCTGTACTAGCGGTATAATGTTCAACTGAAAATTGGACAAGTTAGGTTATCTTTCGTGACTGAACAGATGCTTCAAAACCTAAATTTTTAGGAACAATTGTTTTAAAATCTGAATTTTAAACCTCTATTCAATACGAAACAATTCCTGTCATGAAGCTATGAAACTGCATATTTTAATAAAAACTTCAGCCTCGCCACTTTGTCCACGTTCCCAGAATAGTATCCTATGTCCATCGCCGGGTTCCAATATTAATTAAAATGGAAGCCGTAAATACACAACGAACAGATTTACTTTTCCATTTATAAAATTACCACTAGGACGCAACAACAATTGGAGCTACAATGCTATAACAGGCGGATGGATAAATATGATAAACTGTGTTCCTCACGATGCAAATCTACGATGCAAATCATATTATACTGCCTTCATTGTGTCTGAACTATTATTGTTGCATTTCATCCAATAAAAGTTGTGAGGAAGCGAGACGTTCCCGCCAATCATTCTATTACTAGTGATTGAAGAGTCATATATTCACAATCGCACAGCAAGTACTTAATTTAAACTACTTGCAGAACATTCGCTCATGCTACATTTTCGCTATGATTGCCTTCACCGAAAGTTGTTGAGAGGTCTTCGCTTTCCTATAAATTCTGCGTCAAAGTTTTTCATCGAAATTATTCAGAGCTAATTTTGATATTACTTCGAATTACCGGTATAATGTTTGTGTGAAGTATTTTATGAGTAGAAATGAAGTGAGTGCCGAGTTGGTGGATTTGAGACGAAGGGATCAATGGAAGAAACGTATTACGCCCACTCATTTTTTTTCATACCGTTCGAGCTTTTCAGATTATGTCGACTTAATTTTGGTATTACAATGAATGAATAAATAAAGTATAGTGGAATATACATATAAAATATTCTTTATTGTTTATTGAACAAATCTTGTATACGTTTTACAACAAGAACCTGCTGTTGGTTGGCTTTTTTCCCCATTAATTATTTTCTTGGGCAGGCAGGTGGTGTTTGCGTGTCCATGGCGCATTTAACCTTCGGTGTAATTTCCGCGATAAACGTATAACCCCATTTGGAATGGACCGAATAGTGCGGTGCATTTATAATGTTTAGTTACGTAATACTAGCGAACTTGCTCGCGGGTGTGCACGTACGTATCGATTTCGTTTTCTACAATCCTAAGAGCTAGTGGGTATAAGTGATGGTTAGCCTGAGCAGCTAACTTAACAAAAGCATGTTTGTTGGTCGACTCAAAACTTAGTAAACTTTACTTTAAAATATTGACTAAAGCTGCCTGCGTATATCCTATAAACTCGGTTTTTTGTTATTTTAACAAGGGAGTCCGAGTTTGTTTCCATTTGCAATTATAGATTAAATCGAAGAACGGTTAGAAATATTTGAAGTCAATGACTAACCGTACAAAAATTCGATCCCACACAACACTAGCTTTTGTTAGTACAAAGACACTTATCGATAACAATCTTGTCTAGCGAGGCAGATTCGTCTGTTGGCTGCGCAAAATTACATTTTTGTCGCAGGTTACTTATGGAGGCGTGTTTACCCGCAGCATGCTCTAAAGGCAAACCAATACAATAATTTTTAGGTGTTCGTTACATAATATTTCTTAGCGTTTCATTATTACTGTGTAGGTAAACTTGGGCTACCAGGAAAATATGTATTAGCTATGGGAATTGCTAATGGACCTTTGTTCTTTGCATTAATCATAGACAGACAGGTGGCTCCCGCTCCTATTTTCGGATACCTACTTCACGTTTTATGATCCAATCATTTGATAAAAAGATCTTTATGATCTTGCAATATGATTACAATTTTGAAAAATCTTTTCTTATAGCTATCCAAATTGAAGACCGCGCCAAGTTGCAAATTTCGGATGTATGTGGATTGACAGTAATGCAACAACTTTATATTTTTCAAAGGTCAACACTATACCTAAATTAGACTATTTCAGTTCTCTTAACTTTTATATATCATATAATAAATCAAATGGAAGGGGAAAATTTCATCATCAACATTAAGTATTTTGGCCCTGTGAAAGACCTTGCGTGTACAAATAATGATATTCGTACACCCCTTTCGCATTAGTTACTGTTAATACAGTTTATTAAATTCATGTTTACGGTTTTTTATTGTTAAATAAAATACCCCTTCGCGTCATTATCCCCGAAGAGGTAAGCAGAGGTGTTTAGAACTGAGACCCACATTTTACAAAATACGTATATTTTAATATATGAAGTCTGAGCATTATAACGATTAGGGTAATCTTTTTCAACAAAAAATCGCCTGTTATACCTTGTCTAGTTCGGGAATTGATCTCTGGTCCTCCAAAATCTATCCGACCTTATATTAAATTGTCACGGAGGCCCCAAATTATGTTTAAAAATATACACATCATAACCTATGCTGGCATTTTGCTTTCGAGAAATACCCCAGGGTGCGCTAATTAATACACAAGCTACGTCCCACGGTTTCAAACACGTTCCCGAGGGGTCTTACGTTTTTCCGGGCTATAAACATATTTTATATCACTCGGGAAATGTGTAGCTTTCGATCAGTGAAAGCATTTTTATAATGGAATGATTACTTCCAGAAATTACTCTCCAACAAGCAAACAAATAAACAAACAAATGTTACTACTTTATAATGTTAGTGAATATTATTTGCCCAGGTCGCAATGACCCGATCGGTTAGTCACCTAGTATTGATACCGAGCGAATACTATAAATAAAACGAACTACTTCAATACTTTTCCTGATTGTCCGAAGCGTGTCTCGATTGTGACTGCGTATATAAAATAAATGAAAAGATGCTCTTGCCGGGCGAACACGTGCGTGTGCAATTGAACAACGTTTCAAGATGTGACGACTCCAAATAATTATTTTAAGGCTTGAGCAAACACTAAAAATAAACGGCAGTGTGATGTCATGAATAGTGTTACGTATCGAGCCGCCACGCATCCGAGTATGACATCAGTTTCTGTTCGCCACTACGAATATCATCTGTTCAGCCGCTGAATTATTATATTACTGTTCCCACGAGTCGTGATTCAGAACATTTTTTATAGACCATGAAACTATTGCTTCTTTTTATGCAGAATAATCATTGACATTATTATCATAACATAGTAACTAGGTAGCTATTTACATTTGCTCGGATTTGCTCGTTGTTCTATGATAACGTTTTAAGGACAGGTTTAAGAAGCGTTCACACCGCCGACACATTCGACGTAAGTAGGATTTTAAGTAGGTAGGTCCAGTCTGTCATTGTCATTATGAACGTTAGTCCCTTTTCAGAATAATGCATTCCGTAACTATTATATCCTCAGAAAAAACTGTATATGGGAATGGATAAGAATCATTTGGCATTGAACAGAATAACCCATTGTTATTCGTACCTTTGATTGCAAATGATCGCGTGTGTGTGATGATAGAGTAATTGATAATAGAGATTCAAATACGTCAACACAACGAACCGGATGGAACGCACGTCGTGTTTCTTAACATGTTTTGTTTTCATACGCCTATCAATGTCACCGACATCCTCGGCGCGCCGACCGCTTTGTTCAATGAGTCAATCATTGTAAACCTCCTACCGATTACAGTGTCCGTGATTTTGCGACGGCAAATTGCACTAGGTGGGGCTCTATAGGCGTATACCTACCTACATAACATGGCATGCGGGCTCCCGAGCGATAGACGTGACGAAGGTTAAGCGTTCCAGTTAAATAGTCTATATCTAGGCATTGCGATTCGCATTCATGATAATCGGGGTAATGATAAACGCGTGAAGTCGTCGTTGCGCGTCCTACCCTGGACCGGGGCCAGCCCACTCAGACACCGAGAACCACTGTGACTCTTTCATGACGCCGCATATTTTTAACGTAACAAACAGCGCAGACACACTCCCGAGTGCCAAATGTAAAGTTCACTAACATAAATTTGGCAAGAGCGGCTATTTACGCGAACTGTCTATGCTTCGAGCGGGTAATCGCGGAACACGTAGAATCGTAGATACTGTAGTATCACGCGTGGGTGGACAGATCATCAAATTAAATTCTGAGCACCTGCATTGTTGGACCAAGACGCCTACGACTTGCAAAGATAGAGAAATATGTAACACGAAACCTATATTTCACATGTCACACATTACATTCGAAGTATTAATTGGCTATATCTGAAATCCTGGAAACCTTTTACGTAACTATACTTAAATGCTTAGTTCTGGGAACACATTTCAGTTGGTCAGCACGGTAGGCAAAAGGTGATATTACATAATAGACTATAACTGGAAACAGAGGGCGCAGTGATAAATTTAAATTGAATAATAACTATTAAAAAGAAATGAAACTATATTTTATTTTGGAAATCCGGTAGCTAACTACACGGATAAATACAGTGAGATTGAAAAACTATTAACAAACATGGATCCAAATTCGAAGTAATTTTTAGGCTTCCGTATCCATAGGGTGCTAACAGGGCCGTTTGTCCATCCGCCCATCACATGATTGTATCTTCTGAACTGTAATAGGTACACTTGAAATTTTCGGAGAGTGGCGGCTATAACAATAAACAATTATAAAAAAGTAAATTAATAATATTTTTGTTCAAAATAAATAATTCGTGTTACTTATCGGCGTTTTTTAAATTATTTTGCGATTCTGGGACGGAGTTGGCCGCTATTTTTATAACCATAATAAGACACAAATAAAGGTTACGCTCTATTTCGCAAATCTGCTAGAACGGATTATAAATATTAAATTCAAACGAACGGATATTATGCGCAGATTTCGTATTTTACCTCAATTTCAACTGCATACCTCAAATTTGCACAGGGATAGCTAATAGAGTGGGGGACTTGGTTACTTTTCATCCAGGGAACGCGGGTGAAATCTATTACTTACTAAAAATATTATTAAATCAAATGATTGTATTAATTACAATATTCGTAATTTAAAAAAAAAATAAGAAAAAGCTCATTCCCGACGCTCAACTCAAAAATTTCATAAGTTCTTGAATTTGAAAATTTTACTGTATATAGATATTCACTAATCTACAGAAATGTCCAAGGTAGCAGGCACACGAAGCTTTGAATGGATCTGGCCCTCATGTAAAGCTGCTTGAAAGCTCAAGCTCATTGCAGGATAGTAGAACTAAAATCTCGGTCGCGGCATTCGACGTCACTACCAAAGATATGTTATTCCTAATATCACCTTATAATATTTTTCAAGATATCGTAATATACCGTATTGAGGACAATAAAGCGATAAATCGGAAACCATAAAAATCTATGCTTCGGATGTAAATAGCTACTTATAAAGCAAAAAAATAACTTCGCTCGCGATCCGCTGAAAGCTCTAGCTCATTGTAGGATTAGCCTTTATTCAATATTTTGTATTGCCTCTTAACATTATTTCCTTTCATATTCAGTCGTGCTTGCAAGCCGTTTTTTATTCTTTCTTTTGCCTTGGTCGAGTAATATAAATCGTTGATAAGGACTTGAGGTCCGGGATTTGATTTTTAGGTCCGGCAAGATAAAGTTGACTTATATAAAAATGATACTGGTAAATCATTACTAGTATCATAGAGCGATAGCGAATGGCACGTGACTCAGGGAATAACATCAAAGGTGTAATGTGGGTGTACTTTTCAATTGAAAGGAAAATAATATACCGCCGAAGGCTTTTACGCCCTCACGCAGACAAATGAGTGTAGCAAAACACACTACTGATATGACATAATGGCGAAAAACGATTTCAATTTTAATGACGTCTGTTATAGGGTATTATTACAATTTTAAGAAAAAGATATTACGCATATCTGTATTAGGTATTATATGGCATCAATCATTGTAGGTGAAAACCTACAACGGAAGAAATTCCGTTGTTGCGAAATATCGTATTTACATTTCCGAGAAATATGCTCCTTGCAAGTTGGAGCTCATATAGGCCACTTTAGTAACTTTTCTTCTCGCTCGCTTTACGTAACCGTGTGTAAACTAGAGTACGTTGAGGATACCGGGATAACAAGCTCAAGAATTTATACGTGTAGTTGTCACGTACATTAATCTTCAAATAGAGATATGCATAACTGTCTATAGCTGTATTGAAGATATCTATCTTCATCTTCCACATGTGTTCTCCTTCCAAATCACGTGCACAGATCTGATTTAGAACAAACTAATTTAAGCTATTGTGTGTGTTAATTTTGTTGCAAGTCGTATCTATATTTTGAGATCCGATGACCTATGTGTTTATCTGGGATGTACTGTTAAGCGTATCCTGATTTTTAAAGAGTTACATTGTGTTACACTACCCGATACCTATAGAGATTAAACGGTAAGGCAAAATACATTTTCAATTGTCTGGCTTGCAATATTCAATATTGACGGGCCGGTTAACCTTGTTCTGAGATACACTGACAGCCGCGCCACAAATGTATTGAAAATGAAAATACGAGAGAACTGAAACGTTGAAATAGTGCAGTGTTCACAGAATTCATATTATCTGGATGGATTTTCAGGTTGAAAATAAATTTACATTATGTTTTAAAATGATTTCACAGTTTTCGTTTCATACGTAATTCAACGAATAAATATTTCTGTAAATTAATTAATTAAATATTAAGTAAACGAGTTCGTGCCATGGAAACCAGATTACTGTTATACTACTTTTTCAAATACATTCATATTAACACCCAGACATAAAACAAATAGACATATTCATACACACATATGTTGTTTTGGGTGGGAATAGAACCCACGACCTGTGGTGTGGCAGTCAGGGTACCTAACCAAGTCAACTGGCCCCTCGACACACTACTTCACCTTCCTAAGGGGTTGTTTAAGAGGTAAAAAAAAAGATGTCCCAGCTTCCACTGTAGCTCTCTGGCATTATTCATAAAAATCGGATAGGTGACTTAGCCAATAACAACTTTTTTACTTAGAAAACTTTTACCATCAGACATCGGTGTCAAAAATTTATATATAGAAATGTTTCCTATTTCACAGAAATATGCGTTTATATTTATACACGAATGCATAATAGGTTTCAACTGTAACTGATCTTTAAGCGTACAATAAAGTGAATCAAGTCTTGTACATTTTGGTAGAGGAGTAAACAATATATTTTCTCCTATAACTCTTGGGCAACCGCGGAGGAACAAAGACGAAGAGATTGTACCGGTACCGGAAGACGAATACGTGCTAAATGTGTATTCTTGATAGCGAAGAAAAACATTTAAGAACAAAAATGCCATATTATACACCTACGACAATATATACATAATATTAACGAAGAGATTTATCATAACATTCATAAAATACACTTATGCAATAATCAAGGTCGGCGCTTTTTAACATTTCATTTAATTTATTTTTCATTTCATAAAAGTTAATTCATTTTCAATATGTATTCAATTTATAGTCGCAATAAATCCTGTTGTAGATTTAATTACCGTATATTGCTGTGTCGTCAGCGTATAATATACTAACTACAGTTCCGCGTTTCACCCGCGCTATCGACGGATCTAATGTACCTTAACATTTGTAACATAGCTCTGGTCACTCGGGTATAGTGTAGCGGACTATCTGTGACTAAGTGATTGTTTTAAGTAGTCCCAGTGGTTCCAGAGATTACCCTCCACATGCACATAAACTCAGAAAACTCGCACTCTCTCTTTATAAAGTTGGTTTGGTTGGTACGTATGATAACTTTGTTGAACTACGTACATATATAATGTAAGTACTACGTAAATAGATAGAAAGTCGCTAGGGAGTCTTGTGGGGTAACTCGACCGTAGAATTGGTAGAACCAACCGACTACGATAACTATAAAACTTAGTCCATCTTAGAAAACTGCTATGGCCACCAGCCTCCGTGAGCTGTTTTAAGATTTTCCATTCGAATTTCGATACCACACTGCACCCTCTCTAGGGGGTTTTGAGAGGTGAAAAGTAAGGCGTCCCCTCCCCCTCGGGCTCTCTGCCAATTTTCATAAAAATCAGCTAGGTGGCTTAGCCGCGAAGGTCAACAGACTGACTCACTTTCGCTTTAACAATATTTATATGGATTACAAAGTATTCAGGAATTTCAATTCATCAAAAAAATATCATATAGGTATCACTCATACCTAGAGGCATATCAACAGTGTTTTGTTGTTACGCGGTCGTTTGTTACCTTAGGTTGCATTTGTCAAGATCATTAGTCGCCCATAATCCAGATTGAATCTACGTCCTTGTGTGCATCTATTTAAAATAACTGCGACAATGTTACTACTAGGTATATATGTAATTATAAATTCCCTTTGTATACAGGGTCGCCAGGTGATGTGTCAGATCTTAACCCGGATTATCCGGATTTAGATAAAATTGCAGTCAAGATGTGCTAAAGCGACGAATATCTGAAAATCTAGCATAATTTAAAAAATATAGTAATGTTACGCCTTATTACGGATGCACTGATGCTATAGACAGAGCTGCGACAAGACCTTGGTCCGTATTCTGCAATGGAAATCGTCCACGGTCTATTCAAGCTATTCATTTAAAATGTTCTCCCTCGAATCTCGTACTCACATTCGGTAGCCCTGACTGCACCATATACATATACAATTCAACAGTAAGATTGTAATCCCTCGCATGCTTAGTATGATAATAAAGTAATCGATATGCGAGAATGTGCGTGTATTTAATATTAGTTACATGTAGTACACATTTATCAAGCCTCGAGTTCTATATCAGGCATACCGGATGATTCTAAGGAAATTATCGATTTAATGCTACATACCTTTATTGAAACGCCATTTTTACCCGTCTGTGGGAATGGCAGGATGCGTTACTGTATTTGACAGGATATATTATTTAAATCTCATCCGATGTGAGGCTAGCCAATATTATTCATCAAACAAATGTTTTTAACAATTTCTACGGTGTCGGAGAATTACAATTTGAACTAATTTTTATGTCAGTTACAGTGCGAGTTCAAAATTGGTACCAGTCGAACTTTTTAATTTTCTCCACTGCAACTGACATTCAATTTCGCTGAAAGCAACGTGACGTTTTAATTGGTTAACTACACACAATTTAACTATTTTTATTTGGAAATATCTAATGTAGGTCAACATAGATTTCAGAGTAAAAGCTTATTTCAGTAAGCCTTTTTACGTGACTACAATGCAACAAAAAAAAATATTATTATTTCTGTGTAACATCCTCGGGATTTGTCACCTCTTCTTTAGGATTGAGTTTGACAGAAGCCACAACTGGAGATACGAGTGACTTTTTACAGAAATAATGGTTCCTATGATTGAAGAGTGACATTATTATATTTATATAATTTTCATTCCATGGTTCAAACGTGTCACCATAACAATAGATTCAGAAATGTAAGTGATCTAATCCTCGGTCACATAATTTTATCCACGAAGACTTGGTCGGAAGTGTCATGAATCGTTCTAATTGGCAATCCTTGATATGTTTTGTTGGCAGACGCACAAGTCGCTATGCATACTGAGTGCCCCATTTCAACCATTGAATAAAAACTTTCTTTTTAATTTCATCATACTCATGTTTCACATTAGGCGGAGTCAAAGTTATAATTGCAGATTGGTGTTCGGAGGTTCTTTTGAACAACTAACCGGTTATCAAGATTTCCCGTGAAATCTACTGTATACCACCAATATAGAGCATGAATAAAATAAAAACATTACAAAGTTTTTATCATAAACTACCGCCGCTGTTCCCGCATCCATAACAAGGTGCCTTTTTATTATTTTTATCAGAAACCTTACCGGGCTCGCGCACACAGCATCTCTTCAAAATGTCATAGCTGCCGGATAAATGGCATAAGATCTCATACATGACGATCAAATAAACAAACATTCATTTATATGTATTAGATGCGCAACCTCAATTGTAAATGGGGTTTTGTGCTCCCGAGAATAGCCGCTACTACTTTTAGTCGTAGCGGATCTACATTTTAAAACTTGAACTTTTTAATTATAAATGAAAAGCACATACAAGCAAAAATTTTAATAAAATTATTTCTATTTTCCTAACACAGAAACTGAAGTTTCGAAGTGAAGTTTATCTTAGTATATTAATAAGTAATATAATTAGAAAACATCGAACTTTCCTTCAAAGTTTTTGTTTGTTGATTGCAGCGGTCGCCCCCGCATTTATGATTAAATATTTGATGGAGGTTATATTACTTAGTACATTTTTATTTTGCACTTCCTTAAAATAGTCCACTTATGGTTATGGCCACCCTGTGACCAAGAAATTGGTAGGAGAGGTATGTTGGTTGTAGGTGGTTGAGGTGTGTAGGTTGTCCTCTATTCATGCAGCACTTAGGCCTAACAAACACTTGGGTTCAATCACGAAATCTCTAGATGTGATAGTGCGGTTGAAAGGTAATACTGAATGCTTTATGTTTCTACCTAGATATAAGTTAATGGATACTCTTTTGTTGTAATCGATAAATTGAAAATCAAACTGAAAGTCTCATACAGTTATGGCCTAAGGTGAGCCGAGAGAATAACGAAAGTAGACCGTAGTAGTGAGGAACTATCTAATAAGAGTTACCTTTAAATTCTATCACAGATAAACTGACAGAGAAAGGGCTGCGCAGTCACGACTCGTTAACTTGATAACGGCATGACAAAGAAAGTTCTTAAGATAGTGGAGGGTATAATGGGATGAGGACCCCACAGTGAACTGGACATAGACTATATAAATGTCCAAACTTAATCGCAGCGACAGGCTACACAACATTGGACTTATCGTGGCGACGAAAAATTTTCAAGGCCGATCCCAGATGAAATAGGGTGAAGTCAGAATAATAATGATGATGATTAGAGGTTAAATGAAATGAAATATTTTATTCAAACAGGCCTTCATAGGCACTTATGAATGGCCAGACTCTATCACCGGTTCGGAAGGTTGCATTTACTGAGAAGAGCCGGCAATAAACTCAGCAATCACTCTTTTCAAAATAAGATCTTGTACATAAATATGTGTCCTGCTGAAGCGAGCGCTACACCCAAGCATTGTCGTCATTAAAATAATCATTTGTGTTGTAGAAAGCCTTTTGTACTAAAACAGTCTTAATTCTTTCCTTAAATTTTTGATAAGGGAAATTTAAAATTTCAGCAGGGATTTTATTATAGATGCGTGCACTAAGTCCTAAAAATGAGCCTTGCACTTTTTGCAGTCTATATGCAGAAGTGACAAGTTTATCCTTATTTCTAGTATTGCTGGAGTGCATATCACTCTTTTTGACATATAGACTAATATTTTGATGTACAAATATTATGTTTGCATAAATATACTGCGATGCAACTGTGAGGATATCAATTTCTTTAAACTTTTCTCTGAGGGAAGCTCGAGAGCTCAAATTATAAATTGCTCGATGTGCTCTTTTTTGCAAAATAAAAATTGTTTCTATATCAACAGCTTTACCCCAAAGCAAAACGCCGTAGGTCATAAGACTGTGAAAAATAATGTAATCTAGCCGTATCGACAAGCTCATTTTCCCGCAAGACATAATATTTGTGTCCCCCATTGAAGTTTTGAGTCTAAAGTAATAAACCTAAGAAGTCTAAGTCCAAGTCCCAAGAAAACTGTTGACTCAACAAGGCTAAGAGCTTCATTGTCTAACATTAAACTACAGCCTAGTTTTTTAACATTGGGTAATGCAAATTTAATACATTTAGTTTTTCTTGCATTTAAAACAAGATTATTAACAGTAAACCAATTTAATACCTGGGCTCATCGTCATAATTGTATTTCAGTCTATCAATACCAAAAATCAGTGAGGTATCGTCAGCAAACAGTACAATTCCACAGGTATTTCTTACGCTACGGAGCTACGGAGAGGTTGTCGTAAAATATTACCAATGCTGAGATTTGTTTTTTATTGCTATTTGGAATTGGTATTTGTACCCTGGTATAACTCATAGAATACTTCTTTCCCAAGAAGTCATTGAGACTTTCGGCGACGCCGGTTAAACCGTGGCGTGATTGTTGTGTAAATATAATTTAAATTGTCAGATGTTTAAACGAATTTTCCGCATGAATAAACAATCGTACTGCACGGAAAGTTGAAATAAGTTCTCGGAGTGTTCAAAACAATTATACAACTCGTAGAATAGAGTGAACAATTTGTGAGAAAAGCGCCGTGCAGTCTGCTGCATTGATGCCTCAATTCCAACAATTTTTCAACCCGTACATAGAGAAATACTTATGTGAAAAGATCTGTTTCGAGAACACAATTATTGTAATCTCAACTGGTAGGGGCACGATACCGTATGCATCTCTTATCTATTCACGATTCTGCAATATGGACCAAATTCAATATGATTTCCTGTCTTCAGTATGACTAAACAACTTTATTTAGTCGCTACGATGAATAACATAACACGAGAAATCAATCTATCTCCTATAATAAAACTGTAGAGGCGTGGTGCCAGTACCTTGAAAATATTTTACAAAATTGTTGCTGATTGCAGTTGATGAAGGATGTGAGCGTAACAGAAAACAATAGACCATTTTTGAAAACTTTGTCTGTCTCTTTGAACACGCTTGTAACCGTAACTATTAGATAAATTTAAATGGGTCTATCATTGAAAAGTGGAACGTAGCATGGGGAACATAAAGGTTTTATTTCATTAAAATCGATTCGGGAAAAGATACCTTAATATAAAGTTATCGCAAGTACGATGTCGTAGGCACAGCTAGTTTTAAATTTAAAATTATAAGGAATGATGGGCTCTTCTAACGCCTTCCTTAGCTTAGGTTCTTCCTAACCTAACCTAACGTAACCTTTGTATTAACGCGTTACTGAGGGTTGGTACCTTTTCTTGAGATAAAACGTATCCTTTATATTATTCCAAGGCATGCTATATCTATGTGCCAATCCAAATCCGTTCGTTAGTTTTTGCGTGAAAGTGTAACAAGCTTATAAAAAATACTGTAAAATCCATACATCCACGCTTTCATCCGTGTTCCCGAGATATTTAACATTGTCCGGAGATAAAAAGTCATATACGAGTGTAAATCCAGATTATAAACTATTGTCGACCAAGTTTAATCAAAATCCGTTCGGTAGTTTTTCAGCGAAAGAGTAACAAATATCCAAAAATTCGTACATCCACATTCATGGACTTTTGGATTAATACTATTAGTAGGATTGGATTTAGGTAAAAAAAGGATAGAACAGGATGAGGTGAGATAAAACCAACTGGATACTAAATATGAAACACATTTGAATTTCAATAATCCCTAAAAAGCACCTTATTCAAATGTTGTTCAAAACATTGTTTTGAAAACACTATCAGTCAGCATATGTCCTAAAATCTTTAGTAAAAATAACTTAATGACCGAATCATTTTTACGACAGCTAAATAACAATATTATATAAAGGTAATTTGAGTAATTGTATTACTTATGTTTGGACGGTTACTTTGTTTACATAAGGACGTTTTGTGAAAACAAAAAGGGAATGTGAAATTAATAAACTGTAACGTTTTACCAATATGGTACGACGCAACGCCTAAGATGCAACTTCTTCTTTCATTTCTTGTCGCAGCTACTTATTTGAACAACTAGGTGCAACTTAAAATTTGACCCAGTTACAGAACTTTCAAGCCCGCATCTTTTAAAAAAAAATACGTTCGTTGTTCAAAGTGTAGAAACCTGAAAGAGGCACCCTTACTATAGCAAATAAATATCATGTCAATATAATCAATGTCATAAAATCGGATTTTATTTAGACATTAACATTTATGGCATAGTTTTGTTTTACTTATGGCCAATTTGTACAAATATTTACCGTACTTGTAAGAAAAAAGATTTCGCAATGTTATTATTTTATTAAATTTCTTCTGAAATTTCGAGAAAATACGTTCTCAATTCGGAGAAATTAATCTCGAGTAATCCTCTTGTGCGAGCTTAACAAGAAATCCCAGTTTTATGGTGTGGGATGTCTTAACTACAGTTCTCGATGAGTGTTTAGTAACAAAGAATATATTGTTTAATTGAGTTTTCTTCAAAGTATTTACCTTGTAAGGAAAAGTATTTGCGATGTATTTATTTTATTAAATTCCTCTGAAATATTAATTCGTAGAAATTGATTTCCAGGATTCCTCCGTGCGTTTAACTAGAATTCCCTAATGTTTTGTTGTGGAAAGTTAACTACAGTCCTCGATGAGTGTAGGGTTAGAAATATATTTCTATAGTTGATTTGTCATAAAGGTGGTCAAATAAAAACTAACAAAATGTATTTCAAAGGTAAACAGGCGAACCATATAACAATTGTCTGTACGAGGTTGACCATGTTACACACTACCTACCGGTCATGACTATTCGTGAGTCGTGACGTCTCACGGCGATAAGATAGCGCCGCGCTCTGTTTATTCATGACGTAGGTGTCTATAAGAAAAAAAAAACCTAAGGTTTCTGGCGTGTCTGCTTTGACATATAAATGTTTCTTTATTTAGAGGTGACGTATTCAGTATAAATAGCAAGTTAAAAAAAGCGTATTAAAAAGATACAGCCTGGTAAAAGTTTCGTCGGGCACTCTTTGAATATTTTCATATTACATTTTATAGGATTTCTCCTATAAAACCGTGCTACCTCGAAGTATTTCAAAAACATTTTCAATTGTTATTGTTATTTTTTGCTCCAAGTGTGATTGTAAATAAACCCACTTTGTATACAAACTTAAATTAACAAACGAAAAATTATGCCTTCATTGCAATGTGTTCAATTACAAAATGTTTACAGCTGAAACGATAAATCTTCTATAGGATAAATAATAACGAAACTGGATTACATGATTTATCATAACTATTTATTATTTATTGAGGAATATGCTCACTTTATTTCACAACATAGCAATTAATAAAATTCGTCAAATTGAGATTGCTGTATGATTTAATTATAGTTTGATTTCGACGTTTCATACGTTGACGCCCCTTTACACCCATATTATAACAAGGCATACAATCAACAATTGTTAAATTATTGTAATAATATAGAAACTCCGATATTTTATGACATAACATTTCTGATATGTCTTTCATTATACACACATCAAAAAACATTCCCGTTCACTTGGAAAAACTTTCTTTAACCTTCTAGCATTTGTTCATGGATTAAAAATAATATTTATTTCAAATGGATACAATATCTTAAGCTTTCCACACACTGAATTTCATACTCGCCGAAATTCAATTGTAAATGAAATTGCACTAGCTGTAGTCGTCTCGAACGCCGAAAAGTCTTTGTTTATACACCTACCGAAACACACCGAACTCAAAATATTGTTTATCCGCTAGCATTAAGCATTATATTTTATTTCCAAGAAATACAAAATGTATTTCCTTTTTTTAAAGTTGTACCACGCGCCGCGATCCGCTATTAATATATAATGTTACTCGCGTAATTATGTAATTCGATTCGCTGCAATGTTGGTTATCTTTAATTTTTATTCAATGTTTCAGATGGCTTTAAGTAAGTATTTTTTCCTGAGCCGATAATAATTTGTCGTTTAATTATTAATTTACTCAATTACTTAGACTATGTTATAAATAAATATCTTTTTTTATTTATACAATGAGCAATTTATTGAGTCTGCTTCTAAACTAAAATATAGATAACTAAGAAGGGCAATAATATCCACGGATCTAAATACCTACGACTGTAATTATTTTGTCTAAACTAATATTATACAGAGGAACGATTTGTATGTAGGTATGTTTGTTAATCTTTCACGCAATAACTACTACACGGATATGGATGAAACTTGGCACATAGATAGAGCGTCTCCTCGAATAACATACAGGGTACTTTTTATTCCGGGAAAATGTGATATCTTTCGGGAACGCGAGTAAAACCGCGGGGGATAGCTATATCTAATAACTGGACTTTTAATAAAGGAAAGTATTTCCAGGAAACCTGCAACGATTGCTAACTATCATAGATTGTGATTTGACTAAGGAAGTAAGAAACTTAGAGTTATCGGATTTTGTTTAATTGCAGATGATTTTCAAATATCATTGGCCCTTATATTTCTTTACAGATAATACCACAAACTGTAACCTCCATCGTGATTATAAATATTGGTTTAAACACTTCACAAAAATATATATCTTCACATAACAATAAAATATTACACACAAGGTTGTTTTTAACGTGTGACGCAAATTGTGATAGTTACATATGAGAAGTACTTATAGAATGGTTACTATTTCGAGGATACAGAGACCGTTGTCAGAGCAAGAGTAAATAGGTATACTATACTTATTCAATAGCATATAAAGGAGCGAGGCTTTTAACGTAGTTATCAAAGAAAATGGATAATTGACGTATATTATTTTTATGTATTGAGAAGCTGTCGTTTCTCATATTTCTACTCTTCCCTCTTAAAAGCATCTGAACAAAAAGGCTTAAGTAGTTAAGTTTTTGTTCATAACCTGTCACATCTTGAAAAGACTGTCGTCTGTTCGAGGCTTCAGCTTGTCAAGTACTGAATAGATACATTAACTTTGTCTCTTTGTTCCAACGAGACGTAAAAGGCGGAGCGTATCACAGTCTATCGGGATTAAAACCTGCATATGAACATTTCTAAGGAATCATTAAATTTATAACGCTATTGTTACAGCATGTTTTTCTTGTAAATTGATTTATAATTACGGATATACGGCCTATTATACCCAAATGCTTCGAAATGCAAATAAATAATTCAGAATTAATGATTTATGTCAACCGTCATTGGATTTAACCAAATATAATTACTTAATTAGTACAAAGCTGGTGTCGATTATTCTGAAAGTTTTTACAGGATGATTCCCATCACCGACCTTACACAAAATATGAAACTCACTTGGCATGTGTGAGTGTGACCACATTATTTTTTAGAAAATAACGCTAGGAGATTCCTATTTTTATTGTCCAGATTCTATCAGTAGTATTTTATTAATCCAACATTTCAGTAAGTATATGTAAAATAAATGTTACTGAATTGAAACTGTTGGGTAAACTATTGTAAACTGCATGCCTTTTTATTCAAAACGAAAATGCAGGACTGAATAGCTAAAACTCCGCTCCGTCTATTCAATTTGTCACGAGACGTTCCGTTCATACGGAAGAGCGGGAAGGATGCCGCTATGTTTATGAATACAAGCGAAGCAAATTACGGTTAGTGAGTTCTTTTTTAAATAAATGCGTGTGTTGTTTTAAAATAAATATTGAACATCCTGGAATATTCTTAACCAAGCAGTGCTTGGTCTTTATCAACTCTTGCAATCCAATTAAGACTGCCCTGAAAGCTTTTTGTGTCAAAAGTTTTGAGAATGTATGAAGAAAACAAACCAGTGGTAAATTTATTTTAAATATATATTTGTTATAAAGGATCTACCATAGATTTTCTTTTCCATCACATGCTTGTTTTATCGCCCTATACTTCTTTTAAAAAACAAGCTTCTATAGACGTTTCTAATTCAGGTATTCACCAAATCTGACGAGACTTCACCGTTGCCATCCCGTTTTTTTCTTCCCACGCCTGCCCTATTTCCATTTTAAGTAGTATTCCTGGCATTCACCTCTCTCTATAGCTTCTATATTAATCTCTCTTTACGATACATAACATATCCCATACCAACTTTTCTATCCCTTGGGCTAGTTTAAAACTTGGTATTACATACTCCTTAGCTCCCGGATAGAGGATTAAATACGGGATTATGGGAAAAAATAACCCAATGATAACTCAGCATTTATTTTACAAATACAAACACATTCCCATTTATAATACCAATGAGTACTAGCCTGAAGACATCCATAAGTAAGTATTTAATTAAAAATTGTGTACTACATCATGTTCATAACATTACGTTGACAACTCGATGAAATACATCATTTATTTAAACAAATGAACGTTTGACATCGGCCGCGAAAGCTCATTGTTGTTGTGTATGGGCATAATACAATTCGAAACAAATAAGGAAATGGAAATACCGATGCAAGCGGCACAAATAGTAGCAATCGATTGTCAAAAGGAAAGATGCTTGTTTATACACACAGCACTGTGTAGATATGGATCATTAAAATATAAATTTGCGTCGAATATGGAACCTCTATCTTTTAGGTATTCGATTTATAAGATTTAGAGAAATCAGCCAGCTTGGCTCTCCCCCGATATTCGAAAGGTAAGAAATCAATGCTTCGGTATTTCAATTTATTGAGTAAATATTAGATTCGGTAGCTGAGTGTTCTGACCACTTCTGTCACAGAAATTCACAGGATTGATTAAAGTAAAGTGAGTGAAGTGAGAGAAACCACTGACTTCAATCGTAAATCCCTTATTTCTCTTCGGTTTAATGTAAGCGGCTATTAACAAATCTTGTTTCTGTTGAAGTAAGATAATCTAAGTGCTTACTTAGGTATTACGAACAATTGATATGATTTAATAATGTGTAAAGCTTAATGGATAACTTCTTATTAATATTATAATGGCATATAATGACACATGTCAGTTAGTGGTTGTTTTCCACGAATTAAATAATAAAATGCAGTAGTTATTAGAATATACTAGTACTATAATAATATTTAGATGAAACAAAAATGATTTGTAGAATTGCAGCACGAACGCTATTGTTGAATCAAAATGGTTTCTAGACAATAGGAACGAAATTCAAGTGAAATTATGGTTCGTGAAAACCGCTTGCACTTGGCTGGGTTTTTATTGAAAAGTTATCAGCGTCACGACCTACATGCAGTGCAATCCCTGCTGGATAATGAAGCTCGCCGAAATAGAAACTAACTTTTACGTGCCACCTGTTTGTTTTATGAATATACAGGTTTATTTTGTTGTTATAACGATGTATCTTGTTAATTAATGTTTTCTGTCCGAATGTAAACTTACCGATGTCAATTCATTGTTACAACTTGTACCTGAGAAAAATATTAGTTTGGAGAAAAATATGAACTATGTAACTTGAATACAACAGCGATTGTGATATCGGTCTAACTTTTTGATTGAATAATTAGAAATTACATTGATTCTGGTTGAGTGCTTAATGCTCCTGTTTGATGGAGCGTCTTATTTGACGTCATCGTCACTCTATCGTTGGGGATGACCCCGATAACTACAATCTTGGGCAAATGGTTAACCTGTCGATAACAGCTCATTTAGCCATTAATAATAATATAACTTCGTTTGTTTACAGATTGGAAACCTACCGTCCATAGCTTCATAATTTAAGCTCTTCGTAATCGGCCCAGATATTATAAATTGCATTGTCATATCAGCCAAGATAGGAAGTTAAGATAATAAACTATAATAGTTAGTAATAGTTTAGTCCTTGGCTTTTAATGTAATTAGTTTTGTTACAGTTTCATTTCTGTATTCGAACGAACTTTATTCAGACTGCAAACATGTATTGTATACCTACTATATTTTGAAATAGGAATAATCCTGAAATATTCCAATTGAAAGATACATTATTTTTCATTATTGTGCCAATATTAGCGAAAGTTGATAGTTTTATATCTTTTCCAAGCGCTCATACAATACGTAAGCAAATCGCTACACTGTTTATAGGAAACTTTTAAAGAGGTGTAAACTGTTTTAGTTCCACATATCAGACATCACATCAAAAGAACATTGTTAAGACCCTATTAAAGCGTATGCGATGCAGTAAATAACCGTGAATGCATTGCTGATTGTAGGGCACTGTTGTTGTCTCAATGTTTTAAAGATTTATTCAAATATATTTGCAGATTTTTTTAGAAGCACGGTCAAGGCTTAATTCAAATTTTAACTGGAGTAAGAAAACACGTCCCCATTTAAATGTTTATGTAGAGATTTAAGCATCCTCGTGATGCATAATGATTCTCGAAGGGATTTCCATAACGGAGCCTGAATTTCGATGAAGTCCTCATGATTTCATCGAAATTCAGGTGTTGCCTACACATATCGCCAGTGATCGAATTGTGTCTTGATGGAATTAATTATGTCATCCTCTGTCAAATTAAGTCAATGTAAGCCTTGACGATCTGCTAAACCTTGTCAACCGAATTCGAGTTAACGCTTGAATAACGCAATTAAGGAGTGGTGTTAGATAACCGCAACCTCCCAGTTTGATTGGGCTCAGCTCAAACTGGAATCGCAATATCGCTGGAATTCAATTTGCGATGAACTCTGCAATCCACCTTGTTACCTGCTCGGCAAACGGAGTGTTAGAAATGCTTCCGATAAATATTCGTCTTTTATTGATACGAAGTTTATGTAGCGATGACTTGGTACCTACTCCATCGCGACGGTTTAGATCATTAGATAGAAGAATTTAATATTATTTATAGTAATTTATAATAGAAATATCAACGCATTTTTGACTTTTCCAACCATCCAAACGAAACATGAATTTTATATTCGAAACGTTTGTGCCCTACGGTTAATGCAACGCTGTATTACGGAATTTACTTGATAATAACCTAACCTGGGAAGTGTAGTAGTGCAATTACATTGGGTGCCCAAGTTCCCGTTATTCCTTCAAACTTATTAGTGACTTATAGTTTGATGGGAGCTCGATAGGTCCTCGATCTATCTCCATTATCGCCCAAAGTTTCGCGCGACTCGGTGCCTCGTCATAAACGAATTGATCTTCATCAACTACTGGAACGAGCTTGAATTGAGTTAAGAACTTGTTGAACAGGTACTGTCATTATCGAGACGAGAGGTGGCTTCTATTTTTAAATCATGGCTGAAATGCGTTTTGCCACGTACCTATCTAGTCGAGCTATACCATATTATCATCCTGTTGGAATGCAGCGGTAATGCTAGTGCTAGTAGCTGTTAAGTAGAGCCAGACAATTTCTATCCTTAATAATAATAGCTATGGGTACGTAGTTCATTACGTTATATATAACCACGGTCTCATTTTTTTAACCCGATTCGTAACTGGGGTCAGAATTACTTATCATAAAATAAATTTATGTCTTTCGTCCATAACCTTCAAAGATGCATACATCTTTCTTTTTGCGACAACTGCATACATTTATCGCATTATGGAGTAAAACACACGCAAATTTATACGATATTTAAAAATCTTCACGTGCCATATATAAGTCAATGATATTCATTTTTTATCGTGTGTACAATCCAACAGCACATACATAATTATGATGGTAGAGCGTCCTTATTCCTGTTGAGTGGATTGTGTAAAAGTTCGTCAAAGGGATGCAGATATGAACGAAGGAATTCATTTGGAGGTTGCCAGCGTACCTCGTATTCAGTTCTCATAAAACTCGGTACCGAAATACGTAAGGCTTTTCACCGACTGCACTTTGATGTAAAGTCTTAAGTTAGCGCTCGCTCGTGTAGTTAAACCTTATAAAATATGAAGTTTACCAAACAATTTGTTGAATTTCCCTCTCTTCGCTTGCTTATACGGTCGTACCGTATTATTATAAATAGATTTAGTTTTGTAATGTACTCTGGTTATCAATATAATTTAACTTAATTAGTAAAAAGGCTACAGCATATTTGGGTCGAGCGTGATAAAATTTGACACATGAAATAAGGTATAACTTATATACTTGCTTAATAATTTTTTAATGAGGTTTAAGCATACATTATTTTTATTTTGGCTACAACAGACATAGTTGCTGAATTTTAAATAAGAAACAGCTTTATATACCTATAGTTCCGAAATGCATTATAATGTTATATTTAAATATAACATATAATAAAATAACCAAACTTGATAATAAATGAATTAATGCCACACATTAATGGTACATTTTATTTAAATTGCTTTCACTAGTAAAGTATTATTAGAAAAAGTTCTAAAAGTTACCACTAGTGTTTTACAAAACTTTAGTGCAGTTATCAAATAGCATTGCTTCGAAGGTACCTAATGCCCTCTATCCGCAGCGTCGGAACTACGTCCGTACCGTTGAACTAAAGGTTCCAACATTTATTCCGCCCTCTAGTTTTCAGTTTCCCATTTCTATCCTCCACGATAAAAAAATATTTTTTCTGCGCCATCTTTCGAATAGATGTGGAACTTCTGTTCCAACGAGTTGCATGTGATCAACCCTAGATATCGCTACTAGTCAAATATTCGGTGAAAGAACATATTGGAATACATATAAAAAAATAGGAACTAATTAAGGTCAAAATTACTAAAGTTAAACCACCGAATCGAAAGTCAGTCTTTAGCTAAAAATAACCGGTAATTGCAGAAACCAAAATCTTTTCAATGTTTCAGCTTTTTCGGATATTATGTCAAGTAAAATTAAGTCTATGTTAGTCTATGCTATCCGTAGACGTAAGAATACAATTATGTAGGTATACTAGCTGATTCGGCAGACATTGTTCAGGCCGGTAGGTGGCGCTTTGAGAGAAAATGTATTAAGCTACAGCGCCACCTATTTAGAACTCGATCGTAGCGCCACCTACCGGATCCAAATGACTCTAAATCATTCAGGGAGCTAGTCAAACACACATATGAAATTTCATAAATTGTCCGGCCGGTTAGGAGAAGTTTAGTTACAGAGCTATCCCGACAGACGTTGTCCTGTCGAAATAAGTCCATAATCGCAGCGCCACCTACCGGGTCCAATTGTGAATTTAAACCATTCTCGAATCCTTATACTCTAGGATATCTCTAGTGGAGATAATATTCTATAGTATTCTAGTTTAGACCCAGACACAGAATAACCGGATTTGTCATGCACAGAAATGTCTGTTCTAGGTGGGAATCGAAGCCACGACCTGCGGCGTGGCAGTCAGGGTCTCTAATCACCAAGCCAACTATGGCCCGTATAGAAAAATTACATCACAATAAAACCTATATTATAATTTTCCACCCTCCTAGTGCCCTCTAGTCGTTAGATTTAACATTATCATTCACTGGAAAGATGGCGCGCTACAAAAATGTCAATTCTGCGCCATCATTCCCACCGCCGAGGAACGTTTGTTTGAAGGAGTCGTCGGTGATCAATCTAGATGTCGCTACTAATATACATTCGGAGCTCGAACGAACTGTATGGAAATGTCGAAAGGAAAGCTGAAAAGCGTTGCTATGAATATATTCATGTAATTTGACTGCTAAAATTTATATTCTACTGCCGCTCGCTTTGCAAATTTAAGCTGATATTCTACAAAATTCCAAGACATTATTGTATGTCATATGAACTAGTAGTTGAACTGAAATAAAATATAGGTAACTAAAGTGTTTTAGAATACAAAATGTATCGCAGTAATTGATGGTAGCAGATATTCTGATTTGATTCTGAAATGTCGCATTATAAATTCTTGTCGTTTGTGAGGCACCTTCTACGTTCAATTCAATTTAAGTACCTTGATGGAAACAGACTTGAGAATATTCCTACTCTGTATGGGTCTAACGAGGGACCCATGCTGGTTGCATAAATTCCTAGTTCATTATATCGAAGGGTAACTTCTTGCATCGCTAGACGCATTGCAATCACTTCTACATTGTCGCGTGCAGATGTAATTTCATTACTACCTGTGTGTTTTCTTCGTTTCAATAAAGATTTGTTAAAATATAGTCTTGGAGAACTGATATATAAATACTTTTTGGGCGGATCGGTGGGCAAACACAAGCTCACTAAATATTTGATAAAAGCTTGTATGTCTAGGGCAGCGGCTTCCAACCTTTTTTTGGACCGAGGACCACTTTGATTTTCATTGTTGTTAGCAGGATAAGGTTTGAGAAAAATTATTTGAGTGTATCTAAAAAAACTTTTGCCATAACTTTGTCGTTGAACTCAAGAGCATATCATTTTTAGTTGCAAAACTAAACTTGTGTTCCCGATGTCACATTAACCCGGGATAATAGTTATTCGGAACAAATAGACAAAATAACTAATAAAAATTCTTTGTTATAGCATATAATTATGTACTTTCATATGCATCTAGTAAAACGCTGTTTTGACATTACAAACAGATATTTAAATTTAATTTGTATCTAAAGTTTAAATTTAGTTTGCATTAACAACATTTTTTTATATTCTTCGTGGGTCATATTTTAGTTTTTACTGTCCACCAGTTGAGAACCTCTGGTCAGGGAGATCGTTTGGCCATCGAAAGTATTTATACATCAGCTATTCGAATCAAATTCACATCCTCGCTTTTAGAGGGAAATGTTGTGCCTATTGCTAATGATGAGATTAGGTGGTTTTGATCTACTAAGGTACTTGGATTTGTTAAACTTAGGCTGTAAACGTGTGTAGAAAATGAGACATAGTATTATTTATTAATCTCTTGGTGATTCAAATGCTTTTGAAATCGGAGTAAGAAGTTTTTTAAGTGACATTATTTTATTGTAGTTTTAGCAAGAATGCCTTGTGTGCGTCTTCGATAGATCAGCATCCTTCTCAGTAAAGCCGAGCCATAGCGCCTCGAGACTTAAGGAATGATATATTATGCTAGACCGCGGCTCAAACCCAGCATTAAATTGATTTTTCGCAGTGGCTTTCGCACATCCTGCATAACATGAAACCACCCAAAAGTAAAACAAAGGTTGTTTTATTTTGTCAGTTATACTTGAGGATTGTGAGAGTAGGATAACTATGAACTCTCTTTACCTTCTACTACCTGCCTTTACATCGAAGGTGTCGCTTTATAACACTTACCATTTCAAATGTAATTTGTCTGTAGTTTATAACTTATTTTAGTTTAGAAATAGCTATGGGATTATGTTTTGATTGATATCGACAAATTGTTTATTCATTAGTGTTTTGTTTTTATCATTATTTGATACTTGTTCGTCAGCTGGAACACATCAACAATACGAGTAATTATTAAATAAGAGTTCCGTCGTGGTTGTAATCCGGCACGCAATATCAACGTCGTATACGGAGGGAACATTACATATGAACGCACGGCACGTAATTGGTTTCAACGTGTTTAATAAGCATTTCTTTTATCCGTTACCCCTTTATCTCCAAAAAGGGTTCCGTTGTTGAATTTTTTATATGAAGAATGAACCCCGTAGTTTCCCGAAAGCTATGGTCGACAACGAGTTAAAGCAGTTGTGGAAGCTGATGATACTCAATCTACGCCTGAGTTACTAGAAGCTTCCACAGATTTGTTTGGGCGATTTATTTTGAATTGCAAAGTAAATATGCCAATGTGTACCACACCAACTGAACCAGTGTGAAGTCCGCGTCAAGTTATGACTTTCGTTGCTCACCAGACACCGAAAGAAGGGATTTTGAACCGCATTGCCACTTAGCTTTCTTTTTTTTTCAATCGCTCGTCCCTGCTGCCACTGCACGACAACGCGCGAGCCTACTAGTGAAGGCTGTTGCGTTTTTCAAGGTGCGAGAGCTAGAGTTGGAATCTCTCTGTCGTCCACCATTGTTCATCAGCCCTTGCGCCAACAGACTTCAACAATTTTCCAAGATTTGATTTCTTTCAATTCCGTTCCGAGATTCAATACAAAATCCTATTAAAGAGTTCGTTGTCTCCCGTCCAGCTGACCTTTTTAATGAGGGGCATTGATACATTATCACTACGCTGGCAAAGGTGCATCGATAGCAAGGGTGAATACATCAATTAATTGGATAAAAAAAAATCAGAACGGCGTCTTAACTATTTTTCGTACTAATCGGCAATATCTTACCTAAATACCTTAATTACTCTTCTCTTACGGCTTCTACTTAATTTCCCTTTAGTTAATTAATGATTCATTCTCTACATCAAGATAAAGTATTCTTTACGTAATCTAATAGATGCATACGCAAATAACATTTTTGAACTACCCACTTAATTGTTGTTAAGAACGACTACTGAGTGGGTTTGGACAATATGACATTTTCCGTGAATGTAGCTAAATTAAATCAGAGAAAATGTTTTGTGCGTTTCCATATCTTTAACAATAAAAATGCAAGTATCTTGTTATGTGACAAGCTTATATTAAAAACATTCCACTGATAAACATAAGCATGATAAATTAAATACATCATACAAAGGTAATTAAATTGATTATAAAATATATACCTCTTTTTATTAAAATATTATTGCGTTATATGTTATATTGACTTTTGCCTCATTTGGACGTTGCATTATGGCAGTGTATATAGAGATCATTATGGCTTATACATATGTATTTTTGTGGCAGAAAAACCAGGCCGAGTGCGAGTCCGGTTCGCACAATCTAGGGTGGAGTCAATGAACTATATTTAACTTATTTAATCATGTAGTTCAATACTCCTTAGTAATAAACTACTACACTATATACAGAACTTTCCTTCCATCATGATTCTTCTATAACATAATAATTATTTATTTACTTCCACAAACTTTATGTTGAAGATATATCACCTGCATGTACTAGCACTTGCTAGATAGAACAGTATTTTAGATAAGTGACATAGGCTTCGTATTGCTTTTGTTATTTTTCCACGTTGTTCATAGATTACTCTATATACCTTTCCAAATGTATACTTTAAAGTATTTCCTGTTGTTTTCGCTCTACAGACCTCCCCAACACTTTACAATTGTTACTTATCTTTTAACTTGGCTAGATTAAAAGTAACTATATTAAAAAGCATCCGCTGCCGAACTAGACGCGAAATTCCTGTATATCGGCATACAACGCCGAATCCCCTCGAAGGTTGAGGTTAACATTATTGATATTGAAATATTAGCTTTGGAAATCTTGACCAGGATTAATGGAGTGACTGATGATATCTTGAAAATAGTATAAAATAATGTCAATATTATGTTAAGCCGCTTGTATCTATTTTCTAAAATACGTAATAGATCTAGATGCATTTTCACCAACGTTTAAAAATGTCCTTGCGGTAAGTTTGTGTAGAAGTCCGAAGCCCGGGCGGGTCGCTAGTTAATTATAAATTGTTTTTTATCAGATCCAAACTGATGAGCCCATTTCAATAAATTTTTCTAATAGTTGTTTGTCGAAAAATGTGCATAGATAAAAATATCGCTACTGCCCAAACAAATCTAAGATCATTATATTCCTTTTAAGTTTGACAATTGATTCAATTTATCTTTATAGGGTCAATAGCTTCACCTCTATCGTTTTGACCCGACATAATTGCAAATGTGCGTTATTGGACTTGCATGATGCTCTCATTCGCTAATTTCGCTAGTCAGTTGTATAGATAGCAACCATTATGTCCTTTCTCAGTAATTTTTTATTTCTAAAGTTTCACCCCGCAAATGATTTTAAATAGTAGTATGTTCGTGTCGAAAATGTAAATTAAAAGGTATGCATCGGCAGCACCGCTTTGATTCGACTCTGTTCCGCCGTATTCAATGAAGCGCGAGGAGTCGAAACGAAACGCATTTCTGCGGTCGCAAATGCACGAAGCTTATTCGCCTCCACGCTCAGGAAATGTACGCAGTTTCATAGTGAATGTATAGGAGAGATTTAATGTGACTCGTCTCGGCTCGTCTGAATTCAGCGCCCCACTTGACGCGAAGGAACATATGATGCGAAACTAGCACCCTTGAAAACAGAATTTGAATCGTAATGTAGTAAGCAGAAGGTACTCCAGTGATCTTGTTCTTAGGATAAGTGATATGTCGACAATGCGAGCGAAGTCAGCGAACTGAAAACGAGTCCAATTTACTGTTGTTATATGTTTTCAGACTCGTGGATCTAAGACCTTTAATATAATAAATATCCTAGGGCAGTCTTTATACACGGTGTACTGATTCCAAAACAAGGCGTGTAATATGGAAACCAGATCACTAATTTATTACTTATACAACTTTTTTCTTCTAAATACCTACTAAAATAGATAATGAAACCCATACACTATTCCAAACGGACACAACTTTAAAACCAGAGTAGGTATGATAAAAAATAGGAGGGCACACGTCATAAAATTTGTAGAAATTCTTTAAAAACACAAAAATGTACGAAGAACGTTACGAAATAAATTCTTAAATAAAATAGGTGCGTGTTCAAACAAAAGGTAATGAGTTCAAATCTTAATGAGTTGAACTTTCTGAGATGGAGAACATCGTGAGAAAACCATTGCCTGGTGGTGAAGGTAACGATCTTTGTAGTATTCGCCTGGGTTGCTACCACCCTCATGTAGAAACCACCTACCGGTGTATTCCTACAGCTGGACTTGATAGCCTGTTACCACTCCACAAAGTCGCTGGAAATTTTCCTTGATATTACGTTGTACACTTGCCACTTATCATCGCATTAAACGTCAATCTTCTTGTCAACCATTTAACAGAAATAGAACAAAGAAACAGTCCGAAGTATTCATTAGCATACAAAAGTGTTATAAAAGAAACATTGGATTGCTACAATTAAAAACATGGTCGTTCCAATCAACTAGCTAGACCGTAAGTCCGTAATAAAATAAAGCACGACTCCGCTCGGTTATATTAGTAGGGTCGATATTGTCTTCGAGTCAATGCAATTTTCTTTATTGAATAAAATGCAGGTCAATAAGATTTAGTACTGTTCAGGCACGTTTATATTGGAAACAGAAATATCAGATGTCACAAAAGCAAATGGGTTGTTACAATCAATAGTGATCCGTATGGATAGACCATACTTGACAATATATGTAGTAGTTTTGTAGTAACTAAACATTCAAATTGAGTGCTAATTTATCAACGTTCACACCTGTATGAATGCCATTACAATGAAATGGAATTCAATTTAGATATGAAGCAGCGAATGTGGCGAAATGAACCCCGGGTTCACCAAGTATGAGTTTCTAAGGCTATTTTTTGTGGAACTTACGAAAGCAGTGCAAACACTACTGAGCCAAAGCTCAGTGAATACATTTCCACGCTGAAAAAGTAGCACAGTGACAACTCGTCTGTAAATGCCATTATGCTTCCATATAATTTCAATATTAATCGACGACCTCGTTTGCGAGATGAACACAATTTCTTGAGCAACGCATATAGAGTACTAATTAACACTGCACTTTCTGTTTCTGCTGAGAAGACGTAGCGTTTATTGTTTGTGTTTGTGGAATTTACCAAACGTCTTTTAATTGGGAAGTATAATATTATTACATGAAATAAATACATTTCAGTAAAATCCTGCAAAAGATAATACAGAATAAGACACTTTATGGCGGCCTTTAATAGCACACACGCAATAATTATCGCCACCCGTAATTTCACGATAAAGCCATTTTATTATTCGCGATCGACGTAGGCACTATTATCATTAATTTTATTCGGCTACTGACAAAGCTTGATAAAATGGAACTAATTCCGTGAAACATATGAATAAATTACTTGTACCGTTGGAAATATTCTGAAAATTATCATTTTTAATTAAACAGTAACACAATATTGAGTATGGCGCATGTAATACAGTATTGCATCATTAAATTAATATCATCTGAAACTTTGTTGAGGTATATTTTGTACTGCAAATGAATTGTAATGCTTGTTTTATCCCACTAGCAACATAATTTATACATGTTGAACATATTAAATACAAGCCGTTTATGAGAAACTAACGAACAGCAATTTATTAATATTGTAAAAATTTTAGGTGATACGATGTTCAGGTCATCTAGTACTAAATATATATTCAATTAATTTTGTTACCAAGCTGGAAATGGCAAATGCCAGTAATAACATCCTATTGTTATCTTCCCTGACGATGGGCCTGAATACGGTATTAAGCCGAACAGTATTCCGATACTGTAGGTACGGTACTGTACCGACGTGTAGTAAAATTTTGGGTTCACTGAAGCCAATACCTTGCAAATGGCTTTGCCGAAGGTAGACTTTACTATAACAGGTTTTGAAAATACATCCCTGCATTTGTATATGACAAAATTGATTGAGCTCCCATGATATTGGACGTGGTGATTTCAGCGTAAAATTGGTATTGCGCTAATTATTTATCTGCCTTTGACAGTGCTTCAAATTCCATTCAGTAGATTTTAACGTATCTGGTATATTAAATACAGGGTTTTATGAATGTGTTAGTCAAATTCAGTAGACTGTGGCTTTTTATATGAAATTTTATTAATTGTTGTCAAAAGCATAACCTAGGACGAGACAATCGGGGCATCTAATCACCAAACCAATTAAAAAGCTTTTATATACAGCAAGTCGCAATATCTCTATTTTTTATTTAAATGAAAAGGCATATTATGAGGTTTATGTCTGGGAACAAAATACTTGTCCTTGTAAACGTTAATAATTTTATGGAGATAGAATTTGCCGTTAACACTAATTTATTTGATCCTAAAGTTTAGAAGATAGTGCAAAATACGGAAAGATCACTTGCGATGTATAATTCGCGAGCCGCGGAGCCGAGGCGGTGCCATGCCGCAGGGCCCGCGTCCATTTTGTATATAAAATCTATTTTCATATTAAAATTTTCTTGATTTTCATAACTTACATTTTCATAGCAAATTCAAATTTTCTCATAAGCTGTTTTAGATTAGAGCTTTATTGTATAAGCGCCCTTAATTTGAAAAGATTTCATATTTTCAGTAAATTATCTATTGTTCTTCATTTATTTAAGCTATTTAGGTTTGTTAATTACGGAGAAATGGCCGTAAATTCAAAACTATGTTACATGGGAGTATAAAATATGGTTATGCAATGTGGAAACAATGCCCATTCATATGACACCGCCTTTATAAATAACACACTTAGATATTTCGACACCCCATTAAAGTCGAGTTTAAGACAGAGTCACAAGTTGCGGTGTCTTTTTATCAAATTCGAGTGAACCCAAAAAGTACAATTTATTGCAATTTTGAACAATAGCCTAGTTTACTGGGCTTGGTACTAAAATTCCATGTCAGACTCTCGACTCACCTCTTTTTTTGACATATTTGCAAAACTTGCTGCAAGCTGGTACGACAAAAGTTCTAACCCCGCCAAGTTTTTCACATCCAGTGTGTATAGTCAACAAACTTACACAAGACCGCAAAGTTTCATTTAAGCACATATTTAACTTAAATTAAAATTCAGGCGATCGATGTCGCGGCTAATTATAGTGTATGTTACTGATACCCACGGTGACGCAAACGTCCATAGGCTGCGGTGACCGTTTACCATGAGACGGGCATAATTGTATAAAAAAAAATTATATACCTAATTGAACTTTCGATAAAGAAGACCTGAAACCTTAGTTGTTAAACAATTTTGTGATATTGTATCTATGGATACTTTGATTAATTACGCCTTATGATTATGTGTACCTAATATCTATTGTGTTAGCGCTCAGTAATTACTTTACTAGATTATTGAATTTATTTTAAACGCCGCACATTTAAAAATCATTATTACGTGCACTGCATCGTACGTAAACCTAATTGATTAAGGAATTAATTACATTAGAAACTTATCTTTACTAATACAATCGCCAAAACTGTTTCTACGGCTAAGTATGCTTATAACATTATGTTTATTTATTTATTAACCATAAAACTTACGTGTATCTTTACAGGCAAGCCTAATGTGTAGTTGATCTTATTATCTATCTTATATTACTGCTATATTATTACTTTTCCTAATATTACATTGTTTTTCCTTACAATCGAATACGACATAGACTAATTTAGGTACTTTAGACGCAATGACAAGCCTTTGTTTATTGTTGTAAAGAAAAAATGTATTTAACATGTCGGCATATTCGTCCGTCAGAGTTTATATTATTGTTGAGCATGCATTTTGAGTAATAGAGCTCTTAGTGCAGCAGTGGGAAGTACTTACCTTACCCATTTCCGCCGTGAAGCTTTAGTGAACTTCACAGGCTCATCGCTTAACTATTTCACGGACCAGAAGATTTTTTTAAAACTCATTTATTGGTTATTGTAAAAAGAAGTTGAACTGATTGTTTTTTTTTTATAATAGGAAAATAATTACATTAACTTAATTAAATTAACAAATTATTTTAGTCTCAGTTGTCGAAATAAATCAAGAATATCATGAGACGCGTTACCGACCCCATCAGATTTCAGTAACTATCATAATCAGATATTGTACTACAAATTTTCCATTATCAAAGCTTAGGAAAACCAAGCACTCACTGTTTCTTTCTGTAGTTTTAATTTTAGTGTCTAACGCTGAGAGCGTCTATAGTTCCCGGTCCAGTAGATTTAATTCCCAATCGATTGTATTTAGTTCGGCTTTTCGTAATCTGTCTCATGGAGAAGTAGAAGATGAGGAACAACACAAGGTGGTGGTCGAAGACAAGCGTGACTCGTTCCTACATCGCTATGGACAAAATGGATAATGACCTCAGGTATTTTTCGTGCAACTTTGAGTAGGATGCTAAAAATCGATCAAGGAAGGTATTTTAATAATTACAAAAATTAAAAGAGTTACGTTATATTATACACTAGCGTTCCCGAGAGATATCTGATTTTCCCGGGATAAAAAGCAGCCTATATGTTATTCCAGGATATGCTCTATCTATGTGCCAAGTTTCATCCATATCCGTTTAGTAGTTTTTCCGTGAAAGAGTAACAAACATACTTGCATACAAATCTTTCCTCTTTATAATATTATTAGTATAGATAAATTCCATGGAAGGATTAGAAATGAATGAATATCCAGGGACATTCTTTACAGAAAGAATATAGGTATTGGTTACAGAGTGGTTTGCAGTTCATATTGCAATCCTGATATTAAAATCTCCTGCTATCAAGAACTCATCGTCAGATCAATCGACAATCCGGATATCGATTCAATAATGAAAGCTCTGTGGAAACCTGGTTTTTATATTCTGGAAAATCATATCCTAGTACTATTATTAATGCAAAAGTTTCTAAGGATGAATGTTTGTTACTATTTCACGCTATAATTAACAAACGATATTGGATGAAACTTGGCACATAGATAGTTTACAAACTGCATTAACACATAGGATACTTTATCTAGGGAAAATGTAACATCCTTTGAGAACGCGGGTTAATCCGCAGGGGACAGCTAGTAACGATATAAATAGTACACCACAAGTTCAGGGCGAACTGAATTCAAGTTGCCACCACCATTAGCCATTAGTCATACCGCCTCTTACATAGTCACGGTCAGTTCTATAAACATTATAACGATCTAACAATCGGCATCTAAAATAACGGGTAAAAGCAAATGTCGTTGAGACAAATTATATCATAATTGCTGTTAATAAGTTTCTAGTAAAATTTTACGTTTAGTCCGGTATACCACGAACAGTTTGTTAAAAAATATATATAAACATAAATATAACGTGATTGTGATTTTATAGTTTTACGTGTGAAAGGTAATGAGTGCCTACGTAATTCATAAATTAGAATGTAAATCTATTGTGAAGGAGTAGAAACTTAATTGGTACTAAAATAAGCCCAAAAATAATAACACAATAAAAGTACACGACTAAAACGTAATATGGAACTAAACGTATCCATATTTTTTATTCTGACCTTCGAATTTCCAATAATCATCACATATTCCTCAGCATAATAACTAAACTGATCGATAAGATTATTGTTGAACACTACAATGAACATGCCATGTTATAAATACATTGCTTTCGTATAGTAACGGGCTTTTAGATGCAGGTAGTTTAACCGCGCAATGGTAATATTGTGTAACGATACGATACGCATACCATAGATGTTATTGTGTGAGTAACGAAACAAAAGCGATGTGAATTATAATGTAAATTGCCATAATGTGTGTAGCGGAATACATCACCTTATATTAAATTTATAATTGGATCGAACCCGGTTGGGGATGGTCCGCGGGTGAAAACATTTTACACGAAGTTATTCATTTAGCCTTCTGTACAGTACACGATAGAAAATCAACATTGCAGATCCAATTGCCTTCCTTTAAAAACGGGTAGCGAATATGAACTAACTGATTGAATTATTGGAAATCGCAGTAGAAACCTGTAATGTGCGCTGTATTGCAACCGTTTGATATGCTAAAGCGACCATAACGTTACTGTCCGATCTAAAATTGATTAGGATAAGAAGTGGGATCCATATTGAGTTGAAGCGCAACTTTGAATTTACTCTTTGATTGGTTGGATTTACCTTGTAGAACCGTTCCTTCAATCGAATTTGTGTGCGGAGCGGAACTGAGCTCTTCTCCCGTACTATATTTATACAGCTGTGAATTTAATTTTGATTTTTTTATAAAGTAAATGTCAAATGATACATTTTTAAACATTTATTATTCATTTACAACACACAATATTAAAAACTTTATGCATTCGAAGTTCGAATTTCGAACGCAAACATTGGTGGCATTGATTTTTTCATGTAGATCCAATTAATTATATGTCATAATACTATGGCCATCGTAATCAATACTCTATGTTTCTGAAACTGTTTTAAAACAAAATAATATAGACAAAATGTATACGGCATGCTCTAAATTAGCTCTGCAACACGCTTGCACGATATTTGACGATGTTGCACATATGTAGCTCATCGATATGTCGCAACACACTTAACTCGTGCTGAATAAAGTTCACCCCGACACTGCATGTCTGGTGCATTTAACGTATTTTGTTTCCAATTTGACGGTGGTTTCATACTTTTGTTGGTATCAAATTCGCTAATAACTTTTTATCCGAATAAACATTTAATTAGCTACCTAAACAAGACGATGAAAAGGTATTTTACGTATAAATATTTCAGAAAATGGTTTATAAGTCGACTGAAGTAGGCATCTTATTAATACTGTGGGTGGATATTATGAAAAATATTATTTATCGAAACAACGAGCCAAATCCTATAAGCGCTTTCTAGAATACAGACTTAACGCCTACTTAATTCTTGAAATATTGGAAAAATGAAAATATATTGAGAAAACAATTTTTTATAAAAAAAAAAATCTGCTATTTAGACAAAGCCGATCATCGTTCGTTATTCGAAGAAATATTATTTGCTATGTTATGAATGAAAATTATATTTTAATAATCCGTCCATGAGACAAAGCCGATTAGCTTTGTTAATAAGATTAATTTTATGAGAAAATAGAATAAAAGTTAATAAATATAATTTGCTTTTTTACACTCAAATTTCTCACTACAAATTCATTTCACTCGGCGCTGGTGCCAGGTCGATCGTGAGGAGTGCAGGGTAGCGGGGCGTACCTACGTGCCACCGCACCGGGGTGTCTGAAGGGATACCGCGAAAATATGTCGTAGCATCACCGGCTGTCGCAATAGATACAAATCCTCCACTACAAGGATTCTCATAAAATATTATAGGAAGCTTTTCATTTGGATTCTTACCCAAATGAAAATGTAATTTATTATTTTTCCTTTCTTACATGCAACAGAAAACGTTTGCGTTCACTTTGAAAACTTAAGATATTTAATGGTATTATGTGTATATAAAATATGCTTTTTAACCCACAATCTAAGCGACAACTTTGCATTTATAAAGAACAAATGCATATAAACAATATTCAAAGTTTTTCTAAGTGAAAGCAAACTTATTTTGTTGTGAGTATGTTATATTTCGAGTAAAAAATAATTATGCCACGCACCGAATAAGTAAGAAACAAGTTTCTATATACAGCCCCACATTCTTTATTGTTGTTAACTGTCATTTCATACTTTAATATGCAGTCACTTATCTATTGATATAATATAGGACAAAATAAGTGCTAAGATTTTTCAAAAATGCTTTGAGAGCCCGTAGCTAATCCGAAATAATCTCGCCTGTCTAGACGACGTCAACGCTTTCGAGGCGACAAATAAGTGAAATTACCTACGGGTAGTCTTTGCTTTTATATTACTTATGAATAAACACTGAAAAAATGATTTTAAAATATTTGAATTTCTCTAGTTTTTAACGGTTATTACTGAGTGCCTCGAGTATCTTTATTGTTCATAGTTTAATTAATTAACTAACTCTCATAAAAATATTTGTTAAAATGTAAATATAAAAAGGTAAGAAATCAAGTAAAAGCTCCAGCAGCCGAGTCTATTAGATTACACTGAAATATCTCTCCATACCTTCGCTAGCGACAACTACGTTCAACCCTGACTAACTCATGTTACGGGAGCAGATAATTACATTATTGCCGTTACCACGTTCGACCCTAATAGTTTCGAAAATGTAAAATCCATTCGGCGCGCTTAGTTCTGATACGCGATAGCTTTGGGAAAATTAATTTTAGCTCTACACTAATGGATATTGGTGATGTAATATTGTAGCACGATGCACTGACAATAATATCAGTATAATTGAGACACAGACGACAGATACCTGTAACTATATGATCCCTAACCTACATTCACACCACTACATTACACCTACGTTCTATTACCTAATAGTCTCAGTATTTACCTTAATATAGACAAAAAACATGATATTGAAAATATCGATGTAGTAGGTAGAGAGATTATAAGGACAAAGTTTTCTGCTTATATTGTAAGCCTAAAAATATATGTACATATATAAATTAACAGCTTTTTATGTAACCATAACTTTACCACAGCGGCAATTTTTCTTTTCATAGTCGGTAAGATTTTAGTGCTTCAATTATTGTTATTGGTTCATACGTTAGTTCCCTATTTACCCTTTTTATCTAGCCTGTCGCTTGTCATTATATTCTAGTGACTGCGTAGGTTTTATGCCTATGATTGAGTCGATTTTAGTAAGATAAAAGTAATAAAAAATATAATAGATCACTTGTAGTGACATCAGAGGACGCGACAAAGGTCGTAGTTTTAGGAACAGAAATTGAATGTGTAAAATAAAAACTTAGTGCGGAAATTAAGCACCAGGGTCGCCAATAAGTTATCGGTGTGTTCTGCCACAGCTGAGAGCTTTGAGTGCTCACTACCATCGACCACCAATCAACAATTATCACAGTAAGATTATGGTCCTAAAAAGTATCTTTCGGTACTTGCCGCTAGAAACATAAAACTTATTAACGACTACATAATTAAAGTAATTAATTAATTACCCATGACTATGATCTTCCCCTTTAGCAATTAGTCGTAAACAGCAATAGCTCAATGAGCAATACAGCATTGATTTCTCTCGGATGTTGACTGTTTGTCGGTAGTTCCTACTTGTAATTAACTACGCCACCGCAGAACTACAAACGCTTTGCGGTGAGGGCGAGTCAATTTATGAATTTCCGTTAAATCGTTGCTGTTCTTTAAGTATTCCTTATTTGTCAAAATATGTCAAATAAACACTTGGAAGTCAAATCTTGTAATCACTATTAAAGTTATCTACATTTATAGAATATATATAAATGACCAGGTTCTGTCTTGCGGTTTCTTCCGCTTTCCCGAAGAATCTAATGTATTCCGGAATTATAACATAGCCTATGTTTCTGCTAGATAAAGTATGTATCTAATAGTGAAATAACAAATCAAACGAGTCCAAACACGATAGGTTTATCATGTGTAGTTTAGAAGTTCCTATGGCCATCTTCCGTCTTCATCATTAATTCAGCCGGTACCATAACATTTCATCGGAACCGAACAAAGCAAAATTTCAGCTCACTCGACGTCATCAAGTGGTTGAAATATCGATTTCAAATTTGAAACGGCTTAGTCGTTGCAAGTTAAATAAAAGCGTGTAGAATAAACGCTTCTATGTGATCATGTTATCCAATTTGGCCAGATGCTTTTAAACTATACGCTGTGTCGCTTTTTTTGTTTTATGCATCTCACACAGTCTGGTTTTTTAAAAAAATGTGTGTGTATTTTTGTGATTGATGAAAGGATCAAGCAAACTGTTTACAATTCGAGAGTAGTACCCATATATGCAGAATTAATGTTATTGAGCTTTTGATGAAATGAAAGAGCACGTTCGGTACTCATCTAAAAAACGACTAAAAATCCGATAGCCAGACGTTTTTCATCTGTGATCCCTTATCATTTTGGATCCTAGTTATACTCTAGTCTTAGTAGGTACCGTAACAGTTTGATAGTTTTCAACTTATTGCGCTCACTGACAGATTATTTCTTATTAAATGACTTTGATTTAACAACATGCGAGGTACCTCACACCATTTGTTTTCTTACTGGCCTACCTCGCTTAAACCAAAAGCTCGAAATCTTATCATTATTGAGTATCCATAGCCCACACGGTGGTCTGCATTGTGTTCTTTTACCCGTTCTAAGTACCTCTGAATTGCTGAATAGGTATATAAAAATACTGCCAAGTCGAAGCTAAGTATAAAATTTAAAGGCTAAAGTGTGCGCCCGCAGAATCGAATGTATCCTGGACTATAAAATAACCCATATCAGTCGGGAGTAGTGAAGCTTTCGATCAGTGAAAGAATGATTGAAATCGGATGAGAATGAAATTTCAGGATTGGAATAACTTGCCTGCTGCGGTCTTCCCGATCAACTATAATTTGGGTGTCTTCAAGGCCAAAGTGAATAGACTCCTAATAAACTAGCGCGCCTCAACATCTAAGATTGTATCACTGCTTACCTTTAGGTGGGATCACAGTCAAGCACTAGTTTATATTATTAAAAACAAAACAAAAAAAATGTTAGATACCCGTTGCATTACATGAATTGAAAAAGCGTAAGAACGTCATATAATTAAAATTGCTGCGATGTATGGATTGTCTCGCCTTAGTATTACTTACTTATTTTTTATATTTATTACGGGTCTGAAAGCGTTTAAAAATAACTAAATTACTTCCTCTTCGAAATTCAAGAGCTTGTCACTTGTCAATGTAGCTTCCTCCACTTCGATCTATTAATACCAGTTACATAATAAATAACTGCACTAGAGCAACGAAAGAGCTCAACAAGAAAGTATTACAAAATGTCGAAGCAATATTATAGCATTAAGCAATCGCAGCCACGTCAATTATGTACGAGATATTTCGTTCATCTGCCGACAACAGGCAGACTGGTGTGGACATTTGCACCAGGGGCATCGCTAATGGGTTATCGACCCTAAGACCTAAAGTTAAGTCTGATGTGCACAGGCATGAGACTTAACAACTTCACAACACAAATTACGGAATTTCACCGACCTTACAGACGGAAATGGGTAAGGTGGTAGAACTATAAAAGCTCTACAACTTCCGTATAAATAGTAAATTACGTAGTAATAATAAAAAATACTCTAATTATATAAATTAGAAGCTAAACAACATTATCTGTCCATAAATGCATCGTTTTCAAACGTATTGGAAATTGATAAATGCTTGTTAACATCGGACATAATTTGCTGTCTATCAATAGCGCTTGTAGTGGCAAAGCAATATCATCGGCACTAATTATCTGTATGTCAAACGAACTTATCTGAATACTCGAGCGATTACTGGCAGTGCAATTTAATATATTTATCATACTAACTTTAAGGACTTATGCGTGCTTATGTGCTTACTGTGAAATTTGTATCAGCTGCAGTGTGCCTGGTTAGTCTGAAACTATGCAAATAAGCTACCTGTAGTGTATGTGTACACCCATTCATATGTTTTAATTTATAGCTTCTGCATTCGCTTTTAGAATATCATGTTTTATACGTTTCCTATTATGTCCAAATAGTGTAGAATGTATAAATGATTGTAGGTACTTAATAACTATCGATAGACTTTCTGGTTTAACATTTATATCAACCTTTCTAACTGTAATAGCGGCTTACTACTTATTTGTTTCTTCATATAAGTTTTATCAATTTTCATATCCCGATCCCATCTAGTCATTATAATTCTATGGATCAGCGATTAAAACTTTTAATTGGATATCGTAGAGCTCAATGTAGATATACCTATATTATTATTGACTCCTCAGGTGAGAAATATTTTACAATGTCAAGTTCGTTGGTCTGCAGGTAGACCTGTAAAATCGCTACTTATTTATTTGATGGCCTTCTACCTGGATATCACCTACGTCAATTATAGATGTCACTCGGGAAAGTATAGCTTTCTGTCAGTGAAATAATCTTTGATATCGGAGATTGTTTCATAGTTCTTTCATCCAAACATACAAACTTTACCTCTCTATAATATTTGTGAAGGTGTATTATTGTCATATGCTTAACAATCAGTAGAATATGCCGTACAAAATACATTTCTACTCCCGCTTCTCTATTCTATATTCTACATTTCCTACCATGCAACTTGTAAAACTTTACGATCTACCCACAGCGTTGTCTTCTCGTACGTTCATTCAATGTCATATTAATCTCTCTTGGAATGGACAACCACAATCCTTTTGTTCAAATGTGTTGTGTCGGAAGGCTAATTCTAAGGCAAGTGAAGTCCGCCAATCCGTATTGGGTCCGCGCGGCACTATCGCCTTAATCCCCCTCGCTATTAAGGGAAGCTCGCGCCTCTGTATTTGGGTCGAATACGAGCTGTTGATGACGATAGTTAATCTAAACGTGAGTTGCAAAATACAATGACGGGCCTACTCGCTTATGATCATCGATCGTTTTGTATTGTCAGTAGATTTCCCGTCGCGATGTGGCGCCATACAGCGCTTTGTATCAGCAAAGAATTGTGATTCGCTTTGTTTTTCAACGTGTCGATTTTAATCCTCGCATATAGGTAATGTAAGCCGTTTTATGCTTGACTGACTGGTTGGTGTTAATCAACGCAGGGGGTAATCTGCCGGACCTAGGTCTAGCTTAATTTTATTGTGAAGGGGTTCGATAGAAAACATTTCCTGAAAATCTATAAAGTGGGTAAAAGGTAAAGATTTACAGACCCTGAGACGTAAAGTTGTTAAGTCTTCTGTGCCTGTAATTTGACTAACGACCTTACCTTTCTAACCGAAACACAGTAATACGAGTGCACTACAGCTTCACCCCGGAAATGGGTAAGGCGGTGGTAGTACTTTCTTGGCCGAACTCTGCGCTAAGAGCTCTACTACTCTAAAATATATGATCAAGCCCTAAATAGCGGACAGTTTAAATGGAAAAATAACCAATTTTATTTCTACGGCGTAATATAACTTCTTTACCACTGCGCATGGCAAAGAAACAAAACTTACATCTTTTTATGGTTTAATCTAACTATGACACATTGTCCGTCATAGAGTTGCGGCATTATAATGGTAATAAATTCTTCTATTCACTGATAAAATCAAGAAATAAATGCGTAGTATGCCGGGGGAAAAGCTATCGTATAATGTATTTTTAGTGCATAAAGCACTTCAACTGTCTGACCCTAGACATCTTGAAATTTTAACAATATAAATTCGTAATTCCTTTAAGGTTCACAGTAGACAGGTAACAATAACCTAAGTATTTCCAAGGGCATGTTGTCGGGTTATTCACTGCCTCCAACATTATATTTTATAAAAATATAAAAGAAATAGTCATGTTTTTGGATGCAAATGTTTTTACATTGTGGGAATAGAACCCGCGAATTATGAACTAGCAGTGCAAGCATATAACTACCACAACGACCGGCCCGTCATACAACGTATACCCGTTGTTGCGATAATACTTAAAGTTTTTTTTTCGGGCGGAAAATTCGTTAATTGGGCTGGCGGGAAGCGGTTAAGGTTAGCACATTTGGATTTATCTCAAAGGTGACAGTTTGGGTCCAGTAGACTCATTGCTCTGCGCGACCAAAAGCTTGTAAAGCTTTTATACATAGACTAGCTTCCCCCGGCGGGTTCACCTGCGTTTATCGATACCATATATAGCCTATAACCAGCTATGACAAATTCTCCGTCGAATAATAGCAGTCAAAGGAACCCTATTTTCCTTAAATATATATAGATTGAATAGTTTATTCATCATGAAATCGGATAAGTCCGGTTACAGAACCCCATTCAAATAAATACTTACACAGCCATATTGCACATAAACGCATACGAACACAAATTGTAAAGGACCGACAGGAAATTAATTTGCGTACAGTATTTGCTCTTTGTTTCTTTGTAACTTTCATCTTTCATACGAAGCGCTGATTGAATAACCCTTCCTTTTGGCTTTGCTGTTGTCGGGTAAAAAGGATTGTGTATGAAATATATGAAAACTAATCACACGGCGTGGTTTGTCTGAAATCTCGTTTCTCCGTAAAGAAATTCCAGTAATTATATGGGTTGCGTAGGAACGCAACCCATATAGTTTCCCCACTGTGATAGAATATTTTCTCGGAAATTCGTTTATAAACTAACTATTCTTTGTAACTACATAAAGGCTATGTTGTAAATGACGAAGAATCCTATGAAATGGCCTTTTGTGATTTATATTATGTTTCCATGAAAATGGTAGTTGCAGGCTTTCTGTAAGCCTTTTGTGCATCATATTACTTTTCATCTCATTTAAAAAAAAAAAAAAATATAATATCACTCAGCTTCGTAACGGCTGATCGAATTCGAATGAAAAATATACTGAATACCTATATATTACATAGGACGCTTTGTATCTCTCGGGAACGTAGGTGAAAGGGCGGAGTGGAAGTTAGTAATTTATATTTCACGTAAGATTTTTCACCTCTTACCTCGTTGCGTCTCAGCCCATTAATGAGTCTCTTAAGTAAGCTTCCTTGGTTTTGATTATGTAAAGTAAATGATACTAGCTCGACGATATTTCGCGCCCTCTATATTCTGACTCTTTCGCTAGCCCATTCACGTGAGAGGTTCACTCTCCAAAGCCACCTCGCGCCGGCTGCCGACGAAGTTTGTATTAGCTGAATAGGCTGACTGAGGTACGATTTTCACGCTTCCAAAATGAGAGTTGTTTTCAATAAATATCGAGTATGTGTCTAAAATTGCAAACCTGAGTACTTCGTACTTTAGTTCCACTCATTATGCGAACCTACTTAATATGTATTAACATTTTTGCGAGCATCAGTTGAAAATACAATACTAAGCACTTATGGTAAAGGTATGTTCCGGCAACTGAATTAGAGATCCCAATCTCTTCATGGCATCGTATGCTCACTACCTTTTATCTGCAGATTCGGTTGTGTTTGACTACAATCTCACCGAAGTGATGATGTCGCACCCAAAGCCTCAAAGGATATTCTAAGATTTAAAAAACAAAGAAATTGACTCCCATTGTCCCCGAAGAGGTAGAAGTCTCAGTCTCACTCGGATGGACACTCACATTTCATCGAAGATATTCTATCTTACTAAAGTAAGCCCAAAAATCGACTATGGCTAAGTTATAGGTACCTACTTATTGAAGTTTATTGATAAATTAGAACATCAAATAGCTAAAGTAGTAGTTTGGAAACTGAGACTGAAATTACAAGCAGAACTATTACGGTTAACGAGAGTCTCCTAGTTCACGAGCTATATTCGACCGAATATCTTGCCGCTAACCATCCGCTAACAAATTCCCCTACCCAGACCCCAAGAGTTCGGGACGGAATCAGATGTAGCCCCAGCAGTAACTTTATTGTGTGATTGAGACGATTTAATAATAATATATTCGTAACTATATAGTATGCATATTACATCGCCGGTTTAAATTTTTGGTACGGAACCCAAAAGTTTTATCTGACTGGAATCCGAATCCAGACTACTGGCTAATCTATAGCTCCATCGTTGGTACGTAGTTTATACAATATATTTGCATTAACTTGGAATACATGAATATAAACTGAATAGAGGTAGACATATTTCTTACCTATCTATTTTATAATTTATGGAGTACCCGTTAGCAACAGTGCTGATTCTTCTAGGCGACGACAAACCAAATGCATTTATTTAACTTTAGTTACGGGCTAGCGGGTTAATGTTTGACTTCATAGGTCAGTCACTACTAGCTGGCTGGGTAGTTCTGAGGTGACATTTAAACGGGTTAGAAACTTTAAAATTAGGGTTCCAGTTTAAACAGTAAATGTAACCTAAAGCAATCAACAGGTTAAGTTAACAGTGTAATAAGTTTTGAACGAGGTAATAAAATATTTACTTAAATTATTAAAAAAAAATATTATTATTATTTGTAAATTTTTCCAAGGATGTTTTTTGTAATAATTATTTGCATTTGTATGTAGACAGTTGTACTCACTTTGTACACAGTTTCAGCAGAATGATTGATGAGTGACTTCCTGAAATTGTAGTAACATGATTAAAGAAGTTATTGACTTAAGGCGACCTTCGAATTTAATGTACGTAGGCTTTACTTACCGTCTTCGGCACTGAATGGGTCATTTGAGTTACTTCAGTAATGAAAATGAACTATATGTAATAAATATTACTTCACGATTGTCCGTGTATGTGTGTGTAAAAGCGATAAGAGGATAATACCTTCAGGAAAATAAAAACACAAAACTATTGTAGCTTACTTTTCCACTTATTTTTTCACGTCCAATGAACATTATGCGAAATGAACGATTTTATAGCGATGAATTTAATCCGATTAGCGTTTTTACAGGATGAATGAATTCAATATTCGAATGCATTCCGTAATGAAAAGGAGGCATTATCTTGATTGCGGACTATTTGAAATAAAAAGCATTGGAAAATATACATTTCAATTTGTCTGGATTAATCTGATTCACATAACCTGTGTTCTGAGGTATGGTATAAATGTTTCTTTATGAGATTGTGTTTTTAATCTAACAACATAGGTACCTCCTACATACATTCGTACTACTTTTACATTCTTGTGTGCATGAACTTATCCGTTTTTTTCTGTCTGGGTGTAAAATATCTATAAAAGTAGTTTGTTTTGAAGTTTTATAATGGGTTGGTTTATCAGTTATCTTGTTACAACTTCTGCTTAGTTCGGATTGAGGCCGCCTGTAAAAGAATATTTCCCACTTATTACGTAGGTACTTGTGAGTGTCACCTGACATATAAAAGAGGTTTTTGTTACTTTTATTGACCTACCCGAAAGCATTAATATCACAAGCGACTTGCGTCAATACTTAAATATAATATTTGAAAAACTGAAGGTGTAGCTTTATTATTCTAAGAGTTCCTTGTCCCTTCTTACTAAAACCACCTGAACGCCACCGGTGCAGTCGCTGTCACACAGTTATTTTGACACCTGGGGTTGAGGTTTTAATACAATACTAACTATTTTGGTATTCTTGAGTGCAGTCACGTGGTAACGTCACGTTGGTACTGTAGTACCTACGTAAAGCTAAATTTTAGAGCATTACAAATGAAAAGCTTTAGTTGAAATTGTAGTCTGAATAAAATTTTAGCTAACAGAACTAATATTCTATTTCGTAATATAAATTGTATGAAACACTGTACGAGTTTATGTGGTAAGGTTGAGGTTGTTGTTTTAGTCTCTACCTATGGAACTATGATATGAATACTTGTTCCAATTAAACGTTACTATTAAAATGATATATATATTTTATTGTAATAGTAATATTACATGTCGATATTTCAGATCGTTAAAAGAAACGTTAAGCTTTATTAAGTCTTAAATAAAAAGGATGAAGCACAGCAGAACATTGACCTTAAAATTAACCGAGCACATCTTTATGACGTCATAAACTTGACGAGCAAACACAAGGCAGTCGCCGTGGCAGTTCTTCCAGCCCTGGGTTAAGGGTTTCATTTGCTATGTGCTGCAAAAGTGCCTATTACACTAACAAGAACTCTGTTATCTTTAGTTTCCTGAATCGTGAAGAACAAAGACTGTTAGGCCATCTTTTGTTATAACTTTGTCGCGTCCGAAGTGAAGCTCAAGACGCGACTACCGCCTGTCCGTTCAGTGATTTATTAATGGATTGTTAGAAATCGATATCGGTAAACTTATAAAATATTTTTACAAATAAAAAAATATTGTGCATGTAACCTATTTTGTAGCATTAAGGTAGGTAAGTAGGGATAGCCCGATAGGGATTAGTGTACCTCTCGAGTATTTCGAATCAAACTACAAATATGTCTTACCTTAATATTAAACTTAGATACCATGCTTTAAAATATATATACGTATCTTCAAAGTTCGTACAATAATAATGAAACCAATCCAAAATTTGAAACGTAACAAAATTTAACATTATGTAATATTTCTCTCAGTGCTCGTTGAAATCTCATAATTGTACACATTCATTCTATAAAATCCTTAGTTGCCTGTAAGTGTCTTCAAAGATAGGAAGTGGTGGTTGTATCGTAGGTGTGTTTTCCTGCTTTATTATCAGAAAGGAAATACAAACGTAATTATTGCTTATTGTAGAAAATAGTATCCCCGTAGTTAATTAAGAGCAAACAATTTATATAGGGATAATTATTTCCTGTCGTAGAATAGTCGCTTCGAATATTTTTACAGTTCAGTTAACTGGATAATAAGTACATTAATAAATACAATATTAGTGAAGATGTTAGGGACGGTTTCGTGTAATATTCCGTGTAAATACACTCTCGGAATGTTTTATCATTAATGAGAGGTAGTTCCTAATGATCATACACACTATTAAAAAGTTTGTGTTCCCTTGGAAGATCTGTTTTTTTTTGTAATTATTTATTTTGTTATTCAAATGATACGTATTTAATGTAAGATAGCATTCTTATAAAGCTTTATTTTATATTGTGGTGTGTCTATATTCCTATGTTTTTCGCCCTCGTTTCGTTGGCGTGGATTTTAAAACCGTGACATCAAGCTGACAAATAAGTACCATGTTTGGTTCAGCCCAACCGGATAAGTTCCACGTAATCTCGAGCTTAGCAAGTAGTAACAAAAGTAAGATTGTTTTTCATAATATTTTACAGTAATATCTACTATGAAAAACAATACAAGGTCTACTTTGATCTCGTTGATTAGAGTATTTAAATAGCGGATTTCCGAAAAACATGATTTTGTATTTTAATTTGTACTATTTTTCAGAAATTTTCCATGTTCTCTTAGTGGAAACGTGCGATTTTTATAGCTATAAAAATACTTGTAAGACTTAAACGTGGGACGTATGCAATTAGTAATTAGTATCCTTACTCGTACACTCGCAGCATTTCATGTAATTTGCAGTGCATTAAAATCCTTTGTGACTGTGGTGAACTCATCAACTTCACCAATTAAGTATATTAAAGCTTTGCGCACCGTATACCTTTCATATTTTAGACCTCTCATCGAAATATTCCTTTGACAGAAACTAATTCTATGTGACATCAAAAGTCTGTCTAGTAAATTTCTGTTGCAGGGGACTTACAGAGGTTCCTTCCGCAAGGCTTTCAGAGTACCAACCATAAAATAAGCCGAGCTTGTACGTAGGCAGCATCGTTTATTCATTATGGAAGTAGGAAATAGAATGAGTAATTAGAATATGTGCTTAGAAAATCATTAGTGTTAATTCGTATAACCGATCTCTTACAATTTGCACTTGTTATCGTTTTAATTATATAAAATGCATTCAGGTACGGATATACAAAGTAAAATGTCCTTGTCGACCAAAGGACAACAATGTGGTACCCTTGTTGACTTCTATTGTTAATTAACTCCGCGGAAAGTTGATCTTAACTATACTAGGTTTTAGATACAATTTCGTGGTAGACGTCGAAATTTTACGTGGGCGCTTTAGTAGCGTTTGAATCACAACAAAATCAATATCTCGTGAAACTTAGGACGATACCCTATTCAAACCTCTGCAAAGTTTACGACTATTATATAATGCCCATTATGTAGCAGCCCTCACACCTTTGTGTTGCCGCTGCGAGAAAAGCATTGAAAAACCGGACAAATGAGAGACTCAAGGCTACAAAAACATTTGTGCAAAAATTACCATTCGCCCTAACAAGACTTGTAGGATGTAAGGATGGATATCTCGTTATACATATGCGATGTTTAGGAAAATTTCCTTTTGATTTGACTTCTGCTAAATATAATACAATAATTTGTATCCGCTCTGAATTCTGAGAACCTGGTACATACGTCCAATTAAATATAAGCTTTATTTCTATGTTGCTTAGGTAGGTACAAATACAGTAAATAAACAAGGTAGGTAAGTAAGTACTAAGTAAACTCGAAAAAGTATGTTTTTTATTAGTACATTTATTCACGTGTTACAGTGACAAAAATGAAATATTGAAACAAGCTTATAGTTTTTACATAAACTTTATTAATGTGTCTCCTCCAAAATATACTTTCTTTTGATGAAAGAGAAATTTCTTCAACAAAAAAAAACACAAGAAATGGTTATGGAAGGGGTTTATTAGTATACCTCGGAAGCTCTTTCAATCTTGGAATCCCTCGAAAAGTCCCTCTCCAGTCGGCAATGCAGATCCGACACAACTTTCTGGTTGTGTTATTCTTAAGCTCCGTCTTATGGCTGTAAAAAAAAGACACGGCATGGTAATATTAAAAGACTTTCAGTGATACCCCTTAAAATACGCGCCTTTAACATTTTCTACTATAATATTTCAAATATTAAAAAGAGGTAAAGTTTGGATGTAACAAACTCCTTCGTGGGGACCAATTTTTCGAAGTACGAGTATGTTCACGAAAACACGGTCGAGCGAATACGTTTCGTTCGAACGCTGCCTTAACGGTAAGAAATATATTAATGATTATAGAAAAGTTGCACAGCTTAAAAAGGCATGTAAAAGAGTCCGCGACGAAAATGCTTATAAACGACATTCTTTAGATTTTACGATCGTGTTTTTGAAACAAAATAAAATACGCGTCTGACTGAACTAAGTTGTTGCATAGCACGGGCGTGGCAGGCACTTCACAAAGTGTGTGATTGGGAGAAGGAGGGCGGGCATTTATTTTCAACATTCAAAACCCGCAACTTTATTTTAGAATCTATGACGATGGTAAAATTATTCATTTTTCCTTCACGAATATCATAAATTCGCAAATGTGAGCGAATCGACGTGATCTTTTGCATATACATGTTTAATAGGCTGAGAATAACATAGACTTATTACAACAGACTTGAACCCCTTGTCTTAGCTAATGAGAGAGTGGGAATTCTGTTGCCGGTAATCAGGAACGACTACGCCAATTCCAACATATTTTCACTTGAAAAATAATTTTAGAATTGTAGTAGAATTCCGAGATACTTCAGATCCCTTGATAACGTGGGTGAAAAGTAAGGTATATAGGTAGCTATGTTATAAAACCTAGCCTATAATAATTGCACGGCTTAGAAGAATCGATAGACGCCTCGTGCATTATAATCTATCCAGCCGTTGGGATGCTTCGAGGTTATAAAGAATCCCACATACCTACATAGTTATATAGATTCGTATGAAAAAAAAAACCCCTATATTGCGCAGTCGAGTAAAAAGTATTCGTTTTAACGGCAAGGTAAACGTTTGATAAAAGAAACATATTTAATATATAATTTTTAAATGAAGACAAACTATTTTCATATGCGGTATATAATTCATGAAAGGTTAGTATATAATTCATAGGTGGGTATATTTAAAGTTGTAGTTCATACGTAAACCATTTTTTACTATTATAAATAATAAAATTGAACAAAACTGTGACGTCAGGCGACCCTTAGTATTTATATTACTTTTGTTTTGGGTTCATTTCACTGGGTCGACTGCGAGGTGCGATTGACGTTTCTATGTATAGAAAAGTTCATTTATAGCCTGGGACTGGGGTAATTTACTCAAGAGACGGCGACAAGTCTATCTTCGGTGAAATTTACAAGCACCAAGGTATTGAATCCTTAAGTGGTTGCTTCTTTGTTTCAATTTAAACTCGATGACTTGGTATTCTTAAAATACTGCCAACCTTTTCTGGAATATTGAGCGGGGAGGGATATCTATCATTACTGATATTAAGAAGACTTTTAGGTGATTTTTTTTTATACTTTTGCAGATTTTACACCTAGACGAACTATCTAATCCATAAGTGATAATTAAATGCATTATTTTTTGGCTCCTTAAAGTTTAGCTCCCTTAGAATGGAAAAGCATTAAAAATATTTTTTTTTCTTAAGAGCTTAGAACTGCCGCTACTTCAATAAGTTACGTATTCCTTAAACCAAGAGGATTTTAGCTACGAACTATATTCAGGAATCCTATTTTATCTCTGTATTTTTTACTTAAGGATTCGCTTTAAAAAAAGAATTTTTGACGTCTTTAATCGATCTTAAACCAACAATGATTGCTTATAGACAGGCACAATAAAAGGTTCAGATAATTATATTTTTCATTAAAAAAGTTTTCAACCCAAATAACTACTAAAGGGATGAGTTTATTAGAAGGTTCAAAAAGTACTTTAGAATAGCATGCAAAGTAAAGTAAAAAAGTAAGCTTTTTACTTGCTGTAAAAAGCAATTAATTCAGCAATAAAAGTGAGTATAGAAAAGTTACTGTTTTTGATTAAGTAAAAGTTCTGAAAATGCTAGTGTTAAAATGATAACAAACCACAGCGTTAACAGATACCTACATTGTTTTAGGGTACATCGATTCACTGGTAATTAATTTGAATAACTTTTGTTACATTACACACTTCCAGTACAAACAACAATGTCGATGAGATAGGAAAATATTAACACAATCGACAACCTAAAATGTACGTACCAAAGTAATTAATTTATTCGATTGGTAAATTTTATCTACAAAATTATTGTTGGATCAACCAAATGTTAGCAACTTAATCTTCTTATTTATCTTGATGGAATTGTGTTTTTGTAAGTATCAAATAATCCGACTTACCTTACTCTAGCCCCACCCCTAATCACGCCCATGCAATCTAACTAGTCTGACAAAATCAATATTGTCTGAAGTCTTACTTCGTTAGGAGAACTGAGACTTAAAACAATTTTGATTCTACCGTTCGTGTAAATACAATTAATTTGTTTAGCTAATGCTTAGCCGACTTTAAATCATACATAAAAGTTAGATCAGATATCGTTAGGATTATACTGTTCAACATTAGTATATAACAAAAAGTCGGAAAGATGATAGCGTTTTACATTTATAACTTTGATTTAAATAATTTTATATTCTTTCTTCGGTATTTTTAAGTGGGATTTATATACATTACATGTGCGGAACGGGTTAACGAATGAAGTTTTATGTTATTCTGATTCTTTCTACAAATCGGCAACAACTTCCTTCTTTTCTCGTTTTCTATATTAGAGGAGAAAATCTTTATACGTTTCCTTTTTAGGAATTATTCGTTAAATAAACAAGACAGTTAAAATACAGCTTTTTCAACAGAGGGTGGTAGCTGTTAAATAAAAGATTATAACATGAAAATGAATAAAGAAATTCTGAAGACACTTTTCAGTCAGCAAAATTTTACTAAAGATAATTATTTATGTCCCTCTTACTAGTGTAAGTGTACCTGGATCATTATTGTACATTTTTCAGTGCATGTCTATTTCGGATACGGAAACTTTCAAGAAAAAGCTTTACAACTTTAAGATCTTTGTATTTGAATGTACTTTATAGCATCTGTTTCTTGAAGGACGATACCTCCCATTGAAATCAACATAGTAAATATTGGGTTATCATTCCATAGGTCTATGGTAATCTTTCGTAGGAAATAACGAAGCTATCCCAAATGCAAGTTTACCGCAGAAACTCATCGTATATACTCTTTAAATGAATGTAAGTAGTATTTTAAAAAATCATGTAAATTTGTAAAACGCTTTAGGAGATGGGTGGTACGAACGGGAGCGGTGGCTTTGACTGCGCGACTAGTGGGGTCGAAGGGGGAGAATGCCACCCTTTTTTCCCGGATTCGCATTAGGTATTTCAAATAATCGCTCAAAACATGTAGTTTGCTCGTAAAGTCTAGCCAGCAGCTGCGAACCCAATTCCTGTGATAAAGAATTTGGAATATTTATATATATTTTTAAAGAAAGAAGAAAGATTTAAGTTGTTGTCGTGGATACTATAATCAGATAAGACAATTTGAATAAATTCTAGCTTTTGTATAAAAATGTTTGACCAAAAATAATACAGGAAAGTGTGGAAGGAATACTCGATGAATAATTGAATAGTTTTGTGGTACCGATGTAACACAAAGAACCATATGTTCTGTTATTCCCGTCGTCTCTTTTTGTGTGTACTCATAATCCAATAAGGTTTTAAAAATACCTTCAATAATCTTCATTTTCGAAACCAACTGTATTTCTGTACAATAAAATATGTAGTAATTATGTATCCATATTGTAAGAAGATAATTTTATGTTTGTATGTAGGATTTCGTTGTATAACGAAACAAATTAGACTGATGTGGTCGTTTTGTATGAGTTAGGTACGCGTCTCCCAAAGTTTATAATATATAAGTATACCTTTTTAAAACATGGTCATATGTCACTGCTTTAAATTTAATAAACCTGTAACTAAAGCATTAGTGTCAACGTGTAACTGATATACGGATATTATACGTATAAAGAACGTGTGGCGACTCTGTCCATCTGGCTGGCTTCTATCTTTTTAATTAAAAAGTCTTACAATTTACTCATCTACAATAACAATATATAGAGAAAAGATTTGTAATTTTGTTTTTAATGAATAAACACAAAAACCACTGGACTGATATTAATAATTATTTCTTATCTTGGAGTAACATATAATAAATATGACATGTTATAATACCGGGACTCTTTGATCCTTCGGAGACGCGGGTGAAACCGTGGACAGAAGCTAGTGATATATATTATGTGAATGTCTCAAGCTCTTAGACGATCAAAGAGTATTAGTGAAGTGGCAAATTCCCAAACAACAATGAGAGTCTTTGAAGGTTGTTATAATTAAAGAGCCTTAAAGGAAATTCATAAGGATTTGTACGAATTAAAAAAGGAGAAAAATCGTTTTGTGGTCTTGAACCATACCTACTAGATACAAGCACCTACTTGTAGTAGTTAAAATAGTAGAAAAGTTATTACTAAGCAAGACTTCATTTCGGACACTTGGCACAGACAGAATAATTTCATACATACTGTGCCATAATGTTTTTTTTTATGATTATCGTGCGGAATCTTTCGTACCGTACAATATTAATACTCGATAAAAAAAAAACGTTTCCTTCTTATACATTTTTTAGTACTTACTAGGCTGTGCCCTGCGTTGCAATGTCTCTTTTTATTTCTACGTTGGTGTACCTATGAGAGTCTACATCCGTGAGCGCAAAGTTTTTTTAATCAGATACCTTCGCTTGCTTTCGCACTACAATATCGGATGTAGAGTATATAGGACGGATAGATAATATAACTTAACATTTCAACGTATAAAAATTTGCACGGCTTTTAACGTCCGGAAACGTCAGTTAAATATATTGAATTCAATACTGTATAACACACGTCTTTCTGCACACGAAATTCCTATTCAATAGGTGCAAAATTCAAAATGTATTCCGGCGGTTTCGTACGCTATGGACGGATGGACAGACAGACTGTCAGCCGCACGTGATGAAATAATTGGTCCGATTTCACATGGATTTGAAACGTTAAATCTCTGCCGTGTAAATTTGCAGGGGAAGCAACTAACCGAATAAATGAAATTCAACAGATGCAGCTTTTAAATTAAAACAAAATTGAGGCGTAGGTAACTCAGTGGATAGTAGAGTACGTAGAACACTGTGACGAGATTACGTGGGTTTGAATACTGCATGTTTGTGGTGAAGAAACCATAGCACTTACTTGGGGGGGATTTATTAGAACCCACCTGACTGGCTATTGATCTCAGTTTGAAAATTTGTCACTAAGCATAATCCGCTATGTCGTACAATTAAAAATATCGTTGCAATAGTATGTGTATTGATATTAATAACAGCACTGTGAGTATTTTCTGTTAACTATCGGAGCGTTACTTACGAGTCATCTGATCTACCAACATAAGATGCAAGCCGACGGGTTGTTAGGTGCGCAACAAACACAAACTAGTGACGTTAAACGGTACTCCCAGGATGATAGTACATACATCGCGATTGAACACAGCTGCACTGTGTTCAATCGCGGTTATAGTTTTTAAATCTTAAAGGTTGTTCCATCTTGATAATGGTGATAGTGCGGATTAGGGGGAGAAGTATGGGATGAAATGAAACTGGTACATGAGTCGATTTGGTTCAGTAATAAGAATTTTAGCACTTTTTGTCAATTCCACACCTAAAAGGAATAAAATATGAAAAGACAAACATATTATATTTAGATTTGTCTCTCATTTAAAATGTAATCATGTACCAACTAATAGAACCATTCGGATCGATCGGGGTCAATCTATAACGGTAGCGAGGACTTCATATTATAAATGGAACTGTTAGACGATTATCTTTTTGCGCCATTGACTTATCTCGATAATAAAAATAATTTATTTACAAAATTAATAATTTGAAAATAACTTTACAGCTCACATTTAGATAGAACGGTGCAAAAAGTCACGTGATTGGGTTAACAATTTCGACAACCCTAGACGCACACTCGATGATGGCTTATCTGAAACGTGCTTGGTACAATCCGTTTACATGCATATAAGTGAATTGGTTATAGCGTAGGTAACGTGTGCATGAGCGCAATTTATGTCTGACTATTGCACCCTTTCCGGCATCGTTTTCAACACCGGCCCAATTTACATTCACCGGAAACAACTGACTGTTCGATCTCGGATCAAAATAATAATTGTGAATCCACTGTTGTGGTTTCGAATGTATATAGAGGTTTTTATTTATGTCGTTTTGCGTAATAATTATGTGATAGAATTGTAAATTTTTGAGCTAACTTAAAATTTTAGACTTATTTGTCGAGCTATAGCGACAGTATTGTTAGAGACTTGAAAGACCTCTTCATGAAAACATGGGTTTGGATTACAACAATGATAGCGTGCTAGGATGGTTGTGAAATATGAGGAAAAAGTCAAATATGAATTTTCTTACGTAATTCGCTGAAAACTATTTTTTTTCTGTTGAGCAACTAACACGTTGAGTTCAAAATAAAATAAAAATTCTTCCAACGTGACAGTGAAACTCTTTTTGCATTCAAAAAGAAATGCAGTGTAAACAGTTTATTAGATCAAGAAGAAATGTTAAAAAAGGGTGAATAGCGTTCACTTTGCCTTTGCTGGGATAATATTAAGTAAAGGATGAAGATTACAGAGCAACTAGGGTATCTACTAAAAGGGAACCCGAGCAACATTTCTGAATGTAATTCACAGCTAATATCACACAATTCCAATATTCTTTTTAAAATGGGTCTCTAGTTCTTCTAACCCTTTTTCTAATACCCCGCGTAGTAAATCGCTAAGAACGTAATTTATTTATTCTATTTCATTAATTAACATATTTGCATATTATATTGCTACTAATATTATTATTTCTTGAATTGCTATTCAAAACCACCGATTACACCTATTAATAAAATGAATTAAATATAAACAAATCAATATTTGCCAAGATATATATTACAATTCCGCTACAACACTGCAAGAACTAGGAGTTTGTGGTTTGTTTGATATTGTCGAGTTATTCGTTTGATGCATCTGTAGTGTGTATATTGTATGGAGCATGCAACTGATGTCAAACTCCCAAGTCAAAGCGGTCAAAGCCTCGCTTTTCAAGGGTTAAGCAATCAGTAAATTGTTAATAGACACATCTTGAGTCAAAGGTGTTGGTTTTGTCAGAGTAGATTCAAATCCATTGATAGTTATAGTGCTATTAGATAGTAGTGTTGTACCGTACGGAATTATTACATCGATGGCGTAAAATAAACTACACCTTTTCAGTTTCTATGATCGATTCAGCATTGCTTTGAAATTGAGATTGCCAACAAAATGATCCGATCGTTTAGAGACATCACTATTTGAATTGGTATTCCAGTCAGAGCAAGTCGAGCGTGAACAGGGTATGTGGAAATTGTGAGTTGGCGAACCCGACTATGTTTTTAACTGCTAAGTTCGTTACTGTTGGATACATTGCATGGCTGATGTGGAGCTTTAATATTACCGAAAAAATCACATGCGCACATAGATAGATGATATCCATATCTGCATTTGTACATATAGGTGCTTACTAATGAAAATCTTTAAGATTCATTTATTTTATAAATAATACTTGATCTTATGTGAATACCAGATACGAGCACTTTTCTTTATCCTATTACTTTGCTATAATTGGTGCGTTATTCCATATCGTAATTGCTAGAAATGTCATGAACCTAAAAAATAATATATAAAATGAATATCTTAATGCCCGGTTTTCTCAAATATATATCTCCCGAGGCCGAAGTTAATTCCCGAACACGCAGCTACATGTAGTCATTACTAACAAAGAAACGTCAATCTTACTTTTAGGTCGATACAGGGACCTTAAGTTTCTAGCCGAAATTACCCGCTTACCATTTTACCTCCTAATAACTGCTTGGCTACTGTGGCAATGCTCATGGAAAGATAACATTCGGTCAAGGCCATACGATCTAGCGGCGATATAGTTGTTTACTTTGTTTTTAGTTGCAGCTGTCTTAAATGCTTTAAAACACCAAGTAAAATTCGAACACTCCCCAGGTAGTTGTTTCAGCCATCAATGACTTTTCATAGAGAAAAGGATTTCTGTAAAATAGTTAAAATTGCGTTTGGTTACTTTGAATACTCGAAACGAGTCAAATATTTGACGAATATGAATTGTTTTCCTGTGTACTCGTACCATCACTGTTATTTTGTGTAACTACTCCCAAGGCAAACCAAATGCATCGGGAGTGTGATTGGTGTTAAGTAATTGGTATTCTATAGAAATACGGTGTACCTATAGTATAGGTATAGGTACGAGCCAGTAGCTTAATCTACCTTTGTGATTCTCCCAATTGTCCTTTCCTAGGTCATAACCTGATCCCTGACCATTAGACAAATACGACACGATACATGGCAGATATGAGAATATAATGAGTGAGAAATTTTGCTAACTGTATCAAAGCAAACGAAGCAACGAAGCTGAGATTTAGTGCCAACTTCGTCGTTGTTAACCAACATAATAAAAGCAGAGGTTCTTGAGTTAGAAGCATATTTTAAGGGCCCGTAGCCAAATGGCAAAAAAACCATTATGATTCCGTCCTGTCCGTCTGTCAGAATATCGCAGTAGTTTTAGTCGGATACTTGGCAATTTGGAAGATATGTGTTTTTAAAATAAAAAAAACACAATAGCTAATTAAGGGCAAAAAAGAAAAGAACATAAATGCGTTTGGTATTTTGTGATAGATCTTTGGTGCTGGAGGTTTCTCATTAATTTTCTATTAATCATTGCCTCTCTAACGTCGTAAAAAGAGTGTCAAACATTTCAACAATTGACTTAAACGGCCAAAAATTGTAACTTGGTATTTCATAGTGTAATTTTATAGTTAACATTGAACTATAACATGTTACTTAGGGTTTAGTGCGGGACCCTAAATACTGCGTGAACTGACACGCACTTGGCCGGGTACTTATTTTCTTTTGCGTATCAGCACTGATTTGTCCAAGATTAGGACGTTATGCGGAATTCGTTTTTTTTTTGTTTCTGCGGGCTAGTCTCGATATTTGGTGCCACATATATTCTTTGTATTGTTTTATTAAATATTTTGTGGCTCCTACTATTATTTGGTAGCAACATTGCATACTTATGAACTTACTAAATACATTTGTGCAAAACTGTATTGAAATAGGTATCCACTAAAAAGCATAAAATATTGATGTAGGTGACAACATTTTTCGGGCATGTTTAAAAGTTTTTAAGGAAGGTCTAACAAGTCAATCTGACTGTCTAATATCTTGTTAAGAATAGAGTTAACCTAATTCAAATCTTCCGCGACAATTTATAAGTTCCAAAAATTACTATAGAAACTGACTAAAACATCGAAATCAATACGCAAAGTAGGTTTGTTAGAATTTTGGTGGAGGTCGTGAGCTGTGCGTGCCTTTGATCGATGGTTGCGTGTGGTGCGTCTTACACCGGCGGCGGCGGCGGGCACGCGGCGCTTTGGCCGCGGCGGAGGCTACGTGCAACCCTCATCCAGCACCGGTATCGAGGCGGCGTGACGAGGTTCTCTTTGTTCCATCCCACCCGGCGACGACGCCATCGCCACCGCTGCCTCCGCCGTTCGCACCGATTCGCGCCGCCGCGCCTACCTCATATTGCGCATGCTCAGCGCGATTCTCATGCGTCGCCCCCACTACGTCATGATTTAAAATGAGATGCGGTGTAAAGTAAGCGCACATTCTGTCGGGACGCCTCGCCGTCGTCACACTTGGGATATCGGGCGATGCGACCGCATCTATAGATACTAGCGCGAGTCTGCAGCTGTCGGTCTTGTACTCGGTCGGTTCTCCGCTCGCTGTTAGTTGAGCACTGGAAAGGGAGCGCGCGGTAGTACCCGTATCGATCTGAGCATTTCGTGTGGTCGCTCGTCCACGTCGTTCTCTCGGGATATTCGACCAGTGGTCGCCGTCGGCGCCGGCCTTGCTGCACTGTTTACGCGCCGTGTACACGCGCGTACATGCTCGTTTAATTGATAAGGAGACACGCATTCGCGAACGCACCTGTGAAAAGCCGAGCTAAGCTTCTTCAACATATTTGATCGATTTCGAGCCGCGAAAGTTTGGTAAGTTTCGTAGTTTTAAAATGTGGTTTTTAACTTTTTTCTTTCTTTTTTTTTGTAAGCTGTTTTAGCGATCGTTTATTTTTCTTAAATTATTTTATTCCTGTTTCGTTGATTTCCACATTATTTTTTATAATTTTTTATTATCTTCTTGCATATTTGATGTACCTATGTCTTGTTTAAAGTGTGCTCAAATATTTCAATTGAGTGTTGTAGCCGGCCATCTGGTTTACATTCTAAAGTTAGATTGTAAAATCGTAAACCACAAGAAATCGGCGGTATACTTATAGGTATTCGCGAGACGTTTCAACGTTAATACACCATTATGCTAAAAAAGTTCAACGCGGCGTGTTGTAGTCGCAATCATAAAATACATGTCACATTATTTGATATTTTAAAGAATATAATTAATTAAATGTTTGTTAGAAATTTACAAAAAAGGATTTCACATGTGCTGTATTCTTATTCTTACTGCGCATGTCTTCTCTTCTGTTTTATGTGTATAGATGCGGGATAAGATCCCCGAAATCGGTAACTGTTGATTCGCCAAAGCTCCGAAAAAGAAAATGTTCACGCTGGAGGCGAAATGTTCATTGCGTGTTATTATTTTTGAGATTATATAAAGCAAATGTTATGATTCATGACCGACATAGTCACATGCTTAGCTTTATTATGACCAATTTTATCAATGCCATTTTTGAATAAAATAAGAACCCGGATAAATTATTATTCATTATTAATTTGCTACACATGAAATTAAGAGCTCATTTGCATCATTAGGTATATTGTTGTCAGTGTCCATTTGTTCACTTATGATGTTACGAATGAAGCGTGACTGTCCAATAATCGTCTCGGGTGCCGGTAGCTAATTACAAATACAACCATGAATATAAACTAACATTTTACACGGGGGTAAAATACCCAACAGTAAACCCCGCTAGCACTCACCTTATCCACTTAAAAATTCGTCGGAATAGCGTTCACATTCGAAAAGACAAAGAAATTCATTAATTTTCTTTCTAAATGAATTATGTTAAAAGAGTGATATATAAGGTGTAAAACACCTTTATATCTCAATGAAAAGTTGCACAGTCAAATAAAAATGTGCCGTTATCACTGTGAACCCATTTTTATCCTTTTATTTTTAAAACAATACCATTCGGATGAGGTAAGCTTATTGTTCTGGCATTGAATGTTCAGTTCAGGGAATTTAGCAAAATGAAAAATGTTTTATTTGATATAAATGCGAAAATTAAAAGAAGGTATTTTCACTTTACTCATCGCATTAAAAAGTCGTTGAATAGTTTATTACTAACAGATAACATTCAGTCGCCCGATTTATATTAATAAAAATGTACTCGTTTATTTTGCCTACCTTATGCGTACCTAATATTATATACACTTTGATCATTTAATTTGTTATTGGAAATATTAACGTTAACTAACTCGGAGCACTGAAACTGATGACATAATTTGATTAAAGTATAAATCAACTACCCCAAAATCGAGATGTGAACGAAAATGAAATATGCAGCAGAGCAATTGTGTAATGCCCACGCAAACGAAGTTAATGCCGATTTGCTTTACATTGACGAGACAATTATTGCTTTAAGTATTTGCACGCGCGTCGGACCATCATTCTATTATCAAATCCGCTTTAACTTTCCATCCAAGAGATTTACCCAATTCGGGTGCGGATCATGCATTCAGCAAGGCTACTAAATTAGAATACGAATAGAGAGTTTTCATACTTAGCAATCAGATGGCCGCTTGCGAAGAAATGGTTTAATATCAAATATATTCGTGATTTTACAAATATAACCATGAAACGAATTTTATTTACTTTTTCTGTTTGTAATAAAACGCTTTCGACATATATGCATCAAATATTCCCTTTTTTATTTGCATTTAAAATAAATTGTTGCTTATATTTTCCGCTTAAAAATAGGTGGAGATTTGGCGAGCCTGTAAAAAGCTGTCCCGGACGATGCGACTTGTTTTCAGGGTTCCCGAGTCAAATGGCAAAACACGACGATGGTGCAATTTTGTCTCTTTTTCTGTCATATTTCAGCAACTACTAGCGCGATCGACTTCACATTTGGCAGTCTATACTATACAGGACAGCGAATATAAAAAAATATATATTAAAATAAATTAATTGATTAAATCGGGGTAGAAATAAGGGGTCCATAATCTAAATGAGGTTGTTTTTACAGCCGAATAGGGTGTCATATGAACGGGGTTCACTTTTACTTAAACTAGTGGTTAATTAGCTACCTATATACTACAGGAAACATAAAATAACGTTTAAAATTTCATCGATTTTCAAAGTAATAAAAAACCCAACTAAAATTTTGGTAATTACAAAACTAAGTTGGTTTTATTATTATCGTACGGAACACTGTGGGCGGGCGCTCGCACTTGTCCGGTTTCTATTAATTAGTTCAAATGTCCAAAGTGAATGATTTGTTCTATGAAAAAAACCTGGTACGTGCGAGTAAGATTCACACACAGAGATTAAGATATATTTTGACATAGATAGACTAGATACTATTATTTTAGTGGGGCTTTTTCTTTTTAAGTTCTCAAAAAACATAAAAAATACATAATAGGTTGGGGAAAAAGTTACTTCGCATTTTTTTCAGAAAATTCAAAACATTTTTTAACATAGTTTATTTACATTTAACTAAAGTAGGTAGGTACCATTTTGTTCGATAACTTTTTGCCATCTTGTAGGTAGGGACATGATCCCATTGCTATAGAAATTTTGGGACTTCTGATCAAAATACTGCGACAAGTGGTTTTGACAGTCCTCTCGTGATGTTAACCTGACACTGCCTAAAGAATTCTGAAGAGACCGAAACAGGTGGAAATCTGAAGGTGCAAGGTCAGGACTATACGGCGGATGCATTAATACCTCCCAGCCAAACTATCTTAATTTTTGCTGAGTGGCTAAAGATGTGTGGGGTCCAGCGTTATCATGATGAAAAACCACACCCCTTCTGTTGATTAATTCCGGCCGCTTTCTCTCAACTTCTTGCTTTAATCTCATCAGTTGTTCGCAGTAGAGTTCAGAATCGATGGTCCTGCCTGGTGGTAACAGCTCATAATGAATAATGCCATTCCAATCCCACCACACACACAGCATCACCTTATTGCGAGTTAACCCGGGTTTCGCCACAGTCTGTGAAGCCTGACCGGCCTTTGACCACGACCTTTTTCGCACGTTCTTGTCGTACGTGATCCACTTTTCATCACCAGTTATCAGCTTCTTCAAAAATGGTTCGGTTTCATGACGTCGTAATAAAGAATCACAAATGAGTACACGGTTCATTAGGTTTTTTTCAGTGAGCTCGTGAGGTACCCAAATATCTAGCTTTATTGTGTACACAGTTTTTTTCAAATGCGCAATAACTGTTTTGTGCTTAATTCCCAGTTCTTCAGCTACGTCGTAACTACTAATATGCCGATCTTGCTCCACTTTTTCAAAAATGGCATCCATTTTATCCGTAATGGGGCGACCAGAGCGACGTGCATCTTTGACATCAAAATTTCCGGATTGAAAACGCTTAAACCAAATTTGTGCTACTCTCACAGACACTGCACTAGGTCCATAAACATCGCAAATTTTTTTCCCGGCTTGCGTTGCCGCGTTTTTACCTTTTTTGCAGTAAAATTTAAATGAATCAAATTTCTTCATTAGATTCACTCATCTTGGCGGTACGAAAAACAAATGCAAATCACACATTTTCCTAGTTTGAATTTGGAATTATGTTCTTTAAAATTTAAACTTTCAATGATACCAAAACCAGCCAGATACAAATAGTATAGCCAAAGAGATTTTTTTACAAGTTCATACATACTATAATGCGAAAAGACTTTTTCCCCAACCTAATAGTTTTCCGGAGAATATAGTGTAACAATTATTAAACTGAATCGTGAAAGATTTATCAGATCGCAAAGTACAGAGAAAACGCGAGAGGGGTTGGTCTTGATAGATTTTTGACCATAAGCCAAAACGACGACATTGAATAGCTTATTTAGAATGTGCAAACAAAGCCTGTTCATGTGACGCCAAAAATATTACATATAACTTACTGGAGTCGTTCCATTTTATAATATTTATACCTAATCAGTTTCAACTGAAGTAGGACGAATAAAAAATATGCGCCTGGCATTTCCAGTGGAAAAAATGAAGAAATCTATTTACTTTTCTCGTTGAAACTTTACAAATAGCCTATAGGACTTCCGCCAATTACTTGGTTTTATTTCCGCAATGCCGGATGCCCCTCATTTTATTTCCACCGCTCTGTGACAGTTTAAAACAAATTAAATTATATTTTTATAGACATTTTAATATTTACAGAGAAATGTTATTGAAGAGATGTCGACGATCGAACCTTAGTACGAGTAACAATAGACAAGTTAGCTAGGTGTCTTCAATGTTGAAGATGACTAGGAAAATAATGATGATTAGAATGATTTTTTCTGAAAAATCTTGACTTTTCCGATCAAATATATTTAAATTGATCATTAGAAATTTAGGATTGCTGTCGATGAAAACAAAAAGTTCATTAATTATCATTTCCAAAATTAAGTCATTAGGCTGTATGACACGTGGGTTCTTGAAAAACGGGTATTTCGACCTAACGAGCCTTTATACTTAATTTATCAACATGATTTAACAATTCTAGCTACACAACGATTTTATTCCATGGCTTTTCATATTTTTATTAAATAAGTGCGAACGTTCGAGAAATGAATAGTTCACAAGTGCCACTCGCATTCAACCTCATCTTTAAATATTTTATTGTTAGGAGCAAGCAATCTGCAGAATCCTGCTTCGCTGTTTTTGTAATTGACATTTATAGCACCACGGCTTTTCTTACTCTTTAAAAACAATTTATTTAAAACGAATAAGTACCGTTGAGCTGAAGTGCTTCATAAAATTTTCAATTATTTTACTGAAGTTTATATAAATCAGTTGCTCATAATGAAAGACCGGATTTTCGGGATTTTGTTGACATGTGAATATTTTATAACTTTTCACAACTACATAACATTTTCGCCCCTATGCCTAGCATCCCGGGCTTATTTGGTGTTGGGTATTTTGACACAAGATTTCATAAAATATTGACGTAAAGTAGAACGCACCTTAATACTAGGCAATACAATTGCAAATCGTACTACGTATACGCAATTACTGCGCTAAACATACCACCCTCGTAAGTACCGAAACTACCTCTATTGCTAATGAATCAAAGCTGTAGTATAACGAGATAATGTGGTTGTGATGCCGTGTGTCTAATGATGACACTGTTACTAGTTGTATAATGGTTGCGTCTGGCGCTATTATAAAGCTTCCCACTGCACCTGTCTACACATCAACCAATCTATCACACCTAGCCGTGAATAAACAAAAATATATCCTATTTTAATTGCCGCTGAAAAAACAATTACCGACAGATGCGTGCGTTTCAATATTATTTTTCAATGAGGGCTCGGTGTTTGGACTATTAAACGGTTTTTTATATTTTAACTTAAAACACGTTTGTACTGATATCAAGTCTAGACTTGGACTAAACATAAAACTATTTATGACGCGTACGTAAGTCTACAAGCTTAAGGCAAAGCTGAGTTAGGTTGTGTAGGTATATTTACAAGCGGTCACCGTGAAAATCAAATACGCTGAGTTACTTAGCTCTATGATGAGAATAAACAAAATACCTCTATGTTATTTGTAGGTACTAAACGTAATTGTAACTTCTACCTGTTTCCGAATTCAAACAAAAAATCACGAATTCTTGAGTCTTGACATCTGTTACGAGGACGTTTAATCATGTTTTCTTTGTATGATGAGAAACTAAAACTAGAGCCATTAGGTAAATATTTAAAATATCTTGTCTACACACGATGTAGGCTAAGTAAGCAAGTTAGTTTGCTACGAGTTGGAACTTTAAGAAACATTGACTAAACAAAATGGGGATAAAAAGCATTCTTGATACTTCAACATACGATTTTCAGCATAATAGTGAAAAAGCCACTTGCGGCTAACGATCATGCTAATCAAATAACTAAATGTAAAGTTGCACATAAAACATAAATAAATATTATATTTTAAAAACACGTAGGCAAATGTAAAGTGTACTGAATTTGATTCTAGGCACGGCAACCACTCATTAAATCAGTAGTCATGCCATTACGGTAACTGTCGTGAACAGACCCGTCAAGCTATAATCACATTGTGCACCTGTCACTTTAAGCTGATCCGATTTCCAAGTTGCATTCGATAGTGTAATATATGCCCCGACGTGAGAGTAATTAATGTGGCTGGATATAATGAATTTAATTCAAGTTGGAGCATGTGCTCGAGGTAACTTTGTAACTATTTAAGTTCTGCAAGTTAAGAGTAAATGCATTCTTACACTTATAGTACATAAACTGTACAGTTCACATTTCTATTTTATTTTGATAATCCCCTTTTCGCTTCACCCTTCTCTATTACATTCCACACAGAACGCCGCTTGCTCGCAATCATAGGCCGTATAAAGCTGCACTTTCGTCAAATGCACATACGGTTTAAATTATCGATGCCTATCGGAGTAGCCGCGGCATGCAACCAACAGGTGGTTTTCGTTCATTCGTGATTGTTAAATTATTAACACATTGGCTGCCATGGGGGCTATCGGTGTCCGGCACCGCACCTTAACCACGAGGTCATGGGGGTCGGGTTCACCACACACAATTACGCGGTGTCTATTCTACGTGAAAAAAATCTCTGTAATATAAAAAATAAAAATTTCAAACATTTATAACTGTAGCTTATGACATAAGCTGAGATTAATACTGTAATTACGGCTCCCATTACAACCTCCAGGAGGCCGACTAGCGTATGGGATGTCCACTGTGACCCGAAGGCTCAATGCAATTATGTTTTCCAATGTGAGCTCCGTAACACCCACCGGTGAACGCAATTAAAAATATAGCTTCATTTTAAAATCCTTCGTATCGCGTACCGATTATTCTAGGAAAATTATGCGTATCTGAACAGTTGGGCTGGCCAGTAAACTACTCGATATTCTTCGTCAAAAAAGGGAACTCAATCGAACTATTTGCAGAAAAGAAGAGGCCCCCCCTTCGCTAGGTAAAAAACCATACCAATAAAAAATAAAATTGTTGTGAAATGTGCAAACAAAACCCGTTCATATGCCATAACGCTCTACTTGCCGCAGGAGCTCCACTTTCAAACATCGACCCCCCCCATAACAGACCTTATGCATATTTAATAGGAAGGTATTTGTTGGAAATGGCCGAAAACTAAATTCTCCACCGTTTTTTCCATACATTATTAGTTTCAAAATGTATAGTCCATCATGTTTTCCCGCATAAATTTCAATAACGCAGGAATAGGGCCCCAGCATTGAGTCACTGCACAACTTTGTACTATAAAGTTATAGCGTTTGTTCTAGCCGCTAGCAATTATCACTTGAATAGTTTATACTAATACTAGCGTGAACGTTTCACTGTCAAGGCAATCGAACGGGTAATTGTTTCTTGGCCTTGGCAATGAAAACGTCGATATACCTCAAGGTAATGCAATGTCATGTGTGGGGAAATGCACACATGACATACAACTGTTATGTTTAATTATCACTACATAGTATAAAACAAAGTCTCTTTCTCTGTCCCTATGTCCCAATATATGCTTAAATCTTTAAAAGTACGCAACGGATTTTGATGCGGTTTTTTTTAATAGATAGAATGATTCATGACGAAAGTTTATATGTATAATACATGCATAATAGAGTAGAGAAAAGGCGAGAATTTAAACGAATTGCAATTATTTTAACTGAGCGCGTTAGTCAGTTTATCCGACATAATAATGTAAAAAGAGACAAGGACGTTTCATTGTATTACGTGAACTAGCATAGGGGTGAATAGCCCGAAGCCACGTTCGAAAAATGAAAATGATGAAAGTTTAATAATTAGTAGAGGAGTTGTGTATCCGCCCAGTTATTATGGTGGTTTCGTAACTATACGAGTACCTAGGTAAAACCTAGTAGACACCCGTCATTTTTTCACCAGTTATTATTGAAAATAATTTTGTAACATTTATCTTATGGTTGAATCCTCTTTGTAGCCTTTCCCTTTAATAGACCTATTCCATAGCCAATACGATCGGTGTGCACAATTTCATTTTAATATCCGGGTGCTATATAAGTTGCACAATTGATAACCTCCGACGTGTACCAATCGCCTGCCTTAGTCCGAATGGAAGTTCGAATTGCAAAATATGAGCTATTCGAGTCGTTGGACTACCCAATCGGTTTTTACCGGAAATCGAGAGCGATGAATTGAAAGACTTTGCCTGTCGTGTTGCTACTAGCTTGCTATTTAAGTACATATATTAGGGTTCCATCCGGTTTCATCTGCATACCTAAATACCTATGTCCTTTTCCGCTATCCACCAGCCCATACGCTACAAAATACACGAAATACAGTAACAAAAGTGCACTACTGGTTAACAGCGGAAATAGGCAATGCGGTAATACTTCCCGGACGAACGCATTTCTGAATATGTTATTTCCAGCCAATTTTCACATCAGGATTTTCCGCCAAAGGATGTTACGTTTTGTCTCTATATGCACCATGAACCTTATTGCAGTTTCCTATACAATTATTTTCGAATAGAACTTTTGTGTGTTTTCACTATTTGCATCAAGAAATATGTGCCAAGTTTTAAGCAAATATGTGGTCATATTTGCTTTAGTTACTTATATATTTTGCCAAGACTAGACTTAAAAAAAATCGAACAGCCATACGAGCTTTCTTCTCCAATGTCATCTACCCATTTATATATTTAATACTCTGCATTTTTTTAATTTTCTACATCCAGTGGTTTGTACTGGGCGTTAATGAATCGATCAGTTAGTCCGGACGTGTAATTTTAAATTCATATATTTTAACGCGAGCAAAACTGCGGTTATTGCGGTAATGCTGACATTTAATTGTTGGCTGAACGATCTGGGGCTGTAAAGAAGTAACTACTACTAGTTAGTAGAACAGTGCACCAGCTAGTAGACGGGAAGCAATTTATTTTATTTAATGTAAAAAAGCTGCCAAAATATTCAGTAACTAACCTATTTCTAGACTACTTAACTGCTATCTTTACTTGGTTATAATGACGAGACGCTGAGTGGAGAACTGTGTCTGAACGACGTTCTTTACCAGGAATACAGGCAGTAGCGCCGCAACCCCACTGTCGTATGTCAATTAGATATAAGGCGAAAGCTAATTGAAGGGTTGTCTAAGGATGTTGGGGAGATGGCACTGTTGCTATTTCCTAATTATAACAGACTATTGCATCATTTTCCCGAAATAACGTAGACACGTGAAAACAAATAAATTCAGTAGATCGTACCAATATTAATTTCACAGCATTTATTTACACTCGAGCATTCTTTAACCCGCGGTTTAGGCGTTATTGAATTGTAAGTCCTTTTAAGCGTGAATTCCATGACATAGATTGTTTAATTATGAAATTGAGATAGCTAATAGAGATAGATAACATATGCCACAAATTGTCTATCTTCAATATTAATTGATACAATATGACTGAAATGCTTTATATTTCAATCGGGGTATTAGTCGGCATTCGGTTAGTTAAACTACTCGATGTTTGCTTGTTTATTAGGGAATGTAAATTTGGATCTACATATTTATTAATGGAGTTAGTTTGAAATACTTAGAAAATAATATCAGTTTTGTTTGTAATCAGATGGCTGACTTTAGAGACTAACTATTTAACTAATTAAAGTAGTTACATAACTTTATTACAATACTTACTCTACTAAATAATAAATACAGTTGCAGTTAAAACTATTATACAACAAAACTATATAATTATACAACAAAACTATATAACAAGTTTCAAAATAAGCCAAACGGGACTGTTATTATGCTACTAAACAGCACAACTAGTTCGAGACAAATAGCTTCGCGTGGCCGTATGACAGTTTATCGACGGGTAAAACACGCCTTGTCCGTTTCTGTCAGTACATTTCTCAGGCAAACCAAGTCTGGCATTATTATGTGTGTACATGAGCGCGCATATTGACATGCTTTCTAGAACTGGTTGCTATTACAGAAAACTTGCAAGCTTTGAATTATGGACTACTGACTGTCTCCGCGATACTGTGATTTGTGACATTTTCCCGGGATAAAAAGTATCCAGGTTATAAACTATCTATTTGCCAAGTTTCATCCAAATCGTTTTAATAATGTTGCGTGAAATACTAAACAAACTCCGATATCATTCCTCACAAACGTTTGCGTTTACGTAGTAGGATCAACAATTAGGGCTTACTCGAAGTTAAAGCCCAAACATACGCTTCTAAAAGTCAAGAGTAAGTGTTCGCATGGACAAAATCGCTTTGCATCCAATAAACAATAACACAGGTTGCAATTTTTAACGATTATTTTGGGACTGCAAGTTTTTTTCTACGTTGTATTAATGAGAGAGTTCATAGATAGACCTTCACGGGCTAGTAAAATATTACTATTATTTATATATTATATCTTTATCTTATTTATATTTATATATTATATATATTATAGGCTAGTATATATATACTGAAAGAAATCTAGACTTTTGCTGAGAGGCACCGGTCAATATACCTACAGCTTTTTGTCAATATTTTACAATTTTAAAATCCTTTCTAATATTATAAACTTAATTATTATAAATGTAAGTTTGTTTGTACGCTTTCACGCGAAAACTGCTTAACTGATCATCATGAAACGTTGTACACATATTCTTGGACGTATTAGAAGTCACATAGGATACTTTTTGTGCCGGGAAAATGTTACATCCCCCGGGAACGCGGGTGAAACCGCGGGGGACAGCTAGTACTATTATAAATTAACACAACAAAAGTTGGTACCTACCTAAGCGGTTACGTTACCACAATTAGGTCTGGTATGCTCGAACTTAGTAGCGACAACACAGTTAACATATTCGGTGTAGGTAGTAAGGTTTATTAGCTAAGTCCTTGCTATAACACAGATTGTTTTATATAAGGAGGCATTACCTTGGCATATTCAAGGCGAACCTTGCAAAGCTGTTGAACACGCCTCCTGAACTGTTAAGTCAACAGGTAAAAATAAATTTATAGTGACCTTTGTTTCTTCTAATAAAGGTTATAGTTTCCATGAGCAAAATAATTTCATGAATACCTAATGCAATTTATGACCAAGGAACCTATTCAATTATATTATACGGCAGTAGGCAATAAAGGCTTGGATTATAGAGCGTAATGGCTGCTCACCTCTTAAAACTTTATGCATGTATACCATATTATTTGCTTTTATATTTGTAGGTATACTATTTAATTTATATTAATGTTTATTATAATTTAATGTATTATGAGCAACGGCAGCTGAAATATGTGCCCTTTTAGCCTCACGTGTACATGTACTGTTGTATTCGTGTGACTCAAAAATTAGTTTTCTTTGTCTACTTTAAATGAAAAAAGAAAAATAAACAAATTCCTAATAAGATCACGCCTGCGTCAGTCACGGAGGTTTCTCTCGAAAACTAAGGATCGAATATAAGTTTTGGCTCAAGGCAATATTTATTGATTTAAAAAATGTGTACTAGTGATTTTCTGTATACTAGGTAGTTGTTAATCTTTCAAACGTAGGCAGACGAAGCTCTCAGCACCCATAGGAAGACTAATTTGTCTTTTTATTACTATCTTTACATGAAGCGATAGTCTGTACATTGCATCTTAAGCCTGAACTTTACCCATCAATCAAACAAATTGCTTTGCCGTCATGAAAAAAAAATGACTTGATGGAAGGTACATGGTACATTTTATTGAGAACCTGTGACCTCTTTTCTGCATTCAAACAATTATTCAATCATAAAAGGACCCATTGTTTTGTGGGCAGGGCACCTTACCAATGAAATAACTCGGTTAATATTATAGTAGACTGGAATACTGAATATATTACGAACAATGTTTACTTTAACCGTAAACGAATGAATAATTTTACTTCACTATTTACATACCGCAACAGCCGTTGTACCTTTTGTTTACCATTATTGTAAGCTGTGATTATGAATATTTACCTATATATAAAACGTTAATTTTATAATTTCCAAAATGGAATATTTCTTTTCAAATTTAATTGTGACACTGTAAATGCTTTATAGTTCGTTCATTTTTATATAATTTCACTCCACAGTTAAAACGCAATTGCGGGGAGCAAACGGCTTTCCTGGAATACAGAAACCTTTATTTCATACTAAAGCGGTGGCTTTGTAAATGGAACAAAGTATTTTCAGAAATATTATGATTTTCTAGACACCCTCTTTAGCTACAATATTTTTTAATTATCCCCCGGCACTTTTCCAATCCTTTTCGTTCAGCGCTATTTGTTTGCTTTGTGTCTATAATGTGCATTGGATAATTATTATTTCAAGTTTTTGTACATTTTTTACGTACGGGTTATTATCTGCCCTCACTCTTTGTTGAGTATATTTGGCTGACTACATGCCGCAAGGTATACTCGTTAGTCTTACTAGAGATTAATTGGAGTACTAGTATTCACATGTTCTACTCCTCGTATTATATTTGTAGCATCAATGCCGAGAATATTTCATATACCTTTGCACAAATCCTTACAGGCATTGCAAATATTGACGTGATTTTCTTGAAAGAGAATCCTGTATTTGTCTAGCCACAAGTCCCACTAGATACTGTCGGATAAACCGGCTTTACTTGGTAGCAAAGGAATAGCTCGGGTAATAATTCGTGGCCTTATAAATTATTCTAGTATCACGCTACATCTCCCAGCTTTTGCATTTTTTCTTCGTCTTTTTTGCCAACCGTAACTGAGATTTATGTACTACATTTGTAAGTTTGTGACGTGCGTTTTTAGTTGCGATGCGACTCGCTTATTAACGTTATTTAATATCGATGTGGGGTAGTACGTGGTGGTGCTATGCTTAATAGAAATTAAGGCTAATAATTTTCCAATAACTTGATACCACATTTTTTTCATAACCTATTAACTTCCCCTCGGTAATTCTCTTTGAGTCTAACGTGGCACTGCCTGAAGGCAAAACGTGGAAGCTCGCCCACATTGAACTCCATTTTAATTGATATTAATAAAGCTTCTCTCTTTGTCCTCTATAACTCCTTTTATTTATCCGTAATCCGGATTAGGAATTATTGCGCTAAGTAATAAATGAGTGTAAGCTTTCGTGATCTCTACTAATAAATTATGTGATATTTGTTACCTTCATTGATATTATAGTATATTACTTCAAATTTTAGGACTTCAGACTAGGCCGCTTCTTGCCTCTCATAAACAAATGGTTACAATGGAAATTGTTGATTGTCTCAATTTATCAGTGGTAATATCTTTTACCATGTCGCTTCCTCCTATAACAATCTAAATACATTGCATCTAAATGATATGAGCATCAACAGATACTTACTGAACTATTCAGATTCAGTAAAACAGAACCGAAGATTAAATGCAAAATAAGTTGAACGCAAAGATGGAAAACGAGTGACAAACAATCTGTCTACTACAACTTATGATTTCTCAGTTTTGTCCCGTCGACGCCGCAAAGTTTATACCGCAGTTGTTGTGTATTTCAAGTTTACAGTACTAATTAGTAGCTGATTTATTTAAGTTTTTTAAATTTCAGTCTTTCTTATGATTTCTTGCTATACTTCTACAGCTGGCGTGTTTAATGTTTTTTTCTGCTCGTACCAGTATTGGTACTCATAGATTTGCACAAATTGACGAAATTATACTAACAGAGACCGTTGAGCACTTCTAACTTGTTCACTTAATTTGGTTTACCTTCGCGTAATTAAATTACAGAAAGTTGAAAGGATGGCTCTGGAACTCATTAATATAATCTAGAGTTAAAATTCTGCATGAACGTTTGCGTTGTTAAGTGACATTGAAGTTACCTTCATTATAAAAAAAAACTAATGATAGACTACCAGCATTGAAGTGGAGGACTTAAATTAATGTTAAAGGTCTGCTAATGGTGGTTATCGAGAATTGAAGCGATTATGTCGACAGAGTCGGAATTACTGCTGTTTGTGGAAATGTAGTAATACGTGGAACATAACTTACATTTGGGAAGCTTAGTTCCACGTATATCAAAGTAATCCTTAGGTTGCATCCGGTGGTTTTACTAGATACTCTGATCGACATCGAAGGCAATTTATTTAGAAAAATATTTGGTCAATATACCTACAGTGTAAATTGGAAACGTCAACACAGTAACGAGCAGGTAAAAAAAGATGCTAAAAAGTTCACAGGCGCCCGACGGGACAATAGCCTCGATAGACAGGCGTGTCTCTTTGTTAGTCAAAACAAACGCAGCGTTTGACTTTTAACAGTTAAAACCACCTTACCGGTTTAATTGATTCGCTTTTTTCATTAGATCAACCTCATCTGTTAAAAAATAAAAACTTTATAATACTAAAGTAACTAAAACTATTTTGAATGCTACCTTATAAAATTTTCCAGCCAACCAATGGATGTAACCCTGTTTTGTCACTTCGGTTGACCTTTCTCCAATTAGATACATATTTTTAGAGCAGAAACAGACGATGTTCTCTTGTTATCTATTAATATTTTTCATATAGAAATAGTCGATATAAAATTTGCTTCGTGAAAATAGGGCATCAACAAATGAATTCGCACAGGTGAACTTTTTGGCCGGTAAATTGTTATTACGTAACTACCATACAATGGAATTTTGAAAAATTGTGGTGAAATGAGCTTAATGCGTCACAAACTATGTTTTTAATTAACGTTCAGAGTACGCTTAACTATACAATTTTATAGACTTTTAACTGTGCCGTTCTGTACTATACGGGACCGCTATAGGTTTCTGAGAAGTGCCTTAGGAACTTCTACCGCCACGTGCCGTATTTAAATCGGGTCGATTGATTAGCTTCTCGGTCACAGTTTTACTTCGCAGTTACTTGACTTGTTTGCTTCAGCCCCCTCCCACTATGGGATCGTTAGAATCTGTAACTTTATCCACGGCTATTTGTTTATAGTTATATTGTGAACGCTTGCATCACTGATTTATTGTTAAATGTATTTGCAGACCCGTCTGTTATTGCTAGGCCCGTTGTCTTTGTTATTGAGGAGATGCATTTTGCGTTAGGGTGTTGATATACGGAGCAATTTGTGTCATATTCATGTGTGGATGTGGCTCGCACCACGCAATATTATTTCCTCATGTACTGAGTTAAATATTCTTAACGTTCGTTGTACTACAATGTCTATCAAAATTGTTCTCCAAAGTAAATAAAATTTATGCCATTCTGAATTTCGTAACAATTTTGAAATTTACAACAAAACGGATTTACCTCCATCGGTTTCAAGAGGCTCTCATTGTATTCATTTTATATAGTTTCCAAAGCCTATTTTGTGGTCTGGTTTAATGATTTGTTCAAATTAATCCATATTAATGTGGTTACGGAATTTATTACTAGTCATCGCAATGTTAATATAGATCTGTATTCACAATATTACCTACTTAGCTTGGGGCACTGTGAAAAATCTATTTTATCATTATAGTCGAAGAATTTCTATCTTGCATTTTCAATACCATTTATTTGATCACTCGATATATAGCTATTGATGAAACATGATGCATACTAAAGAACAAAGCACAAAAATAAGAGGTAAATGTCATTGCAAATACGGTATGTTAGAGTAAAATGAGTCGACGTGGTTACAATAGATACATTGTTCATTTGCGCGTTGACATTTTATTTGTGCTTTTGTTCTACGGGTAACTTTATATCGCCGACATCCAGGTATTGGTTTCAATAGAGTTTTTAATTATTATTTACTGAATACTGACTCATAAAATGTTAGGTACATGTACGAATCGCAGTCCACATAAATACAATAACACACATTTAAATTAACGGCTTCTTTGTCAATTTAGTCCTTGAGGGCGGATAACTTTAAAAAGGACCAAAAGCTTTCCATAGAGTCAAGACACTTTCACAGAAAAAGTAACGTTATTTTAATCGACCCACGCAAAGTCAGACTGTCACGACCTAAAATGTTTTCTACTTAGAATGACAAACGATAAAATAATTTATAAGTTATAAGAAGGAATTGTTGCTTCCATTTCCATTAAAAAAACACTTAACAATTGTTGTTTGCTTCAGAATCGGCGCATTAGTGTCAGACTGTTCATGAGGGTTCGTTTATAGAATATCGAGTTTGTTAGTCGCAAACAGAGACATTGTTTCCAGCAAATCCGGTGTGTGCTAATAACAAATCTAATCCCGATAATGTTTCAAGAGACTCTACAAGTTATTAGATGTTAGAAACCGTCCTACCGTGAAGCGATTGAGATCTGCATCTTGTTCTTAGCATAGGATACGTATTCTGCAAAATTCTAATTATTGTTTCGTATATGTGTTTGTATCGTATTATTATGATTTCTTTCTATAATACAGACATTGGATATCATAATATACATATATACGCACCAGTGGCCGCATTCTAAAGGAGATGGAATATGTTACAGGTATGTACACGTAGGTTTAAAAGCTGCACTCCTGTGGCTTCCAACGTATTTGAAAAGCTGTTTCAGTATCATACAGTAGCGCCCGTGGGCTTGCGTTGCAGCTATAGACATATATACTGGAAATTCCCACGCGGATGGATTTTGCATTTTAAGTTACACCTACATGGTTTACTTGAATTGATACACCACTATATGAAAAGGAATAAAATCTATAGAAATAACATTGATATTGTCAATAGGCGGCCTTATCGCTAATAGCCATCTCTAACAGACAACCATCCTATGGAAAAGATTTGCACAAAGCAGTTAAAGGCGGGAGCGTACGATGTATACCTACCTTCTAATGTTGGTACCTGACAGTGTACCAACGTGAACGAACTAAAAGCGTATGTTTCAGATAAATATTTATATCGTTTTAGACATAATTTTTCACCCTTCCAAATTGCCTTCGCGAGGCCCAAACTAAAAGATGAATGAGATAAACGATTTATGATGACGTAAAATTGCTTTTAGACTATTTGGTCTATATTTATGGATATATAAATCAAATTTTATGTACCTATCTTAAAATTTTAATTGCTTCCAATAAATGCTTTTACACCATCTAGACGTTACAATACCAAACGAGGTATGAAGTTCAGTAAGATCTACTAATTGCAACAGTTTGCATGACTGGCTTCATGGTACAAGTACTGTTTTGTTGGAGTTCTTTATCAAATGAAGATGTACAAGTATTATATAAATTTGAGTATTGTTGCGCTATGGTGCAGTTCACGTTTATGAACTATAACATTTTAGTGTAGCTTATTCTTCACAAAATTCTATTCATTAATTTCAGCGAATACCTTTACTGTTTTGTACACCTAAGTTAACGATTTGTGCGTGTTAACATCGAATCACCTCATTTGCTGCTATGTACAATATTTCAGTAACAGTAGTTAGTTATTTGGAACTTGATGTATACTTTAGTTTAATTTAGCCAGGTTAATCCGAAATATACTTTTGCATATAGGTTGGCTCTTGTTATAATAACATACCGTAACCGTAACAGTAAATTGCTATTTTCGTCTTTCGTGCCTGTCTTCATTACAGGGCATTAGTCATTCAGTTGGCAATTAAACTGGTAGATATAATAGATATAACATTGTATCGGGAGCGGGGGAACGTCGGATGTGTGCACTTCGATGCAAAGGGAACCATAGATAAGGCAAGAGAGTTGCCGTCGCCGGCAGCATTGGAAGAGTAGCTATATTCTGATTGGAAATTCTTTTGTTGGCTTCACGACGTTATCGACGTATTGGATACACGCAACTTTCATACGACCGCGGTAGTTTATTTTCATTTTAAGGTTGGTTTTGTACTGCCTAATGAATTTATAAATTTATAGCATCGATTCGGAATTTATATTATTTTATTGTTGTGTATAGTAAGTAGTAACGTATTGATGTTACCATATTGGAGATTTTAGGATAAATAAGTAAACATCATAAATCAAGATTTGATCGTTAATCAAACAACAGCGTTTCACTGGTTCGCGTTTCTACAAAGCAATTATGTTTCTATCTCTAAAATACATAAATAAACCAATCAGAATAGTTCATCAGTTTCCTATGTACCACTTACAAGCACTTAGTCGTAAATACGTTTAGTTATTAGTCTGTAGAGGGCCTGTTACTTACGCGAACGTTTCGAGCAATATGCAATTATTTACTGGAGATATTTCTACACTTTCTCAATGCAATATGAAACAAAAATCGAATACTTGTTACCTTTGCCTGACAGTCTGAACGGAACTTTTTCTCGAAAATTCGTTTTAAATTCCAGAGTATAAATAGAATTTCAGGAAAATGGTAGTCTTCCGAATGCTTAAATGAACGCGAAATCCAAATAAAAAGCTTTATCGAACACCTCGTATTTTGCTGAAACGCGAATGGACGTGAGTGGACAATAAACATGTAAAAGCGCTTTATCTATCGCGATTTCGAGGAACACTTCTTTTGTTAATACTGAAATGGAACATTTAAACATCTATTTGATTTTCCACTTATTTAGTAGGAACCGTACATTCTCCTATATATCCACTCATGATACATATATAACAATAGTTATTTATATCATTAACACGGTTTACTATTGTTTTTTAAATGAAGGGTAATATTAAGTACTTTTTTAGATTTTTTTGTTATAAAAATGTAGTACAATTTTTTTTTAAACACGGTTACCACGCCATAGTCTATCTAGCTATAAATAATAATGCTACGAGACGGGCATCCTGTCGTTCGCTTTATTGGAATCTATAAGGTTCACAACAAAAACAGGATATGATGTTATTATAACAAGTCTTGATGTTCGACATTTAATTAGATTTACCAGGAAACAATTACTTTGAAGGTCTGAGATGTCGGGTCATCCCTAGGTTTTTATACAAAATTAAACTTTTAACATACTTCAGCCGACACTGTTTGTCTTCCCCGAAATCTTGATTCAACAAAAAACCAGCCCGGTAGAATGGAATCAAATTATTATTTTTCATCAAACAAAAATGTAAAGGGCCTACAAAATTACACATTCGTATAAGTGACAGTTGGAATGTCAATCACTTAACTGTCCTCGCAAGGGGAAAAAAACTAGTACAGAACGTGAAATTTATAAATTATGCTTGCTTTATTTTTTGTGCTTCACAGTGATTTTTTGCTAGATAATTCATCAGGCAAAAGCGAAAGTCTTGTCTGATGTCAGTATTTTATTTTTTAAACATAATACTAATACAAAAGGTTATGTCAGGACCCTCACTCGACAGAAAAATTCTTGCGTCATTGCTTTATATGGTCGGGAAAACAAGAATACCGTGTTAACGAGTTCCTTTGTTAGAACTTGAAAATGGATTCATTAGTACAGTACTGGAAGATGAAAGCTATATCGACCAAGTAACAATTCATCTGTACTTATATTAGTATTTTGTCATTTATTTACTTATTTATTAGGGTTGCCAACAGATGATACACATACACACATTTCAAACAAGAAGAGTAGAGTTGGTAGACACCCACTTACAGGCAAACACAACATGCACAAATAACTAATTATTTCCTATCTATTAAAAGTTACAAATTAAATAAAAATATATTAAATTACAAATAAAATTCAATGAAAAGTAAAAGTAGATAAAGATAAAATAAGAATAGAAAAATAACAAGATTAAAATCTAATCAAACAAAATTAATATAAAACTACATTAAAAACAAAATCAAATTTAGAGACCGAGTAACAATAAAAATGAACAGAATTAAACATTAGCAGCTCTTTGGTACAATTCAAGAGACATATCCTTGGAAATCATGCTAGATAGAGTAAGTCGTGGCATTTGCGCTGCAGGATATTCAATAGGTATTCACAAGTGTTGGTACCCGTCTATTGATATTGAGAAATGTCTAGGAAACTGGTGTTACTATGCAATTCCTGTTTGAATTGCACTGAAGCAGAGCAAGACAAATAGTTTCCTTGGAGCATTTGAATTCCGTGATTGCTATTTGTTCAATGATCAACTGCCAATTGACATGGTCAAACCCTTGAATGACTTGATCAGGTGAACTATACAGTGCGACCTGCATCATCGTAACATGATTAATATTTGAATTATGATACATGTTATATGAAGCTCCAAATGCGATATAATTACATTGTTGGTCTAAACTCCCTAATTATCTGACATTCATTGGGTATACACGTTTTCTGAAACAGTAGACACCGTGTTTTAATAATCGTTTCGAAATAAATGTTACATAATGATGACTATTTGATTTATTTTACCAAATATCAGATATTGAAGTTCACCAACACATGTATAAAAAACGTTAACGGATCCATGAATCGAAAAATGTTCATCGCATTCCCAAATATTTTTAAAGCGAGTAGACAAATAAAAAAAAGAGAGGCTTTAACGGCATGAATCTGCACATTATTTTTATTTATGGTTTTATTTCACTACTTTATCGATGTATTACAGTTTTTCAGTACTAAAAAGTCCGAATTAAACCCCGGATAGACGGACATTGCAAAACTATAAGAGTTCTAAAAAATGTCTAATATGTATATAAAATAATGTAGGGTCAATGCCCTTTATTCCTAAAAGCACGTTGTGTGTATAACATAAATTCTGTAGTGAAGTAATTGAATGCCATTGATGATATTAGCAAACTTTCGACAAAGCGCAGGTTCCGGCGCCGCTCTGTCTATTGACTGAACTTTAAACTCGACCTTAACATAAACACACCGACCGATCACTTAATAAATGTTCCATGTACCGTAGTTTGCCTTCCCAAAGATTAAGAAAGATTTTCGTAGTCGTTTATCCATGACGACGGCAAATGTGTTTCAAGGTCGGCACACGTTGGCAACCCCTTTGGCATTGCAAATGTCCGTAGGACCGGTGACCCCTTTTTAATCAGGGGTTCCGACTACAATCTCGTCTACCTTTTGACATAAAGAAAATCAGGTTGTAAAGATTTATTTTATTTAGTTTTCGTAACTATATATTATTACTGATTATTTATCGAAGGATCGTGAAAATATTTTCATGGTGAGTTCGTAATATAACTCGGACAAAAGTATAGGTTATGTATAATATAACGGTCGTCATAAAACACATCACCTGTAAAATAAAATAACAGGTGAACGAAAATCCAATAAAATAATTTTATGACTGTCCTGAGCTAACGTCCGATAATTTAAGAGAGCTGGTAGTTTTTTCTGCCATACATTGACTGATTTATGGCACTGTAATGAAACCCAAGCCTGTAGACAACAAGAAATGCATACACAGCATGATATAACAGGTCCTATTTAAAATAAAGGCTGAGAGGAAAATTGACTTATTGTCTTTATTTTCCTTTGCCCTGAATTCGCGATCACAATCGATATAAAAAGATGATTACTCTCTTTTTCAAAAATCTAAACCGGATCGTGGAATGTTTTGATGAAACTCAAAACCTCTGTGTAACTAAATGTTCTACATTTTTTTATAAACCTACCTATAGTTTGTGCTATCACGTGGCCCCACTGTGCAGCCATAAAAGCTTTCCCCACATTTCCGAGCTGCTGGCATGTTTGACAGTTATTGTATCGATAGGCGCCATAACTATGACGATGTAAGCCGCTATAACTCATTTACGTACCCTTTCTGTTTGCCACTCTGATGTCGATACAGATTGTATTGCAGCTCGCACGCATGATTGACTAAGTTATGACCCGAGGATCGTCCAAGGTCCATTCGGTTTATTGAATGTGTGCGATTAATAAATACATGATAGAGTCGGTTCCATGAATGCAGATTGCATCGTATAATTCAATTAGACTTTACATTCAAAGTTCAATTTATATATTCTGCAGGCATCTCATCAGAGCTAGCTTGTTTAGGTGAGCTTATTATTCACAGTCGCATTCGTGCTCCTAAATTGCTCACTTGTTTATGTTATCATTTCAAAATTACCTCGTGTTTTGTTACCATAATTGACTAATTAGAATGAAATCCCAGGAATAGAGAAATATTATTCAAGTAGATGTCTTTCAATTGACTCCGGACGAACGTTAAACGATATATTGAAATAGACTCTTCGACTTGAATATTTTATCGATGGATTTTTTAATATCTTTTTTCTACTCTTCCGATAAAAACGAGCTTGCTCGCATTTTATTCAACCAGTCTGAGCCTACTTATAACTAACATTTGAACAATCTACAGATCTTAAAGAGTCTGATATTATGCTGAGATAAAAATCTGGAGTATCTGGTTGAGTTATCGATCTACTTATGCATAAGTATTCTTTGACTAAATTTAGCAGCTCTTGATCAAATAAGTATATTCTTTGGTTTCGGTGCTGTCTGTTACAAATCTGGAAATTTCAAATGGTTCGTCGAGTTTTTGCCGAATTTGTGTAAAAGCGAAACTCTTCGTATAAAAATATAAAATGTTGTAAATGCTAAACGTGCAAAATGCTAAAGGTTTTCTTTAACGAAAAAGTTTTTCGCTCGGCAAAGAATAATGGCGATTAGACCTTCTTAACGAGGTGCCAACACAATAAAAGCATAAATGTGCATGAGAACGGTAAGGGCTCTTGAAAAAAAATCGTGGGTTGGAGGTTGGAGGGCCTACGAAATAACAATAAATAGTGTATCTTTGCCAAGTTACACGACTACTCGGTGACTGAGTTGCTTACCGCCCTATCTCCCATACCCACCACTTATATTAAACATCTAAGATGTATAAATCTGATCTGTATAAGTCTCTATCAAATGTGAAATAAGTAAGCCAAAGAATCGATGGAAAATATACTGTTTTATCTCTTTCATTTATAATATTTAACAATGAGAAACGGTCAATGACTAGAATGTTTGTCGTTGTCGATTTCATTACAAGAGTTCTTTTTTTTCGTCGGAAGAATTTAAACTAAGCGTAGAGCAAAACAAATAGTAGAGTTTCAACGTAAACCTGAAAGTACTTACACTTAGATATCGCAGGAGAATACATTAAGTATTCACCAATATTTAAATAAATGAACATTAGGACAACATTCTGCACTAATTAGCTACTCGACAGGAATCCTCCTGACAAATGGCAGGGTTTTAGCCACTACCGTCGACGGGTGATAATGGAATTGCATAAATAGACTACAAACTTCCAATGTTGCAGCTCAGAACAGATTCCCGTTCGTCCTTTTAGTTAAACATAAAAGTAAAACAACCAACTAATGGATTCAAAGCTCAAAGCACTTACCTATTTGTACAAGTCTTAGGACTTTTCAATTTTGCTTTACTTAGACGTATTACGGTTCAAATATCAATATGCTCTACTGAAACCAGTCTTGCGAATATCTTATTCATATGTTAGTATTTCCTCAAGTTGTTAAGGAAACATCGTTCCATACGAGAATAACATGTGTAAACATTATTGACAAAATTGCACGATATTTGCCGTAACATTTCAACGCGGATAATGCAATTTCCATATTGTATTACGATAACAAGATTGGATCGTGTATAATACTCGTAGGTTCACTATGCCGTAGCTTATTTCTACGTATGTGGGAAGTGCTGTGTTTGGTAACTGGGAATCACACAAAGCCAGTGCAATCAGTACATTTGCATGTTAGCGAATCAAACAGAGGAACTGATTATTTTCGAAGGACTTTATACCTTTCTACTACGTATAATTTCGAAAAATCTAGAGGGCATGCGGGGGTTTTCTAAATTTAAATAATGTACATTAATCTGTATTCTGGCACTATTTAACGAATTAACTATATAGACTACATATATTGACAATATCATTCGTAGATCTTTATTAACTTACTTCATAGATACAATAAAATGCCTATATCAAGGGATATGCCTATGTATTTACGCAGGCATAACGCACAATTGTTAATGTATATATCACCCAAGAGCTTTTTAAGTCGGACATTGTTGCTCTGCCCGCTTTTATAGCTAAGTGGTTTCACGTAAGTGTAAGAATAAGTTAGCCATGAAAGGGATTTCAACGGGGCTTGGCCGATTAGAAAATGAAAGAAAAACATATTTTTTCACACATATATATATATATGATACTTATAATAAAAAAAACGTACATCAGCGTAGTGTGATATTACAAACTAATCAGCGTCTGAGTAAAACATTGTAATCCCGAAATTACTGTACTGATTTCAATTGCTACCATGCGCCCACACAACCAGACAGAAAACATAGAAGAACAGCTTAATATGTTATTAAAATGAAACCTCGTCTATCGAACTAAATTGATATTGATCCCAATTTAATTAATTACTTATCATCTAAAGTTCTAAACTTTCGCATATTATTATGATGTTCAATTGAATATGAATATATACAATGCGGCCGTAACATTCGTATGGTTTCACACAATTATATACAAATAAAAATATATACAGTGACAATATATTAACGTATCCATACTGATATGTTATAGCCACATATTGCATTATGGTGAGTTATGACGCGCTATTCTCGGTAACGAGATATACCGTACTCGGCACACGATTAGCGAAACTATTAGTGGAACAGTACTAGGCACAAGCACTTGTGCAGGACCTCATTAAAACATAGGTCTTCATCCTTGATCACAAGGAAATTGTTACATAACGCTGTTACGGTGTCGAGTCTGACTCGGACATCGTGTCTCGAACGCCAGGATATTGCTTTGATTACTTCTATGATCAAGCCCAATCGATAGCATTGACTCATGTTAAAACTGCGAGTGACCTTTTAATTGTCACTTGATTGTGTGACCTGCCGTTCCCAGATTTAAATGGTCACTTAATTGTGTCAGTAATGTCTCTGATTGGCTTTGGCTCGGCGTTCATGAAATTGTAAAACGGCTCTCTAGCGGAGACGTGATCTGCATTCCCTCGCACGACCTTTAGCAAGCGAGACTGCTGCCATTGTTCAAAACATGTGCAGACTCTTAATGCTATCTTTTATAACAAAAATATATCAATAAAAAATGAAATAGGATAAGTATAGCTTTTTATTGGAATAAAGGTTGTCTCCTTTTGAAGACGGTTGAATATAAATTGATACATCCCACTGGATGTATCAATATATATTTATATTTATTAGAAATAGCTACATCTTAAATTGCTCACACAATAATGAATTGTCAGACTAGTTGTCGTTTGACGTATGTCCGGATGAACGAGATGTTATCCGGATTCCAATGTAGTCTGCGCTTCCTGGCCTATTACAATGATATTGGTACCATGTGACCTTTTCTTAGAGCAATAGATAAAATAAAATGAACATAGGCGACTGAGCATATTCAAGTGCTTGCGCATTCTAGGATCAATCATAAGAAAATTGTTTCCTTTGCCAATTGGCTCCAGCAGTTATGGTTCTGTATTTTTTTCTAAGTGAGTCTAGTTTCCTGTTAGTTATCTATTGCCATTGAAAACTACTTCCAATTTAATGTCGCTAGAAATTAATAAACGGGCTCCTCAATTACACATCACAATAGTGTTACAGGTTAAAGACGCTAAACATTTTAAAATTATCCCGAGTATTGATAAGTGTAATTGCTTTTCCATTGATTGAATTTTAAACTGATATAATTGTGTTTTAAAATGATCATTAGTCGAAATTACAAGTAAATTGTGACCATGCAAGTCTCGTTGTCGGCGAACGCGTCTGTCCAATTTCCGATGCAAATAATCGTTTCTGTATGCGCTCGCACGTCTCGCCGGTGCCCGCCCGATCCATCGGCATTGAGTGAAACAAGTGATCTTACCTTCGGATTTATCGTAAAACTATTTTCGCGTATCGGCTGTTGAATGCACGTAAATCAGAGGTTATTTTTTCCACAGAGCGTTCGGAAACTTCTCAGAATAGCCATTCACGAAACAGTTTTTGTGACGTAACTGCGGCCAACCGCTCCCATCCGAGTGGATATTGGTACTTACTTTAAAATATTGTACAACACTATCTGGGTCTAGGAGGCGGTCAGGTCAAGCTGGGACATGAGACAGTAATTCAATTGACGTCCCCTTCGTAGATTCCCTCAGTCACCATCCTCCACACTGGAAGGAATTTACGATGGTTCTTGTAAAGCTTTCATCGTATTAGTTTCTATTGACTTTGTACCTATCTTGGTAAAGTTTATAAATGTATTAATTTTCTGATCAGGTTTCAAAGGAAGGTTTGCCATTTTCAGTGTAGGTAAGTTTATTTACTCTAATAAAAAGCGTCGCAATTTAGTCTAAATAAAAAAATAAATTTAAGTCGGGCTTTGTTTAGGTGAAGAATTAGTACTGCTGTGTAGTTCCACCTTGTAGTACTAATTACCTCACCAACTTACATCATAATAAAATATAGGTACACTAAAACCCTTAGGAATACAATTAAATTCTCAAAAGTACGTCTTGCTTTATTAATGCTTTTGCCCCAAGTTACTTAAACTACAAAATTAAGCTGGTCTCAAGTTTTCATGCAAAACACGATATTCAACTTAAAAGTTTGAAGTCGTATCATCGGGTGTAGTTTCGCCATAATGACACTGGTTTTAAGCTTTTTAATTAGTGTTGCGTTGTTTTTATTTATGGTGATTAAGAATAGCTGAATCCGTATAGGTCAATTCGGTCTTCCGACAACACCACCACGGCTTTGATGTCTTAATAAACCATGAGTGATGGATACGTTCGATGATGTTGCAATTTTAGACCAAACAAAAACTTCTTCATTACAGTCTGAATGTACTGCAGTATATCTGCCTATGGGTACGGTTATTAAAATATTTTATTATGTTTCCGGCGACTCATAGGGAATTTAATTTCACTGTGCCAATTAATATTACGGAGCTCGCTTTTGATTTTTTCGGGGCGGCTTTAATTAATTTTACTTTGTCGAGGCCATGTCATTAGACTATTGAATTTTCGTAGCCTAGACCTTTGCGCTAAGATCATTAATTATATACATGATATATTTAAATGATATTTAGGTATGATAACGTTTATGTGAACTTTTCTAGTGAAATGGAAGGAGATAAAGTGTGGACGTCCGTTTAATATCAATTCCTTCAATGAGACGAATATTGCGCAGATTTAAGATCATTGACTATTAAAAAATGCTTCTCTGTGACATAAATGTGTAGCCACGCGCTTGGCAATGGGGAAAGGCATAGACAAAAGAGTCTCTTATACACTGTCGAATTTAAGTGGAAGGCTGAATATTCAATAAAGTACCATTTGCAATTTTCACCCCTGCGGAACTGCGAACTGAGTTAGTATGCAAATATATTATAGAATGGAGGTCCACAAACAATGCTGCAATTCAAAGATAAGTAAGAAAAAGTAGTCTTAAAGTAGGCGAGGGTACACGGTTAGTCTTGTGTACCTTGAAACTTTTATTTTATTCTCAACTCAGGAACTTAGAAACTAGTGAATAAAACGGATTTTATACACTTCCACGTTTTATCCGAGTATTCAAAATCAACGGTTTTACGGAGATCTCCGCAATATTAATATTTGCTGGCAATTATTAGACCACATTTGCGTAGAGTTTCATCATAATCGTATCATAAATTGCCTCATTGTCATAGATTACTTAATCGTTCCTACGTGTCTTTGTTTGGAGGTTTCCGACAGTAATCACCCTATTTCGTTGGCTTCATAGAATTTCGTTAACATTTTGAGAATAAATTAATTGAAGCTGACGGTTTATAACATAACTATACTATATCATCCATATTTTAAGGATTCGTTATTATTCGTAAATCGTTGGTATTCACGGATTATTAATTAATTTTAACAGAAATTGTTGGTAAATCTAAACATGTAAATACAGTTCCGAACAGCAGTAGCATTTCAGTGTTTAAATCAGATCGCTTAATTAAGCTCTATTAAGTCGATATGCAATTTGGAACAATATCCATTACACTTTGGTTCTCGTTGCATATGTCATAACCACGGACAACGTCTATTGTGTGTAGGGTATTGTGCATATTTTGATTATGATAAAAAATAACAGTTTTATTAACATATTATATGTAAAAAAAGTGCCCAATGCTCCCCTACCTCCCCTAATTCAAATTCATTATTCGATTTAATGTTAGATACACATATATGTACATACAATTACAAGTACATAGTAAATCAAAATAATAATTATGAGGCATTAGGGAATATGTGCACTTATAAATATACGTCTACAGCATTGATACGGGGATAAAATAAACATGTAAAACATACAATTAAATGTGAAGACACAAAAATTTGAAAATGATTACAATCTAAACTAAAGTAGCATACAATTAAGAGGTAACAGATTATTGGTATCAAAGTCCATAAGGTAAGAGTAAACAAAATGTCTATACGTATTAAAGGAGAAAATATCAAGATTTAAATTATTAATAAAATCATTGGATAACCTAGCCATGCGCAAAAAGGGATTATTAAATGAAGCTTTGAGTGACATGTTTGGGAGATGAATACGGCGTGGTTGTCTGCAGGATATGTTTGTTAATCTTCAAGTATAGGAATGAAATTATAGTCCATTAACTATTTTACATAAAATAATAACTCGTAAATTATTACGCCTCTTTCTCGGAATCAGGTAGCTGTGGTTATATCAGAAAAAATTAAGAGAAGTTTCAAAAAGTAGAAAGAAGTGAATCAGATGCATTATGTAGACAACTGTTTACCTGACAACCACTTAGTAAGCCTTACGATTAAGTAATTTGAAACCATTTATGTTGCCCTCTGTAAATAAATTAATAGTATTCGTGCGCAAACAAGCACGCTAATGTAGGTATCTGTTGATGTGTTTCTTTGACGCCTACTATTTCTCTTCGCACAATATTTGTGGGATATTGAAAAAGTACAATGATTTCGTGTAAGTTTATGTTTGAGCAGACGGGCGTTTCGCTATTCTCTAACAAAACTTAAAACAAAATTAATAACTCTGTGAACCGATGGCACATCTGTACTCAAAGCGAAAATATGATATCGGCTGTTTAACAAATATTTCTCTGTTTATTTATATTTGTGATGAAACTTGTGATAAATATGAAATCGATTCGGAGTGCCCGTTACTACCTTTACCAGGTACTCGGTGCACGAGATTTAATAAAGGATCTTGCAAAAAACTGTTAAGGAATAAAATATTGAGAGCGTTCTCAGAGGGCAAGGGGGCGCCAGGGAGAGGTCGAGAGGCGCGGGATGATACGCGGCACGTTTTATCTATATCGGCGCTATGTCCGTGACATTTCCACGCCCTAAGCTTCACTGTCGCATCAAATACCATCCTTTACCCACTGGCACAATAAAGACGATCAACTTATGGACACAAAATAAAATTCATCTTAATTATACTCTTATTTATTGCTTACACTTGCTGTGGGTATGTAATACGAGTATATAGAATTTTATGGATACTTTTAGTAACCCGGCCGTCATCTCTGAAAATGTCTCGTACATATCACCTAAACGTATTCAATTTCCAGGCTATGTCTATAATAATAGTAATACTTAACTATACAGGACTTAAATGTAGTATATTTGTTCAAATAGGTTTTCATAGGCACTGAAATTAATTCAACAGGCAACTTTTTTATTATTAAAATTCAAAATTAATTAACTGTTAAAATGATTGGTTCAATGAAGCGTAACTGTCAAAAGTACAAAGGTATCAATACAAAGGTAATCATGCATCGAATGGGTGTGAAATTGTGGAGAATTTTCCGAAAACTGTTAAAATCATTAATATTGTAAATTCAACGCCATACCAAAATTCACCAAGCTCTTTTAATGAAAATGCTTTTATGAAATGCAAACATTTCCCAAATATACAGTGAAGAGTTATTACGTTTTCATCTTTCTAAAGACGCGACGTCTCCTTATAATTATTAAGACCAGGAACTAGGAATACTTACAGCTTTATGATGTTGAATACATGTTCAGTCGCCGTCAAAGGGTTGGAAACCTATTCACTAAACTTTTGTGTATTGCGTTGGTCCAGTCTGATTCAAAGTAAGCGAGGAGACAACAAAACAAAACGTTCAGACATAGTCGCAGTGGAGATACGTTTCAATAGACCGATGCGCACAGGATTTATTTGAGAACACAAAGCGCAACTTTATTTACATTGACAAGATGGAGAATTGTACACAAAGCTATTGGGAGATCATATCATATTCAGCATCAAAAAAATAACTGAATATTTTATCAGTGCAGCTATTTTGTTATTTACTCACCGATTTGATATAGCGAATTGTATCTACATGTTTCTTTACTCTTAAATAATAACATCCTTGGAGATTTGACTTTTGTAAATAGTCTCTAGTCCCGAAGTCATCATCTAATAAACCGTGGGGAAATAGCTTAAGTCATATGTATCTAGAAACATGAACTGTAGCATCAGGGAATAAGTTCTTAACATTGTATTAAACAACTCCACCTAATCCAAAGTGACGTGCGATTTTTTACGTCCGATCGATTTCTGTCGTTACTCGTTTCTTTTTATATCTTCCTTTGTTGCATCGTCGTGTTGGCCGCCTTATTACCAGTAATTTGTTGCAATAACAAGAACCCCTTTGGCTCTGTTCTTAATCTTGTGTCTACGAGTTGATCCACCATTACTCGAAGTTCCGAAGTTTATAGACTACTGGAATGAAGTTTCTTATCGGAAACTAATAATCTAACAATAGTTAACTATTATAGATAGGTATTAGTTACTGGCTTCAGTTTCTAAACTTGTATAGGGGTATTAGAAACTGTAAGTAAAGACTTGAGCGAATAAAACCAATTGTTTACGAATGTAGGTACAAATAATAATGTGACCTTTTTTTAAATTAACACAGTGAAGGTTAGTAAATAGAGACAATCGTATATCAATAATTGTCAGTTTCTAAAATATATACTCTACAAGTTTTGAATAAGATAACAACTGATAGTGACTATTCCAGCATGACATAAAAAGTTCTCTGTGTACTAGTTCGACCCTTGCCACCATAATCGTCATGGCTATTATACATACATATTTAATTATTGATTTCAATGTGAATGCGGCAATTACGGCTTGTGAATATTTTATGTGTGAATGCACACATCTATAACATTGATTTTTATATAGGTGCAATATTTTCTATGGAGAACTGCCTTACTTTTTAAAATGACCTGGAAATTCTTTCGGAACATACGGACATATTTAGATACTGTTGTATTTAAGTTTGTACTTTTTGGTCTTTATTAATGTGAATATTTTAATTGTTACAGAAAACAAAATGGGCTGCTTCGTTAGTAAAGACAAACTGACCAAGGAGGACATGGACTTCCTCAAAACCCACACTTCGTACGATGAGACCACTATCAAGGAGTGGTACAAGGGCTTCAAGGTATTTTATTCGTTAATATTTACTATAATACTTAAATACTTTGATATAAAGACTTAAGAAAGAGAGAGTATCAGCATGGTGGGTGACCTATAGAGTTTTTGGGTATATTTATTATATAAAAGAGCTATATATATAACCGTACTGTACATAGAACTGCAATAACTCTAAAAAACATTATTTGGAAATATTGTTATCGCAAAAATAGGTGCACATTTTTTTAAGAGCGCTCGACGTTGCGGTGCCAGTGGCTCTAAACGTTACCTCGCACAGATTAGATTTCCTCCAGCCTCCGGGGCTTGACTAATGAAGTTAGCCATAACCTATCATAAAAGTGTCCATAAAGTGACCCCATGAGTATACGGCACGAGTCTTTAATGTAGTTACATTATGATAGTACCTACTCGTTCGCTTCGTTTCACTTATTACACGCTGCCTTGACTAACTCGCAATGTCCCTTCAATTAGTTGTCACGAGTAATTGAGGGCTGTTTTCTTGCATTATTCAGCGCTTGTTAATTATATGCAAATGTTCCTGAATAAATGTACCAGCATTAGGTAGATACTCATATTTGAACGCAAATTTATGAAGTTGTCTTCTGGTTTTCGTCCAAAATGAAGTATAGTTCAATAGCTTTTATGATGTAAAATCTAAACATAGATTATGCCTCTTCTTAAAAACGAAATAAACGTGTCGGTGTTAGTTAAACATTTAAAATTTAAGTTTGTTGTCGTTTTTTTTAAATTGAAATGACACCTTCCTTGTAGATCACTCTCACCAAAAAACAAATACGACAAGTTACTATTATCTTTGCAGTGATCCACTTGATGCTTATACCCATAAGCATTTCTTCTGCCAGGGCCTTCCCACAGACTTTTGTCTGGTATTCCCTCTAGAATTCATATTACTTTCGAACACATTCCAAAATATATTAAGTACCTACCAGTTTCAGCCGCTTAGATTTTCGCTGCTACTGCAATTTCCATAATAATAATACGTTACTGTTTACCTTGATTATTTTGGAGTAACAATCAAGGGTTAGGTATGCGGTTCAGTTGTATTTCGAGCCTCGACGCGACTTGTAAACAAACTATTTGAGGAAAAATGCTCGGCGAGTGCTTATTAAAAGTTTTATTTGAAAGTGAATAAAGCTGAGCTCTTTTCAACTTTTCAAATCAAGCTAATGAAATAGCTAAGTTTTAAGTAAGAGAGTGGACGAAGCTTTCATGAATTAATTAGACAAAAGTATGTTGATATTTTAAAACTTGTCAAAGAACGAGAGAGCATTGGGCAGTTGTGAATATGGGAATATCTTAGAATGAGTAAAATTAATGGTATTGCCACATGGATATATAGTATGGTTTTGCGATTTCATCTGGGTTACGCAACAGGCGCCCGCTCGCTCCGCTCCCCGGGTGTCCCGAGGAAACACATTTCGTACGTTACCTTTCATGCAGGGAGGAAGTTTCCTGCCCCTATAATTTGCTCAAACCGCAAGTTTTAGTGCAAGGCAAATTTTGTTTGACAAACTAATTTAGCGGTATTTCACGGTACAATTTAGCTTGTTACCTACTCATAAATTTGTTTAAACTAAATCAAATGTCCGAAATCCATCGGTGTTAAAATTGAGACTACAGAGCTTAGCTATTCCACGCCGCACAACTTTTTTTTATTGATAAGAGGTTCGACGTATTAACTAATCGAAGAAATAGTTTTTCTGAATTTAGTGATTATATTACGAAGAGGCATTTTATTATAAATGCCGGCTCCTTTTCCGAAATTAAATAATACCAATTGTATTTTTAATTAGAGAACTTATAATTATAAAAAAGAAACTATTCCAAAAAAAACTAATAAGCACTAAAAATAAAAAAAAATAATTGCATTATTACACTACTTAAAAGTCAATCAAATTATTGCGATAATATTATGTAGTTACAATTATTGTTATTTTCTGAGTCGGTTTCAGCCAACGTAGGCTTGTAACTATATACATAGTTATAGGTGAAATGTGCTTGTGTCGCACGCGACTTTACCAGGCGAAAGTCGCGAGCGGGGCCGCGGCGGGAGGAGAGCTGTTAAATGTGTTTAATTATTAAAGTATTCTCGTATTATTATTGCTAGGTATATTGTAGTGTTTCTTTGGCTGATACCGCCTCCAAAAATAACAAAATTGGAACTACATTATAGTATCGCAATAATTTGATTGAGTTTTAAATAGTCTTATAATGCAATAATTTTTTTCTTTTTAGTGCTTATTAGTTTGTTTTGGAATAGTTTCTTTTTGTGAAATTGTTTTTTTTTTGTTTATTTTCTCATTTTTAGTGAATCTGAAGTACACTAACATATTTTTCTGAATATGGGTAGACCTACTAAACGTGATTACTTAAGGTGTATTATGTATGCCTACACATTTAAGAACTTTCCTCAATTCTCTCAGAATTCCATCATCAGGTCTTGTTGTCATGATCATGGGACCATCTGTGAAGTCTACCCTTTTATAAATAAATGAATAAATCGAAATCGGTTGGCGATCGTTCATTTGTTGCACACATACTTAATGCAAATTTTAGACTTATATGGTTTTCTCATTGGTGCCATTGTCAGAACTGGACCAAATTGAAATGGGACCATTCGGGAAGCACCAGCTTTCAAATAAAAAAAGAATCATTAAAATCGCTTCACCCAGTCCAAAGTTATGAGGTAACAAACATAAAAAAAAATATACAGACGAATTGAGAACCTCCTCCTTTTTTGAAGTCGGTTAAAAAAGTATATTTAGTATACTCATTCTGGAGTTTGTCCCTTTACAGCAAGATTGTCCCAATGGCCGATTAACACCTGCCAAATTCGTCGACATGTACAAGATGTTCTTCCCCTCCGGGAATGCTGTGGAGTTTTGCGACCATGTGTTCCGTACATTCGACATGGACAAGAACGGATACATCGACTTCAAGGTAACATATAAGTGGTATATCTGTGATAATAATATTAACAGCCATTGCGACTGCCGAGTTATTTGTGACGCGATGACCGTAACTAGTAAGATAAATGTTACTAAAGTTATGGAATTCAATCACGAACCGCGACTGAAAGTTTCCACTTTGTAAATTGCAAACGCTTGAACACACAGCGCTATGAAGTATTTGCTCGAAACGGAATGTTACCGTCGCGTCACAAACGAGACATAGTTCAACTTTGATTTCCAGCAACTGTTTGTCACTAAATTATTAAATTAACACGGCGAATGTTTGCTGATTTACATCTGAAATGTTTCAACTGTATATTGCAAATGCGATGTGCTATGCAAAAAATTTCTGTTGCCATGGCGAGGTTCTTCAATTTAAAAGTTCCGTGGATTGTTTCGTGTTAAAAGCTGGATTCACAAGGTTTTCATTGCGTTGTTCTGAAGTCTCGAACCTATAACTTCTAGACAAAGCATCGGAGAAATTATTGCGACAGAGAATTATTTGTTCTAGGAATTTTTGCAAGCAATTCACGTAACTTCAAGCGGAACACCCGAGGAGAAGTTGAAGTGGGCTTTCCGCATGTACGATGTTGATGGCAACGGTGTGATTGACATCCAGGAGATGACGAAAATCGTCCAGGTTTGTGTGCTGTCTACTTGTAATCTTTGATTGGATAAACGTTTTTTTGGATTTTATATGAGCTCTACTCATTTCTACATAAATATATATAGTGGTCGACTGGCACACAGCTCGGCTATAGAAAGAAGGTCCTGGGTTCGATTCCTGGATCAGGCTATATACAATTGACCATATTGCCTTATAATATACCTGTAATTCGAAATTGGTTACGTGTCCGAGGGACGAAGTCACATTGGAGCTGTAAATAACTTTGGTGAAAAATGTGAGACCAGTGGGACTTTAGTATTCGGACCTCTGCATATTTCTTCAAAATATATTTATTTGTTTACGAGCAAAAACATCTTCGATATAAAAAATGAAATTAATTACTTCAATTGACACGTTGCCATGTTTAAATTTTATAAAAATTCTAGATAATGGTGTATTTATTCGAGCGTTTAGGTACGTTAGCATTGCCAATGAGAACAAATTAATACTATTCAAAACTTGCATATTTGGTCCATAATTAGAAAACAATTAATTTATTAAATTTTTGGTTGGAAATTACCTACGGCTTAAAAACGGAAACGTGTTAATATTGTAAAATTGCGATCCGCTCCGAATATTTCGCTCCTCATATTTCCAGTTAAAAAGCGTTTTTGAAAATAAACTTAATAAAAATGTGCGCGAAAGATAAAATGATGGAGCACATTTTACGATCCTGGTTATATAGGTGTAATGCCCATAATGAAATTACCGGCGCCTGGTGATGACGTCGCGGTCGAGCGTGGTTACTCGTGCAAAGTTTATTTTGCCGGCTCACTTTGTGTAGGGTCGTTAGAGTCTACCTACCGCTTGTTAGGTGACACTGCGTTGGCCGCTCTTTGCATGTCACACGTTATTATTTAGTTTGATTTATTATCTATTCTGTAACTGGATTGATGAGTCTGACAATTTAGAACATTTCGTGATACACCAATATAAGAGAACCGTTTCTTAACTTTGTTCTGAGTTTGATTAAAAGATTTCAGAGATAAACTACAATTACCTAGAAAGTGGTATGTCATCACCAAGTGTGCTTTAGTTTTAATTTCAATAAATAAATGATGATTAAACTTGTATACTACCATTAAATAATTGAGTATTTATAAATTTTTGTTTGTACCATTATTTGTCTCAATAGTATAATTAACAGGGCAATAGAAAGAAGTTAAACAAAATAAAAGGTTTTGAAAACAAACAAAAAAATTCGTTTCGAACCGTTCGTGAGCGATTTCAACTCAATATTTCCCGGTTTTCATTTTCAATAGATTTAATCGGTCGTAATTGGCGCGTTGCCGATTGAAACAATCGTACTCGATAAAACATTTATTACAACTTGCACATATATTCCAGGCGATTTATGATATGCTGGGAGCTTGCTCAAGTAACCGACCAGCAGATTCGGCCGAAGAGCGCGCCAAGAATATCTTTGCGAAGATGGACGAGAACAACGATGGGCAGCTCACGCAGGAGGAGTTCCTCAAGGGATGCCTTCAAGATGAGGAGCTCTCCAAAATGCTCGCGCCTTAAACGCGCACCCCTGTATACTCTACCCCCACGGTCCGATTCCACCCCTTCGACCCCACGACAATCCGACGGCAGTTTGCCACAAGACAGCACTCCAAATTTAAACAGACTTTCGTTTTATTCCGTATCCCGATCGAACGATCCACATACTCCAACCGATCGTGGCTGTAAATATTTTTTTTAATATACGTGCACGCTTCTTTGTACTCCAATATATTTCGTGTTTATTGACTATTCTTACCGAACAGGTCTATCGTTTGAGCTTTAACATCCGGTGGTTCGAATTTGTCGCGTATCGGTAGTTTTAAAACGCGGCGTAACGATAAATGGTATGGTTTTCAAAGGAAGTGCGGTCATATGATGTCGGGAATGATCAATGAAAGACCTATTTGGGTATGATGATATTGTATTGCTGTCGTGTCGGTGTGTTCGTACCGAAAAATCTTGCGCGATACGTTCCCATGCGTACCGCCCGGCTCGCGCGTGGCTCAGCCTGCACTTATTCACAACATCCGCTCCGGTCTAATTATGAATCACCGGCTCCGTTAAAATGTCATTATTCCATCAGAGCAAACACGGAACCTATTGAACGATTACAACTGGAAGTTTGGTGCACCGCTCCTAGTTTCGACCCGTCTACTCAAGCAACTTCGGCGGAACCTTGTCTGTGTTTTGTCTGACATTTAGCGGCTTCTGTGCCAGCCACGCCGGGCCGCGAACTGCGCCTCAAAACTTTTCTCCGACGCGTTTCGGTCGACATGAAAAAATAATAATTAAGCGAATTGATGTAACGAACTTAACGTCAATGAATTTTCGATTATTAAAAATGTCCATTCCTATTGATAAATTTATATGAAGTATAAGGTATATTAAAGTTTTCTATTTCGCTGTCGGATTTCCCCACTCGTCCCAACATCTTTAAAAAGACGTATCGCGAATTGTCAACCAACAATCGGTCCTTCTGGTTCAATGTTCAATTCTGTCCGGCAGAGTTTTGCTGTAGTACTGCACAGTTTAAACCGATGTCAATCATTATTCTATTATTAAGGCAATTTTTAGTGTCAGAAATGGTCAGATTGATCCAACTGGATACTAAGAACATCGTCATTCTCGCCTGATGGCTCCGAGTATGCAAGCTACTTGACACAAAGACGATCTGACCAGTTCTGTAGTTATAAGTAACATTTTGTAAGTGCATAACCATAATGTTATACACGTTTAACAAGTTTTACCTTATAATACATCTCTATGGTGTCGATGTTGTTTCATAATCGGTGTTATTTGTTATAATATATCACTCGGCTCGGTTCAAAACTTCGAAACTGCCGCCTTTAACGAGCTTCTTTCTCTTTCTTTCAATCTCGTAGGTATAGTTTTTCTCGAGCAAGCAACACCTTTTCATGCGACATCTCTTCTTGGTTTCTACATGAGATCTGTCACATTTCCCCCACTACTGTGCCTTCTAGTCTCTGTGTAGATAGTCTACTGATCATCGAGTTACGTTTTCGTTTTCTGCTTGTTCTACCTAGTTTTATGTTAGTAATAAATTCAGCAATATAAAGCCTGTAATGGCTGAATGTCGAACCAAATTTGAGTATACACTAGTCAAGATTGTTAGAATGTACATTTGTTAGCACTTTATGTTAAATTTCATTATGATTATTTTTCATTTTTCATTGTCATCGACCCTATTTGTATAAGGGTCGCGATATTCATTGCATGTCTGTTACCATATTCTTTATTTTACGTTTTAGCAGGAGTTGTTTAGGTTTCGACATGAGGTTTTCAGTGCATACATCACCTATACGAACTATATTGAATATTGAGAGCAATTCTTGTAAGGTTTACCTAGGAAAAGGTTGAAGTATTGTAGGTTCTAGGTACACAGTGCCGCCGGTGTGGAAATTATGCACATTTTTTTACTGCACATATTACAATAGTTGAAAGTTAACTATGTTAGTTTAATTTATGAAGGCGATATTATATTGTTTTAAACACGGTAACATCAATCGATCGGCGCTTCAGTGCACTGAAAACTAATCCTTACGTTACTTTATTGAGACATTCCATGTATTATACTTTAAACGCGTTACCATATAGTTTTTAATTAGGTATTTCTATTATTTTAGTGTAGGTACAGTTGGTTTTGTGTTACTTTGTCGATGTTCTGTACTTGGTACCGCTGATGTCTTACCGCTATTTACAATTCGGTTTCTCACTTTTCCAGCATCGAATCATAAAATTGCGAATAGGTTTGGAATGTATTGACTGATATAAGAGGGAATTTGAGAGTAGGGGCGAGAGAAGTACTCATGATGGACCTGAAGCTTCACACAGGGTGTCCGGTAACATATCACAAAATTGGAATAAAAAAACAAAAATGTCACATCAAATATGGCGCTCTCAAAATTCACATAAGTATAAAACGATCGCTTGCTTCATAGCAAAATATACATATCTCCAAAACTGAGAAATTAAATTTCAAAACATGGGTCAATTAATGTATTATTTTATTTGTTAGCTGGATTGATCTTGACGCGACCCGGGCCTGTGCGTCAGTTGCTACTAAGTACACGTGGCTCAGAGCCTAGTAGTGTTTTCTAGTTGTTTAGCACTCACTAAACACGTTTCTGCTATATCTTCATTAGCTTGTCCTATAAACGCTATAATAAGCACTTCAACAGCACCAAACTATGATAGAACAAATTATTACTCTTATATTAATGTCTCTACTTGGTAGATGTATGGGTAGTATAACGAACTTTGAAATATGTATGTGTCTTCGATTCCCGTACTTTAAGGAGCATATTCATTAATTACTATGTGTTTCGCTTCGATTATTATTAATTTACGATATATTTATAATATTTTTGTCATAGTAATGCATTAGATCGTAGGTTTCTATTTAATATAATTTTGTTGTATTCTCATGCTTAGATCATGTATTAATTTGTAATGTGCCATGCAGTTTTAGGGATGTTGGATAGGAGCGAGACGATTGTAACTTTAGAACGTCAGTCATATGAGAAATTTTGTAACGCTTGACCAAAGAATATAGCCAAAAATATGACGGAGTGAAAACGCCAATTGCGATTATAAAATATAATTTTTTTGAAATTTTATATCTGATTGTAAGAATTTTCTGGTCAGGCTCGTTTAAGAACTGATTCCTCTTGGTCTCAAATGATAATCTCAGAATGTAAGCCCACATAAGGAACTACTCTGTTCTCAATTTCAATATGTGTAATTGTTTTTCGTCAAAATTGCAATATTTCATTAATTTTACTACAATTAACTGACGGATATTTTTTAATAATTTAACAAATTTTCTTTAATCGTAGTTTTTTAACAAGTCCGGATACATTTTGTGATGTTTAACTTTATACAAAATTTTAACAGAGTAGTTACCTTTACCAATCAATATTATGTTATAGCTTTTAATTAGACTTTAATTAATTTGTGAGCTTCGAAGCACAATTCATTTGTATTATGCGTATTTATTAGTCTAGGGTATATTTTAATATATTAAGTCTAGCTGCAATAGGCACACAACAGTCTTTTAAATATAAAAGCCACTCAAGCGGTCCCTCGGATTCACCACTGTTTATAATGTATTCCTTTACCGCTGCTATTCTTAGCTTTGTCAAACTGATTTAATATAAGTATGTATCTCTAAATTACGTTTCTTGACAAAACTGTACCTATTTCAACGATGTAATATCATACTCAAGCGGGGTACACACAGATGAGTTTCATGCACGTCGCTTCGTTCGCTTGAATCGTAGTGGTTGATTATAAACATCTAAGGTTAACAGATGACTGATAGTGTAGACCCCGCTTTTTTCGAAATTTTCAAGTCTGAATAAAAGTATTCTTAAAGTATTTACATTGCATAATCTACTCGTTATTTAAAGTTGAAAGTGAACAAACACGCGGTGTATTTTTAGTGTGTACCCATAACTTACATATTGTACCGGGGGTCGGCATTAGATTTATTAAATAGGCACTTGTAATAGATGGAAATACCCACAATGTCCCATAGTATCTGTTGTATTTCTAACAATACATATTTTTAATGATTCACATTTTGCCTATTCATGTATAATATACAAATTTCAAAAATCAGCTCATGATTATTTGCCTTATTATAGTACACACGGCGACGCGAGCTTTACGGTTGCACAATATGCCTAGTCATTAAAATGTTACATCGAACCCTTAGCCCAAGAGCACTCGGATATGTTCTCGTACCAAATTGAGTCGCCCGAATGCATACGACTACGCACGAAACTTTCCGAGAGCATGCAACTGGATACATATTTTTAACGAATCCATTTTTTACAAGCAGCATAGACTCCCAATAACTAATAAATAACAAACGTACAGCCAGCAGGAATCGCAATAAATAAACGCGCAGTACATGCTTTTAAGTGTGCTCAGCCTTATTGGTGATCAATGATGACTTTTTGCGGCGATATATTTATAGTAACGTGATAGAAGCGATGCAGTAAATATTTCAGAATCGCAACTTAAAGTACTTGTAGTGTGTAAAAACCATCAGAGGCTAACCTTCTAGTCCTTTAAAATAAAAAAATGCAACTCGCTGAATTATACAACATCTGAGAGAAAGGGGGTAAGAACTCACGTCAATTTGTAGTGTATCGGTGCTGTATCGATACTGCATCGCGTCTTATGCGAATTTTTTATCGCTGGCAAGTAATGATGTTGACGAAGGTGCTAAGCACACACAGCCTAGAGGAGAAGTGTCTCAAGTGCAGCTGCCGGATAGATTAGTAGGCTTTACGATAGATTTTTAGCTAATCGATTGTTGCCAATCGTGTACTACAAACAGCTCTTCGTTATAAAGTTTATTGCTTAATTAACCTTTTAATAAATAGCAGTAGGTACATTTTAAAAGATTTAATAGTTTAGTTTGTCAATAAAATTCAAGTTTTTTTATTATACTAATATCGTAGCCGTGTGTACCTTTTAATTGATTTCATGTTTGCTTATGTTCCATCAGATCATTCCTACCCCTTTAATTTTTAAACTTAAATTTTAGACACAGATTAGAAAGTGGCAAAAAAATTGCGAGGTTATTGATCGAAATTGGCAACCCCTAGGATTCGTCGTCAGGTCGTTATTTATTATTTGGGCGTAATTCTATAGATAAATTATAAAAAAATTTCAGATAGTAAATAATCCTGTTCTAGGAACAACATATGATTCAAATTCTTCCATCGTTTACGAGTAAGGCATTTCAAGTTTATATAATTCTCATAATTTTTATATTATTTTTATTATAACTGCCACAAATATATTTCTTTATTCAAAAACGAGTGATCAGGTTTACTCGGCTAACTTACAATTTAAAGACTGTAAAGTCCTGAAACATGTTTAGATAGTTTGTGACAGTTATCATTTTATGATGGTATATTTTAAAAAAGCAATCAGTTACTCGTTTAATTCTATAACTTTTTAGGGGACAAGAATTGATTCACTGAAGACAAGCAGGTTGTGTTAAATATATAAACGTCCTACACTTCAACGCGAGGAAAAGCAGCCATGGGTAAACAAAATAGTAAACTTAAGCCAGAAGTCCTGGAGGACTTGAAGCAGAACACTGAGTTTTCAGGTACGTGTCGTCAATTAGTCTTAGCATGTTCACACTTCAATAATCACTGAGGCCGCGGAGCTGGAAATTAAGTTGAAAAGCTGTCTGGGGATTTTAACAAATCAAATGTCGACCGAGCCGGTAATCCAGTGTCTGTATTCTCTAATATAAACTTCGTCGGCGAGTCGGCGCAGCGAGGTCTCGGAGAGGGGAAAACGAAAGAGAGAGCATTGAGGCAATGACGAAACATCGAGCTAGTGTCTTTTACAGAATCACACCTTAGGGCGGATCTAGCGTCCAGTCGTTTCCCTTCGGTCCAGAGATTTACTTTATTTCACTTAATGTTCTCGTCAAGTTTGATACAGGTACTAGATGAACTTTGTCATGATCACCGGCGGCTATTTAGTTAAATAAAAAGTTGAAATTATTTATTATGTTCTCTTTTTCAGTAACGTGTTAACTGTACTCCGTAAATTCCCATAAATTCAGTCTAATTATATTGATTTTGATGTGACCTGATATTTTATATTGTATATTTACAGATGCGGAAATACAAGAATGGTACAAAGGATTTTTAAAGGATTGCCCGAGCGGTCATCTGTCGGTAGAAGAATTCAAAAAAATATATGGGAACTTCTTTCCTTATGGCGACGCTAGCAAGGTAAGTCAACGATTCTTCTGGGAACTAGTTATTGAGAATTAACAAAGCTACAACCCCTCTTACCTAGTTACCCACTTACCCTAGAATATTTATGAGCTTAATACTGACCTTTGAACATAAAAAATTGTACAAAGGAGAACGACCGGTTCGATGTCAATTGTTTTTATTTATATTCCAGTTTGCAGAGCACGTGTTTCGAACTTTCGATGCCAATGGCGACGGCACGATAGATTTCCGGGAGTTCTTATGCGCCCTGAGCGTGACTTCGCGCGGCAAGCTCGAGCAGAAGCTCAAGTGGGCCTTCTCGATGTACGACCTCGACGGCAACGGATACATATCGCGGCAAGAGATGCTGGAAATTGTCACCGTTAGTACCCATTACCAGCTATATTCACTTACTTCTTCACGGTGTTGCCGTTTTAGAAGATCTCTTCTCTTGTTTTGTTCTATTCAGAAATAATAACAATAAGTTGAAGATAAATTGACTATGATCCAGGAGCAATATGTCTGAACAGTTTTTAAAGAGTTCACGTTAGGAGAAATAAAAAAGGAAATGTACCCAGGAATAAAAAAAACCAGAATAACCCTCAAACCTAATAAATTATATTTATTGAAATGTAAACATACTATTTCACCATTCCAGGCAATTTACAAGATGGTTGGATCTGTGATGAAGATGCCCGAAGACGAGTCAACACCGGAGAAACGTACCGACAAAATATTCCGACAGATGGACAGGAACAAAGACGGGAAATTATCCCTGGAGGAGTTCATCGAGGGGGCCAAGAGCGACCCCTCCATAGTTCGACTCCTGCAATGCGACCCGCAGTCTCAGTGACATCTCAAACATTAATTTCCTTAGCAGTTTGAACCGCATTGTGAACCCCTCGGTCAATCCACACGTCTATAACTAAATCTATTGTAAAACATCACCCTTATTACCATAATATGCTTGTAAGAGCTAGAGCGGCGTAAAGCGTTGTTACACATTATACGATCCGATTGAACGATTGTCTTGCTGCTTGGCTTTGCCAAAGGAAACACGCCTGCGATACATATTTATTTGTTACACACCAACAAATAATCAGAACTGCAAGAAGCCATAACAGATTCAAACAACGAACTATAAATAGAACTATATAAACAGCTAGAAGTGTTAAATGATGTTAGTAGAGACCTTTAGCTCCTAGCCGTACATTACCCGGATGTTCCCCGTTCGAGTCAAACACACGAATTGAATATGATCTGAATGTTTCATATGATGTTAAATATTTTTTTTAGATATTTTACAATGTTGTGTCTACATAATATAATTATAGCTTGTATATTGGTTATTATACATAACAAACGCCCGAAGCGGCTAGGCTAGTATAACAAGTATACCTCTAAATTAACAGAAACACCACATTAAAAATTAGATCGATATTACTGTAGTAATATATTTGTCGTACAAATGTTAAATTAATTTGTGACCCTTATTTATATATACAATATAATTATATGACCTAGTTATAATATAAGGTACCTATGAATACAAACATTGTAGCGCTTTATTACATTAATGAATTAGTATATTATAATGTCTTTACTTTACAATTAAGCACTTACACCGCCGGAGTGTAAAGATTAATAACTATTTAGTTGATCATAGCAGCGGCGTGTTCCGGCTAATAGCAGGATTGCGGATCCCCACTACCGAGGGCAGCCAGACATCAGGACAAAGAGGAATAGAGATTATAATGTGTATAGTGTTTAAAGAATTTTTCCAATGTTACTAGTTAGGTCAATATACGAGTACACTCTTTTTGCCCACTATCGATAAATGGCTTTTCAACTTTCAGCGGGACAGTGACGGTAGTCATAGAGGGCAGCACATTTTTGCATTTGAATTTTCGCAAATAATAAGTGCCATTATTTAGTAGATAAAAAAGATATATATACGGACCGATGGTATACTTTACTCGAAATTGACGGAAGTATACAATTGGTCGACCACGCAATATTTATAGCCTTAAATTATTATGAATGCCATCTATAAATGTATAGATGTTTTGATTCGGAGTAAATTTAAAGCTCGTCTCGTGAGCTGGTGTAGTCTGAGTGAGCCTGGCTATCAGGTCTCAAACGCGGAGTCGGGCTCCCCCTCGCCGGTCACTGTCCGCTTCTAATCTAACGCTGAAAAATATATTTCATATCGATTGTTAGCTCCGAAACATGTTTCTTAATAAACAATATTCTAAATATTCCAAATATCACTAATAAAGTGTTAATGTCAGATTGTAGGAATCACCTAGATCTTTATGACTAAATCAAATTATGCGACCATTAGATTATCTCATATATTTTGAAGGTGTACCTACTTGTGTCTTTCGATAAAATAAAACCTTAAATTATAATTGTTAATGAATACATAGCCTTATCCGATAGAAAAAGCCTGATACGGTAGCATGACATTCTAAAAAAATATTTTATTATAGATATAATAACACAATAGAATCTTCCAAATGATGGAAACCGAAATGGAATAGACGGATATTATTTTCATATGTACAGTGCCATTTTAAACGGTAGCTCACTTTTAACAAGATCGCTTTTGCTTTGATTTCAAATGATGTTTATCGAAGCGATTCTGAACAAATTGTAGTTGAGGCTTGAGCTGTTCAGATACTGATACAAGTGACTAATATCGGCACTGTGCGTATGTACACTGACCGACAGCGCTGCGGGCGGCAGTAATATACGAGGTAGCACTGCTGTCTTCTCACTGCTAGCCGTTCGAGCTAGTCATACGCACTAGTGACCTTTATTATACCCATAACCGTTAGACCGTATTAGACACGTACATTTTCATCGCGATCATATATGACTTTGTTGTTAATTGACACGAAATTATGCTAGCATTGAAAAGACAGCAACTTGAATAGCACAATTAATGAAGACAATTACGCAACAAACGACACAGACATATATCATGATATACAATTAATATTAATTTATATTATAATATTATGGAAACATATTTATGCTGATCTATTTGCGTAGCTGATATTATTAAGATTTAGTTTTAATGGAATAAAAAAATGTAAGTCCTGAGTCAGCCTAAGTATTATTGAATTTTATAAAATGATTTGTAAGGAATTTTTGAATATGATTAGTGTAAAATTTTATTTGATCAGGTACAAATTATATAATTTAGAATCCACGGGGGTTTCCAAGTAGTCGGTGCAGTATAAAACCAGTATATGTCACTACTTAACAGCCACACAAGACACACAAAAATGGTTGTCGTCAATTAATATGTTTATTTTTTCAAGTATTGTTGACTGTTCTGTCTATATGCTATGAGATAAAGTAATGTACGAGTATAGTCTACACCAAATTGTCTGGATGTGGCTGGACCCCCGAATCTCAATTTTTTGTCTGAAGACTAATTGAGTTCGTTCAGATGAAAATATATGTTGCTTCGAGTCTAGATTGTGATTCTATGACGATCAAACGTCGACAAAGGCCGGGATTATGAAGAGATATCACCTGCTTAAGGCGCAAGCCATACAAAAGGACCTGAGACGGGGACTGGCTCGGAATATCTATTCCACATTACATAAAAACATAAAGTAATAAAAAAGGATTTCCATATCGACCCAAAACTATTTCGCCTTTCGCTCTGATACGTCTGGTTCTAAATCTCTAGGCCATTCTTTCTTCTGTCTCAAGTCCTTCTTGTGCAGACTGAGCCTTACCGCGCTTCAGCGTACAACATGTTATATTTAAATCTGAATTCCATCTGAACGAAGCATTCTCAATCAGTTTAGACGACCATTTATTACAATATACAGTTTGGTTTAAATGTAGTTGTTGACTCTAAGTTATCTCGATTAAGGTACCTATTTAATCTAATTTAAAATGTATAATTTATTTGTCTTTATTTCGATTTAACCATTGTTTATATGCAGTAAACAAATTTCGATACGAATAAATTCTTGTGCAAGATTTACATTGAATAAATGCACCCTTCAGCCATTGCTTTTATAGCGGACTGAACCTCTACAAGTCTGTTTGCGTGGCGTAATTTGTTGGTACACAGCCATGATGGGTGGTCGCACTCGATCAAGGGATTTTTAATTCATTCACAATCGTTTTAAAACATTGTCACAACTGATATGGTATCTCTAATCTAAAAATTAAGGTTATTTTAATGAAATTGGTGGATGCATTAATTTTCTTTTGAATTTTTCAGTAGTTTCACTCGCCTCTTTTTCTGTTTACTAGATACTAATTAAGTCTACTGCATAGTTATCTATTATATTCTTCCGTACATTATTATGCAGCCAAATTTTGTAAACTACTACATTGACTGATTTAGATGATTGACATAAAATATAAATAGGTCTTCCGTATTGATACTTGTTTTTCTTCAATTTAAGACGTTTTATATAACATTTTATGGTCATCTAAATACTACTTAGTTATTATGTTTAAATTGTTTCTGTCCTCCAGAAAAAAACTTGTGAATGAAAAGATTTGCGAGTTAAACAGTACATTAAAAAATTGTACAATGTGTACAGTTTTAGAATGATCTGCTCAATTAATGTTTAGTGATGTCGAATCTTTTGGTTTAATAGCGTTTATCCCGAGTGCGATCATTCCCATTATTTGCAGTGCCGGATTAAGCAAGCGCGGGGCCCGTAGTAAATTCTATCGAGTGACCTTTTTATTGGTACCCATAGGTTCTTAAATATAAAGTGATAAAAACAACAAATGTTCTCTCGGGCCTTAGATTTTAAACTTAAAAAGTTACACTCAGGAGTGGACGCCCTTTTGCGCGGGCTATGTGGTTAATCCGGCACTGATTATTTGCTAAAACACTTTACATGGCCTATTTCTATCGTGGTGGTTATTTTGATAATTTTATGATTATGTTATATGAATTAAGATAATATACTGTTTTTGTGTGTAATCTCACAGTGTTATATGCCAACACATTTATGCTTAGTGTTTAGTGACTAAGGTGTAATCGTCGTGGCATATAAACGTTTTCATTATGCTTTTTTTGACTACTTTAATACTAATAATATAATGTAAGCACGCTTATATTTTGTTTTATCACGTTTTTTTGGTTATTTATGTATTACGTATGAATTCTCATTTTTATTATTATATATATTTTGATAATTTACTTGTTTTTTAATTTTGCTTCTCTTGTCTGGCTTTTTTTTAACGCATAATTATATTGATTCGATTATAGTATGATTTTAGTTTCTGCACAATTAACGACACAGCCTTCATTATCTCATAAGTGATTAACAACACAGAATAATAATAATATTTTATAATCTTTTGAAAATATGAATATTATATTGACACATAAATGTAATTGTTTAGTAATAGTAATAATGAAATGGGTAGAACACAAATTCCACAAAACCGCACCTGTCAATATGTTATAAATTAAAACTAGGGGAAATGTCTAGTTATAAACCTATATTTATAGAAGTTATATTCAATGTATTAAATATGGAAATACTTGATCGTTAGATGATTGCCGTATAGTGTGATGTAGTTACCTACTCCGCAGATAATACAACACATATTGTAACGTTGAATTCAAATTAGAGCGTAAAAAATTAAAGAAGAGAAATCGATATTTTTAATATATCATTTTAAATTATGTACAGATTGTTAGATGTTCATTCAGATTTTATAAAAGTTTTGTGAAATTATTCGATGATGTTAGAGTTATTGACATTTCTCTTCCTTTTATAGTAGCTATTTAATATTTATTCGTTTGTTGAACTATTAATCACTTTAGATAAACTTCATGCACCAAGATTTTACTGTTATCAACACATACTATTTAGATTTACAACTTTGTCTGTTACTTACGCTTTTTCAGAGATCATTTATACTTCGTTATATCTGAATGTGGTAACACTTATCCGTCAAAGAAAAAACGTTAGGTAACACAAAAATGCATCACTTAAACCTTAATAACCTACCAATATTGCGGCTGTGAGTACAGTTGATAATTATATCAGTTTTTGTATTTAGTTTGAAATTTAAGTCAATAAAATGGTGTAAGGTGATTGGCTCAACACCAAGTAAAATATTAATAACAGCTAGAAGTAACATTGTGTAGGTTAGAGATTAGTTATTAGCGGTCGAGCGAAGTAGCTTCATACCGAAGCAAACATGTATAACGAGGATCTGCGATATACGTGTTTGCACAAAACGACAACGTTGCCTGTAGCAATTGGGACATAATAAATTTATGAAGTTGTGTTTAAATAACAAAGCAACGTGTCGCATAAAATAAGCTAGGGATGCCCAGGCAGCCAATAGCATTGCGCTATTTTCCTACCGATATGAAAATAATGCAGTCTAATTGGTGCCTTTACTTAGAGCATTATTCGTAATTTCCAATTTCACCAAGCAACGTTGCTCGCATGAGATGAGCTTCCAGGATTACATCCAAAAAAATATAAGCAATCGAAAAGTAACTAATTCTAATGTCTAACACCAAAAATATATATTATATTGCTATAATTATATTACTATACGTAAGCGTAATGTATTGTTATGTTAGCGGATCACCTGACATCGGCCGGCGCTTAGATAGGCGTATACGTAAATTTAGATAGGATTCTGTTGAATAAATCGCCATACAAATTCCCCCTGACTCTCGCAGGTCACAATGCGATTTGATTATTTTACAGTCTTCCATTATTTTAAGCAGTTCCGACTGAATCACAATTAGTTGTGGTGTTTTGTTAATTAAATATAATATCAAATTATATGTTCAAGTGAAAAGTATAAAACCTAAATGATTTTACACTAGAATGATTCACCACGTAACTAGTTTATTGCTAGCATTATATCGGGTGCTAATTTTTACAATATTATAATGGATCCAGAACGCTTCGCCGATATATTCTTTATCATTATGTCGGCACATAATGACGGTATTAGATTTTAAACCTTATATCTTGAAGGTTAACTGTTTCTTGTTAATATCTTATTAGTGAATACATTTGTCTCCTCTCATATGCTTAAAACCTACTGAGTTATAATACAAATTTTACTATTTACATACATATTATGATCACCGATCAATCTATGCTCAGACCGTTATCGTTAAATTGTCTTAGAATTTTTGTGCCATAAAACTGTCAGTCTCGGTTTGGTCTCGAATGCCATCGAAACGGTTCTTTCTAAATTCCGTTTTGATAGTACTCTGACCAGATGGAGTCTTAATACAGATCAATTCATACGAGTATGGTAACCTTTTATGTAAGATTATTTACCTAATACCTGCATATGTTTAGCTATGTCATTGTTTGATGCAATCATTGTATCTTTGTGAATTTAATCTGTAAATCCCTGGGTGCTATTGACTCGGAACGTTTGGCGTCGGTTGTTTAAGTGGATGAAAATACGGCCAATTTAATTATTCGAATGTTCAATGTTAATACATGAAAGTAAGATATAAATTTGATCGTGTTAGCTCGGTGTATGCCATGAGTAGGTTGGTTTTTCGAATAATAGCACCCTGGTATTTTATAATCTTATCTTCCATAGTTATACTTAGACTAATTGTTAATTCTAAATACCTTTTGATGTTTGACTCCAATTTATACCTTGTATCTACCTGATGAATCCACTGATGCATTTGTCTTGGCTATTGTTCTGTGTAGTCAATTTGTGATTCCTAACATAATTTTCTTTAAAAATTGACCTTCTAGATCTGATTCTCTGTTTTAGATTAAAATGATTATATTATCTATTTATTAAATCTTTCTTCTCTCAGACGGTTGTTTCATTTTTCCATCTACTCTCCTCAATAATAGACAAGGTGTCCTTTAGGTGTGAAATATAGTTTTTCCGGGCACCGACAGTACTTAGGTCCAACTTGTAGGAATTTGTACAGAAAGTAGACATGTTCGAGCACACATATGTGTGTTATGAGCGGGAATCAAACCCACGACCTGTGGCGATATAATCACGGTTATTAACCGCTACAATTCATATTTTTCATAATAGATTAATAACTCGGCGCGCGCGCAGTAGGAGACTGCTAACTGCTAACGTATTTGACAATTGGCTTGGTGGTTAGCGACCCTGACTGCCAAGTCGAAGGTCGTGGGTTCGATTCCCTCCCAGGACAAACATTTGTGTGCATGAACATGTCTGTTTGTTCTGTGTCCGGGTGTAAATATCTATATATGTATTTAGAAAAAAAAAGTAGTATATGTAGTATATCAGTTATGTGGTTTCTATAGTACAAGCTGTGCTTAGTTTAGGATCCGATGGCCGTGTGTAAAAGAATGTCGCAGGATATTTATTTATCGCCCTCAATGTAATGAAAAAATAAGTACTAAAACGACAGTCCCGAGAGAGTTGCACAATCCCCCTGCCCTTTCAGGATCATTATTCAGTTTATGGAAATTTCGCCTGCGAGCCAGTGCTACAAGACTTTGCGAGCGGTCCATCAGGCGGTTGCATAGTTACCGAAAGAGACAGACCATAGAGGCCATGATGAAACAACGTCGAGCTATTGTAATTTACCGTACAAATTCAAATCGGCGATTATTCGAAAAGTACCAGACTGATTTAAATAAATCTTTCACTTTTAGAAATTTACTTTACCCAGAAATAACGTTGCTATATCTAGGATACATGAGATCCTTCGGGAACGCAGGTAAACCGCGAGGTGGACGTAAGTTATAAAAAAGTCTGGGAGACTGCTGCCTGATGTTAACTGCCTTATATAAATTTTATTAACCCTCAAGCGGGCGCGCGGTCATTTGCAACGGGAGCGGGCGCGCGTAACCGAAAAGACCTATGGGAAGAATAAGAGAAATAAAGCATTAATTATTCATTATTTATTTATTTATTAGTACTCAGATATATTATCAATGTCTTTAAAGTCTGATTTGTCAAAAAATGTAATTAAAATTATGAAAAAGAAACAATTATTAAATTATCTAACATAACTCTTTAAATCAAAACAAAAATTAGTTTCCTCTTTTTGTTTTTAGTTTTCTTGGAAGTCCTAACATCGTTGATCTTCTTTGGACGTACTCTTTTATCAATTCAGTGCCTAACGCCAGTAAATTCATTCGCCTTTTCCGTAGAGTCACATTATTTGCGCTCAATATCACCATACAATTTATTCCTGCAATATCCACAGGACGAAAGAAGAGTGTCAAGAGTGTCTAAGTAGTTTGATTCCTCAGCAGATCGAGGTTCCTCTGCAACGATGTGGTCGGAAGTTACAGAGTCTTGGTCGCTGAGCTCTGATTCACTTTCTGCTTCATCTTCTCTTAGTAATTATTCGATTCACTTTGTGGTAACCGTCCACGACTCATTTTATATAAAAAATCCAAGAGTAATTCGATAATATTGAATGATGGCCGAAGAGCTTGAACGAGGGTATGTCGCATTGAGCGTCGCGCGTAACCTTTTCGACGACAGGCGCGTGTAGTCTTTTCGACGACTGCACCGGGGCTAAAGCAATTGCGATCTGTGGAGTGGGGGGTGCGCCCCGAGCGACGGTTGATTCTTTATTTTACTCTCAATGACATAGCGACAGGCTACTAGAAATGACAAATAAATGTGATGGGTAATAATAATAATATGAACGAAAATGTACTAAGTGCGGTCGATTCGACTACGCGCGCCCGCTTGAAGGTTAAGACGATTATCAATGTAGACAGTTCGTAGAGCCAGCAGACATAGGTCGTAGAGTTAGTCAGCTAAAATGCCAATGGGCAGGCCACATCGCTCGAAGAAGTGATGTCCGATAGGGAAGAAAGGTTCTTGAGTGGGACGAGCTCTCACCAGGTGGACGGCCTGGTCAGTCACTTGAAGCCGCTGGATGCAGATGGCTCAGGATACTTAGTGGACCGCTATGTTCAGCAGTAGACATCCCTGGGCTAATATAATGACATTACCTGGAAAATTTGAAGAAATCACATATTAATTTGCATGTTCAAAAAACGGTTTTTCAAATATTTTCATTCACACATTTTTCTTCACAATAGGTACTCAACAAATATAAATTGATTCACAATCAGAAGACAAAATGGTAGGTAAATCATTTTTCCTTTGCCTATTTGAATGTAAAAATACAAGCTGTCCACAGCGGTTTCACTTGCGTTCCCGGGGGATGTTACATTGTCCCGGAATGAAAAGTGGCTTAAGCTACGCCTTATGATATCACCGGTCTGTGAAAGTTCCATCACAATCGGACCAGCTATTTTGGGGTCCATAGTACTACTAACTACGACTATACAAACAAATATTTTAATATTATATTCCATGCATTTCATAGGTAAATACATTTTTTTATGAGAGCGCCACCTATTGAATTCTCTTGTAACTAAGTCTACTTACCCAGCTCCCGTAGACATCTTCCTAATAGTTCCTCGTTTTGCCGCAAGCAGGCGTCTCTGATTTGTACATAAAGCTGGTTTTTTGGTGCAGTTTAATAAATAGGAAGGACTATAAATTTAATTAGATATTAATGCTGTAGTAGTACAGTATAAGTTATAATCAAATAATTACTTGTCCCGACTGACTGATTCATCAACGCCTTATCAGCGGGGGCTACAAGCATGACATATTGCACAAAGTAAAGAAGTAGGTAAGTGGAATAAGAAGGGATTTTTGGAAATGTAATGTATGGAAGTCCGTCATTTTCAAAGTAAGAAGCACGAAATTTCATATATCTACTTCTGGTTAGAAGGAAATGTAGACACACACACATCACGCGCCACACACAGATCGCCGTAATTCAAAATTTTACCTACCCCTAATAAGGTGAACTAGGGGTTAAAAGTTTATAAGGGCAGTTTGTCAATTTTGAAGAATACATTTTTGCCGTAAGCTAGTGATTTATATTCCATAATATACCTTTTATAGACAATCGATACCTATGTCACTAGCCTACCGTTATTCCAGAAATCCAAAACAATATACTTGCGTGGGCTTATAAAGCTAAAAGCATTAAGCTAAAGATAATACATTAGAAAAACAAGAATTTAGTCCAGAAATCTTAATTAATTAAATCTAAATCCATTTAAGGAATTCGAAGAAATTTTAATTACTGTTCAAAATATATTTTGTTGTTACTTGTATTGGAGTGGATTCATCCAATTTTTTCGTGCTGGGCGAGCATCGTACTATGACCTGTTGCGTGGTCAGTCCGTCAGGGTATCTAACCACTCAACCAGCGGGCCCATTAAGTAATGCTCTCGGTATCGTCTTCGAGCTCAATTTTGTATTACATTGACTGTCCCACATTGCACACGGGCCGAACCATCAATCTATAATGAAATCGGCTTCAACATTAAAGCCGAGAGAGTTACACAATTCAAGTGCGGGCCGTCAATGTAACTATAACCTAACCTAACTCTCGGATACTTGGTTACAAAGCCCCTTTTACAAGTGTCGTATCACGATAGACCACTCACTAGTCTGAGCCTAACTCTACAAGAGCGTATTTTGGGTTCCGTACCTTTAAAGAACCCTTACGGTACCTGTCAGTATGTTCCGGGTGTTTCGCAACGACTACAAAAGCTAGAGACTTGAAATTTGACACAGTTGTTGAACTTTTATGCATCAATCGTAAAGAAATATGGAAAATAATCGAAATAATTTTGATGAAATTAAAATATTTCTACATTTATAAGTATATATATCCCATTATCCCGAGACAATGTAATCAGGAACACTAGTGACACCGCGTTGGAGAGGTCTTTATATAAATTTGCATACAACATATAGGTTTTAATAGTATTGTACGGAACTCAAAGCGCGCAAAAAATAGTTTAAATCAATATGGATCCTGTTGCATGTAACATGTAGGTTTTACTATTATTGTACTGAACTTTCCGCGCGCAAGACCAACTGGCGCGTTCGGTGCGCTAGTGCCATTACTTATTTCGTGCTTTCGGCTCGTTTTTTTCATCGAAGATACCTATGTACATAAGTAAGCACATAAATTAATTACTTACCTATATTCTTAGGAAAATCTACCCTGAAAATCGCCAAGCATGTAACCTAAGACTTACGTAAACGTATGCAGATGAAAAGAGCGTACAGCGCCAGGTGCGTAGGAAATTGGAATCTGTGATTTTTCTTTTACCTCAATATCGATTTTTTCTTAATATTCTTGGATGACCGATCTGCAGATTATGACCTACGAATCCTCCCACCTACCAGGTTTACTATACTATTATGTATATCTTACGATTCCTTTACAAATAAACACCACTCACTGTTTATTCATTACAAGAAGTAATGGGCTACTTTGTACATAATTTTTCAGTTTTTCATTATCTACGCAAACGCCTCCTCGCTCGTCCCTGAACCCTGTTATTGCTAATATGAAAATATCGCAATTTTGTGTTTACATTGCGCGTTGGTCCATTAGTGTATTTCTTAAATTGATTGACGCTTGGCAATGTATATTACTGTTATGAATGTTTTGTCTAAGCCTTACTAGAGTTGAAATAAAGTGAATAAGTTCCGTGTCATTTGTCAACGTGTTAGTTTGCGGATACGACGGCACAGTTTTGATTCTAGTCTTATTTTTAGACTGAGAAGAAATTTGCTGTTTTTCACCCTCGCTGTTCTTTTTTAATAAATAAAGTATAAAGTTCTATATTTAGCAGAAAAAATCATTCTAGGTCTTAATTTGACGTCAAATAAATTAGATACCTAATGAGAGCATTGTTTTGCGCCGCATTACACAAAACTATGCCCAAGTAAATGAAACAATAGCCAACGTAATAGGCAAAGTCCATTTAAATTAAATCAGTTAATCCAAATAAAATTACTCGCTAAATTGATTTAAGCCATGTTCCTAACTACACGCAGTACAGCCGTAGGTGAATGCTGGGTTCCTCTAAATTGCGTATTTAAATAAATATATATCTACACATGTGAGTTTATAGAGGCTGGCAGAGTTAGTTCGCTCAGTATGGTGTGTACTATGCGTGAGGTGGGTCCGAGGGTGGCCAGGGGGGTCAGGGAGCCCCCCCTCGCCCACCGGGAGGCGCTCAGGACGCGCCTAAGGGGCCACGTCCAGAGAAAGTAAAATATCCTGGTATGGGGGGGCTAGTATTGTCAAGCCGATGTATACCTAAGTATAGCTTTAAACTATATATCGGCCCTCTATACTATAGCTGGTAGAGTAGGTACTTATTTACATACGTATATACGTTTATCTATTATGCAGACATAGGAAATGGGACAGGTTGAAAGGGACGCTTGGAAATTTGCTTACATCTATTGAGCGTAGAATCGCTTTAGTTTGTAATATTGATTTGGCGGACGAGATGGCCCTGTCTTAGTCATATTCACAATGCCATATGTAGACATAGCTTAGTTGAATATTAGCTGAGAAGAAATGAGAAGATATAAAACAATGTAACTTCTAATGGAAACTTTTGTCACTTAATGTTAATGACAGCCATGACAGAGAAAGGGTTACTTGAATATTGTACGGCAATTTTTTTTTCTTCGATACTAAGTACTAAGGACATAGCTCATCCTTGTACTAATAAAATAAACGCCAAGTTTATTTGTCCGTCTTTCTCGTCTTACGGAATTACATAGTAGGTAGTATGTTTACTACTGTACCTTAAATTTAAACCATTTTTTGTTACTATGGTCCAGTCAGAGAAAGAATTCACTGTAAACTAATAATATAATATACGCTTAATAATGTTCAGCGACTCAGTTTAAAGTGGTGTCTAACTATGTATAATATATTTAAATAACATCAAATTTTCATACATATCTTTCGTGTTTTATGGATAGTTACAGAGTTCGGTGGTTTTGTAATGTCTAATCCAGGCTTAAAGCGCCCATCTCTCAAGAAAGCGCATTGCGTGGGCTGAGCGGTTGAACCAACATGCCTAAACTATATTTGTTAATATTTTATTATTTGCTTCCGTACCGCGGTTTCACCCGTGCCCTCAGGATGAAAATGACCTTATGACCTACTCCATGACCTGTGCTTCCATGTAGCTTTTTTTATATCAAATAACAACATTATTATAATTTTTGTATAATTTAATTAAAATAATTAACTTGGAAGACTTTATTATGAATCTATCACTTATAAATTCCACAAATATTATAAATGCGATAGTGAGTTAATTTGTATATTATGTCTTTACGCGACTAGGGTGGACGGACATTGCCTTTTTCATCCTGAGAATGGGTAAAGGCACGGGGCTGAACTAGTACGGAACGGAGAAAAATATATTTTATGTATATGTGGTTGCCTATAGAAAGTCACGCTCGACAAAATGAAAGTGAACAAGCTGAAATGGCAAGAGATAGAAGAAGAGTCAGAATGGAAAATTAATATACTTTAAAATAAACCATCTCGGTCCTAGATGGATTGGAGAAAACATAATTAAGTTGCTTTGTACTGTAGGTACCAAATGAAAAAAAAACTAAGCCAACGTTTTCATAATTTTTGTAGGAAATACGAATTTGTCGGCTAATTAGAATCTTTTCAAGACGAACAATAGATGAAGAATTAAGATGAAAAATATTTCGTTTAGAACTAGCTTTTTGCTGGAGTCGTTAAAGGTGGGTAGTGCTTACATTTCAAAATAGCTAACATTTAAATTACCCGGTGATGCAAAGCCATGTCCAAGGCAAAATAACTGACCCCTTCTTCTGTCTTGACTAAAATAGCTAACCCTTAAGAGAATGTAAATTAAAAATAAACGCTGCATTTATAAAAAAACTAGAGCAACTACATAATTCTTAGGTATAGCATAACCCTACTTGGGAGTACGTAGTAGTTTTCTGAGAGTTCCTGAAAGTCACACATTACATCCCTAAGTACCCCAATATTTCTTTTGAAGATATCTACTATACTAAGTGAAGAATTTCAAATTAAAAACGGTGTTGACCCCGCCGATGAGACTTAAATAAATATTACTTCCAGTTATTTTTGGAACATTAAGCCCTGATGTTTTAAATATTGCGAAATTTAAATATTGAAGAAAATCTGGAGGAAATAAAAGTTCAAATGTAAATCTTGCTGTTGGATAGTCATTTACCACTGGATCATAATTATAATTAAAATTACTAATTAAAACACTAAAATTGAATATACTAACATCATACTATGATTTAGTTTCGATTTCGTTTGTATTAAAAAAAATAGTTTAATAGAATTTTGTTTAGCGTAATCGAGTTCAAATGTCGATTTTAATCTTGGGTTTGGTAAAATCAATTTTACTTGTAATATTTTGATCATTTTCGTAAAAACAGGTGTTTACATGACAACGTAGATGCTGTCTTTTAACGACTTGGCGTTGACCAATAAATTCACCCTCATGGTGGTCGTCAAAATCTAGAGCCATTTTAATGAATACAACTTTTACGTTCTAAAAGCTGGAAATCGGGTATTCAGAATGTAAACCGTTACATTGAACTGGTGAGGTGCGATTCTCAATTTTACATATACAGCGCACTCAGGCCCCTGAATGCCAAGAATGGCTTTAAACCTTAGGTCATAGGAGGAAAGCCATACTTTGGGTTTTCAATGATACCAGTCACCAAATTCATTATTGATAAATATTTATTTATCTTCACAAGAAAACCGAATTATTTGGGTCTACAGCTGAGCTTAGTGGTGGCTAATAGACAATCTTGAGGGTCGGATTCTTGACTTGTTCTGAGCTGAGAGAAGAAGGTGCCTTTGTCTATGTGGCCATGAATATACACTTTTTAGGTGAAAACAAAAAACTTACAAAAAAGAAATAAATTAATATCCTGGGAAATTCTATACACGTGGTCATCTGTCCCTTGAGCACGAAGATCTATCCTAAGTGTATTCCCATCGAATCGAGTAGGCCAAAAACCAATGCTTTGAGAAAATGAAGATCGCGTAACGTCACAGTATGCGGGATTTCAATTTTCCATACAATCCAGGCTTTTGGCGCACTCGATACGATGATACGCTTTCGATATATGTTCGTGCTTAGGTCATTGATCCCAAACTAGGCAGAGCTTGTACTATGGCAACCAGATAAAATGTTATTGCAGAACGAATGTTCCTGATTTATCACACATTTCCATTTGTTTTCAGTACGTTACCTATACTCGAAAACATCTGTAAAGATTTCGAAAAATCTTAGTCTATTCAATTCAAATTCAAAGCCATTTATTCAGTTTAGGCCATCGGAAGGCACTTATGAAGGTCAAATTTACTATCTAAGAGTTATCGGGGTTTTTCTTAGAGAGGTGATAAATGCCATCTCCGATAGAATTCGTTTTCGATATAAGACGAAGAACAAACCGCTGATGCGGAAGGCTGTACGAGAGCAAAACATTGACTACCTAGAAAACTGACTACTCAAATTATTCCTTTTAGACCTTCATCTACTCATACAATTATGGACCACTGGATCAATCGACGAAAATAGGTCCGAAAACCTTGAAGTTAGATGTGAAATATTGAAACTGATTTTTATGACTTATAACAAATAAATAACGTCACCGGCAACTTTATAAAATACCCATACCTTTATATTATTCCAGAGTATCTCCCTCCAGAGACCCTGAATGCCACGCCGTAGGTCGTGGGTTCGATTCCCACTAAAGACACTTGTGTTCATGAACATGTATCTACGTAATAGCTTGTATTTTTACACTTTTTTGACTGTTTATTTATTTAAACGTGTATGCATACATAATGAATCACAAATATGCGACACCTTAGCATCACAGATATACATACATATCAATTTTAAAAAACTAGCACTACAATCAAATGAACAATAAAAATATTTGATATATAATATATATCATTGTTAGTTGCACACTTATAAAAAGAGACAATAATCAGACGAATCGATAGACACCTAATGTATGAAAACCCTTCTAGCCGTTTGGATACTTCGAGGGTATTAACTCACATTAATGTAGATATGCATTAAAAACATAACCCTGTCTTTACTGTCAAACAGTTGGTAACTGATAATAAAAAAAAAAACAAAAAACGTGAAAATATGATATCATACGGATGTTGCTTGAAGGGTTTATCTTAATTTTTTCTAGGTCAATTTTATAATCGCAAACAGCCTTACTTTAATTAGCAGAATATTTTTTTGTTAGAATCACAGGCGATTTTGTACCTCATTTTCTTTATTATTAGATTTTTAATGGCCTTAATGTGATAGATCCTGATGGCTTTTATTTTTTTACTTAGACAATTCTGTGAGCCCAGAGGGCTCCCAACTAAAATATATATTTAATTTTCTTTAAGTAGATGCGAGGAAGCAAATCACATCCTCACTATATTTACTTATATTATTAGGGTTTGGTCAGAAATTCCAAATTCAAATTATGTAATTTCAAATTTAGGCTTATCTACTATACACTTATCTAGGTTACATAAGCCTATATTGTTCAATAAGTTTTGTCGTTCGATAAGAAAAACACAATTTTATGGTTCAAAATACACTTTATTATTCAGTATAATCTCCCTGAACTCCAACGATCCTCCAATCTGTGGATTCCATCCATGAAGTGAGAATCCGGAAGGTCTGCAAAATACGCTTCATTCGCGTATGGCTGTATTTTTAGTCATAGCGGCCGTTATGACTTCTTCGTTTGATGAAAAAGCTTGCCACGCATAAATTTTTAGAGTTCTGGAAACAAATGGAAGTCGCTGAGGGCCAAATCTGGTGAATACGGAGGATGCTCCAACAATTCGAACTTTAATTCATGGATTTTAGACATTGTAAAATGCTAACTTGTAAAACTTGTGACACGGTGCATTGTCCTGATGAAAAAGGGTTTTCTTTTTCTGCAAACCGGGTCTTTTTTCTCGATTTTTTTCCTTCAACTGGTCCAAAAGGTTGCAATAATATTCAGAATTAATTGTTTTACCAGTTTGCAAGTAATCCACAAACAAAATTCCTTTCGCATCCCAAAAAACTGATGCCATAACCTTCTTAGCTGATTTCCGGACACGAACTCGTTTCGAAGCCGAACAACCAGGTTCACACCACTCTTTAGCCTCTTGTTTTGATTCAGGATCATGATGATAGACCCAAGTCTCATCCATAGTGATGAATCGACGCACAAAATCCACTTTATCCTTTTTAAAACGCTCCAAGTGTTGCTGAGAAAGTCGCATTCGAATGTGTTTTTTGTTCCATTGTTAGCGAATGCGGCACCCATTGTGCACACAGCTTTCTAAAATCCAAAAATTCACTTAAAATATGGCTCACACTGCCTAATGAGATGTGTAGAGCCTATACTGAATCTCGCTCAGTCAATCGACATACCACTATGATTTTATTGATTCTCGCTCCCACTTTTTTTCACGTTTTTCCATACAAAACACCAATTTCATATGTAAAGGCATAATATATCATTAAACAATTTAACTATCTTATACGAATATCCACTGCCGATCCCAGGTTATCACTTCACAAAACATTAAAACTATTTATTTAGGTTCCAGATTGAGGCCCACCCTATGAATGGCACTTATGAAGGTCAAAGTTCCTGAAGTTAATACCAGAAGTCAGACTTCAATGAAGAAGAACCGGCAAGAAACATAGCGATGTAACATTTTTATATTAGTTAAATAGCGTAACCAGATTTCTTGCTTTTAATGTATGTTGTGTTTGCCTTTAAGTGGATGTCCACCAAGTCTACTCTTTTTGTTTGAAATATGTGTATGTGTATCATCTGTTGGCAACCCTAATAAATAAAGATTTTCAATGTTTAATAAATATGAAATACATACATAATACAAGGACAAAAAATAAATTACGGGAAAAATGATAGACTATACGAGCTCATGACGTTTAGGTGCATTTGTGCAGAGAGCAGCTATTCTTTTTTTTTTTTTTTTTATATAAAAACTTGAGCGCATTTGACTAGATCTCACCTGATGGAAAGTGACGATGTGGTCGAGGATGGTACACGCGAACTCAAGTAATGCCTATTCACTCTTGCCTTAAAGACTCCGAGATTGTATGAATCGGGAAAAATTGACGCCGGCAATGAGTTCCACTCCTTTGCTGTCCGCATAATGAAAGAAGAAGCAAAACGCTTCGTGCGGATAAACGGAATATCAACAACAAAAGGATGGAACCCCAGCCGGCGCCTAGTCGCCCGCATGTGGAACGGAGCAGGGGGTATGAGGTCGTGTAACTCCTGCGCACACTCTCCGAAATGAATCCGGTAAAACACCGATAGGCAGGCAACTTTGCGGCGATGCTCAAGATTTTGGAGCTTACTCGAGACTAACTCGACGTCGCCTATGAGTCTCCTTGCTCGGCGATCTATAGCATCCAGGGCTTCTAGCTGGTAGCGGGCTGATCCATCCCAAAGATGAGAACAGTACTCCACACAGGAGCGGACCTGAGCCTGGTATAAAGTAAGAAGCTGTCCAGGTGGGAAGTACTTTCTCACCTTAGAGAGGATGCCTAGCTTCATTGCAGCGACTTTTGCCCTAGATTCAATATATCGGCCGAAATTTAAATTTGATGTAATATTAACACCAAGGAGCTCAAGGTGGTCGGATATTTTAATGGACTCACTTCGGAGAGTGGGAGTCAAGGTGAAGGGACTCCTTTTGGCGGAAAAAAGACAAGCCTGTGTTTTAGAGGCATTGAACCTTACGAGGTTGTTGTCACCCCATTCAGACACTGCCTGAAGTGAAAGGTTCATGCGCTCTACCATGGCCCCTCTCAGGGACTGCGTCTCGGCGCTGGTGGCCCGTGCACTGGATAAATATCTTTCCACGACTGTGCTGTCGTCTGCATACCCAATTATACCGGGCTTCAGCAGGTCATTAATATGCAGCAGAAATAGAGTTCTCAATGGCTTCGCCTCATACATGCGTAGCGTACACTAGAAGATCCCCAGTAGATCTGCCACGGCGAAATCCGTATTGACAATCACTGAGGATGTCATTATCTTCTAGGTACGCCAGGATGCGGGTGTTCAATACACGCTCCATAATCTTACAGATTATAGAGGTGATTGCAATGGGGCGGTAATTGGCAGGGTCAGCCCGGCTGCCTTTTTTGGGCACAGGTTGCACGTTGGCAAGCTTCCAAGACTTAGGTACTAATCCTGTTTTGAGCGAGAGGCGGTACAGGCGTGTCAGAACAGGAGACAACTCAGGAGCGCAGTTCTTCAGAATAACGGCTGGTATACCGTCAGGCCCACTGGCCTTATTCACGTCTAGATTGTTGATTGTTTTGAGTACCTCCTTTTGACGGATACAAATAGGTGACATTGTGGTACCGCAAGGAGGCAACTTGGGTGGCATTTTGTTTACAGTGTCTAGACGCGAATTCTCAGCAAACCGACAGGCAAATAAGTTTGCCTTATCAGTAGCTGTGTGAGCCAGTGTTCCATCCGGCTTCAGCAGAGGAGGCAGGGACGGGCGACAGAAATTCGCCTCGACCGATTTAGCCAAGGACCAAAACGCCTTACGCCCCGAGGGATAGGAGGCCAGTTTAGATCTGATTCGGCTTATATGGTCAAGGCGTGCTCTGCGCAGGGTCCTCTTGCAGGACTTGGCGGCTCTGTTAAAGGCTTTCTTCTTGTCTCGCGTATCCGGAGCTTTTCGACTTCGAGCATCAGCCCAAGCTTGGTAAGCCGAGTGTTTTAGTGCTTCAGCAACTGTGCACTCGGCATTGAACCATGGGCGAGCTTTACTCTCAAGAGGGATGTCAGAGAAAGGAATGAAATATTCCATCCCCTGACAAATCACCTCTGAAATTGCAGTCGCACAGCTCGACGGATCGCCAGAAGAAAAGCACGTTTGCCGCCAAGGATACGATGCAAAGAAATGACGCATCTCATCCCAGTCTGCTGACTTGTACCGCCAAACCCGTCTAGTGCCCTTGGGGCTGAGATCGGGTGGTGAACAGGACAGTACGGATTTCACCAGACAATGGTCAGAAGTTCCCAGGGGGGACGAAACTGACACACTGTATCGGTCCGGTTCTGTAGTCAGCAGAAGGTCCAGGCAATTTGCCGAGTGGTCATCAACGTCAGGTACACGCGTTGCTTGTTCTACCAGCTGGGACAGATTCAGCGACAAGGCGAGCTTGTACGCCTTGTCGCTGAATCGCTACGCTGGCAGCAGATATTGTCGCTGACAAAGACGCAGACACCAGCGCGGGCCTTGAAGTTGTGCTCCAGGGAATACCCCGGGTACTGCAAATAAGACGCGTCAGCTGGTCGTCTGATTTGCGTCTCCGTAAGGAAGAGCAGCTGCGGCTTGTCAGTCTCAAGGTGGTGGTGGACTGAAAAGAGATTTGAGTGCAAGCCTCTGATGTTCGTGAGGTGCACTTTAAGTGGGAGGAAGTGCCGCCGCTGTGGAACTCTATACCTTTTAGTTTTCCTTTTCATTGTTTATTTTTTATGGAGTGAATAGGCAGGGAAGACGGAAGTTGTACGAGGCGCTGCGCAGAATCCTGTGGTGAACACAGAGACGCTGCACTGAAGGATAGGCTAGTCTGGAGACCGCGGGGACGCCCGAACCCCCCCGGAGATCGCCATCGGGTCCTCCCACCCAATCGCCAATTGGCACGATGGAGCAATTCCGGGATTATGCGTAAGGGGCAGCCTTTCGTAGGTGGCTGGCCTACTACTTGGGCCCCCTACTGCCTACGGTCGGCCAGCGGTGCACCGTGCTTCTGATCCCGCTGCCCTCCATGACTAGCCGCCAAGTGCAGCGACACTGTGACACCGAATCGGCATACTACATCAGCGCGACTGTACAGACCCGCCTTCCCAATTAGCTTCTCCAGGCAACACTCCGGAACACGTCCGAGGACGCTCGGCAGCATGACTCTGCCTGGAGGGTGGTGACAAGCCACGGCCGGAGCCTACCACCTGAAGAAACGCCATTGCCTCGTCTGTTGTACAGCAGGGTGCACCGCGAGCAGGTGAGGTTGGCTTGGGTCGCTAAGATGTTAACGGACCCCTTACACCCCAATATCCTATATCCTAGATATATAATATCCTAGATATATCGACTTCAATGTAATGAACTCCTTTGTAATATGTCTTTAAAAGCATATTCTTAAAGGTTATTAAAAAGATCAGAAAACTGGTTTACCGAAAGCGGTTTAAAATAGAATTCTTAACATTAGCTGGTCTATTATGTACTTACTTCTTCCTATGTCTTGTATTAATATGATGGACATCTTATTTTGTTTGAGTCTAACATTCGGATGTTTCTATTAATAATTGTAATTGCAAATATCCTGGGTTATATATACTGTTCATTATTTATCCCAATTATTTCTATTATTGTATCACTTCTGAAACGCGACATCTCTTATATTCAATACAAGCATCCGCCCCAAAGTTAAATATAAATACACATACATAACCGAACCAAACACAATCTGGGATTCGTGATAGAATCATGGTTTTAAAAGCAATAAGTAATACACACAATAATCTAGCGTCTATTTTATTTTTTAATCAAAAACAAATATTCCGTTTGAAACAATCGGGCCTCGACCGTATCAATGACATACCAAACTTGTGAGATATGTGTCTAGCTTCAATTCAAGGTTGGGATTATGAAACACATACGCTTGTATTCGTAAACGTGGTTTTACTTAATCATATTTTGACTTAGATAGTTTGTATATTAGATTGATAGTGACATGGTCTTTCTATGATTTGGTCCTTATTTTTATTGAATTTGTTGTTTTCTGCGGCTTTTAAAGAAAGCTTTTTTTGTCAGAAGATTAGGAATATAGTATATGTAAGTAAAGATAAGTAAAATTTTTAACGCATGCAATATGACCTCGACCCCCCCCCCCCTGTTGTAAGGGAGGCTCATGCCCCTGTAGTGGGGACATAATGAGCTGTTGATGATAATGATGATGCTTAAGTAGGACTGAATAAGCACTCTAAGTATGTGAATACCTATTTATTAAACTTGGTACCGTTTCGGTAGTATCATAGAGCGTAAATTGATTACTAAATATATATGATATATACAAACTTTTTTTTCGGTACTTTGTTATATCAAAATCCACCAAGCGCCAAGAATAGACAAAATAACATTTAAGGTATTAAAAATATAATTAAATATAAGTTTATAAAAAATCATTATAAAACTATTGTCTGTCTAATTTATTGTTAAATGCCAGACAGACATGCTAAAACTATAGGGATTTCCAGTTTGACTACGGAATCCTATCGCTCGTTACATAGTTGCCGCAAGCGGTCGACAAGAGCTGACTGGCGCGCCAAGCGGGTTGCGGGTTACTTGCTACTGAATCCAAAAGAAGCGAGCGCCGCATGTAAATGCGAGCAGCACAGCCACAGAGCGGAACCATCAGAGCCGCAGTAGCCTACATCGGGAGGAATGGAAAATATATATCAAGCCGAGCGAAAAGTCCACTACACACCCCAAAGGGTGGCGGGGTCCGGACGTGCGTTCGATTCAAACGAGCCGTGCCCGCCCCCGGCACGGCCTCGCTCAATTTTATCATTCGAGCTCGTGCCGCCAGTCGATGCATGCCAATGACGTCACTAGTGCCTACGATCACCACATGCCTACATTTCATTTAAAATGTATAATTAAACTCGAAGTATGCACGCTTGTAACTCCTAAAAGTGTCGCTAAAATACTTCCCACTTCGAGCCACATACATGTCCCCGACTCGTTTCAGAGTCCTTCTCAGATGTAATTTCTGATTTATCTGTAGCCTCGAGGAACTCTCGAGGAAAATAAATATGCTTAAACCCGACCCTTCGCCGGGAAAAAGAGGAAAAAATATTAAAAATTAAGAAAATATTTGTTTTACAGTCATGTAAACATCTCTAATTACGACCTATTCAAATTATTATTTTTTCTTTGCAGCGTGCGGAGCGGTGTTCTAATTAACATCTATTACAGGTATTTCGGGAGCAGAGGAGTATCATTTGGCGAGGGCGCTGAGTACACTCAATTAAACGAGGTCGGCGTCCCCGCCTCCACGCGGGCCGTGGCCGCGACCAACCTCCGCTGCGGTTCTTCACCGGTGTCCACGCGCCCTCGGAGCTAACTAAGGGTAGGTGCCTGGTTGAACTTCCTTCATTTCAATTCTGTTATTTTATCTAAAAGCATCGGTACAACTACATTATTTAAGTAAGGAGAAAAAATTCTTAAACGTAAGTTTGGAAGTTTGAAACTCATGGGGCCCTTGGACAGCACGGTCTGTTGCCCATTCTCGACAGAGTGCGCGACCAGCCAGCGGCAGCAGCCAGTGCTGGGCCGTCGATAGGTGGCGCACGTAGGTCCACGCGGCGTCCGACACACAGCGCCTCCCCTGGTCACCCGTTCGGAACGGCTCGGCCGCCCCCGCCCGCCCGCCTTCTGCCACCCTCTTTAAAAGCCAGTGGCGAGCTTCAAGAGAAAGTGCCGCGTGTGTACACTCACATGCGTACAACCATCTTTGGCGAGAGCCGGCGGCGGGCGAAAGCAGGGAGAGGCTCGGATTATGTGGAGGCGCTCCTGCCGCCCCGTATGCGTAAGTGCGTACACACAAAGCCTTCCCACATACATTTGCATAGTGACATTGTACGGTAATAATGTATGTGACCACTCGGCTCGACGCCCTGCGGCGACATCTTTCAATAGATCGCCTCGACGCTTGTTCTGCGCCACCCGGCCTCGCCCCGCGCGCTTCTCGGCGCCGAGCCGCCGTCCGCGTCGCATCCCCCGGCCGTGCCGGTTTTCTAATTAAAATAAATACTTATATGTACCTATAAAACGCTAACAAGAAATATTTTTGCGAGATGTAAGCACGCATTAATGCAGATATGTTACATATGTATATATTTAAATTATGATATGAGTTCCATTAAAACCTTCAGGAAGTTAAATACTTGTTGCTGTAAAAAGAAAATAAGTATAATGCAAATTAAGTTTCGAAGACAATACAAGTACAGCTACAGCGATACGTTCCGTAGTTCTATAGGGATATGGGTATTATTAATCAAATCACAAGAAATTGAATGTATAATTTTGATTTACATACGTGACTAGGTATACATGTGCGTATAAGAGGATTTCTTGAAGTTTCGTCGATATAATGGAGGGTGGCGCGGGGTGGTTCGGACGCACGCACACACCCTCAACCGATGTATGTGTGCGTATGTCTCGGACATGCACGTTACGCAGATTTCTCTAACGATTTTCCCGGAGTGTGAAATGTAAAATAAGGGGTTAGACGAGGCAGGGCCCGCCCGCACCCCGCGCCCCTGGACTCGCCAAATTGATGACCAGCCACCCACAGGGAGATCTGCTCAAATTTAACATATATCGTATTTAAAAGTAAAACGCTTCGGAACCTTATCCTCTCTCATTAATATTCCCTTGCAAATTGTCGGAATATTTCGTGTTGAGTTTTTTTTTTACTTTACACGAGGCACTTGTGAGTTTACTGTAGAATTAAATGTGTATTTATCTTAAACGTAGTCTCACAACAAGAAGATCGTTTTGTTTCCTGCTATTTCTAGCCAATATACCTGATATAGTTTTTGGATTACATAGATGAAATAAACATTGTATTTGTCAAAGATTTAAATTTTATAATTATATAATTATTACCTACTTGTTAAATCAAAACGGTAAATAAGATATTTGAAAAATTAAATAATCAACATAATTTCTTAATATGGAAATAGTATGTAAATTTCCATAAGAAAGGAACAACCAGCGAAAAAAAAAGATGTACCTATTAAACAATTCGACAAATACGTATCGTCAGATCTATACATTTTAAAATTACATTATATTTACCAAAATATTGTGATGTCACAAAACATTATGGACAAATTAGGACAACAAAGAAAAGGTTACTGACTCGTCGGTGAGGGTAGGTACTAACTTTATTATTCGCCATATCTTTATTTCCATTTGTATTGTATCATTTATAGCACGACTATTTCGTGATACGACAAAAAAACTACCTAATAATATGTCGGAAAATGTTTCATAATAATTTACCGTGTTATGTTCTTGAAATTAGCTTAGAAGATGGGAAATAACAGTGGTTGACTCAGTAAGAACCAGTTTGTTTTTTATCATGGAGTCAAGCCACCTCCCCCGCGGCTAACTGTAGTTTATCGTTTTTTTCTTACACCAACTGCATTCCTATGCACCCCAAAACATCCCCAACGATTCGTGCACTGCTCGTGTGAATCTCGGTTCTTATTCAATTCAATTTTGTTGTATTTTATCTAGGAATATATCATTGTGTTGCAAGGCTTTTGTTGCGATAATGATAGTAAGGGTACTTAGTAAAGTGTAAAATTTATCGTACTAGTATTATATATTAGGTATTTTTTAAGAAACGCAATGTCCGTAATAATATTCACAATATCAACGGCTTCATATTCTTTACTTTACTTTGCATTCTGAACCAAAAAACTTGGCGATTTTGAAAGCACTTCAATGTGGTAAATAAATATGTTATATCTTATTAAATAAATACTTTAAAATACTCAAATTTGAAGCTTTTATTATTGCAACATTTACCTAAAAACACTTCTACCTGAAGAATTATTATAATCTTCCCAAAATTGTCGACGCTCAGTTCATAAAAAGAGCGCTTACAGTGCGAGTTATTCTTGAAATTGCGAGAGAAATCCAACCAAACGCCATTGATGTGCGTTGGCGCTGCATTGTTTTCTCGACAGCGCTTGTGTGCGTTAGATTTTTTGTATTTGCACACCACTGCAACGCTGTGTCTGTGTGCTTAGCATTTCTCAGAATTCTTTCGTCAGAGACTACGCTTTGTGCATGTGTGAGTGAAGCTTGCATATAACACCTGTTGTCAGCGTAGCTGTGTGCGTGCATCCTAGCGTAGGGGTGAAATGCGATGTTGCAAGATGCACTTTTTTTGGTGCATCGGTGTAAATTTGACAACGTCGCAAATGGGTTCTGCGTCTATTCTGTATTTTGAGATGTTGAGCGTTGTTTTATTTAAACCCCGCATAAAGTCTTGTTGTGTAAATGAGAAGCTCCTTCTTTTTTGAACTCGGTTAATAAAATAGGAAGTATTGAGATGAATGAAAGACACCTTACGACCATTTTAAGACGTTTGCGTAACTTATCCATATTATTGGTCAATTCTGAATCATATTCTACATAACTATCTATCATATTTATTCTCAAACGTGTATAAACATAAATGACGTCCGAGCGAATGACCTCTGGAATGGCAGCAAACTTGAACTTACTTTAACCTCGTGGCTTTTTCCAAACTAACGACAAATCGCAGAATTTCGATCATATATAATCATAATTTAATATCCAAATTACTATCATCTCAGTTCCTGCCTAATATGCTACGGATATACTGACGTGAATACAAAAAAAATCATAATGCATAATAGTATACAGGATAGAGAAAAACGGATATCAAAAGCTGGTCTTAGATGTAAGGATGGAACAAATATAAGGAAATAGAAAAACTGAGCAAAAATTTAATTCTAAAAATTCAAAATTCCTTAAACATTGTTTTTAAATAATACTGCCCATTTGCGTTGCGTAATTAGTTCGATTACAATGCAATTAGACATAATTGTATCTTTTATTAGCATTTTTTAGGCTGATAACATTATAATAGTCTAATCGTTAGAATGTTCGATTCATAAGCGGTGTACGCATGCCGAAGCTCTGAATATCGGATATTTTATACCAAACACTCGAGAAAAAAAATAATGATTCGTTATCTGCAAACTAAATACGGGAAATAGGGTCCCTTTGACGCGCCATCACCTCAAAACTACGGAACATATCGGAATGGACTGCTACCATTCGACGCGGAGATTTTCATAGATGGTTTTAAGCTATACCTATAGGTATGATATCGATAAAAGCGTGTGAAACCGCGTGGGACAGCTAGTCTGTAAATAATAACATATCTAAGTAAAGGCTTGGGAGTGTTCCTAAAACTACCTCCAATGTGACCTTAAGAACTAAAGTCAAAGTGTAGACTCAATTACAGTTTCTATACGTGCATGGTCTACAAGCTACGAAGAGATTAAATATAGACAGAGAGTGTGGTCTAGTAATGAATTTATTAATATGGAGTGAGTTTGTAAGTCTAAGTTATTACTTGATATATGTGAATGCGAAAAAGCTTATGCGACTTGTTGGCTCATTTTATGGTTATCAGAGAATATACGTAAGTTTTCGTATCTGAGATGCAACTTACTCATTGCAGTGCTGGATTAAGCAAGCGTGGGGCCCGTAGCAAATTCTGTTGAGGGGCCTTTGGTCTGCTATGGGTTCTTAAGTATAAAGTGCTAAAAAAACGAACGGAGGTGGGGGTCTTAGACATGCGGGGCCCCTTTTGCGCGGGGCCTGTAGCAATTGCTACACGTTGTATGTTTATATTGAGATTTTCTAGCTAAGAATTTTTATTGTTTACTTAATCTATTGTAGTAAATTCTCATGTTTACGCTTCTAATAAGTGGCTGAAGTATTCCTCTTTAGAAGTTAGGTATATCTTTCTCTTTCGCCCATAACCTTATCCATGACATAAAGTAAATATGTATCAAATTAAATCAAATTTAGTTCAATCGCTTGGAAAAGTTAACAAATAGAGAGACAAAGTTAGTAAGCATTTATGTTTAGGGATGATTTTGCAGATATAATAAAGACTTACTTTTATTGAGGTATAAATAAAAGTAAGTCTTTATTATCAAATAATAGTATGACATATACTACTTATATATATATTTGCTTATCATTTACTGACTTGTGGAATTGTAGATTGCCCGCACCAATTTTCATTCCTTTCCATCACTTTTATTATTATTGATTATTTTTGTGACTTCAGGCTAGGATGTTATGATGTTAGATAGAACTTTTATTGTAACAAATTTTATCAAAATTCGCTCAGTCGTTTAGCCCTATAGCGTAACAAATAAATAAACAGGCAGAGACATTTCTATATTAATTATATCAGTATGGATACGAGTCCCAATTCAAAGCAATTTTAGAAAGTTTTGGTTACCAATTTTTTCTAAGAAATATTTTTTTTTTTACTCGAAACTGATAAGCAATTTCACTAATCGCAAAATTTATTGTTGGTAACAATTGTTTTCTCATTCTAAGGGCTAATCTTATCTATAGATTATATAGTCTTTTGTTACTAACTACGTGTTAAAATAATACAGGTTATGGCGCAATAAAATGCTTTTTTAGTTGTAAAATTACTTAAAATTCCCAATATTTGTAATAAAATCATAAAACATTTAGAGCTTTAAGTAATTTAATGTAGTTCAGGTAATGTCGCGGCACAATGCTATGAACTAACTAGTCCCCGTGGTTTTACCTGCGATTTCTAGGCATGTAACATTTTATCTTTTGTGTTACGGTTAGGTCACGTTAGCTATCTATGTATGTACCATGTTTTATCCATATCGTATAGTTTTTGGGTAAAAGAGTTCATCTATTGATCTATCCATACATCCTCACAAACTCTCGTAAATATAAAATTATTGGGATTCACTTTTAGTTACAATAGTTCACTTTGAAATACTACTAGATAGTAGCAGGTTGGACACATTGACCTACCCCACAGATCGTGGGATTCGGTTCCCCCTTTTTTTTATAATTATAGAAAAAAATATAGTTGGCAAAAGTATTATGACGTCACAACTATCAGTTTTTGTTGAAGAATTAGCGAAGTTACTCCGATTGATAGTGATAAGTCTGCCTAAAGTGACGGCGATCGCGAGCTTGAAGCTTCACCGCGATCATGAGCGAATAGCGATTATTGTACGCAGCGACGATCTTTATAATGCTGGCCAAAAAACTTCTTATTTTAAGATAAAAAAAAACATAAAACGAAAAAAAGGGTGTGTCGTAAAGACACACGTTAGAACTTTTGTATTACAGAAAAACATTTGTAATTATTCAAAAATCATTTTTGAATAGCATAAATTGTGTTTATCATTCATTTATTTCTCGTCAAAGAAAAAGGTTGCGGATCAAAATTTCAAATGGGAGGGCCATTAGATGTTTCACTTCAAAACGTCCCCTTGTTTTTGACCCATAACCAGATTCCGTCCGGGGCAGTTTGACCCACGTGCGATGAGGTATTTAAACTTTTCCCAGGATAACTAGCAGACCTGTACATGGTCATATTTAACCTATTAGAGGCCTTGACTTAGGACTATTTTATACAAAGAATTTAGTATCGGAGCGCGACTCCACCTGACTTAATCTCGCCAGACGATCTGTCGCGCGTGATTTTTCTTCAGTAATTTTGCTTATCGGTTGATGAGTTTGATAGATCGAAGGGCCCCAGACACTTACCTAGAGTGGCCAGTAGAATGAAAGGACTAGCCTTGTCTGTGTAAATCACATTAAAACATTTTCTATCTGTGGTCAAATTTTCATTAAAATCCGGTTAGCCTTTATAGAGTTTTATACAATTCTCCGCTTTCTATTACCATTGTGATATTTTTTAATGATATTTATCTTTCAAATATATTTATTTTTTATTTGTAAGTTCTTTGGTAGTCTGTTAATTATTTTATGTAGTTTATATACCCTGAAGGTCCATTCTAAATATTAGTGATAGATACATCCGAAATGTGCATAGGTACCAACGGTAGCAACGGAACCAACTCGTATGCTTCAGATGAGCTTTGTATTAAAGAATTGTTATATATTAGTAAAAGATAGAATAAAAATTATTAATCCCACTCTCAAAGTGGGATTTTCAATTCGTCAAACAAATTTAGCGAAAGCTGGTAGGGAATTTCCTGGATTAAATATCAACTTAAAAACGACACAACCAAATCAGGATTCAAAATTTAAAGTCGTTTATTTAGTTTAGGCCCTAGAAGTGCACTTATGAAGGGCAATGCTACAAAATTTACTACCTATTCAAAAGGCAGCTTTCAAGTGAGAAGAACCAACATTATTTTCAATAAATATATTATAATATAAGTATTTTTTGTGGCCTTGATGACGTCATACATTAAAAGCAACTATTCTTTTTTTATTGTTAACTATTTTAAGTTTAGAGTAAACTCTGTTCTCCGCAGTTTCACCCGGGTTTATCGATATCACATATACCCTATAACGATCTAGGAAAAATTCCACGTCGAATACTAGCATTCCCATCCTGATTTGTTCAGTAGTATTTCCTTGTATATATAGATTCAATGAAATTACAGTATCATAGACTAGCTGTCCCCCGCGGCTTTACTCGCGTTCCCGAGGGATATCATGTGCCGAGTTTCATCCATATCCGTTTAGTAGTTTTCGCGTGAAAGAATAACAAACATACACATCTTTCCTCTTTATAATATTAGTGTAGATATAGACTATGTCATTGTATGTAGTATATAGGATATTATCACACAAATAAATCACAATTATTTATTACTTAGTTATCCGCTGTAAGTATTCAGTGTGAACCCAGCTCGGCAAAAGTTTCAGAAACCAAACTTTGTTTGTCAGCCAGTGTGTTTATTGCCCTCATCCTTCATAAATTGTTATGAATGATACAGTTCGCGAGGCGGGGATTAACCGTTTAGTTGGTCCGTTTCGTTGCCATTATACCTTTAGCTGGCCCTAAAACCTTTTTGTGTGAGGATTTTTCGTACGCGCCTGAAGTGGACGTTTCTGTTTTGGTTATATTGCTTTCTTGTTGCTGACCTTGATTACCATTATCGTTTGGATTATATATTTATCTTAAATAGCGGGTATAAGTTATCAAGGTGAGTGCAAATGGGCCCGCGTATGGAGTGTTCCGTAGATAATTAATAAGATCGGCTTTTAGTAACCAACATTGTAAGTTTTGAAAACTGTTCAATATTAAAATAAAAAGTTATTTTCGTGTAAAATATGTATCTGGGTCAGAAAAATGAAATACACATTAAAACACGTGCAAATGACAGGCCAGTTGGCTTGGTGGTTAACGCTCTGACTGCCAAACCGAAGGTTCGATTTTCACCCAGGACAAACATTTGTGTGCATGAACATGTCTGTTTGTTCTGTGTCTGGGTGTAAATATCTATATAAGTATGTATGTATTTAGAAAAAAAAAATGTAGTATATGTAGTATATCAGTTATCTGGTTTCCATAGTACAAGCTCTGCTTAGTTTAGGATCAGATGGCAGTGTGTAAAGAATGTCCCAGGATATTTATTAAATGACACCCCGGTAAAACCCTAATTTAAGATTTCGACCGTTTCCTATGTATTAAAATTTTCTGAGTATATACTATTCTAACAATAAATATTATGTTGTGTCTTCTTAGTAGGTAGCACGGTGAAGTTGTCGATCGATGGAGATATAAATTTATTAGTTATCTTCGACAGATTACAACAAAATTGCTTTAAATAATATCAATATGTTATTTTAGTTAAGCAAATTTAAAATAGTTATTGCGAAATGTACCAAAGTTCACTTACTAGGTAGTAAATAATATAAAATGTACCTACATGGTTGTATGATTAAAAAGCAACAACGGGAGAGGTGATCCCTCACATTCCACTTCAATTAAATTTTAATTGATTAAATCGCCTAAACTATTGCAATAACGCTCACTAACTATTTCACTTGATATTAAATAAAATTTATAAACCAGCGTAAAATATTTTCTGGTTTTAATGGGTAAATAATTCCCACAGTAGTATTTTATATTCCTCTGTAAATAATTCCACAAAAACAGATATTTAATTAATCTGCATTGGACAGTGAACTTTATCCCACCGTGGAAAGAGTTATTTCCCAACAAACGCAAGTGTTATGTTTGCTATTAAATGCAGTCAGCTTAAAAAGAATACGGAATAATATTTATTAATATATAAAAATAATTGTTTCTATATTATCTAATCAAACTATGTACTTAACTTTTCAAAATACACAATATAAGTAAAGTCGACACATCGCTTAGCGAGGCCGACGTGAGCACGAAAGGGCTTTTATTTCTGTGAAGGAAGCTATCGGCACGGTCCGAGAAAATCGATGTCCGCTCCCCTCATAGTTTGCATGGACTCGTCCATCGTAAGGTACCTACATACGCCCCTTAAATTGGCGCTTTCAAACCATCCCGGTACTAAATCAGATGTAAGATAGTAAAAATATTCGTATTAATTTAAAACAATTGACAGAGGCGCGTCACACGTTAGCAGCGATGATGTTTCGACGAGCTTAGGAAAAAAATTAAAGAACCAAGGCTGTTAGCCCCACTGCCCCTCTGACGTCTACAATGCAAAATTTTCACTGCCCTGCGCGGAACTCGTTACTCGAGAATGCTTACCAAACAACTTTTGTATGGTTTCTTCCGTAAATTTAAATTTTTTGTTTATTTAGGTAATTAACAATCCCACAAAAGCTATCATTTTGCAAACGTGAGTTTTATTTAAAGCTACAACAATCGAGTATAAATAAAATAAATCTATATTAACCGGCGGGTGATTCGCACTTCTACAAAACTAGTTTTACCAGCGTAAACATCTTATTCATAATGTTCTCGTATTTTGCATCATTAGAGAAAATCTACTATATACCCACTCGGCATACAATACATATAGGACAAAATGCACAAACCGACCTACATGTCTGTCTCATTTAATCCTTTTTGTCCTGTCATATAATACTGCTATATCGAATCATTATTTTATTTCGGTTATTGACTTCGAATGAGGAAATGACTTTTGCTTGTCATCTAAACGATTTAAAATTGTTATCATGCAGATTCGTGCACACATTCGCTTTGTTTTTATTAGATGATTTATAGAGGTTGAAATTATTTCAATATCAAGGTGACTAGCAATTAATGGATTGCCTAGCAGTAGTATTATTATTCCCATGTGTTAGTTGTGACTGTAATTTATTAATTCATAAGTGCCTGTGAATAGGTACTTCAATAAATATATTTCATTTCATTTTATATTTTGTTCAAAAAAGTATATTTCCCGCTTCTAACACGAAACATCTAAAATAAGATGAGATTTAAAATTTAGAGAATTGCGTCGCAGGGCTCTGTCCGCCCGCATTGTAAGGGTGGGTGCTATCGCTATCCTACTCGGACGCAGCATCACCGGACATTTCGACCGGGCATTTCAATTTTGAGAAAGAGTAGGACCAGCCTCGCCTCCCGCGCCGCAGCTCAGTCCCCGCGGCGTCTGTCTCACTCGCACCAAGGACACACAAAAGGACGAAGGAGCGATAACTTCATCACGGCGCGACGCTCTCGCTCGCACGCACGCCTCGGTGGGGGACGACGTTGCGAATTGTTATTGAAGTCATGCCCCCGAAGGCGACTTCGGGAAGGCTGTCAGTTGCTAGTAAACGTTCGCAGCGTCCGTACCCGGCTGACCTGCATCGCACCCGCGTACCACCTATCACACTACTACAAACTATACACATCGCGCGGCTGGGTTTTCAAACAAGTGCCAAGTTCTCAGCTGCCACCGACTCAGTGATTTTAGTTTAATTTATTAACAAACTTGTTAGACTTTATCGAGTGACAATAAGTTTTCGTGGACTAATATGAAACTTTGGCAAAAGTGAGGCGGTGAATGTGACGCTCGGATAGTCGGGTGAGTGTCGCTCGTCCGGAGGTGGCGGTAGCGAGTTGGCGGCCTGCAGCGGTTCCGTGCCCGAGTGTTTACAGCGCGCACGTGGTGGCAGCGGCGCCGCACACGCGCGGAAATGCCGCGAAAAACTTTCTTTGGAAACAACACAGTAGTATAAAGTGCGTCGCGAGGGGAGCCGCGCCGACCGCGACCATGACTTTAACCTGTAGCGCCTGATTCACCGTGGACTACATGTACGTCGAGACGCGGAGTGCCGTTTTTTTATTATTTTTTTTTCGTTGGAGGAGACGGTGCTCTCCGCTGGATTGACGATTTAAATGGCTAACAGCAGCGCTGTGTCATCGACCTTACCGTCGAGGGACTATCATTGTAAGGTTTGCGACCTCTACCTGGACACTGTGGAATCGTTAGAGGTACATTTACAATATCACAAAGAAAATTTATACGTGAAGTGGGGTACGCAAAACTCACATAATGATACAGATAACAATAACGGTACGAAAGTGAAGAACGAAACGACGGTATCGGCTCCGGCCGACTCGAGCGACAACATGATCACCAAGCCGAGCCCTGAGTTCCAGCAACGGGCGACACCGGAGACCTCGGCACAGTTCCCGCACCCAGCCACCCCGCAGAGCTATCACAGCGCGCCTTCGCCCTACCAGAATCCGGACCAGACCAACTTTTCCCCGGGAGCACAATTCGGTAATAATTATAATCATCCGGGCTTTCCTCAAAATCAACATTCAGAACAAATTACCTGGGAGCAATCTCAATACGCTCAAGAATACCACAAACCCAATCGATTCCATCCTTATAATATGCAAGAGCGCGTATCACAAGTATCATCATCGAGTCCTTTGTATGGACAGCCACTTAACCAGCCGACGCCATCTCCATCACCTAACCAGTGCGATAAGTGCGGGTTCGTATGCGACTCCGCTGTTCAACTAAATGAGCATTGCAACTCAGCTCACGCCGGTACCAGTGCCGCTCCATCATCAGCGACAATGCCATTTCAACAGTTTCAAGGAAAACAATATAATAACTCTGGCTTTCAAAATGAAACCGTTAAAATAAAGGAAGAACATGAGGAGTCTTCAGACATATTAGACCTTGATTCTCAGAAGGTTGTCTATCAAGGCAATGAGGGAGAACAGCAAAACACTCCATATGAAGAGGCACCGCCGCAAGGACGAGAAGTTAACACTCGTACAGTACCAATGATGCCATGGGAAACGCAAAAACTTTACAGTAATCCTCAGATTAATGGGGATGTGTCCCTATTCAAAGATCAAAAAATGTTCGCAGAGCAAAAAGCTTATCCTTCAGAAGCAAAAATGTTTCATCCAGAACAGAAATTCGCTTATTCACAAGACAAGTTTCTCGCCGTACATCACGATCAAAAACCTTTCATGCACGTTGAACAAAAAATTTATCCAGGTGTGCAGATGCCACCTCTTACCGACTATGCGGGTCAAGTGGGTTCTTCTAATCCTGATATGAAACCACCATATCGGCCCTATGATTCTCCTGTAGCACCACAAATAACGAGCACGCAACCAGCTAATCCTACTTCATCCACTCTGCCATCAATCGGTGGTAAGGGTGCTAATTGGAAATCTAATGAAGCGAGACGGCCGAAGACTTACAACTGCACCGCATGTAATAAATGGTTTACAAGTTCGGGGCATTTAAAGAGGCATTATAATACTACTCTGCATAAAAACGCCGTCAGGTCGTCGGGTCAGCCAGACCCGGCTACAATGCCGATATCCAGCCACCACCACCCGAGTCGCGACGCGATGCAAGCACGAGCCCAGCAGCAAGCGAACGACTCCAACACCCAGAGCCCCGTCCCTTCCGAGGACGGCCGTAGCGTCGACGACGCTGCGCTTCAGTCACCCTACGCATCGCAGAACTTCGACAGATCGCACCGTGTCGCCGCCTTGCAGTCCAAGTCTCCATATACGCATCTTCAACAGGGTAATTTAGATAATAATTTCAGTAATAATCCATTAGCTAATCACCCTTTACAGCACCAGGTGGGCTCGCATCCGCTTAATATAGGTAGTCAACCACCGGGCATAGGGTTATCTAACGAAAATAATCACCATGGATCTAAAGGTGTATCAATAACAACGGCTGGGAATCCCCCAAACGGGGAAGCAGGTCCCTCTGTTACTCAAAATCACCATATGAGGGGCCTGCTATCAGTGTCAACCAGCAATATTTCAACTCCAGCTCTAACGCAGAGTACGCCGGCTCTTACGGCGCACACCCTGCCACCGTTCAGTCATTTGGGTGTCAACCCGTACAGCCCGAGGTCTACGGATCCTTTGGGGCCTTCGGTACCGGACCCCACGCACACCCCATTATATTTGGGTCAGAATTTTCAGCAGACTATAGCACCGAGCTACCCAAACGGGATGGCCCCCCACGTTATGGATATGGCTATCAACAATCTGCCTATAGCCAATCCGGCTACTTTTGGTGAATCATCACCTGAAGAAGTCGAAGTTATGGAACACGAGACGCTGAGCCAGACTGCTGGTGACCGTCTGCCAAGTTTTGCGCAGCTCCAAACGCAGAGCTTCAGCGTATATGTTTCTAACTACATTACATCGCCTAACGTGGGGGGTCAAGTCGCCGACGAGTCGACCGCCGGTTACATTATCGTCGATCCGGTCCATTCTCCATTACAGTACAGTAATACTGAAATCGGTGGTCAAAGTATTGATTACGATTATGCCGTTTCACCTAGGAGCGTCAAGGAGAACTTAGGTAGTTATAATGCTGTACACGTTAAAGTTTACCCTTACGGTAACGCTGTAGGAGGTAAGACGATAAAACGCGAAGACGATAACATGCGAACGGACTTTAGTGAGCTTCAAATATTAAAAATAGAGGATATTATGGATTACGCGAATAAAGAAAACTACGGATCGCAAATGAAGTCCCCAGCTAGCCCGGAAAGTGCCAAGGCGGAGAACGAGAGCCGCAGCTCGCCAGCCGTGTCGTCGACGGTATCGAGCACGCCTCTCTCAGAGAGAAACCAGTTAAAAAAGTCCGCGCCAAATACAATTCACAAATGTTACGAATGCGATAAATTTTTCAATAAGGCATGCTACCTGACGCAGCACAATAAAACGTTCCACTCTGGCGCGAAACCGTTCAAATGTGATAGGTGCGGCAAACGTTTTTCTGACGGCGTCTCGTACGAGGGGCACTGCAGCAAACATACCGACAATAAGCCGTTCAAATGCGACAAGTGTCCCAAGTCGTTCAATCACAAAACAGATCTGCGCCGGCACATGTGCTTGCACTCGGGTTGCAAGCCGTTCGCGTGCGACCATTGCGGTAAAGGGTTCATTAGAAAAGATCACATGGTCAAACATTTCGATACCCATATTAAGAATAATTTAAGGACGTCCTTGAAGATGTTGACATCGTCCTCGTCGCTGGTATCGTCCACGTCTAAGTCGCCGACCCAGTCACTGAGCACGGTTATTAATTGAATTTCTTAGAGCCGCCTCTCCCGGTGTAACTTTCACATATCATTTGGAAATAGTTTTTGTTATAACGTTCTTATTTCGACGTTGTCTCTTAGATTTCCTACGGCAGATATTGTAGTTGGAATATGTTCGTTAGATATATTATCCTTTATAGGGAAGCAGCGGCATAAGTCAGAAGCACGCGTTCGGTCTGCCGGTTTGTTTTTTTTGTTCGTTCAAGCTAACCTTGCAATCGGTGCAAGGTGACTTTACGTGTCTGGCCGCAAGCATATAATTACATGACGTTAGAGTAATATTCTGCGATATCGCTTTGATCGAACCATATCATTTATACATATTGAAATACGGAAAACTTAGAAGTAATTAAGTGAAGTAAAAGGCGTCGTTGTATGATTTCAAATCCCAGTACGGCGATTGCGATCATGTATTACTATGTTAATTTTATTGTAAATTATGGATACGGACAATAGGGAAATTTTGTTTTAGTTAAAATTGTTTTACCTATAACTGATAATGTTAATGGACGCTACGTGTAATTGACAACTACTTAGAATAATTTTTGTAAATATTAAAATTTGGGACTCGATTGCCAGACATTATCTTAAGTAGGTACAGCGGATAACAAATAAACATATTTGACTTACGATCTAAGCCCGTGGAATTAAACGCTTTAATTAAACGATCGGTACAAAGAAATTTAAAATGAAATTTAATATTAACTGCCAAATTTTAGTGAATAATATTGGCACCAAATCAAGATTGATCAATTTATATCTGTAGTAGTTAGTAGTGTTGAGTCGAGTTAAGAAAGCTAACATTTAGTTTATCCGTTACTTATAGGTGACGAGAACTCAACATTCTTTGTTAGGTTTGTTTCGTTGACGTTCCGTCATGATAGCCAGTTCATTTTGTTTGTTCAGGCGCGTGCATCAGAGCGCCCGCCACTTATTTGGCCACGCGTATGTAAGAACTAGCTAGATTGTATTTAGCGTTTTTTGTTCTAGATGTTATTCTTCTATTGATAATTTCCCGGTGCTTCCTATTATTATTTTGTCTGTTAACGTAATTATGTTTTAAAGTAAGCTAGTTGACTTCTTTGTTTATTAAAAATTCTGATTATTATTTGTTTCCTAAAATGACATAATAACCTTAATTTATGTCCAATAAGTTACCAATGTGTTATTCGAACGAATTTAGTTTATACATTCCTGTTTCGTTAGTGGTAGGAAAGTAGTCTTCCTGAACGTTGCCAAATTAATGCAGCCAACTGTCTGTTGCGAAACGATTTTTTAATTTTTATTGGTTTTTAGTCTAATGATAATTGAAATTCTCTAGCAATAATTTAAAATAATAATTGTAAATGTTTTTTGTATAGTATAAAAGAAGTGAAGGTCACAATTATTGATTTATATACCTACTTAACAAATTATAAGAAAAAAAAAAACAAGAATTTTTTGTACATATTATGTGAGAGTCGATGTATTCTATTCACAGAATGTTAGAACATATCAGAGACCTTTATGCGCTTGCGCAGGCGTGTTAAAATATTCGTCCGGTCGTACATTTACTAGTATGACTTATATTATTAAATTAGTGTTCGATATATCGATACTAGCTGGTTGTGATCGTGGTCGGTACATATTGTTTAATTTCCTTGACACAATCGGGCGATATATTTATATACGCCTTCATAGCGGCATCCATATCATTGGTCTTTCCACATATACAAATACATATAGTATATACAAATAACTATATTCCTATAACAAGCAAACGGAAAATGATATGTGAAATATAAACATTATATCGACTTAATTTTGATAATGTTTGTATTTGAATGTTGATTATATTGCAGAAATATTTTTATACACATAGAATTACTCGTACAATATTCATCTACCTCATCAATCAGTAAATAATTATACAATGCCGTGATCAATTTACTGTACTCTAAATAAATTAAATAATACGAAATATTTATGAGCAATAAGTAAATAGCAGCTCTGACCGAGATGGCCTACCTCCTACGAGTTTATCTGTAAATCTAAATAAAATATTATTATAGGCGTTTTGTCGATGTATTGTCGACGGACACGCCTGCGTTCGTTTCTACTTAATTTACCACTTTTGAACAGAAGTGAAACGGACGCGGGCCAGAAATCATATCCCCATTTCAATATATTTATATATAAATAAATTAAACTTAAAAAGATGTTCGAACTGTATGCAAATGTTATATTGTTGAGAAAATTGTATTATCAGAAGTGTTTTCGTCATAGCAATATTAATGTAACAAGGACACAATATACGGAACTTAACTACCTCAAGTAACGAGTAATAGGGTTAGAGTGCAGCGAGGCACGCTCCGCGGGCTCCTCCTTCTCTGCGACCTTTTTGGAACATAATACCTCATCTTGCCTTTCCACGTTTAAGTTTAAGAGATAGTAACGATTGTTTTGTCCAGAGGGGAGCGCGAGCGCAGCCCGCGCGGCGTCCGTCGCTCGCAGATGTATTTTAGAAGGCATATTTGTCATCCTCATACTGTTAAAACGCACGCACTATTGTAGTATCAATTAGTTTAAACTAATGTAAATATTACAATAACGATAAATTTGTTATTTATCATTATCTATTATCGTACTTATCGGTAGACTTATTTTGAAATAAGTTTAACGTAGCGATTTCAAGTTTATAAACCGTATCTCGTAAGGACGATAATGTAAGATTTTTGTGATGATTATATTTGTGTATAATGTATTAATTTAACTATCAGTTACCAGATGATTTTTCTGTTACTTTGATTTGAGTAAATCAGAGGAGTTAAAATACGATAAGGTGTTGTTTTCTTTATTACTTGATTCCCTCGTCCAATCGAAATGTTTGTCGGTGGAACAGATTATGCATGCGTTTAGTTTCACCGAGATTGGTTTATTGATAAGCGTAGCGCAAAATTAACAACTATTCTCTGGATGGCGGTCGAGTGAGTGTCAGGAGCGCTCGGGGTGAGCCGGGGCAGTGGGGTGCCACGCTGACGCTCACTGGGGTGCCATCGAGCCTACAACTTAAGTCTTGATTATAGATATACTAGTTAAGGCGACAGGTCTGTCACACCGCTACGGCGAAAGCAATGCTCCGCGTCACCTGTTCACGAATGTAAACTATATTCATTGGAATTTGTTTAAAATCAGGATCTTGATTAAGATACGATTAGTGTTTAACGTATTTATCACATGTATAGTTTTATAATCGTGTACAGGTGACTACTTTCAAAATTGTCAACTGCGAAATATTCCTTTGTGTAGCAATGCGATTTTTGTGTATTTATGTTGTTTCTTGCCTACGATTGAGGGGAATCCTAAAAATGTTATTTTGAATATCCTCAATCTGCTAGTGCCGAAGGTACCTGCGTGGCCATCTTGCCGGGAGGACTAACCCTTTGTCGGATTATTCATTTTTGTAACTCTGAACAAGTATTCGGTACGTATGTCCCACGCAGGTCTCTTGACGAAACTACTTAAATTAACTTTATATTATGTTTAATATTAATGCTGTAGCAGTAGTGTCTGTTTCAGATCTGTGAGTTAATATAAATTTAATGTGAAAAAAATGTTGTTTTATTTCCCAACTCCTAGCACCATGCGAATGAGCTGAGCTGACCTGATATTTGTCTGATTGAAGGTAATAATTCTTTGATTGTTTCAAATAGCTTTAACAACATTGTTATTTCCTAATGAAGATATTCACTTAATTTTTTTTATACAAAAGGCAAATAGCACCAAAACGCTTAATAAATCCAACTTTACAATATGTACACTAAAACTAACCGATATTGTAAAAATGTGAATGTAGGTTTTAGAAATCAATTTTCTACTAAATGCCTGTATACTTTATCTTACCGTATTACAATATATTTTTGTGTACAGGAGTTTATTAATTTGGATCTCTTCAGCAACTTTATGCCGACATTGCAATCACGAGAATAAATTTACTATGTAAATTTTGGAAAAAATATCTGACACTTAAAACCTAATTGAAAAGCACTGTTATAACTGCGACTGGATTGTAAAAATTTCACATCTATAAATAACATAAGAAAATTAATGGATCATGTAATCTAGATTTAGTTAAAACCAAAAGGTTCTGAGACAATCCATAAATTATTACCTTTGCCAAATACAATATCTGATACTAAAAATGAAATTAACTTGAATATATCTATATATATGCAATTTGGACATTCAATAACTTTTCAATGAAGTGTGTTATTAAAACACTATATTCTTGTCTATGTATTGTATAATATTTTTCACCGCGACAAATATAGTTTTTAATAAAATAATGTATTAATAAATCAGATTTTGATTGTTTGATACTATATAAATATAAATATTTTATTATATTTATTATTTATTTATTACTCATATTAAACAGAAAACTATACTTACTAAACTACTTAAAATGAACAAATAAATAAAAACAGTTTAGATTTTTAGAGCTGTCTATGGGTAAAGTACCCAGAAAGCTGGCTATGTTGCCCCTTTGTATGGCTAAGCTTATTCTCTGACCAAACAGGGTTCGTTTGACGCACTATCACATCAAAACTACTGAACATATCGGGATAGGTCTGCTACCATTTGATGCGGAATTTTTCGCAGATATAGGTTATATATGTTATCGATAAACGCGGATAAAACCGCGAGATACAGCTAGTAATAATATCGCACCCTCAGTACGATAAGGGCTTAACTCAAAATTTTGCGAAATGGAGTTACGATCATTGAGAGACTAAACAAAGTACGCTCTATCCGATGAATAGTAAAACATAGACAATTTAATGATAGAATAAGCATACCGATTCAGCATCTTTAACACCGGGACCCACCGTCCCCGCTTAATGTGAAAGTGACCCAATCAGAGACGAAAAAATGCCAAAAGTGATTTTTTGAGTTAAGCCCCTATCGTTCTGAGGGTGCGATATGGTACAGTTGTGAAACAAAATAAAGTTTTAGATGGTATATTATAAGTCACGAAACTCAGACGTCGATTGTTTCATTAATTGCTTTAAACTCGTAAACTGAGAATAAAGTAATTATACAATTTTTTTGCATCATTCTTAGTCAGGTACATTCTTTGATCACAACAAAGCAATTTGTATACACAGGCACATGAGACTTAACAACTTCACGTCTCAGGGTCGACAACGCATTGGCGATGCCTCTAGTGATGCAAATGTCCATAGGCGGCGGTGACTTACCATCAGGTGGACCGTCCGCTTGTTTGTCGCTAATAAATATGTTGCTTCAATCTTAAATCCAACAATCATTATTAAAATATCATTAGGTACTTCTAGGTCAACTAAATTAAAGAAATAGCTTCTATAGGTTATAATGGTCAGGTGCGGTTGGCACAATCCATTCTAAGTAAAATATAGGGTAGTACAGTGTTAACTCTATAGTTTATAGTCAGCATTTGTTTTTTTTTTTTTTTTTTTTTTTTTTATGCCAATTGGGCCGACATACAAGCAGACGGTCCACCTGATGGTAAGTGGTCACCGCCGCCTATGAACATTTGCAACACTAGGAGCATCGCCAATGCGTTGTCGACCCGGAGACGTGAAGTTGTTAAGTCTCATGTGCCTGTAATTTCACCGGCTCCCTTACCTTTCTAACCGAAACACAGTAATACAATTGCACTACTGCTTCACGGCGGAAATGGGTAAGGTGGTAGTACTTCCCCGGACGAACTCTGCACTAAGAGCTCTACTACTACATTAAGAGCTCTACTACAGATTAAAAAAGAAGTGTGATAATCACTCGAAAATGTACTAACGTAATAACTGTATTTCATTATGCTAATTATCACTGTTTTGGACAAATTAAAACTCACATCAAAAAGAGATAATAGTGCATTGTAAAATGTTATTAATAGTAATTTTCATGGAACAAGATTGATTTATTTATTCTCAAGATAATAAATAATAACCATTCATAAATAAAAATCCTAGAATGATGCTTCCACTATTCTCTGATAGTCGGTAATTTATTTGACCCACTTAAGGTCATATCAATTCTGATAGGACCTAGCCAACTGCGGCCAGAGAGTAGGTAATTAGCAAATAATAGAAGCAATATGAATATTGATTTCATAACAGTTATGTTATTAGATAAAGCTCAAGTGGGCTATTTAAGAGGTGAGAGTGCAGCTGTAGCGGTGCGAGAGCGAGACGACAGCGACTCCGCAACGGCAACGAGGCGACGGCGAAGCGGGACGACTTACAAAAGTAGTTTTAGTTAGGGAAACGCAGTAAGTAAGAATCTGAAGGTTAATAAACAAAACAAGCTGCCAGTTTTGTACTTTGAAAACCAGATAACTGATACCTAGTAAATTAAAACCCAAGTCAAAAAGAAGTTTGTCGTGGATGGGAATCGACCTCACGACCTATGCTGTGGTTAGGTCCAAGCTATATAACCAGTGAACTTATCGGTTGGTAAAAAAAATCAAAATCTTAACAAAAAGTAAATATGAAGTCACTATAGCAATATTGTTGAATATAATTTATATTCCAAAGTCATGTACAAATTAAGTTTAAGTAAAAAATAATTTTTTTTCATATTAGCCGTATTAAATTTGGAATATTGGAAAATTTTGTATACTCAGAAATATTGCTTCTTTTCCTAGACATATTTGAAATGGTATCTATTGTACAGTGATAAGCATAAAATATATGAAAAGGACATTTTACGAACATCTATTTTTGATTAATTCATTATTTTGTCTTTTGTCTTCCTTCATTTGTAGGCTCAACCATTACAATAAATTTCGCTGTAAAGTTAAAAAAAGACAAAAAAATATATTTATGCTCGTTACCATACAAACTCCTTGGAGGGTACTACTAGACAACTTTCTATAGATTAGCTTGAAAATATTGCCTAATCAAAAAGCCCTTTTATCATTATCTGTTCAAATAAAAGAAATCCTGTAGGCGATAAAGAATGCTATACAATAAACCACTTTATTCTGTTGACATAAGACTTATATATTAATTCAACGATTAGATGATAATGTAAATTAACCCTAAAAACCATGAAGCAAAAAGGTTAGTTTTTCTTTAACATTTTAAAGACAAAAGAGGTTTACCATATCGGATTATTATTACTCTATAACTGGCATATAGTAGAAGTTCTGTACCTAGTCTAGTCCAGGAGGAATCGGCGCATGAGTACCGAAAACTATTCCACCTCAATTTTTTTATGCGATCCTCTTTAAATTGTCCTACTGATGATATAAATGCATGTTGCCATGGGGCAACCCCGTGCCATATTGTTTAAACTGAAATTGTTTAAACAATTGTAAGGAATTGTTGTTTTTCAACCGGACAAATTTTTTTTATATTCTTTATTGAAATACGAATAAAAAAAGTCCTATGACTTTTCACGATAAAGTTAATATTTTTAGAGATATGAATTTTTAAAGGTTCGAAAAATCTCAAATTTGGGTACTTTTGACCCATGAAAAATATATTAAAAAAAAAAATAAAATATAAATAATATTTTTTTTTTAATTCTTTATACAATAGTTAATAATATTCTTAATAGATACTTTTAAAAATGTTATTGTTTATACCTGTTTCATAATTGTTAATTTCACGCGCTCACAAGTATGCGCCGCTTACCTTTAAGTATCGCCGTCTCTCTCTGACTCATGCGCTGCATCGGCCTCTCTGTGTCCTGAATCATTATTTATCATTTATCTTAAAAACTATTAACTTTATCAAGATTGTTAAGGAGAGCAATGTTATAGAAAACAAATTGTAGACAATTTAATTATTAATAACATTGCTCTCCTTAACAATCTTGATAAAGTTAATAGTTTTTAAGATAAATGATAAATAATGATTCAGGACACAGAGAGGCCGATGCAGCGCATGAGTCAGAGAGAGACGGCGATACTTAAAGGTAAGCGGCGCATACTTGTGAGCGCGTGAAATTAACAATTATGAAACAGGTATAAACAATAACATTTTTAAAAGTATCTATTAAGAATATTATTAACTATTGTATAAAGAATTAAAAAAAAAATATTATTTATATTTTATTTTTTTTTTTAATATATTTTTCATGGGTCAAAAGTACCCAAATTTGAGATTTTTCGAACCTTTAAAAATTCATATCTCTAAAAATATTAACTTTATCGTGAAAAGTCATAGGACTTTTTTTATTCGTATTTCAATAAAGAATATAAAAAAAATTTGTCCGGTTGAAAAACAACAATTCCTTACAATTGTTTAAACAATTTCAGTTTAAACAATATGGCACGGGGTTGCCCCATGGCAACATGCATTTATATCATCAGTAGGACAATTTAAAGAGGATCGCATAAAAAAATTGAGGTGGAATAGTTTTCGGTACTCATGCGCCGATTCCTCCTGGACTAGTCCTTATCTCATGAGTAAATTAAGGCTTTGAAATTATATTTTCATTAAAATAGACCTTTAGCAACACCTATGAATAGTCTGACCCTAAGCTCGGTTGGGAAATTAGTTTTGGCTGAGAAGAACCGCCAATAGACTAAGCAATAATTTTTTTAAATTTATTTAAATTAAATAAATATCTTGGGACATTCCTTACACACGGCCATCTGATTCCAAACTAACCAGAGCTTGTACTATGGAAACCAGATAACTGATATACTACTTTTTTTTCTAAATACATACTTAAATAGATATTTACACCCAGACACAGAAAAAAACAGACATGTTCATGCACGCTAATGTTTATCCTGGGTGGGAATCAAACCTGTGACCTGCGACTTGGCAGTCAGGCTCGCTAACCACCAAGCCAACTGGCCTGTCAAATTCTTTTCATAGCAAACTTTGATTTTTGACTAAAATTATCACTCTTACAGATAATATTTGCGTGACAGAAATCATTTTTATTTTCTAGAATTTGTACCTTTGTAAATGACATTATTTGTAGGATCATTTTCGAGAAAAGGAAAAAATACAATCATTAACAGTAATTTAGTTCCTTCGCAGAGCTCGCTGCAATCGACCATACAAAAGACATCAACGGGCATCTACTTTGACGTCCCATAATTAGAACATTTATTTAACTATATAATTGTCAGCTCTTCTCTGTTGATCCCTGACAATGGAACCAGTGGCCTCATTTCCTTTGACCTTCAGAAATACCGTCAATTGAATAAATGACTCTTAATTGTGGATAAGGTGGTGATATCCTCGGCTATGCTCCATGTTGCGCAAAAACAAAAAAATATAGTCATTATCGAATTTTTAAGACGTGAAATAAAAGGCTTTTTTTTTGTCCTCGGCGGAGTGATATAAAGCTCGAGTGGGGAACTTAATATCCTGGGTACTAACTTAAAATATCTTCAGTAGAATTACTGAGACCTCTGCCTAGTCCTTCAAGGATCTTGAGCGTGAAAATAAATTAGGTATACAACTGAATATTTAAAATTAATAAGGTCAGTCACATATTCTTTTGAATCAAATATTATGAAGAGGTAATGTTTGTATGTGAGGGTATTCTCCGAAACTATTCATCGGATTTAATAAATTCATTTTCTAATAGAAACCTTTGTTTTTACCGAGTGAAGTAGGCTATATTATAATCCCGAGATCCAGACGATTCCTTGGGAATGCGGGTGAAGCCATGGGACAGTAAGTAGTACGTTAAGGTTGTCTGGAAGAAATCACTTTTTAGCGATAAGACCGCCCATTGTACATAAATTTAAGGGGACCCGGTGGTCTAGAATTTTCGAAAAATCGTTTTTTTTTTACATATTTCGAAAGTATAGTATTTCAAAAATATACTGTTAAAATTTGGTGACAAAATTCCGAGTATTTCTATATTTAAAACCCATTACAATGTCAGGTAGACGATCGGTGAGTTGGGCTCCATTGTTCGCTAATTGCAGCTGCTCGGGTCCGTATATCTGACTTAGACTATTGTATGAATTTAAGGTTTATTGTTGTTTAATTTCTTCATTTTCTTGTTTGGTGTACTATAAAGAGTTATCTGTTCTAGTTTCTATCTATCTAGTACTGTATGCAGAACGATAGGCGCTTGACTCAAAAGATCACTTTTGGCATATCTTATTGAGTCACTTTCGCACTGAGCGACGAGGGCGCCCGGTGTTAAAGAGACTGAAGTATCGGTATGCTTATTCTATCATTAAATTGACTATGTTTTACTATTTATCGGATAGAGCGTACTTTGTTTAGTCTCTCTATGATCGTAACTACATTTCGCAAAATTTTGAGTTAGGGCCTTATCATACTGAGAAATGTTGGGACGAGGTTGGGGTCATTAGACTTGATTAAAAAAACAATCTTAAAGAAAAAAAGTGTTAGACCAAAGATAGTTAAATGGCAGTAACATCAAATGTTACGATTGTCGTGGGTTCGAATCCACAGGAAGCTTGAGCTTTGGATGAAGGAAAACAGTAAAGAAGATAGATTCGTTCTAGTACCCACCTGGCCAGGTACTACCCCCAAAAAGCTATATACATACTTTAGTTGTTGCTTCAACCCATTGCCTCATATAGGAATATTTTTTTATAATTTTATTTACGGGTAACATTAAAATAAACAAAAGTATTGTTAACTTGTATGAAGCTATTTAGGTATTCTAGAATTTCGAATCGGTCTAACATCCTGGGATGAATACTAGACCATACTGGGGTGGGCAGGTTTGTTCCAGCTAATCCTAAACGGCTGGATCGATTTTGACGGTACTTTCACTAGCAGATTGCTGTTGTATAAGGCATAACTTATCATTTTTGTCCCGGGAAAATATAGCGCAGGAACGCGAGTGAATCCACGGGGACAAATAGAAAATAAAACTAGTAATAGAAAATAGGGTTACTTTAACGCACCATCACCACAAAAGTACTGAACATATCGGGATAGGGCTGCTACCATTCCACGCGGAATTTGTAGATGGTTTTAGGCTATATATGATATCGATAAACGTGGGAAAAACCGCAGGAACAGCTAGTATTATAAATATCGTAAAAATCGTACCTCCTGATCACCCATATGGCGGGCCAGTTGGCTTGGTGGTTAGAGACCCTGACTGCCAAACCGAAGGTCGCGGGTTCTTTTCCCACCCAGAACAAACATTTGTGTTCATGTCTGTTTGTTCTGTGTCTGGGTGTAAATGTTTATATTATGTATAGTATGTATTTAAAAAGTAGTAGATGTAATATATCAGTTACCTGGTAGCTATACTACGAGCAGTACACTCTGTTTAACTTGGGATCAGGTAACCATGTGTGAACAATGTCCTGGGGAGTTATTTACTTATTTATATGCGGCCAAACTGCGGCTGAAGTGGACTTTGAGTGGACCCAGCGTACTTTGATTGTCGATAAACTTGATCGTTTCTTTCAGATATTTGTAGTTTGTTCAAAGTTCGAGAAGTAAATAGAGAGGTAGTACGCATACAATATATCAGGGAACCTCTCAAGTGTGGGACGACGATCCGTAACTTAGAATCAACAACAACAGTTATTGTATATCGTGTATATCTTACATATGAACAATGTTGGTTCTAGGCTGTTTTTAGGTACAGAAAAAGAAAAATTGCGTAACTTGTCCTTGACTTTATTCTACAGGCCATGGGTCCGATGTCAGCGTAAACATTTCAGAAATCAGAAATAATTTATGGATGGCCGAGCATTGCTCGGGATTTCTTTACTAACGTGACTTCTACCGTATTCTCTTTTTTAAACCACTGTCATATATACCTAGATACGAATTAGATGCGATAATAAAGGGCTCCCAAAAGATGTAACTCGAAAACCTTACCTTCTAATGACATTGTAGCAGTTTTCATTGCCTAAAAACACGGATAAAACGACATTTTCTGAAAATGAATCCTAGCTAGATCGATTTAACGCCCCCGAAACTCCCTGCAATTCTATGTCCTTATCCATTTCCCTAAACCATATCAAATAAAAAAAAAAATAAAAATAATATTTATTTATTTCTCCTCACAATGACAAGGCTTGTGCTAGGTACAAAAATTCTAAAATATCTATTTTGGTTTCACAGTTTACAGTCTAGTGTATGTGTGGAGCTGGTGTCTATTATAGGTGTAAGCCTGTAGTACAGATCACCAGGTCCTCACCCCACGGAGTTTAGTATAACATAATAAAAATTCTAAAGTAGGAAGAATTACGTATAAAAGCAATAACAGATTATATAAAATATAAAAAAAATGTGTTCTGAGCATGTATTTCAGTTATAAGAAATGTAATGGATATATCAAACGTAGATAGGTCGGCGGTTCGATTCTCACCAGCACAAACATTTGTGCACGATCATATGTTTATATACAACGTGTTACAAAATATCCCGTAAAAATATAATTTATTATCAAAGCCAACGACCCTAGTAAGCTGTTACGACAGGGAACCAGATTATTTAACAGAAAGACACGTACCTATTTTACCTAATAATTGTCTACTTTAATAGTTTTTCTATTTTTCATTCATAAATATCAGTTTTTGTATTTTTTGGGGGTATGTTATACAGCGTTACTACGGTTCTTAAATGTTGGGAATAGACTCGTTATTAGGCCTCATTTAACCCCCTTTCGGCTTTACGGGTACTTTTGTAACAGCCTGTAAAAGTATGTAAAAAAATGTATTTATTTTTTATCATCAGTTAATTGGTTTCCATAATATAAGCTCTGCTTAGTATAAAACAGATGGCCATGAGTGAAAAAAGATCCCAGGATAAATGTTAATAGAGGCGATAATAGCTTGCATACGCTTGGTGGTAATAGCGTTAGATGCAGTGGCATAGGTTGTGGGTACGAGGTTCGGAGGTTTCATAATAAATATTCTCACCTAATCTAATGCCTGAAAGTCTAATGTCCTTTGTATTATTTATACGTAACTATATAAACTCCTATTAGAAAGTATTTACTAAAAAAAGCGTCTGTTTGTTGTGGCTAATTTCCGAAACAGCTAGACCGATTTTGATGGGATTTTCACTGAAAGATAGCTGATGGTAAGTAGTAAACATATGCAGTTATCCAGGAAAAGCGTAACATCCCTTGAAAATACAAATGAAACCACGTGGAAAAGCTAGATTTTTTTTATATTTCGTCTAACATTAAAGTACTGAACAACATTGTACTGTAGTATACTTGTATAGTAATTGAAACTAAAAGTAGATGCGGTTGTCTTGAAAGCGAATTCGTGTTATGTCGCGAGCCGAGACCCGAGCGTGGCCGAGCGTGGCCGAGCGGCGGCCGAGGCACGATGACCTACACCGGTTTCGCTTTCGTTCGAAGGTCAATACTGAATCAGAGCCGGCAGTGGTGTTGATACACAACTGTAGTTTATCGACATCGATAAAATATTAATTAATAGTGATTAATTTTTGGAAAAATACAATGCTTAAGCTGAATTGCTTCAGGATAGGTATTTATTAAATAATAGCGATTATAACATATAGTAAAAATCAGTTTTTTTAACACCAATTTATTAATAACATTACATTTTAAAATTATATTTATTGCTTAAGAATGACATACAAAATATTAAAAAGAAAACCATAATTAGTTTAACCTTTAATGATTTCAGAACAATGTGCTTTTAAACTATAGTCTTATATATATAGCATTTGGTTTGTTACCAAAAAAACCTCGACTATCGACAAACGATAGCTTAGTAATAACATCACTAACCGCCAATAATGTGGAGTCTCGTCGCTATAACATTATTTAATTGAACATGTGTTTGTGACAAACTTGCAGTAAATATTTGTCGAAGTACATTGCCTTTCTTATTTGTCAAATAGCTAGGCGACCCGCTCTGGGTGTACATGTATGACAATTTTACAACGTTTTCATCTTCGCTGCGAAACATCGACAATAAGCGATGAACTTAGATAGTATTTTCTCATAACCTACCTAATTGCATACAGGTTGAAGGACCGCATATAGACTCGGCGGTTTTTGTTTTAATTTGTAAATTAATATACAAAAAGATTCTTCTTAATTGTTACGACATTATCTATAGTATTTTTGTTTTTATTTGACATAGGTCGGAAAACAAGCAGATAGACCACCTGATGGTAAGTGGTCACCGCCGCCTATGGACATGAAATTTGCAAGACTAGTGGCATCGCCAATGCTTGACCCTGAGACGGGAAGTTTTTAAGTCTCATGTGCCTGTAATTTCACCGGCCTTACCTTTCTAGCCGAAAAACAGTAATACTAGTGCACATTTGCTTCGCAGTGGAAATTGGTAAGGTGGTAGTACTTCCCCGGATGAAAGCAGTACTAAAAGTTCTACTACTCAAAGTATTTAGATCTTTCGAATCTTGATTAGTAATTTGAGAATATGGGTACCACCTTCGTGTAATTAAAATAACTTTTGTGACCCTACCTTTGAATTGTTTTCTACTCAAAATTTGTAAAAAAAATGTTATTATAAATTAACTTGTATATAATCGTATATCACATATACTCGTATAACACTAAAATAAAAAATGCGATAGTGTGTAAATTTTATTTAGATTAACAAATATCCTGGGACATTCCACACACACGACCACCTGATTCCATGCTAAGCAGAGCTTTGTACTAGGGCATTGTCTAGGTGGTAAACCAGGGTCCAACCAGCTCTTACTATTGTTGTAAACAAACCATTTTCCATCGTAATACGATATTACTTACGCTGTCTTAATATCAAGCCGGCTTGTTATCAATAATAACTCGCTTACTAAAGAGATTAAAAAACAAAACACTTGTTTAAAAATAAATGACGGACTTCAAAAATGGAATTCCAAGTTTTTAATATAAATTTAATTTAAAAAGGGAACTTTATAGGTTACCTATTTATTAATATCCTGCGAAGACTAGTAACTACCACTTCAACTCATCTCTAAGGTTGGCTTCAAGAGGAACTAATCAAAAGTTATTCCACTTTAAACCTTGCACCGAGTGGTCAGCAAGCGTAAGGCAGGCTAGCCGTAAAAAAAATAAAAAAATGGCACTCCAGGAGATCGTTTTCACTGCTGTTGGCACCGAAAAACAGTGAAAAGTGACATGAATATATATCTATGTTAAATATGTATATATAGTTAACATTTATTATCAATGCATTTCAACCCAAACTCAACTCTCCTGTAAACGGGGCCCACATGTAGATACTTATACACAAAGGTGTCGGTAACAGTGTCGCGAGTTTGTTCATTCCCATCTCAATAATACCCAATGTAAACTGCATAATTTTTTATTGAATAAATGAAAAAAAAAATGTCATATGCGATGCACGAAGTGCCAACATTTACAAATTGCATTCACAAAATGATTGGTAAGACAGATGACGATCACATTGCTTACTCACCACAAGTTTAATGCACTTTAAAAATCATGTTTTAATTTGCAAGTTTACGACCATAAAATCTAATGAGCTTGTCCAACTGCTTTTGGCACTTCGTAAACAAAATACAGCTGATTATTTACCTTATGCAGTTGTTATGAATAATTAATGTTCAACATATTTGCTTTATCATTCCCCCGCGGTTTTACCCGCGTTCCCGAGGGATGTCACATTTTCAGGATAAAAAGTAGCCTATATGTTATTCTGGGATATGTTCTATCTATGTGCCAAGTTGCATCCAAATCCGTGTGATAGTTTTAGCGTGGAAGAGGCTCATCCATACATACAAACATTTGCATTTATGATATTCATAGGATTGTCCAAAGCAAAGTATTAAGGCCGCTCCGTAACATTTTTAAATTAATTGAAACTCTTTTCTGACAGCCTGGTTGGTGTGGTGCTTAGTTACCCTGACTGCTACTGATATCTAGAGTTCGTGAGTTCGATTCCCACTTAAGATAGACATTTGTGTTCGTTAAATTTGAAAATAGTTTTTCATATTATTACTAGTTGTTCTTGCGCCCGTTCCCAAATATTGATCGATTTTCCCGGAATAAAAAGTATCCTATGTGTTCATATGTGATCCAGGTTATAAACAATCTATGTGCTAAATTTGATCTAAATTAGTTTAGTAGTTTTTGCGTGAAAGAGTAACAAACGTCCACATATCCATTCTCACACACTTTCGCATTTATAATACTGGAATAGTAGACGCACGTGTACCTAACTTACGTACCAGCGTGCGTTAGTAGTAATAAGGGGCCATCCATAAAGTACGTCAAAAAGAATTCGATGATATTTGACCCCACTTGTCTTAGTTAGTCACATTTGTTAGACCCACTCGTCTCTAGTGTGACGTCACATATTTTATATCTTGAAATATTTAATTTAAAACAGCTGTTTTTATTTCATTCAATCTTTCATTATATCAATGGAAGATACGAAATTAAATCATCTTGTGTCCATCGACTTTGAACCCACTTCTTTATATTAAATCTGCTGATTTTGACATGTGAGGTCATAAAATTGTGACCCCTCCCTTGTCACACAATGTCACACTTTGTTGACTCCCCCCATTAGCGTGTGGCGTAATTTATGGATTGCCCCTTATAAGTTCAATCTTTAAAAAATCTTTCGCTGCTCATATAGCTTCGGTTGGAATAGTGTAATTTATTCGGTATTCAATTGATTTCCGGTCTCACACTGCTTGTTTTTGATACAATAAATTACACGGTTGTGGGCGGACGGACGCTTTGATGCGGTTCGGAACTTCTCGAATTTTTAAATCTACAAGTGATTACCTATTTCAAACACTTCGCCCTTTTCGTAAAATATATATTTTATTAAAACGCCGAAACAAAATTATCTGATTGACTATACAAAAGCCAACAAATGTTAGTTTATTTTAGTTACGTTATGTTTTTGACACATATCTTGGACCTCAATAGTCGAGGGAAAACAATAAAATGGAAAGAACAACTAAATTTTACTTGAAAGACTTTTGCATATTTTATACTCTTCTACTTCATAATAGACATCTTAAACTACTCAAAGTTAGTTTCACGAAGCCCTAGTGTATACCTAAATAATTTAGACAGTTTAAAATGTCAATCGCCTCGAGAGCTGTTCAATGTGCATTGACTCGACATTATTGATTCGGTATCTACCTACTTTTCGCATATAAATTATATTGGCAAATGTAATATACTCGTATAACAATTATGTGAAATCGATATTTCGATATACTTTTAAGGTTGTGATCGTAAAAATACTGGATTGGAATTTAAATTATTTCCGTTTCTATTTAAGTACGACTTGAATTGTGTGTGGTCACTTTGAGCTTGTTATTTTTTTTTCTCGACTCAGCAAGGGAAGGTAGGTATGTGGCCGGAAAAAGTGGGTTTACGTGAGAATTATAAAAAAAAAATGAGGTACTTATAGACTATGTTAATCACTATGAAAGTCAGTGTTAAACATTAGACATGTATTGAAGATTCTACTGTTATCATTAAGTTGTGACCAGTAAGAAGCTCCAAGTAGAATTTTCGGTAAGTAATTTCTACCTAGGCTGGTGTTGTTAAATTTTTAATGAATACAAACAAAACTTCACCTTTATATCGTTGTTTTTAGTTTACTATATCACATTCCATTTCATATATCGACATGGACTCAGCCGATGATGCTAACGACCGTTTGCACTTGAAACCAGCAGGTCAATGTCGCTTATGACGCCATTGTGCATTGCAATTATAACTTAGATGAGGACTGTTCGCGTCGCTTTACTTCTGCGCAGTTTTACGTTTGTAGGTACATATTAAAATAAAAATAAAAATATTCACGCCCAATATCCCCGATGAGGTCGGCGCACCCACTCTTTACCTTAGCTTCATTATATTTTTTTATGCACCGACGTGTCATGTCGGTGTTGTTGTCGCTGTCTACCAATTTACTCTTATTAACTTCTGATATAATTAGCAGATAACGTTTGATGTTGATCAGTATGAGTGTTATGAGAAGAGATGTGCCTGATAATAAGAATTACGACTAAAGAAGGAATAAAGAAGAGTCACTTATTCCAAATTGATCAGATACTATGAGTTTGAGTCAGAATTTAGTGAAGCACTATTCTTATCCTACCCACTTTTCAGAATGATCTGTTACCTTCTTAAATGAATAAAATCGCTTACTACCATTTTCCTTAGGTTCAGTAAAAAAAAACGATTGTTTTTGAAATTTTTAACTTTTTTAATACAAAATCTCGGTAATAGATTATAAAAGAAATTGTTTTGAATTGTTTGCAAACAATAATTGTTCGCATAATAATGCAAAACATTCATTATATAAATAATTTAGTAGGTACATCAAACTATGAAAATACATATGAGAGACAGTTAGATTTTCTTAAAAAATATATTTATATTAATCGAAAAGCTATTTTTCTTCCATTTTACTTGGAAATCAAATCCAGTTTCCCATACTTGTAAGGAGTGTTATTTGATGTGTTTAATAATAAACGACTTGTTCGCTAACGTGACGTCATCCCGTATGTTTAATATATATTTTGCCATACATACGTATGAAACACATAACATGAATAAATAACGTACTACACGCCATTGAATCTTTGATGATCTGTGAATGATTCAACGAAATATTTTACATCATTCTCCATATTAAGATTGTATCATATATTGCTAGTGGCTGATCATTTTCAAGAATATTAAAATACTAGCTGTCCCCCGCGGTTTCACCTGCTTTTATAAGAGATGTAACATTTTCCACGGATAGCCTATATGTTATTCCAGGATATGCTCTATCTATGTGCCAAGTTTCATCGATATCCGTTTGGTAGTTTTTGCGTGAAAGATTAATAAACATACAAATCTTTACTCTTTATAATATTAGTATAGACTAGCTGTCACCCGCGGTTTCATCTGATTTTATAAGTGATGTAACGTTTTCCTCGGGATAAAAAGTATTCTATATATTAATTTAAGTTCTAAAATATTTACGTGTTAAGTCTTATCCGAATCTGTTCGGTAGTTTTTGCGTGAAGGAGTAACAAACATCCTTCATTTCATTTTTCGATAACGTTATTTTATCTGTTTTTTTCAGGTACTGAAAATCTGCTACAATATCATTAGTAAAAAGTAAAAGATTTTCAAGTTCCTTCTTTTGTGATAAAAACTATTAATAGGAGCCCTTTATTAAAGCATCGAATTCGTGGCTTGGTATATATGACAGAGTTTAAAAAGAAAAGAAAGAAAGTAGTTACATTAGTAAAGAAACCCTGAGCAAAGCTCATCCAGGTATCATTGGTAGGAGCTGGGACATCGCAATGATATAACGTGGTTTATTTAGAATATAATAGAATATGTATTTGCTATAGATGTGCTTTTAAATTAAGGTTTAACAAGTTATAATAGGGTCAGCCTAGCTTTTCAAAAGTATGCAAATACCATATTACAATACAAATGTATGTTATGTCAAATTAAAAAATGTAACCTACCGTCATGTCACATACAAAACACAAACAAATCAAAATATGTTATAATTAACCTTATTTCACAATCGTTAAAGTGCCATTTTAATTAATATTACTGACATTAATGTAAGTCAAGGATATACGAGTACATGTTGCATGACGAACCCAATATTAGTCTTGGAACTACCAATAAACAATTGTTATAATAGACTTGTGAATCATGTCATATTATTTAACACTGATTATTGGACAGATTGGTCACTTATTAGCCGATCCGACCCATTGATTAGTGAGCGGCTAACATGTGAACTATTCTTTTGTTTTATTGTAAAACCCTTAAACTCGGCCACACCACAAGCTCATACTCAATCAGGCGTGAAATCGATCAGATATTTCGCTGCAAATTTTTATAGGATATGACACTTTACTAAAGCAAATTCAATGTTTAGCTAGGGAAAAAAACGTTCCGTTCCCTATTTAATTTGTAAATATTTAAATTTGTCCTTGCTGATGACCAGATAACACGAGTCGGGTGGTCAAGCAATACCTAAAGAATACTAACGTAAATAAAATGATTTGATTTAGAAAAAAAAGAGTACTGCATGCCGTGGTGATTGGCCGAGCTGTTTCAAGGAGGCTGCAAGGGGAAGGGGTCCTTGACCTATATGAAGCCGTCTGCGCATCATACGCATGATATTTACTCTTGTGTTTTGCACTTAGGTGGTATACCTACTTCAGACTTCCTCGTTTTGGTGATATTTCGAGTGATGCGCTGTTCTAAGGTCATAAGAGCGATGACACTGAAATAAATGCATTTGTTGTTGCAGTCTTTAACAGTTTTAAAGTTCTGATCATTATAGTCACTTTAAAATTAATATTATTGAAAACCTGGTGGTCGATATATCAGAAGTTTACATTAACAAATATCCCGGGACATTCTTTACACACGGCCATCTGAACCCAAACTAAGCAAGGCTACTATGGAAACCAGATTACTGATATATTAATTTTGTTTTCTAAATGCACTTATAGATATCTATATCCAGACACAGAAAAAACAGATTAATGCACACGAATGATAGTTCTGGGTGGGAATCGAACCCACGCTTTGTTTAGCACTAATGGCAGTCTATTTTCAAGTATTATTTGTAGACGAAACTTCAACTTTTATCATTAAATTAAGTTAAAAACATCACTAAGTTAAAACCTTAGTTAGTGATGTTATATAGCGCCATATTATGTAAATATCCCTACTAATATTATAAATGCGAATGTAAGTTTGTTTGTTACTCTTTCACGCGAAAACTACATAACCGGTCATCATGAAACTTTGTACACATATTCTTGGAGGTATTAGAAGTAACATAGGATACTTTTTGTGCCGTAAAAATGCTACATCCCTAAGGAACGCGGGTGAAACCGCAGGGGACAGCTAGTAAGAATATAAATTAGTTAATATATATCAATAATAGGTACAGTTAAAACTAAAATATGGCTTTTAGACACAAAGGAACCATCATGCATACAAAAATTTGATTCGAATGTAAATACTCGTATATGTATTTGTATTTATATGTTGCCAAGTCGCAGGTCGTGGGTTCGATTCCCAACCAGTACAAACATTTGTGTGCATGAATAATGAACATGTCTGTTTGTTCTGTGACTGGGTGTAAATATCTATATAAGTATGTATTTTAAAAGTAGTATATCAGTTACCTGGTAGCCATAGTACAAGCAGTACACTCTGCTTAATTTGGGATCAGGTGTGAAGAATGTCCTGGGGATATTTATTTATGTGAAGAAGAATATGGCGATGATAACTCAGTTGGTAGATACGTCGAATGCCGCGGTAAGTTCGAATCCGTCGAATCTGCTTTCTATGAAGGAAAACATCGTGGGTATACCATAGCATGATGGATGGGTACTTCCCACCTGACTGGCTACCTCCAAATTGAAACCAGGTTGGCTTAGTGGTAAATACCCTTAGGCTACAGGTCGCGGGTTCGATTCCCACTTTGTATAAATATTTATGGGAACGAACATGTTTGTTTGTTCTGTGTATGGGTGTAAATCTAATACCTTTAAACGATAATTAGGATCTCGGAAACGGCTCGAACGATTTTCATGAAATTTAGTTATCAAAGGGTTGGGGGGGCGTGAAATTGATCTACCTAGGATTCATTTTCAGAAAATGTCGTTTTATCCGTGTTTTAGGCAATGACAACTGCTACAATGTCATTTAGAAGGTGAGGTTTTCAAGTTACATCTTTTGTGACCAATTCTGTTATTGGGAGCCCTTTATTATCGCATCTAATTCGTATCTAGGTATATATGACAGTGCTTTAAAAAAGAGAATACGGTAGAAGTCACGTTAGTAAAGAAATCCCGAGCAATGCTCGGCCATCCAGGTACAATATATTTATGTATGTATTAAGAACATAAAAGCAACACATGTGGTATATCAGTTATCTGGTTTCCATAGTACAAGCTCTGTTTAGTTTGGGTAAAGAATGTCCTAGGATATTTATTATTATTTACGTGTGAGTAAATTACTATCTGGGCTTTGTGTGATTACCACATTTTGCCACATCATTACTGTACTGTAGGAAGAATGTGGTCAAACACACGCATAAGGTACAAAGTATAAAATATTTTTTGGTGTATGACATTTAGCCACATCTCACTTATGAGTATGGTTACGGCCAAACGCAAGCTCAAAGGAAATTATTTGATTCCTTCAAAGAGCTATGTTCCTCTCGGTTCCTCAGCAAGTAATGGAACCAAATTCAGTTGACTGATTACAACGATCCCCTTATCACAATCGGATTTCTGCCGATTGTTCTGGACTAATCGCTTGAATTTGTCCTTCTGATATGGTAACAGATTATGGGATACTATTTTGCTTTGGTTGAGATGATACTGGCACTGTAGTATTGGGAAATACATTCTTGATTTTTTTTTACATTTTTACTTAATCTTAATTCTAAAATAATGAATAAGATGTTGTCTGGTGACCGGACGCCTGGTTACCTTGGACAAAGAATTAGCTAAGCCATCCAACGAGCGATCTCCGTCTCCTAAGCACACTGCCCGCGGCCAGCGACCTAAATTTAATGTTCTACCTGTAATATCTATTTTCGGTTATAATAGTTTATTTGCACCTTAATGTTCTAAATATGGATTTACAAGATAAATAATCCTTAAGGTTAGTAAATTTGAATGATGCATTTGCAGCCAAAACCCAAACTAAGATAACTTAGATAAATTTAGCTATCCTCCTATCAATGTTAATCCAGGTTGTAAACTATCCAGTAGTCAAGTTTCATACAAATCTGTTTGGTCTTTTTTGCGTGAAAGTGTAACAAACGTCCATCTGTCTATCCTCACATGCATTTATAATATTGGTAGCATAACGTACCAGGCAAACGGCTGGCTGTAAAAAAATCTGCCAAATTTATTTTGATAGATATCAGTTGCGCTGTATGGCTAAAGATAACGTATACATATAAAAGAAAAGAGTAATTGCTAAGCTTATTGCCGGCTCTTCTCAGTAAAAGCAAGCTTCCGAACCGGTGATAGAGTCTGACCATTCATAAGTGCCTGTGAAGGCCTATTTGAATGAATATTTCATTTCATTTCATTATATATTTTTGGGTGCAGGCCAGGCAGTTGATGAGAAGTATAATTTTCGAGATTACTTAGATGAGCCCTGAGTGAGGCTGGTAAGAGTTTTCTACCATGCAGAGTCAAATAAGTAATTAACAATTGATTGAAAACAAATATAAGAGTGGAAATACTTTTTTTTATATGATGGCTTCTGTGACAACATAAACTCATGTATGTTAAGTGACAATGTGGCTAAAGGTGACAATAATATGAAGGTTAATTAAAATTCAAAGCTATTTATTCAGTTTCGGCCTTGAAGGGCACTTGTAAGGTCTAAGCTAGTGAAGTTCCCACCGTTTCGAAACATAGCCTCCTAATGAGAATAGCCGGCAAGGAATACAGTATTGTAATTTTTTTTATGAACTTACTTATTTAGCAATTTTATTAGTTCCAAATGCTTAACCGATATTTGCAAAATTCAAGGTACAGCTGCTAACCAGAGATGAAAGAAGGATACGTGTCTTTGTTTTGTTTTTTATTAACCAAACGCTTTATCTCATAGTAGGAAAAGCGTTGATATTATGACTAAATTCAATAAAACTATATATATCAAATACAGAATACATAATCAAATCGAATAAACATAATGAAATAGGACGTATGTGTTGTAGTACTTTCGAAACAAACATATAATTAAGTAATATGAAACGGCAAGTTTGATTAAACACACGGTTCTCAAATGTAGTAAATTTAACAACCTATCCCTACTTTGAAGCCGGTGGCTACTAAAGTACTTATGCTATACAGGTTGCTTACTTAAAAGGAACTTAAGAAAAATGTTTTGTATCGGAGGAAAAGTTTAGCGAATTCAGAAATTTCTTTTTTTATTTTGTCAACCGTACTTAATATGTCAAATAGAATAAACTGTTAGGAACTTAGATAACTATATACAATAAGAAGTTAACGAATTTTTTGTTGTTAAGTAACTTATTCAATTTTAAGTACTATTGTATTAAATGTTGCTTTTGTTGTATTTTACTAACATTTTTACCATAGTTGGTTTTTGTTTTTTTTCCGACAAACAAGCGAACGGTCCATCTGATGGTAAGTGATCACCGCCGCCTATGGACATTTGCAACACTAAGGGCATCGCCAATGCGTTGTCGACCATGAGACGTGAAGTTGTTAAGTCTCATGTGCCTGTAATTTCACCGGCCCCCTTACCTTTCTAACCGAAACACAGTGACACAAGTGCACTACTGCTTCACGGCAGAAATGAGCAAGGTGGTAGTACTTCCCCGGACGAACTCTGCACTAAGAGTTCTACTACTCGAAATGGTTGAATAAGTAATGTGTGGGCGAACAAACAAGCAGACGGTACACCTGATGGTAAGAGGTCACCGCCGCCTATGTACATTTGCAACACTAGGTAGGCATCGCCAATGCGTTGTCGACCCTGTGACGTGAAGTTGTTTAGTCTCATATGCCTGTAATTTCACTGCCCGACTTACCTTTCGAACCGAAACACAGTAATACAAGTGCACTACTGCTTCACGGCGGAAATGGGTAAGGAGGTTGTACTTCCCTGGACGAACTCAAAATTTTATTAGTTAATAAATTTATCAAAGTAATTGAAAAAAATTAAAAAGTACACTGTGCTTTATCTTGTTTTCTTATCGCAGTATCCATTGATAGTTAAGTAGATAGTGTATGAATAAGCATAGATATTTTAATGATTTATTATTAGACTAGCTGTCCCCCGCGGTTGTAACCACGTTCCCTTGGGATGTCACATGTATTATACATAAAAACCTTCCTCTTCAATCACTCTATCTATTAAAAAAAACCGCATCAAAATCCGTTGCGTAGTTTTAAAGCATTTAAGCATACATAGGGACATAGGTATATAGGGACAGAGAAAGTGACTTTGTTTTATACTATGTAGTGACATGTTGTAAACCAGTACTTTTCTGACACTAAAAAGACGAAAATAGCACAAAATCTTTAATTCCTGGACCATTTGGTTATTCACACATGCCTCTTACACCACGGTATACAAACAACATTATAACAATGCCTTATTTATATTTTATCATAACCTTCAAAGTTTAAATATCTTTAGTTTACCGGGTGAACGCCAACTATAGTTGTATATGATTCCTTCTTTAATTATTGAATAAAAATGACTTATTTTAAATAGGCTTTACTCATTTTACCATCCTGTATACGTTTAAAATTAGGCTTCAAAGGTCCAATTGCAGCTCACGTATGTGGAACAACGTAACACGGCGATCTTTCGTATGAGCGAATAACGTTTTCGGTCCGATAGATCAAACATTTGAAATTCATGATGTAATTCAGATGGGCAAATTAAATGAGCATCAATATGTTATGGGGTAAGTGAAGAGTGTAGGGTAGACTATCAGCTCGATGGTCAGATGATTGAGGTGTCGCATACACAAATAGGTAAAAGAATATGAGACTCGATGGGGAGATGATATTAAATCAATAGCTGGTCCAAACTGGAGACAAGTAGCTCAAGGCAGAGTCACTGGAGGCCTTTACCCATTTTGGGGTTCTGGTAGATTACATTAAAATTTGATTAGATTTTAAAAATAGATTTGGCTTTGTGGTTAGCTACTCTGACTGCCAAGCTGAAGGTCGCGGGTTCGATTCCCACCCAGAACAAACATTTGTGTGCATGAACGTGTCTTTTTATTGTGTGTCTGGGTGTAAATATCTATATAAGTATGTATTTAAAAAAAAGCAATATATGTAGTTATCTGGTTTCCATAGTACAAGCTCTGCTTAGTTTGGGATCAGGTGGCCGTGTATAAAGAATTTCCCAGGATATTTATTTATTTAAATCTGTGTTAGATTAGATACAGATAATTTATATCACGAAAGAAATAAATAAATACCATGGAATAATCCAAAATACACATCCATAGACTGTAAATTTACAGGAAATAAAACACTTTTTTTATTTTATTTTTATACACAATTACGTGTATTGAAGGCATAAAGTGTTCGTGTATAGGTTGAGAATGATGACCTGAATTGTCGTAGTGCGATTTGCTCAGCCGCCTTTGCATTTTATAATTTTGTCAATCAAAGATATTAAGTATGAAAACAAAGAATAGGTTTTTATTCACAAATAGGTGTCCCCTGCGGTTTTACCCACGTTCCCGAGGGATATCACATTTTCTCGGAATAAAAAGTAACCTATATGTTATTCCAGGATATGCTCTATCGATGTGCCAAGTTTCATCCATATCCGTTTAGTAGATTTTGCAGAGTAATAAACATACTTACATACAAATCTTTCCTCTTTATAATATTATATTAGTATGGAAGTTATATTTTCATTTATTAAAGTTCTTGTTTAATCTTTTGATTGAATATGTTGGTCAAATAATAATAACTCGACTTCCCATTATTATTATTGAGGAAAACATGAATTTATTTGCATGTTACAAAAAATCTTCTTTTTTTACCATAAAGCTCAATAACTTATACAAAAATATTAATATACTGAAACATGTTTATTATATTTTCAGCTGTTTGGTACTGAAATTTTTTTTACGCAACCTTTTTTCTGGTCTATACTAATAATAAAGGAGTTCGTCCGGAGCCACACCTGGGTTCACCAGCCAGGTAATGGTGTAATATAAAATAGGCAATCAAAGTTGGATGTGTTTTCAAAATGTCTTGTCCATGCACTTGGCCGTTGAGGAGTTCCCTCGGTCCAATCCTGTTACCATAATAATGCATTGTCATTGGAACTGAATCGAATCGTTAAATTTCGACGCCATAAGATAATAGGGAAGTGGTTCTAATTTTGCTTGCTAGACTTCCTACACAAACTAACAAGTAACCTCCAATGCTAGTCAAATGAAAGCTTCTAAGAATATCGATTTACAATACAGAAAAGCAAATGGTAAGAACTTGAAAGTGTCTTTGTTTATATAAATAATTAAAACTAAATAATAGGATAAGAAACAAGAAGAAAAATGGAACAGAGATGTAGAGTGATGCCCTCGAGACGGGAAAAGAAAAAAAGGGCGTCAAAGAACTAGATGGGAAGATGATGTCAAAAAAGTAGCTGGAATAACATAGTAAAGAGACGCCAGAAACAGAATAAGGTTAGAAAGACCTAGAGGAGGCCCATACCAAAGGGCAAGCTGATAAATTACCGATTCGAAGAATAGGATTAATACATTGTTATTAGTCAAAATCATTGTTTATGAAAATTTAATTGAATGGAAACCATACCGAAGAATTATAATAATTGTAAAGAAATGTATATATTTATCCGAAATAAAGGCAATTTGTATTTGAATTTTGTCGTATATTATTATTATTATTTTGACGTAACGTAATGATTGCTTATTTAGTATCATATTGAAGTAATATTTTCTCCTTCAAACTAGTATTAACTGCTTCAAATCGGTTGGTATGTCTTTGTGTATTAAAATACCTAAAACTTGTAGGTATCAAAATCTTGCAATTAACTTAGTTGTCCTTGAAACTCAGACGACCTTAGGGCACATAGCGAGTTATGCATAAAGAATCAAACACTAAATTGGGGCTTATACAAAAACTGGTTGGTTTGGTCCTGTCCATGACGTCACTCGGTCGACACGATCGCTTCCGAAGCACCTCGGGATGAAACCGAGAAGGAACTAACTGTAGTTAGCAACGTTTGGTGAGGTTCGTTGGTAATTTTTAGATCAATTCACTTTCGTCTGAGGTTGTTGCCTTTACAAATGGAAATTTGCAGACCCCTCGTGGATATACTGGACTTTTGTAGGGATACTAGTTCCAGACCTTGAAACTGGTATGGTGAGAAGAATTAGTTACCGTTTGCCCTACGTTTAAGAACTCGTTATTATACAGGTTTAAACATAAAAGAAAATTTTAACGGTTGTCTTTGCTTTGAGAATTTTGCAACGAGCTGAATCTTGTAACTATGCAATTGTACCTCGACTTTGCACATGACAATATTGAGAACACGCATTGATTTTTGAAATAATTTTCATATTTTTTTTTGATTATAATATAAATATATATGAAATAATACGGAGTGTATGTGTGAATTATATTATTTATTTAAGTATGTCCATGGTTATTCAATAATTTCCGGCAAACAGTCGGTCGCTACGAAAGTGCTTTGTGACAAGATTCGCAGTATTGCCAGTAGAGTGACCATGGTTTAATTAAACGCTGTAAAATAACAAACTTTTTGCAGAAAATCATAATATTTGCACACACTTTATCTCTGTAGAAGTATAAATATAATGTAAAGTACTCCAAATGACACAATTTTAGACCCAGATACGTCATGTTTGATAAAATGGGCGTCAGCTATTCTCTGCAGATTGCACCTCTAATTTGCTTGTTTAGGTTGTAAGTAATTATTGTTGTTGAAGTAAAACTTCTTTAGGCGCGATTAGGGAGTAACTCAAATTTTTATTTCGGAAGTAACATTCTGAAAAATAATGTATAGTTTGTTTACGGGAGTAGTCTATGCTTCGTGCATGTATAATATGTATATAATTTTCACTCTTATATTATAATAAAAATTATTGCATTAGTTCATTTTAGTTTATATTCTGTTACTTAAAAATAATTATATTGACATTTTAATTGTTTTTTTCTGACGTCCGTTTTTCTCATCAAATAATCTAATGGCTATAGAAGGCATACTTAAAAAAAGGATCTAATCCACGTGTAGCTATATACATATTATGTGTTGGTAACACTGCGAATATACAACTACTGTATAGCACATGCATTATTTATATGAATAACGTGCCGAAAATATTATAACCTCACATTTTGTAATAAATAAATTATTAACAAATTTTCTGACGATTGAGACATTCTATAATCTATATATATAAAAATGAATTCCTATTTACCTTGGTCACGGCATCACGTGGGAACGGCTGGACCGATTTCGCTAATTTTTGTTCTGTTTGTTATTGTCAGGAGAAGGTTCTTATGAAAGAAAAAATTAAGAAAGTTGCGCGGAAAATTAGTAAATTTAAGAAAACTTAACCACTTTATTAGCGCTTTTGACAGTATAACTTTTATAATTATCAGTCGTTTGACAGCTGGAGCGATTGACAGAATGCGCGCTGCAAATATCGTTTAAAATAGAGGCATGGGTCAGAATTATATTGATAAAATAATTAATTTATAATTTCTTATTGCACATTTCACAGTTGATTCAATCGGAAGATTAGAATTCAATATTCATTGTTAAGACAGGACAACGTCTGTAGGGCCAGCTAGTATTCAATAAAAAGGTACTGATCTAACCTTAAATCTACTCTCAATTATTCTATTTAACAAATGAAAATATTTATAAAATGTGAAAGTGATATTAATGAATTTTAAATAGAATATAAAATGAAATAGTGAATATTAAATGAAATTGCGGAGTCCCAGGAACTTTTACTCTTTCATCAATAAAAAAAAATTTTGATCTATCTATGAATACTTCTCGACTTGAATCAACAACGCGTTTCAGTACAACGATAGACGCTGTATTTTTACGAAAAGTAGCAAATTTAGAGAGTAAAATTCATGTTTTACATTATACCTAGTTACTACAAACCTATAATTTAATACATAAAAAAATATGATAACATTCAAGTACCTATTTCGAATGAATAATATCAATATAACATTTGAATAATTTTTGTAAAGCACATGAATAATAAATATAATTAATTTTTTTTTATTAAGTTTTACTTCAATCGCGCGTAAAGGTTACACGCACACACTTTGTTTTTATATTTTATAGTCTTGTTGTTTCTTTTTTTGTTTTTTAATGTTACTTATTAAGTATTTTGTAAATGTTAAATATAAAAACATAAAAAACTTTAAATGTGACCTTCATAAGTCCTCTCCGTGGGCCTAAACTGAAGAAATGAGTTTGAATTTAGTTTCTTTTTCAATGCTACTAATGGACTTAGTATTCATTGCATTCCATAAGTATACTAACTTCGACATAAGATTGAACTGATACATTGCAATTTAATTACAAAAAAAATATTTGTACACATTTTCATGCAATTTGTATAATGGTTAGCCAAATTAGATTTGGACTTGTCCTAACATATGATAATAAATGGCGATACTAGTTTGCCACATTTTTGTTTGTCATAAAAAAACCGCGGTTACTCATAGGTCAATGGTGCGAGGCCAGTCTCTTTGTTACTTTTTTTTTATTTATTTTATTTATTATCAAGCATGCGCTCGCGTATCCGTTCGTTGGAATTCGCATATCACTTTATTAATTTGATACTTGTTATTTAATTTTTTGAAATTTTCTGTCCAAAATCGTACCGTGGTAAGCGATGATGTTGTATGTGGTGACCACAGAAAGCCATGGAGGGAACTTGCTTGAAACTGCTACAATCAGAACACAATGTTCACCTTAGCAACAGAATATTGCAGATGGTAGCCAGTTAAGTGGGTACTATGAAGGACCCTGTCTCTGCTATTCTGGTATCTAAAATACCAAATACAAAAGACCTAGGTTGGTCTTACCTTAGTCTACTATTCCCGAGCTCCGAAACCTAGCACATAAATTTAGGCCTTGATAATATTTTAAACATAAATTCAAGACTCATACATTAATTCACAGGTCGTCGGTTCGATTCCCACCTAGGAGAATATACATATGAGTGCACATGAATATGTCTGTTTGATCTGTGTATGTATAACTAGTACCTGGATGGCCGAGCTTTGGTCGGGTTTTCTTTACTAATGTGATTACTGCCGTATTCTCTTTTTTAAAGCACTGTCATATATACCTAGATACGAATTAGATGCGATCATAAAGGGCATACCTTTAAGTGTAAGTGCTTTTACCTTCGTATTCTAATGGTATTGTAGCAGTTTTCATTGCTTAAAAACGCGGATAAAACGACGTTTTCTAAAAAGGAAACCTAGTTAGATCGATTTATCGCCCCCGAAAACCATTGCGTACTAAATTTCATGAAAATCGTTGGAGTCGTTTCCGAGATCCTAATTACATATATATATGGATATACAAGAATTGCTCGTTTAAAGGTATTAGATAGATAGTTTGGATATAAGTATGCATTTAGAAAAAAAAAGTAATATATCAGTTGTATGGTTTCCATAGTACAAGCTCTCCTTAGTTGGGAATCAGATGACTGTGTGTAAAAGAATGTCCGTGGATATTTATTTTATTTAAAATAAGGCCCCTTTAACTTGAGCTTCCCAAAGTTTTATAGATTTGAACTTAAAAAGTGACAATCAAAACATGCGCTACTTTTAAAGGTAGTTGATATTGAACTAATTGTACACCCCCCTTATTCAAACTTCGTCAGCGAGACGCTTCACGGAGGCCTCGGAGAGCTTACCTCTCACGTGATTAGTAGTAAATGACAGAGACAGAGCATTGAGGCCCCGACGAAACATCCTCGAGTTAGTATCATTTTCCTTACAGAATCGAACCCCAGACCCTAATAGTTTGTACTTAAAAACATTAAATCGTTGATGCTGATTTTCACGATGAAACTACAATTCAGGACACCCAGACACATGGAATAAGTTCAGATGTATTGATTAAAACAACCAATATGCATAATAAATTAAAATAAATTGCGTTTTGTTAAGATTTCCAAGTATCCATAAATTTTTAAATATATACTAAAGTAGGCATACATACATATATTATAACCGCATACATACAGGCTGTTGACTTTAGTGCACGAGGTCATCGCTCTAACTTACAAAAGGATATGCAACTACACAGAGTAAAAAGTTTGGTTGAAAAGTTGAAATGGAAAATGTTTTAAAACATTTTTTCAAAGGTATGTTCTTTGTTTAAAATACAGTAAAGCATTAATTTATTTTGTGGATCAAATGGTACGTTTTTTGAGATAGCATTACTAGAAAGATATTTTTTAATATTTTCTTATTTTCACAACATATCTGTAGGGTTTTTAAAGGTGTCACACAAGCGTTCAATGTCCATGTAACTAATTAATAATAATAATTGTAATGCAGTGCCGTAGTCAAGCGACACTCTTTCGACGCGACTCATTCCGTGTACTCGTTATTATGTGACAATATACTTTTATGTGCAATACCTATGTAAACAACATTTATTTTTGAACAATAAAGTATTATTATTATTACTATATCTTAATACAAATCACCCAAAGTACCTAAATATCTAAAATTTTACATTTTATAATTATTTTTGTTGTATGCACGCCAATCTGTGTGTATAACCTTACTAAGCGCTGACCTTTATTTTTGTTTGTTTGCATGATTCTCCAAGCACTGGATCATAGAACCTTTAACTCCTTACCTGTGTATCTATCTAGTTAGAGCCAATACAACATGGCAGAGCTAGCAAGCTAATGAACTTACCATTTTATAGCTCAAAAATAGACAAAGTTGGTTGAATCTAGTATAAATTCCAGTTACCTAGCTCCTTAGTTTCAACTCGTTCCCTAAATAAATAATTTAAATTTCATCGCATTTATGAACATGCTGTGTTTCCAGTCGGGTGTCCATGAGATTTTTATTTAGTCTCACTGCATTATTAAGAGCTTAGACCACACAGACTTAATGTAGCGGTGTTTTTGATATATCACCTTCAAATAACATTATCAATCTATTCGGCATCATGTAAACGTTTCTTGTGTGCAACTAATTATACATATAGCTGAGGTCATACGAGTGCAACGTATCAAAACAATTTTAATGACTGCTCACAAAAATGTATATTGGTACAGAATTGGATTCTCTTAAATCAACCTCTGCCTGCGTTTGTAAGTCGCCGTAAAAAAACAAAATTTGTGAAACCAATCAACACTTAATTTTTATAAATTTGCTGATACTGTTTTCCTTTCGAATTGATTTCGACTGCAGTTAATTCTGCTAAACGAAACTTTTTAGTCGGATACGGGTCACCATACTTATAAAGTAAGGAGGATTGTTTTTTTTCCCGAAACGAAACATGTTGCGTGCACCGAAACCGCCTGTGTTCATCGACAATTACTCCCAGATATTTATCTAGCTGCTTTCAGGGGACCAGCTCGTTGAATGGAGTAAGATATATTGGTTTTTAGTAGTTTTTTTTTATTAAACTTTCAACAACTAGCCCTAAAGGTAGCAAATTGGAGTGGTTTGGTGATGACTATCATGCTAGTGTCTGAGGTAAAGTCTCGTCCATCGATTACTGCATAGTGTTAGTTCGCTAATAGATAAAGGAGCGGGGATAGTATGGAGCCTTGAGGGAAGCCAGCCTGAATTGGGTAAACGGAGGAGAGCGTACCCTCGATGCGATAGCCAAAGTTGTGATTTAACAAAAAAAAATCGTAAGATGGTCATTAGTAGTTGTGGTACTTGTTTTCCCTCTTCTTCTGCATATCCTGTCTTCGGTTCGGTCGTTGGTCGTCAATGATGATGACGGCGACGACGATATCTGCAATAAACAGTGACTTAGGCCGATGTGCTCTTCTTGGTTTAGGCTGAAAAAAGAAGAACATTTTTGTTGGGATTTAAATATATCACAAGTCTCACAAACTGTACATTTTAAACCATTGCAAACCAAATTCAAAGTTCTTAATTTTATTTTTTTGTATCTCTGCACAAAAATTATGTTTTGACTAACCGACAAGTCAACACGTTTCGGGAAGAGTCTCAGTCATCCTATAAGTCCTGGTCACCACTAAGTCAATGGTTTAATATTCCATACTACATGGCATAGCAAATATACACTAAATTCTAACAAAGCGGGAACAGATGGCTTGATAAAAAAAAAACAATATCCGGAATTGTGGTAACCCCAGCTGGTACAAAACGCGATGTTGCGTGGCTGAGCGCTGCATCGGTGCAGTAATTGTTGCCTCGAGGTGATGGACACCACACGTTCTGAAGACTTTGATTAATTATGCGAGCAAATTGCTGCAGCTTTTTTATATCAATTTATTTTTTTGCAAAGTCAGAGGGTTATGTTGAGCCGGCTAATGATGACTTTGATGTTCGAGTTACACAAACTTCTGTTTCAGATGAAGGCGGTAAAAAGTATGACTTGAATGTCAGCATGATGCAGTCACGAGTTAATAAAGCTGCGAAGCCTCGATTGACCAGTTAGATTAATATTGTGATCGACGAAGTATTCCAGTACTCTGTCGTTTCTTGAAGTGGCAGCCCATTCCATATCGCATCAGCTCGTCTTGAAGCTCTTCTTAGGTCTCTCTAATGTCTATAACTAAAGAAAGAGAATGTGACAAATTTACTGTAAAATAAACTAATTATTCAAAAGATGACTCGCATCAGTACTTGGCAAACTGTATTCTCTAAAAGAAATCGCTTTCCCAGTTCCATTTCTACGGTACAACATAGATATAATGTACGTCTAGTTACTGCTAAAGTTCATTGTACACGGTTATGCGGAGTATTTTTCACCTGAATAACGAACATAATAACAGTACCGGGTACCGACTGAAATACAGTGAAGGCTTCATATCCATCGCAGTAATGCCGGATATGATAACAATAGCCGTTAAACAAAGGAGTTTCTAGTGAAAACCCGATTTACTTGCGAATCGTAAACTATGTAATGAATCCATTGATTTATTTGATACTAGTCTAGTTAGACTGATCCCGCGGCTTCACCCGTGTTCCAGAGGGACGAAACATTTGTCTGGGATAAAAAGTATCCTATGTTACTTCTAATACCTCCAAGAATATGTGTATAAAGTTGATGATCGTTTAAGTAGTTTTCGCGTGAATGCGTAACAAACAAACTTACATTCACATTTATAATATTAGTCGGGATTTGACAGGCTGGTTAACGTGTTGTTAAGTAGCAGTCACGCCACAGGTCATGAGTTCGATTCCCACCCAGGATGAACATTTTGTGTGCGTCTGTGTGTTCTCTGTGTAAATATATAAGTTTAAGAAGTATTTAAAACGAGTTATCTCTGTATATCTGTTATTTGGGATAGCCAGCACAAGCTCTGCTTAGTTTGGGATCAGATAACCGCGTGTGAAGAATTCCAGGGAGCTTTTTTTTTACTGTATGGTCTTGTGTTTAAGATAATTTTAGTAAAATACTACTTTAAGTGGTAGTTGCTAAGTGACAGATTAATAATATTCTAATTACTTGAAGTAATTACATACAAACCTTTATTACAAACTAGTTGTCCTTGGTCTTATCCGCGTTACTTTTTCCAACGATAAAAGGTATTTTAAATGTTAATCTAGGTTATAAGCTATATATATGCCAAGTTTCATCCAAATCTGTTTAGTAGTTTTTGTATGAAAGCGTCACAAACATCCATCCAAACTTTCGCATTTATAATATACTAGCTGTTCCCCGGGGTTTTACCCGTGTTCCCGTGGGATAAAAATCTTCCTCTTCAATCACTCTATCTATTTAAAAAAACGCATTAAAATCCGTTGCGTAGTTTTAAAGATTTAAGCATACATAGGGATGTAGGGACAGAGAAAGCGACTTTGTTTTATACTATGTAGTGATAGTGAAGAAGGATTAATTGGATAGAGTGTATGCGATCATAAAATTACATTTGCACGAGTCACTACGCAGTGGAAATAATGAAAGACTAACAGGAAAGTTGAAGAAATTGTTTGTAATATTTACTATAGCATTGAGCAAGGGCTGCCATCCAGCTTGTTATCATGAATGTATCTAAGGTTCGGTGTAATCTAAAACCATAAAACAATACATAATTTCCACACTGAAATCCGTGCACAATATTTTTGCGCGAATGCAGTCGATTGTGTCTATTAATTTATTAGTTAAACTTAAAACAGGTAAAATTTTATTACAAAGTATTTTTCAAGGTATTTGAACTACTTGTATTATCGTCAGATTAATGATTCTAAAGTTAGCAGCCCTATATGTGGCGTACTCAATGCGCCACTTCGTGCGCCATCCCGCCTATTCAGGGCTCCTCGCGCCCCGCAGCGCCAGCTCCTTTGTTATGCGCTGAGCTAGTCTGTGCCAACCACATGACGCGTCACGCACAAAGGCTTAATTTGCAAGCTATTTTAACATTGTTTCTATTTGGTTCGATAGAAAACTGACACACTGGAAAAGTTTAAAGAGCTGAACGCTAATGGCTCTGTGACAAGCACGCACGATGGAACGGACATGTTATTTTACCTTTAGGGTAGTTTGCGTATTTTATTTATTTGTTTGTTAAAAATCTTCAGTGACATGAAGATGCTTCGTGTCGGAGCGAAACACGTATCAATTTCCTGTTGAGTTTCCTTGTTTAAGACTTGACAGAGAAGGAGATCCAGTGGAATTCGTTACTAGATATTTGTTTTTGTATAATCATACAATGGATTTCTGCAAGGCCTGAGTCAATTAGTTAAAAATCTTAGTTCAGTGAGTTTAATCTGAAATATAGACATCTACGTATATTGGATTGTCAAAGATACATATGTGACGGGATTATCACTAAATATAAAAAAAACTCACAATTAAAAATAAATTAAAGGCTTTATAAGGTCTGAAAAAGATTGTTTAGAAGCCTAGTTTGTAACCTATTCATATAACTGTTCTGTCATATTCCAAAGATTTAATTTAAGTTTAGAGATAATAAATATTTAAGTTTCAGTTATTAAAGCATTTATTGTAATAAATTATATTGCTATTTAACTAAGTTGCGAAGAGATCTCACTTTATACGACTTGCCTGAGAGAATGCATACAGAAATATGAACTGGAAATTCCGCCCGCGAAAGCACAACACCGAACACAAGTTTTCACTGAAAACTTTCATGTAGTTCTCTTGCATAGTGAGAAACATTTTTATATACAGCCTGTTTACTTTTATATGATATCTTTTAAATAGATTCTACATTTTTAATTCTGAGACATTAATTTTATTGATTGCTTAAGACCTATTTTTGTGTTCGTTAGTAATATTTGTATCCACTTATTATTTACTAGCTGTCCCCCGCGGTTTCACCCGCGTTCCCGAGGGATGTAACATTTTCCCGGCACAAAAAGTATCCTATGTAAGTAACATAGGATAACCTCCAAGAATATGTGTACAAAGTTTCATGATGATCGGTTAAGTAGTTTTCGCATGAAAGCGTAACAAAAAACTAACATTCACATTTGTAATATTAGTAGGGAAGTAAGTTCAAGTAAATATACGTTTCTAGAAAAACTTTTTCTAAAATATATGTTAAGCATCTAGGATATTATGTAACATATATATGTATATACGTGTATAAAAATCCGTTTACATATTATATTATCTCACCTTGTTGTAGAAATGTTATTGTGGACAACGATTTTGTAAATTAAACGACGACAAAATGAAAAATATGAAGACCACCCCCAAAACAGCACTGATAATAATAGACAAACAAATGGTTTGGAAACGACACTGAGTGAGATAGATGTAGTAATTAACCAATAGGTGGGAAAGAGATGGCGACATAGTTACGGCATGGGTGGTCGAACACTTTTTTCGATGCAATTTATGTTTACAACAAACCATTTGGATATTTTGTATTTGCAATTGGGATAACTTTTTTAAAGTAATTTTCTTTGACTTAAATAAAATGATCCGATAAGTTTTACGGATACGCTATGAAAAATAATCAAAACTTACTTCTAAGATATTCAAATAAATGTTTCGTGGATTAAAGGTTTAAAACCTGTAATGTAATAGTCGACTTTGAGTCCTGATATATTATATATCAAGATTTATATATACATATTATATATACAAGAACCATGTCTTGTAGAAGGATTGAATTAGGCTTTTATATGAAGACATAACTGTCATATAAGATTGAATAGCTATCTTTTTTTTCATTCCCCATGGGCAGACAAACAACCAGACGGTCCACCTGATGATAAGTGGTGACCGTCACCTATGGACATCAGCAACACTAGGAGCATCGCCAATGCATCGTCGACCCTGAGACGTGAATTAATGTAAACTGTAATTACTATCAATAATAAATAAAGACTATACTATGTGTTAATCCAGGTTACAAATTATGTAATGTGCCAAGTATCATCCAAATCCGTTGAGTAGTTTTGTGGTGAAATATTAACTAACACCCACACATCCACCTCACAAACATTTACAGGTAAATATTACTATCTACCCCCGTGGTTTCACCCATGTTCCCAAAGGATTTCACATTTCCCCAGTATAAAGAGTATTCCATGTGTTATTCCAGGTTACAAACTATCTATTTGCCAATTTTCATCCAAATCTGTAACAGTTTTTGAGAAATAGTAAGAAACTTACATACATTTTCACAAACATTCGTATTTATATAATACTACTACTACTATAATACTGTCCCCCGTGGTTTCACTCGCGTTCCCGAGGGAAGTAACATTTTCCCAGCACAAAAAGTATCCTATGTTACTTCTTATACCTCCAAGAATATATGTACAAAGTTTCATGACGATCGGTTGAGATTTCGGGTGAAAGCGTAACAAACAAACTTACGTTGTATGTAAGAAAATAGTTTTGTGTTTACAAAATAAAACCATACATTTTAACCATATCAGTATACGATATTATGTATTAAACTATTCACGAGACATTCAACAAGATTACTACATAGGTAGCATAACAAATTGTAAGCTGCAGAAACACATGTGTTATTTACCATTTATCGCGCTATAAAATCACCTGTCACGTTGACATACAGGCTTGATACAACACTTCCATAGCTCAGTTCCAGCGGTCTAGCATGAGTCTAGTAAATAAAAAGTTGAGTAAAACAGAAGTGGAACACCTCGTATATGAATTACTGGCTTTCGCACGATATAAAGCTGTGTTCATTTTATTCACCTGAAGTAAAAACCATGTTATATTTTCAGAAAAATTGTGATTTACAAATTTATTTACATTATTGTATTAGTAATTTAGATAGCAAATAATAAACAATAGGCCCTTACAAAATGTAAAATGGTTAGGAAAAATATCGATCAATAATTACAAATTTTAAAGGGTAATAATGAAAATTACAAAAAATGATTTTACTTTATTTTACGCCTTACTTCACATGGATGCCTTGCATGACTTGCATTCGCCGCGTAAATATTATACTAACATTTTCGACTCTGTCAGCTATAATGTGGAAATTATCAAATCCGTTGCTGCGTTACCACGCTAAGGAATAACAAACAAATAATAAGTAAAATAGCTCAATCATGGACGCACCTTTGCTGAATCAAAAGGTTACTATATATTTTGCCGTGTAGTCGGGCGGGAGACAGCGGCGCGCGGCGTGGCGGCTGCCGTACTACGCTACGACCAGCACTTTATGCATGGTAAACTTTTCCCAAATAATATTTATTGTGACTTTTTTATTTCCCGCTTCTTTTTTTTTTAGTTTCGTTGCGTAGCTTACGTCATTTGCGTGGGTCTTAACAATTTAGAAATCCCATTGTATACTTTGCACTGCGTGCCAGCACCCTTTTTACGATTTCGCGAGCAATTGCGGATTTTCATAACCGAAAGTCGAGTGATGTTTATTTAGTGCGAGCTTAACGCAATTTTGGATTGATTCGTAATAATTTCCTAACTTTATTTATTTGTGATTGTGAATTCTAAGCTTCTGTTTGGAAGCTTAAAAACCTTTCTGTGTGTTTTACGTGCCCGAGCCATCGTTTTAAGTTTAATTAGGTTCCAGTTAGCGTTGACAGTGTTGCGTAAACTATAGCTCGTAGGAACAAGAAGGCTTTAGGGCAGTTTCTTTTTATAGAAAAGGGTATTTAGATAGGCTTTCTAGATTTCATCTCGAAGAGAGGTTAAATAGCTTGTCACGTTTCTGGATTTATTTGATTGCCTCTCAAGTCCTCATTCCTACCACACTCTTTCATAATGATTACTTATAGTATTTGGTATAAGTAATAAGAACAATAATTGTTATATAAGAAAAATTAATTACCCGCCATTTTAGCGATAAGTGCATTTTTTTACAAAGAAATCTAGTTTTAATGCCCCTAAGGTAAACATGCGTATCGAGCGGCTTCTTTCATGTTAACAAAGACAACCGACAAAAGAGCCGAACAAAAGGAGCGTTGTGAGTAACTATTGTTAAATCTAACTTTACTGCAGTACTTTAGTATTTGTAGATTCAGTAATTGTTTTTAAAAGTTAAATTTGTTTTAGTTCGTGATTTGGCTATGTTTTGTATATTTTAGTTTTTTTTTAAGTTAAGCCCGTCATTGCATTTTTATATATCGATTTTTAGTTGTATCCGAAAAGTGAGCATGGCAATTTTAAATGCAAATATCATACAGAAATATTGTTTCCTTTTTTTTGTTTTTTAACGGTACCACGTAGCCGGTCTGCTCTCTTAATAAAGCACTGCTAATTTTGAATTTAATTTTTAAATGAGTATTGCTTTATTTTCTTTTTAAGTCAATTAGTTTTAATAAAAGGAATTTTGACCGAAATGTTTTAACAATTTTTTTTTATTTTAATTAAAATTTTATTTATGATCCATTATAATTGAATATAAGAACAAATGAATCATGATAGCGTCGTCGAACTTATTAATGCACGATAAAATGCCCTTTAATGCAAAATAATTTACAATAATCGTAATCATATTTATTTATTATTACTAATTACTTATCCACACCAATATACAAAATAAAAAATTTACTCTGCCTATCACTTTCTTACTTATTTAAGACAAAACCACCGCGGTTATTTTACTTTAGTTAGACGAGTTACAGGTAAAGTGAATTTGTGCTGGTTTCTAATGTTAATATTATGTGTGACGATTATTTTTATAAATGTTTGTATTTTTTTACGGACGTGTATTCAATATAAGATAATTATTTACATATTTAATCAAATTACTTTACAATCGATGACAATAAAAGTAAGCTAAATGTAAATTATCATTTATATTTTAAATTAACTTCAAATACGTGAAGTTAATATTTAATTGCCCTTTTTTACAGAAATACGGAGGAGTATAAAATAAGGCATAAAAGTTTATGTGGAGAAAGCTAATATTTTTATATAATAACTAGGTGTCCCTCGCGGCTTTACCTGCATTTATCGATATCATATAGCCCATAACCACCTACGAAAAATTCCGCGTCGAATGGTAGCAGTCTTATTCCGATATGTTCAGTATATTATTTATATATATAGTATATTTTTCATATTTATACAACGTGTTACAAAATACTCGCAGAAATTAATTATCAAAGCCAACAACCCTAGTAAGCTGTCATGTCAGGGAACCAGATTATTTAACAGAAACGCCTACGTACCTATTTTACCTAATAATTGTTTAATTTAATAGTATTTCTATTTTTCATTCTTAAAAATCAGTTTTTTTTTTATTTTTTTGGGGTATATTACACAGCGTTACTACGGTTCTTAAATATTGTGAACGGACTCGTTATAGGGCCCCATTTAACCTCCTTTCGGCTGTATGGGTACGTATTAGTAATACTTTAAAATAATTACAGACACTACAATGCATTCGACACGCACTCGCATTTTTTACAATATAAATAACTTATGTTCATACAGCCAATATCAAACACATAATGATGTATTTGTGCCATACTGGCAGCTTATACTCGTATAATATAAAATCATGCAATAATTAAAAACGTATAACTGACAAAAAAAGAGTTCACACTTAAAAAAATATGTATTACGGTCGAATTTCGATCACTATCACGACCATTATCAAACTCCATTACGCAATTTTAAATAGTTTACGAACATACTAGTTCTCAGCAGGAATCTATATGTAAATGTTTTGAAAGAAAAATAAAATTATTCATAACATATTTACAACTATTTTAATAAAACTGCATAACCAACGAGCATGTTCAATCCACAATTTCAGTATCATCAAGTCACTCAAGGTGAACCGATTCAGCAATAATACCTAAAAACAAATTGCACAAGAGTTATATTACTTCACATAAGTAAGTAATAGTTATATAAAATTGTTCCATACAAATTATTATTTGAAAAAATGCATCGGAATAACATGCCAAGAAATGCACCGGTGGTATTTTCTTGCTATTGAATCGATCGCATTATTCGTGCTTTCTATATGATAGTCTAGCGAACAATTTAAGAAAGGGACGGATATACAATTTTATGTGAGATGGACAGAATAGTTCCCACAATGATTACCTTCACCTGTGATAGCAGAGTGAGGGGATAGGTTGATGCATTGGACTATCGATAGTATATCATAAATTTAAAACAAACGTTTATATTTATCGACATACGACTTGTCAGCATAAGACATAGTTTTAAATACCTTATACTATTTAAAAAATAAAAATAAATTCTTCACAATTGCAACATATGAAATGATGCACAAACACCATTATTATAGAAATCAATTTTTAAGTTTATATCTACGAAAAGAAATCTAATTGTTATAGGACTTACCGAAAATTAAATTTGAGCTTAATTAATATTGGAAGTGAAAATGTGGGCGTCATGAAAACTATTACTTATTGGGCTCAACCATTATGATAACTACCTTATTATCTTCCAAAAGCCAACTTTTTTCAGCATTCACTATTCAAAATTAAAAAATAATATCGACATCTTCACACGCATGCAGACATCACTATAAAATGCACCTTGACAACTAAGGGAAATGGTTTTTTTAAACACATCAGACTTAACAATATATCATCCCTTTATTTACTCGGTGCGTTGATACATATTCGCGCACCCTGCTTTGTCTGTTCCGCGATTCCTTTTAGAGCAAGGGGTCTTGAATGAGGACGTGTAACGTAGTTTCTATAGAAAAATAAACCATTGATAACCGAATTAATGCATCGTCAGGGTTATATTATAGAACAACTGGGTCAATTAAGTGTATGGGAACTTTTTACATGTGAATCAGAATAATAATAATAATAATTTGCGAATTTGAAACCAGCAGTACACGTGATCTTTCGGTATAGGAAAATTTCTTGGGGAAATGTTTTAATTAGTGCCTGGTATGCCACCCTCATGTTAAGGACTTACTACCTCAAGCCTCAAGCACTAATTTACCATGGATAGTTCAAAAAAAAAAATCTGATTTCATGGTTCATTAATTGCTCTTCTTTCATTTGTAGACGGCACAATTATTGCAACATATCTGTTGCTGTTGAATTGCGAGGGGTGTCAGATATTAATCCGGAAATGTCCATGGTTACATATACTCGTTTGGTTGTCCCGGGTAACTAGTCATTAGACCCAAACCTATTTAAGGGTAAGTCTTTGACCATTTCATCATTTATCGATGAACTAGCTGTCCCCCGCGGCTACGCCCGCGTTTCCGAGGGTTGTTACATTACATTATTTTGTTCTATTATCAATAGTTATCGCAGCGCACGCGATGTAAGGATTTTTTGTACACCTTGGGTTACGTAATTGGAGTTTTAGTAACGATCCCTAATATAGCCTATGTCACCCGGGATTAGTGTAGCATCATAACGCTGAAATAATATTTAAAATCGGTCCAGTTTTTAAGTTTATTCGTTACATACGAATTACAAATCATTCCTCTTTATAATATTAGTGTATATGAGACGCAAACCTATTTCGGTATTTTAAATACAACAAAAAATTTGTGAGGCTCGATGTATGGACATTTGTTATTCTTTTACGCGTACTAATTTATGGTTTTGGATTAATTTTGGAAAATAGATAGTTGATAACCTAGCACATAATTTTATTTATCCCGGAGAAATGTAAATTCCCTCGAGAACAGTTAGTAACAAAGATTCTTTCTCACATATTTACGTTTTAAAAAGTAGATTATGAATTATCTCTACAAGATTGTTTTCTAATGCCTTCGTAAGCCCATATAAGGGGATATCGAGAAAATAATCCATAATAATCAAAGTCGGATTAGAACAGCTTAGGGCTTATTATTTTCCTCGAAAAATCATAGTTTTATTTAATTCGTTGGAAATGATATAACATAACCCAATGTGGTTTAGAAAATCATGTTGCTATCAGTGGCTTAGTCGAATCAATTCGGTTTAACAACCCTAAAGTATTGTACAGATGAGTTAAATTATTATATGGTGTTATAAAACTGTGTGGATATGGAAAATACTCATGTTTCCCCCCACCTCCCTCGCCCGGTGTGCGCACTGTAGGTGATCTAACGGAGTTTCACTTGCCCTTTGTTACTAGACTTTCAATAATTCCCAAAAATTTCAAATAATACCTGAAGTGTTATTTCTTATTCTGTAATAATACTCACAGATTCAAAATCCTTCTAATATTATAAATGCGAAAGTTTGTATGGATATTCGTTACTCTTTCACGCAAAAACTACCAAACGGATTTGGATGAAAGTTGGCACATATATAGAAAATGCCCTGGAAAATGTTACATTCCTCGGAAACGCGGGTGAAACCGCGGGAACAGCTAGTTATTGATAAATAAATTCATTTCAATATCTTTATACACGGCCATCAGATCCCAGTCGAAGCAGAGATCGTACTATGGAAACTATATTACAAAATATGTTTTATTTTTTAATACATGCATTAATATATATTTACTTTCGGACTCATAACAAATAAACATGTTCATGCGCATACCCACGGCCTGTAGCGTGTCAGTAGGAGTCTGTAACCACCCAGCCAACAGGCTCCATGTTATACTGCACCTACTTTCATAATAAAATTACCAATTTGTTCATCATTACTATGCGCATGACAAAGGCTTAAGAATATATGAAATTCTAAAAACAATTTCAAATACGGAAATACTAAACCAATTTTACAATTTGCGAATAATCTTAAAATCAACAAATGACCCATATAATTTGTAGTTTAAAATCGATGGCAAAATGGCAATGAATCAGTCAAGTCTTGCTAATACAATGCATCTTGGGGCGTGGCAGAAACGTATTTTTGCTCCTTTTTGAGCCCGGGGGGTCATCTTTTGTCATGATAATGTCGAAACGGTCCTGAGATTAGGATGCGGTAGTGTAATCAATACCAGTCGCCTGTTGGGTCGTTTTGACCCCCCCTTTTGTTGAATCTGACCCAGTGACAGGTTGCATTATGGTGGTCACCTTGCTTGACGGGTTCATATTGTATTTGGCAAGTGGAAGGTACTGAAATGATATGGAAACCAATATGGAGGTGTCACTCTGTTTCATTTGTATAACGTGTACGAATTTAAACCGGGGAATAGGAAAGACGCGGATATATTTTAAAATAAGGAGGTATTCGCCTAAAGTTATAGAGGTTAACTCTTGTTATAAAACATATCTTATGTAATAATCCAGAATATGTTCTGTGTGCCAAATTTAAAAAGTTAATTTAATTTAATTTATTTAATTTTAAAAGTTCAAACTACAAAAGTTTCACATTGAAATATTAAAAGGATATGGAATCTATTTTGAAATTAACAATTTTAATGCATAGCAAGGCGGGCCCTTTATTTACAAACAATTCATCAACACCGGTGCCTGTGCTAAGTCCCTTTGTTCTTTATTATTTTTCATTAAGAACAACGACAGTTAGTAGAATTTGTAAGAACAAAAGTTCTTTACACCTTGGTCAAGTCCATTGTCCTAAGTTTCTGAGCCATTCACTGAAGCTTCAAAATTAGCTGTTTTATCTTCTGAAATGTAGTAAATTATTCTTGATTTTTTTATTGAAGTTTATAAGTATAAACTTCAATATCTTCGTGTAGTATATTCGTGTAGTATAAGTATACTACACATAATATACGATTGATAGAAATCGAGAAATGTAATGTTTTCTGGCAGAAAAAGAATCCTGAGTTTTGAACTTTTTTTTTATAAATATAAACTAAATGATATCATACAACCATATTTTGTTAATTTACATTTTTAAATACATATTACTACGATATCTACAAGCTAGTGAAATAATCTATATTTAAATCCCAAACACTCGTTCCACACGCATTTGTGAACAAAATTCCCTTGAATACGTAGGAGTAGTGCAACGTGCATTTGGCGCCTAGTCAGATAGTTAGTTTTTTCCAACAGTTTATTATACAAAAATTCCTTAATGTCCTCCTCCAATCAGCAATGAACCTTCTGCCTATAGCATGAGGTATAATGTTCGATAAGCATATTCGCGTCCGGGATGAAATCTAAGTTAATCGTTTGACGAGTCGAAATTATGCCATATTTATCCTTCGATATCTAAAAATAGGGTCGAATTTTCTATGGGGCCGACCGTGTCCTTGTAACACGATAATAATAATGCATTTTTTTGGTATCCAAGATGTCAGTGTGCGATGCACCGAGATGTTTGTGTGTGCGTGTTGCAGTCGTCTAGCAGCTGTGCCTATTATTATGAAGTTGTGTGCGAGTCTTACGTAGAGCGACGCAGTGTACTTGATACTTTTCGATAAAGAAATATAAAATATGCAAAGGCTGATTATGTTGTACACGGTCGCGTGACAGGTTGAGGTTTCAGTTAAAAAGAATAGTTTACGGCGGCGGGTAATTTCGGTAAAAATGTGTTTGTATTCTGTCCCTATAATTATGCAAAGCGATGATAATGATTCTGTCGAGTCACGATTAAGCAATTTTTAGCTTTTTAAGGGAAAGTTTTCATGTCGGTTGACATTCATAAATGTCATTTCGTTAATTGTGAGAACGAAGAATTAGAACAAAAGAAGTCCAAAATTTATATTTCCATTAATGTGGTGTATTTGTTAATACCTACTTCTCTTTATGTTTCAATATTGTATAGTATTTCGTACTATTGTATAACAACAAAGTGAGTACCAACAGTTGTCTTTTTATTTAAATTTAACTTACTTTAGTTAAGTCATGAGAACGATCAAAACGTTTTGCTCCTGTCTCAATAAAATAGAGAAACTTTTTTTGCATCGTGGCGAAGTTATATTCCCAAGACCATGTGGACCGCTACGTTGCTAGATCAAACACACCATCCTGCCGCCATTGTAGTTCCTCTATCAATACTCTCAAAAAACAATCCTTGTGAAACATCTGTCTCTTTCTAATCCTCGGTAAGATACACGATGAGAGAATGAAACAGGTAGAGGAGAACATCTTCAAGCATAATTGCTTCTAAAATGAATAGACGTTAGACAATGCTTCCAGAAAGAATGACAAAACGCGGTGCGACGAAGTCGTTTCTTACGCACAATTGCCAATTTCAGCTAAGTAAGTAGAGAACATAATAGATTTTAGTCAGATTTATATAATGAAAATATATTTCTACTTATCTACTAGAAATTATCACATTCTGTACAAATTTACAAGAATAATAAACATTTGAATATAAGCTATGCATGTTCCAAGTTTGAAATAATTTTAACCGTTTGTGACATAAAATAATAAGACAACATTATTTTTATTAGATACAGCTACCCTTCGAAGGGGAGCATGGGTTCCGGGTGCCCTTGAGTGGCGCCCTCATTGAGGGTATGATAGTCAGTGATAGTCGTTTGTCTGATATCACAAGCATAGTTAAATTTGTTCTAATAGCATTCAATCACGATATCCAAATTAATTCAAATGGTCCTTTGCAACCTTGGTTTTACTATTCTCTATGGGTACTAACAAACTCTGGATGACAATTTGGAATAATCTTTATTACATAAATGGCAATGTACTTAGTAATGGCAAATTTATCATGTAAACTGATACAATGCGTACCGTTATTGTTAATCGATTTCAGTACTTACATAATTCGATTAGTAGTGAATACTATAAATCTAGTCGTTTTATAAAAAAATAAAAGTGGTGTTAAACTTGTTACAGATTACAAACGCACAAACATGAAGTGTGGAAGACTTCAACTTCAAGAAAGAATAAAACCAAAAATCAAACTTGAGAAATCCGATTCAATAGAAAAGCCTAGAAGGTACTGCCAGAAACGTATGGTCAATCCTCAACATGAGGAGGATCCTAGATGGATGGATCTTTTCGAAAGGTACAAAGAGATACAAAAATATACTTTTAGAATTAAAAGTACCATGCATTATAAAGTGAGGTTTTATTTACAGATTTCGTTGCAATGAAGATCAACAAGTCAACATCAATGAGACGTTGAATAGTGTTCGACCACAACAGCATATGGATGACCTATTTCTATCTGTCCAAACTTTGAAGTTCCAAGGTGATGTTGAACAAAACAAGCGACCAAGAACTAGTTTCAAATACAAAACCATAACCGACGGCAAAGAGCACAGAATGTTCGTTAAACAGGTCGTCCCTGATACCGAATACAATGACGACGACAGATCATCGCAATTGACTTCTTATTATTTTGACGACTACGTGAAATACTTATATAATAACGATAGATCAAGACCCACATCCGGTAAATCAAGTATTTTCCTGCAAAGACTTAGTAACACATTCAAAGAGAGTAAAGGAACGCAAGTCGACATATTTCACGTTGATACTAATAAAAAGTTGAATGTCGAAGCAAATATAAAGAGTTTGTTCAATAAGAGTGTTAAAAATGATGCTAAAGATCCAATCAATCAACATGAGACTGTAGATAATACAAAGATTTCGTTCCATAAATCGGGTAAGAGGAAGAGTCTAACCATTTCAAGAACACAAAGTCCTGAAACTGTACAAGTAATAAGAGTAGATGTCGTATGTCATAATGGCAGTGCCACCCCAGACAGTGACAGCAAAAAGAAACAAGTAGATGACAACAATATAAACGAGTCGGATATCGAGGACATACATTTCAAAAACTCCCATTTCGCTAACAAATATTTATTAACGAACACTATAAAGACTTTGGACGAAAACATTTTCGGTGGAGCAAAAGTAACATTGCTCTGCAAAACTTTCAAACTATCTGATAGATCGAGGAATTCAGAAAAAACAAAAACTGAAAAGAAATATTTGAAGGGTCTAAAGAAAGGCTTAAATAATGGTATCAAATGTAAAACGTACAAATGATATGTTTTTTATACTTACACAAGAATCATTGGAATCTGCAAAAGATCTCGTTAGTACGAAGCTATTTGATTATGGGATCGTACTATCAGGTTTAAATGTATTGATGTAAACTTTAAATTGAGTATATTTAACAGTATTTTGATCTATTCTAATAATTTTGTCACAAAGAAATAATAGGTCCTTGTTTAATACTTGTCATCTTTATACTCGTATATATTATATTAAAATGAATCCCTATTTCCCTTGGTCACGGCATCACGCATGGACGGCTGGACCGATTTCGCTAATTGTTTTTTTGTTGTGTTTGTTATTGTGAGGAGATGGTTCTTATGAACGAAAAAAAATAAGGAAGTTGCGTGGAAAATTAGAAAATTTAAGAAAACATAACGACCATATTAACTTTTCTAATGTAACCTTACCGCTTTTGACAATATAAACTCCTATAATGTAACCTTATGGTGTTTTATGTCAGTCGTTAGACAATATCATTTAAAACAGAGCATGGCTCGGAAATACTTTGATAAAATAATTAATTTATCATTACTTAGTGCATTTCACAGTCGATTCAATCGGAATATTAATAAAAAATTTAACACTTAGTTTTTGAGAAGTGTGTGTTCATCACAGTTAGTTCAGAGCAATCACTCCTCATATTAAAAGTAATTTTTTTGTGTATCTTAAAGCATTATTATATTCATAAATACTTTGTTTTTTGATATTTTTTTATTATTTATACCAGTTCGAATTCAATATTCATATTTAAAACAGAACAACGACTATCGGGTCGGCTATCGAATATAATAATTGTAGTACGATAAATTTTCATGTATAGTTTTTAATAAAGTAAATATGGCAAAACAACGTTTGCCGGGTCAGCTAGTATTAAATATAAATATGCATTAATTTCTGAGCCATAATAAATTAAAGACGATGTAGTATGCATTTTTTTAATCTATACTATAAATTGTATGACATGACGACTAAACGAAGTGTAGCGTCAAAAATACCTGCGAGCAAAATCTGGCGTCTGTCAGGCGCCACCCTTACTTTTTTCAAATGGTTCTCAAACATTCGAATTTTTTATCACTGTATCAAAGTTATTAATAATCGTAGTGAATATTTTTAATATATTCATAGAAATCGTTCTTGAATTACTATAGCTATTTGAGGTTATTATTTATATTTTTTTCTTGTGTTGATAATAAGAAATCTATCTTATTTATTAAATATTTAGCTTTTAAATAGCATATGATATGAGTATGATTTTATAACCGTAAAATAATTTCTGGATTTATTATAATTCAGTCCCAAAAATAATAGATAAATAAACGTCTCTTGAAAAGTTTGACAGCCACGAAGAATTTAGAAAAAAGTTGAACGTAAATTTTTCACACACCCTGTGATTTTGTGAAACGATGCGCACGATCTCTTTTGTTTAAAAAAACATTTAATCTATTAAAGTGGGCTAGAAAAAAAACAAAACGTTTTGTAATCAATCGTTTGTTTTTTCTGTGGTCTATGAAACTAAATCCAATGTCTATCGATATAAAATTAAGTATTTCGAATTTTTAAAACTTTCTGTTTTGCTTGCCGATTGTCAGTAATAATAAAGATATGTTTTTATTTGGTTTCCATTACTTTAAATTTTAATTAATTACAGCTTGTAAATTAGTGGTCGCGTGGTAACTGGTACTGCCTACGACGTTTTGTAGTTTACTTACCGCTTATGATAATGATATTACTTGGTTGGATTCCACTTTAACGATTTTATGTCAACGCCTTAAAATGTTATTTGTTTTGTGTAAAGGTCATCAGTAATGTGCCCAAGGGACAGCGTCGTTACTCACCACTTGTCACGTAGGTCTTCGAATTCTCCACTGAAGCGTAGGAGTAAAAAAAATATCAATTAAAACTACAGCACATAATACAGGTAATGTTGATATACAACTATGCCGAACCAACAGCCGCGTATTTACATTTTTAGATTGGATTTTTTACGTGAAGAAAGAAATACAGAATAAACTCCACAAATAACTCCTATTTAACAAAAATGCCGAAATTCCTTGACTTTGGTTGATAAGTGAAACAAGTTTCGTTACCCCTACATTATTTGACGTAACACCCAATTTTAAAAGCAAGACAATCCGTTATATTTCATAAGGAAATATAAATTTTATACATGTTGTATCAGTATATACGTATAGTATTTTTAATCAATGATTCTATGAAAATGAGTTTTTTATTATGTCGTTTTGGAACTGTTCGCCAGAATGTAACTTTTAATTTTTTTTTAAATAAAGCTTCAGTGACTGTTATTGAAATTATTATTTACTTAGATACTCGTATATTCCATAATCGTGTATTAACAGATTATGTTGTTTCTCTGCCCAATCATACTTTAATAATCATTTTATGTTATGAAATGTATAAATCTTAGATCGAATCTTTTTTAATGTAGTCAATAGATAAATGTCTGTATATCACCGGCCTTTTAGGTACTCGAATACTATTGTGCGTGTTACCAAAATAAGTACTTTTATGAATTTTATGATATGATGATTATTTTATGATTTTTATGAATTTCTTTTGAATAAAATTTTAATTTTATAAATTCGATCAGCTTATATGCCACGGTCTTACCCAAAATGGAAAGGAGTAGAATATTGACGGACCAGTTGGCTTGGTGGTTAGCAACTCTGACTGCCAAACCGAAGGTCGCGTGTTCGATTCCCAACCAGGACAAACATTTTGTGTGCATGAACATGTCTGTTTATTCTGAGTCTGGGTGTAAGTATCTAATATAAGTAAGTATTTAGAAAAAAAATCAGTATATCACTTATCTGGTTTCCATAATACAAGCTCTGCTTAGTTTGGGATCAGATGGCCGTGTGTAAAGAATGTTCCGGAATATTTATTATTATTATTGTATAAGTAACACTATATATTATGAAAAACTAATAATCGAAACAAAATATATACATTACACACATACAAATACATACATACATTTTTTTTCAAAATAAATCATGAATGCCTATAATAGTATTTTTTGGGAAATATAGTAAACCAAAAACATTAACAGAGGGTAGCAGATAAAAATAGTACTTACACCGTCATGTTAAGGTTATCATTGAAATATCAGCTTTTCCTATTATGGTCTATAGTATAATTGCTAGTACTCGTAGACCTACTACGATTAATAACTACATATTCGTAGTAAGTCTACAAGGTTCGGTACTACGAAAAACGCTGAACCCAGAAGGAGGTCAAGTTAAAGTGGTCAGTAATAAGATATACAAGGTAACCGTTGGAACATGAAACTTGATCAAAGGATTGAGTTTTTATACATAATATACTTTTGTATGTTCGACATTCATCTTACTTTTCAATTGTTTTATAAATTGCTGATAAACAGGATACTCGATTAAAGCATTATGGTAGATATTATTGATAGTTTCCATGATTTTTCTAGATTTATTTTATATCCTAGAATGATAGACTAGATTCATAGACTAGGACGATTTTTATTAAAAAAAAATATATCCAGCAATTTTCTTCAATCAACTATTACGCGGATAAATACAAGCTTTCTGTGATTGTGACAATTTTGACTCTATTTACATGACCATAAGACTTTTATTAATATGTATGGCGCGCTAATTAAAATTATACTTATTTGTACGTTGTGCAAAAGTTTGATATAAACTAATTCTCTTTCAATATACAGAAACGTTATGAATAAACGATTTGTAGTTGTAACATGATTCACGGAAGGTATATACATAATGCAAAGGTGTGGGTCGGTATATATGTAGGCTGTGCAGAGATCAGCAACAGAAATGGCAATGATTAACGATCGGAACGGAAACGTTTCTGAATATTAATTTGTAGTGGAGGTCACCGCAGCCGGGCAAGTGTGACACGCCATACCACACCGAAAGGATTGGTACCTCTCCCGCACCCCGGCGAGGGGGGCAAAATGTGTGTTCCGAATTTATAGGTGTGAGAGATGGAACTTCAGGGTAGCTAAAGGGTGAGGTGGACTTCGGACCCCCGCACTTGGGGGGCAGCGAACCCCCCAATTTGCCCTAGTCCGGCACCCCCGCCCCAGGCTCCCGTTTCTGTCCAAGCGATAAGAACGAAGAGGGGAGAGCGTCAAATGGACGTTTTACGCATAATTTAGAGAAGTAAATGGATTCGAACAGTCTCCGCAAAGCATGTACCTACATTACGTCGATGCGATGATTTGATGAGAATATCCAGCAGTCGCTCATAACAGCTTTTCTTTAAATAATAAATATGTTATGATAGTAATTTGGTACTATTTGAATATGAAATAATAATCGAATATAAGAACAATAAAGTAATCACAACAATTTCTTAGTTTAGTTCGTTAATTAAGAATATTTAACCTTATCTATGACGCAAAACAATTAATATTATTAATATTTCCAATAATTTAAATCAATATCGTATTTAAGATCATGTACACAAATTATCGTGTGTATTAACATAATATTTTGAATCATTAAAAATAATTTGGCCGAACCCTTTCTCATTATCATTGGATCACAAAATTTTCAAAAGCTATCTTATTTGGGTACAGATACGGTCTAAATTCGGATGACAATTATCGGGAACAAACCGCACAAGTACTTTTTTCTTTTTTAGCTCTGAATGGGTCTGTGTTTGACCATAATTTTACCACAATTAGTGTTGATATTACCGGAAGTGGTAAGCACACATGTTCTAGATATAGAAAGCAGATGGAGTTCAAGTGTGACTGCCGGGATACCGAAAATTGTCGAAGGGCATAGTGGGGTTCTTGGTGCTTCATCCGACGTTCTACTACAATCCGTTTCTGCTTTGCACTGTGCACTTACTTTAGGGTTTAAATTAGAGAGAATGTTAAAATTTAGAAGTTCAAAAGAAGAATAAAGAGAATTGAAACCTTAACAAATTGACGCCGCAAGGACGATAATGCATTGGCGATGGCCTGGTATTGCGAATGTTTATAGTATACACATATATTTTTTTAAATAATACAAATATTGGCTTTGTCAGACTCAGTTTTATTTTTTAACTGACTTCTAAACAGGTTATGTTCTATTTCTAATTCTCAAGTGTGTTCAGCAAAATATTTTGGTCAATTGTGGTACATATCCAAAAAATCTTTTATTGTTTCAAAGTTACTCCTTGTTGTCCCATTTTCACCATGTTTGGTAAAATTATGAAATTTCAAGGATTTTGAGGGAATAAAAAATAAAAGGCAAATGTGTTTTTAATTTTTTCTAAAGTTATTTAGTGTTTGTTTCTGACAGTCATCATCTGAGTTGATGATTATTCTACTACTAATATTATAAATAAATGTGACAGTTTGTGAGTATGGATTTTTGTTACTCTTTCACGCAATAATGAGCACACGGATTAGCATGAAACTTGGCACATAGATAGAGTATGCCCTGGAATAACATGTAGGCTACTATTTATCCCGGGAAATGATCAATCCCTCGGGAACGCGATTGAAACCGCAGGAGACAGCTGTTATTAAATATTTTGATTTTGCTACAAAATGGTCATCGTATTATTGTAATGTTGCCTTAGACAAAACTAGGTTGGAAGTCATCAATTAGCGTTTTATAATCAATAGGGATGTGTCAAACCAGCAATTCTTTATGAAATGTCAAACGATCGAATGTATGGAGTTTTGTATGAAATAGCAAGTTGTGACGTCATAATTCTATCTAATAACATACTCTTTATGATTAGATCGGTACTGAAAAATCACATTAATGATTTAATTTTGATCATATTTAATCTTTTCGTATATTTTTGGATGTTCAATACACTGGTTAGTGTTCGATCATTTATCTTTAATACAGGACACATCCCAATTGAAAAGGTTGTAGCTCGAGTGATAACCACGAACATATCAACAGCTTCCACTAATATAAGGGAATCAGAACATTCTAACACTTCCACAATACTATTTTGTACCATACATGATACATGGCAAAAAGCATTAATATAATGCGGCCCCTGTGGCCAAATTGACCAAGATCATTGATTATTGAAAAATTTTAGATTAAAACTACGTATTTGTTTATTTATCAAATGAAAATTAACATAAAGCTAGATGTTAGATTCAACACGATCCTTCGTTGTATAAGACCAGTCAAGTCTGCTGGATGTAAGCCACCAAGACGGTTCGATTTGAGGACTTGGAGATGGCGAATTTGTGTCAAAACCCTCAAACACTTTTTATGGGATGGACAATTTAAAAAAAGCAAAAATGATTTTGTACAAAGCAGGTAAATAAGTTAGATAAATATCTGCTATTTTCAGCGTGAGTTCAATGACCTCAAATTATTAGTTTGTATTTCTACAAAAAGTTTAACTCAGGACGCTTTAACTTTGTGCGTGGTTTGACTAGCACTTAACCACCTGTCTTCCTCTTTGGGATAATGAGCGTTAATGTAATAATATATTTATTTTTTTTGCGTGTCGATCGTTTTGTCTAAATTTGTTTAGACCAGAATTCTGCCAGACGTACTGTGTCGATTGTAGCATTATACAGGTCTTCTGGCCTACAAGATGGCACGCAGGGCACGACAATAGATGTGCCATTCTCTGAGGGGAGGCGCCGCAAGTGCATGGGTTATTTATTTTATTGTATTTTTGTAAATTGTATATTTTATTTTTATGACATATTGAGATATTGGAGTTTTTAAGACTCGTTTCTTGAGCATTACGTAGCGTTAAATCTGATAAAAAAAAAAACAAAATTCAAAGCCAGTTATTCAGTTTAGGCCCGCGGAGAGCTCTTATGAAGGTCAAAGTTACTGAACTGAGTTACTACCACCGGTTCAGAAGTCAGCCTTCAACTGAGAAGAACCGGCAAGAAACTCAACAAGGTAATTTTTTTTTGTATTTCATTGTTATATAAATTTTATCTGATCAGACTTTTTGGCTATTTTATTATCTCAATATCTTGTACATGTTATTTTATCTATAGGTTTAATAAATAGAAAAATCGTAGCGTGCTAGTCAAGAAAGCGGTTGTCACTTGTTCTAGTGACGTCAGCCGCAGTAAAGTTAGCTTTTAGTGTGACATTGTATGTATGTATCATGACATTTCGACTTGTTTCAAAAAGTTTGTAAAAAGTTTTGACAACCACCTTTTTACTAAAAGCTGATTTTAGTATAGACGGTGGTTGACCTGACTTTTGAAACTTAGATTGTATTTTTATTGAGGCTTGTTGACGTAGTTGTGAGATACTGTCACGTCTGTCGCAGGTTCGATTCCCATTCACGAAAAACATATGTGTAAATTAACATATCTGTTGGTCAACAAGTATGTAAACATGTTTGACATGTAACATTAAATTTGACCATAAATGCCTTCCGAGGGCCTAAACTGAATAAATGGTTTTGAATTTTGAATTGAGTATAAGTATGTATTTAAAAGTAGTATATTAGTTATCTGGTTTCCATAGTACAAGTTCTGCTTAGTTTGGGGTCAGCTGGCCGTGTATAAACAATGTGCCTGGATATTTATTAATATATATATGTCAATATTTCAAATTAAGTATATGATGTCTTAATATATACCAGTTATCTATTTACCATACTATGTACAAGCTCGGGTTAGTTTAGTATCAGATAACCGTATGTGAAAAATGCCCCAGGATATTTATCAGTGTTGATATCCACGATCAATCTGTTCAACGTAAATTCGTTCTAATTTTAATCTACATATGTTTTAAATTTCACTGCAATCAAACTACAGTAAAAGCTCGTCATCCACGTGGAATAAATTATTTTAACCTTAAAAATTGAATCATCATTTTTATGATATTGTTTGGTATTATAGCGATTAAGTTCCAAGTTTTTAAATATATAGTAACAAGAAAAAGTTCAATTAATTTTATGAGAGACTAGCTGACCCGGCAGACGTTATCCTGCTTTCAATAAACATTTAATTCGAATTGGTATCATTAATAAAAATAAAATGACAAGAACATAGTGTTTTATTATTATTGATTATTAAACTTTAAATATTAGGCGTAATGGCGCTCTGAACTAACCTTGATGAAGAAACACTTCTTAAAAAACTCACTGTACATTACAATACAATTTTCCGATTTAATTGACTGTGAAATGTGAAAAGAAATGATAAATTAATTTGTTTATCAATATAATTCCGACTCATTATGATAAAAGATATTTGCAGCGCGCATTCAGTAAATCTTGCAACTTTCAAACGACTGACAGTTAATTCAAACGCCATATTATACATTAGAAAAGTTTATTTTTTCAAAGGCAGTAAGGTCACATTACAAAAGTTAATATGGTCTTTATGTTTTCTGAAATTTCCTAATTTGCCACGCAAATTTCTTAATTTTTTCTTTCATAACAACCTTCTCCGGACAATAACAAATCCAACCAAAAAAGAATTAGCGACATCCGTCTACCCGTCCATGCGTGATGCCGTAACCAAGGGAAATAGGGATTCATTTTTATATATACTCGTATACTCGTATAAGATATTTTGATCTGACGGCCATATTTGATTCTTTCTTAATTTTTATACAGATATTATATAGATTTAACAATATCTATTAATTGTTATAATCAGCCTTAGGCAAGGGTTTAAAGGGCTTATTATTTTATACTTATTTGGCCGCTTTTATAGGAATTTCAATACAGATTAATATTCAGCTTTGGCATTTGCGTTTTAAAAGTAATACTTTCGGATATATTATTATGAGGAAATCGCAAAGTTTATAAGCCTTACGTAAACGTTCACGCAGGTTTTGAGTTAAAGGTATCTTTAGTAGCCTCTTCACTACATAGTATAAAACAAAGTCGCTTTCTCTGTCCCCATATCCGTATGTATGCTTAAATCTTTAAAACTACGCAACGGATTTTGATGCGGTTTTTTTAATAGATAGAGTGATTGAAGAGGAAGGTTTTTATGTATAATACATGTGACATCCCACGGGAACGCGGGTAAAACCGCGGGGGACGGCTAGTTTTCAATGAAATGCGATTTTGACATTTCCTACAGGTCGAAATCTTCGTCGTGCGATTCAAATCAATCTTGAATATCATTTGGTTCTACCTGTTGAAAGCCAGCTATTCAACTGAGCTATGTTTACATTTAAAGTTTTAGGGTTCTTTCAGCATGATTTCAAAGTTTCAGTTCTCAAATGTTTCTTAAACGGAAACAATGCAGTTCGTAGAACCCACATGCACGTGCCCAATGTACGTCAATGCTTTATAGAGGAAAGCGAAAGCCTCTTAATATACGGGCAGCTACGGCGAGCCTTTTATCTATACTAGCATAAGTAAATAAAATAGAATAAAAATAGAATAGCGCAGAATATGAAATTAGGTAGTTGGGAACCCACGCATAAAAAGTAATAAGAGATGAAGAACGAAAGAAAGAAAAAGTATGAGGAAATAAAACGGAGGTAAAAGAATAAAAAAGAAAAAAATAAATATATATATATACGGGCAGGACCCGCAAGTAAATAAATACTCAGCCGCGAATATGGTATCTATGGTTGCTATCTTTTCACCGCGATTTTTTTTTAAATGCGAATAATGGATTAAGGATGTTATACTGGAGTTTAGTGCTAAAGTCAGTTTATGTCATGAAACAAAGAGCTAATAAGCTAACAGCTGTATTTTCTGTACTAAACGATATATAGCGTAGTGTGAATGCTGCTTTGCTTAACTAAGTTTCGGGCTTTCGTGGAAATGGCGCTCAATTCCTAAAAATATATATAGTACTTACCAAATATTTTTTTTGTGCAGGGACGAATGTGTTCCTCTAGCCTGTGGTAGCTCTAACACCCTTACGCAGATAAGTTCGGCGAGCGCAGAAGGAACTCAGCCAAATAATAGATATTATGAAATAATGTTTTTCAAAATCAATTTTTGTATCCCTAATGTTGTAATTTGTGGAGATGAAATAAACGCTTTTTTATTTTATTATTATTATTTAATGTCTATATTTATGTACTTTGATGGGCCGCAGGTCGATTTCGAATTCCACTTAGGACAAACATTTGTGTGCATGAACATGTCTGTTTGTTCTGTGTCTGGGTGTAAGTATTATAAGCAAGTATATAAAAAATGTATATGGAGTATATCAGTTACCTGGTAGCCATAGTACAAGCAGTACACTCTGCTTAATTTTGAATCAGGTAACCATGTGTGAAGAATTTTTTGGGATATTTATTATGTACTTGTGGCGTCAAGAATAATAATTGACATTGGCAACACTGCAAAATCCCTAACTGTCAGATTTTATTACGCATAACTGTCCCCCGCGGTTTTATCCACGTTCTCGAGGGATATCACATTTTCCCGGGATAAAATGTAGTAGTGTGCAGGATATGCTCTATCTATGTGCCAAGTTTCATCCACATCCGTTTAGTAGTTTTCGCGTGAAAGAGTAACAAACATACTTACATACAAATCTTTCCTCTTTATTATATTATTAGAATAGATTACTTTTGTTAACCGTTATTTTATTGTAGAAACTTATGTAAAGCATTATTTGCTTATCCACGCCATATAAGGAGTTAAAGGTATTTACTCGTATATCAAAGTGTAGTCGTAAACACGTATTGTATGTAAGATACTATTGTAAATTCGAATATTTGTATGGATGTATGGGTTACAAACCAAACTTATTTACATCACCTTTTTGGATCACCTATTTGGGTCACCTTTTTGGATCACCTTTTTGGATCACATTTTTGAATTTTATTTTGTCTTCTAAATTGAAAAGGTACTGACAGTTAATTACACTAGAGGAGTTCGCTGGTTTTCTCATATGTCTTGTAAATTAATTTAAAATATAAACTGTGGTTTCAATCCAGCGCCCTCTTTCATTTTGTATAGGCACGATCAGTAACAGTATGTTTGTTAGACAATCACGGCAGAACTGCAGAACGGATCTCGATGAACTTTGGCACAGAGTTGTATTATAGTTTGGAACAGTACATAAGCTTTTTATTCCGGGAATATATAATATTCCTCGGGAATGTGGGAAACAGCTAGTGAAAATCATAAGGCGATAACCATATAAGTTCTTCAGAATACTATCTGCCTACTATCCGCGTTTTGGGGATATTTTTTTATCTGTCAGTTATCCAAAATTCATTGCTTTATCGCGTACATCTTATAGAGATGGGTAACTCAACCAAAATGCACGAGCTGCGGTTCAGCTCACGGCTCACGTTGGTGAGCCGGAGCTGCGAACCGGTTCACAGATCAGCTCAAGTATTGCAGACTGATCACAGAGTCTCTACGCCGCTACCGCGCCGCAGTTCGACAACGACTCAATATGACAGAATAGATCACACATTGTACAGTGAGCTATTTAGTTTTTCTTGAGCCGCAGCTCGACAGTTCAAGTAGATGTGACAAATATTGGTGAAAACGCCATTAAATGCCCAGTCGTTTCGGAGATAAGCATGTTCAAATATATACAGATAAAGTTCTGAAAATCTGATTTTAGTTAATATTTTCAATGTACACGATGATTTTTAAAGTGTTATAAAAATACTAGCCATCCCCAGCGGTCTAACCAGCGTTTCCGTGGGATGTTTCATTTTCCCGGGATAAAAGGTTCCATATATGCTAATTCACATTATTAACTATCTATTTGCCAAGTTTCATTCAAATCTGTTTAGTAGTTTTTGCGTGAAAGAGTAACAAACATCCATACATTCTCACAAACTTCCAAATTTATAATATTACCTAGAAAGATGGATATATAATATGATCATATAAATAGCTTTTGGAGGCCTATATGTAGATTTATATTGATATATTATCCCTACTATGATAATATTATAATTATATACATGTGAATGTAAGTTTGTTTGTTACGCTTTCACGCGATAACTACTTAACCGATCATCATGAACTTTGTTCACATATTCTTGGAGGTATTAGAAGTAACATCGGATACTTTTTGTGCCGGGAAAATGTTATATCCCTCGGGAACTCTGGTGAAATCGCGGGGGACAGCTAGTATTTAATACAAGCAAAACCCAGCAGTATGTATACCAATTTTCATCACAATAGGTTGAAAGCTAAAGTAAATGTGTTTATGTTTCTGCGCCATCTAGTGGCGAGTTACAACACAAAGGAGCTTTGTACAGTTGAGTACAAGGAATGTTAAAGGGAAATCAACTTTATGGTATTAATATAAGGTTCATCTAATTGCTAATTATGATGCCGCAAATGAACATCATCATAAGGTTAATTTTTCTTTGACATTATGAGCTGTTAAATCAGGGCTATTAGGTTGAGACGACTTGCATTGAGCATACACGAGCAAAGTCGGGTTGAGTCACTTGTTATAACTGTTCGCACGGGTGGAATTAGACTATAATAATAATAAATTTCCTGGCACATTACTTACACACGGCCATCTGATCTCAATATAAATATAACTTATATTACAACCAGACGAAAAACAGACATGTTCATGCAAACAAATGTTTGTCCTGGGTGAGAATCGAACCCATAAACAGCGTCGTGGCAGTCAGGGTCTCTAATCACCAAGCCAACTAGCCCTTAAAATAATAAACATACATGTATATGCGAGTTACAAGAAATTAACTGTTAACAATCTTTATCGATGACATTAAAGCCAATTATAAAGCTATCAAATTATGAAACCGAGAATTACAACTAAACAATAAAATAACTGTTCTGTTGCAAACTATAATCCAAATATTGGTGAAAACGCCATTAAAAGTCCAGGCGTTTCGGAGATAAGCGTGTTCAAATAATATGCAGATAAAGTCTTTAAATCTGATTTTAGTTAATATTTTCAATGTACACGATGATTTTTAAAGTGTTATAAAAATACTAGCCATTCCCAGTGGTCTAACCAGCGTTTCCGTGGGATGTTTCATTTCCCCGGGATAAAAGGTACCATATATGCTAATCCACATTATTAACTATCTATTTGCCAAGTTTCATTCAAATCTGTTTAGTAGTTTTTGTAAGAAATAACAAGTATCGAATCACAAAAAAAATAGCAAAAATCTTTTAATTTAAATATTTTGTCTTTGCCACGTTATGTATAGATTGTAACATGATATAACATAACTCGATAAATAATAAGATTTATCTTTTGTTACTTACTAAGAAGCCGATAACACTCAACACAGTATCTCATGTGTTATGATACCACAGAGCATAACACACGAAGTCACCACATCAAGAGTTTAGTAACCTATTGAATTTTTAACCACCACGGTACCCTTTTCAATTACCCATTGAAAATGGGAATGCTTAGCTGTCCAACATCGGCTGAAAATCCTTTTTGCGTTGTTTAATTATTAACGCAAATTTCTTCATTTAGACATGAGCACAAAAATCGCGACGTCGACGTTTTAAGTGCTCGATTTTTAGCGATCCTACCCGAAAAGGGTTCGTATGACATCGGAATATTGCAGGACAGTCCTGCCAAATATAGAACCGACTACCTCAACCCTGTAGAATATACAAATGTTCCATACTGTAATAAACAGTGGAACTGTAACCGGTGCCTGTACCTTACTTTGCTTTTATAAATGTGAATGCTTGGATTGATAATTGTTATACAATCTCGCCCAAACGGCTGAACAGATTTGTATAAAATTAAGAAAAGAGATGTACCATGCCCTGAAATATCGTATAGTATAATATCCATTTTATATCAGAAAAATTTACACCCCCAAGAAACGCGGATGTAACCCGGGTGACAGCTAGTCGAACATACTAAACATAGATATATGATGTGATGCGGTTTGATTCTGTAAGGAAATACGAGTGACCTTGTCAATGTTTCGTCACGGCCTCTATGCGTTATCTTTATCTCCAACTACGTGATAACCTGAGAGGTCCGATCTGTGAGGCTTCATTTCGCTGGCTCGCTGAAGTTTGAGTTAGCTGAATATCTCTCATATAATTATGTAATATTCAGATGACGATGAGGATGATTGTGAATAACATGACATCTATGGAACAATTTTCCTTGTTTTTTTTTATATATGTGATGGGTTTGCGATTGACCTCAGTCTCACCTGATGGTAAGTGAAGATGTGGCTGAAGACGGAGCTCGCTTTGTCGCTAGTACCCTTGTCAACAAAGTACGCAGTACCTTGCGCGGGAGCTGTTCTTCAGTTTTCTTCTAAACATTCTGATCATCATGAGTAACATACCACTTAGTACATGTGATTAAATCAAATATCTTCACGACCATGATGTTATCCTTCTAGGCAAGGGACGTTTAGAGATTAACACCCATATTCTAAGACGTTTCCTCGAAAATTGAACTCCACTCAATGTCACTTCAAGATATTTAGTATTCATAGTTACAAAAATCTCCTCCACTCGACGTTTTCCCTTACTCAAGGTGAGGAAATAACTGTCAACTTCAAAGTACGTCGCGACCAACCTTAAGGAAGTTTATTGCATGTAAACAGTTACTGAAGCTCATTATTTTATTTGATTAAAATTTTATCTATAATAGAATGATGTTAAGTAAGACTCCGTCCACATTATGTCGTATATGTTTCGGGTCCCTATGTAATTTTTGATGAGTATTGTTGCTTTTTCTCGAACATTTTCAATTCCTCCCATTGGGTTTATTACATAGAATAAATATTATGTGTAAAAAACCTAAATAACAAAACGCAAATCTTTTAACTACGCAATGGATTTTGATGCGGTTTTTATTAATAGACAGAATGATTCAAGAGGAAGGGTTACACGCATGCTTATATTCCTCTCGGACGCGGGTGAAACCGCGGGGGACAGCTAGTATAATTATAAACTAGCAAACACTATCACATAAAGATTATCATAGGTATGTAAGACGGCATAATTACAATAAAATAAAATTTACATATAAGCCTTGTAATTGGCCACCATTTCAATGTGGTAATGCAGATGCTGATGCCGAAGTTGGTAAGACTACGCGTTGAAGGGAACTGTCTCTTAAGAGCAAGTGTCGGAGCTCACATAAAGGTTGGTGGCAGATTTTCGGTGTGAGAGTGGTAGCCAGCTAGGGTTGAGCTCAATGTAAGATTTGACCCTTTAAACCATATTTACGTCACTGCCACTGCGCTATTATCGCCTTATGATAGTTATTGGGAATATATTAAGGGATTTCAAAACATTTTTTTTAAATAAAAAAAAAAAAAATCAAAGCTCTATTTTGACGGGACTTTCATTCGTCGAGAGCTAGTGTTATAATGGGTAATATAGGCTACATTTAACCCGGAAAATGTTACATTCTATAAAACTGCTATAAATTTTAAAATCTTAACGATATTATGTGATATGAAAGCCTATATTAAATATTCGTGAAAATTTCTTTCTATGGATGTTTGTTACTCTTTCACGCAAATACTACCTGACGGATTTAGATGAAACTTGGCACATATACAGGTTGTTACAAAACTACGCGTAAAGCCGAAAGGAGGTTAAATTAGGTTAAAGAGCCAATTCACAATATTTACGAACCGTAGTAACGCTGTATAACCCCAAACAAATTAAAAAACTTATTTTTATGAATGAAAAATAGGAAAACTATTAAAGTAAGACAATTATTAGGTAAAATAGTTACGTAGGCCTTTCTGTTAAATAATCTGGTTCCCTGACTTGACAGCTTACTAGGGTTGTTGCCTTTGATAAATTAATTATATTTTTACGGGGGATTTTGTAACATATTGTATAGAAAAGCCCTGGAATAACACATAGGATACTTTTAGTGCCGGATTTTTTTTTTCTTCGGGACCTCGGTAAAATCGCGGGGGACAGCTAGTGTTCCTTATAAGTACCTATTCCTTTTCAACGTTTATAAACGTCACTGAATAGTAATCCTTATTTATAGCTTTTAGGTAGGACTCAACCGTAACTTCATACGAGTAACCATTGGCTGCATAGATGAATCTTATTGCAAAGACATTAAAGTAAATTTTTCTTTGACATTCTATATTCTCAAAAATGTATGTTTGGGACAAACTATAGTGTAATATTATTTAAATATGTACACATTTTAAACAATTTTCTCGAAAATAAAAATATTTCTAGTTTAACTTAAATAACAATATAATAATGTTTATTTTTAGATCAGACTGTATTAAATAGGCCGCAGAACCCAACTGCGTGAGCTCCGACATGCACTTAGCCGGTCATTCATCAACCATCTCTTTAAAACCATGGAACATAAATATTGTTGGGAACTGATAGTTGAAAATCGAACCAGCACTTAAATAATAGTGTAACCTTATATTGTCTCCGACACTTATCTAACGTAATATACTTTTGAAAATTAATATCTACTTACTTGTCATTAAAGTTAATATTTCAACATGAAGCTTTTATCTTATTGTGTTACTTACTGCTAGCGCCATCTATTGACTAGTCGCAAAAACGTCGGGCACATACAACTTTTCATATAATTTTTTTATGTTACCATCTTGAATTAAATATTTTTACCCTTATGTAATACTTATTCAAGTACCAATGCATTAGAAAACTATATATATGTAGTATAGCAGTAACCTGACTTGTTGTAAAAATGTGGATCTGGCTTCTCGGTAACAAGATTTCTTATATACATTCCTAAAAGTTACCATATTGAATTATAATTTATTTTAAACCTTATTTAATACCAACTAAGTATCAAAGTTAAAAAAAATTGCTGTTTTCCATAGTACAAGGTCTTAGTTTGGGATCTTGTCGAATGTAAAGAATGTACCGGGATATTATTATATTATATTATTTAATAATAAATATTCATGAATAATGTAGATGATGTCTTGTTGCCTTAGTGGTACAAAGCGTGACGAAGTCGGTTCAACGCACGTTCTTATACAATTTTAGCTAGCAGAATGCGGTTCCTATCAATGCAGATTTTTACCTATGTATGTGCTTCCATTCACATTACTAAAGGGGTGATGAATATGTCAAGTTGATGGGCATTTCTTTAGAGGAAGACAGAAGAAGAAATGCATAAAGGAGTGCCTGCTGAGATGTCAAGTATAGGGTGTAAGAAATATACATATTGCGTCGAGCCCCAATATCACACAAAAAGGCAGGGAAAAATTAGGTTTTACTCAAACTGTTGAAATAACTTTTTAATAAACGCATAGCATTTTGCTTCGACGTTAATATGCGTTTGTTTTAATCCATTCCTATTAAAAAAAGGCCTAGCACTGGCCACATAATTACTGAAAACATTGGCCAAATCCACGCGTAAGTATGAGATACATAATAATACGAGAATTTAAGCCGGGCCGAGCGTCGCAAGTATTCCAAACGCCCCCACCCAGAGGGTAGTTGCCTAAGTCCGAGTACCTTAGTCCACGTGTGTGTGTGTGTGTCCGATCGTATGTGTGCGCACAAATTTCATAATAGGTGTGCGCTGTGCTCTGCTCAAATTTTACATCTCACATTTCGAATAGAGAGTGTTGTTTCAAATATTAGTTTAATTGTTTTTTTTAATTCTTAATTTGAAAACCGTGATCAATAAAGTTTTATTTTCAACTGCTTAGCAGTCCGGATATTATTGTGTGATTATAGTGAATGAGTGTGTTAACCGTAATCATATTAAAATAGAAAAGAAAGTTAGGAATAAATCAGAAGAAAACATAACTCAACTTTGAGTTCCATTTCATCTATCTATTTACATTTTGTTATACTCTTACATACATAATTATACAAATCCGCTGAGGGTTTTGCCATAGTGATCACGGGTTCATCTGACTCCAAAAATCACCGTCCATTTTAACAAAATAAAAAAACATCACCAAACAAAATAACAATCAAGTAAATCCCATACAAATCAGAACACCCCGTGTACCAGTACTTACGGACATGCGTGCTATACCTATCCATACCAAACGGGTATGTACGTTATTAATTTATCTGTAGCGGTGAACTAACCAACGCTCGGGCCTTCCCACCCTTGCCCACCCTTGAAGCAGAGGTACCACTGTTTAAACATTTCAAAATGAGTATGCAGAAGATTGTATACGTGGCCACGCACACCCCAGCCCTTCTAAATTACTTGAGCCTTAATTAAAAGCCCAGCATTCTGTTCATGACAAGTGTGCCGAGCGTTGTGACCTCTGATAGTGTTGACTAACTGAATTTCTCTATTGTACTTATTTGCACACTTCGAATTCTGTTGATTTCTCTTGAAATTATTATATTCTACAGTTAGTTCTACTAATTGCTTAGCACACTTGCTTATTATTAACATTTTTTTTGTAACCCTTTATTAAATAGATAAATTATTAATTAATATATATTTTAGAGCCAGTGATTTGTTGGTATAATTTTCAGAACTCTTAACGTTTATTTGGAATTTCTTGATGCTTATATGAATTGTGTCTACATTTGGTACAGTAGCTTACCCATTGTGTTCTTCCTTACATTCCTACTAACTTATTTCCCTTTTATCTGATTTCTTAATAATTAAAAATAAAATATGTATTTTCCTGATATGACTTTATACACATTTATTAGTTGACTTTAACGTTGAAGGTTTTGAAACACCTCAATCATTTCTTATATATTAGAACTAATAATAAATAACCTAATACAAAATGCAAGAAGTACGCAAATTGATTAAAATTTAAGATATGACGACTATTCAGGAGGATCTGGTGATATAGTCCGCATCGAATGGGCCATTACGTAAAGTGCTCATAATGTTTGGTCACAAAGGATCTCATGTTCACTGAAAACTATATATGTATTCACAGATTCTGAGGCCACAATTAAAACAAAAAGTTTAGTTAAAATTTGAATAAAGATAACTATAAAACGTGAGAAATTTTCTAATAAATAAAACTTCGCGACAGTTAAGGTGTCCACACTGATTATTTACTACAATTCTCCATCTGACATATCATTACAGCAACTCTGCCAGAACATGCATCAATAGAACATATTTACTCCTATGAAATAAAGAAAGGGTATCAAATCCTGGACCTCTGGTCTCTAGATAAGCTTAATACATATACTTAAGCACAATAATCAGGTACACTATGAATAGATTTCTGATATTGTCTTCAAATTGTATTGGGGAACAAAATGATAATAAAATTCCTACATAATAATTTAATGTCATTAATCCTTTTTGTAAAATAAACGTTGTCCTCGAAGTAATAAGAAGATGTTGTTTAATATTTTCTTCAATACACGTCCAAACCATTGGAATATATAATATATAAATAATATTTCATTTCAAAGACCTTTAAAAGCTCCTTTTGTGATTTCTTACCTTTTAAAAGGCAGCGACAGTCACTTTTTGAAATCCAAGAGTACATTGGTGGAGCAAGAATTAGTCCGAAAACGTGGGGTGCTTCTTGGAACAGTTCTATAATATATTATTCGATCTTGTTCTACAAAATAGCTTTTTAGATCGATGCGTTTATAGTATTTAACAAAACTTCAATATTATTAACCTGAAAAATAAACACACACAGTTTCCGATTCAAATAACATGTACTTAAGATAGAATTCCCCTAAACTGACATCACAATAGATTCCATATCAACTTTGTGGCTCAAAGAACAGATCGAACATCACGCGACGTAATTATGACACATAATAAAGGATTTACTTTCGGGAGTAGCGAGGCCAAACTTACCGCTCGGTGAATGAAACGAAAAGTCAACGCCCGGGGAAATTGTTCACAACAAACAGCCTTAATAACTCGGCCGAACCATTCATAGTGCCTTAATCTCAGTCTCTACTACGGACATTTAATAAGGATGGACAAGAAAGTTTCAAACGCACGGACTAGAAATTGTATAAAATGTGGCAGAACACATTTCCATCGCCGAGGGAATTTGCACAAGGAGGAACAAGGAAGATGCGGGGGCACCCCTTTCTCTGGGGGGTTTGGGACGTCCATTCGCCCTACATACGCAGGGTAGCCTGTTTACAGCGAGCCGGGCACGCACGCCGAGCACAGCCAGGGCTGTGCCGGACACGCAGGGCTGGCATTGCCTTTGTTCAAAACATTTCAATTATTTTAATTTATTTTATGGCAAAATTAAATTGGTGCTTTACTATACACTAGAATACTCATAGGCACTTTTGTGATAATGTGCTGTTCGAAGATTTGCCACTTGAAGCGTCAGAACAAGCGTCAATCCGTTAATAACGCACCTATTTTGTGTTGATAATAATTTTAAATAACTAAACGTAGTGCTTGTTGATCAACAGTTGTAAATATACTTCAAATTCAAAGCGAACAACGTTATTGGGACATAAATATTTTTATAGGGATACGAATAAAACGCACACCTAAAAATCCAACAAAACTACTACGGCATACTACGAAAATGAATAACTAAAGTCATTTCGGTAATAAATGAGTTCGAACAAAACTCAAATTTTAAAATTCGAATTTAAAATATTCAAAATAGTCTTGAATAGTTCGAATTAACCCTAGCAGGCTAGTCGCCGTATTAGATGACGCAGGGTGGCCGGGCGGCAGTGAGGAGGTGCGGTACGCAGTGCGGGGGGAGGCAGGGCCCGGCGGGGGGTGGCCCCCTCGCCCGCCCCCCCTGCGCCCCCGCTGGCCAGGACGCGGCCGGTAACACGAGTGCGCCTATGCGAGGCATGTATCTTGGACGGGCAGATATAACAGAGAAGTAGCCCCCAGTACCAAGCTTGTAATCGAACGCTATGAATCCTGCTCTACTTTCATACACCTTTGATTTTTGTATGCTATTATTAAACATTAATAACATACAATATACATTATGAATGTATAGCTTACACATGTAACATCTAACTATTATTTATTCAGATAATAAATAATGTAGAAAGTATAAATAAATTAATGAAATTAAGACTACGATGACAAAATATGCAAATGCAAATTCTTAACCCTTACTCGTATATTTATTACATTGTTCTTTGATTATTTAAAACAATAGTGTTATGAAATATTCATAAGTAAATTATAGGTAACTGGATGAAATAAAAAAAAACAGGGCACAGAACATTAAGCGGGTAGGTATTCTGTTCTTTTTTTCAATATGGGAAAGTCATTATTTATTTTCGTTCAAGTATATCAAATGTTTGTGTGTCCTTGAAAGTCTTCAAACACTGTTTGAAAAAACATTAGATGGCTAAAAAGTTATTGACAAGAAAAACACCTCTTTAACTTTGAAAAACTCTTGAATCTTTTAAAAGTAGATATCAATATATTTATATATAAAATATATGATTCATATACAAACTAATGTAATAAATACATCAAGCTATAACTCGATTTTCAAGACATGCTACGGAACACATAACATTTTATTAGAAATGTAATTTTGAATATATTAATTAGAACATAAGCTAAAGTATCGTATTATGTAATTCAGTGTATCTATTTATGTATCCTATCCCACTAATAGGATTTATAAATACAAAATATTGATGATCCATAGAAGTAGGTATGTATGTTAATATTTTATGTCAAAATTATTTAACGGATTTAGATGACATTTGCAACATAGTTATATATATATATATATCTTAATATATATAAATCTCCTGTCACGATGTTTGTCCGCGATGGACTCCTAAACTACTTAACCGATTTTAAATTAAATTGGCACACCGTGAGCAGTCTGGTCCAACTTAAGAGATAGGATAGCTCAGATCTATAATTATAGTCGCAATTTTATTTTATTGCAAATTATTGGTCTATAATTAATTGACAGTCACAATTATCTGTTCTCCAAAAGATTCTAACAGATGGCGCTGTGTTGAAAGTACCAACGTTTCATTTTTTAGGGCACTTTTATATGGACTCATTTCGACAGGACAACGTCTGTTGGGACAGCTAGTATATATGTATGTTTATATGTATGTGTTTTTCGAGTTTATTATTGTCCTGGCGTTTTACACATGTTCCTGAGATATGTTTAATTTTTTCCGGCATATAAAGTATCCAATGTAATAAATATATATATATATATATATACGAAAATAAAATTGAATTTGAAATTGAGATTGAAACCTGTTACATTGGATGGTAGATGATTAGATGTATGTACCAACTAATGTCGTATTATTATTGAATAAATCAAAGAAAAACTATTCAAAGGTAAGCTAACCTATACACTAGTTAAAATGCAGTCTTAGTGACTGGCGGCGGACTGAGCGTGCGCTGTATTTCATAGTATTTAATTGGGCACAAGTCAGGAACGATATTGTTTGTGGATGGGTGTAAAAGCCATAAGAGAGAAAAAAAACATTAAACACCCCGGCGCCCGATGCTATGTAGTCACAACGTATTTTAAGCTCCAGTGTGGAAGATTTTTGAAGCTACCAAGGCATGGTATTTTGACCAACAGACCCGACTGTTGACTAGATATAATAATAATAACCAGGACCTCACGCCGCGGACATATGTACTGTTTATTAAATAGTTACTTGCAAACTACGAGCAAAACATATATATGGCAAAAATAAAATGAAATGAAGTAAAATTTGCATTAGACAGTTCGGTTTATACTCCTTTGTGAGAGACTGGTGCCTGTAATAGGATACCCTGTTTTACAGGTAAGTAATGAAATATACAAGTAATGAACATATATCAATTGAATTTCGAAAAAAATTGTAAGTAACTTTATGCTTATTTTTCATTTATCAGTTAAGGAATCAACTAATATTTTTGGTACATGATCAGGTAGGCTTCTCTCTTAAGTAGTAATAGCCTTACCACAATATAAATAAAGTTGAAAATAGTATGCATTTCTTTGCACTATATTACAAGAACACAATCTGACATCTTACTTGCATCATTGGAACTTGTAAGTCATTTTGTATTGTTGGTAGCGTTGTGTATGTACGTGTGTGTTCTGACCATTTCTAAGATACTGCTTTACACAACTTCTTGTCAAATATATATGTTACAATAAGCTGTTAAAAATATATTAAATTCCTCATTTACCCCCAAAAATATACCTAAATATCTAATGATAGTGAATGGTACAATCACATTTGTGATTCCTAAATCTATATCTAGCTTGTTTAAATTAAAAAAAGCTAAATTAAAAGCATTTAAGTAGATTATCATATCATATCATATTGTATATAAGACGTCGTTGTTGTCACCTTAGTAGTATAAAGGCACACACAAGGGAGTCGAGAGCTATATAGAGGGGTCATAAGAGGGCGTCATGCCGTTTCCCGTCACGGCAAACGAGTCGGTTTTGTCACGGGCGCCTATAGCAGTCCCCTTATTCAGCTAATATAGACTTCTTCGACGAGTCGCTTCACGGAGGCCTCGGGGAGCTTACCTCTCACATGATTCGTGTTATTAGCGTAGTAAGCGATAGAGATAGAGCATAGAGGCTGCGACGAAACATCCACGAGATAGTGTCATTATCCTTCCAGAATTGAGCTATTTCTCATCAAAAATAAGCGAAGCAAGTAGAGCATACCGCGCACCGTTTGCAGCTATTTTACATGTGCGCGGACTATAGCTGCCCGCCCTACGTATCGGTAGGTAGGGCAGTCGAAATAGGTTTCCAACAGCGACGCTGAATACATTTTGCGAAACTCGTGTGTTGCCTCGAAATAGGAACGCTTTCGATTTCTTTGGCATGATTCCGTTTAAATCACGTTCGATTTTTCCTCCAGCAAAGGTTAATGGTTTACCGTGTTCGATGTAAGGTTAGCTTGGAATATGCAATTAAAATATGCTTAGAGAATCTTTTTTTGTATATAATACTTTTTTCATTTTAAATGTTATAACCATGACCATGTTTGTATATTGTTTGTCTTGGAATTATATATGTATATTGTATTATATAATTCCTAAAAGCTAACTTAGATGTTCTATTCTTGGTTAGTCATGAAATTTGGGTGGTATTGAACGTGCAATTAAAATCAACAAATGGTTTACGAAAAATTAAACCGTCAGATACACTAGTCGAACTGTAGTAACTAGGTATTATTGAAAAATCATAAAAAGGAAGAGATAGTATGATACTGTCAAAAGTGATTCAAATCTGTATCTGATTGGTTACTAAAGTCAGTACCTTTTTATTTTATAGGCACTTAGGTTTTTTACAATGTATAATCGGCTTGTTTTGAAGTCGGTAACGGAAAGGTACTAAAATACGTTTGTTAAGAGGTTCTGTGTTGTTTGCTTATTGATATGTCTGTTACCATTTTCCCTTAAAGTAATCGTCCGGTTTTAATGTTATTCTTATAATATGCATCAGTGTAGAAATATCAGCAAATTTGTAGGAATATTATACATCAAATATATAATCATAAAAAAAATTAAATACAGTTTCTTTTCGTAAAGTCGAATTAAACTTACTCCATTGTTTGAAGACATTTAATACAAATAACTTTTAGAAACATAAAACAAAACGATTTAAAGAAACCTTCTTCTTACTTTTATTTACAATTATTTTAAAATTAATTCAATATCAAAAAGTAAATGTAATTTATATTAAACTAGGTGTAATGCTTTAAGAAGTATCAACCTTACAATAAATGAACCTGATTCTAAGTGCGGCCACGGCAATCTATGGTATACACAGGGCTTCTTAAGGTATACTTTGCATCACGATTACACTGTGACATAGCTGCGAATATCATAAGATTTTATTTGTAATTAAAGTACTTACATATAATTTTATTTTAAATTAGCTGTCCTTCTTAGTTTCACCCGCCTTCCCGAGGGATGTCACACATTCTCTATCTAATTCATAAGCTATCTTTGTGTCAAGTTTCATCCAAAACAAACATCCATACATACATATATATTATCTATATTATACAAAACTACCCGTAAAGCCGAAAGGAGGTTAAATGGGGCCTTATAACGAGTCCATTCACAATATTTAAGAACCGTAGTAACGCTGTATAACATACCCCAAAAAAATAAAAAATCTGATTTTTATGAATGAAACATAGAAAAACTATTAAAGTGACAATTATTAGATAAAATAGGTACGTAGGCCTTTCTGTTAAATAATCTGGTTCTCTGACATGACTGCTTACTAGAGTTGTTGGCTTTGATGATTAATAATATTTTTGGGGTATTTTGTATCATTCTGTATATCTATTACTAGGCAATAGGACTAGTTACCTAATATATCATATTTTAAATAGGTTAACATCATAATTAGATTTAACAGTAACTTTTTGACCTTAGCTTACCTTAGTTTATATTCGTAAATCCTAAATATTTATGACATAGAATCTTAAAGTAAAGTACTAACTAATGAGCTAAAGAACTAAAATTGAACTATGGAGTTTGAGTCAGTCATCTTCGTATACAGAAAGATAAACAAACAAAACGGTTACACGGTCATGGCTATATCTAACCTCTATATATATGTATGCATCGCGAACACGATCCCGTATAAAAATAACTGAATGAAATGACGTCACCGTCCCAAATGAGTACTAACCCGGCCCCAACTAATAAGTGGGGTGATGTTACAACTGTATATAGTTTTCTCGATCCTTTGTTCCATAAAAAAAGCTCTTGTCATCGTTTTCTCGTAACCCTATGTTCGAATTTCATTGGTAACCTATTATTTTTGTAAACAGTTGATTAATTAATCTATACTAATATTATAAAGAGGAAGGATTTGTATGTAAGTATGTTTGTTACTCTTCCACGCAAAAACTATTACACGGATATGGATGAAACTTGGCACATAGATAGAGCATTATATATAATTATAAAAATACATTAATTTATTTAAGTAAATTACAACCACAATTAACATAAATCACAAATAAAATCAGAGGATTGTACCTACACTATAATATTAAAGGCGTATCTAAGGCACTGTTACCAACATGACTTTCGGAACTATGCCGGATGAAAGGACAAATTAATATTAATATACATTTTATTAATTTTTTTTATACCACTTGGGCCGATAAACTAGCACGTTCCACCTTATAGTAAGTGGTCACCCACGCCTTTGAACTTTTGCAACACCAGAGCATCGGCAATGCGTTGTCGACCCTGAGACGTGAAGTTCTTAAGTCGCATGTGCCTTTAATATCACCGGCTCCCTTACCTTTCTAACCGGGTAAGAGTAAATGGGTAAGGTGGTAGTACTTCCCCGGACGAATTCAGCACGAAGAGATCTACTACTCAAAAATCTGTCTATTTAATAAAAGAAACTGAATATCTAACGAGTAAACAGTATCACTAATTTAACTTAAAATACTTTAATAATTGCAGCTCCAAGTTCATAAAAAATAATTCAGCGAAGGACACCTTTGCGTGAAGGTTTGATAATTTTATTACTTCTCATCTTGTTCAGAAGAAATTGTGAAGATTTCTTGCCATGTGTACTCCCAGACCAGAGAAGTGGTGACACATGGTAAAGGTTGTAGTCACACAAAATCTTGAAAATAGCTACCATGTTTAATTATCACCTGAGAACTATAGATGTTTTCCAGACGAAGACATTGTGTTTTTTAAGAGTTCTGTGCTCATACATTGTCATAGATGTGTCATTCTGCAGAAAAGCTTTCTATGCGTAATTTTCATTTTGAGTTTTAGAGACTCTCTTGCAGATATGTATAAAAAGCATTAAAATTTAAATATTATTGTAATAATTTAACGGAAATGTACAATAATTTCCTTAAAATAAAACACTTATATAATTATTACGAGAAATAAACACAAGCTCGATGTACCTGTTACTCGTCTTCTATAGTAAAAAATATTATAAAGAGGAAAGATTTGCATGTAAGTAAGTTTGTTACTCTTTCACGCAAAAACTACTAAACGGATATGGATGAAACTTGGCACATAGATAGAGCATATCCGGGAATAACATATAGGCTACTTTTTATCCTGGGAAAATGTGATATCCCTCGGGCACGCGGGTAAAACCGCGGGGTCGGTAGTCGAAGTATAAAGAAATAAGGGGCAATGTATACGTTTCTTTAATAAACAACTTATAGTCATGCAAGTTTTATTCGTGCATACATAAAAAAACAGGCAGTTAGGAACACTTTATATCAAAAGAGATTTTTTAATATATATGATTATTTTGAGAATAATAACCCTTAACAATAGCTATCTATATACCAACTAGCTTGCCCCCGCGGTTTCACGTGTTCTCGAAGGGTGTTACTTATCCTATATGCTATTCCAGGCAGATTATAGTCTGGAATTTCTGAGGAAAATTTCATTTATATCCCTTCAGCCGTACCTTTGGCATTTATAATAGTAGAAAGATTTTTATTGTAAAACGAGCTGTCCCCCGCGGTTTTACTCGCGTTCCCGAGGAATATCACATTTTCCCGGGATAAAAAGTAGCCTATATGTTATTCCTGGATAGCTCTATCTATGTGCCAAGTTTCATCCATATCCGTTTATTAGTTTTTGTGTGAAAGAGTAACAAACATACTTACATCCAAATCTTTCCTCTTTATAATATTAGTATAGATTACTTATTATTTATTGCAATATTTATAATATTTAAAAAAACATGTAAAGATGATTCATAAGAGCTTGAAGTCGTAGAATAAAATATTTCTATTAAAAATATAGCTATATAAAAAAATGACAATCTAATAGGTTGGGGAAAAAGTTCTTTCGCATTTTTTAAGAAAATTCAAAACATTTTTAATATAGTTTATTTACATTTAACTAAAGTATGTAGGTACCATTTTGTTCGATAACTTTTTGCCATCTTGTAGGTAGGGACATGATCCCATTGCTATAGAAATTTTGGGACTTCTGATCAAAATACTGCGACAAGTGGTTTTGACAGTCCTCTCGTGATGTTAACCTGACACTGCCCAAAGAATTCTGAGGAGACCGAAACAGGTGGAAATCTGAAGGTGCAAGGTCAGGACTATACGGCGGATGCATTAATACCTCCCAGCCAAACTCTCTTAATTTTTGCTGAGTGGCTAAAGATGTGTAAGGTCTAGCGTTATCATGATGAAAAACGACACCCCTTCTGTTGATTAATTCCTGCCGCTTTCTCTCAACTTCTTGCTTTAATCTCATCAGTTGTTCGCAGTAGAGTTCAGAATCGATGGTCCTGCCTGGTGGTAACAGCTCATAATGAATAATGCCCCTCCAATCCCACCACACACACAGCACCACCTTGTTGCGAGTTAACCCGGGTTTCGCCACAGTCTGTGAAGCCTGACCGGCCTTTGACCACGACCTTTTTCGCACGTTCTTGTCGTCATCAATCACTTTTCATCACCAGTTATCAGCTTCTTCAAAAATGGTTCGGTTTCATGACGTCGTAATAAAGAATCACAAATGAGTACACGGTTCATTAGGTTTCTTTCAGTGAGCTCGTAAGGTACCCAAATATCTAGCTTTTTTGTGTACCCAGTTTTTATCATTAATTAAAATTTTAAAATGAATCTAATTTCTTCATTAGATTCACTCATCTTGGCGGTACGAAAAACAAATGCAAATCACACATTTTCCTAATTTGAATTTGGAATTATGTTCTTTAAAATTTAAACTTTCAATGATACCAAAACCAGCCAGATACAAATAGTATAGCCAAAGAAATTTTATTAGAAGTTCATACATACTATAATGCGAAAAGACTTTTTCCCCAACATGTACAAAACATAAATTTAGACACGAAGCTGTAATTTAGAGATGTGTGTATTTTTGGGCTTATTATTTCTATTAGTCTTGACCGATTGCAAAATTTTTTATTTAGGCTCATTTAAAATCTGACCGTGGACTGTGTGAAGGTGTTTCTCAATGGAAACGCGGAGTTGTAATATTTATTTCAATAAAACACTTGACAGCCAGCACCCGTCAAAAGACCTATATTTATATAGTTTTTTTAATACTATAGTCAACTTGCTACGCGGCTACGTACTATTCACAACACAATTGTTAGAAATAATTTTCGACCCAAACATGTCATTAAATCACGATTTAATGGCTTTCCGAAATTTTAATTAGTGAATCTACATGACCATATTTTAAGAACAAAAAAAAAACAATTCCTCGGGGATAAAGATTAACATAATATGTGTGAATGTGAAGTCCCTATCTCATTTCGTTAAGAAGACAGGCATTCGGGGAGACAGCAGCATTAACAAAGGGTTTCAGAACGTTGGGTACGGAACTCTAATAAACAAACGTCATTGTTGTGGGAACCACTATTATAGACGATAGCGCACTCTGTAGACATTATCATATTCTGTGGTACTAGGGCTTGCCTCTTCTCTGGTCTAATTGCATTTTTTTTGCAAATGAAAGGGACTTTTAAACTACCTATAGTACTATATCGCTGAGAAGTATAAGGAGGCGTCGCAATAAACAGCGACGGGGCCGGGCGTGCGTTCCGAAAGGCAAATCTGTAAATTCAATTAAGGTTCGAGCATTTTTCGGACACAGGCGTCCGGAGCGAGCCGGCCAGCCCTTCCGCCGCGGGCTTTCGCCCCCGCATTGGAAAATTTTCTCTCGAAAATTGAAGATATTTCGTGCCTTCTCCCTGGGGGCGACTCGTTTCTCGACACTTATGGTCGCCGTCCTCCGGGTGTGCAGGAGGCTTTTTACATAAAGTCCACACGTATAGGTATCGATCGAGGGCGGCCGGACAGGGTGTACGCAGATGACGGCCCCCGGCGCCCCCTCGTGCCCCCTCCTTCCCCCTTTCATTATGTAAGTGCGTAACGCGTGCTCGCGCGGACCTGATTAGGGGCCTCTTTTTTAACTGACCCCCTCACTTGGTACGATTAAACTTAATTTGAGAGTGTCCTGTGAGAGGCGATTAAGTTTCACTAACTATGCTAAGGCCTGAAATATTGCCAGCAATTTTCTTCTTGGCATCTTTAGATAAATTGCTCTGAATATTAGGAAACGTGGCATGTGACTCGCTTCGGTTGCTCAATCACTTTCTCAATACTGCAGATCTCTGACATTAATCTCCCAGCTATATTTTTGGACTATTAATACAAAAAAAATGTAATTAAAGTTTACTTTGTCAAAGGGTGCTTAAATAAGTCTGTGAAGGTTGAGTACCTTTATTCACAACGTTGAAATCATTATTTATATCCCTGAGCCATCGCTACTCTTTAATTTTGTTCAAATATAATATGATTCAAGCAATTACTAACAACATATTTCAAAGTCACTTTTTTCCTGCTACAGTTTGCATATAGTACGAATCGTATCTTATTTTGTACCAGATACAAAACTACTTTATTTTGTAATTATACATTTTGCAAGTTAATAATTAATGCGAGCTATATTCAATTTTCAGTAGCTCCGTCTTCCGAGGGATAGATCTAATCACTAGCGCTAAAAGGGGTTGTCGTAGTTCAAGCTTGCGCACTATTACAACTAACATTCCCTGATCGTGTACCTACACCAAAAAAATGTTTCTTACTCAATAATATATGGAAATCCCGTGGTAAATATGTTGGCCTGATAACCAATCCCACATTGTGGTAAGTATTGTGGTGGGCCTCAATCCTAAAATCGAAGACTCCCAAACACATATCCGATAATGATGACTATCACCTGTTACATCAAATTATCATAATCATCAAGCCATACCCTTTACATCTGAACAGGCAATAAACCGTCAGTAACTAGAACAAGTCTATAAAAATAATCCTCTACCCTTTCTTTGTCCCCGTTAAATTTACCTGTAGGTACCTACTCGGAATCTGGCGAAAGTGATCTCCGTGAGTTTGGCACAACTCCCAACAGAGCATAATTTCCACTGGACGATTCTTAAAAGCGTCCGAAACTTCTTAGAAAAGATGAAAAGGGGTATATCTGCATAAAGTATTCTGAAAGACGTATTGTACAAGAAAAGCAAAGCCTTGTTTTAAACGGGACGGGCTTATATCGAACTTTTCCAATGATCGGACAAGGAGGAATTTTTCAATATAGATGTTTGGCGCATTTTCTATCATTTATATTTTAGTATTGCGGACAGCGAAAGCGCTGGAGTTGACTGTTCGATCTTGGTATGGGTTTTAATAACATAATGAATTCAATTGGTTCTTGTTTTAATACGAAAATATAGTTGGTATTAGTCTTAAAAACAGCTCAGAGATAGTCTAGGGGTTGACTTATGCCGGGTTACTATATACGATCCCGATCTAAAATCGCAAGATTGAAGTAGAATTTTGACATTACGTGTATTAAAATTACTGTCAAAAGGTTCACCAATCCTTGGATTTTCGATCGGGATAGTATATACCCGGCATTAGTGATCAATTACCAAATTGCCAATGTCAAAAAATTCAACCTAAAGAAAAAATATTAGTTTAACTATGCAGATATTCAATTTCAACCATTAGACTAAGCAATATTAATTAATTAACCTTTTGCAGGTATATACTGAGATATATCTATTTAAATTGAATTACAAACAAAAAAAAAATATTACCCACGTTTTATTGCTTACAAACAGGCTATAAAAGGGAAAGGGCGACTAATATTTATTTATTTATAAGTACGTTACCTATATCTAGTCACTAGTAAGTGCTATAAAATACTTGATGTAGCTAAATTAAAGACAATCGGAAAAACTTACACATCAAAACGTATACCCCATTTGACTTCTCTACTACTTTCGCTGTCCACCCCACCTCCCGTACCCGGGATATAGCAATATATATAGCTCCTACAGACTCGGTCTGTGGGCTCGGACGAATTAAACTTTAATTTTATTTATTACATAGCAAACTTTGTTTTTAAATGATACTTGATTCGTTGTCATTATCTGGTTACAAATCTACTTTAGTACATAATTATTGAAATAAAACTTCTTTATCGACGTATGACAGAATTTTTTTAGCAATGTAACAAAACATCGTCACGATTATCGGTTACGCGCCATGTTGTATTTTATCAAAGTTCAGTAGTGACGTAAAGAATAATATATTAGTTTGAGAGTGATAAAATAAAAAGACTTATTCAAATTCAAGTGAATTTATATTATAGTAAACGTGATAGTGATTATAATATTTATTATATACGTAGGTTCCACCGTGGTTATAGTAAATAATTGATATTATTTAACAATAGAACATGGTACCTCAGAATAAAGCTTTTTATGACCTAAGTTTGTTGATTATATTTATGAAAATAATTTTAGTTGGACAAACTTTCCTCAGAAAATGCCTTCATCAGAATTTCCATGTAAAACACTCCATGCGTCAAAGAATCCATGTATTCCATTTTGAAAAAATGATTTGGATGCATTTACGTTAATTATTTAATATTCTTAGTAAATGTTTAAACATGCAAAAAGATAGAATTCTTATTATTCTAATTAAATATCCATTATTCTCTACACATGGCTACCTGATCCCAAATTAAGCAAAGTGTACTGCTTGTTCATGACATGTTCCTGCATACAATATTTTGTCCTGGGATGGGAATCGAACGCACGACCTGCGGCTTGGCAGTTAGGGTCTCTAACCACCAAGCCGACAGGCCCGTCCATTCATTAATTGATTTTAAAAATTAAACTATTTACATTATGTTGTCGAGATCTAAAAAGGCCGTAAAGACAGCTAAGAATGTCGTGGAAAAATCAACTTTATTGTTTTAAAGTTAAGGTTCATCAATTGATGCAATAGTTAAGTATCTAATAATGATACTGATAAACTCTATAATAATAATAAATAAATAAATATCCTGGAACATTCTTTACACACGGCCCTCTGATCCTGAACTAAGGTGAGCTTGTACTATGGAAACCAGATAACTGATATACTACATATACTACTTTTAAATACATACTTATATAGATATTAACATCCAGACACAGACATGTTCATGCACACAAATGTTTGTCCTGGGTGGGAATCGAACTCAAGACCTGTGGCTTGGCAGTCAGCGTCTCTAACCCCACCCACAAGTTCTTTCCGAGTTTATTTAAGGTCATACGTAGGATTGACAGGCTGATTCATCAGGGCTCTGAACAAAGGCTAGAATAGTGTAGTAGTTAAGAAATGGAGAACAAGTAAGCACTAAAAATGATATTAGGAAAGCCTAAGGAACTTGAGATTGAAAGTTTTATGATATTGCGTTTTTGAAGTCAAAATCAATTGTCGAAATGGTGTTTGGACTTTTATTTTCAACTAGCTGACCCGGCAAACGTTGTTTCACCATATTTATTTTCTTATATACTATACATGAAAATTTATCGTACTACAATTATTATATTCGATAGCTGACCCGACAGTCGTTGTCCTGTTTAAACTATGAATATTGAATTCAAAATGGTATGATTAGTTATAAGAAATCCAAAAACATAGTATTTATGAATGTAGTGCTTTAAGATACACAACAATTGAACTTTTAATATGAGTCGTGATTGCTCTGAACTAACTGTGATGAACACACACATCTCAAAAACTAAATGTAAAAAAAATCATAAATATTCCGAATGATTCGACTGTGAAATGTGCACTAAGTAATGATAAATTGATTATTTTATCAATTTAATTCCGACCCATGCCTCTGCTTTAAACTATATTTTCAAACGACTGACATTTATGTCAAACGCCATATGGTAACATTAGAAAAGTTTATATTGTCAAAAGCTGGAAGGTTACATTAGGAAAGTTAATATGGTCGTTATGTTTTGTTTGTTGTATGAAATAGGGATTCATTTTTATTTATATATATAGATTAGAGACACACCGATTCTTGAATTTTTTTCCAAAAGGGGTTTGGATTTTGAATAGGAGTACCGTTCGATTAACCCTTTCGCGGGCAATACTAATTACACCTCCGATTCTGATTTTATTTATTCAAAACATTGTGAAATAACAATTTTAAAACAATACTTATCAATTTGTCCCACTTCCTTACGCCCCCCTTTTTATGGGCTACGGCAATCTCTGCCAATGCCCGTTTGTAACTTCTTATTTGGCAAAGTAATTGCCAATGCCCATTTTGAATTACATATTATAATATGATTACAATCTCAGATCTTAAACTATATCTAAAAAGAATCTAAAAGTGGTTTGGCAATAATTTTGCCAATGCTCGCGAAAGGGTTAATTTAGGATAACGAAAAAAGTGTGTTTCGGGAAAATGCTACAAATTTAAAAAAAATATTTCCTCCCAAAGTGGTAAAACATTGGAAAGAAAATCTTCTATATTGATGATGAAATCTATATTTATAAAAATGAATGTTTGTCTGTATGTCCTTGATAAAATCGTTAGCTATGCAACTATGCAACTATGATTTTAATGCAGTTTTAAGCAATAGATAGGGTAATTCAAGAGGAAGGTTTATAACCAGGATTGAAACCGGGCAAAGCCGCAGGGCGCAGCTAGTGTTAAATAAATAACAGGGCGATGATGTTTTTATGGAGAAAAGTATTAGGTATTTTGACAGATTAGTCTAAAGCTAGATATAAATATTCTTTAAAATAACATTTTGATGTCTAACTTTATATCCTGGAAACGCGGTAAAACTCTAAAATAATTCACTTCTAAACACACATAAACAACTTCAGAAAACCTTTAGTCGCCGGCAACAACAACAAGACTGGAAAGTTAAGCTACGAGAATGCATCTATATTAATAAAATAATTCAGATTTAAAAAATAAAAGGTCACAAAGTTTTTTTATATTTTAAATGAATGATTAATAACAATCAAGGAGCTCCTTCTTCGGCCTATTCTTCACTTACCATCACGTGACATTGAGGTCAAACGTATCTCGTCATTAATTAAAAAAATGTACAAAAGCAAAACTATCTTCAGGCTATTATTTATGGTAGATATGTATAATAAAACTTATAAGTTAGAACGCATCTTGAACAACTAGCGCCATCTTGCGTGGGATACAAGAACTAACTCAGTCTTCTACGTAGCACCTCAACGAAGTTAAAAGGGTCAAATAGTAATAGAGGGACAAAGCGTACTTTAGTTACTTATGCGAATCATAGAGGGCGTCAGGAACTAGTTTTTCTTATAAATAGCAAATTGTCAAAAGCTTTATTCTATACTAGCTGTCCCCCGCGGTTTTACCCGCGTTCCCGTGGGATGTCACATGTATTATACATAAAAACCTTCCTCTTTAATCACTCTATCTATTAAAAAAAACCGCATCAAAATCCGTTGCGTAGTGTTAAAGATTTAAGCATACATAGGGATATAGGGACAGAGAAAGCGAATTTGTTTTATACTATGTAGTGATTACGGTATATAAATACCATTTTCAAAAAGAATCGATTTCTAGTTTGATCTGGAAATCGAATATAACTAACTTATTACAAATTAAGTGCAAATACTGAAATAAGAAGAAAATGTATTGTTATTCAATTAGGCTTTTAAGAGAAATTGTAAATGATCTACCTATAATACTGTTCCGGAAGGTTGTGTTTTACTGCGAGTTGCCGAAGAGAGTCGAGCTTACATGTGTTACATAACATTAATTTAGTCTTAATGACAATATGTTATATGTTATAGCAGAAAAGATATATTAATAAAAAAATAAATCAAATGTAATAGAAAACCACAAACTAAAGCAGACCAGCCCCCACAAGCAACACCTGCTCACAAGTATGACGCATGTGGCAGCCATCGCCCTCCTCGCCATATTGTAAGGAAGTGAGCGACCCGCCACACGACGCGCGACCCCGCCGCAAACAAATGGCTTAAAACGAGCATGACTAACTAAAGTTTAAATTATCTTATTTTACTATTAATAAGCAGTTTTTTTAAAAAAACCTCATCTATATTTTCAAACCCTAATCGATACAAGAATATTATATCCCACCAAAGATATAAATATGAAAGAAAACCAAGTCCGTAATACATGAACTCGCAAGATAAGTATTCGGTTAATGGCTAATAAAAGATGTGAGATCTAACTGCACACCAAGTTTCCCTAATCGTAGCTCCTGTCAGGTATAACGTTCTTCAGAAGCTTTTAAAGATGTTATGTTCTTTGTTACTCAATAGTGGGACTTGGCAAAGTTTTTACTATATCATAATTTTTGTACAAATACCGATATTACGTTCACCAACCAGCTATGAGATTCTGGCATCAAACTCGGCGATGAATTTACGCAGTGACAAGAGAGACAGGGAATGCCGTCTCTCTTGTGACCCCGCAAAAAAGGCGAGAGGTTCGGTATCCGCGTGTTCATGTGAAAGATTACTCGGTGAGTTTTGCTTTGTAAAGAGCACTACTGTTCTCGGTTAATGGGCGCACACTCGTCCATTAATGAAAATATAATACAAAGTTATTTAATTCATAAGTTCAATACAACCAATACAAACTCAAACCCAAAAAAACTCCTCACTAAAGTGAACAAACAAGCATGCCCCATATTCTTAGATTTATACAGCTTTCATGCTTAAATTTTTTATCAAATTCTTCTGAATCAGCTTTAATTATATTAAAGTAATACCTACTTAGGCTTTAACTCTGTGAATTGTCTATAAACATGCCAAGATAAAAATGTTCTAAGTTTATTGATTATTATTTAAGTCTTTGTCTTGTTTTTGTGTACAATGTTAGATAATTACCAATTTTGTGCCAATTCAGAGGGCAGTTTACATCATTCAACGCGTCCAACAACTTCATAATTCGAGTCATCTAAGGCGAGATGCTTTCTGCCAAAATATGAAAGATAGGAATATGCATTTTTTATACCTGATTCTGAGGACAGTTGTCGTGCATCGATAGGGTGGAGTGTTCATCAACCACAAGTTGGGACTTTATAAACTAAAGTTGTAGGCACTTTAATCAATCCCAATCCCCTGGCCTGCCCGTTCACCGGATTTGAAACCCATCGCTTTTTTATCTGAGGGTATAACAAAAAGGTACTGTATAGACGCGAAATGAACTCCGAAGCAGAGCTGCAACTAAAACTAAATGCTGGTACAATAATCATTAGAGGAAATTAAAGTGCTTTTAGTACCCTGAAACTATTATTTTTTTGTTTTGATGTTGGAGGGCAACATTAATTGTAAAATTGTTTTAATTCATTAATATAAATATTTAATTTTATATAAATTATTCATAAACTTGGTCTATTTTTACCTCGGTAGGCCATTTAATTAAGCTAATTAAATCGCCACTTACTGATAAACCCCTTGAGGTTTGCGTTATGTGACTACATGTACGTTTTAGTGCTTTGTACAGTATATTAAATAAACCAGTAAAATAAAAAAAAAAATTATATAAAAAAAATATTATAGCCTATTAAGTAACACTTTTATTAATGTTATTATACAAGCTTATTTCCCCATCATTTTCGAATATTCCATTCCTGGGAGATTCAATGAAACTTTTTTGTTAATTTTTAACTCACAGTTGGAAATTAAACTCTGACTTCGAACGTAAATGATTGACTTTTGATTAAATTTAATGTCGAAGCTGATTATTTTATGCATGTTCTTTGATGAACTTATGAGAATATTGTTGCAAGAAAACCCGATGAAACTCGGTAGATGGTAAAAAATCTTTTACTATGGAAACCAGATAACTGATATACGACATTTGCTGCTTTTTTAAAACTTATTACATACTTAGATAGACGTTTATACCCAGACACAGAAAAAACAGACATGTTCATGTACACAAATGTCTGTCTCAGGTGGTAATTGAACCTACGACCTGCGGCGTGATAGTCAGGGCTGCTAACCATCATGCCACCTTTAAATTTTGCAGAAAAGGGAACAGACTAACTTCACTTGTTAGAATATTTGGGATAAGACTTCCAAAACTAAATTTTGGAACAGTCCCTTACTATCGAAATTGATTCTTTAGCGAAGATCGACTTACTTTCGAGTATTATAAGCGTTGAGAGTATCCGGCTGCTTACTTCATCATCAATTGATATTTGTTATGCGTTTGAATATTACTGTAATTACTTTCCTGCCACAATCCTATTTGAAAAGGAGTTGCTATTGTTTTTATTACACATATCAAGATAAAAAAAAAAATTATATTTATGTCATATTTTTGGTATGAAGAGTAATAAGAACAACTCAAGGGAAATAGCGCAGTCGGCGTCAAATTTCATAATGTTCCGCCGTGCTATTCACAAACCGAAACTCAAACGAGTTGACTCGGGTCGCGACCGCGACCGTACCAAAGCCTACCGCTGGGCCTAAAACGGCACCGTTGCCGCCGCCGTCATCACAGCGTCCGCTCCTCAAGCAGACGCCCCGCGCCGCAAACAATATCCAACCCGCACAGAAGGTAGCCCCTGGTTCAGGCCTCCTCACTGTGTGCCGGCTCGCGCAAGCAATCGACTACGAACGAGTCGACGAATTCGCAGGCCAAATCGAGGCCAACATCGGTGATCTCTTCGCTCTCGCGGGAATCATCCACCAATATAAGGACGTACTCGACGCCCTTAAAAACTTCTCAATAAATTAAATGGCTACCACGCCGCTATGCAGAATCAAACCCCGATCTCTCAAGTTAGGTTACTTCAATGCCAACGGCATTAGAGATCAACGCGATGAGATCGCAAAATTCTTGCGTGATCACCAACTTGACCTCCTACTAGTGCAGGAGACATTCCTCAAACCCTTTCATAGGGATCCCAGAATTGCAAACTACAACATAGTGCGCAACGATAGGATCAACTCAGCGCTCGGAGGGACGCTGATCTATTACAACAAGTCCCTGCACTGTTCCCCCCTGGATCCGCCTTCCGACCTCAAGTACATCGAAGCGTCAGTATGTAGGCTCGCCATGACCGGACACGAGTCCATAGTGCTTATATCAGCCTATCTCTCGCCAACCTCGACCGAAACAAACCCTAGGACGTTGCTAAAAAGCGACGTAGAATCCCTGATGCAAATGGGTCACTCTGTCATTCTGGCAGGGGATCTAAATGCTAAAAACACCCTCTGGGATTGCGTAACAACCAATACCCGGGGGAAAATATTAGAGTCCCTTCTGGACGCACTAAACATAGACCTAATCTCACCCTTAGAGCCGACCCACTTCCCGGGCGTAGTGTCTCACCGCCCGGATATACTCGACGTGGCGCTGCTACGGAACGTAAGCCTCCGCTTGCATTGCGTATCGGTGCTACACGAGCTTACCTCTGATCACAGACCAGTCATATTAGAATTCGCTTCACGAACAGACCCCCACACAGACCCAAGTCGCACAGCGACTAAAAACATTATCAATTGGGACAGACTTGGCGAACGCCTTAAATCTGCCACCAATTCCGTTCACCTCGATAGTATACCCGACACTATAACCACCGCGGTCGACGTGTCTGTGGCTATCGACTCCCTAACCAACCACGTACAATCGACCGTTGTCGATTGCTCTCGGACAGTGCCGGATACGGGTGACCGTAAATGGCAATTGCCCGAAGATATACGTGCATTGATCAGGGAGAAGAACGCCATAACACGATATCACGACAAAAAACCATACGACCACATACGCGCTCGCATGCGTTATTTACAGCGGGCCATTAAGGTCCGCGTAAAGGAGGCACGCAACGCTCAATGGGAACGTACTATCGAGGAGATCGAACCCTCTCATACTGCATTTTGGCAACTCTCCCGTAAATTCACTAAAGATACGGTAGCTCCCATGCCCCCCCTTAACAGACCTAACCTCCCACCCGCTTTCGAGGATAGCGAAAAGTCCGAATGCCTAGCCGACAGCCTGGCGCTTCAATGTACACCCAGCTCCCTTCATGTTGACCCGAGTCACGTGGAGGCAGTCGTTTCCGAAGTGGAACGGAGAAGTTCTCTCCCGTTACCATCTTCTCCTCCCTCCATCGCCCCGACCCCCCCCAGCCCCACTGCAACTGAGGAAGTGGAGGACCCCATCCCCCTAGTTACACCTGACGAGGTAAAGTCTATCATCAGGAATCTACATCCGAGGAAAGCTCCAGGCTCGGATCGTATCACAAATCGAGTAGTTAAACTCTTCCCCCCGACCCTTATCACCCTTCTGGTGGCCATCTACAACGCCGCCTTGGCGTGTAACTACTTTCCGCAACAGTGGAAGGAGGCGCACGTCATTGGCATTTTCAAACCCGGCAAACCTAGATCCGAGCCCACCAGTTATCGTCCCATAAGTCTACTCAATGTCATGGGTAAGATTTATGAGAGACTCATTTATATTCGATTAAAAGCATATGCCGATGCTAATAAACTCATTCCCGACGAGCAGTTTGGTTTTCGAACCAAACACTCGTGTGTTCAACAAGTCCATAGAATCGTTGAACACATCTCTAGTAACTTCCAATCCGGTGCACTGACGGGCGCGCTCTTCTTCGACGTGGCGAAAGCGTTCGACAAAGTGTGGCACGACGGCTTAATTTATAAGCTTTACACTATGGGTGTGCCACCGAGGCTCGTTGCCATCTTACGAGACTACCTGTCGAATCGCTACTTTCGCTACCGAGTCGAAGGGCGCGTACTTTCATCGCCTCATCCCATTCGCGCCGGAGTCCCGCAGGGCTCGGTGTTGTCTCCCCTGTTATTCTCGCTCTTCACGAGTGACATGCCCAGGACCAGAGACACACACTTGGCCCTGTTTGCGGATGACACGGCAATCTACTCCTCAAGTAGAAGCGTTCCCCTCATTTTGAAACGTCTCCAATGCGCAGCCAACGCCCTAGGCGATTGGTTCCGCAAATGGAGAATCGAAATTAATCCCACTAAGAGTCAAGCCATTCTCTTTTTTAGAGCTTTTCGCGCAACTTACCGAGCTTTCCCCGACACATCCATCTCTATGTTTGGCGTGCCCATCCCTTGGGAGAGGCAAGCCAAATATTTAGGCGTCATTCTGGATGAGAGACTTTCCTTCGGCCCTCACATAGACACGGTGCGTAAGCGTGCCAACTTTGTGTTAGGCAGGCTTCACTTCCTCATCAACTCACGTTCTAAACTCGCCCTAAAAAGCAAGCTTAGACTGTATACCGCGTGTATACGGCCCATCATGACGTACGCGTGTGTAACTTTTGCACACGCCGCCCCCAAGCGGATCCATTCACTTCAAGTCCTCCAAAATAAATTCATGCGCAGAGCCACGGGCGCCCCGTGGTACATGCGAAATCTCCAACTCCACATGGATTTACGATTGCCGACCATCAGGCAATTCATCAAAGGGGCTTCTCGCCGCCATTTCGATTCTGCAATAAACCACAGTAATCCCCTAATAATAAAGGCCGCGTCCTACACTCCGTCCCGTATCAGTCGCGTTCGCAGACCGAGGCACGCCCTCGCCGAGTCTGACGACGAAATCACCAAAGCTCAAACAGCTGCAGCCGAATCTTCAGCTCGCGATACTACACACCCACAAGGCCATCAGCCTAGATACCGTCCTCGCCGGCGTGGACGTTAGCCGCGCTCCCTCTAAAAATTCATTGTTGTTGTTTTTTGTATTGAAATAAAGAACCACTAATAAATAAATCAGATAATGTAAAGTCTTTTGACCCCCCACGCAACGCCCTGAGCCCGAGGTCCGAGCCCCACAGGGGGCACCCTCAGTGTGCTTGTTGCTTAAAATCTAAATGTACTTTCGGCTGAGAGCCCCTAGCGCTCGCCGGAATTGTCCGCGTAAGGGTGTAAGAGCCATCTGAGGCAAACACCTTCGTCCCTTCAAAAAAAAAAAAAAAAAAAAAAAAAAAAAAAAAAAAAAAAAAAAAGGAGTTGACTCGGGCAAAAATGCGAGAGCGGACCTCTCATTCAATTACGGAGTTGCGAGAGAAACGAGAGAAAGTCGCTGCGTGAATACATCAAGTTTGATTGCATATCGTAGCAGAGCTGACTCTAACTTTATTTCATAAGTGTGCCAGCACAAACCTAAACAAGTTCAAAGTTTCGAAATGAAGTGTTTAAAGTGATTTTAGTCTGCGTTCCTGTGACAAACTCACAGGAACGCAGACTAAAATCACTAACTGAATAACGATTATAATATGCATTTCGGAGTGTATCTAAATAATTATGTCTCGTCCATCATACGTCGAGATGGAAAAGGAGGAAATAAAGGAGAATTGGAGTACTGGAGGAATACTGGGCATCGATTCTGTAAAGAAAATGACACTAGCTCGACGATGTTTCGTCGCGGACATTATGCTTTGTCTCTTTCACTAACTACGCAATCACGCGAGAGGTAAGCTCTCCGAGGTCTCCTTGTGCTGGCTCGCCGATGAAGCTTGTATTAGCTGAATAGGGGGGCTGCTCACCAGCTGATCAAATTAAAATGGGAAGAAGTAACCATTATACTAAATTCGTTGGATGTACCAACAAAAGATGCCTAATCATAGGCCAACGTAAGAGGACTACAGAGAACACTTGAGATAACGGAAACATTTCTACAAAGTGAACGAAAGCGTTGTGATTTTGTTGGGTAACACAATATCCTCCACTATTTGGCCATTTCTAAACTTTTATTAATAAGCTATTTTAAGTTTTGAAGTGACAAGAAAAATCCCCTAAAAAATTTTCAGTGGTGGAAAGAAACACTTCTACTTCACGCGCTGGTGGTGGTGATGTAAATAGTTTCCTATCCAAGAGTTAGATGAAAGGCTCATCTTTTTGATGAAAGGATCCACCATCACAGAAGGGTTCTTCGACTAACACATCATACAACCACTTCGACAAACAATAATTTTTCAAAATTTCTTCAGAATCCATTTCCACAGCCCGTGTGCCATAATAGCGATGAATTCGAAGTAATATCACAAGAAGTGACACTAAAAAATCTCACTCGAACTTAAACGTTTCGAAACGAAGTAACTATTTTCCTATCATGTAATTTGTCGTTTAGATTCGATTCTCCGACTCGATTCATAAATGTCATCGAGGATCGGAAGTAAGGATTTTTCGACCCTAGTAACGATAGAAGTTAGTTCCATTTAGAGCCACCGCACGAACGTGCGCTCGTGTCGAATTCAAGAGTACGGGCATTTGATTCATGTCCAATGCGATTGATTTAGACCCCAAACCTATCGATAGCAAGCCCCCAGGCAGGTCCTCCGTCCGACCGAGCTGAAATTTTGCCCACTCAATTGTCTTTGTTGACGATTAGCAAAGTAACGTCATTTTAAATCCAATATGGCGGACATGGAAGATGGTCATTTATTCATTCAAAATCCACCTCTATATCATAGAATAGTTTGCTTAGCAGTCAGTTTTATTTGTTTTATATGGATAAACTTTCTTCTCTTTCTAATTCTAGATGGCGTTAATATCAATAAATTTAAGAAACGTTTGTTATATCCAGTCATAGTATCTTAACGATATCTTTAGATATTATATTGACAATAGGTTTTAAAGATTTATCGGCGCGTTTCATTAAGTCGTCCGGTGCAGAGGGCTCGGTCGTATCTCGGCCAAAGAATAAGCCGGGCTTTACTAAGAAGCAACACAGCCAGCCTTCTGGGAACTTTAGCCTCCTGCTCTTATTATTTTGTATTTTTTAAATAAAGCTTATATTGTATTTTAAAAGATTCTCTTCGACGGACCCGTTGGCTTGGTGGTTGACCACATGGTCGTAGATTTGATACAAACATTTGCGTAAATGAACATGTCTGTTTGTTCTGTATCTGAAAGTAAATATCTTAATAAGGAATTTAGAAAAAATGTTATATAATATGTAGTATATCAGTTATCTGGTTAGAATAGAATTGGGATCTGATGGCCATGTGTAAAGAATGTTTCTGGATATATTGTATGTAAAGTTCTTATTTTATGATAAAAGTAGTGTAGTCGTAGATGGAAAGCGACAAATTGTTAGTCTAAACTCAATATCATATATACATATCAAAATGAATAATAATTTATATAAATAATAAAAAAAATATATCATCATAAAATTCACTAATAAACAAATCTGCACCCTATAGCTACAGCCATAAAGTAAATTTTTCTACGACAATTTTTAACGTCCAATCGGCCTTGGAAGATTGTTCACCTGACTATCCTTTCTAAAATAACAACAAAAATAAAATACCTAATATCCCTCGGCTTTTTAAAGAACCTAAAGTATGAAGCTGATGAATTTAAATGATGCAATAATAAAATGAAATAGTTATCAAACACACACACGCGCACACGCACGACCATACACTCATTCAAACACACACACATTAAACCAAATTTATTTTAGATTAATGAAAAAATTAAAAAAATTAAGTGCCTTAAAAGTAATATCAAAGAGTGCATGCTTTATCTGTCCCTACCTGGCAGTCATAAGCTTACCTAGTTTAGGCATTATGTGCTCAACTGTGCAACTACATATATAGAAACCTGGCACAATGAAGATTATGGTAATAGTTCCATATTGTATTTTTTTTATTCTACATTTGCCGACAAACAAGCACACGGTCCACATGATTAATGAAATGAAATGAAATGAAATGAAATGAAATATTTTATTCAAATAGGCCTTCACAGGCACTTATGAAAGGTCAGACTCTACCACCGGTTCGGAAGGTTGCTTTTACTGAGAAGAGCCGGCAATAAACTCAGCAATTACTCTTTTCAAAATAAGATTTTGTACATAAAGATGTGTCTTGCTGGAGCGAGCGCTACACCCAAGCATTGTCGTCATTAAAATAATCATTTGTGTTGTAGAAAGCCTTTTGTACTAAAACAATCTTAATTCTTTCCTTAAATTTTTGTAAAGGCAAATTTAAAATTTCAGTAGGGATTTTATTATAGATGCGTGCACTAAGTCCTAAAAATGAGCCTTGCACTTTTTGCAGTCTATATGCAGAAGTGACAAGTTTATCCTTATTTCTAGTATTAATGGAGTGCATATCACTCTTTTTGACATAAAGACTAATATTTTGATGTACAAATATTATGTTTGCATAAATATACTGCGATGCAACTGTGAGGATATCAATTTGTTTAAACTTTTCTCTGAGGGAAGCTCGAGAACTCAAATTATAAATGGCTCGAACAGCTCTTTTTTGCAATATAAAAATGGTTTCTATATCAGCAGCTTTACCCCAAAGCAAAATGCCGTAGGTCATAACACTATGAAAGTAGCTAAAATAAACTAATCTAGCCGTATCGACATCTGTTATCTGCCTGATTTTTCTAACTGCGTAAGCTGCTGAACTAAGTTTTCCCGCAAGACATGATATTTGTGCCCCCCATTGAAGTTTTGAGTCTAAAGTAATTCCTAAGAAAACTGTTGACTCAACAAGGCTAAGAGCTTCGTTGTCTAACATTATACTACAGCCTAGTTTTTTAACATTGGGTAATGCAAATTTAATACATTTAGTTTTTCTTGCATTTAAAACAAGATTATTAACAGTAAACCAATTTAATACCTGGGCTAATGCACCGTTTACATCGTCATAATTGTATTTCAGTCTATCAACACCAAAAATCAGTGAGGTATCGTCAGCAAACAGTACAATTCCACAGGTATTTCTTACGTAAAATGGTAGGTCATTGATGTATACTAAAAATAGAAAAGGCCCTAGAATAGAGCCTTGGGGTACACCCATATGCACAGGAGAACCAGATGATTTAACTCCATTCACATTAACACTTTGAGTTCTCTCACTAAGGTACGATTACATCAAATTAAGTGCTGCACCCTTAACTCCATAATGGTCTAATTTACGCGTAAGTGTCTGATGGTCAACACAATCAAAAGCTTTAGATAAATCACAGAACACTCCAATAACATTTTGCGACTTTTCCCAAGCGTTGAAAATTTGTTTTAAGAGTGCTACCCCGGCATCAATAGTGGAGCGACCTTTAGTAAAACCGTACTGCTCACTGTGTAAAAGTTTATTTAAATTAAAGTGAGCAAGTAGTTGCGTTAAAATAATCTTTTCGAATACTTTGCTTAGGGCTGGCAAGATAAAAACGGGCCTATAATTGGTTGGATCACTAGGATCTCCGGCCTTGAACAAAGGTATAACTTTGCTATGTTTCATTAAATCCGGAAATTTACCAAAATCTACGCATCGGTTAAAAATTAGAGCTAAATGGGGAGCAATATTATCAATTATACCCTGCAAAACTGTTACTGATATACCCCATAAGTCGCCAGTCCGTTTAACTTTTAAACTTTTGAAAGTTTTGATGACATCGAAAGGTGTGATATGCCTAAACCTAAACAATTCATTGCACTCTGATACGTTAGTTTTTAACAACGACTCAGCATCTGCCGGTGAAGAATCCAAGGAGCTGGTTGTGGCTATAGGTATGTCACTAAAAAAATTATTAAAAGCAAGTGCAATTTGGTAATCTTCACAGATAATATTTCCGTTAATATTTAATTCAATGCGCTTATTATTGTTTTGAGTTTTACCTCTTTCTGAATTAATTATGTTCCAAGTAGTTTTTACTTTATTATTTGATTGGCTTATCTTATTTCTTAGATATATAGATTTTGCCGAAGTGCAAGCTTTTTTAAACACTTTGGAATATTTTCTTACATAATCAATAAAATCGACATTTTGACTGTATTTCTTCATACCATACAACTCATACAACATAGCTCTACTTGTATAAATACCAACTGTTGCCCAGTCGTTAAACTTAATTTTATAATTTTCGTTGAAAGTCTTAAGTTTAAAAGCCTTATTAAATTCGATTTTTATAAATTCAAAGAGTTCAGTATAGAGACCATCCGGCTCGTCCTGTGCCATGCTAACAGAAACTATATTTTTATTAACGTTATCTTTAAATCGAGCGATACGATTCAAAGTGATGGGCCTATAAGTTATTTTAAGCGGCATATCATTCGATTCATTTACAAAAACTACCTTCTGGCCGCAATGATCAGAAGTTAATTCTGTAATAATTGATTTCTCAAGTGCATCACAGCTGCAAAACACATTATCGAGACAAGTGGCAGAAGTTCCCGTAATTCTGGTAGGCTCACAAAATAAATTACTAAGATTAAATGATTTAAATAAATTAATAAGTCTTATAGTTGTGGGAGAAGCTACTAATAAATTGACATTGAAATCGCCACATACTATAACATTCTTATTACAAGTTTGAGCTTTCTGTAAAGCATCTTCTACCACCATTTCAAATAAGTTATAGTCACCTAAGGCGGGACGGTACACGCAAACTATAACAAAGCGCTCAAGCTCCACACAGGACAATTCAACAGTGCGCTCGATAGATAAGTCTACAATATCTTTGCGGTTTTTACCTTTAATGTGATTTGAAACTAAAATTAAGCTACCACCGTGTATCGCTGTCTTTCTTACGAACGCACTTAACAATTTATAGTTAGGAATACTTATTAACAACTCAGAATTCTTCAACCAATGTTCGGTGACACATAATACATCAACATTATGGTATTCAACAAATAATTGTATTTTTAGTCGTCTCCGCCGCCTATGGACATTTGCCACACCAGAGCATCGCCAATGCGTTGTTGACCCTGAGGCATAAAGTTGTTTAGTCTCATGTGTCTGTAATTTCACCGGCTCCCTTACCTTTCTAACCGAAACACAGTAATACATGTACACCACTGTTTCACGGCGGAAATGGGTAAGGTGGTAGTACTTCCCCGGACGAACTCTGCACTAAGACCTCTACTACTAAAAAAATGTCTCAATAAAGAATTTATTATTATTTTAATATGGTTAAAAAATACAATATTTATCGCCTATGTTATTCCCCTTATAGCGATAAACAATGTCAGTTGTATGTGCCTCTTATGTATAAAAATTCCCAATAGTGCTTCGTCATTGCATTTCAGATATCCTTACTAATATTATAAATGTGAATTTAAGTTTGTGTGTTAGGCATTCACGCAAAAACTACTCAACCTATCATCACGAAACTTTGCACACATATTCTTGGAGGTATTAGAAGTAACATAGGTTACTTTTTGTGCCGGATGTTAAATCCCTCGGGAAAGCGGGTGAAACCGCGGGGGACAGCTAGTAAACCATAATAATGACATTTTATATATTTATTACTTATCATCGTCTCGCGGTTTCACCCGTATTCCTGAACGATCTAGGGTCGAATCCCGGTATTATAACATAGCCTATGTTACTTCTGAATGAAGTAGCTTTCTAATTTTAATTATTCAAATTGGTCCATTAATTTTTTGAATATATTACAAACAAAAATACCTTCAAATCAATATTAATAGAAACGCAAACTTAGATGTAAATAAATAAATATCCTGCGACATTCTTTTACACACGGTCATTTGAACCCAAACTAAGCAGAGCTTGTACTATGGAAACCAGATAACTGATATATTACTTATACAACTTTTTTATTTTTCTAAATAGATACCCACATATATATATAGATATTTAGACCCAGACCCACAACAAACAGACATGTTCATGTTTGTCCTGGGTGCAGTGGCGTAGCTAGGTAACCAAAGGCCCTGGGGCAAAAAATTAAGTAGGGCCCCAACTAAACTATTTAAAATCCTTTGTCCCCCAGCCAAAGCTTGGAGGCCCCGGGGTACTGCCACGTCTAGCCCTTCGGTAGCTGCGCTATTGTTTGTAAGTCAGAGTTCGAGGGGCCCCCTGATTTTGGGGGCCCTGGAGCACTGCCCCGTTTAGCCCTCCGGTAGCTACGCCACTGCCTGGGTGGGAATCAAACCCTGCGGCGTGGCAGTCAGGGTCGCTAACCACCAAGCCAACGTGCCTGTCAATGGCAAATGTTTTGACTAAATGTCTAAAAACTATTATAAAAACAAAACGTTAAACTCGATTTCTAAAGTGCATGATTCATGAGTCCCTAAAATTATAAATGTAATAGTTTTATATGCAATGGCTAATTTCGTAGAAAAGAGACTAAACTATACATATCGTCACGTTGAAGGCAGAAATCCATTTCCATTTGGTACGCATCTGGTACACTTTTTTCGCTATCTCTACTTTATTAGAACATCTATTCGGTCGATGTATGTTCGCGTAGGTCTAAGGGCAATAACCTTAAAAGTAAAAATGAGGGCACCAAGACGATAGTGTGGTTTTATGACTGTCTATGTTTATGCCACTGCGGTCTGTACCTCGCTTTCAAGAATTTGCTGACCTTATTCAAACAAACCAAAGGTATATTTTCTATTCGACACGTAAAATGGCAATTTGAACGGAACAGATAATAAATTCCTACACGTTTTCGCTATTGCTTATGTATTATCTATATGCACTTTTGGATAAATACAGCTTTTAAAAGTTTCTTTTTAAACTATATAATATATATAAAAATGAATCCCTATTTCCCTTGGTCACGGCATCACGCATGAACGGCTGGACCGATTTTGCAAATTACAAATTACAGTTAAAAAGTTGTACAGAAACAGTTAGAAAGTAGCACGGAAAATTAGAAAATTAAAGAAAACATAACGACCATATTCACATTTCTAATGTATATGGCGTTTGACTTAACTGTCAGTCGTTTGACAGTTGCAAGATTGACTGAATGCGCGCTGCAAATATCGTTTAAAATAGAGGCATGGGTCGGAATTATATTGATAAACTAATTGATTTACAATTTCTTATTGCACATTTCACAGTCGATTCAATCGGAAGATTCGAATTCAATATTCATTGTTAAGACAGGACAACGTCTGTCGGGTCAGTTGGCTCTTACACCCTTACGCGGATGTTTTATCTTGTCACTCAATTAAACACTTTGTTGCATTACGATAATGCAACTAATAGTTATTTGTTATAAAAGAATGCAAAGTTTATTTTTAACCACGTGCTCAATTTTGATGGCCGAGCAAGCGAAGACTCTAAAATTTGGCACCCTGGAGGTAGAAGTAAATAGGTTTAATGATGTTTTGAATACACGAACTTATTTTAGTGCACACGATGTTCTAAACGTTATTGTCTAAATGTTGTTAAAAACAAAGCTTAAGGATGTAATGCTAGGCAAATGTGATACTATAGTCAGTGAGGTTCATTCCTGCGAAGCAGTGGGCACAAACTAATTTTAGTATATAATATGTAAATAGAGTTAAGTACCTAAATTAAATATATAATAGCATTGTTAACGTATCGTGGGTATAACGTGAGCGTATCTTGCCAACAAGCTATATAGCTTGGCACAGAAAATTGTATGTGTAATTTGTTATTTTTTACAATAATAATATACTTTTTGAAATAAATGATTTAAAAAAGAAATAAAATTCAATTTGCTTTATCCTCTAGCGGATAAAAACGGCTTTTGCACTCAGATATCGAAGATCAAAAATACGCTTTCCAAGATGGCGGGATAAAAAGGTAATTTTTGTATTTTTATTAGGTTAAGAAAGTATAATATAAAAACGAATTGTGTGTGTTTCAGTGGATTCGAGAATTGTTTAGATTCACAATTGGACACGATAGGTGGCGCTGCGATCGAATTCTTGCATGATTTTTTTTAATGGAACTTTTGTATGGACTTATTTTGACTGGACAACGCCTATCGGGACATATATTATATTTATATATATAGAAATTTAGCGAATATTCATATTTAAAATCTTTATGTATCTGAGTAAATGCCACCTTTTTGTGTTGTGAGTTTTTGGCTTTTATCACCATCGGCCAAATCATCAATGTTTTACTTTTTTGTCAAGATGGCCGACATACTCGTATACCTACGCATATAGTTCACATCGTTCAATATTCACTGCCGCCCATGGAAATTTATTTAACAGGAGCATCGTCAATATACTAAGTAATAAATTCAACCCCAAGACATGATATTGTTAGTCTATTGTGCCTGTAAGAAGACTTCCGTTTTCCTTTCCATGTAAACTCAGTTATAACAGTGCACTTCCTCTCGGCGGAAACAGGTAGGTATTTTGATTAGTACCCTTATGAACTTACACTACAATGTTATGTGTCGAGATCTATTAGGCGGGTTTTCACAGGGTGGTTTATGGGTGTTATAGAAAAATGAACCCTATTATTAATTATAGGGTCAATAGATAAACTACCTTACTTCAAGAGAAATAAATAATAATTAATTAAATTCTCATTCGTATATCGGACGCATTAACATCTAGCTCCGCGCAAAAAAATCCTTAAAAATAGTAAAAACAATTTCACACCAATTAGACTATAGTGCAGTGATAAAGTGTGACTCGAAGAACCAAAATACGTGTAGGCAAGTTGCTGAGTCAGTCGGTTTGGGTGCCACCAACCCCTAACTTTGGAGCCCTACAAGGAAGCCCCCTTTAAAGGTATAACCCCATACTTTTGTACCTTTATTGAGTTCAAGAAGATCTATTTTTGTATGACATAATTACCTGTCAAACGAGCTTTACTATTCTAGTAATTTAATAAATGCAAAAGTTTATATATATCTATCTATATCACTACATAGTTTAAAACAAAGTCGCTTTCTCTGTCCCTGTATCCCTATGTATGCTTAAATCTTTAAAACTACGTAACGGATTTTGATGCGGTTTCTTTTAATACGATAGAGTGATTGAAGAGGAAGGTTTATATGTATTAATATCTACTTTGCACCAGAGCAAAGCCGGGGCGGGTCGCTAGTATACCTATATGAGGAAAATAGGATTCGTTTGACGCATTATCACCTCAAAACTACTGAACATATCGAGATGGAACTGCTACCATTCGACGCGGAAGTTTTCGTAGATAGTTATGAGCTATATATGATATCGATAAACGCGGGTGAAACTGAATAAATAATATTAGTAAAGTCATTGTTATCACTACATAGTATAAAACAAAATCGCTTTCTCTGTCCCTATATACCTATGTATGCTAAATCTTTAAAACTACGCAACAGATTTTGATGCGGTTTTTTTTAATAGATAGAGTGACAGCGGGGGACAGCTAGTTATATATATATAATTCTTCTGTACGTGTGTTGACAGTGAACTCCTATTAAACGGCTGGAGCGATTTGAATGTTTTTTTTCGTATGCGTTTGGGTGGCGCCCTGGATGGTTTAGATCCACAATTGGACCCGGTAGGTGGCGCTGCGAGCTAATTCCTGCATTTTTGTATGGATTTATTTCGACAAAACGACGTCTGTCCGGGCAGCTTGTTGTATATAAATTGTTATCGAGATCGGTCAAATCATTCTTAAGGACATACAGGCAGATGAAGAAACTGTCAATTTTTTTTTAAATTGTAGACAATAACGAACATTTATCATAAAATTTGTTAGAACCCATTGTACAGGTATATCCCTCAGATTTATATAGTACTTAGTATAGATAAAAATAAGATGCCCGTTTCGCACAGAGCGTTTCAATGCGAAAGAAAGATCAAGTGGAAAAACCCGGTGCAAAAAACATGAAATTTTCTTAGATATTTTTAAATTTATGGTGGAAAATCTTCACTCTTCATTATGCTCCATAATTGTGTAAATTGCGCAGACAATCGTAGCTTGTAACTGCGGTGATGTAAGTGATGAACATGGTGAACGTTCCTCGAATACATGTATATCGTCAATGGACAAGAGAATGGAAACTCGAAGATGTATCGTCACGGTCTCTATGCTTTGTCTCTGTCGCTTACTACGCTAATACTACTAAATCACGTGAGAGGTAAGCTCTCCGAGGCCTCCGAGAAGCGGCTGGCCGACGAAGTTTGTATTAGCTGAATAAGGAGAGAGGGCCGATGGAATGCGTGAATATTAACGGATTACTGATGGAACTTGAAAAGAGATACCCCTGAAGGTGATTACAATAGACAGGCGAAAAAGAAGATGAATATTTTCAAATTTTAATTAAACAGGTCAAATATTTTTCAGTTTCATGTAAAAAGAAAAAAAGCAATATAGTTCTCTCTTATTAAATTGTTTTTGGTATTTAATATTTTACTTAAATTAAAGTTTTGTATAAGTACTATGCATATTTTAAATAAGACATAATTAAATAAACATATTTGGTTATTCTTATTCAGTAACGTCAAATTAGTTTAAAAATATTGCATTTATTAATAAGCATACAAAAAGTAAAATTTTGTAGACCAGTGCTATTTGAGTTTTCCTATTTCATCTATACTAATATTATAAAGAGGAAAGATTTGTAAGTAAGTATGTTTCACGCAAAAACTACTAAACGGATATGGATGAAACTAGGCACATAAATAGAGCCCAGGAAAATGTGAACGCGGGTAAAACCGCGGGGGACAGCTAGTCTAAGATATGAGAATAATGATTGACTGTATATACTAGTAAAACCATAAACTTATCACTCTCAAAATAGCGAACAATTAATTTTCACGAGTTTGTAGCAAAAGCATTCTGCAATTTATAAATTGCCTTAAGCACATTAATTTAAGGACGGTATTAGTTCAAACTGCTTGCAGCATAAAAAGAGCTTTTTATGATAATATTTTTGAAGCGCGGTCTTGCAGTACAAATCTTATTATACAGGCTGACTGGTGAGATACCTTCAATATTTGAGGATGTGATAGTTGGCGATCATATGTGATGAAAAAAAAATTACATTAAAAATAAATATTACATTACTTCTTAGTAAACTTACTGAACAGTACTCCAAGAGTCCTGTATTTACCTGCGCAATTTATGGATACGCGCAGGGCGCTATCAACACAGAATTACTAGCGCGTGCCGCACGTGACTAGATCAACTTAAACAACAAACACCGCGGCGTGTTTAGAGTATAATATTCACATTTCACTTATTTTTAGAGAAATTTTGGTCAAAAATTAAGAACCTAATTTTATTACATCATTTTAACGAGAATCGAGTACCGAGTACTCTTCATAAGTATCGAAGGTATCTCACCAGTCACCCTGTATAAAATCTTATTTTCCTCTCAGTAATAACAACCATTCTAATCGTAGTTGAGTCTGAAAATTCAAAACTCTCTTACAGACAGTGTTTGTGAAGAACTATTTCCCATATACATAATTCCATAAACACGTTTTTTTTAGCTGTCCCCCGCGATTTCACCCCCGTTCCCGAGGGGTATAAAATATTCCCGGTACAAAAATAATCCTATGTATAATTCCAGGGTATTTCCTATATATTTGCTAAGTTTCATCTAAATCCGTGTGATAGTTTTTGCGTGAAAGAGTAAGAAACATCCATGCATACAATTTTTCGAATTTGTTATAACATTATAATATAGCATAAACCTGGTAATACAATAAAACAGGTAATATAGCATAAGCTATAGCACAGAATAACCATATATGTATTGTTAGGTTTTGGTTGTTTCTATGTTATGGTTTTGTAATTGTTTTTATTACTTTCTCTTAGATAAAAAAAATGTGCAAATCGTATAAAAACCGCGGAGTGGGCTCTGGTGACCTGCAATACAGGTTTTTCTAAAACCTACATCAGGCATCAAGTCTCGCAAAGTAGTTCTTTATTTTTGGCGCATATATTTAAAAAAAAATGTCGTTTTCTATGTAAGTTACTTAGAAAAAAAACTTTGTCAACACTTTGTGAGATAAATTAATAATTAATAGGTCCATCGCGGGTTAATTGGCGTTCCTGTTAGAAATAGTTTTTCCCCGGCCCATTCTACATATGTTTTTTTTAAATAATATGTCTATCAAAAAAATATTTCGATCAGCTCTGTATTAGTTAAAGTCATATTAATAACTAGCTACTCCCCGCGGTTTCATTCGTGTTTATCGATATCATATAAAGCCTATATATCATTAGTACAATCACTTCTTTTGACTACAAACCAATTTCCATAAAGTACGATCAAATACATATTGAGTTATAAAAGAACATACAGACAGATTTATAGTACATAGGAAGTTTGGGATAGAGGTAAAGACATTTTTCATCTGTGTCATAGATTATACAAAATAGTAGCGGCTAGTGGTTGTGGTAATTAAACTGCCGCTCACTTCTCATTGCACATTTTGTGCACCGCCTGCCACGGCTTGCTATAACAAGTTTAGTTCAGTCGGAACTTTATTTTATTTTTGCAAAAACTCGATCCCAAATTTTAACTACACGTCCAAACAATGTTGTCTAATAGGTAAGTTTATCTTAAAACTAGCTGTCCCCCGCGGTATCACCCGTGTTCCCGACGGATGTAACATTTTCTCAGCACAAAAAGTATCCCATGTTACTTCTAATACCTCCAAGAATATGTGTACAAAGTTTCATGATGATCGGTTAAATAGTTTTCGCGTGAAAGCGTAACAAACTTACATTTACATTTATAATATTATTAGGGATTTTCTAGACAGTAAACAGATTTATTTATAGACCATACTATTTTTTTAATAACCCCGACAGATTCAAATAAATTTTAAAAACCACTTTTATTCAACTTTTGTCGATTTGTGAATTAAACCTAACACATAAATGTTGCCGCAGACTTTGTTACACACCTTTTTGAGCTTGACAACTTTTCTATTTAAAGCACTAGCTGTCCCCCCGCGGTTTCCCCACGTCCCCGAGGGATGATAAATTTTCCCGCTTAAAAAATATATATCCTATAAATATATTATATACTAGCTGTCCCCCGCGGTTTTACCCGCGTTCCCGAGGGATATCACATTTTCCCGGGATTAAAGGTAGCCTATATGTTTCTCCAGGATAAGCTCTATCAATGTGCCAAGTTGCATCCATATCCGTTTCGTAGTTTTTGCGTGAAAGAGTAACAAACATACTTACATACAAATAATTCTACTTTATAATATTAGTATAGATTATATATGTTATTCCAGGACATGCGAAATCCAGGTGCTAAATTTAATTCCAAAACAGTTAAGTAGCTTTTGCGTGACTCGTTCTCACAAACTTTCACATTTATAATAGTTCATGTACATATATGTACCAACGCTGCCTGCATTATTAGGTAATGTATAGGCAGGACCGCTTGATCGTCGATTTACGTTGCAAAATTGGTCTTCTGAAAAGCCCTTTTATTTTAGGCTATTCAGGAGGTTCAATAGCTAATTTAGCCTTAATACATCCTATGTCTACTCTGAAGGCATTCTAAATATTTATGAAAGAAATTTAATATCGGTTGAGTTTCGGAGATTACGTCCTACATCTAAACTTACCTTCCCCAAGTTAGGTGACTTGTATAATCTTTTCAAAATTCAAAACTATTTGTTCAGTTTAGGCCCTCAGAAGGCACTTATGAAGGTCAAATTTAAAGGTACTGAAGCTACTACCGGTTCGGAAGTCAGCCTTCAACTGAGAAGAACCGGCAAGAAACTCAGCAAGGTTACATTCTTTTTTATTTTATTATTTAAATCTATCTAATCTATATATCTAATACCTTTAAACGAGAAATTCTTGTATATATATATATATACATAATATATATATAATTAGGATCTCGGAAACGGCTCCAACGATTTTCATGTAATTTAGTATGCAGGGGGTTTCGGGGGCGATAAATCGATCTAGCTAGGATTCATTTTCAGAAAAAGTAGTTTTATCCGTGTTTTCAATGATCAACTTAATCGATAATTGACTTAAACATAACCTGAAAAAAATTACTACACAACAACATTAAAGCTACTCCAGTAGATGGCGTTGTTAAACAACACTAAGGCAATAATCAACTTAACATAAATTACCCAAAAAACAATACCGAGCATAGCTCGGGCATCCAGGTACTTTTTATTTATTAGAAACACTGTGGATTTGTAGATTTCATTTTATAAATAATTTGTTGACCAACGTGCCTTATTGATAAAAGAGTATTTTACAGCGCTAAGCTGGCACCGCTTTTAGCAGATTACTATCTAGAGTTTGCTGTAGACGCATCCTCCTCGAACTTTTATCACAACTTCAACCTGCAACTTGGCTCTGTGGGAGGATGGAAAACAGGCAATTGAAAAACTATTGTGAAAATATTTCATTATGTTATATAAGAAGTCAAATTGTAATGATATAGAACATACGTATATAAATATAATAAGATTTTCAAGTACTAAATTAAAAAACACGTCAAAATGTATTTATCAATGCTTATAAGCCGATAGCACAATCATGGTTCAACCTCGGACAGCTATTCGCTTTATTAAAAAAAACAACAGACTGAAAAAGGAAAAAAAAATCTATTCAAGAATTTAATACTATAATTTGTTGTTGCGTTTAACGAATTAGGTTTATAAAAACCAAATAGTTCAACTTAACTTATTATTACAAGAAATTATAATTCAGAGGATTAACCTTGCAATAAATACATTCTTTACACGCGGCCATCTGATTCCAAACTAAGCAGAGCTTGTACTATAGAAACCATAAAACTGAGATAGTATATATCACTTTTTTAAATACATAGTTATATAGATATTTACATTCAGACACAGAAAAAACATGTTCATACACACAAATATCTGTCCTGGGTGCGAATCGAACCCACGACCTGCGGTGTGGCAGTCAGGGCATCTAACCACCATGCCATCTGACCCGGTATACAAGGTTCGGTGCTAGACCTCAAGTGTCGAATTTAAGCCGTCGCTATCGTGATCTCACGAACTTCCTGATGCAGCGCGTCGTGTCTACGTTTTTCACAATTACTTAATTTGCAGTAAAAGTTGGTGATGTGGTCAGCAGATTCGCTGTTGCATAGTTGTGTAACATCTTCCCCCGAAGATCAGCAAGCATACAAATATCAAATATCTAGAAACGAATTTCGCTGGATCACCTCTGGTCAAGTCCTTATTTTTTATTTGTGAACAGACGTCGAGAAGATTCCTGCACGGTGATTTGGATCATCTTTTTTATGTAGGTTGAATCGCTACTAAACTGTGCATCTCGAGTTTTCTTCATAGACTGCTTTCTGCATACAATTTCAATACCCAATATACATGCACTTAAGACGGTGGATAAAGGGTATCGTTTGATGTCTGGATTTATTGTGTAGATATGGATGGGTGAGTTTAGACTACGTCTTGAGCGTATCTTGGGGGCGAATTTTGAGTTTGCATTTACCGTACATAGGTATGAGTTATTATCGCCTTTGCGTTGTAAATATACTATGTTAACTTCCTTTTACGGACTCTTAGTCCGTACTCTTTAAAGATTCTATGATAAATTATTGTAATATAAATTGTATTGCATTTTTGCAGCTCGATGTTTTGTCTGAGGCTTGTGATTACTTAGTATATGGTATTAGATTTCATTTCTTCTGTTAAATTGCATGAATTATAAAATAAATAACTTTAAAATTTACTTAAATTTAGTTACAATTACATTAATCTCAATTTTTAATTTAGTTTAAAACATTTCGGCCTTGGAAGGCTTTTCTCCTAAAAGACTCTCCAAAAATGTTTTATAAACATTTTTAGCTTGTCAAGCGTCCTTTACGGTAGTGCCCATTTCTGTTGTACCAGTACGCGTGCACCTAATACGTGCTTCTAAGGTATCTGCAAGTCCTCTAAGGTAAGCTTGCAAGGTTAGCTTTGTGTGCAGGATACGCTTGGCTTCGGATGGTTGCTACAGATTCATGCAAACTAACGTAAGTCAATAGTGTTGACAAGACTGACAATGCTCATAAAACTCCTGAGGTATTACTTTGACTAAGTAAGGAACGATCATTATACAGTGCTAACTCGTTACGACGATCCGCAAAATTATTTACAAGTGATTCGCGTACGCCATCACAAGTGTCTGGTATACAGTTAGATTTAATTAAACGTGCGGCAGGTTCTGTTTCGATTCTGTAAGGAAAATTACACTAGGTCATCGATTTTTCGTCGCGGCCCCCTATGTTCTGTCTCTTTCGCTAAATAAGCAAACACGTGAGAGGGAAGCTCTCCGAGGCCTTGTTGCGCCGCGACCCAATGAAGTTTGTATTAGCTGAATAGGGGACTGTAATTTTATTTCGGATCCCATTACGCATGGTGAGGTAGCTAAATAATTTCCGGATTTGACATGTTCTAATACAAATTTGAATGACCTCCAAATTCTAATAATAATCGAAGTGTGTTATAATATATTTTATAGTGTTTTCCAATTAAAAAAATATTGATATAAGTTGGTAGATTGAAGAAAATATCGATGAACAAACGATAAATAAATAGGTACATGCAGGTGAAAAAGGACCTCCTCCTTTTTTTATCGGTTAGAAGATATGAGAATCACCCGTTTAAAAAAAATGATTTTATAAGATTTATTTTGTACCATCAAAATTAGTTTATTTCAGTATTAGATATAATATTACCTTCACTTGAACATTTATAATCTGTTTAACATTATTTTTAAACACATGTTACATGTACAGATATTGTATAGGTACAATGTCTAAGGATATTTAAGTAATTATTATTATCATCAAGAATTTTTCAACATCTCGTTAATTCCACCATTGATTGCTTTAAGCCTATATTGTATTTTAGTTTTGGTATAAATTATGAATTTATATGAAAATTTAAATTATCATTTCAGATCCATCATCAGATCTAGACCTTCCCCACCAGCCCACACACCACACCTATCTTGGTATAACTTATTTCATATGCATGTTAATGTATTCTCATCGAAGAACAGGTATGCCAAATTTCCGCTCAATCTGACGCCAACAAGTGCTTTAAAATTGAGTTTAAATTCTGAACTGGTAAAATTTACAAAGACATACAAAAAGGTAGTATAAAAAGTAAACAACCTTACATTTAGTAAGTGAAAGTGGATGTTAAAAGGATGGTTACAAAATTAAGTGAAATACCACGAGTCGGAAATATACACCTACCATAAACAATGTTACTCCATACCAAGTTCCTTGACATATAAAAACAACACACTTCATTTATATGTCTGCTGTCAACAGGAGTGCACTCCTGTACTTTCCTGAGGTCCACTTTCTGAGGCCTCGTTTTTTATTTTAAACAACTAACGTGACAAACTGCTGACGGTATCTGGTATATGCCTGGCTCGCCGACAAAGTTTTTATTAGCTGTTTAAGCGACATGTGGCATTTTAACAATGGCAGCTTGGCCGGTGACGCCGACTGAACTTCTTTTATTAATTCATATCATATCAACGGACATTTTCAAAATTTTACAAATGCTTACAGTATCATATCTCCATGACTATTGAAGAATAACGGCATTCGTTCATAAATCCAAACTTTTGGTGTCTAGAATATAATTTTAAACAGTAAAAAGACTTGTGAAAATATATAAATGAGACCATCAAATCTTTTTATATGATTTAACTTTCGAATTCACAGAATATTACACCCATTCTCAATACAATATAATCTAATATTGCTTATCATAGTACTTACTAGGTCTAAATCTATTTGCGTCTAAATAAATTTATAGATGAAGGGCCTTTTTCATATGCGGTAATTTTTGGCTGGATAGACTCTTCTGATAAGAGTATATCCATGAAATTCTCGTTTAAATTCTAAATTGTCGACTTAAAAAGCTCGATGGACGACCGGAGCTCAATATTGTACCTATAATATCGAGTTGAGGCGAATACATTACTCAGTAAGAAATTATAAAAAATATTTCAACGTATCGAAGTATTATAAGTTTTTCCCGATAGACGTTATCCTGTGAAATTCCAAGGAAAAAAATAATTTTATTCCTGTATATTCCAATTCTTTCATTATCACCTTATTCGGACTAAGAAATAATGCAAAATCTGTCCACCCATGGGACACGCTTACCAACAGATAACTTTAAATGTTTAATAACATTTATTTAAAAAACAAAAGATTTACCGAATAGTGAAGTAACAACAAAATCATGATACCTATTAAATGAATTACAGTTCGGCAATTTTGCCCCGGGATATGAGAGTCAGCCCTCTCTCCCTACCTGAAATAAAAATCATCATCAATTTTACCAATTTTATTTATCCACGTACCGAAATCGGGCAAAACTTAAAAAAACACGAAACTTTAATGTTATATATGTTAAGACTCAATTTTCTAGTTCAACTCTTAAATAATACCATCACAGTAGCTCTTTTACTGGTCTCTGAAATCCAAACGAAGTTGGACCTAACACAATGAGTTTATAAAGCCATTTGCAACTACAGGTTTCAAGATGCCCTTTGATATCGCTCTTTGAAGTTGACGTTTCACCGCGCTTGTTTGTCGGAAGATCACGATACATAATCAAATTTCTATATGTTTGGCGGTTGTATATTGGATATTGCATGACCATCACAATGACGGGTTTAATACGCGCGACATCTTTGTATAAGTAATAATAAATAATCAATATGAATATGAGCTGGTGTCTAAATTTAGTAATTTTGGATGTAGAAGGTAATTTATTAATTACCCAATAATTCTGTACACAATACATTTTCAGCTTTAGTCATTAAGCTAATAATTGAGTGGAACAGGGGTCAACTAGTTTATTAAACAGAGCTTGTCTATCGCAGTACATCTTTTGATTGGCTATATTAATTAAGTTAGTTACTGTGCATCAGTTTCAGCGAGTTTTAGGGAGTTAGCTTATTCCCCCCAGCTATCTCCCTCAACCGTTGCACCTGGGTGTGTCTCTTTGTTATCCTAAAGGTATTTCAACAAATTAATGAGATAAGGTTGTTATGAAAATAGGGTGTGAGTAAAAATAATTTTATGTTTTTTGTCAGAGATACATAATAATTTACAACTTCCCGGTGGACTAAGTATTGCTGATGCTCCTGCTTTTGTCTATCGGTGGCGGTGACCACTTACCATCAGGTGGACCGTTTGCCTGTTTTTCGGTATGATTGACGTAAAAAAATACCTCTTTGATTCAGTATTTGGACTTAGATATAGTTTGATTTAATTTAAAGGTGTATTAACCTCCAATGGTTCTCAATGGCAGAATAAAAATATCCTAGCATTTTCAAAAGATACGTTGCTCCGGAAATCTTTGAAAGTCGCGTTCCTGACAAAATTCAATGGGGAAAAGTTTCTGCTATAAAATACGTTTGAGGCAACCATCTGACTTATTAAACGTAGTGCTGAACCACAATGTACGTAGGTAGTACAGTCCAGGCCCCGCTCCTGCATGGCTCGCGGTCGCACTGTAATAACGGCGGCTAAGTGCTGTGCACCGTTTTTCTCAGACCGCTGAAACCTCAACCATAATGCTGCGGGCTGTTTGGTAAAACCGATAACTTTTAACTGAATTTAAAGCAGGTACCAAAGTTATGTTGGAATAAGTTTATGTCACAGTTATCGGGACCGTGCTGAACATAATAAGCAATTCATTTTGCTTTAAAAATCTGAAGGGAGCTGGATCTTAAATGCGGTTGGAACACATAGTTATTTTTAGCTCGAGGATGAGGGGATTCCCTATGAAAGTTCAAGGCTATTGAGAACCCCTGCCCTTCGCCACAACAGTAGATACGATGTTTACTTCATGATAATCGTTATCTGCCTACCTTTTTTCACTAAAAGTGTGTAAGCACTCTAATCTTTATCTTCTAATTATGATAAAAGATATTGTCAGAAAATAAATTATGTTTGTTGTAAAAACAATATAGGATTCTGCTAAAAGCAAAATGGAAGTGATTCTAAGCCATATTCCCGACCGTAAAGAGTTTTGAGATTTTATGTTGACTCGAATGTAATGATTTATTTACAGATAATCTCATGCACTCATTTTCTCATTCTGAGTTTAACTATCTTCCGACACTGTTCTCAATAATTTGGCCTTGACACATTGTGTGTATGCTTTTGTTACATACTTTTACACACGTTTTAGTAACGTGGAAACAAATAATATAAATATAATATCATCACCATCATCATCATCATCATCATCATCATCAGCCTATCTCCGTCCACTGCTGGACATAGGCCTCACCTGTGGCACGCCACTGAGCTCGATCTTCAGCTCTTTGTTTCCAACCGCTGCCAGCCAGCTTGCGTATATCATCGCTCCATCTAGCTGGAGGGCGCCCTACACTACGTTTACCGAGCCGTCGTCTCCACTCTAGAACACGTCTACCCCAACGGTTATCGGTTCTGCGACAGATGTGACCAGCCCACTGCCACTTCAGCTTGCTAATCCTTTGAGCTATGTCGATAACGTTGATGAATATAATATAATATATTATAATCCCCCGAAAACACAGGTAAAACCGCGGGACAGAACCCACTTCATTATTTAGTCTAAAGCAATAAACATACAGTAATACAAGTGCACTACTGCTTCACGACGGAAATGAGTATGGCGGCAGTACTTCCTCAACGAACTTTGCACTAAGAACTCCTGCTTAATACGATCACAATCAGAAATCCGTAATAATAATGCAAACATATACCTACTTTGTAATTCCCGTTAACAGTGTATCAATCCAATATTGCACCGGTATCGAAAACCAGTCGTAAAACCTAAAACCTGTTGTTTATTTCGTTTTTTTTTACGTCAGTTTCAGGAAGATAATAGGATCAGTGGAGTGAGCTGGTGATTGAGGTGTCCGCTGTAAGCTACACCTAACTTAATTGAGTACCCCCTCAGCTCAAAAATTTGCATCCAATGGTTTCATTCGATCTGCACCATAGATATAGCTAAATGTAGATACGATACTGCGTACTTATTCTGTTAGATTTTGTTTTTCTGTTCCAGCTTTGTTCACTTGTTGGCACCACTGGAACAAAATGGCTGCAATTACTTAATTAGAGAAAGCATAAGGAAATCACGCCTTCTACGCTAAAAGTATGGGGGGGGGGGGGGGTATGATCTTGTATGGTAAAGTACACTAGATTAATATTATGTCGCGACCTTAATTTTTGTCTCTTTCCGTAATTACGCAATCAATTGAGAGGTCTGCTCATGAGCCTGGTTACGCTGTTTCGCCGATAAAGTTAGTATCAGAGTATAAATAATTGAATGCAATAAATATAATGGGACATTCTCTACACACGGCCATCTATTCCTAAATTAAGCCGTTAGTACTGCTACATATTATAACCTTTATTTTTCTTCTAAATACATACTTAAATATATATTGACACCCATGGATATAGAGGTTGGGGCCCTACCGTCTAAGGTTAAAAGTTGTAAGAAGAGTTGAGAAGACTCGAGTATTTGCAGGTATTTATCATTTAGGTATTAATTAAGTGAGTTTATTGTCAAGACACTGCATTGTTAAGATCCTTTATCCAGATCTTAGCTTCTATTATCCACGGGTGGTATTAATTGGGCTATTCAGACAAATTCTGGTTAGAACATCATGAATATTATAATTTTTCTGCCCTTCAGGGTTTCACCCGCTTTCCCAGGAATGTTAGATTTCCCCGACATAAAAAGTATTGTATATGTTAATCCAGGCTATAAACTATCAATGTGCCAAGTTTCATCTCAATCCGTTTAGTAGTTTTTACATGAGTAACAAACATCTCGCTCACTAACTCGCATTTGTAAATAGTAGGATAAAACAATATATTGTCAGTCAACGTCAACAATATCTTACAACGTGAAACCATTGTTCGTCTAGATCAGGGTTTCCCAACCTTTATTTCACCGAGCCTCCCCGAACCAAAAATAGTATTTTCAAGCCCCCTTAAGTTTCAACAAAAATAAGTTTTTTTTTTATTTATATTAACTATATTATTTATTTGGATTTCAAATAAGTACAATACAGATACAATATGTTTATTTATTAAGTTTCTTAAAAATATCGTACACTTGAAAACCATTAATAACTTTCACATATACATTTCTTAGTTTTCACGCCTTTTTTTCGTAAATGCAAACGAACCTATTACGCCCCCCCTGACATTTCTCTACGCCCCCCTATGGGGGCGTGCCCCCTTCGTTGGGAAGTCCTGGTCTAGATGATATAAATTGAATTGCAGTATTGTTCGAGTAATATTAAACTAACTTTACTATTTATTCGACAAGATCAAAACGGAGTTCTAGCATTTGCTTAATTGAACTAAAGCCTTTGTTCTAGGTAACCATTTGCGAATCCTATTGGTATCCGCTTCCTATTGAAATAACACTGTCACTGAGTTGATATTCTGGGAATATTCTCTAATGGTATCAAAGTACGTTGCCTTTGATGTAATCAGTTTACAGAGAGATACGTCTCATACGGTGAATAATTATGCAGAATAGACCACAGTTCAATATACGTTGACACCCACATTCAATATCACTAATATAGTAATATGAAATGTTTCTATGTTTGTAAGGAATAAAGTTTTAGGATTTTGATAGACTAGACACTGATTGTGTTCTAAATTAACGAATGTGATACTTTATGTCCCGGTGTGCAAACCATTTTCGAATTTAAAATTTAATTAATAAGTATCATTTTGGGGGAGGCCTATGTTCAGCAGTGGACGTCTTACGGCTGAAATGATGATGATGAAGTATCATTTTGTAATAAATGGCACAAAAATAATAAAAAAAAATTGACGTCATTGCTGATTATAATTAATAAATAACGATAATTGGTATTTTTTTTTTTTTTTTTTTTTATACAAAATTAAACTATTACGGTACACCGTTCTGTTATGAAATATACCGAAAAATAAAATATGAAAAAGACCAAGAGGAAAAATAGGCGACCATTGGAATCTACTGACGCAACTGTATTACAATTATTTTTAAAAACGAAACATCAATCTATCATGAAAAATTAAAAATAGTTTGTAACAAGTACAGTACTCCAAATTTCTGCTATGAACTGTGTACATATCCATTTTAAATGCACTGAAACGAGGTATAGTTTATAGTAGAATAATAATGAGAAGAACGGATAAGAGAAACATTCTTTGAAACATAAGGTAAAGGACGGCTCTGTGACATCAGGTCTTCCTTAGTTTTGTAACTTTACATGCACTATGACGAACTTAAGTTTAAAGTAGAATAATAATGAGAAGAACCGATAAATTTATGTGTTCCCAGAAATTTACAACTTGGGGCTCTGTAAGAAATGGGAGAATATGTTTCTAACGGGAAAGCGAGCTCCATTTTGGGCCTCATCTTTACTTGACATTAGGTGAGATTGAGGTCAATCGCAATACCGTAAAAAAAAAGATTAGAGAATCTTCAAAATATGTATTAGATAAAGGACGGGTCTGTGACATCGAGATCTTCCTTAGTTTTGTAACTCCGTATATTCCATAGAGGCTCAGATTCTACTAACGTTTGCAACATGAGAATCCATTTACCTTTATTAAAGTCTTGAACGTAGTAGGATTAGATTCGAATTGAATATAGCTCTTAGAGCTAAACGAGATATTTTAATTCAATGTTCATGGAGTTGTAAAACCCATGAGCTCCCACTATCCGGGCTGACATGTTTTAAACGAATATAATATGGGTGTAAATCCTAATGATGTTATAAACGCGAAAGTTTGTATGTATGGATGTTTGTTCCTCTTTCACTCAAAAACTACCAACGGATTTGGATGAAACATGGCACATGGATAGAACATATATTTAAATAATATATAGGCTACTTTTATCCCGGGAAAATATTACATTGCGCGGGAACGCGGGTGAAACCGCGAGGGACAGCTAGTATTAATATAATTATGTATTTAGAAAAAAAAAATGTAGTTTATCAGTTATCTGGTTTCCATAGTACAAGCTCTGCTTAGTTTGGGATCAGATGGTTCCAATGTATAAATTTAGATAAATATAATTGTAACTAAATTAAAGTAAATTTTTAAGTTAGTTATTTAATAATTCAAGCAATTTATCAATAGCAAAAAAAAATATACCATGTTTTAAAGAATCACAAGCCTCAGCTGTAAACAACGAGCTGAGCAAACGCGATAAGATAATCTATAAAAATGCAATACAATTTATCTTACAATAATGTACCATAGAATCCGTAGAAAATATAAAAAGAAATAAAAAAAAATAAAAAAACAGGAGTTTGATGTACTTTTTCGAACGCTGACCATATATTCTCTTGTTGGGGTTCTTTGTCAGGATGCATGTAGCCCAAAACTGTTTATTTTAAAATGAAATGACATTAAAATATTCTTTATTAAAATAGGCCCCTACAAGCCCTTATGAACAGTCGACGGTTCGGAAGGCTATTTACCATACATTAGCATACGCAAGCATACTACTACAATACATACTGTATGTTATTATTGAAATTAATTTATTTTCAGTATACACATGAACTGTAAAGTAGTTTACGACGACGCTGTGGATTCTGTTAATATATCCATTTTGAAAAGTTTTTTTCATTTTTAAGTCTTTGAATGTTTTGGACCAATATTTTGGCAATACTAGTAAGTGGACAAACTGGTGTAACTGGCAACACCTCGTGGTCAACAACTACATTTCCAAAAAACATAAGCTAAGGTAACCGGCCATAGAAGTATCGTTAAAGCCAAATCCAATATAATAAAAGTTGTTAGTTTAAATTAACAGTACCTGGATGATCTGCTTTGCTCGAGGTTTCTTTACTAACGTAACTACTTTCTGTCTTTTTCTTTTATACTATGTCATATATACCAAGATACGAATTAGATGCGTTAAAAAAGGGCTCCCATTAATAGTTTTTCTTACTAAAGAAGGAACTTGAAAATCTTTTACTTATACTAATGATATTGTAGCAGTTTTTCAGTGCCTGAAAATAACGGATAAAATAATGTTTTCTAAAAATGAAATCTTGATAGATCGATTTATCACCGCCGAAATCACCTGCATATTAATTTCATGAAAATCGTTGGAGCCATTTCCGCGATTCAGATTATATATATACGAGAATTGCTCGTTTAAAGGTATTAGATAGATATTGCGCTGATATCAAAGAACTGCGAACAAGACGGTAGATTATGAACTTGAACATTAACAGCGTGGTCTATTAAGACTGACAGTCTACAAAACCCTTGGATAGATGTTTTTGTTTTTTTTTTACCACATGGGTCGACAAACAAGCGGTCCACCTGATGGTAAGTGGTCACCGCCACCTATAGACATTTGCAACACTAGTGGCATCACCTATGAGTTGTCAACCATGAGACGTGAAGTTCTTAAGTTTCATGTGCCTGTAATTTCACCGCCCCCCTTACCTTTCTAACTGAAACAATAATACAAGTCCACTACTGCTTCACGGCGGAAATGGGTAAGGTAGTACTTCCCCACACGAACAATACACTAAAAGCTCTACTATTCAATGTAGGTATTATAATTTACAGAAATCAATCTCGAGACTTTGGAAGACGATAGAATATTAATTTGGACCCTTAAAGATGAAGTCTACTAAAACTAATGAAGTGTGTGCCTTCAGTCACATCATCAGAAGATTGAAATTGTGCTCAAACACAACTCGAAGTTAAAAAAATATAAAAAGAAATCGATAGTCAAGTCATTTGACTAAACGAACTTACTTCATGAATATTTTATTACACAATGCCAGCATGACGTAAGTATATTTAAAGCCAAGATACAGAAATACAAAATATTGTGGTTTCCGCAACAAATTATAATTGATCAAGTAATGCGCTCTCAATTTGAGTTTCGACGAAAAATATTATTAAGTAGATGAGCTCTCAATTTGAGTTTCGACGAAAAATATTTAATCGCAAATATTTTTTGCATCACTTTAGTTTTTTCACATGCACTGTTTCAGCATAATTGAATCAATTAATATTTCGATGGATTTCAATTCATCCACTATGCGGAGCATTCTCTGAATTTTAAAAATATTTTCGATAACCCTAATTTAATTACAGCATAGCTTTTGTACTCACGGATTTCCATTGAGCTGAATACCAATTTCGCGGTGGCTTCATATTCACTCCCAGAGAACATTAATTTCCATAATTTACAGTCGGTCATTTAGTTTTCCATTGTGATAAAATTCAAATAAAAATTCGCAGAATAGTAAACATCAAATTCATATACCAAATTAAATGTGAATGCAATCTGATGCAGACAAATTGATATCCTTTTATAAATCCAGAATGGTGAAACAGGAAATTGAAAATTCATTTCTGAAGTAAAATAAGATTTTAATGAGAGTTACAATTTAATTCACTGGAGGCTGTGGTTTAGACGGCACACGACTCAAAGTATCTTAACGTATTTCGAGGACAGTTTTTATAAATAAAAAAGTCTAAAGAGAACATTTTTATGTCGTTTTACTTTTGAAATAACCTGCCACTTACACTATCAAGAAAATTATTTGAAAAACAATTTTTAGGAGCTTTCGCACTGATGCAATCCCTGGAGTAAAAATACATCCCTATACATATATATTCAACATTCCATTATGTACTCTATATCTATAATATATAGATTATGTTTTGGAATAACGTCCGGATAAAAAATCTATTATTCAGTTTAATTAACATTGGCATTTTAATTTCAAATTAAATATAGAATTGCTGTGAAAACTGCTGCTTAAACTATGCCTAATCATAAATTACCGTTTCTAGAATTGACTAGCTGTCGTCTGCGGTTTTGTCCGCATTTCCGAGTGATTTCACATATTTAAAAAGTTGCTTTAGTTACTTGTATCATCACATTTTATAACAGCCAGTGAAAATCCCATCAAATTCGGTCCAGCCATTTTGTAGTCCATAGGGAACATAAACACATCGACTTCTATTTATCTATCTAAGTTTAAAATGTTGTCCCGAATATCCACCGATTCAGCAAATCGGATTTAAATGAAATTTGGTTCACAGATAAATATTTTCTGGATTTTTATTGCGGAGATTGATGCATACGTGGGATGGATGCTGGTTTATGATTAATATCATGAGTCACTAGTCTAATGAGTAAGTTATATACTATTTATAACTAGCTGTCCCCCGCGGTTTTGCCCGTTCCCGTGATATGTCACATGTATTATATTATACATATAAACCTTTGAATCACTCAATCCATTAAAAAACCCAGCAAAATACGTTGCTTAGTTTTAAAGATCTAAGCATACATGACAGACAGACAGCGGGAAGTGACTTTGTTTTATACTATGTAGTTAATTTATATAATGAAATGAAATATATTGAAATAGGCCTTCACAGGCACTTATGAATGGTCAGACTCTAACACCGGTCCGGAAGGTTGCTTTTACTGAGAAGAGCCGGCAATAAACTCAGCAATAACTCTTTTCAAAATGAGATTTTGTACATAATAATGTGTCCTGCTGTACCAAGCAATAACGAACGAGTTATATAACAATAATGATAACTTACTTATTGTCAATACTGCAACACCAGGGCGAGGGTAATCAATCATTATAAATATTCTACTAAAGGTTTTTATAAATGACACTGAAATATGACTTTCGTGTTTAAAAACTCAATAATTCACAATTACCATGCACCTTTAGCAGACACAGCATAGAAGTAATAAAATGTGCAAGCTGACCCCGTTACTCACTAACCCATTTCATTATCTTTCAAATGTGGTTTAGAATGTCATATGCGACAATATTGTAAATTCCAGACTAAATAGGTTAATATAAAATTTATATGAGGAATAAAGGTTCTCGAGGTGACTACGTACAGGAAAACGTGGGACGACCTTCCCCCAGGTGGATCGAAGACCTGGTCAGATTCACCGCGAGAGAGAAGCCGCTAGATGCAGGCGGGTCAAGAACGTTCGAGGTGGAAATCCAAGGGAGGCCTATGTTCAGCAGTGGACATACCTCGGCTGATATGATGATGATGGTGATGAATATCAACGTAAATTTAAGAAATTAGGTTGAAGGACTGTTAATTTTGAAAACAACTTGTGGGTGGTGAACCTATGAAACAGTTTATAGTCCAAAATAGCTTATACTATAGAAAATCCTTCAAAACGTTTTTTATCGTATATTTCATAGAAAATGTTATTACAATAACATGTACTCATTCAACGAGTTATAATAGGTTTATGAAATACATTGATTATGCGATGGGGTGCTTTTTGTGCGAAGGGATAAATCAATTTTACTTATTCATCGGTTTCTGAAGTCTTGACATATTCTTTTTCTAACGGCGAAAATTATAACTGTGATCTTATTTGTATCTTCGTACGCGTTCTCGTTTAGATGTTACTTATGGCCTTCTTGTTACAATTTGAGGTAGATAACAGCTTTTCAAAGTTTCTTGTAATATCATACCTAACCTCTTGTATTCTTTTCACAACTTTGTACCCAACGGTAGCAGGTTGTAGACTATTCGTAGCAGTTCGTAGCTTTTAAGTAGCTTTTTGTAGCTAACTGTAAATACTCATAGTGTTTTCGCAGCTATTTGTATTAATCGTAGCAGGTCGTAGCCTTTTCCTAGCTATTTGTAGCCACCCGTAGATACTTGTAGTGTTTTCACAGCTATTTGTAGCGAGTCGTAGCAGATCGTAGACATTTTGTAGCGATTTGTAACCATCCGTAGATAGTCGTAGTGTGTTCATAGTTATTTGTAGCTAATCGTAGCAGGTTGAAGACTTTATATAGCCACACGTAGATACTCGTAGTGTTTTCATAGCTATTTTTAGCAGACCGTAGCACGTTGTAGACGTATTGTAATATTTTGTAGCCACCCGTAGGTACTCGTAGTATTTTCATAGCTACTTCTAGCCAAGCATAGCAGATCGTACGCATTTCTTAGTTGTTTGTGGTCACCTAGAGCTACTCGGATGCTTTTATAGCTGTTTGTAAGCTTATGTGGCAGATCATTGATATTTTTGGCCAATCAAAGTTTCTCCTAGGCCTTTTGTAGCTATTTGTAACCAACCGCTGTGAATTGTAGCCTTTATTTAATTTTAGTAGCCGCCCGTAGGTACTCGTAGTCTGTTCGTAGCTATTTTCATCCAGTCGTAGCCGATAGTAGATATTTGTAGTCACTTGTAGCCACTCGTAGGGTTTTTGTAGCTTTGTGTTTCTTGTAGTGGATAGAAACATTTCGTAGTTATTTGTGACATACCTGTAGCAGATCGTAGATATGTTTGGCCACCCGCAGGGTATTCATAGCTATTTATAGCAGTACTCGCAAGCTGTTCCAAGATATTTTTTCTACAGGCATTGCACGTAAATCGTACTTTGAAATGATTGTACGTACATATTTGGTTCTAATACAAAAAAAAGGAAAAAAAATGAACTATAATTTTATAAGATAAGAATTGTTTTTTTCTAATATAATTATCACTGTTTGCGGCGACCGCAAAGATGAGCTCTCGAGGCTTCCGTGCAGGCTCTTAAACTATAATTTACGTGCTTTTATGGTAAATAATATATTTACAAAAAAAAAACAAGAATTATAAGAAATTTTGTCAGAGAACGCTGTATAAAATGAAATCAGATAACTGCATACACAACGGTTGTATGGGCGATGCGGTTACTGGAGGTGAATCGTAGTTTCTGCTGTATTATTGCTATTAATGGCACAAACACATTGTTCTTTTCCCCAGCTAGGGGAAAACCGCTTGTAAGCACGAAGGAATCAGTGTAGCTTTGATTTGTTTCATAAGATATGTTCATTGGAGAAAACATATTAAGTTAAACATTTTTTGGTTATTCAAATAGTGATTTTGATCGCTGTATAATTGACTTTTAAGTTAGAACTTTATGATTTAGGTTTGTGAATTGAAAATTCAATGATAAAGGTAGTTTTAATATAGTAATTAGAATATAAATACTAGAATAAATAGTGTTTTATTTTTCGCAAACTGTCCTCCGCGGTTTTACCCACGTTCCCCGGGGACGTCACATTTTCCCGGGGTAAAAAGTAGCTTATATATTATTTCAGGATATGTTATATCTACCATATGTGCCAAGTATCATCCAAATCTGTAAGGTAGTTTTGGAGTGAAGTTGTAACAAACATCCATACATACAAAAATACGCATTTAAAATTTTAGTAGGATTTGCTATGACGATTGGTCAATAAAGTGATCCCATGTTCATGTAATTGAAACCAGCGTCAGCAGTGTGTCCGAACGGATGAATCTTCATCGAACTGGAATAATCTTGCTGCTGGTGTCCCTCAAGGCGGTATTCTTTCTCCTCTTCTATTTTCTCTCTTCATAAATTTTCTAACACCCGAACTTCAGTGCGCGTATCATCTGTATGCAGATGACCTACAGCTATATCGACAGGGGACTGTAGACACTTTGTCAGAAATCATCGACAAGGTAAACCAAGATCTGGTGGTGGTGAAGGACTGGTCGGATAGGTTCGGTGTGACAGTGAACCCCACTAAGTGCCAAGCAATAATTGTGGGCAGCTCATGTATGGTCCGCAGAGTGGATAGCACCACGTTACCACTCCTTAAATTTAATGGCACTGTCATACCGTTCACTTCGGAGGTTAAGGATCTTGGTTTGCTCCTCGACAATACCCTCAACTGGCGTGCGCAAGTCAAGAGTGTCAGCCAAAAAGTCACTGGGACGTTGCGGTCCCTCTACCGGTTCAAAAACGTATTAACATCTAGCGCGAAGATAATGCTTGATATTCCCTATTATTGACTATGGTGATATGTGCTACTATGACCTGAATGCAGTTTTCCTCAATATGCTTGACCGACTTCTCAACAATTGCATTCGATTCGTCTTCAATCTTCGCAAGTATGATCATGTTTCAGAAGCCAGATCGCAACTAAAGTGGTTACCTATTCGACAGCGTCGAGAGTTGCGAGCCCTGACTACTCTGTACTCCTTTCTTTTTTCTCCCACTCCACCTACTTATCTATCCTCCTTTCTACAATATACCTCTTCAAACCATGAGAAAAATCTCCGATCTTCTGATAATCGACGACTACTACAATGTCCAATTCATTGTTCTGATTTTCTACATCGTTCATTCTTCATCCAATCTATAATGCTATGGAATGCGCTGCCCCAGGAAATCAGGATGGTAAACAGTCGTTACACATTTAAAATGAAACTTAAGAGGCACCTAGGCCTGACAAGTTAGCGGAATCTATTTCTTATTTATTCTCATATATATATTAATGTATTTATATATATATATGTATTATATATGTATATATATCTTATGTATAAAGTATCTATGTAGGTATATGTAATATTTTATTATTGTGTAAGTTTATTTAACTATCTTATTACAATATTTTAAATATACGTATATATATACAATAGAATTATTATGAAGTATGTTTCCATAAGTTTTTTTTTTAGAAGTACACTTATCTTGACCATCCTTTAGTGCACCTGTCTCGCTTGTTTCTGCATCACCCCAAGGTAGACAGGTAGAAAATTCCTAAGGCATTATGTTCGCCTTTGTACTTTAATGCATAAATTTTAATAAAATAAATAAACCTACTATGGCTTTTAGTAAGAAAACATTATAAATAAACCAAAACACAGTGGTAGCTTATTTTGTCAAACAGGCAAAGCTGTTAATCCTCTAATGGATAATTTACCATAGAGCGTACCAGCCTGTAGGTGCCACTGTAAAATACTGTCGTAAAACTATATAAAACTGACTATCTACAAGAAATGTATGTAAACAAGCATTTAAGCTCCTGACAGTAATATATACTTACAGGTATTCGCCATCACATTGCGAGATTGTGGTCTGATGCTGCCCAGAACAAAGTTATGCCTTCATACATGCATAATACAGCTAGAGCAGACAGAAACCACAGAATTCCACTTCCTACGCTATAGGAACACTTCCGCTTCACCTTCATTCATGAGCTACAGTTTATATAGCGTCTCTTTGAGGCTTTTTGTCTATTTCTATTTCAATGCTTAGTTATTTTCTATAACCTCCATTGGTATTTGACATTTATTAATATACTAGCTCTCCCCCGGTTTTAACCGCGCTCTTGGCCGATTTTAGATTATTCCGGGGTAATAAGTAGTTTAAGTTACTCCTTATAATATTACCTATGTCTTGGTGAAGGTCTTGTCAAAATCGTTCCACCCGTTTTAGAGTCGTAACATACAAACACACCTCGACTTTTATAAATTTTCTTTATACCTCCTCTTGCAATAATAATAAAGCCTTTTCTCAGTTCCAGTTTACTTTGATAAAGCATTCTCTATTCTTTAATTCATTTAAATAACAATAACTGAAGGAGGTAGTCCATCCTTTGTTCTTATTTCTTGGAATTAAATGAACATCCCGGATAATTTCTCTACTCACGGGCATCTGATCTCAAAAGAAGTAGAGCTTTTACTTAGATAAGTTTTTTTTTACTTTTATCTTAAGTTGGAACAATTTCTTTTTATATACACTAGTATACGGTACGAACCTTTAATATAAATAAATATTTACCTTCAGATACTGAACGAAATCACAATTTAATCGACAAGTGTTTGTCCTGAGTGCCAATCGACCTGTTGATAGATTTATCTATAACTTGAGGACGACTAGACCGATGCGGTAAATATCTTTCTTAAAACGTTTGAGGGTACGATAAAGGTTTTTGGGACAAAAAAATTTGGAATAGCTGTCCAGTAAATTCAAGAAAATGTCAACGTCTTTTGTGTTAGCTATATAGCGATCAATAAAATGATATCTTAATTACAGAAGAAAAAGAAATATTATTTGAAGCCGAGACTTCCTTATCCAAGATTTCCTTTTATTATTCGCGTATCGGCATGTCATGTAACGATTTCACGCCCAAAAATAAAGGCGACTCTACCGAAATTTGTCGAATCAATTTCGCACCCACTTATGAATGGAGATGGTGCCATGGGTTTGGAGAAAGTGAATTGATGTCACGTGGTCATCGATCGCCTCCTTATATCAAATAATGAGAGATGAATAGTTAAAGACTTCTCATATTTTGGCAACGGTGCGCGGTAGGCGGGCGCGGCGGCGTATTAGGGCGGGCGCACGGATCTCCCTACACTGGATGAGCTGATGAAAGTAAGTTGGTATGCCATTTTGTAACCTTGCGCACCGTAGCCTTCGGGTGTACCGTAAACTTAACTTTACATTAAATGCAAATTATTATAATCGTTTTTCTGATGTATTTTAAGCGACGTTCTAATTTTGTGGACTTTGACATATAGCTAGATAACGTGCAGCGCCAAAACGGTGACAATCGAATTTCCTCATTTGGTCGTAGCTTTTACCCTATCCAGTGTATACAGATATCAGTTGGACGGGCAAAACGAGGCAGGCAGCGAGGCGCGGGGTCGATAGCAGAGTGGTTCGGAACGCCGAGGCAGTCGGTCGCGTCCCCGTGAGCTCCCGTGTTCACGCGCGTTCTACGTAACCACTACGCGATACTTACTCTTATTCCCCGACCCTGTTCGGTTCGCGCATCGACCCTGAATATTATTCGGTAAGTGTGCGGAGCTTTAATGTTTTTTTACCGTATCTTAATAACTTTAAAGTTCGCGTAACGGAATTTTTTGCCGTTTTCTCATCCCCACGGAATTAGGCGGCGCGGGTAAAAATTCTTTACAATAAACACAAAATAAACGGCTGCAATAAAACGTTATTGCCCGTTAACGCGTTAATAATACATATTATTTTATATACGTTCGAAATGAATTTTTGAGTAATAAAATTTTATATGCTTTCATTTATAATCTTTATTTTACTAAAAATAAAATAATCTGATAAATATTTCTTAAAAATAAAACCGTTTTATCGACATTTAATTCAAATTTTAAACAGATATTTCAACCTCCTTTTTAAAAACGTTACGAGTGTTTGTCAAGAAAGAAAACTGCAAGAAGATGACTTTTTGGTCAAATATTTAATTCTAAGCTCGATTTTTATAAATATTTTATAAATTCTTATCATAAGAAAATTGTATTATATTCGAAATATGTTAACTTAATACATACAAATTTATAATTGTGAATGTAAATTAATATATTTAAGTATAAAATTATTTATTTAAGTATAAATAATTTTTAATGTAAGTAATTAAGGTAAGTATTTAATTATGTCATATAAATTTTACTAAGATCATTTTCGTTACTAGAACGAAGAATTATTGTTTAAGCCGTAGAGCTATTCATCCGATATTCAGCCACTTCAGCTTGATGAATGAAGATAAATAACTGAGTTTGTTCTATTTAGTTTTAACAAACAACTTGACTGTTCATTATCTTCTGGATAATTTTAAATTGTGTAAGTAAATTCTTAGAAAATAACTTAAATAACCCTAGCAAAGGTATATCGCATATTCTATTGTAAAATTGAAAATCTTCTTGTGACCAATTTTAAATGATTAATATATATTTTTTTAATTTTCAGAAAGGCCGTGCTGTTCTATGTCTTCGAGGACTCTATGAAAAAACCTTTAGGAATAAAATGTTATTGAAATAAAAAGTCTATTTTAATAAATAATTATGTGAAGTCTCTTTGTTTTACTTAAAATTCACTTTATGATAGGTTACAGGTTATGAAAGCAACGTCTTCAATTTTCAGTTGATTTTTCCAGCGAAGCCGAAAATTATTGGGTCACAATCTTCAATCTATGAATTTTATCTCAGGTCGTTTAATAAAAATATAGGTTTCTGTTTTCTGGTTCCGGTTTCTAGGGGTAGGTTTCAATTTCAAATTTAAATTTTAAAACAGTATTTAAAACCGAAAGGACTAATTTAAATGAGGAACTTAATAAGAGCAAGCATTTGCGAAATGTCCTAATTATTTTTTATTGTAGCCCTACATATTGAAAGTTTAAACAGAATAACTTTACTATAGTAAAATTATATAAATTTGGACGCCCCAAATACAACTTATAAAATTATTTGGCGACCATATTTTTATCTAAGGTTGTTTATAATATAAAATAATAGGGTTCTTTTAAATCTTTAGGGACTAATTTAAATAAGTGTCTTAATAAGAAAGCGCATTTGCGAAATGTCCAAATTTTTTTTTTATTGTAGCCCTGCAAATTTGTAGGCTAAAATATATAATTTCACTAAGTGCGCCTGGCCCAATGATAGGTCCTATCAATCTATTAATTAGCACCGCTATGATTTAAAAAAATGGATATTTCGCAAGTGCTTGCTCTTTGTTCCGAATTTAAATGATTAGTCCTTTAAGTTTTATGTGCTGATTCAGCGAATTTTCAGAAATGTGAAAAATATTCCTATTTTTTATCGATTTTTTAGCCTGTGTTTTTGTTTTTTTTTTTTTCAATTATTACTTATTTTTTTCATAATTTTTTTAACCTCACATAAAAAGATTGTCCTCAAATTATTTGACATGTGTTTGGGCCAGGCGCACTTAGTGAAATTAACCTACAAATTTGCAGGGCTACAATAAAATAAAAAATTTGGACATTTCGCAAATGCGCTTTCTTATTAAGACAAGATATTTTACCAAATGCCCACGCCCCAACCAAAACTCGTAATTCGAGTTTTTTATCTTAAATTCTTCATAGTACCCACCCTCAAGTTGAAAATAATATAATGGGTGCGTTTTAGTAGTAGCGCTGTAGAGCTAGTTTCCATCTAGGCTTTATGTATTAAATATGCTGGGCCATATAATAACGTGGTCAAACAACAAATAAGTGGTCAAATACAAGCCTATGCCCTTAGCTAAGGTTCGAGCCCTATTTGGGGAACTCTAACGTAGTCGCTTAAGCTTGCCCGGTTAAAGCCCTCAGCCCTCAACGACTGTCCACCTAGGGGGTAAATTTGATTCGGTTTTTAGAAATGCTGTCAAATCAAAAGAATGAGATCTCCTTTATTAAGAAATATGAGTGTGCGAACAATGGGCAACATGTTTAATTAGTGAGGGTACCAAAGGAACAACTAGTCAATCTAAGTTTAATTTACTTTAGACTTATGACACAATTGAAATATTAAAGATAAAATAGTTTATTATCTAATCGGGTCTAATATGAAAATATATATCTTATTAGATATATATATTGAAATATCTTCGATTTTAAATAGAGCGTCGTTTCTCTATGGCTTGTAGCATTTCCTCGTACAATACAGAAAAAAGAACCACACTTTGTACCAGGGGACTAAAGTAGCCGCAGTGAGGACAATCGGCCCCGCCAGCATAGCTCGGCAATATGAATACTTGGAGAAAGTGGGGCGTTGATATATAAGCCACGCAATGCCTTATACATGCGATAAAATACTTGTCTTACAACCGACGTTTGGACGTGGTTTTTATTTAGAAATATTATTTCATTTCGTTTTAACGTTGGTGATGATTTCATAAATAGACAGGCACTTCTAAAGTATTGAACTTATTGCAGAATATTTACGAACATAAAAATACCTATACTTTTATATATTATATACTCAACATACACCACTAACATAAAACACTCAACACACAAAAAGACACACGCACGCTCACACACACCCACGCACACACACACACACGCACACACACACGCACACACACACACGCGTCAAAATATTTCATATAGTTTAGTTCATTTCCAATTGTTCATGTTGTCAAATATTTAAGGGGGAAGACAATGTAGCCTGTAACACAGCTATTGTATACTAGCACAGGATGCAGGGCTACATTTTTACTGTAAAATTTAATTTTTTTGTACAATAAAGTTATTATTACCTAATGGGAATGAGAATTGACATTTGCTAGATTATTGAAATTTAATTATAACCTCTAATCATCTTATTTTCTGACTGTGTAGGTGCTTCCCACGTCTTATTTTAAATAAAATTGTTTCTGTATCGTATAGAAGACCGGTCGCATCTTAGAAAATTGACGTTCTCTCATTCAACACTGCGTTACTTGTTGAGTCGCTGCGTTCTGATTGCATTGTATCTAGGCCAAAGCTGAAGTCAAGACTAGTTGGAAAGGGGAGCAGTGTAGCAGATATGCAATTTCAATAAAATGAGATTGTTGAACAGTTTATTTCAAACGAGCGTGCTTTTGAGATTTTTGGAGGCGATGTCGATTTTTCTTTACAAGCTTTAATTCTAGCTATTTAACTTCACCTGCTAGTTACTAAGCCTCAAATCTTGCAACTGAATTTTAAACCTGACCCGAGCTGTAATTTCACGAACAATTTCGATTTGGTGGGTATGTTTGATTAGCTGCTTGTGTGTGACGTCATTATAAATCCAATATGGCGGACGTGTCAGGACGGTTATTTATTAATTCATATACCATCTCTGGCATGGGTATCTAATGAAAGGGTTACCGAGTAGAATATGTGATGTCAGTTTTATTAGTTTCATGTCTTTAAAATACTGGTACCTGTTAAAAATGGTTATTTATTTTCGGATTCTCGAATGGAATAAAAAAATTGTTTCTGTTAATAAAGAATTGTTCCGGCGGGCAGCTCAACATCGTTGCGGATAGATAGCCATTTAGGGTACATAAAAAAAAAACTATGGAAATTCTCTCGTGGACAGCAACTTTTGATGCTATACAGACTAAACTATCGCAAATTACCTTTATGCCTTATTATCCAAAATGACGGATGTTTCTAATAAAATTTTAAGTGATGTTATATCTATAAATAATTTTATAGAATCGGGTGGACGGGAAACAAAAACAAATACCTACCCATATTCTTTTTCGCTATAGCATCATCTATTTCAAGATTTGAAACGAACTTAATGAGAAATTTTCCGCTTTTTTAAACAGCAACTCATTTGTTGAGTGTGGTCGACTACCACTGACAGGATACAGTCGAACGATGTTAACAGACAACTGCACACATCTGCCGTCATCTCTTTTTTTATGTCGGGCCAACAGACAGCCAGACAGTTCACCTGATGTTAAGTGGTCACAATCCGCTGTTGACAAAGTGACGTAAAGTTGATAAGTCTCATGAGCCTGTAATTTCAACTTTCTAACCGAAACAAAGAAATATAAGTTCACTGCTGCTTCTGGGCAGATATTGGTATTGTGGGTATAATTTCTCTTGACGATCTCTGCATCAATTAGGAGCTTGCAGAATATAGCGAGGCATCTAACTAGTAAATAGCCAAACACACAAGAGCAATTTGGAGCAGCAATTGCTCAAAGCATCAGTCCCAGGCGTAAAATCGTGTGTCATGCTTGAATTTCCACGTTTGGGTATGCCATTTAAGTTTTCCCATGCAGTAAATTGCATAGCTCCTTCAAGAGAACTGAGCGGTTATCGGAGATGGATAGGTATTCTGGTATATTCTACAATGCATCACTCTGTTATTTGTCTTTTTCAATTTTTACGAGTTTATACGATCTCTCTTTCTTGGACTTATTTTTAGCAGTAATATAAAATACATATAATAAAATAAAAAAAGACAACGGTCATTTCAAGGCACGAATGATGGACTTTTCCACATTAAACATGAATTTATTTTTATGTACAACGCAACGCTACTAATGTTACCAATTTTAATTAAGATAAAAAAACGAAAGCGCATGAACCGTACAGGCGTCTGAATTGAGCAGTGATATGGTTAAATAAAAACAGTGAATACATAAGACTCCTTGCATAAAAGGAAATATTTCTTAAGATCTGAAATACTTTAGGCTTTTATATAACGGAACTCGTTAACCGCTCATTACTGGGCGTGAGCGATTTCCGCAACCGATTATTAAATTGAAAACCCTAGCATTATTACTAGTACCGACAGCAGAATGGCGTATTAGGTAAATTTGCTTTACGTCGCAAGCTTGCGAAATAAGCGTTTTTATATTTTTCCATTAATAAAGCCATATGTGGGCGTGTTATAATTGAAACGTCTTTATAGTCTAACAAGTTAGCATATTTAAAATGTAAATTCTTTGTTTGAAGATTTTGAGAAGGTTGTATATTTTTAATGGTTTTGTGAAATTCTAAGTTTTGACTCAGTATTCTTAAATTTACTAAAACATAATATAAAAAAATTACAGACAGACAAAGACAGGCTATAAAAAAATGGTCCGCTGTCAATCAGTGGGTTGAATCTTAGAATAATTTTACAATAACCTCTGTAATAAAAGATATATAAATCACTGATACAAGTTAACATTTCCATTAGTTCTTATATAATAATAAATACATAAAATATATAATATACATATATATTTTCTCCAATGGTCGTATCACTTAGTGTTTGAGATTGCACTTAGCAAATTATCAAAACACCTATAGTAAAATTGGAATTAAAATGCCGTCATATTACGCATAAATAATTTGGCGTTAATATAAAATTTTATTCATCTTTTGGTATAAGTGCATCGATTTGGAGAACTTGAAATATACTATATAACTGTAGCCATAGGATTGAAAATCATCAGAATATTAATTATGTTAAAGATGCAGGATTGTGGGCCTTCGTAATTACATGATACGGTTAATTATATGCGGGTACTTCTACCCATCATGGTCGTAACTCAGCAAGGGCTGGTTAAAAGACAAATAAGTAAATAATCTGTTCGCAGGTTTCAAATTTATCTCTCTGAAATCCTCTCAATGCCTTCTTTGAGTCCCAACAAATACTATTGTATATTGTAAGTTAATTGTTGGAATGGATAAGTCTTCAGTTACATTCGACTGAACAATCTTTACGGGACGGCTTTGTAATCGTGGCAAGCAATAATATCGATTACTCAACAATGACCCTTTCGTCCTGGTACCACATTCACCTCTAAGTGAAGGGCGTGCGGGAATATCTATCAATGTTACAATATTAAAGCTCACTAAACAGATAATTCCTTTTTGATTTAGAAATATAATCTTTTTTGAACCAACAGATGGATAAATGTTATATTCTTTCTAAGCTCAACTGTCTGAATCAACCCCTAAGTTTCAAAGACTTTAGACCTAGAAGGGTAGGTTATGTAGGTAAAGCAACTATAGTTACCACCGGTTCGGAAGGAAGTCAACCTCCAACAGAGTGGAACCAGCATTAAACTCAACAAAGCTAGAATGGTTTTTTTTTTTTTAAATCAGCTGTCTGAATAACTATGTGTATGTTACTTAGTCTTTCGATACATATACCTAGTAAAAGGGAAAAGTGAACGCTATGATGATAAAGCGTTTTAATTTCTGTTAATAAATGGATTCCCTCACCGCTTGACATAAGACTTTAGGTCTATCGCAATACCATCGTAAATAAAAAAATAAAAATGACTTAAAAATAATACCAGTGGAAAAGTTGCAGATACTTATGAAACACAATATTGCGAACAAAAACACTATCACAACCTTTGTCAAGATGGCTTCTAATTAAAATTCTGCCACAGGTTCTGTTCGCCTGTTGAAAGAGTACACGGACTTTAGCTTGTTCTTGTAGTATTTAAATATAGAAGGCGAGCTTGGCAGATAGACGTCTTGTAGAAGGTAGCGGAATTAATTAAGATCCTGAAGGTAACATTTATTATCTTGTATATACATATTTATAACTAAACGATCAGTTGCAATTAAAGTCGATTCATTTACGCTATTACGTCGTTTTAACGTCAGGTCGATTAGAAAACATATACAAACTGATTTTACAATATCGAAGTTTCCGCCTTTATTTCGCATTTATTATATTATTTTCTAATAAAATATATAATTAAAAAAACAAACACTATTTAAAACAGGTTCAGTTAAACTATATCTATAAATATTCTACGAATATACGACTTACCTTTAACTTTCGTCTTGTATAATATACTCTCTCATAATATACTACTGAACCTATGCCTCCTCTAAGGCTATTTTCTCCCTTCACCACCTTTTGCTTTCGAATTAAATGGTTTTATTGAAAACAATTAGAGATCGGCGCGTACTGAGAAGTGGTCGCATGGCGTTGCAAGCTGTATCAGTAGTCTGTCTTTAAGAAAATTGCTGTACTCTAATACTTCAGCTTACCAATTTACTGAGCTGTAACGTTCATTTTCCATCTTGTCTGTCTAAAGAGCGAAACATAAAATGTCCAAGCTACAGAGTTCTCCTTTAAATATTCTGAAATCATAATACCTCTTGGCATAAAGAAGGTACAAATAAAATTTAAGGCAATAATTAACTGAAGAAACTTCGCGTAACCACCAAATCGCATTGAATTGATCAATATAATGTTGAAGATTTAGAATTTAATCTTGACGGTTTTAGGATTATCCTATTTCAATAGCTATGTAGATGGATGGATTCTCGAAAGCATTTCTGTAATTACCTAGTTAAGCACTAAATAGTTTAATAAGTTCTCGGTTTTCACAGTTTCCGTCCTGCGGCTAAGGCTGCCGTTTTAAGGAAATTTCCCGTACATAGTTTGACACCCAGCGCTGGAATTCACAAAATCCCTAAAGGGTAATTAATTCACAAAGAGAAGCTAGCCGTATTCTAAGTTCTTGTGGTGGACACACTATACATACATTATTTACGTAACGACCCATATCATTTGTACGAAATTATACGGTGCATTATTCAATTAGGATTCATTACTTTAATGGTACGATGGTCGCATGTATCTGTGGTCATTGTGGTCTGTCGACGGACTAATATCCACATGATTAAAATGCCGTAATTAAATAACTTTGATGCCCCACAATTGTAGCAGTTCGTAAACGATGAACCTTTATACTGAAATTATGATTATAATTATATATTATCTATCTAATACCTATAAATGAGCAATTCTTGTATATTTATATCGGCTCCGACGATTTTCATGATAGTTTCCATATTTAGTATCCAGGGGTTTTCGGGGGCGATAAATCGATCTAGCTAGGATTCATATTCAGAAAATGTCGTTTTATCCGTGTTTTCAATGATCAACTTTATCGAAATTTGACTTAAACATAACCTGAAAAAAATGACTTCCTGACATTAACTGTTTTATCGACACAACAACATAAAAGCTACTCCAGTAGATGGCGTTGTTAATCAATACTAAGCCAATAATCAACTTTACATAATTTTTCAAAAACAAAAATAACGAGCAAAGCTCGGGCATCCAGGTACTTGTTATTTATCGGTGTGAATTCCAGAATTAAAATACAATAAAAAAATGAGACGCCATCACGATTACCAAAAAATCACTAAAAGTATATATCGAAAAATGACAAATAAATTTTTATCATTTTGTCGTATACAAATAATTAGCAAAGAAAGTAGTAGGCCGGTAATGTTAATACAATTATTTGTACTGTAACAGATACAATATCTATTAGACAAAGTGGAAATTTCCTTATGGCACTTAGTAGATGACTCGCGGTCTTTTTAAGCAACGTTTATAATTTTAGCATAATCTAAATTCAGCACGCGGTTCCATTCGCGTTAAAATAAAAAGGAAAAATCTAAAGGAATTAATTTATTTTATTTTTTGCCTAACTCTCGCTCTATAAACTAAGTGTGTGCCAAAATTCAGCAAGATCGGATTGTTAAATTTTAAAACAATCGAAATTTAACAATCATCCTTTTAACACAGGTTAAAAAATCATGGAATCACTTTCCTTTGATAATTTTCACTGAATTTTTCTTTACTTTCAATCGTTAATATACAATAGCCAGATAAACTTTCGATTTTTATAGTAATAATATGTATCTATCAATGTATGTTGTGAAATCATAAAATTAGTTGAACGAAATAAGTGACACGTATAGTTATATATTATTATTATATTATATACTTATCTTAATATATATATTTCTTGTGTGCGTGTGTATGTGACTGAACTCCTCCTAAACAACTGGACCGATTTTGATGAAATTTTTTGTGTGTGTTCGTAAAGATTCGAGAATGGTTTAGATTTACAATTGGACCCGGTAGGTGGCGCTGCGAGCGAATTCCTGCATTTTTGTATGGACTTATTTTGACAGAACGACCATTGGTGGCGTCCTGAGTCCAGTGTTGGCGAGCCAACTAGTAATCCTAACAGTTTGTGTATAGAAAAGTTTGAAACAATAGTGCTTAGATTTGAATGATAGTTGTGTAGTTTGCGTAGGAGTTTCCTAATTATTTGTTGTTAATATTTCAATGTAAGCGGGAACAGAATGCTTCCAGCTGAAGTTTCAGTTGGTATACTCGTATAAACAATATTATTTATTAGAGGAGCAGCTTGGTATCTGATGTGTATTTATCACACCGTGTTGAAAGTCACTTGCCACATTAAAGTTCACTTTCGAAAACTCTTATAACTCTTTTGTAAATCAATATATAAATACTAGCTGCCCGGACAGACGTCGTTCTGTCGAAATAAGTCCATACAAAAATGCTAGAATTCGCTCGCAGCGCCACCTACCGGGTCCAATTGTTAATCTTAACTATCCAGGGTGCCACCTAAATGCATACAAAAAATTAATTCAAATCGATCCAGCCGTTTAGGAGGAGTTCACTGAGATAACGAATATGGGTTTCCTTTGACGCACTATCACCTCAAAACTACTGAAAATATCGGGATGGGACTGCTAGCATTCGATGCGGATTTTTTCATAGATGGATATAGGCTATAAATAATATAGACAACGATATCGTAAACGTGGTTAAAACCACGGGGGACGCCTAGTAGAATATTGCATGTAAATAGATATAATTACGTGCGCTAACTCTTTCCTCTTTTCTTTCCCTTCGAGAGTCTCAGACTTAAAATAACTTTAAACTAAACATTGATCGTTACCCTCCTTACTATCTTTCCGATCTAAGCACCCCTTAGAATTACTTAAAACTAACCGATCGTCTTTTATTTCGTAATTATTTTCACTCTTTCCAATCCCACTACATTGACGCAAAATTTATGAGTGTTATTATCGTATAAACCAACATATGTAATTTTCCTTAAAATTTAGCGGTTGTTACATTATTAACTTATGTAAAGTACAGTACACGTTTCATCGGTAGGAACAAACTTGTGCTACAAAGTGAGGGAAAGCATAAAATGTAGTAGGTAACATTCCCTTTGATCCATGTAGCTAGACCGTTGCTAGTCTGAACATTTCGATAAGTAACTTTGTTGTTGCTTAACAATGTAGGTAAGTTATTAGTTGCGGTTAATCATATAATGGTGTGCATATTATTAGAACTTCACGTTTAGGGGCTTTCTTTACATACAATCTAAACAGAGCTTGTTCCATAGAAACCAAATAACTACGCACACATATTAATCTATACTAATATTATAAATCTGAAGAGTTTGTTTGTTTGAACGCGCTAATCTCAGGAACCGCGGGTACGATTTGAAAATTTATTTCTGTGTTGGATAGCCCATTTATCGACAAAGGCTATATGCTATATATAATTACGCTAAGATCAATAGGAGCGGAGCATCAATGAAAAATGAAGCAAAAACGGGAGCGAAATATTCCTTTTGAGAGTTGCTGTTGCTGCGTAAACGATTAATATATCATTTCTGAGAGATCTAGTATAGAACATTGCCTTTTTTATCCCGGGAATATGTAACATCCCCCGGGAACGCGGGTGAATTCCCGGGGAATAGCTATATTTTATAAATTTGTATTAGTATAATAGTTTATTAAACACTACCTTTTTTATAGTTGGTAAGTTATATTAAGCTGTTTAGCTATATTGATATTCATTCATTCATATTCAAACCACACGTATGTTATCATAAACTTTAGTACCTTTAGTAGTGCCTATATTGGTTTAGAATATTAAATTATGTTATGATAGGATCAGAAATATTTGCAATGAATCAGACTTTTGCTCTTCTTGGATTTTAGTCTGGCAACAAAATAATTTTAAGTAGGATTATTACGGCCAGCGTTGAGTTACATTATAATTTCAAGTCACGTAAATTAATATACTCACAACAAGTCAGGTATGGCCGTTCTAATTTAAAAACTTGTTGAGACAACATGTATACGCATTGATTTTAAACCCTTTTACTGTAAAGTGTATAATTTTTTTTTACGCCAAAAAATTTTATAATTACTCTTAAAAATATAATATTATTTATTTTACGAAATTAAAAGTCTAGTCGAAACAGCATGAGTACCTTCGCTCCGAATTCTCATCGGGTGACCACTTGTCTGAAGTCTGTCTCATTTAAATTTAATTATACAGTTCTAAGTGCCAACAATAATTGGGATGTGTCCTGTATTAAAGATAAATGATCAAACACTAAAATAAACGAAAACATTAAATATGACCAAAATTAAATCATAAATGTGATTTTGCAGTACCGATCTAATCATAAATAGTATGTTATTTGATGCTGTACAATTATGACGTCACAACTTGCCATTTCATACAAAACTCCATATATTCGATCGTTTTGACATTTCATAAAGAATTGCTGATTTGACATGTCAGGACACATCCATATTGCGTTTATGATGAAATAAGTAATTTCTTATATAAATTTACTAGCGACCCGCCCCGGCTTTCCACGGGTGCAATGCTGATATTAAATATAATACAGAATATTGGAATGGGGACTTTTTTATAGACCTTATTAAGGTGTACTGTACCATACTGTAATACATTATTTTGATCTATCTCGGAGGGTTCCTGCGTTTGCAATGTAAGCGTAAAAATGAGTTTATTTACGACATCACATTAGAAACCTCGAAAATTATCAGTGTTTCTCTACTTTAATATGCATGTATTATACATATAAACCTTTCTCTTAAATCACTCTATCCATTCAATATTAAAAAAAAATCAAAATTCAAAACCATTTATTCAGTTTAAGCCCTCGGCACTTATGAAGGTCAAATTTTATGTTACTGAAGCTACAACAAAAATCACATTAAAATCCGTTGCGTAGTTTTAAAGATCTAAGCATACGTAGGGACAGACAGACAGCGGTAAGCGACTCTGTTTTATACTATGTAGTGATGATATGCCACAAGAATATTGTCTAATCTAAAATAATAATTATTTCTAGACAAATACGCAAGTTCTCTATTAACAACCTTTAATTTATCAATGAAATCAATTAAGTACGCAATAAAATATAAAGATAAATTGTAACCTACTTGTAATGGTTTGATCGATTTGAATCTTTGCAACTCTGATGCTGATCTGAATATAGAGCCAGAAGGTGGATAGACTCTTCAGTACTTTCTAGTAAGCCCTTTGAATTTAACCCCATTTACATTGTTTTAACAAGTTCTATGCAGTAAATTTGGTACTAATTCTGGATAGATATCCAAGAGGGGAATAGAGGAACTCTTCAGAGGATACTATTCAAACCATGAGCTTGGGCTCATTGTTTTTTTTTATGAGTCAAATTTATAACATTAATGGCGGTCAATGGAGTCTTTTAAAACGAATTGCAATTAATTATTCGAGAGAACTGCTCTCCCTATATATTACAAACTAACTGTCCCTCACGGTTTCACCCGCGTTCCCGAGGGATGTAACATTTTCCCAGCACAAAAAGTATCCTATGTTACTTCTTATTAGAAGTAAGACCTCCAAGAATATGTCTACAAAGTCTCATGATGATCGGTTAAGTAGTTTTCACGTGAAACAGTAACAAACAAACTTACATTCACATTTATAATATTAGTACCTAGGGATAACTATCAAAAAGTTTTGGTGAGCCGACAAAAAGGCACGAAGGTTTGTTATTTCTTGTACTTAATAATTGTCACATGACAACCTCCTTCGGAAATTGCAGGTCAATTTAAAACAAATAACTATTGTAATAAATAATATACTAATATTTATTATTAAGCAATAATTTATACAGCCATATAAAAAGACGTGCAAAAATACTCCCATTAAAATGTATGAGTCTATTTCAATCATAATGTGAGAGCGGAATCAGTAATTTATATGGTGTACTTGATAGGTATTTACCCCAGAAGCTCGTTCGTGTGGAACTAACTGAGTCGGTAATATTGAAGAGGTAGTGCGGATCGCTTCGAGAGATATGGACCTAGACATGCATATAGTCTTTGAGTTGAGGAGAGGAAGGCACTGCATTTCAATATATTCTTAATTTGAAATACTATTACAACTATCGAACGGACTTTGAAGACAAGTTCAAGCAATCGAATGGACCACTAAACTAGAGTTGTATTTTTAATATGGGCGGAAAAAGAGGTGTTATATAATATGTTTGACTGCTGTATCTAACTTAATAGCAGGTTTTCTAGCTATGTTTTATCAAAATTAGATCAGGCATTTGTTATAACATGATTTTAATATTAAACACATTTTCATCTTTAAATACTTTGTATAATGGACGAAAGATAATTAGAATGTATTATTAATAGACATTAACAATTATATCAAATTAATCTTCCAGGCTTCCAGGAAGTGATGAAAATGAGCAGGTAATATAAAACGGGAAATGTAATTAAATAATTCGCTATTATTATGCTCGTTTTGTAAAAAATATGATTTATCCGGGAAGCATATAATGTTTTCGGCTTTCAATAAATATTTTCGGCGAATTTAACCATAGCCAATCGGCTTAACAGGCATGTTGCGTGAACATTTGGCATATATTATTTCTCAATTAATTACAGTTAAACGCTTAATTTATGAATTCTATAAGGAATTTTATAATTTAAATTCAGCTTTTCGATTTTTTTAAACCGACATTATATGCAGTTTACATTTTTCATAAAAAAAAACTTTATTACTTTGCTAACGATTTAATTGATAAGATCGGTGGAGATCTCGGTAATTGATCTTAATTAGTACAGGCATAAGCAGTATCTAATCAGTGGGTTGTGGTTGATTATCCTATCATTAGCTATTTTATTCTATCTCGGTGGAGCATAAATAAATGAAAATGAAAAAGTTTCATTTGCAGCGATTATCATTTTAACAAAAGAATAAAATTATAAATTACGTTGTTTCTAAAACCATACTAATCAATGGTAGAATTTTACATTTAAATTAATTATGGCCTTCACACTAGGCAACATGCCTGTATCGCGAGCACCAAAATATCCAGGGACATTCTTTACACACGGCCATCTGATTCCATACTAAGCAGAGCTTGTACTATGGAAACCAAATAACTGATATATTACATATACTACGTTTTTTTTGTAAATACATACTTATATAGATATTTACACCCAAACAAAGAACAAACAGAGATGTTCATGCACACAAATGTTTGTCCTGGGTGGGTATGGAACCTTCGCCCGGTTTGGCAGTCAGAGTCGCTAACCACCAAGCCAAGGCCTGGCATGTTGTAATAAATAAATACTTACTATGATATGATTTTTTCATTTTTCTAAAACTGCTGAGACATTAATGTATCAACTTTAAAAATACATTTCCAATATAATAAATTACATTTATGAAATAATAATTCGTGGTCGCAAATACAGCATTTTTAAAAAGTTTAACTGCCTGTCTAAGTTTGAACACCTACATTTTAATGGGGTTTTTGCCGTTAACTAGGTATCTTGGAACAACATATAGGCTTTATTTATCGAACTCGGGTCACGAAAAGAAATATCAAATTTCAAAGTTATCAAATGAAATTGAGGGTACAGCTTTTACAAAAATCAAAAAGATAAAAAAAAAGATTATAAATATTTTCTTTATCATTGCTTTATAATGGTTGATGGCATTAGGCGTAAAATCATTATGGAAATACCACATTTAAATCTCAGTTGCCAGAAACAGTCTTATCATACGCTAATTGTACATCATGGTTAAATTTCCATTAATTCATGTCTGAAATTGTATAATTTCTTTAATTATAAAAACCATTTGCCCAATTAATTCTAATCAAATTAAGATAGACTCACAGTTCATACTATTTTATTCTTTTTGTTACGACCAAAGAGACCTGAGGCTATTTTATTTAATAAAAGCTCTTTTTACCTATTAAATAATCGTAGGCATATATTTTCAGTAAAAAGAGGTATATATATTAAGAGTAAATCTAGTAGCAAGATAATTAATTAAAAATGTTGCCTGTAGCAAATCTTTATAATAATGAAACTGTAAACGTTCGTATTTATTGAATTTTCAGTAAATATTAGATAAAAATAGTGTTACAAAACTACCCATAAAGCGAAAGGAGTTAAATCGGGCTTTATAACGGCCATTCACAATATTTATCCGTAGTAACACTGTATAACATACCCGAAAAAAAAAAAAAAAAAAAACAGATTTTTATGTATAAACATAGAAAATCTAAAGTAGACAATTACAAGGTAAAATAGGTAGGCCTTTCTGATAAATAATCTGGTTCCCTGCGGTTATACGGTTATTATAAAAAAATATATTTTTACAGGGTATTTTGTAAAACGTTGTATAATAGTACGCAATACAGTGTAAACCCTTTGCTGTATTATTAAATTTCTTCCTTACTGTACATTTTAGAATGGCAGTGCACTCGACAAAATTCCAAACATAATAAAAACAGTCGTTGCAAATCATATTAGCGACGCAATCAATTAACATGAAAGTTGTATCAACGTGGAATCCTTTTTAATACCTATTTGAACCACTTCAAAGGTTTGTTTCAATAGAAAATTTCATCAGATTAAGTGTTTATTACGATTTTTATTAAGCTTTTCATGTAGCCCGGATACAATCTAGACTGATTAATATCCGGAAAAAATCCAATAATGCCGACTGTTCGTTGAAACATCTTTATCATTTTTCTCCTTTTCTATTTTAATTAGCAGGTAAATTGGCAAAGGTTTTAATAATGATTTTTGATTTCTGCTGTGGCGACATCTATGAACACGCCTACAATTCTTCTACGCCCGCACTACAGTGATGTGGCGACATCTATGAACGAGTAGAAACGCGAGAATCCTACATCAAGATTCGGGATATCAGGATTTGACATATATACAAGCATCCAACATCAACAGTTGGACCACGGTCCCCAGGCATGATCACTAGCCTGGAAGATCTTCCCTTTTAAATGGAGGAGTCTCATACCTCGCACCTCCATACTGCCAAACTACAGGTCGTGTTTAGTGCGCTAATATATACCTATCTTACCCCGAAGTAGGTAGTGTAGGGTAAACATCTAAGTACCTATAATAAAAAAATTATGCACTACAATTAAAAACCCATTAAGCCCCATTGCTACAAAACCTCGATATTAATTGACACGAAGTTACATGTCACCTTCAAGAAAGCATATTTCTATTATGCGGCGCTGTCTTGCTGTTATTCTCACGTTCTGTCAATGACTTTGTCGGTAAAACCTATTTTCAGTTTAATTTCTTTATGATACGAGGAATTGTAAGAATACCCTGAGGAGTTGACGTTTCTATGTATTTATTCTTTGGTTAGTTACATGTTAGGTACATTTTCACGATAGTCAAGTAAATTTTACTATTGCCAATTCTCAGTTGCAGTTTAGAAAGGTAGCTTGATGCAATTTTTTTATCACACCAAAAACTGTTATAAAAAGTGAATGTAACTTGTAATAGTTAAGTGTTAGGTTCTTTTTTGGAATTTAATCAAGACAATTGAAGGGAGATATTTTTGGGATTATACTATAAATTTAAAAGTTGCTTCTTTCCTGTCTGCTTATCGTATTTTTATGAAGTTTAGATTAGAAAACTGTTTACTACATTACAAAGCTTACATTACATTTAGTACTTTACATTTAGTAATGCTTGGCGTTTTTACAGGAATAATAAATAATTAAAAATCATGGGGCGTTTCTTTTAAGGCTTTTATGGTGATCATGTCACTGATTACTACATGGCATTACTTAAATTCGCATGTACCACCCTCGACTGCATCGTCACTTTTCATCAGGTCAGATCCAGACAAATGCGCTCAAGCATTTATAAAAAAAAGAAATTATATACTAGGTTGGTGTAGGTTTTAATCAATTAGTGTATAAATGTACTTTTATTTTTTATTTTTGTCCACGACTATTAGATACTTCGACGCAGAGACATTTACCTTATGAAGTCATCTGCTATATTTAACCATAGGACATTAACTAATTGCTTTCGGAGTGAACTGAGTCGTTTTGTATCAAAAGACGTTAGTTTATATCAAGAGATGTTTGACAGAAAACTGAATCAGTTTTGGTCAAATTGAATCACATTAAAAGTTGGTAGTAGAGCCCTCAGCGTAGCAGTTAGTAAACCTGATTGCTACTCTACGTTTTATTTGTTTGATTCCCAACAGAATAAAATAGTCAATTAAAAGTTACAGTCTCAACATTATCATTGTCACAAATAGTACTCTTGAGAGCTGCAATAGATGTTTATCATTTAATTTTTTTAGTGTTATTTTACCTTTTTCAAATGTACAAAAATTATAATTAAAAATAGCGCTTTCTTACAGTTGTTGGTTGCACTTACATGATCTTCTTTGACAAAGGCTGAGTACATTTGTCCGCACACGGGTCATAAAGTTATTTCTAAAATATTGATATTATTATGTATACCAATATTAACATGAAATTGATTGACGTAATACATAGACTAAACGAGCGTAATTACATTAAACAGAATATTTGTTACATAGAACTTCGTTTGTTATCACATATCCGTCGGCTATGAATTTCAAAAGATATTCATAAAAAATATTTGTAAGTTACAAACTAAAATAAATAAAGGCCATCGAACACGTACCTCATTAGAATTCGGGATAAAGAATCCACGAACGAGATACGGGCGTAGCAACGCTTAATTCAATTCGTAGTGGAGCACCGCCACAACCCACGCCTCTCGAGGCTTTCCCAATAATATCAGCGCCCAGTTCGAGTGCGTTTTAAAGACGTGTATATCATAAAATGCGCATGTTACATAAAGACAGATTTAGTATTTTGTTATTTGCAGCACGTCATACGATTTTACATAATATGCGCTTTGAATTTTAAAATCGACTGCACTGTAACTTCATAAATGGGTTTTTAGGACCATAACTGAATGAATTGTTTTGATTTACAATTCATTTACAATGGAATGATAATGACAAAATAGAGAAAAATGCCGATGCTCACATTATATTTCATCCTAGATGTATTAGATGCACTATTCTAGGCGTAGTTCCTTAACAAAATAAAAAAAACAAATTAAATTTTATAGCATACAGGAACTAAGAGGAAACATAATAAGTTATTAATACGGCACGCCTTTGCCTTTTAATATTAAATGAATATTAACATTGGTATTAACATTGGTATTAACATAAAAATTTTAGTAACATAGCTCTACTACAAAATAGAACTTTGTTTGCTTGGATGGAAACAGATATTAATTTGTATTCTGAACTCCTTCTTGAACGAGATTTGATTAAGTTACACTATAATGAAACTTCAATATTATATTGGTTCATTTATTTATTATGAAAGATACGTCTACAGTCTACATATTAAGCGATTTATATGAAACTAGTGAAACAGTATATATATAGTAGTAACAGTGGACAGCATTTGGAACAAATAGAAGATTATAAAAGAATGATAATTTATTTTAAATAAATTAAGAAAACTTAAAAAATTAAAAGCGTTATCGATATTTTTTATTGAAAATTCAATGTATGAATTTTACAATAAAAATATCGATAATGCTATTTATTTTCTTTAAAATAAAGTACATTTATACACTTGCCATGCAACACCAATTATATAAATGTGGACACCGCTTTATATCAGAAATTAATTTTGATGTTGTAATAACGCTCCCGTCTCGTAGAGGGTACTACGAATAACGTAGCGTCGTAGCTTTGCGGTTTCGTAGCACATAATGGGTAAATTTAAACAGACCGACGCGATGCAATTACATGAAAGTAGGGGCCACCTTTAGGGTGTCGTAAGAGACCACTTAAGAGTATATCGATGACCTAGTGTACCTTACACGAAGTGATCAACAAAGGAGTAGGTACTCAGGATGCAAGGAATAAAAAATCAGCAAAATCTTTTATCAGTGGTAATTTCTTGTTTTTTGTCATCACATGTGCTACGTAGTAATACAGAACAAATTCTTTGAACTAGTTGTAGAAACGAGGTTGAAAGTAACTTCGTGGAAAAACACAGAAGATTTGAGACGATTTTATCCGAGAACTGTTTCACTGCGTCACTGACCGGCCAGTCAGTGACATTTGATGTTACATAACACTATCTGTTATCTTATTTACGTCACTTGAGACTCGATTCTGTAAGGAAATTGACACTAACTCGAGGATGTTTCGTCCTGTCCATCGTGCTCTGTCTCTTTCGCTAACTACGCTAATACTACTAATCACGTGAGAGATAAGCTCTCCAAGTCCTCCGTGAAGCGAGCCGACGAAGTTTGTATTAGCTGAATAAGGGGGCTGGTCACTTAATGTACCTTTCATAGTATATTCGTGAAGACAAGTGTTGTGAATTTCAAAATACTTTTTCATAAAATTCCTCAAATACTTCAGCTGAAAAGTATGACATAACTAAAAATTGCTGTACACCAAATAAATCCACATAGTAGCCACGAGGCCTGCGGTTACTGCATCGTGATTGCGAGGTCGATACCCGATGCGATAGCCGTCAGCACTGACAAATATGGTTTGTGTCAATTATGGTTCCACAGAAAATTGCGCCGGATAACTTTTTTTGCGGACCTGGCTGTTAAAATCCTAAGTGATGCGTTTTAACTGTCTCCCATGCTGAAAATGGATTACAAAATGTGGTCTGTTGTAATTTGGTTTGCATACAAAATTTTACCAGATACTTCCATGTGGTTTTTGTCTGCTAAGTGGTCCTATATCACGCACTTGATCTATTATATATCGCGTTAATTTTTTTAATTATTCATTTTTACTGTTGATATTTTCAAATGATCATTTGATAGACTAGCTGGCAAGTCCGTATTTCTTTAAATGTAATTGTTTGTTTCATTTACTTTAATCGCTATTTCAGGGTTTGTGGTTCTGTTTAAGGTAAATATTATTTACAGTCACATGTCGTGTATTTTTCTAAATCTTCATACAAGATTTTCTTCAGATAAATTTATAATTTCAATATTTATTTTGCTATAGAATGTTAGTTTGTAATGTGATATTTTATATACTGCGTCTCAACATGTTTTTTATACAACAAAGCAATTAACATCTATTACTACTAATAGGTAAAAATAATATTGTTTTTACCTCTGTGTCATTAGATATCACGTAACTAACGTCCTCTGGCTAAAAACATTTGATCTTTGAAAAACATATCTAATTATTTCTAGCCGCTGGCTGTCTACTCTTTTTCTGTATTTTCTTTGTAAAAATAACATATTATAATACTATTTAATTAAAACGTAGATATTTCTTTGTTTGAAATGGAAAACAACGTTCTTCATTATTTTGGGTTGGTTACTTTTCCACTCAACTCTTTATTTCTATCATTTTTTTTTACTTACACAACCCATTCGTCTCGTTTGTGCTATTCCTCTTTCCACAACAATAAATGCCATTAACGATCATACTTCGAGAGTCAATTAAAACTGAATAACGAATTAACAAGGTATCATCTTCATCTTTGTTTGTCGAGATGACGTGACTCTTATTCACCATTTGCGCATCGCGTAAGATGCGTCTTAATTAGACTCTATTCAATATTATTATATTCAAAGCAGGTAATATATTTGCAAAATGAATACACCTACTTCATTAAGTATTTGTTTAGTTTTATTATAATGCGCGTGGATTTTTAGTTTTTGAAAAAAAATGATGATTTGAATGACAACTTCTAAACTATATAAAGTTTACAATCGATATTTTTTTTATTATTATTTTAATTTGATGTTAGGAGGAATATTTAAGTCAATTTCACGACAGATCCTTCCAATATAGTAAAACTTTTTCAAACTTAACAAAAGTAGTTTCATAATGACATACATGCTCATCAATTTATTTCCAACAATAACCTAAAACCTCTTTTGCGTAATGGACAAACAATACAATATAGAAAATCCAAATTTATTAACGAACAGATTCAGTTTAGCACTGCCGATTGGAAGAGGACTAATCAATCGGATCATAGCAGACAGAATTTTCCCGTAAGTGAATAATCTAATTTTGAACTACACCGGTTCACTTATATCAAAGTGACAGGCTGGAATGCACCAGAATTATTGAGCGTTGAAAGCCTTCGCAAATATTTTATTTGAATGCTCCGCGAGAGAATCAACGAGCGGATTAACGCCACGCCAATTCTGGTAATAATAATTGACTACGAAGCTATTTCAGCTTGACTCAGATCTAAATTAAAGGACGAATAGAAATTTATGTCCATTTGCATTTCCCAATCCAATCAATTTTACCGATATTTGATATGCTAACTGTGGTGTATTGCAATTAATATTGTAAAGGATAATTTAAGAGAAATGATCGTTAGTAGATAGTAGGTATAAGATTTCTGGTTACTAATTAGAATAAGATGGCTGTTTATAGATGAAGAGAGCCAAAATATTTATTTATTTGTATAGTTTTTATCGGTGACTTAGTTAGGTTACTTTGTAGTAAATTGTGACATCGCTGTTATTTTGTTGCTTATATGTTATTGAATTTTAGTGAAAATAAATAAATTATATTATCTTATTTAATATATTAAGATACTAGGATCTTAATAAAACATTTCTAAGCCAATACTACTTTCACTCCGCGGTTATGGGTGATGCATTTTTTTTTTCAGTATTAAGAAGATTAGTTAAGATACGCTTATTAAAACATATCTATTCAAAGCAAAGAAATTAAATTATGTTCTTTTACGCGTTATAGAATCATAATCAATAATAAATTAACGACAAAAACATCCATTAGTACTAATATAATGAGATTGACGCTGTAGATTATAAATAACTTTATCATCATATTATGTGTTAGTTTTAGGTGTTTTTATAATTTATTTATATGTAATATAATTATTTTTTACAGGCGCCGCACTTCATCAATGTAAAAGGGGCTCAAGTCCATCAAGAGTCCGTGCCGCTGCTACAATGCAGAGGTAAATATATATTACTATCACCCCGCCCTGGCTTCGGCTGAGTGGTATAATATATAATACTATCACCCCGCCCTGGCTTTGGCTGAGTGGTATAATATAAATTTATAAGATAGGTTTGTGAGAGATTTTATGAATGATGTTGAAAAATGCATTAAAATATTTAACGTAATTAAGAATATATAAGCGGACAACTAGAAAGAAAATATTAACAATGTATTATACTAGGAATAATACCCGTGTAACCCAAAATAATATAATGAATTATTGATAAACTATAGGTTACTGCCCCACGGGGATTCACCCGCTTCCCCGAGGGATGTAACATTTTCCCGAGATAAAAAGTATTATATTTTATTCCAGGGCATACTCTATCTATATGCCAACTTTCATCCAAATCCATTCGGTAGTTTTTGCTTGAAAGAGTAACAAACTCAGAAACTTTCCCATTTATAGGATATTTTTTCCAGTGCACTATTTGTAAGGAACAGGAAATGTTGTAGTATACGACAGAAGGTATAATTAGAACTGTAATAGGTTTTGCAAGTTCATGGCATCTCAATTATTACCCACATAGAGTGCCAACCTGTTACCGAATTACTAAAAGGGCGCAAAATGGCTTCGCTAACAAGATTTTTGCAAAAATATTTTGGTGGAAGCTGAATAATCTGGTAGCAAGATAATGGAACCTAATGCCTGGTTTTTAGCATTGTGTGTACATAAACCTTTTTTGTCCGGGGTTTTTATGAATACCGACTTTATTTATTTCGTTCCAAGCTGGTTACCTTCCGTAATTTCTTTGAAAGTGTTATAATTTTCAAGATGATCTTGATTTGTTTAACATTACATGTTATTTGGATACTTTATTTAATATCTTCAAGTTTATTTAACTTACCAATACTCACCAACTATCTATTACAAGTGTCAAATTGTAACACTTATAGAGAGAGATGTTAAAGAATAGGAAAAAAATATAACAAAAGATGCTTTCATAAAATATTGCTGTACTAATAACCCACTTTTCTTCAGACCATTAGTATGAAAATAATAGCAACAGCAAATAGATAACTTAGCGGAAAATGTACCGTACAATTAAAGCGAACCGATGATTCCGCGTTCGAACGTTTGTTGTTCCAATTTAAATTATCACTACTAGAATAAACTTGCTTCATTTTTGACTCCACGTGAATTTTACAACGGAAATTAATGAAACTAGGTAAATGATAGTGGCCTTATTTTATTTAAAAATTGTTATTATTTTTTTATGATGTAAATGTTTTTTTAATAGGTTCGATCTAGCTTTTTTAATTTCTCGGCCCGAAGACTGGCCTTTTTGGAGGGCGTATGGGGGAAGGGGGAAATACAGATCTATCAACTAGAGGCACCTTTAAGATACGTAGATGTGATATCCTAACTCTGTTTTTTTTTTATCTGTATCAACAATAGTTTATTTTAGTCCCAAATGCTGGGCCACGAGTTAGCCACAGCAACAATAGGCCTAATGCCGTTTCCCACCACAACACGCCTATAGTATATATACAGAATAAAATCAGGCAGAAGGTTCAATTCTGAATTTTAGGGACTGAAACTAAAACCATATACGAGGTGATCAAAAACAAGTGCCTTCAGATGTCTTTGATTATTAAAAAAGAACCAACTGTTTAGTAATATCAAAATAAAAAAGAAAAATCACAAAACCTACAGAACGAAATAAAGTGTTGAGAATATAAACTAAACCACAAAGTGCCGCTGAAAAGTGCAGAAAGTTGTATCTTGTGTATCATAAAGTTAGCAATATAAGCTCAAGTGATTCAGAATGCTTACAGCATTCACCCGCCCACACTACTCATATTTACAGTTTATCGTATAAGCGCGAGTACGGGCGGATTTAAAAATAAATGCTAAGGATTATAAGAAAAGATATATACTCCATTTAAATCTTTAAAAGTATTAAGGTTCTTAGTGCTGAGTTCTTCTGAGAAAGTAATACCGTCTAACCCATTTCTGCCGAGAGATTTTAGTGTTGATAGGCGGTGGTGACACTAACCATCAGCTTTTTTTTTATACCACTTGGGCCGACAAACAAGCGGACGGTCCACCGGATGGTAAGTGGTCACCGCCGCCTATGGACATTTGCAATACTAGGGGCATCGCCAATGCGTTGTCGACCCTGAGACGTGAAGTTGTTGAAATGAAATGAAAATGAAATGAAAATATTTTTATTCAAATAGGCCTTTACAAGCACTTATGAATAGTCTGACTCTAATACCGGTTCGGAAGGTTGTTTTTTACTGAGAAGAGCCGGCAATAAACTCAGCAATTACTCTTTTAAAAAAAAAACAAACTTAGATTTATTACATAAAATATTATTTAGTCTCATTGACAATACCTGTGTGTTATGGCAATATTGCAGAATTATTTAACAATAATATAATATTATAAATATGTAATGAAAAAAAAAAATACAAACAAACTAAAGCCGACCAGCCCCCACAAGCAGCACCTGTTCACAAGTATGACGCATGTGGCAGCCATCGCCCTCCTCGCCATATTGTAGGGAAGTGAGCGACCCGCCACACGACGCCGCCACAAGCAAAGGCATTAAAGCGAGCATGACTAACTTAAGTTTGAAGCACATCAAAAAAAAAAAAAAATTATGAATTTTAGAATACACACAAAGTGTTATCACTGTGACCATAACATGTTCAAAGTTATAGATAAATTTAAATTGCATTCAAATAAAAAAATAAATCATACCATACAACAATACATTTACAACCAGGCACTATTATCATTTAAATATTCATTTATGTTGTAATAAGCCTTTTTTACCAATACAGCTTTAATATGATCCTTAAATTTTTGCAAGGACAAATCTAAAGTCGATGCAGGGATTTTGTTATAGAAGCGCGCACCTAGTCCCAGAAATGAACCTTGTACTTTTTGCAGTCGATAAGCAGAGGTCACGAGTTTGTGCTTATTTCTAGTATTTATTGAGTGCATATCACATTTTTTAGCAAAATGACTAATGTTTCGATGAACAAATAATATGTTTGCATAAATGTACTGTGATGCAACTGTAAGTATTCCTATTTCTGCAAACTTATCTCTAAGGGAAGTTCGAGAACCCCAATTATACATAGCTCGCACCGCCCGCTTTTGCAAAATAAATATAGTTTCTATATCAGCAGCTTTGCCCCAGAGCAAAATGCCATAGGACATAACACTATGAAAATAACTAAAATATACTAATCGTGCTGTATCTACATCTGTTAGTTGTCTAATTTTTCTTACTGCGTAAGCTGCCGAACTGAGTTTTCCCGCAAGGGATGATATTTGGGTACCCCACTGAAGTTTTGAGTCTAAAGTAATTCCTAAAAATACTGTAGATTCAACTAGATTGAGAGCTTCATTATTTATCATTAAATTACAGCCTACTTTTCTCACATTGGGTAACGCAAATTTAATACATTTAGTCTTCTTTGCATTCAAAACTAGATTATTTACTGTAAACCAATTTAATACCTGGGCCAATGCAACGTTTACATCGTCATAGTTTGATTTCAGTCTATCAACACTAAAAATCAGTGAGGTGTCATCAGCAAACAGTACAATTCCACAGGTATTTTTAACATAAAATGGAAGGTCATTAATGTAAATTAAAAATAAAAATGGACCTAGGATTGAGCCCTGCGGTACACCCATATGCACGGAAGAACCAGACGATTTGACCCTATTTACATCAACACTTTGAATTCTCTTCCCAAGGTACGATTTCATCATGTCAAGTGCCATACCCTTTACCCCATAATGACGTAACTTACGGATTAGTGTGTCATGATCGACACAATCAAAAGCCTTAGATAAGTCACAGAAAACACCAATGACATTTTGTGACTTCTCCCAAGCTTTAAAAATATTTCTTAAAAGCGCCACGCCAGCGTCAACCGTAGAACGACCTTTCGTAAAACCATACTGCTGACTATGTAAAAGTTTGTTTAAATTAAAGTGAGTAAGCAATTGGGATAAAATAATCTTTTCAAATACTTTACTAAGGGCTGGCAAAATGGAGACGGGCCGATAATTAGAGGGGTCACTAGGATCTCCAGTTTTGAATAGCGGTATAACTTTACTATATTTCATCAAATCCGGAAATTTACCTGAATCAACGCATCTATTGAAAATCAGAGCTAAATGGGGAGCGATAGTATCTACAATCCCCTGTAAGACCGTAACAGACATATCCCATAAATCGCCAGTGCGTTTAACTTTTAAACTTTTAAAAGCTTTAAGTATGTCGTGAGGTGTTATATGCTTAAATTTAAAACACTCATCACATACAGATACATTGCTTTTCAAGATTAATTCCGCGTCTGTTGGTGAGGAATTTAAGGAGCTCGTTGTAGCTATAGGTATATCACTAAAGAAGTTATTAAATGCATGTGCTATTTCACTATCGTCACTTATAACTTTATTATTAATGTTTAATTCAATGCGTTTATTATGGTGTTTAGACTTTCCACTTTCAGAGTTAATAATGTTCCAAGTAGTTTTTACTTTATTGGTTGATTGATTTATTTTATTTCTTAAGTAAATAGATTTAGCAGAAGCACAAACTTTTTTAAAAAGTTTAGAGTAATTTTTTATATATAGTATGAAATTTTGATTTTGATTATATTTTTTCATACCATACAGCTCATACAACATAGCTCTACTTTTATAAATCCCAACGGTTGCCCAATCGTTAAACTTAATAAAATGTTTATTTTCACTAAAGGTTCTTGGCTTAAAATTATTATCATATTCTTTTCTTATAAGATCGAATAGTTCATTATAAAGACTATCTGGTTCTTCATGTGACATATCAATGGAAACAATATTTCTACTTACAGCGTTTTTGAAACGGGCCATGCGACTTGAGGTAATAGGCCTACATGTTATATTACGACGGCTAATGTTATTGTCATCTAATAAAACTACCTTTTGACCACAATGATCTGAAGTCAACTCACTGATTACAGATTTTTCAAGTACATCACAGCTGCACAACACATTATCGAGGCAAGTGGCAGATGTTGCCGTGATTCTAGTTGGTTCACAGAATAAATTATTGAGATTAAATGATTTAAACAAATTAATTAATCTAACTGTTGTAGGCGAATCTACTAACAAATTTACATTAAAATCACCACATACTATTGTGGTCTTATTACAGGTTTGAGCTTTCTTAAGAGCATCTTCCACAACTAATTCAAACAAACTAAAGTCACCAAGAGGGGGACGGTACACGCAAACTATAACAAATCGTTCAAGTTCCACACATGACAGTTCGACAGTGCGTTCGATAGATAAATCCACAATGTCTTTGCGATCCTTACATTTAATATTACTTGAAACTAAAATTAAGCTGCCACCGTGTATAGCTGATTTTCTAACAAACGCACTCAATAATTTAAAATTAGTAATATTGAGCAATAGCTCATGGTTTTTATACCAGTGTTCAGTTACACAAAAAACATGTACATTATGATATTCCAGAAATAGTTCTATTTCTAATTCCTTGCCAGCTAGCCCTTGTATGTTCTGATGTACAATATTTAAATGATTGAGCCTAGCCTTTGTCGTTTCTGAAAACCCTCCCCAGGTACCTCGTTATCACCAATAACGATAGGCACAATATCCCCGATCAAGCTACTAGTAGCTTTGTTATAAAATGTAATATTACCGGCTAACAATGTAGCGATATGTCGCTTAAACTTAAGAGGCAGATAAAGAGTATCTTTTGTCAACTTAAAATTAGTTATAAAATTATTCATGTCAAAATAAAACATGGCGTCACTATGACGGTGAATTAAATTATAAAGTGTCATATTCAAATCATATATGTGCCTATTCTGTTCCTGAGTTAACATATTGGAATAAGGAAAGGCACACAAAACAAATTTACATTTGAACTGGCTGTGTAAGTCAAGCAACCTATTAAAAGTATTTACAATAACTTTTTTTCTAATGGTTAAACTATCTCCATGTAAAATAATAACCGTTGTATTATCGTTTAGCTCTTCTAAATTTATTTGGTTTATTAAGTGCTCATAGGAAGCCCCTGGGTAACATTTATTTGTAACACGTTCGATTGACACGTTATTTAGGATAGGCCCAAAAACTTTACCAATTTTGTCACTCATAACAATCGTTTGCCTTATGGGCTGTGATTTTAGCTTCTGATGTACAGTGTTATTCAAATATAGTTCTGGTTTTGAAGCAGAATTAAGCATTGTGCCCAAGCAGCTACAATGCTTATTTACTAATGAATCTAGACGCTCACTGTTATATTCACCTAACCTGATAATTTCGTCTGTCGCTAGGATGTGCTCGTTGATTTGTTTCTGAGCGTTACTATATTTTACATTTAGAGCTTCTAGGGAACACTTAAGATATTCTATTTCATCATGCAAATGTTGAGTATTACTATCATATAAGTCCCTACTCTTCTGATTATTAATATAAGACGTTTCTAACTGACCTTGTAAATTAATTCGTTCCTTTTTTAATAACAAATTTAAGTTGCGTGTTATTTTATGTCTCTTCAAAAGTGTTTGTGTCTTTTTAATAATCTTATTAAACTTTGTATATCTTTTAAATTTATTTCTACCATTAAAAATAATATTTGACGTATTATTTGATAAACTAACGTGTGGACTACATTCACAGTCAGACGTCAAATCAATAGTAGTGGGAAGCTCAGCACATATATTTTTGGAGTTACATACCAGTAGCTCATCATATAGGCTCTGAGTAGCATCGCTTTCCCGAGATTCTTTGGCAGTCTCCAGTTGGACAATAGACTTATGAGCCTCAATAAGGGTGATCTCGAGTTCGGTGATGCGACTCAGAGCTCTCATATGCGTATCGCTACACTCACTAAATGAATCCACTTCGGCTTGAAGCTTATTACATCGAACTACAATGTCGTCATACTCAACGTGTAATTTGGCGAGATCTAGTTTAATTTCCGTATTCCTCTTAACAATTACTTGAATTTCATCCTCGCTGTCATCCCGTTCCCTCATGAGCCGGTCACAAAGTTCTTGAGACTTTCTCAGTTCCTGCAGAGCCAACTTCAGCTTGTTTTCCATATCTTTAGCTGTAGCCTGGCGGGTCATCATTTTGACTCGGTTGGGGGTCGGTGGGGACGTGCGTGTTATGAAAACGAATAAGAATAATAAGTTATTAAAATACTTATTAAGATAAACAAAAGTAACCAAAAACTATTATTATTTAAACAATGATATAGTGAATTTATTTGAAATAAATTAGTAAATTATTATATTTATTATTTAGCTATATATTTATTAGATAAATTAAACGAAATTTAATGTTAAAAATGGATACTTAAACGAAAAAGAACAAGTTAAATAAGCAAACAACAATTCCCTTTTTTTGTGAGGCTCGAACCGTGGGTCGCAGGTACCGTAGTCCTTACTTGGGCTGCAATCTTACGAACTGCGCTATTTTGCCGATTGATGGAATGACGAAGTTTTGGTTCATATATGACAGTGCTGATTTTTGTAAATAATAATAATGGGGGTATGCGGAAATTGGAGATTATAAAATCCACCGCCACACCATTAAAATATAACTATATTAAATAGATTTTTGCTTCTAATCGAAAATTGATTTGGAGTAACACAATAAACATCCATCCAGTTATCACTTCTTTGCACTGAGTTCACTTATTTATATATTTAAAAGGAGTCACTGATGCTTAAAGCGTTCAAAGTCAACGGAATTAAATTCCTCAATTTTAGCACTTAAGAGTTTCTAGATTTTGAAACTAACAATTACATGCAAAGATTATGACTTAAGAAGTAAAATAACAATGTTTTTATATGTAAATAATACTTTAACAAATAAATATTCAATTAAAACAAGGAGCCTATGTTACTTGACTGACTGACAGCTGTCATTTTTTTTTTTTTTTTTTTTTTTTTAAGTTAAGTCTCATGTGCGTGTAATTTCACCGGCCCCCTTACCTTTCTAACCGAAACACAGTAATACAATTGCACTACTGCTTCACGGCGGAAATGGGTAAGGTGGTAGTACTTCCCCGGACGAACTCTGCACTAAGAGCTCTACTACTCTAAAAAGCTGGACCGTCTGCTTGTTTGTTAACCCATGTGATAAAAAGAAAATAATTCTTGACATAAAAAACACAATTTTTCTATTCGATCATACCTCGCCAATCCATTAATTTATCTTGGACACTTCGAAGCAACTCACTATGAAAGTTTAATGTATAACTCGTGTCTCACGTTCGGTATGAGTGACTATATTATACAACTTTTTAGTTTCACCCGCGATCCAGGCATAAAAAGTAGTCTATATCCCTTCGTACCATGTGTATACCATTACCAATTACAGCATGTGAAAGTGTAATTAACAAACAAAATCCAGATCCACATTTATAATATTTGGTTACGGGGAAATATGTGAATATTTAAACTATTGACTGTAACTGGTAACTGATCCCCAATCCATCCAAAACAACTAAAGCGTAGCCGGAACTACCCTCATTGTAAATAACCGCCTATCAACCTTCTGCCAACAATGAATGTAATTCCCGCAGTTTCTAGTCACCGCAATATTCAAATATAAAAAATTGTTAGAACGGATTGTAAAAGGCTTTGTTCATTCGTTTTCAAATCCGCTACACTTTGATCAAATAAAACCTAGTATGTGCACGGCGCTCGGTGTTCAAATATGTGACTGAACATTAAATATTACCAATATGTGACATCAGCTCACGATTTCAATCCATATTGAAATAGTACATCAGAAATAAGTATAGGAATGTTTTAGTTACAATAAAATAAGTTCTGTAAAAGGACATGTTGGTCTTGACTCACCAAACAGAGCACTCAAAACTATCCTAAAAAAATATAAGATTATATTGATCTTCAGCCGACGCCATTATACCATTTGTCTGGAATGCAGATGAATAATTCTCGTTTCTTTCTTTACAGCGGCATAAGAAGTATGTTTGACGTTGATTGGACTAATGTCCGTCGGAACGGGCGCAACATATTCGCAAAGCTTATAAGAACTCGCAGTCCCAACGCTGTAGGGATCGACGACCCCCCCCTAACTGGGAGGCAGCGCTTAGCGGTGAGTACCAAACCTTCACAATCATTAATTGCAGCTTATTTTGGAGAGTGTGCGCGGGAATTGCATGACTTGATTCCGCCATCACCTCTCCACCATCGGACATCCCGTCGTACAGCGAGTATCCACCCCTACGTTGTCGAAACTCCTACGGTCCGGCCTAAGCGTTTCGCCTCGTCGTTTATACCGCGTACATCGAGAATAACTGGAACAACTGGAATAACTTGCCTGCTGCGGTCTTCCCGAGCAGTTATAATTTGGGTGTCTTCAAGGCTAGAGCTAAATATAGACTCTTAATAAACTAGTGCGCCTCAACATCAAAGATTGCATCACTGCTTACCATCAGGTGGGATCGCAGTCAAGTACTAGTTTATATTATTAAAAAAAAAAACTAAAAAATTATAGTTTGAAAATAGTTACTTATCACATAATTAACTTAGGTGTTAGGACTTATGAAGATTAAGGTTCAACTTCAATTGAGAAGAAACGGCAAAAAATTATGCAAGGTTAAATAAAATACCTACCTATAAAAATGATTCTAATTTTTATGTACAAGAGTTACCTTTTCAATTTACAACGTAAAGGGTGAAAAATAAACGACAAAAATATGTTTTCCCTGTAATTAAAATGAGCGGGGTTAATTAGTCCTATTAACGAAGCCTGCTGTAAATAAGGAATCTAAAGATTGATGTTTTTATATAAACACTCCATTAAAGTACTTAGTTTGTTTGAATCGTCAATTTTCCATTAAAGAAAATTCTTGGAGAATTTTATAGAATGAAAAATTAAGTTTGAATAGTATTTTATCAACGCTTTTCGGTAATAGTGTTTGTAATAAAATATTGTTTTCATGAAATTCTATTTACTTTTAACGAGAGGATCAAACTAGATAGATCAAAATTTTAAACAATTATATTAAAGAATCAAAGCCTCAGTTCAGTTTCATATCAGGCAAAAAAATTTACTATACTTTTTCTAGTAACAAAAAAAACACAATTGTATAAATGTAGTGTTCTTTCTCTTCCTTTGTAATTAAACTTCCAGATTGTAAATTACTATCAGAACGTATACGAGTACATTGATTAAACAAGCAGTTTGAATGCTTCACCATGTAATCAGAATCGAAACTAGCAAATCGTACGAGAGTACTGGAGTTTCGATTGAACAGTTGTAATAGACTATTCACGATACAGATCCGCTATATAAACGCCAAAACAAAACGTGTTTCAAACTTCATCTGAAACTCAATGGGATGCTGGGCATTCGTTTGCAATCAATGCGAGATTGGTGCTCAAACATTGAAATTGTAATACACCACCTCCATAAATATATTATGGACTAGCTGACCCGGCAGATGTTGTCTTCAATGAATATTGAATTCGAATTGGTATCATTAATGAAATTAAAATACCAAGAACATAGTGTTTACTATTTTTGACAATTAAACTTTTAATATTAGGCGTGATGGCGCTCTCAACTAACCGTGATCAACAAACACTTCTTAAAAACTCACTGTAAATTACAATACAAATTTCCGATATTACTGACTGCGAAATGTGCACCAAGAAATTATAAATTAATTCTTTTATCAATATAATTCCGACTCATGGCTCTGTCTTAACGATATTGTCGAACGACTGAAATTTATGTCAAACACCATAAGGTAACATTAGAAATGGTAATATGGTCGTTGTGTTTCCTTGAATTTTCTAATTTTCCGCGCAACTTTCTAATTTTTTTCTCTCATCCGAACTTTTTCTTGAAAATAGCAAACACAACCAAAAATGAATTAGCGATATTGGTCCAGCCATGCGTGATGTCGTGGCCAAAGGAAATAGGGATTCATTTTTAAATATATAGATATAAAACGAAAAGGAAACGGAAAGAAAAAGAAAATCTAAATGTCATATATGATAATAATAGATATGGCAAACATTCTGTGTTTGTAAAACTAGCCAAATAATGTTGAAATATAAAGTCGGTGCTCAACTTTGCTATTAAAATATTATTTGAATTCAGTTTATTCTCCGTTGAAAGTTACTATGAGGAAGGATACTCAGAACGTGGGTAAAATGAGAGCTTGCAATATGTAAGCTACTTAACTACTTTATAGAGCGGGTATGTGAGATTTTATTGTAATAATAACGTTGTTGGATGGTGGTCGGTGTTTGCACGAGAGCTAACATTTATTTTAACTTTCGGGACATTAATACTATACGGTTTCTAATTCGCAATGAAATAAATAGTGATAGAATTTTTCCCAGAAAATTGAGGACACATTTTTTGATATTTGTCATTATTTTCTGCCAAGCTGACTTCTTACGACTGATTAGACTTTTTGTGTGTGATATTTAATAATATTGATTGTATTTTATTACTTAACAATTTCTATGTTACGAATATTGTAATGATTTATATGTATCTTCAAGTCGAAATCTATAGGTTCAGAAAGAAGAAATGCAAAAGAAAAATAAAAGGTAATATTGTTGGCATTGCCCTTTTTATTAAAACTTAGCAAAACTGAAAATGAAGAAACTAACGGGTACGACATTTCTTTGAAACCAGGAAAAATAATTTCTTCATCGTATTAATTAGAAATTTGGTGCAAAATACTTTCAGAATCGTTTAAATCTTATGAAGTTTTCTGGAAAAGCTCAGACAAAATTGTTCGGTAGTTTATAAGTATTCCTCCGTTTCAAACAAACTTCGCTTCCAGCATTCCGACTCAGCTCATACCATACGCAAGAAGCGCATGTTGGGAAATTGTTCAGAAAAACAGGATTTCAAGACCCTAAGTTCATATCGTACTTTAAAGTTTCCCCACTTCTATTGAATAATATTCTCTCTGGTAGTTCAAATAATTATGTTCCAGACAAGAGAATCTACAGTTGAGGTTTCATTCGTTAATAATAGATTAGTGCGGTGGCCCTTTCAACTGGCAACAGTACAGTGGTATCTATCTTTGGTTTTATCAATTCGGATATTGCATTTTATTATTATATCTAAACTCCACTGCGCCGGTGGCACGTGTCAATGGTAGTCTGAGACTAGAGAAAATTCAAAGATGTTGCACATAACAAAAATATGTGTAAAATAAAGCTACAAAAAAAATTTTTAAGCCTTTGTTCTTTGCTAAAAGTACTAAATATTATTAACTAGCTGTCCCCCGCGGTTTAACCCTCATTCTCGTGGGATGTCACATGTATTATACATAAAAACCTTCCTCTTCAATCTATCTATTAAAAAAAGCGCATCAAAATCCGTTGCGTAGTTTTAAAGATTTAAGCATACATAGGGATATAGTGACAGAGAAAGCGACTTTGAGCGTACGTATTTAAGCAAGATAGCATTATAAAAAACCTTTTTAATATTTTATCGTAACCATAAAGTATGTTTTCCAAGCGAACGCATTTTTTTTGTAGCCGTAGGCAAAAATTGCAGCCAATTCAAGTTGTGTTTTTTATTATTCAAACAAAAGCCAGCTAAGTCTAGGATCAAATTTCAATATTGAATCGTATTTCTGTTCCATGCGCGGGCTTAATCAATCGCTGTGTAGTATTTTATATTTAAATGTGCCTCCGCCCCGCGGTTGTTTTCCCGAGGGTACAAATGTTTTCCCGCGATATAAAGTATCGGTGCTTATTCTGAACATGTTCTATCCGTGTTCGAAAATCCATTCAAACATTCCATTTTATATTTGTATCTCAAGCATCGACAAAATGTACCATCGCTTCCAATATTTGCAAAACCAGGAGCATCGCCAAATACGTTGTCTTCCTGAAATGTGAAGTTGTTATGTCTCGTATGCTTGTATTTTTATATATAGGGGATATTTAATATCAGTGCCATATTGCTTCGAGGAAAGCGAGATAGTGGTAGTACTTCGCCGGACAATATTTGGACTTAGAGCACCATTTCAACATCCAAACCTTAACATCTATTGTTTCAGTTATATTATAACAACGTCAAGTATTATCCAACATAACCCCTCTTTGTTAGTCAGACACAGACCCCTAGGTTCTCGAGTTGGGGGAGATTTTCAGCTATTAGAAGCACTTTGAAAGGGATTAAAGCCGTTTTAGTGAAACAAGCGTTATGTTAGATCGGTTTCTGTAACCGCTACGTGGCTAATTTTCAACTATGAAGATTACATGCAAACTAGAAAGCTTTCGCCTGCTGGTTTTAGTAGCGACCGCGCTTTTCACTGTTTTATTATTAAAAACCTTAAGTGGTAGTCTATGCTTTATGTGAGACGTGCTCTTTGCTGATCTCTTACTTTACCTTCAGCTGCATGATGAAGAAGCTATATGAATACCGATCGGTAGACAAAACAATGTGTTTGTAAGCATTTGTTCATGTGAGGATTGTAAAAAGTTAATATTGGCGTAATCACAGTACCAAAAACACAGAATTTAATAATGCTTTGTTCGATCTATCATCCCGATGTGCAAATCCAATTCACTGAAAGCTCTGATTAAATACTGAACACAAATGGCACTTGGAACCGCTAAATCATTTATTGTATCACGGGTCACACAAAGCTAATATGACATGTGAAAAACCACGCTTTGGTGCTTCCGTGGAAATGTAATGAATGATCTGTTTATTATGATTTAAAATATATAAATCAAGCCAACGAATAAAAGGTAATGTTTGATATTGAGCATCATTAACTTGATTATAATTTTAATATCAATACTGTCCAAGACAAAATATAACAATGCAGCCACGAGATAAAGGAATAAATATTGCAACTTCCAGACAAGTCTTATTTGATAAACTGCGCAAAATCGTTGTTGAGAAACGCAGGTAAATAAAATTGTCAAGCATCCGATTTGCAATATTCAGTTTCTAGTAAGCAAGTCTAGAGTAGGATTTTCACGAGTGACTTTTTATGAAAAAGACGTAAGTACATTTTAAAGAATTTAACTTTATGATACAGAATACAATTTTAGCGCCATTGTGTTGGGTTTTTACAAATTTGAAGCGAGTGATTGAGCGCCATAAATTTTATTTTAATAGTTTTTATTTATTGTGACGAAAACTGTGAACTACAATATTAAATATACTTTCTAACCAGGTTGTTCATTTATTCAAATAGCATTTTATGAAAACATTTCACAGGCAATATATCAGTTAGGATATTAAAGGTATGAAAATAGTGTTTTTTTTATAGTTATTGGAAATGGGGCCTGAAATAACTGATTGAAATCTGAAGGTGGGTTTATTACGTCAAATGGGGTGTCTTGTGAACGTGTGTTTTTTAATAATTTTATGTGACACTAGCTGAGCCTGCAACTTCGTATGATAACTTTAAATCAATGTATTCTTTTTTTTCGACAGCCAAATTGTTGATGAAACAATGCCTATATGTTCTCCGATGCTACGTTCCACTTTCCTGTGAAAACAAGAAGCTGTCCAGAAGTTTTAGGGATTATCCGATTATTGTGAGCAAAGAAATTATATTTCGTAATTCCGATGACTATCCATATAATCAGAAAAAGATTATAAAGTTTAGAAAATTTGAGTGATAAGAAAAATTTTTTTTTTTTGAAAGAGATTGAATTGACTTCTTTTTATTTTTATTTTTTTATTTTATTATCCTTTTATTGGTATTACTGTACGGAGCCGTTGTACTGCGTCTATCTCGCACATACCTGGTAATATTTTATGATGGACGTATTTAATCGACCACTATACTAATTAGTAATTACCCATATACATCGATTTTACCTGAAAGCTTATTATCAAGTAGTATTATTTGTAATGCTACCTTTATATCGCAGCTTTACATTTCTTGTCGAAACAATCTGTATATTTACTTAGAGCAGGAAGGTTATAAAATTTAATAAATATATATTATATATATAAATACATATTACATTCGACATAAATTTAAAAAAAAATTATAAACGAAGAAAATAATTCATGACGCGACTGATTTGTAAAATTTGTTTATTCTTTATATTTATTGAATAATTTAATTTTTCTTCTTTTAATAATATACATATTTATTAAAAATGTACTTTTAACATACATATAATATTTGTATTATTTAATTCATATGTTACATCAGTTTAATTTATAAATGAAATGCAAATGATTACATTTATTTTAAATATGAAGTTCCATCATGTTCATCGAAATGACGCAGCGCTAAAACAAACACCTGAGCTGGATAAAATGAGTCTAAAACAAACTACATATTTACTCTCTCGTGTTTGTATTACGGGATATTTGTATTGAAATAGTAAAGTCAGAAAATTATTCGTGGAATTATTTTGTGGCCTCAAACCCGGTCGGGTTATATAACTGCATTGACGGCAAAAGTTATCGGTGTTTATATTTTTTTTTTTGGGTGTCTATCGTTTTAGCTAAATTTGTCTGTAGAATTATACAGGTCTTCTGGCGTGCAAGATGAGGGGCACGTAGGGCACGTCAATAGATGTACCATTGTCTGAGGGGAGGCGCCGCAAGTGCACTGGTGCTTGTGCTGTAACCCCATCGGCACAGATTGTCCCTGCAACGGCCGACTTGGGTTCGGAGTCTGTTGAGGGACTTCCACGTCAGCCACAGGAGCTTATGCTCTGGGAGAAGCTTCTCCTTAACAGGGTTTGGTGATGCTGTTGGGTATCTCTCCTGCCAGAGCTTACGCTGGGCCTCAGAGGCACTGTCACTAATTGGTGCAGCGTTTTTTATAAAACTATTCCTACTTTTTAGTCTCTGAGGTCCAGGGGTATAATTGTAAAGCGGGTGTTTATTATATTGCTTGATTTATTTGCACAATGTTTAAACTTTATTACGTAAAAAAATATTGCGCAGGCCTCGTATCAACCAATTTGTAATAAAGTATCGCATGTTTTTTAACCAAGCATCGAATTTTATTAAAAACGGTATCGACCTGCAAATATTAAGGGAAAGAGAATGGATATTTGTCAGTCTTATATCCAAACACTTAACAGATTTGAATAAAACTTGGTATGTCGATAGTTGATAGCCTGGATTAATACATGGAATATTTCGTATCCCGGAAAATGTTACGTCTCGGTAATACGGGTGTAATTTTGTATGTGTAAAAAAATATCTGACTTAAAATAAAATTACATAAGACAATATACAGCAAAAATTTATGTAAATGGAAGACAAGTACATATTATATAAAAACACATAAATTAAATAAGAAAATATTTTGTATTAGTGTAGAATTTATTATCATTAGAATAAACATTTTTTTAATATTCCAATAAGTATAAAAAAATGTAAGATATCAAAAACATGCAGGATCGAAGTAACAAATCAAATATTTAAATGCACATCATGGACTCACATTTCCTTCCCATCCCTTCGTCCTCAAAAATACTATCATCTGTTTTTGTTTCTTTACACTTTTTTTATTGCCATACCTTCTACAATAACTATGACTTAATCGCTCTCATATATAGAGATTATGAGATTCTTAATGGACCGTCTCTTAGCATAGAATGGCTTAGAAATAGAACCTTCTTTGAGCTTTTTTTAATATAAATTTTCATTGTAAGCGCGTAGTCGAGCAGACTAGAATACTAATAAATGGAAAATAATGGACCTTTAAAATACTGCCTTTTATTAGAAATGGCAAATATTTGAATTATATTTAGGATTAGGTTTTAATCTCTAAGTGGTATTACACAAAGTCTCTTTTTCTAGCTAACTGTTTGAGCACGAAACTCTTTTCAAATTCGCAATATAAAATATATCGGTGCTCTTTTGATCATTACTTTGAGATTTTCTTACGGATGATTTCTGTGTATAATACATTCATTCCATCATACACAGGCGAAGCCAGGTGGGTTGTTAGTTTATTATAAAAACGTTTTTCATTTTTATATTGAAAGATTAACAACAAGAACGCCTATTATTAATATATTATATTTATACAATGTCCCTCCTTCTATATATGGATAGGTATATAAGGAAAATATGGTACTTTTGACGCACCTCCACCTCAAAACAACTGAACATGTCGGGATGGGACTGCTTCCATTTGACGCGTAATTTTTCCAAGATGGATACCATATCGATAAACGGTATATAGCGGGTAAAACCGCGGGGGACAGCTAGAAAAATATAAATATAATAATATTTATCGATATACGAGTATATGTGTATGGACTATAAAATAAAACCTGGTATAAACTAATCCTAAATAAACGTTGAATATCAACAAAGAAAACGTTTGTCGTTAGCTTCCAAGGTTAGGAAGTCAATTAGCTTCAATAACGTTTTGTTCAAGTCGCCAAGCGATAAACAAATATTTAATCATGATATATTGACGATGGCGCCATGTAACCACTTTTAAATTATACCACTCCTACCTACCTTCTATAGTACGGTCAACAAACATAAATAGGAACAGCCCCCTTATTCAGCTAATACAAACTTCGTCGGCGAGCCGCTTCACGGAGGCCTCGGAGAGCTTATCTCTCACGTACGCATGGAGGCCGCGACGAAACATCCTCGAGTGTCATTCTCCTTACAGAATCGAACCCCAGAACAGGTACATACACACATTTGCATAATACATCATACTTTAATACTTTAGGTTAGATTGAGGTAAATCGCAATACCGTCATAAAAACATTATTTGGATTCCATTTACTTCATTTGCTAACCGTTCAACAACCGTTTAGAAAAGAAAACTCGACACACTGCTTTTTATAAATGCCTGTATCTGACGTTGAGATAATAAATAGAATTTGTATTAAAATCCGTGATTAGTTAGTTACAGTAGTAGAGCTGAGAGCGCAGTGTTCGTCCGGGGAAGTAGTACCACCTTACTCATTTCCACCGTGAAGCAGTTTTGCACTTGTTTTGTTTGGTGAAATTACTAGCACATGAGACTTAACAACTTCATGTCTCAGGGACGACAACGCATTGGCGATACCCCTGGTGCTGCAAAAGTCTACAGGCGACGGTGAACACTTACCATCAGGTGGACCGCTTATTCGTAGGCCCATGTGGAATTTAAAAAATACCTTGAACATTAAGACGCTGGCAAATGGTTAATCAAATGATGCTGCAAAAAAATAAATTTTAGAGCTCTTAGGAAAAATATCACTAAATTCATATTGCGTGCAGTTCTTTAATTCTCCTGCTAACTTATGGAAGAAATGCTTAGGTAGTGATACAATGTTATACAATACCAATTTATTGTTCGGTCAATTTCCCTTTAACGGAGCTACCAATTCACTATACACGATTATAATGCACGCTTCAATCTACTGAGCGGAAACCTTCGCCTCATCCGGCTCTCGCTTAGTTTACGCTCACAGTTCGGCCGCCCACTTACTCTGTTGCTATTCACACATCACTCACATTCACTATCCATTCATATCTATGTAACACTCCATGTTGCGATTATGTAGTGTGGACTCAGTTACAAAATCACAAGACCTGAAACTTCTCAAGGATATTTTAGAAATAAAAAAAAAAAATTGATGAGAGAGTCTTATGAACATATCAGTAATTTTAAGTATGACTTTTGCAATATGATTATGTTATAAATATACGTCCGGGTATTATAAGAGACATTGAATAGTGGAATAATATACTTATTTGAGACGTAAACTCAACCGTATATATGTGCATATGTCATAACAGCTATTACTAAGAAAATGCACTTTCGATTGGATGGCTCGAGTTATGAGATTGCGAAGAGAGAATTTCATATTCCAGATGGGCGGACATTGCTGGTGCACTTGAACAGTCAAATAATAGCAGACGCTTCAACAATGTTGTACATTATTTTCTTACTGTTCTTTTGAATTGTAGATAGTCGATGCCTTTATATAAAACACGCCGAGGTATTTTTCAGACAATGATTTTTGTTGAATATATTTTGCGATCAGATACAAAGAGTTTCGTTGAAAAGAACAAATAAGATGCGTCATAGATGCAATGCTCTATTTCTCATTATAGACAGTATAGTCACAGTATTTTGAAATGAAATGAAATGAAATGAAATGAAATGAAATGAAATGAAATATTTATTCAAATAGGCCTTCACAGGCACTTATGAATGGTCAGACTCTAACACCGGTTCGGAAGGTTGCTTTTGTTAGTATTGATCATAAAACGATTCGGAATTCAAAATGAATATGTAATCTGAAAAAATATGGTTCATTTAATCCAGTTCCAGGAATTCTCATATAAATGATATGCCATTTAATTCGCTCTCAAATATGCACGGGGAGACCGTGCAAATAACCAAGTTAATCCATTGCTCCGGAGTAATGCGACTTGGGAATTGAACCCGGTAATTTTCCAATAAGGTTGATATGATTTGATTACGAAAATAGTAACAGCATATCGTAAGGAATAAATGTTGCTATGGGCTCTATATCTATAGATTAAAGAGTTTATTATTGTGTTTACGAAAATTGCTAACATTTTGAATATTAACTTAGATACATATTACAGCTATATTTTTTTATTAAGTATTAACTCAGGCCTTTTTCTCAATCCTAAGCTGTAATTAATTTGCGAAAAATAACATTTTTACTCGCAGTTCACATTCTTAGATTCCCAAAACATAGTCTTGTTAGGCGGTGGTATCTGTTCTAGTTTCTTTTGTGCAATAAAAACCATTTTTATGATAAATTTAATGCAGCATTATTTAAAATTCGTATAAAAATATTGAATTACAGACCCAGAACTTTTATGCCTTAAAACCTACTCTGATATAGATAAAATGTATGACTTGCAAATCCCTACTTAGCTTCACCTCCTAAAGAGTAAAGTTCCAGTGACAAATCTAGGTACTTGATCTGAAGATCTTTAGATTTTGATATTATATTTTTGGTGTTTAATATTTAGAAATATTATCTGTGACATGAAACTAACTTACTATAATTTTTATCATAAACCAAACTATATATATACTGAACGTATCTACTAAGTATCAAGGCAAAATTTTTTTTAATTCGTCGGATTCGAAATTTAACAAAATAATTCTTTTTGCGTAGGAGTTGTAACAAATTTACTACACCTCTTTAAAATTTAAAGTACTTGCAAATTCTATAATACAGCCGCTGAAGAATGGTTCTCCATAAAACCTATTGTAACGTAATAGCCAGACAAGCATTCACATTATGTTAGGCTTCAGGCGATTCACGAGAAAATCCGTTATGAATACGCCATTCTTCCCGGTGACAGTGTAATTTTATATCATTTTAAATAAATACAAGAGCACAGTACTACACTATTGTTCAAAATCGATTACTTGTTGAGGTACCTATAGTATTTATAGTAAACAATTTCACGATACAAGATCATTGATCCATCTCTATTGCCTATGCCCATTAGTCGATGTCTTTTTAATGATTTGGTGTACTCTTTAAGCATTTCAATCTATATCAAAGGAGAACCTGACTGATTGACTGACTGACATATCAACGCAGGGCGTAAACTATAAACCTTTTATATGTAGATATTATGTAGGGGAGTACTAACAAGGATTTTTACAAATTCATCCCCTAAGGGGGTAAAACGGGGGTGCAAAGTTAGTATGGAACAACGTGTTTTCTTGATCTAATCAACTTCAAACTAAACGAGGGTGAAACCGCGGGGGACAGCTAGTTATTATATATATTGTTGGTTTTAAAAGATCCTATGACACAAGATTTATAGTTATTCATTATTTTAGACGATACTAAAATACCACAGCTCTTGGAGTTAAAGTTGTTAGGGTGCTCGCCCTTAGACACTAACCAAAACACAATAATACAAGCGCACAACTGCTTCACAGCGGAAATAGGTACGGTGGGTGTACTTCCCGGGCGAACTCGGCACTACGAGCCTTTTATTTGTTTCACTTTTATAATACACTTTCCATGGTACCAACCGCACGTATCAACAGAAGTGTACACAACATTGGACCTGTGAAAGTTTCTATTTCAAACATTAAAAAATCTGTACTCTCTAAAGTGCAGCGTTCAAAGGAAAATGCTACGATATAAAGTCAAGCTTAGTCTATACGATGTTGTTTCAATTCAATATTGACTTAAATTCACTTCGATAAAGTATATTTTTCAACGTATAGTTGAGGTGAAATCCGCTTTCCATCCTTACCGTCGCACGGCTGCCTATTGTGCTATTGTTGAAGTTTACTCGGACCTTTATATATAGGGAATAAAACGGCTGTCCACTTCGTGAACTTTTCCACGAGCAAGCTTGTGGGCTGCATTGGATTAAATAATGATAATGTTCAGTCATATAATATAGAGATATGTTGGCTTGGAAAATACGAAAGGTAAAGATCTTCGCACGGAATCATAAAAAGTGCTACGGATCGGAGCCGAGATTGCGACCACTATTATCAGCCTTAATGGAACGACTCGAGAGAAAGAAAATCGTATTTCATCGTATCAATTGCGGACGGTGTCGGTGGTTTAAGTCTATTTTGTACAAAGTTAAGGGAAAATTATTGAGCTAATAATTTTGTGCTGTGTAGGAAAACTACTATTGTTAAGAAAAATAAATGTTAAATTTAAATGGTGACTGAAAAGGATTAAGAATATTAGTTAAGCGCTGGAGAATTTTGAGCATAGCTGTATCGCGTAGTCTCAGGCTATGACAAAGAGCAGTTTCAGGGGCTCGATTCTGTAAGGAAAATGACACTAACTCGACAATGTTTCGTCGCGGCCTCCGTGCTCTGTCTTTTTCGCTAACTCCGCTAATACTACTAATAACGTGAGAGATAAGCTCTCCGAGGCCTCCGTGAAGCGGCTCGCCAACGAAGTTTGTATTAGCTGAATAAGGGGGCAGGTAAGGAGATTCAAAATTCCTCTAATTCCATTTTTAATGTTAAATAAACTTTCTTTGTAATTCCAAACCTGTATCAGAAAGTAAAATTTATGATTCTACATTTTGCTTTTACTAATTATTCGTTAAATAATTAAAGGGTCTGTTTGAAGACTGTTATATTTGTTTGTAGAGCGCGTGGTAATTCTAACATTAAAGCTTTGATCTAATAAATAATTAAATAATAATTTAGCTTGTTCTGGTAGTCAGCACAACATTATAACATCACTACATAATATAAAACAAAGTCGCTTTCTCTGTCCCTATATCCCTATGTATGCTTAAATCTTTAAAACTACGCAACGGATTTAGATGCAGTTTTTTGTAATAGATAGATTGATTGAAGAGGAAGGTTTTTATGTATAATACATGTGACATTCCACGGCAACGCGGGTAAAACCGCGGGGGACAGTTAGTACTATATAAATGAATACAACTAAACGTATAAGATAGCAAAAACGTTATTAAAACTACACTAAAACTTTTGCTTACACAGTATCCGCACTAATAGCTCGATAGAGGATAGTCGCACCGTAAAATATGTAAGGATATGAATAGGTCTCCTGATCAGGAACATCGAAAAGCTAAAGTTTTGACCTCACTCTAACCGGCTAATGGATTTAGTAGTCAGCGTTAAAGTAACCACATAAGAGCTCCGTTTCATAGCCAGCCAGCTAATAGGCTACATAATGTATTATGTAGTGAGTTATTATGTAAATTTAATTTTAAATAAGCTGATGTAGTAGTAATGCTTTGTCTAGTCCTGTGGATACAATATTATGTAGTTATAATAAAATCTTGCAATAGGTGCTTCGTGTACCAAATATGATACTTGTTACTTTACCAGAGTTTCTCAAACTTATAGCCCTACAAGCCCCTTCTAAGATTTTAATTAAGTAATAAATAAAAGAAAATAATTTTTGATTTACTTGCTTTTATTACAGATTCTCATCTCATATTCACAGATAATTTAAATTTTGATATCAAATATGATTAATGACTCTGGGCTACTAAGAAGTATTTTTTAATAGCTCACTAATATTTACTTTCTTTAGTATAAACTATAAATCTTCTAAAGTCTCTAGAATAAATATGTATTACAAAATATATTTATTCTTTAGAAAGTGTATAATAGTGTGCTATATAATAAGGTTTCTTATTCATCACGTGACACGTATTTGTAGGGATTTTATATTAAAACTCATTTTGCTCTCGCGATGAAATCCCAAATGATACTACTCGATTGTTCTCCCCTTATAAGTATGACTAGTTCAAATAATGTTAGCACGAAAACCAATTAAACCCACTATTTTCCGTGTTAAAGGGAAACAAGGCACATATACGACGTAAACGAACGATGTGAAAAATTGATAACAGCGTCATATTTCATATATTGACAGAATGTTGATCCCCTTTGTGTATCTAAAAAAATAGGCTTCAAACCTCGGGTACACTCTATGCAACAGCTTTTATCGATATACCCCGTATAGATATAATTAATTCACTTTACGATACTTTTACCTCCATTTTTCTGATAGAAAGGTTCAATAAAAAAACATCCCGTTTGCGATGAATAACATTGTTAAGCAATTTGCTGAATTTTAAAAAGCTCTCCTGCGCCCTTTTGTTTTACAAACTAGTAACTAAATATAGCAATATATTTACTTTACAATAAATTAAAGTTCAGTTATATTGAAACAAACAATAATAAGAAACGCTTAGTAGGTAGGTTATGATGGATTACCTACTGCTGAGTTTCTTGCCAGTTCTTCTCTAGGAAAAATCAAATGAGCATTTCAAGCTATTTTAGTCATTTTTTTAATGTGTAGACTTGTGTTTGACCATTATCTCACACGTAAAGGATATTGTAACTGGAGGTGTTAAGCTCAGGAAGCCTAAAAGGTAACTAGCTCTCAAGTAAAGATACTAATAGTTGACAGATTCCCAACTTGAGTGTAGCTAACTAGTCGGGTAGTACGATCCACCCTTTCACCGTCCACCTAATCCTTTACAACTTTATCTTTGCGCCGACATCCCAACAGGTTGCTCACTATATATTTCGATACTGAGCTAAAACCTTCTCCAAAGTGTATTCATATCTTTACCATCAAATTGAATGAACTGCATTCAAGCAAGTTATTAAAAAGGTTTATTTAAAGATTAACGTTTTAATGTTCTTTTTTCTGTTTGTTTCAGCGTTGCCTCTCAACTTTGGATTTAACATCTCTGGGAGTCGGTTCCTGCGTGGGGACAGGAATGTACCTGGTTTCGGGTATAGTCGCCCGTAGATATGCTGGTCCTGCTGCAGCTTTGAGCTTCTGTATTGCTGCCGCTGCGAGCATATTCTCCGGTGAGTGCTAATCATTATTATATTCTAGCTGTACCCCGTTCACCCACGTTCCCGAAGAATTAGGTATAAAAAGTATCCCATATCCAGGGTATATACTATCTATTTGTCAAGTTTCAGTCAAATGTTTTCGGTAGGTTTCGTGTGAAAGGCAAACAAACATTCATACGTCAATCCTCAATATTTTTTCATTTATAAGTAATATTTTCTATTCTATCTTACAAGCAGTATTTTAAACTGTAACAAGCAACTAACCCAAAACGTTACTCACGGTGAAATTCATATAATCTATACGTTTATCAAACCATATCTACTGAACATCACAGAGTGTGGTTGCCAATAATCTGTAGCCTAAAAATATTTTAATAAACAAATATATGTAAAGTTAGACAGAAACGGGAAGCACCAGCTTTCAAATAAAAAAAGAATTATTAAAATCGCTTCGCCCAGTCGAAAGTTATGAGGTTACAAACATAAAAAAAATGCAGATGAATTGAGAACCTCCTCCTGTTTTTTTGAAGTCGGTTAAAAAGCGTTTTCGGGAACGTTGAGTAGAATTTTGATAAACAAGCAACTTGTTCAGAACTTCCAAGTAAAATCGTTTCATAGATAACCGAAATCGCTTTGCTATCCCATGGCAAGTCCAGTACGAGAGTCCACAAACAAGTCCAATGTTCGAGACTAATAAGTATTTCCATTGAAAATACGACCTTTTCAAATCCATCCACGGAATTATGGATAAGCGGCTTGTGATAGATTATTCAAAGAGCTTGTATGTTGTGACAATTTAACAAGCTTGTCAATATGCCAATACTAGCTTGTTAAGATTGTCATTCGATACCTACCTGATACATAATTGAACAGCAAATGGCTTGGATTTTACTGAGGGCTGTAACATGGTATAGCTTCAGTCAGTCTACATGCAGTCTGATCTTTTGTCGATGCCAGAACCTTCACTGTTTCATGGGTAATGAAAAATAGTTATGACCATATTATGACGAACCGCCATTTTATTTAGGTAATACACACTTCGTCGGCGAGCCTCCGTGACTGGTCTTCTCCCTGATTGTGGTGTTAGCGAAAGAGACAGACTATAGAGCCCGCGACGAAACATCGTTGTTGTGTAATTTACCTAACAGCCCCCTAGCATACAAACTTCGTCGGCGAGCCGCTTTACGGAGGCCACGGAGAGCTTACCTCTCACGTGATTAGTATTATGGTAGTAAGCGACAGAGACAGAGCATAGAGCCCGCGACGAAACATCCTCGAGTTAGTGTAATTTTCCTTACAAAATCGTGTCCCAAAATCAAGTTCCAAACTTCCAAGACATAATTATTAACCAAGAAACATAAAAAGGCAACGCGTACGCCTATAGCAGACATGTCACCTTATTGCTTACTTAACGAAAAAGACATACCAAAATGATAGCTTAGAGGATTCTTCGTTCTAGTTACCTCACAAAATTACACCCCAGGGCGGTACAGGTGCGGGCTTTCGGGTACTTCGGATTTTAAGGGTCTTGCTGTTCTTTTACATTTTCATAGCTCGGTAATATTTTTAACTGTGACATCATTTTACCTCGCTAACAAGATAAAATACATTGTATGCTTAATATATTCAACGTACCAACTATTTAAATGTATGAAGAGAAAATCTAGTCATTAACAACGCACGAAGTTATTAAAAGCGGAACTTTTATCCCGCTTAAATATTTAATAAGGCAAGCCAAGTATTATTATACTATAACGATTATAGCAGGGTCATTATCGGTAGGAGAGTAGTAGGTTTATTAACGATAGTAACAAAAAATATGCTGCTTTTTCGATTTGAGTTGGTGAGTTTTTAATTGAAAAAAAGTAAGACCTGGGATTTGTTTATGGTACGTAGTTCTGCTTTTTTTTTTGTAACAGTGCTCTTACCAAAACTGTTAATTATCGCCAAATTTCTATAGAAAGGAAATCACGAAAAATATTAATCAATAAACGTAATTGTAGTACTATTTATAAATTTAAAAGTCAATAGTAACAGTGTATCAATATCATGTAACTTTCCAACAAATATAAATGGCCAGGTATATCGAGTGATGCATTAAAGTGCCTTGATGTTTGGAGCACACCGATTAATTACAACACACTGTACATAGGTAGAGCTACACGCTTTAGTACAGAGTCATTGTGTAGTATAGTGTTCATTACTACATATTGGTTAGCAATGCGGTACTAAATTAAATGGCCACGCTTACTACCTTCGATTTCCACCTTAAAAGGTCTTGAATCGCCTGCATCCAGCGGCATCTAGCGACTCTGATCCGGTCGTCGGTCCATCACTGAAAATGTCAACACTAAAAACAGCATGGCCCCCAGTCCTCGCTATCCCGAGCTTCGGTAGCTCGGTAGGTCACATTTCATCCAAGACAGTCAAATTTGTAACTCAATATTTAGCCTAATTTGCTTATTGGGTGGTAGCAAGAACGATTACTCCCCGTGTCATCTCTAAAGTGACAAAAAAGAAAACAAATGGAGTGCACCCAACCTCATATCTTGTGATCAAAAACTGCATTCCCAAAAATGGTTGGTATCAGGAAGACGGCCGTAGAAGCATAGCCAAAACCCGATAATGCACCACGAATAATCTAGACATGGAACTGAAAACGCCATCAATAAGAAACGATGATTATAAGGGTAGAGATGAAGAAGAAATTAATGGATTGTAGGAGGAATACTGATAAGGTAGTCGTATGCGGGCAGCAGATGAATATTACATAACTTCGCGTCCGCCACAAAGTTTCCATTTTAAGTAATGATGTGGTAAGCACACAAAGCTTAAAAGCGAATTAACTCTCGAGTGAGCAGCCGCAATGCACTGCAGGTACTTATCGACAGATTTTCAACTTGAAATATCACAAGTGGATGGTATAAAGTAGCCTCTGCCGCCATAAATGGCTTACCGAACCTCGAAAACTATTATAGAGTTTGAACAACCGCTGCAGGAGAATTTAATTCTTAAGCCCATATTTTCTAATGAATCATTCATGATTAAAGTATAACGTAGCATATATTCATGCTAATATTATAAATAGGTAAACAACAAAAATAAAATAGAAAAATAACTCATTACATTTAAAAAAATATTTTTGCTTATACCTACGCTATTCTCGAGTGATATAAGCGATGTTATTAAGAATGCGTATGAAACCGCAGGACCTTAGCTGTTTCAATATAATTCACATAAAAGTATGTGAGTAGTTTTATATGTATTTTAAATTTGCTACGAGCTAAGTAGTTTGTACATAGTCTCCGATGAGAATGCGAATTCGCAAACAAAACGGTATACTTTCTTCCTTTGAAGCTCAGAGCTATTTTAAAACTCCAACAATGAATTATGTAGAAAATGCCCTAAAAGAATTTAATTATCAGCATACTTAGTATTATGCCATAAAAATGCACTTTCAAAGAATAATTTAGTAAAATTTGCTACCTCAATATTATATTTTCTGATCATATTTTCTTTGAAATTCACTGACTTGCATAATACATTACGCAAGTCACCTTTTGATGCAACAAAATGCCCCTCTGAAATACCTCAGAGTTAATAAGCAAGACAACGGCAACCTAGCTACATTATTAGGATGTTGTCAATTTTGTTCCATAATTGTATGAAAACAGACTGTGGGGCGAGGGGCACTATTCATATAATGTAAGGTATATTATTACTTACATTGTGAGGCATTATTTTGTATAGTTAATGCTGTTTCTAACATCAGAGCAACTTGAGAAATTGGTTTATGATATGGAAGGTTTTATCTCTACATTGCACTACTAGCTATGTTCTCGCGGATCCATCCAAATTCTGGGTCAGTAGATATTATACTCTATATCTCTCGGGAATAGGGTAGCTTTCCTATTAGTGAAATATTTTTTAAAAACATGCAAAATTAGAAATGTAGGTCGGATTTTTTTTATTCGAGGTAATCCCATTAAAATGGGATGGGATTTAAATATCAACTCAAGGCCATATTATCTCTCTATCCTGAAACTTGCAACAAAAAAAGTTAGTGTAAATTTAAATAAAATGGATGTAGAACATTCAATTTCAGAAGATAAAGAAGAAACAAAGAGTCAAAAGACGAACATCGTGAAGACATATTTTATGTTTTCTTTTTTATTCTCATATCGAAATAATTTATTTTTACAATATTTTTTTTTAACTATAAATATTAGTAATTGTTATAATGTAGACGCAGAGTCATATCTAGTCTCAATAAAATATTAATAATAATAATCTCATGCCACAATAAAACACATAAAATAAATTATAATACCAATTTCAACATCGCATCTACACTGTCATTAACAGAATGGTACAAAATGTTACTTATTACCCTATCTATTTCAAAATTCTTTTATGCCTTTAGCTCTATCTTTCGTTTTTTATGGAAGCCATAGGAAAGCTCTGACGCCTTTTGCTCTATTTTAACTAGATATGCAAGCTATCCTAGACCTTATTGCAGCACATGACGCGTTGAGAAATTCCACACATAATTTGCATAATACTTTACTGAGTCACTTTTATTATTTTCTGTGTCAAAAAAGATTTATTATATCTACCGATCAGAATTCGATTTCCAACAATCATTAGTAGGAACATGTCGCCGATTTCCTGTTTCTAGGTAATATTACTATATATATACTATAGGTATATACACTCTTATGTACAACAAAACGAGAAACCATAAAAAAATATATTTTAAAAGGAATTAAAGTCAAAATGGTCTAACGCTTTGAATCTTGGTTTTACTGGCGCTCGTAGGCTTTCTAAAACCTTTGATGTCACCGCCATAAAGCTTTAGGTTTTGTAATGGTAACGAACGTTCCTTTGCCTTCTTTACTCCTGTGCATCCGACATATCGCAACGCAATAATTCGCAAAATATTTTTCCTCACACAAAAGCTCATAGTACAAAAGTGCAGAAAAAATATGAATTCGAAACATTTTCTTTGGAGAGTAACTGTTATAAATAAATTGCTGCTTGTGACGTTTAGCTTGCTTTCATTATTGATATCTTGCAACAAAATCTGTCTTCTGATTTGTGTGACTAATTATTATAATTTGTATTCAATAAAAAAGTTTTACTATTATAATAACTGAATATAACGTTGTTAAATTTAATAACTGAACAGATATATAGTGAATTATATTTCGTGTTTAATGTTTCTTTTTAATAATATTTATAAAAGTAACAACATAATGATAACATATTTACTAACCTAAAATCTATAAATGCAATATCAGACACCAGATACCATGAGTTTTTAACGTACGTACTCGCTAGCGACGGCGTAAAACATTTCTATGGCAAATGTGTACAGCGCCACTAGCGGTCACGTAAAGAACTAAAATCGATAGTACGAGTCGATAGGTAAAAAATGTAGACACTGGCGAGCAACGTTTTTTAGCCTTTGCTATAGAAATTCGGTACCATGAGTCACAAATTTGACAGTTGCTATCGAGAAATTCTGTATCGATAGTAGTTTACTCGCTAGTGACTAAAGTAAGTTTCGATAGCAACTCATGGTAGAGGTAAAGAATAGAGAATGAAAATACTTTCGACAACGCGATAGTTGGTAAACTACTCCATTACTGCAAAGCTGCAATCATAAACATATCTCAAATCGGAAACAACGCTGGATCGATACAATCATTCTGATATCGGAAATAGTTTAAAAATACAACGCTTCTGTTCGTAAATTGATGTGAAACTTAAATACAGAGTCGCATAGTCCAATTTGTGCTCAATGCACAAGTGTGCTCCAATTAGAAATGGTTTGCAACAAAGCTAAGTTACGTGACATGCCTAGCTGTGAGGATTCTAGTTTTACTAATGAAATTTGGTCTCTAAACGGTGTGGCATGTAGAGATGGCCAAAGCTTTGAAACAAGCGCTAGCAAAGTACAGTTGGACATGTTTGATATGAACAAATGTACGAATACAGACTGAGGTGTAATTCTATAAGCTAAATGACACTAGCTTGACTATATTTCGTCACGGCCTCTATGCTGTGTCTCCTTCGCTTACGACGCAATCACATGAGAGATCCGTCGAGGCTTCGTGACGCCGGCTCGCCGACGAAGTTTATATTGGCTGACAAAAGGGGCTTACAACACCTGTCAAATTCGATGTTCCAAAGCCTTAGACATGAAATATTGTGTTAAAAATTAAGAGTGACGGGGGTAACCACATCTGGAAAAGTTGTAAATAAGTTTATCGATTGGGGAATGATTTCCTTGAATGTCCCATGATATCGTGGTTTATGGATAGGCTAAGTTTCAAAGGTTGATGTTTGTTCACATTACTATTTCATACATATAGAGGCAACAATGTAAATCAAGCGTAATATTAACCTTTACTCCAATTCTTTTTGTTAAAAAAAGTTGAAGCTCGCTGCATCGTTATTCATTTGTGAATTTTAATTATTAACGGAAAACTCATGTTGTTTTATTTGACTTTCATTCGTTATGAATGTATTATTTGTATGTATTTGAATATTTTATTAGTTATGTGTGAGGATACACATAGACTTTAATCATATCATGACAGGATTGAAACTGCAATGACTTTAACTAATATTTTAATAATCTGCCCTTTGATAATCGCTAGAATGTATTATTAGTTGGAGTAAATAATATTGAATGAGATATAAGTAAATAACTGATACTAAGTTATTATAAAGGACCAGATGATTCGTGCAAATACATTGTTGCATAGAATATAAGTAATTCTTACTTACAAGAAGCATTGTATGTCCCAGAACTTCAGTCTCTGAAAAGGGTTAACCCTTTTTCGGGTGTCGTAAAATGTGACGATGGGAACAAATACACTACGGGTACGGATAAGTGTCCACCTGTATCTCTAAGGGTTTCTATGCTGCCATCATCAACCTACCTGCTACCAGTGTATCTTTTATATATATATTATATATATATCTATATTTATCTATCTAGATATCTATCTTTTATATATTATATATATATATTATATATATATATATAAAAGATAGAAGCAACAAAATAGGATCTTTTGACTCACCATCACCTTAAAACTACTGAACTTATCGGGATGGGATTGCTACCATTGGCCGCGGAATTTTTCGTAGATGGTTAAAGGCTATATATGATATCGGGTATATAAATGCGGGTGAAACCGCGGGGGTAGCTATATTATATATAAGGGAAATAGGGTTTCATTGACCCATCATCACCTGAAAACAAATGAACATATCGGCATGGGACTGCTACTATTCAATGCGGAATTTTTCGTACATGGTTAAAGGCCATAAATTATATCGATAAACGCGGGTGAAGCCGCGGGGGACAGCGAGTCTTGTATATAGGTATAACTTTTACTTTGGTATACAACAATTTATATAATCTTTCCATATTTAATACTAGTTTTCAACACGCGTTTAGCCCATGACCTATGACGATGCAAATAATTATATAGATGCATCAAAATTGTATTTCTCTTAAGAGTTCAATTTTGGAAGACGGTGGGTCTTCCAAAATATTAATGGGGTCCACTTGTATTGTATTTACACAGGACTTCAAGAGAAAGGGAATATGCATTTTTTAAATAAATCTTGAATTAGGAGCAATTAGAGATCAATATTTACTAAGAAACAACGATTATACCTGTAAATCGTTCGAAACATAATACCTCGATGCTTCAAGAATAAGACGCAGATTTTTGGCATTTTTGTCTCTATAGAATTCCAGTAGATACTTTGAAATGTCGTACTTTATGACAGTGAATAAAAAATAAACATTGTATTTGTCGAGAACTTAAAAAATATACGTTTAGATTATATATTTCATCGACTTTTCCATACCATCAATGTTCAGCAATACAAAACAGATATTAAGTCCATCATCATAAGGCAGGATTTCATAATTCACAAAAGAGGCTGGTTTTTTATGCAAACCTCATAGTATGTTACATATATATTTCAATTTGACAGCCCAATTGGCTTGGTGGTTAGCGACCCTGACTGCTAAGTCGAAGGTCGTGGGTTCGATTCCCACCCAGGACAAACATTTGTGTGCATGAACATGTCTGTTTGTTCTGTGTCTGGGTGTAAATATCTATATATGTATGTATTTAGAAAAATAAAAAATAGTATATGTAGTATATCAGTTACCTGGTTTCCATAGTACAAGCTCTGCTTAGTTTGGGACCAGATGGCTGTGTGTAAAAGAATGTCCCGGGATATTTATTATTATTATTATTTATTATTAATTTCTTCTTTTTTGTCGCAGGTGCTTGCTATGCTGAATTTGGCGTCCGCATCCCTAATACTACTGGTTCTGCTTACACCTACACCTACACGAGCGTTGGAGAGTTCTTGGCTTTCGTCATCGGTTGGAATATGATCCTGGAATATCTGGTAAGTCTACAGTTTAAATTGGTTTTAGAAATTGACTATCTCCCTAGTGACATCGGTTCGATGATGAAGGTGGATTCGAATCTTACAATTATTTTTCAATGTTTTTTTAAACTTTTATATTTAGAAATATAAATTTTAATGAATAAGTGTAACTAAATTTAAGTAAATCTTAAGTTATTTATTTATAATGCGTGTATTCAGCAATAGAAAAATTCAATGTAACACTATATGTATATTAAGGAACCACAAGCCTCAGTTCAAAACAACGAGCTGAGCAAGCGCTGAAAGATGTTAATTTTTAAAAACACAATACAATTAATCTTAAAATAATTTATCGTAGAATCTTCAAAGAGTACGGACTAAGAGTCCGTAGAAAATGTAAAAAAAAAAAAAAATCTTACAATTTGCTAAATCTTAAGGAAAGCATTCGTCGAAAAATTGGACACTGGTTGTATAATTTGTAGTCCCATCTGTCTGATTTTAATCCCATTACCAGAAACCAATATTATATTAGCAATTAAAATATTAACAGGTTTGGAAACATTATGTTTATCTATACTAACTACTCTTCCCATTTCAATAACATTCACTTATAGAAAGCTACACTATTCCCGCTGGATAATTAAAACGAATTAAGTAGAGCACTGTATATTACATTAACACTTATACTGCATTGTGAGCTTGTAATAAAAGTAAAAAAAAAGATTAATATTGCATAGTGAATTAAAAAAGAATTAGAATATACTTTTGAGTAAAGTTCTTAATGATACCTATAGAGAATACAGAATAATTACAAATACCCTAAGGCACGCGTAGTTCAAAGAATGGCATAAAGTATTCTTGGTATAATATGAAATATAAATTGGGTCAATTTAAATTCACTCGATTAACGTGGGTGGTGTGGTTTATGGCGCCAATATGTCCCCGCCACAGACGAGCACTCACACATCCACACACGAAGTGAGTATAGCGTTTTAATATAGGTAGGCCTAAGGCAAGAGCAAGCTGCCAAATCATCCGAGCAATTGTGTGATGCTCTGGTAGTCCTGATGCCAACTATTTAATAAACTGATTGGGCCACGATAATAATCTCTCTCTCTGCTCTTTTGTTACAAATAATCTATAATGAAACATTTATATTTTCGTGAGAAATAATTGGTATGCTTGTTTTTTTATTTTTGGTAAATGGTACATTATTTATTCCTCTAGGTTATAATTTCATTTTGAAATAAAATACATCTACAAAAAAGATTTAAGGCATAAACCGTGAAAACTCTTTTTTCATCATAAACCGCCGAATTACCCCCCAAAAATTCACCTTCGATATTGTATAATTATGAATATTACATTTAGTACTGACAGTACTGAAATATAAAAAACCTGCTTTAAAATGTTAAAGCAGGTTTTTATATTTCATGCCATGTTGAATATCGTAACTTAAAATCCTCACACGTCCACACGATATATCACGTAACGATTAACAAATAGTTTATCGGAGCGTAAAAAATCCATTCCAGACTCTAAGATGTCAAGGAACTTAAGGAATGCGAGTATGGCTCACTCTGTGTGGATGCCACGTCCGTGCATTCTTCAGCAGATACTGAATCGTAGATATCGTAATATGAGCATCATTTCATTTAAGTCTTTTGCCGTCTCGACTATCGCGCGACATTATCGCGCACGAATAATCCTGCGAACGAGAACTTCTATTATAACTTCCTATCGACAATCCGATATCAATGTTAATGTATACTGCAAGATAATGTCATTTGCTATGAGCAGCGTGCAACCGAACTGTGATTGAATTCGCAGCGTCACTCAATATTCTCCAGCTCAAAATCCAATAAAGGCGATATTCCCAGTCCGCGTTATTATGCAGTCTCTTTGACAAAATGAAAACTATAGCCATACTTTGGTGAACATATAACTCGGATATTTTTTTCTTTGTGAACATTATGCGTCCGCGTAAGGAAATGTGTACGCAGTTCTTATGATAGCTTTTAAATTTTCATTGGAAGGCATAATTATGGGTACCTTTTTTAGTTTTTATTTTCTAACTACCTCACCTCCCAAAATGTTCTCGGTAATAGAATAGAAATATTCTTTATTCATGAGGGCTTCTAGAAGCTATTGGAAATAGGTATTTATAAAAAATATATAACATAATTGGCAATAAATAACCATAAAAATAAAACTATTTCTGATCGCCTCAAATAAGGACGTCTCTAAAGGAAAATATTGAATACTAACGTTTGAAATTCAAATCGTTTAGCTTGCCACGTGCTTGCATACATTCATACAATTCGCTACGCGAGTCTTATCATGGACGGACTGGAATTTCCGACGCGTATGCTTCCAGTGCATCGGTCTTCGTGCATCCGCTCTTTTGAAAGTCTCACTCATCGATACTCTCTTTTGAGCATTCGGTTTCCACATCGTCACACAATCTTAAGACCTTTAAGTTGTACCTAAATGTTACACTTTTATAAAACGTTTACAACTTACAGTATTTTATTTTGAACTGCTCCTTTTTGTAATAAGTAACAGAGCTTTTTAATTAATGACCTATCCTTGTTCACAGATTGGAACCAGTGCTTGCGCAAGGGCTCTTAGTTCAAGCATAGATGCACTTTTCAACGGCGCAATTACTCATTTCACGGCCACCTACATCGGCACTTACTATGGTAAGCTTAGTTTTATTTTGATCTTTTACCTTATTAATAGGTTTTATAACTTGCAAATTTGGAAATACACCGCAGCACCTTTTATATCTGAAATTACCAAAAACTATTGGAACTTAAGTGTATGGAGATGAAAAAAATTGGAACAACACTTTAAAGAATTTCCAAAATACCATAATAATTTCCCACCACATTAAATGAGACAAAAATATGAGTGGACGTGTTTTATGAATAACGCCGATTCTATCATAGAGAGCTCTCTTAATACGTCCTCAAAAGTCCATGTTTGTCTGAGCCGCCTGTAACAGAGGGGATTAAGGCCATTACGCGGACTGTTTGAATTGGCAGAGTGCACGCACGTGCCTTAGAATTTCAATTCTTTTCATTTATATTCCTATCATCCTTATGTTTGAATAAAACTTAGAAGATTCGAGTACAGTGAAACTAACAAATATCTATGTTTTACATAATATTACGTCTGTGTGAGACCAAACCATTTAGGTTCAAATTATGAAAAAAAAACACAAGAATATAAACGTAACGGACGTTCATCAGAGTCATATTAGCATCCTTGTCGCTCAGAACGTCGCGTAGCAAATTGACATTTCTGAATTTCATCTACTGCACAAGTAAATGTAGGATGGCTTACAATCGATTGAACAAAGTATTACATGTAAACCAGTGGCTTAATCTTTACCACTGCAGCTTGCAGCCGTCCGCTGCTGAACAAAAGCTATCCCTTATCTTGGCCTCAGCATTCGGTCCAACGTTTCTCGCATCCACGTACCCCAAGAATCCATAGGTCGTCGATCCACTTAGCAGAAGCTCAATGTCGCAGACTGTTAGTTACGAGTAATGTTAACTTAGAGCTCGCCTTTATTAGTATATTAGTAGACCAATTAGTATGATGTCTCATTCAATCTAAGATAAGTGACAACGCATTAATTGATTTGACATTAACGAGCTGAACTTGGCGCGAAGTCAATACAAATGGTTCTCGACAGTCGATCTACAGGTTAAATACAAGTTTAAATTCCGAACACCAAATGTTAATTATAAGTTTAAAAATATTTTTAGGCGCCACAAACCCAATTTCACCCAAATGTCCGGGATTTGTTAAGTTTTTGTCCGGCGTTGGCAATTTATGTGATGGCAGCCCTAGGCTCATCTATTGATCTAATGGCAAATTATATAATTATGAACCTTCACATTACAACATAGGGTGAATTTTCCTCTAACAGTCTTAGTTATCAAAACGGGCCTATCTCAAACTTTAGTCTTCGAAACGGAAACCACATTGTAACGAGTTATGCTAAGTCTATTATATTGTATACTGGTATATTTGCTCTTCTGAAACCATTATTTGATGAACTACGGTTATTTGATTCGTTTTGTAAATAGCAATTACTTCAAACAACATTAGGTACTGTAATTCGATATAGGAAAATAAGCTGAAAAACCCTATCGAGCTAGGAAATATAATTAAAAGCTGATTTTTTTCTGAAACTACTACGTCGTACTAATTATATGCAGTTCTATTTTTAGTATGGTTCATCTAGTTACAAGAGTTATATAATTTAAACTTTAGACTATCGATAGGGTGTACCTTATATCCTAAAATATAACGTTTAATTTGGCTAGACCAACGATAACGAGATTCTGCCGTAGCTCGAACAAGAATCATTATCATATCATATTAAATCTCAGATATAGAAAATAGGAAAAGCTACTATATTTTTGTAGCAACTTGTTGATCTGATTTATAGTCGTGACTTTGTAACTTTAGGTTCATTCGTGAAGAAAATACAGCTGTGTTCTTGTTCAGGGTTTACTGTAACAGGTTTTATGTGGAATGACGTGATGAGTAAGCACAATACGATGTAATGTATGTTTTTGTATATGAGCAATGAGTAATATCCTCTTCTAACAAAGCTACAGTAAAGGCTACACTGGCGCTATTAATTTTAGTTTCAATACCTTTAGAATACGTCTGAGGTTGCATTCTATGTTGATTCAATGAAACAAAAGGAGAGTTTCGTGCTAGGGTCAGTGATACAACCGTGCCGGCTCTCTGGCAGATAATATTATTTATTTGTTTTTGTGGACAGTTACTATGCTTCGGTAATTTATTTGTTATAATTAACATTTTGATTTAAATTATTATTGTCATTGCTTTTTATTTTATATCAATGCTAAATTTAAAAAAATCGAAAATAGAAATGGCATAAAGAGATTCGATCAAATAATTATGAGGTAACAAACGAAAAAAAATACAGACGAATTGAGAACCTCCTCCTTTTTTGAAGTCGGTTAATAAAATACGAAATGTTACCTTGCAAGAAACTCATTCTTGCCAGTTCTTCTCACTTGATGGCCGACTTCCAAACCAGTAGCTTTAATTAACTGACCTTCATAATTACTTTTCGCGAGCCTATAATGAATAAACGGCTATGAATGCTGAACCAATTAATTTGGAGGCCATATAATTTCAACACAAATACTTTTCTTTTTCTGATATAGACCTTATAAATCTTCAGGTGTAAATAAGAGTTCTTTGAAACATGTACGTTTGGCTGTGATGTAAATATCAACCTTTGAACATTAAATATTATATATCGGCAGACGAACGAAGCAATGAATAAAATTCATAAATGATTATTTTTCGCCTTTGAGACGATCAATCCAATTAAATTCTCTTATATTGACTGATTTCTAAGTATATAGAAAATTACAAGGCTATTTTGTAATAATGGCTGACACTGCCAGTGCTGTTCGTAATTTGGAACTCTGCTTAACAATGGGTTGGAAATGGCTGCACTAGAGAGAGACAGGTTCATTGTCAGCTTCAAGTGATAACCACTTATAGCCACATTGCATTGCGATAAATACTACTTTTATCTTCTTCTATACATCTAAACTATAGTAAAACCATCGTGCCATACAGCGGGGAACTAACATTTAATTATCTTTTAGAAACATATATTGGATTCGTCGTGATGTAACATGTTTTCAAAGAGACCCTGTATTTTGTGGTATGGAATCAACTTTGAAACTGTCATTTGAATAAACTACTCTGACAAAGAACACAGTTTATTGCTTCAACTAACCAAACGGAGAAGTTGCCAGATGCTTCACCATTATTTGTTTGCGTAGCGCCTTAAAATCTGTACTTTTATAGGCGAAGACGAAATGATGAAGTACCATTTTCTCTCACCCTTGTTAATAAATTTAATTTTCGTTTAGGACGTTTTGACGAGTTTTAGTGTTCTTCATTTAAAAAAGAAATTAAACTGATAGCTAATTTTTGGCGAGCGAGTTCATACGCGCCTTCCTGAAAACAGTAGATAGTAAATATTTTTTAAATAATAAATTGAATACGTAGTCTGGGATATTATTTATTCATAGATAATCCCATACTAAGCAGAGCTTGTACTATGAAAACCAAAAAGCTGATATACTACTACCTAATACTTATTTCTGAATACATACTTGTAGCAGTTTTCATTGCCTAAAAACACGGATATAACGACATTTTCTGATAATGTATCTTAGCTAGATCGATTTAACAGCCCCGAAACCTCCTGTATACTAAATTTCAATAAAATCGTTGAAGCCGTTTCCGAGATCCTAATTATATATATCTATATATATGTAAATACAAGAATTGCTTATTTAAAGGTATTATATAGATTAGATAGATAAAATAAATAATAAATAAATAAATAATAAATATCCCGGGACATTCTTTACACACGGCCATCTGGTCCCAAACTAAGCAGAGCTTGTACTATGGACACCAGATAACTGATATACTACATATACTACTTTTTTTTTATAAATACATACTTATATAGATATTTACACCCAGACACAGAACAAACAGACATGTTCGTGCACGCAAATGTTTGTCGTGGGTGGGAATCGAACCAAATAGCATGGTTGAAACACTAACTTTTTGTCGATTTAACTCTTAAATTTATGTACCTACTACAGAAGAATTTCAACGTGACTATTAATCGGTATTTTGAAAATTACAAGCACCGATAGATGCAGCATACGTCACGCTGTGAGATATACGTTTGATATCGCCTAATATTTGCACCGATTCAATTTCCGCTGCGAGCATTCAATCAATCACTCTGCACCGAAATGGTTACAGCGTTGAGTAACAGCTACCTAATTACGTACGGACTAACTAGCTGATAGTTTGATTTATAATTGACTCTTCAGAAATTGACAGATGCAAAAGTTTTTATAAAATGTTCGGTAAATGAAAAAAAAAGATCATAACGTCACACTTTAAAAAAAAACGCTGCCCGAGACTACTCTGTTTATAATCTATGTATCTTTTTTATCTAATTTTTCTTTATATATATAAGGAAAATGGAGTCCTTTGACGCAGCATCATCTCAAAACTACTGTATCGGGATGGGACTGCTACCATTCGAAGCGGATTTTTTCCCAGACCTAGTCCAGACCAGCCCAGTTATAGGCTATATATGATATACAGTTGAAACCACGCGAGTCAGCTAGTTAATAATATAATTAGATATACTATATTATATGTATTGTGTTATATGTTACTAGCTGTCCCCCGCGGTTTTACCCGCGTTCCCGTGGGATGTCACATGTATTATACATAAAAACCTTCCTCTTCAATCACTCTATCTATTAAAAAAGTAGTTTTAAGGATTTAAGCGTACATGAAAGAAGCGTACATAGGGATATAGGTACAGAGAAAGGGACTTTCTTTTATACTATGTAGTGATATGCATTTTTATTTACTCCGCTCTTAGAATGTCTCTCGTACCAAGGAAGTCTCTTACAATATACTCGTAAGTCTTGTTTTGATACATTCGCATCCATAAAGACCATACAAGATACCTAGCACTAAAGTTGGCGTATCGAATAGATATTTTTTTTTCAAGCAAATGCAATATATAGAAGCGCGTTGTATTACCGACAAAGCTATGAAACGCAACCATTTTCTATCACGGATAGATCTCACTTCGTTTTATTTTAACACCTATATTGGAAGGAACGAACAAAGCGAATTCGTGATTTCGAGATTTGAATGAAAGAAATATTGTTTGTTTACTCCGAGGTGTGATATAGAGGCGTTTGTAGTGGATGAGTATAATGCTCTGCTTCCCCCGGTTCGGTTCCCGGTTCGGTCAAGAACAAAATTACGGTACATTGTTCGGTAATTATAACCTGTAGCTCGGAACTGGTATTATTCGACTTTCAAGAATCGGCGACAATGGTTCCTACATTTTACGTTGGGACTAAAATATCTTTAGTAAATTGACGGTATTTTTCTTAAAAGATTAAATTCATATTTTTCACTTAGGTATATAAAACTCTCGAACAAGTTACAAAATACTTTGCATAAAAACAAGTAATAGCGTTTGGAATGTGACCTTAAAATATCACTTTTTATTTGCATTTGCATACGAAGGTGAAAGAAAATAAAAGCAGCTATTTTTACTCGTTAAATTTCAGTGAGGTTACTACTCACAAACGAAGTCTTACTTAATGTACTCCATAATTCTAGTCTGCAAAACTATCCAGGATTGTGCTTTAGCGAAGAAAAGGATAAAAATATATGCAAATAAGTTTGGAGAATCAACGAAGTTTCGAACAATAGAAATTGTGGAGCTCTTAGAGCAAAGTTCGCCCGGGAAGTACTACCACTTTACCAATTTCCGCCGCGAAGCAGTAGTGCACTTGTTTTATGGTGTTTCAGTTACAAAGTTAAGGGGCCGGTGACATTACAGGCACATAAGACTTCACTACTTCACGTTTCAGGGTCGACACCGCATCCGCAGTGACCCTATTTTGTATGCAAATGTCCATAGGCGGCGGTGGCCACTTACCTTCAGGTGGACGATCTACCTGTTTGTCGGCTCACTTGACATAAAAAATATATAAAAACATTCTTAAATAGAAACGGTTTAGAGGTCAACTTGGCTTCTAAACATAATGAAACGTTTAATACTTATAACTAATGTCAAAAGTCGTTCATAAATTGATGCGCTACACAGAAATGTTTTATAAAACAATACCTTAAATCGAGGTTAACACTTCATTGAAATAACAATTAAATAACCAACGTTGTTTTATTAACGTAAACGTTTTATAGGAAGGTGTTAACTTAGTTAAGCATTTCTTAACGGGGCATTTTGTAATATTGGTACTTATAAAGTGGTTATATTATTCATAGGAACATGAATGTATATTGATTTGAATTAGTTCAAAATATAAAGTACACTGAACTAACGAGTATTCTCCTATTTTTATTTAAAAATCATTGTATTGTATTGGTGTTATATATCAATATTTGATGCAGTTGTTATATAACTAACTTCTAAATGCTCCATTCTTATTCAATAAATACGTATTCAAAGAGTTACAATGCCTTGGCCCGATTGTCAAAGCTGATAGCGATGCTTCACGAAGCTTATCTTGACGACTTGAAGTCAGAAGTGACTGTCAATGAGCTCATTGAAGTGTTAGCTGTAACCCTATTCTAAAGCAATATCGATTAAATACCAAGTCCTTCTATAAACTAGGCTTCAACGAAGACTTAAGCCTTTTTAAAATAATATAAAAAAAATATTAGCCGCATTATTATCTTCCAATAATGCGGCTTATGAGAGACATGATACAGTTCATAATAAACATGGCAACAATGAAACAGATTAAACCAATTAACAAAGGAACGGCGTGTAGATATAACAATTCGAGCAATGAAAGCAAAGACAAATCATAATGAAAGCTGGTACAAAGTGCTGCAGACGTTTTCTTTCAATACGCTACGTTATTGCAAATAAAACAAAAACAACTGCATTTGACATCGATAATCCTTTGTCGTTGTGCAATTGTGAGTCGTTTCGTGGATAATTGAAACGAAGCAATTATCGAAATAGGAGCTTAGTGTAAGCCCATTGCATTAACTCCTCTCCACTGCAAACTGCCACGGTATTTCACAAACTGAGATCAAAAGATCAGCCGGTTGTTACTGTCTATTCCATTCCATAATAATATTCCGACATTTCTCTTCACTGAATATTAAAAAGCTCTCTAATTTAAAGGGATTTATACCTGTTGCTTGTGAGTTTTAAATCGTAGACTTAGTTTGGCTGTGAGAAAATACTCGTATAGTAAAGGAATTTCCGTGCACGGGATCAATTTTTAAGGCATTTGAGAATCTTTTATACTTCTCCGCCGCTTCTCTTTTGGAGAAACCCGTACATGGACACAGTGTATGCTCTATAATAGAAATAAGAACGAAATAAATTTGAATAAATACATACGGTTTAATAACGTATTAACGTAACGTATTCATCATCATGAGCCTATCTCTGTCTTCTACTGGACATAGGCCTCACCTATGGCACTAAAGTCAGCTCGATCTCCAGTTTTTTTGTAACGTATTGAATGTAAGTCAATACATTTGCAATTTATTGTTTTCTTTAATCTATTCATAAACATGATCCTTACCGAAATTGCTTGAGTAAAAGCACTCAGGTACATTTCTGATAACGACAAATTGGTTCGGAGATTCGACCCATCGTCCATGATTAACACCAGACATATAACACAAACCAATTCGGCTTCGCAGTACAAAGGCTAACGGTGCCGTGAAATGGCAGGGTTCTGGTTGTCCGTTCCCCTTTGACAGCTTCGCCACTGCCTGTTAGTTTGATCCAAATATACATCGGTGTTGCAGTTCAAATAAAGCCATAGGCGAGAAGCATTATAATCTAACGCTTTCAATCAAAGCTGGATGCTTAAATTGGTGTCGGATACGAATTCAAATGATTCAATTATTGTTGATATATTGTCTATGGATAGACTAATATTATTGTTAAACCGTTTACCTTAAATTGTTTTTATTTTAATTACAAAAAGGTTTTTATATGGGCTGAGCAATACTGGCTGCATGCAATATATTTTCATTTTTAAATAAATAGCAATCATCATTCTCTTGTCATCGGAAAATTATCATAACCTCAAAATGGAATTTATCTTAAATATCTATTTAATAAGGAAAATATCAAATCGTAATAGTAAATAATTACACTATAATTTATATTTATGGATAATAAACACATTAAAAGTGAGATTCAGTTTTCATTGTGAAAATCATCCAGCGTCTCGCTTCATAACCACTGGACTTCATATGTACATTTGTACGTTTGTAAGCTTGGAGTAGGAACACTGACGTCTCATTTGATTTAAAACATTATTGATTGATATAATACTACACTATTCCTTTGTGACATAGGGTGTATTAGATTAGTTGAACACGCAGGTGACGCCGTAGGACGGTAGCTTGACAAATATAACTATAACACATAGTAATACAGCAAATTAGTGGATAATTAATTTATTAACATGACACATAACAACATTTTGGCCTCATTTTCTCTTAGCATCAGATGGGATTAAAATCAATCGCAATCCCATCATAATTAAAAAGAATAATCATTGGGTTTAAATAGGTAATATACTACTAATATTAATGCAAAAGTGCATGGCTGTTTGTTACACTTTCACGCAAAAACTACCGAACAGATTTAGATGCATCTCGGCACATAGATAGAGCATATCCTGGAATAATATAGAGGCTACTTTTTATCTCGGGAAACGTGATATCCCTCGGAAATGCGGGTAAAACCGCGGGGGAACAGCTAGTATCATACAATATTGCGATTGATTAAAAACGGCTCTGTGTCTCTCACATCCATTATTACGCAACAATTTTATGAGTATTAGTGTTACTACGGATTCCTTTTGTGAATATATCAAATAACTACTCGTTAGTGTGCATCTGATTTTTGTGGGATTACTCTTTGTCCCGTTGCATGCTGTGAGCTCCGGATTAATTTTGTATCTTTTGCTGCGGTAACTAAATGTATGGTATATAATAAAATATAATAATAATGGTACTGTCTACGCCGCTGGGTTTTTTTCTTTTTTAATTGTTACCTGTTTAAAACCACAATAAAAGGCGTAAATTGTTAATATCTCAATTTAATTATCTGCAAACTATATCCAGTTACAAGTGGTCAAAGCGATATATTGTGCAGTAGAGCTTTTAAATCGGAATATTTGTTTGCCGATCCACGAGATTTGGGTATTGGTAAAACAATATTCGTTTTCATTACGTTATTGTCCATATCCATCAATTAGGCATTTCAATTAATAAGCAGCTGTCTCCGCGACTTTTTAGGCAAAAACTATCTATTTATGTGATAGATATAAGCTATTTATGTGACAGGTCTCATACTTTTTCGGCTGAGAGCCCCTAGCGCTCGCCGGAATTGTCCGCGTAAGGGTGTGAGAGCCATCAGAGGCTAACAACTTCGGCCCTTCTAAAAAGAAAAAAAAAAGGTCTCATACAAATCCGAGCAGTTCTCAGGCCATCCATCCACCGAATCATGCATCCGTCCTCAAAAACTTTTGTCTTTTCAAAATTTGTAGGATAATATACTGTATTTTTTTTTCAATTGCATCATACTAATATTCCATGTTTGTCCACAGGCAAACCCCCGGACATCCTCGCTTTCCTGATCACAATGTTGATGACCTTAGTGCTGGTAGCCGGTGTAAGGAAATCCCTCTTCTTCAACAACGTCCTGAATGCGATAACTCTTAGCGTGTGGGTGTTCACGATGATATCCGGATTGTTTTACGTGAGACTATCCAATTGGACGGATCATAAGGGTTTTCTACCGTACGGATGGGGTGGAGTAAGTATTACATTATTTTACTACCAACATCATTTCAGGTCATGCTTCCCAATAATGGGGGTTGGCACAATATGCATGTTTTTGTGATTTATTGATCACTCGGTGCAAGCCGTAATGTTCTAGTATTCTCTTTTGGTAAAGGAAGTGTACAATAGTAGCATATACATGCTGAATTAAAAAGTAAATGAAGACTTTGAAGGACTGCGAGAAAAATAATAAAGGCACAGATCACGAACTAGTATCATACTGGAGAAATCTTTGTCTCTCAATTTCTCGTTATCTAGCTCTACAGTGGCGGACTTGTATAAATGTGGTAATAATTTGTGATGATGTAGTCGGAGGTGGTAATAACAAAGTCTTAAGGGAACTGCCTGTGCTGTGCAGGTATCGAAACACACGGGTACTTAGTGACAGATTTTCGACTCGAGGGGTGTACCTTGCCTGGTGGTATTATAAAGGCCCTCTGGTTTCCTCACAGCGATTACCTTCACCGAAACCACATGCTCATTATAAGATTCTAAACCACGACTCACGTCACGACATTCAATTTCAATAGCAAATGAGTTATCTTCGCCCTAAAGTTGCTCACGGATAAATAAATTTGTGAGATATGGTCGTCCTATCTATTTCTTGCTGAACATTTAAAAAACGCCCATAAATTTAATTTGTTTCTTTCTTTTCTTCTTTCTAAATACAAGTAAAATTTCCAAAAGGTTAATTTCAATGTTGAAGTGTAAATAATGGAACAGACTTTAATATGCAACGCTCCTATAATTTGATAAACGAATCAAGCATAATTGATCTAATCTTAAAATTCTACTTAACTCAGTATTAGAATCTTTCTTCTAATTAGTGCGAGCTGCGGTTATAATTGAAAATCAAACTAGTGACGCTCAACAGGTGTTACATCCATCTGAAATTGAAAGCCCCGTCCATTCCGCTAACCTATTTGTACATTGATGCTCGGACGAAAATAGTGGAAACTTTTCAAAGCCTTTATTTTTAGGAGAGTAAATTTGTTTTATCAGAGAGGGAATGTGCTCAAATCTACAGGTGGTTAACCAATTTCAAGAGGTACGCATAGCCTCCACTGCTTCATACTGCAACATGCAGTTCATAGTTTTGAAACTATTAGCACTCAATTTAAAATTAATTATATCCAGATGTAGGTGAGATTGTTGGAGAAACTGGAGCAAACTTACAGAGTCCTACTCGGGACAACTCACAGTTGCAAGCTTCCAACTTGATGTTATGTTGAGATAATTCATAGCAAAGTTTAAAACAAATGAGACAGCTATCGCATGTGCAATGGGCAACTCTTTACTAAACAGTGTTTATCATTTTTAAAAAGGATATGTTGTTGTTTTTAATTCTACAATGAGCTCACTCCTTAATCCCTGTGTGCTAAGTACATTGGTGAGTGAAATGTCAATGGGCAACTGTGTCCACTCACAATTAAACGGATCTTGTCTGACATAACCTTCTGATATAAAAGTCTCTGATGAAAAGAGTTTCAAAATCTCTAAAATTGGGTTAAGGATAGGAAAATATTCATTAGTTTTAATATGATATTAACACGAATCTGTCACCAAACGCATGTATCATGTTTTGCTTACCCGTTACATGTCGATAAAACCAGGGAATGCACCATCACTTATAATAGAGATTATGAGCTTACTCTATAACTAACTAACTATGAGCCTACTGGGGGTAATCCACAGAAGATAATATAAGTGTATTACACATACTTATTGTCCACAGGTATTCAGTGGAGCGGCAACCAGTTTCTACGCGTTCATAGGATTCGATATCATTGCGACCACTGGCGAAGAGGCCCATAACCCAAAACGATCCATCCCTCTCGCGATCGTGTTGAGCCTTGGAACCATCCTCGTTGCTTACGTCACCAGCTCAATTATTCTGACCTTGATCGGTAAGTACATAATATTTTTAGTTCATAAAATAATTGTTCATACTAAAGTTACTGGAGCCACGGTTCGAAAGTCAGATTTCAACTTGATCGGCCGGCAAAAATCTCAGCACGATAATTTATTTTTATATTCATGTTAATTAATACAGAATTTGAAGAATAGGCTAGCCAAATAACTCACTATTTATCTCGTAGCAAAAAACATAATAAATATAGAATTTAAAGAATAGGATTTCCATTTGACTCAATAGTCAAAGGTAGAACTTAAAGTGTAATGTAATTACGAAAGAACAAAATCAAGAAACAATATAACTTATTAAATCTCTTAAACCTCGACATAAGCTTTTTTTAACTACCTTTTAAGAAAATACAAGATACAATAAAGTTTCAATCTCTGACTCTGGTTGTTTGCCGAGTAAAATGTCAGGAAATTGCTTTGAGAACGCTCGGCTTCTTTATAGTAAAATTAGTTGTATCTATTGATGGTCATAAGGATAAAGTTATCTGGTATTCTTTGTTTTTCTCTTGAATGTGTAAAGTTAATACTTTTTATTATAATATTAAACTTGTATTTAACACGATTATATTTTATATAGTCTAATGAAATATAAAACGTGACTTATATAAGTAACTCAAAATAACCCTTTTCATATTATGGAATATGGGACTTTATTCTCTAGCATTTAGAGTTCTATACCATTAAAGTAAACAGCGGCAGCAATAATCAATGTATTTAACTATCCTATTAAACTCATTCTAATTGCTTTATAACAATGTATTGAAGTTTTAAATTGAACATGTCCATGTTCATGTCACAAACTAGAACAGCGCTTTTACAGTTTTCAAATGAGTTTAGAACCGCATTTTAACTCCCTTGACAACTTTGCATAACAATACATAGTTTTCCAATCACGTTTTCCAATGCATTCTAATTTTGATCAGGTTTGGATTAGTTTATTTTCGTTTTATTTACAAGTGCTTTTTATGGTTCCTAAACTAAATAAGGAACTGGTTTATCCGTATATATGTAACATTATTTAAATCGTAAGAATATTGTCTATTAAATGGAGGTTACAATATATAAGGTGACACATATGGCCATTAACAAAAATGGTTGTAAACTATGATTTTGTCAATAATGAGATATTCAGATAGTAGGCATGAAATAAACCATACAAAAGTACCTAACTGTTAGACTAAAATAGTAATACTGTAAAATCTGAAAAATATCTATGGGAAAGAAACGAATACTGATTTACAAAGAAAACTCCGTTCAAAAGAGCTTATAGGTTGCGCTACTAAACTGTAGAACGAAATCAGTTCTGGTACGATATTCCGCTGAATTTTACTAGTGATTTTAAATAAAAATGATCACAAAGAAACTATTCTATAAAGGTCCATCGCACATTTAACCCTCACTGAAGTAGGTGCCAACACTACAAGGTGTATTCAGAGACTTTGTCGATCTTCTCAGCTAAGTTAATATTTTATTTAGTAAAACTTGTAATGAGTTGCTAACCACTTTTGAACACTTACGGTCAATTTGCTTCCAGCTAACTTTTAGCTTCAGCTTCAGACCGGTCTCGCAAACTGTAAGCAAGCTATGCTAGCGTAAAACGTGTTCGTAAGTCTTTGTTGCTACCTGACTGCTTCTTATACTTTGAACGATGAGCAATATCCAGTTTGGAACACACTTTTATTGCCCACTTCGTATCACTTTACTTGTATATTACAATATAAGGTAGTCGTCTTTCCTATCTGTCTCGGAGCGAATTTCTACTTAACTTTGTAGTGCCCGGCGGGCCGCCTGACTGGGTACCGCTTTCTAGTTGTAAATTTCTCGTCAAGTCGCCTACCTACGTATTCTGGCAGCTGTACTTGAGAGCCAGATCCCTCCAAGGCTTTGTATGCTTACTTTCGCCATTTGATCCATGGTGGGATTTTAGTCGAACAACAAGTTGAATATACCTAGTAGAAATACAATTTTGTACCCAAAATTGGGGGGGTTAAAAACTTCCCCAATTCAAAAACTGTAACTTTCAACAAGAACTATGTTACTGTGACCTACAGACAATATCTGACGTTTTAACGCAAAAAACAAAAACCTTATAGATATTTGTTAGTCTCGACGGTAATTATACTGACAAATATATTTTTGTTAATCGAAATAAGACTCAATGATATTGACCCTCAGCGAGGTCGATATACCAATCGTACTATGCATTAAGCCAGTCCATAGTATAAGGTACCAGTGTGAACCCGGGTCGCTAGCTATGAATAAAATATGTGCGTAGGTGGACAGAACAACATACAGACCACCCACGGCGCAGCCGGCCCAAAATTATGTATTCTATTCCGTCCGAACACATTGGGATAAATGTAGGTACTGCTAACTGAAATCAATATTAATTTTAGTTTCTTTGTCAAATCATGAAACAATTTTCATGGTTCATTCAAAGGTTAACTTCAATCGATGAAAAAAGTTATATAGATGTAAGAGAATATTATGTTAATTATGTTATTCTACTATGAAGGAAATAAAAATAAAACTATGGCTTGCTATGTCAGTTGCATTTATTGACAATTTACAACACGACCACGACTGATTGCGATGATACTCGCAATATGATCCTTGTTCAAATAAAGCTCTTACATAAAAAACATGATATGTGATATTCAGTAGTATTGGCCACAGACTCCGATCAAACACAATTTGCTTTTAATACGTGCCCACCGCTTCGGGGTACACGCAATATTTGAAACGTAATGAAAGTGTACTGTTCAAAACAAATATGGACAGTGTTGACAGTTCCGGCAGTCACTATTCATCGATCATATTGCAGTGACCAAACGGCTACTGAAAAGGAAATGTGGCAATACATTTTGATGAAAAATTTACTGATTTTTTTGTAATGTTTTTAATAACTTGCAACACCATCCAAATCGGGCATCATTTCGCAAAGGGACATAATTATTTCTGTACAATCGTAATTCGTAATTTTTTTATGATTTCGGGATTTCTTTATTTGGATACAATTTTGATAATAATTATTCACGGTATCTGCCTTTGTGGGTGGTTAGTGCTCTGAATACGATACAAGGATTTACTAAATTTCTTTTTAAATTTATACATACGAGTTCGTAGATAAGTTTTTTTTAGGATGAATTTTATTTTGAATTTAGAACTTGACCCTCCCTCTACGAGCTTTGATGAACTCTCTAATAAGGTGTTTGATTTTTTACGATACAACCTCATTTTTAGCTCTTCGGTCTAAAATGGTGTACTAGTGTAAAGAGAGAACACAGAAAGCCTTTTGTCGCTAAACACTTAAATTATTGAGTGTTGCTTCCATTATGTATCAAATACAAAACCCTTATTTACTTTTTAATGCCCGAGTGGTTATGATTGTAAGTTCCATTTATAAACTCGATAAGCATACTAAGAAAACAATACCTAAATTACCAAAACCTAGTCAATATAATATTTAAAATACAATACCTGTATTTGTCTGCGCTTTTAGCAGAAGAACTATGATAATTAGATTTTGAAGGAATTTTCACGATGGAAAACGTGGACACTAACAGAATAGTCATAAAGCCCCGCGGTTTCACCCGCGTTCCCATGGGATGTAACATTTTCCCAGGATAAATAGTAGCTTATATGTTATTCCAATATCACAATTCTATCAGTGTGCCAAGTTTCATCCAAATCCATGCATCTATACATCCATACATACAAACTGTCGCGTTTATAATATTAGTAGAATAATAAAATTTCCCAATCAACAATGAATGCTTTTTAAAAATCGGGTATTAATTTTTTTTAATATATTCCGATATTTACCGATAAATGGTAATCGACCCCGATTATTTCGACACCTGAAACGGATGAATTTTAAACTCAAATCAATTTAAATCGAATTGCATTTATGACAAAATATTTATTTAAATATCAACAGTTATTAAACTTTGCTGATATTTTAATGCGTTAAAACTGAAAATGTTAATGGCTTAAATATAATTGAATTTATTAGAAGTTTAATTTAATAAGTGCTTTAAAGATACATATTAAGTAAATACAAGGTGTTACAAAATACCCCGTAAAAATATAATTATCTAAGCCAACAACCCTAGTAAGCTGTCATGTCAGGGAACCAAATTATTTAACAGAAAGGCTTACGTTAGGTACGTAGGTTTTACCTAATAATTGACTCCTTTAATAGTTTTTCTATTTTTCATTCATAAAAATCAGTTCTTTAATTTGTTTAGGGTAAGTTATACAGCGTTACTGCAGTTCTTAAATATTGTGAATGGACTCGTTATAAGGCCCCATTTAACCTCCTTTCGGCTTTACGGGTAGTTTTGTAACATGTATAAATGAAATTCCAAAGTCCTGACCATACTTGAATTTCTAGCATTGTTGTTGCATTGCTAGAGAATTTTAGGTTCTTGAAAGTGCTTACGAAATGGACACTATTTATTGCGAAACAATATCTCACCGGCGGAACGATATTCCTCGGGGACCAATTCGCCACAGCACCGTCGGGTGTCACCACAATTTCCCACTATATTTGCTAATTGGGTTTCAAAATTATTGATTCATTTAAATATCGGTCATATTTTATTTATAAGATCTACGTTTTTAAATTATTGATTTACCGTTAACATGATTTACCTTCTTAAAGTTAAAATAAAGTATCCCTACCAATAGGTAATCCCTTGCTTTCGAGCGAAAACTACTTATCCGATCACGATGAAACTTTGTACACATATTCTTGGAGGTATTAGACGTAACAAAGGATTTTTGTGCCGGGAAAATGTTACATCCCAGGGGAACGCGGGTGATGCTGCGGGGGACAGGTAGTAAATTATAAATTTTAAAGCTGAAATAATCGTAGAACTATGTTATGGCAATAGTGTGAAAGAGATTACCTAATGATTGAAATGTACGTTTCTCTTGAGACCGTATTGATTAAATACATAGGTCAATAAATATAACCTTTGATTTAAAAGGTTTTCATCAAATGTGCGTGCTTGTTCAGTTTAGTGAAGGAAGTGTCTGTATAAATAATGTCTTTGCTGTTCGTAAACGCGTCACTTGAGAACGGCAATTTTGTTTAATGCTTTTAATTGTCTAAATAAGGTTTGTTGGAAAAGTTTTTTTTTTATATCTAGACATCCTAGATGTTCTACAACAACATCTGGCGCGTCAGCCAGTATCTTACCTTAATATTAGGATGAAAAACTGTGACTTGTGACAATTTCTTACTAGTTCGTTTTTTAAAATGATTTTAATATGAAATGTTAGGTGACCTCAGTTTTAGTATTAGGCATTCATGACAATCACTACATAGTATAAAACAAAGTCGCTTTCTCTGTCCCTATATCCCTATGTATGCTTAAATCTTTAAAGCTACGCAACGGATTTTGATGCGGTTTTTTTAATAGATAGAGTGATTGAAGAGGAAGGCTTATATTATTACATATAAGCCTTCCTCTTCAATCACTAGTATCTATATTGCACCTGAGCGAAGCCGGGGCGAGTCGCTAGTTTATTTATAAAAAGCTTATTTGTAATTAATTAAAAAGCTGCTCCGAAAGCAGTTTATGTACATGACCTCTCTATCATTTTTATATCGATAACATTAAATAATAAATGTTTTTTTCTCCCCCAGTTCCCTACGACGAAATTAATACCGATTCGGCCATGGTTCAAATGTTCTCTTACGTGCACGCTCCTGCATGCGCGTACATCGTGTCTCTCGGAGCTGTGTCTGGCCTCACCGTCTCTATGTTCGGCTCAATGTTCCCCATGCCCCGAGTCATGTATGCCATGGCCCTCGACGGACTTATCTACAAGTAAGTTGCTTTTTGAAAGTGGAATACAAAACATTTTATACTTTCTTTTGTTACGTAAGGGAAGTTTGTTATGTCATTTCAGTATTAACTGTAATAATTTCATATTCTTTAGGCGCCTGGCGACCATCTCCCCGATTACCGGAACTCCTGCGTATGCTACCTTCGTTGGAGGCATCATTGCTGCTGCACTGTCGTTGATGATCCACCTGAACATTTTGGTCGAAATGATGAGCGTTGGTAAGTACCATTGTATTTGAGTAGCTAAGCATATCTTCGTTTGATTTTAGGTAAAAACAAGATTTCAGTTTCGTGTAGTCATTTCCTTGGAAATTAAATATTTTTATAAAATAATCTAATTAGACAATGTCTTGAAACTACAATCTAACTAGTCGTAAAAGCCCTCGAAAAGTCTTGTAATATTATAACTAACCGACATATTTTATATCATATTAAGTTCGTACGTAAATGTGTTTCTCATTTGCAATACTACTAATCAACGTAACTTGTTTTAAAACATAAAGTGGTGCGCTTGTGAAAGCGTATGTAAAGTATATTTTAACGAGTATGCTAACAATCTATCTCATTTAAATTCGCCACTAAAGCATCGCAGGCTACGAAGGCTTTCAGCAGGATTATCTCGAACTAAACATGTGGGCTTCCGACAGCATGAAACCGTTTATATATCCAATAATAGACAAATTGCTGCCGTAAATTTTTAAAGAGATGGTTGCATGTGAAGTTGAAGCATAATATATAATAGTTTAATGCCAATGAAATGTCATAGGTCGGAACATATAATGAAATTGAACTTTGGTTAAACCATAGCATGTTGATATGTGTATGTGTAGTTACCGCCTATATACATGTAGTTTGTTCCGGCTACACTTGATAATGAATTGTCATAATGAGTTTGTGGATTCATAGATGGAAGGTGTGTGCAAGCTGGGAAGATCTATTTTAGCTCGTCCAAACTATATTTTCCTAGTTAAAAACAACCTTCCGAACCGCTATTAGAGTCAGACTATTCATAAGTGCTTGTAACGGCATATTTGAATAAAAAAATTTACATTTCATATTAACCTTGAATTTTGCAAGTATAAAGTTCTCCAGAAAAGGTAATTTCCAAGTAAAGTTAAGTAGAATGTAGTATCTATTAATCAAAATATAAATCAGTTTTACACAGTTTTTTAAGGCTTCACAATATGTATCTCTTTTAAGAATAACAGATAACTCACCTCATTAAAAATAACAGAAACGCAAACACTTGTCTCGATAAATAAGTATTTCTTCATATTTCAGAGAAATGCTGTTTGAATGATTCGCATTGTTACATTGGAGAACGACAGTCCACAGATGTTGCAAGGTTTCGAAGGGAAACTGTCGTGTATTGTTAACGATTTCAATTTTTCCTCTCTTACAGTATAATAACGTTGCAAGTTAAAAAAGTTTGTATTTCTGATACTTCCCGGAATAATGTTACGTCTAAAGGTAAATCGGAAGTAGGTACCGTTTTAAAGTGAATATTCTTATTATCTATAACACAGTAAGGGAAGGTATTAGTTTTGATTAGGAACAGTAATTATGTTTATGTTCTCTTCATAAAATATTACAAGTTAATAAATCAGATGGTTAAAGGAATACTTCGCTGTAATGAAGTAAAGATCATGGCTGAAGGAAATTTGCTAAGTACCGGTACCTTTCTAAGTTTTATATCTTTATTACCTCTGGTCACATCACCGTTTACCACGGTATTAGTCAAACGCAAGCCAAGTTAATGTAACATAAAATAAATGTTACTTGGCCACTAGAATGAACTGACCCCTTGCTCAGTCAATAGGATAGCTCGGATGGGGTGTGTTTATAACTTATATAACTAGTACTTACTGGACATCATTGCTGAGAGTAAGTGCTAAAAGTCTATATCGTATTTAAATCCTTGAAATGAAGATATCTTTCTATTAAAACGTAAACAGATTCATAAATAAAGTTGGGTGAAAGGACTCATTAATATAAATTACTTTTTACAAGACAAACGTATACTATTTCTCTCTCTATCCCTCTCCAACTATAGTCTAAATAGAACTTTGTATAAAATACCAAGTCTAATAGGTATTTATTGTACAACAAATGTACCCGCATGACTATACTCGTATGTTGACTCTTTATAAGGGAAATCTGGGCTAACTAAAAAAGCGTTCAACGTGACATCAAAGGATGATGTACCTACCTAAGGATAGATAACACAACTGTATTTGATATACAACCAAGTTGTGAAAGTAATAAGAGTACGAGAATTTCACGTGCGATGTGAAAAACCCCTTTTAATTTAAAATTTCCAACTGAAACTCATCAACTCTGTCATAGAATGCACTAAGATCCTTTGTGAGTCAAAGGAAATAAAAACAGCTAAAATTCCACTTTGACATTGTAGTACACGTAGATTTTTATAATTTTGAGCTGAGTATTTATTTACTCACTAACGAAGCTTTGCTTTGAGAAAGATCTCACAATATGAAGATATGAAAATATTATCCACAACACTGAAGCACTATCCTCAATAGCTATAAAGTGGGATTCAATTATTATGATACTTCTCAGCCGTGTAGGATACTATAAGACACAACAAAAAAAGGTTGCGTTTACATAGGACAATCTGAATTTTTTTGAATAATATATTAAAATAACTTAAAAAAAATTGGTATATATTTAAACAATCTTTATCAAAAAGTCGTTTTCATAACCACAAATTATCTTAAGTCTGACGTCGACTGAACGCAAACTTGTGGTGTATTACACAATTTTAGTGGACATTAGCCCACGTAACAATCGTGTGCCGAAATTAAGCCTATCCATCTTTTTTCACAAAGAAAGAAACAATTAACGTAGTTCGATTGATAAATTGCTTAATCTAGAAACAGTTCGCCCTTGACTCGCCTCACCAAGGAACCGGAAAGGCTCGTGGCCATGTTGATACAAAATGAAAAGTCATTTCACAAATTCTTGCCATTAGACTTCAGTAAACAGTAAAAGTTACAATAATGACATAGGTTAATTATTTTTAAATGCATCGAAGCCAATTCGTTTTGGTTCGAACACAAACATCTTGAATATTTTATTTAAAACCGTAAATAGATACTCTTTAGTGTTTTGCTATGTTATATTCGGTTCACAAATTGGTTAATCTACAAACAATTCGCCCTTGACTCGTGGAAATAAGGAACCGGAAAGGCTCGTGGCCATGTCGATACGATATGAAAAGTCATTTCACAAACGCTTGCCATTAGAGTTAAGTAAACAGTAAAAGTTACAATAACGACATAGGTTAAAGAAAAATCAACACGATAACGTACTTTTAAATGCATCGAAGCCAATTCGTTTTGTTCGAACACAAACATCTTGAATATTTTATTTAAAACCGTAAATAGATCGAATAAAGTATTTTGCTGTGTTATTTTCTCATGACGCAAGTAACATAGGAGCTGACTGTGAAGATAAATCGAGAACTCTACGAAAAGAGGGCACAATGTTATTTACTCGGCACTTTATCAATTTCAATATATCACGTTCGATATATAGTACACTTTTTTTAGAATAGAGATAATAGATAAAATAACATCAAACCTTTATTTTTATTTCAAAAGATCTGATGTTATAGGTCAAATCCTTTAATATTGAAGATCATAAAAGGTATTATATTTTAATAATAAGAGTTTACACCAACAAGCGACACCGTGGAGAAGATTTAGTTGCAAATAGCAAATAATAATTATTACTTTTATATTTACAACGTTTGTTAAAAATAAGTTGCATATGAACTCTTTTGACGCTATATTAACTTATGAAAGCAAAATAAATTGTCTCAAGTTAATCCCAATTTGTTTCTAACATCGCAAGGTTGGATTTTGAGTACAGGGAACATACTGACTGCTCACATGATATTTGCGTCGCGAAACGCCTTCCTGAAAGCTCAGCTCATGTGTCGCGTGATATAGTTGCAACATAGCGACAATGTTGACGCGTAGTACAAAAATGGCTAATATACTCGTAGACGGTTATGTCATATACATTTTAGCTCCCAGTATTTTGACAAGTGGGTAAGTGACGACACGCGACATTGTATTGCGTTTTATACCAACGTCAACAGAAAAAATACTCAATCATCAATATCAATTAAGACTAAAATCGTACGAACTCGTCGAACCTAAAATTCGGTACATTTATTCTAAACCGCAGATAACTTTTAACTTTAAACAAAATATCGAGGCTGACAATATTTCAAATGCCGAATAAATGTGGACATTCCAAAACTAAATTCATTGCATCGTTTTATCTGACATGCACTCAATGTTCGAATTATGAAAATAGCTTGGCTCGCTCTAGAACGGTACATTTTTGACAGAATTGAAACAGCTATTTGACATGCCCATATCGGCTGGATGGAATAAATATAGATATTTTTTTAAATTAGTTCTTTTTCCTACATCATACAGAATGAGTAAGTATCGACACGGTATAGCTTGTGAAAAGGTTTATAAAAATTCCCTTCAAGGAATACAAAAATAACAATGTCAATTATGCCTCTAGTAGAAGTGGTCGAACTTAGAATAGTTTCAAACAAACTATCTCATGTCAACGTTTCAGACAATGGAATTCCAGAAAACCGAGGTTGCCGTAGTTATTTTAAGCATTTCCAATACGGAATAATGGAGAACATTTCCATTTAAAAGGGTGTCAGTTGATTTAAGTTGCCAAGCCATTTCGTGCCAAAATTAAATGTGTCCGCATGGTTATCCATTTATCCTCTCACATTCGGTGGTCAATGATCGGATTATAAATATAGCTCAAAAGTTTTGTTTCAAAATGAAATCTCCGCGTCCATTTATGTCCCCACATTCAGTGGTCAATGATCGGATTATGTGAATAGCTTAGGTTAACTTTTAAGCTTAATTGATTTGAAATGGAACACCTGGATGGCTGCTATTTGACATGCCTAAATTAAATTTATGGAAATATGACTTCTTTGAAATGGGACTCGCTGAATTATTTAAGCATTGCACAGTTTTCTTTTAGTTTAAATAATTTCATTACGCTTATCGTTAGTTTATATATCCTATGCCTTGAATATGAATCGTAAATAAATGAATCAGAGGCAACCCTGGATTTTTTAAAGTTTCCAATAGACACTTAATCTTCTATTAAAATATAAAAAGTCATGCTTGTACTCTATACCCTCTTAAACAATTTATCCGATAGCGACGAAGCTTTTGTGAGTGGTTCTACGTACGCTTTGAAAGGATACTGACATAAAAAAAAGAGCAACGCACGCCGGGAGCAGCCAGTTTAAAATAAAATTTACTTTACTCTAGCGAAAGGATTACGCGATCCTAGTATTTGTCTACATACTGTCTATGTTCCCGTGGTAATTAAGTTACTTTTATAATTTCAACATTGAAATAAACTTTTCTTCGAAATGGTATATTTCTTACTTTCTACCTCCATCGCGAGAAGCAGTTAAACAGGCAAGCGGTCATGAGCGGTCTTTACAGCCTATTAGGGTTCATTCTTTAGGCTATTTATTCTCTATGCTTTGTTTATGGGAAATCAAGCTCGAGAAAAGTCGACAACTCGAGAAATCATGTACCTATATAGAAATTAAACCGCCGCTTGTGGTGTTGCCTTTAATAGAAGCTACTTTTGTTTGTAAGTTCTAAATAACCAGCCAAAAATGGTGCTGTCATTATAATTATGAGTTTGAATAATATTATTTCTGTATTTAAAAGAAAAAGTTAATTACCTTATTCATAAGATTAATGATTTTGAATATAATCAATAAAAGTTATATAATTAATTTGATACTTTTATTTAAGAGGAATACCACTGACTTTGTTGACGTTATTTGGAACCAAATAATATGAGAAAATGTACGTAAATGTAAATTTCTCGACAACCGAGAATCCTCTAGAAATTAACCTCGAGTATTCTCGAGACCCGAGAAATTGAAAAGCTCGAGTAATCATGAACCCTACAGTCTATAGTCATTAGGTGTTAGAGTCTGACCATTCATAAGTGCCTGTGAAGGCCTATTTGAATAAATATTTCATTTCATTAACTATGCACCAAGGGCATCGCCTATGCAATGCCGATCTTGAGCCACGAAATCGTTAAGTTTAATCCCTGTACTTTAACCAGCCCCTTACCATTCAAACTGAAACACAATAATATAATTGTACTACTTTACGGCTAATCGGCGTTGAACTTTATACAAAGCTTCTCTATTTTTCTAAGCCGATTTGAAATGCGCACCAGCTTTAACGCTAATATTACGTATTTTAAGTAGAACTCGATTTCCAGTTATAACAGCTTTGTATCTATTCTGAGAACTTCTGATCAATTAGTTTGGCTTTGCACGAGTACTAAGAATTTGTAATTGAACTCGGAAAGCGGTGCAGGGAGTATAGTAAAGCCTTCAGACGGGTTATGCGAAGAGGGAGAGAAGGAAGCCTTGCAACATCAGCTACAAAGATTGATCTGTATATGATTGATGTTTACGACGTTATGTGAAATAATATTGATAATTGCAGCGCCCATTCTGTCAAACGACTGACAAAAATGTCAAGCAGGTTACATTAAAAAAGTTTACATAGTGAAAAGCGCACATAAAATCGAGAAGTTTTCTTAAATTTTCTAATTTTTCATGGAATTTTCTTAATTTTTCTTTTGTAAGAACCTTCTACTGAGAATAACAAACACAACAAAGAATTAGCGAAATCGGTCCAGCCGCGTGATCCCGTGACCTAGGGAAATAGGGATTCCTTTTTATATAGATATGGGATGTTTGGGAATCAATTCATCTTGTAAGGCAGGGTTACTAATAAATTCCATAAAACCTGAGCAAACCCAAATTTTAATAAAATAAAGGACAAAAATAATATGTAACTAATAAAAGTTAAAGAATATTATACGATATCAATCGGAGGATTCAAATAAAATTATATGCGCTGAAACAAGATGTTACCTGAAGTTGAAGTTAAATTTAACATGTTAAACATATAACTTAATTATCTACACGTGAAAGCGTTTCTAAATCACCTAACTTGAGCCACTGCGCTAATTTAGCTTTGTGGAATTTTTGAGTGAACTGTTAAGCGAGTTACTAGTTCACAGCCACATTGCAAATTTCTCGTTGCATTGCTGTAGTTAGATTAAATTACTCAATTAGATTTTTCAGTTTCAATTTCAAAACACATTAGGCTAACGTAGAACAATATTAATATTGATGGACTTATCTTATGATCTTATGGGAGGACTTTGAAACTGTGATCTGCAAGCTTTTTGTGTGACGGAAAATAAATGAATGATTAACACTAAGCTATTCGAAAGTGATTGATGAATAATTAAAATGTTTCCCTGTAATAAAAAAGTTTCATTTCTATCGTTTCTTTAAGATACACCCTGTTTTTCGATGTTACGATAACCTGTTTACCGTTAAAGCATTGATTTGTTAGACGGACGTCAAATACATAAGCGGTACAAATCAATTTCCTCCAACGCCTTCCGAACTCCAAACCGTTCAATAAAGCGATAGCTTCAGGTTCACATGCACTTAGTTGTTTTAAAACTAATAAGCTCCAAAATCCAGGGCCTTTCTGTAAACTCTTGCTTGAACAATCCCACAAGTAATTAGTCGGGAGTACTTCTACAAAGAGGTTTCGGAGCAGGAATCTGTGGTTTATAAAGAGAATGCCTTAAAGTGCATATTATTATTTTCTATAAAGCAGGAATGTTTTTTAGTTTTGCAAATAAATTCTCCTTAGAACTTATCGCAAGGGAAACATTCTATTTACCAATATTTCTATCTAGTTGTTCTTAACTTAAGATATTATTGTTGCTTTGTGGATGTTTGCTATTTAATATAAACCTTTGTACATTTTATAAATAGTACAACAAAAGATACTCTCTCGGGGTAACATTACATTAGATACATGCAAGTGGGTAGAAACATGATGGAGAAGCTAATAGGTCGGTTTACCAAGCGTTTAAACGATTTGCTAAAAAGTATCAAATATCGTTATCGATATCGATAATAAAAACATGAGAAGATTTATTAATGCTAAACCCATCTTGTCCTAAATCGAGCACCGTAAATGTAAATGTTCGCATGATAGCGACTCACTCACACTTAGCTACTGAAAAGCTCTAACTAAGTGAAACTCGGGACACGGATAATATATTCGGGTAAAAAGGCAGGGAAACCGAGATTTTTTGTTTTTTTTTTTGACATTACCGAGTCTAACAAGATTACTTCTCCTCAGGAACGCTGCTCGCCTACACACTCGTCTCAATTTGCGTGCTGGTGCTCCGCTACCAGCCCAACAGCACCAACCTGACAGAATTGCTGCCCCAGAGCATCCGCGCTCCTAGCGATGACGAATCCGCAACCACTGCTCGAGTCTCCAACTTCGCCGTAAGTATCTACCTAGTTGTTGTTGGTTATAAATATGTGAAAATAAACATTTTTTTTTTATTTAGGTCCTCACCGGTCGTGAGTTGACAGTATGATATAGACGCTGATCTGCTTCGCTCGTTACCGTAATAATACTGTGTTGCCGCTCCATAGGTACATTATGAATGCTTTCTTGGAAAAATCAAACTGTCGTTTGTATAGCCACGACATTTTGACGAATTTACACGACATGTGAGACTTTTACCGACTGGTCCTTCATACATATATAGATGTCAAAAAGCTTTGCCAAAGTCGTACTGAGAAATCAAGAAAAGGCCTCAGGGATATGAAATCATGATGTCGTTTGGACACATCGCTTTGGTATTCCAGAGAGAGATACCGGTATAATGGTACCGTTTACATATTTAGGTGGAAGAGTAAGTAGTAACAAATGAATCGACATCTTTGTTATTTCTTTCACTGAACAGGGAGACTTGTTCGCAATATAAACAGTTATCGTTATGTTTCATTTCTAAATACACAAAGCAAGACACAATATTCTCTTTTTCTTTAACAAAGGCTGTAGGGGTCATGAATAAAATTAATACTTCAGTCAAGTATTGTGTCGAGCGACATCATATTTTTGCTTTTTGCCAGCCCAGGTGAGGTCGAAAATTTACTTTTTACTTTTATTTCTCTCATTTAGGATTCATTCCTTATTTTAATATTCATTCATTTCTTATACATGTCCTCTCTCAGACAACGGTTGAAAAAAGGGGTGAGACTAGATCTGATATATTCCAAGAGGAAAATAAAATGGCACACTACTTTTATTTAAAACTCTCTTTCCAATATGACTTCATTCCTTCGCATAAATCTAAGATAGAACCAATTGAATTTAGCTCTTGTATCAGTGATGTAGAGTTTTTTTTCTATTAACATAATCTATTGCGTAGGCTTAACATATTTTACAATACTTATGTTCGGAATATACGGAAGCCTTTGCAAATCTTTTGAAACCATCGCTGCATCTTCCTGATTCGTATAACATTAATTATTACTGAGGTAGGTTCACCCTTAGTTCAATCGATCCAGAAGTAATTTTGTTATCGTGTGGTACGTGCCACTGAAAACAAATGGAGCGTAAGTATTCCTATTTATTCTCCAAAAACTATGTTATGCACAGATAATGATGGAAATTGCCTTTTATGTGCCCATTTCTCTGTCCATTTCTAAATTTAATAGGTATATTTTAGCTGATCGTAATACCCAACATACATAATAACTACCAGGGGTATTGTCGCACTGTAGCTAAGACGATCGACGCGCCGACACGTGTATGAATAGATTGATTGATGTAATTTCCATCTTGTCAACGCTTCGCTTCAATGGACATTGTGTAAGCTAGAATAGGGGTTGTAGTACCAAGCGACATAGAATAGCGTCATGGAGCAAAGCGTGCTCGGTCCGAGCCACAACAGATAGGCATTCCTCTTTACGAGCGCATAGCGTGTTAGTTTTGTGTCTGATCGGATTTTAAAGCAATAATCGCCCGTCCCAACTCCACTCTTCTCATTTCAGTTCTATTGTTGTCTGCTTCGCTCCACTCCGCTTTATGCCAGTCTAATAAAAAAGGATGTTTCGAACAGCCATTAATTAACTCTTAACTTTTGTTACTGGCAAATCCTAATTTGGTCTGCGTTTTCGATTTATTTTATCCTTCGTTTTCTTACCTACAGCTATTTTCTATTTTTTATTCCGACCCAATTAGTATTTGTAACGTCGCCCTTGTTTATTTAAACACCGGATAAAGGAATTAGAGATGTGTTCGTTCAGACGAGAAACAGACTGTTTTGCGAAATCTAACAGAGAGAATGCATTCTGTCACTTATATGTGTTCTTGTTCGTAAAAGTTTTTCGGTCGCACAATAATCATATTAGGCATGCATGTCTGGTTCACGTTTGACAAAGTTATTTGATAATACTCTTAACGTATTTGCATTGGAATAAAGACTATATTATTTAAATTTTGCTTTAACATATGAGAAATTGAATAAATGTTACTGCCTCCAGTTCAAAAAGTTATTTTAATAAAACAAAACGTATTTTAGACATGGATGGCTTTTCGTACGTATTTTTTTTTGCAAAAACTTTAAGGGTTCGTTTTTGTCACGGAGAGCAGAAATGTTTCTTTGTGTTCTGCTTTAAAAGTTCACAGTTAAGAGAGCAATACTTAATTTGAAGCTGAAAAACAGTAGCAAGACAAACGGCTACTTACCTTCTAACAAGTTTAATTGAAAGCGAATGCTCAAAATGAACGTGGTATTTTTCCATTTATGCTCGAGAGTACATGTTCGGAAAGTGCTTGCAAAGTGTTGGACGCGCGTCGAGTATCGTTGCACCTCTGGATAACTTTATTTCATATTTTATAAATACAACTTTATATTTTGCAAAAATGACGGAAAGTGAAATGGTTAATAACAACTTTATTTGCTTCGAGTAGTGAAATAAAACTTGGTCTTGACTGTTTGGAAAGTTATAGGACTTCCACTCACGTCGGCCCCTTCGTCGGATTGTGCCCCAAGAGTGGGGACGTATTTACAAAGAACTCAAAAACAAATCATAAGCAGTCATGAGAACTGCTGACAGAAATGAAAATCAAAACTATGAAATAACAGTACAGAGCAATACGCCATACTCTTAGCTGCAGAAACTCCTAACATTAGCGTGTCAGTGACACGTAGACGAAATATGTTCCTATAAAAAAATTGTCACTCGGTCTAAGTAATTGTTTGGTGAGACAGATTGTTTTTAGAGTCCGGATAATTATTTGTAACAAGGAAACATAAATTTTACCTTCCTTTTCCCAAGTTGAGAATCGAAGCCTTATTCTGGTGTGCTTTTAAGCTTAAAAAGGATTATCTACATAAAAACGCTAAATAATCGGATACGTCAGCGCCCGCATTAATCCTCTTGTCCACAGAATCTTTCTGTCGGCATCCATAATGTAATACCCAGTAATCGACGCCACATGCCTGCATAACTCAATTCCTTTTTAATGATCACCTTTATGGTTTTTGAATTGAAACTTCTGATGGGAGAGCTTTGAAATTATGATCCGCAGCCTTTTTGTGTGACCTAAAATTTCGAAGATGATGCACAGTGATACACATTTATATATATTATGTTAATGTATGATAAACGCAATCTATGCTATTCAAAAGTTATTGATAAATAATTATAATGTACAAAAGTGTAATTTCAATCGTGTGTCCATACGACACGTCCTGTTATATTTTTAATCTATTTTTGGAACGTATGGTGAGCAATCAGAAATTTTAAGACACCAGAAAACATGTCTATGTTCCTATTATAGGCCGTTGCGGCTTTGTCTTGCTCAGCTCTGTAATTACAGCACAATCATTTGTCCTGAAGTCTGCCTCTAGAGTTCCCGTCTAACACCATCCGTTTTTCTAGTTTTTTATAAATGGTCTGAGAGATGACGCGTCTTATAAAATTCAGCAGCTCGATTACATCCTCGTTGTATTACTTTTGTTCCCTTTATGTGTTATTGAGTAAAAATATTTGGTGATACAACAGCCGACCCCAAAACTTTGTTATTGCTTGTAACCATAAGCATATTTTTACTTTTTATACCTTTTTTTACCGGGAAACCGAGCTATGCCGCCATTACGTGCGCATAATGGCTCAGAAGTAAATTTATATCTCGAAGGAATAAATTTATAAAATTGTCGGAAATGTCAAACGTTCTGTTGCAACCACAATTTTATCATGATAGTATTATTTGATCTATAGTGAACGGCACATAAACCAAATTTCTCTGCAGTAAACCTGTAAGAAACTGCACTATGTTCTTGATAGAAATGGGTTTATTTGCACCTCAATATACATAGAGGGTAACACCAATATAAAGGTAAATACGCTTTAACAATATAAACCTTACCCAAAACAATTGAAATATTTCAATGCACTAACAAAAGATAAAGTTTTCCATCCATCGAATTTTAAATATTTTCGAAGTGCAACAGGCAATTGCTTAAAACAACATGGGGAATGTAGGTACACATGTTCGCAAACAAATGCCATTGCTCCCACAGAAATAGTACGTAGAAGGAATTTAAATATGTATAACAGGAAATTGCAATAAGATTGGGATTGTTATAAACTTTGTTGTAAAAGGAACTTGATACACAATCAAGTTACAAAGAGCTCCTTTGTATATACTCACCGGTAGAAGGATATTTTTCTCGTTGCATTACTAAGTTATTACAAAATATGGTTTTTTATTATTTATTTTTTAAGTTATTCTTCTTATGAAAAAATTACGAGAGTGAAATTTTAAGATGCGCGTGCATCAGTGTATCACAAAATTCTCACGGATGAAGTTAGCTGATAGCGGTCTCTCCGGAACATCGCACAAATCGCAACTGTCAGTGTCAATGAGTGAGTAATGGTGTTATTGTCAATAATAACCTGACAATGTCAAAAATTGTTCGTCGTTGCTACAGACAGATGCGAAGAGTTTTGAACACTACAATTTCACGACTGAATAGTAAAAAAATGCTTTTAGTGCAGTACATACGCACGTATTTTTATTTAAATTGTCTCTTCGAATTGCCAAATTTGAATTTCGATCTTAACTAGATAGTGTATTTGACGAAATCCGTATAATTTTATGATCATAATAATCTTTTTCTTTTCAAATAATTATTGTGTTATATTTGTGAAGGGCTGGTGTCTTTACTCCATAGAACAAATACTTCTGCCTTTAATCATTATAAATGACACAGTTGTATAACAAAAAACAACTGATTAACATTTACAAAAGAATTAGAGCTGTCAACCATCACTACATAGTATAAAACAAAGTCGCTTTCTCTGTCCCTATATCCCTATGTATGCTTAAATCTTTAAAACTACGCAACATATGTAATGCGTTTTCTTTTTAATAGATAGAGTGATTCAAGAGGAATTAATGTATAATGTATGCAAATTAAAATTGAGGAAATGCGAGAATTTTAGAGAATTACAACTATTTTAACTGCGCGCGTTTGACAGTTCGCGTATTACAGAACTCTGGAACGCGGGAGAAACCGCGGGGGACAGCTAGTTTCTATATAAATTCAGCATCTAAAATGAATTCCCTTAATTACGCGGTACATTCTTTAACTACATCTAGGTAGGTACCTAACATATAATTTCGGTAGTGATACATGTTGTCAATTGTGTGATGTGCTTTATGCATGTTGAACGTCACTCGCAACATGTTGGTTACCTAAAAAAAGCCGCGTCATGTGGTTGTTCCGAACCAACATTCCTACCAATATTGGTAGTTCCTACAACAGTGTCTTACTTTTGTAGTGTAGAAATTCGGATCAAAAAGAACATGAAGTTATATGCACGGTTTTATAAATAAATATCTTGGGACATTTTTTACATGCGGCCATCTGATCCCAAACAAAGCAGTTTGTACTATGGATTTTTTTTTTATTTCTTTATATATTCTTTTATAAATGCTTACACAGTCACAGAGCAAACAGACATGTTCATTCACGCAATTTTTTGTCCTGGAAGGGAATCGAACCTATGACCTGCAGCCGTGGCGGTCAGGGTCTAACCACAAAGCCAACTGGCCTGTTAATTTTCTGAAACTCTTCGTTGCCTAGAGAGAACTGCAAAATTATATTTCTATGGATATATAGCATAGCAATAGTATAGCGCTGAACAGACGTAAATTCCAAATTAAAGCTCCCCCCTAGATCTTACACGGTGGAAGTTAAAAGGAAATAACTCTACTCTCGACAAAGCGACCAATAAAAAATGGGAGGAAATGTCTATGACGTCACCATTTGTTCAAGAAACGACACATCTTCACAATCGCGAGCGTGCGATTCCTCTTTTTGTTAGAGGAGTGAATGACCGAATCGCTTTCTCTATAGATCCTTTAGCCTCACGTAATTATCTCCCGCTTGTCTCAACTTTTCACGTTAATTCTAAGATATTTCTGCGAAAAAGTAGTTGCCACAAATATGTGATGATAATGGCAAAAATATATTGTATTGTGAGTCGAAATTAACCTAAAACTTTCACAAAATACGATACTATTTAAGACTTAATGATAGCCTATAAATAATAAAATTAAAAATGCAATACAATATGATATTACAATCCCATAAAATCTTTTAAGAGTACGGACTTAGAGTCCGTAGAAAATGTAAAGAGAAATAAATAAGAAAAAAAAGCATTGAATTTTCTACCATCTCCTTTGTTAGTATATGAAAAAACTTGAGAATACAATGGATTGTTACAGGTTTCAATAGATCTCGGTTGCATATAACAAATTTAATCAAATAAGTACCCTTAATTGGTACGCTCATGTAAGACCGCTTAGAGCAGACAGAGAAAATAAACACTGTTTTCTTGTAACTTCATTTTGTTCAATTTATTTTCTTTGCGACTCCATTTGACTGAATGAACGAAGATGAATAAGTTTAAAAAAGTCTGTAGCATAAATCGAGATGTATTTTTAGGGAACCGTACCTAAAGGGTGCCAACGGAACCCTATTGGTAAGACACCGCTGTCTGTCCGTACTATATTATATATATAATAGGTTGGGGAAAAACTTCCTTCGCATTTTTTAAGAAAATTCATAACATTTTTAATATAGTTTATTTACATTTAACTAAAGTATGTAGGTACCATTTTGTTCGATAACTTTTTGCCATCTTGTAGGTAGGGACATGATTCCATTGCTATAGAAATTTTGGGATTTCTGATCAAAATACTGCGACAATCAAGACACTGCCTAAAGAATTCTGAAGAGACCGAAACAGGTGGAAATCTGAAGATGCAAGGTCAGGACTATACGGCGGATGCATTAATACCTCCCAGCCAAACTCTCTTAATTTTTGCTGAGTGGCTAAAGATGTGTGAGGTCTAGCGTTATCGTGATGAAAGACCACACCCCTTCTGTTGATTAATTCCGGCCGCTTTCTCTCAACTTCTTGCTTTAATCTCATCAGTTGTTCGCAGTAGAGTTCAGAATCGATGGTCCTGCCTGGTGGCAACAGCTCATAATGAATAATGCCCTTCCAATCCCACCACACACACAGCATCACCTTGTTGCGAGTTAACCCGGGTTTCGCCACAGTCTGTGAAGCCTGACCGGCCTTTGACCACGACCTTTTTCGCACGTTCTTGTTGCACGTGATCCACTTTTCATCACCAGTTATCAGCTTCTTCAAAAATGGTTCGGTTTCATGACGTCGTAATAAAGAATCACAAATGAGTACACGGTTCATTAGGTTTCTTTCGGTGAGCTCGTGAGGTACCCAAATATCGAGCTTTATTCTGTACCCAGTTTTTTTCAAATGCGCCAAAACTGTTTTGTGGTCAATTCCCAGTTCTTCAGCTAATCGTAATTACTGATATGCCGAGCTTGCTCCACTTTTTCAAATATGGCATCCATTTTATCCGTAATGGGGCGACCAGAGCGACGTGCATCTTTGACATCAAAATTTCCGGATTGAAAACGCTTAAACCAAATTTGTGCTACTCTTACAGACACTGCACTAGGTCCTTAATAAATAATAATAATAAATAAGCCATTTATTCCAGATTTCGCTATGCTTAATACAATATTTGTTAGGTTTTTGCTTAAATTTAAGAAGTTACTTGTAAATTGTAAATTAATGTTAGTAGTTATTTATATGAAATCTGGACCCCTATTTGGGTAAAGGCCTCCTCCATCCTTTGCCATGACTCCCTATTCTTGCCTGACATCATCCAGTCATTTCCTGCAACTTGTTTGATGTCATCAGCCCACCGTCTCAATTGTCGACCAACATTCCTTTTCCCTGTTGGTCCTTTCCACTGTGTAGATTCGATAGTCCACCTTCTGTCTGGGTATCGTGTGATGTGTCCGGCTCATCTCCACTTGAGTAATAGTGCGTGTCTGAGAGCATCTGTGAATTTTGTTTTTTGACGAATACTTTCACTCCTAATATTTTGTATTTTTCTAAAACCAAATACATGAGAAGAGAACTTAGTAAAATATACAATGAGACAATTAGATCAATCCGTAAGGACTACAGCAACCATAGATACGAGGTTATTACAAGAAATATAAAAGATTTTAGAAGTGCCAAAAAAGCTTATAAAGAATTAACTACCCACAAATCATGGATTCAAAAACTCGAAAATTACTCACTAACAACAAAATGTACAAAAGATGTAATAGACCATGCGACAGACTTTTATAAAAACCTATACAAGAAATAAAACAACCCCGAAATAGAAGCACAAACGACCCACATTAACACGATGGAATGTGTCAGGCAAATTGAATACTTGGAAGTTTATGAACAGATAAAAAAGCTAAAGGTTGAGAAGAGCCCTGGACCAGATGGTATATGCAACGAGGTTCTTAAAATAGGAGCACCTATATTAACACGTTATTTCACGCCACTGTTCAATATGATATTAGACGAAGAAAAAGTAAAACAGTGGTGTACATCAGATATAATTCTACTTTTCAAGAAAGGAAATCCCTTGGATATAGGAAATTATAGACCCATAAGCCTTCTTGCAGGTGTGTATAAACTATTCTCATCAATAATTTTAAAGATAATGACTGATGACATTGATAAACAACAACCAAGGGAACAAGCAGGGTTTAGATCAGGCTTTAGCACAGTGGACCACATACAGACTAAACTAGAACAGGTCATAGAAAAATACAGAAAATATAATAGACCTCTGTATGTGGCTTTCATTGACTACAGCAAAGCTTTTGACACCATCAGCCACTGTTCAATCTGGAAAGCATTACAGCAATTAGATATCAACTACAAATACATCAATATCTTGAAACATATTTATACCAACAGTACAAGTAGAGTAAAGTTAGAAACGAGAGGAGAGGAAATAAACATAGAGCGGGGAGTAAGACAGGGCGACCCTCTATCTCCGAAACTGTTTATAGCTATACTAGACAGCATTTTCCAAAACCTCGACTGGAAAAACAGGGGTGTGTACATAAACGGACATTATCTAAATCATCTAAGGTTCGCCGACGATATTGTCATTATTGCAGAAACTGCCAGAGACCTAGAAGAAATGATGAGATCACTAGACTGCGAAAGTTCTAAAATCGGCCTAGAAATGAATGCAAATAAAACTAAGATACTAACCAACGACGGTGAACGACCGATAGTGATAAAAGGCAACTGTATAGAATATGTCAGAGAATACATCTACTTGGGAAAACAAATCTCATTCAAAACGTCAAACAACGAAGAAAAAGTAACAAGAAGGATCAATACAACCTGGAAGAAATTCTGGGCGTTAAAAGAAATTTTAAAAGGGAACTACAACTTGCACACGAAGAGGACGATATTTAATACATGTCTCCTACCCTGCTTGCTGTATGGCTGCCAAACTTGGGTATTTACAAAAAAAAAATCAAACAAAAAATCAAATGCAGTCAAACAGCCATGGAAAGGAGCATGCTAAAAATTTGAAAATACTAGGTCCATAAACATTGCAAATTGTTTTCGCGGCTTGCGTTGCATTTTTACCTTTTTTGTAATAAAATTTTAAAATGAATCGAATTTCTTCATTAGATTCACTCATCTTGGCGGTAGGAAAAACAAATGCAAATCACACATTTTCCTAATTTGAATTTGGAATTATGTTCTTTAAAATTTAAACTTTCAATGTTACCAAAACCAGCCAGATACAAATAGTATAGCCAAAGAGATTTTATTACAAGTTCACACATACTATAATGCGAAAAGACTTTTTCCTCAACCTAATATATATATATATATATATATATATAAATATATATTTTTTTTTTATATATTATATTTTTTACACACAAATTACAGCTATCATTACAGGAATGCCCTAATGCGATAGTGTAAGTAAAAGAATATTAACATGAAGAAATTCAAACAATTCAAATCAAAACAAAAAGAAACAAACAAAAAAGTTATATTTCATTTCTTTTAAATTTTTCTGAATCTTAATTCTAAAATCTGAGTATTGAAATGTTCACTGAGTGTGCATAACAACAAATTATAAAAATAAAATTATCTTAAAAATCATTGGGGGTTGTTATGTTCGGGTTTTTATAAATCATACGGTGGTACGTAAGTACGTAGACGGGAAAAAGTGATATCCCTCGGGAACGCGGGTAAAACCGTGGGGGACAGCTAGTGAAATAATAAAATTAAAGAATAAAAAAATTGTGCATAAAAATCTATTCTCTACACAAAATGTATGTACTGAAGATTTGTAAATTCGTTAGTGTTATTCCATCTACATACGAGTATACATCTGACCGTATCCTGTCTGTCCATCAGCCGCACGTTCGAGAGACTATTATCTGAAGAGATAATAACCCTATCGAGTCCGCTAAGCCCGTTAGGCGATACATATCGTAATTTGAGCAATCAATGCATGCAGTTAGTAATCCGATAGTGTTATTAGTTCACCTCTCTCGGTTTGAACTGATTATTAACACTATTTGTGGGTATGCGGGCTTGTTCGAACGCATTACGTGTTATAATGACATAATTAACAATGATTTTTTACTTTTATTTCATTTTTAATAGTTTCTGGTAGAAACGGTTTCAGCAGAATCCCAGCGTCTGCTGTTACACACAGTATATATATGCTGAGTAGAGACCATTTTGCTGCTGTAGCACATTTTTATTAATTATCATCATCAGGATATCTCCAGCCACTACTGGCCTCACCTACGCCACTGAGCTCGATCTTCAACTCTCTTTTTGTTAATAACTACCTGACCCGGCAGACGTTGTCCTGTCTTCAATGAATATTGAATTCGAATTGGTGCCATTAATTAAATAAACTACCGAGAATAGTGTTTATTTGACTGCGAAATATGCACTAAGAAATGATAAATTTATTCTTTTATCAATATAATTCCGACCCACGCCTCTGTTTTAAACGATATTGTCAAACGACTGACATCTATGTCAAATACCATAAGGTTACATTATAAAATATGGTCGTTATATTTTCTGAAATTTTCAAATTTTCCGCGCAACTTCCTCAATTTTTTCGTTCATAAGAACCATCATGTAATAACAAACACAACAAAAAAACAATTAGCGAAATCGGTCCAGCCGTCCATGCGTGATGCCGTGACCAAGGGAAATAGGGATTCATTTTTATATATTTAGATAGATTCATTAAAAATTATTGTTGTTTAGTTTAAATTATTTGTAATTATAATCTACTTTGTGTTGCAAATTAATGTCTATGTATTCTCTCTGTAGTAGAAATCTTACGACGATTAAGTTAGTAGCACCTTATGCATTATTATATTTTATGCGGTTGCAGCCGCAAAAGAAATAATTATGGAAAAATTGGTTTCAAATTTAAAAGGCTCATCTTGTTGAATTTGGAATGATAGAAGTAATTATATTAATTGAAATTGAATGATAATATATAAATTATTAATATGAGTATGAAAAAAGTAGAACTGTAGAAATGCTCTTTCAAATACATTTGCCGGTATGACACGTGCGCCACCTACTGTAATAAATGAAAACTCAGAACTACTTTCATATTTAAAATGCTATTTTAATGTGATGCGTGAAATCAACGACATGGAAAAGACTTTCTCGTTTGAAAATGAATATTACGTTGAACTGGTTGCGCGATATGCGCTCATTAACTAAACTAATAAATAAATACCCTGGGAAATACTTTAACACGGTCATCTGAACCCAAATTAAGCAGAGCTTTTACTGATTGTACTATGGAAACCAAATAACTGATACACTATTTATTTTCGTTTAAATAAATACCTACTTAAATAATAGGTTGGGGAAAAAGTTCCTTCGCATTTTTTAAGAAAATTCAAAACATTTTTAAAATAGTTTATTTACATTTAACTAAAGTATGTAGGTACCATTTTGTTCGATAACTTTTTGCCATCTTGTAGGTAGGGACATGATCCCATTGCTATAGAAATTTTGGGACTTCTGATCAAAATACTGCGACAAGTGGTTTTGACAGCCCTCTCGTGATGTTAACCTGACACTGCCTAAATAATTCTGAAGAGACCGAAACAGGTGGAAATCTGTAGGTGCAAGGTCAGGACTATACGGCGGATGCATTAATACCTCCCAACCAAACTCTCTTAATTTTTGCTGATTCGCTAAAGATGTGTGAGGTCTAGCGTTATCATGATGAAAAACCACACCCCTTCTGTTGATTAATTCCTGCCGCTTTCTCTCAACTTCTTGCTCTAATCTCATCAGTCGAATCGATGGTCCTGCCTGGTGGTAACAGCTCATAATGAATAATGCCCTTCCAATCCCACCACACACACAGCATTACCTTGTTGCGAGTTAACCCGGGTTTCGCCACAGTCTGTGAAGCCTGACCGGCCTTTGACCACGACCTTTTTCGCACGTTCTTGTCGTACGTGATCCACTTTTCATCACCAGTTATCAGCTTCTTCAAAAATGGTTCGGTTTCATGACGTCGTAATAAAGAATCACAAATGAGTACACGGTTCATTAGGTTTCTTTCAGTGAGCTCGTGAGGTACCCAAATATCTAGCTTTTTTGTGTACCCAGTTTTTTTCAAATGCACCAAAACTGTTTTGTGGTCAATTCCCAGTTCTTCAGCTACGTCGTAACTACTGATATGCCGATCTTGCTCCACTTTTTCAAAAATGACATCCATTTTATCCGTAATGGGGCGACCAGAGCGACGTGCATCTTTGACATAAAAATTTCCGGATTGAAAATACTTAAACCAAATTTGTGCTACTCTCACAGACACTGCACTAGGTCCATAAACATCGCAAATTTTTTTCGCGGCTTGCGTTGCATTTTTACCTTTTTTGTAGTGAAATTTTAAAATGAATCGAATTTCTTCATTAGATTCACTCATCTTGGCGGTACGAAAATCAAATGCAAATCACACATTTTCCTAATTAGAATTTGGAATTATGTTCTTTAAAATTTAAACTTTCAATGATACCAAAACCAGCCAGATACAAATAGTATAGCCAAAGAGATTTTATTACAAGTTCATACATACTATAATGCGAAAAGACTTATTCCCCAACCTAATAGATATTTACACCCAGGCACCGAAGGATGAGACATCTTTAGGCACATAAATGTTTTTGGGTGAAAATCGAACCAATGACCAAGCCAACAGGCTCGTCAATCACATTAAATAGGTGATATTTAATAAATTCAGATAAAGTTATTTTATGTTATAGTGGCTACGACCACTGTCACCCCAACCCCAAAAAAACATTCCAAAAGTGAGGTGGTGTCAGACTGGCGGCCGGCGAGCTTCAAATGCAACTGAAAAAATGCACAAATATTTGGGTGTTCCAATTTGTCCGGTAGATAACTACTTATCTTTCTTCTTACTTCTAGTCCCTTCATCTCTTAAACCAAACCATAATAGTAAAAAAGAACAATGGCATAGAAAGGCCCTTACACTTTTCAATACTGGTTAAAAATAAATTTACTTCCATGAATGAGTTTCAAGAACTTCAAGGCGGGCGGACTTCGCCCGATTAATAAGAAGTTACAGCTAACTGGGTCAATACTTGTGAGTACCTTCATTATTTATTCATCTATGTATCCAACTTTAGTGTAACGTGTGTTTATTTAGGTATATGAAAGCTCAGCAAAGCTGGTACTGATATCGTTTTAGTGTGCCCCGAATAGCTTCCTAATGATTGTGAATTGTTTGTCTAGTTGTCGATACAAAATATTGTAGAAATAAATGTTATTCCTCGTCAATATTATGAAGGTAATTACCTAAGGCAAACTGGCACTTAAGTTTTTTCTGAGGGCTTTCGGGTTGCAGTACAAAGAGGGGATGTAAAAAGGCTCATGTACCACAAGACATTGTCGATCGGTTTTAGATACGGAAGTATTCCTGTAAGTGAGTGACGGCGAGTCGATGTTTATTTCGTTAATGAGCAAGATAAGTTAGAAGTCAAGAGGTGACTTACCAAACGTAACATTCGGGAACGCGGGTAAAACCGCGAGGGACAGCTAGTATATCATAAATCAAAAATAAACGTAGGTCCACTGTTTGAACAACTTTTATGGAACACCAACAACTTTGCTTAAAATAAGTCAGAAGTCAAGAGATGACTTAATTGTAAAAATGACAGGAGATGCGGTTTGTCTGTAATAACAACATGACAATGAATTCCTGTCGGCTCACAACACATGGTTGTTATGAATTGGTACAGAAATGTAGAATGAAAGAATTCCTTCGAGATACCTAAACATATTGTCTGGAGTGTAATTTAGAGGTTCCTAGCTGTGCCATGTCTGGAATGCGTTGCAATGCAGGAGACATTCCTGTTAAGTGTACATGCACATCCTGTAGCGTATTAGAAACTTTCCGCACCAGTTTGCTTAATGGGTAGACGCTACAGGTCGTGGATTCAATTCCCCGTCAGGACAAACATTTGTGTATACATGTATAGTATCAGATATTTAAGTATGTATTTTGAAATCATGAAGTATTTGTAGTTATCTAGTTATAGTAGTGCAAGCTCTTCTTAAATTGGGATCAGATGATATTCCTTATTATTACTAGCTGCGCCCTGCGGCTTTGTCCGCTTTCAATCCTGGTTATAAACCTTTCTCTTGAATTACTCTATCTATTGCTGAAAATTGCATTAAAATCCGTTCCATACTTTACGATTCTATAAAAGACATGCAGTCATTCATTTATATATATATATAGATTTAAGAACTCATCAAAGTTTCGTAATTATAATAATTGTGTATGAATGCATTTATTTTAGCAGTAGCTGGACGTTTTTACGCGTTTACAACCTTTAACACTTAGGTACATAAGAGCGATTGTACCACACTCGTTCGATATAGTGTAATGGATCCTAGATAACACAAACATCTTACTTATTCCTTCTTATTTATAAAGTATGGTGGGTGAGACCTACTAATATTATAAATGCGAAAGTTTGTATGTACGAATGTTTGTTACTCTTTCACGCAAAAACTACCAAACGGATTTAGATGCAACTTGGCACATAGATAGAAAATATCCTGGAATAACATATAGGTTACTTTTTATCTCGGGAAAACGTGACATCCCTCGGGTGAACCGATGAAACCGCGGGGACAACTAGTATATTGTAAATGAAAAATATACGTAGGTCCATAGAATGATTAAACAACTTTTTAGGAACACAGACAACTTTGCCTAACATTCAACAACTCGTTTAACTGGTAATCGAGTTTTGAGTGAATTCTGCTGTAAGCTTACGTTTTTTATTTAATAATTGAATTTTAAAATTGCTTTTACAAACTCGATTTTTTTCACAGTAGGTAATTATTTCAACAAGTTAGGAAAAAAATCCAATTAAGTATATTGGTACTAAGCATCACTAAGCTTAATTAAACCTATGTACATCCCTTTCTTTTAAAATAAGATACAAGAGAAAGAAACTCCTATTTTTAGATGAGCCTTTCAAACTTGATTGAGATATAGTGTTTTAATGGCGACGTGAATGATTTGCTAAATTGAATATAAGTAAAATAAATAGCCCATCGTTTACATCAAATTGACAGAACTAAAATCTTTACATGTTTTTTATATTTAGGATAGGAAGGAAAGACCTTAAATTGAAATGAATTAGTAATTACCGATAACCGTTGGGGTAGGCGTGTTCTAGAGTGGAGAGCACAACTCGGTAAACGTAGTGTAGGGCGCCCTCGCTAGATGGAGCGATGATATACGCAAGCTGGCTGGCAGCGGTTGGAAACAAAGAGCTGAAGATCCAGCTATGTGGCGTACCATTGGTGAGGCCTATGTCTAGCAGTGGACCGAGATAGGCTGATGATGATGATATATTTTTAACACAATCAGTCATCTGTTTGAAACTAGTGTAAATATGCATACGTGAGCAATCAGTTTGGTATCGATTAATTGTTCCTGAGGGACTTATTTACGAAATCGTAAAGTTTTGAAATCATTCGGTGGTCGCTCGAATAAACACCTGTTTCCCTGACCCAGTTAGTCGACCCCATTTATCCTCGAAACAAAACAAACCGACTGGCATGCGAGCTGCCGAGCTGCACCTGACCTTTGACTTCCACTTAGGCATTAAAGTCAACCTACATTAACATCACTTAAGTTCCTGATTGATCTTATTTCATCTAACAGTAAGTGAGAATAATTAGTGTTTAAAGTAATGAGCGAATGAGTGAACTCGTGCACTAGAATAAGATTGCAACTAATACTGTTATCTATCCAAGGTTTTTAATGGACACTTAAGTTTATTGGGAGTTTTTATTGCTGGTGCACAAAACTGGAAGAAGAGTTTTTGATTAATATATCAAAGTTTAGTATTAGTACACGGTTACAATTGTTTTTTTACTGTGTACAGGCAATATCAATAATTTATAACTATTTTTGAAATTAAAACTTCAATCGATGGGAAAAGCAATTGAACTCGCGACACCGTTACCGACACCTCTATATGTATCTACATATCGCACCCTCAGTAGGTAAGGACCTATCTCTAAATTTTGCGAAATGAAGTTACGCTCATAGAGAGACTAAACCAACGCACGCTCTATCCGATGAATAGTAAAACATAGTCAATTTAATGATAGAATAAGCATACCGATACTTCAGCATCTTTAACACCGGGACCCACCCTCCCCGCTCAGTGCAAAAGTGACCCAAGTGATTTTTTGAGTTAAGCCCCTATCGTTCTGAGAGTGCGATATATTGGCACCGTTTACACGTGATTTGAGTTTGTTGAAATACATTGATAATATAACTACATATACTATTATATATAATATAAACATATATTGTGTATACACGTACAATATAGATATGTATTCATGTTAGTTTTTACTTCTGTCTGCACTTTTTTTTGCTATCTTTTCGTGGCGTTCTAAATGGATTTTGAAACATTTTATTGTGGATAAATTAATTGACGTATCTTAACTTCTCACTGGGAGTTAGTTAACAGAACCAAACTTTAATTACATTTAAAACAATGAAGATTCAGATTTAGAACAAATAAGATCGTAGCAGAGCTGTTAGTGCAACCGCCTTAGCCATTTCCGCGCGAACAGAAGTGCACTTGTATAACTGTATTTCGGTTAGAAATGTAAGGGGGCGGTGAAATTCCATACGCACGAGCATAAACAACTATATATCTTAGAGTTGACAACACATTAGTAATGCCTCTGGTGTTGCAAATGTCCGTAGGTGGCGGTGACCACTTACCATCAGGTGGACCATTTTCATGGCCCGAAATAAATGGTATAAAAAAAAATCATAGTTGTGGCGACTACTCACCATCTGCTGTGTGTACTTATGTACGCACGTAAGAAGTTATACTCAAAATTATTGGTGAGAAAATCCGCACTAAAAGCATTTGTCTTAACATTCAGTCCCGAAAATGGATTTTGTAAGTAATATCCGAACTCTATGTACCTGTAGCGGTTGACTATTTTTGACGATTTGAGGTTTGATAGACTTTTATTTAAATGCTATTGAACTAGCAAACTATACAGCTAATAATTCATATCATATAAAACTATCTGCAGAGGCCTAATTAATACCTACTTATAATTATACTAGCTGCCCGGACAGACGTCGTTCTGTCGAAATAAGTCCATACAAAAATGCAGGAATTCGCTCGCAGCGCCACCTACCGGGTCCAATTGTGAATCTAAACCATCCAGGGCACCACCCAAACGCAAACAAAAAAAAACATTCCAATCGGTCCAGCCGTATTAAAAAAGAAGAAATAATTGAATTTCACGGTATTTCGTTTACTACAAAATAAATTTAATTTATACATTAGCCTCAATAACACGTGGTAATCATGATATTGAATTGTAGCTTATATGACACGTTCGTAGATTTACCATAGCAGCGCCATCTATTGATGACTTACTCAACCCAGTCGAAAGGTATCGACATCTCTTAGAATCATTTGGAGTTAACAGATAATTGTGACTGTCAAATAATAACAGACAAATAATTAGCAATAAATTAAAATTGCGACTATAATTTGAGATTTAAACTATCCTATCTCTCAAGTTGGATCGAACTGCACATGGTGTGCGAATTTTATTATAATCGGTTAAGTGGTTTAGGAGTCCATTGAGGACAAACATTGTGACACGAGATTTATATATATTAAGATAAAAATATGTACAATAAAAACAGAAAGGTAAGAAAAGTTAGAACAGGTGCTTACAGTAAAAACAGCTGATCTAAAGCGCTGCCGGTAAGAAGCGTACCCAGAACCGAAGTTAAGATTGACAATGTTAACATTACTCACTAACAGTTGTGATTAGTGCGATGTTCCGGCGAGACAGTTATCAGCTAACTTCATCATGTCGCTTATTGGGTGACGGGGTTCGCCTGCTTTGTAGAACAATGAATCTTACTTTTTTCCAAAAGTGCCTAATGGATTAAAAACAATATTTATAAAAATGCAATATTAAATCGTACAAATATTCTTAAAAAATAAAAAATATCTTATGATTAAAAATGTTTAAAATAACAGATACCCAGTTATATCACTGATGGATAGCTTAAAGTCATAAAATCTTACATTGGGGAAAAATTAATTAGGTTATTTTAATTACAGGGCACTGAGGTGGTTCCATCCAGCCAGCGCGTCATGGTCCGCCGTGTGACCCGAAGGTAACTTGAGTTTTGTGACGCTTTGCGATGCTGTTCGAATTTTTGCGTCAATTATAGCATTAGCGAGAGACCGGTCGTCCTAAATGTTATTTATCCAATTATTTTGCAAATGCTTGCCTTGACCTAAGTATGTTCGCAGCTCTCCCGACTCCGACGACTCCATGCCCGGTGAGGACAGCGATGAGTTCGGCCACGACGATACCTTCTTGGTGAATTCTAACACTGAGAACTACTACGGTATGTAACTTATACCTCAATTTCCATATATTTAATGTTTTTTTAGGGTAGCAATTCATTCGCGTTTTCGTCAAAAATACGGTAAATTTTGTCAGTTAGATTTTTTTACTGTTCACTGAAGGATTAGGTATTTCTTCTTTTTAAAGAGCATTTATTTAAAAAATCTGAAATAAACTTTTTTTTATATTTTTAATTGAAGTAATAAGTAACTTTCTTTTAATGAGGATTTATTTATCAAACCACAAATAAACATTTTTTACACTTTATTGAAGTATTAGGTAGCTCTCTAACACAACACAGTAAAATGTATTTTTACCATTCGATAAACTTTACTGCCATTAGTTTCCTTTGATGTATTTAATCCTATCTCTAATTGAACGCTGCGAGTGACTAATATGCAGACAAACAGTGCCGTCAAGTAATTATGCCGTGTAATCGATCTCTCTGTGATACACTCCTCAAAGGGACGCATAATATGCATACGCAATTAATATGCACCTTCAGGTTGTAGGGGCTTATGCAAACCTAATAGGTTCATGGTTAGTATATCTTACATCATTATCCAACTTACTATGTTACGTACATCTTTGTCGGCAAACGTATTATAAAAGAGCCATGTTACGAACCGAACTTATTTACATCACCTTTTTGGATCACTATTTTGGATCAATTTTGGATCACCGTTTTGGATCACCTTTAGGATCACCTTTTTGGATCATCTTTTTGGATTTTATTTTGTCTTCTAAATTTAAAAGGTACTGACAGTTAGTTACACTAGAGAAGTTCGCTGGTTTTCTCATTTGTCTTGTAAATTAATTTAAAATATAAACCGTGGTTTCAATCCAGCGCCCTCTTTCATTTCGTATAGTTACGATCAGTAACAAGCCAATGTAGCCTCTCTTACGCTAATAAATTAAATTTATTATAGCTCGCGAGCGGAGACGTGCTGAATTTAAAAATAATGAATGCTAATATAAATAAAAGCTATCACTATGTGTGCTTACATATTGATGATTAGCAATTACTATATTCAAAGAATATAGGGTTTCTTTAATTTTCTTCTTTTGAGAGCCAATTTTAATAAGCCTATAATATTGCCTTAAGCTACGTTCCAAAAGACTGTGAATTCCCATTAAATATTTGTTAAATAATTTCGCAAATGGCAGTAATAAGTTCAAACAGGTATTACTGTATTTTGGTTTCTACATCAATGGCAATTAGTTTTGGCAGATATTTTCCTAAATTTTATTTTAGTATCGATTACTTGTACAGACGATTTATATTTTCTATACTACCGGCTCGCTAAGATGGCCGTTTTGACGTAACAGATTGTCATAGGAAAATAAGCTGTATTGTTTTGGAATAAGGTTGATTTCCATCATCATACAATTAGCTTTTAGATCACTAGATGTACCTTATGTCACAAGGAATAGAGGTTATTTTTCTTTGTCATTGTTAAACGTCAATAAGGTCATCATAGCGTGCCGCAAGTTTTATAAATGTAATGCTTACTTGGTATTCGAACTATGCTACGGGTATTGCCTAAAGAGGCCGTATATTTTTCATCCAAAGTCTAATTACATAGTCTTGAGTATAGAACGCATTACTTAAGTGAAGTACCCTTGTCTTTGCGGCTGTGGACGGTCTCCATGTGAATATGTACAAAGGAGTCTTGTAGAAGTAGGCCAAATGAAGCATACGTACTTTAATTTAAAAGAAAACTTCATGTCGTTGCTTAATGGGTTTGTGACTTTTTTTTAAATTAGGTTTCGAATCATATAGGCAGCCTTAAAAATAAAAAAAAAAAACATTTATCCTAACTAATATTACAAACGCGACAGTTTGTGAGTATGTATGGATTTTTACTCTTTCACGCAAAAACCACTGAATTGATTTAAATGAAACTTGGCACAAGTGTAGTTTATAACAAAGATTAACACATAGGTTTTTTTATCCCAGGAAACTGTTACATCGCTCGGGAACGCGGGTGAAACCGCGGGGGTCAGCTAGCATCTATATATAAAACAAAGCCGTGCTTGTTACACTACACCATTTATAATATAACAACGGTTGCACAGATTTCAATGATCATTTATTTGTTGAATTTATGTCCGTCGCGAATAACAGAATAAGTAATAAAAGATTAAAAAAAACTAACTTTTTACCATAATTGTTTTTCTCAAAAACTTTTCGTTAAGACTGCTTTAGGTATCTGAGGACAGAAACTACAATCCCCGGGAATGCAGATAAAACTGGGGGGCACCGCTAGTTTAATATATTTCTTGTTACAAATGAAGGTGCAATGGTTGATTTGTCTTAAATTACCTAAATGAGATATGGGTAGACAAAACGACTTATGTTTTCAGAACACATATTGATCTACAAATGCGGAAGTCACTATCCACTAGCTTATATCGATTGAATTGTTAATAACATAATAGGCGGCTTACATATCAAGTAAAAATCGTTATGGTTGAACCATTTTTGTATTACACGCAATATATTGTTAATTAGTTATGAACATTATTGACTCAATACAGGGTAATAGAATGATATAAGCATATATTTGCACGAAAACCATACCTAGGGTATATGTATGTACCTAGGTATGTATTTTTTTTAAATTATTTATCTTGGTACGCAATAGAATGCACTGTATTAGAAAATAGGTCGAAACTCCTGTTGTTATTTACGAATTACTTTGCGAGTTAGGTTCAAAACTAATTTGTTAAAAGTTCTTTATGTAAAGTGATAGTGGCGCTAACATAGTAAGTACATAGTACGTAGTAAAAACAATCTAATAATAATAGACTTATAATCAATTTTCCCCTGAAACAGTGACTGGTGGATGCACTACAAATACCTCACGATTCGGCCGCATTTGCGGTGGAATCTCTCGACGCCTGCAATTGATGACCTACCTCTGCCCCGCCATCTTCCCCTGGGTCGAAAATGGACCTGCGACTAAGAGCAGCGGTAATTTAAGATACCTTTTTTTACTTTGTATCCAATTTCTTCCCCTGTAGTCTGTAGTAGATTATGGTAGACTAGATTATTATCTTTGTTTTACGACATCAATTTATATTTACGCACGCTTTATTGTGGTGGTCGTCACGCGACGGACATGTTTGCATTACTCGATTTATCGGATTCTTTATTAATCTTTGGATCACATTTTCGGAATAAATATTCAAGTATGCTGAAACGCGGCTGCGGCGTTACATATAATATTTATTTTGAGCGAATGTTAAAGTCCCCTGACCGAAATGGAATAAAATTTTTGTTCACAAAATTTCCCCCAAACTTTTGCCATAGAAATACTATATATTCATAATATAATTGCGATAAACATCAGTTACTACCTTGTAACAGTTTGTGTATGGACTACAAACAACAAATAGACAGCCATAAAGGCCTGTTCACATGTAAGTGGTATTCGCTACCGCAGTGGGAAGGGAGAAATACCGACGTTTCATCCAGGATACAGCGCCATGCCTACCACGGTATCCTTTCGCTGCTTTTCCAAACTAAAAACCCTTCAGCGGTTACTGCGTACCCACCCATAACGGAAGCGACTAACGCTTATACATGCTACATAGGTCTTTATTTTCCATATTCTGCGAACAGTCGATAATAAAAAAAAATTGTTCCAAATGGAACATTTGATTAATAAAAAAAATCCACAGGTCTGTTTGTGACGAAGGCGGTTGGAGTAATGTTGGTTATGATTATAACTCTGGATGTCACCGCTGCGTTCGGCCACCCTGGCTCGTGCTCCTTTACCGCGGTCTTCATGATCTGCCTGGCAATCGGCATCGCGACTCAACTCATGCTCATCTCCAGGAAGCCTCAGAACCGGTATGTCTCATTAGTTCACCTTAATTCACCATTTTATAGCTAAAGGTGGAGTTTATAACGAAACTCGGAATCCTGATCAAAGACTTTCAAACTAATTTTATTCTAAAAAAAAACACATCCTTTTTGAATATAGGATGAGCTAAAACCTCAGCAGTGAACCAATGAAGACCCTAATGGAGTTAAAAAAACTGTAACAGAAACGTCAAAATCAAATTAAAAAACTTTGCAGTATCTAATTTATTCGGTTAGGGTGCACTGTGCAGGTGCACGGTGGAGCGAAAATACCTGGGATCGTATTAACTTAATTGTAGATTATAGGATCTGAGCGAACCAGCTGAAATGTTTACTTCAGAGTCGACGGCTCTCTATATGCAAAAGGGTTTTAGCGATTCCTGACATTGTTAGTAAATCCAGTTTTAATCATCCTACGTACTGGATTGAACTTTCCTCCTTGTTATTATATGGGAGTGCATACATACATGCTTGGGAATGCAGTCCTGTATCAAGCCTTTGTTTCTGTAAATTTATTATCCAAATTTGATTGTGTTTTGTTTTGTGAGCCAAATAAATAAAATAAAAAAAGACGTGTGGCACTCGGAGACTGCCGCGGTAAAGCATAGGATTTTTTATCAACTTATGCAATTAAGAGGATAAAGTAAATTGAAAGTGCACTACTGCTTCACGGCAGAAATGAGTAAGGTGGTAGTACTTCCCCGGACGAACTCTGCACTAAAAGTGTACCAACCAATGCGTAAATCAATATATTCAAAACTAAAAATTGAATAAATTACCCCAAAGTGTTAGTAATAAAGTCGATAATCAATCTGAATATTCGACTTAATTTGAACGACTTAACTTTCAAATAAAGAATTTGAGAATTCAAAACACAGTCGTGCTTCCATTAAATTTACGAACTTATCTATTAGTAAATAAAGTTTACAATTGAAAACAAATACGAGCGACAATTCTCGAATTCAAATTTAAATAGAGAACCGTAACGAGCTCGAGGCTAACAATCATACATACTAATTAGAGTCTTAAAATTGTACATTAAGAATCAAATTTATAACTCGATTATTTCGTAGTTGTATATCTTTTTTATCTAAATTTAAATAGAGAACGGACCGAGCTCGCTTCATGATGGTCCACTTTCCTATTAACATACAATTGTGAGTCTTAACTACTACTCAATAGAGACAGAATTTAAAAACTCAGAGTCGGAACCTTCTTGGTGTGTTAGGTTTTTTTTTCGTTACGGAATTTCTGGATTCGGTCTCCACGCTCAAGGCCCGCTATAGAAGCTATGCAATAGCTTAAAAAAAATATGGCCAGGACTTAATTCATACAGTTTAATTATTCAATTTATTTACCCCTCTTTAATATTATTAAAATGATGTAGAGCTTTTATGAAATCGATATACAGAATAAATAACTAAACATACCTAACAGTTGAAATTCATATATTTTTTAATGGTAAAGGTGCCAATGTGTAAATTCCCGAGATGGCTGTTTTTAAAGCTTTATGGAATGTTATGTAGGTGACCCCTAAAGGCATAACACATATTTTATATTAGCTTGAGTGGTTGCAATTAAGACGCACCTTTGCACAATATCAATGCTACCTTTTCCAATAAGTTATCAAAATTTAAGTTATTTTTTATCATGGTGGCTAATGAAATTCAGTTATTGTTTCAGTAATTAGTTTAGAGATTATTCGTTGAAAATAAACTTCGACAATGCTTACGACATAATAATAATAACACTTACTTTTTTACTTGCGTGAATGATATGTTTACAAAAATATCCGAACTTATTAGCCAGCACCCTTACTCATAAAAAGTTAATTATTTACAACACGCTTTAAATGGTCACGTAAATAACGTCACGTTCTTGATACTGGCTTGAAGGTGGTCGATAAAAATGTGACGACTTACAGTGGCGTATTTAAATAGTATTATATGAATAATAAGGCTGTGGATATACATCGTTTATAAGTTTAATCGATGGTAAGAAAAATAGATTATCATGTCGCAATTTTACTATATATATTATTCTGGGATTCTTGCGTGTTTGTCTAATTGGGGGCTTATTTTCAAACCGATAGTAATTTCAAAGGCTTTGCCTTTGCCAGAGTACTTAGCCGTTTGTTGATTCCAGCGCTAACCTGATCTACGCAACCCCTTGGCTGCCGTTCGTCCCGACTATTGCCGTCAGTGTAAACGTCTACCTGATTCTCAATCTGTCGGTTTTGACTCTCGTGAGATTCACCGTAACGATGATCGTTGGTAAGTTAATCAATTCAATTCATGACTGGACATTATTTGTTTATATAATTAATATCGAAAATATACTAGGAATCTACTAATATTATAAACGCAAAATGTTGTTCGTGTGTGCTCGACATTTAGTTTAAAATTAAAATATTTGTAGTTCAATCAATTAGACAGGCCAATAACTAAAAAAAAATCTTTGCTGTGCCTACTTCTTTGGGCTTACGTGTGTGATTTATTTTAAATATACAGTGTAAACTCTTTATAACGTTATCCTTTATAACGATAAACTCCCTATAACGTTGAAGTGAGCCCAAGTTGGTTGGTTTGTTCACTTTGTTTTGTTTTTTTTTGTTCACTCCATATAACGATAACTCTCTATAACGCTATGCTCAGTCCCTTGAGTTTCGTTATAAAGAGTTTACACTGTATTATTAATTAAAGTATTTGAATATCTTATAACATTATTGATATAATTGCATTCGTCGCTAATTACATATCCTCTCAACAAATAATGCCTTTAAAATAAACTAGCCTCTACTCATCATACAACGCTGTACGTTAAAACCGCAGCCAGCGTAACCAAAGCTTTCTTTATATTAAAAAATAATCATGAACTTCTAAAGTATGGATTGGATGTCAATTAAACTTTTTCAGGATTGACTATCTACTTCAAGTATGGCATTAAGAATTCGACCTTGGAAAATAAGCCGACTGTTGCCCCGATGATTGAGATGCCGACCCCGAACCCACTGGACCGCACGACCATCCCCCCACCGTCGCCACGCCAGAACCGCCCCGTTGGAGACCGCAACATTTTCGAGGGAGATGGCAACAACGGACTTTACGGAAACATTGAACCGTAAGTATCATTTATGATACCTTTCCATGTTTGCCGTCAACACTATTATCCACACATTTTCCCCAAGTACCTGCAATGCAGTCAAACTATTATTTTAACGTTTAGACACATATTTTGTATTATAGACACTTTTATAAACCTAATCTAATATTTACTTTTACCCACAAGCCGAAACCTAACATATACAAACGCCCTGCAAAAGTTAATTCCATGATATCACACATTATTCCAGATTCGCTGATCCTCTGTCTTGGCACGTGGCTGAATTGGAACCTGAGCAGAGCACTACCTCCTACAACCAACGTTCGTCGAACCGCAATACGTCGTACATGCAAGTAGAATCGCGGTGAGTGTCCCAATAAACTAACAAAAGAGTCATGATCAAAAGCACCAGTATTAAAAGTACCAACCTCGTCGACGAGCCGGATTCCCCTGATTGGGTAGTTAACGAGAGAGCCAGCATTAAGGCACTGCTGATTAATCATTAAGAATTCACAATTACGTTAGGAATTCCACACAGAGTGTTCTGCCGTTTGTCACGACTTTAAAAATGCGTGCGCTCATTTATACAGGAGGTATATCATTTTCGCATAGTAGTTTCGTAGACCACAAGTCGGTGTCAAAATGCGACACTGTTACGCCTCTTGTTTGACCACGGCTTAGAAGTTCCTCAAGTTACTTGGCAACTTGAGTGCGGTTTTAATAGGTGTATTGAACTTGTCTTAGGCAACAACTAAGAGGCGACAATATTCTCTCCGTAGTAAGTGGTTATGTGTTCAAAGTGAAATAGCGTAGGAGTGATTTTGCAAAGCTTAAATTATGCGCTGCTTATATAACTTTTATAACTATAATATTCACTTGACATTGCAGAGCGGATTGTTTCATTACGATTGTAGAAAATGTATCACATAAAGTTGCTCAGAACTACAATTCTACTTTTACTTCAGGAGCCTGATAAGCAGACATTTGCGATATTTCCGACCTTTACACAGCCAAAAGGGTCTCATATGAACTAGTATTGAAATGATTTTTTTAATTTTTGCAGTTACAACGAGAGGACCAACAGGACATCGTCGCACACCCATAGCCGTCCTCCATGGGCCTACCCCGACTCGACCTATGAAACATGGGAAAACTAAGAAAATTTTAGCAAGCGCTCCGGATTTCGACGATATCGGCATTTATTATTTAAGCGGAATTATTTCTTTGAGTTACAGGGATTTAGTTTTGTAAACATTGGAATATTGCTCTTTTTAAGACAGATTGTAATAATTTATTGATATTAATTTTGGGTCGGTGCTTTACGACTCGTCGCACCAATCTCGGATGCCGAGCTACCCATCCATAATTCTTTGTTAAACATTTTAAAACCTTACCTAAACATATCAAACGCTTTCTAACTTATTTACCATATAAAATGATCCACTCAATCAATCATCTGGTGATTTTTTTTTTCTAAAAATTTACGGGCCAGCAGAGATTTATTGATAATTCTAATTTTTGAGATAAAATTTACCGTTTCGCATGTTACCAATTTTATATATTATGACTGGATTTAAATAAATATTTTGAACTCCCCTGCTGGCACCGAACATTATATTTTGGATATACTTACACTATTGTCACTTGCTTTTTTAATGTTATTTAGTTTCATTATGCATTATCATTATTTATATTAATTTTTGTACCAAAGTTAGATATAATTTAATCCGAAATTGCAGTATTATTTAAAAAAAAAGTATGTAATTGTTTAAGATATTACGGTTTGATACTTTAACAAATTCAATGGCTTTAAGTTAAATAATAAGTTATTTTGTATGGTTTATATTAATGTTAAGTTTATTTAAGTTTGCTACGGGATCTACTACGAAGACCCAGAGTAGGTACTACGTTACCAACAAAAGATACGAACAAACTCTATCAAGAGTGAGCAGCGCAAAGATTGTGATAGATGAAGACCTAAATCACACGATGATGATCATTGCCTGATATCACCTAAACAAAGGCGTTTTAAATCATCAACTACAGCTTAATTTGGGACAACAGAATCACTAGGTATAGAAGTCTTCCTATGATTTACAAACTATAATATTTAAGTAGTGTAGGGCTCGAACTAGAACCCTATAATACTTTTAGCTTATGCGTTTGTAAGTCTATTAAGTAGGTTTGTGTAGGAGGCGGAAAGAAATATATAAATGTAGAATAATTTGAGTTTAAAAATTGATTCAATATCATTTCTACTATGTTTATTTGAGTCGAAACTATCATCGTAAGATATTCTCACAAAATGTGATATTTTAAAATATTTACTTAAATAACTATTCTAAATCTATTTAACTATTTATATTGTTTAGTCTCTGTTTTGTAACCAAGTTACAGTGGCCATAATTCTTCGTATTCGTAAACCAAAAACTTCAAAGCCTCTAAAGGTCCTTAATCAATCAAATCTTAGGATTCAAAGCTCTTATGGATACGCAGTTTATTAATTCCTTCTCATTATAACATACAATTGGCATTAAATTCTACATATTATATTTGAATGAGCATACAATCACGGTTTGGACAAATAAATAATTGATACAGAACGAGACACGTTAGTAGGTACTTTCGGATTTTCAATGTTTTCGATATGGTGCAAAAACAGTTTAATTTCTGCTGCACTATAGTTAGTACTATAATATATTGAAGTACTACTATATCTTTCGACTTATATATGTTAATTATTCGTTGAATGTTGTATGGGTTTAATATTTATTTCACAATGATCTCATTTCACTTGGATTATATTATTTTATGCAGCGAAGAACTGACGTTTTTACATTAAAGTAGTTAATTTTAACTAGGTACATACTTTGCACATATCTTTTTTTTGTACTATTTTTATTACATCTTCTACACTAAAAGGTAATATACCGCCATGGATCACATTTGCTGGCGAGGCGCGAAGTAAGTTAGACGTTGTAATAGTAGGATAGGCCTTACTCGTAAAATGTTGTTGTTGGTTAATAAATAACTTGTTGGTTAAGCCATGATGTCAGTCCGCTCCGGTCTGGTGGAATGAGTATGATAGTGTATTTTAGAGTCGTTAATAACATGGTTCGCTAATAATTACTTTAACATTGAATAATACTTATAAAGTAATTGAAAACGGAAAACTTTCAAACCGAACGGTTTACGATTTAGGCAATTTGGGCGTTTGGTCTTGTTTGTGCATTTCAGGCGTTTAGGTCATTTGTTAATATTGTTAATTGTTCTCATAGGGCTGTCAAATAATGAAAAATATAACTATAATGGAAGTTATTTAACCTGTCAATATAAATAATAATTCAATCTACATTACTTTATTTATTTGACAGCTTTTAAAAGAACAATGCAAAAATCAGTAAACGACCTACACTTCTAAATGTGGCCAGTACCGGTACATGACAAAAGGTTTTGAGTTCTGTAAAGTTGGAAATTCTTCATTGATGACATTCAATCGGATCATAATTGAATTTTATTATCTTACAATGTGTATTAGATCTGACCACACATTGCCGGTATATGTATGATGGTCTCATATCATTTTCTTTTTCATTTATTGCCGAAAAGTTTTATTTAATTTAAATTTCAATTTTGCAATACACTTCAATAGGTAATAAACCACAAGTATAACATCCTCTAACATTAACTATGGCATAATCCGCATTATAGCGATCACCATAACGGAACCCTGGGTTGGTGTTTAGAATAGGCCAAATTCTCATCACCAATATAGGAGGTACGAGCCTGCACACCGGAACATCATTTTCACTCCCAACCCCGTTCTATAATGGTTCCATATCACCGCAAATAAGATTTCTGGAATCAGCGCATTAAGTTTGCAAACAAACAAACACGCACGCAATTTATTCGCGTTCCAACGCACGGACAGGACACTGCATCGGCATTTAATTTGAAATAGAATCATATTTAACCATAGCTTTTAAGACTAGCGGATTGCTTGAAACGTCAACAAAGGAAGGCCCAGTCACATTTGACCAACATTAATCGCAAGACTTTGCGAATACAGTTCTTATATTTCCACTATGCTACATTGCGACATAGTCCATCGCAAAATTCTGGAATCCATGATTCTTCTCGCACGCTCAGCATTCTCTCGTAAAATCTTTTGAGAGCGGACCTCGCACTTGCATTAACATAGAGGCCGCGCTGAGTCACAGAATTCCCCGAGCGTTTTCAGCCTTAGGCCATACCATTTGGACTTAAGATTGTTTTATAGTACATTCTTGCATGTTAAACTCATCAAGTCACCCTGTCCGCTCCAATTGACTGCATCTGTGTAAATTTTGCAAAGCCTTGCTGTTAACCTAAAATACTCAATCTAACTTATCGACTGGAATAACACAGGAAAGCGTTAAGAGTTTGTAATTGTATTGTAGGGTAATTACATTCTTCGTTCCGTGGCTAAGGACCGCGCAAGCTATACTGCGCAGTCTGTTGAACACCTACCACACTATCGAATAATGTAAATACCTAAGTCACATCTTTTAATCGATATTGTTTTAGGCTCAATAATAACCGTTTAAGATTAGGCAGTTACATTTTAAGCCAAATTTATTAGACTCGCACAATTATGTTAATATTTTTGTTTCAATAGAAAACCGGATCCTTTATTAACATTGAATTTGTTTTCCTGAAGTATTTTTGAATCCGTTTGTCTAAGATCAGAATTTTGTTTGTCAATCATAATTGTTATTTATTATTTAGACATCAATTAAGTTTTGAATTCATTCTAATTAAGATATAACTTACCAACTAAGATTGATGTAGTCTATAATTGTACACTTTGATTTATGCAACGTCGAATAAAGGAATGGAGGAACAAATATCTTATGTAAATGAATATGATGTACAATCATGAACAATTAGAATTGAGAATATGTGAAAGTGAAAATAGCCAATTCGAAGTTGCACAAGCCAGCCTGTTCATAATAAGTGTATTAACCTAATTATATCATTAATAAAATAATGGCGTATATCATAAGTATTAAATAATGCCGATGCAAGATTTAATAAAAAAAATACGCATAATTCGTTTAAGTCATTTTCTATGTGATATACCCAAATGTACTTGTCTTTGAACCTGCTGTTTTTGATCCCTTTATGAATATCTACAGAGTGGAGGTGATAGGTGTAACTGACCCTTCCTGACATCAAATTGATTGTCAGTTAGATTTTCTGAAAATATGAATACCATACTATTACAAAAAGAAATACATAATTAATTGATGTACTGTGATGTTGTGACGCCACTCAAGTGGGTACCAAAGCACTCCCGTTGAGGATTATAGGCAGCCTGCCAAAAAAATATATCAAAGGCTTCATAACATTTAATGAAGCAAATAGGCAAATGAAACATAATTGGTACCCAAAATAAATTTCAAAAAACTAAAAATTACTATCGACTATTGCAATTCGTCCAATAAATCCTTGAAATTAACTGATTTACATCACAATATACCTACAGCTGCGTGTACTTAGATAAATGGTTTAAAAAAAAAAGTGTAGCCTTAGTGCTATACTCGTATACTAGACTTGTTACTGTAATTTTATCAATGCGTTCTTAAACGCAGCACGGCGACCCAATGGGTTTTCTTCAAGATTCAGGACAGGATTTCACAGTCATATCAATTAAACTTTATTAGAATTGTTGTTTTATTTATTCCTACACGTTGAAACGTTACGCATATCATTATGATCTAAAATAAGATATACTAGTCTGTAATTTATAGACCTAACATATCCCATGCAAATAATGACAGCGTGTGATTATCTTGGTGTAAGATGCTTCGCGATATCTCCTGACTGCATATGCGATGATGCCTGCGACTTCAGTATGATTCCATGCATTGGTAAGTTGTGTTTAAACATTACTAATACTAAATCTAAAAGTACTAGAGCAAGTAAGCGACATGATAGTTTGCTGTGCACACTAAGCGCCTGCGCAATCTAACTTGACATAAAAGTAATGATTTAATACATGAATGTTCATTGTTGATTATAATCGACATGGCGTTCAAAAGGTTAAAGTTTGTTGCCTCTGATGACAGCTACATAAAAGCTTTCTCGGCCTAAAAGTTTAAGCCGATATCATCATGTATTGATTGTATGGCGCACGCGCAGAATAATGATACATAGTATACTTAATATCCAGAGATAACATAAGATCTTAAGGGGCGGTGCGAAAGCCCGTGTTACAATATACAAGGTAATTAGATCCTCATTTGCAACTATGTCAACCTGGCAAGTTATCATGACCATACTGTCTTAAAACAGCACATTGACATAATATGTGTCTTCTATATGATATAGACATATGTTTAAACACTAGAACTATGGAGTGTAGATGTAAAGGAGGATCATCTTGTATGGGGGATTAGTCGAAAAAGTGTCCACTTGTAAACAGCAAATTAGGTTTCGAATTCTCACCGAAATAGCGCTAGTGCAGCAAGTGGGTTGGTTTCCGGTAATTCTTTGAAACTATTTTCTATTTCCTTTTTACTATAAATTGGGGTACTTAAAATCATTGTATAATTTTATTCCATACTCATGTTTGTCTATACATTTTAATAATTATAAAAAAATGCGCTGTAACAAAACGGAAATGTTTCTTTCTTTTTTTATTAATTTTCTATCCTACTCTAATAATTTGTGGCGCTCTATTTAAAATTCTTCCACTTGCTACAGCAGCGCCAACTTAATTTGTTTCAAGGGACACTTTTTAGTACACTGACATGGTCCTCCTTTACTTCTACACTCCTTAACTAGAACCATCAAACCATTAGTACAGTACGTAGACCTGGCAACCCTATAGTTCAGATAGTTTAGGAGAATGAACCAGAGAGAAATCGATCCACAGGTAACAAAACGTACTTTGAATATCGCATCTATCAATCAGAATTTTACCATATAAAAAAAATCAAAATCAACATTTTAAAAATCATTTGGTAATGTTACCAAAGCAACAATGTTTTTACATATCATAAATATTCTAAATTCCATTATATTTTATGTATAAATAAATTGTGGCTGAGAAATGTTTTGTTTTTATATAATCGTAGCCCTGCTCAGCTGCTGCGTTTAAGAATTTAATTTTGTGATATGTAAACGTGGAATAAGATTTAACCAAACTATAATAATAAAATGTTTAATAAACTATAAAGAGTTTTATTTTATACATTATTGATAGCATTGTACGTAGTTACGCCATTTCTTATATTTACCTTTGTATAAATTATAGAACGCATCTATGTGGAGAGTTTAAATTAAGTCCGTTTAGTACGATACAGTAATAAATATCAACAAATCATTCGTTAACTGATGAATACATACTACATGAATATTCATTCGTTCGATTGCAATTGCACCCAATTTACTGAACAGGTATTGAAAAATAATAGTTGCAACACTGATATTGACATTTCAACTATCAGTAATTAAGTTTGACAAATGACAATCATAAGGTATGATTTGACTGAACACCGATTGTATTATTAGTGGCGTAGGGGAGTTTATTTATTGATGTTCATGGGAAAATAGATCCTCATAAATCATATTATAAACTAGGTGATATCTAAACTAATATGCTTACCGAATAAATAAAAATGTTAGGAAATCGGTTTATTAAAGGATCAGCCATAAGGCTTATATTTGCGAGCCGATCCTAGCACATAAAAAAATGAATTCCTCTATTCTATCTATCTATAGTCTATACTATTCTCTCTATACTACAAAGGAACAGTTCTGTGAAAGGTCGATAGTAGATAGCTGAGAGAATATGATACATATAATATATTTGTTTTATTTATTATGTAAAGGGAGGAATGCTCGTGAAAAGCCAGAAATGAAAACACATTTAGTGACAGAATCAAGATTTTATTTCAAGACTATAATGCAGTTTATAATGTGCGTTTCTTAGCAACATTGTACACATGTGGAGTGGAATTCCCTATCGTTTTAAATATGATATATGCACATACATTACATGCACGTCAATGGCATCGTTTCGTCACCGAGTTACCGAAAAAACATCAAAACTATACAGTATCTATAATCACTACAAAAAGTTATGCTTTATTCAAGCTGTGGAGCGCGGGGCGTCGCGTTTTGTTAGAAAATGAAGCGTTTCACGCATCGCCACGTTACACACCGCAACGCGACGCGCTGCAGGGCTCGAACAAAGGGTTAATCATGGTTTTAATACAACATTTAATAACAGATAAACATTATTATCATACGTTATTCTACTCATAAATTAATAACACATTTAAAATACTTGCGGAAGACGAGGGCGTCTGTAACACCTCAAAGACTAACGGTATGGAAGATTAAAGTCATTGATTTATACTCGGTAGGTTCGTACACATCAGCTACATTCATAAAACGCTCAGTTTTTAAAGTTCCTACAAAATTCGGTTACAATTAGAATAGAATAGACTTACGGCTTACTACGGTAAATTTTTGCCGGTTTAAGATATCCATATTAGATGACCATTGATAATATTAATTAGATTAATTTACGCCAAGGAATATAACCTTTTATAATTTCTACATCAAGTTTGGTTAGGCATTTGATTAAATATGAATACCTTACTATAAACGTTTATTATTATGATACAATTGTAAATCAGTTCACGCATGTCATTACGAGATTATAACTAGTATAGAATGAATAATTATGAGGTGCTTATACATTACAATATACAGCCTATTGAAGAGCATTAGAGACTAATTTCACTCATTCATCTCTAGTTATCGGTACTATTTCAAATATACAAAATATGAGCGATCGTCTTGAAATTATCGTTGCGCAACACAACGACTGGAATGGTCTAAAACATTTTGGAATCGTATGTTTATCATATGGCTCATTGGTGATATACTTTCACCGTAACTACAATTTTAACATTTAGATGTAAAAAGTAAAAGTGAAAAAAGCAGTAAATCATAGTTACTGCTTTTGCGACAAAAACTCTTTTTGAAGGTCATCAGTTTACTTTGAGTGCATTTAGACACAATATGAAACATTTTCGACAGGAATTAAGAAGTTGTTCACCGCTGAAATTTAATAAGAATCGATCTACCAGTTCGACTGCGTTTCCAATAACTCTATGATCAACCTTTGGCGCTTAGAAATAACTGAGTGAAAGAAGTATCTAAAATACAAGTCTAAGAGACCGACTAAATCATGATATATAAACTATGATGTATGTTTAAGGGATAAGTTCATCGTATAAATTGGTAATATGTATGATTAATTATATTATATAAAAAGTACAGTCCACCAGACGATTTACCAAGTTACGCAATAGCTATAATGCTTTTCAGCGCCCTATTTCTAGAGCCAATATATATGACTATGTCATTTCATATAAATAGCTCAGAAAAGTGTTTACAATAAAAAATCTACCGCCAAAAGTATCAAATACAATATTTGTCATTCGCCGTTCACGATAGCAACATGTCGCGATGGAAGACAAAGTTATCTGTATGAATATTACTTAAATAAATGTTATGGAAGTTAGGAGTAGATACTATGGAAGTCCCTAAATACTATAATAATAACAAGATATCTATACTCTATACTAATATTATAAAGGGAAAAGGTTTGTATGTAAGTATGTTTGTTACTCTTTCACGCAAAAACTACAACGGATATAGATGAAACTTGGCACAAAGATAGAACATATCCTGGAGCTACATATAGGCTTTTTGTCCCGGGAAAATGTGATATCCCTCGGGAACGCGGATAAAACCGCTAGTACTCTTTATAGACTGTGACAAAGACGTGTATATGACGTCGAGAAAGCGGATCAAGTTATCGTGAGAAATCGGGACCTGGATTAGTTCCGTTTCAGCTAGACACGTGCGCAATCAATTCGTGCGAAAGAGACAAGAGTAGAATAGATAAGCGAAGATAAGAGTTTGTATTCCTCGGATATCTTTTCCGAATGTCCGATTTTGCTTTTTATTCTATTTATATACCAGAATGAAAAACTGTATGCCTCCACGAATTTATTAGTGAGCTCTGTTTATAAACAGTGTAAATCTAAAATGTATATCAGGCTCCAGTCAAAATCGAGGGATTCAAATGAGGAATACGATTATAAGAAAGGGAAACATCATTGTCCGCTCTTTCTAGCTCCCCTTGTCAGTGACGTGCGAATAAATTGCGCCATTACAAAATCTCCCTTTATTCGATTATTAGTAAATATCTAGTCGTTGATCTGAAACACGAATTCCCGAACCACAACTTTCAATCCGCCAATTTACATCACAATTATGTATAATATTTTCTGAACAAAAGAACTTATATCAATTGAAAGGAAAATTTCATAAGCCATGATTAATGCTGTCGGTCCCTTAAGATCTACAAAATATCGATATAAATAGAGGGTACACAATATACAACACAAATACAACTGATTTACAGTTACACAAAATGGAATACACAATGTTATTAATATGTTTATAAAAATTGGAATCGAAGTGTGAAAAAATAATGAATATCAAAATCCAACCGTAGAAGAGCGAGCAATATACACTCGATAAATCAGTATAAGAAAATTTCGACTTTACATCACAACCGCGTCCATAACATTCGTAATCACCACAACTGTTAACCGCAAGTCATTATACTAGTTAAAGGTTCGTGGAGTAATCACATAGCGTTTTTAGATTTGGCACTCGCTGTCCTTTATTTGAGTGTCACTTTTGGCCTCCTTATCTCCGGCTACGGCTTCGGCATTTGCTTCAGCTCCAGCTACGGCTTCAGCTCCGGCTTCGGCTCCGGCTGCAGCGCCGGCTTCGGCTCCCCCTACAGCTTCGGCCGAGTCATCATCGGCGCCGGGAGTTTCATCTTTCTCCTCGATAGAAGTGTGCTCATTGCGCAGACTTGCCCCCCCGCACTCGCCCGTCGGCCGCAACACAAGATACATCAACAAGTCAGAGAGTGAAATAATGCCAATCACTTTGTCTTCCTCGTCTACCACCACAAGACGATGTACCTATAAGAATACATTTTGGCTTTGCATTTATGATCATAATTATAATTAACATGAGCATTATTTAGTCTCGCTTCACATTACATTGTTTTGAATGAAATAAAGATTACTATTTTTTGATTAGACCTGGGCATTTCGCCCTACAATAAAAATCCAATCATGTAGTCCAGGAAATCTGGCTATGACAGGGATTGACGACATAGTTATTCACGCCTCAACAGGCTTACCTTACTATAAGCGAAGAGTGTATGAAAGGAGCGTGGTAGCTTAATATCGGCTGATTGATTAACTTTCAATTTCTACGTATATAAAAGTGGTAGTTTACCTCAGCGCGCACTATTCTCTCCATAACATCATAGAGGGTCTCGTCGAGATTGCACTTCTGGACGCCCTCGAACCATTCGTTCCGGTGTTCGTTGGCCATCTTGAGCGACACGTCCAAATTATTGTACGTCTTCTCCGCGGCCAAATTCTGAAAAGAAAATTATACAAACATATTTAAAGGGTTTACTAGTTTATTTAATTCGTATATTCCAATTGGCGGCCCGGCGGCAGCTCTCTCTCGGGAAATCAGTATACATTGACAAAGAGGCAGAATGTGCACCTGATGGTAAGTGGTCACCGCCAATACCAAGGAGATTGCGAATGTGTTGTCGACCTTGTAGTATATTGGCTTTGAAGCGTTACACTCCTCAATTATGTAATATACTGACGCTTCTTTTCTCGCTATTATGCGTGTTAACATTAACGTCTTTGTTAAAATATAGGATGATGCGTTGTTATTATATAGCTTTACATTTAAATTCTTAGACACACTAACTTATTAAATTCCAGCGATATAAACTGATTTCATTACAAAAAACAGAATTTAACTTTTGTTTTTGCTTTCTTTTTCTTTAGTTATACCCATCGTCAATTCTAATATTATTCACTGACTTGAAAATCACGATCAAACAGGACTTTTAAACAAAAACTAGACTAAATGTCAATTCACAGATTTCTTCGACCTATTTCATGACTTTAATTGTTGCTTTAAAAGCATTTATCTTGGAAGCCTGACACTTTACCAGATTGTTGCATGTGATATATATCGTGTTTTAATTAATGTAAGCTATCGAAATATCCAGTGTCCTGTGGCCTAAGCACGAACATATATCATAAGCGTATCGTCATCGAATCGAATGCGCCAAAAACCAAAGCAATGGGATATTGAACATCACGCAACGTCACGGTATGATGCACTGCAATTTACATGGACTCAATACGGTGGCGATACGCTTACGAATTATCTTTATGGTCAGGGCACAGGGCACATGTTGCATTACTGGCCGCCATATTGAAAATAAATCCAAATGGCGGACAATATCTTCGAACACCTTTATACGAACGTTTATACCAATCGAAAACTTACAATGACATCGAACTTGGCATAAATATCCTTGAGCCGACCATCGGCATCGATCAATGGAAGTGCTGAAACTCTGCGATTGACGAACTTCTTCAGAGCTTCGATTATAGACGTTTCCTCGGTCGCCGTCTCGATGTCATTCAGTGTGCCTATGCGCAAGTCACGTAGTTTATTGAACAGATACGCAGGCTTAGGCAACTCCTTTATCTGTCAAATAGAAATAAAAATATTATTAATGAATGTAGGCTTTCAAACACTTTATAAACCGCCTTCATTAATTTGTTCTTAATTACATAGACAATGTATATAATAAATAAAATATAAATATTATTATTAATATAGATACTATTTACTACATAATATTGTTATGATTATTCATAGATTTTTAGACTCTTCTATTTAAAAGAGAGGATCATTCACCCGACTAGATGTTCGCGCCTGGGGAGCTAGATCCAACATTTTTAGTTTAGGTAATATGGATTAGGTGTTAGCATTTTATGGGTTTTACTCCCTAACTCGAACATAGCCAACTTTGGATGTTAGTAGCTAGTCCGTGTTAAGGATATTTTTTTTATTTACTTGGTTAATATAAGTTTGTCTGTGCTTTTTTTTATTTGACACTATGTCGCTAATGTTACTTTAAATACGAGTATCTGTTTGCTTTTTCCGGTCTGTGCATGTGCAAGTGAATATAGTTATTATATTAAGAAATCTCGTTAATTATTTCAAAACCTCAATAGTCCGTTTGCAGAAATCTTGAGAATGCTTCGATAGCGCTATGCATGTATGTGGCGCCATCTATCAATGAGGTTACGCAATCGTCACGCTTTGGGCAGTGGCGTAGCTAGGTAACCAAAGGCCCGGGTGAAAAAATTAAGTAACCAACTAAACTATTTAAAATCGTTTAACGAAACTTGGGGGCCCCGGGGCACTGCCCCATCTAGCCATCCTGTAGCTACGCCACTGTTTGTAGGACAGAGTTCCAGGGGCCCCCTGAGCTTGGGGGCCCTGGGGCACTGCCCCGTCTAGCCCTCCGGAAGCTACGCCACTAGCTTTGTGTGCTTTCGTGGGTGTTCATAGATGTCACTTTACTTTATAATAATTTCCCGTGAGTCTCAAGCACTCCAGCAACGCTGAAAGCCTAAGTCCTAGCTCCGCAGGAGGCCCTTTAAGCGCTTAAGTGGCTTAAATTTATCCTCAGTTAAGATCCCTCTGCGATCGCCGAAGTGTTCGCGTAACGGTGTGAAAGCTACCAGAGGCCTCCAGAGGAATAAAAAATAAAGCAGTTTCAGATGGACTCGATGGCGTTGCATTCGTGCGAAAGAGCCAAGGGTTCTCAAAATATAGTCTGATTGTAATTGAAACAAACTCCATATAATTAAATTTAAAACACAGTTTATTTTTTTTCTGTTTCAATATAAAAATATTAAAAGTTATTTATATTTTGTTTTATATGAGTTTTTTTCATTTGGGACAAAATATTGTTGTCAACTTATCCAGAAACGTAGTTTGTCGAAATTGTCAAATCCTAACCGGCGTACCTAATCCGCTAATTGAACGTAGAACCTAAGCGTCTCTAGACAAGCATCGTTAAGTATTTGCCAAGAGAAACTCCGAATCAAAGCAAGGATCAACCCTGCACTACGAATAACTAAATATTATTTAGGAAATTGTCTTTCAGAATGTATTCCATACTTACGTATAGGAAGAGGAAACGCAATATCCTCTTGTGTGTGAGAATGTATAGAACATTCCCAGTTTCCGGGTCTATCACCGGCAGTCGATGGATGCGGTTAGTGATCAGGATCCTAATGGCCTCGAAGAGCGACGAATCGGGCCCGATCGACACGAGCGGCATCACTGATCCCTTGAGGACATCTGGAAATGAACCATCATGCACAACGTGAATAATTATTTGCCAGTAACTTTAAACATTTTAATGAATTTTTAATGTTTTTAAGGTTTCACGATTCGTATACATTCTTATGATTATAGACAACGGGTCTTCCCGTGACCACGGCTTGATGTAAGTCAGCCGAATCGTCGGGTTAAAAAGGTATTTATACCTCAAATTATTACGAGATTTAGACCCGTTGTCTATAATAATTATAATTATTTTTTTAAGTGAAACATGTTATGGGAGGGCTTTTGAAATTCATTAAATTAAATGACTGATAGACATAATGTATGCTATTCAAAAGTGATTGGTATATAATTAAAATATTTCCATGTAATTCAAAATATTACTTCTAAAAACGTAAATACATTCCATATTTACGAGACATCCTGTATTTTTAATTGAATATTAGTATCAAAAAGCATCTAAAATATTGTTGATGACGTCAATCGCACAATTTTAAAATATCATTCTGTTACATAACGTGTGTTCTGTTTGAACAAAAACTTTAAAGATCACCGTATAAGGTTTATTATCATTTGTACGTACCGACCAGTGTGACAGGTGCTTCATTATAATTAAAGAAACAAATAACCGATTCATTAAATATACTTACAATATTAAATATTGCCACGCCTCTTCCCCATTCATTGTTAAACAAACCACAGATTACCTGTCATTACGCGCCTGGCGCATAACATTCATTTAAGCTACATTTATAAATTATCGAAATGTTGTGATGTATTTTTTCCTAGGCCCTTATTAAGTTATTTTCCATTCGGACGTAAACTGTAACTACGCCTTAGTATTTCCCATTACTTTCATTCGTCGATCTGCTTCCATTCATTCCACATCACCAAACCACTGGAGCATACCTGCCTTATATTTAAACACTAGGACATTCAAGTGATATTGAATACTTTAGCTACTTCGTTCACTTCGTTGACTCGTGTAATGGAAGGTACTGATGAATGATCATTTATGCTATTTTGAGTTCATACACCGTATCATATTTAGCTACAACTCAACGCAACGAAGTCGCCACTTACCCTGAAAATCGCATGAGTAACTACTAATATGTAACTTTAATAATAATGAATGAATGTAATTTTCTCTACACATCTTTCCGCTCTTCGTTATTTTTGCCTGATAACAACAGAGACAAGAAGGATTCTGTTTTTAGCAGTCTATATATTTTGAAGTGAAACTTCTTATGTGACGGCTTTGAAATTCTAATTCGCAATATTTTTATGTGACGAAAAATGATGAATGATAAGCACAAACTATGCAATTTAAAACTGAGTGATGAAAAATTAAAATGCTTTCCTGTAATAAAAATGTTTCAATTTTATCGTGTGTCTTTACGACAGGCATGATTTTTATATTTATTTTTAATATAGTAGGTGTGTAAGTTATCTGGTGTCCATAGTACAAGCCCTACTTGGTTAATGATCTATTGACCATGTATAAAGAATGTCCTAGATTATTTATTTATTTACTTAAATAAAATAATGTGACGTCAAGTAGACGACGAAAGAAGCGAATTCTTTCAATCTTCATATTTTCTCATACATTCTCAGAGTTCATATAAATAAAAACACATTTCAATGTATGTCAAAATTCTCAAGCAAATCTACAAATTATTTATAGCCTTCCATTAACATTATTCACGTCAAAAGTCAACGACGCACCTCCGTTCATACATAACTTATTTATAAATACCAACGTATGCTAGCACGAATTTATTCTCAAACAAATTTGTACGATTTTATGTGCAGCGAAATTATGTAAATATAATGCTAGAAATGTAATCCTATAGCGGCTTCGTTCAATGTTGGTTTCAAGAAACCCTTATCAGCTCAAGCTGGGCGTTTCTGACTTCATATTAGTACTTCAATGTGAGTCCCAAATTAGCTAATAAGCAAAGTACCTAACCAACCGCTTTCGTCTCTGCACCACGTCTCATGGGAACCAACAACTCAGAAATAGAAGTCCTTACCTTTAATTAATAAAAGTATATAAGAAATAACAATATACTCGTATGTTATGGACTTTATCTACCTAAAAATCTTTTTAACATGTGCTTAGATGATAATTACATTCAAATCGTTACGAAGCTAAGTGGTAACAAACACAGATACACACACATACACAAACTTCAGAATTCATAATATTTATTTATCTACTACCTTCCATGGCGCGGTTTCACCCGCTTTCTGGGAAGGAGCTGGCTTCTTTAAAGGATCTGACTTTAATGATATCCTGATGTTTTAATCCAGAAAATATTTTTATATAGTGACAAATTTGATTGAAATTTACATTTAAGCCTATTCGAGAATTTTTTTTATACAGAGTGATTATTTAGTACTATAAGATAATGAAAATAACTTACGACGCCAAGTCTCAAGCCTGTGTTCTTCCAACTCGTCCATAGCGACATCGGGACTCGTGTAGTACATCTGTAGGATCTTGATGAAGTCCGTAATGGTCAGCATACCGACGAACCTCTGACGCTGTGAGTCCCAAAGAGGGGCGGCACGCACACCTGTACAAAACACCATTTGTGATGCAATCAATTAAAGAAAATCTATTATGGCCACTGGCAGATAAAGTGAGTTTTCATGTGCCCAGTAAGCTGTAAGGTCATGGTATCATTATGCGTAAGAACACACTGGGTGCTTAGCTTTTTAACACGACATTTCTCATATCCATGTCATATCCATTTTAAACTGATATGTGTTTATTACGAAGGCAATCGATAAAATCATGTTTCAATAGAGAAGCTCATTATTTTGTCTCTATAAGGTTATTGTGTGGCGTGTCGCTCACTTCCCTACAGTATGGCGAGGAGGGCGATTGCCGCCACATGCGTCATACTTGTGAACAGGTGCTGCTTGCAGGGGCTGGTCTGCTTTTGTTTGGTTTTCTACTATTATATTCATATACTATTTTCAATTATTCACTTCCGCCATAATACACAAGTTCGTTTTAAAAATAATAATTGTCAGACTATAAAATCTGTTGTTATTTTCGTAATATTTATTTTCATTAGAGTATCTCAATAATTTTTGTTTTAATTATTGATCAAGGCAATCGCGCGTTCTATAAAATAACTTTTAGCACGGGTGACCCCTAACATAATTGAAGACGTATTTACTTTGTATAATTTGAAAACAACTATTATAGTGAAAAATATATTGCCCGCAAGTACCTAACTATTTAAAGATATCTGAGTAATATATCGAACTCACATATTGATAAACGTACAACTGAGCATTTAAATAACCTTGTTTGCTTCTACATATAATATTATATCGACAAAAGTATGAATTTAAGTTCCAAAGTAGACCTTTTTAAGGTAGGACTGGCGTTTTCCACCGCAATCATGATCAGTGTGACCAAATGTGGTGAACACACTACGCCTTGAAAATCTAGTAGTAGTACTGCTACTATTAAAATTCGGGTTTCACAAGTAGTATCAGCGAGAATAATTAAAATTATTATCGACTTCAAAAAGCCCACGACTTGTTTATTGAAAAATTAGACTAAAAGGACTTAGTTGGACAAAACGATGAGAGTTTAGGCCTTAACCAATTAAGTTTAAGCAACTACACTCGGTGGGGTTCAAACGTCGGCTTGGTAAAAGAGACGTGAGATGCACAAATGTGATTATCACAAGATCGAGTTAAGAGGCTGCTACGACCATCCTCTAGTTACCGAGGGAACCTCTCAAAGTTTGTTGAGCTATGCTCAAATCCACATAGGGACAATCGTACTGCAATAGAATCCCGATTATCCGGATTCTTTTGTCACTGCTTTAATTGCCTTAACTCTATGTTTATTTAAGTCTTTACGATATATGTAAAAGTTATATACATTATATAACATACTTCAAATTTCATTATTGTTTGAATTGACTATGAAATCGATTATCCGGATGTTCGATTATTTGGAATGTCCCCAATTTTATTCGATCCGGATATCGATAAGTGGATTAATACGAAAGTTTATGAGCAAAAATGGATTGAACATATGGTATGTTATACATATTCTTTAAATCTCGGGAAAATGTCAAAGCCTTCGGGAACGCGGGTAAAATCGCGGAAACGTTCAAACATATAGGTATAAATTTATTAGTTGCCTATTTCTTTTTGAATATGTAAATCAGGAAGGAAAGTATCGTCATGTCCGTCAATATGTCGCCATTTTGTTTTAGTTTAACGACATTACAATACAGTTATGAAATATCAAGTAGGGTTACGTTAAATAGGTCTTAAAATATAATTTATCAGGGTATTTGACAATATTCAGATACCTAACGATAAGATTAAAATAGATAAGGTTCTAATGTGGTCATATTGCTTATGTTTATCTATACAACAGTTAAATTTGCTAATAATTGTTAATAAAAAGTTGTAGCTTCAGTAACTTTAAATTTGACCTTCATAAGTGCCCTCCGAAGGCCTAAACTGAATAAATGGTTTTGAATTTTGAATTGTAGTTCTGGAAGATATCTACAGCGCTCTAATTAAACAGGCGCTGGCGGGTTCGTATGTAGCATAATGAGATACTAGCTGTTTCACCCTGTTCCCGAGGGATGTAACATTTTCCCAGGATAAAAAGTATTCTATATGTTACCTATGTGCCAAGTTTAATTCAAATCTGAACGGTAGTTTTTGCGTGAATGAGTTACAAACATCCTCATTCTCACAAACACATTTATAGTATTAGTTTGTTTGTATTTTTTATTATTAGATATTCATATTATTATTGTTTAATAATTCTTCACTTCTGCGATAATACACAGGTTTTGTCAGTGAAACTAAATAAATATTTTGTAATAAATCTTTTGCTGAAGAATTGCTGAGTTTATTGCCGGCTCTTCTCAGTAAAAAACAAAAAATAAGTGCTTGTAAAGGCCTATGTTTTATTATTCAATTAGGTACTAATTTGATTGACATGTTCAAATTACCAAGGTGTTGAAAATCGTCACGGAATTTATTCACTAAGTGCCTTTTTCTGTTTTTTTTTATTCAATGACAGGGGGTGTTACAACCCTAGGCACCCCTTCCAACACCTACGTCGCAGGGAAATAAATGCTACTAACAAGCTACTACCTCACAGAACCCAATTATGGGAAATCATGCACTTGGCGGCACCTCTTTTTAACCTATGCACTTGTCTGGTCATGCAAAAAATTTACAGCTCAAAGAACATCCTTACATTATCCACTATGTTGCACAAGACATTTGAAATATAGCTGCGTATGTCGAATAGCAGTGCATTAAACATTAGATAAGGCAGAATAGTATACCCATATAATGAAATTAAACGTTTTTCCATACCAATCCCAACTAATATTATAAATTCAAATTCATTTATTTGCTGACTTATGTGTACAGTGAGGTGTTATAATAATAATTATTTGATCGACATAAGTCTGCCTAAGTTGGCGTGCAAAATGTGTTATGCATTATAAATGTTATACATGTGAATGTAAGTTTGTTTGATGCGCTTTCACGCGAAAACAAAATAAAAGATCAACATGAAACTTTGTAGACATATTCTTGGAGGTATTAGAAGTAACATAGGATACTTTTTGTGCCGGGAAAATGTTACATCCCTCAGGAACACGGGTGAAACCGCGTGGGACAGCTAGTTATTATATATTTATAATAAAATATTTTGTGAAGATTGATTTGTATTTTCGTGTTCTTTCTTTCCGGGTACCTAGGCACCTAATAGCTACATATTTTAACGTACTAAAACACGATTTTGTGTCTTATTCTTAGTAGTAATAAAGCGCTATTAAAAAAAATTGTAAAAGCATTTTGATGTGTCGAAGCGATTGATACAAAAGATTTTTTATGATTAATAAAATGGTTTTATTATTATTTAGTGGGCAATAAACGTTGCTACCATCACGAAAACTTCTTTGAAAAAAATATTAATAAAATTCACGAGTGGCAACGGTCTCTATCACACGTTAAGAGTTTAAAGGAGCGCGATGGCGATGGAAGATATAACCTGGCTTTATGCTTTTTATATATACATACGAGTACATATTTACAATCTCCACTGTTTGAACATAGTGTAAGTAAGGACAGTGAGTTAGTTTAAGAGTTGCACCGTCTTGATACACACTATGGTATATATGAGGTGCAGGCGATTGCAAAGGGACATTTGATTGATATATTAATTGGAACAAACGATATGTGAAAAGTTAATCATGCGCCAAAATATTAATTACGTTTTACCTCCTTAAGAAACAATACAACCCAACGCAGTGGAGACTGTAAATTGTAAATTTTCTTAGTTTAGTTTACTTAGCCTCATTCTAACAATTTTTTACTTATTTATTTCCATCACATATCTAACATACTGTAAAATCGTAGGTCAATATTAATATACTTTTTTAGATTCAATGGAAAGATATACACCTTGGTTTCCATGGCAACGCGGCCGTATTATTTCTTATGGAGGGTACCGTCGTATCGTTGCGATCATACCCATAGCTGTATTAACATAAACCAAAATATTATATTACAGATTAACTTTTTAAATTACACAAAGCATATTACCATATTTATTTATTTATTGTGGATATCGCCAAAACAAGGGTAAAGAAGGGTAGGCAAGGGTAACAATCGCATTGCATTAAAAAGCAGTCGCACTGCGTTAAAACAAATGTTTACGAAAAGGCACTGAAAATCTTTTAATACTAAAAATCATTACTATTGCCCTGATCAAAAATCATAATTTCATCGATAAATATATTAATATTGAAGCTGTTCCATTAAAACTCTATCGTATATAAAGGCACCCGCGTATTATAATAATCATAATAACGAAAAAACATTTGCAAAGGCAGTCGATATCATTTATGTCAATAAATTCAAACAAAAAAAAATGAAGCATAAAACAAATAAAAAGAGGCAGTATACCCCTCAGATTTGCGGAGCAATTACGTAGCATTATTGCAATCAGTTTCATTTTGAAATACATTGAATAACGGTTTAAAGATCTCTTTTTCAAGTTACGACAGCTTTAAGGTAGGGGACTATATACGATCCCGATCGAAAATCCATGGATTGATTGAACCTTTTGACAGTAATTTTAATAATAAACGTAATGTCAAAATTCTACTTCAATCTTGCGATTTTAGATCGGGATCGACCCGGCATCAGTCGGCATAGCTTAATTACAACTGAAACCAGTTACATTATTCCATACGTCGCTACCAACATCGGTGTCAAATAGAAACTGACAGCAATCAAGTTACGTTATCAATGTATTGATTCACTGACCATTGTAAACGAGAGCGAAGAACGCCTTCTTCACAAGGAGCTGTGTGTCGAAGACTACCAGTTTGGCCGACGTCGGTATCAGGTCATAGCACTTGTGGAACTTGAAGAACTTCACGAATATCTGGGACTGATCCTCTTCTGAAATTTGAACACAAAATATATTTACTAAAGGGAATTTTATAAATTTCTAGCAGTCATTGTTCTAACTAAGAAGGTGGCAATATGAATTAAAAGTAACCTAACCACAGCTCAAATTTGCGGATCCTACTTGATATGGTAAAAAGAATTGGTCGGTTTTTTTTTAATCCAAAATCTCCATCGCTGTGCTAATTGTAAACCGAAGCCATCCAGGGATTCAAGCACAAAATTTATTTCAAATTTTAGGGAATTCAGTGACATACTGCCACCGCACTTAACGTGTCCAGATTTTTTTTTTTTTTTTTATGCCACTTGGGCCGACAAACAAGCAGACGGTCCACCTGATGGTAAGTGGTCACCGCCGCCTATGAACATTTGCAACACTAGGAGCATGGCCAATGCGTTGTCGACCCTGAGACGTGAAGTTGTTAAGTCTCATGTGCCTGTAATTTCACCGGCCCCCTTACCTTTCTAACCGAAACACAGTAATACAATTGCATTACTGCTTCACGGCGGAAATGGGTAAGGTGGTAGTACTTCCCCGGACGAACTCTGCACTAAGAGCTCTACTACTACTAGAATAATCTTACTACTATCATAAAGGCGAAAGTTTGGATGGATGGACCTTTGTTAGGCCACATAGGCTAATCCCGGGAATAAGTAACTTCCCGCGGGAACGCGGTTGAAACCGCGAAAGATAGCTAGTTATATTAAAGTATAAACATAAGTCGATTGTTAGATAGGCCAGGTGGGTTGGCGGTTAGCGACTCTGACTGCCAAGCCGAAGGTCGCGGTTTCGATTCCCACCCAGGACAAACATTTGTAAGCATGAACATGTTTGTTTGTCCTGCGTCTGGTTGTAAATATCTACATAAGCATGTACTCGTATTTAGAAAAAAAAATAGTACATGTAGTATATCAGCTATCTGGTTACCATAGTACAAGCTCTGCTTAGTTTGGGATCAGATGGCGGTGTGTAAGAGAATTTCCCAGGATATTATTAGTTACAAGACCACTGACTACTGTTTTCTAGGATAACAATTTCACACTTCAATAGTTCGAACATCTAATCTTCGATATTGGAATCCTATTAGCCATTCAGGTTAACCATAATATGATACTAGCTTCCTCCCTAAGGGAGATTGTTATTAGAAAGATAATCCACTTCCAATGATATTAAGATCTAATACAACATTAATGAGAATGTAATGAAGTCCCTTGGAATTGATTACTGTACGGTTATTCCATACTTTGAAGCATTCTAGTATTACCTACTAATATTATAAATGCGATTGTTTATGAGTATGTATGGATGTTCGTTACTCTTTCTCGCAAACTTCCGGTCAGATTCGGATAGATAGATAACATATAGGATACTTTTTATCCCGGAGAAATATGATATCCCTCGGGAACGCGGGTAAAACCTCGAGGGACAGCTAGTCTATACTATAATATTATAAAGTTGAAGAGTTTATTTGCTTGTTTGAACGCGCTAATCTCAGGAACTGCTGGGCCGATTAGAAAAATTCTTGGATAGTGCATTTATCGAGGAAGGCTGTAGACTATATTATATTTATTTTTTAACTAAGGGACCTTACTAAAATACCAATAATGTAACCCTAAGTGTAAAAAAATTACCCGAAAAAATCCATACACCGCGTGCGCTGCGAAAACTATTGATTATAGAAAAAAACAAAATATCCCTCGGGAACGCGAGTAAAATATGGAATCAATTGGTAAGAACCCGGCTAAGGAAAAAGAACTTTAAGTACAAGAAGGGATAAAGAAAATAAACTTTAAAGTAAGAAACAAGTTAGGTGCTGATTGCTTTCATTGTCTTATTGAGTAAGAGAAGCTTTGTTAGATTGTTTCTTTCATTTTCTTGAAGCCTTCTGGCGATTTTATAATAATAACGTAGAATTTTATTTAAAAGCAGCAAGCTATGCTTATTTTTTAAGCTTGATTGTTGCATCTTCGTTGCTTTTATTTATCTATCAAGTATTTATTGCTTTTTATCCACGTTCCCGAGGATTACATTTCCCCGGCACAAATTCATGATGATCGGTTTAGTAGTTTTCGTGTGAAAGCGTAACAAACAAACTGACATTCACATTTATAATATTAGTAGGGGCGGTATAATAGATAATGCAAAACGCATTGGAATGGGACTTAGCGTATTTGTCACTATCGCATTTAAATTCACAAAATACATATTTTAGTACAAGCAGGTTGTTTATCTGTTACAATGCCACTTTGTTGTTTTTAAACATTGTTTTTCAAAGCTAACGGAATGTTTTTTTTTCTATACACGACATTGGCAGAGTCATCGGTGACACGATGAACCCATACACAACAAATTGGAATTGAAAAGTACAAAAATAAATATGATACAAGTAGCCTTGAAGCTTGAAGATAAGTCGCCTCACGCGTAAAAAGAAACATTTTATGTTTCATTTAACTTTACCAAGGCAAACAACATAAAATGCAAGGTAAACTTATAACGCCGCGTGTTAATTTGATAGATCGAAAATCAAATAAAACGTAAAGTTCCCTTTTGTGATTTGACGTCTGTTTGTATTTATAATATTATGGTTCAATATTATTTGAATGGCAAATTTTTGAAGTGTTTTCGATTAAGAAAAATAAATATTCGATATTATATACCACATTAATAAAACGGATTCAAATGTAATCTTTTACATTTTTTACGTTTCTTTCAATTTCTTCTAGCCCCATAAAGATCGATCGCTCGCGAACTAATAAGTATGAAAATACTTGTAAGGTATAATCCATGAAATTTTCGATTAATCAAGTAGTTGTCCTAAGTCACAATAAATCTGTTGTATAAGTTATTTCATCTAATGATTCGTAAAAGCAGACTTCAAATTTGTATATACAATTTATTTATTTATTTATTTATAGGACAACCAACAAAACATACACTGATACATGAAAATAATTTTAAGACAATACAGAAATGAAACTTGAGTGTTGCTTTAGTAACAGGTTGCCACTGCATGCAATTGAATACAGGGCTAAAAAGGGCTTTTACCATAATTACAATAATTAAAATCTATTTCAATAAATTATGTACATTTTATCGTAAGCATTGAAAGGTTTCAACAAGTTAAATAGGAAAGCGGAATACAATGAATTGGAAAAGCAACACACTTACAAGAAATTGACATATAAGCAATAAATTAAAATCCCTCGAGACGCATAATATTTGGTATTACATACGAGTATATCTCCTTCTAAACCTATAGACAACAAAATTTCTGACGCATATAATAATACATTATTTACAATTATTTGTCTATTAATACTTGATAACTATTTTCTTCTATACGGAAAAATAACATAGTAGAAAAAGACTTCACCCTGAAATGCCACGAGCGAGGCCCTTTAGAATTTCTAGACCTAGGCACATGGCACCGTGCCAGATCCATTTAATAATAATATAAAAGCTTGCACTATATTTAATAATACATATGTAATTGTCAATATGTTCTTGAAAAAAGCGTGGCCCACAAAATAGCACTATTTTAACGGCGATTCATATTGTAAAAGTACTTTACAAACGGACAAACATCATTGAATGATGTTTTTATAGAAATACAAGCCTATACCTCACGGTTTTACTCGTATTCCCGAGAGATTTAGTCCTTTTCAGGGATAAAAGTATAATATTGTTATAATTCAGAATGTATTTTATCTTTGTGCAAAATTTTATTCAATTCTATTACTAGATCCAATTCCATTTCCAATTTCGACAATGCACGTATCGCGTCGAAAAACTTGTTTTAAAATATTTTGTCATATCACTAAATAAATATAAAATATAGATGCGTTGTCCGCGCTCGAAAATGGCAACATAAAATCTTGGTAGTTGAACTAATTCCATTTAGTCGCGCACAATCTAACGTAACTAACGATGTATATTCATCTCTCTCTAACGACAAGTACACCGTAAGGTGGCATTTATTTTCATTCCCTTTTGTATTACCGCAGTTTTTGAAAGCCGTGACATATATTCGGTTTGAAGAATGTATTTCTCAAAAGAACATTACACAGTTCACTTAATATGAGAAACTTTATACAGTTGTAAAATATAACTGATCTGTCGGATTTATGGTTAACAGTTATTATTGTTTAAAAGGTACATTTTTAATCTAGTTTTAAAAGTGTTAATGGTTATTGAATCTTTAACTATTTTTGGTAATTTGTTAAACATCTGAGCTCCCTCATATTGTAAATTCTTTTTACCGTATAATGTTCTAAGGGAGTTCTAAACTATTCCTGTTCCTTGCATGATAGCCATGTGATTTGTGATTGAAAGAAATTTGTGTATGTATAGTTTTAGTAAACATGTTTGATGAATGACTTATCTATATTATAATGTCATTGCCACAAAATACTCATGATAATATAGTAATTACATCTAAAGCTACTAGTGTTATTTTTGAGACACGTTTGTTATCGCTTTTTATATGTTTAGAAAGAAATGCAGATAGTAAATTTTTAACCTGTTAAATAGTGTAATGGGATATCTAAAGGCATATAAGATTGTGCTAGTTTCTTAGTACGCGACTCCAAATCCCACTTGCCAAATTTTAGTTTAAACCCAAAACTTCTTACTGAAATTCTAAAAGTCGTGACATATAATGCATCCGTTTTAAAAAAAATTGTTTACGTCAGCTAAAAACAAAATATCCAGTTAACTTGTACCAATTCTTTCCTCGAATGCAATTGTTATATTCAGTTTCTAAGAGAATCATATTTCATTATCGGAACCTTATAAAGCGAGCTGAGTGAAACGTTTACAATTAGCTTCTCCAATTTCATTACAATTTCTATTGTCCGTTATTCTCTAACTAGTTTCTATTCCCCAGTTTCACCCGCGGCAAAAGATTATATAAATCAAAAAGTTTCCGAAATTCAAATCCTTTTTTTAGTACAGTTAATAAATATTCGATATTCGACGAGTGCAATATTTTTCATTTTGACAAACAATATGCCATTATGCCAATGTAATTTTTTTTTTTTTATACCACTTGGGCCGACAAACAAGCAGACGGTCCACCTGATGGTAAGTGGTCACCGCCGCCTATGGACATTTGCAACACTAGGAGCATCGCCAATGCGTTGTCGACCCTGAGACGTGAAGTTGTTAAGTCTCATATGCCTGTAATTTCACCGGCCCCCTTACCTTTCAAACCGAAACACAGTAATACAATTGCACTACTGCTTCACGGCGGAAATGGGTAAGGTGGTAGTACTTCCCCGGACGAACTCTGCACTAAGAGCTCTACTACTCTAAAAATATCTAGCAATATCTCACTTAAGTCGAAACATTTAAGGGGTAAATGCGTTGTCTGGATAGAAAATAATTTATTTATGTAAAATATATGTTATACTATTTGCAATGCATTAACTTCGGAATTTGATAAAACTTTCAAAGAAACAAATAGAAATATGTGTGCATGATGTTTAGAAATATTTGTCATCTCCCGCGTGGATAAACTTTTAAAATAAACATTATTTTACACCCGTACTGCCGGATATACGACTACTAATGCAACGCTATACGAAAGTGAACATTTTGATCAAAAGCCCTGAGTTGGTTCACTCCGGATTAGTTACTCCAGACTGGAATACAAATCACAAACAGCTCCAAGCACAGAGTTTCTCTGTTAAAGTACTACCACCGTATCCATCCGCGAATCAGTAGCGAAGTTGTTTTACAGTTTTGGTTTGAAATGCAAAGTGGCTGGTGAAATTACATCAGAGACTTAACTACTTCATGTCATAGGGTCGAAAACGTCTTTGCCATGGGAGGTGACTTACCATCATGTGGACTAACCTTCTGTATTAAAGTCTACTTGACATAAAATAAACTAAGTAATCTGTAATCGAAACATAATGGATCGACCTAAATTTTAGTTAGCTAAATTCCGACTAATATTTTAGTAACTTGCGACACATTTTTATTTCGAACCGCCAGCAACTTTATTAATTAAAACTGAAGTTCGCATTTGTTAATAATGCCAATTACGAAGTAAACCATAAAAATCCCTCAAAAAGTAAGTTAGGAAATTTATCATGAATCACAATTTATTTTTAAGGTTTTATACAAAACCTGTTGTGTTACTCCAATACAAGATATTACAAGATATCTATACTTAATATTATAAGGAGGAAAGATATGTACGTAAACTACTAAACGGATATGGATGAAACTTGGCACATAGATAGAGCATATCCTGGATTAACATATACGCTACTTTATATCCCGGAAAAATGTTATATCCCTCGGGAACGCGGGTAAAAATTTTTTGGCAATTTGACAAAAAAATAACTAAACATAGCCATTCAGAGTAAACCTGACTGACCATATTGTTAAGATTTTCGTCTAAGCTGTCGTATCGATAAAGATAAAATTGGGCGAATGTGACCATTAGATACTTCATGTACCTACCGGAACACGAATGAAACCGCAGGATACAGCTAGTTCTACATATTGTATACACGATATAAACTCACATGAATGTTTGCGGTTAAACGCAAGCCTATCAATTCAACAAATATTTGAACAGAGAAGAAGCAATTCGAAAATTCGATTCCAAAATGCAAAGCTCGATGGTTTAATTTGTACCGTATCTGCACTTATTAAGGTCAAAGCTTTGGAAATTAACACATGTTCAGTAGTCAGACCTTCAACTTAGGATTACCGGCAAAGCACTCAGCATAGTACCTAATCAAAAAATATCTGATTATTTCGTAATAATAATACATCTATTTAACAAAATAAAATACGTAATATATAGGCTAGCAACAAAAATATTTGAAACTATTTTTAGACTTATTTATCTATTTTCTTCTATATATACCTACTATAATAAAACTGTAGAGCCGTCGTTGCTGTACATATAAATATTTGTACAAAACTGATACCGGTTTATGTAAGCAGTATCAAAACGTCATTTTTGAAATTTTTGTTTGCTTGTTTGAACAGGCTAATATGCGAAATCACTAGACAATTTTAACGGAGTTTTTACTGGAAACTGGATCTTAGTTTCGGGTCAACATATGGGTTTTATTTCATCAAAATCGGCTCTCGTTAATAATTTACCTCAATGTAATGTAATTACGCGCATGAAGTTGAAGATAGTCTTAAATATAACATAGCAACCAAAATAATATATTAAAATGAGCTTTTCCTTTTAACACTTACGAGAGATTTTAATTTATCGTAACCTTGGTAACAGTTGTATTATATTATAAAAAACCGGTTAAGGACGTGTCGGGCCACGCGCAGTGTTGGATTTCGTAGTATCCACGAATAAGTTATATATTGGTCTACTGTTACTCTTTTACTTGTAAAGCCTACTTGGCTGTGATATTTTTCCTTTTAACTTCTTTATATATGTTACAGTAAAAACCAGTTTTTAGATAGGACGCGTTTATCCTAGTTAGAACTAGTTTTTATTATATGCCTTTGTTAAAACTAGAATTAACATTTTTTTAGGTTTAAAAAAAAACCAAAGCCAAAGGCTAGTAAAAACTAGTTCTAACTAGGAAAAACGCGTTCTATGTAAAAACTGGTTTTAACTGTGACATATACATATACTTCTACCGTAATTTATTTTACCCTAAAACAGGATGTGGGTCATTAATATGTATGACCGTGGCAATTAAAAGCTTTTTAGTGCCAAGAGTCTCTGATTCTGAGTTTAAGCCTTTAACTATGCAAACATGCGCAACTTTCAAAGACTTGTTAACTTTAGCTATCCTAAACAATAAATATGGATTTCACTTTTATTCACTTCATTAGTGACTATGTTAAAATCTTAAAAGTCGATTTTAACCTACTTCTGATTGTTCTATTGATTTGAAACTTTTCAAGTATATTGGATTTGCAAGACAATACGATAATTGTGACATCAAGTCGATCTGATGATGGAGCAAGAAGTTCTCTCGGGAAGCCTTCTTGAAGAAGAAGCTCTCTTGTGTTGACGGGTCCTATGTATATCAGTTGGTAACGAGGGTCTGATGACGAAACCATGGGGGGAACAGTGGAACTCATCAGAGTCTACTGGTTAACCCTTTGGCTTTAGGCTCATTTGATTTGCTCTGACGAGTCCTATTAAAGTTATTTGGTAACACAAAAAAATATTGCTGACACCTGGTTTTTATTTTATTTTAAACATTTGCTATTTGTTTAAAAAATATAATAATAACATTATTAAAAACCATAAAATATCTTAAGTTTACCAAGTGAACACCAACTTTTTTTGTTGTATGTAGGTAGGTATATTACGAATATTTTAACGGAAATAATAAACAGTTATAATACTTATTACATAAATGCCTAAAACATGGATGACCGACGTTTGTAGTAGTAACTATAGAATTAATGAGTTTATTGGCCGCTTTAGTTTTTATCGCAAATCTGTTTTGCTATAAAACGTGTCGTGCCACGCCAAGGTAGGTTAGGTACTAATTTATAATACGAACTATTTAATATTTTCTTCATAACGTTACGTAATTCATAAAACTTGAACACATTTCAACGGTTTCTTTATAAATGCTTGCTCGATGTTTTTTTCTAATTTTGTTATGTTTATTTCGGAAAAAATTCAAAGTTAAATCATGTATTGTTTTTCTGTCGTTTATCACCGTATTTTTTAATCTTCCCAACGGGTCCCTATTACAAAACCTCCCACGTCCATCCATCTGTCTATCAGTAGACTGCATCTTACGAGTCTTAAACGGTAATTGAAATTTTCAGTGTGTATTGTTATTGTGATTTCTTCACTAACGTGACTTCTACCGTATTTTCTTTTTTAAAGTAATCTCATTTTCTGAAAATGAATCCTAGCTAGATCGATTGAACGCCCTCGAAACCCCCTGCATACTAAATTTATGGAAAATCGTTGGAGCCGTTTCCGAGATCCTAATATTCAAGAATTGTTTGTTTAAGGGTATTAGATTAGATAGACAGATAGATAGATATAAAATTCGCATATTTACATGTTGTCATTTTTCATTTTCATTTTGTCTTAGCGCCTCTCTCTTTGCTTTTATATTTTTTACGTATTTAAAAAGAACATAGAGTTAAATCTTGTACGATAGTACGGAACCCTTCGTGTGCGAGCCCGAATTGCACGTGGCCGACTTGGCTTGACTTTGACTTAGGCCAGACCAAGCAATCGTATAACTATTACTATTCAGCCTAAACTGTCAACATAAAAAAATCTTAATATAAGACAACTATATTTTGAAAATAAATGCATTGATTTATACAATTTATTTACTAGTTTCATATTTAAAAAAACAATTGACAAGTATTACATTTCTAAGATATAAAGTTAAATCTACCGTGGAAACTAGAAACAGCATATAGTTACATTTATTTATTACACGAAATATTTTGACACAAGACCTACATATTATGTAGTTATCCACCGCAGAGAAACTTTTATAATAAAGTTATTGATTTACATATCTCCATCCTTGCTTATTGAATAGCAAAAGAAAGGGACAGGCCTGGAGATAATCAATCGTTACATGGAGGGAACCGGAGAATCACTCTCGATGTTACGTATAATAATTTATACCTCGAGGAAAAGAGCAAACTGATATCAAGTGTGCCGTTTGCACTTAGTTAAGGTCGGAAATAAATGATGGTGGATATTGTGTTATTTTTTAGGATGATATACTGCAAAATAACGTTATTAAATACATATTACCTATCATGTCAAACATTAATTCTAATCCTAAAACAAATCGAGACAGATGTTACCATCCAAACAAGACAATTAATTTATCCCGTAAACACAGTAGTGTTGGCATCTCCAATAGTGATCCATTATCGGCGTAGTTATATACCTATTTGTTTATTTACGTTCGTTGCCGGTGCGTTGCGCAAGCGCTGCTAAGGCCATGACGTCACGAGAAACCTCGGATGACGTCGGAGCGGTAGTCAGCCTAGTCGCTTCGGTTAAGCTTCGCATTATTTTAAAAATAAATACATAATTATTTTCGACAGCCGCTTTGAAGTAACGAGCACTTTCATAAAGCGAAGCATTACCCTTCTGTTCTCATTGCTCAATGAAATTCTCATTCAACGGGATGTCGAGCGAAAAACAAAACTAGTATTATTATCATTGACCGACTGAGATAACTTTTGCTTCCTGATTTACTGCGGAACGATATTTCATACTGTTTCCGATTAAATTTGATTTTTCAAAACTGTTCCTTTAGGACAAAATCAGGACGAGGCAATATAAGAGCACATGTCAGTCGAGTTACCTCTTATAAAATCATTCATGTAACACAAACCTCAACCTCGGAGCACAAAAAATAATAAAAACATCAACGGCCAGCATGCTCGCATGCGCTCACGCAGCGTGGGTGACATAAACAAAAGCCGGCACCTTGGAGTAGCCAGTCAGCGAGGAACGCCTTCCAAGCGCGGCCGACCGCCTCGAACTCCTTGATGAGCTCGATGGAATAGACGGACTCTTCGTCGTCGCCGACGACGGCGAGCGCGGGGTTGTCCGAAAAGTAGTGTAAGCGCAGCATGCGCGGGGCCCGGGTGGCGCATCGCCCGCCGCCTCTCGGTGCGGCTCGGCGCGCCTCCCACGGCTCACTGCTAATAATACGCGCCGCGCCCGCCGAGCCGGACGACGCCCGCGCCGCGTCGGGACTCACGCCACGAACTTGACACCGACACGGCTGCGCTGCGCAGCGCTAGCCGCTCGCTTGGCCGCCTGCCCTGAGCCAGCCGACGCCCGCGCCTCCGCCCGCCGCCCACCGTGTGTCAGGGGAACGCACGCGAGTCGGAAACATTCGGATTCTCTCCAGTGTTTTGACTACATCCAACAACCTTTGGCCTTTACAATCTTAGGATACTATGATAACGCTACGCTCATTGTATGGTCGATACCTTGATAATTACTAAGAGACAATGTAACGATGAATTCTGAAGCACAGGAAAGTTTCTTGTTACGTTGATAGTTCTAAATTCTCCTAACAGCATTTTAAAACCGAATAAAGTTATGATTCAGATACACTATTTATATACATAAGTACCCTACACAAGGCAAAGTTTTTAAGCCTCGTCATCGGTACAATGTCAATTTTGTATGGGATTGACGTAAGAGAACAAAAAGTTCATGAGTAAATCCGCTATCAACGAAGACACTTATTCATATCCGTAAACTTATGTAATGTACTATAAAAATCGAAACTAAAATACTTGCCGAAACAACAGCTACGTATATCTTTTTAGCCCTTATAGTAGCAAATTATATTTGATTGAGTAACTCGCTTTAAAATATGCCCAACAAAACTATACAAAAAAAAGGTCACGAGAAAATTATACGCCTTACCAACCTACCTAATCAATCAAACAAGAATAATAATAATAACAAAGATCAGAACAGCAAAATAACACATAATGTGAAAACTAAAACACGAGTGATCCAATCGCCCCAATTTCCCCTGTATACTATGTTTAGAAGACTAAAAACGAGCACGCTTGTCATTACACGGAAGTCTCAAGCGTCCATTGAGCTCTATTACCATTACTTAAAAACAAAAAATCACCAAATCCATGAAATCAATTACATCATAATTTATACCAAATTACCAATTTTCACTAGACTGTTAAGCGACGCCTACCGCTAACGAGACCCCTTCAACATGTCAAAATGTTTCGTACAAAATTAATTTAACATGTGTGAGGATTTGCTTAGTAAGGCATTAAAGTCTTCGTGATATAAACGGTCCGTTTAAATAGCTAAGAAAGTCATCGCAATGTCACCTTTATTACTTTTACGATAAAATTCATCTGTTGATCCAATGACTTTACAATCAAATCAATAGTGTGCTTGATATCTATCCTATGCAAAAAAGTTGTGACAGATTGGTTAAAATTAAAAACATATGAAGATGTTGAAACTCTACTAATTAGAATAACATTAACTGAATACACAGCCCTAAATAGGCAATCACATATACACATACACCAAACACACATGAAGACACGCACACACTCTAACTAACCTTTAATAATCTTAATTTGTTCTTTTATAAACTGTAAAATATATAATAATAAGTGATATCTTTGTAATCCAATTGGGAAGTTGCGAGTCATTCCCAACACAAGTATCTCTGATTACTTACTGGGAGGTCTCGGCGTAAATCATGTTAAAAAGATTTGTGAAACAAAGCTATTATTATTTTATTTAATGACTAATTGTGTATCGACGCTAATAAACCTTATGACAGCGCCATAGGTTATATTTTTCTACGAGACTTAGATGACGAAACGGGGCTTATTAGATGTCAACTCTAGTTAGCGGCCTCGAGAAACCCGTGTTATAAAGGCGACAAATACTAATGCTTCAATTCATTTCTCAGACTCGTAGGAGTCGACTCAAGAATATACCGGTGGAAACGCGCACATTACACCAAGTGGTTAACAAAGGCATTCCTAGAGAGATACGAGGATAGATAGATTACAATTGGTGTGACTTATCCTTGGACAAACCGGCGACATGTACGAAAGAGTTCTACTAGAACTTAAATTTGCAAATACTCTTAAAAATTAAAAAAACAAAATCATAAGGTCAATTTCGGTAAATAAGCAACAAAATGACTGAAAGTTGGCAGATTTTTTTCATATAATAGTTGGGCCGGTGAACAAGCAGACGGTCCAGCTGATAGTAAGTGGTCACCGCCACCTATGGATATATGCAAAACTAGGGGCATCGCCAATGCGTTGTCGACCCTGAGATGTTAAGTGCCTGTAATTTCAAGACAAGATTTTGATTTGATTGAAAGTTGGTATACCTACTCCACTTGTCAATAATCCATCAAAACTCAGATATAACTTTAATCTAGTCTCGTTTACACACATTTTAGTCAATTTACGAGAAAGACGTATATTCCAACAAACCGAAAAACAGTTTCTAATTCAAAATATGTATTTGAAAAAAACATAAAATACCCTAATAAAATCTTCCATTTTAGTCTCTAGCAGTGGAAACATAGGACTTACATAAACTTTAACTTTCATTAACTTGGCTTCTATATATTTACTTCGCGGCCCCTTTAAGAAGGCCCCGCCACAAAATTCCTTCTTAACTTACGTCTACTACCTACAAACTACCTAAATGCTAAATTTTAGCATCACACGCCAAGTAGTTACCGAGATTTCGAGTCCGTGTCAGGAGTCGTAAGTTAGTGACCATTTATGACCATGACTTTTAAATATATGAATACTTACTGTCCCCCGCGGTTTTACCCGCGTTTCTAAGGAATATCACGTGTTCCCGGGAAAAAAAATTGCCTATATGCTGTTACAGGATATGCTCTATCTATGTGCCAAGTCAAATTTTTATCCGTTTGCTAGATTTTGCGTGAAAGAGTATCAAACATTCATACATACAAACTTACGCATTCGTAATATTAAGTAGGATAGATATGTGGTATATCAGTCATGTACATACAAGCTCTGCTTACAATTTAGGATATAGCATAGAATATATTAATATATAGCATTAAGTATCAATCCGTCAAATTATTTAAAAATTAATAATGCTCACTCAAATACCTTTAGAATACGTTAACTTCCGTATATTCAAACGAATATACATCCTAAAAACTTCAAGTGGATCAAATTGAACAGCCGATGACATAACATAACATAACAGCAGTAAAAAACAAGAACGCAACCTCAAGTTTTACAACATATTATTATAAAGATGTAAAAGAACCACGGTCCGAACACGGTCAACAAAAAAAGTAACTGGCGAGTCGAAGATAAAAGCGAAATTATCGCTATCACAACAATCGTAAACAGTTATACGACCAAAAGTGATGGCCTTTATTGTTTTTTAGATAAAATAAATTTAGCATTCGTGTACTGAAACGTTTTGGTCATAAAGCGATAGAGTTTTAATCGACTTAGAAATAGATTTTATGATTTATTTTTTCATTTCTATTGATTTCTCTCAAATTGATGTTTTGAAATAATATTATGTAACCATAAGTCTCCATTATAATTCATTATTACATATCTGGCATCATTAAAAACCAAAAGAAAATCATCTCAGACAGAAAAAGAATTGTGTTGACAAAAACAAAAGTTGAGTAAATTTTTACTAAGTATCTGGCCTACTCATGTGTGACTAGCTATATAATGCTGTTAAGTTTAAAAATAACTAACAATGAGAGATTGGCACAACAAAAATGCGACGCACTGGAAACGACGAATAAAATTAGCGAACCTACGAAGACATTGGCAATGACATTACATCAAGTTACGTAACTAAATCGTTTACATAAAAAAATATATTGACGTCTGTTGACAGAAATTTAAATTACATATAATCGATAGAAATATTGGGAAAAATATATATACTTAACAATTAATTTTCGTCGCAAAACTCGACAATGGTTCGACAGGTAAAATGTTTTTTTTTTTTTGTTTTGTTCGCCTCAATCTTTGAGGTATATCATAGAGGTTTAGGAAAAAGCGAAAGAAACAGACGATAATCTTAATTAGTAATTGGGTAGGGGACATGCCAGTTAATAGACGGTGTTTGTGGCGTACCTGTCGTTTGAGCGATCGGTACGCCACAGACATCGTACGATAGCCCAGCGATATGAAGGAATTGGAGTTGATTATGGTGTGTGGCATGGACAATAATGATTTATAATTATTGTGAAGAGTTACAATAAAATCAGTTGTCGGTGGTACGACGTACGCCGGGTTATGTGAAATAATATATAAATAAAAGGACGTATCTATGTGCTATTGAGTATAAAATAAAAAAATAGAACGAATAGACAATAGAAACTGTGTGATCAGGAAATATTGCACGAATTTCATAATTTGACGGTGTCCGAAAGGTATACATAATACTAAAGATGATGAATAATTTGTTACGTGTTATTTTTCAGGTAATCTTTATATAATCAACAGGTGAAATACTCATTTTTGAGTGCCGCTAGCTGGTGGGTCTATTATGTGATACGTAAATAACAGTTTAGAACAAAATACTCGTATTAAACAATTTACATAACATAGACCCCTAAAAACACAGATGTATTGCACCACTAATGGTACTTACCCAAATCTGAAAGGTTGACTTTCTCCAGGAACGGATCTGCCACGGGCAACTGCGGAAGAGAGGAGAGTAATTATTAATATTATCAGGATTTGGATTACTAAAGGTACACATAGTCCTAAAAAAAGTTATTAAAATAGTATGTTTTACAATCTATGCGCTAATTTGTGATAAAACGAACTAACATGTAAGTGAAGTTCTATCATAATTATACGAAGGCTTCGTCCTCGAGATTAGCAAAAAGGTAAGACTTTTAGTAACGCACAGCGATCGCCATTTTCGCACTTTATTGAGGGTAGGTACTCTCATTAACTTCCTTTTTTTTTGTGGGTATTCACACCTTACTAGATCGCTAGCTGCAATCCGTCCTTCATTTAGTTTAGAGGTTAAATATTTCACGATGTGGGTGGGATAACATTAATTGATAGCTGTGATATATATAATATATAATATATATCATATATATATTATATAATATTAGCATATAGGTAAGACATGTAGACTTTTAGAGACAAAATATTATCGTGAAATGTTTTTCAGGAATAGGTCATATGTAAAGAAATAAGATATTCTCCTGACAATAAATCATAGGTTTTATTTTCCATTTAAAATATTCAACACAAGGATACCAATCCATGGTTACATTATGAAAATCGACGAAAACATTGTTATGAAAAATCATTATTAATTATTGCAAGGCAGTCCGGTACCCTATTTCAACTTGCGAAGCGAAAATCGAACTTTATTCACTTAGCATTGTATATACTGTGCAGTTCAAATAGCTGACAAAATACAAAATGACGGTTTTACAGTTTCACAATTCAACCCAACTACATATTACAGATATAACTTTACACTGGCTAAATTATGGTAGCAGTGTCGCTCATGAAATTTCATGATGCAATTTAGAAAAAGCTACATGGAACGTATTAACGTTTCGACAAACAATAGCAGCAAGGTTCGAATATAAAAATGACGTATAGAGTCAAAAAAAACTGTTTAATACGGCCAGAGCAGCAAGCAAGCCATTCGGATACCTAAAGCATTTAAAAAACAAATTTTTGTCGACTTTCAATGCAGAACGATCAACATTTTAAAAGCGTTTCACTGCATCGAAATGGAGCTCTGTTAAACCCGCGAGTGAATAGAATGGCTAACGATCTTATTGAAAAATATATTTTGATACTCTTCTACAACGTCGCTGTGTTTGTCTACCTATATATTGTCAATCAAGTCAATCACGCTAATATTATAAATCCCAAGGAACGTATGTATATGTTCGTTACCATTCAGCTCGGTAACATATGATATGATTTTTAATGATATTTGGGACACAGATATAATATTTTGTGGATTAACACAAGATTTTTAACTCAAGGAAAATAAGATTTTTTTGATATCGCGGGGCGGATACCATATAGATATTTTGACGGTCGTGCAAAACACTTGCTAATAAAGTAGGGAATAAGACACGTGTTTCCGCAATATGCTAGTCCAATTAGGATCAGATATCAATCGACAGTGTTTATTTAATCATTGGCTTCCGCCCGGGGTGCGAGGGTCCCCTCTGCCTTATCCATGACATAAGAAACTGTTACTAGGCTGAATTGTAACAAAAAACACACAACACAAACTTTTATATTTATAGTATCATTAATATGAGATAAGATTATCAAGGCCAAATAAAAAAAAAACGAGAATCAAAACACAAGTCATGACTCATGATAAATTTTGTGTGTTAATCGAAACCAAGCCTTATTACGTTGAGTCACTAGGAATTAAATTAAATGGTTATAATTCGTTCATAAAACTTTACTATTAACATTTTGTTTCAAGTTCTGATCAAGTTTGACGAACTAAAGTAACATTAAAGATGTGGCTCTCCCATATACACAGTGTTATAAGTTTGGATGAAGGAGATAATCTCCGAAATTACTTACCTGATTTAAGGAATTCTTTGACCGATAGAAATCTACAACATTCCCGAGTGACAAAGACTATGTAAGAATCCTGAGATACATTAGATACTTCGGAACGCGGGTGAAACCAGGGTAGCGAGTAGTAAATAAAAGCTTTAAATTATATTGTTAATCATTTCGCTTATTTGCAGCCAAGAACGCAATGTCAGTGCGGACGGCTCATGGTATGCACATCCGACACCGCAATCAACGATTTTCGTGAAGGCTGCCATTCAAATGCAGCTTGTTCTGATATCCCCAAGCCTATACAAAGGTTTAACTTAGATATGTGAGTATATAAATAATTTATACAATAATATAATATCGACGGGTAAAAGGCGCCTTGACTCAACCGCCATTTCTGACGAAAGTAACATTTTTCTCAATGAATATGTCTATACTACTATGATGATGGCCCATGCACAAATTCGTTGAAGCTTACATTTAGTTTGAATATTCAACAGCTTCGATGTGGAATGTCATGAAGTTTAGATGCAGTATCTGTTTTTGGGTTTTAAAATTTTCAAATAGCTCTCGTGTAAAGTTTTCAAAATGGCGCTTGAATCAAGTCGCCTTTTAACCGTCGATATAATAACTTAATAATCTTAATTTGTTATTTTACAAACTGTAAAATATATAATAATAAGTGAAATTTTTGTAATCCAATTGGGAAGTTGCGAGTCATTCCCAACACAAGTATTTCTGATTACTTACTGGGAGGTCTCGGCGTAAAAGTTGTTAAAATGATTTCTGAAATAAAGCTATTTTTTTTATACAATGTATTCCAAAATTCGCGGCGAAAATAAAATAAGCTTCTAATCCCTCCTTCTCCCTTTCCAGAGATGCCTTAAAATCATAAGCTCTGTTACGCGGGTCAAGTGCGGATTCGACTTCAAATACCTAGAGTAGTAGAGCTCTTAGTGCAGAGTTCGTCCGGGGAAGTACTACCACCTTACCCATTTCCGCCGTGAAGCAGTAGTGCTATTGTATTACTGTGTTTCGGTTAGAAAGGTAAGGGGGCCGGTGAAATTACCGGCACATGAGACTTAACAACTTCACGTCTCAGGGTCGACAACGCATTGGCGATGCTCCTAGTGTTGCAAATGTCCATAGGCGGCGGTGACCACTTACCATCAGGTGGACCGTCTGCTTGTTTGTCGGCCCAAGTAGCATATAAAAAAAAAAAAAAAAAAAACCTACGCTCGAATTGCCTCTAAAGGAAAATTTTGTTTGTAACGAATGTTTTTCTACGTCGAGAAGCTGTTATGTATGGGCTTAGCCCTAATATTATTAAACGAGTGATTACTGCGAGCAAATTTTGGTATCTCGGATCTTTTGGATGAAACTATAGGTATATTTCCTAAAACAAACAACGTTCCCTCAGGTTCTAACATTATTACAAGAGGATAACTTTTGTTTACGGAATATCAAGGGCTCATTAAAACTGTATAAGATTTAAATACTATGGTTTAGGCACGAATACGCCGAAAGCGTAGTGTCATCGAGTGCGCCAAATAGTTAGTTTGTATGGTAAATGGAACGTCGTGCATACCGTGACGTTGCGCCATGTTCAATTTCCCATTGCATTGCTTTTTGGCGCATTCGATACGATGGCGATACGCTTGCGATAGATGTTCATGCTTAGACCTCTGAGAACTTTCCGAGTAATGTACATCTTTCTGGTGGTTCATACAGCCAACAATAAAAACCACAAACCACGGCTGAAGTGTATTTAAATTTATTGTGTGTGGTTCCCATAGTACGTCTACTTAGTTTGGAATCAAATGGCGGCAGAAAATAGACCCAGGATATTTTTCTTTATTGCAATAAAGAAATGGTAGCGAGTGTATGATTGGTTCATTCATGAGTAGCAATCGTGACATTATGAGATTGAACCATAGGCTACTAATTCTTGTGGTACCTAGTCATTTCTAACAATCAATTTTATAGACTAAAAAGTTATTAATATTAAGTAAACTGATAAATTTTGTGGGTTTTTCGATCTATTGACCTTTTTTGTAGCGCAGTTTTATGCCAGCTGCCAATTTTCCTGCCCCGTTTTTCCCAGTCAGCAAATAATAACGCCTACGCAATTATAGCGTTACACGTCTCACATAACATTTTCTATCGATCAGACTTTCCGAGAGAATTGTTATGATCCATCTCAAGGGTTATTAGGAAATTTATTCATAAAAGATCAACAACTCGAAAAATAACTACAGACGATAAATGCCCTCTGGAAATTAAAATCCCACTTAGCACGATCCAATAAATTCGAAGAAATACTTAAAGAATTACTGTTTGTTTTCTTTTGTTTCAGAGCACAATTGGCAAGGTTCTGTTTTTTTCTTTTCATACCGTGTACCTACAATTTTATAATAGAAATGTAAATCAATATCTTAAGAACAGATTGAATTTATTGTTGTTTATATATATATATATATATATATAGGTATAACATAGTAGGACCTCGAATAAATAAACTTAGAAATGTGCTTTGCCGAACTCATACTAGATCGAGTACCACAAAAACCCGGAGCTTAGTTCGTATTGAACAAGCTAAGTCGCTTTAAGAGCATTTAGCGACCAAACTACGTTTAGTGAATGCTGTACAAATCGAGGATATTATGTATTTTACAACTCCCGTTATATATCTATAAGAAACCGAATATGTAATTGTTAAAATTACATGATATTTTTTTACGAATGGGGATATATGATCCGGATATTATCAGTTAAGCAAATCCTCCTAGAGTTTAAACAGAACTTCCACCCCGCGTTCCCGAGGGATTTAATATACTTCCGGCACAAAAAGTATCCAAAAATGTTTTATCTGCGTGCCAAGTTCCAACTAAATCTGCTCAGCCGTTTATGCGCGCAATAAGTTATAAAACCCCAAACTTCCACATTCCTACGACGACGGTACGACAGAAATTACGTAGCCATTTAATCCCTGACGCGGCTGCAATGACATAAGTCCTGAGCTCTTAGGTCAAGTACACCGTTAGCCTAATTAGATGCTTACGAATCGTATAGTGTTAAAAAATAACAATATAATGCTGCCAGTGTGTGCTGTGAGCTCACACCTACTACCTACATACATTATCACTCTTGCACTTGAAATTTTTGGCGATTAAAGATAATTCTGAACCTGAAAACGTATTGTGCCTTCGTCTTTACATTCATTTTTTTTATACCACTTGGTCCGACAAACAAGCAGATGGTCTACCCGATGGTAAGTGGTCTTTGCCGCCTATGGACATTTGCAACACTAGGGGCATCGCCAATGCGTGGCCGACCCTGAGACGTGAAGTTGTTAAGTCTCATGTGCCTGTAATTTCACCGGCCCCCTTACCATTCTAACCGAAACACAGTAATACTACACAGCACTACTGCTTCACGGCAGAAATGGGAAGGTGGTAGTATTTCCCCGGACGAACTCTGCACTAAGAGCTCTACCACTCTAAATGTCTTCTGATAGTATTTACACTGTGGCATAAGTCTAGTGAAATATGCTAAATTATTAAATGAAGTCATCTAGCGCAACGAATTAGTACCGACAGGGGAAACACTAATAAAAAGAAAACAACATTGAAACTCACCCCCCTAGAATCACGGAACAATATGGCGGCATGGTGAGGATCCAGAAAGGCATCTGATGCGCGATGACGTATTGTCGGGACGTGCCCGAGTGACGAGCGACGCTTTTCTGCCTCCTGCGACGCCGCCCGGCGAAGATGAGCTCCTGGGAAAAAAATAAGTCATGAATTAATCGAAATATGTAACAAACCATTTTGGTGACGTACAACTTTTATGTTTCAAAGTCCTGGGGTGCCATTCTGTATGGTAAAATGACACTAGCTCGAGGATGTTTCATCGCGGCCTCCATGCTCTGTCTCTTTCGCTAACTATCCAACCACGTGAGAGGAACGCCGGAGGAGTTTGTATTAGCTGAATAAGGGGGCTGTATTGCATTTGTTTCAGGCGGGTCATAGCGCCCCATTAAAATAAATATATTAGATTAATTAGGCTGTGGGCTCGCAGACTCAAAAAAAACGGGCCTTCCGACCTAAGCACCCATCCCTTCTCAGTAACATTTTCTGTGATTGACTGAGATTTTTCGTCGGTATGAAAAGTCATGAAAACAATTACATTTGCAATGGAATAACATGCCAAGTCACAGCATATCGCCCCAGAACCGCGAGTGCTTTCCCAATCATACAGCACTCATATTAGTGCACCAATGTCGTACAAGTCATTTTACAGCCATGATATCACAGTTAGTGGTGATGTAAAGTTCCATGACGTTAGTCGAGTAATCCTACAAAGAGCTTTAGCTTTCGGTGAAGTAAAACATCATGAGTACGATAGAAAGGTAGGTACTATGTAGTACACGTCCGACTGGCTTCCACCCGCAAGTTGAAAACCTGTCGCCAAGCACATGTCAGTGTGTTCCGACTCCTGCACTTGAGAGTCAGTTTTTTTTCTGTGATTTACTAGCTTCGGCTGCATCATCGCATTGTGGTCAACACACAGACCTTCCTATAGTAAAAAATGAAGAGAGCGGAATCAATCCACACTCAGGTATACGGGTATACCGGGCCTAATAACCTGAAGATCCACACAAACTTGAATATCTTTTAAAAGCAGTTTTAAAGCAATTGTAATGCGCCCATTGAATGAAAGTATAGATTTTCTTTTCAATGCCTGATTTATATGCAACGTGACAATTATGAATTTTCCAGTGCAAATGGGAGCTCAATCTATATCGTTCGTCGTCTTATTAAACCATTTCCCAAACGAGGTGACCTGGAAATTGAAGCTTACGACATAGCAAGGCTAATAAAGATCCAATTATTTTATTCCTTACCAACGACTCATTTCCACACTAACGACCTTCAAAAGTTATGAATTCATAAAGAACAACCAGTTCAATTGAACGAATAACCCTATAATGCATGTGCATTATTCACTTTGGCCTGGGTTAATGATGATGATTGAGATGGAAAGTACAATAATATTCGTACCTACCTATATATAATACTATCTGTCCCCCGCGGTTTCACCCGTCTTTAACGATTTCATATATACCTACTAATATTATAAATGTGAATGTTTGTTTGTTACGCTTTCACGCGAAAAGTAATTAACCGATCATCATGAAACTTTGTACACATATTCTTGGAGGTATTAGAAGTAACATAGGATACTTTTTGTGTTGGGAAAATGTTACATCCTTCGGCAAAGCGGGTGAAACCGAGAGGGACAGCTAGTAACCTATAACCATCTAGGAAAAATTACGCGTCGAATGGTAGCAGTCCCAACACGATATGTTCAGTAGTTTTGAGGTGATAGTGCGTCAAAATAACCCTTACTTTGCATATATATATAGATTATATTAACTTTTGTTCACCATTTGTGATAGGTACTTTCAACGATGGACCCACAAAACTATGCACATCAATCTTGACCCTTTGTAAGTTTTAAAATAATTAATACACGTAGTAGTTAATATACTCGTAATGCATGCCACACGTTTACAAATCAACATTGCATGGACCAGATAAAAAAATCACTGCACATATCATGCTGTTTGCAGCATATTTATAAATTACAAAGTCAATTTCACGAATATCATATTTCGAAGAATCAGCAGTGTTTTTAATATATTATTAACACTGCACGTAGTATATTACTGGAATCTCTATTAAAAAATATAAGTTTGTATATCACCATTTAGAAATATTCTAGTAACGATAAATAAAAAAAAACTTCACGCATATTATGCCCTATAACATGAGAGCTACATGCAGATCGACACACGAGAGAATCCGTGCACGGTATTAAGTTTTGTAGCAAACAACAATAAATCATCCCCGATAAGGAACATATCGTTTTGACATTGATTTATCAAAATATTATTGCCTTCCATTTGCAAAACATATATAATAACCCTTTATGTGATTTATTATGGAAACCCCTTATCTTTCTTTGATACTAAATACCACTAAACTAAATTCCATTAAAATTTACTGTCCAGATTTACCTCATTATTTTATACTTGAACCCGATTGCGATTAAAACACATTGAAGTTGATATGTAATATTCATTAAGTATATAATATAACACACTGTAGCACAAATGTTATTTTCAGATGGAAAATAGCATAGTCATATTGACAGAAAATTATTATATAGTAAAAGAATATTCTATTAATCTAGCTATCTTCTATATAAGGAAAATAAGATTCCTTTGACGCGCCATTACCTTAAAACTACTGAACATATCGGGATCGTACTACTACCATTCGACGCGTAATTTTTCGTAGAGGTTATAGGCTATATCTATATATATTATATATATTATAAATAAATATTCGATTTCTGCGTTCTCAGTTCTTCTGCGTCTTCTGATAGAAATACTGAAATTAATCTTGTGAATAATAATTTCCCATAATAGTTTTAAATTATCACTTCTATCTTTCTCTTAATTTAACCCAATTAAGTGCATGTCCTCTCGAAACGAGGGACTCAAATGTCTGGCGTCAATTTGGTTATTTAAAGAGCCTATTAATTAGATCTACTATTCACCTTTGCTCGAATAACTAGATTGAGCAATGTATTATATTAAAGCTTAGTGTTGGGAACTAGTGCGTCTTGAAAGGTCATTAGTAAATGATATTTTTATCAATAAAGTATAGGTACAAGTACTGACGTTACGGTTCTAATAGCGACTTTATTCCTAAGATATAAGATCTAATTTCAATAACATTAGGAGCCAACAATAAACTCCATCTAAACTTGGCGAGGTAGTTCTAAAGACAAAGTTATGCACACCAATGAAAATTTAACTTATTGTTATGCAGGCATTGGGAATTAATCGATATTATATATAGCCTATAACCATGTACGAAAAATTCCGCGTGGAATGGTAGCAGTCCCATCCCATGCTCAGTAGTTTAGAGGTAATTGTGCGTCAAAGGAACCTTACTTGCCTTATATATATATATATTGAAAATAGATTATGTTTATAAATATACAACTATCAGCTAATAAAAGCAATTTCTACAGTTTCGTTACCAATTTAAATTCACGTTTTACGGCCCACCTACATTTTAATAATCAAATACAATCTCTTCCTTGCCATACTTCGTTGCGATACGTTCCTAGACTTAAAAACATCCTCAGCTAAGGTACGTTTAAAACAACACTTATTACACACTTACACAGAATTGTCCCATAAACACTAAAAGGGGTATAGCGTAGGTAGTATTTAAAGAGATGCATTTCCATAAATGTCCTTACAAGATTACTATGGGGAGATTGTGGTCAAACCCAAGTCTGTGGAAAATATATAAATTTGTAGTAAATGGCGGATAGGGATCACCCGCTATGTTAATCCCATTGAACACTTTGACAAAAGACATTACAGAGAGGCAAGAACAAACGAGGCTATCAGCTAGGGAACCATTTCTATTTGTCACGACGCGTTCCGCTCGGTTCAGTTTCATGTCAGAATTTCGGACTTGAGCAATCACTCAGGCTTCTACTTATCCTCCGATCCACCCATCCCTATTTTATATTTCACACGTTCATGGCTAAAAAGTGAAAAGTGAAAACCACACGGGACATTTACAGAAATTATTAGATACACTGTGGTGCAACCATAGCGCAACGAGAATATCAGTTACTTAGACATTTTTATTATTGCATAAGTACTAATTATTTTCGATGCATATATTTTTTTAATACGTCCGTACGTACACCTGATGGTAAGTGGTCACCGCCTTACCTACCAAACTATGGATATTTGCAACACCAGAGGCATCGCAAATGCTTTGTCGACCCTGAGACGTGAAGTTACTAAGCCTGCATTTTAGTAAAAAACGTCAGAAAAATAAAATAAAAAAATTCTTCGCGACAGGCTAGTAACAATACCAAACGATTTTAGCCAATCCTGGGATGAAAGTACCTAAACAAGTACCAAATTTTATGAAACTCCGTTCAACAAATCATACACCCACACATACAAACTCACGCATTTTTATGATCACAAAGGCACTGGAACACCCTTAAATTGGCGACAAAATCTTTATTGATCCTTTCAACACCACTTTGCAACCAATTGACAACCGTTAAGCAAATTGTGAGATGCACAATATATTTAACCTTATTTTATTGTTATGAAAGAATAAGGTACTTATTCCCCTTTATGGTGATCTACTTTACACCTCATGAATTCGCCATTATTTTGCTTCAGGCTGGTCAAGGTCGGTTAAAATACTAAGGGGATTTGACAGTCTACGAAGCAAAATGTACTTTGTATCAAGTGGTCTAAAATGCATGAAATCCTTTCACCAAAATAACTATTATGCAAAACGACATGGAAGCAAATGGTCAACAATTTTTTAATTCCTTGACAAAAATAAACGTTTTCGAAAAATGTTAACCAAAACGTCCATCGCATAACATGGCAAAGGTGTGGGTCGAATATGAACATTGTAAACCGTGTAGAATTTATTATTTGACAACTTTTATATATAGTTTATGTAGGTATATCATCGGTAATTGATATGTAATAGAAAATACGTTTCAATTCCTAATGGAATAAAAAACTAACAATGTTTCTTACTGAGAAGTGAAGAGAAATACCAAGAAGTAAGATTTTTAAAACAAAGATATTTCCACTTTTCTGCGAATTCTTCAATTTCATCAGAGCTTTGATACCGAGGATTTACGAGAATTCGTAGAAGAGTGCAAATATCAGAATTAAATATTTTTTAATTATTATTAAAATAGTTAAAAGTGGCCAAGCTCGAGTCGGCCCACGCACAGATTCCATGGTCGCGATGAAATTCAATTTCACACCATTTGTTTAATTAATAATGATGAATGTGAAACAGAGCTTATGTTTGGTACTACAGTCATACAGTATTCTTATTACTGTTTGCTGTTTGTATAATTAAATTGAAATCAATACCTACAAATTATATCATAGTTTGAGGCAGAAAAACATAGAACTCATATAATTTAAACGATTTGGTTCACTGACGTCCAACATTGTAGCTAAATAAAAAAAACAAGAATTTTTGTCTTTGTCATTTATAGTAATCCCTTTAACACGAGGAATATTTGATCTCATGACGTTTCACAGCGCAGTCCTTCAGTCGAAAATTCCAGGACATTCGTCAGAGAATTGCTTTGTGGACAACCTGCTCCCTAATAGTGCAAAGGACACTAGTACAGTCTTAACTACTTAATTGTTCAAACACAATCCAAGCTCTGCTTAATTTGGGAACAGATGGCCGTGAGTAAAGAATGTCCCAAAATATAAAAAAGAAGAAATTGTGAAAACTCTCAGGCAATACTTTACAAATTAAACGTTAAAACTTTTTATTTAAATTTCTCTTCACAGTAGGTATCAAGTTAATATTAAGCGAGAAATATTTAATGAGTCACTCTCACCATCTACAATTAAAACAGGTTTTAAAATATACATTAATGAAATGCGCTCATTCAATATATACGAAGGTCAACCTTAACACGGTCTGGAAATTACGTTTAATCGAATAAATCTAGGTACTATAATATACTTCAGTGCCTTATACGTTTCCGGATTATGACAAGTAACAAAACAGAATTTTTATAAAAGCATCTCAGGAAACATCGCAATCACTACCGAGCAGTCCATTGAGAAATATTTCTATCTAAGTACTTTATTATGGTATATATGGCCGCACAACGAATAAGCGAGTAAATAGTTATTTATTTCACGATAACCAAGTCTTAATATCCTTTCAAAACAAGGGCACCTTTCATGTCTACGAAGACGAAGTAAAATGCAGCTCTAAAATAAGTTCGCTTCCACTCGACCGCAAAATTACTGTAAAAGTACAGCGTAGAAAAATATCACATCATCCACTCATAACATTAAGTCTACCTATAACCATAAAACATGGTTACAGTGTTGCCACAGAATTATTTTGCCCGACCAAAACTGTGACTACCCACGCCATTTTAAAATTAAAAAGATTAGGTTCACTATATATTTTTTTATGTATATTTTGGCATTAAACTATCGTTGTAAGTATAACATTTTCGAACTATTTATTGTAACAAAACAGTCACTTAAATGGCAGTAACGAATGTACGAGTATGTGACGCTATAACAATGGTAAAGGTATTCTGACGCACTTAATAATTACATTTGTTCAACTTTTTTAAGATAAATTATAAGTAATATAAGCTTAAAATTTTTAATCCGCTTAATTATCGGCACATACGTAGTTTCAGACTCAGATAAAATGCATTATAAAAATATGGATTAAAATATGTACCTACATTATTTTCGCATAAAGAAAATGTCTGATTTGTATCGAAAACAGATCCAAACACACGACAATTAAAGTCTATTAAAATTGGAAGATAAACAAATATTAAGTTATAAAAATAATAATTGTCAGCATAATTTCATTATACCTAAAAATTTGTCTTCGAAAACTGCAATTCTTTTTTTCATTTATTTTAATATAATAAAATTTCATTTCCTAAATTAGTAGAAGGCAGTGAATTGTCACTTCGTTATAAATATCGACATCAATGTGTGTTTATTATATTAACGAAGTGTTGTAAATTTTCAATCCTTTTTTTTTATTAAGTTTGTTTTTTCTCCGTGAGTTTTAACAAATAATATCGTTTGCAATCAGAAATGCTTTACGCCTTCCTCTTTCCAAGGTAATCGAATATGAATTATTTTAATTGGGTCATTACTCCGATTGTGAGCCAAGCCTTTCTTAATTAATTTTGTACGTTGGCAATGTTATGTCGTGATAAGGAGGCCATATGCACTGCTAATGTAAAATTAATGAATTCATCTCTCCTAATGTCTTAAAATAACTATTAATATATATTAATAAGTGACGTCTGGCGTCAAACCGGCCATAATTACCATAATTGGCTCTATAATCAAAAAAGAGGTAACGAAAATACTTTTATATTTGATAATATTGTGATGTTTAAGAACAAGGAACACGACATTTTAACGACATATATTGAGAAAGTGGTCCATCTTAAAAAAGACTTCGTAGATTCGAAATTTCAAACATGGCAACACTGCATAACTTTGTTGAAAAATGCATCATATTTTTCTAATAAAGGATGCCCTTGCAAATTGCTCTCCTCGTATGGGAGCTGGAATCGCTCATAGATCTTAGTCGATAGATCCTTTACGTGAGACATGAATATGCAATATCTGAATGGATATCTAACGATCTAGTTAAGTTATTGTAGAAGCTGCGTTCAGCAGGAGACATTTCTATACAGATAACGATGGCAATTATATTCACTCACGTGTACTTTATAAGCGACTTGTTAACATAAATAATATATATCCCAGGACGTTCTTCACTCATGGTTACCTGATCGCAAATTTAGCAGACTGTACTGTTTGTACTATTGCTAACAGGTAACTGTTATACTACTTTTAAAATACATACTAATACAGATATTAACAACCAGACACAGAACAAACAGACATGTTCATGCACACAAATGTTTGTCCTGGATAGGAATGGAACCCATGACCTGCGGATTGGCAGGCAGGGTCTCTAACCACCAAGCCGTCAAAGATAAAGATTAATTAATATGAAGATGATTAGAACTCTAATTATATTTTTGATGGCATTATAATTGAGTCAATTACCTAAGCGAGTTCGCATATGACACTTTCCAAGATAGCTACAACTAATTATTTAGAACTGAATCTCTCTCGAACTCGAATTTCTATTATTATGTCGACATGATGGTTAGGGACCCTTACTACCGAAAAACATGTCAGTGTGTCGATTCCCAATCAGTAGTGCGATTGAGTAAGTATTTCTCTGGGAATCGTCATTGCAGTGACTTTAGTATTACATTGAAGGCGCTACGACAGTATTCCCACAATCCTCGCGCGTCGAACCATTAATCTATTATGAAATGGGCATCGAAATTGAATCCGAGAGGGTTATATAATTCGGGTGCTAGACAAATATATGTACACGAACATGTGTCCAAAATATATAAAGTTTACTAGCTGCCCGGACAGACATCGTTCTGTCGCAGTCCATACAAAAATGCAGGAATTCGCTACTTACCGGGTCCAATTGTGAATCTAAACCATCCAGAGCGCCACCCAAACGCATACAAAAAAAAATCATTCAAATCGGTCCAGCCGTTTAGGAGGATTTTACTATTAACACTTTATGCATAATTATATATATAAAGATTATATTAATTTACCATAATTCAAGCTTTGCTTAGATTTAGATCAGCTGGCAGTGTAGAAAAAAAATGTCCCAAGGTATAATTAATTAACCTTACGTAAAATACATATTATAAATAAGACTTTATTTGTAATTAAATAAAAATAATACCTAGTTGATACTTTATATCAGATTAAAGATCTCGGACGGCTTACCATAGTAGTTATTTATTATTATATGGCTTATAAGATCATGATTTGTAACGGTACATGCCAGTAAAGTAGCATAGTTATGAAGTCAAAGTATTTTAAAGTGCCTACATAATTGAGATTAAGGCCACTATATCGCTTTAATTTGTATCGTAGTCGTTTATTTTATTGTTATATAACTTTATTGAACCTCAAGCTGAAAATCTGTCAATAAGCACCACGGCTCCACTTCAGAGTCAGTTTCCTTCTAGACTTTGCGTCTTCGGCCACCTCATCACATATCATGGAGAAACCTGTTTAGCCACTGTGTCAAGCACAACCCTTTACAAGTTAAAAACAGTTTATTTTTATTGGATATCCTCGTATCTAATAATGAAACAAGAATTCTACTATGTTTTATAAGAATATCTTACTACAGTTTTAATTAATCAAATTTGGAACGTGTTAACTGTAACAGAAACGTCAGAAAATCCAAACGAGGCTGCCTGTGTGCGCGGTTTCGTTTGTCTTTGTCGCGTACACGACACAAGGGAAACGTGTCTACAAAAAAGTCAGTTTTGACATTAATAAAGCCGGGCATTTTTCACAAAGGGACGCAGTCTGTGTTCTAGGAATAACATTTTTTCATTAAATCTGGCTACGGTAAAGTGGTAATTTTACAAATGCTTTTCATAAAATCCTTTGGTAAATATAATTTGTAAGCGAATATGTCAAACGCACTTTAGCAATATCTGGGTAGATATATTTTTTTATTCTCTACCTTTACCTAAAGCCCATGTAGCAGCTTTTATGAACTTTTATAGTGAAGTATTTTCATACAATCCTCTGGTCCCCCATTTTACCTGTTTAGGGGTAGAATTTTAGAAATTCCTTTCTTTGTTGCCTTCTCAGTAAGTGGTCAAACAGGAATTTCATATTAACTTACGGTCCCAAAATCCGAAAAATTCTTGCTTGATCTGATTCATATCAAGTCATTTTCCAGATTTTGTGGTAAATCAATTACTAACAAAGATGCTTTCATATGTAATAAAAGCAAAGTATGAGAAAAATAGGGTTCCTATGACGCACCATCACCTCAAGACTACGTTTCTGCATGGGACTGCTACCATGCGACACGGATTTTTTCCTAGATACTTATAGGCTCCTAATATCGCGGGTAAAACCGCGGTGGGCAGCTAATATAGATATACTCGTATATAAAATATTTATATGATTCTTTATCACAAATTACCGCTTATTAGAATTTTTGTATGTTTGTCTGACAATTTGTCTCGAATAGGCTCCGAAACAGTTGATCGAATTTTATAGAAATTTTATTAACACATACTCGTAGATAACATTTAATCGCGAAAAATATAGGATACTTTAGGAACGCTGATGAAAGCCTGGGGCGGGAACTAGTTAATCATATTCAATGCAGACAAAATATAAAATATAATTCAGTTTTGCCCTTGTCCAAGTAGGTTCAAACGTGACATGCGATATTCAACTTTGTATATTCCTCCCTTTGAGTTATAATAGCAATGCAGTTAATGCCTAAAATGCAAACAGGGGGTGTTATAGGTTTCCATGGCTCACACCCCTGTTCCCACTTAGTCTACGACGCAGTAAATCTGACGACTAATACACCGGACCCGATATTTCATCCGCTCAATACACAAACATTAATTTCTGTCATGGCTGTTTCATCGAATTTACGTGATTCGTAGCATTAGATTTATCGAGTCAGAGACCTTGTACGTAATAAGTTAGTTTCTAAAGATTTTCAATATTTTATTCTGTAATATTATACAGGTGAACAATTGAGGGCTTTGTTCAATGAATCAGGCTTTGTGTCAGCATTCGGTTGCTTTCATAGTTCTGTAAATCACAAAACAAAAGAAGTAATTTGATTACAGACAAGTACTTGCTGATGAACGGTTAGTACAAATAATACATTTCACGTTTGTTTGAATAAAGATCGATATTTTCTTTTGAGTAACGAGCAATATTAGCGATAAACGAAATCGATTATTATTGGCGTTTTGCGAGATTCGTTTCTTCTCGACGATTAGCGAATCAATTACACAAACGTAGTCGGAACTATTAAATTATACCTAAGCAGTTATTATTATCCATTTTAAGTGTGAATTGCTCATATAAAAGTTGTTATTAGAATTTATGTTTGTTTACTTTAATCGGTTCTTCTGACAATACTCTCTATACAGTTGACCGTTTGCATAAATATTTGTTTATTTCAAAAAACAAATTACTAATTGATATTGGTTACTGCGTTTCGCCCGTGGACATCTCTAGGGAATACATTTTCAATAATGAAATTAACATTCACAAAATCTGTTACGTTCCAAACACTATCTACCTACAGGTTTTAGTACATACCTGTTAATCAGAGCCTTGTTTTTATACTAGTATTAACATTTTACTAATATCTTTATCAAAATAACATTAACATTGATCTTGGTATAAGCGAGTCTGTAGTGGTAGTGTCGCGGTCAGGAAGAACCAGTTTGATCTAGGAATGTAAATCTAAATTTGACGGGCCAGTTGACTTGGTGGTTAGAGACCCTGCCTGCCAAGCCGCAGGTCATGGGTTCATTTCCCGAGGACAAACATTTGTGTGCACGTCTGTTTTTACTATGTCCGGGTGTAAATATTTATATAAATATGTATTTATAAAGTAGTATTAGTATATCAGTTACCTGGTCGCCATAGTACAAGCAGTACACTCTGCTTAATTTGGGATCAGGTAACAGGGTTATTTATTATTTATTCAATCCTAAAACCGGATATGCCCAGTATCCACGACGATGTTTCCCTCACTGAACTACTTGCAATATTGCATTTAAGTGCATCTATGTAGCTATGCTATCAGTTGAGTTTCGCAAACAACTCTTAACTTTTCCATCGGATTACTCGAGCAGAGCTAATATGGAATTCAGTTCTATATAACTTTGATTTAACTATCGATGACCGGTAATAAAATTTCCAGCAGAACAATTCACAGTCAGATCGCAATTGCAGTTATGCAGAAATCAGACGTAATCCAAACAGCACGTCTGTCGATATTGAATGTTGGCGTTATCTTAATTGATCGATGCGTATGGCCGATATTAGAAAAGCTGACACCGGGAGGACTTGGAAATTAATAACTCTTGTTATTAAATAGCTTCATCACCGTACCCCTAGATAGACAGGCCAGTTGGCTTGTTGGTTAGCTACCCTGACTGCCAAGCCGAAGGTCGCGGGTCGATTCCCTCCCAGGACAAACATTTGTGTTTATGTACATGTCTGTTTGTTCTGTGTCGGGGTGTAAATATCTATATAAATAGGTGTTTAGAAAAAAAAGTAGTGTATGTAGTATATTAGTTATCTGGTTTCCATAGTACAAGCTTTGCTTCGTTTGGGACCAGGTGGCCGTGTGCGAAGAACGTCCCAGGATATATATTTACCCTTAGAGCCGTTGAAAAAATTAATAGGCCACAAATCTGGACAGAATTATCAAGACTTCAGTTTCATGCGGACCAGGTTTGCTATTATTTACATAACTTTAGTATTTAAGCATGCAATGTCACGGGAATTGGATCAAATAAACTTTTTAACATTCCATGCTCTACATACAGAGAATATATAACGAATCAATTCATAAATGCGCATCGCTAATACGAAGTTCACATAGTTTAATACCCATGTTTATTGCGTGAGGGGGCGAAGGATAATTTGTGCTGGCATCCTCATCCCAGGGCCGAGAGGGAGTTTGAATTCAGCAATTGATGGCCGACAAAAGTAATAACAGGAAAGTAGCAGTTTGAATTGTATAGGTTCTTTGTTCATATAATACATTGTCCCTGAATGATCGAGCTTTGCTTTTATTGGTGAATCATGTATTTTGAACATTATATTTAGATACATAGATTTACAAAGAACAAACTTGAAAAATAAAGGAAAAATCATAATCGTCTGGACTTGAACCGGGGTCCTCTGGTTTCGGGATCGCCAGATTTCCCACCTGAGCGGTGTATTGTAATTATTGTGTTATAATTGATATAATTATTATAATTAATAAGAAATTTACCCCTACGTATTCTATTCTGATATTATAGCAATTGCCGGAAAACACGGATAAAAGGACGTTTTCTACAAATGAAACCTAGCTAGATCGATGTATCGCCCCCGAAACTTCCTGCATACTTTGGTTCGTGGAAATCCTTGGAGCCGTTTCTGAGATTAATATATTTATATACATATTTACAAGAATTGCTCGTCTAAAGGTATTAGATAAATAGATAGAATATTTCAGACTAAATTACTCAAACGGCACCAGATTTCAATGAAATTAAAAATAAAATTACATGTCCTGGCTAGATAGGATAGATTTTATCCTATAATATTAGGAAACAATTTTTATCCATCAAACTCTCTTGAACTTGTCAACACTGGACAAAAAATTGTTATCCAATGATTTAACCAACTCAACATAAATTATCTTCAATTTATCAATACTCAAAACGCGAAATATATCTGCCATTGCATACCCATTCGGCGAAAACTTATAAAAACTGTCATCAAAATACTGAAAGAACATTTTAAATTTGCTATTACCCAGAAACATTTTACATCATAACAAATACTTATAGAAGTAACGAAAACTTTTCATTCCTATTCCCGTTTATGTTTAGTATTCTTCATTATGCTGATTTCGTCTATTAAAATAAGGGCAGGGCACTTTGCACCGGAGGACCGCGGTCATCCAACGACAGATGTGTCGCAGCGAGCACTCGTGCTCCGATTTCAAAATAAACACCAAGCTATGCAGACGCATTAGTTACAAATCACTCACCGATATAAACCGCAATCTGTTTCGGCAAATGGTTGTCAATTAATACAATGACCACAGCGGGGAGCGATTTAAGCGAAATTCCCAAAACAAAAACACAATTTAGCAGTAGTTTTAGATCAAGTATCCTAATTAGCAACACGACTTTCTTCGCACTTAACGCAATTTTTATGCAGTGTAATCATAGGCTGTAAAACATCAATGAATTGTATTTTATACATACATTACTATGACAACTTACGAGGTGATGTTTCATTTTCTCACCAACGTACGTACAGTTTTACTAAAAATAACACCCGGCAACCAATTATTTATCGAGAAGACTTTTTACAGAACACAACAAGCGCAGTACAAAAAAGATCTCCTCGGTTTTTCCCACACAGAAATACTAACAAACAAAAAATTGTAATTTGCATCTAACTTTCAAACTACGCTATCAGTTTAAATCATTCGGCTCTGCTATATCTTGGGAGGTAATGCAAGCTTATTGAAGTATCGGGATTTAAAACACGAGTTACTTACTATGTTACTTCATACTTGTTTCATCATGATCACGGATATAAAATGATAGTACCTGAGTGCCGTGAGTAGAATTCTACGCGAATTAGAGCGAGAACTCTAACAAAAACAACATAATAGTCTGTATCAAGTGACCGATATAAAAGTATTTCTCATAATACGGTTAATCGTCGTGAGACAAACGCACATATGAAATTATCTGCAGGACTTTATTTACATAATTGACGCACGCAAAGTTTATGAGATGATTATAAATATTGGCTTTTGCTTGATACCTCTTCGTTTCAAGGATACATGCTCATTTTCCATAATTATTTAAATATTTCGTTTATAATTTTAAATTGAATTATTCGCTAATGGGTTTTTAAGTAGTTGCAGACAGATAAGTGCAAACTTTAGGCACAATGAAAAATACATATTTATGGTTTGACTTCGTCGACGCCTTTGATTCAGCATGACTAGGGCCAACCACATATAGGGCTACAATGATCAGTAAAATGGCAATTGAAGCGGTAGACTTTTTCTCATTGACAATAATCCCCAGACCCTCTACTTATTTTTATAGCCATATTGTAAGTAGACACATTTTTCGTAGTTTGGATAATCCATATCCGTGCGGGACTTTATCAACAAAAGAAAATAATGATTTAATACTCACATGAAAAGCATTTAGGGATCAAGCTCACAAATGTATTGAACATTATGGAATATAAAACATCTGTGAAATCTATAATTTCTATTTTTGAACCGCTGATATTATAGTACCATGCATAACTTACCTTCTCTTAGGATTTCATCAAAAATCTGATACGTAGCTCCACAGTCTTCTAAAACCGGTATTTTAGGAATTTTGTGCATGTGAGATCCGTCCAGAGATTTCGATCGTGAGCGAAATTCTTCCGATTCCGTTTCCTTGGGGTCTTTTGTTGTAGTAGCATTTGCAACCGACCCGCGTCGACCCTCACTCGAATCATGCCTCCAATGTCCCACCTTCTTGCTAAAGGTCCGGATCAGCTCTTGTATTGTATGATGCTTATGTTTGTGTCCGCTAGAGCTCGAACCAGAGCTCCGGCGTTCACTTGTATGTTGCTGTTCTTTAGCAGCATTGGTAGCACTTTCAGCCAGTTTTTGTGCAAAACTTTTATTATCAAACCGATTTTTAAAAGGCCCATGACTCATCTTTGTATTGGTAATCTCACCATAACGTTCACATTTGCTGTACTCGTTTTCTTGTATATCATCCATAACATCGTTGTACAGTGGAGAGACGAAATGGCGGTAATCATTCCGAGGCGCCTGGTATGTATTCACACCGATCTGGTATCTTTCTCCATCGTGTCGCTGCCTTCTTTCGTGGTGATGATGTTGCTGGTGGTGTGGCTGGTGGTGTGGCTGGTGGTGTGACTGGTGGTGTGGCTGGTGGTGTGACTGGTGGTGTGGCTGGTGGTGTGGCTGGAGGTGTGGCTGGAGGTGTTGCTGGTGGTATTGATTAGGCGAACCCTTGCCCTCAACGACATCGCGGAAGTAGCTAGCGAAGTTAGGGTAGCGATCTCTCGGACTAGAAGCGCATTCGATCGGGCTCCCACGTAGACTACGTTGAGCGTAGGATCCTCTTTGGTTAGGTACGGGGATGGGCCTGCCATTATTTTCGTTCGGATTACTTCGCGAATCAGTAGAGGAGCTGCATGAAGAATACCAGCTGTCGGAGCTGCTTTCTTTTTCTAGTGGCGGCGTTGATTCTCGTGAGTGGTGTTTGTGCAGAAAGTTAGAGAGCCCGTGCATTTTGACTTAGATTCACAATCAGTCTTATGATGATTTAACAATCGATAATAATCAAAAGTCTACATTTTTGTTTCACTAAAATGTTCACCTTGGACACCCTTTGATCGAATCTCGGAGAAACCTTCGGGTATTAAGGACAGTTTATAGAAAATTCGAACGACATACAACACAACGTCAGAAAAGTAGCAAGATGATGGCTAGAATTACGTCTAGTCAGCGAGGTACGTATTTGACGTAGAGGTCTTAAAGATCATATTTATAAAATGTTTAACTCCATATGTAGTAAGCACTATTCATATTTCAACGATAATTAATAATACAAACTCTCGGTTCATAATTGTTAACGATGCGCAGCTGGATTTCGACTGAGAAAACGGGTTTTGAGATTCAAGGTCACATAGCCCCATTTGGGAGCGCGGATGGAGCGGTTAAGAGCACTTATATATGCCTACGTATTGCAAAGAGGGAACGGTGCTTCTTGCGGATACAGAAACTTTGGACACTACACGCATGCGTATGTAGGGTCACCTTCAATTCAAAGGCCCAGAGCCTTTAGCATCTGATATTTATAATATTGGTCACCGAAATAAAGGGAACACAGGAAGTGACGAGAGAAGAATCATAACCAAAAAAAAAATCCGTAGCACCTAATAAAACTTTACAATCATACATAGGTATATGACATTGTAATCATACGATGTATCATAAGTTACATACCTACAACAATGCGGCTATAAAGGTAATATCACATTTACCTTAGTTTGTTTACAACGTAAGTTAAAATGCTAAATTACATACAAAAATAACACTTGTTTTTGTTAACCATACAGAACGAGGAAAACGACTTCACTGCACGTAGGCCTATAAGTATTCTACTAAATATATCTCATAAAAAATATTTGATAAAATATGCAGTAATTTACTAATTAGCAGGTGATTAGGATAATTTGTCAGCGGACCTGTTTTAATTGGTCGCTGTTCAGCGCAAGCTGAATAACCTATCTCAATAAACCTCATATTAACCGTCGAACCGCCCTGTTTCTAAAGCTTTATGCTAACTAATAGACATACCACAAAAACACAATATAGGCGATTTTATTTTTATAGAGCTTTGAACTTTATAATGTTACAGCTGTAGATATATTTGTATGTACTCGTATACACAACTAACTTCTTTATTATTTTGAATCTGCTTACCATCAGGTGGGATCGCAGTCAAGCACTAGTTTATATTATTTAAAAATAAAAAAAAAACTGATGGTATTATTAAATTTGTCATTAAATCAAAATATTAAAGAATAAACAATAATATGATGGTTTCGTATGATTTTAAAAGTTTTTATAATTGACATTTAAAATACTATTTTTTAAATAAAATCTTAATAACGTAATTTGCTATATTATTTTTTATTTCAATTTATACATTGCTATTGCATTGAAAATTGATTATCTTTGCAAATGAATAAGAACTAGTTTTGCTAATTCTAATCAGTGAAGTTTGTACACCCTAGACAGCCACAGATGCTCTAAAACGATATGATTAGGAATTGAGTTAAAGTCGAAAGCCAGTAGGGCTGAGCGTTAATAAGCCTCTTAAACAACGTTTACTTTATCCATCACGTGCGGACACCAGAGAGTTCGAATAAGTAAAGAACCTTTTTGGTACAGAACGAATTGTTTAATTTACTGGCCAAAAGTAGGTCACAGTTTTAAAACTAAATCCACAAACACAAAGTTCACAACATTGTAGAAATAATAGAAATGACTGCAACCAGTGCTCTTTTGTTTTTCGATGTAGCCCAAGCTGCTAATCACAAAGCCTAGAATTAAACAAAATTTTACTCAGAGTCAGTTTCAATGTTGCGATAAGGGACCGCGTCCGTAAAGAACAAATAATTGGATACCTACATTATGATAAACTTTATCTCGTCACTGAAGATATTACAACGGTTTACATCTGATAAAATATGTAGGTTACAGATACTGAGAAAAATCTAAATTTGTGACGAATTCACTTACACATTTTATAAGACAGCCAAATGTTCATGAAACTATCGCTAATCTAGGAAATCTAAATAGGCTCTTAAACGGTGACTGATAGGCCTCATGGCGAGACTTTATGATGTCAGATGGAGTGGTGTCCTAATAGAATTGGCCATGAATGGCAAGAGGCACCTGGCAGATCAGCAACCAGGCAGATGAAATGTTTTGTTGATCGCAAAAAAAGAAGAAGGCTTATCCAGGGTGATGAAGATGATGATATATTGTATGGCAAGCAGGTCGGCGGTCTACTTGGTGGTAAGTGATCACCACCACCTATGGACATTTGCATAGCCAATGCGTTGTCGAACCTGAGTCGAGAAGATGTTAAGGCCCCTTATTTTTCTAACGAAAATACAGTAATACAAGTGCATTACTGCTTCACGCCGGAAATGGGTATAGCAGTAGTACTTCCCCGGACGAACTAAGCACTGACTGTATGATGATTTTTAAAACTGTGACAATAATGTGATATTGTACCCAAGCATGGCGCGTGCTCAAAGAACTCTTGTCAATATAGATTCAGAATACACAAATTATAAATTTATACGATGTTCAATTTATGTGATTTTTTTGATACTACATGACGTCACGTCACAAACACATTTTTCATACATAATTCCGTTGAAAGTTAACGTCCCGCCACTCAAATAAAAAGTTGATGATTCGACATGCAAGTCAAATGCCCCATTCAATCAATTGTAGGCATTGTTCCGTTTCAGTACAAAAAGCATACCACCGAATTGTAAAAGTAAGCGATTTTAAATTTATGGACTGACATTGGATTCTATTGTAAACTAAAGACGAAATTCAAACGATCCGTTTACATTCCAACGTGTGCATCGCTTGAAAAAATTACAATGACAAATATCGTTTCGTATTCGTAATGAATTAAATTCGATACTTCAATCTATAACTATATTCGTTAGCAAATTCATTACACTTATAATGTTGAGATTTTGATCTAATTACGCAGTCGTTTAGGGGTACCCTAACTACCACTGGGGGAGGAATTAGCCTACGTACTTTTATCACCGCTGTGTTCAATTCCGCCGAATTTGAAGCTGCCAATGATGCGTAGTATGAAGTAAAATTATTATGTTAAATTCATAAAAAAAACGGTACACATTCACGTACCTATTCATGGAAAAGAAAAGATCTGATATAATGCATTGCAGCTGCGAATTTAGTGAAATAAATCCCTTTGTGCATTTCCTGTTGTATCCTACATAGTATAAACGCCTCACGCCGCTTGTACCCTTAGGCCTTATAAAGTACGCAACGGATTTTGATCCAGTTTTCATCTAAAGAGAGAATGATTTAATAGAAAGTTTTATATGCCTATATCTCTTGGGAACCCAGGTAAAACCCAGCGGGACAGCTAGTTGTTAGTAAAACGAGTTTAATCTTAAAACAGACAATACCTGATGTACGAGTATGTTATTCAAAGGGAAGCTTTGGAAAAAATACAGCGTTTATTGTAGGTTCTCAAGAAACCTAGTCAAATAAAATTATACCCATTTTGTTACCGAATAGAATTTATATTCCGATGAACGTAAAATGCAAGGTTTTCACGGCATTTGTTGATAACGCATCGCGTAGGCATCTTGATATATTATTTTAATGCCGATAAGTACCTACTTAGGTCATTATGTCGTGTACAAAACGAAAAAATTATTTTAATTGGAAAAGAAATTAGAGATAATAGAATTACAGAGTAAATAATTATTTATAATAATAATATTTCTGATCATTAAACATGCCTAATGTGTGCAGGTATTTTGTACTTATCTTTAGGTGGGTATTTTCTGATAAGTTCAATACCCTCAATGTTCAATGTCCTTCTTGAGAATGACCTTCGAAACATATATCATTAAAAAAAAAACTATCTTCTGCATTGATACCTATATTTCCAGAAGGGATTTATTGACAATTAAAATTATCATACTATGAAGTACAAACCGAATCGAAACAAACAAGCAGGCGCAATCTGAAGTGCATCGTAGGGTTTTTAGATAATGACAGTCATGATACCGATGACTCACAAAAAAACTTTTATATTGCGATGTAAAATCCAAACAACACCACATTTTTCTACAAAAATATTATTTAAGCATATTGGAGAATTATAATATATATTTCTGGTTTGTTTAAGATACTTCTGTGATATGAGATTAAAACCGCACCACATTAACTAGAATTATAAAATCATTGACTAGATACCTACTGTTAATGAAGGTGTTAAACAATGCAAAAAGTGAGCCTATATTTATCTGGAACCCAAACCTGTTCGCTTTGGTAACCTAATCAAAAGTGTTGATAGTTGCTGTATGTTTTAACACTTTAAGGTGCCAAAATAATTGTGTTGTTGTGGTCCTTCACACGATCAGGATGTTTCAATTGTGTGTCATCTATTCTGATCTAATCAACTTTATTTTACGTGTCGCATTGCGTTACCGGGACGTCTTACGAGCACGCAAAACATGTGCTATGCCATGCCATAACAAACAGCACGACGTAAACACCATCGTTACACTGGTGGCACCGAGATTCGATCAAAGTAATGCATCGTAACTTAAAATATTACCTACAAACAGTCCCAAACAGAGTAAATGTAAGACAAGGCAAAACACGTGTGCTTTGTAAATAAATATTCACAGTTCATTGTATCGTTACTATTATAGCGTGTGAACGATGCGCGCGACACGTCACTCACTCGCGGCAGACGTGGGAGCACTAAGTTACGGACTGAACGAGTGAAATAAGCAAGCAAAGAGAGCGTGAACGAGAGGGCGTTAGGAAAAGACACGGAGTCAGAGCAGCACGGCGCATACATTGGCTCGACCGCGTGGCCAGCTCGCTACTTGGTGCCGCGGCTGCGAGTCACGTCGCCTCTCCTTGCGCTCGCAGCCAGACGATCCTCCCCACATACACCATTGTACAATGCAAGCCAACTTATAAAACTACTAACCTTGAACATTGACTATATCGGTCATCCAGTATTTACACGGTGACGTCATAAACAGGTAGCGGAGTTCGTCACCGTTGACAACTTATTTCCAATCGAAATGTCCTCATTATTAAAGTTGACACTGACCTTATTCGTCGCCCAATACATGAATAATTTCATTGCAATATTTAAACGAGGAATACAAATATAAGTGTTATTTTTAGCCACTATCGCCTTAGCTTAATATCCATAAAAAAGTAAAGCACGTATTTTAGTTTGTGCTCTAAGGAAGGTTTACGGAGCAAAAGGCATTTACGATTTCGAGGTAGGTAAGAGCTCGGAAGCGAGCAGACAGAGGGTAAGAGCTCATTGAAAACTGTTCACGAACACACTACTGGAATACTTCTAAACCGTCGAACAATACCTTTAGGAGATACAATAATGTCATCATCTTTTGTGCCACAAAAGCGTGGCCGCAACGTTCACATGTAGCCTGAAGTTAGTAAGAAGCGAGCGATACGTGTGGATTGGGAAGCCGCGACAATGACACAGGTGCCCATGTCCAGACATATGGCCACATAAATAAACCCTAAAGTTCGTGAATTATGTATAGAAGAACACTTTAAAAATCAACACAAGAAAACATTGTTATAAAGATCAGTTTCCTGTTACTACAAACACACAAAATGCTTCAGACGTGTCAACTGTGTGATAAACAACAAATTCTCCGATACGTCTCCGTCTATTGCTATTACAATATAACCTTTATCCACGAGGAAAACCTACTAAAGCAATAGCGAGAGATATAAATTTATTGTGGTATGAATGTTATTTTATATTAGATCATTCAGCAGCAATAATGGACCTTTCAAAGCATTGAGAGGAAGGAACTAACAGGGGTAAGTAATGTATTAAAAAAACAGCAACCGTATCATTGTTTACGCACACATTGACAAATAATCAATGTTTTAAAGACATGGAGTATGTGATATGGATTTCAACATTAATACCTATGTAGCATCGCATTAAACATAAGTGTTGCCAATAATAAAAATAATATATACCTAACATAAGTGTTGCATTTAATAAAAAACTGATAAAATTACAAGTATTCTTACATTAAGCGACGAATATATATCTGCTTTGTTTGAAATCAGAACGTTACAAGATTGAACCGATTTAAGACCTTAGAATTCCAATTAAGACGACGGTATAAAGCTCAAGAAGACGTCTTAACGAATTGCCAAGTCACTAATCTTACTAAAGGGTAGATAAAGGGCATTTAAAATCGTTTGTATCGAGAAAGGGAATCGATTTCTAAAGCTCCAAACGAGCTTAATCTCAGATCGGAGAAAAAATATACAGTAAGAGGATTAGTATAACAAAGCAAATGCACAAAGAGTTTGTTATTTTTAAATCAAAGAACATTGATTCTAGGTAAGCTTATAAACTAGAGATTAGCACAAAGCCTTGCGCAATGTTTCTCTTTAGATATGTATTTTTTCATTATACTTATCATTTGCAATTAAATAATTTTGTACAATTTGCTCCATTGAATACAGTTTTTATTGTTGTTTCTAACGAAAGTGCCGCTACAAGCTAAACCGTTGTTTTTGGATACTTGTGTGACTTTTTTTAACATTCACACCTAGTATGTAGTGTTTGAATACTATGGAACCTTACATTGTGGGTGGCGTGACACGCCCTGGACCGTTTTTTATACTTATTGAGATTCTACCCTAATTAAATTTCTCTAATTGAACTTATTAAGGAGAAACAAAGGTTTTTTTATTATGAATAATAAATTAAAGTTGAAAATATAATAAATACTAATAACAAAGATAATAATATGAATATTCAAATGACTTGTGCATTTAATACTGTGTTATCGACAATTACTAAGTAATATAATTTCTGAGACATGGATATACCATTGTCGACACCAATTTTTTTTTTCATCCGGCTATTCCATTGAAATCGTGCCAACCGGCTTGGTGGTTAAAGACCCTGACTGCCACGCCACAGATCGTGGGTTTGATTCCCAGTCAGGTCAAACATTCGTGTGCACGAACATGTCTGTTTGATCTGTGTCTGGGTGTAAATATCTATAAAAGTAGTATATGTAGTATACCAGTTATCTGGTGTCCATAGTACAAGCTCTGTTTAGTTTGGGATCATATGGATGTGTAAAGAATTTCACGGAATATTTATTAATGACTCACTATTTTTTTTTTTGTTTTAGGAACCTTCTTAGACAATTACTTTAGTCTACATCGTGGTTAAATATTATGATAAAGCATAGGTACAAATATACAAACATTTATTTTTAAATACCTAGATTATTATATCCCAGTGAAATATATGTGGCATTTTTAGGTCCCCATTACTAGTTATAAATAATACGTGAATTAGTAAGAAACTGAAAGGCAGGGAATTATTGATATGCCTCGTTGACCTCATTATGGGATCTGAATCAGCGAAACTCATTCGTGCATCAACAAACGATGGACTTTGTTGATACAAAAGCGTATTACTGTTACGTAAACCAATTTTCGACGTGAGGTCACATTTTTCCTCTCATACTATAATAATTTTAAGCGAGCAAGCATTAAACCTTAGAAGTTACCCTCTTCAAAGAAAAAAATAATTATCGAAATCAGACTACTCTGTAAAAATTTATTCGTGGTCATAAATAAAAAAATATATACTGGCTGACTTAAGAACCTCCTTTGATTTCACTGCTATACAAAAAAAATAAAAAAATCTGCGGCAGGGATTTTGTTAATGGTTTTTGTTAATACTCATATTAGACCTTCACGCTGCATGCTTATTTATTTTTGATTCACTCTGGTTATTGAGATAAACGGAACTAAGAAATAATTGAAAATTTCAAACTACCCTACAAACATTGTGGTTCATTGATTTGTTTTCACTTACGTTTGTTATCTTTTCACGGATTTATTTGCAACAACTTAACTTTATAGCTATCAGACCCTGTAGTTATCAGTTATAAATCGGTTGTTTTGTGTTAAAGTGCATTTTTCCTTTCAAAAACATGAGTTTTCCACGTAAACCTTGTTTAAACGATCCTAACAGTTTCTGCTTTATTTGTGGCAAGTTTAGTTTACAAAAGCAAAGAAAAGGGATCACAGAGTTTGTAAAAACAGTCTACCGAGAATATTTCGGGATACCACTAGTGAAAAGGAATAAATATTGGGTGCCAAACATCGTGTGCAAGCCGTGCGTAGAATCTTTGCGTTACTGGAGCCAAGGAGGACGTAAAGGGTTACAATTTGGAGTGCCGATGATGTGGAATGAGCCAAGTAATCACTTAAACGACTGTTACTTTTGTGCCGTAAATGTTAAAGGTATGAACCGGTACAAAAAACGTACTTGGGTTTACCCGAGTGTGAAATCGGTTACAACTCCAGTATCTCACAGTGATGATTTGCCAATTCCAGTGGTTTCAAGACCATCTACATCAAATTGTGATGATTTGAAATGATCAAGCGGTCAGTCGAGCAGTAGTGGAAGTGAGTTCGAAGAAGATGTTTCTAAGAAACCTGGATTTTCTCAAGACGAACTCAATGATTTGGTTCGTGATTTGAATTTACCGAAACTTTCGGCCGAACTTCTTGCTTCAAGGTTGAAAGAAAAACAATGTCTTCAACCTGGTGTTATCATTACATCCTTTAGAACCAGAGAGAGTGAACTTTTCAGAAGAAGATAACTTTGTTTTTTGTAATGACATTCCTGGGCTCCTAAGATCTATGGGTCTTCCTAAATATGAGGCTAAAGATTGGAGGCTTTTTATAGATAGCTCAAAAAGAAGTCTAAAATGTGTATTGCTGCACAATGGAAATAAGTATGCTTGCGTTCCGATTGGTCATACTACAAAACTAAAAGAAGAATACCAAAATATTGAAATGGTTTTAGAAAAGATTTCGTACGCACAACATCAGTGGCTAGTTTGCGTGGACTTGAAAATGGTAAATTTTTTACTAGGCCAGCAAGGAGGGTATACTAAGTGCCCTTGTTTCATATGTTTATGGGATAGCCGTGCAAGAAACCAACACTGGATTACAAAGATCTGGCCTTTGAGAGAAAATATGGAGGTTGGAAAAGCAAATGTGATAAATGAACCGTTGATAAGCCGAGAAAACATCCTTCTTCCACCCCTTCACATTAAGCTTGGTCTAATGAAGCAGTTTATTAAAGCCCTTGATAAAAATGGTGTCTGTTTCAAATATGTGTGCCAAAAATTTCCAGCCCTTAGCATGGAAAAATTAAAAGCAGGCATCTTTGATGGACCGCAAATACGTACACTGATAAAAGACACTGAGTTTGTAGCCCATATGACACAGATTGAATCTGAAGCATGGTTAAGCTTTGTGTTGGTAGTAAAAAACTTTTTGGGGAATCACAAAGCGCCGGAATATCAAGAACTAGTTGCAAAAATGCTACAAAATTTTAACAGAGTAGGAGTCAACATGAGCATAAAATTGCATTTCTTACACAGCCATTTAGACCGATTCCCGCAGATCCTGGGTGATTACAGTGAGGAACAAGGAGAAAAGGTTCCATCAGGATATCAGGATAACGGAAGAAAGATATCAAGGTCGATGGGACAGCCATATGATGGCTGACTATTGCTGGACCTTGAAAAGAGATTGTCCTGACAAAGTAAATAAGAGAAAATCCCAAAGAAAAAGGTTTTCATGATCTTCATTTATTTATTCTAGTTAAAGGTACCCCAAACTATTATTATTTTTGCGTATTTTTGTAAAGATAAACAATAAAAATAAATTTTAAATACATCTTTTGGCCCATTTATTGAAGCATTTTATGGAAAATGTTAGAAGCGTTTATCTCAAAAACTGGAGTCAATTTGACCATTCTGGTATTTTTCCCGTTATCAGCACACTCGTCTTATACAAAATCGACTTCAAGTATGCCTTCCGCAAAATGACTGTATAGCAGTGTTTTTCTTTAATTAAAAAAGCATTTTACTGTATTAAAAAAAACTAAAGCGGGAATAACAAGCTTGCTCGGTATATTATGTGCATGACGATATTTTACAAAGGAATACATATAATATTTTTACGGCTTTAGAAGCGCGCATCTCACAAGGTTTTGTCTCAAATAACAATGTCACTTGGAAACCTCTATTCCATTGTTTAATACCTATCTAAACATACCCTCCCAATACAATATCTCCAGTGGTTTTTTCATCCCATATTTATGTGTTCGTGGAAAAGCAACTATCTTATATATTCCATATTTATAATGTTACATGGGCGCCGGGAGGAGGGGCACAAGGGGGTGTACACCCCTAATATGGATAAAAATAATTTTTCAATTTCGCTAAGAAATCCTACAAGTAAAATCTCCATATTCACGGTTTCCTTATTTGCGTTTTCACTATTGGTAGGTAAAAATTGCGATGGAGTTCCTGTATCTTCCAAGGATTCGGTCTCCTTTATTAACCTTTAATTAGGCGCGCCCATAAACTAACATTGTTAGTCGCGCGGGGTCTGCAGTTACCAAATTGATAGTAGAATAAATTAGAAACTAAACCTAGAACTAGGGGACTAGAGAGTTAGGAAGCTAGCAAGAAATTCGGGTTGACAGCGTTAATAGGTATAAAAATAACTTAACTTGAAGATCACTTGGGGTCGCGGCGACCCCGCGCGCTTTGTCATACTTTGAGTACTGTGGGCACATGCCCAGACAGTTTTCACAAATTGCATTATAAACGCAAAAGAATCGCTGGGAAAACTGAAGCCATAATCATCGAAATCATCCTGGAACTTTTTTGCCGGCTCTGAATGTCGGGAATGATGAAGAATCCGTGCAAATTCAAACTAGAACTGAGAATATTGCTCAAGTTGCTAATGGATAGGACGAGACGACTTGAATCGTAAGATGAAGGTTTAAAACGAAGCCGACTTGGAGGAAATATTAAATCTGCATTCAATTAAAAAAGGCTTCAGTGAGCACTGAAAAGGGAACCTGAAAAACCTAATTGAACGGTTTACGAATGGCAAATAAGCTCTGTGATTTCTTCATGGAAATTTGTTCGTCTATGACAAGAATTCTTACTTTAAACTGCAGCTAGTTAATTTCACAGTTGAATCAAGGTGAATTGAAAGACATTTTAAAAGTGGCAAAACAAGATTTAAATAACGATTTCTGTAAACCTTTGCCTGCCAATAATAATTAATATATAGATATTGTTAGGAATCTGTCATTAAATTGTTATTTTTTGGTACCTTGGAACGTATCCACCATTCCAAACGGTTTTTGTATTCCTTTAAATATATTCCTTTTAACTGTAAGTTAAATATGTTTATCTTCCGTATCCATTGTATTTGATCATACAATACAACTCACTAAAATTTTCATACATAGAGCAGGTGAGTGGTATCTTCGGAAGCTTTGACCTCAATAAATGCGTGACAATAATAAATGCTTTCATGGTAGATGTAATATAATAAATAAATAAATATCCTGGGACATTTTCACACACGATCATCTGATCCCATACTAAGTAGAGCTTGCACTATGGACAACAGATAGCTAATATATATATATATGTATATGTAAAATGTTATGTTGGTTTGTGTACGCTTCAAAAACTTAAAAAGTTCTGCACCGATCGAGCTGAAATTTTACCATGATATAATCCGCATCAAGGATTGTTTTTATCTATTTTTTGCATCAGTCACAAATCCGCGACCGTCTTTGTTTTGTTTCTCATTTCTCAACCATTCAATCAACAATGTGCCACAGCGAAGCATGGCAGGGTACAGCTAGTATTAAATATATTACTTTAGATTTTATTATTTTATTTTCAGAAAAAGAACAAACAGACATACAGTTCATTTACACAAATGTTTGTCCTGGGTGGGAATCGAACTCAAGACTTAGCCACAGGCTAGGCAGACAGGGTATATAACCACCAAGCCAACCGGTACACTTTGTAAGAATGTCTCAAACTTTGAGAATAATAGTCAAATATTTATTAATTTTCATATCTATCACACCGGTCCATAAAGTTTCAATAATGCAGGGGACTTTTCATGAACAGTATCGCTTTTTCTCCTTTATGATTTTCCAAGTAGCTTAATTCAGAACAGTTTCCATTAGAAAAGAAGTTATTCAAAGCCTCGAAAGGCGTTTTGTTGCTTTATGAAAACTATCCTTTTAGAGCTAGTAAGTTGGAGAAACGTCTTTGAGAAAGTATATTTTACGTTTTCCTTGCAATAAAAGCATAAGATATGAACCTTTAGGGTGTCGTTTCAAAGAAAGTTGACATCTAAGCCCTGTCTAGACCATTCGACCTGCCTGTATATTTAAAACGTCACTATCATGGCTAATAAAAAAGTGGGTCCCTTAAAAGGAGTATTCCTTAATTATTATTTGAATAGTGATTACATCGAATAAAGTAGATGACAATTTAACCACCGAGATACTCTTCATTTAAATTATAAAAAAATTGTCCTGAGACATACTTCACACACGATTGATCCCAAATACAGAGTAGGTACTGCTTGTACTATGGCTACAAGATAAGTGAGATACATACATATATACGACTTGTAAATACATGTTTCAACATACATCCATAAACACATGAAACATACATGTTAATGCACACAATTGGTTGTTCTGTGGGAATCGAACCCACGACCTATGGCGTGGCAGTCAGAGTCTCTAACCACCGAGCCAACTGGTCCGTCCATACTTATAAGTATGGCGAAATGATTTTCTGACTTCTTTGGAAATAACCAATTAAGTTTTTCTTTGGCTTCGCATTCAACTCCCAATAACAACATTGACGTAAAGCAAAGTTTTAGCTCCAAGTAGTAACTTGGAGCAAAATTATTTTACCAAAAAATTAAAAAATCTTTTGCAACAACTCATTGTATGTACATACAATGAATTGTTGGAAACGATTTTTCTAGAGGCAAAAATAAAATAATTTTGCTGAGGCAGAAATAACTGTAATTAATATCACCTGTATTTTGATATATCTTATTTGTACATAAATAATAATATATTAATATGGTAGTTTCGTTTAAATGATGAAAGAAGACAATATTTCTAGTATATTACATGAAAAGAATATATGAATATAGGGAAAATAATAACGCTGTATATTGGCATTGCAAATATTCTCTAACGAATGATTAAATCGCATTGAGTTGGCCACCGTTCAAGAATATATATTATTTCTAATATTCTATATGCGAAAGATTCAGTTTAAGATTGTTTAGAAGTTTCTAAGGATGTTTGTGTTTTTAGTTATGGATTTGTGTGAAGGTTTTTCACGTACTTACATAGTATTATTATATTTTAAATTATATTTTCGGTTCACATCACTACATGTATGCTTAAATCTTGAAAACTACGCAACGGATTTTGATGCGGTTTTTTGTTAATAGATAGAGTGATTGAAGAGGAAGGTTTTTATGTATAATACATGTGACATCCCACGGCAACGCGGGTAAAACCGCGCGGGACAGCTAGTTGAATAATAAAAATGACGGGTTAGTGGTTAAAGTACCGGCTAATACTGCCATGTTATGGATCGTGGATACGATTCCCACCCAGTTAAAACATTTTTTGTGCGTGAATTACGAAGTCTGTTTGTTCTGTTGTCTTGGTAAATATACATTTAAAAGAAAACAATAATCGAAAAAAATAGAATATCAGAAAGCCTTGTGTAAAATGTGCTAATATTTATGTCCGAGATATACATTATTGGATTGTAACCCAGGAATAAAGATGAAACAGAGTTTCAAAAGCAAAAGAGATGAAAAGTATTTCAAATTTTTATATAAATAATCATGTAAATAGACTTAACAGATAAACATACAGACGTTAAGATACGGATCGTAAATAACTATTTGATCCGCTCGGCAAAGCATCATCAGCAAATCCATAATAGTATATTTAAATATATATGTTTTCAAGGCTAAAAGGATGGGTGATCTTGATAAAAGTTTGGTATGGAGATATATATATTGACAGGCTAGTTGGCTTGGTGGTTAACGCTCTGACTGCCAAGCCGAAGGTCGCGGGTTCGATTCCCACCCAGGACAAACATTTTGTGTGCATGAACATGTCTGTTTGTTCTGTGTCTGGGTGTAAATATCTATATAAGTATGTATTTAGAAAAAAAAAGTTGTATATGTAGTATATCAGTTATCTGGTTTCCATAGTACAAGCTCTGCTTAGTTTGGGCCGTGTGTAAAGAATGTCCCAGGATATTTATTATTATTTATTTAAATTGTGTACTAACTGTCCCCCACGGTTTCACCCGCATTCCCCAAGGATGTAACATTTTCCCGGCACAAAAGCTATCCTATGTTACTTGTTATACTTCCAAGAATATGTGTACGAAGTTTCATGATGATCGGTTAAGTAGTTTTCACGTGAAAGCGTAAAAAACTAACATACATTCACATTTATAATATTAGTAGGGATTGGGGAAGAACCTATCCGAAAATACTTTTACTAGGATTTAAATAAAGAATTACGGAGAAAAGTACAGTGTTACAGCGTTGTTAAAATTGATATCTGAACGTAGTAGGGGATTTAAACCATGAAGTTAGGTGCACAACTTACGTACGTACAGTCTGTGAATACTAACAAAAAAATTATGATTTCATCACAGGAATTGTCGTTTATTTATGCGGTGTATGCGTATGTCTATCCCTCTATGTAATTAGAGACTGGTATAATAAGTTTAACATGTGTCACACAATTTCAATGCGGCTTTCCCTGTTGGAAACTGACGTGATTGTGATAGTTCTTAGTTATAATTTATGAAGATCAGGTGTTGGAAGGCAATTACCACATTTTCAACATGATAATAACGCATTACCATCTTTCACAGATCTATCTGATTTGAAATTTAGTATATTATTACATCGGTGGTATATTGAATACATGGTTACCCTGAGCTGGATGATCAAGAACTACTTTTTAAGGGTTTTGGGTCACGTATCATGTAATTTATATTATCTTTTCGTTATGGATAAAAAACGTTGTATTAACCAATGTTACGTATTAATTCAGTTCAACTATTTAGGTGTTTCTCTAGACACGAAAACTGTAAAGAAAGCTCGCCCTTTTGAAGGAAGGAAGTAAAAACAACGCGCGCAAAGTCAAAATACATATTATAATTAGTATACGTACTAAAAGCGGAAATAAACAAATATAGATATTTATACTACTATGGTTTATGTAAACGATGTATCCCACCAAAAACATAATATGAGAGAAAGCCAAGTTCTTAATACAACTTGTAAGATAAGTCATTCGATAATTGTTCCGCTAAAAAACTTGAAACTAAATTTTTTTGTTCCTTCAATCGTATCTCCTGTATAAGGTAAAGATTTTTGGTGGAATATTTTTTATTTTTCGTCAAGTATTCTTCTTTAACGTAACTAGACGTAAACAGTACGTCATTAGAATTCAGTCGATATTCGGTCAGTTATGACATGTGCGAAACCGTTGTCTTCAAATGACCCGTTTTTGGCACAGTAAGTGATAAATTAGTGCAAAATCGTTCATTAATAACAATACAAAGATATTTAGTTCACCGGTTCTATACATAATGTTCCGAGGTGGCAATATCACTTATTAATGTGATGTTTCTCGACTTTATATATACGTCCAATAATCTACTACCATACAAATCTTAAATCACCTGGAAGAAGTGTTACTTACTAGACCGCAAGTGTGTAGGTCAAATAGATTCTAAGTTATGGTGGTCGAAAGTGGCCCCACATGATCGTATAATATAACACACTACCAGTGTATCGCTCCTTTTGGTTTGCGAACTTGGCAGCCACACTGCCGTGTGCCTAGATATCGAATTGTTTTCATTATATTGCCAACGTTGGCATTAAACAAGGCACAGTTGTTCTATTTCACATAGTCTGTTTAGCCCTGTGTGTAGTTGTGGCCGTAATGACGTGTACAGATAATATTAAACTTGCACACACAAACACAACATTCATAGTCATACAGATTTCGTGAGATTCCAATAACAAAATGTATAGTTGCGTGTCAAGTTTCAAGGTATAAACAATTGAGAATTAGAAATTGATTGTAATTTATTCAGATAATGTAGATTAATTTACAGAGCATTACCGCTGTTGTTGACTTGACAATCATAACAAATTGTTCAAACTATTATTGTACTATGCTTTATTAATGTAGGAACATCAATCTATTTAATAAGCCTGCCTTCCAGTTTAGTTGTCGTATTTTTAAGGTATTAAAATTTTGTATCTTAATATTTTATTTGGTTAGTCACCGATTAGTAATATTCTCGACTGATCCAATTACAAATAGTCGTCGCAATGCACCGCACACTAATGGAAATATAAACATAAATACGTATTTTTTTCCTCAATAAGGAATGGTTACCTACAATTTTATATAACACACTTATGATTGTAGGCGTACTAGGAATTCTCTCTATAAAACCCAGCAACATTAAAATTAAAAATTACCTTTTATCACTATGTATCTATGAGAATTATATAGTATATATATAAAGATAACTAATATAATAATATATATAAACAATGCAGTTATATACTACTCAATACTACTTTATGCATTGTTAATAAGCACACCGTTAGTTTATATCTAATGTCAGTAGACATTTCTTATAATATTTTGGCTCAATAATTAATAAAGCGTACCCAAGAATATTTTCTTTTTTAATTCTACAAGTGTCAATAATAATGCTTATACACCTACTTGCAACTATTGCTCAAAGATATGCAGTCCTTAGCGATACTTACCTATAAAACCTTTCGTTAGTTAAAACTATGGTCTAATGAAGCACTTTGGATGATTATAGCCTCTACGTACAGAGAAAAAAAAAGGCTTACCTGATGCGTAATATTGCTGCTGAGCTATCGCCCTCTGAAATAATAGAAACGCTACATTAAAGCAAAAGAAAAAGTAAAATCATAAAGAACAATGAGAAGATCTAGTGACAATGAATGAGAAAATGGGTTTGATGTATCATGAAGTGAACGCAGCCAGTTATGAATATATTCAGCTGATATGTTAGTTATGAGAAGAGCACAGGAATCATTTGATTATGTCCTGTACCCATCGTGTGGATTGGAGGCCAAAATTAATATTCAATCCGCATTGAAAATCTTAGGCATGATTTTTGATATTTGCAGGTATAAATGTAAATAATCTACATTAATCTAGCGCTTTTCGATCGAAATTGAATATTAATTCACGCCGTTTATAATGAGATTTGCCTTCAGTTGATAAAGATCCAAGGTCAGCCATTTTCAAAATCACTGAAGAATTTTGATAATGATAATGTGAGAATGTTATGTTAACATAAATATAATTGAAAGTTTGATTTGATTTGAGAAAATATGAAATGAAGTTTACATTGATAAATAAATAATAAACCGCAAAGAACATGTCGGATTCGCTACCGAAAGCAAGTACGTAATTAAACGATCCGGCTGGCTGTTGTATTCCACCCCTTAGTAAGCTTCTAAGTGTTCATCGGAAATTTTATCAACACGACATTCGCTTCGAGTAACTATGAACCATTCTTTTTGACACCGATCAACACTTTACCTGTAAAACAAAAAGCTACCCTATTTGTTATTCTTAAATAAATGTTTAAAAAAATTATGTATAATTACAGTAGTAGTAGAAACCTAGGATATCTAGAGGGATGAACAGTACTGATCTACGTAATTGTTTTTTTCATATTAAGTATACAACATAACCGCCAATTTTATGTAACGCACATAAATGCATTGACGTTTAATAAAGACGTTATGATCCAAACATTAAATCATCTCATCATTTAAGTCATAAAACCATTGAAATTGACGTTCCGTATTCTACTTGGCAAACCGTTACATTATGTCACCCATGACATGGAGGTGGTAATCGATTAATTAATTGTCATCTTGCCACTTACGCCATATTGGATAGATAATGATGTCACTTGACACACCATACCCAAACAAAATACACGCACATAGATGTAGACATACATTTCACCGCTACGATCTATGCCTACAGCAGAGCTTATTTGTCAAAAAAGTATTTAAATTTTTTTTTTTTTATAAAAACTTGAGCGCATTTGACTAGATCTCACCTGATGGGAAGTGACGATGCAGTCGAGGATGGTACACGCGAATTCTGGTACAAATTGCCCTAAAACTATGATGCTTATGCGAGTGCGTCTTTTGAAGTGAGTTAATATTACCATACAATAGTAGTGCGTGACATATTGAACACAAAATCTTTCTCGGCAAATAAATAAGTAGCTACCTAATTAACTTAAGCGTAGTATACGTATAGTTATTCTTGGAGTATGTTACACGTGGCATTTTCCAAAGCCTATTGTAAATTTCGAACATGGTATTTGATAGACAATGTAGGTACATATAAATAGTTTCTTTTAAAAGAATACATTGTTACATGATAATTATTTTGAAAATTTTGCAAACATTTTGAACACAGTTGAAATTTTGATCATGATCCAACATGACAATACAAAGTTGCATCAACTTCAATCAACAGTCAATTGCATTTTACTAGATCTTAAAGTAGAAACAAAACTATTAGCAGTAAATTCAATCTTTTGCGCGACATCTTACTAATGGTATTCCCATAACTAGCTACATTTAACTGAAGATTTACCGAAAATTGACTAACCCACAGAACTACGAGCACGATACACTTTTTTGTTTCTTCGATCAGCTTTTAGACTTTTTGTTTAAATAACAAATAAATAATTGCTCTTTACGAATCGATTTAACGATAAAAAATCCTCTTTTACCAAACGTATTGAATCATAATATTGAAGTAATATCCTTGTAATTGAACTGATGACGACAGACGGAAACCAATCATTAAACGTATCTAACGTAAAACCGGAGTAACAACTTTGAAAGTGATTGCTTGTTGACCCATGAACTGATGTGAGGCCGGAAGGCGGAAATAGGTTGTAAATAATCATTTCATAACATTAATCTTTTAATCATGCCTTCAATAGATACACTCCAATGGCTACTCGACTGTGAATTATTTATCTACAATGAATTTTCATGCCAACCCTACGCGAACCATTGTTTTGACAAAGTTCATTAACGAGGTGTCCGATCTAGGTAGTAGTCAGGAATATCAAATTTATCGACGTCACATCTCTCAGTCCAGTATATTGCATTAAGGGTCTATAATTAAGCGAGAATCCAATGTGATGTGTCGATGGGGGGATTAAAAATTAGGCACATGGTATGTGAAATCAATCGTAAGTATGGGTAGACGCGGTCGTGGGGTCGACCCACCTAGGACAAACATTTATGTGCACAGACATGTACATTTGTTCAATATCTATGAGTATGTATGTATTTAATAAGTATTATTAATGTACACGTATATCAGCTATATGATTACTATAGTACAAGTTTGGGATTAGATAACTGTGTGTGTAAGAATGTTCCATATAATTTATTTATTGTTGTGCAAACAAAAGTTTGTAAATGAAACATCTATTTCATAATAAGTGTTACCAATTATTTACGTTTAGCAATAAACTAAATTCCAAACGATACGTTGACCTCTGTACAATACATTAAATATCGACATGACAAAGGAAATAAAGACGAGAAATATTAAACGCAATAAGTTGATATGTGAAACGCTGCGCAATGCAAACTCATGTTATTGCATTACAATATTAGTAGTATGCAATGTTAGTATAAACATGTAAAAAGAACCTGAGAACATTATGGGAACAAAATCTATTATTATATACCAGAGGGGCTCGATTCGGTAAGGGAAAACTACACTAACTCGAGGATTTTTCGTCGCGGCTTCTTTGCTCTGTCTCTGTCGCTTACTACGCTAAAACTACTAACCACGTGAGAGGTAAGCTCTCCGAGGCCTCCGTGAACCGGTTCGCCAACGAAGTTTGTATTAGCTGAATAAGGGGGCTGTTCCCGGCATGCTTAACAATGCGCCTATCTTTTGTGTCGGGATTTTACGCGGCGTACGTAGAACACTCACAAAATTTTAAATGCTATCGGATATAGAGTATAAGCAAGCGGGTTTTTTTACATATAAACTACCTGTCAGCATGCTATGCAACATTTTTTTTTCCGAAACAATGCAGAACAACTCACCAAAGTTTCAGCATAATCTGATGAACAGCTTAGAAAGGAAAGAGTACACACTAAGTACCTACAATGATTATTAATTTTGTTTGAATCAAGTTAATTTAAGCCGGTGTCCTTGGATGTCTTATACGTGGGCTATAAGACGTCCATGGACAGGGGCAGTCATTAAGACGTCACGGGATAGTGACTAGAAATGTCGGGGGAAACCACAGGAACACATGTGACATTTATATTGCAAATGTAACTTGAATAATGTGTATGCCTGAGAAAACAATTTTAAAGGCATGTGAAGTAAGCCAATTCAAATTAGGCCCTCGTAGTGGACTATAAAGTAAACCCCATTTATTATCAAGGATCGTGCTCATCCAATCAAGACCTATAATTACATTATAAATACGGGTAGAATGGGAATTACGACGTATGCATGTAATGTATGTTAACTTTGTTATATTTATTTTCCTTGATTGTTATTGTTTTGTTTATACATAATAGGTATTTACCTGTGAAGTTGCCATTTTATATCGATAGTAATGGTGAATACATACTCCAATTCATTTTTTTTTTAAAGTATCTTGGTAATTGTTGTGTACGATATGGCAATATCATAAGGACTGAAAAATTTTAAATTTTGACCAAACTAAAAATAAATAGTCAGCAGAAACGTAACCTTGCCAGTTCCTCTCAGTTGAAAGTTAATTTCTAACCCGTTGATAACTTCAGCAATTATGGTTTTCATAAGTGCCCTTTAGGAGCTTAAGCTGAATAAAAACTTTCGACTTTCGTTTTTTTTTTCTAACAAATTTTTACTTTTGCATACGCCTTTGAGAATATCACAATGATACATTGAAGTCTGGTATCCTGGTTTAAGTATTTACCCATAACTCTACATCGTCGCTAACATTATTTAATATAAGAACACTACTATCTTTTATTAGCTATTTCAGCCTTGATATCTATGTTAAGTCTACAATCTCAGATTCCAAGATGTCTGATAGCTAATGATTTAACCAAAAATCGTTGAAAGTTAAAGAAGAAAATTCCAATAAATTCAAACACACGTCTATATCGTTACTACAAATTGTCTTTCATGATTATTCGTTTTTAAAACTCCATCAATGCATGAGTTCTCTCAAAGAAATGGAAAATGAATTCCAAATTATGATGACGTGAATTAGAATTAGGAACGAGGCTAGGACATTCTCCAATGAAACTCGCCGAATGCGCGCAGTGACTATTCCCACTCTTGCGACTTCGTAATTAGATGAAGTCCGCTATCCACTAGTTCACCAGAGTGATCACTCGTTTCGATTAGTGAATAGGACAGCTGATTGCACCAAACATGGGACTTGTATTTGTAGATGATTGTGACAAACTAAAATATTATAATAAGTAAGAACTTCTCAATACAAGTTATAAAAATTGCACGTCACTGATTGCTGGTTTCCGAACGAATTTATATTTTTGGTTGAAGCCGAATCCAATTAATCAGTTTACGTCACAACCTTGGACAAAGTCGAAGCCGACGGTTTAAAAACCCTTAGAAATACAGTTCAAGTTTGTCTGAACAAAAAGTTAATAAAATAGTACTGTTTTAAATGTTTATGTTGACTGTATATAAACAACTCAACGAGTTGATTAAAACGTCTTGCAAATTGACAAAAATAATAATATTCTTTAAATAATGCCAGCACTCATATTCCTAAGAGTTCGTAAAATTTTGGCGCTTGCCGGAAATTTTCGGCTTCGGCCAGAACTTTTGGGTCAAGCCGGTGGCCACGGTTTGACCGAATGTGACTTTTTTGGCCGAATCCTGTTAGAACACTACCGAATGCAAAATTCATCCGGGGAAGTACTACCACTTAACTCATTTCCGCAGCTGTTTGTCTGTGTTTCGCTTAGAAAGGTAAAGGGACCGGTGTGACGACAGAAACATGAGACATAAAAACATCATGTCTCAGGGTCAACTACGCGATCGCGATGCCCCTGGTATGGCGAATGTCTACTTAACATCAGGACCGGCCTGTTTATCGGCCTACAGGATAATGATTTTTCAAAGAATTATAGCCTATACTTAATTTCACTGAACTAGTAAGCCATAAAGCAATGTTCCAGAGTATGTTCTGCTATGTATACATGCCCTTAGTCTGCAGATAAGATGTATGTTTACTCACGTCTAAAAACAGTGACACATTCTATAAGATGATGCCATACAGTTTATAATTAACTAAATCAGTAGTTTTGCAGCATCCATCTCGCTCTTCCGTGACTACTGATTTAGTCAATCATGTTTATTATTAATGCGGATACGAAACGTCACGTATCAGTTAGACTTTAGGGTTATAGTTACTCAAGGATGCTTTTTTTATAAATACGACTGAGTCCTAATTTGACTAACCTGGAAAATGATATCGTGAGGTGACATGAAAAAATCAATTTAAATAGTTCCTTATTTTTATCAAGGGTTTTTAAACCATTGTAATTTTTACCGTGTGTAATGTAAATTTCTTTAGCACGATCTATCGTCTAACGGTGAAAATTAATATGCAATCCCGAAAAAAAAATCCATGGATTGATGAACCTTTTGACAGTAATTTTAATACACGTAATGTCAAAATTCTACTTCAATCTTGCGATTTTTGATCGGGATCGTATATTAATTTTGGCCGTAAATGGCTAGATGGATTTGAACATATGAGGTATCATTAGATTTGTCTTAATTGGAGTGACTTAGGGAAAAACCATTTCATAAAACATCAGCGAAAGAAAACTATCGTATTTATTTTGATTATTACCTTCGCATTTGGTTTAATTTAATATTATTTGCAAACTAGTTAACTCTGCAATTTGTAATGAAAATCAATTTTAGTCGATCAATACATTATGGTATTAAATATTATAGCATTACAATTTTTCTTTAACTCTTGTTTGATCTATATTTACTTAACTTTAACAACAAATTATTGACACATCAAGTAATAAAATATAGTATACTAGCTGTCCCCCGCGGTTTCACCCGCGTTGCCGAGGGATGTTACATTATTATTTTGTTCATTCTATCATCAATAGTTTTCGCAGCGCACGCGACGTAAGGAATTTTTCAGGTCATTTTTTTACACCTTATGTTACATTATTGGAGTTTTAGTAAGGATCCCTATTTTTTTTTTAAATATAATATAGCCTATGTTACTCGGGGATAATGTAGCTTTCCAAAGGTGAAAGAATTTTTGAAATCGGTCCAGTAGTTTCGGAGCCTATTCATTACAAACAAACAAATCTTTCCTCTTTATAATATTAGTATAGACATAGTTTCTCGACATAGTAATGATAAATTCCAACCTTTAAGATTCGTATAATGGCATAAAAAATGGCATACCAGTCTTAAATAATAATTAAGCATTATTAGAAAAGTGTACTGTGCCCTAAGTACGAACATCAATCGTAAGCGTATCGTCGTCGTATGGGAAAGTGACGAACGCGGAAAGTCACGGTATGCGCGTTGTTAATTTTTTTATACAAACCAGCTATTTGGCGCATTCGATACGATAACGATACGCTTGCGATAGATGTTGTCAAATAAGAAACTTTTTATAAAATGTCAAAACGATCGAATGTATGGATTTGCGTACGAAAAGCAAGATGTCATAATTGTACAGCATTAAAAGATCTACGCTTTGGTTAAATCGGTACTTAAAAATCATTTAATACGATTCCGATCATATTAAATCTATCCATGTATGTTTAGATGTTCAATACGCTGGATAGTGTTTGATCGTTTATCTTGAACACAGGATAGTTCCTTATTCTGTGCACAGTAAACATCACTACTTATCATATTCGACCAGTCGACAGCTCATTGCAGAGTTATCGCTACTATTAATAATATTGTACTTCACAAACATTAATGTAACAAAATTATTATGAGAATAAAAAAATCGCGCATTTAGGAACACACACACATGTATAAAATTGTACGAACTGGCTGTTTTTATAATGTGTATGAGAATAGGTTACCCATCTCGTAATATACGAATAGTTCTTCAATCACGATTTCACGGAACAGCCTATATATCGGGTTCCTAGAGGTCCTGGGTTTGATACCGGGGTCGGGCAAAGGAATATTAACGTTTATTTGTCTAGAAATTATCACCTGTAGCCCGAGATTGAAAGAGTGCCTGAGAGTCAGCGACAATCTGACAAACTGGTAGACCGTGGCTAATGGTTAATAGTCACCGCCGCCTATGGACATTTGCAACATCAGGGATTTCCCCAAAGCGTTGTCGACCCTGCTAAATGAAGTTATTAAGTCTCATGTGCCTTATATTTCAACGGTCTAACCTAAGCCAGTCATACAATTGCACTACTGCTTCACGGCGAAAATGGGTAACTTCCCGGACTCACTCTTCATTAAATGCTCGACTACTTCTAATCCTTGTTGTTATGGTTTAGTTTGTCCCTTAGTAAATCAAAACGTTGGATAGTTTATTGCTGGCCTTACTATAGTACTAACGGAAAGTAATTTTCGATTGTGTTTATATGATTACATGGCATATAATAAGCATTTCCTGAAAATCATAAATTTAAGGATTTGCTATGTTATCATCTAGCTGGCTCCAGCGCTTTCACCCGCGTTCCCGAGGGATCTTACTATCTTATATATAATTTGCACGTTATTAATTTTTCTAAAATAAAACTAGCCAAAGTTTCTACAAAATCGGTCAAGTCGATTCGTAGTCGGAACAAATATACAGACGATTGTTATAAGCACCGTACCTTTATACTTACTTCCAAAATGCGTTTAGTGAAAAGCTGTTATTCTGACATTAGATCCAGACGCTTCGATTTTATTTATTCGTATCGGTGAAATAAATTGACCGTACAGTTGTGATAGGAGGTACATGACAGATACATGCTGACCACCGTGAGGCTAATGACAGAACTCGTCCACTTATGGGCACTCCATTCAAACACAAATCGACAACGGTATCTGATTAAATTAACCGCAAACTGCGCTCTAATCTAAATTACACATTTATGGTGTGGCCAGATTGCAGTCAAATGATTTTATCGGTATAAATAAACAATGATATTGGAACTCGGTGTCAATATCAATTAATTCAATCAACTTGAATAATCAAGTGTACGTACACCGATTGACGGTCCAACAATCATTTATTATGTTTATAAAGCAGTATTTACATACAATGTACTTCAAAAATGCCTAGAGCCATCTCGACAAGGACGGGCTGTAACCTAGTTAAGTTTAGGTTTTAATGTAGGGTCGAGCAAGGTTAATGTAAATTTTCGTATTTTTGCAAATGGCTTGTTAATTTAAACATTGTTGCTGTAGCAACAACCTTACTTAAGGCCCTATGAGACACGAAAAAAATAATTATACTTCGATAAAAAGATAATTTTGAGCTATGACTTGTTATTAGTTAAACAAATATTTTCCTGCCCTGCTTTTCAAGCAAAGTGTTTGGAATACGTTATAATTAAAATTACATGAAGCAGCATCAGTAACTTGGTCGTGTAATTTTACACAGGCCGGTTTATAGGGTTCCGCAGTAAACCAAAACCCCTGGTACCTACTTTCGCCATGATTGTTATGCGAACGTTTCGCTATGCATGGTTTCACTCACTTCTTGATACTAAAAAGCTGTTATTTGTAATGATTAGGTATAACTTAAATATTAATCACAACGACAGTTGTAAAAATAAATCATGTTTTTTTTTTTTATTTCGGGGTTGTTTTTAATATACTCATTTATCTTATTATTTTATTTTCTATTGTGTAGTGAAACATTGAAAAGCGTCTTCTAAAATATTTAGGGTTATGTAAAGAGCATTTTTTAAACCGTAGGTATGTGAATTATAAAGCAATGACTTGTATATTTTTGTTAGAGTCAAATGTCCGTCTCCGTCTACAAGTGAAATCGTTGTTTTAGGCTATGTGAAAAAAATCACGTTACTAAGTAGGCTTTAAGTTAACATGTAATAGTAAACATATTATAAGTGTACATGAATACTACGGAATTCTATGGCGCGTGCCCCGACGCGCTCTTGGCCGGTTTATTATTTATATTTTGTCTTTGATTTACGGCATGTATTTATTTAAGTATATTTATTTTACTTTGATAAAAAGATAATAATAATCTAGCAGTTAGTTATCAGTTAACCAAATATTGTGTTCTGCTTTTCGAGCAAACGTTACAACTACATGTAGCAGCATCCGAAACTTTGTCGTGAGAAATTGGATTCGCAATAAACATATTTCTACATACACTCGCCAGTTCTTTAGCTTTACTATTGATCACAATCTGACTATGATAAGTGGTGGCCGCAGGTGGTATGTTACACAACTGGGTGTATGCTAAAAAGAACCCTACAACCATTCCTTTACCCTTGGTTTTTGCATGCATCGAAATATGTCTATTTGTATATTTTTAGGCGCGTCGCATTTACAACTACAGCCATGACTTTTGACACAGCCGCTAAGATCTTAACTCAAATATGAATTTAAAAGACTGAAAGTATCTAGTAACGTAGTGTGACTTTTGAACCTACACAATACCTCTACTTAAGATTATAAATGTGAATGTAAATTTGTTTATTACGTTTAAGCGAAAACTACTGAACCGATCATCATGAGACTGTGTACACATATTTTTGGAGGTATTAGAAGTAACATAGGACACTTTTTTTGCCGGGAAAATGTTACATCCCTCGGGAACGCGGGTGAAACCGCGAGAGACAGCTAAAATAATAAATGAAAACAATCAAAGTATACTAGTCACAATTCGTATTGCTACTTAAAAGCCTTCGATAAAATGTTAATGCACGGTACCCAATATTTAGAATTGCCAACCTCTACAGGGTTACAGCTCGTGAAAATATATTATTACTAGATTTCGCCTCGCATAAAAACGTATTAAAATTAGCCTGTGTCCCTCTCCAGGTCACAGACTACGTGCCTGCAACATGTTATCAAGATCAGCTACATCTTAATACCCAACAATATTAGGAATTCTAACAGTATTGAACAAATATGAAAGATATTATGTAAGTATGTGAAAATTTTCATAACCTCTTGAAATACTGGCGCGCCTTATAGAAAAAACAAATAAATGATATTGTAAGAACATTAACTCATATTATACAACAAACAAATCGTCTAGCACTCTTATCAGTACACTTATTATATTTAATATCAGTAAGTATCATTCATTATCAATGAAAACACTGATTGTATTTGTAACAAATATAAAAACGGTATTATTCTACTTATAAATACTTGAGACAAAATTGTTTGTATTATAAAAGAAAAGCAGCTTATACAGATCAAAATATTATCAATTTAATGATAACAGAGGCACCGTGTGTAGGTTGGCATTACGAGAGATTTCAACGAAAATAAAATTGGCTTTCTTTGTTATCTGAAGTCAATTGCCTCAACTTCTGGTTTGCACGCTTCGCATTACCCAGTAGATGTGTCAAAACAAATATTGAATACTCAAACATTACATTTGTCCACAAGCAAAAGAGACCTCATTCGCATATTAGGTAATAGTTTAGTGATAATATTAACCTAATACCACATTTAATGTTTCCACCGCGTGGGAATCAATTGTTATAACAGGTCGTGTTCACGGTGTAAGGTACATATTCACTTATAAATTCGTAGAAACATTAACCCCATGGTCCCCATGTGACAGTGTTCATGGAAACAAAATTAATTATATATTTTTTTTATTAAAACTGAAGATTTAATAAACCCTTCCGTCAATTACCTGTTGCTGCTGTTGATGATACTGAGCCACGAGCCTGATGCCGCTCATTTCCAGAGACCGAGGGTCTAACGACCTACTGCGCGGCTTCTCCGAATGAAACACATCCTCGTCTCTTTTGCCCTTTTTCCACCTGAAGTAGTTCGCCATAACGGCCTCTGAACAATAGCCACACTGACACTAATACATTTTAAGAGGTGTCGTATTACGAATGCCGGCAGAGCTGCGCATCCTCGTTAGCACGGCGAGGTTAGACCGCGGAGGCATCTCTGAAAGTACTGAGAGATAACGTAGTTGTCACGAGACGTCGTTATTGTTATGCAACTCGACGGTGTATAAGCGGCCGATAGCTGATGGTGCTACTTGCTCGATTCCGGTGCGGAAGCGGGAAGACGTCGCGGGAGATACGCAATACCACCAATACCTATGTGTTGATTATAAAACCTATCTATTCGACACATCATTTCTTGATTGGTTGTTTGTCAACGAAATCGTGTCCAGTCAATTACTGCAACGCTATTTTCAGTATGCATAATACATAAGAACGTAACGTTATATTTTCCGTAATTTAACCTCGATTTATCATAAGCGATTACAGTGTCTCAGTGGACCGCACGGTGTTTGTTTCTCTAAATTAACGTGTTTTATCTCACTCAGTGCGCTCTGCGTACTTATTGTGAATCAAGGAGACGGTAAATATTTAGTTCCTCTTCTTATTGTATTTACACTGGTTTATAATACGGATGGATACTTCTATTAAAACTAGTGACGCTCAAACAATTGATTCGTTAAATTTGTATACTTAAAGCCTACTATTAATTCGCCTTCTTTACAAAGCTTATGATATTAAGAATATTTTATATAATTTGGGAATAACATAATAAACAGTCGGGTTTATTGGTGAGTCGTAAAAAAAAACAAACGAGGAAAGTTTCGTGTTTAGAATTTTCTGATTGCATTTTACAATACGTCCATAAGTCTTATTGGGAATACATTTCAAACAAATACGTCTAATACTGGCATACAAGCCAATTGTCATTAGCGTAACCTTAGGGCACAATGTTGACGCAACTTTAATGCATAACTGTCGTTATAGATGACTAACGTGCTTGTTTGCGTTAATTGGTGGCAAATAAATCGATTCCTTTCTATTAATCTAGTAAATATATCGGTTGTAGTTGTTATAAAATTATTGGTTTGAGGGTAAATTTATTTAGCTCTGTCATACCACAGCAGGAGATTTAAAACAATAGATAATATATTTTATGACTTTTAAACCGAAACAACTGCTTAATAACTAAATAATAAATATGTTGGGAAATTATTTACACTCAGTAAACTGATCCCAAAAAAAACAGAGCTTGTACTATGGAAAACAGATAACTGATATACAAATTTCGCTAAATACATTTTTTTCTTCTAAATTCATACTAATTTTAATACTAGCTGACCCGGGAAATGTTGTTTTGCTATAATGACTTTATTATAAACTATACTCGTATACGAAAATGTATCGTACTACAATTATTATATTCGATTACCATCTGGCAGATCTGTGGAAGGAACAGAATACTATAAAAATCGCGATTAAAAACAGGGGTTGATCGTAGAAGGGTGAAAATTGTATGTATTTTTCAATGCTAAATATTAATAATAATTAAATATTTGGTCAAAAAAATAAAAGTATCATATTTAGGGGTATGAAAAATAGATGTTGGCAGATTCTCAGACCTACCCGATATGCACACAAAATTTCATACAAATCGGTTGAACCGTTCGGAGGAGTTTGGCAACAAACACCGCGACACGAGAATTTTATATATTAGAGAGATATACCAAGACACAGAACAAACAAACTTATGCAGACGAATGTTTGTAGCTTCAGTAACTTTAAATTTGACCTTCATAAGTGCCCTTCGAGGGCCTAAACTGAATAAATGGTTTTGAATTTTGATGGGTGACAATCAGACCCATGATGAGTAGTGAGGGTCCCTGACAATCAAGCCAACTGGCCCGTCAGAACGCATTGACCAGTTAAATCGGATATGCATCATTATTTCATCCATCAAACGCAGGAAAACGTCGTCCAAGAGGTTTTTTTTTCAGTCATGAAGATACGGCTACAAATATTACATTCTAGAGTACTTATTCTATGTACGTGAATTACAGTATGCATAAAACATTTAAGCCTTTGTTATTGAAAGCGTTTGTGCTACATCGTCGGAACAATACAATATTATAAATAGCCCTATCAGATGGTGTTCTAAAGATTCCTAAGAGGAAACATAAACGAGGAAGTACAATATATCAATCACTAACAATTATCTTCTAAAAATCACGCGGTGAAGATTATTCTACATTCAAACCGTTCCAAAAATTACAAAAGATGCGTGATAAATTGAGACATGGAGTCCGGAGGGGAAACGCTCGTAAACACCGATCCAGTTGTCATTATTGGTTTATTTTTTTCGATACTGAAACATATCAGGAATGTAATTGTGTAAAAAATGCTCAAGTGCTACTCGAACCGTGCATACTGTTACATGCGAATAACATCTGTGTAGACTTAAATTTACATGACAAAGTCACTGCTGAGGCTAAATCTGATAAGGATCGTTTTGATAAACTCGACGGGTTCTAGCTCGTGAACTAGCCGTGACAGTTGTCGTTGTAAATGTCTTTAGTGTAGTGCTGTCAATATATATATATTTATATATATTTTTGCAATAATCTTTTTGCTGTGAAGTTGAGACGACGCACAATCGCAAATATAGACAAATTCCATGCTACAATCATGAAGTTTCCTATTCCAAAAAATTGGCCCCCAACTTATAAAAAAAAATAATGTTCTTCGCTATATTACACACAACTACTTATAAATAAATATTAAGAAAATTGGGCTACGTGTACTAATACCCCTAGAAATCCTTAGCTCAAAGACTATTTCAAATTGAGTATGATTTGATATGTTGTTCATAAATAAATCATAGAATCAGGAATATAAAGTTTGGTTATCTTACGTTTTCTTTAGAACATCAATTCTCAAAAGTGACATATCAAACTAAGAATGAAACGGATGTTGCAGAACGGAACAAATATCAAGAAAAATGTTATTAATAGATGTAAATGTCCTCTCCACTACCTCTGAATGAACGATAATGTATGTCTGTTTGCGACGTGTCGTGGGCCCGTGTCTCGGTAAGAAAGATGTACTACATCTATGTGGGTATTATCCGTTCACCATGTGTAGATTTTCACCTAAATATTTTTATAGGAGGGCTTTGAAATTGCGATCCAAAAACTTTTAGTGTGACGAAAAATTTATGAATGATAATATAATATATGCTATTCAAAAGGAAGGATCGAATTCGAAATGAAGTCATCCGTCAGAGAACCAAACTTATCAACATAGCTCAAAGGATTAGCAAGCTGAAGTGGCAGTGGGCTGGTCACATCTGCCGTAGAACCGATAACCGTTGGGATAGACGTGTTCTAGAGTGGAGACCGCGGCTCGGTAAACGTAGTGTAGGGCGCCCTCATGCTAGATGGAGCGATGACATACGCAAGCTGGCTGGCAGCGGTTAGAAACAAAGAGCTGAAGATCGAGCTCAGTGGCGTTCCATAGGTGAGACCTATGTTCAGCTGTGGACGGAGATAGGCTGATGATGATGATTCAAAAGTGATAGATGAATAATTTAAATGTATCCATTGAATACAAAAGTTTCACTTCTATCGTGAGTCTTTACGACACAGTCTGTTGTATTAATGTTTCCAAAGATCATTTTGAATTAACAACTACATTTTTCGCCGCCCGATGACGAGCAGTAATTTTTTTTTCATGATTCCTCTATCAAACCGTCGTGACAAGGGTTGACTGCGTCATGATATAATTGTGCGAAGCTAACATGAGTGACAGACTTCAGCCAGTTCAGCAACAAGACGCTGGCGATTATATATATTTTTTTTATTATCGTTCAAACAATATATTGGTATAAGAATATGTATTACCTTAGTGAGTCTCAAGCCAGATTAATCTTAATACCCTTTCTAGATATCATTGAATATATGGCATTAACTTTGACAAGCCGTCAAGATCTCTCATACATTTGTACGATCTCGTCACTGGATCCAATCAAACAGCTAGGTCAGTCGTCCTTAGACAGTTGATTCCATGACTGGTGGCTAGTGGCCAAGTGAAGCCACTTATATCAGTGACTAGACGCGGCCACTTGTGGCTAATGAACGTCTCATCTTACCCCATGTTATAACATCGTATCATCAGCTGTAGCAACTACTATATCTAATCCGCTAGTAATTGTTGTATATCCTACTAATTTTATTGTTAATGCGAAAATTTGTATGTATGGATGTTTGTTACTCTTTCACGCAAAAACTACCGAACGGATTTGGATGAAACTAGGCACATAGATAGACCATGGCCCTGGAATAACATAGAGGATACTTTTTATACCGGGAAAATGTCACACACCTCGGGAACGCGGGTGAAACCGGGGGGGACAGCTAGTTATTTAGACTTTTTAGACTTTCGTGCAGGCAGAAGTGTAAACATGGAACGTTGTGCATTTTTACCGTCTTACGAATTTTCGATCAGGTCACGTGTCCTAACGCGAGTTTAACATTTTATACCCATCCCAAGAAAAGTGATCAACGCCGCTAACGAAATTCTCACTTCAAAAATCGTGTGAAAAATCAGTCAATATAGTATGCTTATACATAATTTTACGGTTGTTATATTAAGTAGTATTTTATACTTTACGAATATATCTAATATTATTCCCTGGACACGAATATATTATCGCTATTGTAAGCGTATCGTCATCGAATCGAGTGCGCCAAAAACCAATGCAATGTGAAATTGATGTAAAATTTTCCATACAGGCGGTAGCCTGTATAGAAATCATCGTGTAGAGTGTGCCAAAAAGGTGTTTTTGATTTTTGACGATGACGCCACGCTTTCGATAAATGTTCATGCTTAAACCTCTGTTCTCAGCATACGCATTAAGTTTTTTTGTTTTCTGCATTCTCCCGGTGGCATTTCAACATACCAGAAAATCATTCATATCGCATAAATGGTACAAGAACGCATATAAAGCTAACAAATAGACATCATTCTTGTATATATAGCTAACATTAAGTAGGATAATAAAATAAATATTATCTTATACCGTACTATTTAACCGGTGTTCCAGAAAAAGCAAATATTATTTTAATTTGACGCACTAGTAGGTTCGGTGGTTAGACACCGCCACGGCCACATATCGTGGGTTCCCTTCCCACCCAGGACAAACATTTGTGAGCTTGAATATGTGTGTTTGTTCTGTGTCTAAGTGTAAATATCTATATAAGAATGTACTATCTCACAGCAGACTTTGATTTAGCCGGCAGATGGCGCAATGAACTGAAAGTAACTAGTAATATAGCGCCATCTACAGGATGGCAGATCCAAACAATCATTTATACAAAAATAAGATTGGTTCTGGAGAACAGTGCCACCTACCGGTCCTTTTTGTAAATCTAAACCAGGAACCCACTCAAACAAACAAAAACATCCAACCGTTTAGGAATTCAGTGACATACACAAGAACCTTCTGTTCGCATATCATATATTATATATATAAAGATGTAAAAAAAAATAAGGTATATGTAGAATATCAGTTTTCTAAATCCGTAGCAAGCACTGTTCAGTTCCGGATAAGATGAAGATTTTTTGCGTGAAAGAGTAACAAACATACATACATACAAACTTTCGCATTTATAATATTAGTAAGATATTAAAAATATATACTTCTGTTATTCCTCTCATGATGTAATGATGTCGTGTCAACAAGGAAAACTACAAGTATTTTTAATAAAGGTCATTCTAAATACAATAGTGACGAACAAAGAGATGTGGTCAACACATTGTCTGTCTGTTCAATGTTTTCTCTTATAGTTAAAGTTAAATTACTCCTTAAGTTTGTAAGTAACAAAAGGAATGATTATTGTTTAGGCTGCACGTTAACATTTAACAGGTTACTTGGATATTTTCGAGCGAAAAACAGAACTGAATCTTGACAATAGCTACCGGGTCCAAATAGCTATAAACTATCAAGGCTATCAGTGATAAGTGCAAAAAATACATCAAAATCTGTCAAGCCGTTTTGGATAAGAATTACATCTATACTTACTAACTAATATTATTAAAATGTATGTTTGGATGTAATAGGTCATAATCTCCAAATCTGTCTAGCCATCAGAATTCAATAATTCTTTCGGCAACACAGTACTATAAAAACAAAATAAGTGATATACTACATCATAACCTTACATACAACTTTTTAATTTATGTATTAGTCTCTTAATGAAAGGATATTAAAACCTAATCACCAAAACAAGACGTGGTGAAGGTTACACATATTTAAATATTTATTTTTATTATAAATTAATAATATTTTCCGTGGGGAAATGAAACCCACAACATTTGTTAAAGTTAGAATATCTTACTCCCAAATAGTGACCGTAGACCCTTGCACCTTTAAAAGCATTTTAGAAATGTTGTGTGTTACTCACTGCTTTTCGCCTCTCAGCCGTCTCTGCCGGCACGCCCTGTCCAGGCATGGAAGACCTGCCGCGGAATATGTCCATAACCTTAGCCATCGCACTAGGTCGCCTATTCGTTGCTGCTGTCACCGTGTGGTAGTACTGCAACAAACATCATTTTATTAACCAGGGCCTCATTTTAGTTCGAAACATTTTCAATAGATGGCGCTAATATAAATTGCTGCTTTTATTTGTTAGGTTAGTAAAGCGATTGCAGCGCATGCCATGGTAGAAATCCGCAACAATTTGGAAACGTCTAAAGAAACAGAACTACATTGAGATTTCCTATAATTTGTTTGTTTTTCTGATGCTTGAATGGTTGTAAGTGTACATGTACAAGTACATGGGTCGGTCGTTGTACTTGCTGAGTGTAGTGCTATTCATCATCGTCAGGCTTCTCATGTAGTTAATGAAATAACTAAATCTAACGCATACTACTAAATTAAGTGTTTCATTAAGTAGGTTTAAGGTTATAAAACTAAATACGTTTAAACTTGTTTGTATAGGGTGTTAATATCACCGACGTTTGACGAATGATGTGGGCTCGTAATAAATAGCTTATATTTCATAGCTCTTTGTCATAGCTCTTTGTCATAGCTCTTTGTCATAGCTCTTTGTCATAGCTCTTTGTCATAGCTCTTTGTCATAGCTTGCATGTTGTGCTAAAACTAATGTATTTCTTTGTAACAAAGTTTGAGGTTGAAAACATATACTTATGCTAACACAACATGTTTCTATAATAATATTCTATTATCTATGTGATGTTTTTTTTTAGAAATACCTCTGAAAATACTATTTTTCGTTTTGCTATGTATATAATTACTTTATTTATAACAATACTTGTGTCATTATTTGACATAATCCGAAATAGACGTGCTAGGGGGCGCCACTGTCGTGCTTATAGTCAATACTAAGACTACGTTGAATAAACAATGTTTAAATTAAAATTACCAGCCAGTCTCCGTGTATTTTAGCTATAGAAAATTTTACCTTAAACGTAGTATAGATAACGTACAGAATAAGAAACTGATGTAGACATTGGTAGATTTTATCTACAGCCTAACGAAAAAATATATGTCACAACTAATATAAAGCCTTACGCCACTACGATCAGCGTCTTCCTCTTAGAAATTACGGAATGAAACAGTAAAGATGATGTAAGCCCAGCCCTAACCTTAGCGACATATGCCCGGTTCTTATTTTCAACCGCTTTCTATGATGATTTGTTATTTCACAGTTTTAATGTTAAATATGATGTACATATGTAACATCATCAGCCTATCTCCGTCCACTGCTGGGTATAGACCTCACCTGTGGCACGCCACTGAGCTCGACCTTTAGCTCTTTGTTTCCAACCGCTACCAGCCAGTTAGCGTATATCATCGCTCCATCTAGCTAGAGGGCACCCTACACTACGTTTGTACATATGTATGTCGAATTACAATTAGAAATAAGGATGTGGATAAATTCCAAATCTTGGTGATGATAAGGCTTGTGAATATAGATAAAGTAGCTTCTTTGCCGCTTAGTATAGTTTAATATTGTATTATATTTCATATATGATACTCAGAAATTTTCCCTTTTTCATTTGATATGCAAAAATATAGTTTGCATTCCCAAATTTTTTAGAAGATTGTTTGGAACTTGTTTGTATAAATTGTAGCCCAAACTATAATGACGTATCCATTGACACCTGATTCATAAAAACTACGTGTGTGTTTACTTATGTACGCACGTAAGAAGTTATACCCGAAATTATAGGTGCGAAAAACTGGTCTAAAAGCATTTTGTTCTATTCAGCAGAAAATTGTAGGGTCCAAACTATTTGCACCTGTCAGTAGCAACGAATAACAATTTTTGGCGTTGTTAAGTTATTATTGACAATAACATAATTACTCACTCATTGACACTGACAGTTGCGATTTGTGCGATGTTCCGGAGAGAGCGTTATCAGCTAACTTTATCCGTGAGAATTTTGTGTTACACTGATCTTAAAATTTCACTCTTATCATTTTTTCATAACGCGCCTAAAGAAGTATAACTTCAAAAATGGTTAAATTGCTTAAGCGCTACGGTGGAACATACTTACATACACACATATATAATTACTTACATATCAAATCATATCCCTTCCTTTTTAGCTTAGCCTTATAAAGGTTATATACGTATTATAAAGTGATGGGTGACATGCAGAGATGTGCCAGTTCGTTAAAATTGTACATCCGCGGATAGGGATACCGAGCATTGGTACATCCGCGAATAAGGATACGGATCTCAACTTACGTACAGTAGACGTCGGTAAGTGTCCTTGAACCTATAGTTTATACTTTCTGTTAGTAACGCAATGTGATTTCACTTGCACAGTGCCTGTTTTTCATTATAGTTTATATTAACACGGGATATCGTAGATTACGTTAGTGTGTGTAGAGTTATGAGTAAATTTAATACTGAAAAATATGTCATTTTAAATAAGATTCCAAGTTTTTTGTATTGAATGCTACCTTTCTTTAAGATCTCTTATACCTAATGAAATTCATCATGATAAAATTGATTGAAAATGATAAAATAATTACTTAAGTAACGGGTACGGATAAGTATAGATATTTTTCCATCGAATATCCGCAGATACGGATTCGGCTATCCGACCCATCACCAGTTTCATAAAATATTTGATTGAAACTACAATACAACAGTAGTGTACACACATAATATCTTTATATGTATGTACTAAATGGCCTTTCATGATGTTTATTTTTAACTTATTTGATAAAACCATTTTTATTATATTTTATTACTTGGATGTGAAACTGGTGATGGTATAGTTTGCCAGTTTATACCAGAGACAATTACACTAATCGAATTAAAATTATACGAAAAATATTATTAGAAAACGTAGACAAGTTTGTCTAAAGACAGTCACCTGTCAACCATTAAGTGAACATAATTAACTTTTGTTCTAATTCTTTCATTCTTTTTGTTATATTATGTTTTATTCTATACCTTCTGAGTTACAGATTAATGCAAGGGTGCGGTGTGAATGCGTATTAAAAGTGATGTTACATAGAAGGCATAATTGGATTACATTAATAATTGTAACATTGGTTTTAGGTCTCGAGTGCTAAGAGGGCATCCATTAATAACGTGAGGCTATTTCGGAGATATTTCGTCCCCTCTCCCTTTCTCACGTGAGATTTGTTACTGGTACTTTATACCTACTATAATATGCATTATAATACCAATTTTTAAGTAATGACCGATATGCGGAGAAATGTAGTATCTACTCAGTCGTTGTCAAAGAAGATGTTTGTTATTGTGTAAATGCAACTAACAACCGAGAAAACAGCGCTGTTTTTAACTTAAAACATCTGAAAAAGGTGTTTAGTGACACTAACCACCACAACGAAGAATAACTCAGTTTTCTCGTAATTATACACTGTGTTTGCGAATTAAAAAAATTCGTGATATTTACTGAGATATTTAGTTCGACCAACTCCCCCTTCCCCTAAATGCTTCACATAATTAATAGACGCCACCTAACCTTCGGCTATATCATCATTTCCCTAGGTGCTAATATCAAGTATTGTTCACGATCTGTCAAGTTACCTTCGTGTCGCTACCCGGGTGCCTATGAGCAGACCCATCCTTCGCTTTCACGACCGGAGTTCTTGGAGCCGGCTCGGCTTCGGGTTTCACTGGTTCGGTCTTTGGTGTCTCTTTGGTGGTCGAAGTAGATTTCGTAATGTTCTGTAAAAGAAAACGTACGACTTTAGTAAGAATATGACAGACAGGATTATAAATAATAATAAATATCCTGGGACATTCTTTTACACACGGCCATCTGATCCCAATCTAAGCAGAGCTTGTGCTATGGAAACCAGATAACTGATATACATACACTACTTTTTTTCTAAATACATACATATATATATACATATTTACACTCAGACAGAACAAACAGACATGTTCATGCACACAAATATTTGTCCTGAGTGGGAATCGAACTCTCGACCTTCGACTTGGCACAGGGTCGCTAACCACCAAGCCAATTGGCCTGTCTATAGATAGCTCATTCGAAGTAAGGTAATTTTCTGACGAAATGATAACGTCCTGCAGTTTCAAACGCGTTCCCGGGGATCTAATGTATCTCACTTGTGTTGTTTTATATCGGTGAAACGATTTTTTAAACTAGATGAGTAAATTTGGAGATTACTCTTACCAATTAATCCAATTCTCAGGATTTTGGGATCGGCGCAAAACATTTGCTGTCTGTCCATTTAATGCATTACATATAACACGAGATATTGGCAGTGTATTTCCACTAGCCTACCTTTGAACCTTCTTTAGAAATGGTTCTATTAATCACTTGCTGCACGATGCAAAGTGCACGTGGACATTGGTATACTCTTTAATTGCCGATAACTCCTTAGAGTTCGGTCGGGTGGCAGTACAAAACTTAGTTTAATGTGAAAAGATTAAAAAATTGTAATAAAAATGTAATATGACCAAACAGGAGTACCTAGTATGCTTTTCCTGTACGATTCTTTGCAACACAAAATCACACTCACACACACAAACACACTGGATAACGTGACACAATCACGATAGCATGGCTCTTACAATACATAGGTATAATTACTTCCCTATTGGAGTTATGGAACAATAGATTATCCCCATCGTACACCAAACAATAGGGTACCGGACTGCCTTGTCAAATCAGTTACTTTTTATCATCTGTCAAAACGCAAATTTTGTATGCAAAATGTAATGAGTACGAAAATATGACGTCATCAATTTTCATACTCAATCTCTTTTTTTATTAATATAAAATTTGCTATAATCGCAAAATTAAAATCGAAGGAAATTTATAGAGGTGCTTTGAGACAATCTTTTTGATGAATAATAATACTTGTTTGCGCCGAAGGTATTCGGTGCTTATTTTTTTTTCTTTCTAATTATTAATATAAAAGTAGGTACTCTTTTCGAATCAAATTATTTTCCCTGCACGACTACAAACTTTAGTACTGGACCACCGTCGGTTGCGCCCCGTCGCGTGTGCTCTGTTCTACTCAGGAGTTACGCCACCGCTTTTCTGGAGCCAGTGCATCATCAGTTCCGTCCACTCTTATATCAAAGGACCGCAGACAATCGACCCCTCGTACAAAGGAAGAACGCGCCAGGTCGGCTCCAACACCGAGGTGAGTGGTTGTGCAGCCTTTCCATACCTAGGGTTAGATTTGTCCTCCCGCTAATTTCAAATATATTACCTATGGTGACACAGTTGACCAATATAATATCCACGCGTCAACAATACTTAATTTAATTAATACAGCCCGCTACCCTATTGAAGGCGTTCGGCATCGTGGCGAAGGTTCGATGCAGGAAAATATGGTGAGGAAACCACAGCGGGTATTATTGGTACCCAACTGACTGGTACCACATTTATTTAGAAAATCTTAAGCACGTATCAGTGCATTAACGCACCTACACTTGTTCATGCGTACTAGCATCGGCCACTATATCAATTGTTCATTAAAACCATATAATGAAAAATTACCTGAACGGCAGCTTTGACTTGCTGCATGATGGATGGCTGCTTCTTGGCTTCACCACGCGGTCGGGACTTGAATATATCGAAGAGCGCCGGCCTCCGGCTCACCCCGGATGTTCCTGAAAGATTCAAAACCAAAATCTGATTAAGAAAGAGACTTTCAGAAAACCACTAATACACAATTACTTTCCGTAGCATATATTGCAGTCAATGAACCTTAGTCCATTAAGATTACCCCATCCACAAAATAATCCTGATAATCAATTAAGGTATCGAGCAACCTGGCTGTCCAGGGATTATAGCACTTGTGAATCCCTGCAAGGACCGTTGTTTTATTTGGACTCTTATGGATGTATTTTGGAATATAGCATATTTTAAACAGGGATCAATATCATATTTTCGAATTCAATTTGAAAATATGCTGTCTAGACGGTTATACTCAAAGCAGTATCGTATATCGCTTATATCCTTTATTGTCTGAATAAAATAATTTTATTTAATTTATATAGAAATAGGTATTAACTAGACTGTTGAAAAATTTTGTAAAATTACAAACGTTTTCCGATGCAAAGTATGAGCAAAATTAGAAATCAGTGTGTGGCAAACACAATATACAATTCGAGTAATTTACCAAAACATGTGAGGAAATCTACTAAAAGTTGAGTTTTAGTTTTAGAGACTTTATGTATTAATTCTAGACATATTGTTATACCAAATACCAATATTACCAAACGGTGGGTCAGTATTCAATATTCTATTAAAAAAAGTAGAATTACAAAAAATATCTTGTGATTTTTCAAAACGTTGGACTACATCGTAAATAAATCATAAATTTTCAAAACTGAATTGTATTTTCACTTTATTCTTGTGCGTAAAAACTTCCAACTTCTTCAGTTATTAACTTCTTTTTAAGAATTTTTTTGCAGTGTACCATTTCTACCATATTTTTGAGCCAAATTAATACAAACGAACGCCATAATGTACGAAAAGAAAGCCCTGCTCGTTACTGCTATCCTTTCTGTAAGTAACTAGGCCTCGCAGCTCTTCAGAATTGTTAATAAGAAATCAAACCATTAAAACCTTTCTAGTAAACACAGTTCTAATTCTGAAAAAACGATGGGTTTGGTGTGTTTATTTAATGACCACTTTTAGCCATGAAAGCATACTAGTGCCCACGGTCGGTCATTCCAGGAAATCTTTGCATATAGTGGTATAACAAACACGACATGTGAGAATATTAAATAGATAAACCAAATTGAATTTAATGAATAGATTTTTCCCAGAAATTATTGTGTCGGATACTTCATTCGCGGACCTAATTGGGCGTTTCATTTCAGCTTTTGAATGATAATGCACATACACGAGTGTCAGATTCGTTACAAACACACATACTGGAGCTATGGTATTATTAATATCTACCATGGCTTGTTCGACAGACTAAAATCCTGTTGAGCGCGCATATAGAGCAATAGGATATTGAACAGAGTTCTACCAAGGACTATCCACCTGCTACGGGCGTGATCGGGCCATCCCAAAAGTGATATTGATATAATCATATTGAGCATGGCGAATTTAAGCGATTATGTAATGCATTCATCGAATCACTTAAATGTTCATGTCAACATCAACAAATAAAAAAATCTTAATAACTTAGCAGTACTTATAAATGCAAAAACAATCAACCTTGACAATTTCACCTTGTAAATTTTGTTTGGTATTCCAATTGTATATTAGGACCATAAGAGTATGCAGGGGGTTTCGGGGGTGTTAAATCGACCTAGCTAGGATTCATTTTCAGAAAATGTCGTTTAAACCGTGCTTTTAGACAATGCAAACTGGTACAATGTCATTAGAAGGTAAGGTTTTCAAGTTACAACTTTTATGAGAAATACTGTTATCGGGAGCCCTTTATTATCGCATCTAATTCGTATCTAGGTATATATGACAATGCTTTAGAAAAGAGAATACGGTAGAAGTCACGTTAGTAAAGAAATCCCGAGCAATGCTCGGCCATCCAGGTACTTATTTATAAACACCATAATTGCTAGACACTTCAGTTATGTGTATATTTCCTATAGATCTAGGACCTATATAAAAATAGGCAAAACAGTTAAGTACCATTGTCTCTTCTTTTTGTGAATCGATAAATAAAATAAATATCCCGGGACATTCTTTTACACACGGCCATCTGGTCCCAAACTAAGCAGAGCTTGTACTATGGAAACCAGATAACTGATATACTACTTTTTTTTCTAAATACATACTTATATAGATATTTACACCCAGACACAGAACAAACAGACATATTCATGCACACAAATGTTTGTCCTAGGTGGGAATCGAACCCGCGACCTTAGGTTTGGCAGTCAGAGCATTAACCACCAAGCCAACTGGCCTGTCGTCGCCAAATGGTTTTTGTACATAAATGTACATATTTCAAATTCTTAATAATGATGGTTTAAATTCGACCAACATGAACACTGCTTTTTAAATATATAAAAAGGAAGACAAAACAGTTAGGTACCATCTTCTCTACTATTTTGATTACTTAATAATTTTCTTCTTTTTTTGCTAAGTAGCTATTGACAAACTATAGTGTTATCAATAACTTTTTATTAACATGCATATTCAAATATGTTTTCCTCAAATACTCAGTAAAGATAATAGTCGAATTAAGAACTAGTCGATTATTATTATGATGAAATGACATACCATGTATAGTTTGCTGATACATCTGCTCAGTTGATCCTTCATCGGAGCCTCGTCGTTTGCGCTCCCCAACCGACTGCGTGCTGCGCGTGATAGCGTCAAGACGAACATCTGGAATATAGTAAAATAATACTTATATCTGCAAAAAATATTTTTTTGTTATTAGGGAATAATGTAACCAAATTCTATGTTCTCTTATCAATCCTATCCTATTATTATAAATGCGAAAGTTTGTATATATGGATCTTTGTTACTGTTTCACTGTCTATACGGATTTGGATGAAACTTAGCACGTATATAGAAAATATCCTGGAATAATACAAAGGATATTTTTTGAGCCGGGAAAATGTTACATCCCTCGGGAACGCGGATAACACCGCGGAGGACAGCTAGTATAGTACTATAATAAAGCGATAGGACCATCGTGGCAGTACCTACAATAAAAATATTTGCCAAAAACTGTCTTATTCTAACAACTTCTATTGGAGTTTTAAAAGGAAATTTCAACGTAGTTTTAGATTTTATTTCAATTATACCTTAATTCAATGTTATCAAACGTACAAAATCGCGAGCAAAGCTAATAATATACAAAATGCCTGTCGATTTGAAAGCAATCGGATAAAGCTATTTTTATTCGTAATCATCGTCCGGACTAAATAAATATTCATCTCATCGATCGATCTCGATTCATACCTGTGTGAAATATCCATCAAAAGAACTTAAATCGATCATGCAATTTTCGATTAAAATCGAATATTATATTTGGCCATTAGTCATCATCCTCACATACAGCTCATACCTATTCGCAGGCACAAGGCCGCAGTGCGAGGGCCCAATGCGGATTCTTAAAGCATGCCGAATTCACAAAGATGTGTTCCATTCAGAAATAACTGAGTAGGTAATGGAGGAAATTTCCTATATTAAAATAATTTGATACTAGCTTCCGACCCGCGGGTGAACCCCGCAATGTATTGGGATTAAACATATCTGTGACCCACATCAAGGCATAGACATGCGTGTGAAATCTTATTAAGATCAACTGTTCCGTTAACGAGTGAACAGATAACAACCACACAAACCCACTTCGGCATTTATAATATTAGTTGGGTTATAATCTAAACAAGCAGGCCTTGTAGGACTGGGCGAGTACTACGATAAATGTTATTTATCTGTGCTATGCATAAATAAAGATCCTGTTTACAATCATTTCCAATAATATATTCAAAACATAGATTATTCACTATGCAAGTGCCAGCCAAACGTTAAAGCTAGATACAAAGTACCTATGTAAAGAATCAACTGTTTTTTTCACAACGATTGCATATCTATGTCAGAAAGAGCAAACCGCCGCGGTCAAGCGGTATTATTACAATGGTTTCCACTGCACGCTGAACATTAAATAAAATTGTATTCGCTTATATTTATGACTCGTGTCACATGCTCTTTAAAACAATCACAAAAATCATATACGTATACTGACGTACATAGTGTACTTACATAATGCGAAAATGTTCGAGCATTTTTGTCTAAGGGAAATGTTTGCCAATATGTTTTTCTATTGTTTATTTTGGCCAGGTTTACTCGTTCCTATTCATATTTTACTTAAATATTTAAGAGAAAGCCAAAATTTCTTAAATTATATACAAAACTCAACAATTGATTGCCTCAGGGCCGATTTCTCAATTGATGGATACCGGGTTGTATTGACAAATCAACATTTATCAAAAGATTCAATTAACTTATTATGGAAACTCATCAATGGAGTTATATTATCTTTTTTTGCTTTTATAGCATCCTTTATCAATATTATAAGAATAATAAAACCAAATATGCATAGAACTTTTCGTTTGGCAGTGTTTGCAATGTCTGTCTTGTTGTAATAAGATAAAATTGTAATGACCAACATTCGCGGATTCTTATTTTAGAAAATACAACTGCCTAGCTGAATTTCTCGACTAAAAATATAACTTTACCAATTCATTCAGATTCTGTGTACCCGATAAACATTGAGAGCAACAAAACAAATTAGTGTCGAGTCGTAATGGAGCTGTTGTAATGAAGTGCGCATAGAAACGTTATGCATAATGCAAAACACGCGTCGCCTGCGCATCGAGTCTTCGTCAATCACAACGCATTGCAGGAAAATAAAATTAATTCTGCTTATACCTTGGAACTATTCTCAACGTAGGTGTACTAAAACATTTCTATCAGTTGTTATCATTATTTACCGAGTGGCATAGAAATAGATAACGTCTATATTATAATGACTTCCTTATCAACACTAAACTCAAACCACGCTGACCACCATATATCAGATACAATTAAATCAAGGCCAGTAAACGCTGAATAGGTTTCTAAAATATTTCTTTGTAGAAATTATGAAAATTTTAACTAGAAATATTTATAATTACTAACGAGGTTGTAAGAGAGGAGAAGTGAACAACAGATCTAAACGAATTCTGGGGTAATTCCTGGCGCTTGGCTATGACCGAATTCTCCAAGAAAATGTGGAAATCTGAGGCCAAAACCGTCAAGTTCTCTAAGTAAAAGAAGATTTTTAGGTATATGTCTTACCAGCTGCTACAGTTTTAGAACATTAAGAACTGATACTATCAAATACATTTAACACATAAAATACAGTTCACCTAACAATAAATAGCCGTGACATTCGGTTATTTTCTTAGTAAATGATAAGAAAACTAAAAAGAGTCTAGGTATGGCCCTTAGCCTCTTAACACATGACGATTGGCTAACCGCCAAGTCGAGCGAGACTAAAGTGTGTCGGCGCACGCTGGCAAACATTGTAGGGATCTAATAGACTCTCCACCGATAATAAATCTATATTTACAAGCTGAGAATCATACAACTTTGGGTTTATTAGGCTAAACATCTGAGGTTACCAAGAACCAGCTATTTACACTTCTAGTCCAATGTTACAGCAGCTATATTGGAAAGCCGTTCTCGGTTCTTTCTTGGTTTCGCATACATGCCACCTTGGGCCACCGTCGAGATATTGGTCAAATACAAGCCTACCTTAACATATTCTGACAAAATGTATTATTAGAGCTGGACCTATGGCACTAGCCGAATATATAAGTATGTCACCGTAGATATCAGAGAATAGTAGTAATGGGGCGACCAACAAATAATTAGATTTGCTTACCACGTTTCTGTCGCTTTTCATCGCTGCTCCGACGCACTTCCTTTATATCTTTACGAACTGGTGCTTTCTTCACAAGCACGGTTTCCTTGTGAGCTGTTTGCGAATCCCAAGTTCCGGAACGTGCTCGTACTTGATCGAGTTTTACATCAACTTTAACCGAATTCTTATCTGTTACTTTTGCAACAGAATCGGAGCTGACCGGTGGGAGCTCTTCTTTAGAAGGTAGCTGAAATATATAAAAATAATATAATATTCATTTAATTTAATGGGTTAAGAGTGTAAGAACTTGTCACCATTTTAAAACTCACTTTTTTCTCCTCGACACGCTTCACCCAGATGTCTTCGGAGCTCGTCGGCAGTCCATCAACAGTAGATCTGATTTCAATTAAACTACTATCAAAATATTTTTTATCACGATGGAGATTCTGTCCTGCGAAAATTGTCCGAATGTTCGGACGAAGCTCTTCAGCACCTTTTGTCCCAAAATGAACTGTATGTGCATTATGAACATGAGAACGTAACGCTCGCTCAACGTGCGTCGTAGGAGGCGGCGCGAGTGGCTCCGTGGTTGTCACGAGAAATTTGTGTCGTGCGCCCATAATCGTCCGCTTTGAACTTTCTTGCTCGTCCTTATTTTCTTCCGGGCCACCAGATTTAGGTTCATCATTCAGATCACTCTGTTCATCGTTACCGTTAGCGATAAATCGTTCTCTAGCTAAAGTTCCGATACTGCCCTGTGACGCCACTTCCGAGCAAGTCTCCGACGATATTGTCGACGGTGGCGGAACACTCTCTTTTTTCTCATCATCTTCGTCTTCTTCGCGACATTGCGATAGTCGACGACGTTCCGGAAATGGAAACGGTGAATTTGAACATGAATTGCGACTTGAAAGGTTATTACAGTGATTCATAAAGTAGTGTTGAAAGAAGTTGTCTGTTTCTGGTGTGTCATTATTGTCGCCCTGTATTATGTCTTTGAGAGCGGCTAGTGATGTAATAGTGTTGTAATTGATCGCATTTACTAAATCTTCGTCAGTGTCTGTGGAGCTTCCGGAACCGGTGTCAGTGGTCTCCTTCTCCGACAACATAGTCTCTGCAAGCTTGCTCATCTGCCGACAAACTTCATCTAACGTAATATCCGTGTCTCGCGAAACCATTTCTTTCTTCTTTTCATTTTTACGTCCATTCTTCTTAACTTTAACATTGGAGGTTGTTTTTGTTTCGTTATCCATCGAACAGCATGTGCCTTTATTGCTTAAGCCAAAACTAATGTTTTAAAGCGGCAAATATGATAAGGCACTAAGTTACTTTTACACAGTTATTTATCACATAAAGTCACATGTTAATGATTTGAATTGAAATCAACAGTTAAGTAATATCATAATTAACTTCGAAGCTCCCGTCACCGGACACGTGCCATTTTGATATTGTATGATCGCAAACTATATTTGAAGAACATTTTACAAATCTGAAAGAGCATGATTTGGAACATGATTATGGTCTATTAATGGTCACATTTCCTTCCATTCAGTATCTGATGATGTTACTAAACATTTTGTTTACAATTATGATGTCGGTGTTTAGTAGCATGATCTTACACAAACATTAAAAAATATAAATTTGTATGAATTCTTTATAGCCTCTACAACTTTACCCTAGCTGCAATTAGTCTTGGATTTAACGACTTACACTAGGATCAGGATAACGAAATTTAGGATTTTCCAATATCAGGGAAAATATCCTTAGGTTGGTTTAGAGCCGATTTTTTTTATCGATACATGAATCTTGGATACGCTTTACCATTGTGTTTATATAAATAATGTTCTTAATTCATTTTCAAAATCAGATACCGATAAATCTCTCCTAAAAAAATTATCAGAGAATGATAAAACTTCTGTTTGAAAACAATCTGACCATGGTAAGTAATGTGGTCAATGTGGTAAGCACAAAAGCCTAGAAGCTGGCTGTCAAGTGTTACTGTGTGTAACAACTCGAGGGGCACTCATGTAGATATTATACGATTTACCAACAAATAACAAACGTGAGGGTAAAGAAGAACTTGAGATTGAGTTTTTGACCTATTTTATAATTAAAGTGTGTGAGTTACCATACATATAGTCATTATCACAACTATTCAACCATTTTAGGTATAATTTTTCATAACAGTTAATAATATATATATTTTTTTAAACTGTTAAAAAATTGTATTTTTATTATCATTTCAGTAAATCTGGAATTCCGTACCAGAACTCGCAAAGCGCGTGATTGTTAATTGTTAATAGCCCAACAAAGTAATTCTTGTAACTATATCAAAACACATGAGACAAAAGCTGTTCAATATGACATCGGAAATAACAGCTGAAAGAAAGTTATTTGTCATTTATGAGGCCGTGATATTAATTTAAATAAACATTTGAATTTAAATCATAGACGGTAAGCGTAAAGATTATTGTCGACTAACATTATATTCCATGAGTCTTGACATGAGTAATGGTTCATTCTACACGGGCCTTATTAAATCGATGTTGATTAACTATTTCGTAAGTTTACCTACCAGTTAAAACTCGCTGGACGTCTGCGATATCCGGTATGATCACATAAATCTATCCTGATTCATAGTGTAACACACTACAACCGAATCAAGAACTGTCAATAGAAGGCGATGAATGAAACAAAACTGTTACGCTGTTCGTACGAGCGATCTCATAAATACTTCCATACAAAACAATTAGAGAAGATCAGAAGTCATCACATGACATCTTGACGGTCAATAAAAGCACGATGCATAGCGCTATTGAGTGGCTGGAATAAAAATAGAGTAAGTAATTGACTAGCTGGAAAATGATAAATTGAAATCAATCAGTGATACAGGCATCGTTTATTGTTTTCCGGTTTCATAATGTCCAAAGGTCTGGAAGAAACCGCAGTCGTTTATGTATATACCTATTTATTTTGTATGTATTTGTATGGTCATCTAACATTTAGTATATGGGTATATTGTTTTATTATGTTCCATCTTTGACATTAGATAGGGTGTTTGTTTAATTTCATCATGCATTCACGGATGATGAATTATACAACGAAATGTTACTTGTCGGGCCCAGAAATCTATCCCAGTACAAGCAGTCCTCGTCCATTTGATAAACGCAGTCCTCGTCCATTTGATAAACACGTATTTTTTTTCATAACACACCTTTTGATTCTCCATTTCAGTATTATTATTTTAATATTTTTTGTGGAATTGCCAATGAAATAGGTTACCTAACAGTCCGAATTTAAATTTTCCCATAGATATCAAAGTGTTATTTATCAAAAGTATCGTTACTTCGTCGTATAGAGATCGTAAGTATAGAGAACGGTATATTATTGAATTAGCTATTCCTATTATAAACAACTAGCTGTCCCCACGTCCCCGAGGGTTACATTATCCAGGGATAAAACTTATAATTAATTAATCCAGGTTATAAACTATATGTATGCTAAGTTTCATCCAAATCCATTAAGTAATTTTTGCATTAAAGAATATTAAACATCCATACACCCAACCCCACAAAACTTTTGCATTTTTAATAGCTGTTTCCGAGGGCTCTATGCCTATGCGCTATTCCAGACTACAAACAATATCTGTGCCAAATTTAACCCAGATCCGTTCAGCGGTTCTTGCGTGATTGACTTACAAATATTCAGCCATCCAAACATTCTCATTTTTAATAGTAGTAAGATTATGATGTATTAGGCATTCCGCATGTCAAACTACTCGAACAAAGCTTATAGCCAAGTGCAAATGTATATAGAAACAATGATGCATAAACAATACTGTACAAACAATAAACAAATTAACAATATACCAGAAGCAAAACTAGCCGAGATGATGATTGCATTACATAATGCGTATTTACATGTCATCCATCATCTTGGTATGAACTGTCTGACAAACAATTTATTGTTTCAATTAAAATAGACAACGCAAAGATTGATTTATTTACAGAGCAGAGAAGTATTATTAGTTTCTGTGTGAGCACCGTAAGCCCTAATCAGATTTAAGCGAATTGGAAACCGAAAGGGAATGACAGTTATCCTACTGCTGTTTAAACCTACGCTGATATTGTTAATAATCTACTAGTACCTGACGATGCAGGATTTTAGTATCGCAAAAAAATACTGCTTACCTTAGCCGTAAGTGTGCAAGCCAAATACCCGGCGGTATACGACACAAGTTTCGTTGGTAATGGTAAAGAATAACGTACAGAATAATATATCTGAACTAGCTTTTATATGTTTTCTGCTGAAATTGAACGGATTCGGTTGACATAAGTCTTTTTTTTATTTAGAACGGGCTTCCGTTTGGCCTTCGACAAACCCCAGAAGGAGTTATGACAAAGCCGAGGATGTACCACGCTTAACCAGAAAATGCAATTCACTCTGGCCTTGAATATATCCAGGTTAAAGGTAAACGGTAAAAAGGGAAACACTGACCCCGGGGGAGAGTTCCACTCCTTTGCTGTTCGTATAAGGAACGATGAAGCGAAACGTTGTGTTCCTATAAGCGGGAAGTCGACAAAGTGTAGGTGGAAAAGTCTAAAATAAGTTTCAAAGTTTTTGTCACACAGACTTGGTGTCAGTTTGTACTTTCACCTTGAATCACAACTTGTCGTAATTTGTTGCATAGAAAAATACAGGAATACTATCCGGAACGCGGGTGGAACCGCCGGAGATAGAACTAGTTTAAGTATCTATGTACGAGTATGTATATGAGTGACCAGTAATGTAATAATATTCCGTAAGACTTTATATTGTGTACATTTACAATAAGGCTGCAAATACGTGACAATGTTTTTAGCCAGTCATAAGTGATGTAGATGCATACTAACTATTTTTTCGCATTTTCTGCTTGTTTTTCTGTATATATGAATTCCTTAAAAATCAGGAAAAAAAACAACGGCCGGCACTCCCGGAGTGCCGCCAGGAGTGATAACTTAAACATTAACGTTGTGCATTTTTACCGTCTTACGAATTTTTTATCAGGTCACGTGTCCTGCGAGTTTAACATTTTATACCTATCCCAAGAAAAGTGCTCAATGCCGCTAAAGAAGTTTTCACTTTGAAAAATCACATGTTTTATAAGTTAAAAATGCTTAACCCTAACAATAGCCCTCAACATAGCAAAGACCACTGCCATCAGTCAAGATTAAATCTCTGAATTAAAAGAAAAGTGCTTAACTCTCACGTGGGAAACCAAATATGTATCAACACGTCCATTGTTAGCTGACGATGGCACAAATTGTACGTGCTGGTTTCGGCGGCATTTGTATTTTATCAATAACTAGCTGTCCCCCGCGATTTTACCCGCGTTCCCGAGGGCTATCACATTTCCCCGGGATAAAAAGTAGCCTATATGTTATTCTAGGATATGCTCTATCTATGTGCTAAGTTTCATCCATATCCGTTTAGTAGTGTTTGCGTAAAAGAGTATCAAATATATATATACATACAAATCTTTCCTCCTTATAATATTAGTATAGTATAGATAAGAATTTACATATTAATATTATTCTTATTATATTTAGATATTTCCCTATTGTATAAAATGTTAAATTTATCTTTAAAAAAACCAAAGGTTTAATATTCTGTAACATTGTTATACGTCAAAAGGTGTTTCTTATTAGACATACTATTGGTCTATGAAACATAACCGCACTAATCTTATAAATGCGAAAGCCACTCGGGCTGGTCTTTTTCCACTGAAATGATCTTGCTGAAATTTGGCACACACGTACCCTATAAAACAGAGGACGAACTATATGTATGCTCATGTCGATCGCCGGGGAAGAGATTGTTAGTAACTGTGGTGCTGAAAAGAATATGTTACGGAACCAACTACAAATCGTTCTTATCATCTTTTGGAGGCCATCATTCGTCATCAGTTTGAGTCGGACCATTCATGGCGTGCATTCCTCTCATTAAATCTTTATTTTTTCCAGTAATTTACCCAATTAATTCAATGGGCTTCAATTTCCCTTCACTATTTTGCCACGACGATATATTTATTTAGGCTCAAGGACAAAATCAAAAATGTGCTGGAAATTACTTAAATATAAAGTGTTACGTACATTTCTCTACACCTATTTACTTGGCTTTCCGTTACTATGTTAGAGCAAACGACGTCATAGAAAACAAATTCTACCTACATTGGCAAAAACGACGAAACAAAATTCCACATATTATATCATAAAGCATTTATTGTTATAAAACAACTTATATATATATATATATATAAGTACACGTTGACTTATTCAATTAACATCACGCATGTCACAGGTCAAAGCGAGAATAATATAAAGTTGTATTATTATTCTCATCATCAGCTATTTTTAACTCAAAAGATCCCGACCTAACCCAATTTGAATCAGCTAAATGTAATCGACTGGACATTACCGTAGGTAGCTAATTCTAGCAAAACAAACAACGCACAATGATTTGATTTGGCTGTTTTACCGCGTTCGTTTCCATGACGTCATGCTCAACTATAAACTTCATTGTTATTATAGGATAAATGTTTTAATACCGGTCAGTTCTAGTTCTATCAATGCAACGGTACTTTGTTGTCAGCCATTTATTCCATATTAGATCTTATTTTATTTATTTTATTTTTATTTATTTAGAAAACCAACAGCCATATTACATAACATGTTTACAATAAAAAATATTAATTATCATAAGCCAATTATAGGTTTTCCTAGATTAACTACTACAAAAAGTAAAAAGTAAGGAGAAGAAATGAAACATGCATAAGAAAGGTAAGTAAGTATAAAAGTTTAACAAAGTGATATTTCCTTTTAGAAGCAGGTATCTACAGTAATCGTTTTATGATCCCCAGTCAGTGTTTTTAGTAATTTTGTTGACAGTGTTGTATAACCTAAATGTGAGTGGGTTAAACACCAAACATACTTTTTTAGAGCTCTCTTAACACGCATAAGTAAGACTACTTGCCTCCATCTATCTATATATATATGACTTATTGCATCTAAGATATCGCATTGACGTTTTTATTACTGGAAATAATTATTTAATTATATATTGAATTGCTGAAGCTGGCGAACACAACGAAAGCTGATCGATTATTAGAATACCTATCACTTCATGACAAAATAAGGTTGACAGTCCTCTCGTGATGTTAACGCACGATGCGTTGAAAAGTCAACCTTACTTTCGAAAATTTAGAACGTAAATACTATCAACAGTAATTAACATGCTGACTTGTTATGAGTTTTTTTTATATTACATTTTGTGGACCTATACTACTGGCACGCTATGATGGCCGTTTTGACGTTTCAGATTGTCATAGGAAAAGAAACTGTATTTGCTTTGGAATAAGGTTGATTTCCACCATCATACAATTAGCTGTTGGATCAATAGATGCACCTTCTGTGTGCAGGAATAAAGGTTATTTTTGTCATTGTTAATCGTCAAAACGGCCATCATAGCGTGCCGCAAGTTTAATGTACGAGTATGTATGCACGAATCTCAGCGAATAATGTTCCCATCTAAAAATATTAGGTTGGGGAAAAAGTCTTTTCGCATTATAGTATGTATGAACTTGTAATAAAATCTCTTTGGCTATACTATTTGTTACTGGCTGGTTTTGGTATCATTGAAAGTTTAAATTTTAAAGAACATAATTCCAAATTCAAATTAGTAAAATGTGAGATTTGCCTTTGTTTTTCGTACCGCCAAGATGAGTGAATCTAATGAAGAAATTCGATTCATTTTAAAATTTTACTACAAAAAAGGTAAAAATGCAACGCAAGCCGCGAAAAAAATTTACGATGTATATGGACCTAGTGCAGTGTCTGTGAGAGTAGCACAAATTTGGTTTAAGCATTTTCAATCCGGAAATTTTGATATCAAAGATGCACATCGCTCTGGTCGCCCCATTACGGATAAAATGGATGCCATTTTTGAAAAAGTGGAGCAAGATCGGCATATCAGTAGTTACGATGTAGCTGAAGAACTGGGAATTGACCACAAAACAGTTTTGGCGCATTTGAAAAAAACTGGGTACACAAAAAAGCTAGATATTTGGGTACCTCACGAGCTCACTGAAAGAAACCTAATGAACCGTGTACTCATTTGTGATTCTTTGTTACGACGTCATGAAACCGAACCATTTTTGAAGAAGCTGATAACTGGTGATGAAAAGTGGATCACTGGCGAAACCCGGGTTAACTCGCAACAAGGCGATGCTGTGTGTGTGGTGGGATAGGAAGGGCATTATTCATTATGAGCTGTTACCACCAGGCAGGAGCATCGATCCTGAACTCTACTGCGAAGAACTGATGAGATTAAAGCAAGAAGTTGAGAGAAAGCGGCCGGAATTAATCAACAGAAGGGATGTGGTTTTTCATCATGATAACACTAGACCTCACACATCTTTAGCCACTCAGCAGAAATTAAGAGAATTTGGCTGGGAGGCATTAATGCATCCGCCGTATAGTCCTGACCTTGCACCTTCAGATTCCCACCTGTTTCGGTCTCTTCAGAATTCTTTAGGCAGTGTCGAGAGGACTGTCAAAACCACTTGTCGCAGTATTTTGATCAAAGTCCCAAAATTTCTATAGCAATGGGATCATGTCCCTACCTGCAAAAAGTTATCGAACAAAATGGTACCTACATACTTTAGTTAAATGTAAATAAACAATATTAAAAATGTTTTGAATTTTCTTAAAAAATGCGAAGGAAATTTTTCCCCAACCTATTATGTAAATTCTAGCTTTATTAAATATTTCACTGGCATTTTCTTGTTGATTTATTCTAAAACTGAACACGAATACGTACTCGCGATAATGGATTAGTCTTGGATATAACTACTATAAGTTTCCTTAGCTACATGCATTGTTTACCTACAGTCTGATTGGCAGAGTACAGTTGAGCGGAGCAGTGATAATCTCTGACATTTTTTTTAAAGTACACAATGACACACACATGGAATATTCATAATAAGTTGTCTACATATTTAGGATGCATTTTTCAAATAGGTGTGGGTGATCAAATCTAAAACTAACCGGAAAGGAAAAAATACTCGAAAGAGTTTTGGGCCCGATTTAGATAAAAACTAAACTGTCTTGTTGTTTTTCTTTTATCAATATTAGCCACAAACCGAACCCGTTAATTAAGGAAATATACACTCACAGTATATCCGGGAAGTAATGCCATCCGCCAAACATAAGGAAAATTTTAAATCTTAATAAATTGATTCATATTATAAAGTTATGTTTTTGATTGTTACATTACCAAGATGCGGGTAATGTAAGAACAAAATAAATTATGTTTTAACTGCGAAGGGATAACCGAAAAATACTGTTGGGAAGACGACTTCGAATAAGATATGGGTAATGTAAAAAGGTAAAAAAAAAACAAAATTTCTTTAATACATTACAAGTATAGTAATTACATGGGTTGGGACTCCCCTTTTAAGTTTTTGAAAAACCTGTATTAGGAGAAACCCGCTCTTCCGATTTTTATGATTAGATGTAAGAATCAAATACATTACTTTATATTATGAAACAGTTTATTAAAATACAACATTTTCCTTATGTTTGATGTATGTCATTCCAGAATAAGATCCTTATTAGCGACGTTTGGTATTAATGTTTATTACGTTAATACACTACTTAACAAACTAGGGAACAAACCAATGTTAACTAATTTCAGAAATCTCTTTAGAATAAAACGTCAAGTACGCGTCAGTCCAGGCATAGCGTTGTTAAAACTGAACCTTTTAAACCTAATACAAACTGATATATCAAAAACTGTACTTTCTTTGAAAAAAATACCACTGTTGGCGTAGCTATATTGCACAAATGATTGACTATGATATAATCAAATATTGGGAAACCTCTTTTAATTTCTGGACTGTTTAAATTCTCTTGTGCACTAAAACGCAAATATTTAAACCTCAGTAGCATTTATGGAGCGCAATATCGTTTTATTTGTTTTCACCAGAGCATTGTATACATATTAGCTAAAAGAATACACCTACCATTCAAATTCGATTCCTATAGTACCAATAAGTACATAAAGGCTTACAATACCAAGGAAGATGGGCGAGAGGCTAAAAAAAAAGAAGAATAAAGAAAAATATTTTGTTATTTGCAAATAAAACGCTTTTAAAATCGACCCAAGCTTCGTTCCAGAAAAGACAAACAATAATTTCCTGTGACATAAATTTTATTATACAATATATGGATTTGATACTTTAAATTTATTATGAATTATTAACCAATTTAAAAGTGTTTATGGTCATAAATGGCAACAATCATGCTTTTCTTACCTTAGTTGGTCTCAGTCGTAATATATTATATTATACTTATAGTCCAAGAGCTCATGACGAATTTTGAGAAGGTCCTTTAGGCAAGCTGAAATTGCAAAAAATTACAACTTTGTCAATTGGCGAATCCGGTCCTGAAAGTCATTTAGCGAATTAGCGGTTATTTTGCTACTGCGCAGCATATAACATTTGCAAAAAAAAATTCAAAAAAATATATTTTTGGCAACTTGAATTTTTTTTTGTCTTTTAAATTACTATTTCTAGAATAGAAAAACAAAAATCCCAGACGTTATTGTCGGTTATTTAGTATTGCCAGACGACCTTAAAGTTATTTTTTTTAAATTACCAAAAAATATTCTTTAGGCAATCTGAAATTTATATCACGTATTTATTAAGTAATTTCAATAATACCTGCAAATAGCCAGACGATTTTGCGGGTTATAAACAATTACCAGACGTTAATAAAGTTTGTAAATAAGCGCAATAAAAAGTCTTACGCGCTCCCGTAAGTGCGACAAAGATAGCTAATCGAGGCATGCTGGCAGCTGCCGGGGCCCGAGCTCCTCGCGCTGTGATTGGCTATTGAGAAACCACGTGTTTTCAGCTCTGCGTTCAAAACAAAAATATTTAATTTTGTATATTTTTTTTTGCTAAAATTTAACAATTGATTTAAAATTTTTAAACTATTAATTTCGTTTGCTGCATAAATTATTTAATTAAAATTTCAAGTATTTCGGTGTCTAAAAAAAAGAAAATTAAAAGAAAAATGTATGTAAGATTAATTATTTATACTTAATACAATTTTGTATTATATTTTTGGAAAAAAACATGCTATATTTTAATGTACGGAGCCTAGTTTCCGACTTTTTCATAATCTCTTTAAATTGTAATTTAAAATAACGACGATAAAACTTTACATACGAAATTAAAAAAAAAAATTCTAAAAAAAATCTTAGTTATTAATAATTTCTGTTAATAATGATAAAAAATGAAAAATCAGAAACTAGGCCACGATGAATATTATTTTTTTGCATGCCTCGATTAGCTATCTTTGTCGCACTTACGGGAGCGCGTAAGACTTTTTATTGCGCTTATTTACAAACTTTATTAACGTCTGGTAATTGTTTATAACCCGCAAAATCGTCTGGCTATTTGCAGGTATTATTGAAATTACTTAATAAATATGTGATATAAATTTCAGATTGCCTAAAGAATATTTTTTGGTAATTTAAAAAAAATAACTTTAAGGTCGTCTGGCAATACTAAATAACCGACAATAACGTCTGGGATTTTTGTTTTTCTATTCTAGAAATAGTAATTTAAAAGACAAAAAAAAATTCAAGTTGCCAAAAATATATTTTTTTGAATATTTTTTTTGCAAATGTTATATGCTGCGCAGTAGCAAAATAACCGCTAATTCGCTAAATGACTTTCAGGACCGGATTCGCCAATTGACAAAGTTGTAATTTTTTGCAATTTCAGCTTGCCTAAAGGACCTTCTCAAAATTCGTCATGAGCTCTCCGACTATTACTAGCAAAATACATTCGTAGGTAATTGTCGGAACTATTATTAGAAGTGTGATGTCATTATATGTTTTGGCAATAGGTATACATGTGTACTTACATATGCTTTCTGTCGATCATCACTGTACAAAAACGTACCATGTTATGAGTTATCTTTAGGAAATCTCGCACATTTTCATTTAAATAGTCATTATTTTGTTTATTAATATGACAATGAAGGCTAAATTTTAAATAATTGTAATCCACACAGTAAGTATTTTGTTTCTTTCATATTGAAAAAGTTGCAGGGGGCTCCATATTCTATTGGATTTGATGACTTTATACGCAATATGCAAATGAGTGTATTGAATAATTCTCGTTATATTTATATCAGAACAGCTGTTAACACTTATATGACTGCATGGTACCTTGGATATGCATAACAGGTTTGTAAACTGTGTGATAGGCATAGTAGTACTCAACTTGTTATTTTAATACACGATAGCGTTGGTAAAATTTAAAAAATTATGATAAATTTAGTTGACAAGTGGGTAGGATAAATAAATACTGGTTGTTTTCAAAGCTTATTCATTCTAATAAACAAATAGTAGGTAAATCTTAGGAATTAAACCATCCCAATGATCTCATATTGGTTTTGAGATTTACCACAATAGTATACGGTTTAAAGTTTGAACCATCGAAACATGTTCACAATCGGCGTAGATATCACGAAACGTACACAAAATAAATGCCGATTGAGTCATGCCTCCTGTTATTGAAGTCGATTAAAATGTGCACCAGAAAATTTTCCGCTTTCACTTGATTTATTATTGTTAGAATCGACACATAGATATAAAACCATCCATTTTGACATTTGGACAAAAATCTACCGCCCAGTTAATAATAATTCGTAGTGTTTATCGTAATGACCTAATGCCATAGGTTTGGGTGTAGGTAACTGTAAAAAATATTGTAGTAAATAATGGAAATCGAAGTGTGTACTGAGCTGTTGATAAAAACGTTACCAGCCACGCACTGTGTGGTTCCTAAGATGAAATGCGTGGTTTTGTCAGGAATGTGGTAATGCGCAAACATTAATGCTAGAAAGTGTTAATTAAACGAGCGTGTACACACACCGATCACACAAATGGAAACTCTTAGGCAATTACAACAATATTTGGGGGGATTATATATTCAGGTGTAATAGAAAAAAAAATTTAGTTTACCAGTATCGTATGCCTTACTCAATATCGTTAGTTGGTTTATAATTGAGTTATAGGCTCGGCGGGCGGCGGCTTTGTGAGGACACATCGCACGAGTATTTACATTGATACAAATAAAGTAATTGTAGATCGTTAATGCCGCATTGGATTAGACGCCGTATTGTTGACTCAATATGTAAGCGTTAAATCGACCGTAATCGCCCACAAATCTAAAGGCAAGCATTCAGCTCGCATGGAAAGATAACACTTAAGTTGTAAAGATCAAGGTACCTATCGGTATATTTACATTTTTAACTGACTTATGTACGTATGTATTTTGTCCACTGATAAGTAGGAGTATTGCGCCTATTTTAGTCATTGTCTCCACGAATTTGTAAAATAAAACTCATTATGGTTGTACAAACGATTAAATAATATAAAAATACGCAAAAAAATTGTAAGTAATAATGAAACAAATTAATGTTTTTCCCTGTAATTTTATCGTAAGCGGGAGAGAAAAATACATATAGGTACTTAACTACATGCCCTTGCGATAATCTGAATTAATTTCAATAGTTTATTAAAAGTATTATTGTTTATCCAACTTTTTATTTAACTTCCAATTAATGTTTTAGTTGTGGTCAAGTCTTGCAAGCTGTATCCGCTGGTGAAAATTAAATAACTCGTAACTTTTTGGTAATAAAAGGTTATTTCGTAGGTAAAGACTTAATACATAGAAGCAAAATGACGCTACTAATAAAGCTGAATTTGGCAGGTAAGTACTGCTACTTATAACCCCTGCGGGTTCGATTCTGTAAGGAAAATGACACTATCTCGAGGATGTTTCGTCGCGGTCTCTATGCTCTGTCTCTGTCGCTTACTATGCTAATACTACTAATCGCGTGAGAGGTAAGCTCTCCGAGGCCTCCGTGAAGCGGCTCGCCGACGAAGTTTGTATTAGCTGAATAAGGGGGCAATTTGCAACAGGGCCGAATATAGGAGGTCAGAAGGCTATTGTAAGAGTATATGAAAACTTTCTATTGGTTTATAAGAACCTTCATGTTTTACGCACGATGGGTTGGAGACTATAGAATTATTTTACCCCTAACGGGATCGCGGGTAGAACCGCGGGGGAACAGCTAGTCTATCTATATCTCTAGGCGGCGTTTAGCGGGCTCCTTCAGGACCACGGCGGTATCGCAGAAGGCTACGGCCCTCCACGCCATTCACGCCTTGTTTGGACATTTCCAATGCGTAGACCCGAAGATGTTAAGTCTTATATGATGTAATTTAACCAGCCAGAACTATAATACTACTTCATGGCAGAAATGGGTCAAGTGGTAGTATTTAGTGTAGTACTAGAACTCTAAGGTCGAACTCTACTACTTCTAGAAGTATTCTGTTGCTTCTTAACAAGGATTAAAAGGGATTTTGCTTGTTTGAAATTTGGCTGTGTTAAGGACTGTGGAAGAGGCCGGTTTATTGCAATATGTGCAAGAATGGAGAAAAGTAATTAATGGATATAAATCACTAACATCCGTCCCGCAAATTTCCTAGCGTTCCCAAGAGTTCCGGAATTAACCGGATTCGTAGATATTCGTATAACCTCCTACTTTCAAAGTTACAAAACGAAATTATTTTAACCTTTACAATATTAGTGTATTGAAAAATGAAATCGTATTATCTACGTAAGTATTTAGCACAAACCAGATCTAAATCATTCATTAAGGACGACGGCAAGGCTTTTAATAAAAGGTAGCGCGCATGAAATTGCAATCGTTAAAAGCATTTATTTCAAGTTTATTCATCAGCTGTAAAGTACATATGTATTAACAACTAAATATGACCGTGAAATTGGGCTGATAGATGCTGTATCAGCATTTTTAGAAGAAGACATAGATATGGAGATTTATGTAATTTACCAACCACAAATGTAATTTATAATGAACGGATGGAAGACAGCAAATGGGTTGGAATACTTAATAATATAATTATATTTTATATTCGGATTACCTCGACCATGAGCACAGGGATGTTAAGGCACCGTTTATTATATTATATTATATATTATATGAGGCAGCTTTAGTTCTGTCATTTGAATACCAGCAAAAGTTGGGAAAATTTCGCAAATCATTGATATGCATGATGAACAGCGTGTTCGAGAAAACACAATCACGGAAAGAAAGCTGAACCGATATGCACGACGCTTCCAAACGGATAGATAGGATTCTTTGGGAACGCTGGTAAAGACACGAGTTCCATTGCCTACAAAATGTTTTTATATAAATAGGCTTCTTATGGCTGATTATATTTTATCCAAATTGAATTCGTCAAAATATCTCTCAAAATTTAGTTCAGTCTCTTAAGAACGTTTTTCTGTAGCTACAACGTTTAAGTTACCTACCAATACTGTCCCGTCTCAATAACAGAAAATAACATGTTTCGTGTTCATGTGTAATGTAGAGCATTTACACCAAGTTCAATTATTCTAACTTCAAAAGTTATGCCATCCTTACGCAATTCGTCTTATGTAATTGAAAAAAAAATTGAAAATACGAAATTTCGTTTTCGAATCCCTTTGATTTATTGATTAGTTTTTTGTTCTTATTAGAAGGATTAATTTATATCTTTAATATTTATGTGATCATCTCCATATTTTCATCTACTATAAAAATACGAGATCCGTCGAATATCAGCAACGAATAGCGTAAACACTATAAAATAACGCACGGCACCTTATTGGTTTCAATAATTCCGTTTCCGTGGGTTTATTCTTGGCCCATTCAGTCGCCCGAAATCTATAGTCGACAAAATAAGAATGAAAGGTGACTGTAGAAACTGTCGATACAGTGGCGTAGCTAGATAACCAAAGGCCCTGGAGCAAAATATTAATAGGGCCCCAACTAAACTATTTAAAATCGTTTGTTCCCCCCCTCCCCCAGAGCTTGGGGCCCCCCAGTAGTTACGCCACTGTTTGTAAGTCAGAGTCCGAGGGGCCCCGTGAGCTTGGGGGCCCCGGGGAACTGCCCCGTCTAGCCCTTCGGTAGCTACGCCACTGTGTCGATACTCAATCTAGTTGAGTTAGAAGCAGCTTTCAAAGTTAGCATCGAACCTATAATATTGGTCCAATTCCTTCAAATTGGCAAGCTAAAAACTGGAGTAATGGGGCCACACGAATTGAATGATCGCCAGCGAATATACACGTCGAGGCATACCTTTCCGTGGTTATCAGACACAGAAACAAAGGGACTTTAAAATACACTGTAACTTGTGAATTATAAATGGATTATGAACTGTAAGCCCTCACCCTGTTTGGCTGGACTCTGATTCAGGCAATGCTCTAAACAGGAACATATCCATACTAATATTATAAATGCGAAAGTAATTATTTCTTTGTTTGTTACCTTTTCACGACTTAACGAAATTTTGTAACGATTGCTATTGTAATTAAAATTGGCAAGGGGATGATTACTTATATCCTGGGGAAGAATCTTGAAGAGGGTGAAATAGAGGTTGAAAGTTTGTATGGGAATCCATAATTCGTCGAGTTAGGGGTCTGAAAATTCATATTTGGCTTTATTAGGTTTTTGGTAACAAATAGAGTAATACGAGTACATGTTCAACGTTATTGCAAAAACATCGTTAAAGGAAGGGTAGGAAAGAAGGGAAGGAAGGGAAACTATGAGGTAAGCTTCAGATGCATTCCTTATGTCAGGCCAGTTATTTTATTTTATTTGTGTGTAGATAATATTTACCTTAACATCATATAAATAAAAGGCAGTAATCGAGATCAAAAATTTTTTACAAAAGGGACAGGTGCTTTTTGGCTAGGAAATGGTGAAGCATACAGGCTCAAACAAATCATTAAGGTGGGTAGCGGTCATTCAACTGATTTTGGTCGCTATTTACATACTTATGTTTTAAATTATTTCTTCATTTTAAACAAGACAGGCACCAACCACCTATATCTTTTAAATTTCACTTTTAGTAAAATTTTTTGTCTAATTGGTCATTGCTTATTATTTTGTTCCTTTTTGGACTATATTTTGTACTTCAGTCAAAGGAAGGTGGCACAATGAGCTTATGGTAATAGTTGCAATTTTTGTACCCAATAATGTGTCATGGATTTTATTTTTATTATACAGGCAATTGTGGATTGATAATATAATTCATGAAAGCTTCTTACCATATAGTATTGCTATTTAAACTTAATGCAAAGGCATGGAGTGATGGCCATGACTTTTTAAAGAGAGGCATTAATAAGTTGGCACTGCACTAACAAGATAGAAGCAGAAATACATTGATGAACAAGACATTAAACTAATTAACTTAATGACTCTCTGCTTTTGGGTACTAAACAGTAATTTATAAGGTCTAATATAATACACTTAACTATTGCTTTATTTTGGGAGATATACATGCTCCAACAATGTAATATGGTAAAGACTCTTATGGTTAGATCTTATAACACTTTAATCTAATACATAGTCCAATGAACAGAATATGAAATAAACTACCAATGCACAATAGAAACTTTAACTTCTACCTATTTATTTTACCTACATTTATTTTCTGCATATCCAATATATTATATGTGTATATCTAATATACATGTATATTCGAGTGCTGGGCCATATTTTATTTAATCATCTCCTGACCATCAGGAGTTGAAGAACTTTGGTGTAACAAACACATCTTTGCATATATGATAGTAATTTAGTGATTAGAGTTTATTGCTGGCTCTTCTCAGTAAAAGCAACCTTTCAAACCAGTGTTAGAATCTGAAATGAAATATTTGAATAAATATTTCATTTATTAAATTAGTTAGGTTAATAGGTCTGTTTTGAGAGCTAAATTATTAAGAAAAATTAACCCCATCATTATGATAAGGTTTACCAGCATCATCAACAATTAACCTTTGGATCGGTAGAAGAACCTTATCACAAATTAAATAATTATGATATTTCAATTACATTCTCGTTGAAATGGGCTGTTGTGACAGAATTTTGTGAAATTTTTATTTAGGTATGATCTGATATTATCATAAAAAAATATTGACTGAATAAACATTTGTCCATAACTTACAATGAATACTCATGATATTGAGTTTTATATTTCCATACAGTGGCTGAGTGCTAAATGAGACCTGGCCCGTTACAAATTATATTTTGAGTAGTGCAGGGTGCACTCTATGGGTTAAGAATTTGAAATGGGACTACATAGGACTACCTACATGGGAATATAACCATAACAATCCATTACTGGGTTATATCAATCGAGGGAGTCCAATAAGCATGTCATAGTATATATTGGGGTATAATAATCACGATAGATATTGGTGATCTTCATATTTCCAAACCTATCGGTAGCCTACTACCTACTTAAAAATAAGCTATTGGAAATTTCACCCATAAAACCTAACTGTGTAAACGTAGCATGAGTTTTATATAATTAATCGAGTATCAAATCCAAAACTTTGCAGGTAAGACATTCCAAATTTTGGAAATAAAGAAGTAGACGTGACCAAAAGTGACCAAAAATTCTGTAGTTCCACAAACCGTAAACACATTAAAGACATCCACTGCACTCGATGGAAAACACTAACTGTTTCCTCATCACAAAATTGTACATACGTTCTCGTCACAAAAATATATTTATGTACGTGATGCACTTTGGTAAAAAGTTTTCATAAAAAAATACAAAATTACAAATCACTAACACAAATCTTCAACACACTGCACACCTAGTATTGGTAATCTATGCTGCACACTAAAACGTATGTAGTGATTACTTACATACGCTTTCCTACACACTGTGACTTTAATATTTTTTTAACCTGGCAACTTGGCAGCCGATTTGGCAGCACTAATTCTAATGACGATTTTCACTTACGTTCGTCTGACCGATAAATGAGTATTTTCGTGTTGTTACACTAGAAGCACCAAAACTACAAACTATCCAGAATCCTCATAATGTCATTACCAATTACATTTTGGCAACGGATTAGAAATGTTCATTGATTGCTAGTATACCTGATAAATTCGTTTAACGGCCGATTTACAGGTACCAGATGAGGAAGGCAACTAAAAATAGAGCTAGTTTATCTTAAATTCTAATGGTACGTTTTTAAATATTTTTTTATAAAATGATCAATTTCATCACAATGAATTCGATTCAATACTACCAAACATTTTCCGCTGGCCATAACCTTCACTAGACGCTTTAAAGCTTCCAAAAAACTAATTTAACGTGAAGTTAAATTAATTTTATTTAATCTAACGCATGATTTCTGTTTATGTTGCTTAAAGGACTATAACAAACATATTTTTGTTCAGCCAGATAAGTAGTAAGAGCCAAACATCCCCACAGATACCAAAAACTATCAGCCGTGATTCGCATTTTATCACAACAAAATAACGTTATTGTCATCATTTTTTATTAGACGATATTAATAAATTGCTAAGCAATATTATTTTCCTATATATGTATAGCAAATATACCTTTGAACATTTTTAAACATCATTACATAAGAATGATGATGGAAAACTATTGAACCAAAACGACATTTGAATAATTTTATTACATATGCATTTTGCTTATTTATTAGTCGTTTAAAAAGATTTGACTAAAAATCATATGCTGTCATTACTTTACTTGTATTTACACACACAAGCATAGTGTTGAGGTGTTTCTTATTATGTCTAATAGATGGCCTCAAATATTTGGTTTAGGTACCCCGGTGATAGCAGATGGCGTTATATACAATCGTCTAAATTGAATCTTTGAATAGGTGATAAAAAAATGGTTGTCTGTAAAGTTGGTTTACGAACGATAGTTTAAAGTTCTAATCATTTCTGATCGCATACATTTATGAATAATATTGAATATTTTTTATTGAATTATCATTATTTTGTATGGATATAAAGGAGTGAAATGAAACATATAATTGAATTATCATTATTTTGAATGGATATAAAGGAGTGAAATGAAACCTATAATTTAATTGATAAATTTATTTTTATTTGCACTCATTAATTGAAATAGGTATATTAATAATTAGTCAATTGCAAGATACCCTATTATTAGGTACTGCTGAAAAGTAGTATTGTGATTGTTAGGTTTCAGTTTTGTTCGATTTATGTATATCATGTTATGTTATTTGTAACTGTATACTCGAAATCAATAATTGGTACCCATTTTTTTGGTTATTTGACGGTGTCGCAACACCGTCAAATAACCAATCTCAGATTAAATTATATCAAATAAAAGTAGCGTAGTAGATTTGGGTTTTAGATATTTATTTTTATCAATAAATAAATAAATGAATGAATGAATGAATGAATAACTTAAATAAATAAATAAATATGTATATAAAAAAGTGAAAAACCAAAAATTTCATATTGAGAATATCATATGATTTCCATATCCTTTGACGTATATTCATGGGTGTTTACATGTGTTTAGAAAATAATGTATTCGGTATTATACTCTATGTTTCTGTAAATAATGTTTAGTTACTATTACCAATTTGCGTATAGTGCTCTCTCGCTCGTTCATCTATAGCTCATCACTCTCGCCCGCGCAAGGACACGTTGGAACCGTACTGCTTATAATACCCGAATCAGATATGTGATATGTGTTGTTTTGTATTCACTAAAGATTCGCGGATCCCTGATTTCAAAATATAGATTCAGTGGCGTCCAATATATAGGTTTTGGATATTGTGCCAATATAGTAGATATTATAGTATACTATATACGATTTGTATCGCCCACTCCTAGTGCTGACCTAGTGCGATAACTCTCATCTATTTATTCAAAATTCAAAAAAAAAATCAAAATTCAAAACCATTTATTCAGTTTAGGCCCTCAGAAGGCACTTATGAAGGTCAAATTTAAAGTTACTGAAGCTACTACCGGTTCGGAAGTCAGCCTTCAACTGAGAAGAACCGGCAAGAAACTCAGCAAGGTTACATTCTTTTTTATTTTATTAAATTCTTTTTTATCTATTCTGACTTTTTGGCTATTTTATAATATCAATTTTACATATTTTTATATTTAACAATTACAAAATACTTAATAAAGCTAACATTCAAAAATAAAAAAAAAGAAATATCAAGACTACAAAATAGAAAATGACAATAATTATTTACAACTTAAACAAGAAAATTAGAGGTGCACTGTGCAGAGAGCAGCTATTTCCATACATTTTTATCTTCAATATAATGAACCACCTTGTAATACGCTTTTTCTTTCAAAACTTTCCTAATATAATTTTTAAATTTATGATCAGACATTTTGGTTACTGAAAGCGGTATCTTATTATAAAATCGAACACAATTACCAAGAAATGACTTGTTTACTTTAGTTAGTCTAAAATATGGAACAACTAACTTCTCCCTTTGTCTTGTATTAATATTATGGATATCCAATTTTGACTCAAACATTCCTATGTTTCTACGTATTAACATTATATTTTCATAAATATATAATGAAGGCAATGTCATTATATTTATTTCCCTAAATAAATCTCTTAATGATTCACGGGGACCCATACCGTAAATTGCACGAATTGCTCTTTTTTGTATAATAAATATTGATTCTATATCCGCTGCTGCTCCCCAAAATAAAATACCATAAGACAAGAGGCTATGAAAATATGCAAAATAAACTAATTTGGCTGTCTCAACATTCGTCAATTGTTTAATTTTTCTAACAGCAAATGCAGCCGAACTTAACTTAGCAGCTAGAGTATCAACCTGAGGTCCCCACTGCAATTTATTGTCTAATGTAAGACCCAAAAATACCGTTTTATTAACAAGATCAATATGGTTCCCATCTATTATTATTTGGCTATCTACTTGTGCTACATTCGGTAAAGAAAACCTTAAGCATTTAGTTTTCTTTGAATTTAGTAATAGATTATTTGTAGCAAACCACCCACAGACAATTGACATAGTATGATTAACTTTAGTTAGATCTTTGTCTTTTCTATCAACTTTAAAAATTAATGATGTATCATCAGCAAACAAGACAATATCTGTGAGATCATTTACAACATATGGCAAGTCATTTATATAGACTAAAAACAAAAATGGACCTAAAATTGAACCCTGGGGTACCCCCATTTCGACTAAAGAGCCCTTGGATGTTGTGCCAGTAATCCCTACCTTTTGTTGACGATTTGATAAATAAGATTAAACAAGATTATTTTTTTTTTTTTTTTTTTTTTATTTTATTTTATTTATCTCCACAAATTACATGTAATGATAAAATACAGTTGACAGGAAGATTGGGAAAAAATTGCAATTTGAGGGAGATCTGGAGTCCAAACTAAGCCTGGGCCTGTATTTTGGAGCTCCAGGCCCCCATTTCTTTTAATTACAGTAGTCAACTTGGTGCGTAAGTGTGTATAAATGTGTAAGTAAATGAGTAAATGTGTGTGTGTGTGTGTATATGTAGTAATGTTAATTATGCAATATGAATTTATAAAGATACTGACATTATTTAACATAATATTTATACAATGAAATTATATTATTTTATCTCGTATTAATAAATTGTATTTTTGTAAATATAATATTGTAGGTAGGTACATATAGAGTGTTAATATATACGTATATCCTATCTATTTTACCACATTTAGGATCTTTTCAGTTTCAGAGTAGTCCAGATTAAGTAACCAGTTGAAGACTTTATCTTTGCTTTCAGTTTTTCGGCAGTTCGCTATGGATACTATTTTATTAATTTTATTAAATAACATGCCTCCTCGGTACGGAAAGAATCTTTGTGCAAAAGAAGTGTTTACAGGGGATGGCTCACATATTGCGTAGTTTCTTCTGGAGAGGGCTATCTGTTTTCTCCTTGCCTCGGGTAGTTTGGAGTGTTGAAGTAGTGCTGTTTGCAATATGTATAGCTGCCGTACAGTCAACACTTGACATTCTTTATAGAGTGTTACAGTAGAGAATAAGCGAGGTTTCGATAAACTCACTTTTAGCACGATCCTTTGGGCTCTTTCAATAGTCATCATTTTAGTTAGAGCAGTTCCACGAATTCCGTAGTAGTCAAGTTTTAGAAGTAGTGTACGGTGGTCAACGCAATCGAAAGCCTTGGATAGATCACAAAAAATGCCAATCGCATCCTGAGAATCCTCCCATGCGCCATAAATGTGTCTCAGCAATGCTGCTGCCGCATCGGATGTAGATCTTCCCTTCGTGAAACCGAACTACGAACCGAACCATGCAATATCTTATGCTTAGTAAAGTGACCTAACATTTAGATTAAGCAGCAGTTTTTCAAAAAATTTACTAAGTGCTGGCAGAACGGAAACTGGTCTGTAATCAGATCAGAAGGATTCTCCTTACAACCGGACTTAAAAATAGGTACTATTTTACTGTATTTCATCAAATCAGGAAAACAACCCTGATCAATACATTCATTAAAAAATATATATATTAATATCTATTCGCAACAATTTTTCTACAGATGTTCTAACGTAACTCTTATTTAAACTAAACTTTAAATTAGGGTAGATAACTATCTATTTTTCATGACAAATATTTATGAAATTAGGCTAATATGTTTTCCGGTCTACAACCGCCACTGGAACACTCCTTGTTCTCTGCATCAACCGCAACTAGATTTTGGCAACTATTTTCGATATATCTCCTGACACGACAGTTCTTTTAGTATAGCTTTTGCTCGCGACTTAGCTCGCGCAGTCTTTAGGATTTAGTAGGTACCTACAAAGAGATTCCTTCACATGCAGATTTATTAAAAATCCGACTCGACGTTTCATAGATAGATTAGCGCGATCAGCCAAAAACTTTCGACATTTTTTTTTAAATTATCCGAAGCGTTGATCAATCTATCTCATAAATAAAAGAAATTCTTTTTTTTTTCTCTTTTTTTTAAATAGCTAGTTTTTTATAAAATACAAATTAAAACTAAACAGTAGAAAATGGTGTCGTGGAACACCAGATAGGAACGAAGTTTTCATTGACACAATACATGCTTCTTTCAATTCAGCGCGATTCAAAATTTACTTTTAGCTTATTCCTTTTCTTATAATAATTACTAATTATACAAATTTATAAATGGAACAGAGTTTTAGACATGTTGTATGTAGCTTTTAAAGAAATTATGAAAAAAACAAATCCAATAATAAACCATATCATTTAAATTTCGAAAAAAGTGTCGTTACAAGTTTTCGTATGAATTTTTTCCGTTTAGCCCCCCACAACGCGCGATAATTGAATTGCTCGACGGCACATTAACATTGCCACTAGGTAAGTTATTTATAGTTTAGGTTAAATATAAGTAAGGTATATTATTTATTCATAATAATGCTAATATGTCCCCCGCGGTTCCACCCATGTTCCTTCGAGAGGTAAAATACTAAAACACACCCAAAAAATCGCGTTTTTTTTTATAAAGATTACTTGTATTGTAGATAGCATAATACTAGTAATATTATTATTCAAAGCAAATTATATCTTCAACTAATATTACATCTTGCTTAATGGTATGTACATTAAGGGGTCTCTTTCCTTAAAAATAAAATTGCCTTGTATTGTAATAATGTCGTGCTAGGATTCGCGGATGCGGTTTCGCTCAGCATCCTTTCTAGTTTTTCTTATCTCGGCTCCTAAGAGTCATAGCGTAATGTTAAATAACCTCTTATATGCTTCCTAATGTATTGGGCTATCATATACAAAAAATAATTTCTCGAATCCGGTAGTCATGCGTGCATTTCACGTGATACGTGTATATGTACCTGCGTACATACATACAAAATTTCCAAAAATGGTACAAAAAGGGTTCTGTTGGTTACCCTTTAACACAACTACTTTTTTTTCTTAAAAATTTCAATCATATTTAGAAACACAAATCATGCACAATTTAAAAACATTTTCCATAAACTGATCTTTTTACAAATTGTAAAATTCTGTAGAATAATTTTGTTATAATATAGACAGATAGAGTCAGTGTCGGACGACACTATTACTCGGTGGTATAGTTTTATTTAAAAATAACCACCACACCAACAGGGGTATGGCCAGTGGTATGGTGGGTCCGTCATGTGTTTTTCATAGTTTATTGTGTTACAGACAGAATTCTATATATTGATAAATAAATCGTAAGCTTAAACTAGGGTCTACCTAAAATTTATGTAAGTAATAACCGGTGATTACATATTCATAAATGCTTCTATATCGCTATATTTGTTGTACACTTGCGGCACGCTATGATGGCCGTTTTGACATAATATTACAATACAAGTAATGTGAAAAGTCAATTTATTCTCGAAAAAAATATAATGAAATCTATGTTTTATTTGCAAGTAGTACCTGATTAAAAAGGTTTTATAAAACTAAAATATTAATGTTTACATAATATATGTGAACGAACTGAATATTGGAATGAAAATGAATATACATACTTTATATGTACCCAAGAAACAAAAAAAAAAACAAAAGAGACCAAAAAGGTGCCACAAAAGGCCTTATTTAATCAGATTCATCCATACTGCTATTTTCACTGTCGTCACTGCTATCATCACCTACCATAGCGTGTCTGACTGTTTCGAAGAGTTCTCTGCGTACGTTCGGTCATATCGACGAAATCCACAACAAAAGGCACAAACAGAGTCCAAATTAAGGAGCCAGGGTCATTGACGCGAGTTTGCCGGAGGTAGTAAATGTGCTGGCCAACGATCCTATGTGACGATCTTATTAATTTTCTTTTTTTTCATAGAATGTCGATAAACATATGCCGAGTTGTGTGGTAATTAAGTACACCAATAATTACAATCTTATAAAAATAAATGTTCGCGGGACCCTAATACCTATATATAGTTTAGAAATCCTTACAAAATATATGAAATTAAAAAAACCAAGATCACAAAACTTTAAACGAAAAAAAAAACACAATAAAAACGGTGAAAATTGAAATAAAAATTGGTGTTCTATGTTTAAAAAAAAAAAAAACAAAGAACACTTTACAAAAAGATATAAAATTAAAAAAAAGCCAACTAACCATTATGATTTTCAATAATTGAATTTTTTTGTGCCAAATTTATCAATCGAAAACATTTTTTTAAGGTACTTGGCGCGCGTCATTGAGTACCCCAATTTTTTTCATAGCTGATGTAGCGCTAGAAACTTGGTATGGAGGAGAGGAGGAGTATAAGAACAACAATTTTTTCATCACTTCCACAACAAGTCGTTGGACCCAGTAATGTTTTTGATGTTTTCAAACAAATCTATTAGATTTAAAATTCAAGCTCGTTCCTATTTCATCACGGATAAGATTAGATTTATTACCAGTAAGGTAAAGTACCCACCCAGTAGCTGCTCAAGAACCAATACATGCCCACTCTGTGTATTCGTATTTCTGCATTTGTGAATATAGACTGATTCCTGAGCAGCTACTAGGTACTTTACCTTAGAAGATGTTTATTAAATTGTTTTTAAAAATTGCGGTTGATGATTGCTTGAGGAACACAACTTCTCGCACTGATAGACGACGTTTATACTTTATCTTAGTGATATTGTGGAGTCATTTCTAATACATCGGAAAAAAATTGGGGTACTCAATGACGCCTTATTATAAATAATATGAGAAAGTATAATTTTTGTGATTATTTAAATAAAACATGAAACAGTATGGAAACTAAGCCTATTTGTAAAAATAATGTATGAATTAATATAATTAAGAATAAAATGATAATAATATCATGTGGCGACATCTATGAACACGCCTACAATCCTCCTACGCCCGTACTACAGTGATGTGGCGACATCTATCACCGAGTAGAAACACGCGAGTCCTACATCGCACTATCAAGATTCTCTCAAGATTTGATATATATACAAGCATCCAACATCAATAGGCATGTCATCCGAGACTTACATCCGCGAAAAGCCCCTGGCTCGGATCGAATCACCAACCGTGTAGTTAAACTCTTCCCCCCCACCCTTATCGCCCTTCTGGTGGCCATTTTCAATGCTGCCTTGGCGTGCAACCACTTTCCACAACAGTGGAAGGTGGCACACGTCATTGGTATTCGCAAACCCGGCAAACCCCGATCCGAGCCCACCAGTTATCGTCCCATAAGTCTACTCAATGTTTTGGGTAAGATTTATGAGAGACTCATTTATCTCAGACTTAAAGCATATGCCGATGCTAATAGACTCATTCCCGACGAGCAGTTTGGTTTTCGAACCAAACACTCTTGTGTTCAACAAGTCCATAGAATCGTTGAACACATCTCTAGTAAATTCCAAACCGGCATATTGACAGGCGCGCTCTTCTTCGACGTGGCGAAAGCGTTTGACAAAGTGTGGCACGACGGCTTAATTTTTAAGCTTTACTCAATGGGAGTGCCACCGAGGCTCGTTATCATCTTGCGAGACTTCTTGTCGAATCGTCACTTTCGCTACCGAGTCGAGGGGCGCGTCCTGTCAACGCCTCATCCCATTCGCGCCGGAGTCCCGCAGGGTTCGGTGTTGTCACCCCTGTTGTTTGCGCTCTATACGAGCGACATGCCCAGGACCAGTGACACTCACTTGGCCCTGTTCGCGGACGATACGGCTATTTACTCTTCAAGTAAAAGCGAATCCCTCCTTTGCAAACGACTCCAATGCGCAGCCAACGCCTTAAGCGAGTGGTTCCGCAAATGGAGAATCGAAATCAATCCCCTCAAAAGTCAGGCTATCCTGTTTTATAGAGCCTTCCGCGAATCTTACCGACCCTTTCCCGCGTCACCCATCACCATGTTCGGCGCGCCTATCCCTTGGGAGAGGCAAGCCAAATATTTAGGTGTCACTTTGGATGATAGACTTTCCTTCGGTCCTCACATTAACACGGTGCGTAACCGCGCCGCGTTCGTGTTAGGCAGGCTCCACTTCCTCATTAATGCTAGGTCTAAATTGGCCCTCAAAAGCAAAATCAGACTGTATACCGCGTGTATACGCCCCATAATGACGTACGCGTGTGTAACTTTTGCACACGTCGACCCCAAGCGGATCCAGAGATTCCAAGTCCTCCAAAATAAGTTCATGCGCAGAGCCACGGGTGCCCCGTGGTATATGCGTAATCTCAATCTCCACATGGACTTAGGTTTGCCGACCATCAGGCAATTTATAAAAAGGGCTTGTCGCCGCCATTTCGATCGGGCACTAAACCATAAAAATCCCCTCATAGTGCAGGCCGCGTCCTACACTCCGTCCCGCATTAGTCGCATTCGCAGACCGAGGCACGCCCTCGCCGAGTCTGACGACGACATAACAAAAGCACAGACAGCTGCAGCCGAATCTGCAACTCGCGATCATCCATCACACACACAAGGCCATCAGCCTCGCTACCGTCCTCGCCGTCGTGGACGTAAGAAACCGCGCTCTCCTTAATATGTTCATTGTAGAGTTTTTTGTTTTATTATTGTTATGAAATAAAGAACCACTAATAATCAGATAAAGTAAAGTCTTTGATTTAAAAAGGCCCCCCACGCAACGCCCTGAGCCCGAGGTTCGAGCCCCACAGGGGGCACCCTCAGTGCGCTGTTGCTTAAAATTTTGTATTTCGGTTGAGAGCCCTAAGCGCTCACCGATATTGTCCGCGTAAGGGTGTCAGAGCCATCTGAGGTTAACACCTTCGTCCATTCAAAAAAAAAAAAAAAAAAAAAAAAAAAAAAAAAAAAAAAAAAAAAAAAAAAAAAAAAAAAAAAATCAATAGGCATGATCACCTAGCCTGGCGGAAGATCTTCCCTTTTAAATGGAGGTGTCTCATACCTAACTGACCCAGAATCTGCCCGGAAATATCAATTAACTTGTAATTAGCATTATATATGTAAATCATTATATTATTACTTATTATACCGATGTAGTAGTAAATGGTAGTGGCTTTAACTTTCAAATTGACCTTCATAAGTGCCTGTCTCAGAGGTGGAAGAATACATACAAAAAAATGTCTTTCATCATACGATGCGGCTATTAATGATAGAACAAGAAATGTTTGTTAATGTTTCAAAATTCTCATTTCCATGTAAAATGTAAAGAAATTCACATTATTTTCTTTTAAATAAATTGTTTTTGATTTTTAACATTTTACTTAAAGTCAAGTTTTTTATACTATGCATATTCTTTAAATAAGAGCTAATTTATAAAAGAACATATTTGTGTTTCGTAGATATAGGCTATATATGATATCAATAAGCGCGGGGGAAACCGTGGGGGACAGCTAGTTCTTTATAATTACATACATATAACGGAAGATACTATTCCTTTGACGCACCATGACATCAAAACTTCTGAACATATCGGGATGGGACTGCTTCCATTCAACGTGGAATTTTTCGTAGATGGTTATGGGCTATAAATGATATCGACAATCGCGGGGGTAGTACTATATATAAACTGTCGCTCCCGCAGTTTTTACGCTTAGATATTTTAAGCTGCGCAGAGGATTTAATTGCAGTTTTCAGCAATATATAGAGCGATTCAAGAGGAAGGGTTATATACATGTTTACATACATGCATATTATAGTAAAGGACAGCTGAGAAATCCAATGATTTGTAATGTAATGTAGCAAAAATATTTTTGTTCGCTTACCTACATTGCAAAAGTTGGTCAAACTTTACGAGATCGATCAAATTAATGTACCTACTACGAAAACGCTTGTATTCATTTTACTCCTCATAAATTTCCCAAAGCTGTAGGACTAAACGCCTAAAAAATTTTATTTGAAATACCTACAACTCGCCCTTAATTTTTGTCATTACAATGAACATTGAAAGACAGTGATACAGAAATATCTGTTTTATTATTACTTATAATCCAATATTGTGAACGATCAGTCACATTGTGAACAGCCTAGTCCAAAAAACATTTGATACAGTAACTTCACTTCTCATAATTGCACCAATGCCCTAAGCACGATCATCTATCGAAAGCGTGGCGTCATAGTATCGAGTGCAACAAAAACCTGATTTGTATGGAAAATTTAACACCGCGCATACAGTGACGTTGCGCGATGTTCCTTTTCCCATTGCATTTTGGCCAACTAGATACCATGACGATACGCCTGCGATAGATGTTAGTGCTAAGACCTCCGATGTGTTTATTTTACACAATTCCGCTAGTGTTAAGAGTGTTTGAAGATAAACGTAAATAATACAATGACAAATGTAAACACATGACATGACTGGCCAACAAAACTTAACAAAAGGATAGACAACGAAATGACCTGTGCCCTAAGCATGAACAACTATCGTAAGTGCATCGTCATCGTATCGAGTGACCCAAGAACCAAAGCAATAGGAAATTGAAAATCTCGTCACGCTTTTTGACGCACCCGGAACGATGACGCTACGCTTGCGGTAATGTTTGGGCTTAGGCCTCAGGTAGAAACCCACCATATCACTGGCCGTACCCCTGGTAGTGTGAGGGGAATGTTTGTCTGTAACAGTAAACAAGTACAACAGTAAAAACAGAAACAGTAAATAATGCAACTAACAGTAAAACAACAAGTAATTCAAGAGGAAGGTTTATGACCAAGATTAAAAGTGGGCAAAGCCGCAAGGCGCTGCTAGTTTTTTAATAAAACTTTACCCGCCGAGTGTTTAGGCACCAGTACGGCCCATCTACATGGACGAGGGTCAGGGTTTAGAATGACGTTATGTATCGGGCATGGAAATGCACTGCCAAAATATTATAATGCATGGGAAATCTATAGGCTATAGATGTAATTGCATGTATATGTTTCATTTGTAATTCATCTTTAGCCAGAGAACAGCGATTGGGATGAAAAATAACTATTACCTTCTGTGTGTTACGCACAATATTCCTATATTGAATCACTGATGTTTCTTTTTGCTCGACTCATGGAATTCGCCTAAACCAGAGAACCCACTGGGCAGTGGCCTAGGTACCGGAAGGCTAGACGGGGCAGTGCCCCATGGCCCCCAAGATCAGGGGGCCCCTCGAACTCTGACCTACAAACAATGGCGTAGCTACCGGAGGGCTAGACGGGGCAGTGCCATGCCCACGGGCCCCCAAACTCCCGACTTAAAAACAGTGACGTAGCTACTGGACGGCTAGAGGCCCCCAAGCTTCGGCTGGGGGACAAACGGGACTTTAAATACAGTGTAAACTCTTTATAACGTTATCCTTTATAACGATAAACTCCCTATAACGTTGAAGTGAGCCCAAGTTGGTTGGTTTGTTCACTTTGTTTTGTTTTTTTTTTGTTCACTCCATATAACAATAACTCTCTATAACGACAAAAAATGCTCAGTCCCTTGAGTTTCGTTATAAAGAGTTTACACTGTAGTTTAGTTAGGGCCCTACTATTTTTTTGCCCCCAGGCCTTTGCTTACCTAGCTACGCCACTGCCACTGGGTTAATTTATTCAGAACCTATTCCGAAATAAATTATGTTAATTTCTAGTACATACTCGTATATTTTCAATGGGGTTTTGTAAATGTCGTGTAAGTTATCCAAGTATAAATAACGGGAGCGCTTAAAGACTAATAATAAAAACTACTGATTAATATGCATTCATTTATTGATTAATAATACATTACTTAATAGTATACATTCATTGATTAGTAACACAGTAAAATGTACCTATATTATATGATAGAACTGGGAAAGAACCCGTTTTATATCATAGAGAACACCAATGCCGGCTAAACATCAAGTAGGTACCTACGTAGTACAAAAGTACAAGTACCAAACAGCATTACCATAAAAAGCCGAAATAGTGAATACTTAAAAATCGCAACATATTTACGATATTTATCGCCCAGGTGGTTTATATATGCAATAATTCTTTTTTTTGGGCACAATCGGATACAATAAAAGTTTGTTATTATGCATATAATAGGCTAAATTAGGAAACGTTTTTATATATTTCAACTTTTTACGGTAATTTAAGGAATCAAAGTGTTACTACGTCAAAACGTACTAACAAATAAAACACCCAATCATGGGAGGAAGAAAGGGAAGGGGGAATAGAAAATATGCGCGCCTGCGACTTTTAATACTACGAGTCATTGACTACCTTATCATAATATCTTTAACTTAGTGCCTCACAATGAGCATTAATATCCATTTTATGAATATGACAATGTCAAAATTGAAGTAATCTAATGTTATATCATATCAGAAGAAACATGAATGAACTGTTAAAATCACAATACCAAGTATGAATACTAACACATAGAGTATACAACGTGTTACAAAATAGCCCGTAAAATAGAATTAATTATCAGAGTCAACAACCCTTGTAAGCTGTCATGTCAGGGAACCAGATTATACCAGTAGTTTTGTAACACCCTGTATAGAGTACAATATATAATAGGTAAGTACCAAATCTTAACTAGGTATTACATATATTTGATGACACTGATTAGACTCTACTACACATACTCTACTGTTTTATTAAAATAATCGCACAACACAAAATGCATCTTATATTCAAAAATAAAAACCAAAATACAAATCAAAAAAATATATAGTTTACAAATTAAATGCAATTGATGTAAATTATAATAAGAGTTAGCCTAAAGCACTACCAATAAGGTATAAATGCATTGCAATATAAAACAGCCTCCATTACCTGAACGGTTAGACACCGAGTTCACCGTGAACTTCCAATAGAAATAAAATTATCTTAAATTCAAAACACGATATATATTGGCCTTCTTATTAAACAAATTAACGTCAAAACTGTTTTTAACAGTCTTTCTGCTGTTTATATTTAACCGAGGAAGTTGGATTTGAAGTTAAATAGTGTTTATCAGTAAGGCCTTAGTCCCAGTCCCAGCTTCTATCCGTTCTACCCTTCCTCTACTTCCTATCTACTTCATCTTAGTTATATAATTTTCAGTCTCATATTTAACTGTTACAATGATTCCGAAATAGTTATGTACTAAATAGTATATCATAATTTAGGTACTGAAATGTTACTAAAGTAATTAAGTACCGACCTAATCACTATAGTGAGATATCAGTATCGCATGGTGCGGTTACCGTTAACTATGTATACTTTTTAGCGCATAAGTGTACCTACCATCTATATTGGGTTTGGTATTTTTTTAAATTTTGAATGTTTTCTACATTTCGTACAACCAAGATTGTTTTCATACCCACAAAGCCCACCATGAGATCTTAACAAAACTTTAAAAGGACATCCCAGTAATTTTATAATAAAAAAAAACTTTCAAAAAGTCATTACCAATCATTATTTTGATAATATTGGGAAGGTACATTAGAGAATACAAATATATATATATCATAAGTACACACAAATTGAGATCCTCTATTCTATATTTGAAGTAATCTGAATAAGTACTAATGATGTAGTTTTTTGTACGAGTGAACCTATCTACATGGAACATGTTGTCCCCACATCTGGCGTAAAATGTGTAAATGGCGAGAATGTCGCTTCACTCACTTACGGTACTCATATAATCTGTAGCCAGAGAATATAAGTAATAAAAGTTATTCTTATAAAGAGTAGGGGGTCGTTCTTTCAAAAATGCTTCACGTGATTCGACCCATAAACAGTAAACCTCAATAAGAAGTTGGTCTAATATTACTACGCACATTTAGATGTTTAAAACTACTTTGGCATATTCTATAGTAACATATTTGTCAGATAAAATTACGTATGGCTTCGTATACATTCAAAAGAATATTAATTTTTCTTTGAACTCCCACATTAATGTGTTGATTAAAATCCTATAGAAAAGGAGCTTGATCCATAATGGGCATAATTTTTCTTATTTAGTAAATTACTTTGATGCCACCTTCGTCTTCATCATTGTCATCGATTTCGTTGTCGTAGATCTCCTCCACATCTCTGAAATAAGGTCACTCAATTAAAAAAAATCTTGTTCTAGTTAAAATATCTAACCAAATTAGATTGATAAGGTATTATTTATTTTTTCAAACGCTGATCCTACATGACAAAGCAACTCGACATTTTAACCCCTTACTCACCTGTCACGAGGGGTGCTTGGGTAAAAATAACCAAAAAGCCCGATGGTAATGTAGATACATCCAATGAAGACGACACCCACGAAGACCGCTCGCAAAGAGAACTCAATGTAGTACATTCTCTGTAAATGAGAGCAATACAAGAGTTTAAATAAAATTTTATAAAAGTAAATCGATCTTAATTATATTTAAAAAAGCATCATAAACTTTATTTGCTTGATGATAAATAATAAATATTAATGATTGATGAGTATTGAGATTAAATATATTAATACGGTTTATCTGAAATAAAAAGCTTTTTCGTAAACAATCAACTGTTTATTTGGTATAATAAAACAAAAAAGAGCATCAGAAGTACTTCCTCAAAATTTTGTTATCATCATAGATGTAATTGGTGCCCTGAAATATAAGATCAAGTCGGAGATTAAACACTTAATGCGCTACCAAAAGATATGACGACTACCGACCTAATGATTGAGAATAAACGTTTTTGTAATGGAAATTTATGTATTGAAAAACACTACAATTTGGAAGAATGACTAAATGTAGAGGTACTCAACTGATTGAAAGAAATACTAAAATCTTGTACGACTTGCTAAAAAGTCAAATTGTTCGCGCAAAATTGGGTCAGGAGGACTATTTGCGAAACACATAAATACAATAAATGACAATGGCAAAGTAATCATAGTTACCAGTAGCTCATCATGGTTGCATTCTTCTTCCCACTTCTCAATGATCAGATTGTAATTAATTTTAACAAAATTTTCGAAGGTGCAAATTTGGCCACATTTGGGTATATTTAACACAGTTGGCTCCGCATTGTAGGTAGTGTTCCTGTACGAAATCTTAATGTAATATGTCGGATCCGGTTTCACTGAAAAATAGTATTCATATTTTAAAATCAAATTCATGTTTAATTATGAAATGAAAAAATTACGGGCCGCATGACAAATCTGTGTCGGCCTACTTGTTGAACTTACCAACAAAAAGGTCGAAGAATATAGCAGCGGTATATACTGGGCATTGTCCGTCAAACATTCCCATTGCATTCAGGAGGTTAGCGATGGTAATGTCATGGGCGCTATACATGGCCAATTTCTGAGGAAAAGTTTCATCGCCATTGAACACGCGGCGCATATCAGTCATTATTTCAGTGAACAATGGACCTGCTTTTAAACGAGCCAGTTTTGAGGTGAATGTTGGAATACGGAAGCTGAAAATGAAAATAAATTGTTAACTATCATAATGTCACACACTAACAATGACGGCTCTATATAAATATATAAAATTGATTTCAATTTAATATCAGACTAAGAGATTAAAAAATCTTGTTAACTTTGGAATAAACCTATATAACCCGAGCATCTCCCAGGTACTACTAGTTACTATTGTACAATGAAATACTTATCTATAAATATATCAATAAATTAAAGGTAATACCTGAAACATGCCGGCTCCCTCATCTGACCGAAGACCGACGCTGTCCAAGCAGGCAGTACAAAGTTATTGCTCTTTTCAATGAAAAGAGTATCATAAATAGCATTTATGTCTTTGAAATCTTTTACTTCAGTGTTGGTGTATATGGTTAAATAACTGGAACAAAAAATTGTTGTAAGTATTTTTTTTTGTATTTTTATACTTAAGATGAATGGTAAGGTGGCCTTAACCGATGGTTTTCAAAGCATGAAATTTCATACAAGAGTGCTATTAATAGCAAAAAAAATGCACAATTAGAACAAACTGCCGTTAAGCGTTTATTGTATAAATTTAAAAACGCACAATCGGTTTTATTTTAGTGTTTTATTATTTTTAAGCATACTCGTATATAATTTAACTAGAAATGCATTCTCGTGTAGATGCAACAGATAATAAGGGCCATCTTACTATAAATACTTAATAGGTTAGCAGTGCTTGTCACTAAATCAGTCAAGGCAATTACAGAAAGATCTTAGTAAAATCATTATATTCGCAACGTCGTATTTTTACGTTAAGCTTATTTCACACTGATTATTACAATTATTCGCGCGGGCTGTGACGAGATAAGCAGGTTATTAAAGTAATGAATATACTTTTTAATTGGTTAACAAATGAATATTCCTTGAAATATTAATAGATAAATAATAAGCTGATCGTAATTTCAAATCGTTAGCTCGTACAACAATGAAGACTTGATGTTCGCGATTGCTTCAAAATTATATCTATTGGTAAACTGATAAGGTATTTTTCTGTATTTGCGGTCTGTCTACCACATAATACAGGTAGCAGTAATTGCAGATAAGTAGTAGTGCTATAAATTAAATACTCACTACATGAGCGATTTGTATTTGGCCAGCATCGCTTTATATTCGCTGGAGCTTAACAGTGCGTTAAGCTCTGAGTCATATGCAGGGCATTGCTTCTTCATTGCAAGAACTTCATCAGTATTCTCCGGTCTAGTGTGTACAGGTATTGGTTGCCAAATTAACGCGTCATGCCATATTGCATCTCCTTGGGGTGGATAGAAACCTAAACGTGAAATATTGCCTATAGTTATATTATTAGTATAATCAGCATTTGCAATCTGATGGCTTTCAGTTCCCAAAACAACTAGGTACTAGTATATAATAATTGCTCAATTCCAAATCGCAGATATGCTTTACTTTACTAGTATTATACTAATATGTAATTATGTGGGAGTAATTAAATTAGTTCTAAGTGAACAAAGAAATAATTTTAATCAAATTGAAACACTTAATTATGCTTAGGGCAATTGCTTTGTAGGAATTCGCAAAGATTATATGCATGGTTAATGGGATGATTTATTTTAAGAATAACTTACCAGCCAAGTTGGTCAAAGCAGACATAAGGGTACGATCAAGATCTGTAGATTGAACTCTTATTCTTTCAGGCTGGTATTCGCTCGACAGCACATGCTGAAATAGACATGACAATAATTACTGATTTGCATGTAGAAAGTAATTTTTTTGCTAATGGTAGCATTGTAGTAGTTTGGCAGGCAAATAAATAACAACAAAATTATGTTTATTGTACACTAGAATACATAACACATGAAAGATGTTTCAATTTACTGTTCACTGAAAAACTTTACGTCTAGATTCTTCCATTCTGTCAATTCTCTTGTTTAGTTTTCTTGACTGTTCCACTGATGTAGTGACAGATAATCCAATGTTACCTATACACATAGTTAGTTAGTTAGTTAGTTATACAGCGCCTCCTCTGCACTTAGCCTCTTGAATCGGCCATTGTGCATCACCTATACACATGTGATGTTATATATACATTGTAACACATTGACTGCACTTTAATTTATCACTGTACCACAGATACAATTCAACCACATTTAAAAGTACAGGTGTATCTGTCTCGCAGCAAATATTACACAATTAAAACAGATCACTGACAATATTAATATATATATAACATTTAAAATCATATTTGCTATCAAAATCACAATTGAAATCTGTTTCTAATTTTAAATGTTTACATTTAGTGTCCGGCTGATTACAAAACAACTTGTATGATAGTTCAATAAGTTTAAATTTAAAGTTCAAAACCATTCATTGGAGGCCATAAAACGGCTAAGAAAGTCAAAGTAATCCCTACAATTGGACATAAATATGTCAACTCTGTATAACACTACATTTTGGGCATTAGTTCGATTTGATTATTTAATTTAATGTCACTTTAACTGGCACATCAAGTCATGATAAATCACAAATACTGAGCTATGAGGAACAACAATATAAAAAATTGTTTTAAAGATTATCAGCTATTGTTTTACTGTCAGACCATTTCTATTGTTTAATTAACAACAAAACCACAGCCCTATTATTAGGAATGCTTTATTAATTATTTACTTACCAAGTAGTGTTTCTGAAGCCATTTTCCGAAGTAGTAATGTTGCTCTTTTCCTGTATTTGTAAGTTGACCAAAGTGCACGGGCCATAGAGATTCATTTCGCCAAGGATCGCTGGGATATGGCGCTATAGGTGTTCTATCGCCATGCCGGTAAATTATCGCAGAGAATAAAATAGACTGATTAGAGTCCACTGCAACACAAATCACACATGCCACCAGAAAGAGCGTTATTTTTCCCATGTTTACGATGACACAACTACTCTAGTCGGCGTCCTCGAACAAACTGCCTGATCTATAATACAGCGGAGCGGGGGTAGTTCGAGTGGCCCGGGCTGGTACAGTATTGCTTCCGTAAATAGCTCAAATCCAGGCAATCTAAGTATTGATTGAAAACTGTAGTTCAGCGCGAATTCTTTGTATTTTCCTTTGATGTTACGCAGCTGCGCATGGGTACTAATCTGAAGGTTTCGATATTTAAATCACGACGATATTTATCTTAAAAACATATTGAAAATGTATGTATAATAATATTAATGTATTCTTATGGTTTAGATAAAAACACAAGATGGAAATATTGTGTGAAAATTACAGTACTTTCTCAATAAATGTCAGGTATGATTTAATATCGAAAACTTAAGAATAGGGCTTTAGTTGACAGTGACGTGCCGGCCCCTATGAGCAATTGTCAAATAGAGATAATAAAAGAGTTTAATGAATAATACATATGTGTAATAGTGCAATATATATTGAATTGGTATGTAATTTGTTTCAATACTTCAATAATTTTACAGTAAAAATACCTTTCTATCAATATATATTTTTTTTGATATGGCAACATTCATCGTCGATTGCGGGGCGCCGGGAGGGGGGCCGCGCATGTGCGGAAATCTTGACAACAAGGATTCGTTACCGACCTGGTCGCGGGGGGTTGAGCATATTGCGATGATCCTAGAACCCTTATCGGTGGTCACGTAGGCACTATCGATTAAATGCAGTTGACATGCGCAATGCACTTTCCTTTGTCCCTGTTCCATCCCGACTCAATTTGGGTACAAAGTTAAATAGATAAATATAGCGCTTAAATTACACTAAAATAAAATCATGGAAGAAATCATCCCGTAGCGTACCGAGCGCTCGAAGTGAGAAAGAGCACAAAAAATCATGTAAATTTTGCCAACCTGAATAAGTGGTGGCACGATGCAGGATTGCTAATTGTACAAAATTATCTCATAAAATACCATCTCATCATATAAATGTGACACTTGACATAGTTTTGTCTGTCGGGCTGTCTGAATGTTTTTCTCGAATGTATAAATTGCTACTACTGCCATTTAACGAGTATCATAACCGAAATACTAATTTTCAGGAACGGACAATTTCCATTAATTGGGACAAAGAACGAACAAAGTCGCGGGGAAAGCTACCTAGTTTAGTCCAGTTATCTGGTATAATAAGATGTATATACCTATACATTACTGAGCGCTAGTCTGCGAAATGGTCAAACTTATAAAATTAGGTGTTAGCGTATTTGAAATTTATTTACAAAAGTAAAGGCTTCGAAGACTCATCATACCTCTCTTACCTAACAATATTTGTCAGGTCAATAGGAGAGTGTGGTGGGGTCGATCGCCCTGGAGATGATATCTTGAAAAAAATTTTTGTATATTAAAGCTGATGAACAATAAAAATAATCTGACTATTCAGCCCATGGGGGTTACACCGAGTGCCGCCGACGCAACATCAACTCCACTGTAGGTATGTTTCAGTAAATGCACTTAGGAGGCTGTGTGTGCTCATCATCTTCATCAACACTTATCAGAGTGTGATAATAGTCAAACCTCAAGCCTATAAAAAAGGCCATCTTCTATATGGAGATGTACCCCAGTTATTAGTAATGAACAGTTCATAAAAAAAATGTGAGGCAAAAGTAAGATCTTCCCGTTTAAACGGAGGAGTCTCATACGTAGTTCCTCCATAGAACTAGACATAGGCAACTCAACTAATATGCATGAGCTGCGGTTCAGCTCACAGCTCACGTTTTTGAGCCGGAGCAGCGAACCGGTTCACAGATAAGCTCAAGTATTGCAGATCGATCACAGAGTCTCTACGCCGCTGCCGCGCCGCAGTTTGACAACGACAGAATAAATCACAGATTGTATACAGACTGTAAAATAATAAATGAGCCGTGAGCTGTTTAGTTTGCTCTTGAGCCGCAGCTCGACAGTTCAAGTAGGTGTGATCTGATCTGATGAGCCGGTTCAGAGCTGAGTTACGCATGCCTACATAGAACTGAATATTGCATAATGTAAAAATAAAATATTACGAATTTTTTCCAGTTATTATTTATAACTGTTTTTTTAATAAACAGTACCTGGATGACCGAGGTTTGCTCGGGATTTCATTACTAATACTACTTTCTTCCTTTTTTTTTTAACTCTGTCATAGTACCTAGATACGTATTAGATGCGTTAATAAAGGGCTCCCATTAATAGTTTATCTCACAAAAGAAGGAACTTGAAAATCTTTTACCTTCTTATTCTAATGATATTGTAGCAGTTTTTCAGTGCCTGAAAAAACAGATTAAAAAACGTTTTCTAAAACTGAAACCTAGCTAGATCGATTTATCGCCCCCGAAATCCCCTGCATATTAAAAATCATGCAAATCGTTGGAGCCGTTTCCGAGATTCAGATTATATACTCGTATATATATACATATATACAAGAATTGCTCGTTTAAAGGTATTAGATAGATAGATAAGATAGATTTATTTTCATTCAACGCAAATAAAAAAAAAAAAATTCAAATTTTGACAAGCGTGGCGAACCGTCGCGGTCGCCACGGCCTGTATCGCCACGCCTCCAATAGATTACCCTCCGCCTATAGATGTTTCACATCAATAGTCTTCAAGCATTTGACTAAATAAATGATAGCAAAAAGTTTGTACAAGTTCGTAGTAAACTTTGCTGCTGATACAAAAACATCAGGCGCATCATATTATTTTAACCGATTAAAATATTATAGAGAATAGCTTTCGAGCTTATTTTGTGTGTTTCAATGATTTTTAGTATCAGTATATTTCAGTAATTTCAGTAGTCTTCAATTGAAAACAAGCTTACTGAAAAAGAATACTATCTATAAATTAGGTAGGCCTATTATATGGGAATGAATACAGATCCGGAAAGTTTATGCTTATTAACGTTATTTAAGCCTGTGTCCGGTCACTACACACGTCATGGCAAGTGATGAAGCATTTCAGCATTGACTCTTTTCCACTACACCACTATTTTTTCTTTTTTACACTATGTGCATATTTTATATATTCGTGACTTTCCTATTACCTCATAATCATAGATGAAAAAGATAATGCATGCGCACATCAGTAACAGATTCTGTAGGCATACTATAGTCATGTTGAAGTCACATTCAGAATTTTAAGTTTGGTAGGTACGTCAGGATTAGGCCAATTTTATGAAAAAGTCAATAAACAAATACTAATACAAATGGTATGTATAAATTGTATTAATATTCAAAGAAATACTAAACACACATCGCATAGAAAGTTATTAAAAACAACGGTATGAATTAAACACACACGCTTTATTCTTAGTGTATGACAATGTATCTATAAAAGTAGGTTCTATATGGTCTTGGTGGCGAACTAATCTATTTAAATAGCTAGTGTAGCCAGCAGCACAATGCCATCAATGTACAAACCAATGCCATCCCCTGACAGTGACAGTGACAGTGACAGCGACAGCGACAGCCACTGTTTCAATTCTATTGAATTTATGACTACCTACCAACAATGCCAGTTGCAGCTATTTTGCTGCCACATTGGGAATACGACCGAGAAAATTATATTTGTCAAAATTGTCTGCGGGTTAATCGTTTAGTTTCATCCCAAATCATTTGTTTAGAGGTCGCAATAGCCTACGGCAAATTAGTCAAAGGCAATATTGTTACATATTATGTTATTTACCGGTATAACAAAATCCATCCGGAAAGAGTGCAATTGGTATCCTTTTTGAGTTATTGTTGCAGTACGGTTGCTTTGTTGGAAATATAATAAGATAGAAGATGGGATTCTAAGATTTGTAGAGAACTCTGCACTTAGAGAGTGCAGAGTTCGCCCGGCGAAGTAGGTACATAGATACCTTATAGATATAGGTGTTATAAGGATTACTTACTGTTTTGTAGAAAATGAAGAGACTCTTCTAGAAGATCTTACTTGTACGCATTGGACGTGATATCTACATTTATTATAATATTAGTGGATCAAATAAAAATACCCAATTTTGATTTAAGATGACATAAACCAAATCTACACGTCAATGACTTCATGCACGAAATTATAAAAAGAAATGCCAAAATACCACAATATTTTATATTTAAAATGATTACCTAACACAATCTAATAGAATTAATTTTACTTTGTTCTGAAGTTCCTTACGACTCCTCTCCGACTTTCTTTACGACTGACCTCCAGTACCTTTTGACTATTCGGTTTGTTAGCAGAGATATTTCAGTTGGAAAATATGTAAATACTTGAAACTGTGAGAGCTATATTTAATTTATATGATGTTCAAAACAGTTTGTAACATTTTTTAGTGTTCAATTATTTGGATTCATTTGGTCACATTGGACATTACGGTTGGCCGTGTACTTCCACTGCTGACTGTACCAAAGTCCATTTTTTTATACCTAGAAACCGTTTATATAATATTATATAGCTGCGGATGTGTTAAATTAACTCACAACGTTTCGGGAGCTGTGTTCGTATATAAGCTTATGTACTAATATTATATAACTTGATTAGTAAGAAGTATTACATAAAACACGTCATAGGACTGGTTGCTAATGAAATGCAGAAATTCTATGACGATATGTAGGCACCGGTAAAATGTTATGAATACAAAAAGAGTTATCATATTTTCGTAAATGTACATGTACCTCATGTTACAATCTAGTTAAATAAACAAAATAACAAACCCGACTATGATAACTTTGTTCGCAACTATTATAATGTAGCAACAAGTGTTTAACAAGATTTTTAAAGTTCTAGACGTCGCTCTCCCGTCTAACTTTTCAATTAAGGGATGGAAAATATGAAGGTAGTAATGTAGTTATAAATTGAAGGTATAAATCATGGAGGAAAACCCTTAGGCTGAATTGTCATAAACTATAAATATTTATGCAGATTATGAGATGTATGCAGAGAGATAAATAGGAAATGTAATACTATATATTAAGGAATCATAACCCTCAGCTCAAAATATCGAGATGAGCAAGCGCGGAGAGTTAATCTATAAAATATAATGATATATCATAAAAAACTAATAGTGTCAAAGAAAATATAAAAAGAAAAAAAAAGTTTTAATAAAAATAAATAATTATCCTGGGACATTCTTTACACGCGGCCATCAGAGCTTGTACCATATAATACAGATGATAATATACTACATCTACTGCTTCTATTTTTTTCCTTAATACATATGATATTTACACCCAGACTCAGAACAAAAATACATGTTCATACACATCATGGGAATCGTATCCATGACCAGTGTGGCAGTCAGGGTCTCTATCCACTAAGCTGACTGGCGCGTCCAAATAGCATAATACCTGCTGTTGAGAAAACTCTTGATATTTTTACTATTTTCCGTAAAATTTAATATTTTGCGGAATGATTCAAATTTTCTGTAATTCAGTTATAATTATACGCCAATTGGGGCGATGCGATTAAGGGCAAATATTAAGTGGCTATCCTCTTATTATTTATATAAGATCTTGTGCCCCATATAGGCCCTAAAAAGTGGACTACCATTTTATTCTAAATATGTTTATCAAATAAGTCAGCTTAAGCACAAATACCGGTTCATAAGGTTGGTTCTGCAAATAGCTAGAAATAAACCCAGCAATTACTCTGTTCAAAACAAACGAAAATAAAATATTGCAGCGCAAAAAATTACCAACCACCCACAAGCAACAACTTTTCACGCATGATGCATATGACAACAACATCATATTGCAGGAAAGTGAAAATTTCCTTACTCAAGAGCCTCGCAAATAAATAATAGGTTGGGGAAAAAGTGCCTTCGCATTTTTAAGAAAATTCAAAACATTTTTAATATAGTTTATTTACATTTAACTAAAGTATGTAGGTACCATTTTGTTCGATAACTTTTTGCCATCTTGTAGGTAGGGACATGATCCCATTGCTATAGAAATTTTGGGACATCTGATCAAAATACTCCGACAAGTGGTTTTGACAGTCCTCTCGTGATGTTAACCTGACACTGCCTGAAGAATTCTGAAGAGACCGAAACAGGTGGAAATCTGAAGGTGCAAGGTCAGGACTATACGGCGTATGCATTAATACCTCCCAGCCAAACTCTCTTAATTTTTGCTGAGTGGCTAAAGATGTGTGAGGTCTAGCGTTATCATGATGAAAAACCACACCCCTTCTGTTGATTAATTTCTCGCCGCTTTCTCTCAACTTCTTGCTTTAATCTCATCAGTTGTTCGCAGTAGAGTTCACAATCGATGGTCCTGCCTGGTGGTAACAGCTCATAATGAATAATGCCCTTCCAATCCCACCACACACACAGCATCACCTTGTAGCGAGTTAACCCGGGTTTCGCCACAGTATGTGAAGCCTGACCGGCCTTTGACCACGATCTTTTTCGCACGTGCTTGTCGTACGTGATCCACTTTTCATCACCAGTTATCAGCTTCTTCAAAAATGGTTCGGTTTCATGACGTCGTAATAAAGAATCACAAATGAGTACACGGTTCATTAGGTTTCTTTCAGTGAGCTCGTGAGGTGGGTACCTCATAGTATTTGGGTAAATATCTAGCTTTTTTGTGTACCCAATTTTTTCAAATGCGCCAAAACTGTTTTGTGGTCAATTCCCAGTTCTTCAGCTACGTCGTAACTTCTGATATGCCGATCTTGCTCCACTTTTCAAAAATGGGATCCATTTTATCGGTAATGGGGCGACCAGAGCGACGTGCATCTTTGACATCTAAATTTCCGGATTGAAAACGCTTAAACCAAATTTGTGCTACTCTCACAGACATTGCACTAGGTCCATAAACATCGCAAATTTTTTTCGCGGCTTGCGTTGCATTTTCACCTTTTTTGTAGTAAAATTTTAAAATAAATCGAATTTCTTCATTAGATTCACTCATCTTGGCGGTACGAAAAACAAATGCAAATCACACATTTTCCTAATTTGAATTTGGAATTATGTTCTTTAAAATTTAAACTTTCAATGATACCAAAACCAGCCAGATACAAATAGTATAGCCAAAGAGATTTTATTACAAGTTCATATATACTATTATGCTAAAAGACTATTTCCCCAACCTAATAGTACAAACTCTACTTTGTTTAGAACCGTGTGTAGCGTGTCCTAGGACATTTAAATTATACTAATAAAACATCTCTAAAAGTACCCATCCGATCCCGAAAAATCTGTCACTCATATAAAGCTACACTTTTCCCGAGTGCCATTGTCTATGTTATAATCGAGACAATGGCTTCGTATCGTTTGTAAACTCTCAATTGGAATTCGGAGTTTTCTTCATTAATATGACAAGTTCAGGTTACCCGTGAACCACGAAACGGTAGCAATTTATATATTATAAATAAATAATATAAAGGTTTATCGAATGTTTTATATTTAAACTTCAACGCTTAAAATAAAATTCCTCCCAATATATTTGTAATCTTGTCGTAATAATTAAGAGGACCCCGAATTTTGATTCCGCATTCCAATTGAGCCCTTAAAAAAGTTCGGAAGCTATTATAATTAGGTTTGGTATGGTAGACATTTTACTCTTAATTAACATAATTGTCATTAATTAATGAGTTGTAGCCCACATAAACGAAGCCACGGGTAGCTAGTTATAGTTTAATTCAAACTATAGTGTAATATATGTGAGAAAAAAGCTAGAAACTAGTTATCTTACAAAATTAGGTTTATTGCAACATTGTAACGATGCGGCCCTCCTTCTTGTTACTCCTTGAGTCCTTGCTTATAGTACCCGGCCGAAGATAATATTTTTGAACCTTCTATATTTAAATTTACAATAATTTTAACACACCCTATCAGTATTTATTGTCATTACTATAAATTGTAGCGTTTCATAAATATAAATATATTTATTATTAGTAACTAATATTTTTCTTAAGTTAGTTTTTAATAACAGTTTTTTTTAATGAGATTCAAGCTCTCGAGTGAACAAATAGTTCCCTCTCATTTTTGTGAAAAGTCTTTTCGTAAAATAACACATCTAAACTTACACTATTAAATTTAAAATATCTCGATACAAATTCTGGATACTGTCCTATAGTTTGATATAATTTGTTATATCTGAACCCGACTACATCGGAGTATGTATTGTTTATTTCATCAAAATTTATATCTACTTACCTTAGATATAATCTAAATTGTTCTCTAGTTCTAGGTTTTTGTATAATTGTTTCATTAAATTATATTTTCAATTCAAAGTATTGGAATGGCAATTAATAGTTTATCTTATTAATACCTTCTTTGGGGACTGAAGCTGTACGCTTCGAAAACATTGCTCAATGAAGGTGGTTGAACAAGACACAAATCTAAGTGGATTTTTCTTAATTAAGTTTGTTATCGTCTGTGCATCAGTCCAACTCTGTTTATTTATTATTTTTCTGCGAATAGTTACCGCTAGGACAGGTTTATTTTAAGCAAGAATGAAAAATAAAAATGGCGCTATGTGTAGGTACCTATTTATGTAGCTCGACGAAGTAGAACATTAATATCCAAAACTCAATGCGACCTTGGAACTAAATTATCTATCTATTTATGATCAGACGTATTATATTATGCTAAATAAAGTATTTTAAGGCGAGGACATCTCAGTTGGTCAGAGATGTCGAATGCTGTTACGAGAGTCGAGAATATGCTTGAGAATCCGGTAAAGAAAAACATCGAAAGGAAACCGTAACACGCTGGTACTTTGTAGGTATATTCCGATCGGAGAAATAAAAAGAACTGTATTTTTTTTTTAATTTAACAACATTTTTATAAGGCTTCTCGCACAATTTCAAAATTTATTATCATTTTTTAAATATTCATTACCTCTCACTCAGCGGACATAAAAAATATAATATAGTTTTTAACAGTATGGTTAGGAACCCTATTTGTAGCCATTTTTAAGTCAAAAATAGCAAGCACCTTGCCACCAGGTGGCTTGGAAGCTTCGTGTGGTCACCAGCCTTCACTCTCCCTCATCACTCACCCTAGTTAGAAAACAAATCCAAGCTTAGACAGAGCGGATATCAAATCATCGATAAATTATGTAATATTTGATTAAAGCCCCGACGGACATTTTATTTTTACTTCGATTCGCTGGGATTTAATTTTATAGGAAAACTTGGAGCTTGTTCCGGAACTAGGGCTTGTAATTGGACGTAGTTATGCAAACTGGAACCAACCACAGCTTTGGTCATATTACGTTAAGTACACTGTACAACGATTCCAAAAAAGTGTATTTTATAATGTGGTAAGAAGACCTAAGCCGTTGAGTGACTGTTTGTATGAAAAAAAACTAATAACCTAAGATACCAAACCACATAAACTAAGATTCATAAAAAGTAAATAGAACCATGCTGCATAACTTCGAATTCCTAGCTAAATAAACTATCATAAAAAGATTTTAAAAAGATCCATATTGCTTTTATATAAAAGGCAAATGTGTGGAGCGACGATCTAGTACATTGTACGTGTGGGTTGAAGGAAAAGCTGGTACACACATTTTAATATGTAGCAAAAAAGAACCAGACTGTATTTAATCCGATATTACTCACATTTTCCTAAAAAATCTGCGAAAAATTAGTATTTCTACATTGCATGCAATAAAGTCCACAATACTATAAACTTTTTTTTCGCAAATAGATTACCTTAGCCTTTATATACAGTCTTTTATAAAAATCTTAGTTATCTCAAAACGTTAATTCTGTGGCTTGGTTCTGGTTTGCGTAACTACATTCAATTATTAGTTATAAACCAAACACGATCGAAGTCTGAAGGAAGGACTGAAAAGCGAATGAAGGAAATATGCACTTTTATAAAAAGGTATATAGCTTTCATTACATGTAGAAAAGCCTTCTTTATGGTGGCCTTTGGCTTGAAATTACTAAACAGTTGAATCACAAAACATAGATGATGTCGTAATAAAATAACATAAAGCAACTTATAAAACACTTAGTAGATGTGAAGAAATCATTACAACTAATACCAAATTCGAACAGAAATTTCAATAATGGACTTGGATAAAAAGATAACCTAATAAAAAAAAAATCGTGCGTCGAACCAGCCTCTTTATATATTTTCTATGATTTACTTTGTCTAATAAAACAAACTGCATGTATGGGTACTACATACAATATACAAGTACATGGTCAGTCTTAAGACTTCCGTTACCACATTACATTAATACATTTTTGGATGATTTTTGCTCGGGTTCTACACGTGGGATTTCGTTAAAATGGTTTCTTTCAAACGTGTTGTATTTGACGCTATTTTTAATATAAGTAAGAAAATGTCCATTTGGAAAATATCTAAGGGTTTCTGTTAAATTTACGTGTCTGAGGAGAGAGGGTAAGGATTGAGAAGATTTCATAGTCTTATTTTAATAATATTGGTAAGTTTAATATATTATTTTAGTATTTTGGTTGGTAGTTGTGGATATGGATGTGGTATAGATATGTAGGGATAACAGTTAGATGTAGAACGATTTAAATCTACTGTCAATTGGTTGAAAATAAGATTGGAATGAATTGGTCCTGAAGGTTGCCCTACTTGGGTGCCTTCCAAAAAGGATGCACCAGTTAATATAATCGAACTGCACTTGCACATCTGTAATAGGGGTCCATGACTGAATCTCCATGACACAGTTATGCCAATTTATCTGCCACTTAGGTCCACCTACTGTGAAGGCTAATCCAAATTACTGCAACTAGTGGCTGGAGCATCTATTGAAAGTGCATCTTCAACTCCTAGTAATAGAGTTATGATTACCTTTCGTGCGTCTTACAAAGGAAGGTCGTGTTATTATTCCCACACAAATTTCCGAAGAGTAATATACCTAAGCGAAAATATTTTTCTAATATTTCTCAGTTTACCTCTAGATCTTTTACGCTGTCCACTTCTTTCAGAACAATGGTCGTGAAGATATTTTATTTTTATTATACCAACGAATGGCTAAAGATGCATGCTCACCTATGACCTCGATGAAAGTGCGGACTAGCGCGTCACTTGGAACTTAACACATTGATTTATTGCCTATCGCTGCATTGCAATGTGCTTCTGCAATAAATTTGCATATTTCAGAAATTATTTCATCTTACATATAAATATATACAACATTCCATAAAAAAAGAACAAGGTTCTCAGAAAAATTTTGCATTACCTATGAGCTGTGTTAGGTAATTTTCAAACTCCAAGCGCAATTGATTTTCCAGACTTTCAAAGATAATTTACCAAAGACCCTACATTCTATGAAACACAGCTGAGATGTCTTCTATAAATTTCTTTGTTTTATGAACAAATGTTGACAGAGCACAAAGGGCTCCGTAGTTGTGATACATTTTTGTAAATACCGTTAGAGAAGTTTCCAATGGCCACTTGGAAACCTTGTCACGGATTCGGTGAACGACGTCACTACAGGATTTACTGCGTTCGGGATCATACAATTGACAAAACGTCGCTATGTGGACAATGTTTGGTACTCTGCTGCGTGTGCGCAACGCTGAATATAAATCAGGCTAGAGCCGGTGTAGGGGCGGAGGAGGCGGCCGCGGGCGGCGGCGGGGCGGCGCGGGCGCAGCTCGTTGCCGAGGCTCAGAGTGTACCACTCAGTGGTGCTCGTGCCAGACCGTCAGATCAAGCGTGGCCTCCGTGCATCGTGGACCTGCACCGAGCCGAACAGCGGAGAAAGGAACGACAACAGTGCCTCTTGCGACATCAGCCAAACACAGCACCGACATGAAGATCCTACCCCTGTGAGTACTATCTACAGCTTCTACCTACCACTCGAGATTACATGTCCCTTTTCTATTGTTTAGAACTTGCCCAACTTGAATTTATAAGCTCCGGTTGCTTTGCGATTGCGTTTGCGATGTGTCATTATAATATGTATCATTAGGACATAACATAAACTTCATTGTGATTAAAGTTATATCTATTACCTATCTAGCGTTCGTCCATTCGTTCGTTGTAGTAGGACTTGCGCGATGGCACTGTATTTCGAAAGGCATGCTAAGTTATAACTATAACATAACTTACGTACAATTTAGCCGATATATTAAATAATTTCGTAACATCTCAATGGCAACCAGTAAACATGAGACAGGAAATAACCTCAAGTGCAACAGTTCTTATGGTGTTCTTATGAAAAGATTTTTGCCTTTCTAATGGTCAGAGGCTAAGTCAGGGGAGTGTGGTGGCAGGCTGCAGTGTCCGGTTGACAGCTCACGGCCTATTTAAAATTAACATCGCCTACGAGTCGATCAAGCGCGTATTACGATAACTGCACTGAGACAAGAAATCATAAATATCTGAATTTGCTAGTATCGAAACCGCTCAAGATACAAGTGCACCTGAATTTATAATGCAACACTAGAAAAAAAAATGATTCCATATTTCATAATTGTTGACTTATAAACCTCATTACGGAGACTGGGGACTGACCCGGTGTAACAAACGAATTCATTTTCAAATTAATTGAGCGAAACCGAGAACCGGTCGCTAGAATGAGTCGGTCCCATGTTGAAAGTTAGGCTCGCGACCTACGATTAGGCAATATAATGTTATGCAGGATGAATAGTAGAATTTGCGAGTATATCTAGCCTACTCCAATGACATCGCGGGTGAAGCCGCTTCATTTACATTTAGTTCATTACTACAGTTAAAGGTAAATCTTAAGAGCCTAAACTTGGTCTAGTAACATTGTCTTTTCGTCAAAGGTCAATGTAGAATTAGCTGTTGTCTTATTTAAATGACCTTTGGTAAACTTAATTCCCGCCTCTAAAACAAAAATTGAGGCATGTGAATTAATAAAAACCAATCTGAAAATTCAATTTAAAATACTTTCAAGCAAGTATCGTCGGCATCTATGTACTTGTACTGCTATGTCAAAGAGTAAAATGTGAAAAATGATTCCACTTCGCACTGAACATTCGAATACAATTTCCAATTTCGAAATTCTCAGTTCAACTCACTTTTTCATATTCAGATATTTTCGTAGCAAAAAATGTTTCCGACAATTTCAAATCGTACGTATGACCGAGTATTTTAGATGGACGAAACGAATTGCATTCCAGTAGTTTAAATATTAAACGATGAGTATTTGAAAAGGTATTTAACAAAGTTTACTGCTCTGTTATGAGTACTTAATCCCTAATTAAACTTAGACATTCTCTCTGACAAGTTACCACCATATTTATAGCCAATTTGCGACTCGCCCCGGCTTCGCCTGGATTGCGTAATAAAATGTTATATACACATTTTTCCTTTCTGAATAATGTATCTAAATAATGGTGAAAACAGCATCAAAATCTATTCGGTGGTTAAAAAAAAAGTAAGAGCACAGGCAGGTAGAACTAATGATTTTGTTTTCATACTATACTAGCTGTCCCCCTCGGTTTCACCCGCATTTATCGATATCATATTTAGCACATAATCTACGAAATTTCCGCGTCGAATGGTAGCAGTCCCATCTCGATATGTTCAATTGTTTTTAGGTAATGGTGAGTCTAAAGAACCCCATTTTCCTTATATTTATATATAGATAGACTAGCTGTCCCCTGCGGACAGATTGTCATCTACAAATAATAAATTTCGCGTCGAATGGTAGCAGTTCCATCCCGATATGTACATACCCACCGCCATCCCATGGCCTGACCAACCTTGCGGTCATACAAGCCGAATCGTGGGGGTTGCAAGTAGTAGATATGTACAGTAGTTTTGAAGGGATGATGCCTTAAAGGATACTTTTATATACAAACGTCACATAATAATTCCGACAGAAGAGCATATAAAGGCGGCCATTACCAATATGCAAAGGATGCTCGACATACTTCTGCATGAAAATTGGTTACGTTTATTTTCATTTTAGATTCATAATTAATATCAGTATGTCTTTTTTCATCACCGTGAATAGGGTTTTATCATTTTAACTAAATATGTCAAATTTTACTCAAATTTTAGTGTATGAAAACAATAGATTGACTTTTAAATACATTAGAACGACAAGACAAGTTAATTCATCTAATCACATGTTGATACTGATAGTTTCTTTTTCTATCTTTATCCTCGTGTTTAACTACAGTCTACTCTTCATTTGTCCGATGGTGATAACTACTCAAAGCTTAGAAAGAAACTGGCTCTTAAGTCAGCATCTGAGACAGATTTTTAAAGTATTAAAATTAAAATTTTACAAAGGCCCCTACTGTTCTATAGATTCGTTTCGATGTCTTTCATCACTGCTCAAGCCTATTGTTCGATTTGAACCCACAACTAAGGTATTATCCCCTTAAAATAATCGAATCTACAACCTGTGACATAACAAGCAGGGTCATGGTTATCATCAAGTGTTCTCAAATGTTTTCACATGAGAAAATTCACACATTTAACGCAAATGCTTCCATATTCTGTTCAAAAAAATGTCACAAATCACACGACTGACTCGTGTTCTGATTGTAAACGATGTGATCCGAAGCAATACTTGCTTAAGATTGAATAAACTGACGTTATTTTGCATACATTTTGCTCAGAATTAATAGCGTCTATTTGAAGTGGTGAATGCAGAATTGATGTTTTTTTTATTCCGTCGGTTTGTTTGTCTTAATGTCGAGAATAATGATTACGGAATTTTGTCGAAGTGGCCTTCTGTATATATGCATCTCAGATTATAGCAACGCATATATTTGCCGATTTAGTATTCAAATGTCTAAATCTAAACCATATCGAAACATAAATATGCGTTTTCATGTGCAGAACACATATTCAAATACGTCTAGGAGCTTACGGCAGTTATTATAGTTACATAACATTGATTACTTTTAGAAATCTAGGTAAAACAGATAACCTAGAACGGAAAATGTACATATTTCTAGAAAATTTGAACAAGGTTCAAGTATTAGTGTTTCTGCATTTTGCAATGTCGGTAGATAACTATTGATTATGAATGCAGTTACTTCCAGTTGCTGGCCTCAATTAATATAGATTATAATGTATTAAAATTCTGTAACGCTTTTAATACGATTTATGTAGCTTTTCTGGCTTCGGTGTTATTTATATCTTACACAAAGAGCATTATAATCGATGAAGCTTCGGTGTTAGGGCAGCAGGACGTGTTACCAAGTTGATACATTCCCCACTCGACGTGCAGAGACGAAGAAGGGTGATTGGGTGTCACAAATAGAGGTCAATTGCAATATCTATGCATATTGCACACGTTAGACAAAGGCGAGACTAGAGGAAGATGTGCTCAAAAATACCTAGAGCTTACCTAACAGCGCACCGCGACCGGCATTACTGTAAAGTGAACATACAGACATTTGGTAATAAAACACTGTTGTGTAACCAGACGATTGACATTTGCCTATAAGATGGAGGGACTCACGACCATTCTGTGTTTCATATTATCATTCGCACCAGCTCGCGTGTTGCATAATGTAAAAAATGGAAGCGAGACGCGACGAGCGCCTCCTTTCCAGCCTAATCATATTTTTAATCTGTATTCATTGTTATTTTCATAACATTCGCCGATTGTTTAACTGCAAAGTTGAATAGTGGGAAGATTAGAATACGCAAAAGCTTCACATGGGTTTCTAAATCACCGGACACTAATTATTGCGTGAGCGTAGCTACATAGCTGTTATCCTGTTGCAATTTCGCTTTGTCTGTAATGCGTTCATGGAAAGTTGTGGGAATAATACTACAGTTGATAATTTCGAAACGAGGTTCGCTTTCGGATGCAATATGACACGATCATAGAATCGGAGTTCCCGCTAAAAGTGCGTAACTCCGTCATGGTTGCGTTGCGAGCGTGCACCGCGCTTCACCCGCTGACTCCGCCGCGCCAGCCGCGCGCGGTGGCAGAGCGGTCGGTGGTAGCTGCCGCATTGCATCGCGAGGTCAGCCCACTTTTTGCCACTTCTGGTTTTTGCCCGACTGACCTTGGCGTGATTTGAGGTTACAATTACACATTCGTAGCGCCCACACGCGTGCGACATAGTATATGCAATTAGTATAGAAAGCTGCACTTTTTCCAACGTGATCTGAATAACAATTTATTCGGTTTCTACTCACATGCGTCGGATGGTAAATAAGAGGTCTGGGCTCACGCCTTTCACAATAGATTTCGCAAGCGATCGTAATGTTACGTGCAATAAAATATTTCAGTTCTATTCAAAGTTATTAATTGCGATAGCCGTCGAATGGCAAAGGAACACCGCACCGTGATCATGCATAACGTTAGGTCGGCAATGCTTAATGCGTGCGCATCGCTCGATCGAGGGAATTACATAAAATACTAGTAGAGAAAGCTAAGGGAAGCCGTCACCGCCTGTCGGAAGCGGATATTGAATCACTCGGCGAGCCACCTGACCCGACCCTGTGCGGAGACTCGTTATTCAACAATCTATAGTAGAGCTACACGTTGACCTTTGTCGGTCATCTCAAAGCTGAGGCTCTCGAGCTCGCGCTCACATCCTGCGGCGCGCGGCGCGGGCGGCGGCGCAGTGCGCACACCCGGAGATACTCGCTAGCGTACCTATTAACTCGACATTCACCCAACCTCGGCATACCTATCATACTTACAGTTTGACATTTACCGTCATTGAAGTCCATTGGATTCGAACCGAGTCCGATCGACGACGCTACTCCGCGCCTGCGCCTGCGCGCGCACCGCCGCGCCGGCGACGTTACGAATGTTAAAACTGTTCAGACGGTAGATTCGAGAATGTTGTATGTTGACCCATTGAACTTTGATAACTCTATAACCTCTTTATTTGCTCACTTTTTGCATTTAGAATGTCATTCTCCATCTATTACATGACATAAAGGTATACGTAACTCGAGATTAGACGTTTTCTAGTGTATTACGTAAATGATTATAGTGGGTATGAAAATATTTTTGGCACAAGTGAGTCTATAAAATACACGTTACATACACTCGATACAGGTTATGACGAAAGTGATACCTAAAGGTCTTAAGAAGGATCATGCAAGGCCAGAGTCGAATGCCGAGTATGCGTGTGTTGTCGCTTAATAATTAATAACAACCGTCGAATACTGCGGTGGTTTAATAAACCATGCGACGAGTAGGTACCGAACCGCACAAATAGGTGCTTAAGCACCTTTAATAGATATCCCTGACATTTTACATCAGGTTAAATGAGTATGCAGAAATGTCTAGATTCTCGATCTTGACATGCATTTTATTAATAAAAACTATTGGGATTTTTTCCGATTCAACGGCGGTCCTCATTATGATAAAGAATACAATATGTTAAAGTTGATTTTCGTAATCTTATTATCTAAATATCACTCTCAAAGTTTATTGATGCATAATTATTATGACTGGTATAATAAAAGATTAATTTGCAAAATGTTGACAAATTCACTGTTTAATTATGTTCACTAGAAGGTTAATGAATTTTAATCCCCCAAGTGTCCGCTGAAGCTACTGACCATGGTCACAATCACTCTGTTCATTCTATACTTTTTATAAGAGACCTCATCGATACACTCCTATGGAAAGCCATAAAGAGAATATAACTCACATATGGAATAAAGCGTTGATCAATTGACAATAATAGAAAAAAAAATAGCACGCTATTACGAAAGCATGTTACATATAGCTGTAGAACAAGTAGCCGAGTAGTTGCCTACTACCGACTGCAACAAAGTCAAGGTTTCATTTCCCAATTTAGGTTAACACGGTCGCAACTGACTTGGTAGGTTTTTAAGTACCGCTCTTTGCCGTAAAAATATTTAATAACATTCGAATTTCGAAAAAAGGTTCTCATGGAAAACAAGGCATGCTCTCCATACATCCTATAATACCTAAAAGGAAACATAATTAAAATTCTCGTACGTGTAAAGCGCGGTAGGTTATAAACTCAACTTATATAATACCTCCATGGACAAAGTTTCCGGGGAACATTGCAAAATATGTCTAAATATTTTTCTTCCAAATATATAATTATATAGACACAGAAGAAACACATGTTCATGCACACAAATCTGATTGAGAATCGAAACCACAAAGTCACCTGGCCCGTCTAATGTTACGTAGGTAATGTGAATAATAACAAATGTTTGTTTCCAGATTCGTTCTGATGGCGTGCGTCGCATGTGCGTATGCGCAGGAAGAGGGCGAAGGCCGATCCGCACCGGCTCGATCCCTGCTCAAGCGCGGCCCCCTGGCCAAAGGAAAACAAACCACCACCACTACAACCCTTGCCCCACAGGTAGGAAAGACTATTATTGCATGGCACCTTAAAAATTATTCTCGTATTGTTGTTTTTAGCAAGTCTTCAGGTAAATTTGTGACTTTAGGTATTAGGCAGTGCACCAATTACCAATGGCTTCGTGTTGTGGTAAACTTACCTTTGATAAGGTGTATTGGAGCCCCAGATATTTCAACTATATCACCTTGGTTATATACAATGACTTAGTGTCCCTGCAGTTTCACCCGCGTTTATCGACATCATATAGCTTATAACAATCTAGGAAAAAATCCGCGTCGAATAATAGTAGTTCCACCCCGATATGTTCAGTAGTTTTGGGGTGATGGTGCGTCAAAGGAACACTATTTTCCTTATATGTACGTATATAGATAATGAAGCATTTTCCTTGAAAATTCTACGATACTTTTGTTAGATACTACCTAATTTGATTTATATATGACTTCATTTAAAATGTGACAGACCTTTTCATTTCAATATGGGGATATTTAAAATTTCTCACAAAATTAAATAATAATACATTTTCAAACATTAACTTCGAAAGCTTTGTAACAACTTCAAACGAACATCTAAATAAAGTTATCTTTATTTATTTATTATACAAGAAATAAACACAATATCTACCAGACACATCACATCTTGGGGAAACTACTTTAGACATTACATTAAATTCATTGTTTTGATGATTTCCGCAACTAGCATACGATTTAATTTAAATGATTATCTTGTACGTGGATCGCGATTGTAAATGAGTTGCGTATCATCATGGATCTATAGCGTTCCTAAACCCCTCTCAAGACGTGACACTAAAGATGCAAAATATTATATTTTATATTAAATTAATAGCGGGCCTGATTGCATTGTTATTATATTACGTTTCAAATGAAAAATCATTCAATATAATAAGGTAAAATTAGTATGAAGGTATAGTTAATGACGTCAGCAGAAACTCGTTAATCAATCTATCTAAATATATATAAACTAACCCCGCGGTTCCACCCACGTTTTTCTATATCATATATAAGCCTATAACCATCTAGGAAAAATGTCGCATCGAATGGTAGCAGTCCCATCCCGATATGTTCAGTAGTTTTCAGGTGACGGTGCGTCAAAGGAACCCCATTTTGCTATTATTTATATAGATTACTGTTTGTTGATTTGTATCATATGCCTCCTTTACTATTTATCCGATAGCGTTGAAACTTGTGTGAGTTATTCTACGTACACCTGCGAAGGATCCTGACACAATAAATATAAAGTTTACTGAATAAACAATATGACAAACCATAATGTTATTCAGTCAGTGGAATCGAGTTCGATATGTGCAACATTTGCTGTGCTTGCGTCACTAAAAGCTATGCGCATAACAAAGTTTGTAGTTTCGACGTCACACTCTATGGAAGTCCTTGGTATTTATTTGAAATGGAGCAACTGTTCGACGTTTAAAATTTGTTTGTCGCACGTGGCACTAGCGGTACTGTTATTTGCGTACAAAACATTTATTTATTATGTCACAGCATCTGTCACAGACGATTTCGCACGGCTATGGCGGATGCTAATCTAGACTCTCAATATACACGTAACATTTCACGCAATTAAGTATTGGAAAGCGTACAAACTTTTGGGTAATTTGCAACTGTCTATTTAAATATAAAAAATAAATTGCGAGACATATAAAAGTAAAAGCTATTCCTGATTAATATTGTGGGTAATAAATCAAACACCCCAGCGAAGTAGTTTGCATGTTAGTAATAAAACTATGTCATTTCATGTTTTTTCAAACAATAATATAACTATATAATATGATATATAGTATAATAATATAATATAACTATAAATATAATAAAATGGTGTGTCAATAAACGGTTTTGCAATATATATCTTCTTACATAAAGGTAACTAACTAGTCAGCTTCGTACGTAGGTACAAAATGTCAGAAGAAAGCAACATGTTTGCCAATTAATAAAGCAGATGTTGCGAATACAAAATTCCGTGTTCATGCAATGGCTCGTCCTCATAAAAACACTTTCGAAATATCTCTAAACATGCACACATGCTTAGTATAATGAGCAAAAAATAATATATTATTAAGTGACGTCATTGCATTCTCTGAATGCATGAGATGGTATCAATCCATCGGTGTTTCGCAAATGACGTCGCATCCATCTGGTTCAAGGCGAGTGGGACTGCCGTCCGATGATCGGGTCACCTTCGTACGTGACCTTTGAAAGCTCCTTTTTCTCTAAGGAATTTCTACCTGCATGTTTCGGCCACGGCACCCGACGTGATGACGACTGCAGTTCAAATAAACTAGTTTCATCAAGGAAAATAACCTTTTTTATTCACAGTAAAAGCGGAAAACTACTAGGTAATATCATTGCTTCACATTTAAAATATTTGAATTGAATTAATATAAAGAATCCTCAGTGGGTAATAAATATTAAAAATGCGAACACCGACCTACTATTTGACTATTTAGTATGCGGATATAATAAAGCAGTAAAAGTTTCGATGAGATTATTAAAGAACCAACTCAAATAAAAGAAAAATGTGTACCTTTATTGCAGGAGGAAGCTGAATATCAAGATGACGAGGAGTATTCTGAGGTTGCAACAGAAGCCCCGGCGTCATCCACTGAGGGCAAGAAGCTGGTACCTACAGGAGTAAGGCCTTTCCGCAGTAACACTGACTTGCTCGAAGCTCTTAAGAGGCGAAGGGCGCAAGCTGCTGAAGGTAAATATAACATATAAACAGGAAGAAAGAAGAAATTGTGCTGCGAAATTTCAGAGCTTTGTAATTTACTAACTTGTTAATTTCGGATTCATCAGGAGGACCCGCTTGTAGTTATCCAGAAGTCTCTTTTAACGCTACCAAGTAGTTTTGAAATTAACTGATTTGCTGTTATTTTTACCTCAATTTATCTCTAGAGTCGTAGGAGGCGACTAAAGAGCATGGTAACAACGATGAGCACTTGACATCTTTTACAGAAGCATTCCCAAAGTGGGTTGGCATCAGGCAAGCGGCTTACCTTTACAATACTGCATCATCTGGCTGCAGCCATAATAACGATATATATTGCGCCGACGCCTAATGATTGGGTATATGGAGAGCAGATGATCATGTGTATCTTACTTCCAGCTAAACAACATGGTTCGACAGCTACCACATCTGCCGCCTCTCAAGATGCTACAGCCGATGCCAAATCTGGCTACAGTGAGTAGTCCAGTTTAGTCTTATTAATTTCACGACCTTAGTGTTTGTCTTAAATTTGGTTTAAATTCGCTTTTAAATGTATTTCTTTCAGTATTGCAGCTGCATTTAAAGCTGGGAAGTTACTTGGTAACCTTAACCAAGCAAGCAACGAGCCAAGTGTATTATCCATGCTTGAACAATAGTCTAGATACTTGTTTGATATTCACTTCTAGATTCTATTGACCTTTTCTATTCTGAAACGTTCTTTAGTTTATTGTTTGTTTAGCGAAATCTTTTAATAACCAATCAATGGTAACAGCTTCCAGAGGAATCACGATTGCGTTGTTGAAGCTGAAACTTGAAGTTTTAACCTCTTTTGATATTTAGCAGGTAAGAAGCGAGTGAGCAACCTTACTGCCCGGGAGGTCGTCAGCGAAGAGACTTCAGTCCCCCCAAAATCAGGCCGTGGACGTTTTGGCAGGAGTAAGTGATCTGTCACTTGAAAACTCATAGTTTTGTCTACTTTTTTAGGAGTAGGGTTTCGTCCATCTTTATACTGATATAAACGTTAAAGGTGGACACTAAATAGAGTTTAGTTATATTTTTTTTGTTTACCCCATGTGTTCGACAAAGCCATGTAATTTATGCATGGTATATTGTAATATCCATCAATTCTTTCATTTCTTCCTATTTCATGGCTTATAAATCATCATGGCCCTTTTTAGCTCTACCTCCTCCACAGCAAAGTTTAAATATTCACATATCGATAACGACAACTTTTCAAAATCTGTTTATCACCTAACATCTCAACCACAAGATTTTAACGAATTTCTTATTATCTTAGCATCATCCAGATCTATCCCAGAGTCTGATCTCGAGGAGCAGGTCGACTCCGCTCCAGCGATTAGGAACAGCAGGTTCTCCAGGCGAGGAGGGAACTAAATACCCCTAAAACTATTCAACCCACCCTTCTATCTCCTTCTCTCTCCTATCGTGATCATTATCACTGCCATTGCATATACTATATGAAATATCACTTACAAAATGTCTACTTCTGTTCTAAAGATATTACCTACATTTATATTGGAAATTTAGTTTATTTTAAACTATTGGGGCGTTAATATTGTTATTAAAAAGGCAGCTTACAATAGTTCATTCGGTTTCACTTGTAAGATCTATTATAGCTAATATATTTGTTTCAAAATGTTTTCGTAAGTGACAAAGCGTTCGTTCGTTTTTACCTCAGTTGAGGAATTAGAATTTATTAAACATAATATAATATATGTAAATTATACGTATAAGTAATTATTAAATAAATAATTTTAAACATAGATTGTTCTATTTTATTTATGAGCCCACCAACTGAAGATATTAATTTCTGCATATCCCACAACATGCTAGGTAGGTATATATATAGATAATTTTTATAATAATATACTTTCATCCCCCCATCTCGGAAAGAGTATTTTTGATCTTCGATATCTGAGTGCAAAAGCCATTATTATCCGCTAGAATTTAGGACATCGTGTGCACTAAAATAAGTTTGTGAATTCAAAACATCATTAAACTTACATTATTTACCTCCATGGTGCCGAATTTATCATACTACCTTTTTTAAAAACTCAGACTCGGAACCTTCTCGGTGTACTTTTTTTTTATTTGCTTTGCGTGCGCCGTTTTCTTTTGTTTGACATTAAGTAATTTCCTCGCTGCGGTGGGATGAAAAGTTACGTGTTGCACTCGAGTGCAAAGCTCGCTAACGCTCAGGATTCTAATTTTTTTATTCAATCGCTGCGCTTGTGATTGAATATTAGAATCCTTCGCTTGCTCGGACTTCAAAAATGAGCACGCGGTTAAAAAGCAACCTTGCGCTCTTGTATAACAAACAACTATTAATATGACCATTATAAAAATACACATAAAAGAAAACGAAAAATGAGAAGACTGAAATACCAATTTTAAATATTTTTAATTTAACATAAAAAAGACATCCTATAAGATTTCTTAAAACTACGTTACATATAATATATAGAAGCATGTCCGTTCAGAATAAAAAGTGCATATGAGATGCTTAAAAACAACCGCAAATTAAAATAATTATTTCATAAGTTGTATATGTATCGGCTAAGATTTTTTTCAATCATCAAACCTCTTGCAATCGATGTCATTCAAACAAAAGTTTTGTAGTCGTAAAATAACCTTCTTGAAACCATGTTGTGTAAATTTAATTTCTGTCACTTTTGCACAGATAGCTATTGTTGCAAAATGACGAAACATGCATGTGATTAGATGTGAGGAAAGAGCAAAGCATTATCTCCGTTCAAGAAATTGGACGCCTCTTCTAGTTATCCGGGGCTGCAGTAAATTTAAATAATGATTTTTTTTCCCAAGTCTGGTGCTCAATCGAATACTTCAGTCTAGCAAGCATAGAAATATTGGAATACTGCACGGTATAATTTTAATTAAGATTTGATTAAACAATATTAATATATTCCATTACATTTACAGTATTATATTTCACTTGAGAGACTAAAAGCAGTGAGATGTTCACTTGTTAAGCACTCTTGTCACCTCAGCGAGCGGCGTTTGGAAAGTGCCAGGTTTAACCAAATTGACCAGCTGCTCGGCGATCTCCAGTCCAACTCTTACTTGAGCTTCTTTCGTAGATGCACCTGAAAATTTTATTATTAAATTAATATCCAGGACATCTTCATGCACTGTTATCAGAGGGCTGAGCACGAACATCCGTGTCGTTGCGCGATTTCCAATTTCCCATTGCATACTTACGCTTACTAAGATGTTCATGGTTAGGCCATTGAACTTAAATTTGTTTGTATTATGGCAATCAGATAACTAATACACTTCATATACAATTTTTAGGGTTCTGTAGTCAACAAGAAACACTAACAGTTGCTAATAGTAGTACTACTTATAAAATGTTTGGGCTGTTATGGTACATTAATATTGATTCAGAACTCTACATTGTGCGTGACCTGACATGCATTTGGCCGGTTATTAAAATCATTTTGGTATAAATATGACCCAAGATTGAAATACCTTATTTACTCGCAAATTTACCTCCTTCATACTCAGAATTGGATATATTAGAATAACCAACTACCAGTGCAAGGAAGTATGGTCACTTTCGCCAAAGAATGAAAGATTAAATATTTTATAATTTTTCAAATACTTTTGTACAGGCAACAGATAGTTGGTCCATGTAGGTAACATACTGAGTAACTGACACGCGGTCCATCTAATGATATTTATATGCTACATAGGAGAATTAAATAAATTTATATATTACATAGGAGATTTGAAATAAGCTCTTACCTAAGTGAGGCGTGGCAATAACAGCTGGGTGTTGGATCACTTCCAAGGTTAGAGGGTCAGTCGGTGGTTCTTGCTCAAACACATCTAGAGCTGCACCGCCAACCTGTCGGAAACATATGGTAGCTTATTGAAGTGAATCTCCTTATGAGAGAACTTTGTATTAACCCTCTTATTCAGCTATTACAAAATTCGTCGGCGAGTCAGCGCAACGAGGCCTGCGAACGCGTACCTCTCATGTGATTGCGTAGCTAACGAAAGGGACAGAGCATGGAGGCCGCGACAAAACATCCTCGAGCTAGTGTAATTTTACCTAACAGAATGACACAACTGTTCCGCAACCTTTTTGTGTGATGAAAAATAAATGAAAGATAAACACAATCTATGATATTCAAAGTGTGATGAACAATTAATATGTATCTTTGTAATACAAAAGTTTCAGTTCTATCGTGGGTAATTACGACACAGCCTGTTTCATTATCCTTTTTTTTTATTTGACACAATCACGCTTACAAAAATATATTTTAAAACTACTAGTTTAAACATGTGTGCAACCCATGAATAAGTTAAGACTACTTCTACATGTTGGAAAAAGTATAATAACAAATTACACAATACATATTGTAACAGAAACACTTATTGACAAATAATTTATTATTTGACGGGCCAGTTGCCTTGGTTAGAGACTCTGACTACCGCCACAGGTTGTGAGTTCGCTTCCCACGCAGGACAAACTTTAGTGAACATGAACATATCTGTGTGTTCTGTGGTGTTAATACGAAATATGTATTTAGATGAAAAGACGTATCAGTTATCTGCTTTCCATGGTACCAGGCGCGGTCCGAAAGAGAGGGTCACAGGTGACATGGCACCCTCCCCCCCAAATAGTTGTACATGTCAAATAGAAAATTCAAATTTCAGGCTCCGACCGCGCCTGCATGGTACAAGCCCTGCTTTGATTGGAAGCAGATAGTCGTGTGTAAAGAATGTCCCAGGATATTATTCCTAACAAAATACACATGCGATCATTATGTAGTCATATTTGAAGGAATATGAACGGAAAATTTCAGAAATAAGTGTTGGTACTGTATTTTTCGTAATCTACTATTAATTAAATCTTACATGGTCTCATCTGTCACTCTCGATCATACTGATATTCGTGGTATACCCGAAACATTTCGGCGTATTTTTATGTTAGCTCGAATAATCGTTAAATCTTTAATAGTCAATATAAGTATAATCTTCTTCATCGTTATTTACTGGTTTTGGGTATTTGCATTGCGTGAATTTTCCATTTCTTTCAAATTATCATCAAATCCTCATTTTCCCCTCGTTTCGAAATTATCATCAAATAATAAATATCTTCATCTTATCTAAGACTGAGTCCCTCATATTAAAGAAAATAGTGATTGGCGCAAAGAACCAACCCTGTTATTTATCAAAGAAACATACAACTGTACCTCGCCCGACCTGGGAAACGAGCTAAAGACCTCCACAAATTGTGTTACCCCAAGAGGGTTCAATATTGAAGCCGATTTCATTATAGATTGACAGTTCATAGCGCGAGCAGTGTAAGGCAATAGCCGTGTCGCCGTCGATGTAATTGCAACAATATTGACAGCAATAATCCCAGAGCTATACATAATTGTCATGCTTCGCTCGACCACCGAGTTAACCATTTATTTCTCCTTCTTTTACAGTTTGCAATATTCAGCTGACAGTGATGTGCATTTTATAATATTAACTAGCTGTCCCCCACGGGTCCACCCGCGTTTATCAAAATCATATATAGGCTATAACCATCTAGAAAAATTCCACGTCGAATGGTAGCAGTCCCATCCCGATATGTTCAGTAGATTTGAGGTGATGATGCGTCAAAGGAGCCATATTTTGCTTATATATATGTATATAGAAGATTAACTATATTCCAATTCGTTTCTAATTCCTACATTATGGATTAAAGGTACATACATGTCCCGCGTTAAGGGCATCGAGCAAGTCTCGCTCGTTGATCAAACCTCCACGCCCCACGTTGACAATCTTAATGCCTTTCTTGCACTGCTTCAGTATATTCGCGTTGATAAAGTCTGAAAAGAAATTAATACACTAATTAAAATAGGGTGCCTAAACTTCTCCATAGGTATGCTTGCTTTGTATAGTGACATACGGTAATGGGTATTAGAAAACAAAAAATATTATAGTTGTCTATGAATAGCAATGCCGATGCCTTTAGCTTCAACAGTCGCATTTATGATAAACCAGTTCCGACCGGCGGTTCCACCCATTTTTCAGAGGTATCGAATGTTTTTTTTTACAAGAATCAATGCATGTTTATTCGTATTTTATGCACTGATATACCCTTCATTGGATTGCGAAACATTGTCAACTTATTGCCTGCTCTTGCGTGAAGTTTCAGGCATAGCAGGAATCAACATACCGTACATGGCGCACGTAGGCGTACGTAGGTGGCGCACGTGTCGTACCGGAAAATGTATTTGAACGAGCGTTTCTGCAATTCTATAATTTCTAGCAGAACGTTATGAATCAGAAGATGCGCAACTATCGAAGCATGATGCTATCTATGTAATATCGGACAACAAAATCGGAAGACAGATGTATTTGTATATACATACATATCGGCAAGAAAATAAATATCATTATTTATATCATTCCTAATTAAAGAAAATACCTAAATCATTCTAATTTCAAACGATGTCCATAATTATTTATTCTACATTAATTTACACAATATACAATCTTCTATATGACGACAAATTTTATCCACACCCGTCTAGTCTATCTGTATATATAAAAATGTTATGTTGGTTTGTGTACGCTTCAAAAACTCAAACTCAAGTTCTGCACCGATCGAGCTGAAATTTTAGCATGATATATAATCCGCATCAAGGATTGTTTTTATCTATTTTTTGCATCAGTCACATATCCGCGACCGTCTTTGTTTTGTTTCTCATCTCTCAACCATTCAATCACAATATGCCACAGCGAAGCGTGGCAGGGTACAGCTAGTTGTTTATATATTTTTCAGTCATTAATTTAACATTCTTTATTATTAAAAATGCAAACATGCAAAAACATGTTCTAGACCACTTTATTGATAACACTAATCGAGTGTTGGAAAATCCAAGTAATACATTAATATTAGGAGATTTTAACCTCAGTTGCATATCTTGGAACAGTTTGAATGGATCAACCTCTTGCAATAAAAATACCTCAATCGCAAGCACATTACTGGATTTTATAGCCCTTAACAATCTCACACAGTATAATTGTATTGAGAACTCGAAGGGTGGTATTTTGGATTTAGTCCTATCTAATGTCCCTATAGCAAAACTTGCAAACAGTAAATATGAGCTTAGTTTATTGGATCCTTACCACCCGCCCTTGGAGTTTTCGGTATCTAATTGTGAGGCACCTAAGTCGCCATCAGAGTTATATGGTAATAAATTCAACTTCCATAAGGCGAATTTTGATGAAATTATTTTTGACTTGAGCTCCATAGATTGGGAAAAGGAGTTGTCAATGTGCCCCTGTGTGAATACAATGGTCGCAAAATTTTATGTTGTTGTCCGAAGGTCTATCACCGAAAATGTCCCTAAGTGTAAACCAGCGTCAAGCAAATATCCTGTTTGGTTTTCCAAGGATCTGAGACGCCTTTTGCGCGAAAAATATAAACTAAGAACTAAACTACGTAAATATAACAATCCTCTTGATGGCATATCTTTTAATATTATTAAAAAAAGATGTCTTAAACTTACACATTTGTGTTACGAAAAATATATTAATAACTTAGAAGACTCACTTACAAAAAACCCAAAGTTATTCTGGAGCTTTTTAAAGAGCAAAAGACTGAACCCTAATACCTATCCTTCTACTATGTATCTGGACCTCAAGGCGGCGTCTAATGGCGATGATATCTGTAATCTTTTTTCTTCTTGTTTTTCTTCCGTCTATAGCAATCAGGTTTCAACTTCTCCAATAGTGAGTTCTCCTATTGATTTTAGCCAAACTACAGAACAATCGTCTCATTCTTTAAGCACTGTCACTTTTTCAAAAGAAGAAGTACTGTCATCATTGAAGAACTTAGACCGATCCAAGGGTGCTGGACCTGACGGAATACCTGCTTTATTTGCTGTTAGATGTGCTAAGGCCTTGTGCCATCCTCTTTCTATTATCTACCATAAATCTTTAATTTCGAGTATTTTTCCAACTGTCTGGAAGGAGGCGCGGATTGTTCCAATCCTGAAATCGGGAGATGCATCGTTGGTTAAAAACTACAGACCCATATCGATTTTATCAATATTTGGAAAAGTGTTTGAATCTCTGTTGTGCCCCATATTATCTTGGCACCTAAAACAGCTTGTCTCGCCACAGCAGTATGGTTTCATAAAAGCACGCTCAACCACTACTAACCTTATATCCTTTTCTTCATTCCTTACAGAATCGGTTGATGCACGTGTTCCAGTGGACACCATATACACTGATTTTAGCAAAGCGTTTGATACCGTTGACCATGGTATCTTACTTCGCAAACTCTCACATGTCGGTATAAGTGGCGGTCTCCTTGCCTGGTGTGCATCATACCTAGAAAAAAGGTACTCTAGGGTCGTCGTTAATGGGTTCTCATCTGAACCCTACTTGGCCACCACAGGGGTTCCTCAAGGTTCCCATCTTGGTCCGGTCTTGTTCAATATTTTTATCGATGACATCACAACAATTTTCAAGAACTCTACAAGTTTTCTCTACGCTGACGATTTGTAAGCTTTGTAAGCCTATAAAAAATTCTACCGATATGGAGCTCCTTCAGGAAGACCTAGACCGGCTCGCTCTTTGGTGTAAAGGAAATAAAATGACACTAAACATTGATAAATGTAAGCATATTCGATTCTCGAGAAATAAAACAACTTCACAACCTTACACAATTAATAACCAAATATTGCAGGAAGTGGAAACTATTCGCGATCTTGGCATAACAATTGATAAAAAACTTCGTTTCCATACTCACATTGACAAAATTAGTAACAAGGGATTCCAAATGTTAGGGTTTGTCTTAAGAAACTGTAAAGAAATAAAGAGACCACAGACAAAAATTTCGTTATACAATAGCCTCGTTCGGCCCCACTTAGAATATTGTAGTCAAGTTTGGTCCCCTAGTTATGATGTTCATATTAAACGCCTGGAGCGTGTGCAGAAGAGATTTTTATGGCATCTCTCATATCAGTCGAAACTGGCTAAACACTTACCTTCATATGACAGCCGTTTCGCCTACTTTCAATTAAATAGCCTGGAAAACCGGAGGATATTGCTGGATCAATTGTTTCTGCACAAACTCATAAATGGGTCCATAGACTGTCCGTCGCTATTAAGCAAAATCGACTTTAATACGCCATTGAGGCGGCCTAGAGCGTCTAAATACTTTCCTTTTGTCCTGGGAGGATCCAAGAGTAACTTGGGCTTACATTCCACTCTACACAGATTACAAAAGCAATATAATAACCTGATAAAAAAGCACATTGACATTGATATTTTTTCTGACAATATACATAAATTTAAAACCACTGTCAGGGTAAATTTTTGAATTTTAAATTTTAATATATATTTCTTTTTTAATCCCTTTTTAATGTATTCATTATGATTATTTATTTTGTTTTTATTGTTACTATTTTTTTTTTAATTATGTTTTTATATCTGTCTTAAAATTAATAATAAAATATAATGCATGCTGTGGTAGCCTATAATTGAGGCAGCACTTAAAATGATCTACTTATAATGAAATGAAATGTAATTTGTTGGTGTATGTCTTGTTGGTTGCCCTTTAATAAATAAATAAATAAATAAATTAACGAGGATAGAAATAGGTACTAAAATTAATGATTCCATAAATGGGTTGTATTCTGTTGATATTTTAGAGCTTGATAAAATCATGGAGCGATTTCTTACTTCGAGTAGATTCGATGAGAGGAGTATGCAGGGTGATGTAGTCAGCGAGTGGCCAGATCTCGTCGAGCTCCATCTTAGTGGCGTGGAACTGCTGGCACTGTTCTGCGGTCACGAAGGGGTCGTAGCCAATAATCTGTCAGATAGGGTAGGTTTATTATTTGAACAACGTCAAATTATTGGACTAAGTTGTTGTAAATTTTGATGATTGAGGGAATGATTTTAAAATTAACTGCCAAGCTCATTCTTTATTGCCAATTGCTATTGACAAACTTGGGTAACGCCTTGCAAAGTGCTAACTATAAAACAATATAGTAAAATTAACTTCCGCCGCGTGAACCCCCGTCGTCTAGGGAATTTATATTTTCCCAGCATAAAAGTAACCTTTGTGTTTTACCAGTACATATACAGTTTGTATACCCAATTTAATTCAGACAAACTTCTGACATCTAATAATCCTATCCTATTGGTAATATCAGTGAGATATCCAGACTAATATTATAAAGAGGAAATATTTGTATGTAAGTATGTTTGTTAATCTTTCACGCAAAACTACAAAACGGATAAGGATGAAACTTGGGGCATACATAGAGCATATCCTGGAATAACATATAGGCTACTTCTTATCCCGGGAAAATGTGATATCCCCCGGGAACGCGGGTAAAACCGCGGGGAACTGCTAGATACTTCATAAATAGATACCAATGGCAACAGCAATTACAAATTATAATAAACTCGCACTGCAATCAAATAACAATAAACATATTTTATAACTAGCAGTCCCCCGCGGCTTTATCCACGTTTATCGATATCATATATAGCCTAATTGTCGAGGAATCTCATCCTGTATAAATTGCAATTATTATCAAGACCAGTCAAAACGTTATTTAGTTATAAAAAGAACATCCAGACAGACAGACATCAATTTAAAAATTAGTACCTAAATTGGCAAATATTTTGTTAAAAAACAAATGATGTACAGTTTCATATAGCATCTAGTATAGTTATACATATATCTCGTAATTCTAACTTATTAATACGATAGAATACAAAATCGTTAGTCACAATGCGATGCAGATTAATACAAATAGAGAAAATCGCTTTGCAATATTCAAGAACAGTAATTAATGTGATTTTGGAATAACAGTAGTGGGTGAGTTGGTTTTAGATACTAAAGTTGTCGAACTATGAAAGGCTCGTTTTGACCAAAAATATAGAATTTCTTCTGTATTGATTTTAAAATAAGATTTGATTGACCTATTGGGTAATTTTATGATGGTGCTAATGATTCTTATTATGAAACCATCGGGATCATATTTCTATAACACTTTAATGTGTAGCTTCGACTTTACGATAGATACACTAATTGGGCCATGATCTTCTATAGTCAGAGTTTTCATGTATTTCTTTTTGATACCTAATTGAGAATTGGTCATATGCATCAACAGCGCTTTTAATAACTGTGTAACTTTTTCTTAAATTTTATTTTGAAGTTATACTTCTCTAGGCGCGTTATGAAAAAATTATGAGAGTGAAATTTTAAGAAGCGCAAAGGTCTATCGGATTTTATTGTCAATAATAACCGTCCAAAATTGTTATTCGTTGCTACAGACAGATACATTTCACGACTGAATAGTAAAGAATATTTGCTTTTAGTGCAGTTTTTCTCAACAATAATTTCGGGTAAAACATGTTACGTGCATACATAAGTGCAAACATGTTTTTTATCTCATCATTAAACACTACACACACAACGACATCGAGTTAATATGGCATCGAGTGAAATAAATGTTATAGATAGGTGAAGCAATTAAAATTTTCACGGAAAGCCATCATGCTATTGAAACTTCCGTGAAAATCTGAAATTATAAACTGAATTCTCAATAAAATACCATTTCCTGAAAACGAATGCGTTTTGAAATTCTCATTAAAAACGTTTTACACTGTCAAAGGATTTTTCCAGCCAGTTCGCGGTACTGCACATTCATAAAGGGAGCTCCTTTCGCATGGCTTATTAATAACGCCTTTGTGCTGCGTCTCCATTTATATTTTCGCTGTAAATTTTCCACTCTGTGCATATTAAATTTGTACAAAACTTTATAGCAAATAAAGTGAACTCTATCATGTATATTATGCATTTATTGTTTTTTATAGCTCTGTGAATGTATCGTCGAAGGCCGTTGTGAAGGTCTGGTTTTGGGATCTTCCTCAGAACCATTCTGGCGAACCATCTACCGCCAAACACTATATCGGTAGCTCGACTTGAGAGCCAGTTCCAATTTAGGTCACCTTCCACCTTCGGCATACAACAACTTATATGCGGTCGAAACACAGCGATGTTGACTAAAAATCACAAAACTGACCTTTGTTACAATTTGAATACTTGAATTTATATTTTTATTTTGAACACAATTGACGTAGATAAAATCTGCACAGAAGCTTGTGATGTTCATACCTTCATTCCAAAGGCGTTCATCCTCACAGCGACCTCCCTGCCAACCCTGCCGAGTCCTAGGATAGCTAAGGTCTTGCCATTGACTTCAGTGCCGGTGTACAAGGCGCGGTCCCATCTGCCAGCCTTGAGCGCTGCTGCAGCAGGAACCACGTGTCTCGCGAGGGACAGCGTCAGGCTGCAGGTCAGCTCGCAGGCACTCATTGCATTTGCACCGGGAGCACTTGTAACATTATTTAAAATTAATTAGTAAATCTCTCACTTACTGAAGCTGGATTAAAAGGAGAGATGGAATCTATTTCTGGAAGTACGTGGAAATAGTGTTTGCTGTTTGTTTTTCTGTTGCGAAATTGATTGGTTACATTCCGCGACTCGGCCCCAATTTTCAAACTGTCAATTGACCCTGTGACCCAGTTAAAAACTAAATTGAGTTTTCCACAAATCACGAATGCATAGGTACCAGTGTTTAGGCGTTCCAACATCATAGTTCAAGAGTTTACGTTATCGACTCACTTGATAACTCCAATGCCCTTACTGCCGGCAGCTGCCACATCAATGTTGTCCACGCCAGCGCCCGCTCGTCCAACAACCTTCAGCTTCGTACCAGCATCGAGAACCTCCTTGGTCACTTGAGACGCTGAGCGAACGACAAGTCCTTCATGTTTCTGTTAATATTACCATTATAATCAGCATTATGCAGGTTGCACTGAAAAGATATATTTCATTCAAACAATTCTGAGCAAGATATCTTTAGATTTCATTATTACTTTTAGTACGGTTAACTGTTACAACAACGGCAACGAAAACCCATTTAATATAACATAATATGTATAGCTATACTGTTCTTGAATCCTAAGTTTTTAGTTATCCACGATGACAAATACCTTATACTGGAATTGTTTCGCTGCGATAGTACCAAAGTAGGTTAACCAAAGTCAGAGCGAGTGTCTTATATCGATAGAATAAGCAAGTCATACTCAATTGACTACTTACAGATTGTTATGATTTACCTATAATAATAATAATAATAATATCTAAATACGTGCAGAATAGTTAGAAAGTTTTTGCAGACGCCTGAAAATACACCCCCTATATCTACCCCCAATCTTGACCATGACTTGGCTTAGGCCCGTGATGGTCAAAATATTACCAGCTCCAAGCTGAGAAAAAAAAAACAAATGAAAAATAATAATAATAATAAATTTTATTTAATAATAAATTTGCACAGACACTTAAACAGTCAATATTCAAAACAAATAATTAGGATGGTTAAGTTAGGGAGTTTAGTGTTTATTGAGCTCTGGAATTCGCGGTAAGAATAAAATTGTGTTGCGAGTTCCAGCTCTCGCTCCAGGTCTTATGCGGTTAACATAATCAGATATGCTGCAAGTGCTTCAAGTATGAGCTTAAATTTAATCTAAATGTAATAATAAAGGTAAAAGTAAAGTAAATATAAAAACCTGAAGTTAAATTAGTAAATTATCTTTTAAGGGCTGAATATTATGTAAGAACCTATTGAACCCACATCATTGTAGGCGAAATGCTTTGTTCTAAAATTATCTCGGCAAGTATTCACCTACAGATATGTCTAAGATGAAACTAATTGATTGTTTCGGCTTACTTGTGTACAAATAAATAATAATAAATAAATAAATATCCCAGGACATTCTTTACACATGGCCATCTGATCCCAAACTAAGCAGAGCTTGTACTATGGAAACCAGATAACTGATATACTACATATACAACTTTTTTTTTTCTAAATACATACTTAAATAGATATTTACACCCAGACACAGAACAAACAGACATGTTCGCACACAAATGTTTGTCCTGGGTGGGAATCGAACCCGCGACCTTCGGTTTGGCAGTCAAAGCGCTAACCACCAAGCCGACTGGTTAAGGAAATGAACAATACCTATCTTATTTGGACACAAATCCTTGCGTCTACACTTTATTAGATTGAATATTATAAAAATCCAACGGCACATACATTTACACAATCTGGTTTGCATGGGCTTGTAACAGGTGGACATTGCACGACAGTTACTGTCCCACTGACTGGTCAGCTGACCCTAATCAGAATCAATACATAAATTTGTATAATGTTTCAATGTTAAAACCGCATTTACTTACATTGAACAGAATTAACTAAAACAGCAAAAGTAAAATTAAGAATTTCTAAGTTCAAACAATAAAGTCGGTTTTAATTGAAACGAAACAAAAGTCATTAACCTCGACTCATTGAATAGCGATAAGGTATTGAGGAATTATGGGTGAAATTAATGTCCTAAGGAATTTATTTACTTAGAGCACAAACTATTTGAATATTTAAGTTGTAATGCCGCAGATTCTTGTCTGATGCTCAACTTTCATCAGTGCCTCCAAGCCACTGTGGCACGAAGATAAGATGTATGTTGATGTTAAGTAAAACCTACGTTGTATAGAAAGAAATTATACCTCTCATGAAGCCCGGCAGATGTGAAACATTTAAGTTAATATTAGAATTTATAAATAATTAAAACCGACAAAAAAATATGGAGTGAAATATAAAAAAATTAATAGGGTAATTTTTCATAGACTATATTTTACAAAGCTATGGAATATGATTTAATCTATACTCTGTGATTTCCGATAGGTGTTGAAGGTGAATTAAATACATGACATTGGTCAAGGTTTCAATGTGTAACAAAGGTTGTAGACGTCATGTTATCAAAATATCTTGGAAGTACATCGATTGCCCTTCCGTAGTTGTTGATTCAGTTGGTTTCTCATTGATTTTCTGATCAATTGTTTGTTCAAAGAATGTGAAAAGGATTTAAGCGTTTGAGGCAAAATTAATGTTAATATCTCGTACAAAAAATATCGGAAATTTGTTCATATTGTTTTCTATAATTCTCGAACCTTCGCGACTGTATGAGTAAAATTAAGATCTAAACATTTTAACTTTTTATGATTTTTCGATTTGATGTAATACACACTACAACGATAAGGAATACCATCTCATCATCCATTTCAAATTGAGAAACTAATTTGAATGTATTGAAACACTTTAAAAATAATAATACTGTATGAGTCGTGCTTTGCCCTCCCTAACTGCCGTCCTTGGTCTGTGGTGATAACGGAAGACAGATCTAAAGACAGAGTAAAAGTCTTGGTGGCTTCTTTCACAGTAATGTCCACAATTGGCCACACCTCCAGTCACCACATAAACCGGCAGCAGTAAGGGTAAGTTAAAAACCTTTACCAGAATGCTACCAAAAATATGTATGTGGATATGGCGGAGTCTATTAGAAGTAGACTTGAAATAGCTAACAAGTATAGCCGAGCCATCCACTTTCGTTGGCTTGCAAGACATTTCCGATCCTATTTGTGACAGTCCTTTATAGAAGCATAACGTAACGGTCAGACATCAATGGGACCGATGAATGTGGAAGATGGTATGGTATGTTGAAGAAAGGGCGTCGAAAAGTGGATGTTAAATAAGGCTTAATTATCGCAAGCAATAAACGGTCTATGATAGGGATCGGAAACTTCTCAAGTTATTTCTTGTCTTGCTCTTCACCCAATGCCGAGTAGATTCTCACGGTGCACGACATAGCGTCAGTAATTGAAGGTTGCAGAAAGAGAGAAACATACACTTGGCAATATAGGGTTGCTGACAACTCCCACACCTTAAATGTATATACAAAGTTTCGTGTCCGTGCTACTAACTGTTGAGGAGTGCCCTCATCAAGAGACAAACCTGGGTGCAGTATTACTTCTATAATTATATAATTATTCGAATATATTTTGTATATTCTCTTTACAACTAAGGCACATTGCAAATATCAATATCATATGTTTAGGTGAGTAGTTAAAATTAGGCCGGCAAGATTTGACTAGCATTTGTAATAATAATAAAATCGCCACAGTACACTATTGATTATTAATACGCCGATATAATTAAAAAATATATATCTTACGGGAATTTCTTGTAGGAGTTCCTCTTTGGTGATCTTCGCTTTAGTAGTGACACTGATCCCGTGAGCCTTGAGGATCTCAGCGCAGTTAGCTCCCACTCCATCTACCACGAGCACTGACTTCAAATCGAGACCCATTTTTCGCCTGCCAATAAAAATATTCATTTTCATAGCACTGCAATAAGAACACTCACGAAGATTTCGAGCTAAGTACGGCCCTCAACCGGTTCTTAAACCTAAATATATTAGTATGTGCGTTGGCCCGCAAGTTCACGATTACTTTTAAATCTTTTTAAGCGATGGCACCATTGTTCCGTGTAACATATTCCATTCGCATAGCCGTTCAGTTAGTCACTGGCTGCCATGTATTCGGACTGAGCTAAATTGACGATTCAATGAAATTATCATCGTTCGTTGGATCAATTTAGTTCGTTATCGTCACTTTACATGGATACAAGTTAGAGCACAAACGGCAGACAACATTATATAGACTCAATACACAATTAGATGTTTTTTACCGTCAACATAATCATGAATCACAGTTATAATGGCCGGAGGTCAGTCGCCTCCATTTTAACTTACCTTTAACTTTCAACCGAAGGATTGTCACTTAACTTTAGATATTTTAATGAAATAGAAGCGTAAGATTTACTGTTCAATAAGATAGTAAGTGATTTCTTCGCCGGTCGGCGGTTATGTAGCGACTAAAGTGGTTAGTCGCGTGCGCATATTTGATCAAGTCTGGCAAAACGTCACTTATCTCTGATGTGAGGAACCAATGACCGCTCGTCTCCCTGGCTTGCCCCACTTATCACAGAACCCGTGTGCAATCATACGCGCATACGTATCGCTTTGTTTATGTACGTTTTCCATTTTGTTTCGATTCGAAATAATAATTTCGATTGCGTGATGTAAGTAAACATGACTGACAAACATGTGACAAATAACTGTTTTCATGAGATAATACAGTTTTTTACTAATTAAAATATACGCAATTACAGTTTAATATGGATATGTATTAAGTTAGTTTATTTATAATAATAATATAACAATTTATATATAAATATTGAATAAAATATCTATTTGGGTCGTTAATAAAACTATTCCGCACTTTCAGACTAGGTCTATAACTATATTTGAGAGAAGTTTGGAAGGACAAACATCCCTCTGGCTCACTCGTCTAGTTGTTAAAGTGGCCACGGGATCCGCTTATATATCTTGAAAATCCTGATCTCATTTTACAGTTAAAGAACTTAATTTCAATCACTTACAAAGAAAATATAAATAAAGTAACAATTATTTATTAAATACGTGTGGGTTGATATTGAAACACTCGCATTCATTAAACATCGAAATTATAATTTAAATTAGCAACTATAATTTGGGTGTCTTCAAGGCTAGAGTGAATAGGCTCTTAATAAACTAGTGCGCCTCAACATCTAAGATTGCATCACTGCTTACCATCAGGTGGGATCGCAGTCAATCACTAGTTTATATTATTAAAAAAAAAAAAAAACATCGAAATAAAAATAGCTTAATAATATCGACCGGATTTTATTCCATCCGTTTGGAATCTACCATGTCTAACAGAGAGAGGATACAAGCAAATAAAGTCTCTGCGACAGGGTTTCAAAATATCTAATAATTACTTAACTATGTAAACATTTTGTATATACACATTACATTGTATATACAATCGTAATCAGTTTAAATATACAAGTTATGATTGTTACTAAGTTGTCAACGATAAGAAAGTAAAGTAAGCTATGCACCTAAAGATCTTCATAAGTTAAGAAATTATAAATCAAGTGGTATAGATAGTCGAGTCAGTTAACTATGTTTACCTGAACATATACGATATATTAGTACGAGCATACTATGTTGCAATTAGTTCAGCCTGTAAATAGATTTTGTAAGCATTTCCTTCTTACTTTCAGAACTTTTTTGTTAGGTTGTCAAGTCCAAGGTCACACTTATCTATATATAAAATGAATGTACGAGTATGTCCTTTATAGAATCGTCAACCGTGCAACTGATTTCAATGCAGTTTTGAGCAATAAATAGTGTAATTCAAGAGGAAGGTTTATAACCAGAAAGCGGGCAAAATAGCAGGGCGCAACAAATGCGAAAGTCAACTCACTGTCTGTTTATTTCTTTGTTACCTTTTCACGACCAAATAGGTGAACAGATTTGGAACTTATTGGCATTAGCATTTTAAATTTTGAACACTAGATGTGTACGGCAATGGTACATTGAAAGACATAACATGAAAAGGAATATCAAATTTTGAATTAAATTCTTTATGATACCAATTACTAAAATATATCGGGTTCCAGTTTTATAATTAAAGGTCTCAAATTAGGTTTGATGTCCGATAGTTCACTTCTTTAATAGTTTTAGGGTCAAAGTCTCGGAGACCCTACGACTTCACGGAACACATTTTAGGATCCACTACTTCATCTCGTAAAATTGGTCATAAGGTAGGTACTTTTGTGATATGTAGTGTGTCTCTAAATGTAAATAATCAATAGGAATGGTGTGTGAAACCGCGGGGCAGAAGTAAGCAAGTTATAATTTAAGCTATACTGAAAATAGATACACTAATATTAATCTTTTCATTTTCCTGACATTTGGAAGAGGGTACTTTTCTACAACGAACAGCGCGAAGAGTTCTTAATATGATTAGGTGAAGTTGCTCATTTTTGTTCAGTTAGGAAAATAAAACATTAAGATTTTATTTGTAATACGTAAGTACCACCCACCATCCTGTTTACTCTGTATACGAAGTGTTCTATATTTGAGTATAATTGTGTAAGACACGTCTTAGACTCCAACTTACATAGTAGAGATAGATAGGGAATTCATTTACCATTCACCATCATTTATCAACTTACGGTATTAAAGTAGGTTTAATTTTACGATTATTAGACGACTTTTTTTCAAGCAATTCCAACATGTAGGATACATTCATGACCATCATGATTGGTGTTACAGTTCCTGACAGCGTAATCGGTGCATACCACCAGTGATTTGGTAAGGATTTGATGTTCCTCTAGATAGTTCCCCTGACTACCTACCAGCTCCATGAGCAGCTCGATACTTCTATATTACGGTATCGTGATTAAAATCACACACATTTGCTAATTTTTATGTTGATACAACATTCAAAAGCGAGTGAAATACCGCTTCGTTCGTTTCCATTTACGGTTACATAAAGGTTAACTTAAAAAAAATGTATTCAAATTTGATATTGTGTATATTTCACTTTTGATAAAACTTCAGGGCTAACTAACTAATTACTACAGTCATATTACAGTACCCGAAAGGGATCGTCCATTGATCATGTAAGCCAGCGAGCGTACGGAACAGACGTATCGATAAATCCCAGCTTAAAAAAAATAATATTACTAATGAAAATTAAACTCAGTGACTTATAATTTAATACTCACTCTTAATTCCGAACTTATTGCAACAATTTCAACTACAAATACAATCCACACCCCCGGGCAAATGGCGAAGCAGTGATAATTCCTCTTGCTCCCTCGCCGTTGCCTATTTACGAAGACAAGTAAGAAGTAACTATACCCAAATATTAATTACTAAAAATCTGAACAAACAATATCAATGGCCGAACATTGCTCACCGACTCAACGAGCTATTACCATCGTTTATATTATTAGAAATAACTCGAAGCGAAACGCAACCAGATTTAAGGCAGCTAGTGCAATCAGATATCGAAAGTAATAAAATTACTTTACAAAAAAGATGGCAACTAGATGATGATCTTTCTAGTAAATTTGATGACGACGTTAACAAATATGGCTCAATCACAAACTGAAAAATTAAATAAAATACCTTAAGAAGTATCAGTCATTACCAACCAGATTACCCAAATAAAATTAACCACTGACCATATTTCTATACAAGAGTTACGTGTTTCCCTACACTTATGATCCTGGGTCCTTTAAGGCGGGCGTGAAAAAGCTTCTCTCAAGGCCGTCAAGGTGAAGGCCATCATGCCACAATGCTATGCTGGCTGCTGGGATGATGGCCATCACTAGGGGACTTCGGTGGCTGCTTATAATCAGGCAGCATGGTGTCAATTTGTGCGGTAGTAATAAAAAAGAATAAGCTAAAATGGAATTGTCTAATGTCGAATTGGAAAAACAATGCGATAACCTTAAGAAAGATTTTCGAATATCTGCTACTACAAAGCATCCATCAACGAACCCTTCATATGATTACATCCCGACCGATATTAATGAGCGCTTTCAAAGAGAGAAGAACATAATCATAAGCGGCATAGCAGAGATTAACTCCAAGCTTTCAGCCCAGAGAATCGAGCATGATAAATAAGACGTCATGGGAATCATAATGCAGGCTGATCCCAACTGCGCAGAGTCCATGTTAATGATTAACGGTTAGGTAATATAATAACATTAAATCTCGACCATTATAGGTCTGCTTCGCTTCTATTGATATGGCTAAATCTCTTCTTAAAAGAAACAGTATTTCCAATGAAATAAAAAGAAATATTAAATGTTATTTTGATCAACGAGAAAGATGAAATATTGAAATTAAAGAACAGAAGAGGGAGAAGAGAATCTTATTATAAAATATATTAAAGGTAAAGGTATTCCAGAAATCATCATTACCCTTAACACTAAACATACCATAACCGGGTCAAATGACCCATTTTGAAATTTGCATTGAAAATACACGTATCATCTTATTGCTTTTGCACATTTGACTTCATGACTTTTTCTTACTAATTAATATACAGTTATACTATTTATTTCACTTCCTAACAACCATATTTCATACATACAAGCAGGAAATATAAAGTCACATTTGACCCGCTATGGTAGAAATTGGTACCGAGTAAGTGTTGGTATATTCTTAAAGGGAGTAATATTAAAAATTCAACTACCATTAATAATGTATTTGATATTCTTCAATTCCGTAAATTTACAATCTTAAATAAAAAAATTATATGTTAGCGTACGCAGTATAACAAGCTCAGGCAAGCTGGATGTATTAAGATGTATAATTGATTATATCCCAGAAACATTACTATTTACTGAGATATCATTAGTATTTATTTTCCAGAATTTAATCAGATTATTCCTGTATTTAAAGATAATACTCTTAAAAATTCAATACACTTTTTTAAATGTACGTGTTATAGTGTTAAAGTAATAATGTTATGTTTTTTTTTTTTTTTGTTTTGGAAGGGACGAAGGTGTTAGCCTCAGACGGCTCTTACACCCTTACGCGGACAATTCCGGCGAGCGCTAGGGGCTCTCAGCCGAAAGGTTATGTTTATCTTACTTCATATGTTTAATAAGTACTTACCCATGGAGAAGCATTGACAATTGTATTTAATATTCAATATTCCTGATCATAACAAATGTATATTAGACATTTTCGTAAGTCTCTCTTCTCTATTATAATTAGGATTATCTACTTATAATTATAAATTAGTAATCAAACCGATTGGTTCATACCCAGCAGATAAATTAAGTCTAAATAAATAATATTTATTTATGATTTTTATCTATATTGTCATTTGGGAGTGCTCACTGTCACATTAATCGCATTTGTCTTGGTATTCTTTTCTAGTTTTGTTTTTCTGCATACATATGTTTTGAGTTAGAACCCAGGTCTAAATGTGCTATTACTTATTATGTGGTTACCTTTTGGTTGTAATTTGTATTGTGTATCGGAAATAAATAAAAATATATATATATATACTCGTATTTGTCCATAAACCGCAAAGGTATCGAGTATCATACGCTAAGAAAAGCGGTTGAATCGTGAACCTTCTCACTTTTTTAAAATACCATATTGTAATCTATGAATACATTTGGGACGTATTACCTACTGGTGTAAATTTAAAATAACAAATACAGTAGTACATAACAAGATAAAAGGAACAATAAACGCGATGAAATCAGCGACAATCAAACTCATTACATACGAGATATTTATTGGTGCCAGAGTACCATTCCATCAGGAATTCGGAGTCAGGGATCAATAAAGTGTATTATTACAAGTCTACATATGGGGCGTGCGAATTTATGTCTTACTGTTATTAATATGTATCACAAATTTATTTGTTGCAGTTTAATTAGTACATATTTTGATCATTAAATATTGGTGCGTACGTGAGCGCTGGGATGCGCCGGGTGGTGGGTTGTTGGGGATTATAGGGACTGCCCTTGCTCCAAGGGTAGGGCACCAGACAGGGAGGCAAGGGATTTATATCCCCCTGTCTGGACGCAGACAGGCACGAGGATAAGAGATGTTTTTATTGTAATATTTTTTGCTAGGTATTTGGCGATTAGAATAAACGACTAAGATACGTCTCGCGGTGTCACCCGCGTTCGCGTAGGATCTTCTGTATCCCATTATAATATAGCCCATGTTACTTCTGTTTAAAGTAGCTTTTTAATAGTGAAGGAATTATTAAGGTCCAGCAGATTTTGATGTTTTCATTGCAAATAAAAATTTGAACATACAATATTTTCTCCATAAAATATAAGTATTGAAAAAAATTCTCTATGGATGTAGAAGCACCTTCCCAAACTCAATCCTCTCAAGGCCCTGCGCCGACGTTTGTTGCCTAATTAAGCTTCTTAAGTCTCTTATATTCAGAAAACCTTTGTTCAATTTTCTTGCGAAATGGATTTGTCCCAAATAAACAACAGATTAATCTCAGAAAAATGTATTATTGAAAATAATACCACTTGTGTAGCTTAACATTTTCTCAGACTGTATAAACCCAATAAGTACATATTAACGTGGGCACAACCCACACATAAAAACGTGTTGCTATCGGCGTTTAGTTATAATTTTTCGATAAATATTATATTAAGCAGCAAATCAATTTGATTGAAGAGTACGATATTAAATAAACCGTGATGCTGCAACTGGGTCCATTACTTCTAGCTCACTAGTAGATTTGTTTCTTGCATCATGGGCTCGATTCTGTAAGGAAAATGACACTAACTCGAGGACGTTTCGTCGCGGCCTCCGTGCTCTGTCTCTTTCGCTAACTACGCTTATACTACTAATCACGTGAGAGATAAGCTCTCCAAGGCCTCCGAGAAACGTCTCGCCGACGAAGTTTGTATTAGCTGAATAAGGGGGCTGGTCCATTGATTTGTTTATAATCCAGGAGGTCTGCCCACTGAGTAGGTAACTGATTTTAGAAACCCAGCGTTCGGTCCGTATTGACAAGACACATGGGCCGACAAACAATCTGACGATCCACCTGATGGTAAGTGGTCACCGCCGCCTATGGACATTTGCGACACTAGGGGGATGAACAATGTGTTGTCGACCCTGAGACGTGAAATTGTTAAGTCTGTAATTTCACCTTTCTAACCGAAACACAGTAATACAAGTGCACTACTGCTTCACGGCAGAAATGGATAAGGTGGTAGTACTTCCCCGGACGAACTCTGCACTAAGAGCTCTGCTACTCGATAAAGGTTTTATCTAGAATTGCTCGGTTTTTTTGACCTTACAATATACAACTTAGCATGCCTAGAGAAGATAAGTTGATTAACCAAATTAAAGTTTCCTTATATGTGAAAACTAGCCAAGTCAAATCTAGAGTTTCAAAGTATCCAAAGTTACCAGCTTTGTGTAAATAATTCAAATGTTAAAATTTAAGAAGTAATATTTTTAAATAATAAATATTATAGTTACAGATAAAAACTAAAAACTTTTAACGCATATTCTTATAAATAAATGTCAGCATTAGGTATGGAACTTGGTACCCATTTCGATCTAATTTTTTTTTCCAACAACCACGCATATTTTTAATACTGAACTTGATTGCCATTTTCATAATAATGTTTTTTGTGGGATATAATTAGGTTTAAAGTGTAAAGAAATTATATCTCAATTCCTGCGTTTCCACTGTACCCATAGTTTTCTATTTAGTGCTATTTTCATGAATAGTTATTAATTATACGTAGCCCTAAGCAAAAGTATTATATTGATTTATGTTAGTTATTAAGCTATATTACAATAAGTAAAGCAAATAGGGTAGCAAGGTGTACCTACCTATGTATGTGCCGGAAGACAAAGGTTTTCCAACAAATTGCAATCTGAATAGCTTGAATTAATATGTTGAAGAATCCTTCCTTATGTATACCAAAATTTTATAAAGTGATAATTTACATTTTCAAAGTGTTTATTAAACATTTATAGCCAACAGGAATTGAATGGTCTATTGCAAATTACAGACTATTTTCAAATAGAAGTACCAAATTTGTGTAAGAATGTATTTCTTTCATAATACAATTGTTAAAATTATTTGCAGTTTGTGTTATATATCCATATATTATAAATAATGTAGTACAGAAAACGATAAAAACGAAAGAAAAAGATTATGTTGCTATTATGATTTAACATGCGTTAGTTTGGAAATCATTGCAAATCATAAAAAATCACTGTTATCTGTTTTTTGCTTTGTTTAGCACTATTACTCAGCTGGACGCCAAATTTAAACTTTCTAGGTCATCTGGAAATGGGTTAAGTTTTTGATCTATATGTGAGCTGTATTTGGTTCTAGTTAATAAAAATCAATAAAAAAGGTCAATAAAAAACTTTCAGATGTCTATGTTAAATATATTTTGAGATATTTAATTATTAAGGGGTCAAAAATGGCTCGATATCGTTCGTATAATATAACACGAGGCTGCTACTTCGCCAATTCCTTTTTCTTGACTTCAACTTGGCTTGACACGCTACCGCGGGTCTAGATGTGAACCAGACTCGTAGCCAGTTTAAAAGCAATATAACGGCGAGTCGAACTCACACACAAAGGGTTCGGACCACCATACAATACTTTATGTATAAATAATTCGAATGTTCAAATTAAAGAAGTTATATTTTTAAATAGTAACAATCATTGTTAATTTGTTTTGACGTTCTTATAAATTTATTTCAGAATTTGTATCCATTTAAATCTTAATTATTTAACAGGGCCAAGTCGACAACCACGCAAATTCTTAATACTCAACTTGGGAGCCATTTTCGCATTTATGTGTTTGATGGGATTTTTTATTATCTTATAATGATGACTTTTAATTTTTTTGTTTTCTTAGGGCATCCAGAATCCTATTAATATATAAGCTTATTCTATGAGTATTATAGTCTTATCATCATTAAAAATGAGCCAGTTTTACACTAATCATATCAACTAGGTACCTACCTATTTCTAGCATAACGGGTCTAATGACCCGACTTTATGTTTCCTGCTTGAATGTATGAAATATGGTTGTTAGGAAGGGAAATTAATAGTATAATAACTGTATATTAATAAGTAAGAAAAGGTCATGAAGTCAAATGTGCAAAAGCAGTAATGTTACGTGAATTTTCAATGCAAAGTTCAAAATGGGTGATATGAAAAACCCTTCCACAGTGAAACAAGCAATGGTTTATCATTGTATTGATCGGATCTCTCCCACCGCCCTACGCCGTGGGTGAGAGAGGTAGATTCTACCACCCTCGGTGCAACAGACAAACTATCCCATAATATTATTAAATATACATATATATTAGGCCCTTACATATGAAATTGGCGTTTAGTCAAACTGGCCTCTTTGTTCTCAAAGGTTAGGAATTCCAGATTCAAATTTATTTCTTTAGGCTTGCGTATTTGTGTTTTGAATTTGGCGATTCATTTGTTTTCGCACCGTTTGACTTTTCTTTGACATCATTCTGTTCACAATATGGAAAACATAAAATAGCTGGCTTACGATGGTTTAATGATGTGTATGAGGACCTGTAAAAGAAAACACGTAACATTTTTGGTACCAACGTTGTTGTTCTGGACATGTTGACCTATAGAACAAACCCTGTGGACGACCAAAGATCCTAGTTGACAATGAAGAATTAAAAGCGATCGGGGAATCGGATCCATCGCAAACCACATCAGAGTTAGCGGCAGGCTTCGTAATATAATCCACAACAGCTTCCTAAAATTTGGCGAGACGAATACAGCAGTTCTGTATTGTCAACAATTGCAAACCATGATGGCAAAACTAGCCGTTAAACAACCGAGACTGGCCCGATTCCTCCAGCCCACTGCTGCTTCAGGACAACGCTAGACCACACACTGCACAACAGACGGTCACTAAATTAGAGGATCTGCGATTGGAATGTCTCTGACACCCACCGTAATCTCCGGACCTTGCTCCAACAGATTACCACTTTCTCCGGAATTTAAGCAACGTCTTGTAAGGAATAACATTCAATTCCGATGAGGCTGTCAAAACCGCCTTCAAAGATTTTATTGATTTGCGCTCTCATATTTTTGCAGCAAAGGAATCAATTAACTACCAATGAAATGGCGAGAGTGCGTAGATAACAATGTAAGTAAACGACATACGTTGATTGTTTAATTGAAATAATTTCAAAACGCCAATTTTATATGTAAGGACCCTAATATACTCGTATCAAATTTATATGAAAGCTCTCTCCTGGAAAATTGTATTGCCAGTGATTGAAATTGCAATCCCCTTTTAGCTCTAGAGTACTCGCAAGCACATAAAACTATTGTAGGTATTTTTCAAAGGGTATAACGCAATGAAAACATTTTATCTTATTAATAAATTTATTATCACACTTACGAAAGATACAAAACATATCACGATGGCACTATCAGTCAGTGCTGCAGCAGACGTTTTAAGTCAAATCGATGATTGTAGATGGTAAATAATGATAACCATTTTTCTAATTAGCCCTTATTAAAGGTTATCGCTTAGCATAATAAATAAAGACAAATGAGTATAATTTTTCAAAAAAAATGCGAAATATTTACCAAAATACAATAATAGTAACCTTAATAATCATTATGTGGCAAATGAGAATTTATTCATGCACAAACGATTGTTGTTTGTGCACAATAATAGTAGTAGGCAAATCGTTATGTACGCCTAAGTATTCAATTGGTTTTGGCCAGTGACATTCTTACCATACCTCTCTATACATTATATATATAATAAACTAAGGCACTTTTGTTACAGAATCATTTTGGTGTCTTTTCTTTTGTCTGGTTTGATTACCTTCGAAAGATACATGTTATTTCGTTTCGTTATTCATTTATTTATAGAATAAGTTTGACGTTTCGATTCTGCGTGGCATTTAAAGTTATTTCTGTTCAAATTGAGCTGTAATATTACGCAGACACTGAGAGGCCGCCGATTGTTGTGGACTTTTATTATTAGTGTTTATAATTTGGCTTAAATATTTAGGACTGTCGGTCCACAGGGCGGTGCCGCGGCGCTTGCTTCGTCATCGAAACGGGAACTTACTCGCAACAATAATATTTATCACTAATATGTACATAACGCGTAAAATAAATGTCAGAAAGTACTTTAGTAACCTCACCTATTGGTACATCCCTAAAAGAGATACGTTAGAAACCTAGAAATTAAACTTCTAATTACGGAAACTTTACAACTACAATTGAAAATAAAAACGCTGGAAGCTATTATGACGCTAACATCTATATAGTTTGGGGTGTAAATTGACTAAATTTAATGACATGTCGTGTTTGACGAACGTTACTGAAGAGTTAAATGTGTTTGAAATAATATGAAACAATTGTATTCGATTGAAGTTCGTCGCTCCGATATGCATGGCAACGGTATCGATTGCGTCATTAGGCATCATCTATTTATAGGTCACATAACGATTAGAAAATTATTATGATTGAATGATTGAATCAAGTAAGTAATTAGCATCATTGCATCATACCAAGTGACTGATTACTGTCACATTATCTGTATTAATCACATTTTGTTCTTCAGTTCGTTTTTTACTCTCATGTCATTTTGTGTTCAACCAGTTATAAGGTATAGGGTGTCGGGAGGTTATTTGGGGCTGTAGACTCCTCTTGCGGGCCTGCCGAGCCTGGTCCCGGGGCCGCCAGCGGCGCGTCTCCTGGCGATCAACGCATCGAGTCCCCTCAGAGGCGGTGCCTGGGTAGTCTCAGCTGGTTGCGCCTCAGTCTCAGACTCGCTATTCTCAGCACTGGTGCTCTCTTCCGTCGTCTCCGTCGATATCTTTTTCGGCGCCTCTGTCGTTGCCTGATAACGTACAATGTTATTTGTGAGACGATAAGTACTGCGCCGTTTTATTAAAGAATCAACAATATATTTATGGTTTGGTGTGGCGAATTGATAATGGAATAATTTATTCTTTATCAGTGAATAAAAGTACATACATCAGTAACAGTAAGATTTTTATCAGAGTAGTTATATATATATTTAATTATATTTATATCTTGAAACTTACCTCCGTGGAGGCCTGTTTCCTCTTCAGGAGGGGGTTGACGCGTCGAGCTGAGGGAGTGGCGGCCACGCGAGGTTTGGGAGAGGGCGCCACTTGCAGTCGGTTACGTATCTTCAGGCCGTTGCGGGGCTGCTCCGGCGCAGGCGTCGGTGATGAACCCTGACAATAAATCATGTTATTTTCTTCCTCGTACTTTTGTGTTCTTCAGATAACAGTTTGCTGATTAGCAATTTCCGTTTTGCAGTACATATTACCTAACAAGTACATGTTTATTTTTATTAAGTATATGGTATAATTGATGCAGTGACTGCTATGTTGCAACTTTGATAAAATGTTCAAAATATTACTTCTATCGTTTTTTTAAAAATGATTTTTAATAATGTCAGTACTCTTGGAATGGTAGAACTTGAATTCACAATAATAAGGAAGAGCTCGATCCGTTCCTAGGAGTCCTACATTGTATCTAGTAATTATACATTAGGAAGCGACTGATTTCCAACTTCCTTTTATTAACGAAGCATTTCAATAATTATAACGTTTTGATTAACAAGAATTTAATTAAGTATTGGCTAATGAAACGATTACCAACAAATCTATCCGTTCTGTTCAATTATTCTTATATTTTTTTACCAATTCCTTAAGGTAATCGAAACTAGATAAGTATTAAGTGCAGTTGATGAGAAAAAATCAACAATTTGCATGTTACTTCAGATGCAAATTAGGACGCTTACAAGTAAATGTCGCAAAGAAATTCGACCGAGGACATGTTGCGGTCGCAGTTTGACCTTTGCCATTATGAAGTGTAAGGTCATGTATTATTCCGCTACTGTGCGTTATAATGAGTTTCTTTGAAATATGATAGTTAGTTACCTCTGATTCGGAGTCAGTGGAGGGTGATTCTGGGGCAGAAGTCTCAGCAGGAGCATCAGATGTTTCAGGTGCGGGGGTAGCTACACCAGGCCTCAGACGGGGGTTGGGCCTCAAGTTTAGCCTGGGGCCGGGACGTAGGGGCGCAGGCCTCAGGCCAGGCCTGCCGCGACTGTTATTCGAATATTACAATTATGTCATAGAATATATCAATATAGATTTAGCTGTTACTCTCAAAATACAAAAATACAAAATACAACAGTATTTTTAGAGTAGTAGATCTCTTAGTGCAGAGTTCGTCCGGGGAAGTACTACCACCTTACCTATTTCCGCCGTGAAGCAGTAGTGCAATTGTATTACTGTGTTTCGGTTAGAAAGGTAAGGGGGCCGGTGAAATTACAGGCACATGAGACAACTTCACGTCTCAGGGTCGACAACGCATTGGCGATGCTCCTAGTGTTGCAAATGTCCATAGGCGGCGGAGACCACTTACCATCAGGTGGACCGTCTGCTTGTTTGTAGGCCCAAGTGGCATAAAAAAAAAAGTATTCTTTTTTAGATTTCTTTAATTTTTTTTGTATTTTGAACTGTTACTCTGATACGATTATGGATAGTTCTTTTTGTTAAAATAAGAAAACAGTAGCTATCTTAAGATCATAAGTAAAAGTTGAATGTTTACTACTTCACAGCCAATGTAATTTACAACATCGACTTTCTTTTTTATTTACTGTGTACTTATATAATTCTAAAACAACACAGCATATTGTATTACGATGTCATTTATATAAAGAACATGTTTTATTCTGTTCAATATATAATCCTACATTGTCCTTACTACATAAGGCATTGGCTTTGTTCTTAATGATCCAGACATCAAAAAATAAAGGCTTTAGTTTACTTGGAAAACTGAGATTATGTGATTTTAAGATGAAAGCATTTATCTTAAAAAATACTATTATATAATATATTAATTTATTCTCTTGTTCAAATGCATAGGTACATTAGGCATTTTTAAAAGCCTTTTTTTATATATTTTAATAACCATGAAATTACTTAAGATTTCCAAGCGAACATAGACCATTTTGTTACCTGTTGTTTGTGACCTGTATATTTTGGAATAAATAAATGTACATCCAGCTACAAACGTGTGACCTACATACATGTTCGCTAACGAACCTCCAAAATCTAATATCAAATATGCATGCAACAAGTAGTGGCTATTGCTTAGATGTAATTGTATACCCAAGAGTCCTAGATGGAGTAGGTGTGGTCTCAGAGACTTCTCCGGAGCCAGCGATAGGTGAAGTTGTGTCCTCAGCTGGGGCGGCACTGGCAGCAGTTGTGCTGCTGGCGGTCCTCCTCAGGCCAGGGCGGAGACGTGGTCTATAAAGTGTAATCGATCCGGGTATATTTGTGGCCCGTTTTAAAGAATTGAGTAACGTCGCTATATCCATTTGTAATCATAAAGTGTATGGAAGTGTAAGCGTTTTCGACGATGAACATCGTATTCCTATTTATCGGCTATAGCGACTTTTACTTAGTTAACTGAAATTTTTTAAGTCATATAACTGTAGAATTAGTGGTAACTTTAGACGCTTCGACTTTCATCATTGCCCTTCTAGGGCTTAAACTGAATAAAAGGTGTAATAGTGTTGCAGTAACAACATTTTAAAGAAGAGTGAGAATACGATTGCCTTCAAAAGGCCGGTCGGAGTGTGGTCTTAAGTGCTCTGTGTCTAATCGCGCTATTCACAAACCAAAAATCGAACGAGTGATCAATAAGGTGAACACGCTGAATGGACCTCTCATCTAATTGCGAAGTTGCGATCATAGCAGCTGTTAATAATAAAAGTTTTGTTTTAATATTTATGTAGGTAATAACCTGGGTGCGGGAGTTTCACTGGTGGCGCTGGTGTCGTCTTGCGCAGGCGCAGCTGAAGTGGAGCTCGGGCGTGTGCGGCCAGAAAACAGTCCTCGTCTACCGAACGCCTGCAAATAAACATTTCATGATATGACGGAATACGATACAATCTACACACTATTGTTTTTTCCCCCTTTCAATGCCGTGAGAATATGTATTTATTGGCGGTTACGATCGCGTCCGCGAACTACGTGAACACATTCGACAGTAACTTAAACCGTCATAATCCTACTACTTAATGATATCCTACTAATAATGTAAATACGAATGTTTGTGAGGACGGATTTTGTAACTCTTTATAACAGACAAACATAGAAATAACATACAGGGTACGTTTTATTCCAGGACAATGTAACATCCCTTGAAAACGCGGGTGAAACCGCGGGGAACAGCTAGAAAGACGATAATTCAGAACCTCTCATCTCCAAAGGACAAAATTAGAATGGGGTTTATACTTTTTGTATCAACTAGTTGGTAACGCCATCATGGTCCTATATCCAAACGGCATGAGAAACCGGAAATGAAAACTTTCTGTTTTTTTTTTTGTAAAGACTACTCATATTTTAAGAGAGGCCCAATAAATGTTGTGACGCAAATGAAGTTGCGAGAGTTGTCTGTGAAGGACTGTCGATTATATTATAGAATATCGAGAGAGCAGTTTGTCAAATAAAGTGTCACTATACTTAATTATGGACCCCAGTAATAAGTGTCTATGAGTGACGAGTTGCTGGAGTCAAACACCGAGTTGTTTTAATTACTCTTTTTTTGAGACTCGGAGTGTACACTTTGACTGGTTCCATGCTATTACATATTGTATTGTGAGTTACTCAATGATACGCTATTGTTCTACACAAACATTCTCGTTATTGTACACACAGATAAACTAGTGTTCGTAATTTCTAAGGCTGTAAAAAATTGCTTAATTTTTACTGTGCCTTGAAACCTGAATTCTTAAATTAAGACACACCGTGATAAATATTTGAAAGGCCCATTACGTAGTACTTCATAAAAACAATTCGCATTGCAAATCAAAACAAAACAGTCGCATAAAACTAATCGCCAGAGTTACATAGAATAAAGGAGTGGTTAAGAAATATATTTAATGAGATGCAAACCTTAGGCTGTGCCTGTGTGGCTGGTTTCTCGGTAGCGAGTGTTGAACCATCGGCGGTGGAGGCGGCGACGGCTGCGGTGGTCCTGCGTCCGCCTGCCGTAGGCTTGCCGAAACGACCTGATCAGAAACACTCGTTTATTGCATAGCTGCTGGACCAGATTGACATATAAATACTAATGTACAAACGCTATCGGTACTTGGCTATGTCTTCAGGGTCGACTGGCGCTGATTATCATATTGAAATATAAATATTGATAGAATAAATTAGTTTAAAAATATTTGAATTCGAAAGGATATTTAGAATAAAAAACCTGAAACCATAGTTAGCCGATTTAACAAAAAGCGTCATAAATATAATTGATGGATGACAAACTTGCATGTCTCTATAGCGTGACATTCGCATGTGTTTGGTGAAATGCATAATTTCGCAAAAAAAAAACAATCGCAAAGCAACATAATATGAATAATTAAAATATAGCTTTCGCACATATTAACGCTACTCCATTAACTATTCGAGATTGTACCGACATTAACTACTGAATAGTGGCGCGGCCATGTTTTTAGAATGCAGTTATTATGTCCAGTTTATTCTTGGTACTTGTACCAGCACTGTTATACTATCTGTGTAGAAGGAAGGACATTCAAATAATTTATTTTATAGGTACGTTAGAAAAGAACACGGCGAAAAACGTTAACAAGTTAAATAATCTTGGTACAATATCTTGTACTTGTAAGTGAATGATTAAAGCCGTCGATAGCATGTAATACAGGTAATGAGAAATATGATTACTGCAATCATGCAACATGACCGCGTGTACCCGCGTCTGCAACAATCGACACTGGATGTTGAGATACAAACACAATGAACTGGTTTGTATTTTATAACGTTGCAGTGGACTTTCGCCAATCAGGCTTGAGAATCTCGAACAGGATTATTTAAATGTAGTTCACGGTGAAGCAGTTAGATCGCGCCAGTTTATGCACTGCAATGTCAAATTACCTCGTGTTCTCGTGGATGTTTCTTGTGGTGCTTCTGTCGCTGCGGCCGCGGAGGTGGTGGTTGAGAGTCTGGAGCGAGCTCCGGCGCGGCCCTTGAACCTCGAGGGTCGGGTAGGCGTGGCCGTGGTGGTGCTCGTGGTCGTCGGAGCCGGAGTAGTTGTGGTAGTCGTTGTTGTTGTCGTAGTTGTAGTTGTCGGTGTTGTTACTTCCTCAGTCGTACTCAAACCCTCAGTGGTCCACAACTCGTCATCGATAGTGGTCGTCCCATCAAAGCTCATCAAATCGGCGTTAGTAGGATTAACCTCATTGTTCAAGTTTTCGCCAGCTAGGTACGCGTAGAGATCAAGAGCTACTTTCTCCATTGCTGTCATTGTAGTGTACTCAGTTGTATCCTGCTCGTAAGTGGTCGTCAGCTTATAATCCGCAGGCAATTTAGAATCATCCAAAATTTCCTGGAATCTAATTCCTGAAGATAAGCTATGCCCTACCCTTGCGGATTCTTTGGCATGTGACGGTTCTTTGGCTGTGGGCAAAGCTTCAGGGATTTCTTCTGTAGTGGTTCTGCTTTCCGAAGAATATCTGGTCGGTGGCTCCTTGTATTGAGAGGGGATGTCTCCAGAGTTTGTTTTAAAACTATCCAAGTCTACTAGTTCGGAGCTTGGGCGTCTGAAAATAATATAAAAAAATTGTTAATATTTTATTAAAATTACCAAAATCTGTAATCTGTAAATACAAACCTGATGTGAGCTCGGGTTCTGCTTCTCGTCTGGCCGATAGATTCATCAGCTACATTGTCAACTTGACCGCGGCCGCGATGCCTTGGAGCTTCCGATGATATTTCTGGTACGTATGTAGTGGAAGTGATTGATGCCAGGTTGCGGCCGCGAGGGGGGAAACGGGTGCTCGATGGTAATCTGACACTGAGATATAATTTTGTTAAAATATATGTATAATTTGTAACTACTTATGTTGAATATTTTATCCAAGGGTACATTACCTGATATCTTCCTCGGCTTCTTCCTCAACTGGTGCGGGTGCAATATTGCGGCCTCGTCCTCGTCCTCTACTTGCCGTTGGGAGGACCTCATTTTGAGTATCAGGTGTCGCTGCTGTCGTAGCTCCTGATCTATCGATTGTGCTGTATTTGTTTCTTGTCTTGCTCTCTTTGGCAATTCGGTTCTCAGACTCGACCTTCAGCGGTCCATCGTGTGAATTATGAACAGAAGATGCGGTAGTAGCTGAACCTTTTTCCTTTCCTTTTACGTCTTTTTCATCCTCATCGTAATAGTAATAGATGTATTCATATTCGTAATCTTGGCCATTAGGACCTTTTTTAACTTGGATTCGCGAATGCTGTTTGTTTTCAGTTCCGGCAGGCTCGAGATTCACGTTAGATGATAGCAAACCGCTATTAATATCATCGATTGTGTCAAAATTAATGGGGATATAGTCATAAGCTTGTGTCGTTGCTGGTGGGGCGGTAGTCAGAACAGGCTTCTGGGTAGTGGTGCCGGGATCACTGGTCAATTTACCAGATTCAGACATAGCTTCCAGGTCAACAGCCATTTTCGGGTTAATGTCCACATCTGGCACGTTTTCCCTGATTTTAATATCTTCCAATTTCGATACGGGGACGTCAATTTCTATCGATTCAGAAACTTTGCTTTTTTGTCCCTTTCTGTACAGCGCTTTTTTATCCTCTTCAATGGAAACAATTCCTTCTGTTACGTGCTTGACTTTACCGCTATGAAGCTTTTTTGTAATTTTTTCATTCTCATCAGGCTTGAGAATGCGATGATTCGGGTGCTTCTCAGGAATCTTATGAGATGTTTCGAAATTTCTTATGGGGGTCTGCTGTCCTGAGCTGACTAGTACGAATTCCTCACCGGGGCGAGGTTCCGTAATGATGTCGACGTCGGCGGAGGCCCGGTACAAGGTACAGACTAACAAACATCTGTAACAAAGCAAACGGCCTTTATGAGATCATTACCTAGATAATAAGTTACGAAAGTTGGTTTCATTGCTGCATTAAGAGTCAGTGCTCCGTGAGTCAGCAAGACGACATCTGGTCGCAGCGCCTACGAGTCGCAACACTCGCGACCCAACACAAGGAACTGTGAGTCATCTATTCGTTTCATCACCGCATTCCCGCTCATTGTTTGCATCTACCTACCCGTACGTTGCTATTAGGTACAATGATAATTTCATAAGTTCATTCCTATCAAGGAGCATCGTTTTAATTGAGTTTCCAATATTCGGTGCGTAGGCATGCATTAACACATTTTTCCTGAGTCGATTGTTTCGTAAGGGTAAGCCGTTTTGCATAGTTATCGATTATTGCACGATGGTGCGCAAGAAGAAGTTGTGTGAAAATGGGCTAAATGACGGCAAAACCAACATTGTCGAACGGTGCAATAGTTTCAAACGTGATGTGATCGTGAGAAATTGCTAGCAAAAATCGGAGCGTGGGTGTATTACGCATGCGGATTCCGCGCAAGTGCAGGCAGATCGATGAAGCAACAAAACATGGCGCTGACGATCACTTTCGCCTTTGATAGGCTCTCACTCGACACGAGCCGTCGGCGTCCAGGCGCGCGCCGCCCGCGCCCGCGCCGGTGGCGTGGCGAGATCGCTGCGGGCGCGGGGTGCTCGCCTCACCCTTCAACTGCATTCGTTATCGATTTTATCATTTATTGTTGCATCGGTCATGTTACTAATAGCTTAATGTTGTTTATTATTCTGTAAAATATTATTAAACACGACAGATGGAGATATAGCAAAGCGTAACAACCTAGCTTGTCACATAATCAGATTCTATTCGGTTCAAGGTAGTTAAGGCGAAGCTCTACCGGACATTTGCTCTCACTCGGAGACCCTGTCGCCGTGTTTAGTAAAAAAAGTGCCATGATTCATATCACGCTTGCTTTATCGAATATAAATCCAATTATCGAAGTCGGAAGCGAGCGTTGTTTCCGTACAATTTCTTGCAAGCCTGGTCGATACGCGGAAGTTCTGGGATAACGTTGATGGCCAGTACGAGCGTCATACCTAAATAATGTCATCCCAATATTTGACATTACACACATACAATAATATGTGTAAAATCACTATGAAAGATAATAATCGGCATATCACTGATCTTACAACTTTTTTATAGGAATGAGGAAAAATTAATTCTTAATTTAAGATTTTGTAAATATCTGTACTAAATACCTTTGCTACAGAGAAAAAACGAAACATACAATAAATTATTTTACACCTTTTAAATTAACCGAATTCATCTCTAGCGCCTGTGTTCCAAAATGTTTATTCAATCAAATAAACTATCCACGCTGTGTAGAAAGAAACTTTAAAGAAATAGAAGTGAAAATGTAGCATACCTACCTAATTACCCACTTTTAATTATTCGATTCGCGGTAATGAGTCAATTAACGGCATTAGCAGGGAAAATGGTCATTGAAATAAGTCACAGCGTCCATAATTCCGCACCGGAGTGCAATAAGACCGGTATACATGCTGTACCGGTTCAATTTCACTAGATGTAAGGTCACACGAGCGAAGGCTAGGTGAGCGTATCTACTTATACAGGACCAGCGTAGGCAGACCTGCGAACGTACCCTGATCACCTCCTTTGTATTTACTCGCTACAGGAAAGGATATTTCAGCTTTTTGTATGTTTTTTTTTCTGCGAGGCGAATGAACTAAAGACGTACAACCTTCTTGTCATTTAGGCACAACTATTTTTAATACGAGGCTTTTTTGGTTGTTGGTATTAAATGCAGTTGAAGTTTTTCGCAGGCCGTTCGAATAATGTGAGTTTTATTGTCCGGTAAGTAGTTAACATAGCAAAAGATTACGAAACGACCACCGAATTGGGGTTATGAATATAAAATAAGCGTTGAAGTTTACATGAAAATTGGCGCAGAAAAGTCAAAGCGACTCGTGTTAGTTTAGACTGTTTACCTCCGAAGTGACCTATTGATACAATAATGAGTCATGAACCGATAGATTTCTAAGAATGTTTAATATTAAAGGTCACTGGCTGAATATATTATATTTCGTGTGTTACACATCACGAGACCACTACTTTACCTGAGTCTAATAAAACTAAAAAGCTTACAATGAGGACAAATCCTGTTTTAGCTTGGTAACCTTTTTTGCCACTTTGCAAGATAATATCGTACAAAAGCGTCATCATCGCAAAGCCTTGTGTGACAAAATATACTTTGGTACATAACCAAAAGTTGAGAAATACTCTGATATAAGTATTTTTAACAAGAGAATTGTATTATTAATATTTCCACTCACAAAAATGGATTTATGACATTTATATAAGTAAGATAGATTATTTGAGGCTTCGAGTAAGGGACAACCGTATTAAAACTGTTAAAACAGTTAAAACAAAGTATTTTTCTGAATAACACTTAAAATTACAAGGCTAAAATAAATTTAAGTCTACATAAACGTTTGTGACATTAAACTCCCTTTGCATCTTATAAGCATGTACTAAAAAACTCTCGTGACTTGATTACATCTAAGTTTAGACATCCTCAAGCAAGAGAGAAGCAGACTACTCTCCTGTCAGGGTGGCCATGGCAGGTAAGGAGGGAATCTGACAATTACGGGCAGTTTTATACTTTACAAAGTAGTTCGAACAACCTTCTGGAAGCTTTTACAAATGTTGCCACAGGGGAAAATGGCGTTAATTAAGTTGTCGGGATCGGGCCGGATATTGGACCTGAAGCTATTATATCTCTATTACAATATGGTTCTGTGTAAAGCAATCCCGTTCCATTCCCTCTAGTTTTATTAATTATCTTCTGCTAAGAAATTAAAAGTGACATCAAATGAATCCCTGAGTAATAAATGAAAATATATACAGATAGGTAGACGGTTGCGTTGCTTGACTACTTAATTCTAATGTCTACACTCAAAAAAATAAACACATGCCTCTGGCGAGTGTCGTAATTTCGGTGGGTGCTACGTACCTACTTACACACTTCATAATTAAGTGATTAAGCTACATGTTTAATTAGACGAGCCATTGCCACGTTTTTGGTTGAAAACCTCCATTTTTAATTACGTTATTGTAGTAAATAATATGTCCATGAAATACCAACGAGATAAATGGTCACATTGAAGTCCGCGTTTGTTATTGTAGGTACGTACTTACCTACTGATGCAACTGTTGCTTTTACTTACACTTACATAATCACTGGCGATAACATTGATAGAGAAATATACTTTAAGTAGAAAGGTACATCTAAGCAGTTTGAGTTGTAAATGTAAGCAGTTCTTTTTGTTATTTTTTTACTTGCCTCTGAAACTACACATTTGAAAATTATTAATATAATATTGGAAGTGTTATTTATGTGTTTATAAACATCACGGCTTCCCGCGGGGCTGCATGCGGCAAACGTCCTTGCGTTCATGGAAATATCTGGAAAATTGCTCAGTCTGGTCGACGGGAAATTGTCAATCCCTATATTATTGCAAATATCCACATGCCACTTGCATGCTGCATGATGTCAATAAAATACATTTTCCATCTGCAATTCAGAGGAAATTACCCTCTTTCACTCAGGGAAGTCTGCCGTAGCTACCGTAAACATCACATGTTTATTGAAAAATCCGTAAGCTAAAATCATTAACATTACTATTTGGCCAGTTATAGTGATTGTTATCCGTGGGAGACCAACACTTTACAGCAGTAGGTCAAGGACCATATTTATTTCCCACACATTCATAAGCCGCGGTTGTATTGGTGAGTAACAATCAAATCTCGCAGAGCTAACATACGTTGACATTATCGACGGTATCTATACTATACTTATGTATACATAATGCTATGTATTACGAGAGGTAGCATTTAGAGTGTTCAAACAAGTCACTCGCTTAGCGAATCTCCTTTGAAAGATGCGATGCAATAAATTATGCAAGCGTAGAGTGTAGGTACGCATTTCAAAGCTAATATAAATTCCAACCTTTTTAATTTGAACTGTGGGCCGGTAAGAGGTCGAGAGATGCTTTTATACTTGTAATATTCAAGGAAATTGGCTTCTGGTAGTAGTTGGAATTAATTCTTAGAAATCTAGTCGCATAGATAACAAATAGGTACTTAATTTCTGAATGATTTTCTAACTTCTTGTCGAATATTTGATAGCCTTAGCGTGATATTGTAGTGTCTTCATTTATTGAGCACATTACCAATTCCGGGATTCTAATTATTTCTAGCAAAGTGTCGTTCTTTATCCTCGGAATCGAATCCAAGACCTCTGGCTTTTAAACCAGCTTGTAAGCTTAGAAAATTATAAGTAGGTGATAAAATGATTATATGGACATTTTCACTGACTCCTATTAACTTTCGAACTTTACATTAACAGATATTTAAAAGTATTTAACAGCCTTGCCTCAGTTAAAATACCAACCATAATTATTGTTATTTATCTTAAAACTACTACGGTTGTAAATATATAGTTAGTTTAACTAATCTAGTTATGTTTCCGGTAGATATAAAACTTGACTTATAATACATCAATTGTACCCCAAGTACATATCGAGCTTCTGAGCAGTAGATTTTGTATAAATATTAAAATAAATTAATGACAAAACGGATCAAGATAAAGACCTCGATTTTCAAAGCTTCGAGATAATATATACTACTTATAGATATAGTCAATACCAAGCCACAGAACAAATAAAATACTTTTTGTTTTCTTTTATTACCAACTATTGAATAACATTTTGGGAAAGCTGACTGTTTATGACACCGGTGCGTGTGCAACAAAACATTCCTAGCTCTATTGTACAACCGCACCTACCCTCAAATATTTATCACACCTGTATGTAAAATACACAAATACATTTGTGACTCAGAGAAACCCGGATCTGACTAATAATAATTTCTCCGTCCGGATGTTATTCTTATTATGTAACCTCAAATAACTGGTTCTCATTAAATATTGGTTAAGACAAAATACGGTCCTAATAAAACTACAGACGAAAGAATTCCATTCCAATTTCATTTCTGTTGCCAAATTTACCATTATTCACGATTATTGTAAAATATTTGAGAGATTGAATGTGATTAATCAGAACGACGTGTTCAGGGTTAAGCCTACGAAAATATTGAGAAAGCCTCGACTAACGCTAAACTTTAACCGTTTCGCAACTGCTAAAAGCAATATGCATCGAATAGTTTTCATAAATATGCAGTTATATTTTACTATAAAAGAAAAATACCGCCACGCTAATGATAAAGCTCGCTGTCGAAGTTCTTGTAAGTAAACGTGTCAAGAGCATGTGACTGTAGTGTAAAGGTACTTCCTAAATGGTCCACGACCCTATAGCATGGCCGAGGTTCGGTGACGACAGCCGTGCTGCTATACATCGCCGTCTCGTGTCCTAGCGCAAGGTCCACTCGTGTTCGGTAACCCGAGGTCACCAGTGAGCGGTGCGGTGGCAAATATGTGCGCGTAATCAATTGACTATTACTACCCATATCTACTCGCTCCTTCACACGCCCTACGCGTGACAGAGAAAACCACACAAATACACTATACTTGTAAGAAAATAGCGCTTGACATTAAAACGTATTTGGAATTGGTATCTTGCGCATGTTGATTGTATACTTATTGTGAGGTAAGTTGGTATTTGTAGGTGTTTATTATTAAAGTTATGTTTTTTTTAATATCATACATAGTCTTGTCGGTGACATGATGAAAGTAAATCTGAGATAAATCGATGAATAAAGAGAATTAGCACGAGTTGAATCTGTTATTGTTTTGTTCTGTTATCAATGTTTCCTGCAGTTAATTTCTAACAAACTAAAACCTCTGTGATTACGCGTAATAATTGAACACAGATACAATAACAATTATCTAATGTCACTATGTAACTAGACATGGCACTCACAGGTTATTGTCTGTGTTAATCACTTCACTACACTGCTACCGTTACAGATAACCGAGTTGCGACGGAATTACATTACCTGTCCTTTGTTTTACTGTAACTCTAAGTGAAATCTGATCTTACTTTTATAAGGAAAAATCTTAGCATTTAGTTTATTACAGAGTCTGGTACAAACCACAGCTATGTTTAGATATAAAGTGGGAAAATTAAATAAAGACTGCAAAAACTATAAGATGTATTAACATAACAAATATCGAAAAACTCTAAAGCGATTTATAACGATTATTCATACTATGTATATAATAATTAGTAATTCCAAAGCATAAACTGCTATGCTGTAACCATAATGATATTTTATTCGTTTGAAATTGACACAATTACATACGCATTTGCATTGTAATTATAATTTATGAACCTTCAATATACCTGGTACATTCTTTTGAAATTGAGTCACGTTCCTTTCATAGATAAGTGCCTATGATAAATTAGTAATTCCAATCGTAATTCGTAATGCATTGAACTGTAGTGTAGTCCATCAACCCTGTGAACATCACTATAGTGCGAGCACGTACTAATAATGTCTTGCCCGTGACGTGCACGCCAATGTCACCCTAAAGCCCGTTATACACAGTCAGTTTTACCTTTAGTTTTTGCCTGATGAAAAACTGTATTCAATATCCTTGAATAATGTCTATGGATTGATTTGAATGTTAAGTTATAGTGTAGTTGTGTTGGGACTTCCTTCATCTCCCATTTTGGCCTTTATTGTCAGCAGGTTTAAGGTTATTAAAGAACAGCCCCATAGTTTCATGGACATTTTCATCACTATCAAACCAATCTCAGTATATTTGTCGCTAATAAGTTACATTATATTTTAATAACAGGTTATTTTCTTCGAAAACATGTGTGTTATTTTGGTCAGAACACTGCTACTTTTTATTACATTTCGTTTTGTGACCTGTCAGTTTCAAAGTAAGGTTAAACATACGTTTAGCGCAACTGAATCAGTATCGCCCTTCCCGTGTGTGGCGGGCATAAGCTAGACTGGTCAATCCGTTAAATTCTTTTGACACAATGAAAGATGGCACTTCGCGATAGCAAAGACAATGGTACCGGCAATGTAACAGCTATTCTTGTTAATAACACGGGCTGTGATGGGAAGTGCGAAGTTTTGCGATATAAATCGGTAAATGTTACATTTGATGTTTCAAGTATTTACTTTCTAACTTAAGTCGGAAATCCGGGAGTCATGAACGCGGCGACATCACCACGTAAACGTTATTGTTATTGCAAAATTAACCGTGATATTACTGCGTTTAAATTATGTAGTTAGGACACGACACAGTAAGAAATAGCAATAGTAAATAAAGTGGTTTTTATGACTTGAATATTATTTGAAACACGTAGTTAATGACTTTCTTTAAGAAATGTATTTTCAATGTATATCTCCTAATTAAAAATATTTTATGGGGCAGCCTTTTAAACTGTTTTACGTTGATCGATCGTAAGGATTGTGAAATGTTATAAATTTGTAAAAAAATTGCCTTTGAATATTTTTGTGTTTAGGTGCCTACTTATTAATACCTGCTTAAACTATACATAACTTCTTCCTGCTCATTGTGATTAATTTACCAAGTTTGTATCCTTCTGCTGACACCTATCTAATCTACCATACTTCCCTAGCTAGATCAGCTTTTAACTCCTTTCTGATTTTGGACAACTTTATGCGAAGTAACATAAATTCCAATATATATCAAAAATATGTTTTTCATAAAACCATTCAATGTTCAGTACAAAACGGACATTCCAAAGATAACTGCACATAATTATAGTCTGAGTTTAAAAATAAAGTTTATGCGATGAGAGTCTCTGGTCTGCAATGGAAGCTTACATTGCTGTAGGTATTAAACATGGCAGGACATGTTCAAAATCACAAATCAGGGCACGCACAGCACCCGTCTACGACTGACACGAGAATATTATCCTCCCAGTGCACGTACATGCTGCTGATTCACTCTTGTTCACTTAATTCACCACTTGTGGTCTTTGCAAATGAAAACCAAAACACGTATTGTTTATTACTTTCGGTTTAGGTTTTGGTTATTTCTTATTATTCATTCCAGTTACTATTTTCTTTTTAGATGAAAACATTTTAAATTACAACTTGAAACTTTGACTTTGATTAACAAGATAGACAAATGGTATAAAAAAATACATTCTTGCAGACCAGTTCTTCTCAGTTGTGGACTGTCTTTTGAATCGGTAGCAACTTCTGTAGATATAACCTGAGCTAAGGCCTTTACACTAAATCAAAAAGCCTTCATTATTTATATTACAATGTGATTTGAAGTTATCAAGTAATATTTAATTGCCATTGTGATCGAGTACCTAGTGCTAATCGATTTTAGTATCTGTCAATAATTTGTCAGTATTTATTATGATTTACAAGATAAAAACAAGCATTGACTTTTGAATTACCTTCATTTAGTCAGGTGATTCTTACGATTCAAACTCAAATAGCAATGCAGATTTCAGCATGTTGACGATGAAAATGTCTCTGGCTATTTCCAACTTCACGTAATTGTGGAAGTACTAGCACTTATAGTTCCTAACCCTAAATCAATGTCCACGTACTTACTTGCCAAATGAAACGCTTCCCAAGCAGAAAATCAACTTTTACTACAATGCCGGCACATAAAACATGTTTCGTAAACAGGAACCGTTCATGCGTAGGTTTTGCGGCCCGGTGGCGCACCTATTTTTAATTCATTATTGAAAAATGTTAATGATAATGTTGACCATCTTCATACAACCTGCTAATATTTGACTACAACTGACAAATAAAAAAAATATCGTAGGATATATCTATGACATTCCGATAAAGTGATTTGAAATCAGCAGTATCATTTATAACGTGTTTGTGGTAATTAATAATATAGCTGCAATATTCATGTTTGTATCGCATGTCAAACGAGAGGAGGCAAGATACAATTGCTCTTTCGTTTGTGCTAGTGGTGCCGTTTCGTAACTCGCCGATCATGGACATAGAAAGAGCCAAGGTCAAAAAACAGCGTTCCAATCGCGCTGGGCACTAACTACCTCTCATGTACTCACCGGTGACTGAATATTCGCGCAAATTTACTGGGAATCACCCATCGACTGTTACGAAACCACGATATATAATGGTTAAATTCTCAGAATCGCTATACCGAATCAGATAGAAAGTAGAGTATGATCGCCTCCATCCTAAACGAGCAGTGCGTGATAAGTCGCGATCGCGGGCCAGGATAGCGATGTAACTAAGCAAACGAGATGTTTTATTCATCCGTTATCTCACTGCGCATTCCTCGAAAGGTCATCGGCAGGAAAGTGAAACTGGTCGAAGCCGAAAGTGATGCTTACAAAATGCGAAGAAGCCCATAAATATCCGAATATATTCACGTCGAGACGACGCGCGACGTAGCCGCCTCGGGCTCCAACCCGGACCCGGCGCACTTAATGTCACTGATGCAATGATGTTAATCCAATGTCAGTTTATGATGACACCACTTTTAGTCTTTTCACTGCAGATGATGCGCGACTCCGGCTGCGAGCCGCGCTGACGAAACAATGTGATATAATGTGTAGTGTTTGCGCCATGTTTGCCTCTATGCTCAATACCTTCATATTTCGTCGGAGTGTGCATCAGATTATTGCCGCTGAGTCTAGAACATTCCATATTGTATGTGGGTCTGCTTAGACTTTATTGTAATATACACGTCGCTCGTGCAGATTACCTCTTCTCCTCATTTCAGTATAATATATGTACATAATGTTTATTTATTACGACAAAATATCACACAGTTATTATCATTCTCGTCGCATCAAATATCATGAAATTGAGCAACCAGTTTATCCAGCCGAATAAAGAACGAGGTATTTAGTAGATATTGAAATGTCACAGAATGTTATAAGAGTTTTAATGCCACCAGATCGTGCCGAGAGTCTGGCCGATGGACTCATTTGGTTACTAACTAATCTCACGAGTGGAATGATAAAATCAAAAAATATTTTGTATGCAAATCAATGTTAAATTTATGCAACTCCTCTGTACAATATATCCTTTCAATACTCGATGGATCTTCAAAAAATTAAACTAGAACGAAGGTCGGATCTCAAGTTCTGAACGCAGAGCTAGTTCTCAGGCAGGCTATAGTAAATACACATTTAGGCCACGACCTGGCCGCATTCTTGTCTCTGTGTCTAAAGTTGCGTGGAATTGCAACATTCCATCGATTCTATCACTAACTAGAGCTGCTGTAACCGAGAGGGCGCACGTGCCGAGAAAACTGCTCCTGTAATTTTCCGCTACAAGCCTGACCGCGCTGAAAATGTTGCAGCATAGCCAGTGCTGAGGGTGGTCGACCGGTGGGCAATTGTATCGGTATCTACACGTGGCTCGATAATGGACAACACGTTTCGAGTGAGGAAAGATTGCGGGTGCGATTGTGATGTGTCGTGCCGTGACCCGTCGCGGCGCCTGCGAGCCGCCCGAGCTGCCCGCGCCGCCGGGTGCCCTTGACATATCGTTCCAATAGATGTAGAAAGTGCAAAGCATCAAACTCGACCGCTCCACGGTTGCTATTCCAACGTAAACCGGTAGTTTTTCAACGACCGGAATGATAAAAATAAATTGACCCGTTGCGTAACATCGGAATTTGAAGCGATTCCGCTGCAACAGGACATGTTTTTTTTTGCCATTTTTACCTCTATGAGGACATGTAAATTTTCGTGATGTTATCGAATGATAGGTAGATAAGATGAAAGCCCTTCGATTATATCGATAAGAAAGGCATTTATGTAATGGAGTGTTATGCAATATACACCTAAGTTCATTGCCATTAGGCAGAATATCGTGATGGAACGTTTAATTTATTTTCAACTCTATGCTACAGCCGAAAGTTTTGAAGACAAAATAAGCTCGACGTTTTGAATAATGTCATTAATATAAGCATATTACTACTGAGCTATAATACAAATAATATGGTCAAAGAGTGGTAGCTATCTTGATCTTCGATACACACAAAAGAGTAACTGTATAAGACACCTTTCAAGAATTAATAATAAAACAAAGAGCTTCTGGAAGCAGGATCATGTTGCGGGTAAAGAAAAAGATAAAAAGTATTATTTAAAGTGCTAAAACTGACAAACTTTATGATCAAAAATATAAGATATATCTCCTCTAAGCTTTTTACGAGTGTATATTAATCGTCTTATTGTTATCTTTTTACACTAAGCTCATTAATAAATTCAAATGAATTCTCATTGACAAAATATATTTATGTATGTCCGTCTAGTGTGCGTTAGTACTAGCAAGAAGATTCACACGAAAAAGCGAAAGTGAAGGTCAGAGATTCATCTCGATAATCAGTTTCCGTCGCGATCAGGCTATCGAATACATTATCTACTATAGCCTATTTATACTTTAATGGGATACAAGCTTCTGCCCGCGGTTTTACCTAACCAGAAGATCTTACGTTTTTTCTGGCAAAAAATACCTGGAACACATGTGTTTGTATTGTGCCACTTTCTCATTTCTTCTATTTGCGGGATAGCAAATTGTAGGGAAACGTATTTATGACGTGAGAAACTTTTTCTTTTTTAAATTATGTACTTGAAATAACCTCATGTGACTTTTTCACCCTTGCGGGGATAAAGTCAAGTAATTCTTCTTTCGACTGCTAATGATCCTATCCACGTGACTATTAATTGTTTTTGAAAAATCATTCACATTTCGCATGATTTAGGATACTCAACAGAGAGATTAATAACAACATATCTATGATAGAGACAAATTTACAGCCACAGCAACATAGTTAAATTATTTTCTTTAAACATACTACGTGTACTTGTACGTGTAAGCGTACTACGGACACCGACCGACTAACTAACCAACCGACGGACCGACAGACCGACCGACCATCGTATTCAAGGATATCCGCAATGCACATTCATGAATAACATTCTAACATCGAACATATACGGACTATCCACCGCAAATCATATCGCATGCGAAAACTTCATTACATGCAATCGATTTACACACTCTCTCTATGTCAACAGGTAACCTTCCAAATGTCTGTCATATCGCCTAATTACGAAGCTTGAAAATATTTCAAACAAAAGATCCAGTCACACCTATTGCCTTCGTCCATTATTCTAGAACTAACACGTTTTTCTATTTTGAAATGTCACGGGGATTCTTAAATGGGGCATACGAGACTAAATACTACTCTGAAGCAACAATTAGTTGGGACAATGAGTGCATGGGCACCGACAATAGTGTAATTACAAAACAATATATTGACAACAGAATTTTGAAAGAATCGCTGTTTACTCAAAACATTTTTATGGCATTATTTTGTCAAGCAAGCAGACGGTTCACCTGATGGTATATGATCATCGCGTCAGACTTGAGGCATTATGAGGGGAAATGTTAACGTGTTGATAATCTTGAAGAGCATAGTGCTGTGCGATGAAAGAAATCTAACTGTGGCGTCAGGTCAAAGAACATATAGAAAATGCCTGACTCTACTAAGGCAACATTTGAACCCGCCACAAAAAGTCTTTCTACACCAACGGAAAATAATATTGCAACTTATCAAAGCTCTTCGTTCTACGGCGGACTCGTGTAACGTGTGAGAAATGAAAGGATGAGTGCAATTACAAGACCAACAACTCATTGAAACCGGCGCACGGTTCAGATTATCGATTGAAATGTAACCATTATGAGTTCAAACGCAACTCAAACATCGATCGTCACGTTTAAACTTTCTTTTTCACACATGTGCGGCTCGTATCGTGAATCTGAGGCATAGAGAAATTCCCTCTCTGATTTGTATTCCGAAACAAAATCCGAAGCGAATTTCGCGTTGTGACGACAAAAGTTACGTTAACATTTTTAACGGGGAAAGTGAAACATTTCCAGCGATTTATACATGGGTATGTTCAAATTACTTAATTAGGAAGTGTCGGTAAACAATTAAATGAACAATTGTTACCACATAACTACGTAATGCGGTGATGTGATGTCATTTCACGCAAATTATTAAAAACAAAAGAGCTTTCTTTCTAACACAAACAATGGCTTTTATTCTTTGCACAATTAAAAAAAAACGTATGTATAATATTTAAATAATAGTTAAAGAGCATCTGGTGTTGCATAAACATATAATGTTAATAACACACTTTGCTGAGTAATGACAGATTTAAAGAGGTATTTAGTTATGTGATAAAATTCTAACAGGTTTACGAATAAATTATGTAATTTTGAAATAGAGCTGATACATCGTTTAAGCGCGTAGGTCGAAGCCACAACTGTAAATCCAAATGTAGTAGGTATAATATGATGTAACAGAAACAGCTATTGTATTCGAGCATAGTAATTAAATGTTATTAATCTTTTTGCGCGATCCCTTCAAGGTAATATTATTATGTGAATTGAATAGAATTGTAGTACATAACCATCGAGTGACCGCACTATAAATTATCAAGTCTATGTACATTTTCTACTTACGGATCTGATTCCGTACAGATAAATTATATAATAAGGCGGATTTAAATAACGTTTATTTAATTATGTAAATAAAGCAGATGTACCCTCAATACATTTATTAATAAAATGTATGTTTGGATGCATGCTATTTATAGTCAGTTTTGGGTACCTATAGCAAACTGAAAGGTCATTGATCGACCCTTATACCCTCGACACAAAAATGCAGGTAAGGTATTCAATATCTTTTGAAAACATCACAAAATATATAAACATTAACATTTATTACTTTTAAAGTTATATAGGCAAGATTCATAAGTTTGCATTTGCGTTCGCAACTAGAGTTGAGTATAATAACAATAAGGTTATTAAATCCTTACAAAATAAGATAGCACCGAGAACACTATCCGTCCTTTACATACATGTACGAGATGAAAAGTGATGCAAAAGTATATTACTAATTATATTTATTTCACAAACAAACATGATAATTATGATAATATGATTCCGTATAAATAGCGAGCCAAATGCCATATCTATATCGAAGATAAAATTAAACGGATCCACTAATAAAATACAGTAATTAATTGTAATGTATTCAAATTGGAGGTCATCTCTTGGACCACAAATATGTTCTGATATAATTCCGATTACTTCGAATTGTTTCTCGGTAGAGTATTATCCTTATTCGTATACCGGCTGGAAACTGCGCTTTGGACTAAAGGATTCCTTTTAAAATGTTGTTCCGATGGAAATACTGAACTATCTATTCTGTTTGAAAGGCGGTTTATTTATTTCAGGGGAGAGATTGTTTCTAAAAAATCCGTGCAAGTTTTAGTATAAAATAGATGAGATATAAAGTTTAAAATACAATTCTAAACCTAAATAGTTCTCTTAATAAGTTTATAATCCATTGTGCGTGCCATAATATGTATTTTTGTCTAATACTTATACACAAAAGTACTATGACAATTAGAACGCTTCGCTTTCACAAATCATTGAATTTTTGATTAATAACAGTCTGAAGAATCAATCTTCTATATTTATTAGGAAAATAGGGTTCCTTTGACGCACCATCACATCAAAACTACTGAACATATCGGGATGGGACTGCTACCATTCGACGTGGATTTTTTCCTAGATCATAATAGGCTATATATCAGGAGTGGCCAACAAGTTGATCGCGATCGACCGGTCGATCGCGCGACCAATTTTGGTCGATTACTCGCAAGTTCCATGATGGGATGCATTCAATGCCAAATGTTTCTAGTACTTGATACAGGAATGAACTGCAATGAACATGTACGCAGCTCATGGTTCGAGTAGGGAGACATTCGCAGCCGTGGCATGTCCCGTGCGCATATTGTTCATTACCTGAGCTTCTCAAAATAGGTCGATAGCGACTCAATTTTAAAATAAAAAGTAGATCTTATGTGCACAAAAGTTGGCCACACCTGCTATATATGATATCGTTAAAGGCGGATGAAACCGCGGGGGATAGCTAGTAAATATATACTACCAAAAATCACTGTTTCGAAGTGGAGTCTTCAAGAATGACTTTAAAGGCGATATTATAGTCTAATATTCAGGTATTTAATCGAGATATGTATTATTACTTATATAGTATATACAAATACATACATAAAAGTATAGTACTAATTATTTTAATTACTATGAGCCTACATACCTCAAGTAGTCTCAGAATATACCAAAGGACATTGTCTATCTCGTACGTTACGTCACAATAAACTTATGAAAGTCAACTTTAACAGTTGACCCTCGTTATAGCATGACGTCATATAAAAGTAGATATGTGTATATAATATGTAAGTACATTTACTTCTACTTAGCGCTCGGTGTCGCAACCAGAGAGAGCTTTGACAATGGATGATGTTAGATCATTTTATCGAATACACCTCGTCACATTTGGTATAGGTAGGTACCTACCGACGGCACCTCGGTAGGTAAGTATTACGAGTTATCCAATCACATCACAACATTATGTAAAATGTCCACCATCTCATCTGTTCTATGCAAACAATTTTATTTGGAAACTTCATTGCGCGACCTTTTGTTTGATACGTAAGAGGTATTCGTATTCAGTACATGCTTTTTCTCAAATTATATGGAAACTAGCTGCCCGCTTTCAATCCGGGTTATAAACCTCATGAATTACTCTATCTATTGCTAACTGCATTAAAATCCGTTGCATAGTTTACGATTCTATAAAGGATATACAGACAAACATTCATTTTTATATATATATAGATAAAACCGTAGAACTAATTACTAGGTTTTCCTACTGGACATTCTTCAAAAAGGTATCTGATACCAAACTTAGCTCGGCTTGTACTATAGTTATTAAACAACAGATACTCCTCATGAATTACTCTATCTTTTGCTGAAAACTGCATTAAAATCCGTTGCATAGTTTACGATTCTATAAAGGATATACAGACAAACATTCATTTTTATATATATATAGATAAAACCGTAGAACTAATTACTAGGTTTTCCTACTGGACATTCTTCAAAAAGGTATCTGATACCAAACTTAGCTCGGCTTGTACTATAGTTATTAAACAACAGATACTCCTCATGAATTACTCTATCTTTTGCTGAAAACTGCATGAAAATCCGTTGCATAGTTTACGGTGCTATAAAGGACATACAGACAAACATTTATTTTTATATAGAAGATAAAACTAATTATTAGGTTTTCTTACTGGACGTTCTTTAAAAGCTATCTGATACTACACACATACTTTATAGAACAACCAGAACGAACAACTAGACAGACATGTTTTGTCCCTCGTGGGTATCGAACCCACGGCCTGAGGCGTAAAAAAGGGTAACCACCACGCTACCTGGCCGGTCAATAACTAACATATATGACGTGACTAATAAAATATCGAATGAAATAAAAGCGCTCGTGAAATGTAAAAGCGGTCGCTACGCTTGTCAACTGTTAATTTCTACTAAACGATAACTGCCCATAATAGCTTTATGAATAACGAAAGATTTCTCCAATGAAGCTAGGTAACGCTTTATGGGTACATCCGTACTTATACATCCGCAACAATTTCAGTCTAACAACTTATATTATAGACACAGGCTCATTCTAGAGAGAAAACTACAAATCTATCTTGATCTCTGTGTGAAGCTTCTTTGCAGAAAGTTTGTTCTATTCACAACTAAGGTGCCGCAAGCGTGCGGTGGCAAAACTATATATTATGTTATTGGATGTACATAATGATGTATTATTAATTTTACTTACAATAAAATATATCTGATAGTATTTTTTTTTATTCTCTTTAACCGGTCAGTGCTTTTTCAAATAGTTTTGCCTTTATCCTAATTATTTCGGCGGAATCTAGATACCTAGCGTGCTAGACTGAGTTATTATATGAAAAATATGAAGTGACAGTCGGAGTAGAGCTGCGGCGAGAGCGCAGTGCGGCGGCGCGCGCGCTCGCTGGCCGCAGCTGGCTTCCCGCAGCGGCCGCCCGGCGTCGTTTGTGCGGGAGACAATATGCGCGCAAAGTCGTGCATAATTTAAAAAGCAACGTTTCGCAGCCTTCATTGAGAAATACGCGCCCTCATTCGTGATGTCAGTTGGCTGCCGTTGAGCAATGAAAACCTGATTTCCACATAAGAAATCAGATCGGATTCGTATCATATCGAGCAATAAATCCGTTCGTAGACATCCTAAGCTTCACGTTACGTAAACCATGCGTGGTCAGTGGCCAGCGTCGCGGCGCGTATGCAAACACCGGTTGAAAGCGAACCAGCTCGCCACATGCCGACGGGCCCCGAGACCTCGTCTAGGCGCGGACTTTTAAACACACAAGTACATAACAATTATCGGTGTTGCTATTAGAAAGTGATTGTGTAAAAATGACCACACGACGAATCGCAACAATAATTATCACGTTAACAATAATAACCGTTAAATAATGTTATTGCAATCGATCGATATTATTAAGTAACTTTACTCTAACTAAAAATAGTAAAAGTACTCACAGCGCTATCCTGGCGATCATGTTGAAGAGTGGTGCGGGTTGCGTTGCGTTGCGTTGCTTTGCGTTGCGTTAGTGGTGCGTATGAGTTGCGGCGCATACGCCTGCCCGGATCGCTCGGGCTGCTGACTGCAACAGAGACCTCACGTCAACACACGCGCCTTTCCCAAACGACACACAGTTGCGACAGTGAAGCTCAACAAGGAAGCTGCATCGCAGATTTAAATGCAACGCTAATGTCAGAGAGCGCTTAAATGCCAATAGAGGCGACCTTTCGGTTCGGAGTCGAGTTGCGCAAGCGAGGATCGCCGGTGATCGTGTGAGAAAGGCGAGTGCGTGCGGGAGCCGTGGTTGTGGTAGTGGTAGTGGTAGTGGTAGGGGTGGGACGCACCGTGGGGAGGGGGGTGACACCACTGGCGACGCGCTGCCGTACGGCGACTAACCTCGCCGCCGCGTGCGCACCTCTTACTTATAGCCGTGCGCCCACCAGCCCGCGCCGCCGCCGCCACCAGCTCACCCTCGGACCCACTCCTGCCTCCTCCTCAACCCTCCTCGAACACAATCAGCTCCGGACCTTGGCTCCCCTGCGTCATCTCACCTGTTATCCACTCCAAATTCCTCTCAATCGAAAGTCATTCTTATGAATAATACAGTATGCAGTAATCCTTCGTACCGACTATTAATGATAAGGTAACGAACGGCTAGAGCCGTCTATTAGAATAACGTCAGTCTCTAAAAGGTCATGCGCATAAGTAAGTTGCGCTTCAAAAGACTTCAACGCGTTGTTGAGCCATGGAAATATTTATTTTTAGATATTTTTGTCTGGAGGTTTCCATATTTCTTCTAGAAAAATCTATTAATTATAGTTTATCTAAGTATAGTATATTTAGGTAGTATTAAAATTTTCTATCATACGAGTAATAAAAACAATTACAAGCAGAGGACGACGCAAGAGGCGACAACTCGTCACTGTGAACTTCAACAAAGTTCAAACGCCCAGTTAGGCAATAAGGAAATAACTACAAACAAATACGAAATGCATGTATATAATTATATACATACATATATATTACATGTACCCGTGAATATGTTTCTACAAATAAAGCTAACCACGCGAAAGGTGGAATTTGTCAGAGATTTTAAATTCCAAGAACCGATGAACATAACGAATACATAAACCCTTTTCTTATTTATTCTAAAAACCTTTTACAATAAATATAATTGAATGCCTTTATATTGAGGTTGAAATATTTGGTAACATGTACATAATCAACCGATAGATACCTAATGATGCGTTTAAATAAAAATCGGAGTGCGCTTCATTATTCCGGGCGAGGAAATAAAATGGTATTGCATTCTAGAATTGGAAAAGAGGTGCTAAACTCTTGTTCTACCTCCTTCATTTTCCACAACGTATAGCCTTGAGTCAAATCCAGTTCTCAGCAACTCTCAATAAATAAACCTTCCCGTCTTTAAAATCTTTTATCTTTACCCTATGAGCTTTCATACTAATGTACTAAAGTACATGACACTTATGAATAGATCAGAGAAAATCCTAATCTGCAAATAATTATCTAGCAAGCAAAAGGTTCACCTGATGGTGAATTGTCACCGATCCCTATGGGCTTTTGCAACACTAAGGGCAAATGCATTGTAGACCCTGAGACGTGAAGTTGTTAAGTCTCATGTGCCTGTAATTTCACCGGCCCTTACCATTCTAACGGAAACACAGTAATACAAGTGCACTACTGCTTCACGGCGGAAATGGGTAAGGTAGTACTTCTCCGGACTAACTCTGCACTGAAAGGTCTACTATATAAAATTATATATCAGTGTAACTAAATTTAAGTAAATATTAACTTATTTATATATAATCCATGCATTCAGCAATAGAAAAATTAAATGTAACACTGCATATATTAAGGAACCAGCCTCAGTTCAAAAGAACGAGCTGAGCAAGCGCGGAAAGATGTTAATTTATAAAAAGACAATACAATTAAACTTAAAATAATTTATCGTAGAATCTTCAGAGTACGGACTAAGAGTCCGTAGAAAATGTAAAAAGAAATGAATAAAAAAATTATATATCAATAATAATATACAACGAAACATCGTTCAAACCGAGCGTCCCACCACACTCTTTTTTTTAACTGTGTAGTCGTAAGCTATATTTGATTTCCTTAGGGACTTTACAGTTTCTTACCTCAGATATAAGTTTGTAGATAGCTCCCATATTCAGCTAATACAAACTTCGTCGGCAAGCCGCTTCACGGAGGCCTCGGGGAGCTCATCTCTCACGTGTTTAGTAGTATTAGCGTAGTAAGCGACAGAGACAGAGCATCGAAGCCGCGACGAAACATCCTCGATTTAGTGTAATTTTCTTTACAGAATCGAGCCCCTGGTTTGTGTGATATATAATGTCATATCGAACCTTTGAATATCAAATCGTAAAAGCCATTTTGCCCAAAATGACTGAAATGATTTTTGGCATTTTCTTACTAAGGAAAACTAGCTCTATCGTAATGTATGTTTAAAATTTCGATATTCGCAAAATAATGGCTTTAACTACCCAGATTTTTTACACTCTAAAAAATAATTAGTCAAAAAAAAGATGTATCCACCTTAAATGTTCGATATAATATCAAAAATTTGGTTACAGCCAAAGTTCTGGGTTGCATGGCGCTGCTACATTTTGTAACCAATACCTACATCTATATACGAGTATATAAAAATTTATATTTGTTTGTATGTCCTTTGTAGAATCGTAAACTATGCAACGGATTTTAATGCAGTTTTCAGAAATAGATACAGTAATTCAAGAGGAAGGTTTTTATAACCAGGTCGTTTTTTTTTAGTAAACGCCAACTACCTTCAAAACTGCTATAGCTAGGTATTTTAGGCTTATAGTAATAGAGAGAACTCACAACTACAAGAATATTATATAACCGGTTTGAACATAGTTATAAATCAAAGAAACCACATAGAAAATAACTTTGACCATTTTAGTTTTTTAACGTTGTCCAAAAGTCGTGTTTTGGCTTGTACAATATTTGATACTCAAATTATTTATGCTTAGATCAAATAATATTTGGTAGTAACACAAAATGTTTTGTGAAAATGAAATGTATTAGGACTTACCACCGACTCTTATTCGTCTTCTTCTTTGATTTAAATGATGACTGTTGCCAACATCAGATGTTGAAGATCTGAAGGGGAACTCTTTGCGAGCCAATTTGGTCTGAACTAAGTCAAAAGACGTCAATATTTATGAAAAAATTACGCTTAAAACTAAAGTACATCAGTTGAATCGCAGGTAATGTGGTCGCCCTACGGTACCTTAGGTCATATTTAGGATACCTAAATCAAAAGTGGTTAGATAGGTAGTACTCAACTAAGTAGGTAACGTTTCGTGTCCTCTTCTACCTATTACTATACCAACTATAATAAAACTGTAGCAACATCGTGTTTGTACATTGAAAATGTTTGCCAAAAACAGATTTCGGTTGATATAAGGATTGTAACAGAATATAATAAGACCATTATTAATGTGGTATAAACATGAATCTGGGAGGTAGCTTGGGACAAATTAGATTAAATTGTTTCTTCTAAATATCATGAAAAAATAAATTCCTCAATTTAATCTTATGACGTGTACGAAGTTGCGAGGCACAGCTAGTAAAAAATAATATCTACCAAAATCATCATAAATCTGAGTTTTCGAAATTGAGATATAAACTTTTATAAGCCACATTTTTTGTTACTCATATTATAAGCAGGTCAAGGTATCTGCTTCTGATATAGTTCTGCGACTTCACGTGTTAGTGCTTTTGAGTTTTGTGGCTCTCAAAGATTTTATACATTATTCATCAGCTCAAGCATTCAAGCACGAGAAGCCTCCGACATGAAGGCTTGGTAGAGGCTCCGGCAAAAAAACCGTGCAATTGTAAACCTACCCTAAGTTATGGACAACAAAATTTATCAACCTAATCTTTATATTTTGAAGTAAAGCTGAACCTGACTTTTCGTGATATTTTACAATCAATGAGCTACGACGTGATTCTGGAATCCTAGAAATAACAGGACTGTGTGTATAATGTTAATTGAATAAATCGCATAGGTCAACTTATACATATGATAATAAACGTAGCATAAGATTAATTAATATTTATTCTAAGGACTTTTTTCACTACATTTTTTCTTGCTCAATAACGGACATTGGCACAAAAGTTGAACAAACATGTCGCTTATTTAAAGGTAGTGATCACATATTAAGTGTCCACAGTCGAATCTTGTGAATGCATTAAAAGTCAAGGACGTGTGACTCGTGTTATCGGGTAAAACTAGTTTTGTTCTTCTTCATTTTGTATTTGCATACTAACATCTTGACTATAACCGCTCCCATGTGGCAATATGTGACTAACAATAGACATGCTATTTATAATATATTTTTTAAAGCTAAATTATCATCGGCATACACATCCCTTCTGCGGAGCAAAACCTTATGTTCTATTATTATTAAACTACCAGGAGACCCAAAATACGGTAAATTTATATTCTTTTTATCAGTAGATTGATCGGATTATGATAAGGTTCTAATATAGGCATTGTTTCACTGTCATAAAGCTCACACATAATCCTGCGCAGGATACCACGCTCAAACTTAGAAAGCTAATTTAAGTCAGACACGAGACGTGGACAATATCGTGACTAATTACGCTTGCTGTTGTTTAAAACAAAAGTATATAACCCTCAAAGAATATTACAAAGCTACAACAATGTTACCGAAATATTTTGGTGTCTACATCTGTTGAAGATTGATTCGATACCTAGCAATCAAATATCAATCGTAATCAAAAATATATTTAGGTATATACGATTACTCTGTGATTTATTGTTCGTGCAATACCCACTGATACTTTTGACTTGTAATGACAGTTCAGATGAGAAAGTAGTAGAAACATGGGAGAATTTATCTGGGTGGTACACTTATCCCTACCGAGCTATCCCTACTGATAGGGATAAATGCACTTTTTTGTAGATTTATTTCTACCGGTAGGGATAGGTGCACTGCCCATTACCGAGTGGTATAGTTATCCCTACCGAGTTATCCCTAATGGTAGTGGTAAGTGCACGTTTACAGGAACATGGGACAAATATACATTGTATATTCTTTCAAAGAGTTTATTAGTAACATAAAAAAAAGATTTTTTAGATAAATATACATATAATTAAAAAAAATCATATATTAAAAAAAAATGTATTTGTTAAAAAATAACTAAAATAGTATTATTGATATATTTTTTCACTACCAATAGGGATAACTCGGTAGGGATAAATGTAGGTAGGTACCTCTCGATAATGGGTAGTGCACCTATCCCTACCGGTAGAAATAAATCTACTAAAACGTGCACTTATCCCTACCAGTAGGGATAGCTCGGTAGGGATAAGTGTACCACCCGAATTTATCATAGAAATGTATGTAAACTACCTATCCTTGGAGGTTACCTTCACTTATTCTTTAGAAAAGAATAATATTTTGTTGTCAATTTCTTAACTCTATAGAGGATATGTTAATAGTGATGAACTTTTTGAACGATTTTCATACAATGGAATTTACGATAATGTTCCTTGATACTATGATAAAAGGGACATTTTGCTTTGTGCTCTACCCAATCCCAATAAGTATTGATCCTTACCATACTTCGGGGTAGAGACGCTGCTGATCTAGAGGCAAGTTTTTAATCAACGATCTTCATCATACAACTATTTCAGGCTGTCTGTAACCATCGACAAGTTTAGATTCAGATTCATCAGTGCAAGCGGTCATTATTTATTTTAACGTCGTACATATTTGTATTTTTTTTAAATAGTATGTTATATAAATATATAAATTTAATTTTGAAATTCGTTCCGTTCCAAGCCATTTTAAGGCTGAATAGAAAGATATACTACTTTTGCTTTGTTGGACAAGGTCAGAAAACTATTTATAATAATTAAGTGACAGACCGCAGTAAAATAAAAACATAGGCAATGATCACAAAACTGTATTGGTGACGTAACATTCTCTTTTTAGAATTTGGTTGTTTCTCAAAAAAAAATAACGGAAAAGAATGTGGCTTTGAAGTCAAGAATAAAGAAACATTTAGAGGTCATATGAATTATGAAATCTTGCCAATTAAAAGAGAAAGTGTAAATTTATGATGTCTCAAATAGTTAACTAATGATTATGTATAATTAATTAATCAACATTAAGTACCTACTTAGGAACATAATTGAAATTTAATTACCAGCGCAAGAAATATTACTAATAAAGTTAATCTAAGATAAATATATTATGACAGAAATAAAAAAGACATGTGGATTTTAATCTTTTTTATTTACTTTTAATGAATCTAGCCATACATTAGGACCGAAATATTCACAAATAATGATCCATTACAATAATATTTAAAATATTGACATCCAAAATGAAATCATTAAAATTATAATAACTAACTAAGCTTATTACAACACACTAAGACAAAATACAATGATATCACAATACACTTATCGAGAACTTATTTAAAAATTGAACTAAATATTTACAAATTTGGATAAAAATTAACAAAGCCTTAGACATATCAGCCCTTGCCCTGGGGGTTCACTCTCTTTCTCCGAAACGAAACTTTGCAAAGGAACGAAATTTAAAGTTCGCATATTAAACCTACTCCAAATAATTTACGGGAACACATTATTTTCGGTTCCAATAGATAATTCGTGAACGAACAAAATTAACAGTGAGTTTTGAATTCCCGAACAAACCTCTGTCAAAATCAAATATTTTTTTTTTGAAATAAGAAGAAACGTCAAAATTTCGTTCGTACAAAGTTTCAGAACGAATGGAACCGCGGTAGGAAACGCACGAAATTTCGATCGAAACTTCGTTTTTCGTTGAATAAGAGTAGCCCCCCTGCTTTGTGAACTACCCCCTAATTATAATAAAAAAATATTGTTCCAACCTAATAATTCCGACTGCGCAGCGATTACAATTTATCAGCGATTAAAATGTTATAGTACTTATTAAATATGTTATAGTCTAAATGGTTTAAACGCAAACACAAATGAACACATTATATTCCAAATAAAATAAAAGGTACTAGAGATTTACATGTCTTACGATCGTAATAAAGTGTCTGCCACACCGCCGCTCAAAAGACGCTAACGCGGCGTCACCGTATACACCCGCGTGGTGGGTAGCGTATTTTATATACGCGACTTCCACACAGCATTCAATAAGTGAAACACATTTTTTTATGTGGCCATGGTTATTTAATATAATATATCCTTTTTGGCTTCATCTCTATGCGTCAATTACAAATAACCACAGACAAAATATTTTTGTTTTTAATTTACGTACGCTACTATAGCATATTTTGAGCTTCGATATGTGGCAAGTGTATGTCATAAAACATAATCAAACGCGGCAGCATTTTTTTTAGTGTTAACATTTTTCGTGCGTTTTTCACAGCTATATTCAGAGGAATATAGACTCAATATACTTACCGAGTAAGGTAACATATTGTGATATAATCTAAATACGCATAATATATAGTTTTCGTGCAACCTACATCCATTATAAACCCGACTAAAATACCCAGATAATCTTACATTGAATATAACAGTACATTGTTATTTAAATAGTTACTTAAACTACGTTTACAAAAGATTCGAAGTGCAATATCCACCAATAAAAAATTTATATTTCTTTATCAGATTGATTATTTATCAAATTGAATAACTTCTAATAGATGTTTATAATAATAACTATATAATCTATGTATGTAACGTATATAGGTAAATATTTTGTCTGACAACATCAACAGGAATGATAACTGGCACATTTTATTACAAGTGTAAATAGTTTTTTTTACACATTTTGAACAATATGCTTCATTGTCAGTCGATAATCATAATTCTGTATTTATAACAGATGTAGACATTGCGATCTCATAGGATGATACTGATATAGTGAACAAAACATCTATCTATATATATAAATATATATGTATATATAAGGTTCCTTCGACGCATCATCACCTCAAAACTACTAAACGTATCGGGATGGGACTGCTACCAATTGATGCAGTTTTTCCTAGATTGTTATAGGCTTTATATGATATCGATAAACGCGGATGAAACCGCGGGAAACAGCTTGTTATATAAGAATATGTACCTTATATTTGCAGCAAATAAATTTGTTTGTATAATACCACAAACTTACATTATAACAAGTGTAGAATATTCAACAACTTGATATTCTATACTAGCATAAATATATTTCTACAATATCAATAATTATATATTAAGCCACGTCTTAATTTTGTCAACATTTGCGTTAAAACTATATTTCACAGATATATCTTGATGTTCCCCTTGATGTTGTCAAACATGAATGATGTAATAAATATAGCGTTTTTTTTAAGGCCATTAATTGAGATTTAAGAGTAATTTTTATTGCTTTTAGAGGACCGCAGCTGGATGCAGTTCATGTGGTCACTAACACATATCTTATTATAAAATAGTTTACCTAAGGTTATATGAGAAAGTTAATATTAAGAAAAAGCATTAACTATAATCACAAGAATTTAAAATACAAGATTACAAAAAGACGTTACACGGATATAAACGAAGTCCACCTAAACTTGAAATTAATAAATATGTACAGTAACTGACGCAAATACCTGACAGATCAACAAGTCAATAATGAAGACATTTATTTGTTTTGTGAGGTATGTTTGCATTATCTTTAAAAAATATGTATAGTTGTAGCTTCTGTTTGCCAGTCTGCACAGCTACTTATGCTGCTCACTGTACAGTCATATAAAACCTAGGATAAGTCGCTTACAGTATATTAACCATAGGTCGGTCGTACCAAAATAGACTCTGTTCCAATGTTGTATTCATTTAACCTTTATATATAATATAAAATATTCTTATAATATCTTCACGACACCAAATAATCAAATAAGGACATTTCTTGCAAACTTTTACAACAAAGAGAATCAACACTGAATTTATAAAATTAAAAATAATAAAAAATACAACTATAAATATGAGTGTACCTACTATATGTTTCAAATTAAAATTTCCATATATCAATTGTTTAAAAATGAATAATAATTATAAATTAATGTTCGGGCAACCTTATATTATAATTCCGTAACAATATGAAATACATCATCTAACGGTAAATCTAGCCGGTAACTTACTTAACAATTTTATATTTGTACGTGGATTTGTTTCATCATAATAATAATTATATTTTAGTAAGACGGCAAAATGATAATTGACAAATGGCCGATATATGCCATATTTATTTTTCAGCTATTATTTTTTCGTTGATTTATAAACTCCTTTGAGCGAAAGTTTGTCATAAATTTTTCATTGTACGTCTCACTGAACATATTCCTCGACGCCTAAGTTGCGGATGAATAGACTGCATGCTTTTATGGCACGCCCACCGCTAAGCACGAATAACCGGCTAGTTCAGCCTTATGCTGGAGTAATACTTGAAATAATTCCACATATCTGATATAATGTAAATGAAAATACCCGTTAGAAAAGGAAGTAACAACAGATAAAGTTATTCAATTAAAATACATAATGGGACTAGACCGCAATAGACTAATCAAATTAATAAACCTTTTCAAATTTAATAATACCATGGTACATTTAGGTGATTATTTAAAACAATAATTAGTTTTTTGAAACGTAATTAAACAATTATTATGTAGGTACCGCATTTTTTGTTCTGTCGACCGCACTTTACAAGGATACAACCAGCATAAATAGAGCTCTCTTTTATAGAGACACTCATACCAAGCACAGGTAGTAAAAAGATCTGTCAACAGACGTGCGATCGACCGCACAAAAAACACCACAAAATAAAATAGCCAGTATTTTTTATGATTTTTCCGTTTTTCATTTCTGTCAATAATAAAGTACTCGTATATCTTAAGATGTAAATCAAAATGAATCTGTTGACGACAAGTACTGAACTTTAATATATAATCCATTCGAATATCATGTAAAGGATATTAGAATAGATATATTTCAATAAAAACAGTGTTAACAAAATCATTATTGGCTACAGTTACATAAGATTCTTCTGAAACCTGTTAGTTTCGATGTACTAAGCAATTTTTATTTGTAATCAACAAATGAAATCGCGAAATTACTTTCAATATTATACTTATTCAAACTGGAGGCTACTTGTTAGAAGCTTTCAGTATAAAAGTGAATATAATAGTCATAGATAGGTATTATTAATTTGCGACTTTATAAAACCAATGGGATATTATTTATTGATTATAAAAAACGATTATCAATTTACTATAACTGCGAGAACCGCGACGAATTCATTTGACCTGTAGGTAAAATAAAAGTTGTTGTAGTAAACAAACAAAATGTCATTTTTGCATGTAAAATTATATGACTACTAATTAATCAAAAGGTTGAACCGCGGATGAAAGTGCAATATATATATTTTTCTGTTGTTGAAGTTGTTTTTCACTAAACTGTTGAATTATGACTCTCATTCTTTGGACATACCATAAAAATAAATAAACCTGGTCCGAAATATTTTTCCTTTTGTCACATGCTGTTTTACAAATATTTGTCATAAAATGGAGATTCGGAAGAAAGTATTATAAAAAGAGGGGCACTTAAAACCAGTTCTAATGTCGTTAAAAAAAAGCTGAAATCTCAGGGTTTTAACATATCTTGATATTTATTGATACTGAGATTTTTTAAGGAGTTTGCGCTCTTTGTTCGGTATTAGAAGTCAGCCACATGTCAGTCGCATGAAGTTGGCTATTGTATATCTGAGCATATTCATCTTTGATATTGTTCACAGCTAAATTTTCTACACTTCTACATTGGTACATTATTTATGGTCCATAATACTCCTGAAAATAGTTTGCTCAAGAATCAATCTCCCTAGGTTTTATAGCGCTATTCTTTGGCTACTTTTTCTTTCAAAACACTGTGCAACAATTAATTATCTGTTCAATCCACAATACATATCTTCTCAATAATAGACAAATAAGCAATAAATGATCAAAAGTATCGCTCATTCATTTTGTTGATATTTTCATTTAAATTAACAGTGAAGAATTCGGATATCGTACCGTAGAAGTATCGTATGGGGAGCTAATAAGGAGTTTAACTATTAATATAGGTATTTGATCTAGTTAGCACAATCCAGGGGATAGACGAGAATACGCACGTCAACTTCAACAACGTTACCAGAAAATTGTAACATATCTTTGTGTATAGATAACAGTTAGAAAAGGTTTAGAAAGACTCCCGAAAACTAATATAAAGAACACTGTTATGGTAAAAAATTATTGACATTATTTTAATTTAAGTCTTTGTATTCCGTCGAATAGAATACCAGTGCCTTTACCGTGAGTTTTTAACGTACGTACTCGCTAGCGACGGCGTAAAACATTTCTATGGCAAATGTGTACAGCGCCACTAGCGGTCACGTAAAGAACTAAAATCGATAGTACGAGTCGATAGGTAAAAAACCTACCGAAATATAGACACTAGCGAGTAACGTTTTTTAGCCTTTGCTATAGAAATTCGGTACCATGAGTCACAAATTTGACAGGTGCTATCGAGAAATACTGTATAAATAGTAGTTTACTCGCTAGTGACTAAAGTAAGTTTCGATAGCAACTCATGGTAGAGGTACTGTACCATTTTAGTAACGTTTTCAGGAGATCTTTTCGAACCTTTAATATTACAATGGAATTTGTTTGTGATCAGTCATGATAAAATTTTAATCAATAAATTGTAAATATATTTTTTTATTATTGTAATATATATAGGTTTGTTTGACCATAATCTCACTTAGCAAATCATCACTTGACCAACGTGGTCGGAGGTGGTAAGTACGATAAGGATAAAATCTATCAAATAACGCAGACGGTACACCAAAAGGTGGTTAGTGACTGAGTTTCAGCTTAAATGTAGCAGCCAGACAGGCGGGCGAGATTATGTTCATATGAAAGTACAAATATTTTTTCTATCGTACAAACAACAGATAAATGGTACAAGCGAATAACGTCTGTAAAGTCTTGTATACGATTAAATTACAACCAAAGTTTATGGAAGATATAGGGTATTTTAAATTCGATAACTGGGCTACATTAAAATATTTTTAATATATAATTATATCAGCTGATCGATTGTGTAACTCTCTTGGTTTAACACTAAACATACCATAACCGGGTCAAATGACCCATTTTGAACTTTGAATTGAAAATGCACGTATCATCTTATTGCTTTTGCACATTTGACTTCATGACTTTTTCTTACTAATTAATATACAGTTATACTATTTATTTCCCTTTATAACAACAATATTTCATACATTGAAGCAGGAAACATAAATTCACATTTGACCCGCTATGGCAGAAATAGGTACCCAGTAAGTGTTGGTATGATTAGTGTTAAAGGTGTAAAATTGATATTCAAAAGATTTATGGTATAAAATTACATCTGTCTCTTTAGCTTCTCACAGCGTCTGGGGCGCCAGCATTTGTTGATCGTTGGAGAGTTATATAATCGAATTACACATCTACATAATGACTGGTAATTAAAGCATTTATTGATGGAACATGAGTGTTTTAGTAATGTAATTAGATCACTGCCTGCAGTGCCTTTAGTCTTATCGATAACCTTATACAATATTACTAATTTTGAATTGAATCGGAGCACGGTATGGCGGGAATAGAAAGTCTTACTACACAAACAATATGTGGAAAAGATCAAACATAACAGCTTCTTAATCAGATATCCTAGTCAATGTTTATTAGTAGTTTTATTATGAGAAGAGGAAAAATTTTGAGTTTTAGTGGTAGGTAATAATTATGGATATAGTATTGAATAATATAAGCAATTCAAAACTAGTTGTCCGTATAAATTTACTAATGCAGAGAAATATAAAAAAAATATAGTTTTTAGTAGTAAATAATTATGGATTCAGTATTGGACAATACATATAAGCAATTTATAACTAGCTATATGTAAGTATAAATTTACTAAGCAGAGGTATATCAAAAAAGTAGCTGACACAAAAAGCCAGTCTTAAAAAGTTTGTGAGAGGTTCAAATAGCAATAGTTTCAATATTATACACATGATCGGGGATTGTTCAATAGCGCGTAAGTAGCACTGGCGAATACCGCGTAAGGTAAATGCAATTATGTAGTTATAAAATTATTGTAAGAATCTAACTACCTAGAGCGTAATCTGTGACCTAAGCAAGAACATTTATCGTAATCGTATCGTATTGAGTGCGCCAAAAACCAATGCAATGGGAAAGTGTACATCGCGCAACGTCACGGTGTGCGCGATGTTCAATTATCCATACAAACCAGCTTTTGAGAGCACTCGATATGCTTGCGATAGATGTTCAGGCTTTAGCTTCTGGTCTAGTCACTCGCCCGATATTGTTCAGCAGTGAACTATCCCCGACGATATGTTGGTTTACAACGGTACATTATAAAACATTCAACAATTTTAGAAGACAAATGGATTTTTAACTCAATACCTACATCGCATTTATAGCGTATTTAAATTGTTATATAAAACTAATGTGCATTTTTAAATATATTCTGATTTGTGGCCGTCTAAGGTACTTATGTGACAAAATTTTCTCGCGCGTTAGCCAACTTATATCACCGATATAAACTATGTTAGTACTAATATCTAATCCTAATAGTAATTACTACTATAACAAACAAGGTACGTGGTACAAAAGGTGACCAATTTCCAAATATAAGCCTGGAGCGGTAATGTAACAACGGTGTCAATTTCAAGTCATAAAAACCATCAGTGTTGTGTGTTCATACATAGTATATTGAGCCATGTGACCATATCTTCGGCATTATATTATCGTTTGAGCAGATATAATAATGATTTGAAGTTTCTTTTGAATTAGACATTAAATATGTTGGTATAGAGTTGATATATATACCTTTTTTTTAATTTAAATTCAATAAAACGTCTTCGCCGAGATAAATATTTTTTTTATTTTAATTTTTGCATAAATATTTCAATGATGGTCATAGGAACTTTAAATAATTTCTGACTGACGATATAATAACTGAATGTAAGATCTCTAGCCACGTTCCCTTAGCCGTTGTAGGGAAAACATTTATGTTTGTACATTTATTTTATTTTAACATACCTCTACAGTGTCATAACGCCAGACTCGTTTTTAAGCAAGCTGAGGTAATTAGCGAAATGTCGTGGTCGTGAAGTTCTTACTGTTGTTCGTTACGTTTGAATATTATCGTTTACTACACTTGATTCCGAGTGAATACACTCCATGAATTTGGTACAGCAATAACAATTTACAACACTTTTTATTCTTAAAACACCATTTGCCTTTTCAATAAAATTACTACAAAATATGAATCACAGATGTAATATGTACTACATTGATTTAAAAATATGTAGACGAACGTAGATAACAATCCCTATACACCTAGACTGAGGATATAAATTTCATTGTTATGTGAAATCAAGTCTTTTGATTCACGTTTTGTATACATTAGGTATAGTGTGTATATTTATGGATGACATCGTTTTCATTACTTTATGACGGCAACATGGCGCCATTCCATTGCGGGGCACGTTAGTCACATATAATACGTATTCGCACTGTGCATCTTCTTTCCATAACGAATTTTTCAAAATAGCTTATATAGAGTACTTGTGGTCAGTTAATGCAAGAACGAACCATTGATTTTTAATCTGACTTGTCTGAATTTTGTTACTAGACTTTGTATATCACGGTTAACAAAAATCTATGGGCATTTTAGCATAAACAATAGCGAATATTCTCTGTAATGTAGACCTGGCCTAAACCATAAAGATTTGGCAACATTACATAAGCATTCGTCTCAAAATGAGCAAAATTCCTTAAGCCACAATTGCACCTCCATAGTTGCCATGCTAACTTTATATAGTATTTAGCTTCAAGTATTGAAACACTATTCTTGTTCTGTTCAACTGAAATGTTTCATGGGCACTAGGTGGTGATTTGACCTTCATAAGTACCCTCATAGACTTAATAAATGACTTTGAATTTTTATGTTATTGTTTAGTCTGTTTTTTGCAATACTTTAGTTTTAAAACACAGGTCAACAGCATTGAGCGTATATGAGCTATCGCTAAAACTTTTATGCTCACTAGTACGATGGTCGACTCCAAATTTCGAGTTCGAGTGGCGAAATACACGGGGGTTTTTAAGAATTAAAATTCCATGTTGGTAATCCGCCATATCAAATAGAAATAATGTTAAAAAATTCGCAATGAATATTAAAAACATGCAAATGCATCGCAAATTTAGTTTTTCTTTAAATTTAATGGGGGGATTTAACTTTACGTGCGCCGTAAGGGATCACAAATTAAAAGGTTAGAATAGGATGAACAAATTTGAGCTTAGAAACCTTTGTTATAAAGTTCATTGAACCGTAGTACGTCGCTATACCCATGTGGGATGTTTTACGACGTGGTGCAGGTTGTTCCAGTGTTATGGGCGTTGTAACAGGGGAGTCGCTTCTCCGCTCCCCCACCTGCTTTCCTCTCGGTCACGTTCGCTGCATTTGTTCGTACAACAAGCTGATACGTTGGGACCCGCCTGAAATATTGTATTAATAACATATAATTACAAATTAAACTACCATTGACGTATTTTCATTGGCAATATTACTTTTGATTACTGAATCATTTGAAATAGGGATAAGAAAAATACATAGATCAGTTTGTCGAATATACAGCAAATGATTTATTTTTCTGACAGCGTCATACTAATTTGGCACCTATACTTGAATGGTTGTTATACCTAAAAAGTGCCCTAAATTAACTTAATAAGAAAAATAATGTGTAAACTATTCTACTTGGTTTTCCATTTGACAGGAAGGTAGTAGAGGTAATTATTAATTACGATCTTGTCACGTCCACCATATTGGTTTTAGAATGACGTCACAGAAACCTAAAAATGTTCAGCTCCATCGGTCGGGGTCGGACTAGGGATTGGATACCACTGTCACTTTGAACCGAACAATGGTTATTGTTTTAAAAGCTGTGAAAAAAAGTTTATATTATCTGTTTATAATCTAATGAACGTAACATTTATATCAAAGTTGAACCACACAAATACTTTCCGCGCAATGTCACACGAGAAGGAGCGTTGCTCACATCCATTGGACTTACCATATATTTCGTAACCCACTCTACACAGCGGTTGGAAACAAAGAGCTGAAGATCGAGCTCAGTGGCGTGCCATAGGTGAGGCGTATGTCCAGCAGTGGACGGAGATAGGCTGCTGATGATGATGATGATGACTCTACACATCTCTCCTAGGGGTTGCAAAACGAGCAACAACGCCGAGCCTCGAGCGACGGTAAATAGCCCGACGCAGCATGTACCTGAACGTACCTGTGATATGTGCAAGTCATATAGATGCAGCGCGCTGACAGACATATCCTGTGCCTCGGGCCGGCCGGGCTGGCCGTCGAGTTCCGACGCGATGCCGCTGAGGCCTAGAGACTGCGCCCCCGCCGCCGCTCCCCCCTTCACCGACAGCGACGACGACGCCTGACCCGGCTCGTCCTCTTCCTCATCGCTCGTCTCGTCCATGTCCTAAATATAGTATGATTTAAATTTCGTTTCCAGCCAGATATACAGGTTCAATTGTGTTGCTAATTTAGTTATAGTAATGTAGTATATATATTCAGCAGCGGACATCCGTGGGCTAATATCATGATAATGAATGTCCATGGTACATAAACATACTAAGTGTAGTAGAGCTCCTAGTGCAAAGTACATGCGGGGAAATACTACCACCTTACCCATTTCCACCGTGAAACAGTGGTGCAGTTGTATTACTGTGTTTCGGTTGGCAAGATAAGGAGGTCGGTGAAATTAAAGGCACTTTACGCGTTGGCGATGCCCTGCTGTTGTAAATGCCTTTAGGCGGCGCTGACCACTTAACATTAGTGGACCGTTTGGTCCTTGTTTGTTGGCTCATGTGGAATAAAAAAAAAATTAAATAAACTTATCATTCATTTATAAAATGGAGATACTTACAGGTAGTCTATACGTGGTCTGTTTATATTGTGGATAGTAGGATAGCACGGCGGGCAGCGGAGTGACAGCACCAAATAGACTCTGCTGAATGTACGAGCCTAACATTGTTTTATTCTGAAAAACATTGAATAGCACAGTCAATACACTATACAAGTAAAATTAAATATCCTGGGACATTCTTCACACGGCTGTGCTTAATAAGCGGTGCTATAAATATTCAGCTAAAGAAGGAGCTGGCTGAGCTTCACAACAACTACACGGAAGTCACTGATCAGCGCGACCAATTACAGAAGGTGATGGGTACATTCAATGAGTGTAGAACCACTTATGAGAAAACACTGGCTCGCAATTCTGGACTGGAGAGTAGCTTGGGTCAGACCGCCTGGAATCTCAAGTAAATTGTCACCAAACCAACAACACATTGAGCCTCTATGACGAGCTGATTTGGATTTGTGTACTCAGCCGGCAAATTCTAAAGCTATTTTTGTCAAGGATAATGATCACTCAGTTTATTTAAAAAAAAGAAAAGTTCAATTAATAAGTCACAATAAAATTGCTCAAAAAAAAATGAGCACATATTGGCACCCTCTGCACACGTCTGGTTGACTTATATAAGTACAATGAGAGACTACGATCTCTGGCCCACAATCATGAATATAACTGTAACTAAATTTAAGTAAATTTTAAGTTATTTATTTTATAATCAATGCAATTCAACATTATAAAAAATGTAATACTATTATATTAAGGAATCACAAGCCTCAGCTCAAAACAACGAGCATTCAGAATAGTTCTTTAAACAAATAGTTTTGACAACAGAGAAGCTCAACAGTTAGTTTTTTTTTAATACATCATAATATTAATCGCTTATATGGCAAAAATCTTGATAATTGTTTATTATTAGATAAAATAAAATATATTATGCTTTACATTGAAACCAGGCACCATGCTTTTTAATATTAAAAACTTTACAGTTGCCAGAATATTCAATAGATTATTATCTGCAGAGAGGGTGGCGGCACACTAATTCTTATAAATAATAATATTATATTCAAGGAACGTTAAGATATTTGTAGCATCTCTGTTGAGCGCGTTTGTGAGGTATCTTGTGTAGAGTTACAGAGCTATAAAATTGTTTGTGTATATAGGCCACCGGCATCAATTTCTTTATTGTTTACGTATATTGATTGAAGAGATCCTTTGTAAGTTATTTAATTCTAACAAGTCAGTAGTTGTATATGGCGACTTTAATGTAGATACTTCATAGATACGCCATTCATCTGAAAGTAGGATTTTTGTTGCCTTATTCCAATCATTCAACTTAGATTAAGTTAGTCAACAAGATTTACATCCACTTCGGCTACTTGTATTGATAATATATTAACTAATAGTAGCATACTGGGGAAGTCGATTATTAGTGGTGTTCGCTCGGATCATAAGGCTCAATTAATTGCCATTTAAAAGACATCTTTAAAGTAACGAAAGTAATTAGACCTACTATCAAGGCAGGATTAGACACGTTTAAAAATAATTTTGAACTCAGACTCTGTGATGGTTTGCTACAAATAATCTTTTATTAAATTCAAAGAAATCTAAATGCTTGAAGTTCTCTTTACCGAATGTAGCACAAGTAGATACCCAAATAATAATAGATGAGAGCAATATTGATCTTGTTAAAAAACGGTATTTTTGGGTCTTACATTCGACAAAAAATTACAGTGGGGACCTCATGTTGATACTCTAGCTGCTAAATTAAGTTCACCTGCATTTGCTGTAAGCAAAATTAAACAAATGACGAATGTTGAGATGGTCAAATCAGTTTATTTTTCATATTTTTATATTTCCATGTTCTATGGTATTTTATTTTGGGGAGCAGCAGCAGATATAGAAACCATAAAGAAATAAAGAGAAAAAGAATAAAGAAATATTTATTATACAAAAAAGAGCAATTCGTGCAATTTACAGCATGGGTCCCCGTGAATCACTAAGACATTTATTTTGGGAAATAACTATTATGACGTTATCTTCACTATATATTCATGAAAATATAATGTTTATACGTAGAAACAAAGGAATGTTTGAGTCACAATTGGATAGCCATAATATAAATACTAGATAAAGGGAGAAGTTAGTTGTTCCATACTTTAGACTAGCTAAAGTTAACAAGTCCTTTCTTGGTAATAGGGAAGTATCCTGTATTCAATTTATTGCCGGCTCTTCTCAGTAAAAAAGAGCCTTCCGAACCGGTATTAGAGTCAGACTATTCATAAATGCTTGTAAAGCCCTATTTGAATAAAAATATTTTCATTTTCAAGATAAATTGTTGTTATTCTTGGTAATTGTATGTACATTGTTAGTGTGTCTTATATAAATAAATAAATAAATGATCAAACACTACCCAGTGCATTGAACGTCTAAAAACACACGAATATATCAAATTTTATAATTTATATGATTTTTAAGTACCAATCTTACCAAAAAGAGTATATCGTTTGATGCTGTACAATGATGACGACACAACATCTATTTCATACAAAAATCCATACATTCAATCGTTTTGACATATAATAAAATGTTGCTAATTTGACTTCTCAGTCAACATCCCTATTGTGTTCGATTTTATAATAAAATACCGCTTTCATAACCAAAATGTCTGATCATAAATGTATATACCTTTTCATGAATTAATAGGATTAGTGTTTCTGTAATTAATGTCTAAAAGGACTTCCCATATATAAAAACACAGTCAATTTGACAGGTTCTGTCATAGCCAAGTCATGCAAACTTGTTGCCTGCCTGTTTAAGGTAAGTACGTGGATCACGTAACTGTAGTACTATTAGATTGAATTAAAAAACCACCTTCAATACAATGTGTCAGATGGTTCAATTTGTAATGATGCACTGTTTGTAAATGCAGCTGATAGAACATGAAAAGGTTATCATAAAACTACCAAAATATCTTTCAAATTTGACCCGCAGTCAATAAGGATTAAATGTCTTCACATTACCGAAAAAACAATGCGGATAATTCTACGCCGTCAACTATTTGGAAATAATAGGCTATAATCAAGGGCGAATCCAGAATATATACCTAACAGGGTTTCACAGGGGTCAGAGTTCGTTTTTCGACAAGTTTTGGTTTATATCTGACAAAATGTATGTAAAAAAAGTACTTGCAATAAAGCAATTGGCAGACATGATACTTTCACTAACGTTTTTATGTTTTTTACGATCTGCAACATATATACGTATGTACGCTGAGTGAAACTATCAATTTAGCCGTCTATCATATTAAGCGCCTTCTTTTATTTGAACCGTATGGTGTGAGCTTGCCCTTTTGTCTCCCATAAATAAATATCTCAGGACATTAGCTAGTGCATAGCATAGTGAACTGCTTGTACGGTGGCTACCAGGTAACTGCATATACTGCTGTTTAAATACATACATATATAGATACTTACCCAGACACAGAACAAACGGACACGTTCATGCATACACATTTGTCCTGGATGGGACTCGAACCCATGACGTGCGAATTGGCAGTCAGGGTAACCACCAAATCAACTGGCCTGTTATATATCCGCCCTTGGGTATAATGAGTAATACTAACAAGTTGATTGGAGGCAGGTATAGCCTGGTGCATGCTCTGGCGCAGGGAGCGCAGGAACTGGCGCTGGGAGGGCTCCGCGGGCTGCCAGCCGGGGTGGCGGCAGGAGAACGCCACCAGCGACAACTCTGTCTTGCCCCCCTCGCCTTGCTCGTACTGGCCGCCTACAGGGAAATTAACATTCTTTAATAACATTACAATATCCATACTGTTAGTGTGGTTTATATAAATAAATAATAAATAAAAAAGATGCTACTACCGGTTCGGAAGTAAGCCTTCAACTGAGAAGAACCGGCAAGAAACGAAAAGTTTTTCTTTTTTATATAAATTTTATCTAATCTGTTATTCTAATCTTTTTGGCTATTTTATTAGATCAAATAGTAAAAGAGTAATAAATAAACAGCGACACTCAAGGTAGAGTTAGTAATCATGTAATCTATGAATTAATCAAACTCGGTTGCCTTTCTGATCAGTAGAAACAATTCTCTATACAAACATAATAATGGTGATGAGTTTGTTTGTTATTTTGAAGTGGAACTTTCTCTGGACCGTTGAAACTGACTCTTGGACATTTGAAACTGGTTGAAACGAAAAGTCACAAATATATTGAATAGTATTTCGTGGGCCGAAGAATAAATAGCCCTCTTTCGCGCTCATTCCATGTGGTTACATAATATAAACTATTCGATTGGGTAGACTAATGCGGTCCTACATTCTCTGAAGGTCTGAATAGCACTGCTTAGTCACTTGAATTAATTACTGAAAATATATTTAGATTAAAACTTACATTTTGCTTTTTCTTTTGTTTTGCCAGCTTGCCAATCAGGATGACCGTGGCGGCGTATGTCGAGCTGAAAATATTTTTTTTTATTAAATTTCTTTAGTAATGACCTCAAAGTTCAATGAACTTTATTAGTTTACATTCTGTATAAATCAGAATCAATACATATTTTAAACGAAATATTCCAGGCACTAACCAATAGTATCTGTTTGACTGAACCTTTACAAATTTTACATTACTTTCTCATGAAATTAATATAGATTATAATCAAATCAATGTGAACCATCCACAAAAATAACCACATAACCAAAAAAGCTTGGCACACTAATGTGTTCTTTCAAATCAGTACAGATTTTCACTTATATATTTACTGAAAACATTAGATGCCTCGGTATCGCTTCTTGTAATAAAAATAGATGGACATCCACACGTCTGACTTCTATACTCTACTTAACTCTGTATAGACATAAACTCCATTAATTACTAGATAAATAAATGTTACCTGTGCGAATGAACAGACATCTCCAATACCCAGCACGCTAACAGTAAAGTTGCGGTAGAAGTCGACGATGTCGAGCGCTCGAGACCGCAGCGACAGCAGCACCAGCGGACACAGCAGCGGACTTAACAGCTCGAAGATTATGTACACCTGTAATATGGTTACATGTCATGATGCGACACAAGCTGCTAAAAGTCAAACAGTACGAACATCCATCGCAAGCGTATAGTGCACAAAAAACCAATGCAATGGGAAATTGATGGTCAACGTCACGTTGCGCAGTTTTTCCATACAAACTAGCTTTTAGCCGGACTCGATACGATGACGCTACGCTTGCGATGGGTATTGGTGCTTGGGGCTCAGGTGACCCGACGAGTTTACCACACCATCTAAACAACTACACTCTGATAACACATTGGATTGCAAAATGATCATAAATTTATATTTAAGGTTTAATTAACTATGATAATGTTATTATGTTATTTGCATATTGTATTGGTGTTTCCTCTACTTTGATCGTTATATTTTGGCTGTTTGACATAATTTTAATTAAAAAAAATTCAAAATTCAAAACCATTTATTCAGTTTAGGCCTTCGGAGGGCACTTATGAAGGTCAAATTTAAAGTTACTGAAGCGATTTTTCTCTTTCGAAGTCCGATTTTTTTGCTTTCAGAATTTAATCTTTATAGCATTGATTCCAAATCTGTCGCGGATTCACTAAAAATAATTAAAATTAACAAAATGATAAGAACTCATAAAGTGTTTAGGTTGTGATCCCTTAGGCTCTAAGTGTAATTTTCATATATCAATTGTAGTGTTGCGAATTATTTAACTTACCAGGTTACTATGAGAATAGGGGGATAAAATATAGATTATGAATATAAAAAAACAAACGATTAAACTGTTTGTGTAGACAATTATATTTATGAGACCTGAAAAGGACTTTTAAGCTAACTAATAAAGCGGTTTTCGTATATAACAATTTTTATACGTGTCATAACTTCTAAATGAAAAACCGACCCGAATAATTTTAAGTGGAATTTACACGTACATAGTGATAATGAGAAGGGTTGATATATTTTGCTATTTCATACAAACATTTGATTGTTTTGACATTTCATAAAGAGTTGCTGATTTGACATGTCAGTACACGTCCCATTGCACCATAATGTACGAATTTTGTAGTAGAAACAGGACCGTGAGGCAAGAATAGTCTTAGGTACTATCTAATCTGCTATGTACAATTATATTTTTTTAATTAAAAAATCTTAAGTACTGCGATGTTTTTTCTTACCGCTCTAAACTGGAATAGCTGTTGGAAATGCGCGGCGACGTCCTTAGTGTGGGCTCGTCCCCTCCAGGCTGCGGGCAAGTAGTGCACGTGGCCGAGGACTTGCACGAACAACTCCTCGCCCCGCCCCGGCCCAGTGCAACCTCCCATTCGCTCCTCTTCACCTATTAGTGCCCTGTAGCTCAATTAAATATTAATAAATATCCTATCCTATCCTACTAATATAAATATAATAATATTATAAATGCGAAATATTGTGAGTATAGATGTTTGTTACTATTTCATGGAAAAACTACTGAACGGATTTGGATGACACTTGGCACATATATAGAGCGTGCCCTAGAATAACATATAGGATACTTTTATCCTGGGAAATTGGAATATTCCTCGGGATCGCGGGGGACAGCTAGTTATAAATAAATGTTTAGTGAGTTTATTTGTCGATATTTGCTTCACGTTTAATCCGAGAAACGGACCAACTTGATATTTTCCGAGAGGATAGCTAAAATGGTAACTAACTTAGTTTGAAAGACAGGTGTTACTTTTTATTCTGGAAAAGCGGGTGAAATACAGCGCCGGATCCTAGTTTAAAATATAAATTACCAAGTTGTCTCTTACCTGGCTCCAGCCAACACACAGCCCAGGATCGTTATGATGCTGAGAACGTGCTCCACTGTCAGGACATCTTCGTCATACACCGACAGGACAACCAGAACCCCAAGGACACTCGCTGTCAGAAATACGATATTCCTAGAAATATGTACATGTTAATAGGGGATCGTAGGGAGATAAGTACCTAGGCTCGTAGCATTATGAATCAAAATTCAATGCCCGTCAATACATTACATTAAACATATCCTATGATTTTTTAAAACTCCCTCGTCTTTGTCTCAGATATTCATAATTTTAGACCCCCTGCCCTTTAGTGTGACGTCACATATTTTAGGTTTAAAAAAGAGAAAGATAAAAAAATTACCGCACAGAGATTTTTTTATCGAATATTTAAACGAGATTTAAAAGGACTACAATGTATATTATTATGTGTGTGTTAAAAGTGAATTAAGATCTACCTAGCCTAACTACCTTTGCCTATCTCTATCGCAGTGTTTCTCTATCTATTTATTAGGTTATGATTTTTAAAAACACAATGGATATCAATATAAGAGATTGCATGTTATTATTAGCTTGTCATTGTCGAAAAAGTGCAAATCGACATTGAAATAAAAGTGTTTAGTCATTGGAAACGTAGTACAAATTTGTTTTCCAACATTGTCGTAGAGAATCGGCTTGGTGCCAATATTTTGCTTGTTTTATTTTTAAATATAACCGTAAGCTACGTAACATAAACAGATGTTTGAGAATACCTCTAAAGATACAATTATTTCAATGAATTGGTTAAGGGTGGCGCGGTTAGAGCGCGGTACTACATATTTATGATAATTTTTTTTTTTAACATATCAGTTATGTGATGCTATAGTACCTACAAACTCTGTTAATTTTGAAGTCAGGTGGCTTAAAGAAGAATATGTTAAGAATGTCCCAAGATATTAGTCTCGGATGGCAATCAAAGTTACGACCTACGACTTGGCAGCCAGGGTCTCTATCCACCAACCGTCAACCGGCCCGTCAAATTGTAAATATAGCTATGTACGTACTTGGCAATCACAGTGGTGATCTGCGAAGAGAAGCTCCCGAGGTATTTAGTAGCCGGCTTGTGAGCTCGATTGAGACGGTCGCGCAGTTCGTGTTCGAGTTCGTTGAAGTGCCGCAGCGTGACGCGCGCGTACAGCGACCATGTACGGAGGCCGAGCGACGCAGGGGAACGCTTGATCAACTAAAGAAACAAAACAAAACACCATAAAGCCGACATTGGGTGTATATGTAGAAGTATATATATATATACAGTAGTACCTCGTTAAGTCGAACCTCGATAAGCCAAAAACCTCCAAATCTCGAAAAAATGTTTTGTTCCCTTCCCTTCAAACACCAAAACCTCCATTACTTGAAATCTTGACCCTCTGTTAGTCGAAATAATCACCGAGTCCCTCCAAGCCATTTTGGTACATATTTTCACTCTATAACTCGAAAAATTTAATTTGACCTCTGTATCTCGAACATAGCAACGTTTTATTTTACAACCTTTACAACTTGATCATTTGGAATTTATTACCTCTATTGTTCGAACAAAAATAATTTAGATGACATAGAAGACGTGAATAGTACATGCGCTCTATGGGTTTCCATCAATGAGGCGCGAACCGCATTGAATACCTTACGTAATTTTATAGAGCAGACCAGTAACTCTGAAGAAGAAGAATTTTCTGCTCTTTATAGACTAGACAATGTTATAGATAGAGAACAACCAAATTATCTAAAGCAAAAAAAAATTACTGACTTTTTTTAATGCCATATTTTTTATTTTAAAATGATTTGAAATAATGTTGATTTATAATAAATAAAAATATGTTTGTAACTCAAAATTTATAAGAATAAACCTCAAACTCTTTATGTCGAATCAAAATCCGCCTAAGTCGAAATCCTCCATAAGTTGAAAACTCTATAACTCGAAATTTTTGGCGTCTCCCTTGATGTTCGACTTATAGAGGTTCGACTGTATATATGGCACCGCTAATCCTATCAGAATATCAGCGCTGCGGTATCTACGGCCGTAGCTTATGCTGAGATAGGTGCCTTTTTGGCCTCACACAGTGTATATACTGTATGATTGTGTTGTTATTGCTATAATGTATATGTGTGAAATTTGTGATGTCAATGAAATTGTCTATGTTGATGCTGTGTGAGTCCAAAATAAATGTTTTCTTTCTTTTCATTCTTTCTTTCTAAGTATGTTTTAAAAAGTAGTATATCAATTGTCTGGTTACCATGCTACAAGCTCTGCTTCGTTTGGGATCAGATGGCCGTGTGTGAATGTCCCATACTTTATTTATGCGCGCCATTATGCTGTTTTCAATTTACTATTGCATTTTGAGCACTCGACACGATGACGCTACGCTTCCGATAGATGTTCGTGCGTAGGCCTCTGTGCAATCGAATATTATTCTCAATCTCAATGTAAATCTAAATATTTCTATGGCTGGATGTTTGTTAATCAATTACGCCAAAACTGAACGGATATTGATGTAACATGGCACAGACATATGTTACTTTTTATGTTGGGAATTTGTAACATATCTCGGGAACGTGGGTAAAACCGCGGGGAACAGCTAAATTTCAATTAAATTTTCAAATCTCGATCATATAGGAGCTGTACAATCCGCTATCCCAATACTAACCTCAGCATAGTTGAAGAAGAAGTAAAGTATCTGCCACGCCTGTATAATAGGCGCAAACAAAAGATTGAACAATGCCAGCCACATTATCTGTCGTTCCAGTTGTCTCGCGAGCAGCATACGCTTTGAATTGTCTTTGTAGTATTCGCGGAGTTGCCAACAGTTCTCCCAGGGACTCCATGGACTAGCTGCAAATATACACCAATATTGTAATCTACACTCATTTGTACAATTGTTTGTATGGTAGTGGTATGGACCTTCTGATCAAAGTTGCTGAAAGAAAAGTAAACTATGACATAGACTATGTTTTTATCCCGGGAAACATCAGATAGATACCTCAAAGGAAAACAAGTGAAACCGCGAGACGCACGTCGATATAACGGTGCAACACATTTAAAAATCCCACTTCGTTATACTGAACAACTGTATGTATAGAAACGACTTGCACATTTTTGTCAGCTGGTAGTCCTTTGACAGAGGTTTTAGGCTATCATTGCGTTGTCTAAAGGAAGCTGAGCGAAACACTCACTTAAGGACATAGCCGAAAAGAATACTATAAAAAAGACAAACGATGGGGTATTCACTCACAAAATAGAAGGAACTCTAAATTCCATTTCAGACCCTTTGATAAGTAGTGGAAGTCTCCAACAAAAGGTATATGTATCTGCAGTGGCAGTAAATTCTTATTGACCATCGCCACCATGTAATTGTTAAATCTGTAACAAAGCGAATTTTCACAATTTAATATTAGTACCTGGGGGGCCGAGCATTGCTCGGGATTTCTTTACTAACGTGACTTCTACCGTATTCTCTTTTTTAAAGCACTGTCATATATACCTAGATACGAATTAAATGCGATAATAAAGGGCTCCCAATAACAGTATTTCCCACAAAAGATGTAACTTGAAAACCTTACCTTCTAATGACATTGTATCAGTTTTCATTGCCTAAAAACACGGATAGAACGACATTTTCTGAAAATGAATCCAAGCTAGATCGATTGAACGCCCCCGAAAACCCCTGCATACTAAATTTCATGAAAATCGTTGGAATCGTTTCCGAGATCCTAATTATATACAAGAATTGCTCGTTTAAAGTATTAGATAGATAGATATTGCGAATTAGTTTTAGACAAAGACGGGCCTCAGACAGCCACGCCACATGTCGTGGGATCGATTCCCAACTAGGATAGGCATTTGAGTGGAAAAAAATCTGTGTTAAAAATAATTGGTATTAGTAGTATTTCAGCTATATAGCTCAGTTAGTAGAGACGCCGAATACCGTGTCGAAAGTCGTCGGATCGTATCTAACAATGAGCTAAAGAGATGTAATGAGACACCGAAAGTTGAGTTTTCAGTAAATTTTATTAAGGTCTATGGTTGTATAAACTAACATTGTATATGTCTAATAATTTTAAGATCGAATAATCATAATAATATAGTTTATTTAACAACCTTGCAAATCATTGAAAATGAAAGGACCTAGTTACACCAAGAAAATAAATTGTTGTCTGTAAAAACGGTTTACGGACGATAGTTTAACGTGACAACGTCATAACAAAACATTGATGAAATTATTGCATAATGTTATGAATTAAATTGATTTGTATGGATATAAAGAAGGACTCAGAAATTATGAACATGTTTTCATAGAGATAAACTGTAATCAAATATCTATCATAAATTCTATGAATCACCATAATTTTTAGTCAATTGTAACATAACCTATTATTACTGCACTCGCCGACCGATGCCACTTTTTTTAATCAGAAAAGAATTTCAAGCATTGAAATTATGCTAGTAATTAGATTTTTAAAATGCAAGAATAATTAACCTTGTATAATACAATGACCGTAACGGGGCAATTTTTCGTGCATACAGCCAGCGTTCATCGATTTATTAGACATTACGTCAATAATATAAATTATTAAACTGAAATCTATTTATTTCTTGCCGAAAAGCCAAATTTTGGTTTAAATGGTTTAATACAAAAATGTCATAGAAAACATTCCATTTTTCTTAATTTTATTTTACGTTCACATTCGCATCTTTAGTTAGTACAATTAAGTAAACGTCGTTTTATATTTAGAAGTTCGTTTTATGATAGGTTAATATGCAATTAAAAACCATTTCAAACTTCTATTACAATCTAGTATACAAAATAATTATTAATTTCATGATGGATTCATAAAATTGTTTGAAATCATTAAAATGATATCATCATCTTTACGTGATATCATTCCCATGGATCTAACGTTTGTCAGCCGCCATGCTAAGACAAATGCTGATGGAACCTTTATAAAATACCAATCCGAATATATACTACCTATAGTTTTTATTTTCACTAATAGTATATAACTTTGATGGTTCGATTGCACAATTTTTGCAATCATCTATTTGTGATAAATATTGGCAAAGCGATAGATTCCACTAAACATACGCATTAATTAGTGTGTGCAATGTAACTAGATCTCTCAACGTGCAAATTTCTCACACAAATGATTTTCAACGGCCTTCAATTAAATCTTAATGGTTTTCATTATAATTTTTTAAGTCTATTAAGTAGCTGATTTACCCAAATACGCATTACGCATGAATAGATAACAAGATAAGAGATAAATAAAAACAAATGTTATCTATGAATACAGAAAAATGGCGTGTTAGGTAGGATAATACGCTCTATTCGAGTAGTAGAGCTCTTAGTGCAGAGTTCGTCCGGGGAAGTACTACCACCTTACCCATTTCCGCCGTGAAGCAGTAATGCAATTGTATTACTGTGTTTCGGTTAGAAAGGTAAGGGGGCCGGTGAAATTACAGGCACATGAGACTTAACAACTTCACGTCTCAGGGTCGACAACGCATTGGCGATGCTCCTAGTGTTGCAAATGTCCATAGGCGGCGGTGACCACTTACCACCAGGTGGACCGTCTGCTTGTTTGTCGGCCCAAGTGGCATAAAAAAAAAAAAAAAAAAAATATATTTTCGTATAATTTTAACCGCGACTACATCAACAAGCAGGAATGTTTATGAGACAAAAAAAGCATATTTTTACCAAGAAATGGTTGAATATTAAAATTAATAATAATAAAATAAAAAGAACAAATTAATTTGCAAAACTTATCAGCATAATATAACACACACTATAACTACTAGACCTACTACTAAGATACGATAATGTTTAACCTTATTTAGCTCTTGGAAGCAATCCTTGCTACTGAATTTGTAAACCAGTGAATAACACATTTATACAAAAATTGAAATCCACCACGATTAATTTAAATATTAAGTAAAATGTTAAATGGAGGTAAGTAACCAACGAAAATCCGTCCCGTGATGCCATTCCGAGCCCTGAAGTAATGAAATTAAACAAATAGGACTTCACAGGCACTTATGAATGGCCAGACCTTAACACCGGTTCGGAAGGTTGCTTTTACTGAGAAGAGCCAGCAATAAACTTAGCAATGTAAACTAAAATATTGCAATTTGAGAGTATGTGACTGATTGAAACGTCGTTCGGGCACTTACTTTAGTAATTGTAGTCTTTAATTCATATGCTCCTATTCTTAATTGAGGGCAGCCAATAGCAGCCCGCCACGGATATTCTTTGATTACTTACCTCCTTTTAGTCGGGGGTGTTTGAATGTTTAGAACGTTTACAGCCGCCATGGTATTTTGCAAAATGTTTAAGTTGTTTTTTTTTTCGTTTTTACAGATCTTACAAAATACGGTACTACATACCGTCACTTAACCGCATCTGAATAGGTTAAACTGATAGATGGAATCAGAAAAAAGAGACCAGTCCTATTTTATAAATAATATTTTTAAGGTTTTACCTGAGAATTCTATGGTATATATCTAGTTCGTTGATCTCTTGTTTATGGACGCACATGTGATGTTCTGGTTGCGCCTCTCTCACCCTGTCTTGTATGGTTGTCCAGTTAATCCATGCTAAATCACTCTGTAACAAAATTGTTTGATATTATATAATATATAGATTATTACAAGACCACAAAGAGGCCTCTATAATAAGCATTTTGATTAAGCTAGCTTATGCTATAATTATTATTATTTTAAAATACCTCCTTGATCTTCAAAGCATTTTTGTAAAATAACTTGGTGTCATATGCATAATACAGATGGTATACTGATATAACTAATCTCATTGCCCAGATTACTCCACTTATTGTGATCAGGCACCACCTAAAAAGAAATTGTTTGTTATCATTATAAATGTTTAGTAACTATCAAAGATCCTGTACTTAGAAAGAACTTATCATCATTACATAGTATAAAAGGAAGTATCTTCCCACCGTTTGTACTCTTAGATCATTTAAGCTACACAGCGGATTATGATGCAGTTGTCGTCAAAAGATAGAATGTCAAAAAAACGGCAGTTTATATGATATAATACATTGCACCCATGCAAAGCCCGAGCAGTTCGCTATATATAATACAAGCCTATTTTGAGCTACATGGGTGGTTTGTACTTGTTTGTTTATTGTGACTATGCTGATATAGTATGAACCTACTTAAAGCCATTTATTTACTATTAGTGCAAATTAATTAGTGCATTATTCAGATGGCTTCTGTTCTGTTTTGTATTTCAAAATTTCATTTGGAATGAGGCCAGTTTATTCAAAATAATGCATTGATCTCAGCTTATATAATTATATATAAATATTATATTAATATATAATATATTTTTTTTTACTGTAAAATATTATACAGTAACTATGTGTGAACAAAGTATTATATCCGTACCAGGCGTAAATAGCTGGATTGTGTAAAATACATAATTTTTAGAGCAGCCATTTTAATGTTTACATTTAATCTGTAAATTCTATTTTTTTATGTTACTTAATTACTTTTTACTTGAATGTGATTGGAATTTTCAGAAACCACTGTATTTATCATAAAAAGATTAAGCAATCCTAATGCCTATTATGATGTAAATAAATATAAATGCTGTCGACTTATCAACGCCTGTAATGGATAGCTTGTTTATGCAAGGTTTCCACTATGTTAAAAATGCTAACACACACTAAGAACAGTGCGAGAATGAAAAAGTGACTATGAAAAGTGGAAGTGAAGCGTTGCTTGCTAAATGTAAACCATTACTTCTAATTCTCTTTGGCCGTGTTATTTATATAAGCTTTTCAAATTACAAGTGCTGGTTAAATTCTGCATGTTATCTTAAGTTTTACAACTATACATTAAGTTCATTCACAACTCATTATTTAGCCTTTGAACCAATTATATATTGTTTATTGGTATAATTGTAATAATTCAACATGATATGCAGAACTTTATACACATAAATTAAGATTATTTATATAAAATTTGCAATTACAACCAACAGCGTCTTATTAGTTTAATAAGGAAGGCAGAGTTTTTTGGTTTATTTTTTAAAAATGTTAAGTATTGACAAATGGGAAGAAGAAGCCTATTTGGGTCAAGAATAACACATTTAACTGTGAGAACTGTATTTAAGTATCTGGGTCAAGTAATGCCAAATGGTCAATGGATCATACTTCAAAGGAAATTGATAGACACATAGTAAATGCGTGGGGCATCAAAGAAGATTATGAAAAACAGAGAAATGATCATGACCATGAAATGGAAAATGTTTAATACTTGCATGTAACCTGGATGCCAAACCTGGGCAATCAATAAAGACCTAAACTTGTCATGTGTTAAAACTCCATAGAAAGGAGTATGATGGGGAGAAGCCTGGCAGATAAGATTAAGAACCACAACTATAAAGGAACACACTAAAGCAAAAGAAATTACAGTAATAGTCAGAAAACTAAAATGGGTAGGACACACAATTAGAGGCAAGGAGAAATGGTAAAACAGAATAATGCACTAGTTCACAAGAAGTAGGAAGAGAAAATGAGGCTGACATGGGTGGTACATGGGATAAGACTGGCTAATGATAGAGAAAAATGGTCACAGTTGGAGGCTTTTGTCTTGAATATAAAAATGAGAAATTGTGAGAATTGTACATTCCACCATGCATTGGGTAAACATTACAGAATAAGTTGTTCTATCAGCTTTTGTTTAACTTCTAGTCAAATAAATAGTAAATCTGGCATAAAGCACTCTCAAATACAGGTTAGAATTATATACAGTCTTGTGGCTCTTTCCTAAGTGGACCACCTCATGAAAATATTTCCGTAGATTTTACAAAGCTGTGAAATAAAACTCATCATATAAACATAGTGAAACTTACCACTTCCAAGATATTCTCTCTACACATTCTGATGATGAATAAACAACATCAGTTAAGCTTAATTTTTCACTCCTGTTGGCATTAGCATCATTTCTGAATAATCTTGGATAATCTACACAATGTACCAAAAATGTGGAAAACCATACAATGAAAATGAATTGAAGCAAATAAAATAAATCTGACATTATCATTGGATAGAAACCCCCACGTACATAATATCTGTACATTCTTGTGAAAAAAGAATCTAGGTCTTCTATGTGAGTCCATCCTCCTAGAACAAAACAAATAATATAGGATGATTATGCAAAAATACATGTTCATAAATGTATCAAAATCCTTTAAGGCTATAAGTACTTGGTATCTAAAAAATATGATGGGCATGTGCTGAAAAACAGTAAAATTAATGCCATGTGGTAATTTCGCATTTTGGCATAAAGTAGGTACATGCAAGAACAAAGAGCAGACAAAGTAGCAAGTTTTTTACCTTTATTTTCAGGTACTTTATGGATTATGACGTTTGTGGTATCTTCGTGTTCGTGATCCAGGGTGAACATCGTCGGAGCAACATTTATGTGGTCCGCTGCCAGATTTCTCAGTGGCGCAATTAATTCGTTGTCCAGTGAGCTATACGTAACATCTCTCTTACCGAAGTGAGACATCCTGATGTTTTAATTATTTTTTGTTATATTTGTTTCTACGTCGTAGGTGCCATTTATTATGTAGGCCATATATTATCTCAATCTTGACTATATTCTGAGTCGTAAAATTTAACTTTTCATAATATTACACATCAAAACTGCTCATAAAAGAATTCGTTTATTTAATGTTATAAGGGTATATTAAACGGCGCACATTTGATTAAACAATTATAAAAATAAATTCAAGGATACGAGGAATTTTGTTTGTTCCCAATAATATTAAAGACCGAAACACTTCACACAAATGAAATAAAATGACGAAAATAAACCACGAATGACAGCTGCTTCGTATGTTACTTTTCTTTCAAACAATTAATAGGTTCCGTTTCACGCAGCAACCAAGATAGGTGTAATGTAAATGTAATGTAATGAAAGAGATTTCTCTTGAATTCAATGTAAAATAATATCATGCTACTGCGCTTTAGGCTATCAGCTTATGAGTAAAATAAAATAAATTCTAAAATTTTGCATCTTGGTGGAACTAATCGTACATGGTATGTAGGCATGACATTATCGTATCACGGATGTACGTACGACGGACGTAGCATGGATTTATCGTACGACAGCTTGTATTTGTGGCTGCAGTTTGTTAATATCCGCGCATCAGATTAAAAAGGATAAGCGATATATCGGTAATATTTTTCACGATAATCGATAACAAAGTAAAAAAATCATAAATGTAATTCAAAACACATGTTTAAAAAAGTACTTCAATAATAGTTTATTCATTTATTTTTATAGATCAGTTATGATAACAAATTATTAAAATCTTTTTTATTGTCTAAGAAGCGAAAAAGAAATGATTTGAACATTACTAAAAAAATAACTTTCTAAGACCTCCGTTTAACGTAAGTAATCAAGGAATACAATAATACCTACCTAAATAAATTGTAATATTTTTTTGTTATTAAATATTTAATTATTACATACTTATTTAATTAAAGATTAATTTCTTAATTACATAACATCTAAAGGTGGGTACTGACCAGTGGTACGGGGCATATTGTAACGAGTTAAGGCGGCTGTACACGCTCGTCAGACACTACGAGGCAGACCGAGTACGAGTGTGTACATGGTGCTATTGTCGCGTCTCAGTCGCTCTCGGAATCGTGTCAGCTTTTGCGCTCGAATCAAGCACACTCGTTCGTTTAGTTCCTAGAAAGGATTTTTGTATATACTGAGCCCTTTCTTACTTACTTACTTACTTACCATCCTTCCTATTCTTTTTATTAGAAAAATTCAGATTAGATAAAATATAGAAAAGGTAAACAAATTAACCTTGCTAAGGCTGGGTTTCTTGCCGGTTGCTCTCAGTTGATGGCTGACTTGCTGAACAAGTGGTAGCTTCAGTAACTTTGACCTTAAGTACCCTCCGCGGGCCCAAGCTGAATAAATGTTTTAAAATTTTGGCCCCTTCCAATAGTTGCTCTAACAAGAATACACCAATTTTGGGAGATTAACTGAATAGAAAATAAAGAATGGGGACATATACAGATTATCAGATATGTATATATCTGTATTAAATAAATATTATCCTGGATTTTGCTGGTTGTTACTCCAATAACAAACAGTTAAGGTAGGCCCACCTCTATTACTAGTCGAGCCCTTACTATTACAAAAATAAGAGCACTAAGATCCATTCTTAAAGTATTATATTTACATTTATTTATAACCGAATGCTAGAGACGGATAGACACGGTATGGACTTACTTAGGGCAAACTACCTACATATTTTGTTAAGAGCGTTGAAAACCTAGACAGTATTATGTATCGTGTTTGCTCAACTTAGCAATCGTCGCCTCAGACTTTCTATAAAAAATATATTGTCATAAACTAGCTATAAAAATATTAACGACAATATTTCCTTACCACGCAGTACAGTGTAGTGTTTTCTGCAAGTGCCAAACCTAGTTGAAAAAAAAATGATCTTGTTACTATTTTGTCTATGCTGTGTTTTAGAACCGTTATTTCTGTACGTTACCTCAATCTTTAAGTACTTACCTACCTTAAGAGCTTGAACTTTCGTTGAAGAACCTGCCTATTTCAGTTCGCTACTATATATTTACTGACTTAGTATTTTATAATTGTACCCGAAGAAAAGGGCCATTTGTTTCTTATTTATTATTCTTTCAGCTTCATGTCCGTTGTTGGAAAAAGAGAACCGCTACAGCGTTATATCATTGAAGAAGACACTCAAAAGTAAGTAATTATAAACTGAGAATCATAAAAGAAAACAAATTCGTAATGCTGTAGAATAGTTCACTTTTACGAATACACCTTAGAGGTGCTTTGTGAATTGTATAGAGTAAAAGGGTAGAAAGCCCACCAATCAATGGGGTTAGAAGATTTTGGCTAACCTACCTAATTTGTTTTTTTTAAACAGTTGGCACTATTGTAACCTGTGTATTCCGATATCAGACATTAACATAAAATAATAAAGAAAACATATTCGATATAAAAATATGTCGAAGATAAGCGCTATCAAAGTTGGAATATAACGAATTCGTCAAATGCCGTAACAAGAGTTTTCGCGGTTTTAAATTTTATATAAACAATTTCATGTAATGCCAAAATTATATTTCCCGTTCGTCACAGGGTCATTATTTGTGAAAAACACCCTTATACAATGAGCTTGAGCTGTCTGTGAAGAAAAACATCGTGAGGTAACTAAGATTGGAGAACTCTATAATAACTAACCTAGTAAAAAATTTATACGAGTACATATTTCTTATGGCTTTTACGGTCCGCAGACCGAATGATGGTAAAGAGTCACCGCAGCCTATTGTATTGCCGCTAACAAGGGCAGTCCTTGTGCGTTGTTGACTCAACAAAAATCTCGCCACACCCTTGAAAAACTATGCAACGTTGAGACAACCGCAGTGGAGAGCTCATTCCAGATTACTACAATGTCGGCAACACATTCGCAATCTTCGTTTTTCAAATGTCCATAAGCGACGCTGACCACCACATGTAATCATGTGTTGCAATCGCCTGTTTATCAACAAATTATTGCTGGTCCACTTAACTTATGGACGTCCAGAGAGAGCACCTCCAGCCGGACCACCCTTTGGGTTATAGTAATAACTGATATGAAGCAGACACTATGCGCAATAGTAGACGTTGTGGCGTCCGGCATACAATGTCGAGTACCAGACTAACAGAGCCTTAGAGGACAGCCCTTTCTTTAGCACTATGGGCCAAGCTCCCATCTGGAAAAGCTTTGAATAGTGCAGTCCTTTCATTTCTACAACTCGCTATTAGTCATACTTCATCGTACATACCTAATGTGTGGTAGATATTAGTTTTGAATTCTTAAATAGATGCTGCCGAAAACAAAGGAAACCGACTCGATTACGTCATAATAGCCTCAAAGCAAAAACTATTCAAGTTATCCATTTTTACTTTTTAGTAAAGTAGGTACTTATTCCGTTTGGGTGCATTAACATTAGAAACTTCACACTTTAGGTACGAGATTAGTCACAAGACATTTGAAATGTCACATTTCTGAACGTTATTGAAGTTTACTATCGATTTTTGAAATTTTGTGTGGCCGCTAGCCATCGTTACCTATATTCAAAATGGCGACTGATACGTAAGCCAGGCTCCATTAAAAACTTCAAAACCCTCTTACACACACAGTGAGACCATTGCTCCAAAAATCTTCAACAAAATGTATGGAACTTTGTATGGTTAATATAATGCGTTACTTTATTTTATATTCTTTAGCGTAAGTAAGCAAAGACTAAGCCCTAACCATAGCGCATGTTTCAATAAATTGTCATTTAATTCCAGTGCAATATTCGGCTCTTATAGCTACAATCCAATCAAAGATGTGTTCGAGCCACCAGTCAGCGAAAATGAGACTCAATCAGAGGTTTTGAGTAAACAATTCATAAACAGCTCATACGTGTTGTCTACCGCTGTGGGGGGTGACGCGACCTTATCTCCAGATAACGAAACTAGTTCTGCGGCTAACAAATTTTTCAGACATCATCTTACGTCAACCAAGTCTACTATGTGGTGGATGCGAGCTGCAACTCCTAATAAGAATGCTACCGTTAAAATACGAATGTTTTAAAAAGCCATAATATTGTTATTTTTATTGGCATCGTGACCTTGCCACCTTATTCTGTACATACAACAAATACTTATTTCCTTGCTCAAGAGCATTTTTCAAGGTTTATTGTGTATGTTAATTTAGGTATCAAATAGAAGCAAAATGTTATTGAATTTTGATATCAGCTACGTTATTGTGTATTGAAACTTGACGCTGAATTCACGCTAGCGGTCATTGCCTGTCTCTCTTGTGTGCTGCCCAATCGATGAGAGGTCCGTAATAGTTGATAGTTTTTGGGTACACGCGTTCGCCTGAGTGACCATTCGGTCGAGATTTGGTTTATGGATAGCCTTATGTTTAAATCGTTAATTATATTATTGATGTACGTAGCTTAAAATAAAACAGAATTTAACTCCATTATCAGAAGTTTATATTATCATAATATACATATTTTTCGGTTAGTGTTCGTTTTACCAACAATACACAAGAATTTGTCTTAGTCGACGATAGAGTACAAAAGATCCATTAAATACACTTAGATAGAAAACTACAGTATAATAGCACGCCCGTGGCGAGAGTATTCCATATTAAATATAATTATTATTAAATGCTGGTTTTCAAACAGCAGTGTTGAAATATCTTCCGTCAATATTTCATAAACCTTTAAAAGGCAATTCCAATCGTAAACTCAATATACATTTTTTTTAAATCCCGACATTGTTGATTCTATTTTCAAAGAATCTATGGCCAATGTATGTACGCCTTTCCCAAGGGTAGCGTCAAAAGTGAATCAAAACTGAAATTGCATTGTTGTTTTTAATTTTAAAGTTGTAATTACACACAACAGGATGACAATATAGGTCCTGTGGTAATATTAGATATCGATATGTCAATAATTCAGTATCAAACGCATGTGCGGAACTTTTATGAATCCCCTCCTCTAAAAGTATTTTGAAATAAAAGTATCATCATGCGACCGCATCGGCTGCATTGGTATAGCTACTCCACTGACAGGATTGCATGGAGCTGAAAACTATACTAAATAATCCCATGTTCAACATAAAATGTACGATTAGATGCATCCAACGAAATCTTAGTTCTATAATTAAAATATCCATTAGCAAATAAATTAAAACACTTGTACTAAGTACAAAATAAATATTAAATTATATAAATATAAATTAATAATAAAAATTACTGAAGTAAATGCACAAATGGTATGGTTTTGTTGGATATTTCATATTCACGGCTGAAAAAATATTGTAACCAGATGTATTATACGGGGAACTACAAGTACACAGTGTAACTGAGACGGTTTCTAGAGTGAGCACAAATCCATACATACTTAAAATACATCAATGGTATACATGTACCTACTAACCTAACACACATTTCCTTCACAGACTAGATCAAAATAACTTATTACCAAAAATGCAATGGTTTTACTCATTATTATCCTTAACACAATCATAATAACTTAATAAAATCTTGATTTAATACTCATGTGATTAATGTTGTCTTTTATGTCTTACATGCAGACTAGGTATCTATTAATATACCATTTACCTACAAAATTTTCTTTATGATTTGGTCATGTATGAGATTCACTATTGTCGCAAAATGTATTCAAGCAGAATTATTTCATATCCATAAACCCAAATAACGACTTCACAAATATCATAATTTCTTAATCAGGGGTAGATGCTATATTGTGTATCTTTAACAGAATTCTTATAAAGTATTTGTGTGACTTTTTATTGGCTATATTGGCTGCGCATATATGAACCATAAGATAGAATAGCTTGTAATCAGTCTTATAATGTTAGTTCATTCTCACTGGGCCGGGCGACTCAAAGTGTATTTATTTATGATGTCCCTCTTTGATTCCATTCTATACCAAACCAGAATATTTGTGCTGTTGTGTAAAATGTTTCCATTTATGGATAATGTAAAAAATCTAAATGCTTCCTATAGCCACAATAGTAAATCTCACACTTGGCCCAATCTTAAACTGATTAACAGACTGAAATTAATTAGGTAAATGGTATATTAGTAGATAGTGTAATAGTAATTGAAGCAATATTAAATTCAACCCAAAACATAATATAAATTAAGTGAAACTTATAAAAAAATTACTCAGTATTATTATATACATTGTTAATCTGATGGCCAACAGCAAATCCAATGGCCAAAGCTGTAATCAGTACTATGGATCGGAAATAGCTGAAACAAAAAAAATATTGGTATAATAAAACATAGCTCAAAATCTTAGGAGTAGCCCATTGATGTGTAAAAAATAGAAATAAATATTTGAGTGTTACAGAAATATTTATTATATTATTATTATCCCTATGGCATTGTGAGAAGCTTTCAGCTAGCAGAATGCTGCAATTCTTTCTACATAAAAAATGTCACATTCCGAGCTGTCAGAACTATACTACTTAGTTTATACTTGGCTCTGACTTTACTTTTCTTTTAATTTAATCGTAAAAAGATAGTCACAATACTTAACAATAATAGAGGACATTTTAAAACCTCAGAATTGGAATTCAATGTGAAATTTGTGGTGAATTTAAAGAAAATATTATGCAAAGCATTAGCTAAGTTAAGTTATACATATGGACAGGTTCGAAGACAGTCCAAGTAAGTAACTTCTCGGCCTTAATGCTGGCAGACAGGATTGCAATATGTTTAAATATCAAAAATATATAATAAGGAACTTACAATGTAAACTTTGATCTTCCAATCACTCTTAGGACGCACTCTGTCTGATGTCTGGTATTTTCAAGATCTCCAGAATTATCAATCACATAGTGAGACCTTGCCATCTTTTCTGCTAGAGGCATTTGGGTGCTGATCCTTTTTTTGGCGACAACCACCGATATCTCATTTCGCCGACATAATCTTAGCAGCTGCTGATGATCTTCACTGTAAAGGTGAAAAATTTATTAAGCACCGACCAGTCCAATATATATTTATTCTATTATTGTAAGATAAAATTATTATATTAGCAATAATAGAATAAATCTACTTACAATCCAATAAAACTGGAATTAAATAGATTGATTCATGAATTTTTGCTCTGCAGACTAAAGACTCAGAGTTGTATTAACTTAACAACTAAGTAGTCTGTTATCACTAGTATTAAAATTACAAAGCATATGATTATTTAAAAGTTATTACTGCTTACCATGAAACAGTAATTATTTTTTTCATAAAACCCAACATATTTCCCGTTTCAAAGAGTAATGGCACTTCCATTACGATAAATTTGTGCCCAGAGAAAAATAATGCAATGGCTTTCTTTATCATTGCACGTTTAATTTTAGGATGAGTTATTGCATTCAAAATCCGCCGTCTGGCCAAGTCATCGAATATGTCATCACCAAGCTTAACTCTGTTGACGGTTCCATCGTTATTTAATATTTCATCACCAAAAAACTCCCGGACTTCATGCCAAGCAGCAGAACCTGGTTCCAAAACTGAAAATAGTGAGACAATTCAGTTACTGCAAAGTGATTTCACTATTCATCATCAGCATACATTTTGCTGGAGTATAAATACCCAAGAAATAAAGAAATGGGGAAATTGATACTTAAAAGCATGTTGCTATATATGTATTGATTACATGAAATCTTATTGTAAGTCTTCTATGATCTTAAAGAATCGATTCTTAATAGTATCAGCTGGTATCAGTAAAATTATATCGACGGTTAAAAGGCGACTTGATACAAGCGCCATTTTGAAAACTTTACAGGAGCTATTTGAAAATGTTAAAACCCAAAAACAGATACTGCATCTAAACTTCTTAACATTCCACATCGAAGCTGATGAATATTAAAACTAAATACAAGCTTCAACGAATTTGTGCATGGGCCATTATCATAGGTATCATTCATTGAGAAAAATGTTACTTTCGTAAAAAATCGCGGCTAAACTTCTTAAAGTAACATTCCACATCGAAGCTGTTGAATATTAAAACTAAATGCAAGCTTCAACGAATTTGTGCATGGGCCATTATCATAGTAGTATCATTCATTGAGAAAAATGTTACTTTCGTCAATAATGGCGGTTGAATCAAGTCGCCATTTACCCGTCGATATGTACAATATGGCCGACGTATATTGGCGAGCGACTTCGCGCAGAAGGTTGCGCAGATGGTTGCGCAGTAAGAGATTTCATCATGAATAAATAAAAAATTAAAATAAATATTTTACTGTTGAAAGACATGGCTTACTTCGTATCACGAAATTTGAATTGGAAAATTTGTTTATGAAAAAAAACAGGCAATAATAGTTTTCTTCATGAATCAAACTTTGCTTAGCCTATGTTCAGACTTGCCACGATATGTCGGACGTATTGTAGAACTAGCTGTTCCCTCCAGTTTCATTCTGTTTCATTTTGTTCTAAATGCCAGACAATAGTAATGACTCAAGAGACCCAAGTAATTTTCCACAAGATAGTGAAATTAAGAGTTACTATTATGTTACATTATTGTAGACTGAACACAAAATATGATAGCCAATGTTCAAAATTGTTTTAAAGTTCTGTCTTACCAAGGAGGCATATTACAGTGTGGAAAATAGCATTTTTGAAATGTTAATATTGAAAAAAATTTCATGATTGAGCTAAATGAAAATATATGTTTGTATTCTTGATAACAAAGTCATAAACAACTGATGAACTGTTTAAGTATGACAACTAAAACACAAAAACTTGTTTGTGACTGTTTATTTTTAGTTACCATTGCATATGCATTATACAATTTCTGTTGTTATCAATAGCCAAACTAAGAGTGATAATAAGGGTTCCCTCTTAATAGAAATTATAAACCATTCGAATCATTGAGTGGCGGTCATCTATACCCTATACTAATATATATAGAGGAAATATTTGATTATTTGCATTGAATAGGCTATGAAACTACTGGACTGTTTTGAAAATTCTTTCACTGTTGGGAAGCTTCACTATCCCCGGTGACATAGGCTTTATTATATTATCAAAATTGCAATGCTTTTCATGCCACGGTCTAAAATCAATGGCATTGCAGTAATAAGAATATTTGAATAATATGGTGTAATTGGCAGTGGCATACAATATAGACAGACATAGGAAATAGTCTACATAAATGCAATCAGTCTGCTACTTTTAACATAAATAAATATAATTATTTAAAAGATGCATAAAAAAGCAACTGTTTAAACAAAGGCAAAGGAAGAGTGGGTGAGGAGATAAAAAAAATTAATAATTAATTATTACATTAACAAGTAGGTTACCTTCGCGAGCCACCACATCTGCGTCGATGACTGCAATACCATTTTCTCTGATCATTTTCAGGACGGTACTTTTCCCCGAGGCCAAGCCTCCAGTAAGCCCAACAATAAACATTGTCTCTTTTAAGAGATTGTACAGGTGCGAATCTGAATCAAGTGAAGAGAGTAGGTACTTCTTTACAAATAGGGTTTATTATTTATAAAGTTCTTCTCAGTTTAAGACTGTTGCTGCAGGCGGCGTCCTATGGTGGCGATAACCGAACGAAGCTTCGTCTGGTCTGGTATTGATTTTTTGAAGCTCAGCAATGTTGCCACCAGACAAATTAACATTAAGTTCGTCCAGAAAATTGACTGGATTGGGAACATTAAAATAATTGCGTCCAAAATTAATGAAATAATTTAAATAACATCGTAAATTCATCGTACTGCAAAATTACTGAATCACAATTTTATAAATAAACCTTATTAAAAAAATCGTATATTATCATCGTCGTCCATTAATCACGTGATGTTTTTAGCAGCTGTTGAACCCGCCCTGGTGTATGTGGTGATGTTTTAGAATATCACTACATAGTATAAAACAAAGTCGCTTTCGCTGTCCCTATATCACTCATGGCATTGCGTCTGATTTTTCCAGAAGAGTGGTAACAATTATAAGCTAATATGTTAGGGTGTCCCTTATTTCTAGAAGTTGTTAATTTTTTACGCATAGGTTCTAGATTTTTAGTATCTCCCTTAATTACTCGGAAAACAATATAATAATAACCATTTCTATGGATAGGAACCCGTGCCAAATGGCATTTGAATTTTGTTCAAACATGTTGTATAGGGAATAGAGCGCGACCTGCTACTTCTTGAATTATTGTGCATTATTACAGATTATTGTCGTGTTGTATTTTATTTCTAAACTATGTCAGTGGAATAGCGAAGTGCTAGAAAAAGTATTTACTTATTTGGAAAGCCTAACCAGATAAACGGTGCAAAACTGCCACGAAAATTAAATGAAAATAAATGTTTTAAATAAACAGTTATTATTTTTGTGGAAAAAAATCGTAATATAATTTTTTTACATTATGCCATATTTAGTTCTATGGAGGAGCGACGTATGATACTCCTTCTTTTAAAAGGAAAGATTTTCCGCCAAATTGCCGCAGATCATTTTTTTTTTTTTTTTATACTACTAAGGTAGCAAACGAATTATTATTATGTCGAATCCTGAGAGAATCTCGATATAGCGATGTAGGCTTCTCGCGTATTGCGTGGTGCGGGCGGTGAAGGATTGTATGCATGTTCATAGATGTCACCACAGTTCCTATCGTAATCTGTTATTTTATACATATTACTTGTACAAAATAATTTCGATGTTTCACATCTGCCAGCCGTCCCGTGACGGCTCACATTTTTTTATAATGACATCAGACTATCTTGACATTATAAAAAAACTAGTTGTCCCCGGCGGTTTCACCCGCGTTCCCGAAGGATGTAAAATTTTCCCGGCACAAAAAGTGTCCTATGTGTTATTCCAGGACATTTTATATGTATGCGCCAAGAGTAATAATAATAAACATCCATTCATACAAACTTTCGCATTTATAATACATATTTATAGGATATGCAGACGTGACATTTCTGTTGTAGCGACATCTATGAACACGCCTACAATCCTTCACCGCCCGCACTACGCGAGGATCCTACATCGCACTATCAAGATTCTCTCAGGATTTGATATATATACAAGCATCCAACGTCAACAGTTGGACCGCGGTCCCCAGGCATGATCACCTAGCCTGGCGGAAGATCTTCCCTTTTAAATGGAGGAGTCTCATACCTCGCTCCTTCATAATGTAAATAGGTAACAATGATTGTAGGTAGTGTTAAAGGGTAATCAACAGGACCCAATTCTGCCAGTTCTGGAATTTTTTAAACTAAACTATTTTAGGCGCGCTATGAGAGGGAAAAAGGTATTGGCGTAACGATTATTGTAAGGGAAATGCTAGCTCAACGTATAGTTTAGTACTAAACTAATGATGTCAGAATGTATAGGGCACACCATTTTATTTTTTAATAACAAATATTTTTAAATTAGTGAATATTTTATAGTCTATTATTATTATAAGTAAGGAATGGTGGCTAAACAACTACTGAATTTCATCAGGTTTTTATTTCTGGTGGTTTTTATTAGAGCTATTTAATTTAAGGAATTTATGTATAGCTGTTGAAATGATAAAATAAGAAAAAAATTGTACAAGTGCCTACATGTAAATAAATGTGACTAAATAATTGAATACTAGATGGCGCTACTATCTACTATTGTGGTTGTAGTAAACACTTATTTTGATAATTTATTTATTTTTAACAAATGAATGTAGAATGTATAACTTAATAAAAAACTGTCCATATTGATTATGCAAATAAAACTGAAATTCAATCATTATATTGTTAATAATAAAATTAAATATGTATATATTATTATTACTTAATTTTTACTATAGGTACTTTGCGTATAATTAAACACAGTTTTCGTTTTAAAATGTTTTTCAGAGTCGCCTAATTATACAAAACTTACATTGAATTTTATAGTAAGTACAGATAACCTACAGAACTTTCACTTCTTGCGCGTGTGTACACATTGATAAACGCACTCTTTTTAGTCTGTTTGGATGTTTGTATATGCACGCAGCAGATGGGGGGACACGGCCCGAAGCGCCAAATTTCGAAGGCACCGAAGTCTGGGGTCTCCTTATTGAATCATGTGCCTGTACCCTCAATACTGTGCTCTACGATCTGTGATCTACGTACCTATATCATATGAGTCGGTCTTCGACCACATTGCGCTCACGCTTATGTTTGGTGGGATGCTTCCACCGCTAACCTTTTCGCCATTTTCTGCTCTCCGTTTTACACTTTCTCAATGTAGGCTTTCTAAGCTTTTTTCTTTCAATTTTTATAATTTTATTCGTAAATAACGTTAAGTGAAAATGAAGTAATAGCGCGGGCAGGCGATGCCCGCTACCGATACCTATATAATTATAAAAAAAGAAATTGTCCGACTGTGAAGGAATCTCTATGTTCTGCGCTAACGAAGCCGCGGGCAGAAGCTAGTAGGTATTCACTAAAATTAAATCTTATTTTAAAAGCAACGAAACGTATAATGATAACATATATGTAGCTGCTAGAACTCTTATAATGTGCAGATACTATTGACAATATGTTTGCTAGATGGCATTGTAATCAGTAATTCAGCTATTTTTCAATATTTACAGTAATCTAAACATCCTCCAGGTCAAATTTTTTATTTTGCAAAATCTAACGCATTGTTATAATTTTATACATATGCATTTGGCTTATTTATTAGTCGGTTAAAAAGTATCAAAGTCTCAAATAATTAAAGCTACACTCTTGCAATCACCCATGTCTATCCATAAGACTGCCTTGATTAAACAGAATTGGAATCTCAAATATCTTTAATAAACCTATTATAGTTCTTGAGTTGTTATGATCTGAAAACTGACTCAATTTATAGTCTAGTTCAGGGGCTCGATTCTGTAAGGAAAATGACATTAACTCGAGGATGCCTCCGTGCTCTGTCTCTTTCGCTAACTACGCTAATACCTACTACTAATCACGTGAGAGATAAGCTCTCCGAGGCCTCCGTGAAGCGGGTCGCCGACGAAGTATGTACTTATTAGCTGAATACGGCAGCAGGAATGGTTTTTATTAAAAATTAAACCTGCACCACCGAAGATTATAATTTTGATCTTATTCGATTCGTAATAGCATCTAGAAAACCTTTGTTATTGGAAAATTGGGGCCGGCTAAAATTTCAAACGTTATAAAGAATCATCTAAGTAAGTCGTTTTTTTTATTTAATGTCATATCCTTGATGATTTTATAATTTTTAAGAAAAACACATTACACGAAAATATTTTTTTATTGTTTGAAATCGCACTTGTTAGTGACATTTTGACACACAATGACATTAATGACAACTTTTCTTTACGGAACTTTTTTTAAACCATTATTCAATATTATGAAAAATAAAATACTTTTCATTTGTTTATTTATTAAACAAACAACTTGTTACACTTAACAAATAATTTATAAAACAGAAAAAAATCCTATGAGCTGACACATGGTTGTTTTTTGTAAATACATAATGGAATGTATAGAAACTGACATATACCTAAAGCATAGACGTCATATAGATAGGTACTTTTAAACGATAATTCATTTTAATAGTAATTTTAACTACGTACAATTGTGAGCCATTTTTATAAGAAAATACGATACCCCAACAAAAACATACAGTTTCGATAATTAAGTATTATTAGTGAAATAAAAATGTCTTTGGGGTTGTGTAGTCAAGAAAGAACCCTTGTTGTGCACCATGTACGGTTGGCCAAGAAAGTCTGATCCCAGTTTTGATTTAATTTCCTAGTTATCGAAAATTACAACAAGGTTCAAACTAAAAATATATCACTGAAAGAGATGCATAATAATGACGTAAACCTAATTGATAAGAATTCATATATCACTTGGTATAGGTCACTTGTCTTATGAGTGCATGAAATTTTCACCTTTGTTAAAAGAAGGATAAGACATTAATTTCAACATAAACAAATTAATGTTTCTAAACAAAAATAGTAAATACTTTTTAAATAGACAGCCAAATTCTATTTGATAAAGAAAGCTGACAAATGACATTTTGAAAACTGACAATTGACCATTTGACATGACATGAAATATTTTTTAGTAATTTCTATTATTTTTCTCAGAAAAATCTATATATTTTCCGTGTTATTTTTTTCTCACTGCATATAAATATCAGCTACAGTACCTCCTAACTTGACCATTCCTGAAAGGGCACAAATAATTGCCCAATTTAATGAGGGATACAATATTTGTGCGATATCGAGGAATTTAAATATTTCGAGACGTAAGTACTGTCCGGTTTTGGATTCGTCGTGAAGGAGAGGAAGGAAGTTTGTTAGATCACAGAAGAAGTGGCCACCGGCCTGCTCTCTCCAATAACGACAGAGAATTCATGAGACATGAATATGAAATCTATGGTTTTAAACCGAAAAATCATTTTGCGGAGATGTTCGATGTGAGTGCCCAAACAATCAAAGGAATCATCTACATTACATGGGGTTGCACTACAGGCATTACGCCAAGAAAATAAATTTGACGGATGCTCACAGACTTGCTCGTCTGAACTTCGCCAGAGAGCACTTAGACATTGATTGGTCCAATACAGTATTTTGTGATGAAAAACGTTTAAATCAAGTCAGCATGGACGTCTACACCTTTGGCGATATAATTCCTTTCGAATTTCCGTAAATATTTGGGGCTGGATGAGTGCGGATGGTGTAGGAGAATTGTGCTCTCTACCTCCTCGAGCTACGGCTGTAAATTATATCGACGTGCTTCAAAATGAAATGCTTCCAACAGTCCGTAATGTTTACCCGGAGAACGAAGTGCTACAATTTGATTTTGTTCAAGATAATTGTTCAATTCATAATGCGAGGATCGTAAGAGCCTGGTTTCGCTTACACACTGACATAAGAGTAATTCCGTGGCCCTCAAGATCACCGGACCTAAATCCGATAGAAAATCTTTGGGGTCTTAAAGTCCAAAGATGGTCGCATCAAAATGAAAGAACCAAACAAGCTCTTATTAGTCACTGTAACTTAATTTGGGAGGAAATACGGGGAACCGATATTTGCTCAAGGCTTGTTGATTCAATGAGGTCTCGTCTTTTAGAAGTCATAGAAGCCAATGGCGGTTACACCGTTTCTAATGTTTAAATTTTTTCAACCTCCTCTATGTTTGACCATATGACTATGTTTGTTTTTTTTTATATTAAGTATGTTAATAGTGATTGTGACAATATAATAAAAGGACACATCAAGTTATAGCTTTTATTTCCGACAATATAATAAAAACTATTAAAGGAGTTTTTAATTAACTGTTGTGACAGTTTGAGGAAAACAATTTAATTACATATCATCCCCCTGCTATTGATTTTTCTCCGTCATTGGTTCCATCAAATTCAAACTAAGAACAGCTGTCACGTAACAAACCGTACCTAATCATCGTTATCAATAATCAGATAAAGATGGTAATAGAAGTTGTCAGATTGATCTGCAAGCGTAACTAGTTATTGTCGCCTATAAATCTGCAAGCGGCATTCAACCTTAGGGTGGTACACCACATTCTTGGCCGACCGTACGTGCGTCTGCGGCTTATTTCAGACTAAGACAATTGGTACCTACTAAAACGCAATTTGATATGATTATATGTATTCACGTATTTATTTTTTACTCGTCAATTCCATCGTTTTGGTATGTGATGAATACTTAACGATTCAGATTCAGAAATCCGTTTGCGGAATAGTAAGTAAGCTGTATTTAATAGGGATGTGTCCTGACATGTCAAATCGGCAATTCTTTATAAAATGTCAAAACGATCGAATGTATGGCGTTTTGTATGAAATAGCAAGTTGTGATGTCATTATTGTACAGCATCAAATAACATACTCTTTGTAATTAGATCGGTACATAAAAATCACATTTATGATTTAATTTTGATAATATTTAATATTTTCGTATATTTTTGGATGTTCAATACACTAGTTAGTGTTTGATCTTTTATTTTTAATACAGGACAGTTCCCTATTTTTGTTATAAGACTAAAATGTATCTGCCCTATAAGCTAAAAGGTTGTTTTTGGATCGGTATGTCAAAAAATCACGATAGTAGTATATATACATATATATTACATAAGAATTTATTAAATATCATATTTGAACTGCATGAACTAATAACAGTACCAGTGAAATGTATTATTATATTAACTAAAATAATAAATTGTACTATTATAATTGTAATTGACATAGGTTATGAGTTATACCGAATACTGTAGTCCTACTTGTATTACTGTGTTTCGGTTAGAAAGGTAAGGGGGCCGGTGAAATTAGACTTAACAATTTCACGTCTCAGGGACAACAACGAATTGGCGATGCCTTTGGTGATGCAAATGTCTATCGGCGGTCGTGACAACTTACCGTCAGCTGGTACGTTTGCCTTTTTGAGGCCCCAAGCGGTATAAAAAAAATCGTTTTATCTCTGAAGTTGGTAAGGCAAAAATCTGATATTTATATAAGCTAGAATTATCTGCTTATTACAAAAAAATAAAAATATATATTTTTTTTCATATAACATTAAGTTAAAATTATTTTAATAATACGGAACATCATACGCTAGCACAACTCGCACTTGTCAGTTTTATTAAGTATTTTGGCCCACACGTCAGTGGCGATGACCACTTTACCATGACCTACTCAATCACCGGTCTTTGTTTAAATTGCGGTTCGTATTATGCCACGTGGAGTCTTCATAATGTGGTTGCTCTTTGTGGGCGGGGTAATACTAAAGGGCGGGGTCGTGCGTTCGTATAGACCTGCCCTCTTAAAATCCTCTCTGGCTCACTACATCGCGAACTTTCTCCTGTGGCGGACCTCTGACAAAAAAAAAGGGGAAACGTGTTTTGTGAATTTTGTTTGGTGAATGAAAATGTTTAATATGGACAGTGGGAATGGAGGGCTACAATTTCCTCCACCGGAAAGTATTGTCTCAGGGACAATCGGTGGGTCACCGACATCAGTCATGTCTTCGACCAGCTCTGATTTGATTATATATGATGAATCTTCTATGTCCGATGGCAGTTTATATGAAAGTGATCAGGAGAATCATTCTACTCCGCGAAGGAGGTTCGTACTAAATTAAGGGATAAGAACGATTAAAGGATTTCCATCCAATATGGGTAGCATTCATCTCAAATAAAGAAAAAGCCTGTATAAAATGCTATATAAAATACGATCTCCGCTAGTGTTAGGTAACAGGACATATTTTTTATTTTTGTTTTCTTGCCTTGCGATTGCTTATATTGAATTATGATGAGGATTTTTATTTATTTTTATATACTACAGCGAATATTAATTATATTTATAAAGAACTAGCTGTCCCCCGCGGTTTTACCCGCGTTCCCGTGGGATGTCACATGTATTATTTATAAAACCTTCCTCTTCAATCACTCTTTCTATTTAAAAAAACCGCATCAAAATCCGTTGCGTAGTGTTAAAGATTTAAGCATACATAGGGACATAGGGATATAGGGACAGAGAAAGCGACTTTGTTTTTTATTATGTAGTGATACCTTCCTTAGAAAAAGTACCTAGAACTAATCTGGATAAGATAATTATTTCGTTGGTGAAATGCTAGGCCGGCCGACTCTAGCCGTTCCGTTTTATATTTTATAGGTCCCCCTATAAACCCTACAAACCTCTGGTTTCACCCGCGTTCCCGAGGGATGTTATGTATTCCCGTAAAAAGTTGTCCATGTGCTATATCATTACTTAATAGGTACTATTATTATATATCTCTGTCCCAAATTTCACCCAGATTCGTTCAGCCATTCGGGTATGATTGAGCAACAATAATCCATCGTAGTAATATTAGTAATTTTTCAACAGTGCTAAAGGGTAGATGAACCAACTCTAAACATTAACAACTTCTTTATATTTTAAATATAATATTATGTAGGAAATAGCAAAATAATCACTCGACTAAAAAGTATGGAACAGCTTTATCGCGGTTACAGAATTTGGAAAATTCTGATGATTATTTTCTTTTTGTACTTTTATTCATATTATTTGATTACGATATGAACATACCATCCACCTATCTAACTTAGCATAGACGTATTTCTTTAAAGATTTAATTCTCGAGTTGTTCATGTTATTTGTTAGTGCGTGGCATGCGTTTCAATAAACATGTTCTTCAATGCTCCTCTCTTCCTTTTAGATCGGAGTATCGTCGCCTACACAAGCGTAGATCCAGTAGATGCCCGCAGCAACTGATTCAGCAGCGCCAGGCGGCGAATTTACGGGAACGTCGCCGAATGCAGTCGATAAATGACGCTTTTGAAGGCTTGCGTGCCCACATCCCGACGCTGCCCTATGAGAAACGACTGTCCAAAGTGGATACTCTGAAGCTAGCGATAGGATACATCGGCTTTCTTGGAGAATTGGTACGTTTTTCAGCTATAATCAACAACATTTCAAATTCTGTAGCTCAGAATTGATGAGGGAAATATTCCGGGCAGTTCTTTTTATATTTAATTAGATATTATGAGTATTAATAAGTGAAATTACTCCGTAATCCCCTTAGTTGTATCTAAAAGCTTTTAGCCCCATCTGTTGACAAATAGAAACCGTTAAATTCTTCAGTAAGTAGGCTACTCACGTACTACAATACGCTAACAAAATTGATTATAATGGAGATATAAATATTCCTTATTTAAGAATGCTATAAAAGTTTCACAAGCTCTTTTAAATGAAACTTAATTCAATAAAAAGTCCGGTCAAACAGATTAGAAAAGCACGCACACAGGAAACAGCTACTACTAATGAAGAGTACACACAGTACATGGAGTGTGGTCACCGTTACTTTTAGGCATTAGGAACAGGCGCGGATCCAGCCCACAAAAATGATTGTATTCACAGCCATATAAAAATCGGCCAATATGATGCGGAGTATCAACTCGCTCATGATCGATAAACTACAATCCTATAAAGATGTTTTATTTTATAAAGACATAGTAGTAGGGAGTTACATGATCTTGGGATAAAAAGTGTTCAAAACCATATATTATTTATATTATATGATTTATAAAATCATATATTATTTATATCATGCCCAGCAGTGGAATAAAGCAGTATATAGCCTTCCTCAATAAATTGGCCATCGAACAAAACAAGAATTTTTCAAATCGGACTAGTAATCCTTAAGATTAGCGCGTTCAAACAAACATTCATAATCTTCTGCTTTATTATATTTTTATAAAGGCATTGGATATAATATCATGAGCCATAGACCGTAAAGGGTGTAGTCACAACTCAATCAGAGTTGTTGGGCATACCCATCGTGCCCATAGCGTTGGATCCGCGCTTGATTAGAATACTATACTCAGACAATGTTACCAACATATACAAAGCCGATAAGGCAACTAACCAGAAGTGCAACGGAACATATCGGGAGATGGTGGCGACAGATTTTCAACTCAAATGTTTAATATCTTAATATTGTATCTTTAATATTTTATAAAATCGACGCTGATAAATTAAGTAACAACGATATTTATCTGTATTCATTGGACGAGAATCGGTTTTGATTGATATTTTCTGTTGGCACGGGTACAACTCTAAATTATATTCATTTGCTTTATTTTATTTAAAAAATAAGAGACAGTAGACCCTGGGCCGCAGTAGGATGGGCTCTTGCCTTGTAGAAAAAAGAACAGAAAGCGCGAGTTACACCTACAGTGTTGCAAGCGTCAATAGGCTGCGGTGACCGTTTGTTTGATACCTTAGTAATATAAAAAAAACTAAAAAAAAGTATGTCGCTATGTGCATGTGTCCACATTTGTGTGAATATAAACTCGTATATCATATTTTTGAGTGTAGAGCTTTTAGTGCAGAGTTCGTCCGAGGCAGTACAACTATCTTACACATTACCGCCGTGAAGCAGTAGTGCTCTGTATTACTGGTAAGGGGGCCGGTGAAATTACAGGCACATGGGACTTAACAACTTCACCTCTCATGGTCGACAGCGTATTGGCGATGCCCTTAGTGTTGCAAATGTCCATAGGCGGCGGTGAACACTTACCATCGGGTGGACCGTCCGTTTGTTTGTCGGCCCACGTGGTAAAAAATAAAAAAGTTTGGAAATGGATTTAATATCGATTTTTTTATGAACACACAATATTGTTAGAGTCTGTACTTTACCTTTATTGCCGTGGCCAATCTCTTATTGATCAACGTATTTTTTTCATGATTCAAGATTCATGATCTCAAATTCCATGAACGGATTCCTACATTTTGGGGTTATGTGAATAAAAATTTTCCCCGTCATTTTGAAAAACCTATCCATCGGTTCTCCTCATAAGGGATTATAGAAGATTATGGAAAAAAAAACATCATCGCTTTTATTGTTTGTTAGATACTAAATACCTACTTACGTGGAAGGTATCCGAAAACAAAAATTCACAGCTTTTTCGGCATGATTAATTTGTATAACCATGCCAAATTACAGTATTTTAGTACCAAGAGCCTCTGAGTTAAACCGCGAAAAGACATACATGATGAAAGTAATAGGTTTTGCTATCGATTAGAGTTTGTCGCTTAGGTAATGATTGTGACGGAAGCAGCGTATCAAGAAAATATTACCTATATTTATTTTAAAACGTCTACTTTATTCGATTTTAAATTTTAAAATATTGCATATAATTTAAGAATGTTAGCACTTAGAGTAATTTACTGATATTGCATAGGTCATTACTTATGGAGCGTCGTTTCGACTGTTCTATTGGAATGCAATTTATTTATTGTGGAACGAATATTTCTAATTTTAAATGATTTTTTTTAGAGAAGTAAATTTATTTGCGGTTTCCATTTGTTTATCACATTTGAATCTTTCTCGTCGGCATGGTCACATTCAAAATACGTGTGATTATTTAATACATGTTCCTTAAAATGGCACTCAATAGGCCCTGGTTCAGTACCTTGGCAATACCCTGAATAAAAACTTGCCCCTAAAAATAGAAATATATATTGTCTTTACTTATGTAGGCTTTTACCGCTTACAATCGCCCTAGATACGGCAATGTCAGTAATTAAATTGTGTCAATACCCTTTTGCGCGATTTCTTATTCGCAAAATCATCAGTTATATCGACTTGTTTTGTCACTTATATAGTCATACTCAAATCACTAATTATATAGTCCCCCGTGCCCTTAAACAAATGGGACTACGCAAATTTTAGATAAAAATGACTATACTACCGGCACGCTATGATGGCCGTTTTGACGTATATATAGGAAAAGAAACTCCAGTAAAAAGAAGTCAGATGTACTACCAACCTTAAATGACGTCACTACTCACTTAACTACATTTCATTAAATCTAGAAATACACCACAAAGCACGATACGCATTTAGCTTTTACTATCGATTATATAATTTACTAGCTGTTCCCTGCGGTTTTACCCGCGTTCCCGAGAGATATCACATTTTCACGGGATAAAAAGTAGCCTATATGTTATTCCAGGATATACTCTATCTATGTGCCAAGTTCCATCCATATCCGTTTTGTAGTATTTGCGTGAAAGAGTAACAAACATACATAGATACAAATCTTTCCTCTTTATAATATTAGTATAGTTAAGTTTAACATTGAGTCTCTACGGATTAACATTTTTTTTATATCAATTACTTGGCATGCTTCAATCATATCTACAGGGGTAGCAGAGGTAAATTAAATAAATGATAATAGCCCATTACGTGTCATTTTCGGATAGGGAAATTGCGAGGGTGGAAGACGAATTAACTGTAATTACAGAATTGTATTCATATTTTGTTTGAGGCTATCCATCCCTCGATAAGCGATAGACACTTCTGGTAAGTGGCGGTCTAGTGCCGTTGTGGATGATCTTTACTGCGGATGTGTTCTTTGAAGAACTGAAGGGCGTTTGTGTAATCCTTTCGGAATCGTCGATGGAATCAATTTTGTATTACATTGAAGGCGCTACGACCGTTGACTCACACTACTCGCGCGTCTAACCATCAATCTATTGTCAATCAGGCTTCAGCATTGAATCCGAGATAGTTGCACATTTCGGGTGCTGAATACAATGATGGAGATGCTGGCAAATCTCAAGCTAGCATTAGTTCGATGTCACACCTCCGTTGCTATTGACAACGGGCTAGCCCGCACTGCACAACAGACGGTCTCCAAGCTAGGGCTGGAAGCTACTACTTCTACTGTTATTTTTACAAGAATTTTGTCTATTTCCAGAGTTTGGATAGCATGGGTGAATACTTCGATTAGTTCGTAACTTTTGAAATTGTTACATTGTAGGACAATTTAATCTACCGTAAATGTATAAAGCAACTATTATATTACTATTATATTATTCTGGATACAAATATAATACTGAATTGGGGGAAAAAATTGGCAAATAATAATATTTTAAAGATAAAATAAGGTTACGGTGAGTAGGAGATAGTTATATGCCACCGCGGACTTTTATTGTGACTTTTTAAAGAACTATAGTTCCTAACATATATTATTTTGATGTTTCTCCTATGATGAATAAAGCGTAAGCCATATTAGCGCCAGAATAACGCCTTTTTAAATACTTGATTACAAAACATTACATTTTTATTATTTAATTTTTATTATATTAATAACTTATTATAAAATTTAACTTTCCGTAAAAACATATCTAAATGACAGCAGACATTTACGTTAATATCTTGTTTAAACCAATTTCCACCCTATTGTTAAACAGTAGGAGAGAATGGGACAATTTTACAAAAAGTTTTTCCTGAAATAGAATTAATTAAAACACGTTACCAAATGTAATAAATATGACTCGTCGAAACAAAACAAATGAGCTCAAAGTCCAGGGGGTAAGCAGACACCAACTTTTCTTACATAGGTATCTTAATACTTAAAAATAACGTTTTTTCCAATTGGCTACAGAGCCAAAAAATACCGGCCAAGTGCGAGCCGGACTCGCGCACGAATGGTCATGTGCCATTATATGTATATACAACGTAACCTCCTTAAATATTTATTTTATTCTGTTTTTTGTATTTCTTGTTAAATCGGTAACAGAAATACATCATCTGTGAAATTTTCATATGTCTAACTATAATGGTTCATGAGATACAGCCTGGTGACAGACGGACAGCCGGACAGACAGACGGACAGCGAAGTCTTATTAATAGGGTCCCGTTTTACCCTTTGAGTACAGAACCAAAAAAAGACATCTCAAAATACCAACCCAATAAATATATTACAAATGCATTTTTTTGCTTCCCTTATTCTGCCGCTGTGTGACAGCCCTGAAAAAGAAAGCCTATAAGGAAAAGTGTTATAAAAGTGTACAATAGCAAAGCAATACCTAATCATTAAAATTCTCTTTGCCTATGCTTACACCCACCAACAACCATTACAGTCACGTCATAAACGACACTTGCTACGATTATTATAGTCTGACTTAATTTTTTATTCATAGAAAAAATATCGGCTGGACATTTTTAAAACGTTTATTGGCGCATGTTTGCTTCGGTGAATATTAAATGTAAGAAACGTTTGCTTTTAAATTCTATTTCAATTTTAAGCTAACGATAGACTAGTGATGTCGCGAACGAAGCCTACTAATATTATAAACGCGAAAGTTTGTATATATGGATGTTTGTTTCTCTTTCACGCAAAGCTACCCAATGGATTTGAATTTAAACTGGCACATAGTCAGAATAGAAATTGGAATAACATAAAGACTACTTTTTATCCCGGGAAAATGTTACATCCCTCAGGAACGCGGGTGAAACCGCGAGGGACAGTTAGTTCTACATAGCCAAAACACCTTCGGCACGGTAAGGTATTTTTGTTGTCTCTAGCTTAAGTAGTTGATACAATGCCTCTTCGCCTCATTCTGCAGTTTCGGTTGCAGTCGAGAGCCAGTTCTTTTTTGGTTTCATCATTTACTACGATAAGATTTTAAACATAATTTTACCCAATTGAATAGGTGATTGAGAGAAGTACCTGGGGTGTCATTCTGTATGATAAAATTACACTTACATATTATTATTAATTACAATTACATATGAACTTACATATTAGTGAAAGAGGGGGAGTTATTCCGTGTCACATTCTAGTAAGAGGAGATGTTAAGTCTTCCCTTCTCTCCCACTAATGTCACGTGAGATTTGTTACTGCTACTTTCTGGCGTCCGCATAACCGTGATAAATGTTATATAATATGATTTAGGCATATTTCTAGTGGATAAAAAAAAAATGTGATATTTGCCTCTCTCCCACGGGTTAGGTACGGCACGACTCTCCCCCCCCCCCCCCCTAATCGTCTTACGTAATTATTGGATGCACCCTAATGCTAAAATTGTAATGCTTGATTCCAAACGCAGGTCCGCACCGACAGAAGCCCGGAGACCATGCTTACAGGAGTAACAAACACCCAAAATAAAGAAGAACAGAAGAAAGTCATAATAAGGGGTAAGTCTTTTTAATTTATTGAGTATTGTGTTAAGTTGTATCGCCTCTTATAAAACACGCTTAGTTCTATTATAAAATTCCTTTTGAAACAATTACAAAAACTTTACGAAGGAACGAATGTTATGATCGAAGGTATTCTCAAGGGTTTGGTTCATTATTTTTATGTCACGCAGTCCACCTGCTGAACTTCGTCGGCGAGCCGCTTCACGGAGGCCTCGGAGAGCTTATCTCTCACGCGATTAGTAGTATTAGCGTAGTAAGCGACAGAGATAGAGCATGGAGGCCGCGACAAAACATCCTCGAGTTAGTGTCATTTTCCTTACAGAATCGAGCCCCTGGTAAGTGGTACATTTGCAACACAAAGAGAATTGCCAATGCGTTGTCGACCAAGGACGTGAAGTTATCAAGTCTCATGTGCTGTGTTATTTCACCAGTGGACGGACTTTACGGATATTACTTGCCACTTGGCAGACCCTGAAAAAAAAACCGATTTTACGCCAATAAAAACACTGAGCAAAGTTCGATCGCCCAGGTACCTACTACTTACAGAATTCAAAATTTTCTTACTTTTTTTTTATTTTTAAACAATGAATTGTTTTTCCGGTAACTTTTTGTTGAGGTTTTATAGGTTATAATTTGTACAACCAAAAACTTTCTTTTTGAAATTATGTAATTGCATCCTTTATATCTACAATACAAAATTAGCGCAAATGTGTGCCTGTTGGCGCCGGAAAACAACCGCAATATCGATCATTAAAAGGTGCACAAACAAATTGAGGCAGGGGTGGTGCCCTGACACATCGTGACCCGGAATCCCTCCGGCCGTGGGGCCATCACTGCATGCTCCATTGGAGATTCCCGCTTATATAGGGAAATATCCTATATTCACGATAAATTAACAAACACTAAACACTGTATTGTATCCAGAAATACATGGATACACCAATTTGACTAAAATTGTATGAATAAAATGATCTAATGGCAAAGAGTGTGATTGAGAACAATCGCAAACTCGTCCGAAAAAAAAAAAGAAAATTTTTTGAAGTGAAACATTTTATGAGAGGACTTTTTAAATGCTGATCCGCGACCTTTTTGTGTGACGCAAAATAAATGAATGACACAATCTATGCTATTCAAAAGATTTTGTTGAATAATTAAAATGTTTCCCTGCAATACAAAAGTTTTACTTCTATCGGCTTCTTTACCACACACCCTTTTTTGATGCTTACAATAATGTGCGTCACTGCTTGCTACTACCCACGTTCGCGAGGGATGTAACATTTTCCCGGAATAAAAAGTATCCTATGTGTTATTTCAGGGCATTTTCTAGTATCATCCAAAACCGTTTGGTAGTTTTTACGTGAGTAACAAACGTTTATACATACAAACTTCCGAATTTATAATATTAGTTGGATTTTATTATCGAATTAATATTATGGCATTTGATAATATTTCCATTTAATAAAAAAAAATACTGATTTGACACATAAGTATACATATCCATTGCATTTGTGTTCCAACCCAGCCAGGGTAATTACTATTTACCATAAATTAAAAGAGGTTAGTTATATTGGAGGTTAGTGTAGTGTAGTAAAAAAAAACATGTTCTTTGTTAGTCCGACACATGACGGAGTATTGTTGTAATGAAATTAATATGTATCTTAAATGTGTGCATATTATATGCAATATGATATATTCTGGCTTGGCTTTTCGCATTTGGAATAAAGTTTTTGTATTAAACCAATTTTTAGGCACGTTTTACAATCGATCCAAATTTCAAAGTTTAAAATAGAGCTATGATATATAGACAAGTATTACAAAGTCTCACCATAAGGTTCTTTTCACAGTCTTATCATGCCAGGTATAAACTTTATTCTTCACGCTCCCTGGAAAGCACTTTTAGTTTGTTACTATAACTTAAACAAATTGATTTCTTAAAGGTTCCTAGCTACCCGAAAACTATACAGTGATATTAATATAATTTAAAAATGGAGACATTCTTTGGACATTCTTCTGGAACACCTCTGCGGGTAATTAATTCAAAAACCATTTGTTAACTGAACAACAGCCATTTTTCCCATAAAATGTGAGTGATGCGACATCGCGTGCAATAGGCCCGAATCGAGATCCCTCAATTGGTCCAGGTGCATCATTGGGTTCCCACGTATGGGACATTGCGTGATGCGCCGCACTATCCCGTGGGATCGCATCTACTGCTAAACAAAAGGTCCAGCATTGTGTGGTCATTAATATTTATTATCTGTTATCTAATCTACGTGCTGCCGTTTGCCATCGTTTTTAAAATAGCAACATTTTCGTACATTCTATTTGCAGTAATATTTAATATATTATGTTTGTAATCGTAATTAGAATGTTTCTACATGCAATCAAATCTCCGTGCTTAAAGATGTTAATTTATAACAATGCATTACAATATAATCTTACAATAATTTATCGTTGAGTCTTTAATGAGTACGGAAATCTAAAAGTACTTCCGTGCATTATTAAGATTGCAACTATTAATATTCTATTTTAAGAAGTATTATTATAATAAAAACCCAAAGGAATTATAATTAGGTACTCATAGAGGTGAAGACGCCTTTTCCGTAAACGTGGATCTATTTGTTATTTTTCATAACATTTTCTATTCATAATTCTAACCACCTGCATTAATAGTAGCACTATTAAATAAATATCTAATAAAAACAAGATATCCAATTCAAAGCGAGTGCATGATATAAAGGGCTTCCACACGTGCCGAGCGTGAGCATCCAAAAGTGTAAGTAAACAAGGGCATTAAACAACATATTTGCGAATCACGCCGTAGCAAATTGAAAGATCGCCCTTTAATAGGGAGGCGGAGTATATTAGAATTCTATTAAGCTCTCGACACCCCTATTAAGTACCTATTGTATTAATGATTAACGAAATAGGGGTCCATATCTAGAAACTGCCGTTTGTAGTCTCATACCCCAATATTTTAAGGTCTATTCTCACTTAACGGCATAGTGTTGGTAATAGAAATAAACTATAGCAACATTTTATAGAGAAGGAACAAACAATAACACAATGAAAATAGAATAGAATTGATTTCAAAAGCACAAATACCGATTTCCATGAAAAGTGTACATTTACGTGGACAGTCACTCCTTCTTCCATTAAAATTATATTTGTTATGTATACAATCTTCAAGACAAGTACAAGTCAGTTGCCTTGGTGGTTAGCGACCCAGGCAGGTGCAGGTTTGTGTGCATGATCATGTCTGTTTGTTCTAGGTCTGGGTGTTAAATATAGATATATGTATAAGTGTTAATTTAGAAAAATAAAAGATAGTATATGTAGTATATCAGTTATCTGGTTTCCATAGTACAAGCTCTGATTAGTTTGTGATTATTTATAGTTATAACATTATTGAAATTATATTTATGAGTTGAAGGTTGAACTAATTTGAATGGACGACTTGATAGAGTTATTTTCTCACAAGCACATAGAATAGGCACCTTTTATCCCAGAACAACATAAAATCCAATATAAAAAAAACTGCCGGATAGAAGTGAATTAATTATTTATACCTAATAGAAATATGGCATTCTTAAATATACAAACTCTGAACCGCATTTCTAGTTAGTGGATAAAATAACATTTCATTCTTTGTGGGGCATAATCTTTTTTTCAATTAATAAAAAAGCGCCTTATCAGTATGTAATGTTGGATTTACATGGCGATTAAGTGCGCACGTGCGCGCCCAGCGAGCGAGCGCACTGCGCTAGCTTACAATTATAATAGTCGGGATTATATTGTGCATCAAACTACTTTTCCATCATACTACTTTACTTTCCTTTTACCTTTCATTCTTTTCAGGATTGATCCTATCTCTCTTAACATAAAAACAACCTACGGCAAAACCCTAATATGACAGACTCAATTCAATTTAAGATTTTCTTACTATCTTACTTATTGAAGAAGAAATATATGTAACTCTTATGCTCACAAACTAATATACCTAAATTTTTCACAACACAATAAATTCAAATTCAAATTTTTATTTTCAAATAGGCCTTTACAAGCACTTATGAATAGTCAGACTCTATTTCCATAATATATTGGTAATACGTACACATTATCTATTTTACACATTCCTTTCTTGAGAATACTTACACCCATATTCTAAAACGTTTCCTCAGACATCACTCGACTCCAACTCGACTGAGGATACCTTAAGCATTTTCTCGAGGCATTCTCAAAATTGGTATTCTAAGTCATAACTTGAGCAAAACTCGACCAATCCCGACTGATGTCGAATCGAAGTGTAGTCAAGGTAACATGTCATTAGTAACGTCATTATATCTATCTATACCTATATAATATATATAAAAATGAATCCCTATTTCCCTTGGTCACGGCATCACGCATGGAGAAGGTTCTTATGAAAGAAAAAATATAGAAAGTTGCGCGGAAAATTAGAAAATTTAAGGAAAAATAACGACCATATTAACTTTTCTAATGTAACCTTACCGCTTTTGACAATATAAATTCTTATAATATAACCTTATGGCGTTTGACATAAATGTCAGTCGTTTCAAAATATCGTTTACAACAAAGGCATGGGTCGGAATTATATTGATAAAATAATTAAAATTTAACTTTACTTAGTGCACATTTCACAGTCGATTCAATCGGAATATTTATGAACATTTGTACACTTAGTTTTTGAGAAGTGTGTGTTCATCACAGTTAGTTCAGAGCAATCACGCCCCATATTAAAAGTTCAATTGTTGAGTATCTTAAATTATTAGATATTTATGAAATACTATATTTTTGGTTTTTTTTTATTAATCATAACAGTTGTACTTCAATATTCGAATATAATAATTGTAGTACGATAAGTTTTCATGTATTGTTTGTTTCTAATAAAGTAAATATAGCAAAACAACGTTTGCCGGGTCAGCTAGTTATAGATAAAAGAGGAAACGTTTTAGAATATGGGTGTTACTCATCACTACCCTAGTTGTAAATAAACTAAAACCTTCATGACTTGATTAATTACAAAAAAAAAATAAAAAAAAATCCCTATGACAGTTGATCATTTTACTGATTTCTCATATATGGCGTTTATTTCCAATTTTCCGAAAATTTGATTTATTGCTTTCGCGTTATAACAATGCCGATTAAAATATTACTAGCTCGGCAGATATTTGACTGTACCGGCGTACCGACCGTTGAAGTTGACCTGGTAACGGAGCTCGGCTTATTTCGCGTCGGTGTTCCTTCGACTGATACAAAAAAAATCGCAGAGTCCGTTCAACTCCGCGACAATAACCCTAACGAGTATGCCGGTATGGGTGTCCTGAGCGCCGTGAAGAATATAAACACAATAATTGCTCCGGAACTAATTAAGCAAAATCTAGAAGTGACCATGCAGAGAGAGATCGATCAATTCATGATCGCCCTTGACGGGACTGACAGTAAATCTCGTCTCGGAGCTAACTCCATAATGTGTGTATCGCTTGTTGTCGCCAAAGCCGGTGCAGCTAAAAAAGGCGTACCTCTCTACAGACATATATCAGACATGGCAGGCGTCACCACTATTATACTTCCGGTACCCCATTTCACTGTTCTGACAGGAGGCGTCTTAGCAGGCAACGGGCTGCCGTTCCAGGAGTACTCTATTTTGCCTACCGGAGCGAGCTCATTCACCGAAGCGTTTCGTATCGGCACTGAGATCTATCAATACGTCAAGAGCGTTATTAGTAACAAATATGGAGTCGAAGCCACTTACGTGAGTGACTGCGGCGGGTTTGCTGTACCTCTTCAAAGCCACAGGGACGCGCTTATGTTCCTCACTGACGCCATTAAGCAATGCGGCTACACGGGGAAGGCTGAAATCGGTATCAACGCGTCTGCCTCCGACCTGTTCAAAGACGGAGCGTACGATTTAGAGTTCAAAAATCCCAATTCAAATCCCCAAGAATACATGTCATCCGATAAGCTGGCTGAAATCTATTTAGATAATATGAAAGAGTTTCCAGTTTGCTCCATCGAAGACGCTTTCGAATGGGACGATTGGTCCGCTTGGTCTACGCTAACTGCTCGGACTCAGGGGCAACTGTTTGCCAACGATCTGACTCAAACGAACCTCAGAAGAGTCGGGCTGGCGGTGGAGAAGAAGGCAGGCAATACCATCGGTTTACGATTGAACCAGGCGGGGACTCTGACGGAAATAGTAGATGCGTATAAGTTGATAAAGACTAACGGCTTCGGGATTGTAGTTTGCGACCGTTGGGGTGATACGGAAGATTTATTTATTTCTGATCTAGTGGTGGGTCTGTCAGCCGGCCAGCTGAAGTGCGGGGCGCCGGCTCGCAGCGATCGCATTGGGAAGTATAATCAGATACTTAGAATTGAAGAAGAACTGGGAGCGTTATCCAAGTATGCTGGAAAGAATTATCGCGGTCAAAATTAAATAATAATGTTGCGTCATATTAAAATAATAAACTCATATGTATGTATACCTAATTCCCGTTTCGTTATGAACATGCTTAAGCAGTGTGTTGAATATTAAAGCGCAAATCAATATGTTCTATGTAGATATGCGACAAACGGGCTAATAGCCGGAAATTATTAAGTGTCCATTGCGGTGGGAATCTACCCATATTCATTATTCAGTAAACTACCATTAATGCAGTTGATCAATTAGATTCATAGAGCATGATCCATTTCCATCGACATTTTTATACAGTGCCTTATTGTCTTATTAATATAGTCGAATATTAATTTTCTTGAAAAATCAAGGAGTTACTAGAGCTACTAATAACCCGTAAAAAAATTGTTTCAGTACACAAAGTTTTGTTTACCTGTTAATTTAAATATAGGCAACAATTATAAAATTTGAATGCAATGATAACAAACATCAATGACTAACTTATCATGTTGAATAGGGAAGGTAAAGGTTGGCTGAATATCGACAATGACAGGTCAACCCTATCGGGTGCTATCGGTAAGGGCTAAAGGACCGTAACTGCTCGCACGTGCGCCGAGTCCCCTTCGTTTTAACCATCGACCCTCAAAAAATAACACCCGAGCAACCACATTCGCGAACAGTTTGATTGCCCCCAGGGGTCTTTATGCTCTCACACAGTAATTATTGATAAATATACCTCAAGCTAAACCGGCTTAGGGTCGTGGCAATGCGATTGTTCCTCTATCTAGGATTTGCCATTTCACGTTGTTGCATTTAAATAAAAAACCTATTTTATACTAATATTATAAATACGTGTAATGAAAGAACAGATTTTAATTGAAGTTGGTACAAAGATTGACATTTTGGTATATTTTTTCGAGAAAACATGGTCTTCGGGGAACGAAGATACAAAATATCAACTATTTTATTGGTCATCTAGCTGTCTCGCGGTTTTAACCGCGTTCCTGAGGAATCTCAAATTTTCCCGGGATAAAAAGTAACCTGTAAGTTATACCAGGATATGCTGTATCTATGTGCCAAGTTTCTTCCAAATCTGTACGATAGTTTGTGCCTGAAAGAGTAACAAACATCCATACATACAAACATTCGCATTTATAATATTAATAGGATACTCATTAGATAAAATGTATGTAATACTTTTTAGAGCATATGTAGAACTTGGAGAAGTGTTTATTTTAAAAAAAGCTACTATAGTTTTTAAAAAATTATCCGAGAGACTAAATTTATTTGTTGCATTGTACAAAAAGGTGCATAGTTCAAAATTTCGCCAAGATATTAGAAAATATATAACCTATCAACAACGAGACTCTTTACTATTCGATTATATATTTTATTTATGTACATTTTGTGTTTTATTACCTCGCAATATTTACCTTCTCGATAAGAATCACGGACAAAATGATTTACTCGAGCCACCCCACTATTGCTCGATGCTAACATGTTTTCGGGTGTCTTTTCACTCATTATTTCTATTATTATCTCTTGGCCCTGTTCGCGATCATGTTAGATAAAGAAATATAAACTTGAGACGAATGTCCCAAAAAAATGGAAAGAATTTTCCACTCGCCTAGCTGATCCCAAACTATGCAATGCTTGTATGGAAACCAGATAACTGATTGACAGGGCAGTTGGCTTGGTGGTTAACGACTCTGACTGCCAACCGAAGGTCGCGGTTTCGCTTCTCACCTAGGACAAACATTTGTGTGCATGAACATGTCAGTTATCTGGTTTCCATAGTACAAGCTCTGCTTAGTTTGGAACCAGATGGCCGTGTGTAAAAGAATGTCCCAGGATATTTATATTATTATACTACATATACTACAGTAGGTACTAATCGGTACTGTTGTACTTATACATACTCGATAATCATTTTAATAAGTATCCATGCTGATACTCCACTATCACTACATAGTATAAAACAAAGTCGCTTTCTCAGTCCCTATATCCCTATGTCCCTATGTATGCTTAAATCATTTTAAACCACGCAACGGATTTTGATGCGTTTTTTTTGACATCCCACGGGAACGCGGGTAAAACCGCGGGGGACAGCTAGTATATTATAAATGCAAAAGTATGTTTGTTTGTATGTTACTTTTTCACTACTAAACGGTTGATCGGATCGTAATGAAATTTGTCAAGGAGATAGATTAATCCTGAGGAAGGACATAGCCTCAAAATAATTGTGAAGCTGGTGAAATAGGGGTAGAAAGTTTGTAATCCGTAATTCCTCATGTTAGGGCTCGGAAAATTCATATTTATAAATATTGTATAACCAGACAAGCAGACATGTTCATTTACTCGAACTCGGAATCGAACGCACGACTTGTTGTTTGGCACTCGGGGTCTCTAATATGTATGAGATTTGGCATTGTTTTTACAACCCACCTCTTGCCTGCAGGGGACTTTTTAAAATAAACAGTGGCGCTCCCGCACTCTGGGAGTGCCGACACAAGTGAAAACTTGAACAATACATAAAAAAAAAGTTATTTTCGATTCGAAACCTTTCACTGTTTTTTTGTTTTACAATCATTTTCTTTATTACATCACAAGTTCAATTATTACTTGGTTTGGGTCACCCCTTTCAAGTTTTTGAAAAAACCTGTATTAGTAGAGGCCCTTTCGATTCATCCGATCCGACCATTTCGGTCAGAGGTCTTTAGATTTTTATTATTAAACTTGTAAACAAAGGTAAATATTAAGTTATAAATATGTAAATATTAAATGAAACAAACTTTAAATAAAATGCGCGAAAATGTTATCTTATGTGAAATGGTAGGGTGTGAAGTGCATGTGAAGTGTAGGATGTGTGAGTGAGGGGAGTGTATGTGTGTGTGTAATAGTGTGAGATGGTGAAGATGGTGTGTTTTTATGTGCAAAGCTATATTCTTAAATATTTATTTACATTTTTAAAGATGAATATCATTTTTATATCTATGTTGTACGTATCGTATACACAATATATATTTTGTATTATATATAGTCATATTATCAATGTATTTCAACCCAAACTCAACTCTCGTGTAAACGGGGCCTATATGTAGATATTTACATAGGGAGGTGTCGGCAACGCTAATGACGCGAGTTCAATTAAACATAGTTCCCATTTAAAAAAATACCCAACGCCTAAAGAAGTTTTCACTTCAAAACAAAACGAATTTAGAATACGTTTATTGACCAGGTGATTAGGGCGGTGCACGTAGTCATCGGTACAGTCATAAAGGTGGGCACTGACCGGTGTTACACGGCGTAATGTATTCGCAGCGAACATGTTACACCGTGAGCTAAAATCCGCTCGTTGCTCGCTGCGAGCACCTTGTTTCCCCGTTCTACTCGAACGCTCGCTGTGTAACACGTTACATTGCTCCTCGTAATACTGGTCAGTATCCACCTTTAGGATATTCATTAGTACCTTTAACCTAATGACGGTCCTACGTGTTGGGGGGTAATATTTTCCGCCGCTACCTTACAATTGGTAGCAATCAATCTACGTCTTAGACTCATAAACTTTAAGCCCTAACCACCAATTAAGGAATACGTTCTGTTCGTTTGCATTGTGTATTTAGGAAAATGACTTTGACCATTAGGTACCATGGTCAATATTTACCCCGGAACAAAGAGCTTATAAGATATTTACTGTTGCAGCTAAAAAAGGTTTTGTTAATTGTTTTTTGTTTAAAAGAGAAGTTAAGTTTTTTATGAAAATGAGACATAGTTTTGTTTTGTTGGAAAAACGCCAAATTAGATACAAAATGTTTAATACAGAAGACAAGACAAATTTGCTGATTTTTTTCAACAGCCATCTTATTACTTAGTTTTTAACCGACTTCCAGAAATGAGAGATTATTGAGTGTATGAAATGAAGGCAAAGAAACCAGTGCATTTTACCTTTTCCGAAATCATTTCGGATACCGATTTTCAAATTCCCGCATCTTGGCACTAGTAACGTTTAATAAGTTACACGTACTTATTTCATGTTCATAACTTAGTATTATTGAAGATATCAGTCCCCTTATTCAGCTTATACAAACTTAATCGGCGAGCCGCTTCACGGAGGCCTCGAAGAGCTTATCTCTCACGTGATTAGTAGTATTAACGAATGAGACAGAGCACGGAGGACGCGACGAAACATCCCAGAGTTAGTGTCATTTTCCTTACAGAATCGAGCCCCTGATAAACTTTAGCTAATTTGCGCTTGCTCATTGACTGACTTATAGATCATCAAAATAGAAGTATTAGATATTTCCCATATACCTAAAGAGCGATATAGAGACTTGGTATAGAGATTGGTTTTTTTACCCAGAAAAGAGAATTATTTTCAAAATTGGATCTGCCTCCACTTTATCCGTCTTTCACCTGATGAGCAACCATAGAGGGAACAGCTTACCTATTGGAGATGGAATAATGAAGCCTTTGCAAAAATTGTTCATTGTTATGGGCACTGTATTGTGGAACCCTAAAGAAATCAGCCAAACTTTTAGAACAAAAACATGGCGCCTTAGCAAATGTTGTTGAGCGAGATGAACATTTTCTGTTGACATATAATATCAAAGGTACACCAGACGTTGAACTGTAAGAGACTACATAAACTGTCACAGATATGGAAATGCCCCCATAGCAAAACTTGATGTGATACAAAATGGTATTAAATTGCTGTTACGTACGATATGAAGCATGACACGTTCACAAATTAATCATTAATAACACTGTAATCGATAGAGTACGCGGCAAAGCCGTTAAGGCCAGATTTTCCATCGCCTAATTGAAAGCACAAGAAATTTAAGCTGAAAAGAACAAAAGAAATACAGCATCTACTCGGACCACTCGTTCCAAACACAATTTTTTTAAAACTTAGAACAAAAAGAAGTGAAATCCTAAAGAAAGCACTCCTTAAAACGTGCCGAGTGTAAATAACCATTGCTGGGCCATAAAAATCGTGAGATAAAATAAAGAGCCAAGTTTAAGTTAACGAAAGAGAACGAGTGACTTGGCCGTCAAACATTTTGTATGATAAGTAAATCAAGATGGATATGGTCTAGCAATGGTAATATAGATTCTTGAGAATGGTAATCGGTTTTACATAATGTTATCTACGTTGGGTTTTTACGTGTTCTGGGGCTCCATTCTGTAAGGAAAATGACACTATCTCGTGGATGTTTCGTCACGGCCTCCGTTCTCTGTCTCTTTCGCTAACTACGCTATTACTACTAATCACGTGGGAGAAAAGCTCTCCGTATTTTTTTTTTGAATGGACGATGATGTTAGCCTCAGTTAGCTCTTACACCCTTACGCGGACAATAAGCTCTCCGGGGCCTCCGTGTAGCGACTCGCCAACGAAGTTTGTACCTATTAGCTGAATAAAAATGCAAAATGGTCAAAAAGGATTGAAATTATAAATTAAAAATTAAGTTATATCAAACTGTGATTTCATCAACAGTATGTTTATGTTTTTATGGTTGGAAACAAAGAGCTGAAGATCGAGCTCAGTGGCGTGCCATAGGTGAGGCCTATGTCCAGCAGTGGACGGAGATAGGCTGATGATGATGATGATGATGATGTTTATGTTTTCTACTTCATAAAAAATAATCTTATTTATTGAACAAAACTCCTGTAGGTTTGTAAGGGTGCACTCCCAAGCACCAACTCCAAAAATGCTTAGATAGGTAAATATGCAAGCAAAAAAAACTTTGAACACGACCATTTCAAACTCTTTTCTATAAAGAGCCTACCTAATAAACAAATTTTCTTTTTCATTTTCCAATTTCAGTTTTGAATATGAGTAATTTTTTTAAGCCGCTTCCCCCTTTCTAATATCAAATACCTTAATATTTCCAATCGCCTATCAACTGTTTCACACCTAATTCACTGTTTCCTTTTTAAATATGTATAAAGCAAAGTTGTTATAATTTCGCGATTGTTTACAGGTAACAATTACCAAGCACATTCACTGTCGTGGTCAAGGAGGGGAGACCGGCCATCTGGTGGCACCCTACATGCCAAGATATGGGTACCAGAGGACCCCAGGATCTTCAGCCCCACAAATGGCGTCGGCAAGGAAGGCCATAGATAGAAGTATTTCATTTATTGTTTAGTACGCTTTTATTAGTGTAATGATCTCATAGTTCAATAGGGAAAGATGTAGTAACTAGAAACTCCGTATAGGCACTGGCGGAGGCGTAGGTATTTATTATAAAACATATTATTTAACTGAATTATTTGTAATCAGTATTTATTTTAAGGTAGTACCATAGGTATAGGGAAAGTAATGAAGTATTAGAAATTGACGCACATATTATGTACCTACCTACGCTATATACTCATCGTGTACTTATGTACTTGTTTTTATTAAGTATAATAACATTGTTGCAATTGTAGTCAATTAATAAGCATTTGTAAGCTTGTAAGGGTTAATGACATTGTTGAAACTTCTTTACGTACATAATGAAGGTTTTTCTCAGTAAATTACTATTGCCTTGGCCACAGGAATTAACAAAATTATCTCGATCTGAACTCGGAACTTTGTAATGGTAATAAATTTCAATTGAACATTGTCAATTTCTAAATATTAAAAAAAAGGTGCTGATAGGTATACATTTAGGTATATAATTAATTATGTCGGTAGAATATTGTTATGCTAGTCTTTCAAGTCAATCAAAATGTTAGGTTATCGAAACGAAATGGTGGAAAACGGTGCAACGACTGGCGAGACTTCAGCACTGACATTTTAGTCATGGTTTTTTTCATTGGTGATGGCTGAGTCTTAATTCAACTACAATTGCTATCGACACCCCCCTGATTAACTGTAGTAAATAAAATGAAAAAATTGCCAAATAATTAAATATCTAGAGATCGTTGCATACAATTTTTATAAACAGTACGAAAGATTACGTGCGCGAATCGACGCATTTTATTTAATCGAACGGGCTTACCCACTGTAATTGACTTGCCCAGTGCGATGTCAAGTCTGATGGGAAACTACAATCCCGTGGGTATACGGTTAGGTACGTAGGCGGGTATATAGCACGGAAATATTAATAGTATATCACGCCTATTCGCACAAACCAAAACTGGTCCATTTTCGTAGATTCAAAATGTTTACACACTTTAGACGCAATTCAAATTCTGTTTATCACTAAGTATTTATGTACCACATTGTTTAGTCATTAATATTTATTATGATAGTACATGTATTGTAGTGTTAATAACTGAATAAAATATTGAAACAAGATTTTCATTTATTTGTGTATAATCGATTAGGATTTTCGTTAAGATTAAGTATTATTTATTTAATTTGGGTGAGTACTTTTCCCGATTTTGTTATAACATTCTCTACTAGTAATTCCTCCTTTTTAATTATGTAAACCTCGTACTTTCAAAATCAATGAGCTTACCGAAGCATGCCACTGCATTAGGCAGATGTTTTTGTTACCACGGGGCAGGCAACACTCCATCCTCCCACTTAGTGTTAGCCCAAGTTCTAACGATTGTTTACATAATTGTTTATGTGCTAATAAGTTTAACGACTGTATGCCCCTTGTAATTTAAGTCTGTGAAACTTCATATTCTCTACTTTAAGAATGTATACCTTTAACCCGCACTTAAAGGGAAAAATGTTATGTAATTTACATTAATCATGTAACTTATTTGCTGGACGAACGCGAAAATAACAGTGTATTACTAGCAAATAGCGCTGTAGTTAGCTACTTATTTTATGAAACAAAGACACCGCGTCGGTTTGCGTGGTTAATGGCATTTATGCAAAATTTCTACATTTAACTTTTTAATCGGATTTTGTTGCTGTTTTTGCTGTTCGTTTTTGTTTTAGGACATTGCTCTTCAGTAACATCCTGAACTGTTATCACCGCTATTGTTCCTACTTTTATGTACTAAAGGAGTTTAGCGCGAGCATACGAAAAGCATGTATCTAAACTACTTATAACAGATAATTTTGGGCACAGGTTATGAAGAATATTTGGGACGTAACATACCTATAATATACTGTTTATACATAGACTATATTCGCTGCTACTGTGGGTAGCGAATACCGAGTAGATACGCGGTATCTCAATATACGACAGTCTTTATTGGAGCTTAATATTTGATAGATCGGCGCGGAACATCGTATAAAGTGTCGGTTGATACCGCGGTATTTATCGTTACCCACGGCGGTATCGAATATCAAGTATATCTGAACAAGCTTTAATAAAACTGTAAAACAGTATGTTTATTAGGTATATGTGTACCTATATTTACGAAAGCTGATGGATCGCCCGATGCGGGAACAGAGTCTTTTTTGCCATTTAGTTCGGGCACGCTAATCTCAAAACGACTGAATAGGTTTCACATGACGCTTTCACGCTTAGGCCTTACAGCGTGGGGTACCATTCCCCTCGTTGTGGCATAGTATAACAAAAGTAAATAAGAAAAAACTTAAATTAGATATTTTTGAAATATTAGAAAAAATCTCGATGCAACTCTATCCTATAGATTTATTTATATAGAATAGATCGTTGAAAGAAATGGGAAAAGGTTAACGGCCTTTCTAAATCACTAAAAAGTATAAAAAAAGTCATTAGTAATAAATAAATAAACAGCCAAATAGACCGACGTCTATTTGGCTGTTTATTTATTTTAAAGTTACCCGATTTTGATCAGATTTTCACCATCATCCCAAGTGATGCTGAAATTCATTTAGGAGGTATATAATATTACGAATCTATTTGTATTATTAATGCGTGATTAGCGTAAGTAGTATTTTTATAAAAAAAACTGCCGTATTATAGTCTGAACCTCAAATAGAATAGGGGTACTTTTTGGTCCCTTAAAGTACACAAGGAAATATCTGAAGGTAAGTATGTGTAATAAGAAACAAAAAGATGGTGATTGACACTAATATACAAATCCCAAGCGAAGCTAAACTAAAATAGTTATGTACATCACTGAACTACACCTTTGGAGGAGGATATGTTGGAGTCACGCGAAAAAAAAATATTCACTAGGTATAGGTAACTAGCAACGCAAAGAATAAATGCGTTAGGAGCTTAATAATAGAGCAGGTAAATAACTTTTAGTAATAAAATAATGTTGAACGTTTTACGTCTGAATATTATGACACCTCTGTCGGTATACGATCAATATCATATAGTAGATAGGGATTGGCTACACTCGGTCGTTCCCACGCCTCCCTGCCTTCCCTAGGGGATAAGCTGTGAGGAAAAGTGCGCCCGGTGAGCAACTAACAGTAAAAGATTTTAGTCGAAGTTGAACGAATGTTTAGTTATTTTTGATAATTTGCCGACATATAAAATTCGGCAGTACCATACACATCGTAATTGTTTTTTTTTTTTTATATAGTTAAGTTGCTTTTTCTATGGTATAATTTTATTACGGAGCCGTTAATATTTTTTATCATCATCAATCATGGTATATTTCTTTCCAAAGTAAAAAAAAAAAATTCTATAGCGACAGTGAAGAATTCCTGTAAATACTGCCGTCGATTACCGTGCAGTATACTTTTACAGGTGAAGCATCAACAAAGTAAGTAATTAAGGTTTAAATTTTCCCATAAATCGTACAAATCGATTTTTTCTTAGTTTTAGTGTTAGAGACTACGTATATACAAAAAAAAAAAACAATTCAGTGTCATGTTGCAAAGAGGTGTAAGCTCAGCTTGCGTTGCTCAATTGAGTTCCAAGTTTGATCCGAAGCCTAGCAGACCACCATTCATTGTTATCATTAAAAGAAACTATAAATACAGATTATATTATAAAAAGGTTATCGACATAGGCGTCGCAAGTTTATGCTAAACTTAGCTAGGTTCATGCAGACCACCAGCTCGATATTCAGATGATTTAGTGTAGACGGCAGGAAAATTGTGGATGTGACTGGTATAGTACTGGAAAGAATGGCGACGGGAGGCAGGAGGCTATTGCCCAGTGGGTTGACGTGGGCAGACATGATGATAATAAAGCCTTTCTTGATAATTTAACGCTGAGATTATTTTGTTACTAATTGGTTAAATTACAGGCACATGAGACTTGACAACTTCACGACTCAGGTACGACAACGCATTGGCGATGGCCATCAGATGTACCGTCTGCCTGTTTGTACATCACGAACGAATGTGAACAAACATTGGCACACCAATACCAAAGGAGACCACGGGATTTTTAGTCCCGCGAATCATAAAATCCCATAAGAACGCCCCCCTACGTCCCCGGGTAATGAAAATTAAAGGCCTGAAAAAAAAATGAAAATGGGTATCGGCGTAAACTACGACAGACTTATATTAAGTCATGAAGTTTCAAGGGCGACATATGAACTTGAACTGACCTTTGAAGACTTTGTAATTGCGTCAAAGGTTTAAACCAAGGACAAACCTTGACTCGTAAATTGATAGTCTTCACTATAATCGTATGTATGATGACAGAATGACAGTAAATACAAGATGTAGCGCATCAAACCTATAATAAATGTTTCATTAGATCGTACGTCAGGTTTAAAATTTACTTATTATTATTCTGTATTGTTACAAATAGTAGTATTGTTTTATATTTTACATACGGGGCAGTTTGCTTGTGGTGAGATACTAGCTGGCACTTCATTTCGTGAGTTCGATCCCTATCCAGGACAAATTTGGTGTGACATTAACATGTCAGTTTTGTAGATGAGTTTTAAATATAGCTATCTATATTGAGGTGACTAAAAAGGTTTAAGCTGTAGTAGGTTATCTATGGTTTCCATAGATCGAATGGCAGCTCTCAGTCTGTTAGTAACTCAAACAACATAGGCTCTTTTATTTTTAATTAATATGTTCTATCATCTTTATTTAAAGACTGTTAAGGCAACACGATGGAGCCATAAACAATAAATTGGAATTGGAATGACTCTGTTAATATACTGCGCGTAAACACGCGCACAAACGTATTCTTTACGTGCTAATTAATATATATAAAACTAGATGTCCAGATAGGCGTCGTCCTGTCGAAATAAGTCCATACAAAAATGCAGGAATTCGCTCGCAGCGCCACCTGCCGGGTCCAATAGTGTATCTAAACCATTATCGAATCCACTGGAACACACACAAAAAATTTCATCAAAATCTATCCAGCGACAGAGGAGGACAGCGAGGAGTTATGTGACATACACACGTACAAGAATTATATATAAAGATAAGTAAATAAATCTTAATTTTTTTATACTACATGGGCCGACAAACACGGACGGTCCACCTGATGGTAAGTGGTCACCGCCGCCTATGGACATTTGCAACACTAGGTAGGGGCATTGCCAATGCGCAGTGCTGGATTTACACATTTGCCGCCCCAAAGCTAAAAAGTATTTGCCGCTCCTACTGACTTCTAAAACTAGATACACTGTTCACAATAAAGTTAATTTCTCTTTTTTGGTGAATTTACCACTTTTTGGGTAGATTTTTAAGCTAAGAAAAGAAAAGATTTGTTTTAACTGCACTACTTATAGGGTGTGGTGGGCTAAGGAAGATAGATAGGTAAGGCCCGATACTGCTAACCATGCACCTGTCAACGTCAAAATATCCAAAAGTTGGCAGTATTGGTTGGCAGCATTAAGTACGTCACATCAATATCTCCATTTGAATTAAATAATAGGTTGGGGATAAATTTCCTTCGCATTTTTTAAGAAAATTCAAAACATTTTTAATATAGTTTATTTACATTTAACTAAAGTATGTAGGTACCATTTTGTTCGATAACTTTTTGCCATCTTGTAGGTAGTGACATGATCCCATTGCTATAGAAATTTTGGGACTTCTGATCAAAATACTGCGACAAGTGGTTTTGACAGTCCTCTCGTGATGTTAACCTGACACTGCCTAACGCATTCTGAAGAGACCGAAACAGGTGGAAATCTGAAGGTGCAAGGTCAGGACTATACGGCGGATGCATTAATACCTCCCAGCCAAACTCTCTTAATTTTTGCTGAGTGGCTAAAGATGTGTGAGGTCTAGCGTTATCATGATGAAAAACCACACCCCTTCTGTTGAATAATTCCGGCCGCTTTCTCTCAACTTCTTGCTTTCATCTCATCAGTTGTTCGCAGTAGAGTTCAGAATCGATGGTCCTGCCGGTAACAGATCATAATGAATAATGCCCTCCCAATCCCACCACACACACAGCATCACCTTGTTGCGAGTTAACGCTTTGTTTCGCTACAGTCTGTGAAGCCTGACCGGCGTTTGACTACGACCTTTTTCGCACGTTCTTGTCGTACGTGATCCACTTTTCATCACCAGTTATCAGCTTCTTCAAAAATGGTTCGGTTTCATGACGTCGTAATAAAGAATCACAAATGAGTACAAGGTTCATTAGGTTTCTTTCAGTGAGCTCATGAGGTACCCAAATATCTAGCTTTTTTGTGTAACCAGTTTTTTTCAAATGCGCCAACTGTTTTGTGGTCAATTCCCAGTTCTTCAGCTACGTCGTAACTACTGATATGCCGTTCTTGCTCCACTTTTTCAAAAATGCCATCCATTTTATCCGTAATGGGGCGACCAGAGCGACGTGCATCTTTGACATCAAAATTTCCGGATTGAAAACGCTTAAACCAAATTTGTGCTACTCTCACAGACACTGCACTAGGTCCATAAACATCGCAATTTTTTTTCGCGGCTTGCGTTGCATTTTTACCTTTTTTGTAGTATAATTTTAAAATGAATCGAATTTCTTCATTAGATTCACTCATCTTGGCGGTACGAAAAACAAATGCAAATCACAAATTTTCCTAATTTGAATTTGGAATTATGTATACTTTAAAATTTAAACTTTCAATGATACCAAAACCAGCCAGATACAAATAGTATAGCCAAAGAGATTTTATTACAAGTATGTATGAATACATACTATAATGCGAAAAGACTTTTTCCCCAACCTAAAATTTTTTCAAATACGCTACTTTCTATTTTTTTTGCAGAGATTTGGAATCAGCAAAATCATCGATGATATCATCGTACGAAATCCTATTCATTAATTCCGACTCTATGGATAAAAGGGCTATAGAATTTAATTTTTCCTGGAATAAAGAGGATTTTAGATAATTTTTTACCCGCTTTATGCAAGAAAAGCTGCTCTCACCAGAACAATTGGTGGCTGGTATCCATAATGCCATTCGAAGAGCTATATCTAAGTTCAGGTAAACGTTCTCAAAATTTTAATTTCGCTACAACGTGGATAGACCTATTAAAGATGTTGAGTCCGGTTTATTCAAATTTTTTCTGACTTAATATATCATTGAAAATGTACACATTCCTGCACGAAGTCAGATTCAAAATCACTAATATAGGTTTTTTCCAAAACAGTAGCTTGTTCCTTAAGAGTCGCCGGGAATAAGGCACTCATTTTGGTTAGGAATGATTTTTTTTTAGTCAAAGCAGTTGTACGCCTCTTGTCGCTTTTCTAACTCTAATGCTAGTCTATCGATTAGTACTAGAAATATATTTACTCTGAAATTTTTACTCGATGTCATGTCAGTGACTTCGTCATATCTTTTTTTTCTTTTAGACTGTCTTTCCCGGTTTCCTTTGTGTAGTATTCGGACACGCTTAACTTCTTCGCCTGTTCTTCGTAAAAATTAAAATTCTCTCTTTCTGTGAAGAAAAACTTAGAAAGTGAATCATAAAGTCACGTAACGGTAATCTAATCGACAACGGACGACTGGATTTCAATGTTCACTTTGTTTATTATCTGTAAAAAAAAACATTCCACAGTAAATGTCGTTTCAAGTTTTCCAAATTCAAAAGTATTCCTCCTGCTTCGCGTCGCGTTACAGGTTTTTCGGAACTATCATCCTTGATTGATCCTAAGGTTTGGAGAACTTCGTTCCAAGGATCTGGTAGGCATTGACACGCTTCTTCTCTAGCCGATAAAACGTGCCAGACTACCTTTTCCGATTGCATTGTCTAGTTTTTCCGAGCGTTGTGTCGAGCTTACAAAAAAAATGAAAATTTTCTGGTAGCGTCATGAAAAATCGATAAGCTTCAGGACACGATTCAGCAGCCGGAATGGGCAGCACAAGGCACCTAAAATGCGAAATGTGTTGAATCGATAATTTTGGAGAAATATTTGGCCTTTTTTATCTTGTTTACAATCTGTTTTAAGACATTTTGGCAATAGCTGGTACTACCAAATCGTTCAATATGACTAGCCAAAAAAGGATCGAATAACTTATTAGTGACAGTTAAGTAGATAGGTATGTACCTATATTAAGGACCTAACGGACACGAAGAAGGTCTAAGCGGCAGCGACAGACCCTACCGAGGCGGCACGAGTAGGGAAGCGTCTGCTGCCGCCGCCCCGCCGCCGCCGCAGCTCCACCTCGTGTCCGCAGCCTTACTTCTTTTCTGTACAAAATATTTTTTGGGCCAATTTTGCCGCCCTAAGCTTCAGCTTTTTCTGCTTCTATGGTAAATCCGGCACTGCCCTGAGACTTGAAGTTGTTAAGTCTCATGTGCCTGTAATTTTCCCAAGATTGTTATAGGCTATGAGGCGGGTGGAATAGCTAGTATATAATATAGTAAATTGTAATACCTACTTACGTATTTTTATCCTTAATAAACGTTTTTCATTTTGTATTTCTTTTCACGTTCGATCTAAAATAATGACCCGTCATGCTACAGCCGGAGACATGGACAACAAGCTGAAGTCAATCTGCAGGAACTTGGACCTCTGTGACCGGCTCAGGAAGTGAGGATGGAATCCAAAATGTGTTTAACTAAACTGTGCAAATGGTTAAGTGAGAAGTGTTTCTATAGACTCAATGAATTTATTTTATTAGTAATTAACATCATGGTTTCTGGTATTATTTTTGATTATTTTGACATGCTGAGTTTTTACTGTATAATTCTAATTACATTTTATTCAAAACTATTATACAACGTGCTACAAAATACCCCATAAAAATATAATTAATTATCAAAGCCAACAACCCTAGTAAGCTGTCATGTCAGGGAACCGATTAATTAACAGAAAGGTCTAGGTTCCAATTTTACCTAATAATTGTCAATTTAATAGTTTTTCTATTTTTCATTCATAATAATCTTTTTGAAGTAAAATTTCTTTAGGCGCGACTAGGGAGTAACTCAGATTCTTTTTCTGACGGAAGTAACGTTCTCAAAAATAATGTATAGTTTATTTATGGGAGTAGTCTTACTATGCTTTGTGCATGTATAATATGTATATAATTTTCAGTCTTATATTATAATAATAGTTATTGCATTAGTTCATTTTAGTTTATATTCTGTTACTTAAAAGTAATTATATTGACATTTTAATTGTTTTCTTCTGACGTCCGTTTTTTCTCATCAAATACTCTAATGGCTATAGAAGGCAAACTTAAAATAAGGATCTAATCCACGTGTAGCTAGGCTATATACATATATGTATTGGTAACACTGCGAATATACAACTGCAGTATAGTTACATTATGCATTGTTTACATGAATAACGTGCAGTTGGCCGAAAATATTAAAACCTCACATTTTGTAATAAATAATTTATTAATAAATTTTCTGACGATTGCGACATACTATAATATTCAATAACAAGGTTATATTGACATGTACTGATCTAACCTTAAATGAAATGGCGGAGTCCCAGGAACCTTTTACTCTTTCTTGAATAAATAAAATTTTGATCTATCCATGAATATTTTTCGACTTCAATCAACAACGCGTTTTGGTACAACGATAAATGCTGTATTTTCAAGAAAAGTAGCAAATTTAGAAAGTAAAATTTACGTTTCACATTATAGTTACTACAAACCTATAATTTCATACATAAAAAATATTATGACATTCAAGTAGGTATCTATTTCGAGTGAATAATATTAATATAACATTTGAATAGTCTTTGTAAAGCACATGAATAATAAATATAATTAAATTATAATATGATTAATCTTTTAATTTCATTAAGTTTTACTTCAATCGCGCGTAAAGGTTACACGCACACACTTTTTTTTTTGGGGTATGTTATACAGCGTTACTACTTAAATATTGTGAATGGACTCTTTATAAGGCCCCATTTAACCTCCTTTCGGATTTACGGGTAGTATTGTAAAATTATATCTGTACTGACTTAGAATTAATATGAATCCTAATGATGTATTTGCATGACTACAGTATCGAAGGCGAAACATGTAGTTCTCAAACGTTTAATTAACCGTCGACACGATAATGTGTCTTGTTACTGCCTAGATACACTGGCACCCTCCCACATCTCAAGCACGCGTCACGGGGTAGGAGCAGCTGCGGAAAATGCACAGATCCTCAAGCGTCGCAAATACTCATGTCTATCGGATGACTATGAATTTGCGGCGCTTGCGGTAGAAACCATGGGCCCATGGTCATCTGACACAAAATGTGCCATTGAGGATATAGGCAAGCGTTTGATCTTAGCCTCTGGGGACTTGAGAGCCAGGGACTTTTTTGCCCAGAGACTAAGCTTAACCATCCAAAGGGGCACGCCGCTAGTATCATGGGTACCATGGAGCATTTAGAGGACCTTTTATTTTTCGGAAAATTTTCGGTTTTGTTTTATTAGAGTACATAATATAGTAACTAATGTAATTTTAAGTGCTTTTGTATTTTTCTATGTATATATTTGTTTATGTTAATATGTATAGTGTTCCAAATTAATTACTTTATGTCTTAGTAATAAATAAACATACAAAATATATAAATTATAGATGTGTTTTCCGCACTCAGAAATAGCATAAAAAATGTTGGTAATTGACCTTATTACAATTATTCGCGTTCAATCTTAACGGATCTAACGAAACAACAGATACACCGTAACGTTGCAATTATTTTCTTTCCTTTTCTTCTCGCGTTTACGAGTACATAACTTATTATATTATCATACTTATTACTGTAATATCTGTTCCCCGCGGTTTCACCCCCGTTCCCGTGGGTTGTTACATTATTTTGTTCTTTCTACCACCAATAGTTGTAGCAGAGCACGCCATTAAAAAAATGTTTAGGTAATTTTTTACACCTCACATTATTAGTTTTAGTAAGGACCCCTATTTTTTTTTTTGAAAATAAAATATAGCCTATGTCACCCACCCGGCGATAGTTTAGCTTCCCAACGGATATTTTTTTTTTTCAAATCGGTCCAGTACTTTCTGAGCCTATTCAATGCAAACAAACAAACACTCAAATCTTTCCTCTTAAGCTGTCCCCCGCGGTTTTACCCGCGTTCCCGTGGGATGTCACATGTATACATAGAAACCTACCTCTTCAATCACTCTATCTATTAAAAAAAACGCATCAAAATCCGTTGCGTAGTTTTAAAGATTTAAGCATACATAGGGATATAGGGACAGAGAAAGCGACTTTGTTTTATATTGTGTAGTGATTTTATAGCGGTGGCATTTATATATTTTTAAAATGAAAAAATACTTATTGTGACATAACTATAATAGTTAGACATATACTGTCGCGATATTTTTTGTAGATAATTATATTTTGCAAAGACGTAGTACATTATTTTGTTCTATAATCAATAGTTTTCGCAGCGCACGCGATGTAAGAAAGCTTTTTGGTTATTTTTTCACACCTTGGGTTACATTATTGGAGTTTTAGTATGGATCCCTAACTTTTTGAAAAAGAAATATAGCCTATGTTCACCGGAGATAGTGTAACTTCCCAACAGTGAAATAATTTTTCAAATCGGTCTCGTAGTTTCAGAGCCTATTCAATGCAAACAAACAAACAAAATAAAAACAATCAAATCTTTCCACTTTATACTAGTAAAGTTGGATACCAGGAACCATCGAGACGGAGGATTGACGACGTTAATACGGAACAAAAAAAAGCACTATATTCCTATACTATATAACTATAGGCAAATTTCGCCGCCTGAGAAAATTTGCCGCGAGTGCCCCTAGTGCAAATCCCGTGCTATTTTTTTGTTCCGTTTTAACGTCGTCCATCCTACGTCTCGGTGGTTCCCGGTATCCGTGTATTCTTTTATGATCTGAAATCGGAAATTTATTGATTTTCTTCCGGTTTTCAGGAATCTGGTTTCCATCAGATCGGGACGTTTTGTAGTATTAGGAACCCACGGAACAAGGAGATTGAAACGAACGCAGATTGTCGCCAAACTCATACAAATAAGCGAATGATGTTGCAGAAACCGACACCGGCACACTAATAAAGCATCATTTGATTAGTCGTTTTATATTACTCAAAACTAGCCTCCTCCCATAGGTCGTACAATCCTATTCCGAACTTCCTAACTATAATAATATTATAAATTCGAAAGAAACTTTGGCTGTCTGCCTGTCTGTCTGTCTCAGTTTCACGCCTTTCAAATTAAATTTGGTATACAAATAGTCCAGAGCCTGACGATAAAATTAACACTCAGCGCCATCTAGTATCAGTATACTGATACGGAGACAGCAAGCACATTGTTTTGTACCACGTATTCTATAATCCTTATTATTTTGTGTTCAGATATATAGATGGCGCCACTGAGAAAAACACGCTTCGCAGTAGGAACATTGTATAGGATAATAATAGTAGAATCGCATAGGTATAATAATCTAGTACCTGGATGACCGAGCTTTGCTCGGTATTTTTTTTTTGTTAATTGTTTTTTTAGAAATTATATTTAAATACGAATTACATACTGATAAAATATGAATAATATTTTTCCATCTTACTGACATAATAATAAAAGAATATGAACTGGTTATTTAAATAAAAAATCACGAATGCAATTAGTTTAATATTTTATTAGAAACAAATACTTAATTTTCTACAGTTTATCAATAAATTAATACGCCTTCTTTTTGATATATGTAAAATTCTACGTGATCATTTGTCTTTTATTTTATTTTTTGTAGTTCAGTTGCACAAAGTCTTTATAAAATGTAAGGGAAAAGATTTCTGCAATTTGTGACTTTTTGATTACTCTAACGTTGGTAGGTCCCATAGAAGCTTTTGATCAGTATTAGAAACGGGATCGATTGGCATAAAAAATATGTTTGTGTAAAATGCCTATTTTCATACTAACTGTATTTTTGAAAATCTGTGAATGGGGATCAAAATTCCATAAAAATTATGGATAGTCTTCTAAGACTATTTTCGTGTAGCTCCGACGGATAAGGTACTTCCCCTTACTGCCCCGCTGAAAGTTTCCATCCTGTATACTTTTTATATATATTTTCATCACTATTTTAATTCTGAAATCGGGGTCTTAATCTAATACTTTCTTCCATACAATATTGCGAGTATGTCGAGGATTTTCATTTGGAAGATAGACTTTTACGTAGTTGGTCGCTTAAGTCCACTTAACATGCCATGCATGAAGACCGGACTTGACGTTAAATCAACCCCAACAGATTCGAAAGTTTGTCCTTGAGATTTGTGGACAGTCAAGACTGTTTGCCATGGCAAATGCCGATCTAACGGGAGATTGGTGACGCTGTATGGTGCATCTCAGTTGTCCTTTTGATGAGTCAAGAGTTATTCTTGGTATATGTACCTCTTTGCCGGATGGTTCACCAGTAACATTTTTTGCCTTTATTATATGATTGCACAGACTTGTTACCATGAGTCTTACACCATTGCGTAGTCCTTCTGATACGTCTAAATTACGCAACAACATTATTAACGATTTTTTTATCAATTTTAGTTCGTGTGGTGGCAAGTCTGAAATGTTGAAACTGCTCCTTCAGGTTGATCTTTCATTGAGTCATGGTTATAGTAGATTTTTTACTCTCCGGGATGTTTGGCAACTACATCATGATTAATTTTTTCGACATCTTTGTTAAGAGATCCGAGTATTGCTCTGTCTTTCATCCCCTCATAATTTCCATTGGCTAAGCAGTTACCAAATACTTTTTCAATAAGACTGACTTGAAATGTTATTCTGTGGCAATTCAATTTCTTCCATAGTATTTAGAGTCAGTTCGCCGTTGCCTAATTTTAGTAAATAATCAGCAAATTCTCGTTGCTCTATATCAACGCGCAAATTTTCTTCTAGTTTTAAAGTTTTAATAATGGAGCATAAGGAGCATCGCTTGATAGAAAGATCTAATAATTCAGTTTTATTCGCGCGTGGCTGTACAGGCAGACATTGGCGAAAATCTCCTCCTAGAACTACTGCTTTTCCACCGAAAGTGAGATCCGAATTTCAAATGGATCGTAAAAGTTGATCAATATTCTGCAAACCATATTTTGGAAGCATCGGAGCTTCATCCATAAGAAAAATATCTATTTCTGCTAATTGTCTCGCTTTAGAAGAGTTAGGTTTAATATTTGAGACTGAATCTGGTGTCAGTGGTACTTTTAGTCCAAAAGTTCTATGAGAAGTACGTCCATTAGGCAATAATATGGAGGCAATACCGGTAGTAATTCCAGAATTAAGTGGTTAACTCTTTCATTAACGGCTTCTTCAGGGTCTAAAAAGTATAGTTGCCCGTACAGTGGTCGTAATTTTGTGTCAGGTGAGCTGTCATATTCATTTTATGATAAACTTGTCCGCAAACTATGAAACTATAAATACCATGGCTATTTATTGTTCTGTCACATTGAATGATGCTTGAGCAAAAGATGCGTTTATCTTGCTTATTTTTTAAAGAAAGTCTTCCGAATATGGGTGACGGTTTAAAAAGAGACTTACTAATTCATTTGAAAATGTTGGTTGCTCCATTAAAATTCCTCCATGTAAACAACAGTCGCCAAAAGAATTTCGATTTATACGATTAGAAACGCGTTACTCGGGGAAATGCAATGCACCACAATGGATACACAAAATTTCAAATGGTCGTAAGGGGTGATATTGCACAGCTGCAGTAACGACACATTCATAAGTCGGTAAATAATTATTAAGTTCTAAAGCCCTACGACGTCTTCCGTCTCGACGTCTTTGTTCTTCTAATCGGCATTCTCGTTTTTCTTTATTTTCGTTAGCTACACGTCGTGCCGTACGCTGCCGCAAATCTCGCAGACGTTGCTCTCGTTGTCCGTCATTTTCATTAGCTACTTACACGTTCTGCCGCACGCTGCCGCAAATCTCGCAGACGTTGCTCTCGTTGTCCGTCATTTTCATTAGCTACTTACACGTTCTGCCGCACGCTGCCGCAAATCTTGCCGACGTTGCTCTCGTTGTTCATCATTTTCATTAGCTACTTACACGTTCTGCCGTACGCTGCCGCAAATCTCGCAGACGTTGCTCTCGTTGTCCGTCATTTTCATTAGCTACTTACACGTTCTGCCGCACGCTGCCGCAAATCTTGCCGACGTTGCTCTCGTTGTTCGTCATTTTCAGCGGCCACACGTTGTGACGCACGCTTTCTTGAAACATCTAAATCATAAGACCTTTCTGCTCGTATAAATGGTAGTCAAGTTTTACAAGCATCTTCTCACTTCAAAACTTATTGAACAACCTACTATAGTTTATTTACGGGAGTAGTCTACTATGCTTTGTCCATGTATAATATGTATGTATATAATTTTCATATCTTATTTCCAGTCTTATATTATAATAATAGTTATTGCATTAGCTCATTGTAGTTTATATTCTGTTACTTAAAAGTAATTATATTGACATTTTAATTGTTTTCTTCTGACGTCCGTTTTTTCTCATCAAATACTCTAATGGAAGGCATACTTAAAATAAGGATCTAATCCACGTGTTTAGTAAGTAGCAAATTTAGAGCACATGAATAATAAATATAATTAATCCTTAAATTTTATTAAGTTTTACTTCAATCGCGCGTAAAGGTTACACTCACACACTTTTTTTTTTCAGGTTATGTTTAAGTCGATTATCGATAAAGTTGATTATTGGCTTAGTGTTGCTTAACAACGCCATCTACTGGAGTAGCTTTAATGTTGTTGTGTCGTTAAAACAGTTAATGACAGGAAGTCATTTTTTTTTCAGGTTATGTTTATGTCAATATCGATAAAGTTGATCATTGAAAACACGGATAAAACGACATTTTCTGAAAATAAATACTAGCTAGATCGATTTATCGCCCCCGAAAACCCCTGCATACAAAATTTCATGAATACCGTTGGAGCAGTTTCCGAGATCCTAATTATATATATACGAGTATGTTTATATATATACAAGAATTGCTCGTTTAAAGTATTAGATAGATATATATACAAGGAAAATAGGGTTCTTTTGACGCACCATCTCCTTAAAACTACTGAACATATCAGGACTGCTACCACTCGACGCGGAATTTTATAAAATCTTATATGATATTGATAAACGCGGGTGAAGCCGCTAGGGACAGCTAGTAGACTATATAATTCGATTCAGTCGCCAAATTGAAAAAGAAAGTGAACCTTACGAGAATGAGGTATTCTTACTGTTCAAACACTACACTTTAAAAGAAACTGAGAAATAACTACATTTACGTAAAACATTATTTTTAGACCACGTAGCGTTAAATTAATAGGCGACCATCAAAAATGCTTGTAAGATTAGAACAAGTTAATCAGCAATATTTATTTGGTCCACTTAGTATTCAATTCCGAGATGGTGTAGGGATTATAAAACTTATAGGTAGGTACTATATTAAGGGCAATTAAATAAAAACTAACCACATAATTTCAAAACAAAATTTATTGAGAAAATTATACATAATATTATTGTGATTATCATAGATCACAACACACTCGATACAAATTTTAATATTATAATTGTTTGGACGTCTTACCGACTAATTACTAGAATATTCTGAAATACATATGTAGCAATGACGTGTTAATCTAATTCCTAAAACTCGGACCTTTAAAGAATCCTTGTCTATAATATCCCTTAACCATGTTTCTAATCCTAATGAGTAGCACAATTTATTATCAAAATTATTGAAATCGTAATATTCATGATCAAGAAAGTTTTGTTTCTGGGCAACCATGCTGACGAGGCACTGGGCTGTGGGTACGTTTGTAGCAACGGCTATGGCCCAGTCAGGGTCTCACAGCCGTTACAACGATATCACAGAAGTCTCAGGCGGAGCTATATACTTTTGATGGACTGATTCTCATAATTTGAACATGAAACAACTACGCAAAGGAGGGAATACTTCTGGCCTGCAGTGGAACGTACATTAGGCTCATAATTATTATAGATAATAATACAGCAAGTAACAGTATGGTGTCACAAAATATTAAATGATACGTATAACAGTGAATTGACCTTTTAAATCAAGCGCCTGTAAAAACACTGAATTTACAAACATAACATTATTTTGCCATTTCAAATTAAGACATCAAGTATATTAATTGACTGGTAACGGTCGCGGACAACAGTATTTAAAAAAAAAATCAAAAGATTATTATGTTCGTTCTTAACTCTTTTTCGTTTTCGGGTCCACACCACTAAAGCTAAGCTATTATATCCTCAAAATATGTTGTTCCACCTTCTGTTACACGTGAAATAATTATTGAACTAATTGATTACAGTTTTCTTAAAACTAATGATAAGCAAAGTACACAGATCTTGCTAAATCGTATATAGCTACTACTATCAAAAATACTACACAATATGCCACTGTTTGGATACGTATTAGCCTTGATATCGATACGTTCATAAACAGCTGCATAATCTGTAGGTATTGTGATCTTTTAGAGTGGTTACAAAATACAAAAATATTACCATCATATGAGATAATTATTTGAAGGTTAATTAGGAAAGTTCTCACATTTTAGCGTTAATTGAAAAAAGAAGTTTCTTAAGAAAAATAGTTATAGTGTAGATATTTATCCTGAGACATTTTCTTTATATGCTGATTTTAACTAAGTAAAGAATAAATATGAAGTTACATAACTGCCTTATGCCTTCACAAACACAAATTAACATCGCTGTTAAAAAGAAATAACTTAGAAAGAGTTATAAAAAGGAAGTCCGATAAATTGTTTACCTTAACTTCAAACAATAAATTGACGTAGTACTTTATTACCTTACTTTTTGTTTATTTCACAACAATAAACTTAGAAAGCGGTGAATTCGTAAAAGTTGCTTGCTATTGTAAATCTCAAAACATTTACACAATAATTTCTTAGTCAGGAATCTACCATTCCCGTGATTTAAACCAGAAATTGTATACGTAAGATTTGATGATAAAAATATATTTTACATACTCACATTGTACATGTTACATGTACACTTTAGGTGGTAGTGCCAAGCTGTTTACAGCATGAATGGGCCGGCACGACCGGGGTAGTACCACCCTCCCACAGAAAACCGTCGTCAAATATCAGTATGTTCTGTACTGATGTGTTTCGTTCAGTGAGTGGGAGAGCCGGAGGCCCAACCATACCCTCTATATCCTCTCGTCATTTCCCATATGGGAAGGGAAGAGAGGATGTGGAGGATAAGCTGAGGGGGAGGTTATCGCAGCATACGTGGGACCAGTAGTGTATCTGTGGAGTCATTGTGGGGGTAGTGTGGGTCGACCCGCCGGCCAGGGAGACCTGTAGAAACGGTGGTGCCGCTGGCCGCCCGCGGCATAGTACAGGGGCCCAACTGGGACTAACCATCTTGGAAGGCTGCCCCACCAGGTCGCGCATAATCTCGAAGTGGCTCGTCGTGCCGGTTGGTGACCGGACGGTGGGACCCGGCGACCATTTCCGGGAGGGTACGGGAGCCCTTCCGTCCGGCGGGTCGACCACCCCTACACCTCACAGTATAGTGACAATACAATACTCTGCGCTTTGTCACGCGCTGCTGCGGTGACTGCCTCCTCTTTTTCACGCCCCCTTTTATTAAAATATGGCAGCTTCAAAAAATGGTTCCGGTCATACAGCGGCGTCATCGTTCCCCACCAACTCGCTTTTTGAGGTGGAGTCCGCTAACATCCGCGGACTCCATTCAAACCTCAACGCCGTCCACCACCATCTCGAGACGGCCCGACCGGCCATGCTTTTCTTGACCGAGACTCAAATACGCCGTCCTGACGACACGACCTATCTGCATTATCCCGGTTATGCACTAGAAGAAAACTTCCACGCAAAAGCCGGGGTATGCTTGTTCGTCAGGGCGGATATTTGCTGTCGACGTCTACGCTGCCTGGAGGACCCTTCCTTTTCTATTCTATGGGTACACTTAAGTCTGGGTTCATCGGCCCGGATTTACGTGTGCCTTTACCGTTCCCATACCGGAGATGCAGAGACAACTCGACTGTTTGACTACCTGAGTCAGGCAGCAGATAATGCGCAGGAGCAGTTTCCGACCGCCGAGTTGGTCTTTTTGGGAGATTTCAATGCCCACCATGAGACCTGGCTGGGCTCTTCCAGAACGGATCACGCGGGACGAGCTGCTCACGCATTCGCTCTCACGCACGACCTTACTCAACTGGTACTCCAGCCCACCAGGATACCAGACATATCGGATCAAGCGCCCTCGTTGTTAGACCTTGTACTGACGAGTAACCCGGCCCAGTACAGTGTGACGGTACAAGCCCCTTTGGGTTCCTCCGACCACTGTCTGGTTCGCACTACAGTGCCATTCGCTTCACCTCCACAATCAGTGAAGGCAAGGCGTCGCTTGTGGCACTACTCGTCAGCCGATTGGGATGGCCTGCGAGACTATTATGCGTCCATCCCGTGGCCTCAACGCTGCTTTGGTGGGAGGGATGTGTCGGAGAGTGCATCTGCTGTTGCTGGGGAAATCTTGTTGGGTATGGAATATTATATTCCATCCACTGACGTCACCAGCAGCAGCAGGGTACGGCCTTGGTTCGATCGCGAGTGCGCCGCTGCTGTTAATCAAAAACAGTCGGCTTACCGCGCTTGGATCAGGGCTCGGTCCCGTCGCGATCCGAATGTCCATCTCATCAAGGCAGCCTATAATAGAGCCACCAGGGCCTGCAAGAGGGCATACATCAGAGCGGATGCCCAGCGCATTGCACGGTTTGGTCAAGAACTTTTGTCGCACCCCACGGGCAGCCGGGGATACTGGCGATTGGCCAAAGCCGTGCAATCTAATTTCTGCCAGCCTTCATTGCCGCCGTTGCGATGCCCTGATGGATCACTCGCCCATGGGCCGCAAGAGAAAGCTGACCTGCTTGTCAATCTCTTTGCGGCTAACTCCCGAATCGATGATCGTAGTGCGCAACCGCCTTCGATTTCTTACTCCGGCCAGTCCATGCCTGATGTCAAAATCAGGCAATGCGATGTACGCGCGACACTGCGATCTCTCGATGTCCGGAAAGCCAGTGGACCTGACGGAATTCCAGCGGTTGTGCTTAGGAAATGCGCAGCCGAGTTGTCTCCAATGCTAACACGCCTGTATCGCCTATCTTATGCCTCAGGCATAGTGCCGCAGGCTTGGAGAGAGGCGAACGTGCAACCGATTCCCAAAAAAGGGGATCGTTCTGATCCAGGCAATTATCGACCCATTGCTATCACCCCTATCCTCTGCAAGGTGTTTGAGCGAATAATAAACAACCAACTCGTTCGCTACCTAGAAGATCACTCCCTCATCAGCGATCGTCAATATGGCTTCAGACCGAAACGGTCTACGGGTGATCTTCTAGCGTATGTCACTCACCTCTGGGGTGAGGCGATGGACAGGCATGGGGAGTCGTTGGCTATTAGTCTCGACATCTCCAAAGCCTTCGATAGAGTCTGGCATCGTGCGCTTCTTTCCAAGCTTCCAGCCTACGGCTTGCCACCTCGACTGTGCAACTGGGTTGCCAGCTTCCTGCATGAGCGCCGTATTCGAGTTCTCTGTGACGGTCACTCATCTATGTTTCTCGAGGTGAATGCTGGTGTGCCTCAGGGGTCCGTATTATCGCCCACGCTTTTTCTTCTGCATATCAATGATATGCTCACTTTTGGGAGCATTCATTGCTATGCAGATGACAGCACTGTACATGGGCGATATCTCGGACACCCTGCGGCTAAGCAAGCCGATACTGAGGAGGATAGGCGAACACTTGTTGCTGAGCTTGATCGGGTTCTGAATTGCATCTCGCGTTGGGGTGATGTGAACCTGGTCGAGTTCAACGCCAAGAAAACACAGGTGTGTGCATTTTCAGCTAAATTATCTCCATTCCTTCCCTATCCCTCTCTTCTGGACACTCCACTACCGATTCAAGACAGCCTCAATATCCTAGGTATGGACATACGCCGCAATCTCAACCAGAAAAACTACATTGAGGGTGTCATCAAATCCGCATCCCGGAAACTCGGAGTCATGAACAGGGTGAGGAGGTTTTTCGCGCCGGAGCAGTTGTGTCTGTTATATAAAACTCAGGTTCGCTCCTGCGTGGAATACTGCTCTCACCTTTGGAATGGCTCCGCCCAGTACTTATTGGACGCCCTCGATAGGTTGCAGCGGCGTGCTGTCCGTATCATTGGGGATCCTGAGGCCACAAAGACTCTTGAGTCACTGCAATTACGCAGAGACGTGGCCTCATTGGCTGTCTTCTACCGCATTTATCACGGTGAGTGCTCCGAAGAGCTATTTCAACTAATCCCATCCTCTCCTTTCCTATCCCGAACGACACGTGCTGGGTTAAGGTGCCACTCTTACACGGTGGAACAGATTCCGTCACGCACCAAACGGTTCGGCGCCTCTTATCTCTGCCGTACCATTAAGACGTGGAACTCGCTACCAGCCCACGTGTTTCCCTTCTCTTATGATCCTGGGTCCTTTAAGCGGGGCGTGAAAAAGCTTCTCACAAGGCCGTCAAGGTGAGGGCCATCATGCCACAATGCTACGCTGGCTACTGGGATGATGGCCATCACTAGGGGACTTCATTGACTGCTTACCATCAGGCAGCATGGAGTCAATTTGGGCGGTAGCAATAAAAAAAAAAAAAAAAAAAAAAAAAAAAATGTAATTATAACGTATTCTTAAAAAAATACATTATACAGAAATTGATTTTGTACACAAACATGGTATATATCGCACCCTCAGAACGATAGGCTTAACTCAAAAAATCACTTTGGGCACATCTCTGATTGGGTCACTTTTGCACTGAGCGGGGAGGGTGGGTCCCGGTATTAAAGAGACTGAAGTATCGGTATGCTTATTCTATCATTAAATTGACTATGTTTTACTATTCATCGGATAGAGCGTACTTTGTTTAGTCTCTCTATGATCGTAACCCCATTTCGCAAAATTTTTAGTTAAGCCCTTATCGTACTAAGGGTGCGATAAGTACTACCCATAATAAAAGAACTAATATACTAAAATATAAATTAAATCAAACGTAGGTTAGTTTTTAAAACTAATCACAGCTTTATATGTAGTATGGTTATTAAATGTTGTACACAGGGCGTCAATATTAACAGCCGTATTTTAATATAATAAATTATGTTCTTAAAATATTTGTGACTAGTTTCCGAAACCATTCGAAACTATTTAAACATCAGATTCGATCAATATATCAAGACATGTGCATTGAATGCGAGAAGGTACCGATGAGAAAAGGAAAACATAAAGGATGAGTTTACTAAGGAAGTTAACAATAAACCAAGACGATTTCACACTTAGGATACTTTGAGCAATTTATCATGAATGCTACTGGTGCATTGAAGTGCTCAAGTCTTGATAATTTGACTGGATTCAATTGGGTATTGTAAAGGTTTTCATGAGCTTACAAAGTAAGTCAATTCACACATAGGTGTATAGAACGGCCTGCAGATTGTCAATTACGTCTAATTTATAACATCGTCATGTGTATGCATTTGTTAGTACTATGTATACGTTTGGAGCCGACAATTGAGGCAAGGGTTATATAAACGGTTTGTTGCCAATGACTTCAAATGAAACGATACAAAGTAAGTCTAATCAATTAGGCCATAACAGACACTTATGAATCCGACAGCTCGGTACGAATTGGCTATTATGAATAAAAAATTAAAATTATATAACATAATATTTGCCGATAATGATAACTATGCCTATAACTAAATAAGAAATTACATGATTGTTCAAAGCGGCCTGTAATTATATTCCAGGCTTTTACGTTCAACGGTCAGCACCTTAATAAATATATCAAAATTATTTTTACGTAAGTGCAAGGACGTAGCCAGAAAAAATAAAATGGTTGGTTCACGCACGATAGTCGGATTTGGTAACTATGGACATTGAAGATATTATTATTAGGCTACATTATGGCTTGTTTTAATGGAATTGTGGATTATCGCGTGCAGTTCTAGTTATATAAAGCACATGGAGTCAAACTTGTATGGATGTACTGACCTTGTAGTTTTTTAATTAGTGTTTAGGACACGAGATACAATATTGTTGTATGAATGTTCTTTTAATTTTTTGAAAGGTTGACACTAAACCAGAACCGCTGTGGCTACGACCGGCCTTTAGTAAAAGTAACAACCACTAGCTTAAAAAGAAAAGCCCCGATCGAACATTCGTTACAATCTAGTAGTGTTAGTTACATACATTTTTTTTATTTAATGTGCGCGGCATTTTTGTAATTCCTTCGCTACAAATGTACACTCTGAGGGATGAGAATCCGACAAATACCCTTCGTACTTCCGTTCAAGATTTTGTGCGCTTCGGCCATTGTCGTCAGGTCGTTCGTCCGATAATACTAATTAATGTTTACTAGGTATTCATTATAGTTAAAATATGTTGTTATTTAAAACTCCCGACTGGACATTAGTAGTACAAAGAGTATTTGAGCCTCTAACAATTTCTCTTTTATCATGCGCGAATACATTACTGTGTTTTGATTTCTTTAATTTTTAACATTTTCAAAAGCTTAATCAGGGCAGGCCTGTAAACAAGTCCCCAGGGCAAGAATATTACAAAGCCTGAGAAGTACAAACCGTAGTAGATGCTCCACCACTTGGAGAACGCCTTGACGTCGAAGGGTACTAAGCTCCAGCCCATGAATACAATTGTGTACAGTTTGAGCAGCCCATAGAGTACGTATTTGGAGAATTGCCCATTCCACAGCTTGTTGTAAATCTCCGTGCGACTAATAATAGACTCTAGCCCCTTTTCCATGTATATGATGAGGAACTCGTTAAAGAACGTCATGTAGTATCCTGACCTGGTGCCGTGCCAGAGCGCGAGGAACAGCAGCGTGAACAGCTGGCTGAAGTTGCGGTTGCCGAGGAACTTGAGCCGTTTGTAGATATACTCAGCAGCAAAGTGATTGGTGTTGCAGTTGAAGCTCTCAATGTAATGGTGGAACTTGGTGGCGGTCTCGAAGCGCATCAGCTTGATGTTGTTACAGGCATCCCACTTGGATGTCCTGTGAACAGTGTTTCCGACTTTCTCCATGCCGTTGTAAGATAGACCGATCCTGATGCATGACGCTGGAAAGACACAAATATACTTACAAAATTATTTTCCAATCAATATGCACGGTACAGGAATTTAATTAGGTAGAGTATTTAGTACATTGCCCTAATGACTTATTTGAATTGTTGGGAGGCATTGTTCACTAATAGGTACACAACATAAATTGCTATCCAACCTTATTTTCATTGGCATCAACTGTTGTATACTTACTTACGGCAAATGGATTATATTATACATTCCAATGATTTAACAAAAAAAAAATATTTTAAATTACTCTGCCAGAGCGTAAATCGAGGTCGACGACATAAATTATATGTATGCAGGAATTTGAATTAGGTAGGTATATTACTGTATTATTAAAGTCAATAATCAAAATGTACTTATGTAGGTAGGTAAGCAAAAATTAATGAAACATCTACAGTTACCTTCAGTGAGCAACCAGCAGGAAATATATTTGTAGAGAGCAAAGTGCGCCCACAAACCGCAGTATAAGTGGCGATAAAAGATGGATGCTTCCCAAAACTGATCAGAAAGCATGTACTTAACATCGAATATAGTAACTGAAAGAACAAGATGAAATTGATTAAAAATATATCAATAACATATAAATTATATATAAATAACTTTATCCAAAAATTACCTCCGACTTGGAATGCCACCAAATAACCCACACCTTGCACCATTCGAACTACAGATAGTTTACTATATTGCTCTTTCTCAGTATCCAGAGGGAAGCACTCTGATGTGAAGTCTTTATAGCGTCTAAATGAGAAAATTGGCCCAACGAGGAAACAAGCTGGGAAGTACACGAACCCGAGCAATTCCATATATGTCGGTGGAACTTTTACCGCGTCCATCTTGATCACGGAGGATTTCCTCTGACCATCCGCCATGTCAAACGACAGAGCTATCAGTTTCAATGTCAACACGCAGTGCGGCATGGTCCATGTAATATCATAATCCTCAGATTCTGTGACTACATAACCAACTAGGAGATAAGTCATGTTGAAAATGAATGTAATTATACAATTTAAACTTCCAGGGCCGAAAATCTTGGTCGTAAAATAAATAACGATCGCCGGGATTGCATTATGGTACATAGAGATACCGAAATTGTAAAATGCCATGTCGATTCCGGCCAAAGCAAAGAATAGATCTCTAAGGTCATCGTGCTGCCTAACATACTTGTGGTAGAAGATAGCTATAGGATATCCCATAAAAATCGAGATAAGGAGTTTTAGTGCGGGTTCAGTCGTGCCGATGAGATACGCTAAGTATGGCACAGGGCTTAGCCCTAGCGTACCTAGCAGCCAGAGGAATAAACCCCACATATTATCTGTGAACAAAGAAATACGTTCGATCATTGGATGTTTATGTAGCTATGTAGGAAGCATCTTATAAATTATTATGGTAATTAGTGGCGGTCGCTCAGTAAATAGCTCTTAATAAAGCTTTGATTGGACCGCACATACACACCGGGATCGCAGTCAAGCACTAGCTTATATTTAAAAAAAAGACCATTGTCACGTACCTAATTCATTGGAATTACGTTTTGTAGAATATTCTATATATATAAGATTCTACAAAAAAAAAGCGACAGCTAGGTGATGAAGCCTGAATTATTACTCTTTACTTGGATTTGTATTTAAGTATTATTATGATAATAATAATACAATAGAACCTTTGTTTTACACAGGGTCATCTCATTTCAAATTTCATGATATTATTTTTTTAACAAGCTTTCCGCACTGTTAATTCAATCAACCTATCAAATCCTAGTTGGTACCAAAATTAATCCATGAATGCATTAATTCAACACTTGTATATGAATTAATGCATACATGAAAAAGACTGGTCTCTCTTTATATTAGATATATGGTTTCTAAACCTTTTTAGGTTCATAACACATAGACTACACCTCTGGTAATGCTCATGTTTATGCAATGGTGACCACATAGAATCTGTGCGCTTATCAACCTTGTAACATTAAAAGAAGCAAAAACATACAGCACACCTTATTTTTGTGATCTTTTGTAAGTTTATGTTTAGCGTTCTATTATTTGATTTCATGTTACCTTTTAGTCATTTTTATGTTTGTAATAGCTAAAAGATACTATTGTTATGCGATACATTTATATACAAATTATTGTTTTACTTAACATGTACTTTTTCATTGAAGAAATCCTACCAATATTAAATATATGCATTTGCAAGGATGGATGCATGTATGTGTGGATGTTAGTTACTCGCTCACATTAAATCTATAATGGATTTGGATGAATCTTGGCACATAGATAGTAATTGTTATATTCCTCGGGAATCCATATAAAACATAACAAATCACATAAATAACATAAACATCAATAAAATTTTATTTACACACTAGCTGTCCGGACAGACGTTGTCCTGCCAAAATAAGTCCATACAAAAATTCAGGGTTTCGATCGCAGCGCCCCCTACCGGGTCCAATTGTAAATCTAAACCATTCTCGAATCTCCACGAACACACACAAAAAATTTCATCAAAATCGGTCCAGTCGTTTAGGAGGAGTTCAGTCACATACACACGCACACAAGAAATATATATATTAAGATTTTCAACATATATTATAGAATTTTACTGAGTTATTGCGTTTAATTGATTCTATTTTGAGTATTTTAAATACAATTATAAATATTACATAATTTAAAATACCAACAGGAAAGGTTTGGATTCCATTACATATTGATTGTATCCCACACTACAATCATAGCTGGTATAACAATTTTTCTTCTAATTACATTACCATTGGATTGAGGTATTCTATTGTCAAGTAGCAAATATCAAATGTTTTTATGGAAATAAAAACTTTGGTAGATATATGGATAGACCTCTAACGACAGACTTGAATACCCCTATTTAAAAAGTCCGCTTCAGAACCATATACAAGCATTTTAAAAATTCAACTGATTGTACAAAGTTATTTACACAATTCATGCTAGAATTGACTTGAAGTTCCATAATAATGCAAGAAAAACATGTCACATTCTGTACCAACTACCTACTCACATATTAATATTAAATAAATTTAAAAGATCAAACCTATCTATAAACTGGACACAGGAAGGTCACTCTATTTAGACCCATTAATAAGTGGATATGGTTACACAAACAAAAACACAAAATTTTGGAGCTCAAAAATAATATATCAAACAGTAAGTGGAAAGTCCAAAAGGCATTAGAAAAGAAAATATCAATGACAAATTAGGGTGGAAAAACTTGAGGTTTAAACCATCATTTGGTTGACCCCTGGCTAACCCATTAGTAGCACTCTGGCTGATCTAGATCTTTTGTTTTGAGAAAGCCCGGCAACATTTTCACCTTACCTTTTGGCCAGAAAGAAAGGGCCTAGATATATTTGTGAGGTTCTCAGTTAGTGAGACATTACAATAAATAGGTACTTGTATTTATTAAAATTTATGAATCATCACATTTTTAATAAACTACAAAAAATTTATAGTTCAGCTTCTGTACTGCAGCGCCAATGTATAGGGCAACTGGTAAAAAAATAATAAATAGATTTATAATATTTATCTAAATACGTAGTACCTCAATTTCCGATGCTAGATCACAATTAATTAATTTATGTAATGGTTTATTTAACATTGATACATAAATATAACCAAATTCTAACAAAATTAAATAATTTTAATGAAGGTAGGTCATAAATCAATATAGATCTTATTCTTTGGTTCGTTTGTTTTTGGTCAAAGAGTAAGGTATATTTATACGCTATAGTAGAAAAATATTTCGAGTTACTCTTAGCCTGTAAATGTTACTCAAGTACAAATCATATGTCTCACCGATAAAAATTCAGTTTCTTACGTATGGATCCTCCACCCACTCCTCTCTGGTGAATAACTGATTAATAAATTAGCGCAGTTTTGTCAAGTCACAGAGCGAGCAGTGAGCACCAAAGAGTATATAATCACTATGGTGAGCACTATATAGGTACTACCAACGACCAACTATTACACATCGATAGAGTGAGGGTTGCCGTGTGTAATTATGGTAAATGCACCGTACGCAGTACAAATCTACCACCTCTGAGCGATAACAAAATATATTTACCGTGATCAGCAAGAATGGAATTTGAAGTAAGAGCTCGTACTAAATGGTTTATTGAATTTAGATATGTATTATATTATTATTATGTATTAAATACCAATACTTCTTTCTTATTTATGGCATGGCAGCCCCAATCCTGTCCTAGAATTTGTCTTTTCCAGTGTCGAATAATTTTTAGTAGAGTAAGGGGTAAGGAGTAATAAGTTTTATTAAACCACACATGGCGCTTTTCATTCTAAGACTATGCCTTTTCACACCAAAATTCCTATACCTCCTACGTAGCTGTAGCATCTGGCATTTACGATGAACCCATTGACAATGTTTTAAAAAAATCACTAACCAAAATTCTAAATTTACAGTTTGACGATCGTTCATGGAGACAAGCAACGCTTCCTATTAGGTTGGGTGGCCTCAGTATTCGCACTGCATCTAGCGTAGCACTTCCAGCATATCTTTCATCCACCCACAGCACTCTGACACTCATCAGCAAGATCCTAATTTTATCCATAGCTGATGTTCGTGTCAGTGGTCAAGCGGATGCAGTGGCTCACTCGATTTCTTCATATCTGGGGGAAAACCTTCCAGTAAACGGAGAGTCACAGAGAGAGTGGGATTTGCCTCAGCTAAAATTAACGTTTGCTTATCTTCTTGAGCATTCTAATGACGTGGATAAAGCCAGACTACTTGCAGTTTCGGAAAAAGAATCAGGTCACTGGTTGCACTCGCTTCCGGCACTCAACATAGGTACCCTTTTAGACGCGACGGTGCACTAAAATTTGCGAGCCCCATATCTTCCACGGTTGTGGATACCATGTCGATTAGCTAGGGCGCCATGGTCTATCTTGTACAAAAAGTGCAGGCCACATATACCGCCATGCCACACTTAACGATATAATCCGCCGGGCTCTTGTCACCGCCGCTGTTCCAGCAAAACTGGAGCCTTGTGGCCTCTCCAGAGGCGATGGCAAGAGACCGGACGGTATGACATTAGTGCCGTGGCGACTAGGTCGTGCCCTGGTGTGGGACGTTACTTGTGTAGATACACTGGCACCCTCCCACATCACAAGCACGCGTCACGGGGCAGGAGCAGCTGCGGAAAATGCACAGATCCTCAAGCGTCGCAAATAGTCATGTCTATCGAATGACTATGAATTTGCGGCGCTTGCGGTAGTAACCATGGGCTCATGGTCATCTGACACAAAATGTGCCTTTGAGGAGTTTGAGGATATAGGCAAGCGTTTGGTCTTAGCCTCCTGGGGACTTGAGAGCCAGGGACTTTTTTGCCCAGAGACTAAGCTTAAGCATCCAACGAGCTAACGCCGCTAGTATCATGGGTACCATGGAGCATTTAGAGAACCTTTTATTTTAGCAAAATTTTCGGTTTTGTTTTATTAGTGTCCATAATATAGTAATTAATGTTAAGTGCCTTTGTATTTTTTATGTATATATTTGTTAAGTTAATATGTATAGTGTTCCAATTTAATTAGTTTATGTCTTGGAATAAATATTTATAAGGGGTAAGTACAATTTACTTTATTGTACTCGAGATTGTTTTACTATGACTTTTGCTAAAATATTTAATAGAGCATTGACACTGCTAGCAACGGACATTTGGATAAATAAGTAATTCATAAGACATGTATACCTAATTCATAATTAAGGTTTATGATTTGAAGACTGTAAATCCATCTTTTTATTACTACTGAACATTGTTATTTTGATGTTATACGCGTTTTGTCTTAATTAAAAAAAAGGGATATGTCATTGTAAAATACAAGACTCGCTTGTGATGAATTTCATTAGCGTGCGAAACTATATCATTGGCCGCTATATGCTGTTACTTTGGTTAATATGAAATTTCAATGATTATGTGAAATAGCTTTACATAAAAATTTGCACAATCGTGAATGCTCTGCGAAAAAACTATTAATAATTTCATGAATGTGTAAAATTGAACTCGACTAGTTTTGGCCTTTACTTGCATTTTACACTACAATACACTCAATTATAAATAACTCACAGTAAAAAACTATAACAATGAATACGTTAAAACATTCCTGTCACTTACTCGAACACATCAACTAACGACACTGGTAATTTTTAGACACACGACATAGACAAGCAATTTAATTTAAACAAACATGAAGTCTGATCGCACGCTAAATACATCTACCAGCGGGCATTTATGTGTAACTTACTCAATAATAGAAAAGTTTTTTTTAGGTTAATCGCGTTGCCAATATAAGACCGATAGTAATTTATTCCCATCTCTACCACTACAACCCTACCGTGCCGTGAGGAATAAGTTCGATACGGTAGGTAGCTATGGTATCTATCTATACTTATACCTATTCATCACCTAATCGGTAGTTTATGTCGCGCAGCGCAAGCAACGCCGGCTGAACAATAAAATCATTTTGATCACTTCCTATATGTCTTCTTCAGCTAATTATACTTTTATTATAATAATTATTATAAATTCTCATATACAGATATCGAACGATGATGGAATCGGCGGGTAATTGGTGTTTGATCGAGAGTGACCCGGGGGTGTTCACACAGCTAATCAAAAAATTTGGTGAGCGAGCTATTTGATAGAACATCATGTAAAACGCAAAATAATCAATTAGTGCCTAACAGGCTAACAATTTCTTTGTAGTTTGTTGTTTTGTTAGCCGATATTTTGCTAGCATGACTTGCATTTAAATGTTTCTAATGTTTTGATTATGTAGGTACCTTTCATGAAGGCAAAATGTCGGACAACTAGACGCTTCGTTGTTATTCCTATGTTCTTTCAGGTGAAGAACTGTATGTTTTATTCACTGTTGTTACCTCCTCGGTCGTAGCAGTGAGTGCCTACTTGGCGCTTTCGTTTATGAGTGTAGTTATCAGAGATGATGATTTTCATTAAATGTATTGATTAAATTAAATCAGTCTTAAAGGGTCGGAAATGACTCAGCGAATTGCTTTATTTTATTTTCACCTTCTTTCATGATAAAGGGACAATGGCACAAATGCTTTGATAAATTTATAATGTTACTTTGAAATGTGTATAATTTTATAAATCAAACAATCTGTCATGCCATGTCTACTGATATGGTAGACAAAGAAATCTATAATTTCACTTAAGGAAACAGGCTTTGGACTGGAAGCTTGTAATTTCTAACAGGCTAGTTTTACCTGTGAATCTTCTAATATTTAAGCGAGTATTGTTTCTCATCCTGCTAAGTTACAGTTGAACATATCTACCAGCTCAGCATGCCATTGCAAAATTTTTACACAATTTAGTGCCATGGCTATTACGACAAATCTATAATTAAATTTCTATAATTGACCATGAACACCTCTTGTGAAAATTGTGGAAAGTGGGTTGAACTGCTAGACAGGAACTGGTAGATGCTAGTAAATAATAATTATTTTTGTATGTTTCCATCATTTTATACAATGGTCTGATTTCATTATCAGGCAGGCAGTTGATTCAACTGTTAACAGTTACTTAAGTGCCCACATCCTGTTCTCTTGAAGATGCTTGTCGAGTCAGTTTTTGAATTGATTTACATTGTAATACATTTATTGTGTTGGAAGTGAGCTTATGTGAGGTAAATAAATATATTTATCATCATTATAACTTTTAGGTGCCAGAGGGGTTCAAGTAGAAGAACTGTGGACTATAGAAGATAGCATATTTGAAAATCTCAGGTAATTTTGAAGAATGTTTGAAAATGACCGGCTGAAATATAAAATTAGATACTTTTGTTTTTAGTTGTGGTAATGTTAGTCTAAGAAGTCACTTTTATTGGTGCACTTTTACAATAAGATAGGTTTTTAGATACCTATATTGGTATGCCACTATGGTGGTAAGTGTGCTTTTTATCCGGTACAACCATTGAGGAGTGTATGATTATATATTGATACTAGCTGTCCGGGCAGACATTGTCCTGTCGAAATAAGTCCAAACAAAAATGCAGGAATTTGATCCTAGTGCCACCTACCGGGTCCAATTGTGAATCTAAACCATCCTCCAATCCACTTGAACACACACAAAAAAAAAGGTTTCAAATCGGTTCAACCGTTTAGGAGGAGTGTACTGTCCACACACATATAGAAGAATTATATATACATATAAGTTATAATTATCAGTTTACATAGTCATTTGACATTTTTTAAATTTGGGATGTGATAAACACATTTGCATTTTTAGGGTTAATTTTCAGGGGTTGCTTGGCCCCTGAGATACCATGGCCAATGTGATCAAGCAGAGCCAACATAAATTGTTGTTATGTCCCTAGGTTTTTTAAGTTTTGTTGATCTTGTATGAAGTTATTTAGGTATCCTAGAATTTCGAATGCAACATCCTGGGGAGGACCCACGACCAGACTAGTAAACAGTTCCTGAATATTTATTTATATTGACAACAGTTAATTTTATAGTATTACAGTTGTACCATTAAATATGACTATTAAAATGCAAAATACAATAATTTCAGACCTGTACATGGACTTATATTTCTGTTCAAATATTTACAACATGAAGAACCCTCGGGTCCAGTGGTGGTAGACGATCGACTTGAGAAGATTTACTTTGCTAAGCAGGTATAAATTAAATTCATAAATTATTTTATTCCTTTAGGTCAACTACCAAATAATCTTTATGAATATATTTCAGGTGATAAATAATGCATGTGCAACACAAGCGGTTATTAGCCTACTTCTGAATTGTGACCATCCAGATGTGGAGTTAGGAGATGAGTTGACTAAGTTGAAAGAGTTCAGTATGTCATTTGATGCCAGGATGCGAGGACTTACCCTTAGCAATTCTCAAACTATTCGAAGCTCACATAATGCTATGGCACAGCAAGCTGTGTTTGAGGTGGACCCCAAAATGCCAGCTTCAGTAAGTAGTAATTTTGTTAAACATGACAACTACAGAATTAAATTGTGTACCAGATCATGGTTCTATTAGGCAGCTATAGTTTTTCATAACTTGTAAGACCAATAATAATTATATTGCAGGAGGATGAAGCATATCACTTTGTTGGCTACATGCCGATAGACGGACGACTATACGAATTGGACGGCCTCCTAGAAGGACCTGTCGATCATGGTCCTATTGGTGTAGAGCAAGACTGGCTCGATGTTGTCCGACCAATCATCATGAAGAGAATTAATATGTAATTAATATGCAATTTCTTCATTTGATCATAATTGTTTTCACCAAAAGCATCATTAACTGAATCATCCTCTTTCGACAGATACACAGAAGGTGAAATTCACTTCAATCTAATGGCTCTCGTGTCTGACAGAAAAATGATATATGAAAGGCAATTAGAGGAATTAATGAGCGAAACTCAATTGCTCGGCATGGATACAGACACTATAGATAGTGAAGTACCGAGACTCAGGATGCTCATAGAGTTTGAAGAAGTTAAGATGACAAGATATGAACAGGAAATGGCTCGCAGGCGGCACAACTACCTGCCGTTTATTATTACGCTGCTACAAATATTGGCAGAGGAAAAGAAATTGTCTCCATTAGTGGAGAAGGCTAAGGAGCGCGCTTTGAAGAAGGGCCATAAGAAGATGAAAGTATAACAGGAACCCCGGGCTGGAGGAAAGGTCGCTCAAGACCTTCGGTCCAGCCCCCCCTGCGTGTCAGCCACAGCAGTCATTCAACAATCCCCTGAAGAGTATGAATCCCTTCCCCACAAGGTACCGCAACAACAGGAACAGCCCGTCGAACAGTATACTAGTGCAATAGCAGAAACTCCTGAAGAGCATATTTACGATCCGCAGTCTTTATTTTCTGCCTTCACAGAAACACATAATGTATTGATGGAGACGATTGAAGAATGCGACATGGTGATTGATGATGACATGTTAGATATAGAAATCGATGACGATATTTTACCAGATCTTCCTGAAGAGGACGACGACATTTAAGTATTATCTATGAGATGATTTTCGACTATATATTTATATGAGTATTTATCTTTAATATGTTAATTGTTCATTTGTTGTGTGTAGTATTAAATATGGATGTAGTATGTCCTTAAACGTTAATTGGATAGTGTTTAAAGTTACTGTGCTAAATATTGACTTCCTTCATATGTATTGAACTAGATCTTAGGTTTATTAGTCTCCAAAGTTACTGGTTGAAATTGCTGTTGGATTATTTCCAAATGTTTTTACTTTGTGTTTGTGATATACAGTATATTCTTCGTGTGTATAGCCATGTAGTTTAATGCGCTCAGGAAATATTACCACCAGTATAGTTATAGGTTATCTTCCAATATAATCTTCCTAACCAGATCTCAATTGAACGCGGTATCCTTAAATAACTTCCATGCAAAAGTCACTCACACCATACTTACATATATCTTATACCTTCTTTTGATCTTCCTTTGTTGTCTTCCTTCCATAGCAATAAAACCACGTAAAATTATTGTATGTATATTTATTCTATCAATATTCGTTTATGCACCTTTAAATAGGACATAGTAAAACTTCCAAGCAATGATCCAGAATACAGAAGTTATTTGTTTACATGTTGGATTGCTCCAGAACATTGGCTCGAAAGTGTATAACTTACAATATATAGTCTCTGGCAGTTGTTAGTAGTGGCGTATTAATGTTCTTTGCATTTATTTAGAATTCCATCTACGTCGATGTTACACCATTTAACATAAGATTTGTAAGACGTGAAATATGTTTGAACCTTTTTAAGTTCCGATCAGAATATTGCATGCTACTGCAGCTAATTATATGTATTTAGTATAAGTACTTATCAGGTACATATTGATGTGTATGTGCTAACAATTAATTTTAATAGGAATATATATTATAATACTTTTTCTGAGCTATTGGAGATATTTTTACTGTCGTGTTTGTCGGTGTCGTGTAGGTGCTTACATAATATAATACGACTATATATAAATGTGCGCACGAAGACTATTGTAAATGTCATTTTGTTTGCGTCTTTTTAATCGCTGCCTAATAATAATTATTTACACCTTATTACAATTCTTTTCCTTATATCTAGATTATAAACCTAATTAACGAAAGATTTTTATGTATCAAGTTTAAATGAGTAATAAATTAATGAATTTGGGGTGTGATGTGGCACTTCGATAAAATACATTTGATACCTGTTATTTACAACAAGACGAACGTTCGGTACGATGACGAAGACAATGCGGTGATGCTCGTGACATGATTATGATTCAAGGGAAATTATTTACAGAGATAGGTACGTGTTGAGCGATTGGCTGCCTGCTATGTTCTATGTCGTTACATGGATTCAGATTTATTATTATGTACTTGATACCATTTTATAAACCTTCATTATACTTGATGTCGATTATCTAACGCTTCCGTGAATTTAAGTTATAGAAATACAGGTTAGTATGCTCATTTTGAGGGTGGGGCTATATTATAGAGTATCAGAGCACGTTAGAACCCGATTGAAGCGAAGAGTTAGATAATGTGGAATCCAAGTAATGAGTGAACAGAGGCACAACTGGTTGAGTTGGGTCGGCGCAGCACGCGATCTGTTCACGTGTTGGGCTGCAGGCCTTTGGGCTTGATCATCATGGACGCTCGCTTCAGCGTGTAATCCCAGCCTCGCCAGCGGAACCATACGATCCCTGGAAATATTGTTATATATTATATTGCTATATTAAAGATATGTTTAAAAGTATAATGTAATGAATTATTGATATCATGTTTATTAGTATGTTATTTTCGCTTTTACGTCTAAACTAAGCAAGTTAACGGGTTGTATGAAACACTTGCACACGTGACGTTTTTATCAAACGCCCCCAAGAGCAAATAGCAATGTAATCTTTAAAAAAATATAATATGGCTGACAAGCAAAATTCCATTCAATTACCGTCGTTGAAAATTGTTGATGTGTTGCTAATATTTTAAACGTGGAAGGTACAGACAGCTAGTTAGCTCTTGTGCAAGTGTCAACACCGACAAATGTATAATATTAAATTGTGTGTACTCGTGTATTGGTAATAATAAAAATAAAATGCATTTGTAGTATCTCGTGTGTTTGATTTTCTGTATATTATCTATATACCTTGTCTGGCAGTGAGGTCCTGAGGGTCATGTAGGTAGAGACCGTTGAGGCCGCGCCCGCATGACTTCCACCACCATCCGCCCTTCAACATCGACGCACAATTCAACGACGACCTATCGTTGTCTCTGCAATTGAACACACAATTTTTGTTAAATTTATTTTAATCTTTTAGTTGTAGGCTGCGTTAGTTATCAGAATGTATGACGTCGAGTGCCCTTACTGGCGAGGGCGGGCGTAGGAATATTACCTACACTGCTGTCTCGTCATTATAAGATAAGTTTCATTGCGTAGTATTGCCTTAGTAGAATCAGAGTGATTTTTATTTGTCAAAATGGTAATAAAATAATCATTTATTACATATTTTTCAATATATAATATAACTATGCAATGGATTTTAATGCAGTTTTCAGCAATAGATAGAGCAAACCAAGCGGTAGGTTTATAACCAGTATTGAAAGCGGGCAAAGCCCCAGGGCGCAGCAGTTGGGTTATAAATTATTAAAATGTGCGCAATATTATACCATTAAAAGGTTAAAAAAATATAATATATATAAGTTTGATTATCAATTAATAAAATTAAATTAAGAATCACTTTTGGTACATAATATAATAGTTTTAGCGTCCGCTCTAGTCAGGTGTGAAGCTAGAAATTATTATTTAGGGATCAGGCGGCTTGGTCACTCTTCTACGAAACTGGGAGTGTCGCGACAGTTTTCGACGAGATCGGAGTGCCACGAGCTACGTCAACTGCTGATCTGGGCGAGGGTATACGCGTCGTTAGATTACAAAAATACGCCTTATATACTATTTAATAAAGACTGTAATCATTTCCTTACCTGTTATATGTGGAGAATGGACTGTTGTTGGATCCGTACCAGGGATCGTTAAGTGAATCGCCTGCGTTGCCCTCATAGCCGTCAATCTCCAGTTTGTAGTATTCCGCTTCTGAATATATTTTGAAGTGCGAATACTGCGCGTACCTATAACATTTGAATAAAGTCAGGAAAGCTGAAAATTCGTTGTTTAAAAAAAAATTACAGTTGACTTGACGGTTAATGGAAAAAAATATACATTATTTTTATATAAAAAATTAAACTAGAGAAACAAATATACGGTATGACGGAATATTTACTAGATGTTACTTTTACAGCCCCTCGACGCGGATAATTCCCTAAGAGCTTCTCAACCAAAGGTTTTGGCATCTGTAATTCTGAATTGACACTCGTGTCCACTCACCTCTTATTGCCGTCGAAGTCTTCAAGCTCGACTCTAAGCATGTAGTCATCATTATTAGTGAGCATGTATATATTCTCATTTCCCAGCCAGAACTCCTTGCTAGGGTCGCCGAAGCCGTTCTTGTAATCGCTCCAGTCTCTGTTGAAGTTCTCGGCTGGTATGCCGTAGTCGTCGCGACGGTGTATCACCTTATTACATAAGTTGTATTAGTAGGTTTGTATTTTTTCTTTATTTCGTGGTTTCTGAGGTAAGTATTATCATGGCTTTCATTTCAGTGTTACGAGGTTTGAATTTAATCATAAAATTATGCGCGTATCCGTTTGACTACAGCAACTAGGAGACATTGAAGTGTATAAACTTAAACTGAATGCGCCAACAATTAGGGTAATATAATAAGGTGTAATTTCAAAGATTTCTATGATACTTTTAAAAATCAAACGGACGTCTTAAATGGAACAGACTCTGCTATATTATTTGATAAAACTTACAGTCCAACCTCCATCGGCTACGTTTTGTTCGCAGAACACTTTAAGGAACCAATACGTGGTCCCTCTTATCTGGAGATAGTAGACACCTGATTCTCTCATGCCAGCATTCAGTAGGTCGACACACGAGTATCCCTGCAATGACATAATACATTGTAGACACTTCAGAATATATTAGAAGATAAACATTCGCATAAGCGTAAAAGTTTTAAGATTATAAATTTTTATTACGCGTATGAAATAATTGTCTTAACATCGCTAGAGCTTGGACAGGAATGGTTCTTAAATAATTGGCTTCAGTTTGTATTCTAAATTACCCAAATATCAATGAAAGTCGAGAGGATTTCAATGGAGCAACGTGACGTTCGCAATTTTATAAGTATTATCGTTTTATTGCACTTTGTGAACAAATATTCATTTGTTCACTTGTTGACCACATTGTGGAAATTATCTCACTGCTATTATAGCAATGTAGTAGGTACTTACGTAAAAAAGGCTAAAAGAAATCCTACTTCCTATCTTATCCTAAATTATTTTATACTTAAATGCGAATTTGTGAGGATGGCTTTATAAATGTTTATTACCCTTTCACGTAAGAACCAATGAAGGGATTTGGATTGAACTTAGCACAAAGATAGTTCATAATCTAGGTCTTCACATAGGGTACTTTTTATACCGGGAAAATGTTACATCCCTCGGGAACGCCGATGAAACCGCGCGGGACAGCAAGTATCAAATAATACTGAGAATACTAACTACAGAGACTAACTAATATGCACACGAAAACTTTGTACTTAGACCTTGTTATGTAACTAGTATTTTGCCAGAATTTAGTTTTTGTGTCCTTTTGTCTCAGGAGGATTATGCAATGAATTACTTGCTAGTAAGACTTATAAACACACGCGTTTTTTAAAGCTGTTCTGTTGTAATCTGGTGTGTTCCGCATCGGTAAATGCTTATCCAACCTAAAAAATCTATGTGAAAGAAAGCCAAGTGCATATCAAAAAAAACTTGCAAAAAATCCTCTAATAACACATTTGCTAATAGGTAAAACAAGTAAGATTTAACTGGATACGATACGCTCAAGTTCAATCAGAGAAATAAATAAAATACTTGGTCATGTTCAACTATTGAGTAGCCAAGAACATAACCAAAAATCTTTTAATGCAACTGAAGATGAACTGAACATTGAGATGCAGTTGTCATGGACAGAATTTTGGGAGCATAACCGTCCGAGGCCGAAATGTCTTAAACAAATATAATATTAATAATGTATGAATTTAGATGAATATAACTGTAACAGTTATTTATTTAATAATACATACTTTATTCATCAATAGAAAGATTGAAATGTATTATAATACTACATAATATTAAGGAATCACAAGCCTCTGCTCAAAATAATGAGCTGAGCAAGCGCGGAAAGATGTTAATTTATAAAAATGGAATACGAATAATCTTAGAATAATATCTCATAGAATCTTTAAAGAGTACGGACTAAGAGTCCGTAGAAAATGTAAAGAAATAATAATAAAAAAAATGTAACTGAAGTACATTATAGGTACATGATAGGAGCCATGACTTATGGAATCGGAAGAACTTAGAATCCATTTAGATCGGACAGCGTTTTAGCGAAATGGTTTTTTGTGAATATACCTCTAAACGAAATGGTTTTACTTCCTAAAACACCTCGAAGGTCTAAACTTTTAATGAATTGTTGACGAAAAATTGTGCTTCAACGTGAATATTTCGTAACTGAAGAGGTTTTTTATTAATTAAATTTTATATTTGGTAATAATTAGTAGCAAATTGCAAAATGTCTAGATTAATTCCACTTTGTAGATATGAGTAAATTAGCAACAAACAGTATAAGTGTCGTCTAATCTAAAGCCTAAAATGAGCTTGATTGATGATTTACCTTAAAGGAAATAATCTTGAGGCACCCCAGCAGGGTGGGGCACTAGGTACCCCTTTAGCCGTCAAAAATTTACAGGTGTACCCCCCTCACACACGGGTGTGCACTTGAGAGCTTTGTGTGCTTACCCGGTGGTCGAAGCACATTTCACATAAATTGATTCATTGCACAATCGTGATTTAAGAGCATGTATTATTTCGCGATATATATTTCGGCTTTCTCGTTCCGAGCGGTATGCGGTATAAGTTGCAGATGGATCGTCACGCATATTGGTCACGCTCGAGTGTCATTTATGTACTTTTATTGACAATCTTGCTCGAGAAAATCCGTTTCGCAAATATGTTCGCTGTCTGCTTCCGTTGAGACGTAGTAGGTAATTGCGTATTTGCACGGTTTATTCACTGGTTAAGATGCTCCGGACAGAAAATATATAAACAAACCTTTTTGTATGTAGATTAATTAATGATTGTAGTCAAAAAGAGACTTCGGAATTTGAAAGTCTTTGCAAAGACAAATTAAAAATAAATATTATAAAGTGGGACAAAAAATTGTACGTGCGATACTAGGTCGAGAATAAAATAAAAATATACTGCGTTAATCAAGTCAGTCAAGGCAAATTAATGTTGGGGTCATTTATTCGCATATATATTTCATTAACAGAATAATACAATTATCGTAACTGCGACAACCATACAGCGACTGCAAGAAATTGCATTTTTTTTGTTACGTTTACAATTAAATAAAAATTTCATCTGCGGCCATCAGCTCTTATTGCGAGCCAAATCAAGCTGATACGAATTGTTTTTGTCGTCTGAATGTATTGGCGTCTGAATGTATTGGCGTCTGAATGTATAGAAAAAGTGACTTTTGACAATAAATCAAATCAATTTAGGTCAAGTTATATCACAATAAGAGTTTGATACGGCGACAAATCTCGATCTCCAATTCCGATTTGAGAGATAATCAAGGTTTCTTTATCTTCAAGCCGTTTAACCAATGACCATAACCATGCCCATGTGGTAGTTATTATTTTGCCATGATACCTACTGGTCTATTTTAATAGTCTTAGAAACCGAGCAGTTGTTTGTGGACACGCTTACGAAGGGTCTGTAATCGAATAATTTATAATACAGTGTATTTCGAAAATACTTTAGATTTAAGTTTTTTTTTAATTAAAAAAGAAAACATTAGCACCTGTTAACTAATCTAACAAAAAGGGTTCCGCTTTGCAATTTAATTACTTACCATCACACAAAAAAACGTTTGTTCATAGAAAGCTAGCCAAAGTAAAATTGAGTGATGTGAATGTAACAAAGATGACTGAGCGATGAACAAACAGCTAATTTGTAAAAAATCTTTTCAAGTTTCTTTCTTTCACTCAACACTCAAGTGCCAATTATGATTTTGCGTCTGTAAGACGAACCATTAATATCTCTACAGTATGCGTTTGTAAATAGTCTATTTGCTGTCCAAGTATGTCGATGATTTGGCTTTGTTCGCGAGAATATACTTATTCTTTCGCTGTCGCTTATTGCGTAACATATGTTTGTGGAAACGTATAAGCGATATTGGATTGTGGCTCGGTATATGGTCATAGAAAGTTCCTACGGAACCTTGTATGTTACAGATATTCGATGACAAGTTGTGCATCGCAAAAAGAATCTATGTACATCTCTTTCTTTTTTAATAATATGGAAAGCGAAGGAGAGTGGAACCCCTACCACCGTGCTATCGATTTCTCAATATGGTTTAAGGGTTTTGTAGTCAACAAGGAAGTTTTGCCGTGTCCTTCTGTACGTCTGTCTTCAGATTAACTCATGTTACTAAAAGGCTGTGATTTGACAAAGATGTTAAATAAAATTACTTGGGTTCCTTCCATACACATGTACGTAACCATCCAGATGTATTTTTGTACGTTCATTCACGAAAACTCGGATACTGACACAACCCTCGATCGACGATGTTTTGCATGTTCCTCGTATATTTTGTGTGCTGCAGCAAGGCTGCTAACAAAGTTAAATGGAAATCTATTAAACACTTGTAAAAAGCACTTGGAATTCTATAGAAATTAATTTAGATGGCATTTTATACCCATAAGTTAAAACCAGGTGGATTATTACTCTGTTGGAATGCATCAACGGAACCCTACACTGGCGTGTCCCGCACGCACCTGACTGTTTTTTGTTTACTTAAATGCCTTCGTCACTGCACACGGTGTCGCTATCTGTCGAGCTATCATCCCCTTATTATGGCACCAATGCTTCGGACATAGGTACTTGTATAATACAGGGAGGTCAAAATGGAGAAACCTAAAACTTTTTTTGGATTCCTCACATCCACGGCTATCCAAATACACCCCATGTATGTTCACCGATTTTTTTTGGTGTTCGTACCATGAGTTTTATGTATTATAAAAATTTAAGGCCAAGTTGGCTTTAAAAATATTTTTTGACTTTCTACTGTAATATTTTACATCGCGGGATTATGGTGTCATTCTTACTATTTAAACTTACGGCCATAAAATTATCAGATTCCTAACATTAACAATTCAATAATTTACGTGCTAACGAGTCGAGGTACAATTTTCAACTATTTTATAAGTTCTGAAGTTCCCTGGAAAATTTCAAAAGCTATACGGCCTAAGCTTATATAATAACACTCGCTGTACCCAGTGGGTTTACCCGCGTTTATCGATATTATATAGAGCCTATATCCATCTACGAAAAATTCCGCGTCGAATGGTAGCAGTCCCATCCCGATATGTTTAGTAGTTCTGATGTGATGGTGCGTCAAAGGTTAAATTCGTGTAAATCGGTATTTAAATGTACCGAGGTCATAATGTTTTAAGGTAATTTATTAATAAAATGTATTTCACTATAAATTATCTAAATTTCACGAACAAACTTCAATAAAAAACTCAAGAGTTAAAATACCAGATACCTATAACTCGATGATAATTTTGAAAATGACTTTAATTAAATTGATACTTTCATAGCTTAAAAAATTGGGGAACATACATGAAGTAGGTATAACGAGATAGTCTAGGATACAGATAATAGGTAGATAATAAAGTTTTTTGATGTACGGTTTTGATTGGACAATCTTTATACTATAACAATATCTGAAGTTTACATTAGGAACCATAAGTTTTAATTGAAAACGAAATAAATAGTTTCACGATCGTATCAAAGAAACAGTTATTTTGTTTTAAATTTACTATTTACGGTGGTTTTGAACCCTTATGTGGGAAATAGGATTGCACCATTATTATATGCCTCGTCTCGTTCGCCGTGGTAATCATCTGTATATGAACGAATAAAGTCAGGTAAAATGAAGTCAAGTATCGTCAATATTAAACACTATATCGAATATAATTTTAATTAGTCTTGTGATTTGTGAGAAGCTTAGTTTGTACAGAGGGTTTACTTGCATTGCATATTTTATTGATTTACCATCGAATTAAGTAGATGATACTATAATCGATAAACGTACGTTTAATTGTACCAATCTAACTAGATATCACTTGTTACAACAACCAAAGCTATTGTTGATACCTGATAAAGTAAAAGTTGAACGAGTTTTTTTATCCGTTTTTCAGTGGTTTTACACAGGATGGGTAAAAATGTTAGTTACATCATGTCACTCCACGTAACTGTTGATAGTGTTACGCTATGAACAATAAACCCGCTGTGATCATTAGTAATTGTAGTTCGGTGGGAATGAGCGGTTTTTGCGCTTGCACAAAGCCGCGGAAAGCGCTACACGTACACAACTATACGAAGTTGAACCAGATTTACGTAATATTAACGACGCAACTTTCCTTGAGCGGAAATCTTGTCGTGACTACATTTGTAGGCGCTTTTTTCAACTCTCGAATACAACGAGCCAAGCCCCCGGCGCAAATAATGTAATACAGGAAACATGACTATTGATATTAGCTCACATCAAATGTAGGTATCGGCAGGTAGGATAGCATATGAGAATGATGAAATCGGCTCTAATCCCATATGTGATTAACTTAACTAATATGTCGAGGCTTAAAACTAATGTAAAACTAATAAACTATTTAACCGATTTCAATAATTTTGATGGTTTATTGAGAACACTTAATTTAATAAATAATTTATTAGCCGGAGAACATATTGCGCAGTGCAGGTAATACTAGTTCCTTGTTGCTCAACTGGGAGATATAAATGGCAGTACAGTGCGTTGGAATAGAGTAGGTCTTTATGCACATTTTACGCGAACTGCGGATAGGCGGACAGCACTGAATTAAATTCTGACAACAGGTAACTACTCAACTTTAACTGCTCCACATCACTGCTGTTTAACTTGACTGATCGTACTGGTTCACAATCCCGCGACTGTGCAATCGCTTAATTCTCTTAACCCATATTTCGATAAGAATTTATTAGACTTCAAATCAGATAGTCGACTGCTCTGTGTATGTAACCATTTTTGGAATGCCCCCAAGTCCTCAGGTATAATTCATAAATATTTTATCTTGTACATTTTAGGTATTATTATACGATACATAATTCATTAGCACCGCACTGCACTAGTGGCCAAAGGAACGTAATAATTTTATTTAGTGATCCATATTTTGTCACAAACCACTAAAGCAGATACTGAGCGAACATTTTTTTTATAAGCCATAATTTCAATGTTGATGATTTATACATTACCTTGCCATGTGAAAATGTTATATAATTCGCTCGACACAGGCATTTTATTAATTGCACTTTTGAGATCAATTCGACAACGATAGGTGTGTTATAATGAGTAATAATAAACTTTATGTAACTTTGACTCACTTTCACGTCTTTATAGTTGGCGACGATTTCTGAGGCGAAAGTGTTATTGCCGATGATAGGCTTGTTCTTGACGCTGGGGAAGATGATCCCGCCCTTGCGGCTGGCGGGGCGCGGGCTGGCGGTGGCAGTGCCCACGGAGCCGCCCGAGCTGGCCGGCGTCACCGTCACCGTCGCTCCCGCGCTGGCTGTGGAGCTCGAGCTGGGGCTGTTCGGGCTGCGCGCGACATAATCATTAGTCACAGAACAACCCTATTATACATCGCTTCAACACACACAATTGGGCGCATAAACAAAACATTCGCTTGGAAACACGCAAAGCGCTTGCAGCATATAATACAAAATCGCAACAGTGTTATTAAATATAGATAGATGTCACCTGTTGTTGATTGTGGAAGACGGCGGAAGGGTAGTGGCCGCCGCGGTACTGGTGCTGGGATCCGTCGTGAGCTCATCCACCCTGTACCTGTTCGGCGCGTACTCCACGAGTCTATCGATCGTTGGGTCCAGCAACAGTTCGGCTGGCACCGGGCGCTGCGCCAGGGTCGCCACGTCGTCTTCCTGCTTCTTCAATCGCTTTTCAACCATATCTAGATTCTCTATAATGAGATTAGTTTTGAGTCTCAGGTCGTTATGGATTTGTCCTATTGCACGCTCCTGTCTCTGTGTTTGTGTCAGTAATTCATCGGACTTTGGGACCAAATCGTCAACAGAGCTCTTAGTACCAACGACTACATCCCATACTTCGTCCATTTTTTCTGATACGCTCATCATGGGGATTATTTTATTGACGAGCTTATCTATCTTGCTACCTTTCGTCACAGGGCTCTGCGTGCTAGTGGTTGTTCGATTTTTAAACAAGCTGTTGACGTTTATTGACGCTGCTTCCGGTTCTACTATTGCGGAGTGAACGTCGGCCATCATATATAATACTTTACCCAAATTTTCGGAAACAAGATTAATATGAAATTGTAATTTTCGATCCACTGTCGACATTGATGTTCGCAGTTGATCGACTTCTTTTGTAATTTCATTAACTATTTCGGAATTTAATCCTTTAGCGATTTCTATTACGTTAAGATTGATTGGTTTCTTTTCACTGGCTTCAGCGTTGATATCATCGACCGGCAAGAAGTTATTGTCTATTTGGTTTTTGAGACCGACTAGTTTTGTGTCGATATTTGAAACCTTTTGATCTAGTGATTCTAGTTTTCTGTCAAGTAATTGTGCGTCACTGATCCTGTTGGCAGTTCTTTTTGTTGTGTGCTCGTTGCTTCCGTCGACATCATCATGACTTATATGGCTGAACAATTTCAAGTCCAGGTTTCCTAATTTCGATATGATTGCGTCTGTCTTGTGTATATTATCATTAACTCTAGAATCGAGCGCTTCCACTCTCCGCATCAAGTGTTCTACGGCTTTGTCTAGATTTTCTATTCTTTGCAGTTTTGTTTCTAGTGTGCTCACTATGACCTCGAATACATTGAATATGTATTGCTCCCTGAAACAAGAAAACATAAAATTATGAAAAATTTACATTTTGACAATCTTGTCATCGTACTCGTAAAATATTTTGATCTCCTTAAGCTTGATTTCCATAGGGCAGAGAAACCCTTGAGATTGGTAGGTATAACACACAAGTACAATACGTTCTAATAGTTACACATATTACGAGTGGAACATATTACAAGAAACCTATTGCACATCGAATAAAACAAAAATGGTGTCCAAACTCCTTGGATTGCACCCGTACCTATAGCCAGTGAAATTGACATATCTGTCATTGTAGTTATGCAACTACAGAAATAGAAACCTTAAGTACGTACGACCTACGTGCGTGCCACATAATGGACGTAGACCCAAGCTTCTAGCAGACATGTCTAGTTTCCTGAGGTCGATAGAAGTTACTTAGTAATACTATAATATGTAGAGCACAATTTAGAGTTATATGCTAGCTATAAAAGGGGGAGTTAGTAGAATTATTAATGACTATGCCTTAATTAAACTGCAGCTCTATGTCCCTTTTAGGCACTACATAGTGTAAGTTGTAAATTATATTGTTGATAAATGTGTAGTTTAATTTAAAAGAATTTATTTGGTTGTTGATTCGTTAAAATTCAAGTAGGAACAGTCGGTTGGTTATCGATCGATCTAAATTTATAAACTTGTGTGTACTTATGTACCTACTGACATTTATCCTTAAATGTCGCTATGAAAATTTAGATTATCAAACCACTTTTTTTTTCCCGGTACCCAGAGGGTTATGTTATTGGAGTGTATGTATGTCTAATTCTTCGGCACGCTCTACAGGCTTAACAGTTTGACGGAATTCAACATATTTTTCGACAAAATTCGACTCAATTCTGGGATTGATATATATAGGGAATAATAAAAATGATTAATAGAAAAACTGAACTAAAACGTTTATCTTAACTATGTATGTACTATTACGTTTAGAGGTTATCATTTATCTTTGCCGCACTTCTGCATAAAAAGGCATTTTCCGAAAAACCTTCTAACGTTTTACTAGCAAGTTTTATTTTTAGTATCTCAACAAATTTTCATGCCCGAATCCTATTGGCATTATAATGGACCACGGGTCTAAACTATTTCTTTTTAAATCTTTTTTAGTATCTCCGATCCTAATTAAGTGAAACTTCTTAGAAGAGCTTTAAAACCCGCAACCCTTTTGTGTGACGATATTAATAAATACTGAAATAACTGAATGATAAACACAATCTATGCTATTCAAAAGTGCTTGATGATAAATAATTGCTTGTAATACAGAAGTTCCACTACTATCGTGTCTTTACGACACACCCAGTTTATTTCATTATTTAATTTCTCAAATGATGGGTCGTTGCAGCGTAGATACCGGTGTTTTGTAAATTTGAGCTCTTTCAACTACAATTGGCATGTGTCCTGTATTAAAGATACATGAAATGAAATGAAATATTTATTCAAATAGGCCTTCACAGGCACTTATGAATGGTCAGACTCTAACACCGGTTCGGAAGGTTGCTTTTACTAAGAAGAGCCGGCAATAAACTCAGCAATTACTCATTTCAAAATAAGATTTTGTACATTAAGATGTATCCTGCTGGAGCGAGCGCTACACCCAAGCATTGTCGACATTAAAATAATCATTTGTGTTATAGAAAGCCTTTTGTACTAAAACAGTCTTAATTCTTTCCATCATGATCAAACACTAACCAGTGTATTGAACATCCAAAAATATACGAAAACATTAAATATGATCAACATTAAATCATTAATGTGATTTTTAAGTACCGATCTAATCACAAAGAGTATGTTATTTGATGTCGTACAATTATGACGTCACAGCGTGCTATTTCATACAAAACTCCATACATTCGATCGTTTTGACATTTCATTCAGAATTGCTGATATGACATGTCAGGACACATCCATATTAGGTAGATACCTACTTACATACCAACGTAAAAGCATACACGTTGAGAACGACTCTAATAGAATCGTAATCCAATCTTAACTGACTTGTAGTATAATCCCGATCTATAATCGCAAGATTGAAGTAGAATTTTGACATTACGTGTATTAAAATTACAGTCAAAAGGTTCATCAATCCATGGATTTTCGTTCGGGATTGTATATAGTAACCCAGCATAAGTAGACAACCTAAATGAGAGTACACAGTTTGTTTTGTTTGCCAAATTTGATATAGACGATAAGCATTTTCAGTTTAATAACTTTGAGTAAATTTATCTAAATGAATATTGTTTGGATGAATAGACACAAAATACCTATCTATAAACGATAATTATTTTAATAAAAAAAATGTTCCTTTACTACTTCCCATTTTATAGTTATAGTAGAAAGTTACACGAAATGTTGCCAGATCAAAATAATAGTTGGTGACACGATGTGGGCATGTATTTATCTACCTATTTAATGGGAGTCATTAATATGTAAATGACGCATAGATGGGACTTATGATTTTTATGTAATAAACACGTGTTGGTTAATGAATGCAAGATTTGTCAATTAATGTGTTATTTAAAGACTTTTACACCGACTTTCTTAGAGCTATCAAGTGTCGGTATATAATTAATTATATAAGTATAGTTATGTGTGAAGGTACATATATGTACTCGAACTGACTTTCAATGTTAACAACATTTATACTCGTTTTTACGCATGGCTATTATTGGTACTTACCTATATGTTTTATGGCCGATCTATTTTAATACATAATTTGGTCATGATTTAAAATGGCGACGGTATATTTTTATTCATTCATACCAAACTAAGTTTGACCTCAAATAGTCCCTAAATAGTAAAAAACCAAGTCATTATTACTGCTTGATTTTTCATGCTATGAAATAGATTATATTATGAGTTAAGTTTCATCATATAGAAAATATATTCCAGAAGATTTATTTTATAAGCATTTATATTATCACTGTCAGGTGACGCTGGGACAGGTCGCTAGTCCTTCTAATATTATAAATGTATGTATGTATGTATGGAAGTTTGTTAATCTTTCATTAAATTTGGAAGATATTTGGGACATAGAGGATACTTTTATCCCGGAAAAATGTTAACTCCCTCGGGTACGCGGGTGATACCGCAGGGGGCGGCTCCTTGTTAATATTTTGTTATAATAAACTTTTCATTTTAACAATAAAAAGCCATGAAACAGTAAAATATATTTATAATACTAAAGTAAAGCAACTGCAAACAGTAAATGGTGATTGAATTCACGATAAACCTATTAAGCTAGCATTCAGTTTACATATTTTATGAACCAATTGTTAAAACAAAGGCAAATTGCAATTTAGTCACGGACAAATTAGGTATGCAACGCCGGTGTTTAAGCCACTAATCCATGGTTAAAATTTCCTGAATTGTAACAACTAGTCTACAATCTCCATTTTAATATTTCAAAATCAAACGTAACCGATAATTTTATTCACCTGTAGAACGGTCCTTCCTATAAGTGAGAGGAGATATATAACGAATCGAAGTTGTCGATAATCGAAGTCTAGCGAATACTTATTTCGAAATGATCTTTATACTGCACCTGCAGCAAGTAGGTAGGTATACCGATTGTTAGGTATGCTCGCAATCCAACGAGAGGAGTGTAGCACTCTCGAATCGTTATTTCTTATGCAAATTAGTAATGTTGATAATCTGGACGGTTTACCCCTTATTCAGATACAGCAAACTTCATCGGGTCGCGGCATAACTAGGACTCCTTCGAGAGCTACACCTCTCACATAATTGCGTAGTTAGTGAAAGAGACAGAGCATAGAGACCGACGAAACATTCTCCAGCCAGTGTTTTTCATTACAGAATCGAAGCCCTAATACTGTTTACATTATTTTATTGAGTGTCCACCGACGACCGGTCCCGGCCAATGGCAAGTTTCTTCCTGACTTCCAATACAACCATTATAGCACTTAGCAAGTTGTCAGGTGATATAAAGTAAGTATATGGCACTATAGTAACTCAGTTGAGTGACGAGATTGCAGTCAACCTGGTCGAAGCAATTCCAAATGCAATTAATGTGCCTGTTGATATGGATTCCATTGTTTTGACTTTATTATGTCGCGTTTACACAGAATACCTTTTAAGGGTTGCTTGACATTACAACGATTGTTCAGTAGTTGCACATAATTTCGACACTATATTATAGTTAAAATAGGTATAATCAATTGGCTTTATATTTCAGGGAGACATATTGTAAGACTTTGATATATTTATTTTGTTCGTGTCTTTCTCCATATGTTTTGGGCCGAGCCAGCTGATTATTAGGTCCAATATTTACAAACCATTAATGTCTATCCCATTAATTCCACCAACTAGCTTTTCCCCGCGGTTTCACTCGCGTTTCCAAGGGATTTTATGGTTCCGGATAAAATTAATAGAAAAGTTTGGATACTTCAGTAACTATAATTTGACCTTCATAAGTGCTCTTCGCGGATCTAAACAGAATAAATGGTTTTGGATTGAATTATTTTGATTCTCTCTATCATGAAAAACAGTAAAAAGTATTGCATGAAAATTGGTACACAGGATCGAATATGTTCTATATATTATATCATAGTATAATAATCCGGGATACTTCGAGAACGCGGGTAAAGCCACGGTATCTATTGATGGGTTTATTTTCTATCCACGATATTTCGGCCAGAATCCTACACTTCTTGAACTTACCTTCACTGTGAAGCTGGTGGCAAATTTACGCGTAAGATCTTTTGATCAAAAGTAATTCGAACATTATTATAGATAGGTGTGTTCGCCACTCATATAATTCGGACTCAATTTTTAATTTTCTCGGAATGGGTTCTGCTCTCGTTTAATAACTACAAACCTAACTAGTTTACCCTTTATATGGAATGTTGAAATTGATACGCCGGGCCTGATATTAAATCAATTAAAACTTGTTACATTTTGGTGTTAATATTTTTACACGTTTATTTTCTTAGCTCCGCGTGTTGATCAGGTTCGAAGGAAATTTCATTTTCTCGATATAATGGGCTGTGCGGGCTCTGTAACTATAACAAATCAATATTTGACCAGTCACGTTAAGGTTTAATTAATAATTGATACCTTGCTTATGATATGTTTTTTTTAGTTTAGGTACTATGAAATAAACACAGAACAAACAGAAAAATATCTGAGAAATTGAACCCATGATATCCATCGTGAAATTGTATCTAATCACCCCGCGAACTGGCCTTTCAAATCTAGAAATATCCAAAAAAATCATGTACATATCTAAAACATATTGAGTCCAATATCACGTGATCAATATTCTACTTCAATATGAGAGCGATGTCGTAAAAATATGAGAGCTAATAATCTCCTGTAGACCCATAAGGGTGGATATAGCAGTAAGCTGTAAAAGTAGCAATTTCAGGATATCCTTACATCCATATCTATTGACGGGCCAGTTGGTGTGGTTAAATGAGAAGTAGTATTATATAGTATCCGTTTTCTAGTTGTGATCGTACCCATAAGCTTTAATTTGGGATCAGAATGTACTGAGAAAATGGTGAGCCAATTAAAGATTCTGCAGATTAAATGGGCACATCATCAGAGAGCCGGTGCAAGGAAGCCTTTAAGATCGGACCTCTTAAGCTCTTGCATTGTTAACGAAAGAGACAGAGCAAAGAGCGAAAACACAGCGACTTAACATTGTTGAGCTATGACCTCTGGCAAACACAGATACAACACAAAAACTGTTATTATGTTTTAGGACAGCATGACTAAATGATATATTAGAATTAGATATAATACATCGGTAATGACAGCGTAACCACAAAAACGATTCAGCCTCAAAAACATTACTGTTACACAAAATAGTTAATTAGAGTACCTGTCACAAACGAATTTAAAATACAATTTAACTTTATAAGTCTAGCTTATAATGACACAATTTGGAACGACTAATGGTGACTGGGAGGGTGGAAGGAAACAGACCAAGAGGCTGGAGCCCCAGGCGGTGGGCAGACCAGATATCGCAGGAGCTGGTGATGCCGGTTAGTGCTGCAATGCACCCAGCAACGGATCGAAACCGATAGAAACAGCTGATTGTCAATGTCAGAAGCAGCCACGATTCTCAGCAGTGAGGGATACGACAAGAGAGAGAGAGTATTATCTCTCAAAAAGCAAGGTCTATAAAACACTTATCTTTTTGAAGTCGGTTAAAAAGAAGGTTTATGATTGTTATTAAAAGCGTATCTTCTCTGTGCTTTGTAACAGTCAAATCGTGTTGTGTAAATAATAATGTCTGGGTATTTAAAAAATGTGCATATTTGTGCCGCTTAACCTCCTGTTTGTTTGTTCGTATGTGGATCAGGGCCCAATATTGTGCGGCCAAGCTTCTATGACGCCCGCGCACTTTGGCCCGCCCGCCCCACTAACTATTCAAACGAATGTTCGTACTTTAAATCTAATCAAATGTTCTTTGTCTCCTATCTATTTGAACTAGAAGACATTATACCACCCACGCATGATGATTTAGTTTTTATTATGGAGATAATCGTAATCTCGTTGTTACTATTTTGTCAGTAAAGGTACGGTGTGTGACCGCTTGGTTTCTCTAAATATTATACATCAAAGTCACTATTTCTGTCTCTTTGTTTTTCAGCTTATATATTTTAACTACGTAATTGATTCTTATACTGTTGTCACCATAATTTAGGAAATTACATCGGAAGGTTTCTGCGTAGGTATAATGCACTTATAATTTCCCACTTAGGTGAAGCTGCGGGTCGCTAGTAGTTTATAAAATAAATTGTACTTAATTTTATGACAATTATTGAAATTACAAAATAAGGGGCACCTATTTCAGCCTGACCTTGAATTCAGATGTACTTCAGTCTAAAATAGTTTTTGAGTTATTAAACACACAGAGTGTAGATACGATCAAATAATATTTTCAAGAAATATTGTTTCAACGGGACGAAAAATCTCTGAACTAGTGCACGTTCTATTTACAAGGTTTCTTCACATTACAGTTAAATTGTTCGTCAAATCGTGAATGCTATTTATCCGTATGAAGGCGACACAGTCCACGACACACATATTATATATCGGATACACGATTTTGACAGATGGCTGCCCAAGATTAGGTACCGTTCAGACGTTCGTTTATCACACTTCTAGCTCACCAAGGACTTTAAAAGAATCTAGGGTAATACTCCATTGGACTACAATCGTGTCACCGCCATGTCTATTGACAATGGTTTATACGACACAAAGTATTTCTATTATAGCAAAAAGTGCAAATAGTTTCATGGGAATAATAAAGTGTCACACACGTATACATACATAGGAACGTAGAATATGGACTATGTTAGATACCATAAGTGTTGTTGTGGTACAAACATTTGTACCCATGAAAATTAGGTAGCATATCAGTTTGATTTCCAGAGTACAAGCTCTCCTTAGTTGATTTTATCATAAAACATCCTACTAGTTCTTATTTAACGCGAAAGTGCGTTTATTTGTTCGTTTATCTGTCTTGCACCCAGATTCAGCGTCAGATCAACTCACTTTTAATTCTAAGAAGGCAGCGATGGAAACCGTTGGGTAGATGCAAGGTTGCCATAACATATGACTTACAAAATGTCTTTGTGAGATTCAGTCGGTAAGAATGAGAGACAAGTGTGTATCCCTTGTGGTATGCCGGTCATTCAAATTCTGATCCGGTACAGTAAACCAAAATCTCAATATTTAATAAACACCAACGGTAAATTCATTCAAAAGTAAACTCTAATTCCATGTAAGAGATGCTACGTTATTGGTACACCTCTCATTACAAACCTTGCAACTCAAGTATTTGTTATGACTATTACAAAGTACTTATATATATAATGAACGTGTAATAATACATAATAACAATACTGATATAACAGTACCTTGGCTAATTATTTAGGACACGGTGATAAAATAAAGAATTCTCATTTAGGTATGCCGTGTGAGATTTTTTTGAATTTAACATATAATACTATGGATTGAACAATTGTTTGTGAGTGAAATATTTTTAATGACCTCAAATGCATGATGGTGGACATAATCATAGTAATAATGACGCTGGTTTGAATTTAACGAGTTTGTAATTCTAAGCTTGGAGTTTTAATTGCACATTTAATATAGTGAAATGAATAAATTGCAGTGATCTGTGTTTTATGGATCATGAACTGCAGATTGCTTCGCCCGTTGAACGAATAGAATATGACTGTTAAATCTTCTATTCTGTATATAGGGTTCCTTTGACGCAGCGTCACCTCAAAACTACTGAACATATCGAGATGTGACTGCTACCATTCGACGCGGAATTTTTCGTAGATGGTTATAGGTTTCATATGATATCCATAAACGCGGACGAAACCGCGGGGGACAGCTAGTATTAGCATATCATAGTTTTTTTTATACCATTTGGGCCGACAAACAAGCAGACGGTTCACCTGGTGATAAGTGGTCACCGCCGCCTATGGACATTTGCAACACTAGGGGCATCACCAATGCATTGTTGGCCCTGAGATGTGAAGTTGTTAAGTCTCATGTGCCTCTAATTTTACCGGCCACCTTACCTTTCTAGCCGAAACACAGTAATACAAGTGCACTACTGCTTCACGGCAGAAATGGGTAAGGTGGTAGTACTTCCCCGGACGAACTCTGCACTATGATCTCCTCTACTCGAAAAATAGTATATTTATTATGAAATTATTGTTTTTATGATAGTCTACGATAGTGTATGCTATCGTGATGAAAGTTTAGTTAGATGTTCCGCGTACGTCTGTGAAGGTCTCTGAAATGACCCATCTCAACGCATGTTGGAAACTGTTACTTTAGGAGTTTTTAGTTTCTCACCTTACATTTTAAATTTAAATACTTTCAACATGTTCCTAATCTATGTAGAGATAATAACATCCTGTGTAGATCAGCTCAAGTAACAGTACTTACAAAAAGAATACGCAATGCATTTCCTGGTAAGTACCCACAAAACATATTAAGATCGTGAAAAACGCATTGAAGCAAGTATAAGGAAATACTAAAGACATTTTTTTACCCATAAACATAATTTTTTGTTGCGTCATACATAACCAGGTAAGTGTGTACTGTACATTATATTCACATAATAAAAATCAGACATTCAAAAAGTTGCTTAAAGTTGCAGTTACTAAAGTTTAATTGCACTGATTTCGTCATCTATCCACAATTCCACTTGTTTCGTGAATAATATACGCATCATAGATATTGTATGGAAATCATGAACCGTGACTATTTTTCTGTTTTCATTGTTGCATTTTGATATTGGCGTAAGGTATGTATGATTATGCGTTAATTAATTACAATATAGAGACACAGAAGTTGTCGTGAAATAGATAATTTTTAGAAAAAGACCTAAACTTATTTAAATGCATACCGTGCCCAGAATGTTGGACCGATTCGTAATTTTAGAATACCTAAATAGCTTTACACAAGGTGAACGAACCTTTATTTTTTAAGGGGCCAGCCCCCCTCCTCCCGTAATAATAGCCTTCAATACGCTAATGATCGCTAGTAAGCCAGACTGGACCTAGGAGCGTGTTATTAATGATATTAAACATTTATATGTATGAACATGTCACTTTGTTCTAGTGTGTCTAATATCTGCTTAGTTTGGGATCATATTGTGTGTAAAGAATGTTCCAAGATATTGATATATCGATTATTACATTCAAAATCCAAGTAGGTCGATGCTTCGCACGCCTAGGACATGTTATACCGTTTAATGACGTAAGAAAAGCATCAGACGGACTAATCTCTGGATAATTTCGAGGAAGAAAGTGCAAACTGAATAATTTCAGGTTTAGCTGCACTGCACAGGAGTTTTGACAATTTACGACATTATCAGCATCCGATTATCGTGGTACCAATCTCACTGGACACGACTAAAATCAGACATATGATGGATTGGACGTGTCTCATATCTTTTGCAATAGTGTGATTGAGACCCGCATGTCAAAACTCGCCGGTTAATATTATAAAGGTATACGCGTTCCGCAATAGAAAGTACCTACTGGCTTGTGATCAAAAATTATAATAACGTCAAATAATATGATACTCATCGTTCTTTCTACTTAGAGCCTAGAATTGATTGGTTTATGTATTGTTTTCTTGCAATGCATGTTATATATAATAGTTATTTTTCATTACCAGTAAGACAAGTTGATTAAACAGCGGGGACTCTATTGAGTTTATATAAAAATTAAATAGTGCTCATTTAATAAGTTTTAAGTAACTACATGATAGAGAGAGAGAGAGAGATATTTATATATATATGTATATAAGGACTCGTATAAGGATAAAATAGAAACGTTTAACATATATTCATCCTGACACTTTCACAATACGTAATTTAAACAAAAACAGAACGAAACGACTGTTTATTTATCGTACGGAGTGAACAATTTCACCTCACGGTATGTGATATTACGAACATACATGACATATAGCAGTCGCGCCGTTTAATGATCACTTTATATCTTTCCTTTTGAGAATTCGGTTCAACAGTCGACTATTATGGTTTGTGAGATGTAAGCTACCGCCGTATGAAAATGAGGTGGTTAATATTAATGCTGTGCTATTTAGGTATTACGCATTGTTTGGTGTGCAAACGCATGCATCATGTACACACTACAAAAAATATTAATTTTATGGTTATGATTTAATTAAAAAAAAGCTTATTAATAATGCTGTTTTTTATTACCATTTGAGTTGTAGAGTAAATTAATATATTTTCTTATAAACGCCTAAAACTAAACATCAAAAATGTTCAGTTATTCCAAATGAACGCAAACTTTTTGTTATCGTGTGTACGCCGCGTGCTCCGATTACATCGCCGTTAAATTGAATTTGATTGATTATAATAGACACTCATTTAAATGAGTGTTGCCATAAGTAATATCAATTGATCTTATATTTATTTAAATAAAAATGTCCGCATCACATATATCAGTGCTTACTGAAGTATTTAACGGGTATGTTATCAACCACCACTTAATATAGTATCTATTTTAAATAGCTTTGCGTTACCCATCGATCGTCTCGAGTGACGGGTGAAATGGTTAAAATCGACAGCAAATCTTAGATTTTTCTAATATAAATCAGTAAGCATAACAGCAGCTAGGCTAGACACAGCTCGAGGGAGTGCCTGGAGGCACGAAGGAGCTGCGAGTGACGTCGGGTTTCTTCGGCTGGGCTGAGTCGTCCAAGCCCGAGAACTCGGACTCGGAGGGCGGAGTCCGGCCGGGAACTCCGGCGACCTCTCTGCCCCGGAAAAGAGGACACGAGGAAGGTGAGGATGACCCGAGGCCCGACAACACCCCCAAGGTGAACACCTCCCGAAGGGGTGGGGCCAAAGGGAGACTTGCGAGTTTCGCAAGACTGGCGGCGGCAAGAGCGAGGCCCCGCGCAGCGGAGGGCGCAGACTCGGACGACTGCGCTACCTCCGATGCGGGGAGCCTCCTCGATGAAAGCTCCGCTTCGTGCCGGGAGGATCCCCCCGTTCCCCGTCCGGAATTGGTAATTGGGGGGGGAAAGAAGAAAACGGTGCAGGAGCCCGTGGTCGACCCGGTCGGGGAGACACGTAGGGCGGCTGCCCAAATCATAGAGGGTGCCCGCAAGTCGGGGAACCTGAATGGGGCTGTGCGGGGCCAAATCAACAGGGCCTGCCACAGAATCCTGGCCTCCATGGACGTAATGGAGGCCAAGAAGTCGGTGAGCGACGAGGTCCGCGCTCTCCAAGCTGAAAATTGGAGGCTGCGGGAGCGGGCGCTCCTCCGCGATGAGGAGCTGAGGAGACTCCACGCCGCCTCCACGAAGCGCGGACCTTCAGAAGGCGGGACCCGGGCCCCACCGTCCTCGCAGTTTAGCGCTGCGGACCTGGCGGAGGCCCTGATGGAGATCAGGCGGGACCTGTTCGCCTCCTTGGAGGGTATGATCAATACCCGTCTCGGGGAGGCAAACAAGCGCCCGCCCGCCGAGCCCATCGTCCGCCCCCCGTTGGAGGCCGACGAAACGAAGACTGCGGGACTGACCACGTCGATCCCAGCCGCAAGCGAGCCCGAAAGGGCGAGGCTGGGCGACGGCCGGCCCCGGAGGCCTAAGGCCGCCAAGGCCGCCGCCAGGGCCGCCGCTAAGGCCGCCAAGAAGCCCACCCCGGCAGCCCCTGTTGCCCCGCCGGCCCCGGAGGAGGGACCGGGCCCCTCGGGCCAGCAGCCCGAGGAGGTGAGCTGGGCAACAGTGGCCAAGAAGGGCAAAGGCAAGGGGAAGGGCAAGGGCGCCCCCCCAACCCAAGTGCCCCCACCCAAGAAGGCAGCGCCCAAGAAGAAGGAGAAGGGACCGAAGGTCCCGAACACGGCGGCGGTGGTGATTACCTTGAAAAAGGACCTCGCCACCGCCACCACGCTGCACGCCACTATGGCGAAAGCCATCAAGGGCTGCAGCCTCGCGGAGGTCGGTTTACAACACGTGAGGGTGCGGGCCTCGATGACCGGGGGCAGGGTCATCGAGGTCCCCGGGGCGGACAAGGAGCGGGCGGCGGATGCGCTTGCAGCGAAGCTGCAGGCCATCGTGGGCGACGTAGCCCACGTAAGCCGCCCGCAGAAAATGTCCGCCATCCAAGCGGTCGGCCTGGACGAGTCAGCGACCGCAGAGTCGCTGACGGCAGCCGTCGCTGCTGCGGGGGAGTGCGAGGCGGCTCACGTGAGGGTGGGGGGCATCCGCTCCCGCTACGATGGCACCGGGTCAGCTCTGATCCGGTGCCCGGCGGGGGCGGCAAGGGCCCTCCTCGGGCGTGGTCGGATCCTGGTGGGCTGGTCGTCCATCAGGATCATTCCGGTTGGGCCGACACCCATGCACTGTTTCAAATGCATGGGTGTGGGCCACACTAGGGAGCTCTGCCCCTCTGATATCGACCGGAGCCATATGTGCTTCCGGTGCGGTAAGGAGGGGCACCTGTCGAAGGAATGCCGGGAAGAGAAGGCGCGGTGTGCAGTATGCCACCACGCCCAACTCCCGGCCGGCCACGTCATGGGGGGGCCCAAATGCTCCCCGCCCGCGGTGAGAGGCAAAGTGGCGCGGACAAAGCCCGCCCGCCCATCGCGCCCCACCCCCGAGGCAGCGGCCGCCAGCCGGCCGGAAGAGGAAGACACCCGCATGGACGTCTAAATGCCTACATTATGGCATTTCTACGTCCTGCGGGTGGGTGACTTTACCGGCACGAACGGCAAGGGCCCCCCCCCCCGGGGGACTCTTAGTGGCTGCAGGCGGAGGATGGGAGTCCTCCGTCTGCCACATCAAGCCACTTGGCGGACGGGAGATGGCCACGCGTGCTTGGCCATCTCCCTTTGGAGAGGAAGACCCCGGCATTAGGCGGGGCGAGACCGGTGGACATCGTGGGTAGTGCTTAAAAGCGGTACCACGGTGTCCAACCAACCGGGCAGCGGTAGCACGCCAAGGTGGTTTTTAGTGGGTAAACCTCATCTTCCCCTTCTCACTAGGAGAAGGGGAGGTGTAGGGAAGCCCACATATCCCCCCGTCTCTCCCAGGGCGGGGGTCGAACTCTTAATGAGTTTTCCACCTTGCAAAAAAAAAAAAAAAAAAAGGCTAGACACAGCTCGAGCGATATCATCGGGCAACATTCTATGATTGACAGCTCGCGCCCACCAGGGAAAGGTGCTTACATAATGTTGTATTAATTACGTGTGATTCAAAACAGATGGAAGCGATATCGAACCGACTACGCCAGCGACACTCGGCGGGGAGCTGGTACAGATTTTTTATTGGACGACTCTCGTCACGGTTAAAAAATTATCTTGTTGTTTTATTTTCTGTCACGATTATCTTCTGTCAGGCGGTTTGTTAACACCTTTTCATTAACCTAGGCTGTTTTAAACTATTTCACAATCTTCCTCTGACACAGTTATCATTATAGCTGAAATACGTATAAGGGTTTTTGTGTGCCTGTCCCTTAATCGATGCTGCAGTCGAAAAGGAATTTGGAGTTTAATCATTGTGTATTCTGTTGGTATACAGTTAAAGTTATAATAACTGCATTTATTATTGTTTTTACGGAGTAAGTTAGTTATTCAAATATATGATGGTTATTAGTCAAGATATGAGGCAGAGATAACTTCAAATAATAGAGCTAATTTCAATCAAACACGGTAATGAACAAACTTAAAAATAAACTCATAATGCAAACGAATTTCAAATGGTCATTAGTCGTTTACAAATAGTGCTATTGCCAGTATTTATGGGCATGATTGACTACCCCAAGTCATTTGTACAGCGATTAAGGGTAAGAGGCAACTGAAGAGTACACCGATGACTACGTGCCATGTAGAATGTACGAGTACACCAAGTAGTCAACACAAGCATTACAAAAGGTGGCCGCAAAAAACAAAAAAAAATATTGAACGAACTGACTCCGAGTATATATTGCGCCGACCCCAATTTATTTAGAACCGCCCAGGCAGACGATTGATGATAAGTATAACATAGTAAATCTAAAGCTAATCTAGAACTCAATTACCGTAACGGTCGCCATGAAAGTTATTATAATGGACCATGCGTAGAAAGTAGGTAAAGTCAACTTACTTGAACACCACATGTATGAAATGACGACAATAAAACAAATGTATAATTGGAATTTGGAAATAATGTGCACGGTGAAAGTCTATGTTAGTGGAAAGAAGTAGGATTTAACGCGGCTTACAAAATTGCGCGAATTGCAATACTGTTTTATTTAAGTGTTAAGAACATTTAAACGATTGTATCTCAACGATGGATGACGTTTGCAGCTGGACCATGAGATATTGGTACCAGGATATTCTTTTAAAAGCTCGTTGAGTTACCTACTCTATTTATTATGTTTCAGCGCAATTTTTTATCACCTTGTAAACTCTACTTGGAGAGCCGTTTATAATTTTATTTATAGCTATTTTGCAATATCTAAAGACACGTCTGGCGTTTATTACGGTCAGTAAGTACGTGTTCTATTATTTTTACGTCAAAGCTGGCAATTTCAAAATCACGTGAGTCCTTGGAGAGTGAAGTAAAAAGGTCAAGAAAACATTAAAATACTAAAAATGTATTTCCATAGAACTAGCCGTGCCCCCAATTTCGTACGCGTGATAACGTCAAATCAAGGCTTTTTTTTTGGGTGCCGATATTGATGAAATAAAGCCTTTATGTTGCCCCAAGCTACGGTCCATTTTCCTGTGAAAATCCCATTCAAATTAGAGAGTTGGTGATTAACTTATTCAAGCAAAGAGACAGTGACCTATACATGTGAAGGTGTGATGATGTTGGCTGAATTCATCGTTAAAGTGTAAGAGTATTTTTTGAGAAATTTACTCCATGAATGATGTATGAACAATATACAATAAAAACGTACCACTGTATTCTTAACGAATACCTTCGCCTTTTATTCCATTACCTGAAAATAAGAAAGAAGTCATCAGATTTATTTGTTAAATAATAATAATTATCTAAAACATTATTTTCAATTTAAGAAAAAGGTTAATGACATATACAAAACTTATTGACGTATAAGCCTATGATTATGTATTCATTTTAGGGGATTATGAGCCACATTGCATTTGTAACAAGGCCCTTATTAGAAGGTAACTAACCTACTTTTAAGATTCTTAAAAGTACGTTTAAACTGTGCTTAGTTATTGCGTTGTTACTAATTAAACATTTTAACTTTATTATGCGGCAGTTCCATTACACTCCGTGAGGTTATTTTATCACTCCTATGAGAGATTCCCAAACTTTTATGATTCATTTTACTACATTGAAAGAAAAACGTAACATTTTATTTATCTTTAACAGCAATTAGTCTTAATTACGCTGCATCGGACGAGCGAATTTTAAACATAATTACTTACCGACTTCTCCAAAACAGTTCACAGAAACTCTGTCAACATGCTCTAATGTAATGGAGGGATATATAGAAAATTTTAAACTTAATTTAAATTATTTTTACAACTTTTACAAACTTATTATTAACCTCTTTTTCTACACTTTCACATTGACGCGTACCTCCAACGAACATGTTTGGGTACCGTACTCCCGCCAAAACATCCGGCAATGGAGCTCGTCCCTCAAGGTCTCCCGAACGGCAGGAAGTCTTCGGCCCTTCCAAGACCTCCCAAGTGCGCCGTAGTATAGGCGACTGGGAGGCGGGGAAGATGGACCCTCAGTCCACTCCCCCGACCGTAGTGGCGGTTCGAGCGGCCCCCCCGCAGCAAAAGGCGGCACTCCCAAAAGGGAGTAAGGCTCCGGCCCGGAAAGAACCGCTGGATGCCGCGGGGAGCCCGCCCGAAAAAGAGGTGTTCGAGAGTAGGGTTGCCGAGGCAAGAGCTTGCCTAAATAAGGCTAAGCTACACTTGGCAAACTCGCGCAACCTGAAATCGGACATCAAACTAGCAGTCACTCAGGCGATAGACAGACTGTACCAACTGGTGAAGGAAAGCGAGGCCGAAAGGAATGAGAAGATGAAAGAACTGAAAGAGTCAGGAATGAAAGAAACGACGGATAGAAGGGGATGTGAATGGAACGAAAAGGCGGCAAATGAATGGCAGAAGAGAATGGCAGCGCATGGAATGATGTTGGAAGCGGATGGAGAACAGATGGATAGACTGGAGGGAATGATAGAGAAGCAGAGCCTGGCCCTGGAGAGGATCACCTATGCGGGTGTAGCGGCGACTGGCGTTAAAAAACGTCTGCCAGAACATGTCACCCTGCACTCGGTGGCGATCTCCTCCAAGAAAGAGAGTGATACCGCAGACCAGGTTCTAGAGTGTGTGAGAGAAGTGATGGATGCAAAGGATGGATGGGTGAAGATTGAGAGAGTACGAAAGGCGAAGGATCAAAAGGTGATAGTGGGATGCGCGACAGAAGAGGAAAGACAGAAGGTCAAGGATAGACTGAAAAGGGTGGCCGATCGACTCAACGTTGAGGAGATCCGTAACAAGGACCCCCTTCTCATCCTCAGGGACGTTCTGGAGTTCAATACGAACGAGGACGTTGTGAACGCCCTGAGGAACCAAAACCGGAGTCTGTTCCTTGACCTAAAAGCGGAAGAGAATAGAATGGAGGTCCACTATCGACGGCGAACCCGGAACCCCCACGCTAACCACGTGGTCATGAGGGTGTCCCCCACAATATGGGCTCGGATGGTCGGGGCAGGAGCGGTGCACGTCGACCTTCAAAAGGTCAAAGTGGCGGACCACTCGCCACTCGTGCAGTGCTCCAAATGCCTCGGCTATGGACACGGCAGGCGGTTTTGTAAAGAAACCGCCCTAAAGTGCAGCCATTGTGGGGGCGCCCACATGAAAACAGAGTGCGCTGACTGGCTCGCCAATGCGGTCCCATCGTGCTGCAATTGCACCCGCGCCAAATTGGACACTACAGGGCATAACGCCTTTAGTTTAGAGTGTCCAATTCGGCGCAAATGGGACGCAATGGCCAGGGCCAGTATAGCGTACTGCTGAGGGTACAAGGGCTGTTTTTGGGGGCGGAAATTCCTCCAGCTTCATGGGAAGGTGGAGTAATTTCTCCGCCAACCCGAAAGATGCAGAAGTTAAAAGCGCTATACAACATATTGGTCGCGTATTATTTAATACGCGTCACCAGCATCTGCAATAACAATAAGTCGCATATAATTCAATGCAGAAAGCAAAACGGGTAATGAACCGACGATAAGGTAATACGAAAGAACAGAGAAGAATGAAATTGACTATAAAAGATGATCTGAAAACAGTGAATAAAAGATGAAAGCGAGAAAGTAGTGGATAAAAGAAAATAAAAGATGATTGGAAAAAGTGGATAAATAAGTAAAGTAAGAATGTTTACAAGAAAATAGTCGAAAAGTTGCTGATAAAAAGAAGATTGAAAAATAGTAAATAAAGAAGAAGAAGCAAAAATGAAGTTTGTAAAAGGAATAGTTAAATGTGAATGAAGTGTGTAAAAGTAATAGTTAAATGTAAATGCAATGCGTAAAAGTTAAGATAAAGTAAGAATGAACGGATAAAAGATTGATAAAAGACGAATGAATGTGATGAATGAAAACATAGATAGAAAGTGATGAAAAATATGAGGAATGAACAAACATGAGTGAAAAATGAAAACGTAGAAAGAAGAAAGATTGATGAAAAATGAATGATTGACAAGTCAAATGATACAAAAATACGAATGAAAAGACAGTACTGAATCATGACATAAAAACCTTGAGAGGACAAATAAGAGACGAAAAGAAAACCAGAATATGAGCTGAAAAAACATAGAGTTAAAAGAAAGATAAACACATAAAGCCAAAATTAAAGGGAGCAAAGTAACAAACATGTTCAAAAACAAAATGGGGCCAATAAATTAAATATGAGAAAAAATTACTAGAAACTGAAAAAACTTAATAAAAGATTAAAATTATAAACAGAAACAAAAAGGGGAAACTGGGGTACAAAAATTGAGAAAAATTTCGACTAAAATTAAAAAATACGATAGAAAAGGTCTCCGACTCTTATATTGGAGGTACAAGATGGGGTTGCTTCTTAGGAAGCAACCAATTAAAAAAAAAAAAAAAAAAAAAAAAAATGTAATGGAGGTCTTTCACAAATTTTCCTAATTACCAAAGCTTAAACCATAAACATTGAAGCGCCCGCGCGCCTTTTGCATTGCTAATTCCCTTATAAGTATTTTTGTAGGGCACGTACCTACAGTTTGAGGACCAGTGATCGACATGTAGGTACAAACACTCGCCTCCCACGCAGATCAAACAGTTGGTCATATTATGAGTGATGACACAAAACAGGTATTTTAGTGACATCTAATTGAGATAATATCAAAGTTGTTGTAAAGGTCAGTTTGATTTTCTGTAAATTATAGACCGGTATTAAATTTGCTTACATTAGTAGGTAATGAATATTTGCTGGTTAATTAAATTAATACATAAATAAAGGTGGAAATCCCAATTTTCTTACTAGTGTCATACCTAAACGGTAAGTACAGGTTGCTTTCAGACAAATAAGGCCTCCGCTAGGGTACCTATACCTGATTTGCTTCGGCGCAAGTATCTATAAATAATTAAGTAGCGCGAAAAAAAACAGAAATGTTTTAAAGAATTTGTAATGAAATTGAGACAAGAATCTGGTTGTAAGTAATACCGAATAGTCTGTTATTTCTACAGCTCGATACACATTCAAAGCGTTCAAAATAAAAGAAGGAATGGCAATGACCAGACAATGATTGCAATAAAGCAAAATTTGTATTAACAACTCCTTTTTATTTTCACTACAAAACAATTTATGAAATCAATTGTGTTACTAAGATTAATTTTATCTGATTTTATTAAGCAAGGTCATTCATTCACATTGTTGTTTCGAACACCTAATACAACATATAGAAAACGAGAGCTTGTTAATGTGTTGTAAGTAAGACATGCCACACACGTTCCGAAAGATATGATAACAATCATCTGACGCATTAGTGCATACCGATTGTATAATGAACGGGTATTAGACTTTACGCCTGATATTAGTGCAGTGTAACCAGTCGCCATACATCATGGAATGATCTATTCATTTATTTCTAATACGAAATTGGTCTGATTATGTAGGTGTTTATTATACTGAATTGGTTTTTAGGTTGTCTGTGGTCTAAAACTGTATATGGACTAAAATATACACGTAATTATTAAAGATGCCCCGAGTACTTATTTACTACTCGGCCAAATCCGAGGTATTTTTTTTGCTGGGATATTCTTTACACACGGCCTTCCCAAACTAAGCAGAGCTTGTAATATGGAAACCAGACACTGATAGTACTGGGTGTAAATACCTACTTTAATAGATATTTACACCCAGACACAGAACAAACAGTCATGTTCATGCACACCAATGATTGTCCTGGGTGGGAATCAAACCCGCGACCTTCGGCTTGGCAGTCAGAGTCGCTAACCACAAAGTAAGTATTTAAAAAATCATGTGGCCTCTGCCTTACCACAAAAATCTATCACAAACTTAGCGTCATCAAACCAATGCAAGGACACGGCATGTTCATTTTCTATACAAGCCAGCTTTTTTATGTATTAATTTTACTCGATATTATGACGCTCCTCTTACCATATCCGTTCGTGCTTAGGCCTCAGTTGTTGATGTTGAGTTAGCATAAATTAAATCAGAAAATAATACGCAATTATAAAAAAAAGTCGTACTGTTGATTCAAGTTACTATCAATATAAGCAAAATCAATATGTAAATAGTTCACCATGTGTGTACCTTATTATATATTACATGTACGTTTATTCACTGAGTAATTCCAAATAATCCGTGTGAACTGGGCTTTACTGAAAAGGCCTCGGTTGTGTCGTATCACGTAACACTTACCGAAGCAATGCAATAACAGTTTGATCACGAACTGTAAACAAAAAAGTCTGAGCGTCCGTGAGACACTGGGATTATCGGTTGATACAACCTTATTTAATCATTGCTGTCCCCGTGTTGAAGGTTACGACACACCTTTATCGATCTTAATGTTGTCTAATTAAGATACAATGCTCAATAACACTTCAAATCCTGCAGGAGTCTTAGTCTTCTACCTGATCGCAGACTGAGCAGAGTTTGTATCGCTTATAATGTCAATTACGTATTCCTAAACATATAGGTATTATTGTACTGCAAATACTTGGTGAATCGAACCTACGACCTGTGGCTCGATTCTGTAAGGAAAATGACACTTGACGATGTTTCGTCGCGGCCTCTATGCTCTGTCTCTGTCGCTTACTACGCTAATACTACTAATAACGTAAGAGGTAAACTCTCCGAGGCCTCCGTGAAGCGGCTCGCCGACGAAGTTATTAGGTGAATGAGGGAGCTGCAGCGTGGCAGTCAGGTTACCCTTCGTTTCACGCACGCAAAAAGCCTAATAATTTAAATTGATTGTCCATTATGGGACAATAACGCCCTATGATATTTGCATGGCTTAAGCAAGCGCTAGTCAACCCGTCGTGTTCTCACGTGGGGAATTTTTCACGTGCATCGTGCGGATTGCTACGTAATCAATTAAGTTTGACCCAAGAAAACTTGCAATGTAGGCGAAATGCCGCGACATTTAGCGCTTTGTGAAAGCCATGTTGGTAGTTTGGTCGTTTAGTTTTTTCGCATCATATCAAACTGCGGCTACTGATATATGTGATGTAACAGAACCTTTCGTTTTTTCAGAGCCTATAAATTATCAGGTTTGGAGCGATATTTGATTACAAAATGAGATTATATTGAAATGAAATATTTATTCAAATAGGCCTTCACAGGCACTTATGAATGGTCTGACTCTAACACCGGTTCGGAAGGTTGCTTTTACTGAGAAGAGCCGGTAATAAACTCAGCAATTACTCTTTTAAAAATAAGATTTTGTACATAAAGATGTGTCCTGCTGGAGCGAGTGCTACACGCAAGCATTGGCGTCATTAAAATAATAGTTTGTATTGTAGAAAGCCTTTTGTACTAAAACAGTATTCGTTCTTTCCTTAAATTTTATTGAATAGATTGATAAGAGAGCTATGCTCGGAGTCTCTCTGAAGGATCGAATTCGAAATGAAGTCATCCGTCAGAGAACCAAAGTTATCGACATAGCTCAAAGGATTAGCAAGCTGAAGTGGCAGTGGGCTGGTCACATCTGCCGTAGAACCGATAACCGTTGGGGTAGACGTGTTCTAGAGTGGAGACCGCGGCTCGGTAAACGTAGTGTAGGGCGCCCTCCAGCTAGATGGATCGATGATATACGCAAGCTGGCTGGCAGCGATTGGAAACAAAGAGCTGAAGATCGAGCTCAGTGGCGTGTCATAGGTGAGGCCTATGTCCAGCAGTGGACGAAGAAAGGCTGAAGATGATGATGATAAGAATTGAATCTGCGATTGTCATTATACAATAAAATATTTAACCCTGATGATTACGTATGCATCGTAAATGCTCCAAGCGTTGGTGATAATTGGTAATGCAAATAAACACCCGAGGAAGCGATGTCGATCGTACGTGTGTGTATAAACAAAATTCGGACATTGTATACTTAAATTATAATATTATATACGTCTATTTACTATTTTATATATAACACTAGCTGCGCCCAGCGGCTTTGCCCGCTTTCAATCCTGGTTATAAACCTTCCTCTTGAACTTCCTTACTCTATCTATTTCTGAAAACTGCATTAAAATCCGTTGCATAGTTTACGATTCTATAAAGGACATACAGACAAACATTCATTTTTATACAGGTGTTAAAACACTACCCGTAAAGCCGAAAGGAGGTTAAATGGGGCCTTATAACGAGTCCATTCACAATATTTAAGAACCGTAGTAACGCTGTATAACATACCCCAAAAAAAAAAAAAACTGATTTCTATGAATGAAAAGTAGAAAAACTATTAAAGTAGACAATTATTAGGTAAAATAGGTACGCAGGCCTTTCTGTTAAATAATCTGGTTCCCTGACATGACAGCTTACTAGGGTTGTTGGCTTTGATAATTAATTATATTTTAACGGGTATTTTGTAACACGTTGTATATATAGTTATATATAAGTTGATTAATTTTATGCTAAAAAAGGTAAAACATTTCTTTTCCATCAAAAATAGATAAAAAGGTAGGCTTAAAAAGTGGTGTGGAAAATTGTGTACTTTGATTGAGTGAGTGTAACTAAGATTTTTAGATAAACTCACATACAATGAACTCTTCGTTTAAGTATCTAGAAACGCTTACTATTTTCGTAGATATTAGTAGTCAAATGCCTCGGCAGTTGCATCAGCCATTCCACACAGGAAGTTGTTGACGTGACTATCATTCATTATGATTATTACAAAGGCCCATAGAGGTCTTATAATTGGTACAAGATAATATTACATAGCATATATAATATCTAACAGAAGCTTGTTCACACTTATTCATAATTTGTCTTCCTTTTGCTTCTAAGCCTACTTCCGTTTTTGATAAAGATGTTAAAACTGCGAAGAAATTAATAGTTAAAAATAATAGCTTTTGGAACCGTTTGTAAAGAAACTACGTAGTTTTATTTCTAACAGTCATCACCGTTATTCACTGCTGAGAACTTTTCTAGACTCATATCTTTCTTCAGATAGTAGATAACTAACCTTTTAACTGATATCGGGAGGATGAATAAGCGCAGTTTTTCGGGTTCCGTACCCTAATAAATAAATAAAATAAATATCCTGGGACATTCTTTTACACACCACCATCTGATCCCAAACTAAGCAGAGCTTGTACTATGGAAACCAGATAACTGATATACTACATATACTACTTTTTTATTTTTCTAAATACATAGATATATAGATATTTACACCCAGACACAGAACAAACAGACATATTCATGCACACAAATGTTTGTCCTGGGTGGGAATCGAACCCGCGACCTCCGACTTGGCAGTCAGGGTCGCTAACCACCAAGCCAATTGGCCTGTCAAAGCCTAAGGGTGCAAGGACCCTATTAGTAAAGCTCCACCATTCGTATATCCATCTAGCTATCAGTGTGGTTTATCTAACGAACCGTAATGGGCAGACTGTTATAATTTTCACTCGCTATAACAAATTGATATGCGTCACCAAACAAAAAATGTTTTTGCATGTTGTTAAATATTGTACGGAGCTCTTCGTGTGCAGTCCGACTCGCACTTGGCCGCATTTAATATTAGTACTGTAGGTAAATCAGTGAGTTGGGTGGTGGTACAGCAGCGTGCGGCGGAGGTCACACAGCGAGCGGTGTTTATGAGCCATTTATCAAATGAGTTCTCACAAGGTCTCCAGCTCTTACAGTACACGATCCGCTTGTACAGCTCTGTACACAACGTATCCATGAACCGTAGGCCCTGAATTATTTGGTCAAGTTGAAGAAACACTATTTGAATTTCAATGAGTAAAATTTTAAAATACAAAATATTTCCTCAGAATAGAAATTGCTTTAATGACACCTATATTTCATCCAAATCTATCAGCTATCACAGAGTTGAATAGGTTTTATTATTAACGTATTATACGTATATTATTAACGCCCCCTAATTCAGCTAATACAAATTTCATCGCCGCTTCACGGAGGCCTCGGAGAGCTTATCTCTCACGTGATTAGTAGTATTAGCGTAGTAAGTGACAGAGACAGAGCACGGAGGCCGCGACAATACATCCTCGAGTTAGTGTCATTTTCCTTACAGAATCGAGCCCCAGAATACTATAGCACTGAATTTGAAATAATCCTCTGAAAACGTTTATTAGAATAATCTAGTAACGTTAATCAGTTATCTGGCCACCATAGAACCAGTTCTACTTAGTTTGGGATCAGAGAGTAAAGAAAATCCGATGATATTTATTTATTTTTAAGAAAACAATAAAGTTTTTGCAAAGAACAGTAACCAGTCCACCATTGGTAAATCGTTCTCCCATCTTTTGACGACCTAAGGACAATTTATAAAGAGGATGGAGAGGGCTGGCTAATAAATTTATATTTTTCTGCAATGTAAATTAGATATAAGAATATCATATAAGTTAAAAAGATCAGTGAATAAAGGCTTTTATTATTATTATTAACCAGTCCACAGATATTAAAATAAATAACACAAAAATACCTAGTAAATAGTTTAGTAACCGAACACACGATCATATAGTAAGTAACAATGTCAAGACGTGAAATCGAAAGTGAACAATCCGACGTCGATCATTTCATCTGATATAAAAACTGATCGTCCGGGAAGTTGATACCAACCAAGTAATGGAAAGAACAATGGCCCTCGAATAGACCTCAATCGAAGAGAGAGTCGGCAAAAGTACTACGGGCGACAATACAACGTTATTAAACGACGCCTCGTACAGAAATGACTGTGGAAACCTATTTATATGAATAATATTTACTTAATGAATTCTAATCTTTTCTTTATATATATCTATATAAGGAGAACAGGGTTCCATTGACGCACCACCACCGTAAAACTACTGAACATATCGGGATGGGACTGCTACCATTCGACGCGGAATTTTTCGTAGATGGGACAGCTAGTATCTATATAAGTACATATATAAAAAAGTAGAATATATAGTATATCAGTTGTCTGGTTTCCATAGTACAAGCTCTACTTAGTTAGGGATCAGATGGTGTGTAAAGAATGCGGTTAATTAGATACAAGTCCGTTACGATAGTACGCGGTGAACAGCTAGTATCAGTACAAAACAAAGTCCTAAGCATCATTCTAGGCCAAATAAGCATAAAGTAAACAAGAACAACCGATTAAAAAAGAAGGAGTAGGTAATCAATCGTCTATTTTTATACGGATCCGACGGCTAGAGCAGATGATTTCACACCTATCGTTAATAAAAAGCATTTCGTATAAGTCATCGACCGGCGACCTCGACGTGACGTCGCCGCATAATGAAAACACGCGGAAAACTGGAAACAGTCTTACTGGTTTATCAACTGTGAAATAATAATTATATGTGTCAATGATAGAGGCATAATTATTTCATAATACGGGGCGTCATTGATACGTAACTTGCCTATTCGTACCGCCTCTTGGCCAGGCTTGCCAAACGTACGACAATTATTAACGATTTAATTCAGTTGGCTTGATGGTTAGGATTCGATTCCCACCTAGGACAAACATTTGTGTGCATGAACATGTCTGTTTGTTCTGGCTGGGTGTAAATATCTATATAAGTATGTATTTAATAAGAAGTGTATCTTGGTAGCCATGGTACAAGCATGGTAACAGTTTTTTTGTTCATAAAAGATATTAACGGCAATAAATATACGAGTACACACGGAGGCTTGTATAGTTATGCTATAAGCCGTAATCATAGTATATATACATATATAAGGAAAATGGGGTTCCTTTGACGCACCATCACCTCAAAACTACTGAACATATCGGGATGGGACTGCTACCATTCGACGCGTATATTTTCCTAGATGGTATTAGACTATATATGATATCGATCAACGCAGCTGAAACCGCGGGGACAGCTAATATTAGAATGAATACAATTTAATCCAAGGAAATATACGAGTATAGTCAAAAATTAATGGAATTGATTTTATTTTACTTGCATGCATTGTACATTCCTATGCTAATTCAATCCGTACTAACTTATTCTATGATCACGACTTATATGACGTTAATATGATACCATTATGGTATATATCTTCCACGTGATTATTGAAGATCTGTCGTCTAAAAGACATTAACGCGTTTATTAAGTCAAAATCCTACTAATATTTTAAACGTGAATGTTTGTTACTCTTTCACGCAAGAACTACTGGACAGATTTGCATAAAACTTTGCATATAGATAGAACATATCCTGGAATAACATATAGGCTACTTTTTATCCCGGTAAAATGACTTTCCTCGGGAACGCGGGTAAAACCGCGGGGGACAGCTAGTAACCTATATATATAACCAAATGAGGGTAAGGCCTTTGACGCAGCATCACCTCAAAACTACTAAGCATATCGAGATGGGACTGCGTCCATTAGAAGCGGAATTTATTGTAGATGGTTATAGGTTGTATATGATATCGATAAACGCAGGTGAAACCGCGGTGGACAGCTAGTAATGTATAAAACTATAACTAAACTATTTTTCGAATTAGTGACTTTTGTTGTCCTCAACATAGGGTCAATAACTGTAGTTAAAATAAATATAACAAACAAGATATGCAAATAAATAGAATATTTTTATTCCAAGAAATCCAATTTAAATAACAAAAAGTTGCAATATTGATTTTAATTGGCTGTTTTAAAGTAGGTATAACATTCCAAACTTAATTATTAATTTTCCTTAAACCTTTTAAGGTACATACTTATTAGTATTAAACGCTAGACGGCATGCCCTGACAGTCTCGGCACAGGTCGTGGGTTCGATTTTCAAGATAAACATAAGTGTGCCATGTCTGTTTGTGAATTGATGATTAAAATCAGTTTTTTATTTATAGATTATTTCTATTTAAGTAGTTTATTATGTAGAGTTGCATTATCATAAAAATATCATAATAACTATGTTGTTAATTAAATAAATAAATATTTATAATACTAGCCCGGACAGGCGTCGTTCTGTCGAAATAAGTCCATACAAAAATGCAGGAATTAGCTCGCAGCGCCACCTACCGGGTCCAATTGTGAATCTAAACCATCCAGGGCGCCACCCAAACTCATTAAAAAAAAACATTCAAATCGGTCCAGCCGTTTAGGAGTTCCACTGTCAACACACGTACAGAAGAATTGGTCAGACAGGTTAGTTGGCTTGGTGGTTAGCGACCCTGACGTCCAAATCGCACACGAACATGTCCGTTTGTTCTGTGTCTGGGTGTAAATATCTATATAAGTATGTATTAAGAAAGATAAAAAATAGTATATGTAGTATATCAATTATATGGTTTTTACAAGCCTTGCTTAGTTTGGGATCAGATAGCCGTGTGTGGAGAATGTCCCAGGATATTTATTTATTTATTAATGAACTAAGAATAAAAAAAGCAGTTTTGTAGCAAAATACTAATTCACTAAACTAACGAATACTTCAGAAGGTACATTTACATCGATTATGATTACTTTTATATTCATGATTGCTATATATTAGTATTTTACATAATATAGTTAAACATTATGCGCGGGTTATTATCCATTTCTTATGTAACAAGAGATTTAATTGTCATTAATTTTAATTTATTTGTTTATATTATTTTTGAGAATGGTCGAGGTGAAATCGGGCAAAACTGACCAATGATTATTTTATTTTTTTATTGTCACTACATAGCATTTTGTCGATGGCCTAAAAAAAAAGAGTATTTTATCGTATAGGTTGAACGAGGTGAAGGTTCATTCACCTAAGACCTAATGTGCCGCAAAATACCTTGCCAAACTCAAACCTACTGGTTTTGTAATAATAATAATTATCCCCAGGACATTCTTCACACATTACCTGATCCCAAATTAAACAGAATGTACTCACTTAACTTGTACTATGGCTACGATAACAGATATACTCTTTTAAATAGATACGTATATAGATATTTACACCCAGACATGTTCATGCATATGTTTGCACTGGGTGGGAATCGAAACCACGACCAATTTGGCCGTCAGGGTCTTCAACCACCAAGCCAACTGGCACGTCAGTATTATTTCTTAACATTCCATACAAACTACTTTATTGAGTAAACATTAACTAATGCAAATTACAATCGTTATTAATGACTGTAATTTTGCCGCAACTCTAACCCAGATAGTACAGACTCCCGGATATGCTTACAAATATAATTACTACATTATCATAAGCTCAGTAAAAAGCTTGTTTACTCTACAAAGGTTCGCGTACATTCAAACCTAACCGTAACTAAACGACTATTAATTTGTGCGGTTTCACTCGAACGGAATCATTTACACCGTCGCGTAAGCGGTATGGCGGGAGTTAATATTTTTTAAGGCTTAATTTTCGATCAAATAAAAATAAGTTAATATGTTTCGAGGAGCAACTAGATAATCACACAGAAGCATTTTTTTCAACATAATTCGCAAGGTAAATAATTATGTTAGATGCTTTATTAAATACTGTTTTGGCATTGGAAACCGAATGTAGATCAGAGCTTTCTTTTAAGTGAATTCATCTGTAATTTAGTAGATATAGGGGTACCATGAAAACCTTTAATTTTGTAAATGTGAAATTGAGTTTGTATGTTGTCTACGCTATCATGGCTGAAAACGATAACTGTAAAATGCTGGAATTAGGCACACACATAGTTTATAGTAAGGGACATATGCTTTTTATTCCAGGAACATCAGTGGAACCACGGGCTAGTTAGTTAGAATAGGGATTTGTCCTGACATGTCAAATCAGCAATTCTTTATGAAATGTCAAAACGATCGAATGTATGGAGTTTTGTATGAAATAGTACGCTGTGACGTCATAATTGTACGACATCAAATAACATACTCTTTGCGATTAGATCGGTACTTAAAAATCACATTAATGATTTCATTTTGATCATATTTGATGTTTATTTCTTATATTTTTGGATGTTCAATACACTAGTTAGTGTTTGATCATTTATCTTTAATACAGAACAGTTCCCCATTATTACCTCGAATAAATATTTTAAAGCTTAAAGAAACACTTATTAAGTTTGTCTCTCTATATTTCCAGAAATGGTTCTCGGAAATGTGGGTGAAACCGGGGACCAATATATAGTTACAATTTGAAAGTAGTCAGATATTTCCTCGCTCTCTGATCACTGCATTAGTTTTGATAGAAATGTTGCTATCGATCGCAAGCATTCGTAGCGTTGCAAAACTCAAATGTGACTCTAGAGACAAGTCAATACGCAAGAGCCTGGCTCGCATGCGACCGTGTCGCAACACTCGAGTCCACAGCACTATGCTCAGATGGATAATTCGATCACTATCTAACGACTGGCTTGATTGTAGAGCACCCGACCGTCGTGTACAATGCAATACCCTATTAAATGACTAGTTCCGTCTGATATCAATACTCGCCACTATTTATTAACTTTTTTTATGCCACTTGGGCCGATAAACAAGCAGACGGTCCACCTGATGGTAAGTAATCACCGCCGCATATGGACATTTGCAACACTAGGGACATCGCCGATGCGTTGTCGACCCTGAGACGTGAAGTTGTTAAGTCTCATGTGCCTGAAATTTCACCGGCCCCCGTACCTTTCTAACCGAAACACAGTAATACAAGTGCACTACTGCTTCGCGGCGGAAATAGGTTAACTCTATTACTCATAGTGTTTCGTGTCACTAATCACCTTTTCCAGATGCTTTTAATTAAATACAGCACGATAATGCACATCTTTAAATTTGTCTGGAAGAAATTGCTTCAGCAATAAGGTCGCCTAAATTGTTTGCACTTATAATGGTTGTCAAATACTTTTTATTTATTTTTCTTTGTATGTGGTGTGAACAATAGAGCATATTTGTATTGTATTATATTGTATCTTTTTTGACAATGACTGAGTACTACATTTCTCTACAAATCGGTCATAAAGTCATTACTAAAATATTGGTATTATTATACGAGTAAGTACATTTTACATGTATAATACGTGTTAAGTAAAGAGTTAAACGCATACATTCCTAGCTGTCCCCCGCGGTTTTACCCGCGTTACCGAAATATGTCACATTTCCCCAGGATAAAAGCCTATATGTTATTCCAGTATGTGTTCTATATATGTGCGAAGTTTCATCTAAATCTGTCAGGTAGTTTTTGCGTGAAAGTTTCACAAATATCCATACAAACATTCGCATTTATAATATTGGTACGATATTGCTTGCTTCGTGCTAGAATAATGTTGTGTATAACTGAAGACTTATAAATAAGCATAGAGTTACTGGTGCGGTAATTGTGTAATATATAATTGTTTTGTTACAATCACTCATATTATTGGATGGTTTTTGATGCTGATATCGACTTGTGTAATAGCTGTCCATCGCGGTTTTACCCGCGTTCCCGAGGGATATCACATTTTCCCGGGATAAAAAGTAGCCTATATGTTATTCCAGGATATGTTCTATCTATGTTCCAAGTTTCTTCCGTTTAGTAGTTTTTGCGTGAAAGAGTAACAAACATACAAATTTGATTTCATAATTTTGACATACATATGTTCTAAACACAAAATTTTTCATACCTTATAAAGTAAGCAGTAAAAGGATATACCTTCGGAGAACCAAATATTATCATGAACTAATACGGTTAATATACTAAAGCCAAATAGTTATGCAGGTTATCGCTTTAATTAATTTTCATAATTACCTAATTCAGTCTACCCGAAAAGGTTCGTGGCGTTACGTAATCAATGCAGAACCTCAGTCGAGCAAAGTTGGGCAAAACTAGAACCTCCTTTTTAGTTGTATTGCAGATTTATGCTAGCTTAGTTATTCTGTTGAGTCGTGTTAATAATATTTTCACGCTTTTATTCAGCTAATACAAACTTCGTCGAACTGCTTTATGGAGGCCTCGGAGAGCTTATCACTCATGTGATTAGTAGTATTAGCGTAGTTAGCGGAAGGGACAGAACATCTTCGAGTTAGTGTCATTTTCCTTACAGAATCGAGCCCCAGTAAAGAAGACCTGTTTCAGATCTGAGTCAAAACCTGACATGTGGTAAGTATTATTGTAGTAGTTCAGGCTCATTTACCAGCCCAGTGATAAGATCAAGAATTTCTACAAAAATAACTTCATTATAACTTTATTCAACCTGTGGATTCAGGACCCTCCGAAATCTAATTAAACTATATACTGTAGGAAAAAGAATTCTTTTTTTTTACGACAAGTAGACCGAAAAACATGCAGACAGACCACTTAATGGTAAGTGATCACTGGCGCCTATGGACATTTACAATACTACGGGCCACGCCAGTGCGTTGACACCCTAAGACATGAAGTTGTTAAGTGTCATGTCTCTGTTATTTCACCGGCCTCCTTAACTTTCTAAGCAAAACACTATAATACAGTTCACTTATGCTTCACGGCAGCAATATGTTGACTGGCAGTACTTCTCCAGACAAGCACTGCAAGGCATTACTACTTCTTAAAAAGTTTATACGACAATAACATAGAAATGTTCAGATGTCCTTGCTTCTATGAACGGCATGAATGGACGCAGTCAAGTCTATTTACTAGCGAAGTTATGAATATGACCCAGTAATGGAGAGAAAACAAATTATTATCTCGTTGCCGATTACATAATGTCATTGGAACAAAAAGTTCAACGTCCTATTTAATAAGAAAACCACTTTTTAAAACCAGTTCCTTAGCTCGAATCTTTGGACAAGCAGAATACAAATTAACGATATATATTTATGTTCGTATCTACTCATACATTTTGCCTACACATTATTAATGAGATAACATTATAATTATCAACAATTTTCGTAATACAATAATATTATATGTAAATTCTTTATTGGTTATTATGCGGAAACTAAATACATCTTGCATAATAAAATGTAACGTTGCCTGTGTTAATATTTCGAAATTATTACAAGAAATAATAAAGAAATTGACATATTTTTAGACCCCCCACTCTGATGAATTAGAATTTTAATTACCTACCAAATAAAATTCTTCATCATTGTTTATTCAAATGATTTTGAAAGAGCAGAATAACTATGTGTTCCTTAATCCTCAAAAAGAGTTACTATACGACACAATGCAATTATATAATGGTATTGATACTTTAAATAATATTTAAAGGGGGCTTTCGAAATGTCAATTAGCTTTCGAGCGATTAGTCGCGAATCGAGGCGGATTGACGCAACAATCTCTTGAGCTCACTTCTGCGCTCCCGCCATCATGTCCTGGGGCCGACTCCGCTAACTGTCACATCAATGTTATGAAAGTTAAAAAAAGCAATTTCGTATCGCGCCAATAATTTAAGCGGAAACCATATTTAACTGGAAGAAACATTTGCCAACCCATCGATCGAACTCTTTTAACAGCATTTAAATTTGAAAATAATAACGCGGTTTCTTTTTGACGTATCAAATGTGACAGTTACCAGGATAGTGCCGACACTGGTTGACACTTTATAAGATATAGCTGTCCTCCGCGGTTTTACCCGCGTTCCCGAGGGATGTCACATGTATTATACATAAAAACCTTCCTATGCAAGCACTCTATCTATTAAAAAAAAGCGCATCAAAATCCGATGCGTAGTTTTAAAGATTTAAGCATACATAGGGATATAGGGACAGAGAAAGCGACTTTGTTTTATACTATGTAGTAAAACGTATCGATGCAGAATTATGCAAGTGCACTAAGCAAAAATTTACTTTTATACAATCCCCGAATATGACCGTTTCTGCATAATTATCTCCTGAATCTAATTGAGGTTGCGTATTCATCAACTACCCAAATACATGTCGGTTACAAAACAAACATTTATGTTAATACAATTAACTGTGAGTAATTTACTTACATATGTTTTAAAATTTGCACTTGCACGTGTTTTTTATTACGCAATCATAAATTGTTACTAAAGGTTATGTATATTACGCCCAATAAAATAAAATCAACGTTGGATTTGAATTTTATGATATATTACCTGCGCCCTGCGGCTTTGTCCGCTTTCAATCCTCTTGAATTACTCTATCTATTGCTGAAAACTGCATTAAAATCCGTTGCATAGTTTACGATTCTATAAAGGACATACAGACAAACATTCGTTTTTATATATATAGATATGTTACCGGAATATGTATAATGCCGAGCCATAGGAAATTTGTTAACACTAAACATACCATAACCGGGTCAAATGACCCATTTTGAACTTTGCATTGAAAATGCACGTATCATCTTATTGCTTTTGCACATTTGACTTTATTACTTTTTCTTACTAATTAATATACAGTTATACTATTTATTTCCATTCCTAACAACCTTATTTCATACATTCAAGCAGGAAACATAAAGTCATGTTTGACCCGCTATGGTAGAAATTGGTACCTAGTAAGTGTTGGTATGATTAGTGTTAATCATTAGTTAAAAGTACTTGTCCTAGGCATTGTAAATATTCACAATCGGGCTCGGGTAGTAGTGCGTGTGTTCCCGCACGCTACTTAAGGCGAGGTGGTGAGGACGAGAGCTCCGGTCCTCACTGCCGCAGACGTCTTCGTCATCAACGAGACGTGGCCTCCACCAGGCCGTCGCTGCTGGGTACGCGGACGAATGCCTCGGCGCCCCTGTATACCCAGCCAGCAGCGACAGATAGGAACGGATAGGAAGGTTTTAGTCAGTAGGAGTCTGACATAACCCGGCCGCTCCCCCCGGAGCCGCCGGGTATCCAACAGAGGATTTCCACACATAAAAAAAAAAAGGCATTGTAAATATTCCTAAATGGTACTAGTATATCTAAAACCATACTAATATTATAAATGCGAGAGTTTGTAAGGATGTATGGAACGGTTGATGGGTTATATGGGTTAGTCTTTGATGCATATTCTACTAAATGGACTTGAATTTTCTACTGGCTCTTGGACAAACATTAAACATCTAGAACATCAACTAATTCCATTCTTGATACCTATTTGATAAAGCTCATAATCAGTTTTATCCGTGACCGATGTTTTATTTTGTGCAGTATCGGTACAGCGCTAATTGAGCGGATGGCACACCCCGCGGTAACCTACCTACATCCTGAATACAACAAAATACCGATTGCTGTTCAGGAAATGTATACGATTCCTTTAAAACGTGTGTAGCAAATATTACCTGTAAATTTTTGGCTTGATATACATTTCCTAGGAATAAAATATAATTACCTATTACATACACTTTCGATATAAGCAAATAACAAAGCTTTCTACTATAAACGAAAAGAAAGGTACGCAATTTACGTACAATTTCATATAAAATATTTACATTTATGGTTTTAGTATTTAATTGCAGAGGTTATACGGTACAATACTGTATGCAGGGAACACGTGTTGTTAGTTTGTTAAGCTACATATCCATGATTACTTGTGTATACACGCATGAATTTATAGAAGCCCTTTCCTTGCGGTGAAAGTCAGAAGTGGACATTTAGCGAATCGCCCAGTTTCACAATTTGCTCTCCAAGCGTTTCGTAATAATAAATACCAGGAAAGGCATTTTATCAAGTGCGGCGTAACGAGGCTACCCGCGCTGTCTCGGCGAGAGGCTATTTCAGTAATTTTATTTGGATTCCATAATAATTTGTTAAATTATGCCTGTTAACGATCGAGACTTTAGGCACATCTCGTTTCGGTCGAACCGTCCCCCTTGACCGAGTAATATAATACACTACCATCTCATAATTCTTTTAAATATATTACTCTAAGGTGGCTTACAAACTGACGACCCGTCTGATGGTAAACGGTCACCGCAGCCTATTGAAGCTTGCAACACTGAAATATAAATATCATCCTCCTATATTACAAATATTTCACAGCTTTTTTCCTTATAGGTTGACAAACAAGCAGACGGTCCACCTGATGGTAAGTCCGCCGCCGCCTATGAACAGTTGCAACACTAGGGGCATCGCCAATGCGCCGTCGACCCTGAGACGTGAAGCTGTAAGTCTCATGAGCCTGTATTTTTTTCTTATTTGAATTGTGACTCAATCATGCATAATCGGCTGAACTGATTTAGATGAACAGCATATTTAATATCTCGGGATAACAGTAAAGCTGCAGGGTGAGTAATAAAATACAAATAAACAACTATTCTATTGTTCTCGTGTATTTTCTCAAGGGCGGAAGGTATTAAATCTTGTATGTTAGCAGTTTAATTAACATCCCGATCGTCGAGGGCTGGATCCCTTCACCGCATTGTTGTTATATTCTAACAAGCACCTGCATTGTATTCGTTCTTATTTAATGATAGTTAGGTACAGACTAAGTTTTAAGTCCGCTTCGTGTTGCATTAATATAATACAAACTAATTGGTAATCAAAGTGCTATTTTGTTTTTAATACTCGTTCTGTATTCATGTTTACTTTGTTCAGTAGTCTAGTATGGGGTACTATGGCTTCCCCGGTGGTAGGGTACTTCGTGTAGTACCCAGCTGGATACCACTATCGATATGTAAATTGAGCGCAGGTTTCCGGTGTTCCGGCAGTTACACAAGAGAGCCACATTATCACTCACCATGGCAATCGATTACATACATCATCTATGATTCAGTTCTAATCGAAGTAATATTGTAAAGTCGATTTATAATACACCAGCAGCTGTTCAATATTAAATAAAACGTACATAAAACATTTCAGCGAATGATTGACAACAAAATGCGACTTATGTGATCCAGCTACATATTCATGATTATTTATTCGGTCGTCCCGATTTAATGGTCCATGCATAATGTCGGCCGGCCCGAAAATAGAAAGATTAGAAGTCGGGCCCGGCCACCTTGTTACATTTACTATGGCCGCCTCCGGCCAATCTGCTACAGATAAACTGTATTTTATTTAATTGCTCAGAAAAAAATGCCACACTTTATATGTGTGGTGTTTAATAAACCTCAATTATATCAAGTGTATCGAAGCTGGCGATAAATTTTAATAATTGCGTATTTTAAGTATGTACTTATAATTCATTCCATGAACATGGGATTGTGTACAACATACCTACACGGTATGGTAAACTTTTAACGACCGATTTTTTATTGATTCAACCTTAATATATGTTTAATTATGAGAAAAACACCCATAATGTTGTTTACAAACATAAGAAAACTGGTTTAAGAAAAAAACTAGAAAACGGTAACAATATTCGATGTCAACAAACTTTAATTTAAAAATAAAACAAAAAAGATTTAAAATTTTCGTGTTTGTTAGACTGTTTTAATGATACAGACTTAAACTTGCATAGGTACTATGAATTAATTGCATTTGCGTACATCTCTATTTAAGGTGAGCACACACTGGTGTGAGGTGCATAAATAAAGAGGGTTACATGACAAGGAACAGTGTTTTCCTCTACACCACGTGTAGGCGTTAGGCGGTAGTGAGTAAGAAAGTTTCCCCTTTGACAAAGAGCGTCGTGGGACGCTAACTGAATTGTTTATTGTGCGACTTGGCTAACGCGTTACGTTATTTGTTTAATTTAGTCATTCTCGCTGCGATGGACTAAGGGACACATCAGTAATACGCCGTTGAAAGGTGTTCCTCGATTGACAATTTAGACATAGAAAATGTGACATATCCTTTTTTATTACTTCATTATTCCTTAATAATAATATCGATTATGAGACGTAGCTACCGAAATAATTATAATTAAACAGTTATATATATTACAAATATCCATACGACCTCAGAGTGTATTGTCAGTTACATCTATATACGAATATGTATAATGAAACTCGTATATCTCGTAGCGGTAGATTGCTCGGTTGCTCTCTCATTAAACCAGTCAAAAATCGATTCAACAGTGTGGGGCCACGGTTACGACTACGGAGCTCAAGGCGAAACATGATACGGATGACCGACAGGTCATATTTAGAAAATTTGCACAATTTTCTGTGCCACAAATTTAGCAATAATATAAACATATACAATTACAAATTAAATTAATCGAATATTAGATTACATTGATTTTATATTACAGTACCTCGGAGGAAATTGTGTCTGTTGAATTAGACTCTATCTTATACAATAGTAATTTGAATTTGTGCACGGTAAGGATTTGATAGTAGTCCAAAATGTTAAAAGCATTGATTGGAGCAATAACTTAGCGAGTATCTTTGTTGACCGATCAAGAGGCGAGCGGCGCGACAGCAGGATTTATCTCGACCGGACGACATGAATGCAATCAATAGCTCGGCATGCAGCTAGCCGCACCAGTTGCCCGATATTACCTAACCTGCAATGTATCAAAGTAACAAAGTGGCCACCGCTTCCGCGTGAGAGAACTACATTTTAGTGGCCACAAGTTAGCGGTAAGACGGTGGAAGCTTGCACTTGCGCAACCTACAGGTATGGTATAGTTGGCAAACACTGTCAGTTGCTGTCCTGCCCACTGGATCGGCTAAAGGAAACCTAAACTGTAATTCACACGAGTACTTGTATTAAAACGATTTAGTTTTCGCAATATGGAACTAAATATTGCATAGAATAGAACGTTAGGTATAAGGGCCGGTTGAAATCAATGTAACGAGCTCAGTTAACTCAACGGCACTCATGAGTAAAGATAATCATAGTCAGGGTGCTACCTAGTTAAGATATTTATTGTCAATTTCGAAATACACATAGAGCAATGGCCAGACATACCGCACTATAGACAATCATTTGTCGTACCAATCAAAACATACTCCGGATATCGGTACACAAAAAACAAAACAATACTCACCTTGCCGCAAATAAGTTCAAACGAAACAATGTATGAAAATGGCTCCACTCACGCAAACATTCTTGGCACATGTCATGACATTGGTTTTGGTTGTAATTTATTCAAAAATACATCTCGCAACAAATATTGTGGCGCATAGACGCCAGTGACAGCAGCCCTCGCAGAAGGCGACAATGACCATAGAGCGAAAGTTCATATGCATCATACAATAGCATGGGAATTCATTACGCTTCATCTAGAGAAATCTCGGTTACCTCCGCACAAAGAAACGCTTGTTTACCTCGCATAGAATTAGCGGCCTATCTCCTATCTGTGTATTTAAATATGGACGGGCCTGTTGGCCTGCCATACCGAAGGTCTCGGTTTCGATTCCCACCCAGGACAAACATTTGTGAGCATGAAAATGTCTGTTTGTTCTGTGTCTGGGTGTATCTATCTATATAAGTATGTATTTAAAAAAATAGTATATGTAGTATATCAGTTACCTAGTAGCCATACTACAAGCAGTACACTCTGCTTAACTTGGGATCAGGTAACCATGTGTGAACAATGTCTAGGGATATTTATTTATTGTTTATTAAATATTCACCGTTCTACAGATAATTAAGACATACGTGGAACGTGTTGTAGGATAACGAGTGTTAAATCAGGTATTGCAAATCGTAATTACAATTTAGTTGGGCGGACTTCCTACCAGCGGATATCATTAGGTGAATGGTTCCAGCACTGATTATTGCAGGCATAGACAATTTTTTTTTCTGTTTTAGAGGCGTCAAATATCGTTTTATATATGGACTGGTTATTCGTCATAGTGGCTAGTTATTTGCAAAAAAAAAAGAGAATAAGTAGGTAGGTATGCAGTATGCAGTATGCATGTGGGTTGGTTTGGGATCGTAAAGCCGTGTGTGAAAAATATCCCAGAATATATTACCTCCAAAATGGATAAATCACTAAATTGACCTTCAATAAAAAAGAGGCAAAAACCATGGTATAGATTTTAGATTGATTTAACATATCATAACAAATCACAGTAATATTAAGTTACTTTCCATTAGAGTTGTGAAGTAAAATGTAAACCGCAAACAATTTTCAACTTAAGCCTTTAATGCCTATGCCGACAAAACCTGTCGATTTGATGGCGATAGTTATGTAACGAGATATCAATAAAACTGTTATGACAATGCTTATGTAAGGTTTAAGCGCACTTGGCCTTTGAGCTGATGCCAGAAACAATATACAAATAAATTCTCTAACCATGACGTTTTTAGGAAATGCTTTGTTTCCATAATCTTGATTAAAACTCAATGGCTAATGAACATTTTTGTTTTCTATCTATCTTAAGTTATTTCGCTAATTGTGATGTGATAATATTAATGTGTTTACAATTTGGTTATTGTATAAAAATTCTTGCTCTTAAGGTTCACACGAAGGTGCTTTGTTAAATTATGCATTCAGTTGTTATCAAAAAGGGTTTTTATTTTAAAGAACGTTTGATGGCAGCACGCGATTGTAGACTTTATGAATAGTACCTGCCTGACGACCGCGCTTCGCAAGGCGTTATTTTTCTGGAAAATCATGGTTTTCGGAGAAATATTATTTAGATTACATATACCTATATTAGAGTTGAAATTTACATGTATATAGTATATCAAAATTAATATTTGTATGCATCTATCTTATATTATTTATCCAATATAAATAAAACATTAGTTATTTGTTTTGCGTAGGGAACACTGCGAAGGTGTTAATACCCGGCCAAAATAAAACAAATGCGTATAGCAATGCAAGCCAGGAATAACTGGAATTGAAATAATAAGTAGGTTTATAGAGATACCTACAACTGCACATCCTCTCCAAATTTCTTTATTGTAATTATATGTTCGTTCAGAGAACAATCTAAAGCGTGTGAGACGCGTGTCCGTCGACAGTTAAAACCTATGAAGATGGTTAGGCAATTTGAGGGTAACCCGCCACTGTCAATCCATGAGTAAGGTAAAGTTGACACGCACACTACTTGGTGGATAAAACCCTCAAAAATGGCTCGCGATATATATTGGACATCCATTTAATAGATACCTAATACATGTATTGATATACATAATTAACAACCTTAAATTCCGAGAAGAATTATCTCGTTTGATATTAATTTCGCTATACTATGAAGATAATCTCCAAAATTATTGCGTAATATTCAGCAAATATTGGTAACTGTATAAATAAGTGATATATCTTTAGGTACATACTGAACATGTAAACAGCTAAACAAAATACAATTTAGCTGATTGGCTCGAGCGATTGGATCTAAATGGTCGATTTAACCATTTACGTCGACTAGACATGTAACTATTTTGATTTGTCTGCGGTAAAGCATTCAATTGAACGGCTAGACCGTTTACACAATACGGTTGGTATCGTTTTAAATGCGAACGGTAGTCGGTATCTTATTGGATAGGCAAATGTGTAGTAAACTGTTTGAACAATTTCGTTTTACACTAGTAAATATATCGTGAACATTACACGAACGAATTAGTTTACATGTTAAATCAGATATGCAGGTGCAACTCAATATGCGTATTGACGGTTAAGCCGGGCGTAATTTAAATGGTAAGGCTCGATCGTGAGATGTAAATAGGCGTTAAATCTTTGGTAATAATCGCATTTATGAATGTGAAGTAAAATTTCAAAACATCGGAATCGAACGATAGTGGGTCCTAAGCTCCAGGTAGGTCTGTCCGGCATTTAAGCAATTTAAATAACAATTTTCTGCGTTTAGTTTCAAGTAATATTTATCTGCGCAGGACGAGGTGTTGTAACACTGTCGTTTTAAAATGCGCTCGTTTATACATTTGTGACCAAAACGTCCGTCGGAACATATAATTTATATGTAACATTTTAATGACTCTGGCACCTGGACACGAAATGTTTCAATTATAACAAAAATAAGACCAACTTGAAAAGTTGTGGCAGATTTTGCAATATTTAAATATATTTCCTGACACTGTTTCAAATGTCACCTATGTGACGTTGAAAAGGTATTTTTACAACCAACGTTTTTCCTGTAAATACTAACTTATATGTAATATTTAACGTTAAAACAGGGTGTGTCGTTAAAACACAATAAATGTGAATAATGTGTATTACAAGGAGACATTTTAATTAGTCATCAGTCACTTTTGAAAAGCATTTATTTATCGTCACACAAAATGTTTGTGCATCAAAATTACAAAGCCCACGCATAAGAAATGTGTCTTCAAAAACTTCTTTATGCAACAAACTCGTGATCAACAAGAATGTGCTGACATTACAGTATGTCATGCCATGTGATTATGGATTTAAAAGCACCAGTGCCTTTACCATGAGTTTTTAACGTACGCACTCGCTAGCGACGGCGTAAAACATTTCTATGGTAACTGTGTACAGCGCCACTAGCGGTCACATAAAGAACTAAAATCGATAATACGAGTCGATAGGTAAAAAACCTATCGAAATGTAACACTAGCGAGTAACGTTTTTTAGCCTTTGCTAAGAAATTCGGTACCATGAGTCACAAATTTGACAGTTGCTATCGAGAAATACTGTATCGATTGTAGTTTACTCGCTAGTGACTAAAGTAAGTTTCGATAGCAACTCATGGTAGAGGTACTAGTATATTTAAGCGGCCAACAACAAACTTTTACCAATCTACTTACGTTACTACCTAAAACAAGTGACCTTATGTTTGGAACAGAATTACTTCCTCGTTTGCTGTCCTCCCAGTGAACTATAAAATATAGATTACATTTACGCCGTTGAGTGACGTTACATATCTACTGTTTTTGCTCGCTGTATCTGTGGTGATAATTAATATACCTGATAAATTTGTTAAAGCGTTGCTGACTATGATTAATAAGTATAAGTCAAAATCATTAACGATGTCGTATTTAAAAGTAATGAAGTAATTAATCATTGATTATTTGACGGGCCAGTTGGCTTGGTGGTTAAAGATTGACTGCCACGCCGCAGCTCGTTGGTTCAATTCCCATCCAAACATTTGTGTGCATGGACTGTGACTGGATCAATATATATAAACAAAATAGGTTTCCTTTGACGCACCATTACCTCAAAACTACTGCACATATCGGGATGAGACTGGTACCATTCGACGCGGATTTTTTCCTAGGCGGATATAGGTTATATATGATATAGGTAAACGCGGGTGAAACAGCGGGGGACAGCTATTATCTATATAAGTATCTATTTCAAAAATTTCAATATACTAGCGACCCGCCTCGGCTTCGCTCAGGTACAGTGTAGATACTAATACATATAAACCTTCCTCTTCAATCACTCTATCTATTAATAAAAACCGCATCAAAATCCGTTGCGTAGTTTTAAAGATTTAAGCATACATAGGGATATAGGGACTGAGAAAGCGACTTTGTTTTATACTATGTAGTGATATAGTATCAGTCATTTGGTTGCCATAGTATAAGCCCTGCTTAGTTTGGGATCAGATGGCCGTGTGTATAGAATGTGGCTACTTAGATACAAGTCCGTTATGATAGTACGTCCCTACGAAACTATGTAAAGTAGCTGTTGCAAATGCACCTGTCACACATACATAAGTTGACTGACATAATTAGAAAAGCTGTCATTGAACTAGATGTCTGCGCGCGGGCATTAGCTACATTGTGATCATTGCATAGATCACGTCAAGCCGACATGTTCGCCTCGGTTCGGGCGGCCTCGTGTGTTGTCGACATCTTGTTCAAACTACGGTCTCACTTAAGGGCTTGGGAAAAGTGTACAACCAATGAAACGACATTATAAATTTTGGCTATAAACAGGCGAATTTCAATAAGAATATACCCTGATAATATAGTTTTAATTTTAGTTTTAGAATAGATAATATGTTACACCCCACAATACAAGTATAAAAATAAAAAATACATGTCGTTGCTATTATTTATGTTTCTCTCAAATGAATCTCAAAAAATTGAATAATTCGTAAAAACATCCCTCGGGAACGCGGGTAAAACCGCGAGGGACAGCTAGTAATCTATATTTATATAAGCAAAATAGGGTTCCTGTGACGCACCATCACCTCAAAACTTCTGAACATTACAGGATGGGACTGCTACCATTCGACACGGATTTTAGATGATTAATATTATATACGAGTATGATATCGATAAATGCGGGTGAAACCGCGGGGGACAGCTAGTTAACTACATATAACTATTGTGACATGAAATATAATCTAATATAAATAATAATTAAAATGCAATGAATAACATTTGTTTCATGACTACATTACAATACCTCATCAACAATAAACAATTAATCAGCTGCAACACGATGGAAGAACATGATAGGGAAAGATGAGTGGAGGAATATCACGACACGATAAATTATAGATTAAAATCACTGACTTTATTGAATTTTTGTATTTGTATAATGATATTAATGAGGCACTTAAATAGGCAAAATGGTTTCCGTTGGGTACGGTCGTGAGGATGCGGGCGGTGCGCGGGAGTCGTGATTGCGCTTGCCAAGACAGACTTCAGTAGTAATGGGAAAGGACCATTCGTGACTGCCGCAGCAGCATTTCAACAATAACCTGCTATTTTAATAGCCGCTCGCCATATAATTGTTTCTGACGATGCTACTCGAAGGTTACCGCCGATGGAGACTCATTTAATTGTTACCGTTTGAATTTAAATTACAGATTTTATAGGCGAATCGATTCTTATAAGATATTTTTGTTACATAATTCTTTTAATTTTAATTGTTTTATATCAAATAGGCAGATAAACAGGAAGACGGTCCACCAGGTACTTGCTCATCACCACCTTTTTCATTTTGAAACATTGGACATTTGCAACACCAGGGGCATCGTCAATCGTTGTCGACCCTGAGTCGCGAAGTTCAGCCTCATGTACCAGTAATCCTAACCTAAACACAATAATACAAGAGCACTACAGCTTCACGGCGCTGCACTATGAGCTCTAATTCTGTCGTTTTAAATATTAGTATCTGGATGGCCGAGCCTTGCTCGGGATTTCATTACTAACGTGACTTCTACCGTATTCTCTTTTTTAAAGCACTGTCATATATACTTAGATACGAATTAGACGCGATAATAAAGGGCTCCCAATAACAGTATTTCTCACAAAAGATGTAACCTTCTAATGACATTTTACTGCTACAATGCCTAAAAACACGGATAAAACGACATTTTCTGGAAATTAATCCTAGCTAGATCGATTTAACGCCCCCGAAATCCCCTGCATACAAAATGTCATGAAAATCGTTGGAGCCGTTTCCGAGATCCTAAAAATGGCTCGTTTAATGTATTAGATAAAATATTTTGATTAAGAATTCTGCCTGTATCTATTTGTATTGTGTGAGTATTAATACAATATATATACATATGTAATCTGTAGCTGTGTATGCTCGAAACTTAATTAATGTAGATGTGTGTAATGTCACAATAACAGCTTTGTACATAGTGCATATGAAAGTATCATAAGGTACTTATAACAAAATAATTATAAATTAAACTTTGTCTGGCCGTCTGATTATTCCTGTTAATCTCCGAAACGGGTGGACCAATTTTGACGGGAATTTCACTGTCACATAGGTGATGTAATAAAAAGTAACTTAGACTAAGTTACTTTATGAGATCGCGGGTGAAACCGCGTGGGACAGCTAGTTATGCTATAAATAATCATCAATACAACTTAAGATGGCATAAATTAACCCCTGCTGCGTATATATGCATTAATTAAAATATCAAGCTTTAATTTGATTTGTGCAAAGTTTGAATATTAGTCGGTTTATTAATAAACATAAAACTAATTACATTTTGATGTAACTAACGTTGATTTTTTTTTTATCTATACCAAATACCAATAATTAAAAACGATCTGTCTGTCTGTTTCAAAATAAATGCCAACATTTTAGTGCTAACTGCTATTGGGGGGTCGATTCTGTAAGGAAAAACTCAAGGATGTTTTGTCGCGGCCTCTATGCTCTGTCTCTGTCGCTTACTACGCTAATACTACTCATCACGTGAGAGATAAGCTGTCCGAGGCCTCCGTGAAGCGGCTCACCGACGAAGTTTGTATTAGCTGAATAAGGGGGGTGATGCCTAATCATTAATGACCGTTGTGAATATCTGAAAGTCTGTTTCGTATAGGCTCCGAAACAGGTTGGCGAATATTGGCTCACATACATTTCATCGTAGAGAAAATCACTTGGAACCGCGGGGAAAACGCTGGGTGGTATCTAGTAACTACGCTAATACTACTAATCACGTGAGAGATAAGCTCTCCGAGGCCTCCGTGAAGCGGCTCGCCGACGAAGTTTGTATTAGCTGAATAAGGGGGCAGGCCCTTGTGGATTGACGATTTTGCCAAAACGTTGGCTTTTGGATGAGACGAAAGTGTTGTTAGCCTCTGGTGTCTCTTACACCCTTACACGGACTTTTGGATATTTCTTCACACTAAAAAGATGGCGAAGAACGTGGCGAGGGTGTTCTTTGATGTGTTCGTTACCAAATAAGATAATATGTATATGGGAAATTGCATTCTCATTCACATAAACCGCGAGTTTACAGCTTTGTAATTTTATTTATTCATGAAAGTGTCTTCTCTTATCTTATCCTACTTCCTACTATTATTATAAATGCGAAAGTTTTTGAGGAGGAATGTATGAATGTTTGATGATAACAACTCACAAATACATAGTTTATAACCTGGTTTAATATATAAGATACCATGTATCATTCCGGGAATGCGAATGTAACCGCGGGAGACAGCTAGTATGCCATTAAAACTGTTGTTTGCTAACTAAGTTAACCTATGGAACTTAGTGTCATAATATAAACAAATAGTTATATTGTATTATACTTATATATAGAGTAGTAGAGCTCTTAGTGCAGAGTACTACTACCTTATCCATTTCCAGTAGTGCAATTGTATTACTGTTGTTGGGTTAGAAAGGTAAGGGAGCCGGTGAAATTACGGGCACATGAGATTTAACAACTTCACGTCACAGGGCCGACAACGCATTGGCGATGCTCTGGTGTTGGAAATGTCCATTGGCGGTGGTGACCACTTACCATCAGGTGGACCGTGTGCTTGTTTGTCGGCTATTGTGGAATGAAAATTATGTGATACCAGTTTGTTAGAATTCGTAGAATTACTGTTGTTTTGGTTACGATTCTTACGACGCATAATCGAATCATATGTTTTATTCTGATAATAATAGGGCAACCTTTAAATGACATTTTCATGTTTTTCCCAATTTTAATCATAACCAAATTAAAATGGCCATAATTCGTCCGGAATACATGAATATAAATATCTATTTGCTGTCAATAATGATTTAATACATCAAATGTTCGGCTGAACCATATTTTTTGCCATCTCATCAGATACAAACTATAGCAACTATGAATTATTAAAATTATTCATATAATGTGGCAATATCAATCAAAAGATACAAAAGTTAATAAAGTCGCAAGGTTTCATTCAAATTATTTATAATAGTTATAAAGCTTTATTAGCAACGATGCGGATGCTTTAAGAAAAAATCTATATTATTTTTTATTTTACAATAGGTACTTTTTTAATTTTATTGGTATAGATTTATCTGATGTGCCGGTGAAATTACAGGCACATGAGACTTAACAACTTCATGTCTCAGGGACGAGAACGCATTGGCCCCTGGTGTTGCAATTGTGCACAGGTGGCGGTGACCACCTTCCATCAGGGGGTTCCGCCGGTTTGTTTGTCGGCCCATGTGGTATAATAAATCTAGACTTATCTACTTAACTACTATTAGACTCATACTATTCACGAGTGCTTGTAAAGGCCTATATTTGAATAAAAATATTACAATTAATTACATCACTAATATTAATAAAAATAAAAATCAAAATTTTTACATTTTATAACCTAATATTTATTTATTTTAATTTCATTAAAACGAAGATTCAAATTACATAAAGTTTTAGTAATAATACTTTTTACTATAAATGGAAAACGTCATTCTAGTTTAGTAACGAACACAGAATTAGTAGAATGCATTTGCCTTCTACTGTGAACATCGTTCGATGAATGCAGTATGTACTCAGTCTCGATCGACTAACGCTGAAGTCAACGAAGCTTAGTAAAAAAACTACCTGTTAGATAACAATACAATAAAACAATATTACATATAAAGCATTCATCATTAACACGGCAACAATCTCAAAATTTCATATTTACGCAACTGCTGTATTAGTGTGAAATATTAGGAAAATGTATGTTGTGTGGTGATGAAACACCGTGATGGACGCAGTCGGGGCGTTCTCTTATATCACAAACAATATTGTTTATATTCCGTTTATGGAACTATCTATTATTTGCACTTTTGTTTATTTAGTTTGCATTTATCCGAGCGAGAGCGCAGCGTGCAACTGCGGCTTGCTCAATAGACCTTCGTCGAGACGTTCCTAGCGAAATGAGGGCCTCCTTACAAAAAACCGGGCAAGAGCGAGCTGGATGCGCGCACTGATGGTTCGGTAAATAATATGCCTTTTTCAATATTTAAAGGATATATTTTATTTCTTGTAAAATATAATTATTAAATATTCATCTGTTTTGATTGTCATAACATTAGAAAAACTGTTTAAGAAAGTTTATATGACATCCTTTATGCCATAGTGTTTCTCAGCAAATATACCTAATGATAAGACACATTTCAAACCGATAGCAGTTGTATATAAAGTAACAACGAAGTGTCACTGTTACTGTTCGTAACTAAATGAAATGAAAGAGAGGGCGGTGGATTCAACCACAGTTTATATTTTAAATTAAATTAACAACAAAAAAAGAGAAAACCAGTGAAATTTCCTAATGTAACTAACTGTCATTACTTTTTGAATTTAGAAGACAAAATAAAATCCAAAAAAATGATGTAAATGAGTTCGGTTCGTAACAGTCACATAACTATAAGGGTTCTTATTTTTGTTTGAGTACGGACCCCTAAAAATGTAGTTACCTACAATAGCATACTATTGTGAATAAGTATTATTTGAGAATGATTAATGACAAACTAAGCAAATTGGTTTATTTAAGCATACAGAAGTAATTCTAACAAAACCATGAATAGTGGAAAAAATGTTGCGTCATGGAATATTGACCGAGTGATTTCGAAAGGTCATAAGTTCAGCGACGTACGGAGCCATCTGCATTTGTAGTTGGGCTTCAAACTAAATATATTCGAAGGTATCAGATATCTATATTAATAAATAAAAAAATAACTGTCTGTTTGTAATATCAAAATAACAGCTTTTTGCAAATTAAAGTGTGTGTGTACGTTACTTAAAACAAATAAACAATTATAAAAAGTATTTTATTTATTTATTCTAAATTATAACGTCTGTCTGTCTGTTTCTTCCGGCTAATCTCCGAAACGGCTGAACCGATTTCGACGGGATTTTTTTCTGGCATATAGATGTTATACTTACCACATTATGTTGGTGACATTTTCTTAAGCTTTTGGGTTTATATTTCAGGAAAATGTAACCGCGGAAAGCAAGTACCTAATAATCGTTGGTACGACTGTTAGAGAACGCTTTACTTCCGAACGACTTGATAAATTGAGATGATACTCAGAATATTTTTAGTAGTTGAGAAGGGATGCTAGGATGATAGAAGCTGATAAGAGATGCTGTCAATTTATTCACTCACCGCGCTACCTACCGGAAAGGGCAGAACGACATTTTCCGAGCTAGTTTATTTGTATTTCATTTGACCATGTTTATAAAAATCAGTACGCTCGCCATCCCAATGAATTTTGCACCTTACGCCAAACAAGCACGGTTGTATTTAGAGTGTTAGCACAACGAATGCATTGATTGTGTGAATCTGATCGTAAATTAGAATAAACGGTCCATTACAGTTAATTTTGCGGTGCGATCTGTGGCAAGCCCGCGGTGACCTTACTCACCCAGTTAATGCAACTAAGAGTATCCGCACGATCCCGACGTGCTATTGTTAAATTAATTAAAACTTAAACACTTTGCGTAACTATTTAAATAAAAAAAAGTGTGATATTGGCATAATTCAAACAATACACAATATTTTTTAATGGTTATCATTTCAAAATGTTCAGATGGTGACGCAGTGTTCGCATGCATTTAGATTTGCTCAAATATGTATTTAGAAATACAACATGTCACAAAATTATCGTAATTCATATAACTGTTAGTTTAATTGCCTCGGTGGTAGAGTGGTTTGATGCTCGGCTAGAGACATGGATGTCCTGGATTCTATTCCTTGGTCGAGTAAGGTTATGTTATGTTAGAAATTATTACCTGTTGCCTTAGCGATTTGAAGTCGACTGTTCCATTATCCCTTCACTTCATGGCATTATGTCAGATATATGATCAATAAACTCGATTTATTGTTTTCAAGACGATGATACCTCTGTAGTAGTGACATCGTAAAAAGGGGCTAAATTCTAATGTATCGCTGGTGGAAAGCATCGTTAGGAAACCGTAGGCGGGTTCCACATACAAATGGTAATGTTAATTTTTATTTTTTTATGCAAAATCCATAGCACTTAGTCTCAAAATAATAAAATAAATAATCAAAATTTTGTTCTCCTCAAATTCTTGCTAAATATGATCAAAATGTATACAATATAAGCTAAACCAAGTCATAGACAGCGCGGTTTTTCATGTCCAACCGGCCGTGAACACAGGAAAACATAATAATTTCCTTCTCTTGGTTACAACATTCACAATCCATATTTTATTGTTATAGGTAAGAACTATTTTAATAGCATTAAGTGTACTTCCGACCAATACTTCTGTAAAAACTGTTTTCGTTAAATAAACCTTTGGGAAAATCCTTAAGTTGTGTTTTTTAAATAAGGTAAAATATTATATACAATATTTTTTTTGTGAAAATTGTCGCACAACTATATATATTATTCTTTTGAATTGTTTTAATTTCTATTCGAATACTCCGTTTTGTAGGTAAAAAGTGAAAGCATACAAAAAGATATCTCATAAATTATAGATACAATGTTATAATAATTGTTAGTTATTATACAATAGGTACGTCTACGTCTCTTGTAGAAACGTTCGTTTCTTACCGCTGGTTACAAACTCGATCACGCCAGAAACAGGCTTTGGTGTAAAACACTCGATACACTGTAGGAAACTTGTACCTAAGTTAGCTAACTGCCCTATTGCACAATTAACCATTCCACTACCTACTTGTTTAACTCAAACGATTATTACAGTAAAGAGAAATAAATCAAACATAAAAATTAATTTAATACGGTTCTATATGATATTATGGGTCGTTAATCGATGCCGAGAAGGATTAGTATGCTGTGGTGATAACGTGGGATTATAACTGAAGGTATTCGTGCTCGTTACGCGCGTTATAAGAGGTCGGAGTTGATTTGATAATTACTTGAGAAAAAACTTTGGCACATTCCACGTTAACAGTGTGTTGAAAGAAAACATGACATATGTTTTAGAATGTACAACCAAAACATTACCTAAATTTTAAAAGCTAAGGCGCAGATAACTAATTTACATTGTACATTTTAAGGATTAATTATGGTGCTTTGACAACGTATCTTCATTAAAAAATTCGTTAACAGAATTGGCGCTCTGTCCTAATAACTGAACTACATCGAATTCTCTCTCGGATCTAAGATTACGCAGCTATGCCTATTTCTGAGGCACAAAAAACGGTAGTCGCTATCGTAACTTGGCGCTTGCTTGACAAGGGGGCGCGGGAGTCGCGCGCCGCTCGCGCCCATGTCTCGCAGAACTCATTTAGTAACACCCTGCAGTTCTTGCAACAGTCATTTGTAATTCACCGACGCTTTAGTCTCCTTTTTTCTATTGTAAAAATTGCAATGTACCTACTACATGTTGTAAAAATATCAGCTACATTGAAACTGGAAATAGAAATAGAAAGCTATTTGGATTGGAAGACAGCTAATAATATAACTATTATAGAATTCGATTTTATAACGCTTCAAATTTTTGATTCACTGTAATTTTTTATCGCACAATTAAAGGTACTTGAAGAAGTAAACCTTCACGATGAAAAGTATTTCAGGAAATAGGAGCGATAAATAAATTAAAATCAAGGTCCAATTTCATAAAAGAGAAACTTTCGTTATTTCAGTGATAATAGAAGAACTATGAAATGAGGACATATTTGCAACACTATCCTTCTAATGACGTTTATTCGCTGAACCAATTTACATGAAAGGGCGGTAGTCGCTTACCATCAGGCCATACGTCAGCTCGTTTACCTACCATAACATAAAAAAAGACACAATATGATCTAGATCCTAGGAAACAAGGATGAAACCCGGTGTAAGCTAGATATACCAGAAAGGATACGCAGCGAAACCATACACAGTTTATAACCAAAGAATCACCAGATGACAATGAAATAAATATTAATGAAATACTTATTATTGACCTATTGCGTGGGACGTTGCGCCGGAGAGCTTTGCTCAATCAGCGCTTATTACAGCATTAAATATTATGTTAACGGAGGATGATAGGCGCGATAATCAATAACATTGGAACAACAGTATCATAAACGGTCTAACGAATGACTAATTAATTGATATTGTATACTATTTTTCATAAAAATAATCAAAACACTTCACACTTAACGTCAAATGTGGCTCAGTTCAAACAGGCATTGGTAATCCTATTTTTGGTATGTTATATATAACATGGTTAGTGGCTATGTAATGATAATAGAGTTGCCATTTATATGCGAAGAGAAGTATAAATTAAAGCTATTTGAAATATTCTTGAAATACCTACCAAAGTTAAGCACGACAGAATAAGACCAAATTAATTAAATGTATTTCTCAACTTAAATCGGTTATAACTAAATACTAGCTGTCCCCCGCGGTTACATCCGCGTTTCCTAGGGATGTAACATTTTTTTGGCATAAAAAGTATCTTATATTACTTCCATTACCTCCAAGAATATGTGTACAAAGTTCCATGATGATCGGTAAAGTAGTTTCCCGTGAAAGCGTAACAAACAAACATTCATTCACATTTATAATACTAGTAGGGATACTCCTTATTTAAAATCACTAGTTTATTTCACTATTAAGTTACGACAACAGTGCATAGAAAATAGACATATATAACTTTCTTATCAGTGATTATGAAAGTACATATTGTAAGGTACAGACATGTGCACAGCATTTACAATAAAAATAAAACAAAACTAGTGTGAATACAACACATATTGTTGTGTATATGTAAGTTTATTGCAATAAATGTATTTTTTATTTTTAATTTACACATAAACGTACATTTGTTTTCACCATAGAAACCTCAAAAGGTTTGTAACATGTAGGTGTCCATTAATGGCAATATATATGTACGTTAGCATGAGATTCCCAGAATTAATTTGTAGAATTCACATCGCATCCTTTAGGTACCTCTTCATCAAGCAAGGTCAGTGAAGTTGTAAATGGTAGTAGATCCCTACCATATGTGGAAACTTGTATTTTGATCAAAATCTATTTAGCTGAGGTTGTTAACATTTAGATTATTCGAGAATCCAGATTAATGTACCTCATTTTCATGGAAAAGACGCAGTTGTTCGTTTTTTAATAACTACTATCTTTAAACCCTCTGATTGGACTCTAAATGGATAGATTTAAGAACTTAAATTACGCTTCACAACAAAGTATAAAACAAAGTCGCTTTTCTCTGTCCCTATATCCCTATGTATGCTTAAATCTTTAGGTATGCTTAAATTTTTAAAACTACGCAACGGATTTTTTTTTTAATAGATAGAGTGATTGAAGAGGAAGGTTTTTATGTATAATGTAGATGTGACATCCCGCGGGAACGCGGGTAAAACCGCGGGGGACAGCTAGTTAAATATATAATTGATTGTTTTAATGTTAACGACCCAATCATTTATACCGTAGGCGGACTTGGATGAAAGTTTTGCACTCTGGCGGGATATTTTCTGCATATCCTTTAGGAATACGGCAAAAATTGTAGGGCTGTCTACAAAAAAAATAATTAAATGCTCTTCCTTGGTTATACCGATTTGGCATGTTTTATTTGTATCTACATAAAAATCTTGTTATTAGGGAATGAAACAAAATTTGAAACTGACGAAAAATTTTATAACGTCTTATTTTTAATTTGATTTTTGATTGAACTCAAGATTCGAACATATATTAGAACGCGTGCCGGGAACGGCTACTCACAATTTAAACAACAGCTTTGTATAGGTAAATAAACAAAAGAAAATCCTGAACGATAGCGTTACGAATGAACAAAACTAACAATTTTCAAACGATACAATCATAGTAACCTTCGTCAAGTACATATCTCGGCGAACATAATTTACGTTTTCAACAATCTCATTGTTATCGAATCTACTCGGGCTGGAACACTCGAGGTCAGGTGCCCGGTGGGCCCACACTACACAGATACCTTATCTTTCCTTCAGAGATCAACATAAAACAATAGCTATTGAGATACAACGTATATATCCGATATAAATCATTACTATCCACAGCAAATCGTTTGCTACAACTAAACAGAAAGTGGTTCTAATTTCCTGAACACTTAAGAAGTTATTAAGTGAGGCACTACATCCGAGGGAAGTTCATATATATTTATTTTCACAAAATCGGATAACAGAAATCCATAGTGTTAGAAACTTACCCTACATCTAGTGTTAGTACATATCATGTTGCGTTTGGGATATAATAATATTGGCCGTGACGCATATTTTTCGACCTAGTCCTTGGCAAGTAATTTCTATCCAATGTCAAACTGTGATCCAAACAAGCATGAGTCAAGTTTAATAATATCCTTATTTGTAATACAAAAACAGTCGTATCGATAAAATGAATGTCCTCATAAGATAGATGTACCATACTTCTGTTCGTAAATCGCCATACCGTGGGACGAAATATATTTTTTATTAGAGTTTAATTTATGTAAGAAAACGTGTATACACAATCGGTTACTAATGGATATACTTAAACACCTAATGTTACCGACATTGTGAATGTTGTCCGCGCAAATAGGCACAACCTTATGAAGGACAAATGTCTGTGTGTATTGCAGTACGTAACAAGCCCGGATTTCTACCTCGGCCAACAAGTACGGCCTAGGAGTCCTGCAGTTTATGGAGAACAAACTATTAAAAGAGCAAACAAAACTAAAGATTTCAAGTCGATTAAACATTGTATGCTTAGAGATCAGGTTAGTTCTTGTTTGGTTTTACTGCTTCTGAATATCCAATTTATATTGTAATGTTGTAACTGAATCAATGGTGAACGCATTTTATGACGAATTTAATCTAACAGGATTTCATGATATAACGCACTTTTTCTTAAAATTTATTGTTTGGGATACAAGCCCATGCTTAGAGATGACCGTTGGGCCTGTAACCCAAATAATACATTTTTATAAATCTTACCTAAACCACCAACTGTCAAGTCTAGTGCCTAGGGTCCTAGGTCTCTATATCTGACCTGAATACTTAGCTCACTAGACTTAACTAGCTGAAAGTACTGCGATGCTACTTTGTGCGGAAACACTAAAATATATCCATTATACTTTATAATAAACTATATGCCTAAAGTACGTTTGTCTAATCTAATAAATACTATAGCTTTCTGATAGCTTTACAATAAATTCACAGGCACACGTGGGTCAACTTAATAATTTCACGATATGAAGAAAAATTAAAGAAATCGGCCTCGAGTTGAACAGGTCAAGGCAGTGTTGAGTATAATCGTAAGTTATGTGAACTCCGAAGGTGGTCGCATAAAGCCCTATTAGATGACCCCTCATTCATTTTGGAAGGGACTAAGATTTTGGCCTCTAATAGTTTTATACCCTCACATGACCCCTCAATCAACCAATCGATTTAATGCCATGTTAGAGATACTAGATCTAGGCCAAACGACATCTTTTCAAGACCTAAGGCTGGCTCGTCATGCAGAACATGATGGGATCAACTTTTAAAATTGTATACTGAGCAAGACGAACAAAGCTATGGATTTGAAAGGATGTCGCGTGATCGTATCCACTTGCCTTCTGGTTAGACATACATGTTCCAACCAGGTCGTTTCCTGAGAAGATTGGACAGGTGGACTTGAGGGCGAGGTGATCAGAGTATATTACAAAGGTACCTTGGCAAATAAAATCAAGTGATTTTAGAAATAGAAATATAAAGTATTGACTTGATTAATTTGGGTATAATAGGTGTTAGAAATACATATAGCTCAATCTAATTAACATATTTAATACAAAGAAAGAAAGTTAAACAATTAACATATTTTTAAATACAAGTCAACCTTAACCATATTAGTTGTTATCATTGTAAAGAGTTCAACGACGGCAGTGCTAGAATAGCTCACATATTTGCTCAGCGTATTTTTAAGTAAATTCGTTTTTTTTTAGAAGACAATTATACCCAAAGAAATACAAGTTTTCATAAAAATGTATATATCATACATAAGAGTTACTTGTCTACCATTTTAATAAATTCATATTTAGGTAACGTCATTTAATTTATTGTTCTCCATAATCCATCAACCAATATAAATCAGTTATAATAAAGTGACACAAATGACAGATGTCACTGAATAACAAATAACCAAACATTCCTACAAATTTGAGCGCCCAATATGACAACAATACTCGATATGATTAGCAGAACAAACGGACAACGGCCAGTGAATACATGTAGGAGCCTTGTAGAAGCATTGAAGGAAAGATGCATAACATTGGTTGGTTTCTCAAGCGGGTCAGTCACACAATGTCAACTTAATTTGCTGTAGCAGCCTCCATTCAGCCAGATGTCGGTCTCTCGAATGTAAAAGTTTAGATAATCTGATGTTTGAAGGTCGCCAGTTTTGAAATTTAATCCCCTCGAGCTTTATAAAACCTGACCAACGTTCATACAATGCATATTTGTATAGTAAATTGTAATGAGTCGCGTGCATTCATGATGGTTGACCATTGTTCGATGATGCGTTATAACTATCATTCAAGAGATGCCGATGAAGTTACAACGCAATCAATTTGCTCATTCATAACCTCGCATCATTCACTCTCTTCAGTTTTCCACAGATTACCTACAGTTCAGATCAAATGTGTTACGGTTACAGGTTATGAACAAATGACTCGCGTTAAACAATTGTTGGCACGATCTGTCGGGTCGTGTCGCGTTGGGTTCCAAGCACTAACACTAGTGTCGAAATCACCTTTCGTCGAACGAACGCAATTTAAGAAATTATGTTCGGCATCATTTCGACAGTCGACTCGCAACTCGCTTCTAGTCAGTTTAACTTGGAAATATTATGCATTAGATGTTAATGACTTCGTTGATGATGAGAAATCACAAAAACAGACACATGACCATTTCAATTTGATCGGAGTAAACTGGCTCGATCGGTTCTAGCGGTGAACTACAAAAAACCAGGAAACTTTCAGTGGAAAATGCTTGAAGTACTAGTTAAGTTGATTCAGTTAAATCACGTACTTCATTGAAAAGGTAACACAAATTTCTTACGTTGAAAGTAATTTACCGTCGCGTTTAATACGTGTCCAATAAATCATTGGTATGACAGCATAGAGCCGTATTAAATGAAGTGTTGAAGTACGAATAGGTTTTCAGTGGAGCGCAACTTGCGTAGGAGAGAGTAGTAGTAGAGCTCTTAGTGCAGAGTTCGTCCGGGGAAGTACTACCACCTTACCCATTTCCACCGTAAAGCAGTAATGCAATTGTATTACTGTGTTTCGGTTAGAAAGTTAAGGGGGCCGGTGAAATTACAGGCACATGAGACTTAACAACTTCACGTCTCAGGGTCCACAACGCATTGGCGATGCTCCTAGTGTTGCAAATGTTCATAGGCGGCGGTGACCACTTACCATCAGGTGGACCGTCTGCTTGTTTGTCGGCCCAAGTGGCATAAAAAAAAAAAGCCTAATATCATCGGGTATATTTACTCGAGCTAGGAACAGCTCCTGGGATCCTGATCCAGATATTATATTATATGTTAGCCAGTTTCATCTAAATTTGTCCGGTCTAATCAAACATGAGCTTGATTATCAAACAACCATACATACAGACTTTCATATTTATAATATTAATTATTAGTGGGATTAACAATAGGAAGTAAGCCAATGTATTAATTCCGGGCATGTACATACTATGTAGCTCTGTCAGGTAAACAGAACCAGAGGTAATTAAGCCTAAAGGCGATAGGTATTAAGCTATTTTTTCATTGCGATTTGTTATCTTGGTTATTATGATAATGTTCTAAATCGAACCTTGATCGGACTAGCGGATGTATCGATAAAGTATCTAAGTATTGCTTTTTATAATAAAGTACCTCGCCCCTGACTGCCCTGGCTATTGCGTATTACCATGTTAAGGCCTGATCAGATATAAGGCGTTATCCAAGGCTGTGGATAGCAAATACCGAGTGGGTATGCGGTAATCCTGTTGTTAAAACCTAAGCGGATATCGTTATGCATGATTGATTCATAACGATATGCGTGTCTAAAGAATGTCTCAGGATTGTTTTATTAATTTTTTTTATTCATAAATCGTGTGAAAAGATGCCGTGTGATGTGTGATGCTCTAGCCGCAGAGTTTCATACAAATCAGACGACATACCGCGCGGTTCCTTTCGTTACCCACACCGGTAGGGAATACCACTTACATCGGCCCTCATTCAGCTAATTCTAAACTTCATCGACGAGCCGACGCAAGGACGCCTCCAAGAGCCGACCTCTCACGTGATAGCGTAGTTAGCGAAAGAGACAGATCACGGAGGCCGCGAGGAAACATCCTCGAGCTAGTGTAATTTTACCTTACATAATGACACCCCTGAGCAGACCTTAATTCGTATTCATCGATCACTTTATTCTAAGCCTCGTTTATATTAATTCTTAATTTAAATAAATAACATTTCCCAACTTGTCAATTGCTACTGATTGCGAACACATACAACCATATTTTCGATCTACATATAACAGATAAGACTTCAGTTTTATAACGAATCCCGATGAAAGTGAGCGTAATTTAAGCGAACGCAAAAGTCGAAAGTCAAATTTGAGGGGCACACTTAATTACTATTCCATTTACATATCTATGCATATTCATTCGTCTATAATTTTTACATTTGCATTGATATAAATATAAGGCGACTTCCACACGCAATCTAACTAACAACAGGGACATGTAGTACATGGCGAGGAGATATGGCAATGGGCAACGGCTTAAGCTCAATTGACCAGAAACATTGGCCGTTTATTTTAGAGGGCACCTTTGCGTATGTTTGGGAGGTCAAATTTAGAGATTTCATGACGATAGGTTTCATGTCGGTTCGGCAGTTGTCTGTTGCCAATGTCTTGAGTGTGCAATCTGTGAGGTGAATACTTAGAAATGTTAGTGCAAGTTTGACTTGCGCACGGAGATTCCGTACAACCACACCAACCAAAAGATTTAAAATAGAAAATATTGCACACTAATGCCATACATATACACAATGAAAGTTTAAAATGATGCACATATTCAAACGTGAACAAGATTTGCATTCTTTAGCGCTTGGAGTTATTTTCGCGCGGACAGATAGATTAGGCACTCTTTAAGGGCTCAATTTCAAGTATGTTTTACTGATATCCCATCTATTAGAACTTAGGTATAGTAACCAATAACATTCTCATACTAAATTGTTCAGAGATACATTTAATAGAGGGTGAACGGTACAGGAAGTGGCTCGTCACAACATAATATATCTATCAGAACACAATTTGACCCGGTTACGTAGTTGCGGTTTGATATAACGTTATAAGTTAATATAAAACGCTATATTGACTGCCCGTTTGCGTTGAACATTATCATACATTATATTTTATTTGTATTTTGGCTTTTGATACAGGTTGATGTAACTTTTCGTTGTCTTTTTTTGGCAGAAGGCAGACCGAACTGTGGGTAGGCTACCGTCATCTTTCAAAAATAGCAATAATGCTGGATCCCACCGGGTTGATGCCTCGATAGACTTTCACTCATAGAGGGGTAATCAGCCTGGCGGATACTACAAACCAGGGTAGTTTGAAGTACCACCACGACCGAGCAAACTAATAAACGTATTACTGCACATTTGAATCCCAAATTATACGCAGTTAGAAGATCTTACGTTTCAGATGTAAGTAATTGACCTTTGAAATTAAACTAAATGAAATGTATGTGCTAACGGAACGATTGAGTGAAGTTATCCACTCAACCTAGTAGTGAGACGAACGAGGCCCCGGTGCGGCGATCGAAACCTTAGACGCGGTGAAACAATAGCGTGCTTGAAGGATTACCTACAAAAAAAAACAGATTGTAGCTCAGTATTTCCTTGTCAATTCGGTAACTGATGATGATGAAATTATTAATAATGCCGCTGCAAAAGTTACAAACGCAATGGTAAATGAATGCAGGATATTGGCAACGGAATAGGTATGCGAGAACGTTAAAAACACCTAAATGATGATGATAGAATTCCATATGCGGCTTGTTGAAACATGTATCGCAATTATTCTAAGACCGATCCAGCCCTGAGCCGTGACCATGCCCTATTCGATAACACAAACCGGATCTCTATAACTAGAAAAATTTCTCATTCTTCATATGAATGACAAGAATCGATTTGAATCTTAAACAGTAATCATATAATAGACGAGTACTTAAACAAAAACGATTGACAAAAAACTGAATTGCAATTCCGAAGGTCAACATGATTTTTTAAAGCCGTTTATCTCGGTATCGACTATGGTTGACAACGCAGCCAATAAATGAGTCCTTAACAAGTCCACTGTTGAAATAAAGCTCGTTAATTTAAGTAGGTATACAGCGATCGTGTTCCGGCAACCAGCTTTTGATCTACGACTGATAATTTACCGACAAAGAGTGTTCTAAAAAAGCAATCTGTCGCAGTGCAGTTAGATGAAGATTATATTGCAACTATTACAAGTGCGGAATTCGCTTAGAGCTATAATTTATCCAGATGATCGGAGCAATGATGTTTTATGATCATACCTAGGTACTTAAATAGCCATTCGTACGCACCAAGATATGCATCTAGGTTATCAAATTCACTATTCTAATTGCAAGCAGCTTGTGATCCATCCAGAAAGATGCAAGGCCATATATGAATGCGCTTTATCGTTAATGCAGTAAAGCACCGTTCACAGGAGATTAATTTCACGTTGAGGAGTCTACCTTTTTTAAGCCAGCGAGATTTTCATACCTAGAGCTTAATCCATTTCAGGTTCATCACTAAGTGCTTTAACCCTTTTAAAGCAATATTCAAAGTAAATGTTGTCTATCTGTAGGTACTATATTTTATAGAGCAATCAATTATATTATCAACACACACTTTAGCAATATCCTTGTCACAGCCGGCGTCCTTGTTATAGATACATATAGCAAGTAGGTAACCGGAGTTGGCATCGTTATACGCCCAGCCACTTCTTCCTGTATCAACATAAGCCGACATTGACATTTAGGCGGATTGGACGCGGCCGGTGTGGTGGTACTGCACATACTGGTCCGCCAACATGCACGAGGGAGACAAACTGCGACAAAAGGCCATATTATGCTGTGCACCGAAAAGTGCAATGTTAACATTTTTATATCAAACTCAAAGTTCATGCGTGAAGTGCCATACATTCGCTCGCTCCGAGTCCTTGGCCGGCCGACTGTCCCTTCGAAAACTATGATGCGATCGCACGCGCTTTTTGCGTTAGATATCAAGATGGTTTATTCATAGTCAACCTTTATACATCTTCACTGTAGAGGCAGTGCACTGTACGATGTTTATTATCTCTAAGCCACAAATCGTTCTAGACCAACGCTTTAATTGAAATTCATAGGTCTGGGACTTCTTATGAGATGCATTCCCATCTCAATTACTACTCTCATTATGATCTGCGTTCGAAGGCTTACTTGATTAGGAGCAACCTTGAGTTCGTTCTTCGTAGGGCTATATCATTGCGTAATAGGCCCATACACCGATCGATTTGAGAGCTAATAATTAGCGTTAGATCACCAATAATAACAGCGTGCGACCTTGATCTCAATATGAGCAGTGGCATGCTGCGCCTCTGTGGTCCACCTGCTCATGCTCAAAGCAAATCACTCAAGAGCGCGTTCGATCTAGAAAGGCTAGATGCAACTGAAAGTCACCTTGGAAAAAACAGTCTGAAAGTTACATACAAGCGGTAAATCCTAGCCTACAATTAGTGTCACTGAAGTGCACTTAGATACATTCAAAGTGTAGGTATTATTAGGCTTCAAAATACTATATTTATTTAGAGGTGCAATTAGAGCAATTTAGTAGATATTTACGATAGTGGTTTCACCATCGAGTCTTAGCGTTCTCACCATGATGTGGGATAGGCAACAACGTATCAGATTCATTGTACGGTTTAGGTACTTAGGTATTATCGGTCAGTGCTGACGGCTGCGGTTGCGTTACTTCATATAATTTTGCTGTAACAAAATCCCAACCAGTGAAATAAGGCTCAGCTAATATGTAATCAAAATCATATTAAAAGTAACTCAAACAAAACACTGTAAAAAACACAGCAACGGAAATTGTCATACGGCGGTAATAGCTAACAAAACATTATAGAGCATTTTTATTGCATTTTTTGTCGCGCAAATTAATTGCACTCAATCAAATATCAGTACAACCTGCGAAATAACACGAAAATATTGTGTAGGAATGCCAAAGTATTTTACATTCGAATATAGGTATCTACTGTGGAGGAAGTGAATGTGGCCATGATTTTATGCTTGCCACCGATCAAATAATTACCAACGTTACATGTTCACATGCCTATTGATAAATTATAACAAAAAACATAAAAATATGTAATAAAATAACACGACACTGACAGTAAATAATTGAGTGAGCGAAAGAGTGGAAACTTGGAAAGTGAATCGCGCCTCACGCGCACGCATCTTCAATAAACAATCGTTATGCTATAAATCTTTAATGTGGCTACATGCACTGAATGATCACAAATACCAATAATAATAATGATTTTTTAGATTCAACAAACGATATGTGGAAATAATACCTAAAAACTTGAGTAAAATTCAAATTTAGGCTCTCAGCTGTTAACCACAGATGAAAAAAAATTATATTTATTGTCTATTAAATAAAAAACTTACACATAATATATTTTAAAGTATTTAATACCTGTTCATAGTGATGTTCAGAGAATAGCCGTGATTGTATGCCACCTCATATATGGTCATATGGCTCATACGACCACGGCTATCCTCTGAACATCACTATGAACAGGTATTAAATACGATAGGTTTGCTACGATAACTACGATGTAATTTGTTACGATAAGTAGTTTAAAAGTTATGAGGGAACAGATGAACATACATACACACATACATACCGGTCAAAATCATAACCCTCCTTTGGCTTCGCCGTAGTCGGGTAATAAGATATGAAGTATCTTCTGTCACAAAGAAGCACAATAAGTATTTATTTTTGTTTTTGATGGCTGAACATTGGAGTTGTTACATAATTACACTAATATTTTGGAGATTGACCCAGAGAATATTCCCCACACACGACCACGACCTAAAATTACGCAGAGAATATCTATAGTCCTCCAGCTCGAAATAATAAAAAGAGCCAGTTTTTGTTTAGGCTTTGTGTACTTCCATTCCTGGCACACTATTTCTTACCATTGGTAAGATTATAGCCAAACACAAGTGTACATAGGTAAAAAACGGTGCCACCGCCGGCTGTTCAATAGCTGCAAAGAATTCGCAGCACACTGTGATTAGTGGCAAATCACCAAAGATCTCATTCAGCGGGGAAAGATTGCAATAGTTGCTCGACATAACTCTCGCGTATCTTATTTGATTGCACTTTCTATGTGCAGCGTCGATATTACAATAGAAAATTATAGGTATATTCATTATATTGTAACTAACTGTAGTATATAGTTATATATTATTTATTTATATTTGTTAAACATAACAATAATTAAATTAATAATGCTATATAAAATAACGTATCAACAAATTTATAAGTTAAAACCTAAATTAACCGACACAGCAATCTCAAAGAAAATTGTAGGTACAATTCGATTTATAGGATACAAACTACTTGATAAAAAGCTCAACTGTAGGTATAAATACAACATTTTGTTCAAAATTAAATGGCGTCAAATTAATACTGAGTTACACTGCGTGTTTGAATACAAGCGTAAAATAGGCACCTTATCTACACAATCAAAGAAAACATACCCAATTAAGCTCTCAGCTACTTTACACACAGTATTTTCTCGTGTTCATTTCTGCATTGTATTGTACAATTTCTCTAGCTCAAGTAGTGGAGAAGGGAAAGAAAGGCTGTACAATGTGTCATTATTATTGACATTCTTATTATAATTCTGTCCTTATGATAACAAATTATAATCACTAATATGTAAGCAATCATTGATGTAAGCAATCCACTATGTTAAATTATTGCGGGCTGCGATATTTCTCATTTTCAGTAGTAGTTTTAGTAATACGCGATCTCCAATAAATATATATATTATGTATATATTATATATATATATAAATGGGAAAGTTTGTCTGCATTTCCTTTTGTAGAATCGTAAACAATGCAATGGATTTTTATGCAGTTTTCAGCAATAGATAGAGTAATTCAAGAGGAAGGTCGATTCTCAATCTGATTGGATTGAAAGCGGGCTAAGCCGCAGGGCGCACTTAGTTTATTGACAATATAGATTTAATTCTAGTTACAACATTTATTTATTACGGTGCGTGGGTGTTTTTTAATCGTCATAATTCAAACAGTTATTTATGTGAAAGGAGACGTTAATAAACATTTTTTCGTCACTATATTATTTTTATCATTATATATATAATTCTACTGTACGTGTGTCACTGAACTCCTAAACGGCTGGATAGATTGAGATAACTTTTTTTTTGTGCGTTCAAGTGGATTCGAGAATGGTTTAGATTTACAATTGGACCCGGTAGGTGGCGTTGCGATCGAATTCCTGCATTTGTATGGACTTATTTCGACAGGACAACGGACAGCTAGTGTATTTTTTTATTTTGTGCAATGCCACTTTAAACGTTAACATTTACTGCTATTTATATCAAACTTCCTAAACTTCCAAACGCTTACCGCGTTTGGTCTTAGCCTCTGGGAACTTGAGAGCCAGGGCTTTTTTGCCCAGAGACTAAGTTTAAACATCCAGTGGGGCAACGCCGCTAATATCACGGTACCATGGAACATTTAGAGGACCTTTTGTTTTAGATACATATTATCTCGGTTTTGTTTTATTAGTGTAATTTGGTAACTAATTTAATTTTAAGTGCTTTTGTATTTTTCATTTTTAAATAGGCTGATAAATTTAAGTACTTGTATATGTTTCACAGTTATGTATATGTTTTGTATAGTATTGTTTCGATTTTTAACAAGAATCGTTATTTAAAAACTACCTGCCTCGAGCGAGTTTTCCGTAGTATTGGTACCTACAAATATTTTAGGCTGTATACAGCTTTTTTTTACAATTGTATTTATATATGGGGCACATTCTTCACACAGTTGCTACAAAACTAATCAGACCTTTTTTAAAGAAGAAGATAACTTATATACATGTACTATATCGTTCATATAAAGACACAACAGACTCCCAAAGTAAAATTAGGTTAGGTTAAAATTATTTTTGAATTTCTATGTGCATTATGAAGGTATAAGCTTGAGTTAAATAACTTATTGCTTTGGTATAGATTAATTTTCTGATATACATTTAAGTACACTTATATATATCATATTATATATATAGGTTATTATATACATATCGCACCCTCAGTACAATAAGGACTTAACTCAAAATTTTGCGAAATGGAGTTACGATCATAGAGAGACTAAATAAAGTACGCTCTACCCGATGAATAGTAAAACATAGTCAATTTAATGATAGAATAAGCATACCGATACTTCAGCCTCTTTAACACCAGGACCCACCCTCCCCGCTCAGTGCAAAAGTCACTCAAAATCGATATGTGCCAAAAGTGATTGTTTGAGTTAAGCCCCTATCGTTCTAAGGGTGCGATATATATAGGCTTTTCAGCAAATGAGTAATAAAATGTTTGGTATCTTTAACGGCTTGTCAACACGATTTTTGTTAATCGGCTAAATATTTCCACATTTCTAATGATTGTCTACATTTTTTAATTGTTGTTTAGCGATGTATATGCTCGTGTGTATGCACGTTAAATACTTTATAGTTAAACTCTTTTCTGACAGACTAATCGATAAGAGTGTCAATTTATCCTTTCGCGTATTTAAAAAAAAAGCACATCGATCATTTAATACGAATCACACGACGAATGTCCACGAGTAATAAGCTCGATAAAAGAATCGACGTTCATTACGACACGAACCATTTTAAAACAATTTTGAAAGGTGACCGAAAGGTTGGTTCTTATATATCGTTACAAATTTGGATGCTGTGTCAAATATTAAAAGAATTATTACGAAAATATCAGCATGTAATGCTAATGAAGACCTCCCTTACATTAAATGTTACGGGAATATACGCAGGATCACTTAAGGATTTTCATCGCTAAAAAAGCAATCTGTTAAAACTGCCATGCCTTCGAAATTAAGTATACAGGTACTTACTTCAAAACAGAGAGGAAACGAAGGAATCCTGGAATGGTAACGATTGAACCGTCACGTATACGTCCTTTTTGTTTACATGACACATTTATATATACTCCATATGAAGGGTGGCAATGATTTCCCTTTTAGGGTGCTAAGCTAATTAAATAAAATAACTGAAATTCATGCAACTGCGCATTTTTAGATTAAAATCGAATTGATATGTTGTGCAAAAAAATAACCAAAATAATTTGAAATTAGGGCAGTGCACTTCATTAATATTGTGTTGATATTCGTATCGGTGTGCAGTCGTCGTACTTGACAACTTTACGCACAAAGCTCTGTGCACACAGTTGCTTCACATGGCACGGGCACTAGAATAACATAATACTCGTTCAATGCGAAACCTTTAGCAGCCATCAAATTAATAACATCGAAAACTTAGGTCAAATTAGTAGTACATTGATCTATACAGTGAGTACCTTCATTACATAATAAAGTGTAGGTACTTACCTACAAGTACTTAACTGCATGCAAAACCGAGGTTATTTTAGGTTCTTTTCGCAAAACTTATAAGTGGGTAAGAATAACCTACCTATTTTTAAAACTTACTTTTCCTGTTTTCTATATCTAGGTTTTGAGTTTATCCAATGTGATGTGATCATACGGTGACATTATAAGGGTGGTGCAATTACGTGTAATACTAACCTGTTCCTGATGGAGGACCTGGTGGCCAGGGTGATATTCCTGGGGGGCAGGCGGGGAGCTGGCGCGGGCGAGGCCGGGGGAGGCGCGGGGGGCGCGGGCGGCGAGGTGCGGGGCAGGCGGCCGCCCGCCGCCGCCGCGCCCGCCGCAAGCAACACCACCATCCACCACTTTGACATCACGGAACGGTACGCACGAGACGCGCGGGACACGCTCAAAGACGTACTGTGACGCCAACGGCTCGACTCGCAGCGTGCTATACTACGCTACCGACGACGTTCACTTTTGTTGTGGCTGTGGCGGGCTCTTGCCCCACTCCGATGAAAGTGTGAGCTTTCACTAGGCCGCTCCGTAGACGCCGCTGCAGCGCGGCCTGCTGACCATCGCACCTGATAAGGTGCACTACAGGGCTGTACTTATGCCTACCAACGACGCTACGCTCCCAGGCGATCGTAATTGTTAAAGTGTTATATAAACAGTAGGAACAAATTTGTTGCTTTCTTGTTCATTAGATAGGCTTGAGTTTGATAGTAGGTACCTATTCTGTGCCGCAGTATTTTTTGTGGAATGGGTGAAACGTTGCCACTGATCGCTCTTACACCCCTACCCGGTCAAACCTCACATGGCATAATGACATACACTCTCGTTAATTAAAATTTATATTATTACCGGCTACTTAGCCTCCTTAGTCGGGAAGGTAGGTACTTACGTGATTAATATTGATAACGCGTTTAGTTTAAAAATAATTTGTTATGAAAACCGTATCAATGTATATAAGGTATCGACAAAGAGATTGATAAGTATAAGGGCACAGTATAGGACTTATTGACTGTACTTTTAAAAGGTGGCCAACAAAACTATTTAGAAGCTATTAAGTATCAATATTATTTTTTTGGACGCTCAGATTGAGAGCTTCCCGCCGTAGTTTTCCCAAGTGCATGGGGTTCTTCAAGAAGGGTGTCAAGCTGCTTGTTTAATTTGAAGGCGATTTTATAACAAGACCATCATGCGTTTTCGTTGTACCAACGACAAAATTTTGGTACTCTATTTTTAGCAAAGGCAAACGAATGTCGCCGCAAAAAACCATTTGAAACCATGGTTCGATTACTTACCCGCCCTAAAATCTACCGTCCCATTTATTCAAAGGTGTTTATATGTGTGGATACCTACCTGCAACAACACGTGACAAGTTTTATAACTTTATAAACCAGTGCCGACCTCAGGGGACCTTAGAACACAAATATACGATATCTAGAACAATTTGTTAATCACACAAGGTTGTGAAGTTGTAAAGACAAGACGCTAGCGCCATCTAGTTCAGTTTAACTCAAGCATTGCTAAAACTTGTTAATTATTTTAATGTAAGTAGGGCTATAGGCTGGCGGACGATCCATCTGATTTTTTTACGGGAATTGGACTTCAGTAGCAACTTAATACTTAGAATCCAAAGTAGGTTCAACAATAGGTTACTACTTTTAGCATGAAACCGTATATAACTAACTTAAACAAAAATATATAAGTATGTACATAGTCCCCCTTTTTTGAGGTCCTAACTGAGTTAAAAATTATATAATTAAAGGTTTTCCAGCTCACCTGGAGGCAAAAAGAAATATTTTTCTTTTATATATCTTGTTTAATAAATGCCCTTATATTATGTAAATTATTAATGCTAAGATGATACAGAAACTATTAACTATTTACTTATAAACTTGCTTTTACAGATTTTTTTCACGAAGTGTTTTTAGCCATCGTCAAATGTGACGCGTTAATGTTTAACAAAAAGTCGAATTCAAAATGGAATTCCTTAAAATTACAAAGTACATATCACGATTACGAATCATTGTACCAAGCAAAAGTTGTGTAGCATGTCGAATACCCACAATTCTCACACTAAACTTAAATACTACTTGAATAAACATACAATACAATATTCTCTTTTATAGATCTAGTACAACTAAATATGCAGTAGTATGCGGTGGGAAGGTATATTTTGTTACTCTCTGAGACTAGAATAAACATGAAATTTTCAATGCTTCATACACTTCCCACGAACTCATACTGTACATCAATATTTAAGAATTTTGTATCATCGAGTCCTCAAAATACTTCACCACAAATTCGTCACTAGCTTCGTTGTCTGAAAGAAAGGGAAGGAAAAGCAGAGCAACGAAATGTAAATCACAAAACAGCAATAATGTCATGTAACAACATTAGTGGTACTACAACTAATAGGCCAGTCTTGACGAAAAAATATACTTTATTGTATCGGCAATTTCATAGCTTTCCTGGAGTTAAAAACAAAGATTGTTCGGTTATGTACCTTGTTTAATAAATGTTCTTATATTATATAAATTGTTAATGCTAAGATGATATAGAAACTATTAACTATTTACTTATAAACTAGCTTTTACAGATTTTTTTCACGAAGTGTTTTAAGCCATTGTCAATTATGACGAGCAATGTTTAAAAAAATGTCGAATTAAAGAGAGAATTCCTTAAAATAACAAAGTACATATCACGATTGCGAATGATTGTACCGTAGCAAAAGTTGTGTCGTATGTCGAATGCCCACAATTCTCACACTAACCCTAATTACCACATGAAAAAACATACAATATTTCCTTTTAAAGATCTAGTACAACTAAATATGCAGTAGGTAGGAAGGTATAGATTGTTACTCTCTGAGTACTTGAATAAACATGAAATGTTCAGTGCTTCATACACGTCCCACGAACTCATACTGCTACGATGTTTTTTAAACATTAAATATCAATATTTTAAGATTCTATATCATCGTTACTCCAAAATGCTTCACCACGATTTCGTCACTACCTTCGCTGTGCCTTAAAAACAATTAAGGAAAATTAGAGCCACGAAATGCAAATCACATAATATCAACAATGTCACGTAACAACATTAATTAGTGCTAGAGATCTAATACGCCAGTCTTGACGAAAAACAAATGCTTTTTTATATCGGCAATTTCATTGGTTTATGATCTAATTTGCGTTCTGTATTACAAAGGACTTTTTTTGTCAAGGCGTTGCAAGTAGGTACGCGAAAGCTAGCGGTATATTAACAGGAGAACTCAGTTAACAATTATATAATTAAAGGTTTTCCAGCTCACCTGGAGTTAAGAACAAAGATTGTTCTGTTATATACCATTTTCAATAAATGTCCTTATATTATATAAATTGTTAATGCTAAGATGATATAGAAATTATTCATTATTTACTTATAAACTAGCTTTTACAGATTTTTTTCACGAAGTGTTTTTAGCCATCGTCAAATGTGACGAGTTAAGGCTTAAAAAAACTATTAACTATTTATTTACTTATAAACTAATTTTACAGATTTTTTTCACGAAGTGTTTTTAGCCATCGTCAAATGTGACGAGTTAAGGCTTAAAAAAACTATTAACTATTTATTTACTTATAAACTAATTTTACAGATTTTTTTCACGAAGTGTTTTCAGCCATCGTCAAATGTGACGAGCTAATAATTAAAAAAAAAGTCTATTCAAAAATAGAATTCCTTAAAATTACAAAGTACATAGCACGATTGCGAATCATTGTACCGTAGCAAAAAATGTGTAGCATGTCGAATGCCCACAATGCTCACACTAAACTTAATTACCACTTGAATAAACATACAATACAATATTCTCTTTTATAGATCTAGTACAACTAAATATACAGTAGTATGCGGTGGGAAGGTATATTTTGTTACTCTCCGAGACTAGAATAAACATGAAATTGTCATGCTTCATACACTTCCCACGAACTCATACTGTACATCAATATTTTAGGATTCTGTATCATTCTGTCTTCAAAATACAGTAGAATCCGTTTATAATGACATCGAAGGGAATTGACAAACACGTCATACTAAGCGGACGTCATACAAAGCATTTTTGTGAACAAATCGTGATAATAATTCTTAAGTCTTTTATGCCTCTTCTGCGTTCTTTCTCGACTTCCTCTTCTCCACCACTGTCGAGTTGTTCCTTAGCATTAATGTTCAGTACGATATTTTCATCGGTGGGTTCTTCGGATGTGAGGAGAGCGCTATCGATGTCAACATAATCTTCCCACGATTAGTTTTGCTTTTGAGTGCTTTACGACTTTGAGATGACATTTTTTTTACATAGGATGTCACTAAAAACGATGCGCGACGTACAACTGAGATTGAAAACAATAACAAGCCACGTGTCCGGAATCAACGAACATTGCTGAAGGTGTAAAGAATCATGTCGGTCACTAAAAACGGCAAAATTTAGAAATAATGGGTCATAATAAGCGACATGTCACTGTAAGCGAAGTCATTATATCCGACTTTGTTACAGAGAATTTTATATGAAAACCAAACTTCGTTGTGTAATTACGTCATAATAGGCGGTTGGTCAATATAGCCGGAGTCATAATAAACGGATTCTACTGTACTTCACCACAAATTTGTCACTAGCTTCGTTGTGTCTGAAAGAAAGAAGGAAAAGCAGAGCAACGAAATGTAAATCACATAAGACGATAATGTCATGTAACAACATTAGTGGTAGAGATCTAATAGGCCAGTCTTGATGAAAAAATTATGATTTTTTTATATCGTCAATTTTATTGGTTTAAGTTCTAATTTATGTTCTGAATTACAAAAGACTTTTTTCTCAAGGCGTTGCAAGTAGCTAGGCGAAAGCGAGCGGTATACATATTAACAGGAGAACTCAGTTAACAATTATAAATTTTAAGATTTCCAGCTCACCTGGAGTTAAGAACAAAGATTGTTCTGTTATATACCTTGCTTAATAAATGTCCTTATATTATATAAATTGTTAGTGCTAAGATGATATAGAAACAATAAAATTTTACTTATAACCTAATTTTACAGATTTTTTTCACGAAGTGTTTTCAGCCATCGTCAAATGTGACGAGCAATTATTTTTTTTTATTTCAGACGGGATTGCGATTGGCCTCGATCTCACCTGATGGTAAGTGAAGATGAGGCCGAAGATGGAGCTCGCTTTCCCGTTAGTAGCCTATTCACTCTTTTCTTTTTTCTGGGAACACCAATGAGGGGAGAGAATTCCAATCTTTAGCTGTGCGCATGAGGAAGGAAGGTGCAAAGCGCTTCGTGCAAATTGGTGGTATGTCTACAACATAATGGTGAAAACTCTCCCCACGCCTAGTAGTCCGATGACGAAAAGGTGATGGAGGAACTAAGTCATGAAGTTCTATAGCACACTCACCAAAATGCAATCGATAAAATACCGAGAGGCAAGCAATTCTGCGACGGTGTTCGAGACTCTGGAGCTTGGACTCAACCAAAGTATTGTCGCCAATTAACTTTTTAGCACGGCGCTCCACTGAGTCAGGGGCTGCCAGCTGGTACTTAGCTGATCCGTCCCAAAGGTGACTGCAGTACTCCATACAAGAACGGACTGGAGCTTTGTATAGATTTAGAAGCTGTCCTGGTGTGAAGTACCGCTTAACCTTGTTTAAGATGCCAAGCTTTTTTGCAGCGATTTTTGCTTTATACTCAATGGAGACACCGTAGTTTAAATTTGAGCTTAGATGCATCCTTAAGAGCTCAAGATGGTTGGAGATCGGTACGGATACATTTTGGAAAGTGGGAGTCAAGGTGAAGGGACTCCGCTTAGCGGTGAATAGACACGCCTGTGTTTTAGTAGCGTTAAACTTGACCAGGTTGGCATCGCCCCAGTCGGACACGGCCTGCAAGGTTAAATTCATACGCTCTACCATGGACTCCCTGAGAAACTGGGTCTCACCACTACTAGCCTTCGCACTGGAAATGTATCTGCCAACAACTGTGCTGTCGTCAGCGTACCCAAGTATACCGGGCTTCAACAGGTCGTTGATGTGCAGCAGGAAAAGTGTTGCAGACAGAACAGATCCCTGAGGTACACCGGCGTTTATTGCCATTAGATCAGACGAGCAGTCATCTATGACTACTCGAATGGATCGTTCTCTCAGGAAATCAGCGATCCAGTTACAAAGGCCAGAAGGGATTCCATATGAAGGAAGCTTGCTAAGGAGGCTGTCGTGCCAGACCCTGTCAAATGCCTTGGAGATGTCAAGGGACACCGCGAGAGCTTCGCCGTGCTTGTCCAAAGCTTCGCTCCAAATGTATGTGGCATACACTAGAAGGTCCCCAGTAGACTGGCCTTGGCGAAACCCATATTGCCAGCTACTGAGAAGGTCATGTTGTTCCAGGTATGCTAGGAGCTTGTTGTTTAAGACACGCTCCATAGTCTTGCAAAGAATCGAGGTGATGGCAATCGGTCGATAGTTGCCAGGGTCAGCACGACTCCCCTTCTTTGGTACAGGTTGCACGTTCGCTATCTTCCAAGTCTTTGGAACTTTTCCAGTCTCTAAACAGAGGCGATACAGACGCGTCAGAACCGGAGACAACTCAGGAGAGCAATTACGCAACACGATTGCTGGTATTTCGTCAGGACCACTGGCTTTATTCACGTTTAAAGTGCTGAGCGCGCGTAATACCACTTTTTGCCGTATGCGGATAGTGGGCAGAGTAGCGTCATAGCGAGGTATGAAGGTGGTGTAGCATTGCCAGCTTCTAGACGTGAAGTTTCTGCAAAAAGAGCAGCAAACACGTTAGCTTTTTCTTCTGCAGTGTTAGCCAGTGACCCATCCGGTTTCAGCAAAGGAGGCAGAGTGCTGCGCCAGAAGTTCGTCTCCACAGATTTAGCGAGGGACCAGAATGCTTTACTTCCAGAGGGATATGAAGCCAGTCTGGATCCGATTCGCCTCACGTGACGGAAACGAGCCTTCTTAATTACTTTTTTGCAGGACTTGGCGGCGGTATTGTAGGCTTTTTTCATTTCGGCTAAATCCGGAGCTTTGCGATTACGAGCATCAGTCCAGGTTAGGTAGGCCTACTGTTTTAGCGCTTCAGCGCTTACACAATCGGCGCCAAACCACGGACGAGCTTTGTCACTAAGTGACACGTTACAAAATGGAATGAAGTATTCCATAGCCTGACGGATCACTTCAGTAATGCTGTTCGCGCAGCTCGACGGGTCACCAGAAGAAAAGCACATTTGCCGCCAAGGGTAGGATGCAAGGAAGCACGGCATCTCATCCCAATCTGCTGACTTGTATCGCCATACCCGCCTGCTTCCCTTAGGGCTAGTGTCAGACGGGGAGTGGTTAGATACAGATTTCACCAGACAGTAATCCGATGTTCCCAACGGGGATGAAACTGACATGGAGTACTTGTCTGAATCGAAAGTCAACAGAAGGTCCAAGCAATTAGGCGTATGGCCAACAACATCTGGTATCCGAGTGGGCTGGTCTACCAACTGAGTGAGATCTAACGATAAAGCAAATTTGCGCGCCTCTCTCCCAGCATGGTCACTCAACTGGTATGGGAACAACCACTCTTGGTGGTGGGCATTAAAGTCCCCCAGAATAACCAAATGCGCACGCGGATAACGTTGTTGGGCCAAATCCGCAGCATCGCCGAGATATTCAAATAGCCTGATCGTTTCAGGATCACCACTGTGCGACCGGTAGACAAGGGAGTAGAGTATTTGCTCCATCCCAGTGTCCACTAGTATCCAAAGAATAGAGAAACAAGGGTCCTCAATGTTTCGGAGGCCCCGACAGCAGATGTCATCGCGAGCATACACACAGACTCCAGCGCGAGGCTTAAAATTGTGCTCCAAGGTGTACCCTGGGTAGTAGAGGTATGCCGCGTCTGAAGGACATTCGATCTACGTTTCCGTGAGACAGAGCAAGTGAGGCCTCTCAGTCTCAAGGTGATGATGGACTGGGTCGAGATTGGAGTGCAGGCCTCGAATGTTAGAGAGGTGCACTTTCATGGAGAGGACGTGCTTTCGCGGTGTATCCTTGCTTCTCTTATTGAAATTTTTCATATTTTGAAGGGTGAATAGGCTGGGGAGTAAGGCAGTTGAACGAGATGCTGCAGTGCCAGCCCAGCAACGCACAAGAGAGTACTAAGGAGAGCCTGGCCTGGAGACTGCGGGGACGCCCGAACCCCCCCGAAAGCGTCTACCAGGTCCTCTCATCCGGTCGCCAACCGGCACGGTAGCGCGCCCCGGGATTTTTCGCAGTTGTGTGGGGCAGCCTTTCATGGGCGGCTAACCCACTACTTGGGCCCCCTACTACCTACGGTCGGCCAGCGGAGCACCGTGCTTCGGATCCCGCTACCCTCCACGACCAGGCACTCGGCGCAGCAAACTCAGTGCGCCGATCCGGTTAGCAACTACAGCACAACTATTCAGACCCGTCCCCCCCCCGAATGGTTACTCCGAACGTCACGCCGGAACACGACAGAAGTCGTTTGACGGCATGGCATAGTTTGGAGGGTGGTAACTAGCCACGGCCGAAGCCTCCCACCAGAGTGGTACTCCCACCAGCCGGGTTCGTCGCCTCTTACGATCCGCGTACCGGCAGCGGAGGGGATTAGTATTCTTTCTCCGTCCCCCCACGGATAAAAATAATAATTTAAAAAAAAGTCTAATAAAATATAGAATTCCTTAAAATTACAAAGTACATATCACGATTGCGGATGATTGTACCGTAGCAAAATTAAACTTAATTACCACTTGAATAAACATACAATACAATATTCTCTTTTATAGATCTAGTACACCTAAATATGCAGTAGTATGCGGTGGGAAGGTATATATTGTTACTCTCTGAGCACTTGAATAAACATGAAATTGTCAATGCTACATATACTTCCCACGAACACATACTGAACATCAATATTTTAGGATTCTATATCATCGTTTCTTCAAAATGCTTCACCACAATTTCGGCACTACCTTCGCTGTGCCTGAAAGAAAGTTAAGCAAAAGCAGAGCAATGAAATGCAAATCAATAATGTTATGTAACAACAACATTAGTGGTAGAGGTCGAATAGTGAAGTCCGAAGAGAGGGGGAGGATACCGTAACCCTAAAATCCGGGCATCTTATGTACTTCAGAGAAGGAGACCAACCATCCCAAGGCAGCGTCGGGTTCTTGGTACACAAGGCCCTCTCTGACAAGGGTAGCGTACCTTGTGATCAAACTCACCGAGATGTATAGCCTCAAGGTTATCTAGGGGATCATGGGGGATCTCAACGCTAAAGTGGGAGTACAAACAAGCGGCGAATCGGTAGTAGGACCACACGGATTTGGAAGTAGGAACCAAAGGGGGCAAATGCTCGTCAACTTCCTGGAGAAAGAAGGGCTTTTTCTAATGAATTTTCTTTCAGAAGAAGCCCCGGCGGAAGTGGACGTGGCAAAGCCCAGACGCTATGACCAGAAATGAGATTGATTTCATTATGACGGACAAAAAGCGTATATTTAGAGATGTCTCAGTGGTCTCTAGGATCAAAACCGGAAGTGATCACCGACTTGTCCGAGGCACTCTAGATATAGACTGTAAGCTTGAACGAGTCCGTCTAATGAAATCTATGCTCCAGCCTAATATGCTCCAATCCGTGGTTGGGTCTGAAACGTTCCAGTTGAAACTAGAGAACTGATTTGCTGCCTTGGAAACCACAATTGACGTTGATATCGACCAAGTGGTGGGAATCCTCGGGGAGGAGGGGACGAAATTCTGCGAGACGCGAGGTGCTGGTAAGAGATCTAAGCTTTCAAGGGAATCTCTGCAGCTAATGCAGAAGCGACGAGAAAATCCCGCAGTCACTACGTCAGATCAACGGGCTTTGAACAAAAAAATCTCAAAGCTGGTACACGATTGAGCGAAACCGGGGGTTTAAAGTCTTTGTTCAACAGCTAGGTCGAAGCCATCTGACGAAGTTGACCACATCTAGCGGGAATGTCGTCGCTTCTAAGCCCTATACTTAAGGAGGTGCAACACTTCTACGGCCAACTATATACCTCGCAAGCGTCCCGTCCCCAACCTCATTCCGAGGATCCCAAGGCCACTCTTACCCGCCATTATACCGAGGACCTGCCAGAGGTCAGCCTGGACGAGGTCATGATGGCTCTCAGATAGCTTAAAAACGGAAAAGCCCCCGGAGAGAATGGAATTACGACAGGGCTCTTAAAAGCTTGTGGAACTCCTACGCTGCTACAGCTTCGGCGTATATTTAATTCCATCCTCTTTTCGGAGAGAACTCCGAAGGCGTGGAGCAAGAGTATGGTCATAATGTTCTTCAAAAAAGGTGATAAAACCCTTTTGAAGAACTATCGACCCATTTCCCTCTTGAGCCACATCTACAAGCTGTTTTCGAGAGTCATCACAAATCGTCTTGCGCGTAGACTCGACGAGTTTCAGCCCCCGGAGCAGGCTGGGTTTCGAGGAGGATATGGCACCATAGACCATATCCACACAGTGCGGCAGATTGTACAGAAGACCGAAGAGTATAACCAGCCCCTGTGCCTTGCGTTTGTGGACTATGAGAAAGCTTTTGAGTCCATTGAAACCTGGTCTGTTCTGGAGTCCTTGGAACGGTGCCAAGTTGATTGACGATACATCCAAGTGCTGAGAGGACTGTATGAATCCGCAACTATGACCGTCCAAATACAAAATCAGCAGACTGAACATATCCCCTTACATAGAGGAGTGAGACAAGGGGACGTTATTTCCCCCAAATTGTTCACTAATTCTCTGGAGCATATGATCAAGACGCTAAATTGGAAAGGATGGGGCATAAATATTAACGGCGAGTACCTCTCACACCTGAGATTTGCGGATGATATCGTCATCATGGCTGAAACCGTGCAAGATTCCCAATACATGCTGAATACCTTGGCTGATTCTTCTGCACGCATTGGTCTCCGGATGAACTTGGATAAGATCATGTTCAACGAGCATGTTATTCCGGAACCGGTTGCCTTTGACGGGGTTCCTCTCGAAGTTGTTCACGAAGCATTTGTGTGGGCAGCATTTAGAAAACTTCGTCGAGTCTTCTCATCGCCCATACCACAATGTCTGAAGACGAAAGTCTTTAACGAGTGCGACCTACCTGTTATGATTTACGGAGCCGAGACGTGGACACTGACGGTGCGACTGGTTCTCCAACTCAAAGTCGCTCAGCGAGTTATGGAGAGAGCTATGCCCGGAGTCTCTCTGAAGGATCGAATTCGAAATGTAGTCATCCGTCATAGAACCAAAGTTATTGACATAGCTCAAAGGACTAGCAAGCTGAAGTGGCAGTGGGCTGGTTACATCAGCCGTAGAACCGATAACCGTTAGGGTAGACGTGTTCTAGAGTGGAGACCACGGCTCGGTAAACGTAGTGTAGGGCGCCCTCAAGCTAGATGGAGCGATGATATACGCAAGCTGGCTGGCAGCGGTTGGAAACAAAGAGCTGAAGATCGAGCTCAGTGGCGTGCCATAGGTGAGGCCTATGTGCAGTGGACGGAGATAGGCTGATGATGTTGATGATGATGAAGATGATATAGAAACTTTTAACTATGTACTTATAAACTAGTTTTACAGATTTTTTTCACGAAGTGTTTTTAGCCATCGTCAAATATGACGAGATCACCTTAAAATTACAAAGTACATATCACGACTGCGAATGATTGTACCGTAGCAAAAGTTGTGTCGCATGTCGAATGCCAACAATTCTCACACTAACCCTAATTACCACTTGAAAAAACATACAATATTTCCTTTTAAAGATCTAGTACAACTAAATATGCAGTAGGTAGGAAGGTATAGATTGTTACTCTCTGAGCACTTGAATAAACATGAAATGTTTAATGCTTCATACACGTCCCACGAACTCATACTGCTACGATGTTTTTTAAACATTCAATATCAATATTTTAAGATTTTATATCATAGTTTCTCCAAAATGCTTCACCACAATTTCGTCACTACCTTCGCTGTGCCTTAAAAACAATTAAGGAAAATTAGAGCCACGAAATGCAAATCACATAATATCAATAATGTCATTTAACAACATTAATTTGTGCTAGAGATCTAATAGGCCAGTCTTGACGAAAAAAATATGCTAATTTATATCGGCAATTTCATTTGTTTAAGATCAATTTTTGTCTGAATTACAAAGGACTTTTTTTGTTAAGGCGTTACAAGTATCTAGGCGAAAGCTAGCGGTATATTAACAGGAGATCTCAGTTAACAATTATAAATTTTAAGGTTTTCCAGCCCACCTGGAGTTAAGAACAAAGATTGTTTTGTTATATACCTTGCTTAGTAAATGTCCTTATATTATATAAATTGATAATGCTAAGATGATACAGAAACTATTAACTATTTACTTATAATCTAATTTTACAGATTTTTTTCACGAAGTGTTTTCAGCCATCGTCAAATGTGACGAGCTAATAATTTAAAAAAAAAGTTTAATAAAAATTGAATTCCTTAAAATTACAAAGTACATATCACGATTGCAGATGATTGTACCGTAGCAAAAGTTGTTACATGTCGAATGCCCACAATTCTCACACTAAACATAATGACCACTTGAATAAACATACAATAAAATATTCTCTTTTAAAGATCTAGTACAACAAAATATGCAGTAGGTAGGAAGGTATATTGTTACTCTCTGAGCACTTGAATAAACATGAAATGTTCAGTGCTTCATACACTTCCCACGAACTCATACTGTGTCATAGGATTCTATATCATCGAGTCTTCAAAATGCTTCACCACAAATTCGTCACTACTGCACTAGCTTCGCTGTGCCTGAAAGAAAGTGAAGGAAAACCAGAGCAACGAAATGCAAATCACATAATATCATGTAACAACATTAGTGGTAAGAGATCTAATAGGCCAGTCTTGACGAAAAATACTACTTTTTTGTATCGGCAATTTCATAGTTTTCATATCTAATATATGTTCTGAAGTACAAAGGACTTTTTTCTTAAGGCGTTGCAAGTAGCTAGGGGAAAGCTAGCGGTATATTAACAGGGAAACTAAGTACGATCCTCAGTTAAATAATGTTTCGCTATGTATACGGGGTACACAGCGATTCTAAAGATTTCTCACTAGTTACAGACTCGATGATAGTGAATGAAACAGAAAATAACAAATAATAATAACGAAATGCTTTAATAAAAAATAACAATGATAATGCAGCGTTAGTATATGCACGATAATTTGTCAGAATATACGTGTTTAAGTTTCGGATAGCCTTTATGCGCTTTACAGAGGGCAAGTGGTCATCCGGATGTATTGCTTGCCGGAAGGCACCTTCACCACCTTGACTCCTTGTGGGAACTCTTTGGTTATCTGGTCTTCTGACACAGTCGGCAGTACCATGCAGTCGTCGCCCTTCTGTTTAACAAAATAAAATATATGTAACATTGTTATAAAAAACACCGGCCAAATGCGTGTCAGATGGCCCAGTGCAAAAAAATTTATTGACTACATAAAAAAAGGTTGTATTACATGAAGTTTTACAATGATAATATGGAATGCAGAAAGAGATGCCAGAAGAAATGTCATGTTATTTTGACCTTTGTTATCAATGCATTAGGCTATTATTTTAAACAAATTATCTTCATTGTATATAAAATTATAAAATGGAAACCATTTCAATATTTTATGAGAAAATCTATTTTATTTTACTGACGAAATAAAAAATATCACTGACAGCTGTCTGTGAAGGATTATTGACATACTCGTATTTATTTTGATACCATTTTTTTCAATACCATTTGGCTCGGAGTGGAAGTGGACTTTTGGTCATTGCCATAATGCATATAATTGAATGTTCAATCCAAGATATAATCGTGATCTCTATGAGTTGGGGGAAAAAGGGATAAATGGTACAATTTGGCGTTCTTCTATTAAGATTTTTTAGATTTCGTCCGGGGAAGTACTACCACCTTACCCATTTCCGCCGTGAAGCAGAAGTGCAATTGTATTACTGTGTTTCGGTTAGAAAGGTAAGGGGACCGGTGAAATTACAGGCACAGGAGACTTAACAACTTCACGTCTCAGGGTCGTCAACGCATTGGCGATGCTCCTAGTGTTGCAAATGTCCATAGGCGGCGGTGACCACTTACCATCAGGTGGACCGTCTGCTTGTATGTCGGCCCAAGTGGCATAAAAAAAAAAAAAAATCTGCATAAATGACGTAGAAAAAGGATGTTGAAACAACTCATAATTGATTGTCTTTGATTTCGAAGAGGCAGTTTTATATTCTCATGCGCCAAGTACATGCTTTCTCATAACGACTATTTTTCCTAGGCCTATCTGTAACTGTATAATCGTACAAGAAGCATCAAGATGTTTTACTATTTCAAATACAACAATAATAAATTAAGAGAAATCTAATAAAAATTTTGTCGGAAATCTAGCCCCAAGATGGCATCAGACCCATCAGTGGCGGTATCTAGCTCCCCGCCACCACTCGGACAACATAACAAACTAAAATAGTTATCCAATTACATTCTTCCACAAGTTAACCGTGCTAATGACGTGATGATGGATGCGATGAGAAAAGCACATAACCTAAATGAGAACTGGTTTTCTCTTATGTTGTCCACCCTGAGACGTGGAGTTGTTAAGTCTCCTGTGCCTGTAATTTCACCGGTCCCCTTACCTTTCTAACCGAAACACAGTAATACAAGTGCACTACTGCTTCACGGCGGAAATGGGTAAGGTAGTAGTAACTCTGCACTAAAGGTCTAAAAAGATCTTTCATAGCCACTTCAACTTACTGACTACAAGATAAATCCGTAAAAAGTTTCAGTAAATTAATAATACTATATTCACCTTCCAGTCTACAGGCGTAGCAACTTTGGCCTTGTCAGTCAATTGCAGAGAATCGATGACACGCAGGATCTCACTGAAATTAAATTATTAAGAATTGCATAAATAGAGGTAAGAATAGTTAGATCAGCTGCTTGCAGTAAAAACAGCTGATTTAAATCGCTGCCGGTGGAAAGCGTGCCCAGAACGCTGGCGGCATTGCCACGCTGCACGCAATACTAATCCTCTGGCCGAGGCATTCGCAGGCCTCTGGTCGGGAAGCGTCGACCAGGTGCTTAGAAATATCACGAAAGACGCGATGAGCTCCTGGCCCCCACGGGCCTAATGTCTCTAAAATGGCTCAAATATGTAACCCACATCAAGGTTACTATATTTGTGCCGCTTAAGCTTTTCGGCACAGGTAGCCGCGCCACCGGCTCTCCTGACAGACCCAGGAAGGTGGGACGGTGCGAGGGTATCGACGCATGTAGTATCTCATACTAACGGCCGCCCCATCTTCCAAGGTAGCACGGTCATTCCGTCAGGTCTCTTACCATCGTCCCGCATCAAACCACTCGGTTCGCGTACAGCTGATACGTGGGCGCTAATAAGAGCCCAGCGGATGATGTCATTGAGGTCGAAATGGCGCGGAATTCTACCTGCACTTTTTACGCAACGTAGCCCGTGGTGGCCAAGCTGGTCAACAAGAGTTCCACACTGGCAGCGATGGGTTTCATATGTCGGTGCACCAAGACGTAAGCATGTTTCAAGCCGGAAAGTCGATGTGTCGAGTAGGGTTCCAATGTTTGCTGACGGAAGTGCTCGAAGCCAAAGTCCAAATATTAATCCAATATTTGTTTATTCAAAAGGTGATAATATGCATCTTCTGAGTTAGTTATTCCCTAATGATAACAACTAAGTGATTCTTGCTTGCATATACCCAGCTGTTATTTATACCTATATTGCTTTATAAACATGTCTGCTGCAATGCGGAAAGGTAGACTTCAATCGGCTTTGAATTTACATCAAGTCTTACCATCGACGAAAAATTTTTTCAGACGTATAGGTTTTTCTACGACGACTAAAACAAATCCGTTATTTCGAAGAGTGGGCAGACTATTGAGCCTATATAATACATTAAAAATCGCTGACATGAGCGCCATTTAGAGATATGCGTCGTAATTATTCGTTCATTATTTAGAATCTTCCGTCACAAATTAAGAACTCTTAAACTTCTAATTTCTTAACTAAATTCGAAAGTGTGTCTATTTGGTATACCCATATGAATAGGGCATATGGCTATGACATAGCGTTATTTTTATTACTTTTAACACGAGTAAAACCACGGAGCGGAAGTTAGTAATATATAAATATCTTGCAACACTGAATTAAATCAAAGTAGACGTAGGAGTTAGGAGAAAAACTCGGCTTGAGTTTGCTAACTAAAAAACATAATAATTACTTTATAATATTACTAAAATAGATATTACATCCAGACAGAACAATGATTAATGTTCTAGAATAATTAAAGTATGTAATTACCATTACATAGTCGTGGGTAAAATCTTACCTTGGACTAGAGCTTTTGTCAAAGAAAAACATCGTGAGGAAACCGTAGCACGTCCAAGTCGTAATTCGAGACGTAATTACATGCCTGGCTGATTAACAACTATCAAAATTCGTTGCCAAGCATCCAATCACTTGTGGATTCTCCCTTTGTATATATTTTGTCCCGTTTTATGAATACCTCTATGATTTACTTGTACATACATATTCAATTTTAACATCTAATATGGTGTAAGGGTTCATGTAAAAGTGCTGTCTTTATTTATTTTAAAATAATTCATCACCAAATAATCAAAACCAAGCACCACCAATTCTCTATCGTTTATCCTCAAACACCCTGACACTATCGGAATTGTGTAAAATAAACACATCTGTGCCTTTACCATGAGTTTTTAACGTACGTACTCGCTAGCGACGGCGTAAAATATTTCTATGGCAAATTTGCAAACAGCGCCACTAGCGGTCACCTAAAGAACTAAAATCGATAGTACGAGTCGATAGGTAAAAAACCTATCGAAACGTAAACACTACCGAGTAACGTTTTTTAGCCTTTGCTATAGAAATTCGGTAACATGAGTCACAAATTTGACAGTTGCTATCGAGAAATACTGTATCGATAGTAGTTTACTCACTAGTGACTAAAGTAAGTTTCGATAGCAACTCATGGTAGATGTACTGGTGCCATTATAAAAACTAGTGAAGTGAATATTGATTGAGTTTAGACAGTTGTATTTCAGCAATTTTCTACTACAAAAAAGCAACTCATCGTATGAGCTCTATGAACTCTACTCATGTTATATGGTATTTACTTTTGTTTAATACTCAATATACATACTCGAAGTTTCTACCAGTGGTAGCCGGATATAGAAGTGACAGTCTAAACTTCTTATTGGCATCGACAATGAAGGCGGCTCGGGCCGTCAGCGCCAATCCAGTTGAGTCCAGTTCGTCCTTATCAATCATGCCCAGCATCAATGCAATTTCCCTGTTCTTATCTTCAATGATTGGGTATGGAAATTTATCAGCCTCGTTAGCACCTGCATTAATAATTGAGAATTAGAATAAATATCTAGGGATATATGGTCTGGTACTAAGATCTCATGAGACCTCCTGGTCCAAAATAAGGCTAGTCATTTTATTATTTAAAATGGAATATTATATATGTTGAAATGAATATAGTGTAATAATAGAAAGAAAGAAAGAAAAAACATTTATTTAAGGCAATTATCAAATAATAACAATCAAATAACATAATATAAAAAATACAAAAAAAAATATATAAAATGAAATAACAAAAAAAAGAAAACATAAGGATTGCCACAAAATGGTCCCAACTCAGCATGATGGTGGTTGTTAGCCAGCGCTGATCTTCCGTTGGGTCCGGTTTGTGACGTTACAATTTGGAATGCACAAGAATAAACAGAATTTTAAAAAAATATACGCGAACTTCTTACCCGCATAGCATTTGATGTCAACACACCACTCAAGGTGTGAGGAGATGGTGTCACAGGACAGGCCAATCACTTTAACATTACGTTTGGTGAACTCGGGCAGTAAGTTGAGAACCCGTGCTAGCTCTGTGGTGCACACGGGAGTAAAGTCGGATGGGTGTGAGAATAGTACACCCCACCTGGAAATATAAATCTCAAAATACCAATCTGCAGCTTCAATAACAATAATAATAATAAATCTAGAGGTATTTCAGAGTTGTCAAAGAATAGAACAGAACCAAATATGGCTGTAGTGCAATGGTGTCAGTAGTAGTGTTCAATCAAAACACTTAGCTCAAGTACCCAAGTAACTGCAACAGCTGCTGGCATTGTTATATAAATATCCTGGGCCATTTCAAAATTAATCCTAATCTAAGCACAGCTTGTGCTACCGTAACTTGATATCTTATATAGCTACATTGGCACTTTATATTTATCATTTATTTATTTGGATCACCAACAAGACACACACTAATACATTCAAATATACAGGTATCAAATTGTTAATCATAAATGGTGTCCCAATTAGAGGTGACAACCGCATGCATTAAAGAAAGACAAAAAACAGAACCAACAAAAACCTTAAAAAATAAAAAATTATATTTCACAACCCGATTAAATAATGGAATAAAAATTATATGTAGTAAAAAAAAGTATTAAAAGTTTCATTAAAAGTAAAAGATTTATTTTGAAATAAATACTAGCTAATTGAAATTTAGTAACAGTCAAGCCATCATTAGAAATGGCCATATTTAAACTCTAAAGAAGAAAGCTGTGGATCTGCTAAAGATCTTATAATTCTTCTAGAGATGTTTTTAAATAAGGATTATGACTGCACAAAAACAGACCTCAATTAAATATCATATAGTTAACTCAATTAGTCATTTATTGTGAGATATGTTACAGTTACAAAAAAACATGTATACATTGAATATGAATACAAATATACTGAATATCTTTATATAATAATGCTTTGTTTTATTTATTATTATATTTTCTTTACTATCCAATAACCCTCTGGTTTTGAATAGTGCCTGATTACCGAGATTCTACTATATACTATTTATTTTTTTATGCTTCCTAGCCATATAATAATAAAGATAATTTAGATATTGTTTTTTTGTTTTTTTTTAATATTATATAAATTTGAAATATGTTCCGATTATTCAGCCTCTTTCATAGACTGTGTCTCTTCAACAAAGCATCGACTATCTGGCTTCTTACTGTATACATATATGTATTTTTACCAATAAAATTTATTTTTATAGGTAAAAATACTTTATTTTTATTATTAAGAGGAATTAGTGACAATATTTTGCTGCTAATGTTATTAACCTTCAAGTGGGCGCGCGTAGTCGAATCGACCGCACTTAGTACATTTTCGTTCATATTATTAATATTACCCATGACATTTATTTGTCATTTCTAGTAGCCTGTCGCTATGTCATTGGGAGTAAAATAAAGAATGAACCGTCGCTCGGGGTGCACCTCCCACTCCACAGATCGCAATTGCTTTAGCCCCGGTGCAGTCGTCGAAAAGACTACACGCACCTGTCGTCGAAGAGGTTACGCGCGACGCTCAATGCGACATACCCTCGTTCAAGCTCGTAGTAGTTCTTCGGCCATCATTCAATATTATCGAATTACTCTTGGATTTTTTTATATAAAATGAGTCGTGGACGGTTACCACAAAGTGAATCGAATAATTACTAAGAGAAGACGAAGAAGAAAGCGAATCAGAGCTCAGCGACCAAGACTCTGAAACTTCCGACCACATCGTTACAGAGGAACCTCGATCTGCTGAAGAATCAAACTGCTCAGACTTAGACACTTTTGACACTCTTCTTTCGTCTTCTGGATATTGCAGGAATAAATAGTATGGTGATATTGAGGGCAAATAATGTGACTCTTCGAAAAAGGCGAATGTATTTACGGGCATTAGGCACTGAATTGACAAAAGAGTACGTCCAAAGGAGATCAATGATGTTAGGCCTTCCAAGAAAACTAAAAATAAAAAGAGGAAACTAATTTTTGTTTTGATTCAAAGAATATTTGAGTTTAAATTTAATAATTGTTTCTTTTTCATAATTTTAATTACTTTTTTTGACAAATCAGACTTTAAAGATATTGATAATATATCTGAGTACTAATAAATAAATAAATATTGAATAATTAGTGCTTTATTTCTCTTATTCTTCCCATAGGTCTTTTCGGTTACACGCGCCAGCTCCCGTTACAAATGACAGCACGCCCGCTTGAGGTTTAATACAAAAAATACTGCAATTAAATTAACATCAACTTTTGCAATATCTGGAACCATACTTTGGGTTTTTATAACATTGTTTTGACCACTCATTGTTGCTAAAACTCAATTCAATTTAGGTTAGAAGGTTTATGGGGCCCATTTGCTGCAGTCTGCTTTGCCATTTGTGACTTTATGCATGATTGTGAATGTTGTTGTAACCAGCATAGTGCCCCGCACGCAATATGTATATAGGATTCACCTTGCATCCTGTTCACTTTCCATCAGGTAAGATCCAGTCAAATGAGCTCAAGTTTTTATAAAAAAAAAACAAAAAAAAGGCTATCTTCTAACAATATTGCAATATTTTTTTACCATGCAAAGAATCTACATTCACTTAAGTATTTTCAGAATAGCCTCACGGTAGACTCACACTTCGTAGTGTATTATTAGTCAACGCAAATATTTTTCTTCAAAAGTACCACTTTCCCATGCGATGTTTATAAAATATTGGCACTGCTGAAGCTGATGCAATACAATGCTTTGTATAAATGGTTAAATCAAAACAAGGATATAATACACCCAAAGATATTGTTCATTTAGAAGATAAATCTGAGAATTTCCAAAATTTTTATGCCGGTGTCAGAAAACATAATTCTGTGTAAAAAATCATTAGACTAAAAAGCATTGAGAACTGTATAAAACCCAAGCCGGTATTTCTATAAAAATCAATAACTTACGATTCTCCCAGCCAGTCATGGAAATTTATTTCACCTTCAGTGGTATTTGCTGTGAAATCCGGAAATTTATCACCCAAGAAAAACATTTTAGGATACTTTCTTCTTTCAGTTTTTGCGCAACAAATATACAACTATGTCATAAAATTCTAAATACAAATTTTTTGCTATCCGCCAGCCAGTCAAATTTTCTTTCTGTAATAAAACCTTAGCAAAGCAAAATGTTTTGTTTGTTCGCTTGACTTGAACGATTTGCTTTCCAGCCTGTCTGCCGGCCACACGCAGTGTCAGTGAAATGTGAATCACAGAATAAATATTAGGCTGGGCTGGAATTTTTGTGTAGTATAGGGATGCAAATCGAAATGAGATCGACTAATCGAATCTCGATTGTTCAGGCAATCATTATCCACACCAGCAAAGGTTATGACAATCGATTTTTGAATTAAATAATTGGAATAAAAACAACTCAAGGAATAGAAAGAATAAGTGGAAATGCTAATTGTCATAATTTATACTGGAATGACTGTCGCTAAACTCACATAAATAAATGGATTATCTATTATTATAGCATTTATATGATTGTTTGTTTTATACATATAACTCAAAACTAGCCTACTCACATAAGTCGTACATTTCATTATATAGCTTAGTTCATAAAGATATTATTTATTTGCTGTAGCGTAAGGAGTATTTGCGACATTTGTAATCTGTACACAAATATAATTTGACAAATTTATCGACTAAAATGATTAAACGCACTAAGGATTCAATAACACAATTTAAAACCATGTATTCAATATAAGCTCACGGATGGAATATCTTGATTCAATTTGGTTCTACTTGTCGCCTCCCTGAAGTAGGATATATAACATTATCGATAATTATGTATAACAACTGACAATTTCATACATTTCATGACTTCGTGGTGTTTAGAAAATACTCTAAAGATGAATGTTTAGAACGTTCATAGATTATTATATATTATTTTTGATTAATAAATTGATAGACGAAACAAAAGCTTTATTGGATAGTTTTTCGTTGAAATTTTGTGTTCCACACTTCTTTATGTATAGTCTGTATCTTAGTTAGTATGTCTGTCAGCGGCTCCTCTAGGTAGAATAGAGTTCTGCGCCTTGGTTCTGTGGTCAATGGCGTCACCGTCAATGACCTAGCCCGCTACCTGCAGTTTGTAATTTTCAACTAGGTTTATTTACAACGTGTTGAAATTGATTTGAATTATTTGGATTACTTATATCTTTGCAAGGTAAGTGAGAATCAATTAAAATAATAGTTCCGATAGAGAACGTGATCCCATCGCATTACTTGTGATTGTGACCGAATCTGCGTGCCTGACACAAAATGGACGTCCATTTATTTGTGACGTGATTATGTAAAAATACGTTTGAATATTGGTAATAAAAGTTACAGTTCATGACCTGGATTGATTGCATGGTACTCTGGATAATTTGGTGCAAATTATGAGTGTAACACTCTAGTTGCGTCTATATTTTGAGAAAATAGATACACCCATACTAACAGTCATGGTGGCAGGAAACATCGAGACATGAATAGGAGGATATGGCGACACTATGCATCCGAATGTCGTAGCTGTGGGTGCAACCAGAGTTATCTTTATTTTTCAACTATCGATCACTTTTAGAATCAACTGGTTTATTTACATGACATTATTTGAGGTCATTGTCCCCTTTAGATCATTACTATATCTTAGGTGCTAGCTATCCCAGGGTGTATTTCTTTTTATTTTACTTTGCGAAGTGTTGGAACAATATGTTTCAATGTATGTAATTTATTATGTAAAACAAAATAAGTTAGCTATTACTCTTTTGTATTCATCTAAATTATCACCATATCATTATTTCTTATCTTGTTTGGCTGAGCACGAAACTTATTGTAGTTTGCTTTAAATGTCTTATCACAACAAATGCTTTACTTCAAATCTGAAGGAATATCTGAGATGCATGAGTCATTTATTCATCACCAACTGTTGGGTGTACTTAGAGTTGAAAATAAACAAATTCCTTTTATACATTCATGTCATATTCATGTTCAATATTTTCCACATACCACTCACTTCATAACAATATCCTCATTATGTTTCATTGATGATGTCATTGTAATTGTATTTTGATCTAATTGGTAACTATGTATTGATATTCTGAATACACTCTTGCTTAATGCGAATTGATTATGTTTTTATGTTGCATTTTTATTTATTTATCTTTGTATATTATAAATGTATGCTGTAGTGCAGAAACATACAAATGATTCTAGGTATTTGTTATTTAATCCTTGATGACATTTTAAAACCATTAAATATATCTAGATTATTCAACTAAGTTGCAGTTTTTGATGATTTCAAAATCAGTAAACTGAAGTCAGTCTAGAATTAAAATATTGAATGACCAAATGACTTTCTAAAATGCAATTTTATTGCTATTACCCAATCATAATCTTTTGATCTTTAATAACAAAATACATAGACTGCTTCATATATAAAAAAATGCATGATTTCACAAGAATGCAAAAGTAAGGAAGATATGTTTTTTAAATTATATTTGTAGTTCCTAATTTGATATATCTACAGGACAATTTGTATTCTATTTGCTTGTCATTAGCTTACTTATTAATATTATGTTGATATTTGACCTATTTTGCTTAAGTTTACCTAGCTAATGTAGTTGTATGCAAAGCTAATTATCTATACTGATTAAGCAAATTGTTATAAATGTTCATGTTTTAATGTGCTCTTGAATAAATTATTAACTGAATGTTTGTTGTTTCAGGCAACCGCAACCGGCTGGGGTTGCTATGGTCAGGAAATTTTCTTGCGATTTTATAAGAATCAAATAGAAACAGTTTTGTCACAAAGATACTAGTTGTGAATTTACCGATCATTGGTAAAGATGCAGACTATCAAGTGTGTTGTAGTGGGCGATGGTGCAGTGGGTAAAACTTGTCTGCTCATCAGCTATACAACAAATAAGTTCCCTTCAGAGTATGTGCCTACTGTGTTTGATAACTATGCTGTGACGGTTATGATTGGAGGAGAGCCATACACTCTGGGACTCTTTGATACTGCTGGTAAATATATCCCCTATTTAAGTGTTAATTATTCACATCTTTGGGTACAAAAATTAATGTGTAAATTTGTTTTTAGGGCAAGAAGACTATGACAGGCTAAGACCACTGAGTTATCCGCAGACAGATGTTTTCCTTGTTTGTTTCAGTGTTGTAAGCCCTAGCTCATTCGAAAATGTGAAGGAAAAGGTAAATATTAATTATTCATTTATTAACTAGGTTCTCCAACATCGTAGGCGTGAAACATGGTTTTATTGTATTCTGTTACACATTAACCACAATCAGTCTTTGGCAAATATTTTCATTGTACAGACACAACAGTTATACAGTTTTTTAATGAAATATAAATTAATATTTAATTATAGTGGGTACCAGAAATAACCCATCATCAACAAAAGACGCCATTTTTGTTGGTGGGAACGCAAATTGACTTGCGAGATGATCCTGCTACAATGGAGAAGTTGGCCAAGATCAAACAGAAGCCTGTCTCACTCGAACAAGGCGAGAAACTCGCCAAGGAACTGAAAGCAGTCAAGTATGTTGAGTGCTCTGCTCTTACACAAGTAAGTTGTTACATTATATTATCTAAGTAGTAGGGTTTCCTTCTTCATGCAGCTAGTCAAGAGCAGGAATCATCACAGTTGGCCACAAGCTACTCATTTTCTGTAGCCAGTTAGTGCATTAACTTAAATTATTACACTTTGTATCTATTGGATTCTCTTAGTTCATTCATAGCATACAATATATTTGTTTAAGTGTATGATATATAATTTCAGAAAGGGCTGAAGAATGTTTTCGATGAGGCCATACTTGCAGCGCTCGAGCCTCCAGAACCACCAAAGAGAAAGAAGTGTGTGCTGTTGTAAACGGAACAAGTGACCACTAGATAGGCAAGGCGCACCACGCCCGCGACGCGCCCTAATGCCACCGCGCAACCCACCACACCACGCGGGAGTTCTTCTAAAACTGTAATATTCAACTTATTTTTATAAACCTATAGTAATTCAATATTATGCCATAACTAAAAATAATGAATATTACAGAACATTTTAATTCGGTCCTATACTGTGAAAATATTATATCCTAATCCAGCCTTCACAGTTTCAAATAAACATTAATTAATTACCATAGACAATTTTATAGAACTCATTGTCTTTTATAGAAATTATATTTTAATTTGAATAACAATTTGGAACAATTTGTACCTATTTATTACTATTATGCATTACATAATATAATAAGCTAATAATATGAAATTATCTGCTTAAATATTTGCTAACCCTTTGAATATAAAAATGTGTAATGAATTTACTCTTCTGTAAATTACATAGATTCTGTCAGTTAATAAATTTGCATAAAAATGTAATAAAACAAACTTTTCTATGTATTTACTACATAATTAATATTAACTGAAGATAATTGTAATTAACCATTACGCGTTATTAATTGATAAATATTTTCACGCCCATTATCCATGAAGAGATAGGTATAATTAAGTATTGAGAGTAGAGCACTACCACTTTTCACTGAAACTTATACAGAGTGAGTCAAACTAATGCTGTAGGGAAAGTACATTCCGGATTGTACTAATAGAGAAATTATTTTTTTATAAACGATAAAATTTCTTTCATAATTGGGTTTTTCTCAACCCATGAATTGAAACTAAACAAAATAAGAAAACATGTAAATTTACTAAATCAAGGCTGCAAACTAACAAGGATTCACTGTCCATATGCATTGTTTTCTAAATTAAGAGGAGCCTATAGTCAATAATCGAACATTAACTAAAACATTTGATGGGCCCGTTTAGTTTGGAGGTAAGATTGCCTGACTATGCCAACTTTCCACCCACCCAACCATACAATTGATTTGTATGCATGAACATATGGGTTTTCTGGGTGTAAAAATTAATTAGTAAATTTAAATACATCAATATTTATGTTACTTTCCCTTCACCAATTAATTTGGCAATTTAAGTTTTAACCTGTACCTCTATCATGAGTTGCTATCGAAACTGTCACTAGCGAGTAAACTACTATCGATACAGTATTTCTCGATAGCAACTGTCAAATTTGTGACTCATGGTACCGAATTTCTATAGCAAAGGTTAAAAAACGTTACTCGCTAGTGTCTACATTAGGTTTTTTACCTATCGACTCGTACTATCGATTTTAGTTCTTTACGTGACCGCTAGTGGCGCTGTACACATTTGCCATTGAAATGTTTTACGCCGTCGCTAGCGAGCACGTACGTTAAAAACTCATGGTAAAGGCACTGAAGCATAGTGACTCGGAAACATTACTAACTCCGGGCTATATAGTCCAGTCCTATGTGGGTCACATGATTTGAACATTTCTAATGGAATTAACGTACACTTTTGTATACTCCACAGACCAACTCTTAGGAATTTGGAAGTCATGTTCTAGTGACTTTTATCATTATTCATTGAGTATTTAACCTTAAAAATATGTTTATATTAAAGAAGAGAATAATTTTCCATGAATTTGATTCGACTCATTGTTGAAATAAATATGGTTGGTACGGTTTTGCTTTTCACGATTCCTCAGAGATCTTGGGAGTTATACATTTATTTAATTAATCCAGTTTTTAATGTCCGACAGTATTTTATTATGTGGTGTATGCTGGAATCGCTAACTTCAAGCACAATATATGATAAGCACAGTGGGAACTATGCATTTTAATAAGTATTAAATTGAAATCATTCGATAAATCGTTGTAAATCTATTAATTGTAACGCCTGTCTCACTCGGCAGCCGTCCACGTTTGTGTGTAATTTTATTATTTTGATGTGTTCTTATTGCAAAGTTAATTCATTGTTAACACCGACTATAGATGAGCTTGAATATAATAATTTCTTCTGTTAAAAAGTATTACTATGATTCCAGTAATGAATACTAATTAGTTATTAGTATTTTTCATGAGTTGTGGTGTTTATACAGAGTATATTACTACAAAATATTAATTAAAAGATTTAAGTATTTATCTGAGAATTTTGACTGAAGTGAATTAAATATGTTCATTCCATGTAATGTCTGTGCATTTAATGAATACTTACTGAGTTATTATGGAACAAGTCTGGGACTTGGCTAAGAGAAAATAAATCTTAGAAGCAATACTCTGTAAAGGTCCCTGGTCAGGGCTGTTAATATTACGGCCCCCTAAATCCTATCAATTGAGCCACATGTAAAAGATTTCGATTAATAAGTATCAGGTGTCTACTTCATAATGTATCATATTATAATACTCATGTCAAAAAGCTAACTAGTAGAGCTTCAAATATTGCTCTAAATCTTTCAAATATAGTGCTGTATTATTCATTTTATTGCAATTGGTGCAATATATTGTTATCGAATATTGAGATATTCTAATACTTCGGCGCTAATATAACAGATTATTGTATGTAACGAAGTTTTAGCGATCAATTTAATCGCATTATAATAAAATATATGTATATATTAAATGTATTAACCGAGTTTTATATGATTTATAGCACTCTTCTGAAGTATTAATATTTATTTCGCATATTTTGTTTATTTGTGGGAATTATTTTGTCAATGATTATTATTATTATTGGATTAATTATTTTTATTTTCTTGTGTCAGTAAGTAGTATTAGGTGTATATTGAATTAATAAATATAAGAACAAAAAACATCTTTTATTTTACAGAACATTCAATACTACCTGAATTTTATTACCATCTATAAGATTTCGTGTAATAATATAAGATTTTTGTAATGCCCATGCGTGAGTCACGTGTAGCGGGAGCGGATTCACCGTCTACCATGATCAAGTATCCTTGAATTTACGTCATTCATATAATTTAATTGCGCGTGCCACATGGCAGGCCCACGATTACGGTTTCGAATGATGACGTAACAAAAATATATAGTTTATTAGTCGCCAAATATCAGAATTAGTCTGTCACCGGTTCAATAGCTATAAGGGCAGTTTTAGTGACCCCCGCCAGGAAGCACACTATTTAGGATCACGCACCTGTATCTCAAAAATGAGCACCTAGCAACAATCTGGTTCTTCCTAATGAATAAATCCTTTTCAACAAGTTCCTGTTTATGTGTAAAAGAGCATGAGGAAATTATGAAAAAAAAAAGATGTGCAAATGTGGCTGGAATATTCTTGTATAATTCGTATCTTTTGTACCTGTCAAGTACTTCAAAAATACACCCACATGACAAGAAACATGTTGACACAAGGTTATAAAAATTATTTTTATTCCTGATTACGTTTGGGATCAAATAAATATTTATTACATACATATATGGGTACCAGCTTACACTCGTTTATCGATATCATATATAGCCTATAACCATCTAGGAAAAATACCGCGTCCTTAGGTAGCAGTACCATCCCGATATGATCAGTAGTTTTCGAGGTGATGTGCATCAAAGGAACCGTATTTTCCTCTTTCTTCTGTCCGTGTGACCGAACTTCCTATCCTAGACGGCTGGACTTATATTTATGACATTTTGTTTGTAGGGTTTAGATTCATAATTGGACAGATAGGAGACAAGAGATATTTTTGTTACTTCGTTTTAAAACAATTACATGTACTGTTATGACGTCACAAGCAAAGGGAGATTAAACTTGCACACATGTATGGCGTTTTTCTATTCCATTATATATTTTATAATACAGACTAATTCTATAATTTTCAACTAATTCTGGGCTCAAACAAATCTTTGTTACGTGGTCTAGTTATCTGATATTTAGCGTAAATAATAGTAAATTTTGGATCTGGTCAGTATTCAAATCCGTGATCGTAGCCCTGCCAGGTAGTATATACAGAGTAGGTACCTATATTACTATAATTAGTTAAATTTATTATCATTTTATTAGTTTGTGTTGACTTAAGACCGTCAACGGTTGTAGAAATTGTATATTTATTGTTTACTAGCTGACCCGACAGACCTTGTCCTCTCTTAATAATGAATATTGAAATCGAATCTTCCGATTTTATCAACTGTGAAATGTACAAAAAGAAATTATAAATTAATTATTTTATCAATATAATTCCGACCCATGCTCATCAATCGCTCCAGTTGTCAAACGACTGACAATAATAAAAGTTTATATTGTCAAAAGCGCTAAAGTGGTTAAGTTTTCTAAAATTTTCTAATTTTCCACGCTACTTTCGTAATTTTTCTTTCATAAGAACCTTCTCCTGACAATAACAAACACAACAAAAAATGAATTACCGAAATCGGTCCAGCCGTTCACGCGTGATGCCGTGATTAAGGGAAATGGGGATTCATTTTTATATATATAGATGCATAACTATCGGCTGCCAGTCCAAATTGAAGTGTCGACGTCTCGGCATAACTCATAGATTTTGATGTTTACGCCGATGCTCCCTTGTTCTTAGATAGGTATTATTCTGACAACTTTGACGTAATGATTTTTTAGTGCTTTTACTATCCTAACACCATTTTTATATTTATTAATCAGTCGTTCTGTTTATTTTAAAATTAGCACGAAACTCTCAAATCGTGTGCTATGAAAATTCTAAGTTAATATGGGCGACGGTTTAAAGATATCTAAAGGTTTGTTTTGCTTGAAGCTGATGTATAACTTTGCTGATAATATTTGATCGGTTGGTTCTGTACTTGTAAATTTTAAATATGCGGCGCTGGTTCGTTTATTGTTTGTTTATAGGAATCTAAAAAGCTAAATGACTATGTATCCCTGGGTATTAAAACTCGATTGGGTGTGTGGCTGGGAGGAAGGAGAGTTGATGGAACCACCGTGTATGGCGGCTTCTATTCATCTATTAAATTCTCATCATAAATAAATGGAAGTTAGGACTGACTGCTATTAGAGTATAGAAAGTAGTTTGCTCACATTTGCAGATAAGCGTCATAGGAGCTCCAGTAGTCTGTCAGGAGTAGCGGTAGAGGGCACTCGTTCTGAACGTAAACTGGACATAAGGGGTACGTTTACTTTAGCATACCTAAATAATTGCTATAGAAGCGGTTTAGTTTAAAGCAGAAGATTATAAGTCTGTTTTGTTAAACGACTTGGGTTGATAAACAAGCGGACGGTCCAACTGATGGTAACTAGTCACCGCCGCCTATGGACATTTGCAAGACTAAGAACATCGCCAATGCGTTGTCGACCCTGAGACGCGAAGTCCTTAAGTCTCATGTGCCTGTAATGTCACCGGCCCCCTCGCCTTCCCAACCGAAACAGTAATACACTTACACTACTGCTTCACGGTGGAAATAAGTAAGATGGTAGTACTTCCCCGGACGAATTCTGCACTAAGAGCTCTACGATTCGAAAATTTAGTATGAATTGTTTTTTATTATCCTTTATTATAGCGTCAATACCAGAAGTGGATGACCAGTTCGCATTAGCGGAAGCAAGGTGCGATGACTTACAGGAAAAAATCGATTTAGTTAAGGTTTTAAAAAGAAAAAGGAAATTAAAAAAGCGAAGGTAACATACATACTATCTTATTTAATAAAATTATTATTATTATTAAATGAATTTTGTAAAGCCATAGTAACTACATAATTTCCTTGTGTTTTAGCATGACCAAAGTTACTGAACAGTTGCCATTACCTGAAAATCTACCATTTATAAGTGTACGTACGCAGCCTAAAAAGAGTAAGTATTGGTAAAATGCATTTTTTTTACCAGAAATACATTATTAACTAGATAGGTCAGCCGTACGTCAAAATGCGTACGCACGTAAAAATAGATCCCTGGACCCTAATACTGTGGGTGTCGATAATTGAGAGAGCTCGTTGTAGCTCGTTGCATTGTGATTTGCGTTCGATTGCACGCACTTAATTAAATAGGTTAATATTAATTCCAATAATAGATCGCTCGTACGAGCTAATTTGTATTAATTGATTGAATTTAATTAAGTGTTCACTGTGGATTGCACTATTATGTTATATGATTAAATGAAATATTAAGCTTTTGATAAAGTAGCTCTAAATGCTCAGTTCGGGATAATGGAAGCTGGGAATGTATCTTCTACCACCTTACCTATTACTGCAGTGAAGTCAAGCAGTCGTGCACTTGTATTACTGTTTTTCAGTTAGATGTAGCTATGTTATATGAAAAAAGGTACCTTCACAAAAAAAGGGAAAGAAAAGTATACATGTAATATATCTAAGTAGGTACCTATTATCGTATTACATACCTTCAGTGAAAAATGCATTGGTGACATCTGGCTAACTAATAAGGAATAATGAGCGTGATTCATTTGGAGCTTTTTTTCTGTGAAGTTAGGCTGTAAAGCTGTTTACTAGTAATTTAATTTCAGATTTATTGTCATTATAAATCTTTATAATGACTAATAAATTGTTATCACCTAAAGTTGTCTTCAGCCGTATAGCTGTAAAAACTAAAGGAAGAGACAGCAGAGATACTTTAGTATATTATCAATCAAATTCTAAAATATTTACATATATTATATAAAATTGTACGGTTTGTAATACATTATTAGGTGAATTTTATAATTATTATTCGAAATCTTCCTCTCTTTATTAAAATCTGACAGCCATTTTTTAAAAGGTAAAGTTATTTTAAGTGATAACTTCCAAAATGCGAACTATCAAGTTATACAATTCCTAATTGTATCTGAAAGTTAGTCTGGAATAGGCACCAATACGGCTGATCATCAGATATCAGTAAAATTCGGCGCACGAATAAAATAAAATAAGGGAACGGCACCAGTGCTCCTCGTTACAGAAGTATCTCAACAAGCAGCGCGGTTGCGGAGGTTGGAGGTGCCACAGAACCCCACACGGGGCTATCTCGACCCCACCATGGTGGAACAGCACCGCATGATAGGGCAGGTGCGTGGCTACAATCAGACATTCAAGCAACCGCAAGTTCGGGAACAGAAGGTAAACATATTATTGCCATTTTACCAAGAAGCGAAGCCTTTTTATCAACCTCCATACTCTTACTCAAGTACTTGCGTAAACACGCAATCTTCTTAATTTTTTCCACTAATTCCAATATAATGTCGCGACCTTGCCAGTAGTGCTTGATCTAACGGGTCAAGCAAAACAAAACGCTCTATGCGGTCGCATCGATATCCTTTACGGTTGATATTAACTTCATTTTTCTTTGAAGGCCAAATCTCCGGCGCCGACCAGAGATCAGAAAGTATACTCCAGAACACGTCCACGTAGGGCACGAGCTGATGGCGATAGTAAGTGGCTTTTGTCGTTTATCTCGCAGCTGTAGGCTTATCATCCTTTCCTCTCTCTTAAACTAAAATTTAAGGATGAATGATGAAGAATCTATGAGCCATGTCGAAGGGAAAAAGGTAACTGAGTGTTTTGTCCTGTGATGAAAAAACTTATTCAGTATCCAATTTAAAACTTGTTCTGTTTTGATATTCGAAGCCTGAATCCGTATCTTCCTAAAGTGATTTTTATCACTTGCCCATCACATTTTACAAAAAAAAAATCATCACATATCACACATAACACTCCCGATCCATCCATTACCTGTGGGAAATACTTAGATATCCTAATATTATAAATGCGAAAGTGAGTATTTGTGTTTGTTGGACGGATCTGGCTGAAATTTGGCTCACGCGTAGCCCCTTGTCCGGAGAGAGACATGGGTTACTTTCTATCAATTTTAGTAAAACCGCTGTACGGAAGCTACTTTTATTATATGTTTAGAACTCGAGGTACGGACTTAATTATTTCTTATATGTGCATTTAGGTGCGCAAAGTGTCCAAATGAGCTGCGAAGGACCATTGGAGGTGGCTTGTGGAGACGATGATATCATTGAAGAGTATTCTGACAACGACATCTTTGAACAACTGCCCGATGAATAGTATGTTCCATCGTCAATATTTTTTATCTCTTATATCCTTTATTCGTGTATATAAAGGTATTATACTTACCTACTTGGCATATCCGGTCTATTATCAATGAAATGCTAATAATTACCAAGTGTTAGTAAGGTGGTTTCGTGTCAATCTTTATAGAAAAACTTAAAAACCAGAAACTTAACAAAACACATAATATTTAATGACTCAGAGTATTTAATCAAATCTTCACTGTAATGTATTATATTATAGTGCAACTGTAAACATAAAGAAGCCGATGGCAAATCAAGTCAAAATACCTGCCAATAGAAGACGATTGGGTCCTCGGAATGCACAGCCGAAAGAAGGTACAAACTATTCTAATTTGAAACCTCTGAAAGACTGCGAAACCGGACTTCTACCATTATGATCATAATTAAATGAATGCCAAGAAGTACCAATTCTATTTCTTGGTAAGTTTTACCTGATAGGTTAGTTTATGTGATGGTAACGTATCAATCATTTTTTAAAACCTATTCCACATTGTTTTATATTATTGTGCTTCTCTATCCTATAGGAACTCAGTGGGCTAGGGACTATGAAAACACCAGTGCATGGGATCGTGCCTCCGTCTTGTCACGTCATCGTAATGGCAAACAGCAAATAGCAGGTAGGCTTCCTGACAATAAAATACCTACTCATCAGTAAATTTATCTCAAAACATTTTTGGTCTAGATTAATATTACACACTGAAATTTTGTTGTTTTTTGATATCTAAATAAGAATAAGGATAAATAATTGTAAATCATACGTGTATGTGATTTGTTTTAGCGCCACTGCAATCCCAGCCCGAAGAGCGATCAGTTGTGGAACTGTTCAAAAATCAGGGTGCTCCGAAAGTGGAGAGCCGGCATCAGAAAATTCAGCCCACAGTTTTAGTGGCCGAAAAGAGAAATAGAAGAGGTAAAACATCTATCATCGCGAAAACTCACTGGCCTTACGTGACATCATATCTACTGGCCCATAATGTGTAATGCTCTATACATTTCTAGTTCGGGAGACGCAGAGATACGAGGAACAGGTTCATGAACCGTTACAGGAAGTTCCGTCGGAGACGAATCAGGTAAATGTCATGGTTTCTATTGCGATAGACTTTATCTAGCATTTCCTTACGAAATCACGCTTTATATCAGTTGTAACTATTTCCACTTTCTTTGCTATCAAAAAAATTGCATTTTTGCTTTTCCTGATGCATCTGAGACATAGACGAAGGATTTTCCTTTTCTTTTCATTTCTTTATAATGTTAGGTTACTACTTTCTTAGCTTCAGTTTCATAGCAAGTATATATTCCCTGATCCTCATAGATGCAAGAAGTGCAACGACGCCCACGGCGCGTGAAGTACCGAAGCCGTCGGTACGAGCTGCCCACTGTCGCCTCTCAGATGAAGCAGGCCGGCATGAGATACTATTACGGGAACTCTAACCATACAAACATACCGTTTGTCGTCAGCAAGAGCACAGCCCCATCACATAATATTGGCGTTAATATACAACAGGTCCTGTACTGTATGGTTATATCTAAAATACTCCCCGACCTCGTTCTCCATTGCCATTAAGTCCGTTCTGATGCGAATCCATTTACTGTCAAGCGGTGCTGGCTCCTTGTGTTGATTTCCTTTTAAGATGTTCTGCAACGAGTCAGGGCTAATGCGCATTGGCGATGACCCTGGTATTGTGTCAATGTCCAAAGGCGACGGTGACTCTGTTTTACAAAAAAAAAAAGAAAACGAGTAATAAAAAAATTTATCATTTTGAAACCATTATGTGCCATCCCGTTTTTAAGAGATGAATATTACGGCCTGAACATTTACACTATCTAGTCTTTTTCTAATGTTTTGTAGCTCATTGATTTTAAATTGTTACAGGTTCTGAACGGTCTTAAAATACAACAGCCATTGTCTGGTATACCGCTGACCATCGCTCACCATATGGGTATATACATTTTCCTGCTTATTATATTTGTATGGTACTGGTATATTTAATATTGAACTACTTACATCTACATTATGGTAAAAATGTTGTTTCTATTTATTGACCAACGTAACTATTTCAGGATTGGGTCATATAGAAACGTACGGTTCGAAGAGTGCGACGGCCGTAAGTTATCATTCATGATTTCTTTTCTACTCTTTTTATAATTTTAGTATCCACAGTTATCTAGTTATAATAGAAGATACATCCATCCTATGCGTTTGAATTTCTCTAGTACGCAGGCTTTCTCATGATCTAATGTGGGGCTATAAACAGGGAGACGGTCCACTTGATGGTGAGCAATCAACGCCCTCTATGGACATTCGCAACACTAATCGCATCACCAATGCGTTGGCGACCCTGAGATGTGAAGTTGTTAAGTCTCATGTGCCTGTAATTACTCCGCCCCCTTACCTTTCTTACTGAAACACAGTAATACAAGTGCACTACTGCTTCACGGCGGAAATGAGTATGGTGGTAGTACATCCCGGGAAGAACGCTGCATAGAAAACTTGGTGGCTAATAGTACCTACTATTAGCTTACAGCTTTACCAACTGAGAAACCACGATATTTTTGTTTTATTTATGACGGGATCTCAATTGACCTCATTTGCACCGTGAAGATGAGACGGAAGATGGACCTCGCTTTCCCGTTAGTAGCCTATGTACGCTTTAAAACATGAAATTATTAATAGGGTAATATCGCCCAGCACTTGTCCCTCGACAATCGTGAGATCAACGCGATCAAGTTGGGCCAACGGCTGCTTCGACTACCTTCCTACAAGTATATGTCATACAACCGCCTGCTGAGCCTGTACCGCGAGGGGGACGGTATGGTGCCAAGGTTCCTGAGAGCCATCAGTCGACCGCACTACTTCTATACATCTATGTACAAGTTAGTAACTTGAAACTATACCCTCTGAAAAGTTAAGTCCTTACTGTACGGTTTTACTCTCCTATAGTCAAACCTTAGTGACTATAGAAGAATAAACCGTCTCCACGACTGTGAAAGCTGGCTACTGATCGTTTATTACAAGCTCTTTTCCTATTTTTTACTATTGACGCGAGTACCCGCCACTGCGATGTACTACGAGTCTCTTCAATGTGTAAAAGTATACTACAGAACAGTTGGACAGAAATGTGACAGACACAAGTAGCCAGTGACAGCCTCGCATAGGTTGTTATCATCCCCATAATGTTTTATTAACCTAACTGCTGCCTGACCTTATGAATAAAACAAGTTATATGACAATGCTTACTTCAAATGGCAGTAGTAGACATTTAAAGAAACTGAAAATGTAGGTCATTTTTTTCTTTCTGAATCCAATTATTTTCAATTTTCCTTTGTTAGCAGCTTAGCAACAAATTGCGAGGACTTGGACGGAGCCACATCAAAGGGGCGCGGGGGGAGCCAGGAGGCGAAGCAGAGCCTCGCGGAATACGCCAGCTTGTACAGAGAGTACGAACACATAGAAAAGTGCATCAAAGATGGCAACTATGAGCCGGAGTTGGAGCGGCGCAAAGAGGAACTCACGAGGGAACTCGCTACGCGGGAGGAACATATACGCAAAGTAAGTTCTTGACATTTTATGTAGGTTTTTATTCCCGAAGGATAGGTTTTCTATTACGTTAAGTATGGCAATTCGTTTGTAATTTTTATTTCTGGTCAGTGTCGAGTAATATTTTTTGGTTTAATGAGGTACATTTACACTATAACAAAGTGAAGTCATTCAACGTCCGCACAATAGTCAGCTTTCAGTTAAATGGTGGAATCCACTAAAATTTTTCCTAGTGTTTGGTGACAATGTGAAAAGATTAGATACACATTTATACCTTTAGTTCATTACCGTATAGTACTTGTATTGATCTTTGAAATATCACAGAATTTCTCAATTAAACCCAATATTACACGATTTACTGAAATAATAAGTACGAAACCGCAACGTCACTTTGCAAGTTCCCGCTAAAGTGTTTTATTTACAATGGTAGGAACAAAAAGGTTAGTACTAACCATCAATCACGGACAATATCAATATTCGCGGGAAAGGTGGTCTTAAATTCAAAATAATGCACATTATATAATACAAATCAAACCTATCATTATAGGTACATGTAGGGATTCTCAATTTTACCAACATAATGAAGATATTGAGTAAATTATGGCATATTGCTTGGACGTGCGTTTATGTCCATAAATGATTATTGTTATACAAAGGTTTTATAAGTATCGTTGCAAAAGTATTCCATCGTGATACTGTTCTTCAGGTAGTGCAAGAGTACAGAACATCAACAGACGTGGAGCAGTCGAACCTCCGTGCATCAGCCTCGACCACCGAAGACAATTATCGGCACTCCACGTTCAAACTCAACCTGGCCAACTCGCAGCAGTAACCAGTTCAACAGTCATGCAACTAAATTCAATGTTTTATCAGAGAGCTATGGATGTGTGCAGTTACTCGGGAGCACCCCTACATGAGATGAGAAATCAAACAAAACCTTTTTTATTATAACTTTGTGTTCGCCAGTGTGTATCGTCCCAAAAAACTTGAGGCTCAAAATCGTTTGCCGTGGAAGCGCTCTCTGCATACATAAACACGTCATTTTATTATATCTAGGCTTAGCTTGGGTAAGCTTGGTAAGAAATGTAGTCTAGTACCTGTTCCTGGGCTTTTTTAATTATTATTATTGATAACATCAGCTGGAAATATTGTAAGGAGACCGTAACGCATTTTACAATCAAGTCTGGCAATACCAACACATGCAAAACAAAATTTCAAAAAAAAAAATTTATAAGTGTTATAACAATTTGCAATCCCAATTTTGATTTAAAAAAAAATCCTATTCCAATAATTACCCTTGAAAACCTTGTTTGTAATAGAAAACCATAATGCTTAAAATACCAATGAGAGATGATAAATTTTTTTTCTTCTCGACCGGGTCTTGCTGTTTAGATTTATACTTGAGGGGTATAAAAGCAAATCCGCTTCAGTCCGATAATACATTTTTTAAGCCAAATATACCAAATTGTAGCTCATTTAACTGCCGACACTATGGTTAAAACATGTCAATGCGAATATGCTTCATTCCCATATAAAATACCGTTGAGATTCAAAGGCGCTTCGATCCAAATTCAGTTAGAAGCAAACCAGCTTCAGTCACATTGCACCAATCAGAAGGCGCCAATTCAAAATTTCTAAGATGGCGAAACAGTTGGATTTCATAGTAAGTTGATGCAAATACGCTTAAGTCCGAATCGCTAAAATGCAATTATGCCTCTGTCTTATGACAAAAAGCAAAGATGAAGAAGTACATTATTCATCGATTTTCTTCAAATCTATATCGTATTTCAATATTCTAGTATACTTTAATTAAATTTCTATAAATATTCTTCATTACAATTATAAATATCATGAAAAAAATACATTTTATACAAAGCTGCAGGAAAACACGATTTACTCAATTTTAGTATTTTGTGACTGAAGCGGCTTTGCTTTTATACTCCTCACGTCTTTTTAAAAGAAAAAAATAAAAAAATAATGGTTCCTCGAGCTGCAAAAGGATTGGTTTTTAAATCTTCTGCGTGAAAAATTTGCTTTGTTGTTGATTTTAATACATACCCGTACATTGCCTGCCAGCCATAACGGTCTCCTCACACTTATGAATGTCGAAAATAAATTGTAAATGTCCTGTAAACCTCGAAGATTCGCTACGTGTAGCAAAGTTGTTAATAATATAAAGAGTTCGAATACATTATGTCGATTTTCTATTTGTTTTTATTCTTACAATTTCTATTAAGAACATACGGTAAGGGTAGATAATAAATGTTACCATAAATTTTATTAAAATAATGACTTATTCTCTGTCATAATACACAGTTCAACATTGACACTAAATATGGTAACTCCATCTTACATATATAAGTCTAAATATATTTATCTACATTTAGAAGGTGCTCGATCGTAAACAAACATAACTTTTTAATAGTTTGTGTAACATTAATTACAACTAGATGATTTTTTTTTATTTACACAAAGTTTAAACATCAACAATAAAGAGAAAGTTATAACTAAGACTTAACAATTGCGTGTTAAAGCTAAACATACATAAGGATATTTAGAGTATAATACACACATTTATTATAATAATACAAGGTAAAATGTACATTATGTGTAACGAAAGTAATACTAAAATTATTCGGCAAACATATTTACACGAATTATTTAAAATAATCCTACTAATTAATATAATAAACGCAAAAATGTGAGAGGATGGATGTACCTATAGACGTGTGTTACTCTTTCTTATAGTAATTGCTAACCGGATTTGGATAATGCATATAATAATTAATAAATATAGCACATAGAGAAAAATATCCTACAATAACATATAGAACTTTGTTTATCCCTAGAAAACCCAGATCCCTCGGGAAAGCGAGTGAAACCGCAAGGTGTAACCTAGTATTTTATGAAAGAATATAATGTAATAAATGTCAAGGTAATAAATGATTAACATGGTAGTAAGGAAATATATTATGTTACAAGATTGTTGTTCAAATATCCGAGCCTCTTATCATGCAACAAGACCTGGAAATATAATTTTGTTAGCCACACAGTTTTTGCATAAACTGGTACATCGCGTTATATCAGTCACAATGTCACTATAGGTCACAATTACGTAATACCGTAATAATAATACTAACTAAACATGCATTAGCAGTGTTTCTTAACCTGTGGTCCGCGGACCCCCGGCGAGTTTGTCTATGGACCATTTAACGAAAACAAAAAGGCCTTCTCTGCTCTTGTGTATACTAAATACAAATACAGAATCAGATTACAAGTGGAATCCGATTTGAGACTACAACTCAATAGTAACATAACCCAAATATCATCAATTTAGTTGCAAAAAAGCAGCACCACCCCTCACATTAACCTATTTTATATGAAAAAGTATATTATTTTGTAATTTGTAGTACTACAATGATCCAAAATTTATTGCTGCTTTTTTTATTAAGGGGATCCTTAAAATTGTGCTAGATTTCCTAAGGGGTCCGTGGTCAAAAAGGGTTAAGAAACGCTGCATTATACGTTTGCTTTTCGGTCGCGATGTCGTTTTGCGTTTCTTAATTCCATAATATATTTTACTATTGCAAGTTAGTTAAATATCCATACATTTGAGTATTTATAGTATAATACACATATTCATTAAAATTTTAGAGATAAAAATTTACATTAGGAGTAACTAACGCAATGCTAAAATTGATCGTTAAATATCAATGTGGTCAAAAGGATACGTTCTAAACGATTTTTTTTTATTCCTCACCAGGGCTTTCAAAGATATACATTGTTCCCCGATTTTTGGTATATCGAACTATGATTTACTTTTGAAATTTGTAAAATGTTGAAATATTTTTTTTACTTTTTAGAGAGGTGTTTTTTTTTTATAATCCTCCCAAAATAAACTTGGTCGTCAACGGGTTAAAAATTTCAAACCGCTGACTTGACATCTAGTTCAAGCAAAAGATTCATAGCTCTAAATCTACACAAAAAATGTGGAACATATTACGGCTGTATTTGGATAGCGGATGTGAGAAATAAAAAAAAATTATGTAACCTTTTGGAGCTGCATTTACAAAATATATTGAATGCAATAATATCTATGGCCATTTGCACCAAATTGACAAACTTCCAAGGTAATATAGTACCGACGATTTAAACAGCAACTACTGTCTAATGTTAAGTTGATATTTTTTTTGTTATCAAGTTTTTTTTTATTGAGAGCAAAATCAACAGAACAGAACTGAAAAATATTATAGGTTATGTTTATACCTGAAAATTAAAACTACTACAACAAACCTTTTTCTAAAGTTCATACTACTATGTAAAGCTAGAAAAATATACATTAGCACAAATTGGGATATATCGTATCGACACAAAGTCCAGGTTCACGATTACGTCAAGCTTAATAATAAAGTGCATCTTTCGTCGCGTCATATATTCGGGGCTTGAAACTTTCATAGAACATTTACTATTAGTATAATTGTTCCATGACTGATTCATATCGGAAGTAGTAGAACTACTGGGTCATTAAACGTGTACAATTGAAAATCGTTTCGATTTAACGTTGAGTTAATTGCGTGTATCGGTCGAGGAGGGAAGGTTTTCGCCGTCGATCTTATGGCGAGTGGCTTGCATGTAGGCCTCGGCAGCGAGCGTGGGCCACGCATCGGTGTGTGGCATAGAGGAGGCCTGGGCTGGCCAGGGCTCCGAGGTGGACACCTCCGCGGGACGCTCTACGCTCTCCGCCGTCTTCGTGCACTCTAGTGATAATGGCTTCGGTGTTTCAATCCTAAAAAAATATATCCCTTGTTAAATTGAAGGGAAATCCCAATTAATAGATTAAGGGATGATTTGGGCAATAAAATCTAAGTATGGTACAGAAATTATAGTTAAATAAGGATTTTGACTGTTCAATTGACTGAAGATCCAGTAAAGAAATTAATAAAATTCAGTAATATTGTTCATTTTATGGTCAGTATATTTTTACTTCCCTATTTCATGTTTAGTAAATTTTAATATATTTATGCACTTTATAGGTACGTAACTATTTAAGAATATAAAATGTAGTCTATAATAAGAACCTAATTTAGATATTTGAGCTAAAGGATTATGACAGTGCTGTAGGGTTGACTACTTGTTATAGATGCAAAAGACATTTAGGGGATATACGGATATGGGTCGGTCTCTTAGTGAAAAAATACCTCACGCGTTCAGGCGATTGCATGGCGTCGTTCGTGCTGGATATTTCCAGATCCTCTGCGTAGCCCAGGTGAAGCTTCTCGCCTTCGTTTCGTTGCTCTTTTTCTGCAAAAGTATATCTTCCTTAGCGTTTCTGTTTATTGCATTGTAGTAAATTTTAAAATTCAATATATACCATCAACGTTGATCGAAGCGTCGGGCCAGCCGAGCGAGTCTCCCTCGACGTCGACGGGTTCGTCTTCAGCGTCGTAGGTCCGAGGCTCGCGCGGCCGCTCCTCGCGGCGGTCGTCCTCGAGGTCATACCCCAGCATGCTCTCGACCGTGTGGTGCCGCTTGCGCGTACGCAACTTGAGCCGACGCTGCCGATTTGCGCGTATTCGCTGGTAAGTCTGTCAAATACCAGACCATTACCATCATTATTTATAAGAAACTAATAATTGCAGTAAATTACCAAATGCATGAAAAAAAGTCGTCAAAGCTAGGTAATAAGATTTCCGACAGATCAAAAATTTGTATTAAATAAGGTAAAGTAAATAATAGCGGTTGTTATATTCTCCCACCTCCCAGCGCGCGTCCTCATCCTGGTGATGCATGGAGTGCGAAGGTGGCGCCCCGGCATCCCTCGGCAAAGCGCTGAGGCTGTACAGGTGCTGCAGCTCCTGTAAGAAGTGCGCTTGGGCCACTCCAGGTCCCAGTCTAGCACCGCAAACTCCGCATGATGATTTGCGCTCTCCGTCCGCTGTTTAATAGAAATTGTATGTCTCCGATTTGTATTTATAACAGAACCTTAAAGAGCTAACGCATAATCGAGTGTACATTATACTTACGTGAGAAAAAGTCATGCGAGTCGGTGCATGTGGTGGTAGTGGTATTGTCGTCATCCTTGCAGGGCCGCGGCGACGCCGACGCTGCGGACCCTGGGGAGCTGGTATCATCTCGTGCTGTATACCCGTGCCGGTAGAGGGGCGGTGTGCTCGTGTCATCGCGGACGCTCTAAAATGTTATCATGGCATGTAGCTAACGCTGTAACGGATTTGGGTATTTGCAGGAACGACGCTTTATCGCAATCCGCAATGTTTATTCTTGTTGATAAATTCAGATTCAGCCAGATGTTCCTATTGGTTCAATGGTCGGATTGGGATGAAGTATGAGTAAAAAACGTATCGAAAGCGCGTATCATGATCTGAAACATTTTGGTAATTTCCCTGGTATTGGAAAGAATCGTCTGCCAGGTTATTAACCTTTTGTAATTAAATATAAATAAAAACCATTCTGTCATAGTTAAAAAAAAGCAAAAACAAATCCAAAATATCGTACTAAACTTACCCGAAGAGCCTGTCCAACACTTTGTCCAAGTGCATATTGTTCTCCAAGATGCCTAGCGAAGGCTTTGCCCGGGTATAGAGGATGAAAGGCGCCGCCGATAGGCCTGAAGGCACCACAACCGAAGCTCTGCAGTGCAGGATGCAGGAACTGCGGTGCCATGTGGTGAAGGAATCCCTCCATTATTACGGCTACGCTTTGAACATAAAGAAATATGTTTAGATGGCATTCATTTAATGGAATTCGCCAGCGTGTTATTATTTTGGGTTTATTGCGGGTAACGTTTGGATTGAAATGTGATAAATTAGGCTGAAGATTTATCAACATGACTTTCGTTTTTTTAACGTGAGTTACATATACATTTTCAAAGGATAGAGTTTATAACTTTAATATATATTTTACTTCATTCAAAAAACGTTTACTAACTAGATGTAAGTTATTTGAAATACCTATTAACAGTGTCCATTTTGGCCAAAACTTACGCCTTTGATATTTTTGGCTTGTAATTTAATTCTAATTCGGAATTAATTGCCTGGTACATAAATGCTACATATATGCTTGCATATATACTAATATAATGCGAAAGATTTTGTGGATGAATGTATAGATGTGTGTTACTCTTTCACGCAAAAACTGCTAAACGTATTTTTACAAAAACTTTGCACATAGATAGTATATAAACTGGATTAACATATAAAATACTTTTTTCCCGGGACATGTTACATTCCTCGGGAATGCTAGTGAAGCGGCGGACAGCTAGTATTGCGTAAAGGCAGGTGAACTCGGTACCCAATAAGACAAAGTCTAAATAGTTGCGTATAAGATCAATTAACAATGGGTGACTTGATTGACTGCCTTCAATTTTCACTTATTATTTCATTTGTTTTGAAAGATTTTTTGGAAGAGAGTTAATATCATACCAATAATGTCTAATTAATTTTACAGTAAGATATCAGTCTATTGTAAACAAAAATAATTTTAATAACTTTAGTTTTTATATTAATTCACATAAATTTATTAGCCTCACAAAACTTACTTCTCCTGTCCTTATTTAATTTAAAAACAAAAATGTTTCTCCTCATATGACTACTAGAAATGCCTAAGTATGTTGATACCGATTAGGTTTAATTATACAATGATCTTTAAAATAAAAAAACGAAGTCGAATTTGTAATTAGGAAAGTTTTCCGTTGAAACCGATCCTTTCAAATGGACACGAGAAAACAAATAAAACTATAACAGGCACTTAAATCAAATGAAACCACACAGGAATAGAAAAAGTGTTTACTTTGAAAGCAATCTCATTACGTTGTTGGAGACGTAAGCACAACAATGAATACGGCAGCGGGCGGCCTGTACCGTTCCGGTAGCCGTCGCACCAAGTGGCCAGCTCGTTGAAACAATAAACTTGGTTCTTTTTCAATAGCATACTGACATTAGTGATCAGTGAAATTCATTCGGTTACAAAAATGTGTTCAAATTACGTGAAGCCAACATCCTTTCTGGCAACTAGGTACGTTTCGTTTAAAAAAAAAAGTAATAACAAAAAAAAAAAAAAATATTTTTTAATGAAATTTTAGAAAACTGATAATTCCAACAAATACAGCTAGAATAAATATTAGATCGAGGCGAAACACCTTTCAAATTGTGAATATTAAAATATTACTCCAAATACAAAAGAATTCGATTTCTTTAAATTTGATTAAAACGAACTCATAGAAATAAGTTTGACGATATAAATTTGAGTTACAGTTAGCGTTGGACTTATAAAATTGGGATTTGCGGAAGAGTACCAAAGAAAAAGAGTAGTCAAACTTATTTCTATGAGTTTCTTTTAATTTTGTTGTTCACGAACGACGCGTAAAGCAATTTTACGTAGGTACTAGCTGTCCCCCGCGGTTTCACCCGCGTTCCCGTGGGATGTCACATTATTTTGTTCTTTCTATCATCAATAGATTTCGCACAGCACGCTATGTAAGGAATTTTTAGGCCTTTTTTTACATCTTTGGTTACATAATTGGTGTTTTAGTAAGGATCCCTATTTTTATTTAAATATTATAAGGCCTATGTTACTCAGTGATAATGTAGCTTTCTAACGGCAGTTTTTGAAATCGGTCCAGTAGTTTTTAAGTTTATTCGTTACATTCAAAAATACAAATCTTTTATCTTTATAATATTAGTGTAGATAAATCTAGGATAGCTATATATAATATAAATATAGTAGAAAATTAAAGAGACAAATGAATCATTATTATATGATCTACTTTTTTTTATTTCTCTTATAATTGAAAGAATTTTTTATTATAGACATTTACGATGTTACTTTAATTTCGTACATTGTTACAGAAACAAAATATAATATATTATTTGTATATATTTATGCTTGACCGTTTTAGATCGACATCATACAATTCAGGTTTATTTTCATTTGGCCAGTTTGTGTCTCAGATCAGAAATAATCTTTATGAATACATTTTTATGTTGCACAAGGGTTTTGTTTACGTTTGAATGTAACAAAATTATTGTAAACACAAAATTAAAGAAAAGATACTTAAGAGGCTGTTTAAGTCCAAAGTAAAATTCTTGGCTAAATTAATATCCTACTAATATTATAAATGCGAAAGTTTGTACGTATGGATGTTTCTTACTCTTTCACACAAAAAACTACCAAACAGATTTCGATGAAACTTGGTACATATATGAAAATGCCCTGGAATAACATTACGATACTTTTTGTGCCGGGAAAAGTTACATCCCTAGGGAACGCGGGTGAAACCGCGGGGGGAAAGCAATATATACGGGAGAATCAAAAATCTAATATAAGTAATAAATCGGTTAAAAAAAATATAGTTTAACAAAACTAAAAAACACGCTTTTATAGAATATCCAACTAAAGAATAGAAAATAAATTTGAATTAAGAATAATGTAACTAAGAAAAGAATGTATTTTATTGCATGGTGTCAATAGTTAGTTATAAATATTTTATTGACAGATATGAGTAGGATTATTATTTTTGATAATATCTTAAATTTATTAAATTTTCTTATTTACACTATCTTAATACAAATTTATTTTCAATTTTTTAGTTGGATTATCTATAAAAGCGTGTTTTTTAAACTATTATTTATTTTTCATGTTTTAGTTAAATCGCTAATCCTGAATATCCTAGTAAGGATAACGGGTCTAACTGTTTAAAATATTGAATTGTCATCGGTCCTCGATAAATCTACAAAGTTTGAATGAAATCTGACCGTTTAAAGTGGGTCAAAATCGCCCAAAGGAGTCGGTTACATACGAGTACATACAAACAAACAAGTGAAGCTAATATAAAGCGTGTAAAAACGGAGTCATTATTGATCGTAAGCACTTAAGCTTGAAAAATGCACTAGAAAGTAGTTCATATGAATTAATAATGAGACAGAAACACTTGAGTTGTCGCCATAGTTTATTAATGAAAATAGTCGATGGGAACCGACACCAGTGCAGAATATAAAATGTGCGACGTAAAGTGGATTCTTATTCTAATACTTACGATTTTACACTATATTAGATACTAGCTGCCTCCGCGGTTTCACCCACGTTCCCGAGCATTGCCATATTATGCTCTTAGGGGGTAGAATTTAGAAAAACGCCGATTTATCATTACATTTATTTCTTATCAGTTATCTAGTCATTCTAAGCTGGTATATAAAATTGTGTGCTTCTTACTCTGAAAATGACGGACTTCCATACAACCGGTCATCTCTTATTTTATCCATTTAAGGGGTGACATATCCAAAAATCCTTTCGCAGTCCTCACTTACGTCATTTAAGGAACCCTTGTGCAAAATTTCTCGTTTGTCGCTCAACGGTTTAGGCTCTACGTTGATGAATGAGTCAGTAAGTCGGAACAAGTAATTATATATGCATAAATATTGTTTCATCTCTAAGTCGTGCAATTTCAGGTTACTTTCTGTTATTTTTTAAGTGAAAACTTCTTTAGGCACATTGTTATTATAAATTTATATATTATAAACATATATAGTGTATATACGTACAATATAGATATATTTTCATGCCAGTTCTCACTTCTGCCGGCACCACTCCGGAGTGCCACTTTATTTTTTTAATTTATTCAGTTAATCGGTTTGTTGTAAAAAAAAATAAGTTAGTAAGTATCTAGAATACTACTGCTATAAAAGAAAATTATAGGCGTTACAGGGAAACCGACCGTCTGGCGTTGCATTTTATATTCGTTTATGGGTATAATTGTACTTGCAATCATAATTACATTGAATGGGGAGGTTTTAAAGAAGACATTGAATTACTTGTGGGAAATATCACAGCCTAGGTTATAAATAAAATATATTGATTTCAATAGGTATTCATGTATTACTTTACTAAGGTAGTGTAGGAAGTTATGTTAGTGATTTAATTTAAACTATATTGTTCGATTTCTTATAGAAATATCTAATTTTTAACAATATTACGATGCAAAGTTATTTGAAATTTGAATTCTGAAGGTTTGTCTTGAATAGTATGACTTATCAGATTTAAAAATTTGGAATACAGATAAAATAATTTCTAGATAATTCACGAAACCACCGGCTTGAAGAATCAAGCTTAAAACTAAAAACTACTAGAAGAATAACTATTCCAGAAAAAACTCCAGACCTCTAAAAAACAACAAAAAAACTGACTAAAATACATACTTCCATCAAATACTTAATTATTTGGAGATACGAGTATATCCAAAAAAGCGTACTCAGATGGAACTGTACCAAAATCGGTAGCGGAGTATAAAGTACCTAGAAATTATCTACCTATAAATTATTATATATTAATCTAATTTCTAGCAAATTGTTGCAATAGATTAAAAAGTACTGTTAACAGTTATCGCCGGGTTACGTTATAATGCAGACTAATTTGCCTCTTTTGGAATTAATATTTGCATCCTGCTGAAAAAACGTAAATTCATACGTCAAAACGTTGGATGTTTTTATACTTTGGACTTACTTGGCCAGGGAAGATTTTGATGGACTCTCTTTTGTTTAAAATCCTACTAATAATATAAATGCGAAAGTTTGTATGTATGAATGTTTGTTGCTCTTGCACGCAAAAACTACCAAACGGATTTGTATGAAACTTTTCACATAGATAATATATAACCTGGGTGAACTCATAGAGTACATATTAATCCGGGAAAATGTAACATCCCCAGGAACGCGGGTGAAACCGCGAGGAGTAGCTATGTATAAATATTTAGATAGCGAATCACCGACCGAACAAGCGCCAATATCTTCCGTTCTCATCCTATCAAAAGTATTGTTATGCAGGTAATATTTTTGAAATAATTGAGTTGTCGACCGCTTCGGGCAGAGTATGTCTTGGGAAGTACTACTACCTCACCCATTTCCGCCGGGAAAGAAGTGCATTTGTATTACTGTGTTCCGGTTAGAAAGGTAAGGGGCCGGTGAAATCACAGGCACATGAGACTTAACAACTTCACGTCTCAGGATCGACAACGCATTTGGCGATGCCCTGGTGTTGCAATAAATAGTCTTTAGGCGGCTTTTGAAGATTCTACGATAAATTGTTATAAGATTAATTGTATTGTGTTTTTAAAATTAACATCTTTCCGCGCTTGCTCAACTCGTTGTTTTGAACTGAGGCTTGTGGTTACTTTTGACTTAAAAGTATAAGTCAGCCGTATTCCTATATACGAATGACTTCTAAGTAAGAGCACACATTACACTTTTATCTCAATTAGTCGATCCCAAACAATAGGCCCCGTCCTATTTAATAACGAAGATAGTTATGTCACTATTATGGTTATTTTTACAAGTTCTTAAATAGGTGAAAGTCTTATGTGAGGCCTTTGTCGAAAGCCAAGCTGTTATGAGCTTAAATTAACCAACTACCTAGAGTATGATTTAGTTCAAATTAATTAGTTCTTTTTATCTCAATTTTAAACATTAAAATATATGTATTGCCATAATTTAAAAAAATAACAACAATAAAGGCTTATTATTAATTAAATAATAGCTAATTAAGACAAGCCATGATAATAAAAGATAATGTATTTATTTATTTTCAGTAACTCTCTCTAGCACACAGTTACGTAGGTACATGATAATTTGCGTTAAATAATATTTACAAAACAATTTGAATTTTGATTTTCATTATAGTTTGTTTAAATACTGGGTAGGTAGGTAAGGAAAAAAATAAGCAACTTAACTTTTTAATTGTTATTTTTAGCTATTTATTTTCATACTTAAATACATGTATATATTAATAAATAAATAAAATGTTAATATCACTATCCAAGGTCTAAAATTAAAAATTAAGGTTTGGACCTTCTTTTAAGGACAGAAATACTTATACCCCGCACTTCAACAGCCATTATATGACAGTAACACATGGTACAGGTAAGTAATTAAAAATACAGAAACGATTAATACTATACATAGGCTACAAAATGTGTGTGAGAGAGAGAGCGTGAGTGAGTGTGACTTATGTATGTGTATATAGCTAATTAAAGACTGAGGTAACCCGGCTACAGTTTCATAGGTCCGGTTTCAAGTCAATTGTATATAATTATTAATGAAGGCATTTCTAATAAACGTGAATGCACTACTTGCATGACTTCAGTTACAATTCCAGCTCTAATCACCAATTAAGGTAACAATGTCTAATCATCGTTAACTTAATTATTGTTAATTATTCGCTCGGTCACCTCAATCAGATCGTCGTCGCGTCCGCGTCGGCTCGGACACAGTTGTATAACATGTGTACACATTACAGTTTGCCTTGCCAATTAGACCAGCTACATTGCTATTATAGGACAACTGCTGCAGCTATAATCAATTAAAGAGTAAACAGTGGTAATCCTTTGATTCCTAACAAGACTAGTGACGTAGTTTCAATGTCTATGTGATCATTATAAGTATATGTCACAGTACTTTTTCTTTATTGATATCGTTTTAAAATTAAAATGGTCAAGGCTTAGAAGTAAAATAACTTTTAATTTAAATTAATGATGGTTAAAAACGATGCTATTTTTTTATTCGATTTTAAGCTGTAATCATGTAATATTGATTCTACCATATTACTTTCTTTAACGTTTTGTGATCATTATGAACAGTAATATGGCTTTACATAAATTCGTGTGCATCTGTAATACTGAGCACCTATTCCCTCGCTGGGAACAGTTGGTCCGCGTTACTAGCGGCTATCTATTCTATTGTTGTTACGTGTAAACACTCGGGAAAGAATCGTTTCGCCGGAACTGTAGGCGATAAACACACTAACATAAACGTTATGAAATGATACACGCGGCGTTCTGTGTGGTAACTATGGGTTTGTTTACACGTAACGAATCCTTATTTATGATCAATTTTGTAGGTAAGTACTTGAAAAGTAAAATTTGTTAAAATTTCCTACAATGCGTGATTTTTTCTTACGAGCTTCCATGTTGTCTTTGTTTTAAGTTGTGTTTAATAATTTAATAGTTGCATTTACTGTTTTTATTCAACTACCTTCCGTCTCGTGGTTTCCCCCGCCATGCAGCGGAGTTAAATATTTTCCAGAGACATAAACATAGCCGTAGCACTCTTGAATAAATTTTCAGCATCAGATCCGCAGTTTCAGAGACACTACATATAGAGCAACAAAAACTTCTTTAAATATTAGTTAAGAGTATAGCCTGTAAAAGCACTACTGTCTTAAAAATGTGGACAAACGTAAAATAGCAAACACATACGTATTGGAATTGCATTATCGTCATAGTAACACGGTAAGATTGATTGTAATAGCCCAATAAGTGGGCAATAAAGAGTAGCTAGTGGCCATTCGCATTGGAAAGAAATACAAGCGGTCGTGATTTATGCGCGATAGGAATTCACCGCCCGCGCCGCTCCCGCCCCCTTTTTCAATAAGCTTCCTGATAAGAATCATTGCCTTCCGCCTCGCCACGTGATGGCCGCCGAAGTATGCAATTAAATCTCTTTTTTACATACGTCCTACCCCATTAGTTACATGGCGTCAAACGTCGCATTACCGTTGAAGTGATTTCGTAGAATGCGCGTTGAACCGTAGGCTGATCAAACTCATATTATAGATAGCCAGATAACTTTTAATAAATTTTTAATGCATTCCTTTATAATGGTTGGTAATAATGACCGAAAATTGTTCTTTCTTGTTCTTGCGAATACTATTTTATAAATGCGAAAGTCTGTGAGGATATGTATGTTACGCTCCGTAATTTACTGGTTCAGACAGATGTTTTTAGATCCTTGGGAAACGTGGTAAAATTGCGAGGCGGCCGATAATATCATGGATTTTTTTTTGTCGCGATTAATGTGTTTTCGTGTGATGGCTTTTATAACCCTTAGACGGACAAAATATTTTTTTCCCGCGGCTGAGTCCAAATTAAGCAAAGCTTCAATTAGCAATACCATTTCTTTTTAAATATTTTTGATTTTAGTTTCGATTCGATATAACTTATTCGATATTTTTTCATAAGTGTTCACAACGAATTTGAAATTATTAGTGATTATATATTTTCTATTATTTTCAGATACTCATATATTTTTTTTGCTTTCACTTCGAACAGTTTATGCTCAATATATTTGAATTTTATTTTTAAGCATTTTCTCTTTGATAAAAATTCGAAAAAGACAAAATTTGTGAAACTTCTCTTGCTTTTCATAAAAAAATTGTCTTTTTGACCGTTATTCTTGTTTCTGTCAGCAAGATACTTTAGTCGGTATGTAAATGCAATGAGGATTATCGGAAATTTGCCGGAAATTTACTTTACGCGAGAATTAGCGCACATATTCTCTATTTCACAAACCTGCGTAAAAGCCGTCCAACAGTTCTGACTGGTGTTCAGAACCGTTACATCAGACTGCTGAGTGCCCGTGAAGGACAGGCAATATCACTCAAATCAGATCACAGGTGTAAGCCGTTATCGGACGTGAAAATAGCACTCAAACCACTATCGGAAATTCCTTATACCAGTTTGGATTACGAGCAATGAGGCCTCGAGAGGCGCAAGGACGGTATCGCAGATTACAATGGGCGAGGCAGCGTCAAAGTGAAGAAAATGCGGACGAAGAGATGTAGGAAAATTGCCGTTTCCTTAACACTAATCATACCAATACTTACCAGGTACCAATTTCTACCATAGCGGGTCAAATGTGACTCTATGTTTCCTGCTTGAATGTATGAAATATGGTTGTTAGGAAGGGAAATAAATAGTATAACTGTATATTAATTAGTAACAAAAAGTCATGAAGTCAAATGTGCAAAAGCAATAAGATTATACGTGCATTTTCAATGCAAATTTCAAAATGGGTCATTTGACCCGGTTATGGTATGTTTAGTGTTAAAGAAACCCGGATAATAACATTATTATTTTCAGGGTTTTGTCGGAAAAATAAAATATAAGAAAATGTTGTTTACAAAATATGGGCTAGAGAAAATAGCATAAATATGTCAAGAACTAATGGACATGTCCGTATCTAGAGAGCGCTTGGAGATTTAGAAAGACAAAGAAGAAAGCAAATCAGTGTCGTTTTGGGGTGGAATAGTAATTGAAGCCAGAACAGCTCTATTTCCATACCACGGCTTCATATCGACAAATTTGTACTAAACGGCCCTTCTCAACGTAATTGGCGTATCATATAGAACAAATTACGGACTCCGATTCATGTTATTCGATGATAATACGGCTGCAAAATGCTGAGTAAATTCCGCTCTCTGAGAGTACAACATTTGACGATTAGACTAGAGAGCCGGCTCTCCTGACTTAAACCCGTTCCCGCATGGGAAGCTCTTAAGCGATTTGTTTGGAATCGCCAGCCCACCCCACAGACCCTGTCAGAGATTAGAAAAGCCACCTTTTAAAAATGGAATAGGCTATCGCAAGAATTAGTGAATAACTTGATCTTCAGCATACCCAGGAGAATTTCTTCATATTTTCGAGCTAGAGGATATTTTGTATTAATTTGTGATAAAAATAACTTTTTAAGATTAATAAAATTATCCTTTCTTTTATCACTGTTTCATAAAATACACATAATTATTAATTTATTTTAATAAATGGTACGTATTTACGAAGATAACATTACTATAAATATTTATTAATATTTTTCATTACAACTATAAAATTATCAACAAGTTATCCAAGAGAAGATTATTTGATGATAAAAATAATCGATTAATTTTTTAAATAACTTTCCTTTGTTAAATTTTTGAAAATTTCTGAAAGATAAGAAACAAAATCAATTCAATCGTCTATAACTGAATTCGCTTTGCAAGTATGTAATTTTATTACATTACCATTTAATCATAATTCATAATCTCCATATTAACCGGGAAGGAGCTGTGAAAAGAAAGTAAATTAAATTTATGCAAGGCCAGTTTCATCCACTTCAGCCAGCGCTTGAATGTCAGACTGTAAGGTTAATTCTAACATATTATAATACATATTAGCACAACACACTTTGAAAATTGTCTACAAATATTAAAAAATTATAATAATTTGGGACGTTATTTTTAACTTGTACAATGGAAATTGGATAACTGATTAGTATAGTATTACTAGTTTATTTTGTAAATACATAAATGATATATAATTTTTCACACAAAATAACATTTTTAACATCTTACAATCTTCAGTATCAATCTACCTAACTCCTAAACTGTAGCTCACTCGGAAAAAAATACAGGCTATGACAGTTTAAAAACAAATCAACCGTATTTTTATTTCTATTTTTTTTTTATTATTGACTACTGACAGAATAATGTGAACAAATGTGATTTATACCATGTTTAAAAATGAGACACCGGCCATTTTCCGATGTTTCAAGCTCCCATGAATATGTATTAAGTTAAAATATCACTTACATTTTATTTTATTTATTTTAATATTGCGTGTTTATTTATTAATGTAACTTTTTTTAATGATTGCAATTTTAACACAATTGATACTAATAAATGAACATTGATTACTAGAGATCAAAATCATATAAAACTTATAATAAATAAAAAGAAACGTTCATGTTTATACTGAAAAGTGTTACCTCTTATTAAGTATTTTGAAGATTAAAAAAAATACATTACATGTACTGGGGGAGTAAGAGGCATAATACAGGCTGCAGGGAAGTACCAAGGGGGTGATCCATAATTGCCATACCATCTAAGTTTCGTAAAGCGTTGACCAATGTGAAAATCATGATAATTATTGAAGTAAAACTACATTTTTTCATAATTTACATATACAACTTTATGTCTAATCATTCATAAGGCCTATTTGAATAAAAAAATATTTCATTTCATTGCATCAAAATATCCGAAAAAGTTGCGTTTCCAAAAAATCCAAAGTTACATGTATAAATCCAGTATACTGTAAATATCCTCATATAGTATACTCATGCACACAATTCAAACGTGTTTAGTAAAATTATCGATAGTCAGCTCGTACTAACATCTTTCTAATCATCTTTCGGTCCACTTCCATTCTCAATTCCGACAAAAAATGTGTTTTAAGAAGAAGAACATATGTGGCATTGATGACATCGAGACTGGATCGTAACAGGGATTTGTAATTTTTTTGGGTCCCGCGAAATAAAGCTCAGAGTAAGTCTTAATGGCTGCCTCGCTCGGCTACTTTTAGTAGAGTTTTAGCAATAGAATTTGATAGGTGGGTTGAAATTCAAAGTGAGATTAACATGTCAAGAAGGAGCTTTGCTGAAACATTCCAAAACTATTGTATTTTTTCAACTATTTCAATTATGTCAAAATATCGATATGAAAAACTGCTCCCCCATATTTCAAAAACTTGCACGTTCTAATCTCAGAAATAAATCAGACTTAAAGATTTTTTACAAGATAAATAAATTTATAAATATTATAACTGCAAAACAATTATTAAGGAATAAGAAATACATATAATTAAACAAAATATATATTATTGCATAGGCAATTAAATTGGTTTTACTATATTTGTACGGAACACTCCGTGTGCGAATCTTACTCACACTTGCCCGGTATTTTATTTATATTGCTTTGATAGACTTATATTAATCGATTCTGAAGTAGCGGAAGAACCTGAAAATGTCATAAATTTATAAAATAAAGTTAATAAAAAATTTTCTATCTAAGTACTTGGTTCATGTTTTATAATAACTTGGAACATACAGTAATAAAATGTTCTAACACATTTTATTACTGACATGTTGTTTTCATAAAGTCACTGTATTTTAAAAGTAGAATGACAGCTTCAATAGGTACTACCCTTTTTTAAATTATAACCTAAACTCTTTTAATCAGTCAGGTAATTCGTACGAAATTTCCATTTTATATATATTTTCATGCTCCTATGGTAATTATGACATCTTACAGACCAAATAGAGGAACTAACTCTCAAGTGCAGCTTCTAGAATACGATGTTTAGTGTTGTTTGAATTTCAATCATAAGTGCAATATATTATTCAGAAAAAAATATCTAAAAGGATAATCTCTTTAATTTTTTCTAAGTCCAAATATTGATATACTGCATCAATTTTATGTCATACTTTTTTTATTATTCACTGCTTATAATAAAATATCACAAACCAGCTTAAAACAAATAACATGGAAATATTTATCAAAGATATTATCAGTACCCCTAAAAGTACAGACTTAATGAAAAATACTATAAACGCGAGTCATATTTGTTTGTCGTATTTGCCATATTGCTCTCAAAATTGAAGCGAAACGATATTTTCAATACTAACGACACTTCCACTAACTTATGTTAGGAGCTTAATGTTTGTAATACTTCCTTCTATACACACTAAACCTTTCCACTCACACTTACCACACTAAGGCCACATTTGTAATATTAAATAAAACTACTTACCCCTTTCTCGATCCGTCAGTCGTCAAATCTACGGTAAGTTGATAGCAGAGTTCACCCGCACGAACTGATGCGTGCACTTTACGCGGCGGACAGACAGACACTGGCGACGAATGCTGCATTAAAAGCGCGCTGGGCGGGCGGAATGACGACACGCCCTACCGCCTCCGAATAATGAAAAGCGAAAAACATCCAAACCGCACTACTAATGTTTTCCCCCGGGCGTTCGCGACTTAGAAACTTCTATGAATTCAAATTCGAATACAAACTCATATTTGTACGAGTATGCCGACGTACATGCAAGTCAAAGCGTTGGTCGTCGTGGATTTTGTTTTTAAGTAAAAGGTAAAATTATTGACAATAAAGTATTTCTAACTAACTTTAGTTTTAACAGAATGAAACTCCAAGTTGATTATTTCATATTTTAGTATTGCATAATTTAAATTAATTTAAAAAAATGGAATTGATAACTATGATTATGCACATAAGCCCGGTATTAGTTTGCATTTGTAATTTTTATTCGATATGTAAAGTAAAAAAAAAAAAAAAAAAAAATCTTCCTTATTTATCGTTGTATAAAAGAGCGTGACAGAAAATTGTGTATAGAAGAGAACAAACAGGGCGGAGCAGAACAAGCGACCACTCCCAGTAGTTGGATTAAACGAGAAAACAAATTGATCCACGGATTTGCATTTTTTACTCTTTTGACATCTACGTGTGACCGCGTTGGATCGTTATAATGGACGCTTTATAGCAAAAGAACTGACATAAAGGTAATATATGTAACGCCTAGGTATGAAACTATAATAATAAATGTAAATTTAAAAAAATATGTATATCCCATAATACCACTTTAATCTATATCTATACTATCTATATATCGACAGGCCAGTTGGCTTGGTGGTTAACGCTCTGACTGCCAAAACGAAGGTCGAGGGTTCGATTCCCACCCAGGACAAACATTTGTGTGCATGAACACGTCTGTTTGTCCTGTGTCTGGGTGTAAATATCTATATAAGTATGCATTTAGAAAAAGAAGTAGTAAATGTAGTATATCAGTTATCTGGTTTCCATAGTACAAGCTCTGCTTAGTTTGGGACCAGATGGCCGTGTGTAAAGAATGTCCCAGGATATTTATTTATTATTATAAACATGAAAGATTTGTATGTAAGTACGTTTGTTACTCTTTCACGCAAAAACTACGAAATGGTTATGGATGAAACTTGGCACATGGATAGAGCATATCCTGGAATAACATATAGGCTACTTTTTTATCCCGGGAAAATATGATATCATATAACGTATGCGCTCTTTGCTAAACCAATACAGCTTTGAAGTGCTACGATAGTGCTACGACATTGCTACGAACATCTCATTTAGTCAGCAACTCTGACTGCCAAACCGAAAGTCGCGAGTTCGATTCCTACCCAGGACAAACATTTGTGTGCATGAACATGTCTATTTGTTCTGTGTCTGGGTGTAAATATCTGTATACATGTATGTATTTAGAAAAAAAAAAGTAGTATATCAGTTACCTGGTTTCCATAGTAAAAGCTCTGCTTGGTTTGGGACCATATGTCCGTATTTAAAGAATGTCCCAGGATATTTATTTATAGCTTTCGCCTGCGGCTTAGCTCACACATTCTTTGGGATTTAGTAGGTGCACAGAGATTCCTTCGCAGTCAGATGTTTAAAAATTTCGAAGTTTCATAGATTAGCGCGTTCAGCCTAAAACTTTCAATACCATGTTTTTTAATTATTCGAAGCGTTGATCATTCTATTAACCAACCACAAAGTTGGTAAACATATCAGATAGGAAAGGTTGGAATTTTTTGTTTTTTTTTAAACAGCTAGTGTTGTGTTAAATTCAAATGAAATATAAATAATTGAATTGCTCCACTGCACATATATATTTTTATTAGGTAAGTTATTTAAAAGTTGGGTTAAATATAAGTTAGGTATGTTTTGTATTAATAATAATGATAATATGTCCCCCGTGAATCCAACCACGGTCCACGTTTTTTTACTTTAAGCGACATTAACGAACAGCAATTGATTATATTTTATTATAATCATGAATAATAATTTTATATATTCTATATTATAAAGACAGATTGAGTCAGGGTCGGACGACACTATTACTCGGTGGTATTATTTAAAAGTACCCACCATACCATCAGGGCAGTGGTATGATGTGTGGTGTATGGTGATAGTATAAGCTGTGCCAATTTTATAAGTACCTGTATGGTTATAAAATGTTCATCTTCTTCTATCTACGAGTATACTAAAATAAAACTACAGAACAATCGTGTTTGTACAAATAAAAATGAAATGTGCTTCGTTGGTAAGTTCATCACTTGAAAACGGCTGGACTGGCTCAGCTATTATAGATTTTTAAAGTTTGTAATAGCCCGATTAAGGTTTAAGGGAAAGAAAAATTGGAAAAAGTGCTTTTTTTCTAAGAATTTTTTGTATGAATACAAAATCATAACTCAGAATTCGAAAAAACATTGCACCTTATTCTGGGAAAAACGAATTGAAATTATTTGCCAAAAACAGATTGCCAATTTTGAAAGCTGGCTATTAGGAATATGAAACGTAGCTTGGGGCAAGATATTGGCTTAATTATAATAAAATCGACACACGATGAAAAAGTTTGGTACCTTAATTTAACAGTACCACGCGTCCAAAGTCACGGGCGCAACTACTCGTCATAAATGTCTATTCCAACACAAAATGTTAAGAGAAAAAAGACGAGAAGTACAATAGGAAAACTATTTAATTATTTATCCATAAAACTCATACCATAATAATATTGTACTCATTTATTATAACCACTACATCTAAGAGCGGGCAATAAAAATGAGAAATTATTTTTAATAACATGGGTGCAAGGGCGCAGGGCGGAAGGGCGGCGTGGGCCTTCTCCGAGTGACACCGCACAATATTCGGGCGAAGCTAATACCAGCCCTTATTACCGGGCATTCTTTATCGAGAACTAGTCCTTAATAATAGCCCTCGAGACTTACTTTACGACCTCCCACAAGTTTTATGTGAGAGTAAAATGTGACCTTATGGTTGTTTATTGTTCTACCGGTCGTATAAACTAAGTAATGTAATTGTGATTAATAACGCTACTTATGAATCTTTCATTAATTGCAAGATAAACTATTACATAGCAGTTAGACAAACAGTGTGGTGACATCGATCTAGATTGGCCCAAATAATTGAGATCTACTTAATAGCTATACTATGCCTAGCGGATAATGGTACGCTGTGATATTGATATCGTTGTTGTAACATTGTAACATGGAACAATAGTATTAAATGAGTTATTGAAATTGTAAATTACTTTTTAATATTACTATTGATTAATATAATATAATTATGTATTGAACAATGTAGTGTATGTAGTTATATCAGTTATCTTACCGAAGTGCAAGCTCGCTTAATTTGGGATTAGATGGCCTTGTGTAAAGAATGTCCAAGGATATTTATTTATAGCTAGTTATAAATAAATATCCTGTCTTAACTATGAATATTGAATTCGAATCTCCCGATTGAATCGACTGTGAAATGTGCACTTAATTATATAGAAATTATAATTTTTTTTTATCAATATAATGCCGACCCATGCCTCTATTAAAAACGTTATTTGCAGCGGGCGTTCTGTCAATCGCGCCAACTGTCAAACGACTGACAATAATATCAAACAGGTTACATTAAAAACTTTAAATTGTCAAATGCGCTAGTAAAGTCGTTATATTTTCTTGAATTTTCTAATTTTCCACGCAACATTCTTATTTTTTTCTTTCATAAAAACCTTTTCCTGACAACAACAAATACAACAAAAAAAGAATTAGCGAAATCGGTCCAGCCGTACATGCGTGATGCCGTGACCAAGGGAAATAGGGATTCATTTTTATATACGAGTATATAGATTTGTAAACTATTTTATGGAGTCAAAGTAATTTGGCCTTAGGATAACATTTTAATAGTGAAAGTAGAAGTATGGACAGTGATATACAGTATAAACATAAGCGCGATGTCACCCATCACCACATGAGGTAATTTCGAGATAACAGAGATATTTTATGGAGGGAGGACTAACCGAGAACCCACTGACGAGGCTTGGAATGCAACGCGATTATGAAACGCCATTTGTCAAGTTTTTATTGGGCTCCCTAGAGCAGCAGCTATTGTTGTGCACCCTATCCCCGCCCCACCTACACCCCGCCGGACCCTCGTCTCGGTGACGTTAATTTATAATTTTTATAACTTGTTAACATTTTGCGGATTATTCCATACCGCGGAGGAGTGCGGTCGCGACGCGGTTAGTAGCAACGGAGCAGCGGCGACCACAACCGCCAGCCCAAGAGACTATAATCACTACGTATCTGCCAGAGATGATTATTTAATTATTTTTAATGCATTTTATATTAAAGGCTACTTTAAGCCAATTTTCTTGAGCAGATTAATTAAATATTTAGGCTTAGTTATTCTCGGCACTTTCTTTATTCAAAACTTACATGACTTAAGTCAGATGGCGATAACTGTTAATATCCTAAGTAACAACAAATCATTTTCAGTAATACTACTAATTATAAATACAAAAGTTTTGTAAGGATGGATGGACGCTTGTTGAAAAACTACTTAACAGATTTCGATGAGTCTTGGCACATAGATAGTTTATAACTTGGATTAACACAGCACAGTGTATTTTTTATCTCGGGAGTTGTTAAATAATAGTAACAGTTCTAGTTGTATCTACGAGCATTTATTTTATAATTTCGCTAAATGCTTTGATTCTATTAAATTTATAGATATGTAGCTAGATGTAGTCAATATTAAAGTTACGATGGGCTTGCGATTTTGAGTTCCAGAGGCGCAGCCATATTTCGCACTTCACCAGTCAAAGCGGCGGGCGGTGAGCGGGATTTCATATTGAGTGCACCAATTCTGTAATCTCTTACGAGGGGAATGCGTATATGGTACAGTATAAGTATGGCTTTATGGTCTATCATGAAATCCTACAAAAACTATGAAATTTACATACAAAATAAATTATAGTTTAAAAAACACGCTTTAATAGAAAACCAAACTAAAAAGTAGAAAATTATTTTAAATATATTTAAATTAAGAATTATATTAATTATTATTAACAAAAATTTAAATATTTCATTGAAAAAAACGTGTGGTGCTTGATGTCAATTGTTATAAATATTTTATTGACTGATATTGAATGCAATCATTATGAAATTGTCTATAAAATCACCACAAGCTTCCTTTCCTACCTATTAACACGTGTTTTTAATTTTTTTTAAACTATAATTTTTATTTTCCCACGAGACTAGGTTCACACTGGCCCAGGCTCGTCGGGAGATTGTTGTTTATATATGTATGTATAAACTAGTGGTACTTGTACATACCGTCCGTTTTCAAAAATATCTTTTAAATGCCACTATTACTAACCACAATGTTGTCAGCAGACCCAATGGAACGGTTAGAACCAAACCATAGCTTAAAAATGGAGCACTGCCATCTAGCGACTGCAAGCGACATTGCTTCATTTCGCTTCAATTTTGAAGTATGACAAGCTAGGTTTTCTTTGAAAAAAATACAGGAGCTTGATTTAGGTTTGCTTTATAGAAATATCAATATTCTTTAACACTAAACATACCACAACCGGGTCAAATGACCCATTTTGAACTTTGCATTGAAAATACACGTATCATCTTATTGCTTTTGCACATTTGACTTCATGACTTTTTCTTACTAATTAATATACAGTTATACTATTTATTTCCCTTCCTAACAACCACATTTCAAACATTCAAGCAGGAAATATAAAGTCACATTTGACCCGCTATGGTAGAAATAGGTACCTAAGTAAGTGTTGGTATGATTAGTGTTAATGTCCTTTACAAGTTGTGAGATGGACTGTTAAGTTTAAAGGATAATTTTGAAATCAATTAGAGTGTGCTTCTAATATGCATTTTTTCGAATACTTTTATCTTTTTAGCATAACTTGATGAGCCGATCAATACTTTCGAATTAAACGAATCATTCCCTATTATCATATTAAAACCGATTTGTGACATATTTTAGTTTGTTATAATCGTATAGTAGCGTGAAGAGCTTGGAAGTCTTCATCTGCCATATGACGTTACATGTAAGAAAGAGTGAGACCGATGCCGCTTTACCACTGATTTGTTAAACCACGTTTATGAAGATAACGTTGTGGTAATGTCATAATATTTGTTGCACATTGCTATATTTGCCGACATAGTGTTCATAGAGAAATAAAAGTACCCGTAATGAAAACCATTGTCAGGATTCTACATAATATTATTTTTTTCCGACTGTAAAAATATTATAGTATAATATAATTAGCTGAAATTTGGGTGTACAATTATCCACATTATAACATTAAATACTAATATTATTTAAATATACATATTTTGTACATTAAATTTAAATCTTGAAACAAAATTAACATTTTGTTGTGCCTACGTACGTACGTGACGTACGGACAGTAAAGTTAAATCAGATAGCCAAATAAATCTGTTGTTTCGGTTATTCCAGTCTCAGATCACTTTTGATTTTACGAGTGGGCATTATATTTCTACCCTATCCAACTTCGATACCTATTACTCAGCTGCAATTGGTAATAGTGAGAGCTGACAAGGGCACCGTTCCAGCACCCTTCATCCTGAATTATCTATCTAAATATAAAAATGAATAGCTGTTCGTTAGTCTCGCTAAAACTCAAGAACGAATTGACCGATTAGAATTATTATTATTTTAGTAACCATTCATTCGCTATAGTTAATCCTTATCGCCTTCCAAGTTCAATTCATGGAGATAAATAATACGGGCTACATCTACAATTCAAAAGATTTCAAAAACTTTTATTTACATGAAATATAAATACAGTTAATTAATTTAAAGCTTTCTGAAAAACTCTGTGTGTTTTCTTTTCTTTCCCGGCGCGTTCATATACAAAATGGTGGCTTTTAACCGGGGTTATGTAGTCCAGTATCTCACAGAATTCGCTGGAAGTGCTTGGTCTACCACCTCACAATTTGCTATTAAAAGTGAGTATCAAGGAACAATTAGCATCATGTTGCGTAACATCAATCAACCTCAACAATGCAATGGATCGAGACTTTGTCTAAATTATATTAGGATTTCTTACAACTTTGTTTTGTTAATCACACTATTCTTAATTAAAATTCATTGAAAATTATTTTCTACTTTTTTAGCTATAATATATTTTTGATTTTTAATTATCGTAATGGTAAAACGATTATTTTTTTACCTTTTCAAAACGCTAATCCTGATGAGGTTAGGATAATGGGACAAACTATTTTAATTATTGCATTGACATCGTTTCTTCATAATTATGCAAAGTTTCAAATCAATCAGACGTTTTGAAAGGGGTGGAAATAACATTAAAAGATTCCGTTACATAGATACCAAGTTAATAAAAGCGTGTTAATGAACAAATTCATTCTTGATTAAACAATAATGAAGTTGTTACTTAAACTGGTAACTAACGACTATTATAAATGCGATGAATGGTTGTTTGTTATTCAAGTTGAACGGATTTGGATGAAATTTGGCACAGAAATAGATTTTCTGGTATAGCTCATAAGGAATACCCCTCGGAAACGCGGGTGAAGCTGCGGGGCACAGCTAGTAATTTCTATATATCAGAAATATCATTATACATCTCTCCTGCTAGCAAATGGTTTCGTTTTCCACTTGGTGTTAAGTTTATGTTTCACGTTATCATCGGTATACTCTTACGACATCCAAGAAACAAGTCTTGATGTGATAATATAAGGCGCAAAAAACATAGTTAGAGAATATCATGTGTTCTTAAAAATAATGGGTGATAATTACTCTAGTTTCCCAAAAACAAGTGCGTAGTATTAAAGCCCCTAAGACACCGAATCTATCTACGGAAAATCGTTCCATGTATCTACTACTGTATTTCCGGCAAACCGTCCTGCGTTGCAGTGATGCAGACCTTCACCAACATTAGTCAGGGTTTAAATAAAATAATAACTCTGAACAACAATAAACTTTATAATAACACTATTATGATTCTCAACAACTTAGGCCTACGTACAGAAATCTATAGGTGACAATTATATCAATTTATTTCTATGCTTATTAAAAATTATACATAATATAATATTTTTGCCATATAATTATTTGTATATACATATCTTAACGTAAGTTTATTACTTCACCTATAGTGCCAATGTTGAACCCTCTCAACAGTTTCAAACTTGAGTAATCTCTAAATGAGGGGGGGGGGGGGCATTTATATGACGTCGCGACTTCTTTACTGAAATTACCTTCTATGATATACCCTGACTCCTGGATAGTTAGCTAAACAATATATTATTATGTATGCTTTATTCATGCTTGCATATAATTAAAAAAATTACACTATCATTTATAAATTCTTGTGTTTAACTAGTCTCAACGTGGGAAGTCGGGTAGCTAATTTGGTTAGCCCACATATTATAAGAGAATTGGGGTTTATGTGCATGGCACTGACACTCTAAGAGAATATTTCCGCCAGATTTTTAAGATGGAAAGTACTATAAAGCCTACCTCAAACAAAATCAATCTCATTAATATATTCGAGCTTCGCTAACGATGACCTACCGTCGCTTATGTATGAAATCGCAATATGAAAAACCTAATAATTAAATAATTACGAAATCACATAAAAATAATATTCATATGAAGGTAAGATAAAGTAATCGGTATAAAACTAGATTAGTGCATCCATCTATAATACTTTATTTTACTATACTTATAATACATTATGTAGCCAATTTATAAAAATCAAAGTCACTGGTACCTTCGTTTCGAAATCTGGAGCGTGGATTTTTTCGTGTTGATATTTAAGCGATTATTGTTTCAGTAGCCATAATCGTTGAAATTTTTATTATTTTAATAAATGCTAGCTATAGATTACTAAACTTTAGCAAACGGCCACTTTAACCCTTTCGTATTACATTAATAGGAAATTATTAAGGAGCAATTGTCAGCGAAAAGTTATCGTTATATTTCTGGAGTAAAAAAAAGTGACCATTTCCTTTGTTTGAACCCGTACCCGGAAGCCTAATAACTAAATAATACCCAAGCCGATCGAAAACATAAACTATTAGGAAAAGGCCTATTTCAGTAAATATCATAACACGGTTTTCTATTCCCATTGAAAGCAAGCGAGTCAAGTATTTTTAATGACTTTGATTTGAAAAAAATCCCAGATATATTAGATATATAGATAGCGGGGGCCTCAAGCTTATATATAGTAACAGACTGTAAGAATGTAGTAATTAAATAGTTATTTGCTGATATTGGCCTTCAAATGTAGATAAAATGCCAGGAATTTCCAAAATTGAAACTGTTAACTTGCGGTCGGGAGGAAAGGACAATTATAATTGTATTTAGGCCTTTCAAGCTATCTGTTTAAATAAACGGCATTGAATATTTAGCTCCTTTACAACGATTTAAAGAACCACTAAGAAAATAATCCCCTAGCCTACATGTTCACCGGATTTCAACCCCATTGATTATTTGCTCTGGGGATATTGCAAAGAGGTTGTTTATGCACTTATGAATTCAGAGCAGACACAAAATTAAAGTATTATAAAGAGAAAACTCAAGTATTTTTGAACATGGTTATTAATTGAATTAATTTTATTTTTTACACAAAGTTGAAAATTAATCTCTTCATCGCTTAAACTTATTAAATTTCGATACATTTTTGTTGGAAAAAAGTATAGAAACATTCACATCAGCGCAAGAGTGCAAGTGCTTACATGAACTGTGCCATCGTAATAAATGACAATACGTTTACTTTTTTACTGACTTAGCTACAATCAGCACCAAAAGTCGATACCCCTTTACAACGTAGCGTACTTAAGTTGCTCTAAAAGAATAGCGACAAAATTTGATGAACATCGTAAAAAGCAAATTGAGGAAACACCACATTGACAAAAATATGTCAACGTCACGTGATAAATGTTTCTGAACAGCGTGAAATGTTTGTTTCGACTGTTTAGGCTTAACTATATTGTTAAAAGAACTTATAACATAGTGTTAAAACAAGCTGAACATTATGTGGAGTATTTGTTTGGTAAATGGGTATGGTGGTAGTACGATCTCTACTATCTACTACGATACATTAACAACTAATATCCCTAACTTAAATAAATAAAAATAATAATCATCATTTAATGCTGTTCAGCAACACTGGACCTGTATTTTGTTAAAATATTTTTGGATATCATAATATGCAGTTACTTTTGATTTTTTTTACATTATAAGATGTTTATCCAATTTTGGCGCTAGTGTTGTTGAGCGATTTAAAAATGCTTCGTTGAAAAGGGATATTGGAATTCTGGATGTTATCATCGAGTTTAGGTACACTGTACCTTATATACTTATCATGGTATATAGCTATTTTTTCTTACGTGTTATCTTTATGTTTTCCTTCTTTTTGCGTCACTGGGACCTTCATTATCTTGTTTAAGGGATTCGATAAAGAGTATTATTATATTAGCTAGTGACCTAAGATAATTGGGGTGGATACGCGTGTGTGTTGCCAGTCTCACCGTGTGGTCCCTCTGATCATCATTGAAGAGGTGGCTGGATGCCAGGACTGCACCCGCCGTCAAGTGCAACGTACGTAAACTATCTGCGGATATACGTATTTTATAAAGTAATATTATTAATGTCACAATTTCGAGAACAATCACGCATTAAACTCAACGGTTCTTCATTAATATTAGCACAATCATAGAATATATGCTAGATACACACACAAGATACTATTTGCCGAGGGGAAACAAAAATCTGATAGTAAAAAGTTGCGGGGTGAAAACTAGTATAAAAATTGACGATTGCTCGATGCCGCCTCGGGCGGTGACCCCTTGCCATTATATGGACCGTCTGCTTGTTGGTTTAAAAAATTCTCTAACTCCAATAGGTAAAATGTTACTTACGCACTGACGACGCATTAACCCAATCAAACTTTTTCTCAATTTCATTGCGATGAAGCTCACATAAGTTCACCAGTACACTAATACCCACCAAAGAAGTGGAGGAGATTTTTAAAATGGTTTTACCTAACATCAAACCAACTTCAACGCTCGTCCACAGCGGTATGGTAAATGCTGAAAAAGTTTTTCATATTTAGTATATTTATTATTATTTATAGACCGGATTTATTTCGCATACATCTATCTTAATAGATCTTTATAAATTTACAAAGAACGCATCTGGTTCGGCTGCTATGATCGGAGAGATTCAAATAATAATCAGTTCCGAGTACAAAATCATTCAATACGTCAGTTACTGTATAGCGGCAGTTGGGCCTAGCAATATTCCACCTATTTGTCGATGTTAGTATATTACCATAGGTGAATCTCCAAAAGTTTTGTGTTCTACTAATGTTTCAGGTACCTACCTATACATATTTAATTTGGTACTATAAGTTTAACTTACATAACATCTCATAAATGTCCATTTCAGCAGAACAAACTTGACTTTGAGAATATTCGAATGACTTGGACGCGAGGTACGCGCGGATTTTAGCAGCATTCATTTGGACACTACTTGAAGACATTTTTGTTGCCAACCTGATGCATGACGCCATCAATAAGAAAAACCGACTTGCCAATGCCCGCTTAAATAATATCCACGCATCGGAGTCTAAAAACATTTATTTTTATATATTAGGTTACAATTTAAATAATTCTTCAAGCGATCAAGTTATGAATAAATAGTAAATAAATATCAGAGAATATTTTTCACACATGATCCCAAATTACATTACAGAACAGCTTGCATTATGGAAACCAGATAACTGATATAATATATCTTATTCTCATTTATTTAAATAATAGATAAGACACCGAGGCACAGAACAAGCAGCCTGGCGTGTCCCGGGTGGAAACGAACCCACGACCGCTTTCGTGGCAGTTAAAGCCAACCACTAAAATAAATAAAAATAAAAAGTTTTTATTGTTTTTCATACAAATGTTTACAGCGCAAAATTAAGGGAAACCCCGGTAAGTTATAGAAATACTTGTGATGGGGTTACCTCGCAACTTCCCATGGGTTAAAATTTACAATGATGAGACATAACTAAACTAAAATGAATATAACAATAAATTAAATAAAATAAGTTTAAATTTAGGTTACAAGATCATTACATAAATTTTTGTAGCAAGTTTATTAAACTACACAAGTTAATTTGTTCGTACAGGTACCTCTACGTTCAATTTGTTAGTGTGTGGTATTCACCAATTGAGTAGTAAATTAACTAACAACAAATCATTTCGATATTATTTGAAATGTACATCTTATTGACCTATGGCCCAAGATGTCCCAAACACTTTACTTTAACCTTTAATTAGGAGCGCCAATAAACTAACATTGTTAGTCGCGCGGGGTCTGCAGTTACCAAATTGATAGGTATGAAATTAGAAACTAGACCTAGAACTAGGGGACTAGAGAGTTAGGAAGCTAGCAAGAAATTCGGGTTTACAGCGTTAATAGGTATAAAAATAACTTGAAGATCACTTGGGGTCGCGACGACCCCGCGCGCCTAATTAAAGGTTAAAAGTGGAGATTGTAGGTCATTTAGGCTCCAACAGTTTATTAGCAGTAATTTTAATCGTCGATTCTATTGTTCGATATTTTTTATACGGCTAATGATATATGGATATATAAGTACAGAAAATGGTACTTTCATTATCTATAGTTTAAAAATTGGTAGAAAGACCTCGCAATGATTTTCAAGAGCTAGTCAATTATAATGGGCGCAATATGATTTTTTGTCGGGCCGTACGCCTTAGGTTGTTCTCGCTTGACCTTGATCGATCAAGTAGTGAGTATATAGTAACAAATACATATACCTAGCCTACGAAACATAATCTATACGACTATCTTGTGATTAATATTCATTTACAATTCACTGACATCAATTCTTCTATTTATGAAATGTGTATCTGTCTGTCTGTTTGTCCTTTTATAACTAATGAACGATTTGTGAAAGTCATATATAGTTAGAACATGTAATTGCGCTAATGATAGGCTATATGTGATATCGATAAACGCGGCTGATAGCTAGTATTGAATAAATAAATAATAATAAATAATCTGGGGCATTCTTTACACACGGCCATCTGATCCCAAATTAATTCGTAATATTTTTGGTGACAGTAACATTTCTTACTTACCGTTATGAAGATACGAATGTTGCCGAACATACTTGGCGAGGTACTTCTCCAGCATGCGGCACGACTGTCCAGGCACGCCGTGTTTCTCAACCCCAAGCTCTGAGCACATACACCATAATCCTTTACGTGCCAGACCCTCGAGCATTATTATTGGCCACTTTGTTTCGAACTCTCCTGATCAAAAATTATTCAAAGTATTATCACCAGAACAGAACAGCTACTATATTATCAAATATTTCAACGAATAGAACAGCTGAGCGTTGCGGATAAAGTGTTAGGTACAATAGTAAGTAGATGAAATGAGTTTTTCTTTGTCGTATTTATGTCAATTACATACCAAGTCTTCAATACGGTCAAATCTAAGAATACAACCGGTTTTTTTTTTAATATGCCAGTATAAAATATATAAATATAAAAAATACACAGTCAGAGTTGGTATTGATACTTTCTCGAGTTTTATAAGTCGCAAAAGACAAAGTAAAAGCACACGAGTTGTAGACTTTTCAATCAACGATTTTACCTTCTGTTTCGCAGTCCTTCAGTAGTCTGCTCATCCATGCTGGCACGCATGGAGCCCTGCTGGCTGATGAAGTACTAGCAACAGCCATACTAAAACAGTAAGGAACTAAAACTACTACACCAAACGAAATCAATTCATATACTAACTAGCAATAAAATCATTTCGCCTTATAAATTATAAGCAAGCGGGTATGTTATAAAAGGAATGAAATTTAAAAATTTTACGGCGGTTGATCGTTTAATGGGTAAATAGTTCATACACTATGGAATAGGTATGACAGTCTTAGACAGTGTCTGACAGTGATGTCAAATCAGATGATTTCAGTTTTAAATGGACTAAACGATCCATAAACAATTAATTTTTCATCATCAATAACTATATCACCACTACGAGATAAAATCAGGTAAATTTTTTATTGCCAGCTTAAAACTCTCAAGAATAAAAGATTAAATTAAATGCAATTACCCAAATACAGTTGTTTATAAAAATCAATTGTTAAAAAGATACAGCCCTGTGACAGACGGACCAACGGTCGGACAGTGGAGCCTTAGTAATGGGACCCTATTGCGGAATCTTAAAAAGACAATTTACAATATCACTGAAACTATAACATATAATAATAAATCAAAGCTAGTGAATTTAATCCTGGCAGGCTAACAAAATGACACATGTTTGACAAATGTTATTTTTAATTAATGTGTTGCCATAGCAATATTAATTTACTATATAACTTTTTAATTTTAATTTTAATTGTGTTTATGACAAACAGCTGGTATGTCTACATGTGAAAGATATACGTATAATTTTTTAGTCGATTATTTGATTTTGATCGATTTTTTTGAATTTTAGTGGGTATCTGGATAATATTTTAGGTATTAGATATTGATGGTAATGGTAATGATGGTATTTGTTTAAAGAGGTTTTTTTTTAGTTCCTCATTCACACGGCTTAATCCAAGTAAATTTAAATATTGTCTGCTACAGTATTATATCCCAAGTGAATCCATTGCTTTTAATTACGAAAATTCCTGGATTGTTTACGGTATTTTAAAATGTTTTATGTATTAAACTTATTTTTAATATCAGTTGTTGTAGGAACGTAATTAAGATATCCCATATTGACAAGGATATCCGCGTATTCACAAGTAACTTATTACGTAGTAATTATTTTTATTAAGTCATATGATATAGGAAATATTATTTGTTTGCACTTATATCTCCTTACAAAGCCCAGTAGTACAAGCTTAAATCTGTAACCTATGTTTTCATGTGCGCCAATTCCCTTTAGATGTGTATGCGTTGGCCACATTATCACTAGCAGCGACTGATTTTACAACCCTTCACATTTTATTGAGTAGAAGAGCTCTTAGTGCAGAGTTCGTCCGGGGAAGTACTACCACCTTACCCATTTCTGCCGTGAAGCAGTAGTGCACTCGTATTACTGTGTTTCGGTTAGAAAGGTAAGGGGGCCGGTGAAATTACGGGGACATGGACTTAACAACTTCACGTCTCAGGGTCGGCAACGCATTGGCGATGCCCCCAGTGTTGCAAATGTCCATAGGCGGCGGAATAAATATTTTAGGCATAATCCTAAAAAATAATATAATCAGAACTAACTTAAAGGTGCTTGAAACTGTACTTTATGATGAACATCATAAGAGTTGAAAAATAAATAGTATCAATTTAAAAATATATCGTACGCCATGTTTATATTGTCTTGTATTTATCAGTTTTGTCAATGCTCTATTCCTAGCCCTTTGATGAACCAGTTATTTATACCTGTATAATTGGTCGATACGTGTGTTCGTGCTTATTACAAACCTTGCTTTGTCTATATATTATATATAATATTTAACTTAGATAAAATTATCTATGAAACTTGAGCACGAAGCAGGAATTGCATGTTTGCACGAGACATACATGCATAGCGTTAGCAATTGGTACGTTACGTAACCCATACCTATGATATGGTATATATTACGTGATGGAATCAAAATAAAGGGAATGGTCGTTTGGAAAAGCGAGACAGTGGGGGCGTGGCGTGTGAAAGGCGTTGGTATTTTTCTTCAGGCTCCGCCCAGCTGAAAATATCATAGGACCGCCCTCGCGCCATTACGATATACTTACTTTCAGATGAAAACTGGGATACATATCAGAACATACACACATGTCCAGTACGCAATTTTAATCAATTCAAAAGAATGCAGGCAGATTTTTGTGGAGGCTAGATACCCTAACCAGCACGTCACACTCAGTGAGAACATCTTTTTATATATGAATATTACTTATTTTGGTGTCTAAGTGTAAAATATTTTTAAATATACATAAGGATGTAAGGTATTTGATAAGAAGTACTCTTTAGCTATCTAGTTTCCATATAATGACTCGGCCTCAGATGGCCCTGTGCGGAATAATGTTACGAATATATCTTTATATCAAAAAAACTAACGGTTGTCTTGATGGTATATTATATGAATAAGTATCCAAAAATGTTATGAAAACGACGTCTTTTTTCTTTATGTTTTTCCATTCCTCTTATTGTGGGACTCTGTTGTGTGTCAGTGTGTATGTCACAGCTGTTTCAGCAACGACAAATGCTATCGATATAATTAGTAAATTTGTAGAACAACCTTGTCCGCATCTATCTGAGGCTGTACGCCCTTAAAGCGACTCTAAAATAGAATACACTGCTAATAATATAAGTAATGAAGCGAGATTTTTCATCTGTCTATGGTTATAACATTTTTTTATCATATTGGTTAAATTTAATTATATTGGAGTCGGTTCAGATTTGGCAGAGTCCGCGTTGAATAATAAATGTACTTCATTTCGCTTTTGAGGAGAACTCACACAAATATATATTTCTTAGTAAAGATTTTATACAACTATCAGTACCTAAGTATTTTTATTTCCCAAACTTAGATGCCATACAGGAAAACGAATGATTTAAACACAGGTTTAAACAACCTTCTTTATGTTACAAGGATTATGGGACGATAATCAGTTCCATAGATAGATATGGTTCTTTTTCTATCCTAAAAGATAGTGTCTATTGTCATTGGTTTAGATCGAAACTAGCTCTCAAGTGCTCTCAAATTTAATGAAACATTACTGCATGTAAGGGCTAGCGCTTTCCAGCGATAAGCATTAACCCTGCTAGCGGCAATGGTCGGCACAAATTATCCCGGACATCCATCACCGCTATCGAGCCTCGTACGGCCGTCGGCTTTGCGGCGCGACAGCTCAATTTCACAAACGGTAACGACTAGTTCCGTATTATGTACCTACTAGCTTAACTAGGCTATGCATATGTTTATGATCTTTTTAATAATTACAAATATAATTCAATCGTATATATTAGCGGTGTGATCAGCAGATTATTGCAAAAATAATCTTACGTAAAACAAACCAAATTTTAATTTACCCCTTCAAGATAATAAAGCATTTTTATGAATAAGAAACTAGGAATAATTCTTCAATTAATTAATTTGGCAAACATATGTATGTAATAAACTTAACTGACTACCAAATAACAGATAAATTTCATTGAAAAATTGATACTTAGTAGGTTAAAGTAAAATTTCTCCTGTTAAACAGTACTGGTTCACAAACAAAGCTGTAAAATTTCACCGGTGTTACGAAAAGTGATATTTCCCCCGACCCCTGAACTACTATTAACTCGTGTTAGGGATTTCTCCGTCAACAACTGATATGTAAATTCCTCTGACTTAAGGGTTCGGAAAATGTTCATATTTATATTATCGTTGTTATTTATTTTCTCTGGTGAGCCGTAAAATATGGCAATATGGAAATGTAGGGATTTACCGCGTAGCATAGTTTGACAAGATGACAGTTATAGGAATGGGCTCAACGCGTCACAAGGTGCTGCATCGGAGGGTTATACGATAGTGGGTCCTCGCTTGAGATGCCCGTTAACTGTTGTATTACGATCCGCTTTTTTTACGTTGTTATCTCACCCTTTTCGATTTTATCACATTTTATTGAATTATATGTTTTGTTACATTGCTTCGGATCGTTTTTATTTTCATACATAAAACGAGTAGTTGCACATCATTGGAATGTTACCTTCTCAACAGACTGAACTGCTGAGATACGTTTAATTCAGCATGTTTAGTTGGCAAATACCGGAAGTGTATGGAGTTTGTTAGGATAAATTAGTTTTCCCAAGACCTAACTACCTAACTACTGTAAAGTATACTTTTATAAATAGTTATTTTCTTGTAAAGTGTATATATTACTAGTACAGTCTACTCTCGATAATTTAACACCGGTTCGATAATTAGTTTTTTTCCTGGTCCCTTCAAAAATACACAATAAACTTAATAACACTAATATTTATTGGTCCCCTCGGTAATTTGAAGTTGAAGTAATAATTGCCCGCCAACATCCAATAATTTGAAGTCGACTATATATTCAAAAAACGGGGTTGTTTTGGAATTGCCACAGTTAATATATTAAAATAATGTTAAAAAGTTTTGTATCTGTAAAATCGTAATAAGTAGACAAATTAAATTTTCAAGCTTTTTTAGTTATTAGGCATTTTTTTTGTTTTATGCACGATTAAATTCTCATCCCTATATATTGTCATCACTCGCGCCGATCTTGTATTTTTACGAAAGCATTTATAAATTTATAGTCTCAAATGTCTTAAGATGGTACGGTACCTATTCGTGTAGGACTCCTACTAGCGCTTAACCGGTTCTTTTTTTAATAAGTTACTATTGACGCTGACTGGTAAATACACAAACCTAAAAAAAAAAAACAAATAAGAATATTCCTACGGACAGGAAGACCATCGTAAAAGAAAAATAGACTAGCATTTTCACAAGGCTTAAAAGGAAATCACCCATTCCCAATATCCAACAAAGGATGCAGCGCCCGATGTAAGCGAATAGTTTTCTTTGTTCTCTCGAGCGTGTAATCACATGCGAAACGATATGAGCATGCATATACTTACCACAAGTGCCTACTTTAAATTTTAACTGTAATGTAAACAAATATAAATGTTTCGTTTACTTACATTTTAAATTCTGAAATGAGTTTGTATTTTTATTTATTCAATGCATACTATATGCACCTTAGCGAATTTAACCGTGAACTAGGTTCTCATTTTAAAGTACAAACTAAGAATCAAGTGCCTAAAAACATAGCATTGGTGTTATCGAAAAGTAATTTATTGACCACAATTTATTAAAAAAAAAAACAAAAGGCAAAATAAACTACGTTCATAATAGCTTTATATTAAATACTAGTCAGATCTATAGTTAATTAAATTATTTACAATAGAAAATGTATTAATGAGCGGTTCAAATCAATCAACTTATTTTTTAGAAACTAAAATTAAATAAAGAAAAAAAGAAACCTTTAGATACTATTATTATAAAATATAATTAAACAGTTCGTAAAAGAACACAAAACAAAAATATGTTAAGGGATAAAACTTCCCTAGAAAAAAATCACAAACGATAAAGATCTGTCGCTTTCCGCACGTTGTCCAACAACATCTGATAACATACCTACGTGTTGCCAATAACATATGCTAAAATTATAACATACAAACTAAACCCACCCTTATTTTATACATGTTAACGTGCATAGTAGATCACACTGGCTTACATTTACACACGTATGAATTGCACATTTAGTTGAGAGGGTGCGAAAACTTGTTGTTATCTTGAACGAGACCAATTTCGGCAAATGGATACTAAGTCCTAACTCTCGTATCTTTTTTTACGGCGTGTGGAGCTCGCGTTCTTTTAAAATATCGACAAACGACATATCGAGCCAACGTGTAAATGCAATTTAGAAAGGATTTGCTTTACTGCCTCAGGGTTAACTGAAGCGTATGAGCGAGGTGGATCGTGCCGTGCGGTAACTTCAAACATTAAACACTTTAATGGTTATTACCAATCAAATATGATATAGGAGGTAAGTAGGTACTTTTTTGTATAGGCTTTACGGACCTATCAATTTCTTTTACATTACTCCTATCCAACTAAAACTATAATGCGAATATTTATGAGGATGGATATTTATTACTTTTTCAGGCACTATTGCTTTATGAATTTGGGTGAAACGTAGCACATAGATAGTTTATAAGTCACATACCTAGGTAACGCGGGTAGAACTGCGGGGGACAGCTGATCGTCTAAACTACATATTTTCATTTTGTCTTCTTTCTTCGAAGATATGAGATAAAAACGCAATAAAATTTAGCTTGAAATTCATAATAGATTAAAAAACACAGACTACATAAAAAAGTATTCATATCTATGGTAATCAATGCATATTATAATGGGTAACAGAGAGACAGGTAAAGATGGTTAAGCATCCCATTTTTCGTGTCTGTATATACATATTTATAATAGCCAACTTGGGCTATTCATCACTTATTTTTAATGATGGTATAGATAATAATTTGTGACATACGCATGCAGGTTCATACCGGGCTAATAATATTTAAAGGAATTTAGCATATTGGTAATGAGAATTCAAAACAATCAAAAAATGACTGTAAAATAATAGGTGCATAGTTGAAATCCTTTAGTCGCTGAGTACCTAAAACGCAGACTACCAGTTTCGCGTTATGCCTAGACCTAACAAGAGATTGGCATATTGATATTTAGACCTATTGCGAATTAGTTTATGAGCGAAGTAGGCTTATTGAGATTTTGGTTCAATGCGTATTAGATCAAGTGCGAGGTATAGTGAGCTTTAGTTCAAGAGCGAAGTAGGCCTAAATTGTTTGCACTTTAAATGCTTGTAATGTTCTTTTATTTTTTTTTATGTCTGCGGACTGTGTCAAAGGTGAGTTTATTCGAATGAATCCTCAAGAGAAGTCAACAATAACTCGAAATACATTATATTTTTATAAGTATAACTAGCTGTCCCAACAGACGTTGTCCTGTCGAAATGAGTCCATAAAAGAGTTCCCTAAAAAATTTAACGTTGGTACTTTCAACACAGCGCCATCTGTTAGAATCTTTTGGAGTTAACAGATAATTGTGACTGTCAATTAATTATACACCAATAATTTGCTATAAAATAAAATTGCGACTATAATTAAAGATCTAAGCTATCCTATCTCTTAAGTTGGACCAGACTGCTCACGGTGTGCCAATTTAATTTAAAATCGGTTAAGTAGTTTAGGAGTCCATCGCGGACAAACATCGTGATAGGAGATTTATATATATATAAGTATAATTATACAGGTAAATCTGGCAGGCTTCTAACCACGGGTAGTGGACCTCATCTATGTATGTATAATATAGAGTTTAGGAAGCTATCATAGCATAGGATGAAAACACTAGCAATTTTTTCTACATATTATATTTTTCAATGTAAGTGTAATATGAAATATGTATATATAAAGTATTATATAGGTATACATCAAAGGAATGTCGTTGAATTTCGGTGTTACTATGTTATAATTATTTTAGCGTGTCCGTGGCAGCGCGGCGGTGGCGAGGGGTATGCGTGTGGCTCGATGCCCGCCCTTTGACGCGTAACCATGCGAGAAGTCATCCACTTATCGTCAGCGAGATCTAATGTCGACATTTTTCTCGTTTTTCCCCATCTTTTCACCCGGACGGCTGTGTTCCAAGCGTGACGTAATTGAATCAAACATCCCGATTCCGTTTCGCGTAAATTATTTCAAATTAATTCGGACAGACGTTAAATAAATACATGTATATATTTGATTGGAATAAATTTGAGATGAGTATAATTCGATGCGTATTATTATTAAGAATGTTAGTTTGTTAATAATAACCTTCATAGAACTTTATTGAAATGTCATATATATTTTATGAATTAGTGTTTTTTAGTACTATACGAGTGATTAAAATAATAGTTTACTCATTACACCTTTACAATGAAAAGCAAATATAAAATAGTTGAAATAGGTAATTTATCACCAATTATAAATAATTATATAAAATTTTCAACAAGTAGTTGCTATCTTTACAATTATAATTAAGAGCCTATTTTACCATTGCAATTTAAAATAATCTTTCGTCCGAGTTGCTACGAATCCTCGTAGTACTACGAAAAATCCTTTACCGCTGGTAGTGACAACAACAACATTAGTATCATTCGATGCACAATGAATAAAACGAAGCTTTTCAAGAGAGCGGGTTCTGTAGTGTGTTAATGTAACATAACTTACAAATAACTTTAAACGTAACGGGAATAGACACAATTTCAACTCACAGAGATGCGAAAAGCACTACAGAAAATAAAACGTTTTCCCGGTTTAACTGTAATTACCTGCAAACAAGTACTTGGAAATAAAAACGAAACAGTTTCATCGGGAGGAAAAAGACTTTGAGGCGCTCGTTTCACGCCAAGTGTAATGCAATTTGAAGTGAGAATCAAAGCGAGGCTATCCACCCCGTCTGCCTCGTACGGCATAGAATAACATATTCAACTACGTACCTACTGTTTATATATGCCTATATGCTGATATTTCCGCATAATTTTAATCTAACGGATTTACAACATTAGCTATTTTATTTAATTTGATACAAAATTTTATCTGTTTTGCACTTGTTGTTATATGGTTCGATACTATTAGTATTCTAATAGTAAAAATATTACTTAAAACATAAAAATACTACTACAACGTATCACGCCAGAAGAAAAGTATTATCAATCCATTAAGAAACAAGATCGTTGTTAACATCAAAATATTCCAAAAAAAATAATCCAGAAGCGCATCAATAATGATCGTGTTTTGTTTGTTTCCCACAAAAACAATGTAAAATAATTATGCCCATGAGTGTATGGCGTCGGATGCAGTTTGCGGTAAAATAGTGCAGCGGCCAGCCGCCCGACCACCGCCACGTTTTGCTGAAGGTTTTTCCAGCAGTGGCCCGTCATATCAGTGGACGGTCGCCCCTGACCGCGCCGTTTGTCTGCATCTGTTTTAGTGATGTGCCATGAGTAGAATATCAGATTATTGAAATTTAAATTAATTGAAACGATGAAAAACTTCGCTTTAAAAACTATTTTTAAAGTGCGATATGAGCTGCACAACATCATTTCGAGGCCTAAACTAAAACCATGGCAACCTTCGCTCAATTTATCAACTATGACTAAAATCTCAACACGCCTCCAAAATCTAAATATTTAATAGAATTCTTTTTGAATAGATTTATTAAATATTTCTATCGATAAACGAACAAAATCATTGGTTGTTTGCGATGTGTGAAATACTGAATATCGACATAATAATTTGTGATCGATGACAGTGATCATGCCTAGTTTGGGTGCAGCGGGTGTCGACGTGTTTTGCGCTGTGTGACACGTGACGGTGTAATTAGTGCGTGACCGACCACCACCCGCCTTCACGTCCTCCCGACGGCCGACGACCGACGACCGATGCCCGCCGACCCGACCGTCGCCCGCCGGCCGACCGTTGACAGGACGCGCGACGTGTTCACAACACACCCCATATTACGATTTCAACTTACGTACGTTCAACAATGTTAAGTATGAATTTCACCCATGCAGATATACATATTTACATCACAACACTTTTCATCGTATACCTACTGGGAAAAGAGAGAGAGTTTCAGATATATCGCACAATCAATTCGCGGTAAATTATATAAAAAATACATTTCAAGCTTCAGCTGACTGCGAGATGGTTTCTTTATTAGTTTTCCCGAAGGCGCCCGCACACAGGATCGCGGGGGACGCGTGAAAAAAATCTTACCGGGATTAAGCTCCCGTTTATCGAGCTCCAAGGCGGACTTATTGCCGTAATACAATCTCTGTTATGTCGCGCTTGGATTATCCGCAGTGTATTTTACACGAAAATTTACCAACGCAAGGGCGCTATAATAATATGAGCCTTACATATGAAATAAATTATTTTATTTTGTCAATAGTGAAAGTTTAAAAATTGTTACCATAATGTTCTCAAAATTATACTCGTATTAATTATATGGTCAAAAAGAACTAAAATAAATATTAAAGGATTAAAATTTGGTTGGTTAGTTTAACTTGGCACAAAATAATAACTGTAAAAAATAAATCAGTGGGCCCACAACGTCTGCTCAAAGCTCAAGTTGCAAATCCTCTCAAATTGAAAACGCCATTATCGAGTCTAAGCAATTTGCACGCAGCTGGTGCTACGGCCGCTACGGGAATAGCCGCTGTGGTAATGCCGTGGCTGCGTAGCTGCGTAGTCTCGTAGCAACGAAATTTTAGATTCCACTTAAAAGGTAGAAGCTTAGAAAGCTACATTTCTATAAAATTGAATTATTGATCCATTTCGTGTAAAAAAGTTTTTCTATCTTCGTAATATGTGAAGTCGTTGTTCACCAGCTGCGGTCGTTAGGGGGCGAATCTCGTAAATAAGTGAGATGTTGACGAGCGAGCCGCGTGAAGAATTGAAAGTAGGAATCTGAGATGCTTGCTCGCTAACATTCGACCTATATAATACTAGCTACACATTTCTTTTAAACCTTCTACAAAAAACCTAGTTATTGCAAAGGAAACTACCTAAGCAGGTATTACATAGATCTGATGGGATAATAATTATTTCAACCACGCATTTTCATATAAAAGAGAAGCCATTTTTTGGGTAATCATCCCCTGCCCAAGCCGCTGAACTGATTGTTGTTAAATGACATTGTTCTGCGCCCATACATCATACCCCGCAGAACCAATAGCAATGAAAAAATGCTTGTAATATCAAAATCATCTTCATAGATTATTTATAAAACGGACGAGCTGGGAAATCATGTTATTACCTACAAAACAATGTAAGGATTTGTGTTTACAATTGAATAGTAAATGATATCACAAACAAAAAAACATATACAGATGGCTGATCCGTTGGATACGGATACAAAATGCATTCTTGATATTCAAATCTTTGATTCAATTTAAGTAATATTGAGGGATCAACGACAGTTTCATCTTCTACATATTTGTTGTTTTTAATTATTAACAATGAAACGTATCGGTACATAATTCAGAATTTCTTAGACAGACTTGATAATATTATATGAAACTTTCTTATATCTAATGACGTAGTACTGCTTTCACATTTTTTGTTTCACATATTCCATAACAAATAAAACACACTTCACGGTTCAGCCACTTGTGCCAGTATAGTGATCAATCAAACAGACGTCATTTTGTGTTCAAGAATATTCCATCCGCTAAAGGAGTTTATTCTGAAACTGGTGTACCTACTTTATAAGTTAAAACTTATCCGTAATGATATAAACCCCGAGGGGCTTGCTACTTATTAATAAATTGGTCGGACGACTGAAGCGATAACTCATTAGCTAAATTAAAGCGCATTGATACATACCTTTGAACATTCCTGGGCATTCATCTGTTACAGTGAAAATTGATATGAAATCTAACAAACACGACACACAGACATAAACAAAAACGATGTTTTTTAATGTTATTTTAATAAAGATTTTTTTTCTTAAAATATACTGAAACCGAATTAAGAGACTAATAGAAACTCAAATCAATACACATGCCATTCCTCGTCCAAATTTTAAATATCCCTTTAAAGAGCTGATGGTGAAAGATTTCGATTTACATACATACTGTTAGTATAAACTAATTTCCAATAATATGCAACCACTTAACTCATTATAAAATATGACGAGAGAAACCACAGGCATTTATTACTATAATAAAATATTAAATCCCGAATTAATTATTGTAGAAAAATATATTAATTTAACAGAATTAATAATAAACAGAACATGAAATCGTTTATGAATCATCGTTCGCCGCAAATACGCCAGCATGTGTTACTCTGCCATTAATATGTCGTGATACCTCAAATTATATTCAAGCCAAAAAGGGTTTAATCATATTGCTAACCAAATTTTTCATTTCATATTTGTTTTATAGTGTACTAGCTGACCCGACAGACGTTGTCCTGTCTTAACTATGAATATTGAATTCGAATCTTCTGATTTAATCGACTGTGAAATGTCCACTGTGTAATGATAAATAAATTATTTTTTCAATATAATTCCGACCCATGCCTCTGTTTTAAACGATATTTTAAAACGACTGACATTTATGTCAGACACCATAAGGTTCATTAATGAGTTTATATTGTCAAAAGCGGTAAGGTTACATTAGAAAAGTTAATATGGTCGATGTTTTCTTAAATTTTCTATTTTTTCACGCAACTTTCTTAATTTTTTTTCTTTCATAAGAACCTTCTCCTGACAATAACAAACACAAAAAAAAGAATTAGCGAAATCGGTCCTGCCGTCCATGCGTGATGCCGTGACCAAGGGAAATAGGGATTCATTTTTATATATATAGATTTATTCCATTTTGTCTATCACATCTTTATGATTCGACATCAATATTGAACTGGAAACAATCCTTTTACAAATGGTACTCGAGTTTATCGCAAAGATATTGTTGGAGTGGTCGTTAAGAAAACTTCCCCCAATAAACGGTATTGCCGCCTTTCTGTACAATCACACCCTTCAATGATTCAAGTTGACGGGCTTAATTGAAAACGTTAAGAGACAGCCGCTTTTATTATTCTCATACTGAAATTATTGAATCACTAAAGGATTTTAATATACGAGTATACCTATAGTATCACTAGTGTACTTTTACTCTAGGCTTTAATAAATTCGTTCGAATTATAATATAAATAATACAAAAAAAATCTAATCTTATTATTTTTCATTACAAAATATATTGTTTTTAAATAATCAGAATACGTGAAGAAAAAATTATCGGGTATGTGAATTTAAGGGATTCGTAACACGCTTTTGTACATTCTAACCTACAGTAGGTAGACATGAAATAATGAGTAGCGGTTTACCCCGAGCCTCGAGCCGGTTAATATCAGGATAACATCTGTAAAACGAGCAGATTGACTTAATGGTGTTTGCAAAGTTTCGCGGAGAAAATTTTAGTTTCCCGCGAAGCCCACTAATGCAAGGGAGCAATGGGCGCGCGGGCGTGGGCGATTAGCAGCAGCTGTCATACCTCGCGAATACGTTATTTATCGACCACATGAAGGCAAGAAACCTTATGTGTCCAATAAATAGAGCCGTCCTAATAAAAAATTACAATTTTGCAAGAACATTTGGATAATTTAAGTAAATAATAATATTCACGATAACATGGACTGAGCCATCGATCAGCCAATACATTTTTTATGCACAAACGATATCCTTATACTTTTCGATTAGAGTAGATTTACTACACTACAAAATTGAAAAAAATTATGATAGTAAAAACAAAAAATCACACATTCTTTTTGATCTTACTGACCATGTCTTAACTCTAGATTTTGATATCGAATTAACTAACTCAAATATTGATAGCAGAAATGGAAACATTTCAATTAGACCAACGCCTCCTCCATCGGACTGAAACGGGTGCGAGCGGTGCCACCGCACCTGTCAGAATATTAGATCGGCGACATTAATCTGTCGCCACACGCACATCACCCGCAGGCGCCGCTTGCCGCTCGTCGGGGCACGAGCAATCAAAAAGCTCATTCTAGGCCAAAGTCGCGGTTTACCAACGTTTTCATCTCAATGTCCGGCCGATAACTGACATCCGGCGATTTTCCATTCTGAATGGAAATATGGTATTTGGGTCATTGTTTTCCTATAAAGATACCACCGAAATGTTACAACCGCCTCATTTTCAATGTGATACAAAAAGGTTAATAAGAAGGTAAATCTACCTACTTTAGTTTCATACCTCCCATGATCCAACAAACGTTATTGCGAGTTTTATTGCTATGTTCACATCACAATATTCAGAATTGGTTGAAAGGAAAGAATTTTGCAAATGGCCTTATAAAACGAGTAACGCGCAATATAAGGCCTCTTTGTTATTTTGTGGGGTCGAAACTTATTCATCCCGCAAATCCGCTCATGTATGAACCAAATCCCGCCCGGTCACCGCTGATTGCATTGTCGTGTCTACTGGACTAGAGGTCGACAAAACAGTTTGGATCGTATTACCATGTATATAAGTGTTATTATTTATTGAACATTAGATAAAGTCACCGGAACCCACGTCGTATCGGTTTGTAAAACAAGCGAGCCAACGTGATTGGAATGTTTTATTCGACCCTCAGAACATATGAGGCTGTTATGATGTATGTTTTTCCTTTTGATGTACAATTTATCGATGTATAGTTGAGGTGACACTATAATTAAACAAATGACATGTATAGTTCGTGTTGAATGCATAGATGTAATATCAATATTTTTATCGCGAAGAGTGCTTACTGATTTTTGGAATGTACTGGTAATCGAAAGTATATAAAATATTAACTATCAAGCTAACTGGCCTATCAATAAAACTATTCATATCAATTTAGCAAAGCGGCATTGTATTTGAACGGTGGTAATTCCAAATCCTATCTTTTTATATAAGTAGTGGTTAGATAAAAAGTTTTTCATGAAAAGTTAACGATCATGTAACTGTTTCTGAACAGCATGTTGTCAAACTAATGCAATAACCGAAGTCTTCGCGGCACGCACACACAATCAGTTATATGTTTAGCATTATATATCTATATGTCTGTACATAATGTCTATAATATTATAGAGATTGCGGAAAGGATGATTCTATTAAAATTACAAATGTGAAAGATTCGATGTTTGTGACTCAAGCATTAGTAACTGAACAGATCAATTTTACACATAGATATAGAGGGGATATGTGTTGGATCAAAACAGGATATCAATTATGTATCTGTGGATATACCACGGTGTAAAAGCTAGTTAAAATCGATTATGATAATATAATAAACTAAATTCGTTATCTGTAATTGGCACACACATCAGACTGGCTAACATCTAATCAAAATTACTTTGTAATTACTTCAATTGCTGCTGACGTTCCTTTTTTAATAAATAAAAAAAAATTAAATTTATTTTATTTACTAAACTGATAGTTGTTATTGAGGACCACGAGATGAGCCTCATCAACAGAGGGCACGTAAACAAAAGGGAGCAAGAGTTTTAAGTCCCATGGACGTGTTAACACCATTATCAGCCGGCTGGCTTAACCACCGCTAAGCCGACCAGACAGCGGGTTCGATTTATGCCTACATATGCAATTTGCCGATTCTGATCGTATATCGACCGTCATACCTCTGTGATATAACATCGATGTTTGGCACTACAATAATAACAATTGGTATGCAGCTTTAGTTTTTTTTTTATCAAATCAAGACATCGTCTATAAAATAAAAATACTAGATAGTATAACATAAAATAGACGAATCTGGTTATACTGTTTTAAAATAGTAAAAAAATTAAAGATTTTTTTTTAAATGTCTGTTTAATAAGTGTAACAAATTAAAAAATAGTTATCTAGATTGCTTGTAAACAGTAATTTTGCATAAATCTTTTTCGTTTAAAAATATACCTATTCCCCGAGCAAAATAACCGATTTATGATTTTCTCGGTAATTGTATGTGAATTATTGAACAACATAAAAAAATTACCACAACAAACCGTACAGCATTAACAGCTACACGCTCGTAGCGCTTGCTACGAATATGCTACGAACCACTATGGTAATCCCTCGATCCGCGAAAGCCATGTATTTCACGCCTCTTTATTACATTAATTTAAATGTTTGCGCGGTAGATCCCGGCCGATCCTCTCCCTCCAACATGGCATAAATAAATCCGACATACTAATCACGCTGTGTAGGTTAACAAGGTACCTACGATTAAATGTACGAGCGCTTTATATTTTCTCGACATTTCTAAATAATATAATATTATATGTTATTTGTTTTTACTTTACTAGATTAGTAAAAGGAACCTTTCGTATCAAACCGCTAATGCTGTTTTTTAATTAGTAGCAATGAACAGTAGAAGACGAATTAAGATAATTACCTATACAAGAAAATTACTCAAGAAATTAAGAAATACCTGAGTCATTCCTTACACGGCCTAATATAGTGACTATTTTTAAAACTTTACTTATATTTAAGTCATATTATGCCGGCTTCTTCGTGTTAGTTTACCTTCTCAGCCTCGGTACCGCAGGGATTACGAGCTGTCAGCGCACCTGGATTCGCAACAATAAACGGTGGTAATTAGTCACACTAAGCCATCGGGATGCTAACGAAAATATTTACTGGAGTCGGGAGCGATAAGTTATTGCGACATAATCCGATAAAGAGAGATCGCTCGCTCGAAAATTGTGTTATCGTTGCTGTAAAGTGTTCACAAGTCGCCGCTTTACGAGGGCAGACGTCGGGGGCATGCAAACATAAAAATTCTCTATCGGGACTAATAGGAACGAAACAAATAAAAGGATACGTAAATAGAAGCGTTGGATAAATTCCAGTGGGGCTCGAGAGCGCGTAAATCCGCGCGATTTGTATCTGTGACAGGGAGAGCGGGCCCGCGTCCTCCCGCCGCCCGCCTGCCTTCACCCGCGCTCGCGCCGCGCCGTCTGCGACCTCCCACCTACTCCTGACAATTAATTTGACAGATAACAACTTTGTGTTATATTATCAATACTTTTAAGTCATCCAATATCATGTATGTTATGTAGCTCTAGAATACCACAAAGATTTACTAAAAGAAAATATTGTTGTACAGATGGTGGACAAGATCTATATAACTCGGTTAGAGAACTGGCGAGAGTTCGATTCCCAGGTTGGGCAAGGTATAATAAACAGTAGAACTTTGTCAGAAATAATTTATGACGAAAATCAAGAAAAAAGGGAAAATGTTAATAATTTTAAATATTTTATTACATACATAATAATATTGCTTACCCAGTAACACCTTAGAACATAAAATATCATTTTAGGAATGTTACATAGCAATTTGCATTCAAAAGCTCACAACATACTTGAATAGCATAATATGTAATATTGTCAGTCGTAAAAACCGACCGTGCGCTGTATCATGCCGCAGGTCACGTCTATGCAAATTATATTAAATTAGAAACGCTTAATAACAACTGTGCCACGCTGTTACATTAAAGAGATGCAATTACACCAATCAAATTGAAATTTTAGCACTAATTGCACTCGACGTCGCTTGAACTCTATTCCAACTGCCATAGAGTGACATTCGCTTAACTTTTCTGCGGTTACCTTTGATTTGACCCTCGGGTTTGAATACGTTTGATTTATGACTTTAAAACCATTACGCTTGTTGTGATTCCATGAAATATAAATTAAAGCAGTTCAATATGGACGACGAATATCTCTGTGCGTTTTAAAATACGTAATTCTTTTCTTTTTATACTTTGTACAAGTAGGAGGAGTATGAAGTTTGGAAATGGAGTGCAGAAGCTAATATTTTTATATAATAATGTATTATAAATACAATAAATTCATAAAAAAAAAAACATTACTACCCTGCGTTGGATACACACACATATATTATGTTCATACTGCCAATGGTAAACACATATTGTCGAATTTGTACTCGCTCACAGCAGACGTACTAAAACAAAATTCAAAAAAGTTCAATGCAATGATAATAATTGTGGTTTACTCTGACAAATAATAACAATAACGAGGATACTTAAAAAAATGAGAATTACGCTCAAATTTTGATCGCGATATTAACCTTATACGATAGTAAACTTTAACTATTTCAAATCTAACAGTCTTCCGTGCGCCCCATTATAATCCCTACTAATATTATGTATGAATGTAAGTTTATTTGTTACACTTTCACGCGAAAGCTACATAACCGATCATCATGAAACTTTGTACTCTTGGAGGTATTAGAAGTAACATAGGATACTTTTTGTACCGGGAAAATGTTACATACCTCGAGAACGCGGGTGAAACCGCGGGTGACAGCTAGTAATAAATATAATGTAGAAAAATCATGCCTGTAAATACCGATACGAAAAGAATGGAGGAGACTAATTTAGCAATACTGAAGCCAAATATTTAAAGATTCTTGCCTGTATTTTTGTATGTCCACAAAACGTATTTCTATTAAATTTGGTAAACATGGAGATTATGACCCAGGGCAATATTAGACATTTTCCCGACTACGAGAACGCATAAAAGAGTTCTGTTTAACAATACCGAGTCTAGTAAAGTAGTTGAAGGTTTCATCAAGTTCGATCGTCAAGAACAATCGTAGGAGATAAAACTATCATAAACTAATATTATAAATATGCTAGTGTATTTGTCCGTTTCTTGGTTTGCCCTTCTTTCACAAAACAACGGTATCACGGGATTTTTTGCAAAGGCACATTTTACGGGAGAATAAAAGAGACCAGATTAACCCTAACGCAAACGCGGGTAAAACCGCGGCTGGTAGCTAGTGCTTTATTAAGCTTCAAAATACTTATTAGGGTACAAAATTTTCTCTTCGCATATCAATATCTACACAGCTATAACAAAATAGCCACTAAAGAATAATCATTACGAAATTTCCATGTATAAAGTACTAATTCCAATGCTGACTTATCGATAAGCCATAACATTTGTGACCGTGTCGATGTGATGGTATAAATCACGTTGAACACGGAGGGTCCACAGAGGTTCGGTGGCGCTAAGCCCGGGCCGCAGCGCACCTGTGACCGCATTGCTCGGGATTTAGCCCACAACTTAACGCCCTACGCTTCCGCACACATACAAAATCACTTATGAATGTGCCATGACGAAGCAAGTGAAAGACTCCAATAAAATTACGACATTTTGCAGATAATGTTGCCGCATTCAATACTTACTCTGCCATAGCAGATATTACATACCACTTAGAAGTTTTTAATGACATATTTACAATGTAAAAAGATGATTACAAAAACCTCAAAGACATCGTTTTATCTAATAAAAACGTATCATTATTCTTAAAAAACAAAGACGAACTCCTGCAAACTCATCGCGGTGGAGTGTAAAGCGGGCAATTTAAAAGCCAAATAAGCGTCGTATCACCGAGTTTTTCTTAAAGAAGTCTGCTCGCAAACTACGTTAAAATGATTTAATTCCCCCCAGATAGCGTTACGGCAGCGCTATTATTGAGATCGCCGGCCCGGGGCCGCCCGGCTAATAAACGCTTATCAACGCCCTCATTATCACACCCTTAACATCGCTTTAATGTCTTGCTCTTGAACAAAACATATTTAATCACATTTTTCTCCGGCGCAGAGAACTTTTTAAATTTCATAAATTCGCCGTGGCGGAAAAAGTCTAGGGGCTAAGTGGGATTTTGTACAGTTGAGTGTACGGGTGACGAGTTAGAGAGATGGCTTTAAGTATTTTTTTCTAGAAGGAAAATGATTATAATTGATATTCATAATCAAACGTTGAAATGATCAGAATAATATAGAAAAAAAGCTTAATAAAAACAAAAATAAGTGATAGTCGAAATCTGCTTTAACTGCCTGCCAAACAGCTGTTTACAACAGATGATTTTAAATCACTTACTCTTCAAGCTATCGTTAAAAAAATTATCAATACATTGCTCCATTACAAACTCACTTTCGAATACGCAATGTTCATAGTAAAATAATATTAGTACATACATGTTGCAACAAATCTGCAGACACACTATTACTCAATACAATACCTACCACTAAATGCTTTAGAACATAATAGCAATAATTTACAATGTTATAATAGCTCAAATATGAGATGGCCGAGAAGCCCCATCGTGCCCCCGCCCCGCTACCGCTTCGCCACTATCAGCCACCACCCTGATCTTTTAAGCCCGACTTTACGGCTGGTTCGCGATACTAAATTATAATATAACACATCGTAAATTTCTCCAACTATCCTTCTTGACATGGCCGACTTTAGGACCTTTCTACAAAGCTTTAATAATATTCGGAATATAATATTAAGTTTACCTAAATAATAAGTTTTCTACCTCAAGATGTTCAACAGTATTATAATGTTCAACAGTATTATAATATTATAATGGTGAAATAAGTTATTTACTTTCTACGAAAATTATTTTCGAATTCATTTTGAAGGTATTTTAATACAACCCTTTCGAGTCGAATGGCCGCAGGGAACAAACTATAATATTTAAAACTTGCATTCAATTTTGTAACTTATACAATAATATTATATACTACAATATTTACAGCAGCGTTTGTTATTCCCAATACACATAAATGTGCCATAGGCATCAGGTGTATTCGTGTGCTTAGCCTAGGATTTGTCGAGTGTTCTTTTGAGCGTATCTCTCTCCCCCATATTTAAACTCAAAATTAAGAGCCTGCAAGCAAACAGTATCGTTGCCAGGAAAAAAATAAAAAGGGTGTCGACGCCAAAGTATCTACTCGTTACGCTAAATATTTGAGGCAACGGTGAAAGAACGGAATTGAATATTAAATGAAATAATTTATGCCATATTTATCATTTTGCAAATGAACAGTCTCACCTTAATGAAAACGTTGCGACTTTTTTTTGCTTCAAAGCTTTGTAGGGTTTTGTTTTTGAATTACAATATTACCAAAGAAAGTTTTCGTTTTCTAAATGTTAAAAACCTGCAAACCCATCAATTTTACAATATCTAGTAGAATATGAAGCCGTTAAAAGCCATCATAATAGTTCTGCTCGGCCTATTGTTACAAAGCAACCATAGTTTTTTTTGGTGTTTAGTATTTTCCTCAAACTACTGAATGCAAATTACAATTACTTTCGAAATGCATTAGGACTGACCGTGTGGAGTATGGTTCAGTCTCGTTCTTGATCTCTGATGTTTTTCTCTCAATTAGGTATATCAAAAGGGTGAGAGGCTTCCGGTTAAGCTGTGACCACATTAGCGGTCCGAGATCGGCATAAATCACCTGGGATCACGCGGGCTATCAGTGACACGGGCCCGCATCACAGCATGATACATTACATATGTCCTCGAGATAATCTCTATAAGCATTATACTTTAAAATTGGAAAAACATCAAGATGGATGATTCGAGATTTAAGTGTCTTGTGTTAGAATTAATTAGAAATTCGGGTATTGTTTACGAATAGTGGTTAGAATACAGATTAAAAAATAAATAAAACTGCGGACAGGTTCAAAGGTGACAAGGGGGAGCGGGGAGCTTCGTTAAGGTTTAATTAAATCGTCCTTGGCGGCCTCTTGCGCTTTAATTCCACCGTTATTAACGCTGTTAAAAAGTGAGTAGCCTGAACATAAAAGCCATGAAGCAGCTTTAGACAATTTTCTTTAACCAATATGGATTCATTTAGTATGTTTTTCCAGAGAGTTATTTGTACGCTCTGTTCCGATTCTATAATGCCCTCAGATATTTTTGACAGTTCAAATCATCATTACTTATTATCGATGCAGCAGAGCAACGATATAAACTACTGAACAAAGGAGTCAAGAGTTCAACATTGAACGGTCTTAGGCCGCATACACCCAAAAACTTTTATGCATGTAATTTCACTAATTATTAACTTAGCTTTTCACCTAACTATAAATTTATGAACAAACATAATAATTCTGTTAGATCCAATCATTATATAACAACAATCTTATCATTATAAGTCCCTAGCGAACCCGGCAAACGTTGTTTTGCCATATTTACTGTATTAAAAAGAATACATGAAAATTTATCGTACTACAATTATTATATTCGATAGCCGACCCGGCGGACGTTGTCCCGTCTTCAATGAATATTTAATTCGAATTGGTATCATTAATAAAAATAAAATAACAAGAACGTAGTGTTTATTATTCTAGTAAATTAAACTTTTTATATTAGGCGTGCGTGATGGCGCTCTGAACTAACCGTGATGAACAAACACTTTTTAAAAAACTCACTGTACATTACAATAAAATTTTCCGATTGAATTGACTGTGAAATGTGCACTGAGAAATGGTAATTAATTATTTTATCAATATAATTCCGACCCATGCCTCTGTTTTAAACGATGTTGTCAAACGACTGACATTTATGTCGATCTGAAATGTTGTCAAAAGCGGTAAGGTTACATTAGAAAAGTTAATATGGTCGTTATGTTTTCTTCAATTTTCTAATTTTCCGCGCATCTTTCTTATTTTTTTCTTTCATAAGAACCTTCTCCTGACAATAATAAACACAACAAAAAAAGAATTAGCGAAATCGGTCGAGCCGTCCATGCGTGATGCCGTGACCAAGGGAAATAGGGATTCATTTTTATATATATAGATCTTATAATTGTTACTAGCGCCTATTTGCATAGCACACACTACCTTGTCGTAGCAAGTTTGTTATAAATAACAACAATACTTACTCCATCTATTCGTTGTGCTCGTAGAGCAGGCGAGTGGTCTCGGGGTTTCCGCAGAGAAACACTCGCGATAAGACAGCACTCACCTCTGTGTAGAGACCTTCTCCCCACCGCACCCCGTGTCCTACCCTAATCTGCAAACCATTTTAATTTTAATATTACCACCCTTAAGTGTTGTTCCTAAAGACGTCTCGTCCAAGTACTAATTTGCTCCAACTTGAAACGATTGAGCCATTTGTAGGTATGTCTGTGTGAAAGCTACGTAATTGTTTATGTAATCGAATTAAAACAAGTAGGAATTATTTTTTTTGTGTATCTAAACGATTACTCTTATATGACTAGAAACACATTAATAGGTCTTTAGAAAATTCGTCTCTCTGGAAAATATTATATGTATATAATTGTTTATCATAAGATAATATTTACTATTGTAGTGGTCGCCTACCGATCGAAGCTCGATCGTTATTCTATATTTTGTTTTCTCTCATAATAATAATTGCATCGAACTTTTTTAATTTGAAATGAAATAAAATGAAATATTTATTCAAATAGGCCTTCACAGGCACTTATGAATGGTCAGACTCTATCACCGATCACCGTAGCACCGGAAGAGCCGGCAATAAACTCAGCAATTACTCTTTTCAAAATAAGATTTTGTACATAAAGATGTGTCCTGCTGGAGCGATGGATTTTGTTCTATTTCGTCAGCTGCGAGTACAAATACGTAATTATGTGTTTGACATTGGCAGTTTGAACGTTATAAATGGGTGGGTGAGTCAAACGAATGTGTGTAATGTAGTACACACAAGTAGACAGAGATTCTGAGACCCACATGCCGAAGATATGGGTGACATGAGGATGAGCATTGACGGCGTCTCAACACGACGTTCCCAAACAAAGCAAAGTAATAATTTCTAATAAACATCAAATATATTTTCGCGACCAAGGAACCGAATTGAGAGCTAGCAAAGTTTAATAATTATATTAAAAGCTTACATTACAATACAGAGTAGCTTACTTCTTCTTCATCTTTATAAGGTGCCTATTAAAACATTTATTGTTATTACCATTAACCTGGAAGAATTATCCCACATTGATAGGCATATTATTGTGTATATATTACCGGTCACAACCGGTTACAAACCGTCCGTTTTCAAAAATATTTTTAAAGTGTTCCATTATATTTCACCACTTTGTACATTATGAGATTTTGTTGTGCGTACGTGACAAACAGGCAATAAAGTTAAATCAGAGAGCCAACAACTCCGTCGCTTTGTTTATTCCAGTTTCAGGCTACTATTGATTTTACACTTGGGCCTTATATTTACTATAATAATATTATATAATACTTTTATACCTATTACTCAGCTGCGATTGGTAATAGTGGGAGTTGACAAGGGCACCGCTCCAGCACCCTTCATCCTGAATTATCTAACTAAATATAAAATGGAATTGCTGTCCGTTAGTCTCGCTAAAACTCAAGAACGGGTTGACCGATTAGAATTGTTTTTGTTACTTTTCATTATAATATACATTAACATAATGAATCCTAATCGCCTTCCAACTTCAATTCATGAAGATAAAATTATACTGGCAATATCTTATTCAGTTTAAATTTCGTTGGGTTATTTCATTAATCTAGTTTACAATTGAAAAGAATTCAAAAACTTTACATAAAATATAAATACAGTTAATAATTTTGAAGTATTCTAATAATCTTTGTGTTTTAATATGTTGTAGTTAAGTATCTCCCACAGAATTTTTGACTTCGCTGGAATTGCCTAAACTACCACTTCACAATTTGCTATTAAAAGTACCTAGATTCAGTTACAATCATGTTGCGTAACATCAATCACCCTCAACTACGTAATGGATAAAGACTATCTGTATAAAAAAGTTATGAATAACGTCATCGTGGCAACGATTATCAAGTGAAAATACAAGGGAGAATGTTTTAATTTCGTGATTCTCCGCGTGTTCGCTCGTCGGAAAGCAAAACAAAACACAGAATTTATCAGAAAGCTTTAAATTAATTTACTGTATTTATATTTCATGTAAATAAAAGGCATTGAATTCATTTGAATTGGAAGCAAGATTAATTTAATAACCTAACGAAATTGGAACCGTCTAAGATATAGCCAGTATTATTTATCTCCATGAAATTAATTTGGAAGATTCATTAGGATTAGTTATAGCGAAAGAAAAGTTACAAAAAACAATTCTATTCGGTCAAGCCGTTCTTGAATTTTTAACCGACTTCAAAAAAGGAGGAGGTTCTCAATTCGTCTGTATTTTTTATTTTTTCTTTTTATGTTTGTTACCTCATAACTTTCGACTGTGCGAAGCGATTTTAATGATTCTTTATTTATTTGAAAGCTGGAGCTTCCCGAATGGTCCAGTTCTGACAATGGCATCCATGAGAAAACCATATAAGTCTAAAATTTGCATTAAGTATGTGTGCAATAAATGAACGAGTAACTCAATATCATGCCACCGATTTCGATTTATAAAAGGGTAGACTTCACAGATGGTCCCATGATCATTACAACAAGACCTGATGATGGAATCCTGAGCATTGACGCACTGAAAATAAAAAAAATATTGCTTTATTAGACTACTTAAAAGTCAATCAAATTATTACGATAATATAACGTAGTTACAATTATTGTTATTTTTGGAGGCGGTGTCAGCCAAGGAAACACTACAATATACCAAGCACGCCATATAATAATACGAGAATACTTTAATAATTAAAGACATTTAACAGCTCCCCTCCCGCCGCGGCCCCGCTCTCGCCTCTCGCCTGGTAAAGTGGCGCGTGCGACACAACCACATCTCGCCTATAAGTATGTATGTAGATACAAGCCTATGTTGGGTGAACATGTACATTGCTGTAACCACATTATATTATCGTAATAATTTGATTGACTTTTAAGAAGTCTAATAATGCAATTATTTTTTTTCTTATCAGTGCGTATTATAGCGAGACTAACGAACAGCAATTCATTTTAATATTTAGATGCATACATTGTAGGTGATACGAAGTTCACCGGGTCATCTAGCTGTTCTCCGGTGTCTCCCGCTACATTGTCGTCGGATAAAAAATATTGAAAATGGAACGAATTTAAGTATAATTTGATACAATGATCATGTTCCGTTACTTTTCATGCCAAGGTAAGATCTGTCGAGGAACCCAGATAAAACCGTGGGGTGGAAGCTAGTAATAAACATATAGTAGGTATATATAGTACATAGTAATAAACAATTTAATGCAATACTTTGGGGTATGTCTGATAGGTACCACCTTTCCCGGAAAGTTTCATAATTTTTCTGTATTAACCTTTTCGCAGGCAATACTAATTACACCTCCGATTTTGATTTTATTTATTCAAAGCATTGTAAAATAACATTTTTAAACTATACTAATCAATTATATAATATGGGCTACGGCAATATCTCTGCCAATGCCCGTTTGTGACTTCTTATTTGGCAAAGTAATTGCCAATGCCGAGTTTGAATTACATATTATAATATGATTACAAACTCAGATCATAAACTAGGTATATCGTTTTAAATATTTAAAAGGGATCTAAAAGTGGTTTGGCAATTATTTTGCCAATGCTCGCCAAAGGTCAACTTACTATGGTGACACGCACATTTTTCCTAATGACCAGAGTAATTTTTGCAAATAAGTAAGCAATAATTCCTGCGTGACTTTCTGTTACATTAAGCGATACATACTCAGAGCAATACACAATGAGAAACAATTGCATAAGTACCGTATCGATGAATGTACGTATAACTTGATGATACAATGGTAAATGTCGGACGGTGATGACAGCAGCTGCAGGTGCGAGGGTGCCGACCGCAACGCCTAAAATTGCACCCGACACAGCCGCGCCTCATACCCTGACGTTTGTTATTAAAATCTGTCTGCAGCATTTAGTTGCTATGATACAAACCTAGCTAGGCAAATTAGCAAGTAGGTAGGTAAGGCAAATAGGTGGATGAGCTAGATTATGTCAAAGAATATAGACATAGCAAATGTTATGTTACTAGGGAATAAGTCTAGTATTGACCACCATCTATTTCCCTGAAATAAATATTATGTCGGTATACCAAATGATATATTATAATATAAGCACGTCATTCACCAACGTCAAGTTAATCAGATCAGCAGAAGCATGAACATCTATCGTAAGCGTATCGCCATCGTATCGATGCGCCAAAAGCTGGTTTGTATGGTAAATTGAATATCGCGCATACCGTGACGTTGCATGATGTTCAATATCCCATTGCATTGGATTTTCGCGCACTCGATACGATAACGATATGTTTGCGATAGATGTTCGTGCTCGGCACACAGCTATAAAACGATTAGATAACAACACATTTTTCTTCTCCTTCTTAGTTCTAAGTATGACTATTATACTTACTCTAAGCCATATCGTTTATCAATTTATATCATTCATTCATATTTATACATCTATATATGTATCCTAATAATATAATTATAACTAAGCTAGATCGAATATGCCCTGGAAAACATAAAGGCTATTTTTTTTCTCGGGAAAATGTATCATCCCTCGGGAACGTGGGTGAAACCGCGCAGGGCAGCTAATATAGATATATAAATATGCCATTAGGCGTTTACCCCTCCCTTCGTTAATTTCATAAGGTTGATATGTTTGAAGTTATAGGTAATGTCAAGCTAACAAAATCAAGTTACAAATTCAATGGGAAATGTTTTATTAAAACTTGCCACAGGCTTTCTGAGACAATTTAAAAAGTTTTTACTAGCCTGATGCACATCAGCTTATAAATGATATTTTATAAAACTTAAAATGACTCCATTTTATGATATTAAATCAAAAACACAAAGTAACTCACTTACCAAGTTCCCGCCAAAAGACGTTCGGTATTGACTTTTTCTGCAGCGATTAATAACCAGGGGATAATCGTTATAAAATGACAAAACTAAACGTAATAAAAATATTAAAACGATTAGCAAATTGAATTCAAAATATTTGTTTGTTAAATTGTTTGTTGAAATGTCCTTCAAAAAACACTAAGTAAAAATAATATATTTTTTTTACGTCTTTGTTTTATAATGAATGCAGCCAAATCCTTTAATTTTTCCAGTGTCAAGTCATATTAACTTTAAGAGATATCTAAATGCAGAGTATGTTCGAGGAAGTACTACCATACCACCATTCCATACTACCACCATACTATGCACCATAACCATTTCCGGCGTCATGCATACAGATCCACTACAGAGTGCTTATACCTATTACTTTATTAGAAAAGTAAGAGGGCCGGTAATATTACAGGCACATTAGTCTTAACAACATTGCGTTTCAAGGTCGATAACGCATCGGCAATGCCCTTGGTGTTGCAAATGTGCTTAGCTGAATCCAAAACAGTAAATTGATTAATTTTGTGTTTTGCGACGATTGAATTGATTTAAGTTCGCGGTAATTATTGTGCTAGAGGTCGGAGTACTTTATTTGAAAATAAAAGACTGCAATACCCTAAAGGTACGTTTTGAACTGTCGAATTCTAGCAGGAATTTATTGATAGATTGAATCGAAATATAAATAATCAAAATTTTACTAACTGTGGAGGAATATATGTGTAAGTTGCCGCCAAAAGCTAATATTTTATAAAATTCACAATCACACAATGTTATTTAAGTTCCTGCTCTCGGTCGAGTCTTTAATAAATATTTTATCCATAGGTTTTGTAAGCAGGAAGGATGTTTTATCTGTGGGCTTTATTACAAACGTCAAATGAATAAAATAACCTGTGTGACCATTTGCGGCAGATTTCTGCTATTTAAGTAGATTTGGCACTCAAATCATCACTATGGTATAATATGTTAACATGCAATATGGTTTATACAGAGTGACTGGTGAGATACCTTCGATACTTATGCAGAGTACTCGGTACTCGATTCTCGTTAAAATGATATAATAAAATGAGGTGTTTAATTTTTGACCAAAATTTCTCTAAAAATAAGTGAAATGTGGATATTATACTCTCTAAACACGCCGCGGTGTTTGTTGTTTAAGTTGATCTAGTCACGTGCGGCACGCGCTTGTCCCCCCCCCCCCCACCTCCGCCCTCAACCCCACTACCTGTTGCATCACCGCACCGACTCATTAGTGTAAGCGCAAACGCCGACAGGTTCACATATTCGTGTTCCCACTTCCTGCATCCGTGCCCCGCGATCGTAGATATTTACGCGCCGTGTGAGTGTGTGTGTGTGTGACCTGTGACCCGTGACCCGTGATAAGTATCTAGGCTAGGTAGTTAAGTATGGCTCATCAATACACAAACGCAGAGTACCTGGACATGGTTCGTGCGTACTCGCGTGACAATGATAGTTTGCAATTGGTGATCCGTTCGTTTTAAATCGCTGCGTAAACGTGCCGAATGATACATCACACGAGGCGGTACACATTTTGAACAACTTTAAGACTAGTGTAAATATGTAAATACGTAGGTAGGTAGGTAGTTTAATTAAATTCAATCGTTGTACATAGGTATGATTCCATTTTTTAAATACGCCGATTTACCAAGGTTCTTGAACTTTTCAGTGGCTCTGTAGATTTAACCTTGTCTCAAATTCTATTGTCTACATTCTACACTTTATTTAGTCAACAAATTAATGATTACCTAGGTATTTTTGCCTGTGCTAAGCCAGGATTAAAGTATGAAGGGAAAACGGATCATGTTCATGGGGATCATACATGGGGAGAGGTCTTGATGTAGGTAGGCAACAGCTGTACAGTGTATGTAATATGTATTCTGTGTTGATAGCGCGCTGCGCGTATCCAAGAATTGCGCAGGTAAATACGGGACTCTCGGTGTACTGTTTACTAAGTTTACTAAGAAGTAATTTAATATTTATTTTTAATCTTATTTTTTTTCATCATATATGATTGCCAACTATCATGTCGTCAAATATTTAAGGTGTCTCACCAGTCACCCTGTATATTTCGAAAACCAACATTTAAACAATTGATTATACAAACTTATCAAATGGCAATTTTATTATAGTTTTTCCTAGATTAACTAATATAAAGTAATGAATTAGAGTGAAACATCAGTATGTTTATGTGAGGATGGTTGTGATCAATCCTAGGAGAATTTTTAAAACGTGGCAGGTATTGACTTATTTGGGAGAATTCATCAAAATGTTGAAGTTACAATTAATAGCTTTGTTATTTGCAACAACAAAAATTAATATCACTGGCTTCAAATTTTGTCAAAGACTTTGTTGGAATTTGGTCGAAGTAGCATAAATTGTAAATATTGCAATATAAGGTGTGTAAAAATGCGAGCTGCAAATGGTTCACAAAAATATTTTATCCACCAAGCAAGGAATCGATAAAAACATGACCTTATAGTTTGTCCAATATTAGAAACCCCTTTCGACCTAAAGGCCTTTTTTTACCCGTTTGCTTTGTGAGACCAAACAAAAGTTCGAAATAGCTCAAAGGATTAGCAAGCTGAAGTGGCAGTGGGCTGGTCACATCTGCCGTAGAACCGATAACCGTTGGGGTAGACGTGTTCTAGAGTAGAGACCACGGCTCGGTAAACGTAGTGTAGGGCGCCCCTCCAGCTAGATGGAGCGATGATATACGCAAGCTGGCTGGCAGCGGTTGGAAATAAAGAGCTGAAGATTGAGGTCAGTGACGTGCCATAGGTGAGGCCTATGTCCAGCAGTGGACGAAGTTAGGCTGATGATGATGATGATGATTTGTGAGAAGATTAATTCACAGCATCATACAATACACGTCATTAGATCAACCTTATATCAAAAGCGTTAATGCAATATTGACGTTTTAATTTCTCAAAAGGGGGCTTATACATTGGACGAACTATAAAATCAATGAAGAAATAAAACAAGGAAAGAAATTTCGTTTTATAAATGAATTTAATTAAATTAGTGTTGCCTTAAACATTGGATGTCAATTTCTCTTGTTGTTTTTTCACTTTAACTTATTGTTTTTCGCATTGCATGTTAATGTAAGAAATAATTACAAGTTTTTAATTGTCATCCTAAAATTTTAATAACTATTCGCTTATTCTGGATTTGACGTTACTAACTTTCTAGCCAAAATAGAACAGAATTAGCAATTTGGTGATGGTCACACTGAATATTACCTGTCATTCTGTCAACGCTGTCAAAATTGCATGGTTGTGTGTGGTTGATGTAATAGTTTTCAAAGTGGTGGTGATCTATCGATCCTGTATTCCCGAATCTTCAGTGCGTAGAGGATATTGCAATATGGCTGTAAATTATGCGGAATGTCCATGTAAACGTATTCATTTCTACCGGATACGTGGTCGGCTGTATTAGATGTGTTAATAGTAAAACATTTATTGCAACGACATGCTTTGCATAGGTCGCGAATAATCGTGAAATGGTTTTACCAGTTTTCCTCGCGCAGTTTCTCGTTCAGTAAAAGACGCGATCGATAAAAGTTTACTAAAATGGCTGGTGCCTCCCTGCCGGAGCGCGTAGCTCAGATTTATTATACATACGGATTATTTTGTTCATCTTATCCGATTGTTGCAATTACGTTCGTGGTGTCGGTTGTGTTGATATGCTGGTGAGTCAAATTTCAGGCACTTCACTCGATTATGGATGTTTAGCGCACATAGATTAATTTCAATTTTTTGTTACAGTTTTCCTTTATTGAATGTGCCTCTCCCTGGAAATATACCGACAGTGGTAAATGTGCCCCTTAATACCGAAAATGGCAAGCAAATATTACCAGAATGCATTGGTGCCAAATGTCCTTATAGTAAGTACTTTAAAAAAAATATTCTACAATTTAATCTGTATTAAATTACTTATTTATTAATTAATTATTTCTGAAATTATGTTTTTATTTAAAAATACCTCAATCATTTAAAAACCTTTCTTCTGATTTTAATTAGTGTCTATTTCATTTAAATTTATTAATTAAATAAGTGCTGTATTATTAGTGTGATAGCATTTAATATGATAACACATAAAAAAATATTACGGCCTAAACTTTTATGAATATAACTCATCATTATAATTTTTAATAGATCTATTAGTAAATTGCACATCTAAATAATTTAAAACAACAATCGATATTAAAACAATATACAATTTGTGCATGGGTTCACTTTAAAATCCTGAACATTTAAGGGCTTTTAAAGTATATCATCTAGATGTTTTACTGATTTTTTTTAAGACGGGATTGCAATTGACCAATTAATTTAACTGCTAACAAATATAAATCCCAAAATAATAGAAAAGAATCCACTAGGATTGGTTAACAATCGGTGAAGATATATCATAACCATCCAATAAGACCACATGTCAGACTAATATGATGTTATTTATGTACATTTGCAAACAGCAAATGCTTTATTTAATCAACAAGACTATGATTGTGTGGTTCACAGCACATTATTATTGTTATCAAAGCTTCATTTTCCCACTTAACAGTTTCTTATGGTTGTGGCTCCCTCATGGGTAAAAGCCTGGACATATATAATCTATATTAACATATATTTAAAGAAAATAGTGTATGTGTAATAATTTTAACAAGTATGATAGGAACTATATCACTACTTGTTCTCAGAACATAATAAATATTTTTTGAGGTTTTAAATGTTGAATGTGAATTTTAATAATGTTAGACTCCTAAAATCAAATACATAGCACCTAATAATAATCACATATATGCCATTTAAAGAAGAGGGAAGGGTTAGACAACTAGGCCCTCAAAATGATTGTACATATGTATAATATGTCAAATATTTATCTGTTATCATATTACTAATTAGTATGTTTATATATTGATAATATATTAACTCATTATATTAGGGAAATCAATAATTTCTAGTATTTGATTAGATCATGACTCAATTAATAACCCATACAAGTTTATATGTGGCATTAATATGGTGAAGGCTTTAGTACAAGCATTTGAACAACACAGAGAAGGTGCCTTACCTAGAGTGCAGTTACAGTGTAAACTCTTTATAACGAAACTCAAGGGACTCAGCATTTTTTGTCGTTATAGAGAGTTATCGTTATATGGAGTGAACAAAAAAAAACAAAACTAAGTGAACAAACCAACCAACTTGGGCTCACTTCAACGTTATAGGGAGTTTATCGTTATAAAGGATAACGTTATAAAGAGTTTACACTGTATTACCAAACATATTTTTGTTCTATATCAATTCACTATTCATTTATAACATTATAATGTTAATATGCCATTACCTTACTAAATTTCTTGCCGGTTCTTGTCAGTTGAAGGCTGACTTCTGAACTGAAAGTAACTTGAGTAATTTGACCTATGTTAGTTTACTTTGCAAGCCTAAAGTGAAATAGTGGTTTAAATTTAAGTTCTATTCACTACACAATAAGCAATGGGTTGGCTAAGGCTTGTGTTAAATAGAATGTATTGCAATACTGTGACTTTACTGTTGAACTTGTACTTTATTGAAGTGTATAACATCATCATATGACCCCAGTGTTGTCGACTACTGAACAAAGGGCTACCTTCATAAATATTGTACATGTTGTTTGCTTTTTATGTAATATTTTTTGACAAGACACTATTTCTATGTCCAGTTAACTTATACTACAGCAAAGATAATATAGTAGTGCCATCTAAATACCATCAATAACATTTTGAATATTTTTTTTCAGATACAACATCGCAATTGGATATCATACTTAATGAAACAGAAAAGTTGCCATACATTTGGGCTAAAGACAAACCCATATTTTACGTGCATCAGATAATTATGAAAATAGGTAACTATGCGCCAAGTAACATTATTCATTATAAATAGTTGACTTAAAAAAGAAAAGTATCTTAACTACAGTGCACAATACAAATAAATATCACTGCAAATGGCAATCATTTCAAAAATCATTCACCATTTCGAAGGTACATTATTCCAGTTGGACATAGGCTGTTTTATAATCCCAATGTATCTTACATTAAATCCCTCAGGAACACTGGTGAAACTGCAGCACTTAAAACCAGTATTATATATTTAAAACACAGAATAATTGTTGATGTTGTTTACTTCCCCAAAGGTCAGGTTCAGCCACACCTACAGCCTTGTCTTAAACTTAATTTTCCTGTCTGACATCATAAAATATATTCTAATATAATAAAGTTGAAGATTTGTTTCTCTGAACATGCTAATCTCTTGAACTACCAGTTAGAATTGAAAACATATTTTTTGCATTTGATAGTCCAATTCTCGAGGAAGATTGGCTCTATTAAACATCACGTTACGACCCTAAGAAGCTCAGCAAAAAGATCAAAAGACAGCAATATAGGAATAAGGATAATAACCTAGACTACAGAAAATGCCAGACTCTAGATATTTCTCTATGATTTAGGTTTTCATTAGTATGCACTATAACTTGAAACTGAAATGACTTAATAAATATATCATATATAATATTTTTTATTTACAGGGATATCACCTTGGAACAAGAACCTTAAAATGTGGGATGCATTCAGAGCTCCACTGCAAGAGGTGTTCAGGCTATTGGAAACTATAAGAAACCATGAGGATTCAGAAATGTAAGTGTGCTGTGTGTTGTCTGATTCTATCATAACTTATTTACTATTAATTCATATGATATAAAGGAGAAAAGCCAATTTATTAATATACTAGTTTCAGTTACGACAAAAGTGGCCTCCCTCTGCCCTGTCCACTTTCCCCAAGAATGAAATCAAGTTGAATAGTTCCTCAGTCACACTGTAAATAATGTTAATTAATAAGTATGATTATTTAAAATTTTAATGAAAATTTACCCTTATCTACAGTATTTCTTCTCCATCTAGAGTCAACAGTTTCTCAATCTATGTTTATTGAATAACATATTAGGGACAGTGCTAAAGATTAATAATAATTATATTTAATAGCTGTTCTCGGTCTGTGTTGCATTGCGACCTTTTTTGGGTGTTACCCACTAAACTTTATCGGATTAATAGTATTAGATGGCATGGGGTACAAATACACACATTCCTTTATATTTATAAAGATCTATCTAATCTCTCTAAGCACAGTATGATTTTGGAATTTATAGATCATAAATTGTAAATAATATCTTAAACAATGCTGCCAAGCAATCTTCTAGCAATGCGATTTTTGTATTATTAAGGCTGCTCTAATAAAATGCTAATGCCAATTTCTTAATTGCTAAGCTATTATGGTATTTATAATTATGGTAATACGATGAATAATTACGGTTAACGTAAAGGATAAATATTTATTATGGACTTTTGGTTATCAAAACCATAAATCAAATAGTAATGTATTGTTTGTATTATTTTATAGAATTCTATAAAAAAATGTAATGATTTAACTTATGTATTATGCTATGAAAGCGAAAGGCTCAGAGTTAGGTTCATAGGTATCATTCAATATTTTTATTGACATACTTTTAGTCTTCAAAAACAACAAACGAACAGCAATGTATTGTTTGTATTATTACATCTATCTTTTTTCGAATATCTACTGAAAGGGACAGGGCAAGGGGTAATACAAAACTAATATGGCTTTCTCGCTACAGCGCCGTATGACTGGTTAAAATAGGTCTTACATGAATTAATAAAATTCCTAAAAATAGCTAAGCACGCCAACGCGCAATGCGATATTTGTATTACTGAAAAAAACTATTTCTAAGTAAACGACAATTTCTTTACAGTATTATGATGGTGTCTAGGTTTTTGAAAAAAAAAGCAAATTAAATATATAGTCATATTCCAAAAAACTGTCAATCCCTCCAAAATACATATTACAATCTTCTCTTTGACAATAAATCTTATAGACCATTCCAGGCATTTTGACTCAGTATTCACAGAACCATAGACTTTCCGTTGATAAAAGTTAGAGGCTATATATACTGTGGCTTAAATACATTAAATTTAAAACAATATGGATCACACGACAAAAATAAAATTCGCTATTACAGTAAAAGCACTCTACTGCATCACTGCTACCAGATAGGTGGAATCAACCGTAAAGACAGTAAAGTGAACAAGGAGAGGTTGCTTCCGGAATATAGCTGTCTTCTTCTATCGCCTGCTAATTTATGGCAGCAGAACCTACAGTCGTTCTCCCTCGACGCCAATATTATTAACACAGTCTACAATAATCAGGTCAGTTTTGCTCTATTTGATATACATGCCCTATTTTTATCATTAATTAGGTGACCTTGATTAATATTGTTATCAATTAACTTACTGTACTAACCCTACGTATATGGATATTCATATGGAAAGTTGTAACTTATTACGTATGGACAGTACGTACATATTGACCTACATTTCGTTTGTAAATATAGTCGTGTTAATTTCACAATTTATAACTCAAGAACGGTTACACAGTTTTCAATGATCTTTGTTATGTTTGATTGTCTCCGTCCCGAATAGCAGACTAAGTAATGGAAAATAATAAAAAAATCATTTTTCCTCATTAACTCTATTTCTGAGGACGGAACCTGCAATCTTCGGGAACGCGGGTGAAACTGCGGGGCATAGCTAGTTAATATAATAGCCTAATTAAGGTTATAGTAATATAACATTAGAAACTATCTGATTTTACAGAAAGGTAAAGCGTCGATCGCAGAAATGGCATTTGGTATGCAACTACGTGATACCGGCATTAAACGATACCCATTGAGATGTCGCCCGAGAGTCCTACAGTACGCCATCACAATCTTCTACGAATACCCTGAGCAGAGGTAATTGCCAAACCTATAATACCTACATCGAAAACTCACGTTATATTTATCTTTCAGTAACGTAACCTTATCTATTTCACACTGTTATCGCCGCTGGTCGAACGGTATAATGCTTAGCTTAGATACCGGAGGTCTTGGGTTCGATTCTCAGGTCGTGCAAGGTACAATAGATGTTTCTTTGTCATAAATTATTAACTGTAGCTGGGTTTGGCAATTGAAAAGCACGAGCAACATACTACTGCCCAACAGATGTCACGTTGGGACTTCCCTCAGAGAAAAGTTTAAAAAAATATGCTCACAGTAGCATCGTAGTATATTTATACAAACATAGTATTTGTCGATCAGAATATTAATCTATATGTAAACAAGAGTGATATACACTCTATCCAGACTAGAATTCCGCATAAACTTGTAAACAAAAAGTGCAAGGCTTAACTTTAGAACTTAGTGCACGCGTCTATAGCTTCAATAAAAGCTCCAGCAGGGCACATCTTTATGTACAAAATCTTATTTTGAAAAGAGTAATTGCTGAGTTTATTGCTGGCTCGTCGGGTCGTACACTAATCCCTACCGAGCTATCCCTACCGGTAGGGATAGGTGCACTACCCATTACCGAGTGGTTCACTTATCCCTACTGAGCTATCCCTACTGGTAGGGATAAGTGGATGTTAACAGGTACATGAGACTTAGCAAGATCGCGTATTATTTTCTTAAATATAAATAAGTATCAATACATAAAATATTTAGATTTTTTTACAATTTTGTTTTTGTTACAAATCTTTAATCTATTTATAAAACCAACAGCTATATTACAGAACATGTTTACAATAAAAAAAAAATACAACTCATCATAAGCCAATTAAAGGTTTTCCTAGATTAATTAAATGAATTAAAAATATGGTTTTTTTTCTTATACATTTACAACGCTAGGGGCATCACAAACGCGTTGCCGACCCTGAGACGTAAAGTTGTTAAGTCTCATGTGCCTGTAAACTTGCACTTATCCCTACCAGCAGGGATAGCAGGGATAGCTCGATAGTGATAAGTGTACCACCCGGCTCATCTCAGTAAAAGCAGCCTTCCGAACCGGTGTTCCCAGTACTGGAATGGTCTTAAAGATATTAATCGAATTAAAATTCTCTGTTTCAGATTTATTCAATCTCTGACAAAAAAGTTGAAAGAAATGTATCCATTATATCAGAACTCACCGCAAGCGACTGTCAATGAATTCACGTTGATATATTACCCAGGTCAATTCAACTATCGTGAGCTGGTGCCTCTAATGATCACTTTTGTTGGGATCTTCCTGTATGTTTATTTTTCGGTGCGAAAGATAGAATTCATAAAATCAAAACTAAGCTTGGCGGCTTGTGCAGTTCTCACGATCGCGGGAAGTCTGTCCATGTCGATGGGCATTTGTTTCTATTTCGGCTTCTCCCTCAGCCTCCAGGGGAAGATCTTTCCGTATCTGGTGATCATAATGGGACTCGAGAACGTGTTGGTGCTCACCAAGAGTGTGACGTCCACAGATTCCAGGCTAGATGTTAAAATTCGACTCGCTCAAGGGCTCAGTAAGGAAGGCTGGTCCATAACTAAAAACTTTCTCACCGAAATTACCATATTTACCGTGAGCTTCTTCACGTTCGTCCCGTTCATACAGGAGTTCTCAATATTCATGATAGTGAGCCTGATATCCGACTACTTCATACAGATGGTGTTCTTTGCTACGATACTAGGCATCGACGTGCGGCATATGGAGTACTTACAAGACAAACACAACAAATTGCATCTGAAAGAATATTTTAACGCTAATTACGCTTTGCACTGGCGGATCAATAAGTTTTACAATGAGGAGCAAAATTTATCACCGCACAGAATGACGAAGTCTAAGTCCCATCCGAGGTTGAACGGTTTGGCCAACAGTCCGACAGATGTGGTGGCCAACAGGAACACGAGTCCCGGTAACCCGGATAATAGGGTGCCTAAACGTATACGATTGGTAAACCTGTGGGCCAGGACACGCCTCTTTCAACGCGCCTTCATGTTATGGATGCTTGTCTGGATATCGATAATTGTGTATAACTCTGGCGTTGTAGAATACTTCGTAAATAATCCTGAAAAATCGGAGGGTCATGTAGGTACCAATAAGAGGCACGAAAAAAGCGAATCCAAAGAGTCAACGTATTCATTTTACAATGACGGTAACGATACCCAGCTGGTGTTCCCGCCGCTACTGGATATGTCGCAGGCTGAGAAAACGGTCGTAGATACAAACGAAACAATTATGTTCAAACATTCCCCTCACTCACGACCTTGGTCCAGGTAACTACAACCCTCTCAATTATAATACTCTTAAAGTCTTTGTTAGCTATTGTTAACACTAAACATACCATAACCGGGTCAAATGACCCATTTTGAACTTTGCATTGAAAATGCACGTATCATCTTATTCCTTTTTGCACATTTGACTTCATGACTTTTTCTTACTAATTAATTTACAGTTATACTATTTATTTCCCTTCCTAGCAACCATATTTCATACATACAAGCAGGAAATATAAAGTCCCAATTGACCCGCTATGGTAGAAATAGGTACCTAGTAAGTGTTGATATGATTAGTGTTAATATTAGCTGTCTCCCTCGGTTTCACCAGCGTCGCCTATGTATTAGCCTAGCTATTCCAGACTGTAATTTATCTCGATGCCAATTTCATCCTGCCAATGCCTTCACAATGCCATCCAGATCCGTTCGTAGCGTAATTGAATATCGAACATCCGTCCATCCATACATATTATTAATATGTCATATTTTATTTAGAAAACTCAATTTCAACTGCAATAATGTGAACCTCAATCACAATGAATTTTTTTATACAAACTTTTATATTAGTTATGATTTCTGGGTGGATTTTAGTAGACCGTTCTTATTGGCGAAACGTTGTTTATAGTACCTAGTTAATATTAGTTAGTATACTCGTATATAATTAATAATATATCAGTTATCTGATTTCCATAGTACAAGCTCTGCTTAGTTTGGGATCCGATAGCCGTGTGTTAAGCATAACCCAGAATATTTATTATTACTATTATTATTGAAACTGCTTATTTTAAGGATGTCCCCAACGCACTGGTCAGCTATACTGGCACATTACAATGAGTCGCTGGCGGGCCGCTACGCAGTTATATTGCCGCCGACGTTGCTGAGCCATCGGCTGAGTCCCGAGCTGGCAGTCGGAGTGCGCAATCCGGACGAGAGGGACCCAACGCCGCTCCGTTGGCAAGCTTTAGCCGCAGCTTTGGATCCCTTGGATATATTACCTGGTGAGATTTATGACTCTAACCTTATAGCAATGTGTGCTGCATTGCACTTCGAAGCATACCTATAGATGACCATTTGACCATCCTGCTAATATTATAAACGTGAAAGTTTGTGATCTGTATGGATGTTTGTTACACCCATAAACTGCCGAATGAAACGTTAAATCCTAACGTGGCACATAGATAGAGCATGCTCTGGATTAACATATTGGCGTATTTTTATCACGAGGAAATGTAACATCCAGCACGTTGGTAGAGTACTTTCCTTGCACTTCCTGACTTTAATCGCCAAATACTAATCAATGCCGGATTAAGCAAGCGCGGGGCCCGTAGCAAATTCTGTCGGAGGGCCGTTGGTCTGCTATGGGTTCTTAAGTATAAAGTACTAAAAAAGCAATCGGTGGCCTTAGACACGCGGGGCCGCCTTTTGCGCGGGGCCCGTAGCAATTGCCACTCTTGCTTCGTGGTTAATCCGACACTGGTACTAATTGGTATGTTCCGGCAGCTGCACGCGACGGCCAATTCATTTAAGACTTCTCGTACTCATGATCACTTACTGTGGCGAGATTGTTGTCAAACACAAGTCTATCCATGTTTATTACTTAATACATTATTGAGTAGAATTTTACTTTGCCTTGTTTACAACCTATGTTAGATAAATGAATATCATAGGACATTATTTTCACACGGCCATCTGATCTCAAAATAAAGAGCTTGTACTATAGAAACCAAATAACTGATATATTACATATACAATTTTTTTTTGTAAATACATACTTATATAGATGTTTACACCCAGACATGTTCATGCACATAAATGTTTATCCTGGGTGGGAATCAACCTGGAACTAGGCTACAATAAAAGTAGTGCAAGCTATCGAAACTAAACTTTCGTAAATACCACACCCGGTGATACCCAGTATCTGTATACGTTTTGTACTATGTTGTAGTCCTTGATAAATCTTTGATGATTTGTTTCCTTATAGTTGAATTCGTTTTATGTTTATTTCTAATTATGTGCAAATTTTATGTCTCATTGAGATAATGTGAGATGAAAATATTGGTCGGTGGATGTGTAACGCCGGGTAATGGGGAATGTTACATCTTCCTGGGATAAAAAATATCCTGTGTTTCAGGCTATAAACTATTATATGTATGTGGCAAGTTTCATCCGTTAACAGAGTAAGATTAACAAACATCTATACTTTCTCACAAACTTTAGCATTTTAATATTAAGTTGGATATATATGATATCTGTAATTTTCTTTTTGTTATTATAAAAAAATTACACACGCAAGCAAAGTAAATTGTAAAAAATATATTTTATAATATATAAATTTGATACAGAATCGTACGTGACAATGCAACTAAATTTTTTGTAAGTATCACACTAATATAAAAATAATTATCAGCTACATAAAATCCTTGATTAAAAATAATTATAAACGTCCATATCATCCATCACATAAAACTGTAAGTTGAAACCTTTTTGTCTACAGAATTCGACCTGATAGATGGAAAAAGTCAACCGCATCAATGGGGCAAGGGATCAGAACTGCCTATTCTGCCGACCACACCGATGGAAATACTACTGCTTGCCATTCTCTGTATTATAAGCGTGCTTGTCATCGCCTATATGATGGTGGTTCTGTACAGGTAAGGACAGAACTGAGGACACTAAATAAGTCTCTCTCTCTCTCTCCGATCTCTCCCTCTCTCTCCCCTCTCCTCTCTCCCCTCTCCTCTCTCCCCTCTCCTCTCTCCCCTCTCCTCTCTCCCCTATCCTCTCTCCCCTCTCACTCTCCTCTCGCCCCTCTCTCTCTCCTATCTCTCTCTCTCTCTCTCTCCCCTCTCTCCTCAATCTCTCCCCTCTCTCGATCTCTCTCTCTCTAATCTCCCTCATTCTCTCTACGGTGGACAGTTCACGCCAGATTTAGATCACCATAGTTAAATTGCCACTGTTCTATAATAATTGATTTATACAAATTCATTGCAAATCTAATGTTAACTGTTGCAGTTTTTGACATGAATCTGCAATTGTGTGTAATTTAACCCCTCTGGTCACAGTTATGTTATAGAAAACTATATCCTCTATATAGATAATGATACAGTAATTTTATCGTTCAGTACCCAAAGGGTGCAAACCTGATCCCTAGACTTCTAAAACTCCGTAGACTGGTAAAATTTTCACTGAGTACGTCACAAAATAAAACTGGATAAGAATTGTAATCCAACTGTTGTTACTAATCTTAAAATGATTGTTTTAAAATTGCATTTATTTTTCTACTCAAATTATTATCTTTTTAGTATGAGACAGTAAAATCTGGGAAGAATTCTTCTTTAACGGTGCCTCGCTTTTTTACTACCAACAAATTAAACATAACCTTCTAATAAAAGTGATTCACACCACACACTTTTCGCTTAGCAATATTTTGAAAGTTCTATTGCATGTTTTGCATCATTTGCATATGAACAATGCGGTGAAGTTGCAACATTACAACCCCATGTTTTTCAGGTGTGTTTGTTCTCGACACTACGCCGAGTGGCGCGCATCGTGGTATGTTCCTAAAGACCAAAAGAAAAGTATGTCTAATCAACCTTCCGTACAAGTAAGTATAAAAGTATGCTATTTAGTTTACAAACACATACATTTAGTAAAACATCTCACAACGGAAACTCAAACCTAAAGTAGTGTAAAGTAGACTGGAAAAAGTTGCAGGCCTACGTGTCGCAAGGACTAAATATAAATAAGTAATATACAAGCTCAACTGTACAAAAACATTAATACTGTTAAAATGATCTTTCGGTAAGTTTTTATTGGAAAATTGAAATAGCATTAGAGGCTATAAAATAAAAAGAATATAACAATATATCAAAGCCAATAAAATTACGTAAATAGTTACCAAATATAACGTACGTATACAAGTCGTCAGCACCGGCCATCTAGCACTTGCCGGTGAGCGAGATTGTCTTTTGGTGCCATTTAGTCGCCGGTTTTAAATCGCATAAATTGTATTTCATTTTGATTAAATAAATGATAATTATTAACTTTTAAAAAAAATCACTTTTATTGCAAATATCACATATTGAAGCGAAATCAAAAAGCTTTTATTATAACATTCGTGCCCCTTAACATCAGCAAAGTATCAACCACTATGAAATTAGGTATTTGGCACCCTTAGCCACGTGGCGCCTAGACCGCTCCTCTCTTTCAACCCCAGAGCCGGCCCGGCGAGCTGTCAAAACAAAACAAATATCCCAAACTAAGATGGTTTACTAGTAGCCACTACATGATCAGATCGGCTCGATGTTCAAATTATTGTATCATCATTGTAATCGCTTACATACTTGCAAAGTTTCAAATCGATAGAACAACAAGATATAGGTTAAAATCGATTTCCAAGATTTTATTTCATTGTTAGTTACAAGTGAAGTTTATAAAAGCCTTTAAATTAATTCTTACTGACCGATCATTTCTATTTCTTCTTTAAATTATAACTAACCTCCAAAATGGAAGGAAGAAGTATATTATTATAAATGGTAAATCATTATAATGATTGTATTTCAGTTGGTGATGGAAGCCGTCCCCTTGGTAGTGGCTGGTCACAGTCAGGAGGTTGAATGCCTGGTCAGTGATGGCGAGAAAATAGTCAGCTCGTGCCTTCAGGGCAACATCAAAGTGTGGGACTCCCAGAACGGGGAGCTAATCACCAGCATCGATCGCAGTTCGTAAGTATCGCTTTAATTAGTATTGCGCTTGTAAAAAAATATTAGAAAACAAGCTAAAACCTACATCTAATTTGTGGTGTTGTGATCATGATTGATAATTTGAGCTAGATACATGATGGCCGTGAGAGAAACGTATACTACAGTTACCGTGAACTAAGTCTTAATTACTAATGTTTCAGATACTTCAATCCGGAAAAGGAGGAGGCCAAAAAAGGAACGCTAGAAAAAGGTACTAGTATTCCTTGTAAATAATAAAAAAATAAAATATTGTATTAATTTTGAATTTATAATTAAATTGTATTTTCGTTTCTTTTGCAGTACTGGAATACTTCCAAGCTAAACCGAAAAATGAGGTAAACCATTATATATTTAACAAAAGCCATCAATAACTAAATGTTCGTTATTAACACTGTATTAACACTTATATAACATTCTTGTATAAAAATTAAGGAAGAATCAAATATGGCAGTCAGATCAAAATACAGTGTAAACTCTTTATAACGAAACTCAAGGGACTGAGCATTTTTTGTCGTTATATAGAGTTATCGTTATATGGAGTGAACAAAAAAAAACAAAACAAAGTGAACAAACCAACCAACTTGGGCTCACTTCAACGTTATAGGGAGTTTATCGTTATAAAGGATAACGTTATAAAGAGTTTACACTGTATCTTATATATATATATATATAAATGAATCCCTATTTCCCTTGGTCACGACATCACGCATAGACGGCTGGACCGATTTCGCTAATTCTTTTTTTGTTGTGTTTGTTGTATTGTCAGGAGATGGTTCTTATGAACGAAAAAATTAAGAAAGTTGCGCGGAAAATTAGAAATTTTTAGAAACCTTAACCACTTTACTTGCGCTTTTGACAATATAAACATGTATTATTGTCAGTCGTTTGACAGCTGGAGCGTTTGACAGAATGGGCGCTGCAAATATCGTTTAAAATTGAGGCATGGGTCGGAATTATATTGATAAAATAATTAATTTATAATTTCTTATTTCACATTTGACAGTCGATTCAATCGGAAGATTCGAATTTAATATTCATTGTTAAGACAGGACATCATCTGTCGGGTCAGCTAGTTATTTATAGTTCTGCACCACGTATGTTTCAATGAATACGTGACATTTTGCAATAGGGATGTGTCCTGACATGTCAAATCAGTAATTCTTTTTGAAATGTCAAAACGATCGACATTTATGGAGTTTTGAATGAAATAGCAAGTTGTGACGTCATAATTGTACAGCATAAAATAACTACTGAAAAATCACATTTATGATTTAATTTTGATAATATTTCATGTTTTCGTATATTTTTGGATGTTCAATACACTGGTTATTGTTTGAACATTTATCTTTAATACAGGACACATCCCAATTATTGTATGAAATACGTAGTCCTTGTACTATCGAGCCCGTTTTGAACTTGAGGAGCGCATATCTCATTAACTATTTACTAAAATAGAATCGTCGCCCACACTCTTGTATACACTCGATCAAATTTCCATTTCTCACTTATCTATATCGAGTATCAACCCAATTTATTTTTGTGATTTCACTTCACTAGATTTCATATAATGCCTACGGTCTCCAAGTAAAATGTTCTCATGTTTGCCATTTGACAATAGAACATTATAAAAACAACTTCAGTACGTTTTTTTGTTATTTAATATAATACCAATAAAATATTAATTACAGTATAAGCACACGCTACGAAAAGACCTGAGCATTCATCTGAAAGAGCTGAAATTCCTGGCCGTAAGACGTGAATCGAGGAAAGGCAAAGGGCTCTCAAAGATCCCTATAGCTGAAATATCCAAGTATGACTTCACTAGAAATTTCAGGTACGTGTAAAAAAAACATTTTATGAACACATAATTTATGTACATCTTTTCGTGATCATGTAACATTGATCTGTAAATTCAGTAAATAAATAAATTATTATTAATATTACTATCTTTCCCTTTGGATTTCTCCGCCCGAATACTGGTCCTTTTCGAAATGCTAAGAAAATATTTCGAAGACCTTAAAGATACGTTAATGTGTTTGTTATTTTGTTTATAATATTTGTTTTGCAATTTCAGAGACCTATACCGCTTCGATGTAACGAACGATCTTATAAATTGTTTCGATTTGGAAGGCGATACTAGTCATCTTAATGACCCAAATATATCAAATGAAGAAAGAGAACTGATGGACAACGGAAATAATGTAGATATATTCGCAGACACTACCGAGAACAGGTTAAGAAATAGGATTAACAATAAGTTTGTGTTAAAAGAGGAGTTGGTGTGTGGATTGAGGGATTCGCAATCTGAAATCAGGCGGGAGTCGAGTATGGACTGGAAGAATAAGGCGACCGAAGCATCTCCAGTATGGTGTATGGACTTTTGTAATGATCTCATTACATTGGGCTGTGCTGATGGCAGGGTTGAGTTCTGGGAAGCTGACTTTGGAAACCTTTTGGTTAATATTTTTATCTCATATTTTTGACATTATATAATTTTAACATAATTTGTATCTAGTTTTCGACGTTACTAAGGAATCCTGTTTTGTATAATAAGAAACCTATGTGCATGTGCATTGACATTATATCAAACTGTGTACCGATGCAAAGTAAATTCTCTCCGATAAGGTTTTAGTTGAGTTACCAATCAAACTTAAACATTAATAATATTAGCCTAGATGTTATAAATTACTAATTAGTTCCATTAGTTACTACGTCTTTGGTGTCAAAGAGATACTGTTTTGATAGTTTTAAATGTCTTCCGTAGTTGCTCATAAACTTCCTAGAAATCGATAACTATTTTTACTGAATTCAAGAGACATCACACGTTTAGATTGACCTATCAATCAGCCTGCAGCTTTTACCTTGCCTATACTAGATCTAGGACCATATATGAGTCCCATTAACTCCGTATAATTTTCTCAATCAATTCTACATTACAGTTATACGATCCGTACATAAAGTTACAAAGTGTAGAAAGTACATTACTAATACACAGCCTTTTTTGGGAATTATACAATTCTAGCTGTCTCCCGCCGTTCCACTCGCGTTCCCTTGGGATGTTAACTAAATAACATACATGTTATTCCAGGGCCTGCTATTCTCTCGATTTCTTCGTTATGAACGCTATCTCTGATAACATAAACTGCAATCCTTGGGAACGCGGGTGATACTGCGAGTGTGATATAAAAATAGGAAACCTAAACTTTACTTTGTTGTTGATTTGTACAGTGTGTGTGGTGGAGCATAGAAGCCCATGTGGGTCAGTGCTCGTCAGCGGGCGTGACCCACGTTCGCGTGCTGTTCGGCGGGAAGCGCGTGGCGGTCACGACGCTCGCGGGACACCTGTCCTTGCTGCGCCTCGACGTGTACAATTCCACTTCGGGCGCTCAAGTCGACTGGCAGTTCTGCAATGCGCACAAACGCAGTAAGTCAATAAATGTTTTTTCTTTCTTTCTTTCTTTCTAAGTCATACTGTTAACTAGCTGACTATCCTTTTAATGAATGGCGCCACCTTATAATCATCATCATCAGCCTATCTCCGTCCACTGCTGGACATAGGCCTCACCTATGGCACGCCACTGAGCTCGATCTTCAGCTCTTTGTTTCCAACCGCTGCCAGCCAGCTTGCGTATATCATCGCTCCATCTAGCTGGAGGGCGCCCTACACTACGTTTACCGAGCCGCGGTCTCCACTCTAGAACACGTCTACCCCAACGGTTATCGGTTCTACGGCAGATGTGACCAGCCCACTGCCACTTCAGCTTGCTAATCCATTGAGCTATGTCGATAACTTTGTATTAATATTATAATAATATAAAAATATTCAGATTCATAACGAATTGACTCAGGCGTGGCCTTACGGTTATCCAATAAGATTATACAAAAAACAAATATTTAGTAACTAATTCCACTGGATCTCTTTCTCTGTGAAGTTCCAAAACAAGGAAACTCAACAGTAAATCGACACGTGTTTTGCGTAAAGGTTGATAAATAACAAAGTAACTATGCAGTAAATTAATGTATTTAACAATTTTACGCACAAAAAGGAAACAATAAATGTTATACTTATCGGAACGTGAGGACGTTCCGTATCGGACATGGTCCTACGGCGCGGGTATAGCGGGCGAGGAGAATGAGACATAACGTTCAATCTGTATTTCTTTACTATAATTATAAGATCAACAATATAAATCTCCTTATCAGTAGCTTAGGGACAATGTGTTCCGCTAGGTACCGAACGCTCCGCGGGAGATCGATCGCTGGCGTGAAGACGCACGCGGTGTTCTCCTGCGGAAGTGGGCGGCCCGCCTGGTGGACCCCGACGTCAGCCGGGAGTTGGTGGCCGCCGTTCGGCCCATCCTGAGGGAGTGGGTCGAACGGGGGCACGGGGCTCTCTCCTTCCACCTGACACAGATGATCACCGGGCACGGCTGCTTTGGTAGATACCTGTGCCGGGTGGCGGGGAGGGAGCCCACGGAGACGTGCCACCACTGTTCGGTGGCAGTCGCGGACACGGCGCGTCACACGCGCGAGGAGTGCCCGGCTTGGGCGGTCCCTCGCGCCGCCTTGTCCGCGACAGTCGGGGTGGACTTGTCGCTGCCGGCCTTGCTGAGTGCCATGGTCGACAGCGAGGAGTCGTGGAAGGCGGCCTCGTCCTTCTGTGACGCTGTACTGTCACAGAAGGAGGCGGCGGAGCGGGAGCGGGAGGATGATATCAACTCGGCCCCGCTCCGTCGCCGGAGGTGCGGCAGGCGGCGTCTGGCCTTCGCGGCCCGGATGCCGCCGTAAGCCGGGGACTGCGGGTGGTGGATCGGGACAGATCTGCCACCTGCACTAAAGGTCCCAAGCTGGAGGCGCCCATAAGTTCCTTGGGCGCCTCGGCGAAGGGGCGGGGAAGTCAATATGACAAACCCCGCCCAGAGAAAGGCTCGCCCCGGATGGGCGAGCGACGCCGACGGGGCAGGCGGTCGTAGGACTCGTCTGGTCCCGCAGCCCCGTCAACGGCGGAGAAGGAACTCGAGGGGTTTTAGTGGGTAGGCTCCCCGGTCCCATCCCATTAGGGGAAGAGGTCGGGGAGAGAGTCCCACATAACCATCGCGCCTGCCCCGGCGCGGTGGTATGCGCAAAGCATTTCCCCTCGTTAAAAAAAAAAAAAAAAAAAAAAGGTACCGAACGCTGCTATCGTCCTTTCTCAAGTTCCCGCCACTCGCCTCGGTTGCGTCCGCGCGCGCCCTCACTAGCGCCGCGACGGGCCGCGCAAACAACTCTCCCTCGAGCACCGATTGGCTAACCCAACCACACGCCATCCGGTCAACGGCCAATCAGCGAGCAGCGCACGTTACCAGCGTTACATCAGAGATGGCGCCACTTCCATCTCATCAAAGTAGGCGCCGTCATACTTATTTCTGTATAATTTTTTTTTTGTTTTAATTGGTAAATGTTTCGAATATTGTCTAATCTGTCTTATAATATCTATATATATATATATAATAATCTGTCTTATCAACAACCGCCGAGTATCTACCAAAAAAATCTTCTAGTACATTGTCAAATATCTTGCTTTTTAACACGATTTTATTTGGAATATCTTCTAGATATTTGGTCTACTTCTGTATCAAAAGTACAAAAAACGCAAGCAATAAGTAGCAATCTCAGTTTTAGAGGTCCACGCACGAATATCTGATTATCCACGACTCTCATATATCGTCGTCTATTTCTCATACATAGAGGTTTTAGAGGCCAAAAATTACGTGACTCGACAATTACTCTCACTTAAAGAGTTTTCTCGCTTACCCAGCTCTCACTTACTCTGGTTTGACGGTATTTACTCCCAGACACCGGACAAGCAGACATGGTAATACACACAAATGTTTTTCCTGGGTTGAAATCTAATACTCATGGCCTGCGGCGTAGCGGCCAGGGTCTCTAACTACCAAACCCACTGACCCGTCAATCTACCTAATCCTATCGGACGCTTTCTTATGCATCATGGCTTCTCTCTTGTTCCCAACGGCGCCGCTACCGCGATACGTTAATGTATAACCTCTATGTGCAAATCTTCTCCTTAAATATGTGAAGGGAAAATACGTGCCTTTGACGCACCATCACCACAAAACTACTGTACATATCGGGATGGGACTGCAACCATACGCACCCACTCTCCTCTACCATCTCTACTATACTATACTACCTATACCATAAACGCGGGTGAAACCGCGGGGGACAGCTAGTATTAATATATACCTATTCTATTTCAGCTCACAAACGCACTGGTTCGGCGGGCTCTATACGAACACCGTACGGAATGGATGATGAGTCGAATAAAGCTCGAACGAGCTTCTCCTACGAGTCTGACCCTCCCGATGCTGCTGAAGGTAAACCCCCATATTTTCTTCATCAATTTAGAAAAATAAATAATTGTAAATCTACTACTACCGAGTAGATTCTGACGTAAGGTTCGCCGGTTCCAGGATTTTAAGTAATCTATTAAATATTCAACTTTTTAATTACAAAACTTTTGTTTATCAGACAATATTATTAAAAGATTTTAATAAACCAGAATATGGACTACGTGCTATTTGTTTCAAAAGTTTATTTAGTTCTGAAATTTTATATTGAAATCCGTTTCTTTCTACGCCCTTTGTCTGAACGAGGTAGAGAGTGTAAGGTTCCATAGTATTCAAGTACATTTTATAAATTGGTCGAAAAAATCAAAAAAAAAAATTCACACATCCAAAACAACGGCTTAGCTTGTAGGGTTACACTTAACTGTGTTCCTTGTTGACTACGAAACTCTAAAAATGTGACAGAACTTGGTAAAATAAACATAATCAGAAACAGAATAAGAAAATCATTCGAATGTGTTGGTGACGCCATATCACTTTTAAAATTTAAACCAAATAAAGTCGAAAGGGATTGACTTTATTGTAGGGTCTTAGGAAATGTTGTCATTTAAGAACCTGAAGATTCATTATACGAAATGAAGTATGTCAGGAGTATAGCACCACGACTCTACCACAATACGATAGGCAAGTTTCTGGTGTTTGCTTTGTGGTAATCGCACTTACTACACATACATAATAAAGAATGTATGCTCTATCTTCATTGTTTTCTTATTTTAGAGATAGTGTGCGTGCGAGTAGCTCACTGCCGGCCGCACCAGCAACCCATCACCGAGATGCATTCGAAGGGAGGTCGCATCGTCACTGGCGGACAGGACCATGTGTTGAAGGTTCAGTCATCCATTTTTTCTAAACATAATTGAAATGAAATATTTATTCAAATAGGCCTTCACAGGCACTTATGAATGGTCAGACTCTAACACTAGTTCGGAAGGTTGCTTTTACTAAGAAGAGCTGGCAATAAACTCAGCAATTACTCTTTTCAAAATAAGATTTTGTACATAAAGATGTGTCCTGCATTGTCGTCATTAAAATAATCGTTTGTGTTGTAGAAAGCCTTTTGTATTAAAACAGTCTTAATTCTTTCCTTAAATTTTTGTAATTATATTGAAACGAGATTTTTGAAGCGAAAACTTCAGACGTAAGACCGTTAGGATTTAAAACAAGATGAAACAAAAATGAGACAGATATATTCGTTTTTAGGATTTAGAATCCGAGAAAATGAGCTAGGTACTGTTTCGTTGTCTTACCATCAATCTATTAAATAAAGATAATAGATTTAAACTAATAATAACTATACAAATTATTGCATTGTCATCGGTCCTTAATAAGGGGGCGTCGATTAATTACGTGAGGCATTTAGGGGGGGGGGAGGGGGTCAAGCTGAATCTCACGTGGAGGTCTCTTTTTCACATCTAAATCTAACTCGTATTCGTTTATATTTTGATATTATCATAAGTATACGATATTTGAGATTTGTCTCACGTGAGATTAGGGCGGGGAGAGAGGGTCGAGCAAAATCTCATGACATCTCACCAAGGGGAGTGTGGGGTCGAAAAATCGCCAAAATCACCTCACGTAATTAATGGATGCCCCCTAAGTGTGTAAAGTTTCAAATCAATCCGTCGTTTTGAAAGGGCGTGATATTCAACCCTTTCAAAACGACGGATTGATTTGAAACTTTGCACACTTAGGTGGCATCCATTAATTACGTTAATTCAGAGATTCCGTTACATAGATACATACTAAGTAAATAAAAGCGCTCGCCCTGCTGTTCCTTATAATTACAATCACTTGCTTTCTTTTTTTTACAATAAACAGTGTTAAGTTTTGCCAACATAACCAGTAATGTTACATATAAAATTAACTAAAGGTCCTTGTGTTGGCCAGAAACTTACCAATATTAAAAAGATGATAGCCATGTTGTGATTTTACTAGGGTATTGCGTGAAACCACAAGGCAAATCCTTGTTCTACTAAATCGTACTTCTCTTATAAACGTAACGTGTAACATTCTTCAGGAACGTGGACGAAACCAAACTGGTACTGTCTTTATAAAAAAGAAGATCTGTATATTTTTTTATTAGTTGAACTTTGATAAAAAAAATGTTTCAGGTGTTTACAAGTGCTTACCTGACGCCGTTGTTCACGCTACACGGACACTGTGGCCCAATAACCAGTTGTTTCATAGACCACGTCACGCCGACAATAGCTGGGAGCGGCTCCCAAGATGGACTACTATGCGTTTGGGACTTGCATACGGGTATGAAAAGCTATGCCATTTGATAACATTTTCCATTATTACCATACTTCTAAACTACTGTGGCAACTATTCTACTTGTATTCGTAACTGACTGTAGTACGGTTCAATTTTGAATAACTTAAACCTGTTGAATGGTAAATTAGTAAATGTGTCTTTGTTTTATTTTCGTAATCACAGTACACTCTAGAACTCACTAAGCGACTATAGCAAATACTACAACCGTGTAACACTTTAAAATATTGGCTAGTTCCTGGTGTCTCTGCTATGCGATTGCTGTGACAAACAAACTCATTTTCAATGCGAATATGGAGTACTATACCGTGCATCAAGTAGTCAGAAATTGTAGACGCTAGGCAGGCGGACGACTGTTCTTGTTGTGTCCGAAAGTTCTTGTATATAGTAAATGCTAATAAAAAATACATATCGCCGCCCCTTCAATTATTCAGGCAGTTGCAGATGTTTTGTAACAGGCTGTTGTTCCAGGTGCGTGTCTGTACACCACACAAGCTCACGACGGAGCGGTGACGTCACTAGCGTACACACCGTCCTACGTAGTGTCGGCAGGAGCTGACGAACGACTCTGCATTTGGGACCGTTTCCAAGGCCACATGCTTAACTCAATACACATTGTAAGTAACTTACCGTATATGTCCATTAATTGTTAGTTGATACATATTTGACAAAAGCTCAAACAACACAGCGCCTTATAGCCAATTACTGCAAAAAAAATCTAATAATTAAACACTTTTTTTCTTTTACTATCTTCAAACTATTGTATATTGTAATAGGTTTTAAAAACATACAAAATCTACTAAAAATGACATAAAATATAAACAATAACTAGGTGCCCCCACGGTTTCACCTATTCGCCTATAACCCATCCCGATATATTCAGTAGTCTTGATGTGATGGTGCGTCAAAGGTACCCTATTTTCCTATGTATATATAATATGTATAGATAAGAAAATGTATATCAGATGTTCACAGTAGGAACAGCTGATTTAAATCGCTGCCAGTGAGAAGCGTGCCGTATGGCAATGTTAATCTTCTGTCTGAGGTATTCACCAGCCTTCTGGTCACGGAAAGCGTCGATCAGGTGTTTAGAAATATCACGGAAGATGCGATGAGCTACTGGCCAGTAATGTCTCTACCCCAAATGGCTCAAATATGTAATATGTGTTTTTGGCGCAGAAAGCCGCGCCGCCGGCTCTCTTGACAGACTCTAGAACTTAGGACGGTATAAGAGTATCAACTCATGTACTTGTCCACACTAACGGACGCCCCATCTTCCAAGGCCATTAAGAGCGGAATGGCGAAGAAATATAATACTATAAAAAATATATACTAAATCCGTACCAGGCGTGAATAGGTTGATAAGTCGACTATATATATTTTCACACCATAATAGGATTGCTTAATTTTTTATTCTAAATACAGTAATTACTAAAATATTTATGTGGTCTGAATATTCGCTAAAAATAGAATTTACAGATAAAACGTAGAAATGACTCCTGTGAAAAGTATGCATTTTCGACAAATCAACACCTGTTCACTCCTGGTAAATAATATAGCTCATGGTACAAGTGGTTATTATATTAATGTGTTTGTTTCTTGTTGATCAGGGTTTAAGCTACATGAGCCGTATGCTGCCGTTGACTCACACGTTGCTCGTGATCGGCGACCGCAACGGCCTCACCGCATATGACCTAAGCAGCGGAGATATCATTCGAAGGGTACTGCTTGGTATGTATCTCTTTTTCAATGTTTACTAGCTGACCTCCACGTTCCCTAGAGGTGTTATATTTTACTGGGATAAAAGCCCACCAAGTTACTCCTCATTAACTTTCTGTCACTGAAAATTGTCAGCCGTTACAGACAACAATTTAAAAAATAATTTTTATCCTTTATGTATGTACTTTTTTACTTTGTAAGTAGGACTTATTTTGGCATTCCAGTTTTATTTATTTTTGTAATTTAATGTGAAGTTTGACTGATTATGTTTCATGTAATCAAACGGTTTAACGGATATGAATGAAATTTGGCTAACAGAATGTAACACGTTGTGGATTAACCTTTTAATTTCCGGAAAACTTAACATCTTTCGGGAACATTAACGGCTGAAATGATATGTAGCCAATGTCAATTAAAAAATTATATCATAATGACAAATAAGCTAATGAACGGGAACATCCCTGCCGCAGGATAAAGGCTAGCGTCGACTAGAGGCGGAACGCGCTGATTCGAGACATATTCATTCTATGTGCGTTCGTCACAGACGAAACTAGTATTATACTAGACTACATTCATTACATACAGTCGTTGAAGTCGTCCCATCCATTGGGTCTTGAGTAGTTCGTTGAAGGAATGTGTTTTTTTAAGATGAAGAAAAAGAGAATGTAAGAAAAAAAAATCGGCGTGCACCAAAATACTATCATAATATCAACAATAAGGATGTTAACTGATATGTAAAGGCTCGTCCTCGGTAAAATACTGTAAAACTAAGTAATTATGTATTTTTACCGTTACCTGTAGCACTATTTAATCAGAGAATATACACAGTATTCTACAAGATATGAGACGCGATGTGTTGTTTCTTGAAATATGTTTTAATGTATAGAACTGTATAAAAAAACTCCTGGATTCACCCCTGGATTTTTTCTGGTTGTAACCATATTACTGCTGCAATTTTTATCGAAACTGTATGAAAATTTATTTACTTTTTTAGAAAACAATATCGAATGATTTGTTGTCCTTACTTTTTGAAAATTCATTATACATTTCTTGTTTATCTATATAGAGGGTGACTTGTGAGATACCTGCGATACTTATGGAGATTGTTCGGTACTCGATTCTCGTTAAAATGATATAATAAAATTATGTGCTTAATTTTTGACCAAAATTTCTCTAAAAATAAGTGAAATGTGGATATTATATTCTCTAAACACGCCGCGGTGTTTGTTGTTTGAGTTGATCTAGTCACGTGCGGCACACGTGTCCCCCCTAGCATAGTAACACTTGTCCCCCCCCCCCCCCCCCCCCCCCCCCCTCACCCCCGCCCACAACCCCACTACCTGTTGCATCACCGCACCGACAGGTTCACATGTCCGTGTTCCCGCTTCCTGCCTCCGCGCCCCGCGGTTGTAGATATTTACGCGCCGTGTGAGTGTGTGTGTGAGACCTGTGACCCGTGATAAGTATCTAGATACGGTATGTAAATACGTAGGTAGGTGGGTAGTTTAATTAAATTCAATCGTTGTACATAGGTATGATTCCATTTTTTAAATACGCCGAAAATACCAAGGTTCTTGAACTTTTCAGTGGCTCTGTAGATTTAACCTTGTCTCAAATTCTATTGTCTACATTCTACACTTTATTTAGTCAACAAATTAGTTATTACCTAGGTATTTTTGCCTGTCCTAAGCCAGGATTAAAGTATGAAGGGAAAACGGATCATACATGGGGAGAGGTCTTGATGTAGGTAGGCAACAGCTGTACAGTGTACGTACCTATGTATTCTGTGTTGATAACGCGCCGCGCGTATCCAAGTATTGCGCAGGTAAATACGGGACTCTCGGTGTACTGTTTACTAAGTTTACTAAGAAGTAATTTAATATTTATTGAATGTTATTTTTTTTCATCAAATATGATCGCCAACTATCACATCGAAGGTATCTCACCAGTCACCCTGTATATAAAAATGAATCTCTATTTCCCTTGGTCACGGCATCACGCATGGACGGCTGGACCGATTTCACTTATTATTTTTTTTGTTGTGTTTGTTATTTTCAGTAGAAGGTTCTTATGAAAGAAAAATTAAGAAAGTTGAGCGGAAAATTAGAAAATTTAAGAAAACTTAACGACTTCACTAGCGCCTTTGACAATTAAACTTTTTTAATGTAACCTGTTTAACATTATTCCTGTGAAATTGTATTGTTTGCTGACGCTACCTCACCGATTTTTGGTGTTTATAGGCTGAAAAAAACGATTACTATTATTACGATAATTATGACGATATAAACGGTGCATTAGCCCAGGTATTAAATTGGTTTACTATTAATAATCTTGTTTTAAATGCAAAAAAAAACTAAATGTATAAAATTTGCATTACTTAATGTTAAACTAGGCTGAAGTTTAATGTTAGATAATAAAGCAGTTTTTTTAGGAATAACCAGACTCAAAACTTCAATGGGGGAGACAAATATCAGGGGAAACGGTATTTACGCATCGGCTAGAATCGGTTTCCCCGTGACGATTGAGGCTCGCCGAGTCGACGCACGCCTTAAGACATAAACCTCTCCGTTCATTTAATCAAAAATATGTATTTTCAAAATATTACCAACATTTATTTGCAGCTGGCACTTTGCGGCAGTGAACATTGTGTCTATAGGTCTGAGCAGTAATAAATCGATAGTAAATCAACTTTTCGAAGCCCAGGAAAATATCTTATTCTAAAATGTAATAGTGTATTGTTCTCTCATTTCAGGTCCGAGTGACGGCTGCATTTTCGTGAGACAAATTTTGCCGCTAAAGGACGCTATTGTATGCGATTACGCAAACCAACTACGGATTGTTCGGTTCCCGCTCATCTCGAAACTTGAAGACGTAAAAAATGAATGATATCCAGACATAGTCATAGTAAATTAAACTATGAAACAGCAGACATTCACAGTGTTTTACTAATGTAGTAAGAATTGTATTGAGGCTTGTGAAATTATACAAAGTGTAATTGGAACACTAATACCGGTTGTACACTGGGCCGGCATTGACAAAAGCATTTTATAACATTACCATAAAGTGGCATGAACAGGTGTCGAACTGACAAGGTGGAAGAAACGTAAACATCAAATATACCATGATTTAATCAATGGAAACTATACTTCATTTCTAAAAATATTTAAAATTCATCATAGTTATAAGCGTCTTTTTAATAAATTAGAGGTAGTTGTAGTCAGGGTATTAGTGCCAAACAATGTATGGGAATACTGCAATTTATCAATTGCAAATATCAATGCAATATCAATACTTTGCTCATTTCTTATAAAAAATCAGGGTGCATGGCACTAACCTGGTCTAAATTACCGATGCCAACTAATTTTGAGGCGATAGTAATCTACTCGGTAATTTTTATACCGTCATGTTCATGTTTATAAGCTCGCTTCCCCGTGCAAGTGTTTTATTTCCTGCGAAATTAAGTTAAACCAATTAGAAATTAATGAATATCATTAGAATAAATAAAGAATTCCGAAATTGTTTATATGCGGCGCGGACGGTGCGGATAAGTGAACGATCAACTTAAGTATACGTTATTCTTAATGAAACTGTATTATAATTAAGTGATAATTCATTATCAGTTTCTACGATTTACTTGTAGTTTAAACTAGTACATATATTTTTTTCTAAAGTTATGTTTCTTTTACATTATGACTACGAGCCGCCTTTATAGGTTTATTAATAATTTAAATCGTTAATTGTATAAATTCTGATATAATTTTATTATATAATATTTTGTGTTACTAATGTACTTTAATGTCGGAATGTAATTTTGTACTTTAATTTCAGAATGTAATTTATTCTTGTTTGTGAGTTCGTTGTAAATACTATGGTCCGCTTATCGAATAAGGCCTCAATATGTATATATTCAATGCTGTATATGCTGTTAGAATTCTTTGTACCTATTATAATCGAGTTTGAACACTCAATGAGAACGCAGGCATTTTAACCACAATGCTTTAGTTGTTTATCGCACTAATATTATAAAACCGACAGTAACTCTGTCTCACTGTCATTTAGATACAATTTAAACTATACAGCTGCACCGATCTTTTTTAAATTCGGTGTACTGGTCGCTGTAGTAGTTAGAGGTCTTTTTTATCCCGGAATCACGGGTGGAAGTTATTTATTAATTAATTTAATATATTATTTTCCTACGGCTATGTCGGCCGATCCGGTTTGTGCCGAGCCCAAGACTTTGACTATAACACATCTTATAATTATAAATATTTCAAACTTTATTACTAAAAAACATCACAAACTTAAGTTTCCTCAAAGTCACTTAATATTTTGTACAGACTTATTTGTATTTATTACTTTTGCTGATTGGTGTTCTCACTTTTTCAAAATATAATCATATTATTGAACTGTTTTAAAAATTTATTATTCTGAATCATCCCTTTGTTTGGTATAATTATTTATTATTATTGTTTTGTAACTTTGATCTGTGTATTGTAGTATTTTTGTACAACCTAAGATAATGTATTTATTTCCTAATATACCTACTAATAAATAATGTTACATATCTATTTCATAGTGGTTAAGGTACATAATGTAGTCTGGTATATAATGTTCTATGAATTGCGTGTGCTAGTCACTCAACGTTATAAAACGCATAATGTATGATTAATGTGTAAGCGACATCTAGTGTTGTTATTTAATAATCATATTAATAATTATTTCATATCATAAAAATGATTCCGGAAGTATCCATTAACGTTTTTTTTTATTAAATTTTATCTTTAAAAGACCCCTACTAGGTATATGTTGGGACAAGTTGGGAAAGATTTTTGTTAAAAAACCTAACAGACTTCAGTTTTCATTTATTCGAAGAATAATAAAGTACTTAAGTTGTTTAAATAAAGGTACATAATTTAGGCATTCAATCTTAGTTCATTCCATTATAATAGCATTTCCTTTACCTACATTACTTCACAGTTAGAGATTTTCTAGACTTTGTCCCTTTCATTCAAACTCACAAAGAAAGTTATGCCTAATAGACCCAGTGGCGTAAGGTTATTTACTTACAAGGCAAGTGTAAACGTGAATAGGCGCCATTTGTCAACTATCAAATTCATTTTGAAATTATTAGAAATATATATAATATATACATATAATAGATTCGCCCCTTTGTAAAACTTTAAAAGCGTGAGGCAAAACAGCTTCTATTAAAATAAAGGAAATCGTCCTAGAACCACTACGATTTCTTAAATCTGGTATTTATAATATAAGGAGAGTGAACATTTCATGAACTTTTTCATTCAAATTGAAACAGAATTGACACCAAAAAGAAAACAATTTTACCTTGAAACCTTGGCTTGTCCTTTACACTAATTGATACTTCCGGCATCAATATAGGAATGGGTGTAATTGGCATCTGACAAATCATATCCCTACAGTTTTGACTATTTACGATATGCAACTAAAATAATTCCTTACAATAAAATATTCAGTAGTGTTAAAAATATGTAATAACTTTTTTGCTTATCATACCGCCATTCCTATATCCATTCTTGAATAAAACAAGAGCCCGTACACTAAAATTTGTAGTGTACCCTAAACATTCCTTCACATAAATAAATATGTATCAGTAAAATATTTTATTTCATTCGCCTTACCCATTGATAATAACCCCTTAAGTGTCGAACTTCCAAAATTTTCAAATGACAACACCCTCCTTTGAGTGTTTACCTCAAAATTGTGCTCCCGAGCGTTATTCACCTACTTTCAATAAAACTTCGATTTCTCGGTATTTTACTATGAAAGCTATATATAAATGTTACTGTTCTATAATCTTAAGAATATTTCTTATCTATTTTGATAACTTTCAATGTTATTGGCAATATAATAAAAATACCCTCAGAGAGGCAAAAATATTTTTTTCATATTTTCCCCGTTTTCCGCAGAAACATTGTTATGAATAAAAAAATAATACACCAATGAAGTATAAAAGCATTTATTTACACACTTAATTGTAATATGTACATGATTTTAAAAGAAATACACATTCCGTAGTGGTAAAATACGAAGTAACAAACATAAATTGTAACCTCTTCAAAACGAGCATAAAAAATAAATCGTCAATACGGCTCCCGTACAACTACCTGTTGTAGTTACATTTGAGTTCCATCTGGTATGAACAAAGCGTTGTTTAGCACTTGAAGATCCATTATAACCATAACATAACACATAGAATACGATTTATGAGTGTGCTTAGATAAACAAAAGGCACTTAAAAGTAAACAAAAAAAAACGGTCCCTCACAAAAGTGGTCGTAAAATATAAACGACTCAATAGTTTTAAAATATAATTACTGTTACAAAAACTACATAATATTTCTGTTACAGGACACTTATAACCATAACAAAAAATGTTGATGCTTAGAAGATATCAACACTTGAAGATGGTGATTTTTTTTCATACAAAGTGGCATGACAAGGCTAAGTTAGTATGGAGAAGTGGTTTATAGATTTTTATTTTAACTGTGATTTTTTCACCTGCAATAAATGAAATTTATTTATGTTTTCATTTTGGTTACCAAGCAAACGTATAGCGGAGATTTAACACTTCAAACACATAAAAGCAAAATAAACATTTTCAAAAGTGGATAGCGGACTCTCACTCCATACTAGTCCAACTTGTTGTCGAAATCACGATGACGTCACGTGAATAAGATGGCCGCCGTTTGTTTACATTACGTTTAGATTGAAAATTTAGGTTTTTTTTTAATGAACACACAAAATGCATATTCTAAACGAATAGTAATGATATTGGTCACTCGTTTAAACCATATTCCACTCGTAAATACAAACGGTTAATTCGTAAAGTTTAAATATTTTGAGGAATTTTTAAGGAATTTTTCAACTACAACAAATGTAAACATTAAAATATGCGTGAAAATGAATGAATAACCCAAAACTAATCTATTATAAAGAAAGATAATGAGTTGTACTTACTTATTCATGATAAATAAAATACCGCACTTGCCGCTACAAAATGCAAAGTCAACGTGACTACTTGCCATAGATGGTCAATTATTCGTTCATTTCAATTGAGTTTTATAAAATATTTTACGTTGTAGCACTTGACAAAACGCATGAATATGGCTAAGCGTGTTAATCCCGAACAAGAATATACATGTGCCACACTGAAAGACACCTTAAAACTTAAGTATTAGCGATTTTAATGATCGACGTCGAGCTTGCCTTCAGAAGGCAAGCGACACTCCAGTGGTTAATAAATAATACTAAATTGACATAGACAGTACATCACATTCATGTGAGACTTTCTGATAGCCCCCACAGGGAAACCGAGTAACTATCAATTCTTCACAGTGGAATAGAAGTATTCCTGATAGATTGATTAAGGCTAGGGAAAGGGGTTAGAGAAAATTCAAATACATTTTATCAGATTTCTTTTATTGAGGAAGAGCAAAGCACTACTTACAAAATTCAAAACCATTTATTCAGTTTAGGCCCTTGGAAGGCACTTATGAAGGTCAAATTTAAAGTTACTGAAGCTACTACCGGTTCGGAAGTCCGCCTTCAACTAAGAAGAACCGGCAAGAAACTCAGCAAGGTTATATTCTTTTTTATTTTTTATATAAATTTTATCTATTCTGACTTTTAGGCAATTTTATAGATTTTTAACAATTACAAAATACTTAATATAGGTTCAAAAACAAAAAAAAAAGAAATTACAAGACTACAAAATAGAAAACAATAAAATGTTTTAGATATTACTTCATTATACACGTGTTGATGTTATGTGTGTAAACTGCATATAAGGCGACCTGCTGGAATTACTTCATAACTCATTCACACAAAAATATAAGTTATTAACATTTTTTAAACATATTTTTCCATGTCACAATATTTAAAAGTTATCATTGGTGAATGCATTACATACTGTGCCATGCACACACACAGCCAGTTAACATGTAAATTCATATTTGGGAAATCATTCTTTGACCAGGGAGATTTGCACTTACAAAGGTCTCCATCTTGATTCTCCTCATACTGTCATGTATTAAAAATAGATATTGATATCAACAACTCATTTTTGTTTCAGTCTGCGGTTTCTAATTTTATTTGTCACATACTGACTGTAACCGTTGGGGTAGACGTGTTCTAGAGTGGAGACCACGGCTCGGTAAACGTAGTGTAGGGCGCCCTCCAGCTAGATGGAGCGATGATATACGCAAACTGGCTGGCAGCGGTTGGAAACAAAGAGCTGAAGATCGAGCTCAGTGGCGTGCCATAGGTGAGGCCTATGTCCAGCAGTGGACGGAGATAGGCTGATGATGATGATGATGATACTGACTGTACTAGTTTTAGGCTGGTTTTGTGTTTATATGTGCCTGGTTTGTTCATTTTATTTTCACAGTATAGTTATGAACATTATGGCAATATTTTTCCTCGCAAATACCTATGTTTTCACCACACCTTTGTGAATTTGAATTTTTTTCTGTTTTGCAAGTGCAAATACAATTTAAATATTAAATCTCTTTCTAGGGATTACACTTACAAAGATCTCTGATTACATTCTCATCAATCTCTAATGTATTCAAAATAGGGCTTAATGCAACTATTGGGATGTCCAACAAAATACACATATTTGGACTGGTTCATAAATAATATTAACATTATATGACTTACTACAATTAATACATATTTGGCAAAATCAAATTTTTCAAAAGGATTTGCACTTACAATCTTATAATGGGTTTTCAGGAATGCTTGAGTCAATTAATTATATTACAGGCCTCTGACTCCATTCTCTTCATGCTCTCATGTATTAAAAAAAGGGCTTAATGCAACTACTGTTGATGGGTGCTTGAGGGAGGTTCATATTCTTGGGAATGTAATTAGATGTGGCTTTTAGCATAATACCAGCATTGGGTACAGATGAACTCATTCCCATTAAAGCTCACCTGAAAAGAAATACATATGTGTAACTACTAAGTCCTGAAGTTCAGATTGGCTAAGTTGCTCCCCAGTTAATATCTTAAAAATACTGCAACTATCATAGCACCGAATTAATACCCAAATTGTTCCTACTAAATGGATTTACAACCAGGTTCTGAATGTTTTGAGGATGCCCACTATCCCATTCTGGTCATTAAAACATTTAGATTAACAACTCAATTTATTAATTATTAACACCCAGCTTATCCTACTACAGCCCCCTCATACCTTTCTCCACTTCCCGTTTTCTGCCATTCTGGGACAGTATTTGAGGTATCGAATTAGTCTTACCACCTGCAAGTCGACCCGCCATGGCACAGTTTTGCTTTCTGTGGGGCCTATTCGGTGGTAACTTAATGTTAATTATATTGCAGACAATTATAACGAAGTACTAACCGATTTAGGGTACAGATTCATAGTAATGTATATAATAGTAAAGGAATGTAGCTTCATAAAATTGGATAAATAAGTCAGGTGCAGACAGAAACACAGCAAACACTTAGGGATGATTCGTTCCATAATTCGAATCCAACAATAGTACTAATCAATAATCTGAAATATGCAACTAGACATGTGTAACTCAGCTCCGAACCGGTTCAACAGATCAGATCACACCTACTTGAACTGTCGAGCTGCGGCTCAAGAGCAAACTAAACAGCTCACGGCTCACTTATTATTTTGCAGTCTGTATACAATCTGTGATCTATTCTATTATATTGCGTCGTTGTCGAATTGCGGCGCGGCAGCGGCGTAGAGACTCAGTGATCGGTCTGCAAAACTTGAGCTGATCTGTAAACCGGTTCGCAGCTCATGCATTTTGGTTGAGTTACCCAACTCTAGGTGCAACAAGCAGGAACACCAACAGCCCGAGCGACTAACTGAATGAAGGACGACCCGGGCGCCAATGTTAGCAACCCGGGGCCAGTCCAAGCGTAGTACCAGCTTTCCATACATTTTTATTGTGGTCAACTCTCTGAAGTTACGTGGGTTTTTATAATTTTTAGTAGTTTTATGGGGTTATTACGAATATATAGTCTCGCTTTTTGCATATCAGCCAACAATATTAAGCAATAAACGATTTTTTACGGTTTAAAATAAATGAATGTATTATGTTTGTGTGAGTGAATTTAGGCACGCCATCTATCTATTAATGTAGTGATTAAGGTAGTAAGAAGGAAGATCTGTCATCTGTGTCACAAACAGGTCAATAATTGCCAAACCAAATATTGTAGATGGCGCTGTGTATCAAATGCCTCGAACGGTCACCATCCACGACTCCCCGCGTCAATTATTAGGACACATAATTTATTTATTACATTAAATGCTGTCAAAATGGAAATCCAAGATGGCGGCTACAAAAAATTATCAACTTTCTCGTCATGGGTATCGTTTTCATGGTTTTCAAGGGTGTTGAAGCCCATAGTGCTGTCAAAATGAAAATCCAAGATGGCGGCTACAATAAATTATCAACTTTCTCGTCATGGGTATCGTTTTCATGGTTTTTTTTTTGTAAACTAGGTATTTCAATACGATTAAAAGATCACTACAAAACTCTTTTTTTTTATATAAAAAGTCAATACAAAAAAGGTTGAAAGTGACAACCCTATAGCTTCAATAGAACGTAAGTTATTATTTTTACAAATAGGATGAGTTTCCACACTGTTTCATGTTTTATTTAAATAGTCACAAAAATTATACTTTCTCAAATTATATATAATAAGGTACTTGGCGCGCGTCATTGAGAACCCCAAATTTTTTCCGATGTATTAGAAATGACTCCACAATATCACTAAGATAAAGTATAAACGTCGTCTATCAGTTCTAGATGTTGTGTTCCTGAAGCATTCATCAACCGCAATTTTTAAAAACAATTTAATAATCATCTTCTAAGGTAAAGTACACAGTAGCTGCTCAGGAACCAGTCTATATTCACAACGCGAACTGACTTGAAATACTATGGAAGAAATTGAATTGCCACAGAATATTATTTCAAGCAACAGTCTTATTGAAGAAGTATTTCGTAACTGCTTAGCCAATGGAAATTATGAGGGGATGAAACACAGAGCAATACTCGGGTCTCTTAACAAAGATGTTGAAATAAATCTTGATGATATAGTTGCCAAACATCCCGGAGAGTACAAAATCTACTATAACCATGACTCAATGAAAGATCAACCTGAAGGAGCAGTTGAATTTACAACAGAATTTCTCAATAGTGTCAACATTGTTAACTTGCCACCACACGAACTAAAAGTGATAAAAAATTATTTAATAATGTTGTTGCGTAATTTTGACGTATCAGAAGGACTACGCAATGGTGTAAGACTCATGGTAACAAGTCTGTGCAATCATATAATAAAGGCAAAAATTGTTACTGTTGAACAATGCGGCAAAGAGGTACATATACCAAGAATAACTCTTGACTCATCAAAAGGACAACTGGGATGCACCATGCAGCGTCACCAATTTCCCGTTAGATCTGCATTTGCCATGACTGTCCACAAATCTCAAGGACAAACTTTCGAATCTGTTGGGGTAGATTTAACGTCAAGTCCGGTCTTCATGCATGGCATGTTATATGTGGCATTTTCTAGAGTTATGCGACCAACTACGTTAAAAGTCTATCTTCCTAATGAAAATCCTCGACATACTCGCAATATAGTATGGAAGGAAGTATTAGATTAAGACCCCGATTTCAAAATTAAAACAGTGATGAAAATATATATAAAACAATATACTCGTAAGTATACAGGGTGGAAACTTTCAGCGGGGCAGTAAGGGGAAGTACCTTATCCGTCGCAGCTACACGAAAATGGTCTTAGAAGACTATCCATAATTTTTTATGGAATTTTGATGCCCATTATTTTATGCCCAGATTTTCAAAAAAAATTACAGTTAGCAAGAAAATAGGCATTTTACACAAACATATTTTTTATGCCAAACGATCCCGTTTCTAATACTGATCAAAAACTTCTATGGGACCAACTAATCAAAAAGTTGCAAATTGCAAAAACTTTTCCCTTACATTTTATAAATACTTTGTGCAACTGAACTACATAAAATAAAATATAAGACAAATGATCACGTAGAATTATACAAATATCAAAAAGAAGGCGTATTAATTTATTGATAAATTGTAAAAAATTAAGTATTTGTTTCTAATAAAATATTAAACTAATTGCATTCGTGATTTTTTATTTAAATAACCAGTTCATATTCTTTTATTATTATGTCAGTAAGATGGAAAAATATTATTCATATTTTATCAGGACGTAATTCGTATTTAAATATAATTTCTAAAAAATACAATTTACCAAAAAAAAAATACCGACTAAAGCTGCGGTCATCCAGGTACTATTATTAAATACTGACTGGTTTTCCCACGTATTCAATGCACCACGGAGTCCATTAAGCTCTACGTTTTATTTTACAGTAGATATGTATAGTTTTTACACAACATATGTTGTGGATAAACGGCCTCGAATTATAACTTATTATTACTTGTAAATGACCAAAAGCAATGTGTCCAACATTTTGGTCAAAATCAATCAAATTATTTACTATTTCAGCCGCGTTGCCGAGGGATGTTACATTATTTTGTTCTTTCTATCATCAATAGTTTTCGCAGCGCACGCGATGTAAGAATGATTTGTAATTTTTTCACACCTTATGTTACATTATTTGAGTTTTAGTAAGGATCCCTAATTTTTTTTTAAATATAATATAGCCTATGTTACTCGGGGATAATGTAGCTTTCCAAAGGTGAAAGAATTTTTGAAATCGGTCCAGTAGTTTCGGAGCCTATTCATTACAAACAAACAAACAAACAAGTGTTTCCTCTTTATAATATTATTATAGTATAGACAACAAAAAAAGGATTTAAATTTAACTGAAACGCAACGTGACGAAATAAACCTCGCGCCGCAATCTGAATAAGATTAATACATCTTGTTTCGGGATAACGAAAAGTGTCGATATATAAATGATGCTGTGAACGTGTTCAGCGCGATGAAATCGTTATACGCGACATCTAGCGCCACAAGATTGTGAACGGCCGCGGATGTAAACTATGATAATCATATTTGGTATCCACAAGTTAAAGATCTACCTAGCCTCCGCCTACGCTCATAGCTACGGCGGCTTGGTGGAAGTGGTCCAAGTCCGTTCGTTGTGGTAATCTCTGAGGGAACATAGGCTGAGTTCGGCAGAAAACATTCTTCGTCTACATATTATGACAATACCTAGGTACTGTATGTATACGTACACGTATTCGATTATGTTTGAGAAACCTGTATAAGAAGTTGTAAGTAGTTGTTTAATTGGTTGGTATATCAAAATTGATACCAAACGCGATCAGTTAAAGGCTCGCCCACCTGCTGCCATAAAATATAATTTTGTGAACGGCGTACTCACGTGCCTTCAGTGTGCACGGAGTTTCGCCGCGAAGATAGGCTACATAAGCCATCTTCGGATGCATCAGTACCATCACTCAGACTAGGGGTCGAAGTGGTCGCCATGGCCGAAATCGGTCGGAACAATCATCAATATTACAAAATAGAGAATGATGATACTGAATCAGAGGATTTTTCTTACCTACTTTAGAGCCAGCTACTTGATCATATTTTTTACCAAGCTGGAGCGACGGAGTCCAAGAAATCCCTCCACAAAGCACCGCGGTAACAAGATTTGGTAGTAAGGTTACAAAAATCTCACGAGAATGTATTAGATTATATTCGTATTAATAATATTAGTTGGGTAAAGATTATTATGTAGGTAGTCAAACTTGGGAAACCCGTGAAGACGTTTTTAAAAACAATAAAAACAATTAAAGTTGAATTGAATTTAATGTGTGAACTGACTAACGACTAATTACAGACTGACTTATTCTAAAGCTTCGAGTCCCAGGGCTCGGTGATGCTACATCAGCAAAACGACCCGCCGGATGGCGCGACGTCGCGTCAGGCCGCGTGGGTGCATTGATAAGCACCTGGTGCGAATAACAATTCTAAGAAAGTCATCGGATGTTTTTAACGGTTACTTATGGTGCTAGAAATATCTGATGACTTGGTGATGTTGATAACATAACTCCTCCCTCCGTAAGTTCGAGATCATCCGAGGATTGAGGATTATCTCGAATATTCCATAAGTTACATAATTTTATAATTCTACGTTTACATGCTAACAATACTAGGCAAATTATTACTAAAATGTAAAAAACTATATGTCCTATGTTAACACTGTTATTATCTAAAACACTTGAATGATTATCGCTAACTTCACTTTCACTTTTCTGTAATAAGTAGTTCAGGAACTGAATGTCGTCGAGATCAATTCCATTGAGGTTGACAGGTTTTCTCTGCATGTCCGATGGTCTGGTCAGTATTTTAGGCAGGTTCATAACTGGAATCTTAGCGTAAGTTATATCTTTGCCTTGATTTTGGTGTCTTTTGATCGAGAATTCTTTTATTTTAACTAGACAATCATCATCCATTGACAATATGTAAGTTCCGCAGATAGATTCTTGCGAGATCTCATTTTCACAATATTTGGTGAGTAATGTTTCACTTTTCGCGTAAACTATCCAACTATTGGGTTGTATAAGGTCAGTTTTTACGTCATCAATCGTTACAGGAACAGGATGACAACTCGAGATATTTGTGGAAAACTTTATAAGTTCAGTAATACAGACATCTTCCATCAGAGGTAAAACGTCGTTTTCGAAACACAGGAAACGGGCTTCATCTATTTCGCTGCATGACTGGGAGAGCAACTTTGTTTTCAAACCTTTCACAAGGATGTAAGGGTATTTGGGTAGGATAAGAGTGGTAAGGGCAGTGCTACTATTATACATAGGCAAAGGAATCAATTTATAATAATTAAACATTTCGTTTCTAATTAATGGAATGTGCATAATGAATTTTATCTGATTTTGTTTCACGTATGCTTTTATCTGAATACATTGCTCTATTTGTACAATATTCTGAATTTTAGCTGGATACACTAATTTTTCTGTTTTCTCAATATCCTTTAACAATAGTAATAATTCATCTGTATCTACAATTGATTGATGCAATACTTTAATCTTAGCGAAAGCAATAGCTGTTTCAATTTCATTCAGACGAATGTAAATTGTTTGAAAATTATTTGTTATAATATTATAGATATGGATTAATTTATTACTAGTTTGAAATAACCTTGATTCGTTTAAGCTACGATTAATATCTTCAATACTTTCCTTAATATTAATGAAATTATTCTTAGTAGAGTTAGCTATGTTTGAGAAGATACCCACCATTTCAGCGACTATTGTCATTTTCTTAGCTATCGCGTCTTGCTTAGATTTCAAATTATTAATTAATAGTTCGTACTTGATAGCGTCGTCGTGATCAAGATTACCAGTAACTATTTTGATCAGAGAACCAAGGGGATTAAGTAAACCACGTTTAGATCTTACTAATGATGGAACCAATTGCCTATACTTTTCTATTGTTATATTCATAGCATATTCGGATTGTAATTCAACTCCTATAAAATCTGAGTCAAACGCGTTGGTATAACAGTCTAGAATATACTGTTTAAGTTTTACATAACTATCTATATTTAACTCTAATTGATCGTAGATTCCCTTTAAATCTAGAATCTTAATAAAAGTCCATTTATCATGGCTGACGATAGCTTGACCTTCCTTTACAGGTAGTAGACCTGGGTTCTTGTCAATCAGCTGCAGATGAAGGGCCTGGCTGAGGATCACTTGGACCGCCATGAATATTAATCTGTGGAGGACGCTTGATGTCTTTAATGGGAACTTTAGTTTTTCTATTTTGTGTTGTAACTGGTACAATGTTTCTATGTATTGTTCCAGTGACCTGAGCTTTTTGGTAGCGCGGTTTATCCTTGCTACGTCTAGTATTTGCTCCTTTTATAAATACCGTGTCTCCTATATTTATGTCAAATTCGGTTTCTCCTCCACGTTTACCAATTATTCCTGTCTTTTTATTAATAATTTTATCTGTCAAGTACTGGTACAGGTATTTTGTCTTCCTTGCGTGTTCCCTAACTAATTGTTGAGTGAACTGCTTATCAAAATCTACATTAAATGCACTATTGGATTCGGTATGACCGAAGACTACTTCAAATGGAGTAAGATTTGTGGTGGAATGAATGGTATGGTTATATGACATAACTGCATAACTCATAACAGACGCTGCGTCCGTTATTTTACGCTCGTATTTAGCTATTCGATAAATTTCTATTATGGTGGAATGGAACCTTTCAACTATTCCCATAGAGTTAGGGTTGTGTGGGGTTCCAATGTGTAGATCAATCTTATAAAATGATAGCATTTCTTTCATGAGTGTATTGTTAAATTCCATACCGGGGTCTGAATTAATTGTAATGGGAGTACCATACATAGAGAAGTACTTTATAAGTGCTCGTACTGCTTCCGGAGTGGATTTAGTATTAACTTCAATAGCTTGACCTAATTTGCTGAAGGCATCGACTATTGTTAGATAATTTTTTCCTTCTATTGAAAATGTATCAATAAATAGGTCTTGGAAAGGTTTCGTTTGTGTTTGAGATAATTGTAATTGGGGCTTCAAAGGCTTGCGGTCATATTTCATCTTTTTACATATCTCACACGCATTTATAATACTAGCTACTATTGTATCCATATTGTGCCAAAAATAGTTTCGCCTAAGGTGTACTAATGTTTCTTTAATTCCTCTGTGACAATTTTTACCTAGGTGATATTTACTAACGACGTCACGTTGTTCTTTCTCATCTTCTATATAAATCACTCTCTTAGTACATTCATAAAACTTTACTGTTCCCTTTTGAAAAAGTAATATAGTAGCTTCTGAAAACTGTTTACGGTGTAATTTATCTTCAAAATAAAAGAAATGTTTGATTTTAGGTCTAATATGTTCTTTCAAAAATCTTTTTACGAGATCTAGATTGTCTATAGGCAAGTGAACTTCTAGTATCTTTTGTTTTGCTGTAGATAAATCTTTAACGGTTAATTCGTTTCTGTTCCATGTATATACAAGAATTTGATTTGGTTTAGCATCTATAGCTTCTTGTAAAATAGGTATGCCATCCGTATCTAAGTCACGGGCTGAATGTATAGTGCCTATACTATCATTATTTGATTTTTCCGATGCGGTTATGGTACTACTATTAAATGAACACGGAGATTGTCGTCCGTCAATTGATGGAATACTTAAGGTTCTTTCTGAATCTGATGAGATATGATGGTGTATTTTTATTTTGAAGTCGAAGTTTTTGTTCCTTTTTATCTAAATTTACCTTCATTGAAATATCATCGTTTTCACCTAAAGCATTAATCCTGATACGTGATAATGCATCTGCGTTACAGTTTTGTTTTCCGTTTTTGTATATAATGTTATAATCAAATTCTTCCAAACGTAACTTCCATCTAGTTAGTTTACTGTTCGGTTCTTTAATCGAATTTATCCAAGCTAGTGGTCTATGATCTGTATATATAGTGAATTTCTTGCCGTACAAATAAGGTCGAAAATACTTGGTGGCCCAAACGATGGCTAAAAGTTCTTTTTCGATCGTACTGTATCGAGTTTCAGCATCGTTTAAAGTACGACTCGCATATGCTATGGGTTTGTCGCTGCCGACGGGACCTTGAGAAAGGACAGCGCCTAATGCATAATTTGATGCATCCGTCGTGAGGACAAATGGTTTTGAAAAATCGGGGAATTGTAAAACGGGGGCGTTAGTTAATAGCTCTTTACACTTTTCAAACGCGTCTATGTAATCCTGTTTAGTAACATCTATATTATTCTTCTTTTTTAAACACGATGTAAGTGGCTGTGTTAATTTTGCAAAGTCTTTGATAAATTTGCGGTAATATCCTACTAACCCGAGAAAACTCTTGATTTCTGTAGTTGTTCGTGGTAGTGGGAAATTTAAAACTGCACGTATTTTATCACTATTGGGCATAAGGCCATTTTTGGTGATAGTGTGACCCAGATAAAGGACTTCTTTCCTTAAAAATTCACATTTATCCAATGTGACTTTTAAGTTCATTTCCCTAAGTCGGTTAAAAATTATACGGAGTTTATCGACGTGTTCTTGGAGACTTGAAGAGTATACTATAATATCATCAAGGTATACTAAGCAGTGTATACCCTGAAGGCCTCGCAGTACATTATCCATGGCACGTTGAAACGTCGCGGGTGCCGTTTTTAAACCGAACGGCATCCTTTTAAACTCATAATGTCCTGATTGAGTTGTGAACGCGGTTTTCGATCTATCTGTTTCATTGACCTCTATTTGATGGAATCCACTTGCAAGGTCAAGTGTACTAAAATATTGGGATTTGCCCAGTTTATCAAAAAGGTCTGTTATATTAGGCAAGGGATATTTATCATCGACTGTGATTTCATTAAGACGCCTATAGTCGATTACCATTCTAAATTTCTTTTCACCGGTCGCATCCATTTTTTTTGGAACTATGTGTACGGGTGCACTCCAAGGTGAGTGAGAATTTTGTATGACGTTATCGTCCAAAAGTTTATCTACTTGATTCTGTATCTCTAAATTAAGACAGGGTGGGTGCCTATAAGGTCGTATATAAATTGGATCTTCATTTGTTGTTCTAATATTATGTTTAACTTGGTTCGTGAAAGATAATGGTATTTTATCGGAATAAAATATATCGCGATATTCGTGACACAGTTGTTCGATAACATTACGCTCTTCCTTATTCATATGATCCATTCGTAGTTTACTCAAATTTTCTTTTAATACTTTATCTATATCAAAATCATTTTTTATAAAATTAACTTCACATTCATCATTATTGAACAATGTGACCTCAAATGGTTTATTGAATGTTATGGTAGCTTTGTTTTCAGAAACATTTTGAATCACTGTTTCTGCAAAGAAATCGTTACATTTCACAAGAGCAGTAGGCATACGTACATCTTCTTTAAATTGCATAAAATCTAAAATAGCGTCACCGTATTGTAAGTTTGTTGGAATTCTTACTCGCGTCTCAGATCTAGGCATGACACTTATCTCATAAGGAGGGTTATAAATTATTGGTATAGTTGCATTATGTGTTTGTAACACTTGATTATTCATATCAATGTTTGCTCTTAATTTTTTAAGAAGGTCAGATCCTATGAGTCCGTCATATCTTCCGTCAACATTATAAACATAAAATTTATGAGAAAGTGTGCTTCTAAATGTTTTTAATAATGGTATATGTATTACTTCATTGTGCATACTCTGAGCATGGGTACTAACGACTGTAAAAGGTTCGTAGTATTTATGTTCATTAAAAAATTCGTTGGCTTTAGTCGGACTAATAAAGGAACGACTGCTGCCAGTGTCGATCAAAAACTTTGAATTGATTTCAGGGATCTCAATATGGGGTAATTTTAGAATACTGTCGCAATAATTTAAGTTTATTATTTCACTATGCTGTCCGAGGCTGTTTCCTGGAAATTTTCAGGATTTATAGTCTCATGCTGCGTGGAGTCACTCTGATTGTAATATTCTAGATAATTACAATCAGTAGATGGTTGTTCTACATACTCGTTATATTGTTCATTAGTATTATGGTCATAGTAATAATCATAGTTATTATCTGAGATATATTCTTGACAAGAGGATGGTTCTTCGATATAGTATAAATCGTTTGCAATCATGTTTTGCCTAACAGGGGCTGTGCGCATTGACACGTCAGAATCTACAAGTCTAGGAGCTTGTTGTTGATTAGGGGTTGTTTGGGGTTGGTTCTGAATACCGAACTTAAAACCTTGTTGTTGAGGGATACCAAACTTATATCCGTTGTGTTGAAACGGTGCGCGAGCTTGTTGGAAAGGTAGCTGATTAAAATTTCGTTGAGGCTGATTTGGGTTTACTCCAAATCTGTAACCTTGAGGAGGTGTAAATTTATTAGATGGCACAAAATTTGGTTTAAAACCTGTATGTTGTGGGTTACCAAATTTAAAATTATTATTAGATGGTTGCAAATTAAATATGGGCTTTATACCTTGGGCTACGGGCATTGACTTAAATGAATTTTGTAATGTTGATGGTTGCGCTGAATTTTGTTTAGTTAATTTATTTTTTGCATTATATTGGAATTGAAAATTAACTTCTTCAGTTACAATGCTTAAGGCATCTTCAAGATTGGTGCAAGATTTCAACCGTACAATACGAATAAGATCTTCAGGTAAGTTAAACAGAAATACGTTCATAGCTGTATTGTTGTAAATAATTAATTTTGCCGCTTTGATTCCTTCATCAGTAAGCCTATTTACTTTCGCAACTAAGGAACTTTTAGTGTTCTGAATTCTATGACAAAATTTAATGTACGTTTCTCCTTGTTTCATTTTCATAGACTCGAGTTCAATCGCTATACATTCCTCCGATCGAGGGTCGCCGAAATGTTGCGTAAGGATTTCCTTCAAACTATCCCATGACGTTATATTTGGGTGGTCGCTAATAAGTGACGCTGCTCTACCAATAAGTCGGCTGCTTAAGGCATGGAATAAATACAATTCCTGTACTACATTTCCTGCAATCCTAGATCCGCTAAGTACATATTCACATTTAGACACAAATAGGTTTAATAAGTTCTCATCGCCGTCATATTTAGGGACAAGCGCTAAGATTTCTTTCGGAACTTGTCGTATTCCTTCCATCTTACTTAAATAAATTTACGGTTTACTTATACTAACACAAAATAATTAAAATAATGATAAAGTTGCCAATGTAAGTGCAAACAAAATCAGATATTAACACTAATGATAAAGTTACCAATGTAAGTGCAAACTAAATCAGATACTAACACTAATGATAAAGTTGCCAATGTAAGTGCAAACAAAATCAGATACTAACTCGACGATTTATGTTCGAGGATAAAATGTGGAAAAGACTGGGAATATGAAAGACAGGAAGTGAAAATTTTTACTCACAAGCTGCTCGATCCCATGTCCTCCTGAGCTGGATCAGTCGCCACGCCACACGAAGTTTCCGCGGAGACGTATTTATTTGGTTCGGTAATTTCGCGATATCAGTCGAAGTACTATTCGTGAAACCGATTTTAGGGTTAACGAAGAATAGCTTTACGATATTTCGCGAAATATCCACAAGGCTGCGCCAGTCAAACTTGGGAAACCCGTGAAGACGTTTTTAAAAACAATAAAAACAATTAAAGTTGAATTGAATTTAATGTGTGAACTGACTAACGACTAATTACAGACTGACTTATTCTAAAGCTTCGAGTCCCAGGGCTCGGTGATGCTACATCAGCAAAACGACCCGCCGGATGGCGCGACGTCGCGTCAGGCCGCGTGGGTGCATTGATAAGCACCTGGTGCGAATAACAATTCTAAGAAAGTCATCGGATGTTTTTAACGGTTACTTATGGTGCTAGAAATATCTGATGACTTGGTGATGTTGATAACATAACTAGGTACTTCTGTAATTAAAAATGTTTTGTTACTTTGCAGGAGACTCAGGATTTCTGCATGTCTCCCAATCCCAGTATTATCGAGTTTGGAGCTCAATCCAGAGTTATAATATTAAGACACCCTACAAGGATGTCGTGACATAACAGCTGAACTAGACGAAGGAAGCCTTTATAGGATTCATCTTAATACGGTTATGGCGTCCAAGAATAATTTTATATGTATAAATTACTGGATATTTTTAAGACGTTTGTTGTTTATTGAATATAACTGATAAACCGCATAAATTACTTTTTCTCTTCAAAAACTTATATGTATAACCAATAGACATTGTTCATACACATATCCGATTTGTTTACCTTGTATGGGAATCGAACCCACGATCTGTAGCGTGGCAGTCACGGTCTTTAACCACCAAGCCAATCGCCCCTTTTCAAGTAGGTTATAATTCTAAGATTCCTTGGGGTCGCGATTAAAGCCCTTCTTTCTTCCAATACTATAGAAAAAAAATGATATCCAGCTTCACAAATCACACAATATATAATATATTGGGGAAAAAGTTCCTTCGCATTTTTTAAGAAAATTCAAAACATTTTTAATATAGTCTATTTACATTTAACTAAAGTATGTAGGTACCATTTTGTTCGATAACATTTTGCCATCTTGTAGGTAGGGACATGATCCCATTGCTATAGAAATTTTGGGACTTCTGATCAAAATACTGCGACAAGTGGTTTTGACAGTCCTCTGGTGATGTTAACCTGACACTGCCTAAAGAATTCTGAAGAGACCGAAACAGGTGGAAATCTGAAGGTGCAAGGTCAGGACTATACGGCGGATGCATTAATACCTCCCAGCCAAACTCTCTTAATTTTTGCTGAGTTGCTAAAGATGTGTGAAGTCTAGCGTTATCATGATGAAAAACCACACCCCTTCTGTTGATTAATTCCGACCGCTTTCTCTCAACTTCTTGCTTTAATCTCATCAGTTGTTCGCAGTTCAGAATCGATGGTCCTGCCTGATGGTAACAGCTCATTATGAATAATGCCCTTCCAATCCCACCACACACACACCATCACCTTGTTGCGAGTTAGCCCGGGTTTCGCCACAGTCTGTGAAGCCTGACCGGCCTTTGACCACCTTTTTCGCACGTTCTTGTCGTACGTGATCCACTTTTCATCACCAGTTATCAGCTTCTTCAAAAATGGTTTGGTTTCATGACGTCGTAATAAAGAATCACAAATGAGTACACGGTTCATTAGGTTTCTTTCAGTGAGCTCGTGAGGTACCCAAATATCTAGCTTTTGTGTGTACCCAGTTTTTTTCAAATGCGCCAAAACTGTTTTGTGGTGAATTCCCAGTTCTTCAGCTACGTCGTAACTACTGATATGCCGATCTTGCTCCACTTTTTCAAAAATGGCATCCATTTTATCCGTAATGGGGCGACCAGAGCGACGTGAATCTTTGACATAAAAATTTCCGGATTGAAAACGCTTAAACCAAATTTGTGCTACTCTCAAAGACACTGCACTAGGTCCATAAACATCGCAATTTTTTTTCGCGGCTTGCGTTGCATTTTTACCTTTTTTGTAGTAAAATTTTAAAATGAATCGAATTTCTTCATTAGATTCACTCATCTTGGCGGTACGAAAAACCAATGCAAATCACACATTTTCCTAATTTGAATTTGGAATTATGTTCTTTAAAATTTAAACTTTCAATGATACCAAAACCAGCCAGATACAAATAGTATAGCCAAAGAGATTTTATTACAAGTTCATACATACTATAATGCGAAAAGACTTTTTCCCCAACCTAATATGTTGAGAAACACATTAGCCTTCTTACCTTGATTGCATATCGAAATCAGTGTTTATTACTTTATTTTATTTTATTGCTCTGTAAATAAATATTAAACAGTGTCAAATTGCTACATCACTAAATCAAATGTCAATCCCATATTATTTTTTTCTCAGTGGCCAGATATAATCACAAATATTTGATTATAATTTTATTATTTTATCCATCTTATATCATATTATACAGACTGATCAAAATATATGTTGCTTATTATTACGTTATTATGTTAATACATTGTGACGTCACAATTCGCAAGCGATACTATATAATATCATATGTCGGACACTTAACTTGACACTGGCTAAATTTAACTAATATTTTTAAATTTATATATTTTTGTGTAATAGACATATGTAATAGATTTATAAATTCAATATTATTTTTTGGTTAACCCCAATTTTTCAATAAAACGGTTATTTGTTTTATTTAATTAAATATATTTTTGTCGATTAAATAATTGCCCCGCACTACGACCATCAAAGACAACAACAAGTCTTTGACATTGAAGGTTTATTGCATGTGAATACCGATCAAATGTCAACGAGACGCCACGGTCGATCTCTCCGAGGCCGCCGAAGCAAATAGGAAGACGGGCATATATGGACGTTTACACCAGTATTCTTCGAAAATACAACATTTACATGAGCTCGAGGTGTCTTAACTAATGTCACATATAGCGCATTTCAGAATGCCAAACTGAGTTTCTCCGAGGCCTCCATGAGTTTTTCGTGGCCGCGTAGAAAAAACTTTTTTTGTATTTACAAACGCTATATGTGACATTAGCGCAACACCGTCGTAAGCGGGCGTAAATTAGACCAGGGTCGATAATTTTTGAAACCAAAAAAAATTACAGTAGGATGTAACCCATTAGAAAAGGAGGGGAATATGATAAAAATAAAAAGAAAAATAAATTACGGTTGATCCGAGTTCGGGAAGTGGGTGGGGGTGAGTTTTTAAGGGTAAAAAATGGTTTATCTTCATTTCCGGCAAAACTACAAGTCCTATGAAAAAAAGTTAAATGGCAAAGTTGTAGGTAATAAAAAGATCTACAACTTTTGTATTTACAACTTTTTCACATAACCTCAAAATTTAGGTGAAAATTTCAAATAACCAAGTTTCTGGTTTTTTATTTATATCTTTTTCAAAAATTTGATTTTTTCTACGAAATTTGGTGAAAACTTACCTTTTTATGTCCCAAATACACTGTAATTTATTTGATATTAAATATTTATTTTTTCGCCTTATTTAATTTATTTAACTTAATATCGAAAAAGCACCCTTGTTTTCAATCGAAAATTCTGATTTATCATATTCCACTCCTTTTCTAATGGGTTTCATCCTACTATATTTTTTTTTCATTTTTTACCATTTTTGAAGGCTTTGGCCCTGGTCTAAATATGTACTGAATCGTTTGAATTTGGTATTCACGAAACAAAATCCATCCTTGAGCCCGCCCCGTCTTTTAACTCGACTTCAATTTGCTGTGTCAAACGGAAAGCTACTAAGGAGAATGGGTAAAGTCAACCACATATAGCACGCACGATAGATTGTGGAAAAAAAAATGTTTGTGTTTTCATCGGAATGACTTGTTCATATCGATGTATGGCCTGTGTTTTCACTAACGTTTCCGTGATAAAAATTATCGCTTGAGGGCAAGTTTCCTGTTTGCTAATCTAGAATATTAAAAGTCCCTATAAAGACAAGGTTGCTAAATGCAATTCTGAGCACAGCCTGTTCTATAGTTTATTGAGTGTTTTAGGCTTGTTTTGTGATGGAGTAAGGTTGATTTTTGTGTGTTTTTTTGAGTTGACATTTCAAATCATAAAGAACGCATTTCTATATTGTCAATATTTGATTGAATGTAAAATGTAATCAAAAAAGATGAAGAATGAAGATGATCAAGAATGTCATAGGAAAATCAACCAAATCGCTTCTTGAAAAGTTATTTTCTTGACCTTTCGAAGCCGAAGATTTTTGGAATTGCACGAACTATCACGAAAGCGTGATGTCATTATGTGACTCAAATAATTGAAGTTATACTTCTTTAGGCGCGTTATGAAAAAATTATGACATATGATACCTAACACAAAATTCTCACGGATGAAGTTGGCTGATAACTGTATCTCCGGAACATCGCACAAATCGCAACTGTCAGTTTTTTTTTTTTTTTTTTTTTTGGAAGGGACGAAGGTATTAGCCTCAGATGGCTCTTACACCCTTACGCGGACAATTCCGGCGAGCGCTAGGGGCTCTCAGCCGAAAGTACATTTAGATTTTAAGCAACAAGCACACTGAGGGTGCCCCCTGTGGGGCTCGGACCTCGGGCTCAGGTCGTTGCGTGGGGGGTCAAAAGACTTTACATTATCTGATTTATTTATTAGTGGTTCTTTATTTCAATACAAAAAACAACAACAATGAATTTTTAGAGGGAGCGCGGCTAACGTCCACGCCGGCGAGGACGGTATCTAGGCTGATGGCCTTGTGGGTGTGTAGTATCGCGAGCTGAAGATTCGGCTGCAGCTGTTTGAGCTTTGGTGATTTCGTCGTCAGACTCGGCGAGGGCGTGTCTCGGTCTGCGAACGCGACTGATACGGGACGGAGTGTAGGACGCGGCCTTTATTATTAGGGGATTACTGTGGTTTATTGCAGAATCGAAATGGCGGCGAGAAGCCCCTTTGATAAATTGCCTGATGGTCGGCAATCGTAAATCCATGTGGAGTTGGAGATTTCGCATGTACCACGGGGCGCCCGTGGCTCTGCGCATGAATTTATTTTGGAGGACTTGAAGTGAATGGATCCGCTTGGGGGCGGCGTGTGCAAAAGTTACACACGCGTACGTCATGATGGGCCGTATACACGCGGTATACAGTCTAAGCTTGCTTTTTAGGGCGAGTTTAGAACGTGAGTTGATGAGGAAGTGAAGCCTGCCTAACACAAAGTTGGCGCGCTTACGCACCGTGTCTATGTGAGGGCCGAAGGAAAGTCTCTCATCCAGAATGACGCCTAAATATTTGGCTTGCCTCTCCCAAGGGATGGGCACGCCAAACATAGAGATGGATGTGTCGGGGAAAGCTCGGTAAGTTTCGCGAAAAGCTCTAAAAAAGAGAATGGCTTGACTCTTAGTGGGATTGATTTCGATTCTCCATTTGCGGAACCAATCGCCTAGGGCGTTGGCTGCGCATTGGAGACGTTTCAAAATGAGGGGAACGCTTCTACTTGAGGAGTAGATTGCCGTGTCATCCGCAAACAGGGCCAAGTGTGTGTCTCTGGTCCTGGGCATGTCACTCGTGAAGAGCGAGAATAACAGGGGAGACAACACCGAGCCCTGCGGGACTCCGGCGCGAATGGGATGAGGCGATGAGAGTACGCGCCCTTCGACTCGGTAGCGAAAGTAGCGATTCGACAGGTAGTCTCGTAAGATGGCAACGAGCCTCGGTGGCACACCCATAGTGTAAAGCTTATAAATTAAGCCGTCGTGCCACACTTTGTCGAACGCTTTCGCCACGTCGAAGAAGAGCGCGCCCGTCAGTGCACCGGATTGGAAGTTACTAGAGATGTGTTCAACGATTCTATGGACTTGTTGAACACACGAGTGTTTGGTTCGAAAACCAAACTGCTCGTCGGGAATGGCAACTGTCAGTGTCAATGAGTGAGTAATGATGTTATTGTCAATAATAACCTAACAACGTCAAAAATTATTATTCGTTGCTACAGACAGGTGCAAAGAGTTTGGGCACTACAATTTCACGACTATAGTAAAAAATGCTTTTAGTGCTGTTTTTCTCACCTATAATTTCGGGTATAACTTCTTACGTGCGTACATAAGTACACACACACGTTTTATTTTTATTAAATAAAACAAATAACCGTTTTATTGAATAATTGGGGTTAACCAGAAAATAATTTTGAATTTATAAATCTACTAGCTGACCCGGCGAACTTTGTTCCGCCTTAATGTCAATAAATAAGCAGATTTTTTTTTTATTGGAAAAAATACAAAAAAAATTAAATTTCTACATCAATCATTCATAATTATTTCTGTATTTTAGTACATAGGTTGCTCTTCATTTAAGTACCTTGTGATACACGACATTTTTTGTTTTATTATCAGGCGCAAAAACAAACAACGCAGATGGTCTTCCGACCCGTGAACATGCCACGTATAATTGACCATGGGAAAAACATGAATGTTCTAGATTTAAACCACAAACTTTTAAGGATTGGCCTTGTGATTTGTTGATGGTCATGGCAAATGCAAGACGTATCGGAAATTGAAGTCTTTTAAATTCAAACGGCATATCGGTTGGGATCATCGGTATCCTCGGAATGAGAACTTCCTCACCTTTGAATTTTCCTATCATTATCGTAGCGTAAATTACATTGTTCATCAATTTTCTAACCACCAAACGCGTACCGTTGCACAGTTTTGGTTGGTTTATGTTTCGAAGCATGATTACTACGGAGCCAACCTTTAGGCGTAAATTGTGCGGTGGTAAGCCAGGCACGTCCAAAGAGTTTAAAAATTCAATTGGATAGTTGGTGGCTTCATCTTCATTTATGACGCAGTCAATAGATTTGAATGAATGCATTGTTCCAATGATCTTATTTTGAATTATGTAGTTTAGGTCATCTACATCTTTATTCTTAGCCGCTAAAATTGCTCGCTCACTCATCCATTCATAATTTTTGTAGTTAGAAATAATTTCTGGAAATACATTGTTGATAAGTTCGTCTTTTGATGAGACAAAATTACAGAAATTATTTGGAAATGATATTAATCCGCTCGATTCATCGACAGGTACTTGACGATTACCGATAGTCAGCAATTTCTCCGAGAAATTTTCAGCAGATGTATCATTAAGCAATGTAACTCTCATGTTTGTTGTCAGTTGCAGTTTCTTCACATGGCGCCATAGATTTGACGATTTGAGGCAAGCGTTTATTTCGTCGGCAGCCGTAGATCTTGGAATTACTGGCAGTATTTGGCGGAAATCGCCAGAAAGTAAAATCATTGCTCCTCCAAAACATCTCGAGTCATTGCGTAAATCTTTTAATGTTCGGTTAAGTGCTTCTAATGCACGTTTATGCGCCATTGTGCATTCGTCCCAGATGATGATTTTCGATACCGCTAAAACTTTAGCCATTGCTGAGTGTTTTGCAATATTACACGTTGGTTCTTCAATAGTTTGAAGATTTAACGGTAATTTGAATGCTGAATGAGCCGTACGGCATCCTTCTAACAATGTGGCTGCTATTCCAGAAGAAGCAACTGCAACCGCTATGTTAAATCTCGCCCGAACAGTTGCTAAAACTAATGACATGAGGAATGTCTTGCCAGTTCCACCAGGGGCATCTAGGAAATATAAACCACCAGGCAATTTCACTTTACCATTAAGGCAGCATAATCCAGGCGTTTCTCCGGAAAACTTTAATGCACCACAATACTCGCAAACTACGTCCATTTGCCCAATGCAAACGCTAGGATGCAAGCTGTAATCATTCCTGCAATCGTATTGAAACGCTGCTCGATTAAAATCAGCACTTGATAAATATCTTGTTCTGCGTCGCAAATTATCTATTTGTTGACCTCTGTTGTTCGCTCGACGATTCTGCATTGCCAACCGAGCTGTTTCACGGGCTGCTTCACTTTGCTCTCGTGATTGAGAAGCACGAAGTCGAGCCATACTATCGCGGCGCTGTTCACGTGCAATTTCTTGTTCTTCTTCAGTCCTTTCATTTGCAGTATTTCGTATTCTTCTTGCATCACGGCTTTGTCGGGAAAGATTCGATCGTCTTGGTCGCGGCATTATTAATTAAACTTCACTTCACCTAAAAACTTAAATTTTCAACCATACCGAGTTTTATAGTTCACTTCACTGTTTATACGAATGGGCAATTGGGCAATAATGTGAATTATTTATTTAATAGAAATAGTTTTATTATTGATTTCTTACAAATATCAAATTGTCATCCATACGTCATTACATAGCTGTCATTATACGTCAATTTTGTTATTCCAAGTCTATGTTGTATAAAATGTTTTAGATATTACTTCATTTTACACGTGTTGATGTTATGTGTGTAAACTGCATATAAGGCGACCTGCTGGAATTACTTCATAACTCATTCACACAAAAATATAAGTTATTAACATTTTTTAAACATATTTTTCCATGTCACAATATTTAAAAGTTATCATTGGTGAATGCATTACATACTGTGCCATGCACACACACAGCCAGTTAACATGTAAATTCATATTTGGGAAATCATTCTTTGACCAGGGAGATTTGCACTTACAAAGGTCTCCATCTTGATTCTCCTCATACTGTCATGTATTAAAAATAGATATTGATATCAACAACTCATTTTTGTTTCAGTCTGCGGTTTCTAATTTTATTTGTCACATACTGACTGTAACCGTTGGGGTAGACGTGTTCTAGAGTGGAGACCACGGCTCGGTAAACGTAGTGTAGGGCGCCCTCCAGCTAGATGGAGCGATGATATACGCAAACTGGCTGGCAGCGGTTGGAAACAAAGAGCTGAAGATCGAGCTCAGTGGCGTGCCATAGGTGAGGCCTATGTCCAGCAGTGGACGGAGATAGGCTGATGATGATGATGATGATGATGATACTGACTGTACTAGTTTTAGGCTGGTTTTGTGTTTATATGTGCCTGGTTTGTTCATTTTATTTTCACAGTATAGTTATGAACATTATGGCAATATTTTTCCTCGCAAATACCTATGTTTTCACCACACCTTTGTGAATTTGAATTTTTTTCTGTTTTGCAAGTGCAAATACAATTTAAATATTAAATCTCTTTCTAGGGATTACACTTACAAAGATCTCTGATTACATTCTCATCAATCTCTAATGTATTCAAAATAGGGCTTAATGCAACTATTGGGATGTCCAACAAAATACACATATTTGGACTGGTTCATAAATAATATTAACATTATATGACTTACTACAATTAATACATATTTGGCAAAATCAAATTTTTCAAAAGGATTTGCACTTACAATCTTATAATGGGTTTTCAGGAATGCTTGAGTCAATTAATTATATTACAGGCCTCTGACTCCATTCTCTTCATGCTCTCATGTATTAAAAAAAGGGCTTAATGCAACTACTGTTGATGGGTGCTTGAGGGAGGTTCATATTCTTGGGAATGTAATTAGATGTGGCTTTTAGCATAATACCAGCATTGGGTACAGATGAACTCATTCCCATTAAAGCTCACCTGAAAAGAAATACATATGTGTAACTACTAAGTCCTGAAGTTCAGATTGGCTAAGTTGCTCCCCAGTTAATATCTTAAAAATACTGCAACTATCATAGCACCGAATTAATATCCAAATTGTTCCTACTAAATGGATTTACAACCAGGTTCTGAATGTTTTGAGGATGCCCACTATCCCATTCTGGTCATTAAAACATTTAGATTAACAACTCAATTTATTAATTATTAACACCCAGCTTATCCTACTACAGCCCCCTCATACCTTTCTCCACTTCCCGTTTTCTGCCATTCTGGGACAGTATTTGAGGTATCGAATTAGTCTTACCACCTGCAAGTCGACCCGCCATGGCACAGTTTTGCTTTCTGTGGGGCCTATTCGGTGGTAACTTAATGTTAATTATATTGCAGACAATTATAACGAAGTACTAACCGATTTAGGGTACAGATTCATAGTAATGTATATAATAGTAAAGGAATGTAGCTTCATAAAATTGGATAAATAAGTCAGGTGCAGACAGAAACACAGCAAACACTTAGGGATGATTCGTTCCATAATTCGAATCCAACAATAGTACTAATCAATAATCTGAAATATGCAACTAGACATGTGTAACTCAGCTCCGAACCGGTTCAACAGATCAGATCACACCTACTTGAACTGTCGAGCTGCGGCTCAAGAGCAAACTAAACAGCTCACGGCTCACTTATTATTTTGCAGTCTGTATACAATCTGTGATCTATTCTATTATATTGCGTCGTTGTCGAATTGCGGCGCGGCAGCGGCGTAGAGACTCAGTGATCGGTCTGCAAAACTTGAGCTGATCTGTAAACCGGTTCGCAGCTCATGCATTTTGGTTGAGTTACCCAACTCTAGGTGCAACAAGCAGGAACACCAACAGCCCGAGCGACTAACTGAATGAAGGACGACCCGGGCGCCAATGTTAGCAACCCGGGGCCAGTCCAAGCGTAGTACCAGCTTTCCATACATTTTTATTGTGGTCAACTCTCTGAAGTTACGTGGGTTTTTATAATTTTTAGTAGTTTTATGGGGTTATTACGAATATATAGTCTCGCTTTTTGCATATCAGCCAACAATATTAAGCAATAAACGATTTTTTACGGTTTAAAATAAATGAATGTATTATGTTTGTGTGAGTGAATTTAGGCACGCCATCTATCTATTAATGTAGTGATTAAGGTAGTAAGAAGGAAGATCTGTCATCTGTGTCACAAACAGGTCAATAATTGCCAAACCAAATATTGTAGATGGCGCTGTGTATCAAATGCCTCGAACGGTCACCATCCACGACTCCCCGCGTCAATTATTAGGACACATAATTTATTTATTACATTAAATGCTGTCAAAATGGAAATCCAAGATGGCGGCTACAATAAATTATCAACTTTCTCGTCATGGGTATCGTTTTCATGGTTTTCAAGGGTGTTGAAGCCCATAGTGCTGTCAAAATGAAAATCCAAGATGGCGGCTACAATAAATTATCAACTTTCTCGTCATGGGTATCGTTTTCATGGTTTTTTTTTTGTAAACTAGGTATTTCAATACGATTAAAAGATCACTACAAAACTCTTTTTTTTTATATAAAAAGTCAATACAAAAAAGGTTGAAAGTGACAACCCTATAGCTTCAATAGAACGTAAGTTATTATTTTTACAAATAGGATGAGTTTCCACACTGTTTCATGTTTTATTTAAATAGTCACAAAAATTATACTTTCTCATATTATATATAATAAGGTACTTGGCGCGCGTCATTGAGAACCCCAAATTTTTTCCGATGTATTAGAAATGACTCCACAATATCACTAAGATAAAGTATAAACGTCGTCTATCAGTTCTAGATGTTGTGTTCCTGAAGCATTCATCAACCGCAATTTTTAAAAACAATTTAATAATCATCTTCTAAGGTAAAGTACACAGTAGCTGCTCAGGAACCAGTCTATATTCACAACGCGAACTGACTTGAAATACTATGGAAGAAATTGAATTGCCACAGAATATTATTTCAAGCAACAGTCTTATTGAAGAAGTATTTCGTAACTGCTTAGCCAATGGAAATTATGAGGGGATGAAACACAGAGCAATACTCGGGTCTCTTAACAAAGATGTTGAAATAAATCTTGATGATATAGTTGCCAAACATCCCGGAGAGTACAAAATCTACTATAACCATGACTCAATGAAAGATCAACCTGAAGGAGCAGTTGAATTTACAACAGAATTTCTCAATAGTGTCAACATTGTTAACTTGCCACCACACGAACTAAAAGTGATAAAAAATTATTTAATAATGTTGTTGCGTAATTTTGACGTATCAGAAGGACTACGCAATGGTGTAAGACTCATGGTAACAAGTCTGTGCAATCATATAATAAAGGCAAAAATTGTTACTGTTGAACAATGCGGCAAAGAGGTACATATACCAAGAATAACTCTTGACTCATCAAAAGGACAACTGGGATGCACCATGCAGCGTCACCAATTTCCCGTTAGATCTGCATTTGCCATGACTGTCCACAAATCTCAAGGACAAACTTTCGAATCTGTTGGGGTAGATTTAACGTCAAGTCCGGTCTTCATGCATGGCATGTTATATGTGGCATTTTCTAGAGTTATGCGACCAACTACGTTAAAAGTCTATCTTCCTAATGAAAATCCTCGACATACTCGCAATATAGTATGGAAGGAAGTATTAGATTAAGACCCCGATTTCAAAATTAAAACAGTGATGAAAATATATATAAAACAATATACTCGTAAGTATACAGGGTGGAAACTTTCAGCGGGGCAGTAAGGGGAAGTACCTTATCCGTCGCAGCTACACGAAAATGGTCTTAGAAGACTATCCATAATTTTTTATGGAATTTTGATGCCCATTATTTTATGCCCAGATTTTCAAAAAAAATTACAGTTAGCAAGAAAATAGGCATTTTACACAAACATATTTTTTATGCCAAACGATCCCGTTTCTAATACTGATCAAAAACTTCTATGGGACCAACTAATCAAAAAGTTGCAAATTGCAAAAACTTTTCCCTTACATTTTATAAATACTTTGTGCAACTGAACTACATAAAATAAAATATAAGACAAATGATCACGTAGAATTATACAAATATCAAAAAGAAGGCGTATTAATTTATTGATAAATTGTAAAAAATTAAGTATTTGTTTCTAATAAAATATTAAACTAATTGCATTCGTGATTTTTTATTTAAATAACCAGTTCATATTCTTTTATTATTATGTCAGTAAGATGGAAAAATATTATTCATATTTTATCAGGACGTAATTCGTATTTAAATATAATTTCTAAATAAATACAATTTACCAAAAAAAAAATACCGACTAAAGCTGCGGTCATCCAGGTACTATTATTAAATACTGACTGGTTTTCCCACGTATTCAATGCACCACGGAGTCCATTAAGCTCTACGTTTTATTTTACAGTAGATATGTATAGTTTTTACACAACATATGTTGTGGATAAACGGCCTCGAATTATAACTTATTATTACTTGTAAATGACCAAAAGCAATGTGTCCAACATTTTGGTCAAAATCAATCAAATTATTTACTATTTCAGCCGCGTTGCCGAGGGATGTTACATTATTTTGTTCTTTCTATCATCAATAGTTTTCGCAGCGCACGCGATGTAAGAATGATTTGTAATTTTTTCACACCTTATGTTACATTATTTGAGTTTTAGTAAGGATCCCTAATTTTTTTTTAAATATAATATAGCCTATGTTACTCGGGGATAATGTAGCTTTCCAAAGGTGAAAGAATTTTTGAAATCGGTCCAGTAGTTTCGGAGCCTATTCATTACAAACAAACAAACAAACAAGTGTTTCCTCTTTATAATATTATTATAGTATAGACAACAAAAAAAGGATTTAAATTTAACTGAAACGCAACGTGACGAAATAAACCTCGCGCCGCAATCTGAATAAGATTAATACATCTTGTTTCGGGATAACGAAAAGTGTCGATATATAAATGATGCTGTGAACGTGTTCAGCGCGATGAAATCGTTATACGCGACATCTAGCGCCACAAGATTGTGAACGGCCGCGGATGTAAACTATGATAATCATATTTGGTATCCACAAGTTAAAGATCTACCTAGCCTCCGCCTACGCTCATAGCTACGGCGGCTTGGTGGAAGTGGTCCAAGTCCGTTCGTTGTGGTAATCTCTGAGGGAACATAGGCTGAGTTCGGCAGAAAACATTCTTCGTCTACATATTATGACAATACCTAGGTACTGTATGTATACGTACACGTATTCGATTATGTTTGAGAAACCTGTATAAGAAGTTGTAAGTAGTTGTTTAATTGGTTGGTATATCAAAATTGATACCAAACGCGATCAGTTAAAGGCTCGCCCACCTGCTGCCATAAAATATAATTTTGTGAACGGCGTACTCACGTGCCTTCAGTGTGCACGGAGTTTCGCCGCGAAGATAGGCTACATAAGCCATCTTCGGATGCATCAGTACCATCACTCAGACTAGGGGTCGAAGTGGTCGCCATGGCCGAAATCGGTCGGAACAATCATCAATATTACAAAATAGAGAATGATGATACTGAATCAGAGGATTTTTCTTACCTACTTTAGAGCCAGCTACTTGATCATATTTTTTACCAAGCTGGAGCGACGGAGTCCAAGAAATCCCTCCACAAAGCACCGCGGTAACAAGATTTGGTAGTAAGGTTACAAAAATCTCACGAGAATGTATTAGATTATATTCGTATTAATAATATTAGTTGGGTAAAGATTATTATGTAGGTACTTCTGTAATTAAAAATGTTTTGTTACTTTGCAGGAGACTCAGGATTTCTGCATGTCTCCCAATCCCAGTATTATCGAGTTTGGAGCTCAATCCAGAGTTATAATATTAAGACACCCTACAAGGATGTCGTGACATAACAGCTGAACTAGACGAAGGAAGCCTTTATAGGATTCATCTTAATACGGTTATGGCGTCCAAGAATAATTTTATATGTATAAATTACTGGATATTTTTAAGACGTTTGTTGTTTATTGAATATAACTGATAAACCGCATAAATTACTTTTTCTCTTCAAAAACTTATATGTATAACCAATAGACATTGTTCATACACATATCCGATTTGTTTACCTTGTATGGGAATCGAACCCACGATCTGTAGCGTGGCAGTCACGGTCTTTAACCACCAAGCCAATCGCCCCTTTTCAAGTAGGTTATAATTCTAAGATTCCTTGGGGTCGCGATTAAAGCCCTTCTTTCTTCCAATACTATAGAAAAAAAATGATATCCAGCTTCACAAATCACACAATATATAATATATTGGGGAAAAAGTTCCTTCGCATTTTTTAAGAAAATTCAAAACATTTTTAATATAGTCTATTTACATTTAACTAAAGTATGTAGGTACCATTTTGTTCGATAACATTTTGCCATCTTGTAGGTAGGGACATGATCCCATTGCTATAGAAATTTTGGGACTTCTGATCAAAATACTGCGACAAGTGGTTTTGACAGTCCTCTGGTGATGTTAACCTGACACTGCCTAAAGAATTCTGAAGAGACCGAAACAGGTGGAAATCTGAAGGTGCAAGGTCAGGACTATACGGCGGATGCATTAATACCTCCCAGCCAAACTCTCTTAATTTTTGCTGAGTTGCTAAAGATGTGTGAAGTCTAGCGTTATCATGATGAAAAACCACACCCCTTCTGTTGATTAATTCCGACCGCTTTCTCTCAACTTCTTGCTTTAATCTCATCAGTTGTTCGCAGTTCAGAATCGATGGTCCTGCCTGATGGTAACAGCTCATTATGAATAATGCCCTTCCAATCCCACCACACACACACCATCACCTTGTTGCGAGTTAGCCCGGGTTTCGCCACAGTCTGTGAAGCCTGACCGGCCTTTGACCACCTTTTTCGCACGTTCTTGTCGTACGTGATCCACTTTTCATCACCAGTTATCAGCTTCTTCAAAAATGGTTTGGTTTCATGACGTCGTAATAAAGAATCACAAATGAGTACACGGTTCATTAGGTTTCTTTCAGTGAGCTCGTGAGGTACCCAAATATCTAGCTTTTGTGTGTACCCAGTTTTTTTCAAATGCGCCAAAACTGTTTTGTGGTGAATTCCCAGTTCTTCAGCTACGTCGTAACTACTGATATGCCGATCTTGCTCCACTTTTTCAAAAATGGCATCCATTTTATCCGTAATGGGGCGACCAGAGCGACGTGAATCTTTGACATAAAAATTTCCGGATTGAAAACGCTTAAACCAAATTTGTGCTACTCTCAAAGACACTGCACTAGGTCCATAAACATCGCAATTTTTTTTCGCGGCTTGCGTTGCATTTTTACCTTTTTTGTAGTAAAATTTTAAAATGAATCGAATTTCTTCATTAGATTCACTCATCTTGGCGGTACGAAAAACCAATGCAAATCACACATTTTCCTAATTTGAATTTGGAATTATGTTCTTTAAAATTTAAACTTTCAATGATACCAAAACCAGCCAGATACAAATAGTATAGCCAAAGAGATTTTATTACAAGTTCATACATACTATAATGCGAAAAGACTTTTTCCCCAACCTAATATGTTGAGAAACACATTAGCCTTCTTACCTTGATTGCATATCGAAATCAGTGTTTATTACTTTATTTTATTTTATTGCTCTGTAAATAAATATTAAACAGTGTCAAATTGCTACATCACTAAATCAAATGTCAATCCCATATTATTTTTTTCTCAGTGGCCAGATATAATCACAAATATTTGATTATAATTTTATTATTTTATCCATCTTATATCATATTATACAGACTGATCAAAATATATGTTGCTTATTATTACGTTATTATGTTAATACATTGTGACGTCACAATTCGCAAGCGATACTATATAATATCATATGTCGGACACTTAACTTGACACTGGCTAAATTTAACTAATATTTTTAAATTTATATATTTTTGTGTAATAGACATATGTAATAGATTTATAAATTCAATATTATTTTTTGGTTAACCCCAATTTTTCAATAAAACGGTTATTTGTTTTATTTAATTAAATATATTTTTGTCGATTAAATAATTGCCCCGCACTACGACCATCAAAGACAACAACAAGTCTTTGACATTGAAGGTTTATTGCATGTGAATACCGATCAAATGTCAACGAGACGCCACGGTCGATCTCTCCGAGGCCGCCGAAGCAAATAGGAAGACGGGCATATATGGACGTTTACACCAGTATTCTTCGAAAATACAACATTTACATGAGCTCGAGGTGTCTTAACTAATGTCACATATAGCGCATTTCAGAATGCCAAACTGAGTTTCTCCGAGGCCTCCATGAGTTTTTCGTGGCCGCGTAGAAAAAACTTTTTTTGTATTTACAAACGCTATATGTGACATTAGCGCAACACCGTCGTAAGCGGGCGTAAATTAGACCAGGGTCGATAATTTTTGAAACCAAAAAAAATTACAGTAGGATGTAACCCATTAGAAAAGGAGGGGAATATGATAAAAATAAAAAGAAAAATAAATTACGGTTGATCCGAGTTCGGGAAGTGGGTGGGGGTGAGTTTTTAAGGGTAAAAAATGGTTTATCTTCATTTCCGGCAAAACTACAAGTCCTATGAAAAAAAGTTAAATGGCAAAGTTGTAGGTAATAAAAAGATCTACAACTTTTGTATTTACAACTTTTTCACATAACCTCAAAATTTAGGTGAAAATTTCAAATAACCAAGTTTCTGGTTTTTTATTTATATCTTTTTCAAAAATTTGATTTTTTCTACGAAATTTGGTGAAAACTTACCTTTTTATGTCCCAAATACACTGTAATTTATTTGATATTAAATATTTATTTTTTCGCCTTATTTAATTTATTTAACTTAATATCGAAAAAGCACCCTTGTTTTCAATCGAAAATTCTGATTTATCATATTCCACTCCTTTTCTAATGGGTTTCATCCTACTATATTTTTTTTTCATTTTTTACCATTTTTGAAGGCTTTGGCCCTGGTCTAAATATGTACTGAATCGTTTGAATTTGGTATTCACGAAACAAAATCCATCCTTGAGCCCGCCCCGTCTTTTAACTCGACTTCAATTTGCTGTGTCAAACGGAAAGCTACTAAGGAGAATGGGTAAAGTCAACCACATATAGCACGCACGATAGATTGTGGAAAAAAAAATGTTTGTGTTTTCATCGGAATGACTTGTTCATATCGATGTATGGCCTGTGTTTTCACTAACGTTTCCGTGATAAAAATTATCGCTTGAGGGCAAGTTTCCTGTTTGCTAATCTAGAATATTAAAAGTCCCTATAAAGACAAGGTTGCTAAATGCAATTCTGAGCACAGCCTGTTCTATAGTTTATTGAGTGTTTTAGGCTTGTTTTGTGATGGAGTAAGGTTGATTTTTGTGTGTTTTTTTGAGTTGACATTTCAAATCATAAAGAACGCATTTCTATATTGTCAATATTTGATTGAATGTAAAATGTAATCAAAAAAGATGAAGAATGAAGATGATCAAGAATGTCATAGGAAAATCAACCAAATCGCTTCTTGAAAAGTTATTTTCTTGACCTTTCGAAGCCGAAGATTTTTGGAATTGCACGAACTATCACGAAAGCGTGATGTCATTATGTGACTCAAATAATTGAAGTTATACTTCTTTAGGCGCGTTATGAAAAAATTATGACATATGATACCTAACACAAAATTCTCACGGATGAAGTTGGCTGATAACTGTATCTCCGGAACATCGCACAAATCGCAACTGTCAGTTTTTTTTTTTTTTTTTTTTTTGGAAGGGACGAAGGTATTAGCCTCAGATGGCTCTTACACCCTTACGCGGACAATTCCGGCGAGCGCTAGGGGCTCTCAGCCGAAAGTACATTTAGATTTTAAGCAACAAGCACACTGAGGGTGCCCCCTGTGGGGCTCGGACCTCGGGCTCAGGTCGTTGCGTGGGGGGTCAAAAGACTTTACATTATCTGATTTATTTATTAGTGGTTCTTTATTTCAATACAAAAAACAACAACAATGAATTTTTAGAGGGAGCGCGGCTAACGTCCACGCCGGCGAGGACGGTATCTAGGCTGATGGCCTTGTGGGTGTGTAGTATCGCGAGCTGAAGATTCGGCTGCAGCTGTTTGAGCTTTGGTGATTTCGTCGTCAGACTCGGCGAGGGCGTGTCTCGGTCTGCGAACGCGACTGATACGGGACGGAGTGTAGGACGCGGCCTTTATTATTAGGGGATTACTGTGGTTTATTGCAGAATCGAAATGGCGGCGAGAAGCCCCTTTGATAAATTGCCTGATGGTCGGCAATCGTAAATCCATGTGGAGTTGGAGATTTCGCATGTACCACGGGGCGCCCGTGGCTCTGCGCATGAATTTATTTTGGAGGACTTGAAGTGAATGGATCCGCTTGGGGGCGGCGTGTGCAAAAGTTACACACGCGTACGTCATGATGGGCCGTATACACGCGGTATACAGTCTAAGCTTGCTTTTTAGGGCGAGTTTAGAACGTGAGTTGATGAGGAAGTGAAGCCTGCCTAACACAAAGTTGGCGCGCTTACGCACCGTGTCTATGTGAGGGCCGAAGGAAAGTCTCTCATCCAGAATGACGCCTAAATATTTGGCTTGCCTCTCCCAAGGGATGGGCACGCCAAACATAGAGATGGATGTGTCGGGGAAAGCTCGGTAAGTTTCGCGAAAAGCTCTAAAAAAGAGAATGGCTTGACTCTTAGTGGGATTGATTTCGATTCTCCATTTGCGGAACCAATCGCCTAGGGCGTTGGCTGCGCATTGGAGACGTTTCAAAATGAGGGGAACGCTTCTACTTGAGGAGTAGATTGCCGTGTCATCCGCAAACAGGGCCAAGTGTGTGTCTCTGGTCCTGGGCATGTCACTCGTGAAGAGCGAGAATAACAGGGGAGACAACACCGAGCCCTGCGGGACTCCGGCGCGAATGGGATGAGGCGATGAGAGTACGCGCCCTTCGACTCGGTAGCGAAAGTAGCGATTCGACAGGTAGTCTCGTAAGATGGCAACGAGCCTCGGTGGCACACCCATAGTGTAAAGCTTATAAATTAAGCCGTCGTGCCACACTTTGTCGAACGCTTTCGCCACGTCGAAGAAGAGCGCGCCCGTCAGTGCACCGGATTGGAAGTTACTAGAGATGTGTTCAACGATTCTATGGACTTGTTGAACACACGAGTGTTTGGTTCGAAAACCAAACTGCTCGTCGGGAATGGCAACTGTCAGTGTCAATGAGTGAGTAATGATGTTATTGTCAATAATAACCTAACAACGTCAAAAATTATTATTCGTTGCTACAGACAGGTGCAAAGAGTTTGGGCACTACAATTTCACGACTATAGTAAAAAATGCTTTTAGTGCTGTTTTTCTCACCTATAATTTCGGGTATAACTTCTTACGTGCGTACATAAGTACACACACACGTTTTATTTTTATTAAATAAAACAAATAACCGTTTTATTGAATAATTGGGGTTAACCAGAAAATAATTTTGAATTTATAAATCTACTAGCTGACCCGGCGAACTTTGTTCCGCCTTAATGTCAATAAATAAGCAGATTTTTTTTTTATTGGAAAAAATACAAAAAAAATTAAATTTCTACATCAATCATTCATAATTATTTCTGTATTTTAGTACATAGGTTGCTCTTCATTTAAGTACCTTGTGATACACGACATTTTTTGTTTTATTATCAGGCGCAAAAACAAACAACGCAGATGGTCTTCCGACCCGTGAACATGCCACGTATAATTGACCATGGGAAAAACATGAATGTTCTAGATTTAAACCACAAACTTTTAAGGATTGGCCTTGTGATTTGTTGATGGTCATGGCAAATGCAAGACGTATCGGAAATTGAAGTCTTTTAAATTCAAACGGCATATCGGTTGGGATCATCGGTATCCTCGGAATGAGAACTTCCTCACCTTTGAATTTTCCTATCATTATCGTAGCGTAAATTACATTGTTCATCAATTTTCTAACCACCAAACGCGTACCGTTGCACAGTTTTGGTTGGTTTATGTTTCGAAGCATGATTACTACGGAGCCAACCTTTAGGCGTAAATTGTGCGGTGGTAAGCCAGGCACGTCCAAAGAGTTTAAAAATTCAATTGGATAGTTGGTGGCTTCATCTTCATTTATGACGCAGTCAATAGATTTGAATGAATGCATTGTTCCAATGATCTTATTTTGAATTATGTAGTTTAGGTCATCTACATCTTTATTCTTAGCCGCTAAAATTGCTCGCTCACTCATCCATTCATAATTTTTGTAGTTAGAAATAATTTCTGGAAATACATTGTTGATAAGTTCGTCTTTTGATGAGACAAAATTACAGAAATTATTTGGAAATGATATTAATCCGCTCGATTCATCGACAGGTACTTGACGATTACCGATAGTCAGCAATTTCTCCGAGAAATTTTCAGCAGATGTATCATTAAGCAATGTAACTCTCATGTTTGTTGTCAGTTGCAGTTTCTTCACATGGCGCCATAGATTTGACGATTTGAGGCAAGCGTTTATTTCGTCGGCAGCCGTAGATCTTGGAATTACTGGCAGTATTTGGCGGAAATCGCCAGAAAGTAAAATCATTGCTCCTCCAAAACATCTCGAGTCATTGCGTAAATCTTTTAATGTTCGGTTAAGTGCTTCTAATGCACGTTTATGCGCCATTGTGCATTCGTCCCAGATGATGATTTTCGATACCGCTAAAACTTTAGCCATTGCTGAGTGTTTTGCAATATTACACGTTGGTTCTTCAATAGTTTGAAGATTTAACGGTAATTTGAATGCTGAATGAGCCGTACGGCATCCTTCTAACAATGTGGCTGCTATTCCAGAAGAAGCAACTGCAACCGCTATGTTAAATCTCGCCCGAACAGTTGCTAAAACTAATGACATGAGGAATGTCTTGCCAGTTCCACCAGGGGCATCTAGGAAATATAAACCACCAGGCAATTTCACTTTACCATTAAGGCAGCATAATCCAGGCGTTTCTCCGGAAAACTTTAATGCACCACAATACTCGCAAACTACGTCCATTTGCCCAATGCAAACGCTAGGATGCAAGCTGTAATCATTCCTGCAATCGTATTGAAACGCTGCTCGATTAAAATCAGCACTTGATAAATATCTTGTTCTGCGTCGCAAATTATCTATTTGTTGACCTCTGTTGTTCGCTCGACGATTCTGCATTGCCAACCGAGCTGTTTCACGGGCTGCTTCACTTTGCTCTCGTGATTGAGAAGCACGAAGTCGAGCCATACTATCGCGGCGCTGTTCACGTGCAATTTCTTGTTCTTCTTCAGTCCTTTCATTTGCAGTATTTCGTATTCTTCTTGCATCACGGCTTTGTCGGGAAAGATTCGATCGTCTTGGTCGCGGCATTATTAATTAAACTTCACTTCACCTAAAAACTTAAATTTTCAACCATACCGAGTTTTATAGTTCACTTCACTGTTTATACGAATGGGCAATTGGGCAATAATGTGAATTATTTATTTAATAGAAATAGTTTTATTATTGATTTCTTACAAATATCAAATTGTCATCCATACGTCATTACATAGCTGTCATTATACGTCAATTTTGTTATTCCAAGTCTGATTCTTTTTTGTTATACCACGTTTTATAGTGACTGACGTTAAATGTCAAGTCACACGGGAATGATGTCGAACGGGATAAAAAGTCCTATGTCCTAGATCCTATGTCCTTCTCCTGGCTCTAAACTACCTCCCTGCCAATTTTCAGCTAAATCGGTTCAGCCGTTCTTGAGTTATAAGTGAAGTAACTAACACGACTTTCTTTTATATATATAGATTACATAAGTCTATTACACAAAAATATATAAATTTAAAAATATTAATTAGATTTGGCCAGTGTCAAGTTGAGTGTCCGACATATGATATTATATAGTATCGCTTGCGAATTGTGACGTCACCGCGATACATAATAATAAAAATATAATAAAATTATAATCAAATATTTGTGTTTATATCTGGCCACTGAGAAAAAAAATTATAAGATTGACATTTGATTTAGCAATGTAGCAATTTGACACTGTTTAATATTTATTAACAGAGCAATAAAATAAAATAAAGTATTAAACACTGATTTTAATATGCAATCAAGGTAAGAAGGCTAATGTGTTTCTCAACATATACAGGGTGACTGGTGAGATACCTTCGATACTTATGGAGAGTACCGGTACTCGATTCTCGTTAAAATGATGTAATAAAATTAGGTGCTTAATTTTTGACCAAAATTTATCTAAAAATAAGTGTTATGTGGATATTACTACATTATATACGCTCTTAACACGCCGCGGTGTTTGTTGTTTAAGTTGATCTAGTCACGTGCGGCACACGCTAGTACCCAGTAATAAATATGATCAAGTGGTATATAAGGAGTGGGTGTAAATATCTATATATGTACTAGCTGCCCGGACAGACGTCGTTCTGTCGAAATAAGTCCATACAAAAATGCAGGAATTCGCTCGCAGCGCCACCTACCGGGTCCAATTGTGAATCTAAACCATCCAGGGCACCACCCAAACGCAAACAAAAAAAAACATTCCAATCGGTCCAGCCGTATTAAAAAAGAAGAAATAATTGAATTTCACGGTATTTCGTTTACTACAAAATAAATTTAATTTATACATTAGCCTCAATAACACGTGGTAATCATGATATTGAATTGTAGCTTATATGACACGTTCGTAGATTTACCATAGCAGCGCCATCTATTGATGACTTACTCAACCCAGTCGAAAGGTATCGACATCTCTTAGAATCATTTGGAGTTAACAGATAATTGTGACTGTCAAATAATAACAGACAAATAATTAGCAATAAATTAAAATTGCGACTATAATTTGAGATTTAAACTATCCTATCTCTCAAGTTGGATCGAACTGCACATGGTGTGCGAATTTTATTATAATCGGTTAAGTGGTTTAGGAGTCCATTGAGGACAAACATTGTGACACGAGATTTATATATATTAAGATGTATTTACAAAAATATAAAAGTAGTATATGTAGTATATCAGTTATCTGGTTTCCATAGTACAAGCTCTGCTTAGTTTGGGATCAGATGGCCGTGTGTAAAAGAATGTCCCAGGATATTTATTATTTATTAAGGAGTAGGCTCAAAAGTAGGTAGGAAAAATCCTCTGATTCAGTATCATCATTCTCTATTTTGTAATATCGATGTGATGATGATGATTGTTCCGACCGATTTCGGCCATGGCGACCACTTCGACCCCTAATCTGAGTGATGGCGCTGATGCACCCGAAGATGGCTTATGTAGCCTATCTTCGCGGCGATACTCCGTGCACACTGAGGGCACGTGAGTACGCCGTTCACATAATGATATGTTATGGCAACAGCCTTTAACTGGTCGCGTATCAATATTGATATACCAACCAATTAAACAAATACTTACAACTTCTTATACAGGTTTCCCAAACATAATCGAATACGTGTACGTATACATACAGTACCTAGGTATTGTCATAATATGTAGACGAAGAATGTTTTCTGCATGAACACAGCCTATGTTCCCTCAGAGATTACCACAACGAACGAACTTGGGCCACTTCCACCAAGCTGCTCTCAGCGTTTCTGACTATTTTATCGGTTCGCCTAGTGGTAGTTGAGAGATCGTCTCGCTCGTTGGGAGTGGTTTTCAATACCGCACTACATACAATGTCAAAGAGTCCGCCGTTGCGAGGCCGTCGCCTCGTAAAGATCGTCAGCGGGGTTCGATAATTTTGAAAATCGACAAAGTCGATGTCAAGGATGGGCGCTCGCAACGGCGGACTCTTTGACATTGTATGAAGTGCGGGGCCCACTTTATTAATCTGTCAAAAATAAATAATATAATAAAATAAAATAATTAATAATCGATACGATAATACCAGTTTTATTAGAAACAATAAACACATAAATGATATATAAAGTGTTGGCTGTGTTCTTTAATAGTACCTATGGGATGCCTTTTTAATAGAAGAATCCAAGTATCTGACTAAGTTATCTTGAGTTTTATGTTATTGAATGCTGACTGGTTTCCCCACGTCAGGGCCGGATTTGGTGGTGTGGAGGCCCTGGGGCAACGAAGGAGTGGAGGCCCCTAATTATTTCTTAATAACAACAGGTAATCAACAATGATTAACTATGTAGGCCCTATGATTGCAAAATATTGATATGTAGTACATGAATATTTTTTATTCAGTGCGCAAACTTTGACAAATTAAACTTAAATGAGTTTTATTAAACACCTATTTTTTATTTTGATAAGTTTTGGTACAAAAAAATAAAGTTATCGTTAACCAAAGATATAGACTTTAAAATTGATATTATGGCTACTCTGTCGCTCGGGGCGGGCACCCACCCCGGCCATGGCCTTGGCAACAGCTGGGTCTACCGGCGTGCGGCGCACGGCGCGCGCGCTTTTTGTTATTACTATGAATAATATAGATAGTGTCCATTGTTTGTTGATTTTAAAGTTGAAAAAAAAATAAAAAAAATAATGGAAATGTGTTCTGTTACTGATACTGAACCACCAAAATTTCTTTGCGCATTGCTTAAAAAATATTCCTGTATATACAGATTTGCGTCTTGTGCTTTAATGTAATCAAGCAGATTTAACTTCACAAGTCTTTTTCTTGTGCGTGATTTACGTATTTGATATTTTTTTCGCTGCTCTCTTTTGGATTCAACAAAGTTGAAGTGAGTAATTATAATTCGCCATCTGGAATCTTATCCCCTAATGCCCTCCCCTAAATCCGGCCCTACCCCACGTATTTAATGCATCACGGGGTCCACTAAGCTCTACGTTTTATTTTACAGTAGATATGTATAGTTTTTACAGAAACAGTATGTTGTGGATAAAGGGCCTCGAATTTATGTTAACTAATAGGTACCTTATTAATTATAAATGACCAAAAGCAATGCGTCCAAATCATTTTTTTATTACAACAAATAGAGGATTTATATTTAACTGAAACGCAACGTGACGAAAAAAATCTCGCGCCGCAATTTGAATAAGTTTTATACATCCTGTTTCGGGATAACGAAAAGTATCGATATAACAATGATGCTGTGATCGTGTTCAGCGCGATAAAGTTACGATACGCGACATCTAGCGCCACAAGATTGTGAACGGCCGCGGGTGCGAACTATGATAATCAAATTTGGTATGCCTCCGCCTTCGCTCATGGCTACGGCTACGATTTGTAGTGTCAATCCAAAAGCTACAAATTTTTCGGCGTATTGAAGGCTGTCTCGGGCGGGTTGTAACTTTGGTGTCATTAGTTGTGCGTATTTAAATATGGTGATGTTCAAATAAGAAATTTTCTTACTCTAAAATATGATTGTACGAAACACATACACAAAGAAAACTACTACTAACGATCGATTGCCTCTCAACTACCACCAGGTGAACCAATGAAATAGTCAGAATCGCTGAGTGCGGCTTGGTGGAAGGGGCCCAAGTCCGTTCGTTGTGGAAATCTCTCAGGGAACGTAGGCTGTGTTCGGCAGAAAACATTCTTCGTCTACATATTATGACAATACCTAGGTACTGTATGTATACGTACACGGCAGAACACATTCTTTGGCTACATGTTATGACAATACCTAGCTAGATACTGTATTTATACGTACACGTATTAGACTCTGTATGAGAAACATGTATAAGAAATTGTAACTATGTAGTTGTTAAATTGGTTGGTATGTCAATATTACAAATAGAGAATGATGATACTGAATTCGGGGGTTTTTGCTACTTACTTTTGAGCCTACTCCTTATACTCTTATACCACTTGATCATATTTATATTTACCAAGCTGGAGTGATAGAGTCCAAGAAAACCCTCCACAAAACACCGTGGTAACAGGTTTGGTAGTAATGTTACAAAAATCCCACGAGAATATATGTATAAGACGGATATTTGAATTAATAATATTAGTTGGGTAAAGATTATTATGTATTTCTGTTATTAAAAACGTTTTGTTCCTTTGCAGGAGACTCAGATCATTATCGAGTATGGTGCTCAATCACGAATCTCTAATTCCTACATCCTACAAGGATGTCGTGACATAACAGATGACCTAGACGGGGAAAGCCTTCGTGGGGTATATCTTAATAAGGTTATGACGTCCAAGAATGTTTTTTTATTTACATGTACAATATTACTTGATATTTTTAAGTCACTTTTGTTGTTTATTGAATAAGCCGCTTAAATTACTTTTTTTCTTCAAAATCTCGTATAACCCATAGACATTGTTCATACACATTTCCGATTTGTTTGCCTTGTATGGGAATCGAACCCACGATCTGTAGCGTGGGAGTCACGGTTTAAACCCAACACGCCAATTGCCCCTTTTCAAGTAGGTTATAATTCTAATATTCCTTAGGAACGCGATTAAACTGCAGGCCGAAAGCTAGTATAACATATACCTAATAGTTACAATATGTGTAATTAATAAAAAGTAATAATATGTTACTCAAAATAAATTATATTTACATCTTTTAATTTAACATGTTTAAAAAAATGTGATACATCTGTACATAAGTGTCTAAAACTGAAATCACACGATATCTATGTCTGTTAGGATTTGGTTAGTTCTGAGAGTGTAAGAGATATAAGAGAATAAATCTGACACGTTTTATCGGCTAGAGAAGAGGCGTGTCAATGCCTACCAGATCCTTGGAACGAAGTTCTCCAAACCTTAGGATCAATCAAGGAAGACAGTTCCGAGAACACGAGACAGAGAGTAAACAAAGTGAACACTGAAATCCAGTCGACCGCTGTCGCTTTGTTTACCGTTACGTGACTTTATGATTCACTTCCTTAGTTTTTGTTTACAGAAAGATAGAATTTTATTATTAATGAAATGAAATGAAATATTTTATTCAAATAGGCCTTCACAGGCACTTATGAAAGGTCAGACTCTACCACCGGTTCGGAAGGTTGCTTTTACTGAGAAGAGCCGGCAATAAACTCAGCAATTACTCTTTTCAAAATAAGATTTTGTACATAAAGATGTGTCTTGCTGGAGCGAGCGCTACACCCAAGCATTGTCGTCATTAAAATAATCATTTGTGTTGTAGAAAGCCTTTTGTACTAAAACAGTCTTAATCCTTTCCTTAAATTTTTGTAAAGGCAAATTTAAAATTTCAGTAGGGATTTTATTATAGATGCGTGCACTAAGTCCTAAAAATGAGCCTTGCACTTTTTGCAGTCTATATGCAGAAGTGACAAGTTTATCCTTATTTCTAGTATTGATGGAGTGCATATCACTCTTTTTGACATAAAGACTAATATTTTGATGTACAAATATTATGTTTGCATAAATATACTGCGATGCAACTGTGAAGATATCAATTTGTTTAAACTTTTCTCTGAGGGAAGCTCGAGAACTCAAATTATAAATGGCTCGAACAGCTCTTTTTTGCAATATAAAAATGGTTTCTATATCAGCAGCTTTACCCCAAAGCAAAAGCAATATTACATATTATTACGAAGAACAGGTGAAGGAGTTAGGCGTTTCCGAAAACTCCACCATACAAAGGACACCGGGAAAAGGCAGCCTAAAAGAAAAAAAAAGATTTGACGAAGCTCCCGACGATGTCACTGAAATGACATCGGAGTGAAAATTTCAGAGAAAATACATTTCTAGTACATACTAATCGATACACTAGTATTAGAGTTAGAAAAGCGACAAGAGGCGTACAATTGCTTTGACAAAAAGAAATCATACCTAACCAAAATTTGGGCCTCATTCCCGGCGTCTCTTAAGGAACAAGCTACTATTTTGAAAAATACCTATATTAATTATTTTGAATCTGACTTCGTGCAGGAATGTGTACATTTTCAATGTTTTCTTAAGTCAGACAAAGTTTGAATAAACCGAACTCAACATACTTAATAGGTCTATGTTCTGTTTTTTACATTACGGGTGTTATCAGTTTATTGCAATTCTTAAATAGTAATGTGGCCCAACCGAAACTTAGCGTAAATAAAATCAAGTATCGTTTTTGGAACGAAGTTCCTTATCGCACGTTGTGAAAGGGGGCTAGACGGAAAAAATTCATACGAAAAGTTGTAACGACACTTTTTTTCGAAATTTAAATGATATGGTTTATTATTGGGTTTGTTTTTTCATAATTTATTTAAAGGCTACATACGACATGTTTAAAATTCTGTTCCATTTATAAATTAGTATAATTAGTAATTATTAGCACAGTCTTGATCTTTTATTGAAGACCATCAGGTCTTAGAATTATCTAAAGACGAGAGATTGTAAGTTTTTCGCAACACTGAACCTAAACTCAGCGTTATGATCAATTCCAATGCGTTGTCAAGTTCAAGTTTTTTTTTTATAATAAGTTATCCTGAAATAATGTGTAGGTACTTATTTAAAACGTAATAATACAAAATGAATAATGTAAAACATATATTTTTAATTACATAATTAATGACGGGTATTCGCGTTCATCTGATTCAGATAATGACTCCATATCTGAGGAATATTCTGAATCATCAGAATCGCCACCTACTTCTATGATAAACCTATCAGTAATGTCGTCGGTTATATGGCCCAGATGACACATTTCATCTTCAATTTTAATTACATGGCCTACACAGTCTTTGGACGAAGCCCTTTTTCAAAAAGGCTTCGTACTTCATTCATTGTGAAGGTTTTATTATTTTTAGCGACATGCCCATTTACTTGAGCCCAGACCAACTCAATCGGGTTTAGCTTGCAGTGGTAAGGGGGCAGTCGCAAAATAGTGACACCCCGTTGTGCAGCCATCTCGTCGACGACATACCTTTCATGGGTTTTTTTGTGATTTCGGGAAATTTCATTTGATTCGGGCTTCAACATTGTCTCATCATATGAAATATTTTTTGATTTTAAGCCAATCTTGTCTTTGCCAACTAGAAGTACCTAACGATTCCAGTTTCTTCAGTTGTTTAATGTGTATTAACAAAACAATAAAAAACATAAATACCTAATAATATAATAAAAACGACAGTCTCGAGTAACAAGTAAAATTTAATGCTAATGTACCAACCTTCATTAATCCACGTTTCATCTTGATAATATTTAGAGCGACCTTCCCGTCGATACTGTTTATTTTTTTGCAAATAACGATGCCGCGATAATGTTATGTCGTCTCGGTCAATTAATTCACTGTGGCGTTTTCTGGTGATGAACTGAAATTGAAAGAGTTTCAAAATTTTATGTATCATACTTCTTGAAAATGACTGAAGTTCTGGGTCATCATTTACGACTAAGACTAAGAATCTAAAATTATATAATTGTAGGGAACTATGAGCTTAAATTATAACTACAGTTTGCAAGCATCATTACAAAGGATGGTGATACGTTTCTATAAAAGAACTGCAGGCCTACTATGAACTCTTATTGCGATTCATTTGACGACCTAAAATAAACTGCCCCGCTATTTCATACCACGACGTCATTAACGCGATTCAGTTTAGGTTGACGCCAAATCAAGTCTGCAATTGGATGGCAAACTGTTTTCATTCGTTCATTTTTCGTACCATGAGGTGACATATCAACCTAAATTGGATAGTTTAAGTGTCAAATTAAGCGATCCAATAAAAGTTGCTTCTTTCTTGGCGTGAAGTGAATCGTTTTGTTAATAACTTTTAAAAAATAGTGAAAATATACGTAATTCAAGGTATTTCAGTTGAATATTTTGTGTTTCTTATGTGTTAATGTAAACAAGTGATTTGTAGAGCATTTTTTATTGTAGATGTCTGACGAATTAGTCCTTTTTGAATTCATGGAAAATGATAAAGAAATAAACACAACACGGCGACAAACAAGACGTCTAACACGGTAACAATCGGACCCCTTTTATTTGGAAGATGCAGAATTCAAAAAGAGATATCGGTTGTCTAAACAATTGGTATAAGAACTGTGTGATGAACTGAGGATTTTTTATTAAAGCCCGTTGCTATGTCTTTATTTCGGTTCAGAAATTCCCAAAGCTGCTCCCAAAGTTGACCGAACGTTACTCTTCGACGCGATGACTGTAAAAAAACCACTTAAAATACATTGGTACTTAAGTTAGGTACGCGTTTGAGATAAAGAAGTTTGTAAGTTTACATTATGTAAATATAACATTATTACAAAAACTACACAAGGATACTTGCGCCCTTATTCGTATTACCAATTATTTTAAGTCAGTGAAACGTTAAAACACTTATAAATAAAATAAATATGTACTAATAATAACACGTAATTTTCTTTCAATAATAGTTAGAGATACATACATTCAAAACTCTAAAAATCTCAAAAATAACAACCGCCTTCAGTCAAATCCAACATGAGTGGAGGCGCGCTCTAAACTCGTCATAATCAATTTATTTTTACGACAACACTAAACAAACCTTTAAATTGTAATGTAAAAAATTATATAAATTACTATTATTTATTAGTACTAATTAGTAATTTGTAAACACATATGGTTCGAGTAAAAGAGACAGACTTATGCAACGACGGTATAGCGTTATCTCTTTCTCACCGCGGACCAGAGACAAATTTCGTTCGTTCATTCCTCCGTGAGCGATTCAAACGCCAGTCAGCAAAAGGCACTTCATGGTACGAAAATTAGCGATTCAGTTTAGGCACCTAAACTGAATTGCATCGGAATTGAATGGATAAGTAAAAGTTGATGGTAGGCCTGCTGGTGGACTTTTCGACGTATAGCCGAAAAAGTGAAATCGTCCAATTTATTTATTTATTTATTTATTTATTTATAGGACAACCAACAAAACATACACTGATACATGAAAATAATTTTTAGACAATACAGAAATGAAACTTGAGTGTTGCTTTAGTAACAGGTTGCCACTGCATGCAATTGAATACAGGGCTAAAAAGGGCTTTTACCCTAGTATAGAACTAAAATTTTCTTTTTTATACATAATTAAACAGTTTTAACAAAACAAAAAGAAAACAAAACAAAAAATTACTATGAGGACAGAGAACAAAAATATTACAATTTATTTTTAAAAGTGGCGTTGATATGACTTTTGAATTTTGAGTGACTGTCATGAAATATGTCTATTGACGGACTAGTATTATTGTACTGCTTTTGCAGTCTATTTATTGTGGCATTCTGACCCAGATTGCTTCTAGAGAGACCTGGCTTAAATGTCATTATTTTTTTATTGGACCTTTGTGATTTTCGTGGTGCATTGAAGGTGATTGTCTGCAGTAAACTTGGGCAATCCATGGCACCATTAACAAGTTTATGTAGGAATAAAAGGTCTATCAATTGCCTGCGATCCTTTAGGTTATTCATTTTAAAATATTCTAAGCGCTCCTTGTGAAATCTTTTTAGGGCCAGGTATTTTCGGAGAGTTAAAATTTTCATTTTCTTTGTGCTCCTTCAGCACCTTGTAAATTTGAGGCTCTAGGTATGTTTAATATTTCGGCAGTTTTTAAAACACATTCGTTTTTTTTTCGGCGTCTCGGTTGGAGATTCGGTTTTAACATATTTGTAAGCGTTCATGATCATTTCTTTTTCGGTTTGGCTAAATGATCTGAGCTTTCGTTTTTTTCTTAGCGATAGACTTTCTTCATCACGCCTACACGACGAAGTTGAAGGCTGAGCGTCCATCATAAATAGTTCAGCAAAAACAAACGTAACGTAACAAACGTAACGTAACAAGCGTTTAGTAACGTAACAAAACTTAACAAAAACAATGAAGCAAAGAAACAGAAACAAACTCAACGAAAATATAACAAATAGCACTTGAAATTGTATCAAGACACAACGGATGCATTCGAACACTTCAGAGGTTGAAGGACGGTAAACAAAATGGCGTCCAGTGTGGTTCCTGTGAAATTTAGGGTTGCCGTATTCAAAATCTAACGGTTTTAAAACTACTGTATTGTCATAATTCTTCATAAAATTGCAGCTGTTTGTATGGAGTCAAGTTCCATAATTGCCGTATTTTTAAGTTCTGCCGTTTTGTAAGAGTAAAGGGTTAAGATTGCCGTTTTAACGCGTACGGGAACAACACTGATGGCGTCTATCATTATTTATTTGTTTAATTTTAAGGCATCGAAACATGGTCGGAATACGCATAGCGTTGCATGGTCAGATTTCCCTGGCAGTTTGTAGCACGTCGTGCGGCCAAGTGTATGTACGTGAATTTTAACGATACGCTTTGGAATATAAAACTTTGAATGAAAATGAAATTCGTCTAATAAAGATAAAAAGTTACGATTCAACAAGCCGGTATCGTAGGTAAAACACTGCACAAAAGAGCTGGCAACAATATTTGTAAATTCGACATTTGCATGTGTCAATTTTGTCTTCGAGATTAAAAAACAGACTATAGTCTATCCATGTTCTTGCGAATGTAAAATTTAAAGAACGTTTACCTGAACGTAGATTTAGCTCTTCGAATTTGCACACCAGCCACCAATTGCTCTGGTGAGAGAAGCTTTTCTTACTTTAAGCGGGTAAAAACGTTACTTTAAAATTTTTTGTTCTTTTGCCCTTTTATCCATAGAGAAAGAATTAATGGATATGATTTCGTACGACGATATCATCGATGATTTTGCTGATTACAAATCTCGGGAAAAAAATAGAAAGTAGCAGTTTTTGAAAATATATTTAAATCAAATGGAGATATTGATAGTGACGTACTTAGTGATTGTTAATTTCAATAATATTGTTTTTAAAATATAAAAAGCAATGAAAAACATTTAATAACGTTTATGGAATGTGCATTATTTTGATTTAGCTGTTTTAAGACACCTGTAATGCACCTGGACCTGTCTAAGTCGTGTCGGTTGGCCGTACTTGAATTTACTCGCTCGCGTACCTACTCCGCATCCCGCCACCGCCCACCAATACTGCCAACTTTTGGATATTCTGACGTTGAAAGGTGCCTTACCTACCTATCTAAATCTTCCTTAGCCCACCACACTTTATAAGTAGTGCAGTAAAAACAAAGCTTTGCTTTTCTTAGGTTAAAAATATACCCAAAATTTTGTAAAAATAGGAATCCCTAAAAAAAGGAATTAACTTTATTGTAATTTTAATAATAATAATAATAAATTTTATAGCTTTGGGGCGGCAAATGTGTAAATCCAGCACTGTCCTACCTCCAACATAATCGGAGCCTATATTTAACCTTTTTAACGCATGAGTGTAAACGCATCGGCGCCCCTTCCACGCCAAGCTGTCGGTGGCGTGTTGGGCACGTTTTTATAAGAATAAGAATTTTTTTATTTGCTAAAGATGTGGTTTTATTTAAGGTGTTACAAGTTACAATAGGTTCAGCTCATCTAGGTTTTCATAAGTATGCATATATAATTTATTACAATACAAATATACAATGTTTTGTCAAATTAAAAAGAAATTATAAAACTACTATCATGTCACATACAAAACAAATACTAAAGAATAAACAAATCAAAATAATAGATTGGGGAAAAAGTTACTTCGCATTTTTTAAGAAAATTCAAAACATTTTGAATATAAACTATATTCAAAATGTATTTACATTTAACTAAAGTATGTAGAGGTACCATTTTGTTCGATAACTTTTTGCCATCTCGTAGGTAGGGACATGATCCCATTGCTATATAAATTTTGGGACTTCTGATCAAAATACTGCGACAAGTGGTTTTGACAGTCCTCTCGTGATGTTAAACTGACACTGCCTAAAGAATTCTGAAGAGACAGAAACAGGTGAAAATCTGAAGGTGCAAGGTCAGGACTATACGGCGGATGCATTAATACCTCCCAGCCAAACTCTCTTAATTTTTGCTGAGTGGCTAAAGATGTGTGAGGTCTAGCGTTATCATGATGAAAAACCACACCCCTTCTGTTGATTTAGTAGAGTACACGGTTCATTAGGTTTCTTTCAGTGAGCTCGTGAGGTACCCAAATATCTAGCTTTTTTGTGAACCCAGTTTTTTTCAAATGCGCCAAAACTGTTTTGTGGTCAATTCCCAGTTCTTCAGCTACGTCGTAACTACTGATATGCCGATCTTGCTCCACTTTTTCAAAAATGGCATCCATTTTATCCGTAATGGGGCGACCAGAGCGACGTGCATCTTTGACATCAAAATTTCCGGATTGAAAACGCTTAAACCAAATTTGTGCTACTCTCACAGACACTGCACTAGGTCCATAAACTTTTTACCTTTTTTGTAGTAAAATTTTAAAATCAATCGAATTTCTTCATTAGATTCACTCTTCTTCACGATTCTTGGCGGTACGAAAAACAAATGCAAATCACACATTTTCCTAATTTGAATTTGGAATTATGTTCTTTAAAATTTAAACTTTCAATGATACCAAAACCAGCCAGATACAAATAGTATAGCCAAAGAGATTTTATTACAAGTTCATACATACTATAATTCGAAAAGACTTTTTCCCCAACCTAATATTGTGGATTTATCTATCGAACGCACTGTTGAACTGTCATGTGTGGAACTTGAACGATTTGTTATAGTTTGCGTGTCTCTTGGTGACTGGGTTAGTTTCTTTGAATTAGTTGTGGAAGATGCTCTTCAGAAAGCTCAAACCTGTAACAAGACCACAATAGTGTGTGGTTATTTTAATGTAAATTTGCTAGTAGATTCGCCTACAACAGCTCGATTAATTCATTTGTTTAAATCATTTAATCTCAATAATTTATTCTGTGAACCAACTAGAATCATGGCAACATCTGCCACTTGCCTCGATAATGTGTTCTGCAGCTGTGATGTACTTGAAAAATCTGCAATTAGTGAATTGACTTCAGATCATTGTGGTCAAAAGGTAGTTTTATTAGATGAAACATACATTAGCCGTCGTAATATAACATGTAGGCCTATTACTTTAAGTCGCATAGCCCGTTTCAAAAACGCTGTGAATATAAATATTGTTTCCATAGATATGTCACATGAAGAACTAGATAGTCTTTATAATGAACTATTCGATCTTATAAGACAAGAATATGATAATAATTTTAAGCCAAGAACCTTTAATGAAAATATTTTTTTTATAAAGTTTAACGATTTGGCAACCGTTGGGATTTATAAAAGTAGAGCTATGTTGTATGAGCTGTATGGTATGAAAAAATATAATCAAAATCAAAATTTCATACTATATGTCAAAAATTACTCTAAACTTTTAAAAAATTGTGTGCTTCTGCCAGGTCTATTTACTTAAGAAATAAAATAAATCAATCAACCAATAAAGTAAAAACTACTTGGAACATTATTAACTCTGAAAGTGGAAAGTCTAAACACATAAACGTATTGAATTAAACATTAATAATAAAGTTATAAGTGAAGATAGTGAAATAGCACATGCATTTAATAACTTCTTTAGTGATATATTTATAGCTTCAACGAGCTCCTTAAATTCCTCACCATCAGATGCGGAATTAATCTTGAAAAGCAATGTATCTGTATGTGACGAGTTATTTAAATTTAAGATTATAACACGTTACGACATATTTTAGCTTTTAAAAGTTTAAAAGTTAAACGCACTGGCGATTTATGGGATATGTCTGTTACGGTCTTACAGGGGATTTGTCGTTCGATAAGAAAAACACAACTGTATGTTTCAAAATACACTTTATTATTCAGTATAATCTCCCTGAACATTAATACACTTGCTCCAACGATCCTCCAATCTGTGGATTCCATCTATGAAGTGAGAAGGAAGGTCTGCAAAATACGCTTCAACAACCGTTATGACTTCTTCATTTGATGAAAAACGCTTGCCATGTACATTTTTTGAGTTCTGGAAACAAATGGAAGTCGCTGGGGGCCAAATCTGGTGAATACGAAGGATGCTCCAACAATTCGAACTTTAATTCATGGATTTTAGCCATTGTCAAAATGCTCTTGTGACACGGTGCATTGGCCTGATGAAAAAGGATATTTTTTTCTGCAAACCGGGTCTTTTTTCACGAATTTTTTCCTTCAACTGGTCCAAAAGGTTGCAATAATATTCAGAATTAATTGTTTTACCAGTTTGCAAGTAATCCACAAACAAAATTCCTTTCGCATCCCAAAAAACTGATGCCAAAACCTTCTTAGCCGATTTCCGGACACGAACTCGTTTCGAAGCCAAACAACCAGGTTCACACCACTCTTTAGCCTCTTGTTTTGATTCAGGGTCATGATGATAGACCCAAGTCTCATCCATAGTGATGAATCGACGCACAAAATCCACTTTATCCTTTTTAAAACGCTCCAAATGTTGCTGAGAAAGTCGCATTCGAATGTGTGTCCTGTATTTTGGCTATGATTTCTGGTGTTGATGCGCTTTTTGGACGTCCTTCACGTGAATAGTCTTCAAGGATTGTACGACCACGTTTAAATTCAGCTACCCATCTTTCTACTGTTCTAATTGTAGGTGAACAATCATTATACACTTTTAACATTCGTTCGTGAATTTCTTCTGGTGCTACACCTTCCAAAAATAACAATTTTATCACTGCACGATATTCATTTTTTTCAATCGTAAAAAAATATCTGTGACACGGCGACACTAAATGGCTTGTAAACAAAGAATGAATCGACAGATTGAAATGAAACTTTACATACGTTCATATGAAGAGTGTACTAACAAAACAAAAAAAAATGGGCTAGTGGCAACGCCCTATCTTATCAAACGACAAAACTTACTGGTACTATTGCTCCCCATTTAATCTCTGATTTTCAATAGATGCGTTGATTCAAGTAAATTTCCGGATTTGACGAAATATACTAAAGTAATATCGTTATTCAAAACTGGAGATCCTAGTGATCCCTCTAATTATCGGCCCGTTTCCATTTTGCCAGCCCTTAGTAAAATGTTTGAAAAGTTAATTTCATCCCAATTGCTTACTCACTTTAATTTAAACAAACTTTTACATAGTGAGTAGTGTGGTTTTACTAAAGGTCGTTCTACGGTTGACGCTGGCGTGGCGCTTTTAAGAAATATTTTTAAAGCTTGGGAGAAGTCACAAAATGTTATTGGTGTTTTCTGTGACTTTTCTAAGGCTTTTGATTGTGTCGATCATGACACACTAATCCGTAAGTTAAGTCATTATGTGGTAAAGAGTATGGCACTTGACATGATGAAATCGTACCTTGGGAAGAGAATTCAAAGTGTTGATGTAAATAGGGTCACTGGTTCTTCCGTGCATATAGGTGTACAGCAGGGCTCAATCCTAGGTCCATTTTTATTTTTGATTTACATTAATGACCTTCCATTTTATGTTAAAAATACCTGTGGGATTGTACTGTTTGCTGATGACACCTCACTGATTTTTAGTGTTGATAGACTGAAATCAAATAGTTTGGAATGCAAAGAAGACTAAATGTATTAAATTTGCGTTACCCAATGTGAGAAAAGTAGGCAGTAATTTAATGATAAATAATGAAGCTCTCAATCTAGTTGAATCTACAGTATTTTTAGGAAATTCTTTAGACTCAAAGCTTCAATGGGGGACCCAAATATCATCCCTTGCGGGAAAGCTTAGATCGGCTGCTTACGCAGTGATAAAAATTAGACAACCAACAGATGTAGATACAGCACGATTAGTATATTTTAGTTATTTTCATAGCGTTATGTCCTATGGCATTTTGCTCTGGGGCAAAGCTGCTGATATTGAAACTATATTAAACTTGTATTTCTCATAGTAAGTGAATTGTATTCTGTTTTTGAGAAATAAATGTCTTAAACCATATATTTATTTTGCATAAGCGGGCGGTGGGAGCTATGTATAATCGGGGTTCTCGAACATCCCTTAGAGATAAGTTTGCAGAAATAGGAATACTTACAGTTGCATCACAGTACATTTATGCAAACATATTATTTGTCCATCGAAACATTAGTTATTTTGCAAAAAAAAGTGATATGCACTCAATAAATACTAGAATTAAGCACAAACTCGTGACCTCTGCTTATCGACTGCAAAAGGTTCATTTCTGGGACTAGTTGCGCGCTTCTATAACAAAATCCCTGCATCGACTTTATTTTTGTCTTTGCAAAAATTTAAGGATTATAATAGGTTGGGGAAAAGTTCCTTCGCATTTTTTAAGAAAATTCAAAACATTTTTAATATAGTTTATTTACATTTAACTAAAGTATGTAGGTACCATTTTTTTCGATAACTTTTTGCCATCTTGTAGGTAGGGACATGATCCCATTGCTATAGAAATTTTGGGACTTCTGATCAAAATACTGCGACAAGTAGTTTTGACAGTCCTCTCGTGATGTTAACCTGACACTGCCTAAAGAATTCTGAAGAGACCGAAACAGGTGGAAATCTGAAGGTGCAAGGTCAGGACTATACGGCGGATGCATTAATACCTCCCAGCCAAACTCTCTTAATTTTTGCTGAGTTGCTAAAGATGTATGAAGTCTAGCGTTATCATGATGAAAAACCACGCCCCTTCTGTTGATTAATTCCGACCGCTTTCTCTCAACTTCTTGCTTTAATCTCATCAGTTGTTCGCAGTAGAGTTCAGAATCGATGGTCCTGCCTGGTGGTAACAGCTCATTATGAATAATGCCCTTCCAATCCCACCACACACACACCATCACCTTGTTGCGAGTTAGCCCGGGTTTCGCCACAGTCTGTGAAGCCTGACCGGCCTTTGACCACGACCTTTTTCGCACGTTCTTGTCGTACGTGATCCACTTTTTATCACCAGTTATCAGCTTCTTCAAAAATGGTTCGGTTTCATGACGTCGTAATAACGAATCACAAATGAGTACACGGTTCATTAGGTTTCTTTCAGTGAGCTCGTGAGGTACCCAAATATCGACCTTTTTTGTGTACCCAGTTTTTTTCAAATGCACCAAAACTGTTTTGTGGTCAATTCCCAGTTCTTCAGCTACGTCATAACTACTGATATACCGATTTTGCTCCACTTTTTCAAAAATGGCATCCATTTTATCCGTAATGGGGCGACCAGAGCGACGTGCATCTTTGACATCAAAATTTCCGGATTGAAAACGCTTAAACCAAATTTGTGCTACTCTCACAGACACTGCACTAGGTCCATAAACATCGCAAAGTTTTTTCGCGGCTTGCGTGGCATAAAATGAATCGAATTTCTTCATTAGATTCACTCATCTTGGCGGTACGAAAAACAAATGCAAATCACACATTTTCCTAATTTGAATTTGGAATTATGTTCTTTAAAATTTAAACTTTCAATGATACCAAAACCAGCTAGATACAAATAGTATAGCCAAAGAGATTTTATTACAAGTTCATACATACTACAATGCGAAAAGACTTTTTCCCCAACCTAATATTAAAGCCATATTGGTAAAAAAGGCTTATTACAACATAAATGAATATTTAAATGATAATAATGCCTGGTTGTAAATATATTGTTGTATGTTATAATATTTTTTTTTTTTTATTGCAATGTAAATTTATCTATAACTTTGAACATGTTATGGTCACAGTGATAATTCTTTGTGTGTTTTTCAAAATTCATAAATTCTTATTTTTATGAGCATCAAACTTAAGTTAGTCATGCTCGCTTTAATGCCTTTGCTTGCGGCGACGTCGTGTGGCGGGTCACTCACTTCCCTACAATATGGCGAGGCTGCCACATGCGTCATACTTGTGAACAGGTGCTGCTTGTGGGGGCTGGTCAGTTTTAGTTTGTTTGTATTTTTTTAAATTAGATATTCATAATATTATATTATTGTTCAATAATAATTCTTCACTTTTGCGACACACAGGTATTGTCCGTGAGACTAAATAAATTTTATGTAATAAATCTAAGTTGGTTTTTTAAAAAGCGTAATTGCTGAGTTTATTGCCGGCTCTTCTCAGTAAAAAACAACCTTCCAAGCCGGTATTACAGTCATACTATTCATAAGTGCTTGTAAAGGCCTATTTGAATAAAAAATATTACATTTCATTTTCATAATGTACTGAATGTTTTCCATTTCCAGATTTACCTCCAGAACCTGCTCCGTCTCAAAACGCTCCCTAGCAAACACCGGGCACTCGAGCAACACATGTGGGACCGTTTCGAGGTATTCGGGATCGCAGATGCAAGACGGGCTCCGTCTTTGCCCTTGAAGCGATTCAAGTACTCCGAGAACCCGCTGTGTTCCGTCAGAATATGCGTCTGCAAGTATGTTATTTTCAGTTTCCTCATAATCATGTATGCCGCTTTCGCGTCCGGGAAAAACAGTTTCGTCACCACCGCGGTCTCGCCGACTCTTCCACTCTTCAAGCGTGATCATTCGAATATAACGCTTGACGTGCGAAACCGGAACAAGATCGTACGCTGGCTTTATCTTCGTGTTTATGGCAGCCTCCTTTGCCAGGTCGTCGGCTCTCAGACTGTGAGGAGAATGATCTCTCATTCCCCTCCAGCGCAATGTGGGCTATTGGGCTTCCCCACCATGTGCTCTTTGCATTGGCGTCCCCTCCGGCCAAAGCTCCTGGTCCGGCTCAAAGTAAAAGCGCCCCTGTGACTTCTCATGACTTTTGCCCCGCCTACGTAGGGTTCCTGAAGGAGTGCGACCGCGACACCACGACCATCTGCCTTCATCAGCAGCTCGTTGGTTGCCAGCTTCTTTCTTTGGAGGTTTGCCCGTATGATTTTATAGTGGGTTCTGACCTGGGCGCCTTATTTAGCCAGGTTTATCTTTCGTCTGTACCTCACGTCAATTCTGCCTTCCTCGTCGTCGAGACCGTGAAACAACCCACGATTCTGATTCCTCAGGGCTTTGCAGATGTCCTCATCGGTATTCACCTGGAGGACATTCCTGGGGATCGCGAGCCCATTATCACCTTTCTGTACCCTTTCCCTCCGTCACCCATCTCGCATCCACTGCCACATTTAGCACCTTTTCCCCTGTTTCCATCTCGTCTTTGGAGGTTACTACGACCGAATGTAGCGTATTCCTCTTGAATCTTCCGCCTTGGGTCGCAGCAACTCTCGCGTATGACACGTTCGTGGCTGCCTGTTCCAACGCTTCCCGATGCTTCTCCAGTGACTCCGTCATGTCAGCCATCTTTTGATTGCTTTCCAGCAGCAGTTTGGAGTGCTCTTCGAGTCACGTACGAATTTTCAGGTCTGTGCTAATAGAAAAGATACGAGTCTGTAACGGCAGCTTCTGGTTCCGTTCTATCGGCGTCCACCACCTTTTAACTCGCATTCAGCCTCCTTGATCAACTGGTACATTTTGTCCAGTAATTCGACCACCGACGTCTTTACCTCGGTTTTTATATTTCTCGTTCAGGTTCAGTTTAGCCCTTGTCAAGCAGGCCCTTGCTTCTGTTGTTCGATCAGCAAGTCGCTCTTTTGGTGGTGAGACCTCAATAGAGACCCTCCGTGCGGGTGCGATTCCGATTGCGATTATGAAGCTGAAGAGTTAGTTTGTTTGTTTATTTGAACGCGCTAATCTCAGGAACCACTGGTCCGATTTGAAAAATTATGTCAGTGTTGGATAGTGCATTTATCGAGGAAGGCTATATGCTATATAATATTTTCAAAAAAAAACTGGGATCCTTCCTAAAAGTCCAATAATATTATAAGGAGGAAAGATTTGTATGTAAGTATGTTTGTTACTCTTTCACGCAAAAACTACTAAACGGATATAGATGAAACTTGGCACATAGATAGAGCACATCCTGGAATAACGTATAGGCTACTTTTTATCCCGTGAAAATGATATATCCCTCGGGAACGCGGGTAAAACCGCGGGGGATAGCTAGTTCGTGAAAAAAATGATAAAATTAAAAGTTAGTAAACTTTGTAAATAAAATAAAATAAAGAAGAGATAAGAGAATTCCCAGAATAGGTAGTAATAAGAGAAACAAAACCCGCAATAACATTTCCGTTAATTTAGATTAGTCACTCCAAGTCCCGGCGAATGAATCGCTCCAGGCAGAGATCTAGTCAGGTAAGTAAGCTATAATTTTTTTTTTTATGTAATTATAAATTAATTTTCTTTTATTTTTCAGGTTCCACGGAGAGTCAACTACCGCAGAGCAGAGCAGAGCAAGGCCCGTGTGTACACCCAAAGCCGCGTCGAAATCAGTCTACGGGTTTCCAAGTTATATGAAATTAAAATCTTCATTTGGACTAGGGGGCCGCAGTGGGTTCCTGCAGGAGGACTGTGGTGCTGGCGACAAATGCCGTGTCATGGAGTCTGCCATGCTGAACCTGGAAGCACAGTAAGTCGGCTGAGCTTGAAGCGAAGTGATGGAGATCACGTCGCGGTCACCAAAATATGGGAGTCTCTAGGAAGACAGTTAAACGCCATTACAAGATGTGATCTGCTTGTTTATTTTCGGAATAACACGCTATTTGCGTACAATTTTGGGTATTTCTTATTATTAACAGAGAACGAGTAAACATTTAATCACAAGCTAGAAAAGGACTTATATGAAAACAAACTGATGTAAGGTGCGATGGAGAGAATACGCGAGTGGGATACACGAACGTAAATATAGACGTCCGCTCCGAGCGCGGACCGACAGTCACGGCACGATGCTCGTATAGGAAGGTCGTCGTATGTAGGGGTGATCCCACAGATACACTTTCGAATTAATAATACACGGCCGAACAAAAAAAATTACTGAAGCCATTTATGATCCCCTTACCTACCCCTTATTACAAAACGACTAGTCCAATGCTGATTATTTTTGAAAGGCTAAGGCTTTAGCCTTAAAATACCAATTCTATAACCCTAAAATAATGAGCGAAATGTTACTCTTGAGCTGAACCTAAGCCAGTCTGCTTAATAATTCAGCTGAAGAACATATCGATTGGGGAAAAAGTCTTTTCGCATTATAGTATGTATTCATACATACTTGTAATAAAATCTCTTTGGCTATACTATTTGTATCTGGCTGGTTTTGGTATCATTGAAAGTTTAAATTTTAAAGAACATAATTCCAAATTCAAATTAGGAAAATGTGTGATTTGCATTTGTTTTTCGTACCGCCAAGATGAGTGAATCTAATGAAGAAATTCGATTCATTTTAAAATTTTACTGCAAAAAAGGAAAAAATGCCACGCAAGCCGCGAAAAAACTTTGCGATGTTTATGGACCTAGTGCAGTGTCTGTGAGAGTAGCACAAATTTGGTTTAAGCGTTTTCAATCCGGAAATTTTGATGTCAAAGATGCACGTCGCTCTGGTCGCCCCATTACGGATAAAATGGATGCCATTTTTGAAAAAGTGGAGCAAGATCGGCATATCAGTAGTTACGACGTAGCTGAAGAACTGGGAATTGAACCATAAAACAGTTTTGGCGCATTTGAAAAAAACTGGGTACCCAAAAAAGCTAGATATTTGGGTACCTCACGAGCTCATTGAAAGAAACCTAATGAACCGTGTACTCATTTGTGATTCTTTATTACGACGTCATGAAACCAAACCATTTTTGAAGAAGCTGATAACTGGTGATGAAAAGTGGATCACGTACGACAAGGACGTGCGAAAAGGTCGTGGTCAAAGGCCGGTCAGGCTTCACAGACTGTGGCGAAACCCGGGTTAACTCGCAACAAGGTGATGCTGTGTGTGTGGTGGGATTGGAAGGGCATTATTCATTATGAGCTGTTACCACCAGGCAGGACCATCGATTCTGAACTCAACTACGAACAACTGATGAGATTAAAGCAAGTAGTTGAGAGAAAGCGGCCGGAATCAATCAACAGAAGGGGTGTGGTTTTTCATCATGATAACGCTAGACCTCACACATATTTAGCCACTCAGCAAAAATTAAGAGAGTTTGGGTGGGAGGTATTAATGCATCCGCCGTATAGTCCTGAATTTGAACCTTCAGATTTCCACCTGTTTCGGTCTCTTCAGAATTCTTTAGGCAGTGTCAGGTTAACATCACGAGAGGACTGTCAAAACCACTTGTGGCAGTATTTTGATCAGAAGTCTCAAAATTATTATAGCAATGGGATCATGTCCCTACCTACAAGATGGCAAAAAGTTATCGAACAAAATGAAAATATCAAAAACGTTTTGAATTTTCTTAAAAAATGCGAAGGAACTTTTTCCCCAACCTATTACATAGTGTGGCAGTACATGTAGAGGTACACCAATAAAATGTGTATTTTTTTTGTGATTATGAATCCTCATAATACAAATACTTACGATTTCAGCATGTCTATTGTTAATGATGCACTCCATCATTTGTAAAGTGAATTCATTTGGCAGATTTTGAGAGGTCTGCGAAAAGAAACAAGTTTGAAGGTCATTCTCGCGAAACCGTCACCTTATGCTTAGTATGATAATATTAAAAGTTTCCTTAATAACAAAACTATTGTGGTCACAATCGAATGGGCCTATTTTTTTTTTTTTATACCACATGGGCCGACAAACAAGCAAACGGTCCACCTGATGAATCTCATATATACAGAGTGACTGGTGAGATACATTCGATACTTATGGAGAGTAATCGGTACTCGATTCTCGTTAAAATGATATAATAAAATTAGGTGCTAAATTTTTGACCAAAATTTCTCTAAAAATAAGTGAAATGTGGATGTTATACTCTCTAAACACGCCGCGGTGTTTGTTGGTACATGGTTCACATGTCCGTGTTCCCGCTTCCAGCCTCCGCGCCCCGCGATCGTAGATATTTACGCGCCGTGTGAGAGTGTGTGTGTGTGACCTGTGACCCGTGATAAGTATCTAGGCTAGTTAGTTAAGTATGGCTCATCAATACACAAACGCAAAGTATGATATGATACGAAGGGGTAGGTAGTTTAATTAAATTCAATCATTGTACATATGTATGATTCTATAATTTTAATACCCCGAAAATACCAAGGTTCTTGAACTTTTCATTGGCTCTGTAGATTTAACCTTGTCTCAAATTCTATTGTCTACATTCTACACTTTATTTAGCCAACACATTAGTGATTACCTAGGTATTTTTGCCTGTCCTAAGCCAGGATTAAAGTATGAAGGGAAAACGAATCATGCTCATGAGGATCAAACATGGGGAGAGGTCTTGATGTAGGTAGGCAACAGCCGTACAGTGTACGTACCTATATATTCTGTGTTGATAGCGCGCTGCGCGTATCCAAGTATTGCGCAGGTAAATACGGGACTCTCCGTGTACTGTTTACTAAGAAGTAATTTAATATTTATTTTTAATGTTATTTTTTTTCATTATATATGATCGCCTCCTATCACGTCCTCAAATATTGAAGGTATCTCACTAGTCAACCTGTACAATATATTTTATTTCATGATAAAGTTTACTGTATAAAACATGGTTAATCAATTGAATCAATACACTTATTATGAATCTTATTTAAAAAGAATATAAATATACACTAAGGGAAAAATTAAGGGATCAAAAAAAATTTCCATATTTTGGGCAAATTTCAACAGGCCGTAACTTCGAGCGAAATGGTCGTACAGGAAATAAAAAAAAAAAGGAAATTGGCGCTCCAAGTGTCTAGTTTTTGGATTAGACCTTTTTTAGAATTTTTTTAACCTTCGCAGTTTTTGAGTAATGGTAGAAAAACCAGCAACAAAAAAAAATATTTTTTTTTTAGCTTAACCACTTTAGTGATCGAATACTTTGTTCATTTAGCTTTAATTTATTTTTTTATACACCTTGATACGTCCACTTCCTGGCCAGATATCGGTCTTCAGCAACCAATGATCGCACAGAAAGTTAAAGGATTTGAATGAATTCACGAATTAACGACTAGTCAATGCTTTTCCGAAAAATTTTTTTTTCTTTTTGTCATATAAATTTGTAAATGCAACAAAAAAAGAGCTTTTGGTGGTTTTTTGGAAAATCAAGCGCTAGATCGAAAATATTGAGGAAACCACTAATGTTAAGAGTGCCTTTTACAGTTCAATAAGTCCACAAAACCCTACAAAAAACCAAATTAATCCAGCCAGCCATTATTTTGTTTCACTCGATCGAATTTTTGAAAAAATTAAAGGATCACGTTTTTTGCTATGAAAACCTCATAATTTTTAAAATGAGAAAAAAAATTATTTTTTGAGCTTTTTCCACATATTTTCTCCAGAAAGTGCTTAAATTTAAAACAAATAAATTTCAAGAAAAAAAAATATTTGTTTTCGCAAAAAGTTAAAAAAATTCAAGAATCCATTGCCTAATCATTTTTAACTCGTTTGCGGAGCTGTATTTCTTGATTCTACTGATCTCCTTTTAATTAAATTAAAAAAAAATCTAATTTCGATCTTTTTCACACGCTTTTCACAGATCGTTTTTCTTTACTTTTTATGAATCCTTAACATATCGCTTAATTCAACAGTTTTCTTCAAAACTAACCCAATTGCACTAAAAGATTTTTTTTAATGTTTTTGGTCAAAGTTGAAAATTTCTTATCTTTTTAATTTTCAATCATGGTCAGAAGACAAACTTCTTTTTTCGAAAAAAAAAAATTTTTTTTTTTTATATTTATTTTTGTTTTAAATTTAAGCACTTTCTGGAGCAAAAATGTGGAAAAAGCTCAGAAAATCATTTTTTTTCTCATTTTAAAAATTATGAGCTATTCAGAGCAAAAAACGTGATCCTTTAATTTTTTTTAAAAATTCGATCGAGTGAAACAAAAAAACGGCTGGATTAATATGGTTTTTTGTAGGGTTTTTGTGGACTTATTGAACTGTAAAAGGCACTCTTAACATTAGTGGTTTCCTCAATATTTTCGATCTAGGGTTTGATTTTCCAAAAAACCACCAAAAGCCCTTTTTTTGTTGCATTTTCAAATTCATGTGACAATAAGAAAAAAAATTTTTCGGAAAGGCATTGACTAGTCGTTAAGGAGAATTCATTCAAGTCCTTGATACCCTTTACCTACACCTTTAACTTTCTGTGCGATCATTGGTTGCGAAAATCAATTCAAGTTGAAAATCAAAGACGAAAGGATCCGTTTTCATTTGAAGACCGATATCTCGGCAGGAAGTAAACGTATCAAGGTGTATAATAAAAGAAATTAAAGCTAAATGAACAAAGTATTCGATCGTTAAAGTGGTTAAAAGCTAAAAAAAACTTTTCCACGAGCGTAGACAAAAAAAAATTTTTTTTTCTTTCTTTGTTGCTGTTTTTTCTACGATTACTCTAAAACTGCGAAGGTCAAAAAAATATAATTTTTTTATGATCCCTTAATTTTTTCCCTTAGTGTAGTTCTTCTATAACATTTTTTTTCTGCCAAAACGAACCCTTTAGTTCGTAGTAATCGTTCAACGAAGTTTTAATAAGTTGAAAGCTTACCGGGATAACCAACGCATGCGACTTGTAATAGGATACGACTTCTTGTATTTTTCTAGACTGTCCAGTGCCCTAAACATACAATTGCATTATAGGCATCATCATTACAGAAAGCCTCACCCGTGATATGTATGCGGGTAATGGGAAGCTTTTCTCCTTTCATCATTCTCGCGACACAGTCATCTTATGCTTAGTATGATAATATTAAAAGTTTCCTTAATAACAAAACTATAGTGGTCACAATCGAATGGGCCTGTTTTACAGCGAAGAATCTCATATATACAACATGTAACAAAAGCCCTGTGGTTTCTTTTAGGAACGTTATGCTTTACCTACAAGCACAACATTAATGATATTAGAATTTAAAAATTATAAACAAAGGTCAAAATCAAATAACTATTAAAATCCACACATTCAAAAAAATGTTTAGAGTATCTGGTTTAACAAATACATCTTTATTTCGCTAAATAGCCTACGAGCTCGGGGGCTTTCTTTGATGCGACAGAAGATGCCGCTAAAACCTAGGCGCGTGCGTCGTATCCGTGCCACGTGCCTTCTTACCCCTTTACCCCACCACCCGCCGTCCTGCGAATCATAAGCGAATTCCTTAGTCTCCCGCGCAACTTACTTTCGAACGGATGTTATTGTTGACCTAGTGAGTGACTTGTGTTTTGTTTACGTAACAGTAGAACATGTCGTATTCTAACGTAGAATATTTTAACATGTTGTGTCTTGGGACTGGAATTCGACTGCAATTATGCAGCAGCACCCAGACTCTACCAAACAATGAGTGGCGCCAACTATCTTCGTTTACTGCAAGAACAGCAGAGTGATAAACTTGACGAATTAGACCTCCATATCGTGCGACGTATGTGGTTCCAACACGACAGCGCGCCGCCACGCTTCTCCCATCTTGTAAGAAGCTGAATATGGAGAGAGATGGATTGGTCGCGTTGGACCCATCAATTGACCCGCAAGATCACCTGATGTGACGCCCTTCGATTGTTTTCCTCTGGGGCACTGTTAAGCAACAGGTGTTCAAAAAACCGTGTGATACGGAGGTCGAAATGCATCATCCAGTCCGATACCTCCATATTACAAAGCGTACGTGAAAATATTATTAGGCATTGCAACAAATGTGTCGAGGTACAAGGTGGTCATATTGAACAGCATCTCCGTGGTCGTCTAGTAGACATTATAATAAATTAATCCATTAAAATGCAAGTAGGTAGTTATGGTTTTGTGTGACAGACGCGGGGACTTTGTTTTGTTTATGTAAAAGTGTTAAATGTACTCGTACTCGTAATTGTTATGATCAACTGAGATAATTTTTGATGAGAGGTGACAACGGTCAACCATCAATCGATCAGTTATCGACCGGCGAAGGCGGAAGATCAAATCCAATTGAGAAAAAATCATAATAAATGGAAATTATTAAAAATAAAAATCGCGATGGAAAAATAGGGGTTGAGACGTGTTAAGAGTAGGTAATATTCTTTTTTTTTATATGTCACAAATAAAGAATAAGTTTTGCCAAAAAAATTAAAAAATATTATTAACAAATAAAAATAGGGGTTGATCGTAGAGGGTTGAAAATTCAGGGTTGTATGTATTGCACACTGCTGTATCATAAACAAAATAAACATTTATGTAAAAATAAAAAATAAAATTTCATGAGAATCGGTCAAGCCGTTTCGGAGTAGTTTAACTTCAAACACCGCGACACGAGAATTTTATATATTAGATATATATTTTGTTTCATGATAAAGTTTACTGTATAAAACATGGTTAATCAATTGAATCAATACACTTATTTATTTATTTAATACTTTATGTACAGTAGTGTACAAAGGCGGTCTTAATGCCAAAGGCATTCTCTACCGGACAACCTTTGGGTGATGCCGAGATAATTACAGGCACTAAGAAATTATGGGAGAGATTTGTAGTATGGAAGACAAAAATATATATAAATATAAATATAAATATACTGTTATATATATATATAACTAATAAATAACTATTTAATATATTATTTACATATATAAGCTTAATAAATAATTACATACATATATATTTATAATTAAACAAAGGAGTAAAATTAGAGCCGAGATGAATCTGCTAACGTTGTAGTGAGTAGGTGCTTCCGTATTTTAATCTTAAAACAACACCGACTGTTAGCCATCCTGATTTCAAGAGGGAGCTCATTCCATAGTAGAATAGACTGAATGAAGAAAGTGGAATGAAGAAAGTCAGAATGATGGGTGTGAAAGAAGTCTTCAAGGAAGAGGCGTTCAAAGGGGTCATTGAAGAAGGCGATTATGAGAGGAACGAAGATATTTATTATGGTTAGAAGACAGATAATGAAAGTGAGAGGATAAATAGGACGGAGAACTGGGAGAGAAGAGTATAGAAAACAAGGTAGTCAGTGCTCTCATGTTTCTGCGCTGACGAATGGGCAACCAATTTAACTGTGATCTATACGCAGACACATGATCATATTTCCGTAGGTTGAAGACGAATCGAATGCAAGACGGTCTTATTATGAATCTTATTTAAACAGTTCTTCTATAACATTTTATTTCTGCCAAAACGAACCTATTAGTTCGTAGTAATCGTTCAACCATGTTTTAATAAGTTGAAACCTTACCGGCATAATCGACGCTTGCGACTTATAATAGGATACGACTTTTTCAATAAGTTTCTTTTTACGAATTAACGGACAGGCGGACTGAGGGACTGACGGACTGATGGATTGACGGAATGACTGACTGGCGGACTGATGGACTGACGGACTGGCGGACTCATGGATTGACGGACTGACGGACTGATGGACTGATGGACTGACTGTCGGACTGCCGAACTGACTGACTGGCGGACTGATGGACTGACAGGCTGATGGACTGACGGACTGACTGACTGGCGGACTGACTTGCTATCAACACAGAATACATAGGTGCGTACACTGTACAGCTGTTGCCTACTGCTGGACTAGCGCGTGCCGCACGTGACTAGATCAACTTAAACAACAAACACCGCGGCGTGTTTAGAGTATAATATCCACATTTCACTTATTTTTAGAGAAAGGCCCTAGGGGTATAAGCATAGTGAATTTGCCCTTGAATGATATTGGCACAATACTGTGAGGGTTTTTAGGTACTAATAAGATCCTGAAAGTTTCAGATCCCTAACCCAATTGGTATTCGGGAAAAAGCAAACTATGTAAAAATCAGAAAAAGATAATATTCTCGGAAACGCGGAATCGATAATTTTTGAATTTTGGATATGTTTTGGGGGCTGATAGTACCTTCTAGGAAAAATTAAGAGCTATATCGGTTGATAAGAACCACAATAAAAATTACATTTTTGTTTTAATTTTGATTTTTAACTATGATACGAGTTTGGTACATTTATAAAACCGCCGCTATTATCCGTTGGATGTGGTGCGTAACCGACTAAGTCCTCATACTCCAACAAAGCGCCACACGACCGATGCGCTCACGTGTGAATTTGGCCGCACACGCATCCATTGACACAAATTTAACTTCTGCTCTGAGAGATAGTGTGGTTAGTTTTTATTTATTACATCAATAAAATGTCTGCGAATAAAACAAGTAATAAGAAGTGTTGCATTTGCTTAAAACAAGTAAAAAAAGTTACTGGTACTCCAAAAACGCATCCAACGGATAATAGCGGCGATTATAACTTAGGCAGAAAAAATAATTATTGTTCTAAGTATAGAAATAATTATTTCAAACAAGACTAACAGAACAAATGTAAGCCACAAAACCGAGGCTTAAGCGTAAAACATACAAATAAATTGAATTTTTGTATAAAAAATGGTTTTTATTTTTTTTTTGTAAAATGGCGTACCTTTTTTAAATATTCATAATTCCATAGAAAAATGGATGAGGAATCCAAAAAAAATAGTTTTATAAATGTACCAAACTCGTATCATAGTTAAAAATCAAAATTAAAACCAAAAATGACATTTTTATTGTGGTTCTTATCAACCAATATAGTAGACTAGTCAACAAGTGCCATTTGGACCAACTTTTTTCAGCAGTCTCCGAAAATTATGTATGAGGTGTCATTCGATTCGGAATGGCATCTAGATGATTTTTGAAAAAAAATGAAAAAAAAGGGGGTTTTAGTTTTTTGTAAATATCTCAAAAACTAATAAAGATTTTTCAAATCTGAAAAAAGATTCAAAAAGAGGAGGAAATTTCCTAAAAAAAGTCTCGACTCCCGAAACTGTACGATAAATATTTATAATTTTTCCAGAGGGATGAAAATACGGCCGAAAACGGGTACTCTGGCTTGGAGAAGCCACGCCCACTTTGGGCACTTCAACAATAAACATTTTTTAAACATAGTAAATATGATATTCATTAGTTAATTAATAACTTTTTTCTGCTTGCACATTAACATTGCAAGTGTGATAATTGCTAAACTATAAGTTTTAGATTTTTTTTCCTCTATTGGAGCAATTCTTCAAAGGCTTAAGAATAGAATCCCGTTGGGAAAATTAAAAAATGTTTATTTTTCAATTTTTTATTAATAATTTTCGTTGTTGCAAAATTAAAAACTTAAATTAATCATCGAACAAAATTTTTTTTTTTAAATATTATTAACGATCCGTTTTTATGTTATTAGAAACTGCATAGAAATAATTTTTTAAAATTTTTATCTCTAATTGTTTAAAAAATTGTTATAAACAAATGCGTTGTTTATAAGATAATTGAATTTTTTTTTTTGTAATTTCAATCTTTGATACAAATAATGATTTTTAAAAGAAAAATTGTTCCTTAAAAAAAATTTTTTATTGCTTAAAAACGCATTTGTTAATTAACAATTATTTTCTCTCACTTCTAATTAATATTAAGGAACGATATTTTTTTTAAATATCATTATTTATTTTTCTTTTCGATATAAAAAATTTTTTCATTGTTTATGCAATAAACAATTTGTTATAAACAAATAAATTTTTACCTTTTATTTTTTTTTCTATTCTACTTTCTGTCACAAAAGCAGAAATGATTTTTTTTTTTTTTTTTTTTTTTTTTTTTTTTTTTAATTTTTAAACATAAGTTCTCTGTAATTTCGTCATCTTACCTGGTTTTTCATCCTTAACATTGTTATAATATGGAAACTAATGGAGATACGATTAAAAAACTTAAGACTTTTTTATTGTCTATTTAGATAATGAATAAATTCAGCTTAAAAGTTTAGTTGTTACTCATTTATTTATTAACTTTATAGCAATTGTTGATGAAAAATACTTAGGGAAATTTTTTTTTTTTGTTTTAATTATTAAAAATCTTGTTAACTATTACAAATATGACTACCTCATTCAAGTATCTTATCAATTATTGTTCATTACTCAACATTTTTACATTCTACATTTTAAAATCACTTCTATCACACTAGAATTCTTAATATTACTAAGGAAAAAAAAAGTTTTTGCACAGTTTATTAGCCTAAGCGTATTAGATAGGAAAAATTATCTTTACATTGTTTTTCGTTTAACAAAATTTATTAATAAGTTGTTATTAACATATAATATAATTTTTTTTTTTTTGTTTTTTTTTAATTTTATTTTATATTCCGTTTATTTTTTTGCCCGTTTCTTTGATGGTGGTTCATATTCTACAGTTTCTTCTTGTGTTGGGTTTTCATCGTCCTCTTCGTCCCCCAGCAAAGTTTCTACAAGTTGTCCAATAGAAACGGCATAATCATCACAGGCACTATCGTCTTCATTGTCATTTTGTACAGTGTTTTCTTCATCAACATCGCCGAATTCGTCATTATCATCTTCCATCGCTGCCTTTTTGCAATTGTCGCAACTCTCTCCTTTACTAAATACGGACAATCAGTTAGACCCTTCGAGACCGAGAAAAAAAGCAATTGTCATGAAAATGAAAAAGTAAAAATCTAGATATTCGTAAATTTTCCCCGTATAATGAAGTGATTTTAAAATGTAGAATGTAAAAATGTTGAGTAATGAACAATAATTGATAAGATACTTGAATGAGGTAGTCATATTTGTAATAGTTAACAAGATTTTTAATCCTTAAAGCAAAAAAAAAAAAAATTTCCCTAAGTATTTTTCATCAACAATTGCTATAAAGTTAATAAATAAATGAGTAACAACTAAACTTTTAAGCTGAATTTATTCATTATCTAATAGACAATAAAAAAGTCTTAAGTTTTTTAATCGTATCTCCATTAGTTTCCATATTATAACAATGTTAAGGATGAAAAACCAGGTAAGATGACGAAATTACAGAGAACTTGTTTAAAAATAAAAAAAAAAATAATAAAAAAAAAAAAAATCTTTTCTGCTTTTGTGACAGAAAGTAGAATAGAAAAAAAAATAAAAGGTAAAAATTTATTTGTTTATAACAAATTGTTTATACAATATATACGCATAAACAATGAAAAAATAAATAAAATGAATTTTTTTTTTTTATATCGAAAAGAAAAATAAATAATGATTTTTAAAAAAAATATCGTTCCTTAATATTAATTAGAAGTGAGAGAAAATAATTGTTAATTAACAAATGCGTTTTTAAGCAATAAAAAATTTTTTTTAAGGAACAATTTTTATTTTAAAAATCATTATTTGTATCAAAGATTGAAATTCCAAAAAAAAATTTTCAATTATCTTATAAACAACGCATTTGTTTATAACAATTTTTTAAACAATTAGAGATAAAAATTTTAAAAAATTATTTCTATGCAGTTTCTAATAACATAAAAACGGATCGTTAATAATATTTAAAAAAAAAATTTTGTTCGATGATTTATTTAAGTTTTTAATTTTGCAACAACGAAAATTATTAATAAAAAATTGAAAAATAAACATTTTTTAATTTTCCCAACGGGATTCTATTCTTAAGCCTTTGAAGAATTGCTCCAATAGAGGAAAAAAAATCTAAAACTTATAGTTTAGCAATTATCACACTTGCAATGTTAATGTGCAAGCAGAAAAAAGTTATTAATTAACTATTGAATAACTAAATGAAAAATTATTATAAAAATTTTGTTCAAGCGGATTATTATTCATTCATCTATTCAGTTGCTGCCTGAATTTTTTCAATTTTTTTTTTTCATATTTACTATGTTTAAAAAATGTTTATTGTTGAAGTGCCCAAAGTGGGCGTGGCTTCTCCAAGCCAGAGTACCCGTTTTCGGCCGTATTTTCATCCCTCTGGAAAAATTATAAATATTTATCGTACAGTTTCGGGAGTCGAGACTTTTTTTAGGAAATTTCCTCCTCTTTTTGAATCTTTTTTCAGATTTGAAAAATCTTTATTAGTTTTTGAGATATTTACAAAAAACTAAAACCCCCTTTTTTTTCATTTTTTTTCAAAAATCATCTAGATGCCATTCCGAATCGAATGACACCTCATACATAATTTTCGGAGACTGCTGAAAATAGTTGGTCCAAATGGCACTTGTTGACTAGTCTATAGTACCAATAGTACCAAACCAATATATATATATATATATATCTCTTAATTTTTTTTCCTAGAAAGATGTACTATCAGCCCCCAAAACATATCCAAAATTCAAATTAATCAATTCACGCGTTTCCGAGAATATTCATTTTTTCTGATTATAACATAGTTTGCTTTTTCCCGAATACCAATTGGGTAAGGGATCTGAAACTTTCAGGATCTTATTATTTTATTAGTATCTAACAATCCTCACAGTATCGTGCCAATATCTTTCAAGGGTAAATTCACTATGCTTTTACCTTACACCTAATTTAATTATATCATTTTAACGAGAATCGAGTACCCAGTACTCTCCATGAGTATCGAAGGTATCTCACCAGTCACTCTGTAAACACAACGACCATATTAACTTTTCTAATATAACCTTACCGCTTTTGACAATATGAACTCTTATAATGTAACCCTATGGTGTTTGACATAAATTTCAGTCAATTTCGTTTAAAACAGAGGCATGGGTCGGAGTCATATTTGTTAGAAAGGAGGTTTTATAACTGCAATGTAAATTCTATATGTTTTTCTCGCGTTCTGACTCTTTAGTCATCTTATCCTCTGTCGTTGTGTATATCATCTGGACGGTTCCAACTATAGTTGGACCCAGTAGCGCTGTTGTTGATATTTAGAACACGAGTGGAATCTTGGGGTAACGCAAATGTAATATACAATGAGATTCTTCGCTGTAAAACAGGCCCATTCGATTGTGACCACTATAGCTTTGTTATTAAGGAAACTTTTAATATCATCATACCTACTAATGATGTGAAGTGATATATTTCACGATAAAGTTTACTATATAAAACATGGTTAATCAATTGAATCAATACATTTATTAAGAATCTTATTTAAAAAGAATACACCGTGGAATTTAGCTGGTTGTTTTCCCGCGGCTGAACAACATGCCATTGGGAGTACTTTCGAAGCATAAAGAAAATTTAAAAAAATAAAGCTGTTTTTGTATTAAAATATATTATAAAAAATATTCATCAACTCGAAAACCAGAGAATCAACAGTATACCAGACGTAACTTGTAGATTTTACTCTAATCACACGCGCCGCCGCCAAAGGGAACTGCGATACAGCATACATTTTCAAAGAAAATAAGCTTTCGTACGTGGGTGATACGGCATAAGTTACATTGTACGCAACAATACAAAGCACAGCCGCGAAGCCGCCAAGGGAAAGATCAATTAAAAAATGTTCAAAGCAAAATAAGCTCTCGCGTGTAGAGATAAGTCATAAACTAGCCTGCGCGCAACAATAGGGCATTACACCTTTTTTTGAAAACTGTTTTAAATTAATCCTTAGATCGTAATGAACCAGTAGAATTTTTATTTCAGTTTTATAAAACCGAAAATTGCCTAAAATACTATATTTTATTTTTGATTTTGAATTTTCGCGCGGAAACGCTAACCGCCATGCTGTTCCGGCTTGTGACGTCACTTCATTAGTAAACAATACAATTACTAAAGACCAAGTAACACGATTTGTAAAAATAATGAGATAATGTTTATCATTGGTGTCTTGTGCCTGAATGCAATAATACATGTGTAAAAACACCACACAAATTATGGATTCAAGTGCCAAGTAATATTAAAATGAGAAACACATTTTGCCACCATCAATGTATTTATCCTTGGGAGATTTGTACTTTCTGCTTTCACAAAACCGTCTTCCATGATGCGATTTTAATAAAATAAAGGATAAAAGTCCACAAACGTAATAATACCTTGTAAAATTTCAAAATAACACAAAGCACAACAAACATCTAGATTGTTTACTAACAGACAGATTAAAAAAAACAATTTTTAAAATTGAATTATAAAATTTACATTGCATTTTTATAAATAAATACTAACGTTTCTCGTTTACTATTTTCAAAATCTATCATAAATATGCATTTTTATATTTTTTCTTACATGGTGTAAAATACCCTATTACAAACGATGCCGCGCAACACGTGTTCCTTATCAGTGCAATGGATCGTCATTGCAATTTGGAGTACGTTGCTATGGTGCAGCTGTATGCTAGGCTAGAGCTGAATATGACTCCCATGCGGCCCGACAACTTTATGCCGAGCCGAGCAACACTTTGAGTCGCGACAGTCTTCGCGGGGTTCTGAACCCCCAAGTTCCATCGGCCCGGTTGATCGTAGCGACTACTCGATCATGGGCGGTTCCAGACACCAGCACATGCACAGGGCAAGTCCATCGGCCGTTATTTCGCCTGGTAGTGGTCTGAGCTCAAGCGCCGGTGTATTGTGAGGAACACGAAACTCGCGATACGTTAATGACCGGGATAGTGGACGCTTTCAATATCGTTAGGAGTGACAGAGACACATTATTAAAATTGAAAGACAATTATTTAAAACGTGTTTTGACTGTTCAACGCAGTGCCTTGTACTTCGAACAATAACTCAATAACCGGGAAGTGTAGGTACGTACTCGCATTTTTGTAAATAGTGAAGATTATGGAGAATAAACGTGTTTTTATTTAATTTCGTATCCAGTAAATTGCAGCTAAAAAATTATTTACCTTTGACGGTTCTAAGCCCGTAAAAGTAAGAAGGGAAAATTTGTATAGCTTGTTGGGTAAAGCTTATTAAGAATAAGTTATCAGCTGATTGAACAACACGCGTGATGACGGCTGCGCGTCGGTCGGCATCCGGCTTGCTCTGAGCGTAGGTCGGGGGAAGGTCGTCGGGAGTTATCAGTACTATTGTTTCGTGGTCGTTTCCGAATTTTGTTCTTCACAATGCTAAATCTGCCATTTTTGGATTCTAATGTTTTATTTGTATATAAAACGATTATAAAACAAGACAAAACCATTTCGCTGCGAGAAAAAAACCAGCTAAATTTTACGGTGTATAAATATAGTTTTTCTATAACATTTTATTTCTGCCAAAACGAACATTTTAGTTCGTAGTAATAGTTCAACAATGTTTTAATAAGTTAAAAGCTTACCGGCATAATCGAAGCAGGCGAGTTGTTATCGGATAAGAATTCTAGTATATCTGAAGACAGTCCAGTGCCCTAAACATATAATTGCATTAAAGGCATCATAAGTACAGAAAACTTCGCCCGTGATATGTATGCGGGTTCAGTAAGCATAATAGACCGAAAAACTTTGTTAGCTATCATGTCAAGCAACTTGAATCGATAGGGAATCAATCCAGAATCATAAAATGTCAGAAGTTTGTTCATCTCTTATTAATCAGGTCGTCATAAATAATTATCATAATATACAGAGACATAAAATGAAATATTTAAAAATACTTTAATAACTTCTATATATATAATAAAAAAATCACCTGCACATCCTCGTCCAGGAGAAGGAAAAGCTCGGGAACTACCGTAGTCTTTAATATCGCCCGGCCTTTTTTATATATTTCTAATCTCTTTTTATAAATGTGCTTCCGTGACATCACCTCATACTGCCCTAGTCGCAGTCGTTCATTGCCTTCTTTAAGCCTAAAATTTTAGTCGTTATATAATTAGTTTACTTTTTTAAACGTGACAGTTAGGAGCACGGAAATGGAGCCAGTACTTTATTTACCACACGAACTTCAAACGAAACTTTAAAAAAGCATTCAGCCATGTAAACCCACCATAAACAATGCCAGCAAAATTGGAGACAAGCATCGAAATAAAAATTCTATACTGCCTCATGAGGAAGTGAAACTGGTGACAAAATTGATAGCTGGCTCAATTTCTTTGGATTCTAATTGTATTTGAATACATAAATTATTATAAAATAATATTTAAAATAATATTTATATATTGACTATTATTATCATACATTTACCGGAGCGCTAAAGGGTGCGCTGTGAGCTGCTATCTAAATAATAAGAAGTCGCTGCGCAGGCCCAACCTTTATTTATTTTTTTTAACGATTTAATTTATTCATGTTGCATTGTCATAATTTTTACTGCAGTATTTTTTTTGTTTTTAAATATTTACGCACGTACACGATAGAGGTAGAGGAGAAAATATGTAAAATACTCTTCGAAAAACAACTAAAATTAACCAGACTATTTCTTTTAAGATCGTTTCGCACAGCAACATAAATCTTGTAAATACTGTTGAGTGTTTCTAAGGACATCACTTTACTTTTATTAAACTAAGTTACATTGATCTTAATTTAGGAACTTAAGTTAATACAATATTTCCCGATTTTTTTATCATGCGACAGAATAAGCTACTCTGAGATATTGTTTAATGCTAAAAATTCGCTCAAATATTTCTCATCAAAAATGCTTGGCTCGATAACACTCGCAATTTTACGAGCACACGCTCTTCACAGTCGAAAATATGTGAATACTTTCGTAATTCACACCAGCATAATTTTAACATAACTTTATTTTGTCATGCATGTAAACATTATGTTAATCTTGAGGTATGATACCTTATTACTCTCTGGATGCAGGTTTCACAGAGGTCTTCCCGATCGGAGACCTCTGGTTTCCTTAGTTTCCTTATTTTGTACGGTCCAGCTGAGAACAAAGTTAATGAGCGCAAAGCCACACAAAAATTAACTGATGTAATTTTTATAAGTACTACAAAATAAATGACAACACTCATTATTCTTTAATATAGATATTTATAGAATATAATTATTAAATAAGCAGTATTATAAATTTCACTTCTTACGAATAACGATTAAGAACAGATGTGGCATACAACCAGATAAACACCGAAGTTTCACAATAAAAGCCTACCTTTTTATATTATTTGCAGAATACAAAAAAAAATATGTGTCTTAATTCTAACTTACGTATTTAGCCGTTAATCAGACAAAGAAACATGACGAAAATGGAAATTGACGTTAGTAGTTTTTACCGTCCAAAGACATCTTAAAATGAATCTTGCAACAGAGATGTAAAATTATTCTTTGACCTTTTTTACACATATTATGTTGGGGAAAAAGTCTTTGCGCATTATAGTAGGTATGAACTTGTAATAAAATCTCTTTGGCTATACTATTTGTATCTGGCTGGTGTTGGTATCAATTCATGGAAGTGTAAATTTTAAAGAACATAATTCCAATTTCAAATTAGTAAAATTTGTGCTTTTCAATTGTTTTTCGTACCGTCAAGATGAGTGAATCTAATGAAGAATTTCGATATATTTTAAAATTTTACTACAAAAAAGGTAAAAATCAAACGCTAGCAGCGAAAACATTTACAACCTTGTACAGTGTCTGTGAAATTAGCACAAATTTGGTTTAAGCGTTTTCAATCCGGAAATTTTGATGTCAAAGATGCACGTCGCTCTGGTCGCCCTATTACGGATAAAATGGATGCCATTTTTGAAAAAGTGGAGTAAGATCGGCATATCAGTAGTTACAACGTAGCTGAAGCACTGAGAATTGACGACAAAAAACAGTTTTGGCGCATTTGAAAAAAACTGAGTACCTACACAAAAAAGCTCGATATTTGGGTACCTCACGAGCTCACTGAAAGAAACCTAATAAACCGTGTAGACTCGTCGTACGATAGGCAATTCTAAAGAGTCACAGGCTCGACAACACTACCTGTATGCAGCGGACGTGTCTTCTCTCACCAGTGGTTCGCGTAGCACTGACACGCCGCTTCACTACATGCATGTACGAGACTGTGAGTAACTAATGTATAGTTACTTACTAGGCAAAAACACTACAAACCGTGTACTCATTTGTGATTTTTTATTACGACGTAATGAAACCGAACCATCTTTGAAGAAGCTGATAGCTGGTGATGAAAAGTGGACCACGCGTACGACAAGAACGTGCGAAAAAGGCGGTCAAAGGCCGGTCAGGCTTCACAGACTGTGGCGAAACCTGGGTTAACTCGCAACAAGGTGATGCTGTGTGTGTGAGGTCGGATTGGAAGGGCATTATTCATTATGAGCTGTTACCACCAGGCAGGACCATCGATTCTGAACTCTACTGCGAACCACTAATGAGATTAAAGCAAGTAGTTGAGAGAAAGCGGCCGGAATTAATCAACAGAAGGGGTGTGGTTTTTCATCATGATAACGCTAGACCTCACACATCTTTAGCCACTTAGCAAAAATTAAGAGATTTTGGCTGGGAGGTATTAATGCATCCGCCGTATAGTTCTGACCTTGCACCTTCAGATTTCCACTTGTTTCGGTCTCTTCAGAATTCTTTAGGCAGTGTAAGGTTAACATCACGAGAGGACTGCCAAAACCACTTTTCGCGGTATTTTGATCAAAAGTCCCAAAATTTCTATAGCAATGGGATCAATGGGATAGCAATGTTCCTACCTACAAGATGGCAAAAAGTTGTCGAACAAAATGGTACCTACATACTTTAGTTAAATGTACATAAATAAATAATATTAAAAAATGTTTAGAATTTTTTTTAAAAATGCGAAGATACTTTTTCCCCAACCTATTATGTAATACTGCCGCCTTAGAAAATATGCAATACCGGCATCGCTAATGCAGTAACACACACCGGCCTCCTTGCCTTTCTAATCGAAACACTTCATGACAAATGCGTCATCTAAATCCCTGACTAATGACTAATAACTCTGCTCTGTCGGCGTTCTTGTATTATCACTGGAGTCTCGCTGATCTTATTTACACATAAGCTCAATATCAATACTAAAGCAATGTTATGCAATACCTTTTCTTATATTTTTCTTCTTTTCTATAAGTAATTGACATGATGATATTCTTTATTGCGTATTAAGTCGGCCGCTCACTTAGGTTCTTCTCACAAGTGGCAACGTCAAAGCAACTGCAACGCAACCTCAACTGATATTACTCTTGAAGTGTTTGAGTGAAAACTTTAGCTGCATTGCAGCATTTGCTGTCGGCGACGTCTCAGTTGAAGTTCCGTTGACGTTGCCCAAGGTGAGAAAAACTTATCCGCGCCGTACGCACCATCTTCATCGCAATAAAACTTAGGATTTTTTTGTATTAAATCTTTTATAGCCTCGCACACGTATCCGCACCGGATTCGACACATTTTAATGACATCCTTCAGGAAAGTCGTTCACTAAGGTGGGTACTGAGCGGACAAGTAAGCGATAAACAGTTAAGTTCCATAAATTCATAGATCCGACTTCTATGGATCTATCCATCTCAAGGGGAACCAATAAACTTCAGCAATTTATTATGATTTAATAATACATATTAAACAAAATAAAAGATATACATATAACTAAAGAATTTTCACGCGTTGCTAACCAAATAAAAAAAACGTTATTCTATGGAATGAGGTTTTAATTGGTACAAAAATTTGCGAGATCATAACTGTACAATGCACTTAATTAAGAACTTGTATAAGGCTTGTTAGAGTTAGGCAGGTATACATAGTTAGTATAAATTATTTATGAAAATTGGTTTGACGGATATATACATATTGATATGTTTAAAAGTTGAAAGTTAAAGTTTAGTTTTTATACTCTGGCATAAAAACAAAGAAAAAGTTAAAATATTACAGCTTTCGTATTAATATGAAAATAAAATAGATTAAGGTCAAATACAGTTATTGACTTATTCTTCGATGAACTCGTCATATTTGTAACAATTAGCCTCCTTGTCTACAGTATTTCAAGACGTGCAAAATTAAAGCTTCAGTATGTACTAAGTCCACACACAAAATGAATACATGTGATTACATATAATTATAACTATTGTAGTATTAAGCTGACGGTAGGGATGTATACTATGTTTTTTAAATATATATGATCCATGTTTGATAATATGTTTAATTAACTTTGACGGAACGGAAGTCCCTTAAGAGGTTTTAATACTCCAAAAAAAATTGTCTACGCTTTAAGCCCAGAAAGAAAAAATATTCCCTTTCATTAAATAAGCATTAGATTTATCATTAAAATCATTTGCAGGTTCCAAGGAACGAAGATCTAGCACACTTTCGGTAAAGTATTTAACTACTAAACATGTATTTTATTGTGAATTTGGAAAAGGTGAATGACCATCCGTTTGGAAGGTAAACTATGGCATAAAGACTTGCATCGAAATCTGCTTTGTGGTGAAGGTTCATTTCAAAGTCAAGAAAAAATAACAAACAATGACTCAATCTGTACTATAACCTCGTAAAATGTTGGTGATAAATACACTATACTAACTTTTAGGGAGAATGTCGTCAATTCTAACAACAACAGGGAGTGTCTGCAATTACCTTGCATAAGATCTCCTAGATGTAAGATGCCTAAAACTGATATAAATAATTGAAGGTAAATTAGAATGAATAAAAATACACCCATAGAATTGCGACACTTTCGATCGATATCTTATGTTGCTGGGGAACTGTCGAAATTGATTTATCATTCACAAATCAATAATCCAACTGGTTTTTAGTATTTTTTTTATTTTCTTAACACGCAACTATTTACTTTCAGATCCAGCCATCAAATGTAAGTCAAATCAATTAAAGTAGTTGTAATAAGTTTGTAATATTGTAAACATCTGTCATTCGCATGTCGCTGAGCAGATAGTGATTTGCGTATATTGAAAAAAGTAAATAAAAAGTATTTACAGCAACACGAATATATATTACACAAAATGCCTTCCTAAATATAATAAAATTGCAAAATGTGAGATTGTCAACTTACCAGAGGCAATAGGCTTTGTCCTTTTGAGTGAATTGGTTGTAACATTGGTAGAATGCATCGGAAGTGGTGGTGGTGGCCTCCTTGGGTCAAACCTAAAATGAACACTGAAATATTGTTAAAAATACAAGGGTCATCCATCTCATTCTATATTGATGATTGACTAGCTAAAGTAGGAATGTATATCAAAAAATATTTAATAACCATTAATAGAAAATGTACCTAATATGTCGAGAGGGAATAGCAACAGACATTCCTACATAAATAAGTAGTTATTGTGTTTGAAAGAGACAAAATTATTTGTATTATTCATTCTCATAAATTTAATAGTGGTAACTTCACTAGCCAAACTGAATAAATAGCTCTGAATTTGACAGGCCAGTTAGCTTGGTGGCAAGCGACCCTGACTGCCAAGTCACAGGCCATGGATTTGATTCCCACCCAGGACAAACATTTGTGTGCATAAACATGTCTGTTTGTTCTATGGCTGGGTGTAACAATTCATATTAGTATGTATTTAGAAATTTTAAAAGTAGTTTATGTTTGTAGTATTTTAGTTATCTGGTATCCATAGTACAAGTTCTGCTTAGTGTGGGATCAGATGGCAGTTGGTAAGCTCCCAAAAAAAATGTATTTGTAAAAATATTTTCTGTACCCTCCATAAAATTTACCTAAGTCGAAGTAATCAGTGAGTTTCTACCAGTCATTTCCATACATATTTTACCACATTAACTTGAAAAATTACATTATATTTCTGTTAAACACAGGAATGTTTGATTTATCAACCTTTTGAAACTAAATATCTCTGTAATTACCTTTGTGGACAACACACATTGTCACAATAGGAAACAAATATAATAAATATGATTACTTATTTTATGAAATTGAATGTTAGTTATAAGCTTTTGTAGTCAAGTGAAATGATGTTTTTTGTTTGTATGGTACATAGTGTTACATAATATATAAATAAATATGTGTATTATTTCTGTTACTTGAATTAGAATAAATCTTAATTCAGATCATTCACCATTCAATCATCAGATTTTGTGAGGTTTGTCCCATACAAGTCAAATAAAACCTCACAAAATCTGTCTATGCCGAAATCCTCCATGAATCAGAACTCTATAACTCAAATTATTCTCCATAAGTCAAAAACTCTATAACTTGCATTTTTAGCATCTCCCCTGAAGTTCAACTTACAGAGGCTCTACTGTACTTTTCTGCACAATATTTTTTTTTACATTTCTTACCAATAATGTTTATTTTGATATATAATCAAGTTATATTATTATTGCAAAATATTGACATGAGTGGTGAACCTTGCATTGCCATTCTTTGCCATGCAAATCTGTATGAAAACTTTGATATTGAAATGCTAGTAGGTATTTTAAAATGATTCTTACATTGGCGGTAGTGATGGTGCCTGGCTAGCAGAATAAACAACAGAATTTTGTGTTGCTCGACCTGAAAAGAAAATAATTGAAATAAAATTAAACAACTTATAAACCCAAACTACATAAGAACTTTTTACATCATATTGTGTTTATCACTACAACTTGTGTTTGAACAAAGATGCACTTAATATATGATTTTAGAAGCTTAATTTTATCAACTTGTGTGTGATGTGTTTGAGATTTATGTTTATACACCCTTCTTCATACTTCCTACTTCTGAGGTGTTCAGAAGCTTTGGTATCAATGGTTAAACATTTTCAGTGGGAGTAGTAAGTCAAACTACATGTGTATGTTGTAAACAGGTAATATACAGTGTTCTACACCCTTGTGCAAAATCTGCAATTATTTATACAATACTGGACAACAGTATGTTTTTCATGAGAAGTGCCTAAATTTGTTAGAGTATTTTGAGCTTGGTTTGTGGTGATATAATAATGTTTTCAGTTAGTATGTACTAATCAATGCATAACCCCTTATACCCATTTTTGATTTAGTGTGACATCATTAAGCTGAAGGCTGGTTATAGAATTAGTATATTACCATTGTCTTTGTCACGCTATATTTAAAATAATGTCACAGAAACCAAAGATGTCAGCATAAAATAAATATATATATATAATACAATTCAGTCATTCAATAGGTGAAGTTAAATAATGCCTAGTTATATTAGGATTTAATACAGTTAGTGTAATTCTTAGCAAAATTTTGCATTCTTACTAACTGATACCCATTTTACAATGATATGAAGGTGGACAAAACATGTCACACTCACCTGAAAACACTGGAGCAGTCATGCGTGCCATGATTACTGGGGTTGTTGGGGGAGCCCGCGGCGGCGGTGGTGGTGGTGGTGTTGGCGGTGGTGGTGGTGGCGGCTTCGGCAATGGAACAGTTGGAAGTGGTGGAAATATTGGAGGTGGTGGAAATATTGGAGGTGGTGGAAATATTGGAGGTGGTGGAGGCGGCGCTGCGAAAACTTTCTGCGCCATCATGGATAGCGGTGGCCACGACGGCTGGTACCATATGCTACACTGCTCAGCCATATACTGTGATAGGACCCCAGGTGCCACCAAAGTCAACGGAGCCGAAGCCATTGCGGTATGCCGATCAGCTAATTTACGTGGTAATTGACCAGAAGCCAAAAATAATTTTTCCTCTTCTCTCGATGCATGTATATATGTGCAGGCAATTCTAAGGCAACCTCTCCTGTTTTGATAATCGTGGCAAAACTTGATAATAGTCTTCATCGATTTCGGGTCTAATTCATGACGAAACCTGCACTGAGAGCCTTTGCAGCAAATACCCCAAACGAAATCACGGCAAATCTTAATATGTGGTTTTAACGTGTTTTTAAGTCGCGGGTCCGTAGGTTTTACTGCTCGATACAGGCGTACAGGCGAATGCCGGCCATTGTAACCAATACTTTTACTCATTTACTAGAAAAGAATATTAAGATATCTAATATAAATGCAGCAATCAATTATAATCGGAAAATTCAAAATAAAAACTCACGGATTCGTTTATTTAATCTGCTCGTATAAATAAAATGGGACCTATGTTCATGCCACTATTTGTGCCATCACCACTTCCACGTTGCCCAGCATACCATATTAGATCAACTATACCATGATTAATTAAAATGTTTCTCTGTAAATTGTTCTGCGGCCGCAATTATTTTAAATATGCAAGTGTAATTCAGCTCTGAACTGGTTCAACAGATTAGAGTTGGGTAGCTCCTGAGCGAGAGATATATATTGGAGCTCTTTTATTTTAATCTGGCTCACATTCGTTCAGTTGTTCAGTTGTTAGTTCAACACGTATGGAGTGTAGTAGTAAAGGAGGACCATCTTGTATGGGGGATTTGTTGAAAAAGTGTCCATTTTTTTTCCCCTTTTACCTCTTGATGCCAGGCTATAGTCTTTCGACCATACTGCCTTGTCATACGTATTTTCTTTCTTCTGTTTATAAAGTATTTTAATGTCTTTCGTTTTTTTTTCTTCTTCCGTTTAATTTACAATATAATGTCTTTCCTTTTTTTTCTTTCTTCCGTTTATAAGTTTACAATTGAATGTCTGTAGTAATTTTTCTCTCTTCCGTATATAAGTTTACAATTTAATGTCTTGCGTTTTCTTCAGTAATATATTCAAAAATAAATTGATGTCAATTAAATGTATGTCGTATACAGGTATTTTTGTATCGTATCCAAGTTGAGTCTCAATCATTTCAAACAAAAAATTGTCAGTCTGTCAAGTGTCAAGCAATTGTTACAGTCTTATTAACAGCTGTAACCTCTAAGTAGATAGAAACAAGTTCGGATTTGTAACCGTCGATCTAAGCCTTCGGTACGTTTTTAAAACTTTTAGAGCTATAGTTACCAGTTTTTATATTTTTTAAATAATAACAAGTAATTATGTACACATTAAACTAAATATCATTAACAGTTTCTACAGTAAATTTGTACAAATAAATGTAAGTTGAGGTATTCATAAGCAACTCCTGAATGCATTCCGGGACCTGGTGGGGTGTTCTGTAGATTTTAAGAAGCTCATCCGACAACACAAGGCGCTGAATGTTGAAAGATGAACATTCGAAGAAAACGTGATTTAGTGTTTGAACGCTAGATGACTGGCAATAATCACAATAAGGAGAATTAACCATTTTAAGACGATGAAGATGAGAATTCAATCTACAGTGACCAAAACTAAGACGATTTATAATTGAATAGAATTTTCGATTAATGGAGATGTGTGTACAAAACCACGGAACTGAGTTTGCTTGGGTATCTAATGATGAATACCAAGTGCCTTTATTGTTGACCTGGGAGCAGTGATACTGGTGCCCACCCCAAGCTCTACACAACCTCTGGCGTAACACACTGACTATGTCTGAGTGCGGGACTGACACCTTGGCACCAGTGTCTGAATTAGGAATAATATCTGCTAACTTAATGTTAAAAGCAACATAATGTTTTTAATCGATAGTTCTACCCACAATTGTTTTATCAAATAGATTATATAATTTGTATTTGAATGCAATCTGTTTTTAGACAAATTAATTAGAACACTCATGCTGGCTATAATCCACTTGTTGTGACCTGAATTGAAATTATTTTTATGTTTAAGTGCACTGAAAATATCTACCGCTTCCGCTGTGAACATACTTGCATGTGCATCTATTTTGCGAGCAATACCTACATTGGAAGAGGGCTCATATATGACAAAAGACACTGCTCTTTGATTTTTGGATCCATCACTAAATACAATTTTATGATCTGGCCATTGTGAAAACATTCCATTCACTTCTTCTTTTGAAGGTAAATGCTTTTCATTTTTAATAATAATTTGAATTGCAGGAAACTTTCCCTGGAATATTCCCTCATAACAAGGTAAAATATATTTAGACTGGTAAATGTTTATATCTTTCAAAAAATTAAGGAAATTTTTAAAGTTCTGTAACATGAATGATTTAATGGTTGGTTGATTCATAGAATGTGTGAGATTAATCAATAAATGATTGCTGCTAACACTGTAAAGTTTAAGTATAAATTCTATAAAACCGTTTATCTATTGGTGGCACATTACATTCAATCTGCATTGCATGTATCGGAGTACTTTTGAATGCCCCTGTTATTATAGGAACACATTTATTTTGAAAAACATTTAAACTATTTACAATTTTTAAAACTGCACCAAAGCAATAAAAACCATATTCAAAGTGACTACGAACTAAAGATTTGTACAATAATAATAGAATTTTTCGATCTGCACCCCAATATGTCCCAGTTAATGATTTCAAAATATTAAAGGCTTATTTGCTTTAATCATTATATGTTTTATATAATGATTCCAGGTTAAATTTCATGAGAAGATGACACCCAGAAATTTAACTTCAGAAGAAACAGATATTTGACAATTGTCATATTGCACAGTGAGCGTATTATGATTTTGTTTCCCAAAGATGACAACTTTTGTTTTTGATGGATTGACACTGAGATCTAGGTAAGAAAAGTATTGATGAAGATGTTTCAGTGCATCATTTATCATTTTTATAATTATTGATAAATTACTTCCCGAAGCATAAACAGCAAACTGAAGATTTTTTACATCACTACCTAAGATTAAATTTAATTTACGTATGTACAGTACAAAAATTAATGGTGATAAAATGCCACCTTGACAAACCCCTTTGATGAGAGTCTAGGACCATAAAGATGTTTTTTAAATTTAATGAACACTTCCCTACTATCTAGAAAGGTTCTTATCTAGCGTATGATTTTTTCCGGAATTCCAATTTGCGACATCTCATGACAAAGAACATCTATATTAACACTGTTGAAAGCTCCTGCTACATCGAACAAAACACCAACCAAATTCTTTTTAGCTGCCAAAGAGTTATGTATGTCAAGATGTAATTGGTAGATACATTCTCTAGACGAATGATTTCTACGAAAACCAAATTGATTTGACGGTAAAATATTATTTTGTTCTATATAGAGTTCTAATCGCTGTTTTAACAACTATTCAAATATTTTCCCAACACAAGAATTGAGTGCAATAGAGTGGTAAGAATCAGGAAGAAACTTGGGTTTATCTGATTTTAAAATTGGGACAAGGTAATCTATTCTCCAATCTTTAGGAATATCATTATTTTCCCAGAGTAGATTAAAGATGTTCAGACATATTTCCAAGCTCTTACTGCTTAGTTTTTTAAATAAAATATATGGTAATCCATAAAGGCTGAATGCTGTATCTCTTCGAGAAGAAATTGCAAATGTAAGTTCATGTAATGAAAAAGGATCAACTAGAAAACTATTGCTGTTATTTATGTTTCTATTATAATATGTTTTATGGCAAAACTATTGCTGTTATTTATGTTTCTATTATAATATGTTTTATGGCTATTAGGTACAAAATCTGGTGTATACTTTTGCAAAAAATTAGGAATCCAAGTATCATTTTCATTGGTATTAGATCTAAATGTATTATGTGCGATTAGTGCTATAATTGACGAATATGGAATCGAATCGATATTTATTTTGGGCGACTTCAATGCGAACCCGGGTGAGTTGTTTTTCAGTGAACTTTTGAGTATTTGTAACTTTCAACAATGGTCATGTATAGATATAGGTATGCTAGGGCTGGATTCTGGTACTTTTACTTTTATAAGTGATGTGCACGGGACTAGCAGCTGGCTTGATCATTGTATAGCAACTCACTCGGCTAAGCATGCTGTTATTAATATAAATGTCAAGTATGACACTTTATGGTCTGATCATTTTCCACTTATTGTAGAATGTAATTTAAAACTACTGACCCCGAAGATCGCGTCTAAATTTGTTAATGTTAATAAAGATGTAGCATGGGGTATGAAAAGTGAGAAACAAGCTATGATATATGCCAAAGAGTCATAAACGGCTAAGATTGATTTTCCTTCTGAGTGTGTAAACTGTGCTGATCGTTTTTGTAATGACCGTGGCCACAGGCGTATTCTGGATAAGCTTCACTCTGACATTGTGACTGCCTTACGTGATGCAGCGGTGGAGAGTCAGGGAAGCGCGAGGAGGGGGGGTGGTTCACGCATACCGGGGTGGAATAAACATGTCAGCGGGGCTCACAGGGTGGCCAAATCCAAGTTTGAGGATTGGGTCTCGTGTGGTAGGCCTAAGTCGGGATTTCCATACAAAGATATGTGCGATAGCAGAAGAGTGTTCAAGTCGCGATTAAAATGGTGTCAAAACCATCAGGACCAAATAATTATGGACGCTTTGGCTGTGAAACATAGCAAAGGGTATTTCCGCGGCTTTTGGCAGAGTACAGGTAAATTAAATTTACCCGGCCTTCCTGTGAGCGTCGATGGCATGAATGACTCGAAAGAGATAGCAAATCTTTTTAAAAACTATTTTTCTGTCGGGTCACCGCTGTGCACGGTGACTGGGGTGCTCGGTTCTGATATGGGCGGTCAGGAGCTAGGGACTACCTTCCTGGCAAAGGATGTTACTAAAGCCATAGGCCTTATATCGAGAGGTAAGTCCCCGGGCCATGATGGCCTCAGCATTGAGCACCTGCAGCACGCCGGGCCTCACATCGCTAGGGTCTTGGCTTTGTTTTACTCGTTGTGTGTGAGCCATTCCTACTTGCCAGCCGATTTTATGAAAACAGTTGTAGTGCCAGTGGTAAAGAATAAATCGGGTGATCTTACTGATAAAAGTAACTACAGGCCTATCTCTCTTGCTACTGTTATTGCAAAGGTGTTTGATGGGTTGCTTAACGCACAGTTGAATAAATACGTAACGCTGCATGATAATCAGTTCGGGTTTCGTCCCAGGCTGTCTACGGAAAGTGCTATACTGTGTTTGAAGCATACCATCAGATACTACACAGATCGTAAGACGCCCGTATACGCGTGCTTCCTTGACTTATCCAAAGCTTTCGACTTGGTGATGTATGACCTGCTGTGGAGCAAGTTGAAGAGCACAGATTTGCCACAGGAATTTATTTGTATCTTTCAATACTGGTATGCGCATCAATCCAACAGTGTCAGGTGGGCGGGGGCAATGTCGGTTCCATATCAGCTTAAGTGCGGAGTCAGGCAGGGCGGTTTAACATCACCTACCCTATTTAATTTATATATTAACGGACTGATTGTAGCGCTCAGCAGTCAGCATGTCGGCTGCCACATTGACGGTGTATATCTCAATAATCTAAGCTACGCTGATGACATGGTGCTGCTGAGCGCATCGGTGTGTGGCCTGAGGAAACTGGTGCAGACATGTGAGGAATGTGCTTGCGGCCACGGATTGTTGTATAATGTAAAGAAGAGTCAGTATATGATTTTTGAGACCGCCAGTGCAAAATGTCCTAGTAACATACCACCTGTTCGACTCGATGGTGTTCCTCTGGAAAGGGTTGAGAAATTTAAATACCTGGGGCATATTTTGACTGTCGACCTCAGGGATCACGAAGACATGGAACGGGAGCGGAGGGCGTTGTCTGTTAGAGCCAACATGATCGCTCGCAGGTTTGCGCGGTGCTCAAGAGACGTAAGGGTTACCCTCTTTAGAGCGTACTGTACATCACTATACTCGTGCAGCCTGTGGGCGCACTACACTAATAGAAGTTACAGCACCATCCGCGTCCAGTTTAATAACGCGTTCAGGGCGGTGATGGGGCTGCCCCGATACTGCAGTGCCTCAGGTATGTTCGCAGAGGCACGCACAGACTGCTTTAACACGACAATGCGTAAGCGTGCTGCGTCCTTAGTGCATAGAGTGCGGGCCAGCTCCAACACTGTGTTGGCGATGATTGGGGAAAGGTTGGACTGCCCTTTTATTCGGCATTGTTCCAGCAGACATGTCGCTGTACCAGTGCCGGAGAGAAGACTGTAAAGTTTACCTTATATAATATTAATTTAGTTTAAAATTATAATATTATCTATATTTATGTTTCATTTTATATTGTTATTTTTATTATGATTATTTGAGATAATATTTGTAATTAATGGGTGCAAATTACCTGAATAAATGAAATTTATTATTATTATATTTGCGCATAAATTTCCAGATATATGATAGTGGTGTACAATGATTAAAAGCTTCACAAAGAGAGGTCCAACTATTTCTTCTTTCTAATTTTAGGGTGAGTTTTTTGATTGCTCGAAGCCTCTTAAATTCTATGTAAGAGTGGTCAGTTGGTGTTATTATTAAAATTTAGGTATGCATTTTTAAAATTCAAGACGGCCTCAGTACACTTTTGATTCCACCAAGGAAGAGATGGTCTTTTTCCTCTCATTTTGTGGCATGAGTAGTTAACAATATTATTTGGATCAAGAGAATAGTTATGACTGTTTGCATAGATCTTGCAGCAGCTGTTTGTAAAATTGCACAAAAATTGGAGTATGAAGAAAGAGGACTTGTAGAATCTATTTCAAAATCATCCAACAAAACATCGACGTTCTTACTGTACATTTGCCAATCCACCAATTTGTAGTTAGGATAGATAGGCAAATGTTTAGTGTTAGAACAATTCCTATACAAATCATTTTGTTGACTTTTAGTAACCAACCGTTGGAGTCAAAAAGTTCGGGAGTATGTCGCGCTTCGAGTTTTAACTTTGTTTTCTTCTTTTTTTTTTTTTTTTTAATGGGCAGGTAGAAGAAATAGCTATATGATTTCCTTTACAATTTATACATTTTGCGTCTTTTAATTCAACCTGACAAGTCTTAAAATTATGGTTTAATGTACATATAGAACAAACTTCGACGTTACGACAGAATTTTGCTATATGTCCATAACGCATACACGCCAGTTGGCTTGGTGGTTAACGCTTTGACTGCCAAACCAAAGGTCGCGGGTTCGATTCCCACCCAGGACAAACATTTGTGTGCATGAACATGTCTGTTTGTTCTGTGTCTGGGTGTAAATATCTATATAAGTATGTATTTAGAAAAAAAAAAGCAGTATATGTAGTATATCAGTTATCTAGTTTCCATAGTACAAGCTCTGCTTAGTTTGGGACCAGATGGCCGTGTGTAAAAAGCATGTCCCAGGATATTTATTATTTATTTATTTATTATTTTGTAGATTAAATTAATTACCAAAGAAAAAAATGTATTTAAAAATTATCAACCACCGATATCGACATTTCAATATCGAAATTTCAATATCGAACTATCGTCCAAAAAAATATTAGTAATAAATATCGATATACCGATATTTTATCTATAGTCCTATGGTCTGTTTTTTATTCTCGAAGACTAAACTGACATTACGAGTGTTATCAGTTTATTGCAATTCTGAAATCGTGATGTGGCACAACCGAAACTTAGCGTAAATAAAATCAAGTATAGTTTTTTTTATAATAAGTTATCCTGAAATAATGTGTAGGTATTTATTTAAACGTAATAATATTAATGACGGGTATTCGCGTTAATCTGATTCAGATAATGACTCCATATCTGAGAAATATTCTGAATCATCAGAATCGCCACCTACTTCTATGATAAACCTATCAGTAATGTCGTCGGTTATATGGCTCAGATGACACATTTCATCTTCAATTTTAATTACATGGCCTACACAGTCTTTCCACCGCAGCGGGGTCACTTGACGAAGACCTTCTTCAAAAACGCTTCGTACTACATTAATTTAGAAGGTTTTATATATAAAACAATTAACAAATTAATAAACAAGTAAAGACTTGACACCAGACCAACTCAATCGGGTTTAGCTCGCAGTGGTAAGGGGGCAGTCGCAAAATAGTGACACCCCGTTCTGCAGCCATCTCATCGACGACATACCTTTCATAGGCTTTTTTGTGATTTCGGGCAATTTCATTTAATTTCGGCTTTAACATTGTCTCATTTCGTGGCGATAGGATAGGCTAAGTTAAAGGCTGAGCGTCCATCATAAATGGTTCAGCAAAAACAAAGGTTAACAAGCGTTTAGTAACATAACAAAACTTAACAAAAAACAATCAAGCAAAGAAACAGAAACAAACTCAACGAAAATATAACAAATAGCACTTTGTATCAAGACACAACGGACGCATTCGAACACTTCAGAGGTTGAAGGACAAATAAGGTAAACAAAATGGCGTGTGGTTCCTGTGAAACTTAGGGTTGCCGTATTCAAAATCTAACAGTTCTAAAACTACTGTATTGTCATACTTATTCAAAAAGTGGCAGTTGTTTGTATGGACTCAAGTTCCATAATTGCCGTATTTTTAAGTTCTGCCATTTTGTAAGAGAAAAGGGTTAAGATTGCCGTTTTAACGCGTACGGGAACAACACTGACTGCATCTATCATTATTTATTTGTTTAATTTTAAGGCATCGAAACATGGTCGGAATACGCATAGAATTGCATGGTCAGATTTCCCTGGCAGTTTGTAGCACGTCGTTCCGCCATGTGTATGTACGTTAATATTAACGATACGCTTTGGAATATAAAACTTTGAATGAAAATGAAAATTCGTCTAATAAAGATAAAAAGTTACGATTCAACAAACCGATATCGTAGGAACAACACTGCACAAAAGAGCTGGCAACATTATTTGTAAATTTGACATTTGCATGTGTAAATTTTGTCTTCGAGATCAAAAAACGGACTATAAGTACGGCATGATTATCATATAGCCTTTATTTGCCAGAACTTTCTTTATATGACACCTACCTACTATAATTAATGAAAGGCACTGTTGTTTTGTAGTCTTACTTAGTTAGTAGCTGCCAATGCGATAAGGAGTTCAATATAAAACATTTTGGGGGATTCCGAGTTGGAGTGTTGATGATACACGTGTTAGAGAGTGTAATAATTTATTATATATTTTTTCACTAGCTTACTCACGATTTATGTTGAATTGTTCTATCTGTGTTGTTTTGTGTATAAGTGTGGTTTAAGGTTTGTATAAACTTTCCTTAAATATGGATACCGCCTGATCCCCCAGATTCCCCGGATGAACATGGTATGTCAGGTGTTGACCCGTCTCCCCCCTCTTTTTACTCAAAGTTCATCAAATAAACGTCGTCTAGTGAACGAAGATAACAACTTGTCATAAAAAAAAACTATTATTGACCCTGCCTCGTCATCAGCATCCATTGAGACTGTTTATATGCATCATAGCCTGACAATTGGATTTAAATCATATGAGAAAGAGGATAAAGGTCCATTTTTAGTGCATGTTTCTCGTACAGAACCTGATCCCTCTGCTGGCACCTCAATTAGACTGCTTAAATTTGGTAATTTCCTCTTTACCAACAAAATTAAAAATATTTGTAGTGATTGAGTGAAAAGAGTTGGTCGTAACAGAATAGCTGTTGAGTTTTTGTCAGGTGCTGATGCAAATATTTTTTTAGTTTGCCGATTATTACCTCAATATAAATATATTGCTAGCTTTCCCACATACAACATCACCCATATGTGATTAATTTGCAATGTTCCTGTTGACTGGTCAATGGATGAACTTGTTGAAGCATTAATCATCCCTGATGGCTGTGGTTATATTTTGAAAGCTCGAAGACTTAATAGAAAATCTCAAGTTGATGGTAAAGTGACATGGATTCCTACCCAAAGTGTTGTCTTAACCTTTCATGGTCAAGTATTGCCATCTCAAGTTTTCTGTTACCATACATCATTACCAGTAGAAACTTACCAACTTCCTACTATACAGTGCAATAATTGCTGCAGATTTGGTCACATAGAGTCAGTGCCGTTTCAACCCTCATTGTTTTCGCTGTTCTCAGCCTCATTCTGGGGATAGTTGTAATATTGCAGAAGATTTGTCCACTTGTCTGTTTTGTTCGAGAAAACATTTTGCTATCAACAGAAATTGTCCCAAAAACATGGTAGACAGAAAAATATTAAAACTATAATGTCTCAGGACAATATTTCATATGAGGAAGCATCATCCCAATTATCCTCTGTTCGTCTCTCCTATGCTGAGGTGACTAAGGACGTTTTTTCATCTACTCCATTAGCTACCCCTTCTAATTCAAGGCAATGAATCTGTGGACTCTTGTACAAAAAATGCTATTTGGACTGGATCTTCTCAACACTCGCATATAGTCTCTGAGGATTTATGTTCTCTCGCTAAGCCTCGTATGGATGGATCCTGGGACAAGGCATGACAATTATCTAAAAACCTGAAAGGCAAATATTATGGTGATATTCAGCCTATTATTCCAACTAAGCCCTGGATTTTTAAATATCGTCAACTTAATAAAACAACGTCATCTGTTATTTGCCGACTTTGCCTTGGACATACTTGCACTCCCGTGCATTAACATAAACTAAGGATAAGGGACCATTCTATTTGTGAATGTGGGTTGGATGAAGGCACTACTGACCATATGTTCTTTGTATGTCCTAAGTTACAGTCTCCCCTTTACAACTTTCTTCCATCCAACATTCCTTACCCTACTAATATAAAATGTTTGTTGTCACTTGTGGATTCTCCCTTTGTATATATTTTGTCCCATTTTATTAATACTAACAAAATCAAAATTTGATTACCTCTATGTTTTTCTTGTACATACATATTCTATTTTAACATCTAATATGGTGTAAGGGTTCATGTAAAAGTGCTGTCTTTATTTATTTTAGGATAATTCATCACCAGTAAACCGAGTACTACCAATTCTCCATTGTTTATCTTCAAACACCCTGACACTGGCGGAATTGTGTAAAATAAACACATCTGGTGCCATTATAAAAAGAAGTGAAGTGAAGCATAACATTTTGGCATTTGGAAACTTGTTATTCTACTAAAAACTATTAACTATTAAACTAGTTATTGATATTTATTTAATTGCAATTTGATTTCATTTGAATTTCATAATTAAAATATACTTTATTCCAGCTCCCAGCAGCAGCGATGAGTAATGAACAAAGTGGTGGCTTTGGCTGGCAACTACCATTACCACAGCAGGTAGATCACCAAAGAGCCTCAACAAGTGCCCAAGGGCATGTTGACGTTTGTCGTCATTTTATATGGGGCACATGCAAAAAAGGGACTCAGTGTAAATACCGCCATGAGCTTGATCCCGGCAGTATGAGAAAATTGGAAATTTTCTGTAGACCATTCCAACAAGGACGTTGTTTTAGAACAAGCTGTGTATACATTCATTGCACAAAACAAGAAGTGGTGATGTTCTACACACGGGGACTAATACCTCAAGCTTTAGTGGAGCGGCACCCTGCCTTGCTTTCAAATTCAAGGAATATTGAGGTAAATGGTGCACAAATGTCACCACAGTTATGGCCTTTGGTTCCTGAGCCAGAGGGACAGTCACCCCCGCCGCTACTGCCATCCAACACCTCCCCAACATACCACAGAAATTGTGCTGCATCAGCAACAAATGCTTACCATACTGGTGAGTTTTTTTAATAATTGAAACCATCATATTATTAAATAACTTTATAACCATTTTATAAAGGGCTCCACAAAGACAAGTACCAAAGGACTCGGTATTCATATTATTATTAAGTATTTACAAGTCCTACAATTAAACTTAAAATACTTTCAGTGAAATATTAGTCTCAATACCTGGACTACAACCATAAGTTAAGTTCACAAATTTTAGGAAGAGAATTTAGTTTGTTTGTTTTTAATTAGTTAATAAAAAACCAAGTTGTGTGTAATAAACATTGAACAATACACTTAAAGAGCCAAGCAAACAATACGAGTATAAGTGAACTCTCATATCTGTTTCAGTTAACCATTTACCTTCAGCACAAACAGCTTCAGCTTCTGGGACTCAAGCACAACTACTGCCATCCAGGTACCATTCATTTAATGAATTGAATATTTTGAATGCTTATATTCTATTTTTTTATTGTTTAAAATGTAGTAGGCTGTCCTTTTACAATAAATGTAAAATCTTATAAATGAAAAAGGGTATGTGTTTGATGATATGTTACTCTATAATGACTTAACAGATTTGAATAAGTTTGACACATGAAGTATGTCCTAAATCAATACATTTGCTACTTTTTATACTGGGGAGGCTTGAACATTCCTTGGGAATGCTTGTGAACAGCAGGATGAAAGTTGTTGTAATTAAAACTTTAGTTAGAAAGCTGTGGGGTGGAGGGCATGGTATAGGTAATACATTTTTACAACATTGAATGATACCTTTAGCTACACTAATCTTAGATATGTAGTAGTATTTTAATCTTTTTCTAATTGAATGAGTTGTGACACTTGATTACTCTGAGATACTACACTAAATGCTTCATGAGACCCTGCTCTTTTAATTATTTTGTGTAACCTTATCATCATAAAGATTATGGGATTGCCAAAAATCAATCCCAAAACGTGATTTCGTCCATCTCTGCTATCAACAGTGCCTTATATAAAAAAGAGTGAATTCATGCAAATGTTTAGCAAGGTATATTTTATTTTACAGATTTGATACTAGCAGACCACCACCACAATTGCCATATAACGCACTCAAAAGGCGGTTAGATGAGGAAAGTGAAGGTAATTCGCATTTAAGTGAACTTATTATTACAATTTTATAATATACAAATAAATCCATATAGAACCTGCAGAGTGCCGCATAAGTACTTTAGTTTTGTTTAGTGCATGTGCACCAGGGCAGTGAGCATGCCAAGCTATGTTTGGACTATTTTCAAAGCGAGTGATGAAATCATCACAATTAGTTGAAAAAAATTACAACCGTGATTGTAAGAAATAGTATTTTTGCTACTTTTGTAATGAACATAGAATAAAATTTATTATGTTATTAATATTTCTTCAATAAGCCTTTACAGCCTAATTAATTATCAGACAATGTCGGATCTAGAATTAAGAACTGGTATAACTTTTAAACTATTATTATGGGATTGGTGCATAAGTTCTTGGATACTCGAAACGAATCAATTAAGAATTGTTTTAGTAATAATCAATAATGTAATGATCTGTATGACCAAAGGGTGGAAATATGTTCTTGGCATCATTGCCAAGAACATCTTCATGACTTCATTCCCGTTTTTTCTGAAAGAAAGAGGTTAAAGTTCAAAGAATTCTGGGATGTTGATATGGGTTTTTGTTAACAAACTACTTTTTTTTTTCAAAGTAAGCTTTAACGGGACAGAAGTATTGATAGTCCGATGGAGCTATATCAGTGCGGTGCTATAACCGTGAAAGTGCTACCACAACTTTTGGCGCTTCGTCGCTATCTCTGCTGCTACCTTTTGCAGTTGTTCTTTGTAAATATATATATTTTTTTTATTTATTACTATTAAAAACATCTTACAACATAATTACAATCATTACAATCTAAAAAACCACGAAGGTTTGTCTCAATTGCAAGTAACAACATTCTGCAAACAGGCTCGCAACAATAATAAATAATAATAATAATAAATATCCTGGGACATTCTATACACACGGCCATCTGGTCCCAAACTAAGCAGAGCTTGTAGCCCGAGAGCTGGCACCAATTTTTGGGTAGGTATTTGAGGCAAGCTGAAAACTTGTCATATACCTCTTCTATTATATCCCAACACGGAACAGCAGACCTGGCTGGTGAGTAGCGGGGCTAAATCAACCCCTAAGTTTTTAAAAATATTATTTTTTTTCCCAAAAAATATATTTGACTAATAAATAATAAAAAATATATGTGGCCTCACCAGAGCCAATAGTAACGCGACTAGCAAGAACGAAGACAGCTGTCGATATGCCCTCTCTCTCACACTACATCTTGTAAATAGCACCGCAGGCTCGTACCTATCCAGTATTTGTTTGATCACCTGGTAGGTAGAAAGTCCCACCGAAATGATCTGTCTTTTTGGGAATCTTATTTTTTTGTTATAAATAACACTCCATTAAAATTTCAAGCTGCCTCAAATACATTCTTTATAATTTTTTGCAAAATATTTTTGCGCGCGTCTGGCAATATTAAAACCCCGATTAAATTGTCTGGCTTATTTTTTTTCATACACATTAAGTATTACACTGCAACATATATAAATTGCGTATTGCCTCAAATATATTTTTTGGGAAAAAAATATAATATTTTTAAAAATTTTGGGGTTGATTTAGCCCCGCTACTCACCAGCCAGGTCTGCTGTTCCGTGTTGGGATATAATAGGAGAGTTATATGACAAGTTTTCAGCTTGCCTCAAATACCTACCCAAAAATTGGTGCCAGCTCTCCTACTATTGAACTATGGAAACCAGATAACTGATATACTTCATATAATACTTTTTTTTTTCTAAATACATACTTATATAGATATTTACACCCAGACACAGAACAAACAGACATGTTCATGCACACAAATGTTTGTCCTGGGTGGGAATCGAACCCGCGACCTTCGGTTTGACAGTCAGAGCGCTAACCACCAAGCCAACTGGCCTGTCAAAAAGAAATAAGACTACCCACATAATATTTAATTAATTAATCACTCTGTAATCCTGCAGCCAGTATAAATTGTAATGTTACATACATAAGACGAAGCGTGAAAGTGTGTGAGTGCCGGCCATTTAGCTACAGGCTGTTAAGAAAATGAATTTTAAGTTTTGACTTAATATTGTGTTCCGAAATAGTATTTTTTTTTTTTTTTTTTATGCTACTTGGGCCGACAAACAAGTATCTCTGAAGGGTGGGCTCAATTTGTTAATTAATCTTGGAATCAAATAAGAAGTTGTTCTTTTCCCATAATAATTGGTGGCAATAGTAGTTTGAAGTCTCTCATTTGTCTGTTGTCTTGTTTGTATATTGTGAGAAATATTTATTTTTAATTTGTATAGTAGTTCAATACTTGCTTTCATCTCGTCCAGTAGCTCTTAATAGAGCGAGCCAGTCAATCTTACAAAAATTGGCAGGGCTTAGGCTCTGTCAGTAGAATTTGTACGCGAAACAGATATTGATAGATATTTTAGTTAGTAACTTTATATTACTTATTATATATGTGTACCTACCGTCGACCAATCACTGAAATCTTGTGTATAAAATCCATATGGATGAACAAACCATGACACGAAGAGTTCTGGTCAGCAGGGAGGCGACTTCACAACTTGTTTCTCCTTGTCCTAAATATTCTGACTAATAATAAGTCGAGTGTAGAGTAGACAGTACTGCCTGCGCTATTCCTCGCACTCACTCCTAATTTACGCCGCTAAAGCATAATGTCCTCCAGTTGTCGCAGTTCCATTTTGATATCCTTGAATATTGTGTAGAATTCTATAGTATTAATGTGATCTGATGAAAAATCATTGCAATAAAAAAAATTGTGTCCACGTACTTATCCACTTACATAACTGGCACAGAAAATACAAGTGTTACAACTCTGACATCCACACGAACACTGAACCCACGACTTCGATATGTCTTAACTCCCATACCAACAAGTTCGGCAAAAAGAAACGGTAGTTATTGTTTTGATTTTTGCAAGTATCTTGTTTTAGTCCACATGCTTAATTTGTTTGTAATATTATTGTGCTAAAGGCTGTATTGTTGCTTGGTGCATTGCTTTTATTCTCAGCCGGGCCAAGCAAAGGAAGGAGACATGAAGAACCTCAAGCAGATCACTGGGACAATTGTACCACATGGGGTGAAAGGTTTGATATCTTTTTATTATTTTCATCAATATCATACACTAGGCATCCGGTTCGTGGGCTCACCTGTTCCAGAAGGTTCTTAAAATTTGCCATGTAAATATAAAAAGTTGTACACATAATTACAATTTAAGTTATCTTTTTAAATAGCAGAATTCGTCTGTGAGAGCTCATTAGTGCCGATCACCTAACTATTTGAACACTAAACCTAAGATTAACTCTTACGCGTATTGTGCATGTAAAATGCATAATAATACTAATATTTAAGTAATCACTTTAAGACCGCTGTGCGGGGAAATGTAGTACTCAGTCTTTGTCAAAGTAGATATGTATTATCGTGTAAGTGTTTTTTTTTTATACCACTTGGGCCGACAAACAAACAGACGGCCCACCTGATGGTAAGTGGTCACCGCCGCCTATGGACATTTGCAACACTAGGGGCATCGCCAATGCGTTGTCGACCCTGAGACGTGAAGTTCTTAAGTCTCATGTGCCTGTAGTTTCACCGGCCCCCTTACCTTTCTAACCGAAACACAGTAATACAAGTGCACTACTGCTTCACGGCAGAAATGGGTAAGGTGGTAGTACTTCCCCGGATAAACTCTGCACTAAGAGCTCTACTACTCTAAGATGCAAGCAACAACCAAAAGAAAGCGCTGTTTTAATTAAAACATTGGAAAAGGTGGTTTGTGATACTAACCACCATGGCTGAAAGAGTTAAGGCTGTAATTATTGCAAAGCGAATGTTGTAAATGCTGGTATAGATACATAGGAATTTTTTATTCATATTCGATTAAAATAAATAAATTATTGTAAAGTTGTTTGCTTTAGCGTTCGTGTTGCAGCTCTGGCGCCAGGCCCGACCCAGGAGCGCGTCGAGCCTCCGCCGGAGCGCGCCGCCCCCTCGGCCACCGCCGCCGCGGCCCTCTCGGCCGTCTACGCGCGGTTCGTCAACGGGCAGGCGGCGCAGCCCACGCCCGCCTACTATCCGCAACACTACGCGGCCGGTGAGTCTCACCATCGATACCCATGCTACTCAATAAATACTAAGCGATGACTGAAATCAAAGTGTCCAAAGTGGACACAGAGACTGAAGCGTCCGATGGAAACTTAACCCCCCATACGTGAAGCAGACAATAGCTGGGCTACCAAGTGCCTGATGAAATGGTCATCTTAATATTGTAATTCTTCCTAACACTGAACAAGGATCTACTCGCATTAAGCCAGCAATAAAACACTTGACCAGAAATATAAAATTAATATAATATTTTAAAATAAATAAATAATTTGAATGCCAGATCATTACGAACTAAAGCAGCAAAAATAAAGTGAGGTGTAGGGTAAAATGAAGGAAAGGACTAAGGTGAATACATCCTACTCTAAGACACTACGATGGCGCGGTTTGGGCTTCTTAATTAAAAAGAGACTTGCATAGGGAATTAAAGAAATCAGTAAGAATAAGATCTTGAACATAACTTCGCCCTTAAATTAAGAAGAAGATTTATTGAGACAAAAGACCGGAAATAATTAAAATAACTACACAATATTATCGAAACTTGCAACAAAGTAAGAACCCAAAATAAATAATAACTTAATGGAATGTTAGTTAGCTAGCACCAAAACATGGTCTACACTAAAGATGTGAAAAATGGCTCACTAAAAAGAAAAGAGAGATATAGCTCTTTTGATCAAAATCAGTCTTTTGGCTCTTTAGTTCATTTATATCATTAGTCTCTTTAGCTCATCAACAGAACTAGTATTGAATTAGCTCCTTCATTTCATTCAACTCGTTTACGGCTCTTTAACTCTTTTGAATAGATTAAAGTCTGAACTACGCGATCACTCAGTGAAAAGTATGTTATGCATGAGCATGTACATTAATTGGGGATCTCAAAATGAGATATGAAGTTGTATATTCATTTATAAAAAAAGGATTAATATTGTTAGTTGCCATAGTAAATATGGATCGCAATTCATTATTATATGAATATAATACAAAAGTTATTAATTTGTAATATAATTTAAATACTCGCTTTCAAAATAGGCTAATTGCTTCAAAAAAACTAACACAAGTGTGGGTGTCTGCTGTTTATCTGACCACCAACAAAACAATGTTATTCGCCACAAGAGTTAATGCGCCAAGGTATCTTCTACTTTATTTCTATTAGTTATTGGACTGAATTTAGCGTGTACACGTTTAGTGAACGAGAGTACGTACGTAATAATTATTTTTCTGTTTGGCGGTGATCGGGGAAGATTGGGCACAGTCGGACGTCGCGTCGGCTGCACCGACCGACATGTAATGAGTCAAAGAGCCAATTGAGCAGTTGAACTAACAACTGAGCGCCTGAACGAAAATGAGCCAGATTGAAATAAAAGAGCTAGTTCATTTATATCTCTCATTCAGGAGCTACCCAACTCTAGTCTACACAAAGTTTGTAATTGACAGGCCATTTGGCTTGGTGGTTAGCGACCTTGACTGCCAAGTCGCAGGTCGCGGGTTCGTTTCCCACCCAGTACAAATATTTGTGTGCATGAACATGTTCGTTTGGGTGTAAATATCTATATATTTTTATTTTATTTTACATAATTTGGAAGATCAACAGCAATAAAAACTAGCATAAAGAAACACTGTAGGCATCATACAGCCAATTACAGGTCCCCACTTATAGATATACAATAATAAATAAGTGTGAACTGAACGGCACAATATTTACTGCGCTCACTAATTGTATAGTGTTAAATTAAAAGTGTACATCAGCAATTAAAATAATAATTAGACTATAAACTTAAGAAAAAGTCATTGCTCAACATCCGTTGATAAATTTGGGTTAAATATATCAAAATCATGACAAAGGCAGGTAGAATTTAAGGTCTTGCCTGCTCGCTAAAGAAATGTATTTTGCCGATAGTTTGAAGACACAATAGGGACGTTAATTGGTGAATAATGCCGCAAAGCTTTAGTAGGGGTATTAAATCCAATTGAATCCAAAATTTGATAGAAGAACGGGGCTGTCAATTACGTTGGATATAATTTTTATCAAGTCATTGGCGTCCGCTATCTCTCATCGTTTTACCAAAGGAAGTATATGAAATTTTGAACATACCTGTAATAGTCATTAGTTCTATAGGTAATTTTAAAACAGGGGCGGAATTAGATCAGGTCCTGCAGATTTATTCAGATCAAGTTATTTTAACAGTTTAGACAATACGTTAAGGTCTATTACAATTTTACAAATATCCGATACTGATTCACCAACATTTGGTAGGTCACGAGTAGAAGGTATCTGGGTGGAGTGTAAAAAAGTTGAATAGAAGTAGCGCGAGAACATATTACACATTTTTTCTAACCATCGCTGGCCTCACTATCACCATAAGTCATGCTGCTTGGACTACTCGACGTTTTGAATTTTGGTTTAACGAATTTCCAAAAGAACCTCGGATTATTTTTTATTGAGCCTTCAACTGTCTGAATATAAGCGTTTCTAATCGCTTTTTTTATTAGTAAGAACAGTGTAAAGTTGCTAGAAGAGGGTTATATACAATGTTGATAAAAGCGAGAGGCATTAAATGAAGCCACATATACTCTACGTGCTTACGATTCATTTGAAACTAATAAAAAAAAGTTTACGAGAAAAATACGAAAAAACTTTTTTCAAAGAAATTAAATAGCTGAATAGTCAAAGTAAAACTTAAACTTCCTTTGCAAAAATATCCTCTGACCTGCCTATCGGAATGGAAACATCGCATAGCGTAGCGCGTGAGTCGATGCGGGGCGGCGCGGGTCGTCTTGGTGCCGTTCGCAACAAAGTACTTATGTAAATAGTATACGTAACGTTGGAAGTTATGATCATAATAAGCAATAATTATTAATTGTTAGTATGTACTGCACACAATCATACACAGCACGACACACTAAATCTTTAATTGTTTGAAATGTCCACCGTTAGCATTAAATGTGTCCTGACACAAAACTATACCACTAAATATCTTCCGTGTCCGTCACAACAAAAAATAAGCACTAATTACCACTAAGTTTGGTATCCAGGTATCACAATAACAATAAATAACTTAACAATTATTGCGCGAAAAGCGACAATATCCTGTGACGAGTTGCGTAACGTGCACTCCGGACGGATATCGTATTTGCACTCAAAAAGATAAATTATGACCGCGACCTTCATAGTAGAGCCGCACACGCAATAGCAACACACTGACCTCTTTCTTTTTCTGTTACGCTTATTAAATTAGAGCGAGACATTAACCATTATCTGTACTGTCTTTTAATATTGCGTCTGTGTTTGTATTGGGAACTTATGATGAAGAGCGGCATAGTCGCGTGAATCTTGTCATTTTAAGGTGAATGCTCTAGGTAGCTATGCCTATGTACTTGTTACCTCATTATACACAATTTATATGATCATAAAAGCTTGTCGCGCGAATTACTTGTGTACTTAAACTAGTCCCTATTTAATTGAGTAACTTAATCATTATTATTATATATTATATATATATTATATAATTAGGCACTTATGCAACCTCTAAGCTTTTATGATTATATAAATTGTGTATGGCGTTATAAGTTGATAGTTAAAATTGTAAATAAAAAAAATATTTTCTTCATTTTAGAGCATTTCAAGAAAAGCTTTATTTAAAAAAGATTTTTGCGTTTAATTTAAATTGAAACTGTTACTGCTGGACCTTTTTTAATCTCAGACGTAACTCTGATTGTCTAAAAAAGGATTCGTATTTTAGAGTAATAAAAATAAATGGAATCCATGATAGTTTAATGCATGTAATAGTGTTCTACGCGTGCTTGCACGGTTTTTGAGAGTTGTTATTTTCTGCTCTAACGTCAGTGTCGTCCTACAGCCTCACCGCAGCACAATAGTCAGTACGCTGACCCACAGTACTCCGTACCGATGGACCCAGCCAACTCGCCCGCGCCATACTCCGCCGGAATACACGAACCAAAGGATAATACTTTTGGGGTAATATTTTATTGGCTTGTATTTATTATTATGGCTTTATTATTACTAGCGTACGTGCGCACTATGTACCCCGAGGATGTTAAATGTTCCAGGAATAAAAAATAGGTTGTATTGCAGGGCATGCTCTATCTATGTGCCAAGTTACTTTAAATCCATTAGGTAGTTTTCACGTTATTCTTTATTAGTATTTTTCAAAGTGTAACATAACATTACTAATGCATGTTTTGTTTTTCGAACAGACTTTTCGCCTCTTATTCCCGAAGAGGTAGACGGAGGTGAAATGTATCGTACATTTCACCGATTTTATTATATTTATTAGGTGCCATTGTTGCCGGTCTGAAATAATTATTTTTTGTACAAAGCGTCTCCAAAGTCAAACAGTGTGTAGCAGGAGCTCGTACACGTGTGAAGTACCCTTAGTAACTGTAAATAATGATTTGTATGGAAGGAAAATTAATGTATGCGTAACTGTATTTCAGACGCCGACACCTTTACGTGCGTTTGAAGACGGGGATAAGGCGACAGCGTTGGTGCAGTCCTTGCTCGCGCTGAGACGAAGACAGAATCCCGCTCCGAGCCGGCTGTCCTCCGAAGTGATGAGCATTATCCTGGAGGCGATGCGCAACTGTGAGTAGCCAGCTATAGGTCGGGGCGCGCCGAGTGTCCCCGAGCGACCCCGAGCGTCCCCGAGCCGTCGTAACGCCGTCACGCGCGCGTTCGTGTTGCAGCTCTGGCGCCAGGCCCGTCCCAGGAGCGCGTCGAGCCTCCGCCGGAGCGCGCCGCCCCCTCGGCCACCGCCGCCGCGGCCCTCTCGGCCGTCTACGCGCGGTTCGTCAACGGGCAGGCGGCGCAGCCCACGCCCGCCTACTATCCGCAACACTACGCGGCCGGTGAGTCTCACCATCACTACCCATGCTGCACACTCAAAATACTCTATAATAATAAAACAACTGATTTTGCTTGGTATCTCTATACATGAATTTATCATTAAAAACAGTAGAAAAAGTTGTCGAGTACTTCAATCATTGCATCCAGTACAGGCTTGCTACATCTAAAGCCTTAAAGACTATATTCTATTTATCCCAACGAATAAATATGTTCTATTTATATTTGAGAATTAGTGTTTTTTGTGATGCCTAGAAAACGATGGCTAAAACTCACTAAAGGTCACTAATTTCAAAGCTTACATAAATATGATAATGAACTACCTTGTACGCTTTTTCTTTCAAAACTTTCCTAATATATTTTTTTAATTTATGATCAGACATTTTGGTTACTGAGAGCGGTATCTTATTATAAAATCGAGCACAATTACTAAGAAATAACTTGTTAACTTTAGTTAGTCTAAAGTATTGAACAACTAACTTCTCCCTTTGTCTTGTATTTATACTATGAATATTCAATTTTGACTCAAACATTCCTATGTTTCTACGAATAAACATTATATTTTCATAAATATATAGTGAAGGTAATGTCATTATATTTATTTCCCTAAATAAATCTCTTAATGATTCACGGGGACCCATACTGTAAATTGCACGAATTGCTCTTTTTTGTATAATAAATATTGATTCTATATCCGCTGCTGCTCCCCAAAACAAAATACCATAGGACAAGAGGCTATGAAAATATACAAAATAAACTAATTTGGCTGTCTCAACATTCGTCAATTGTTTAATTTTCCTAACAGCTAATGCAGCTGAACTTAATTTAGCAGCTAGAGTATCAACCTGAGGTCCCCACTGCAATTTATTGTCTAATTTAAGACCCAAAATACCGTTTTATTTACAAGATCAATATGGCTCCCATCTATTATTATTTGGCTATCTACTTGTGCTACATTTGGTAAAGAAAACCTTAAGCATTTAGTTTTCTTTGAATTTAGTAATGGATTATTTGTAGCGAACCACCCACAGACAATTGACATAGTATGATTAACTTTAGTTAGATCTTTGTCTTGTCTATTAACTTTAAAAATTAATGATGTATCATCAGCAAACAAGACAATGAGGTCATTTACAACATATGGCAAATTATTTATATATACTAAAAACAAAAATGGACCTAAAATTTAACCCTGGGGTACCCCCATTTCGACTAAAGAGCTTGGATGTTGTGCCAGTAATCCCTACCTTTTGCTGGCGATTTGATAAATAAGATAAAACAAGATCATGAGCAGTTCCACGAATTCCGTAGTAGTCAAGTTTTAGAAATAGCGTACGGTGGTCGACGCAATCGAAAGCCTTGGACAGATCACAAAAAATGCCAATCGCATCCTGTGAATACTCCCATGCGCCATAAATGTGCCTCAGCAATGTTGCTGCCGCATCGGATGTAGATCTTCCCTTCGTGAAACCGAACTGATGACCATGCAATACCTTATGCTTAGTAAAATTACTAGCATTTGATTAAGCAGCAGTTTTTCAAAAAATTTACTAAGTGCTGACAGAACGGAAACTGGTCTGTAATCAGATGGATTCTCCTTACAACCGGACTTGAAAATAGGTACTATTTTACTATATTTTATTAAATCAGGAAAACAACCCTGATCAATACATTCATTAAAAATATTTGACAAAACAGGTGCAATCACTGTTATTATTGATTTTACGATTGTAACTGATAAGCCCCATAAATCTTCAGTACTTTTCAAAGAACTAATGCGAATTAAAAGTTATTAAGATATCGCTAGCATTCATATGGTCAAATTTAAAACTTGGAAATATATTATGAATATGCTGCTTGAGTTAAGATTCCGCTGCTATAGGACATGATTTAAGGCGTTTAGTAGTTTTATCATATACTCTGTACACTGTATACTCGTGAAGAAGTTTTCAAAAGCACAGGCTACATCTAAATTTTTTGTTAGAATTTATCATTAATTTTAAGAGTTACCTGTTCATTATTATTTCTAATTTTACCAGTTACCGTATTAATAACATTCCAGACTATCTTTATTTTGTTATTCGCATTAGCTATTTTATTACATACAAAGTAAGATTTAGCTTGTATACAACTTAAAAGTCTTTGAAAAGTTTCTAACATATTTATGAAATTCCTCGTTCTAAGTTAGAGATTTTAAATGATAAAGTTCATACAACCTATCCCTGCTCTTACGAATACCTTTTGTAGCCCAGTCACTAAATCCCATTTTACTATTTACCTTCACTATTTTAGTAGGACAGGCTCAATTAAAATTATCGCAAATCCCTGACAATAAACCTTCATACAAGACATTGGGCTCATCACTATGGTATATTGTATTACAGAGTTTCAGTTCTAAATTATTTTTAAAGGTATCTAATCTTGCCTTTGTAGTAGGTCTAATTATTTTCGTTACTTTAAATACTTGTCTTTTAAATGGCAATTCTATTAATTGAGCCTTATGATCCGAGCGAACACCACTAATAATTGATTTCCCCAGTTTACTACTATTAGTTAATATATTATCAATACAAGTAGCCGAAGTGGCTGTAGATCTTGTTGACTCACTAAACAATAAATCTAAGTTGAATGATTTGAATAAGGCAACAAAATTCCGACTTTCGGATGAATTACTAAGAGTATCTACATTAAAGTCGCCACATACAACTTTTGACTTGTTAGAATTATTAAATAACTTATGAAGAATCTCTCTTCTATTATATAGACAAACAATAATATAGTTCTGCAACTCTGCACAAGACACCTCACAAACACGATCAACAGAGAGGCTACAAATATCTTTCCGGTCCTAGAATTTAATATTTAATTCAATTATTATTTATAAGAATTATTGTGCCACCACCCTCTGCAGATAATCTATTGAATATACTGGCAAGTGTAAAGTTTTTAATATAAAAAGCATAGTGCCCGGTTTCAACCATGTCTCTGTAAAACAAAATATATCTATATTTATTTTATCTAATAATAAATGAATATCTAGAATTTTGCCAAAAAAACGATTAATATTCTGATGTAATAAAAAAATCAAACTGTTTAGCTTCTCTGTTGTTAAAAGTTTTTGCTTAAATAACTATTATAAGATTTAATGTTAAAATTACTTGTTCTTACTGTGTTATCCCTTATCCTATTAATATTATATGCTACAAGTGATGCAATCAATTTCTTAGGTTTTTTGGAATAAACAGGGTATCCTGTTTCAATTTCAAATTACTAACAAACTTGTTGGTATCAAAATAAATAAAATTAGCACTATGACATGTAACATTATGCATATGGTTATTTAAATGCCAAATATAGTTATTCTCCATATCTGAGTAGTTGGAAGAGTATGGGAATGCACATAACATTATTTTCATTACCTCTAATTTTGATAAAGAATTGAGACTGTTTATCAAATCTTTTTTACTTATATTTATAGCATTGCCCATTAAAATGTATTATTATGGTTTGTTCATCAAACTTGGTATGCAATTTTTTTTCTATTATTTGTTTGTATGATGCTCTTGGCATACAATAATTTATAACTGAATCAGTTATTTGGTAAATTATTGTTGAGCCAAAGTCAGATCCTATTTTATCTGGTCGTTCTGGACCTTTTTAAATCTCTGACGTAACTTTGATTTTCTAAAAAAGAATTCGTATTTTAGAGTAACAAAAATAACTGGAAGCGATGATAATTGAATGCACGTAATAGTGAACTACGCGTGCTAGCACGGATTTTGAAAGTTGTTGCTATTATCTGCTCTAACGTCAGCTCCGTCCTACAGCCTCGTCGCAGCACAATAGCCAGTACTCCGTACCGAGGGACCCAGCCAACTCGCCCGCGCCGTACTCCGCCGGAATACACGACCCGAAGGATTATACTTTTAGGGTAATATTTTATTGGCTTGTATTTATTATTATGGCTTTATTATTACTAGCGTACGTGCGCACTATGTACCCCGAGGATGTTAAATGTTCCAGGAATCAAAAATAGGTTGTATTGCAGGGTATGCTCTATCTATGTGCCAAGTTACATTAAGGCTCCTCCTCGGTAAAATACTGTAAAACTGAGTAACTATGTAACCAGTTCTTACCGTTACCTGTAGCACTATTTAATCAGAATACACTGTATTCTACAACATATGAGACGTGATGTGTTGTTTCTTGAAATATGTTTTAATTTATAGAACTGTAGAAAAAAATATCTGGATTCACCCCTACTTTTTCTAGTTGTAACCATATTACTGATGCAATTTTTATCGAATCCTAAATCCTATAGAAATATTATCTGAATGAAAAAGTTACAGGCCAGTGGGCGTGGTTAGTTAAATATATCCTTTTCACGCCACAGGTCATGGGTTCGATGCCCATCCAGGGCATGAACATACAACAACGTCATAAGTTTGCTGTCATTATCTATATACCCAAGTATGTAGCAGGTGGTAGAATCAGTTTGTAACGTTTATTTATTTTATTAATTAACCATAAAACTTACGTCTATCTTTACAGGCAAGCTTAATGCGACAGAGTAGTTGATCTTATTATCTATCTTATATCTAATCTATACTATTCCTAATAGGTATTACATTGTTTTCCCCTACGATCGAATACAACTAATTTAGGTACTGCAGACTGCAGAGGTAATAAGCAGCCTTTGTGAGTTCCGAACTGGTGTCAGAGTGTGACCATTCATATGTGCCTGTGAAGGCCTATTTTATTTCATTTTATTATAAACAAATGACATAATGCTACTAATAACATAGTATTTTTATCAGAACCTTTTTTTTAGCACAAAAATATATTAAAATATAATATTACTACTTTTTCTACCATAAAGGGTACTAGCATTGGTGACTTTTCTGTAACTTTTCTACTCTTCATAGTGGTGTCGTTACCGTAACTAAGAACGCACACAACTGCATCGAGTATGCTCGTGCGATGTTTAGGCTAGGGTAGTGCGGGGAGCGGTAATGAGCCCCGCCCTAACACCCAAGGTAGTTTTTACGTGAAAGAGTAATCATTATTATTCTTTAATTTTATTTTTCAAAGTATATAACATTACTAATGCTATGTTATACTATATGTTAATTACTATTCTCGAAGTCCTAACGTACATGTCACCGATATTATTTTATTTATTAGGTGCCATTGTTGCCGGTCTGAAATAATTATTTTTTGTACAAAGCGTCTTCAAAGTCAAACAGTGTGTAGCAGGAGCTCGTACATGTGTGAAGTACCCTTAGTAACTGTAAATAGTGATATGTATGGAAGGAAAATTAATGTATGCGTAACTGTATTTCAGACGCCGACACCTTTACGTGCGTTTGAAGACGGGGATGAGGCGACAGCGTTGGTGCAGTCCTTGCTCGCGCTAAGACGAAGACAGAATCCCGCTCCGAGCCGGCCGTCCTCCGAAGTGATGAGCAATATCCTGGAGGCGATGCGCAACTGTGAGTAGCTAGCTATAGGTCGGGGCGCGCCGAGTGTCCCCGAGCGACCCCGAGCGTCCCCGAGCCGTCGTAACGCCGTCACGCGCGCGTTCGTGTTGCAGCTCTGGCGCCAGGCCCGTCCCAGGAGCGCGTCGAGCCTCCGCCGGAGCGCGCCGCCCCCTCGGCCACCGCCGCCGCGGCCCTCTCGGCCGTCTACGCGCGGTTCGTCAACGGGCAGGCGGCGCAGCCCACGCCCGCCTACTATCCGCAACACTACGCGGCCGGTGAGTCTCACCATCACTACCCATGCTGCACACTCAAAATTTTTTTTTTTTTTTTTTTTATACCACATGGGCCGACAAACAAGCGGACGGTCCACCTGATGGTAAGTGATCACCGCCGCCTATAGACATTTGGAACACTAACGGCATCGCAAATGCGTTGTCGACCCTGAGACGTGAAGTTGTTAAGTCTCATGTGCCTGTAATTTCACCGGCCTCCTTGCCTTTCTAACCGAAACACAGTAACACAAGTGCACTACTGCTTCACGGCAGAAATGGGTAAGGTGGTAGTACTTCCCCGGACGAACTCTGCACTAAGAGCTCTACTACTCGAAAATACTATAAGACATTCTGATAATTAAGGTTTAAGATGTGATCTTACTTTGAATTAATTATCTTTTAAATTGGTGTATGCATTCAAACAAATTTAAACTGAGCAAATCAATGCAGGATTTTCTGGATTTTCACTGTTACCTCTTAGCTAACATCTCTTTGACGGGACTAGGAATTTCCAAAGAAGATTTCGTATTTTATAGAGTAATAAGCTTTACAAAAAAATAAACAATGATATTTTAATGCACACACTGGTGTTCGCGGCGTACACCAATGTGTGCACGGTTTTTGAGAGTTGTTGTTTACAGCCTCGCCGCCGCCCAGTAGCCAGTACTCGGTAACGTGGGACCCAGCCACTTCGCCACCACCGCCACTGCCAACGTCGTCACCGCCGCTACCGTCTCCTAAACAGGACCCTTGACCGGATATTTTTAATTTTTTTCAACTCTTTGACGCGTCGTGATGACTAGATATTATGTATTTTAAATGATCACCATTATAATAACTGATTGGCAGATAACCGGTAATTAGTTCTGTGGCCTGGTGCTAATAGGGCCAATATCAATAATCATTATTTTCAGTAATGGGCAGTATAACAATGAATCAGCATACATAGTTATTATTTAGGTGTTATATTGTAGTGTGGCAACAATATTTTACTTTTATTTGATTTATGTTTTTAAGTATAATATATATACAGGAATATATTTTATTCAGTGCGCAAACTTTGACAAATTAAACTTAAATGAGTTTTATTAAACACCAAATTTTTATTTTGATAAGGTTTAGGAAAAAAATATAAAGTTATCGTTAACGAAAGATATAGACTTTAAAATTGATATTATGGCTACTCTGTCGTTCGGGTCGGGCGCTCACCCCGGCCGTCGCCTTGGCATCAGTTGGCTCTACCGCCGCGTGCGGCACACTGCGCGCGCGCCCTTTGTTTGTTGATTTTAAAGTAAAAAAAAAAATTAAACAAATAATGGAAATGTGTTCTGTTACTGAACCACCGAATTTTTTTTGCGCATTGCTTAAAAAATATTCCTGTATATATAATAAATATATCATACTTTTACAATAAACTGGCATTACAGTCTCTTTTCATTAAAACGTACTTTGGCCCTTTTAGCACCGGGCCACAGTTATGCTGTACTTTATTTAAAGAATATTTCAACTCCAGTTGTCAAACATTTGAATATTTTATTGTTCTATTTTTCGATGTAGTCCATAAATATGCCGCGGATTCGGCTGAACCCATTAGTAATCAGATAAGGTTTAAATAATATGCACGTGACGACAAAGGCGAAATATCATTTCGCTGTTTACATACAGCATTCGATTTAAGCTCTACCCTCGTGAAATAAAAATGAAACTATCATTTGTTTGTATATTATGTAATAGATGGATTAATCCATGCGAAATCTTTCATTCGATCACGATCCGAAAACGTTAGATTGATTAACATCATGGCAAAAAAAAACAGATCTTGTTGGAAATCTACATCAATCCGAAGATATCAGATCGGGATGGAATATTAAATTTAATAAGGAACTTTTGATTGTTACAATTAAGGGGGTCATCCCATGTGATGGGTTCAAAAAATCGATTTTTTTTTTTTTCATAAATTGCTTCCTTAACATGTCTAGAATACGGTAGTAAAGTGATTTTTGAAAATTCGAAGTCGTTTTAAAGATACAGCAGGTAGAAGAAAGAGCTGTTTGGAGCGCTGAGTTGGCAGTTGGGGTCCGGGCCTATTGTGTACCGTCGGCTGTATACCTGGCCCCCTTTTTATACATATATACATTTATACAAGTTTAGACAAGTTTCTACAGGCTTAAACAGAAATTTCTATAGATATTAAATATTTTACCGAAGTTATTTTAGTCTTGGTTGAACTTCGAAGAGTGCAACAACTACAAATTATTTTTTTTCATAATGAGTGGACGGAAAGGAAGTATGAGTGGAAATGTTCATCCTGGTCGTAGTAAAAAAAGAAAGTTTAGTGGAAACCGTTTTACCACCCAAAATGAAACGGCATTTACATCAGCTTCGGCGAAAAAACTTCAAAATAGCATGAACATGGAGGTTCCCATCGCTTCGAATTTCGCGTATTGCATTTTGGAGTTTGTTTCTGTATTCGCTGCTATTTCTGAAATGGTAATATGTAAAACTTGTAAAAGTGATGTGTCTATTTCGCAATCAAGTTTCCGTGGCTTAGGTTTTAAAATTATTTTATCGTGTGAGTGTGAAAAACAGACAGTTATAAACTCAGGCCCATTGATCGAGAATGCATTTGAAGTTAATCGCCGATTTGTATTTGTGATGCGATTATTAGGAGTTGGTCACGAAGGAATAAATCTTTTCTGCAGCTTCATGGACATATGTTCAGGTATTGGAAATTCAACTTATACTGCACTACTGAAAAACATTCATATTGCCACATCTTCACTCTGCGAAACTTTATTATCATTCGCTGTGACGCAAGAAAAAACTATGAATGAAGAATCAGGAAAACCACAGGATGAATTGATTGTGTCAGGTGACGGTACTTGGAAGAAAAGAGGCTTTTCATCTCTATTTGGAGTTTCTACATTGATTGGAAAGTACACTGGGAAAGTTGTAGATGTCATGGTTATGAGTAGTTTTTGTGGTGCATGTAATTTGTGGAAAAGTAAAAAAACAACGGATCCTTTAGAGTACGAAATTTGGTATGAAACGCATGTAGATGAATGCACCATAAACCATTCCGGAAGTTCCGGTAAAATGGAAATAAGTGCCATCACGAAAATGTTTTTGAGGTCTATGGAAAAATATGGCGTAAAGTATCTTACATACATCGGCGATGGTGACAGTAAAACTTACAAGGGGATCCTAGATGCTAAACCGTATGGAGATACTGTAGTAACAAAAAAAGAATGTGTGGGCCACGTAGAAAAGAGAATGGGAACACGACTTCGGGCTGTTAAAAAGGATAAAAGAAATAAAGGAATCGGTGGAAAAGGACCAGGTAAACTTACTGATAAAGTTATTCAAGAAACAACGAAATTCTACGGATTAGCTATTCGACGTCATCCAGATTCGCTTGAAGATATGAAAAAGGAAGTTTGGGCAACGTATTATCACAAATGTTCTTCAGATGAAAACCCTCAACATCAATTTTGTCCAGAAGGCGAAGAAAGTTGGTGTAAATGGCGTAAGGCAGAAGCTAAGGATGAGCTCGACCAATTTCATCACGATAAACCACCTCTAATACCAGAAGTACAAGTAGTTATCAAACCGATTTTCGAAGATTTATCGAAAGACGAATTATTAATTCGTTGTTTAGGAGCAGAGACACAAAACAATAACGAATCTTTGAATTCGTTGATTTGGACTTTTGCTCCCAAGCATCTTCATTCTGGCCCCAACATTGTTGAAATTGCTAGCTACTTAGCAGTTATCATCTTTAATGAAGGTTTTGAAGGTGTTTTAAAAGTAATGTCGGTTATGGGATGCCCCATTGGCCGCGAAGCCCATACGTATGTTGAGAAACGTGATGAAAAGCGAATCTCACGTTCTGAGCGGCGCGTAAGTGATGTCGTTAAACAAGCCAGAATTGACTCAAGAGCTGAACAATCTGCTTTAAAAGAGTTTCAAGAGGAAGAGGAAGGAATACTCTATGGACCAGGCATCGCCGATTGAGGGTAAGTTGAGATTTTCATAGTTTTAAATGGACTTGAAACTTTAAACGCGTTTTTCTCAAAACTGTGTTTTTCAAACTTTCCTCCATCGTATCTCAAAAACGGCTTGACCGAATGACCTGAAATTGATAGGGCACACTCAACACATGTAAACGCATGGAATGGACTATTATCAATCGAAAATTTCCAAAATTTCGATTTTTTTATAGCAAAAAACAAAAAAAAAAAACGCAAAATTCGCAACTTTTATTTCAAATGTCTACCAAAAGTCCAATTTTTTGTATATTCACTTGATAATAGTCCATTCCGTGCATTTAGGCTTACAGATTAAAACGCCGTTTTTTTTTTTTTTTCAGATAAGCCAATCAGCCGGAATCGTGGAGGAAGTGCGAGCTCATTTTTTCGAGGCGGGGGTGTTCAGAACGCTGTAACTCAAGTTCTACACAATATTTTTGGCTTAAAATTTATATTTATACTGTTGAAATATATGTTAATAAATGATAATAAACTTAAAGCTCTATCTATTTACTGGTCGTAGAAAAAAAATCCTAAAAAATCCCTAAAAAACAGGCCGTCACATGGGATGACCCCCTTAAAGGGATTTAATGATGTATAAATTAACCGATCATTGTCACAATTGCATATCAACGTGAGCCGACACAATGGTTTTCTTTTGTCATCTGGTGATAGTATCGTTAAGAATATTTACCTGATTTAGTTCATATAGCTTGCACTGACCTGAGCGAAGCCTTATTGCTTTCGTAACGGGAATCCTATGGCAAATAAATGTTTATACAAAACATTAAGCATGAGTGCATGTAAAGGCTTAATTTGTGCAATATGCCTACATTTCTGACTATATAATTATGTGACTTGATCTCTTATTCAGTGATAGTACTTGTTAAGTTTAGATTTGTGTGTTGTCCTATCTTTGTAATATTTAGTGCTAAAGCGCAGAGCACTGCCTTAAAAAACTATTAATGTAAATTAATGAATAGTATTTTTTTTATTTAAATAGACCTCTGCAATCATACCAGTCATATTGGTTACTGTTCATTGGTTGTTTTATTACTGAGAAATGGCGGAAATACACCTAGAAATTTAGTCAGTAGGTACATTTATTTAGTCTCGCTGGCAATATATGTTATAGTGCAAATAATTAAAAATAGTGTGAATATCTAATCAGTATGACGCATGTGGCAGCCATCGCCCTCCTCGCCTTATCGTAGAGAGGTGGGCGACTCGCCACACGACACCGACAAAGGCACTATAGGCCTTAAAGTTAGCAGGACTAGGTTTTTTATGTACATAAGTGTAACACGATCTCAATGTATGGATTATGACATATTTTTTTATCTAATTAAAGTACAATTATTCGATTAAAAGTTTTTTATTAAGAGCGGCGCGGGCGGCGCCCTCTTATACCATGCAAAGGCACTGTTCACGTTATGACGTGATGATGAGTTAGTTAGACGGATATTTCTCTTCTACGAAGAAATTTTATTGCGGTTGTGATAAATAATATGCCTTTCGTTCAATTAAAAAAAAATAATGTAATATGTTTCAATAAAAAACAATTAATTTCATTTACGACAGATGTGTTTACGATATTGGCGGGAGATATGCAATCAAGTGAAGTTCGTTATAAAAGAAAGATGACCGAAGTGACGTCCTCTTTGGTCGTGCTGCTTCAGAGTGCACACGACACGCGCCTAGCTTCAGACCGGTTGGTAGGACAGGCACGTCGATAGATGTCGCAATAACATGGGCCCGGCCTTGGAAGCAGCAGGTTCCAACTAGAGCAGCAGCATCTTATATTCGGAGTGATGTATCTGGTAGCGCGCAAATCTTGGAGGAGGTTTTGCGTGTGATGCCTGATGCTGTTAGTAAATCGGGCAAAAATACGTATAATTCTGCCTAACTTCCATTGTAGTGGATTTTGCCTGCTCGGAAGAGTGACCGAGCAAATCAGCTGAATCCTTTAACCGAAAACCTACCATTACTATCACGTTCCTTAGTACTCACAAAGGATTATTGGCATTTACGTGCGTCCTCGGTGAGTATTAGATTGTGCTACTTCAAGTTCCGAGAACTTCCTTAGTTGCACGGCTAGCACGGTAGTTAGCAATGCAAGGCAAAACAAAGCAACGAATTTGTGTTCTAAGTTACCTGTCTATGAAGGCAAGTTAATATCGCATAATTTGTTTGTGAGATGTATGTGTATGTGAGATGGTTGTTTGATTGTGAGACCGACTGTCCCACTCCGGATATACGTTTAGTGGACTGTATTACCGATACGTTTAAACGCTTACAAATACTTTCTGTTATGAAACAATTTTGACTACCACTATCTAACAGCGCTTGGGCTGTATGATAGTCATTGTTATTATCCATGAACCCCGACTAGGGCTGTGGATAATAATACCTGTGACGGTAGTAATGAAGACGTGTTGTCTCTTTTAGACACATTCAATGCACACGAGACGACCGAGACCGGTGCCTTATCAGCCGGTTGTGAATTATGCGCACTCGCCGCTGAGGTAGCCGCAATGCATCCAGCATTGACGTAGCTGTCTATATGTAACATACTATGTGTTTTTTCTGGCACTGCTTGCAGGTCCCGTACGTACACTCTGCAAATGTCCGGCCCGCAAACAATTGCAACACAAACGTTTGTCGTCAATTAATTTAATTCTATCTGCTACTTACAAATTTGATGCAAGCATACAAAACATGATTATCACCACACATTGGACAAAGACTGAACGATCTGTCGAATTTTCTGTTATTCGCGTAGACACAAAACTTTGTGTTTTATACATTTGCGGTATGTTCGATTTCTTTTTAGTATCAAATGTATTGCTAGGCCTTTGATTTTGTACGGGTTTCGAACTACTATTATTCTGAATCATATCTAACACGTCTGCGCGATTTTGTAAGAAAGTTAATAACACGACTAATTTTATCTTACCCTTTTCTAAATCACAAGCAATTGAACCCTTATAATTTTCCCACTCGCGCTCTGAACAATTAACTATGAATCAATAATATAGATGATAAGAGTGTCCCACGCGTCCGTGGGCTCACAAACAACCTGGTACCTATTTTGATACCACTCTTTTTATCTTTGGTTAAGTCTTTACTTAACAGTGATTAAAAAGAAATATAGCATTTGTTTAATAATTATTTATGAACAAATGCATACATTTTATGTCGGGAAAAAATGTTTTTTTGGTAATAATATGGTATTTTTCAGAATCTAGCTACCAACATCTCAAGGATGCCGCTGACAACGGGAGACAGACAGCGCCTCCGTACTGACGATAAAAATCCACCTAAGGACTCACTGTTCCTACATCCTACTAACAACGCCGAAATTAGTGAAATTATTGACGATTTGAAGGACGACAGTGCTCCGGGTATTGATGAACTTCGACCACAACTACTAAAACGTATAAAAAAAATTATACTAGACCCATTAACATATATATGCAACCTGAGCATGGAAACCGGAGCCGTCCCCAGTTGCTGGAAAACGGCTGTCATCACGCCCATTCACAAAGTGGGCCCTAAAGATGCCCCCGAAAACTACAGGCCAATTTCACTGCTCTGTGTTACATCGAAAATCCTCGAAAAACTAGTGAACAACCGCCTCGTAAGTTTCCTGGAGAAAAACTCACTTCTCTCGGACAGACTGTTTGGTTTTCGACGAGGAAAGTCTACTGAGCAAGCTGTGAGTCTTCTAGCCGGCATTGTCTCCTCAAATATCGACAAGGGTCATCGCTCGGCTGGTGTCTTCCTGGACCTTGCCAAGGCTTTTGATACAGTATCAATTCCTATTTTGCTAAAAAAACTAGAAACCTTCGGTGTCAGAGGCTTGCCGCTCGAATGGTTCAGGAGTTACTTGTCTGATCGACTTCAGCGAGTCAAAGTTGGTGATACTCTTAGCGGGAGCCTTTCCGTGGCCGTCGGAGTGCCTCAGGGAAGTATACTCGGTCCTACCCTTTTTATCGTGTACGTGGATGATATTCTGAGGCTTAATATTGCACAGTCGGAGGTTATTTGCTACGCTGATGACACTGCTATCATCTTCCATGGAGCAACCTGGAAGGAGGTCTTAGATGTAGCTGAAAAAGGAATGTCTGTCATAACGTCATGGCTGGATCAAAATCTTTTAACACTGAACTTAAAAAAAACGAATTTCCTGACCTTTCACATCAATCGATTCAGCAAACCAAACATTAAATTGCTAAAAATACATGACAACAAATGCAAAGTCTTGGCGGTTCCTGCGACAACTCGGCACATCGGTATATGCAACTGCAAAGCAATTGACAGAACAGAAACTACAATATACCTAGGCGTCATAATCGATCAAAACCTGAATTTTAAAGAACATTTTAGAATACTGGCAAAAAAGACTCGAAAATTCATTTACATTGCAAAGCTATTACGAGTTAGTGCTCCAAAGAACATTTGTATTCAGGTTTATTTCTCTCTTTGCCAATCGGTTCTACAATACTGCATCAGCGTCTGGGGAAGCGCCGCCAAGTCGTGCATGCTGGAGCTGGAACGGGCCCAGCGGGCCGTCCTCAAGGTACTACTGGGGAAGCCGCGACGTTTTTCTACGGATGAACTGTATGAGGAGGCTGGGGTTTTACGAGTACGTCAACTGTTCGTCCTGGGCACACTTCTAAATCTCATAAAAGTGTACAGAAACCGCTCTAGTTGCAGTAGGGGAGGCAGAAAAACGGCGGAAAGGATCCCCCTTCCAAAGACCAAGACTCTTTTTGCGGCCCGGCTTTCTTCACACTTACCTATAAGAGTATTTAACAATATAAGCAAAACTTTCAGTGTTCCCGACAATTACTTTGAGGCTAAAACTAAACTAAAAGAATGGTTGCTCTGCCGCACCTACGAGGAAACCGAAAGTTTACTGTGTTAACACAACCTTAATACCCACACACCCTACAAGGTAATAAAACCCTCACAATCGCTTACACACACACGCACACACCCACACATAAACATAGTCATACACACATACCCCCAACCCAACACTTACTCACAGTACTTAACTGTTTTTTTTTTTTTTGTTTCATTATTATTTTTCGAAACCTATATTTTTATTTTTTTTTATTTTATCAACGTCAATAACAATTAATTTATTTCGTCATCTCTGTAACCATATTTTATTTAATTTTATCCTAATTTAATTATCCTAAATATTTGTTTTGATTTTGGTTAAACTCTGTTCTAAGTCATTTATTTGTGCTAGCAGAACACAGTAATTGTAAACTGTGTGTAGCATCTGGGTCACCAAGATACAGGCTGTGCCTAGTTTGGGACCCGCTGTTAAACTCTGCCATTAAAATTAAAAAAAATATTATTATTTAAATATTATTAATCATTTTACATTTATTGTGGACTCAGTATATACAGGAATATTTTTTAAGCAATGCGCAAAAAAAAAAATCGGTGGTTCAGTAACAGAACATATTTCCATTATTTGTTTAATTTTTTTTGGATTTTTTTTTCGACTTTAAAATCAAAAAACAATGGACACTATCTATTCATATTAAAGGGCACGCGCGCCGTGCGCCGCACGCGACGCTAGAGCCAGATGTTGCCAAGGCCATGGCCTGGGTGGGCGACCAACAGACAGTCTACAGTAACCATAATAACAATTTTAACACTAATCATACCAACACTTACTAGGTACCAATTTCTACCATAACGGGTCAAATGTGATTTCTTCCTGCTTGAATGTATGAAATATGGTTATTAGGAAGGGAAATAAATAGTATAACTGTATATTAATTAGTAAGAAAAAGTCATGAAGTCATATGTGCAAAAGCAATAAGGTGATACGCGCATTTTCAATGCAAAGATCAAAATGGGTCATTTGACCCGGTTATGGTACGTTTAGTGTTAAAGGCTATATCTTTCGTTAACGATAACTTATTTCTTTGTACTAAAACTTATCAAAATAAAAATTAGGTGTTTAATAAAACTCAAGTTTAATTTGTCAAAGTTTGCGCACTGAATAAAAAATATTCATGTATAGATATCAAGAGCTTTTTTTTACTTAATAATCATCTTCACAGTACAGTATGTACAAACTTTGTAATGTACTACAATATCAATAGGCTAACATAAATTATTTGATGTATGATAATAATCTATCTATAAAATATGTGTTGGTACATCAAATAAAGATTTTTAAAGTAAACAATTTCTTAATAACAAATTATAATTGTTTTAAGTTCTTTTTTATTTTACCAACATTTAAGCAATCATATAAGGAATACATTTTATTTAAAAATCATAATTAGTTAAACCTTTGTAATAAGTTAACAAAAAAATGTATTTTAATCCTTTCGAAACAAATGTCGTTATATCTTTCTCGCCTGCGCACTTAATTTTGACTTTTCTAACAATTTTTCGCAGAACTTCACGACTTGATAACATATGTTATTTTTGTAATGGTCCATAGACTGTAACATACGGAGTGCATCTATACAATACCGCATACTTTAATCAACCCTCTTACTTTAAGGGATGATTTTGCAAAAAAGTTGAACCACGTATTTCTTACCAATAACCTAAATTCTCGTATTAATGATTGCCCATACAAACCTCAACCTTAATTTCACTCACCTTCAATTTTATTTTGAGTCAAAAGATAGCCTTAGTCCGTCCCCAGCATCATATACTAGTATATCTTCTTGCCATATTTCATTATGATCCGAACAGGCGTTTATATCGTGAAAAGGTAACAAACAAACATACCAACAGAGTTACTTTCTAATTTATAATATTAGTCTGAATTATGGATTTAATGTATATTGTTAGAAAAGATTTGTGATGTAACACATTTTCACATTCGAATGCTATCACATCATATTTGATATAATGAAAATATTCAACTGTTCATTGTTGTGTTGTTCAAATCTTATTAACATTATAAATGCGAAAGTTTGTATGAATGGATGTTTGTTACTCTTTTACGCGAAATCTACCGAACGGATTTGGATGAAAATTGGCATATAGATGGAGCGTACCCTAGAATAACATATATGTCGCCGCAATGATTATTTAATTAAGAAGTCGTTTGGTTTAAAATGATTATGTAAATTTTAATACGTAATTTTACTAATCAATATCAACAAATGTTAAACGTGTGTAAATAATCATTCCAAAAGAATAAAAGTTTGATCTAAGCTATGCTATAATTTCATAATTGAATTTACAGTTCCATTTACTGTAAAACTATTGTCTTAATTCAATTTAACTATTTAACATAATTACTAATTACATAGTTGAAAGCTTTAGAGAAGTTTTATGAAAATAAGTAACTTGTAATGTTGTTGTGAACACCGTTTCAATTCTGATTTTTATAAAAATGATTAAATTAAATCTGATACGAACCCTCGTTGCCGGTTTTCGAACAAGAATCATTGTGAGTAAGCCCTATATCTGTTTTTGTTAAAAATTATTAAATCATTTAATTTTGAGGTCAACTTGTTTTTCATTCTCAAAATTCCTTTGCTTAATTTTGTGAAGTGCATTAAATTAACCTACCCCCTTATAATTGCCATATGATTTAAGCTATACCTTGTTGCAAATCGTAGCAGAGCCGATGACCTAACGAGGGTCAGCGGTTCTGCATATTTTTTTAATAACCGATTCTTCCGATTTGTGATATATATACATATAGCTACTTTTAATTCCGGGAAAATCTAAAATCCTGCGGGGACGCGAGTAAAACCGCAGGTTAGTAGCAGAGCTAATAAGAAATAGATATTTTTTAAATGCTCTGATAAAAATTTTAAAAACCCATATTTTTTTTTAGATTATACAATTACATTTTTATATATACACGGTTCCATGTCCGTGCCTCGAACCGTCGCACAGTGTTTCATCCTGAACATGCTAGCTAGACAAAAGTCACTTTCAAATTTCCAAAAACTAATTATCTAAGTAGTTAGCCATTATCCCGGTTCTAAGAAATGTATTGCACACATTTCAATCACTGATAAGCTAATGAGGGCTGTTTTATAAATAAGGGGTGAGTAAAGTGTTAATTAGTTGCAATTTTGCTTCTAACGAGAAACGTCATAAGCTAGTGAATTTTATACTTGGTAAAAAAAACTGTGATGGATTTTGTAGCTGAAGGTATGTACTTTTTATTTGGATACCTAAAGCACCTATAATTTTTTCCTACTATTTACAAGACGCGCTATGTTGCAAAATTTTAAAATTTTTTTAGTCGTTTTTAATGTTTGATGGACCAGAAACTATCTCTCCCCTCTTTGCCCTGGGTTGATTTTTTGATATATCATAGATTTATCTATTAGCTTTTGATTTTTAGTAGTCATAAAATTCACAAAAAATTACAACAATTTTTTTTTATATTTTTCTAGAGATCGAATTAACCATCTCGAAAATAGAGTTTTTGGAAGAATGGCGTATTCACCCAAAAGAAAATCGAACCCATTATATGAATATATAAGGAACAGACACCGATTATTGGGTATCAGCGATGATTCCATGAAAGAGTTAAGGCACCATATCAGGAGAACTTCTTCAAAATTTGCTGAACAATGGAAAAGTTCCGGAGGCAATTACGCTTCTTGACCAACCATTCTGCTTACTTGGCAGAAGATTTCAGGTGTAAAGTGACTGTCCACCACCCCAAACCATCAACATCCGCTCCGGGTCGTCCTACTAAAACTTTTGATGACCTGAGCGATAAATCGAAAAAAAAGGCGAGTCGGCGATTTACTCCAAGAACTACATTTGTGGGGTCTAAGGAATTTTTAGTAAATAAGAACAAACTGGGTTTTGGTATATCCCCACATCACGCTTGTATACGTTCCTTCGAATATTTGCTTCACATAAGCTATCGTCTCGAAGTTAAAAAATGGCAACTTAGAGATGAAAATGACAAAGCAAGCAGCGTTCGACTCGAATCCAAGATAGGTTAAATTCGGAAATGGGTTTGATAGTAAATAAACCAAAACCTGGATTCGGATATATATATACTAATAATACTGATGGAAATACTCGTCGGTTTTTTAGGAATCCTGAACTAGCTTCAGATATTACAGGTTTAGATGTGACCCAAATTAAGAACTTTGGAACGATACTTTGAACGTTAGGTTACGATATTAATATTGAAAAATTTTATAGTTTTACGCAGGACACAAAAAAATTATACCTTACGTCTCTATTCGTGGTACTATACGAGTATGCCAGTAACGGTGCACAAACTTCTAGTGCACAGTGTCGATATTGTGCAATCGGCTCTTCTACCAATTGGGTAGCTTTCTGAGGAAGCTCAGGAAGCTGTGATGTAGAATAAGGAAGCGGACTATTGTATTGTTGTAGGTTATTATTATATCGCTTTATTTAATTACGATTTACTAATAAAAAAATTAAGAATGTAAGTACTTCAAGGTAATTTGCTATAAAAAGTTAGGTAATGAGGTCCCACTGTGCAATCATTAGCTATGATATTAGTAATTGAACCATATTATGTGTCGTTCTCCCTTTTTCTATTGTATTTATCTTTACTTGCCTTAATTAAACACAACTTATACTGGTAATCTTTGTTTTCTTTAAAATCGTCAACAATCAAACATCAAACACCTACAGGTACCTACCTACCACCTTTTATTTGGGTGTTTTGCACGAATTACGTAAAAAGACATCACATGAAAGCCGTATATGACAAAAAACATCAATAAATAATTTTGTCTAGCTAGCATGTTCAGGATGAAACACTGTGCGTCGAGGGGTGGCCTCAAAACAACCAAACTATATAAATATTTCATTTGGTACCTTTAATGAAAAAGTATTTTTAGTTTAGTTGCCTATTTCAAGACTTCGCTAATCATTGTCATATTCAAATATTAGACAGGTATATGTTAGTAAAATTCCATTCAAAATTTAATTTCCTTTTTGTTTGCAAAAACATTCGCATCGTTTCATGCGAATACGTATGGCTAAAAATATGCGGATATTCGTAACATCACTAGAATAGATATTATGCCCCTTCTCGAAGTTCTTGTCCCTACATCCAAACTTTATAATCTATATAGGTACCTATACAAAAGCAGAAACTGACTGGCTGATCGATCAACGCACAACTGAAACCGCTTGGTTACCATGAGATTTTGCACAAATATTGTAGGTGTGCACTAAGAACGGATTTTTGAAATTTCAACCCCTAAGGAGTTGCAAAGTTTGAATGGAACAACGTGTTTTCTTGGTCTGATCAACTTCAAAATTGGTATTTTTATTTTTTAAAACATTTAATTAAACACGTGTTTCATCGTTTTTTAATATTCAACCCTTAAAATGATGAAAGGGCAGGTTCAAAATATTTTTCATCAGATTTTATTTATTTTTTCTTGCTGAGGTTTCACCTGCGTTCCTGAGGTCATCATGTCTCCTGGTATTACAACTTAAATATGTCCATCTGGAACGTACCTTACACTGCAGTAAAAAAAATATTCACTTCATTCAGGCTAAATGAAGTGATTAAATATTACACCCGAGGGTACTTAAGGGAATCATTTTATTGCCACTCCTTTTCAATTTACCTATTAATCTTTCCTCACAAACAAGATAAATGTAAAAAAAGGGGCCGGGCGTATGAAATAAAAAGTTCAGCATAAACACTGTGCGGCGGGATTCGGCTGCCGTGCCAAACACTCAATCATATAGGAAAACTGTTTTTCCTAGAAACGCAGCAGTCTTTGACGTTATCCCGAGTTGGGCATTATTCGAATAAAACACTCACTATTCACAATAGTAAAAGTAAATAGCAAAGTACCTTCCAAGGACCTGTTTGTCGGGAGATTTTGTAGTCTGGACGTCTTATAAAGGTCTGGATAGTCCTGGCGAATCCCGACCATTTGGCAACCCTATACTGTACTGCCTGTAAGCTGTTGGAGTGCCAATAAAGTAAAATAAAAACCCAAAGAGTGGCACAAAAAGTTGTGGTTATTCCGCTCAATAATAATTTTGATCGTAAAAATACTCAGGGCCTCTTGTAAAGTTCAATGAAACAGCAGGGAAGTAAGCAACTTCAGATAATATACCTCCAAAAATAAGGATCATTTTCAAATAAATCAATATCATTATTAGTACACCAGCTGTACAATATATGTTTAATCAAATTATCTTAACTACATATACTTATAAAAATTGCTAGTATGTATTTGGAAAAATTGTGTTTACAGTTTTTATTTGTGTAGATACAGATAGATAATAATTTAATTTTGAACTTAAAGTTCGCACAACATACAGGGATATTCAACTCGAAAAACGCAAAATGGACAAGGGTAACAAATCCACCACAGTAATATTTTTACATCTCAAAGATTTTTAAAATGTTCCAAGGTATATCCACAACACAATTTACAAAATGAAAGTAACTTCATGCTATAGATACAGTCTTAGCCGTATCAAAATATTTGACAACATTAATATGTCCATAGCAGAAAAATCTCATGGCCGATTTCATAAAGTTCAGAATGCCACTTCTCTATACAATTGCCTCCTTACATTCTAGTACCCTTAAACATTTTTTTGCACATAGCTGATGTGTATCATACTACATCAACAATCTTCGTCTAGTTTTTTACTTGTGTGCTTAGTTCTGACCAAACCCCACAGTAGTCTACTCATTAATTTAGTTCTCTATGCAGTACATACTTAAGACACAATGTGATGCTGAACCCTAGTTAACTCCCTCTTGTTTCTCTCTAGCAGTATGGTCCCCACTTTATTTTCATTTTTCTTACAAAACCTCAATTCACGATTGTATATTTTGTAATTAAATATATATAATACGAGCAGCTGAATCTTACATATGACAGCTTCTTATTTCTTTCTAACAACTATATTGCTCACCTCTTTTCCGTTCTTTCCGTTTCCTAACCTTTAAAACGTAATTTACTATTTTTATATTAAATATTTTAACAGACAGCCCCGGAAGCAGGTGTAAATCTGATCTAGTTTAAGTTTGATATTAGACTGTTTCTATACACTCTGTATGTTTAATGGATTTGAACTTGTCTTTTGCATTGAACAAATATATATTTAGTTAAGGCTTAGCTTAATAGGTTTTTGACAAAGCTTGAAACACTTTATTAGGCCGTGGTGAACCTCATGTCACCTGCGTTTGCAAAGAGTTAAGCTTAAGTAGGTATTACCTGAGTCAATCATTAATTAGGCAAGATTTAATACCCTTTAACCAAAAAACAATTCTCTGAATACGCTACTTTGTCCATGGAACTTGATGTAATAAGAAATTTCGAGAACAAAACATCCGTCATTAAAGTAAGCCTGTAAGCCGTACATTACTATAGAGCATTTTGAAACAAGTTTTTAATGGAATAACTCCTTCATTCATAAAACTAAAAAGGATGAATGATTTCATAGTTATAAATGTAAAAACGTTTATATTAAACTAAAATGTTTTTAACATTTTAGTGACTGGCAATCAGGCATCAATAAAAATAATATAAATCCTTGGAACAATTTTTGCATTGTGGATGGACCTGAGAAGTCATATGACGAATTGCTAGTTCTTTTGCGTTTTTTTTTATTTGAGTCTAATATTATACTTATTATTAAAACATTAAGGTATAACTAATGGATCAGAAAATTTAAATGGATACACGAAAAATTTCATTATGTACAAAATAATATTTTTGTTTGGAATTTAAAGCTCCAACACCTAAAAGGCAGACCTAATACAATTAGATGACTATGAATGTAATAATATGAGCAGTACTTCTCATAGTTATTCCTCGTTGTTCACTCTTATCAATAATAGCGTCTGTAGCACTTCTAAATCACTGAAATGTTCAGTTCAAACACATCCAAATGCGAACCTCCTAATGAGCTGAAATATAAAATAAGATATTTAGTAAGACATTAGTTCTTCAATAGTATTTAATAGTAATAAATGCAACGTTAATGTAGGTTTAATTTACCTTCGCGCATAGGCAGCACTGCAGCGCATCATTAAAATCGCACGCAAGTCACTAAAAAGTATAAAACAAAGTCGCTTTCTCTGTCCCTATATATGCTTAAATCTTGGAAACTACGCAACGGATTTTGATGCGGTTTCTTTTAATAGATAAGAGTGATTGAAGAGGAAGGTTTTATGTATAATACATGTGACATCCCACGGGAACTCGGGTAAAACCGCGGGTGACAGCTTTTACAAATATAAGCTTGTCTTCATCTGCTGTCCCAAGATAAAACATAGCTTGCTCTTTTTCCACCACGTTACCTCTTGCAAAAGATCAAGACGATCAAGAGTCACTTTGTCAATACGTGAATGCAGGACAAACAAACTAGCCCACTTTTACATTTATTATATATATTATTGTGGGACATATTAAACTGACGCATAGCATTTTTTCTCAATGTAATCCCACTTTAATTGGTTGTAAGTGTCTACAGCCTCACCGACACGCTATGAAGATATTTATTGTGACATAAACCCAGAACTATATTTATATAAATAAGATGGGATTAAGGGGTTCGCAGAGCGTGAAATAAAACGAAGTATTTATTAAAATCACATCAAATAAAATCATTTATAATGCAATAAATCACATGTGTTTTGTAAAGCTTACATTTTCATTTTAAACCATAGGTTTTGATGTATTACATACAAGTACATAGAGATCGGGTGTAAAATTTAAATCTAAGATATCACAGAAGTTTTCATTGTATTTGATATAATACTTTGTATATACATAAGACTAGTAATGTGTTAATAAGTACATAAAAAAGTAATTGTTAAAATTATAGAAACATAACCACTAGTAAAAATGGACGGGGCGATGTGTTCGCTTACAGCTAGCGCTTATTATTCGAATAAGACAGACACAATATTCCTCATATTTCGAAAACAAAATTTTACTTGTAATTTTGTACTGAAATGAATGCACCTTAAACTACGTGAAAAGAAACGTTCACGAGGTGGTGTGAAGTGTGCGACAGGTTGCGGGAGCGTGCGAACAACATTCATTCAATACTACCTTCTGAGACTTTTCCAAATCCGACAAATGATATTAATACTAAAACTTTGGTTCATATAAATAAGATGTCTTTTGTAATGACACCAGTGAGAACATTAATGACGATGATGAAGACGACATTTCTCTAATCGAGGTGAGAGATCTGAGAGATAGAGAGACAGAACGTCAGAATAGCTAAGCAAGAAGAGCATAGAATAAATATTTCGTCAAGAGATAGAATAATACCCTTAGCAATGTGGTTTGGAAATGCCGTTTGTGTCCAAATGGCTTCTTTTGATGCTGGTGGACCTAAAAACTTGCATTTATTGCAGGCTTATAATTTATTGTTAGATATATTTGCTCTTATCAAAGGAGTAACTTAAATGATGAAAGTCACGATGCCTTGTGCTTTTAAAGGTCGCACAACAGAAATTCGTAGAAAGAGTTTTATTTCATTTTTTTTTATATCTTGTGATTCCATGCCATTCAACCAATCATTTGCATGTTCCTTGCTTAACTATGATTATTGAAATAAATATGTTTATATTTCGTGCAGGATATACTACTCATTAGTAGGTACTTATTATGACTATGACATTATATAATTGCTTATGCTCACTTATATTGCAATTCTAAAACTTCGAAAAATTCGAATAGTAAATATGAACGAATATTGGAAGCCCTACTTACAGCCGAGCGCTCTAACAATAAAATAATATATAAAAGAACTTGATTTTTTTTTAACAAATTATTACAAATACTCAACTTCAAAAATCAACTATATTAATAACAATTATTTATTATTTTTATTAACCAGAGATACAAAATAATAATTGAAGATATCATAGCCATAACTCATCATGATGATACAATTAGTATAATAAATAACAGGTAAACATTGGTGCGGTTAACAAACTTAATATTAACGGAACGTATGAAGTACGGTGGCGTTAAGGTTATCGAATAAAAAAAATATTAAATATCTATGACTTATGGCTATGATGATATCTTCAATTATTATTTTGTAACTCTGGTTTTATAAAACCATGTCACAAGAAGCAAAATTAACTTATTTCTTAAGTACAGACACCGAGAGAATTAGTTTCAGAATTGACTAGTGACATTTATATTATTTTAACAACACATCATAAACCTGAAATTTGATTTGCAAAATCCTTGCATACATATTTGTTACAGACACAGAACAAAATAAAGCTGCGCTTTAAATATAACTAGGTGTTAATTGATACAATTTATTCAATTCATCGATCATTATAAGATTAAATAATTTAGAACAATGTTGAATTTTTGTGCCTTGTTTTATGACGGGAATGACGAGAGAACAAAAAAAGAAACGTTGCCTACCCTTTTGTTATCCCACCTGCTCACGTTAGTAGTCGTATGAATAGCTGTCAATAGATATTGTTATAATGAAGATTACAAAAAACACTTTCGTGTTCTCAGCGGATTTAATAGTTGTTTACATCGACTAGTAAGCAATCTATTGTCCCGTGCGGCCGGCCGCCCGGCTCGAAACTTTTGTCCGAGCAGCTACCTGCTAATAACGATGCACCTTTCTTACGACATTCCTAATGGATAGTTGCGACAATGTTATATCTGAATTATTAAATAAAAACATAGAAGAAACTATTAAAATGATGAGATACGATTCACTGGAGGAAATTAATATGATTGGCGAGGTGGATGATGATCACACTTTGAATGTTACTGAAGTAGGAGATGACAGCGATAACCAACAGTGCCTAAAACCAAAAAAAAGAACAAGAGAGGAAGATGAAAAGGAGTGCGAGCAAGTAGGAAGAAAAAGAAAAAAAAAGAGAAGGATCAGATAAAATTGAAATGTATATTTCATATAAATAGAAACTTCCAAAACAATTTGCGTTGGCTAAGCTATTACGAGAAAATAAAATAAGCAAAATCTCAAGAGTAAAATACTCGTACATAAATCCATATCGAGTAGGCATTGATGTAACAAACGAATTAAGCGCTAATAACTTAGAAGAATGCCAACATTTTATTAGTTTGGGATGGGTATTTCAAAGGGCTATGGAGATAAATTTTTCGTACGGGTTAAACAAAGATGTAGATTTGTCAGAAGATGAGATTAAGGAAAACATAACATGTCCAAAGCCTGCTGAGCTAATATCGATTAGTCGCTTAAAGCGCCGAAGTATTTACGAGTATTGAAACAGTTAAGACTGTGCTTTAAAGGTACTTTTCTTCCCACTTTTGTATCCGTAGAAAACCTTAGAATTAAAGTAGAAAAATATACTTTTCCGGTCTCCCAGTGCTCGCGTTGTTGGAAATTTGGACATTCTATCAAGAAATGCCCGTCGAAAAAATAAAAGAGGCGACTACATTTCAGCAGTCCACCCAAATTGTTCCTGAAGGTATGGAGCATAGAACATTTATACTCTCACGAGAAGAATGACAAGCGCATAGATAAAATATGAGACAGAAATTTAGCCATCTAGTGGCAGCCCAAAAACACTTGACTGACTTGTATACTAGGCGGGAAATTTAAATCTTTGGAATGTATATATACCCACACATATATACATATTATATGTAGTGTTATAGTATACTATAAGTATGATAATATTAGGTGTACAAATAAGATTCCGCCGTATTGAGAAAGATGGCGTGGCACGAGGTTAACGTTCGAATTCACAGATGATAACCGGCTTGAAAATTAATTTGACCATTTAAGAACAACTTAACCCTATCATATTATTAACTCCGTATTAGATCTTAGCTTCATACTTTTAAGGCATCTTCTCACTTTAAGCGCCTCAAAAATAGGCTGTTTTTGTGATTTTTTTTCGAGGATTTTTGCTTAAAATTATGGGATAAAACGGATCCTATGTAATAAACACATCTTTCAAGTACATGAAAAAATTTTTTTTTTATTTTTTTAAACAATTATTATAATACATCAGTAGCATCGAAAAACCCGTGTAAAAATGTTATGGTCGTGGCTTGTTGATGGTATCTCCGAGACGGGTCGTCTGAAACAAAAAAATAAAACTGTTTTAGATTCAGTATGTCAGTGGCTATAGCGCATATCATCAGATTTTTGATATTCGCGAAAATAACAAAATGGCGCACGTTTTTCGAAAAAGTAAAAAAAAACCACGATTTTTTTGCAGTTTTTTGTAAAAAAAAAATTCTTAAAATCAAAATTTCAAAAATCTGATGATATGCGCTATAGCCATAACTATGAAGCATATGTCATTCAAATTTCATGACAATCGGCCGGATAGTTTCCGAAATTTCATCAACAAAGCACCGAAAAACCTTGTTTTGAGATAACTGCGTTTAAAGTTTTGGTTGCAGAAAAATCATGAAAAAACCTTACCTCGGGTTAATCAGCGATGCCTGCTCCATACAATGGACCTTCCGATTCTTCGTAGAAGGTGTGTTCGTCCAAAATAGCTTCCCTTCGTCTCGACCTAGTCTCTTTTGAAGCGTTAGAGCTGCGGCGGTTCCCTACGCGTACGCGATCACTGTAGCGTTCCTCGGCGTATTGAACGGCGATAGGGCCTAGTTTGACACCCATCACCTCCAAAATTTTTAAAACAGGTTGTAGCCCTTCGTTATAAATGCATGCCGCTGTTGCCGTTACGAAGTTTCAAATTAGACTGATGAAATAACAGTTTAGCATCGTTGCCGAGTGATTTTCTTTTGAAAAATGCACGTGTTAAGGTCTTATTACATGAGTATAGACCCGAAAACAGAATATACCTAAGCAAGGGGTACTACATTAACAAAAGAACACGGCTATTCAATTGTATAGAGTCAGGTATACAGGGACCGTCCGAGCGGCGTGAAAGGGATCGCCGGGTACTCTCAGGTAGTCACCTAACGGTCGCCAAAAAATGTAGTTAGACTCGTCCGATCTTTATGAAATTTCGAGATGACATTTTTGAAGATATGTACTTTCAAAATTAAAAAAAAAAAAAAAATCGATTTTTTTAAATTTCCAAAGTGAGAAGACGCCTGAAGCGACTGGTCACGTTTAAGATTTCGGCGGTATTTTTCAAAATGTCACGAGTGTATTGCGTAGTGTACGGCTGCTTGAACTCTATCTAATTTATCAAAACCAGAGCTATCGTTTATGTGTAATATGCTACTTACAATCAAACCATCGTGGTTTCTTAGATTGTAACGATTAACATTATTTTATTATTTTAAGATGTCCAAGATTAATAAAATAAAAAAATAAAATTGTTAATATTAAGATACTATGAATCCAACGCATTCGTCTGTCGGTTTAACTTAAAAACTAATACAAAATTTAGGAATAAATCAGTTCCCAACATTCGTCATCAGGGAAATATGGCTAAGAATGTAAAAATATTATTAAAATAAAGAAAAAACGCGCAAAGCGCAAAATAAAAAAAAACAATCAACCCAAAACGAATTGTAAATACCATATAAACGAGATTCAACTCCCTCTCGCGACAATAAGAGACAACGAGACCACAGGAACAGTAAAATAATCTAAATAATTTGATCACTTATTGATTGTCTGTTTTGGCATTTTTACCGTTAATAATTTTATTTAATAGTCACAATTCGACGAAAATGTCTAACCGAATAAGTCGGGGATTAATCACTGTTAAGACCAATTGTTCCCCGACTGGGGCGGCAGGAATTATCCTAGTTGGCGTAAAGGCATTGAAATAGGGCCAGAAAGCATAAGTCTGAAAAAAAATCAAGTGGATTAAAGATGATTAATTTATTCGGTTAGACATTTTCGCCGAATTGTGACTATTAAATAAAATTATTAACGGTCCAATAGCCGTACCAGGTGCACGTTACTGAAATAGGTGATAAAAATTATGATGACCACATTGGTTATTCAAATAATGTATATTACCCGTACATTTACCAGTTGTTTGTTTCACTTATTTGACTAGTCCAGTCTTACTTATTTAACGTAATTAGCACCAGCAGTATATATGTATAATTAATACTTAACAGTATCATAAATTACTAGCGTTTAAGAATGTTGTATGAGACAACATTCTTAAACGCCGATGAATCGCGATGCAAATGCTTAACAAATAATAGGCCTTAATGCTTAGTTTAACATTTGTAAAATTATTGACTTAAAAGAACATAACAATAGGAACTTTCTAAATAAACCAGGTGAGTTTCTGAAGTAATTTTTCTTAAGGAGACCTAATTATACACGTTAAGTATCTGCTCCCTTATAAACGTTAAGCCTGTGATGAGTTATGAGGCAAACTTCGGAAACCCATAAGGTATATCTTTGAAATTTGGTAATACGGCAGATTTTACCATAATTCTGCGAAATACATTTACTGATATCACTTAATTTGATTGCTTTATGGTTAATACGTCAAAATAGCAAAGCGACCAACTACCGAATGTCTACCTTTTAGGAGGCGAAATAAGATTTTCATTAGTGATCGACCGAAAGTTCGGATTCGGCCAGTTTCGGCAAAAAAAACAAGGTTCGTGAATTGTCGGGCGTCGTTCGGGTAATCAGTTCGCCTCCGCCCATCGTTGATCGTATTAAGTTGAGATGGTGTTTAGACAAAGAATACTATTATTAGGTAGATATTTGTTATGTTTTTACTTTTTGATATTATTTTATTTCAATGGCAATTTTGAGGTATTACATTTTATTCTATTGAGTTATTATTTTAAGCAAGACATAACAGAGGTTATATTCAATACAATTTATATTTATATATTTTAACTTATTCATATTAATTACCCTGTCTACCTCATCAGTTATTGATCTATGAGTTATTTTTTATTTATCTTATAATAATAAATTTATCAGGTGTAAAATGTCTAATCTAACTTTTCTTACCTTGCTATTTTTATTGTATATATTTTTATATCACTTTAAGTACTAATAAGGCGTCAATTGTAAAAAATATTATTGAGATTAAGGCGCTAAGTTTCATCTAGGAATTTGTATGCACGATATTGACTATATATTGCTCATTTATATTCATCTTTTGGCACAGCATTAAAACTAATTTAAACGCAGGTACTTTACAAGTAAGGTTCGGTTTCGGTTTCAGCCGAAACTGAGACCAAGGCTGAAAGTTTGGTTTCGGTTTCGGCTGAAAAATCTGTTTCGGTCGGACACTAATTTTCTTACAAATTTAACATTGATAAAAAAATTGTCATTTTATACATTGGTCAGTCAAATTGGACTTTACATTAATAGTGTCTTAGGCACAAACATATTCGTGTATCGACGTTTTAATCAGTCTGTCAATGGTCATATCATTACTAACATCACAAGTAATATTACATTTCGCTCGCGCTCATCAAATACTTATCAAAAATAAAATTATTGGAAAGTTATATATAGCTATAACCTATATAGCATAGCAAAAACAACTTAAAATACCATTTGAAACCCAACATAGGATGGTTAAGTCAAAGGCCAATGGCAATAGACATAACACATAGTTCTCAGACATACACACAACATAAAAACTTTGTAAACTGTAAAATATCGAATAAAATTTTAAAGTATTTGGTCTATGTTAAAACAAATAAAATGATAATAATTCATTTTATATCTCAAGTGGTATCTTAAATTTTCCACGTGAACGTAAAATCCATTTCTTGTGTATTTTATATATTTAAAGAAGTATTTATTGCTTAGAAAATATCAGTCTTTACTTTGGTGCTTATAAAAATATTATATTATAGTTTTAATCTAGTTCCAGGTTAGCTTCCAGGTGGGATTCGGTACATACCTCGCGGCGAGTGGGAGTGTCACTTATAAATATGGCAATTAGCAGATCAGTTTACTGCGCGGGCGGGTAGTAGCGCGACGAGTGGCGCCACGGCGACGTCCCGGCCGGGTACGTAAATAGGGTGGACGATGTTGCGGAGCCAGGAGCAGCGGGGGCGCCTCGGGGCGGGTATGCAGTGGATGGACCCGGTTTGGCTGCAGGATAAACACGCGTCAATGGCAGGAAATATTTGGCAGGCATGAGGCTGTATTGGGGTGTGTACTGTATGGAGGCGGCTGAGACTCACCTGTAGCAACAGTGGCGGCGTTGGCGTGGTATTGGTGCTGATAGTAGGGGCGCACGGGTGGCGGCACAGCGGGCAGGTAGGGCGGGTAGCCAGCCGCTGGCGTGGCTGAGTAGCCGCGGGGCTGCACGCTGGCGCCCACGGCCGCACTCGGCAGCGCCCGCTGGCTCTGTGCTGGTAGTCTCTCGAGCGCCGGCCGCACCGCGTGTCCGTTGATGAAGCGCGGGTAGACGGTCGAGACGCACGCAACGGCGGTGGAGGCGGCGGCGGTGACCGAGGGGGCGGCGCGCTCCGGCGGTGGCTCGATGCGCTTTTGGGACGGGCCTGGCGCCAGAGCTGCAACACAAACGCGCGCGTTACGCCCGGCTCGGACCCTCGGGGACACTCGGCACGCTCCGACCTACAGCTAGCTACTCACAGTTGCGCATCGCCTCCAGGATAGTGCTCATCACTTCGGAGGACGGCTGACTCGAGGCGGGATTCTGCCTTCGTCTTAGCGCGAGCAATGACTGCACCAACGATGAATCATCCAAATCTAATAAAGCTGGTGTTGGTGGTGCCTGTAAATTAATACATATTTATTTTTTAATACACGTTTGATCGATTATAAAAAGTTTATGTACCTCTGTACCATAGGTAACGTGTATCTCAGCAAGTTCGATTCAGCCGCTTGGCCACGAAAACGCAACAAGCAGACCGCACAAATAAAATATGTTTTTTTTTGTGATTATGAATCCTTATAATACAGATACTTACGATTTCAGCCTGTCTATTGTTAATGATGCACTCCATCACTTGTAAAATGAATTCTTTTGGCAGATTTTGAGAGGTCTGTGAAAAGAAACAAGTTTTAAGGTAAATCACCATGTAATGGGAAGTTTTTCTCCTTCATTCTTGTGTCATCAACAGTCATCTTATCCTTAAGTTATCAGTATTAAAAGTCCTTAATAACAAAACTATAATGGTCACAATCGAATGGGCCTGTTTTACAGCGATTAATCTCATACATATAAATATTGTTTCATGATAAAGTTTACTGTATGAAACACGGTTAATCAATTGAATCAATATACTTATTATGAATCTTATTTAAAAAGAATATGGATATAGTTTTTTCTATAAAATTTTATTTCTGGCAAAACGAACCTATTAATCTTTCAACAATGTTTTAATAAGTCAAAAGCTTACCGGCTTAAACGACGCAGGCGAGTTGTAATTGGATAAGAGTTCTTGTATATGCGTTGACTGTCCAGTGCCCTAAACATATAATTGCATTATAGGCATCATAATTACAGCAAGACTCACCCGTGATATGTATGCGGGTTCAGTAGACATAAGAGACTGAAAATCTTTGTACGCTACCATGTCAAGCAACTTGAATCGATGGAGCATCAATCCAGAATCATAAAATGTCAGAAGTTTGTTCATCTCTTCTCAATCAGGTCGTCATAAATAATTATCATAAAATACCAGGGCAGAAAATAAAATACTTTCATAACTTGTATGTATGTTAAGAAATACATATATATCATTTTCTTTAATTTGAATTTTCCTGCGCATCAAACGTCATTGAACGCGTAATGACATAAGAAATGAAGTATATAGAGCTATGAAAAGATAACTTATAAGCATCCCGTAATTGTTATGAGAAAATAATAATTTACAATATTAATTTCATTGTTAAAGTATTCTAATTGTGATTTAGGAACAGACATTGTTAATAATAACATTAAATATCGTTTCTTTTATTACAGAACACAACTAAATGCACACATTTACTTCATGTAATATAAAATCTATATATATAAAAATGAATCCCTATTTCCCTTGGTCACGGCATCACGCGTGAACGGCTGGACCGATTTGGCTAATTCTTTTTTTGATGTGTTTGTTATTGCCTGGAGAAGGTTCTTATGAAAGAAAAAATGAAAATGTTGCGAGAGATAAAATAATTAATTTATATTATAATTTCTTAGTGCACATTTCACGGTTGATTAAATCAGAAGGATCAAATTCAATATTTATAGTTAAGACAGGACAACGTCTGTCGGGTCAGATAGTAACCAATAAATCTCTTTTTACAGAGAAACTCATTTGTGTTTGACTGACTGTGTCGTTCTAATCACGAAAATATTAGAAATTATCTTATATATATAATAAAAAAATCACCTCAATATCCTCGTCCAAGACCCGGAAAAGCTCGGGACCAACAGCAGCCTTTAATATCGCCCGGCCTGCTTCATATTCTTCTAATTTCTTTTTATAAATTAGGCTTTGGAACTCCTCCTCATAATGCATTACTCGCAAACGTTCTCTATATTCTTCAATCCTAAAATTTTAAACTATAGATAATCATTTTTCTTTTTTTTTTTTAAAGCTTGACAGGAGCACGGAAATGGAGCCAGTACTTTATTTCCCACACGAACTTCAAACGAAACTTTATAAAAGCATTCAGAAAACATGTAAACCCACCATAAACAATGCCAGCAAAATTGGAGACAAGCATCGAAATAAAAATTCTGTACTGCCTCATGAGGAAGTGAAACAGGTTTGTTAACAAAATTGAAGCTGGCTCAATTTCTTTGGATTCCAATTGTATTCGAATACATAAATTATTATAAAATGAAATAATATTTATATTTGGGTATTATAATACATTTACCGGAGCGCTAGGGGGTGCGCACTGTGAGCTGCTATCTAAATAAGTAGTCGCTGCGCAGGCCCAACCTTTGTGTATTATTTAGATTTAAGTTATTCATGTTGCATTGTCATATTTTTTTTGCTGCAGTATTTTTTTTGGTTATTAAATATTTACGCACGTACACGAACGATAGAGGTAGAAGAGAAAATATGTAAAATACTTTTCGAAAAACAACTAAAATTAACCAGACTATTTCTTTTAAGCTCGTTTCGCACAGCAACATAAATCTTGTAAAAACTGTTGAGTGTTTCTAAGGACATCACTTTAATTTTTATTAAACTAAGTTACTTTGATCTAAATTTAGGAACTTTAGTTAATACAATATTTCCCGATTTTTTTTATAATGCGACAGAATAAGCTGCTCCGAGATATTGTTTTGATGCTAAAAATTCGCTCAAATATTTTTTATCAAAAATGCTTGGCTCGATAACACTCGCAATTTTACGAGCACACGCTCTTCACAGTCGAAAATATGTGAATACTTTCGTAATTCACACCAGCATAATTTTAACATAACTTTATTTTGTCATGCATGTAAACATTATGTTAATCTTGAGGTATGATACCTTATTTCTCTCTGGATGCAGGTTTCACAGGGTTCTTCCAGATTGGAGACCTCTGGTTTCCTTATTTTGCACGGTCCAGCTGAGAACAAAGTTAATGAGCGCAAAGCCACACAAAAATTAACTGATGTAATTTTTATAAGTACTACAACTACAAAATAAATGACAACACTCATTATTCTTGGGCAATAGTTGCATAAATCATAAAATATAATTAAATAAGCAGTATTATAAATTTCACATCTTAGGAATAACGATTTAACTTGAGATTAAATAAAGATTTCCATTTTGCCATTAACACTGTTCATATTTTATCTGCTACTTTTTTGTTTAAAATAGAACTACTTTCGTCATATCCCATTTTTAAGCTAGTCTCTTTTCTGTAAAGCACAGAAGTTCGTAATTTTATCGTAATAAGATATTATTTAGAAATAGCATCATTCTGGAAACTTATATTGGCTAAATAGTAAATATACTCGTACATAAATTATAGTTTATAACCTAACTAGATAATTCCTGGTTCTACTGGTGAAAACTACACGATCTCAGAAAACTGTACAGTAGTTTCTGCGATATATAAATTTAATGATTTATGAAAAACAATGTAAGCAAAATAGGCTATAAATTTTTTGCTTAAATAAATTATTCACAGTTCGTTTTTTTATATTAGTTTCATTATTAACGGACGAAGCGGTCACTTTATTGTGTGTACCTTTGTCCTGTCTGAACAAAGTCAGAAACCTACTTAAAACCGTTACGTTAAATATAAAAAAAGAGTTTGCAGTACCAAGCGAAGGGTAAGCAATAGAGGTAGGAAACAGTAGGTATCTTGCTTTAGAGCAAATAATGGGAATAGCTGTATTAAGCATATCTTTTAAGTGTAAATGTTACTAAACGAAATTAATTGGCTTTCTCATAATTTAATATAAAATAGAATTAATGGTACCTCACAGTAAGTTTTATTTTATCAGTTCTTTAATTCGAATATAAGGTATTTGTATTTGCCGATTAGAACAGATGTGGCATACCGCCAGATATACACCGAAGTCTCACAATAAAAGCCAACCATTTTAATATTTTTTGCAGAAAACAAAAAATAGATCTGTCTAAATTCTTACTGCCGTATTTAGCCGTAAATCAGACAAAGAAACATAACGACAATGGAAATTGACGTTAGTAGTTTTTACCGTCCAAAGACATCTTAAAATAAATCTTCTTGTAACAGAGATGTAAAATTGTTCCTTTGCTTTTTCTTACACATATGTAATAAGAACAGTGATTTGAATCAGTTATGGGTCTCTAAGACATGTCTAACTATGACTACCTAGTCTAGATGACAGTCATGTAGACTTTTTATAAATTTTGTACATGTCTATAATACGCTATCGTAAGCTAATTATTATACTTATTGTCGATATATATACAGGAATATTTTTTATTCAGTGCGCAAACTTTGACAAATTAAACTTAAATGAGTTTAATTAAGCACCAAATTTTTATTTTGATAAGTTTTAGTACAAAAAAATAAAGTTATCGTAAACGAAAGATATAGACTTTAAAATTGATATTATGGCTACTCTGTCGCTCGGGTCGGGCGCTCACCCCGGCCGTGGCCTTGGCAACCGCTGGCTTTACCGCCGCGTGCGGCGCACGGCGCGCGCGTTTTTTGATATTATTATGAATAGATAGTGTCCATTGTTTTTTGATTTTAAAGTCGAAAATAAAATACAAAAAAAAATTAAACAAATAATGGAAATGTGTTCTGTAACTGATACTGAACCACCAAAATTTTTATTGCGCATTGCTTAAAAAATATTCCTGTATTACAGTCAAACCTGGATAAGCAAGAGTTCAAGGGAGCACAATCTTATTCTCGCTTTTAGAGGTTTCTCACTAACCCGAGTTTCTCGCTAATGCAGGTACATGGGTAGCGTTTCTCTCTTATAGAGGTACGCAGCAACAACAAGTCACAGCAAGTACGAATGCAGTAAATATGTAATATGATAAAATTATGTGCATAATATGCACAATATATATTATAAACATATATATTTTTAATAGTGTGTATATGTTACGTTCATTAGATTTCGACATATAAGTACTTTATAAGGGTAGGTACCAAGATGCTTACGAAAACAAAACAAAAAACCATACTGTAGCTATAGTTCCTTCTAAATAATATAAATAAATAAAGCTCGACTGTCGCTTATAGAGGTATAGATAAGTAGCAGTCTCACTCACGGAGGTCCATAAGGGAAAATCGACTCTCTTACAGAGGTTTCTGTTTCTCGCTAATAGAGATTTTGGAAGAGGTTTCTCATTTACCCAGGTTTGACTGTATTTATATCAGTTAATCATCATGATATGCTAATAACAAATAATATCAAAACTAAACGATAATACACAGGTGGACACCTGACGGTAAGTGGATACCGCCGCCTTTGAAAATTTGCAATACCGGCATCGCTAGTGCAGTAACACACACCGGCCTCCTTGTCTTTCTAATCGAAACACTTCCATGACAAAGGCGTCATCTAAACCCGTGACTTAAATAAACCTCGTGGTAATAAAATTTATTTAAACAGAAACAGTTTGTATAAAGATGAACCTAATTTGAAACTTATACACATTTATTTATACTAGTGGACACCCAGCGATCGAAATTCACTGTAATACTAAATTAATAATTCAAGATTGAACTTTATTCAGATTTTTAGTAAAAAAAAAATGAAAATTTATATGAAAATATATAATAAAAAATATATTTATTAAAGGTTAAATCATTGCATACAACCTTTTCTAATTTTGTTCTATTACATCAGCTGCGAGCTTGTACAAATATGCCATTTTGTGTTTGACATTTACAGTATCAACGATATGTATGTGTGAGTGTTAAAGGCCAATTCACTTTCTGATACGTATTTAATAAATAATTTTCCCTGACGAGTACATACATCCCGTCCTTCAGATGAAGAAGAGGACCTCCGAGGCTCTAAGAAGTAATTACGTGAGGTGATTATGGCGATTTTTCGACCCCCCCCCCTCTCCCCTTGGTGAGATGTCATGAGATTTTGCTCGACCCCCTCTCCCCGCCCCTAATCTCACGTGAGATTTGATATTATCATAAGAATACGATTTAGATGTGAAAAAATATTACTACTATTATAACCCTCTTCTAGCAAATTTACAGTTTCTTGCTATTAAAAAAAATTACATGATATTTGCCGAGACCCCCCCTCTCTTCCACGTGAGATTCGGTGAGCTTTGGCTTGACCCCCTCCCCCAACTAAATGCCGCACGTAATTAATGGACGCCCCCAAAGCGAAAGTTTTTTATCTCTGTTCTGTCGTATTATCACTGGGGTCTCGCTGATCTTATTTACACATATGCTCCATTTCAAAACTAAAGGAATCAAAATGGCAATGTTATTATACAACACTTTATGCAATACCTTTTCTTACATTTCTTTTTTTCTTAAGTAATTGACATAATGGAATTCTTTATTGCGTATTAAGTCGGTCACTCACTTAGGTTCTTCTCACAAGTGGCAACGTCAAAGCAACTGCAACACAACCTCAACTGATACTACTCTTGAAGTGTTTGAGTGAAAACTTTAGCTGCATTGCAGAATTTGCAGTTGGCGACGTCTCAGTTGAAGATGCGTTGACGTTGCCCAAGGTGAGAAAATCTTATCCGCGCCGTACGCACCGTCTTCATCGCAATCAAACTTAGGATATTTTGTATTAAATCGTTTATAGCCTCGCACACGTATCCGCACCGGATTCGACACATTTTGATGACATCCTTTAGGAAAGTCGTTCACTAAGGTGAGGACGGTGGGTCCTGAGCGGATAAGTAAGCGATAAACAGTTAAGTTCCATAAATTCATAGATCCGATTTCTATGAATCTATCCATCTCAAGGGGAACCATAAAACTTCAGCAATTTATTATGATTTAATAATACATATTTAAATAATAAAAGATATACATATAACTAAAGAAGTTTCACGCGTTGCTAACCAAATAAAAAACGTTATTCTATGAAGTGAGGTTTTAATTGGTACAAAAATGTGCGAGATCATAACTGTACAATGCACTTAATAAAGAACTTATATAAGGCTTGTTAGAGTTAGGCAGGTATACATAGTTAGTATAAATTATTTATGAAAATTGGTGTGACGGATATATACATATCGATATGTTTAAACGCCTGTTCTCTCTTACTCTGCCATAAAAACAAAGAAAAGTTAAAATATTACAGCATTCGTATTTATATGAAAATAAAATAGAGTCAAATTACAGTTGTTATTGACTTATTCTCCGATGAACTCATCATATTTGGAACAATTAACAGCCTCCTTGTCTACAGTATTTCATGACGTGCAAAATTAAAGCTTCAGTATGTACTAAGTCCACACACAAAATGAATACATGTGATTACATATAATTATAACTATTGTAGTATTAAGCTGACGGTTGGGACGTTTAATATTTTTTTTTATAAATATGGTTCATGTTTGATTAACTTTGTTTTAGCGCGAATTCTATGTGTGGGTACATAATTATTCAAATATTTTTTTTTCATGGAACGACGGAACAGAAGTCCCTTAAGGGTTTAAATATACAAAAAAAAAAAATTGTCTACGCTATAAGCCAAGAAAGTAAAAATATTCCCTTAAATTAATTAAGTTTTAGATTTATCATCAAAATTATTTGCAGGTTCCAAAGAACGAAGATCTAGCACACTATCGGTAAAGTATTTAACTACTAAACATTTATTTTATTGTGAATTTGGAAAAGGTGAATGACCAACTGTCTGGCAGGTAAACTATGGCATAAAGAACTGCATCGAAATCTGCATCGTGATGAAGGATCAAAGTAAAAAAAAAAAAACAAACAATGAGTCAATCTGTACTATAATTTCGTAAAATGTTGGTGATAAATAACTAACTTTTAGGGAGAAAGTCGTTAATACTAACAACAACATGAAGTGTCTGCAATTACCTTGCATAAGATCTCCTAGATGTAAGATGCCTTAAACTGATATAAATAATTGAAGGTAAATTTGAATTAATAAAAATACACACATAGAATTGCGACACTTTCGATCGATTTCTTATGCTTCTGGGGAACTGTCGTAATTGAGTATCATTCACAAATCAATAATCCAACTGTTTTTTGGATCAATTTAATATTTTCTTAAAACGCAACTTTCAGATCTTTCCATCAAATTAAAGTCAAAACAATTAAAATAGTTGATATAAGTTTGTAATATTGTAAACATCTGTCATTCTCATATCGCTGAGCAGATAGTGATTTGTGTGTATTGTAAACAAAAAGTATTTATAGCAACTCGAATATATGTTATACAAAATGCCTTCCTAAATATAATAAATTGCAAAATGTGAGGTGGTAACTTACCATCACACGGGTCAACAGGCATTGTCCTTTTGAGTGAAATAGTTGTGACTTTGGTAGAATGCATCGGAATTGGTGGTGGTGGCCTACTTGCGTCAAACCTAAAATTAACAGTGAAATGTTGAAAATACAAGGGTCATCCATCTCATCCTATATAGATGATTGACTAGCTAAAGTACCAATGAATATCAAAAAATATTGAATAACCATTAATAGAAAATGTATCTAATATGTCGAGAGGGAATAGCAACAGACATTCCTACATAAGTAAGTAGTTATTGTGTTTGAAAGATACAAAATTATTTGGGTTGTGTCGCAAACTGATTCATTCTTATAAATTGTATAGTGGTAACTTCAGTAGCCAAACTGAATAAATAGCATAACATAATATATACCTGTTAAACACAGGAATGTTTGATTTATCAACCTTTTGAAATCAAATATCTCTCTAATTACCTTTGTGGACAATCTGTCATTATTTTTTAAAAAACAATAGAGTACAATAAATATGATTACTTATTTTATGAAATTGAATGTTAGTTATAAGCTTTTGTAGTCAAGTGAAATGATGTTTTTTGTTTGTATGGTACATAGTGTTACATAATATATAAATAAATATGTGTATTATCTCTGTTACTTGAATTAGAATAAATCTTAACCCATACAAGTCAAATAAAACCTCACAAAACCTGTCTAAGCCGAAATCCTCCATGAATCAAAAACTCTATAACTCAAATTATTCTCCATAAATCAAAAACTCTATAACTCAAATTATTCTCAATAAGTCAAAAACTCTATAACTTGCATTTTTAACTTAATTTTCGACACAATGAAATTTTTTACATTTCTTACCAATAATGTTTATTTTGATATATAATCAAGTTATGTTATTATTGCAAAGTATTGACATGAGTGGTGAATCTTGCATTGCCATTCTTTGCCATGCAAATCTGTATGAAAACTTTGATGTTGGAATGCTAGTAGGTATTTTAAAATGAGTCTTACATTGGCGGTAGTGATGGTGCCTGGCTAGCAGAATAAACAACAGAATTTTGTGTTGCTCGACCTGAAAAGAAAATAATTGAAATAAAAATCTTATAAACCCAAATTACATAAGCACTTACATCATGTTGTGTTTATCACTACAATTTGTGTTTGAACAAAGATGGACTTAATATATGATGATAGAAGGCTTGATTTTATCAACTTGTGTGTGATGTGTTTGGGATTTTTGATTATACACCCTTCTTCATACTTCCTACTTCTGAGGTGTTCAGAAGCTTTGGTATCAATGGTGAAACATTTTCTGTGGGCGTAGTAAGTCAAACTACATGTGGATGTTGTAAACAGGTAATATACAGTGTTTTACACCCTTGTGCAAAACCTGCAAATATTTATACAATACTGGACAATAGTATGTTTTTCATGAGAAGTGCCTAAATATGTTAGAGTATTTTGAGTTTGGTTTGCGGTGATATAATAATGTTTTCAGTTAGTATGTATGTACTAATCAATGCAAAACCCCTAATACCCATGTCGGATTTAGAGTGACATCATTAAGCTGAAGGGTGGTTATAGAAATAGTATATTACCATTGTCTTTGCCACACTATATATAAAATAATGTCACAGAAACCAAAGATGTCTGCATAATTTAATAATACATAATTCAATCATTCAAATGGTGAAGTTAAATAATGCCTAGTTATATTAGGATTTAATGTAAGTTAGTGTAATTATTAGCAAAATTTGGCATTCTTACTAACTGATACCCATTTTACAATGTTATGAGGGTAGACAAAACATGTCACACTCACCTGAAAACACTGGAGCAGTCATGCGTGCCGTGGTTACTGCGGTTGATGGGGGAGGCGGCGGGGGTGGTGGTGGTGGCGGCGGAGGCAATGCAACAGCTGGAAGTGGTGGAGGTGGTGGAGGCGGCGGTGCGATAACGCTCTGCGCCATCATAGGTAGCGGCGGTCGCGACGACTGGTGCGACATGTACTGCTCAGCCATATACATATGCTGTGATACACCCTCAGGTGCCACCGCGCTTGACGGAGCCGAAGCCATTGCGGTGTGACGATCAGCTAATGCACGTGGTATTTGACCAGCAGCCAAAAATAAATTTTCCTCTTCTCTCGTTGCATGTAAATATGTGCAGTCAGCTCTACTGCAACCTGTCCTGTTTTGATAATCGTGGCAAAACTTGATAATACTCTTCATCGAATTCGGGTCTAATTCGTGACGAAACTTGCACTGAGAGCCTTTGGAGCAAATACCCCAAACGAAATCACGGCAAATCTTAATATGTGGTTCTGACGCGTTTTTAAGCCGCGGGTCCGTAGGTGGTGATGCTTGATACGGTACGGGCGGCTGGCGGCCATTTTGATCAATACTTTTACTCATGAACTAGAACAAAATATTATAATATATAATATAGATGAAGCAATAAATTATAATCGGAAAATTCAAAATAAAAACTCACCGATTCGTTTTTGATGTGCTCACATAAATAAAATGGTACCTATGTTCATGCCACTATTTATGCCATCACCACTTCCACGTTGCCCAGCATACTATATTAGATCAACTATACCATGATTAATTAAAATGTTACTCTGTAAATTGTTCTAAAAATTGGCCTTTCTTGACCCCGAAAACTTAAATTTACAGCATCAGCGAAAATGTATCGCATGCGTACGGGACCAAAGAGATTAATAATATGTTCTGCTATAACGCATTAGGTGAGTAATTTGTCTTGTCTATGGTTCCATGAGCGCTGTGTGAGTCTTCTCGCGGGCTTACATCTTTTTTTTTGTTTTTTTTTTTTTTGGTGGGTACGAAGGTTTTAGCCTTCGATGGCTCTTGTGTGTGTGTCACAAACCGTGTTGGAATCTATATAATAAGTTCTATCAGTGACGTAGAATTGTCGTATTTGAACCGAATTCGGCCAAATTTATCATACTCATCAGAATAATGTAGAATATATATATTTTTTATACCTCCTGGTCCGGTCCAATTATCATACAATCTACGTAAAATAAGGTACGGTTACGAACACTGAATTCTACTAAAATACATTGGGTCAATAATTTGTCTTGTCTATGGTGCCATGAGGGCTGAGAAAGCTTTCTCGTGCCTCAGTCAAACTATTTATACTTGTTAAAATAGTACATGTCTCTCATACTCTTGTATGTGTTACAAACCGTGTCTGAATCGATTCCACATCCAATTTTGTACTTTCGATACTTAGAATCCATTAATCGACTGTACATAGAATTTTTACTTTTCGCAAATAAATACTTTGGATATTAAAAATATCTCATCAATAAGGTATTATAGTATAAATTTACTTAGTTGATTATATTATCGACAAGATTGTATATGATCCAAACATTCCGTAAGTGAATTAGTAACAATAATTATAACTTTCTTTTAAAAAATACAGTAAATTTTAAAATGAAACCATATCGCACTAAGAGCAATTAAGTAATTGTATTGCTAATAAATATAACATGATAAACATTCTTTACAACCAAAAATGTTTGGATGGAACTTCTAAGTCAACACAATCAGAAGATACAGCCGTTTATGCCGCAAAATTCCGCAAATTTTTGGCACTCGCAAGGGAATCAAAACCTACAGGGCAACGTCTTAAAGCACAGATAAAGGCAAAATTGCGAAAACCGTAAATTAATTATAATATATTTAATAATTTAAAACTTAGTACCCCATTCCTCATGAATGTGTAAAGGTATTAAATTGAAATTCATAATACCTTTAAGCGGTAACAAACTCAAACTTTTATATCATCACAATCAGAAGAAACAGCAATTTAGGCCATATATATGTAGGTATACTGTATGTAATATCGACCTCAATACTCATGATAGGAATGGAGGGGAATATCAACCGAAGCTATTTTTCTTTTATCGCAAATTAAACACAATCATATATATTTTTTACATTCATATTAAAATATCAATAATCAGTATTTTTAATATAACCATCATGTTCGACGAACCACACACACACACAATTAAACTGCTTAATACGTACCCGGGACTGTTTTATTTGAGATTATTGTCTCGTTATGAATAGACCAATAGTAAAGATGCATTATGAGTTATTTATTATCATTATGGGTTATTATCATTAAGGTTTTTTTTCTGCCATTCGAATAATTTACGGTGGACTGTCAAAAAAAAGAAACATGAAAGCGTCACCATAATATTATGATAAGGTATTCACCTTTAATTGAACTATTTATAAAACCGAGCCCAGTCCTGAACTAAATCAAAGTGATGGTGAGTAAAAAACATTCTTAACCAAATTGATTTAATGTTACTGTGCTGTAAATGATAAAAAAGTAAAGACTGTAATTATAATAAAAATACTGTAATTTCATTCTTCCAATCTGGAAACACTGTTATAGATTGACAGCAGTGACATTCAAATAAATAGTCATTTTTTCTTTTTTCCACATTTTGTGAAAGAGCTGGCATAGTAAAGTCGCTTTTTTAAGCTAAAGTATGGTAAGGAGTGAGTGAGTTGAGTTTGTTTGTAGGACAAATAGTATCGCTGTGGTTCCGTGTAGTACTGTAGCTTAATTAAAAAATATATTTTTTTTTGAAATACATTTCAATACATCATAAAGCAAACATAATGGCACAGTAAGTACTTAAATAAATTATGTCCTTTCCTTAAAGAATATTGGTTGGTTCTTTAACTTTTGTTTTAGTTATAAAAGTTATGGTTATTCAGCAATGTATCTGATTAACCATTTGCCACAAACTTCATTATTTCCCTTTTATAAAAATGTATACCCGTGTATTAAGTATGTACTATTAAAATATATTTCATGGTGTTCCAAGTCGCTAAAAACTATATATCTTTACTTCATACAAAACTAACTTGATAACATAACCTTTAAACTGGATAACCAACTAAGTTTAAATGTTAAAATATTTCTTAAATTGTGCTTTTTCTTGCAAATAGTTATTTTTAATGAATGCTAATTGTGATATTATTAGTAATTTTTAATTAATGTCATTTGTGGTATGAACAGGGCCAATAAATTCTCTGGAGTAAGCATGGCTTTACCATGAGTATCATGTATTATAAGCCCTAAGTCCTGATAATACATTACAAATTTGATTGATGACAGCAATAACACACCTTTAGCTGAAATTATTGAGTGTTGATTGACATATTAGAAGGGCAACTTGATAACAAGGTTATTTGAAGGTGACTTATAGTATGACAATGAATAAATGATATTATGAGGTCTGTACTGAATTATACATTTTGAAGAAGGTCCCCTTACAAAATACCTACTTTCCAATACATGATTCAGCATAACTATCATTACATTACAGCTAAGTTTTAATTAGTATATAATCATAATGAAAATTAAAAAGTAAAATAAATTTAATTTTAGATAAAACGAATTTAAAGAAATTTATAATAATATCATAATATAATAAATAATCTTGAGTAAGATTGTTTAATAGATATAGTTAATATGACAAAATACTCAAGCACTTGAGCAAAAATAAGAGGTTTTAACAATGTGATGTTCACAATGTACTGGCTGTAATTATCAATTTTGAAGTATTTACTAGCTCTCTAAAGTACTGCAAATTGCAATAATATAATAACATTATTTATGTAGGTATAGATATTATTTGAACAAAGTTGGTATATTCAATTTCCACACAATAGCTTTAATAAAAACTAACATTATGATTATGGTAGAAATATATGGTACAGAGAAGAAGAAGAAAGAAAGAGAACTATTAGAAATGTTTAGATGGCAAGTTTGATACCTTATTAGATTAAAAAATGTGATGATTACAAAGTCATAGGGCCCCCCTAATACTATACTGAAGTGATAGAATAGAAAAGAAATTATGAAAATGGGTGTTGAAATCTGAGTGACTCATAGACTGAATTTCAATATTATATATAAACAATTTTAATACTTTTCTACTTGAATATGCCCATATTATGAGCAAGTGAGCTTACACTTAAGTCAATGGCATAAGTAGAACATTTAGAGGTTTTAATATTTGCACATGTACCACCCTAAAAACGGGAGTAGCTACCAGCTTATCTTTCATTTTTGCCCCTGCCCAACAAAATTTAATACAGTGCTTGTCTTATGTAAGCTATGCCATTGCATAAAAACTTTTATTTTTTATTATATTTTAGCAATTATCACATAAATTAATTCATTACTCTAAATTCATACTAGTTATTATATCCATATATATCCACAGCAGTCCAAAAAAGGTCTATGTGGATTTAATTTGTGTTTATTGAACTTTCTGCAACTAGGTATAGACAGAGGTCCAGGAAATTTACCAAATTAAAATTAAAAACTGTATTGTCAAAACACTTACACAAGATTAGGTAGATACATAGTTACAGTTCTAACTACATAATAAGTCCAAAGAAAAATCCATGTGAACTATGTGTCATAGGTAGAAAATAATATATTAGCATTTTACAGTCAGTTTGTTAATAACAGCAATTGATATATTTTATACTAGCTCCCCCTGCCCGTAGTTTCACCCGCATTTATCGATATCATATAGCCTTATAGCCATCTACGAAAAATTCCGCGTCAAATGCTAGCAGTCCCATCCCAATATGTTCAGTAGTTTTGATGTGATTTTGCATCAAAGAAACCCCATTTTCCTTATATACGTATATATATATATATAGATTTTATATTTGTGCTATGTTATTGTTTCAGACCAAAAGCTGACATTGCCCTCATTGGGTTGGCTGTCATGGGCCAGAACTTGATTCTTAACATGGACTCAAAAGGATTTGTGGTCTGTGCATACAACAGAACTGTTGCAAAGGTCATTTACCATAATTTGTCATAAACTGTATATTTAAGTATAGTTATTCTTACATCAAGATTGCCTATTTTAATAAACATAGGTGAATCTTGGACCTGATATTGACTTCTTTATCATAAAAAAAATATTTGGATATTAGTATTATTTTATTTTGTAGTTATTATCATTATTAATAAAAATGGTGTATTATTTTAGGTTGATCAGTTTCTTCAAAATGAAGCCAAAGGAACGAAAATCATTGGTGGCAAGTCTCTAGAAGACATGGTTGCCAAACTCAAGAAGCCTAGGAAAGTGATGCTGTTGGTCAAAGGTTGGTATTGTTAATCTTTATATTTTACTTGTTAATGCCAATTTTATCTCAATAATTGCACTTTATTATTCAATGAGTATTTGGTTAGTGATTATTTTAGTGCCAAGGGCAATGCAGGTCAAGGTATTGACACTAGCTTTCGCCAGTTGCAGTCTTGTGTTTTATTAGCAAATATCAACTTGTGAGTAAAGATATGATTTAATAACTGAGTTTTATGTTAATAGCTGGTTCTGCCGTTGATGAGTTTGTCAAGAAGCTGTTGCCGCTGCTTGAGAAAGGAGACATCATCATTGATGGTGGCAACTCGCAGTACACAGACACAGAACGCTGGTGCAAGGAATTAGAGTCCACTGGCATCCACTACATTGGAATGGGGGTAAGGCATTATTTAAACCAGTAGTTTCCTTCAAAATACTGCAATTGCAATCATACAATGATCTATACTAAGATAAAGTGGATGTTAAAATTTATGAAAAAATCTTTTTTTTTAACAGGTGAGTGGTGGTGAAGATGGTGCTCGCTATGGACCGTCTCTCATGCCCGGTGGTCACCCAGCCGCATGGCCTCATGTCAAGCCTATTTTCCAGGTATTGCGACATTTGTAATTGCGTGGGTTATGTATATTTACATTATTTATGATGCAAGTGAAGACCACGTCTGTAAATTAGAAACGTTTTGAGTATGTTATTATATCATGTAACGAATATTAATTGACAACCTTTGTTTAAATATCTCAAAAGTAATTTACTGCTTTCTTTTGCTGAATCAAAAACTGCCATGGAACAAATATAATAATTTTAATTTGGAATTTGTAACTCCAGGCAATATGCGCCAAGGTTAATAACGAACCTTGCTGTGATTGGGTGGGAGAAGATGGTGCTGGACACTTCGTCAAAATGGTTCACAATGGTATCGAATATGGAGATATGCAGCTCATTTGTGAGGCCTATAATCTTATGAAGGATGTTCTTGGTATGTTAACTATCCTATTTTTATGTTTTATCTTACCAATATTATTATTAACCCATAAACTGGGTCTGTAACTGATTGCACTTGTAATATTGATGATAACAAGTGATGTAATGTTTCGATATAATTGTAAGGTTTGGAACAAGGGGAAATGGCCCAGGTGTTCGACGAATGGAATAAAGGCGACTTGGACTCATTCCTAATAGAGATTACAAGGGATATATTAAAGTACAAAGAATCTGATGGTAAGTGCTAACTATTGAATTATATCTGGGGAAGTACAAATTATTATTTAAATACTATTACATATTTTTTGTACTTTATCTGAAAATAAAGTTTTCTGATCGCATTCCGATTATGTGGACCTAACAGTAGACTGATTAGCTTTTTGTAAGTATTTTTTATTCCATAGATTATTGATGTTGTGTTCAAGGGATTTAATTCATAAAAATAAAATAATAATCATTTATTTGACTCAAAAAATTTGTAAAATTATACATGTTTGCTCTTATTCAGTATACTCGCACATTTGATGCCTAAACTAGTTGCACAAATCAACTATTCTATAGACATAATTTTTTGCTTATTGTGATTAATACATGCTAGGCCTTTTCTACAACAATAATACCATCAGAGTGTTAACTATAACAGATTACTATAAAGAAATATATATTTTCAGGTAAATACCTATTGCCGAAGATTCGGGATACAGCAGGACAGAAGGGTACCGGAAAGTGGACCGGTATCAGTGCCTTAGAATATGGTGTGCCTGTAACGCTAATCGGTGAAGCAGTATTTGCTCGTTGTCTATCTGCATTAAAAGGTAACTAACATTTTTTTGTACCATACCAGCTGTACCCCGCGACCCGCATTCTGGAGGTCTGTAATGCGACAACTGTGCAGTTAAAAATCCTTTGTAATTCTTGCCTTTTCTCTACTATAATACGCATGCATATTAGGTACATAAAAACCTTCCTCTTGAATCACTCTATCTATTGCTGAAAATTACATTAAAATACGTTGCGTAGCTTTAAAACATACAAGTCGATAAAGCGCTGCCTATGGACATTTGCAACACCAATGCGTGCGTCTCATGTGCCTGTAATTGCACCGGCCCCCTTACTTTTCTAACCGAAAACAAGTAATACAAGTACACTACTACTCACGGCGGAAATGGGTATGGTGATAGCACTTCCCCGGTCGGACTCTGCACAAAGAGCTCTACTTGTCTTATAATTAGAATTTATCTTATTCCTTCAGATACACAAAGAATACCGAGAAATACTTACAATTTATGCAAGTACTCCCGCGTTGTTTATTAAAAAACTTCAGAACACCGTATGTCGCTACGGGTTATTGGTCGTTGTTTTAAACCTACACTCAAGGATACGGTTTTAGATGCGCTAACATCTGAGCATAATTGAACGAAACTGTAACTTTGTTTCTGAAAATTATTGGTTACTTATTCACCATCTATCCACCGAAGGTATGCATAGCTTTTACCAGTGGAATTAATCTGCATGGCCAAGAGCCAACTTCGTCACGGGTCATAGATTCGATTCCCAACAAGAAGAAATATTTGTCCAGATGAGTATTTATTAAAAAGAAAGTTGTACATTGTGTAGTATATCAGTTATCAGATTTCTGATGTAATTTTTGATTTAATTTAATATTGCCAGTTTTGTTCGTCCTTGGCTTTTCTTTTATCCACTGATTGTAATCTTGCTTATCGATATATCTTATCTTTCTGTAAGTTTATTCATATCATACTTACAATTATTTTGTTGTTTAATTAACTACTTAGATAAGAATATATACTTTAGAATTTCCAATTATAAAACGTTTATTATCACCTTATTCTATATATTTGTTCTATAATGAGCTGATCTGAAGAATATTATATAAAGGCTTCATATTACTGGAAGGGCTGATCGTAACCTTCTAATCAACAGATGAGCGAGTAAAGGCGAGCAAGGTCCTGCCCGGTTCCTCAACCAAGTTCACCGGTGACAAGAAGGAGTTCCTGGAACATTTGCGCAAGGCGTTGTACGCTAGCAAGCTCATTTCGTACGCCCAAGGGTTCATGCTGCTCCGAGAAGCCGCCAAGGTGTGTTGTCTTCAACAAAATAAAACCTTGTCATACCTTTGACATTAAAAAAAACCAGCCATTTATTATGTTTAGGCCCCACAACGACACTTATGAAGGTAAAAGCAGAAACTGAAGTTACCACCGGTTAAGAAGTTGGTCTCTAATTGAGAAGAACCCGCAAGAAATTTTACAGATTTATTTGACTATTTTATCTATTTATCAAAGTACTATTTACCACACTCTTTGAAATGTGGTCACCACCTTACAATACTAGGGATAAGCAACGTGGTGAACCGCTATTTTCACGCCATCAATAAACGGCTAACTAATTTGGATATATTATTCAAAAGTATATAAATACAAAAGCTTGGATAGTTTTAATCTGAAACACTACTTCCCTCGGCACCGTGTGTAAAATATATATATAATATGAGTTCATAATTACAGGTGAATAAATGGAATTTGAACTACGGCAGTATCGCTCTGATGTGGCGCGGCGGCTGTATCATCCGAAGCGCGTTCCTCGGAAACATCAAGGTAACCTTTCAGCTTCCAGTATTCGCGACTGAGATAACACATGACATTTACTCATACAATGTCAGGAGCTAACCTCGTGCCTATTATCACGTCATTTCGCTATCTGCGTACTTATATAATCCGTATTACGTGATTCATTAATGTTATGTTGTTGTCTCTCGCGTTCGAATCTTTACAACATGTTTTTTTTTCGCAGTCTTCTACTACATTGAGAATCTTGTCACCATAGTCTTAAGATTCAATTTTAGATATTTTTTATCCCTGGCTTTGGTGGCCTTCTATCTGTGCAACATTTTGTACAAACTAAACATTGAAATGTGTGGTAAATCGAGCTGACTTATTAGCCGACTAATACGGACCAGCTGTGTTTTCTAATACATCCTTTGAAGTTGAAGGGGCCTAATTGCTTAGTTAACCATAGAGACAAGAGTATAGAGGCAACAAAACATCGTTGAGCTACTGTCCATTTACTTTATAGAATCGAATCCCAGTGTCCCTGACATGAGTGTGGTACGGTAATGTAATCGGCGACTATGGTAAAGTTATTTATGAAAATTCGTGCAGTGTTTTCTGCGGATAGTAGTAACATTGCAGAAATTCTCACAAGTTATTTAGTATAGTCAAAATCATGGTACTACAATGCCGGCCGGCATGGTAGTTTTATTTTAATTAAGAATTTATCAATCGTTCGGTGGATACTCTAGTAACATTTGGGATGGTCAATATTTGAAAGGCATCTTGTATTAAATAAAAATCAATGTCTCATGTTCATCCGATTGCGATAATACTTTGTCAACTTATTGCTAGCTCTTGCGCGAAGTTTATAGGCATAGTACAGTAGGTGGCGCTCGTGTCGTACCAAAACGCACATGAAAGAGCATTTCTGCTATTCTAAAATATTTTCTTCGTTCTTACAAACAATTGTCAATGGAAATCAAGGTTACAAATATAAATGCTCAATGACCTTTGCCCTCAGGCCAGAAGTACGTACAAACTGGTTTTCTATACATATTTATTTAACAATATTTATTTACCGCTAACATTATTATAATATACCATAAACCTTACCTAAGTTGTAGTTTCTCATAGGGTTTTAGTAATACTATTTGCTACCAATATATTATTATTTATATATTATTACTAGCTATCTCCCGCGGTTTATCGATATCATATATAGCCTATATCCCTATAGCCCCATCCCGATATGTTCAGTAGTTTTAAGGTGATGATGCGGCAAAGGAACCTCATTTGCCTTATATACAACGTGTTAAAAAACACTCAGTAAAAATATTATTAATTATCAAAGCCAACAACCCTAGTAAGCTGTCATGTCAGGGAACCAGATTATTTAACAGAAAGGCTTACGTGCCTATTTTACCTAATTATTGTCTACTTTAATAGTTTTTTCTATTTTTCACTCAAAAAAACTTTATTTTTATTTTTTGGGGTATGTTATACAGCGTTACTAAAATTTCTTAAGGGTTTGTTAAGGGTTCTTAAATATTGTGAAGGGACTCGTTATAAGGCCCCATTTAACCTCCTTTCGGCTAGACGGGTAGTTTTGTAACACTATGTATTAGATTACCATAAATCACAAATCACGACGGAGCCAAACAAGTTTTCACTTCAAAAAGAAGCGATTTTTGATGTATCTATCTCTACACACATTTAATCATTACCCATTCATATTAACACCCGTATGTGCCAACAGGACGCGTATACAAAGAACCCGCAGCTGACCAACTTGTTGCTGGACCCGTACTTCAGCGAGCGTATAAGTGGCTCCCAACAGTCGCTGCGGCAAGTGGCGGCTCAGGCTGCTCTCGTCGGGGTGCCCGCCCCGGCCTTCTCCGCGGCTCTCGCCTTCTACGACGGTTACCGGTCTGAGGTGTTGCCCGCTAATTTGCTACAGGTATTTATATCTTGTTTTATTTTTAAAGTTTCTCAGTTATCTAGGAAAGCTGTACCAGATTACTAAATATAATATAATTGGTTAATATCTAAACATTAACTGTAACTCCAAAATAAGTGTAACAGTTCTACGAAACAATGATATAATATCAACGTTCAAGTGAACTAGCACCTCGTTTATACAAATTTATTCATTCTACCATGTGATAGCCTACAGAGGTGCGTTTGTGTAAATTTACATTGAATTGAAAACTAAATTGTCGGACAATAAGCATTGGTGTACCTTGAAATTAATAGTTAACTCTATTTTCAGGCCCAGAGGGACTACTTCGGCGCGCATACTTACGAGTTGGTCTCAAAGCCAGGTGTATTCGTGCACACCAACTGGACCGGCCACGGTGGAAACGTCTCCGCATCCACTTACAACAACTAAATAGCGTACTAATCGAAGAGAATCCTCGCCAAAGTAATGTTGGCCCTCTCTATTTTATGACCTTTCTATTTAAAATATTTTTTTTTATAGTATATTGATGGATTTTATAAAAGGATACTAGGATTTAAGCTTGTTGGGTTTCTAATGTTATATATAATGTGGTTTCTAAGAAACGACCTTTTGAGTGATCATTGGTAATGGTGGCAATAATGAATTGTTCGTATATTTAATTTATAGGCGAAATTTTATACGTTTGTTATAATAATATGTATTATAAAATCGATATATTCCAGAGCATAGATCAAATACATTTTGATTGTATTTTCATTCCTTGATTGTGATTTATATGGCTGTTTATAAACATTCCTTTTTTTTACTTTTTCACTGCTTTGGTGGCTGGTTACTTTTCAGTAAATCACGTTTAATTAGTCTTATTAATAGCGTTTATTGATGACGATTCCACAAGACAATATTTACGATTATCATGTACAAGTTTGTATTGAGAAAATGAATAGGGTGATTAATATTTTTGATATATCTTTTTAAGAAATAAATGTTATTGCTATTTACCTGCTGTTTAGTGATATTTTTCCTTCTCTCTTACGAGCGAATGTACCTTGTTGATACAGATTCAATACTCTGTTGTCTCTGAGGTGTGATACGTATCTGCTATCTGTTCTATTGAAGACGTGCAGCCGCTTTTATAAGGACTTACTAAATAAGGTATTATTGGAATTTGTCGCTATTGACCCCGATCTTGAACTAAAAAAAAAAATGGTACAATTTATGGATTTTACAGTTAGATACTATTATAATGCATTGTATTTCTTTACTTCATACGTCATTCAACCTTCATATTAAAATTAAATATTTTGACAATATTCATATGTCATACACGAATTCTAATATGTCAGATATATAGAAAGTACCAATGGCTACATGTTGATAACTTAATAATTATTCAATATTATAATAATGAACTTGACGCCTTGAACTTGCAAGATCAAATTACGATGACAAATTTATGTGATCGTTTGTAGGCAACCCTCTATTTGGGTACGTATAAATAATCATAAATTAGGTTAGGAATAAATAAATATCCCCGAACATTCTTTACACACGGCCATCTGACTAAGCAGAGCTTGTGGTACATACTACATAAAATTTGCTTTATTTTAGAAATCATTTCAACAAAATTTACGCCTAGACTTCCCAGTAAGTAATCAGAGATACTTGTGTTGGGAATGACTCGCAAAAATGTAATCTAGATAACTGACATACTCGCAAGTTTTTTCCAATTACCTACATACATACTCATATAGAGACACAGAAACAACAGTTTCACAAATGTTTGTCCTGAATGAGAATCGAAAACACGACTTTTGGCGTGGCAGGGCCTTTAAACACCTAACCAAATATTTTTATTCTATGTCTTTTTTTACAGTGGTACCTGCATACAATTTAATCAAATAACCACAAGGACACTGTTCTGCTTTAAGTAGGCTTTTTCTGGAGACATTCATAGCCACGCCAACAAGCAGCCTAAAAACACCTAAATAACCAAGATAGCTAATAAAGTCAAACCTCTTGACCAGGCCTCATACCAATGTTCAATACGGATTCGATATCCTTCACTAAAAGACCTCGTCGATTCGATCCAAATTCATATTCTGTAAATCTATATTTCTTAACAGATAATTAAATTATAGATAATATATAATAATAATAATGGTATATGGCCTTATTTTAATATCAGCTTTACTAATAATGTGGGCTCCTTGTTTAAGGCAAGGGATTTGGGCTGATGTCGGGCCAGTATTTGGCAAAGATCGTAAGAACCGTATGTTCAAAATTACACCCACAGGAGAATGTTGTGGCAATAAATGTGGATAATGTACAACAAATTATATGAATTGTTTTCGAAAATGTACAGTGTAACGTGTAATCTGTAAACTTTTGTAAGAATATTAAAAAGTACTGTACTGAGAAAGGTCTTTTTGTATTATTTTTTAAAGGGTTTTATGGTGAATTGCAGAATCGAAATAGCGGCGAAAGCCCTGAAGCCCTTTTCATTGATTGCTTGATGGTCGGCAATCCTAGCTATATGTGGTGATTGACATTACGCATATTGATATATGCCCCGCAATATGTCTTAAGTTTTTGTATCATTCATTAATTAGTCTTGATTGGAAAATGAATGAGACATGTGTTTTGGGTTCGTAAACCGTTCCACTTCTTAAACGGCTTCCTTCAGGGGAAGGAGTTGGGGTTACAATAAAGCGGCAGGCTAACGGCAAGGTATTCAGTGGGATAGTTCGAAGTCCTAGATAGTGCGATTCCAACAAGCGTTCCTTCTCTACGCATTTCTTTACGATATGCTGTAGAGCAATTGCTTTTTAACATTTGCTCGTGACTAGTAAGGTAGGGGTTATACTATTCTCCCCCTAGGACCGTGAAGCAATTCCATAAGGCGTTTTTCGCGTTTAGATTACCTGCCGCGATGACAGAGTGACCATGGTCACATAAGGATTCTACGCTGCTTCTGAGGAACGTCCTGGGATTGTCAGCCGTCGAGGTTGCCAACAGGAAAGGTGAGACCAGCACTATGGATTCGTCCAATGAGGGACTTTTTGCAATTTCCTCCTAATGTTGAGACTGCATCTTTAAGATCACTCTGAAATAGCTTTAGGAATGGGTTCTACATTGCACTAGTAAAATGTCAAGCCAAAATGTGGCGATCTCATCGTGATGACATCTAATGCCATTGGCACTGAAATAACCTAAGTAGTTTGAGGGATCGGAATTGTTCCGAAATACTATGTATGTAACTAGTTCCAGGCCAAAAAGGAGTAGTACTTATCTACACTAATATTATAAAGAGGAAAGATTTGTATTTTTGTATGTAACGAATAAACTCAAAAAGTACTGGACCGATTTTAATAATTCTTTTTTCATTAGAAAGCTACATTATCACTGAGTAACATAGGCTATTTTTTATCCAGGGAAAATGTAAATCCCTCAGGAACGCGGGTGAAACCGCGGGGGACAACTAGTATGTAATATTTCAGTTATCTGGTGATCAGGTGATCTGGTTATCGTATGTACGGAATGTCTCAGGATATTTATTATTGGAACGAAGTCCCTTCTCGCGCGTTGCGAAAGGGGGCTAGACGGAAAAAAATAAGACCAAAAATTGTAACGACACTTTTTGCTATTTATTATTGCCAAGACTTATACTAACTATAACACTTCACACTATTTTCAATAAGTTTCTTTTTACGAATTAACGAACTGACGGATTGACGGACTGACGGACTGACGGACTGACGGACTGACGGACTGACGGACTGACGGACTGACGGACTGACGGACTGACGGACTAACGGACTGACGTACTGATGGATTGACGGACTGACGGACTGTTGGACTACCAGACTGCCGGACTGATGGACTAATCGACAGAGGGCAAGGACGAAGATGTTAGGGTAAATTAATTTGCCACGTGACTACGGACCGAAAATATTTGTTTCTTTTGTTAGTACTAAGGTAGCAAACAAGTTGACAGCCCGTCTGATGGTAAACGGTCACCGCAGCCATGTTTTATTTAAATAATCACAAAAATGATACTTTCTCTTATTATTTATAATAAGATCTTCGTTCCTATCTGGTGTCCCACGACACAATTTTTTTTATTATTTATTTTGGGTCTGGGTGTAAATATTCATTTATGTGTATGTATTTAGATAAAAAAGAAGTAGTATATCAGTCATCTGTTTTCCATAGTACAAGATCTGGCTTGTTTGAAATAGCTTTAGGAATGGGTTCTACATTGCACTAGTAAAATGTCAAACCAAAATGTGGCGATCTCATCGTGATGACATCTAATGCCATTGGCACTGAAATAACCTAAGTAGTTTGAGGGATCGGAATTGTTCCGAAATACTATGTATGTAACTAGTTCCAGACCAAAAAGGAGTAGTACTTATCTACACTAATATTATAAAGAGGAAAGATTTGTATTTTTGTATGTAACGAATAAACTCAAAAAGTACTGGACCGATTTTAATAATTCTTTTTTCATTAGAAAGCTACATTATCACTGAGTAACATAGGCTATTTTTTATCCAGGGAAAATGTAAATCCCTCAGGAACGCGGGTGAAACCGCGGGGGACAGCTAGTATGTAATATTTCAGTTATCTGGTGATCAGGTGATCTGGTTATCGTATGTACGGAATGTCTCAGGATATTTATTATTGGAACGAAGTCCCTCCTCGCGCGTTGCGAAAGGGGGCTAGACGGAAAAAAATAAGACCAAAAATTGTAACGACACTTTTTGCTATTTATTATTGCCAAGACTTATACTAACTATAACACTTCACACTATTTTCAATAAGTTTCTTTTTACGAATTAACGAACTGACGGACTGACGGACTGACGGACTGACGGACTGACGGACTGACGGACTGACGGACTGACGGACTGACGACTGACGGACTAACGGACTGACGTACTGATGGATTGACGGACTGACGGACTGTCGGACTACCGGACTGCCGGACTGATGGACTAATCGACAGAGGGCAAGGACGAAGATGTTAGGGTAAATTAATTTGCCACGTGACTACGGACCGAAAATATTTGTTTCTTTTGTTAGTACTAAGGTAGCAAACAAGTTGACAGCCCGTCTGATGGTAAACGGTCACCGCAGCCATGTTTTATTTAAATAATCACAAAAATGATACTTTCTCTTATTATTTATAATAAGATCTTCGTTCCTATCTGGTGTCCCACGACACAATTTTTTTTATTATTTATTTTGGGTCTGGGTGTAAATATTCATTTATGTGTATGTATTTAGATAAAAAAGAAGTAGTATATCAGTCATCTGTTTTCCATAGTACAAGATCTGGCTTGTTTGGGTTCAGATGGCCGTGTGAAAGAATGTCTCAGGATATTTATTATTAATTATTAATTTTGGGTCTGGGTGTAAATATTCATTTATGTGTATGTATTTAGATAAAAAGGAGGAGTATATCCGTTATCAGGTTTCCATAGTACAAGCTCGGCTTAGTTTAGATACAGATGGCCGTGTGTAAAGAATGTCCCAGGATATGTAATAATTCTGTTTAAAATTTATTAAACTACGGAGATAAACTTCACACACTAAAGGACGAGGAGGACAAGTTAAAATTAGAATAAAACGAAAGTAGGTACTACATATAACATTTATTAAGTCATTAAAGTTAAATAAGTAGACAAAGGTTCTTTGATTTAAAGTTCAACAAAATAGCTTATACATAAGATACCTAATAATATAGTTATTAAAACATACAAACATATAAAAAAACACTAGTTGTTTTTTAAATTCACATAAAATTTACAGTAGAAACTTAAGTCCTAAATAGGGCAAGTTAATTTTCATTTCATGTAAGAATTAGTAATTGTACCTACTTAGATCGAATTTCGTAGAAATGTACGAACCAATTCTCAGTTCCAGGTCAGATCTAGCGAAATTGGAAATAGCCATGTTCTGCAAATTAGTTTGCTCTGAATTAAAAGATAATAACATTGTATAAACATAATCAACCGATCGACAAATCAAAATGCCAGGATAGACTTCTTAATTCTATATACATTAGGTACCTAAGTAGGCATTTATGTCAATAAATTAGACTGGAATAATAAACTCATTTAAGGCGTTATAGAGGCTTAATTCACAGTCAGGACCAGTCGCGGACTCGCGGTCGGTCCAACCAAAGAGCCTTTGGAAATGTTCAACATAAAGGTGATGTTCAACATATGAGTGATGGTGAGTTTTATAGGCAAGGTGACCATGGTTTATAATTGTTACGAATTGTCTTAATAATATCAGGTACATAAGGACTGGCTTAACGGTATAGTTATTTGGTACCAATTCGTTCGTAGCTGACACTACGGTTACATCCTTGAACAAATTCAAAAGCAACATCAATTAAGACAGAATGTTATAATTGCGCACTGGTCAACTTAGTAATTTATTTAGTTGACAGACAATGTGTTTTTGTATTGACAAACAGTTATAGTCACCTTGACATCAGTTGGTTAAACCCACCCTTAGGTAGCGCAGTAAAAGTATTCAAACATACAGAATCTAATATACCAATTTAGTATCAACAAGTTTGAAATCCTACTCAAAAGACAAATATATGTAATGTTAAAATTCGTAATTATTAATTTGAAATACTACTTCGCTATTCTACGATCTACCCACAACATATATAATATTAAACTTTAAAGGATTGTACGCAAGACAACTGCCAAGATACCGTTTGATAAACACTTCTTAGATGTTATGTTACAATAAGCAGAGAACCCCCTAGCTGATTATCTTTTTCCCTGGAACTGTAATAGGGCCGAGGTTTTCTAATTGTAACGTATTAGAATGTTAAGTTCCTCTCACGAAATCAAAGCAGTTAATCGTGCTTACAATCATAAAGTTAGTAGTATATTGAATTTATTCGGTAAATTTCATATATATTTCTGAATATAATCAAAAGTAAGAATGTATGTATGAAGATCAATTGAGTAAGAAACAGTAAACATCTACGCCCACAACACTAACAGCAAATATCTGAATTACAAGATTAAACATTTAAAGAATTTGAAAACTGTTGAAACGGGAAGGCAAGGACGGCACTAACGGCTGTGCCAAAAACGTATTGAAACCTTGCGACTATCAGGTCCGCTGGACGCATCTATCAATCCAATGCTGCAGGCGCAGTATCATGTCAAAGCCATACCAAATTGCCGTTAGTGCCGCTAGCCTTGCCATCAAATGCTAGAACTTTTTTTTTTCACTAAAAGGTCTATTGCATATTGAAACAAACTATAAATAATGACGCTATTGGTTGGTATTTAGCGACGGTCGTAATGTCTCAATTAATGTTTCGTGACGAAACGTAATAAGCCCATCGGCAACATTAGTATTTAAAATATTAAACACATCATTATACAAGGCCATCATCACTCGTTTACAATCATTACGTTATCTTCATTATGTACCTGATTTAATACCCACATGCAATTAAATTTCTATCATACAGATTACATCGTCTTCAATATTTGATATGGTACAGTCCAGTTAATAAAGCTAATACTAAATGTTATAATACTGATGAGCTTATTTATGCAAAGCAATACTGCTTTGTTCCTTGTCCAGTTATTTTTGCACAGATGATTATTATCATCATGTTGCATGTCAAGTCCGTGATTTAAGCATACTTATATGCCTACATCCTATATGTATTCCACTATAATATACTATATGCATGTGGGACCTATTTACAATGATTGATTACCTTATCTTAGCTACTAATTTATCCCCAAAATTCTGTTAATTAGGCTTAATAAAAAAAAACAAATAAAAAATAAACCCGACTGCTTAAAAAATCGACACATAAGAAACAAATAAGATTGCGGTAGTCAAATAAATATTGTTTACAAACTTATTGCTAATATTTACAATTCATCATACGGTCGGGTAAAATTATAAACAATGAACTAAGTGAACATGGAATAAACGATTACATTTAAATATAATTTTAATTTCCATTTTCTGGACTTATTCATTAATCTATAATTTTATTCTTAATCTAAGCATATCATTGAAATAGCTTACATAACATCTTACAATTTTATATATCACTTATAACAATCTACCACTTTAATTTTATTGAATGTTTATCGGCAACTTAATGCACATATTGTTCTTGTATTTCTAAATTTTACTTAATTTTATTAACACTTCGCGTGTGAGGGTAACATCGGCTACCTCACAGTCACTGTGGTGTGCACTCCGAGTATCTTCATTTTTTTTATATCTTATATTTAGGAGATAAAACATTAATGAGTACTCAATATAGAAATACACAGAAGTGCTGAAATGTCTACTAAATAACTTGTATGCTCTAGTTATTTACATATTTTGTGCGTTTTCCAGTAGCTTTATATACATTTTTATTAATAAATAATTAACACTATTTAGCTTATATTTTAAGTTATAAATTAACGGGTTGGAAACTTGATATAGGTCAGTCATTTTGTCAGTGGTCTATTGCCAGATGAGGTGCGAAAATCAGCGCACGATGGTGAGGAGAGATTGTGATGTTCGTTAAGGTAAATTGGGACCATCAAATACGTGGTGTTAGCGTTAGATGATGCCCGGCTGGGGTCATCCAGCGTTACGTTGTCATTGCTGGATTATTTCAGATTTTTTATCTTCCTACAGGTCAACATTTTCACGGCCTCCACTTAAAATATTATGTACAGGTTTTCCTTAGGTTTCCGGTCGATATTCATTCAGGAGGTCAAAGCCTTTAAATATTTCAACTACCAATCAGAATGATGCTGAGCCGGGGTCAAATTATTACCAGGCTGGCCCTACATGAATGAATACAGATATAGCAATGTAAGGAAAATCCGTACTATTTTAACTGGAGGTCGTTCAAATTACTCTTCTATAAGACTTTTTTCTGTTGTTTGAAAATAGGAACTTCCAGCCCCGTACTCCCCTCCTGATGATGATGAGATTATGACCGTGGCTCTAAATAGTCAGTATAATCTAAATTTCTAACCTGTTAAGCCTAACCTTCTAAGTATTTATTAGTAATAAGAAATGCTAATGAAGATGAAGATAAAATATCCCGACTGCTTCATACGGCTAATAAGTTGGAATCAACATGGATAAGCCACGGCGATTCGTGTTTGAAATTTGATAGAAATTGTTTGCAAATTAATGTGAACACACAGTCACACGATGTAATGAAATGAATAGATACCTCATACCATTTTGACTATCCAATACATACTTAATATCTCTCATAGATAATAATCTATTTACATTTGAGTAAGAAATACCAAATATGGTTCAAAACGCTAATCTTTCAGTTCTTTTCAGTGACTATACTTCTAATTCCCCAATCAATATAATGCATCAAGGCGCGGCATAGCTACATTGTTATCAAAATTTTTAGTTTAAAAAGATATTAATAAAAAAAAAACCTTTAGACTAGATAGATAAACTACGAGTACTAAATTATTATCTGAAAGGCCATAAAGTTAATTCAGTACTTTTTGTTAAACAAAAAAATAGCAAAGTTTAAAAAAAATGTGTAAATATTAATAAAAATATTAGATAATTTTGGAAGAGTACATACGTTAATGCATAATAACAATTTCTTCTAATTAATAAAGGTATATATTTCAAAAATCCGAAATGTATGTTTGATACGCGATACCGTGATTTTTAATCATGGTGATAGCTGTTTTGCAGCCCCTGATGTATTATTTACCACTTAACCACCTTATTCAGGCTTGGAAGGTTTCAAAGTCGGGAGTAAACTCGCACAGGGTAAGTGATAAGCGCCCTCAATAAGAGCCATGAATTATGTCAGACATCTTCATTCATTTTGGACCCTCGTTAACCTATTATCGTAGGTTTCAAGTCTATCTATACTTTATCACAAGCCACACTTTCCATAATTATGACATAATAAATGGTTTTACCCTTATTATGATAGCAATAGAGAAATGGTTTTTCAAATGAAAGTTAACATAACCTAATCAATAATCCTTATTAAGTCTCTCTCACTTATAAATATTTAAAAATAACCCTGACAGATAACCAAAATCTCATTGTATCCGAAGTAAGTTTATCTATAATTATTTAACATTAAGTAAATAGTTTATATTAGGTACTAGGTACTTACATACACATTCAAAATCTAAAATTTCGTCTATTTACCACAATATCACTTATTCTTCGGCGACTTCAAAGAGTACATTCTCAGTTCGTCGGAATTGTTTCTTTCTCCACTTTTTTTGTTCGCACTGCCTTACACGATATACAATAGAAAAAGTTGGTTTTAGTAGTTTCTCAGTTCACTTTAATTGTTTTATTCTCAAACTTTTTTTAATCGCACTGGCTTAAACATTATCCAATCAGAATTCAGGTCGTCGGAAATGTTTTTTTTATCGCAATTTTTAACCAAAGATAGCTTTACCAACACCAGCAGCAGAGTTTGGTGCAGCTATCTTTGGCCGAATCTCATATGCGCGGCCAGCACGCGAATCGCCGATCTGGGGTCTCGGTGGTAGAATCAGTCTCGAGAGACGACGGTTCATCGCTGTTAAATCAGATAACACACACATTATTAATATATTTAGTCTAAAGCCAAGATTCAACAGTGACTATAAAATAAATAAATAAATATTGATCGCATTTTTCACCCGTGGTATCACTCCCACGGACTTTTTAAAGAACTGTCCTGAGTCAAAACAATGGCATAGAACCGACAAACAAATATAATAGAGTAGCTTTCGCCTCGCGGTCCCGCCTGCGTTCCCGATGAATTTTATGTTGTACATTTATAGATATATGCTATGCTAAATGGAAACAAACCTATGCACAAACTTACTGAATACGAAAACCTTCCTCGTTTGCAATATTAGTAAAGTTAAGTTAAGATTTAGATATAAATTAATTTAAATGTTTTATTTCATAATTCTCTCAAATTAGTGTCCGGTCGTAAGTTTTACTTTTAGAATTATAGTGTAGGCGTCCTTTATCCGCGAACTATGAAGATATAAATAACAAATACGCTCTAGATAACCCAGGTCAATTGATTTATCTCATTGCTATCTCGTCACGAAATCAGTGAACGACTTCTTTTTTTAAAGTATGTATCAATAAAAATGATAATATGTTCATTTATTGGTCTTGGCTTGTGTAAAACGTTAATGTTCATTTATAAAATTTAGAACTTGTGACTGTAAGTCGTTGGTAGTTAAAAATCTTTTAAATGAAGGTATATGTGGCATGCTAAGTGGTCGTGCCTTTCGGGCTTTTTGTTTAAGCCACTCGAAATTACATTAATATGATAAGATCATGGTCAAACTTCCACGTGAATTGATGCTGTGATCTTTAGATCAATTAAAGCAGCATACGTCATACAGAAACTATAAAATACTAACTACAAGAATTTAATATTATTATTCAGGCTGGATAATTGCATATTCACTGCAATAGCGTCAGACACCCGCTCAGGCTTATATTGTAACAGCGCGTGAAGGCAACTAACAGCTACGTAATAAGTAAATGAAAATCATTGCTGTTTCGTCTAACCAATAAGTAAATATATGCCGATGTAGCGCACGATGTTTATGCTACTCCGAACTTATGGCCTCCACCTTGGATGGTGATGATGCCCGGAGATGCTAAGCACTGCAGATCGTTTTGGCTGTAAACTGTCTTCTAAATGTTTGTTTTCTTTACTTAAGTCCGTTACTTTGTGATTCGTAATAAAATGTTAAACTAAAGATTTTAGGGTGACTACTGCTAAAGTTACAAATAGTTGTAGGAAAACTAGTTTTAGTCTATGCCATGAATGGAGATTCTGTATACCTTCTTCTCTAACAAAAATTTAAAAACAAAAATATGTTGTGAGTGCGAGATCTGTTACACCACCGGTTTGCTCGACCGTACATTAAATACAAGTTTACTTTAGCCTTATACTCATGGCTTTGTGTGCTAATAGTGAAGAGACAGCAAATATGTTTTCTATAATAAGTCAATGAACACAATAACTGCTTACTGGACGAAATTATTGTACCACCAAACAACTAGCAACGACACATTTGTGTTAGGCCCCCACTGAACTTCTACCTATTAGATACTTAAGTGAAATAAAATAAAAACACAAAGTTTATGCAAAATTGCTAAATTTCTAGAAAATGTTAAGATCCGTTTTCTGTAAAAGTTCAAAACCAAAAAGTAGATCGTTTAAAACGCTGAAATCCTGTAACTTAATTCTTGTTTCCCAATTTTTGCGCAACGATTAAAACGCCCAGATTTAATAAACTAACACGATTTTTTCTGTATCATTTCTGAAAATGATTTTTACTGCCTTATTGTTGTTTAGTATCAAATTTCAAATTAATTCATAATTCTTAAAAAACATGGGTTCTTAAAACCTATCAATTTAAGTTTAATGTTATTGTATAGTTAATGGATAAGACACGACAATACGACCAAAATCAAGATATTCTATTTCACGAAGTCCGATAGTGAGGTTGGGTGTTAGATTTATATTTTAATATTTAACACAGGTTGGTACATGATATTTAACAATTATTTGCTATGATTAGGTACACACAAATGGCATATGTGAATTCACTACAACTAATAGCACTTCGTGAGATATTATATACACATTAAATAGAATATTTACTTACATGTGGCTGCGGGCCTCAGATTGTACATCCAGTTCGATGGCACGGGTTGGGGTCGGCTCAGTCTGTATCTGTAAAATTATGATCTAATTAGTGATTCAAATTGTACACTTGCGAGTCAATAAATCGCACGGCGCTCGTTTCTCATACAAAGGTCTACTTTAGCAACGAAATATTACCACTTCTCCTCTCGGTTGAGTTGTCAAAGGGTCCGCTCCTAGCGGCACTTGCGACAGGCTGTGCACGTGCCCCATTTTCGATAGACCTCGCTGCTTGGTGCACGATACTGCCGCACCGCGTCGTATAGAAGCCCTGGAATTGTTATTTAGTTTTACCTAACAGTAGTGTACTGTAGTCTACTGGAGCGAAGAGTGAGATTAGATGCCGTCGCTGTATCTCCCAAGCCATAGGGAGAAAATAGTAAGAATGACTTTTACTGTTCAACTGATGCCAGCTATGTTACCTTGTAGGTTTTGTTGGAGGATGGCTAATGCCGCGTTGAGCTGTAGTCAAAAGTTGACGATGGGAAGCTGAAGATTGATCACGTGCCACCTCGCGATCGTTCTTCTTATGCTTATCCGATCTAGTGTGAGAGTATACATATCACTATATCAAATAAAACAATGTTATTATTTATTATCTATTATGTGGCAATAGTCGCCGAGTAAAATGACTGTGACATAAGACAGAGACGTAAGGACAGGAGAAAATTAGCAGGGTTCCGTTTCGTGATAGTTGAATTAGCCAATGAGCTCATATGAATAAGGGAAGGATCACCGATCATAAATATAGACAGCCTTTGGCTACCTCAGCACTATCTCAGCGAGACTGGTCAAACGCAAGCTTACAAAAACCCTTCGAGCGTCTCAAATTCTGATCCGTAACCTTTTTGTGAGACGAAAAATAAATGAATGATAAACACGATCAATGCTATTCCAAAGTGATCGATAAATAATTAATATGTTTCCCTGTAATTCAAAAGTTTTACTTTTATCGTGTGTCTTCACTACATAGTATAAAACAAAGTCGTTTTCTCTGTCCCTATATCCCTATTTATGCTTAAATCTTTAAAACTACACAATGGATTTTGATGCGTTTTTTTTAAATAGATAGAATGATTGAAGAGGAAGGTTTTTATGTATAATACATGTGACATCCCACGGGAACGCGGGTAAAACCGCGGGGGACAGCTAGTAATTTATAAAATATAAAATCTCGTAAATACCTTTTTGAAGGTCGAGGCTTGGTGGGCTCAAGGGCAAGGTTTGGCAAACTGTGCATTAGCGCAACGACGCCGCTCTGGGGCTGCGTCAACATCTTATTGTGGCTGGGGCATACGCTCAAGTTGCACGGTGATGGAGGCCGGTATTCGGGAACGGGTGGAGGTTGCTGCAGTGTTACAACTGGCTGCAATTTATTTCTTCTAACATAATTTGGATACGAGAATATTCAATGCTTATGGTAGTAGCTTCAGTAACTTTAAATTTGACCTTCATAAGTGCCTTCTGAGGGCCTAAACTGAATAAATGGTTTTGAATTTTGAATTTATGGATTATAATCATAAAAGAACACATATGTAATGGACAATTCTTATTTTAAAATAATAATTATTATATTTTTAACTTAAAATGTATTTATGAATTATTTACATATGTACTACTCCATCGTACATTTATCTAATCACTACATCACGGGAAGAATTAGATTAGGTCGCTGCCCATGGTCTGTTAGTCTAGAATGCTGACGACATTTAAAATATTAAGGTATCCATTGTGTTATTACAAAAGCGATTTAACGTTAAAAATGAACATACCTTATTCCCTAGAGGGGATAGCTCGTTGACGTCTTCAGATTCCGTGTACTGCACGGTTAGCTTGCCCGGAACTAAAAAATTGAAAATAATCATACAATATTTATTAAAATAATCAAATAAAAAATTAATAAAAATAATGTGACCTATAATGTTTTTACAACATAATAAAAGATGGCTGTAACAATAATGGCAAATATTAGCAACATCGAGTTCCCGGATATTTAATTTTTTTACGAAAATATTTGATAGTCCGAGTGGGTTTTTTGAGAAAACAATACAGGAAAGAAATTAAATTGGTGTAGAAGATAAAGTGCTTTTATTTGTGGGTTTTGTATAGTCGATTTAGGCCAGAACGGCGTCTGTCAGGACAGCTAGTTTTATTTATATTTCTTGTTCTAGCTTTCTTTTCTATTAGCTAGTAATTATTCCTTACCTTCATCCGGTTTCTGTGGTGGTAAATAATGTTCTACAGAAGATGAGGGTTTGCAGATCCCGCTGGATCCAGGCTGCTGTTCATCAGCGCTAAGAGGAACATAATTAATTAGCAATTCAAGGAAATGATTTTATTGGAGATTTTTTATTTACACAAGTGATGAGCACTGACATTCCTCATATACTAAAATTGAACTTTTTGAAAAGTGATCAACATTAAAAAAATTGGTACGGTAGGCATTTAAATAATCTAAAACTAACTAATACGCACGAAAAAGAAAAAAAATATTGCATTATTAGACTATTTAAAAGTCAATCAAATTATTACGATAATATAAAGTAGGTACAATTATTGTTATTTTTGGAGTCGGTTTCAGCCAACGTAGGCTTGTAACTACATACATAGAGTTATAGGTGAGATGTGCTTGTGTCGCACGCGCGACTTTACCAGGCGAGAGGCGAGAGCGGGGCCGCGGCGGGAGGGGAGCTGTTAAATGTGTTTAATTATTAAAGTATTCTCGTATTATTATTGCTAGGTATATTGTAGTGTTTCCTTGGCTGACACCGCCTCCAAAAATAACAATAATTGTAACTACTTTATATTATCGTAATAATTTGATTGACTTTTAACTAGTCTAATAATGCAATTATTTTTTTCTTTTTAGTGTGTATTCGTTTGTTTTGGATTTGTTTCTTTTTGTGAAGTCGGTTTTTCTTTTAAATTTTAGTTTATTTTTTGATTTTTAGTGAATCTGAAGTACACTAACATTTTTTTCTGAATATGGGTAGACCTACTAAACGTGATAACTTAAGGTGTATTATGTATGCCTACACGTTTAAGGATTATCCTCAATTTTCTCAGGATTCCATCATCAGGTCTTGTTGTAATGATCAAGGGACCATCTGTGAAGTCTACCCTTTTATAAATCGAAATCGGTTGGCGTGATATTGAGTTACCCGTTCATTTGTCGCACACATACTTAATGCAAATTTTAGACTTATATGGTTTTCTCATGGATGCAATTGTCAGAACTGGACCAAATGACCATGAAATGGGACAATTTGGGAAGCACCAGCTTTCAAAGAAAAAAAGAATCATTAAAATCGCTTCGCCCAGTCGAAAGTTATGAGGTTACAAACATAAAAAAAAAATACAGACGAATTGAGAACCTCCTCCTTTTTTGAAGTCGGTTAAAAAGAATATATTGCCTGTGAAGAAATATATCTATTTGGTCGTGCTTTTTAATTGGTAGCTGGTTCATGTAAAATGTTGACTTCTAAATTACCCTAATGTTATTTATGACTGGTAACAAAAAAGTCATATTGTTGCTTTTTAAATGAATATTGTAATATAGAAGCTTAGCTTAATTAAATGTTAGTTGAGTGTAAGTTAATGAAATAATCCTTACCTGGTTGATTTCCGAGATATCGGGGGTCTAGGTAAAGGCCTGTTTTCATTAGCTTTGAGCTGAGCTTCTAAACGCCGCGCCCGGAAAATTTTAGGGCACAATGCGGTCTGATGTCCTGTTAAATATTATAGATGTCGGTAACTAATCGATAGCGCTAATAATAAATAAGTATAATAAATAATAAAATTACTCCTTTATCGACATCATAAAACAACAAAATAAAAAAAAAATAAAAAACATAAAACAATTTAAAACAATTAAATTAGACTTACTATCAAAAGGGTACTTTTCGATGGGAAGTTCTATGACGGGCTTAGGCTTATTGTGCATCATTGTTGCCACTCGTTCTCGGGCTTGGCGTTCAATGCCATAACCCTCCATACTTATTTTGCCCTGAGACGTAAACAAAACGTATTTTAGTACATTATATCTGGCTTTATTTTTACATTGGGTTTAATTGACGGCCTCAGACATTTTATTACCAGTTTTATATCATTATCAGTGGTATCAAAATCAGCAGCAGTAAATTATTCATCAGAGTGAAAAATAAAAAGTAAAACAAAAGTGTTATCAGTTTCCCGTGGATTTGGAACTGCCTTTAACACAAATAAAAAAAAAACACTTACTGTTCGCAGTGCTTCGTCTGACGCGTATTCTAAGTCCGACATTTTCAGATCAGGGATATTGCCGAACCAGATGGCATAGTCATACGACAATTTGGCTTCTCTATATTTCTGTTCCCATACCTGAAACAAAAATAAGATATTTAATGAAGTGAAATTATGCATTTTGTAGGTTAAAACAGTTGCTTCTGTGAAATTATAAAATGGATTAAAAAAAAACATATTTTGTCACCTTCATCTCTATCGCATTGGGGGTCTCCTTAGTCGGTGGGCTAATATTGAAGCATTGGTATGCTGCGGAAAATTCATCCAATACTACATATGAAATTGAAACTAATTCATCGTTCTTTCCATGTTTATAATACGGCCTCAAGTTCTTCAGTAAATACTTGGGCCTAAAACAGGAATTATTCTATATAGCGGATTTCTGAAAATCTTAAGTTATATATCGCAGAGCTATGTTTTGATTGATAGATGTGTACCTATTCACGAGGTGCTACGGCAATACAACACATTAAAAATGAGATAGGAAATCGTATAATTCAGCGTTAACAGCTTCAATTATGATGAAATTGCCATCATAAAATATAATATTAAGGAAATAAAGATATCGCATAGATCTGTTTTATTATTTAATTGCATTACAGTAACTAAAATATTAAACATAATAATTATTATAAAATACATATTGTTTATATAAATTTTAAATCAGAATAAACATGTTCAGTATTATATAAATGTTTGATTTTAGTATTTTATTGTATTTTTTTCTGAAATTACTTGACTGAAATAACAAAAGATAACTTTACCGTATCATCTTGAAAGCTTTCACGCTTCCTTTGCCCAATTTCTTGGAGATTAGTATCATATCCGTGAGTAGGAAGATCTTCACATCACCCTGTCAAAAGAAGAAAAGCTATAAAGGATAGCTTGCAGAATGACTTCTCCAACGCATGTATTATGAAATTGTATTTCACAAATCTTTCTTATTCTATTATCATTCATTTTAACGTCATGCGATTAGAATGCGCTTTAAGCAGCCTCGCGAAGTATGAGCTTCATAGCATAAGTGTTTCTATAATTACTACAAAGCATTCGCAAAGTTTAAAGCACATTGGCAGAGCACATATAACAATCGCATTTGAAAAAATAGCACTGTAGTAACGCATGGATGCATCCGAAACCCTAAAACCGCTAGCAAATTTTATTTGTTCTTGCCTCCTTCGTACTGTCCTTGTAGCGAGCATCAGCTTGATATACCAGTGTCCTTTGGAATTGCGGGGGACAGTCGAGCATCTCAGTTTTCAGATCTAGGGTGGAGTGAATTCTAAATATTCTATCCATTTCTTCGTCTTTGAATTCCTGTAAAAAATGTAATTCAATCAAAACAAGTATAATGTCATAATACAACCTATCTATAGTTCACACAGAACATCAAAGTGTTTTCAATAAAATAAGAAAACCCCTACGGAATATATGGAACTAACGAAATGTCCGTTAAAGTAAATTAGACGCAAATTCCGAAGGTATTACTGCAGCTGTTTAGTAGTTACCTGTTACCACAGGTAAATACTTAACGACAACAGGATTGTAAGTCATGTTCATTATAAAACAGATAATAATAAATTGATTGGTACTTACTAATTCAAACCTATCTATGGTTTTCACAATATTGTCCATTTCGTCGTCTTCTTCGTCTTGCCGAATGGAGCGATTCACTTCGACTACATATTTTTTGTTATTAGCCTCCTGTAAATTTAACATTCATTGCCAATATATATATTTATATTAGAGTACATTTTTACATTCAGGGACGTAAAATTTAAACTGAATTAATATTACTTTCTAATGGTATTTCAGTTTTATGTAATTTGTTACGGTTTCCTTATTCAGTTGGATAATTTTTCACGTGATTAACACTAATCATACCAACACTCACTAGGTACCTATTTCTACCATAGCGGGTCAAATTTGACTTTATGTTTCCTGCTTGCATGTATGAAATATGGTTGTTAGGAAGGGAAATAAATAGTATAACTGTATATTAATTAGTAAGAAGAAGTCGTGAAGTGAAATGTGTAAAAGCAATAAGATGATACGTGCATTTTCAATGCAAAGTTCAAAATGGGTCATTTGACCCGTAGCAACTGCCGAAAAATAAATTTACATGGCTTGCGCAGGCTGAACCTTACGATTAAAATATAAGTGAATTGTAGTTTCTAAAATCCTAAGGAAAACTCTGTAACGGCATTTTTTGACACGTTTTTTTGCATTTGGTGACAATTGAAGCCGGTGCAGGTGACGCTCTTTACTTTAATTCAGTAGAAATTAATCCTTATCCAACTAAGAAATATAGTATTTTTGGGCATTCAATGTAGATTATAACTGTTGCATACAGTATATCATTCTAATGAATACTTTAGAAGATATCAAAGGCAACCGACAAAATATTTCACGGTCCAGAGGCGCTCGGCCGCCACGGGCCGCCACGCACTACCGCTCTCCACGCAAACCTTGTTAAGTCCCGGATACCAACGGATTTTCCATTTCAATTCAAAAGATCAACAACAAATCACAGATCAGACATACAATGCGGGTTTAGACCTGAGCATTGAGTGCTTTCTCGACAGCTATACGGAGGCCCTTTACCCGTTACTTCCAAACAAAATTTCTTCGTATTGTGTACTGAAAAGTCAGCTGCAAACATTGTTTATAAAGAAATTTTATTATCAAACGCTTAGTGCGTTAACATTTTCATCTCCTTTTTTCTAAATCACAATATATATATCTTAATATATATAAATCTCGTGTCACAATGTTTGTCCTCAATGGACTCCTAAACCACTTAACCGATTATAATAAAATTCGCACACCATGTGCAGTTCGATCCAACTTGAGAGATAGGATAGTTTAAATCTCAAATTATAGTCGCAATTTTAATTTATTGCTAATTATTTGTCTGTTATTATTTGACAGTCACAATTATCTGTTAACTCCAAATGATTCTAAGAGATGTCGATACCTTTCGACTGGGTTGAGTAAGTCATCAATAGATGGCGCTGCTATGGTAAATCTACGAACGTGTCATATAAGCTACAATTCAATATCATGATTACCACGTGTTATTGAGGCTAATGTATAAATTAAATTTATTTTGTAGTAAACGAAATACCGTGAAATTCAATTATTTCTTCTTTTTTAATACGGCTGGACCGATTGGAATGTTTTTTTTTGTTTGCGTTTGGGTGGTGCCCTGGATGGTTTAGATTCACAATTGGACCCGGTAGGTGGCGCTGCGAGCGAATTCCTGCATTTTTGTATGGACTTATTTCGACAGAACGACGTCTGTCCGGGCAGCTAGTATAATATAATTATGTAATATAATAATAATCTTTATCTAGACCAAAACAGTAAGTTTATTATGAATGTGTTATATTAGATGTATAACTGCTATTGGACCCTGTCATATAAATCCTGCGGATACGTTACCATTGGTAAGTAGGTACCCTTAAATAATGGAATCACACTAGTCCTTTACCATTGCCATGAGTAGTAGTCGCTGTTCGTATTCTTCCGTGTATCCTATTAGCCGGTCTAGGAGGAGACCATATTTAGTTAGCCGCTGCATTGGCTTCGCAATAATATCTGATAAACGTTGTCTGAAAAATGTCGTGAGGATATAACATTTTGGAATCACATTATCATCATATTTAAAATAAAGAAGCCTGTATATGTACGAAATATTGTCTTCAAATTTGAATATTATTTCAAAGATATAAGTGAGTTAGGAAAGAAGCCGCGGCAAATGAGAATTATCTTACCTCTGGCATACGGTCTGGCTTTCGCACCATTTGATGAATAAGTACATAAAGGGACTACTCAAAAGTAGATCGCGCAAATATTCAGTTGCTTTGGTCTGACCGACGACAAACCTTTCATAGGGGTGAAATATGACTGAAAATTCTTGGAATCCTAGCCACATCAGGTCCGTGTTAAACCTGGAAAAATATGTAGCTAGCTCATTTACAATATTTATTTATTTAATATGTTATAGAATGAGATCTTTCACTAATCGTGTGAGGGTTAGCACCCGTAGAGTTTGTTAATATTTTGTTTATTATAGGTTTCATATAGGCACATAACCAATGTTGGCTTCATAATATCAGATAGACGCAGTACTTACGGAGCTTTACGTGAATAGGCGTCTTTAATCATGGGGATTAAGCCTACTTGCCAAAAGCGCAAGTTGGCCGTCAGGACCTCCGGGAAGTTTAAGAACAACCTGTCCAGGTCGACATCTAAAAGGAATCCACGACTGCGCAGGCTGTGCATAGTGTCCAAGAACACATTCTGCAAGTCGAATAAAAAACCATTCCGAAATATATGCAGGGGAAAATCAATGGGTGAGTACATAACACATATTTTATGTGTTATATTTTGTGTTTATGTACTTCATTTGATATTAGTGTCATGTAATATTAAGTATATTGTAATTTATTTGTTTCTCGCTTTAAATCAAGTACTGATAAAAAAGAAAACAAATCAATTCAAGTGTCATAACATGTTGAGAAAATAAGTTAGATAATGATAATGATAATGAAGGTTCTACGTAACAAACTTATATACCTAACCAACATGAGTGATAAAGCTATATAATATTGATAAACACTTTTACGATATCAAATGTAGTGCAGCGCTTGAACATGGATCAATCATTATAACGAAGTTATCAACGGCCCGAAAATCATCCTGCAAGAAACCCTCGGCAAGGAACTCAGCAAGCTATGTACTGTATGTACATAGCTTGCTGACTGATCTTTACCTAAAGAGATATTAAATAATCGTAACTAATATATTTAACTGCTATTTAATTACTACTAATAATTTGATCGTATTATGTAGATTCTGAACTTTTATTCTGGGTACAAAATATTTGGAACTCGTTTTGAGGTAATTTCCCTAAATCATTGTATATAATTCAACCAATGTGTTCATCCGACATTGTCTCATTACGAGAGGGAATACGAAAAAGTTATATTTTCAATAAAGGTATAAGTGACTAATTGTAAAAGATAAAAATAATTTGAGCCGCTGCAAGTGACGTGTGTTCGATTCTATTACATGGATATTGTACACTGATAAGAATTGGGTATATCACTGCTGAAAAGCGAAAACAATTCTATAGAGTAATTTTAAGCTGACGCTCACATAAAGAGGCAGGCAGGTGGAACCTTTAACAGTTAAATGCTCAATCTTAGAAATTTTATGATGACTTAGTTAGAAATCTCGATTGTACAATTGTTTATGGATAGGACTTCTAATGTTTAAAGGTTTCATATTTTTACCGAGGGACTCAGTTTTATAATTCTAAGCATTATGCGGGCAGCGTTTAATACTCCAGACAAGTTATCAAAATACTATCACCATGATGATACTTTCGAACTTCATCACAGATCACCAATAAAAAGTGATGATGATCACGAGTTTGCAAAGTCATTGGTACTTCTTAAATCTGTCTCATTAAAACTCGAAAGTTCCGCATCTATTACCAAGTGTTGTACTATTCCAAAATACAGGATCACTGCTTGTACCTGTGTCTCACTTTGGGATTGGAATTATTTTTATATTCGTCAATAGCCCATAAAATACGATTTAAATTTACGTTCAAATTAGTGCGATTATGCATTTTATTTGGCTGACGGTACAAATGATCGGTCAAAGATAAGACATGTTGTAAAAGCTCCGAACTACACGATGAATTACATATCCGCGTTTGTTGCCTTGTTGCGAAAAATAAATAGTGAGTAAAGTAGGTAATACACTTAAGAAGCCATCTCTATTCATGAGTTGGAAGCCTTTGCCTGTGACTCAAAGTACATATTGAGTTCTTATATCCACTTTTAAACCCGGATTCTAAGTCGCGTAAGATGCTAAAGGAAACAGCTAGTGGTTTAATAAGAGCAGAGCTTTGATCCTTGTTAATGCAAATACAAACAGACTCAAACGTTACATCCTTCGGATGCTGTGTTCAATGCATTCGTCGGATTGAACTGTTTGATTGTGTCGGCACACTCCGACGCGTCATGCATGCATTACATTGCCGCATATGTAACAGTCACATACCTACATGGAGATGATTCTGTGGAATGGATGACCCACACTACAAACGACTAAACTTCCATCCCGTATTCTAATTTTAATTATATATTAAAAAACATTTTGTATCTGAGGCTATAAAACAAAATGATGTAAGTTAAGACATAAATTTTAAGCAAACTGTTAATTTTTTTTATGGTTGTAACTAATTTGTAAAGTTACCTTATTTATTTATTATTTAGGGCTATCAAATAGGTTTTAACGTCCTCTTTTGAATTTGTATTCCCTATGCATCAATAATGGACACCTTTTTTAGCTTCCTCACGCGAAAATTTTACACTGTTCAAATTATTATCGTATTTTTAAATTTTTTGCATGAAATTCAAAAATTAACCTTTAACAGAAATCTTTATTGCGGCAAGAAATAGAGTACCATGACTTCATGGTACTCTATTCCTTGCCCCATTGCGAATCGTAGAATAGAATGCTGGAGTGTGATCGTTAGTTTAATCGTTTAAAAGACACCTTCAGACTTCAGATTCATTTTCTTGTTATCAGACGACGACGCCTTACTTGCTACCAGTTCTAAGACCACAGACCTAGCTAATATGTTTCTTGATTTAAACAAAAGGGAAACAAGGAGATGAGATGAGGAGAGACATAATTAATCGATCGATATTTCGTCAGATCTTTTTCTGTTACTTCGTAGTTAAAGATACTCGTATGTTAATTAACACCACATCGACACTAAACGTACAACGTTATCTAATAGTTACTTTAAGCAGATTCCAATTGATCCGATACCGAAATAGTGGTAATTAATAATTTGAATGGACATCAGCCGCCCGCTGTCGAACCAAATTGAGTTACCAGACGTAAATGACAGATTATAGATTCACGTTCACTAACATGAAATATTCCGACATCGAGGCTTATGGCGACGCAACATTTTGGTTTGAATTGTTGAATCTATTTCATATTTTTATATGATGTAATAAAGAACAGAATTTCCTTTTTTATTCCTATTCTATATGTTATCTTTCCAAACTCTAAGCATTAACTTTAAAATATGCTGTTTGCAATTGAGAACAGACGTTTGAATTCTATAAAATATGCTGTTTGCAATTGAGAACAGACGTTTGAATTCTATAAAATATGCTGTTTGCAATTGAGAACAGACGTTTGAATTCTATATAATATTTATTAATTACGCAAAAAGGTACTTAATACGTACGTGAGGGCTAATCGGCGTAGTAGTGTCATTATTAACCTATCCATAGTAACGTTTACGTCGAGTTCAATATTAATGTACTTTAAATTGTTACTGTGAGGGAGCCGCGACGTATGAATCCGCGCCCTCTACGACCAATTAACTGCCGTTATATTAATTATAATATAGTTTTAGACTCGCATATGACACATCACTAAACTAAGATCAAATTAAGGAAATTTAAATATGATATTGCATTTATAAAAAGTAATTTATGTTTACATTACTGTAAAAAGAAAACCTTAGTATGTGAGGAAATCGCAGCATGTCAATAACATTTTGTACGAAATACAGATGTAAAGGAAATAGAGCTCGTTATTGCTGGGGTGATGTCCCCTTTTCAAGGCCTCCGCGCGCCGCCGGCTCGTAATTTGTGTCGAAGTTTGGATTAGAACATGCACTGGATGGATTATTCGTTCCTCCAAAATCCTAAAATACCTTAATCATTTGTGTGTAAAGTGATTTTCTCCTAGGTATCATTGGATATTGAACCTTTCGATGACTGCATAGCATTACCTCAAAACGGTCAAATAATGAAAGTCTATCCTAGATCCGCCTCCTATTAAAACATGATTTTCAGAATCATGTATCTACTTAATAATATTAATATCATTCGAAAGATTGGTATATGAGTTCTTGTATTTCAATGTAGCCGATCCATCAAATAATTTTATAAAATAATAAAAATTAATAAGCTCCCAAAATGCTTTCAAATAGTATTTTCATGCATCTTTTATATGTAATACTTTGTAGCACTTTGCCACCGCCGTAAAAGTTTACCGTGCCGGATTCAGAGCGTATACAAAACAAGCTAGTTTCAGAAGTTAGATGGCAACGCGTTCACGCATCACGGCGGTCCCTTGATACTTGTTGTACGCGACAAAGGGTTCGTGCAGTTTCAATACGAGTGCTCGCCGTACTACGCTATTTACATGTCGATCACGTATCAAACTTAACTGAACCATGACTTGTTACAAAGCGCTGCACTATTTGTTTGATTGTTCTTCATGTAGACATTACAACCGAGCTTCTATTTGATGGCTATAGGAGAATTATATAAGTACGTGCTTAATTTCTGTAATATAATTGCTTACCTGCACAGCGACTGCAAGAAAACGGATATAATCCGCTTCAGTACATATCAATTCTCTAATTACGTTTTGCCTTGCTGCTTCGTTTGGATCCCAGTCTAAGAAAAGAAATGGTATGAATCAGGATGCGTTTCCTTTTGAAAGGAAATGTAGTGATGATAAACTTATTAGATTGCTTGGATGTCTCTGTGCTCTAATTGCATCCTCTGCGTTTCATAGGAAATACGAATGAAATGTACCGTGATTTATATAATACACTGACTTTGCTAAGATTCGTTTTTAATTAAGGCTTATAGTAAAGAATAAGTCGTTTCGAATGGTGACATGACAAAGGTTAAACAAATTATTTCAATAAATAAGAAATTGATTTATTCTTTAGGCGACATGAATTGCATTTTCTGTTAAATTGTGTTATGGGATCAATGCTGTAAAAGCACATATTATTTCTTCTATCAAAGGCAAAAAGCGTCCCGAAAGAGGCTTAAGAAGAAGAGTTTATAAAAAAAACAAAAATTAACAAATGCAACAAGTGATACGTGATCACGTTTCTATGTTATATAAAATCTATCTATAAAAACTTACAATATTAAGTCTAATATTGAAAATTTTTCATTCGGATCTCACGCTAATCATAAATTAGACGATTATATTTTTTAACATCCAGAGACAATTTGTATTTTTTCGTACTACTATTTAGTTGCACATACGGTTTAAGACGTAACATATATTGATTGGATGGGTCATGAAAATTAAGAGTAAGTTTATTTATCGAACGACTGAAACAGTTAACTGTAAAACTATAGCTTTCTTAGTAATAAAAATAATGAAAACTGCTGTTCCATAGAATATGGAATATTTTTTTCTAGTTAGATCATACACTTTTATGAAACCGTAATTTTCAAGTTACTTAATTTCTATTGTTCATTACAGTACCTATGCTAAGGTTTTGTATACTGTTCATTGCAAACGAGTACCTGCGTAGATTTAATATATAACATCCAAATTATGTGCTATCTTTAATTACAACAGAACTAGAATAGTCCGCCGATTATTACTTTCAATATGTATCCTAACACGTCAAATCAGCAATTCTTTATGAAATGTCAAAACGATCGAATGTATGGAGTTTTATATGAAATAGCACGCTGTGACGTCATAATTGTACTGTATCAAATAACATACTCTTTGTGATTAGATCGCTACTTAAAAATTCACATTAATTATTTAATTTTGATCATAATTGATATTTTTGGATGTTGAATACACTGGTTAGTCAATTATTATTTATCTTTAATACACGACAGTACCCTATTCATGGAAGTAAATAAAAACAAAGAACGTGTCTTTATTTAAAACAACAAAACGATGCCAGGTAAGCGTATAGAAACAAAAAGGGCTATATTTGTAACTGTTGTTTGTGTCCTAAATATTATGATTAATGTTCAGAGCCTCAGGTAGGCGGGGAACAGATTGTAGCAGCTGTGGTCCCTTACCGACTATCTACTACATCTTTTCATCATATCATTTTGAATTAACAACAATTTATGAAAACTAGCAAAATATTGACTAAATATTAAAATGTTTGTGATTTTAAGTTAAAAACTTAAACATGTCAAAAAGGTTTCTAATCACTTTTATTTAAATAGCTGCCTAGTTTGTTTGAACTTGTTATCTGTGTGTTAGCAATTAAGGAGCGTGCTGCTGTAAAATTTTAATTCCCCACTTTAACACAGTTTCCTGTATTTAGCACTGTAGTGGGATAACAAGTTTCCCAAGATCGTAGTAGAAACTGTGGAAAGTGCATGAAAGCTGGAGTGTGGTCGGCCGCAAGTCACGTCGCGTGCCTGACGCTTCGCGTGTTCTTTATCGACGTGATCGATGCCAACTTACAAATATTGCCCATTCCGATAAATATAGCACTACAAGGTTTTTTTTACATCAAACGAATTTTGTGCTGAAACTTACAATTTTGTATAGTTCCACATACCAGAGCTCGCGCTTCAAAATATTAAAAATTGTTGGGCGAGTGAAGTTATTTATCAATAGAAGCTCTATTTAACGTACACATTCTCTAGGAGCTAACAATGAAAAAACATTAAGTTATTGAATTTAGTTTACTTTATTATATTAGTAAACAGATCACTTGAAGCACGAAATAATTTACAATGAAAATAAAATCACATCGAAAAAATTTTATGTATGACCAGTTGAAAATATATGTTACTCTTACCTATGTACTTTTACTGTAATTTTTTTAGGTTTTTAAAACAAAATAAAAAAAAAATTGTTCAGGGCTGACGATGACGATTATCATTAGTCAATTCCGACTTCCATTTGAAATTGATATATTTTCTCGTTCATTAAGCTTTCTGAGCTTAGATTGACAAACTTCTAACGTCAAGTAGTGTATCAATAATAGCACTAGTCTAGAGTCAATACGAGTATCGAAAATTGGATCGAATTAGTTAACAAATGAGACTGATATTTGATTGCCCGAAAAACTACACCAATCAATCATTTATTGCAGGTTCTTTGCAATAAAATACAAATATTCTCATTCAATCATCTCTTTGTAATTGCAGATATCAATTCACAGGTATAAAGGTCAGCGTTCATATTTCGCAAAACGAGAAATCCACCCTACGAAATAGACTATAATTGCCATAATTGAATCATGTCGGTGGATATTACTTTTCCACTTGTGTTTTTGGAAATCCATACAGTTAAATGGTCCGTTGCCAATTTAGGGTTGCTTGGAATTTTATACGCGCTACCGCGATGCCGGACCACATCATTAAAACTATTGAACTGCACAAAACAATATTCTGAGTAATTGAAGAATTTCGCGTCGGCAATTGACGTTGTTTTTAAAAATGTAGTTTGCACAAAATTGTTTTCTATAAAAACAAACAATTATAATAATATTTTAATGAAGTGAAGTTATATACGAGTACATAAATTTATCTGAGTATTGTATGATGATTTTGTATCATAAAGTTTATTTATGATGCATATAAAACGATAAACAGCATAAATAATTGATTTAGGTATCACCTACGAATATGAATATAACTTAGTAAGAAGCTTAGGCATGTAGTACCTAATATTAACTTTGCGGCACCATTGCAATAACTTGAGAACTTTGTATGGATAAGAAATTATACTTCATTAAATTACTAGTTGTTTAGCTAAAACGCATAGAAACCCACCATTTTTTTACTCACTATAAATTGTGTTTGAAATTTTGTTTATGAATTTTCTGTTGTAACAATTTTCTAGACTAACCACAACCATTACCATTTCAAAAATACCATGGCATATAAAAATATCTAAAATCCATTATAATTTAGAATACGACAAGCTCTCATACTTACAGCTTCACGAACCCCTATTTAACTTCCTAGAAGACATCTACTGCCGAAGTTTTATTTAAATACTGGCGAATTTTTGAAGTAATGTAGCAAATGAACAGCTGTTTTATTCTGATTGCATTGAACATAATCGGACAATCCTTTTAAGGAACATCGGACAGTTAGTTGCATTTATTTATTTTGAAACTAGCCGTTAGCTTATTTCCGGCGGTCGGCAGCCGCAGCCGCCGCGCCGCGCCGAGCGCCTCCTCGCCGCCGCCGGCACGCGGCGCGCTGTGAGCGACCGATCTGGCCGGATAAGGCCGGATCTCGATATCGGAAATACGTGGGTATGCATATTTATCATATTTCTGCACATAATTTACGTGTCTGTTTATTTCTGGTCACATTTATTTACTTCCAGTCAACAAGGTATTTGTGAAATCACATAGCATTTTCTCAAACAATATAACAACGCATAGCGAGTGCGTCGAATGAATGCAAGTGAGGGGGAACCAGCTATCATCAGAAGGCAGCGAAACACTATTTTGAATACTGTACAAACTAGAACTAATACTTTCGACACGCCGTTACCTTTTTAACCAGTCTCCCCTAGGCGTTTATCTATTCTCAAAATGCTTAGTAAAAGATTCTATAACCTAAAAATTATTACACGCCCTTCATTTCCTAGACATATTACGACTAAAGTCGCATTAGTAGCCATTTCATTAGAAGCTTAGAAGCGTGTATCAGATCCAAATGTTTTTAATGATTCATTCATTTACCCTTCCATTAATAATTCATTTATGTCAGGACAGTATTATGTTCCCCGTGGAGGTTGGTTAGGATTATTTCAGTGTAATGAGGTAAAATACCTCGTAAATTATTTGTGTATTGTTATCAACAAATTAATTAATGTTTAGGTATACACTAGAATTAAATTATTATTTCCAAGTATGGTGAACATGTCCTGACATGAATATTTGGCAAATTCTATTGAATGATTTAGCCTGAAAATTTAATTTATTGCTTTGAATTATACGAATTCGGCTTTGATCTACCCACACAAAGGATTTGACGTGATTAATTAAAACTGTTTTTGAAGTGCATTTATTTCGGTATAAACGGTAGTCTGTTTATCTATGTGTATATCCAGAACATATTATATCAGAGAGTGATCCTGGTTTCAATTTATTCTGTTCAATGGTTTATAAGTGACTGAATCCCAAGAAACGTTGACTTTTATTATATTATTAATAGGACACTTTAGATGTTTCTGTACTTACTTTTATTGTAGCTATTTTTTATCTACCTGTCATTCTGAATCACTATATAGTTTATTATATACTACATATGGTAATTTGGAACGTAGATATATAATGTAATATTGAAAAGAGATACCGCGAAGCCCTGCCAGTAAAATATAGATTGAACTATTTTATTTCTTTTATATATCATTTCAATATCATAATTCTTTTTTTTTTTTATGTACCTCTAATAAAAACAACTTATACGCGGATTACAGGTCCTAACTTAGTCAGTGTATTATATCAATCATAAGATTCTTACTATAAATACTTACCATCCATTTTGCAGTAGTTGATCAGGTTTTTCAGATCCTCTGTCCAGTTGAGGAAAAAGAGTGCTTCATCAGAGAAGTTCTCTATGTGACGGTCACTCAAACTCAATGAACTAGGACTAGAGTACTCCGAAAGTGCTTGAGATAGCTCATAGTATATCTAAAAACGTTAAAATAATAAATGAATACATCATGTATGTTGTTGTAAAATTAAATAAATACAAATTAAATTGAATTGACTGTTACAGAAATAGCCTGAGACATTAACGTGAGGTCCAATAAAAAATCCGATAGATGGATGAGCTGAAAATAATGTACACATGCTGTATGAATTAATGGAAGAAAGTGACATTAGACAGTAACATTTTTTTTTTCTGAACACTTGATGTGGTCGGACCCTAGGGATGGAAATCTGAAAAAAATACATCAATGCTCGGTTTCGATATATATCGCTTTAGCTTAGATGTAAAAATGTTACTTATTTACGTGAGCTGTTATAAGCTCACCGATGCATCGAAAAGAACATTGACATTTGTGACACATAGTTTAAATTTTGTATGAATTAATCTAATTAACTGAACATGCAATAAAAAACAATAATTACTACAAAATCAGCTTGATTCTCTACTGCATCTAATCACTTAATTAAAAAACGTGATAACCAAACGTAAAATGATGTCAAGCAAAAACTGATGGAATTGCATTGTTTTTTTTATAACTAGAAGAAAATTTAAAAAAGTAACTTTAATTTGAGTCAATATTTATTCAGTGTACCTTAAAAACTAAATTAGTAATCGAGACAAATATAATCATAGTATAATGAATTCTTATTTTTTTTTACCACATGGGCCGAAAACCAGACATAAGGTCCACTTGATGGGAAGTGGTCACCAGGGGCATCGCCAATGGGTTGTCGACCCTGAGACGCAAAGCTAACTCTCATGTGCATGTAATTTCAGTAGCCCCCTACTTCTTACCGAAACACAGTAATAAAAGTGCACAGCGTCTCGTAGTAGTACTACCCCGGACGAACGCTGCCTGAGTAGTTGTAGAGCGCCTACGTCTATATTGTCGTGTGAAAAATGTAACACAATTTAATTGGGCCTACTTCATACATAAAATATTGTAACCTTTTTACCCATGACGGAAGGGGGACCGCGCGAAGCGTGAGGGGCTTAGGGTAAGAGGTTGTCAATGTGTTTGCTCATGTGTATATCTATTGTAATGTGGTTTTCACTAACATTTTGTTTAATTTCAAAGCAATTTATAATTTTCTATGTATCACTATGGCTCTGCTGTATATCTAAAATGTACAGAATAGCAAGGCTTTATTATACAAAGCCTTTCGCGTTTTACTTTCCTCAGATTTGATTATCCCAAAGAAACTAGTTACCTGAAATACTTCTCTAAATTATATATCAAACGACATATACTGGGCAGTAAATGAGGAAGATTCTCATTTAATTTTGTAACATTCTCATAGTTAAAAAATATTTTTTGAAAAGAAAATACGTTTTGGTTATTAAAATATCTTAGCGAAGCGTCTCTTATAATGGGGACGTTGTTTGAGCCGGTATTCACGTTACTTTCTTCGTGTGCCTTCTTTGTATGGCACAAGGACTCATCTCCCAAAGTTATTTAGCCACCACGGCCCGACTCCACTATATTTACTACTATGTCCCCCGCGGTTTTAGCCGCGTTCCCTAGGGATGTTACATTTTCCCGGAATAAAATTAGCCTATATGCTATTCGAGGATATGCTCTATCTATGTGCCAAGTTTCATCCATATCCGTTTAGTAGTTTTTGTGTGAAAGAGTAACAGACATACTTACATACAAATTTTTCCTCTTTATAATATTAGTATAGATACGGTACCACTTTTGTCACAAACAGTATCTATGCATTCTCTGAACACATTTTTTTTTGAACTTACTCTTAATTTTTCTTAAAAACCTAATAATAATAATCGTTCTTTATTATTCAATTATTAAAAGGTTTTTTATTTGATTAAATATTCATAATATAATTGTTTAATAATTCCTCTCTTTTTTTAAAACTAGCTCGTAATTTTTCTCAGAACTTAATCATAATTATCGTACTTTATTATTCAATAATTTATAGATTTTTTTAAAAATTAAATATTCATAATATTATTATTTAATAATTCTTCTCTTTTTTTAAATTAACTCGTAATTCTTCTTAGAACCTAATAATGATTTATCGTTCTTTATTATTCAATAATTCAGAGTTTTTTTTAAATAAATATTCATAATATTATTTTTTAATAATTTTTCTCTTTTTCGATAACACCCTGTGTGTTATTGTCAGAGAGACTAAATAAATATTTTGTAATAAATCCATGTTCGTTTTTAAAAGAGTGGTTGTTGAGTTTATTGCCGGCTCTTCTCAGTAAAAAATAACCATCCGAACCGGTATTACAGTCAGACTATTAAGTTGAAAAGTCCTATTTGAATAAAAATATTTTCGCTATTTATGAAGGCGTATCCGGGGTTTATCTAAAGTTTATTACAAATAACATCTCTACTACTATTATAAACGTTAGTTTGTTTGTTAGGGGCCGTTCATAAAATACGTCACACTAAAATCAGCTTTTTTGGACCCCCCCCCCCCATTGTCACGCTGTGTCACACTTTTTGTGACCCCCCCTAGAAATATTTCGTCACAAAAACTAAGACCCCCCCCCTGCTGAGTATGATAAATTCTAAATGATAGTACACAAATTCTGAAAATTAAAAATATTTATTTAGTTATTATAATAAAATTTAAATAAATTAATAAATAACCAGTAAGGAATATAAAAAAAAACGGCGAACATCACGTTGCCGTATACCCCCCGTCCCCCCTTGTCACATCTTGTCACACTCAGCCAGACCCCTCCCCTCCCCTTGTATGCGAACGTATTTTATGAACGGCCCCTTACACTTTGACGCGAAAAATACAAAACCGATCATCATGAAACTTTGTACACATATTTTTGGAGGTCACTTCAAATAAGTAACTGGATACTTTTTGTTCCGGGAAAATGTTATATCCCTCTGGAATGCGGGCGAAACCGCGGGGGACAGCTAGTAATTAAATAAATGAAGTTTCTGCAATGTATAATATTGTTTTTGTAAATCTGTTTATGTTAAAACGCTCGCTACTCGGAATGTGACGAGCGTTATAAATAATCTCTGTGTGGCAATCGTATTAAAAGATTAAACGAAATAATATGTAAGTAATACCTGGTATTAATATGGTTTAAAGTATTTACCCATTTAATTAATATTCGCGTAAAATATGGTTTCATTACAAGCGGATTCATTACCCGAACATTTCCGAAAACACGTGTTGAAAGATAAGTATACAGAATCGTTGAGAATCGTAAATACTTTGCAACGGTAATAAAACGGTATTCGATCTGCATATTAGTAAATTAAATAAAAGTATATTTAATTTTGTTAGAGGTAAATTAACATTTGAAAACTTAAGCCGCCAATTACTCAAAATATCATATTTCGAAATGCTAGTTTACTTGCAAAACCTTTGAAAAAGTTGTTTATAAATGACGTTACCTGTCAGTGAATAATTAAAAAGTAGGAAAAATAAGAATTGTTATTTTAAAACAACAGTTCGTAGCGAGTGGTACGATGTAGCCAATGCTACGGTGTTGCAAGTACCTACTCGGCAGCAAGTGCTACGCCGTAGCACTAGCTACGCCGTAGCAGCTACGTCGTAGCCCTCGCTACGGCGCAAATTACAATGCATCTTTTATTTTGTACTATGAAGTACGAACTTCATGTCGCTCGAGCAAATACGGGACATGTTCCTGATGTTTGTAAAAGTTTTAATTCTGTCACATTTTAATAAAAGGTTCTGCGAAGCTTTATACAGAATGAAGTGTGGACAAAAGTAATAATTAGTTTTCGTGCGTTATTAATTCACGTGCTCTCACATGTTAACAAATAAAAAACAAGGGACAAAATTGAACGTTGAATGTTATTTAAAACTCAATTTTACGTTGCGAGGTGTGAAGCTGACAGTATTCATTTGTACATCGATGTGTCGTTCCGATGAACGTTTTTATACTGTTCCGTACCAGAATGGGACAAAAGCACACAGGATTTTGAGCCTTCATAAAACTGAACTGTAGAATCTGAGTATCAGTAAGCGTTCAGCTCTTTCTCACTTGTATTGAATACCTACCGATGACCTTCTTGGGTTGTGGCCTTTAAGTTTGACATTTGCTGTTTTTGGCATAATCCTACCAAGCAGCCCTTCCTGAATAGCTCAGTACAGTTCCTTCGCGAGGATCAACTTTACTATTAAAAAAAAATCTCTCAAGATAGAAATACTCTTGATTGATAGAAAGATATACCGTAGCATCCATTGAACTGTGCCATTAAAGATATTTAGTACTTTAAGTACATGCCTTGTAAAATTAGTTTTAACATGAAATAAATGTAAACTGCAAGAGTGATTTAATTAACAATTAAAAATAGATTCGTAAATATTAAACTTTTTAATTGTCTTTTATAGCGAACACACTGCACAAACTGATAACCTCGCTGAGGGTTCGAGTTATTTTAATCCTGTCAACATTTTAATATTAATTGTTAAAAACGCTTTATAAAATGTAAAGTTTTGCTACTGAAATAATTATTCTATTTTTTATTCATACGATTGTTAGGAATTAAAATCATATCTGGCACCCTTAAAATGCTAATTTATTAGTAGGGTACTAATTATTTTATAACTAGCTGACCCGGTAGACTATGAATATGGAAATCGAATTTTCCGATTAAATCGACTGTGAAATGTGCACTAATAAATTATACATTGATTCTTTTTACAATATAATTCCGACTCATTCCGATAAAAGATATTTGGAGCGCGTATTTAGTCAATCTTGAAACCGTCAAACGACTGACAGTCAAGCCAAACGCCAAATAGTTACATTAGAAAAGCCAATATGGTCATTAAAATTTCTTAAATTTTCTAATTTTCCACGCAACTTTCTTATTTTTTTCTTTCATAAGAATCTTCTCCTGACAATAACATACACATCAAGAAAATTATTAGAGAAATATAGATATTTGTTTTCAAGAATCATTCTTCTTAGAGCGCATCATTTTAATTTAGATTTGTAAGGACTAATTGCTTGATGTTGATGGATTGTACCAGTAACCATCTCATTATTTGCGTATAGAGTTCATATTTCCCTTCGCTTATTAAAAGGAACAGCTATTTATAAGGCCTTTTCCCTGTGGGCCCTTTATCCAAAACCCTCACGGTGGTGATAATTGTTGGGATAAGAATTCATTGGTCACGCGTGTTGTTTACTCCACGAACAAAAAGTTTTTTATTTCACCCTTTCGACCTTTTATATTTCTTACTGTTGTGTGACTAATTGGTTATTTAGTGTTCTTTAAATGAGTAGTCTAATACTATACTAATTGAAAGGTTTTTGTTGAGAAGAGCTCGCAAGTAACTCAGTATAACTCTTGTCTTGTTTTTGAAAACACAGTACTTACTACAGTAAGGTATACCTTATAGAGTAGTGAGTAGATCTTCAGAAATATAAAAGGGCGAAAGGGTGAAATAAAAAACTTTTTGTTCGTGGAGTAAACAACACGCGCGACCAATGAATTCTTATCCCAACAATTATCACCACCGTGAGGGTTTTGGATAAAAGGCCCACAGGGAAAATGTCTTATAAATAGCTGTTCCATTTAATAAGCGAAGGGAAATATAAACCCTTTACGCAAATAATGAGATGGTAACTGGTACAATCCATCAACATCAAGCAATTAGTCCCCTTACAAATCTAAATTAAAATGATGCGCTCCAAGAAGAATGATTCCTGAAAACAAGTATCTATATGTCTCTAATTATTTTCTTGATGTGTATGTTATTGTCAGGAGATTCTTATGAAAGAAAAAAATTATTAAAAAAAATATTTTGAATTATTTTTAAATAAATTTTTAATTAATTAGTTCATGTCTAAATAAGCCGCGTTTTTTTAATATAAGCGTTATATGCAAATACAGTCACGCAACTACATAATAAAAATAAAAATATTTTTTTTTTTAAATAAATTTCTTTTTTATTATGTAGTTGCGTGTCTTTATTTGCATATTAAGCTTATTTTCAAATACTTATTTAAATCAAATATTCTATAACGTGATAGAGACTTGAAAGTATTATATTTATTTAATTACTATTTTACATTATATTTATTTGTGATAAGATTGTAAATGAGTACCTACGATATCCACTTTTATTTCATCAAGTAGTCAGGTAAATTACCTCAGCATATCAAGAACATTGCAAGGTGGTATCATGTAAATCAACATTTAAAAGTACATTAACATAAAATATTCAATATGTTGTAACCGAAATTGAACCGAATTGAGTGACAGGTTAGGTAAAGGCTGCGATGGCAGTGTGCCAGCTACATCTAGAGACTATGTGCTAGTAGCAATTGAACTACTGTTTAGAAACGCCGCGGCGTCGGTTCGTTAAGTTATCTATCCTGTAGGTTTCGTTCCATTTTAAACAAAGTAATATTATAGTTATATTCTATAGGAACTCCATAATTAATTATTAAGTATGTTTCGAAGGACGAGCTTTACTTCCTAAGACTGCTACTCAGCGTTTATCTTTAATTACTAAAATGTCAGTTGCATCTTCCATAACCGGATATTATAAATATAGAAGGCTTTCAGTTGAATGTGACCTTTGAACAAATATTGCCTGCCAAGCAGCCAAATAGAAATTCTAGAAATAAAATCGGCTACTGCAAAGGTCAAACGTGAATATTAAATGTTCACTGACAAGCTATTTTAATAGAATTTTTGCACAAATGTCTAAAGGTTTAAAATAGACATGAGAATAAAGAATACCTATTGATTGAGCACTTGATATTTGGTGAGATTATTCCGGATTTATTCTTTCAGAGAATAAGCAAAAACAATTTTTTTAAATATTTAAAATGTTGTAACCGAAAGTGAACACAAAAAAATGTGGATGTGGTCAGGGAAAGACTACCATGGCAGTGTGCCAGCTACATCTTTAGACCATTTGATAGTAGCAAATGAACTACTGTTTAGAAACACCGTGGAGTCGGTCCGTTAAGTTATCTATCCTGTAGGTTTCGTTCCATTTTAAACAAAGTAATATTATAGTTATATTCTATAGGAACTTCATAATTAATTATTAAGTATGTTTCGAAGGACGAGCTTTACTTCCTAAGACTGCTACTCAGCGTTTATCTTTAATTACTAAAATGTCAGTTGCATCTTCCATAACCGGATATTATAAATATAGAAGGCTTTCAGTTGAACGTGACCTTTGAATAAATATTGCTCGCCAAGCAGCCAAATACAAATTCTACAAATAATATCGGCTACTGCAAAGGTCAAACGTGAATATTAAATGTTCACTGACAAGCTATTTTAATAGAATTTTTGCACTAATTTCTTTTAGTTTAAAATAGACATGATGAATATGAGAAGGAAATTTACCTATAGATTATAAAAAAGTAAAGTAAGTAATTATTTATATGTACTTTACTTTATATTATCTTTCTTATTAATAAGACCGTACGGACACTTTTCATTTGGACGATCTTATAAACACTTGATATTTTGTGAGATTATTCCGGATTTATTCTTTCAGAGAATAAGAAAAAACTGTAATTTTTAAAATATTCAATATGTTGTAACCGCAATCGAACGCAAAAAAATGTGAATGTGGTCAGGAAAAGGCTACCATGACAGTGTGCCAACTACATCTTCAGACCATTTGATAGTAGCAGTTGTACTACTGTTTAAAAACACCGCGGCGTCGGTCCGTTAAGTTATCTACCCTGTAAGTTTTGTTCCATTTTAAACAAAGTAATAATATAGTTATATTCTATAAGAACTCCAAAATAAATAATTAAGTATGTTTCAAAGGTCGAGCTTCACTTCCTAAGACTGCTACTCAGCGCATCTTTAATTACTAAAACGTCAGTTGCATCTTCCATAACCGGATATTATAAATATAGAAGGCATTCACCTGAACGTGACCTTTGAATAAATTAATATTGCTCGCCAACAGCTAAATAGAAATTCTAGAAATAAAATCGGCTACTGGAAAGGTGAAAACATGAATATTCAATGTTCACTGAGAAGCTATTTTAATAGAATATGTGCACTGATTTCTAAAGGTTTGAAATAAGCACAATGAATACGAGAGAATTATATACCTCTAGATTACAATAAAGTAAGGTAAGTAATTATTTATATATACTTTATCATATTAATAAGACCGTATGGACACTTTTCATTTGGATGATTTTATAAACACTTGATATTTGGTGAGATTATTCCGGATTTATTCTTTCAAAGAACAAGTATAAACTGTGATTTTCTAAATATTCAATATATTGTAACCGAAATTGAACCCAAAAAGTGTGGACGTGCCAGGTCAGGTAAAGGCTGCGATGGCAGTGTGCCAGCTACATCAAGAGACTATGTGCTAGTAGCAATTGAACTACTGTTTAGAAACGCCGCGGCGTCGGTCCGATAAAGTGTCTACCCTGTAAGTTCATAAATTTAAAATAAAAAAAAAATCATTTTTAAATTGCTGTTGCTTAAATTACAAGCGTGTAAGTGAGCTAATAAGTGCTTAATCATGCGCCTTGGCAAACTGCATCAGACAACAGTCCTGCAGAATGTGAATCGACTTACCGGATCCCGCCGCGCGGCGACCACTGGTGACAGTGATTGCGCCATCGCGACGGCTTCACAATCCTTCCTTCTGAACTAAATCATCCTTTTTTCTTACGTTTATAGTGAAACGAATAATAACGAAGGAAACACATTTTGGCGGTGTAAAAACTTCTGTCGAAGAGACCCTGTGGTTCAGACCTGCGTGAAATATAAAAACCCTTACAAACTGTGCTGCAACAACATAACTTTGCAGCTAAGAATTTGGCAATTATGAAATAGTCGACTGTATTGCAACCATTTTGATTGTCACATTTCTGTTAGTCGACAAATTTAATCACACAGGTAGCCACATGGATGTAGCACGCCAAATATCCGGAGCTAGACTGAGGTATGCCTGTAGGTAGGTTCGCTTAAATCCGACGTGATAGGAACATTAGGGTTATCATTCTTAGCGTTCTCGCTAAGTGCTCGCCGAAAATGAGAAGGTGAGGTTAATAATGAGCCATGTATTGATTGCGCGAGACACGCTACGATGCCATTTTAAATCCTTATTTTAGGAATCAACTGAAACTTTTTGGTTTTAAAAATGACTTTAATTGATATGAAACAATAATAATGGATACAAAAAGAACTTGATGCGCATGATAGAAAACAATAAATTGCCTATAATTATTAATATTTGTGACAAGTGCTAATTTTGTTTTGTCTGATTCGAATGTTGCCGTTGCTGATTTTATTAAGCCTTTATCAGGTAATTTGGATTCAAAAAGGCCATTTGTTTCGAAAAGTCTATAAAATGCTTTGTTGTGCTTTCCATTTTAATTGATGGATCACGTTCGCCTGTCGCGGAACGCGTATTGCACATCAACTCAACATATCCATCAACTAACATTTCCATTAGTAGAAATTGGACAAACGTAAATGATTTTTGTTATCTGTGGAAGAATCATGAATGGATTACTCAACTCACAATACATGAAGTATCAAATTAGTAAGAATTATATAAATGTTGCAGTTGCATTAAAATTTCATATAGAAACAAAGAGCTGAGTTGCAGATTGAACGGCGTATGTTACAAAGGTTAGCTCAAAATTGAACCGTTTTGTAAATGTATCAAGTTACTCCACGGCCTTTACAAATCAAATAACAGATTTACTATATCAGCATTTATGTTTATATGAACATGGATTGGTTTTAACTGTATCATAATATTATATTTGTTATAAATTGGTTATGAATGGACTCCCTTGTAAAACAATATACCAATACACCAATGACATGTAGGTATGTAAAAAGAAAAATTCATGAAGTTGCCAATGATTCATGCATGATTATGATGATTGGTTTAAAAAATGGTAAAAATATTTTTTAACAATCGACGAAAAAAAAAAGACGAATCTTTTTATGAAAACAAAGGCATTTATATATCTTTGTTTGCGTTCCTTTACCATTCACCCAAAACTGGTGAAACTCTGGGGGAGTGACTGTGTGTAGGCTCAAATAGGTTAGTAATAAAAAAAAACAATAGTAAAAAAAAGACAGGCACAGGCGGATATTAAAACCTATGAAGTATTATTCCATTTTAAACGTTGTCACGTTATAATTATATTCTTTAGGAACTCCATAATTAATCATTAAGTGTGTTTCAAAAACGAGCTTCACTTCCTAAGACTGCTACTCAAGCGCATCTTTAATTACTAAAACGTCAGTTGCATCTTCCATAACCGGATATTATAAATAGAAGGCTTTCAGCTGAACGTGACCTTTGAATAAATATTGCTCGCCAAACAGCTAAATAGAAATTCTAGAAATAAAATCGGCTACTGGAAAGGTCAAACGTGAATATTCAATGTTCACTGACAAGCTATATTAATAGAATTTGTGAACTAATCTCTTTTATTTTAAAATAAATATGATATAATATATATAGTTATATATATAGATATATATAATAGAATACATACGAGTATGTACGATATAAGTATATATGAAAGTGACTTATAGATTACAGAAAAGTATTTATTTATATCTACTATAGTATATTTCATGTTACCTAAGGAAAATTTTCCTTTGCACGATTTTCTATACACTTCTTATTTGGTAAGATTATTCCGAATTTATTAATTCAAAGTACAAGCCTTTGTATTTCGGAACAAATGCCACATGTATGCCGCAACTCGATAAAAGGGTTAGGTATGTATATAAAAACTGTATTGAATCGATTATAACCGAAAAGAAAAAACAGTTATATAAATTAATAAATTACAAAACAGATAATAGAGGTGACGTGAGTGCGAAGCAAATTTATAGATACTTCAATAAAAAAAAGAAACAACGAAACAATTTTATCCGCCTTTGAAATTGTCTTTGCAATTAGACTAGGAATTTTTTGCGCTATAACTCGAGTCAAATTGTCAACAAGCGATATTAAAGTATTTTTGAGTAGCTACAACGCTTTGCTCTATCAGTTTGGTAATTTTCTTTTCATATATTAATATCTGATTAGAGATCAATACCAATAGATGCAATATTCAAAAGTTACATAACGCTTGTAAGTTTTCTATTATTTACGGAAAACAAAGTATTTAGATCTTGCAACTATAAATATTTATTTATAGTTGCAAGATTCTTTATTAATTACCTATTTAGGTACCAGGTACATAATCAGGCAAAATTATTTTAACTATGATTGAATTAATCAAATCGTCGTTTGACTCAACTATTTTATAAAATAGTCATTTGACAAGTACTTCAAAGAACTACCAATAATCAAGTACCTAGAAACAAAGAAAAAAATCTTAATATTATCCTAAATAACCTTTTTCTGCTTCCCACTCCTCGGGTCTAGACTATCGAAGCTTTAATAAAGAGATTTTAAAGGCTTATATACTTAGGAGAACAATAAGCTCCTTATTGTAAATTTAAAAAAAAGTACGCGGATAATATCCAATTATTTCTGTACAATGTAAATAAATGAAAACTCTTTGTGTTTACTCAGAATCATCGGATGCAGGAGTTGCATTACGAGATGATTGATATTTTTGTACATATCAATATTCTATAAGCCCTCGATATTGAATAGGGATAGCCGCCGCGTCGCTTAAGCTCAACAAGTAATTACGTAATTAGTAGTAGTAGAGCTCTTAGTGCAGAGTTCGTCCGGGGAAGTACTACCACCTTACCCATTTCCGCCGTGAAGCAGTAATGCAATTGTATTACTGTGTTTCGGTTAGAAAGGTAAGGGGGCCGGTGAAATTACAGGCACATGAGACTTAACAACTTCATGTCTCAGGGTCGACAACGCATTGGCGATGCTCCTAGTGTTGCAAATGTTCATAGGCGGCGGTGACCACTTACCATCAGGTGGACCGTCTGCTTGTTTGTCGGCCCAAGTGGCATAAAAAAAAAAAAAAAACGTAAGATCAATTTATAACTAGCTAGTTGAAGGCTAATATGGTCCTGAGATATAATGCTACTATTTCTTTAATGGCAAGAAACCTATCGAATATTCGTGTTGTATTTGTCATTTAAACTACTATTTTAATTAAGTTTGTCAGAAGTTGCCCGTTCTATTTTTATTTCCCTTACATATTTTCTGTAAAATCGATGGTCAAAATTATTGATATTTGAAACTCATTCATTTATAATTATTAAATTTATGATGTTATTATTAATTATTACTAAACTATCTATACTGTAGACTTTTTCATTTAGTTTTGCTGTGGTTATTATTTCCATATAAAATTGATGCTTGGAAGAAATAGCTTCAGCAATAAGGCCGCCTAAATTGTTTACCCTGATAATGTTAGTAGAACACCATTATTTTATTTTCTTTCTATGTCGTGTGAACAATATATTGTATTGAATGCGTAGGTTTGCACATCTATTAATATGTATAATTAGTGAAAAAATTCAAATATATGATTTTGATTATAATATTCGTTGAATCAAAGCTTCTATAGATTTCAGCGGAATAACAGCGTAACAATTGATTATGATAATTTCAGTCGCACAAAGCTAGCTTAATTACCGTTAGTTGTTGGAATAACGTTTCCTTTCCCAGTAGTGTCAGATTTTGAAATAACAAAGGCGTCTATGGCAAAATATAATTAAAAATAACATTACCGTTTTATTAAGTTGCGTCGAATATTTGAAATATGGACACACACATCTCTCCCCGATAGTCAGATGACATAATAAATCGAGATGGAATATCATGTGAGCTGCCTCACAAATGATATTTTTCAGTTTTTTTAAGTTCAGATATTTTCAAATCCCACCTTTTGGTCTTTATGAGTTGCTCCCTGTGGTTGCATTCATGTAAGCCGGTGATCGTAGCGTAGCGTTCTCTAGTCGTGCAAAATAAAGAACTGGGTATGTTATAAAAGAGTTTGTCGAACGTGTTTTTGATGCTACGTCGTATTGTATGAAGGCTTTGATTGGTCGCACGAATAACTGATAGGCATCAAGCCTTGCATATCTCGCCCCGCCCCACCTGCCCCTTAATGATTTATGAAAATTTAATGATATTTATAAGATGCATTTCTTTGATATCCTAATGACTGGATCATTTTTAATTTCCGACGAAAATGTATTTTAATTAATAATTAAACGTTGGTTATATCTTGGCCGACCTGGGAATAGAGCCCGGACCTCCATTGTCTAGTGTGAATTACTTTTCATGATAAATAAATAACATGTTTACATAATTAATTTAGGAATAGAATAGGTCCATCTACCACGATTGCAGGAAATGGACGTAATTATGATATAAATAGCGTAACCAAAGTTTTCAGAATATCAAATTGTATTTCTAGGTACCTTTCCAGTTTTTAATAAACCTGTTACTGTCACCTAAAACTATCGAATAGCAATTTGGTCCGGCGAAATTCCACGAATCGATACGGTGCCAATTTATTTTTAAAACGAACCCCCACGATCTTTTGCCTGGCATTGCTGGAGAGTGCAATTCACACATCCCTTTTAAAATTCATGCTCCACACGTGCCATCAAACGCTTTCAGGAAAGAGGGGCTTTGTCAAAAAATTTAGAAGCTATGTCAGTGATAGGTATTCGGCGATATTGGATATCCATCAATCATGATGTACTTTTTGTCGAAGCTCATTCTGTCCAGCGAGCTAATATTGCCACCATCTAAATTATGACAAAATCTATGTAGTTTAAAGCAATGTCACTATTTCTGTCTGTCAGTTTTCCGATTTTATATTTTAGACTAGGCAATAGATTTTATGAGGTTCACACAATTATTCATAGAATTTCATCCGGTAGGATTGTGTTTATTTTAATTACGTTATCTTACTCCGGCAAATCCGGGATGGGCCACTAATTCATATTTAATATGATGAAACTGATTTCTCATTTTGACTAATATTATAATTTTTTGTTGAAAAAGAGCTGTAAATTTGTAACTTGGTGATATGCTAACAATCCGATTACATTCAATTATTGATATTTTGTTATTTATTCTAAAATTGTATTGCTGGAAGTTATGTTTGTCTCTCTGACTGTAAATAATAATGAGCGACTTGTCATTTATCAATGTCCACTAGGTTTATGGTCGCGGCTGCTATAACAGAGATTTATTGGGACTTGAAAAAAGCAATGAGATTATTCTTGGAATTAATCGACAAATTAATATCACTTAATTAAGGTTGGGATAATGAAGTAGATAAAGATTGAGTGTATCAATTTACAGGTTTACTTTTACTATAAGACTTTAATATAATTCAATTATAATAACAATTCGAAAGCCTTTTTATTAATTTATTAAATACCTACGTTTTTTGTGGTCATTTCGAGTATTTTTATAATTTTAATTGCAAATATGTAAGCTTATACGATAGGTTATTATCGTGTGATACACGACAATCATTGGCAAATAAACCGAACTGAATTTCTGAATCCTAAAATTAATATTACCTTTCACAGATGGAATGCACGAGCAAAATTGCGAATGAAATTAAATTACCTGTGAGTTTCGGCAAATTAACAATGACAGTATGTGTTGGAATTCAGTCCGCAGCCGCTTCACGCTCCAAACAAGCAGACATGAGGGCTAGCCAAAGTTTAAATAAGCATGAACCATCCACTAATTAATTTCCTGAACCTCAAGTTATGAATGAGTTAATTAAGGCTTTCATTGCTCTTTTTTTAATTGCATATTAGAGATAATATATGCGTGACGAGTATGTTTTGGTTTGGAATGCTTTTGCATCGCGAATCTTATAGTTTTGAGCTATATACGGGACCTTCTAGGTTCTAGGTAGACGTGCAGCAGATTTTATTAGTAGTTTAAATATGAACATAATTTCTCAGCTATATTGCTTGGGAACCTTTCACATTTTTATTTAGGTTGTAATTATGTCATTTCTTATTAGACTGTTATATTTTATAGTTATTATGTGAATGTTAAACATTTATAAAATTTAATAAGTTTAAAAAAAGAGTTTTTTGCCGATTTGTCTCAGTTGAAGGTGTAAAATGCGCCTTTTTTATATCGGCGGTAGCTTCCGAAACTTTTACCTTTTTAAGTGGCCTCCGTGGGCTAAGACTGGGGTGTTTATAAGTGGTTTTGATTTGATGTGGATTGAGTTAGCATGTAAGCTAACTAAAGAAAATAATAATAACTGGTAATGTGGCGACTTTTATACTATTTAATAAAAATTATTTAAAAGTGCGCCCATGTCCGCAGAGATAATGCATCATATCATTATTTTGTGCCATTTTGACTAGATTACCATTCCGATCACTTTTGGGGATTGCTATGATAATAATAGTAATAATTTGTTTGTTAATGAATAGGTACTCGAGGACGGCACCCACTCCCCTTAACCATCATTTAGGTTCAAAGGTTGTAACCTGAATCAAACGACTTTTATCAAACATATGTGAATATGAAATAAATAAAAAAACCCGACTGGAATTCAATGTTTAGAAAGGGTACTTAAAAAGTAAATGAAAGTATTTGTCGAAGGTAGAAATAAAACTTCATTGATTTGATGCGGAATTGAGAACCTCGACTTGTTATTGACATTCTGTTTCGAGAGCACACAGGAAAACTCTTTGATAGTTAATGTTACTAAAAGGCACAAAGTAAAGGGGAAATTGAAAAATCTGTTCAGATAAAATGTGCAAGATGCAGTTGTGGCAGGTTGGAATAGATATTTGTTTGTTTTGTTCTTATTTATATTGAACTTGCGATCCGACTCGGCTTCGCATGACTGTCATTTAGTTATTACCTTTGATTAAAGAATTTCTTTAAAAACAAGTTTGCAGCACACTTTTCGTTACTACATATTTTGATTGGAAGTGACGCGCGAAATGACATATGACCTTTTTTCATAATTGTCATTAAAGATAACAATTTTATTGGAAACTGCAATATTTTGAATTAGAATGGTGAAAAGGTTGATTGGTATGACAAAAATTGGGGAAATTAGCACGATTTGCCTGGCGGCTAAGCGACTCCGGACTGTGAATTATTTTTTCAGTTGATTTAACCTTTGATATCTTCTAAAATATTAATTAGAATTATTTATACTGTATGTTACAATTAATTAATTAAATGTCAATTTTTTATTTTTATTTGCACAAGGATTTATACTGGAATAAGTAAATAGCGTTGCAAGTAATGCAATTTTTAATTAAAGTTTAAATGAAAGGAATGGTTGGTGTGAGTCAACCGTAACAGCATACCATTGCGGAGTTTTCCTTAAAATTTTAGCAGAACTACAATTTTCTTATTTTTTTTATATGGATAAGATACTGTAATTAGTAAATAGCGTTGAAAGTTACGCAATTTTAAATGAAAGGAAAGGTGACTAAGAGCCAACCGTAACAGAGATATGGCATTGCAGAGTTTTCCTTATGATTTTAGAACTACAATTCTCTTCTAAATTCTTTTTATTTCTCTGTTAACATTTACCCTACGTAAGCTACGTAAATTATTTGGCGACTTGGTTGCAACATTTAGTTTTCTTTTGAAGTTATACTTCTTAAGGCGCGTTATGAAAAAATATGACAGTGATATTTTAAGATGCGCGCACATCAGTGTAACACAAAATTCTCACAGATGAAGTTAGCTGATAACGGTCTCTCCGGAACATCGCACAAATCGCAACTGTAGTGTCAATGAGTGAGTAATGATGTTATTGTCAATAATAACCTAACAACGTCAAAAATTGTTATTCGTTGCTACGTACCGAATGCAAAGAGTTTGGAAACTACAATTTCTCGACTGAATAGTAAAAAATGATTTTAGTGGAGTTATTCTCACCTATAATTTCGGGTATAACTTTTTACGTGCGTACAAAAGTAAACACACACGTTTTATTATTTATATAAACACTTTATGAGATTATATTAAATGGAAATATAAACTTACTGTGAAAGACTATGTGGAGTTACCGGATGGAAAGACAGACAGACGTGGAAAGCGACTTAGCTTTAAACTTTGTTGAGAAGTGAAGTACCAATTCCACTAACATATATTATGCACCGATTCGTTAGCAAACCGCTACCAAACCAAAACTTTGACGTCTAATCGTATCGTACTAAACACACAACGATCCAACTGGAGTTGCGCTTCAGTTATGGTTGACATTCCATTGAAAGCTTTAGCTAATTAAATCGTTCACGTTAGAAGGTGAACTGGACGTAATTCGAATTCCACCGGAATTTGACGTATTAATGATTTGGAACTCAATCGAACCTTAAGTGTTCTATGATGTTAATATACGCTTAAGCAAAAGTACCTTTACATGAACTTTTCGTCTTCAGTGCGAAATATACATAGGCAAGTAAATATCGTCACGCCCGTCTCCTTTTAGGGTAGGCAGAAAGCCCAGAATTCCATTTGTTACGCTCCTGTCGCATTCTTTCGCTCTACATTCATCAGTCCTTCTACCCGTTGGTTTTGGGTTCTTTTTATCCAGAATTTTATAAGCACATTCATTCTTTTCACGTGTCCAATCTACTGAAGCATCCCTTTCTCAACTCTTGCCACTACAATCATAAGTAGCGTAGGTAGAGTAAATTATATGACTCTATTTAGTTCAAAAGGGTTTGAAAAATGTTAAAAATCATAATGTTTTACACGACTCTAGTTATAATCCCATGATGTTGATCTCGGAAGAGAGGGTTAACCGTTAGTTCTCGAAGACTTATTGTCTGAAATAAGTGGATAAGTGCGAGTATGACGCCCGAATCGAGGGTTCGGTATAAAACAGTTTGTAATCGCAAAAAACATGTGATCGGAGTGCCCTTTAAGTTTTGTTTCTCTTGATATTGTCGAAATAGGCGTTGACTTAGTTTGATTTTCCAGCTCTTTATATATAATATCTTCTGCCCATTCGTGACAAAAATAGTCTTGTAAGATAGATAGATAGATAGACAATGGAGTGATCCTATGAGGGTTCCTTTTTCTTTTTAAGTTGTAAAATCCTTATTGAAGAGAAAATGCCTTTATGTCCGTTCGTCTTTTCCCAGGCAGGACAGATTTGTGATACGTTGGTATGATGATATCTTATATACTACCGAAATATCTCAAAGCCCTAAGAGCGCACGCGTCTAGCGAGGCCAGGTTTCGTATAAGTGTCTTAATTTATAAAATATAACATATTTTATAAATTTTAGTTATAAACTTAGTTTGTCAAATAAGACTCTTGGAGATTTTATCATATTTGACTATTCTTTCAATACAATTAGCTCCTTTAGCGTATAGACTTGAGTTGCAGTACTCTCATAGGTGTTTTTGTAAGAGCTCGTGTCTCGTTGGTAAGTATGCGACCCAAAGCCAGGTAGAGGTATGTTTCTCCTAGAATTTAATTAAGATCTCCAGTTCCTTACCGTTGTAGCCCTTTTTCTGCTTTTCTCCATCATAAAACATAATACAAAACAATACCAAGAATTTGGAAAAATGTTATCGTATTAGGAAAGGTATGTATCATGCATCGTATGGAACATGCAGGGTCCAAACAACATTTATTACTGTACTTAATACAAACAACATCCAATGCATATTTTGACGTACTTATTTATTTCTCCTCTTTTATTTTGCACAATCTTCTTCTTCTTTAATTAAAAAGGTGAATGATGCCAGTAGCACAATTCCGCCGATGTCACGTTAGTTGCAATTCAAACATGTCCATAATTTGAATGACTGATCCTGTCCTTATTAGACAATGTTTTTATGCGACATTATTTTGATAAAAAGAGAAAAAAGTTGTTTGAATAAAAAAAACGTCTTGACGCTTATTAATATCATGGAACAGAAATACTTTATTATCAACATATAATAATGTCTGACCTTGTGATTCGTTAATTGTCACTGAAAATGACAATTTAATTGGAGTTTTAATGGAAACTGCAGTTTTTTTTTATTTGTTTGGAAGATCCGTTGGTATCATAAAATCCGGGGGATTAAAAACTTAACAAGGTTTGCGTGGAGAGCGGTAGTGCGTGGCGGCCCGTGGCGGCCGAGCGCCTCTGGACCGTGAAATATATTTTCCGTTACCTTTGATATCTTCTAAAGTATTCATTAGAATGATAAACAATGCACGACACTTATAATCTACATTGAATGCCCTACAAAACTTACGAATATTTCTTATTTGGATAAGGATTGATATTGAAATAAAGTAAACAACGTCGCAAGCAACGCATTTTTTTTTAACATTTTACGGACTCTTAGTCCGTACTCTTTAAAAATTCTATGATAAATTACTCTAAGATAAATTTGTATGAACGATCCAATTTATGCATCACTTCAGATTTAACCTACGTAATCCATGAAATTTTTTTTTCGGCGATGGTTAAAAAAAATGTTTTATTATACTTTAAGTAGTTATTAGTGTATTAAGTGGTGGTTAAGGTGGTGTATGGTTAAGGTTTTTAGTACTAAGTTTCAAGTTGAAACTTAATTAAGTGAAAATTATCGAGCCGATGGTGAAAATTGCATCAAAATTCGGTGCGTGGTTTAGGTGTTAGCGGATATTCAAACAGATAGATGCGGTATGCGGCTTTTACATGTATAAAAATACACTTTATTATTTCTGCGATTTCATAGAGTGCCCAAAGTGCCCAGAGAGGCCCTTTTACTATATATAATCCCCGTTATCTGTCTATCCTAGCTTTAAGGTGGTTGAAATTTGAAAAGAAAATAAAAGCGAGCGTGTGTTCTTTGTTCTATGTTAAATTCCATTAGGTACTTAGGAATCTTTGAAGTCTATTAATTTCTAATTTATTCTTAGGACTTTAGGTCGGTTTTAAGTCACATTTTTTTAGATATTGATTTCCCTGTTTCAATCCACATTATTATGTAGATGTAGGTAAGCTGGTAGACACAGATAGACATCGAAGTCTGACTTTAAGGTACCCTTTTCGTTACTATTTCATTACGTAACCCTAAAACGACAATACGAAATATTCTTTTCAATTAATTTCACGTTTCTTTATTTTCAAAACCAATTAAATAGATTCGTGCAATTTCATAGAAGTTGCACAAGTAAATTTTGAGTAAGATCCATTCCGGTCGGTTCTCACGGAGCGGAAATCTACTCTTAAACCATAGACACAATAATATCCGAAAGTTATTTGCTGTGTGCAACACACTGATTATACCTAAAGAAGAAGTAAGGTCGCCAAACCTCGCCTTTATTCAAAGCTAATACAATTAATTAAACTAATTAAATTCATCGTCAAAACCTTGAGTTATTTTATTATCTTGAGTTAGTTTAATTAATATTGGTACTAAAATGAACTTTCAAGCTGATATTGCCATGGGAAGTTATTATCCTTTGTGATTATCCAAAATCGAACATCGCTATGTCGATATGCATCCATTGTGCACACAAAAGTTGATCAACTGCAGCCGCCGTCGGCACCTACATATTCGAAGGCCTATATTGAATGAGTTTCTTTTACGCTGCAATTTCTATGTGTACTCATTATGATAGCTTCATGAATTCCACCTAATTATAATCGTATTGGACACCTCATTTCACTTGTAAATAGTTTGGGCCAGGACACACTCGGGTCACCCTCTGCTATGAATCACAATACCTACAGTTAACTAGATGCAGTTGAGTTAGTATGCAGTTTGCGAAGTTCGTACCTGAATATACGGATTACGTGCGTATGTAAGTGGCTAAAATTCATGCCTAATACGAGAACCTACACACCATACATATATTTGCAGTCAAATCAAAGGACGGACGGGAAATTAGCACCTTTGTCATCAACTTTGATGCAGAATTTCGTTCCGTATATCTCACAGTGTCCGTTTGCTGAATATAAATGTGTACCGAATGCAAAGATATGATTGGATACATTGTTTCAGTATGCGGTACGAATTTAAAGTAATAAACTAAAACTTGGTGAAGCTAGCGTTTGGGCTCATGCCCCTGATTGAACATCAGTCTTAATAAATTCACAAATTTTCTTTGAAATCTCTTTAATACGAAAAACGTCTTGTTCAGACTATTTGCTGATTCTATATTAGAGGTGAGACCATAAATTTCAATCTTATTTGCAATAAATCTTAAGATTAATTAGTTCAATTGTAAAACGAATCAAACAGTTCTTTAATTGTTGTGGCTCATTATTAGTGTTTAACAGTTACGGACATTTTTACACGCTTTTTATTAGCTTCATCTGTATGTTTGTACCCGATCCTTTGGGCGCGCCCAGCCCAATTTTGAACCACTTTAAACGGTCAGATTTCATTCAAACTTTGTAGATTTATCGAGGACCGATGACAATTCAATATTTGAAACAGTTAGATAACCGTTATGATAGAAAATTGAAGTAAAAATGAAAAATAAATAATAGTTTAACCTAAAACTAAAAAACACGCTTTTATAGAAAATCCAACAAAAAATTTAAAATAAATTTGATTTAAGAATTGTATAAATAAGAAAAACAATATTCTATTGCAATAAAAGAGTGGGGTGCTTTTACGGATATTATTAAAATTATATTCCTACTACTCATATCTGTCAATAAAATATTTATATCTATTGACACCATGCACCCCATGCGTTTTTTACAATAAAATATGTTTATTTTCTTTTTTACAAAATTCTTAAATCAAATTTATTAAAATTCATTTTTAATTTTTTTGTTAGATTTTCTATATAGGCGTGTTTTTTAGTTTTAGGTTAAACTATTATTTATTTTTCATTTTTTACTTCAATTTTCTATAATAACGGGTCTAACTGTTTCAAATATTGAATTGTCATCGGTCCTCGATATATCTACAAAGTTTGAATGAAATCTGACCGTTTAAAGTGGTTCAAAATTGGGTTGGGCGCGCCCAAAGGATCGGTTACAAATATACAGATGAAGCTAATAAAAAGCGTGTAAAAGTGTCCGTAACTGTTAAACACTAATAATGAGCCTCAACAATTAAATAACTGTTTGATTCGTTTTACAATTTAATTAATTAATCTTAAGATTTGTTGCAGTTATTATTTTTAAGTTTTACTGTTTTAATTCAGTAGTTCATATATTCAGATAGTTAGGTTTAAAATGGAATGTAGGTCCCTATTTTGGGAGAAATTACTATGTAATCTAATCTGCCTCTTTAATATAGTTGGCTGTTTGCAATGGAAAGTGTAATTTGACTTGTAAGACTGAGATCTGTAAGTATGCATAATTATATGTATTTTTCCTAAAGATATAATAAAGCCTCGAGTATTTTTAATAAACTAAATTTGGAAGTACTTCATTATGAACTGTATTACTGTAAAGCGACGGTTTAGAATAAGAGCAAATCTCATTTGATAAAACTTTTCTACAGGTATGTTTGTGGCTTTGCTCTATGACTAATCCTATCACAAATAACAGAGATAGCAGACATACATACTTTTGACGTTATCATACATTTTCGGAAACTGGTAATGATTCACCAAAACATCTGCAAGATTAACTCTCTTTCGATGATTTTGAAATTTTCCTATCGCAAATATCTAAGTTCATAAGTATTTGTTATCTTGTATCGCAAATATCTAACTTCACAATTTTTTATTTACTTTTATTGTGTATCCGAAGTATTAATATTAAAAATTCTAAACCATTTATTCAATTTCGGCGCGCGAAGGGCACTTATAAGTCAAAAGTAGCAAAATTATTAATATAATAGTTTTCCTAACTAATGAAACTTTTCACCATCATTTAGAAAATTTAATTAGAAAGGTTAATACGCTTTTATAAATTACTAGTGCTCCAGCAATAAGCATAAAATTATTTTTTAAAACTCCAAAACCGGGTTTGTCTGCTAATCCTAAAGATTATTTGTCTATTAGAAGTAGTATTTGTTATTAGTATTTAGGTATATACTAGTAATGGCAGATTCCAGCGCTCTCAATCTGGCGTTTTGAGTTGGCAAGCAGGCTATAGAAAACCCTATTAAGTAAGCAGGCCGCCCGTCGGCTACTTATGTACGTCTAGCGTAGAGGGCTACCCCGCCAGCTGAACCCGACGACTGTCTGTCGTGCCGGGGGAAGCCCGGAGCGGAATTCCGGAAGTGTCCGCTTTTTATTAAAATGTCATATATTTTATGAAACTTTAATTAATTTAATTCCTTCTTTATTTTATTAGGCTATCTTGAGAATGATTGATGAAAGACGAGACGCCTCGGCCTGCACCGCCGACCGTTGGCCATCGGGGCCTATAGATACACTATATATATACACTAGATATACTGACGACTGGGCCGACGGTCGGCGATCTAAGCCCGTAGGTTTTCCATCCTCCAGCTAATATATTTTTAAACCAGCCTACTAATAAAATCAAATCAGTTCAATTATAAATGAATTATTAAATTCATCGGCCGTCGGGGCCCATAGCTGTTGACGAGGCCGACGGTCGGCGGTCTAAGCCCGTAGGTTTTCCATTCTTTAGTTAATACATTTTTAAACAAGCATACAGTTAAAATAAAATCAATTCAATTAAAAAAAGAAGAAATTTTTACGCGGCCAACGGTCGGCGGTCTAAGCCCGTATGTTCCGATCCGTCCGTTAATAAATTTATAAACCAGCCTCCAAATTAAGTAAAATAAATCAATTCATTTAAAAAAAAGGAGAAATAAAATTCGTTGGCCGTCGGGGCCCATAGCTAACGACGCGGCCAACGGTGGGTAGCCTTCAGATTTTCCATCCTTTTGCTAATAAATTTTGAAATCAGTCATCAAATAAAACCAATTCAAATCAATAAAAAAAAAATTGTCTGCCGTAGGGGCTCATAGCTCACGACGGGACCGACAGTCGGTGGTCTAAGCCCGTAGGTTTTCCATCCTTCGGCTAATACAATTTTAAAAACCAGCCTACAAATAAATTAAAATATAATCAATTCAATTATAAATAAATATATATATATATATTTCATCGGCCATAGCCGATGACACGGCCGACGGTCAGCGGTCCAGCGAAGCGTCTCGTCTTTTATCTATCATTCTTATATAAAATAAAAATAAAGAAGGAATTAAATTAATCAAAAAGTCATATATTTTATGAAACTTTAATTAAATTAATTAGTAGGCTACCATAAGAATGATAGATGAAAGACGAGATACGTCGGCTTGGACCGCCGACCGTCAGCCGCGTCATCGGCTATCGGCCCCGACGGCCGATGAAATAATATTTTTGTTTAAATTGAATTGATTTTATTAAACTTGTAAGGTTTTTTAAAAAATATTAGCTGATTGGGGGAAAATCTAAAGGCCTAGACCGATGACCGTCGGCCGCATCATCGGGCCCCGACGGCCAACGAATTTTATTTGTTTGCTTTTCAATTGAATTGATTATATTTTACTTTATTTGTATACTGGTTTAATAATGTATTAGCTGAAGGATGGAAAACCTGCGGGCTTAGACCGCCAACTGTCAGCTCCGTCGATAGCTCTGGACCCCGACGGCTGACAAATTTTATTTCTTTGTTTTTAAATTAATTATATTTTATTTTACTTTATTTTATTAGTGACTTGTTTCAAAATTTATTAGCAAAAGGATGAAAAATCTGAAGGCCTAGACCATCTACTGTTGGCCGCCTCGTTAGCTATGGGCCCCGACGGCCAACGAATTTTATTTCTTCTTTTCTTTAATTGAATTGATTTATTTTAATTTACTTGTTGGCTGCTTTTAAATTATTAGCGGAAGGATAAAAAACCTACGGGCTTAGACCGCTGACCATCGACTGCGTCATCAGCTATGGGCTCCGACGGCCAATATTAATTCTTCTTTTTTTAATTGAATTGATTTTATTTTATTTTACATGTTAGCTGGTTTAAAAATATACTAGCTAAAGGATGAAAAATCTAAAGGCCTAGACCGCCGACCGTCGGCTGCGTCGTCTGATATGGGCCCCGACGGCCAACAAATTTTATTTCTTCTTTTCTTTGATTGAATTGATTTCATATTAATTTACTTGTTGGCTGGTTTAAAAAAATATTAGCTGAAGGATGAAAAACCTACGGGCTTAGATCGCCAACCGTCGGCCGCGTAGTCGGTTATGGGCACCGACGGCCAACCAATTTTATTTCTTCTTTTCTTTAATTGTATTGATTTAATTTTACTTTTATTGTAGGCTGGTTTAAAAAAATATTAGCTGAAGGATGAAAAACCTACGGGATTAGATCGCCAACCGTCGGCCGCGTAGTCGGTTATGGGCACCGACGGCCAACCAATTTTATTTCTTCTTTTCTTTAATTGTATTGATTTAATTTTACTTTACTTGTAGGCTGGTTTAAAAAAATATTAGCTGAAGGATGCAAAGCCTACGAGCTTAGATTGGCGACCGTCGGCCACGTTGTCGGTTATGGGCCCCGACGGCCAACCAATTTTATTTCTTCTTTTCTTTAATTGAATTGATTTCATACTACTTTACTGGTTGGCTAGTTTAAAAATATATTAGCTGAATTATGAAAAGCCTACGGAATTAGATCGCCGACCGTCGGCCGCGATGTCAGCTACGGGCCCCGACGGCCTACGAATTTTATTTCTTGGTTTTTTAATTGAATTGATTTAATTTTACTTTACTTGAAGGCTGGTTTCGAAATTGATTAGCTGAAGGATGAAAAGCCTACGGAATTAGATCGCCGACCGTCGGCCGCGATGTCAGCTACGGGCCCCGACGGCCGACGAATTTTATTTCTTGGTTTTTTAATTGAATTGATTTAATTTTACTTTACTTGAAGGCTGGTTTCGAAATTGATTAGCTGAAGGATGAAAAACCTACGAGCTTAGATTGCCGACCGTCGGCCGCGTAGTCGGTTATGGGCCCCGACGGCCAACCAATTTTATTTCATCTTTTCTTTAATTGAATTGATTTCATACTACTTTACTTGTTGGCTAGTTTAAAAATATATTAGCTGAATTATGAAAAGCCAACGGAACTAGATCGCCGACCGTCGGCCGCGTTGTCAGCTATGGGGCCCCGACGGCTGACAAGTTTCATTTCTTGGTTTTTTAATTGATTTGATTTTATTTTACTTTATTTGTAGGCTGGTTAAAAATTTATTAACTGAATGATGGTAAGCCTACAGACTTAAGTCACCGACCGTCGGCCGCGTCGTCGGCCTACAAATATTACATCTTTTTTTTTCTTAAAAAGCAAAATTGATTCTACTTAACTAGTAGGCTAGCTTATTTTTCTTTTTAAGTTCTATTAACTTAGCTCATGCATACATAGAATGTTGGTAAGGGCATGCCGATATTCTTGTAAATTTGACTATGTGCTGCTTAGGGAGTTCCATAACAATTTCCCATTTTTAAATACAATTGGAATAGCATTGGTATATTGTTATTCAAGATGAATCATGTTCGTTATGAATAGAGTAGCTAGTTCAACTTGTAAAATAAGTTTTTTTTCATTAAGTCCATTTATTTGTTTCTTCTCCGTTGTATGGTATGGTTTTAGTTATTATATTACTCATCTATCTTTCATGACGTGTTCAGATATAATTTTTTGCCAAGGAATGCAATAATCATAGTTTTTGTAGCATATCAACATCGGCGACTTTCCTTTGTTTCATATTTCTTTTGTTTAAAAAAAGTGGAAACATTTACGAAGTAGTCCTTTACAAATTTTAAATCCGATTGAATCCGTAACAAATATAAAACATTTTCTTTTCAGTAATTTTCCGTAAATCTTTTATGATTATCGTTTATCTTCTTTTCAATATATGATGAAAATTTAAATGTGGAGGAATTTTCACCTGAAATGGCTGTATTCCATTGTTTTAATGCGCATCGAAGATCTTTTTGTATGGTCATAATATTCAGTTGTTGTTCATAAAAAATAGGGATTTTAGTATTACTAAGCAATAATTATAGTTTCAGTTTACGAACTTTGGAAATCTTTTGAGCGGCGGGAATCGGTGCGGCTAAATATTTTCTAAAAATCCTTAATTTTTTTCCAATCATTTTCCATTTTTTTGTAATGTTAAATTTTTGGATGTTGCGGGGAAAAATTACCAAATAAGTAATTTTCCTGATAAGTCATATTTAAACAATAGATTTTCTGTTCCGGAAAGTAAAATTAAAGTTGGCGGTTGAAGTCTTCGGCGGCAAAGTTGTTCCCAGGTTGAGCGGCAGCTATAGGAAGATTCTTTGATTCGAAACTTACCAGAGGAGGCGGCCGCCGCGAACTTCAGGCGAGCAGGAACAGGAGTTTTGAGTCTATAAAAGTTCTCAACAAAAGTTCACAAAGTCCCGTAACCGGAAAATTATAATTGAAATAAAAGAAAAAAGGAATAAGCACCCACACGCGTTCACATTATAGATCGGAAAATAAATAAAAATGATTTTAATTTACACTGAATAAAATTGAAATAGTTTTCAATACTATGCCAGGTCTGGAGGGTTAGTAGGCGGCAGCGGTTGCCAGCGCATTCTCCATAACTGTACCGAGGGCTGGTACCCCTGATCCTTTTATATAGTTTCCACTCTTAAGTGCGCGGCTTAGCTGCGCGTAGGATCACTTCACCTCACCCCCCGCCCCTGGGTCACTAGCCAATGATGGATAAATGAGGCGGGTATATGGTAACTAAAGCATATTAATCAATGCATTTTTCGTCTGGAAATTATTTAATTTTGATTTGAGATTTACCGGCTAGCGTCAAAGACTTTTGAGGGTAGTTTTGCGTTGACTTAAAATATGTTGCAATATGCATATCTACAGGTTTAAAACTAGGTCATTTTCCAGTGGGCGGGTGACATTTGAGAGTTATTTTAAAATCTGATCCGAAACGAATGATAAACACAATCCAAGCTATTTAAAAGTGGTTGATGATTAATTAAAATGTTTCCCTGTAATACAAAATATGTTTTCATATTTTACAGGCAGCCATTATCAAAAATAGATTTAACCGTATTATGGTGTGTGACTTAACTACTTACGACTCCTTCGAGCTTCATATATCTAGATATGGAAGTCTTCCGATCTGTAGTCCTCCTTTTGTCTGGGTACGAGTAATTTTGTATTGGAGCGATCGTACAGAAGAGAAAAAGGTCAGTAAAGCATGAATAAACAAATTAAAATGGACCAGGATTGCAGAAGTTTGAAATAGTTATCATGCAACTGCGATTAAAGTAGGTAAAACCATCTTCTCATTTTTACGTCAGTCAGAGCGAAATTTCAGAATTTATAAAGAAATTATAATTATATATATTGTAAATATTATCACCTACTTTATGAATATAGAACTGAACAAATAGTTGTATTTTGTATTACTAGCCTCACTTTTATATAATTTTTTACTACGTACTTGCGTCGTGTGGTCAAGCACATACCGCTCTCTTTTTTACTCGCTTGCGGTAAGATGTGGCCGTACATGATAAGTACACAGAGCCTATTGACAATTAGTCACCAATTTGAGTATAGGTATATTGGAATCGAGAACTACTTTTAGACGAATTAATTAGGCATTCGTAGGATATGGAGCCGGTCGTGGCGGTCCAACCTCAAAGCGAAGTTCTAAGTAAATAATTGCCAGGACGCCATCGTATCACCGCAGACGCGCAATAGTTGCGTTAATCTGGCCTTGCCTTTACTCGACTTGCCTGTTATTGCCATAAGCATGCCATGAACTTGACTTATATATTAGAATTAGATAAAAATAATAGAAAATCACATAAAAGATCCTTAAAAAAAAAATTCTAGATTTCCTGATAGATCTTAAAAATCATTTTCATTACAAGTAATATATTGATTTGTTCAGTCATCTCAACGAGTCATAAGATAAATCAATTTTAATGGAATAACGAGCCCGTCGGCCGGCTGCGTGCTACACGCTATCATGACATAAAACAAAGTTCGATTCTACGTGGAAACACCTTTGGAAACCTTTCGATATCTTCACTATAGTGGACTATTAAGCCTAAAGATTGTTGTCAGGCACAAAAAAACCGTCCGCTATTTAATAGAGATAAATTTTGATTAAGATGTTTTATTTCTTTTCAGATGTATTCAGGGGCTTATGAGTAAGGCCGGTATTCTAATAGTAACGGTTTAAATCATAAGTATTGTCTAGTAGTCTTTGTTTATTTCGCAAAATTATTTGATGTTGTTTTGGTTGAAATAATTATTTCAAATAAACTTTCAGGAGGCGAATTTAGTTAGGTAGACTTTTTAATTATTGTTACACTGTAATACTTAATATTATGAATAGCTGTACAGTCTAGGCTAATGGGCGTGGTAAAAGGAACAAAGGTGTGCCTCAGAAGGAGCTTTGTAGCTTTAGAACTAGGGAATGCAAAATCATGATATTCTGAAATCCGACGAAGAGAATAATATGACGGGCCGTTTGGCTTTGTGGTTAAAGACCGGGGACCGATTTCCACCCAGGACAAACATTTGTGTGAATGAATTTGTCTGTTTGTTGTGTCTAGATGTAAATTTCTATATAGGAATGGATTTAAAAAAGTAGTATTCGAATAAGTTATGAATATGAATGAATGATGAATATGAGAAGTATCTCAGTTATCTGGTTCACAGTACAAGTTCTGCGAAAATTTGTCGTGTTTAATAAATGTCCCAGGATATTTATCTATTTATTATAACAAACTTACCTCATGATTTTCTGGTATATGAGGCTTTCTCCTCATGGTATCTTGGTATCTCACAGGTATAACGGGGTCCTCCCCTGACACAGCTCGTTGATAAGATAATCTCCGCCCTTTGTTGTCCAGGTTCGGTCCAAATGAGTTGTTTTCGGGTATCGTCGAAAAGTCTTGATAAGAGTAGCCCACTTGGTTATCTTTATATTTCTCGTCTTGCCGTCTAAAATAGTTGATCAGCCCTTCGCTGGCCAACCACGTTACTCTGGAAAAATATGTTTTCTATGTTTATGATAGTTTATAAATAAAAAAAAAAAAAATTATTAATATCCTCCGAGTCGTCAGGTAAAATATAGTTGATATTCCTTTGTCATTACTTATGCCACTACGTATAATGCCCATCACATGTTACGTCTTAGTACTGGAACCTACCTCATTAAATGTCTTATATTAAACCGTTCATCTCTTAATAACTAATTGACTCAGGCGGGGCTTTGCGGTAATCCACCATAAGATAATACATAAAACAAATACCTAGTAACTAATTTCGCTGAAACTCCATCTCAAATGTAATCAGCTCTTAATGTTAATCCTCATTTCTTACAAATTAATATATCTTAACTCAGTCCGTCAAAAGATAGATATTAAGTAGAGTAGATCGTTTCATCTCGCTTTTGAATAGGTGCAAAGGGAATGTAAAGTTTAAAAGATTCACTCTTGCTTAAAGGGTGGGAGGGGGAATACCTAAAGTGTGAAATAAAAGGATTAACACTATACCTAAAGCACTGAAGTGGGAAGGGTAAATTAGTCTAAATTATTTATATTCCTTTTTCGAAATTCATGAATATTATTGGTAGTTATATCTTTACAATAGATAAATAACACTTTATATTAAATTCTAGATAAATAATTAAGTTAAAACAATTCGTTTCTTTTGTTATAATGTGGTTATCTTAGTTTCTTATTTTATTTCTTAGCTAAAGTAAATTTGTCACTTCCATAATATTAATATGGAGTGTAGGATAATAATTATTAGCTCTGTTTATATTGTAATATGTAATAATTAATGACTCTGAATCAAATGTAACGTAGGCAAGGTACCTATAGTTATTATACTTTATATTGGTAAATAGAAATGTATGCATATCTTTTATTGAATGTACTTAATATACCATGTTCCATTTGATTTTTCTCGGAGATGGTCTGTTTGATTTTCGCGAAATTTTGAATACAGATCTATCTAGGATAAACATCATATAGAAATCTAAGCCACGTTTTAAATCAAAAGAGGAGCCACCGTAGCGCAAATGTTCGTGTCACCGTCCCACTCAAAGGCACCGCAATCAAACTTGTTATTTGTCTAATTATCGGGACCTCCTGCTCCCACATATTGGACTAATGTAAAGGCTTCGGACGTTTCGCGCACATACATGCCGTATGGTGGAATACTTTAAGCTCATTTTGCTTTACCCCGTTCCTATTACAGTAAAAGCGAACAAAAACACTGACCACGTGCAAATGCCTCGGTACGGAAGCATCTGGGCAATAATTGTCACCTTAACTTTGTAACTCTTTGATTTAACATGAGGTACTTACTGTACAATTTTGCAGCGTTTTAACAAAGTATTTATTTCGTTACTAATACATTTAAAAGGTTTCCTGATAAAAGGGTTTGGTGTTTATTGTTCAAGTTCAATATGAACAACGTTTTATATAATAAGATAGACAAAAAGACGCTAAAAAAGGTGTGGGCATAAGCCGCTTTGTAGATTTGGGTATTCTTTCACTTTTTTTTCAAACGAATTAAACCGCTTAATATAAATTAAGTAGTTTAATTATTATAATAGCATTAACATTCAAATAAGCCGCTCAGAGAGTTAGTATTATTTTTATAATAACTTAGTCGAAAAAACACAGTTTAATTCTTTCTATGCGCTGAATTTCACCGACAATAATGATCAGTAATTTCCTTTAAGCTAAGACGCACCTATCACAAAGAATTGATTGCATAAAATACTGTCAAGTACTGCTCATGATTTGCTGACATTATACTTATTATGACAGAAAGGCCTTCAGAAACCATTATGTTCAATTCTCACACGAAACCTTGAGAACCGAACAGAATGATAAACGTACCTTCTAATGATAGTAATTTTTACAGTACGGTATTATGAAATTAATCGATAATAATATAAATTTCCAACTGTCTTGAGACGTACTGAACAACTACTAAACATACTTAAGCTAATTGGAATTAACGCCTGTTTCCAAAGGGGATATCTACTTCCTTAATTGTTGTCGGCTATACGAAAACTCTCTTTGATTATTTAACAAACAGGGTCATTTTACAATCACTAGTCGACGGGTGATAGAAAATGGATTTTCTTCACTTTAATTATGACTAGCTGTCCCCCGCGGCTTTACCCGCGTTCCCGTAAGATGTCACATGTATTATACATAAAACCTTCCTCTTCAATCACTCTATCTATTCAAAAAATCGCATTAAAATCCGTTACATAGTTTTAATGATTTAAGCATACATAGGGATATAGGGACAGAGAAAGCGACTTTTTTTGTACTATGTAGTGATTCGCAAGATTGAACTTTTATATGAAAATATTAATTCTCGTTACGTTTGCGCAATTGGTTTGTTCGTTCTAAAGGTTGGTTGAAATATGGTTGGTCAGGGCGGCTTAAGTGGTGTGGAGGCCCTGGGGCAACGAAGGAGTGGAGGCCCCTAATCATTTCCTAATAAAAATTCAAAAGCAATATTTATTTATTTTTTATTATTTCTTTTTGGTCCGTACTCTTTAAAGATTCTATGATAAATTGTATTGCATTTTTATAAATTTACCTCTTCCCGCGCTCGCTCAGCTCGCTTAAGGTGACGCTTGTGATTCATAAGTATACGGTTAAAATATGTAATGGTGTGTTAAATAGTGTAATATTAAATTGCCTGAATTATAAAAAAAATACTTCAAAATTTACTTAAATTTAGTTACAATTATATTATTAATCTTAATTTATACATTTATTATTATTAATACTATATTATTTTAAAACATTTCGGCCTCAGATGGTTTTGCTCCCAATGACAACTGCACTTCGATGTTTTATGGGCATTTTTAAGTTGAAAATGGCTCTGGAGGACGCGGCCATTGCCCGCTGGATGAACGTGCCAAACGCGTCATCACCGTCGTCTGCATAATAGGTGCAGCCAACGGTGTGCCTCGATATCCCCAATACCGCGTGCGGCACGCTTTTGTGGAGTTGGTGGTTACAATATTATGGTGCCTAGAAACTCGAGGAAGGCGTTTACTGCATGTTTTGATAGTGTCGATGCCGGGATTTGGGTGGGCTAGCTAACCTGCCCCATGTCAGCTCTCGTCCTTACGACTGGTGAAAATCCTCCACTGTGGCTGCTTGACTTTCCGTGGCTCAGGATATACTCGATTGAACCCCGCTATAGCTGTTTTGATGGTATTCATGATTTTTTTATGCGGGCTATTGGTTTGGTCCTATCTTTTGGACTGCCGCTTTGGTTTACTGCAGCTTTGATGGCTTTTGTTGTATGTGTTGAGAACGGCTTTAAAAATCAATGAAACAAAATCAAAAACAATGTTTGAAACTTTTCTATTTTCTTCTTGGAAATCAACAAGGATTAACTATGTAGGTCCTATGTTTGCAATATATTGATATATCTATATTTGTTTTCGTATATTTATTTTCGGTCAAGTCTAGAACTTATTCATCATCATCATATCAGCCTAAGGATGTCCACTGCTGAACATCGGTCTCCCTCTTGCAGGGTTAGTTTCGATAGTTTTGTCCGATCGTCGTCATTCGGCTATATAATTATTTTTTTTGAAAACGAGCACTCTCCGTTGCTATTCAAGACCATCAAAACCAAGAACATTCTTAGTGTAATTTCATAGATTGGCAATGTAGCTCCAAAATTTAGATTTCTAAGCATGCGATAGTAAAATAGCTCCTTAGATTGGTATTTATCAGTATTTTTTTTGTATAATTTTACTAAAGATATAAATTGAACCAATTCATTACGAGGCTAGGTTTTAATCATCTTCGTAATTTTTTACCAATTCCTCTGCAGCAGAATACTAATATGCAACGTCCATCTCCTCTAGATGTTTGAGAAATCCAAATCTCGAAAGAAGATTCTCGAAATCTTTCAGTGTGAGAAATACAAAGATGATCAAGCACTGGAATAAAACCGGACACTTTAAATTTCTCTCTTGGTGACAGAAGACGCAAGACGCAAGTCTTGTGCTATAATGTAATCGAGCGGTTTTAACTTCGCTTGTTTTTTTAATTAATTAATTTATAATAAGTTAATTGTACATATTTGATATTTGTTTAGCTGCTTGCATTTATCAAAATTGTCTCTTTTGGATCCAACGAACGATTTTAAAGAATCAAATGCATGTACAGTAGGATTCAAGAAGCATTTTCGGGTTCTGTAAAATCTTGTTTGTTCCGTTGAAATGAGTAATATTTATTTTGGTATAAGCATGGAATAATATCGATTGTTCACATATTATTGTTAAATAAGATTTACAATTTCAAGGGGGAAAAATCGTGACGAATTCACGAATCGAGCACCGAACTACCGAGGCTTCAAAAATGTATTGCCTCCGAGATGCTCGCATGATATATGGGTAAAAATGCGAAACAATAGTGTATGAAAAAAAAATATTGTTGCTGATCCATCGGAATTTGGATATTATTTTTTGTGTGGGGGCCCCTCTCTTGCCCCAGGGAGCAGCCCCGCCTGCCCTCCCCTTAAACCGGCCCTGTTGGTGATCAAAGTCGTAATTAATTGTAATTATAACAGAGTTAGTTCTGTTAATTACATTTTAAGCTGCCCATCTGTATAAAAGTAGGTAAGGGGTAGAGAGAGACAACAGTCTTACCTGTTAGACCTGGAAGCCTTTCGCCGACCCTTCCCGTGCGCCGAGTCAAGACCCGAGCTCATGGATATCGCCCGTGAGTTCATCAGCGATTCTTGACTATATATTTCGTTTAAACCTGTTCAAAAAACACCTTTAGATAAAAAAATAATATTTGTCGACAGAAAACCTCAGCACACAGAATACAATTTGTTCTCTATTGAACAGGATGCGTGGTGGTTGTTTTCTAAACAACATTTTAATCCTCCCCAGCCATATCCATATTTGTAATTCGTGGAACTACGTCCGAACTAGTATTCATGAAAACATGTTATGCCGAGTGATTGGAAAATGCTAGATATTTTCACAATACGGATCGCGCTGTAGGTATGTTATGAATAAGCTTGCAAGCTCCACATATCATTTTTAGAATTCCGGACTATAAAGAATCACGTATGGTGCGATATTTTGTGTCCGTCTGTTATTTGTGTACAATTGTGTATTTGAAAACATATTTTTATGAATCAATAAAGGATTTAAAATGGGGTGTTGAAACCTGGGGTGTGTTATATCAACATTACTTTATTTGATTTTGACTTGAAGCCATAAATGTACAAAAACAGACCGCGACAACCCTCCCCTGATCTTAAGCAATATTTCAGACTGTTTATAATGTAAGTATCTACTCGTATATGTTATACAAAATATTCAGTTTGAGAAATCTATATAATTTGAAAAATAAAAATATTGCTCTAGTACCTAATTTACAAAATTAAGATGGTTTATTATTAAACGGAATCCTATGCACGAGTCCAACTCACACAATTATGTCTTGTTTTATTTCCTGCTCTGTTGCGAAATTGTTTCACTCTCTAGCAGTGGAAAATATGTAACAAACAAAGAAAAATGCAAAATGTAAGCTTCTTTAAAATGGAAATCTGACGAGAGAAACACCTGTTGCCGCAAAGAGATTCAATTATCCCTGCAATTTAACTACTTAGAAATTTATACAAACAAAAATATATAAGCAATAATAATCACTTTCCCAACTATAATATTAGTTGGAAGTAGGATGTATGCAAGAAAAATCCATGCTGGATGACGCCATTGTAATAAAACTTACTAAAAGTACAAGTTCTAATTATAGTAATCAAGGAGAACTCACTATTAACACTATTCGAAGACATATCCCCAATTGGCTGACTGCCGGTAAGTGCAGGCTGGCACCCGGAGACATGTGCTGTCTCTGTGTCGCCCTGATTGACAGACAGGCTCGAGTAGCTTCGCCCTGCAGTTATCGACGAGTGTAAGCTTGAAGCACTCCCCTGTACTTCCTAAAATAATTGACGACATCAACATAAACCATATAATATAACAACAATAAGGTATTCTCTATTCTTCCATAAATATTAATTCTTTACATAAATAAGTATTATATAAGTAGTAACATACAACGACGCAGCTCTATAAAACATTCCTTTGTGAGAGACTTATGTCTGTACCAACTAGGAAGACGTGTATTACATATTTCCAACCTTTCTCCCCCAGAAATAATACTGTTCATGTGTTTAAGTTTTGTTTGAAAGTACAAAACAAATATTCATACAGTGGAATTAAAGACTTCGTTTGTACATATTGTATATGTATTATATTTATGTACTTACTACCCACACTGTTTCTATGCTGTAATGCCACGTTTTATGTACTCACAAGGAATTACAGCACTACTTTTAGCAATTTGAATCAGTTTCGTTTGCCGGAGGCGATGGGGAGTTCTCGGTAAAAAGAGTTGAGTAGAGCGGCAGAGCGCGACACGTGCACAAAATAGAGATATAGGTAGAAGGTCTGCTAATTAACACACAAAACGATACATAAAACATCCTGATTCACGTGTTCAAAATAGTTGTCGAATGTTGCTTACAGGTACACGCTACCTTAAAGAGTTTAGTTAGAGAAACATGCCATTGTTAGCGTGCTCATAGTACGACGATGATTTGGAGGAGATTAGAAATAACGAAGGGCTTAGTATTACCGTATAATATTCAACAAAAGAAAAAATAACATTTCTCGTAAGGATAAGCCCTTTTATGCTTAACTTTTATATATTTTTTAACAATATATTATCTTTAAATATAGTAAGAATCTATTCCCTCTCGAAAAGGTCTACCAATTACGTTTGAAGAGATACAGCCTTATTAGTATGTTTATTATATGACAGATGTACGGACCCACAGCGGAGGCTTAGTAATAGGGTTCCGTTGGCTTCCTTGGGGTACGGAGCCCTAAAAAGTAATGTAAAGCTCACTATTTTGTTATGTATGGTTGAGAGACAAATCAAAGTTAAAATTGTTATGTTTTTTTTAAGTATTATTTCGACGTTAAATCGCACCAATGAGACTACCTTTTTACCTATCCGTCCAAGTCTTCTATTATTGTGTGCTAATAAACCTTCTGTACGTTACAATATAACCCGTGGAATACTTTCTGGTTATATTTATTTCGTATCACGGACGAAGATTCAAGGATAAAACCATTTAATTTGCTATCGCAACAAATTAGAGGTAACGGCTTTAGTTTGTTTATTATTAATTTACTCAAGTTTTCCAACGAGTTGCTAAGTATTTTACTTTAACAATTTTGCATTTAGCTTCATTTGTTTGTTTAAAGTAAGTAAAGGTCATCTGGTAAACGTGATACCCTTTCTTTAATTGCTTCAATTTGCCAATATAATTGACAATAAATGGTAATTGATCTTGAAAGGCTTATGTTACCAATTTACTACAATTAAATATTCCGTTGGCATAATGTTTTCTGTCGTTGGAAAATAAAAACTGATTGTGGTTTAGTCTCCTGTAATCGTAATTTCCCCAACCGCCGTCCCTTTATACGAGCTACTGATGTACGGCGGTACCACGCTTGGTTGCCACTTTCCCGGAGGAATACAACAATAAGAGCTCTAGTACTTCTGTAATATGAATGGAAATTGTGTAGTTAAATGCCCGTATTTACTATTGGTAGAGCATCAACGTCAAAGCAGCTAAATTCAAAGCTATTTGATCAGTTTTGGTCCCATTAAAGCACTTATGTACCTTAAGTAAATTGTGTAGCCACCGGTTCGAAATTCGGACTTTCGGTCAGCATCTAGAATAATATTTGATATTTTAGTAAGTGCACCTTCGTGAAAGAGCATAAGCTTACATTTCCAGTGAAATTCTAATCTCAAGTAGAGGAAAAGGTATGCAATATTCATGCATTGTACTGTAACTTTACATACAAAGGTCTATTATTAGTCTGTTTTCAAGCACTCAGCTAAACCTCGTGGATTTGTTCCTGTGGCTTAAATAAAACTTTTGCTAATAGGTATTGCAAGATGTGCGAGCTAAGACATGGTCAGTTTCTAGAAGTTTTTGATGCACGAATTACATTAATCTGTCTATCTATCTTCCATATATTGTATAAGCAAAATAGGATTCCTTTAACGCACCATCACCTCATAACTACTGAACGAACATATCGGGATGGGACGGACTGCTACCATTCGACGCGGAATTTCAAAAGGGAATCTTTTGCATGGAAAATCTTATTCCATGGGCATATTTGCTTTAAACTCGCTGCTCATATTTTTGATGCAAATAATGGAATACAAAATACACTACGTTCTAATAACATCCTCTAGCAAGATGCAATCTGGTGTCGAATTTTAATGCAGAATACATATTACTTTGACTGATTCATCTAAAACTCGATATAAATATCATATATTTACCTTCAATAGAAGTGCGACGTGGCATTAAAGTTTGTATGGAAATTAACATAAAAATTCCAAAATCTCCGTAAAGCGGAAACCGTAGTACAGTTGAGAATAGTTTTATTAACTAGCTGCCCACTTTCAACCCTGGTTATAAATCTTCCTCTTGAATTACTCTATCTATTGCAGAAAGCATTTAAATTCGATGATATTCTAAGATGTTTCCTCATACGTCACTCGACTCCAACTCGACTGAGGATACCTTAAGCATTTAATCCTCAAAAATGGTATTCTAAGTTATAACTTGAGCAAAACTCAAGCAACCCTGACTGATGTCGAATTGAAGTGGAGTCACATCCACTTCAATTCGACATCATTAATTAATAATAATAATTGTTTAGTTTATTTTCTTCCCACAAAGATACATACATTCTTATTGTCTAGGATATACGTATTAATGTAACAATAAAAAGGAGAAAAAAAAAACAGTACAGTACGAGAAACATATTATAATTAACACATGTCATTAATTACGTCATTCTATTATAAATAAAATATTAATCAAATAAAATAATGAGCTTCAGTAACTGTTTACAAGCAATAAACTTCCTTAAGGTTGGTCCCGACGTACCTCGAAGTTGACAGTTGATTTCTCTCTTCGAGTGAGAGAAAGCGTCGAGTGGAGGAGATTTTTGCAACTATGAATACTTGAGTGAGGTTGAGTGGAGTCGAGGAATTTTCAAGGAAACATCTATAGAATATGGGTATAAGTGTGTAGACTAAGGGTTCCATAGAACCTCTATGAAAGCATCAAACATTACTCTAACGAAAGGAAAACTTAACTTTGGAGCTCATATTTTTTTCGGTCATACATAGATATACAGCTCGGTCAAATTTCCAACTGCAAGTGTAAATTTGTAATCGCATCACAATACATTTAAAGAAAAGAGAGGCGGGACTTCAATACCCTTAATAAATTTAATTCCGTCTGTCCCAAGTTAGAAACCAGATAGACAGTGAGTAAATTTTTCAATAGGCAAGTTAAATGACTTACTTGATTTGTGCGAAATGTTTGTGCGCTACAGTCTCCGTTGCATGCCGTTTTCTCATTTAGGGATTGCAGTGATACTGACATTGAGCCTCGCCGATGAATAGGCTGAGTCTTACTACTCAATGACTGTCTTTTAAATATCTCTGTTGTATTTTTGAAAAAGCTGTCCATTCTCTTTTTGAAAAATGATGATTTTCTTTCGAGTGGCGACTTTCCTATTGAATGGAGATCTAAATCAGAATGTGACAGACCTTCGCGTCTAGTTAACATAGTGTGGTCCAAAGACAATTTTCTATCGCGACCCTTGACTTGTTTGCAGTCAGTGGGCGCTAATAACTTAGTTTTAGACGAATATGACATATTTTCATTCTCAATTTGTGACATAGTTGTTTCGGAGAAACTATTTGATTTTTGTATTGTAGGCTCAATGAGCAGCCTAGTGAGCTCAGCCGTCTGGTCGTTATTACTCGTGTCGCTACATGCCCCGTCGACATCGGTGTCTGCATAGCTTATACAATCCCCGCTAGCTTCTTCATATGAATCCTGAGGAGGGTCGATTATTACATTCGGGTTGGTAGCGCTAGGACGCACAGATGTACAATCATCTTCTGAGTTTGCTACTTCTTCAAAATCCTCACCGTCATTAAAATCTTTACTGTTCATAACTTTACTTCCCCGTGGAGCCTTGATTCGCATACTGCTATTCATTTTCACTGTGCGTAATATTTCCTTGATTTTGAGGTTCTCCTTTATCGCTTTAACATCTGGTAAAAATAACGGTATTCTTTCTCTGTCGACATTCTTCGCCGGTTTATCTTTCTTCGATTTGTGACGTGTTTTATCCATTTTAGCAAAGTTTCACTATTGATTTTCTACTGTCATTTCACTTATTTAACCATTTTATATCACATAAACTGTAATTTCACTTACACTTAGACGAAATAATGTTATCAGCAGTCAGCGCACCACGTTCCACTTGTACAAATCGTTTAATCATAGTGAAGATAATATAGCGCTTCAATTTATCGATAAAGTTTCAATGGTCTAGATTTCATAACTATAAATGGTGCTTCTAGTTACACGGAAAACTCTTTCAAATACTTCGATATCGTCGGTTGTGATCTTTCAAATGTCGAAGCGTTTATTATGCTATTGTAAACCTGAATCATACTCGAGCGGTTTTAATCGTGTTTATCGATGTCACAACAAAACGCTCTACGTCACCAGAGAGTAAACACTAGCGTGTTGCGGAACATACGGCCTTACATCTGATTAGGTTACCTACCTACATAATATGTCACACTGATAAAGATTAATATTCTTCAGGTAATATTATTAATACAAATATCATAACTAATTTAACAAAATTATGCTTCATGCCAAACTGGCATGATATACTGTTCACCAGTTAGTGTCGAGTAGTCACTGCTGCCTATGGACAGAGCCAATAGAGAGATCGCTAATGTGTTGCCTATCAAATGTTAATAAAACTAACGTCTCCACAAATATTATTATTATTTAGAGGTGGAGGCAGATGTTTCGTCGCCAGAGTCCCAAATTTCATCGAAGATGTGGTATAGTTCCAACTTGAAATATAAAGAGTATCGGCGCCGTCTCGCCATAATTAAATTAATAATATACCGGCCTTGATTATGATTGTTTATGATAGTGGTACCGTGAGTGTTTGTACATACAAAAACTATTTCATAACAACATATAGATTGAATATAGCACAATATACATATACCTGTAAAGAACACTTTAATCATTGTGCGATATCTGAAGTCTTCTGATAATCTTTGATAATGTATCGTGTATCTTTGTTACATTTTTCCTTTATCTTTGGTCAATGTTAAGCGCACTATATCAGTATTCGCCTCACGCGTGCATTTTTTATTATTCATATGATATTTTTTCTTATTATTAAAAAGAGTTAGTTTATTTATTTTACTTATTTCACATTGATTAACTAATATTATATATTATTCTAGCTGTCACCCGCGGGTAGCACCCATCATATCCATATATGACCATCTACGAAAAATTCCGCGTCGAATGGTAGCAGTCCCAATATGTTCAGTAGTTTTTAGGTAATGGTGCCTCAAAAGAACCCTATTTTCCTTATATAGATTTATATACATACACAAGACTAGTTTGATTATAGTTAGATGATATTATATACCAGGATATCAACCTCTATGCTAAGTTTAATTAAGTACAGTTCGGCCATGACGATGCGAATGAATAATAAACAAACAAAAACAGCATACCAACATAGTTTAAAAAAAAGCTATAAAAAAATTTGCGCTTACGGTAGTTGCACATTGCGAAATGAAACTGAAATTGCCGCCTACGTGCCTGTTGCAGCTATAAATATAATTGGAGTAGCAGGAATATTCGGATCAATCTAGCTCGACCCCAGGTGATAGGTTAATTAAAGTTTGCTTTACGCCCTATTGGACGTGCTTCCGCTTTGGCATAGGCTGCAGCGTACATCATGACTGCGCTTTGATGACTTTCTATACCTTTGACAGGGGATTCAAAAATAAAATGGTGTCGGGCGAGCTTTGTAGCTGTCCATCATTTTTTTATTAATTAACTATTTTTTGTTTACCAATATTTTTTCGCTTTCCGATGAGATTTTGGTTTCCCGTTATAAAAATTAGTACATATGTAGTATATATCGCATGTGTTAATCTATAACAGACTGTATGTACCTATGTCTTTAGTTCCATTGTTCTCCGGCTAATGCGTGATAGAGTTATAAACGTACTAAGTTCAAATTTATATTAATTAATTCTATTAAGAATTTAATATGAATGAAGAAAAATCTTAAGTGGGATATCGAGTCTTTGGGCTACTTCTTCGAGGATAATGGACCTGAAAATATATTTTGTCATTCAATTATGGAAATTAAACATCCATAATGGTAGATTTTTCATAATTTATTGAAAAGTATTATGTAATATTATTTTTACAAGCTATAAGTCGGGTTCTGCGAAACATGGTAGCTATGTAGAATTTGTATGTATAACTAGAGACATGTGGTGAACATTCTCGCCGTTTCTGGTACGTTACCTTCTAATCCCTGTAGTCATTTCAGACAAAGAAACGTCAACAGGTTTTCAGTTTCAAAGACGAGCTTTATACAGCTCGACCGTCGAGGTGCTACTTTGTATATCTACGAGCATCTACATAGTCGAACAAAAACCGGTAGGAATGGGAAATTATTTTTTTACCCCTGACCATGTCACATATTTGTTGAACCCTCTACTGTGACGTCTAATCTTAATATATATATTTCCTGTGTGCGTGTGTATGTGACTGAACTCCTCCTAAACGACTGGACCGATTTTGATGAAATTTTTTGTGTGTGTTCGTGGAGATTCGAGAATGGTTTAGATTCATAATTGAATCCGGTAGGTGGCGCTGCAATCGAATTCCTGCATTTTTGTATGGACTTATTTCGACAGAACGATGTCTGTCCGGGCAGCTATATTTTATAATTTTAAAACGATCAAATTGAACGTAAAAATTAAGTCACAAAGAAAAATGTAATCGAATATAAAAAAAGATTAAAATATTCAGTATAGACTTAGACATGTGACGTCACGAAACATATATTTTCCCCCCTCTCACTTAACGTGTGACCCAATTTATGGATGGACCCTAAAACATAGACGTATAATAAAAAATCAGCAACACATTTTTTCTCAAAAATGGCCGTAAATTGAAGGGTGAATATCAAGGTTATGAATCATTTCCATGGATCTATCGGCCCACACGCCCAGGACGCACGGGTGGAGATTTGACAGGTGACGCGCCACACCAAATAATTACAAACACGCGCCAGCCTATACCAGGTTCATTACCGATATTAAGCTTGGTTCCGATAGGTTGTTTCTTGCAGCAAATGGACTGAGAGCTAGCAATATCCTGACTAACCCGATTTCAACGAGACTAAAGCTTTCCTATTTTCTTCCATTCTACTCCTAATAGCTTCACTGTCAGTCAGCAAACTTGATTTGTATAAACGTCAGAATCTTGAAACTATTTAAATATAATTATGTTTACCCGCTGAGACATATATCATAAAGTTAATGAATAATTTTGTTGATCAAAGTCGTAATATTGTTTTCTTTGTATGAACAACGGTTATTTTCATTATTTAGTAAATTAAATTAGTTTAAGTTCTTAGATTAACAAGTTTTTAATTTGGGGATTTCTCTTTAGTCCTATTACTAGGGGTCTGGAGGGGATAACTCCACTCCGCCTCTCGAAGCTTTCCCAAACATTTGGACCATGCCCGAAGCCGAACCTATAATAATAGGCATGTGTACTGACGTGTCAAATCAGCAACTCTTTATGAAATGTCAAAACGATCGAATGTGTGAAGTTTTGTATGAAACAGCAAGTTGTGACGTCATAATTGTACGGCATCAAATAACATACCCTTTATGATTAGATCGGTATTTAAAAATCATATTAATTATAGAATTTTGATCATATTTTATGTACCCATGTATTTTTTGATGTTCAAAATACTGTTTAGTATTTGATCATTTATCTATAATACAGGACAGTTCTCTATTGCCTTTTCTATTTCGTCCGAAAACGTGTAATATTCATGTACGCTCGAGATCTTTAAAGTACTTAGCTAACTTAAAAATTTACAAACCAATATCTTAAAACTGGGGAATCGCGCAACTTTATTTTTCGCCGAGACGTGTTAGTACTTGGCCATTTTGCTGCACTATACTCCGATGGCTCAGGAACCGGAAGTGGATATTTGCCTTTTATACTATGTCACGCCCATATGTTATGTTTCTATACACAATACTAAATATATGATTTCCTAGAATTTATTTAAGAAAAACATTCTGAGACATTCACAGTCTCCAGATTTCAAACTGAGCAAAACTTGAACTTTGAATAATAAAGTTAATAAATGATGAATTTAAAAATAAAATATATTATTCAACTTTTTAGACGTACAACCAGGCGGAGCAAGTAGCATGTTCAATACACAAACACGGCAGGAATTGAATCCACGAACTGCATGCCATAGTCACTTATTTATTATAATTACTATTAACTCTATCTCTTAGTGCGTAGTTCGTTAAGGGAAGTACTACCCCCTATTTCCGCCGTGAAACAGCAGTGGTCTTGTAATACGGTGTTGCGGTTACAAAGGGGACCGATCCAATTTCAGGCATAATAGACTTAACAACTCCATCTCAGTGTCAACGACGCATTGGCAATGCCGCTTGGTGTTGCATTTGCAACGCCTGTTTGTACATAGTCCCTGATTTACCACTAATCATCAGATAGACCGTTTGCCTGTTCGTCGATCTAAATGACAAAAAAAAATCCTCCATAAATATTAAAGTAAAACCCCGATATGTAGAATAAAATGTTGGAAAGTAGGTTATTTTATGTTAAAGGAGCTAAAAGCATCCGAACCATCCGACGAAATCATCGAATTGTCTCCCGCTACTTTGTACAAGAACATTCGATTTAAAATCTTTGTCTCGCTATGTCTTACTCCCCTTTGGTTCATCGAAGAATATACATGTACTCGTGGGTTTCAAAATGTGGTATTTTATTGCACTATGTGCCGACATTTCAAAAGCTGTAAAATTTAGGATATCTACGTCATTCCTTTGGTTTTAAAAAGTACAGACATATTCATTACTAAAACCAATTTTTCTTAATTCAAATTATCAACCAGTTACCCAGTAAAATCAGGCCAATAAAATTACTTCAATCAAAAAATATTCTAAATTCAAAACCATTTATTCAGTTAAGGCCCGCAGGGGCACTTATGAAGGTCATATTTAAAGTTACAGAACCTACTACGGTTTGGAAGTCAGTCTTCAACACAGAAGAACTGGCAAGAAAAACATTTGTTTAAATTAATAATTAAAATATTATGTTTTGACTGTTCTATTATCTCAATTTTATATGTATCATTTACAAAATACTTAATATAGGTAACAATGATACCTACCTAATGTTGTTTTAAATATATGAAGTAAGTTAATATTACTTGTGAAGGAATAAACTAAAAATCTCGTTGCTGACCCAGAAGCGAAACTAATAGCTCCACCTAAAAGCGGATATGACGAACGAACACCGATTTTTGCCGCCATCCGCCCAAGCGGCACCATATTTCGATTCCCGCTGTAACTAATTGTAACCATGTAGAAGCTGTGCTAACTCAATTTCATACTAGCTTTTAGCCCTGCATTTCCAGGACAAAAAGTATAGGGTTCTGGTTATTCCACCAAATGATAACGTGTTCTCCGTACTAAATTAACCATCCTGTTAGTTTTTCCAAGTATAATATTAAAAATTTGTGTTTTTGTATAGTTAATGTAGTTAAACGAGGCTTGCTAGTTCAACACTGATTGTATTATGTCTTATTTCCATTAAAACCTCACGAGCATCTTCAGTCCCTTAGGGATAAAGTTTTCAGAAAACATTAGCCATGAATTTGTCACTCAGAGAGGCGTAACATTATTATTGTTCAGTCTTAAAATCAAACAGTACTATTTCATTATTTTCACAACCTGGAAACATTTATTTTTAACAGCCCCCAAATGCCAATTTCCAAGTCTATTTCTCTTCGAAAATTATGTACTTACATCTGTATCACTCCCTTACATGACGAATATTCTGAAAGCCTTCCATAGTGCTCACAGAGTGCGCTTTATAAATAACTCCTTTGCACCATTTAAGGCTTTTAGACCCAGCGCTCTGGTCAGGGCATGGTATCTAAGTACGTAATGATAGTTAGTTATACGTTTAAATGAAGTTACCCGGCCTGACGTGTGCTCGGTGGCCAATGTAATTATGCAGAATTTCAATGCTGTGATGGATTTATAATTAAGTTTGTGTACAACATAGTAACCACTACGTGCAAGCTCTTTAGGTTAAATTGAATTCCAGAGTGTAGAAAGCCAACCGGTATGGTGAAGATTGCGTTACTTAGTGGGTTATTAGCAGGTGCCCGAGCAAAGGGGTTCTAGGGCGATGATAGGTCAGTTGCTAGTGGCTTTATGGTGCAGAAAAACATCATGAGGAAGCTATTCCATGAAAGGGTACGTTGTAGTACATGCCCGGCTAGCTACCACCCTTAACCCATGAAAACCAAGCTTGAGACCGCAATGAAAATCTTATACATAAACAAAATCGAATCGTATGTATGAGTCATTACGATATCATATCGAATGAGACCACGGAATCGTATCAGCTAGACTAGAGACGATAGAAAAAAGGTTATATAAGATTGACAAAGAAGATAATTAAATAAATTTTGTCAAGGACATTAAGAAATTCAAGCCCAAAATTGACAAACCCTTTGTATTTACGTGTTTACCAGTTCACCAGTATCACCTTGATGAGGATACGGATAAGTATGTTACAGTAAATAAATGTAGTAGGGCCAATGGTAAATAAATAAAAATGAACACATTATGGGTTAAACCGTCATCATAATCAATACTGGTTGATATACGAATTATACATATTTTTTATTTTTTACGGACTCTTAGTCGATATCCTTTAAAGATTCCATGATAAATTATTATAACATAAATTGTATAGCTTGTTTTATAGATTATCATCTTTCTGCGCTTGCTCAGCTCGATGTTTTGAGCTGAAGCTTGTAATTCCTTAAGATTTCCTTTTTTTCTTTTGTAAAAATTGCATGAATTATAAAAATAAATAATCTAAATATTATTAAAATTTTGTTACAATTATATTTATAGATTATATTAGTTTAAAGCATTGCGGCGTCGGATGGTTTTTCTCCCTGCGAATGATACCTTTATATGTAATAGTTTTATTGGATACTACTAATATATAGAAGTATTTTGTAGGATACCTAGTTTGGATGTAGGAGGTAATCTCCGAAGCTTTTATAGATTAAACGGAAATATTTTACTAATATTTAGAAGGGGCCTTCAGGTTGGAAGTAGGCTGTTTAATATTCTTCTGAAATAAAAGGATATTTCGTGAAAACCAATTATGCAACGTAACTTAGCGATAAAACCGTAGAACGAATATTTATCTGACGAATGCTGCCCTAGGGTAAGAGATGTATAAAAGCTTTCTATAGAAAAGTTGTAAAAAAAGGGTGTATAAAATGTCCGCGACGCCATATGTTAAATTTACAGTAATAGACTACATAAATAAATAATCCCTACTTATATTACAAATGTGAATGTAAGTTTGTTTGTAACGATTTCACGCGAAAACTACTAAAACGATCATCATGAAACTTTATACACATATTCTAGAAGGTATTAGAAGTAACATAGGATATGTTCTGTGCCGGGAAAATGTTATTTCCCTCGGGAACGCGGGTGAAACCGCAGGGGACAGCTAGTATTTCTATATAATTCAAAAGTCACTAAAGTATAAATAAGTCATCAACACAAGTTTATTCATCGCCAGGAAAATTTTATGTCGAAAATTGCCTTTTAAACAACATTGTTTGGACGAGTAGTAAACACAAAATGAAATACGCGTCTCACTGAACAAGTTGTTGCATGGCGCGGCCTTGGCGGGCCCTGTACTGAATATATGATGAGGAAAACGGGGTGCGGCATTTCATTTCAACAACCTAAATCTGATACTTGTTTGTAAAAATATTTGAAGTGGCTAATTATACTAATATACTCGAATCTTTACAAATTTCGGCCCCATGTCATACTCAAATTTCCAAGAAAAAAACAAAGGGTCCCACTTCGGGAGTGCCGGCAGAAGTGAAAACTTGAACATTAATCTCCGTCTTACGAATTTTCGATTAGGTTACGTGTCCTGACTCGAGTTTAACATTTTATACCCATCCCAAGAAAAGTGCTCAACGCCGCTAAAGAAATTTTCACTTCTAAAACTTGTGAAGTCCTCATAATTTTTGTAATCACCATAATCATGCTATATGGAAAGAATTTGATCTTTTAAACTGATTAATTTGTACCTAATTATATTAGTCTACCAAGGAGGTATATAATTATGTTATTAAATGCTCAACCTTACGTTTACGAAATCATTTAATAAATAAACTCTAAATTGCGAAATACCATATAAGTGCTTTTTTGATCGGTATTAGAGCCAGCCAATTCATAAGTGCTCGTAAGACCAATTAGAATAAAAATATTTTATCTCAATAAAACAAATATATTTTCATAAGCTTAATATTTCCTCAAATGTTGGCATGGGAACGGGATGCTAAAAACATTGCTTTTACAAAATAAGAATATGATTTTAATTCAAAACGAAAACAATTCTCTCATAAAAAATCCGTATGCCAGATTATTATTTCCTGTGGCAGTAGTTGTCGTAGGCTTTACTTCTTAGGTGCGTCTGGTACATCGAACTCGCTGACCTGAGCATCCACCAGTTGCTTACTTCGCAGTTTAACTACGGCATGACTGGGCACGTTCGGATCTTCCATCTCGAATTCAATCAACCCTGGTAACAAAACAAAAACAATGAATAACATATAGGCAAATTATTATCCCGGGGAAACGTGACATCCCTCGGGAACGCGGGAAAAACCGCGGGGGACCACTAGTTCAAAATAAAAGTATAATCGTGTTAAAAAAGATAATAACACCAAGCGGTATAGATGGTAAGTAACTAATAAGCTAATTATTGATCTTCTGTGAAAAAACACATGGTATTGTCACTATAATAACAGTGCGTAGTTGTGACCCTCGCAACCATCACGGAACGCAACAGTGAAGCAGAGTTCTACGTTAACCCTTATAATTTGCGGACTGTCCATAGAGGGAGGTTTCCTCTTCAATAATATGTATAAATCCGTTTATTTTCGGCTAGAGGCAGAGCCACACCACTTTCTGGGATGACCGGCTACCACCCAACCCCTCTGCCACTGCGCATGTCAATTCTAATTCTGTCCATAGATGCATCGCGATTTGTCCCGCTGCAGTAATGTGGGTCAAATCTGCTGAGATTTATGTCCAATGTTGTCGCCAACTACTGTCGGTAGATGGCGCTGTACGGTAAGTGGTGATTTCTAAATCGCGCTATCGAGAGTCTCGCGCGTTTTATGACCCGATTTGGTGCATTATCGTTTAAATATACCTTACCAACAATCCAGAATTATTTGTTTTATTTTAATAATAATAAACACATAGGATTTAACTTGCACAGTGTTGTACATGGTCCTTCGTGCGCCGATTATTACAAGAATTGGCAGGTCACCTTTACGGCATTAAGTTGTGTGTAGTGGTGTGTTTGTGTGTGTGCATGGTGGTGCACCATCTTAAAGCGGTCAAGCAGGAGATCGTATTGATCTTCAGGCGGCCGGGAGAGCTGGTACAGTCAGGAGTCGGAACAATACCGATGAGTGGAGTCGCCGGGTATGGTGACGTCATCATTGGAGGAAGGAGCGTCAATATTTCAGGTGAAGTGATACACGTGGAAAGAAACTGTGAGTACAAGTTTAATCGCTTTGAAGATAGAAGAATTTACTGCAAAAGTGAACAGTTTTAACGTTAGAGTAAATTTTAGAGTACAAGTTGTTTGTGTTTACTGGTTAGTTAGGACTTAGAATAATTTCTTAAAAAACGACGGAACGGGGACTCTATGCCCAAATTTCAGTTACGTAGTATTGAGTAAAAGACTTAGAATAATTTTAAACATATTAAAAATAATACATGTCTTTGTTTTAAAATTTGTGGGAAGTTTGTTCTTGTGGAAGTGAACTTTACTTTGTTATATTAGCTTGTAAATTCATAATATTGTCATTTGGTTTAAACTTAATTTTCTTGGCATCCATATATTGAAATCAGTCGGTTCGATTATTTTGAGATTTAAGTGATTGGTTGTTATAATGGAGTCCATTTTGAACTACCAACTAGATTTGTATTTACGCATGTCCAAGGCTTATAGCAATTTTAAGAAGAGCCCAAAGGACCGGATTACGAAAGAATATATAGAAAGTAGACTGGAAATGAACGAACAACTTATGAAAGCATTTATGGATGGCCATAAAGAATTATTGCGTAGTACCACAGCTAAAGACTTAAAAGGTACTGAATATAATAACAATGGTATTTATGATAAAACCGAAGAATTGTTTATGGATTATAAAATAGAAATGAAAACAGTGTTGTCAAAGATCGAGTCACTTAATTCAAATGTAAATGTTACTTCAAATGTTAAATCTTCGCATGTCAAACTACCAAAAATTAATATTCCTCACTTTTCGGGCAAATATTTAGAATGGGCTACATTTCGGGATCTTTTTCAGTCTTTAATTCATGTAAATGATCAGTTAGATGATGTGGAAAAACTACATTATTTAAAAGGTTATTTGGTTGGAGAAGCTGAGCAATTAATAAGACATATTCCAATTAACAGTACAAATTACAGCCAATGTTGGAAATTATTAATAGAACGTTACGATAATAAAAAATATATTTGTCATCATATTTTAAAAAGGTTGTTTAGTCAAAGAAACCTGATTAATGAATCTGCTGTTGGTATTAAAGAACTAATCGACAATACTAACGATTGCTTAAGTTCTCTGAGGAATATTGGTATCGATGTATCCACTTGGGACGTTATTATTATACATGTTGTTACCTTGAGACTTGATCCGGAATCAAGAAAACAGTGGGAGTTTAATATTAGTGCAAGTTCTCCCGATGAACTGCCTACTTTTAATCAGTTTAAGGAGTTTTTGACCAACAGATACAGAGCCTTGGAATTCATATTAGGTACAAAACCGAGCCCTGGACCAAGGACTCAAGGTAACCAGCATCAAAATAACAATACTGGAGGTAGGGTAACTACATTACATGCGACGAAGGTTCAATGTCAATTTTGTTCCGAGGAACATTATCTTTCTTTTTGTAAGTCGTTTGCTAAAGAACCAGTAGATGATCGGCGAAGTTTTGTACAGATAAATAATATTTGTTTTAATTGTTTGGGAAGCAACCACTCAGCTGCTTTTTGTCGAGTTAACATAAGGTGTCGTATTTGTAAAAAGAAACATCATACACTTGTGCATCCTAAGGGTAAGGTATCCTCTGAGATAATCGAAGGTGAATATAAAAAAAGCGCTTCAGAAAATGTCGTTGCATGTACATCATCTGATAGCTTAGAAGTAGAAGAGGCAGATGAAATATCATCGCCAGGAGTTTCTTGTTTTTCGTCAGGAAGAGTTTACAATCAAGTTTTGCTAGCGACAGCGTTAGTCAAGGCTATGTCGAAAAATGGAACACTGACAATTCGGGCTTTGCTAGACCAGGGTTCACAGTCGTCCTTTATAACCGAATCGACTGTTCAACTGCTGGGTCTTAAGAAAACCACTGCAAGAGGGCAAATATCAGGTTTAGGAGGAGACAAGAAAGTGACTACCAACGGTGTGGTAGATCTAGTGGTGTGTTCGCGGGTCAATGCAAATATTACCATTAAGGTAAGGGCGTACGTACTAAAGTCTATTACAAGTCTTCTTCCTGTGTGCAAAATGGAAAAAATAGAATGGCCTGAGCTTAGTGAGTTGACATTGGCAGATCCTCATTTTCAAACTCCAAATAAAATAGACCTACTGCTTGGTGCAGAAATCTATGGAAAAATATTAGAAGAAGGAGTCAAAAAGGGTCCGCTTGGTTCACCAGTTGCTCAGGCTACAAGCCTGGGCTGGATTTTGTCTGGTGTAGTTAGCAGTTCAACCATTGCGGATAGCGTGGTTATGCATTGTCATCATGTGGATGACAATGAAATTCTAAAGAAGTTTTGGGAGATTGAGGCAGAGCCAGAGCTACCTAGAGAAAAGTTATATAATTATGATGAAATACGCTGCGAGGAAATCTTCACAAATACTACCGACAGAGATGAAGAGGGTAGGTATGTCGTGAAACTTCCAATGTTGACTGACAATCCACAGGTTCATAACTCATTAGCTATCGCTATGAGTCGGCTTAAGTCATTAGAAAGTAGATTGAACAAGAATGAGAACCTGAAAATAAAATACAATGAAGTGATTAACGATTACATTACATCAAATCATATGGAGCTTGTACCTGATAAGGAAATTAATAACCCTGCTGCAATTTACTTACCTCATCATGCAGTTGTCCGTGAGGATAAGGAAACTACTAAGGTGCGTGTAGTGTTTGACGCCTCCTGCAAAGGGACTAATAATAAGTCACTGAATGATAACCTACTAACCGGTCCAACACTGCAACCTGACTTACGACACCTCATAATGAAGTTCCGAACTCATCCTGTTTGTCTGGTAGCAGATATCGAGAAAATGTACAGGCAAGTTAAAGTTAAAGACACTGATACTGATTTTCAAAGGCTATTATGGAGAGAAAACGATGAGATACAAAGTTACAGACTCTTAAGAGTAACCTTTGGAACTGCCTCAGCTCCATATTTAGCAGTAAGGTCTCTACAACAAGTGGCAAGGGACGAAGGCGCTCGATTTTCATCAGCAGCTGAAATAATCTTAAAAGACTTTTATATGGATGATCTTATGACGGGCTGTCAAACCTGGGAAGAGGGGTTATTATTATATTCCGATATAAGTTCTATTCTAGAAAAGGGTGGATTTAAGCTACAAAAGTGGTCAAGCAATGACGAGAGGCTATTGGAAGAAATAAAGAAACAGGAAAGGGATGTAGAAGGAATAAAATGTAGAGAAAAGGGAATACATATTAAAATGGATGCAATTATTAAAATTCTAGGACTTACCTGGAACCGAGGCGACGACTCCTTTCGATACACGGTGAAGATACCGGCATTGCAGCAACCTGTAACAAAAAGAAAAATTATATCCGACATATCTCGTTTCTATGATCCTCTGGGCTGGGTGGGACCCAGTATAATAATATCAAAAATAATCATTCAAAAGCTATGGTTGGCAGGTTTACAATGGGATGAAGCAGTACCAGATCATATATTAAATGAATGGTTAACTTACCGAGAAGAATTGTTACAGTTATCAGAACTGCGTATACCTAGGTGGATCGGCACCAAGGCAAATGATGCGCACGTAGAGCTACATGGCTTCTGCGACGCGTCAAAGGTAGCATATGCGGCAGCTGTCTACATTCGAGTGATTGATCGCTTTAACATCGTACATGTTAATTTAATTTCGTCAAAAACCAAGGTAGCTCCGGTTAAGCAGATCTCAATTCCAAGACTAGAATTGTGTGGTGCAGTGCTATTATCAAAATTAATGATAGAAGTAGCTAAAGTGTTAGGAATAGAGAAAAATAACTTACACGCATGGACTGACTCTACCGTAGTTCTTGCATGGATCAACAGTCATCCCAGCCGATGGAAGGTATTCGTAGCAAACCGAGTGACTGAAATTATAACAAACCTTGATTCACACAATTGGGGACACGTCACGTCGAAAGAAAACCCCGCGGACGGAGCATCACGTGGTGTTCGCCCACCTGAATTGGTGAAAATGGAAACTTGGTTCAGTGGTCCAAGATTTTTATCCAGAGATTCCATAAACTATCAAAAACCTAAAAATGTGACTACAGATTTAGAAGAAGTGAAGGCACACTGCTCTACAGCTGTGGATGTGTCCATTTGGGAGAGATTTTCATCAATGACAAGATTGGTCAGAGTTATAGCGTATTGTCGGCGTTTTATTAAAAAGGTAAAGAAGGAAGCAATTAGTATCAACATCGATTATCTTACCACACAAGAGCTGTCTGAAGCTTTAAAGTTATATATTAGGGAATGTCAAGCAAATAATTTTGATTCAGAAATAACTTTATTGAAAAAGAAAAAGGACTTACCTAAAAGTAGTTGTCTCCGTGTTTTAAATCCATTTGTTGATGAAGACCAGCTGTTAAGAGTCGGTGGTAGGTTAGAACAGGCACAGTTCAATTATAGTAGAAAACATCCTCTTATCATACCACGAAATTCCCACTTGGCAAAATTAATTGTAGCGGATGCTCATAAACAAACACTTCATGGTGGACCTCAACTTATGATGTGTTTTATACAATCCAAATACTGGATTTTGGGTGCAAAACAGCTTGTTCGGTCACACTTCAAGAAATGCGTAACGTGTGCTAAAAATTCAGCAGTCACTCATGCTCAATTAATGGGGCAATTACCCTCGGTTCGAGTTACTCCCACACGCCCGTTCAAAAACACCGGCGTTGACTATGCTGGCCCTATACAGATAAGAACAGCAAAGGGTCGTGGTAATAAATCCCATAAGGGATACATCTGTTTGTTTGTCTGTATGGTGACTAAAGCGGTACATCTCGAGGCGGTAACCGATTTAACTTCAGAAGGATTCCTGCAGGCCTTTAAAAGATTTATAGCCAGAAGAGGTAGATGTACAGACCTTTGGAGTGATAACGGTTCGAATTTCATTGGAGCCGCTAGTGAATTAAAGAGTTTATTTAAAATGGAACAAAATTCTATGACTAAGGAAGTGGCGGAGTCATTAGCAAACCAAGGATGTAAGTGGCATTTTATACCTGCACGGGCTCCAAATTTTGGTGGTTTGTGGGAAGCAGGTGTCAAGTCCGTTAAGTACCACCTTAAGCGAGTCATCGGGCATTCGACTTTGACTTATGAAGAAATATCCACAGTTCTAACTCAAGTAGAGGCTTGTTTAAATTCTAGGCCACTATCGGTTCTCAATGAGGATGTAGATATTGCAACGGTCTTGACCCCAGGACACTTCCTAGTTGGGGAACCTCTTGTAACTCTTCCTGACAGAAATTTTGAGACATCGAATATCAGTTCCTTGAGAAGGTGGCAATACACGCAAAGGATGATGCAAGACTTTTGGCGCTGTTGGTCCAGAGAATACCTTACAAAGTTCTATAATAGATATCGTTGGTCTTCACAAAGGCCTCAAATTGAGATTGACGATGTAGTTTTAATAAAGGAAGACCATCTGCCTCCGTGTAATTGGCTGTATGGCAAGGTGGTTGCAACTCATCCGGGAGCAGATAACATTATTCGAGTGGTAACTTTAAAAACTAAAAATGGAATTCTCAAACGACCAGTAACGAAGTTATGTTTACTTCCAGTATCAGATTAAAGATAGAGTACATTATACTCATAAATGTTACTGGTAGATATAAGATTTAAGTTAGCTTTACATTATACTTATTAGTTTAGGTTATTTTTAATTTGATTTTATTTTATTGTGATTGTGATTTTAAATGACAAATTGCACTTTGTCCTTAGTGGGCGATATGTCCAATGTTGTCGCCAACTACTGTCGGTAGATGGCGCTGTACGGTAAGTGGTGATTTCTAAATCGCGCTATCGAGAGTCTCGCGCGTTTTATGACCCGATTTGGTGCATTATCGTTTAAATATACCTTACCAACAATCCAGAATTATTTGTTTTATTTTAATAATAATAAACACATAGGATTTAACTTGCACAGTGTTGTACAATTTACATTTATCTCTTATTGGTCTTTTAAATTACTCCACTTTAATGGTTACGGCCAATGATAAGATACTTCGTATATTTTGAGTGTGCTTGACGCCTATTACAATTATGCAGAACCACCGACATGTGCAGTGTGAACTAGGCATGGCAAGATTCACAAGTAGCTTGTGAAAAATCATATGAAATACTTTTTAATATGTCGCACCTGCTACCTGCCTTGACGTCGTCTGTTAAAAATCACTCTGCTACTTTTCTGTTACCTTGCCTACATGATACATCGCACACCGCAGATCATTCGGATATCATCGTATTTCACCGAAGACTCACGACGACGCCGCGACGTCAGAAAGAAAGAGCGTCTTTCTTACCCAGTCGTGTTAGAAAGAGCAAAATATATACTGATCGTCGCTACGAACGGGTCGCACGGCCAAGAGTGACATTAGAGTATTGCGAAAAAAAAATCATTGGCTTTGAAATTTCACAGGTGAATCACTGTGAAAAAAATAAATAATTTCATTAAATAAAATAAAAGTAGCAATCATATCCATGCCTAGTGTGAATACAACCTCCCAGTTAATTCACTCGTGTGTATTAAAAAAAATAATTATAAATGAGTGACGTGTCCTGTATAGACAACATTTTGGTTTTTAAACGTCCGGAATCCTTAAATAATAAATAAGTTCGAGAATTGCTTTTATGGTAATATTACTGCAAAGCATAAATGGAATATTTAAACACTTTGAAACCCGAAGTGACTATTAAGCTATTAAATAAGTAATTACGTAATAGGGTTAGTTAGAATTATTGGAAATTCGACCTGTGATATATTATTTGTTACTGGCAATGCAGGCAAATTATCGTGCAATTTCCAGTCAAGTAGGGGGTGGTTTTACTTAAGACGGCATGCCTAACAGCGATAAATTGATACAAATTGATGCATTTATATAAAAGAGGTAAAGTTCTAAAACTATAATTACTGTGGAAACTTCCAATTGTATAGTTAATTTTACTTGAAATGATGGCAAACTAGCTCTAATATTTTAAATCTAAATTGTCCCAATAAAAGTCTGAAATTATAGTGAAATATTCATAAAAGAAACCCTCTTGATTATTAAAAATAAAGCACCGCAATAGTTATCAACGACAGGAAGATTTTAAATTGGAATTCTCGTGGATAAATCCATTAATCCGCCCTTGGCATTTGGCGCGGTCTAAAGCCAGCAGAGGGGTAGTTGGGAAAATATTTTACATCTATGCACAGAAGATGATGATTTTTTATCTAACGCCTCATATAGTGTGATTATCCGATCCGTTTCGATATCTAAGTACCTGTTAGCTGTGAAATCCGTGATCGACTTTAAAGAAATTTTCAATCAAAATATTTTTTTTACCAGTGGGGGCGCATCTCCCGAAATCTTTCACCTCTAAGACATGGGTGAATCCGTGGGGCGGAATCTAGTTATAAATATGCCCTTGCATCGGAATACGAAATTTTATTATGGGACCTACCCTCCTTTAATCGCGAAGGAGTGTACTTGATGCAGAAAAACGTTATATAATCATTCTTTTTTTATTCAACTTTTCAATTCATCTCAATTGCGGTTATATTTTCTTGGAAAAATAATTATTCACGTTTTAGAAAAATGGTGAAAGAGTGGAAGTGAAAAGTTATATTTAACTGTAGTTCAGTCTGCGGTGACGCTCCCTCCTTAAGTGACCTTAGAGACACCTAAGGTAATTGTAATTGACGTGAGACAGTGGTGACCTCAGCAGGTGTCACTTAGCGTCCTTCACCCTCCGACAGCAGCAAATGGTTCTACAAGCGCCACGTATTGATTTAGATTCGATTAGTAGGTAACAGAGAATGTGATACACACAAGTTAAAAAACATGCACTCTATGACACTTAATTTTAATACCCTTAATTGGATATAGGCTTGACATAATTACAATGTATCAGAAACTTGAGTTAATTTCATTTACCTTCTATTTAATAAAAATAAAATATCGTTTATACATAAAATCATATTTATTGTCACAACGTAATCCGAAAACATCAGTTTGTTAAGTACTTCTTAACTATTCCATTATTTTATCAAATCTCTTTATGAACATTGAATATAGTGCCGAGTCAAATAATTTTTATTCTACGAAACGCGCCGCCAACGTTTGTGAGGTTTGTGGGCCATTACCTCTGAATTAATTCAAACTTAAGCATGGATTAGCTCTTGGCTTTTCAGTCAAGGAAAACAACGTGAATAACTCCGCATGACAGATATAATTGTGACTTGCATAATATTGTTATTGTGTGTTTTATTGCTTTTAAAATCCTGTGTAATAAAATCTAATTATCGAAGTGGTCAACGTTGAATTTATACGTGGCTATTTTGGCCGTGACCTTATATTTCGACGCCGGGCGCTATCGGTTCAAAATGTAATTAAACGCTGTGAACCAACGCAAATTCGGAATGCGTTTAGCGTTGGTTCAGCCGTCAACATGCAGCTAACCTCGATGCGCGGCACGTTCACGTTAATTAGCCGGACTACGCCATCGGTCCGTGCTCCAATAATGTGGATATCATCACTATATATCCACTTCACTTTATTAAAAAGCTTCATTGAATCTACTTCCTTTAAAATGTGCATTAATGTGCATTAATGCAATATTGCAGCGTTTGGATAAATTATAGAGAGTAGTAGAGCTCTCTGTGCAAAGTTCCTCCGGTGAAGTACTAACACCTTAACCATTTCCGCCGAAAGTTAGTATTGCACATTTATTACAGTGCTTCGGTTAGAAAAGTAAGGCGGCCGGTGAAATTGCTGGCACAGGAGGGCATGACATAAGTCCTGTAAAACTGTGAACCAAAACTTGTCTAAGGAACTTGAAATTGTGTGAGAACTTTGATAAACCTAGAGAAATTAGACAAAAAAGACTTACTTGGTATTAGAGCGTGGGTAAAAATTAAGGCCGGATAGCTAGAGTAAGTAGCGTCGAATAAGATTTTTTTTTTTTGTAAAGACCAACATTTATTATTATATTATATATTTATTAGACAATACTTTTCAAATTATAGTTATCTTTTCACACATGAAAGTTATTATATGATTGAGCGTGAAATTGTCCCTAATTGAGTGGAATAGTTTTGGTCGTGACATGGCATCAATAGAAAGCTCTTTAGGTGGATCTAATGAGCTTTTCACTGGTAGCTTTTTATGTGCCAGTTTAATTCTAACTGTTCTGAATATAAAACTTATTGACCGTCGCTGCTGCTCGCGGCCGGAACTTTAATAACGTTCGACCGCAAATCACGATGTATGTGAAAGTTGAAAATAAGCGAAGTAAAATTGACTATATCTTCTAGTTTAAATATATATTTTTTTTAAATCGTTACAACTAAAGAGAAGTAACAGAAGTATTTCTATTGATTATTTATGAAAGGTCATCATGACTCCATACGGTAAATTCTGCTTACTTTATTATTTATTTATGAAAGGTCATCATGACTCCATACGGTAAATTCTGCTTACTTTATTATTTATTTATGAGAGGTCATCATGACTCCATACGGTAAATTCTGCTTACTTTATTATTTATTTATGAAAGGTCATCATGACTCCATACGGTAAATTCTGCTTACTTTATTATTTATTTACCTACTCTATAATAAAGAATCTTAACTGTGTAATGTAAAGATCATATTTTATGAGTTAGGATTGTGTCTCGTATCTCGCAAAGGTAACCAATTATTTATTTCACAGCAACATGTACTGCGATCGATTTACGGCCGGAAGATTTCGCAACTGCCTCGTAGAACAGCATCTACTCTATTTTGTCGTGATTTTTTGTAACACTGCAAATGTAATACGCCCCTGGTATATAATATGTATAGGTGTAGGTATGGGGTACCGCGCTGATGCGGCAGTGCTTTCTCCATGTTTTAAATCTGTTTATATCTCTTAACACTTTCGTCACCTTTCCTTAATTAGTTTTATAATACTTTGGAATACTCTGCCTCTGAGAAGCTACCAACTATTATAATTGTTTTTTAAACCTTACATGCTGAAAACTGATAAATGTTTTACACTTTTTATAAATCCATAAAATGATTCCCGATTTCTTGTATATTAAAAAATCATATCAATCACACAATAAACGCTCACGCTTTACCTATCTCTTATGTTTATCGACTTGGTGTGATTCTTGCAAGTCTTGAAATCTGACACAAAACCTTTATAAAGCAACTAATTTAACACTTACCTCCTTCAACAACAACCTCATCCTTGTAGTTTTCGCGCATTACTCTCACGAGAATATTGTGGTAAAACAGATTGGCGTTAGTCTTAACTTCCTCAGTCACTTCCATCTTTGAGACAGCCTGGATGAGCACTGTCAACTTCTGTCTCGCCGTCAAAATTAATTTGTCAACTGCACAACAAAGATTAGGTAAGCTTAGGTTTACTCGTTCGTAACAAACACAAAAAGAATCAAATATTTCATACTCTACTCTACTGCAATAAATAATTTAAATGACAATATCAATGTGGCGTAGACCAATTATTATGAAATGGCAAAGTGTAAATTAATTGAGCGTAATTTATTGAGCAAACGAAATTCTAGATACGAAATATTTTACAAAGGCTCGGAAATACAAACATTTGCAATTTCAAATTTCGTAATTAAATATTGTATGCATGATTGTACACTAGTGTTTTATGATATGCTCGAGTTATTTAAATTATTATTGAAGCGCACACCGGGCAGCCGTCGGTGCGTCCTTATTTAATTGATCGTGAAGTTTCGACTATCGTGTGATAAATTAATTAAAAATTACATAGGGAATGATTTCAAAATTAACCAGTAGCGTTGACGCATTCTGGCTGGGAGCGGTTGGAAACAAAGAGCTGAAGATCGAGCTCAGTGGCGTGCCATAGGTGAGGCCTATGTCCAGCAGTGGACGGAGATAGGCTGATGATGATTCACGTAAGGATTGAAATTTCTACGTACAATCGGCTTCAACTTCGGGAACTTGTTGTAAAACATCGTCCAGGGCATACTGTATTGCCGGAGGTACATCTGCTTGGGGTCTGGGAGCATTTAAAGCACCTGCGAAGGTAAAAAAAAACTTGAAATAACAACGACAAAAGGAAAGGTAATATTCCCATGAAAACAGACAAGTACATAGCAATAAAGGACAACGAGATGAAACTTTCCAAATTTACTACACAAACAAGATTTCTCAGTATGTTCTTTTCAACGAACTCCTGTAAGGCTTGCCAGATTGAAAAGCTGTCGTGACAACCGTTTACAATGGAATCTATTAAATAAAATAGGCCAATATAATACCTCACGTCACAAAGAGAACAGACCCATAAAAATGAATATTATTTTCATGATAAATAAATAGTTATTCTAGAAGCTATGCTTTTCTAAAATTACACGATAATGCAGGTATTAAAGTCTAATTTAAATGGCCATAGACAAAAAGGGTTCCATACATAAATTTATTAATTGTAGCAGATGATTAGAATATCATAATATATGTGAAAATCTTGCGAACCAGTAGTAGTTTCAATAACTTTTACCTATGTAATTGCTTCATTTGAACTGAAAAAAAAAAAACTATAAAAACTGATATATCAATCTGAAGAGATTGTTTGTCTGGTGGTCGAAATTGAAAAATGTTTGTGTTCAATAGTCCATTTGTCGATGAAGGCTTATAAGCGACTATGAAAAACTTGGCAAAAACGGGACTAAAAATATTGCTTTGGGCGCGTTTGACAATTCGCGGATTACCTCGTGACACGGCTGAAACCGCGGGGGACAGCTAGTACTTAATAATAGTAAGTAATTCATATTTACTCAAATGATTTATTACGACATTATATATTATTACCTCCCATAGTTCAATATTGTTAATAGTTTATCTTATAAGTTATTAGTGTCTTGTAAGTTACAATTATATAATTTGTAATTAAAACTACAAATAAAATTATTTTAAGTTGTACTGAAATGTAAATAATATTTCTAGCAGACATCGGTTTTATAATTGTCTTGTGTTACAGTATAGGCCAGGGTTGTTGCGAATATTCGCATCCGCATCCGCAAATGCGGAACATTCGCATTAATTCAGACATCTGCATCCGCATTCACATCCGCATCAATCAATGCGGAGTTTTTACGGATGCAGATTCACATCAACAAGTAACTACATGTAAAGAAAGTGGGCGGAGCCAGAGTGGCACGTGCTTCGCGTTTGTTTTGGTAATTACTAACTTCATTCAGTAACTGTCGAATAGAAAGGCGCACATTGGTAACAAGATCCTACAGGTTTGTTTGTTGTGTTTTTTCTCATTGTCAATAAATTATAGTTACAGTGAGTGTTTACTGTGTACTTCATAGTTTTTTGTGTGTTTAATGAATATTTTGATATAAATATTAGGTGAAATGTCGCCACCAATAAAAAGCAATATCTGGACTTATTTTACAATAGACAAAAATGATCCGGAGAAGTCGGAGTGCAAGATATGTAATAAAAGTTACTCGCGGAAGGGACGCACTACTACTTCTTTGAAAAATCACCTGAAATCAATACACCCGGAGGAATTTCGTTTATTTCAAAGTGCGAATATAGAAAAGGAATTAAAGAAAAAAAATGATGAAGCAGGTATGTATCAGAAATACCGAAATATCAGATTTACAATCATGTTTCAAACTTAGTTATGGTTAGATAAATTGATTTAATTTCATTAATAATTTACTGTTTTTATTTCAAATCATGATAATTATACTTGGTGCTAAAAGGGTCAATATCTATAATGCTTCCTTACTGTATTATATTGTAGTGTGACTAAAATATATTGTTGTTATTGGTCACATGATTTTATGTTACTTTCGAAATCAAATTTAAAATAAAAAATGAAATTATTGAAAATATTCACTTTTTAAGCTTTCTTGGCACTAACAAGAATCCGAAAGTAGTTCCAAATTATGTTTAAAATTAAATGATTAAGTCTTGTTTCAATTCTAACTTTATTGTCAGCAAATTATAGCCCTTTTAACACTTAATTATTCGAAAGTGCACACCACATTGGCCTTTTTTATTTTTGATAATTTCAATTATAATGCGTATTATTTACTTTTAGATTTTTTATATCGAATTTTGATAAGTATACTTATTTTTTTATTTAGTATATGATTTTTGTATATTATGTTGTATTTTTTTACAGATGCAATTGTGACTCCGTTGCAACAAGCCAAGAAACAGCTTTCATTAGAGGAAGTACAAGAAAAAGAAAAGAAGTGGGATACTAACAATCCTAATTCAAAAAAAATTTACAAACTCATTGGCGAAATGATAGCGCTACAAAATTTACCCTTTAACTTTGTGGAGGGACTTGGATTTCGCCGTCTCATACAAGAGTTAGCACCGAAATATAATTTTAGAGGACGAAATTTTTTTACTGATTTCGTATGCAATGAGCTATATATAAAACTTGCGGGGAAAGTTAAAGAACTAATTGAAGAATATGATTACATGTCGTTCACTACTGATATTTGGACAGATCTCAGCTCAGGTGTTTCTTTGCTTAGCCTAACTTGCCACGGAGTATCAGAAAACTTTGAACGATCGTCAATTGTGTTAAAATGCGAGACTTCTGATGACCGTCATACTGGTGATATCATTGCAGAAAAATTTAAAACAATGCTTGCTGAATGGAATATTTCAAATGAAAAAGTGCATTGCATGATACGAGATGAAGGCTCTAACATGAAAAGAGGAATGCGCTTAGCATTGCTAAATGATTTAGATTGTAACGTTCATAAGTTGCAAATTGTTATTCGGCATGGTTTACGATCGCAGGAAAGCATAGAAGACGTCAAGAAAATTACTACTCATTTTAACCATTCAACCATGGCTCAAAAGCAACTTGAACAAATTCAGGACAGACTTAATCAACCGCATCTTAAAGTATTCCAGGATTGTGTGACGCGCTGGAATAGCACGTTCTACATGTTTGAGCGTTTTTTGAAGATAAAAGATGCATTAAGTCTTTATACCAATGACAATAACATTGAATCAATTTTGCCTGAAGAGTGGAAAATAATAGAATGCTGTCTTGAAGTATTGAAACCGTTTGAAGAAGCCACTCGTGAAATGAGCAGCTCTCAGGCACTCATATCATCTGTGATTCCTATCATACAAATGGTTTTAAAAAAACTTGACGACCATTTAACAAAACCACGAGAAAGTGATGCTATTCGATTCGCAGTTTCTAATCTGAAATCACAATTTTCAGCAAAATTTTCTTCTTTGGAAGATAACAATTTATATGCAATTTCCACATATTTAGATCCACGCTATAAGCATAAATTTTTCAAACCAGTCACCGAAGAAAAAATAAAAGATGAAATAATAAAGATGGCAAATGACCCTGTTGTCACTGATTCTCCTATAACGCCGGCGGAAAAAACAAAAAGAATGAGAATGGAAGATTCTCTCGATCCTGAACCAGAAACGTCCTGTACGGGTAAGAAGACTTGCTTAAAAAGCGATCTTGCCATGATGTTGGATTCATCAAGCGAAGATGAGGGTGAAGGAGAACCGGACAAAAGTAGCCCCGATGTTCTTCTCCGCAAAGAATTAGTTATTTATCGTAACAAAAAAAGACTGGATTTAGATGAAAATCCACTTAATTGGTGGAAAGTTAACTACTGTGAATTTAAAATTCTCTCCAAATTAGCATGCAGATATTTATCACCTCCACCAGCCAGTGTTCCCAGTGAACAACTATTTAGTGGAGCTGGGTTAATATATAACCCACTAAGAAACAGGTTAGAAGCTGAGAAGGCTGCAATATTACTATTTATTAAATATAATTCACCCATTTTTAAGTTTAATTATTAAACAAAGATTTTTCATTATGAAACTAGAAGAAAAACTTGTGTAAAAAATATGATTAATTAAATAAAAAGTCAAAATTAAATTGATGTTCAGTTATTTATACACTTAAAATTTAAATAATTATCCTTTTAAAATCCCAAAATCCGCATCTGCATCGCATCCGCATCCGCTTCGAATCCGCATCCGCGGATGTGAACTTCTAATAATCCGCATCCGCATCTGCATCCGCGGATGTCTAAATTTTTGCATCCGTAACAACCCTGGTATAGGCCTCCGCAAGCATTTTCTAGACCGATCTTTTTCTTTTCTCATCGAGGTCGATCCTGCCATTTTTATATCATCTTCCCATCGATACTGCCCACTTCTTTGGCCCATTTTTCTTTCTTACTTCTTATTTGATGTCCAGACCAGAATAGATGTTAATACTATTAGTACTACGTTAACATAGCATTTTGAATGGATTACTATGCCTTTTTCAATTTCCCGAATGGACGTTCGTCTTTGTAACAACGTGCCCGCCGCTGCGAAATATTTGATGGCATGGAGATCGGTATTCGGCGGCACAAACTGCATCGCACATTTTCTGCACGGATCGATAATGCCTGACATCAAAGTAGATATATTTAGATGCTTACTGTTTTTTTTTATTTTACAGTATGTCGCAAAACTCCCCGTTAAGACGAAAGGAGGTAAAATCACCCACAAGACAAGGCGGATAACGGTCGAATCAACCATCAAATAGTTCAATACGGGTTGGACAGGATAATAGGCTTTGCAGTTCGATGGAATTGGAAATGACATTAATACACATGTATGTAGTATTATAATTATGTAGCTAGAACACGATATTGCTGGAGCGAGGAACCTAATATCGGCTTGAATCGGACGGGGAATGCGCAAGACAAAGGGATAATTAGGTGATATCATGTATTCATGTACTCAATACTCAATCATATTCGATGATTGGTACCCAATTATTACATAAATTGTGTTATATATATCCTATACATATGTTTGCGAGGATGCAGGAATAATTCAAAATATACAAAATGTGCAATTAAAATAAAAAGCAATGTAAAATATTAAATGTGCATAAAATTAAAAAGAAACTAATAGGATAAATAGTACTACAAAAAATATTAAAAAGAGCTACAAAACTGTTTATGTTTTGATGACGTTTTTTACTATTTCACGCAAAAACTACCAATTGGTTTTAGATGAAACTTGCCACATAGATAGAAACACATAGGATACTCTTTATCCCGGAAAAATGTACCATATAGGTACATGGACACACTTATAAATCCCGGGAACACCTAGTTAATAAATAAACGATACATTAAAATCAAAATAATATATGTCTCATACCTATATAAAAAATATATATTTTGGTTCGAGACTAGTTCTTTAAACATACGTATACAGAGATAACTACCTACATCCCTTTTCATAGATATAATTTTTTTAACTAGATAAAGTTTAAACATTATACGAACCAATAATACGCTGTAAGCTCCTAGTAATAATCGTCGAGAAGGTCTATATATCTCCCCGGATTGGAGACTTAGTTAGATCTTCCAATAAACCTGGTATTGGTATTTACACGAGACACGGAATAAACACGCATGTTCATTCATGCACGCAAATGTTTATCCTTGATTGAGATCGAACCCTGCACTAATTGGCATGTCAACAGATGTAGTAATCCTGCAAAGGCGCACCGCAGTAAATAACAAGAATATTTAAGTGCAGTCTAATCAAAGAACCTCCATACTTAAATCAAAAGAGAAACCGATAGATAAGTAGTTAAAACAAACACCGGACTTCGTCTTATATAAGCAAATATCTAGAACTATCTGTAACTTCTATATAGTTTTTCTTACTCGGGTCGCTTGTATTTACTCGATAATGATAATACTTATGTTCAATTTCCAGAAGTGAGAGTCCTGTACCCTCGCCAAATCATTCGTGTAAGTGAAGACGCCATCAGACCTTCATTTCCTTTAAAAACTATTTCTGATTGAGCAGACTTGGTGAGCACACAATGGAAACTTAAATGGAAAGTTGCACTTCAGTGCAGCTGCCGGAAGACATCAGTACGAATAGTAACAGATTTATATCTTTTGAGCGAGAGCAGGTACGAAGCGGTAACTACAAAGCAGATATTCTACCGCCACCCCATTCAACATCACTATCTCATAGCTTGCATCCCCTTTCAATATAAGTAAATCTTTCGACGCATACAATATAGGTTTAAAGCATCCCACCCAACGTAGCTCAAAATACCATGCACCGAGCGCTAGCAAATAATCCACGCGAAATCCGTATCGATTTATCCGGAGCCCTTCGATACCGGAGCTGTCCATTGTGTGAGTGGCCAGTATTGTTTGTTACAATACACCCTTGATATAGCAATTTTCAAACACACTGTAAAAACGTGACAATCGCGTTACTACAGCGCCGTTGCTTTTCATTAGGCGCTGTGTATTTTTGTGTATTTTCCACAACAAAATTTCCGTCGCGGCTGCATATTTTAGGCTTCGGTGCGTGGGGTGCATCGGCGTTTTAACGTCACATTGTTTGAACCGAGCGAGATGGATCTCGGAATAGTAGGTACCTAAACTTTTTTTATAAAGTGCGATGGCGGTGACTTTATGACCTTAATGAATTTTATCACATAAATTAATGCATACCATTTGTTAGTTAGTATTACAATACAATACAATACGATACAATACAATACAATGACAGATAAGTAGCCCTATACCCAGTGCAATCAGATAGCCTATGTAATATACTATTAAACCGAAGTCGAGGCAATAGTGTGATCGAAACATCAATTTGCGCCTACCTACTACTACCTGCCTACGCGTTAAGATGATTTGGAACGGAGTCGGACAATATTCATGTAATATATATATATATTTTTTAAGATTTAAATATTTAGATTTTAAACGTAATAAAATATTTTTTATCCATGTAATTACTTACCAACGCTGGAGAGAAGTTCATTAATCTGCTGTAGAGATGTCTTCATTTCAATGATGAGTTTGCCTTTGTCGTGGAGTGCATTTGTAAGGTTACGTCCCTCTCGCTCCTCAGCGTCGAGCTGAGACCGAAGCTGCTTTTTCTCTTGAACATACCTAGCAACAATTCAAATTATAAAAAAAAAAAATTGAACATTTCTCATGAAAATTGTACATTAGAATTGGTTACCCGGTAGAATTGTATAGCCAAAAACTTCAGTTATGGACAGAATCGTGATACTTTTAATTTATTTAAAAGTCAACTAAATAAAACAACAAAAGGAACACAAATTGTTTTGTACATTTATTTATTATTTACCAATTATTCATTATGTCTAATGTGATGTATTTGGTAAATACATAATATAAACGCATCAGTTAATATAATAACACTAATAAAATAAACGTAACTCAATATAATAAACTTAACTGCTCGCTACCCACGCATCGCATTCGAGAACTCTACAGTTCTGATACAAATGGGTAAATATGATCCAAGCTCTCCGCAAACTCAACGTAAAGGTAACTCTATATTCCTAAAAGCCCGTACCCTATATTCTAAGCCGAAGCTTGTTTAGAAATTGCAAGTCTCGCAACGCTGACGTTACGTTGTTATAAAGGGTGAGTCTTGTGTTTCACTCCACATAAATTGATCGATATTTTTTTTTATTTGTAGGAAAAAGTTTAGTCGGCGTCCTAATGGCGTTCCTCGAGTCGCCTTTTGCTGGATGCCTGGGTACGCAGGAGCATCTTCCGGAGGAAAATTGTTCGATATCCTACATCAAGATTTACAGGAACACCGACATTGGCTGCCAAATAGTCCGGATATTTCAAGGAATTTATATTTTATGAGAAAAATAAAATGTAAAATACTTTACAGTGATTGAAAAATTGTAAAAAGCTTTTTCAATTCCTATTAAGACATCAAAGTAGATAAGAGAATGAAGTTAATTTGAATAATTCTATTTCCCTGTGAGGTATGGTGACGGTACCCTAAAAAGCATGTCTGGCAAACATTGGCGAGACCCTCCTTTTGAGGGAGAACTGAAATGACTAACGAAGATTATTTTTATTAATATCAATGAATATGGCAAAGAGTAAGGCGACCGTCTTTTATTTAAAATATTTTGACATTGTTTAGCAAGTAGTCAATAAAATAGTGGGCAAATCATTATTCGATAACATGGGCACCAGGTGGTGGCCGTGGTATAGATACTGATACAGTAATGCATTTTGGCAGATATATAGCTGAAATTTCATGTAAAATTTAATATAAAAGAAATTTTAAAAAAATCCACCATATCATTCAACTGACCGATAAATTCAATAGTTTCTACAGTGCTCTCACATGTATGGCGATATTTCATTATAGTAAGCCTATTATACATGCGAACAAAACCTTTGAAAATTACCGGTAAGTATCGATCATCATTAACTATTCAGCTCACATTTCCCTTTGGCCGGGACACAAGCTCCTCACAACAATGGAGATTATGTGCATTGTTCTACCCAATACGTGGGCCGGCTTGGGCTGATTGGCAGTATCCGTATGCAACACACTTATTGACTGCTATCTCTAATGGAAATTTCGTATTCACTATTACATTTTTCTCCGCTCTCTAATAAATTTATTTTTGTTTTTGTTAAGGCTAATTGCCGAGTTTATTAGCGCGTCCTCCCACACTATTCATAAGCCGATTATGATACTTTTAAAATATATTATTTTATTATTCTGAGAAATTTACAAGGCTATCCGATCTCAAACTAAACTGAACTGAAGTCGATGTGTTACTCTTTTTAGATGAGACCGAAATACTATTACATTTATAATATTATTAGATCAGATACGGTAGAATAGAGATGAAAGGTCATCATATTTTTTTTAAAACCACAAAGGAGGCAAACCAACTTACGGCCCCCGTGATGGTAAATGGTCACCGCCGCCTACGGGCATTTGCAACAACAGTCTTTTGTGCCTGAAAGTTCACCCGCCCCCTTACCTTTCTAACCACAACACAGTAATACAAGTGCATTGTACATGATCATTTATTAATTACAACATCTATTCAGAGTTTTACAACAACAGAGACCACACATAGAGGTTTATGAAGCGTAAAATGTCAAAGCTTAAAATTTTAAAGAGAGTTAATAAAATTGTAAAGAAGCTATTGTTAGAGGGAAGTCAAAAGGACTGTACAAACAAATTGCAGCCGGGCTAGGAGACAAATGCTGGACTAAACTCATTACAGAACGCCAGCATAAAGCACTTGTTGGCTGAAAAGGGACAAAAGGCCAATTAGACCATAGAGTCAACTGGCCCATACCACATTAGTTCCAGTAGCTAGAAATGAAGCTTTAATTAACGTCTAATGAAAATACTGTTTAAACTCTGAGCTTGGACTGCATCAACATTGATCGACGGCTTTTGAGCGGCTGATTGAAGTTATACTTCAAATCGAATATAATGCATCTTAATAGTATTAAACTAACTATTCCTGTCTGTCTATCTGTCCGCTTATCACAATCGATTTATATGTGATTTACACTATTATATCGAGAATTTTTTTCGAAAGGTTTTTGTTTGTATTTATATTTTTCAGGGGGGTAATGTCGGGGCGGGTCGTTAGTTATTTTTAAAGTAAAAAACATAGATTGTAATGATGCGTAATAAATACTAATCAACGCTTTTATTAATGCTTAAAAAACGTGGGTCCATCTTTTTAAAATGTAATCGGGTGGAAGCAATGCAACATTGGCATTAATAAAAAAAAATATCAGGTTAATTGTTTTTCTTTGTTATTTTCTTTTGTAATTGTGCAAACTATACATTTATTATCTGTTGGATAGCTCCTACCGCGACCCTAACAATAACTAGTACCCAACCCAACTTGCGATCAAGTATTCCCGCCACATCGCTACGCAACGATACGTGGTCTCTCTCTGAGCTCTAGGGGTCGACTGAGTTTTCAAACAAGTAGAAATCCCGCGTTTATATATTTTACGTCTCGCCGCTCGCGCCAAACTCTTTGACGGATTTGAGATGTTTCTTACGGCCAAAATTTATATTAAATATACGATTTACTTTTGGACAGATATTTTAATGGAGTTAAGCCCTTTGCCAAACTTAACATAAGTTTATTTATTAAACTACAGATTATATATTCGGCATATATTATAAAAATCGGCAAAAAAGATACTATCTGTGGTGTCACATTCAGTATATTGTTTTGTGTTAATATTAAATGAACCGTGAACTCGGCTGGGAGTTCTCTTCAGCCACCGCTGCAACACAGATAAACGATTCACGCATCACTTATTAAATATAGGAACTAAAGCGTCATATTTCCTGTTGAATCAATATTGATACCATGTACGATGAACTTATTACGAATAACGAACGAATATGGCAAAATATTGAAAAAGCGATGAACGAGGCGAGCTCAAAGCGGAGTTTATCGCCCGATTTTACGCCACATTGATTTGAGTACAAAACGCATCCGTTTTTCAGAAAATGAATTTAATAACATTTTCTGTAATCGTGATATTAAAAATCTGTCTTATATGTACCTTAAAGTTTTTATATACTTACGAGTATATGTATTTTTAGCAAAATCACAAAACATTCATAATAGTAAAGTAAAGTTATGCCACTCAATAATACGTGTTTGATTGTCATAACAAATTATTAGGATATATATTGAGGAATCCATTTGATATTGCAGAGCTTTGAAGCTTAATTAGCCCTTTAATTAATATCGCGCAATGACTATCATTCGCAGGTGCATTCATTGTAGACAAAGGTAGCCGTAATCCAGTGCTAGTGGCGGGGCTACAACGAAGCCGAGTTCCCAAATTGATATTGCTGAATAAGCACTGAACGCTAGAGTCATTATTAGATTTATATTTATCACTATTATATTGTTTTAATGCAATTTTTTTATGGTTTTAATGTCGTAAAGTAATTATTAGATATATTAACACTACTTTTTTGTCTTTAAATGTCATTATTTTATTTTTAGATTTTAATTCATATGATTTTTATTTAATGTATTGTAACTTGACTGTATCTGCTTCGAGTCAGAATTTATGGTATATAAGTATTTTAATGTATTAAAGCAAAAGTATGTCCACATTATAAACTAACTTCCTTTCCGCGGTTACACCCGAATTTTCGATATAAATGTATCCTGGAATTCTAACACGCTTTGTTTCTTATGAATAAATTAGCATCCTAATAATTAAAGAATTATTAAATTTGGTACAATAGTTTCGGAGATTCTCAAAAAACAAAAATATTACTATTTTGTAATTGCAATATGTTTAATTAATTTAGATAAATAACCATCAGTCTCGTGTAGATGTATTATTATATTATTATTATGGAAAATATTGCTCTCACTCATACTTAATCTAAACTATTATAAAAGTTTTTTTTTTACAATCGAAATGTGTGTGGCAAATGTTAATAATACAGAAATCTATATAAAACGGAAAGGATATAAAAAAAATATTAATTTATGATATATTTCACCCGTACCCGAGGGATGTCACATGTACACATATAATCCGTCCCCGTTAATCATTCTGTCTATTGATGACCGCATCAAAATCCGTTGCGTAGTTTAAAAGCTCTGAGGGTACAAACGGCGCAACCGACTTTGCTTTATACCTACTATGTAGGTAAGGTTCAAATAAGAACTATAACTAATAAGTAAATAAAAATAAAACCCTCGTATATATTTTAGATACTTACTATCTATGACACTTTAATAAATTCTACCGAACACCCACAAAGCCCATACACACATACATCACACTCATACACACAACACACATTTTGTAGCTTATGTATACTTTATGATAAATTAGATAATGTACTCAAGAGAAGGTCCAAACCTTAATTTTAAATTGTTAACCTTGGATGGAAAAGTAACATTCTTATTATTATTACAATTTAAGTACTAAATAAACGTAAAGTATTACCATTATTAATTAATTAATAAAATTACTAAGTACCAACCAAATCTGTAGAGCACAGCATTATTACGCTCAAAAAGTTATTCTTCACTGGCAACCCAAACATATTTTAAAACACTAATGCATAACTTTCACAAACATATTTAGTTAGTTGTAATATTGAAATAGTTTTCACGCGCACGAGTTTACAGAACATTTGCAGAGAATGGACCTTGTGTGATCCATTTGCTTTATGCAATCAATCTGGCTAATGTGTCTCACAAAGCAAATCTGATGTTTGAGCTTGCCACGAGGTAGGTGATAAGCCTTCACATTCGAGCGTGTGGACAGTAATTGGAGTGTTCTACAATTAATGTCAATTGAAAGGATAGTGTCTAATTAATTTAGTTTCCTTTGTACGAGAACATTCTCCATACCTCACAAAGGAAACAGTTACATTTGACTGAATATAATTTTAATGTAATGAAATTAATATTAATTACATAAAATGGTTCCTTTGACGGACCATCACCTCAATACTACTGAACATAGCGAGATGAGGCAGCTACTATTCGACGCGAAACTTTTCGTAGATCGTTATAGGCTATAAAATATAAACCTGGGTAAAACTGCGGAGGACAGCAAGTATCTTATAAAGAAATCAGTTACAAATTAATATTCTTAATAATATAAGTTCTCGGAAAAATACTTTATGTGCGTCGAATCCCGTCTCTTTAAAGTAATACTCCAAAAAGGTGTAATACTTTAAAGAGGCGGGCCATAGCACTAAGAAAATCATTTTTAGATCCTCCCATGCTGCAGCATAGTAACATGAAGAAAGCCAAATCAGTTGCAGGTGATGCACATCTGAACAACTGAAAATCTATTACGACCACTTTGTGTTTAGAACATAAGAAATTCGGCCAAAAGTTACATATATTGTTTTAAAACTAAGTTATACGTCATTATTTTTTTTTTATCAATATTCAGTAATTGGTAATGCCGGCACGATTAGCATATTTAAGTTAATGTTATAGTGGTTTACAGAAACCATGATTATGATAATAAGACTCACGTCCTACCCTCAGAGATAAGTTTGAACACATATTTACTTAAAGTTACATCAAAGTACTTATATTTACCAACATGTACCCGCTTCTATTTCAAAAGCGCAACGTACATTTCTACTTTTAAGTGCGCGGCTTTGCAACAAAAGCCAACATTAATTTTAAAATTGCCTCTGCGAAAATATAAGGATCAAATTCAAATTCAAATTCAAAACCATTTATTCAGTTTAGGCCTTCGGAGGGCACTTATGAAGGTCAAATTTAAAGTTACTGAAGCTACAACCGGTTCGGAAGTCAGCCTTCAACTGAGAAGAACCGGCAAGAAACTCAGCAAGGTTACATTCTTTTTTATTTGTTATATAATTTTTTATCTATTCTGACTTTTTGGCTATTTTAAAATTTCAATTTTACATAATTTTATATTTAACAATTACAATCGCGTTAAGCCGTATTAGTAAATGGCTTTCTATACTATAAGAGATATTTACTTAACTGTCTTCTTACATTTTTATATAATATGTTCGCTATAGAAACAAAGTGCTGAAGATCGAGCTCAGTGGCGTGCCATAGGTGAGGCCTATGTCCAGCAGTGGACGGAGATAAGCTGATGATGTTCGCTATAAATACAAGATCTTTTTTACCTCTATGCTATGCTAAATTATTGTAAGATCATGTTTTATTGCAATTTAAAAGATTAACAAGTTTTTATTGAACTTGCAATTAATGTTAGTTAGTTTAGATTAAGTCTTGCTAAATGACTTAGAACCAATTTATTTTATCCTACGGAGTTGAAATTTAACAAGTTGTTTCAGTTCAAATGACAATACATTTTTATGGGAAAGGTGAACTGATTCTACTCCCAGGGTTGGGAGGACGAAGGAACTCCTCAAAGATCACAAAGCACAGATACGAAATTTTGTTAACAGATATAATTTTGATGCACCCAAGGTCGTCTAACAAATAGGAAAATCTAACGATTAACATCATAGGAAGTTTGTGTAGTACCTCGTTTCTTTTTGCAAACTTTTTTCATGTGTTATTTTTCCCTTTGTCACAAATAAATTTGTTTCTTTCTTTCTAAAAAAGGTTTACTACTTTAATTAAATTTTTATAGCTAGTAAATACATCTCGCTCATATTTCTTATATACGAGTTATTTCATTCATTTCTCATTTCATTTGAAGCCAGCATGTCATGCTCGCTGCCTTTTGTTTGCGGAGCGGCGTGTGGCGGGTCGATTTCTTCTCTACAACGGTTTGTGACGGCTGGTCAGCTTATGTTTGTAATTTAATAAGTCAAGCATGTTTATTTATTTTCTTAATAAACTTAAAAAGGTAGTAAAGAATACTTTTAAAAGGGCTTTTATTGTAGTTATGACTACTTACAGGATAATAACACTTGGCAATGAATTGCTCGACTAAATATCAATCTATTTAAGTATTTTTATAATTATATCGTTTAAGAAATATGCGAAGTCGACTTATAAGAACCTGTGAAGTCTTACATCTCTTCTATTTACTTCATTACACGGAAATATTTTCAGAAAGGCTATGTTACAAAGCTAACTCAGTTAGTTTAAAAAGAAAATTTCCATCCTAACCGTTTTAAGTCAGTCTATTCATATAAATACTTAAAGTGCTTGTGAAAGCTTATTTAAACAAAAATATTTGTAGTCTAAGATGCAGTTTAATGTTTTAAAGGTTACATTGTACAGTCAGCAACATGAGTTATTATATGGAGATTGATAAATATATTCTTAGTGTGCAAGACCCAATATGTATCTATTACTAGCTGACCCGACAGACGTTGTCCTGACTTAATAATGAATATTGAATTCGAATCTTCCGATTGAATCAACTGTGAAATATGCAATAAGAAATTATAAATTAATTAGTTTATCAATATAATTCCGACCCATGCCTCTATTTTAAACGCAATTTGCAGCGCGCATTCTGTCAATCGCTCCAGCTGTCAAACGACTGACAATAATAAAAGTTTATATTGTCGTAAGCACTAATAAAGTGGTTAAGTTTTCTTAATTTTTTTAATTTTCCGCGCAACTTTCTTAATTTTTTCATAAGAACCTTCTCTTGACAATAACAAACACAACAAAAAAAGAATTAGCCAAATCGGTCAAGCCGTTTTTATGCTATGTCGTGACAACGGAAAACGGGTTTCATTTTTATATATATAGATATACATATCAAATTATAATAAACCGGTGTTTGGCAAATATATAATCAAAAACCTACACTCTTATATTTCCTAATTATGGGTTCATTTTATAATTACATAATTGAATCAGTTCAGCTAGAAATAACTAAAAATATATTTTCATCTCTTTTTTTAGCTTTCCGTTGTCAATCGCAATTGCCATCTTGTGTAACATAAGCTTCATAACAGACTCATCACGCCGCTAATAGTAGCCGAGATAGAGATAACAACAGAATGATGTCCCTTTCTATGATAAAATAAAAGCATGAAGTAACCGTTTCGATATCGCCGAGTGTATGCAGCCAGCGCAAAAATTAACCTTCATCAACTATGTGTCGACATACTACATATATATATTGTATATACATGCACTAACCCGGTATCTGAACGTTCGGTGTTAGTGGAAATTTTACGTGTAACTATGCTCAAAATCTGACGCTAAAGTAGTGAAGGCATTGTATGATATTTTCAACGAGCTTGTAGTTTGTGAGTACGAGACAAAGTTAAAAATAAACCTTGTCTCCTGTGTTGTTTATATTCCATTACATATAGCAGTTATTGAAACACATCAATACGTACGAACACTGCATTTATGCATATTAATATCCGCACGCTGTATCATAAAATTTGTATTTAATCATTAAAACCTCTTATTACGCAAAATTTTAGTGCTGGCTCTATAATAAGTTGTTTCAAAAATCAGTGATGAATTTTATGCATAAATGGACTAAGCCATAATTACTCAGCATTGATAGTGGACTCGCGTAAGCCCTTTACAAAAGCTAAAAGCTTGTGAATTACAAACAACTTCCCGGAATACACTTTATAACTTTATGCACTGAGCTTTCAATAAAACAGAAATGTTTTCAACAAGTAATATGTTGATGAAAAACACGTAATAACATATGCGAGTCTCATGTTTTGGAAATTTAGATAAATTATTTGAGTAGCCACTGAGAGCATTGAATATCTTCACATATTTCAATAAAAATGTTTCTGTAACTTGTAAAATATTTTTGCAGCGAGTACTTCAACACGTGCTACGAGGCTGCGCGGCGATCCTTTCTACAGAGGAATGCACTACGCAAAGAATCCGCTCTGAGAATACTTTATAATTTATATATCTTAACTTAAATTTAATAGAAGATAGGAAATGGCACAACATAGACGAGCCATTATATTATTAAAAATACTTTAAGGAAACATGTGAGATATAGACTCCATACTTGTGCATCATCTGACGTTCATACTGAGGCAAGATTCCGTAAAGATGGTATGTTATTTTTAAATATTTTAAGAAAACATTTTGTGAAGTTTAGATAATGTATCTTACCAACTGAAGAATTAGAGTTTTTGCTTAGAACAGTCTTGAGAAGCAGGATTATAGGTGCATTATTGAATTATGTTACTAATATTATGAATGCAAAAGTTTGTGAAAGTGTATGGATGTTTGTAATTCTTTCACGAAAAACAAAACCAAACGGATTTGGATAAAACTTTGCACGTAGATAGTTTATAACCTAGATTAACACATAGGATACTTTTTATCCCGAGAAATTATAATATCACTCGAGAACGCGGGTGAAAATGCGGGGGACAGCTAGTATTTTTATAACGATTACAAGGGAATTTAAAAGATGGAACAGTAATTTTATTTAATAGTTTTGTTGGGGAGGTCTGTAGACTGAAACAAAAGGAAATACTTTTAAGTATAATATATAATTGGAAGGGTATGTAGGTATCAATGAACAACGTGGAAAAATAACAAAAGCAATACAAAACATACGTCACTTATCTAAAGGACTGTTCTATCTAGCCAGTGCTAGTACATGCAGGTGATATATGGCATATTCAACAAGTTTCAATATATTTAATAGTTTTAGCATGGTTATTACTTGAACGTCGATATTTTAAAGCGACTGAACTATAGACATTTCACGTGTAATGTGTAATCAAATTCAGCGAGCATGTCGGCGCACATTCCGCTTTCCATACGGTTCCAGGTATGTTGCCTAATCCCTTTGTCTGTTGCAACGTGCTGTGATCTCATATCCAACTGTTTAACATCCAATGAGGTTTCCCTATTGTCTATTTGTAGCGAGTATTGCTTTTACTTTGTTAACTAGTACAAGCTCTGCTCTATTTTATTAACTAGTGGGTAGATAAAAGACGAGTCGGTTGCTTTGGTGGGTAGAGAACCTGCCTGCCACGTGACAGGTCGTTCGATTCCCATCCAGGACAATGTTTGTGTGGATTAACATTATGTGTCAAAATTTAGAAAATTGTTTTATTTATTCACTCTAACAATTTTTCCCTAACGTGCCAAAAGAAGTTTAACTTCAGAAGTAGCCAATGTACTTAGTATGGTTTTAGTACAAGCTCTGCTTAGTTTGGTACCAGATGGCCGTGTGTAAAAGAATGTCAGATGATATTTATTTATAAAATTTTAAATTTAAAAATTTTTGTTAACTGGAATTTTGCCAATATGAACATTACTTAATTAAATTGAAAAACTCATTTAGTTTTGACATCCGCGCTATGTCGAATATTATTTAATCTAACTGCCACAGCACAGGTGCACATACACACCTACATAAGTACATAAATGTATTTGAAAGAAACAACCAGAATAAATTTAATTACATTTACGATATTCTTAATAATTAGTTATATTTCCCGAAAAAGCTTTAAATGACATGAAGTTTAGATGCAGCTAAAGACTGAAAAGCATCTTTATAATATAATGTGTTTTACCCGCGTTCCCTAGGGATGTAACTTTTTCCCGGGATAAAAGTAGCCTATATGTAAACTCGCGACGGATAAAAAAGTATGGTGAGTCCTCAAATATAAACAATCATCTGATCTCCGTCGATAATACAGTAACATGTGAACGGTAAAGAAAGAATCCAATAAATCTCATGTAAGCAGGTAGTCTAAATATATCCCAATACAATACACTTACTTGTAGGTACTATCGGATCGGAGTTGTTATATCAATTGAAATTCAATCAGCTTGTATGGATGCAGAAAGCTACCACAATAAGCGACAGATGCATTCAAGCGTAAAAATAAATTCTAGCGGAACAAATCTGTGACTGCATTTATGTGTATATTTAGGAGTGCACAATTTCTTCAAGGGTCGTAGGACACTGGAAATTCACGGTCGCATATTTATTCAATGGAATATTTATAGTGTTACAGAGTTTTTTTTTTTTTTTTTTTTTTTTTTTTTTATACCACATGGGCCGACAAACAAGCGAACGGTCCACCTGATGGTAAGTGGTCACCGCCGCCTATGGACATTTGCAACACTAGGAGCATCGCCAATGCGTTTTTTGCAATGCAATTTTTTTTTTTTTTTTTTTTTTTTGTGAAACTTAAATATAAAAACAACTAGCATTAATAACAATTACACAATCTTAAAACTCTCTCACGAAAATGCAAATACTCGGACAATATATTTACTAGCGTACGACCGAAACAGATTTTTCAGCCGAAAACGAAACCGAATCTTACTTGAACATATTGATTTATTTTTATTGCATATTGATTGAATCTTGTGTTTTTTTTACATATTTATTTACGTATACATGCAGACAGTTAAATGGTAAAAAAATAATTTAAGTAGGTATTTAACAAATATCATTATTCGTTGTTCGTGGCTTCCCAATAAATATTACTTTTTACATATTTTGCAAATAGCTTTAGATGGATCGCTAATGCTTTTTATAAAAAAAAGTCGTGACATTTTACACCTAAAAAATATTATTATATTATAAGATAAATAAATATATCTATTGTCGTGCCCTGCGTGCCCCTCATCTTGCACGCCAGAAGACCTATATAATGCTACAGACGACACAGTACGCCTGGCAGAATTCTGGTCTAAACAAATTTAGCCAAAACGATCGACACGCAAAAAAAAAATATTATATTATAATATCTTATAGATCATATATCACTGTAATAACTAATGAGGTAGACACGGCTTTTAATCTAAATTAGGGTAAATATATTTAGGTAAGTAAATATATATATATAACCATATGTGTTGCTTAAAAGTAAAACTCAATAGAATAAAGTTCAATACCTAATTGCCACTGAAATAATATCAAGTACAAGTAAAAACATAACAAGTACTTCGGTACCTTATAATTTGTGCAAACACAACCTCAAGATTATACTATCAACGATGGACGGCGGCGAACTGATTACCCGAACGTCACACGCCAAAACTTTCGGCCAATTTTTGGCCGAAGCCGAAACTGTGGCCGAAACTGGCCAAAACCGAACTTTCGGTCGGTCACTAGAATTTACCCATCAGCAAACAAGCCGCTGTCGGGATGAGGTTAGAACGCATTATTGAGGAGATCATTCACAATTAACTTCAGAGAGAGATCAATATGACCATAAATTTCTGATGAGTAATAAATTTAAGCTTAACCTTTCGGCATAGGTTTTTGGAGAGCGCGTCAGTCTGGCTGTCAACCCCTAAGTTGAAAATCTAATTGTGCGCTTATTGCGGCTAAACACAAACCTATTAAGGAAATATCACAGAGTATTAGATCTCGACAATTCTAGTACAATGTGCCAAATTAAAGCAATACCGTACTTGTACCCGAGGATCTAATAAGCCCCTTTGACAGCTAAGTGTGCTAAAGAAATATTAACTCTAAAGCGTTAAGATAAGGTCCATCAGCAACATAATACAATAAACCATTGGATCAATAAAAGAAACCTTATAAACCTATAAGGATGATTTTCCTACGTTAATCTTATCGTTAGCTGTCAATACTGGCTTTCAAAACACTAATCATCAATTCATGTTAAATACTAGCTGTCCCTCGCGGTTTCACTCGCCTTCCCGAGGATTGTACCATTTCCATTTCCAGTTCATTTGGCACAAAAATAATCCTATGTGTTATTCCAGGGCATTTCCCATAAATGTGCTATGTTTCATCCAAATCCGATTGTTAGTTATAGCCTGAAAGAATAACAGACATCCATTCATACAAACATTCGCATTTATATTATTACTATGATTTCAAGCAAAATTAAAATATTATATAGATCACATCCTGTATACTCATGAAGCGTTCCTTTAAAAGCATATTTGCTGCACGTTCAAAGAATTAAAAAATGTCCATATTCCTAGAAATATTGTAACTGCCGCTTTAGTAGCGTACATGTTTTTAAAATACAAGTAGTCATGGTCGTGTTTTATTTTTATCCGAGTTTTTGCGTGCGCCATTTTATTAATATCACCAGCTAGCCGTTTAGCAGGAAAATTTTAAGTCGAGTACATTTCGTAGTGAATTCAGGTGATGAGATAGTAAGAGTAAAATAATTATAAAAATATCCCCTCTCTAAAATAACTAGCTACTTCCCTACAAGTACACGCTGAACAATTGAGACAAATCATGAAATAAAATGAAATGCATACCTGAAAGTATTTTCTATCCACACTTCCATACTAATATTATAACTTATAAATGAGAAAGTAACTCTATATCTTTTTTACCATTTTCTAATTCTCTGTCACAAAAAATATTTAAAGTACGTGAAATAGTGGTTGAAAGTTTGTATGGGCAAACCACAATTCCTCAAGTTAGGGATCTGACAATTCATATTTAGACTTTTGGTAAAGAATAAAGAAATACGTATTTCAATTTTTTTACTAAATCATCCCTAGATGAAGCACAGTAAGGGGCTAAAACTATGCGGTATTCTTTAGGCGCACTCCCTATGACTGTACACTAGTGCAGATAAGTTATGCTATCTCCAACGCAATTTTCTGTACGAGTATATAATTTTTATGTTTTTATTTATTTATTTAACTACATTAGTTCTATTATATCAATAAAATTAAAATTATATCTAAATACCTTCCTAAATAAAATAACCTAATAAAAATATTATATTTAAATAAGCAAATTACAAAAAAAAATATATCCTATTCGATTATATATTTTCTGTTTACATCATATAATTTGGATGCATAGTTTTTCAGATAATTAATAATTAACAAAACAGTCGCTCACGCGAATCAATAAGCTGGGGAGCGGTCTGTAAGTAGTACACTTATTTTGGTAATAGATTTAATTTATGTATGTTTTAATTATTTTTAAAATTTACACTAGAGATATTCTTACTTATCTACTTCTTTTTAATTTCACGTGGATATTTTCGATGTTATACGAGTACTAAACTTTAGTGAAATTGGTAGTTGTTTTAATGTAATTTTGTTTTATTTTGAACTGATACCGTTTTGACCTAAGTCAAAAGATTTTTTTGTACGTCAAGTTTACTATTTTATAGGTACTTTCTAGATAGATTTTTTGAGAGTTATTTATAGGTAGGTACAAAGATTTTAATATATAATATTATGGTAGTTAGAACCAAATACCTGGCTTCTTATATCCCTTTATAGTAATCATTTTCTTTGGTTTCATTGCTTTTTCTGTGCTGTGTGTAGTTTTAAGTTTAACATTATGTAGGTACGTAAAGTCTCAAACTTATAATTTTTTTATAATATTGTGTACAAAAATATATTACCCTGAGTACCTATATATTACTAGGTTTCATATAAATGCAGACGCAGTTGCGGGTGACAGCTAGTTTATAAATAAATACTCACTTTTAAATATTTATTATTTTTTGAGATATTTTAGTCGCTACTAAAGCGAAAGATTTAATCAAATTTTTCAAGCGTGAAAAATTACGCTTTACAAATACGGCGCAGAGATTAATACCGCAGTAAGACTTCATACCTTCTATGTTATGTCCAGAAGTTGAAGTAAATTCAGAAATCAAGAGGCTAGAGCGCTAGCCATGATTTAGTATATTTATTTAGCTGCGATGCATACATATTTTAGAGGCGGTGAGACAGTGAGGTCATTAATCGTTTGATTAGTCGACGAAATAGAGGAGGCGAGATAAATTAGTACGCCATTACAAGAACGGACGACAAATTTAATTATACGCTATCGGATAAAGAGTAATCGGCCATTGTGTGCATTATCCATTCGTGTAAAATCTCAACGTGTCTCACAGAATCCATCAAAACATTTTCAAATAATAGTAGTGTTAGTCTATTTTCAAAGTGTGTATTCACGAAAGGTTTTATTATCGTTTGTGTGCGATATTTAAAATTGTGACTTTAGGAAGTATTTCCGGAAGACCTAATCTAGCCTAAGGGCTTAATCTAGTACATTACCAGATAAAACATGAGTGTTAAATTTAATTAAAACTTCTTTTAATAAATATTTCTGTCAGCCATAACAATTAAAACTAAGTTAAGATTAAAAAAAATAAAACTGTAGATATTGTGAATGCGAAATTTTTGAGGATGGCACGCAATAACAACACAACGAAATTGGATGAAACTTACCACATATATAGTTTATAACCTGTATTAACACATAAGATACTTTTTTCTTGGGAAAATGTATCATCCCTCGGGAACGCGAGTCGAGTGAAACCTCGGGCATCCCCCGAGGTTAAAAATCCTTATTTATGTTCAATAATTCTTTAGTTATGAAAAAGTACTCTGTTATTATACCACTTTCCCCGCTTCTGCCGTGAAGCAGTAGTACACTTGTATTACTGTGTTTCGGTTAGACAGGTAAGGGGGCCGGTGAAATTACAGGCACATGAGACTTAACAACTTCACGTCTCAGGGTCGACAACGCATTGGCGATGCCCCTAGTGTTGCAAATGTCCATAGGCGGTGGTGATCACTTACCATCAGGTGGACCGTCTGCTTGTTTCTCAGTAAAGTTAAATAAATAAATAGTAAATACCTAATTAATTTCAATAGACGATTATTAAATAGTAAATTATTTTCGGCTCAAAACCTTCATACGAAAGAGCTAGCTTTTAGGTAAAAAGATATAATTAACCATAGATTATTTAAAATAAATAAAGATGAAACTTACAATACTATTAATAAACCGGCGCCGGCAGTTAATTGGCTGAGGCGTCGATTTCCCGTCCCCGGTCTAGGTAGCAATTTACTGCATTATTTAGTATAAGTGGTGCGATTTAATTATGGGACTGGACAATCTTTATTTAAATTTGTATTTAATCGTTTTATGGAGCATTTCTCACCGTGAATATTTGCCAGACATTGTTTAGTTTTAAGCACTGTTGTGTGGATAATTTACGAATCGAGTAGTAATTACCTGAATTTGTTAAATGGAGATAGAAGCGTTTACTCATTTAATAGGGAATTATCCTGTATTCGAGATAAATGATCAAACACTAGCCAGTGTATTGAACATCCAAAAATACACGGATACATCAAATGTGATCATCATTTTATAATTATGTAATATGATTTTTAAGAACCAATCTAACTAAAAAGAGTAGATCTTTTGATACTGCACAATTATGACGTCACAACTTGCTATTTCATAAAAAACATTCGTTCGTTTTGAAATTTAATAAAAAATTGCTAATTTGACATGTCAGTCAACATCCCTATTGAATAACACTGTTGGTTTAAACCAACTTCAACAACAAACTATAGGTATATCACTAGATCCCTTATTCAGCTAATACAAACTTCGTCGGCGAACCGCCGCACGGAGGCCTAGGAGAGCTTACCTCTCACGTAATTGCGTAGTTAGCGAAAGAGACAGAGCAAAGAGGCCGCGACGTAACGCCCTTGAGCTTCTGGCTATTTTTTTTTTCAAAAAAATAAAAATTCAAAACCATTTATTCAGTTTAGGCCCTCGGAAGGCCCTTATGAAGGTCAAATTTAAAGTTACTGAAGCTACAATTAATACAAATAATATTTTGGACCCCTACCCAATCTTTATCAGGTTTTTTTACTTCTGATATCTACTCGAGTGCGCACACAACTACTCATCTAGATGTCATGCTAATCCGACGAATAGTAACGATCAAATATTAATTTTAAAATTATCAGTCTAACGCTGAGATACAAAACAAACAGACATTGATTGACACAAATTGATTATAAATTATTAACGCGCACCTTCTATCTCCACGAATTTGGATTGTGAAAATGATAAAGACATTTCATGATACATTTTACAAGGTAAATTATTCAGGCTTGTTAAAAATTACTTACGGTACATGTTCTTTCTTATCAAATTCTGATAGTTTATTTATACTGTAATTTTTGTGACTAAAGAAAAGTGTCTTTTATTTCTTGGAATTATTTTGTATGATATTATTTTCTTTGTTTATGTCGTTTATTTTTAAGGTTGTTGCTACGCAGAACTTGTTTCCTAGGCAGGAGAAAAGCTTCAATACATTTCACCCAATATTATATAAAATAAAATGTTTTTAACGCCTTCTTAGTAGGGTAAAAGGAAAAAGGAAATACATTGCACAGAAAAAGCAATAAACACCAATTTAAAATGTTATCGCATTTTTTTTGGAAAGTTCGAGGGTAGCCTCTTACGGCTCTTACATCCTTGCGATAAGTGCTTCACTGATAAGTTATAGCATGTAAAGATAATTTTTAAATAAACTAAGCCTGGTGATATGTAATTTATAATATTATAATATACTAGCTGCTCCCCGCGGTTCCACCCGCGTTCCCGAGGCTTAATTTGTCTATTAGTATTTTGTTTAGATTAACACACTTGAGTTACAGTTAGTAATTTTATTAGTAATTTTTTTTTATAGTAATAAATATTAGTATTAACGACCGGAGAAATAAAACGTCGAAATAGTTCACAGGCTTTTATTAGCAATGCTACAACTTCACTCTTTGAACTCCTAATCTCAACTGCCTCTAGAGTACACGTGCCACTCCCCACAAAATTTATATTAATCCACCGGAAGTCCATTATTATTTCTGAGGTTGGTGACAATACTGGTTATAGCACGTGTGCTCTCAATTAATCTTATTGTTATTCTAATTATTATTATGCACAAATATTTATTTATGTGTATATCCATTTCACGCCCCATGGCAGAAATCTGCTATCAAATAAATACACAAACAGAAATATTAAATAAACAACGGATGAGTGATGTAATTCCGGGACTGACGTCAAATATTCTAATTGGACAGTTATACACAGATATATGAAACAACATAGTTTCTCATTAGGTTGGGGAAAAAGTATTTTCGCATTATAATACTATTATGGCTATACTGTTTGTACCTGGCTGGTTTTGGTATCATTGAAAGTTGAAATTTTAAACAACATAATTCCAAATTGAAATTAGGAAAATGTGTGATTTTCAATTGTTTTTCGTACCGTCAAGATAAGTGAATGTAATGAAGAAATTCGATACATTTCAAGATTTTTGCTATCGGTCAAGTAGTTTTTGAGATTATTGGTTAGGGGCCGTTCATAAAATAGGTTCGCATACAAGGGGAGGGGAGGGGTCTGGCTGAGTGTGACAAGATGTGACAAGGGGGGACGAGGGGTATACGGCAACGTGACGTTCGCCGTTTTTTTTTTTATATTCCTTGCTGGTGTAGTCCAGCTGGCCTCTATGAATATCATGTACAGCCAATGTTTGTTCGGCAATGAGCCGAGTCATCACAGTCAAAGATAATCGAAAATTAACCTGGCGCATAGCGAAAATTATCCGACCATGGTGGGACTCGAACCCATGCCTGGCCAGTACCCGTAGTTCGAAGTTAAGCACGTTAGCCGCTCGGCTACAAGTACTGGTTACGTTCGCCGTTTATATTATACGTTTAGTTTATATTTATATGTTCGTTGTGAAAGATATTTATTAATTTATTAAAATTTTATTATAATAACTAAATAAATATTTTTAATTTTCAGAATTTGTGTACTATCATTTAGAATTTATCATACTCAGCAGGGGGGGGTCTTAGTTTTTGTGACGAAATATTTCTAGGGGGGGTCACAAAAAGTGTGTGACAATGCCCCCCCCCCCCATTGTCACGCTGTGTCACACTTTTTGTGAGGGGGTCAAAAAAAACTGTAAATACTGTAACTGTAAAATAGTATGGTAAAAACCGTTGTATCTGTTAAAATAGATAAATGTACATTTTATCGATATTTTCCATTGATTGGAAAAGTTCATAATTCATTCATAAATATTATGTAATAATAATGCCGAGTGGGCTCAGAAATAAATGTTACAATTCATGCTCTCTCTTGTCTCGCAACAGACCTGAATTTTACAGGATTTGTGAAATATACCTAAGACGACGAAGACTAAAAAGCTGTATCCTTGTGATAGTCACAATCGTTCACTAGTAACTCAATCCAAAGCCAATAATTAACAAATATAGTTTTTAATGGGTTGATAAGTGGTTACCTCCACCTATGGACATTTGCGACACCAGGGACATCGCCAATGCGTTGTCGACCCTGTAATTCCACGCGCCCCCTTACCTTTCTAACCGAAACGGGTAAGGTGGTAGTCCTTTCCCGGGCGATCTCTGCACTATGAGCTCTACTGCTCTGTATATATCTATAGCACTTAAAATGATTAAAAATCTTAATAAATTAATTAATACCTAAAAGGCATTTTTACAGCTATGTCTGTCATTGAAAAACCATCTTTATTTCTATTGGGATAATACATATTTTACGTTAATCCTTTAATGATAATGCTTATGAACCTTATTGTAACCCCATAAGGCAATTTTTTTAATAACAATCTTTAATATTATTAATGGCAGAAAATTTATTTGTGCTTCCTTCTCGTTGCGCGTTCACAAAGAGCAAAAGGCACGGAGGTAGTAGGCAGGGGGTAGAAGAACAAAGGGTTATTTTAATTTCAAACTGTGGATCATCCCGCAAACAAATGGTTAATAAAGTGAGCCCGTTTTTTTTTTACTTACTTAGTCTAGTTAACAAGTTAAAAAAACGTGCCCTTTATTCTTGATACTGCGAATTAAAATACGTTATCGTACGTATTGCTTGTTAGACTCGTCATGACGTCTAAAAAAATGTGCCGCTAAAAAGTTTTCACTTCAAAAAAGGGGCTACGTGTTTGGAAATAACTCAAAAGCTCTTGGTGCTAGAGGAATTAAAAAAAGAAAAGAAAAAGAAATTTCCTAAAAAAAAGTTTCAGCTCCCGGAACTGTAGGACCAATATTTATAGTTTCCCAGGGGGGTGAAAGCACGGCCGAAAACAGGAACTCTGGCTTGGTTAAGCACGGCCCACTTCGGAACACTTTCATAAAAAAAAAAACATATTAAATATGAAAATTAAGGTATGTAATTTCAGGCCCGTAGGGGATAGATAAACGAACTATAAATCGCCGTTAAAAAAATGCTATTAATTATGCGTTAGTAAATTAACGATGTTTTTTACGTGAGCATAAATATTGCAAGAGCGATAATTACTAAACAAAAGTTCTTAAAATTATTTCGCTTCGTATAGACCTTGAGGTAACTATACTTAAAGAAGTAATCAGCATACGGTATTTTTGATTGTTATAACTTATTAGTTATGAATTATTTAAACAACATAAATAAGGAAAAATTACAAAAAAGGGGTACCTCTAGCACCAATAGTTTTTGAATTATTTCCAAAAACCTTCTGAATCTTAAATTGTTTATAACTTTTGAAATTGTTTATGGTGCGGGTTTGAAATTTCAGTATAAAAATCGTAACAATTAAAAAAAAAACAAAATTCAAAGCAAATTCAGTTTAAGCCTGCAGAGGACACTTATGAAGGTCAAATTCAAAATTTCTGAAGCTTCCACGGGTTCGGAAGTCAGCGTTCAAGTGAGAAAAACCAACTATTTGCCTATTTTGTTATTTCAATATCATATGTTTTATTACTTATCATTTATAAAATACTTAATAAAGGTAACATATAAAACAAAAAAGAAATAACAAGACGGTATAGAAAATAACAATAAATACAACCTAAACAACAAATTACAGGTGCACTGTGCGGAGAGCAGTTATTTCCATACATTTTTATCTTCTGACCTGAATCAATCGAGTTTCAACTTAATTATCGTATAGCTGCAACATCACTTATCCAATTTTAAAAAGAAAATAAGTGAACCGGGAGAATACCGGTCCTCTATAAATATACCACTGGAGGGTAAGATGAAGTTATAATAAAATATCCCAGCAATTTGCGATAGTACTCTCAGGAAAATTGCATTTAACCAATGAGTGCTCGGGTTGCTCAGCCAGCGCCGGACTAACCGCGAACAGTATGCGCTCGCTTGAAGCACTAACACTTTGACGGTAACCGGAAGAATCGCTCAGTATATCATGTTTGTACACACACTCATCTACTTCGTGCAGTCACCAACTTAAGTAGCTAAACAGATCTAAATTTACAAAACAATCGTCACGATATCTATATCATATATATATCAAAATATCCTGCAAATATTATAAATGCGAAAGTTTGTATGTATAGATGTTTGTTACTCTTTCACGCAAAAACTACGAAACTAATTTGGATGATACTAAGCACATATATAGAAAATGCCTTGGAATAACACATAGGATAATCGGGAACACGGTTGAAACCGTGTGGGACAGCTAGTGAAAGAATATAGTAAAGGTTTTTTTAGGCCATGTTCAGCAGTGGACATCCCTGGGCTGATATGATGATGATGATGATGATGATGATGATGATAATGATGACTATTAACTAACATTAACACCCATATTCTTAGATGTTTTCTCGAAAATTCCTAGACTCCACTCAACGTCACTCCAAGATATTTAGTATTCATAGTTACAAAAATCTCCTCCACTCGACGCTTTCCCTTACTCGAGGTGAGTAATAGAATGACGTAACTAATGACATGTTACCTTGACTACACTCCGATTTAACATCAGTCGGGATTGCTCGAGTTTTGCTCAAGTTATGACGGAATACCAATTTTGAGAATTCCTCGAGAAAATGCTTAAGGTATCCTCAGTCGCGTAGGAGTAGAGTGACATCTGAGGAAACGTCTTAAAATATGGGTGTAAGACTTCTTCTTTAAGACACCGCGGTTACACCCGCGTTTATCGATATCACATACAGCCTGTAATCATCTACGATTTCCGCGTCGAATGGTAGCAGTCCCATCTCGATATGTTCAGTAGTTTGAGGTGATGGTGCGTCAAAGGAACCCTATATTCCTTATATTTATATAGATAGAATACATATTATAGTTCCCATAACCACCTACCTAACTGTTACTGTTTGAACAATTACAATTATTGGAAATGGACGGAAACTCGACGGGAAATAGCAATATACTCGTACCTACATGAAATTAATAAGAAAGTTGTTAAGTTAATTAGAATGTAATACTAAAGTGTCACATCCATACAATATATTAGGTCAAATTTATTTCATAAATAAATTAAAATTCAGAATTCCTAACCACACGCCAGATATTTCACATCAAAAGTGGCCAGTTTGACAATTCTAACGTAACTTTAATAAAATCTGAACCGAAGTTAATAGTGGAAATAACACCTCGAATTCCGTGTCACGAGTAGAGGAAAGTTGGAAAACGGGAATATTCCGTAAAATATGCACTGCAAAATGTTTACCACGTGTCCTGGCGAGCAAGAATGTTAAACTTATTATGTTACAGATGTTCCGATAACTTCATGACACGTGGCTTATATGTTACGATACTCTTGATAAATATATCTGAAGGGGTTGTCCATTAATAACGTGATGATATTTTGAAATTTTTAACCCTGTTTACCACCCATGGTGATATGTGGTGATGTTTTAGACTAAACCCTACATAAAATCACATGTATTTTTTAGATACAAAGTATATTGAAATTTTCAGAATATTACCTTAAAATACAGGTATAACCTGATTACATTAAGGTTGCAGGAAATAAGTAACGTGTAAAATAAATATACGTGATTTCTCATGATGTCCTCCCTGTGTGATATTTCGTGATATTTTCCCCTTCGCCTCATTCGAGCCTCACGTGATTAACGGACGATCCCGAAGTTTGTTGAAAATATGGAACAATTTTATTCGTTTAAGTAAGAGATTAAACTGGTAATTGTCAAACTTCTACAGTCCCTTTTGCTCCGTTGGCGCTGGCGATTGAGATTAATAAAGCGTAGTGTTTTGATCAACCATTTTATATTCACTTGAATGAGGTTAACTGCATCTTGCATTATGTAGAGAATAATTTTTAAACTACATTTTATAACATACTTTATCCACCGCGGTTTCACCCACTTTTATCGAAATCATATATAACCTATAACCAAGTCGGAAAAAATCCACGTGGAATGGTAGCAGCCCCATCCCGATATGTTCAGTACTTTTGAGTGATGGTGCGTCAAAGGAACACTATTTTCCTTGAGAATATAATTAGTCGTGTCCCCGAGTGATTTAACATTTTCCCGGGTTCAAAATAGACTTATATGTAAATCCAGGTTAATAAGTATATCTGTACCTGTATCTGTAAAATTCGTTCAGTAATTTTTGCGTGAAAGAGTAACAAATATCATCCTTATAAACTTTCGCATATATATAATAATATAAGGATTACTCTCATTGTATGAAATAAATTACACGCTAATACTAAAAAAGGCAAATATCAAACGATATATGAATAAACTAGCTGCCCGGACAGACGTTGTTCTGTCGAAATAAGTCCATACAAAAATGCAGGAATTCGGTCGCAGCGCCACCTACCGGGTCCAATTGTGAATCTAAACCATCCAGAGCGCCACCCAAACGCATACAAAAAAATCATTCAAGTCCAGCCGTTTAGGAGGAGTTCACTGTCAACACACGTACAGAAGAATTATATATATAAAGAACATAAGTATACTAGAACATTCTCCACATCTTCTGATAAACACATCCACTCAAACCGATATTTATATATACTCCATTCTTAAATTAAAACAACCAACTTATCCGATATTATTCGAGCATCGACCAATAAAACCGGAGCAACGGTAGAGCAAGCGAAATTCACAGCATAGTCCTTAATATAGTTACGTGAGGAATGTCTCGCTCATTTGATGCTTCACTATAATATCTATAAAACAAATAATACCTTCTAGTTAAAATAGTTATTTTATTACCTTCTAATGTTTAACTATTTACTTTAATAAATAAATATCCCGGGACATTCTCTACACACGGCCATCTGATCCCAAACTAAGCAGAGCTTGTACTATGGACACGAGATAACTGATATACTACATATACTACTTTTTTTTTCTAAATACATATTATACTTATATAGATATTGCCACTCAGACACAGAACAGACAGACGTGTTCATGCACACAAATGTTCGTCCTGGTGGGAATCGAACCCGCGACCTTAGGCTTGCCAGTCAGAGTCGCTAACCACAAAGCCAACTGGCCTTACGGTGCCTTTCATGAAGTACATAATATTATGGAATACATAAGGAGACTTAGCAGTATATAACTAATAATTGCCAAACTAACGCTTATTAATTATGCACAGACAATAGATCTCATCCGTTAAGCACCAATGTTAATTATTTCAGTTATCTAATATATATGTTACATATGTAAAGGTAAAAGAAATTGATTGATATCGAAAACATGAAGTATTGAATAGGAAAAAATCATACGATTTCAACCAATCATAAGTAACAGCTGGAAACCAAATAACTGTTTTTTTTTTTCGTTTTTCTATTGTAGATATAATAGAAAAACGAAAAAAAATCTTCTTTGTCAAACATATGTAGTAAAAAGTCATATATAGAAACTAGCAATGCTACAATGGAAAGGCTATTTAGATAACACCGGAACATATCCGGAAAGGCTCGTTCAATGTTAACCTCACAGGTATGCGCCGTGAGCCGGCTGGGCAAATTGTTTGCTGTTACAAACGCTTTGAAGTTCGTCGTTTCATTTTAGACAGAACATAACATACATATTTTCACACTATCGTTGGAACTTATATTGGTTGACGTTCAGTTTCCAAAATAGCCGAATATGTAGGTTAAATAATTTACCCAAAGGTTAATTCTGTTGTTACATACGGTGCAGAATAAATTTTGGCTGATAGATTTTACATGAATATTGTTTTATACTCTGGGACATTCTGTACACACAGCCATCTGATCCCAAACTAAGCAGAGCTTGTACATATACTATGGAAACAAGACAACTGCAACTGATAACATATACTTTTTTTTTAAATCGATATTTACATCCAGACACAGAACAAACAGAATGTTTTTCCTGTGTGGGAATCGAACTCACGGCCGCGTTGCAGTTAGGGTCTCTAACCACGAAGTCAACTGGCCTGTATACTATTGTGGAAAAAAAATGGTTCGATTGCAAACAAAACCCACGGTGTGCGAGTCTATATCGCTCTCTGGTCTTATTTATTTAGTCACAATATATAACCATGTTTTACATAACAAGTTTCTAAGAACACTGTCGCGCGTTCGTTCGGTGTGGGTGTTAACAGAGGCACAAAGAGTGATAAAACCCAGCTTACACGTGTGTAAAAAAAAGCTCTGTACATACAGTTTTCGATTTGTTTACTACTGCACATTTGTCAGACCATTGGGCGATGGAAATAATATTGCTATTCATATAAATGACGGATTAACAATAAAGCCACAGCCTTTAAGCTGTGCGTCCAAGAAAAAAAATATATAATGTAATAATAATATGTAATAGAGAGAGTAAACCCGTAATTAAATGTAAGGAACTAGTATATCATATATATATATATATATATTAGTTCTTATAAGCAAAATGGGGGTTACCTTCACACCCTCACCTCAAAACTACTGGACATATCGAGATTCGACTGTTACCATACGACGCGGAATGTTCCCTAGATATTCCGCGGTAAACTGGGGAGAAACCGCGGGGGGCAGCTAGTATGTATGTATATATATTTTAATAGATTTATGATCAGTAGATTTTGTAAAAAATAAATGACTTTTGGGCTATTCAAGATTAAGCATCTACCTACATTGATAAGACGACGGGGAATAAATATGAAAGTTTTCTTGTTATTTGTCCTTTCCTCGAATCATGTTAGATCAGCGGTCTAGCTTGATTTTATTACGGGAAAACGGAAGCTGGTAGGTCGGAAAATGCTAGCTCCGTTTTCTCAGGTTGGCGGACGATTTCACAGGGCGGAAGATAATCTTATGTATTATATTCAGTCAATATCTTTACATCAATACAATTATATTACAAAACTTCATACAATCATTTTACACTAGCTGCCCCCCGCAGTTTCACCCGCGTTCCTGCGGGGTGTTCAATTGTTTGTTCTTTCTATCATCAAAAGTTTTCGCAGCTCATGCGATGTAAGGATTTTTTAGGTAAGTTTGTTACATTACAAGGGTTAGATTATTGGAGTTTTAAAAATATAATATAGCCTATGTAATTTTATATATTGCTATAGAGTATAGACATAGACTAAACAACTTATAAAATCCCATATTGTAACTGGTTCCAAATTGAGCTTATGAGAAACTTCATAAACACATGTTGGTACATTGTATATATTTTGGTTCATATATTGTTATAGGAAACAATTATCTATACTGTGATACCGGTACAGGTGCGAGAAAGGCAAAGTTAGCCGTGGGTAGCGTACTTACGGAGAAACTTACTAAAGTATTGGCATATTGGTTTACACATGCATTGCTACGAGGAAATGAACCTGGGACATAATAGGTGTTTTGTAAGTATTTAAGTAAGAGGTAGCCAGATAAATTTCAGTCTTACTAGTAGAGCTCTTAGTGCAGAGTTCGTACAGTGAAGTACTACCACCTTACCCATTTCCGCCGTGAAACAGTAGTGCACTTGTATTAGTGTGTTTCGGTTAGAAAGGTAAGGGGGCCGGTGAAATTACAGGACACATGAGACTTAACAACTTAACTTCTCAGGATTGACAACGAATTGGCGATTCCCCTGATATTGCAAATGTCTTTGGGCGGCGGTGACCACTTACCATCAGGCGGGCAATAAACTTGTTTTTTCCTTAAGGATTATTTAAAAAATATAATTATCCTGGGACTATATATCCTGGAACATTCTTTACACACGGCCATCTGGTCCCAAACTAAGCAGAGCTTGTACTATGGAAACCAGACAACTGATATATTACATATACTACTTTTTTTTTTTCTAAATACATACTTATATAGATTTACACCCAGACACAGAACAAACAGACATGTTCATGCACACAAATGTTTGTCCTGGGTGGGAATCGAACCCGCGACCTTCGGTTTGGCAGTCAGAGCGTTAACCACCAAGCCAACTGGCCTGTCAAATTACACTTATAGATTAATTTAGTTCGACAACATACGGCCTTCACTACCTCCAATGCAGGTTATTAGAAGCGATATCGTTCTTTGAATTAAAAGATATAATCTTTTAAGACTTATGTGCACATTCCGATTGTTCGGAGTAATTTTGTCGTATCTATGAAATTTATGGAGATCTGTGATAATTATAGTATCTTTTAATCTCAATTTTGTGTGGTCTACACAAGGTTGAGTTTCAGACTGACGCACGTAATAAATTATATCGACTTTTAATCAGAGATTTTTATTTATTTATTTATTGTAAATTATAACACCATTACAGTCTATAGGACTAATTCGATGCTATAACTAAAGAGGGCCTTTAATTTTTCTTTCAGAAGCACTTATTTGAAAAGATTTTGCTTAGATACTGCAAATGTCACCGGCTTGAGTAGAAATAATAATAATAATAATAATTTATTTAATCAGCCAGATACCAATATAAAATGTATAATATGTGACAATTACAGTGAGACAGGCTATAAAATTATATGTTCAAAATCGATTTGCCTCTGACTCTCAAACTAGGTGGATACCTGTATTTTGAGTCACCAGTGGTTCCTCGCTTGGACTACAATATATAGCTTAATAATATAATAAACATAAACCATCAACATATTAAGGCTAATTAAAACTATAGCTAGTATAAAATAGTGAGCAAAGTGTTTTTAGTGTAATGTGTGAAATGTGATTATTAGTGAAAGTGAGTAAAATGCACTTTTCCATCAAATAAATAAAGTACAAAAACGTGTGGAATGTACTGCTGGCGTATTAACTAGGTATCTTCCACCCACGCTTCCCCTATCTCCACTATGTCTGTTAAATGGAACTACTCTAAAAACGACTAAAAGTCGTCTGTACTCGATATTCAATATGTGTTATTGAACACACACAGGCTTTGTGTGACTACATCACAATGAATGGAATTTCATGAAAGTCTATTGTCAAGTGAGGTTGTTAAATACTCTTGTAGTTTATTCACATTGATATCTAGATATTTTACAATTTTTAATATCATACATGTTTATGATATGTATGTTACATTCCAACTTTGCAAGTTTATACATCAGTTTGAAATTCAAATATGTTTGTGAATCAACTGATGTTTTATTGAAAACTGATTGGTGCCACGGGTCAGTCGCATTAGCACTAGAAATAATTTCAAAGTAATAAAATAAGGTTGATTGTTTTTGTGTTCCATTTTTTAATCAATCATCGGGATCCGAAGGGAAGTAATAAAATTTCAAGGACGTTTAATACCTAGGTGAGCACTTAACACGTTGCCTTGACCGAGTATCTATCGACCTTACATCTCGGAACGGAACAATTCATGGACGCAAAGACTTATTGTTGTAAATTAAAAAGTTATACCGTTTAAAGCCAACCTAAAAGCGGTGAAAAAGAAATATGTGCTCGTGTTCTTTATTTTAGCAGCAACATTATAAAATCAGTGCGTCAACTTAATGTCACTACTTATTAAATGGACATCCAGCGGGTTTTCCGAGTCACTGGTCATTATTTAAACTCGAACATCACTACTGTTCTTTCTTTGATTTACGTTCCATAAGTATAAATCTTTTTCTACTGCCTGGACTTTTCCCAATCGGTTGAGGTCGGCGCAATCTGAATGCTTTAATCTTTTTAATGTATTACAAGGTGGTTCATTATATTGAAGATAAAAATGTATGGAAATAGCTGCTCTCTGCACAGTGCACCTCTAATTTTCTTGTTTAAGTTGTAAGTAATTATTGTCATTTTCTATTTTGTAGTCTTGTTATTTCTTTTTTTTTTGTTTTTTGTTTTTGAATATTAGCTTTATTAAGTATTTTGTAATTGTTAAATATAAAAATATGTAAAATTGATGTTATAAAATAGCCAAAAAGTCAGAATAGATAAAAAAGAATTTAATAAAATAAAAAAGAATGTAACCTTGCTGAGTTTCTTGCCGGTTCTTCCCAGTTGAAGGCTGACTTCCGAACCGGTAGTAGCTTCAGTAACTTTAAATTTGACCTTCATAAGTGCCTTCTGAGGGCCTAAACTGAATAAATGGTTTTGAATTTTAAATTTTGAAAAAATGTTTCTATACTACTGCACGTGATATTTGGCAATTTTCATCGCCCGCCCGCCTGTCGCCAAACCAAGGGGTTTGGGAATGATTTCGTTGACCACCAGCGTTAGATCCTGAGTGGACGGCCAGAGCTATCTCTTTGTTCTTTGGCTATACTCTTTACGATACCTACCCTAGAGTTTAGTTGGGGATGTAGAATTCTTCGCCATTACGACGCAGCCAATAACTATATTACATTCCGATGCGTATTTACATATGCCGTATATATATTTATGTACATGGCATATGGCTTCCAAATTTCCATTTTTTTAATATTCTATACATATACATATATATGTGTGTAAATACATTCGTTAGTTATTACGTACATTTAAAATAGCATGTTAAAAACTTACTGCGCAGTCCGTTCCTGGCCAACGTTCTTCAAAGTGTCCAGCATCAGGACGGCATGCTTTCTGTTTTCGATAAGAGCATCACGCTTTAAGCTGTTCTGCTTCAACTGCATCATCAGACGCTCTGCCTGGTACCGTTGTTCTTTTAGCCTGGGCATTACAAATATTGGTATGTTTTCTACGACGTATATTTTGCAATTGGTTTAATACTGGATTCTCGAAATTTAAAACATAGATAAGAACTAGATCACAATGTATTATTAACGCTCCCTTTATCAAAAATAAGGCATCAAAGCAGTAATTAATTACCAAGTATTTAAATCGAACCAAAAAGTTTTAAATAATAATTTCGCATATTTATTTATTAGCTACTAGTACTAGTTGTTCTCAGCATACATTGCAATGCGTCTTCGTATAGTAAGTAATAGTCATAGAAATGGCACTTTAAATATTAAAATTTTTTTGATAATTTTCTTTTTTACATAATATATCGAACGTTATTATTTGAGCCCAGTCCGTCTCCAGTAATCCCCTTACTAACGAACAGCACATCATTATTATTACTCATATATTTAATACTAATATTAATACTGTAAAAGGTTGCAGCACCATATTTTGCCAACCCTTACAGATATAATAGATTGTTAACTAAAACTTCACCAAGTTCATTTATAGGTATTCAAACATCAAAGTATAAACATGTGAAATGAAGTGTATACTCATAATTATGTATTATGTCGCATTCACTTACAGTAGATAGTTTCGCACATAACTTCTAAGTTTCGAAAAGTTCCCTCACCTACGGAGTGTACGGAGTTCACTAAGGCACAAGTTTTCATTGCCCTCGAGCATGTGAGGAATTTGATCGTGTTTATGAAGGAAGATACTTACATTACCTAACAGTGTACAAACAATGTGAAACAGACGTAAGTATGGTAATAAAGTTTAAAAGCACTTAATTTTCTACAAATTTAACACAGAGGTTGCAGAACTAAAATGTTGTAGAACCGCCATTACCATATCCCACCTGTTGATGAGTTAACAAAGAAACAGAATGCATCTGGCATTGGAACTTAAACAAATATATATTTGTTTTGAGCACGGACTTGAATACACGTAATATAAGGATTTCTCTTAGAAATTTACAGATAAGCAAATTATTTGAAGATTTAAAACGTAAAACGTGAGTCGCATACAACAGACAATTGTCGCATGAATAGTTCACTTCAGTCGCTAACAACTTTATTGCACTGCAAATGATATGAATTGTTGTGTAAGTTTGAGACAGCTCCCCAAGCCTCGCTTCTTTTGTTTAAATCTTACGAGTCAGTTTAATTAATTGCAAAATTTGCACCGAACAGATAAACAGACTGAGCAAGAGAGCGAGCTAATTGAAAAACTAGACGAATTTCATTTAGTAAACAAATAACTTCATCATCACCGTGTCAGAATTTGGTCAAAGGATGACACGAGGGTAGCTTTCTGCAGACGTTTGCAGATCCCCATCACCTCTTCTAGTTCCCAATGCACGGAGTGATGGCTACCTGCATCCTCATCTTCGTACAAATCGTCGAGATTCGTCGCTTCCTGTAATTGAAACATTAGTTAGGTAAGTTTAATACGGTTGGTACTTATTTTAAGCAAGATAATGAAAAACTGCAGAATCGACGACGTGCATAGTTAGTGGTGCCAGGTGAGCTATATGTACAGTCTGTGGATTCTGTTTACATTGTATCTATATATTCTTTTTTTCTTCTTTTATTTTTAAACCAATATTATGTAGTTACAGAATGCAACACAATAGTTGTAATGCAACATTAGTAACCACTTCAGCTATGGGGGCTGCTGCCTAGAATACAGGCTTGTCCTAGTGTAGGTAGTAGTTTGTACTAAATAGTGACCTCTAATTATGTTTGTAACTCTATTGTGTTTTAGTGCAAGTAAATTAAAATTATTATTATAAATTGAAATGCGTCGGCTTTACAAACTATTACTTGAGGTGCATATAGTTCTGTTCCAAATTCAGGAAACCGGAACCAATTAACAATGGCATAAAACACCACCTCCATGTTTGTTGCGATAGCTGCAATTTAGACCCAGAACCGTTCCAGTTTGCATGCGATTACCACTTCTGACAACATCAGTAAATGCCACTCAATAAAATTGTGGTGAAACATAGCCAAGTAATACTTAAAAAGAAGCTCCCGTTTTCCAGCTAATAAAATTATTGAACGCGAAAACTCTATCTCTATTCCGATTTAAACTGCTTTACACCTGCGAAATATTGTAAATTCTATTCGATTCTCATATTTTAAACTTCAGTGAACCGTTCATACCGTACCTACTTACATTGCTAATATTATTCGGTTGATCGAGCTTTACACGGGACTTTTATAAGTTAAAATTGTTGTCAGCTTTTACCGTGGGTGCACTGTCGTATTAAATATTATTGTGAATAAAGTTCTTATTGCTCTACGCTGTCGACGTATGGAAATAAGGATTATATTTTATGTGAATTTTATTATTGAAAAAACATTCGAATGTAATATTTTTATTCCTACTCTGGAAAATTGCAATAGTGCGTGCAAATCTCATATCTAATGACACAATTAACTTACAATGTATGTTAGATCATTTATTTAGGTTATGTCTTGCAAGGTGAACTACCTCCTCTTATACGAGAGTTGAATAAGTTAGTTCTGTGACACTGCATTTTTATTGTGAGCATTCTGATTCTTCTCCTAGGACCGGCACCATATGAAGGAACTCTTCAACGGTCAACAGCATAGTCACATAATTATGTAAACTTATAAAATTATGATTGCCCGTTTTAAATATCACTATTACTGGTGCAGTCAGGGCTGTCTACTGACGAGGATACTCCTTAACAGTTAATAGCAAAGACACGAAAAAATAAAAAAAGTTTGTTTAATTTTATTCTTTACAATTCATTTACACTTCCCTTCGTGATTGATAAAACAGAGTTTTTATACTGTACTTTATACTGAGTAGCAGAGAAGATTTAGGTAAATTAACTAAGGTAAAATTTTAACTAAATACGTATTTTTAACATGGACCACACAATCGGCTTAGTACTTCTCATTTACACGAATCACCGATTACTAGCACCGTAAATTTGAAATTTTGAGCAACACTGAAATTTTGGTGCTAATGTCCGTTTTTAAGAGCCAAAGGAAATTATGAAAACAAACATTAAAAAATTATTTGTATCGAAATAATTCCAGAAAATTAAATATGCACTGGTATAATAGTGTTTATAAGTAGTTACTCTAATCTCAATATAGCTTGAAGAAAACGAAATACATATTTACAGCAAACTAATAAACCGCTGGTTGTTGGAATAGGATGAAGGTATACGACTAAAGTTGTGTTAGATGTTGATATAAACTTTACGTACAGGATAGAGTACCCTGTAGGTACACAATGTTGTAAATTGAAATAACTCAGTTTTCTACATCGTAGCCGCAATATATTAAAGAGGCTTTACCTCACTATATAATATCGTATTAATCATCGTGTATACAAAACCTTAAATCAAGTATAAATCACTCACTTCTTTACGAATCAAATCTGGAAATGAATCGGTCAAATACGCGATCTCCCGACGAGCTAACTTCAGCGTTCTTTCTCTCTCTTTCATGTTAGCTTTGATCTCTTTCTCCAACTTGTTGAACTCAAACTTTCTGTCGTCCAAGTATTCCATCGCTAGTTGACCCATCTCCGTTGCCCCCATCAAGCATTTTCCTTGAGCTCGACAGTCCAGTTTTAGAGCTTCCAGAACTACCGTGAAATAGGACGAGTCCTAAAAAAGATTTATTTTACGGATCAGAGAAAAAATATTTAATAATAAACTTTAACTCTAAAACGACTAAATCGATTTAGCTAAATGATATTTGATACATCAATGGAAAAGTTTGAGAGCAGTTCGAGCTTTTTCAAATAGACACTGGGAAGCGTGGCAGGGTTCAGCTAGAATAATATGGAAATATAAAGGTTTGAAATCAAGCAACACAGATTAAAATAGAGATATAATCAATCTGTTAGGCCAGTTGAAGTTGCGCAATACCATGTTAGCCCGTTTTGGTATTTGCACAGCATTTCACCCATTAACACGTACCCGTCGAAAATCATTTCGGGTAGAAGCCCACTGAGCATCATAGTTTTACTCATAAGTATTATTTAAAACAAAAGACCAACGGTTATAAAAAGCTATTTAACAATGTCGTCACTGATTCATCGACCATGTTATTGTCAAAAATATGACATTCCTCCTCATCCAACCCGCTTGACATTTTGATTTTGATTTTTTCTGGAAGTTGCCATATCTTTTAACCGCAATCGTTTTCCAATCGACTGTCTCAATCCAAATATAAATAGGAAATTACTAACTAGAAGCAAATCGCTTCAGAAGCCGATCGGTTCTTCACTCGATTTCGGTGAACTCCAAGCAGCTCTCAATAACCCTGATAATTTGTTTGACCATAAACAATGTGCCAATAAGTCAGTTACTTATATTTAATCATTTAATAATATTTTAAGTATTTTCAAATATAAATATAAATAAAAACCAATAAATACTGAATATCAATTTTATATATGAATATTTCGACGCATTCGAGGTTTCGACGCAGAAGTTTTCCGTGGCTCCCACGGACGAAACGCGTGCACCCTCCCCTAAGACTAGAGCGCTACTGACTGAATCAAAGGCTCGATTCAAGGCCAGCGAGGAGGGTAGAGTGTTTCTTCCTTCAGAACTGTCCTCATTTTAATATTTACTAATAAATATGGGACTAATAATACATATTTTACAAAACATTAAACTCGAGGCTCCAATCCTGTGTATCGGATTAGAAAATTATAAAAAAATATAATTGCCAAGAAAAATCTAAACCACGTGATTTATTATCGTGTCTCTGAAGTTAATAAAAAAGAACGAACAAGCATAATAAAAGCGCTTATAATACTTAACAATACTGGTGTATATATCGCAGCTACATTCATACCTAGATGTATACGTTGAGAACTTTAGAGAGTACCTACACTTCTATACTTTCTCTAATTCTATGGATGCACGAAGACGATGTCAGTAAACTTACATGACGTTACATCTTCATAGTTCGGCGCCAAAAAAGTTTTGCCAGTTAATATAACAAGCTCGTGTGCAGACATTTTCTATCTACAACCAAGCCTTGCCTACAATCTTGTATGACTCTTACCGTACCAATAAAAGTTTATCTGTTGTCAGTCATAACATGGCCGAATGGAGGTCGTTACAGTATGTACACTCTTTACATTACACCTATATAATATAGCTATATAACATACTACCTTAGTATGTGACATCGTACCTTTTTCATTATGTCTAGTATTTTCTTGTACATAACTTTGATGGCAAGAGCGGCATTCTTCTTGATGTTAGCTCGCTGTACATAATTAGCGACCGCTTGTTCTTTCTTCTCGGCAGGTAGCTTCCCGCCCACTTCATAAATAAGTCGGTCACGTAACTCCGCCGATTCCAGCTTAAAAATAAATATTATTGCATATTCTGAATACTCAATGCTCTTCGTGCATGATTGTTCAGTAAACTTTTTGGCTGACAACAATATTAATAGATGTATCCATTACATTCGACAGTTTGGGCAATATAATATGAATACGAAATGGAAGCGAGCAAACTAAAAACAGAATATCAATACAAGTTATAATTAAATTTGCACTGTCGTTCGCCGCGTTCATTGTGGAAATACCGGATTTATTACGAATGTCGTGTGTGGTTTTATACTGAAAAGTTCACGATGATCCTGGCTGAACAGGGAGTTTAAAAAGCAATAAGAAAAATATTTGCTTCCATCTCACATTGTGGAATGCCGTTCGCTAGCTGAGCGACTTATTCTTACTAATCAACTAGCTTCTGCCCGCGGCTTCACCTATTTCCGAAGGATTTTATATTCTGTGATAAAATTTATCTTTACTTTAATCCAGAATGTTATTTCTTGCCATATTTTATTTAAATCCATTTCGGAGCCCATTCGAGACAACCTTTCAGACAGGCAAGAATAATAAAAGCGATCATTCCTGATTAGGCATCCTATAAAAGGTGTTCACATTTTCTTTTGCATTTCTGTAGGAATCACGGCGAGACGCTTCATTTTTATTTATTGGAATTCACTCAGTGGCTCGCAAAATAAACACTTTACACTTTTCATTAACTCGCCGGGCAAACGTTTTTTTTTTACAAAAGCCACCCCCAACCTCTCTATTGAAAACTTTATATTACTTTCAATGTTTTCTCTTTATTCAAATTTATATTCTTGGAAATACTGTGACGCAAAGTGTTTCGAAATGTCAGTGTCATTTCGTAAATTGTAGCTTAACTGGAATATATTTGTTACGTAGATTTTAAATCTATAGGCACTACTTTAAAAATCTGTAGGATATGTCTGTACTTTTTGTATTTTTGTCAAATTTTGTGATAAATATTCGTTTTATGACACTGACCCCAATTCTACTAATAGTTCTATTTTCAATTTTTTATATTTTCGTTATTTCAAATGTTTTGTCTATCTATATGTATGTCCGTATAGCTATCCCCCGCGGTTTCACCCGCGTTCCCGAGGGATGTTACCTTATTTTGTTCTACCTATCATCAATAGTTTTCGCAGCGCACGCAATGTAAGGAATTTTTAAGTCATTATTTTACACCTTGGTTTACATTATTAGTTTTAGTAAGGATCCCTCATTTTTTTGAAAATATAATATACTTAGCCTATGTCACCCGGTAGTGCGATAGTATAACTATAATTAAATATTCCTTAAATATTTACTAGTTACCGCCTGCGGTTTCACCTGGGGTTTCCATCAATCTTATATTCTCCGCCATACAATGTATTCTATGTTAATCCAGATAATATACGAGTATTTATTGTGTGCAAACATTTATTTAACTTCACTTGTAAGTTTAGTATTTTTGAGTTATAACCTACAAATTCATTTTATTCCATTAAACTTAAGCGATTGTGCTGATTTCACACACATGTTTGGTTAAGTAACAAATCCCGAATAAGCGTCTTCTTTTTTAATCGTTAACATGACAAGCTAAAATTTATATATCTGAGTGCAAAAGCCGTTTTTATCCGCTAGAGGATAAAGTAAATTGAATTTAGAACATCGTGTGCACTAAGTTTGTGAGATAAAAAAAACCCTATTTACTTCTACCTCCATGGTGACTAATTTATCATACAACCTTTTTTAATTTGTTAAAACCTCAGACTCGGAACCTTCTTGGTGTACTTTTTTTTAATTTGCTTTGCGGGCGCCATTGTCTTTTTTTTGCATTTTGTGGAATGAAAAGTTACGTGTTGCACTCGAGTGCAAAGATTTTTCGCCTCCTTTGATTCCCTCGCTAACGCTCAAAATTCTTATTTAAGAATCCTTCACTTGCTCGGGCATCAAAATTGACCACGCGGTTAAAAAGCAACTTGGCACTCTTGTATAACAAATAACTAATTCCTGTCCCACTAGTGACTTGATGACGTCAATAGTATTCGTTTCAAACATAAAAAAAAATGTTGGATTCATGATTACGCGCTGTTTGTGTGAAACGTTTAAAAACCAACACACATGTTAATTTTCAGAGTAGAGAGGTAGGTATAACCGTGACATATGGAGATCAATGTCAGCGTCTCGCGTCCTCAACAAATCTCAAACTTACTGAGAGTACTAAGAAACGTTAATTGTATTTTGGATACAAACTTGACTTGAATCTGCTTGGCTTCCTATTCTTTACCTCACCTTTCGCGTGTCAGGAACAATCCTTTTAAAGATTTTATAAGAAAACTATAAGAAGAAATCAATAGTCACTATACCTGTGTTAGTCTAAATTTCTCCATCTTCCTTTTCTTAGTGTATCTGATTCTGTCGAGCTGTTTTCTCTTATTAAAATTCTCTTGATGAATACTTTCTAAGACTCTCTGAAACATAAATAATTTCTTTTTCTTAAAAATGTGTTCCTTCAGAGGTGCTTATTCTGACATTTTAAAAAACCATGTCGATTTTGGTTGATGATTTTTGTGTGCTAACTCAGACCGGCAGACGATCCACTGGTAAGTGGCCACCGCCACCTATGAACATTCCCCATACCAATGGCTTTGCCAATGCGTTATCGACCCTGAGGCATGATATTGACAAACCTCATGTGCCCCCTTACCTTTCACACCTTAAAACAGAACTACAAGTTCAATACAGCTTCACGGCGGAAAGATGATATTATGAAGGAATTAAATAAAAATAATACACACTTATGAAAATTCAATCTTTGCTAACAAAATATGAAGATTACCGTTATTACATGGCAACATAAAAATTAACATACTTAAATATTTTTCTCTGAAAAAATTACCCACTTATTAAAGCTAAGTGTTGTATTTTCAACGAATTTGAAGGGGATTTATTTTCCGTTAAAGCAATAGCACACCTTTATTATACCTACTTGACGCTCCTTTAAATTGTTAACAATTTCTCTCGTGTCTACTTAATGAATTATTTTTATATAAGCTTTATTACATGGAAAGCAGCCGTTCTTAGTAAAGTCAGTAGGCGCTACACTTCACTTATTATACGTGGGTTTATCTTGAAGCCTCCTGCAGATATTTTATTTTTAGTTTTCTTATAAAGGAAAATAAAAATAGATTAAATTTCCATTAGCCTAATCTTTTATGTGAAAATATTTTGAATTATTTACCATCAGACCATCTGAATTGTCTCGAACCTGCGACCACATACATACGCATAATTGATACTTTACACGTTGATTCACTATGAAGAAAATCTTCGAAAGAAACATAACGATACCAGGCTCTCGAGTTCAAATCACATACATATATATTCCAAAAGTGTGTTAACCAGTTCTCATAAACGAATTTGAAATAGTTTTCAGGCTGTATATGTTTACCACCTTCGGTAACGCCTACCACTTTCCCACGATGGCGTTGTGATAAAATATTGAAAAACAATAGGGATGTTGACTAACATGTCAAATTAGCAACTTTTTTATTAAATGTCAAAACGAACGAATGTTTGGACTATTGTACTCGTATGCAATAGCAAGTTGTGACGTCATAAATGTACAGCATCAAAAGATCTACTCTTTTTGATTAGATTACTACTTAAAAATCATATTAATTATACAATTTTGATCACATTTGATGTATTTGTATATTTTTGGATGTTCAATACACTGGCTAGTGTTTTATCATTTATTTTGAATAAAGGATAGTTCCCTATTGGAGCAAAAGATTTATGTCTATACTAACATCAGCCTGGCTATTCATATAAGTGAGTTGCAGCCTCTTATGCTCCTGGAAGGCATTCCGTAGGAACTGCTTATCGCCGTAGACTGCGACACCCAGCTCCTCACGTTTTGTCGTGATGTCCTTGCGCAACTGGCGGATATCCCGGGAGTAGCGCTTCTTTTGTTTCGACAAATCACCTTCATGAATCTTGCGGTCACGTTCTGTTAATAATTTTTCATCGTTAGTACTGTGACTTTGACCACGCTTTATAGAACTTCCGTTTGCCAACAACTAGGTGCAAAGAACTAGGTAATGGAGTTATGATGTTGCCAAGGATATATAACGCTTGCCCAGAGAATGTGTATTTCTCAAGCATTCATCAAGCTTCATGTCTAAAATCACGTTGTCACAAAAGAAAATTGCTAAATCTATTCTAACTATCTAACCTACGAGTATATTAAACAAAGAACCACTGGTGTGTCGCTTGCCTTCTGAAGGCATGTCAAAATGACAGCTGTAAGGGGATAAGCACAATTTTAAGGTAAACACTCAAAGGGGGGTGTTGTCATTTGTCAATTTTGAAAGTTCGACGCTTAAGGGGCGCCATTTGTAATTCAAAAACGGCTGCACAGTTTTCAATGATATTTGATTTGTTGGATTTATCTCCGTCCCGAATAGCAGAATATTTAAATAAAAATATTAATTGACGAAAATTAGGTTTCTGAAACATTTTTCGTTATCAACGCTATCTCAGGACAGAAACTACAATCATCGGGCCGTGGGTGAAACTGCGTGGCACAACTAGTAAATAATAAATAATTCTTTATTTCATTATTAAACCGAGTGCAGAATAGGTATTCTCTGAATTTTATATAGGTGTTCCTGGTACAGAAAATATGCGCTTTACTAATAATAGGTAGGTAGGTAACTACTATTTAAAAACAGTCTCTTACTTTAAGCTATTTTGGAAATAATAGAGACCTACATGGTAGTTCTACTCTTTAAAAAAATAGTATCAAATGTGAGTCACATTTTACAGTTTACACAATTAGAGCGTTCATCAAACGGCTTGACATGGTAAAGGTCTTAGACAAGATAGGACAACTCACTAAAACACAGCGACTGAGTAGAAAATTACTTATTAATTACTAAATTTACGTTAGATACAAAGAAGGCATATTGTTTGAGTTGTCCGACCATGAAACATTAGAGGCCCTATTGTAACGTTTACGAAGTAGATATCGAAAATAAATGATGTATCAAGGCCTTACAGACAAAATCAGTATTCTAAGATCCGATATTTCAAGATTCATGTGAAGAAAATGCATCTGCAAATGCAACAAGAAATGAATGAAGTTCCATTTATTTCATAAAGTAATAAATATCGATATCTAATTTCGATCGAAGTTTATTTTTATTATTAGTCGAAAGATATTTGTCCAAAAGCTAGCGGTAATCTAAAAACACATTTTGAAATGTGTATGTCTAATGCTACTTAAAAAATACCACTAATAAAGACCGCTATTCTTTGGTAAATACATCAAACAAAAAGACATCCACGTCGAGTGTAGCAGCTAACTAGGGTGCGCGAAATCATCTTCAAATAATCACAAATGATTATTTTAATGACGACAATGCTTGGGTGTAGCGCTCGCTCCAGCAAGACACATCTTTATGTACAAAATCTTATTTTGAAAAGAGTAATTGCTGAGTTTATTGCCGGCTCTTCTCAGTAAAAGCAACCTTCCGAACCGGTGGTAGAGTCTGACCATTCATAAGTGCCTGTGAAGGCCTATTTGAATAAAATATTTCATTTCATTTCATCCATTTAACACGATACTTGGCAATTATTCATATCTAGGTATCTTATCCAAAACAGCCAAAAAGTATAAAATTACTAAAAGGTTCAAAACACAAGAGCCTGGAAATGGAAGCCAAGAACAGAACCTGTGAAGATAATGCATTATCCACTGAGCGGATTCTGAACACTGATTCAGAAATGAAAATATATTCTCAAATTACATATTGACATCGTAGCATATTGACGTCGTTCGAATAGAACGAATAAAATCAAAAAAAGCAATAAGCAAGTGCATAACATTGGAACACATACCGTAAAGTTTTATAAGACCACGATATTGGTTTATTTTATCCCTTATTACCCAGTTGTCATCCTGCATTCCATGTATACGTACTTTCGCCGCGGAGAGCATCTCAGCTTGCAATATAGTTTCAACAACAGTTTGAACAATATTTTCCTTTGTAATACTTTTCAGAAAATCTTGGTGTAAAATCCAATCGAAAACAGATTTGGTTACGTCAATCAACGAAATGTCAATAGGTACTAAAAAGTCTCATTAAAGGAGGTTCTATTTTATTTGTCAGGCCAGTTGGCCGAGCGCCACGTAGGTTGTGTGTTCGTCCCCCAGCCAGCACAAACATTTGTGTGCATTAATACGTCTGTTTTTTCTGTGACTGGGTATGGATATATAAATACAAAAACAAGCTCTACTGAACTTGATAAATGTCCCAAAATAATTATAATGATTCCATTTATTTTTTGTACATTTTTATAAATCTTATTCTTCTTTAATTAAAATGGCGACTGTTGTCAATAGCATTATTGGTACGTCGGCGGGTTAATACAGGTGTCAATGCCAAGAGTGACCTATTGTTTATTATTATGTCACTCTAGAGCGTGGTTGAACGAGTACGCCAACGCTCCACGTCTTAGACGAATCGCTATACATCGCCTCAGTCAAATTTATTTGAAGCTAATTAGTGTTGATTGCAAAACATCGGAATTGTGATTTACATATAAGAAGCTTTATTTTTGTAATTACAACAAGATTAAAACTACAAACAAATTATTACAATAATTTAATGTAGTTACAATTATTGTTATTTTTGGAGGCGGTGTCAGCCAAGGAAACACTACAATATACCTAGCAATAATAATACGAGAATACTTTAATAATTAACACATTTAACAGCCCCCTCCCGCCGCGGCCCCGCTCTCTCCTCTCGTCTGGTAAAGTCGCGCGTGCGACACAAGCACATCTCACCTATAACTATGTATGTAGTTACAAGCCTACGTTGGCTGACACCGACTCCAAAAATAACAATAATTGTAACTACATTAAATTGTTGTAATAATTTGATTGACTTTTAAGTAGTCTAATAATGCAATTATTTTTATCTTTTTATTTTTGAACTCGGTTAAAAACTATTTGAATTCGGAAGAAGACATTTATTTACTTTCCATTCCCCGACTACATATCCACGCTGCAATGAACTCTAAAGAAGGTTTTCCTGCGTCTTTTGATATATCGCTTACCAGCAAGAAACAATATATTATTTATTTTCTCAAGTTATTTACGTTAAAGTTACAATTAGGTACTTAGTTTGTCACTTATTCTACAATGGTATTTGCACAAAAGGTTTAGCGCTCTCCCTGGAATGCTATTGCTGAAACCAATATAGTTGTTGTTGGGTAAATCAATTCAAAAAAAAATTCTAAATTCAAAACCATTTATTCAGTTTAGGCCCTCGGACGGCACTTATGAAGGTCAAATTTAAAGTTACTGAAGCTACAAACTAACTGTTGGCACCAATCGATAGCACAACGAATAATATAAAACGAAATTGGTTTTGTAGGTGGGTTTGCAATAAGATCTAATATTCTCACTAGCCAAAATATGAATAATATTAAAAAGTAAATATTTTGCATAAACTAATATTTAGAAAAAAATATATATAATTTATTTGGTTGAAGCACAGTTTTTACATAAGATCTTCAATTATTGTTAAGTGGTCTTTCATGATTCGCAATTACAGCATGCAATTTTATTTCATTTATTAAGAGACGTCGACGTTTAGAATCACAAACTTCGAAGTTAAAGGGCAGCACGGTAATTAGGGTTCCGCAACCAACCGTTGCTATCGGGCTTATACTTAAGCTGCGCTGTCCGTCCGTCTGTCTGCCACAGGACTGTATCTTTAGCACCGTAATATAATTGGAAGAAACTTGGAATTTTGAAATACAAATAATATTAAGATAAAATTAAATCTTTAATCAACTTACTCATAAAAACCAGAATAAAATTTTTCGTGATTACAGTAATTACAAGTTTGTAACAATATCATTATTTTTATTACAGTCTGCCCCCAGTGTTACTTACATTCCCGAATAAAAAGTGGCTTAGATCGTATCGCCCAATAAAAATCCAGCCAACCCCTTAAGAGGCGGACGTAGTAGAAGGACAAAAATCAATGAAAATTAAAAAAAATAGCAAAATGACTTAGTAGTTACTTCTTGTTATATCTTTATTTATTTGGGAATTTCGGGGTCGCCTATAACAGAACACAATGCTCTGTGATTCCTATCGCCGCATCGAGTTCCTTGAGGGCAGTTACTGCACGTGGTGCCTGCCTCGTAGATCGGGAACCCATCGATATTACCAGCAGGGCCATAATTACAAAATGTAAACGCTATTATCTGTGGTTCTCTACGTTTCTTATCATCTCTATTCCCTTCATCCACAAAACCACGATGTAAGAGCGATTCTTTCGTACTCTGTTTCTTTGTTGTAGCAAATTCTTCAAGACGTATCAATTTAGCTGTCGTCATATACTTAGTTCGCCTAAGTATGTTTTCTTCACTCGATGTGGTTCTAGTAACATTGGGAGATACGTATTCAAAGTCTGTTTCTATAGGTATTTTTCGTCGCTTTCGAAAGGGGATACATGATCGCTTTTTTGCGGTACAAAGAGCTTGGGAGCAACCGATACGCCACGTGGATGCCCACGCGGCAGCCGAGTACCAGTGGGCGTTACAGCCACCTGGAGCGCTACAGTTGCTGAGCCTGAATGACCAAACATGCTCCCCGGGCAGCACCCTCGCTCCTGAGAACCAAGCGCCGACGGCATCGGCAAGTAACTGCGCTTCAGTCACTCTCGGCACGACTGGACGAACGTCCATATTCTGCAGAACATTGAATCTGATAGTATTTCTACACTCATCGTGTCGCTTCTGACACTGACGCGCCCATAGCTCAGCCATATTTTCGAGTTCATAGTCCCAATACATCTTACGCATATTGGTCGCGGGTGGCTGACCAGCCTCGAGGCCCATAGCGATGTTGTCTCTGTGCCTGTTGTGCAGCAAAAGTATCTGAAACCTCATCCACGTGGTCATACCGGACGCGTACAGCCTCGGACTTTGAATGTTTGCAGCTACACACATCGTATGCTGGTTTTTCAGTGAACAGTCCGGATGAGAACAATATTCAAAAGTATATTTTGTCTCATTATTACTCTCACAAAATATGTGCCTGGAGAAGAAAGTGTACAATAGGGTATAAAAAATACGCATATCGAAATATTTGTACACTATATAATAAGAAAAATCATGTTCAATAATGCGATGCCGTTACATAAGGCTATATGTCAACCAAGTGTCAGCCATATCTCTGCTTTTTATTTTAAAACGTGTGACTTCTTTTTATGTCTATTTGTGTAGTATTGTGACACGGAATGGAAAGAACAAGGATTGTAAGTAAGTAGGTATTTCAACTAAATCTTAAATTAACAAAAAACGTTTATTGATTATATTAATATGAGGCCTGTCATATTTTTGATCAACTAGTCCGACTACAACAATTATTCAGCGTTTCAAAGTAGTTATTTGATCCACGACCTCTCACCGACTTGCCGCTGTTGCATCTCGCGACAAGATTACGGGTGTCACCGGCATGAAGTACTCAATATCAAGGGCAAGTCGTGTAAACAATTGAGATTGAGGTCAATCGCAATCCCGTCATAAATAAATTTAAAAAATTTAAAAGACAGGCGAGATGTTGAATAAGTTTGTGCGTGTGACGTGACGACGCGGCATTGGTGGGCAGAACTCGCCCAGCACGCCCCCTTATTATACAGAATATACGGAACCGGGTGAAACACACAACGCCATCTGGCGTCCACTACAAAATACTATTTTGTATAGCGTCATCTATTGGTTATAAATACCATTAATTTAATAAACACAGGCGGTTAGTAGCGCAGGAAGCTGAGTGAATAACTTAAATCTCTTCCCTCGCGAAGTTCACTAAATAAAATGCGAACTTTGGAATTACGTTTAAAGGCAAACTTTTGTAACAAATGGACCCGATATACCTGTGTAGGTGAGTAAAGGGTAAAGGTTAGGATCCAGGCCTAATTTAGTTCTAAGGCACTTATCGTCAGAGTTCAATATCTGAAAATATTATGTTTAAAATATTCTATTCGTGATTTTTACAGCCATAGTTGTTATATTTGGTAGCGGTGCAGCGTGACGACCCGTGGTGGCGACGAATACCACCTTTTTTTTTTGTTCCGGTTTGGAACATCCTCATGGCCTGGGGCGGGCGGAGGGGTCTGTCAGACTCAACTGACTAAAAACCACCCCAGTGTTCCATCTCACACCTACTATGCCGAGGGTTGCGTCCCAGGCCCCTTTACGGCGAGGCTCCTCCCAAGCGGCACACTCTACCAGCGACGCAGTGGTGACAAGGAATACGGGTGGTAACTCAACTCAATGTAGTGACGTAAAGGGTGATTGAAGAGTATGATGATGACTACGCCCATTTACCTTAATACGAAATCCAGCGAAATAGTCTTGAATGAGTTAAAATTGGCTAACTGAACTTCCGGGCTGCGTTAAATTTAGATTTCGCATCAGAAATTCTAGGGTTCTGATAAGTTCGGGCCGTAGTCCAAGGCTCATACAAAGTTTTACTTGTTGGGTAGGCGTCTACCCTAGTTTGTAGGTCCGAAGCCCGTGGTCAACCACGGCCGTTTCTCACAGCTACAGCTACTAGCGGGCTAGGATTATAGCATAGCAGAGGCAGCCTCCCAAGATGGAGATTGAGTGAACCCAGGAGCCGGGACCCCTACAACCTGCAGGCGCCCAGCGAACAGCCGTTGCACCGGGTCCCCTAACCGCCGCAACAACACGCCACGCCTACACAACTGGTCTCCCCACGGCCAGCACAGCGCCTCCTCATGGAGCTATAGCGACCTTACTCACCGCACTTCCCCAGTCTGGCTGCTCCAAATTTCGAACGGGAGATCATGTTATGCCGTACCTCGCCTTAAAGATTTTGGCATAAAATTTAGACATACATCAATACCTACTAAGCAGACTTCAGTTTTTTTATATACATGATACTTGCTTTTGCCCTCGGCTTCGCTCGCACAGACTTCAATATTTGGTGCACCGATGTTCCTTCAGTCAGTTAATTCCTTCTTTGATTTATTTTTAAATAGCCGTGCGCCGCGGTTTACCCGCTACATACACTGATATATATTATTATATTTACCTAATGTGTTTTATAGTACAGGACTTAAAAAATACATAATATGATCATGCAAGGCATGGCATCCTCAAATAATTTTCGACAGTCAAACAGAAATCGATTACTGTAAAATTTGAAATATGTCCTACAATAACCGAGTACCACTTAGATATCGGTCTTTTAAATTGCAGTCCTTATGTTGAACTTTATTAATTTATTTATTGCGTTCGCTATTTAACGCCATCTATGGTCGAATAGCGGATATTATGCGTTTGTCACTCTTCTCGAGAAATTCCGGTTTTTGTTTTAATGCCCTACTGCTCCATTTTATAGCGTAAGAATGATAGTAGACGACTAAATCTTAGCAACGCTGGTGTTTCCTACCAATAGTTAGTATGATTTAAACCTATTTTCAATAAAATTTTATAATTCTAGATCATTCATAATTTTATAGAAATAGAAGCTGAAATCAGCCTTAAATCGTTTTCGTAATGTTTAGTTTTCTATGGTAGCGTAATGTCATAGGTGGAGTTCTATTCTCGAATGTTCTACGCTACTCAATAAGTGATGTAGTCATATCGGATTTTGGTTTTATCGATATGCAAATTTGTAGTGTAACCATTATTAATATTATAATCAGTGGTGGATTTATACTAGGGGCAGTCGGGGCTAGTGCCCAGGGCGGCTAATTTTCTAGGGCGGCAAAATTTGGAAAGTGAGATAAAATTTTCTATACAATATATAATTAACTAATTCTTTTAAATAAACATTTTATCTTTCCAGAAATATAATTCAAGTATTGTGTATCACATTAAAATTTTGTTTATTATAATATAGGAAATCTATGAAAAAAATGCTTTAAAAATTTCAGAAATTCAAGATTATAAACAGTTTCCAGACAAAGAAAGAGAAAATTACATGCTGATGAAACACGAGATGGAGATGTGCAGCTGTCAAGTCGAGACCAGTTTAGAGTTAATACTTTTAATGTCATTCTTGACAATCTCGGATTTGAATTGCGTAAAAGATGTACAGCATATGAAAAGATTCATGAAAAATTCTCGGTTATCATTGAATTTGGTGATTTAGATAATAGGGAAATTCGAAAACGAGCTAAACGTTTAAGAGAAATATATTGTTCAGATCTTGAGTCCTCACTAGAAGACGAATTTGTGCACTTCCATGCTCATTGCACCGAAAAAAAGATGGAAAAAATTCACCTTCTGATCTTCTGAAACTTCTGCATTCAAACGACCTTTACACTGAGTTTCCAAATGTAGAAATCGCTTATCGAATATTTATAACTTTAGCCGTAACAAACAGTAGCGCAGAACGATCGTTTTCTTGTTTAAAACGAGTTAAAAATTACTTACGTTCTACAATGGGTGCAAATAGACTCAATAGCTTAGCTATTCTATGCATAGAATCAGATGTGCTTCAACGTTTATATTGTGAAGATTTAATCGACCAGTTTGCAATTCAAAAAGTTAGGCGAGTTTGCCCGTGAAAAAAATTATGCAATACTAATATAAGTCGTTCTTAGTACAAATCTTATAATTCTAAGAAAAATACAAATATTTTTTTATATTACTATAGTATATAATAAATAATATATGAGTAAATAAAGAATAAATATAAATAAAACATAATGTATAATAAATGCTATATAATACATTATAAATTTCCTGCAATCAATTAGTTATTCTAATTCTTAAAAAAATTGATATCAAAACCATTAAAATAAAATTTAAGTCATAGGGCGGCATTTTCTTCAGTGCCCCAGGGCGGCACAAATTTAAATCCGGCCCTGATTATAATAGCTATAATTTCACATTCATAAATAGTAGGTAAATTATTTTCATAAATAAGCAGAAATTTGGAAACAGAGATTGGTTAGGTTAGTTTAATATATTTTCGTTTAAACTTTTCCATTTTGCTGTTTTGTGGTAATAATTTATTGTAGATATATTAAAAACAGCGAATATATTTCCGAAATTTGACATTTCTTTCTGAACTATTGAAGCCTTATAATATTTTTTAAATTCGAAGAAAATAAAAACGATATAAATAGGTAGATATATTTTTTTCTTTTTACTTGACAAACAAGCAGGCGGTCCTCCAGATGGTGTGTGGCCACCGCCACCTAAGGAAATTTGCAACACCAGAGGAAACACCAAAGCGTTGTCAAATAATTTAAAAAATATCATATAAGTACTTATTGATTTATCTCACCCTTTCCTCATTTTAATAATTTCCTTTTTTTTTTTTGAAAGGACGAAGGTGTTAGCCTCAGATGGCTCTGACACCCTTACGCGGACAATAACGGTGAGCGCTTAGGGCTCTCAACCGAATTAATAATTTCCTGTGGCACCCTCAAATATAAATACTCATCTATAGCCAAACAAAAGTCGATTATCGATAAAGTTTTAAATGGCCTTTACATTAACCGAGTAGAAGATAAATTTCGAAGTATTTCATGTTATCGACCTTATAGAGAATGAAATTAAGTTCTATATTGCGTTCAATAAGAATATGTGTGTAACGCCATCTATGATCGAATAGCGGGTGTTATGAGTTTGTCTAGAGATTACAAAACTTCGTAAATATTCTTCTTACGCTATTGCAAAATAGCTTTTATTTTTAGGTACTAAGCTATATTATGAAATGTACGAGTTGTGGGAGTAGGCAAGTGTTAAGTAATACGACCAAACCCTAAGATCTAACGACCAATCAAATTAATGCTTTATTAGTGTGCAGTAATAGATAATCCATTTATTTGTGTGAGTTTGGTAATAATGGTGCCAGTATAAATGATGACACGTCGCATTTCCACTGATTCGTTCTTTTTCATGTTGGAATCAGTTATATATTTGTAAACATCTAAATTCATGCATCCGCAAGCTTCTAATATTGATTAATATGGAATTACGGCCAGTGGACGAACACTAGTATAATTTATAATCCATTTTTATAGACGTTGCATTCAGTTATTTTTTCGTGGCTAGCAACCACATTAAATATACGTCTATCGAAGATTGAATCAAAATGTCAAATTTAAATATTTACTTTGTTTTATGGAGTGTAGAAGTAAAGGAGGACCATCTCAGTGTACTAAAAAGTGTCCCTTGAAAGGGAACAAATTAAGGTGGCGCTGCTGTAGCAAGTGGAAGAATTTTAAATAGAGCGCCACAAATTATTAGAGTAGGATAGAACATTAATAAAAAAGGAAAGAAACATTTCCGTTTTGTTACAGCGCATTTTTTATAATTATTATAATATATAGACATACATGAGTATGGAATAAAATTATTCAGTGATTTTAAGTACCCAAATTTATTGTTAATAGGAAATAGAAAATAGTTTTTAAGAATTACCGGAAGCCAACCCAGCACACTTCACTTTGTTCATATAATGTCCACTTGCTACACTAGCGCTATTTCGGTGAGAATGTGAAAACTAATTTGCTGTTTACAAGTGGACACTTTTTCGACTAATCCCCCATACAAAATGGTCCTCCTTTGCTTCTACACTCCATAATTTTGTTTGAGAGCCAAAATTATTATAGCCTAAATAATATGGAAATGTCTAGTCGTCCGCTAAACGGATGAATAAAATATTCATATTATTTATTTGCATTCCACAATATTAAAATTAAATCTAAGGTGGTAAGTAATATCTAATTAACATTGGGACCCTGCCGGGCACAGAAAAATACATAGTAAGTGACATGTAGGAGAGAGGAAATCATGGATATGTTACCGGCCAAACCCGATTTCAGGACAAACTAGTTTTGCCCAGGCTAAACTAGTTCTCCCTATACGCGATAGGATTAACTAGTATTGCCTAGTCCATAATGGTTCATCCTAAGCTCGATAGGATAAACCAGTTTAGGCTAGGCCAAACTATATAATAATAAATAATGATCCTGATATAAATACGGAAACCCCAGGATAAACTGGTACGGCCTAGTCTAAACATTAAAGTATACCCAAAAAGCCAAAACAATAATAATTAATTAATAATAATAATAACTTTTTATTGCCAGAAAAATTAATTAAAATAAAACAAAGAGTACAGAGCACAAGGTATCCTTACAACTAAAACAGTTTGGCAGCGAGTCCCAAGCTAAGCAGAGCTTGTATATTGGGGCTCAGGGAATGCGATTCACCAATATCGATTTGTTTTCGGAGTTAACAATTAAGATTTTCATAAATTTATTGCGTAAAGCAGAAAATGTGAACACTCAATGTTGTTATTATTTACTTCAAAACAAAAGCTTTAAAATTATGTGTAAAACATAAAAAAATAGAAAACTGGGTTAAAAAGAGCAGAAAAAAAATTATAAAATTAAAAATAACTTTGGCTTGGTACTATTGTGTGTGTGACTGAGTATGTGTGTGGGTGAGTGTGATTGTGGAAGGGTGTGTGTGTATGTTCGCTACTGTGACACAATATTACAGCTAGACGTGGTCTATATGAAGTTTACAATTATTTTACAAGCGAAGACAGTGAGGTTTTTTATATCACACATTTTGGTCACTTTATTATAGGTGTGTGCAAGAGAGTACGCTGACATCTTCTAAGTAATAGGGAGTTAGTTCGAGGTAGCGGAAACTATAAACACCATGAGCCTACCCATGAGCTCGTTGTCGTTAGGTATGTTTCTAAGTCTCTTGGGTGTGTTTATGGTCACTCTAAAGACAAATAGTTTACGCCTTACGCGGAGGACTCCAAACTCTGTGTACTGCCTATCAGTGGGGTACCAGAAGGGTTTTCTCAGGATGACGTTTATCAGCGCACGTTGGGCTCTTTCTAAGAAGATGAAGTAACTCTTTCCAGCGCTTCCCCACACAGTGATACAGTACTGCAAAACAGACTAACATTAGGCGTTCTTCATTACGTAGATAAGTTTTCTCACTCGACCGCACAAAGAAGCTGTGTGTGCATTAATTGTCAGGTGTTCGTCGATTATGATACCTAAATATTTCAGTGAGGTTGTGCGTTCGATGTAACGGCATGTACATGAGTGATTCCGGACATCACCAGTGCCTCTACCATGAGTTGCTATCGAAACTTACTTTAGTCACTAGCGAGTAAACTACTATCGATACAGTATTTCTCGATAGCAACTGTCAAATTTGTGACTCATGGTACCGAATTTCTATAGCAAACGTTACTCGCTTGTGTTTACATTTCGATAGGTTTTTTACCTATCGACTCTTACTATCGATTTTAGTTCTTTACGTGACCGCTAGTGGCGCTGTACAGATTTGCCATAGAAATGTTTTACGCCGTCGCTAGCGAGTGCTTACGTTAAAAACTCATGGTAAAGGCACTGAGCAGGTATGGGCTCTAAGAAGTATCACAGAGGGATTAGTGGTGGATGTTTTCAACTCCCACATGTACATATCCTGACATGTTTGCTCAATTACTTTCGACTCTGTTATAAATTGGTTTAGACTAGGCCGTACCAGTTTATCCTGGGGTGTGCGTTTTATATCAGGATCAACTAGTTTGACCTAGCCTAAACTGGTTTATCCTACCGGGCTTATTATGAACCAGTTTTGACTAGGCTATTATACTAGTTAATCCTATCGCGTATAGGAAGAACAAATGGAAAATTTTTAAAAAATTAAACAATGGTTATTTAACAGGAACATTTATTGGCTTGTGTCAAAAGCACTAGAACACTCAAAGAACAACAACTTAAATATCGAATAGATTACAAACACTTTGCATTTATACTGTGCCAGTATCTACCCAAATGCATATGGCCTCCAACACGCCCCCTTAATCTATTAGGTACATACTTGGAATAAGGTACATATTATAAACACAACAATATAGCATAACATTTAAAATAAACAACAAGTTTACACAAAAACATAATCTCTAAAAATGTATCTATTAAACAGAATACTATCAAAACATAAAACATACTAGGTAACATCCTAATTCTCTATTCTAATTTTCCACCCCCTTAATAGAGTTATTTTGTCAAAGAACTCTAAGTTTCGGCCCATGAACAGACTTAGTCCAGATGTCAGCTACCATTTTATTAGTTGGCATGTACTTGATCTCAACTTTGTTACTCAGTACACATTCACGAATAAAATGCCATTTTATGTCAATATGCTTCGTTCTGTTGTGCATCATTCTGTTGCTAGCAATTTTATGTGCCGATTGGTTATCGTTATCAATGACAACCGGTTTACAATCTACAGTTACCAAACTGTTCAATAAACTATTTAAGTATATAGCTTCTCTTGCAGCTTAACTTAATCCTATTTATTCGGATTCTGTGGATGACGGTTGCTTGTTTCCTACTTTCCCACGTGACAACATTTTTAACAAGTTTAAATAATAGTCCGGTGATAATAAGAACACCGAACAATTCTAAAAAGTGTATTTTATAATGTGGGTAAAATTTTAACTTAATAATTAAAAACAAGATGAAAGCATTTATTCCATCATACGTAACAGAAAAAATTGGTGTTATTAGGTTTGTACCGAAAGATTTATCGAATGAGGACATGATATATAAAAATAGAGTATGCGACGCCAAATATGTATGGTAATCTAGTTCCTTTGAACACAGTTGCAGTAACCTTTGCTTCTAGATCAGTCCCCAATATGCCTACATTAAACTGTTTAGATATGAAGTCCGCACTTATATGCCTCCATTACTACAATGTTATAACTGCCTCAAATTCAACCATTCTGCAAAAGTTTGTAGAGGTGAACAAAATTGTTCTTCTTGTGCTGGACGTCATTCATATAAAGAATGCGATGTTGATGAAATTGTATGCATAAACTGCTCACCTTGCCATATCTAGAGATTTTCCTGTAAAGAAAAAGAAAATGGAAAAAAGAAAGCCAAATTTATCAGCAATCCTATGCCACTGCTATGAGGTCACCCCCTACACTTACAGAAAAATCTTTCCCCACTTTAAAAAAAAAAATTAAATTGATGCTAAACAGATTGCTAATAATGACATAATCATTAATGCAATAGTTAAATCTCTGATCACATGAGGAAATAAGGCTGATACTGATGGTCCACTAACTACAATAAAGATAATTATTTTTATCATATTTAATTTCATGAATAGTTATTTAAATATTTTACAGTATAGTATACAAAGCTTACAGAGTAAAAAAAGTCTTTTACAATATTTGTTAATTGAAAAAAATATTGATATCTGTTTACTTAATGAAACTTGGCTGAAACCTAATTCCGTGATCCCACACTTTCATTCATACATTTTTTTTTCAAAAATACTAATAATGCTCATAATGGCGTAGCTATTTTAGTGAAACATGATTTAAAATACAATGTCATTGCTACAAATTTCTATGATACAATACAAAATATATGTGTATCTATAGTAAGTATCATTAGTAACACAATGTGGTCCAATAGCAATACTTTGTGTTTACAGTCCACCCACCACCGGATTTGAATCAACAAAGCTGAAAGCTCTAATAAATAATATACCCAAACCATGCATAATCATGGGTGATTTCAATGCACATAACATTGCTTCTGGATGTCATAGTGATAACAGTAGAGGAAGATATTTATATAATATAATTTATGAATTTGACTTGTGTATTTTGAATGATGATCGCCAACAACTGTTCCTTATCCTAATAGACAAGCTTCAGCTATGGATCTCGCCCTCACCAGCGCTTCAATCGCTCATTTATGTAACTGGTATGTTCATGATGATCCCATGGGCAGTTACCATCTTCCAACTATACTTGAGGTATTCAAACATCAGTTTATGATATGTCACCTTCTGTGGACCAAGAGAAATATATTTATAGTAAAGGTGATTGGAAGAAATATTACATCTTTTCAGGAACATGCTTTTCCCAGATAGATTCAACTAATGATAACCCTATCCATATTGGATGTAAAAAAGAAAAAAATCTTGAAAGAAGAAAATTCTTGGCAAAACTTATGTAGTAGTTTTAATAGATTAACACCTGTTTCTCGAATATGGGGATATATTAAAATATTGGTTCAAATAGAAACTAAAATTATAATGATGAGTGGATTCCATGTTTTTTAAAGAAATTAGCAGACTCAACTGATGTAGATGAGATTAAACTAGAATATTTGTTCCAAAATGCAACAGAAAATAATATAAATATGTTTCTCAAGAACAATTTTACAATACAAGAGTTGAATTTTAAGCCAAGAACCTTTAGTGAAAATAAATATTTTGAAGTTTAACGATTGGGCAAACGTTGGGATTTATAAAAGTAGAGCTATGTTGTATGAGCTGTATGGTATGAAAAAATATAATCAAAATCAAAATTTCAAACTATATGTCAAAAATTACTCAAAACTTTTTAAAAAAGTGTGTGCTTCTGCTAAGTCTATTTACTTAAGAAATAAAATAAATCAATTAACCAATAAAGTAAAAACTACTTGGAAAATTATTAACTCTGAAAGTGGAAAGTCTAAACACCATAATAAACGTATTGAATTAAACATTAATAATAAAGTAATAAGTGAAGATAGTGAAATAGCACATGCATTTAATAACTTCTTTAGTGATATACCTATAGCTACAACGAGCTCCTTAAATTCCTCATCAACAGACGCGGAATTAATCTTGAAAAGCAATGTATCTGTATGTGATGAGTTATTTAAATTTAAGCATATAACACCTCGCGACCTACTTAAAGCTTTTAAAAGTTTAAAAGTTAAACGCAATGGCGATTTATGGGATATGTCTGTTACGGTCTTACAGGGGATTGTAGATACTACTCTGATTTTTAATAGATGCGTTGAGACAGGTAAGTTTCCGGATTTGATGAAATATAGTAAAGTAACGTAACGAAAGTACCGTTATTCAAAACTGGAGTTCCTAGTGACCCCTCTAATTATCGGCCCGCCTCCATTTTGCCAGCCCTTAGTAAAGTGTTTGAAAAGATTATTTTATCCCAATTGCTTACTCACTTTAATTTAAATAAACTTTTACATAGTGAGCAGTATGGTTTTACGAAAGGTCGTTCTACGGTTGACGCTGGCGTGGCGCTTTTAAGAAATATTTTTAAAGCTTGGGAAAAGTCACAAAATGTTATTGGTGTTTTCTGTGACTTATCTAAGGCTTTTGATTGTATCGATCATGGCACACTAATCCGTAAGTTACGTCATTATGGGGTAAAGGGTATGGAACTTGACAAGATGAAATCATCCCTTGGGAAGAGAATTCAAAGTGTTGATGTAAATAGGGTCAAATCGTCTGGTTCTTCCGTGCATATGGGTGTACCGCAGGGCTCAATCCTAGGTCCATTTTTGTTTTACATTTATGACCTTCCATTTTATGTTAAAAATACCTGTGGCATTGTACTGTTTGCTGACGACACCTCACTGATCTTTAGTGTTGATAGACTGAAATCAAACTATGACGATGTAAACGGTGCATTGGCCCAGGTATTAAATTGGTTTACAGTAAATAATCTAGTTTTGAATGCAAAGAAGACTAAATGTATTATATTTGCGTTACCCAATGTGAGAAAAGTAGGCTGTAATTTAATGATAAATAATGAAGCTCTCAATCTAGTTGAATCAACAGTATTTTTAGGAATTACTTTATACGCAAAGCTTCAATGGGGGACCCAAATATCATCCCTTGCGGGAAAACTCAGTTTGGCAGCTTACGCAGTGAGAAAAATTAGACAACTAACAGATGTAGATACAGCACGATTAGTATATTTTAGTTATTTTCATAGCGTTATGTCCTGTGGCATTTTGCTCGGGGGCAAAGCTGATGATATAGAAACTATATTTATTTTGCAAAAGCGGGCGGTGCGAGCTATGTATAATTGGGGTTCTCGAACTTCCCTTAGAGATACACACAGTATATTTATGCAAACATATTATTTGTCCATCGAAACATTAGTCATTTTGCTAAAAAAAGTGATATGCACTAAATAAATACTAAAAATAAACACAAACTCGTGAACTCTGCCTATCGACTGCAATAAGTGCAAGGTTCATTTCTGGGACTAGGTGCGCGCTTCTATAACAAAATCCCTGCTTCTACTTTAGATTTGTCCTTGAAAAATTTAAGGATCATATTAAAGCCGTATTGGTAAGGCTAATTAAAAAGGCTTATTACAACATAAATTAATATTTAAATGATAATAATGCCTGGTTATAAATGTATTGTTATATGTTATGATTTAAATTTTTATTTTATTTTATTGCAATGTAAATTTATCTATAACTTTGAACATATTACGGTCACAGTGATAACACTTTGTGTGTATTCTAAAATTCATAAATTCTTATTTTTATGTGCATCAAACTCTATGTCAGTCATGCTCGCTTTAATGCCTTTGCTTGCGGCGGGGTCGTGTGGCGGGTACTTCACTTCCCTACAATATGGCGAGGAGGGCGATGGCTGCCACATGCGTCATACTTGTGAACAGGTGCTGCTTGTGGGGCGTTGCTGGTCAGCTTTAGTTTGTTTGTATTTTTTTTTTTTTTTTTCATAAGATAATAATGATATTATATTATTGTTAAATAATTCTGCACTTTTGCCATAACACACACGTATTGTCAGTGAGACTGAATAAATTGTATGTAATAAATATAAGTTCGTTTTTTAAAAAGAGTAAATGATGAGTTTATAGACGGCTCTTCTCAGTAAAAAACAACCTTCCGAACCGGTATTAGAGTCAGATTATTCATAAGTGCTTGTAAAGGCCTATTTGAATAAAAATATTTTCATTTCAGAAGATTTCTTTAAAAAGTAGGAAGAATACTACACCAGGACTGGATGATATACCATATTATTTAATCAAAAAGTTACATTTCAATGCACAAGTCATGTTACTAGATATATATAATAAACTGTGGGATGAATTAGTTATACCCGATTCTTGGAAAACTCAAAGTGTAATTCCAATACTAAAACCTAATAAACCTGTTAATAATGCATCTTCATATAGACCTATATCTTTATCATCTGGTTTGGGTAAACTATACAGATTGGTTTCAGAAAAGGCAAAAGTTGTTCTGAAAGCTTTGTATCTCTGTTATCAGACATAAAACAGGTTAAGTTAAGTAATTCTAATGTAATTTGTGTCTTTTTAGATGTAAAAGGTGCTTTTGATAATGTAAATATACAGGAATGGTATACCAAGCCACGGTTTAAAATGGCTATACATATTACTTTTTGAGGAATAAAACAGTTTTTGTTAAATACAATAATAAGTTACATGGGCCTAAGTCTGTCAACAAAGGAACAATGCAAGGTGCAACTTTATCTTCATTCCTTTATAATTTGTATACTTCTGAAAAATTTTAATAAGTAGATACAACAGATGTACATATCTTGCAATTTGCAGATGGTTTACTTCTGTATAGCATAAATCAGAACATAGAAATAGTCATGGCTAATATAAATAATGCTTTAAGTTTTAAGTTACTTTTTTTTTGAGTTACGTTTTAATTTAGTTTTAGCAAAAAACAAAACACTAAAAATGTAAAAATTTTATACAATAACCTTGAATTTCCAATAGTTAAACAACATAAATCCTTAGGGGTTATTATCGATGATAAATTAAAATTTGATGAGCATATCAAGTATGTAAATAATAAAGCATTAAAAGGTATTAATATCTTGATGCATTTAGCAGAAACTTTCAGGGGTTCTGATCCCAAAATTATGAGTATGCTATACAAAAGTATAGTCAAAGTCATTTCGATTACAGCAGTCTAGCTTATATGAATGCCAATCCAATAGCACCTTACATAAAAAAATGGATGTTATCCAAAATATGGATCTAAGACTAATCGGTGGGGCTATGCACTCTACACCAATAAATTCATTTAGAGATTGAGACATGCATACCTCTGACACATCGTAGGTTGATGTGGGATGAGAGATTTTTCTTAAACGTTTTATCATTGAATGATAATCCATTATTGAAGAAAATTGTAGTACACCCAGAAATTTCCAGTAAATTTCATACCATACTATCTCTGCTTCTTCGCTGGGTAATGGAACTTTACCTGAAATTCCAACAATATTAACATGTAAATAATCATTCTAAAGACATTAAGAAATATGATATTTGGCCTGTATATAAAAAATGTTTTATTGGTTTTAGTAATAGTTCAACAATCTTCCATCTCGACAATGTACATAATAAATTTGATTTTTTACAATTTAAAGACAGTAAGACAGATTACTATACTATATACATGGATGGATCTAAAGTAAATATTTGTGTACAAGTAGTTTATTATGATCCTCAATTAGACTATACTAAATGTATAAAATTAAACACACAATGTAGTATTTTTACAGCAGAAATCTATGCTATATTGTGCACAGTACAGCATATTAATAGTCTTGAAAATAATGTAAGTAATATATTTATAATTACTGAGAGTGTGCTATATGCATTGGAATATGTAAACACATCATTTATTTAAACTATGTAGTTATTAACATTAGAGATATGATAAGGGAATTAAAAGTTAAGTATTTTAATGTAGAAATTCTGTAGGTACCTTCACACAGTGGCAATCCTGCCAATGAAATAGCTGATACTGCAACACGCTTAGATCATAATGAAGACCAATCCGCGATACTGAAGGTTTCATTCACAGATTACTACAGCCTTTTCAAGAAGACTAACAGGCAGTTGTCGAAACATTACTGGGACATGACACTGCAATTAAAAGACAAAAGGTATGGTGAAATTCAAAAAGAGAAACTTGTAAAACCATGGTATCATGATCTCAAAAACACCAACAGAAAATATATCACAACAATAACACGCATGCGATTAGGACATTGCCTGACACCAGCCCACCTGAATAGGATCCGTATACTTAATAGCAGTAATATAAATTTTAATTCTTATATGTTCAAGTTTCCAAATACAACGGTTATATTAATGGCAAAGTGACATTTGTGACGTAGACAAGACAGCCAATTTGATTATGACAGTGAATATCAACGAAGTGTTCCCCGCTGCGTCCAAACTTTATTAGCTAATAAGAAATATTTTAACTCATTATATGAATATGTAAATAATATAGTAGGAAAATTTTAAGTTTCTTTTAGTTTTATTTAAGTGCAATTTGTTAATTTTTATAGTATACCTATTCCTTGTTTATTTATTTATGTTTGTGACTGAAAGACTCATGAATTAGGGTCATGAATAAAGAAATTATTAATAAAAAAAAAAATAATAGTAATTGATATAGTTTTTCTACTGTAGCAACTCTCTCTTGCTAAGCAGGTAAAGGCGAAGACATTTTTTTTTCTGCGTTTCTTTCGAATAAAAATATAATGGTTCCGAGGAAGTATCAACATTCATAGCAAAAATAGAAGCAATCGTGGCACATATAAGGCAAGTAAAAAGTGAAATTGCTGAAAACATGATTGTTACAAAAATCATAAGTTCGCTGGGTGAAAAGTTTCGACACTCTGTGCCTGCATGGGACTGTGCAACTAGAAAAGCGAAACCTCTCGGAGTTGACAGCCATTATAGAAGAGCAAAGAAACAAAATGTACCAGGACAGTGAAACCAGTAGTACCACAGCGTTCAAAACTGACAGAAAAACAAGAAAGTGCTTTAACAGCGCTAAAGTCGGATAAATAAAATAACTTAGTCGTCCGATTATCGGATAATTGTCGTCCGCAAAACGAACGGCAGGGTTGAGGGTCAAAATCTCCCTCTCCCTTTCCGCAGCCTCCTTCTGCGCGATAACTGTCTCGCAGAAGGTTACCACTGCGTCCCAGGCCTCCTCGCCGCCGACCATGGACTCGACCACGGCCGGCAGCGAGAGGTCGCTGCCTACTCCGGCGATGAGGGCTCGACGACGCAGCTCAATCTTTTTTTTTATAGATGGGAAATGCGTTACGCATACCACCGCGTCTCCCCTGGCGCGGTGGTATGCGTAACGCATTTCCCATCTCTCCATGGACTCCCTCTCGCAAACTCCCCTTCTCCTAGTGAGAAGGGGCCCGAGAGGTATACCCACTAAAACCCATCTTTTTTCCGCCAGTGTCAGTATCCGCCGGGACGAGGGCACACGACGCAGCTCAACCTAACCTAACCTGTTGAACAAAAACTAACTTTTAAGCCTCATATCGATACTATTTGAAGAAATCCGGCTAAATGCTTGGATTTATAAGCTGGAATACAAAAACAATTATAACTGCACACACCATACTTCAGCTATACCACACGCTAGTACGAAGCAATCTTGAGTATGGAAGTGTGGCTTGGTGTCCATTCCATAGCATAAGTATACTCGCAACGAGTGAAAAATATACAAGATCTTTTACCCGATCCCTAGCATTTTGCCGTCAGTTCTTATAACAGTCGTCTGTCTCATTTTAAGATGCTGACTTTTCAGAATAAAAGAAAATATAGGGAATTGTGCTTTCTGCAAAATATCATCCATGTTACAATTGACCTTACCTTAATTTGAAAATAAATATTTGAAAAATTTTAGCGACACTCCTCGGAAATAATATCCAAAGTCCTGAGTGTGGCAAACTGTAATGGCGGCTGCAGGCTACGGTCGTCGAGGCACCACTAGACAGGCCAAGTACGAGTGAGTACATGGTGCTCTCGTCGCGTCTCGCGGCCTTGGTCGATCTTGGAAGCGTGTCGGTTTTTGCGCACGAGTCAAAGGGTCTCATTAGTCTCGCGATGAAAACGAGAGCGCGCCTGTACACACTCGTATGTTAGTGAATTTATAATAACAATAGTACAAACGCAGCAACAGCTTCATGTACGTCCATCCCTGTGGGCGTTCGGTGTTCAAATTGTGTGTACATGGTGTTCTCTCGTGCCGAGCATCTACGCGACGAGAGGCACGCGAGGCGACGAGACGAGCATGTACAGCTGCCATAAGGCGACTTGGCTTAAAAGCACCTTTTACACTAAAGTAAGACCTAGAATGAATTAAGTGGCCTCATAGGTGATTTTGATAAATTTTTGGACTAATTGCATATTTTCAAACAAAAACTTTACATTTGTTTTTCGATGAATGACTTCATTTTAGAAAATAATAACGTTAATTAATTTAATTATTATTAGATTATCTTTTTTGTTTGCCTATTTTTAAAACAACTAGTTAAATCTACTGAAATAAAAACATCGATAGTATCGACATCACAGATTTCCAACACTGTTGAGGTATATCTGTATATAAAGTACTATCGATAGTACCGATACCACACCTTCACACTATCGATCGATAACACTTTGAACCGAGGATGCTTTGAAAACACGAAAGCTATGGCGGTAAACGTTCCATTTCAAGTGATAGCTCAATGGTCATTATTGCTTTTATTTACCGGCTCACCTTACTACACAATTAGACATAATGTTATTTATGTTACATTTATTACCAGCCTTATAATTTTTGTAAGTTTATAGGAATAAAAGAATGAAAATAAAATCTCTCAAAGGAATTTTACTAAACTTTAAGAAGGTTAATCATTATTGTAAATTGGAATGAAATCGGTTTTGTAAGTGCTTTGCTGACTTATTTTATTGTGTATTAAAATCATTTTTAACTTTGGCTCCCAACTGGTATTGAACCAATAATTTATCTGTCTTCGATTGAATTAGTTATTTGCTACTAATTTTGCAGGCTGCGATAAATTTAAACTCAGTCAGGATCAATCCATCGTGTTATAGAAAAGTTTTGTTTTAGCCAAGTTCTAGTAGATAATATTCACGTACCTAATATTTATATTATGTTTTCATTGACTTCGTTCAGTTTACTAATGGACTTATTGGAATTAAAAAATATAGTACCTACCGAAAACTATTTTACCTATGTGTTTATAAGTCGATCTATCAGAATAGAAATGATTTCTGAGGTAAATAAAATTTTAAGCTTTTGAATCGATCCTAAACTAAATTGGTATCTAAAAGACTGAATTTTAAATATTGAAGTAATAGGTACGATTCCATTCTTGTGGTAATTCATACTGTGATTACTGATTAATGTAAAATCTTTGCACCAGTGCGTATCTGCTAGCTAGGTAGCAGCCAATCAATATAGCTATAGCGATGCCCTAGCCTAAGTAGCTTTCTATCGACATTTTAGCGTATTGTAATCGTATACTTTTATATATATATATTGTTAAAATCGTATCGAAAATATCGTATTCGATTTATCCCAAGTTGGCTTATGGCCTTAAGAAATAAAAATCGTGAGAATCTTTTGGGTCTAGTCTACTTTGGTTTTCTATAAGCTTGATATTTAACGGACAAAATAAATGTGGTAAATGTCCCAGTTATATAAATTTCATAACGAAATATAAATATTTGAGAGCTAAAGAACTAAGATTGTGGATAAAATCAAAGAATTCAAGACAGCATTTTTAAATTATACTTATATCGTATTATTAAAGTAAGCTGTACCTACAAGTACTAATTACACGTTGAACCTTTTATCAATTATCTTAATATTTTATCGAAGTTAGATAACATACGATATTTTATAGGCGATATTCCAGTAAAGTGATACGATACAGCATAAGCGTATATCGAAACAAAATATCGATAAGTCGTATGCCCTAGTATCGATACACAATAAAATCGATACATAACGGGCATCGTTAATTAATATTGCAATACCGCTTATCGTAGCGTTTTGTGAAATTTAAGGAGTGACTTGTAATAATTTCTTTAGAGTGAAGTTTTAATTTATCATTATTTTAAATTATATAGTTTGATAATCTTAAAATGTGTGTGCGATAGTTAGTTTCGGATTATTTCGACCTCTTTCCAAACGTTTCTCTGACACATTTTACCGACGCCATGTTTGTCACGTTTTCGCCAGTTGTGAATATATTTAGCCAAAAAACCAATTTGCTGTAGGCGTCACCACGTGTTTATGTTAATTGTAAAGTTTTTGTTCTACAATGAGTGCAGACTCCTCCAAAAATAAGGGGAAAAGATCGCGGTCTTCGAGTGAAGCGAACAACGTAAGTTGTCATTATATTCCCGCTCCCGGTTGCGACCATGTCAATGTCGTTACATTTTTTCTGCTCAAATGTGGCCTCACGCATAGATGTGTATTTATAATTTTCACCAAATGATGCTTGGCTTGACTTTGGCAATTGTATTTTTTTATGTACTCAACTATAAGATGGCTTCCTCGTGAAGCTTGTGATCGGCGAAGATATATTAATTTATATTAAAGCATTGCGATCATATTCATTTTGTCCGCTATGGCAGCAACTAGCTTGTGCAAATATTTGAGTTTGCTTAGATTCTAACTGACGATGCTATGTGCATTTTCATAAGCAATTTCATGTGTTAATTAATGTAATTTGGGTACATAAGTATGCATGTCATATATCAATATAGAAAGATAATAAAACCTTACAAAATATGGGACACATTCATATTATAATGTATTAAATTGCAAAATAGTTGTAATGAAATCTATCAGTACTGGAGTTATCTTGTAGATAGATTTTTAAAACACAATAGTTTGCCATGTGTGGAACATAGTAAATCCGCTTTGTTCTGTCATAATAAAATATATAACATAACAATGCATGCCCTGGAGTTGGTTCCCTAATTACAAGTTGAAAACACATCAGCAAAACACTCTTAAGCGTGTAGGTGTTAGTAACCTCGCACTAACTCAACTAGATCGTCTACCTGTTGTCGTACCTTCTGATTTATAATAATGTCTGCATAGAACAGCTTTGGCACTAGTTATTAATTTTACCAGAATTATTATCCTTAACCTCAGCAATATCATTTAGTTTTGTATTAGTAATTTCCTCTTTTAATAACCAATTAGTAGCTACTTGAAAGATAATAAATTATTTCAACTTAAATTGTTACTATGTTATGATTATTTGTAATCAGGGCCATTGCAAAAAAAATGTGTGTGTGTACTTTTGTATACACATCAGTAGTTATACATCTTTAAAGGAATAATTTAGCTCTGTGATAATGGCAATTGAGCATTCCATCATAAGAATTTGTTGTGATGTTATAAAAACTAAGTAGATATGAGTGTGGATTTTGAAGGTAATTCAGAAAATGCCTTTTTATTCAGAGGCACAACAAAACATCGTACAAATTGCAACCATCTGTTGCAATGTAAATGATGTATAAGGTTACTATGGTCAATAATAACCTAAAAGCAACAAAAAGAAATATTTCTTGCTGTAGGTTCAAACAGTTAGGCACTACGAAAAATCAATTTCACAACTGAATATAGAGACAAATGCTTTTAGTGCAGTTTTTCTCACCATAATTTCGAGCTAATCAATTTACAATTTTAATTAAAATATTTAAAAGAATTTTTTATTTTATCTCTACATAGAACACATATTGTAGATTTATGAATATTTCAGGTATAGTTATGGGTTTTCACAGGAATCCGAGAATCGTTATTTGCTAGTCATCATGTCGCATTTTGGCTGACAGTGTGCGCGCGCATCGTAAGGGGCCAGTTAAAGGCTAAAGTTGCAAAGAATGACAATTAATTAATATCTTGGGACATTACTTATGCGCAGCCATCGCATCCTAAACTAAGCTTGTGCTTTGGAAACCAGATAACTGTGACCTGACCAGGAACATCTATCGCAAGAAGCGTCATCGCGTAGAGTGCGTCAAAAAGCTGGAAAATTTAGTATGGCGCCTACCGTACCGCGATGCTAAATTTTCCATTGTATTTCTTTGAAACGATGACGCTACGCTTGGGACAGTTGTTCGTGCTAAGGTCTCTGTCTCTGATATACCACATATACTATATTTTCGAAATAATTATAGACAATGACACCCCAGACATAGAACAAAGACATGGTCACTTTTTATTGATATTAATGGAGCAAAACGTCACAAGCATTCTGCAAATTGCAATCGATTGAGAAATGTGCAGGCTGATAGATACTAACAGTTTTAATTGAGCATGTCTTGCATGAAAATATCTTTATATTAATTTATTTTAAATAATGAAATAGTGTCAGTATTTTCTGTGAATGCCCATATTTTTAAACAATAAGTGCATTGTTAAAGTCCATCACACTGCAATTACATTTTGAAGAGAAATATTTTCGTACATCAGAACCATAAGTGAAATTTTTGGATTATCATTATTACCTAGATATCTGGCGTGGCCCCATTCAATGGCCCATCATAGCCCGCCCGGCTCCCTGGTAATTCATAGTGTATGCTATATACATTTGAATTAAGCACTGCTCATTATTTATACTAATATCAAAATAAAGGTATAATTTTTTTTCTAAATTTATTATATACTACTTGTCCCCCGCGATTTTCTCCACGTTCCTGAGGGATGACACATTTTCCCTGTATATAAAGTAGCCTAAATGTTATTTCAGTATATGCTCTATCTATGTGCCAAGAGTCAACTAAATCTGTCCAGTAGTTGTTGTGTGAAAGAGTAACAAACATATATTTGTTGCGGATAAGTGTGGTGCAGCTGAGTGTGGTGATTGATGCAAATTTATAAATATTTTCGGAGGCCTACAGTTTAGGTCATTTACATCAAGGGCTTGTCAATGAATTTCAAAATGTGTTGTTTTACAAGTCAAAGTAATAAAATGATGTGGCTAAAAGTATTTGAATCTATTAATGCGAGCTGCAATACTTTGATTTTGTTGCTGATTTCTTATCAACTCTATTGCCATTAAATTACTTAGCTATTATTTATAGTCCTGAGACTTAGGATAGTTATTTTAGGATGATATTTGACACTAGTGTTTTGTAGCTTCCAATAAGTTATGAACTGAAAAGCGAGTAATGTTGTATTCTAGCTTTATTGAACTAGAATAGAGAAATAGTAATCTCTTGTTTTATGAAATGTTTATTTTCATTTATTAAAAACAGATTTAATTTTAATTTCAGTCATTTGTTAAGAATGTGACGGCAAGAGTATCAGGTCTACTGCCAAGTACAATCGTCAAATGGTTCAGTAGTCCAAGCTCTTCTAATGCAAATGGGTCTAGGCCGACAGCTGACTCTTCAGATTCTTCCACTGAAGATGAAACACCTGCCCAAAGTGTTATAATTCAACCTCCAGCTAAGAGAATGCGCCTAAACCCATCTTCAGGAAATTACAGTCATTTCAATGCCGAGGTATGTTATTTGAGTCCCTTATTAATGACAAATTTATTATAAAATATATATATAAATTAGTATTAATTTATACTAATAGAATTGTAACTCGCTTAGTTAAGTTCCTTTAAATATTTTTAGACCAATTTGCCAACAACTGTTATTGAATCACCTGAGATATGCGCTCCAAGCAGCACAGTTCTGTCTCCACCCGGGAGAAATACCTTCAGGAGAGAGACTAACTTTGTCTCAACCCCATTGCGCGCCTCAAACGATGAGATCAAAATAGAGAGGAGTGAGAGGGACAACACTATGTTCAAGACGCAACTAAACATCGCATCAGCTGGGCAATCTATCTCATCAAAAAGGAAATCCCTCTTCGATTCAACCCGCAGTAAGAAATTAAAATAAGAGCCTGTAGTAAATAATCTTTTTTTAGTTCTTACGGATTTTATCTGTTATGTTTAGTTAGTAATATTGCTCATTTAGTATTATTATGCTTAGAGTTTCATTTGTAATTGCTATTGATATAAATAATAGACAAAACAATAATACTTAGTTTATTTTTACAGTAACAACATCCAACAAATTAGCAAAGGGACCAAAGCCGCCATATTTCAAGCCAGCATTACTAGGTTCCCCATTCTATCCAGGAAGAACTACATATGGTGGTGCAGCAGCTTCATACATGAATGAGCCTAATATTAAACAAAGGAAACCCACATATGTGAATGAAGCAAACAGTAGTGCAGATAGCTCAATGAGCAACGCAACTAAGCGGATCTTGGATTTACTGCAAGAATACTCTTCACCATTGGCCGAAGCAAAGCGGATCCAAAAATACATTGATAATTCAAACAACACTCCTACTCTTCCACCATATACTCCCATGGGTAAGGATAAGCTTACTGAATAATTAAATATTGAATTTGGTTAGTAAGCTTATGTGATTGCCTTATTAATTTATTTTCGTGTATGTTTTAGCGTACAAATATCGGGAACTATATGTGCCTAGAGTGGCATCTATATTCTGCTTGAGACAGAAGTCTCGACTGGCGGACACGACTCAAGCCTCTCGGCAGATTATCGCGTCTCATAGTAGTGCCTATACTCCACCACCTGCACAGAGTCCAAGGTAATTTTCTATCCCTTGTTTCATAAATTAAATCATATAATACAATTTGTTTCTTTAATATTTTAAATAATTTCAGGAATGATAAGCCAGAATTTGAGAGCTGCCGAACAGCACACAAAATTAAAACTCATTTGACAAGAACTAATCGAGGAGGAGACTTGGAAGAGCTCAGTGTTCCACTCAATTTGCCTAACGCCGTTTTGGCTATTGATCAGGACAACTTGCCCAAATTTACGTTTGACTTGGCAGCATCAACTTCGACTCCTATTGCCGCCTCCATGAATTCTTTCTCCAAACCGCCGTTTACAGACACAACTGCTTCCATTATAAAATCAACTGATACATCAAAAGCAGAAACAACATCTGGCGAGAAATCTTTCAGATTCACAAGCCCTGTGAAGATATCGAATGATTCTGGAACAAGCTGTACCACGCCACCTCAATTCGCATTTGGCAGTCCTGAGCGAACCGTAGATAAACATGTAGTTGATGAAAAAAAAGATACTGATTCTGAAATAATAACCATTAGTGATGATGGGGAGTGTGATTGTTGGGCAAATAATAAGGCTGTTTCTGAAAAATGCAAGCTCTGTGGAGCAAGCCCACCTGAGCCGATTGTTAAATCTAATAAGTGCTCAGTTTGTAAAATCGAAGACTGCCCACCAACTATGGACAAGTGCAAGAATTGTGCAGGAAATAAAATGTTCAATGTGAACAAAGTATTGACAGGAAACAGTACAGTTGTGTCTACTTGGAAATGTAAAGAATGTTGGGTTGGCAATACCATAAGTGATGAGAATTGTGTCTGCTGTGGAGCTAAAAATCCTGCTATGTCCAGTGCAGATCCACCAAAAGTTACCAAAAAGGGTACTAAAAATGAATGGAAATGTCAAGAGTGCCGGGTCAGTAACCTTATGAATGTTGAAAAATGTGTATGCTGTGGAGCTAAAAAAGCAATTAAGTCTGGTGCAGATGCTGAACAACCAGCCACTAAGGCTACTAAAAAGGATATGAAGTGTAAACAATGTGATCCTTTGAGTGATGAGAAATGTGTCTATTGTGGAGCTAAACATTCTATGACCAATGAAGATCCTCTCAAATTAGCCACTAAACCTTCTAAAAACGATTGGAAATGTGAAGATTGCTGGGTCAGTAATCTTACGAATGATAAAAAATGTATCTGCTGTGGAGCTAAAAATCCTAATAAGTGTGGTGGAGATCTGTCAAAATCAGCCACAAAGACTAGTAAAAATGATTGGAGATGTCAAGAGTGCTGGGTCAGTAATCTTGCGAATGATGAAAAATGTTTCTGTTGTGGAGCTAAAAATACTAATAAGTCTGGTGAAGATCCACCAAAAGTAGCCACAAAGACTTCTAAGAAGGATTGGAAATGTGACGAATGCTGGGTCAGTAATCTTATGAATGTTGAGAAATGTGCTTGTTGTGGAGCTAACAATCCCAATAAGTATAATGCAGAAGCGTTGAAATTTTCCACAAGAACTAGTAAAAGGGATTGGAAATGTAATGACTGCTGGGTCTATAATCAAATGGATGATGACAAATGTACCTGCTGTGGAGCTAAAAATCCTAATAGGTTCATTGCAGAAGCACCAAATCTCGCCTTTAAAGCTGCTGAGAAGGACTGGAAATGTGATGATTGTTGGGTCATCAACAAACATAATTTGGAGAAGTGTGTGGCATGCAACGGGTCCAAGCCCGGGTCAAAGAGAGTGTCCAGAGGTGTCTTCAAACCTAAAACCGCTACAAAACCAGCAGATAAATCATTTGACAATATTATTAAATCTCAGATTGATATGTGGGAATGTTCGAGTTGCTTAGTTAGAAATGAATGCGACAAATCAAAATGTGTTTGCTGCGAAACGGACAGGGATGGTGCGAAAAACAGTGCCGAAAATAAATACAATTTTTGTTTTGGAGTAAATACAAACAATTCATTTAAGTTTGGTATCGATAGTACGGCTAAGCTAGAGACTGGCTTGACTACGCAGACTGACACAAAGTCAAATCAGGAAAATGAGCCAAAGATTGAAGAATCGGAAACTAATAATAATGTTCTAGCTAAAACTCCCACATTATCTTTTACATTACCCGTTAATAACAACACTACTGATCAGGTTAATCCTGTTATAGAGAATCCAATTGGAGCACCAAAGGTCAACTTTTCATTTGGTATTCCAAAGCAGCTCCCTAATGACAAACCTTTAGATTCGACAAAATCTATAAACAACGGAAATGAGAACGCGCTAGAAGTGCCAAAGATAGATTTTTCAACACTGACAAAGAGTGCCCCAAAACCTTTAGGAAACATATTCAACCCTATATTGATCACCAAAGGGACTACGGATAAAAACACAACAGAATCATTGGTGGGAGTCAGCAACACTGGAAACGATGGAGCTACAATTAAAACATTGCTAAAGTCGATCATTGCAACAACAGCTACAGCCACGCAATCACAAAGTACATTCTCATTCGCTTCTGCTAGTGCCGGCCTCAAAGTGAGGCAAAATTTGTTTATGAGTCCAGCTCCGACCGCCACAGTTGCTAATGTATCCTTCATGCTGTCCCCACAGAGTTCTCCTGTGACTTCTACTGTAGTATCTCTGACACCGGGTACATCATTATTTCCAAATGCTCAGACCACAACAACTTCTGCTCTACCTATTTTCCAAACAAGCACACCGATAAACCCACCCAGCGTATCTTTATTCCAAAAAAGTGAAACAAGTACTGCATTAGTACCGCCACCGCCTTCTACGGCACCTATTTTTAGTTTTGGGAATAATATTGCTAGCACTGTAGCCTCACCAGCAACAGCGGAGAAGCCGAAGTTCAACTTCTCATTTGGAAGCGCCAATAAAACGGAAGCGGTATCAATGTTCACACCTACATTCGGAACTAATAGTGCTGGTACCCCCACCCAGTTTACACTCTCTGGAAGTACTACCGGCGCTAGTACTATAGTTTCTGGAAATTCATTAGGTACCACTATTGGAATGCCTACAGGGAATGCGTTGATCAGTAGTGGAGCCTCAGTAAGTGGCAAGGGCTTATCCACAGGCAGAGGTTTAACTGAACTGCCAGTCGATACTATAGGCGGGAAAGGCTTGGGTAATACAACACCTGGGATATTATTTGGTGCAACCATTCAAAAGGAGAATTTGTGGACACCTAATAACAGCGCATCATCTAATATGTTTGTGTCAAACTCTACGGGGGCAAGTAGCATGCAAAAGCCTGGGGCGTTTTCATTTGGCGCGTCGACGCCATTCAACCCTAGTAACAGTACTACATCCGCATTTGGTAACAACGCTCAGCCAGCACCGAGCGTGTTTGGGATATCCAATCAGAACAACAATAATTCTGCCTCGTTGTTCCCAAATACAGTTCAAAATCAGGCGGTTCCTAGTATATTCGGCGCAACTCAACCGCCGCCTAACCCAACGCCAAGCATAGGCATGTTCGGAACAGCGGGCGCACCGCCTTCCTTCGGCACACCTAACCAGTCTATTCCATCGCTAACATCTACGCCTGCGCCAGGGCCAGCGTTTAGTTTCGGCTCTCCACAGCCTGGCATATTTGGATTTGGACAGGTGAGATTTTGTAATCTATCATAGAGTAATTATAATAATAAGTTTATTTTCTCCCAAAACACACAAATTAAAATGATGGTTACAATATAGCCAAATAATGATTCTGTATCTGTGTGTCATAAGAAGAAAAAAGGCTACGACTCAGCCTAATGTTGAGGTTTCATCCACAACGCTGATATTCTGTCGTCGCCTGTGAATATGATGCGTCACGATAAAAAAAAATGTACATTCATTCCTCGGTACCTATAGAAATATTATAATATTAATCATAAGAATATATAAATAGTGCTATAGTATGGGTGCCGAGTTAATATTAATATATTTATAACAATAAAACCTTAACGTACTCCTTACGTATAGTTTAAACTATACTATGAAATAAAGTAATATTACTTCTATTTATATATACTTTGCTATTTATTATATTACTTAAGCAAAAAAAAAACGCTTCTAAATTATTAGTATTGTTGTAAGTACAGCAATTAGCATGGATTGTAACACAATTATTGCATATCATTAAAAGCTAATTAAAAAAGTACTTTAATTTGTTGACTCCATAAATTAGATCATATAATTTTTCACGCTTGTCGTCAAAATACAAAATATGTGGTTTTGGCGAAATGCCTATTTAACCATTACTTCAGTGAACAAGTGTTCATTAGCTGGATGTATTAAAGACATTTGATATGTGTTTATTGCAGCCGCAGCAGCAAGCTCAGCAGCAAGCCCAGCAGCAAGCCCAGCAGCAAGCCCAGCAGCATGCCCAGCAGCATGCTCAGCAACAAGCGCAGCAGCAACACCAGCAGCAGCCGCCGTCTGGGGCTGGGCAAGCTGGCGTGTACAGTTTCGGCGGTGCACCGAGCTCGACTCAAGTGCAGTTCAACATGGGCAGTGCACCCAACACGACCGTTCGACGAGTCAGGAAAGCGGTCCGTAGGAACCCACAGCGATGAATTTAAAACTTCACAAGTCGTCAAAGTATATTTTGCAACAACTGGATCCGAAAATTCGTATACATCCTGTAAGTGTCCTATTAATATTTAGTTACAAATCGATGTAAACCTGTAAGGATGCGATGACTAGATAAGTTTCACATGTGCATCCTTTATGGTTGTGTTAAGTTATAATTTCAGCAAATCATTTGTTAGGTGTAAATTTCATTGATGATTTTTGCGTTAGATATTACAGATGGAAACTTCATTGATTGAGTTTGTGATTTATTTGTGTAATACATATACATGTCATTTATAATTGTTTTTGGGTAACTTTTAGGTGTGTCACCCTTTTGCACTGTGACTTATTGTTTTATTTTATTAATAAGTGTTGATACTAGATTAATTTTTGAATTTGGATCATGTGATGGATTATTACTTATTAAATTCGGCGGGTGCAAAGTAACAATGACATCTAAAAAACAGTAAAATTACGGTCTATTAGTTTACCAGTGTATACTAGTACTATATAGTAATCTGGAATATAAAATGCATCGCATTTTCAAGATTCTAGAACAAATTACTTGTCTACACTCATATCATGTTTCACTAAATTAAATAGTTGTAATTTTAATGGTTTTGGCAAATGTTGCAGTTGTCTTATTACATTGTGCAAAGAATTTGATGTGATTGTACTTTAAATATTTCGTGAATTATGATTTTATTGTAATGAGTAATTATTAGTCAGATGAATCAACTGCTACTTTCTCATGTAGGTGTATAGAATTCAGGAACAAATACTTATTTTGAATTATTCAATTACTAATGCAATGTAAAATTTCGAATAAACATAATCTATTAATCATTTTTAATTTTAATATACATAATAAAGACGATGTTAGTATAAATATTTATAAAATTTTCTGAAAACTGAATTGCAGTTAGCATAAAAAAATAATATTATTTTCAAAGAAATGATTCCTAAGATATAGAGGGAGAGGCAGAAAATGGCTTCACCTCTCCCCCTCTCATAATATCCTATGAACACAGCTGCTCAAAATAGAAGCGAAAGATCTACGTTCGTGCGTAGCGATTTATTTGCATGCATTCGACACCATCGCTCTTAAACCGCTGTATACAATAGTGTAGTTTTGGCTGACATGTATTTTAACGTCAGCTTACAAGCTTAAAATTGTATTATTATGTACATAAATGTCTTAGTTAGTGGTCTTTAAGTACCTATGTGGCAAAAAAACAAAAAATAAAGTAGATTTTCATAAAAAAATATTACTATTAACATTAAATGAATTTTGCTTTTAGAATCGAAGGACTTTGACCCTACATCTAATATAGAAATGAAAATATTAATAACTACCACTGCAAGAGAACCTTGTTATGCTGATAAAGGCATCATGATGTATTTTTCGTTTCAGTGCAATAGCGCATGATACTCATTTTTATTGTTGATATAAGGTCAATTCCCTATGTGTCTATAACTTATTAAGATACACGGTGTATATGCTATACCGTAAACAAAACTCATTTTGTAGTAAATATTTTGTGCATTGCATCCATCGTTGTGTTCTTGGTATGGATTTATAACAGCAACAAAAATAACTGGAAAACTTTATCAATCTCTTTATCAACTTCTTTTGATACATTTGTATAGCCATCGGTTGTTGGTCACGTCACGTTGAATATCTTACACCTGAATTAAAAGAGGTTTACAGCATAGGAATTGATACGATGACAGCTAGATACATGTAAAGTAAAAAAGTTTAAGCTGAAAATGTCCAACCTATTATTGAATATGGGTTAGGTATAAAGATGGCTGATAAATAGTCTATAGCTTATCTGATAGACTCAAACTGATGATACCTTTTCCAATTTTATAACATAGATATACAATACACATGTAGAGCCTTTGCAGATACATACTAGATATAGTGTCAGGGAGTTATCAGCAAGACATGTCTTAAGAACATTGCTCTGTATGTCCATGCCATGCTACTTGTCAGTTTACAGCTTCCAATTCGATATTCCAAGATATCTTAATTGTATATTTCTCTTTCCAAAATTATAAAGTTCTGAGCACTGTGCGGTACAAGATATTTACTTGATTCAGCACAATACATCCAGTTTCAATTGCACATGTTGGTATAAGAATAATGTTAGCTTTTTAATGGATGGCGTTATAAAATCGGTAAGACGGTTATCTCCAAACAGATGCTGGGTTAATAATTTGATTGTGTAACTTCTCATATGATATGGAAACTAACAACAATCTGACTTATCTGTATTCCTTCAAACTTCTCTATACACTGCTTTTCGAACCCTACTGTTTACACAGTAAGCATATCTAATAAGATAAGTATGCCAAGCGTGAGTCATTGCGTATACCTGTAGTTTAGTAATAGGTATTGCTAATTCGTGAATTTACCAAAAAAAAATAAAATATAACTGCCAAATCGAAGTAATGCTGATTTTACATAATGTATTAAATGTTTTTTACCAAGCTGTAATTTGTGGTATATCCCGTAGATGAATAAGTCGAAGAGTAATTAGACTGACTGAAACAATAGTTCCTAAAGTCTTGGAACACTTTGAAGAATGTAATTAATAACCTTTCTCGACAATTGCCATTTTATTAAACTTACTTCTATAAAACTCGTGCAGCAATGAGCACTAAAAAAAATTAATTCATCATGATATACATGTATTGATTTATCTTTGGAATTGGTTAAGTCGGAGTGTTGGTGCCCAGTCTAGGAGATATAATAAAAACAAAATCTGTCGTGTTTCCCATTTGAATAGTAATTACATACATTACACCTACATTTTTCTTATATCACAGATTCTAAGATCTGAATCAAATATGCCTTTATTATTTTATTGTTTCGAACTTTTTACTATGTTCATTGCAATAGTTCTTTTGCCACCTTCAATTTATCATTCCGAATAGTTGACAGATATAAATAGGAAGCTGGTCTTTCAAATTTATTAAAACATTATTGTATTTTTTTTTATAACATGTACGTAGTTTTATTATATAATATACATACTCAATGTTCGGATAATTGTCTATAACTTTCAAGTAAATGTATGTCCTTAAAAAACACGCTGTCGGATTTAATTATATAATAATATCCGCCTAAGTTAAGAAAAACATTTAGAAATATGAATAATATTTAGAATATTAACACGTTTTCGTTATATACACGCAGTTTCTTATGTTGATATAGTACACGCCAGTTAAAATTTTTATTTAAACTAGTTTTGGCACTGCGGGTTTAACCATATTTTTAAGTTAAATTCACATTTTTTGGTAGATTGTTTTTTTTGGCCACCTGCCGAAGGAGAATGCCCGCTGGGAATAAATTTCATCTCATTTAGCTGTCCTATATTATCGATATTTAAATTCAAAATCGCATCTGCAATAGACCCGATTACCGGTCTGAGTGAATTTTTTGAATTTCATACACATTTGTCGTGATATCATATTTTTAAACAATCCTAGTTTACGTATAGCGGTTCTTCTCCTTTGTAGTTGGTTTGCTTTAATGTTTCCGAGATATTAGAATAAGTGAGTGTGCAGATTTACGCCCAATAGATGTTTTCGATCTTGATCTCGAATTAAATGCTGTCAAAAATCTTATCAACATCAACAGATTTAGTATCAGGATCGAATATCTATTTGGGTTTTAATGGAATTATTCACACAATATAGTAATATAATATGTTAGCTAAGTATTCTCTTTGTATTCTTACCAGCGGTGGAAGCGACATGTATTTATGGGCGTTGGATCGCGAAGTATGTACTCGTATATTCAAAATAAGGTTGGAAAAAAATTTAGGAATTGTTGTCACCGTTCCGGTGCGTCATCTGTGGTAGATTTTTACTTGGGGCAGTCGCCAGTGCTCTAGATCGCGTAGATTTCGAAATTTGCTAAATGCTGCACTGCTGGAATGTCTACTTCTTATATTGAAATTTGTGTTTCAGTATATTGGGTGTATAAGAAAATAATTATAAGGATCCAACGCTTCATATTATTTATTTCCCATTGTAAGAGATCTCTCAAAGTCGCGATCATTTATGTGATAATATTTCTTTCGCATGTCTTATGTAGTTTAAAAACAAAGTTATCACAAAGTGAAACTATTTTGTATACTTTTCTAAGGTCGAAACCAATAATAGCTTTTGAAGGCGACATCAGTATATGAACTCATCATAAGCAAGTGTTGAAGTCATTATTCGAACGAAGATGATGCCAATACTCGTCTTCGTGTTGATTTGTTCCTCAGGAGGACGTCAAAACATAACTATTTGTAAAAAAAAAAAACTGGATTATTATAGGATTAGTAATACGCACCAAGCATAGTTTAAAAACAAATAATTTTATGTTTGGATATGTTTTAATGTAAAGCAATTTGTAGCAAAGAAAAAGTAATCTGTATTCCATAATAGTAATTATTGTGGTAACAGACATTAACTGCGTCTCCCTTTCCTTCTCTCTTTTTGTGCCAGACATTACATACCTTATATGTAATTATTACTTTTTATTCCGTGGATCCGAATAATTCAAGAAATACATCCAATGTAACATATAAAATATGATTCAGCTTGGTCTCCATTGTTCATATAATAACGTGGTATATTAAACTTTTCAATAGCCCTACATCCATATCCATAAAATTAATTAGTAGTTTATATTCCGAATACTCTACACGTTACATATTTAAAGAACGAGATGGATACCGCTATAACACATTTAGTTAAAAATTGATGAAATACAAGTTACTGACTTACATCACTGAAGGAATGTCTGCCAACTAAGAGAACACAGAGTGTCCGTACCCCAAGCGTTGAGATCTATCAGTTAGAAAATTTCATTCGCATGTTCATTCGATAAAACCCTACTTTGTAAGTCCGATTGGAATCTGTAAGATTATGTTGCTACAATATTGCTGGTTGTCTGGATGTGTATATAACTATGTTTATTTTTATCTGCGGCGATGTTTAGTCACATTTGGAACGTATTTTGCTTTTACGTAAAAATTCAAACTGGTAGTATCCAAATGTGTTACTACACGGAACATAGTCAGTTATTATGTACTTGTAAAAATACTGTACCTAACTATATTATCAATTTTAACAATAAATGTGTAATAAGATTGGGGAGCAAAACTAAGTGGTACAATGTATGTAAGTATACCATAAACGAGGTACTTAGTGGCTTTGATATTATTAAAATTTTCATATGAATAAATGTAACAGTACCAGTGGTTGATTTCATACAATGGCTTTCTTTAGATTTGTTCCTCAATGAAACGGCCATAAAAGTTTGTCTTTTTTTTATGTTACCTTAAACATGTAAGATGACCATATCAATAGATGGCGTTAGCTCTTTTAGTTTCAGAATTTGATTTGTCACGTGTCTATGTTTGTATGTCAGGCGCGGATCCGGCCCACAATAAAGGTTGTAGTCACAGCCATCCGAAAGCCAAGTGTGATTCGGAGTATAAACTCGCTCATGATCGATATAGTACAAGGAGTTTTTTTTATCATATAAAGGCATTAGATATAATGGCATCAGCCTTTCGACCTCAATAAACCGTAAAAGTGTGACGTCACAAGTCTATTAGGGTTGTGACCATGCCCATCGTACCCACAACGGTGGATCCGCGCTTGGCTTAGATTAGATTTAATTAAACTATTTCACTTTCTAGGTCCTTTTAAAATGCTATTTATTCGATTAACTGTTTGCGATCATTGTATGTCCTTCGCACAAACAAAAGCTTGCAACGAAGTGAAAACTATGAAACGTAGATGTTTTTAAATAATCAAGTCAAAATCATTAAGTCAATCGAAAGAAAGAAAGTCTCTTTAGTTCATAGAAAAAAAGGGCGCTGAGAAAAAATTACCAAATAGTATCTTGGTTATGTTAATGTAATCAATATTATAATAATAATTAACAAAATGGTAATACATACCATTTTCACTCAATCACATCACAGTGTTCACTATTGATTGCAGTCAAAAAAGCAAAATGCGTGTCTGGCAGCCTAAAATTTAAGCCACTTGTAAAAAGAAAATTCTATGTAGGTATACTTATTCTATTACTTTAATTTATTTCAAATTAGAAACATGGCGCATTGAAAGATTGAAAGCATTAGTCATTAACTTCATATAGAAAACATTTTTTTTAACTAGCTTAAATTTTGAGCCGCTTGACCACCGGAAATGTTTTTAGTAATATTTTGAGATTTTATTGGAGCAATTATTAATAATTTCTCAGTCCTGAGTCATCCTTCATACACTACTGATGGTTACTGATCCCAAACTAAGCCAAGCTTGTTCTATAGGAATCAGATAAATGATTTACTGCGTATAGAAACATACATGTTTAATGCTCAAATATGTGCCATGGGAGGGAATCGAACTCACGATATGCGGTGTGATCAGGGTATCTTATTACTACGTCAATTGGCCTCTATTCGCCTTACATTTTTAGTATTGGCGCGTACCATAAATAGTACACCGTGCGCCCCGTCACTAAGTCGCTCTTTTTGTAATTCATTGGTGCATTAAGTAGTGCAGTCATTTGAGAATAAAAAAGTCAACCTCGAAATGAGAGACAATGGGCTTGAAAGTCGTATACAGCTTTTAATGGGCGTCCAAAAAATTGTCTCGAAGTCTCAAGTGTCTCTCGTGTTTGCGTCTTGTTATTCACGGTCAAAGGCCAAAATCGGTATTTCGAGATTATCTAGGTTTCTATAGCTTCAAAGATGATTATGTTTTTGAATGAAAATTGTAGAGCATAAAATATGTAACAAATTTTGTTCCAAACATTATTTACTGTACTCAATTATTTTGAGCTAGAGGGGCGCAGCTCTGTCTGTAATGCAAGGTCGCAATCGCTGTGAATAATACCTTGAATAAAGTTATTAAATTATTAAAATATCTTTATAATGAATTATTTGTAATATTTATTTACAAATACATTATATTTAATAACATTTTAACACTTATCTAATACTAGCTGTCCCCCGCGGTTTCCCCCGCATTTATCGATATCATATATGCCTAGTCTATATTTATTTACAAAAAATTCCGCTTCGAATGGTAGCCGTTCCATCCCCATATGTTCAGTAGTTTTGAGGTGATGGTGCATCAAATGCAAGGAACCGTATTTCGCTTATATATTTTTAGATTACTTCAAAATTATTATATTAACATATTTTTTTTTATTATGACGTGCCTTTTTTTCTCATCGAATATTCTCATGGCTTTAGAAGCCATACTTAAAATAAGGATTAAGAATGACGTAAATTCCATACAAACTTTCAAACTCTTACAGCCCTTTTTGCGCATTAAAATACTTTAGACTATCTCTGTACCCAATTTCATTTAAATCGGTTCAGTAGTTTAGCGTGATTAATAATAGCGCATTTATAATATTAATATTAGTAAGGATATATTCATTTAATAATACCTGCTAACTTTGTGTAAAATCATTAAATAGAATACTTTTATCTTTATTTTATATTAATTTATTAAATGTAATCTACATTCAATTCTAAAGAAAAATATGTCTTCGTTGCTTGATTAGCTTTGCGAGGTTTATTCTCAGTAGAGGGTCCTCGATTCAAGAAATTAGTTGGAAAACGGTATGGCAAATTGTTTCGGCTGCCATCAAGTCATACTCATAAAGTAAGTGCACGATCTGTGAGATATTATTCTAAGGAAGAACGAAAGGGTTTCGTTCTTCTGCTCATTTGCTGTTATTGTCTTCGAATTCCAGAGAACTTACGTTACTGATAGTATAGTTTAGTGCGTTGATACTTTTCTTTGTGCTCGACTTTGCTGCTTCATCAGCTGTTTATTAAGAGTATTTTGAAATAAGGTTTTTTGAAATCATACTCTTAAATTATCGTTTTATGAGGTACACTGGGTGATGGTTCAGGTTCATTCACTTCTAGGCGTCGTTTTGATGCTGCATTTTATTATTCTTTTAATGATTCACCATAATTCTTGGTTGACCTTACATTACAGTATCTATGGCTCTGGCTGCGCGCTGAGCACCCTCTATCTCAAAAATAGTTGAGCACGAACAATTCGTTACAACATTTTTTCCAAATTTATGCTTCACAATTTTTATAATTCGATTATCTTATTATTAATAAATATTATAGAGGTTACCCACATTGGCGCTGTAGATACCTAAATAATCGCGAAATAGCGTTTTTTGTGACTTGATCTCGGTACCTTACGCCGAACTCACGTGATTTTACGTGACTTTTGAGACAACATTTAGAACGCCACAATTTAGGTGTATATTTGTTTTTAGCTTATTATCTTTCGTTCCTAAGTTGACCGCTAATATGATTGGACTTATGTACCTACTAGACTAGATAATGGACAAACGTCATAAAGGTAGACCCTACGCGCGCCGGGATGACGATATTAGGTAAAAGCTGGACCACTATGGAAACAGATAGCCCAAGATCGTGAGAAATTGCAATCTTTGGAAGAGGCCTTCATCTGAGGTTGTTTCTAGTAGGGATGTTATGGATATGAACTTTCGGATATGGATACGTATATGGAATAATTTTGGTTTATCCGATTGTTTCGATTACGGATATAAGATTTTAACGAATAGCCATCGGCGAATACAAATAATTATCAAGTAAGGAGTTGACTCTTTCTTGCTTATCATTTGGTATTTAAATTACACAAAAAAATAGTTAAGCCTTAAACATTATTATATTATAGTTACTCATTTTTCAGTTGATATCAAAATCGAGAACAAAATTATAATAAACAGAAATAGCAAATTTCAAATTCAATATTGTTTTATAGAAATCATTATGTATTCAAAATATATTTTAACTAATACTTAATTAATATGAACACAGATCTAGTTGTTGATACATCGACAACAGCAATGCAACAATAGGTAAGTCATTGCGTATTCAAATGTAGAAACTAAATTAACGGGCGCAAAATCTGTCGTAACGTATCTCATTTATTAGTCTCCATGTCCGAAGCTCATGGTTTTGGTTACATTTTTATTTCAAATATGTGATAGTTTCGGTTAAACACGCGCGCAAGAAGTGAAACTTTTGTAGGTTAACTAAATTGTTTATAAAATTCAATTTATGTTTTATATAATTAAGATAGAAGACAATAAAAAATATTTAAAAAGCTTAGCCCTATGATAATAGCAATAGAGCATTATGGCATGAAAATTTGATTGTAATGTTAAAGAAACTAAGTGACAAAATAGTAGCGCGGATTTTGAAGGAAAATGCTTTTTTATTCAAAAGCGCGGCAAATCATCGCACAAATCGCAACTGTCAGTAATGATAATATTGTCAATAATAACCTCAAAACGTCAAAAAAGGTTTTTCGTTCCTACGGGAGCAGAGTTTGGTCAGTATAAAAATCAATGCCACTACTAAATAGTAAAGACAAATGCTTTTATGCACTCAACAATAAATTCGATCGAGTTATTATAATTTTGATTAAAATATGTAAAAAAAAGGTATGGTGTATACATTCCGTCAGCACTAGTTCAGTACTAAACTATGTGTTGACCAACCATTTCTCACAACGTCAAAATGTCACATCCGTTTCAAAAGTTGTAACGCCAATCCTTTTTTCCCTCTCTTGGCGCGTCTAACGAAGTTTCACTGCCAACAATCTATTAATATAATTTATTACTAAGTAACTAACATTTACCACAAACTACGAGCAAAGTAATCGATAATAAAGTATACATAAGTCCAAAGTTGTGCATTAATCATATTTTAATTGTCTAATTTTAACATAATTTGATTGTTTTATGACTTATGTACTATCACAATGATTGAGTTGAAATAAATACAAAAATAGTTACTAGGGTGTTAGTAAGTTTAAATTGGTATTTTTTTTGTTCATGTAATGACGGTACAAACAGTGTAAAAGGGAACGCTGGAGCTCGAGCGCTCGAATATTCAGTCCACTACTAGAGCTCCAGAGAGAGGCCACGTCTCTTTACGGGAGCTGCGCGCCGCGAGCACTCGCTCGCGATATATCGTTACCAATACAATATCCGTTCCCTGGACAGAGCAAGCGAGGCAAATATATTTTTGTGTTTTGTTGACATCAGCTATCTATTTGTTTACTTCTTTATACTATTGTTCGCAACATATTAAATGCATGTTCTAATTTAACTTGTCACTAAGTTTGACTTGAATTGCAGATTTTTTTTTTAATTTACCACATTTAATTTGTTCCGTACATACATTTAATATGATTTGTGAAAGAAACTAGTAGAAAAAGATATTATAGTCATATTTTTTATAGTTCTTTGTTTAAGGCTATATGGTTTTAAAAAAAAATATGTGACAACTTTTCAACCGTCCTGGTAAGGACTTACTTTTAAGCTGTGTGTTTAAAAGAAGTGTTAAAAATTATGCATCGGCCCCAGGACAGGAAATAAAAAAACGGTTTGGTCTTATGAACTATGAAATATTATCATTGAGAAAAAGTGGCCGTATACTGATTTCATTTTTGTAATTATTCGGATTTTAACGATTATAAAATATAAAACTACCCAACTATTTTGTGTAATTTGTCAGGTAGGTCTCAAAATCAATAACTTATAAACCTTTGGAACATGGTAAAGGACAAACTCCTAACGACTACGTCGTAAAGAGGTAGGCAGAGGAGAAAATATTTTGAATTCCATTGTAACATGAGTCGGGCTACAGGTAATAACCTCTAAGGATAGAAAATTTCTTTGAGGTTTATTCCACTCGACCGCGGTAACAACAACCTGTTCTTAAAAATCAACACTTCGCATATTTTTGTTATTTAACAGATTTTTTTAAATAAAATATTTCCGTAGTTTTCGGTGCATAAAATTCGATTCCATAGACTTAATAAAAAAAATGCACGCGATTTAAACCTTTATTTTATTGTTGGAATGCTCTAATAATCAATATTTGTAGTTATTTATATTAATTATAAAATTCAAAAAATAAGAAAGGTGAAAATATTGGCTGCCGTTTTGATTGTCAACGCAATGCAATCGAGCCGAACCGGACTGAGTGGATTGCCCTTGCGAGCATGGCAGTAAATACCTATTTGCCATCCGCTTCTTTCGCTCGGTGCTCTGTTAATATAGTTTTTATTAATGGAAGGTAGCTTTAGAATGAATTATTTTTAAGGATTTGCACAAATATGGATTGAGTTGAATTGGATATATTTCCTAATATGATTTTCCACTCTTACATTGTATTTTGAGATTTTCTATTTTGACCCTACGGGCTTATGTGCACTGTTATTTTTATGCCTGTTATGTTTATTGATACACTCCTTTTCTTTTTTAAATTTAATTGTCTATTGTAAAGCCATTCAGGGAAAGTTGTTTTCACAAAAATCTATGAATAATCGGACTATTTTAGATCGTGATGAAATATTAAGTTTGGCTGATGAAGACCTATTTATTATGATTAGGAAGTAGCTATTATGCTATATAGCACAGATTTTTAATTTTACGATGTCTCGGATTTGGTTGTAAATATTGTTCGATATTGGTCGCCCAATAATAGAATTTATCGATAAGTAATTTAAAACAAAATATATTTTGACACCGTAGTCAGTTTGTTTGTCACTTTGCAGTAGCGATAGCATAGCTACGGTTTCCCTCATAAATGAGTGAAAGATCAAAAATCTAAAGATGACATTACAATGATTTTGCTATCAAGATGGTACTTTGACCCCAGGATTTTGGGATAAATACTATAATATGTAAGGTCTATATAATCTTATATTCAGTTGTGGCAATTAATGATGATATAAACCACCTAAATATGTAATTCAAATGTTTATACTTTTGTAAAGTGTTGTATATTATGTATTATTCAAGCCGAAACCTACTTCACCTCAGAAAGAGAGATAGGCCTTTGTTAGATAAATATTAAAACACACATAATAGAAAATATAACAGATTAGAAGGAATTCATGGGTTGAGGTATGACTGCACCAATGGTTCTCTCCGATTTGCTCAAGAAGACGTGTTTGTGGCCGTTGCCAGGAATGCCGCAGGTCATTTTCTTGACGCTGTATCTTCCAACTCCCGGCCACACAATGACGCGTTCGTATCCGGGGGCTTTATCGTAAGAACTATTGAAGCCGCGTTTATTTTGCACAAACACTTTGGGCTCGTCTACGTTGTAGGTCACAGCGCAGGGATCTTCCGGTTTACGTATACACATAGACAATTCTGCAATTGCATTTCTGCCACGATATGGTACATTTCTGTTCGTTTTATTCATTACACCAAAGTGTGACTTTTTATATTTTTCTAAACTCCCTTTCAGAGCAATAGGCCACGTAGCTGCAGCGCATTTCAGAGACATATTAAAATGATTTTTTATAGTACTACCATCGCGTTTACCAGTAAAAAGGTCGTATGGACCCCTCAATGATACGAGCTTTTTAGACTTTTGCTCGATACAATTTCGGTCGATGATTCTATATCGGTCTGGAGCTAGCGACCACGCTGGACTTGTATCTTTGAATCTGCACGGTTCTTCTCTCTCGAACGTCTGTCTTTTTGAATGGGGACCGTGTGGTTGCTTGAAAGGGACAGCTTTATAATAAGTTCCGGGGCCAGGTATTGAATTTTTCGAAGGTTTTGCTCGAGGTGTTCTACCGAACCCTACGTTGTTGCATGCGGGTTGGTATCTTGACAGTTCTGTTACCGAGTGCCATGCCGGACCTAAAACGGAATCGCGCCATCTGCGTTCTTGTAGGATATTTTGATTTCTGTAGCCTAAGTTTTTTGCCCATTCTTCTAGTTCTTTTTTATATCTCCACGCGTCGTCACGTTTCCTGTTTTTATTTATTTCGAATATTTTGTGTAATGGTTGTGGGTGATAAAGGCAAGGATCGCAACCTATAGGCCTTTTAGCATAAAGTCCACTGGGGTCTAAATCAGGATGCGTACTAACTTTACCAAACCGCTTGGCACTCGAATTGAAGGGAGCTTTAATTTTCGATGTGACCATTTCGGATATGTTTTGAATTTTATAACGTTTCACAGCGCAATTAAATAACCTGAAAAAATATTAATTCGGCTTGACATTTACTGAAGCATGTCAAGCGTGTCACTGACGGTAGATATCAAAGAGAATATAACGTAGGCCATGATGACATAACATAGACTCACGTAGGCGTATTTTTGTCACTTATATAATTTATCAAATTATCATAATTTATTTAATTTAAGTTACCTAAGTCTATTTGCTTGCGAAAAAAAAATCACTCGGGGTACCTTGTTTGTTTAGTTTGACGATTACTACAAACATCGATTTCCATGCTAAAATACCCACAAGCCCCAATTTTCAGTGCTATACTTGCAGCTACCATTTCCGGGATAAAACGTACCCATTTGCAAACTTTTTCCAAACGGGTAGGTACGCTAGTTAAGTAAAAAAAACGGACAAACTTCTCTAGTACCCAAGTTTAAGACCACAATTTCAGCTGTATAAATATTGCTCGAAGCAAAGCTAAATTTACCTCTGAAAACATAAAAAAAGATTTGCTCTTAACTTGATTCTACTCTTCATTGACCCTCCGCGCTTTTGCCAGTATTCGAGCGAGAACTATTGATTTTTCCGGGATAAAAAGTCCTACCCCATATGTGCCCATGTGCTCCTTCAGATCTTTAACTTCCACTTTACGTACGCTTCGAGATTTTGAAGGTAGTCGTGATATGCCAAGGCTGTAAACATAATAGTTTAATAAGCGATACTTAGGCAATTAATATTAATAAAGTTAGCTTATTTATCATAAGATATTTCCAAAGTAGCCCGTAGAAATTGCTAAATTGAGTCTTAAGCAATTTCTAAATTGTTTTCAAAGTATTGTGACGTCCACTTTCGATGAGTTGCTAACTTAGTTTGCGTTATAGAGCGTTATTGTGCTGCGGCGCAGTTCGTTCGAGCATAGGTATTTTCCGTCCGTTGTTTCTGCGTTATGGGACAGCGTTTCCTCTGAATTAGGGAAAAGTATTATGAAAGGGAACCAACTCGGCAGTTCTCTGCATTAGTAAATACCGCGCCTTAGGCAGAGTACTTCGAAAATCGATGGGGGGAGGGGTTATGGTCGCGCTTGCGTCGGGCGTGCGTTCGCCGCGTGTTGGCGCCAGGCCGCCGCAGCCGTCGCACGCTCGCGACCTGTGGAACGCACAACTCGACTTGTTGCGAACGCCACCTGTTAACATATGGGGCTATCGTGAACCTCAGGTAAGTTTACGACACACTTTCTTCGTTAGTGCCTGCAGCGAAATATGCCAATTTTTTTTCAGTGTAAAAAAAAAGTTCATAAATCATTCAAAAGTACTCCGAACTTTTAAAAAGTGCGGTTTTCGCATTGCTTTGAATATTTTTTGCGTAATATATTTTTTGGGGACGCTACCCTATCGTGTGAGTTTAGAAAGTGCGGAGAAATAATTTTTGGTATGTATTATTTTTACATAATGCGAAGAATATTTTTTTGTCAAGTTATCTATAATATTTTTTAATTTAATAAGGTTTATTATAATTTATTTGAGTAATCAGAACTTTTATCGAGTATTTTTATGATTTTCATAATACTCGACCAGAATGAGTTTACTTAAAATTTGCGGCATTTTCGTTGCTTCCGCGATAGTTTACCGGTGAGATAAATTTTGTTGATCCGGCGTTTTTCTCTGTACAAATATTACCTTACGAAAAAAATAGATCGATTTTTTAAACAAAATTAGCAAGCTAAATAGCCAAAACAAAGATATTAATAATAACCGAGTTTTATTGTACTTTCGCCTAATAAAGACGAGATCGTATTTTTATAATTTAAGATACATTAGCGCTCTGAAGTAAAATTATTCGCAGCTTAAATCTTGATAATTATTATTTATTACTTAATTATGACGGACATTACTAATGATAAAATATCGATATGGTTATACAAAATTTTAAAGCGATTTAATTCTCGCGTCTGAAGTGCAGATCTCAGATATTTTTGGTAGTTTTGTCAATTTAACATAGTAGTATGTGCAGGTGTAAATAAAAATGAGTTATAATGTAATTTCTTAATTTTAAATCAAATAGTTTGACCAAAAAGTATAAGACTATTACTATTAAAATTGTGTAGTAAATAGATTAGACCCATATTTTCTCGAAAACAAATCGATGAATTAAGGTGCGTAAATAATTTACTTGCTTTTAGAAAATAACAGCGTTGGTTGTGCTTTCCATCGCGTTACATTTTATGAAGTTCTTTTTGCCGTAGCGTAATGTTTTTCGAGCTTATGTAGGTACCTATTATGTTTCCTTTGTTTTCTTTTCGCAGACTTAGTAATCTATGGTTTGACGGATTAAACATGATTTGTTTTAATGGTGGGGGTGACTTTGGGTATCTAATTTTAATATGGCGTCTACTAAAAAACCTAGGATCGTATCTAATTAAATTAATATTTACAATGCTTTTTATTAAACTGAAATCGGCTGATTAAATATTTCTAAATGGGTTTTATAATTATTTACTTATTGTACTTGTTAGTAGTTTGATAACATTGCGGATAACTTTTCACTTAGACAGGCTCAGAGGGGACGTTCCTTAATCCTTTTATTTTAGATAAGTTAGTAAGTTAAGTGTTTTCTTGCGGATTTATTAAATAAATCAACCTGACTGAACATTACCGGGCTTATGCAGGATTTAGAATATCGATAGCACTATAACTTTGGCCACGCTGGAAAATCGAGGAACACTGCACCGTACGTAATGTAAGTTGTGTCAGCTGCTCTATATTCAAAATTCCAAATCATTTGTTTCAGTTATTTCAAAAATAGTTATTGCAGCTAAAAGAATATATGATTATTTTGTTTTACAATTTTTACAGCGCTTAATTTATGGCTCTAAAATAAAAGACCCAGCTAAATAGGGTGGAGCTAAGGGGGTGCACTTGCACCCTACTAATATGGTTAAAAACCATTATACCCTTTCCTATGAACTTCATGACCAAGCCATTTAGTTTCGCGTCTCCTATCGTTGACCGACTGATTTCATATTAATATAAGCATTCATGCTAAGTTTTATATCACCTATGAACATTATTATAAATGAATGTTATCAGTTAGGTACTTAGCTTAAATAGTAGCTATTTAATATTTGAATGTAGATGCACCTCCCTGGATATAGTCCTGCCGGCGCCCATGGCCAGCTCAGTTTTGGTGGATACAAAGATCTAAGACAATTCTCAGTGATGAAAAAAAAATAAATTATCATCACACGTTGAACACCTATCGTATAACTTTACCTCGAGTAGTGTGCTAGTAACACTTGGTTTTTATAAAGTATAGCTGTTCCCCGCGGTTTCATCCACGTTCCCGGAGGATCTTACATTTTCCTGGGATAAAAAGGAGGCTATGTGCTATTCCAGACTATAATATCTATATAATATATTAACTGTTTACGCAGCGCACGAAGCGGAAGCTCTCGAAAGAAAAAAAAAGTCCCCCCGATTTTGAAAGATTCTTCATTGCTCCGCTCCTACTGGTCTTAGCGTGATGGTATATAGCATACTCGGACCGGCGGTTCCGAGATTAGCGCGTTCAAACAAACAAATTCTTCTTACTTCAAACAAGCCTTCAAAGGCTTATTACTTATACAAGTGGATAAAAAGGTATCACAAAATTCTTTCTTAAATTGTGTGTACTTATAACTAATTAAATTCGAAATTTGTTGAGTTGTTTGTGTTTTTGAAGAAATATTGAAGCGGTATAAAAAAAAGTATTTAACACTTTGATTTCTTTGACAAACGTTGCATTCATTTTAAAAAAAAATCTTACAATTAGTTAAAAATCTTGTCGTGAGCTTAATAGTAATAGTTTTATACAAATTGATAAAATAAAATCTAAGGCATTAAATTGTCTATGATTCAAAGTTGTAGAAGTTTTTGCCCACATCGTTAAAACTTTATCTTTTTCATATAACTTGTTCTAGTTGTATACTTTGAGAATCGCTTGCACCCCTATCTATTATTTATTATGAGAAATTACAGTTTGGGCCTGTTTCCAGTTCCGCGGATAAGAATTCCAAAACATTTTGTCCTGGTGAGCGCCTCATGCGTAATGAATCTAAAAGGCCTTCTACTGGGTCGGTTGATGTTAAAATGGACAGTGTAGAAATCGGTTGACCGACCAATATTCGGCCCCGACCGTCTGGAACGCTGTCGACCGACGCGAGCGCTTGTCAGTCGTCGCGGGCGCACGTCAACGTGCGTTGCAATGGATTCGCATGACAAAAGCCGCGAACGAGAGGTTCTGGCCAAATTCATATTTTTATACAGTGAATTACTATGTCTTCAGAATCAAGAATCCCTAAAATATGGAGATGGATCTTCGTTATTCGTTCTTTCAACTTAGCCACAGGTTCATCACTTTCTTTTTTTTTCTTCATCACTCAAACATAAAAAAGTTAATGCTAAAGCGATCTTTTGTCTTCGAAAGACAAGGAGCTTAGATACGCTATCTTTACACTTTGAATGTCGGAGAGAACTGACGAGTTGAGTCAGCTACCCGACCGTGTAGAATTTTATTTTTTTTGTAGCTTTTATTCTTAGCTAGTTCCTACCCTGAGAAGAGAATATCTGCACATGCATTATTAACACGGAATTGAGAATAAGCTTGAAGGATTCCACGCGGTTATATTCTCTTGCTCTGTGATAAATATCACTCCGATGAATAACGACTTTACTCATAAAATTCTATTTAAATAAAACACTGTCGGTTTATGTCTATATTTACCGACCACCTCTACTTTAATTGTCAAATATGTGACGTCTTTAAAATGAAAATAATATCAGAGAGATTGTGTATGAAAGTGCCAGTTTTAGAAAGTATGAAAAGAAAAACATTTTATAGTGATTATATTTTAAAATCTATAAAACACAAAAATTCGAAATTTATATGAAGGTAAACCAAAATCTTACAAAATATTACTAACTCGATCTATCTAGATAGTCCATTGTTAATCGTTTTTAATTGGTCTTTTTACCCACGACGTGGTTTGTGCAAAGTAATGTTCCCACCTATCTTCTAAACTAATGATCCGATTTTGATGCGGTTTTCAATAACGGGTTTGTGTTTGATGAGTTCATGTTCTTAGACAGGTGTCATGGCTGTAACTCACTAGGGGGCGCCACAATATTAGTGCAAAACAATGTTGTAATATAATCAAAACGAAATGTCCGATTACAATTCTGTTTTCAGCAATGTGTACGTGGTATCTTAATGCATGTTCCCAAATAATAAAAATTACGTCTGTAACTTACTAGAGGGCGCTACAATATTAGTGCAAAATAATATTAAAGCGAATTGTCCGATTTCAATGCGGTTTTCAGCAATGGGTTCGTAGATGATTGGTGCATGGTCTAAGATAAGTCTTATGATATTAACTCACTAGGGGGCGCTGCTATATTAGTGCAAAACAATGTTGCAATATAATCAAAACGAAATGTCCGATTACAATTCTGATTTTCAGCAGTGTGTACGTGGTAGCTTAATACATGTTTCCAAATAATAAAAAATACGTCTGTAACTCACTAGAGGGCGCTACAATATTAGTGCACTAAAAAGTCAGAAATAAAATTAAGCAAAATTAAAAATTTTGAAAAAAGCCCACGACGGTAAAAATCTCATCTAAAAAGAATAAAATAACTCTAAACCCCCGACTTAACTCAATTATTATGTACCGAAATATTATAATAGACGTAAAATTACTTGACAAAAAGATTTGATATCTCGAGAAATCGTAATAGATATAAGTACCTAAACAATGAATATCGATGTTTACAGTTTTTTCCTAACGTGCCTGTTTCTCGAAGATATAATTTTACCATAATACATAACCGAGGAATATCTGTCGGGGGCTGCCATTAACAGCTAAAGTTTTTCTAGTGACGTGAATACAATTATTGAAGAATTGTTGATGTTTAACGACGACATAAAATAGACTTATGCGTATGATTAAATTTTTATTGAAATTTCATATAGGAAAGGCTGTCCCCGACGGATATTCCTCGGTTATGTATTATGGTAAAATTATTATCGCTACATTTAAGTATATCTTCGAGAAACAGACACGTTAGGAAAAAAACTGTAAACATCGATATTCATTGTTTAGGTACTTAAGTATATCTATTACCGATTTCTCGAGATATCAAATCTTTTTTGTCAATTACATAATAATTGGGTTAAGTCGGGGGTTTTGAGTTATTTTATTCTTTTTCGATGAGATTTTTACCGACGAGGGTGTTTTTCAAAATTTTTAATTTTGCTTAACTATTTGTCCATTATCTAAAATATTTAACAAATCAAATGGAAATACTGCTGTTTTAATTTAATTACTTTTGAAATATAAAACTGAAAAACATGTGACGTCACATCAGGGGGAGGAGGTTTCACAAGTATGACAAGGACGGTATTAAAAAAAACATAAAATTTTGTGTCATAATTGCTGGGTGGCCCCTAATCAGTTTCATTTTAATCATATTTAAATAAAATTTGTAAAAATCCTAGAAATATGTAATACAGGTATATAAAAAAACGGGAAATCGGGAGCTACCGTGTGCTACGCAAGAACCGGACTTTATAAAAATAAACTAGTTTTTGAACAAATACAATCCATTTATAAACTCATAAGTGTGAAATCAAAATAAAACAAGGCAATTCTATGAAAATTATATATTTCTATGAAACAGTTATTTCATTCAATAATAATACTTTTATAACGAAACTAGCTGACCCGGCGGAACGTTGTTGTGCCATATTTACTTTATTATAAACAAACAATACATGAAAATTTATCGTACTACAATTATTATATTCGAATATTGAATTAAAACTGGTATGATTAATAAAAAAAAAAAACAAAAGCATAGTATTTATGAATCTAATACTTTCAGATACTCAACAATTGAACGTTTAATATGGGGCGTGATTGCTCTGAACTAACTGTGATGAACACAAACTTCTCAAAAACTAAGTGTACAAATGTTCATAAATATTCTGATTGAATCGACTGTGAAATGTGCACTAAGTAAAGATAAATTTTAATTATTTTATCAATATAATTCCGACCCATGCCTTTGTTGTAAACGATATTTTCAAACGACTGACATTTATAATATTATATTAATATAATATTTACGATAACAAACACAACTAAAAGAGAATTAGCGAAATCGATCCAGCCGTCCATGGGTGATGGCGTAACCAAGGGATAGAATAAATAGGGATTCATTTTTATATATGTATATAGATAATCGCTTTATATATTTGTTAAAATGCTCGAATAATACCATTTTATTTATAGATTGTTTTTCTCCAATCAGCCCTCTTACTGTTCTATATAGTTCTGTTACTGCAGTTGTGGGCCTTTGTCGTTTTTTAGTTGCTGGTGCCTGTGAAGACATATAATAACAGTTTAAAAGATTAATAGTATCTAATAAGAAATATAAAGATGCCAATGTCAAACTAAAAGCTAGTAATAAATTAAAAGAGTCGGCTCCCTCAAAACATTGTGTGCTTCGGAATGTTACCTCAAAATAAAAATACTTTGCCAAAAAATTAAAACAATAATAATTGCTTTAATAAATGCCAAATATTTGCATAACAATACAGCGTAACACATATTATCAAAGTATGCTACCTTCTTAAACAAATCTTAATAACTTACATTTAGTGCAAGTAAATTATAATTACAATTCCATTTATAGATAATTTTTTACTTTTTAAAATATTTTAATTATAAAAAAGTTTCAAACTTTAAAAATATAAAAAAATGTTCCCCACCGGCATTGGGAACAGATTCTGAGTTACGTGGCTCCAAAGAGAGGAACTTCCCCACTATGCGTGCCATCTCCAGGAGTAGGTACTCCCTTATTATTAGATATATTATGAATCTTGATGATAGATGCCTTATTGTTAAATTAAAGTCAGACTATTCATAAGTGCTTGTAAAGGCCTATTTGAATACAAATATTTCCATTTCATTATTATTATTATTTTAGGCTCAAATTTTTCGATGCAGTCGTAGAACGCCGTTTGGTTTCTTAAAACTTTCAAATGTGGGCAGCCATCCACGACAGCCATATAAATAGTAAAATTAAATTATGGTAGGATTTACGAAAGTGGGAGAAAAAAGCATCGTCTCTTTGATGCACCCTCTCCCCTACCTATATTATTTAAATAGGTCTTGACAAACACTTATAAGTTATCAAGTAGATTAATACCGGTTCAGAAGGTTGCTTTTGGTCGGAAAAGCTTGCAATAAACTCAGTAATTATATATAAAACACAAAAAAACGTGTGTGTATACTTATGTACGCACATAAGAAGTTATACTTCTTTAACGGAAAAGTTTAGCCCTATGATAAGGCAGTAGAGCATTCAGGCATGAAAATTAGTTGTTATGTAAGCTTTTATAGAGCTTAGTTACAAGATATGAACCCTGATTTTGAAGGTAATTCGTAAAAAATGCGTTTTATTCAGTAGCGCGACACAACATCGCGCAAATCGTAACAGGCAGTGAGGAATTGTTATTATTGTCAATAATAAAATAACCTCAAAACGTCTCCTCAAAAAGTGGTGATAGCTGTCTCTCCGGTTCCCGTGAAAAGTCATTACTATATTCAAAATAACTAGTTTCTCAAATATTCATAAATCTACAACACGTGTTTTATATCAGTGGAGAAATCAAAAATATTTTATTGTTTTTAATATTGTAAATAGATTCGCTCCAAATTATTGGTGACAAAAACTGCACGAAAAGCCTTGAAATTGATTTTTGTAGTATCCAAACTCTTTGCACCTGTAGCAACGAATAACAATTCTTGACGTTTGAGTTTACTGTTGACAATAATAACACTAATTACTAATTGACCGTTGCGATTTGTGGTATGTTCCGGAAAGACAGTTATCAGCTAACTTCTATGTCGCTTTCTGGCTGACGGGGTCCGCGCGGATCGTAAAAACATTAAATTTGATAAACACGAAATGCGACCGAAAAATTCGTAGCATCTGCTAGATGGCGAAAAATGTTCACGTTTACACACCTACCGACAAACATCGAAATATTGTTATCCGCTAGCATTATGGTAAAAAAGTTAAAATAGAAACAAAATTTCCTTTTTTCAACAAATATCAAAAACAATTTTTTTTCGCGTAGTAGCACACGACGGTGATCCGCTAGTATAATATTAAACAGAACGTTTGTTTGTATCCTAGGCTTAATATACCATTTATCCGATGACGATGAAACTTTACTGAGATATTCTACGTACGCCTTTTTTTTTCTTTTTTTTATGTTTTGGTAGACAAACGAGCCGACGTATCGCCTGATGGTAAGCGATTACCGCCGCCCATGGACGGGTGCAACACCAGAGGAGCCACAAGTGCGTTGCCGGCCTTTTAAAAAGGAGTGAGAGACTTTTAGTGCAGAGTTCGTCCGGGGAAGTACTACCACCTTATCCATTTCCGCCGTGAAGCAGCAGTGCAATTGTATTACTGTGTTTCGGTTAGAAAGGTAAGGGGGCCGGTAAAATTATAGGCATGAGACTTAACAACTTCACGTCTCAGGGTCGACAACGCATTGGCGATGCCCCTAGTGTTACAAATGTCCATAGGCGGCGGTGACCACTTACCATCAGGTGGACCGTCCGCTTGTTTGTCGGCCCACGTGGTATAAAAAAACAAAAAAAAAAAGAAACGCACAGTTGTGCACTGCCAACCATCTAAATGATGGGGATGGAAATGCTGTCGTGTAGGACAGTGGCGAAAAGAAGAGAAAGTTCCTGGCACAAAAAAGAAAGAAGCGTAGCAAAGCATGCCGGGAACAATTAGTTACTAATAAATACATACTGCAGACCAGCCCCCACACGCAGCATCTTTTACTTTGTCATATGTATTTTTTCTTCCAGTGCTTTAGTTAATTAGCGTTTTATTAAATTCCTTTAGCATTCAACTCACAGCGTTCTAAATTAAAATTCAAGTCTTAATATGGTTTAATAAAGTTTGTTCAGCGAGCGATAGTACTCTGGAATAATAAGATTTTCTCAAAAGGATTTTACACGCACAGTGCATTGTGACATGAAAACACGGGAAGCGTGTTGTTCGTTAATATTTACATTTTGTTACGTTATGTTTGTTAACGTAAAGTATATAACATTTTTATATTTATAAAAAAATATTGTACTACAGAACATATTTAAAAAGTTCAATGTGAAGTTCAAACAAATATTTCTTGGCATTACTTTCTCAGAATAAGTTAAAATACACGTGAGCTTGTTAGGTATATTCAATTTGAATGTGTCTAAACAAAGCCATTAAATGTCTGACATTGCATACGATAATCGTCCTAACGAATTAAAGGGAGTAAATAAGTATCATTAGACGTGGTAGATTGGAGAGCTCCTTGTGTTAATTAATACTCCGGCAAGCGTTGCGTGTGCACTGCATTGATGGTGGTGAAGCACTATTGTGATATTAGATTTCGCTTTAATTATAAGCACGGTATTGGGAGGCACGCAGTGTTCACTAACAGATTATCTCGGATCCCAATTATGCATCACTGTGCAGATTACCGTGCGAGTACGGGCCTTCGCGTTATCATGCCACACCCAATGGATCAGTTCCGAAAATTGATACATGCAAACAGCCTTAATTATTCGCATCAGAACGTATTGCAGCTTCGACGTTAAAAGCTATTTATTTGGTAGATGATCCACAAAATTGGGTACCTGATATAATATTATGACCGTCCACGGGATTTAAATACGGGGAAATTATGTGTTACAGTAGTAAGGACCTCTTTCCACCTCTCCGGGGATAATGGGGCGTGAATATGTTAATTAGTTGTTAACCGGCGAAAAAACGAAGGAGGTTCTCAAGTCTATCCGTTTTTATTTCTTTTTATGTATTGCGGATGACTTTTTACAGATAAGTGCGATTTTGATGAGTCTTTTTTTAAATGAGTTTTATTTATTTTTTTATTTTATTTTTTTTATCAGAATAGCAAAACTAAAAAGGAGCACAAATATACATCTTTAAGATTTACCCAGAGATAATGAGATATATGGTTTTGTGAAGGTTTGACTTCTACCGCGTGAGAAATGCACATAATGAATCTTTTTTTCCTATTATTTTGGGTGTGACGCAATGTTGTGATCTATATCGTATTTCTCAAGGTCGATTTCTCTGGTCACATCACAACGGAATTTTTGTCATGATTTTTCACGCAAATATTACTTATATTACTTACCATTTGATGACAAATCTACCTTTTTACTTATTCCATCAATAATGAAACATAAGTGTTTGAAAATGCAAATTAGTTTGAAATAGAAATAATTATAGGTTATATAATTATACTGCGCAGGGTGGCGGGATTGTTCGGTACCATTAAGGTAGTGATAGGTTTCATGTAATATACTATACAGGTGTTACAAAAATACCCCAAAAAAATAAAAAATCAGATCTTTATGAATGAAAAATAGAAAAACTATTAAAGTAAACAATTATTAGGTAAAATAGGTATAGGTCGTGACAGCTTACTAGGGTATTTTGTAACACGTTGTATATACCTAATACTAGCTGTCCCGAGAGACAAAACAGATTAGATTGCAGCGCCACCTACCGGGTTCAATTTTGAATCTAAAACATTCTCGAATCCACTGGAACACACACAAAAAAAGTTATTAAAAATCATTCCAGGCGTTTAGAAGGAGTTCACATACTACACGGAAAGAAAAATTATAAATGTTAACATAATATATATTATTGTATAATATGAGATTTTGGTGAAGGAGCGAAAAACTAAAATTCAAAAACATATATTTAATTTCGTCTAAATTTTATTTTTTTTAACAATGCTCGAGGTTATGTGCTGGGCTAAGAAAATTTTACTATAGACAAGTAGTCGACGCAAAGCATTGTTAGTTCAACTTGACCGTCAACGATGTCTGGCCTCACATGTCTGCACGTTCGGGTCTCATACGTACTCCCTCTCTCCCCCTACCATCAAGCGCCTCCCACGCCGTCACCGCTTAATACAATCGAATAATATTGCTTCTGACTTAGTAAAAGAATATCATCATGACTATTTTATTTGCACAATGCAAATGTGAAATAAAAATACATTTAAGGTAAAAAAAAAATTATTGGATTTTTCTCCGGAAATTCCCTTCCACATACACAACATTCGCACTCTATTTTCGTTAAGATATTACCATAATTCAAAATCAATGTAACATTAAAGTATAAAATTTTGAATTGATCTGTTTTACATATTTTTTTTATATTATTAGTACCGATCCCGTATAATCACAATCTGTGCGGTTATCAACTGTCTGGACAGTTTCCAATTATTTGGGGTCTGTGCAATGGAATGTACCTCGCCGCTACCCTAGGGCTACGCCGTATTGTCTCGACTAAATAATTAACCGCTCTGATATCAATACAAGCCGCCGGCACGCCAGACAGCTATTTTAGACAAGTCTGACTGACACTTCCACAGAGTCGCAAATCTATTACATGGAAGGCATCTTGAATAAGAAGGTATTGTTACAGCTCGCCACTTTACGTTATTTTTCAGCTGGACACTTATCGCAGTCATTATTTATTAAAGTTTGAAGCTCAACTTTGATTAAAATATATATTTTTGAAATTATTTTTTAAAATAAAATATAATATATTTTATTCAGATAGGCCTTTAAGTACAGCATTATTAGTTTAGTTAGACAAGTTATCTAAATCAAAACTTATTTATTAGAATTTAATTCTCAACTTATAAATGAAAATATTTTTTATTCAAATAGCCCTTTACATACACTTATGAGTAGTCATAACTACATACCAAAAAGATAATCTCCTATCTGGCTGTGCCGACCACCTGCTTAGTGAAATGAAAAAAAAAATACCTACAATAAAATCTATAATACTATAAAAAAAAACTAAAGTAGGTGCCTCTAAAACCATTAATTTCAGAAATTATTTCAGCCGTTTTCTTTTATTTTTTTAAACAGTGTCATTACCGGGCGTCACAATAAATCTTTTTGTACTACAATCCTTTGTTCGGAACAATCTACCGTCGTCCATTCTACCTACCTACTTTCTCGTTTGATACATTATGTATAGTATGTTGGGGCGAGGTAAGGATTAATATATGCTTTGAATCTATGCATGTGAAGCTGGGCGGTAGAAATGTACTTTATATTGGCGGAATAGGGGTATCTGAGGGATGTTACAAAGGTGGGGACATGTCGCATCGTCCAGTGATACTTCATTAGCCATTCTAATGCAAATATAAGCTAGCAGGGTCCATTTCTGCTTCGTAACTTTACGTTCAGGCTCTATAGAATGACCACGTATTATTTAAATATTCTCTAGGTTTCACATATTACATACACATCTATATAAGAGTATATAAAAATGAATCCCAATTTCCCTTGGTCACGGCATCACGCATGGACGGCTGGACCGATTTCGCTAATTCTTTTTTCGTTATGTTTGATATAATCAGGAGAAGGTTCTTATGAACGAAAAAAATAAGAATGTTGCAGGGATAATTAGAAAATTTTTAGAAAACATAACGACCATATTCACTTTTCTAATGTAATATATATATGGCGTTTGACTTAACTGTCAGCCGTTTGACAGTTGCAAGATTGACTGAATGCGCGCTGCAAATATCGTTTAAAAGAGAGGCATGAGTCGTAATTATATTGATAAAATAATAAATTTATAATTTCTATATAATGAAGTGAACATTTCCGGGTGGTACACTTATCCCTACCAAGCTATCCCTACTAGTAGGGATAAATGCACTTTTTGTTGATTTATATCTACCGGTAGGGATAGGTGCACTGCCCGTTACCGACTGGTACACATATCCTTACCGAGCTATCCCTACTGGTAGGTAAAAAAAGGATCAATAATACTATATTAGTTATTTTTTAACAAACACAAATAAATAAATAAAAAAACCAAATAAATAAACAACTAAACTTATTATTAAACAATAAATTATGTATATCTTTATCTATAAAATGCTTTTTGTTACTAATAAATGTATATTTGTCTCAGGTGCCTGTAAACGTGCATTTATCAGTGCCATTAGGGATATGTGTACCACTCAGTAATGGGCAGTGCACCTATCCCTACAGAACAAACAGTTTATGCACCCAAATGTTTGTCCTGTGATAAAATCAAATCCACGAACTGCGGCGTCAACTTATAATAAATAATAATATAAAAAAAAATATTTTCGAAACCATTTATTCGGTTTAGGCTCACGGAGGGCACTAATGAAGGTCAAATTTAAAGTTACTGAAACTATCACAATATATGTATTTATTAAGCAATTTTATTCAGGATTGTATAGAGATAGTCTTAATTTTATATAATATTTACATATATTACTTTAGTTACCACATTAATTTATATATCCATTATTCAGACTGGTTAATATAGTGATTTAACGAAGTACTACATCGAACCACAACACGCCGGGAGAATTTCCACCCACACGCTGTCGACATCCCGCTTCCGACAACTTTTCGCTCGAACTGCAAAGGAGTGGAACTCTCTTCCGGAGTCAGTGTTTCTCGTCACCTCTATAACCTGGATATATTCAAGGCGAGAGTGAAATGGCATTTTCTGGGTAAGCGTGACTTGTCATAACTCCTGGGGTCAGTCAAAGGCCAAACGCAAGCCCATTATGGTAAAAAAAGGAAGTTTTTTGCCCATTCGATTTGTACTTACGGCAATAATTAACGACACTTGTCTTATATTTATTTATATAGTCTACTAACTGCGCCCTGCGGTTTTGTCCGCTTTCAATCCTGGTTATAAACCTTCCTCTTGAATTACTCTATCTATTGCTTAATAATCTACTGTATTAAAATCCGATGCATAGTTTACGATTCTATAAAGGACATACACACAAACATTCATTATTATATATATAGATTACTAGCTGTACCCTGCCACGCTTCGCTGTGGCACATTGTGATTGAATGGTTGAGAAATGAGAAATAAAACAAAGACGGTCGCCGATATGTGACTGATGCAAAAAATAGATAAAAACAATCCTTGATGCGGATTATATATCATGCTAAATTTCAGCTCGATCGGTGCAGAACTTTTTGAGATTTTGAAGCGTTCACAAACCAATATAACATTTTTATATATGTAGATTATCTGTTAGAATTATTATTTGTACAGATTCATTTGTTTTGGGGACCCGTCACTCTTTCTTGAAGCTATAAAATGCGCCATTAGCCCCGGCGTGTCCTTAAGAAGTAACTATAAAGGGCTCACTATTGCTCCTTTTTCTTAATGACTCCTCTTATATTTTCTATAAAATTTAATTAAAGACTTTCAATTATACAGCAGTTTGTTAAAAAAGGCATAAATAAAAATTGAAAACTTAGAAAAGCTCATTTTGTTTATGACCTCATAAATAAAAACTACCGCAATTTATCCTATTAGTGACTCTGAAGCAACATTTTTGCAGGTTTTGTATATCGTAACTAATTATAAATGAGAAAGTGAGTTTGTTTGTGTTTTACGCTTTAAACAGCCGACTGAGCTGATCTTGCTGAAATTTAGCACACACATACCTTGTGTGTACCTATGGCTTGGAAAGTATACTTTGTATTACAGGAATGGCGGGTGACAGTTCTGTAAAATGCATAGTTCGTGTAAAGACGCATATTGAATATTGTGATTAAAGGTCAATTGCAATCCTTTCATAAATGAAAATAAAAAAATAGCCTGCTCCTTTAAATAGCTGTTATTATTAATTAAGCTATAAATTAACAATTTAAGATGGAGATTTTAATCGCACATCAAATTCTTAATAAAGTTTCTTTAGTGAGCTAGTTTTTTAATCTTTTCTAAACTTATTTTGCAATGGAATATATCTTGTGCGGGATTAATTATCGTTGTCTATTGATTTCACCGGTCTGGCGGGTGTCTACTATATTTAACAGCGATGATTACCAATAATTTCGCAAGCAGTTACCGCATAATAGCTTTCATAGTTAGCTATTTATTCAACCCTTTCGACATAGGTGTATAATTTTCTTCAGTAAGCTCATACATGGAAATAGTAAAACAAGTATTATTTTTTTGTAATAAAACTAAATGTTGGGGGTATTCCAGACTCGAGATTCCATTCTAAATTATAAATTAGCTTCAAAACGAGAGCGGCGAAGTGATACGAAAAAATGTACAGAATTTATGTGCACGGTTCGTACAGAAATTAAGAGCACTTATTTGTCTGTTACCTTAACTCGTCTCATTACATGCGGTATTTATTTCGCCTCATACCCAACGACCCCAACTCGCTGGGATGTAGCCTTAATTTGATTGTGTTGTACTGAAAACCTTTATTTTGTTTTAATACATCGTTGTAAATTAAGAGCTGAAATATACGGAACGAGAAAAACCAAAGTGTAACACAAGTTGACGTGTCAGCGTGATCAATAGATGAAGTAATAACTAGTTTTTGACACCTGACTTTTAAAGCTTTGTCCTGATTCAATTTTTTTGTTTGTTATTTGATCCTGGATGTCCATTCTATACAATGGGGATGTTCAACTTTACACTCTCGACATTTTTAAAACCTCATGTCAATTTCATTGTAGTGTCACATCGTTGTATTTTACTTTGAGTTAGGGAAATACAATAGCCCTGTAAATGGCGCTTGCATTCCACACCAGGCTTTCGCATTGCCAGAGGCTTATGGAGTACGTCGGATCGATTGAAAATCCATTGTGAGTCTTATTCAATGTAGTTGATCTTTACCTGCATAGTAGTATTCCGTCTCAAAGAGAAGATGAACTTCCTTTGTAGCATGCACAATTGCCTCCGTATCAATTTCGTATCACGGTTAGTGAAGGACTTTGTTTAAGATTGTGTGTTTTTAAACATAATTCTTAACCATAATTTATCATAAAAAAATGAGGTATACATACAACTGTCTCGCGGTTTTACCCACGTTCTCGAAATTTCGAACATAACATAGCTTATGTTATCCAGGAACGTGCTTTCTATCAGTAAAAGAATATTTGAAATCGGATATGTTATTTCGGAGATATCCTCCAAACTTACATAATAATTTACCTCTTTATAATTATATTCAATTGCCATTCCAAGCATGTGTTGCAATGCATCTTATTTTCTCTAGTTACCTTTCCAGGCGGCTGCACAACCAGTCCCCTAAATTTAACACTAAACATACCATAACCGGGTCAAATGACCCATTTTGAACTTTGCATTGAAAATCCACAAATCATCTTATTGCTTTTGCACATTTGACTTCATGACTTTTCTTACTAATTAATATACAGTTATACCATTTATTTCCCTTCCTAACAACCATATTTCATACATTCAAGCAGGAAACATAAAGTCACATTTCACCCGCTATGGTAGAAATAGGTACCTAGTAAGTGTTGGTATGATTAGTGTTAATCGCAATTGATCGGTATAGAAACGCAAAGAAGACTAATGGAAAATGTTACTTATACGAATAGAATCTACATATAAGTGTTTCATGAAACACGTGACTCGAATCAACATCAATAAAACTAGCGCTGATCGATGCGCCACAGTGATTTATTCCCCGTTAGATGTACGGTCATTGTTCTGTACTTTTAATTGACGGCAATTATGATCCAGCGCCGGGCAAGTCACCACAAAGTCAAATCTCGCTTTTATGCAAGCATTTTGATTGATAAATTTGCGGCTATTTACCTATGCACATACAATTAGCAGGTTTAATACCAACGGATTATTGTTCCAAATTAATTTCCAGTCAATAATGATTTTAAATCTACTCGCCTTTGTTACAAATTAGTTAGTGAACTAATATAATTAATGAACATTATTAGTAACGAATATTCATCAGAGCTCGGTTATTGAGGCAGCAACAAGTATTTTATTTTCCTTTTAAAACCCTCGGAGTAATAGACTTAATTTTGATGCGGTAAACAAATAAAAGCAACGAGGCGAGCTTACTTTGTTTATAAAATATATTTTTACCACCTCGTTTCATTAGTGGACTTTTCGAGTTAATTTTAATAGGTGTTGTTTTTTCTGTTCGACGGAGATAAGAGTCAAGTGGCATGTTTGTGTTAAAGTGTAAAACGAAAAGGGTTTACATTGTAGGCGCATTCAGTCTAATTGTGGCGCCACTAACTTACTCCTCTTTAACTTTCAAAACTTTGAAGGAATACTTTGTCGGAGTGGAGTAAAGTTATTAGCGTGCTTGTGTATGTGACTCGAAAGTTTGGTTACACAGTAATTTGTTTACAAACGCAGTTTTATAGTATGTCAAAATAAATTGAGTGCAAGTAGTTATTGTCCTAGTAACATTTATTTAATTCCTGGCTAAAATGGCAAACTCTTTTACATGGTTACTACATGGCTTTTAGTGCAGTAGTGCACTTGTTTTACTGTTATAAAGGTAAGGGGGCCGGTGAAATTACAGGCACATTAAACTTAACAACTTCACGTCTCAGGGTCGACAACGCATTGACGATGCCCCTAGTGTTGCAAATGTCCGCAGGCAGCGGTGACCGCTTACCATCAGGTGGACCGTCTATTTGTTTGTCGGCCCATGTCGTATAAAAAATTTCTATAAACGTGCAACCATCTGTTCTTATCTTTAGTCCCCCGGTGGGGTACGGCGATGACAAGAATCTTTAGAAGGTTGAAAAATATAATAAATCCTTAATCATTCCCTGACCATCAGTCGTTCAATAATATCAGTTTCCTAAAAGGGAAATAATCCCATACGCAGTAAAAAGAACGCATAAATACATTGCATTTTATCTATTTTAAATTTTATAAAGCTGAGACATATTTACGGTGACTCCATGGTATACTTAGGTAGGCGTTACCACATTTCAAAGGCGACCTTTCTTTGCCTGTCAGTAGTTTTCAACGTTGGGCGGGCCAGAGGGATTGTGTCCGTTGCAATTACGTACCGACCCCTTTTCTATGAAAGAAATATGAATTTCAATGCATGTGTTCTTTTTATCGTGACAATACATTGTGGTTTGTTGGACATTTTACATTAATTGTTTTTTCGTACATCCCCCCCCCCCCGGTTAGGAACGTTCACGTCCGAAAAAGGAATATTACAGACGCAAAATCACCTGTTTTCATTAAAATCATATTAAGCTAGGAAGCGGAGACTGGTAAAAAACGCAGTGACTCCATACAGAATAAACATTATTTCGTTCCATTTTTGCTCCTCGTTATTCTATTAGGGGATAGGAATAATCTGTTGTAGTTTTGTTTTTATTGCAACAAAATTAATAACGTTGTTGCGAACTATGAAGTTAAAGTCTCTATCGGTGGAAATTTACTACGGACGAGAGCAAACGCTTCGTTGTACCACTGATTAATTAATTTGTATACCTAGTTAGTTCGCTTTTGTCTTTGTCTGTAGTTTTTGCTGTCTCCTCCCGCCGGGCTAAAAGCCACCTCTATATTGAATTTACGTTGTTGAATATAATCCGTAAATTCTTTTATTTTAACTTATTGAAATAGAAAAGTTAATAAAATATTCAATCTTTCGTGATATTCAATCAATGTCCAATTTAATTCCAATTATTGCCATCGCAATACATTTTTTATTCCTCATATTGATTTTATTTTTAAGGTTAGAACGATTTTATTGAAAACAAAACAGGATAGTAATAAAATAAAATTCAAATTGTAGCTAACCCACTAAATACATAAATATAGAACTAAATGTAAAACCTTGAGCTTTATCATCTCTTAGGCAAATTTACCTGCTACTTATAAACAAGTCGATATGTATAAAAATGTTTCCTATAGATTTCGAAATGGGTGGACCGATTTTGACGAGATTTTCACTGGTAAATATGTTATAAGGAGTAACTTAGGCTACGTTTTATCCCCGGACAATGTAACGTCTCTAAGGAACGTGAGTGAAACCGCGGGGGACAGCTAATTTGAAAAAAAAAAGAAATCTTACGACATCACAAGCCGCAAACTTACAGAAACAGATACTAACATAAAAACAATGTAGACAATGAATTAAAATGCCCAGAAAGTATTTTTTAAACGCGCACTTACTCCTCCAGTTTGTGAACGCACAACAACTATGTGAAAGAGGGTTGCTCTTACCAACTGTAAAAAACACAAGCATTACTGCATTTACCTAGATGGAATCTTAGGTACGGATACCAAATTGAAATTCCCTATGATACGTGTACTATAGTGCTATTTGTGCATATGCGAATGTCGAATCCGTATGTGTGTACATGCAAATGTACTGAGCTCTTCTGTGTAAGAGCTTTATACATATCTACCTCAAATTAAGTATATGTGTTTTATTGCCAAGTGCGATGACTCAGCTTTAATTTAATCTTTTGTGAACACTAATACGTTAATGCGCTTAAATACCTATCCTTTGAAGTCTGCTTTCGGACGGCGTCCTTGTCGTACGATTTCTATATAGATGTTTAATACCGTGTATAATATAAGTCTTAATAACTCGGGGACAGATAGACATCGTGTATTTCCGACTTGCCGTCCGTAATCCAAGCTCTAGAAAGTTGAGACGGTAGTTTCTTCAACACAGAGTACATATCAAATTTACAGTTGAGTTTATTTTTGAGATTGTACTTCATATTTTGTATTAATTAATTAGAGTCGAAATTAGCCTTTTACATTGCTATATCTCAAGCCAATTGAATTAAATAAAGGTAATTGAAATTTTACAGACTACGTTTGGTTCGGCGTGATCGGAATTTGATAGTGCATACTTAGAATTCGCAATGAACCAATGTAGATATATAACTTCAGCCTGTATAATGTAATAGAATATACCTTTATGAGCGAATTTAAGGAGGTTTTGGGTGGCTCGAGTATGGACGTTAAGAACAAAAATATCAGTAGCTGTTTTTCATAATACTCAACAAAATACGTTCGGTTGGTGTAATGCATTCATTGGTCCAAATTTATATAGGTATAAACTAGTTATCGTCCTGTCGAAATAAGTCATTCAAAAATGGACGAATTCGATCGTAGCGCCTCCTACCGGGTCTAATTGTGAATCAAAACCATCCAAGGCGCCATCCAAACGCATACAAATAAAACCATTCAAATCGGTCCAGCCGTTTAGGAGGAGTTCACTGTCAACACACGTACAGAATAATTATATAAATAAAGATAATATAAAGATTTGAACTACCAGTAAATACGGTGTGTGTGGGCTTAATAATATGCATAAATAAGCACCCGACGGCATTATTCAACCATTGAAAATATAAAACATTATTACAAAGATGATTTATTAATCATCTATTATAATTTATATTATAATATATATATTATAATATATTATAATTTATATATAATTTATTAATTATCCTCAACTTATTCACTATTTTCATTTGCACAGATATTTATTTTGGCTGGCACAGCGCTCTCACGAAACAAGCTAATAAAAGCTGAATTTGCAATTTTCATCAGAGGTCCGCGCTTGCGAGCTCTAAGCGGGGCACCGGTATTAAAAACTTAAAAACAAAACAAGCTCGCACTAAATAAATAGCCTTTAGAAGCTTAATCAAGTTTCTTGGCCTTAAAGTTTCCGCTCGGGCAGAGTACATACACTACATTGCATATCGCCTGTGCTTTGCCGTAAAAAAACAAAGTAATTGAAGCCTTTGAGGCGCTGCTAGCGTTTATTGTAACCCTTTCAACTTTATACATCTAAATTGCCAGCTATCGGACGCACAATCAATCAACGTATCAAACGTTGTTTTGAAGTTGACGAGTGAAGCGATTATATTTCATCAGTTTAGTGAAGTCAATGCACTCTATTGTTAAGCCTAAGTCGTCTGTCTCTTCGTCGCCTGTCTAGCCTACCTTTAAAGGATTGTATCTTGAACCTTTGAACCCTAATTAGTAGACGGTTGAAGTTTTGAAAGAAGTCATACCTACGATGTGAGTATGAGTTATTATAGAGGAAACTTCGCCCTCTTTGCTTCGTCCCATTACTTTTCATTATAACTTTCAGCTATTGTTTCTCACTTATTTTATATTAATCACGTTCAATAATCGATTTGGATTCGAAAAATGTGTTTGTGTCATCAAGAGTCGTTGACCTACGAATTGCGATTATAATGGTTTAGACCTACGCCAGACGGGCGGACGGATAAAAACGAACATGCGCTCCATTTTCGGACCCTAAAGTCTCCCCGTACAAAAACATTGTCGCCAAAAAGTCAGTTTACGAAATGACTTCAGTAGTTCCGTATCCATGGAGGAACGACCCAACTATACAAACGAAACGTTTTTCGATTAATTGTTTCTGAACAGTTTTATGTTCGAAATTCTGAATAAAAGTTTCGCATTCAGTAGAGGCTCGTATTTCCAAAAACATAGGTGTTGAGTGTAAACTTCCTGTCCGCCCGACAACCGGCAGAAAGTTGAACGTGGGCCGCGCGCCGTGCCTTGCATTCAATTTTACTGAAAATTCAATAGCTAGTTCGAGTAGTGACGAGCGTTATCTCAATGCTACTGTCAATTGGTGACCTCGTGGCTGCATCAATTATACGATGGCAAACTGTAATATGCACTGAGAGGAAAAATACTTCTTATAAATCATTCGTAATTTTAACAATGCTCAAAATACACATATGGCCTGACCGATTAAATAGGGCTATTAGAAGCTTACTCAGTATTCCTGACCACTGACGATATGAACATTCACTATACTTGTTAGGTTGATCACTCGGAAATGCACTTAGTTGCGATGGTTGCGGTTTGGCCTAAACCACAAAACCAATTCGGAGTATTTCGGAGAAAATAGTTACCTTGACACACTAGCTTTGTCTCCCAAAGTTTTTGTGAGACGAACATTTTACAAGTAATTGAAATTTATATATATAAAAATGAATCCCTATTTCCCTTGGTCACGGCATCACGCATGAACGTTTGTTATTGCCAGGAGATGGTTCTTATGCAAGAAAAACATACGAAAGTTACGTGCAAAATTAGAAAAATTAAGAAAACTTAACGTCCATATTAACTTTTCTAATGAAACCGCTTTTGAAAATATATACTCTTGTAATATAACCTTATGGTGTTTGACATAAATGTCAGTCGTTTGACAATATCGTTTAAAACAGAAGCATGGGTCGGAATTATATTGATAAAATAATGAATTAATCATTACTTAGTGCACATTTTACAGTCGATTCAATCGGAAAATTGTAATGTACAGTGAGTTTTTTAAGAAGTGTTTTTTCATCAAGAATAATAAACAGTATTTTTTTTGTATTTAATTTCTATTAATGATACCAATTAAAATTAAATATTTATTGAAGACAGGACAACGTCTGCCGGGTCCGCTAGTATAATAATAATTATTTAGAAGCGAATGAAACACAAAGTAAAGTCTAGACTACAAATAAAACATATACACCAGATTAATTATTAAAAGCGTAATAACGCAGATTATATATTTATAAATATTAACGTTGCGTTGCGAGTTATTCAGCACGTCAGTTTCCATTTTATTTATTTCGTGTCAAATTCACCGCTGAATATCCGTCGTGCAGCAAACGTTTTGAGATTAGTGAAAATCCCCTTCCATTTATTACATATCTATATGTACCTCTAGGGCGCGTCATCATCATTGATAGGGATAAAGCCGGCTGGGGTGAGCCGCCCATGCACCCCTGCGTCTGGCAGTGCTAACTCCTAAAAATTAGTATTATTTGAACCAGCCGTCTACGTACATTGTGGAGTGTAATGGCGATTGAATTGTTTCAGTTTGGACGTCATCATGATCAAGTTATGTAGTTATTTATTTTTATTTTTCTGTTCGATTAAATCAGCATATTTTTGTCGCTTTTCCGCTTTTTGTCCTTCATTGGTATTTAATTTTCCAGTCGCCCTATTAAAGGTATTTTGGATGGCCTTTTTTAAAAGCTTCGGTTCTCTTTCCTCTTTGATGTTAAGTAGTGAAAACTATAATTTGTTGTTTCATAATTTTTTTTATACCACTATGTAAGCTGTTGTTTTATTTCGTTCATGTTTCAAAGCTTAACATAATGACGCTTAGATGTTTACAATTTTCTGTCTGACTAGTCTGTTTGGTTTGTCGCGGCACACCTACTTGTGCAATCACAATTATGAAGGGAAAGTGGCTAGATACACCTTGACTACGTCGTAGCTAGGACTGGGTGGGATCGAACATATGTTTTCAGTGTTAGTGATAGGTACTTGAAATAGTTGCAAGGTGATATTGGTGCGTTTATAAATGTAACCTATAGTCTAGGGCTGTTAATATTTTTAAAAATATCGGATTTTCGATATATCGATATTTTTAAATATATCAATATCGGAGTTCGATATAACGAAAAAAATATCGATATATCGGCTTTATTAAAAAAAAAATCGTAAGTCAGCTCAAAAATGATTACACAGTTTATTGTCCATTATATTTATTAAACAAATTAAATTATAAATGCATATAAGTCTAAGGTTATAGTTCCAAGTCATTATTTTTTAAATTTTAATAAGACGATTATGTATACTAACATTTTTCAGTAAGAGTTATTAAAAATACTCTTTGTTTTATATGTTTAGCTGTTTGGCAACTACGATTATTAGGCACTAAAAGATTGATTGTAGAAGCAACTCGTCCAGATGCTACAGATGTAGCAGAAGAAATCAAATATTTAACAGCTATTTCCAATAGCACGGTAGTAAAATGCCTACTATCAATCCAAAATTTCAGTGCATTTCAAGACTTTCAAATATTTGGCTGATCTAAATACTGCTTTAATTCAGCAGGTATTGTACCAAAACTCAAACTAATACGTGGATTTTTTAAAAAATAGTTTTTTTTTTCAAATTTTTAATTTATAAAAAAATCAGAAATTGTTCAGTGTCGGCTAAATTATTATTTAATTTTTATTTTAATTATAAAAATAAATAAAATACGATAGATTAAGTTAACGATGATTTTATAAAATATTATTTAAAAAAATATCTACCACCGATATCAACATTTCAATATCGAACTATCGATATATCGTCCAAAAAATATTAGTAATAAATATCGATATTTCGATATATCGATATTTTATCAACAGTCCTACTGTAGTCCGAAATTTATAATGTGTCGGAGAGACAGCGGCATTCTCACCAAATTCATTTACGCTATTGGAGGGATTCTTCTAGACTCTTAATGCTATATTGGTAATGCGGTTAAAGCTTGACTTTCATTTGATCTGCTCAGGTCCTGGAATTGTCAGCCCTTCCTGAAGATATATTCACCACTTTAAAAAAGGCAATATAGTTGCAGCCCCCTTATTCAGCTTATACAAACTTCGCCGGCGACCCGCTTCACGGAGGCATCGGAGAGCTTACCTCTCACGTGATTAGTAGTATTAGCGTAGTGGGCGACAGAGATAGAGCATAGAGGCCGCGACGAAACATTCTCGATTTAGTGTCATAATTTCCTTACAGAATCGAGCCCCTGGTCAACTAACGTGAACACCCAAATAACACATAACTTTTGTGTCAGCCATTGCTGTACCTTTTCACACTACGAGTTTTTAAAAAAATCCATGAATGTTTAATAAAAAGAATGGGCTGCAGTAGTCGTTACTCAAAGGTATTTAGATCTACTATCAATTCTTTGTAATCCCTATTTTTCATACAATTGGCCGCATGAGCTTTCATTTGTTTTGCGTGTATCCATACCGTAAAAAAATTAATAACATCTAGTGACCAAAAAGTAATCAAGACTTTTTTGTGACAAATCTATTGTTGTAGGTTGTTTAAAAAGCAACGATTAGTCTGAAATTAATGATAAGTATCTGTATAAAGCTAATAATGAAAATAATTTACTCTGAATTTGTGTTTTTAAAAATATTTTTGTTGTGACTGTCCCAGGCTATTAATTTATCTAAATTAACTACTACTTCGCAATATAATGCAGTATAAAAACAAAAATTGCAGCCTTTCAAGAATAATAAAAACTAATTTTAAAGGTCATACACGTATAAAGAACTATGTAGTTAATAGAACAACTTACTCACGGCTCTTTGACATGCAACTTTTAAAAACTTGATGGCAGCTTATGAAGCAGTACTCAAACTTTTGGCTCACTTTCTTACAAACAAGTAAATTAGTTTGTTTGCGAGTTTCTCGTGTAATGTAAAGTAGTAAGGATCTGAATTTCTTTGCGAACCTTGCTTGCTAAGACCCTGTTTTGTTTTGTTTACCGAATTACGTATGTTCTCTTTTGTTCACGATGCTATTATTTTTACTAATTGAGTAGTAGAGCTCTTAGTGGAGAGTTCATCCGGGGAAGTACTACAACCTTACCCATTTCCGCCGTGAAGTAGTAGTGCACTCGTATTACGGTGTGAACGGTAAGGAGGCTGGTGAAATTATAGGCACATGAGACTTACTTACTTCTAGTCTCAGGGCCGACAACGCATTGGCGATGCCCCTCGTGTTGCAAATGTCCTTAGGCGGCGGTGTAGACCGCCTGAAGGTTTGTCAAAAGGCAAAAAAAAAAACCTGAAATTATTTGTGAGAAAATCTGCACTAAAAGCATTTTTTACTATTCAGTCTTAAAATTGTAGTGTCTTTGTACCTGTCTGTAGCAACGAGTAACAATTTTTGACGTTGTTAGGTTATTTCTCACACATTGTCAAAATTTCACTCTCACCATTTTTTCATAACGCGCCTAAAGAAGTATAACTTCAAAAAACTTGCCTGTTAGACAATGATATATGGTTTAAGGCCTCATTCATAGTAAACCGATCATTTATAAAAACGGTTGGTTTTCGTAATGTTGTACAAATTTGTTACTGAAAACAATAAATTCCACCCTCGTTGTTTATTCTCATATCTGTACACGAATAGTATACATCAGTTAGATTGAATGTTGCAAGATTCCGGGTTCATAATAGATTGCTGATGCCTCTCGAAGGCAGAGAATGACAGCAGCCGTAAAGTGCACAACTTAAATTATTCTTGAAGTCAATGTAGCCTGCAATAATTGGAGTTCTTTATAAAAATATCCGTACTTTTTTTATGGACTAAAAGCATTTCTCTTTCTTTGCTTTGGTTGATTTCGTTAGCCATTCTGCAGTCATATAATCTCCATCTTTGTATTCTATATGAAAATAAATTTCATAAATAGGTTTTCGATAAGTTGACTTCTTTGTTTTTTAGCTTTGGTTGGAACCGATTTCAAAAATAACGAATTCGATTGAGGAAATATTGAAGTGTTCATTATTTTTATCCTTTTAGTTTCAGTTTGTAATATGAGTAATTTTTTTAAGACGGTTGTTTAATTTTGTGTAACTTCTTTTTATTTAATTATTCAGAAGTAAAAAAAAGAATACAAAATTAAAATAGAACCATTTATTCAGATTAGGCCTGCGGAAAGCACTTATGAAGGTCAAATTTAAAGTTACTGAAGCTTTTAGCTGAGTTGAGTAGAGCTTGTAGTCAGCCTTCAACTGAGAAAGAGTTCCATTTAAAAAAAAAGTTTTAAATAAACTCTGTCTATTCTGACTTTTTGGCTATTTTATTTTCTCAATTTTATATGTTTTTATATTTAACATCTACAAAATACTTAATATAGGTAACATTGAAAAAAAAAAAAGAAAAAATAAGACTACAAAAAAGAAAATAACAATATCTGTATAACCTTTTAAATTTGTTTGTTTACAAACAAATTAAAGGTGCATGGTGTTTGTTAGTTAAAATTTGGGTAATGTAGGCCTTCTAAGACCTTGCTTAAAATAATCTTAAGAGGCCTAACACGATGTAGTTGCTGTTCTCAGTTGAAAAGTGTAAAATATGTATCACGAAAAATTGGACAAAACTGCCTATATCCCAGGTAACTTTTTTTTTATAAAATAGGGGAACGGAAAGTGGGTGAAATTCAATAAATGGGATAGATTCACTCCCTAATTTTCCACCCTTAGAGTTGAAATATCTCTCACAACCCCACAAACCGAACATATGCATATCATTCATAAATTTCCGTCAATATACATTGCATTTGCGATATTCGTTCTTTTTTTCCGTTTCGCGAAAAAGTGGCTCGTCCCGACACCGAGACCAACTAGCAACACTATCAATACAAAAAAGAATATTCAAAAAAATATCGGTACGCAATCGGCGAGCATATCGGGTAACACGCCAAAAAAGAAATAACGGAATTGAAAAACTATTCCTTTTTTGGAAGTCTATAGAGTAGATATTGCGCAGTGAAGTGTAGTAATTACTGTGTTTGTATACTGATTGTGACTGAGTTACAGGACAGTGCACTGAGTAAAGCTAATTTAAGTGTGTGTCACATAAGTCTATAGAGTAGATATTGCGCAGTGAAGTGTAGTAATTACTGTGTTAGTATACTGATTGTGACTGAGTTACAGGACAGTGCACTGAGTAAAGCTAATTTAAGTGTGTGTCACATAAGTCTATAGAGTAGATATTGCGCAGTGAAGTGTAGTAATTACTGTGTTAGTATACTGATTGTGACTGAGTTACAGGACAGTGCACTGAGTAAAGCTAATTTAAGTGTGTGTCACATAAGTCTATAGAGTAGATATTGCGCAGTGAAGTGTAGTAATTACTGTGTTAGTATACTGATTGTGACTGAGTTACAGGACAGTGCACTGAGTAAAGCTAATTTAAGTGTGTGTCACATAAGTCTATAGAGTAGATATTGCGCAGTGAAGTGTAGTAATTACTGTGTTAGTATACTGATTGTGACTGAGTTACAGGACAGTGCACTGAGTAAAGCTAATTTAAGTGTGTGTCACATAAGTCTATAGAGTAGATATTGCGCAGTGAAGTGTAGTAATTACTGTGTTAGTATACTGATTGTGACTGAGTTACAGGACAGTGCACTGAGTAAAGCTAATTTAAGTGTGTGTCACATAAGTCTATAGAGTAGATATTGCGCAGTGAAGTGTAGTAATTACTGTGTTAGTATACTGATTGTGACTGAGTTACAGGACAGTGCACTGAGTAAAGCTAATTTAAGTGTGTGTCACATAAGTCTATAGAGTAGATATTGCGCAGTGAAGTGTAGTAATTACTGTGTTAGTATACTGATTGTGACTGAGTTACAGGACAGTGCACTGAGTAAAGCTAATTTAAGTGTGTGTCACATAAGTCTATAGAGTAGATATTGCGCAGTGAAGTGTAGTAATTACTGTGTTAGTATACTGATTGTGACTGAGTTACAGGACAGTGCACTGAGTAAAGCTAATTTAAGTGTGTGTCACATAAGTCTATAGAGTAGATATTGCGCAGTGAAGTGTAGTAATTACTGTGTTAGTATACTGATTGTGACTGAGTTACAGGACAGTGCACTGAGTAAAGCTAATTTAAGTGTGTGTCACATAAGTCTATAGAGTAGATATTGCGCAGTGAAGTGTAGTAATTACTGTGTTAGTATACTGATTGTGACTGAGTTACAGGACAGTGCACTGAGTAAAGCTAATTTAAGTGTGTGTCACATAAGTCTATAGAGTAGATATTGCGCAGTGAAGTGTAGTAATTACTGTGTTAGTATACTGATTGTGACTGAGTTACAGGACAGTGCACTGAGTAAAGCTAATTTAAGTGTGTGTCACATAAGTCTATAGAGTAGATATTGCGCAGTGAAGTGTAGTAATTACTGTGTTAGTATACTGATTGTGACTGAGTTACAGGACAGTGCACTGAGTAAAGCTAATTTAAGTGTGTGTCACATAAGTCTATAGAGTAGATATTGCGCAGTGAAGTGTAGTAATTACTGTGTTAGTATACTGATTGTGACTGAGTTACAGGACAGTGCACTGAGTAAAGCTAATTTAAGTGTGTGTCACATAAGTCTATAGAGTAGATATTGCGCAGTGAAGTGTAGTAATTACTGTGTTAGTATACTGATTGTGACTGAGTTACAGGACAGTGCACTGAGTAAAGCTAATTTAAGTGTGTGTCACATAAGTCTATAGAGTAGATATTGCGCAGTGAAGTGTAGTAATTACTGTGTTAGTATACTGATTGTGACTGAGTTACAGGACAGTGCACTGAGTAAAGCTAATTTAAGTGTGTGTCACATAAGTCTATAGAGTAGATATTGCGCAGTGAAGTGTAGTAATTACTGTGTTAGTATACTGATTGTGACTGAGTTACAGGACAGTGCACTGAGTAAAGCTAATTTAAGTGTGTGTCACATAAGTCTATAGAGTAGATATTGCGCAGTGAAGTGTAGTAATTACTGTGTTAGTATACTGATTGTGACTGAGTTACAGGACAGTGCACTGAGTAAAGCTAATTTAAGTATGTGTCACATAAGAACAGTGTTCTATAGATAAAGACTTCTTGTGCAAAACCAATAAATTCAAATTAATTAGTCCGGGTTTTGTGGGATAACAATAACACAATCGGCCGCCGTCACTAATCATGCCTGAAGCTATGTCGAAACGTTGAAAATTGTCGGCTTTAATTAATAGTATTGATGAAAATCTTTAATTAATAGTATTGATGAAAATAAAAAAAATTATCTTTTATTTTTACACTTCTTGCCCTTCGCTATTTTTCCTGCGTTTATCGATATCATAATTATCACATGTTCTATAGTATACCAATTTTCAGCAAGATTGCTCATAATAATCAAAAATCTTGTGTTATAAAAGGACTTACAGACATAGGTACAGGCAGTAAGTAATTAAACGAATATTTATCACAAAATTTACCAAAAATATTATATACGAGTATATAGTACAGATATGAATTAAATCCAATATACTAGGAGAGAATAATGCCGGTAATGAATACAGTGAACAAATAACACAGGAAAACAACATGTTTTTTGTATGATTTTTTTTACATGAACGTGAATAGTTTTTTTACGCCAATTTCAAAAATAATTGTCGTTTTTATGTAGCAGCTCTAGTTTTTCAGCTATGGAATGACCGGATTTTTCCAAAAAATACACATAGTTTAGGGAATAAAAAATTATTAAATATATTTATTCAGAGTTAAATTATCTTTTACATGATTTTCTTGCGTGAGGTGTGTTAGGAGTACTATTTAAGATGCTCCAACATTAACCAGCCATCATATATACGTTCCAGTACCCTTGATATATCTCCTCCATGGTGCGAATATCCCGGTGGAAGCGCTCCCCTTGTTCTTCGGTCAGGTCACCGAGATTTTCAGGTAAACGGTCTAGATGCCTGTGGCGGTAGTGAAGCTTGATATTCATGTTGCATCCAAGCCGATGGTATTGTTTTAGCAACCGTTCAATGTGCTGAATGTAGCCATCACACTTTCTATTTCCGAAAAAAAATCTCACTACCCAAACAAACTCTTCCCATGTACGTTTCTTGATAGCTGTCATATGGCTGATAAAATTTCTATCATTTATTAACTTCCTGATTTAAGGGCCATCGAAAATACCAGCTTTGATATTTTCATACTCAATTTTGGAAACACTCTTACAATATATTTAAAGCATCGGCCACAATCTTCGTCATTATTGGTTTGTTGGCTGCACTCTGCTGGATTTTCTCAAGACGTACAAGGCTGCTGTGGTGCTAGTGTATCACTAGTATTCAAGACTGGTCTTATTGCAGATTTCAATTCGGGATGTATCCATATTTGAGCAATTTTTATTGTTTATTCCTATGATTTTTGTAACACAGAAATAACAGTCATCATGATGATTGGAGGGTTCACGTCAAATCATAGGAGCTTTGTACTTAAAAGTGGGTCTTTTTTTGTTTGCCCATAATCGCAAACACTCAACACAATTTTTACATACCAAACAAGGTATCCAGGGCTTGGTGTTTGTCGACAATGGAAACCCAAAGGAGTCTAAGTATGCTTTTTTCACGAAATCAGATACATTCAAAAGGATTTTTTTGCACAAATACTCTCCACATATTACACAAAAACAATCAGAGCTGTTTAAACACTTCCTTCTTGAGGTAGACATAATGAGAAACTTCAGTACAAAATTTTAATTACACCGCTATTGATAGAAATTATCGACTACTTATATAAATTTAAGACGGTACCTATATCTCACTAACTAGAGCTGCTACAAAAAAACTGAGGGTAGAATCGAAATCAGCACACTGAAATTAGTAAACAACAGTAGAGAAACTTCATGCAACAAAAAAAAAGTCCGATTTTGTTTTCCTGTGTAATTAATCGTAATATCAATGGAAAATAAAGCAGAAAAATATTTTGTAGGTTACTCGGAAAGCCGGTCGGAGCGCTGATGTTGCATTTTGCTTTATGTATTTATTATTCTAATTGTATGCCTATTGAAATCATACAGCTCGCGTTGTATTTCAATAACTTTATTTACTCAACAATGATGACGTAAAACTGAAGGTCAATTTTATTTTAATATAAACGCCACCTCAGACACGTGGACGAAGAGTTCCCGTGTCGTAACGACGGATATATTTGACATTGCAATTCTCCGCAGTCATGACCTTGCTGGCACCAATAATAGCCTGTGACTTTAATATTTAATACCTTTTTCTTTTTTAGGATTATTGAATAAGTAATGGTTGTTTAGGTCGTTAGCTGTGAAACTACCGTTTAGAACAGAAATGTTTAAATTTTTAATCGAAGCACTCACTCATGGAATCGATGCATCGTTGCCACATAGGGGCAATTTATTAATGGACCTTCTGAGAAAGTCTAGCAAGTGATACAGTCTTCGAAGGCATGTCGAACAGGAAAAATGTCTATTACATTTTTCCTGTACTTTTTGTGCAAATTCTGGAAAAAGTGGATGTTTGCTGAAGAGTTTCTAACAACCTCTTGTTGCTTGGCGACTATCTATTGTGCAATATTGGCTTACGAATTTTCGTGCTACAGCAGCGGGGACGAGTGATTGGGCAAAGTTGCATCATTGGGTTCAGTTCTTCATAGTACACATCCGCAGAAATATTCGCAATGTTTGGTAAGATAGTAGTCTTGACTCGCCTATCAAACAGTTATCGTAACTTTTATTTTTGTTTAGGGCATTCTCTAGGGTCCAGCAAATAGGATGATTGTTGTAAAGAGTCCATTACTACTTTAAAGTGATAATGCAGCTAAAAAATCCTCTTTCGCCTCGATGCCTCGCATGTCGCGCTGACGATCATTCATTTCGTGTGGTATCCATATGTCAAAGTTTTTTACCTTCTCAATATGATGCAAATGGACCAATAACGTTCTGATGCTAACGCTGACAGCTGCTGTTAACTCAGCCGTAGATTGAGTATTATCAGCTTCTACAATAGCTTTTAATTAGACCGCAATCGATTATGCGTTCCTTCTTCAGATTCAAATTCCAGTAAATAACGGAACAACTTTATTATTTAATAGACTTCTATTATAAAATACAATAAATTTGAAATAAGAATTCTTAGCGAAACCATACATGAATCACGTTTGATATTCCATAGGTTATCTAATATTAGTTTCTTAGGTCGTGGCGTTATCGGAACGGAGTCGTCACAAAGTTGGTAACAAACAAGCAGTTATTCTTGTGCTAACTCAAATCATTTTAAATTATTTGTACCAAACAGATATAAAAATATTCTCGTCATTTTAAAATTAAATGCAACATTATACGGTAGAAGATACTGTACAACTTTTACAATATTTGACGTTTCCTACTTCATTATACATTATACGACATTCAGCGTTGTTAGCAGCATCTCTGTCCTTTTCATTTTGATCATCCCAGACTGAATTTATGTTTGCTTGTTGGCTGGCGTAGGTTGCAATTAGACACAGCTACGGCTGCAATTTGCAAAGAAGTTCGAAAGCTCCGGATTTAGAGCTTAAAACTCGGAATTATTTGGCGCAAAGAATAACTTACTTGTAATGATGGCTGTAGCGAGATTTTTATGGCTTGAGTAAGAACTTTTGAATTAATGTTGAATAACTAATGCTTTGAAATTTAAATCCTGAACTAGATAATATAAAAAAATAATCACTAACTGACATAATCATCATAATTCATCATCATCATCATCATCATCATCAGCCTATCTCCGTCCACTGCTGGACATAGGCCTCACCAATTCATAAGACCCTATAAGTATTTAAACAATAATATCATGCAATTTACATTAATTATTCTATTATGAGGACCTGGACAGATGAATAGTTTTTGGACTTTACCTATGTTCACTGCGGTCGGTCACCATATATGTTTATTCTTAAACCGTTCGTTTCAATAAATTCAAGGCATATCTTTATTTTCAAATACAATTTAGGGTCGAGACTGGGTCCGAGATAGGCGAGACTCCACAACGTATACAAAGAACTTTGCAAACGCGTGGTTTAAGCAACTCGTGACCAGAATGCTAGCATAGAGGTACATCGGTTAATGAATTAGGACTGACATCCAACGTGGCATGGCAATGCCGCCAGTATAGGACGTTGCTCAGTAACCGTGATTTGTTCATTTAGATTTATATTTCTGCTATTGCTATTTTACTAACTAATGTGCCTTAAATAAACAATGTTCTATTTAATTTAATGTTGACAAAATTAAACAGTGTCGATTACTAGCACAATACTATTTCGAATGTTATACGATAAATTCAAATATTATTTGGTACGGAGAGAGGGAGATTCAATGCTGAGCATCAAAGAGCACATTTTAATTACTGTCGAACACAAATACATTCTGTATCTCAACTATGTGAGGTAGTGCTACAAATTTCAGGATTCTAGCCAATATTTGATCAATTATAAACAGTTTGCTATTGTGAGGCTAAATATATTTATTGTTTATTACTATTGCATTGCGAATGCTTACGCTAATAACTTTCTATTAAACTATTTTTGGTGCTATATTATTTTGCTTTTATTAGCATTATTAATGCGAATGCGTTTTATGTGCGTTCATTGTTTATGTTTATTAACACTTACTCTGCAAAAGCTATTTTAAATAATATTTGGATTATTACTATTATATATCTGTATTTTTAAATCAGGATATGAAGATGAAACTTTACCTTCGAAGACCCGCGTAAGCCTGAGGGGGATGTTTTTGTTTTTGTAAAAAAATATAATGCCAAAATAGTGAGATAGTAAAAGATATTTAATTAATGTAACAACCTTACCGAGTTTCTCATCCGTTTCTTCTAAGTTAAAGGCAGCGTTGCCAGATGAGACCCAGAAAAGGTACAGACTCAAAAGAAACGACTCGCCGCAAAATGACGTAAAAAGGCATCTGGTTAGTCTCATCACATCGCGTTTTCAATCTTACCGGTAGTTTTAACTAAACTTTACATTAAAGGTTACATTTTCGTACAAAATTGGTTTGCAATGTGAACTTTGCATTTATCATTTCGAAATCAATTACTTAACGACTGTCTGACTAAATGTAAATACCCCGCAACCAGCAATACTGAATAAACACAAACAGAACAATCTCCACCAATTTTATTGAAATGTATTTGTTGGTTTGTATTTACGGGATAATATTTGAAGCTAGTCAACCGAATAAAAAAAGTCATTCACATTAACAGAATGCTGCGCCCTAAGTAATAAGGGCTTTTCATTTATACACCTGGAACAACATAAACTAACATAAAACTAGTTGCGCCCTGCGGCTTTGCCCGCTTTCAATCCTGGTTTTTTTTTATAAATTTTAATTACCTATTTAAAAAATGAAAAATATGTAATTAACTTGTAACACAGCATTTGGGCTCCACTAAGGCTTGTAGTAATGCTGAACTATATAGTTATAAACATTTACCTTGAATTACTCTATCTATTGCTGAAAACTGCATTGAAATCCGTTAACGATTCTATAAAGGACATACAGAAAAACATTCATTAATATGTATATATGTATATAGATAATGCGTGAGTGTCATGGAACACTCGGTTGTCACAAAGTCCTTTCATATTACCTTGCCCATTTCGCCGTGAAGCAGTAGTGCACTTGTGTTTCGGTTAGAAAGGTAAGGGCGCCGTTGAAATTACAGACACATGAGACTAAAACAACTTGGTCTCAGGGCAAAAAATAATGTACCTTTTATATTATTGATAATATTTTTTTTCTTAATATATTTGTTAAATATTTTTTTAACAAATTAATTACTTCCCTCTGAGATCAATTAAATGTAACTCCTATTTTTTAATCGCCATTTTTATATTATTCTGTTGCAGATCCGCAATAGGGTTGCAAGATGGCAATCGAATATAATAATTGTAGTACGAAAAATTTTCATTTATAGTTGATAATAAAGTAAATATGGCATAACAACGTTTGCCGGGTCAGCTAGTAATATATAATGAAAATAATAACAAGTATGGGTCCGTCACTGTTACGGGTTTTCGGGTCCAAATATCGTGTTTTTACTCTAATAATAATTTATATATAATATTTAATAAGTTATTAATAAAACCTTTTTACCTATAAACTCTTAGTTTGTGTACGGAAATAAAACAAAACTAACAAAAGCTTTTCAGTGTAGTTGGAATAACTTAAAACAAATGAATAGTAATGACTAAAAAGTTTTGCCAAGTTACTGAAATAAAATCTTAATTATTCCACCACAAACGGGCATTGAACATTCGAACATATTTTATGCATGGGACATCCCAGCATGCTATTTTATTCACTCTTATTAAAGTTATATTGCTCTGCTCTTCCCACATTTTGTGGCTGCTAATGTATTGGTGAAATTGTCGAATTTTAAACCAACATTTGTGGTCATAAAGGTTATTTTGCCTCGTTACTTAAAACAAGACCTTTGAAAAAAGGTACGAACAAAAGCATGCACATCGTCTCTTCGTATTCTAGGAACCCTGGTTGTCATTCGACTGGGAACTCGGTAGTTTTACTTTGTAATTTTCGAAAAATATTTTTTAATCCTACGTATGGATAACGGAATACGGGGAATGGCTATTGGAGCTAATGGACGAGTTAATACGCGTTTCCACAGAAATATGATGCAATAACGTAATTGCTTCAGATACGCATTCGTTGCACTTCTCCCTTTGACAGCCTCCCACTTGCCTAACGAATATTTGGGTTTAATCCCGCAGCCTCTGGCTGTAATATTAGTCGAGTTCATCAAACAATGCTAGAGTCAATTCGCTTTGGTTTGATATCTGCCCTAGCTCGGAGTTTCTGCGTATAAACGGAACATTATACGTTTACCCTTTTACGTTAGGATTTGGAAATTAAATAAAAAAATATCTTTATTTATTTATTAATCCTCAGTTACAACTAATTATATCATGCTTTGATAAATATGTTTCTGTAAATATTCACAAGTGGCTATTACTTCTTTATAAATTAATAATATTCTTATATGATTGTAGTAGGTGATTTATGTTGTACTGGATGTGTTAGTAGTTCACCATACTCATTAACACTAATCATACCAACACTTACTCGGTACCTATTTCTGCCATAGCGGGTCAAATGTGACTATGTTTCCTGCTTGAATGTATGAAATATGGTTGTTAGGAAAGGAAATAAATAGTATAACTGTACATTAATAAGTAAGAAAAAGTCCTGAAATCAAATGTGCAAAAGCAATAAGATGATACTTGCATTTTCAATGTAAAGTTCAAAATGGGTCATTTAACCCGGTTATGGTATGTTTAGTGTTAATATGCTGTGTTAACTTTTACTTTGTCTTTTTTCTTGTTTTTAACTAATTGTAATATGTCATGTGGTGTGTGCCTGTAATTAATTGTGCTCTTAGATTACGTTTTTTATGTATGTACATGTTTATATGTATTATTGTAACAACTGTTGGCAGACCTTATATAAATATGATACAACCATTGGCGTATATAGGTTTATGTCTGCATCCCTGGCCCCTAAGGTGCCACGGCCGAAGCGATGAAGCAGAGTCGAAACCCAATGCATCTGGGGGCACTAGACCATACTGGGGTGGGCTGGCCACCCCCCCCCTCTTATATACACCTATGGATACTACAATCCAACCGTCGATTAGGGACTAAATTCATCTTGATCATCGCCATTCTCAATTTAAATCCTTTTTTGTCAATCGTCTTTATTTAGCCTTTTACTATTTTACTGGGTATATGAAGAATACCTTTTAAGACTTCCATAAAACTTTATTCGGACAAAATTCTTAATAGCACGTCATTAAGTCATTGAATGGCATTATGTTAATCCACATATAAACTATGCGAAGTTTCATCCATATCCGTTTAGTAGTTTTCGGGTGAAAGAATTACAAACATCTATCCTCAAAAACTTTCGCTTAACCATGTGAGCAAGTAATCATAAACTATGAAACAGGGACGTCAAATGTACAGGTTGTTCATTTGAGGGTGAGTAATAAATATTAAATTCCGAAGCGATTTACTGTCAGAAGGTCAGTTACAAACTGATTTAATACAATTAAATCTTGCGTTCCAAGCTATTTTGGGACTGGAAATGAAACTCGTGTCAAATGAATTCTGTAGCTGACTTGCGATGCCTCGTTGCATTTTGGAATAAAGCAAAGGACATCGGACCGTAATCGCCATACACTGAACGTAGTTCAACCAGCACGCTCGTTAGTATTTATGCAATGCAGAAAAAGCGGACATGCTCGAAACAACGTATCAAAGAGTTTGTGATCAAATATAGCCCTTTTAGTGCCGCCTCATGCAAGCGCGCTCCCTCGTTTTGTATCACTCCAAATTCTGTGCAAGTGAAGTATAGAAGGGTAACTATGCTATTGATTAACTTCAAACAAATCCGCCATACTCGAATTGCGGAGGATTACATATTGATATTGGTTCGGTTATGATTTTTCCAATACAGACAACGCTATTAATCGAAATATTGAATGTTCGAATAAGACTTTAAGGAGTTGCCGAAAACGTTTGAAATATCAAGATTTTTTTTTAAATATATTTTGTTATTACTTATTTTTCATTTAACTGAATTCATAATTATCGACGCTGTAAACTTCTTTATAAAATTTACGTTTTTGAACAGATATAATTATTTGTTGGATACATAAAAGAGGTTGTGTGTAATACGATACAAAAAAATCCTTTTAAAAATACAATTAGTGGAGCTATAGCCGAACACAGCCGAATAACTGTCGGAAGTAATATGTCGGATATGCCGACAAACAAAGGCCGCATAGTGCTGTGACGCGGCAGACCAGGCTTTACAACCCCTTTTTCATCTCTTTTTTTACAGTTTGAGTCTATCCGACTTTGATGTTAGAATAGTTGAATGTTAGGTACTTATGAAGTATGTAGGATTTTTAAACTTAATGAGGGGGGGTTGAGGGTTATTTTTATTAACGGGAACATTGTAAATATTAAAAAAAACTACTAGACGGGAATTTTCATAATGTTTTAATTAACTCGTGTCTTGTGCGCCAATTTCCGTGAACCGATAATTTCGTGAATGCGTCATACATGATACGTATTAAAAATAATTTGCTTTTGATGAAAAATTCATTTAATTAATTAATCTGTGACGATAAACAAAAGCTTCTGTGAACCAATATTAAATAGCAAATATTACGTTGAAATCAACGGAGGAAAATTCGTACACATAAAATTGAGCTCTTAGTGGAATATTCGAAGGTCGTGTTGGAAATGTCCATATGCAGCGGTGACCACTTACTATCAGGTGAGCCATCTGTCTGTCGGCCCAAAAGGCATAAAAACTAACACATTCACAACATCTGTTACTCCTTTATATTATTCCAGCTGTCCCCCGCGGTTTTACCCGCGTTTATCGATATCCATCTAGGAAAAATTCCGCGTCGAGTGGTAGCAGTCCGATCCCAATATGTTCAGGAGTTTTGAGGTGATGGTGGGTATTTTGCTTAAATATATACGAGATATCTAGATAGATAGAAAATAAAAGATTTATAGTAGATATGTATTAGTCTAGTTTAAAAAAAAGTCTCTTATTTTTCTTTATTTTATAAATATTTTTTATAATATAATACTACAAACGCCGTGGGTAAAAAATAGCGAAGTAACTATCTAGCTGCGGCTTCCAGCGCGAGAGTAGCTCACTAGCTTGACATGTCATCAACATGCTAATTGGCATACTTAATGTAACTTGCTGTTCATAATATACGCGAGAACTATCAAAGTTAACGGAACTCATGAAATTGCCTAGCTCAACGCGGCCCCAAATCAGTTTGGAATTGAACACTAACGTAGCTAAACTAGACTAATACGAGACTTATGTTACAATCTGACGAATTAACATTTCCAACTTTGTAGGTACGTTTTTTTAAATGGCTTTTAATGGCTTACCTACATGGAGCGATGATATACGCAAGCTGGCTGCAGCGGTTGGAAACAAAAAGCTGAAGATCGAACTCAGTGGCGTGCCATAGGTGAGGCTTATGTCCAGCTGTGGACCGATATAGGCTGATGATGATTAGAAATGGCATTTGTACTTTTTTTTTTTTTATACTACTAAGGTAGCAAACAAGCTGACGGCCCGTCTGATGGTAAACGGTCACCGCAGCCTATGGACGCTTGCAACACCGTGGGTATCACTCGCGCGTTGCCGACCCTGCAAAAATATCTTCACACCCTTCTTGAAGAACCCCATGCTGTACTCCCTTGGGAAAACCTCGGCAGGGAGCTCATTCCACAGCTTAAGCGTGCGCGGTAGAAAGCTCCTTTGGAATCGCACCATGCGAGACCAGTACTAATATGATAGTGTAATACGGTGGTGGGCAAACTTTTTGAATGGGGGGCCACAAAGTTTAATTATAGAGGCGGGCCAGAATTATAGAAACAATGCATTTTATGTTAAAGCTTTAAATCATAATATTGTAAAAAACATTAGCGCCCCGTTTTATGCAACACATGAACTAGGCAGCAAGTTTAGCTTCACTTATAGGTTATGCAAAGTAAGTAAGTTCTAGTAAGTAGAATCTTCATTACTTATCGACCGTCAAAACGGAGTTATAGCGGGACATATACTATCCATGTCGGTGGACCCACGGCGGGCCGGATTAAATACTTTCGCGGGCTGTACTTTGCCCATCACTGGTTTAATACATACCTTACTAATAACTACAATAATTAATTCGACTTGAAAAAATAACCTGGACGTCAAAGGGCGAATGACTGAAAAGAGTAACTTTATAATTTCGTCTCGTCTTTTTATTCGTATGTCGTAACCATTGTTTTATCTATTAGCACTAAATGAATGAAATTCGGAACCCTTACCGTGTTTACTTCACTGTACAATATTGTGAAATATTACAAAACAAAAAAAGCAATAGCGCTCCTGCCTCTTAATCCAGTTAAATCAATTCGTTTTTAAAATTAAGCTTTTAAAAAATTGTCTCCCCTTCAAAATTTAATTATTGGGTGAAACGTCAAACAAAAATTGTAGGTTGTGTTTATGGTTATATTAGTTGCACAATAAAAACTGGACCAAAATATGTACATACTAGTTGTGCCCCGCGGTTTTATCCGCGTTGCCGAGGAATGCCACGTTTCAAGATAAAAAGTAGCCTATATGTTATTCCAGAATATGCTTTATCTATGTGTCTAGTTGCATCTAAATCCGTTTTGGTAGTTTTTGCATGAAGGAGTAACAAACATCCATACATACATTATTTCGTATTGAAATGAAAATGAAAATATTGTTTATTCAAATAGGCCTTTACAAGCACTTATGAATAGTCTGCCTCTAATACCAGTTATTTGTAATATTAGTAGGATAGCAAAAAGTATTCTAGCCTTTATCGTGAAGTCTAGGTATAAACTAGCGGCACTCTACGATTGGCGTGTCGTGCAATAATAACGTAATGCAATTGGTCCTTCAAACGCAGGTGGTTCCTTCAATAAAACTCCGTCTATTTTTACGGAACTTTATTACTCGTTAACTTTAAGAGAACAAAACGTCAAAACGACCCTCGTAGGATGCAGCTAGTTTAGGTATCAAATCATCTGCATATCCCGATAGATTCATTGATATCTATTTATAATTGATATCTTACGATGTTTGTTTCTCTTTCACGCAAAAACTACCAAACAGATGAAACTTGGCACAAAGATAGAATATGTCCTGGAATAACATAAAATATACATTTTATTCCGGGAAAATATAACATCATTTAGAAGCGCGGGTAAAACAACGGGGGACAGCTAGTCTATTTTTAAAATTTCCTGATTGTAATTGATATTGATCGTGCATTAATATTTCGCTTAGATTTTCGAGAAGTTATTCCATTAAAATTCATTCAACAGCGTTTTGAATATCTATAGTATTAAATAGGCAAAGACAAAATAGTTCAGTACCATTTAATCTTCTATTTGTGTATCGGTTAAAGTTATCAGGAAAAAGAAAATGGAAATAAAAGTTATTTCACACGCCAATTTAGTTTCAACCAGTGGGCGAACACCATAATTACACCTTATGAGTTTAACGTAACAAGTAGTAAACGATGTCTAATAATACCATAAAAAAATTACAATGAAAATCGACATGAAAATAAGTGTAATCAGTTCTTTGCCGTATAAAATATTAACGAATGCATTTATTATTCACCGCAGACAGCCTTTCTTTTATTCTATCAATAGCGGGAATTAAATTGTTTTAAACGGAAATGCCTTCCCTAGGAAATACATTATTGGACGTCAACAATATGAAAATAGCCATTCTGTTTCATTCATATTGGCTCGACACGTGATTATTCGATTTCAGTGACCGACTGGTAGGTTTAGTAATTTCTCGATGGGTGTGGTAAAACAGTTTAGTTCAAATAATGGCTGCGGCTCTCTGCGGGAGAAACAATCGGAGTAAATGGTAAAGTTTGTGCTGACTTGATCCGGGACAGTAAGCATTATTATTGTATTGACAACTCGACTTTGTTTGCGGACGCTTCGGCCATAGCTACGTCGGTTTGGGTAAACCTAAATTAGTTCTCGTGACCGTCGCCGCGTCGCTTACGTTCATTTATCCTGTATTTTGCATACTATAAAGTCAACATAATTAAATCGGAAAGTCTGTTAAGAGCTTTGTTTTTGTATTGGATACTAGATCGTGACTCAGTTGTCACTTTTTTTCTGAGCTTATCCACGTGTAATTTACTTCGGAAAGATTAAAGTATTCTGGAATGTTTTTCCAGAGTACCTTTTTTGTTCCTTTACGTCTCTAGCGAGCGTTATTATGAGATTGATATTGCTGGAATGAAGGTATATGGGTGTGTATGTCAAATGTATTTTAGTGTACCCTTTTTATTGTTGAATGAATGTATTTCTAACGCATTATCCTAACTAATATTATAAATGCGAAAGTAACTCTGTCTGTCTCGCTTTCACAAATTACTAAACCGATTTAAATGAAATTTGGTAAACAGATAGTCTAGAGCCTGAGGAAGGACATAGACATATATAACTTGAACTGTGCCAAGTTTAATACTACGTCCGCGTAATTTTCGTAAAATGAGCATCATTTTTGCTTCAAGTATTAATTGATTAACGTTCTTATATAATTCTAGCACGCATAGCAAAACTAGCACTTATTGAAATACAATAATTTTATAACTAAACTATTATAATATTTTAAGGTCTCAAACCTACTTCAATATATACACAAAACCTTTAAAATTAAACGCAAGACATACTAACGTAAAATAAGGGAATAGAAAAATTACAAATCCCAAAATATTAACGAATAAAGCACTTGCCCCAGGACGCTGCCCCGCTTAAACGTGCCTAGAAACCTGACGGTATTGCCACGTTAAACGGTAAGTAATGTTGATTCATTGTTCGAGATACACGTTCCTGTCACGTGACCTTTCAATAAAGTTACTGTACACCTCCTTGTGGAGCATCTGGACCCCACGGGCCCAGTGTTTTAACACAATACATCCAAAAATAAATTCTGTAGCCCATTGAGTAAAATTATACATTTAATTGAAAGTACAATTGTACTACCGAATATTGTGTATTTCATTGCTTCATTCCTTTCTGAATTTTATCAATAATTTATTGAGAATGACGGCCTTAATAATGACGGTCAATTTTGTTAAAAAATTCGTATTGCCCAATATTGCAACGATATTACATTTTCTTATTCAAAAGTTATTTATAAATTTTAATTAAAAAGCACATTTACTGTTACATTTCGAAAGGTTTTGAATAATTTATAATGTACTTCCATGTTGTTATTGTTATTTCAATCCAATTGTATGATATTTCAGGTCTGAATATTTACAAAACCTTACCTATTTCAACCGTCTAATATTAGGTTATCGCAACGAAGTTACATTTTATATTCCATAACTGCTTTAACCTTACCCTTGGAAAGGAACATTTTATAAATTTCCGTAAACCCCGCAAGTCTTCTTCCGTCAAATCAACTTCTGATTTGTGTTGACTTTTAGTTCTCATAAAGTATTCACTTGAGGCAGGTTAGCCTTTTGGAAAATGATAAGTTGAATTCGTTTTCAGTAAAACAAACAGTTTATTCTGTCGAAATTCTCAGATGTTAATTAATTATGTAATGGGTCTTATCACGAAAAATACTGCTTTTATTCAATATTTGTTGTTATTATATTGAAAATACGTGATAATCAAAATAAATTCGAATATTCATTCAACTATATTGGGCCTTTCTTATTTATTTCTACACTAATAATATTATAAAGAGGAAAGATTTGTATTTTTGTATGTAACGAATAAACTCAAAAAGTACTGGACCGATTTTAATAATTATTTTTTCATTAGAAAGCTACATTATCACTGAGTAATATAGGCTATTTTAATTGTTTTCTAAAGTTAGGGATCCATACCTAAACTCCAATAATGTAACCCAAGGTGTGAAAAACTTACCAAAAAACTTTCTTACATCGCGTGCGCTGCGAAAACTATTGATGAGAGAATGAACAAACTAATGTAAAATCCCTCGGGAACGCGTGTGAAACCGCGGGGGACAGCTAGTTTTAAATATGGAACTATATAGCCTGTTGAAGTCTGCGACTCTTGACAGAATGATAAGTATGTACTGTACTTTGATGTATTACCTGATCTTAATTTGAAATATTAATTCTACGACTCTAGAGTCCGCCTTGTGGTTTCACCCGCGATTCTGATATCCGTTGTATATCCGGAATTTTACATTTGTTTAGAAGGAATCACTCTAAGATTTATAGATATGGACTTCTCAAAATGGTTTGATAACTAAATAAAGAATAAAGTTTCTAAATAACAAAATAAATTAACAAGCTACCATGAATATTAAGCTTCCGGTAATGACGAGCTTTTCGAATTGTATAATACTTCAAAAGATATCGATAAATAAATAAATACCTTCGAACGGAAAAATGTTTCACGTTTTACAGTTGCTCCCAGTTTTAATACGTTAACATTTTCCATTTTTTTATTCGTTTTGTTTCACTGTTGCATTGCATGAAATTTTTGACTTTATCAATTGGTACAGATATTTTACTGCGCTTTTTGCGCTCAATGAATAATCCTTACATGACGTGAAAATGTTGATGCTCTCATTATGTTGGCTACATATGAGTAGTGAGAGCTGCTCAGTATAGGTTCATTTAATTAAGGCCTCCTAAAGATGCAAGCTTTGGATAATATAAATGTAGAAGTTGTCTGATTTACTTTTAACTAGAAAACGTAAATGCTTAAATTTTCATTACGTTACATCCTGAAAAAAAAGGCAAAAATACCGTTTTAAGGAGCCCTTTTTATTCCTAAAGCTACAGTGGTGCATTGCCTTCTCATATTCGCGCGAATAATGGACGATTTCGTACCATCAAAAACAATTACCACATTTCGACGCGAATAATTCCCATGCTCTTTATGAGAGTTTGATTTTTTTTTGCGAGATCAAAATGTTTCAGCGGTCTTGCAATGTCTCCCACCGGGAACTTGTTGCTCAAGCCGAAGTTATTGGAAGCCTCCAGGCATACTTTGTTCGACCAAGTTAATGACTGCGCACCAAAGATAAGTCGACTGCTTTCATGTTAGAGTGATTCTTTTCAGATCATTGTTCCTATCAAAGGATAATCATTTAACCATTTTAGTGTGACAGTTTTTTATTCAAATATCTATTTGTTGTATTGGAATATTCTCCATGAGGACTTTTTTCACAATGTAATTCATATTTCTCGTATTTTCCATTGATGAACATTCGCATAATAATGATGGTAGAAAAATTCTTGGACCACGTTGAATATTTTTCTCGATGTAATTGAAATTTCTCGTAAAATCTAGATTATTTGCAGCCTTTGATCACATTCGCAGAATAAATATTGTAGAAAATTAATGGGTCACGATGAATCTTGATATTTCATGCGATAACATCGGTTCCGGAAATATTATATTTTTCTTTGAAATTCAATAATACAAATATTAGTTCATTCCAAGTATTGCAACTTTGATACTGTGAAATCATTCTGTATATAATATATTTCGACATAAAACTGGAGTATTTCAAAGGTATCTATGATTTTTTTTTATTATTGTAAGTTTGCTAGAATGTATTATGTAGTATTGAATATAAGTGGCCTTTCGTACAATTCGATTCATTCATTGAAACAGATTGAAAACAAATATTTATGAAAGGGTAAACCGATTAAAGACGGTTCTAAAAACGGAGTTCCTTTTGTACAAACGCCGAAACAGCTTTGAATACTGTAGCGTGTCTCAGGCAGGAATCTTCCCCTCACCTGTCTACGACACCGTGCAATATCCTGAATTCACTATAGATGCATATCGTACATTTTACCATCGATTTTGTCAAATGGACGGCTTTAATTAATCCCGTTCTGTTATGGAATATTGAGATCTCGTGTGCGCTTTCAATGGTGTAGGGTCCCACCCCTCGGCTCTGTTGACATACATCCCAACTATTTGAGCATAGAACGAAAATTTAGTGAAAAACGGCATTAGGTTAATTTCTTAAATATTATTTGAGAAAGTTCTTGTGTTGTGTGTCACAGCAATTTATGAGCGTATACACATGTTTAAGAGAAGGTAGTTCGGTAAAAATAGTCTTTTAGAGTGGAGAAACTTTTATAGAGAAATTTTATGTTTTGAAATCCGCGATGGGGTTACATGGTATATTTATGTAATCTATCTGACTGCTATTATAATAATTTTTGGTGAAGCCGTAAATGAAAATATATTAACTTATTGAATAAATAATCAACAATTAACTTTCAGACACCATGTAAGTATCTACATGTAACAAATTAATGGTTAAAAGCTTAACAATAGTTGATCATACTTGTATCACCTAACTACCGTACCTGCTAACTAGGATTAATGTTAAACTAATTGACATAATACCTGTCACTGAATACTGATTGCATATCGAACTAGATATAGAGATTTTGCACACATACGCGCTACAAGTTTACACATAAAACGCTGATGTGATCACATATTAGTTAATATCACCTTTTTTTAAAGATGACGTAAGTGGATACCGATCCAAAAACGTCGTAATTAATTTTGGATAAAAAATTCAATTGAAGCAATATGAGAAATCTACATCAATTCTGCCCCCTTATTCAGCTAATACAAACATTGTGTGCGAGCCGCTTCACGGAGGCCTCAGAGAGCTTATCTCTGACGTGGTAAGTAGTATTAGTGTAGATAGCGAAAGAGACAAAGCATAGAGGCCGTGACGAAACATCCTCCAGTCAGTGTCATTTTCCTTACAGAATCGAGCCCTTAATACGAGATCGAATGATAATTTTAGCCGTTAAACATTAGCGTTTCATGAGGGAGGCCGCCCGGCCGAGGTTTAGGTATTCTACTATGCTGTGGGTAGTACATCTATTCTCATATTGCTCTACGGGCCCTATATAACCGAAAATAGAGACGTCTCGTTTTTCCATACATCAAATGTCAAACAGAAAGTTGTAATTTTTACACGCTTTATATATTTATCAGCTTCACTTGTATGTTTGTTTGTATGTTTGTAACCGACTCCTTTGGGCGCGATTTCGACCTACTTTAAACGGTCAGATTTTATTCAAACTTTGTAGATTTATCGAGGACCGATGACAATTCAATATTTTAAAAAGTTAGACCCGTTATTCTTACTAGGATAATCAGATTAGCGGTTTAACTGAAAAATAAATAATACTATAATAAAAAACACGCTTTTATAGAAAATCCAACTGAAAAATTTAATTAAGAATAGTGTAAATAAGAAAAAAATGTATTTTATTGTAAAGCGTGGGGTGCTTTTTAAGATATTATCAAAATGATAATCCTTCTACTCATATCTGTCAATAAAATATTTATAACTATTTACACCATGCACCCCACGCTTTTTTTTCAATAAAATACATTTTTAGTAACAGAAAGTAAGTGGTCGTCAGTTGCGGTTAAAATAGCGTATTCTTTTGAATTTTAAGTAGTCCTACAAACGGCCGACAGTCAACCTGATGGTAAGTGGTCTCCGCCGTCCGTGGACGATGGTAAACCCAGGGGCATTATCAATGCGTTGTCTACCCTGAGACGTCAGTCTCATGTGCCTGTCTGTAATTTACATACCTTTCTAACTAAAACACAGTACCTATAACAAGAGCATAACTGGTTTACGGCGAAAATGGGTAAATTAGGGCTACCTACAAATCGACTGTAAAAAAGAAAATTATGGCTATTATTTGCGATGGATGCACAGAGCGCGTGTAACATTTCTATAAAGCGTTTGTTAACATCGCTGCCTCCTACCGCTCGACGCTCGCGAGCTCCTGCGGTTAGTCCTATGAAACTATCCGCGCGGAGCGGTGGCGTGTGGCGGACGGCTAGGCCGTTCTGTCTGTAAGCGCTCTTGGATCGTATTAAAGTGTGCATTGTATGGCATTATGTCGACGTGTCTTGTCGCAGGAAACCTGGCTTTGTTTCGAGCCCTTTACGTACTCGCGTGCTCTACATGAGGCATTAAATTTTTTATGAAGCTACAGTTCGAAAAATTGGTTTATAATTTTTGAAAAGAAATTAAAGTGAAAGGTCAATCAATTGGATTAATGACTTCAGTTTAGAGTTAAATTTATTGTGCATTTTGTGATACATGAAATTTGGCTGGACAGAACCCGTTAATTTACCAGTTGATCGAGTCGAACGGTGCCGTGCTGAACCAAATTTAAAATGAAACCATGAATTTCCTTTTCAATGTCGGCTTAGTGGACTGGACGGGGACGCCTAATTGCATCACCTGCTTCTGTACATTGACGTAGATTGTTTCCGAATTTCCTTTCAACTTGCGGACGGATTAAAAAAAAGTTAATATATTTTTGTTGTCAATATATTTTCGGTTATCGGTATTTTAAGCCTACCAATTATCTTCGACGTGAAAATAATTAATATGCCGCCAGGCTGTGTCTGTTTATGACAGCATAGAGTGGGTGAGAATTAATTAATTCATGTATCAAAAAAGGTTTCATTTACAATAAACTATTTATATTTGTTTAACGTCAGTGGTAGTGCTATAGTCTCGTGCAAAAATTAAAATAAAATGTCGATGCATTCAAAAATGTTGGCTTTTGATTTAAGGATTGCCAACGCTTCAGCAAATGAAAGCGTGTGCTCTCAACGCAGTGTGAAAAATTCACCTTTTCACCTTTTACCATGACAGTATATTGGAAGTATAATATACCGTGTTATGAATTCCACATACCGTATACCGTTTGTGTTGAATAGAGCAGTTTTTTTTTGTGGTTCGCGGAAATATTGAATAGAAAATATTTCCATAGAAATATCTGTTAAAAACACCGTACCTAGATCAACATCCGACATTCGTTCAGAAACTGCACGTTTACGTTAATAATTATAAATTAAGTGCCTTTAACTTTTATTTTTATTTCGTACTGGACGAGTAAGCGCAAACCAATTACTTATGTTATAATTAAAAAGACAAGCTCTGGACGCTACACGGCTTCATCTTCTTTTCCCGGTTTAAAAATAACTTGTTATTATTCCATTCATACTTAGTTTTCCCTCAAAGGGTAATTTTGATTAGAGAGGAATGATCACCTGTTTTACTTAACTATTTGTTTGCACACATTGTTTACAGCACGTGTTAAGTGTTATTATGACGTACAACGTATTGATTTACCTTTACCTGCGCACGTAATGTCATACCAAAATTATATGTAATTTTACAGCTAAGAAAAACACCACGAGTAAATAACAACTAGTCATTATTATATTTTTGCTTTTGGGTTTGGATTTCTTTAATAGTAAAATTAGTAAGAAAGGGAATTGAAATCCTGTTTATAAATTCTTAAGAGACGACATTCGTGTGACGGTGCATGTGTTTTGTTGTAGCGTTGGCCGTAATGCCGCGCTGTTACATGGTGAAGAAAAGCAATCAGCGGCACATCGGAGGGCCGCCGCCCTGCAGTCCCACAGAAGCGTGTGTCGCACCTCCCTGCTATAGCCCCGAGGAACACAGAGCACATGTAGGTACGTACCATCCCACTTTTATTACTTTTCACTCTCTGACAAGACCCAATGCTCTACGCCAATTTGGAACAGTGTTAAAAATCATTTAACGTGAGTATCTCGCCTCGGTGATCGGGCGGTTTCAAGTTCGGCATGAAACTGGAGGCCCTGTTACAGTTGAAATTACATTGTTGTAAATGTAATACCTCTGTCGATATCTTCGGGTGTGTATTATGATTTTATCAATTTTGTGTAAGAGAACAGATTCAAAAGTTTTCCAGTAATTATGAATTGAATACTTTTCGTATAATAGAATAGCTTTAAGGTGTGAAGCATCTGATGAGTTCTACCTGCATCGTTCGTCTATTCGTTATATTTAAAATTCTTGAGAAACAACCAACAACTTAATAAACTTGTTCAGACATGCTGTGAAATTCAAAGGAATTCTGACTAGGAACCTAAAAGAAATGTGTAAATTACTATGTTCCTGGAAAAAGTAAATTCATACAAAGTAAAATTGAAGGTATATTTTATAAAAGTAAATCGGTAACAGTCAACAACGTTTATTAAAGAAAAATTGCAGTATGCAAGAGTTCTTTTAAACTGCTGATATTTCTCGGCAGTGCCAACGAGGAACATAAAGCATACCGCTTGTATTCATAAACCCGGCTTAGCTTCATAAGGGACACAGCGGCATCCGTCTCGCTTTTCCGCACTCGGAAAATTCATTGACAAATAGATTATGGCGTTCTAGACATTCCAAGTAATATTCATATGTACCTATGATTACCGCCCACGGTTTGTAACGATTAAATATTATTTCTAAGGAATTGTTGACATTGTATATTATTGATATATCAAACAAAGTCTACAGCGAAAACAGTTAAAATTATTTATATGTTGGTTATTCTTTTTATTTTTACGTCTGAGATACAATTATCCGATTGAGCTGTTCGCAGTCAATTCGAACCACTTAAACTGGAATTTCGTATTCGTTTATTCGATCTGTTCCATTGCATTGCTCGCGGCTCCCCTTGCAATTGATTCGTAACGTTGCAATCGTACAAATTCTTTTTATAGCTTTCCTTTTTCGATACCTACGTCAATATTACTGTTTACACCGTCGGACGCCCTTAATTGCGTACCATTTGTACCTTTGAAAAAGGGGTAAAAACAATTCATTGTTGGCAACATTAGGAATTTACCATTGATTGTAAAAATCCCTAGCGGTGAATCATCGACTTTTTGATTAAATTATCTATATATATAAAAATGAATCCCTAGTTCCCTTGGCCATGGCATCACGCGTGAACGGCTAGACCGTATTCGCTAATTCTTTTTTTATTGTATTTGTTATTGTCGGGAGAAGGTTCTTATCAGAGAAAAAATTAAGAAGGTTGCGCGGAAAATTAGAAAATGTAACAAAACATAACGACCATATTAACTTTTCTAATGTAACCATACCGCTTTTGACAATATAAACTCTTATAATGTAATCTTATGGCGTTTGACATAAATGTCAGTCATTTGACAAGTTGAAAACAGAGGCATGGGTCGGAATTATATTGATAAAATAACTAATTTATAATTTCTTATTGCACATTTCACAGTCGATTCAATCGGAAGATTCGAATTCAATATTCATTGTTAAGACAGGACAACGTCTGTCGGGTCAGCAAGTTAGGTATACAAAGCACAAAAATGTCATCAAATAAAATTATTAGTTTTATAATATTAGTTACTTCACTTTATTGCGTTGACCAGTTATAATCATGAAGCTGTTTTATGAAAACTCTTACCGTTATCCGATCTGAACGTAACAAAGTTTAAATCGAATTGAACTTAAATAGAATATAGCGAAATGAATTTAATCTTGCCGTACATTTATATGGAGGAGTTTTATTTTAACAGGAAGTACGTAGGCAACTTCCCGTTTGATGTTACGTTTTCCCGCGATAAAAAGTAGCCTATATGTTATTACAGGATATAGGATATCTATGTGGCAAGTTGCACCTACGTTATACATACAAGCTTTCGCATTTATAATATTACTACCCTGGTACAGTGATAAATTATTTAAGAGAAATCTTTTCTGTGTTAAATTCCTTTATCCCATGCCGTATATATTCTGATTAATTTTGAAATAAACCATAAAAATGCCGCAGTAATAAGGAACTGCAGCTCTTTGACTGAACCAGTGCACAAAGCCAATACCTCTATTGAAGGGACTCCGGGATTAAACTTAGATTACTGAAGCAGTTATTATATCCAACATCAGCCTGACAAGTACCTACTGGAGGAATATTATTCATTTTCCAGTACCGTAATGTACTAATGTTTTGAAAGGAACAGCGTATTACAAGGTAGTTTATTATATTGAAGATAAATTCGATGGAAATAGCTGCTCTCTGCACAGTGCACCTCTAATTTGTGTGTTTAGTTGTAATAATTTTAATTTTCTGAGTTATTATTTTCTTATATTATTTCTATTATTATTTTTTGTTTTTGTTACCTGCATTAAGTACTTTGTAAATGTTAAACATAAAAAATATTAAATTAACCATAAAGTCAGATTAGATAAAATGTTACCTTGCTGAGTTTCTTGCCGGTTCTTCTCAGTTGAAGGCTGAATCGGTGGTAGCTTCAGCAACTTTAAATTTGACCTTCACAAGTGACCCGGGTTTAAACTGAATGAATGGTTTTAAATTTTTTGACATGAAATTTTGTACACATATTCTTGGAGGTACTAGAAGTAACATAGGATACTTTTTGTGTTGGGAAAATGTTACATCCCTCGGGAACGCGGGTGAAACCAGGGAGGACAGTTTATATATATATGTTATAGAAAGGCTATGGATTAGAACTTCACTGGTATACTGAAACTATCTCTCATAAAAATATATTCCACTTTTAATTAACAAAGCCGTAACAATTGTAGGCCTTGACATACGGCTATTAGAAGAAGGTCTAAAGACAAAGTAGGCTTTATATTTTTTCTTTACTAAACAGTAAGTAACCTAAATCAGGTGTTGCATCGGAATTGCACATATCATAAAACAGTGGGTTGGGGGCTATATAACCTTCTTGGTCTAGGTTTTTATAACGTTTTTTTTCGGTACCTATTTTAATAAGTATATATCTCGAGTAGTAGGGCTCTTAGAGCAGAGTTCGTCCGGGGAAGTACCACCACCTAACCCATTTCTGCCGTGAAGCAGTAGTGCACTTGTATTACCGTGTTTCGGTTAGGAAGGTAAGGGGGCCGGTGAAATTATAGGCATATGAGACTTAACAACTTCACGTCTCAGGGTCGACAACGCATTGGTGATGCCCCTAGTGTTGCAAATGTCCATCGGCCCATGAAGTATAAAAAAGAAAAAAAAATCTATGCTAAATTTGTTGGTAAGTGAACTAACGTTGGGGCAGTATCATCTATACTAGCTTTCTCTGCAGTTTCAACCGCGTTCCCGAGGGATGTAACATTATACATTACATCATATGTAACATATTCCCGCGATATAAATTATCTTATGTGTAAGGGTTATAAACTATTAATCAAAATCCATTTTATAATTTTTGAGTGAAAGAGTAGAAAACATCCATGCATTCTGACAAACTTTCGTATATATAACCGTTTGTAAAATAGGACTGGACGTGGCTTGGTATTCGGTACCAATCTTCCGCTACCTTATTTTTTTTTTTTTTTTTTTTTTATGCCACTTGAGCCGACAAACAAGCAAACGGTCCACCTGATGGTAAGTGGTCACCGCCGCCTATGGACATTTGCAACACTAGGAGCATCGCCAATGCGTTGTCGACCCTGAGACGTGAAGTTGTTAAGTCTCGTGTGCCTGTAATTTCACCGGCCCCCTTACCTTTCTAACCGAAACACAGTAATACAATTGCACTACTGCTTCACGGCGGAAATGGGTAAGGTGGTAGTACTTCCCCGGACGAACTCTGCACTAAGAGCTCTACTACTCTAAAATTTAATTATAAAATTGTCACTATCTTTGTGGGTAGTACTCGGGCTTGTTCATACGCTTCACACTACCAACCCACACGTATTTAGTAATAAATAGTTACTTTATTTCTATTTTCTCTGTAAGTGATTTTGTTAATCTTTTGAGAAAATAAAGTTATTTAACCGTTAACCGTCAACTTACGTAGTACTTAGCGGTCGCAGCTTGAAGTTTTGGAGGGGGTCACCAATATTTTGTTTTTAATTTTATAATTTTTTTTAGGTTTTTAAATTTGACATGTACTATTAGGGGGGGGGGGGGGGGTCATGTCCCCAGTGACCCTGACTTTCAGCCCGCGCCTGGAGTTAGGTACATTTAACATCGCTTCATTTACTTGGACTATATAGTACGGAGTTCACTCTTATATCCTGCATTTATAAAAAGCGACGAACAGTGAGATAAAGAATTTATAAAGCATCCGAAGGAAATGTAGTTAGATATTTTCAATTTTCCAAGACATCTCCGACCGTCCCCGAGCCATCTGCATTCAGTTAAATTTAATAACCCTTTTGTAGATGTTAAGCTTCTGAAGTATTTCTCCAATAAATCCGTAAGAGCCGTCAGGTGGCGCCACCCACCCTCGCTAAAATATGACAACTTTATTATATACAACATCGATTCATACGTGATTTATCAGATATTTGCTTTCGGGCCTTACTTGTTGCTTTCTGCTTATATTCCGTCAGTCAATCTATTGGTTTGAAAACCTTTAGAGATTATTAAAGATATTTCCGATGATATAATAGACAATGGATAGAATAGCTCTATGGTAGTTTTCTCCGTCTATCTACATATTATATTGACCAAAACTAATCTCGGCTGATGATTCTAATATAATACAATAAAACCTTTTTGGAATCTATCTGTAAATTTGTTTAAACACTTCTAGACGAATTTCACTATTATTAGTACATGTATTATAACTTGGGGACAGATATAGGCGTTATATGATAATAGGCTCACGAATAAATCCTTAATTTAAAGTGTTCCTACCACAGATAGTAATAAAATAAAGCCATACAAAATATAACCGTTAAAAATAGGCCGTTCAATGCAACGATGTTACTATTTACTTACACGATTATAAATATTAATTAAAATTATAATGGGCTATTAGTTAACCCGTTTTCTTATGACTAATTGTTTAACTAGTGGACCTATCGACAAGGAGGTCAATCGAAGACAAGACAAGACGGAAGATCAAACGAGCCCAAGCCCGATAGGTTTTATCATGTTCATTAGCAGTTCGTAGGGCCTCATCATCAAACCAGCTCTATAGTAAAATTGCATCAACAAACGCTGACAATTAAAATAATAAATAAATATCCTGGGACATTCTTTACACACGGCCATCTGGTCCCAAACTAAGCAGAGCTTGTACTATGGAAACCAGATAACTGATATACTACTTTTTTTTTTCTAAATACATACTTATATAGATATTTACACCCAGACACAGAACAAACAGACATGTTCATGCACACAAATGTCTGTCCTAGGTGGGAATCGAACCCGCGACCTTCGGTTTGGCAGTCAATTACTCCAATGGCAACAATTAAAACAAATATGTCAAATTAAAGTTTATTCAGAGAACAAGTGGTTGAAAAACAGAAGGCACATTTGAAAAAACATACAACGCAAGTAAAATTAAAGCTTGTAAAAACATTCTCTGTTTTAAAATACAAATCTCTGTGTGTTGTATCAATGAATGTATTTGTAATTTTATTTTACGGTCCTGAAACGTAAATGTTGAAAGTTTCATGCCGCCCATTTGACGTGCAGTTGAAATTGGCCAAAAAATCTACTAAAATATGCATGTTTGCATATGCATGCAGTAAGGCAATGTGTAGGTAGAAAACATTTAATAAAACTTTTGATATATTGTAGGAATACAACTCCCTCATGTTTATTGAAAAGATAAACATTTCTAAGTACGTTTGGATATTGTTATATTATTGACAATACAAACTCTCATGTCTAAAAGTATACAAAACTACGAGCGCAATCTTTATCGAACTATATTAGGGTTTAAAGTGGCCACCCGATATTGCATAAAATTGCGGTAACTCTGAACGATATTGACCTTTGTTCTTGAAGTGTAAAGATGCTTTATTGCGTACTCGACGCTCGCAAAGGCGCTCAAGTGGAAAGATCCGCGGAGGCTAAACTAAAATGATGTAAAGTAAACAATGTCTTCAGGGAAAGCTTGAATATTTGTACCGGGTTCTTAAATAAAGTACTTGTGAACTTATTTTTGTTTTGAATTTTATTCGCTTTGGTTTCTAGGATTCCGTAATGGTATAAACTTACTTTGCTGGGAAGACTTCCGAATCTGTTTCTATATATTCTAAGAAGCTGCTGTCGGTTCCTTTTGCTGCTATTGCAGAACTTTCTTGGCCTCTACCCTAGATGCGGATAGCCTGAGGTATTTTATAATGATTAAAAATAACTAACTTAATCAAACCATGTTTAAACTTATCGCTATCTTACCCTGCAATGGCAACCCATTGTAAAAATAATTAGAAATAGTGTGTCATTAACGGGCTATCTTGTACAATTATATTTCTCTTCGGGGAAAAGCAATTCGACATATGTAATGCTTCTTTATAAATACCAACCTTACCATTTTTTTATTTGGGTCATGAAAATTGGTGTTTCGGCACACTGGTACAAACAAACATAACAAACCCTTTTGAAAATCCATCTGTTGAATTGAATATCTAATCTCATGGTCGTATTTGCTTTAATTAAACACTTAATTTTTTATGCAAATAATGAAATGTAAAGTACATGCACAAAGTTGGAATGAGTGATGAACTCAGACTGTTGAAGTTTCTTTGCAGAAAACTATTAACTTTGGCGGATTAACCTTAAACACGGTAGAAATAATTCTTAAAACAAATAATTAGATTTTACATAAGCATTAAGCTCTAATCGCTTTACCTTTGTACGGATTTAGTCGACGGCAGAAATGGTCACAGCATATAGACGACATTTATTCTAAGACCAAGTAAAACCACAGTGGGGAAAGTTTGTAATGTTGGAATATTTAACAGTATTTGTGTCAGACCAAATATATCTTTATTGCGACTCACACTGGTCTATCTCTTTCTATCTTATTAAAATACTTGAAATAAATATCTTGAATTTCAAGATAAGCTTCTTTTATTTTACAAAGTCGTGCAATATCTATTATCTCTGAAGTATCTCAAACATGATTTAAGAATTGCTTGCACTTGTAAGGGAAATAGCTTTCGAACAAAGATCCGGAGCTGCGGGGCTATGTTGTCGGAATAACTTAAAACTATTTAAGGCCCTCTGCTTTTGGTGCCGTAACTTACTCAAGTAATAGACATTAGCCGCGAGTTTTAGCTTGTGAATCACGTCTTCTACCCTGGACTTTTCATATACCTTGAAATATATTTTCAAGTGACATAGTACATTCATTATTATATCATTTATAGCTGTCCTTCGCGTTCCCGTGGGATGTCACATGTATTATATATAAAAACCTTCCTCTTCAATCACTCTATCTATTAAAAAAAACCGCATCAAAATACGTTGCGTAGTTTTAAAGATTTAAGCATACATAGGGACATAGGGATATAGGGACAGAGAAAGCGACTTTATTTAATACTATGTAGTGATAGTGCAATAAAATTGATATACTGATTAGAATTTAAAATTAAGTATCTCTGTATTTATTTTTTACTGTCAGAGGGAAAATTAATAAATATCTTCGGACATTCTTTACATACTGCCACTTGATCCCAAACTAAGAGGACTTGTAACTTGTTCTGTGGAAACCAAATAACTGAACTACACATATTACTTTATTTTTTTAAATATATATTTTACTCGGAACAAACAGATATGTTCATGTCCACAAATGTGTGGTAAACGAACTCTCGACCTGCCAGTCTGTCAAATGTTGGAACTGGAAAAGGATGCGTAATATTGTATATTGAAAAGTATACATTTAAACCCTACATTGTTAACAAAAGCTTCACTCTATGAGTCAAACTGTTGTGCAAACTGACGCGATGACTGTTGGCCATTGTTCGGTGAGTTAGGGTTGCCACATAAAAAAATTTTATTCGATATTCACGGGGTAATTCAGACCTGGTGGGACTTTTATTTTGCAATATTTGTGTAGGCCATTTGGAATGTGCTTTTAATCGATTAAATAAAAATACTACCCCAACATTTGTAAAAATTTAATATTATAAAAAATGGTTCCTACCGATTTGAATTTCAGGAGTAGTAATTACTAATTAGGTTATACATTAAGAACTATACAAATAGTTTCACACGAGAACAGCTTTGATTTTAGACATGATCAAAGACCAACATTTCGCATTATGTACTGCTTAAATATTTTAGTAATTAATAGTGGAATTCATTTTGACAATTTGTGGAAAAGGAGAAGAATATTTGGCAACCCTAGGTGAGAACCATCCCGCATTGTAAATATGACGTACGAAATAATATTCGGGGCACTGTACAGCGGAAGTTAGACAGCACTTTATATTTGACGTAGCTGATAATATATGGTGGTTAGAATAGCAAGCCATTAAAGCTATTTGGCTTTGATTAAATTAATCAAATTCGACCAGTAAATGCGGCGAAATATAACAGATTTATCCACTTCAGGTATTAAGCTTTGCACTCGTATAATAATGGAATAATATTATGAAATTGTTTGTTTTGATGACCCGTCGCAGTTGAACTTCGAGTGACCAAATATGTGAAGGGTGATTTTATATTTCATTTGGTCTCTTTCCACCCCTCATATATGTGTTTAATTGTTCATTTTCCGAGGGGTTCTAGAATTTTTTGTTAAATTATACTAAAAGTGCATACTTTTTTATAAGTCTGGATATTTTTTCATTTCTCCGTTGCGTCGCTGAAGTTGCTCGTGTAATATCCACAGGTTAAAATTTTCCAGAGGCGAATATTTTTTCCTAACTTTAGTGTTTCAGTTACTAACATTTTTTTCTCTTTATTGATTCACGGCTTTCAGAACTTTAATAAGAAGTCTTATCCCGCTCCCCAACCCCCTTATGCCGGGGCCTACCCCGCTGTCGTCTACGGCTTTGTCGGACCCGTGCACTGAGTACGAACTTCTTTTGCAAGGAAAATAAAAAATCGCTCATGCCTTACCTTTGTGGGATGTTTGATTTTCATATAATCCAGCTTATTGGCGTACTCAACGCGATTACTACGTTTGTAATAGACGTTCGTCCTCAGTGTTCTTTTGACGTTGTTGTGGTTAATAACCTAACATGCGGCAAACGTATTCCAGTCCCATTTAAGCTTGCCTCCGTCGGCGATTGGTTTTGGAGCGGCGCACCTATGTATTCCGTTTACGGATCTCTATCCGTTAGATTGACACCATGTCATGTACAACAGCGAGAGTTGAACTGCCAAGACCAAGTATATGGCGTGTAGGTATTGCAAAACGCGCTTGTTTATGGACTGCGCTTTCAAAAGTTTGTGGCCTTCTTGAGTTCATTCATAAATCAAAAGCTCTTTTCACGCGCATTCCGTCTTCCGCACAGTATTTTACCCCTTTACGGGCTAATTTTCATTTTCAACCCTTTCTCAGCGGACTTACTCCCGATGAGGAATTAAATAGCAAATATTTTTTTATGCGTATGTGTTGTAGTTTCTAAGAATTTGTGATCAATCGGTAAGTGTTACATATAACGACCTGGAAGGAGACTATTTGACATAGACCTACTTAATTTGAATGGGATTGCTTTAGACTTGTTCGGCAAGTTGTATCACATGCTCGGTTTATATAAAGCATCTGTATCAACACAAAAGCTTAGGATAAAATAACGATGCCATCAGACATGAAACTGTGGTTTATCAATCGTTTACTCTCGCCGGCTATGCCTTTATCCCAGCCGAGTACACTCACCGGCTGACTTAAGATTTGCTCTGTTGTGAAAGTTAAAAGTTTCTGAGATAGCGCTTTAATACGGAACAATAAGAATACGCGTTTTATAAAAGTATAAAAATTTGAAGTTTCGAAGCAAATATTATTCGGTTAATAAGCCAAGTGAAATAAATATGTTTGAGAGAAACCATTAGTCTCCAAGAAGCTAATATTGTATATTGCATTCCAGCTTACTGAAATGTGTATCGACCGTACCTAGAAAACTTGATATCATTACATTGAAAGAATCTTTGAGTGCACTTCGCACAGGGAATGCACCGGAGCGAAGCTAAGCTCTCTCACATATAAAATATTACTTTACGGAGAAAACAATAATACTAACAACGAGTGTTTGATTTAAAAAAGAAAATATAAACGTATGATATTATACGGTACCAGGAAATCATACTGCAAAAGAAACTTAGTAATTGTAGCTAAGGGCCATATCGTTTTCCAATTCAAACCTAATTGAAGAGTTGAAACAAACTATTATCAAAGAGCAGTACTTATGTAAGTGATTTACAATTGTAGAGCAACATTATTACTTCATAACCATTAGCATTAGCAAGCAAATGGAAATGATAAGTATAATATTGTAATATAAAAGGAGTTTGAATGTAAGGCGAAGTAAAGACAAAGTATGATTTGTATTTAAAGATATTGCTGTACTGATGTTGGAGATTGAAGTACCTCATTAGTGTCTATCCAAAAAGAAAGTAAGATAAAAATTACCTTAAAAAAATTCTACCAACATTCTACCAAAACTTTTGTTTTTAAAGGCTTTTAGAGGCTTAAATAAAATATTTTAAATGATTTTAATAAGTCATCTGCGGCCTGCATCGACATGCACTTTGCCTATTGTTAGGAGAGAGTAACAAAAATTGATTTTCATTAAAAAAATATTTGATTTGTAATTTGTGCCTATTGTACGAAACGGTCTTCTTTGTAGTCAACCAACTCGTTTAATACCTACATATTTTAATTATATGGAAGATGCGCTAACGTAATAAAATTAATAGTGTCCGACCGAAACAGATTTTTCAACCCGAAACCGAAGCCGAACTACGAACTTCACCGAATCTTACTTGAACTTATTGTTTTTTTTTTGTATATTAAAAGCTAGTATTTTTTTAACATATTTGTTTGCTTAATTTTTGGCCGAAACCGAAACTGAAGCCGAAGCTTAATTTTTTGGCCGAAAGTGGCCGTAACCGAACTTTAGGTCGGTCACAAAAATTTAATAATCCTTTAGCATAAAGTTGAAATTTCACGCATTGTATTTATATTTATGTCACGTGGACCGTTAAACAGGCAGACGGACCATCTGCTGGTAAGTGATGTCCGCCGCTTATGAACATTAAGAAAAGAGTGAATAGGCTACTAACGGGGAAGCGAGCTCCATCTTCGGCCTCATCTTCACTTACCATCAGGTGAGATTTAAGTCAATCGAAATCCAGTCAGAAAAAAAATACATTTGCAATTACAAACACCAGAACATCGCCAATGTATTGTCTTGAGACGTAAACGTTAAGTCGAAACATAGTAATACTAGTGCGCAGATACTACTAGTAGGTGCTGCTTCACAGCGGAAATAGGTAGGTGGTAGTGCTTGTCCGGAGGAACTCTCCACTAAGAGCACTATAACTGAACTATTTTTAAATTTTGATGTCATAAGTCGTTGTTGGTGTCACTATTAGATTATTGTACTACTTAGAGACCGGTAATTACAATCAAAATAATTCATTCTGTCACTGTTTTCGGTCATACATTGGAATCCGCCTTAAATCATAAGCCTCTGATGTTATCAATTCGTCGAAAAATGATTAAAAATAAAACAATCAAAAACAAAAACGTTTATTAAGTAGATCTTCCCCGCAGCAACCTCATTGAATGTTATACAAATCTAATTACACCTTTGAATTGTCACTGAAATTCATAATAATTCTGTAAGCTACACTGTAATACTGTAGATTTTCAAATCAAGTGAGCATGCGGTCGGCACTACCGAGTGGAAGAGCTTAAATTGTCCTTATAATCCAAGTCGATCCAGCCCGACTGACTCCGGAGTAGCTTATAAAGTTTGTTAAGCGACTAAATAAATATTAGTTTTCACTGCTTGCAATTGAAGTTTACAGTGTAAAAATAAACTGACGAGTAAAACGATTCCGTGTTCACGCGTTAGTAAAACGACGCGTTTTTGTAGCTCTGAATGTTGATTTAAAAAATGTAACAGCCCGCTTACAAAACTGAAATATTTTTTAAACTTTGTTGAAAAAGGTTCTTCGCTGGCTGAATTGAAAAATGTTTTTCCAAGCCCGAAAGTTATTATGAAGCCAATAACAGCAATTAAACTTTTACGATATCAAACAATTTACTGTTACTATTTCTTTTATTTGGATGTTCAGTGCGGAATTTAATTTATAATTTCGACGAATTTAAGCTTCGCTTGAGATTTACTCTCATATGACTTTTATATTTTTATTATAAATCCTATTTTTTCACAATACTATTCCTAGGGCCTTTAATCACTAATCTGTCTATTTCTGAACTAAGGAGAGCTTCTGGTATGGTAGGCAAAAAATTACAATCCGCGTTATACTAGAGTTTTTAAACATACTCGTATGACTTTAATAAACACAGATGTTTGACTTGGCAAGGTATTTACCTATAACGTAATTGTTGCGGTATCCTCCATTCACACCAATTAGACGTATATTCATGGTACATATTATGTACTATTACTAGCTGTCCCTCAGATTTCAACCGTTTTCTAGGTAGGGGTTGAAGTAGTTTATGTATTTTCCGGCCAATAAAATATGTCTATGCAATAATTCGCATCGGCCCGCGCTATTACTTCGTTATCGCTTCTCGTTCTTTCTGATATTTTTCTTTCTGCTCGGATTCTGAGGCTCGTTGCTTATCTATCTCTATATATATAAAAAAAATATGTTGGTTTGTGTACGCTTTAAAAACTCAAAAACTTCTGCACTGATTGAGCTGAAGTTTAAGCATGGTATATAATCCGCATCGAGGATTGTTTTTATCTATTTTTTGCATCAGTCACATATCCGCGACCGTCTTTGTTTTATTTCTCATTTCTCAACCATTCAATCACAACGTGCCACAACGAAGCGTGGCAGGGTACAGCTATTTAAAATATATATGTCTTCCTCAAGAATTGGGCTATCCAATGCAAAATAATATATTTTAAATCCCACTGGTTATTTTAACTGACGCGTGCACATTTTTTTTAATACCACTTTGGCCGATTAACAAGCAGACGGTCTACCTGATGGTAAGTGGTCACCGCCGCCTATGGACATTTGCAATACTAGAGACATCGTCAATGCGTTGTCGACCCTGAGACGTGAAGTTGTTAAGTCTCATGTGCCTGTAATTTCACCGCCCCTTACCTTTCTAACAGAAACACAGTAATACAAGTGCACTACTGCTTCACGGCGGAAATGTGTAAGGTGATAGTACTTCCCCGGACGAACTCTGCACTAAGAGCTCTACTACTCAGGAAAGTATGTTTGTACACATACAACCCAAACAGTTGCAAAGTATTCCAAAAGTAATAGAAATAAACTATAAACGGATTAAAAACCTTTTCTCCAAAGTCAAGGCACAGAAACTCCACGTCTACAAATGTATTATACATATGTATAGATGAACTAGTACGAAATTCAAAAGGCAGATTACACGAAGCATTGACTTTGAATGTCACAGTATGATCTATAGACGACAAATCAGCTACCGGTTTCAGACAGATTATGGCTTTCAGTATCGTAGGCTATTATCGTTTAATTGTGCAAACTAGGGATGTAACAGAGGTATACAATACTGGAGATTTCCAATTTACCGGAGTCGGAGTCAAAGTAGGAATCGGAGTTGGATAGATCTAATGAAATAATTGAAAGAAATAATTCGGTTTCAGTCTCTATAATCAGTCTAATTTAAATGTAATATGCGAAGCTTAATGTATTCTTCATATTCAGTAACATGCATTCATTTTAAACAGTTTTGAACGAAGTTTTCTTTCACCTTTGACACCTTTCCTTGAATACGTTTCTCATAAATTTAATTCTGTCGTATTCGCGTTAGCTTCACTAAAGTAATACCAAGACTTGATTTTGACTTCATTGCCTACGTTTCAATAAAATAATAATGTTGAAAATATTTATATTACTGCTTATAATTAAATCTTTAATCACAGCTCATTTGTTGAATGGAGGCTCGAAGAAAAATAAGATGAACTGACAGAATAGGGAACACGAGACTGATGTGATTTCTTAGGTAATAAGTTAAATCTTATCCGTGCGCGGTTTAGTCGCGGTCGCTCCCTGCGTTTCATAATGGAGCCGAAGTCGAAGTCGGAGATATCAGTCGGAAGTTTCGAAGTTATAGTCGGTACCTTGTACCATCCCTACCGCATACAACTAAACTATGCCAAAGATCGTTAAACTCATAATAAAACGTCAAGAAAGTAATTTTAATTGCGGGTGTAAATTCGTTTAGAAGATGCAACCTTATATCTGGCTGTCCGCCGCTGTCAATCGAGTTAATCGAAATAATGCCTGTCGTTCCAATTACGTGTTTTGACTAATTATAATTATACCAATTTTAATCAAGTTCGGTTAATGCGTTCTCGAGTTATAAAAGGACATACACAGAGATAGACGGACAAACATTAAAAATATAATGTAATATTTATCACAAAACTTGACAAAAAATTATTATGTACAGACATATCCCACAGATTTATAATATACTAGTTGTCCGCAATGACGTTGTCCTGTCGATATAAGTCCATACAAAAATGCAGGAATTCGATCGTAGCGCCACCTACCCGGTCCAATTATGAATCTAAACCATTATCAAATCCACTGGAACACACACAAAAAAATTCATCAAAATCTATCCAGCCGTTTAGGAGTTCAGTGACATACACACGTACAGTTGAATTATATATAAGGATATAGTTGTATAGATAAGTAGTAGATAAATTGAAAGCGAGCACTAATTAATGTCAATTTAGTTACGTTAATAAGAGCGAGGTAAAATCTAGACAAATACGAAAAAAAATACTTTTTAATATAAATCTGTTCCTAAATACCTACCGATGCAATACGGCGGTTGCAGTCGGGAGTGCTACGCTTTGTAAAGTGTTGCAACACGTAGGTAAGCAGACGGCGGGGGTGACCACTAACCGTCATGTCACCCGTCACCCATCACTCGTCGTTAGTCATCTGGCACACAGAAAATAAACAAATAGAAATATTAAGCTAAAACATGCAATGCCACTTGCACACTGTGAACGTAACGCTTTATTGAATGTGTGTTTATTTGTAACTCAATCTCCAAATAATTTGAATTAAATAAGAAACACAATAAAATATACCTTGGGTACTTTTATCCTGGGAAAAATTAAGATACAACGGCTAGGAGTTGATTAAGTTATAAAAATGATTATCTGATCATGATATTACTACTCATCTGTCTTTCAATTTTCTTCTGCTAATTACTTCATGGGATTAAAGATCAAATATGTAAGAATGCGAGAAAGAGAGTGAGTACGAGAGAGATTTGCCGTTAGTTTTCGGCTTATAATAGGACCAACTCAAACCTTAATTCTATGGGGTCTGAGTGGGACGACCTCCCTTCAGGTGGACCGTCAATCTGGTCAAAGTCGCTGTAAGCCTCTGGATGAGGCGGCTCATGACCGAGTTGGAAATTCAAGGGGGAGGCCTATGTTTAGCAGTGGACATCCCTGGGCTGATATAATAATATGATGACGATAGAGATTAAAGGAGTGCTGCATTTGCGACTTTTAATCTCAAGAAAAGGTTCTGAATCCTTGATACGTGTTTACGCAATAACATGGCATCTACAGAAAATAAGTTAATTAACTTCCAAAGACCTGCGTAATAAATGTTAAAAAATGTTAAAGAAACCTTTAAAATTTTTGTTTAGTTTGGCGGAATTTGGTATTATGTAACATTTTGTTTGGCCATCGATATTTGGTTTGATCCTAGACTTCTCATGGAGATGATTACTTAATTGGTTGTAAGTACCTAACGTTGAATGGCGAGAGCAGTACCTCGGTTCCTAGAATAAACTTTCAAAGCAATCAAGGAATAAGCTTTCAAAGAAACCATTGCCTGGCCGGAGCGCTCGAGAGTCCTTCTAAGCATTGAGAGATTGTGGTCACATAGCATTCTGAGATTTTACTCATATACTATACTACATATTAAAAAGAAAAAATAATGCTTAAACATAAACTACATTTCGAACATAACAAAAAAATGGCCATAGAACAACGAGATGCAGTTATCATGGAGAGTCTTTTGGGAGCGAAACCATCCGAGGCCGAAATAACTTAAACTTTAATATTTAGAATTATAAAATTTGATAAGTGTAACTAAATTTAAGTAAATCTTAAGTTATTTATTTATAATCCATGTAATCACGAATCGAAAGATTCACTGTAACACTATATATTAAGGAACCACAAGCCTCAGTTCAAAACAACGAGCTTAGCAATCGCTGAAAGATGTTAATTTATAAAAACACAATACAATTAATCTTAAAATAATTTAACCTTGAGTCAAAGAAAACGAACTAAGAGTCCGTAGAAAATGTAAAAAGAAACAGAAACAAAAAAACTTAAGCTACATAAAAAATAGCTTCTGTATGGTAGTAGGTACGTACCTACAACATCGAAGTACGTACTTGGATATATGACGAAGTCAGAATTAATATTCATCAGTGGCGTGGTATTGCCAACAATTTGTAATAGGCTTACGGCTGTGTACTAATGCGCTCAATTCCACCCTCGTTTTATCGGGGTCCCGTTGCCTAGCAGAGTTAATGACATGGAAACCTAAAGGATCAGTACCTACGAATAATTAATTTTTGATACTGACACCAGATGAATAGACTAATTTCAATCTAGTTTCAATATGTTCAATGAATTGATATGAATAGCGTTTTCTTAAACTAAATTGATATGAGCTAATAAACGTACCATTTTGACATAATGCCGATGAAAATTCATTATCATACAATTATAACATTATTATACGATTAGACACCGAATAAGCGTACTAATATTAATTATGTATATAATGTATATATTAGTATAAATATTAATAAATGCAAAAGTTTGTATATATACATCTATTTATATAAAATGTTATGTTGGTTTGTGTACGCTTCAAAAACTCAAAAAGTTCTGCACCGATCGAGCTGAAATTTTAGCATGGCATATAATCCGCATCAAGGTTGTTTTTATCTATTTTTTGCATCAGTCACATATCCGCGACCGCCTTAGTTTTGTTTCTCATTTCTCAACCATTAGTATGTTATATATGTTATATGTCAGTTACTCATTCACGTAAAATCTACCAAACATATGAAACATGGTACATGTATGGAGCATACCCTAGAATAACATATAGGGTACTTTTAATCCCAGGAAAATCGAAAACCCCGCGGGGACGCGAGAAAAGCCGTGAGGAACAGCTTGTATTATATATTCTTTGATACAACTTATTTTTGATTATGGAGCAAACTAGTCCCAAACATTTGCCATACAAAGTTGAAACATTATTGTCGCAGTGTTGCACTCATATTGTTGACTTCAGAGATCTTTATGAAACTATTACGCTAGTTTAGAAAGTTGGTATTTAATTAAAGGGCCGGATATAAACTCAGCAATTACCTACTCTTTTCACAACCAATTTAGATTTATTTCATTAACCTGTGTGTCCTGCTATGGTGAACTCTACAAAAAAGCATTGTCGTCATAAAAAACATCCTTTATGTTATACCTTCTATACTAACACGTCTTAATTGGAAATAAAATTGGAATTAAAAACAAACCTTTAGAATATATATGCAAATATCACTAGTTTTTGCTTATTTATAGATAAGAATAGGCAACATTTATTCATCTCAAAATTTAAATAATATCCATATATTGTAATCTAAGTTTAATATTAATTAGCTTGTTCAGGTGCTGCATAATGTCGCCACTCTAGTCTGGGCTTTCTGCCACGACCCTGGTTTACATTGGGAATCAGTAACCAAATTTTCTACATAAACGATATACATATTTTAAGCATACGTAGGTACAGATACGTACATGCGTAGATAATAAACTAATTCTAAATGTGTTCACACATTGATAGTAACATTTTAAAATAAATAACAAAACTCACGCAAATAAAAATGATCACAAAGAACCTACTTATACTTAAGTGCAAAAGCTAGAGTAGATTTTTTATGAAAATAAAAGATAAAACTTTAAGAGGAGAAGTTTTCAAAATGTGTTCAAATATTGTAAGCCAAGAAGAGGCTGCTTGTACGATCGCTGGAATGAATAAAGTGTTAGAATTCCTGATCGGTGGCGGAATATTATTCCAACATTTTGTGGCTGCATTCCGAAAACTATTACGAAATCCAGACTTGGGATTTCGAGATAGCATTTACTAAAAATTTTCTTTTTCGTAAACGTGTTGGGCTTTTGTTTTGTATAGTTTCTAAGATTGAAGCCGAAGGATAGCAAGATGAAGAATTCGTATTAGTTCATTTCTTGTAGTAGTACTATCTGTCCCCCGCGGTTTTACCCGCGTTCCCGTAGATTGTCACATATATTATACATATAAACCTTCCTCTTGAATCACACTATCTATTAAAAAAACCGCATCAAAATCCGTTGCGTAGTTTTAAAGATTTAAGCATATAGGGACAGAGAAAGCGACATTGTTTTATACTATGTAGTGATATTGCCCATTTTCTTTAAATAACCAACTGTATTACATTCATTTGTATGAACTGGACAAAGCATTTAGGAAACTTAGTACCCAAATAACAATTAGTTCGAACTGCTCTTTTTTGCATAATCATTATGTACTTTAACGATAAAGACGTAAGACGTAAACTCATTAACCACCCTTAGACTTTGTGTATGATTTATATATAAATCAAATGATATAGAAATCCTTACTAATATTATAAATGTAAATGTAACTTTGTTTGTTACGCTTTCACGCAAAAACTATTTAACCGATCATCATGAAACTTTATACACATATTCTTGGAGGTATTAGAAGTAACATAGGATACTTTTTGCCGGGAGGAATCCCTCGGGAACGCGGGTGAAACCGCGGGGGACAGCTAATAAATACATAGTAAATAACAGACAAATTAGACTTGTAATCAAAATAATAAATCAATCACCCGAAATGAATCACCAAACATTATCAAAACGCACAACTAAATATTAGTTTAGAGATACAAGGTAATTAATGCCTATCAATTCATCAATTACTAGTTTTGTGTACAATGATAAATGATTTGTTTTCAGTAGTAAATGGCCAAATAATTTTATGTTGTAACAAAAATGTATTTATGTGAAAATTTGTTGAATTGTTTCTGGATGTGTTAAAATGAAATGAAATTACGATTTTCTTCAATACCACGTTTATTTATTAAACTGTTTGTTTAACTGGTTGACCTGGTTTAACTCAATGACAATTAATAGTAAAGATACGTCATTTAACATCATTCTCATGTCATGTCTCAAAACAGCATAAATACTAGATCGCTGCTTAAACGCGAGTCGAAAGAGAAAGAAATTAGTTGCCAGGCTATATGTGTTGTTAGAGAGAGTTGCATTTACATCGTTAGCTACGTTAATTATTAATATACTCGTAGAATTTACGTCGCGTACCGCCGCGACAGTGTCTGGTTGGTGCACCACTTAATGGAATTAGGCTAATTACCAGCATGTTATGTTACCGTTTCTGAGCGTGGACAACGTATTTATAGTTTATTTATAATAATATAAGTGCTTAAACCTGAACTTTATTTAGCGTGGGATGTTTTTGAGGACGGAGCTTTTCAGATAATAGCAAATAGCAAATTTGGAGACCATAGATAGTAAAAAATATTTCCTGGGAGTATTTTAATTAGGGACACATTTTGGTGATGGAAAATATTATTGCTCTTTCTTTCGGAAATGCCAATAATAAAGTAATTATTACACTATCCACTTATATACTTTAGAATTATTATTTATTTATGACAACTTAAGTGTACCTTACACAAAAAAACAACATAAAACTAAACTTTACAGTTCTTGATCACTTATAAATCGTCGATGCGACTGCAATAGCGCGTAAGAGCAATTTGCAATACCGCGTATTTACAAAAATCGCAAAAATTCGTTATTGCGCCATCGACTTTCTATTGACCGAGATAATCAATTACTTCTTCCTCCAATTTTAAATTGATAAAATACTGATACGCGGTATTGCAAATAGCTCTTACGCGCTATTGCAGTCGCGTCGACGAAATAGGAAATATTTGTGTATTTTTGTTTGTCATTAATAAACTCAAAAAAGAATCCATAAATGTTCGGACTCCTTTTTGAACTCTGTAAAAAAATTACTGGACAGATTTTAATAAATTTTTCAATAATTTTTTTTTTGTTAAAAAGAACGTAAAACCAGTTAAATTAACGTTTTAATCCCAACATACGTGGGTTAGCCCGTAGAACGGTTGCTAGTTCATAATAAAGTACGGTGAAACTTCAGGTTTATATTATAGGTTAACGGCTTTGTCACGTAAATAAAGTATGCAGTGCGATGTCGATGACCCACGCTACAAGGGCAATGTCGAGCGAAGAAACTTTGTTGTTTCAGTATTCTCTACCTATATTTACATTATCACAAAGTTAAGGTTGTATTGTGTAAACCACAATTGTTTGCGTGTTTTAGGATTCAAAAAAAGTTATATCCAGGGATGTTTCTCTTTAGACTCCATCTGATCCCAAACTAAGCTTGTAATATGCTTACTACATAACTGATTATAGTATACTAATATTATAAATGTGAATGTAAGTTTGTTTGTTACGCTTTCACGGGAGAACTACTTAACCGATCATCATGAAACATTGTACACATATTCTTAGAAGTAACATAGGATACTTTTTGTGCCGGGAAAATGTTACATCCTTCGGGAACGCGGTTGAAACCGCAGGAGAGAGCTAGTAGTATATAAATATTTTTTGTTACTATCTTAATATATATAAATCTCCTGTCACGATGTTTGTCCGCGATGGACTCCTAAACTACTTAACCGATTTTAAATTAAATTAGCACACCGTGAGCAATCTGGTCCAACTTAAGAGATAGGATACCTTAGATCTTTAATTATAGTCGCAATTTTATTTTATGGCAAATTATTGGTCTATAATTAATTGACAGCCACAATTATCTGTTAACTCCAAAAGATTCTAACAGATGGCGCTGTGTTGAAAGTACCAACGTTTAATTTTTTAGGGAACTTTTTTATGGACTCATTTCGACAGGAAAACGTCTGTTGGGACAGCTAGTTAAAGTATATATTATAAGGATTTATTTATGTACCGATGTATATTATCGTTCCATGTGAGTTATAGGTCAATAAATATAATATTTAAACGAACAAATATAATATTCGTTTTTTAACTTATTAATTAAATACTTATTTTTAGAGATAGAACAGAAATATTAATTCACACAAATCTGTGGTTGTCACGGTATCTAGCCACTACGCCAACCAGACCGCCATGGTACAAAATATACATCTTCTACATCAGTAATGCTTTATAATTAGGTATTCAAAATGTCTACATACATTCATGTTGGCAGTAGATTTTAGGGAGTCTGTTGTAGTAGGCAGGACATACGTCACAAATTCATTTCTCTTAGCTTAGGCAAGTGAATGTTATTAGAATTAATTTAAAATAATATAACTAATATACATATATCATCACCCCGATGAACCCCGAAGAGATCGACAGAGGTCTTTGTGTATATACCCATATTTGACCAAAGCTATTTTAAAGCCCAAAGTGATATGTGGCGAGTCACTATCTCTACCACATTATGAATTCCATGCTGCCTGTTATAACTTCTAGCATAGGAACGTCAACTGTATCTTACATGCTAGGGGAACCAAAACTAATTCAGTCTCAATTTTGAGCTGTATACCACTCGACCATCAAGGTGTTGTATCAATTATATGTTTGTTCTCAGAGCCGAGTCCGGCTGAGTATGCAGTACTGCGCAGCACGCCTGCATCAGAGCGTACGGCTGCCGAAACAGAAGCAGCTCACGAACTGCTCTCGCTCGCACAGAGTTTGCCGCCGCTGCCCCCTGCTGCTGTAGTAACCGTGCTCGAACCTACGCCTTTGGTGCCAGTGTACGCATATACTTTACAACCAACCAATATCTACATTCTCGCCGAAGAGCCTCGAGAGCCCATTTATCACGCAGTTCAGACTGTCACTCCCATTCGACCCCTCGAATACGTCGAACCACATTTCAACTATGTCGCATACCAACCCGCCCCGCCCATCATTGAGTTCCAGGCCGAGTACAAAGCCCATCCAGAGCTGGGAGTGCGAGAACCCGGGCCCGTGCACGTATTGGAACCGTTGCAGGTACGCGCCGTCGAGCAAGACCAGCAAACGCAGCAAACACAGCAAACCCAGCAAAGCCAAACAATCTTGGAAACCCAGCAGTCCCTGCAAACCGAGCAAGCCCAGCAAACCCAGCAAACTCAGCATACCCAGCAAACCCAGCAAACGCAGCGAGCGACAGTCATTAGAACAGAATCCCGACCCCGATATGAGTCATGTTCGAGCCCAGATTCGGAGCCAGAACTCGAGATTGATGAATCAGCAGAGGGCTCATATGCAAGCTCTGGCCCCGAGCCAGAGCCCGACGAACGAACCGACCTATCGCCTCGCCAGAGGGAGAAGCTGGCAAAATATGCTTGTAAACAATGCGGTAAGCGATATGCCACTTCATCCAATCTATCACGACACAAGCAGACACATCGAAGCCTGGACTCAGTATCAGCAAAGAAGTGCGGAGAGTGCGGCAAGGCATATGTATCAATGCCAGCCCTGGCTATGCACGTGCTCACACACCGAATGGGACACGTATGCGGCGTGTGTGGCAAGCAATTCTCACGCCCATGGCTACTACGAGGTCACATACGATCCCACACCGGAGAGAAGCCTTACGTATGCGGAGTGTGTTCGAAAGCATTTGCCGACCGCTCGAACTTACGAGCACACTTCCAGACGCACTCATCGGACAAAAAGTACGAGTGCATACGCTGCCGCAGACAGTTCGCACTCAAGAGCTACCTAAACAAGCACCAGGAGTCGACGTGCGTGCGCTCCGATGACGAGTAAACACTCCCATCGACGAACGATTGCAACGAACGATTTCTCTATGAACTTCTTTACACCTTTATAACTATTTGAGCGCGGAAATTTTTTATGGCGTAGCCGCACGCAGTCACGACTGCGTCAAAGGAATAATAAGCAATAATATTGTACCTAATAAAATTATGGTTCTTTCCATATTTCTAAAATTTAAAAAGAAAAGGACATAAAAAATTTAAAAAAAATATTTTTCAATTATGAGTCCGGCATCGACGGCAGCAATCGTGTCAATTTTTGGCGAGAGCCTGCAATGTTACAGCGTAGGGTAATGTTTACATAGTAACGTTAGGTTAGTTAGCGCCGCACGGGTGTTGTGTGATGACGTTAGATTGTAGTTACGGTGATACGTAGAGACTTAATGAAACCGTCGAGCTGTGGTACAAAGAGAGCAATAAAGTAACGTGCGTAGGGTGACAGTCACAGTGATAGGCGCACGAGTAGCGTGTGACGCGTAGCAAGTAGCTTAGCGAGGAGCGCCTCGGGAGGACCAAACTGTTGCTCGGGCGCTGCCGCCCGCTTCGGCGCCGCCCGCCCACGTAGCAGGCACGTGGCCGCCACGCAGCCGTTCCGTCGCCGGCTCGTCCCGTCGCCGACGCGTCGCCGCCGCGTGGCAGCACCTGCCGGCATCGTGTCGTGGACAGTGTCGCATCACATAATGGTTATTCTAACTGGAATATAGAAATGTTTTGTTATTCAGGACGTTTAGAAACATCTAGGCACCATTGCATTCGTATTATGCTATTAAGAACTTTACCGTATTTCTTTAACTATAACGCTCGTCGTACTTGCGGCTGCAGTTTCATGCGGGTTGGTACCTTACAGTAGTATAATAGGCTTTGGCTCCATTCGGTTTGAAGTTGCGCTGATCAAAATTAAATACACTCTTCCACAGAATTACTTAATGAATACAATTCTGTGGTAAAAAAAGGTGATTGAAGTTTTTCTTACATAAGCGGCCCAACCGTCGTGCGTCGGGTTTGACTCAACCAAAGAAATTCTGCAGGTTAAAATAAAAATTAGTAGACACGTAATTATTACGAGCCTAATGCTTAATATAAGGATTTAGTTAGAATTATAGACTTATAAGATGACTTAGTATAAAACTTCATTACTTTAGGGTCAAAACAGAGACTTGCATAGCTTAAGTTAGCTATCGCTACCCTTAGTAAGGGTGGTTGTGTGAGTTATGTACGCATGTCGCAGTTCAATCGTTAAAGGTTGTTTTTTTACAAACCGCCTAGTCTATTTTTATTGATTTGGCAGCGACTCTCTGAGTTGCAGTTTTTAATTTAAGAAAATCTAAAATCTTGTCAAAAATAAAGCTTTTATTGAGTGGTTTGATGTAGTATAATTATTATTATTTTTGTAAAGCGCCTCTCGTCTTGGAAAAGATTTGCCGTTCGATTAAACATTTCGTATGGAAGTTAACTTCAGAAGTAAGTGTATTTTTTTCAAAAAAGTCAACAAGTTTTGCAGGTTGTCACGATAGTATAAAATGTATTCAATGTAATTTGACTAGGCGAATAGTCAAATGTCGACATCATTAATGGCAAACTATTGGCCTGCGACAGAAACATAACCCATTTTTTTTGTAAATGTTTCACCATATTTAATTCACAACGTAAGTAATGCATCAAAGTAGAGAAAATGTAGTTAAATTTGATCATTTCTTTAGATTGTAGATACATATGTTTCATCGATCTGTCATTCTATACGTGTCCAATCGAAAACGATTTTGTGAGTAGTAGGGTTTGTAGTCAGTACGACTACGATGGAGTACAAGTTCCATCATGTCCCTCTGCTGAGACACAGATAGTGGCTACAGATCAAAATATAGTCTAGGTATCTCTTTCATATGGAGTGGTAATTAAAAATAATGGTAGGCGTTTTGTATGAAGAAAATTATCACGGACATAAACCAATTATTATGGTTTACGAGCTCCATTTTTAATGCATCAATATTGAGTAAATGTTTTAAAACTCATGCGCTAATTGCACTTGTAATTATCCCAGAGGCTATTAGTCACCTGATGATATGAAACATCACAGGCATTTTAATACCAAAGAACAATATAATTAATATTGGTTTGTGTCCGTCTGTCTGTGCCGGGCTATATTTGCCCGTCTTCCTTTTGATAGAGAGGAAAAGTAAAAGAAATGGTAGGAATGGCGTGTGGTGAAATGATACGTATTTTTTATAGAGTTACATTTTTGTGAATATTTGATATTTCACGATGTCTCTGCGTTTATTCTAGCTTAGTGTAGATTTACATACTGTATGCTTAATTAAGTTAAACTAGAGGTTACTAAATTGATTAAAATTAGACATCCAAAGACAAAAAAAAAAACAAAAAAAAATATTAGTCATCTGTACGTCTTTACTCGACGGATAAAGTTTTGTATTTAAAGAATGTCAGTTCATTATATACAAACAATTATCGCATTCAAGTGAACATAGGTATTTAGTTCCATAGGCCATTGGTACGGCCGACTTAACAGAGGTACATAAAAAATATGGTAATTTTTCTACCGCGTGATATTACTTTGATACCCATTTTCAGCACAAAGAAATACAATAAGTCGATATTTAGTTGGGAGTATTAAAAAAATATGTAGTAAAATTATTATTAATCTTGAACAAAAGCAATAAAAATTTACAAAAGTACGAGAATTCAACGAAACACTTGTGTAATTGAGAAAAATTTATTCACGTTATCCAATTTTGATATAAAATATAAATAAATATTCAGATTATTTTTAAACGAAAAAAAAAACCATTAATATATTTGCTATATTAAGTTGCTCAATGAGTCCTAAGAGTTATTGAGATAAACGTTATTTATTCAATATATCGTAGGTTAATATTGAGGAGGACGCGATTATTGTCGACTGCAAAAATATAAATTTCACGCGTAGTTATTAGGTGTAGTGTAGCTCTAGATGAACAAACATGTATAGCAGAGAGCATGTACCTTCTCGAAAAAATAATTTTTTACATGGAATTTAATAACACATTAAAAATCTCAGTTGGAAATAAAAAATAGATATCAATAAGCGCCTACTAAATAAACCTTTTTGATATAACATCCCCAACAACGTAATTATCATCGCTCGCGTAGGTGCAATTAACAATACAAACAACCACGGTGTATATAAAATTATTTAAAAATTCTAAAAACCCAATTTCAATAAAATATCGGTAATTTTTTAACCTCAAGTAAAAACTGTCGTAGAAGGTACCGCTGCTTCTGCATACATAACCGTTAATAAGCCAAAAGTAGCGATCACACATTAACTATGTCAATTGCTTTTTATTTTAAAGACTCATACTAATACGTGTTACGCTCATTCTTGGATCTTTAGAAGTTTGGAAACCTTTGATATCAATTTATTGGAAGGTCATACCTAACACAAAAAACACCTGTCCCGTAAATTTGGTGCATATTAATGGACTCTCGACATAAATTGTTCAGAATGAGACTGATAGGTGAAGGGAGAGTTTGAATAATTGATGTAACTGTTACAATTTTTCGCAGTACTTTTCGCGGCCTTTTGTTCACAACATTGAAGGATATACAAACCCTATAAATTGTATTAAGCGATCTAATCCGATACTTATTTTTTGGAGGATTTACAACATCAATAAAATACCAAGAAGGCAATGGATGTGTTGTTTGTGAATGACAATGATCAATGGTAGGAATACGTCAATATCGATAAAATAAAATAAAATCTATTAATTCCAAACTAACTTGACATGAAAAAAATACCAATTTTTTTTTAATTCAATGCCGTGTTATCTTCGCCACGATAGAAATTAACACCAATTTATCGACCTCGATAAAAATATGTATTTCACATCTCAATGCCCTGAGGATCAAGCAATGTTTAAAGCGGCAACATGTGACAACAGCCGCTGGGTTATCACTTCAAAGGTTTCACAAGATACGAGGCATAGGCACTAAGTGAGGTTATAATTATAATTTTTGTTAAGTAAGTGTGATATTATTTAAGTTTTCTTTACGTTTTATTTAAGTATTACAATGTTACCATGTACCAAAGAGAATTGCTATTTTTTATTGATCTCAATAATTTAATGTAAAATAGAACAAATTAGATTGTTGGCCCTAGTTTTCTAATTATTATAATTTTCTCTTGTTTTTTTTTGAGGAGAAAGCAATATAACAATTTTGAAGTGATAACTATAGTTACTGTGTGAACAAGCTTCAAATTATCAGTAACCAAATTAATTTATTGGATCTTTGGTTTCCTCAGAGATCTACTCGTATATTGATGGTTTTGATTAAGTAACAAACTGTTACGTATCTGATTAATAAATAGTTCTTTAAATTACCGATTTTAATAGTAAGGGAATGTACCAAATCTGATCGTAACTGTTTTCTATTGAGAAATAAAAAAAAAAAATAAAAAAAAAAAATCTCATTTATTTGCAAATAACTACAAAAATTATGAGAAATTAACAAAACCACATTTAGGAGCAAGTCAAAATTATAAGAGCGTCAACATTTATATATTATGAAATTAAGGACTATTTCAATTATGTCATTTATATATTATGAAATTAAGGACTATTTCAATTATGTCATTTATATTTATGTGAAACAACATTCAAATATCAACCAAAGAGTTATTTATTTAAGTTTTTCAACGACATTACTTTGTTTTTTTTTAACGGATAAGTGAACTCCCATTGCTAATAATAAATTCACCTTACGGCTACATAATAAAGTAGTAATTTGAAGTAAACAATTTATTATTTTCCGTTCAATCCTCAAAGTACATAACACTTGATATATGTGTTAAGCAATCATGAAACGCAAGAAATATTGGAGGCCGAGCCCCATTTCTCCCTTTTAGCGAGGATCTGATGGAATGGGGCATCATGATTTGCAATATTAGGTACTTCTGAGTTACCAATGTCTTTTGGATCTTTTACATATATTTGTATCCAACCACAGAATGTTAAACTGTAATATAACTTAACATAAACGACATAACGGTTAAAATAACTTAACATCAACGGCTTTATTAGTTTATTAATGAGGCACACGCCTTATATGGCAACAGTGAAGATTCGGTAGCACCCCGTGGATCTGATTAACTATAAATATATTATGATTTTGGGATTCGCGCTATCTGTACCTTCCAATTTTCTAAGTAATTAAGTATCAACTTCATTACTTATATATACTGAAAAGGAGTAAAGCTAAACGTACATTTCTTAATAAAAGGTATCTATAATGTGAAGGTCTTTCAAGATGGAAGTGAAGTGAACTATGGGTCATTATTCTACCATTTTAATATAATCTTTGATGTAATTATCTATTTAAGTTAGTCTACCTAAGAGTCTATACTTTGTCATTCTAGTCATGTTTAAAAATTAAGATAATTTAGAAAAAAGGGTTCTGAAACAAATAAAATCAAAAAGCAATACGATTGTACAACCAGTTAAGATTATTGGAAACAAATTTTAAAATAAAAACTTTTGATCTACCTAATATACTATATAAAAATTATATTTACCAAACACAACGTAAAAAATATAGGCGTAATTCGTTCTGATAGGGTATTCGGTCCGATATAGTAATTAATACACTGTCTAAAGTCTACTGCATTTCTATAAATTATGGTTATGATGTACCTACTTAAAAAGTCTATTCTTAAAACATATGTCTATTATTCAATTATAATTATTTTCTGAATTACACATAAATATGTAAAAAATATCTATCGGAAACCTAAATTATTAAATATAAGTATTGATGTATAAAAAGTTGTTTTAAAAAAATATTTCACGTCGATAAACAATTTTTATGTATATTTAAAAATGATTAGTTAAAAAAAATCTATCGTACTTGTCATAAGAATATCAACTAATCACTAATAGAGCTAATTCAATATTCAGACATACATATGTACCTTGCAGAGATTTGTCAATAAATCCACACTACGAATGTTGTAACAAATTCAACGAGAATAGTACAGAAAATTCCACGTGTATTGTTATAGAAACCACAAAACGGGAGGCATTCATAAGGGATTATCAATGGACGCGTTTGAATTTCTCGTCGCTCGCTCGACCGGTGCGAATTTGAAACTAAAACCCAATACAATAGACTACAAATTCGTGTAACGCTTCACAGGAAAAAATATTACAGGTTGACGCTAGCAAATAGGAATAAAATGAATGAATGCATTTCTGTTAAATCAAAAAAATAATGATGACTAAGATAAATGGCGGAAATACTAAAACTAAAATGGTAAAACAAAAACTAGACGCAATACACTGAATGACGGTCAACGTCAGATATAAAATAAAAACATTACAGATGTTTAATGCGGTTTATGTGAACCACTTTTTAAATCAATCATTCTGAAAGCAGGAACGACATTTGGGGTGTCATTAACATTTGGTCAATTTTAAAACTGTCAAAAAGTGAAATAAACTTAGTAAATTTACATATAAAACAGATAATATAATCAATACATAAATCGTTCCAATCATAACATCTATAACTACTATTATTATTATATTATGTTTGTTTTAATAATTTGAAATCTAATAGCCTAACCTATTTTTATAATTTTGGCAAAAATATAAACTATTATTATTATTTTTGAAATAATCTGGATCAATCAAACGAAAGTTAATTATATTTAATTATACAGAAAAAAACAACGAATAATAATATATATTTATCAATCATGATATTATTATATCACTTTTTATTCAAATAACTTTATTTAAAAGTACCAATTATTTATACAACATGAAAAAGACATGATAAAAACTAACTATTAATTAGAAAATAATGACCCCAAACTTTTTGGCGAATTTAAATCACAACGACTCTATGATGAAGATGATATACTGTATTATACAAAAATCTTTTTAAAAGTGTTTGATTACTGACCTAAATAGTTACTAATTTAATTATACACATATTTAGTACATAATAATAATAATAACCTGAGCTCCCCGGTCGGTACCAACAAACTTTCGAAATATGTATTATCAAATCGAGCAAAGACTTGTAAAAGTAACTATGGCTTATATTGGTAAAAAAAAAAACGATTATCCAGCAATTCAGGTGCCGGTCTGTGATAAGACTCCATATATAAGATATTAAAATCATTACAACTATATATATGTCAGATTATTATAATTAAGTAATACATTTCAAATATACATACAAAATATCCTTGATGAATTTTGCTCTTGCAGTTTTCGATGATATATTTAGAATAGTTCTATAAATATTGTAAAGTCTCGCTACCAAATTTCTTTTGTATCTGTCATTTGTTATTAAGATTATATTATAAATGTTAAGTTATTAATTAAGTGGGTCATATTAATGTTAATTTTAAGAATTGTAGTAAAATCATGTTAATAATGTTAATGTAAATTTATTGTTTCAGTTCAGTATTTCTTCGAACACATTAATATATTTATTCGTGAAAATTGGAGTTTTACACTATAATAAAGCTTATTGCAAAATTCTTCGAAATTAAATTCACGTGAAATGATATTTCTGTTCGGAGAGCCTTTTAAGAAGCTTACTGTTACGTATTAATATGTTAATGTGTTCAATTTACAAAATATTAATTGATTAGTATTAAATTTGTGTTTTCTGACGTTAGAGGTGCTTCAGATAAAATCTGACTGTAACCATGTTTTTTGTTCGTATTATCATAAGGGGCTACTAGTGTTTATTAAGCCCAAATTTGATTGTATGAATCTAATTTTAAGTTTTAAGACATCCAAGTTCTCTATGTGAAATAATATTAAGTTGATGTAATTTCAGCACTATCAATAGTGAAAGCACTTTAGAAAATTCACGCGATTGTACAATAACATTGTAATGGCAATACATACATGAACTGCTTATATCAATAGTATTACCTATAATTTAGAGGGTAATTCAGGAAATTAAAATGTAGTTCCCAATAACTATCTCTTTGAATTTTTACCCCTGTATCATTTATATCCACTTCTTTTTACCCCTGTATGATTCCCAACTACGTTTTTTTACCCCTGTATCATTTATGTCTACGCACTTTTACCCCTATGAAATTTGTATCTACGAATTTTATTGCAAAATAATAATATTGCTTTTCTGTTTAAATATTTTAAAGCGTAACATATAGGAATTAAATTGGAACAGTCGGAAATGTTGGATGCGCAAACATGTCGTACCGCTCCGACACCGGAAATAAAATACATGTTTAACCGGTCTGGAAGAGATGTAAAATGAAATAGAGAACAGACAACTAGCACGCAAAGATTTAACTTCAATATTTCTTTCGTCCTGTTATTTTTATGTGGCAACGTATGATTTCAAAAGTTTTAAACTCAGTTAAGTTAAAATTTGTTGGTGTAACATATTGGAAATAAACAAGCGCTTTCTACATCGTATAAATGAATCCTTACTATAAACTAATAAAAAGGGAATGATGTATGACAGCAAATTGTCTTGGAAAAATCGACGCACTGCATAGACTTTATGTGTGCTATCACATTTAACAGAGGGCGATGTCCCGCTTTAGAAGCCTTAAAACATATCCTGGAACATTTGTTCATACACGGCCGTCTGATTTAATAAAAATAGTTACAGATAAAACGTTACCCGCATATCAATATCGTTTCAAATACCATATTGCTAATACATCTAATTGATTACAGTTAAGGTCTGAGTTGGAATGTCTGTGGTCACCCACTAGTAAACCACAACCAAGATACTTGATTGGTTGTCATAATATAACCGTTGGTACCCATTATTATACAAGCTCCCACTGTTGCGGTTCGAGCGACCATAGTTTGACGTGCGGTTAAAATAATTTTATTATTTCAGGTAAACTTACAGTTAAGGAATAAATCAAATAGATAAATATGTATTACAAAAAAAAAATTTAAGAACAGGATGCCAATTAAAAAGAAAACAAGTATTTCGATTCGAGAAAGCTATATATTAACTTTATACGGATTGTAATACATCCATTCGGTTATGGTTGGTTGTTTTCTTATCTTAATCCCATGGGGTGAGCGCTGACCGACTCGGCTCGGTTAGATTCCTCCGAGCTCCATGTTATATGTGTAGGTCTGATTGCTTTCATATCGCTGGGTATGCGCCGGTATTATATGTGTAGGTCTGATTGCTTTCATATCGCTGGGTATGCGCCGGTATTATATGTGTAGGTCTGATTGCTTTCATATCGCTGGGTATGCGCCGGTATTATATGTGTAGGTCTGATTGCTTTCATATCGCTGGGTATGCGCCGGTATTATATGTGTAGGTCTGATTGCTTTCATATCGCTGGGTATGCGCCGGTATTATATGTGTAGGTCTGATTGCTTTCATATCGCTGGGTATGCGCCGGTATTATATGTGTAGGTCTGATTGCTTTCATATCGCTGGGTATGCGCCGGTATTATATGTGTAGGTCTGATTGCTTTCATATCGCTGGGTATGCGCCGGTATTATATGTGTAGGTCTGATTGCTTTCATATCGCTGGGTATGCGCCGGTATTATATGTGTAGGTCTGATTGCTTTCATATCGCTGGGTATGCGCCGGTATTATATGTGTAGGTCTGATTGCTTTCATATCGCTGGGTATGCGCCGGTATTATATGTGTAGGTCTGATTGCTTTCATATCGCTGGGTATGCGCCGGTATTATATGTGTAGGTCTGATTGCTTTCATATCGCTGGGTATGCGCCGGTATTATATGTGTAGGTCTGATTGCTTTCATATCGCTGGGTATGCGCCGGTATTATATGTGTAGGTCTGATTGCTTTCATATCGCTGGGTATGCGCCGGTATTATATGAAAAGGATTTACTTTGCAGTTTGTGTTGGATTTATGAGAGAGAAATTTAACTCACCAAGCGTTCAATACACGTTGAACGCAATTTTTTTATTATACAAAATTCTTAAAAACTTTTTAAGAAGGTACGTAAAGTTAAAAGTTTATAAAATTGCTATAAAAAGAAATATTTCGATACGATAAGTTTAAATTCAACCTATTATTTTCCTTCCTCCAACAAAAATTTTTACGAAGTTAGCCGCATTTTCAAAGAATAAAAGTATAAAAGAAACGAGTGCGATTCGATTGCCCTTACATTTCGCCTCGTTCAGCATACTTATCCACATATAAGTAGTTGTATAGATGTGCGTGAGGGTAACACGTCGCGTGTGCACGAGGTGGGTTCGCATCCACTGGTTGATCGTGAGCGGAGTTCGGCGCTCGCTTCGTCAAGTGTCGCTCGAAGTTGCCGCGGCGGATAAAGTTTGAGCGGCGTGGTGCGCCCACCCGCGCCTGGCACCCTACACCCACATCGATCGAAGCGACGGCGCGCGCACCACCCTGCCTACAATATATACAGTGCCCCTCACACCCGATCCTTACAACCGCAAAGAGGACGCGCGCGATCGCCCGCAACGCCGCTCGCCCGGGGCGCCGCTCTTTCTCTTTTCTCTCTTTTTCTCTGTTCGTCTGTCTCTCGCTGATGCGGCCGCGCTGAGGCCGATGCGGGCACCGCCATGCCGCGCTGCCTCATGGCCAAGAAGTGGAAGGTGGCCCCGGCGACGGAGCTGGCCGACGAGTCCGACGAGGAGATCGACGTGGTCGGTGAGGGGCGCGGCCTCAGCCCTGCACCCGCTGCCACCGCTCCTGGGCCTTCACCACGCGATCCTGAGCCCACGCTCCTCTACAACGGTGAGTGTGGCGGGCAACCGCTCGACGTGACCCTCGGTCAAGGATTCCCGCAGGTTTTCAACCCCAATCGTGGTCCGAGGATGCCGGTGACGACGCAGTCCTACTACTGCACACGATACCCGCGGATGTTCTACTGGTTCTACAATATCGAGAAGTTTAACCCACAAAGTTTTCTGTTTACGTTGTCATTTTAAGCATTGCCGTAATGCGAGTGCCTCATTTATTGCGAATTCGATATAATCAGTTATCCAATGCCCAAGCGAATTTCTGTTAAAGGAATTATTCATAACATTAAACTGCGCAAGAGCATTCCTGTAAAGTTCATAACAACGGTCACGTGACAACTGCGGCACTGTTAAGTTCTGTTCGGGCAGTAAATGTTAAGCAACAGTTACTTGCCCACGGCTGGTCGGCGGAGGGCTATTGGAACGTTGCCATCATGTATACAACTATACTGGCTACTCCTATACCATCCTATGTAGATCCCATCAAACACTAGAGTAAATACACCGTCCTTGTGTTTGGCCACCGCTATTCAAACCGTTGGTATCGAGTCAATCAGTGGCTCCCAACAATAAAGCCATTCGAACCCACCTGCAAGGTCAATTTGAGGAATTAACTATTGACTATTATTCGGTTTTGATTGATATTCGGGCTAACAGCTGATACCGACAGAGGCGAGCGTGCAATACAGATACATGAGCTACAATATACGGTTAAGCAGATAATTAAACTAAACTATCTAATATTTTTGCCATTAAAATTTCTCAACAATAAAACCGCAAATAATGTACCGAACACTATGATTAATGATCGTATTTATCTACGCTATTGATCAATATATACAATTTATAAATTCAAGAAACCCCAGAGATTTATTGGTTAAACGATATTATATTTTTATGATTTATTAACAACGTACATTATCGACACCAATAAACCGTAATTTTTCCCCAAAACATTGATAAACCAAATATGGAAAAATGACCAAGTCATAAAGACTCAATCATAAAGTCTGCATGAAAGGGTTTAAACGCAAAACGCAATTCGCAAAATGTTAATTTCATATTGTGCATAGCTTGCGAAAAGAGCATTACGCATATATTAGATAAAAAGTGGGAATCAGAAACATCCACTGTTTCGTAAAATGAGCAAAGTATGAAATGCGTTTAGGAATTTCTAGTCTTAACCGACGAAGCTTAAATTGAAAAAGCAAAAAAAAGGTATTGAAAATCAATTCTAACCGAACTCACAGAAACTAAACTCAAAATGGGCCATGTTATTGAAATTTTCGTAATGATTTAACTGAACAATGTTTTACGAGAGTCTCCGCAATCAAAAATCCAATATCTTGTCACCGTCTGCCGATTAATAAAGAAAATCGGTTCGGTAGCTGACAAATCGAAACCAACAGATTGATAGTCGTCACGACGTTTCCTTCCATCATCGGCGATACAGATTAAATAAGAGAAACATTCTCTCTCGATCGGCAAATTTTTATAAATGAACTCCAAAATATTAGTTTAAATTTGGCTAAACTAGGACGTTTTTGACTTTGAAATTTTTCATAGTAATTACGGATTACTAATCGTACCAAAATAATAATTACTTTGATAAATTTCAAAAAGGTAGCTAATATATTTTAAAGGTACAGCCGTATGATAGGCATAGTACCAAGGTCCCGTTAAAACCCATAGGTAGATTACCTTAAAAATCTCCAATCACGATCTAACTGGAATAACGCAAAGTCCCTCCCTCAACAAATACGGAACAGCAAACCTAAACTTGATCAAAAGAAAAAGGACCCTAAAATCTTATTTCGTATACAAAAAAATTCCATAATAGATAACACAACGCGAAAATGAACTAAACATCGCCTAAAATAGCTTAACACCAAAAATATCTCATAAAAAAAGTCTTGTTACTAAAAGACACTTTTTGTTTGATACAGATCGTACTAAAAAGAACACTAAATGACTTCAGTGGAATGTCTTTTCGTTTCGAAACAAAATGAGTTTCCGTTTAACCTCAATTTGTTATAAGTCACCTCATACACACACGAAATATCCTTTTAGTGAAACGAAACTTTTTTGTAAAAAAGTACTTCAAAACCAAAGTGTGAAGAGAAAGTACTGGCGCTTTGATAATTAACAAAACCCGTACTGTAGTTATAAACACGGGACCTGAGGCGAAAGTCGCGACAAAGTGTTAGATCGAGTTTTCTGAAAAAGAAGCACCGTGTATCATCCTGCGACGGAATATGCATTAGGCTCTTACTCATTCAGCAAACCTTGCACACTTTGTTCGATTTTTCAGTGCACTCCGAGGATCTCTTTTTTAATCTTTTCAATGCGTGCCTTTCGTACTTTTGCTACAATACCACCGGTTTAATTTGAGATAACTTGAGGGGAAAATGTTAGATTTGTGCTTCCGTGTCGTTTTATTAAAATTATGAGTAGATTACTTACTTAAAAGCTTCGATTTCAAATGAAGGGCTTAAAGCAGTAATAGTATTGAAATGTTCATGGGGTGGATTACTTTTGTCTCATGAATCAGCAGTTCAGTCGGATATCGTTGTTTTAATAAATAATTCTTCATTAATTTGGCTTATTGTCGATATTAATCCTTTATTAATTCTGTATTATTTTTGAAGGATCAAAGAATGCAATGCAATTATTTTATTCATTATTATTGAATACAAATATAATAACGTGTTCAGATGAATAAATTATACGAACAATATTGCAGATATAGGCATGGATAGGCCGACTGAACCAAGACTGTGCCAAATAGTGGCGTAAACCACTATTACTATATACCTATCTATTAAGCGATCGTATTAATTACTAGTATAAACCATAACTGTAACCACGGGTACATAAATTATATAGTATACTAGCCTGTCCCCCGCGGTTTCGCCCGCGTTTATCGATATCATATATAGCCTATAACCATCTAGGAAAAAATCCGCGTCGAATGGCAACAGTCCCATCCAAATATGTTCAGTAGTTTTGATGTGATGATGCGTCAAAGGAACCCTACTTTCCTTATAAATATAAAGATAAGAAGATAGAAGATTTGCTGTCCCACGCGCTTATCGATATCTTTTCCGATTCGCGCAATTACATGTTCTAACTGTATACCAATTTTCATTTAGATGCATCGAATACTTCTGGAATGATAAAAGGACGCACAGACAGACATACAACAAACAAATAAATAGTAGAATTCCCAGTGATTCATATACTAATTACACATAATTTAACCAAAAAGTTAAAAGTACAGACAGATCCTAAAGGTTTATAAAGATATAATGGGTCCCTAGGTCGGCAGGCCCATTTTTCAAGGTCCCGCGGACCCACAGCCTAATGAATTCAATATATTTATTTTAATGGAGCGCTATGACCCGCTTCAAACAAATGAAATACAGGACATTGAAACATACCATTTGTACGTGTTTTACTCAACTCCAGCAATACTAAAAAGGATTATGATTTTATTTCCATAACATTTTCTCAAAGCTAGAGCATTATGCAACTTATGACATTTTGATAAAACCTAATTATATAATACTAACTGTCCCCCGCGGTTTCACCCGCGTTCCCGAGGGATGTAACATTTTCGTGGCCCAAAAAGTATCCTATGTTACTTCTAATACCTGCAAGAATATGTGTACAAAGTTTCATGATGATCGGTTATGTTGTTTTCACACGAAAGCGCAACAAAAAAAAATTTATATACTCATATGAAATAGAGATGGTATCTATATCAAAGTAAACTATATTTAATATATTAACAGCGAAATATGATAATAGGAAATTATAGATTAAATATACCATGAATCGTCGACACCATGATAAAATCTGTAAACAGTTGTTCCTAGTTTATGGTGCCCTATTAATATTTTATGGCACGTGAAGTCGTTATGGCTCATACGATTGATGTAGCTTGGGCTCAAATATAAGTTCGTGCAATACGAGTGGCAAATAAGGATTTTGAACGTTATCAATATGGGATGAGAGTAAAATACTGTCGATCATAATCCGCAATCATTTTGCGGTTAACGATGTATTCGCATTATGGCAGTAAAATCATTGATTCACAAATATGAAGCATTTTGTTAAAGGCTTATTTTATGATACTTCCAATCAGGGGGATGTTTTTTTATAATAATTAGTATAATTAATTGCCGCAGGCGTGGGCTTGCGGAAATCCATTAAGAGATTTAACAAAAAACTAAAATCGCTGGTATATCATGCGGGATTAGTACTAGATATTTGTTTTTTGTATAATGTAATTATAAAAATATATTAGACCACATTGCATACACTCGAATAAATTTTAATTCTCTGAAACTTAAGGTAGGTAAAGCCTGTATACAAAGGGACGGCTCCTTCCCTAAATAAATTTGACAAATTAAGCAGTATGCAATAGTATTTTTTAAATACAAAAAAAGTTACAAAAGAAAATTGTCTCACATAAAAGAAAACTATTAATAAATATAAGAATCACAAAGTCATGCAATTAACATTATTAATTATTTGTGAAGAATGTAAACGATGTGTGTGCGTGTGTTTGTGGGTGAGTGTGTGAGTGTGTGTTTGTGTGGGTTTATTGAATACTTTATAAGATTTGTGTGCTCATAACTATAGTTTTTTCATTCTTCCAAGATGTTATATCCTACCCTTTTATCCAACTTTTATTGTTACTGTCCAACATTATGTTTTAAATATAAGAAAATAAAATACAGTTTCTATTCAATGGCAATCAGAAAGTCATAATTAATGTGAACGAATCTGACTTTGCTACTTTATTTCCGGGGTTATTCATTCAAGGCCCAATTACGAATCGTTACTTTACTCGCTGAAAGCCTTATTACTTACCAATCTATATTTATACAAATAAGTATAAATATTTAAAAAAAAAAAAAAAAAAAAAAGTAAAATTAAATTGTATTTTTAAAGCACAATTTCTAAAAACGTTGTCTGTCTGTTTCTTCCGACTAATCTCCGAAACGTCTGAACCAATTTTGACAGGACTTTCATTGGCAGGTAGCTCATGTTATGAGGAGTAACTTTTAATCCCGGGAAAAAGTTATATCTCGCGGGAACGTGGCTGAAACCGCGCGGTATAGCTAATTTTACGAAATGGTGCTTTTTAATCTGACACCAATATTAGAAGTATAAAAAGTATTATTTTGCTTTGCACCTCAGAATTTAACTTTTCTAATTCATCCAGAAATGAGACCTAAACTTCATTGTAAAACAATTACATATTAAAAAACAATAACAAGCACTAATTATTCCCAGTATTTTTAAAAATATTTTATACATTGTGTTGGTCTCGGGTGCTATGCACTAGTTTCCTTGTTCACTCTAATTAAGCTGCCACTGTTTATTCCCAGTAGATTTCCTGTTAACTTTAAGCACGTACCCAATACACAAAACCTTGTGGAGCTTAATTATGTTTATCCTATAATGCAGTGAGACACGTTATAAATCTAAGTCAGTTTTTAAAAAAGAGTAATTGCTGAGTTTATTGCTGGCTCTCCTCAGTAAAAACAACCTTTCGAACCGGTATTAGAATAAGTATTCATCAGTGCTTGTAAAGGCCTATTTGAGTAAAAATATTACATCGTCACTTTCCATCAGGTGAGATCTAGTCAAATGCGCTCAAGTTTTTATATAAAAAAAAAAAAAAAAAAAAAATTTCATTTCATTTTAGTTCACACATTGTTTATTAGAAAACAATCTTACTACTATTATGAAGGTTAAATTGTGAAAGGATAGATTCATTCCTGTTTGTTACTGCCCCCTTATTCAGCTAATACAAACTTTTGTCTCACGTGATTAGTAGTATTAGCGTAGTAAGCGACCGAGACAGAGCATAGAGGCCGCGACGAAACATCCTCGAGTTAGTGTCATTTTCCTTACAGAATCGAGCCCTTGTACCATGTTACTCAATCACGCCAAAACTGCTGAAAGAATCTAGATAACATTCGGCACAGAAATATATTATAGCCTGTAATAGCACATAGTACTTTTTATCCCTCAAAAACTAACATCACTCGGGTACGTGGGTGAAGCCGCGGGGAACATCTAGTATCACATAATTAGTTCATTTTTAATTAATATAAGGTCGTATCACAGACGATCCACTCTTTTATATTCTGTCCTGAACCTCGGTTGGATGAGAATTTATTGCTATTTATAAATTAACTTGCTTCCACCTCGCCGGAGTGATCTTATTATTTCCCAGCATAAAAGTCATAGGTATGAAATGAAATAAATTTTTTTTCATTCAAATCGGGCTTTACAATCACGTATGAATAGATTGACTTCAATACCAGTCGGACGGTTTATTTTTAATACGCTTTCATTAGCTTGGTATCTATCTATGTAATAATAAATGATCCAGTCAAATGCGTTCAAGTTTTAATAAAAAAAATACGGAATCTTTGAACGTGATTTTCACCCCTATCAAATCGACAGATTGTTTTGAAACTTTGCTCACTTATCAATGACCGATGACAATACATTAATTTATTTAGATTTTCCCATTAACCTCTCCAGGATCTTTAGGATTCTTGAATTGAAAAACAAAGAAATACGTTTTAATTTTTTCTGAAAAGAACCAAAAATCAACTCGACAAATTTAGTTTTAAACACCTGCAATTTATTTAGTCTCATAATAATTGAGTAAAAACGTAGGTAAATAAATAATTGAGTGCTATATTTGATGTTTATTATTTAACTTGGGGCTCTTTAAGAAAAGAGTGAATAGCCTACTAATGGGAAAGCGAGCTTAATCTTCGGCCTCATATTCACTTACCATCAGGTGAGATTGAGGCCAATCGCAATCCCGTCTGAAAAAAAAAATTAATTATTGAGTCCCACAATTTTCACATTCATTATTTATTAGTCTAGTTATAGTGGCACATATCAATTCTAATTCTCGACGTAGTATGAAAACACTAATCAAACCACAACGATTCAGAACTGGGCCAACGTGCATGTTTATTTTACCTTTGTACCTTCAACACTATGTAATCAAAACTGTCATAACATTTGAACAGACTGGAGGTGCGCCACTAGAATTTATTTATTCTATGGAGAAGGAACGTTTATTGAACCACATGTCACTGTGCCTATTAATTATCGACAGTAATTTATTATTTACATAGAATGTCGTCTTTATGAAGTACTGATGGGCTAATAAAGGATTGGATGTGACTTTGAGTTTTGTCACATAATTTATAAAATGTGCATACGTAGGTGTGTGAGTTATATTTTTAAAAACTTATTTAAAAGGACCGTTTTGGTCTTATTTAAGTTTCAAGGTTGTTCAATAAGTTTTGTCGTTCTATAAGAAAAACACAATTTTACGGTTCAAAATACACTTTATTCATCAGTATAATCTCCCTGAACATTTATACACTTGCTCCAAAGATCCTCCAATCTGTGAATTCCATCCATGAAGTGAGAATCCGGAAGGTCTACAAAATACGCGTCAACAGCCGTTATGACTTCTTCATTTGATGAAAAACGCTTGCCACGCATAAATTTTTTGAGTTCTGGAAACAAATGGAAGTCGCTGGGCGCTTTTTGGACGTCCTTCACGTGGATCGTCTTCAAGGTTTGTACGACCACGTTTAAATTCAGCAATCCATCTTTCTACTATTCTTATTGTAGGTGAACAATCACTATACACTTTTAACATTCGTTCGTGAATTTATTTTGGTGCTACACCTTCCAAAAATAAGAATTTTATCACTGGACGATATTCAATATTTTCCATCGTAAAAAAATACTGTGACACGGCGACACTAAATGGCTTGTAAAGAAAGAATGAATCGACAGATTGAAATGAAACTTCACATACGTTCATATGAAGAGTGTACTAACTAAACAAAAATTGGGCTAGTGGCAACGCCCTCTCTTATCGAACGACAAAACTTATTGAACAACTGGTATGTTCCTTTACGATATGTCTTCTACCTAATAAATATTTTTTTCGAATTGGAGCTTTATTGCAAAATGTTTATCTTCTTCTATCTATAAATGTATATATATATATATATTAACTGCACCCTGCGGCTTTGCCCGCCTTCAATCTTGGTTATAAACCTTTCTCTTGAATTACTCTATGTATTGCTGAAAACTGCATTAAAATCCGTTGCATAGTTTACGATTCACAGACGAACATTCATTTTTATATATATATATATATATATAGATATAAAGAAAATAGAGTTCCTTTGACGCACCATCACCTCAAAACTACTGAACGAATCGGGATGGGACTGCCACCATTCGACAATTTTTCGTAGATGGTTATTGACTATACTCGTACATCGATGGGTAAAAGGCGACTTGACTCAACCACAATTTTTGACGAAAGTCAAATTATTTCTCAATGAATTATACTACTATGATGATGGCCCATGCACAAATTCGTTGAAGCTTGCATTTAGTTTTAATATTCAACAGCTTCGATGCGGAATGTTAAGAAGTTAAGATGCAGTATCTGTTTTTGGGTTGTAAAATTTTCAAATAGCTCTCCTGTAAAGTTTTCAAAATGGCGGTAGAATCAAGTCGCTTTTTAACCGTCGATATGATATCGATAAATGCAGGTAAAACCGCGGGGGACAGCTAGTTAAAAAACAAAATAAAGTTACCAGACACCGGATATTAACTACAATAATGATTTACAAAGGGGCGATAACTAGTTGCCCGAACGCCATTAATTAAGTATTGTTTTTATTCGTAATTGAAAAGCAAAGTGCAAATATTTAATACCTCGGTGCATTTCGCACACCGAATTGTAAAATAAAACATTTAATTTAATATATCCAATATCCATTTAATGAACCTGTATTATAAATCGAATTATTTCGATACGATGTTTGCAATTAATTAACGTTATTCAAATTGCTGTTAACACCTTTAATTCGCTTGTTTAAAAGTTTTATTTATCTTTAAAATCTATTTATATTATGTTAAGTTAGATTGTGTATCCTTTAAAAGTTCAAAAAGTTCTGCACCGATTATTAGCCAATACAAACTTCGTCGGCGAGCCGCTTCACGGAGGTCTCAGAGAGCTTACCTCTCATGTGATTAGTAGTATTACCGTATAAGCGACAGAGACAGAGCATAAAGGCCTTGATGAATCCTCGAGTTAGTGTAATTTTCCTTACAGAATCGAGCCCCTGCTTCGAAGATTCTATTGACTTACTTTAGGTACTCAATCACGTATAAACGACTCAACGCTTTGGATACAATTTTGCACACACATGCAATATACTTTAGATCATCAACTACATATATAAAAAGGCGAAAGTTTGATCTGAGAGATCTTGAGAATCGCAAGACTAGTTTCAAATAAATGAACAATAATTTTTTCTATCGAAATATCATGGAGACAGCTAATACTTTAAATAAATTGTTAGATTTAACTTAGTTTTGATCACACTTGAGACCCAAAAAGTTGTTTTGCAAAAAGGCTTGATATTTATTATACTTACTTGGTTTGTTATCTATTAATTTTTAGTTCATTTACGAAGATATTTTTGGTTTAGTTATTTCGTAGCAACCGTAGCAGCTGTAGCCGCTGTCTACAAGCTACGAGCATGCAAGTTACTTTGTATTATAAAAATAAATAAAAACTCCTTTATGTCATTACCATTATATTTTTAATCATCTAAAAGAATTATTTTCATATTTGAACGTGACATTAACACTTTTAACCACATGTTTATATGAAAGTTTTGAAACTTTTAATAGCTAACCAAAGTTTGGCGTGTCGGGTACGAAAGAGATGGCACTCGTTTAGTTAAAATGCGTTAATAATTACGAGTGAAAATTTACACTTTACATTTAGCATTGAGGGATTTGCATTTTAAAATGAAAATATTACAACCGTTAATAAATGAAAGATTTTTCATTTATAATACTTTCGGTGATATCGTCAGTACAATCTTAGAGACGAAGCTCTCTAGTGATGCTATCGGAACACACCGGTACGTGCTTAGACTTCGATTTTTAATTTGAGAGTGCGGGTCCGTCAGCCTGGACTACACAGTACACATAGAATAGACATTCTATGTAAACCATGTAACCATGCAAACCTGTCAATTTTGATAGGTGAATTTACTGTTCAAAGTGAAAATGTAAAAAAACTCACTCTATTTTGATTGGCTATCAGACCGATCGGTAAATTTAGATAGTGTGTGCTCTACCGCTATACACCTAACGCTGATATTAAACGTACACAACAAAAAGTGTTTTTGTTCACTTGGAAAAATGATAATATTTTATGGTTATTAAAATGTTGCAAGTGTAGGATAAAATATATAAAATATATAAAATGTTGCAAGTGTAGGATAAAATATATAAAATATATAAAATATATAAAATATATAAAATATATAAAATATATAAAATATATAAAATATATAAAATATATAAAATATATAAAATATATAAAATATATAAAATATATAAAATATATAAAATATATAAAATACAGGCCTTTTAATAATTCTATAAGGATATATAATATAAGGAAAGAGACCGAGAGGCCGGAGCCCCAGGCGGTGGGCAGACCAGATATCGTAGGAGCTGGAAATGCCGGTAACGGATCGAAATCGACAGAGACAGCTGGCTGAGAAAGTCAGAAGGAGCCACGATCCTCAGCAGTGAGGGATAGGACTAGAGAAAAAGAATAATCCTATCTTGTTAACTGCTTACAATTTAACCTACAGAATAAATTAATACTACTCAAAAATGTGTGCATTTCACACCTTGAGAAAACTACCTATCTCAAACTAATTTCTAAAAATGTGCTTTAGTCTCTTTTTCCACATTTCGCGTTTAAAATCACAGCGGTGTAAAGAAGTTAGCGCTTCCAATTCAACTGAATTTTCCAAGTGAATACAAACTTTTTTTTTTGCTGTGTGTATGTTCTATGAAATTGCAGATCTGTCAGAGGTAACATTTTCAATTTCAGTGAACCGAACGAAACCAATTATAGGGGCGCTATCGTTCGGTTCTGTAAAAAATGTATTCGTGATTTTAGAAGAGAGATTTTCTGTTATTTACATCCAATAGCTCAATAGTAACAGGGAACTTAGCGATAGCCAAAGGTTTGTTAGTTTTATATTATTGTTTAGTATTATTACGGTTAGTGTAAATATAAGGTGGAAATGAAGGCCCGGTGATGTAATACTTTGCAAAGTACCGTCTAGCTGAATTTCACCTCAAAGCTGAAATACTTAAGCAAGTATTTACCGACGCTTTCCACCAGCTGCACTTCAGACCCAGTCCTTTCCAAAACTTTACGTCCTTACTTACTTCGGTTGCGTGATTACGTTCTTACAGAAATTCTTTTTGATGTCTGACGGTAAAAATTTTCATTTCATTAAAATACTTAATTTATATTTATATACTAGCTGTCCCCCGCGGTTTCACCTACGTTTATCGATATCATATATAGCCTATAACCATTTAGGAAAAAATCCCCGTCGAATGGTAGCCGTCCCATCTCGATATGTACAGTAGTTTTGAGATGATGCTACGTCAAAGGAACCCTATTTTCCTTATATAAGTATATAGATAATCATTTTGATTCACGATAATAACAAAAGGAATTCATAAACCATGCATAAAATAAACACAATACCGAATAAACTGTTAACTAAATAAATCTGCATCTATAAAATTGATCCGGAAATTGATTTAACAACTTGTTGGGTTCATGTAAACAAACAAATTGAGTGGTTAAACTCGATTCTATAACAATATTCGATTAATTAAAAGCGTTCCGGTTGCCGACGAGTAGAGCGCGTCTACCTATTCGAATTTATTTCGATGGGGATTTGCGTGCACCGATAGATAGAAACTATGTTAAATCCCTCTACGTGTTTAATAGTGTGGTTTTAGTTCGCCTTTTTTTATCAAAATACTACGAAACCGAGTAAAAACTAGTTTTGATTGAAACTCTTTTCTAGTCAAAACTATTTGTTACTGAAGATGTCAGAAGTAGAATTGTGATAGTTCGCATCGCTTGCTCCATCGCGGAGAACTCCAACTATTGAAAACTTTGACCAGGAAAGAGCACTGATATGTAACAGCGTGAATATTTACAACCATTTTAAGTTTCTGTACTGATATGGTAAAATAACCCTTATCGTCTGTCTGTTACAGATACATATTAAAACTTAAGATCGGTTCAGTGATTAAGTGAAATTGAAGTTAAACTGTGCCTTTGTCTATCTATTTAGACTCTGTAATTAAATAAAGCAAATTATTAAATATTTAGGACATCGCAATTTTAATAATAAAACCAAATAGTAAAAACACAAAATTATAAACAAAAAACATTGAAACCTTTTTTAAAAACATCATTAGGGAAAATCAAAAGAGAACGTTCAATAAAATAGGTACTCGAAAAAACTAAAATTGGTAATATGTAATGGTCTTAATGTAACCCTTACATAAAGGCGTATTTATCTGTCAAGTTGAAATTGCTAAAATACGTATATCTAATATTTGGCATGCCAAAACATGGATATCTGAGGATAACTTCACCAATTTCCGAGCTTATAACATTCCCGCCATTCCCGATTTGAATACGACAAATGTCTGCTTACACTTCAATGCTAATTAAGAATTTTCAATTAAATTCCGACACGCGGGATGTATGAAACTGCGACTATGGGAAAATACCTTTGATTCCAAACTGAAATGAGTAAAATACTATTTACGTAAAGTGCAAATAAAAAATCTGGTATGAAAATAGAAAATTTAGTTATTTTTATTATAAAATCGGAATTGGTGTTCGTAAAGATATACTCTTTACGATATATAGGACATAATGTTCTTTACAGCCTGAGAACGCAGCTGTACCTCGGGTTATGTATTTTTTTTTTCTTTCAGCCTCAGTGGCCGACATACATTCATTCGATCTACCCGATGGACACCGCCGCCTATGGGCATTTGCAACCTATGGGGGATGTACACAAAGGTTGGAAGATAACTGTATAGCCATAGATAGTCCACGTAACTGTTAATTTCAGGGACAAAATAGCCCCTTTTAAAAGACTTTGCTGCAAAACTTGATTGAGTTTCACAGGTTCGGCTACTGAAATATGCAATCTCGTAATAGAGTTAAGGCCCGGTTTCTATCTGACCTCGACCTTCAATTTAGATCGATATATTTTCAACCTTTAGCGTTTAATAATTCTCCGGTTAAACTCTATTGCTTTACCACGGGTTTGTCTTTGGACAAGAAGATAAAATGCTTTTATTTATTAAATTACTAGTTGTGCCCCGCAGCTATAGCCGTGTCTGTCCTCAGAGAAAGGGTTGATAACGAATTTTTTTTTGAGAAATCAATTTTGACCATATTTTCTTTTGTGTATTTCTTATATTTTATTACTTATTCTGCTATTCGGGACGGATACATATACTAAGGAACCACGAACCTCAGTTCAAAACAACGAGCTGAGCAAGCACGGAAAGTAGTTAATTTAAAAAAAAAACAATACAATTAATCTTAAAATAATTTATCGTAGAATCTTCAAAGAGTACGGACTAAGAGTCCGAAGAAAATGTAAAATGAAAAAAAAAATCATTGAAATGTGCAGTCGTTCTTGTCTTATAAATGGTTTAACCAACACGACTTTGTGAAGAATATTGGTGAAGAAAACAGACAACAGACATTTTCGGTAATTTATTTCAATTTCACTTTCTATTATCTTAAATTAATTGTAGGACTACAAGCTATTCAAATAAATGTTTGAATATTTGTCTATTTTATTGGAAAGTATTATAAGTAATAGCGATGGAGACATCCATTGCTTTTACTTAAGTTCCCAGGGGAAGTTAAATTTTCCCGGGTTAAAAAGTGTCTTAAGCCTTAATCCAGGATAATCTTTATTTATAAAGTTTCACCCATATTCCTTTAGTAGTTTTTTTTGCGTGAATGAATAACAAAAGTTCGTTTCTCTATGTATCTGTCCTTCTCTAACATTTTGTATTTAGCCCTTCGCGCGTTTCGATGGGCATACGACGCGTCGCGTACTCTTTCTTATAGACAGACGTGCGAGCAAAAAGCCAGCGAGAGATAAAATAAAATATGAACAGAATTTATTAATATGTACAGGAAAATGATGCAGGTTTTATTAAAAATATTTTCAGGGTTGAACAATTAACCCAATTACTATTATTTTGTTGAAAATTCGGCCTTATTCGAATATTTTATAAATACCAGAAACGAGAATGCAACCGCAAAGGTCAACAAGTGGGTAATTAAATATCGTTTTGCCACAATTTAAACCACAATTCCGAGAATATAGATTTATAGAATGAAACCTATTCGTGTAATAATGTATTTATTTAATAATGTTATTGAATACATACAATGAAAAAGACTTAAAATTAAATTAGTTGTTATATAACACATTACAAAGTATTTAAATAAGTGTAATATAGTTACCTATCTTTATATATAAAAAATGAAATGAAATGAATGAAAATGACTCCTCCTAAACGGCTGGATAGATTATGATGATTTTTTTTCGAGAATGGTTTAGATTTATAATACCTCGCATCGATCGTATTCCTGCATTTTTGTAGGGACTTATTTCGACATTTGTCCGGATAACTAGTTTATTATAAATGTTTTCCATTACATATTATAGCTGCTGAACAAAAAAGCTAAAATACGCAATGACAATGTCAAGCTATTTATAACAACTGCTAAAAGCGCGTAACTTTGCTCTTAAGTTGTTGTAACTTTGTACCATTAATCTTGATACGTAGACGTGACGGGTGAGTTATCCCGTTATGTAATATAACTAGCCAAATCCCGCGGTTTTACCCGTGTTTATGGATATCATATATAGCTTATTTAGGAAAAAAAATCGCTACAAATTGTAGCAGTCCCATCCCGATATGTTCAGTAGTGCAATAGTTTTGAAGTGATAGTGCGTCAACGGAACCCTATTTTATAAATCTATTTTAATACCTTTAAACGAGCAATTCTCGTATATATATAATCTGAATCTAGGAAACGGCTCCAACGATTTTCATTAAATTTTGAATGCAGAGGATTTTAGGGGCAATCAATCTATCTATTTAGGTTTCGTTTTTAGAAATCGTCGTTTTATCCATGTTTTCAGGCAATGAAAACTGCTACAATATCATTAGAGTACGAAGGTAAAATGGTAACTGTTATTGGGAGCCCTTTGTCGACGGGTAATAATAATTGTAATAATTCAAATTTAGGTATATTAAATGACAAAGCTTTAAAAAAAGAAAACGGTAGTAGTTACATTCGTAAAGAAACCCCGAGGAAAGCTCGGTCATCCAGGTACTATATGTAATATTTAAATAAGGGAAAAGAAATAACGAGCCTCACATACTTTAATTATAATTATAAACATGATTGTAAACACTTAATTAAGAGTTTTCATAACAACTTGTAAATTACCTTTAATTAAATCTTCAAATTCGTAGACGTGCTACGACTACTTCGTAGCCGTCTACGGGGCCTCTCAAGCGCTGCACGATATACATACAAAAATAGAATAAGTAATATTGAAGTATACTAGCTTCCGCTCCGTGATTTTACTTACATTCACGAGATATCTTGTCTTCAGAATATTTTATCTATATGCCAAATTTTATTTAAATGAATACAGGCGGTTTATGTGTGTATCACTTTTTTTAATGTTATGTATGTCGATGAACAGGCTGTCCACCTGACGGTAAGTGGTCACCATCGCCTTTGGACATTGGCAATACTTGGGCCATCGCCAATATAGACGTGAAGTTGTTAAAACTCGCCGAAACACAGTAATACAAGTAAGTAGCGGAAATAAGTAAGATGGCAATAGTTCTCTCCGGATGAACTCAGCAATAAGAGCTACTACTTCAAAGCATCCAAACTAATAAATCTTCTTCTATATTTATTACAAAGTAGTAATACCATTTATAAATCAAGAACGGCTTCACAGATTTCAATTATCCCGAGTGGCAGAATAAGTAATAAAAATAAAAAATTAAATAGGTATTCTCAATAATTTTTCATTATCTCTGAGGTGAACTATAATCCTCGGGAACGCAGATGAAACTGCGGAGCACAGCTAGTTTATAATAAAACAAATATTAGCTGTACAAGGCAAAATAATATTTACCATACGAGCGAACCGCAGTAGTTCTAAGACAATCAGATGCGTAGAAGCCGTAGAAGGTTTGTTGAAAAGTAACAGTTGAGTCAATTACGTAGTGCAACTATAGGAAGACCGCCGACGTTGCAGTTGCATCGATGGATACCAACAGCAGATTGCCGACTCAGCATTGACGTCAATCGATGGTTTCATTTTCATTTTATTTGTAAGAATATTCATTCCATATTCCTACTTCGAAGTGGAATGATTTATTCATTAGGCACTTAATTGTAATTTAATTTTTATTTTAATTAAAGTAATAAAATCATTTTGGTTTTTTTTCAATCTTCTGGCTGTCGCAAACGTAATTGGCGCAGTCGGTAGGATATTCGCGGGAGACGTCGGGACCTATCTCATATCGATAATCACGTCACGAGTCGCCCGGGTGGCTATCAAGCACCATCTCGGATATCCTAATCTCACGGACCTGCTGCAGACCGGAAGGAGAATCAAGAAATCGATTCACGGAGAGAAACCAGAGATGAAATACTTGTAAGTACACTTGAATCATTCTCGTGTTGCTCCCATTGAAATCTTAAACTTCAAGATTTACCATCCCAGAGCCTTTAGTTCGCGGGAACCTGAATCGCATCAGGCCCGTCGACAAACAGTAGATAGTAATAGGGATTTAGAATTAGATAATTTAGAACTAGACAATTTATTTAGCGTAACCATGGCCCATGAACCGGACGTCATTTATAAGGCCCTTCGCCTTGTCCCAGAGTTCAATGGTAACCCTAACGTGCTCACACGTTTTATAAAAATTTGTGACTCATTAGTGACACAATACCTTAGTAAAACGCCCGGTAGTGAACTCTCGAATTTGTGTTTGTTGAACGGAATCCTAAATAAGATAACCGGAACCGCTGCGAGTACTATTAACTCTAATGGGATACCAGAGAGTTGGTTAGGCATTCGAACTGCCTTAGTAAATAATTTTTCTGACCAACGCGACGAGACAGCGTTATATAATGACCTTTCTATGGCTATGCAGGGTAGTAAAACGCCCCAAGAATTTTATGATCATTGCCAAACTTTATTTAGTACGATAATGACATATGTTTCTTTACATGAGACCATAGCGACCACTATAGAAGCAAAACGCGAGTTATACAAAAAGGTCACCATGCAAGCATATGTTCGAGGCTTGAAAGAACCATTAGGGTCCCGTATACGTTGTATGCGGCCTATCACTATCGAAAAAGCTCTTGAATATGTACAAGAAGAATTAAACATTATGTATTTGCAGCAACGTAACGAGCCCCCAAAAGGACAGTCGACCCCTAAGGTCACCCCCTCACTACCACCAATTGCTTATGCTCCTCCACGACCACATGACTTTCAGTTACCGGCTCCTAACTGGCCAGTTCCAGTAGGACAACGCCCCATGAGGCCCCCGCCTCAACCTTTCAAATTTAATGAACCGATTCAATCTCAACATCGCATGCCTACGAACACACAGAGAATGTTCGGTGCACGGCCACCTAACTATAATCCACGTAGTAATGTTTTTAGATTACCACCCCGAAATAATCTACCACAAGGCCCTCAGCCTATGAGTGGAGTGCAACGCTTTACTCCCAAGGTTTTACCCCCAACCAATATGGTAACAGGCCATGATTGGAATAAGCTAGGGAACCCGCCGCCAGCGAATTATTTCAAAACTCGCGAAATGAACCTTAATGAATGTGCGGCTTACGACGACTCGTATTACAGCTATTATCTAGAACCGGAGTACAATTACAACACCGACTATACGGATACTGACTTTACCCCCGGTTTCACTTGTGATTTAAATTATTATAATACGAATATGGATAACCAAATTTTCGTTGATTCTCAGCCACAGGCAGTATCTAACCATGCTGAACAGGATTTTCAGGAGGTTCCTATTTTACCAAAACCAAAATAGAATTAAATCTTCAGACGCAGAGACAACTACCCTATATTCAAATCGCGGACCCCCCTTTGAAATTTTTGATAGACACGGGTGCCAATCAATCTTTTATAAGCCCTGAGGCCGTCGCGAAATACTTTGCTGAATATCCTCTCAATTTCGATCCATTTGAGGTGACAAACATACACGCGACAAGTAAGAATGACTATTCTATTACTTTGCCATGTTTCACAGAATTCAATGACGCTGATAGTATGAAGTTATTCATTTATCGGTTTCATGACTATTTCGATGGACTTATAGGTTTAGATTTACTGACTAGTTGGGAAGCCCGTATAGATTTAAGAGAAGGTCAGTTATTGACCCGAACTGCGTCTAACCCTATAAGAATGTATAACTCATGTAATGTAAATCTGTACGAAGATATTATTCCGGCTCGGACTTCAAAAATTATTCGTATCCCTGTGGATGTTACCGACGGTGATGCTTTCATTTGCGAACAAGTGCTCTGTAACTGTATAGTTCACGAATGCATTACTGCCGTAACTAATAACCGTGGATATTTAGAAATTGAGAACCCAACACCAAACGACGTAATATTTTCACTTGATCGTCCGGCACACGCGGAATTATTTAATACCGAGTGCGCTCGTACTCAACAAGTATCGACACGCGTACAAGATGTGGTTTCACGTTTACGGACTGATCATTTAAACGAAGAGGAAAAAGTTAACCTCATAACTCTTTGCTCTCGTTACTCAGACGTATTCTATATTGAAGGAGAGGGACTAACTTTCACTAATAAAATCAAACACCGTATTAGGACCACTGACGAGGTGCCAGTGCACGCTAAAAGTTATCGGTATCCATTCATTCATCGACAGGAAGTTAGGGACCAAATAAAAAAAATGTTAGATCAAGGTATCATACAACCGTCGGAATCTGCATGGAGCTCCCCCATCTGGGTAGTACCAAAAAAAATTGATGCCTCTGGAAAGCAAAAATGGCGATTAGTAGTAGATTTTCGGAAGTTAAATGAAAAGACATTGGACGACAAATATCCCATTCCAAATATTAGTGACGTACTTGACAAATTAGGGAAATGCCAATATTTTACAACCCTCGACCTGGCAAGTGGGTTCTATCAAGTAGAAATGGATCCCCAGGATATCGAAAAGACCGCGTTTAATGTTGAGCATGGTCATTTCGAATTTCTTCGAATGCCGATGGGACTAAAAAATTCTCCATCTACATTTCAACGTGTGATGGATAATGTCCTTAGAGGACTTCAAAATGACATTTGCTTAGTTTACTTGGATGACATTATAGTATTTAGCACGTCCCTTCAAGAGCATATGACTAACCTTGAAAAGGTATTTCAAAGACTTCGAGAGTCCAACTTTAAGATCCAGATGGACAAATCTGAGTTTCTGAAGCTTGAAACAGCTTATCTCGGTCATATCATTAGTAAAGACGGTATTAAACCGAACCCCGACAAAATTTCTGCAATCAAAAACTACCCTATTCCAAAAACTCCAAAAGAAATTAAGCAATTCCTTGGCCTTCTCGGTTATTACCGAAAATTTATCCCAGATTTTGCACGTACCACCAAACCACTTACTCAATGTCTGAAAAAAGGTAGGAAGATCACTCTTGACACCGAATATGTAAATTGTTTTGAGAAATGTAAGATTCTTCTAACTAACGACCCCATTTTACAATACCCCGATTTTAGTAAAGAATTCAATTTAACAACTGACGCTTCAAATGTAGCCATTGGAGCTATACTAACCCAAGGTCCAATAGGATCGGACAAGCCCATCTGTTACGCATCTCGAACTTTAAATGAAAGCGAGATAAATTACAGTACTATTGAGAAGGAACTCCTTGCCATAGTTTGGGCCACAAAATATTTCAGACCCTATCTATTTGGACGAAAATTTAAAATCTTGACTGACCATAAACCATTGCAGTGGATGATGAATTTAAAAGAACCAAATTCACGTCTTACAAGATGGCGACTTAGACTCAGTGAATATGACTTTACAGTAATTTACAAAAAAGGAAAATCAAACACCAATGCTGACGCTCTGTCACGTATTGAAATTCATACTAAAGAAGCTATGTCTCTGATTGATGAAATTGACGAACTAAATTCTTTACTGGGCAACCCATCTGAAACGATTCCTGTGCAAGCAACTTCCTCTACTGAAACGGTACATACAAGTAATGAAAATCCAATTTTAGAAATTCCCATAACTGACGAACCACTCAATAAATTCCATCGACAAATACATCTTACAGTGGTTAATGACGTAAAAAGACGACCGACAGTAACTAAACCATTTGACACTCACACACGGACCAGTATTCAACTTTCCCAAAATAACCTGGAGGATGATGTGATTAACGCCATAAAAGAATACGTTAATCCCAAGGTTAAGACAGCTATCTTAATCAGTCCTACATTGGCTATGTATTCAATAATTCCCATCATACAGGACAAGTTCAAAAGCTCATCTTTGAATCTTGTTTTAACCAAATCCGAGTTAGAGAATGTCAAAGAATATCTGCGGCAACAAGAAATTATTTGCCACTATCATAATGGTAAGACTAACCATCGCGGAATTAATGAGTGCTATTTAGCTTTGTCTAATAAGTATTATTGGCCGAAAATGAAAGACCAAATAACGAAGTTCATAAATGAATGTACCATCTGCGGTCAAGCCAAGTACGATAGAAATCCGGTCAGACCTCAATTTAATGTTGTACCCCCAGCCACCAAACCATTTGAAATAATCCATATGGATCTATTTACTGTGCAAAGTGAAAAATACGTTACTTTCATTGACGTATTCACTAAATACGGTCAAGCTTATCACCTTCGTGATGGAACGGCTGTTAGTATATTACAAGCCCTTTTGCATTACTGTACCCATCATGGCGTCCCTATGACTATTATTACAGATAATGGAACCGAATTTACTAATCAGTTGTTCATGGAATTTACACGTCTCCATAAGATCAACCATCATAGAATATTAGCTCACTCGCCAAATGATAACGGTAATATTGAACGATTTCACTTAACTATTCTAGAACACCTCAGAATTCTTAAGTTACAGCATAGAGATGAACCTATAGTTAATCTTATGCCCTATGCCATTATAGCCTATAACAGCTCTATACATAGTTTTACAAGGTGCCGACCTTTTGACTTATTGAATGGACATTTTGACCCTAGAGACTGCAAGGACATCGATTTAACACAACAACTATTACAGCAGTACAGTCAAGCTCATAGAGACCGAATGAAACAAGTATTTGACATAATTAACTCTTCATCACTTAGTAACCGTACAGCGCTAATTGATAATAGAAATAAAACTCGCGAACCTGAAAAGGAATATGCACCTCAACAGCAAGTATTTGTAAAGAACCCTCTTGCTAGTAGACAAAAGACTGCCCCACGTTATACGCAAGACACAGTTTTAGCTGACCTACCAATCCATATATATACATCTAAAAAGCGTGGACCTATAGCAAAATCCAGACTTAAACGTGTTCCTAAAGCTGCCAATTTGTTACAGAATCGTACTAATAACCATCCTCCCAATGACGCGACCTCAGGAGATAAAACTTGAAAGTCTCGATGACGGACCAGGACTTCTACCTTACAAACTTGGACTCATGAGATTTACTACTCACCATCATACGTTTCTACAGTACGTACGACTGAACAACATCGAAAGTAACGTTCATTCACTACAGACTCAATTACTTAATTGTCGAAATCAGATGACTAATGACACTTACTCTCTTTACGAAATTCAAATAGATTATCTTACTGGTAAGCTTGGCAATATCCTAAAACAATTACAATCTTTGGAACCCAATAGAGTTAAAAGAGGTCTTGTAGACGGACTAGGATCAATTATAAAAAGTTTAACAGGAAACCTAGATCATAATGATGCCTTAAGATACAATGAGGCAATTAAAACGTTAGAAACCAATCAGAATAAAATAGTAACCGAAGTCAACAATCACATTAGTATGAGTAAAGAGTGGATGTTCAAACATAGTAACGTACTGGCACAAATAGTAGATAACCAAAGTAAAATTAATAGTACTTTAGAATTAATACTAAAGAGTGATGCATTAAAAGAAAATAGCTTGATAAAATACGCAAAATTTGCACAACTTTTAGAAGTAATAAGCGAAAATGTTGAGGACCTTACTCAAGAATTACTTAGAATAGAAAATAGTTTAGCTTTTATTCGTAGTTCTAGTACGCATCATTCTATGATAGATATAGAAATATTAGAATCAATGGTTAAGAAATTAAAAATAATCTATAGCACAGAACAGATTTTAGATTTAGAGCTCAGAGAATACTACGATATTATAGAACCAGGATCGTACTATGTGGATAAACAGATAGTTTTTATTTTTAAATTTCCAATTTTTTCTAAAGCAAATTATGATTTATATAGATTATCAGTAGTACCTAACAAACACGGGCAGGCTCTTATCCCATCCTTCCCTTTCCTAGCAACTAACGAGATGTCATTCGTGTACATAGAGGCTGAATGCCCGAAGTTAAGAAACTGGTATCTCTGCGAAAAGGGAATCACCCATCAGATCCGCACCAAATCTGACTGCATCCAGGAGTTAATTACCAACCAAGTTATACAGGAATCCTGCCAGTTTACAACGGTCAACTTGTTGAGAGAAGCCATGGAGAAACTAGACGACCAACACTACGTCATATCCTTCCCAAGGCAAACAAAAGTACAACTCACCTGTAACCAGAAGGATTATACATCGCTCCAAGGAAGTTTCCTCGCTACGATTCCCATTGGATGTCGCCTGAAATCGGAAGAATTCACCATCGCAAACGACTATAATGAAATCAATGGTCATCCCCTGAAACTTATGAAGATACCATATAACGCTGAGAAACAATCTATCACAGCGACACACATAAATCTGAACTCCGTTGATCTTCAAGGATTACACAGCATTCAAGATAAGCTGATGATGCAGTCTTCTCTAGAAATGCATAATGCGAAATCAGATACTTTCTATAATACTACAATTCCCTTTTATGCTATACTATTGTGTGCGGGCATACTCACTATCGTCATAATGACCCGGCGATATCTATGCAAATGCAAGAATGCTTTGAAGAAGGATCAACCATCTACATCTGCAATCCTGAAAAGGAATGAAACACCTGACGACAATGTTCCGGCAACATTTTCACTCAACGTGCTAAAATAGTCGCCGTTCTAAGGGTGGAGGAATTACGTAGTGCAACTATAGGAAGACCGCCGACGTTGCAGTTGCATCGATGGATACCAACAGCAGATTGCCGACTCAGCATTGACGTCAATCGATGGTTTCATTTTCATTTTATTTGTAAGAATATTCATTCCATATTCCTACTTCGAAGTGGAATGATTTATTCATTAGGCACTTAATTGTAATTTAATTTTTATTTTAATTAAAGTAATAAAATCATTTTGGTTTTTTTTCAATCTTCTGGCTGTCGCAAACGTAATTAGTCATTATCTTGTCAACGCGACGGTCTTGAAAAACGATCTTCATAATAATAAAATGTAGTTCTATTTTTAACCAGACATCTGATTTTTATCCGTACTATGTTCGGTAGAATATGATAGTAAATTTAAAAAACTTTTTCAATTATGAAAACATAAAGAGAACACTGAAATTTCGATTAAATATTATTGAGCTCGGATAATCATTTTATAGACTAAAAGCTTATAACCTCAGCTTAAACCCAGCAGCGATGGATCAAAGGCTATCGTAATGTAAGCCTCGATAAAAGGTTCACTTTAAAAACGTGTAGATGCATTGTTATTAACTCGATTTTATGGAAATATTTTCATTTTAGTCTAGCGAGTCCGTCGATGGCATTCAACAACCCATTCGCGTTCCGTCGGTTCAAGTAGAAAGAGAGGGAGTTATATTACTTATCCACTCTGTTGGATCTCTACGAGTGCTCGTGCATTCATCCACCCCCGAGATATTCTATTTGATTTTGTTTTTTTTTTGTGTCTGAGTACGAAATATTTTGATATCATTTTTAATATGACCTTTTGTAATAAAATTGTTTTTTGAGACGAAAACTAGTACTTTTATTTTCTTTTTTGCATGATAAGTAAATAAGTAAAAGAAATGCTTTGAGATTGCCCAACAATGATATAAATAGGTTTATAAAATACGGAGGAGGACACCATTCTTTTAAATCTCCGGAGTGAATTAATTGAAACAGAATTAGTAGAACAGTCAGTTAGATAGTTGCACAATCCAAGGCGAAATTAAGATGTGAATTAGTGGCTCAATTAGAGCGACTATACCAGGCTTTCAAATGCCTTTGACTGGACTGCAGACTAATTGCGACAACTTGAAACGTAAAGTACGTTGGTATTTTCATCAAATCAAATGGGTTTGAAACTAAGTAGCTAATTATACTTTATTAATTGCTTCATATTACATTACTTACATACATATAGGACATTAAGCCTTTTTCATTATCTGTTTTATTAAATTCATTATTGTTTGCTTTTATTATTTGGCGTTAGCACAATACGCTGTCTTTCGCTTGCAGTGCATTAAATTTAACAAAAAAATACGATGGAAAATTTACACCCAACCGCCTGTCTGACGTGAAGCTTTTTAAAGAAAATTACACTCAGCATCTCGTCCCTTACTAACAGGAGCTTGTACTATGGAAATATATTAATATCTGAAATTCCACACATACGTTTAAAAAAAATAGAGATAGATATCTCAATACAAAACCAACTGTCATACAGATATTTGGCCTGGGTGAAAATCGAACCCACGACCAGTGGTGTGGCAATCAGGGTCTCTAACCACTAAGCCGACTGGCCCGTCAATAGAACATTCTATTTGTAGATGGAACATGGTCATCGGTAACTGGTAACTAGTCAATTACGACACCCAAGAGACTGGTCGGGTTGTAGTAATACTATTACATTGTAGATGGACAACCTCACGATGTATCCCCTAGCGCTAGCAACTACAAGTTAACAGTTTAAGTAAAATTGAAACTCCTAAATAATAAAACAAACACAGTGCTTTTCCTGTCGAGTTCAAATCCAAAATGATGCCTATAGTAATCCCAGCACCTTGTTGGACCTGACAACCTTTTGGAATAGGCTCCGGTAAAAGCCATTTTCGTGATCGTAGTTATTAAATTTTCAGACATTGATTTATGCTTTCAATATACTTTATAAGGTTTGCTTCATACGGATTATCCAGCAAATATTAATAAACTCACTGAATATGCGAGCTGTGATCTATCAAATAACACCACTAAATAAAATTGTCATTGTTTTCTGATATTTGATCACAAAATACACATGTTTTAAAACAATCTACAGACTTCTTTGTCCACAAAGTTCATTTTATTTCTCCTTCTAAAAGGTCAAGCTCGTCGCAAATATGCGACAATGAATTTGCTGCGTTGCGGCGTCTTGCGTCACAACCGATGAGTCATCGGTCAGATGATCAAGGGGAGCTCACACTGCGCTGCGCCACGCGACAGACCGCAAACCTGCGTTTGTAAAGTGAAAAGTGTTTTAAAATCCTTTTTGTGTGACGAAAAATAAATTAATGAACACAATCTATCCAATTCAAAAGTGATTCATGAATAGTTAAAATGTTTTCCAGTAATACCAAAGATTCACTTCAATCGTGTGTTACAACACACCCTGTTTTTAACGTTGTACTAAAGAATCCTCTTTTATGTGTATAGAAGACACATATTATGTACAGAAAACATGCGCCGTAGAAAACACTCGTTGTTAGTGTGCTCTCCGCGCTCGAGAGTTGCTTCGACGTGACATTGTGAGAACAGCCTTATTTAAATTAACTGAATAAAACGTAGTATAAATAAGTCTAGACTTAGGACCTATCTCCATCTTCATATCATAGGTTATCTGTGTGCATCTAAATATCAACAGTTCAGGCGTTTAACATTGATGCTCAATTATTTGTTTGAACAAATAAACCAACTAACTCTCGTTTACTTTACTTTCACAGTTTTGATTATAAAGTTCGTAATATTGGCCACTATTAGATTGACTTTATAACAATGTTTATAGTGTCAAATAATTTATAAAAAATACTATTGGAAGGATTTGAATAGTAGGAACATTTTTGGTTCAGTACCTTTAAGCCATTTTAATGTATAAAAGTATAAGTAGGTATGCACCAAAATATTAAATAAAAATTTAAATAAAAATTAAATAAAAATTTAAATAAAAATTAAATAAAAATTTAAATAAAAATTTAAAATAATACATAGTTCAAATGCTAAGTGGTTATAACTAAACATCTGTTTCTGAATCCATTAGCCCAAGTCTAGGCAAGCGTATATTGCAATCATACCCCTTCACGGGGATTCCACGTGAGGGGCATCCATTTATCAACGCAGTTGGCTTATAATTGCTAGTAATCAACTTACCCTTGATTACATAGTCAGTTTGTTAGTTAACTAGTTCGTGGAAACTCGACACATGACGGTAATTATTGGCCGGTGTCTGACAGTGTCACGGCCTTATTAGTCACGTGTGTTTAGGGCACAATAAATAAACAGATTGAAAAAATATGTATTTTTAAACTTAGTTTATCTTATTGATTTTTCAACCGGGTTTAAAAATATCAAACAGAGTTGTAAGAAAGATAACTTTGTAGTACCTATTTTAAAATAATCATCATAATTATTTCCGTATATTTATAGGGTGAGTAATAAACCATGGGGAGTGTATTGTGTCCGGCATCGCATTTATCCCCTAATGTTACGCACTGGGGCACCTTTAAAGGAGCTGTAAACCCTTTTTTTATGATAGCACGTAGTTGCGTTAAAATGTTAAAACCTAACTGTGCTTTTCTTGTGTGTAGACATTAAATAGCCAACTCTCTCTTTCAAAAAGTCCTTTCAGTGCGAGTTTTCAACCCTCTTCTATAGAAGACGGAATTTAATACGTTAAGTTAATAACTTAAAAGTACTGACATTTCCTGTTTATGTAAGGTTCTTTAGTTTGCCATTTTTATTATTACAGAGCTATTTTACTTTAAAACTTCGAAACTATTTCGATCACGAGCATGTTTCCCTGCACCTTTTATACAAAGTTGTCGTTCATATTTGAGGTTAGTTTATTGGGCTTATAAAGGTGTATATTTTTATGCGAGGGTTTAAAACATTAATAATGCTACTCGCTAGTGAGAATAACGATAAATTGTACATAATTAAAACGTATTCATCAACACTGCGTTATATTAAATTTTAAGAAGCTGAACCGAGCGAGACAGGCGTTAATTTCTCACGAACAATAGGTGCTAATATATTAAAAGGTTTTCTCGTGTAGCCTTGAGGTGATTGAATTTCAGAGACCCTCGCGTCTCAAATTTGTAATTTCGTATTACTCAAGGCACCCGTTTCTAGATTAGGTTTCGACCCGATGCGTGTCCATCTTGACCTTTAATTTATATAACACTAATTGCCTGGTTACAAGGTTCCCTCATATTATTTGATACCACCATTTAAACCATACGTTCATTGAAGGGTTGTACCAACCGGTAACATAATCACATATATTTACCGTTTTGTTTGTTTTTTTACATTTCACCAACAAGCTGTTTCCGGCACGCGTTGCAATGCGGTTTGTTCTTCAAAACTCATTCAACTTTCATCGCGATCGGATAAATAGTGCGGCATACCTGAGGGATTTGCATTCATTTTTTATTAAATTGTTGTCGCCTTTGGTGTATCGACTTTTTACATTCTTTACGGAGTCTTAGTCCGTACTCTTTAAATATTTTTTAATAAGGTTATTGTGAGATCATTTTGTATTGCATTTTTATGGATTAACATCTTTCCGCGCTTGCTTTTTAATTTTTACGTTTTTTTTTATTTAACCGAGAAGAATTGACAATTCATATCAATTTATTATATAATAAACTAGCTGTACCCCGCGGTTTCATCCACGTTCCTAACGATACTTTAGATACTCTTTATAACATCAGCTATCGGCCAGTGAAAGCACGTGAAAATCGATGCAGCTGATTCGGAGATTAGCCGAAACAAACAGAAAGCAGAAAAAACATTCTAAAGGTATTTTTTTTATTGCTACCGTATATAATTTCAGGTGCACTTCGTAGAAAACAGTTATATTAACAGTACAAACAGACTCAACATAATTTATTTGTATAGATCCTCACACGATCCACTCCATCCTCATACAGTATCGACTGATCCTATCAGTAAACAAATCTGTAGCCAATACAATTTAATACACTTAGTATCGTAGTGTTTAAACCTACGTTTTCCCAGAAACTACTACAACATTCAATTAAACAGTGCAGGATCTCCACGATTTACCCGAATCATCTAATCAATAACTGTTCTCTGTATTGTCTTCGCCGGAATTGGGACCCGAGCCTGATTCGATAATGGCAATAGCCGATAAACCCACAAGTACTACAACAAGTCTACTAGTATTTATCATTATGAGATTAGCAGTAGATTCCTTCGATTCGACGAAACGAGTAACAATATAACAGTGCATTGTAATGTTTTCATTCCCTCGTTTTTAATTTTGTTTTTTAAAATCCTATGAACAATTTTATGGAATGCAGTGGCATGACCTGTTGTTTTGTCGAAGGGTTTAACTTTGATATTATTTGCTCCGAGAATTATTATGATTGATGCCTAGAGGTAGCTAAGGGGCTACAGAAGAACGGTACATATGTTCACGCCAATTATCTCCAAAAAGTAGGCACAAGTTTCGGTAATGAGACTCACCTTCCACTAAAGATATTTCAGTCCCAGCAAGACATGGCGTGAGTATCGTCGCCCTTTCGAGCTCATTAACAATCTAGGCTATATCTAGGGTTTTTAATTAAATAATCATTTATATTACCTTGGCTGACCCGGGAATGAACCCAAGGTTTATACGACTCGACCACCGAGGTGACCCAGTAAAAAGTCGCAACATAGTATTGAATTTTAGACATGTCGCTCGATCGAATGTTAAATATCTATGTTCAAAGTGTTTTAAAAATTGCCGACACCGGCGTTTATAGGCCTTCCTTAAATTTAAATCCGCTGCCTTAATTACAAATGTTTTGGTAAATACCAATCGTTAGCCATCAGAATAATATCACTACATAGTATAAAAGAAAGTCGCTTTCTCTGTCCCTATATCCCTATGTATGCTTAAATCTTTAAAACTGCGCAACGGATTTTGATGGGGTTTTTTTTAATAGATAGAGTAATTGAAGAGGAAGGTTTTTATGTATAATACATGTGACATCCGTGTAAAACCGCGGGGGACAGCTAGTTTACAATAAAACACATTTTTAAAAGTCTACATATTCTACATACATCTAGCGGCGGCATGCAGCGTGGAGGACGTAGAGGTGTATGAATAAAATTCTTTCCGACAAAAGCCAAAGCTGCTATGCTTTTGTAGCTCGCATGGCCATCACAAATAAGGTAGGAATACTTTGATACTAGATGTCGTGTATGCATGTGAAACATTTTTCGAATAACTTGACATTTATCCATCTAAATTCCGGTTGCAGTCTTTTCACGTACACATTTTTCATATCATCTATATAAAGTATAAAATTTAAAAGTAAATTGCATAGTATATTTGCATAGCACAGCGTTGTCTCACTAATAAGAACGTTCCAGGCCAGCCAAGAGTCAAGTCTGGAACTATTACAGCCGATGGCCACGTCAAATGGTTTAGCTAGTAACTCATTTACCAAAACCAATTTACTACAATCGAACGGTCGTTTGGAGCCCAATCAATCGCGTTAACAAGCTATTGGAACCATTGAGATTTCAAGCTAGGTATGTGCCGTAGCTGCAAATTGCTCCTCTACCAGTGTAAACAGTGATTGTAATAGAATCAATCTATTCATATGAACGAACATAGACATTAATTGCGTTCGCTCAATTGGATTCTGAATTGCGATTTATATCTGTATTGTTATGAATTTAATAATTCAACATTCATGATTAAGTTTGCAATTAATCAACCAATCATCTTCCGCTTCATTGGTGTTACGTCTACGTGTGGTGTTGCTAGGCGTCGATTTAATTGGGCAAACGGTGTCTCGCGATCTGTCTCCATTGGAGCTTAGTGTGGTGAATTCATGCAGAAGCCTCCTACTTGAGATCGAATCTGGGTGGGGCATCGCATGGGTGACCTTCCGCACAGTCTGGTGCCTTTAACCTCGCTATAGAACGTGTAGCGCAGTGTGGCTCTACTCTGCAGTTCTGTTTTCGCCATTAACATTGTTAAATACGAAATTTTGTGCAACGTTTAATTGAAGTAGATTGTACTGAAAGTTATATGACATGATATTTTTGTACCGAAATTTCTTTATCAAAATTTGACTCTCCACACAACTCACAAAATACAGACGGGTTAAAACTGGGGATTGAAACATGAACCTCCTTCGTGTATGCATAAAGAATCGATAAAAGAAATGGAATATTGGCACAGAGCCCCGTTCCGCTGTGGAACCACGAGAAAACAAGCAACAATGGCCAAAAATATATACCTACATACATGGCGCTAACCTCGGGTAACCTGAATTCTTGTCGGTAGCGCAACAGCTAAGTCGTTTATCCAAAACTGAATGTACCGTGTAGAATATTAAAACGTGAATATTTTAGTCTTTGTTGTTAGGAAACGGGCATCACTGTTTGATAAACATGTAAGACAGATTAAATAATTACTTCTATGTATGTTTCCGAATATCACCATTTTGTAGGCAACTAAAAGAAAACAAATAGTTACTCATAGTAATCTGTTTCAATCATTTGAAACGACAACAAACATGAGTAGTATGAGTAACCTCTATGTACTATATTGCTAGATTGTTATATCTAGCTATATAGTACATAGAGGTTACTCCAACATGATTACTTCGCTTATTGGCTGGTACTACTGGAACATTTTGTACTTAGGTATGACTTCGAGTCGAGGAACCGAATCGTTAAATAGTTATCATTGTGAGAAAACGAATGGTGCGGTACTTTGGACTTGAGAACTATTTCCTTTTTAGGCTTATCTTTATCATTATTATCATCACCTTAAGCCACATTATCACTTACCAAGGCGAGATGGTGGTCAAACACAAAATTATACAAAGTAAAAAAGAAACGTCCAATACTTGAACAATAAATAAATAATCTTTTTTACTTGTTGAGAGCAAATTCATATTATATCTAAATTATATTTTAATATGATTCTAACTAAACGTACTTACTTCCATTATCAGGACACATTTAAAATAAAAGTAAAATAATTTATAAAATACATTTTATTTTGAGAGGAAAAATTGAACTGTAGTTTCGACCCTGGCAAATACCTGAAATGTATTATTGATGGTCGGGTCGAGTAAACAAGAAATCCCACTGCACAACCGCGCAATCACAGTCTCGCGTAGTTACACGTATACAGAATTTAAAAACTATACGGAAATTGGTTTTTTGTTTTGATAGTCTATGTTTGCTTTTGAAAGTTTGATTTATTTTAATAATGAAATGAAAATGATTTTTTTTTTTCAAATAGGCCTTTATGCAACAAGCACATATGGATAGTCTGATTCTAATACCGGATTGGTTCATGAACTTTTTAATTTTTTTTCTTTACTGGTCTTTATTTTCATTTCGTTGTTAGTTTTAGGAGCCTCTTAACTTGGGCAATATATTAATAACTTCTTTAAAACATCTCGTTGCGCAGAATTATGTTCGTAATATTATAGGTAGCCAATAAACGCCATGAGTTCCTTTTAAAGCTGGTTGATGAGACAACATTTAATCAGATAAATTGGTATTTAAAACAGCCAATCGGCATACATCAGCCAAAGCCTGGCTCGAATCAAGATAAATACTGTATCCAAATTAAATGCATGGAATCTGCCATTAAGCTACGGATCTGTGATTTTATTATTCCTGTGCTGTTCTCATTTCGTCTGCTGAATTCCATTAAGAGTCGTATTGGACCGTGGGCAAACATATTTGCTTTAAACAGACTTTCGAGGGATTTATTCTTATCTAGGACAAGCAAATATTGCAACTCGATATTTTATTGCAGCTTGAGCTTTTTTTACATTAAATAATCCACAATCGGATAATAAAAGGCAATCATTTTTTTGTAAATAAATGAACTTAACGACGGTAAAAATGCGGTTTATTGAGTAAAATATTTCCCCTTTTGTTACCTGCCTTATTTGTTAGCTTTTTTCCAACTGCGTCCATTTTCTTAGTTTTCCTCTTGCACTTCGCCGTTTCTTGTACATATAATTACAGACGTTAAAAATGTGGTTTTTGGAGTAAAATATTTCTTCTATTGTTACCTAGTTTATTCTTTATTCTTATTTTTCTTCGCTATTATTAGACGTCTATTTGCCTTCTCTTCGTCTTGCACTTCACTTTGTTACATCTTCATTCAATGCCGGTAGATTTTGATGTCTTTTGTTACAACCCTCAACCAAGTGGTCCCAAAGTTGAGTGTCGCGTTGTCGATGTACACGGAAGATCCTTTTCACATGATCAAACCGTAGAGGGCTCTTAAGCATTATATTTATTCCCCGCGGTTTCACCCGCGTCCCCGTTAGGGATATAAAATAAAAATATGTCTATGAAAAAAATCGCGTCTTCGTTAACCGTACTGAAGTTTTACTCTTGATTATCCTATAAAAACCTTTCTAATTTATTTGAGCTGTAATATACAAAAAGGATTTTGTTAAACCGACTCGTAATTATCGCGTGATCCATGCTCAAACAATTAAAACCGTAGACAAATAGACCGCAGTCGCAGATAAACAGGCTGGAGCCAAAAATTCCATAAATACTATTTTTAAAAGTATCGAAACAAGGTTTAACAAAATAAGGTTCAGATTTATTATATCGAATAAGTTGACATAAATTTAAGATTGCTCTTGTTTTAATAGGAAAGGGCACTGACCTCCGTAACACAGGTATGTATGCCTAGCTCAAAAGTCAGAGACTGCATTTAAATTGTGAAAGTTTCTTTATGTGAATACATTTATTATTATTGTCTAATTCATAAATAGAGGAAAAAATAGAAGATATATATTGTGTTAATTTTAGCCTATAAATCACTACATATTATAAAACAAAGTCGCTTTTTCTGTCCCTATATCCCTATGTCCTTATGTATGCTTAAATCTTTAAAACTATGCAACGGATTTTGATGCGGTTTTTTTTAATAGATAGAGTGATTAAAGAGAAAGGTTTTTATGTATAATACATGTGACATCCCACGGGAACGGTGGTGAAACCGCGGAGGACAGCTAGTATTATGAATAAAAGGATCGTTAAACCATCTGTAAAACAAAAAGAATCATCAAAATAAATCAATTACAGGGCAATCATCGCAGTAAACTCATTACCTCGGGGCGATTCCAATGAAACTTTCAACTATGAAAAATGAAAAGTTAAGTTCCGTTACCTTTCCTTTGTGTTACACTTTCCATTTATAAATTAGAATGTTGTTTCAGTTTCAGTTCTCAATTAAAGTTGGAATTTTTCTTTTAGTGGGAACACCTGTTATTAAGTAAGTTTTTCTTACTTTGGTTAGACTTTTATCTACAATAGCAATCTCGGTAGCTTCGAATCTGATTTAAAAAATTCTTTCACTGATAGAAAGCTACCAGATTCCCGATTTACATAGGCTATATAAATATACAACATTAGCAAACTGAAGTGGCAGTGGGCTGGTCACATCTGCCGTAGAACCGATAACCATTGGGATACCGACCGATAACGTGTTCTGGAGTGGAGACCACAGCTCGGTAAACGTAGTGTAAGGCGCCCTCCAGCTAGATGGAGCGGTGATGAAGGTGACACCGCGGTACGGTAGCTAGTTTGATTATAATCACACTATGGTAAATGGTTTGGGCTGATGGTAAGCATAAAAAGGCCACCCAAGTGCAGTTGTTGGAACACACCTTGCTTAGTGACTGGTTTGTTGAGAGTGGAGGTCGTTGGGGGTACTTCAAAGTACCCTACTATGTCGCTATGGTTTTCCATCGCCAAAAATTCAAGATCGTGATAGAATGTAGGCTTTCGTCACAGTTTTCAACGTCAGAACCAGCAAGTTAATGTACTATTACTAAATCCGAAAGTTGAGAGGATAGATGTACGGATGTTTGTTACACTTTCACAAAAAAAAACTACCGAAGAAATTAAGATTATACTTAGCGCTTAGAACATGCCCTGGAACAACATAAAGGACAATTTTCAACCCGGGATATTCTAAGACTAACGAAGAACGCGGGTGAAACTAACAAGACAACTTGTATTAGATATACATCAATAACATGTCAAGATATTATATTAAAATAAAACCACGAATAGGAAATAATAATAAATTTCCTGGGACATTCTTTATACACGGCCATCTGGTCCCAAACTAAGCAGAGCTTGTACTATGGAAACCAGGTAACTGATATACTACATACGAGACTAATTTCTTGTTTCTAAATACATACTTATATAAATATTTACACCCAGACACAGAACAAACAGACATGTTCATGCACACAAATGTTTGTTCTGGGTGGGAATCGAACCCGCGACCTTCGGCTCGGCAGTCAGGGTCACTAACCACCAAGCCAACTGGCCTGTCAAGAAATGATTTATTTTAATGACAAAATACTTCAATATTTTAATTACACAAATAGACGATCCAACAACAAATTAAAAGCATTATTTCAAAATATTGAAAGTCCACTTTCAAACTTTTCCCATGACCAGTTTCCACGAAGCACTCGCGCAGCAACTTTGTCAAAGTTTTTCAAAGTTCCATTCTAAAGTTTACGGCTTTCAGTGCCACCTTGTAAACTATTAACTTCAGATAAACAAGCATCTATAACACTTAGAAATGTTTGAAGCTTCGCGAAGTTTTGCGAAGTAATGACAAATTAATATCAATACCTGCAAATGGTGTTTGGGATGAGGTTTTTTTAAATGCAAGAATGGAGAGGAATTGAAGAGGATCATCGTCTTAACTTATCCCAGAATTAGGAAACAGTAAAATACCTAACTTAAACTAAAATATTAGAAACAAGTTGTGGTCCAATTTATGTTAAATTCAATCAGATGCCGTTCGTGCATAATGAAAATTCTTGACTGACTGTATGTCCATTGGCTTAATTTATCTCTCAAATTAGAATATTTGGAATTGACAACGTTGGTATGACCGCGGCACATATTTTGAAATGTAACGTTTAATTAGAAAATGCCAGAACATTCAATTAGAGGAGAATATTTTACCTACTAAAATACTTCCTACTCAATTAGTATGTTACGTCGAGTTGTTTTTAACATCATAATCCCCATAAGTGGAATTACAAGTATAAAATAATCTATATTATTATAATATCTATAATTATCGAAACTCAATAGTTAACGTTTGACAGGTTCAAATTTAAACCCTCATTCGAGAGCGACCACCATCGAATAAAATTTTTAGAATAAGTTCCATAGTTCTCTGGATAATTTCAAAACCTTTGCAGTGTTCTAAGTGTTCAAATGTACCGAATAAAAATAGTTAATAATTGATTATAAAAATATTGGTGCACAATATAACACTTTACAATAAATGTTCAATATGACGCCCTCCAACTTCTATACAAAGCTTACAACGCCTCAAAAAGCACTTCAGTTTCTTCTAATTATTAATTCACTATCTCTTAGTTTTCGTCGCAGGTCTGCCTCGGAGTTCGTTCCGTACATAAACAACCTCTTTGTAATATCCCTAAAGGAGAAAATCGATGGGGTTCGAATAGGTAGGGGATAGAGTTGGCACGCCCGGTCCACTCGGAAAAGTTACACTCAGGTGTTTCTGTTTTAAAATGGAATGTAGCACCGTCATTTTATAGAATCGTTTGTCTTTATGGTTGTAAGTTTACATCTTTCATTGAACATAGTCGTTTATTAAAAAGGCTGTTTACATAGACTGCTGAAAACTGATGCATTTGGCACAAACTGAATAAGAAAATCAGTAGGTATAGTTTTATCTATTCCCGCTTCCATTTCCCGATTTTGGTCGTCATTTGAATACTATTTGGCCGTCGATTTGAATACTATCGATTACTGACTGCTGCCGAGAGACTTTATGAATTCCCGAAATTAAAGTTAATACAGATTATATTCGATCATCCAAGCATCTAAACATATAGTATTAAAAAGAAGCCACGTGCGGTTTGTACATTTTTCTAAGTAGGTACACAAATGCTTTACACACAATCATATCGATTTCAGCTTAGTCTGATACCATTAAGGGGCCGTAGTACTTCGTGAGAACATGACTGTTTTCAAGCAGGTGTAGCTTCGTCGGACTACATTGGAACCTACTCAGTCCGAGTGCGCTCGGGCTTCCAGCCTGGGTATCTGCTGGTTTTTATATATAATAATAATAATAATGTTTATTTCCTTTCTCCATACAAACTAGGTATTTTTGAACAAGGCTTAAAAATTACTTATTTTTCAATTATTTACATTACGTACCTTTAAGTACATGACAGGCCAGTTGGAGTGGTGGTTAGTGACTGACTGCCAAGCCGAAGGTCGCGGTTCGATTCCCACTCAGGACAAACATTTGTGCATGAACATGTCTATTTGTTCTGTTTGGGTGTAAATATCTATATAAGTATTTATTTAGAAATTAAAAAGTAGTATATCAGTTATCTGGTTTCCATAGTACAAGCTCTGCTTAGTTTGGGACCAGATGGCCGTATGTAAAGAATGTCCCAGGATATTTATTTATTTATGTTAGTTCTATACTAAGGTGACAGTGCAGTAAAGTAGCGGAGACCAATAGCACATCTCTAACTCATCTCTAGGGTATCGTAAGAGACGATTTAAGATACCGATGACCGTGTGCACTTACCTTGCACCGAGTGGTCATCAAAACTGGTCCCATAGAGGGTTGCCGTCAGACAGGCTGGCAGTAAAATATCTCAAATCTCTTGTGGTACATAATCTATCAAATAGAATGAAAGCATAGGTATTCCGCTGAATCCATATGGTAGGGAACATCAGTTGATTTGTAATATATTGTCGGTGTTACGATTAGTGTCACATTGCTCACGTCCCGAATCATCATTGAAATCGGCTCCACATTGTATCCGAGAGAGCAACATAATTCAAGGCAGGCGGATGATGATAATTACTCAGTGAATGTACAATTCAGTATGTACTAGCTTCCAATCTGTGTTAATACAAACATTTCCGAGGAATAAGAACATCCTATGTGGTAATTGAGAACGTTTTCTATATGAGTTTTCTTTTTTTTTTATACCACATGAGCCAACAAAGAAGCACATGGTCCACCGGATAATAAGTGGTCACCGCCGCCTATGCACATTTGCCACACTAGAGCATCGCCAATGCGTTATCGACCCTGAGACATGAAGATGTTAAGTCTCATGTGCCTGTAATTTCACCGGCTCTACCTTTCTAACAGAAACACAGTAATAAATGTGCAATACTGCTTCACGGCGGAAATGGGTAAGGTAGTACTTCCCCGGATGAATTCTGCAATAAGTGCCAATGTTCATCCTAATCCGTATTGCTATTTATGCGTTATTGTAAACTAACCTATAACTTAGTGTTAATAAGTTACTCGACTGTTATTCGACCTTCTAGTTTTAAAGGTAGTAATAACTCCAAGGCACATTTCTTTTTATAACTTTTTAAATCATGCAACCAATGTTTCCATTATGCAGTGAAAATATTGTGTTATATCTTTATTGAGAAGTCATACAAACTAAAATAGTGGAACTAGTTATTTGAGAAACGAGATCTTCATTTTAAACTAGAACTTTCAAAATGAAAACTGTAAAAGGAAGAAGTAATTTGATCGATGTTTTGTGTTTCATTTCTGTTAAGGAAAAGTTTGCTTTGTCTGTTTATTATTCAGACTTCAAATAATATAACTAACTATATTTATTTTTTTAATCGAGATTTAAGGATGTATATTTCCTTTAAGCAGCCAGCTAATTTTAAAACAATTTAACACTTAACATTTATCTCTCTGATATATTTAAATACCGAAATAATATATGATGTTATTGTAATAAATTATTAAAACCCAACAACATTTACAGTTGATTAAATAATTCATTCTGAAAGTGTACTATCATGTGTTGCTGACATACCTTATTGAAATTAAATAAATGAAGTATATACGAGTATATTTTGAAATAAACCTTCACAGGTAGTTATGAATGGTCAGATATGTATGATGGAGAGAATACAGACTTTGGGATAGCAACTCCATTTCGATGATCTATTTATTAGTGAAAATTTACGTGGTTAGTACTACCGGAAAATCCACACACAGTTCATAAATACTACATAATTATACGAGTATATCTTAATATATATAAATCTCCTGTCACGATGTTTGTCCACGATGGACTCTTAAACTACTTAACCGATTTTGAATTAAATTAGCACACCGTGAGCAGTCTGGTCCAACTTAAGAGATAGGATAGCTTAGATCTTTAATTATAGTCGCAATTTCATTTTATTGCAAATTATCCTAATCTTAATATATATAAATCTCCTGTCACGATGTTTGTCCGCGATGGACTCCTAAACTACTTAACCGATTTTAAATTAAATTGGCACACCGTGAGCAGTCTGGTCCAACTTAAGAGATAGGATAGCTTAGATCTTTAATTATAGTCGCAATTTTATTTTATTGCAAATTATTGGTCTATAATTAATTGACAGTCACAATTATCTGTTAACTCTAACAGATTCTAACAGATGGCGCTGTGTTGAAAGTACCAACGTTTAATTTTTTATGGTCTCATTTCGACAGGACAACGTCTGTTGGGACAGCTAGTGTATTATATATATTAATAAATATGTAATGTAAAATCGGTCGATGTACACGTTTTTATTATCAACTAGCTACCGTTCTGAGGTTTCGCCCGCATTCCGAGGAATTTAATGTACCCCGGCATTGTAGCATAGTCTATGTTACACAGAAATAGTGTAGCTTTTAAATTAAATATTTTTTATTTGTATGTTTAGTTACGAAGATTACCTCCTACATGCAAACTAAACATTACCTCTTCATAATAGAGGCTTAGACCTAGATTTTATTCCGACCGCACAGTGTGATAAATCACAAATTGAAATAAATTTATCAATTACCTTCATATCAACGTCAAATACATGTTAACGATTAAATAATATTTGACGCGCAGCCCTGTCAGTATTTTGGGCTGCATGCAAATTAAGTGGCTATTGAAATTGAGTGTGCCGTCCGCCACTATACATATATACCTAAACGTAGGATTAATCGTAGCGCGTGCGTGTGTTCGATTCTATCGTCGCGTGTTAGGCTATTCATGAGCGTTAGGGCTGTGCAAACTCAACTAAATATACCTGTTTGCACGGCCCTGTTTGACAGCCGACGAGCTCTATACGCTGTGCAGTGGGCTGGGTGACTGGAGATAATTGTATCGCGTCCGTCGGTCCTTTATCGAAGCATATTACGGTACAGTATAGCTACACACTGATGACGTCGGGCTATTTTGTTTTGTTTCATAGAGGCTTAGTTTTCTAATTTCACTAATTTACACGGATTGTAAAGAGAAAATATTTGTATTTTTGTGTTATTGTTTGTAATTAAAAAAATGCACCGATTTCAATAATTCTTTCTGTATTGGATAGCTACTTTATCGAGATTTAAATAAGCTTGATGTTTGTCTTATGCGATCCTTTAACATTATTCCGGTAGCGATAAAACTTTTGGGACTAGCTGTGCACGCAACAGGGAAGTTGTCTTAAGGCTATTTTTATTTTATGCCCCCATCTTTCTTTTCGTTTTTCAAATGGTGTCCGTTTATAACTACCAATGAACAAATGCAGAATAAAAATAAAAGCCTTATATTAATATTACCTAATTCAATATCTTTATTTATAAAAAAAAATTGTCGGAAAAAAATTGTTCAAAAAATTTCAAACGTGCAAAAGGAGTTATAAATTTTAATAGTTATTGTTCGGTGCGGTGTGCTATCTTCGTCTTATTAAATGAGACAAATCTTTGAATATTTCAGATATCCCTGTTTATTCAGTTCAATTGAATTCTTCTGATAGTTTCACATCAATAAAGTAGGTATACCTACTTCAGTTCTTGATATTGTGATAATAATAAAATCATTGCTAAAATCGTAACCCAACCTTTTGACATATCTGTAATTGAATTTTAACTGTCGGTAGGTATGAACGGAACTCTATCAGCGAATAGCGGCCCGCACAAATAATTTCAATTTTCAATAAAACGCCTTGCATTTTGGGCCATAAATGTTTGATTTTCGCTTCAAAGTGGGCCCTTTGATATGTAAATGTCACTGCTTAATTAAGCATAAACACGCGTAAGCCGAGCAAAGCTCCAAATTGATATCTGGAATGCATTCGGTATTTTGAACGAAATATTCTGTTCATTTAATTTAAAATGGTCGCCCATGGCTAGACTGAAAGGTCCCGTACGGAAAATACATATTCACAGTGTGATTAATTGGAAGCCAAATTGAAACTTAACGCTTACAATTTCAAATAAAACTTCATAAATAATTAAGACATATTTTTCGTAATAAATATGATAGGTATACGAAGTATAAAATAAATAAAAATATAAAACTTTGTTTACTAATTGATCATTAATAAAAGTTTTTAGCACGGTGCCCAGTATATTAAAACTAAAGTTGATATATTGTTCCTTTGCTGGCGATATTTTTAATAAAGTCTAATATATTTCTTCAAAATATTGCTGACGCGACGCTCATATTTTTAAAAGAATATTTGCCTTCACTAAAATTATTTTACCCAAGAAATGTCACCCACAGATCGGACAAAACAACAAAAGAGAATTGAAATCGATATCAATATTTGATTGTGGACGAACGTAACTTAGGTAGCTAAGTTAATGACACTCGGAGAAGCCAGTGGATTAGATTATCTCGGAGCTTGTGTTCAGTCTGTGGAAGCGTTTAGTTAGAGAGTCTGTGTGACCGATATACTTGTTGTGGTCATGACAGGTACGTACTTGCCAATTCTACAGTCTAACGTGTACGGAGCCTTTGTGGTGGACGAGGCTTAATGATCAATCAAGTAACAACTGCATGGTAAATGTTTGAATATGGAATCTATCTATGTGACAATCGCCGGTCAATGATAACAATTTAGCTTGGGTTGAGGGTATTGGCTGTAGTAATGACGTGTACGCTACGTTTGATGCGTTACAACAAAGCGTTTCTATGTCTGTTTGCTGAACTGGCTGAATCTATTTAGGGATGGCCAGTGGTCTGTGAGATGAAATAGCTTGCTTGTTTCACAGATATTAATGAATGGTTTAGTTTAGTAGATTTTTTAAATACCACATTTCCGACTTACAAGCAGACCGCTCACTTAATGGTAAGTGGTCACCGCCGCCTGCGGACATTTGAAATAATAAGGCAATGCATTGTCAACCAAGACACGTGAAGTTGGGCCTGTAATTTAACTAAACTACAGTTCAATTATTTCTTTTTCTAAGGCAGTGAAGTTAAAATTTTTCTATCTTAGCTATTGACCATGTTGAATACGGATCACTAATTCACCCTTAATCGTAATCGATATACAATTACCTGCTTATCCTATATATATATCTTATATCTGTATATACTCGTATATAAATGCTATGTAGGTTTGTGTACGCTTCAAAAACTCAAAAAGTTCTGCACCGATCGTGCTGAAATTTTAGCATGATATATAATCCGCGTCAAGGATTATCTATTTTTTGCATCAGTCACATATCCGCGACCGTCTTTGTTTTGTTTCTCATTTCTCAACCATTCCATCACAATATTATATACAAAACAAAGTCGCTTCTGCCGTTTGTACACTTAGATCTTTTAAACAACGCAACGGATTTAGATCCGGTTTTCATCAAAAGACAGAAAGATTCAAGAGGAAGGTTTATATGTATGCTTATATCTCTCAGGAACGCGGTTGAAACCGCGGCGGACAGCTAGTGTTATACTCGTATAAATAAAATACTGATGCCGTGATGAAAGATGGGTTTGAATCCTCATCGAGGTATATTGAGCCATATTGTATTGTGTTATGTTCATATTTGATTTTGCGACCATATATGACGGTTGAATCTTACTAAAATAACGCTAGATATATCAACTATGGTAGACGTTCAGACTTAGGCTTTATTTATGGCTCATCATTATCTACCTGCTCTATTGTTAATCATTTGAGGTAAACGAAAATATATTACACGTTTTCAACCGGACAGCTGGCATGGTGGTTAGAGCTCCTGACTGCCACGCCGCAGGTCGCGGTTTTGATTCTCAGTCAGCAAAATACATTTGTGTGCATGAACATGTCTGGATATAAACATCTATTTTAGTATTTTTTTTAAATGTGGATTATCAACTGGTTTCCATAGTACAATCGCTGCTTACTTTGGGAGCAGATGATCGAGTGTAAAGAATGTCCATGGATATTTATTTTATTTATTGCAAGAGAGGTCGTTTTTTTTTTGTTGACGGCAGTCTGTCTGCGCACTACACTCTTTGTGATTGCTTTCGTTGACCACACACCTGGCTCGGCCGGGTGTAAAGTGCACACGGTCATCGATGTACTCCTTTTGTTACGTTATACTTTTTTCGTATTACTTTGTTCGCGTAGTCGCGCGTTTATTTTTAAACCGCGTTGCGTAGTCACGTGTTTTATTTTTTAAGCACTTCCCGTAGTCGAGAGTAAATTTTTTAGTCACGTCACCCGTTGCCCCACGCACATCCATGTTAACTTTAGGAGGCTCGTTGTGCGTGTTGGAGTCAGGGTGAAGAGCAGACATTCCGACCTTACGACTGTAACAGTCTACCTGCTTGCTGTGACTTTAACCTTCCTACCGTTCCTTGTTGATGCTCCGCTGATAGGTGGGAACCTATCTTGGCGCTACTCCGTACTCACCTCCACGCTATTGCATTCACTACGGCGGCGTACTTCAGTCTGGTTACCTTCTTCAAGGACAGTATCGCGCGGTACCCTAGCAACGTAATTAGTTGTAACCAACTCTCCCACCTTCTATTCCCGTATCTACATATGTTCTATTCTTCTAATTATTTTTATTTTGTTTTTATTTTATTACAAATAACATTCTTTAATTGCCCCATTGATGTTTTAGTTTGAGATGGTTGTGGTGTAGTTTTCCTCACCGCTGCCATGTTAATTAGAAAAATAACCTCCAGAGCGCAGTGTCACAAATATTTTCAGATGCCACCGTTGCGTAGCCCAAATCATTAGAATACGCTATACGCATCCAGATTCCATATGAACGCGCGTCAACAAGTACCTCCCCGCCCCCGCTTCTCCAATCTTATGCGGGGAAGAAGGGGAAGCACCCTTGGGGTGTATAGGGGTAGATTCAACTGGTGCAATGCGGCGTACCCCTCCGCTCATCCCACTGTCGAGTTTGTTTTTGCCATTGTATTCGCGCCGCGGCATTCAGTTGGCACATTTAGCGTTGATTTTGTTAAGTTTGTTTTGTGTAGTGCAGCCTTAAATGAGGGTGGACGACTCTTACATTGTACACTTTTTACCCCAGTATCCCCATTTTACTTGAACGGCGTTTAATTGTGATTGGCCGTGTTTTAGAAGGCTTTTATACTGTAATTTAAGTAAGATTGGACTTTGTATTTGAAAAATGCTTGCATCTGTTTTTATCTTACTTTCTTTCTCTCTGTTACTTTGAACTTTATGAGTTAATATACATTGTCTAAAACAATTGTATCACGGTTCTATTTGGCTGACATAATATGAGCTACCTTCATACTATGAATCACTATTTAATAATGAACAAGAATGGTCTCATTTTTATGTTCCTTCATGTTTAAATTGCTACATTTCATACAGTAAATGCACTTTTATTTTACCTTTCCAACAAGTATATAAAATCACTTGTTTTAAACGAGATCCGTCGATAGACCCGGTAAAAGTTCCAGCAGAAAAGAAACAAGCATTCTTTTAGATACGAACAAAGCTCTTTGTCGTTAAATTTGCTCGTTCATTATTTCCCGCTTTAGAAAATTCCTATCGTTATTACATTTTCATCGCAATATCACCAAGTGTTTCCAGTTAATAATTTCATTGTAAAACTATTTGGAATAAGAGAAGAGGCAATTCAAAACGAATTAGTCCACTTTTTTTTTTTACAAACATGTCATATTGGATATTTGTTTTGGTATCAAACGCAGAAATGCGGCTATGCGTAGCCATCAAGAACCAGTTTCAGATTATCCATGTAAAAACAAACGCTAATGTCTCAAGACCCGAAAATTCTATCACCTACCTTCCAACGGTTTAAACGAGTACGTTATCAATATCTACTATTTATTTTGACTTTCCAGTGGTTTATTTCTAGAAATAATAACTGTCAAATGGGGCCAGTCGAGTTTGTGTGTAAAAGTGCTGTTAATATTCTAAATCGCAACTCATATAAAACCTACATGGCCAAATGCCCCATGAACAAGAACTTCGAAATGTGATTAAACCAAACGGTCAAGGAGGATAGAACAACGATAATAACAGCAATTGTTTCTGCCAACGAGTTGTAAATTTGTACGAAACTTTATGAACGGACTGGCGTCAAAACGGCCATCCTAGCGTGCCGCTAGTGCCTGAGTTAATAGTTGGTACTAGATTCCACCCCACAACTTCCCCTACATTAGAGAGAACTCGGGTATAGTTTCTCAGGCTGAAAAGTGGAGAGCAATTAAATCTACCTTCATACTTATTGCATACAAAATTGTTTAACCTTTACACCATGAGTACTAAACTTTTAAATTATATTTCTCAATATTTGTACGCCGTTCTGAGCAGTATAATATGATACTCGATTATATTAAACACCACGACACATATGACGCATCATTATGAATAAAAAAAAACATTTCAATATCAAATTTCCATAATGTAAATAAAGCTGTCCCCCTCGGTTTCACCCGCATTCCTGAGGGATTTACATTTTCCCTGGATAAAAAGTAGCCTATGTTACTCAGTGATATTGTAACTTTCTAATGAAAAAAGAATTATTAAAATCGGTCCAGTACTTTTTGAGTTTATTCGTTACATACAAAAATACAAATCTTTCCTCTTTATAATATTAGTGTAGATACATAATATAATATGATAAATGTGGTATCCGTAACCTGGTAACAATACAGCTCTAATTAGGTTGCCGTCAGATAACCTTTTGTCATACACCTTATACAAGAAATGATATCGTAAAAAACTTTATTCCGACTAACGCATATTGAGCCCACGGAGAAGGGTATAGGTATATATTAAGGGTATAGTTCAGCTATTATGTATATTATTTGGTATGGGCCTGTCCAAAGATATTTTAGCAAGTCCTAGCCACCTAAATGTACACCGATTTGTAACAAATAATTCTCGAATAAATTCATTTGTTCTTTTAAAACGGAGCTCTCTAAATCATGACGTACTTAAAACTCTCAAATCAGACAGCGCCCCTGGTTAATATAATATGCCGACAACGTTTGTGAAGCTGGCAAAAAATGAAGTATTTCCTGTTATTTGCCACTTAACCAATCATTGCATTACAAATGGGATATTTCCTCTTCTTCTTAAATAATCAATTATCGCCCCAGTTGCATTTTGGATCAAGATTGGTAACTGACCAGTATATACCTACTACCGCTCTCAAAACATTTACGAAAACTTATAAACGCAAGATTAATATTTTAAGTAATTTAAAAAGGTACTAGCAGACTCACAATATTATTTAAAAAAAAGGTAGGTCTACTGAATGAATGAAGAAAAATAGAAGAAAATACTTAGCTGTGTATCTACGTATAAAAAAGCTATCAACATCGTCCGTGTCCCCATTCTCACTTCAAAGCCAGAAAACATTGAAATCAGGGATACATATACATACCCCAGCTTTAAGACCTAGAAGTGAGTGAAAGGAGGCTGAGGAATAAAATTGAACATATTTTATTAGTTGTTATTTAAATGTTGCATGGGAGTGTCTTGGGACCAACTTTGTTTTTAATCTTTATATGCAACCTATCACTATTTTAAAGTAGTAGATCTCTTAGAGCACAGTTCGTCTGGGGAAGTACTACCACCTTACCTAATTCCGCCGTGAAGCAGTAGTGGACTTGTATTACTGTGTTGTGGTTAGAAAGGTAAGGGGGCCGGTGAAATCACGGGCACATGAGACTTAACAACTTCTTGTCTCAGGGTCGTGTTCCAGATGTCCGCTTGTTCGACGGCCCATGTGGTATAAAGAAAATAAAACTAAATGAGGCAAGAATTTTCTCATATGCTGATGTTACTGCTATTGTTTTTTCAAACATTTCATGGAGTACGGTTTATATGAAAGCTGTGTCGGGACTTGTTAAAATTGCTCAATGGCTCTATGGTATTTACTCTCAAAGCTCTAAAAACTAACTACTGACTACTCCATTTATAATCGAATCCAACCTATGAATGAGTTTGTATTAGGCTACTTGATTCTGAAAACTCACATAGTCGTGTAACTGTAGTATCACTAGCTGATTGATGGTAAGTGACCCTGACCAAGTCGCATCGCGGGTACGATTCCCATAACGGAAGTTCATTCGGTGTGCATAACACACAAATATTTGGCCTGGGTCTGTTTTTTCCGTATCTGGGTGTAAATATCTTTATAAGAAAGTATTTAGAAAAATAAAAACTAGTGGTACATAGAACTAGTAGAATAGAGGTCCATAGAACACGCGTTGCTTGGTTTGGGATCAGATGGCCGTGTGTAAAATAATGTCCCAGGATATTAATTTATTTATTGTTATTTGTATTTGATAGCAACCAGTAGGCAGCACATCTATATAATCTCATCACACACACACACTTATCCCGCCCACACATACACCCACACCCACACCCACACCCACACTTGCACTGAAGCGCGCACCTAATATAAAACTGTAATCCTTGGCTACAGAAATAATCATTTAATATTATTAATTTTAATATGGAGATAGAGTCTAGAACGCAAAGAAACGTGTAAAAGAATAATATGTATTAGAATTACATCAATGAAACTAAAATAAATATTAAATAAGATCGAATAATTTAGAGAAATGCGAAGTCTTGAATATGAAAAGTATTTGCAGTTTCTTTTTTGACAGCCAGTATCAAAGACTTCGCTGAAATTTCCGGAGCAACAGAACTGCGGCCTTTCATGCTCGTGTCATGCATGTAAGTATGTGAAGTTATTATAGGGCTGTCATCGTGAAAAAATAGAAACCTTTTATAAAATAATATATGAAATAAATATTTTATATTTGATAGAACTTCTGAAACTACCTTTTAAATATTTACATTTTCATAAAATTATTTATATTCGGCCACAGACGAAATTGTATTCTTTTGGTGGAGTGAATTCATATTTTTCAATTTTATTTTTATCATCCCTTTTACCACCCTTACCATACGTACCCAATTATTTGACTCATACTCATCACTCAATTTTTTTTTTGCCATTGTGTTTATAATTTTATTCCATTTTTGACAGCCCTATTAAAGCGGTCAGATGAATAGAGTTTCTCTTCGAGAATTTGTCGGGAAGAATTCATTCTTGAGAATAGCGAAGCGTCCTATTTCATTTAGAATATTTTAAGAGACATGCAATTATATCATTGAAATACATTCGTTTAACATTTCGAATACTGATTTTAATTATCATGCTGTTGTGATTTATACATCTTAAATATAGGTTACCTTCTTGTGTAGAGTCAGACTTGACTAGACTTGACTTTTCAGCGTTGACTTCAACAGAGGCATTCTGGTCTCACTAACTTAAAACTTCGAGGAACTGTATAAGTTTGTATCGATTTCTCTCAAGAGTTTATTTTCACTACGAAAGAGTTAGTGGTCTTGGAAACTGCACAAAAGCTTTAAAAGTTTCCCTCAAACATGTGGTTAATCCACAGTCGTGTACATGTTTCGTTGTTGAAGCCCCAGCCACCCCATGCGAAATTGCATCCCAATTGTTTTTTTTAATAAGCGAGCATGCTTTTGACCCAAGCTCTCCCCTTCAAAACGCGTCAATGGTTTCCGTGCCAAAATGAAAAAGAGTTACGAATAAAAACCGGAGGCTTGTGTGCGAACTTCACAATACATTTACTGTTTTGAAATGAAATTTGAATTCTCATCAAGTTTTTGTATGATGACATCCCTTCGTACCTAAACTTCATATCTCAGATGATTAAGAACACGTACCATTCATGCGTACCTACCGACCTTGGAGTTACTAAATCTAATATAATGTGAGGCTACCTATTCATGTCTACCTTAGTGAAACGTTTGCATTCAAAATCCCCTATTATTCTGTAAGACACTTTACAGATTAGAGGTATGCCAATGTATCAAAAATTTATCTCAAAGCGGCCCGCGTATACGGTTATCTCTGTGAAATAACGACCCATCCTGTATAGTTCCCCTCCCAGAGTGCCATATCTCGCCGCCTATCTTTCACACCTGGAAACTTCGTGCAAACAACCGTAAACTAGTTAAAATAGTTGTTGTAATACTGAACCGCTTTTATTGAGGTGCCACTGTGTTTAATGATGCTTATTTACGAGAGAAACTATTTATTAGGGTTGGCGTTTTATTTCAATTGTGATATTCAATCGTTACAATTCGAAAATAATTTTCTAAAGTCTATAATGGTATTTATTAACAATTATACTAACCTATCAGACATAGTTCCGCTCTAACAATTATTCCCAAATTGTAAATTTTTTGGTAAGATTTTAATTTTCTTAACTATAAACTTTATTCCAACTTTTAAGAACGTAGAAATAGGAACGGTCGCATTTTGTTCCGAAGTGATCCGCTTACCAACGAAGAGCATTTAATTTTATTTATTAATGATGATACGAGACTCTCGACCGGCCCAAGGTGTTTCAATACCGGGCTTTATCACACCTTCCAGACGCCTCGTTGTGGCTGCCGCTCAACAAGAATGCCTGAAGCACCGCAATAATGCTTCTATAAGCTATGAATACATTTTAGAGGCGTTTGATGTTGAACCACTAGGGCTGTTGGCTGGCTGGTCCCGCGAAAGCTTAAGGAAGATTAAGTTTAATCGGCTATTGTCAGTAAGATAGAGGCTTTTCTGTTAGTCATTTTCGTAAATACATTTAAACATTGTTGAAATTTTTTTCTCGGCTCTCTACTTTAGTAGAGTCAACTTTTTGATTAGGGAATACTTATGAGAGATATTCTAATTAATATGGTTTTTAAAATGAAAATCTATGTATCTATCTTCTATCTAAATAATATAGGCAAAATAGGGTTTCTGTGACACATCTCTCCATCACCTCAAAACTACTGAACATATCAGAATGGGACTGCTACTATTCGACGCGGAATTTTGCCTAGATGGTTATAGATAAATTATGATATCGTTAAGCGCAGGTGAAACCGCAGGGGACAGCTAGTAAAAATATAAAACATATACACAAAAAAATATAAAAGCTATAAATCTGTTAAAACAATCTCTAACCATTAAGAATAACTGGTATTGAATAGGTGTTAAAGTGGTTTCGTATTGATTCGTTGAAGGTTTATGTAAAAACTGTATACATTGCACAAAATGTTAATGACGATCTGTCGGTGATGTAACTTCGTTAAAAAAGTTTTCATCAAATATCGTTACGATCCGTTTAGTGAATGTTCAAATTTGAAGCTAGTCAGCTAACAAGGGCCGTGGAATTGTACTATTGAGACCTCGTGACAAGAGAGCTGGCGTTTAATTAGAACGCCGAATCACCATTGCCGGCGGCAGGGCAGTGCCGCCAAACTTCCTGGCAGAGTTCCGCGGCGCAGTGATGTGGGGACTTTCACCCTCATATTTTGTGTTTTATTTATCTTTTCCCTTTTTCTATTGTTTTTATATTTTGTAAATAATTTTTTGTTTCGAATAATATTATTTACAGTTTATGTTTAGTACAGAATTTTGCTAATAATTAACAGTAACAAAGAATATTGATCCGCAGTCTCATTTGCCTTTGTCATTTTTGGTATATTTCATATTCGTTGCGAGCTGAAACGGCATATCACTACATAGTTTAAAACAAAGTTGCTACCCTATGTGTGCTTAGATCTTTAAAACTACGCAACAATTCAATAGGAAGGTTTATATGTTTCATATCCCTCGGGAGTGCGGGTGAAGCCGCGGGGGACAGCTAGTACAGTGTATTCGTAAAAAATCGCACTCTTAGCGTAATATAAGTAGAAAATCATGAATAATTCCAATAGAATTCCATAGAAAGAAATAACTGAAACGTGACTCCAGCGCCAAGTGACTGACAAGGACTTACAACTTGACTTGCAAAGTTTTGATAGACATTCACACTGCTACTTGTGGTAGATGCTAAAGAAGTAGAGTAGATAGGCCTTAATAACTTAAATACACAATGTTTCAACATTGTAGCCGTAAGTTCGATTTATGGTTCTTTGTTTAGAAATTAAAGTACCCAGATTGATACAGTGACCGAAAAACAACATGCTCCACATATGTTTCACACATCAACGTTTAATAAATAAATATCCTGGGACATTCTTTACACTCGGCCATCTGGTCCCAACTTACCAGAGCTTGTACTACGGAAACGAGCTAACTGATATACCCACATAGTTATATAGATATTTACATCCAGAGACAGAACAAACAGACATGCACACAAATATTTTTCCTCGATGGGAATCGAACCTACGATCTGCGTTGTGGCAGTCAGGGTCTCTAACTACCAAGCCAACTGGCCCACTTACCACTTACAATACATTGTAAGATATTGGCCCAAAAAATCAATAGCATATATTTCTTATTAAGCCGTTTTTATAAATATATCTACATAAATATTATAAATGCTGGATGTAACTAACTATCTATTTATTTGTCACCTTTAACTAAACTGTAAAAATGGCATATGTATAGCCAATGAAATGGAAAAAGAAATAAGTATTTTGTACACTTTAATTCAGACAAAACCACAGGGCGGAAGCTAGTTTTTATATGCAACACCTTGCAAATTCCTGTAGACAAACAGCAAGCTTTATTCTATTTTGAAAAATACTTTATTTAAAAACTACTCGAACACTCAGCGTAATTAAATATTCAACGTGGAAAAATCACGGAGAAATTTTCTATTCCGAGTGAAGAACAATGCATAAATAAATCCACTTATCACCTTTTCTTTATCATTTTTATAAGAATTGTACCTTCATTGTTTAGTCGAGAAAACCAAAGGAAAGTGTTACAAGCTTAAATTATTTTCTGTTGGTGAACACCGGACAGAGAATGGAACAATACCTTATTATGTAGTTAACACTGTGATGCGTTTAACACGTTCTGACTGAAGCTTTTCTCCTTACAAAGGAATATTTTTAAAGTGAAAATTCATTGTGTTTATTTTTAAATTCTCTGAGTAGTTGTTGAAATACTTTGTTACACTTTACTTTATTTGCAAATAGAGCCTTATTGCTTTTACAATTTATTTATTCGAGTAAAAGAAAAGCACGAAACAAGTAGTGATTTCTTAAATAAAAAAAATACAACTCAAAATTCGCGCGCCATTGCATGAGTATCGCGATGTAAATTTTTGTTTGTTTTTCTCGAAAAATTGCAATCAAGCTCCGTTTGCAATTGAAAAACTAATTTATAAAAAAACGCCCATGAAGCATTCCGGCGAAACTGAATGTCTGCAGAGAAATTCGTGTTGTAGCTTTTATAATAGACACCAGAGGTTTGTCGCATGAAATAAAACTGAGTCGAATTCTAAGCGTTATTTATGCAACCACGACAAGACGATGTTAATTAACGAAATTTTATTTACATTCAGAATAAAATGTCAAACAAGTGTTGTACAACATTTATTTCTGACTAAAAGCTTCGAGTGTTATAAGACCCATATTACAAACCACTGTGCATCGAAATTATACGTCTACATATATGGTGGTGCAGTTAATTAGCTATCTTGCGGACGCGTCATTCAAGTCCCATGCGGCCTCGCTGCGGTCGAACGTTATGAAAGCCACGATATGCTACTGTTATGTAGTCTTTTTAGATGCTTTATTTCGCATTTTTGTCCGTTTTATAAGTGCTTAATAAATACTGTGGACTGCTTTTTCGCAAAATAAGCATTTTAGACTAACAAATATCGTATAAATAATAATTCTGTCATCATCACCTTCATACACTGATGCAAATCCTCATAAAACAATAAAGGATTATGTATGAGTTTTTAGACAAGGCATCTTAAGATTTAATCACTAGATATATAATAACCTATACTCGTATACCTAAAGAATCATTATAAAACTGCAAAGCCTTTAGGAATAGGGGAGATAGAAAACAGCAATACAGAAGTAGGTATTTCAGTAGTTTGTTGTTATTTATAATAGTGCATCTAGGTTTCAGCCGGCGCTCCGGTTGAATTTTATGTGAATCCGTGTCTTGAGGAAATTTGGACGGGCCCATGCATGCAATCTTCTGTGAGTGGTTCACAGTGCATGAAATCTATTTCAAGAGAAATATTGTTTCTTTCAAAGTTTATTTATTTATATTATCTATAAAAGTAAAGTATGATGATTATGAAAAAAGTATGGTGCGGTTAAAACAGTCCTTATAAATATATATATATGATTATTGGCTGTCCCACGCGTTCCCGAGGGATTCTACATTAGTTTGTTCATTCTCTCATGAATAGTTTTCGCAGCGCACGCGATGTAAAAAAGTCTTTTGGTATTTTTTTCACACCTTGGGTTACATTATTGGAGTTTTAGTATGGATCCCTAACTTTAAAAAAAAATTAAAATAGCCTATGTTACTCAGTGATAATGTAGCTTGCTAATGAAAAAGAATTATTAAAATCGGTCCAGTACTTTTTGAGTTTATTCGTTACATACAAAAATACAAATCTTTCCTCTTTATAATATTAGTGTAGATTACTGGCTGTCCCACGCAGCCCCATCCCGATACGTCAAGTATTATTACTATTTCGGTTATATATATATACATTTACATAGATAGATAGATTAACATATATGCGCTCCTATGATAAATCCCGAAAGCCATCAGCAAGGTACGATGCAATATAGTTGCTTTTAAATTACCGTATAAGGTTTAACAGCTTAACCAGGGATTCCCAATTCCCCATATATTGCTCACCGGTCGTGAATTGAAAACATTGCACAATCTCAAAACGAAATTCAAATAGATTTCACGTAAATAACACCTTTTATTGTACAAAAATGCACGGCACGTTTGATAACAACGAAAAACTACACGAGGATAATAAACAAAATATGCATTTAAAAAAATTCAACGCTGTTTTCATTGTTCTCTTTCACCGTAATAATTAATTTTGCTGAACAACTTATATTTAACTACAAACAAGAAATATGCACGTTAATAGGTAATTGATATAAGGAGAAGTTGGAAACAAGCTGTCCAAGTTGTACTTAACTTGTCATAAGTTTAGTTGACGTCTTGGTCTCGATTAAGACTGTTTGCGATCCCCTATCTGCTTAGTGTGTTAAAATGTTAGTTTAGTTGAACAACTTTAATTTATTAATCAAACAAATCATGCAAGAAAACTTAGACTGTATTTTATTCTGCAGGCCAGTTGGCTTGGTGGTTAGCGACCCTGACTGCCAAATCGTTGGTAACGGGTTCGATTGCTACCCAGGACAAACATTTGTGTGAACATGTCTGTTTGTTCCGGGTGTAAATATCAATAAGTATGTATTTAGACAAATAAGGGTTTTTTGTCTGGTTTCCATAGTACAAGCTCTACTTAGTTTGGGATCAGATGGCCGTGTGTAAGGAATGTCCCAGGATATTTATTAATTTATGGATAACTATAATGCTTGCTGCTAAGTTTATTGCCTCTTTACAGCACAAGCAATCCTGATTCGAGAATCCGGTAGTTAGAGATTGAATATAAGTTTTTAAAAAATAATACGAGTATATTTATCAATAATTTTACTTAAGAAATTACAATCGATTTAGCATAATTGCTATTAAATCATTGTACAAGCTCTAGTCCACTGGTTCCATAGGGGTTCCAGTGGTCCACATAGGTTTTGCCATGGATTTCCACAATGACCTTTCCGGAGCCATCAGCATCCACAAGCCACAGAGTTGTATGTGTTTGTCGTTGATAAGCACATTCCATCAGAACAGAGCGATAAGTCTTTGTTTTATTTAAAATTATCGTAAATGTCCGATTAAAGTTTTTTATGAAAGCAAGATAGAACAATAATCCTTTAACAGGAAACGCACACGAAACTTTTTGAGCAGTAGAGCTTTTAGTGCATAGTTCGTCCAGGGAAGTACTAGCACCTTACCCATTTCCACCGTGCAGCAGTAGTGCCACTTCACGTCTCAGGGTCGACAACGCATCGGCGATGCCCATATGTCCATCGAGAGTGTGAGTCCAGTGTTCCAAATGTCCATAGGCATCGGTGACCACTTACCATCAGGTGCACAGTCTGCTTGTTCATCGGCCCATGTGGTATAAAAACACGGCCCGTCCGTATACATATAATGATATAATATAATTCAGTAGCTTATATGAGTATCCTCCTCCTCCATGCTTCGTGTTCCTCAAGGCTCAGGGTCGTGACCTCCCTTCTGCATCATTTTCTCACGGATGATCTTTCTCCACCCGACTCTGTCTCCGGCGGTGTGTAGGGCGTTGTGCACTGATGAGTCAAGAGAGATTTTCAGTTCTCGTAGTATGGAGACGTTAGTCCGAAATGATGTCCAAGGAATAAGGAGCATCTTTCTCCAGCACCACATATCGAAGGCTTCGGTCCTATAGATATATGAGTATATATATGTGTAATATATGTAGGTATGTTAAGTAATGTGTACTCAAATAAATAATAATAATAATAAATGTCCTGGGACATTCTTTACACACGGCCATCTGGTCCCAAACTAAGCAGAGCTTGTACTATGGAAACCAGATAACTGATATACTACATATACTACTTTTTTTTTTCTAAATACATACTTATATAGATATTTACACCCAGACACAGAACAAACAGACATGTTCATGCACACAAATGTTTGTCCTAGGTGGGAATCGAACCCGCGACCTTCGGTTTGGCAGTCAGAGCGTTAACCACCAAGCCAACTGGCCTGTCTATATATATAAACTATATAGCAGAAGAACTTTTTGCTTTAAATTCCGCAACCAAAAAAGCTTATCTGATGAAACATATCTAATTCCATTCGTACTTTCATCTAGCATTCAGACTTCTTGGATCGCAATCTATCCACAACCTCTATAGCTCTATACTCTGAAAATCTCATTGGATGGTATGCAGTTACATGTTTTCCTTCACCGTCGTGCAAATAGTAATATCCGCAAGTAAGTTCAGTGAGCTCCTTTGGTGAAACTTTATGTTAATATAACTTTAGGATCCATCTACTTGGTATCTTAAGCCGTATTACCAGGTTAAATACCTACTCGGTCTTGCTCCTAAAAGTTTATGTAACTACAAACTACAGTCAAACATAAATACAATAAAGTCATGTATTTATGGACCGTTAATGTCAAAAACTTATCATTAAAAGAGGATTTCAGTGAAATGATAGAGAATATAATTCCCTTCGAAACAAGGCTCGCGGTTCCCCATTATGGGTTTTATATGGTTGTTTCGTTTTAAACTATAAATTGAATTATAATCTTCTCGCCCATTATTCCATAAGAGGTAGGGGAAGGTCTTAGTAGTCAGGCTCATATTCCACCTAGAATATTTTGGGTCCCGACGTAACCTGTGGAAGCATTGTGAGCTACTAATAATCACTTATAATAAAAGGTCATAATTACTTAGAAACGTCAACTGGTACCTTGTCCGACTTGAGAATCAATCGCATAACCTTCGGCCTCGTAGTCGAGTTCATTTGAAAACCAATGCGATTTTTAAAACGAAATAATTCGATATAATTTCCTATAGCAAGAAATGTACTCGATGCCCGACTATTGTTTCTGGTTTTATGCTAACCAACAAATGCCCGAAACAGAAATTCAGGTGCACTCTGAATTTATGTAATAATTAACATTCCCTGCATTGAAAATGAATGTCAAAAGATACGTAATACAGATTATTCCATTTCATCTATATCAAGGTTGCTGTGGCTGATAATAATCTGGTTAAATATGACTTTAAACATTTATTCAAGGGCAAAGTGGTTTTATAAAATGAATTGTGTTTCTTTATGCTAGTTTTTATTGCTGCTGGTCTTCCAAATTATGTAAAATAAATAAATACAGGAATCTCGGTTCCTCTTAGTAGACGATTATGCATTAGACCCTTCTATACGACCCATATAGTATCAATTTAAGAAAATAACCTCAGCGGCGGCCTCGCCCATTGCGAGGCTCCGGGCGGCAGGTCATTGCGAGGCCCTTTGTTCTTCGTGAAAAGTATTTGATGCGAAAGTAAGTCTGGCTCTTTGGTTTAGGTATTTATCATGTTTGACAAGTAATGCTAAAGCTATATAAATAAATAAAATGAAAAATCCATATTTTTTTTAATTTACTTGTGTTGCGCGGGGCCCCGGCCGATTGCCCCATTCGCCACCCCCTAAGGCCGCCTCTGACCTCAGATATGCATATACTACTTTTAATATCGGTGAGCGACCCTGACTACGAAGTGGCAGGCCGTGGGATCGACCTAGAATAAACATATGTGTGCATGAACATGTCTGTTTGTTCTGTGTCTGGGTGTGGAGTATGTATTCGAAGAAAAAAAAGTAGTATATGTAGTATATCAGTCATCTGGTTTCCATAGTACAAGCTCTGCATTGTTTGGGATCAGATAATAAATAAATAAATATCCCGGGACGTTCTTTACACACGGCCATCTGATCCCAAACTAAGCAGAGCTTGTACTATGGAGACCCGATAACTGATATACTACATATACAATTTTTTTTTCAAAATGCATACTTATATACATATTTTTACACCTAGACACAGAACAAACAGACATGTTCATGCACACAAATGTTTGTCCTGGGTGGGAATCGAACCCGCGACCTTGCAGTCAGAGTCGCTAACCACCAAGCCAACTGGTGTGCTATTGGCCGTGTGTAAAGAATATCCTGGAATACTTATTATTTATACATATGAATGTCAATAAACAGACATGTTTGTGCATACAATATGTTTTACCTAAGCGGGAATCGAACCCACGGATGCATTGTTATGATTCAAGCAAACAACACATCAGGTAAACTTTAAAATAAACAATATCCCATCAATAAACCCGACTATTTGATTACCGGGTATTCGTTAGCATTGCAGCCGTGAGCGCTCAGGACAATATTTATATGCATAATGTCACAACATTTTCATGCCGTTTCTGTGATTTTAAATACGCTAACTGATTCACGTAAAATAAACATACGGTTATTTGTGTTTGTTAAGTTTGTTTTCAAGTTAACAATGAAATTTTAATGTTGTTGGAGTGCTGTTTTAATTAATGAAAATGAGAATGTTTAAATATTTTACTATGTTTAAGCTCTGTTGATAATGATATTGCATGACGAGAATCGACTGTTCAAATCCTCGCAAACTTGAGCTTTTGTTGAAGGAATACAGCGTGGAGAAAATAAGACGATGGTCAGGTACCCGTCTGGTTGGCTACCATTCTCTAGTTCCAGGGGCTGCACTTGAGAGTTGCCTTCAAGCCTTAGTGTTACCACCTTCAACCCCATCAACACTTGTCGTGGCAAGATAGTGTTCAGAGCCAAATAAAAAAATATGCGTGAGTGTCGTGGAATACTCAGCTGGAACAAAGTTTCATAGAAAGTTATTATTTATATATGACTTTGTCTTGAGTAGTAGAGATTTTAGTGCAGAGTTTGTCCAGGGAAGGACTACCACCTTACCCGTTTCCGTCGGTGAAATTAAAGGCATATGAGACTTAACAATTCCACGTCTCAGGGTCGACAAAGAGTTGGTGATGCCATTAGTGTTGCAAATGTCTATAGCAAATGTAATATATTATTGATGATGATGTTTTTTTGTTTTTAATTCATTTACTTATATATGCAAAAAATATATTATTAATGTTTTTACTAGCGTCTGAATAAATGAAACTTAAAAATAGCGAATGAACTGAAGGAAGGGCAATTACCATACGCGCTATGGGTAACCGTCTACACTATAGAAAGGAGGGTCGTGACGGAAAAATCTTACACTATTTTTCGTCTAGCCCCCATCCGTACCGTTCGATAAGGAGCTTCGTTCCAAAAATGGATATAAATCCCACAAAGAAAACTATATAATTGTTTCGCTTGCGACTGATACGTATTGACCAAAGACCAGCAAGCATTTATCGTGTTAAGCCTTATTAGTCCTGCTGAAAAGCAAACATTCCCAAGCGGGGATCAAGGAGCAATGGGTCCAATTGGCTCCCCGTGTCTCACGACAGTGTTACAAGTATGTCACGTATGGACAGATAAAGTTACCAATTTCCTGGAGGATAGGTAAAATAACATAAATTGAACCCTTCTAAGCGGTATTCTTTATCCGCGTCCGATCCTTCAACTCGCGGCTCTGAGTCAATAATAAAACTTTATTTCTTAAGACAAACAAAAGATTGTAAATCCTCATAACAAATAACAGAATTTACTTGTATTTCATTATTTAAGAGAACTTGAACGACCAGCACCAAAAAAATCTCAGGCTAAAATGTAGCCAGAGGTTAGATTTGTACAAAAAAACTAGAAAGATCAGGCCATGAAAGCGTTATAAACAAACACTCACTGTCGCATTTATAATATTAGTTAGGATTAGGATAATTCAATTAGAGTGTGTGAGTGTGTTTGCTAAACCTCTTCAGACCGCCTCAGTCTACTTGTGGACCTGCAGTTATTCATTAGAATAACTTTTTTACTTTAACTTTTAAATTCTATTCTAGTATGTGGTTTATACGGCCGATAATTGAAACTTCAGCGTGATTGGTTTATTCGACGAACAATTTAGCTCGATTTAACTCGCTATATTATTCATGCCCACAATTGTATCTGACGACCAATGCTTAAATCAAATAGCTTTATTAAAGATTCACGCTTAGTTTGGGATCAGATGGCCGCGTTTAAAATATATGTCTAATTTTATTTATTTATTTTGTTAGTACCAGTCTCAGTATTGAGTTCACATTATTCATGTAACGATTAATGATTCAGTAATTTAAATAATAAACGACAAATACGTACTTCTTTGAGTCGAGCTCTGAGTTCAGAGTTCGCCCGGGGAAGTACTACCACCTTACCCATTTCCGCTGTGAAGCAGAGGTACACATGTATTATACTATGTTTCGGTTAGAAAGGTAGCCAGTGAAATAACAGGCACATGAGACCACAACGCAATATCGATACCCCTGGTGGTGCAAATATCAATAGGCCGCGGTGACCATCTGCTTTTTTTTGTCGACCCGAGAAGTATCACAAAAAATCCTAATCACGACCACTTTCCCGCTTTCTAAGAAAGTAACAATATTTAATAAATGTTACTTAACAACAGATCATCTGTCTATCTTCATATATCATTTCGCACATTATCTGCGAAGAGGTTGCGCACTATGGTGTTTTTAATCTGTAATTCATTTCTAATTACAAAAGCAACGGCGGCTCTTCAAAGACTTTATTACATCCTTCAGAAACATACAGAATAATACCACGTAATGCAATTTACAATTTTAGTTTTATAGCACATGTTGCTTTCAGTTTATTACAGCTCCTTTGGTGCCAGGAGCAATGTTTTTTGGATGTCGAGTTAGCGCTACAGGTTGGCCGTAGCTACAGGTTGCTCCTGCAAGTTATTAACGGTGCCCAAATAACTCTTGCAGGGTACAGTCGTCCCCCTGCTCCCTTTGTACCTCTCCACCCACTCAGTCCTTCTATTGATGTTAAATTTGCGTGCCCATTTCTCACAACTCCTAGTTATGCTTTAATTTGCTGGTATTAAAACACTCTGTGTAATTAAGTTGTTTTAAAAATGCTTTTATTATCGCTCGCCGGGATTTTCTCTAACAATTGAATGAAAAGACCCTTCATGTTACATACATAACATTGAAACTGAATCTCTGTGTCTAGCATTTTATTTGAATTCATTTTATCTATGAACAAACTTTATGTTACGGATACCTCTCGTCCAACTATCCTCAACTTACAACTTCCTCTTCGACTTTTGAAATGTCACAAGTTTCACCATAAAATATATAATATTTTCTTCAAATGCTTATATTTTGCAATATTTATGAAGCAGAATGTAGGCTAATATTAGAAATACGCTAAGCCCTAACAAATTTTCAGTACGTAGAGTATAAAGCACCTATCAAATAATCATTTTCTTTATTGCCACCTTAATATTTAGTTAAAAAGTTACTATTTAGTGTTAGACTTGTTATTAAAATGTAATTTTGACTGCAGGTTACACCGAGGAGCAGCCTTCCACGCAGTTCACCGCCCAGCTGCCGAGCGAGGTGAGCCCGGCCCCCGCCGGCGCCAGCACCGCCCCTCAGCCGGCGTCTCAGCCTGTCTCCTACGCCCTTCTGCAACTATCCGCCTCCGACTCAACAGAATCGCCTTTCCTCCAACAGCTCCAGTCTTCACCTGTTTCTCCCCCTCCGCCACCGGCGAGCGGCAAATCCATCTCTATGTGCTACACGAGCACAGGCACGCTTCTCTCTCTACCGCCCAAGAAAAAAGACATATACCGCCCGTACTGCCTCGGCGATCGCGCCGCGCACCTTCACCGAGCCGAGGAAGACCTCAATGCGGCTCATGCGATCCTCGACTTGAGTCAACATGCCGTGTTTCTGACGACGCCACCGCGAGTGGAGCCAGCGCCGCCGGATCCACCGCCGCCGCCGCCACCGCCTCCGCCGCCTCCGCCGCCCCCGCCGCCGCCACCACCCGAGACACCTCCACCAGATCAGAACGAGGAACGACCGCGGGAGACCGTCGCCTACACCTACGACGCCTTTTTCGTGAGCGACGGTCGCTCCAAACGCCGCAACTACGCGAACGCGCCCGTAGAGTGCGCTCAACAACCCGAACCGACCAAGTCAAAATACACGTGCAGCGAGTGCGGCAAACGCTACGCGACATCCTCGAACTTGTCTCGGCACAAGCAGACGCATCGCAGCCTGGACTCGGTGGCGGCGAAACGATGCGGCGAGTGCGGTAAGGCGTACGTGTCGATGCCGGCGCTGGCGATGCACGTGCTCACGCATCAACTTTCCCATGTATGCGGGGTGTGCGGCAAACTCTTCTCGCGCCCCTGGCTACTTCAGGGGCATCTGCGCTCCCACACCGGCGAGAAACCTTACGGGTGTGCACATTGCGGCAAAGCTTTTGCAGATCGGTCCAACTTGCGCGCGCACATGCAGACTCATTCTTCCGATAAAAATTTTGAATGTTCGCGATGCCACAAAACGTTCGCTCTTAAGAGTTACCTCAACAAGCATCAAGAGTCGGCATGCGTGCGCGACGAGGACTCTCCTCCGGAGTTCGACCCCGATCTAGACGACGCTGCGTCCGGCTAGTCACCGAAAAACACGCAATCAGGGACCGTAACTACCGCCGAATGGTTTACACTTAAACGTAAAGTATTAATATGAATTTAGCTTGTTAGCATAATAATAATATAAATTTACAAATTGAAATAAGGAGCGCGCGCGTCGGCGAACACCGAGAGGCCCGCAGCCCCGCGCGGCGGGCGGCGGACGTCGCCGGCGGCGCGCAACAATCGAGCAACGTTTCGCAAACAACGAATCAAGTACGACCCCGTAGCGCCGCGGCCGCCGCGGCTATAGGCCGCAGCGATAGACGTCCCGATAAAGTTTAAACTTTTAATTATGTATATACTCGTCGATAAATTATACCCTATATACATAGAAGTATCGAAATATGAATGAAACTAATATCTTTTGTAGGTGATTTTTACAACCGCAAAGTAGGTTTAGAGAGTATTACGGTGTAAGTTTAGCGTCGAGATGCGAGAGCCAAGCGCCGAGCTCGTCGGTGGACGGACGCCTGCGTCGTCCCTCTCGGTGAGGAACTTGCCAAAACTTTCCGTCCGAAGCTCCGCACACACGTGACGCGCCGCGCCCGCGCCGCGCCCGCGCCACGCCCGCGCCGCGCCCGCGCCGCGCCCCCACGCGCCCAGTGCGCATACGCGCCGGCCCGAGACAGTGCCTTAGCGGCGACCGCGCGCCGCACCCGCACCCGCACCGCCGCCCAACCGCCCAACCAACCGCCCAACCGCCCAACCGACGCTACCGCAACTAACTACGCATTCTAAATAAGCTCCTTATTTACTGTAAGGTACGATCAATAACCATTTTACAATAGAGAAAGACCATGAGCAGCAGACGCTCTAATTTTCAAACTAAACTATTTATTAAAAATAATCTCTAATTAATAGATATTAAAGCATCAAATAGCTTTTAAAAGAATCTGAAATTATATTAATGTCAATTCCAAATAAAGAAAAATAGTTATTTAGACTAATAAATTATTTATGTATATATTCAGGAAAAAATTATTAAAGTACACCATTACAGTTTTTGTGAATTATAATAATATCTAATTAAATTTCATTTCGGAGATATAATTGAATATAAATTTTGTACAGAATCCCCCCTGTGTAAGTCCAATTCACATTTGCCGGGTTTTCTTTACTTACGAACAAGAATAGAATAAATTCATAAGTACAAAACAATAGAATTTGGTTAAATGCAGTAAGGACAAATTTTGCTGTGGTCATCATTGTCGATTATTTTTAGACTAGCCGAGTGCCATCTTAGCACTTTCCAGAAGTTTATCACTGTAATTTTCCGCTTTTGACCATACAATAAATATTAACTTCTGCCAGTCTTTCTACTCGAGAAAATTACCAAGTCATTAATGTTTTTTACAACCAAAATCTGGTATTCAAAATTACTCAGTACATCAATAAATCCAATGAACCAAACAACACTTAAATAGCGACAAAAGCATCGCGTCGTAAGCGAAACAATTCCTTTAAACTTGTAAACTATGGCACTCATCGCATAATAACAGTCATTCCACCGTCTGCATGTTTGTCAGCCCAAGTGGCATAAAAAAAAAAAAATAATAAGACACCGACTACTGTGTTGGCTGAGTAGAACAAACTAATACTCGCGTCGGAAAATAATACAACAAGATGTTTCGCGCGCGGGAGCGACTGTGATGTTGCTATCGTTCTAGGGCTTGCAAACAGTACCTACATCATTAAAATCTTCTCGTAACATCGTCATGAACTGAATACAAACATAAAGAAAATACAAAATAAAGAGATATTTATTTATTATTATTAAGAATAGGTACCAACCATTACCATACTAAAATTATTTATAATTAAGTGCAAGTTCTAAAAGGTTATATTAGGCTTACAAAATTATAAATTTAATAAAAAATAATATTTCAAATTGAATCGAACTTAAGTCAATTATTTGAATAGCACTTTGATTTGACCGTTCAGCCCTTCATTATAATAAAATCCCGAATAGCGATGTATAGTTGGGCGGCGGGCGCGCCCTGTGGCGGCGACAGGGGCTGGGCCGTGCGACTTACAGCGAGCATGCCTTTAGTTTGAGCGTGTATTATTAGGTAACAAGTCAAACGTAACTGGCAATAAACTAATTTAGGTTAAGGTAGATTACTGTAGGTTAACTGTGAGCACGAGGTGCTCGGTGAGAAATGGGTATTCGAAAAGCAATAATAAAGTAGACATTAATAAAGTCGCGCACCGCTGTCTTGTAGACGCAGCAGACTTGTTAATAACCCAGTAGCATTCCCTAGAACTAGGTAGTGCACCCCACGCATCAGCGTCGCGGGAACCGCCGACTCGACGCGACGCAATACGATAAATTGCCACATCCATGAGACGAATAGATAGTACGTAGCGGCTAGCTGTAGGAAAACGCAATTTATCAGCGGTTTATCGGCAGGTTCCGGCGCGACGCCGACGCCACCCCTAGTCTATTAGTTAGTGCCTCGAGTCAATTCATCGTCGGTGAGTTTCGTTTAATCCTGTCAATTATATTATCTTTTTTAATTACAATGTTCCTGAATTTATGAAAATTAACCCTTGTCTAAGTAACGATATGTTACGTTTTCAATTAAAATAAAATTGTATTTTATCCCGTCGACTAGTAACGTCAATTTTTGTCATAAACTGAATGAATGAATATATTATTTTTCTATCAACTTACGTTCCTTTGTGTAAGTCCGTACCGCCGCAAGAGGCACTCCTATCCTAGCGATTATATTCCTTAATCCAAATACTCCTACTTAACGTAGATGTAGTGCCACATTCTAATAAACATAACTTCCTAGTTGTATAATAATTCCCATCGTATTCACATATAAAAAGAAAATGATTTTTATAAAAATGGCTTTTCCAGACAAAGGTCGCGCGTAACAAGCAATATAATGTAAATGAATAAGCAATATTACATTAGAATTGATCGTTTATTAAGGTTTTTGTAGAGTTTTAGATGTTTTTGGTGCTTTGGAGTACTATTGAATACAGAATATTAAACAATTTTATTGAAACGAATCTTACATCGAATATTGTGTAATTTATTGTGATTGCGGTACCTATATGTTCTTTAAAAATATATATATGACAAAATTTCCGGCTTCCTCTCCTTCTATATATTCCTTTTTCGTATTTCATATAACCCTGATTAGTTATATTCATGTACTCCTTCGCGTATTCCTTCTAAGTATTCTAAAATATCTAGCTATCACATCTTATGTCTTTGGTAGAAAAAAAAAAACAAAAATAGTGGCTTTTAAAAAAAATCTAAAAACGAGATATTTTATTCAAATATTTATATTAACGTTATTATAATTGTAGTGGTTATATACAAATAAGTAATAACTAAACGATTAAAATTAACGAAACCAACTTATATACAAAATATAAAATATATACATACATTAAACTAATGTAAATAATGTCCCTGTGTACCAAATTTCCTTCTTTACAATTTTTCTAGATGTAGTAACATAAAATACTCTAATTAAATAAATATAATAATAATAGCGAAGGAAAATTATGTAGGGAATAGAACATTTTGTAAGTCCGCGTTTAACGACGTCATAGTATACACGAAACTGTTAAAATATCTACCTGTTAAAGTGAGCACTGTTCATTCCAACGATATTACATTAGTTACTATAACCCATTTAGAGTACCGCCATTCCCGATTAACTTACACTAGAGTAGATAGAATCAGACATAGGTAATACGCGAGTAAAGTTTGGTGTAAAGTGGCTAGTCTCTAATATTATTGCCTTAAGTAGTACAGTTGTACATTCATATCTTATGACTTGCATAAAAACAAATTATTTATATTTACATACAAAATTTACAAGATTTTTAGAGAACTACTAACTTGAATCGTTATTCGAATCAAGTATTCATAAAAATATTTGGCTTAATTATAAATAAGGCACACAAAAGCAATAATAAAGTAAATTAATGAGCAATATTGTTATATAACGTATCTTAATAAGAATTTATATAGAATAATGGCTAAAACAGAATATTATAATTAAAGTTATAAGTTGCAAAAATAAAAATCTCATTGGTACAAAATATACTATTAGTTTGGCCTTTATATAAGAATTAATACGGAAAGGTCGACAGGTTTACGGAAAACTAGCCACTTTACGCTCATTCATACATCTCCCATGGCACCTTCGTAGCCTTAACATTGTACAGTTACACATAAAAACGTAGTACGCGACTAAGTATAGGAACACTTTCTACACATAAGTGGACTACTCCAAGCAGGACTATCGGTCTACAGAAATAAGATACTAAAAGCAGTGATAAATTCAAAATGTCCAAATTAGCAATACAAACACATAAGCAATAAATACATTAGAAAATAATTATTAGTATAATTAATATGATAGAGTTACAGCAATACAGTAACAAGAAAAGCAATACTAAAAGCAATATTGTTTCGTAGTAATTAGTTAAGGTGTGAATTTAATGAAAGTAATTATAACCAGACTTGGCTAATGAGTAGACTGCAACCAGGTGATATGATGTTTTAAAAGTAATATTTCGTTATGAATTTATTGCTTAGAATTAAAATTGTAAACGTCATTTTGAAATGAAAATCCCATGATATTAGTAATAGGAATGCAATAAGTATTTTTGGTAATAAATACAACATTCTGTAGAAAAAAATGTAACCTTTACATTCAATTTATTTTATCTGTACTTAAGTGGCAGAACGCGCCTAGAGGCATACCTACCAAAAGTTGTTTGTATTTAGGTGTCCACATTAACGGATTTGCATAAATTGGACTTCGCTCAATTTATCAGAGATGCGTCGCTATGCAATGTGTTTGCGTTCCATGCTATGTGAAATGGTCTATAGCTATCTATAGCTATGACAATATGAGAGAGCCTAAAGCTTAGCACTGGAGCGAACATCGATGCGAGCACCGTAACAAATCTCTACGAACCGTAGCATTTCAATACGAGCCGGGCTAAGTCTAGACTCAGACATTGCAATAGCAGATTTAATTTTAATCAAAATTCATTTGAACATGAAAAATCTTTGTAATTAATTTACATTATAAGAAATTGTCAGTTTAATAAAAACTGACCAATAGGCTATAAAATCATGACTCGATTTCCAATGTAAAAAGAAATCTATAGTTAACTAAGCTATGTATGTGAAAAATAATTTAACGTTTTGGTGTAATAAGGTGTTACTTATACAAAGTTAAATTGGTTCTTTTTTTATCGAATTTATAATCGAAATTTTTACAACGAACGATTGTTTTTATTAATAAATTTATTTGCACAACGAATATGTTTAGTGGTGAGTTTAAATACGCTAGCTGGTAGTGTGGGGATATTCGCGACATATTATAGGCAGAACACTGTATTCTAGATTTAGATACAATGTATATTAGGTAGAATGTCGCTTATATCTCTATTATGTTTAAGCGAATATTGGATATTAAATGTCCGATTAATATTTATTTACATTCAATAAGATGCGTTATATTAAACTGTTACAGTGCCGATTAACTTTTATAATCAATGAAGAAAATGTACCTTTAATACATTTCCTATTTTTTACAAAAACAATACAGTACAATTTTTAATTTAAACGATTGATTATAGCTTATTAAACAATTTCGATTTAAAATATTTAGGACATAAACTAGTCCTGTATTCATAACTTATGATTACGACCTAGACATAGCGTAGCCAGTAGATCTAGTCATTTAATTGATAATATACCATTAGAAGTAGAAAGACAGGTGATTATTAAATATGTGATGCATTGCGTAGTATGTGAGAGTGAGTAGGAAGTATTATTAGCGGTAACGGTGTAGTGTAGAAACGGAGATCTCGGGAGATTGTACATTAAAAGTATGCCTTACGAAATGTGGTATAAGTGAGTTTCAACGGAACCAAATGATAAAATCACGTTTTGTATCACACCAACTTCGCTAAAACAAACTCACTTATACAAAATCTGGAACATTGCTGAGATCGAACGAAACCAAGATATTCCTTGGATCAGACAAAATATGCTAACTTCCATGTGGTTCCAAATGTTGGACGACAAATGTTCGTTATAAGTATTTTCATAGAATATTAAATAATCCACTAGAGCGACGACCAAATATATTGGTAACTTATGTCACTTTTGTACTTCATAGTAGTTTTGTCAAACTACAGTGACCAATATGTAATTGCAAATTTCGGCTTCCCTAACTTACTTACTTAGTTGATCCACTAAATAGTGACACGATCATTGAAATCTACTAGAACTGATTGTAAGGATTTACCTAAAACTTATTTAAATATCCTAATATTATTTTTCAAACTTACAACTTATACGTAGGTACCCTTTTTAAAGCGTAGAATGTCAATTTTTTAATTCACTTATTCCTTCCTAATAAGCAATTATTATTATATTACCAAAAGTACCTACAGAGTAAGAAAATAAAATTGCATGAATTATATTATTATTAAACATAGTATTATAACGTAATAATTAAACAAATAATTAGTAAGCGTATTAAAAAAATATTATTCCTACTGTTGCATTTTGATGATAAAACTCGAATTTACTTTTACGTTCCTATTACGCATTTTTACATACAATTATATTATGAATAAACATGTTTCGTAATAAAAATGTAACATACGTAATAAAATAATGTGAATTTAATAAAATAAATATTATGATTTTGGGAATCACTTGTCGAATTTTACAATAATGTTTCGTTATCGTCGGGGATAGTTCAATGGCGTATAAGTAGAATTTGTAAATACAGCGTAAGTGTCACACCTACTATTTTTTTTTGGAGGTAGAATATCATCATATAAATCTTCGCCCGGAGCGCACTAGCGCTTAATCTCGATTTGGCTACTTTACTTACGCGGTATTGAACTATTTCCTACGTTATGCGAACCTAAATAATAATATAAACTCGCACATAAGCTTACAATAATAAATATCAAAATTGCTAATAATACAACGTGTTTTTTTATAAATTCTGTAAATTTCAGGTATTTTGTTTCCTATTTCCTGATAAACCTTACCAAATCTAGAAATGTCTTTTCCGAGAACATTATTTTTTGAACTCTTAAATTATTCGTTCATTTCCTTAGCAGACGTGCTTAAAATAAAATAAAATGGATATATCATTGGTATTTCATCTTTATCCAGTTTCAATTTATCTCCTCAAATTGATGGAAAAAAAACGTTGTTTATTGGCGATTTTTATCCTAAAACGGTCATGCAGGACTGCTTGAACCGTAAACATTTGTAAACAACTAAAATGATTTATCCACTTTACTTTCTAAAAGGTAAAACAAATGTATTCAATACTAAAATTGTCCAGTATGAATTGTATTGGTGAATTAATAACCGCATTGCTCTATTTAATCGAATCATGAAACTGACTTTAAAGTAAATAATAAGTACCTAGGGGTCCACTGCATTACTTGATAATGTAGTTGTTGCCTAGATAGTAGTTATCATTGTATTTGTATAATTACAAGTATAATTTAAAACTGTTTTATCATTGTCATCGACTAAATTCTCTCACAAACAAAATTGTAATTTCATCAAATTGTATAACATTTACATTGTTTGATAATAATAAAAGATTCAAGCAGCATTCACGCGAATACATCTGTTCATTGAAAGCAACTAACTGTTCAACTGAAAATTGTATCTATATATAAGTGGGTACAGTTATGGATTGCATTGTCACCATATTAGCCTACGGCCACTGATTTCACGAGAATAGATCACGAATTTCTGAAAATACATGACAAAATTCGTGACATTCAAACAAATATGTCAATGTCGGATGATATGGTGATAGCACAAATCACATGTTTCTAAGTAATTTATTGTGAGTAGATAGTAATCTACACATCGCCTATCGTTATATCGTTAATAAGTATTTTTAAATTGGTCCGATTTCCACGTACCAAATTTCCAAACATGATCTTCCATTTGAGAACTAAAATAACAACAGCCAATTAATTTTAGAAATTACAAATTTTATAATAGTTTCTTTATATCGCAGCGGTAATAAAGCAGATAAAAAGGGCTTAAACATATATAGATTATTCTTAGTGTAGTTTACATACGTCTTGAAACTTCGACTAAAATATTACATACCTATCTTCCTTGTCAGGTCAAATAATTGTTATAAGTCTTTACAGAGAACACAGCAACGTCAGGGTTGTTATTATCTATAGTTTGTTTTTTTTTATCTCGAAGACAAAATTGACACATGCAAATGTCAAATTTACAAATAATGTTGCCAGCTCTTTTGTGCAGTGTACCTACGTTACCGGTATGTTGAATCGTAACTTTTTATCTTTATTAGACGAATTTCATTTTCATTCAATGTTTTATATTCCAAAGCGTATCGCACATGGCCGCACGACGTGCTACAAACTGCCAGGGAAATCTGACCATGCAACGCTATGTGTATTCCGACCATGTTTCGATTCGTTAAAATTAAACAAATAAATAATGATAGACGTCATCAGTGTTGTTAAAACACTTAGAAATTAAAAATACGGCAATTATGGAACTTGACTCCATACAAACAATTGCAATTTTGAATAATTATGACAATACAGTAGTTATAAAACCGTTAGATTTTGAAAACGGCAACCCTATATTTCACAGGAACCACACTGGACGCCATTTTGTTTACCCTACTCGTCCTTCAACCTCTGAAGTGTTCGAATGCGTCCCTTGCGTCTTGATACAATTTCAAGTGCTATTTGTTATATTTTCGTTGAGTTTGTTTCTGTTTCTTTGCTTGATTGTTTTTGTTTGTTTTTTGTTAAGTTTTGTTACGTTACTAAACGCTTGTTAACGTTTGTTCCGTTACGTTTGTTTTTGCTGAACCATTTATGATGGACACTGATCCTTCGTCGCGTAGGCGTGATGAAAAAAGTCTATCGCCAAGAAATGAGACAATGTTAAAGCCCGAATTAAATGAAATTCCCCGAAATCACTAAAAAGCCCATGAAAGGTATGTCGTCGACGAGATGGCTGCAGAACGGGGTGTCACTATTTTGCGACTGGCCCCTTACCACTGCGAGCTAACCCCGATTGAGTTGGTCTGGGCTCAAGTAAAGGGGCATGTCGCTAAAAATAATAAAACCTTCAAAATGAATGAAGTACGAAGCCTTTTTGAAGAAGGGCTTCGTCAAGTGACCCCGCAGCGGTGGGAAGACTGTGTAGGCCATGTAATTAAAATTGAAGATGAAATATGTCATCTGGGCCATATAACCGACGACATTACTGATAGGTTAATCATAGAAGTAGGTGGCGATTCTGATGATTCAGAATATTCCTCAGATATGGAGTCATTATCTGAATCTGATTAACGCGAATACCCGTCATTAATTATGTAATTAAAAATATATGTTTTACATTATTCATATTGTATTATTACGTTTTAAATAAGTACCTACACATTATTTCAGGATAACTTATTATAAAAAAACGATATTTGATTTTATTTACGCTAAGTTTCGGTTGGGCAACATCACTATTTAAGAATTGCAATAAACTGACAACACTCGTAATGTCAGTTTAGTCTTCGAGAATAAAAAACAGACCATAAATAAAGGTAACAAAATTGTAATTTACGATATAACTGTCAATTAATGTTTGGAATTAATGATTACACTAAACCTACTCGTATATAAAAAATATGTATTTACCTACCTACCCATATTTTGTCTGTATTGTCATTATGAATATCCTGACGTATCGCAACCACACTGTATCCCCGCGCATGTAGGTATGTGCGCATTTATTTAAAGGTACTAAACAAATTTTGATTGTTTTATTGATTAATGAGAAAGTTTTGTAAAAAATGTAATTAAATTTGTTTTTAGTCGCTTAACCGAGAAATAAGTAAAATTATTCCAACCCTATCACAATTTGATGAAACATTGTTTAAAAAAATAATACCGTTGTTTAACTGATAGTTTCTGAGCAGATAGTGTTTTATTTATGAATCGTTTATTATAAGTGCCATTTTGAGTAATTGTACATACCTAACATGTAACCTACTACCTACACCTATTTTTGTATTTAATATAATAAGTCTCAATCGTCTTGAGAACTTGGTCTGATATATTTTGAACATAGCAAATAATTATTTTGACAATAGCGTGTATATTACTTCCATTTTAATTGTATTTTATAAGTCATTTCCGTCTGTCCACGATGTTTATGTGTAGCTTATCTAAACTATAAGAAATACCACGCACAAGAAATTTAAAAAAACTAGTTTTGATGTGTGGTTATTTGAATCAAATTGTACGTAATGTTTAAATGTCCTGAGTTTGATCAATTGAACAGCTAACGTTTACCTTCATAGTAAAAGTTAAGTGTTTTGTGTATTATTATTTTCTTTGTTCATAAATATAAACAGTATTGTATAACAATTATTGTTTTATTGCATAATCCCCTCCTACATAGAATTTTATTTTAAACTTATTTTACTTTAAGCTTAAAGAAATAATTCGTTGAAAGAAAACAAACAAATAAAAGTCACAGCGAACCAAGTTGAATGTTGAAAACTTTAATCGCTGCATTAAAAGTTGCAGATTGGCAAATATGCAAACTTTTAATTTTCTGGTGCACTGTCAGATGTTGTTGTAAACTAGGGTATTACCTTAATGTGTCCACCACTTTATGTGATGGCTTATCTAAACTTTGAGAAATAAACAAGGAATACATGAAAGAAAAAGTTTAAAAACTGCTCTGACTACGGAAAAAAAGGTAGTTATTAGAAGTTTAAATAGTAGACGACTAGAGATAAAATCAACCAAAAATGATCTATATAGTAGATCAAATCTTTTGATATGTCAGAAAATCCAGTTTAATTAGTTCTACTGAAGTCTTTTGGTAGATTTACATGAATTCATTCAAGTATTATAAATGTGACATTGAGTTTGTTTCTTTATTACGTTGTCAAGGCTAAACGACAGAACTGATATTACTGAAATTTGGCACACACATGACCTATTGTGTGGTGAGGGACGCGACTTTATATCCCGGCAAACCGCGGGTAAAGCTACAAACATTATATTTCAATAAAATGCCATACGTACACCGTGACCTTTTTTATCGTGTATTGACGACATCTCCGTTGCTTTTATTTGTCCATCAAATTAGAAAGTTTGTTTTTTGTAATTGACAATGCACGAGCACGGCCTTTAAACTGAATTATAATGTTATTAGCTGTCCCTCGCGGTTACTCCTGCATTCCCGGACCCTATATCAATACTATAGGCTATCCATGGTTTGATGAACCTTTTGACACGTAATGTCAAAATTCTATTTCAATCTTGCGATTTTAGATCGGGATCGTATATTAATTTTGGCCGTATGTGTGTCCCTAATTTCAGAAAGATCGCTTCCAACCGGTCACTGCCAGAATACGTCAATTGAACTATAATAAATAAACAAATATATTAAACATAAAAAACTGGTCTTTCTTAAAATACTATGATATCATAATCAGCAAATAACTTGTTTTATTATTTTTAGTTTAATTATCCCATTATCAAGTTAGATTTTTAACTTTTCCTCTAGTTCGGTAGTTATTAAACTTTTTCTTTTGAACATTAACGTTTTATTTAACCTTTGATGAGACAATAAAAAATAAAAAAACGGACCTAATGAGTTATAAATGTTTCGCAACTAAAATAAGTAATCAAAACGCAATTAGAAACGTAGCTAAAGAAATTTGGACGAACTTTCGCCTTATGGCGTAGATGAAATAGATTTTCTGCCACTTGTTATATTTTAATAATAAACTTTATGATATGCTTGAACACAGAATTTTCTCTTTTATTTGGCATCCCACTCGATACGTTAGCAAAACAAACATTTGCTACCCCATGTTACTTTTCCGTAACATTACTTTTATTCATATAAAATGTAGCCTATCACCAGGATCTTAATATCAAATAGATTGTCATTTAATTCATTAAACTCGGTTCAGTAGTGTACCTAGGCTTTTTCCTTTTGGCTTTAATAAGTAGTTCCGATGTATTGTCGTTGATTTCATATATACGTACGTAATGCTTAAAATGTCTTGTGTTTGACAAATAAATAATAATTAAATAATAAACAGTAGCCTTTATAGTAAAAATTAAGTTAAGTAGGTATATTACCAATTACTTATAAATATATACCCAACCTGTCTATTGCATAATCATTATTTTTAATGCATATTCTATCCTTAATAAGTATTATTTACTTAAATATACTATTCGATAAAAGAAAGCATAGAAATACATGAGGAGGCGAAGTAAGTTGCACGTTGAAAACGTTGTTCGCCGCCTTTAAAGTTGCAGTTTGGTTAAACTTTTAATTCACTAAAGCACTACCAGACGGCGTTGTAAACTACGGGATTCTGTTTGGTGTATAAAACTAGCTGGAGGATTACACGTGGCGGCCTCTTTAGCTATGTACCTGGCTTTCCTTGCTGGCCTTGTCGCGCCTGGTTGCCGACGAAATTCGTATAAGAGAATGCAGATGGCGCTGATAGGGTTGAGAGACAGATTATCCAACACCGACCATAGACTGTCCAATTTATGAAATCCCTTTTCACGTTTACTAATTTAATAAAAAATACTGCTTTATTTATTTAAATAATGTTATTTCATTGATCCAATGGATAATTATGTGATGTTATTGAACCTTGGCAAAAAAGGTTTAATTTTCTTTAATATTCTTAAACGTAGAAAGAGGTTTATTGATAAACTATAACAATATAAGGACCTGTTTAGATATAAGCGATGTTCACAACTGGGCCGTGCGTACCGAATAGATATCTTTTATTTATGAAATTAAGTGCGAGTCTTTATTGGTACACCCAGCGGTATATAGTGAATCCAAATATCACTCACATCTGAACATGTCTTAAATGTGAGAGGCACGTTCTAGCAGGGCTACGATCAATGATTATATGTTGATAAGACAAAAAAAACAACAAATTACTCAAGTCAAATTTCAGAATTAGTCTAGCCAAATTTCAGAATTAGTCGAAACATATTTCAGAATTAGTCGATCCCATATTATATTAGTTTGAATGTCTGTGACGATAAAATGATCAATATTCTAATCTTTTTCACATAGGATCAGTCGTGACAATTGAAAGTTTTCAACCTTAACTTGTGAAATTGATGTACTCACTTTGAGATACTACAATAAATGCTTCATGAGACCCTGCTCTGTTACGGTATCCCCGTATGATGTCAAATAACCATAAACCATTGACAAATCTTATAAAACACCATGTGTCACCCAACTTATGCTGTTTGAAGTATACTAAAAATATAATACGACCTATAGCAAGGCTTCGATTAAATATTTGAATGTTGATTAGACAAAATAGAACTTAGTCGTGTCCAACTTCAGAGTTAGTCGATCCCCTACTAAACTACGTTTGGATGTCTGTGACCAATAAAATATTAATTAATGAATAGGACATATTGATTCAACAAATAATAAGTCGCAGTACGGAGGCTAATTTTATTATAGAATTTTTCCCGCCATTTTTCCTGCGGCAAATGTAAGCATCTGAATCCAAAGAATCTATACTTATAACCGATTTCGAGTTAACTGTCAGAAATGCCCAATTTAAGGTTCACTTTCTTATTGTTTTGTTTTCTACATCAATGGTAAAGCTTCGCATGAAGAAGGTAGGGGAAGATCGGAGAAGCAACTGTGACTGCTAGGATTGTTAAGGGAATTAAGAAAAGGCTCTAATAAAGCAAATAGAACTTTCTAGTTTTGCTGCTTCATTTAAGGAAGTAGTTTTAATTTGTAACACGCTTTAATAAGCTTGGTATCTATGTAACGGAATCTTTGAACGTGATTTCCACCCCATTCAAAACCACGGATCGATTCTAAACTTTGCACACTTATCAAGGACTGATGATAATGCAATAATTTAAATAGTTTGTCCCATTATCCTAACCAGGATCTTCAGGATTAGCGATTTGAAAATCTAAATAATACGCTTTTAAGATTAGGTAAATAAAACAAATATATCACCAGCATTCCTTTATTTGACTGCATATTACAAACACGAAAAAAAAATATAAGAACAGCTAAGCATTTCAAATAAAATGACTGTTTAAATTTCATGGATCTAAATATCTATCACAGTTGTAAAGAAAGTAAATGATATCAGACTGGGTGTAACTTGATCATAATTAAATACGATAAGATAATGACCAAATGAAGACAACTAACTTTAACCAATGTTAGTGATATGTACTTATGATTAATTATCACAGTTCACATAACACTCCAATCATAAATACATTAGTAAAAACAGCGTCTCCAATATTGTCTTAATTTAAATCGCTGTAAGTACAGAAGTTCGTAATCACAGGCCATCTTCACCCAATCTCAATCAAATAAAATAGAAAAAATATTAAGTAGCCGTTGCATGTCTGGAATAAATTATTTTAATTTAGATGCAATATACCCTATTGCATCTACTAATTGTTATACTATATTGTATCGAGTTACCGGTCCCACCAGATGATACTGAGTGTCCATCAGATTACTAAACTCTTTGGATACGTAATTGTTAAATCAATCGATATCATTAACCATTTCCCCTTGCATAAGAAAAGGGTGCAACTGAATTTAGCTGATGGATACTCACAAGTGTGCATTGATCGACCTGTACAATTTTACAAAAAGACAAAACCTGGTTCAATTTAAAAAACAATATAAATCCAACTGTACATACTGCCAGTCATATAATATAAAAATAATCTCCAAATTTTTGTTACATAATTAATAAAATAAACATTAAATTAAAATATCAAATCTAAGTTCAAATAAATAGAATTGCAATATGAAAATATTTAGAATAGACAGAAAAAAAATCATATATACTGTGATTGGTACTGTTATTGCTTTTTAGCATAAATTTACTTTGACGAAAGCTAGATAATAATTTCATTCATATAGAGTACCAAGCACTTACATTGTGATTTTGATTACAATGCAAGTATCAGTCATATCATGTTACATTTGATCTCGACCGCTACATAATGCCCGTATGTATTAAATTGCCAAAATATAATAAATTTCATTGTAAAATTTATGTTTTATATGTATTTTATTACTCGCAAAATACTGACATCGGCGTCGTGTAAGGCAAAAAATGTCATAGTCCCTTATTATCTAATTAGTAAAACAACTATAAGCTTAGCTATGTGTACATCACTACGTCGATTTATTTTGACTAGGGCTTACAACCAGCGCTGGTTACAAGGGCTTGGATGCTCACAAACATGACAAAAACTAGTTCTATTTCGCATAATAATGAAACTACATAAAAACGTGTTCTATTAAAATCCTTCTAACGTAAACTATCTCTATTGCCACCCGGTCACGCAACTATTTAATATTTCTCATCATGTCTGTGAGCACGCTGTCAAACTGGCCGAAAATTTAAGTCAAGTATAAAATAAAATCTAAATGTAAATTATGTTGGAATACAAATGAAATAACAAATCAGGATATCAATTTAGCTACAATCATCTGCAGTTATGTCGTTGATCAAATTTTAGTTTCATACCATATCAATTCAGATCCTTCGTTTATAGATTGCCAAAATGTCGGTCACAGAATGATATGTTCTGATTTTGTTATTTTAGATTACAAGAAATACCATTTGTGACATTGATCTTATCAAGACTAGAGCGTAACTGTAATTTGATATTTTATTACCCAAATACAATAGGTTCAGTTACGGGATTGTTGCAGTACTCTCGGATTCGAAGTAGAGGCTGATTGGCTACCTAGATCTGAGGTCTGAGCAAGAAAGACCGAAGAACGATCGCACGATAAAGATACGCCTCGATAGGACTCTGATTACTTTCATTCGGATAGCCACGCCTAGAGAGCTAGAAGTTGTACTACTTTTAGCTTTTACCACAATTCCGAAAGCATTACAAAATCGTACTACTGAATTAAAAAACTTGGAAATATTGCCGTTTGCCTAAATACGAAAACGCAGTCAAAGTGTACTACGTCGAGTTGAATCACATGTCAAAAGATATTCAATATTCATAACATTTTGTCAGCGTTAGTAAAATTTTAACAAATAAATCAATAATGTAGGTACATGTCAATAACTATTACAATTAAAGTTATAAATTAAACGGACTAGACTATAAAGATACAGTAACCAATTAAAAATCTTTTAACCAGCGCTTTCTGTAATAGTTCATTATCTAATCCTCACTTTACATAACATTAGTTTGATGATAAAGTTTAATGAAATTAAATAAATGATAAATTGATAGTATTATGCCAAATTAAATTTACATTATAGAAAAGATTTCAAAATCGAATTTTATTATTGTGAAGCTTAAAACATACTATCGCACGACAACAAATGTGTTTGTTTAAATAGATGGCGTTACTCCGCGAATTATGAAATATTGTTTTTCACACATATATTAGTGATTGATTGAAAACCCACTCAATTCTCGATGCTATCAACAAGCTATATAGTGATGAAAATTACGGTTCACCAACAAATTTAATTTAATTCATTACAATAATAAAAAGTTCGTGATTATCGAGAATCGAGCTAATTTAAATATCACTGTTAAAACGCCGAACAAGTTTTCTAGAGGTCATTTCGAATCTTTATTTCTCACATTTTTCAACTTGTTGACCAGACTACTTGTCAACGTTCAATAATATGTTTCTAAACTAAAGGCATGCTATGACGGCCCTTTGACGTTTAAACATGTCAAAGATATATATATATATTTTCATAAGTCTCACTGTATTAATATAAGGTATATTACAATTAGTTATTAGATCAATAGATCCTTACATTTCAGACTACAAAAGTAATGTTTTCAATGATATTTTTAAGCGTCAAAACGGTCAGTATACCATGCCGGTAATTAAGCTTATGTCACGTGTCATCAAATAAAGATACGTTTAGTATAACGATATCTTTACAATGTTATTATAAAGTAAGGTATGGAGAAGTTACTTATTCTTACTTTTGCACCATTAGTTATTTTGATAAGAAATATAAAAACAACACCAAAAACTCTTAACGAGGTTCCTTATTGTGTTAAAACAGTAAAAACTGACGTCAAACAGATATAGAATAAAGTTTAACAACAACACAAAAACAAATGGTGGCATTTAATAAACACTTAGTACTTAAATAAAAAAAGTCAATCTAAAGTTTCTTGTATGTCCTCAGAGCTAATGTATATATTATATAAATTCACGTCAGTTTTCCGCACGTCATTGTTTGTTGTACGCATAAACCGAGACACAATAAGACCCTCAGTATTGAACAAAAAAAAACTCTTAAAATAAATTAAAGTTGTTAAATTGTGATGCAGATGACAACCACAGCCCGAACGGTTCACTGACAGAAACTGTCACATTTCTACAATAATATGAGAAATTTCATAATATCTACACATAATAATAATTATTATAAAAATCTTCAATATTGTTATTTTTTTTTAACTAACTACTAACTCTACTAAAATGTATTATTTGGTGGTTACATCTTGTACATTAATTCTAAATGAGATTAAGCTTAGACCGAGGTCGGGAGAAATAAAATATATTAAAGTGCCCCGACCGGCACGGCGATTGTGTAATGTTCGAGGAATCCAAATGGAGAATACGCTTTATTTGATTGACCATTGAATAATTGCTCTCTTTTTCTCGCAAGCACAGAGATAGATCGCAGTCGTGCCAATGTCAATGTATGAACAAATCAACATCAATTTAGATTCAATAAACATTATACATTCGCCCTGCGAGTCCCACGAAGTAAAAATCTTTAAAGTGAGCAATATTTTAAATAACCTAAGCGCCAAGTAATATGTCAGCAAAACGATAAGCACACAGAGTAACGATATAGTGATTGTATTAATCAGTGTTATAAGAAGTCCATGTTGTGCCGTGCACTGCTTCTAATCCGAATTCAGTAAAACGTTTGTGTAGTTACGTGCGTTGTTTTTATTGATGATTATGATAATGTTAGACAACACACGGATGGAAAATAGTATGTGAGAATGAATTTTACGGTGGGTGCAGTTTTTGTGCACTCAGCTGAGTGTACATAATACAAGTCGTTTCATGTGTACCGTAAAATTATCCATTCATGTGAATAGGTAAATAATGGATTTAGAGGAACCAACTTTATCTTAATACAAATCAAATCCTAAATTGCCAAACGCAACCAAATTCTAATTTTATATTAGAAAATACTGATCAAACACTCCGTAAAATCCTTTAATGTATGTTAGTTTTTTGGGGATGTATTATTAAATGATTTTAATATTATTACTTATAGTATTTCGTTGAAGTATTGTATGGTCCATACTCGAAATGGTGTCATCATTTCTCAGATCAATTTATTAATACTTTAAAGTTTTGTGCAAAGCCGAGTTTTTTAGATAAAGTGTGATAAGTGTGTATAGATATTGTAAAACCTAGAAAATGAACCCTACGGACCTGAGAAATGCTGACGCCACAGTCAATTTTACGATATAGATATATGAAAAGTATTTATATCGAAAAGTACACACAGATTATACCATGTATACATATAAACATACAAATGAGCAGTGTATACAATTTCTAACATGTAAACGTTCGTTAAAGAAACATTAATAGTCAATATGTACCTGAAGAATACATCCCCGAATAACTGACATCCTATTCACAAGGTAATTATCAACTTATACGTTGATAAGTGCCTCCGGCTTGGTCGACATACACACGTATACGTAATCTGATTCGGAGTCGATGCGCGCGCGGCTGGCTTTACGTTAGGCAGTCGCCACTTGCCACACGATAAGGTGACTTTTGGTTGCACGCTCAGCAAGAGAACTATGCTCGCTGGATGACCCGTCCTCGGCGACCACCACGCTGTCTTCCATTTCAGAATCGGCTGCAGAAAAGATTATATAAAGTTAATCAGTAAGGTAATTATCGTGCAATTTATAAAAAATATCAATCACCGATATACAGTGAAGCCAGTATAAAGAAACGTAAGACCTTCGTGCATCGGCAGATTGTAAAGGTACAGATCATATACAAATTTTACAAAGATAAAAGAAAAAGACGCAAGTGATACGCATTTACTTTACACAATACAGTATGACAAAAAAATAGCATTGGATTTTAAAAGATCGTGAACTACTCATCATAAAGTAGAAATCTAGTGAGACTATGCTTATGGCACCTACTATCATAAATCTAAATGTTTGGATGAAATTGCACAGATAGATTGATTAGAATATTGGACGGTCTGTTTCGGAGCGAAACCCCCGCACCGCTCAGGTAAGCGGTAATATTAGCTTACTTTTTGAAACAAACATTACGAGAGAGACATCCGCTTTGGTTTGAACAGTGTGATTACCGATCTCTGAACAATGTTTTTTGTAGGCATTTTTGTATGTGGCATAAAAAGTATTTTTCAGTTGATATATCTTAACTCACCAACATTAGTTCCTCTCTAAAGATTGTACAATAAATGAAAAGAACCGTTTAAAGAAGGTGAACGCAACAATATTAGCAATTTGTTGGACAGACTTGCAGCTGTGGAAATATACTGCACTTAATTTTTTTCATTAATAGTCAATCGAAGCACCTATTTAAAAAAATATGCAAATATGAAAGTATTATCACCGCAGACTATTTTTTTATAATGTTTTTAACGAAGGTATAAAAGCTAATCACAAAGGTTTAACTAAAAAAAACATAGCTCAGTAATATATTTGACAGACCTGTAAAAAAAGTTGAAAGATCATACAAACAGAAAAAGTTAATGCAGTGATTTTAAACTAAATACAAATAACATAACAGAGTTAATATTTACATTTTCTGCATATAATATATTAGCAATATACACGTTAGCGATACCATTGTTACAAATACATGTAAATAAATTTCTTATAAACGATTTAAAATATAAAACTCCGTGCTTCCCTCAGTTAATGTATTAGTGGTTTAATTAGTAATACCGATATCCGTAATGATGATTGACCGAATGATAATGAGTGAGTCTTTGTGTTTTTGTGAGAATATCATTAGAAATGCACTCAAGCTGGCTACAGGCATACCGTTTAACTGAGAAGGCACCAGAGGCCTAAGCACATCTATCGCAGGCGTATCGTCACCGTATCGAATGCGCTGAAAAGCTGGTTTGAATGGAGAATTGAACCCTGCGCATACCGTGACGTTGCGCGACGTTCAATTTCCCATTGCATTGGTTTTTGACGCACTCGATCCGATGACGATATGCTTACGATACACGTTCAGGGCACAGCAGTGTTTCACGTGAGGGTAATTGTAAGATCATGTATGAAACCCGCGATCAGTGAAGTCGTTAACTGACACACAACACTAAAGATACCATCCAAGTCAAACGCTTTACCTGCGCCATTTTTAAGATTTCAAGAATACTGACTATTAAATTTTTGATATAAAACTTTTTACATTAATTGGTACATGTTTGTAAGTGATCAGCTACATGCAAATAAGTGAATCGTACATTAGCATATGCTATACCTGATATTAGTGTTAGTTATGTTACGTGTATCACCAAGCATTAAATACATGCTTTTTGATTTAAAAAACCAACGTACCGGCTCTTTTAATAGTACATGTTTATATTTGCTTATATTCTATCAGGTACATTCAGCATTCTTTAAATATCTGCCATATAATGAGGTGGGAGGCTGTGTCTCGTACGTCATCGGCATGCTCTTCTAAATAGGCAAAACATAACAAAATAATCGGGGAAAATTAAATAAGGGACGATTGCCTATTTCGATTTGTCTTTCCTATTTGTGTAGTGATTAGACTGCGGTTGCAGTGCTGTTTGGTATTTAATAATTATACCTTATAATAATGCTACCGCCTTTGTTTCAACCTCGTGATTCAATGCAATGTAAGGCACTGTGAGCGTGCAAGGCAATGACTGAGGCTAGTATGTTTTGGCTTACGAATTAAGGCAAAACTTACGAATTAATGTTTTGTTTACAAACAAGTAACTATCCGTGACGTGTGTTATTCAATATTCAGGTCAAGTATAACTGTTAATAATTATAAATAAGTAATGGAACCACGGCTTTGTGTAAGGATAGCTGCTACGATTCCATGCATTGCCCTTAGAAATTGCGAATTGGATTCTTGTTCGATCTATAGTTAGTTTTGACAATGAGAAACTCTTTATTTATTTCAGGGTTTAAAGTTCATTTTTATTAAATTTATATTGTCTATATAAAATTCATATATTAAAAAGACAAACCCACTTAACACAGATAGCAAAGCGGGCGAATCTAGTCAACAGTATTAAAAATTATTAATTATTTATTTACCCTTTACAATTCCACATCACATTTAAGTTGAATAAACTAAACTGAAATTCAAATCAAACAATAGGCACAATTACAAAAATTACGCTTAATAAATAAGTTAAATAAAAACAATCTTAATTCTATGCGTCATGGAATAAAAGCGTATGAAGCGACGAAATACTACGAAGTTATGCGGCGTATGGGTGGTATCGTACCATTGTGGAATGGCAACTTAAAACTAATATTATAATCATGTCACTGCGATGGATAATGAGGCTTAAATTAACTACACTAACGTGCATATTGCTTGTTTTGAACTTATCATTAAGAATGCATGAATGATAACCATGATAGTTCTTAAAATAATCTAGACAATTTGCATTGGACATCTGGTTTTTTGAGATGCGTTGCTACAAACGTTTGTTGAAATATACATACCATAAAATTTGTATTACTGTCACTATTGAAGATAGAAATGTTCAAATGTTTGTCAAAACATGTGCGCATCGGGCAGACCTTACAACTAAACATTATGAATACCAGAACCGGTTAATTAAATCAGTAGATATTATTATTTCCCATAACTGTCGTGGTTATCAAACACATATTGGCTGTAAGCAAAAACACACAACAACTACACAATAAAACGTAAAGTACACAATTACTAGGACACATATGACAACTATCGGTCACTATATAATTAGTCAAAAATATATCCATGCTATATAGTTTGGGTAACGACTATTAATTTATAAACGCTGCCAAGGAAGTTTAATTATGTACAAAGTATATTAGAACATTAATATTTTCTAAAGTAACATTAGACACGAGACTAAATCATGATATTAAAAATGTTTTTATGAAAAAAAAAAAAATATCGGCGTTTATAAAAGTTCAATAATTTCAAGTCTTACCTATTCTAAAGTCGATGTACCCTTCACCCCCCGATATGACCAGCATGGGGGGTAGCGACGGGGTATGCCGCCGCGGCGAGTCCGGGGTCCGGGCGGGTGACCCCGCGACTCCGGGAACAGCTACGAAGAATGTGACCGCATCCCGGTGCCCGTGGAAGCTAAGTTGCGCGTGTGCCATGGAGCACCACGGGATTACGCCGGTCGGACTGGCTGAGCGAGCCCTCACTACGGTCGCATGGCCTAAGACATTAATTAGAATTGAGCATTCAGATAATCCTACTAATATTGTAAATTCGAATGTTTGTGAGGTAAAACTACACATCAGATTTCAGAAAATTGTACCAAGTAGTACATATATAGTTTATAAACAGAATTAACACATAGGATACTTATAATACCGGGAGAAAGTTACATCCTTCGGTATCACAGGTGAACCCGCGTAAGGCGGAACGGATTTTAATAAAAATGGATGTGACGAAAGCTATTAGTATTCAAAAATAGTAAGTATCAAAAATACCAAGAACCTGGTGTCATAAAACTATGAATTTCCAGTAATAACTAAATGTGTATAGAGCTCCCAAAAAAATCATCACCAAAACACGTACGGGACGTACAACTATCAGTAATATGGAGAAAAGTATGTTTTGTGAATGTGTCTACATAATAGAGACATCTACATTATAGATAATATTAGCTCCAGTGTTTTATCTTTGTCTGCACCTATATTTTAACCCGTGACTCACCAGTCGCATTCCTCGTAGAAATCGGCGGCAGAGAACCGCCCGTAGAGTCCCGACTGGACCCTTCCGACAGTGGCACAGAAATCACAACACCATTGCTCGTACCGATCCACAGTCTACCCGAACTGATCAGCAAAGCCGTGATCCGTACGAGGGAGAAGCCGAGCTTGCCTGTACCCAGCATCTTGCTTACGTACGGCTCGATGTCCACATCAATCAAGTGCTGGTAAGTGTGCGCATGGTATAGCCGCAAGGTTGAGTCCATTTTGATGGATACCTGTTGGATTTGTTTGATACTTTCTAGAATGTGTCGATTATGCAATTTAGAATTAAAGTATTAATTGTAATATGTAGTCATTAAAAAAATGTGGTTTTAAGAACGTAGACTTTACTTAAAAATCCGAGACCAATGCATAAGTTTATGAATAATTTCTTTTTGTCATGGGTTACGTTGGATTAAGTTAATAATAATAAATATCCAGGGCCATTATTTTTGGTCCTCAGATTCCAAATCAAGCAGAGCTTGTGCTATGAAGACCAGAGGTTAGGTTAACAATGCAATGGAAAATTTAACATCGCGCAACGTCACGGTATGCTCGGTGTTCCATTTTCTATACAACACAGCTTTTTGGCGCACTCGATACGATGGCGATACGCTTACGATAGAGGCCTAACATCTGGTCTTCATAGCACAAGCTCTGCTTGATTTGGAATCTGAGGACCAAAAATAATGGCCCTGGATATTTATTATTATTAACTTGTATATCTTGCGAAAGGCGTTCGTGCTAGAGGCACAGATCACTGATTTATTTCATATGCAATTTTTTTTAATACTTATTTATATAGATATTTACACCTAGATACTTTTACAGATAGTTACATAACTGTAAGGTGTCATCAATAGGTTATTATGAATTGGCATGAAGGAATAATTGAAAAGCTTACCCAGACTCCATCACCATCGCAGGCCATCTGGCGAACCTGGCTCTCCTGCCTCGGATGTGCCTCGAGCGAGAACAAAACGAGGCGGGAACGAGGATCGATCACGTGCACCTTGTTGCGATACCCGCACCATACTGTGCATCCGACGGCGCTCAGGCAACGAACTGAAAGTTTTAAATTTTATAGATACATCTATACAGGACTGATGACATTTTCAATGGAAAATCGTTCGATGTAGGCAATATGCTATAATATCCAACTGCTTTATCGAAAAACAATACAAGACGGTTTCTGTAACGGTTAATGTAAAATTGTATGATACTTACCCGAACATTTAGGATCGCCAAGTGTCAGCAGCCAGTACTGCGTGAAGTCCCACTGGCCGTCGGCGAGCCGAGCAAATATCGCCACAGTGCCGTCGGCGAGGGCAACGATGCAACGAGACGCGCACGCGACAATCGCCAGAATCGCATCATTTAGTTTTACTCTGGAAATTAGATGTTGATGGACAAATAAAATCTCAAATTATAAACTTGTCTAGCTGTCCGCCGCGGTTTTAACCACGTTTGTCGATAGTCTATAACCATCTAGGAAATATTCCGCGTCGAGTGATAGCAGCCCCATCCCGATATGTTCAGTAATTCTTAGGTGATGTTGCGTCAAAGGAACCTATTATCCTTATATGGTGAAAACTTCGTCACACCATTGTGATTTGTAACATCTGAAAAGCCACACTAGAAAGAGACAAACAAATACATCTTTGGGATTTGGCTAGCGAGAGTGTTTTGAAGGTATCACTTTTACCGCATGTGAAATGCTCATACTTTACTATGAACATATTCGTGTTTAATCACAATTTATTCACTCACTTATGCATTAAAAGTTAATAACTTCGATAGACACTTACTGTTATTTATCAGCTGAAATCAAGCCTGGCAACGGTGATCCTATCTCTTTTGTTATCAGTCCGTCTACTTATTTTCATTGTTTAATGAATTTACCTATTTTATTACTTTGCATTACTTCACAATCTAACCTTATTTAGTAAATATGTTAGCAATAGTGGTACTTCGTGCTTATTATTGGTTATGCACATTGGCAAAACCGAACTGTCTATCAAGTGCAGCTACCGAACCACTTTAGGTGCTTGGTGACAGTATTCAACATTGAGTTATCACTTTACACTCAAATTTATATAGAGTACAGAATGACGAGGCAGCTGCATTACCCCTGATTTAGTTATACCGCCTATATGCATAACGGGTCAGTCGAAAATTCTATATACGTATGGCCTATGTCCAGCAGTGGACGGAGATAGGCTGATGATGATGATGTACCCACCTGACTAAGCACTTGTTGTAGTTCCCCATAGCAGAGTGCACGTACAGATTGCCGCTCTTGGTTCCAAGCCACATGGTGGCCATGAGTGTGGACATCTTGCGTTCTTGGGCAGGTTGGTCAGTCCTACTATCAGTGTTTGACTGTTCTTGGGCAAACGCGTCTAACCCCGGTTCCGGCGAACCTAATTGCGCTTCTGTAGTATATAAAACAATATTACCTTAATAACCAATTACGCCATCTAAATAGATGAGAGACACCTAACTTTGAGAAAAATAACAGTTATTCATAAAAAATTATCTACATGACATTTCTTAGGAATCTCTTAAGTAGCGTATTGGTCAGTGTAAGAGAGCAATAGTCATGTAACATAATTTACCATTTGTAATAGGTGTGGAGCTAAGCGGCGGGCTGCCCTTGGGGACGTCATCGACTTCCTCTGGGTTCTTCTCATTGCACTCTTTGAGCACCTCACTATCAGGTGGTGGCGGCTTTGGCTCCCTTACCGGCGTGCTTGGTGGAGTTAGAAGAGTTGCTTTTACCTGTTTTACAAAAAAAATACTGTTAAATATTGTGTAGTGGAATAGTTTAGAGAGAATATTATTTGCAGTCACCATAGTATGCACACAAAGTCTAGAATAGAACTGGCGTAAAAGGTTCTATAGATGCTTGACGTCAGATTTCAAATTGTATAGCGTCTTGCTATAGTGTCCGCGATGTTGCATCTACTGTAAGCATAAGCAAAGTGTACGAATCGCTATTGCGATCGTCACTGTAAGCACTTTTTCTTCAATTTAACAATGAAATTCTAAATCAAGGTATGATACTGTTTGTTCAGAGGCGAGACATTTAGATTTCTCAAGCTTATGTGCCCCTAATACTGAGTTACTATCCTCCCTGTGGAGAATTAGTTGTAGTTTACCATAAAGGCACAGTATAGACAATAGTCTTCACATTTAAATTTGACCTCTCATACAAGTAGGCTGCCCCACAAAATTTAAGTAAGTTCTAGCCGCTGATTGGAACTGCACCTTCACGACCGCACAACCAAACCACTGCAACATTTACGTGACAATAAGAATAATTACCAATCGAGTACTGCCGACAATAGCTTCCTTTTCCCCGTTTTCCCCGGTGGTGTTGACGCCGGGAAGACCGTTACTCTGACTCTCTGTTGAGTCACTCTTGCCAACGCAGAAGAGAGATTGCTGTTAACAATTTAAAGATATAACAACAGTTTTTGTGGTGTAACTCCCAATTTAGAAAATTATTATAGTTTGTTACGTGTCCATCAGATATCATTTATCGGTACCTTAGTACAAACTCTGCTTAATACGGGATTGGCTTATTTATAACATGCCCCTGTCTTAAGAATATCCCAAGATAATTTACTAAGAGGTTAAAAAGCTATTAGTTTGGAAACTCCTTGGGTTTCGGTTGACACCGCTATACAGAAGGTACGATGGGCCACGCCCTGCTGTCACCCGCAGCAAATAGTAAAGAAGGCGTTTATGCGCATTTGAAGCGAATGGTTCGCATCTATTACTTAGTTAGTAAGCGAGGAACCACTGGTGACTCAAAATACAGGTATCCACCTAGTTTGAGAATCAGAGGCAAATCGATTTTGAACATATAATCTTATAGCCTGTCTCACTGTAATTGTCACATAATATAGATTTGTATCTGGCTGATTAAATAAATTATTATTATTAGTTTCATTACATAATTTATACTTTACTAGCTGACCCGGCGAACTTTGTTCCGCCTTAATGTCAATAAATTAGCAGATTTTTTTTTTATTGGAAAAAATACAAAAAAAATTAAATTTCTACATCAATCATTCATAATTATTTCTGTATTTTAGTACATAGGTTGCACTTCATTTAAGTACCTTGTGATACACGACATTTTTTGTTTTATTATCAGGCGCAAAAACAAACAACGCAGATGGTCTTCCGACCCGTGAACATGCCACGTATAATTGACCATGGGAAAAACATGAATGTTCTAGATTTAAACCACAAACTTTTAAGGATTGGCCTTGTGATTTGTTGATGGTCATGGCAAATGCAAGACGTATCGGAAATTGAAGTCTTTTAAATTCAAACGGCATATCGGTTGGGATCATCGGTATCCTCGGAATGAGAACTTCCTCACCTTTGAATTTTCCTATCATTATCGTAGCGAAAATTAGCGTAAAATAGCGTTGCACAGTTTTGGTTGGTTTATGTTTCGAAGCATGATTACTACGGAGCCAACCTTTAGGCGTAAATTGTGCGGTGGTAAGCCAGGCACGTCCAAAGAGTTTAAAAATTCAATTGGATAGTTGGTGGCTTCATCTTCATTTGTGACGCAGTCAATAGATTTGAATGAATGCATTGTTCCAATGATCTTATTTTGAATTATGTAGTTTAGGTCATCTACATCTTTATTCTTAGCCGCTAAAATTGCTCGCTCACTCATCCATTCATAATTTTTGTAGTTAGAAATAATTTCTGGAAATACATTGTTGATAAGTTCGTCTTTTGATGAGACAAAATTACAGAAATTATTTGGAAATGATATTAATCCGCTCGATTCATCGACAGGTACTTGACCATTACCGATAGTCAGCAATTGCTCCGAGAAATTTTCAGCAGATGTATCATTAAGCAATGTAACTCTCATGTTTGTTGTCAGTTGCAGTTTCTTCACATGGCGCCATAGATTTGACGATTTGAGGCAAGCGTTTATTTCGTCGGCAGCCGTAGATCTCGGAATTACTGGCAGTATTTGGCGGAAATCGCCAGAAAGTAAAATCATTGCTCCTCCAAAAACTCTCTTGGTCGCGGCATTATTAATTAAACTTCACTTCACCTAAAATCTTAAATTTTCAACCATACCGAGTTTTATAGTTCACTTCACTGTTTATACGAATGGGCAATTGGGCAATAATGTGAATTATTTATTTAATAGAAATAGTTTTATTATTGATTTCTTACAAATATCAAATTGTCATCCATACGTCATTACATAGCTGTCATTATACGTCAATTTTGTTATTCCAAGTCTGATTCTTTTTTGTTATACCACGTTTTATAGTGACTGACGTTAAATGTCAAGTCACACGGGAATGATGTCGAACGGGATAAAAAGTATCCTATGTCCTTCTCCTGGCTCTAAACTACCTCCCTGCCAATTTTCAGCTAAATCGGTTCAGCCGTTCTTGAGTTATAAGTGAAGTAACTAACACGACTTTCTTTTATATATATAGATTTATTTGCACATCTTCAAATATTTTACATCATGTGTTCTATATTAAGTAAGACACATTACATCAAGAGCCCTATAAAAAAAAAAGCAGAAGGAGAGGGCCAAGCCCAACATTAAAATATTCTAAAATAAATTCTTCCAATCTTAACATGTTTTTATATATTAATATATTTAATTTTGAAATATTACTATCTACTTATTATTATTTGTTTAGCTTGCATTATTGTGATGTTATAATTCATATAAGTTATAATAAGATTTATGGCCAATATTTGTTTTATTGTCATCTGTTTTGTAATATTATTAGGGAGTACCGCCGGTCGTGGCTTACTCCCATCCCGGAAAAACATTTGTGTGCACGAACTCGTTTTTTTGTTCTGTGTCTGAATGTAAATATCTATATAAGTGTGTATTTTAAAATATGTATATCAGTTATCTGGATTCTATAGTACAAGCTCTGTTAGTTTGAGATCAGATGACCGTGTGTAAAGAATGTCCCAGGATAATTTCTAGCGAAAATGGGTATGGTGTCAACCCTTTCCCGGATTCTGTACTATCAGCTACTTCTAACCGAACTCATTTGGTGAACGTCTGGAAATTATAATAAATAAATAATAAAAATTGTTTATTTTTCCCCCACACATCAAAAATACAACATTTTTTTGTCATAAACAGGTACATTTAGTTGTGGGAGACAGGAGCCCAAACTAGTTTACCCTGTGCTATGCGCTTCCTGGCTTCCCCTCTTGGTAAGGAGAAGTTACAATTGAGTAATATATTTTTATTCACGTGAAAAAGGAGAAAATAAAAAAAGAAGAAACCGACAAACATACATTATTGTCATGATACAATTTTACCGTTATTTAAAGAAATACAGTCGGTTAACAAGAGGAATATAGAAATAAGTTAAATTATACATGTATATGAACGTACCGAATGCCCTTTTGTCTCTGTTTCAGCGGCCATTCTCTCCTCGTACTCTTGATAGTCATCTTCGACGGCTCCTGGCACCGACGCGACGCACAAAATGTGCTTATCACTCACTGGGAACGATTCAATCACCTCCGCTGGATTGTTTGCGTCAATTATCTGTTAACAAGTTTCATGGTATTAGTAGCTGTTGCCCAGATCATTTATTTATACACTACTAGCTGTTCCCCGCGGTTTCACCCGCGTTCCCGAGGGATGTAACCTTTTCCCGGCACAAAAAGTATGCTATGTTATTTCTAATACCTCCAAGAATATGTGTACACTGTGTACATGATGATCGGTTATGTAGTTTTCGCGTGAAAGCGTAACAAACAAACTTACATTACAGCTATGTATAATTGGGGTTCTCGAACTTCCCTTAGAGATAAGTTTGCAGAAATAGGAATACTTACAGTTGCATCACAGTACATTTATGCAAACATATTATTTGTCCATCGAAACATTAGTCATTTTGCTAAAAAATGTGATATGCACTCAATAAATACTAGAAATAAGCACAAACTCGTGACCTCTGCTTATCGATTGCAAAAAGTACAAGGTTCATTTCTGGGACTAGGTGCGCGCTTCTATAACAAAATCCCTGCATCGACTTTAGATTTGTCCTTGCAAAAATTTAAGGATCATATTAAAGCTGTATTGGTAAAAAAGGCTTATTACAACATAAATGAATATTTAAATGATAATAGTGCCTGGTTGTAAATGTATTGTTGTATGGTATGATTTATTTTTTTATTTGAATGCAATTTAAATTTATCTATAACTTTGAACATGTTATGGTCACAGTGATAACACTTTGTGTGTATTCTAAAATTCATAATTTTTTTTTTTTGATGTGCTTCAAACTTAAGTTAGTCATGCTCGCTTTAATGCCTTTGCTTGTGGCGGCGTCGTGTGGCGGGTCGCTCACTTCCCTACAATATGGCGAGGAGGGCGATGGCTGCCACATGCGTCATACTTGTGAACAGGTGCTGCTTGTGGGGGCTGGTCGGCTTTAGTTTGTTTGTATTTTTTTTTTCATTACATATTTATAATATTATATTATTGTTAAATAATTCTGCAATATTGCCATAACACACAGGTATTGTCAATGAGACTAAATAATATTTTATGTAATAAATCTAAGTTTGTTTTTTTTTTTAAAAGAGTAATTGCTGAGTTTATTGCCGGCTCTTCTCAGTAAAAAACAACCTTCCGAACCGGTATTAGAGTCAGACTATTCATAAGTGCTTGTAAAGGCCTATTTGAATAAAAATATTTTCATTTCATTTCATTACATTTATAATATTAGTAGGGATTTCTTTAGCCGTAATCCTTAATGTCCTATAAAAGGATAGTTCTTTCTCTAAATTCCACAATGATCTAATTAGCCATTTATTATTTGGGTAGTAGCTGTTTTGAGTATATATTGAGAAATTGTATCACTGCGACTAGAAGAGGTCTATTGTGACGAGAGAACAGTATTGACTGATTAGATAGTTACTCTTTTCGTTAACTAAGAATCAATATGGCAAGATAGCGATGGTATTTTGTACACGTTTGGCTTATATGTGTGTTTAATTTGCCTCTAATTCTATTTTACGACTTAGCGCCACAAAGACAATCACTGTAGGTATAGCACGACAAAGTCAATGGTTATATAACATAAATTGTTGGAAAAGCGACCACGTTAAAATCTAATTGACCGTCTGTCAAGCGGTTAACATTTTATACCCGGTCAACTTGCTATATGCAAATATCTTTGCAATACACCCACATAAGTCGAAGTTATATATAACAATATTGGGGTTAAAAAAACATTAAGTATTAACGAACCTCCTTTTGTTATTCGTATACCGCAATCGGGACCCAGAGTTACAAACAGCCGGTTTTAAACTAAATTTGTTAGTGTTAATTACACTTAAAAATAAATAAAATATTTTATTTCTCACCACAGACACAATAATAAAATTACAAATTTAGAACTGAACGATATAAAATTAACAATAAATAATTATATTCTAAGTAGTCTAGTGTGGTGGCATTGGATAGTAGCACCAAAAATGGCATCTATCCTCTGAACTAGGCAGGAGCCTGTATCGCAGAGAATGGCGTTCGACCATGATACATTCAAAATGTGTGTCACTGATGTAGTGGGTTGGACTTACCATCACTACTCCTTTTGTCTGAGTGTTGGAACAGATCCAGACAAGCGATGACAGGTTCTTCTCGATACACTCGACGCTCTGAGTAGACTGAAGCTGTCGGTTTATTTGTTCCACCTCCGGGGAATGAACAGATTGCGCCTTGCTCATTTCATAGGCTGTAATTAGGCAGACATTTGAACGATGTACATGTAGTTATTATTATTATTGGGTGTATTCCTTTGTCAGTGTGAATGTGGGTACAAGGCTTAGCTTGTGAGGAGCATTTCAGTATTGAAATTTGCAGTGATATTTATTTAAGCACTTAATAATAGCTTGCAGTGTTTATACTAGAACCAAAGCTTTTTTAGTTATTACTGTTTGATAATCGATTGGAATATTGTAAATTGTTTTTTAATTGTGGTGCCTAATTTACAATGTAAGCTCGTTATATACAATTCACCAGGTGGCACGGAAACTATCACAAAAAGCCATTATTTCACCCAAGGTACGGTCAGTATCCAAAGTTTCTGAACAGATCCTAATTGAAAAACACCTTCCTTTCAATCCATGATATATAAATATAAGACCTATTTCCTTTATCTGCCCATAATTAGTAGGATATTTGTAGAACATACAGGTGTTTCGTAGATTTAGATCTGCTACAGTTACTTATGTTGCTGACCGTACAATACCAGTCTCGATACCGCATTATTTGCTACGGACGATGTGCCAAAAAAGCTATTTCAAAAAACCAATTGATAATTACTTCAAAAATCGCTGACTAAGTCCCAATAGAGGCAACAGTGATAGCATACCCAAGCACATGGTGTTTTCCTGTTTGTCGTCTTCCTTTGCGTAAAACACGCTCTCACCGATCATGCATCCTCCGTCCGGGGTGCGCCCACCGTTCAGGTTGACGGCAGCAGCACATAGCAGGGTCATACGAGGCTCACTCTCTGCTATAGGTCTGTACAAACACATACATATTATTTTTTTTCGTCCGACGCTTGCAGCACCATATTTGCAGTTTTTATTTAGAACCAACAAAAAATAATTTCAAAAGAAATGTACTGCACGAATGTCTTTAGGGCTTATTTGTGGAGGCGGCCCAGCGATGGGCAAAAGGCCACTCATATCATAAAAATGTATCTGCGAATATAAATGTCACAGCAACATTCTACTACATTCACAATACATATACATCCCTTAAGTCCATATGCAGCATACCCAACTTGCTTATATTTAGAAAAAAGTGATGCCAACCTGCAGAATACAGGAACTGGAACCGGTACTCCGCCAGAGGACAGTGAGGTGCATGGGCTCGGTCCCTTTTGGCCCTGACCGCTCTTCCCGGGCAGGCTCCATCCGTAGGCCTGCGTGCGCCCGTCTTCTTTCCGTACGTGTGCCCGCACCTACGCGCCCGACACGGGATGTTTCACATATTTAATTCATTAGCAATTTGGTAGGATATATGGTGAACAAATCAAGCGAATGAGGACAAACAAACAAAAACAAACATGGAACATAAAAAAAATATTCTTTATTTAGCAAACATTACATAAAATGCGTATAAATGTAAATATATAAATAACACTTTGCACTAAAGATATCACTTATTACGTAACACTAAATATCACTGTTCTTTAGAACTTAAACTCATTAACTAAAACGATTGAGCCTTCACTGTTTCAACTGAAAACAAAAGAAAGGATAATGGGATTAGGTATGGCCCTATGGGATGAGGATATAAAACAAACACAACAAAAACAAACAAATTCACAGGGTTTTCTACTTGGGTATAAAATGGATATTAAGCGTACACCACTACACAACACTAAAAACGATATGCAGCATAGTCAATTAAAAATGGTTCTGATGAAGGTTAACAATGTGGAAGGTGCTTTATGATTTTAGGTTGAACTAGCCGGTCACTCGATATCAAACCGAATTAATTTGAAAAATTTAACTACGCTTGTCTGTTCTATTTTTTTAAGTTTTCATGTTCCTCATCAAATTCATTCAAAACTTACAAGTCATTTATCATTTTACAGTTTTGTTCACAATATTTTAGATATATTCACGATACTGAATATCTTTAGTTCTGGGTCTAAAATATAAAATAGTAATCACTCGACGTTTGTATGGAGAAGTGACTGACTAGTTTATTTTTCACGTGCACTGCAATTTGTATAAGCTCGAAAAAGCATGTTTAAGATTAAAATTAGATGTATTAAATAATTCACTCCTTGTTTGGGTCCACATTATCTAACCAGGTGGAACCTATGAATGTCACTAGTAGGTCTTTAAACAGAACTGTTGCGCTTTGAAGTCCGGAAGTCCGAAGTTATCAGTTCCAAAGTTTATAGGAAATGTTTATGAGATTTTCTTCTATGAGAAAGTCTTCTGTAAGTCTGGATGACTGATTTCAATAGATTATAAAATATTAGCTACCGCCCAGGGCTTTACTCGCATGCCCCAAAGCTCCCTTGTTTTCCTGGGATAACAAAACACATACATAGACTGCTGAAATACGTTACTGCTGAAATTACCCTTCCTTTTAGCTTTGCCGTAGTCGAGTGTAATCTGTGTGCCAAATTGTATTTAATTCCTTTCAGCCACTTACGCATGATCGCGTCACATCCAAACAAAATGTTACATCAATGATATAAATAAGATAAGAATATTTAAAGTCGGCATCATTTATCTCTTTCAGATGTTTTAATTAAAAACGGCGATTTCTTTCGGTTGTTGATTGCACTTACATAATAATACATCTTCTTTGAGAAAGACTTGAGTACTATATTTCTCCGCAAATCGGGCATAAAGTCATTACTAAAATTATGGCATTATTATGCATAATACGTGTGACAGAAAAAGTAAACTAATGCTGGCCTGGATTTTTAGTTATTTGGTACTGGATTTAGACAAATAAAAAGGGAGTGTCGGGTTGTTTTGACGAGCGAATTTCACTTTCAGATTTTATCGTACTCTCGCCAAACCAATCTACACATTATTTGTATAGAATAAGCGACAACAAAACCATACGGCGCCCTTCTACTGAGTTGCTTTCCGGTTCTTGGTTGAAGACTGGCTTCGGAACCGGATCGGTGGTAGCTAGCTACAGCTTCTTTTAATTTTTGTTTAATTTTTTCTTTTAACATTTTCTACGGACTCGTAGTCCGTACTCTTTTTTTTTTTTTTTTTTTTATATAAAAACTTGAGCGCATTTGACTAGATCTCACCTGATGGAAAGTGACGATGTGGTCGAGGATGGTACACGCGAACTCAAGTAATGCCTATTCACTCTTGCCTTAAAGACTCCGAGATTGTATGAATCGGGAAAAATTGACGCCGGCAATGAGTTCCACTCCTTTGCTGTCCGCATAATGAAAGAAGAAGCAAAACGCTTCGTGCGGATAAACGGAATATCAACAACAAAAGGATGGAACCCCAGCCGGCGCCTAGTCGCCCGCATGTGGAACGGAGCAGGGGGTATGAGGTCGTGTAACTCCTGCGCACACTCTCCGAAATGAATCCGGTAAAACACCGATAGGCAGGCAACTTTGCGGCGATGCTCAAGATTTTGGAGCTTACTCGAGACTAACTCGACGTCGCCTATAAGTCTCCTTGCTCGGCGATCTATAGCATCCAGGGCTTCTAGCTGGTAGCGGGCTGATCCATCCCAAAGATGAGAACAGTACTCCACACAGGAGCGGACCTGAGCCTGGTATAAAGTAAGAAGCTGTCCAGGTGGGAAGTACCTTCTCACCTTAGAGAGGATGCCTAGCTTCATTGCAGCGACTTTTGCCCTAGATTCAATATATCGGCCGAAATTTAAATTTGATGTAATGTTAACACCAAGGAGCTCAAGGTGGTCGGATATTTTAATGGACTCACTTCGGAGAGTGGGAGTCAAGGTGAAGGGACTCCTTTTGGCGGAAAAAAGACAAGCCTGTGTTTTAGAGGCATTGAACCTTACGAGGTTGTTGTCACCCCATTCAGACACTGCCTGAAGTGAAAGGTTCATGCGCTCTACCATGGCCCCTCTCAGGGACTGCGTCTCGGCGCTGGTGGCCCGTGCACTGGATAAATATCTGTCCACAACTGTGCTGTCATCTGCATACCCAATTATACCGGGCTTCAGCAGGTCATTAATATGCAGCAGAAATAGAGTTGCGGAAAGAACCGAACCCTGAGGTACCCCGGCGTCGATAGCCATTAGGTCAGACGAGCAGCCATCGATGACCACTCGGATCGACCGTTCCCTCAGAAAATCAGATACCCAGTTGCACAGGCTTGCAGGGAGCCCATATGAAGGAAGCTTGCCTATAAGGCTAGCGTGCCAAACCCTGTCAAAAGCCTTCGAGATGTCGAGAGACACGGCTAGAGCTTCTCCATGTTTCTCAATGGCTTCGCCCCATACATGCGTAGCGTACACTAGAAGATCCCCAGTAGATCTGCCACGGCGAAATCCGTATTGACAATCACTGAGGATGTCATTATCTTCTAGGTACGCTAGGATGCGGGTGTTCAATACACGCTCCATAATCTTACAGATTATAGAGGTGATTGCAATGGGGCGGTAATTGGCAGGGTCAGCCCGGCTGCCTTTTTTGGGCACAGGTTGCACGTTGGCAAGCTTCCAAGACTTAGGTACTAATCCTGTTTTGAGCGAGAGGCGGTACAGGCGTGTCAGAACAGGAGACAACTCAGGAGCGCAGTTCTTCAGAATAACGGCTGGTATACCGTCAGGCCCACTGGCCTTATTCACGTCTAGATTGTTGATTGTTTTGAGTACCTCTTTTTGACGGATACAAATAGGTGACATTGTGGTACCGCAAGGAGGCAACTTGGGTGGCATTTTGTTTACAGTGTCTAGACGCGAATTCTCAGCAAACCGACAGGCAAATAAGTTTGCCTTATCAGTAGCTGTGTGAGCCAGTGTTCCATCCGGCTTCAGCAGAGGAGGCAGGGACGGGCGACAGAAATTCGCCTCGACCGATTTAGCCAAGGACCAAAACGCCTTACTCCCCGAGGGATAGGAGGCCAGTTTAGATCCGATTCGGCTTATATGGTCAAGGCGTGCTCTGCGCAGGGTCCTCTTGCAGGACTTGGCGGCTCTGTTAAAGGCTTTCTTCTTGTCTCGCGTATCCGGAGCTTTTCGACTTCGAGCATCAGCCCAAGCTTGGTAAGCCGAGTGTTTTAGTGCTTCAGCAACTGTGCACTCGGCATTGAACCATGGGCGAGCTTTACTCTCAAGAGGGATGTCAGAGAAAGGAATGAAATATTCCATCCCCTGACAAATCACCTCTGAGATTGCAGTCGCACAGCTCGACGGATCGCCAGAAGAAAAGCACGTTTGCCGCCAAGGATACGATGCAAAGAAATGACGCATCTCATCCCAGTCTGCTGACTTGTACCGCCAAACCCGTCTAGTGCCCTTGGGGCTGAGATCGGGTGGTGAACAGGACAGTACGGATTTCACCAGACAATGGTCAGAAGTTCCCAGGGGGGACGAAACTGACACACTGTATCGGTCCGGTTCTGTAGTCAGCAGAAGGTCCAGGCAATTTGCTGAGTGGTCATCAACGTCAGGTACACGCGTTGCTTGTTCTACCAGCTGGGACAGATTCAGCGACAAGGCGAGCTTGTACGCCTCTCTGCCAGCATGGTCAGTCCTCTGGTATGGGAACAGCCACTGCTGGTGATGGGCATTGAAATCCCCCAGAAAGACAAGTTGAGCAGACGGGTACCTGAGTTGAGCCTCGTCGGCGGCCACACTCAGGTGTTCGAACAGCCCGGTTGTCTCCTGATCACCGCTATGTGAACGGTACACACAGGCATAAACTATTTTGTCCACACCTGTGCCGACCAGTACCCACAGCGTTGAAAAGGCGGAGTCCTCAAGGTTACGGAGACGCTGGCAGCAGATATTGTCGCTGACAAAGACGCAGACACCAGCGCGGGCCTTGAAGTTGTGCTCCAGGGAATACCCCGGGTACTGCAAATAAGACACGTCAGCTGGTCGTCTGATTTGCGTCTCCGTAAGGAAGAGCAGCTGCGGCTTATCAGTCTCAAGGTGGTGGTGGACTGAAAAGAGATTTGAGTGCAAGCCTCTGATGTTCGTGAGGTGCACTTTAAGTGGGAGGAAGTGCCGCCGCTGTGGAACTCTATGCCTTTTAGTTTTCCTTTTCATTGTTTATTTTTTTTTTATGGAGTGAATAGGCAGGGAAGACGGAAGTTGTACGAGGCGCTGCGCAGAATCCTGTGGTGAACACAGAGACGCTGCACTGAAGGATAGGCTAGTCTGGAGACCGCGGGGACGCCCGAACCCCCCCGGAGATCGCCATCGGGTCCTCCCACCCAATCGCCAATTGGCACGATGGAGCAATTCCGGGATTATGCGTAAGGTGGCGGGGCAGCCTTTCGTAGGTGGCTGGCCTACTACTTGGGCCCCCTACTGCCTACGGTCGGCCAGCGGTGCACCGTGCTTCGGATCCCGCTGCCCTCCATGACTAGCCGCCAAGTGCAGCGACACTGTGACACCAAATCGGCATACTACATCAGCGCGACTGTACAGACCCGCCTTCCCAATTAGCTTCTCCAGGCAACACACCGGAACACGTCCGAGGACGCTTGGCAGCATGACTCTGCCTGGAGGGTGGTGACAAGCCACGGCCGGAGCCTACCACCTGAAGAAACGCCATTGCCTCGTCTGTTGTACAGCAGGGTGCACCGCGAGCAGGTGAGGTTGGCTTGGGTCGCTAAGATGTTAACGGACCCCTTACACCCTTTGAAGATTCTACGATAAATAATTTTAAGATTAATTGTATAGAGTTTTTATAAATTAACATCTTTAGCTACAGGAGCTTATACCTATATAAGAGCCTTCTGAGGACCTTAACTAAAAATGACGTTGACTTTGGCTTGCATCACCAAATTTAATAAGTATATTTTATCGTTTAAGATTCGTGATAGAAAATTTTTTTGTTATTCATCTTATGGGTTATCTCCGCAATTTCACAATTAATTCATATAGACCAATAAAATAACTTCACAATACTGTGGAAGAGGGTACAAATAATATTACATTTGTTTTCTTGTCATAGACATAGTATTTGGCTGCACGATGTAAAATTCGCTCGTGGAAACGATCCCGGATGACTTGCAGTGCATTTATATACAGCGGTTACATTCACGCATCCCATTACCGCAAACACTACAAATATTAAAAAAAAAGATATCAATCAGCTGACCTGTCGGAACTGCTCGCTTCTCTCATGCCTTCTGTGATGATGATCAGTAAGTTGGGTCTCCAGGAAATCAGCTTGTGTGCGGGAATGACGCAGAGCTGGTTGGGGCGCCGTAACAGCTCTTAGATGTGGTGTGGAGAACGGCCGTTGTGGACGTTCACCGGTACTGAAAATACATATAGGTTTTTATAACTAATTTACTCCATGCTTAGGTCGAAGCAGCGGGATTCGATTGGTAAATTATGTAGGCTAGGACTTATTGTAGACGGAGTGAAAGCGCGAGACGTTGGCAAGATGCAGTCGTGACTCCAGAGATAGAAATGTTTAGACAGACGGACTTTACAGATATAGCGAAAGTAAATATTTAATAATAATCTAGTAAGAGAATAATTTATCATCGCGGACTGTTTTAACTCGCCCATATTCATATCTATCCAATCTGGAAGCTTTTCACCAATTTAGGATCGAGAAATATGACGCGAAAATTGAAGTTAAAAGTATTATTAGGGGTAAATGATTTAACAATTACCCTCATAAACTAACTAACTAGCTGACCCGACAAACGTTGTTTTGCCACATTTACTTTATTATAAACTATACATGAAAAATTATTGCACTATAATTATTATATTCGATAGCTGACCCGACAGACATAACAATTATTATTGAATTCGAACCTTCCAATTGAATAGACTGTGAAATGTGCAATAAGAAATCTTTTATCAATTCGCACCCATGCCTCTATTTTAAACGTTATTGCAGCGCGCATTCTGTCAATCGCGCCAACTGTCAAACGACTGACAATAATGTCAAGCAGATTACATTAAAAAAGTTTACATCGTCAAAAGCGCTCATAAAATAGAGAAGTTTTCTAAAATTTTCTAATTTAACATGCAACTTTCATAATTTTTTCATTTATAAGAACCTTCTCCTGACAATAACAAACACAACAAAAAAAGAATTAGCGAAATCGGTCCAGCCGTCCACCCGTAATGTCGCGACCAAGGGAAATAGGGATTCATTTTTATATATATAGATATTAAATGTTTTATCAATCAAAAATTAGGGCTGAATTTCATACTTGCATAAGTATGGCATATTCATATCACATTATCATTAAAATTTAAATAAAGCTTTCATGGTTTTACAAAGTTCAAAACATTGGCGACGAAAATGAGTCTTATAATTGAACTAGCGACCCGCCCCGGCTTCGCACGTGTGCAATGTAAATACTAATACAAATAAACATTCCTCTTTAACCATTCTGTCTATTGATGAAAACCGGATCAAAATCCGTTGCTTAGTATAAAAGATTTAAACGACCAGACGACGGGAAACGATTTTGTTTTTACTTCGACTACGGCGAAGCCAAAGGAGGGTTATATACTATGTATTGACGAGTAATTATGTTGTTAATTGGATGAATAATAACAACCTATTGTTAAATCGGATAATATTAATTGATAAACTTACAGAAGACAATAAATACTAATTTAATTACAAACAGCTGGATTAAACCCAAATATTAAACAGTGTTAACGCATTCGATAGGCAAAGTCGTTAGGGAAGTACATGTCTGAGCTGATAATGATGATGATGATCTAACATAGAATCCTAACTTAATCGATTTCTTTTAAATTTGGCACACACGTAGCCTATGGCCTGGAGATACATGAATTACTTTATATAAATTTTAACACGAGTAAAACCGCGGGGCTAGTTATATATATTAAAATCTTAACATTTATATTTGCAGGGTTATCAAAATCAGCATAGCAATGTTTTATATAGGACTACATTACATTTAGAATTAGTTTTCGCACTGCTTTTGTTTTGCAAAGGCACGTAATGAACAAATCGGGATGAGACTGCTACCGGGAATTTTTCGTAGATGGCTATATTTGATATGATATCGTTAAACGCGGGTGGCAGCTAGTATTTTTATATGACACCAAAATCATACATGAAAGTAATCGCAAAATAACAAAAGCATAATCTATCGCAAAGCAATAAACGTAGCATATATAATTACTAATAACATTGTAAATAAAAACGTAGTATATCAGTTGTCTAGTTTCTGTAGTACAAGCTCTGCTTAGTTTGGGATCAGATGCCCTTGTGATAAGATTTTTTTCGGTTCGCATCTTTTGGCCTTTAAACCCTTACGTGGATAAGTAAATCGAGTGCAGATTGCAGTTTGATGAGAATATTACAGTATATTAATTTATAATTATCCTGATTTTCATTATGGACGGATAATAAGAATTATATGTAGCTAGCGCATCGTGATGTAATAAGCACAATATGTTTATGATAGCAACAAAATAACATTACAGCAGGTTAAAATGTACATGGTTACATTAATGATGTCAAAAGAACATAATCACTAGCAATACAAGGATATTTTGCATTAGTTCTATAAAAAGAAATGGCAGTTATAAAATTAGCAAAGCACACAATTGCATAAGCAATATATTAATGAATATCATGAACATTTAATTAACCACAAATTAACAAATAAATCGTTCAAATTATGTAATAAACGTGTCCAATAGTGATAGGCTATTTATTTGTCTTCGAGTTCCTTTGACGCATCGTCACCTCAAAACTACTGAACATATTGGGATGGGACTGTTACCATCCGACTCGGAATTTATTCAAAATTATTACAGGCTATATATGATATCGATAAACGCGAGGGACACCATGGGTGGGGCGTAAGATTATTCGTTTTCATCATTCTTGTGTCTATTGTCATAAATGAAACTTTTCAGGTAAAATAAAAACAATAATGATCATATAAAAGCATTCTTAGGTTATAAATCACTTAGCAAGTGGTTAACATATTCCTAAGGGATGTTACATATGTACAGGATAAAAAGTAGCCTTAGTTACTCCTTATACATCAGCTATCTTCCAGTGAAAGTCAAAATCGGTTCAGTCGTTTTGGAATCCATAGGAAACACGCATCGATTTATATATATACTCGTATATTAGCTTTTAGTTTTTTGTCAGATATATAAACAGCTACTCATTGTTTGCATAATAAAAACACATGACAATAAAATGTTTAGCAATGCAAATCGCAGAGGCAGGCAGGTGCATAAGCTTGTATAGATTTCATAGAACATACACTATTGTAGATAATTTCAGGGAGATGAACTCCATAGTAATATTATTCCATTCAATACAATGTATTAATAAATTATTTAATAACAAGCTGTCCCCGCGTTCCCGAGGGATGTAACATTTTCCCGGCATAAAAAGTATCCTATGTTACTTCAAATACCTCCAAGAATATGTGTACAAAGTTTCATGATGATCGGATATGAGTTTTCGCATGAAAGCGTAACAAACAAACTTACATTCACATTTATAATATTAAAAAATTATTGTATAATATTATAAGAACAATTAAAAATTACCTCGGTGAGAGAGGTCGGAGGGTACTGTCATTTTCGAACATTTCTATCTTTATGTCAAAAACAAAAAATATAACTTTAGACTTTTCAAGTTAACTCCGTTCGTATGTCACCTTTATTTCTAGTAATAATCCTTTCTGATATTTATAAAATGTCTTAATATTTTTTAAATAGATCCCGACAAGCAAGTCCATAACTGTTTGATAGCATTTGTAGTTGCTGATAAAATCAGCTGTAACATACAGACATAGATCGAAGTCTCAAGCAGAAAAGAGTTCCATGTTTTTATATTAACTTAAGATTCCCTTACCAGTTACATATCAAGCAAAAAATACGTTGAATTACCTAAAGAGGTTACTAAAGAACTTCCAAATGCTCTGTTTGTTCTTCTTGTCCATAGTGGAGTCGACGCGACTAGCTCGGACCATCTCTGTCCAACGCACTGCGTCTTGTAGCTCCATGAAGCGTTCCTGAAATCGAGATGTTACAGTTTAACTAAAATAGCCCCTAACAGCCTCATGTAGACGGCCCCTAATCGAGTGTACCTAACGTGGAGAAACATAGAGATGGCAAGATATCGTGAGAATTTCATTGACCGTGCTGTAAACAGCATAATGATAGAGGAGTAGCAATACCACAACCATATTTCACTGAACATACTTTTTGTTGCGTATTGTTGTATCCCTACGTAAAAACATATTTGTATTTGTATGTGCTAATGACAATCTCATTTTTTACTCAAAACAGGAAATAAATTATGGTTACTAGGAATTGTATTTACATTTCTTTTTGAACCCAAAGAGGTAGGCAGGTACTGAAAACACTACACAAATAGTTCACCGGTGATATTTCAATACCCAATGACATTGTTTGACTTGAGATATACCCAACGGATGACAAGATTATTACCTTAACTATAATTCTTTTAGGATAATAACATACGCATTTGTACTAACAAATATAACTTGAAATTGTATGGAATTTATCTTCTGATGAATAACTCCAACAGCTGCTCAAAGATGGGGGATATACTCCGAACCGGTGGTAGCTTCAGTTACTTTAAATTTGACCTTCATAAGTGTCCTCCACAGGTTTAAACTGAATAAATAGTTTAAAATTTAGAAATATTAGATTTTTGAGTGACCCTACCTTATACTGATTCCTCTCCATCAGCACCCGAGCCATCTCGACGCGTGTGAATCGCCTTCTCTGCGCCATAGGCACATCGGCTTCTTCTTCATTCTCGCCGCCTCCTGCATTGTTGCTCATCGTATCCTTGAAATAACATAATATTATCTTCCTTTTTATCTTTTGAAAATTTTTTTTTTCTGCCCTGAATAGTGATTTCGGATCCTAGAGGGATACCAAAAATTTTATCGGTGATTAAGAGAAGTTATTCTTTAACTTGATCGCAACGCTCCGTAGTGAATCTAAAATACCTACGGACCCACACACATTCAAACAATTACCAAATCCAACGTCCAAATCGGTCCAGGCGTTAAGGAGGAGTTGAGCCACATATTAGGAAAATTATAAATATAAAATAAGCATAATAAATTATTTAAATTTAATTAATATTAGGGAAAATTACTAATATATGGAAGTTACTAAGGATAGTCCATTCCTTTACAACATATAATTGTTATCATTTCCGGGAACCGAAATTAGTGTTGTTATATTTTACATAGGCAAATTTATGAAAAATAACCTGTATCAAATCTTCCATTGAGGTTATTGTTAAATTGGCAAACGATGGGTACTTAAAATTACATCAGTCAATTAAAATAATACTGCAGGCTTATCAATTCATTAATGATTTATAGTAAAATAGTATTGTCCTAATAATAGAATCAATTATATTGTTCTTAATATATAATTTACTATGCGACTTATACATTCTAGCATATTTCCATTCTTTATATCAATACGAATTTTATTGTATACCTATTGAGTTTTATTCTAATAAACTTACCTTCAAATGCCTGAGCTCCTCCTCCAACTGAGTGACACGCTCCCTCAATTTCTCCCTCGCCTTGCTAAGGTTCGATACCTCCTCCCTTAGGATCTCCTGCTCGCCAGTCAACTCATCAACTTTTACAATCAAGTCATCCTTCACGACATTCAATGCGTTCTTCGTCGCCAACAATTCATTGTTTTCTAAGATCAGGTTCTCCACCTCTTTACCCATTCCTGTTGATGGAGAAAGATATTAAATACATATACTCGTGCTCTTAATATACGAAATTAATGGAGATAAATGGTTTAGCGGCGTTTGTCTCGCTCAATCTTCACTAAGGCTAACATCAAGAGTCACAGAAATACTTAGGAGATTTTTTTACGATTGATTGCATATTATCAAGTCTAAATGTTGTCACAAATAGGTATTATACGAGAATAAAGGTAGATTTGGACATGACAAGTGAATTAATAATGGCCATAAAGTAGTGGTCTTCTCTGTAAAACAATCTAACCTCCTTCAATACATTTATAAGATAAACACCAAAAAAAAGTGTACTTAGAAATCCCCAGGGGGACAAACAAAAACGAAATAGATTCTAATAACGTCTAGACTACCAAGAAGGCGCAGAAAAATAACAACAACTATCCTCTGGAGAATTATAACTTGCTCAAGAGACAAAAAATGACTGAGAGGCAGGCAACACAAATGATAGGAGGATGATATTAAATGGACAACTGCATCTTACTGGAGGAGAGCGTCTTTAGATAGACTCCATTGGAAAGAGCCTGAGGAAGGCTTCTTTAAGTTATAGTCAGAATAAAGGCTCATTATTACTTTGTAAGTAGTTAGTTAATCGAGTCGATACGTTTACAATGAATGATACATAACCAGTTACTTAAATTCATAAGTCATTAGCATATCGAGTTGACTGATATGTTAGTATTTAATGGTATGCGGCTATTGAAAGTGGGACAAAATCTACACAAAATGCACTTATACACTACATCGCACACATTTAAAACAAAAATGTATTGGCGAAATGTGTGAAAGGTAATATTTGAATACTGAACATGTCTACGCAATCACTAAGTTATGATACTGTGGGAAATTTTCAAAATAATTATACTGCTCTTAATTTATTTGTTTCAATATATGATATAAAAAATATATTCGTCAAAATACTTACCGAAGTAGTTATCGTTAACTGCAATGCGTTGATGCAACATTTTGTTAGAACGCATGGAAATAGAACGGACACAATATTAGTGCGTTGATTAATTAATGCATATTCAGGTTAAAAATCAGATCGTATAAGTTAATAACCAATCACACACTACGCCGTTATGTTGAATTAAATAAACGATATAAATAATTAATTTTTGGTCAATAATCATTCTTAATTTCAATATGAAATAGAAGAGGTGCCAGTGATACACAAAATAAAAATGAAAAGCACAATGCTAGCTTATAAATAACATGCTGATTGCAGTGTTAATATATAAGAACTAAGCAAACAAAATCAAATCACTAAAACAAATCAACACATATATGCGTAGTATGTGAACAGCATAACAATTATTGAATAAAATAAATGTAATAAAATAGAAGATATAAGCGAAAAGACATATTATAATCGATAAGTTAAATATAGATTAAACAACCACTTCAGAGCTGAGAAGGGAATGATGTTAGTAAAAAAAGAGTGTTTATAAATAATAAAAGTTATATAGATGTACGGGATGGATACAAATGCTAACAATCGTTTATTATAAAAATGCTATATGCATATTAGTCATACATAAACATATAGCCAGGGCCAAGACCAGATGCTCATATAAACAAGAAATAAAATGAAAGTATAGGTAATGGTGTGGTCATCTATTCAGGCCCCGGTCAGGGGTCGAGCTATCCGCAATTGGAGTACGATCACATACCTCACTTTCTCTTCCGACTTACCAACAAGGGAGAATGAGAAGCACATATTCAATATCGATTCATGCGTATCAGAATAGCTCGACCCACATAACAAGCACACTGAAACACTCACCTGAGGACGCATATTCACCAGGATGCACCCAGCTTCCTGCGCAAGACAGAGGGCACGAACAATAAGTAAGCTGACATACAATATCATAGACATAATACTATTAATATTTTCAATAATTGTATATACTCGTATATTGAAATTTTAGTTTTAATTTTAACACGTACATTAACTGTTCTGCTGTATATCAATAAATAAATAATATATCAGTTATTATATAATTTATATAAGCATTTTAACGAAGCACACAACATTCAAGACATATTTAATATTAATCAAAAACATCAAACTTACATCTAAAATTCGACAAAGTAGATTAAGAAATCGATTATTTTTATAACAAATCACTTTCAATCGACATCCTTCTTATTTTCCTCTGATAGTTCAGAATACAAATTCTATATAGTTATTGAAAACATATATTAATAAAAATAGTGTGTGTGAATCTAATATGATTGTATGTGTGCTGGATAAACTCCGGAAAAACAGCACCTATTTGAAAAAATCATTCACCATTTGAAAGAATCATTATTCCTGAAGGACGTATGCTATGTTATAATCCCTGAAATCTAATAATTTAAGGGATAATTTAGGGTACCAATTGATACTGTAAACATTTTTGCGTTACTCTTTGAATAATATAAAAACTGTACCTGTTATATCAGCACCCTCCTCGCCTTCAACCATGCTCGCATCAGTATCATGGAACGCAAGTTCCTGGTACAAAGTGTTAGCGCTTCGTTTTTCACTCTTCGTCTGTGATTTGCCCATATTTGAGTTCGGGGGCGCGACGGGTGAGGTAGCCTGAAGATTTTCAATTATTACAATTGCATTATTTATTTTAGTGGTTGAATTAAAGAAAATCATTTCTTAGAACCTACTCCTTTCTGCTAAGGAATTCTTTCATACTCTTATAATCGGATATTAGGCACAGTTAAGGTTTGAATTCAATCAATCTTGTTCTTACCTGTTGGTATAATTAGAGTTTAAGTACCTATACGACTATATATTTAAGACACCAATTATTGGGTATAGATGTATATTGGGTGTAGTGTAGTGCTGTCGGTTTCCATTATACGCTTTGCTTTCAGATGGCCGTGTGTAAATAATGTCCAAGGATATTTATTTATCTTATTTATTAGGGACCGTATAATGACGATTTAAAGAGCCTTAGGAGGGGGTTGCTAGTTCATAAGGTGATCATTACTATGGTTGTTGTTTCTAGTATTTAGTCCTTGTAGCGTCTTGAATGGGTTAACCTTAAACTTGTGCTATAAAGGTGGTTGGGGGTCACGTAGCGTTCGATAAATGGTAGTTAGACGATGCTTCGACTAGTAATTATAGAATGAACTCTAGAGACATAGTTATAAAACACACAGCCCCGTGCTCCTCGGCTTAAGAACGGCTTGACTTCATAACTCAATAACGTTCAACATATTACATGGGATTTTTATTATCGTTAAAAAATACCGTCTTGAACCCAATGCAATGACTAACCAAAATCGTCTATGTATTTATATATAACTAGCCGTCCTCTGTAGGTTCACCTGCGTTTATCGATACCATATATATAGCCTATAACCATCTACGAAAAATTCCGCGTAAATGGTACCATTTCAGCTCTATCCCGATATGTTCAGTAGTTTTGAGATGATGGTGTGTCAATAGGACCCTATTTATCTTATATATACATATATAAATAGATAGACAGATAAAATCTACGTCTTATATCAATAATAGTTACAGTGTAGACGGTTTCTCGCTTGTGGCTTCCTTCATAAAGGTTTAGATTACATATTGTTCTGAACAAAGCAAGAAAGCAGTAGCAAGTGCTGTTTATATCTGCAATAACTTAAGTGGAACGTGGAAGATAGCTGTAATATATAGCTCGAGCTGGATGGCCCGTGATAGGGGTAGCGAAAAATAGCCTACAGCCAGAGTAATAGTTATAGATAGTTAGAGATATAATCATAGAATCATATACTGCTTCGTTCCGCTTTGTGTATAAATATAATCATTTGGTGTAAGGTCAAATTTCTAATGCTCTCAAAACAAAGAAGGATTCTCAATCAATATGATATCAATTAAAATACTGGCATATACAACAATGATGTCATATTTTAAATTTAGAAACGCCATTGTCAAACGTCACAATCACTACAATACTGCTGTGTAATTAATTCAGGCAATTACGAGTTAGGGAAATAAACTACAAGTGTTAGGGAATAATCCTTATGTGATGTGATAGTGAAATAAAATGAAATGTTCCTCCATTGATTTATTGCTACAAATAACTATCGTGTTCGCAATGTGCCGACAGACGAGCGCTATAAAATGTTATCAGTGCTCGACAACACAACACCACGGCTGTTTTCCGTATAATTTGAACAAAGGATACTTGAAGGAGTGCAAAAATGTCAGCAAGCATGATCTACTGCCAGTGTGCCGTTCACTGTCGCAGATCCATTACTTCACACCCGGCCAGGATGTAACCATCGTGAGAGAATGTGCCTACATCTACTCAGAGCCTTTACAGTGCGAACAATCCAAGTTCGGAAACGTACATTACTCGCTAGCTTGCGAATGTGATGAAGATGGATGCAACTCGGCCTTCAGTGAAAAAACGGATTTGAATATGTTGACTTCAGTTGTATTATTGTGGGTAATAGTTATTAAGCAGTGTAGGTATTAATTATATAAACTTGTATATTCATTAATTGTATGTAAATGTAATTAGTAAAGTTTTATGAATCTTTTTTTGTTTTTTATTACTCAAATGTGAGAGTAAAATATAGTTGAAGAATGGTCTGCAAAATGGCCATATAATAAATATAAACGTTTTAGTCAATTGCATCTCGGTATGGAAAAATGTCAAAAAGTTTAAAGATATTAAAAAAAAATACAATCTAAAGGAAACCAACGTTAATTTCAAAACTTTAGCCCTAAATATATCTTAAAAATAAGTAATTATCCATATACTAATATTCAAATAAATCAATACTCAAAATCGAATAACTTTATTTGTATTTTATAAAAAAAAATTATACCCATACAAAACACAATAAAGTTGTACAAAAAATATACATCAAAATAGAAAAACACATGTCTGACGCAGCCGCATGCGACGTCGTCACATGTAATTGTGATAATAGCATCTGAATATTTAATGTGCCTGCACCTGGCAAGTTGTTGCGTCATTGGGGATCGATAAGTGGTCAACGTATCTATTTCCTTGACTTTCCCCATCGATCTGATAAAAGAAAGTGCAAGGACAAGCTACACACCACACTTTCACAGGCAATTACCGAACATAAGTATAGGATATTATACCAGTGACCGGCGACTGGAATAAATGGCAGTTTATTGATTCTGAAGTACAACTACACTATTGTAAATTCATCGATTTTAACATCAAAGACATTGAAACAAATTGTAATATTTTATAGCAACATTAAAAATGCAATTTGTGAAGACTAAAGAGTATATCTTCATTCATTGAATTGAATTATGCAACCAAAATGTTTGTGTTTCATCTTGGATACGATTGCGTGAACTCAATATGCAATAGTATGTACGAAATATACTGAATCTCTTAGCACTTGAAATAAAATCATTCTTATTGAGAAGCGGCTATTATTAAAGTCACGCCTTATATGAGGCTAGCTGTTCCCCGTGTTTTACCACCACATTCCCGAGGGATTCAAGTTTTTCCGTGATAAAAAGTAACCTACATGTTAATCCAGCTTATAGCTATTTTCCACTAAATCCGTTTAGTACTTTTTGCGTGAGAGAGTAACATCCATACATCCACTCTCACAACCTTTCGAATTCATAATATTAGTAAGATACTACAGCCTGAATCAGGCAATATCTATTACCAAATATAAATTAGTTTCAAACGAACCTGGCTTTGTTGGGTGATTGCATCGGTTTGGTGGGAGCGTTCCATGGTCCTGACGGCTGCCAGCTCTGAACCGATGGGCGGTGACGGCGGTGATGACGATAAGCTCACTGGACTACCAGGCATGCTTTCTGAATGTTCTACTACATTCACCGAGCTCTCGAGCGATGCGAATCCGAACGATATTGGGCCTGTATGAGGAGATATATTACTAGATAAAAGTGAAACTAAAATGTTTTAGAAATAGATAAGTTCGACAGTGGAAATTCGATATGCTAGCCTAGTTATCATCCAGGTTGTTGCAACGTTTTCCTATTCTTGGCCATCACTTTGTTTGGGAGTCACCGACATATAGTTTTAATTGGAATACAGACTAATGTTAATATAATTGACATACCACTTGATCTGCCCATCGGATTGAGGCCAAGACGGCCGCGCACTTCACTCCTTTCGCTCGCGGTGCTGAGTAGCAGCTTGGTGCGTTCCATGTAATCCATATGCGTCTTAAACAGCTCTGTGTACCTCTCATGGAGCTTGGCATATTCCTGATAAACATTACATACAATCAACATTGGAAGCTAAGAAATATACAATTCCAATAAGAAACCTTATAAAATAAGCATTTCCAAGAATATTCGTGCTGTGTGATCTATTTTTACAACTCTTATCAATATAGTGAACCTATTGATTACTTTAATTTGTAAATTACACCATACAAGTACTTTACATTACAATATTACATAGAGTGTAGTACTATGGATATATGTTATTGGATTAGAACCATTGGATTAAGCAAGTCAGCATTATTGCATCTTTCTTCACTTCAGTTGCTATAACCTACTTTTACACATAAAATATTTCATGATTATAAACAAAGTAAGTTCATAATATTATAAATAAAAATGAAGAACTGATAACCGATGGGGAAGGAAGGTTCTCAAATAGCGACCACATACAGGAAAACGCTGAGTGGGACGACCTTTCACCAGGTGGACCACAGACGGCTCAAGACCATTCAGTAGTGGACATCCCTGCACTGATGATTATGATGACGATGATGAAGATCAGAAATGTTTATATTTGTCTCCCAATATTGCACACAACAATTCCATATAGTTAATACCTATCAAATAATTACATGCATATACTCAAAACAGTAAGGATGTTACCAACCTTTTTAAGCTCATTTTCCCGCTCTTCAAGCCTGCTGGCATGGTCCAAAGAGTTCTTGTGTTTCAATTCTAGCATCCGTACAATACTATCCACAGCTTCTAACCGACCTGTCAAGTCTTTTCTGTCACCTTCATAGTGATCCTCAGCTTCTAGCAACTGTTAATAAAATAAAATGTTTGCAGTTTCATGGACAAGTCTGCTTCCTACAATGCTCCCAACTCATAATCTCATCAGAAACCACAAACACACAAAGTGGTAGTTTATTTATGATAATAAACGAATATACTGAGACATTCTACACACCTTCTGACCCTAAACAGCACTAAGCAGTAGTATGTTTTGCTTTGTCATATCTTAAGGGGCCAAATGATCAAAAAAAAACATATTTTAAGTTTCTCCTTACTTCAACTCACTTTACATCATGTAATTCAGCTGAGCAAATGCACTCAGAGACACATGTAGATCAAGCATGAGCTTGCCTTCATAATTATTGTAATATTGTAATCATAGTGTGAAAATATGCATCTTTACTAGTCTAAATTTATATATGCAGTAACCAGTAAAATGAGGCTTAATATGCAAATGCATATATACCATCTCTTGTTTTGTGAGAGCTGACTCCTTCCAGTAAAATACACAAGATAAAGTTATGGATGTTGCTAGGTGTTTTAAAAATATAATTCTTTAATTTGACAATCTTTTAATCTGATGTAATCCATCTTATTCCAAGGTTTAATTTGTTATAAAAATTGAAATTAATTTATGGAAATAGGTAAGTTCAATATGCATTTGGTGCATACTAAGATTATTACAACAATTTTGATAGATTTATATATACAGTGGATATTTGCCTGATACCAAACATATCTGGGATTTATTCCTTCACTTCATGGCCTAAGGTGTAAAGTGCATATGGTTATTGACATATTATATATCTTTATTTGCCTCTTACAACCTTAAAGATGAGCTAAAGTGGTAATATTTATTCCCTTTACTATCCATACCATGAATGGAAACATATTTTATAGGATATCTATGTACTTAGTTATTTAGTACATTTGCAGCAAATTTATCATTAGTAAACAAGAGCATTGTTCAATACAGTATTATTATCTGATATGTTTATTCTTGAGAAATGAATAATAGTGTATCTCCATTATAAATAATAACATAAATCACAACAGGTCACCAGTACACACATACTTGAGTATAAGTGAATGTATTGGTGTTAGTTATATACCCTGACTCCCACCCTACAGGCTGTGGGATTAATACCTACCAAAGACAAACATTTGTGTGCTTGAACATGTTTGCTTTGTGCCAGGTAGTAAATATGTATTTAGAAGAAAAATAGTAGTATATATCAGTTATCTGGTTTCCATGGTACAGGCTCTGCTCTCTCAGTGTATAAATAATGTCCCAGGATATTCTCTTTCCTTCGCTTTTTTGGATCAAATGGGACATTTATTTATTTCTTTAATACACTGGTATTTTAATTAAGAGTTTTTATAGTTAAAAAGTTGATAAGGTTAATTGCCTAATAAGAATCTTACTAAACAGATTATAATATAGCCAATAAACATAAAAAAATACACATATTGATGAGTTACACAAACCTTGTTACCATTATTTGAGGGCTAAAACCTCATTACACACAAATTATGCAAAACATGTATACCTGTGTTGTACTTACCTTGAGGTTGAAACGACAGAATGGATGGCACATTCCACGTCAAAAAAAGCTAAACCTACCTATTTTTAATTAATATGAAAACTTAAAGAACAATTATTATTACTGGTAGAACGTGTATGTTATATGAAGTTTATTAATTTACTGAATACATTTACTAAATAGCCTTGTGATGCAAAACAAAGGAAATCTGAACCAAGGTCTGTTTCCTTGCAATTACTTTTGTTTGATTGCATACCTTCTGTTCTGAGTGCTTCCTTGCCGCCTTCTCGCGCTCGTACTGCGTGACAAGCTGCTCGTTGTCTTCTCTGAGCAGCTCCAGCTCCACTTCGTGCTCCTGGTTAGTCTGGTATGCAGAGTCCAGGCATTCCAGTACGTTCACCAGCAACGGCATCAGCGTCTTTACCACGTCCTCGTCATACCGTGCTATCATACGTTCGAACTCCTGGTAGATACTACCCGCCAAAGTCTGAACCTTCTCAGACATCACGACGTGCGAGTCTTCGTGAGTACCGTAAATGGTCTCCGTCGTAACATATCCGCTACTCGAACTATCGTCGAAATTCATGATTGCACACGTTTATCACTCTTCAGGGTACAAGGAAATTACGTCTATCCTTTGCAAGGACGTTTAGTGAATTTTACGCGAAAACATGATTTTATTAATTTTGTGTGTAATACTGCTCGATGACGCGATCGATTTAAGTGTCTTCAAAAAAATATTCTCTTATAAGCTTTGGGCATTTCTAATTATAGAATAATAGCACACGGATGATTGTGTAAATATTACAGAGAAAGATAGAAAGAATAAACTACGAAACTGCGTTCACACCATTTGTTTGATTGATTGACGTATTATTTTTGCTACCATCGAAAAAAAATTGGTTAGTTGGTACACTGTTTCCGGATATTCCGGATATCAAGCGTCGAAGAATTTCCCAACACTAAACACTAGTCAAGTCGTGAGCAACGAGTAGAAATAAAATTTAATACTGGTAAGTTTATTTAAGGCCTGGTTGTAGTAACTGAATTTGTCACGTTTTAAGCAGGTGACAACACACACTGTTTTCAACGTTTTAGGACAATCCTTTTTGGATAAAAAATCAGATTGATCTTTAAAAAATAAAATGTGAGCATGGGGCATTTTAATATAAAGTGGATATTAATAATAATCTCTTAATACCAACTATGAAAAAAATCGCAAATCTAATAATATTAATAAGAATGCTTTAATTGGTGCTTTTAAATATATTTGATTCTCTTTTTTATGCTACATAAGCATCAGTAGTTTGCTTATTTTTTTTCAGACGTACTTAATTGAGATAGCGAAAATCTATAAACTTCCAAAAATAAAAAAAATGAGGCAACTATGAACGGATAGGCCTAGTGTGTGGCAACAATGAGAAAATAATCGTTACGTACGATTGCTGTAGATTCCTTTTCCTTTCTTTCGTTGTGGCAACTGTGATGAGGTCGTCAAACAAAATCACACGTCATTTTTTCTAAGTGCCCCAAATACATGAAAATTGTTGAATTTCAAATTAAAATGCCAATTCATTAATTTTCCAATCGAGGTAGAAATAAAATTTAATAACCTACATCAATTCATTTGAGTCGGTAACGAGTAGTGCAAATCACACAAATAGCGTTTCGGTAGAAAATCGATTTTTCTTTCTGGAGGGGCGCTTCTACATTTTCTTCAAAAATGTTAAGATCAAGTAGAAGAGGCGAAAAATTAAGTAAAAAGTCTTTGTTTCTTGCCTACTTTTGGTGGCTGTTCGGAGGGATAATAGGCTTGCACCAGTTTTATTTGCGGCGCGACAGACATGCATTTGTGCTTTGGTCGACATTTGGTGGCTTCTTTATCGGCTGGCTGGGGGAAGTGGTCCGCATTCCTCGCTACGTGAAGGACGCTAATGAAGACCCAAAATACATGGAAGGGCTGGTGAAAAAAATTCTGAATAACAAAACTGTGAGTCCCTTTTATTTTGATAATGAGGTCAATTTCACTCTTCTCTATCCTATAATTGTACACAGTACACAATCACGAAGTATAAAGTAGTACAATGTGTTCCTGACAAACACATCTATAGAGTGTTACTCAAGTTCAAAGTTATGGATTTTACCAATGTATTGTTGATTGTAAAATTAGGTAACAATTTTAATCTCCTTTGACTTTCGCAAATACTGCATGTATAAGCATTATTTAGTGTAAAAATAACTAGTATAATTAACATGTTGGTGAATATCCTCGATGTATAAAGTAATATGACACTAACACCCATATTCTAAGAGATTTCCTCAGACGTCACTCGACTCCAACTGGACTGAGGATACCTTAAGCATTTTCTCGAGGAATTCTCAAAATTGGTATTCTAAGTCAAAACTTGAACAAAACTCGAGCAATCCTGACTGATGTCGAATTCAAGTGTAGTCAAGGTAACATGTCATTAGTAAAGTCATTCTATTATAGATAAAATATTAATCAAATGAAAGAATGAGCTTCAGGAACTGTTTGTAACTATGAATACTTAATATCTAGGAGTGATGTTGAATGGAATCGAGGAATTTTCGAGGAAACGTCTTAGAATATGGATGTAAACATGCCCTGGACACATGTCAGTGCGCTAGTACCATACAGCAAGTGTTGTTGAAGTAATTAGTTCAAATTGAACTGTTTGGGCTTGAATTTTTTTTTGGAAATATTTTGCTTAACTCACAAAGAAACAAAAATGTATTTAGATTTTATATAATTAGAATCTTTGTTATTTTGTAAATTGTTTACCATCAAATTTCACTTTATAAAAAACTAATGAAAAAGATGCTCATGATCTAATTAATGAAATTTAAAAAATAAAATATTTGTTAAAGTCATATTCTGTTGTTCCATTGTTGGAAAACAATAATCCTGTATCACAATTATTACTCGCAACAAAGCAAAACTAAAATTTTATTTAAAGTTTAATTCACAATACACAGTGTTCTTCTAAGTCCTAAGTGAAGACAATTAAAATAAAATATGTCTGTTATCTTCCTAGCCTCCATTTTCCATGAATCGGTTCACTGCAATGCTGATGGTGGGGTACGTCTGGGGGCAGGTGATGATGCTGGCTATCCCTAATGATGAGATCTGGGGCATCAACTTTAGATTTCTCAATCTGCTGATACCTCTGGTTGTTGCACTTGGTAAGTTTTCTTTACATTATTTACATAGCTACCTATTTATTACATTAGGAAATACAAAATGCAACATGAATATGAGGTGTAAAAATGAACCAATTCAGGATGATGATCATTTTGTAGTAGTAGAGATCATAATGTAGAGTTTGTCTGGAGAGGTACTATTATCATTCCCACTTCCACTGTGAAGCAGTAGTGCGCCTGTATTAGGTTATATTGGGTTACATTGGAAGGTGATATTTGAACCTTCGTACATAAGGCTACACAAATCTTTGATGACGATTTTAAGTTTCCAAGCGACTGCCGCCATACAAATCCATTGAGGTTCGTACACGACTCACGTCGCTGATATTCGTCATGTATTATACAACATTAGTATCCAAGATTTGCGTAGCCTTGTGCACTTAACAACTTCACGTCTCAGGGTCGATAACACATCAGCAAGTGCCATAGCTGCCGATGGCTACTTGTCATTAGGTTTCCTTTTGAGATATGGAACCTTAAGCATATAATCTTGGTTTATAGGTGGCGGTGACTTACCTATAAGGTGGACCGTCTGCTTGTTTGTCGGCCCATTTGGTATTAATCAAATAAAAAATCAACTGCCATGTATTTATGATACTTTATATTAAAAAGCTATCAATTGAATCCATAGGTGTGTGGACTGTTGGCAATATTGGTCGCGAACAAGGCGCTCTGAAGTGGCCTCTAGCGGCTGCGTATGCTGTGTATCCCCTTCGCTACTACATCTACGATGAGGCAGTATGGTTCACCATATTGTTGCTTGCTTCTGCTCTGGCGTTCGATGGCTTCTCGAAGGAATGGCGACGACACTCTAAGAGACCTCATATGGCGAAGTACGTAGTTTAGTACTATGTTTTTTTACGTTTTCAGTGTATTTTTAATATGACCCCAATTTATGATAACACTTATTTATATTTATATGAATGAATAAATCTACTTCTGTTTTGCGTCAGTCATCATAACTATGATACCTTGGAGATAGAGGTAGGTCAAAGGTTTCGAAATAGTTGGTACCTACATCTTGCACAACCCCATTGCTTGCGGCAGAATTGAAACCCTTTCTACAGAGATATTTTCAAAAATACACAACTTCTAACAATCTATGCTAATACGACCTTAAAGCAGTTTGCGATAAACGAGAGGTGCGCTAATTCATTGAGATAGTGTCATATCCCTTGCGGATACGAGCACTTGTATATAGAAAAATGAAAAAAATATATCCATACCTAATTGTTATCCGATCTCAATGTGTTTTAAAACGAATAAATGCTTTTTTATGAAATCAATGTAAAAACAGACGTGTATAAGCCGAAATCTTTATGTTAATAAGCATTTACATCAGATACGTACGTGTCATAGGAAGAATTTACAATCACGTACGAACTGCTACATTCTCTGCCGCACGACTAGAGGTTGCACTAAATTGATGACGATAGCAATATGATTTTAAATACAAGGAGCAGGGCAATCCTTTTAAAACAGCTGATATTTATTGATTATTTCTCTTTTCAACAGACGTGTAGCTATCCTGGTAGTGTGTGCTTGCCTGTACATGTCTCTCTGGTGTAGCTACTTGTACTTCAATGGCACTATCACCGACAGCGAAGGCGACCAGGTTCCCGTCTACGAGGCAGTGCATCACTTCTTCACAAGTCCTTGGTAAGGTTTTATATTAAACATTTGCCTAAAGCCAAAGCTTCACAACCACGAGTCTGGTATGCAGTTTAGACCTCAAGGTTGACCAATAACAGAATGTGTATGACTAATTGTGAAAAAACATTCAGAAATGGTTGCATACTTTGGTAATAACATATATCTTTCAGAAGCTAATTACAAAATATCAACAGGCCTACTTACATTATGCCATGTTTATCATTACAATGTATTTTTTCAGGTGGCTGGACGTAAAGCAATCCCTGATCGACACCTACCAATTTGCGCAGCACCACGGCTGGTACGAGGTATGGAAGCAAATCGTTGACCTATCTGATCCCCATGGCGAACAAAACGCGTATAAGGTATTAGGAGTTAGCATCGACGCTAGCCAGCAGGAGATCACTACGGCCTGGAGACGCCTTTCTCGCGAACATCACCCAGACAAAGTCAAGGACGAACAACAACGCAAGGCTGCCCAAGAACGCTTCATGGAAATCCAACAATCATACGAGATACTTTCTAACAGCAAACATAGGAGGAACAGGCGTAATAAGAAAGATAATTCAGAGCCAAGTGACATTGAACGTAACTAGATGTAATGAGCCAAAAGTATGTGTCAAGGCCAATTCTTAAATTTTATTGTATCGTTAAATGTTATAATATTTTGTAGTGTTTTACGCCGTTAATCGGTATATTAGGACAATAAATCAAGGTTAACCACACAATTTAATAAACAAAAAAAAAACAGTTGATTCTGCTTAATATGATACGCATAGTAGTTCGATGAAAACAAAAACTTATCGGTTAATGTAGTAAACGTAATTTGAATAATGCTGACACATACCTATTAAATCTGTCTATTTTATAGGTAGTAAAATTATTTATTAATGTACTCCACTAAATCGTTTTTAAGGTTGTAGAGACCATTATTTATCATTCCATTTATATTATTATTTTTAATGTTTAGATATCTCTGTCATTAATAAGATATTTTTTCTAACATTTATGACGTCGTAGGTTAGATTGTTTGCATTTATTTTGCCAAATGTACTTAATTTATTTAGACTGTGTTTTATATGAAGTTTTTTTTTACCATTTATACTTAATTTTATTCATTATATATCTAATAAATTGTAATTTTATAAATTAATATATATTTAATATAAAAACAGTTCTCATGTAAAGACTTCTAATTATACATGACTACTGATATTTCGATAAATATAGATATATTATATAATTATAAGATATGTCAGTCAAAAAAATTGCACAAATATTTATATATACATTTAGGAACAATTTTTCCACCGGTCTGGGTAGCCAGTAATGTATTTATCTTATTAGTTCGATATTATGACTGAGCTGTTTTTTTTATTCCGTCCTTTTACTTGTAGGTACTTTAAGTTTTAAAATATATTGTATTCGTTTATTACTATGTTTACGTTTAATTGTTATCTAATATATTTTCATGTGTTTGCTACAGACACTCGTGTTCTTGAGTCGTGCATGCTTATATTTCACGCAATGAGCAAAATTAGAGCCTCATAATTTTAAGATGATATCTAGTCCCGACAGTTTCAGACTCAGGGACAACCTACATGACTGCAATGGCCAATGTAAAGGCACATAGTTTCCTACAATCTGCACTGGGCTTGTTTAGTCGCTTGTGGCCACATAATTTGGTGGAGATCTTTTATTTATATCTACATTAATATGAAAATCTTTTACTATGAATCACATCTGAAGTCATGAAACATTTTGGTAGTTTAAAAAGAACAAGATGCCCAGTTTTAGACCATTTGATACCATTGGAGTCGTATGAGACGGGTCTCTAAAGCCCAACAGACAGATAGTTCGATGATTTTGTACAAAAATCTGCATACCATTGGCTCCCAGAACTGGAAGAATTGACATGAGAGTAAAGACTTTTACATTGTAGTGGATGGCTGTAGGCCGACTCCTAATATTCTATTACTTTGAATTTTCTAATGCTCATGTGTTGTAGTTATTTCAGATAATCAAACTATCAAATATAATTTCTAAATGGAGGTTGTCTTACGGCCAAAATTAATACGATCCCGATCTAAAATCGCAAGATTGAAGTAGAATTTTGACATTACGTGTATTAAAATTACTGTCAAAAGGTTCATCAATCCATGGATTTTCGATCGGGATTGCATATTAATTTTCGCCGTTAGACATAATATGTCAGAGATATTTGTGCTATTCTACTTTACCAGTGATGAACCACTACATATGATTTATCATATGTAATGGTTTTACACTTAGGTATTTAAAATTAACATCTTTTTAACTATACACGGAATTATCGGGTCCATTTCTGGTGATAATGTGAACTAGAATACTTATTAAATTTATTTACTTCATTGCTTAGTCTTAAATTCGAGGAAAAATTTGTTACTATGGCGTTTAAAGCGCTCTTGTAGAAATGAAAGAATGTAGGCACGTGCGATTACTATCCGAATTATATGATTATAGTCGTATATATATTTATAGGAATAATTAAGTAGCCTTTAGTCGTAAGTGATTTCCTTGTAAAACAAAATTCAAAATTATTCTGATACATATCTTTCTGATATATGATAAAATTCTATCTTTCTCAAAATGAATCTTCTACTTGTGCAATTTTTAGAAATTTATTTAATATCTTTAATGTGTAGAGGAAAGTATTTATAATCAATATTGAATTCAAATATTTATGGAAAGTATTATAATAAAGATTAATGTGAGATACTTGTTGTTTTTATTTAACTGCCTGCTCTCGGAATTTCCCCTGACTTTTTTGAGCATCCTATGCAGGCGTCGAACAAAGGGCTTCTTGTGCCCTGAGCACGAACATCTATTGTAAGCATATCGTCATCTTATCTAGTGGGCCAAAAAGTAATGCAATAGAAAATTAAACATCGCGTAAATTTTCCATACAAACTCACATTTTTGGTGCACTCGATACGAAGACGCTGCGCTTATGACTTGTCGCGCTGCAAAGATCGATGGAAACTAAAAGACAACCTTTGGCATATCTTCTTGTTCAGAGTCTGACGACAAATGTAGGTATTTGATGAGTGAGTTGTGCCTGGAACGTGAAAAGAAAACCGTGGTCAACAGAAAGGCTGAGTTTAGCTCCTTGGTACTAACAAGCTGTAAATTGGTATGGTGATAAATAGGTACGACCAAGTTGTGAAATAAATCGAGTGTCCTATACGCGTTAAACGGGGATATTTTTTTCATTATGTGGGGTTCCATTAGATAGGTTTCCCAAAACCGTGAAAAGTCCAGTACATTTTTCGATTTAGGTTCCGTTTCCGAAATGTTAAGGCTTTAGTAATTTTTAGCTTCATCTGTACGTACTGTATTTTTTTAACCGCATTAGTTAGACAATTGAACTTTTCACAGTATTTATTACAATGGCCGCTATAACAAGAAATAATAAATATTAAAAAGGTTCTGATTCAAGAAATATGTTCTTTCAGCATTATTTTTAAGTGCCTGGACGCCCGAGATTTGCTCGGTATTTTATTTTTGTAAATTATGTAAAGTTGATTATTGGCTTAGTGTTTCTTAACAACGCCATCTACTGGAGTAGCTTTAATGTTGTTGTGTCGTTAAAACAGTTAATGTCAGCAAGTAATTTTTTCAGGTTATGTTTATGTCAATTATCGATAAAGTTGGTCATTGAAAAAACGGATAAAACATTTACTGAAAATGAATCCTAGCTAGATCGATTTATCGCCACCAAAACCCCTGCATACTAAATTTCATGAAAATCGTTGGAGCCGTTTCCGAGATTTGAATTACAAGAATTGCTCGTTTAAAGGTATTAGATAGATATTGTACCGAACTAATCTACTCACACATTTTACCTCTATTCTGGTAATGAAGCAGTCTTCACTAGTTTTATTCATATAAATCGACAAATTTGTATTTCTACGGGCCATGATCGTTAAATACCCTGACTGCCAGGTCACAGGTTGTGGGTTTGTTTTTCACCCAGGACGAACATTTGTGCGCATAAACATATATGTTCTGTGTCTGAAAGTAAATAGCTTTATGAGTATGAATTTAGAAAAAGAAAAGTAGTAGAAATAAATAGTGTATCAGTTATCTGGTTTCCACAGTACAAGCTGTGCTTAGTTTGAAATCAGATGGCCGTGTGTGAAGAATGACCCAGGATATTGATTATTTATTTGGAACTTACTAGTGGTCGCCTAGCGATCGAAAATCGACCGTAATTCTATATAATTGGTTGGGGAAAAAGATTCTTAGCATTTTTTAAGAAAATTTAAAACATTTTTTAATATACTTTATTTACATTTAACTAAAGTATGTAGGTACCATTTTGTTCGATAACTTTTTGCCATCTTGTAGGTAGGGACATAATCCCATTGCTATAGAAATTTTGGGACTTCTTCAAAATACCACGACAAGTGGTTTTGGCAGTCCTCGTGATGTTAACTAACTGACATTGCCTAAAGAATTCTGAAGGGACCGAAACAGGTGGAAATCTGAAGGTGCAAGGTCAGGACTATACGGCGGATGCATTAATACCTCCCAGCCAAACTCTTAATTTTTCGTGTGTCTCTGAGTGGCTAAAGATGTGTGAGGTCTAGCGTATCATGATGAAAAACCACACCTCTTCTGTTGATTAATTCCTTTTCTCTCAACTTCTTCAGCAGTAGAGTTCAGAATCGATGGTCCTGCCTGGTGGTAACAGTTTATAATGAATAATGCCCTTCCAATCCCACCACACATACAGCATCACCTTGTTGCGAGTTAACCCGGGTTTCGCCACAGTCTGTGAAGCCTGACCAGCCTTTGACCACGACTTCACGCACGTTCTTGTCGTACGTGATCCACTTTTCATCACCAGTTATCAGCTTCTTCAAAAATGGTTCGGTTTCATTACGTCGTAATAAAGAATCACAAATGAGTACACTGTTCATTAGGTTTCTTTCAGTGAGCTCGTGAGGTACCCAAATATCTAGCTTTTTTGTGTAACCAGTTTTTTTCATATGCGCCAAAACTGTTTTATGGTCAATTCCCAGTTCTTCAGGTACGTCGTAACTACTGATATGCCGATCTTATTCCACTTTTTCAAAAATGCCTTCCATTTTATCCGTAATAGGGCGACCAGAGCGACGTGCATCTTTGACAACAAAATTTCCGGATTGAAAACGCTTAAACCAAATTTGTGCTACTCTCACAGACACTGCACTAGGTCCATAAACATCGCAATTTTTTTTCGCGGCTTGCGTTGCATTTTTAACATATTTGTAGTAAAATTTTAAAATTTATCGAATTTCTTCATTAGAATTAGAAAGATGAGTGATCTTGGCGGTACGAAAAAGAATTGAAAATCACACATTTTCCTAATATGAATTTGGAACTATGTTCTTTAAAATTTAAACTTTCAATGATAACAAAAACCAGCCAGATACAAATAGTATAGCCAAAGAGATTTTATTACAAGTTCATACATACTTAAATGCGAAAAGACTTTTTCTCCAACCTAATGTATATCTATATATAGTTATCGGGAGAATGGTTTAGTCACCGTCCAAGATCTGGTAGATATTGCAGCAGTGGCTCCCTGAGGTTCGAGGATTGACTGTGAGCGATTCTACCATTAGAAGAAAATTGGGGGGACGTGGCCTGAATCCTCATAAACCAGCTAATAACTCAAATTTACGGAAGACCACCGAAAAGCGCGTCTTAACTTTGCACGTGAGGGAGCATTTCAATTGGTCATACCTCCAATGGAGCACAGTTCTATTTTCTAACGAGAAAAAGATCACGCTGTATGGTAACGGCGGAAGAAAAATGGTGAATTAAATAAAGAGGGAGCGTTTTGCACAGTGCTGCAGTGAAAAAAGAGTCCGTTACGATTTATCTGGATCTTGCTTACCGTTATTAAATGGATCACGTTACATCGAAGAGTGTCAAGCCTTGTGGTACCCTGCACAAATGTTATGGCGGAGAGTGCATTTTTGTGTAGGACATTGCCAGGGCTTATACCGCAGGTATTGTACACCTTAGCGATGGTATTACGGTTATGGGTAACAGGAAGCCCGGATATGAATCCCATAAAACACCTAAGGGGATGAGTTGAAGAGACGAGTCAGAGCGAAAGAGATGCCTGCTCCGGAGATGCTTGTAGCTTAAAACAGCTATAATATAAGAAGAGTGTTTATATTTCTAACATTTTACAGATTATTAAACACGATAAAACAACGTAAAAACACGATAGCTAATGAAATTTAATGATAATTTGATACATTTAATATTCTTTAAACGATACTTTATAATATCTGCAATTAACTGGTATTTTTTCTATGTATATGTATAAAAAAAACATTAAACGCATTGAAAACCAAAAATCAGAGGTGCTTCGATTTTATTTGAAAATCGTTCTGCACTTTGATGCTGTTTATGTATCAGTCAGTGTATTTTATAACAAAGTATAGGGGAAAACTGCTAACGGCTAAGTAGGCTTTACAAATTAACGAGTAATAGTCCAACTTATCAAAGTACGGAACTCTACAATGCTCGTGGCCCGACAAGTGCTTGGCGTGTCTTTTTAAGCATATGACATATTAAGCGTAAGACTGCGCGCTTAGACGATTATGTATTTGGTATTACGAATGCATACTATAAATTACACTGAAATAAAATATTCTACGTCAAAGAAATAATGAGGTTTTATTCGAATGTAGCTGAATAAAAAAAAAGCTAATTTCAGAATTGGAATTTCGTGACTGGATGGGGTCCTATCGGAATTTTTTTTAGTTCTTTAAATATGGAGCCTACCAACTGAAGTGATTATAGGCATGCAATATCTTTCAAAGAGATATGTTGATCACAGACTTAATTTCTGAGATTTCTGACAATTGTCACTAATTTATCAAGATTATAATCCATCCAAGCCATATTATAAGAATATAATGCAATTATAAACCAGTTGAACTTGAATATAAAATTGAAGACAATATATTCGAAGAGTTCGGCTGACCCTGAATGGGATCCACATTCTATAAGGTCTGACCGCTATAGACAAAGAGCCGTTATTCAAACTACTTTCGACCGTTTCGTGGTTAGCTATGGAAGAGGTCTTGTTTTGAGGTTTAGCTACGGAGGCCCGTATAACGACGATGACAGAACTTATAGCATATAATTAATGATTTTCTTGTGTTATTTTATAATTCCAGTCCGATAGGCTAAATCTGAAACTGCATGTGCAAGTGTGTGCGTCCAGATTCACCGATCACTATTTGGGAGATAAATATCTGAAAAGTTGGATTTAGGGTAAACAATCAAATAAGTAGGTACCTATAGTTATTTATATTATTACGAATCAAATGAAATTATTGATTATATGGCTGGATAAAAACTACCAAATAATCAACAGTCTCGGTGTTATATCATTTTTAATTAGGGATTGCGATAATAACGATATTTTATTGATTAATTGAATCTACTGCCTTGCTATATCGGTATTATAATAATAATAAGCTTTATTTAATTCCATTTAGGCCTACATTACAATACATGCTGATTAATAAATAGGATAAGTAAAATTCTAAATAAATAATTACAATTGCAGTATGTATGATTAGATTAATTAATTCTATTAGTTTTATTTTTGACGTGGCTTATATGGACCACCTTCGGGTAAAAGCCTCCTCGAAGGACTTCCATCGTTCTTTGTGTGTAGCCAAGCGTAACCAATTTTCTTCTGCTACTTTTGCCAGTTCATCTGTCCATCTAGCGCACGGGCGGCCTCTAACCCTACGACCCAAAGGGCTTTGCCATTTCACAACTCTAATGGTCCACGTGTCGTCGTTGTAACGGGCTCGTGTCCCGCCCATTTCAGTGAGAAGGTTAAAGCTAATTTAGTTTTGTTGCGAATGTGCTTATTTTTGAAGCAACCAATCCGTTAGCAGTGACAACCACCGAAGAAAAATGACTTTAATACTGGCAAGACCTTGTCACAGGACCGCATAACAGAGAACGGATAACAGAGACTGCCAAATAACTGTGAGTCTTTTTTTACAACTACAACACTTTTTTTTCTACAATTATGTTGGCGATCTCGATTTGTACTGAAATTCAGTTATTTGGCGACAAATTAGAGACATTTTATTGATCCAAGATGTGCCACACAATAATGTTTACTGATATGCTCATAATATCTGAAGGACCGACCACGTATCGAAAAGCGCCGAGCGGGTCGACCTCCCATCAGTGGATCGACGGTGGTCGCTGACTGGTCCAGGTAGAAATCCATGGGAACGCCTATGTTCAGCAGTGGACACCCTTGAGCTGCTATGCTATGATGATGTGTTTCATTAGCGTAAATAAATTAAGAACAAACATTTTATTTTAAATTTTATTTATCCAGGTAAATGTACCTACATTCGAATTGTTTGTTTATCTTATAGAGAAAACAATATGTTAGCCATGCAAAACTTACTTTATTTATACATAGTAATATTTCCTGAAATGCCTTTTAATGGTAGGTATTCTAATCAATGAATATGCTCACACAGATCTGAAAGGAAGATGCCTAGATAACTAGAAACGTAGAGTAACAAAAGTAAAATACACAATAATATTAAACTATGAAAGAAGGTCTATGTAAGCACGCTCATTGGTAAGTAATCAATTCATTTATATTATTCTCATATAAACAAGTAAATACTTATCAATAGTATTATATGTGTAATGGCACGATACAATTTAGAGCTCCTCCAGCACAGATGAACATTACAAATTCGTAAAGTAATAATAAAATAAAAAACAAATAATTACAAATTGGTATTTTATACGTCAATAGTTACTACTAACATACTAACATACTTGTTGCACCTAGCTAGAGCGTTATTTTTATTTACAATAGGTATTTTATTATTATATACACGTTACATGGCAAACGAAGGTTTGGTCTAAATTTAAATATATAAATATATAACTAAATACTATCGAGGAAGTAAGTATACAATTTAGATGAAAATTTATTGAGCTTTCTTTGTGCGTAGTGCTTGAAAAATGAAAGTGAGGATGATGCACTTACATTAGTTAAACTTTTACTGCTATTTTTTTTAACATTTGTATATATGTACATAATATAGAAAAAGTGTCTGTAGGTGTATAAAAGGCAAGTGATATTGGCCATTTACAGCATATTGGTCCTCTCAATGGCAAGACCTTGCTGCTGGTGTTAAATGTTAATAAAACATTGTATAGAAATAAAATTGCGTCGTGTCATAAAAAATAACTATAAATGTTTTTTTTTATTCGGAATGTTCGTGGAATAAATGCTTTCACGAAATTATAAAGTAAGAAGGTAATCGAGAAATGTAAGTTCATTTTGTAGGGTCCACAACCTACATAGATAAGTACGTGTACGTATTAATTCAATGGCAAAATGTTTATTCACAGAATTTATACAAAAAGGGCACGATTTAACCTTTACACTTAATTAATTTCTCTGGTCCTCATTGTATTGTAATTAAACTAATTATCACAGTTTTAAAATTAAAATAACACTCGCTTAGCTACCTGTCACTACAGCAATCGAGAAACGTAAACATAGCCTTTCTTAGTCTACATTAATAAATAACTTATATTCTGTTATATGCATCGTACGGGCACGAGATAAAAATCATTATATATTTTTTACAAAATACTACCTATTTCATAACAGTTCCTTTACAAAATTTCATGAATAAAAAAATTATAACAAAATGGTCCGTTTATAACTAAAATAAAATTCTTTGTTGAAGTTTTGTCAACAAGCTAACACTAGCCATCACACCAATGGCACGTGGAGCGCACTTGAGCGTGCGCACTATTTTGTAAAATAGTAATTAGACGCGGGAGATCAGTCTATAAACAAATCGTATCGCACGGCGACACGGGCGCATTACACTGTCGTCTCGTTCCTGCGGAGAGGCTGCAGCTCACGCTGCAGGTCGTTGTAGTACTCGTGGTCTGACATGGACTCTTCCTCCACGGACCTCTGCGGCAGGTATTTGCTCGTGCCGGGTCGCGGGGTGGATTCGCTACCGCTGCCCTCGCTCGTGCACAGAGACTCCAAGGGTACCGGCTCCGTGGGAATGCCCAGCGTCTGTGGTGGCACGCTCTCCTCGGACATCAAGTACTCTGGGTTATCTACGCACCTCTTTGACCCGACGAAACCACTAAAACGTAAGTCTTTCACATCCTGGCCTTCACCGTTTTCTCCTATTAAGTCCATGTACACAGACGCGTTTTGGTTATGCTGAGGTGACGGCATCAGGTAATCGTCTTCGTCTAATGGCAAGTTAAGCTTAAGGTCGCCCACTTGGGCTTCTTTTATCTTGGACATACTATCAAAGTTGCCCTCTATAGAACCCTCCGGTCTAGTTTTCATAGGGTCGCTACAGTATCTCGAACTCGAACTGTCGGATGCGCAGACTCCGTTGTTGTAGTAGTGCCGCAACTCTGAACCATCAGGGTTTGCTTGGTGATTATATCGTAGAAGTTCGTGGTCCCACGTTTCAGGTTTATTCGAACCGTCGGACGTAACGCATTCGGGGTTGGTGACGTTGTTTGCCCACGATGAGGAAGTGCATGGTTTCAATGAGCTGGTTTGGGTTTCAAGTCCGCCACTGACCACCGAATTTGATGTTGCTGTGCCTGGTGCAGTCTTGAATTTTGGCTGCAAATATTCATCTGCTTCCACCAGTGATTCTGGTCCTTCCATTGCTGATGAAAGATTTCTTATCATTTCCTTTTCATCCTGAAACGTGAATAAAGTTGTTTTAAATTTACGCTGTTATTAAGTAGGTGCTAATTGCAATATTTTACTGTTAGTTAGTAGATACCAAAATACAACATTATATTTATTTATAGTAATATTTGAAAGAAATTGCTTACCTGTGTTGAGTAGGACGGCAGACGCATGAATTTGTCCCCAGGAATGACAAGATACCTGCCAGGATCTCTCGCCATTTCCGCGAATGTGTCAGCCAACTGCTTGAATGTTGGCCTACTGTCTGCATCTAGCATCCAGCAAGAGACCATAATGCAGTAGATATCTAAGGTGCAAATGCTGGGTTGCGGCAACTTAAGTCCATTTTCGATCAATTCCGGGACGTTTCTCGCCGAAATATTCTCGTAAGGACGCGCTCCGTAACTTAATATCTCCCATATCGTCACACCGAACGCCCATACGTCACTCTTGTGAGTAAATATTCTGTGCTGTATGCACTCTAACGCCAACCATTTTATTGGCATCTTGCCTCCAGCTGCTTTGTATTCGTCCTCATTAATATCTAATAGTTTTGCTAAACCAAAATCGGTTATTTTAACACAGTTTGGAGTTTGTACTAAAACGTTTCGTGCAGCTAAATCCCTATGCACCAATCTTTTCTCTTCTAAGTATGACATGCCTCGTGCGATTTGGGTACACCAATTGAGGAATGCTTTTGATCCTATTTTCTCTTTATGTGTTCTCACATAGTCCAGCAAGCATCCGAGGGGCATTAGTTGTGTAATGAGCATCATTTGGTTCGTCATACAAACAGCTAATAGTTGGAGAAGATTAGGATGCTCTACACTCGCCATTATATAGGCCTCTTCTAGGAACTCTTTACTACTATTAGCGCCTGTACCTTCTTTTAGAACTTTAATAGCTACTGGAATCTTAACATTTTCTCCTTCGGGTACCCATACTCCTTTATAAACTTTACCGAACGCACCAAATCCTAGCATCCCTCCTCTACGAAGCTCGGCTTCTTTAACAATTCTTAGCTTGGCTAGATTGGGTTTGACATTTGTTGGACGAAGAGGCTCATTGTCTTCGCAACCCGTCAGCACCATCGTCATTTTCACTGCTTCTTTCTTGGCTTTTGCTTTTTGTCGACAAGTGTAACCGATAATACCAAATATAACCAATAGCAAGCATGCTAATACCAATATAATCACTAAAACTGTAGGTGTTCTTGCCGTTGCCATACTATATGGTTGGTTTGCTAGATCTGAACAAAATGGTTCCTCTATTGGATTTTGTAATTGTTCGTCAAAATATATCTTATGGGGAAAATTATCAGGACAGACATCGGTACAATTGAAGGGTGCTTTGAGATCGATGGAATTCATTTCTGTCAGAAATATTTTGAGGTTTTGACATTTGATGCAATCTGTCGAAGAGGGACCGACACATCCTCGGCATTCATGATGGCAAGGCGTGCAGGTCCTGTTTACTTCATCTGTAAAATGATCTGTGGGGCATTCATCTTCGCACTGGTCTCCTCTTTTGAAACCATTGCAGACTTGGCATACTTGTTCATGGATACCAAAGCCAGTGCATTTAATACATAACGGGTGACATTTTCTACAGGCAACCTTAACCTTTCCTTCGAGTGGCTTCACATTGCCGACCCATTCATTATAGTAGCCATCTGGGCAAGGTTCATCTTCTTTTAGACAACTTTGGACGGTAGCTTCTACACTGATGATAGCTTTCTTGCATGAGTTGCATCCACCTGGTCCCACGGTGTTCGCAGGGCCAGTGCATCTACGGATGCAGTTATAATGGCATGGTTGGCATGTGCCATTCTCGGATGGATATCTGGAATCCAAGCACTCGGCGACGCAGTATAGTCCGTCACGGACATGTTTGCATCTTGTACAGTTGGCTCGACTTGGACCGGTGCACCCATCTACACACTCGGAATGACATTGTTTGCAAATCTTCGACCCAGCATTGTACAACCTGAAAATTAAAACAAATATTCAGTCAATATATATTCACACACATTTTAAAATCACAATAAATTATTGTTACTGTCTATGCCAAACAATAAGATCAGAAAATACGTTCGAACGTCGAACCGGTAAGAGTTTGCTACCCACTCATAATTCGGTTTTGTTATAATAACCAGACTGTCAGTACAGACTTTCATGTACAAACATTTGGTTTATTGAAGATATTGGTAAGTGCCATAGGTTAATTAGGACGTACATAATTTTGAGAAATAAGTAGAAAGTAAGAATTCATCTAGATGTAACCTTTATTTTTAAAAACGTTTAGCGCTATTATTGCCTGGCACGAATACTAATGTTGCTCTATGGCACAGACAAGTTTCACTTCATATTTATAATAGAAATATATTTGTAAACTTTCGCAAAGCAAGATGATTAGTTTGGAATATATAATACATGTTTTGCAGAATAAACCTAAAAGATTTCGGTTGAATACCCACCCAGGGTGTACGGTGCAGTTCTGAATACAGGTTTCGCCGAATTTGTAGTTTTGACAGGAGAGGCACTGGTCTGGTCCCGGTCCCCAGCATCCATCCGGAGAACATTGTGGATCGCACACCAAATTTGCCTTTTCTGATAAATTCATAATCGTTAACAAAAATGTACACATACATTTTATTAAATTATCAAAAAATTACAAACATAAAAGGATTTAAAAAATTGCAATGGATTTATATCGCACAGCAATATGTTGTTTTGCTGTTCATTAGGTTAGCTGTATGTTGTGTTGTAGTTAAAATTATATGAGCATATTGCCAGATGACACGTAAATTTGGGAACAATTCGCTTTTAAGATAACGCATCAAAGTATTTAATGAAAGTCGCATAGGCAAAAATGATTCCTACTAAACTAAATTATATCTAACTATGAGGATCCTCATTAAATAAACAGCAAGTAAACTCACCACAACTCCTTAGTTCGGCGTTTTTCTGAATTGCTAGCTTGTGTTCCTTTGATTTCAAGAGTTTATTCCATGCGATTTTATCAGCGAAGCATAGGTTTTTATTCTCCATAATTCCTATGGATCCGGAATTCACTCTCTTCAGTGATTTCAATCCCAATGATTTCAATGAAGTTTTCACAATGTAAAGGGAAGCGAAAAGATTCTCGACAACTTGTCGTCCCCCTATCACTTCCAAGTTTCGGAAGTACGAGAGACTGGTAAAATTCGGATGATGAGCCTGAACATTGAGGTATCCAGTGACTTCGCGCACGGTGCTGAACACTTCCAAGCTGTCAGGTTCCATTCTCGCATAGCGCTCCCCGAACGAATAATCTGGATTTACATGCTGGAATCCCGTAAATGTCATTTCTAATATCTCTATTGAACCATCTATTATAGTGCAGTCTTTAAAACTATCGATGTTTCCGGAATGTATAGTCTTCTCAGCACGGCATGTCTTTGGGCAGGTAACATTGCAAGGTATACATTCACCATTCACAGCAGTCTTGTTAGGCGGGCAGCTCTTCACGCAGGCTCCATTATCTTTCAAAAGGTGCTCGGGGCAGTTCCTTACACATGTTGCACCGTAGGCGTATTTTCCATTCGGATTCGGTTCCCAAGAATAAGTAGTAGGGTTATATATTTGCATCGGCGGGCATTCTTGGGAACACGTGCCTTCGTCGTAAAAGTTTCGACAGGCAAGACATTGGCTCGGAAGCGGACCGGTACAACCTCCGGCGCAGAATGTGTTGCAACAGTCTCGCGGGTTCGGTCCGAAACAGCGGCCTTGGTCGCATTGGGGACTGCAATTTGTTTTGGAGAACTTTTGACAATTTTCAGGGCCATCACCCCAGCAGCCAGCCTCGCAACTGAAATCGCATGCCGGACACTTTCGTTCCGGCGCGGTAAAATCGTACACATACACGTAAGTCGCGTTTACTCCCGTTATTATTTCGTCCCAGTTAATAGTCTTTACGTGGCATAAGTTGTAACTATTGTAAATGCCGACGCTACCACGCAAGACGTCCCGGAGCGCCGGCAGCTCCAGCGTGAACGCTGAGGACATGGTGACCATGAGGGCGAATTCTTCCTCCCTCACTTTTAACTTGAATAGAGTTCGTCCTCGAATAATCTGTAGCTGAGGCAAGACGATGTGTCCCACGTTGACATGTGAAATGAGCACATAGCCGGTAACCTCTCTTATGTATTTGAGGAACGATAGGTCCATGGTTTCGTTCTGCAGCCATGTCAGCTCGAGGTTGCCGTCGACGTAGGTACAATTAGTAAATCGATCTCGAAGATTCCGGTAGTGAGTGTCGCGGTTCGACGGAACCGACATCCGACCGTTTGTCCCGATGCATACTGAAACAGAAAAAAAACAATTATCAGTTAATGCAATCCCATCAGCACATAAACATACATAAGTCGATTATTATTTAATTTTGCGATCGTCAGTCAATACATCTTATAATACAAACAATTTATTTATATTAGGTCGTTGTTCAACATGTTAGGAACTGAGCGAGTCTAACGAAGAGGCGTTGCCGTGTGGGCGGGCTCAAAAGCCAGTTTCTTCTACTACGCTACACGTAACACCGCTATTTGTATTTTAACGATGAAAATAGTTTACAATACCATGTTACTTCGTCCTACAGAACTGACATGTGAAACTAAACCGCGTATGTAAAACGAATTAAGGAATCACATCGGAATTGTGTTAAATATACCGTTACTGGTATGTTTGTTTCTACACCGAACAAAAATATACTATTGTTATACTGTTTAGGCACAGTGACAGTTAAACTTTAACGTGTGGTTAAAATATATCCTCAATAAACTTGAGCAGTTGATTTTGGTATAATATATAATTAACTCCGTGGACTCAATTAAGAATAAGAGTTTTCTTTCTTTCCTAACAAATACATTGCTTTATTTAAATTTTCGTATTATTAACTATCTTTAGTCTCTATTTTCTAAAGCATCTAGGTAGAAGTGTTGTTTGTAGTTCTACATGTAAGTGAATTTGGTTCTTATGTCTTCACTTTAAGGCTAAGATACAGTTCCTTTGTCAGAGAATGCTGCGCCTAAACACAATAATAGTTTTTGTGACAAAACTCTATTGAAATTGAAAAGCATTCAAGTCGCAAGGTAATTCTTACCTGCCCGAACAAATAATAGATTTTTTTCATCTTAAGTATGCATACAGAAGTGCAGTGTTACCGTCATATGATACTTTTTCAACTTTGGAATCTTCTAGTTTGGAAATATTATTTAAGTTTACTTAGAAGGCATTATTTTAAAATGATTAACAAACAAGTAAATAACTTATAATATACTGCCGGTAAAAACATTTTAGTACTTTCATTTTATTTTAGAGTGAACAACATCTTTAGGCATCAGTAATAACGATGATATGTTTAATTTTAACTGTAGGTATCTAAATTATGAATTTATACTCTAAACCGCCGTTAGTTGAACTCGTTTTAGCGATGAGGTGCTAATCCAAGAGATTCCGCCTGTGTAGTGGGTGCCCTTTATACTTCAGGCGTGTTATAAACGCTTTGTGTCTGAAACTATGAGCCTTTACTACCATTTTTGTATAATAGAAAAAATAACTGTTAACTCATCAAATGAAACTTTCCATAAGTAAAACTCATAATATGAGAGCAATCTACCAAATTGTATAGTGTTTGAGTCATTTCAGTGCAGCACAATACTGCAGCTTCACGATTCGGTTGGTGTTCCACCCACGCTTAAACGACTAATTTTAGATGTCGCCTAATAGTTTGGATCGTGCTCGTGTGTTACGGACTTTTAAATTTGGTCGTTTATCGTGTGGGTAGTAGAAACCTGGTGTCCGGTCGACCTAGTTGTTAGACGATGACATGCGAGATACTATTGATGTGTGCTGGTAACGCTCAGTGATTCCAAACTGATATAAAAATGGCATTTAATTACACTAAGGGCACTCGCATACTGTACCGGAGACCGACAATCAAAGTTATCATAGAACGTTGAACAGCTATGAAAACAAATACCAACATTAACACATGGCCTAGGCAATTTAACAATGCGCTTAATTTTTTTTCCATTATCAACACCGGCTTATTTATTGACTAATTATGAACAGATGGAAATGGCTATTAAAGCAGAATATTCCTCTTTTTTAATCAGGTTTAACGAGGATTTTGATATTAGTGACTAGCCATGTTGTAAAGGAAGGGTATCTGCACAAAATAAGAAGACGTGAGTCTGAAGCAATCCCTCAGTCCTAGTGTATTCGCCCTGCGACTGGTTTGTCTCAGGCCAATGTTTTTATCCAGTTACTTGCATTCTGAAGTATTGGAACAGGTTTTACACCTCAGCCATTTCGTTCTTGTAACGCGACCTTTCACTACAATACCTCAATGTAGACCGTAGCTTGCGGCGCCCTTATTATTTTCTTCTACGGGCAAAGAAGAAACGAAGCATTGGACGCAAAACAAAATTAACAAATGATACGAGCCGCAGTGTACGATTTCGAATCAAACTTTTCCACGAAAGTGAAATAAGTTTTATTTAAGTACTTTGTTCAATTTAATTGAGGCATAAATTAATATTGTTGCATTGACACGAATACCTACCCACTGTGTTCGTTTAATGAACTGTATTTATGTCATATTGTATTTAAATGTATTGAAATTCACTTTAATTTCGACTTACAATAACCTTGTATAATTTTACACAATTTAATTAAGGATATGTTTCAAATACATATCCAATATTTAAATCATGCTTTATACTTGTGTTTGCGACACTGTGACATATCCATATTCCATAACATATTTAGTATCATAACTCGTTGAAGTCTTTCCGTAGCGGCAAAGTTTCTTAGACGTGCGTCTCGAAATCGAATACCATTTACAATTACTGATAGAAAAAAGCCTAACGCGGTAATTAATGAGTTATAAATTCCGGTTATATTACATTTTCGAGATATTTTCATATCGGTTATATGTATAAACGATGGGTCAAGAAACTTAAAGCTTTGGTCTTGCATATCATTATAAGTTGATTAATCCTAACGTTGTCGCTAATGCGTAGTTTGAACACAGGAACGAGATTTTACGTCGTAAATGTTTATATGCGTTGTGTCGAAAATTTTATTTGAGTTATTGACTTAATCGTTGACCGAGTAATTAATAAAACGGTAGTGTTTTAGACTATAAACAATTATGATTAGCGGTGGGTACGTGACTGTTTTTTACATTTATTTTGTTCACGCACGTTTTTAAGGGTAAAAATTTGCTTATTCTTTTCCGTGGATGTATTGCTTCGTTGTGACGCGGAAGAAAAGTCAAAACAGTATTAAAGATGAGTAAAATAAGTAAGATTTTTATATTTTTCTCTTGCAATCTAAACAAGAATTTTGAAATCTAGATTTATACCACTGAATTCGAACCTGCGTCAGATTGTAAGTGAATTTGCAGCCGAGCTACCACGGCATACAAAAGTTTAACACCTTAACCATCAAGAATAAAGATTTCAACGTGTGCACTATATTGACATTTGCGTAAAATATTTTATAAATTAAGAAAAAATCACATACAATGATTTTCTTGTGCCAATAACAACGCCTACTTGTATTAAGGAGGCAGGTGTTAAATATCAACAGAAGACTTTATGTGCATTATTCCATGGAAATGCGTTGGCGCGTTTATTATTTCCTCGTATAAAATAAAGACACCATTTAAAAACCTTGTGTGAGCCTACACATTATAATATAATCTATATTCGATTTGCGGATTCGTTCGGATTCGATGCTCACAGTATACGCATGCATAGAGAGGTTAGTGATGACGCGTTTGGGTAAACTTCTTAGAAATTGTATCGTTTGGAACGTGGATATAGTATTAATGGTATACTTTTGCTTGAATATTGGACTTAAAATTGTGCCCGTGTAAGCATATTTTGGAATGCAATTTCTTTTCTATATACATGTAAACAAAATAGGGTTCCTTTTGACGCTCCATCACCTCAAAACCACTAAGCATATCGGGATGAGACTGCTACCATTCGACGCGGAATTTTTCCTAATTATAGGCTTCCTATATATAATATCGACATACCAGGGTGCGACCACGGGGGACAGCAAGTATTCTATAAATATTAATCATATATACCTATACAGGGTGTTACAAAACTAAAGCCGAATGGAGGTTAAATGGTGCCTTTTAACGAGTCCATTTACAATAATTAAGAACCGTAGAAACACTGTATAACATACCCTAAAAATTAAAAATAAAACTGATTATTATGAATGAAAAATAGAAAACTATTAAAGTAGACAATTATTAGGTAAAATAGGTACGTAGGCCTTTCTGTTAAATAATCTGGTTCCCTGACATGAGAGCTTACTAGGGTTGTTGGCTTTGATAATTAATTATATTTTTACGGGGTATTTTGTAACACGTTGTTTAATCTCAACAATATTATTTAGCTTTCCTATGGGACTGATAAAAATAATATGAGCTATGGGTTACATAAATCTGTAATGAATAAGATTTAATTGATGGACGATGAGCGTGAAAATGGTTCTAACAGCCTTATTTACAAACTTGTCAAGTTTATGAGACACGTCGATAGAGAGGGTTTGTCTCAACGCGAACGTAAAAGAGTGAGACGGTGTGATAAAGTTGCCGTGTGTGAAGCGAGTACAATACGAGTTTTCCTTGGCCAAAACCATATTTATTTATGTGATGACCGTGTAATACAGACATATTTTCCTGAATGAATGTTTTGTTGATCGATCTTGTATCCGAAAATCAGTTTTCTTTTTATTATTAATATCAATTATAATAAATAAATATCCCCGGGACATTCTTCACACATGATGTCAATTTAAGTAGAATGTACCTACTGCTAGTAAATAATACAATACAAATATGCTTTATGGTTCATATACAAAGAAAATTAAATAAAAAGTATTCTACAATCATTATAAGTGCAAACAATTTAGCCGGCCTTATTGCTGAAGCAATTTCTTCCAGGTAAGTTAGGGTAATTGGAAATATACTACTTTTTAAATACATACTTATAAAGATATTTACACTCAGACACAGAACAAACAGATTTATTCATGCACACAAATGTTTGTCCTGGTTGGGAATCGAACCCACGACCTGCAGCTTGGCAGTCAGGGTCTCTAACCACCAAACCAACTGGCATCCATAATACTGTTACTTATTTACCGATTTTGTTTAATTAAGATTAGGTTAACACAATATATGTGACAATATCAATCAGTTTCTTTAATCTCAGTGTCAATCTATTAATTGAAACTACAAAAACTTGTATATTAACTTGAAACCCGATATTTATTATACTTAATCAAATTTATTTATATTAACCGATTTCGTACACCGGTTCATGTAACAGACCTAACTACTCGTAATTATCAAGGCTTTCCGGCAAAACTTAATTTTACGACATTTTAAAACGTCAAATAAACATACAATGATGCTGTACGTATTTAAATATATACTACCCCTTTAAAACAAAGTCACTCAAGTCACATATAAACATGAGTCAAAAAATGATTTGCTTGTGCCTTCTTTACTTAGCGAATAAAACATTTCTTACAAATTAGACTTAAAAATAAAATAATTATGGATTTTTGACAGGATCCTTAGACCACATCGATTGCGACGTATCAAACATACAAATACGTATTTATTATTAGGTGAACTAACATTTCCAGTTAATCAAATAAATGTATAGGCGTTAAAATATCGGTCACAAAAACCCCCGAATCAATATTCCAAAACTACAATAACGTCATGATAGTAAAAAATATCAATGTTACTCAACGTGGTCTGTTAAACATATTTAAAACAATGGAGCTGTTATGGGCTTAGCAATAATCGAACAGAGCTCTAACACAATCAGTCAAAATAAAGTTTAGAGTTACGAGACGTTAAATGAGCGACAAATCCTTAAGGGGTTCAGGTTTGTAATCCATAGGTTTATAAGCGAAGCAGAAAGGACGGGGTCAGAGATAACATCTGGTCCCCTAAATCATATTAGCAACATGTATGTAATGATAGATAGACTCATGAGAAATGTTACAGATTTTTAGTTATGAATTTATTCGATAGTTATCCAATTGTGAGCCCTCACTGGTACTCCCGCTCGCGCCATCAATATGTTTTGCAAAAGAACAACGTGTTTAGGTAGATAAAGTCAATTCGTATGAAATTTAATGTCACAGCATTATTTCAACTGTAATGGAGTTGTCTCTCTCTAGTAATTTCTCAGGTATTGTCTATGCTTTTTCAAGTGTCATGCATCCTATTTTTCCACCTTTAAAACACATTTAATCCCGTCTTTCGGATTGGCGCGAAACTATTTAATAAATTTTGGTTTTCTGTCTCATCTCTAAATAGGCTGCGTATTTTGCTATTTATCTATAGGAATGAATTATGTAAATCAGTGTTTAAATTAATTAGTTAATCGGGATAACGCTACGTAAAGATATTAAAGTTGATGTATTTTTTATTATTAAAGAGTCTAATGAGTTTGTTATTGATGGATGCGGTAAAATGAAGGGGTATGAAAACATGGCAATTACAGAGTATAGAATTCGACTTGAAGATAAACGTTTAGCATTTCCAGAATAGGGATATTTCGTATAATTGATAAAAAGAACAAAAAGAAAAACTTGATTGGTTAAATGTTGCATACACCTTGCTGTATCGAGAAAGTCCTTTCATCCCGAAGGACATTGTCTCGCATCCTTTTCACGATCTGTCGGAAGCATCGTCACCGACAAAATGAAATAAATTTTTTCGAGATCGCAACAGGCAGTAGGTATACACTCGGTGCCTCTTACGGCCAGTTCAGCGTACGATCAAGCAGCTTTCCGAGCTATATAAGGCTACGTTTGTTGCCTCAAGATAAGCTTTGTTTATTTTATTCCAGTGATTAGCTCGTACCCGGTCTTTATTTCTACAGTTTTATGGAGGTATTTTATGGTCACTGCGCGTCTAATTTATATTGTTTGATTGAGGCCACATAACTATTCCAGCATGATAATGAGCGCATGGATATCGGGTGGCTCAGAACTTTTGAAGCGCGTCAAAGTTGAAAGTTGTGTCTTACTGTCACCGAGAGCACATTCGAAAACCAAATTGGAAAACATGTACACACAAGAGTACCGTGGGCGGCACTTACTCTTTCCTTTTACGAATTCCGAGTGTTTGTGACGGGGGGGGACCACATGGTGTAAGCGGTGCCCGCGGGCGGCGGTAGCGACCGTCCCGAGAGCGGTCAGGCACAGGCACCACAACAAGGCACGCGCAGCAGTCATGCTGCGACATCACTCGCGACGTTGCACTAGACACAACCGTCCGGCACTAACTTCCATCGTGTACTGGTCCGCCCGGTTTGTGGAGCCTCGCGGTGCGCCCGCGCACCCACAGACCTAATGCTTTTGAGACCCATCACTTTACTGTCGTGTGTTTGGGCGGGAAATCTATTTTTCTTAGTCTATATTGGTTTATATATCCTCATCAGCAGATATTGATATAACTTGAGGGTACTTAAATTCTTTTAAGCTATATGGGCTAGCAGACTTCGGTCACATGTGAATATGGTATCTAATACAGCTTATACAAGAAATAAACACATTGTCAATTATTTTAATATTTACATTAAGTACCTTAAATCATATAGATTTTTATGCTCAACTATTCTATTGTATAGCAGTTAAGCTGAACATAGTGGAAATAAAGAATTTACTAGTCTTTCTTTTTAAAAAATCTTATAAATATTACAAGTGTAACTATTATTATGAAAACGAAGTCAACTGATTACAAAATTTACATGCATACGTTTGTATTATCATCCTGGAATTTGGCTTGTCTACATAGTCGTAGATCTGTGGGCGTCGGCTGTACCCTCTCTCGAGCACAGGTAAACGTCGTCAAGAAGACGCAGGTACGCGCTGAGACGGTACGCGGGATAAAAAAAGCCACGTAAGTAACAAAAGCTTAATAACTACGCATTGTGGCCCGTGCTTGTATCTACTAATACAAATGATTTGAACTCAGCAACTGGGTTGGACCTAAAATACTTGTAGTTTTTGTTGCGACCGCGTATCTCGTTCGAGCTGATCTAATAGCACGCCGAACCAATTAATTCTCTATTGAAGAGGGATAATACTTTCAGCCGATTGCGGCCAAGGAGGTTCTGTTTATAAATATATTAAGTGATTATGTTGAAGTCACGATTCGAAGTTTGTTTCAGTTATTCCAATGATTGAGCATAGTTGTGTGTGCGCGGGTTTCACGAATAGGTATGCTCAACTAATCTATACCTACGCCTTCGAGAACATTTGGAACCTTTTTGGGAATTATGTAAAATACTCAAAGGAAATATTCAAGACGGCATAGCACTAAATAGAACACTGCAGTCGGTAGCACAATGAAGGCCAACAAAACTCGCGGGGAATAACTAGTTCGTAATTGAAAGTAAAGTATCCAAAAATCCAACCTATGAATAAGTATTTGCATATCGTTATACTGAATAAATCTGTATTAAAAAAATCAAAGAAGTACATCTTAATAGAATATACTTGGAATAAAATATGATAATAATATGTAGTAAGTGGGATAATGCCCACAAAAAACAGATCCAGTATTTTGAAAGTAAAATGGGTGTACGAAACAGAAACATAATTATTCTGCACCCATATAGGCCTTTACAGGCTCTAATAAACGTACGTTGTTTTATTTTAATGATCAAATCCGATGTCAAATACCTGCAGAGAAATAAAGAATTTTATTTGAGAAAAATAGAAATCTATGAATAATTTAAAGTTTTTTTAGAGAAGCGCTATTTACATTTTTGCGGAATTTATAAAGTAAATTAAAGTATTAAATATTGTCACATTAATTAATAAAATCAGCGAATATCTACGATAGTGAATAGGCATTACTTGAGTTCGCGTGTACCATCCTCGACTACATCGTCACTTTCCATCAGGTGAGATCTAGTCAAAGGCGCTCAAGTTTTTATATGAAAAAAAATATAAATATATACCTATTGAGATATAAAATATACATAAACAGATACAGTAAATATTTAAACATACATAAACAGATACAGTAAATATTTAAATATACATAAACAGATACAGTAAATATTTAAATATACATAAACAGATACAGTAAATATTTAAATATACATAAACAGATACAGTAAATATTTAAATATACATAAACAGATACAGTAAATATTTAAATATACATAAACAGATACAGTAAATATTTAAACAGAGATTCTACATATAATATGTATAATTTAATTGTTATTATTTACTTTTACGCTTTTGTAACAATTTATTGTTAATGGTAATATGATTTACTACTCACTACTGAAATCAATTGTATAAATGAATTTAAAATAGATATTCGCGAGGTAGCTATATAAAATCGGTAAGCTATTGCACTGTCATGTTAAAATTAGAGATAGGAATTGCTTATGGCTGCGCATTTAGTTGCTATAGTATCCATAGACAACGTAGCCAGAAACCTGAAAATTGAATCTTATAGACTTAACCCTTAAGTTTCAATTTTTAAACGTTTTCATGAAGGCTTTCATCGGCAAACTTTTCGTATGCTCAAATGAACAAGCCCTAACATTAGTTTGTTTTTAAGGAATGACCTTGAAAATATTAATCAATGCTTTATTCTCAGCATCTTACATACGTGTTCCACAGCATTGAAGGTTCTATATTTGAGGAATGTGAGGTGAAGTCACTACGAACTTTACGACTGACCAAACATTAATTCCGCAAGTCCGATATACATTACATCCACTTTGTACGCCATACACTACACGTTTGGTACCGACGTACTCACCAAGATTCAATAATAAGCGGTCAGTGTGCATTGCATGTAACGCTGTGGGCGGAAGACGTTGCTTGTGAGTTTTTCGTGGTACCGGCTAGAACTCGACTTTCGTAAAGAGTTCAACGCGCGCTGCATCTATCTAAGTACACAAATTTATCTCTACTTATCTATATTAATATAATAAGGGGGAATATAAACTTGTTAGTAAGTTTGTACAACCACTATTACTTATCTGTATCAGCTACAGTAAAAGATTAACTTTAATCTGTCAATAATCACGGTAAAAATGTACGTTATAACGTTTTCTACATTTCCGTACCTTAAGTCGTTGAGTACCTAATCGCAGTCTGCCAATTTCACGTTATGGCAAAATTACATTTAAAATAAGCGTTGGGACTAAGTATGTTTTTGAGAGGATGGATAAGGTATAATAAAGACTTCAAAATAAATAGATCTGCTTCCTACTCGTTGAAGTTCTGCGTGTGGGATGACCCTTATGACAATGCCATAAGGATGTATTTACGTAGTTACTATATCAACTTTAAGTTTGTTTTTGGTGGCTCTTACAAAACGCCTACAACTTTGGCTCAACTCTGCTTTCAATAACGTGCAATAAGGTTAAATAGGTACATACTTCTACATCTACACTGATATAAAAAAGAGGAAAGATTTGTATTTTTGTTTGTACGAATAAACTTAAAAACTACTGGACTGATTTCTAAAAATTTTTCAACGTTGTGAAGCTACACTATTCTCGGGTGACATACATAAATATTATGTTTTCAAAGAAATTAGGAAATAAGAATCCCTTCCTTACTAAAGCTCCAATAATTAAACACAAGGTTTAAAAAAATCCTTACATCGCGTGCGCTGCGAAAGCTATCGATGATAGAAAGAACAAAATAATGTAATGTGATATCCCTCGGAAACGCATGAAAACCGCGGGGGACAGCTAGTATGTTATATAGACCAGTTGTAAGTTAATCGCAAATGGTTTTACTATATCTCAATGGCATAAATGGTTACTCTTAATTTATTATATGGAATCGTAAAACAATTCACTTCGCCATAAAATGTTGTAATAAGTATATTTTCACATTCTTACGATGGGGCGTAGTTGTGTAGCTAATAATACGTTTTTATCAATACTTGCTGTCCCCCGCGGTTTCACTCGGGTTTATCGATATGATATATAGCCTATAACCATCTACGAAAAATTCCGCTTCGAATGGTAGCAGTCCCATCCCGATTGGTTCAGTGTTTAGAGCTGTTGAAGCGTCAAAGGAACCCTATTTATCTCATATATGTATAGAATAGCTGTTCCCCGTGGTTCCACCCGCGTTTATCGATCGTTTATATCCATTTTGGAAAAAAATCTGCGTCGAATGGGAGCAGTCCCATTCGTCATCCGTAGTTATGAGGTGATGGTGCGAAAGGATCCCTATTTTCCTTGTATACCAAAGCACTCGTTTGCCATTTACTGCATTTTTATTATTTTATAATTATTTCAGTGGATTAATGATCCATTTAAGCCACTCACACAATAATGAATAAAATCATGTAACAAAAAAAATATAATAAAACGAATTCATAATAAAAACACCATTTAAAAGTTCATTATACAATTGTTTATTAATTCATAACGTAAACATATTTTTGGACCACCCATATGAGGTGGCCATTTGAACAATACGGGCGGTGGTTCCCCATTAGGTATAGCGAAAGAATTGTTTACGGAATACAAAATAGGTACCTCTAGTTTAATTCGGGGTACGTGTTAACATACTGTTAACATATTAAAGCTATAAACGCGTTACTATGAATTAATTTGCCTCCCTTTTGTAGTGAAGAATGAATTGAACTTCTTTCCAGTAGTTATAAGATACGATGAATGATGTAATGAAAGGATAAGAAGAAATATCCCTAAGTTGTAAGCTAAGTAATTTTTAATTAGTAATTTTATTAAGGCACTAGCTGTCCCCCGCGGTTTTACCCGCGTTCCCGTGGGATGTCACATGTATTTATTATACATAAAATCTTCCACTTCAATCACTCTATCTATTAAAAAAACCGCATCAAAATCCGTTGTGTAGTTTTAAAGATTTAAGCATACATAGGGATATAGGGACAGAGAAAGCGACTTTGTTTTATACTAAGTAGTGATATTACTAGGGCTGCCATCCGCCCGGGTTTCCCCGGATTTCTCCTAGTTTAGTGGGTGTCCGGGGTGTGTCAGGATGATATCAGGAGCACATTGATTCGTAATCGTGAACCTCATCCAATTAAAATGTAAAATATAAGTGTCAATATATATTATAGGCGTGTCTGGGAATAAACTCAATGTCATCAATGTAAGGGTTTTTCAATTTTGTCCGGCGTTGGCAATTTAGGTGATGGCAGCCCTACATATTACCAAAATCATCTCATTCGAGTGTTTAGATTACTGAGGTAAGGCTGGTGAACATACAGGCACATGGGATTTAACAATAAGAGTATTAGCAATGCTTGCATGTCGCAATTGTCCATAGTCTGCGGCGACCGCTTACCATCAGGTGGGCCGTGTTTGTTGAAAAACTGCAAACTTTCCCGTTACTATCAAAAACCCTTTAATCTAATATCAGCCGTAATGCACCGGTGTGTTCCGGCAGCTGCACTTAGAACATGCTTGCCAACTAACCATGGTAGGATATCTAGTCAAAAATCGTTTAGAAAAAAAAGGAATTTTAAATGCACCCATCAGTTTTGTAAGTGCTACAGCCGCACCATCAGACACAACGCACAAGGCGTCACTAAGACGGGCGAGTATTTAACAAAAGCCTTCTGAACCACTTGACTGCATTGTGTTTATACAATGGCTCTTTGATTTCGTCTATTGTATGGTACTGGTACAGGTACTGGCCACTTACGCCGCCCTTACTCTATCCGTGTCTCGTAGTGTTGTATAATCCTTAGTTTAATTATTATTGTGTTCGTTAGATAAATAAATGATAATTATCGTATGTTCATAACTAACAGCGAACATTTTGCAGTGATATGATTTTTGGGCTGTGCCTTTGATTCGTAAATTATACTTTTGTCGTAACATGCATATTCGTCATGTAAATTATTGAACTTTACCATTTGCACCAGGATTTTTTTCTATTTTAAGGTAATTGCTAGTAATAAATAACAGTCGTTATAAGAAAGTATTCGCACCTAGGAACCTGTATTTTTCCAACAAATATAATTTTAAGGCATTTCACAAACTTATTTGGCTATTTAGACTCCTAACAAATTTTTTACATATAAATTAGTCTGATACTTAATAAAACCTTATAAAAACAGAAACCTGTATTCAAGGGGCTTGTTTATAACCCATGTCATAGATTATATTATTAGCGGATATACCTACAAACTTCGCGAAACATTAATCATTAATTAACCTCCTCATTAAAAATTAATTTTTAATGTTTATGATTCACATACGGCATTATAACACGGAGTATTTTATTTCATTTAACAATTTAGTACTTAAATTGACCTTGAAAATTTAAAGACTCGTAACATAGCAATTCCAGAAACACGGAGTTACCTCAACCTGGAGTTTCCAGTAGGTAAAGAAAAATAAACGAGACGGGACAGAGGCAACAAACGCAGCCGCCATCTAGAGACATTAAAAATTATGTATCTGGTCATTAATACTGAATGTAGAAACTGTTAATAATTGCGGTGGATTATAAATGTTTTGTCGTAAAAAAACGCATTCTTGGGTTCCACTCAGTACCCCACTGTGACGGGGTTGGAGATTCGGCCTTTATGATATACGATCTTTTACACTGACGAGCAATTCTAAACTGAAGCTTCATTCGAATAGGATTGAGTTTCACCCGACCTGTGTGAATTGAATATTTTAAACTATGCGGTGTTAATAATAACGTATATATTTGAATGCTTTAAATGCTAAGAAATCAAAGGAGGCATCTGCCACCCCCGACTGGTGGTAATCATATCAATAAGTCAGACACAAAGTTATTCGATATATCGATTAAATAAATCTATCAAAACGTCTCGTCTCACGGACACGGACGATACAATCGGTTTTATTTCTCTTCGCGCCATCAAAAACGCTTATTGTTTTCATGTTTTTAATAACGAGATTCTAATATAGATTTTAATTATAGGTAAGATTAACTATCTTAATTGTAAAATAATTCTGTACAAGTAAAATTAACTTTGCGGCTTCGTACAAGGACCGATACAAATAAAAAAACAAATGTCACATAATTAAATTGGAGAATAAGAGATAATCCGAACTCACAGTTCTGTAAAAGTATTACGTGAGTTTTTTTTCAGATGTTCTTTCTATCAACAAACCGTGCGATTACCTTATCCAAAGCCTTTCATCATGAGTTCAACCTACACGCATTTGCATGCCTTAGATAAAAGCAGATAACTTTACAAAATAGCGCGCCCACATTCTTTAAAATTAGTGATCTTTTGATTATATATACTCAAAGCGCATAAGACCGGTGCACGATGTTTAAGGCATTCTACATGAGGGTACACATCCAGCCGGAGCCGAGTCATACTGGCCCGAGGAGTTATTCTCATGGTAATGTCTGGTATTCGAGGCATGAGCGCCTCAAGCTTACGATTTAGAACGTACAAGAGGTAGACATTTAAAAAATGCACAAAAAGCAAAGACAGACTATATATTAAATCTGTGGAAAGCTAAATGTAAATCTGAAGATTGTCTTTAATAAGGGTAATTTGTGGTAATTATTTGCACGCATAAGAAATAATTTCGGTTAGTATTGTTTGTCATACAAACAACCGTAGGCACATATTATACATCAGTGTTAAGTTGAATGTAAATCTAAAAAATTGCCTTTAATGAAGGTAATACGGTGGTATAATTTTCATGCATAAGAAAGAAATAATGAATTTCGCTCTTTTGTACATACAACAGTAAGCGAAATGTTTTTCTTTGTTGAAAACATCTTTCGTTACATTGAATAAGTTTTGGGAGGTTTTACCGTGCGCGATGTCGAATACTATAATGAAACGAGATTGTCAATAATTATAGTATTTCCTTTATTCATGATATCTGAAACAACCATCGCGTGTCAAAGACAAAGGTGTTTATATTAGTTCTGAATTCATAGTGATCTTGACAGATGCACTTCTGAAATACGAAGTGAACAAAGAGCTCGGCTCGGCTTGGCCGTGTTCGCACGCTCTCGACAAAAGATATTTTTTGCCTTCGAAGATTCCTAACGAAATCTAAACGCGAATCACATTGTGGGAGCGAGCCTTCTTATTTCAAAATTTTACTTTTTTATTCGGCTCGTCAAAAATGTTGCCAGTGTCTTACTCTTCATTTCCAAGAGTCAAAGTGAATGATTTAGCTTTGACTAATCATCATGTAGAGATGCAACAATACAATCTTCGCAGAGACCGGTACACCTATACATGGGAACCAGTTAGCTCTTTATTGATTTCTAAGGAAGCGAACATCATTCCCTAGTGACAGATTGGATGATGGAAAGTCTTGAATTGTATTACGGTGGTAATAAATACTTTGATGAAATGATTCTGCTTTAATTCGCAATATACGTATATAAAAAAAAATACGATAAATAAGACGTTATAATTGTATTAATTTCCAATTTGGTGACCTAAAAAGGATATTGTTTACCGGATATCTGTTCACATACCCACTCAAAATGAACAACTCCCCTAACTCTAATGATTGGTACTAACTAATTTAATAGGGGTAGTTTTTGCACCCCTTTCTTCAGGAAATATGCCGCAGCATCTCAAATTCTGAATTATGATAAACTAAAGAGAGTAATAAATAATCCGAGTATAGTAGAAAGTGTGAACGTAGCCGCATGGACTGCTCTGTATATGGAGACGGACAAGAAAGTGCAAAGTGCGGTGATAAAACTACAAGGAACCATAATCGACGTGACTGACTGACGAATGGCTGTAAATCTTTGACATAAAAACCTCCCGCTGCCACACCACCGGAGGACCAAACTGGACGATTAAAATCAGAAATAAAACTACAACACGACTTGCTTTTGTCTTACTCGTGTCTACAACAGGCTTTTATCTGTTGGACGCCAGAGTCCGTTCCTTATAATAAAAAAAATATATATCCCAAAGGTAGAGCAGCGCGCGCAGGTAACTTCGGCCATTTTGTTTCACCTTTTTGTGGTTATGCTTTTTCAATAATCCGCATGTTTTATTGCTTGTTAGGCAGTTTGTTACGATGCCAGGTTACTAATTAAGTAACGGGAACACCGGTAGCAGGAAATATTCATTATTGATACTACTTCTTTTTAATTATTAGAATTCAATAAGTATAGGGCACTACTGGCAGTTTGTAAATGATAGTGATATTCAATTATAAATAATTGACGTCGTATTGAACTGGTTCTTTTAAACTCAGTGATAAAATCTAATTTGTCGATCGTTGGTTACCAAAAACGCATCCGTCTCAGTGGGCAGGAAATATTAATGTTTACCTATATATGTTTTATGCAAATTATTAGTTGATGCGTAACACGTGGATAAAAAATATACCATTTAGGTATTATATTATTTACATACTTAATTGTTAATATCCTGATAAGCAGGAATATCGACCCATATATGATAGTTATATATATATCTATATATGTACATATAAAGGAATGTTAAGGTCATACTGACAAGGAAAGATTCATCACTTTTAAGCGGTTGCTCACTTAATGTACATATCATTGCCCTGGGAATCGAACCCGTAACCTGCATTTAGGTAGTCAGGGTCGCTAGCCCATAACTACCAAGTCAACTTGTCTGTCTTATTAAGATAATATGAGCTTATTAAACACATAAACATTTCAAAATAAATTTTCTAAATGATATTGAAAAGCGCATTAAAATCGATTGCGTAGTTCCATAGATATAAGTGGACAAACAGACGGACAGAAATAGTAACTTTTCTTTATACTATTTAGAGATACACGCTAATGTCGTACTAAATATGTAATGTGTAATTTTAATTGAATATTTTTTCTGCCAAGTAATAAAAAAGCAATATTTAGAAACACTAGTTTTGTTTATTAGATATTTTCTTAAGGGGTCCAATATTCCAGTATATGAGCTATATATATACCTATCTATGAGCCAAGTTTTATCTATTACTAGCTGTCTCCCGCGGTTATACCCGCGATCCCGTGGGATGTCACATGTATTATACATATAAACCTTCCTCTTCAATCCCTCTATCTATTAAAAATCGCATCAAAATCCGTTGCGTAGTTTTAAAGATACATAGGGATATAGGGACAGAGAAAGTGACTTTCTTTTGTAGTGTGTAGTGATAAAACCGAAACATGCATCCAAACATAAAAAGACTACAAAGTCGGCAAGATAAGCTGAGTGGAGCAAGGAGGGTGTCATAAGAGGCGATTAAATAGACATGCTATGACCACGAGCACTTCGCAACAAGTGGTCAACAAAAACCTTCCCAATGAGGGTTAGCGCCGGGCAGCCGGCCGCCGTATTTCTTGAAATCTATACCTACTAATATTCTAAAGCGGGCGAAAAATTGTGTGTATTTCAACTGGTAAAAAGACTATTACAAATTGAAAGATACATTATTCCGGATAGATATAGTGAGTAGTAGAGCTCTTAGTGCAGTACTACCACCTTACCCATTTCCGCCGTGAAGCAGTAGTGTGCTTGTATTACTGTGTTATGGTTGAGACGTAAGGGCCGGTGAAATTACAAACACATTAGATTTAAGAACTTCGCGTCTCAGGGTTCACAATGCATTGGCGATTTCCCTAGTGTTGCAAATGTCCATAGGCAGCGGTGACCACTTACCATCAGGTGGACCGTCTGCTTGTTTGTCAACCCATGACGTATAACAAAAATTGCAAAGTTATAAACCCAGAATAGGGGGTGAATCCGCGGCACGGAAAGCTAGTATCGTAATAGGAACAAGCATACATATGTATGACCCAAAAATATTTCGGCACAAGCCAGGACTATGGTGAGAAGACTCCATGATATCAGATGTTGGAATATGCGGAACGTCAAACGTTTTATACATTAGTACTTACAGTGTTTTTTGCGTGATCCAATCTAGTTATGATACTACTGACATTTATTTATTATTGTAATTATGTACATTACGTACAAACGGCGATATTGCTTCTGTTTTTATGTCACATTATTTCCTCTATATAATAAAGTCGAAACATTCTTGTACTATTATAAAATACTAGTTGTCCCCGCGGCTTATCCCGCGTTCTCGAGGGACGTAACATTTTTCCAGCATAGAAAGTATCCTATGTGTTATTCCAGGTGTTATATCAGCAGGTAGTAGTATGTTTTATATTCCTGGATAAATGTGGTTTTATTTATTCATTGTTCCAAACAGCAGCATAGTTACAATTTATCTGTTCAGGAGCTCGATTCTGTAAGGAAAATGACACTAACTCGAATATGTTTCGTCGCGGCCTCCGTGCTCTGTCTCTTTCGCTAACTACGTTTATACTACTAATCCGAGGCCTCCGTGAAGCGGCTCGCCGACGAAGTTTGTATTAGCTGAATAAGGGGGCTGAATACGGTGCACCGCCTTACATTTACTAAAAGGATGAAAGTATTTATCTTGCTGTTTCCCATTACATCTTACATTCTGATGTAATTATGGTAATTCCCCGCGGTCCACATACGCATGGTGGTTAATGTTAAATTATGTTTAGTGCCCGCTCCCTTACACCGGTAATCGCAAAAGCACCCATTCCTGCCTTAAAATATCGACATTTATTATCGATATTTGTACCTAATTATTATTCGATTCGAATCTGAGTATTGATTTTTTGAACTAAACGGTTTTTTTTTCTTTTTATCATAAATTAAAAGGTCCAATGTTACATTGATTATATATTATTATACGAGTATATGCTGTTAATAGATTGTTATATTATCGATAACCTAAAGTGATTGAGAAAAAACGACACTTAAATTTTTTTATTCGGCACAGAACCTTTGTGCATAAAAATGTTTCTGTGTGTGACGATTAAAATATTTTTATCGATATTTGTTATAAACATCACTGTTCTATCGAGTAAAAAGGGGAGCATGACCTGGAACACAGACTTGTTCCTGTATCTCAGCAATCTTATTTTCGAAAGTAGGTATAACGTTTATTTTATTTATTTATTTAGGATAAACAATACATTCAAACATACATACAATTGGTTGTACCAAAAGGTAACCACATAATAAGTATTAACACATATAGAGGTGGGTTGTAACTCAAGACATATGTATACAGAAAAACAAAACTAGAAATGAATACCAAGACAAATGCGATGAAAGTGCAGGTGAGCACTCCCAAATGACAATATAGTTAAAAATCTTATTATTTAGAAACTATAAATAAATATTATTTATTTAGAATTAATTAATCTGCTGGGTATGAACCGGTTTGATTTGGACGATATGTTATACAATATAAAAAATCGGCCTTCTATCTGTATATATATATATATATATATACTCGTATATAGGGAAAATAGGGTTCATTTGACGCACCATCACCTCAAAACTACTGAACATATCGGGATGGCACTGCTACCATTCAACGCAGAATTTTTGCTAGATGGCTATAATTTATATAAGATATCGATAAACACGGGTGTAATTGCTGAGGGGGCGATGGGACTGCTACCCATATATGAATATTTTTATAATTGATTTAGGCAAATTTAAGTGTTTTTTCTCGTAATTTTCCTAATGGTAAAACGGATAAAAAAATGCGTGGTATTTGCCGAGATCTCCCTTTTCCCCCGCGTGAGATATGGCTCATCTTAATTAATGGACGCCTCTTTATGAAAAGTATTGAGCCGGTACTATACATTCTAATTAAGATTTTGTATAGTAAATAAATGTTTATGTTTTCAATTCAAGCGCTGGCTTCATCTTAAGGGATACATAAACATCATTTGTCTATTAAAAAATAGTAGTTTTTCAAAAACCCTAAAGATATGTCTGCGACTAAACTTAACTTGTGCTCAATGGAGACATTTCGCCGCGATACTACCTCAAATAATGTCAGGATGCCAGACTCCACCATGGAGGAAATACACTGTTCGACGTTGAATTCCTAGAGTATGGAGATAAGAAAGACCTCAAGGATTACATTTCAAGAGCATCTAAGTTCTTCATCTTATAATACATAACTGTATTAATTTACACTGAAATATAAACAGATGCAACCGGTGGCGTGATAGAGTATCAACTACCAAACTAAACTGGCCTATCTATTTTTTACTGTATGATTTGACATTTTATTTAATTTTCATCAGTAAATCCACATTATCATATAATAATTGTGTAAAGTGCAATGTCGCTTAAATTGTTCATACACTAACTGTATTTGTGATGTATAAATTTACCGATGTCAAAATGTAAGATATCAAATGACTAACTAAACTAATATATTTAAGAAACGTCTGCGAAAATATTTTTACAATATTTCAAACAAATACATAGTTCTAGCTAGTTTTCCTTCGAGTATTGTTGACAGACGATTTAATATGTACGTAACAAACAAACAAATCTATCTTTTATTTATGTTGTTGTGAAACTAATTATGGAATACTATTTGTTTTATATGATTACGTAACTTTCATGATAAACACTCGATGTAAACATTACTTAAGATGTGTGTCTAATAATAAACCTTGAATGATTTATTTTATTTCAAATTAATACTTTCTTGAGAATTATCAATTCTGACAACAATATTGAAATTGACAAATCTAGTGCATGAGCTATTGCTAGCACGCAACCTTCCAATGAAATCGATTGCGTTCTGATGAAGATTAAAACAATATACTTAAGATTAGAATTCATCATCATCTAAAATGAGGATATTTACAACGAAAGAAGCAAATGTCGCGCCAGAAAAAACTTTATGCTACCATTGCGAACTCAGTGAATTTACTAAAAAAAAAAACAGATATAATTGTAACAAAGAAAGTATCTAAAATGATGAATGATGGCATTAGCAGGGTCCTGACTTGGTTGTGGTCCGGCGGCGTTTCGTGATAGATTCGCTCGCGCACGCCCTGTCACGCGCTGCGCCAGCGGACCCGCAAGCCCTCAGCCGCCCTAAGCATCTTAGCTCATCAAACACACGCAAGTTACAAACTATGCACTTTTCACGTCTATCACAGAATAAAAAAATAAAAAATACCGACTTAAGGTGTTGTCCTGATAAGAATGAACTTTGTTTAAGTTCGACTCATCAAAAATTTCCTAACAGAAAGTAATATTTTATATTTACTTTTATATATAATACAAAAGAGATGCCCTTAACATTCGTGAACGTAAATAGACAGATAAAATAAGACAATTTAATCTACGTTGATGTTTGATCAACGACAATTTAAATACAGGAGCAGTGCTAGAATTTCATCTAATTTACAACTAGCATCATGGTTCACTTAACGTTAGCAGAAGTTTCAAAACATTTGACTGAGTCTGTAATAAATGAGACTTATAAACTGAGGACTGGTAGTGATGACAGTATTAAATCAATAGAGCTGAGCAGAGCTGCTCCTGCTGGCGAGGGTCTACTGAGTGCAGTGTACAGAATCCACGTCTCCGGTGCCAAGTATAACACATCGTTCATAGTGAAAGGCCTAATTAGCGACCCGCTGCTGAGAAGATCAGTCAACTGCTCAACTTTTTTCAACAGAGAAGCGTTATATTTTTCCAAAGTGTTGCCCTTACTGGTCGATGTGCAGAAATCAACTGGAGCCAAGGAAACGATTAGAAATCACGTACCAATATGTTACGGCCTACATCTCGATGGGTACGATGATTATATATTGATGGAAGATTTAAGTGAGAGCCACTGTGAGCCTATGTCCAAAGTTCCAACAATGCAAGAGAAAAATTTGACTCTGAAAGCTTTCGCGCACATGCACGCTGTTTCTCTTGCTTTGCGAATCAAGAGGCCTGAAGAGTTTAATAAAATTGTAAGAGACCTTCCTGAGATTTACTATAATGAAAAGAATCGCAATTGGTATACTGCATACCTTCAAAGAGCCATTGATATGGATAAAGAGGCCATTAGCGAAATGGATGGTCCATCAAGTATATATTTCAAGAAGTTTGCTGAACTTACCGACGGGGATGTTTATGGAAAGTTAATAAAATTGGCCTCAACATGGGGTAACTACCCAGTTCTGACTCATGGTGATGCGTGGTGTCCCAACTTCTTATGTTCTAAACACAAGGTGGTCGTAATAGATTTTCAGTTGTTCAGATGTGCATCACCAGCAACTGATTTGGCTTTCTTCATGTTACTATGCTGCAGCATGGGAGGATCTAAAAATGATTTTCTTAGTGCTATGGATACGTACTACACCTTTTTGGAGTATTACTTAAAAGACATGGGATTCGACGCTCATCAAGTATTTCCCCGGGAAGCATTGAATGAGGAACTCAAAACTTATGGAAAATTTGGTGTTTTGGCTGCAGCTACAGCAATCCCCCTGTTAGGCAGTGAAAGATGTGATGTTTTGCAGTCCGTCGGAGAAAAATTTACTGGATTAGAGAAAGTGCCGCTTGTGGACCTGTGGCCGCTGTCTCCGATGAAAACTGAAGAACAGAAGATGACGCTGGTAAATGCTGTGCGAGTAGCTGTAGACGTCGGCCTACTCTGAATATGTGTACCAAATAATAAACCGATTAAAATAGCTTTGCTAAGTGTAGTTGCTTTTATTTGTATTAGAGTGTTGACATGGCTTACCTTTATCTGGTCTCGTCTTGTTCTTGTCTTTATTTGGCGTGCACGTGAATCATTCCATATGTACAGAATTGTAAAGCTAAAATCATTTTAAAGACACGGCACGGCAAACTGATTTGTATAGAGATTCTACACAAAAACACCTGTATCTGTGTACAGATAAGCCTATAGATGAGTCGGCAGTACATTGGAATTTTCGGACTCGTGACCGCTAGAGAGCCGAAAACTAATTATCGCAGTGATGTCGGAGTGTTAACCGACCACTTTGTATCGCCGTCCGAAGGCTACGGACCTGGTGTTATTGAATAGCCACATACATCGGTACGTTTATTTAGTTTTTAGAGCTGGAACGTGAGAATAGCGCATTTAAGACACCTACGTTTTGGGTAGCATTTAAAATAACGGCCATATTGTCATTTGCTGCGCAAATCACTTAACAATCGTTATACTAACAGTACCTACGGTGGAAAGTATGGAAAAGTGACAATTGATAGTTTTAGAAGATATTCCACAAGTTTCGATGCTTTTAGTACCAGCATGCTATTTTTATTGCCAATTACTTGCGATTGTTTTGACTTGAGCGAGCAGAGTAGCATCCATAGCATGTAATATTGTGATTTTTGATATTGTGTGGTATTTTTTTTTATCACTCGTTACTATTTATATATGTATGCTATAAGACAGGTTAAACTTATAGGAATTCGAGAAAACAAGTAAATTTCATATTCAAGGCACAAGGTTACACAAAAAAACCACGCAAATAATGTACAAAACTGAATAATTCCAGCATGTATGTTCAAAAATTGATAGTAAATAGCTAAGCGACGTAGAATATAAATGTTACGATTTCTTTGTATTTGACACATATTTAAACACAGTACTCGTCTTCAGGCGAATTACAAAAATGGATGCGTGGAATAAATCAGTATACAACACACAAACAAATGCGCTGTGATTTATAATTTTTTTAAAAATAAAATGTAATTTTTTTTTATTAAGTAGATTATATTATGTATTATAATGAATTGCAAATTTTTCGATTACCGCCACCAATACGGTCTCGAGTCTAAAAGGAAATAGGCTTGTATGTCGGTCCACTTTGGAGGATATTTAAAAACATTCTACGTGAGTTCCAACAGAAAATAATACATTAGCCTATAAGACGAAGGTCGTGTTTGCGCTCAGCGATAATTTACAATCTGTATCTGCACACAAATTTTTGTTATGACTTGAAATGCACAATGAACAATGATCCAATCAGTATAACTAACTATTAAGATAAATCTGAGAAAGCATTTTATTTAAATAGTTGAGTAAATAGTACCGACTACACTCAGAACAGAGACCTCTGATTACATCTTCAAGAATTTAATTGTATTTATTTTGTAAATATTATAAATCTAGACTGTCGACTCGAAACATTTGCATATTTGCACTCACATAAATTGCAGGTAGCTTTTATCAAATGACATTATTTTACAAACAATGGTTCGCTTGTTTAGCTTTCTCTTGTTTAAAAACAAATTAATTTCACTTCCATGTTTCGGGAATGTCACGTTATGTAAATTGTCGGTAGACAATAAGGGGCAAATGTTAAAGGGCACACGAAATACTGAAATACTACTTCGGGTCAACAGTCTGTTAAACGCTATTCAATATTAAAATAAGTAAGGATACGACGTTAAAATCATGATTAGTAAAAAAATATATATAAATAGTGAAAAAGTTCTTTGCAAGTCTAACACCCATTAGTAGACATTCAAAAATCCTAACTATGGGAAATGCAATGAAGAGAATTGATATGATTTGGTCAATAAGAGAAACTATCTTCGTATGTACAAGTCCACTAGTTTGGCAGTTAGTATAGATAGTTAAGAAACAGTTGTGGGTTCTCGCATCACTTTGATAGCTGCAGCTCAAAATCTTAACAATTAACTTCTTTAATCTTTTACGACCTTTTCCAAACGGTAACATTAAAACAATAATTATAAAATTGTTATTGCACGACATAACGTTAACGGTCGTTTTATGTTCGAGTCCGTACGGATCAAAATAATATTACGTGTGTAGAATAATGACTGCTGGCGCCGACGTTCGATTAGCATTTAGCATTAATTTGTTTAAAATTCAAGTTTTTGCTTTTATTTTATTGTTGCATTCAAACTAATCTACATCAGGTTATCACCTCTCATGTTAATCCGGTGTTCAATTTTATTTATGTGAATTAGGTATATGGAGGGTTTTCGAAATGGAGGTGGTAATTATTAATAATTTAAGTGGACCCATTAGTCCTGTGTCCGAGCGGTTGCGGCGGCGGGCGGTGGCGAGAATCCTCGACGAGAATAAGTAAAAAAGCATCGCACGACTCATTCGACGGAGGTCTTAAAATTGTCAGAGGCACTTCTAAAAAGAGATAACGCTTTTAACATTAAAAAAAGTCGAGTCCATTTTGTAAACAGGTTGTAAACGATCTTGTACGCGCGGTGTTCAACCGAAAAATGGTTTAACACTTGGAACATTCACTAAGATTCCTTAATTTAAATTAGGCGTGTTGGCGGTGTACGTGTACGAACTTTTTTTAGTTCGAACCAGCTTGGTCCACGACTTTGCTCGAAATGAAAGTTGTTGCAGAGGATAAGGAAGTAAATTATGAAAGTAAGATTGTAGAGCATACAGTATTACTGGGCCTACCATTAGTATTGATACTTCTCCGAAGGCACAAAGCCTTTTTTACATTGAAATCCTCTGCAGCCTTATGGTCTAAAGATTGATATAAAGTTAAGATTTTAGCTTCAGATTATTATCTGAAGCTAATTAATTACATACATATTAATAAATCGCATAATATAAAACAGAGACATGGGAACATTAAAGCGTCATTTGTTTTTTTAATTCACCACCCGAAATACTGGTTTGTTCTAAAATTGGGAAAAGCAGAAATAAAAACACGTGGAAAAAATTCATGCACGAATAAATAAACTCCTACCTCCATTAAAATCATTTACAATTGCCACACGCCTACACTTTGGTCCTTGTGAATCATTAGAAACCTAAACAATATTTATTAGCGGTCTGAAGAGATCTTTATTATCTCAAAACATACGTTAAAAGCAAAAAAATCCTCTTTGTAAATTTGTATCGTTTTACAAAATGGTTATTGGTTACAAGGAATTATAAATAAGGTTAATTATTTTTGTTGCAACAATTTGTTTTACTAAACACAATCTTCTTAGGAAAAAAAGCTTTTACGAGCTTATATACTTACTAACATATTTACGTAATTTAATAAGATTTTGTATTCTCGGAAACTCATTACTGGCATCAACATAAGTTTCAAATAAAATTAATTACTCTTTTGAAAATCATATCGATTTTAAACTAGGTATAATAAATATTTACGATTCGATTTTAGGTATTAAATCCATTATGCAAGGAGCCAGATATTTTACGCAAGTGAAACTAAAGACAAGAAATTGTGTCAAACCACTCCAACATTTCAAAAGGCTTTTAGACTCGATGCCTACCTGTATAGCTACAGGAATATGTACAATCGTCCGAGACTCGAACCTCTATATATAATTATCCACGCTATTCTAAACCTTAAGCAGATGTTATATGTTCTAAAGTAGTGTACGCGGCGTGCATTGTATCGTGTGTGAATCCTTAACGGACCGACCGTGAAATCAAAAAGCGAAAGAACGTTGTAAATCAAATGGATGGTCTCCACATTTTTTACAGTCCTGTTTGTAGGGCGGCCATGATGCATGCGTTTAGTGAAATACTCTAGATATAAATATATACCGATGGTGCTATGCAAAGTTGAATTGGTAGGAATATCTTGTTATAGCTGAACACAATGCAAATTTCATCAGAATATATTCATCTGTCATAGAAAGGGTTTGATGTCACACGCTTATCGAATATTTCATTTATTCGTAGCAAGATTCTGTTCTAATATTTTAATGTGAGTTTGGATATTTTAAATTTGATATAACAATAATATTAAAAACAAGCTGTCCGCAGTGGATATCACATTTTCCCGGGATAAAAAGTAGCTTATATATTATTCCAGGATATGATCTATCTATGTGCCAAGTTTCATCCATATCCGATTAGTAGTTTTTGCTATCTTTCCTCTTTATAATATTAGTATAGATGTCCTGCCTAAAACTGTAAGACATGGACACAACAGTGACATCTCGAATCTTTTAGCATTTATCTAAAAGGCTGGCTTCGGCGAGCTTGTTTGTAAGCACTCCGCTCAAAAGTCGGGAACAAAACATTAGAACCTCTAGCCGATGAACTTATGCAAACTGGTGCGGCCGCGGTGGACCGATGTGGAATGCCTTGCCTTGTCATTTGTTTAAGAAATTAGTAAAATAGCTGGAATATTTTTGAGATAGTTCATTTATGTCACAAAGTCTTTGTAAAAACCGAAATTTATTGCTACTTTTTGCAGAAACACATTCGATGCTTTTGTTGCATAAATCAAAAACCAAATCAATATGATAACAACTCCTTAAAAGATGTGCAGCCTAGACTACCAGCTATGTATTAAAGCTTTGATGATATTTACTTAGCATCCGGATCTAAATCGGATTTTTGTAAGGAAATTAATAAAAGTGTTGTGTTTATCGTCATTCTCAGTTACATTAGATGATATCTCGTGTCATGGCTATACTTATTCCTTAGTGCCTTGAGATAATCATCGGAAAACCTGATATTTTATATTAAAATATGGTGAGGTCCTAAAAAAGATGGGCACGATAAAGCAAACCATAACTTGAGTGTGTTAGAAAATGAAAATGACCTTTTTGCGAGGTTTTTTATTCAAACGACAGTTTTTATTGGGTGCAGAGAAATGAAAAATACCGTTTAATGAATACGTGACGATAATACTTCGTTTATAACGCAAATAATATTACCTGCATTAATAAATGAATGGTAAAGTAAAGTTTTTTTTTACTCCAAAAAGAAAGTAAAATTTTGTTGAAATTTATGTAAGGTTACTTAATAATCTCTCACTAAGCAGACTATGCCCATCACTTGTGACCATTACAGACCCTTTAAATTCCAAATATATACTTCATACGAGACATTAATTACACAAGACTTAGTATTAAACGAGATATTTCAGTATTTTTAATTCTGTAATGTCTTTTTAATTCTGTAATGTCTTTTTAGCTCCGTATGTTTAATATCTACGGCTACATCATTACTCAAATTATCGTCGTAAGGTAGTGAACATAAGCCAATCTAATTCATCAAAGGATACTTAGAACTGAGGCCTAAGCACGAGCATCTATCGCCAGCGTTGCGTTATCGTATCGAGTGCGCCAAAAACTGGGGGGCAATTCGACTAATTATGCACCAAACCATTACCATATCACAACCAAACGTCAAATTTGACGTTTAATCGTATTGTACTAAATACACCAACGATCGAACTATGGTTGTGTTTCGGTAATGGTTCACATTCGTTCGAAAGATTACGTCAAAATGTATGTTTGTTTCGGTTGTAGTGCGTAGGAATACCATATTTATGGAATGTCAAACTTCAACGTCGAACCAAATTTGCATTTAGTGGAATCGGGCCCCTGGTTTGTATGGGAAATCGAACATCGCGCGTACCGTGACGTTGCGCGATGTTCAATTTCCCATTGCATTCGTTTTTGGTGCACTCGATACGATGACGATACGATTACAATAGACGTTCGTGCTCTTTCTCTTTTTGGCAATTGTGGCTCACAAGTAATTTTAATCATAAAAATATATCAAGTCCTAATTTATCACTCAAAGCGCGATTCACACGATAGCTTTTTTGGACATCATTAAATTATTACTTAGGTACAGTTGAGGATTGACAAATGAGCCTCTTATTTACTTAAATATATCCCCACTGTAGAAGCAAACACCTCCCTAATGAAGAGGGACCACAACCCACAGCCCAGTGTGGATTGGCGGTTTGCAGACGGAAAAGGTTCTGCTATGCGGCCACGCTAAATTGTAATTTTCTATACAGGCAAAACTGTATTAGAACACATGTCGGTATTAAAACTTTCAAGTGCTAACCTAACATGGAGTAAGATTAATAAAAAAGACATTTTAATTGACAATTTTAAAGTCTCCAGGTTATCTCCAATCATTCAGACTAATGTTCGATAAAATTCGCTAAGTAAACAAGAAAAACCTATTTTATCAATAATCATCGTCAGTGGGTGTTCATTAGATATAACTAGTTAACTGATCATTCTCCAGCCTACGTCCTCTGTTACTCAACAATTTATCAGATGACGGTATTATGTAAAATTAATATTATATATTTGTTTTTGCCTCAATATCACCTCATAATTATGTGGGTATTATGCCTACGCACGTAAGGCGTAAGGTGAGGAGCAAAACCGCTTACTTGATTTGTGACCGCTTATTTTGCAATTTGTTTCTTACCTAAAACAATAAAGGAATTAATTAAATATAACAAATTGAAGTAAGTATATAAACACTAACTCTTGAAAGAGTAATTGGGCATACGCCGTCAGGAGTTCCGAGTCGAGAGTTCTTCTCATCGAACTTATAATTCTGCACTTGCACTAAATATAAGGTTTATAGGTTTGTATGTTTCATCTGTCGTCATATATCAATAAAATGTACTTACACCGACTTTAGATTCGCGAAAATGAACGTTGACAGTTTCAAAAGAGATAACAATTAAAATCCAAATGTACCGGTCTGATGGAGAGCCGGAGAGCTCATTTAGGCCTTTAGGCGCAAGCGCAAGTATTAAGCAACGAAACTCGCCTGACTGGTCATTAAAATTCCCCGTAATTCGTCCCGGGGAAGGCGGCTTTAACACCGTGTTTTACACTTTTGTACGTACATGTATTATGAACGATTTACTGAGCGTGGAGTTTTGAAGAACTTGAGCCTATAACAACTATCATTAGCCGATTACATAATTCATACTTGGAATTGATGAGGTAATAGCTTCTTTTCCATAAGCTAGTTATGCATATCACAGGAATAAAGTAAACTTTTATGTCCTTGTATGCTCATTGACTTTGAGCTACTTTTTGGCAGTTTTTTAAGATTAGGTTGCACAACATAAAGCTACTTAATTTATTTCTCCAATAGCAAAACGAAAGCAACTATCCTTCGTTTTAATTACGAAATAAAAAGTTTTAGAGGGGTGCGTGGGTCGCCATATTGAAAACAACAAACATGTTGGCTAGTGTTACCTAAGAAAAAGAATCTAAGCCTTATGTCGTGCACATAAGGCTCATCTACTATGCAAATATATAAGCTAGTGATATTAACAACTAACCCACGTTATTTTTTCAACATCACACGATGCAAAGGTAAGTGTGGGCGCAGCCTACATGAGACATAAAATAAAACCAACCTAGCCTAGGCGCGAATTTGGCCCTGACGTAACATTCGAAATTCAAAAGCATAATGCATTCCAAAGACAACATTATTTGGGTACTTTGTGTTTTTAAGACAAGTAATCAATATCACTTTTTGCTCCAGGCAAGAGTTTCCTTTTAAGTTACGCACAAATAATATATCTGTTAATTGATGTAAGTAACAAACAGGCACCTGTGACCACATTTTATTTCGAGTACTACTTATATCGACGATGATTATTATAACGAAGAGACACATACTTCACTATTAATATTTTAAAATTATTATTTCCAACTCGGTCATCTTGGGTAAATGGTTCATGTCAATAAATATTTACTCTGGCCACACTGACCTTAAATTCTTCCGTGTTCTATTTGCTTTATAATCGTGATATTCGGCCAAGGTCGAAAATTACAGATATCCTCAAGGATCCACAAAAAGGGAGTCTTTGTACATAAAGTATGTCGTGAGATTTTATTCGGATAATTATGCGCGTTTGCCTTATCTGTCCAAGGATTGTCAACATGGAGTCGTATTTGCTTTGAACTGCATATCGTAAAAATATTATTTGTAACTACACTATGTCGTTGTTATGTATTTTGTGGGTTTATTTTTTTAAGTTGGTGGATCGAAGAAAAATATTATTCATATTTTTTACATTGAACGTACATATTATGTGAGAACTGGGAGTACTGTTATGCTAAATTATATTAGTCCTTAGAAGGAAGTATTCAAGAAACAAAATATAAGCAATAACATGTAAAATTATAAAAGCAAGAATAAAAAAAAAAATTTAATTGACTATCCAAATTTCACTTTGCACATTTTGATTAGGTTTTCTGACTCAAATAAACAAGGGGTAGTTGGGAATAGGAGCCCTAGACGAAAGAATAGGTTCAAACCCAAAACCCCATCAAACCCAAACGTAGCACTATTGGACCATCCTTCACATACAGAAACCAGACTCAAATCAGTTCATCCATTTGTAGGCCACGATGCCACAGACAGAGATGATTTCAAAATTATTCTCCTTGCATTGGAGGTAAAATAAATGAATTCTCATTTAATTCTGTTGGTTTTCATCCAGAAGTAAATACTGGGTCCGTAGTTACGTAAGTGATACCGGGTGTTAGGGTAAATAAACCACTTAAATAACTGATAAGGCTGTTACCATGTCAACCATATTAAGTACCGTTTCAAAAGATAATTTTTATAAACCATTTTTCCATTGCTTCATTGCTTTTGAGGGAATGAAGGACCATTTTAAAAGATAACTGAGATTGGCCTTTGTTTCTTTTATAATTATACAGCGACTTAAAATCAATAGAAAGCAGGTTCATATCACTCCAGTGTACCGCTGAGTCTTAAGCGTACATGCAGACTCACCAATGGCTTTTCAGTGATGGAACTCATCGTGAGGAAATCTGCTACTAGTCAAATTCGAAGGCACATATGAAGGCCGCCAATTTGAAAAAGGTTTCTATTCCTAAGACCTTAGTCTTCTCGCTGACCGGGGAGGGCCAAACCGGGACTTATTTGAACTGATGATAACTGTTAGCTTTATTAGCTATACAAGACAGTTACACTTGAGGATCAAATCACGTCTCGGCTTTGTGCTCAATATCTTTCACCACAGAGTCACCATCAAATAGTATTATGGTCAAATATAATCGGGAAAATATTACTCGAGAATAAGACCTCAAATAGTTGGTATTGCCAATAATCCTGTACGAACCTCATTTCCTAGTTACACCAATGGTATAACTGTCATCGACTGACTTAAAAACCTGCGATCCTGTCATTAATAAAGGTCTGAAGTACATAATCCGGTAGTATTCAGATGTCAGCGGGTCAGACGTACGGTCTCGCTGGGAGGTTTACAATAATGCGGCGCGAACGAGCCATAGCCGCGTATAACTTTGGTGTCGAGCGCTACGGGCACACTTTCGACCTGCGTAGGCGCATGCCTGCTTTTGTTTGGGCATTAAACGTGTTATAGCGATTGGTTTTAGACTTTTTACAAATATTTTGGTATTGAAATAACCATACGTAGGTACGATTGCATCGTCCGAATATCTTCTTTGTTCGATTTGACTGATATCTGAGAACTTCAAGAACAAATTACACAGTACTACATATTTCGCCATTATTTTCGATGGATTGTTTTACATTTACCCTCGAACAGCTTCTTGGCCACATTATTCGGTGCTGTGAATAAGATCTTTTTTAAAACTGCAATCTACATTTTAAGAGAAGTGATCATAAGAATGAATGCTTTCTGCAAATTTATCGCTTTCGGCACGTCACTCGCACCACAAGTCAACATAATCCCTGATCGGGTGGGGTCAGGGGGGGTCGGATTATAAATTTTCTAAAGAAAGTATCACGTGGGCCGGCCGCGTGCCGTATAACGAAATGTCCGTAGCAAATGGACGCTTAAGATAAATATACAAAAAGAAATAACAAACACGACGTCATGTCATCGGCGTGGCCGGGCCGCACAACCTGGTCAACATTAATTGTATATTTTGAAAGGGACATAAATTGTTCGATAAAAATGTTAAGGAAATAATGAAATGCTTTATTGTTTTGTTACTTGTAATTTTTGAATTATATAATTATTATAATTGACATTCAAACGTTTGTGAGTGATCGCTGTTGAAGCAGGTAATTGTAAAAACAATCTCAAATCTCATGTTCTTGATTTAGTAGTTACTTTAAATAGTAGGTTATTTTTACTATTTAAAGGCTTGTGCTTGTGCACAATCTCATCATGCTTAAGTAGCCGATTGTCGTGACCAGATGCCAGACTGACTCTAAAGTGTATCTGCTCAAACACGGTACATTTTCATTTGGAGTGTAGAAATACATGGTAAGCCATCGTGGTACGGTTTCCTCACGATGACATTGGAGGAACCTCTGAGCAATCATCGCCTTGAAGCAGGTGGGCGTTACAATGTCAGCGCTAGTCTAAAAGAACCCTGCATAACCTGCCATCACTATCAAGCTTCCAACATGTCATAAAATACCGGTTACAAATTGTATAACACTTTTGTTCTAGCCATTAATATCTTGTTTGGCAATATAAAGACCGGATGTATCTTTATAGCCCAAGCATCGAGGCAGCCTTTGACACAGTTGCATTATCAAAGCTTCATCGCCCCCGCAACACACTCAAAAAGCCTTTAAATATTGAATAAATACACCTACAACCCGCCATTGCAATGTCATATAACCCCACCGAAAATAAGTACCCCACCATATGCACAAAGCCGAACAGATTCGAAGCTTTATAATTGTACCAGTTGGCGATGCAGTTGCCTAATATCATGTAGGCTGCCGCTCGGTCGCTGTGCGATCCTCACAACTAGTTTCCATACGCTTTCAACATTCAAAATCGAAACTTAATACTAAATAATTAAAGTCATCTTTCGAGAGACCTCGCCCTGATGTACCGTTTTGAAAATGGAATTACGTCGTCAGCACCGCTCCACGCTGTCGCAATCGACGCGTGCCTTGTTGTTCAAAATTTACTGCCGATTATTACAACATGGAAATTCTATTTAGAGCCTTATTGCATTAGTCTATTAGGTGTAGTTTATTACATGACACTATTGACATCGTTCGTTTTAACATTCAACTAAAGTAAATTGCATGCAAGTGTGCGGCATAGGTAAATTGTTACCAAGTGGGAAGAGAGTTGACGTCATTTTAAGAAACGAGTCCCATAAAACCTCTTGTCAACATAAACCATAGTTTACGCATGATAAGAGTGATTAAGTAATCAAAATGTAAAATTAGATTGTTCACACTTGGTGATTTAATGGCGTCTACTTTAACGCAACACAAGTACCAGCTAAGATAATGATTAATGTTTTTGTCAACAACAGAAAAATTCATAAATGTTTACGAAAACGGTGACATCCACTGAATACAGCCTCTTTATGGTGGTTTTTAGGAGGATTTTATAGAGATGCAATAATACATCCAGGCATACCGATTAAGGTAGCTACGAGCTACATCTGAAAATGGCACTAGTTGGAAAACGCAGTCGTATTTTTTGCTAAGTTATGATGTGGCCAAAGCATGCACACAAAGCCTTCATACTGGCTCCGGCCAAATTTACCCGGTAGAAAAACCGGTAGATACTTGACAGCAACTTTCCAACTTAAAGGTGATGGCCAGCTAGGCGGATACTACAAAGCAGCACCGTGCAATGGCTTCTTTACCGAAAGGTTCTTGTAGGATGCGAACACTCGACCATCGCGCAATATGACGTCACTATCATCTATGCTCTACGTGATTCCATAATTAAAAACATCCGAAAAGTCCTAAAATAGTAATATTCTTCAGTATTAGGTAGTAGGCAGAGATTTTATTATCATGTCATTAACGTGCCTATTGATCTTCAATATTGTTTTTTTCTGTCCCAAGTGGGTTGTGAATTGCGGTGACATTTACTTTAAATAGTTTATCTTTTTATTATATTTTACATGTGATTAAACTATAAATGGTAAATAGTCAAATCTAAGGATAATAACCATATTTGGTTTAATATCAATACGCAGGCGTTGATCTATTAAAATTTTATTTTTCGACTTGTTTCATTTAATAGGAAACCGTATTTTTTCTTGCGGAAGTACACCATATTAAATGACAGCACCTAATACCAAACAACTAATCTATATATATAAAAATGACACAGCATCACGCATAGACGGCTGGACCGATTTGGCTAATTCTTTTTTTATTGTGTTTGTTATTGTCAGGAGATGGTTCTTATGAAAGAAAAAAATAAGAAAATTAGAAAAATTAAGAAAACTGAACCACTTTTTTAGCGCTTTTGACAATATAAACTTTTTTAATGTAACCTGTTTGAAAGACATTATTGTCAGTCGTTTGACAGTTGGCGCGATTGACAGAATGCGCGCTGCAAATATCGTTTAAAATGGAGGCAGGCTCGGAATTATATTGATAAAATAATTAATTTATAATTTCTTATTGCACATTTCACAGTCGATTCAATCGGAAGATTCGAATTCAATATTCATTGTTAAGACAGGACAACGTCTGTTGGGTCAGCTAGTAGTATATATATGTTAATGTTCATTAGTACTAGTAATAACAATCAATTTATACTAGGCAGTTATACTCATATATAAAATATGTTTTAGAATATAAAAAAACATAAAGTTGCAGTGCTTAAATAACACTAATGTAATACAAGACTGGGGTCGTGAAGGCAATCCACTTAATCAACCGCACTCCTCGCACGCACTCGTTTCATATACCGCTGTCTCACCCCAGCGCAGGCGCAGCCTCCGACTGAGATTCTAAGAACTCTCGACGTTCCCTAGATAGATGATTATCAGCTTTGTAGTGAGTTTGTTGTCTGTGTAAATGCAAGGTTTTAAGGCTTTACTTTTATATCAGATTACATTTCTTTTTTAGTCGAGTTTGAGTCTCTCTTTACATTTTACAGAAAGCTCTAAAAGCTCTGTAAGGACTGTGTTGTGCTTTGAACAAATGTAGTTTGTTAACCTTTAACATCGTCTATCTATAGGAATGATATTGATATTGACTTACAATGGAAGTATTTTTAGAACAAATGTAATTATAGTAATAACCCTTTTTATTGATGCATATTAAAACTAGGTTAGCTCTAGGTACAAAGTAGTAGGTAGCGTATAGCCATCACGATCCTATTTGGTTGTTTTACAATATTTTCCACAACCTATTTATAATTTATACTGACCAACCAATCTATATATGTAAGGAAAATAGGGTTCCTTTGATGCACCATTACCTCAAAACTACTTAACATATCGGGATGGCTGCTTCGAATTTTTCGTAGATGATTATGGGCTATATATGATATCGATAAACCCGGGTGAAACCCAGAGGGATAGCTAGGTTAAGGCTTTTAACTTAATTATACAAAAACGGGTCTATTACTTAACAAAATATGAGTGTAAATACTTTCCCTATGGGCTATTTCGTTGCAATACATTGACTATTGCATTAAAACGACGTTATGTGTTTTATCGTCCACATTATCAGATTACCCACTTAGTTATCAGTGTCAACGACTTTCTGTAATCTTAGTCCAGTTTATTATCTAGTTAGCTCGTACAAACACTGTTTGAATTACATTTTGGGTCATTACGTTGTTTACATTCTAATGCGGCGTAGGATGTTTGCAAGATGTCAATTTATCTACAAAACTTATTAGTAAGTCAATTCAGATCCGAATTTTAATCGAAGTTTTGCTGAATTTATTAATTTACTAGCTGTCCCCGCGGTATTACCCGCGTTCCCGTGGGGTGGCACATGTATTTTACATAAAAACCTTTCTCTTTAATCACTCTTATCTATTAAAAAAAACCGCATCAAAACCGTTGCTAAGTAACTTGCGTAGTTTAATAGATTTAAGCGTACATAGGGATATAGGGACAGAGAAAACGACTTTGTTTTATACTATGTAGTGATTAAATGTAATAAAGCCAGTTATCAAATTCATAACAGCTGCTCTAGTTACAATGTTGCCTTCATGTTTTTGTCAAAATACTGCACTAAGTAGGTAGATTAACTTGCATTAGTCAAATTTGATTTTGCGGTCTACTTAGATATCATGTGTGAATGGTAAGTATGTGGTCAAGTAAGATTTTGTATTTCTAAAGATCGCGTGCAGGAAATTGGTAATTTATTATACGCCAAATGTTAAAATAAGGCCCGTGCCGAATCCTGGCCCTATCATTATGTAGGTACAAGGTATTCGACAACAGATTTGATTGTCTGCTTTGTTATCTCGTTAATGTTTTAAAAATATTACAATATGGAATTTTTGTGAACTAACCACTTCAATTTCAGGACATTTAAAAAAATATAGAAGTAAGGCAGCTCCATTAGTTAAAATCTTGCAATACAAAGCGAAATTGATAGTAAATTGATGATAAATATTTCTTTCGCAGGACTCGCTGATATTGTGTGACGTTATGCAGAGATTTCCCAAACACTTCAATAAAAATGTGTTTTTTTAGAATTTTTCATGTTCGACAATACTCCCTTGAGCACCATTACAACATTGATACTTTGCTGTAGCGTGATTGTATATTAAAATACATGGATGTCTCACCGCAAGATTTGACGAAAAAAAAAGGAAGTCAGTTAACAATTTGCAGGTTACAAAAGCGCCAATTTTAGGAGACTGATTCATGAATGTAAATTCTTTTATTTTAATCTAAAGCTTTCTTCGAAAAGGGCCATATTATAAAGCTATAATTGTTGGGTACCATGGACTGTGTTTTGCATGATTGGTGACCGCCACATGCGACCATATTGAGACGCCATGCATAATTTATCAACCCTTTCTTATATACATGTGAATTTAAACCAACTCTAGTTAATTACCTACTAAGGCGCCTACCAACGAATGCATAAAAACATTACCTACATAAATGTTAATATATTTTACCGCGCTCATTTAAAAACATGTTCTCAAGGCATTTAAGTAAAACGCGTCAAAATTGTTTAAGCGTCGTTCAGTTTTCTACCATTCCTCGAAACGTTTAACTAAAACCATTTCTGTGGAAACGGTCGTGTCGGTGCTATGTACTCGGCGAGATAATTGTGTTATATCGAAGCGATGTCTAACAATACCGTTTTCAGAATCATTATCGCAAATTGAGATTAATCGACTAGAATTTGCAATCGAACTCAATAGTAGACCACCACGAATTCAATTACAATTTGCGTAAATATTTGTCAATCGCACTACAACTGTCGAGGTACTATTATAAATCGATTTACGTAATCGCTAAATTATTAACCAAAAAAATGTAATAACTATTTCTTGTTTTGTGCGTAGTTAGAATTCAGTAATCATTAGTAAGGACCCAGTCTCTGTAATCTAATACTATTAATATCGTATTAGAGTTTGCGTAAATTGCTTGTGCAAGTATCAATCTTATTTTGTGGTGTATACAATGCAATTTCGTACATGCGATAGTTGATATCAATTTCGCCTTCTCTGCGGTACTTAGACTACATGCTTTACGTAACGGCAAAGCTAATAACCCGAAATAGATTCACTCAAGTAGCTGAAATATCTTGGTTCACATGCTGTTTGCTGGTAATACGTAGATAGTATTAATGGGGACTAACCCTTTTGGGAATTATTCTATAGGGTCCGCCCCACTGTTACTCTCACGTTCTGAGGATAAATTGTAACCTAAGACCCTAAGTTTCCAATCAATTATTTCCGTTTGCAAAACATTAAGTCTATCTGTTGCAGCGTTTTGACGTGCAAGAAGGCAAGAAAACATACCTTTCCATTTATAACATTTGTAAAATACGAAGTAACCGTACTGCACTTATTGATTTATAAGGTATAGCTGTCCCCCGCGGTTTCACCCGCGTTCCTGAGGGATTTACATTTTCCCTGAATAAAAAGTAGCCTATGCTACTGAGTGATAATGTAGCTTTCTAATGAAGAAAGAATTATTAAAATCGGTCCAGTACTTTTTGAGTTTATTCGTTACATACAAAAATACAAATCTTTCCTCTTTATAATATTAGTGTAGATTATAGCAATACTTACACCGTAAAAATTGCAAGCCCTAAATTTAAGTACCTACCAATAAGTTGCAATGACAAAAATGTCCATAATGTAAAAATTGCAAGCCCTAAATTTAAGTACCTACCAATAAGTTGCAATGACAAAAATGTCCATAATGTAAACGTTTCATTCGTAAATGTACATCTCCGAATTTAATAAAAATATGAAGTTTAATTTTTTTTTACCGTTTTTATTCGGAACGTATATTTGTATTAAAGTATAACCAGACGCGGTCGTTCGCTCCCGTGAGTGATATTTACTCTTTGATAAAAGATGACCGAAAACGTCCATTATCTATTAACTATATATTGATACGATACACGACCGATCACTGGTTTATCGTGAATAACATATTTTAAGTAGGTTCTAATAATTTTAACTTTTTTGATAAAGGCGCCAGTTGGGGAGTCATGCGTTCACTGTAAGCGATGCTACATGAGCTACTGGTTGATATGCGCTAGACATGTAAGGTAGGTGAGTATTTTTCTTTTAATTATACTAGCTGTCCCCCGGGGTTTCACCCGCCTTCCGTAGGTCTCTAATACGCGAACTGTCAAATGCGCGCAGTTAAAATAACTATTTTAGAAGTTGTAATTCTCCAAAAAGAACGCATTTTCTCAATTATAATATGCATGTATTATACATAAAAATCATCCTCTTGAATCACTCTTTCTATTAAAAAACCGTATCTAAATCTATTGCATATTTTTAAAGATCTAACCATACATAGGGACAGACAGACAGCGGGAAGAGACTTTGTTTTATACTATGTAGTGAAGGTGATAAACAAAAATATGGCCCGCCTGATGGTAAACGGTCACCGTAGAGTATTGACGCTTGCCACACCAAGGGTATCACTATCATCAAATATCGTATGTTTTTTAAATTATATTTTTTCTGTGTTAATTGTAAGTACCTAAACAAATAAATAGCTGTCCCCGCGGTTTCACTCGCTTTTATGGATAACGTAGATATTATAGCCTATAACATGGAGCAAAGAGTTTCTTTCTTCCGTGTCTATAACCATCTACAGTAGCAGTCCCATCTCATCCCATCAGCTAGAGTAGTAGAGCTCTTAGTGCAGAGTTCGTCCGGGGAAGTACTACCACCTTACCCATTTCCGCTGTGAAGCAGTAGTGCTTGTAATTGTATTACTGTGTTTCTGTTAGAAAGGTAAGGGGGGCGGTGAAATTACAGGCACATGAGACTTAACAACTTCACGTCTCAGGGTCGACAACGCATTGGCGATGCCCCTAGTGTTGCAAATGTCCATAGGCGGCGGAGACCACTTACCATCAGGTGGACCGTCCGCTTATTTGTCGGCCCACGTGGTATAAAAAAAAATCTCGACATGTTCAGTAATTTTGAGCCATATGGTCGAGAATAGATAGGTATATTTGATTAATATAATATGAATACTAGCTATCCCCGCGGTTTCTCCGGCGTTTATCGATATCATATATAGCCTATAACTAGGAAAAATTCCGCGTCGTATGGTATCCATCCCACCTCGATATGTTCAGTAGTTTTGAGGTGATGGTGCGTCAAAGGAACCCTATTTTTCTTATATATATAATTTATAGATAGAAGATGTGTGTTGTTATCGGGATTGCAGGTAAAGCAACAGGGTGGAAGCTATCTTGTAGCTTGTAATGTAAAGGCTATAGCATAGCTTTAGCTAGTCGACCACCCTACCGATCTCGAGGTCCTCCGTATTTGCATAGGCTAAGTGATACCTGAATATTTATCTACAGATAAAAATGTCGACTACGCGGAAAACACGATTCAATAAACACTTGATTTACATAAATACGGTTTTAAATAAACTGATATTTCTTGTATATGAAGCAAATAGGAATATTTATAAATCTGTATAAGTAGGTAATTGCATTAATTATATAATCTAAACTAATCCTTACTAATATTATAAATGTGAATGTAAGTTTGTTACGCTTTCACGCGAAAACTACTTAACCGATCATCATGAAACTTTGTACATATTCTTGGAGGTATTAGAAGTAACATAGGATACTTTTTGTGCCGGGAAAATGTTACATACCTAGGGAATGCGGCTGAAACCGCGGGGGACAGCTAGTAATATTATTAAGATTTGATTTTTTGTTTGTTTTTTACGATGTAACTAATAAATTCTTTCGTCATTAGAAAGGTACATCTTGACCAAGTAACAGGCTATATTTTAAACTCGTATTCTCACAGGAATGGGAACTACATGGGTGAAACCGCGGGACGCTGCCAGTACATAATATCCGTATTTATTATTACTTCTATACATAGTGTAGATCTACTAAAATACTTTCTACAAAAAACTTTCTATAAAAACTCTCTAGTTCTTAAAACTGTGCATCATCTGTGTCAAATATAATACAGGCTGTCTTGCTGAATATTACATGAATAAAAGCTCATGTGTTGGTCACATAATAATACACAGGAAGTTCACGGTCGTACAAGAGTGCGGGACTCCCTGCACTTGGAACCAGTTGAGTTATTTCACTTTCTATCCGTTAGGTTGGTAGGTCTGGTAGGTACATCGAATATCGATAAACTTAAACCGCCTTTTTTTATTGGTATTAGTGTAGTTTGAAGTCGTATTTCAGCTAGATTCTATATATATACTTATTTTCGGATAGAAATACAATAGTCATTTTATTTACTAAGATAGTTCTATTTATACTTAGTGGATACATATTTCAATTATAAACGCAGCAGTGTTGTTTGTTTGCCCTATCTTTATGTCACAACGGAGGAACAGATCACCTTGATACTTTCCACATAGATCGAAAATAAGGTGTAGAAGCCTATAACTATGCGCTAGTAACTTCGAAGGGCTTGTTAACATCATATTAATAATACAAATAATTATTTGACATATAATCAGATTTCAGATCAATTTGCAACCTTTTTACCAACATACAATTAGTGGAACCAAACAAATCTATTTTACTCTTCGTTTATTTAAAATAAACACAAAGCATGCGAAAGTTTCTTTAGAAACACACAACATTTTTGTAGAGTCATTTCGTGCTGGGAAAATCACATTAAAGATAGCGTATAAACATTAACCTCCATCGTATAACATGTCGTAACCACCAGAGTCTAGAACTCTAGATAAATAAGGGTTTATGATACACATCTTCAAAGCACAATCATTGTTAAAAACTACCTTGAACGATAAAATCATAACCCGAAGGTTTAATGTCTACCTTCAACACCAATGTAATCCCTTTGAATTAATCCAATCTAACAATGTCTAAACTCGAATTTTTGAGCTGTGGTCCATCACATATGTCACAACTAACGCTACAATTGACTTTAAACCTTTGGCATAAGACATATAATCCATTGTTTACATATTGTGATCGCGTTGAGTATTGGACTTAGATAAGGACGCGGCGCGGCGCAGGCGCATGTCAGAGACTGTGGTCATTGTGGTTAACCCTACAGCAACAATATAACCACCAGTAACGACTATTAGAATCGAGAACAAAATCAATGTACCTATCGGCACAATAAAGGCCGTATATCAAATTTTAAAAAAGGAACTGTATGAGCGAGACGTCAGATAGTTGAGATAGCTCGGTCGTGGCCGGCCGTCGGTCGCTCGTGCACGCAGTATCTGCTCATCTCGCTCGGTTGCCGCTCACGACTCAAACAAAACTGCGAGGGATTATTCAAATTAGAACACTAAAAGAATGTTGTTTCTATTCTTAAATTAAATAAGCATTAATAAAGGCAGAACACCACTATTTGTTCGGCTTAGTCTTAAAAGTACCAGTATTGCCACCGGCTTGGAATATGTTTAGGCTACTGAAATCGGCACTACCTCTCTAGTATGAATATTATTATAATACTAGTAATTATAAGATATAGCAAGCCACCTTGGCTTTGTCTCAGTTTGATAATAAACGTATTATACCTACACATAAACCTTCCAGGAGAAATATTAAAAAAATGGTGAAAGCCGCATAAAAATATCTTGCGAATGTGAAAAGATATGAGCTTGTTTGCCCGCACAGACATAAATAATGACTTTGTTTTGTATTATTTAGAGACTAGAGAAGAGAAGCAGCATCTTGAATTCGATACTTGCTAGTGATAGTGTATACCCAGATCAAACAACAGGCTTTTACTGGAAAACCAACATCGAAATTCCTCTATTATTTGTATAAGACTTAACACTAACGTGGAAATTCTGTTTACCATTGACCATTTTTAAGACACACTCTTCGGAATACTACACTAAAACTTTAATTTAAGCGACTATTCCTCAGGCAATTGTGAATAAAAAAAAATATTTATCTATATCCAAAACTTGTACAATATAATACCTTTTACCCCTAAATAAAATTTACAAAATAAAATTTGGACTTTAATTTGGACTGTCGACAGTTTGTGAGTTTGGATTCATTTTACTCTTATGCAAAAACTACTAAACAGATTTGGATGAAACTTGGCGCATAGATAGTTTTTTACCTAGATTAAAACATAGGATACTTTTTATTTCCGGAAAATGTACCATATCGGAACCGCGGGGGGCAGCTAGTACTACTAATATTTTAAATGCGAATGTTTGTATGGATGTTTGTTACTGTTTCACGCAAAAACTACCAGACAGATTTGAATGAAACTTGGCACATAGATAGATCGTATCCTGGTATATATGCTACTTTTTATTCCGGAAAAAAGTGACATCCCTCGGGAACGCGGGAAAAACGGCGGACAGCTTGTTTATCATAAATTATGGATATTTTATTGTTTTAATGAAATTGTGAGAGTCTTTAACAAAACACGTAGTTGGTACATCTAACCCGCAGTCTGCTAGGTAAGTAGCGTCCTCTAGACCAGCTTCATTACCCGTTCAATTAGGCACTTCATACTAAAAGGCCGCGTCTTTGTTTCGTATATATGTAGGGTGAGGAACAGCCGGTTGGATCACAAGAATACAATATCAATTGAAACTAAGCCTATAATAATAAATAATCTTAGGCTGCCTTTTTGCTGAGGATGTTAAGATAAATAAATAAATAATGTATTTACTGACTTTTTTTATTTGTGGCCATCTGATCTCAATCTAGCAGAACATGTACTATTGAAACTAGACAACTGATATACTACGTAATTATATACTCGTACTAGTTATTATTCCTTACAGATATGAGAATCGAACCCACGACCAGTGTCGTGGCGGTCCGGGGCTCTAACCACCAAGCTGGCCGCAAAGAGTATGATTTATGTTGTTCTAAAATTAAATGAGGGTTTGAATTAGACTTTAAACATAACCTACTTTTCTATTTGAGGCAAAACAACTCATCATTATAGAGTTTGAATCGGTATCAAATATTTATTTTATCTGTGAGGCATTACCACTTTGATTCTAAATGCGAGCAAGAAAAATACATTTACCATAAATATTTCCGTGAAGACTGGTATTGGTCAATAGTTCACATTCAAGCGAAAACTCTACTAATAACTCTACAAGTTTATTAACAATACTACATTTTTACACGTCATCACGGTAAAGTGTACCTATTCAATATTTCCCTCATAAATAACAGAATGGTTTAATTGACCCTATCCTACCCTAAGTGAAATTCCTTAGTCATTTGACAAGCGCGTGCTGGGTTTGTTAGCTACTGGCGTGCTCTGTGCTCTATTCTGCTTTCCAACTACAACTGTGTGTGAAACAGAATCTTATAGCCACAAAAGACGTACGAACACCGTGTTCATCCGTGTAGACTCTCGCAGCCTAACCTTGGTCGCTATTAGAAGACTCATAAGAGAGGTCAACAAACATAACAAAAAATATGTTTAAGTATAGATAAAATACAGTTCTGTTATGATAGTTAAACGAGTCAATAAACTGAAATAATATGTTGTAAGTAAATAAGGAGATTTGACGCCAAAAATTAATGTTCTCAACAAACAAATTAGACATCGTTTAGCACTGATCCAAGGAATTTATGTGTGAATTTGCTAAATTAGGTATTTCTTATTTTTAGGGCACTATATTATAATGGTTACAAATATTTTTTTTTGCAAATTTTGCAGCTATATCACAAAGCTCTTGTGGGGGAGTAGGGGAATTAGTTCCGGGGTCTGTTGCCCTGTCAGAATGATTTAGGCATAAATAAATAAAACACATTTTAATGCACTTACTTACCTATTACGTGTTTAAGTAACAAACAAATTCTTTCCAACATATGTACAGCAAAAAGGTTACGTTTACTTGGAAAAAAAAAGATTTGAATTTTATTTCCTTTGTAAGTACAGGCGCGTGTATCGTACCCTTAGGCCAGGACATAATATATCGACTGAGATCGTAATACGTCATACAAATACACTAATAACAAATGTAATATACTTATTATCTTGATAATAGGTCCTTGTAATATATCTGTTAATAACACACTTTGGGTGATCATTCCGATCCATCGAATATCAAGTTTATAGAGAGCATGATAAAATCTCGTCAACCTTATGGTGCTACGATTAACGGCTATTTTTGAAGCAAGACCGAGTTTATGGTCGGCAAATGAGCATGTATTATGAAGCCTATTCTTTGTTCGTGCCGCTATAGTAATTACAATTTGTTGCATTTGAAAAGAATCGAAGGATTGTAATAAAATACCTACGCGGACGTAACATGAGGTATAATTTAAGAAGGTGAAATCTATAGGAATTTCCATAGTAAGGATTTACTGTGTAGGAAACAATGAAATTAATTTGGATGTCAGGGACCTTGCACTTATGGTTATAATATAACCTATATTTTAGTTAAAATGTAATTAATATAGGGCTGAAATGAAAAAAAAACTGTTTAAGTATCTAAAATTTACGTACTTTTTTCGTTTTCGTCTGTAGGGTTCATCATTGCGTCGACTTGAAAACAAACAAAAATACCACCTTTAGTAACAACTAACTTGCACATACATAAAAATATTTATAAAATGTGTACCTACCTAAAATCTAGTACTACATCAAAAATAAATTTTTCACAATCGAGTAAAACCCACGGACGAAGCCTCGGGCTAAAGGTAGTGGTCAATATAAATCTGTAGCTTTTATTCTACTTTTTATTTTACGGGCACCGGCCAGCTACAAATTGTTAAGGGCCAACACGGACCTGGTGCACGCACCATTCTCTCTTTTTTTTCTTTTTGATATATCATTCGTTTTGTAACGACCTCGGTGAAGTACGAAGGTCGCCGCCTGTTGATGGGTTGATGGAAGTTATTTTTTTTAAAGCATTTCTTATTTGAAAGAAGAGTCATCTTAAAAAGCCGTTGAACTATAATAAATGTTTTTATAATTATTGCTTTTTTGGTATTTTATAAAAATCTCTATACTGGCATTTCTCAAAATAAATAGTATCGTAAATTCTGGAATTGCCCATGATGAATTCCGAATCAGCGCAGTCTATTGGTGTTTTTTTTTCGATGATTAATTTTGACCTAGAATAATCTAATAAAATTAGTTATGTTTTAGTAAAAGTAAATTTCTTAATTTTTGAATAATGATGTGGCCTTTTCGCTATCTAGTTTACATATCGACTGTCATTGATCATTCACTTTGAATTGATGCACAGCCAATCAAAATCATTATTTATCAACAACATGTGCATACTTTTAAGAATTTAGAGAAAGTATCTGTGGCAAGACCACGCACGCTACTCTTTCGTCACGACCAATGTTGTGTGGTCAACTTAACCAGGTTAATAGGAACCGCTTTATATCAAAGACATATTCAGTAGTATTCTCGCACTAACGACCCGAGAGATCTTAGTACATTGGACAGTTTTATATTGTATGGGACATGAGTATTGAGAAAATTATAGACTTCAACAGGAAAATACCATTTAGGGTAACATTCCTAGGTGAATGTCGAGGGAAAATTAAACAGATTCATTATTTTATAAGTAGACCACCACGACGTATTTTATTTTCTGAGCTTATTAAAGAACAAATCAAACAAATAGTACGTATCCTACTAATATTATATATGAGAATGTTCGTATGTATGTATGTATCTTACTCTTTCACGCAAAATCTACCGGACTGATTTGGATGAAACTTGGCACATAGATAGAGCATATCCTGGAAAACATATAGGCTACTTTTAATCCCGGGAAAATATGACAAGCCTCGGGAACGCGGGTAAAACCGCGTGGGACAGAAAATCTAATATGAAGATCAGCTGAAGTTACATTTTGTTGGAAAAAACTTTTAAATATAACCGCCGCGGAAAGTTTCGCGCCAAACTAGTCCGTGCAATGGAAAATTGCAGGCGCTATCTTGGAAATCAGGCTATGGCGCATGCGCCCTCGACACGTTTAGAAGAAATAAAACCTACGTGGCATACGATAGCCGCGTACAAAACTTATTTGATCGGTCGTTCAACCATGTCGTTGCGGCCTCCCTTTCTGGCGGATAGGTGTGTCTCATTCGCTCGTACCGTTAAGGTGGTATGCCTGAGTTATGGCATTCCGATGTTGCCACCACCACCACGGGAGGCTGCGCTGCGCACTAGCCTGCACGTAATAGCGTAAGTTACATGTGGTTTTGCCTTCCTTATTTTCTTCGAATATGTTTTTACTAGGTGTTAACGCCCTCTAGGATTAGAAAATTAATTGAAGAGTTTCGGCTAGTGTGCAGACAGCAAAGAATGTGCTTCAAATGTTACTTTAATTTTAGCTTCCAATGTTTTTTCTTACAGTTAGGTTTCTTTTGTTAGGGATTTTGCTATCGGGTGTTTTTACCTTTTGTCTATTGTTGTATTTTTTTAACAATGCATACATACGTAGGTACTGAAGGATTGATTACAGACATAATAGATGTATCTAAAAACGTGTTATATAAACTAAATACAATTTCGAGGTAATTAAGAAATGTGGTGGTTAAAACTACCAACTTTGTTATAAAAATCAGAACCAGAAACGGATGTGAGACATAACATTAGGTCATATCCTTTATTCGACGTCATGACACAAATACCTACTTCATCTAAGATTTTACCCATTTTAGGCAGTGAGTTGAGTAAGGTTTTTCTAAGAACTATCGTATACTATAAAAAGAGGACTTAAGTCGTGACTTTGTGAATGAAAGCCTGACTATACATGAAATTAATTTCGTAAAATCATGATCAACCATAAAATCAATTATATTTTTTCAGGTTTTACATCTGAAGCGAACTGTCTCAGTAAACAAACGAAGATTGCAATTTTGCCACAAAGTTACCCAAAAAACAGAACATACATAATCCATAGAAATGGCTCTTACTGCAGTAAAAATTGCATATATTAATTGCATTGAATCCATTTATAAGGTCGCTTTTATATAAACGCAGTAGGTAATTTAGCCGAAAACGGGTCCAATCAGTATGTAATTAAATTAATATAAGTCTTAATTTATTGCCAATCCAGTATTAAAAAATCGCTCAAGGAAAAATATCACCTTATAGCATAATATCTATTTTTAGAATTTGTTGTTTAAGTACAAATCACCGTAATAGTGACTTTACTAGCTCAGAACTTTTTAAAATGTGACCTCTTTCGAGGTTAAACTTATTTATCTTTCTATTCAAAGTCATAATGTTATTTTTTATAGCAATAAAAGACCGACAGACACGCGAAGGCGCGTAGGCTAAGTAATATAGCCCCCATTGGGTCCGGAACCCTAATTAATCAAATCTGTAAGGAAAACATGCAAACTTATCGAGCCAAATAAGGACAATCGACGTTTCGTATGACGTGATCATTCGATTCCTTTCGCTCTGTTGTATCGTTGTAGGTACCTACACATAGATCGGCTCCTTATTTAGAAACGCCTCGGTTTATACAGACGTTAAGACAAACAATTATTGCAGTTCGATTAAAATCTTTATTGCACAGAAAATAAGGTTGATGAAAAAGCAAGCAGAAGTTTCTTGATTAAATGCACAATCTAGCAATAGGTCGAAGCTTGCATCTATGCTAAATGATGTCATCGATTTGACGGTACACTACACTACTTTAGTAGTTGGCACCCATATGCACCGACTATGTGATATTAATATTATTAAAATAAAAATAAATATGAGTAATATCGTGTTCATGATAATTTTTTCGATATATTTAGTTAAATGAAGTAAATGTTTATTAAATATCCAAGGATAAATCTGTTAAAATTGTTGATCCCATTAGATTGAATCGATCTTGCCTTGCACGTCACCTAGCGTATTGATCTCGCAACATATTACAATACACTGCTGCCACCTAGCGTCGTTGATTCGAACTAACTTTACGTTGACGTATTTACGAAGTAGTCAACCAGTTCTGTTCTAGATGGCGCTGTACGCTGCACCGAACTAACAGTTATAAGACCGCCGCTAGGTGACGCTAGTTGACTGTCCCGAGTTTGGCTTAGTGCGCTCACTTGTATTAGGATTAACTTGTATTTGGATAGGATTTAAAATGAAAATTTTGATATATAACGTTTTTGTTACTTTATGTTATTATATACTTACTATATTTGTGTTATTTTATTGATGACGTCATATTAAATATTCATACAAAACTGAAAAAGGGGGCATATTCAGCTAATACAAACTTCGTCGGCGAGCCGCTTCACGGAGGTCTCGGAGAGCTTATCTCTCACGTGATTAGTAGTACTAGCGTAGTAAGCGACAGATACAGAGCATAGAGGCCGCGATGAAACTTTCTCGAGTTAGTGTCATTTTCCATACAGAATCGAGCCTCTGTTAATAAGTTTTTCTGTCACCATCCCCTTGTTTTAACATCCATGGTCATTGTCATCGTCGTATTAAAATTATTATTTCTTAAAACTTACTAGCCACCCGCCCCGGCTTCGCCTAGGTTAGATAATAAAAATATATTAAACAGGAAAACACTCTAAATTATGGTAAATCAGTACATCACATCTAAATCTTTTGCGTAGTTTTGAAAATATAAGTGACTAGACGGAGATAGTGACTTTGTTTGATACTTTTTAGAGACCACGATCCGGATAAAATTCCCCTGAGGTCCCTAAGGATAATAATAAATAAATAAATATCCCGGAACATTCTTTTACACACAGCCATCTGGTCCCAAACTAAGCAGAGCTTGTACTATGGAAACTAGATAGCTGATATACTACATATACTACTTCTTTTTTTTTCTAAATGCATACTTATATAGATATTTACACCCAACACAGAACAAACAGACATGTTCATGCAAACAAATGTTTGTCCTGGGTGGGAATCGAACCCGCGACCTTTGGCTTGGCAGTCAGAGTCGCTAACCACCAAGCCAACTGGCCTAACATTATTGAATTGTTTGTCCTTGCCCAGGAGACGATGGTCTCTCTCGAATGCTGATCTTAATCATAAAATTCCTTTACTGATAACAATACTCTATATTATTATCATAGTGAAAGGGGCAATTTTACGCCGGAAAAACATAAGATCCCATGGGAAAACATTAAAACTGTGACTGGAAGAACGCTAGCATTTTATTAAAACAATATAGGTTACGGTCAGGACATATTTTTTTTAAATTCTCATCCGCACTAAGCTTTAGTTAGCTTGACATCTCATACATAATGATACTTTAAATTAGGAAGTGATTTTAGAAAAGGAACATATACATATAATTTAAACCTAAAAATAAACAGAATTAATTATAAATTTTACTGGGATTTGAGATTAAATAAAACATCTTGAATAACTATACCAACAGCACTTCATTTTTTACACTTGCCACACCACATATAAAAGCATTTAATGTTACCAAGGAGGTATAATTAAAAGAACACGTATCTTACGTAGATTTTAGATTTAATGAAGTTCGCGGTAGGGTAGCAGAGATGGCCTGTAATCAAAAATCTGTCAAGTGTCAAGTGATGCATGAAATTGTGAGCCAACGGCGCAAAGCCACGGCTGCCGGCCGTTGAACCCTGACGTGAGCCAATATCTATGGTGACTTCATGAGGATCTGATTGGATTTACTTACTTAATTTACTATTTCCAAGATACCTACATAAATAAATTAAAATTAATTCCAAAATCTAATCAAAAAAAATTCTACTGTGGGCCTCAGTTCTCGGATCCTGCCAATAAGAGATCTTCACCAAAAAAAAATTGATTGTTTCGGATAATAGCTATCAATTTAACCAGAACATATTCTATCCGTGTGGCAAATTTCATCTATATTCGTTATGCCGTTTATTCGTAGGTAATTGAGTCACATTTTTTACCAAATATCTTCTAAAGGGTTTAATTAGCGGTAGAAAGAGCTAAAGGGCTAAAAAAGTTTTAAATAAAACACATATAAAAGACCATAGACTCTTACCATAGATAAAATCTTCAGTGTTCTAGTACTAATTTACAGAAGTCAACTGAGCAATTACAAACATCAAATCGGTCAGTTGGAGCCCCTATGTATCTATAGAGTAATAGCATTGCTCATTTAATTAGAACGGCCCCCCAATGTCAAGTTAACCAATGTGGGTTACTCTGTTATAGTCGTCAATTGTTTTTAGGTAATTCATCTTTACTTTGTCTTACTACGACTGCAATTAGTTAAGTTTGTGATATAATTTGAACAGTAGGTGTAATGTGAGTGATAAAAAGCACCAGTGGATTTGTAATTTTGTTGTCAAACAATGCACACAAGTGCATGAACATGTCTGTTTGTTCTGTGTCTGGGTGTAAATATCTATATAAGCAAGTATTTATAAAAAAAATGTAGTATATCAGTTATCTGGTTTCCATAGTACAAGATCTGTTTAGTTCGGGACCAGATGGTCGTGTGTAAAGAATGTCCCAGCATATTTATTTATTTATTATTTCTTCATTTCACTATATTTACACCCATATTCTAAGACGATTTCTTATACGTCACTCGACTCCAACTCGACTCTGACTGAGGTTGAGTCGAAGTGAAGTCGGGGTAACATATCATTAATTACGTCATTATATTATTGATAAAATATTGATCAAATAAAATAAAGAGTTTTAGTAACTGTTTACAAGCAATAAATACCTTAAAGTTGACAGTTGATTCCTCACCTCGAGTGAGAGAAGGTTTCGAGTGGAGGAGATTTTTGCAACTATGAATACTAATATCTTTGAGTGAGGTGGAGTCGAGGAATTTTCGAGGAAACATTTAGAATAAGGGTGTAACTAACACCCTGACAACACTACTGTGAAAAGATACAACTGACGATATATTAGTATTTTGTTCACTAAGAAAGAAGACGTAATAAACGAGAATATTCGTCATCTATCGTGATTTCGTGGTATCCCTAGGGAATTCGGCAAATCTCTGATATCCTCATTTCCCTGCGACATATACATACATTCCTAAAATAAATAGCTTTAATAAGACCCTCTAATTTTTGTGCGTCTAGTGCTCTAGTCTTGTTAGTTTATAACTATTGACTAAGCTTAATAGTTACCATTAGTAAACAATTATAATCAGTTTATACCTGCGGACAGCGTTGCCATCCGGATAAAGCCGGACCTGCTGCGGTCTTCCCGAGCAACTATAATTTGGGTGTCTTCAAGGCTAGAGTGAATAGGCTCCTAGTTTATATTATTAAAAAAAAAATAAAAAATAAAAAAAACATTCGTAGCCGGTGGAATAAGACAAGTGTGGCAGGGTTCTGTCGCGATGTTTGAGGTAATAAGACAACTGTGTCCATGTTTCTGAAGGTATCATTCGATTTAAACGAACACTTTGGAAATTTATGCTAAAAAAAAAAAATATTCAAGTGTAAAATTACGCACCTATTAAAGTAGAGACATACAACGAATAATATAGAAGCCTAATACTCTACGTCTTATTAAATATTCGCAAGAGCTCAACTCCGAATACTGTGTGAAAAATGCCAAACAGCAATAAAATGTATGGTGAATTCAAAAATAACCACCTCACTACAATATTGATTTTATTTTCGGTAAATCCAATCACGTACCACGGGACAAGCGATTTAAATGTAGTTGTTCAAAGCACGTATGGTCCCTGTTTGTCCGATACAAACAGAACAATAGATCGGGTAGGTATTGGTATAAGAAATCCTGTATAGAACCAACAAGGTTGAAGGAAGGTGAAACCTATAGTGAAAAGTTCGATTTAATCGATACGGACGTCCGGATGCAATGTGCTCGTTCTGACAATACAAAGTCAGTTGAGCTGTACTAATTACAGGCTCTTCAAAGAAGTAGTGGGCATTAAGGTGAATGACATTTTTCCCGCTTGATTGGGATATGATATTAAAAGCTAATTTTAGATTGTATTAATAATGTAGTTGGATACTGTGATGCGGTGGTTGAAATGAGACTTTAAGATCTGTGCTGGATAAGCAATGAATTTTAAGTACAATTTTTAATTTCGGTGATACGAAATCTTCCGGCCTTTGATTGTCATTAATTTTCGACATAAAAAAACGGTGTTCAAACCCGAGGTAATATTATATTAACAACAAATTAAAATCGCAACACTAAAATTAGTGAAATACGCCCGTGCTTCGCGGAGACAAAAATCAGGTTTTCCGCTTTTTTAACGACTTATGTTCACATGAATGAACTGAATGTAAAAGTCTCGCGCTGGTTATGAAAATAAGACCTAAACGACAAGAACACGATGTCGACTTGTTTTATTTGCACAGAATAGTGTTGCGAGTTGCGAATAAAGTAGTTTTAATCAATAACAGCTACTCGTAGGTTACAGTTGTTATTTATGAAGCGAATTTCTCGAGTGTAAGTACCAAAGTACCCAGAACTAGTGACGCGATGTTACATAGATAATAGTACCAACACTACGTGTTTATGTGTCTTGCATAATCGAATGGTTGTTTGCCAAATAGGTGACTGAACTGTTAAATGTTATACAATGGTTCTATGTTAGTTTACAAAAAGGGAGAAAGCTCAACATCTACTACAGTCTAACAAAACTGTACTTCTGTGGAGGACACAAAATCAACACGGAGAGTCAGATTTCCTCTCAAGTAGTTCCTAGTGCAGGCGCCTTTTAAAAAGAACTCCATTGCAAAACTGAGTTTACATTTATAGACATAATTTTTTAACCATATTCCTATTTTTAATCGAATTTAACCTGTAAAAAATATATTGGATAAATTATTTGGATCTGAAGAAATACCCATTGTGTCACATCACTGGCACAAAAACCAGTTTATTAAAGGTTCTTGGTGGATTAAGACTACATTTAAAAAGAGATAGACATATCGGAACGGCACAGGTGCAAATGGGATAGTGGGGTTAGTAGTCATTTGTTTCATATATTAACTTTGCAAAAGAATTCCGCCAATTACAAGTTGGAGAGTGCGCGTGTAAGATACACGCATTAATAAATAAATATGTTTATTTTTTAATGATGCTTCTTACTTTTATGGACATACAAGTAGGCACTTTTATAGTGTTTTTGCAAAAATGTTTTTAATGTACAAACATAAAATTTAAAGCAATGAAAATAATCTAAATGTCTTGGGGGCTTAAGTGTTTTCACTTAAGATTTTTTTTAAACTCTCACAACTGGCTAAATTAAAATTTTCAGGATGTTAAAGAAACGTGAAGTTGAAAAAGCTCGGATATCCTTTGGAGCGAACTTCGCAACATGTGTTCAACGTTATGAAAGTTTAAAGCAAAAAAACATTTTTTTTCTTATACTCCACCCGAAGGAGCACACAGCATCTGTCCGGGATATTGGGTGACCTGTGCGATCTCATGAAGACGGCTATCTATACGACGGCAAATTATTTTGATACTTGATTATTTTTACTACAGCTACGACAACTGAATTTTAATAGCTTCAAGAGGAAAAGTAGTTGTTTTTTTATCAGATGAAAGAGCAGGGAATGTCAAATTTGCAAATAGAACGGAGGGATATTCAAAGCAGGCGGTACATCTAAATTATTAATAGGGCTCATAACAGGCTATGCTATTATATTGTAATTACAAATACTATATTCGTAGTCAAAAGTTTTACCACGTGGAGTAGCAAAGGTACCTGTTTATTTACACCTACATTGATACAATAAATATTGTATTCTATTTTAACGTCAAGTGATTTTTCATGCACAGAAAACTACTGATCAAATCCAGTGATTTAGTCTAACAGAAATGAATATATATTTAGAATTTTTAATTGACTATTACATCTAACCTATACTTACTCTTTGCAAACTTTACACGTAAACTCATTCATAGTGTTGATGTCTTACCTGAAACAAAAAAATGGTGTGTTATAAATGAAATCATGATGGAGGCGATAAATATTGTACAATTTTAAAAGTACTGTCTATTTAATTATCTATAAGTTGTTCCCGGATGTTGCTATGGTACTTTTGGTCAAGAACCTTTACAGTACATAAAACAACTCACAAAAGTTTCATCGCTTTTAGATAAATAGTATAAAAGGGACAAACATACAAACAATATATTTTTATACATATAGACTAGTTGGTTTTGCCTGTATTTATAGATATCATTATAGCTTATCGCTCGCGCAATCACATGTTCTGATTAAATACAAATTTTCTTAAAAACACGAGTCATAAATGCACATAGATATAGTTATATTAATACCTACAGATTTACTTAGTAGCATAGATGTAGATATGGACTTCCTAGTATATTGTTTTCCATAATAGTATCAAACTCTGTTACACAGTGTATAACGTAGGTACACGTACATCGAGCGGTTCGTTCACACACTCACCTTCCACTACAATTTTTTTAACCTGTTGAGCTGCCAATGTGTGAGTGCATCAGACATAAAGTAAGTCAGTAGTGTCAGTGTGTGTGTGTGGGAGTGCCTTCGCTTCTTGTATTTGGCGGCCGGGTTGAATGGAATGTTTAAGTCATATACGAATGAGAATCAGTGGTCACCTTAATAGCTTAATCGTAAATAAATCTTGTTATCTTTTAGAAAATACCCTCCACAAGAATAACTGATTGAAACGAATCTTCAATTTCTCAAAAAACGGATGTACCGTTTGTAAATTATTTTTAATTGAATATCCACCTTGTTCAGAAATTAAACAGTGTAACGAGACGTACTTTACAAGGAAGTATATGAAAAAATACCAACGGAACTAATGAGCCACTTTTTAAGGTTTCAAATAAGATACGATGAAACCAAGTGTTTTGTTTTTTACATTCGGGGCTCAAACCTCCCTTCTGGTATCAACAGTTGGTCTGCAAATTTTTTGCAGTCTTGAAAAAAAATTACAATACCTCAAAATACAATAAAATTACATAAAACATACTAGTAAGATTTCTTATGACTTGAGTCTTTCTGATTCTTCTAAGCTGTTTGTCTGTTTCTTGCTCTGTCACTCGAAGGTCCGAGTTTCAAATCGGTGATAACTACAGTATATTTGACCTTCTAAGGTTTGGGGCCCAAATTTAAAACCGAGAATTTAAGAGTTAACACCTTCACCTTTCAGGGCCGACAACGCTATGGCAATTCCCCTGGTGTTGCCAAAGCCAATAGGCGGCGATGACCACTTACCATCAGATGGACCGTCTGAGAGGAAGTGAGGAAAAATCGTATCTTGAAATTGAATAGATTCGAATAGCCATCGAAAAGACAGACATCACTAGAACCTTGTATACAATTTCAAGGTTAAATGTCATTCAGAAGCACCTGCTCCTCTACGTCACTTGCCATATGCGGAGAGCTTTACAAATCTTACTACGTTCGGCTACAAACTCGTGGGAGTTGTAGTAAGTGCGTGTGGGCAGCAACGTATTGCGGTTAGGCGACTGCTGTGGTTTTCAGACATAATGCCTTTTATTTTTACCAAAAGTACTATTGGTTAACACAGGTGTTAACTTGGAGATCGTGTGATCAATTTGCATGTGGAAACACGCATGTGGGTTCTGGCTGTCGCCACAATCGATGCTTCCATTACGTATAATGACGGGCGCCGCGTCGTGTAGCACGGTGGTTAGATTCCTACACGGTTCACATGTTAGAGAATACCATTGTACAATTGCTTAATTAGGGATCAAAGGGCCGTATTTAACATCGTAATAAGTATAGTATAGCTTCGTAAAAGTGAAGCCGAGCTTGAATAAGCTCTCAAGTAGAACCACCAGACCACCAACACCAGACGTGATCAGGTCATTAAATGGTCTAGCGGCTTTTAAAAAGCACCTTCTATAGTCTATGGATCTCCCGTCAAACATTATTGAAGCCAAAAGAGGTTTTATTATAAACTAGCTGTCCCCAGCGGTTTTACCCGCGTTCCCATGGGATGTCACATGTATTATACATAAAAACCTTCCTCTTCAATCACTCTATCTATTAAAAAAAACGCATCAAAATCCGTTGCGTAGCTTTAAAGATTTAAGCATACATAGGGATATAGGGACATAGGGGCAGAGAAAGCGACTTTGTTTTATACTATGTAGTGAAGTTGTTTAGTCTATAAAAAGAAGTAGGAAGTAAAGTTTCGCATGACATAGAGATATGGATTTGTTTTAATATAAAAAGGAAAATAAAATGAGTAAACTAAATACAATGACTAAACTAAATAAAATGAGTAAAATAAATAAAATGAGTAAACTAAATAAAATGAGTAAAATAAATAAAATGAGTAAAATAAATAAAATGAGTAAACTAAATAAAATGAGTAAAATAAATAAAATGAGTAAACTAAATAAAATGAGTAAAATAAATAAAATGAGTAAACTAAATAAAATGAGTAAACTAAATAAAATGAGTAGACTAAATAAAATGAGTAAAATGAGTAAAATGAGTAAACTAAATAAAATGAGTAAACTAAATAAAATGAGTAGACTAAATAAAATGAGTAAAATGAGTAAACTAAATAAAATGAGTAAATTAAATAAAAAAATGTTTAAATAACAGCAAATATTCTCGTAAACTTAAACCACTTTCCTCTTTAGTTTAATCCAAAATTCTGCGCGACAATGCAACCTACATAAGTCTTATTATATTATTTAAAATTAAATGCTGTAATGACATTTTATTAAAAACTGTTTTGTGATCAAGATAACGATAACGTCAGACTTTTTTATTAATTGCTTTATAGGTATTTTTATGCTTTTTAGTCTGAGCTATGTAATTATAAAAAAACTAGTACTATATGTAGGTATTTCAAATTAATACCACACAACAAATAACAATAAAAACTAAGCAAAACCTGAATTATTTTGAATGACATTTAAAATTGCGAAATAGTAAATTTAGTATAATTTATTAGTTTGTAGCTACAACGTTTTGTGCTATATAATGATAATACTTATAATACTTATTATGACAGATTCATAAATTGGTTACCAACAAAGTAATGGCTCCGGCCTTCTTGGTACGTATACAAGGGGCAGCAATTTGGGGAAAAAAAAATTACCAGCTAATTTTTTATAACGCAAATATTTTAGTAGTATCTTAATATTAAGATGTTTAACTATATTGTCATTTGGGAGTGCTCACCTGCACTTTCATCGCATTTGTCTTGGTATTCATTTCTAGTTTTGTTTTTCTGTACCTATACCTACATATGTTTTCAGTTACAACCCAGCTCTATGTGTTATTACTTATTATGTGGTTACCTTTTGGTTGTCATTTGTATTGTGTATCCTAAATAAATAAATGAATAAATTTCAATAAATGCGAAAGTTTGTTTGTATGGATGTTTGTTAGTCTTTCACGCAAGAACTACTAAACTGATTTCGATGCAACTTGGCATGTAGATAGAGCATATCCTGGCATAATATATAGGCTACTCTTGATCCCGGAAAATTGTGACTTCCCTCGGGAAAACCGCGGGGAACAGGAGTTAAGGTGGAGTAAGGTGAGTTAAGGAGGAGGGGGCTAGGAGTTTTAAGGTTGTAATATACTCGTACATAACTACTTTAGACTATGTTTTCAACTAATGCAACATATACATATTATAAATTTGAATGTTTATGAGGATGGTTATATGGATGTATTTGCTGTTTCACCCGCGTTTATGGATTTCATATATAGCCTATAACCATCTACGGTAAATTTCGAGTCGAATGGTAGCAGTCCCATCCCGATATGTTCAGTAATTTTGAGTGATTGTGCATCACAGGAACCTAATTTTAATTAAATATCTTTATATTTATTAGAAGAATTATTAGAAGAATTATATTATAATTCTTCTGTACGTGTGTTGACAGTGAACTCCTAAACGGCTGGACCGATTTGAATGGTTTTTTTTGTGTGTTCAAGTGGATTCGAGGATGGTTTAGATTCACAATTGGACCCGGTAGGTGGAGCTGCGATCGAAACCCAGAATTTATGTTTGGACTTTTTTTGACAGGACTATGTCTGTCGGGACAGCTGGCATATCTATATATTATATTTGGCACATATAGTTTCAAACCAGGACTAACACATAGGATCCATTTTTTATCCCGGGAAAACGATGCATCCCTTGGGAACATAGCTAAAACCGCGGGGGACAACTATCCTATATTTTATTCTCGAGGATGCTCTATCTATGTGCCATGTTTCATCCAAATTCAATCGGTAATTTTTACGTGAATTACATAGAACAAACCTCCATACATCCAACACAAACTTTCGCGTTTATATTATTATAGTAGGTATGTTAGCATTACATTTCTTCTGTTACATAAAAATGTCGGTGTCAACTCGAATAGCACATAATAAAAACAAACGCGTACTCGTGTTACTGTGTTACAGATATGAAAACAACGCTGAAACTGATCCATATGCTGCATGGCCGCCATTCATTACACGTATTGTTTGTCTTGACTTGATAAGTCACGAAACCTTACGCTTTTGATTCCTTAAGAACAAGCAGCTCCATCATTCAACTAATACAAAATTCGTCGGCGAACCGCTTCATGGAGGCTTCGGAGAGCTTATCTCTCACGTGATTAGTAGTACATATTAGCGTAGTTAGTAAAAGAGACAGAGCACGGAGGCGGCGCGAAACGTCCTCGAGTTAGTGAGTCCCTTACAGAATCGAGCCCCTGGACAAGAGTCACTCCAGCTCTAAGTAGTTCAAAATTAAAAATAACTCAAATTGATCAAAATAATACCAATCGTTACGAAAAAAACACCATGTACACTTCTAAAGTGACTTAAGACATGGAGTTATTTTACAAAGGCCAATACAGTGGATCATAATATATTCTAATCCGAGTTTTTGTTCGGACACATACTTGCCATTTCAGGAGTAATATAATCTGTTAATAATAGCCAATAAATAATAGTATAAGATATTGTTAATAAATGTTGTTTAAACCTGTACATATAAACAAGCTTTCTTACGTGGGTTTACCCGCGTCTTCGGAGATAGGTTATTCCAGGATATGCTCTTTCTATTTGTCAAGTTTCACCCAAATCAGTTCGGTAGTTTTTGCGTGAAAGAGTAACTAACATCCATACATACACACATTCGCATTAGTACATCGCAAACTAGCTACTAATCCTGTCACTTGGGAATAGGTTAGCTTTCTTTCGTTTCTCTTCGAGAAGAAAGAAAAAATCATTGGAATAGGAGACTAGTTCGGTTTTCCAAACTAACAAATATAAAAACATTGCCTCCGTATAATAATAATTGATAGCAGTATATTGTATACATAGTGATTACCTATGTAAATACGTTTTATTGTTCAATAGTTTCAATTATTTTAATAAACCGTATAGCGTGTAGACTTTTACTAATTTCCATAGAAACCGTTTATTTCACTTCCATGTATTCATGTATTCTATGGATGAACACGCTGTCACATATTGTGTGCCGTTTCTCGGAAACTGTTATTATCTGCCGAAGAACAATATTGTGAGCGAAGTCTCGTTGTTTACACTGCTTTGTCACTTAACTTCATTCACCATTTGGTGTTGTTGGGCTTTCATAGAATCGTTATGATGAAGTGGCACGGTGTCGCTGAATGAGAATATATGCGTGTACCGTTTGGTGAAATGGTCATTCAGTATACAACTTGTATTAAAAAAGGTTGGACGAATGTTTAGTACCAGAGTTGCTCAGCTCTAAAGCCTCCTAACACCAAAAAAAATCTAAATACACGGATATAAAGCTATAAAAAGATTCATGAAACAGCATTGTCAGTGTGGAAAAGTAATCAGCGGGTAACACCATGTAGTCCATAAAAAAAATGGAATAAGATTTTAAGGCCTCTTCACACACGGTGGTGACTCGAGGTTCAGACGCTGGCCAGAATTTAATTATAAGCTGCCAGTAACAGAATAAAAAAAACATTATGCGCTGATATTCCATTTTGAAAAGGGAAACGAACAGCCAGGCCGTTCATTTTTTACACGCATTCTAATTTTTAGTAACGGTAGTGACAGGGACACCTCATGTTCAAACGCCTATAGGACCGACAGAGATAGACGATGTAAAGTATTTTTTGCCATAAAGCTTACAAAAGACCATGTACGGGAATGGAGTGTGCTGTGAAAAACTGTACTGGTACTGGTATAGTAAAGTATTTTATTCACTGAAAATGGGTAACATTCTCGTGGAATCTCATGTTTTATTACGTGTAGCCTTAGAGTGTCATACATTTAAATGTAGCTTGTCTATTTAAAAGAAAATTATTGATTTTTGTTTCAAATTGTACTTTATTTCGAACTAATATCCTTTTAAATATTGAAATCTGAAAGCATCAATCTTCACACAAAGTGTAGAGACGACCAAAATAAATGCCCTGTTCCAGATCAAATATTTTTTGTCTTTTCTTATCATAATTGCAGGTTCAAATCAACGACCTCTTACAACATCACCATGGGCATATCCACGAAACATTGTATTGTATATTTAATTGAATGTATCATAGATAAGTATTCGATTATCACGGTAGACACTTGGGATGCTTTCTGGGAACTTCTAGATTAATATCTAGCAACATAGTTGTTAATCTGGGAAATCCCCATCCATAACGACAACTTTGCGACTAAGGAATACTCCATACGGGAACTGTCGGATATATTTACTGTACAATTAGCTAAAGCCTTAAAATTACGGCCGTGAAGTTACATCTTACGGCCTCAGAACACGGCAAGTGCCGTAATATTCTCAGCACTAGAATTTAATTACTGAACGTTAGGACGGTATCTAGTTTCTTTTCAACTTCGTCAAAAGAAAATGAGTTATATATAAATAATAGATAAATACAGTTTCTCACCCACTAAGATTTGCATCATAAATAAAAACGTAAAAAAAAACTAGATTTGACATGAACTGTAACAGATGTTGTATGAAGAGAGTCACTAGGGCCATCGCAAATACCATGTGTTACATTACTTACATACATAATACTGCTAATTACTTTTGTTGATGATATCAGGACAGTCGCTCTTATTAATAATAAAACAGAGTCGATTTTGTAACGAGGCTCAATGCCCTTAATTCTGGTAAATGAATAACTAAAATCAAGCATTTTTATTGCCTATTATAAAGTTTACGCGTATAATGTAAGTGCTATTTAAAATTCCATGTAATTCTAGACGTGCCTATTTTATCAATAAATGCGTAGATTGGAGTTGTCTATGACGCATAAAATTTACCTACGTACGTTAAAATATGTGTGCTTTATTGTTTTCTAAAAGTCAGCATAAAGGAATTCAGCATATTGGTTGGCAGGGCTACGCCAAAGCTTATGGGTTTGATTCCCGTCCAAAACAAACATTTATGTTGGCATACACATGTGTGTTTGTTAAATAAGTATATTTTTGAAGTAGTATTTGTAGTAAATTAGATAAATGATTTATAAAACCTGTTTGTAAATATTGGCGGCGTTAAATTTAGGCACATGTCATACGGCCACGTGCGAAAAATTCTAAGTGATTTTATTTATTACTAACTGTCCCCCGCGGTTTTACCCGCGTTCCAGTGGGATGTCTCATGTATTAAACATAAAAACCTTCCTCTTCAATCACTCTATCTATTAAAAAAAACCGCATCAAAATCCGATGCGCAGTTTTAAAGATTTAAGCATACATAGGGTTATAGGGACAGAGCAAGCGACTTTGTTTTATACTATGTAGTGATTGATTATACAGTGTAAACTCTTTATAACGTTATCCTTTATAACGATAAACTCCCTATAACGTTGAAGTGAGCCCATACATATTAAAAATTCTTGTTAATTTGGTTTTTTTTGTTCACTCCATATAACGATAACTCTCTATAACGACAAAAAATGCTCAGTCCCTTGAGTTTCGTTATAAAGAGTTTACACTGTATTGTGTATTAAATACCGTACTGCTTATACAGTGCATGGGCATGGAAAATCCTTATATTATAAATGAAATAGTTTGTGAGGATGAATCTTTGTCACTCTATCACGCAAAAACTACTTAACAGATTCGAATGAAACTTGGCACATGTATAGTATATGACTTGGATTAATATATAGGATACAGGGACAATGTAAAATCCCTCGGGGAAGCGAGTGAACACGCCGGAGATAGCAGTTTATCTATATTTTGATAAAAATGAATGGTTGTCTGTATGTACGTTCTAGAATCGTAAACTATGCAACGGATTTTAATGCAGTTTTCACCAATAAATAGAGTAATTCAAGAGGAAGGTTTATAATCAGGATCGGAAGCGGGCAAAGCCGCAGGGCACAGCTAGTATATGATAAAATATTACAAAAATGTTCAACATTGAAATTTCAAACGACAAACCAGAAATGTCCGTAAAAAAGAACAATCCGATTCATGGCAAATAATAATTAAATAGTTATGTTAATCCAATTGTTATTAAAGAATGACTAAAATATGAATTGATAAGATAAATACATAACACGACACGTTAACGTTTCTTTGTGAATGTTGACACACTTCTACATTGTAACAAGAGTTGTAACAATGAGCTGGTGTTTTGTAAATCCTGCGCGTCCAACCACTATTGACGTTTTATTTATACGTGGCTAGCATTCGGGCGTCGGGCGACATTGAACGCGCAACTCAGTAACCAACTAAAAAGATGCCCAATTGAGGTATTACTCTACTTCGCCCAGCGGTGTAGAGGGATCGTTCGGATTCAATGTAGAAGCCTCTTTTATAATACATCAATGGTTTGCCGTGTGAGCAGTCTGAGGCAACCGTCATGGCTCCGTTAATGTACTGCAAAATTGATTACATCGACAACAACGACGGCATTAAATGATCTAGCTTACTTTACCTAGATCTCCTGATATCTATGTCATAATTTTGGACAACAAGTAATCCAATACCGACATTGGCCGCAAATGATTTGTACAGCACCTGTGTTTATTCATCTAGGTTACCTAGATCTCCCGACGACATATTGATCTGGCCAACAACTAATCCAATATATTGGCCGCTAATGATTTGTACAGGATCTGTATTTACTGATCTAGCTTACTTTACCTAGATCTCCTGAAATATCTATATCATCATTTTGGCCAACTACTAATCCAATACAGACATTGGCCGCAAATGATTTGTGCAAGACCTTTGTTTATCTTTGATCTAGCTTACTAAAATAGGCTTAGTCTTGGTAAACCTATATCTCCTGAAATATCGATTTCATAATTTGTCCCAAAACTATTCATGTCAGAAAATCATTATAAAAATATTTAAAAAGAGCGAGTAAACATAAATAAGAACATAGATGTAACCTATGTTTGTTATTTTGTTATAATTATTATTGTAAAATATGCAAAAATAGCTTACACGTGTTGATAAAAAAAACAATTACACATGACTAGCATATTAAACGCGATACAGCAGCGACGGTTACAAAATGATGTTACAGACAATTAGTTTGGGTATCGGATAAATAATAAACATTTAAGTGTTGGTTAACTTGACGCGAACTTGATGACACATGGTTTATATGCTCTCTTACCGCAGAATAAAGGACCCATGCAACCGTGGCAATATGTACGCAGGATTTTTATTTCATTTTTATATGTGAATAGCTGGGTCCTACGGCTTTGCCCGCTTTCAATCCTGAGTATAAACCTTCGTCTTGAATTACTCTATCCATTTCTGAAAACTGCATTAAAATCCGTTGCATAGTTCACGATTATGTAAAAGACATACAGACAAACATTCATTTTTTTATTTATAGATAGATGAAGGTAGAATCATCGGCACGAGACTTTAATAGTTTTTTCTTATCTTCTTTATATATCTTATTCCTTTCCCGCACCATCATCTCAAAACTACTGAACATATCGGGGTGGGAGTACTATTATTCGATGCAGATTTTTTCCTAGATGGTTATAGGCTATATGTGATATCGATAAACGCGGGGGACAGCTAGTTATTATTATATGAAATTGTCCGCAGTGAGCGATTATTGACGAAACTAGGTATTTGTGATACCTATTGTTTGCATATTGATTATTATGTTGGTAACTAGCTGTCCCCCGCGGTTTCAGTCGCGTTTATACGCTATCATTCGGGCAAGCACATGTTCTGACAAAATACCAATTTTCAACAACTTCCGTCAAATCGTTCTCTCGAGTTATTAAAGGTCATAACATACAAACTCATAGACAGACAAAAATCTAAAAATAGAACACCAGAAAAATCAAACGAAAATTTTTCACTAAATTTGACAAAAATATTTAGAAAAATCCTACGGATTTATAGCTAACGTGCCAATAGTAATGAAGTTACCGTCCAATATGAGACGTATCCGTTAAGTCAATAGGGAGGATAAACATCGATACATTAAAATTAAACGAAACCACTTTTTGCCGAACAGTCCGCCATTCCACTCTTCAATTTATCGCAATTATATACAAGCAATACAGGCCAGAGACCGGCCAGCACCGTTAGTCATCATAAAAACTAGAGCCTGTATGCCACAAACGGTAACAGTCACCCTATTCGGTTATAAGTCCACGTTCCTTAGAAAAGGTCCGGACTCCGAAGTACAGACCGGTCCCATGTACGGACATTTGATACTCGGAATCGGGTATCTAATCAATTTTATCATACTCGTTGGTATTTTCGTAGTAAACCGACGAACAGTTTTCTTTTCTTACAAGCAACAGTTATTGTAAAAATGATAATAAGCGGTATTGACAGTTGGTATTGATCGCAAACACAATTCGACTCATGTTTGTTAAACCTTGCCTCTATTTGCTTTTTAAAAATTCATCGAAAGTCACTTGTTGTTCGAATAATGAAAAGTATGCGTTCAACTGAGGCAGTCTGGTAAGTTTTTTTTATTCCACTTGAGCCGACAAACAAACAGAACGTCCACTTGATGGTAAGTGGTCACCCCCGCCTATGGACATTAGCAACACCGAGGCATCGCCAATGCGTTGTCGTCTGAGACGTGAAGTTGTTAAGTCTCATGTGCCTGTAATTTCACTGATATTTTTCATAATAAATATATAGAAAATGTTATTCATCGACTATTTTTAGAGCAAAGGCAACTTATAGGTGGTTTTATACATTTACATATTCGTAAAAAAACACTCAATACAACAGTGTATTTTCATCAATTACAGTGTATAGGACTCATTTCGTTCGGCATCTACTTAATTTAATGCCAATTTATATTGCTACAGTAAAAAACACGACAAAATAACATTATACGCGCTCGGTAAGTCATATGTTTTTTATCCTCTAACAATAAAAAGGTGTAGCATTGAATTTAAAAGGTATTTTACTTGAATTCTTAAAGGAGAAGCAAATCATGATTTCAGCTTTGCTTTTAAACTTTGTAAGAGTTGTTAAGATACCATATCGATGGAAGCTTCGAACGACTCTTAATATGTACAATTATGTCTAGGTATTGACAAATGAATGAAGTCCTGCAGAATAATTGAAGTTTAATGACCTCTCGATTACGATTAATTTAACCTAGCTGTTTGACACACTTCATAGTGAGATTTTGTCGCATGACTTGTCAAAGGCCGTGCCGAATGGTTTGCCATCGACACTTTCACTGCCACAAGTCTTTGCGCAACTCCAGTATAATGCCTTTTGTTACAAAATTTACAGTCTTCCAAACTTTACGCAGTACACACAATTTGCACCTTTTTACTTTTCGTGACCCGAGTGTACATTTAAATTATCTCTACAGCGCCCGACCTGTATTTCCCTCACAATTGATAAGTAACTGTTTGAAATAAATGCAATTTGTATTTCAAAAAGATTAATTTGTTTCTATTAAACTGTAAAATTACACAAAGTTTATTTTTAGACATTCGTGAAGTCGTTGGTTTCTTATTGGTGGTGAACAGGAAACACTGCGAAGCGTTGCATTATTAGCTTCTGAGCTGAGACTGCCATGGAAATAAGCTCAGTCGATACAACTGGAGAGTCATACTTTTTTTAGGTACCTTTAATTTTTTTTCGTTGCGAGTACAAGTAAGATATAGAGGATTATCAAATCAGTGTAATCGATTCATGTATCGAGTGTCGTCAACGGGACCGATCGCGTGGGAGTGCGCAACAATCTATTTAAAAAAGTAATAAGTGAGCGAGAGCATGTGAAGTAAGTCGAGCCGAGATAACGGCAAAGCGGTGTTATATCGATGCAACGTGAAAGGTTACTGCCATTATAGCTTTTTAATGGGCTTCCGATGGCGACTAAATCAGAAATCATTTTAACTCCGCAAGTGGTATTGCTGGCTATGAACATAAGGTTGAAATTGGAGTGAATATCCAATCCTTTCACTTTAGTAGTTGAGCCTATGCCTGAGAAAAGTCTAGACGTATCAGGAAGGACTTAATTGAAATGGTAAGTTTTAGTTAAAGATAAAGATTCCAAAATGTTTGTACTGCTATCAGCATATTTAGCATAACTTGTAAAACAGTTTCTATTTCGTAATAATATTATATTTTATTTATTTACGACTCATTTGTTATCTATGGAATTTATTAAGGTAACCGTCTCGGTACACGCTGTTCTACCCAGTAGGCGGCGGTATGAGATAAAAGTAAGTTACAGGCACGTGAGACTTAACAGTTTCAAGTCTCTGGTTCGACAACGCTTTGGCGCTGCTCTTGGTGTTGCAAATGTACATAGGCGGTAGCGAACACTTACTATCAAGCAGGAGGCATACAAAACTAGAAAACAGCGCCACCTAAGAGATCAAAATAGATACCAAACAAAATATAATAATTGTTGGAAAAATTAAAAAAAGAATATTCTACAGAATGATCCATCCAGGGAAACACATGAAATCAAAAGTTTTCAGCAAAATCGGTATTTTAATCGTTTCGAATTCAGTGACAAACACGCGTACAGAAGAATTATATATATATTATACATTAAGTTTAAAACAATAATATGTACTTAGAAATCACTTGTTGACACCACTAGTGTGAATTTGCATCAGCCTGGTTAACATAGCGATCCGTGATTTCCCGAAGATGTTTCAAGGTACAAACACAATAGGTCAATAAAGACGTTGTTTATAAATGACTGGGGAATAAGACACCGTACGAGTATTTATGTAACGTAATGCCAAGTTACAGTGAACTATTTAAATAAACAATACTTGAAATGAATTTCCTGAGTTACATGTTACACGCCGCAGTTCGTTGGTGCGATTCCCACCCAGGACAACATTTGAGAGAATTAACATGTCATTTCTGTGTCTGGGTGTAAATCACTACATAGTATAAAACAAAGTCGCTTCCCGCTGTCTGTCCCTATGTATCCTTAAATCTTTAAAACTACGCAACGGATTTTGATGCGGTTTTCATTAATAGACAGAATGATTAAAGACGAAGGTTTGTATATATGCTGGCACGCGGGTAAAACCGCGGGGGGCAGCTATACAAGTATGTATTTAAAAAATAAGTACCAACTATATGTTGCATGTCAGTTATCTAGTTTAAATTCCGTTGGGTGATTTTTATTTTCACCATTTTGGATTTAACAAATTACTTTGCAGGAAAGCATAGATATTGTTTGTATGAATAATATATAATTTACAACTTACAAGCCCTTATTGGAATTTACGCTGTGTCTCGTATTGGTTTGCTAACGTATTAATACTAGCTAATCCCCGCGGTTTCACCCGCGTTTATCGAAATCATATACAGTCAAACCTGGGTAAGTGAGAACTGGATAAGTGAGAAAACTCTATAAGTGAGAGTAATAGCCAGGACCCGTCATTTTAAGCTCCCAAAACCTCTATTAGCGAGAAACAGAAACCTCTGTAAGAGAGAGTCGTTATTCCCTCATGGAACTCCGTAGGTGAGACTGCTACTTATCTATACCTCTATAAGCGACAGTCGAAATTTATTTATTTATATTATTTAGGAGGAAATATAGCTACAATAAAAATATATACAAAATATATGTTGTGCATATTATGTACATAATTTTATGATATTACATATTAACTGCATTCGTACTTGCTGTGACTTGTTATTGCTGTGTACCTCTATAAGAGAGAAACGCTACTCACGTACCTGCATTAGCGAGAAACTCGGGTTAGTGAGAAACCTCTATAAGCGAGAATGAGATTGTGCTCCCTTGAACTCTCGCTTATCCAGGTTTGACTGTACAGCCTATAACCATCTCCAACAAATTCCGCGTCGAATGGTTGCAGTCCCATCCCGATATGATCAGCAGTTTTGAGGTGATGGTGCGTCAAAAGAACTCTATTTTTATCATATACAATAACAACGTGTTACAAAATACCCCGTAATTAAATAATTAATTATCAAAGTCAACAACCCCAGTAAGCTGTCATGGCAGGGAACCAGATTATTCAACAGAAAGGCCCACGTACCTATTTTACGTAATAATTGTCTACTTTAATAGTTTTTCTATTTGTCATTCATAAGATCTGATTTTTTATTTTTTATGGTATGTTATACAGCGTTACTACGGTTCTTGAATATTGTGAATGGACTCATTATAAGGCCCCATTAAACCTCCTTTCAGCGTTACGGGTAGTTTCGTAACACCTGTATAGATAAAAATAAGATCTATATTATAAATAAAATCCAAGTTGTAACACACTACATTATAAAACATGTCTTCCCAGTACATCCTATTCGAGCTGCTCGTAAGACGTCAATGCAACACACGCTCAGCTATTTGTGTAATCAAGATGCGGACCTCAGAGATAAGGTACCTACGTTATATGCAAGAGGTAATGTAATGCTTATGTGTGCGACAAAGTATATAGCGTGACTAAAATGGAGTAGACTTGAGACGCACTTAGACGTAGAATATTTGCAACGATATTTTTATTCTTAGTTCGTGATGGTTATCTATAGATATAACTTAAATAAAAAGAAAATATGTATGGTTGACTGAACGGCCTTCTGCCCTCTCTCTCTTCAGATAATGAGAACGATTATAACCAATTGAAGATCATTATCGAACCCTTTCATCGCGATACAGTCCCACCTACCAAGCAATGCTTGATATCTTACATGACATGTATATAAAACTAGCTGTCCCCCGCGTTGCAGATGGATGGAGCATTTTCCCGGGATAAAAAGTACCTTATGTTTTAATCCAGGTTACAAACTATCTATGTGCCACGTTTCATTCAAATACATTCAGTAATTATTGCGTGAAAGGCAACAAAACTCCATACATCCATCGTCTCAATAAACTTATAATATTACTAACTGTGTTCCGCGGTTTCAACTGCATTCCCGAGGAAAGTAACATTTCCCAGGATATATTTATTTATTCTATATGCTATTACAAGGCATGTTCTATCTACGTACCAAGTTTCATCCAAATCCGTTCAGTAGTTTTTGCGTGAAAGAATAACAAACATCCTCACAAACTTTTGCAATTATAATATTAAATGGATATGTACGAGTATTACAAAAAACGATATTATTCAACAATAGGAAGTTAGAGGCTCGACATAAATCGCTATTGGAACCAACTTATATAGACGCCCAATTCAATTAAACGAACGTAAAATGAAAATAGCTTTACCATCTTCGTCGATAAAACAACGAATACTATTCAATGAGCACCATTTACGTTGAAGCCTTAAAATAAGTAAAACAATCTAAATGCAGACCATAAGGGGCCTTTACCCAACGATATCGTATTCTATAAGCGCACGATACATGCGATCGTGCGCGTGCAACGAATTCCATACCAAATTCAGAGAACGAGTCGAAACTAACAATTAACATATTCGTTCGCAATCAATCTTATTGCGTCGGAATAGAGTCTCAATTCGCATATACTTACTGAACATCAATGGTCGAGATGGTGAGATGTCACCAATGGAATTAAGGATAGGAGAAATTACAGCCAATAGCGTCGCGGCCGCTGACATTTCTGCCTATAGCGTTTAAAGGGATAATTTTATGTTATCTGGTATTGAGAACTGTTGAGACAGTCAGGCTCCGTCCGTTCACTGCATACCGATATTTGCATATTGTGAGCACGATGGCATTCGTATGAGACTGAGAATGTTCGTAAATTGTCTCGTCGAGGTTATACGCAGTTACAACATTGTCGTTTGAGTTGAAAGAAAGTAACGTTATTACGGCCATTAGTACGGTGCCTGCCAATTAAACGTTGCACGAGAAACGTTTCTATATATAAAGATTAAATACCTATATTTGATTGTATATTCGAGGTACCTACGTATTTAATTGTGTATTTTCTAATACGTGTATTTGTGTCACAAGGTATTTTGCTTAGAAGCATTTGTATAGGTATTAAGTTACGCTGACTGTTTATACTCACGGATGGTTGGTACGTATGTATAGAACTAGCTATCCCCCGCGGTTTCACCCGCGTTCCGGAGTTGAAATACGTAATTATTTATTTCTTAGCAAAAGCGTACATATGATTTTTATCAAAATAATTTTATGTAACATTTATTTATTTTTTTAATCCGATGCAATTTTGGAATTTATACATGGTATTATAGTAATGTCTATTATATTACTATTTTTATTTAGAACTAGTTGACACATTTATTTATTTCTTAGCATAAGCGTACATATGATTCTTCAAGAAATTACAGATTGCCCTAAAAAATCTTTCAACCCCTTCAAAATTACTTCTTGAGTCAAAATAGTCCTCTCCCTGCATATAATCTATTTCCTTGCCAAATTTCATTACCATCTGATGAGCTGTTTTGTCGTTAAAAGTACAAATAAACAGTTACTTTCATATTTACAATATTAGTATGGATAGTTATCTTTATACACAACTATGTTTTCTCGGTCTAAAGTATTTTCTAACATCGCATGCACTGACCAATCAGGAATAACGACAGCTTGTTACTGACCAAGGAGTTATTCTGTAAGGTAAATGACACGAGCTCGACGATGTTTCGTCGCGGCCTCTTTAGCTCTATCTCTTTTGTTAGCAACAAAATTATGTGAGAGGTTAACTCTCTTAGGCCCTTGCGCCGGTTCACCGTCGAGGTTTGTTTATGAGAATGCAAGGGCAGTGCCGTGGTGATTTCACAATAACTTCAGATTAGAAAAGGAAAACAGGATTTCTTTTATTAACTTTCAACCCTATTTTCAGTTAATAGACTCGCATTCTATCGATCAACTTAGCATTCATTTTTTTTTGTCTTCTTCTACTTCTCACGTTTTACTGTATGTCTTACTCTTACTCTTATCTCCTTCCGTCATATTGATAACATCTTTCTTTATTATATGTCAAAACTACGACAATTTCATCCCTCTAAATGTCGCTAATTTCAAGTTGATCAAGTCGAGATGATAGTTGACCTAAACTGTCTTAAACCTTATCACAAACTAATTAAGAATGATAATTGACTGTACGGTATTATTCTAGAGTTCATTATAATAATAATGAAAACGGACCTTTCTCAATAATGTTAAGTCGTCAGGACAGCGCCGGATGCATAAACCGGCTGACTGAGAAAGTGAGCTAGTGTAGAGATCCCCTTAGATTACCGCAAGTTATGAAAAACCTGCGATTGTCAATATCACTAGTCAATGTGCCTACGTCTTGGGAGGCTAGGATGCGATTTGAATAAGTCCATAGTTTTGGCACTTAAACTAGATACCTCTTTATTGTTTCATAACATGTGATCAAAGTAACAAAACGAAGCGAATGTGCTACAATGCGCAGCCTTATCGCTGATAGTGATCTTCAGGCAATATTTCATAAGTTACCGAAATTACTCATATTTGACTCTTATTGCAAAACCAGCCGACCAATCATAGAGATCGCGTAACCAGATTTATTACATGAAAAGCTCAGTCGTTCGTCACTTGGACCATCCTCGAATAGCGTGCGCCGGAGTTGTCTCACAAGATTATAGTGCGTTGGCTTCTATTGAAGTCTTCGTCAGGACATGAATGAAAGTGCAGTGTTGCAGCCAATTCAATAAGTGAGCGCGTGAGAGCTACGACACGGATCGGAAGTCGAGCTTTTTAAGCACGCTCCGAGCGGATATCCGTAACATCTAATAAAAAGACTAGACTCATAGCGGTATATTGCATGAATTAAAACTAGACAGAGATTTTAATAAATAAAGCTATCGATTTAAATCCTAATAGGAAATTATAAAAACATTGAATCTCAGTAGAAACGTCGAGTCAAAGCGTCTCTCGATTTAATTTAGGCATTATGAAACGAAATTGACTTCAACTCATGTTGATTTGTGTCGAAGGCGTTTAATAAAAACTGATCGCATAACTGCTTCGGGTCCCAGACATAAAGCACTCTCATGATGTTATTACAACTTTCGCTTGACAACTGATGTTTTACTGTCATTATTTACATTTATAAAAATTCAATTGTGAGAGAATGTAATAAAGGGGATCAATTTTATCTCGTCGAGTCGAGTGCCTTTTACAGAACAAAAACGTATTGCGCGCTGCTGAAAAACGCCCTCGAGGCAAGATGGCGCGCGTGGTTCCCACGCAAGCGCAATGGGAACCCGTCGCGGGCATGTCGCGCGCACATGTGCCAGTTTACGCGGGAAAACTCGCCTTCAGTTTGTGAGGTTTTTTTTTTAAGTTTAGAATTCATGTCAAGCTCATGCGTGTACTCACGATGCCGCGTGTAAACAAACAAAAAGTTGATAAGTCGGAGTTTGTAAGGAGTTGTTTTATTCTTATTGTTCTACTGCCACGTTGGGCTAAGTGTTGCGGACCTCACCGCGAGATCACACGTGTGTACAAAATACAAGACAACCAAAAAAAAAAGATATATTATGTTGCCAACCATATTATTTTCTTTATTTAATTTTATACTTATTTGTAAACCATTAATGTCCTTGCGGGTACAATATAATACAGTGTAAACTCTTTATAACGAAACTCAAGGGACTGAGCATTTTTTGTCGTTATAGAGAGTTATCGTTATATGGAGTGAACAAAAAAAAACAAAACAAAGTGAACAAACCAACCAACTTGGGCTCACTTCAACGTTATAGGGAGTTTATCGTTATAAAGGATAACGTTATAAAGAGTTTACACTGTAGATACATCTGTATCAATTTATTTACTAAATACGCAATTAAAGTAGGCGTAGGTATATCCCTAATGATCATGTTCTGTGACAGTGTAATGATGATTAGATACCTACCGATCACATTCGTTTTGTGTCCATAACCTTGTCTTGTATGTAATCTATGTGTCTCGTTAGTGATTTTAAAGTTAAGTGCATTCGTCATAATGTCGGCATTCGAATACCCCATCAGCCTTTCCGTAGATTACGCGACTTTGCGATGGGAAAATTGCCACTTATTTCGATAAATATATATCAAAGCAAACCTAATACTAATGGCTAGGTTAGATATCATTACGGTTACGGAGTTGTCAATCGTATCGGTGTATTACTTGTTTGTTTCACATGGGTAGTGAGCTAAAGTTTAGGGCAAGGTTTACGACCAAAATTAATATACGATCCCGATCTAAAATCGCAAGATTGAAGTAGAATTTTGACATTACGTGTATTAAAATTACTGTCAAAAGGTTCATCAATCTATGGATTTTCGATCGGGATTGCATATTAATGTTCGCCGTTAGTCGAGTAAAGCCCAGCTACGAAGCGCTACAGCATTTTTAATAAAAAAAAATAAAGCTTTTAAACTATTTCCTTATAAGGGCCGATGGTGAAACCTTAAGTTAATCCACGATACAGACAGATGGGGGTCGGCATCATTGAGATGCAGTTTAAGAATGTATATCAGAATTTGGTTAGGCATTTGCTATAGGTACTTATTGAGTCAATTTGAATAAATGATGACTTAAGAATATGGAATTTTGGCATACATTTTTATTACAGATTTTGAGTTGCATTTTTCACTATTCTTGTATTTAAGATATTGCGGGTCTTTCTGCAAATTATATGTCTTGCGGTTTAATCCGCGTTCCCGAGGGATATCACATTTTCCCGGGATAAAAAGTAGCCTACATGTTATTCCAGGATATGCTCTATCTATGTGCCAAGTTTCATCCAAATGTGTCCGGTAGTTTTTACGTGAAAGAGTGACAAACGTACATACATACAAACATTCGCATTTATAATATTAGTAGGATGTCGTGAATGACTTCACTATTTTGTGTAGTAATGATCATGTTATGTGACAGTGATATGATTAAATGTTATTTACGATGATACCAAGTCTTGTGTACCAAACACATTAGTTTTGACATAACCTTGTCTAGTATGCAATTTATGTGTCTCATTAGTAATTTTTGAATAAGTACCAGCGACATAATGTTGACATTGGAACACGACATACGCCTATCCGCAGATTATCCGCCACTTATTCCGTCAAATTCCAATCAAATCTAACCTACCATTAATGGGTAGGTTATAATTACGGTTAGGGATATTAGTGTCAGGAAATAAAGTTGAGATCAAGCCAAATTGGCTAAAAGATTCGATAAAAATTTTGGTAGCTTCGATTTTGTCGAAAAAAGGGTACTAAATCATCTGCTCGTCATCTGACAATGTAGAGGCAACATGCTGGAAGATTTATCTGTCACATATTACATACAAAATGTCTGCCTTTCTTTGTCTTCGATTTTCTTTGTTTTCTATAACGCAACGCACGCAACGCCATTGTAACACATTCCTTAAAGTTTTATTGCTATTAATAATGTCTGCCACATGAGCAAATCTCGTTAGAAAGCTTCCCGTCCAAAAGAGGCGACTAAAGAGGAACCTATGGACCATACCACCAATAAGTCAACGAAAGCATAAGAAGGATAGCCTTACCCAAAAGGTCGGCTTCAAAAATCCTTCTCTTAACATGTAATGCACCAATTGAAATCATATGTAGTAAGCCGATTTATTTTTTCGAAGAATTTATCTTAGAATAATACCTACTAATATTATAAAAGTGAGTCTAAGTTTGTGTGTTACGCTTTCACGCGAAAACTACTTAACCGATCATCATGAAACTTTGTACAAATATTCTTTGAGGTATTAGAAGTGACATAGGATACTTTTTGTGCTGGGAAATGTTACATCCCTCGGGAACGCGCGTAAAACCGCGAGGAACAGCTAGCTAGTCGGTAGAAGAAAACGTAAAAAACAATGGAAAAAAAAGAAGTGAGCCTATCAGTGAGGATTTCAAACTGACGGATATATTACGTTTTTTTTATGATATTAAACGCATGAGATGCAAAACATTAACGATGCTGTCAGTGTCAAGTCTTCATCAGCTCAATAGTGCAATGCGTGGTAAAGTTGTCAAGATCTGTTTCGACAGCTAACAGTGTTATAGAAAAATGTACCTTATACTGTTAATTATAAGGTATATTAGCATCATCATAATTATGCATTTGATCAATAAACGAACTTTATTTCCAAAGCAATAAATATGATTTTTATATGACATACTTAATATTAAAACGGACCTGCTACTACGGATGTACTTAAGAGGGTTACAATGCACAAAAATACAAATAAGCCACTGATTTTTACCACGGTTTATCAGTACTTTTGTCTTGGGGACATACTGTGTGTTTTAACATGCCAACGCGCCAGAAATAGTCGCGCTACTATCGTATTATATTTGTAGGTACCTATATGTGTTTGTGTGACTTTAATAAACAAAATGTCAACCGATGAAATGTTTAGGCCAACATAAATAAACCAATGACCACTCAAGGTCGCCACAGACGATGCTCTGCACTAAGATGAAACTGCAGTAGCAGTGATATGAAACCTAATATCCCGTCAATGTAGTTTAGTTTCAAGACCTCGCCACCGTAGCCCAGGCCGGGCATCGAACCGACGCCGTTACGAGCTCAACGTCGTTGTATCGTAACCTGTTCTCGCTCATAAGCTCCCAGCATCTCTACAAAGAGACATTACTATTTATTATCCAAGTAATAACTAGGTACCCTGTACCGCAATCGAGACATTTTAATAATAAATGGTAGCTAATTACTTCATATTCATAGTATCCTTGTAATGAAATACGACAGATTTTTAACTGCAATATTGGAATTTAATATCATAAGAAAAGAGACAGACGACAGATAATAACAGCGTTTAAGATTTCAAGTATTCAAACCTGGAGCGGATATTTCATACGGAGAAAAAATCTTATGAGACCCAAGAACTTAATGGGGCCCGCCCATTTAGAAAAAGCTACAAACACGTGGTCGCCCGCATATGGTTCCAGTTCAGCGATTTAATATCACGCATCTGTGTCTCTGGGCGGGTCTTACCCGACTATGATGTATAACAATCAACCGCCTAATTCCAAAGCACTTCGGAGACAACTCCTTCATTTTGCCGATTAAACTAGTGCCTGTCAGAGACATTCAAGACGCTACGCGCGTTTAACTTGTCGACTCGAGAAGGCATCTCTTTTAGACTGTTTGCGGGGACGAGTGGTATATTTTAAATTGGTCAGGTTGTAACGTTAGGGTCAGTCTCAATTGACCCTGCGCAGCTGTCGCTCGAGGCGAACCATTTTCATGAACCTCGATACAAATTCTTGTAATTTTGTTGTTATACGTAAACTATCAACGTATTGTTATTGAAATGGAAAGTGTCGGCATGTTGGCAATAATAATAGCAAAGAAAATCACACCTTACTCTTACCATAACTTGTAACAGAAGATTATCGCTTACCTGCAAATGAAAAAAATAATATTATTATTATAAAAATCTACTGAAAATGACACTTTATCGAAAAATATTACCATAGATAACACAATGCAGATCAAATCATTACAGGCACATATTCCACTTTTAAACAATCTGTCCGTTGTTGAATGCTTTAGCCTTCCTCGATAAATGGACTATTTAACACAAAAATATTTTTTCAATTCGATCCAGTAGTTCCTGAGATTAGCGCGCTCAACCAAACAACCAAAAAAATCTTCAACTTTATATATTAAGTATAGATTTATCAATGTTCCGTTTGTTTTAAACTGAAACGGCCGATTTATTAACGGAAACTATAATGAAAAAGGTTTCTGTAGCGGATACAACCAGATAAAACCATCGAGTTCGAAACAATAAATACTAATAAATGTGTCAATGATTTTGAATCATCATCTCAATTGATGGAATTTGCGCGAGCGGTGCGTCACCCAAAAGGTACTCATGCATTCTCTACATGCGTCCTTATTTATTTATACATTTATTGAAGTAAAAACTTCTATAGGCGCTTTGGACATTTTTCTAGAAGGGAAAAACCAATTGAACCCGCGACACTGTCACCTCGACACCTCTATATATAAGTATCTATACCTGAATGGCCGAGCATTGCTCGGGATTTCTTTACTAACGTGACTTCTATCGTATTCTTTTTTTAAAGCACTGTCTTATATACCTAGATACGAATTGGATGTGATAATAAAGGGCTCCCAATAACAGCATTTCTCACAAAGGATGTAACTTGAAAACCTTACCTTTTAATGACATTGTAGCAGTTTTCATTGCCTAAAAACACGGATAAAAATTTCTGAAAATGAATCCTAGCTAGATCGATTGAACGCTCCCGAAACCCCTTGCATACTAAATTTCATGAAAATCGTTTGAGCCGTTACCGAGAATTGCTCGTTTAAAGGTATGAGATATATATATTGGCCATGTTTACACGGGAGTTGAGTTTGAGTTGAAATACATTGATAATATATACGAGTATATTGATATACAAGGCTAAGCCGAGTTTGTACTATGGAAACCAGATAGCTGATATACTACATATATGTACTTTTTTTCTAATAACATACTTATATAGATATTAACACCCAGACACAGAGCAAACAAACATGCACACAAATGTTTGTCCTGGATGGGAATCGAACCCGAGACCTTCGGCTTGGCAGTCAGAGTCGCTAACCACCAGGCCAACTGGCCTGTCAAAAATCAATTAAAATAAATTAGACTAAAATTGGATCCAGACCCGTTCTTGCGTGATTGAGTAACAAACATGCATCCAAACGTTCATATTTATGAATAGTAGCAATATTAATATGTACTAATCGCACCCTCAGAACATTGGTTCAACTATTATACCTTAATGCCCTATGCTCTTAACTAAAAAAATCACTTTTGGCACATCTCTGATTGGGTCACTTTTGCACTGAGCGGGGAGGGTGGATCCCGGTGTTAAAGAGGCTGAAGTATCGGTATGCTTATTCTATCATTAAATTGACTATATTTTACTGTTAATAATAATAATTTAGCGATAAGACCGCCCATTGTACATAGATTTAAGGTTTATTGTTGTTTGTTTTCTTTTTATTTGGTGTACAATAAAGAGTTATCTATCTATCTATCTATAATTTATTTATTTCTCTCTTTACAAAGGTTCTTAATATCTAGGTAAGTAGTTAAGATTAACATTAGACAGTTCATCAACGCTACTCCTTTGTGAGAGACTGGTGCCTGTACTAGGATACCCTGTTTTACAGGTCACCAGGACCCCACGCCGCGGACATATGTACTGTTTATTAAATAGTTACTTGCAAACTACGAGCAAAACATAAATATGGCAAAAATAAAACGAAATGAAGTAAAATTAAATTAAATTATTTATTCATTCGATAGAGCGTACTTTGTTTAGTCTCTCTATGATCATAACTCCATTTCGCTAAATTTTGAGTTAAGCCCTTATCGTACTGAGGGTGCGATATGTAAATGTACATAGTTATAAACATATATGAAGGTTTTGTTTGATAACATTTCGGTAATAAAATATTGCTTGAAAAGGAAAAAAAATCTTAAAAATTATTTAAACATACCTATCTAGCTAAAATATGAATTGTTTTATACCTAAAAGACAATTTTAATTAAAACCACTTTAACATAATAGTTTATCTTTTTTGTTCAAAGGTCGACAAACATTGTAACATTTAATTTTATTCATAAAAAAACCACTTGAAAAGTAATGATGTAGCAGGCAGGTGGTTTTCACCTTTAACCAGACTATCAGGTGACTCGGTCGAGGTTCCATTTAGGAATATCACGGCAGAATTTTAAACGACATTAGAAAAAAATAAAAATTAAACTCTCGCAATCCAAGACTTGTATTGCATGCATCTGTATAACATAACTGGCAGCATAGCAGAAATATCCGCAGTCGATACCGTAACACGGGAAGTCGTGATAATTTAATGATTATAAATGTTCTACATGTATATACATATATTTACAGCAATTAGCAGTTCCGTTGAAAGTGGTGTCGTAAGTCGCAACATAACTTAAGCAGGTTAACGCTATACAATTATTTTAAATTAATATTTACTTGTAAACATCATTTAGAAGTAGAATTGAATCAGGCGGCATACAGGGCCCAGGGCCCCGCGATTCATGGGGCCCCCTGGTCCGAAAGGAATGGAACCGTCGATAATGTCGTCAGATCGGATCGGTGTGTCGCGCTCTTAAAGCTCTCATGGCGTAGTCTTAGGGGCCCCCTTATCCTAGTGCCCAGGGCCTCCATTAGTTTAAAGATGCCCTGGCGTCACTAAGTTCCAAACGTGAGATGTGGTGAACATTATCGGGACACGCACTTTACTAATCTACTAAAAAACTACAGGGTACAGGATATTTAACCCAGAACCTCCAGCTGCCCAGCTGAGCTTCATAGCACTCGACCAACGAGGTGGTGAAGGTGTGATTGTTGATCTTTTAAGGAATAAGCATCTTATTCTTTCAGTAATTTATGAAATTATACAAATTTTACTTAATTAATAAGTTTTGTTTTTAATTTAGCTGTAGTAAGTGTTTAAAGATTGTGCCTCATATCCAATATCGTGTGCCGACATAAAAGATAATAAACAAACAAGCTTATTTACTTAAAATCACGTTTGAAATAACGTACAAAAAATGTAACGTCAAGGCTACACACAGACAAGCAATTCGTTTATTTTTATCATAAAATGAAATAAAGTAGTTGTGTTTGTTTAGTCATAAATAATAGAGATTTAAATAACGTCTGGAAAACGTAATACCTTTGTAATTATAAAGCGACATACCTACACGTACTGCCGCAAGTATAAATGTACTAAGATTTCCGGATCATCTGCATAACACCCCGAGACAGTAGTCGAATCAAACTCCAGTAGATCTTTTTACTTAAATGAAAATCTAGCTGTCCTCGCGTGTTCAACCACATTCCCGAGGAATGGTACATTTTCCCAGGATAAAAACCCTATGTGTTAATCCATCTTATAATCTATCTATGTGCCAAATTTCATCCAAATACGTTCAGTAGTTTTTGCGTGAAAGAGTAACAAACATCCTCACAAACTTTCGGATTATGTAGGATGACGTAAGAACGAATTAAATCAAAACCCTTTCCGACTACATCATAGCTTGGTAAAAAATATTGTTGGGGCCATCTAGTGGAGGTGCAGGTGAGCGTGACCACACAGTAGTGCTGCGCGCGAACTGACACGCTCTCGTCTAACCGATTATGGGATCTCTCACCTCTTATACATCCTTCCTATACTATGCAATAGGTATCTCCTATATTCAAGATAAATGATTAAACACTACCCAGTATTGAACATCCAAAAATACATCGTAACATCAAATGTGATCTAAATTTCATAATTAATATGATTTTTAAGTACCAATCTAACCACAAAGAGTAGCTCTTTTGATGCTGTACAATCATGACTTCACAACTTGCTATTTCATACACAACTCCATAGAAATGATCGTTTTGACATTTAATAAAAAGTTGCTGATTTGACATATCAACATCCCTATTCTCGGAGCACTCGTTGTGTGTTACCTATCGATAAACGCAGCATTGATCTTACTAATGTAATAAATTTGAAAGTTTAAGTTTGTTACTTACACCACTCCAATTCGACTGAGGATACCTTAAGCATTTTCTCGAGGAATCCTCAAAATTGGTATTCTAAGTCATAAATTGAGCAAAACTCGAGCAATCCCGGCTGATGTCGAATCGAAGTGTAGTCAAGGTAACATGTCATTAGTAACGTCATTCTATCTATCTATTATATAAAAATGAATCCCTATTTCCCTTGGTTACGGCATCACGCATGGACGGCTGGATCGATTTCGCTAATTATTTTTTGTTGTGTTTGTTATTGTCAGGAGATGGTTACCTTTTATTATGTAACCTTACCGCTTTTGAAAATAAAATCTCTTATTATGTAACCTAATGGTGTTTGACATAAATGTCAGTCTTTTGACAATATCGTTTAAAACAGAGGCATACGTTGGAATTATATTGATAAAATAATTAATTTGTCATTACTTAGTGCACATTTCACAGTCGATTCAATCGGAATATTTATGAAAATTTTAACACTTGATTTTTAACACTTAAGTGTGTGTTCATCACAGCTAGTTCAGAGCAATCACACCTCATATTAAAAGTTAAATTTTTGTGTATCTTAAAGCATTAGATCCATAAATACTATGTTTATTGATTTTCTTTTATTAATCATACCAGTTCGAATGCAATATTCATATTTAAAACAGGACAACGACTGTCGGGTCAGTTATCGAATATAATAATTGTAGTACGATAAATTTTCTTGTATGGTTTAAAAAAAACTAAATATGGCGAAACAACGTTTGCCGGGTCCGCTAGTTATAAATATAATATTAATCAAACAAAATAATGAGCTTTAGTGACTGTTTATAACCAATAAACTTTCTTAAGGTTGGTCCCGACGTACCTTGAAGATGACAGTTGTATCCTTACCTCAAGTAAGGGAATGCATCGAGTGGAGGAGATTTCTGCAACTATGAATACTAATATCTTTGAGGGAGGTTGAGTGGAGTCGAGGAATTTTCGAGGAAATGTCTGAGAATATGGGTGTTAATCACAGCAAAACTACTGAACGGTTCTTTATGAAACTTGGCACAGAGATGGTTTATAGATTAGCATAACACTAAGGCTATTTTTAGCCCCAGAAAATGTCCCCGGGGGTCAGCTTGTCAATTATTTATATTGGATGTATCTGCATATCCTGTCTAGTCGTTTGTGGTCGGTGCATTACATAGTGAATGTACATATGTGTACATTCACTATGTAATGCGTGCGTTATATGACTTTTTGTATTTTTAGAGTCACATGACTGACGGCTATGATTTTTGGGTTTCTGCTGACCACTTTAGACTCTTAAGGCATTCTGAAGATGAGCATGGGTGGTATTCGACGCCAGTATTACGTAGAACTGTAAAGTAAGTAATTGACTCAGCCGGGGCCTTGCAGAAATCCATTATAAGATTATACTAAAAACAAATATCTAGTAACTAATTCCTAATACAAAATTATTTATTAAAAAAAAAATTTATACCACTTGGGCCGACGGACAAGCAGACGGTCCACCTGATGGTAAGCCGTCACCGCCGCCTATGGACATTTTCAACACTAGGGCATCGCCAATGCGTTGTCGACCTTGATACGTGAAGTTGTGAAGTCTCATGTGCCAGTAATTTAATTTATTATAAATTTGATTTCCTGTTGAGTTTCCTAGACATGACAGAGAAGGAGATTACCAGCTGAATTAGTTACTAGAAAGATATTGTTCTATAAGGAACGAACTCTGCGAAAAATGTTCCAGGATATTTTAATGACTTATATCTCGAGTGGTACTTTTGTAATCTATAATAAGCTGTCAAACAACTTCAACCGTTTCTCAAGTACGTAGCGGTACGTAACAAATAACTCATATTATTAAATGGAAAATCATTAGTGCCTTATCTTGAAAACACTTTGCATACAAGAAGTGACGTGTGAAGTTGATTCTCTTTCTTGAGAGTTATTTAAAAATTATATTTATTGATGTATTCCTTCTTAAGAAATATTTGGTATATTTCTTATTTTATAACAATACTAGCTGTCCCACGCGGTTTCACCCTGGTTCCCGAGGGATGTAACATTTTCCAGGCACAAAAATTATCCTTTGTTTCTACGACCTCCAAGATATGTGTACAAAGTTTCACCATGATCGGTTAAGTAGTTTTCGCGTGCAAGCGTAACAAACAAACTTACTACATATAATTAGTAGGGATGAGTATCAATAATTTACGAGTATATTATATGGGTCATTATTTAACAATTATGTTAGCCACGCCACATTTGTGTGCATGAACATTTATGTGTGTTGCGTCTGGGTATTAATGTGTATATAAGTATGTATTAATATAATATACATATTATTTACACTACAGTATACAATTGACATCAACCATCTGGTTTCAATTGTAGACACAAGCTCTACCTAGTTTGGGATCAGATGGCCGTGTGTTAAGAGTCGCTACTTGTCATTTATATTTATTTGTTCACTTTATAATTTAGATTATGTCACATTATAGCTTAAAGTAGTGATCACGATAACGCAATGAATGCCGACAAACGGGGAGACGCGCCGTCTGATAGTAAGTGGTCAGCACCGCCTATGGACATTTGCAACACCAGAAGGATCGACAATACGTTGACCCTGAGACGTGAAGTTGTTAAGTCCCATACCTTTCTAATCGAAAACAGTAATGTTTGCATAAGTGCACTACTGCTTCACTTCGCAGCGGAAATGGGTAAGGTGGTAGTACTTCCCCGGACGAGTTCTGCGCTAAGAGCTCTACTACTTCTTATGTAAGATATTGCAGTTGTTTCCTTTCAGTATATTCTGTTGTTAGACACAGTAGAAAATTATATGCAGTAATAATATTACCGATAGCTTTTTCATACATTTTATATTTATAAGGTGCACTTTCAAATCAATTATTAGAGACATGGATTCTGGCAACAATACAAAGCCCGATTTGTATAGAAGTTTTTAGGGTTCCGCATACAATGGGTGCCGATGGGACCCTATTACTAAGGCTTCGCTGTCCATCTATCTGTCTGTCTGTCAGGAAGTTTAATCTCGCTATAGGTAGACTATTGCAGTTTACACTGACTACAAAGGTACAAGAAACGTGTTTTTTCGACGTTTTGTTAAATATTATATGGTAGTACGGAATCCTTTGTTTGCCATTCCAACTCACACTAGACCGCTTTTTTTATTCATCCGAGAATTTCATGCACCAAAAATTACTACACTGTTGATTTCGTGCACTTCATCAGTCGTCTTTAATTCGTGTTTAGTCGTTATGCAACGCGTTTTGAACTCTGTTTTCATATGATAAGCTACCTAATGCTTTGATAGTCCTGACGGTCATGAAAGGTGTAACGTTTAATTAACTTCGTTAAAAATCATCGTTATATATCATAATAATACAGTATAGACCAAAGTTTAAATAACCCAATAATTAAAATGATCAACTCATTTTGCAGTAATCACCGACTTATTTAAAATATGGTACTGGTGAAATAAAAACAAATATAGATTGGCTACTAGATACTCGTTCGAAATACACTTCAAAAAGGCTAAAAAGCAAGGCTGACCAGAAAAAAAACGCGATGGAACAATATGTCATATCAGTAAAAAAAACATTATTTTTCAGAACATGGCGGAATTTTTTATTTCCCTGGGCAGATTACATATTATAAATTGTTCATACCTAGCCGTCTCATTCTTCAGCTACTGATTAGAAAAAGATGGGTATAATATTATGACGTATCTGTGTACTCCTAGGGCTGCCAACTTTTTGTGCGAATAATGAAGTATATTAAGATCGGAGAAATAAAATGAACAGTATTTTACAAAAGAAAACAGTATTTTATTTATTTGACGTTATAAAACAACATATTTATTGGAACTTCTTGCACAATTTAACAATTTTTAAATTATCATAAGCCTCTCCACTCAGTGGACATAAAACAGTATTTTGTATGCTGTATTTTTTAATAGAATATTAAAAAGTAAAATATATTACAACGAACAAAAGTATAATGCTGTTTTTAACAGTATGGGTGGGAAGCCTATGTACGCCCGATAAATTCAAATTTTTCAGTTCTAGTAGGTTGGTATTACTGTCAAGTAAAAACTGTATTCTGTCGATGCACACAAGAGTTTTGCCCTGGTACCTCTTGCTATGGTCGCGTTCACCGTAATTAGCGTAACCGCCTTTGAATAAAACGGCAATTACAACAGAATTTAATGAATGAACACGCATGACGAATGCCTAACTAGCTAATAACATACCTTTTGTTTTGACATTACCAAGTATGCAATCAATAATTCACTCTATAGTGACCGTTAATGCCGATGACGATACGCTAGGTATTTGATATAGCTTTAGAGTTCAATTTACATCTGTTACTACACAAAATAAGCACATCCAGCCTTACACACATCGCCATTGGAAAATTAAAAATCTACATTAGGCAGTTTAAAAAACGTAAATGAAATTAAATGTTATGTTTCTATCAACAAATGTTAGAATAGCATTTGTTATCTTTATTTGTTCCCGAGTAGCGTTCCCAGGCGTCCGGATAAAGCCGGACATAGTTAGGCTTTTAATTTACGTGTCCGGCCAAAATAAACAGTGTCCGGCTCGTCCGGCTTTTGTTACGCTTTTTACATTTCGCAAACGAGCTGGTAATTATCAAAGATGATTTTTCGTCGTACCTATTAATACCGAGACACAAAATCCTCAATAATGTAGGGTGTCCGGGCTTTTTACACAAATGTCCAAACAAACTGACTGGTCAGTCCAGCTATTAGGTTTGGCGACCTGGCAACCCTATTCCCGAGGGATGTCACATTTTCCCGTGATAAAAAGTAACTTATTTGTTATTTCAGGATATGTTCTATCTATGTGCCAATCATCCAAATCTGTCCGGTAGTTTTTGCGTGAAAGAGTAAAAAAAATCCTTACATACAAACATTCGCATTTATAATATTAGTAGGATATGTGGGTACAGTCGAGAAAAAACGTTACCCTATACTAATAAGATATAAAATCCCGTATTGATGTTCAGCGACTTATAGCATATTAGTGTCAAACATAAAATGCATCATTTAAAAAACAACTCTATTTTGTACTACACAGGTTAGTGATTTATGGACAGTTTTATTAATTTTGAGAATTTGAATCCGATAATGGAATTTCGTGGTTATCGTTCTTATTAGAATATTGAATTAATTAGAGAAACGATACAAAATAACATAATTTCCGAACCGATGGTAATATTCAGTCAATTGAATATCTTATTGATAATTCGTGGTCGAATCTTGTAAAACGGATCCAAGCCCCGTGTGAAACTATGTTGAATATAGTTAATGTGTACACCTAATTATTCAACGTTTGAAATTAAGAATAAATTAATAGCAGGTACTTCAATACAGTTCCAGAAATAGCTAATAATTACAAACTGGTTTTTAGGCAGTGACTTGGTGCTTTACCTACAGCGAACATTAACGAATGCCAAATGAACAAAGTACGTGTATGTACATAATCACATTCAATAAATGGTTATAATACTCAGACTCTGACGGAGAATATTTTTATTTTTAATTAAATTAAAATGTGAAATCGAATATTCGATCTGATTAACAATTAAATATTTATTAATAATTTTATATTTATATAAATTTATAATATGATAAACAGATAATATCTGTATTGAATTAATTCCAAAACTATAATCATTTTAAAAAAATCTTTCGCTTTTAATAATCTACTCATTTTCTAAAAGTAGCATAGTTATAAATCTAGGATTTATAAGGTCATTCAGGACCACGGGTGAAACCGCGATATGGTAGCTTGTATTGTCGAGTCGAGCATCACTTTGACTGAATGTTGGTCATGGCGTTTGCCACAGCGTGATGAGGCCTCACTTTTTGTTCTTTAAAATCATTAACCTCATTTGTGACAGCACGCGAATGCCGTTGTATATTTTTATTAACTAACAATTAAAAACAATGCCTCGTTCATAAATTAGATAAAAAGTGATTAATAAAAGAAGAATGAAGACTTTGCCATAATCAAATCACTAGAAGTATTCTAGATCACACGGCGTTCAAACTTTAAAAAGAAGCCGTTGACTTAATACTTTGTAGTTGATAAATGTCAGAAGCGGTAGCCGTGTTAAAGGGTCCCATTAACCATGCTTCCAAAGCATGCTATTATTGATATTATAAGTTACGGGATCACGGGATAGCACCATGTGCGTATTGAAGCTCGAAGAGACTCCACGCTTCGCTGACCAGAGGCGATACGGGCTGTCGAACTCCCCCATCTTCGCCTTCGGGAATTCTCGGAAATCTTCGGGCGGGTTCGGCCAGATCCCAATTCCTTAGGTGTGCGCACGCTGGGTGACTCAACTAATTATTGAGATCTATGGGTGTAATGATATCACCGGGCTTTTGTTGTTTTATAATATAGTTAACTGTTAATTGTACCTACTAAACATTATTTCACAAGAGTTTAATAATAATGCCACAACAATTATTTTTGTATGTACATATTTACTTCAAAGTCTTGCAAGTCAGAGTTAACCACAAGCGCCATTCCTACCTACTGTTATCGGTACAAAACAATGTATTTATTTTTACTTAGCCTTTATTATTCACTAGGTATTTCTATTTTTACAATATCATTTAGTTTGTGGTGATGTAGTGACCCAAACAAAACAAAGCGAAGAATATCGGTAACTAGCTAAAATACCCTATGCGAATCATCGGAGACGGTTTTAAAATATTCTTTGTTTAAAAATGTAAACCTCTTTAAAAATTTTAATGACGGATTTAACCATATATTTAGGCCGTCTTTGTATCATCATACAAAGACGGCACGTGCACGCTGTGCACAATAGTGCACATTGTTTTCAGACTGCATTTTACAAAAATAAAGAAGTAAAACATGCATCGCCAGATAGCTCTAACGAAAAAACAGCAAATACGCAATCGACTCGCTAAAGGGGTGTTCCGTACAATAATAACAAAATCAGCACTTTGGTATCGATTCTTAATTTTACTAGAACAAATTCTTATGGGTAATATTATTTACTCGATGATAAATATAAAATAAACAATTAGTCGAAATATTCTATATACTTTCCGCTCGCAAGTGTCGCAGATTAAGGGGGAGAACATTCAGTCAAAATTTATGTGATATAAATAATAATATAAACAAATAGTTTAGCGATTTGTAAAAAACAATGTCGTAATAGCTATTTACAATTTCAACAACATCTCAGTTTTATATAGCATATACAGTTATTAAGTAAACAAACAGTGCCACTTATACAGGTATACGGTTCCATCTGGTCACATTTTGGTACAAAACTGTAAGTTTTACGATTGATTGTCAACTCTATGGTATTATCTAAAATCGACCTTATTTTGGCTCAATTATAAGATACCCTGAAAATTTTAATTGGAATACTTGGAAAACAAAACACCATCGCGCTTCAGTCTTTCACATAGCAAGGCAGGTGAGTGCCCCAGTACCTACGATAGAGCCAAATAAACCAATGCCTTTTCTTGTAAGATTTGACATAGTCGCACAGTTTTGGGTCCCAACTCCAATGAGTCCGCACATTTGTTTGCTATTCTCCGGACTTGGCCATTACGTCTGGTAATTAGATTATCTACCACTCCGAGTGGGAAACTATGTCATGTGCCAGTAGGTGAGCATTCTGTAATAACTATAATTGTTTTGGCGTGACGTGGAGCATTTTATCTTTATTTATTTTATCATAAAATATTAATTTATTTAAACAAGTTGCTGGGCTGTGAAATAATGACACAGAAGTCTCGCGAAAAGGGTTTTTTACAATTTCAGGACGGGACCCTAATAATGGGCACAGTGAAAATAGTCCTCTAATGTTTTCTGAATATGGTTACGCAGTAGCATTATTTTAAATTGAATGTAAACATAAATCATCGCACAGTTTTTATCATTTATTTCTAACATAAATCACGTCTATAAAATGTAACAAAGTAGGTTGGTATAACATAAATAAAAATGCATACTGATATTTTCACAAGCAATATTAGTCTAATATCGACGCAAGCACTACTCGAACTTATTTATTTATTACATATAATTTACCTTTCAGCTCCACTGACAGTGTAAGCATATATGTTTATATATAATTTGAGGATTACTCAATAAATAAATGTACCTTTACTTAAATATGTCGCATTCAGCCAAGCGCACAAACATTCATTTAAAATGTGCATGCGGTGACATAAGAAAATGTCTACATAGCATTACGAAATTATAACACTAAAATCATCGAACCCTCGCATTGCAACGCTGCCTGTAGATCACTACATAGTATACAACAAAGTCGCTTTCTCTGTCCCTATATCCCTATGTCCCTATGTATGCTTAAATCTTTGAAACTGCGCATCGGATTTTGATGCGGTTTTTTTTAATAGATAGAGTGATTGAAGAGGAAGGTTTTTATGTTTAATACATGTGACATCCCACGGGAACGCGGGTAAAATCGCGGGGGACAGCTATAATATTATAAAATTACCTTTCGCAATTTTGTGCCGTTGACATTGCTCAAAGCAAAATTAACTACAGAAAGTCCAAAGCTTAATAAAGCAATTATTATAGTTATAGACTGGGTTTGTACTTGTGCCGATAAAACTGCTTCTTTATAATATCACCCCCGAAGTGGTTTTATCCGGATTTGAGTTGGAAATCTTTAATCGAAAATGAAGCTAGGCAAGTCCCAAAATGCATCGAAAATATACTTTTTGAAAGACTCCGAATTATTTATATATGATCGGATGTACTATTGCAATGAGTCCCTATCCTAACTGGATTTTACTTTACCCTCTTTAGGAGACCTAGATGTTAATATACATTTCTATTATACTTCACTGCGCGAGTAAGAAAGTTCTAATTAGCCAACAAAAACTGTACACTATCCGAAAAGGTACAAAACCTACAAAGATATAAATGCTTGATCCATTTTTTACGAAACGATCAACACACATATTCAGAAAACGAAAGATTTACGAAAGTTTTTTTTAACCTGAATAAACCGAACCCAATGCAAATAGATTTTTAAAATCAGTTCTTAATTTACGGAGTTCTAAGTATACATATTAAAAAATTACAATGGAATTGAGAACCTCCTTCATTTTTGAGTCGGTTAAAAACATATCGAAAACGCTATTTGACATATTGACCCACGTAAGTTTCACACAATAAAATATATTTCGTCAATATATTGTTACGGAATCGGCAGCGAGCTTGGCTAGCACAGCTGGCGTAAGCGTCGTGTGGTGATACTAATAGCTTAATTGATATGACCATGGGAACTCAACACCACTAATACACAGTTACGTGGCTATCGCAATTTGTTAGTTAGGTAACTGTTATTAGATTTAAATTTCACAATTCCAACCTACTCTTGGATGGATTCGTTTTAGCAAAGTATTATTGCTTGCCACGCGCAGATTTTAGCGAGAGCTTCTGGTTACAAACTCCATATATCATTCAATAATATATTTACTTAAAATCCTTACAATTAATAAATAAATCTAATCTAAAGAAATTAATAAAAAAGCTAATTGTGATAAAATGATCTTAACTAATATTATAAATGCAAAAGTAACTCTGTCTCGCTTTCGATTCGATATAAATATGACATTCGAAGTTTGTAAAAATTTCACCCGCAAAGGTGTAAAATAATAATGATTGTATGTTTGTTACTCTTTCACGCTAAAACTAATAAACGGATATGGATGAAACTTGACACATAGATAGAGCATATTCTTCTTTTTATCCCTGGCAAATGTGATATCCCTCGGGAACGCGGGTAAAACCGCGGGGGACAGCTAGTTATTAATAATTTGTAAACATTTTCGTTATCCTAGGACATCATCGGATCATTCTAAAACTTGAAGTAAATAGCTGCATGTGAGTATAGTTTCTAATAGTTTTACAGTAGAATTTCGGAAAGTGGGCGCAATTGTTTGATCTGCCCTTACTACTAGTACAAGTAATAAATGAACCAAATATTATTAATATGAATCATCAGCGTTTGCTTTCTTTGTTCCAAATAATTTGTGTTCAGCGCAATATGATTACTGTTTATTCGATGCATTTTATACTACAAAAGTATTGGCAGATTAGTCTTTGTTACCACTTGCAAGGTGTAACCACGAGGTCATCGGTGTACTCATTAGTTGACTCGTACGACCCTACAGATGAGTAGGGATGGTGGTATTCGTCACCGCTAGCATTGCGGGTTGAGTTTATTCCCTTGTCCATCCTTCGTGACGTCGTGCACGCAATCCATAGATTTTCTCAACGGGGTTAACTGATAAGGCGGGGACGGTCAAAGGGTACTCTTCCTGAGAACACGGCTTAAACCCCGGTCGGAAACTAGTACCTATTATAAATACAAGTTAGCGAATACAATGGCAGCAGTATGGGCATCGCCTTATTTGCATGGGACCCTGTGTATGACCAGTTTTTGCCCTTGCGCTCTGTGTACAGCATCGCATTGTTTACCACTATTTATAAACCGTTAAGTCGATTTTATCATCTGAGAAAACTGTGCAACATTTATTTATACCGAGTTACGTTACGAACCTTGAAAGATAACCACTTCATAAAAATATTGTAATAAAACAATTACCTACAGTAGTTCTGCAAACAAATAATAAAATGTTAATGTTACGTTTCTGAGAATTGTAGTTGAGTTAAGTAAGAAATGGAAAATTCTAAATGCATTCTTGTATTCTTAGAAGGATTTTCTTCGGTAATATTACAGAGCAGAACGAACTACTGTTCTAGAATAGAATGGACCTAACTATTTTTGAATGTGGAGAGTAAACATATTATTAAGATGGTTCTCAAAAAAAACTACGTAACTTTTTTCTAAATTCTAAATTTAAGTTTTGAATGTCGCGACATCCAATATTAATCGGATACAAAAGGCAACATTCAAAAACTTCAATACGATAATGTTATAAAAACAACTATACCTCATAGACACTTTACCCATAATTGCAATTATCCGTTATGCTGGTCATGTAATAAGCTATTGTTTTTCATAACAGTAATCATTATGAGCAAGCAAAATAATAAGACACCCAACATTTATCTGCAGACAGATTGTACTCTATTACTATTATCAATAATGCATTTTGAAGAACAGCCGGGGGTTTGTCTATGACACGCGCGTCATTCATTCCAGTGCTTGAGGCAAGATGGATACCAGCGAAGTTGGCGAGTTCGACAAAGCCCATTAATTAAGATGTTCAATTGGTATTAATATCAAATGACAAGAGAACGAGTGTTTGAATTGGCTGCAAAAGAAAATGAATCAGTTGTGTGTTCTGTTAGTATTTTTACTTTTACCTAACTGTGTTACAGAAGATATTTTCGGTAGTATATCATTTAAAAAATCATTAAAATTATGAGCGATTTCCATCAAAAAAATATTTTGCCCAGCAAGAACAGTAGATGATTGTGGTCCAGTTTCAGAGGCATACTTATTTCGACGACAGCTACTGAAAGTATATGGTCAAGGTTATCAAGCAAAAATTGTAATACAAAAGGCAATGAGAGCAATGGCACGAACAGCAAAACTGTGGAGCAGAGCATTATGTCAATTTAGATTTTAGACCTATAGAACTTGTTGATGTTTAAAATTTCTCCAAAAATCTACTGGGCACACAATAAAAACGCTTTGCGGTGTATATTCTTTAAGTATAAGCGTAATTTGAATAATCTAACAGATAATACTAAATAAGTACGCACATTGTTAATTCACCGACGTGGTTGGTACAAGGCCAGCACTTCATAGATATGTATCAACACTTGGTGACTGACTATAATAATGATTTTAACAATGACTGAACTTATTTTAAAATAATATTTTTATTTAGAACACGCATTCATTTTTAGACTTGTAGAGCTCTTAGTGCAGAGTTCGTCGGAGTGCTACCTTACCCATTTCCGCCGCGAAGCCGTAATGCACTTTACTGTTTCGGTTAGAAAGGTAAGTGAGCCGGTGAAAATACAGGCAACTAACGTCTCAGGGTCGACTACGCATTGGCGATGCCCCTGGTGTTGCAAATGACCATATGCGGCGGGGACTGTCTGCAAATTTGTCAGTGCAAATGGTCGTTACAATTAACAAAATCTTAAATACTTGAGATCATTGTGAAGACATGTTTACTAAAGCTGGATCTCCTTCTCTGTCAAGTTGATTTCTTGTTGAGTTTCCTTATTTGGGTTTGCCACGCCTGAGTCAATTAGTTAAAGCTGGTTAGCCATCTTTAAAGTGAATTGAAAGCAAAAGAAAAAGTTATCGATACAATAGTGCAATTAATCGTTTATAAAGAACAATCGGTTAATCAACGATATTTTGTCAACAATCCACATTTTCAGTACTCGTTATTGTTCTCATGTGAAAAAAGGTGCGATGAGCTGCCGAAGTACTCAATCTTGCGCTCCTCCAGGCTATATGCGACTCTATACTTGCTTTCTATCAAACCTTCAATTGTTGTTGTAATTTAGAGTGAATTTACTTTGTCTATTGCATATTTCTAAGAAACTAGCTATTCTAGCCGACTTATAATTTAGATATAAATAATCTAAAACAAATATGTAGTTATATTTTTTTATTATTGACAAACTATAGTTTGGAAACAGTATTTTTTTTTAACCTGAAATTTTATGTATGTTATGATTATGGTCGAATTTCGACCAGTGGGTCACAAGTTGATATTGTAATATCAATGTGTACAATAACTGTTATCCTATTATTATTAATAATAAAGTGGTATTTTATTCTGTGTCATAACGGTCAAGATTCAAATAACGAATAATATAAGTAATAGATATCCTGTGACATTCTTCACACACTGTTATTTGATCCCAAACTAAGCAGAGCTTGTACTACTGTAACCAGATAACTCACATTCTTCATAATATTCCACTGTTTTAGTATCAAACTACCTAGTTGATTAGTCACGTTCATTTACACGAATATTTGTTTTGATGGGAACCGAACCCACTCCTGGCGATGTAATAATCTGAGTATCTAATCAAACCAGGCCTGTTATTGCTATTGCCTATATCATTCGAAGTAAACTGGCAAGCAAATAATATAAAGACTTCTATTCTAGCATTTGTCGTAATTCCAAAAAACTTAATGAAACTACCTAAAAGTAAACACAAGCCTTAACAGTTTTAATTCCCAAATTTGAAAATCGACCCATATTGGGTTACAGGTTGTGTTCACGTGCTTGCCACCAAAAAATGTACGAACAAAAGGCATTTTATATCAATCCTACCTACTTATTATTATAATGTATTCTAGTATATCGTAGCGTCCACATTATTCCTCAAGCATTGATGACATCACACGTCTCCCTGATAAGAATGACGCGTTTTGTGTAGCTGCTCACTCGTGAAATCATCGGAGCTCGAACCCACACCTCGTGAAACAATCTATAATATACTTTACTCACCACAAACAAGATTCATTTTGTCTAAATACTCATCGGCAATTAAGGCTGTATTAAAACATGATGATTGTAAATGTGCTGTGATGCCAACTGCAAAAACAATCTGATGGAGACTGTTTTTATCAAACAAGAGCACAGTCAGTAAGCGTTAAGCGAAAAAAATTGGCTAGGTAGGTCTCATAGTGTTTTGTGTGCAAATTTGCTTCGTAAAATTATTTATTTTTTTTACTCCTGAACACGGACTTTCATTTATAACAGGGTTTCTCAAAGTGGGATACGTCAGTTATTGGTACAAGACCACACGCGGCAAGAAGTACCCTAAAGCACCTAATCTGTAAGGGCAAACATTTTCCTTTAGATTTACACAATTTACAAGCATATTATTTAAAAATATATTTCTTTTCAAACGGAAATTAATATATTTTTTACTTATTAAGTGACGATATAAGTTTGAGAAACCCTGACTAAAGGTTTCAGATGATCCGCTCAAAGGGTTAATAGATAACATGCAGTAATGGAGCTGGAATTAAACCTGTGACCTGCAGCATGATATTGATGCACGCACCCGTGGTGACCTAGGTATGGTTCTAATTCCCCTCATTGATGTGGAAGTGTCGCTAGTTTAATAATTACTCTTTTATGCGGAGGATTTCATGCCTATTTCCGCCGTGAAGCAAAACTGCACTTGTATTACTGTGTTTCGGTTACAAAGGTGCCGGTGAAATCATAGGCATATGAGACTTAATAGCTTCACGTCTCATGATCGACAACGCATTGGTGGAGCCCCAGGTGTTGCAAATGTAGGCGGCGGTGACCACTTACCATCAAGTCAACCGTCTGCTTGTTCGTCGGCTCATATGGTATAAGGATAATAGTATGTTTTAGGATAGGAAGCGAAAAAAAGGATATTAAGTGGGAGTGCTCTCTCAGTATCCGTTTCGTAGTGCAACGAGAATCGAACCCTACAAAATTCTCGAACACTTAGGCACGAACGCGGGATGTGCACTTGGGGTGTCATTAAGTTTTTTTTTCAGCTGCACTCGAGTTAGCTTCCGCTTTATTGAAATGGCGGAAGTCGGGAAGTAACCCGGTATTCTTTGTGATATTAAACGCAAATGAACTGTAATGTCTTGTTAAAATTATAGTGAGTTTTTTAATAACAATTACAATCATGAGTTGTACGAGTGGCGAATTCCATTATGTTTTAATTAGTAGGTACATCTGAGGTCTGTGATGTGGTATTGTATTTTATAAAGGATTATAATTTCTTAATTATATGTTCCAATACAATATTGAAAATTGATACGAAAATCAATATTTTATTTTTGAAATGACTCAATGAAAGTAATATAAATAATATTTTACGTTGTTTTATACTATCCAGCTTGTCTAGACTTGTGTTATGATAACGATTGATGTGCTTAATACCCTCAAAGGATACACAAATGGAGAACGCATGGCCTTTGAACGTCAAACGATAAAATCTGTCTAACCTCGCGGAGATAAAATCTTTCTATGTATAATAAGGAAAAAGGAGTTCCTTTGACGCACCATCGCTTTAAAACTACTGAATATATCGGGATGGGACTGCTACCATTCGTAGCGGATTATTTCTTGTATGTATATAGGCTATATATAATATCGATAAATAGTTCTGAATAAAAACTTTACCAAAACGCTTTGCATTCATGATACTCTATTACTATTCACGCATTTAAATCCAATCCAGGGGCTCGATTCTGTAAGGAAAATGACACTAACTCGAGGATGTTTCGTCGCGGCCTCTATGCTCTGTCGCTTACTACGCTAATACTACTAATCACGTGAGAGGTAAGCTCTCCGAGGCCTCCGTGAAGCGGCTCGCCGACGAAGTTTGTATTAACTGAATAAGGGGGCTGGTATGAAAGAAATCGTAGCATTACCACAAAATCTTTTCCAGACATTTTTTCACTTGACTTACCATCTAATATAACGCACTTACTACAATCAATCAAGTAAGTTAACAAGCATATAAGCTAGTAAAATAAAGATTTCGTACTTCCGAAGCTACCTCGACATAATGAATGATAAAATAGTACTTTTAAAGCAAAACCTGTACAGAAAACAGCCAGTTTTTCCAGATTTCTCTTCCGGTCGGCGGTCAATTAACTTAGTACCAATGATGCTAGCGATGGGCTCCGTTCATCTAACACCAGTTATGAAACTCGTTTGAGGATATCGCCAAGACCTTTTCTCTAATGATGATGGGATGTCATAAATTGTCAGTGAGTTACGTTCTAAAATAATGTAGATAATTGGGATATGTACTGATATGTCAAATCAGCAACTTTTTATTAAATGTCAAAACTATAAATTTTATGGAGTTCAGTATGAAATAGTATGTTGTGACGTCATAACTGTACGGTATCAAAAGGTATACTCCTTGAGGTTAAATTGGTACTTAATAATCATATTATATCGACAGGCCAGTTAGCTTCGTGGCGATTCTGACTGCTAAGCCGAAGGTCGCGGGTTCGATTCCCACCCAGGACAAACATTTGTGTGCATGAACATTTCTATTTGTTCCGTGTATGAATTAAGAAAAAAAAGGAGTTTATATGTTATCTGTGTTATTCCATAGTACAAGCTCTGCATAGTTTGGGATTAGATTGCCTCGTGTAAAGAATGTCCCAGCATATTTATTATTATATTTAATATATTTTTTATCGTTTTTGATATATCCGGATATATTTTTGGATGTTCAATACACTAAATACTGATTATTTATCTTGAATGCAGTTAATTCTCTATTGGTACGTATAAATGTCTTATCAATCTCATAGCTAATGATTGACTTAAACTTTGACATGCTAAGAATTATTATAATATAATTATAACAGGTATTATAAATAACCTCCTCCTTTTTTGAAGTCGGTAAAAAATGAAAAATAAATCAATCAAAACGTATTTAAGGCTACATATTATTATGCTTTGATAATAAATATAATTATTTGTATTTGTAGGTGATAAACGACTTCTGCTGGACATTCAAGTAACTATTATAATAATAATCACAGATAGTGGTATGGTATCTTTAATCTATCTATCTATATATATATATATAAGGAAAATAGAGTTCCTTTGACGCACCATCACCTCAAAACTACTGAATATATCGGGATGGAACTGCTACCATTCGACGGTATTTTCGTAGATAGATCGTAGAAGTGTCGTAGATGGATATAGGCTATATGATATCGATAAGCGCGGATGAAACCGCGGGGACAGCTAGTGTACACATATACAAAAATCTCAGCGATAAACCAATATTTACCAAATTTTCTCAGAAGAAAGAAAAGAGTAGAGATTTTCATTCCTATAATTTTACCATTTAATTTAAGAAAGAAATAGAAAATTATTTATTTGAATAAACACCTGCTTAATTGCATAATAGTTATATTATTATTTATTAGCATTTCACAATGTAGTTATATATATCGATAGCTTCGTTGGCAAACCAGCTAACTCGATATGAGCAAATTTTTCAGGAGACAGTTGATACTACTAATATTATAAACGCGAAAGTTTGTATGTATGTTCAGATGTTTGTTTCTCTTTCACGCAAAAACTACGCAACGGATTTGAATGAAACTTGGCACATAGATAGAGCATATATTGGAATAATAAATAGGCTACTTTTTATCTCGGGAAAATGTGAAACCGCGGGGGACAGCTAGTATACCATAGTATTGAATGTAAACTTCTGGAAAATCTAAAAACTCGTTTATTGATATTTAAGGAAAGAACTGCGATTATTTCAGAATTGTCGATGTTGCAAATCAAGCCTAATTACAGTTGCATACAATCAGCCCCCTTATTCAGCTAATACAAACTTCGCCGGCGAGCTGCTCCACGGAGGCCTCGGAGGGCTTATCTCTCAAGTGATTAGTAGTACTAGCGTAGTAAGCGAAAGATACAGAGCACGGAGGCCGCGACGAAACATCCTCGAGTTAGTCATTTTCCTTACAGAATCGAGCCGCTGCACCAAACAAATACTTTTGACGAAATGTGGAGTTGGCAGCTTTGCCCATTAAGGTATCGATATGTATAAATATTACAATGCGTCATAAATAAATAAATATTCCTAGCGGCACAGTTCTATGAAAAGTTCATAACATTATTTCCTCGTCTAACATATTAACTCAACAATTTATTTTTATTCGTCTCTTAAACCTACTTTTATGTTTTACGTATTAGGTATATAAAATTAAAACATTGAAAACATTTAATTTCAGTAAGAACTATATTAGTATATCTAAATGAAATAGGGAGGGTTCCTTTGACGCACGGTCACCTCAAAACTACTGAACATATCGGGATGGAACTGCTATCATTCGACGCAGAATTTTCCCAAGATTGATATAGGCTATAAACGATAACGATAAACGCGGGTGAAACCGCGTGGACAGCTAGTCCTACTAATATAATATTATAAATGTGATAGTTTGTAAGTATGGATGTTTGTTACTCTTTTACGCAAAAACTACAGAACGGATATAGATGCAACTTGGCGAATAGATAGAACATGTCCTGGAATAAAATATTGGCTGCTTTTTATCGCGGGAAAATTTAACGTTTCTCGGGAACGCGGGTGAAACCGCAAGTAATAGCTAGTATTATTATATATACAAATGATGTCATATTGAATAATATGTATTTTATAGAATGACATATTTATTACCTACATAGTACAACAGTGACATACTACAACAGCTTCGAGATAAGAATTTCTCAGAAAAACGAAGGAATTTAACAAATTTATGAAATCTGTAAACAAAGTGTGAATTGTTTCTCATTCATTTTTGTTTTACACCAGATTAAATTGACATTTGAGATTGGGGTCAAATTATAACTTCCTTTCGGTATTCGGTATAAGGGTTCGAAGGGAAAGGGATAATTAAAAAAAAAATTGCCATTTTTTTTATATTGCCCCAATAACACTATGAGAATTTCAACTGTCTACCTATTTCGATTTATGAGATACAGCCCGCAGACAGACAGACGGACAGCGGAGGCTTAGTAATAAAGTCCCGTTGGTGCCTTTGGGTACGGACCCCTAAAAACAGCGTTGTTTATACATTCAGTGGCCAGTTAGTGTGAGGGTTACCTACATTTTGTATTACTATAATGTGCTAGCCTTAGGTGGTGGGTTTATTTACGCATAAGAATGTACACACAATAAAAAAAAATACTTAAAAAGAAAAAAAAATAAAACATTTATTTTTTGTTTTTTGCTCAAATGGTACGTTGGTGTTTAAAAAATGATCTTCTTAAAGAAAACTGCTAAGCAATTGTCGGCTTTGTCGATTAAGCAAAACTAATAAATGATAATCCAAACATAACACATCTACAGGCCCATTATCCCTGAAGTGATAGGCAGAGAAATTAGCAATGGGACTAGATATTAAAAGATATTTTAAGTCTCAACAAGACATGTGTCGCTGTCACGGGCACTCATTTCTAAACAAACAAACGAAAATATAACCTTGCCTGGGAATCGAATTTAGGACCTCCAGATGAGCCGAGCCTTACCACTCGAACCCCGAGTTGAATTTAAGTATCTGTTAATAATCAAAAACAGCTTTTTACAATGTGCATGTACACACAATTGTGTCGGGCTATCTCCGAAATGGCTGATCCGACTTACACTGAATTTTCACTGACAGATAATCGATATTATAAAGAGTAACATAGGCTTTTACTTACTTTTTATCCCGGGAAAGTGTAACTTTCCTCGGGAATGCAGGTGAAACCGCGTAAAAAGCATATAAATAAGTGAATAATTCATTTGGACAAATTGTGTATTTCCTAAAAACAAGGAATTGACTTTCGATATTCGATTTGAGAACGAAATATTACTTAAACACATAGGTATCATGTCTGAGAAATCCAGTAAACTACGAAAACAGCCTTGAACGAAAATTCAAATAATGATTTCTGAGAATATTACGTACCTACATATATATTAGATACCTGCCTACCAAAGTTTACGGCATTCACTTACCACGATTATGGTAGATTTCTTAAGGAGCTGGGAAGAGGCAGAGAGCATATCTAGCATATCTTATTTTTCAGTGTGGGGGGGGGGACTGGCCCCAGAGATGTGCTCAAGCAGAGTCGACATTGTTGGTAAAAGGGACATCGTTTATCGTTACAACCTAGGTTACTAAAAAACAAAAAAAATCGTTAATATCTGTGAATTTAGTCAGGTATCCTAGATTTTCAAATCGGTCCGACATTCTGGGGTGGGCACTAGACCATACTGGGGTGGGGACGGCCCACCCGGCCCCTTCCTGTACATACGCCTATGGCAGAGACCTGTGCTAAGCTCATACAATGTACAGACATTTGAACTCTAACATGTTATAAAGTACTTAATTATTATATCATTCTATACAAATCATTTTTTTGTTTTTATATTTTAATTTTATTTGTATAACTCTTTGTCTATTTATATTTTTGGATGCTGTGGTCTTCTCTAATTGAAGGAACACGCCATCTCACATTGGCTGTGTGCTATAATAATGAATTTTAGCGTGTATCTTTTGTTGGTATCCATGCATAGATAAATTAATAAAGTGCATCTAACTTGAACCGGGATTGATCTTGCTATGCTTTAAACCGCCCATTCCAATTCTACTTATATGTATTATAAACTAGCTGTCCCCCGCGGTTTTACCCACGTTCCCGTGGGATGTCAAATGTGTTATACATAAAAACCTTCCTCTTCAACACATCAGGCACATTGTTTATAGCCTGTATATAGGATACTATTTATCTCGGAAAAATTGAACATACCCCAGGGAACGCGGGTGAAAGTGCGGGGCACTGCTGGTAGATCATATGATTACGTCAGAAAAGAAATGTTGAAATTTTTTTTTCTGGAATCACAAATGCATTCGTTTCAGCGTGGCTAAGCGCCTTCGACATAATCAGTTCAAGCTCTCAAGATGTAAAAACTCCAACTTCACAAGAATCCATTAGAACCAGTTCAACAAAAAACAAGCCGAGCGTCTCATAAAAAGTTTTTAGAAAACATATCGATTGAACGAAAAAATCGCCAAGTAATTCAGTACCAAACGAAATAAATATATTATGTCCAATTTATTTTCATTTCAACTCTGTCTCTATTTCTATATTGTATGAAACAAAATATTTCTTTTGTCTGTCTATTTGTCCGCTTATACATTCTTAACTATCCATCTTGAACATAATTTAGAAAATGTCTTCCGGAAGTTTATGTTTATGATAAATTTATATTATCCCCTTCAAGCGAAGCCGGGCGGGTCGCTAGTTAACTAACACCAGCTCTCTCTGATATTGGATCCACACGCGTTCGTGTCACAACATAAAAAAAATGTCCGTCCCGTCAGCTACCCCCGTGCAAAACATCAAATCCATCCGTTATTACGTGAAGGATAAACAAACAAACTCAAATTTACGCACTTAAATAGTTTTCTTATTTACTTGCAATAAACCGAGATTATTTTTGAATTTTTCCTGTACATAATTACAATATTATGGCGAAAATATACTGTTATAGGCCTTAGACCAACTAATATAAGAGCATGTTCTATGATGAGTCAAGTTTCATGCAAACATCTTCACAAACATTCGCATTTATATGTTTGTTACTCTGTCACGCTAAAACTACCGATCCGATTTGGATGAAAGACACATAGATAGAGTGTACATAGAGAGCACGTAGAGAGAACATAACGCCTACTTTTTATCCCAGGAAAATGTAATTCGTAGGAAACACGGATGTTACCGCGGGGGACAACTAGTTATATTTATAAAGAAGTTGGTAGTTTTCTTAGTATCTACCCATGCAGTACACAGATCGCCTTTGTCTTTCATTGACTTATTGATTGAACGGTACACATTGATTATTGGCAAAGGTCAATAGCATTTCAACAGTTGATATAGATTTTCGCAATAGCTATTCGAATACTAGCTGTCCCGTCAAACGTTGTTTTGCCATATTTACTTTATTCAAAACTATAAATAAAAATTTATCGTACTTCAATTATTATATTCGATAGCTGACCGGACCAGTCGTTGATCGACATCGGTATGATTAATAAAATAAAATCAAAAAACATAGTATTTATGAATCTAATGCTTCAAGATACACAAAATATTTATTTTTAATATGAGGCGTGATTGCTCTGAACTAACTGTTATGAACACACACTTAAGTGTTAAAATTTTCATAAATATTCCGATTGAATCGACTGTGAAATGTGCGCTAAGTAATGATAAATTAATTATTTTATCAATATAATTCCGACCCATGCCTCTGTTTTAAACGATATTGTCAAACGGCCGACATTTATGTCAAACATAACATAGGTTACATAAGAAAAGTTAATATGGTCGTTATGTTTTCTTAAATTTTCTAATTTTTCGCGAAACTTCCTTAATTTTTTCGTTCATAAGAACCATCTCCTGACAATAACAAACACAACAAAAAAAGAATTAGCGAAATCGGTCCAGCCGTCTATGCGTGATGCCTTGACCAAGGGAAATAGGGGTTCATTTTTATATACGAGTATATAGATTAAATTAGTATTTATGTCAAAGAAATAAAGGTACTCTCAAAAGAATTTGAAATTGTACCAGTCTCTACAGTTATTAAAAGTTTCAAGGATCGGTGAACTACTCAGGAAAACGCAATGTGAAATAAAGTGAAGATAGATCTATATTCTATTGCATTTTATGGGTATCTACCCAGGTCAATGATAGATCAGTACAACTCATTTGATGAGATACCTAGTTAGAAGTCGTCTTCACCAATCATAAAGGCCGTATTAAATAATGCTTTTGTACGTACATTAATTCTTTAGACCGACATATAGTACCGCAAAAATGACATTTAAACCGAAATACATAAAAACCATTTTTACTTGAAATAAACATATGACCTCGTGCACGATTATACATAAAACATATTACAAAACTATTGGCCTAAACCTTCCAAGCGGTTATAATTGAATAACAACAATCATCGTTAACTTTAACTTTACAGACGTAAAATGCTGAAATCGACTAAAACTTCAATCGTAAAAACCCCAAGTGAAACTGCAGATTAACAAAATATTTACGCTAACACAACGCCACATAGCAAAAACAAGTGGTAACTAACAACGTTTCACACAATTTATTTGGCTTTTATGTTAAGCTTAAGTTAAGATTAAGTTACCTCTCTCTTGGATCTCAGCCCGGGAGCCGAGCGCGGCCACCAGCACGAGGAGGACAAGGTTCCACATCATGACACAGTCACATAAACACGCCGGTAAACATGCTAACAGTCACAAATTGTCAAACACAACATTTGATAGGTAACGTCTTTTTTCACGTCAACACAAGGCACACGCGTCCGCTCGGCTTGCAAGCGCAGCCTGTATGGTATGACGATGACGGTACGATTGGTGTAACTTCGCTTCGTGCGCTTACGCACCGCTACTGTCTAACCCACCGCAAAGAATATTGTCCGCAGAAGCGATGTAACTTAATCGCTTGTGGTTTCATCCGCCTCGCCACGCCATCGCGCCATGCCAGTTCTAGGAACCTCTGGCTAGAAAAATGTTGAAGATGAAAATAAACGAAGCATTCAGATATCTTGTTTGACAAAATAATTATCATTCAATTAATTTTATTTCAATGTTTCGTAGTAAATAACGAAATTATAGTGATAAAAAGGATGGTGACTGAGAACTTGCCTCTCATGTTGATATATGTATGGATGATGGGAAATGTATCACTTGTAGGTACAGTCTCTTGACAGTACACACAAAGCACTTGAAGTTTTACACTTGCAGTGGGTGTCACGACTCTACTGCGAGTAATACGATCGGTCCAAAGTCCAGTTTATTAATTAGATCCATCGGCTCTTGACTGTTCAATAAATAAAACATTAAAACAAATTTATCATATTTATAGAACGCGACTTTCTTGCTTGGGATTTGGTTCTTTATTATTTTATTTTTAGGGGGCAGCTTATTTTTTTATTGTAAAAACTATTTTTTTAAACCTACGCGTTAACTTCGAAGTAATAACAGGCTTCATTATTATATTCTCCTATCGGGTAGTGACCAAAGTCCTTATCTCACATTGTCTCGAACACCCTAAATTTTATTTATGTAAGATAACTTTTGACAAACATTATTATTAGTCGGTATCTCTTTACATTAAAGATAAAATACGATTCTGTTCTTCCGTGAGAGAATGAGTTCAAGATAGCCTGAAGAAAATTTGACCCTACAAAGGTTAAATAAAGTCAAATTACAAAAGAAATTAACTTCTAGATTTTATCCAGTAACTCCTTCCATCTAAGACTTTAAACACGTAGGTACATATCATTGCCCAAATTTTACAGTGTCATGTCTGAACATGTTTAATCTTTGCGGGCTTTGTAGCGGTTCTCTGAGGCTATATCTTGGCGTATGCGCAGCGCAGGTAAGCCTTCTCGGGACGCAGCATGTCTCGCTAGCGGGAGGTGAGTGGAGGCGGGTGGGGTGACGGCGGCGCCGGGGGAGGTATGCTCAATGCACTTGCATCCCGACCGGGATGAAAGCATCAAAGGAGAATACACGCTCATTCATTCCTTTTCAAATGGAGGATAGAAATTTTAACATTCAGAGTTCGGCAAAGCTTACGTGCTTGATATTCGATTGTTATTTTTTCATTTATTGGAAATCTGTTAAGTTCTTTGCAGTCTCTATATTATCGTTTTAAGGATGGAATTATATATAAAAATAACTAGCTGTACAAAGTAGTTTAAGTATTTTCCGGTCCATAAAATATGTCTATGCAAAGAAATAAACAGTTTCATTGTTAGAATATTAAATAATGACATTATTATGAACCCTAACAATTTTTTTTACATTTTAAACCAGGATAACTTATTTCTATGTGTTACGAACCGAACTTAAATACATCACCTATTTGGATTTTATTTTGTCTTCTAAATTCTAAAAGTACTGACAGTCAGTGGCACTAGTAAAGATCGCTGGTTTTCTAATTTATTTTTGTAAACGATTTTCAATAAACTGTGGCTTCAATCCCGCGCTTTTTTCATTCGTATAGTTACGATCAGTAACATTATGTATCTAGCAGCAAAACTGTAAGACTTTCATTTAAGCTAACGATATCTCTTAAACGGCCCTGTCCAGTGCCGGATTAAGCAAGCGCGGGGCCCGAAGCATATTCTGTCGAGGCGGCCTAAATCACGCGGGGCCCCCTTTTGCGCGGGCCCCCCTTTTGCGCTCCGTTCCAGTATAGTATAATCTGTGGAAATATTTATAGGCTCTGCAATATATAATGTTTAAACCAAGATTGCTAATTAATGTAATAAGCTGTTGATTTTTTCAATAAATAAATAAATAGTTAATGCCTCCTGCCTGCTACCTACCTACCAAATGAGTGTTGAAGTGACTTGTTCTTTAAGCCACCTATTCGTGAAGCAAAAACTTTGTACCCCTTTTTAAGCATACTACGGGCAGCGGCGGCCTTACCCATTGCGAGGCTCCGGGCGGCAGGTCATTGCGAGGCCCTTTGTCCTTCGTGAAAATAATGTGATTAAAGTAAGTTTGGCTGTTTGATTTAGGTATTTATCATATTTGACAAGAAATGCAAAAGTTATACAAATAAATAAAATTTGAAATACATATCTTTTGTAATTTGCTTTGGTTGCGCAAGGCCCCTGCAAGAGCGAGGCCCCGGGCGATTGCCCCGTTCGCCACCCCCTAAGGCCGCCCTCTGATTACGGGTACGGAGGAGTGAGAATTGGCATAGTTAAAGTTTATATGTAGAAGGAGTGCGCAAAGCCTACATGAATATAAATAAATATGACTATCCCCAAGACATTCTTCACACGGTTACCTGATCCCAAATTAAGCAGAGTGTACTGCTTGTACTATGGGTACCAAGTAACTGATATACTACTTTTTAAATACATACTTATACAGAGTGACTGATGAGATACCTTCGATACTTATGGAGAGTACTCGGTACTCGATTCTCATTAAAATGTTATAATAAAATTAGGTGCTTAATTTTTGACCAAAATTTCTCTAAAAATAAGTGAAATGTGGATATTATACTCTCTAAACACGCCGCGGTGTTTGTTGTTTAAGTTGATCTAGTTACGTGTGGCACGCGCTAGTCTCCCCTCCCTCGCTCACTCCCGCCCACAACCCCACTACCTGTTGCATCACAGCACCGACTAATTAGTGTAAGCGCAAACGCCGACAGGTTCACATGTCCGTGTTCCCGCTTCCTGCCTCCGCGCCCCGCAATCGTAGATATTAACGCGCCGTGTGAGTGTGTGTGAGTGTGACCTGTGTCCCGTGACCCGTGACCCGTGATAAGTATCTAGGCTAGGTAGTTAAGTATGGCTCATCAATACACAAACGCAGAGTACCTGGACATGGTTCGTGCGTATACGTGTGCTAATATAGTAAGCTAAGATAGTATGCAAGGTGATCCGTCCCTTTTAAATCGCTGCGTAAACGTGCCGAACTATGCATCACACGAGGTGGTACACATTTTGAATAACTTGAAGACTAGTGTAAATATGTAAATACGTAGGTAGGTAGTTTAATTAAATTCAATCGTTGTACATAGGTATGATTCCATTTTTTAAATACGCCGAACATACCAAGGTTCTTGAACTTTCCAGTGGCTCTGTAGATTTAACCTTGAGTCAAATTCTATTGTCAACATTCTACACTTTATTTAGTCAACAAATTAGTGATTACCTAGGTATTTTTGCCTGTCCTAAGCCAGGATTAAAGTATGAAGGGAAAACGGATCATGCTCATGCGGATTATACATGGGGAGAGGTCTTGATGTAGGCAGGCAACAGCTGTACAGTGTAGGTACATATTTATTCTGTGTTTTGTGATAGCGCGCTGCGCGTATCCAAGTATTGCGCAGGTAAATACGGGACTCTCGGTGTACTGTTTACTAAGTTTACTAAAAAGTAATTTAATATTTATTTTTAATGTATTTTTTTTTTCATCATACATATATGATCGCCAACTATCACGTCCTCAAATATTGAAGGTATCTCACCAGTCATCCTGTATAGATATTGACACCCAGACACAGAACAAACAGACATGATCATGCACACAATTGTTTGTCCTGGGTGGGAATCGAACCCACGACCTGTGGCAGTCAGGGTCTCTAACCAGCAAGCCAACTGGCCCGTCAACATTTAACTAGTGTTACAAATGCATTGAATTAATTAAAATTAAATGTCTACCTTCATACGGCCAATGTCAAAGACATAATATCGTGTTTGTGTACGCTTGCAGGTGGCGTAATAAAAAAAAACAAAAAAGTTTTATGCAATAATCATAGAGGTTATATTCTCATTAAAACCTCAATAAATTCGAACTTAAAAGACAAGGATTTAGGGTCGAATTTCGATCACTAGACGACTATCCTACGAATATTATAAATGCCAAAGTTTGTTTGCATGTTTTTTACTCTTCCACGCAAAAGCTACCTAACAGATTTAGATGCAATTTGGCACATAGGTAGAGCATATCCAGAAATAACATATAGGCTACTTTTTATCCCGGGAAAATGGGATATCCTTCGGGAACGCGGGTAAAACCGCGGGGGACAGCTAGTTCTATATACATATACACGTAGGTATGTGGTATATGGTTACAAACGACTTTAGGACTTCTTCCATGAAAACTAATATAGCTAGGTAAATTTTTGGCTTAAACTTTGAAAAAAACACATGTCATGGAAAAATTTACCTAATTGCGTTTGAAATAAGGTACATCTAATCATCGAATGGTTTATTGTATAATAATGTACGAATATTGTCTTATAGCCAAAGGTTAATTATTTCTTACTGGCTGTCCCCTGCGGTTTCACCCGTGTTCCCGAGGGATGTAACATTTTCCCGGCACAAAAAGTATCCTATGTGTTATTCCAGGACCTTTTTATATATGTGCCAATTTTCATCCAAATCCGTTTTGTAGTTTTTGAGTGAAAGAGTAAAAACATCCATACATATAAACATTCGCATTTAAAATATAAGTAGGATTCTTATACCTCAAAAGGACAAACTATACAATATAATTATTGTAGAGTTTAAGAGCCCTTCTAAATTATTAATTTATTTATTAATTAATCATAATTAAGGAAATACCACCTTATTTATGTTGTAGCTTCAGTAACTTTAAATTTGACCTTCATAAGTGCCCTCCAAAGGCCTAAACTGAATAAATGGTTTAGAATTTTGAATGATTTTTTTTTAATCTATATCCGCCGTGAAGCATTAGTGGACTTGTATTATTGTTTCAGTTAGAAAAGTAAGGAGGCCGGTGAAATACAAGCTTATCAGACTAAACAACTTCAGGTCTCAGGGCAACGCGTTGACGATGCCCCTGGTGTGGTGGCGGTAAACACTTACCATCAGGAGGATCATCTGCCTATTAAGCACCATGATGAAAAAAAACTATCGCTGACAGGCGTGGATCCAGCCCACAAAAAGGTTGTGGTCACAGTCATTCGAAAATTGGCAAAGTGCGAGTCGGAGTATAAACTCGCTCATGATCGATATAGTCCATTCCCAGAGGTATTTTTTAATTTTATATAGGCATTGAATATAATGTCATCAGCCTATCGACCTCAAGAACCGTGAAAGTGTGGCATCACAAGTCTATTTGGTATACATGGTGGATCCGCCCTTGGTTGCTGGTCGTCAGAACTCACGGGGTACGGCAGTTCCAATTAAAAGCAATACAAAGGAATTGTAACTCTACCATGCTAGAAGGCCATCTCTGATAACATGACAATTTATTCTCCTTCTTCTTTCTTCTTTTTTTTTTCATATGTCTTTCGACCTCCACAAACACTAATACACCTAATTTAATATCTACAATTAAAACAACAAAGTTGGTCCTCTATTTTGAACACTAGGTTTCACTCGCGGTCCCGAGAGATCTAATGTATAGTGATATTAAAACCTATCCTATTCTAATCCTGAGTATAGAAGCATTCAAATGGTGAGTTTTTATTTTAAATAAGTGCCACTGTTCTGGCGATTACCTTCTGCATACATACAAACACATTATAAGCGCTCTCCTTATAATTATTACAGATTGATGTTACAAAAAACCTTTTAAGTATACGTTTTCGACTGAACTGTAATTATAAGTATAAACACAAAAATGAGGAAGATATGCTTTTCCTTCTTCAACGAAATATTGCTAGTAATTGCTATACAAAATCTTAATATATATAAATCTCGTGTCACAATGTTTGTCCTCAATGGACTCCTAAACCACTTAACCGATTATAATAAAATTCGCACACCATGTGCAGTTCGATCCAACTTGAGAGATAGGATAGTTTAAATCTCAAATTATAGTCGCAATTTTAATTTATTGCTAATTATTTGTCTGTTATTATTTGACAGTCACAATTATCTGTTAACTCCAAATGATTCTAAGAGATGTCGATACCTTTCGACTGGGTTGAGTAAGTCATCAATAGATGGCGCTGCTATGGTAAATCTACGAACGTGTCATATAAGCTACAATTCAATATCATGATTACCACGTGTTATTGAGGCTAATGTATAAATTAAATTTATTTTGTAGTAAACGAAATACCGTGAAATTCAATTATTTCTTCTTTTTTAATACGGCTGGACCGATTGGAATGTTTTTTTTTGTTTGCGTTTGGGTGGTGCCCTGGATGGTTTAGATTCACAATTGGACCCGGTAGGTGGCGCTGCGAGCGAATTCCTGCATTTTTGTATGGACTTATTTCGACAGAACGACGTCTGTCCGGGCAGCTAGTGCTACTATAAATAGTTCAACCAAGGCTTCTTTTTGCAGTTAACTGTATTTTATTTATCATCGATGTCAATTAAAATGTAGATCAAATTGGTTTTTTGAGTTAAAAATCGTCCAAATTTGGAAGGTCGATTGTTATTTTAATATATTTTAATTCAATTCAAAATTCAAAACCATTTATTCAGTTTAGGCCTTCGGAAGGTAGGCACTTATGAAGGTCAAATTTAAAGTTACTGCAGCTACAACATAAAAACATATATAAAATTGAAAAAATAAAATAGCCAAAATGTCAGATTAGATAAAATTTATAATAAAAAAGTACCTTTTCTGAGTTACTTGCCAGTTCTTCTTAGTTGAAGGAATTTGACCTCCAAAAAAGCTCTTCGCGGGCCTAAACTGAATAAATGGTTTTATATTTTGATTATGACCTACGCCTTACTGATGGACTAAACAGTTTTAAGCTGCAAATAACCTCAATATAACATCCCTTAGTACCAACGTCTACTTAAGTACTGTACCTACGTATGTTCCCCAGTTATGCTTCATTACCACGAGATAAAAAGTATTCTATATGTATATTCCAGGGCATGCTCTGTGTTCGAGTTTCAAATCCGTTTGGTAGTGAAAGAGTAACAATCAATTCATCTTTCCTCACAAACTATCGAATTTATAATATTAGAGGGACTAATGATCCGACAGCGCCATCTGTTAGCACATTATGAAACTAGCTTGGCCCATTCACTTTACATTGCGCGTGCGTGTATTTTCATATCGGTATCTAACATCGACCTTTAGGTTCTGTACAGAATCGACAGATGGCGGTACGTGAAGTAATTTTTATATTCTAACTATTTTGTTTCTCATAATATTGATTACCACTCTAACTATGATACTGGTCATAATTATGTTTTTTTTTTATTAATTTGTATAGCATAAATACTAATTGATTAAATACCACAAAGCTTATTATTTTAATCCTGCTGGGTAAAAGTCTCCTTCAACTAAAGAATTGAAGACATTCTTTGACACACGGCCAGCTGAACCCAAACTAAGCAGAGCTTGTAATATGAACCAGATAACTGATATACTACAGACACTTCTTTTAAATTTGTCTAAATTCATACAAATATAGATATTTACACCCAGACACAGAACAAACATACATGTTCATGCGCATAAATGTTTGTCCTGGATGGGAATCCAACCCGCGACCTGCGACTTGGTAGTCAGGGTCGCCTAGCCCGCCCAATTAATAGTTTAAGGGGGGGAATCGTTCAAAATTAAATAATGTACTTTATTAATATTTTGATTCTAGATTAACATTGTAATATCTCGAAATACTTGCTCACAAATTTATTTAAAATTTTGCTTGAAAAACCTATTACTTAAATGTTGAGTTATAATTATAATTTCGTAATAAAGTATATGCAGATTCGGTTTACATTTTTTTATTTAGATTTTATTGAATTATATATAATATAAGTAATCAATAGTTTGATGGCCAAATTATAACAATAAATAAACATTATCGTGTCACTTATAAGAATTTTTATAGTTAATGCCTTTATGTCCTGTAGAGAGCGCCATATCTAATTTATTGTGACGTCACATATCCTATAACCAGCAGACGATCAATACGCTTCGAACGATACCTCGTTTGCCAAATTACGATAAGTAGTTTAAAAGTTATGAGGGAACAGATGAACATACATACACACATACATACCGGTCAAAATCATAACCCTCCTTTGGCTTCGCCGTAGTCGGGTAAAAATTACGTTCTCGAGTACTCATCACGTCTCAGGGTCGACAACGCGCGAATGCCCCTGGTGTTGCAAATATCCAAAGGCGGCGGAGACCACTTACCATCAGGTGGCCAGCTTGTTAGTCGCCCAATGGTCTATAAAAAATTATTTGTTTGATATCGATAATGAACAAAGATTTTTTGTAGTTACCGTAATTTCTCAAACTGAAATAATGTTCTAAAATAACACATTTTTGAAGCGTACTATTTTTTACCTAAATTTTTTCACTTTTATTGATAAATATTGGAGCATATAAAAAGAAACCCAGGTATAACAAAATGAACTGTTAATAGAAGCTTCGCTTTTTGCTTCGATACCCAGTCACGTTAAAAATGGAGACTTCATTCAAGAATCATTTTGTTGTTTAATAGATTTATTTTCATTAATATCATCTCAGTTATTTGCGGTAATACAAAAACAAAATCTAGTTACTGATTCCGCTGGATTTCCTTCTCTGTCAAGTCCCAAATAAGGAAACTCAACAGGAATTGTTGAGAATCAAAAATGTTGAGTTTCCTTGTTTGGTACTTCACAGAGGATATCCAGCGTAATTAGCACCCAAATATTTGTTTTTTGTATAATCTTTGGATTTCCGCAAGGCCACGCCTGAGTAAATTAGTTAGAATAGACATACCTACTAATTTTTAATTTTAAGTCATATATATTAAGAAAACTTGCTTTCCTTCAAGTAAAAAAAAACTCCGACACAATATTTGTAATATTAATAGTTTTTTTACTATGGCTTGTTTTAACCACACACTTCCCCTGGTAAGTTAATTCAAAAATCTAAATTCAAAACCATTTATTCAGTTTAGGCCCCCAGAGGGCACATATGAAGGTCAAATTTAATGTTACTGAAGCTTCCATCGCTTCTGAAGTCAACAACTGAGAAGAACCGGTCAAAAACTGAGCAATGTTACATTATTATTTCTTTTAATAAATTTTATCTAATCTGACATTTTAGCTATTTTATTAAATCAATTTAATATTTTTATATTAAACATTTACAACGTACATAGTATATATAGTATATGGTGAAATAAATTGATGTGGCTGATGGACATTACGTACCCTCAATACGATAAGGGCTTAACTCAAAATTTTGCGATATGGAGTTACGATCATAGAGAGACTAAACAAAGTACGCTCTATCCGATGAATAGTAAAAAATAGTCAATTTAATGATAGAATAAGCATACCGATTCTTCAGCCTCTTTAACACCGGGACCCACCCTCCCGGCTCAGTGCGAAAGTGACCCAATCAGAGATGTGCCAAAAGTGTTTTTTTTGAGTTAAGCCCCCTATCGTTTTATGGGTGCGATATACTAGAAGGGAATCGGCTCTCAAGTGCCTGTCGGAACCAATGACTGCATGGTGCCTGAGAAACTTGAGACTTGAACCCAGCCAGGCGAGTACATATACCGTTTCACCGTACCACTGAAATCTCAAACTTCATAATAGGATTCGAACCCACAACTCCTGTCACAGCATACGACGTCCTAAGAAGGTCCTTACATTTACTGAAATGTAGCTCAGAACTTAACACTAATCGGTTGGTTAAATACCAACCGTTTAAGAAAGTTTACTCTCCTATTCATCTTTTAAATTGCATACATAAATAAAATAATTAACTTCACTGATTACTAAAACTAAGATACCACCGGAGATATTCAAGTCCCAACGTATCATGTACTGTGTATTGTCGCCGCCTCTTGAGTACATTACCAACACCGAGCAACAAGTAATGTCAAAAAAGTACATTGCCCGACCTGGTAATCAAATCCGGAACCTCCGGCGTTCGACTACCGCGACCAGCCCCCTTATTCAGCTAATACAAACTTCGTCGGCGAGCCGCTTCAGGGAGACCTTATCTCTCACGTGATTAGTAGTATTAACGTAGTTAGCGAAAGAGACAGAACACGGAGGCCGCGACGAAACATCCTCGAGTTAGTGTCATTTTCCTAACAGAATCGAGCCCCAGGCGAAATAACATTCAATATAATGTTACCATAAATAAAAATATAATTGAATACGTGTTAAACATGTAAGTATAGTGTTGGAAAGGCATTTCTCTCATTCATACTTTAAAAGCGGTCAAGCAATTGTAGTGTTTGTTCGCTAATGAGATATATTCTTCTCCCTTTAACCATGAGGCCTGCTGTAAATAGAAAAAATGTGGCACTCCCGGAGGAGTGACTGCCGACAGGAGTTGGAAACTGACATATATTTATGTTGTACGTAACATACTTAATATATGTTTATCACTACATAGTATAAAACAAAGTCGCTTTCTGTGTCTGTCTGTCCCTATGTATGCTGTATTTTGACAGGCCAATTGGCTTGGTGGTTAGCGACCCTGACTGCCAAGTCGAAGGTCGTGGGTTCGATTCCCACCCAGGACAAACATTTTTGTGCATAAACATGTCTGTTTGTTCTGTGTATGGGTGTAAATATCTATATATGTATGTATTTAGAAAAATAAAAAATAGTATATGTAGTATATCAGTTATCTGGTTTCCATAGTAAAAGCTCTGCTTAGTTTGGGATCAGATGGCCGTGTGTAAAAGAATGTCCCGGGATATTTAAATCTTTAAAACTACGCAACGGATTTTGGTGCGGTTTTTTTTAATAGATAGAGTGATTGAAGAGGAAGGTTTTTATGTATAATACATGTGACATCCCACCGGAATGCGAGTAAAACCGCGGGGGGCAGCTAGTCATAACTATAAAATGTGATTCCTATTAAATATGATTTTATAGATAACTAGCTGTCCCCCGCGTTTTCACCCGTGTATATATTTTATATATACACTATATTTTATTCCAGGGCATGCTCTATCTATTTGCCAAATTTTATCCAAATCCGTTGAGGAGTTCTTGCGTAAAAGAGTTACAAACATCCATAGATACTCACAAACTATCGCATTTATAATATCGCTAACTGTTCCCCACGGTCTTATCTGCGTTCCCGAGGCAAGTTGAATATTCCCAGGATAAAAATGCCAATCTGCTTTTCCAGGCTATAATATATCTCTATATTGTATGATCAATGTATTTCAACCCAATCTCTACCATGCCGGTCTTCGACGTCAAAATCACCGTTCTTGAAGCGTTGAAACCACTCTCGGCACGTTCTTTCACTAATAGCGGCCTCACCATAGGTATTTGAGAGCATTCGATGAGCCTCAGCCGCAGATTTCTTCATATTAAAGCAGAAAATTAAAACCTCCCGCAAATGACTAGAATTTGGCTCGTAAGCTGACATGTTTAATCGATAATAACTTTATGATGCAGACACAAATCGACTAATATTTCGATGGCGTTATGTTTACAAATGCCTAAGCTTATTGTATGACATCTACGATCTATTTATTTCGACTACCACTTACCGCTACAGCCATCTATTGCAAAACGGCGGAAGCAAAGTTGTACACCTAATATTATAAAATATATTCACGCCCTATGAATGACTTTGCGTTCCAACTATGTCTAGTAACCTTTTTTTTGGTTCTGGAAATTATTTCTTACAAAAAAACATTAATTATTGTCCGAACTGGGAAACAAACATAGGACTTCTACTAGCCGAGCTTTAAACAACTTGTTCACAGAGGCTATCGAGGGTTTTTTTATATTCATATAAATTATAATCGATAATAGGCTACAATTATTTTCTTAATAAGTCAGTTGTTTTGACCCTGCAAACATAAGTGATGGATACTAAACTAATAAATATAAAGATAAAAGATTTGTATCGTTTGTAATGAAAACCTTAAAAACTACTGGACCGATTTTGAAAATTCTTTCACTATTAGATAGCCACTTTATACAGGAGTAACATAGGCTTATGTTATAATCCCGGAATACATTACATACATACAAGACGCGTGTGAATCCGCAAGACGGAAGTTAGTTATAGATATTGTACACAACGTATATCTCGGCTATTTCGATCGCACTTCAGTAAAAATGGCCGTGTTACATGAATAAAATCTATTTTTATTCATATTTATAGGCCAGGTGATTCACTTCACTTGCTATGAAAGGAGGGGGAACATTTGGCACTTGCGGCTGGTGCATCGTGAGCTAACGGATAATTTGCAATTTTCCTTTGATATTTAATATGATCTTTCAATTAACAAGAAGAGAGATAACGTACAAGTGAGAATTAGGTGACCTAGCCTAAATACCTTGCTACATATGCTGCAAGAATCACAAAATATGATTGATCTCGCTCAATACACACAAACAGCCCCCTTATTTAGCTAATACAAACTTTGTCGGCGAGCCGGCGCATGGAGGCCTCCGAGAACGTCCCTCTCACATAATGCGTAGCTAGCGAAAGAGACAGAGCACGGAGACCGTGACGAATCAGCCTCGAGCTAGTGTCATTTTACCTTACAGAATGGCATCCCGGCTTTGTATACTACATTTGACACATGAACATTGCTCTGACAAACTAACTAAAAATATACTAAAGGTAGGTTCGTGTTGCTGCTGTTACGTGAAAACCAAAGATAATCTACACGTCTCCCATCCAGCGAATACATTTTAAATGTATAATATTTTTTGAAAAACCTTCAAATAGCTATTTGAATTGTTACTGCCACGTCATAACAAACCCGATACAAAATATCTGGCAGTTATTGCCAGAAACGAACGATGTACAAAGATGAGGAAAAAAATATCAGAGCGGTCAGCTTAATCTTAATAATGAAACCAGTCTTATGTAAGTACATAGTATGAGCATATAACATAAATATTTTCATTTTTGTGAAACTTCTTATGGGCTTAGAAATTCTGATCCGCAACCTTTTTGTGTGACGAAAATTAAATGAATGATCAATACAATGTATGCTATTCACAAGTGATTGACCCTATGTGTCTATATTTTACATGTTATCATAAATGGTAAATAAGCATATGGACCATCTTAAATGGCCTATACACTTCAATCTGAAGCACTCAAAAACTACGATTATGTACCCCAGGGTCAGGGCCATCTTTAGCGTATTGGAGGCCCTGGGCACTTTAGGAATAGCCCCTTTGACTATGACTGATGACATCTTAAAGAATGTGATACACCGATCCAATCTGATTAAACTTGCGTAAGATTGGTTAGCAGTTGGTGATCTAGTAGGCCCTATGGATCGCGGGGCCCTGGGTCCTTGCCCTGAATGCCCAATAAAAAAGAAGGCCCTGCACAGGGTGTATGGGTCAGTGACACACTTTCACATTGCTATTTCTCGTTACTAGATGCATATATATGTAAGCAATGTACCTACAGTCGATATCGTAATGGGCTGTCTGTTTTCCCACCTGCTCAGTTGCTTATCTGTGGCAGCAAGGCCGGTCGGCGCTTTCGGCTTGTGTTGCGAAACGTTGCTCGGATGTGGAGCGATCTAAATATAATCGAGTCTCGTGCGCGGGAGCACCGGAGCACCGATCCCTTTCGATTGTTTCCTATTACCTTGCACATCGCTTACCTACCACATATTTACCTGTAGTACACTGGGTCGTCCCTCAATCTTTACGCATAGTTTTATAAGCATCTCTTGCTTTAATATTCTACTGTTAATTATATGGTCGCGAATGAGGTTAGACAAACGGTTTTTTAGTATATTAATGGTATGGGAAACAAAAATTACTAGTACTAAAAGTGATGACAATGCAGAGGTAGTAGAGCTTTGATTTTGTATAAGTATGAAAGCATAATTGATGATAAACTAACACGAATTTACCGATTTCACGCATAGACAATTGTGTAAATAACCCTTGATTTAATTTAGATTTTTCCTTTGACTCATCTGGAGTACCTTTGTACCTGGTTTCTAAGCTCCAGTTCGACTGGAAGTATCCTAGATTGATAATGACCCTATGATTGGGCCATTGGCCAAATTTTGGATTTTTTGGACTATAAGGTTGACATTTGGAAACGGGTTCCGTACCTACGACATAATAACCTATTACTCGCCGCGGCCTGTAATTTAGTGTGAAACTTTAAAAGATAAAAACCACTTCGCATTCTCACACTCATAGAATAAGAAATCATAATCATAAAGACGTGCACTCAAAATAACGTTTCAAGTATACTTTTTTTAAAGTAATGTTTTTTTTTTATACTCTGGGATATAAATCACGATCTTTAAGTAGCCGTAAGTAAAATCTTCCAATGTTTACTGAAGCAAAGTTTTATGACCTATCAACCTACCAAGGAGGTAAAATATATGTTATTTTAACCAATTCCATCTCCGCGCTCTTTCGCTACTGTAATTTGGGTCATTGGGTACAGTCAACAACAAAAGCAGCGGTACAGATAAAAAATAAAATACCAGACACCCCAAACTATTAATAATATGAAATGGTAAACTAAACAAGTATTTTGTGAATGTTGTTTGCCGTGTTTTTACAGAATTAAAGGTACATAAAGGGTACAAAAGTTGTTGTCCATAACAAGCTCTGAGTGCACACTGCAAAAGCTCAAACTCTGCTATTACTTGGATCAAATGCCCGTGCAGTTCGAGTTGTTCCTAGATTCTGATATTATGATAATATTTTTATTTTAATCCAAACTCGTAGGTGTAGGTTGAAGTCATGATATGGGTAGCATTTTCACGCTGAAGACAGCGGATTAGAATCTACCTGATGGCCAAGGCCATGGGGACTTTTGAAGTTATTAGAAATTGCATCCATTGGAAAAGATCTTGGGAAGTAGCGTTATCGTTATTACCACCTGCGACCTCATCGTCCAGCTGGATTCAATCATCTAACAGGCTCGTGGAACATCAAACATCATCATCAGCCTATCTCTGTCCACTGCTGGACATAGGCTTCACCTATGGCACGCTACTGAGTTCGATCTTCTCTTTGTTTCTAACCGCTGCCAGCTTGCGTATATCATTGCTCGTAGAACCGATAACCGTGGTTTAGACATGTTCCAGAGGGACCACTGCTCGGTAAACATAGTGTATATCATTGCCCCATCTAGGTGGAGGAGGGCGCCCTCCAGCATACATAAAACTTATCTAGATGTAATGTACCAAAGCTTTCCCATCCAATATTCCAATCCTAATTGAGACTTACTTTCATTGCAGTTAAATTTATTTTTCTATATCTGGTATAGCGATTGACCTCAATCTCACCTAATTGTAAATGAAGATGAGGCCGAAGATGGAGTGCACACTCCCGTTAGTAGTTCACTCTTTTCTTGAACAGCCCCAAATTTATATTTGGTTGCAGAATAAAACTGGGTGTAAATGTGCGTAACCTATACATGTTATATTTAAAAATTATGTTGTACAGGCGATGTTTTGTGTTGAGTCACATTGAATGTAAATAAAGCCGTCAACAGTTTATCAAACAGATTAACGTTTCATCTGGCATCTTGGCTCATGCTGCCTCTATGAAATTGATATTGAACAATACAGTAGGGAGTGGCTTTTGATCGATGCGTTAGCGTAATGACTCTTCATTTTGAAGACTAATTAATAATAAATAACCTGGGACATTCTTTACACAGACATCAGCTATGATATTTTGCAATCAAACTTGACGATGAATTCACGTTATTATTCCCTGTATCTCTCGCGACTCAGCAATTACACGAAAGGTCCGCTATCCGCGTGTTTACCTGAGTGATCACTCGGCAAGTTTGGGTTGAGAATAGGACGGCTGATCGCATTAGCTTCAGGCCCCTTATTCAGCTAATACAAACTTCGTAGGCGAGCCGCTTCTCGGAGGCCTCGGAGAGCTTTTCTCTCACGTGATTAGTAGTATTAGCGTAGTTAGCGAAAGAGACAGAACACGGAGGCCCCGACGAAACAGTTCTCATTGTGTGTTAGTCCTTAGTGCTCCTCGAGTTAGTGTAATTTTGATTACAGAATCGAGCCCCTGTACCTTTAAATTTGACCTTCATACGTGCCTTCCGAGGGCTTAAACTGAATAAATGGTTTTGTATTTAGATTTTTTTTTTTGATCCCAAATTAATCAGATGTTGTACTATGGAGACCAGATAACTGATATAAAACTTAATTTTCTTCTAAATACATAATTATATAGATATTTACACCCAGACACAGAACAAACAGACATGTTCATACACACAAATGTTTGTCCTGGGTGGGAATATAACCCGCGACCTTCGGCTGTCAGTGTCGCTAACCACTAAGCCCACCAAGGCCTGTCGACTATATGTCAACTGCCCCAAAATCAATAAAGTCACGGCGTAATTGAGAAAAAAACATGGATACAGACAGGTTTTTTTATAGACGGTATTTGAAATGGAAAACTAGAATATCTGGAGTTGTCGCTTATTTTAATATGTCATGTGTGGATTATGATAAAAAAATATTATTAAATCAGTCAGGTTTTTCAAATCTTTAAATGATACTGATCCCCAAAAAATTTGGAAATATTTTTATACTTGATAGCCATTGAAAAAATACGTTAGTTTAATTTAATAAATTGGATAAGACGCATTCGATTATTGCACCTTTTAATAGATTTGTCTCAATTGTAAGCATTTTTTTGTTGATTATCAGTGTTTGGGTGTCACCGGCTTCCTACTCCGGTAGGAATTCTTGCTTCAATGAATAATTGTACAAAGGTGCAAATGGAATTCCAATTATTTATTTACAGTTTAACTACAACTGCAATGCCCCTAAAATATTGGTATTATTATCTAGTTTTATTAATTACTAGCAGTTATTAGTAGCAGTAGACATCTCCCTATCTTGAGTTACGGTCTTCATCCATACAACCCATAGAAAAAAGCTTTTAAATTTTTCCGCAATTTCCTGTTTATCTGGAAACATTTCCATTTTTTTTTTCAATAAACCGAATTCTGACTATATCTAATAAACGATTAAAAGAAAAAGAATTCAGTACAGTAGTTTTGTAGTGGTGCGGTTACCGACGAATAAATATCATCGTTTCCTTCTTTTAAAGAATAAATCGAATCTTATAAGTAAATCTTTATTATCCTTAGTAACATACTTGCAAATTACAAATGATAATTTTAAGATTCAAGAACGATATATACCAAAGCTAAGGTATTTTTTGTCTAGGTAACAAATCTAATTCGTAGCGCAGATACTGAGCGGTTTTCAGTTTTCTAAATAACAGAATTGTTGGAGGTGATCGCCTACGCAATGCTATTTCTGACAAACACCCGGAATGTACACACCTTAGCTGTAGGTGCCCGCTGAAACGAATGCTTCATATTAATTAAATAGTTTTCATTTGTATTATTCACGATATTTGCTTTAAGTACTGTTTATGACTGACTCCATGTTGTGCAAAATGTGATGAAAAATAGGTGACAATATGAAGAGCAGTTTTAGCGATAATAAGTAGATACGGTGTTGGGATTTTCAAAAAACTTTTTATTTCGCTTAATGGACGTTGGATTTTGTTATAGATAAGATCAGCTTAATATTATTTACAAAAATATCCTAGCGCTTTTAAATATATATTTACTAGCTGACCCGGCAAACGTTGTTTTGTTATATTTACATTATTACAAAACTATTCATGGAATTTTATCGTATCACAATTATTATATTCGATTGCCATCTTACAACCCTATTGCGGCAGATGGAACTAAATAATATAAAAATCGCGATTAAAAAAATTAAAAAGGGGTATGAAAATTATATAGTAGCCGATTCTCAGACCTACTAAATATGCATATAAAATTTCATAAAAATCGATCAAGCCGTTTCGATGGAGTATGGTAACTAACATTGTGACACGAGAATAATAATATTATAGAAGAATAAATATATAAGATTATGCCTCTCCTTTTACTATTAATTCAATAAAATACCAATTACAATTGATAAACCAAATCACCCCACGCTTTTTTACGATAACAATATTTTTGTAATAATCACACTATTCATAATTTAAATTTATTGAAAGTGTTTCTTCTCTTTCGTTTGGTTTTCGATTAAAGCAATAATTATAGTTTTTTTTAATTATTATTTATTTACACTTAAAAACATGGTGTAAATCTGCCTGTAAGAATTATCTGTAACAGTAAATTTTATACTGTAAAACATTTTATTGTAAATATTTTTATGTAATTTTAAGAAAGTTGTTTGTGTTATAAGGTCAATCAAAGACTACGCTATCCTTCGAAAAAAATACAAATGTCAAAGTGAGTATAATAATAATAAATAAAAAGATTTTTTTTTTCACATAAGTTCTTACAATACCTTAATTTATGTTGTAGAGTTTGCTATGTGAGTCTATCTGTTCTGTTTTCATGTCTAAACTGCCGAACCGATAATAACGAAACTTGGCAGAATAAATGAACGCTAGACGACATGAATATGATGCATTTTCGAAACATTCTACCTGATCTCGTACGAGTATGTTTCAGAGGTGACACAGCTCTGTGACGTAAGGTCCACTCTCGTTTTCAGTTTTCAGGACGCTTACCTACATACTTCAGAGTTGAAACGAAGCAGCCGCAAATGAGTCATTATCATGTTTATTTTAGAATGATTCATGTTTACGCAAGCGCTCATTTTACATGTGTGAATAATTTTATAGTGAATTTGCTCTGTCGTTGCGATTTTTACTCAACGCAGCCCACTCTGTTTAGTTCAGAAATGTTTCGATATTGATTGATAAAATAATCATCATCTACGTAATGATTTTTTCAATATTTTTTTTATATGCTTGCCGTAAAGTTGTCCCGTAAAGTCGCTAGTTGTCCCCCGCGTTTATCGATATCATATATTCGTGCAATCATATGTTCAGAATATAAACCAATTTTCTTCAAGATCAGTGACATCGTTCTTGAGTTATTAAAGGCCAGACAGACAGAAAATCTTAAAATAGTAGATTTGGCGTCAGTGAGTCATAAAACGAATAGTTATCGCAAAATTCAAAATATTTATATAGTAGGTAGGTAGTATATATATAAATGCAATTAACTTTGATAAGACGAATGAGTTTTGACTTAGAGCTGACAACAAAGTCCGTAGTGAATAGAAGAATCGAATGTTGGAACCTATATCAACAAAATATGCAGGTTTAAAATGTATAAATAAAAATGAAAAATGTTATTCGTTGGTAAGCTTATACTAGCTCGGCTGGACCGATTTACTTTTTTTTTTATACCATCTCCGGCTGACAGACAAGCTGACGCACCTGATGGTAAGTGGTCTCCGCCGCTTTTAGACATTTGCCAACACCATCCCATCAGGGGCATCGCCAATGCGTTGTCGACCCTAAGACGTGAAGTTCACCCCCCCCCCCCCCCCTTACTTTTCTTTACGAAACAGTGCACTACTGCTTCACGGCGAAAATGGATATGGTGGTAGTACTTCGCTGGAAGTACTCTGCACTAAGAGCTCTAGTACTCTATGCGGATTCAAATCTTACACTGAGCTTGATATTCTGGTGAAAATCATGGTTAGCAAATTATACTAACTATAGACGAGAAAACGAGTAAGGCAATTTTCAAATATAAACTTCAAAAATGTAGTTGTATAGGCTAATTAATTATTATTTAAGAGAGTGCGCTATATTGGCCAACAAACTGTTATGCAGTTTGGCGAATTTTAGCATAAGTAAACTGTATATTCTTTTTGACGAAATAAATGATCTAAAAAAAACAAAATACCATGGTGAGCTACTTCAGCTTCGCCAAGCATCATATCAGAGTGTTCCTGAATCAGTTCCCTTGTGATCTTTGGGAGTTTCATCATCACTTGCCAAGGTGAGATGGTAGACAAGCACTATCCTAATAAGATGTGTTTTAAATGCAAATGTTTGATGTTGTATGGATGGACGTTTATTACCTAGTGAACAATGAAAAAAATCGGATAAAACTTGGCACATATACATGGGTTTTCATCCCGAGAAAATGTTACATCCCTCGGAAGTGCGGGTAAAGCAGCGTGGGATAGATTAGTCCACAATAAAATGGATGTAGTGATTATATCTTTAATATTTTCATATAATTTTATTGTTGCAGACCTATATTTATTATACCTATCGATGGATTTTTGGATGAAGTGGGGAATTAAGCATTTATGGCACAAATAATACCTGCAGTTTCACCCGCGTTTCCGATATCATGTTTACCGATGTTGCGTCAAAGAAACCCTATTTTATTTGTATACATAAAAGATAGCTGTCCCCGCTGAAAGATTTGTTCAGTAGTTTTCAGATGATGGTGCGTCAAAGTGACCATATTTTCCATATATATAATACTAGCTGTCCCCCGCGGTTTCACCCGCGTTTCCGAGGGATGTAACATTTCCCGGCACAAAAAGTATCCTATTCTAATACCTCTATGTCATTTGTGTTTTGTTATTCCATGTCAGATGCCTTTTCTCTTTGACGTTTTATGTCACGTCACACGGGAACGCGATCAAACGGGATAAAAAGTTCCCTATGTCCGTCTCCTAGTTCTAAGCTACCTCCCCACCAATTTTTTGCCAAATCGGTTCAGCCTTTCTTGAGTTATATATAGTGTAACTAACACAACACGACTTTCTTTTATATATTAAGATATATTGTCCTTAAATATAAAATCAAATAATTGATCTTATAAAATGAAAATTCTTTAACAAATTATCTGAGTAATTCCGGTCAAAGTATTCATACCTTGAATGTAACGCTGCTTCGTTCGGATAAACTATTATTAACACTTGGCCTTTTAAACGTCTGCTATGGAGCGCGTATCGAGCACATTATTATTTTAAAGTCATAAATAACTGATTGGTATGTGTTGCACTTATAGATAAGTATAATTATTTAGGACAAGCTGTCACAAAGAGTATAGAATATCCAACTTCTTTAAAAAAATATTTATTCTTGATTTCTAACATTACTAGCTGTCCGCTGCGGTTTCTCTTGCGTTTAGCAATATCATAAAGCCTATAACCATCTTAGAAAAAATTCGCGTCGAATGGTAGCAGCCCCATCCCGATATGTTCTGTAGTTTTGAGGTGATGGTGTGTCAAAGAAACCCTATTTTCCTTATATACTATACCAGCTCTCGCCCGCGGCTTCACCAGCGTTCGCGAAGTAACATTTTCTGGACACAGAAGTATCCTATGTGTTATTCCAGGGCATTTTCTATATATGTGTCAAGTTACATCCAAGTTCATTTGGTAGTTTTTGCGAGGAAGAGTAACAAGAAAACCAAACTAAAAAACAGAAAATAAATTTTAATAAATATTAATTAAGAATAATGTAATTTTATTTAATAAATATAAGTTATTAATAGTTTGAATAAGAAAACAAATGTTTTATTGTAAAAAAAAGCGTGGGGTGCATGGTGTCATAAATATTTAAAAAAATTACATTATTCTTAATTAATATTTATTAAAATTTATTTTCTGTTTTTTTAGTTTGGTTTTCTATATAAAGCGTGTTTTTTTAGTTTTTTTAACTATTATTTATTTTCCATTTTTTAATTACATTTTTTTGAGTGCCCGAAAGAGTAAGTCTGGAACTGCACGCATGCGTAGTTTGCACACTAGCTCTATCTCTCTTACTCGCATGCAAAGGATGCGGGAAGAAATTAATTAATCCTGGCGAATCTAATTAGGATAATCGGATGCTTTGATCGGATTATTGCATTGTCATCGGACTTTGACAGGTGTGCAAAGTTTGAATTAAATCTGATCGTTCAAAGTAGAACGAAATCGAGCTCAAAGGGGTTGGTTACATACATACATACATACAGGTGAAGCTTATATAAAGCGTGAAAAAAAATCAATACTCACAAACATTCACATTTTATAATATTTGTAAGATTTTGTTAGGTGCATATACCTATAGCCTACTTGTCGAGTTTTACGATAATTTTAGGGTGTCGTTGCCAAATAGCAAAACCATAAACTAAATAAAATAAACGCTTTTATTAGTTTCATCTGTATGTTTGTTTGTAACCGACTCCTTTGGGCGCGATTTTGACCCACTTTAAACCGTCAGATTTCATTCAAACTTTGTAGATTTATAGAGGACCGATGACAATTGAATATTTTAAACAGTTAGACCCGTTAAACTTACTAGAATAATTAGGATTAGTGGTTTAACTAAAAAAAATACAAAATAATAATAGTTTATAAAACCTAAAAATCTCGCTATTATAGAAAATCAATTTTAATTAAGAATAGTGTAAATATGGAAAAAAAAATATTGTAGAAAAAAGTGTGGGGTGCTTTTTAAGATATTATCAAAATGATAATCCTTCTACTCATATCTGTCAATAACATATGTATAACTATTGACACCATGCACCCTACGCTTTTTTCACAATAAAATTTCGTAATTCAAATAACGTTTTTTGCCCTGTCTGTCTGTAATGCTATTTTAGTGAAGTGGAATGTTATTTAGATGTACCTGTATACAGGATTATGTGTTTAAGTGAAATTACGAAAAAAAAACAGTGCATAGTTTGTGCCTGTAGACTTCTTGAACTTTGTGTTCTCTGGCTTAGACTTAACTTTAAAAAAAGTTTCTGTTTATTCACACTTTTAAAAAACTAGTTGTTCATATGTGCTTCCACTCGTGGGGCAGTTTTGATGCAGCATTATAAGTAGGTAAAATTAAAAAGACGTGCTGTAAATCAATGTCAAATCAATGCAAGCAATAAGTAGACAAATTTTTATCGTAATCAGATGAACTTTATGGCAGCGCATAGAAAACAACCAACTAAACATTGATATTTATTAGAAACTAGCTGTCCCCAGCGGTTTTACCCGCGTTCCCGAGGGATGTTACATTTTCCCGCCAAGAAAAGTATCCTATATTACTTCTAATATTTCTAAGTATATGTGTACAAAGTTTCATGAGGATCGGTGAAGTAGTTATAGCGTGAAAGCGTAACAAAAAAATACATTACATTCCGACTAATATTAGTATGGATAATTATGCCGTATCGTAGTGAAATAAGTTACCTACCACCTACGCCGGCTACCAGAAGTAACATCATTTCTTCTGGTAGCCAGTGTTAACAGAACCTATTCCTTTATGTAGTGGAAGAAACGCTTTGGTAGGACCAGCCAGTTACCATCATAATTCCTAGTCGTAACATTATAACAGCAAGTACATACATTACATGTAGGTATTTCTACGTCGCATAAATAAACTGTGCCTTTACCATGAGTTTTTAACGTACGTACTCGCTAGCGACGGCGTAAAACATTTCTATGGCAAATGTGTACAGCGCCACTAGCGGTCACGTAAAGAACTAAAATCGATAGAACGAGTCGATAGGTAAAAAACCTATCGAAATGTCAACACTAGCGAGTAACGTTTTTTAGCCTTTGCTATAGAAATTCGGTACCATGAGTCACAAATTTGACAGTTGCAATCGAGAAATACTGTATCGATAGTAGTTTACTTGCCAGTGACTAAAGTAAGTTTCGATAGCAACTCATGGTAGAGGTACTGGACTGGATTGTTGGCAGCGGCGCACGGTGAGTCGTTTATGACCGTTACGGGTGTAAAGATCAAAATAAACTTTATCGGGTGCGAAGCCGATGACTGCATGACATATGATTTGGTAACACGTTTAGTACTCCTCTGAATATTCGAAATCATTCTGCATATTGAATTTCACAATTTATAGGGCTTCCGCAAATTCGTGACGGCCGAGACGAAAGTTTCAGAGTAGTAGAGCTCTTAGTGCAGAGTCCGTCCGGGGAAGTACTACCACCTTACCCATTTCCGCCGTGAAGTAGTAGTGCTATTGTATTACTGTGTTTCGGTTATAAAGGTAAGGGGGCCGGAGAAATTACCGGCACATGAGACTTAACAACTTCACGTCTCAGGGTCGACAACGCATTGGCGATGCTCCTGCGTGTTGCAAATGTCCATAGGCGGCGGTGACCACTTACCATCAGGTGGACCGTCTGCTTGTTTGTCGGCCCAAGTAGCATAAAAAAAAAAAAAAAAGTTTTGTAGCAGCTGAAAAATGTATTATTTTAGTTGTAAAAAATTTGCGCTTTAAATAGATGACTTAAGTTTTTTTTTCTTTATTTTATACTACTAAGGTAGCAAACAAGCTGACGGCCCGTCTGATGGTAAACGGTCACCGCAGCCTAAAGACGCTTGCAACACCGTGGGTATCTCGCGCGTTGCCGACCTTGCGAAAATCTCTCCACACCCTTCTTGAAGAACCCCATACTGTACTCCCTTGGGAAAATTAACACGCGGAGCTCATTCCAAGTTTGGCTCAATTGGGCATTAACGTCAGATAAAAGTATTTTTTGTGTGTATAAGCATCTGTGTCAGTATAAATTTGATACCGCAGATGCAACTTCGGGACGGCAGACTTGCCTCGATGGCCGATCGGTATTATCCTCGGCAAGACACCACAATTAGGTTTCTCCAGGTTAAGTAAGGTAAAACAAACGATTTCTTTTACCCGTAGGCCGTTGTTGGTAATGTATCCAAAGACAACGACAATATTGTGGAATGAAGGTGTGTATCTACCTCTTCGGGGGCAACAGGCAAATCGATAAGATATATAGTATAAATTATTACTATTAAAAAAAAAATTAAGACAGAATTTGTATTAACAGGTAAGAATGCAAACGGATCTTTTTAGATCTGAATCCCTAAATAAGCACACTATTTAGGGCTAATTTATCATTCGGAGAATAGAAAAGAGGTTTTGAACCAACACTTCGACCGTTATTTAGCTCCCGCCTACGATCACGCGGCTAGTCTCTTATACCAGTCCCGAACTTCTTAATTATTGACTCTCACGCATGGAGTTTGATGATGGAATATTAGCCTTTTAGCGATTAGGCACCTTATTTTTACCTCGGAAATATGAGCTGATGATCATAATAATAATAAATAAATATCACCAGAACATTCTTCAAAGCTCAAAGAAACAACGCCCTAAAAATCCTTAATTATTTAAGTACTTTAGTATTGTAAGTTAAATTCTAGTTTTTGACTGGCCAGTTGGTAGTTAGAGAACTCGGCCCCGCCGCAGTTCGTGGTTCGATTCCCACCCAGGACAAACATTTGTGTGCATGAACTTGTCTGTTTGTTCTGTATCTGGATGCTAATATCTACGAGTATATAAGTATGTATTTCAAAAAGTAGAATATGTGGTATATCAGTTATCTGGTTTCCATAGTACAAGCTCTGCTTAGTTTGAGATCAGATGGCCGTGTGAGAAAGAATGTCCCAGGATATTTATTTATTAGTATAATCTAGTTTCATCTATGAAAATGAATTAAACATTAATAACATAAATCGAAATTATAAAGCCATCATAATCCTTAACAAAATTCTACTTAATCCACACGACAAACGTTCTTGCTTCAGTAAAATTCCACGATTGTCCAAAAATAATCGTCATTAACTGTACCTATTCGTAGACTCACAAAGAAAACATAAAACCCAATACTGACACATAAACACGTTGGAAAATGCTTCAGCATTAATAATTTCAGCGTATTCAGTGGCCGCTGACTCACAGCTTGGAGGGGCGAGGGGGACGGGAGATACACGCGGAAAGCTCTCGGCCCACTTCGTGCAGGTACGAATATAACCGAATATTTTCCCACCTGCGCCGGCGCAGGAAATCGGGACACGGTACAGTCGGCCGCGTGAATTATGTGCCAGTTTTATTTCTGTGAATATTTTACTACAAAGTTGTATACATTACTGACTTCGGACGGCTAGAAGACCTCAAAGACTAGAGTATCTGCTAGTTTTTATTCTAGTGACTCTATACAAAAGTCTTGATCTAAGTTTTATGGATATATATGCTATAAGTAATGTTAAAGGCATATTTATTAGGTTGATTAGTTTTTCCATTAGGAAGGTCTTCTAATAGGAGCTTTGCTCACATGTATGTATAATTTAAAATAAATAAGAATCTTTCATTAATGTTACTATGTAGGCTTACTACCAAAAAATAAGTTATTGAACAGAAATACCAGTTTTCTCCAAGATTTTATAACTTTGATCCCGCATCACCAATAACAAATTGATTTCGGAAAAATTATGTCAGACTGTTGATTCTTAAAAATTCACTGGCATTGTTATCTCCTTTATATATAAGAGGAGAAGCGGACTCAAAATTCAAAACCATTTATTCAGCTTAGGCCCTCGAAGGCACTTATGAAGGTCAAATTTAAAGTTACTGAAGCTACTACTGACTGACATACTAAAAAGGTTAGAAACTTGAAATTTTGCACAAGGTTTCCTTTTATATCGTAGAGGAGCACAAAGAAAGGTTATTTTAAAATTCATCCCCTAAGGGGATAAAACGGGGGTGTAAAGTTTGTATGGAACAACGTGTTTTGTTGGTCTGAGCAACTTCAAAATATACGCGTGTGAAACCGCGGTGGACAGCTAGTCATTACAAATACTCAGAATAAATCATTAGTATGTGAAAATATAGATAATTATTTTGATGTTTTGTTAAGTGTAGTTCATCCATTTTCTAATTGAATTTATTTTGATTTATTAAAGCTTATGTCATAGAATAAACCATTAAATCCTTGAGAATCAATGAAGCAAATAAAAAAATTGTACAACACAAAATAAAACTGCCAGTAATAAATAAAAAAAAATCGGCAAGAAGTTGTAGCGGTGCTACTTATTTCTAAACTTAAAGCTAAATAAATGTAATTAAATTTTAGGTACATTAAAATATTTACATAGAATAGTTATCAAATAAATAGGTGGGGCTACATTGTACATTCCAACCTATTTGTAGCGATGACAGAGCTCTATCATCGTAAATTGGTTATACTTACGTGTATTCGCTATTTTGTTTTGTAATAACTTTCTGCTTGTTCCGCTTGTGTTTCTCCTTCTAAAACTATATTTCTTGTACTGTGCAATAAACTCTGTTAGTGCTTAACTTGGACTGCTTATTTACAACAACCCCGGCATCCATAAAGGTACCTGATTCTGCCTGCACGTAAATATAACAGTAGTGTAGTGTTACAACCATCTCACACTCCTACATTGGTAACCCCGACAAGGACACATTACAATGAGCGACAACAGTTCTGATTCGGCGCGTACCGTAAAAAGGTTTTGGTTTATTTTCCAGAAACATTTGTTGTTTTTTTATTGGACTGTACCAAAACGTTCTGAAATAAAACTATGATTAATATTGCTCCACATTATAGAACATAGGAGAAAATATCTTGACATTTCACTTATGTGTGTGGGACATAGTTAATTCCAGAAACGAATACAGGTGCATATAATTTCGTAACCTTTCATGCTAATGTTTGCACGCGGCTTTTCTGGTCTCAGTAAAGAAAATAATCAATATTATTATTTAAAAAAGCCTTTGTAGTGGCCTGTATTATTTTTTGTCGTTATGAAATATCCAAATTATTTATTTTTGATTTATAACGTTACTAACTGTCCCCTACGGTTTCACCCGCGTTTTTCTATATAATATATAGCCATCTATGAAAAATTCCGCGTCGAATGGTAGCAGTCCCAACCCGATATATACAGAAATTTTTAGGTGATGGTGCGTCAATAATATATATTTTTTCCTAAGTTTTGAGCCGATCGCTTATTGAAAGAAGCTCTTTGGTGTAAATATATATTGGCACACTAAATTAAAATAGGTTACCTTCTAAGTATCTTAAAAATATTATTTCTTAAATAACCCACCCGTTCACATAATTAAATCCTCACTTTTTCGGTGAAAATATAGCAATACTCGTATAGCGTGCACTAAAATATGAATAGGAAGTTAAAATTTAAAAAGATTGTGTGAATGATGTTAGTAATTTTTTATTTTATTTTTATTTCTCTATTTAATATTAACACGATAGAACCAATAACATAAACGTTGTAAGCTAAAAATAAATAAATGCCAAATGGAAGAAGCTAGAATTAACCAGAAATTATGGTCAATGGTAGGTTTTGAGTTGTAGAGCTTTTAGTGCATAGTTCGTCTGGGGAAGTACTACCACCTTACCCATTTCCGCCGTGAAGCAGTAGTGCACTTGTATTACTGTTTCGGTTAGAAAGGTAGCCAGTGAAATAACAGGCACATGAGACTTAACAACTTCACGTCTCAGTGTTAGCAACGCATTGGCGATGTCCTTAGTGTTGCTAATGTCCATAGGCCATTTACCGTCAGGCAAACAACAGCCAATATGGTCAGCCAATATAGTATAGCAAAAAATCTTTATCTGCTTCAAATCATTATATGTTTAAGAAGTTTTACGGCAACCATTATTTTTTTGAGGGAAGCGTTGATACTTATATTAAAAGTCTGAGATCAAGAAGTCATGAGTTTAAATATTGAACCTCGGAGAGTTCTGCAATAATACCTGATTTAATTCATTCATGTCGCATCATTTTGTATTGTAGACGGTTCAACTATAACAACTCTATCTCTGTAAGTAGTAACACTGCTGTTGAATTATGTAACAGGTGTCAGATATTATTTCCGAACTCTCTATGGTTTCAACTTACCTTGTGCTCCAGCTGCTGCATTTGAGAATTAGGTTTCTTTACTCTAGGCTTCGTCTTCGTCAGTGATGAGCAAAGTACGGCCCACGGGCCAACTCCGGCCCGCGAAAGTAATTAATCCGGCCCGCCGAGGGTCCATCAACATGGACAGTATATGGCCCGCTATAACTACGTTTTGACGGTCGAGAAGTATAATGAAGATTCTACTTAGTAGAAAAATTGATGCATAACCTATAAGTGAAGCTAAGCTAGCCTTTTTTCTATAATTCTGGACCGCCTCTAGAATTTCTTAAACTTTGTGGCCCCTCATTAAATAAGTTTGCCCACCACTGGTCTACATCATCATTTATTAGAAGATAGAAGTAGATAGGGAAGGCCTATGTTCAACAGTGGGCATCCCTGGGCTGATATGATGATGATGATTCTTGAAGAATTTGTTAAATCAGATTATTGCAGAACCTATATAGTGTTGCTTCACACCTATTATTAGTAAGGAGGCTTCCTCAATTTAAAATTATGATATATATATTTTGTACTGCCTATAATCTGTTGGTGTCATTAAAGTAAAACAAAAATTAAGTAGTAGTGCTCTTAGTGTAGAGTTCGTCCGGAGAAGTACTACCACCTTACCCATTTCCGCTGTGAAGCAGTAGCGATGCCCCTGGTGTTGAAGGTGTCTATAGGCGGCGGTGACTACTTACCATCAGGTGAACCGTCTACTTGTTATAAAAGCGACGCTTGTGGTATTATTTTGGATGGATTGTCTCTTTCGACATTGATTCTAAATGAAATGTGCCTTTGTAAAGTTACACAAATTACATTTAATGTTGTACAGTTGGCAAAAAGATTGGTGCTCGACTCAATTGACCTTAGAAAATATTTTCCCGGGCTTATTGGCTTTGATCGAATACAATGGCTAGCTTTGTGCTAAATTAAGTAGGAGATAGTCGTGTCTGATCCAATCAGCCTTAAATTCATTTCATCATTAATAGGATTATTAATAGGATAATAGACTTTGAAAAATATAGGTAAAATTAACTAGGTATCTTCATGTTAGTCTTTTTTATATATCGAGTATTTACAATGTTATTACACAACAATATTGTAAGAGTAATTTCATCCACTTTTTAAAGTTGGTCATTACAATGCTCCAAAATTTTGTATTAACCTGAAGCTTTTACAGATGCAGAGGCTACGAAGTGCTACGTGCTACGAAAGCGAATTCATAAGCAATGATAAGTTATAGCATGGACTAAATGAATGTATGACTTTAACCGTCTATTATACAAATGAACTGCTGTGTACATTTCACACATTGGTATGTTAACTCAATTGACTGGGCTATGTTGACAAAACGATGAAAATTCGCTATTAACATTAATATTTCAAGTTGGCGCTAAAATTACAGAATTATTTGAAAGCTCGTCTTGCGGAGATGAACTGATAAAATTAGATTTAATTAATGTTTGTAAACACGCAGCAGACATCAGCTGCTGGGGGTTAATTTAAAGAGTACAAGAAGTTCATTGTTAAGTTCAGACGAATGGTGACATTTAATAGTGGGCCGGCTCGCGGGTGCCTGCCAGGGACCGGCAGGAATCCACCAGGAAGCGCCTGGACCCGCCGAGCCGCCCACGGCGCCGCCGCTGCAGTCGCGCTCCACGACTGAGCTCCTGTGACTCGGTACGCGGCGCCGTACATCGGACAACGGCGCCAATATTTTTTAGGACTAAAAGGGTTTCGCCAAATTTTTGGGCAAAACAAATAAAAGTGAACGGCGACGGCGTCAAGACGGGCGTGTCTATAAAAGGCTGAGAGGGGGGTGCGCGGGGGTGGTAACACGATCCGCGAGCTCCAGCCGGCCGGCCGCCCTGGAGCCGCGCGCGGGCGGGCGGCGCGGGGGGAGGGGGGCGCGGGGCGCGGGGCGCGGTTGGTGCGCGCGCGCCGCCCGCACCCGCTCTCACTAGTCGAACGGTGCCCGACCGGTAACGTAGCGCCGACTGCCGACCGAGAGACGAACCAGCGACAATGTCCGCCGTGGCGAAGACTTCCAAGTACACCTACCGCAGCAGCGGTGGCGGCACCACCGACGTCAACATCGAGTACAGCGCCGACCTGAGTGCTCTCTCCAGGCTGGAGGTACCGGCCTCGATAAATCAGTGCAGTGTTTGTGAAGTGTTCGCGGAGACATGATAGAGTATGTTGTATTTTTCAGGACAAGATTCGTCTCCTCCATGATGATCTGGAATCCGAAAGAGAGCTGCGTCAGAGGGTAAGCTACTCGAGCGTGCGAAATGTGATATGCGCGGGCGCCGCGGCCATAGCGGGCGCGCGCGCACCGCAGGTGTAGGCGGGGCGCGCGCTCGAGCCCACCTCTATTAATACCGCCCGCCCTCCATCAGTGATTCCCTTCACGCCCTATTTCTTAAAATTTGCACTTAACCATTAATTTTGCAACCTTTGTGTCTTCGATGCTTTATTCAATTAATTCATCACTTTTCATAACAAGTAAATTATAAGGATCGTGTGTTTCATGACGTATTCATTTCCTGTAAGGTGAGTGGCAAAGTATATTACTAACATCAATCCGAATAGGATCATCATTGTTCAAGTTCAAGAGAAATTTTACAAATTGAACTAAAGTTATCGATGTGCCTAATAATAGGTGTAGGAGTGACCTCTATGTGAGTGTTACTAGTAATCAGTGATCGTGCATCATAAAGTTCAATATCATTATTGACAATATATAATTAATGAAATGGTTCGAGTCATCTTAATTGAGTTTGCATATTCTATTTTTGTGCGATGCACCATTCGGCTCGCTCGCAGCAGCGACGCGCGGCAGCGACGCGGACGCAAAGACTCTGCACTGCCGATGCCGGCGCGCACTCTTCTAGCGATATATTTAGCCACGTAGCGAAAGCTTTCTCTGAAATCTCAACTTCTCGCTCTCCGGTCTCACTTTTGAAACTGGGCCAAATGATGCTCGTTCCCGTTGAGAATGCCACAATATTAAAATATAATAATAGACTGTGGTATGAGTGGCGAAAATATCCGAGTTAGTCAGAGCTACCGTGAGACATAAACCGTTTCTTATTTTAGATAGGTACAATACTGAAATATGCGAAGGACGGGATACTGTATTACAGACTGTTGCATAATGGACTTAAGATATTTTATACAATATAGGTTATACGTAGAGAATCTTTTGAGGATTATATATTTATAGATAACTACAACTTCATTACTTCACAAACATAGGTAACTAATCCTTTTACTTCAATAACAAAGACATAGGTGGTTTTTTAACAAATCCTTCATTCGAATTAATCACTTGCATGGTCATGTAATGTTTTTAACTATGGAATGACATTTTATCACTAGTTTTGATTAATGTTGATGTTATATTTCAGATCGAGAGGGAGAAGGCAGATTTAAGCGTGCAAGTAATCCAACTCTCTGAGAGGCTGGAGGAAGCTGAAGGTGGAGCCGAGAGTCAGGTAATATCAATAAACAATACGTTAATCATTCTTAGTCATGAGCACAATTAGTTTATAAGTTACATAATGAGAAGAATTCAGTAAATCATTAAAAGCAAGACTGACAAGAGTATGACATTGAAAATTCAAAAATGAGAAGACAAAGAATTGGAAGAACTACTGTTTATGTATTCATAATAAACAAAATACACAGAAAAACAAATGAATGATGATCAACGAAGAACATTGATTTACTTCTCAATGAACAGCTAGGAGCTAAAATCATTGAAAACTAAATAATATTACAAAAGTTCCAGTTGAAGAACAAGATTTATAGCAGTAAAAATTCCTTTCGATTTATTAATGGTGGCTATGCGAATTTATTCTTAAGTTACACTGCGAATTAATTGCCTAGCGATATTTATTTGTGTGTTTTTTCATTGTACAAAGACCTTTTTCAGGAAAATACAAAAGAAATCGTTGCATTATTGCTCATTTTCAACACAGATAATTAAAAACATTATCCATTACCCATTTTCCCATGTTCTTTCACTATAAAGCTGGTAAAAATATTATGCAACAACATGAAAATCAATAGAGGTGATTGGAGAATTTAGTCCACATATATGTAACTTCCTGATCCTGAGTACCAACTGTGTTGTAAATTGCAATGAAATCAACGTCTATTGTTAATATTTCAAATGTGCGTCCCAAAATTCTAATTGGAGACGTGTTTTGAAATGATGGCATACGTTTTTCAGTTCGAGATCAACAGAAAGCGCGATACCGAACTTCTCAAGCTTCGCAAACTACTGGAAGATGTACATCTGGAGTCCGAAGAGACCGCTCACCTGCTCAAAAAGAAGCACCAGGAGATCGTGGTCGACTTCCAGGACCAAATCGACCAGCTTTCCAAAAGCAGAGCCAGGTGAGACCACGAATACTCTCACAAACCCCTAAACATACATCATTGTGTACTAACCGAATGGAGTGTTAAATTGTTTAGAATGTAAAAGCGCTATGCGAACAACTGGCGAATTAAGCTGTGCATTTGAATTTTGTGTCACAAAATGATCATTCAGATATTTTCATCTATGTACATCTTTCTTCTCATTTCTCCACGATTGCAATATATTTTTTTGTTGTCAGGAGTGAGAAGGAAAAGTCGAAGTTCCAAGCTGAAGTTTACGAGCTTTTGGCCCAAGTGGAGAACGTGACTAAGGAGAAGATCACCATCTCGAAGTCGTGCGAGAGACTCGAAATCTCCATCAGTGAACTTCACATCAAGATTGAAGAGCTGAACCGCACTATCGTGGATATCACCTCTCACAAGCAGCGTCTATCCCAGGAGAATGTTGAGCTCATCAAGGAAGTTCAGGACCTTAAGGTATACTTCAAATAATCAGTCAGAGAATTATTATTTTGAAAATCATACCTTTTATGGATATTGAAACAAAAATTCATAATTATTGCAAACATCATTAAATTGTAGCAACGACTGTTTTTGTAAGAAATTTGTTGACATTTCAGGTGAACATTGAGAACGTCGTCTACCTTAAGAGCCAGATTGTCAGCCAGCTCGAGGACTCTCGTCGCAGGCTCGAAGATGAAGACAGGAGGCGCTCTCTGCTTGAAGCTAACCTTCACCAGGTAAATTATTCCTCGGAAATTAAAAATAAATAAATAAAGTATAAGAAGGTTAAAAATAAATTTCGTTTATCTGAATATGTTTGAAAAAATATCATAATTTTATAGGCTGAAATCGAACTGGAGTCTATCCGCGTGCAATTGGAAGAGGAATCTGAAGCTCGTCTTGACCTCGAACGTCAACTGGTTAAGTCCAACGGCGAGGTCTGCCACTGGCGATCCAAGTTCGAAGCTGAGGCTTCCGCCAGGGCCGAAGAGATCGAAGAGATTCGCCGCAAGTACTCTTGCCGCATCCAAGAACAGGAGGAGCAGATCGAGACCCTCATCGTCAAGATTAACAACGTTGAGAAGCAGAAGTCCCGTCTGCAGAGCGAGGTAAAATAAACACATGTACTATTAATTCGTCTCGTCATAGACTTGGTATAGAAAGTATTACATTTTCTGTCTTCCGAAAATATCACCCTACCCATTCTGACATAAAAAACAATTTACAGGTTGAGGTTCTCATCATCGATCTGGAGAAGGCCAACGGAACAGCTAGGGAGCTCCAGAAGAGGACTGAGCAACTGGAACGTGTCAACATTGAGATCAAGTCGCGTCTGGAGGAGACAGTGCAGTTGTACGAGGTATCGCAGCGTGACCTGCGCGTCAAGCAGACTGAGCTCCAGCGCGTCTCCCACGAGCTCGACAAGACCCGTGAGCAGAAGGACGCCCTTGGCCGCGAAAATAAGAAACTGGGCGGTAAGTTGGTTACATTCGTTGATTAAATGAAGATCAAATTGTTAGACAAAAAATAATACTGTATCTATTCAGGAGACCTTTGCCATTATCACAAGAAATAAGATTTCGACGGCAGAATTTCACAATTTTATCTGTATTAGGAGCTTCAGAAATAAGCTGTTGTCAAACCTGTACTAACCCTTACAGTTTCCTAAGTATTGTTATGTTACCCTTAGATGAATTGCACGATGCCCGCTCTACCCTCACGGAGTTGACCCGCCGTCTTCACGAGCTCGAGATCGAGCTGCGCCGTCTTGAGAACGAGCGAGAGGAACTCACCGCCGCTTACAAGGAAGCTGAAGCTGTAAGTACATAATATAATATCACACACCATTTCAAACATTCCAATTTGTACAAGACCTACAGATTAGCACTGGTTAATTGAAAAAACAGAACCTAGAAATACCGAAATTTGATGTAGGTACTTTAGAATTAAAGTTTTTAAGAACTTATAAGAGTGAAAACTGTTTTAATGCCTTTGTAATTCGAAGCTCGATCAAACAAAAAAGAGACAAACATATACCTCTTTAGGATTTAGACTACGAGAGAATAAGATAGTGAAATGCACACATTATTTCTATAGTACGTATAAAAGTTCATAGATGTAACATAGAATAAAATTCGAAACAATCATTAGAAATTCTTAGACACAGATGATCTGAAAGGAGCAATGAACTTAGATATTGATAACATAAAACTAGACATGCATTTGAGTACCAAGCCAAAAAGATCATTCACTGCAAATCAGATCCGACACCGCCTTTAGGCATCTAATAGATCGCGTCAGATTGTAACTAATACTTTGGCATCAATTCAGACAATAAATAAGTCACAAGTACCCAGCCAGAGTTCCGCACCTAATACTACTTTTAGATTTTATTTATAGAATCGAGGGCAACGGTCAATTTTATAAATATCTATATATGTACATTGAATACCTAGAATTCGATTGACTTTATTTTGATTCGATAAGTTAAAGGTTACTTGCAAGGTAGCCATGTAGATACGGTCTCCGTCATTTATTGCATCAGAATTCTTATGCCCGCTTTAATCCGAATCAATATTAATCTTTGATCAAAATATTGCCGTCAACATTGAAAGGTTCAAAGCCTTATTCAGTTTGGTCTCTAGAAGGGCATGAATGAAATGAAGGTTAACGAAGTTTCTTTAGTTACCACCAGTTGGGAAGTACCGACAGTGTTTTAGTTATATATAGTCTGTGTAGTATACACAATAGTCTTGGTGTGAACCAAGACAACCAAACAAATTTTAAAATAAAATTTGATTTTGAAGGCTGCCTTATGTTTAAAGTGCCATCCAATCCTTGCCACCTTTACATACTCGGCATTATGCATGGCTAGTTTAGAAAAAGCGACAAAATACTTCGCATTGATTAATTCGCGATTGCAATTAAAAGGGTACAGGGTGAAAATATACTATTGTCTACAGACCCCTAACTTGGTACTTGTTTAAATGTTCAGGGTCGCAAAGCTGAAGAGCAGCGCTCACAGAGGCTGACTGCTGAGTTCGGCCAGTTCCGTCATGAAGCTGAACGTCGTCTGCAGGAGAAGGAAGAGGAGGTTGAGGCCATCCGGTAAGTAGTACATACCTAAACACAAAAACTATCATATTACTTCTTATTATAAAATGAGAAACATGCACTGATAATCGATATCTATTTGTTAGTCAACTAAAGGGAACCATCTAACAGTTGCAAAATCTTACCGCTGTTGTATTGAAGCACTAGAGGTGTTTACATAGGAAACTATCGATAAAGACTGAATAAACATCACACACCAGACAGGGCGATCGCCAACTCGGAACTGAGCGTTAGTCTTTCAACACCAGGCCACCCCACTCCCCCCTCACTGAGTGATCACTGTCATCAAAACATGCAACTGACAAACTTGTGAATTACAACCATGACACACTTCTATCATGGATCGACGCCAATAACTGATTGACGTGAAGTTTCTGAAATCAATTGCTCTTTAACAGAAGCACATTTGACTATTTATCGTCATCGCCTTTAACCGCTTATGTTCACGAATTGTTAAAGGTAACTGCGTAGATCCGGTTCAAAACATACCAGTCTGAACAAATAATATATGTTTATTTAGTATATTTCAGTTTTATTGGCACGAATTCCATTTATATTTAACCGCTGATCTGATTGGTGAATATTAACGATGATCGCGTACGCATATTGGCACATATCTGCATTTGGAAATGTACAAAAGACGATGTCCATTTTCTCGCGGCTCCAAATACGGAACTTCAGTCCCCGGCGATACACGTCGGGGTAAACGATATCGAAACGATTAATTACTATACGTAAATTTTGTAGTATCTAGCCATGCCTCCGGTAAAAGTTCCCACGTACAAGTGGAATAGGCCACCTACTAGTGTTTATGAAGACAATTACGGATATGGAATAAATTTTTACCAGCCTATGATCGACTACATCAGTGCCAAAGAGCATGGTGTATCTGCAAAACCCCCACATTTGCCGTGGAACAACGAGAGAGCACTAGACAAGTACAGGTTCGATAAACCCATACAGTCATATTCAGAGGAAGATGTGTCACGAATTTCACGTGAAATCTCCAATCAAGCCAAACGGGATCTTAACACATTCAGTGTTGGAAAAAGGTCTCCGTTTTCTGTTGTCGCTACCGCAGCTGCTGCAAACGTAACCAAACACGTTGGAGTGGAAAGTGTATCAGTGAAAGCAAAGAAAAAGAAAGTGGATAGAGAAAAGTACAAAGCCGAGAGGCAAAAGAAGAGGTTAGATGAAATTGAAAAAGAATTAGAATTATATGAAAAGGAAGTAAATGTTGGCGCAGAACTAAAAGGAAAAGCTAAAATGTACAGGGGAAAATCGGCGAAAGCCATCGCACAAACTTTGCTAGAGGAAAGCAGAAGAAATGTCGCAGAAGGAAGATTGAGGAAAATGGATTTTCAAGCGAAAAAGGACTTTATTGATCGAAATTACAGCAAGATATCAGAAAATATTATGTCAAAATCATTGGCAGAGGCAAAACTATCCAGTTTATCTTCATCTCGATTATCAGAGACAGTAACCGAAACTGTTAGGACTATACGTGAAACATCACCTTCTACATGCGTTGTAAGAATTAGAACCGAAATTCCTGTGATTCCTGTGATAGACGACTCATATGTTTATAAATTAAACGCATTAAAGGATACAATAAAACAGTTTGATCAATTAAGTACAAGCCTCATGTTTGACTCAAGGTGATTTTTATACAAAATTATTGAAGTAATGTATTTATAATGCATCGGAAATGTTTTTGGCAATTTGCCACGCTTAATTAGTAAATTCGTGATATATAGTTTGTGACTCACGAGTAACGTTTTGTTGTCAACAGCAAGCAGACCAGCATCGAGATCGAGCAGTTGAGCGCTCGTGTGGTCGAAGCCGAGACCAAGTTGAAGACCGAGGTTACTCGCATCAAGAAGAAGTTGCAGATCCAAATCACCGAGCTTGAACTCTCCCTTGATGTTGCTAACAAGACCAACATCGATCTGCAGAAGACCATCAAGAAGCAGTCTCTGCAGGTGAATATATAGTCAACAAGTTATATGTGGTTGCACTCTAGACTACAGAATATTTTAAAAACAATAAATTATTTATGCATTTTAATAGCTCACCGAGATCCAGACCCACTACGATGAGGTCCAGAGGCAGCTCCAGGTGACCCTCGACCAGTACGGCGTTGCTCAACGCAGGATACAGTCTCTCACCGGCGAAGTCGAAGAGATCCGTGGCAACTACGAGCAGGTCATATGAACTTCTATTTTTATACGAGTAGATTCTCTTCACTTTATAGCTGGCAGTCAGTTTTAGACGAAACGTATTATTTTATCTTTTATAATAATATTGGCAAGGCCATAAATGTGTTATTGTTTACAATTTGGAGTTAATCAAATCAAGCTATTATAATATTTATGATTTAGGCCCTTCGCGCTAAGCGCACCATCGAACAATCGTACGAGGAGGCGACCACCCGCATCAATGAGCTGACCGTCATCAACGTGAACCTGTCAAGCAGCAAGGCCAAGATCGAGCAGGAGCTCGGCGCCGTCGCTGCTGACTACGATGAGATCACTAAGGAGCTGCGCGTGGCTGACGAGAGATTCCAGCGCGTCCAGGTAACATATCAATCAATATATATGAGATCAATCCAGTATTGATTCAAATGACATTTAAAAGGGTGAAATTTAGTAGAGCATAAGTAATTATAATTAATATTATAATTTGACTACCTTGTCCTTGTCTCAATTATTTGTGGTTGGCACAAGTATCCTAATTAACTTTTAATACAATTCTAGGGACAACACACAATATATCTTACTTTGCATTTTTTTCATCTGAAACTAAACACTGGTATCTCAATTTTACAGACTGAATTGAAACACACAGTCGAGCACTTGCACGAGGAGCAAGAAAGGATTGTCAAGATCGAAGCCGTCAAGAAGTCCCTCGAGATCGAAGTTAAGGTATGAAACCATTCTATACTATTATTATACATAGAATTTAATTTTTATTTAAATTAAAAATTTATTTAAATCGATATTTATTATTTTGCGTGTAGAACATTTCCGTGCGCTTGGAAGAAGTTGAGGCCAACGCCATTGTCGGAGGCAAGCGTATTATCAGCAAGCTGGAGGCCCGCATTAAGGACATGGAACTGGAACTCGATGAGGAGAAGAGGAGGCACGCGGAGACCATCAAGATCCTGCGCAAGAAGGAACGCTCTCTCAAGGAGGTCATCATCCAATGCGAGGAGGACCAGAAGAACATCGCCCTTCTCCAGGACTCTCTCGAGAAGACTGTCCAGAAGGTCAACATCTACAAGAGGCAGTTGTCGGAACAGGTATGTTGCTGCATTATTGGCGGTCATCAATGGTTTTGTATTGTGTATTTATTAATCACCATTCCATCGAACAGGAGGGTGTATCCCAGCAGAGCGTGACGCGGGTGCGACGATTCCAGCGCGAGCTCGAAGCCGCTGAAGACCGCGCCGACGTTGCTGAGAGCAACCTGTCGCTCATCCGTGCCAAGCACCGCACTTTCGTCACCACCTCCACGGTGCCCGGCTCTCAGGTCTACCTGGTGCAGGAGTCCCGCGCCCTCAGCACAGAGCGCATGTGAGCGCCCCATCCTTCGCCCCAAAACAACAGCATTTCTCTCCACCAGTCGATAAAGGGGCGAAATTCCGGTCGGGTATAAGCCTAGTCGTTCGTTAAGTGATGTCTAAAGCGGCAGGCGTCGCCACGTCGCCATGCCGCCAGGCCGCCGCCCGCGCCGGGACGAGCGCTCGGCGCTCCGGCTCGCCCTAACGTTGCCGTGTCTCCACACTACTCTGTGCCGAACGCCGACCGTTCGTCCCAATCAATTTTTTAAATGTTATGCTAATTCAACCAAATAAAGGAACCAAAAATCTCTAAGCTTTTTTTTCAATATTTTTCTATTTTAAGGACACCGGCGCTATAGAATACAATGTCGTTATGTACCATAATTTAGGTGCAGTAGTTTAAAAATAAAAGAATTATTTTATATTATTATTTATTAATTGTGCAATGCATATTGTACGTTTGTAACTGTAACTTTTATTATTTAAATATAAATGCTATTTATGTTAATGAAACAAAAAAAGCAATAAAACTTCAAAAGTAAACTGGATTTTTATTTCTAAAAGTAAGAACCCACACCTTTACTTATATTTCACAACAAATAGATTGTAAGAGTTGATCTGATATTGACGTATGCCAAATAGTACGCTTAGTTGTGCCGTTGATGCGTAATAATAATGGGTAGAAGTAACATTTACTAAAATCTCTAATTACTTTGCGTATACATAATTCTGCACTGCAAAAACTCCTGTACAGTATCTAATTATCATATAGCCCTGTAAGCCTACCATACTAAATTCAAATTCACTCATAATAATAGATATACAGGATGTTACAAAAGTACCCGTAAAGCCGAAAGGAGGTTAAATGGGGCCTTATAACGAGTCCATTCACAATATTGAAGAACCGTAGTAACGCTGTATAACATACCCAAAAAAAACGATTTTTGTGGATGAAAAATAGAAAATCTATTAAAGTGGACAATTATTAGGTAAACTAGGTACGTAGGCCTTTCTGTTAAATAATCTGGTTCCCTGACATGACAGCTTACTGGGGTTGCTGGCTTTGATAATTAATTATATTTTTACGGGGTATTTTGAAGCACATTGTAATAGGTTGGGGAAAAAGTTCCTTCGCATTTCTTAAGAAAATTCAAAACATTTTTAATATAGTTTATTTACATTTAACTAAATTATGTAGGTACCATTTTGTTCGATAACTTTTTGCCATCTTGTAGGTAGGGACATGATCCCATTGCTATAGAAATGTTGGGACATCTGATCAAAATACTGCGACAAGTGGTTTTGACAGTCCTCTCGTGATGTTAAACCTGACACTGCCTAAAGAATTCTGAAGAGACCGAAACAGGTGGAAATCTGAAGGTACAAGGTCAGGACTATACGGCGGATGCATTAATACCTCCCAGCCAAACTCTCTTAATTTTTGCTGAGTGGCTAAAGATGTGTGAGGTATAGCGTTATCATGATGAAAAACCACACCCCTTCTGTTGATTAATTCCGGCCGCTTTCTCTCAACTTCTTGCTTTTTTTTTTTTTTTTTGCGTGTCGATCGTTCTGGCTAAATTTGTTTAGACCACAATTCTGCCAGGCGTACTGTGTCGTCTGTGGCATTATACAGGTCTTCCGGCGTGCAAGATGAGGGGCACGCAGGGCACGACAATAGATGTGCCATTGTCTGAGGGGAGGCGCCGCAGTTGCACAGGTTGCTTGTGCTGTAACCCCATCGGCACAGATTGTCCCTGCATCGGCCGACTTGGGTTCGGAGTCTGTTTTAATCTCATCAGTTGTTCGCGGTAGAGTTCAGAATCGACGGTCCTGCCTGGTGGTAACAGCTCATAATGAATAATGCCCTTCCAATCCCACCACACACACAGCATCACCATGTTGCGAGTTAACTCGGGTTTCGCCACAGTCTGTGAAGCCTGACCGGCCTTTGACCACGACCTTTTTCGCACGTTCTTGTCGTACGTGATCCAGTTTTCATCACCAGTTATCAGCTTCTTCAAAAATGGTTCGGTTTCATGACGTCGTAATAAAGAATCACAAATGAGTACACGGTTCATTAGGTTTTTTTCAGTGAGCTCGTGAGGTTCCCAAATATCTATTATTAATAAAGTATTCTCGTATTATTATTGCTAGGTATATTGTAGTGTTTCCTTGGCTGACACCGCCTCCAAAAATAACAATAATTGTAACTACTTTATATTATCGTAATAATTTGATTGACTTTTAAGCAGTCTAATAATGCAATCATTTTTTTCTTTTTAGTGCGTATTACTTTGTTTTGGATTAGCTTCTTTTTGTCGTTTTTTTTTATTTTTAGTGAATCTGTACACTATTTTTTTTCTGAATATGGGTAGACCTACTAAACGTGATTACTTAAGGAGTATAATGTATGCCTACATATTTAAAGATTTTCCTCAATTTTCTCAGGATTCCATCATCAGGTCTTGTTGCAATAATCATGGGACCACCTGTGAAGTCTACCCTTTTATAAATCGAAATCGGTTGGCGTGATATTGAGTTACTCGTTCATTTGTCGCACACATACTTAATGCTAATTTTAGACTTATATAGTTTTCTCATGGGTGCAATTGTCAGAACTGGACCAAATGGAATGAGACCATTCGGGAAGCACCAGCTTTCAAATGAAAAAAGAATCATTAAAATCGTAACAAACACAAAAAAAAATTCTGACGAATGGAGAACCTCCTCCTTTTTTGAAGTCGGTTAAAAAAGTTATATGCAATGATCATAGAGGATAAACACTCCTCAAATCCTCAATAAAGTTCAAACTTAAATACATTTAGTGTTACCGTCGAATTTTGATCACTAAGCGACCACTTGTTAATTTATTAAATCAACAGACGTCTGTTTTCTATGGAACTATAAGCGCCTTTCAGAAGTTTAATAGCAATTGCTCGCGTAAGCGTGTAAAAGTCGTCTGCGGCTAAAAGTAACAGGCGCATTTACAAAATTATATCACAAGAGTACATATATATCTAATCTAATAGTGTGGTTATATTGGCTTAAATTAAATGATTTAATTAATATAGCGGGTTACGACATACAATTTATCGTGGCATGGGTAAATCAAAAAGATGCGGGTCGAGAAGACTGTATTATTAACAGAAAATATATACCCATGTAGTAACTACAAAAGGTGTCACTCTAGTAGCATACTATATCCTATCCCATCACACTAATCTTTCTTATCCAACAAATATTATAAATGCCAAAGTATTAGTGCAGGGTAGTATGGATATTTGATACTCTGTCACGCAAAAACCACCGAACTCATTGAATGAAAAAATGATTTGAATGAAACTTGGCACACAAACAATGTACTTAAAATTACTTTATTTACATACATAGTGTAAGTACCTGGATGGCCGAGGGATTTCTTAACTAACGTGACCTTTACCGTATTCTCTTTTTTAAAGCACTGTCATATATACCTATATACGAATTAGATGCGATAATAAAGGGCTCCCAATAACAGTATTTCTCACAATAGATGTAACAAGAAAACCTTACCTTCCAATGACATTTTAGCAGTTTTCATGGCCTAAAAACACGGAGAAAACGACATTTTCTGAAAATGAACCTCGAAACCCCCTACACACTAAATATCATGAAAATCGTTGGAGCCGTTTCCGAGATTCTAATTATGTATACTCGTATATGTATATACAAGAATTGCTCGTTTAAAGGTATTAGATATATATATTTAGTACCCTGGGAAAATGTAATATCACTCGGGAACACGGGTGAAACCGCGACGGACAGCTAGTGTTATAAATGCGAAAGTTTGTGAGGGTGGATGTAATGAATGTTTGTTACTCTTGCACACAAAAACTACGTAACAGATTTGAATGTAACTTGGCACATATATTGTTTTAACCTGAATTAACACATAGGATACTTTTTATCCCGGGATAATGTGACATCCCTCGGGAAGCCCTTTTAAGAACTTGGTAGAACTTAATGGTGACCTTTTTTATATTTAATTGTTTAAAGATTTGATCAAACGGAGAGAAAATAAATCTCAAGTATTTTTCACTTACTAGTTCAAAATGATTTACCTACAGTAACTTTGCATTTAAAAAAAAATATATTTATATAATATTTTGCATCAAAAGTAGGTAAATAATTTTAAAATTATCTGTGATTATGAAAAGTCGTCACGTCTCCGTCACGGTAGCGTCCCGCTTGATCTAATGTGGCACTATTCCCGGCGGAGGTGCGCGCACGCCGCCCGCCCAGTCGTCGCCCGCCCGCCCATCAGCGCACGCGCGCCTTCACTTCACAACCGCCAGGTCAGTGTTACAACTGCATTTTTAACTATAACACTTTATTTTATACGACCACAAACGTGCCCAAGAACTTACAAACGATTTTACGTGTGCCTCACACATATATGTCATAAATTTTATTTCCGGACTGCAGTATACCCAATGCATGTCGGCCGGAGCGCGTATGTGTAATTTACTAAAACGGTATTTTGTTAGCATTTGCAATTTTTAGATTTAACCGTTAGACAAGGTTAATTAAAACTGGAATCTTTTAAGAGAGAATTATGTTTCATGAATCACGTGTGAAATTTGTCAAACTTAAATATTTTTGATAAATTTTATACCCATTTATTTTATCGTTCACTTTATAATGTATTAATAAGAAGAAGATAACAGTTTCCGCGGAGCATTTTTGAGTTCTTACACAATTTTCGTGCGATAAGTTAAAGTGATAATAGCTCCATGAAAATGTTTCGTAAAGGTAAACAAACCGAAGTAATGCGTCCAGCGGTAACGCGAGTGTCAGCGAATATTGTCGTACCTCTTGATACAATTTACTTCGCATACGCTTGTGATATAACAGTAAATGCGTAAGGTGTTTCATATGACAGGCTAATCGTGGGAATTCAAATATCTATCAAATTACATAGATTTTATATGTATAACACACAGACCGACACACGTAGAAACATAGTATGAGTATAAGAAATTATATTTTTTTTTACGTAAGTAATTTGTTAAGTGCACAAAATATTGGATAGTAATTTTTTTTTAACTAATGTCTTTTATAATTTTCTTACTATTCTTCCTTGTGAGCAGAAGTTTATCTAAATTGTTTTACATTGCGATGTAACAGTCAAAATTAATATTTAATCCCGCTCAAAAACCGCTGGATTGATGTAGAATTTTATCATAAATTGTATTGAATATTTTATAAGATTTGTTGCGGTAATAATAACTTATTAAATACAAAAACCTTAATTATCTTGCCATATAGACAAGGTATATAGAGTCATATACACAGATATCGAGCTATATCTATATATATATAAATGTTATGTTGGTTTGTGTACGCTTCAAAAACTCAAAAAGTTCTGCACCGATCCAGCTGAAATTTTAGCATGATATATAATCCGCATCAAGGATTGTTTTATCTATTTATCATTTTTTGCATCAGTCACATATCCGCGACCGTCTTAGTTTTGTTTCTCATTTCTCAACCATTCAATCACAATGTGCCACAGCGAAGTGTGGCAGGGTACAGCTAGTAGATTATAAAAAGTAAGATTCATTAACAGAACGTCATTGTGGTAATTAAATTAAAAGTGAAGAGCATTTTCTTGACTGTTCTCTTAGCTAGGGAGTTCCCTCGGCGGAGCCAACCCTGGGAGTAAAATCAGGTCATGCTTACCATAAAAATGGATTGTCATTGGAACTGAACCAACTAGTTAAATTTCAACCGTATGATAGGAGTAATTGATTCTAATTCAGCTTACAAAACTAAACCTAAACAAACCAATATATATTGCAAATAAAATAAAATCAATTAAAATTTATATTACAAATTAATATAAAAAGGAGTATGATAACCCAGACAAGTACAAACTCTTCATAAATTAAAATTAAAAATAAAAAACTGGATCAATACCAAGTAGATACAACACTACATAGTATAAAACAAAGTCGCTTTCTCTGTCCCTATATCCCTATGTATGCTTAAATCTATTAAACTACGCAACGAATTTTGATGCCGTTTTTTTTTTAATAGGTAGAGTGATTGAAGAGGAAAGTTTTTATGTATAATACATGTGACACCCCACGGGAACGCGGGTAAAACCGCGGGGGACAGCTAGTCATAACTATAAAATGTGATTCCTATTAAATATGATTTTATAGATAACTAGCTGTCCCCCGCGTTTTCACCCGTGTATATATTATATATATACACTATATTTTATTCCAGGGCATGCTCTATCTATTTGCCAAATTTTATCCAAATCCGTTGAGGAGTTCTTGCGTAAAAGAGTTACAAACATCCATAGATCCTCACAAACTATCGCATTTATAATATCGCTAACTGTTCCTCACGGTCTTATCTGCGTTCCCGAGGCAAGTTAAATATTCCCAGGATAAAAATGCCAATCTGCTTTTCCAGGCTATAATATATCTCTATGTCAAAAGTCAAAACTTTCACATTTTAAATATACTAGCTGTCCCCCGCGGTTTTACCCGCGTTCCCGTGGGGTGTCACATGTATTATACATACAAACATTCCTCTTCAATCACTCTATCTATTAAAAAAATAGCATCAAAATCCGTTGCGTAGTTTTAAAGATTTAAGCATACATAGGGATATAGGGACAGGGAAAGCGACTTTGTTTTATACTGTGTTGTGAAGTAGGATAATCACATTTTTTAAATTAGCACAGTAGACCTGTAGAAATATACATTAAAAATCATAACGTATGCTTATAATCTGGAAACATTAATAATTTCCAAATAAAATAAATGTTTCCCATCTATCGCTCGTGTATGTAATTTTTCTAATTATGTTGCTGAATTGAAGAATAAATGTTTAACTTACGCGGGCAATTTACGGAAAGAACTGATGACTCTCAATCGGGAATCGAGCTAGAAATTCATTAGTTTTGTTGCTAGTTTTCTTTTGTTTCCATTATAACATTGTCATAAAAAGAACTGCTTTTTGTGTTATCATATTTACTAATTATCGATTTTTATAAATTCGTTGTTAGCTGACGGCGAAACACAAAAAAATGCGCGATAAAAAAATCTCTAATCTATGTCAAGTTCATTTTGTTGTAATTTATTAGTATTTTATGCGCGCACCGGATTTATGTACCAGTGTTCCTCTTTTTTGCAACCGTACGAGTTATTTACTATCTCGCTCGATCTCCAACGGAAAACGCGATTTCATTGCTTGCAGTAGGTAGGTATATCAGTTGCGCAATAGATCTTAATTGTGCGATTGCTGATAGAAACAATGGAGACTTAGTATAAATGGAAAAGATATGTATTTAAATAATGCTCTGGTAGACCTCTGGCTCAATGGAGAAGGCACCGTCACGCGATCTTGAGAGCGTACAACAAATCACACCACATCACTTTTGATAAAGAAAACATCGTATAGTCATATTTAAAGCTTAGTACCTGAGCGACAGAGCTAAGTTAGGCTTAATTTTTGAGTAAAATCCGGGATTTTCAGGAAAGTCACCTATACATTAGATTACCTATAAATACTAAATTTGTAAATAAGAATGATGCCCTATTATTACCATAGCAAAGGAAAGGTGAAGATAAATAGCTGTTGTTGATCAAGCGGTGAAATATTCGTTCTGGGATCGATTCCGAGATTGGGCAAGATACAGTTGCTGTTTCTTTGTCGAAAATTATACCTTGGTCGGGTACCTTGCCCGAGAGAGGGCGGCAATAGTCACCACATGTCACGATGGGACTTGAACCTCCGATTCAATGTGGAACTCAGTATTAAAATTTCGCAATAGGAGCACTACACGTAAATAGGGCGTGAAGATGCAAAGCGAGAAGAGATAATCATCAATTGGGCGTAATAATAATATAAATGGGAAACTTAGTATGTATGGATGTTTGTTAGTTTTTCACACAATAACTATTAAACGAATTTAGCTACTATTTAGCACATAGATAGAGGATATCCTAGAATAGCATAAAGGCAGTAGCCTAATAAATATAAATAGTTATTTATCGGAAAAACGTTACATCCCTCGGGAACGCGGGTGAAACCGCGGAGGACAGCTATATATAATAATACGGGAGAATCAAAATTTTTTTTTAGGTAATAAATCGATTATAAAAAGGGAGAGTCATTCTGTCATTCTTGACCGTAAAACCTTGGACGACATTTGCACTTTAGCTAGAAAAATACACTAGAAAGTAGTTCATATGAATTAATAATGAAACAGAAACACTTGAGTTGTCGCCATAGTTTATTAATGAAAAGAATCGATGGGAACCAACACCAGTGCAGAAAATAAAACGTGCGACGTAATTTGGAATATTATTTTGGTACTTACATACATACGTACAATACAATTGTCAATATGGCGAGTTCGTACTATATAAGATACAAGCTGCCCCCGCGGTTTCACCCACATTCCCGAGCTTTGCAACATTATACTCTTAGGGGGTAGAATTTTGAAAGACGCTGATATACCATTACATTTATTTCTTACTAGTCTATCTAGTCTTTCTAAGCAGGTATATAAAATGTTGTGCTTCTTACTCTAAAAATAACGTACTTCCATACAACGGTTCATCCCTTATTTTCTTCCCATAGGTGTGAAATTTCCAAAAATCCTTTTGCAGTGCTCACCCATGTCATTTTAGGAACATTTATGCAAAATTTCTGTTCAAAAAAGTTTGTCGCTCAACGGATTAGGCTCTACGTTGATGAATGAGTCAGTAAGTCGGGACAAGTAATTATAATGTATAAATATTGTTTCATTTCTAAGAACGAGTAATTTCAGTTACCAATTATAGTATACGAGTATACTTCTTTAGGCGCGTTCGGGATTTATGAAAAAAACAATTGAACTCGCGACACTGTTACCGTTACCGACACCTCTGTATATAAGTGTCTACATATGTTAACACCGTTTACATAAGAATTGAATTGGGTTGAAATACATCGATAATATAACTTTATATGTAAAACAACATAACATAAAAACATATATTGTGTGTGTATATATAATACATACAACATAGATATATATATTCATGTCGATTTTCTGTTAGCACTCCAAGCTTAAACTTAATTTATTGAATCGGTTTGTTGTAAAAAAAATAAGTTCGAAAGTATCTAGAATACCACTGCTCTATATGAAATATGAAAATTATAGGCATTACAGGGAAACCGACCGTCTGGCGCTGCATTTTATATGCGTTTATGGGTATCATTTTATTTGCAATCACAATTACATTAAAAGGAAGGTTCATGTTGAAGAAGGCCTTGAATTACTTGTGGGAAATATTACAGCCTGTGTTATATAATCGTATATATAAAATATATTGATTTAAATAGTATCCATGTTATACTTTACTAAGGTACATAAAGTAAAGGTAAGTACATGAAGTCATGTTAGTAACTTAATTTAATCTTTATTGCTCGAAATCTTCTAAAAATATCTAACGAAGGCTTCATCAGATCGGAAGACCACACGCCTACCAGAAATCTATACCAATAAGGAAAATTTAAGGGTCGGTCTGTGAGTTCTAAAAAAATGCCAAAATTAAGATTAAAACAGACACTTATACAATGCTTTATTATAAATTACCACTAGAAATCTACCTGTCTGAAGTTTGTCTTTAATAGGCTCCTTAAAGCCTTTTCAAATTTTAATTAAATTTGGAATACTGATCAAATAATTTCTGGATTATAAGATACTTACGAATAAATTTTCACGTAACCACCGGCTTGAAGGATCTAGCTTAGAATTAGTAACTACTAGAAGAATAACTATTCCAAAAACTAGTCCATAACTTTCTCTAATATGCCAAAAAACAAAAAGAGCATACTTAAAATACTTCCATCAAATAGCATTATTTGTAGTCTGGTGGAACTGTACCAAAGTCGCTAAGGGTGTACAAAATATTTAGAACTTAATCTAATTTCCAGCAAATCAGTACAATACAGTTAACAGTTATCGACGCGTTACGTTATAATGCAGACTAATCCCAAATAGTTTTGACCGAGGTCAGTAAGCAAAAACAAACTGGTCATTATTTACGTTGCAACGTAAAGACTCGTGCGGATGAAGTAGGAATTGCGGAATACAGAATCAAAATTTAGAATAGCACAGCTAAAAACTTAATAGTTCTCCTGAATTATTCCGGGGCTTTAGGTGATTGACCTGTCTCTTTTGGCATTAATATTTCCATCCTGCTGTAAGAACGTAAATTCATACGTCAAAACGTTGGCTGTTTTTATACTTTGAACCTACGCGGCCAGAGAAGATTTTGATGGACTCTCTTTTGTTTGAAATCCTACTAATCACTACATAGTATAAAACAAAGTCGCTTTCTCTGTTCCTATATCCCTATGTATGCTTAAGTCTTTAAAACTACGCAACGGATTTTGATGCGGTTTTTTTTAATAGATAGAGTGATTGAAGAGGAAGGTTTATATGTATTAGTATCTACATTGCACCTGAGAGAAACCGGGGCGGGTCGCTAGTATGTATTATACATGCGAAAGTTTGTATGTATGAATGCTTGTTGCTCTTTCGCGCAAAAACTACCAAACGGATTTGTAAGAAACTTGGCACATAGATAACATATACCTGGATGAACTCATAGTGTACATTTTATCCCGGGAAAATGTTACATCCCTCAGGAACGCGGTTGAAGCCGTGGGGAGCAGCTAGTCTATAATAAACAATTTTTTTTACATAATTGTAAACCATTCTGGACTCAGATTATTATGTTATAGTGCTGATTTCATAATGCCATGATGTCTATCTTAGGGCGTTAGATAAGCGTATACTGAAACCCTCTTAAGGTTAATTAACGTTATGGATAAATCTTTTTGATTTGTGATAAGGTTCATCATACAATGAACTATTGGATCATTAGATGAACAATATAATTGCTATTACACACAGGTATTGTCAGTAAGACTAAATAAATCTTATTAAAACATTTAAGTACGTTTTTAAAAAGAGTAATTGCTGAGTTTATTTCCGGCACTTCTCAGTAAAAACCAACCTCCCGAACCTATTAAAAGCCTATTTTAATAAAAATATTTTGATTTGACATACATTTTCATTTCATTTTCAAATCTTATTTTAAAAGAAATAATATATTTTTTGACACGACATTCAGCGTCAAAAGAGGTTCCTATATTAGACAGAGATTATATTTAGGTATCTAATTTATAGATTATATTATTATAGAACGAGTATAAATCATATATTTTGTTTATATATATAATATCTCAGTTAGAATACTGAAATGAAACTCTGAAATTATGCATCCTCTACAACAGGGCTGTCCAAACAAAGGCCCGCGGCTTGTTTTCATGCGGCCCGCGACACACATTTTAATCTCAATAGTTTTGGACACTAATAGTTTGGATAATATTAATTAGTAGTATTAATATTAATAGTATTTTATTTACTTGACAACTGAAAATATTTTTCTGGCCCTCCAGCTTTTGTATGAAATTTAATTAGCCCGCGAAGGTGTATAGTTTGGACAGCCCTGCTCTACAAAGTAATGGCCATTAAGCTAGTAGGAAGTAATTTATATTACTACTTTAGCACCCGCTTCACACCTTTATTAATATGCAAGATATCTTGTGTGTGTTTTATATCCTTATTTTTAGTGTGCCAGCTTTATTTATATTAGGTTAGGGATTTCACAGTTTCCCGGGATGAAAAACCTATATGTTATTCCAGGATATGGCCTGTTTATGTACCAAATTTTATCTCATTCTGTTCAGTAGTTTTTGCGTGAAAGAGTAACAAATATCCATACATTCTCAAAAACATTAGCTTTTTTTATTAATCCAGTCAACAACACTCACATTTATAACTGTGAGAGTTGTTAACGATGAATGTATGGAAGTATGTTCTTTCTCTTTCACACAGAAACTATAAACGAATTTGGATGGAAATTGAAATGATTGGCACATAGATTGTTTATATTCTGGATTAATAAAAAGAATACTTTTTATCCCGGAAAAATATAAGTTCCCTCGGGAATGCGGGTTATTCCGCGGGGAACTGCTATTAATATCATAAATATGATGATATTTTATTATATTCTTTACATTAGTTATTATATTTCATATATTAATTTAGTGTAGGTATATATTTTGTTGTATGTATTATTAGTATATTAATATTTATTAAAATATTTTACTATATGTATTAGGATTATCAAAATATTCAAGAACTCTATGTAAGTATTTAGTAAGCAACACCAGCCATATTATTAGTTGTTAGGGTAATACCCTAGGTTGCCTGGAAGAAATTGCTTCAGCAATAAGCCCGCCTAAATTGTTTGCACTTATAATGTTTGTAAAACACTTTTTATTTAATTTTCTCTGTATGTGGTGTGAACAATAAAGCATATTTGTATTGTATTGTATTGTATTAGTTAGAACTAGAATTTAATTCTAAATATTTACCTGTTGGCGTGGTGGTTAAATTTGATTGCCAAGATACAGGTTTGAGATACGATTCTTTCATAGAAAAGCATTTGCATATTTCTTTTGAGTAGTAGATATCTAATTATTATGTAGCATATTCAGTCATCGGGCGATACATAGTACAAGCTCTGCTTAGATGCAATTTAATGTCCCAGGATATCTCCAATCAATACTCGATCTTAATTATTACGCATTAAGTTTCATATAAATTACAGATAAACGGTAAGCAAAAGCTTTTCATTGTAAGCTTAAGCTAATTAAAAAAAAATTATGAATATTCAAGTATTTTGTTTTTTATAATAACATTTTTTTTTACATTAAGATAAACGCTAAAATTGTTAACAAAATGTTATTGCCAGAAGAACCTACTATTTCTATTAGATATTAATTAGTATAAACAAGTATTTATCAAAGAAAAGGGCCGCTTTGAAACGCAGCTTCACAAAGACTTAATTTATCAACCGAAACTCAATATTGTCTAAAAATATGTCCACTATAAACAATTAAAGTTAGTTGGCGTGGGGATAGCGTCTAGCAAACGGATATACTCGTAGGTACAAACGGGAATATATAAAAATAATTTGTCAGGATATCCCATTGCAACGCTTTGGCTATATTTAGGTTACTGCTTTGTGGACTGTGACTACACGAACTGCATATAGGTACCTACATACAGTATGCGTGCTCGTACAACATACATTCGTATATAATACCGCGTACGCGTTTACTTTGACTAAATTATTGTTATGTTCTTACTACGACGTACAACTAAAAATACAATTAATGGTTCTTGAAGAAATTCTTCAGAAAAAAACAATATTGACAATTACGCGACTGATTTGTTTCCACAGTTGTTGTTGTGTACATTCGCGTGCATAAAAAATATCAGAAGACATCAAAACAATACTAACCTAACATAATTCTAATTTACCAGCAAGCAGTAACTTAGCAGGGGCTCGATTCTGTAAGGAAAATGACACTAACTCGAGGATGTTTCGTCGCGGCCCCCGTGCTCTGTCTCTTTCGCTGACTACGCTAATACCACTATTCACGTGAGAGATAAACTCTCCGAGGCCTCCGTGAAGCGATCGCCGACGAAGTCTGTATTAACTGATTAAGGGGGCTGTAAAGGAGTTCAATAGTATAGTTTTGTTATAAAATCAGCATTTTAAGAAGACCATTTACAGCTATTATTTGTTGTCGGCACTTAATGCTTATAGTTAAGTTTGTACTCTAATGTATCGTAAATCGGTATAAAACAATAAAAACTTAACTTCTCAACAGATTCCAATGCAAATTACCTTATAACAATTTAACGTTATAGACCTTAGAATATATAAAAAAACTATTTAATTAACTTTGTTTGAACTAAGGCGTGAATGTTACTATTTAGTGATGAATATACCATTCGGTTATCCAAGCATCACTAAAACTATAAAAACCCCGGTTTTGCTCGCTTTGAGAAAAAGGGACCGAAAATAGTATTTCTAAGATTTTCTAGATATAGAGAGAGAGAGAGAAGAAGTTTTAAAACGACTGAAAAGACATTTGGATAAACATGACTGTAAACTCTGTACCTACTCATGTATTCACTGCAAAGTTAAATTACTATTTGTAATAGTACCAAGCCCTTAAAATAAATATTAAGTGATAATAATTTTGATAAAACCATCATATTTTCTGGACAGACATTTATGAAAACGGTTACACGATTTCCCTTCGCTGTCTCTATATCTGTCAAACAAAAACTCCCAAAGTAGACAGATGAAAGACACTGTTAATAAGATCCAATAATGAGTATTATAAATCTGTTAATAATATTATAATTTGAAAAAGACTTTATTGAACTTATTACGCTGAATAACTTGGCCAGATTTAGAATATGCGATTCTTAAATCACCCTCTACTAATTTAAATCGTAACAATATACTGAATGCAAATTGGCACAAACTCAACTCTTATAAATTATAGCCATTTACGGTTTATCGTTTCTTATTTTACTTTCGACCTCGAATTTTTTGGGTATATCGTTAAACTACTAATTTGGCAAGTGTTCTTGCTGTGTGGTTGAAATAAAACGATTTTTAAACAATGATCATTTTGGCAACGGCTCATTAAACACATAAATTATGATAGGTTTAGTTAATTTTCTGCCATTATCAATGCATAACGTAAGGGGAAGTGTCGATGTTATTCTCCAGCTCAAAAAATATATCTATATATAAACCAGGTCCGACCTTCTCCAAAGAAGGGTGTAAGAGCCACCAGAGGCCACCTTTGTCCCGTAAAAAAAAGTCAATCCGTTGGTCTGTTGTTGAGTGATTGAAGGATCATTCCCACTTCCCACAATGAAATATATTATATTTTATGAAAAACTGTCATTTTTGTAGTTAAATTTAATGACCCGCCCTCGCCTCTTATTTTGTGGAACACCAGCCACCAGCTTAGTGCAGTCAGATGCCAGTTTTATTTTGTTTTTACTACACACTACATAAATCTAAACAACACGTCCAAACAATGTTATGTAAAAGCAATTAATATCTCCATAAAATTTACCTGACGATAAGGAATATATTTTGATAAGAATTCCTTCTTAACTTACCTCCGACCGATTAAAACTAATATTAAACATATATTTTACTCATGTATTATCAATTTAGCGGACGTTTTCACAGGCCCTTTTAAGCTCTACAACTTTTCTATAGAAAGTAATCAAATACAATCATATTTCTTACCGTTAAAGCAGCGCTCTTAAAAAACGTTCGAAATTCGAGCAGCCGCTTTTTCATCACACGTTGCTACATTTCTCTACACGAAAAGCCCTTTTTATTTTAGCTGGGATATACAGATTATACACCCTAAAGGTACATTCTAAATATGAATGAAGGACATTTTGAGATTTCAATCATTATATTTGTTTAAATAAATTAGTACTATTTGACCGAATAAAACATTATTCAGCAACAATAAAGTTCTACAAAACTCGCAAATGGAGGTTATACACCGAATTAAAACCATTGCGCATTAATGAAAAGCAAACCCAGCACAACCGTGTATGTTTAATTGCTAATTTACATCACTATCATTACATGCATACTCCTTACATTCACATGCATCAGGCAGGGGCTAATAAAAAAAAGCATTTCTATAGAAATCCATAGTGTCTACCTACACTAGTATTATTTATAATGACCATCCCAAAACTTCCTGTTATGTTTGCCTTAATGATTTTCCAAGAATATACAAAACTAAAAACACTCCAAAGAGTATTTTTGATGAGCAATTGTCCGGTAAGCGGTTAAGTAGGCCACTCGGGTACCGGGTCGCAGGCACTCGAGTTCACTTCTACATTTCAACGACTCTTACAAGATATATCATCTATATTTAGTTCGTTATATTTTTAGCTAGATTTACGTTGGCTTTCCTCCACACACCAGCATTTGTTACGGTGAAAAAACACTGATAACTAATAGTTTGTTTTTAAAGGTCTATAAAAGCTAGTTGTCCAACAAGATGTAAACACTTTGTGCACTAGAAGCCTCGAAGATGCGCTTCGAGTTGAACAAGGTCAAAGTTCAAAACGCTTCAGTTGGTGTTTCGAAAACATATATATTTTTCTGTAGTAAACACATAACAACGTCAATATTCCCACGTGGCTTTTTTCCAAGTCTGATGACTGTGTCGTGTGTCACGCATTAGTCGTCATAAACTCACTCATTCGTTTGAGCTTTGATAAATTTAGAGTGTTGTGTTGAAAACAGCTCAGACAACTTCGTAATATTACTTATATCTTGTTCACACAAGTCCCATTTATGGTGTCAGGTTTACCAGTTTGCATGATAGCGCAGTACATCTTGGGACTCTTCAAGAAAAGAGTGAATAGGCTACTAAAGGGAAAGTGAGCTTGTGAGATTTTCGGCCTCATCTTTATTTACCGACAGGTGAGATTGAGGTCAATCGCAATATTATCATAAATATCAAAATAAAAATTTTGGTCATGAAATCCGTACTGAGTGTCTTAAATTCTAATCCTACGGCAAGTTTCAGGTTTCAGTAAACCTCTTTAGTTAAAAATCTGTCACTAGGCATATGCAAGTGTATTTCTGGCAACTACTCTTGAGAGCCAGATTCCTTGCACTCTTGATAGATCTCAGTTGGATGCTAGCCATCCAATAGATATCCCATAGTGTTTCTCCTATTGGGTTAACTAAACACTTTTCTAGATCGATACTTGAACTGCGTTGAAATTAAGTCTACTGTTCCCTAAACACGAGCATCTATCGTAAGCGTATCGTCATCGTATCGAGTACGCTAAAAACCAGTGCAATGAAAAATTGAACGGGGCTTAGGCCTCAGATCATAACATTATCTTTAAGCATCTAAAAAATAGGCCGTCTTAAGGACTATCGACAGAAGTGAAAACTCAAGACTTTGGAATAACTCTATTCTTTTTTTAATTTTTAAATCAATACTACTCATAATTAAAAATAACTTTATATCCAATTTCATTTTAATCCAAATTTATTTTCAATTTAAATTTAGTCGTCTGTTCGTTTATGTCTTACCGGCCAGTCATGTCAGTATGGAGGTTGGATAGTCAGTCTGACGCAAGTGCAATACGTCACGAGCAGTTTTTCCCCTAACAAAAATCACTCAATGCGGCCGAAATAGGTTTCACCTTTAAAAAAATGTACGAGTTAGGAACGTTGTATGTATGACGCATGTAGTGCCCTATCCTGTCTAATTTATAATTCTGTAAATGGGTGCTATACGTCCGCAGGAAATTGAAACACAATGGAAAACTGTTAACCCTTTAAAAGGATAGGGTAAAAGTGTTTTGTTAAACTGCTTTTTTTTTGGTTTACTACCATTGATAGGGCTATGACAATTTTAAACATAATCTATCTATCATCCCACATGGAGCCCCATTCGACCTTTTGTACAATTTTCTACAATAAATCACCAATAATATAGCCAAACTGTTCATAATTTACGGAACTAAAAAGCCTATCTAAATTAAAAAAAAACACTTTTCGATACTTTTAAGACAGGTTGGCACTTAAAAACTTTACATTTATTTCCTCAAATCAATAGATTCGTGTGGACCGCTGCGTTTTGGTGCACGGAAAGAAGGTATTATCTTTTTAAGAGAGCCAAAATACATGGGTTATTTTTATACCGGTGCGTGATAGAGGGTTGCATCGATTTCCTATCGGTAATTCAGCCATTGCACTTTAAGTCGATCAAAATGTCTCTGGAATATTTAAAGCGAAAAACGTTCCTTGCTAAAGGGAATAAAGAAGTAGCCGTTACGAGTCCCATTATGTTGTCTTCTGTTACAAACCACCCCAATCGTAATTTACTTGATTTATTCGAGGAGTGAACGATAAATCTATTGATTTCAGAAGCCACCTACAAATGTGCCTTGCCCTTAGAAATGAATGATAATAAAATGATAATATTATTATCTACAAATATGTAGGATGTACATACATAATTTTTTTTTTACAGTTTTTTTTAATTTTCTTTGCATGATTCATTGACACCGATTCTACTGTTTTTTTAAAATTTATGTCGATCTTTTATAACCCATGAACGATTTGATTGTTTTTTATGAAAATTGATATATCTATACATGTAAGTATCACATCTAAATATATATCTACATATATATATATAAGAATGGAGTTCCTGTGACGCACCATCACATCAAAACTACTGAAAAAATCAAGATGGTAATGCTACCATTAAAGGCGGAATTTTTCGTAGATGGATATAGAGTATATATTATTATGACATCGATAATCGCGGGTGAAACAGCTTGTACTCGTATATATATAAAATCAACGGGATAAACGCAGCCTATACTTACAATGATGTATTTAACCATCTTGATTTAAGTTAGTACGTAAGATAATTGAAATTCATCAAACAAATTCGGTTATTAATCCTGGTAAAACGTTAATATTAACATCAATTATAATAATAGTTTCTTTTTATATATTTATATTACTAGCTTTTCTCCACAGTTTCACCCGCGTTTATCGATATCATATATAGCCTATAACCACCTATGAAAAATTCCGCGCCTAATGATAGCAATCTCATCCCGATATGTTCAGTAGTTTTGAGGTGATGGTGAGTCAAAGGAACCCTATTTTGCTTATACATAAGTATATATAGATAGATATAAAGGATTGATGTTACTATTTTGTAATGATTAGTAACTATACATACATACTAAGTAGCAAAGTTTTAAACGCACTAGTTATGCACTACATCCGCAAGGCACTGCTTACACCATAAACAACAACTGATGGCGTAATGTCGATGAAACGAAAGTGATAAATAACACACGGGTCGCTATGGTCACGACTCTCCATGTGGAGACGATATAATGGAAATAATTATTGGATGACGCTAAACTTTAAATAGAATTCACGAATATATGAGAGAGCTCAGCACAGTTTATATAAACATCCTAAAAAAAATCCATACTACTTTTCACCCCCGCCCCCTTTAACCCCTTAAAACTCTTTTTTCACTTTAAAAAATAGCCAATGTCCCTTCTCAGGCTTTGGACTATATGTGTACCAAATTTTATTTAAATCGGTTCAATAGTTTTGGCGTGAAAGTGCGACGGACAGAGTTACTTTCGCATTTATAATATTAGTAGGGCTTACCTAAAATAGTTAAGAATTCAATTACCACCAACACTATTCAAACAATAATAACTGTTAACCTTAAAACGGACAAAACGAATAACAAATGTAACCCATATATTTCGCATTTATAATATTTATATTTATATTTATTTATTCTCTCTCACAATAGGTTTCTTACGACTAAACTAAAAGTAACTAAAAAATATATATATATATAGGTATATATGGAAACCTGTTTTGTGAGAGACTGGTGCCTGAGATAGGTTTAGGAACCTGTAGTACAGGTCACCAGTGCCCCAGTCCGCGGATTAACATTATTGTTACAATTTTAAATAAATAATAAAAAAGGAATATAAATAATTAGTAAACTGATTAAACTACTATATAAATGTGTGAATGTGAAGGTATATGTGTAGGTGTAGTGTAGGTATGTATGTATGAGTGAGCGTGTGTTTAAAATTATAGTGATGATCGTTGTGCACAATGGTGATTAATGATTTCGTGTATGGTGAGATAATATTAGTAAGGCTTACCTAAAATAGTTAAGAATTCAATTACCACCAACACTATTGAAACAATAATAACTGTTAACCTTAAAACGGACAAAACGAATAACAAATGTAACCCATATATTTTGCATTTTTATTTAAATTTTCATAATAAGTGAACTTTTATATTTGAGAAATAAATTCAAAATAACGAACAAAAATTTTACGAGAACGAGCCATTTAAAAAAAAAACAAAATTAAAAATAAATTAAAAAATAATAATGATAATATACTAAACAAGCAAGTGAAAGGTGCACTAGTGCAGAGAGCATCTATTTCCAGACATCTATATCTTCAATGTAATGAGTTACATTGTAATACGGTCTTTCTTACGAAACTTTCTTCGGTATTTTTTTAAGATCTTCGTTACCGAAAGCGGTGTTATATTATAGAATCAAATACAGTTTTCGGGAAAGGAGTTGTTAACTTTACCTACCTAGTCTATAATATGGAACTACTTACTCCAAAACTTCCACCAACAGCAAAATTAAGTAATTTAGCCGTTTCGGACTTCAGTAGAACATCATTATGCATCTAGAGTATCTACATGAAGACACCATAAAAATAATATAGGCATATCAAAATGACCAAGCTTGCTCTATCTTATATTATTTGTCTAGGTGTAAATGGATCTAAATAACTTTAAGTATGTATTTAGAAAAATAAATTGTATAAGCAGTTATCTTGTTACCATAGTACAAGCCCTGCTTAGTTTGGGCTCAGACGGCCGTGTGTAAATAATTTCCTGGGACATTTATTTATTATTATATGCTTAATATGCTGCATTAGGTAAAAATAACTACAACCATTTGGTGCTCTCAGTAAAGATTGTTTGTAGCAAACTATTTGATAGTATTTCCGTTATCAATAACTTTAGTAAACTTTGTCGTCCCTACGCTAATTTTTAAAAAATATGAAGAATCAGTCAGCACACTAAATTGGTGGCTAGACCAAATGGTAAATCATTTATATGTACTAAAAACAAAAATGGCCCTAAAATTAAACCCTGGTGGACCCCGATTTCGAATCAAGAGCCCTAGAGCCTTTTGCATCTTAGTTTAGCTATCTTTTGTTGAAGATTTGTTATTCAAAACAAAACATGTTTATTAGCAGTTCCACGAATAACTAGTCAAACTTTCCTAGGAGTGTACGGTGGTCAACGCAGTCAGAAGCATTGAAAGTGTTACTAGTGGATGCTTAGGTCGGAAGGCCTATTTTTCAAGATCCCGAGGGCGAATATCTTAATGGGTCGCTATGGCCCGCTTGAACAAATGCAATAGAGGACATTGAGACGTAAAAGTTGTACGTTTTTTACTCAACTCCAGCAATACTAAAAAGAATTATGATTTATTTCCACAACATTTCCTAGAAGACAGCACAGCAGTCTAACTCAGCTAAAGATTCTATGAGTTCTCACTGCACAAACGTTTTTTATTAACCAGTTGAAGGTACCTACCTAACTCCAAATTCTGACTATTCACAAATATCCTTAAGAAACGCATTCAAAGTTAAATCCGAAAGTTAATGTATACTTGTATTTTGACATGCCCAACTAACCTTCGGTATGATTACTAAAAACCTAATACTTATTATCAACCTGCCTTACCATGCATTAGCATGAACTATGAGTACTGAATATGTTGGAAGTCATAACATTTCCTCATAAAAGCCCCGATGACCCGGTCATAGCTCTCCTCAGTTCATCAGACCAACAGAACCGGTACCCACGCGTTGCAGATATTGAAAAACATGTGATCTTCCAAGAGTTGAGTTGGCACTGAGGTGTTGGCTGCCGCCACCTTCGGGAAGCCGTCTCGACCCCATTTCATTCGAGGCAACAACCCGGCCCGAACCCAAGTCTTTGACACTTGTATCTGGGAGTAGTAGGCCATTTATTTTCGTAATGTACTTTCGACAGAAATAAATCTAACGGTTTCCTATGATGCGTTTGTTTGCTTTCGACCCAGTGCATGTTTGTGAGTTTTAGTTTACAAATAAATGGGTGATTGTCTTATCACTGTAACTTATCCGTTCCACATTATTTTCAATGTATATCTTCACTAAAAGTTGTCACTATTTTTGTCTATCAGTTTGAGCGCACAATAACAATAATGTATTGTTTAAAAAACATTACTGGATGCGGGTTGTACCAAAATTCAAAAACAAATCTCGAATGTTTTTGTGTAGTTACAGTTAATACAGACTTAATAGTTAAAACGTTCGATAGTGTCATTAAAGCTATTTTTAATAAAGTGGTAAATATAGCAGTATTTTTCCAACCACTGAAAATTTTTGCTACACTAAAAATGGGTATTTCTCCCGTGAAAAACGTGCATTACAAATAACTGAAAGCGTACTTATCATGCAGGATAATGCGCGACGATGTTATAAGGCTTTTCACTCATAATTCTTAAATAAGAGATACCTATACTGTATACTTACAGTATTTCTAACGAGGTCCATATCCATCAGCATCGTTAGCACATATGGCATAGGCAGTTAACATTTGATGTATCAAGTAAATCGTCGCATCAAGTTAGCTTCGTTAGTGGACGCTATTAAATCGGACAGTAACTACACAAACTACATAATTGAGACAATTACAAAAACACAGTACGAGTAGACAACGAGTCGCCATAAAGCTTCGGCGACACAAATAGCTCCAATTCTCACATCCACATTGAAATATTACATAATTATAGTTGGTCCTCTGGTCGGTGCATTAATTCCGGCCGTGATGATCATCTATTGTGTCTATGTCCACCGTGTGAGGGGCTTTATTGCCGCGCCGAGTTCTAAATTGCCTCACTATATTCTTATTAGACACAATTATAGGTGTAGCATGCGGAAATTGGTTTTCATGTTTGAAAAGCACGCAGATCACATGGCGCATGTCCAATTTACCTAAGAGTTTACTGTGCAGCAGCATTTCTCAAAGTTTTTCTCTTTTTATTTTTAGATATAACCAAAATTTAGAAATACGGTGAACGTTTATATTTCCTTAAGAGAATCTTAAAGAAAGTTTGAGATCAATAGAATTCTTATAAAGAGTGTATGTTATTTCAGCTCGCAATTACATCCCACGTGAAAGTTCATAGATTTCGTATATTTACGAGAATTTACCCGTATTCGGGGATCTAATTGTCTCAGAACAAATTTAGCCTAGCCTGGTTTCATTACAATCTAGACAAATGGGATTGAAACTACCTAATGTACATTCCATTTAATTATTATTAGTTAAATGTGTTGATAATCTATTCTGCTTGTCAAAATAAAGTGACGTTTATTTATGTGTGACACGAACACATGTACAGTAAGCTGGTACCAAGACAGGCTAGCCGAGTTATGGGAGCAAAGACAAAGGTACGTTTTCTTCTTAGCAGTCAGGTCTCCCTCTCATTAAATTGTGCAATAATAGCGGGACACCGCAAAATTTCTGTCTCGCTGCCAAATAAAATTTAAAAGATTATGTTTTACACAGCAGACTATCTATATCATTTCAATAATACTTGGGCAGCACTATTTTCTAGTTTCGAAACAAAATGTTAGAAGAAAACTCTTAGGAAGCAACTACGTCTGTCTGTCATACTTCCCTTTTTCAACTACGAATGCGTATGCTATCGTCTTGAATTTGTTTGTTTTTATTTAGAACTGTATTTGCTGGCAAAGTTTAGTCCACATACCAACCATGTTTATGACCCAACAGCATAAAATACTAAAACGTGTTCAATCACTGCACACATGTCCAACTGATTTATCTGCCTTTAACGCAAGGCATCAGACAGAATAATTAGATAACAAACACAGTAAACTTTAAAACGTACGTATTAGAGTTTAAAATCTATATTTGTACTTAGGAGCGATGCGCGAAAGAAAAACTTGACCATCCATCTTTTGTCCATTGACTCGATCGATATAGGTCAGTCCGGAAACACTATTTGAAATCGCTTCTATTTTGAAACCGAAAAGAAACCGCTGTTGCATGCAAACAGACCCGACGAAGTTCAATCATTTTATGTTATATTTTTGATTAACTTCCGATCGAACAAAATTAGAATGATTTTAAAAAATGTTTGGGAAATGGATTGAGATAAATTGAGATTACCCGGAAAGCTGGCTACGTGGGACGGAAGCCAGTATTGTATTAAACATGTCAGGGTAATGATAGCGTTCCTAATTGTTCTCAATACTATACAGACAATATAAACACTATTTAAGAATATTCACGAATCAAATGAGAGTAACTAGCAACGACTTGGCAACCTTGATTTAGAGGACACCAATAAAAAACTGCATAGCAGGATGTCACAAGTATAAAAACATATAAATTGAGCAAAATTTGATGCACACTAAAAGTAAACATCCTATGCTCGATATATTCTGTAGTAACAGGAAATTCCTCTATATGTATGTTTTTATTAATAATTCAAGTATGCTTAATGTGTTCTATCGATTTAGGGAATTCGTAATAGGTATTTGTATATGGTAAAGTAATGTAGATATAACTAATAACAACATTGTCATCGTATGGATTAGAAAAACGAATAATATTTTTGAATGTACATTATTTTTTTCAATAATAATATTTTGGCAGCGGTGCTTTTATATAACCACCTTGACCACCAAAACCGTTATAATGAACCAACTTGCTCTATGTATTCTATACCTTCCCCTCAGTGCTAACCCGTGTGCGCAATGTTATAAATAAAGCTTGGCGGCTTTTGTAGTTTTTATACACAGGACTTTTTGCCATGCTTCAATGTTATTTAAAAATAGTGAACCCGTTGGACTTTTGTTCTGTCTCACAACACGTGGATCCCGTTATTCCTGATCCCTATAATTGAAGCAACTTAATGCGCGATTTAATCAAAAAAATAAACTGTTTTAGCTCATCTCGTAAGATACCGTGGGAACTTTGCAATGTTCTGTGAGCATCAGAATGGAGATATCAAGTTATACTTGAACTGTACAGAACAGTACGTAAAGATTAATACCATTATACAAAAATACAAAGGTATCCGGAGCGAGGGTAACTTAAGCACGTCTGAATTGACCATTATTTAGTTAATATAAGCTGCGTTGAGTTTATGAGCTCACAACTTATTCTGACAATATTATTATCAATAAAATTACATCAAAGAATGTTGTGTTTGAGTTATCTCAGATAATATCATTAATACTAACCCAAATTTATTAGCAGTACGATATGCTTGAACACTTTACTAGTTTACGTCGCCCTCAATCTAGATCAGAAAATTTAATAAGAATGTTTTATTAATAACATGGGACATGTTTCATAGCAGATTCTTTTGACAGCATAATGAATCAAATTCATGAGAATCTTTTGATGACACTTTTATGTACTAAGTCTTTAGCCAAATCCAGCGCTTGTGACGTCACCTTACTTGCTTGTTCAAATAATGCCAGATTGCATGGTGTAATTTTTTATTTAAGTCATCTAATGAATATCTATATATGTATATAAAAATGAATCCCTATTTCCCTTGGTCACGGCATCACGCGTGAACGGCTAGACCAATTTCGCAAATTCTTTTTTTGTTGTTTGTTATTGTCAAGAGAAGGTTCTTATGAAAGAAAAAATAAAGAAAGTGGCGCGGAAAATTTGAAAATTGACCAAAACTTTAACCCAACTTTTTTTTTTTTTACGAGGGGAAATGCTTTGCGCATACCGTGTGGGACTCTCTCCCCGACCCCTTCCCCTATGGGATGGGACCGGGGAGCCTACCCACTAAAACCCCTCGAGTTCCTTCTCCGCCGTTGACGGGGCTGCGGACCAGACGAGTCCTACGACCGCCTGCCCCGTCGGCGTCGCTCGCCCTTTCGGGGCGAGCCCTTCTCTGGGCGGGGTTTGTCATATTGACTTCCCCGCCTCTTCGCCGAGGCGCCCAAGGAACTATGGGCGCCACCCGCAGTCCACGGCGGCATCCGGACCCCGAAGGCCAGACGCCGCCTGCCGCACCTCCGGCGACGGCGGGGCCGAGTTGATGTCGTCCTCCCGCTCCCGCTCCGCCGACGAGGCCGCCTTCCTCGACTCCTCGCTGCCGACCATGGCATTCAGCAAGGCCGGCAGCGACAAGTCCACCCCGACTGTCGCGGACAAGGCGGCGCGAGGGACCGCCCAAGCTGGGCACTCCTCGCGCGTGTGACGCGCCGTGTCCGCGACTGCCACCGAACAGTGGTGGCACGTCTCCGTGGGCTCCCTACCCGCCACCCGGCACAGGTATCTACCAAAGCAGCCGTGCCCGGTGATCATCTGTGTCAGGTGGAAGGAGAGAGCAAAACTTTAACCAAACCAACTTAACTCAACTAGCGCTTTTGACAATATAAACTTTTATTATTGTCAGTCGTGTGACAGTTGGGGCGAATGACAGAATGCGCGCTGCAAATATCGTTTAAAATAGAGGCATGGGTCGGAATTATATCGACCCATGCCTCTATATATAATTTCTTATTGCACAATAGTCGATTCAATCGGAAGATTCGATTCGAATATTCTTTGTTAAGGCAGGACAACGTCTGTCGGGTCAGCTAGTATATATATAAGAATACTAGCTGGTACTTAGCGCTTTTCTGTCGCAGAAAAAATATTAAGGAAATACCTACCTATCGTTTGAAATTTGCACAAACGCAGAATTAAATGTCAATGTGACACTTCGCGTCAATGACCAATGGTTATATTATTTCGATATTGTTCATACATTAAAATCGCGATAAAAATATGGGGGATGGAGGATATTCTCATACCTATAAAATATGTATGCAAAAAAAATATCATTAAAATCGGTCGAGCCGTTTCGGAGGAGTGCGACCACAAACACCGTGACACGAGAATTGTATACAATAGATAGTTTTGTAGCACTGATGAAATGTGTCTTACTGGAAGAGGACCAACGCTAAGTAATAATAATTAGGTGCAATACAATTGTTATATAGTCCGAGTAGTAGAGCTCATAGTGCAGAGTCCGTCCGGGGAAGTACTACCACCTTACCCATTTACGCCGTGAAGTAGCAGTGCACTTGTATTACTATGTTTCGGTTAGAAAGGTAAGGGCGCCGGTGTAATTACAGGCATATGAGACTTAATAACTTCACGTCTCAGGGTCGACAACGCATTGGCTCTTCCCATCAGGTGGACCGTCTGCTTGTTTGTCGGCCCATGTGGTATGAAAAGAAAAAAAAGATATATTGTGTTCTACCTGTAGCACAGCGGTTTACTCTCGGTACAAAATGATCGATTTACCAGTGTCAATGAAGAAATACACGCCTCATCTGTGAAGGGTTATTTATTAAAATTATTATTCATTAATTTCAGAATTTACGGAGGAGTTGCATCAAAATTTACCACTTGACTAATGGAAACCAGCTGATAATTTGGCAAGATGTCATTCAGAAGTTATGTGAGTACATGCATTTACAACTTAATATAAGTTACTTTCTTATAGAGCTTTCAACCCTTGTTTGTTAAGTGAAGATATTTTATAAAATAATCTGAGTCGTAATATTTAATAATTGTTACATTACTAACTTTTGCCCTCGATTTCACTCGCACATTCTTTAGGATTTGGTACACAGAGAAGTCCGTTACTTCTTTTATAAGAACACTAGCTGTCCCCGTGGCTTCACCCCCTTCCGAAGGATGTTCCATATTACTTTTAATATAAAAAGTATAAGTGCTATTCCAGACTATTATCAATATCTATGTCAAATACCATACAGATAGGTTCAGTCGTTTGTATTCGAGAGTAAGGGATCAGAAGTATCAAGTCAAAGATTTGTTTTATATAATTTTCATGTTACCCCCTTTAAGGGTTGACTTTGGAAATATCCTTCCTTGTATCATAGAAGGAACCTCTGTCCCAAATTTCCCCTTTCCTAGATCCGAGAGTAAATCCTCATGCATGCAGATAATGTTTGTCGTAGTTGCGAATCGAACCCACAACCAGTGGGATAGCAATCAGGGTATCTAACCACTACATCGAGCGGTCAGTCTGAATCACAATTTTGTACAACTGTAGATAACTTGGTGAGATATTTTAAGACCACGTTCTTTCTATGAATTGAGCTTTTTGAAAGCTCAAAACTAAAAATTCTAAAAGTGCAAGTGTCCGTATTACTCATTCTCCAAATAAACTGATGAAACAACTCTGACGCAGTCGATGTATAAATCTGGGATTTGTTTTAATAAGGATTTCGCCAATGTTAACCAAAACTAAGTATACATCATGATTTAAATACTCGAAGAAGGAAATAAAAGTTAACGATTATTTTCTAAAAGATAATATAGAGAATTTATTTTGCTCAAATGTTAGTTTTTTTTATTTATTTACTGTACTTATGGATGTCTATGTCGTATGCAATTACTTCGTATTAATTAAGTAATTGATTTGGTGTGTTTTAAAAATAATTAAAACTCAATGTTTTACTCAACTATCGATTAGTCGGCTATCAGTTAAAACGGGCGTGGTGACGTCCAAGACAGCCTAAGGTAAAGGAAAAACGAAGCCTTTGAACATCACTTGTATGACAGCTGTCGCGTTTGCTCTCTTCTTTTTTCCGAGCCAACCAGCGTGTAATACCTTATTTATGAGAGAAATTATTTATCATTTCATATCGACTAGAAATACTTTATTATGGAACGCGGTGTAAAAATAAAGTTAAGATGAACATTAATAAACCATTAGATACATTTTCTTTTCTCTATTTTTACTTCCGCAGATGCATTTTATTTTCTTCGCCTTTTAATTTCCCTGATCAAAGTATATTTAATTTTAGTATTTCTCTATAAACTATTTTCTCTGTGTGCAAACGTATAGGGCATGACAAACGTTATTTCATATTACTTTCTTGGAATCACTTCAATACAAAATGTCAAAATTTTGACCGAGTGATTTCGGCTCGACCATGACAACTTATTAATTACATAGTTTCATAGTTTGAGGATGAAAACCTTTTTGATAGTTATTCAAACGCTATAAATTACCATGTGATGATTCAATAATCGAAAACGTGATGAGTGGGTTGTAAAACTGAGTGTAAATTCCTTATTTGAGCCGCTATTAATCAGTCTGTTTCGTCTGAGCCCGAATAGCGGAGGGCTCAATAAAATCCCTCCCCGAACGTTATCTGAACGAGCGCATACGCATTCCCCTTCGCTATTTATAAGCGGAGAAAGGAACAGCTTTATGTGTGATAGTGTTGAACGGAGAATATGGATCCCATGTTACTCTTCGAGTGTATATTGCAATGTCATTCTATTTACACACTTGCTTTGTCCCGCGGTATTCTTCGTATAATATTACTGTTTTCTTAAGCATTTTTGATATAGCGTCTGTAATAGGTACTGTGTGCGTTTGACTGTATTTTTAATACTATTATTTATTTATAATAAAATAATATTAGTAACGCAATTATAAATGCAATCATGAAAAATGAACAACATTATTTTTTTGTTCAAATAGACCTTTGTAATAATCTGACTCTGAAGCCAGTTCGGAAAGTTGACTTTAGTGAGGCTTCTCAGCAATAAGCTTTGTCAGTAATTACTCTTTTAATATGAAGGTAGAGTTATTAGCTATATACTAGCAACAATTTAGTTAGTTAAACATATTGGATCCAGGTAAAGTCTAGTGAAGTTCGACAGATACCTCTGGAATAAATATTTGATCGTTCACGGAACACAAAGTATAATAGAGATTAATGTCCGTATCTCATTAAAGTCCCACATCACTTTCTTTTAATATTGAGCGGTCTTGAAGATAAAATATTTACGTATATTATATTAGTTTATATAATCAATGTTTTTTTTTTATTTCCAGTATGAAACACCGTCCTACGGTCGGTCGAGAGAAACTGGGAGGAGCGCATCGAGCTTATCGACCGAAAGGCCGACTACTGTCACAGCTAAATACCTTAATACCACACCTTCATACAAGTCATCAAGCATTCCCATTTTAAGCCCGGAAAGGTCGCTTGCTAAGGATGAAACCCCAATTTCGACTATTGCCAGCCGATACGCAAACTACAACAAATCAGACAAACCCACCTCCACCACTTCCAAATACGAAAAGAAAGATTACTCTAAGCTCACCGTACCATCCATCAGCACCAACAAAAGCAGAGATGTCAGCCCCGTATCGACTGCATCAAAATATAGTCTCAGCCGACCTTCAAGACATCTGAGCCCAGAAAGAAGAACTACGAAAAGTTACAAAGAAAAATCCCATGATCCTAGTCCTGGTGATCGCGACAAAGACATTCCAAGCAAGACTGACAAGTCTACAGGCTATAACAGTCTGTCGAGCTACAAATTGTATCCGCGAACCTCAAATTACACACGACCTGCTACGAGAGCAGAAGTGAAACCCGAAATCACCGTTAACCGATACGCAATAGCCAATCGTTTGGCTTCTTCGAATTACTTGAGAAGTCCCCCTACAGTGGGTAAAAGGACATCACTGTCTCCGGTAAATAATTGTGAAACAAATAAAATCGATAACGAAAAATCTGTATCCCCGACCATTGTAATTCAACAACAAAAAGTAGAACCACAAAAAGTATTAGTCAATGATAATAATCAAAATGTTATTAATTCAAAATGTGAGGAAAATCAAAATGAGGTTGAAACTATAACAATAATAACTCGCCATACCTCACCAACTCCCCCCGGATCATCAGCATATGTAAGAAGTAGGAGGGCAGATATGGCAAAGACAATAGAAAAAATAGTCACGCGTATTAAAAGAAGACCTGAAATGATAGACAAGGAAATTCAATCAGACAGGTTGGATGATCCCACTCGAACTAGTAGATTTGGTAGTACTGCGAGAACTAGCATGACTAATTGGTCGTATTATTCCCCAAATGCTAATTACACTGGATATGCGGGTAGATACTCTACTCAATATCCTAATTTAAGGGATAACTCATCTAGTAACTCATATAATGATAGAAGCAGCAGGAGTCACAGCTCAGAACCACAACCTAAAGAAAACACGAATATGGCCTTATATTCTGAAAACAATATAGACAATATTATACCAAATCATACCGTAACTGAATCGAATCAAGATATGGTCACGCTATTCGAACAAAACAAAGGCGACGATACGTCAGAAATAATTATAAATGTTAATCTAAAGTTAAAAAGAGCGAAGAGCCCAGTGGCATGTGGTGAGCTAGTGTCACCAGAAATAACGATAACTAATTGCCAGTTACCACCACAAGCACCAAAATCGGAAAGTACAACCAAAGTAAAAAAAAATAAAGTTCGAAAGGCCAGTGCAGATTCGTCTTCTGATACAACTTCCAAAAAGAAAGTTATTAAAAAGAGAAGTAAATCCGTCAGTTCAACTGACTCGGATCAAGGTAGTGAAGTGGTTGATAAAGGTTCATCATCATCGAAAAGTATTCAGAGAAATTCTACAAGTACTAATTTACAAAATGGTCCGTCGAAGTTGAAACATTCCAAATCACGAGAAAGCAACAGTCCAGAGTCAAGCATTACTCTCTCAACTCAGTCTTCTTTAAGCGAAGATGATACTGTTTCGAAATCGAAATCAAATGATGTGGCAAGAACATCAGCTGATGAACTATCAATTCCTACCGACAGATCAGCAAGACAGACATCACCAATTGCAGTGCAGAAAAATGAGGGTGCTGAAGATGCAAAATCCTTCTTGATAAGAGCTTTGGCACCTGTTACGAATCTTTTTAAGATGCGGCATCAAGATACAAGTGATAATAATAGTCGCTGGCCAGAAAATTCTACATCTGAATCGACTAGCAAAGACGTATCGAACCTTATAACAGAAAGCGACAGATCTAGCAAAAATAAAAATAATACCTCCAATATAATAGCTTCGAGTGACGATAATTTAGTTAAACTCAAAGCTATTAGACCAATTGAATCTGGAGATCGAGCTTGGTGGATGGAATCTGAATCTGATAAAAAATCGAGCATTCAAAATGGTGAAAGTCAAAAATCTTCCTTAGATAAGAATGCTCCTAGTAAAATAAGACAAGTCGAATCAGGTGAGAAAGCTTGGTGGAATGAATCAAATAACGAAAACAAAAATGATAACCATACACCACAGACGAAATCAATTGAGATTTCTGACCCTAATAAACCTTTAAAGAAGTGCAAATTTACCGACGAAGAAAAACCATGGTGGCTTGATAGTTGTGCAAATATTCCGGAGGGTATTGAGCGTCTCACCCCCCCTAGGAAGTCTTCCAGTGATAGTGAGAAAAGTGATAAATTTAACTTTTTTAAAGTACGTCGTATAGAATCTGGAGATCAAAAAGATTGGTGGGTTACAAGTAATGAGAATTCTTCTAGCGCCAATAAGCCTGATACTCAAAGCCTAAGCAAATCCGGCTCTGAAAGAAATTTCCCGCTGCGAAGAATACGGCACGTAGAATCAGGCGAGCGACCGTGGTGGTTATCTAGTGACAAAAACATTCCAGAAGGTATTGAGAAGCTATCTACTCCACCTCCAGGGCCTGAAGAAAGTGACGACTCAGAGTCAGAAGAGGTTCAGGTTTATGTGCCAACATCACATATCCCACCTTTTCCTTTACATTTAGACGATGAACCCTTGGGTGACAGAAGGAGTCCGGAAGGGCTTGAAACTCCAAAGCAAAATGAATACTATAGAGGTCGCTCATCACCGTATGAAAATCACCGACAATATAGAAGAAGAAGTTCAGCAAACATGTATCAAAAAGGAGTAGAGAAGTATATTTCACGTTATACAGACATAGACGATATTTTGGGTACATCAGGACAAATATATAGTCCCTTTATGGATTCCATATTAGCAAGAAGAACTGGACAGATACCCTTCGATGATGATGATGAATGTGAAGAAATTGATCCTACGCAAGTGAGAATCCATGACAGTACAGCCCAGAGACCCGTCATCAAGAAACTTCGTTGTAGGTAAGTTATATTTTCCGCATACAAAATATTTGTCCGATCGTAACACCTGCCGTGACTTAACTACATACGTATATGGATAAAGCTGGATATGTATTTCTGTAGCAAATCTCACCCAGCCTTAAGAAAAGTAGACTACACAATCATGTCACCTGATAATTCTTGCACTTGAATCCATATATCATGGAACTCGTGACACTGTGTGATATGTTACTCGGATATTGATAATAATATATTAAAGATGGCGTAGTAAAATATTAGTTAATAATATTTTTAACAAGTTATCGTCACAGAAAAGTATAAACAATATTACTGATGCCACTTATTGTTACGACTACTTTTAAAGCGCTTCTGGGTATTCTCACAGGGTCCGAAGCCATTGCACGACCAAATTCCATAGTCTTACACAAAGTGCTCTCCAACTTAGGAAATGCACGCGCCGAACGCTACGTGATTTGAGGCTCAAACTTTCACAGGCACTCTTGAGTTTTCTTGAGACCATTTACTTCGATACTCATATTTACTAAGTAATTTCTCTTATTCATTCCAGAAGCGAAATTATCGACTACAGAGACGAAGATCAGGTACGTACTACTTATCAATTGAAAATATGTACCTTTTATTGTATAGAACGTGTCTATTATCATTACATTTATGATATAAAGTTAAACAACGATTAAATGACACTATAAGGGTACGCCTAATTCATCTCAAATGAGAACAAATATTTACTCAGGCCATTAAAATAAATTGCGGGTACAGCCAATAACATCAGCTGTCTGTACAAAAACTCGTCGATGCGCCGATGTCGGGTTAAAAAGAAAAAAAAGAGCCCAGTAAAGTCAGTTAGCGATCTAACAGCGTGACAACTCTCAACATATTAACAGTTTTATAAACCAATTACTTGTCCTTTTGTAAAATATTTATCACTATCAATTTACGAAATTTACTTTACCAAAAATAAGATTTAGATAGTAAGAAGTTTTTAAAAGCAGTAGGTTCACTGCCACAAAGTTTACATTAACTTATTTTTGGTATACTCTCGTGTTTAGTATACTGTGGGCCTTTGGGTAGGCTTCGACGCTACCCACAGAGGGAGCAGTGAACTGAAGAGTGCACTGTATCCTTGAATTAGTCCCCTACGGGAGAACGTTGCCAGAAGGAGATGGCAATATGGCGCGCGTTGCTGACATTTCAAAACGGTGACGTCAGATAGTGGCAAAGAGCTGTGAATATACATGTAGATAGTCCTGCTTCATAATAATTGACCCTAAAACTTTCTCCGTAAAGGAATCACTTAACTGTAGAGCATGATCATATTAGATTTAAATCACATATCTAATAGAGTTTTTATCAGCTTTACGTTGAATCCAGAAATTCAGTCAAACTTAAACTTAAATATAAAACTTGCTTGTCATAATTATATTTTAACATTAACAGTCGTACTGCAGTTTAAAAAATATATGTTCATAATTATAACAAGTAAATTTTTGCGCCAAAAATATTTTAAATCCATAGATACAATTGAGTTAAATAATTTGGCTAAATTCACTAAACAGCCACTCCGAACCCAACACCCCTCATTAACTTAACTAATCTTTGTGTAAGTTTGCAGTCATTCACATTTCATCTCTCTCTTCCGCGCTGGACGATGTGATACAATGTTCTTTTCGATGCAACCTGACCGGACGCGGTGGCAGCCTTACAACAAGGCACTTATCAATAAAGTGAATCTCTCACACTCCGCCGGTTAATACAGACGTGAAAATCGTACCTGAGGCGACTTGTCTTGCAACAGGCTCTTCAGTAGTACTTATGACTTTGTAGGTACCGGTATCTACTCGAAGCGGTCGTGTTACCGCACCGGTCGCACAAAAAAGTTGAATACATAATAATGCAGTGATTTTTGTGATTTTAAGACTGTGTTCTGATCTCAGAGAGGTATTATTACGTTGAATTTTATTCGATACAAAATATTTCATTCGCAACTTTGGTACGTGGAGCCGGTTTTTAAAGTTTTTTCTTCTTATTTTATGCACGAGCTTTCTGATGGTTGAGCGTGGTAAAACATTTTGCTATTGTTTATTATTTGTTATTCAATAACATTCAGTTATGTCCGTAATTTATCTTAAATACAGTTATTAGTGCGGGCCATTAGTTATTCAACTTACGAAACAACTTTCTTGAGTGAAAAAACGGAGTAGAAGTAATTTAAATATAAACAATTTGAAGATCAACTATTTTACGTAAGAGAGCGAATAAAATTTAAACAGTCAAAGATTTATTGAGATTTTTTATCCATTATATTTTAAATCTAGCAAATAAAATAACATCATGGGACATTTTTTTTAAATATTAAGACTTCGATTACTAGAGAACATACTCCTTCTTTATAAATGCTTCTTAATTTCAATTGAGGATTGAAATTTATTCGCAGAATATTCGTATTTTTATATACAAAAATATTTGTCCTAGTTCGTAATACTACTCATGACCTGCAGCATTTAACAATCAGGGTGTCTTACTCCTGCACCTGCAGGTCCTTTGATAAATGATACATAGCTTAATTGATACACTTGATTTAAAAATAATGGAATAACTAACAAATCGCACCCTCAGAACGATAGGGGCTTCATTCGAAAAATCACTTTTGGCACATCTCTGATTGGGGTCACTTTCGCACCGAGCAGGGAGGGTGGGTCCCGGTGTTAAAGAGGCTGAAGTATCGGTATAGTTATTCTATCATTAAATTGACTATGATTTACTATTCACCGGATAGAACGTACTTTGTTTTGACTCTATGATCGTAACTCCATTTCGCAAAATGTTTAGTTAAGCCCTTATCGTACTGAGGGTGCGTAATGTCCAAACGGATGTTTGATGATGTCTTATGGTTTTTTTTCTGTTATGAATGGTCATTTTTACAATTTTTTCGAATTCTCCCAGCTTTAGAGGGTGCATAGACTAAAAAAATTAAGATGCGAATTGAAGACATCAAAAGATATAAAATTTTATCTGAATTGGACCAGAAGAAGTTTTTTTATAATGAAAACTATATTTTTTCGGAATTTTCGAGAGATTTGTGTGATTTTTTCACATTTCAAATGGCTCCTGGTCTCAATAAAGTTTCGATTCATATTCAGCGGATCGAAATACATGAAAATCACGGTTAGTTTAGTTCCAAAACATTTTTTTATCATTAAAACTGACAATTTTCATTATTTTTACGGTTTTTTGAAGTTTTCTCGAAATTTCGAGGGTGTAGGGGTCAAACTGACCTCGAATTCGGATTCAGCGGACCAAAATACGTACCCCTAGGTAGGTCCGGTCAAATGCACTCTTATTAATACATTCTACTTAATTTTTTTTGTGTGCCGGTAATTAATAATATTTCGTAAACTATTTTATTTAAACAAAATCAATACTTGGAAATGGGACCTTTTCCTTTTTAATGTCAAAAATAACAATCATTTGTTCTTTTATTTATTATTCTATATGTATATATATTTAAATCTAATCTTTTGTAAACAAACTAGCTGTTTCTGGCCCTTATTTCTGGACCATCGCGGTCGCATCTACGTAAAACAGCTCGTTAAAATTTCATCGCATATGGATCAATATTTTTTTTATAAATACATAAAGGCTATACACTGACCTTACTCCACTTTAGAACTCGATTAGATATTTGTAGAAAATGCTAATGGGCGAATCTATAAAACGATACCTTAATATACATTAATTAGTTACCTCATAGGCCGTGTGGCCTATCAGTCTTATCACTGATATGTGATAAAAAAAAACAAGTTTTAAGACTATGGTCGACTTTTTTTTAAACAAGGATTTCAACGAATGATATCCGGCCCCTTTTGAAACCGATAACCATTTTATGGTTTTTAACACCTTTCGACGAAACATAAAGAAACTTTTACACGAAGGCCCAATTGTGTTTCGACCTTGAACGCGATTATGGTATTTCCTTGCCGTCGTGACAAACCCTACACAGACGAGAAGAGAAACATAAAATTAATATTCTTATCAGAAATACTTTTAAATAGATTACATTAATCCTGTAACTTTATTCATATCTTAAACCAAGCTTAAAATTAGCCATGGTCCTTTGCTTAGACTTGTGTTATTGGAAAAATTATAACTTTGTTACCTTTTATTATTGTTTTAGGGTTTAAAATTGAAAAACAACTCACGCGACTAAAACTTTAGCCTAAAGCCGTAACAAAAGAACCTAGTTGGTATACGATTTCACATCAGTTCTTTGATATTATGCGAAACACGCATATCAAGTATATTCAAAATTCTGAAAATGCAATCGTACTGTATTGCACAGGGTCACGTTTGGCGAATTCCTTGCCACAGACAATAATAATTAACCGTATAATAGATGCGATAAATATGAAGTAACAATTGTTTGAATACGATGTCGTATTATTGGTGAAGACTAAAAAGAACTCTAATTAAAAATAATAAAATTATGCCTCAAAAACCAAAACATGTGAAATCAAAACAAGATCTGTAAGTAATTTGTAATATAATTTGCAATCACTCTGACAACCGCAAACTCGTGCGATTGAATCGATTTACTTGTATGAATGAAAACAGATTTAAAACCATTTGTTCCATTTATTTAATCCAAAACAACTAAATGGCATCACAAATTTGTATGGTAGTTGTGCGGTAGAAATCACCGTTTATTAACAAAATCGTTTTTTATATACCTACATATGTAAATAAAAAGGTACGCTTGTATGTTGGTACCGTATGCATTCTCATACTATTTAATTGTTCGCGATGAAACTTTAGTTCGAAAGTCACTTATTAATTAAATAAATCAGGATGTTTGTCTGTATCTCCTTTATAGAATCGTAAACTATGCAACGGATTTTAATGCAGTTTTCAGCAATAGATAAAGTAATTCAAGAGGAAGGTTTATAACCAGGTTTGAAACCGGGAAAAACCGCAGGGCGCCGCTAGTTAATTATAAGAATATCAAATTTGTAAACATTGAAAACATAACGTATCCGGAACTAACTGGTAAAATCCAACATGGACGGGATATCCGCATCATAAACCGGTTTCTAGAAATTAAGCTAATCCTAAGATTACATCGAGCGAGTATCGTTTATAAATCTACATGATTCTTTTGTACTGGGACCTGAGAAAATCTCAATAGTCCAAACCATAACTAATTCGCTAAAGGCGCTTATACACCAATGATAATTCCGCAAAAAGTATGAATAGATTGCCAGCACTAATCGTAAAACTGATAAAAACTATTTCTTTACAATCTATGTTAGTTTAGTGAGTGCAGTTATATGAAACGGAACACTATGTCTTCTTACAAAATATTAATTTTGGTTAGTTTATTAAATTGGTTAGTTAATTTTTTGTTATAGTGTCTTAATAACTGAGATGTAATAAATTTCAAATTACAGTCCCATACAATCCGAAAAGCTCAGTATATGACTGCTTTATTTAAATTTTGATGAATATTCGAGTAATGCACATACAAGAACACCTTTCATGAACTCCACCTTTTGGTCATCACATCAGTATTCGGATGAACCTCCCATGTTGATGATTAGCCAGTTCTCTTTTGTTTGTATTCACCGACATCATTCTGATTACCAGATCGACTTGATTGATCAGTTTATAAATCAGCATACTGCACGCCGTCCGCTCCTTGAACCTAATGGTGACTGTCTCGGAACTTCATCATCGATTATGCTAAGGCATCGTCGCGTTTCGCAATTAAATTACTAAGTGTGCTTTCCTAATGAATTAACAGAAGATTAGAAAGGCTTATTTAATGCGTGGTTTCACCCGCCACCACCGCTCGTGGAAAGTTACAAGGATCAATTAAAACAAAAGTCACTTGACTCTTTGCTATCAAGAATACCATCGTATCCTCTGTTCGCTGAATGGAATCCTAATTCAGACGTTAAACCTTACCGATATGCTTGTGCATTAACTAATCACTGTTTGTCGCGATAAAAAGTCAACGCTATGACACCGCATTATATCAACACGCTCGGAGTTCCTTATGTTATTCTAATAATAATATGATAAAAATTCACGAATCAATTTATTGGCTATCGAAGCTTACGTATCGGACGCATAATAATAGAGTTTTAGATGTGAACGGTGAAGACAAACCGACAGTGGCAGCCGTTGACCCCACAATTGGCGATTTTATATACCTTGTTGCGATGTAATCAATCTCAAACATCGCAAGTATTATTAGACGGTTTTTTTCATGTTACACCACTTAAAAAATACACTTTTATCAAGAGAAAACTTAAATCAAATTTTATTTTTAATGTCTATCGAGCTTATATAACGTTGTAAAACAGGCATTAATAGATATTAAATGATTAATATTTTATAGCACGTGTAAATTGGTGTGAATAAAACAATGTTGTGTTTATCCTTGCAGACTGTATGTCGTCCCATCTCAGACAGAGTTCAAAGATATTTAAAACAAATTTCTGTCTAGACGCCTCGCTTAATAGTATGGCTTAGATTGATTTTAAATGTAGCTTGGTGTTAAGTTATTTCAAGATATAACAGCAAAGTTTATAAATTAAAGACGCCTATAAATTCTTGAAATAATAATTTCATTATAATGCAATAAGCAAAAGCACTCACTCATTCTTATTGAAGTAAAATTATAATCTCTATTGGGATATTTTGTGGAAACCGAATGTCGGCAATGGCCTAATGATACCCTTGGTAATCGGTAACCGTTTACCATTATTGCTTGTTTGTTTTTTTTTTGTTGCAAAACACTGACTGGCTTAAAAAGAAGTTTTCATGTTAGTTAAACTCTTTGGGTCTTTAGAACTCAGTATCGAATCGAACTCTAACCTTAAACACCACGATTATTCATAAGGGGTGAAAAACCTATCCACAGAAATAGCAAGCAAAACAGAACAGGTAAACATGTTTATAATAAGAATAATAACTATATATATTTATACAAACAGGTCCCAGGTGAGCGTTTAGCAAACATAAAAAGTATTAGGTACTATTTTAGATGGATTATATTATAGACAGCAGCTGTTATAATTTTTTTTATTCTATATTATAAAACAGTGTCTATGAAAGCGTTATTCATTATGCACATTTTAAATGTATAGATACAAGTTTCGGCTAATAGGTTCATTGGCCAGTCAACTATATACGTTTAGTGATCACATAAGAGTAATATTGATACTTGTCAGTTCGAGAAAGTATAACGAAACTAGCTGTGTCCTGCAGATTCACCCGCGTTACTGTACTTAAAAGTATCCTATTTTGATATTTAATAATGAAATTACTTGGACTCAATGAAATTTCTTGAGTATATTCATAGACACTAATGATTCGTGAGCCAACCTTCTTTCGTATTGTAAATGAGAAATCGCTTGATTTGGTTCTATAAATTGTATTTCCTTCATTAATGACTTTTAGCAGGATCTAATCTTATTGAATTGTTACCTGATAGTTTACCCCAATTTAAGTTCCTTTCAATTTGTCATTTTGCAACCAAAACCATAGCCAATCAGACCTCGCGGGAGCTCTTATTTTAAAAAATAGAAATTTGGAACACTGACATAATTAGCACGCACACATTCAAGCCCATCTCAATTTATTTTAGAAAAATTCATCACCGGTCAATCTTCAAATTTGGCAATAAAAAATACCGAGCACTATTAATTCTCCATCATTTATCTTAGATAAACACATCTGGTGTCATTATATAAAGCTGTGAAGAAGCCCATCTCTAGAGAGAGTCTTACGTGCAAAATGAATATACGATCCCGATCTAAAATCGCAAGATTGAAGTAGAATTTTGACATTACGTGTATTAAAATTACTGTCAAAAGGTTCATCAATCCATGGATTTTCGATCGGGATTGCATATTCATTTTCGCCGTTAGAGGGACTTTACCTGTTTTTCCCGAGAATATTGTAATAAAAGAAATGGTTTTTAATAAACTAGGGGACATTTACAGCAAAATGTTTATAAGCTTCCTGATTTGCACTGAAATACATTAAATCATTCCGAGTGCATAGTATAAGTCAACCTACTTAATAAAAACCTATTAGGTCGACCGTATCGATAAGAATATTCGATAAATGGCCGGTCGATATTTATTTCCAATTGAAACCTTTATAGGTTATTCATGGGCAAGAATTATAAAGCCTCTGTATTATTATTATCAAACTGCAATATAATAATATTCACGTCTGATATTTATGGCCATGATAATAATATTTATAGATAATATAATGACATCACGTGATATGAACCATAAAGTAGAGTCACACTAAGATTTTTTACCGAAAACACTATGAGTAAAAACAATGAAAATTTGTAATGAATTGTAGGCTTTAATCTTATAATTTTTGTTGTAAAAGGAAGGATATACTGTTATAGGTCCAAAAAAATATGGTTCACAAACCAGTGATTCATAGACCAACTATTCAAATTTAAGTAGTAAATTAAATCGTACCTCTATGGGTGTAATTGGCGGAAATATATTTATATTATGTTTAAAATTCTATTGTATCCATTTCTGAATTAATTCTGACCTTTTTTTAAAGGTTTCATTTGTAAATAACTATATCTTCACACTAATTCGTATTTTCAAAATAAGGGGCTGAGAAATATTCCTTAATCTTTTCGTTCAAGTCCCAAAATAGACTAAGTTCTTTTTGAGTTCGCCGTCATCAATTCATGAGTAAGAATAGTACGCCGTGATGTAACTCTTGGTGGGTTTTTGAGCTAGTGTTTTAAGAAAATTACTCATGCGCCTATAAACAAAGCAGCAACAGTGCGGAAAAAACGTATTCGCGTTGAGTAATTAAAATATTCGTAACATCATACTATCCTCGGTAGCCACTAAGGTACAAAATATTTTTTATAAAACTTTTTAATACTCCGCTTCTGTAAAAATTATTACACTCGGCTGCTGCGGCGCCAGTTATTTTTTCTTTGAACTTGGCTGGACACGCTACCGCGGGTCTATATAGCAAGGATGACGTAAAGAATATAGGGTTCTGGGATCACGAGTAATACCGAGTAACTAATAAGTCCTCAGTCCATTGTAATACATAATTTTTATTTTAAAAGCAACAACACTAAGCAACGCGACCGTATTATAATCTGCCTAGTAATGTGCCCTTCAAATGGCGTAGTACATACAGTTTACATACGATTTATCGTCGTTTGAAGTATATTGTGGTCATAACAAAATGCGCAGTGAGTCCTAAAGGATTGTCCGCGCATACAAAAGCGGGCCACGTCCGAAAAGTACACAAAACTGTTGCCGTCTCGTTTTTTCTAGATGGTAATGAGCAGGACGGTCCCACATTAGTGGGATGCCTATGCATAAATAGGCAAACGTGGGAAAATAACACACGAAGTGACGCGGACGTGGGCGAGTGAGTGAGCCGCGGGCCCCGGGTTATCAGATGTCTTAAATTTTAGGTTTTCTATAATTCTCTTATTAGGTTACCCTTAGAAAGTAAAATTAAGAAATAATTTTAACTCAAACGATTTTTTTTTTATGATACGATATGATCAGCACTGTTCATTAACGAATAATATCAAATAATATGTACAATGTCCATTTACAAGTCGATGGCATTATCTCCGGTGGCACTTCTAAAGCTGTATCTATCTTAAGCTTTCAGCTTTACATTCATTGGAAAGATAAAAGTGGAAAGTTAATTCATTTTGTATAGGTATGACTCGAGAGTTTTAGCTCTACATTAAGGCTCAGATAAAAACAAGTCTCTTTATTTATAAATTCCCACGAGAAACCTGATATTTTCATCGATAAAAAGTGCCTTCCTTTAAACCTAAAGCTCAATGTAGCATAAGCTCAAACAGTAATCGAATACACTGGGTAGTATATCCATATTAAGATATGGAGTATTCGCAGAATATCCACAGTTAATAAAACAACGTGTCTTTTTAAATTTAGCACGATTTTGAGTTCGGGAATGGACCGTACCACCACGAAGATAGATGATACCTGAATATAATACTGGGAATTATATCTGAGCAGAGTTTTGAAAAAATATTTCGTCGTACCTTTTACTTTCATTTTCAACTAAAAGAATTATTTGTATGTATATTTTACTTCAAACCTTTTTAGTATTTATCTGAGAAAGATCCGTAGGTACGTAATGTCTGCTATGAATTGTTATTTAAAAAATTTATAACACACCAAACTAGTCAATTAAAACACTTACAGACATCAATCATCTTCATGATTCCGACCTTGTGCTAATTATGTTAAGGCCCAATTTACATTATACTTCCTATATCAACAATTAAACCGATAAATAACAATTATGAAATGCCGGCATTTTTTTTCGTTAAATTTCAAAAGATATTTAGGTCATTTACCCAACTATCATATAGAAAAATATATTGTTTCATAATTTTAAACTATCTATTCAGTTATCTAAACCTTGTAAATAATATTCATAATTAAAATAGCATTTTGAGTTTCGTGTAAAAGCCGGACGTTGCGAAGCCTCTCTGCCGTACCATGAAATAAACAGTCAAGTACATACCTAATTATTACATTTACCAGATATTATATGCATTGAAAGTTATATCACTACATAGTATAAAACAAAGTCGCTTTCTCTGTCCCTATATCCCTATGTATGCTTAAATCTTTAAAACTACGCAACAGATTTTGATGCGATTTTTTTTAATAGATAGAGTGATTGAAGAGGAAGGTTTTATGTATAATACATGTGACAACCCTCGGGAACGCGGGTAAAACCGCGGGGGACAGCTAGTTAGAAATATAAGTAACGTAGTGACACCGCTTAAGAAAATTAACCAACGGAGCAGAAAGTAAAACTTGCCTATTTTAAAAACAAAGCGAGACGTTGCATTGAATTATTTTTTCCTTAATTGCTTACAATAGGGACACTTTTCACACGAATCTGATCATTAAACAGTCGGTATAAAGATTGACATCCTATAAATTACAAACAGAATACAGTAGCGACACGCCCGCCCTATGATTACAACCTGCCTTTGAGTTCCGGAATAGCGCATTCGTGTGATTAGAAAATTAGCTGCTAAAGCATTATCAATCTTAAAACCCTTACCCGAACGTCGTTTGAATATTCAATGACCGGTAAAACTAAGACGGGTTGTCGGTTTCTGTAGAGCTCGAGACATTGTCTCCCCACATTCTTAAGTACTTTTTTAACAACAGAGAAGGAATGGTCACGGGAACTGCACACGGTATGTAATAAGTTAAAGCGATGCCCGTGGTAAAAAAACGCATTCCGTAATTATGTTGACTCATCGACAATAAAATATTATTGTCAAACCTAATAGTTTAAATTAAAAATAAAATGAAGACTATATAGTTTCAGTATATATAGATAATACAAATATTTAAGTAATGACTTTATGACCGCTGTGCGGAGAAATGGTACTCAGTCTTTGTCAAAGAAGATGTGCATTATCGTGTAAATGCAACCAACAACCGAAAGACAGTGTTGTTTTTAATTAAAAAATCTGGAAATGTTGGTTAGTGACACTAACTACTAAGACTGGAAGAGTAAATAATATATTTTATAATTCATTTACTTGCAAAATCGTTCTTTAACCTGTCCAATGATTAATCCGTGCATTCATGACCATTCCGCGCTCATCCACAATCATTTTTACAATTAAGGGGGCGTAACATATTAGGCAATGATAGTGTAATAAATCAAAATGTAATACCCTATCGCGCCTACTTGCCCCACAAATTCCGTAATTATAATGTTTAGTAAACCATGCAAAAACATTATAAACTTGGCTCCTCATTGCGTCACAAACGTTATCATAATTAACCTCATATGTATAGTGCTTGCAATTATAATTATGCGATGCGTAGATAACGATATTTCGCGCACGATGCTTTCAAGATTATAATCGATTTACTATAGTAATGTTGTATTTTTTAAATTAATATGATGCATTATTCATATTACTTGGTGGGTCTATCATTATTGTCTGCGTAAGGGTGTTAATGTTATCAGTGATCACCTTTTAAGTAATTTAAAAAATAAAGGTTTTTTTATCGATTCAATGAATTAAAATATAATAGTAAATATATATGACTACTCAGCCGATATTAATTCTAGTATTAGAATCGATCATAGTTTTTTTTTCACGCGCTAGTTCTAGGCAAGTATTTCATACGATTTTATATCATTCGAATAACGATCGGTATCGTTATAGCACTTTCAATCGAACTGTGAACGTATAATTTTTATGTCAGAAGGCTGTCGCGCTGCTAGGCGGCTCACCTGATGGTAAGTGGTTGTCATCGCCTTTAGGTAAGCGATACTATATTATTACGTAGCCTAGGAGGAAAAGCGCTGAACAATATTTTTTCATTATGTATTTTCTTTTTTTTTAATTAACATCCTGGGACATTTTTATACAGCCATCTAATAACTACCTAAGCATAGCTTATTCTGTGGAAACCAGATAACTGATATACTATACATACTTCTTTTTTCTAATAGACATATATTAGGTAATATATATTTACACCCGTACTCCACTGTATTTTTTTAAATATAGCTCCTGGTTATTATTATTGGCGGAATTATTATTGGATATCGATTCCTACCTGTCACAAACTGGACATGTCCATTTGTTCAGTGATGTATATAGTATACCTAGCTGTTATCTGGTTACCATTGCTCATGCTCATAGATTGGGATCAAAGGAACAAAGGACATTAATTTATTATTTCTCTAAGATTTCAGTAACAATTTTACTTAACAAATAGAATTAAATTTTTATCTTTTCTGCTCTTCTGTAATCGCTGTTTATTTTAAATAGTCTATTTGATATAAAATATCAGTTAAAAAAATTTATCGAACAGAGAAACAGCCTTTTTTAAAGTCATTAAAAAAACGCAAAGCCTTCCAAAGTAGGCTTCAATTATTGGCCAAGAAATTATAATAACTAGCAGAATTGAGTACCACAACTTTTTGTTGGATCCACATAACAATGTGCAATAACAAAACAACGCGGAGTAATCCAGTTTTTTTTTTCTTTTTTGCCAGAGACAAAACACACAGTTTAATCTGCCAATTAAACAGATGATGTCACTTGCGAACGTTTTAATTGTAATCGATTGTACTAGTGTTGCGCTATTGTTCGTTGTTTCCCATCGCATCGTACCGGTACCGGTTAAGACTGATACCGGTTATTACCAGACGGCGGTTTTTAGCTTATTCCGCGAAGTGAAGAATAACCTACGGGGTCGTGTCTTGTAAAAGGTGTCACTGTACGGGATCTAGACGCCATGATGTCTTCGTGATATGTACTTATTAAGGGAATGTAGTTGTTTACGTTAGATTGAATCGACACATTAGAACCGTTTGTTGATGATAGATTGTTTTATTCAATTGACATTTTACTTCGAGAATCAATTATTGTTTTCCATAATCAATAAATTGTTTCGGAGTAAGTAAAACTAAACGACTTCTTAAAAGGCTGCTTATTGTAATTTTCTTTCAATCTTAATACTGCCAATTTTAAATAACTCCAACTTCTTAATTATAAAATGCTGACTTAAAATAAACGCCTATGTTATTGAGTTTCAAGTTTTTCACAAAGATTAAAATTTTAATTTGAATTATCTATTAAAATGTAATAAAAGCAGTAACTCTCAGAAATATCTCCAGAAATTTACTACTTGATGTCACTTTATAATATGCATAACTATAATTGGACGTGTATAGAACTAGCAGTCCCCCGCGATTTCACCCGCGTTGCTGTGGAATGTAACATTGTCCCGTCACAAAAAGTATCCTATGTGTTATTCCAGGGCATTTTTTATATATGTGCCAAGTTTCATCCAAATCCGTTTGGTAGTTTTTGCATTCTTTCGGATTTATAATATTAGCAGGATATGCAGAATTTCCGTTATAATTCATGGTTTAGAATATAATATATTGCATTGCATTTCTTATTTATAATAGCCCGGAGTAAATCCGGCTTACACAATGACCTATGACCTTGCCAAGAGTAAATTTGTGGTACCATTTATAAGACATAGCGGTTGTTTCAGTAATTGTATTACTTCTTCACGATTGTTATGCAAAATACAAATATTGTTAAATTTATTGAACGTTGAATTAAGTATTATTTAGTAGAAGTATTTTTTTGTATGAATTTTCAGTAAAATTGAACTTGATACTGAACATATCGGGATGGGCCTGCTACCATTCGACGCGAAATTTTTCTTAGATGGTTATAGGCTATATTTCATATCGATAAACGCGGCTGATACCGCGGGGGACAGCTAGTTTTATTATAAAACCTGCAACCTCCACGCTGTATACAATGAATTGTACCACAAATACAACTACAGTCACGGCCAATCTCGTTAGTTCAGTACATCACATAACGCTGCACGTGGTTTGGTTTAGTGACGGTAGGAATCCTTTTTGTTGTCGCCATAACTTACTTTACACTATTACCAAAGAGTACATAGTATATAGTAGGCTACTATTATCGTAAGAATCTTTGCCTACGATTCTACTACTATGCCTAATACTGTTGTTGTTGTAGTTACTGTTGTGTAGATGTTTGATAGTCAATCACGCCAGAACCAAAATAGAAAAATAAAATTTTTAATTTAATAAAAATTAATAAAAAAAAAAATACATAAGAAAATTGGCAAAGATTTATATTATAGGCTGGAATAGCACATAGACTTTAAATCCCAGGAAAATGTTACATCATTCGATAACGCAGGTGGAACCGCGGGGGAAAGCTAGCGTAATTTTATTGAACTAGCGTATAAATTGACCATTGTATTTACGGTAGCTAGACTCGATGAGTTCGACCTCAATATCACCGTAGTATGAGATAACACACAGGTCTAGACAAATTACGGCTTTTAAGTCCAGGGGCTCGATTCTGTAAGGAAAAAGACATTAACTCGAGGATGTATCGTCGCGGCTTCTATGCTCTGTCGCTTACTACGCTAATACTACTAATCACGTGAGAGGTAATAGGTCTCCGAGGCCTCCGTGAAGCTCGCCAACGAAGTTTGTATTAGCTGAATAAGTTCCTGTTTTTTAATATCATGTGTTCTCAGACAGGATTTTCAGGAATCTCACACATGAATCATTTTACTTTATGAAGGGACCTTTTAAGTAAGGGAAAACACCAACCGATTTTTTCTACACCTTCTTTTGAATCATTTAAATGATAAAAACTTTGTGGAACAGTTAAGTAACCGTTAAATATAACAATTGCATTCAATAAACAGATAATTTAAATTAGCCACTGATGTATTTTTAAACGGATTCCTAATTATCATACATAATATAGTCTTCTAAATTAACTATTGAATTTCGCCATTAAAATGACAAACTCATTTACCAACTTCACAATATTTATCTTCTAGGCTCTCATTCGGTGTAAAGCCCAAATAATCGGTCGTGAGTGACTTTGCAGTCTAAAAACTGTGGGTTGATAGATATCTCGGTCAACAGGTCGGTCTCCCGACCACAATGGGATTAAAATTTGTTTGAATAAGTCCGTACATACTTAGCCTACTTTTTTCGTGTAATTCCAGTGGCCACGATGTAAGATTAGGCATTATATCTAATTCTGTGACTCAGAAATCTTAGAAAGCTATCAGATTTTGCGGGAACTGTGTAGTCGAGTGAGTGCGGTACTTTACTTTGATTGCATTATAAAGCCATGTTGCTTGTCTTTCACTACGTGAATAATAATGAGAATACGTTTTGACATAAGCGGTGAATTCATTGTTATATCAAGAGTAAGGGCATGGCAAGATAAGCAAGCACGTAAGTACAATTCCTGCAACTCTCGGAAATGAATCTGCTACACTTGCATCACGTCATAAATACTTTGGCAAGTTTTTTTTAAATTTCATTATCTGTTTGTTTTGTAACGAATTGACAGAGGCCTAAATCCATTTATTTACTGATCGTTTTGCAAGCTGGCTTAGGTCCGTGAGCTCTCCATGAATTGTGGAATACTAGTGAATGTGGTATACTCTCCAATGAAAATAAAGTTGTTGGTATTAGTAATTACTGTACAAAATCGTCATAATCTCAAAAACACGTCGGATTGACGTATCTATAAAATTAATTTATAAGACATGATGGAATTCTTGCAAAAAGTATATTAACATATTTATATCAAAAGTAGGAAGCACAACTGCCATTTATGACGTAATAGCCATCAGCTCCTAAAATAGACAGTGTGACGTCACTCGGCCGAAGAGTTATAGCGGAAGTCGCAGGTTCGATGTCTGGCCAAGACATGTCGCGTACGACCGAAAGTATGATCTAAACATTCCGATCACACGATCCCTATCTAACTTTTGTCACTATTATTGTGGCGAGGCGGAAGTTGACATAAGTAAGCAAAAGCCGGCAAGCCTTGCAAAAGTGAATTTAGCTTAAGATTTTCCAAACGGACGTAACATTTTAATAATTTTGCTAAACGTGTCCATTTTATTGTGATATTTTCTACTATACTACTACTATACTACTGCCCCCCCTCCCCGCGGTTTTAAAACTATGTCCCTATCCATAGCATAGACTATTTGTGTGACAAATTTCAGCAAGATACGTTCAGTCGTTTCCGTGAAGGCGTATCAAGACAATAAACAAAGTCACAATCGCATTTTTTATTTAAAATTAAATATCGTAACATTACAAAAAAAAATCTCAATTATCCGTTATAATTGAAAATACAACGAGCAGGAATCTAATACATTATCATACTGAATAAACAAAGAACAAAATCCATTGACTGATACCTATGTAATATTGAGCTCACATAGAGTGCGCGTGAGTCGACAATAGAACGATGTTTAATAGTGCATGCCTCAAATTGTGCAATACATAAGAACGCACATCACTTATTTGAATACATGACGCGATGTGAGTGAAAACTGCTTTGGTAACCATGTTGGGCACCCACCGCGTACCTATTCTTATCGATATTTATTATCAAGGTGCTGTCAGATAGAGAAATTAAAGTGTCAACATGGCGGGGCCACCATGACAGGTTTGTCTAACCATAAACAAAAACAATAACTAATTAGTCGAATTTATTCGCCAAATGTTAGCTTGTTTTCAATTACGTAAATTAATTAAAAAATAAAAATATTAATGCGAATGTTGTTTAGAATGGATTTGGATGAACTAGGCACAGAGATAGCATGTCCTGGACTAACATTTAAGATACTTTTAATCCGGGGAAAATTTAACACGGGTAAAACCGGCGGAGATAGCTAGTTGCCAATAAATAAAGGTTTATTTGTAAACGAAAAAAAATATTTATTACGACGCGCGACGATGAGATTTTTTTAAGTCTAATCCATTCATTATTTTTTTTTTTGGTTAGCGGCCGTAGGATATTTACGAGCTATAATGTTATCAATAAAAAATCAGAAAGGTTTTTTTTAAATGCAAATATCATATATATTTTATTTAAATTTTCATTAATGAATATGGGGAGCGCTAGTTCATTTAAAGGTTCGTTGACCATTTTAGACATATGATTATTTTATTTTTCTTAAAAAACATTTATAGTTTGCTCAATAAGTATACAAAACGGTACTACATATTTTATTAAGTTTCTTAAGACATTGCGTTCGGTGTCCTTCCTAAACTGATCGTCAACATTCACTACAGAATATATTTCTAGCATGCGAATCGAAAACTCCGCTATCTATGTATATAATCGGGAAATAATTTTATCATTAAGGTACCAGCTGTATGTAGAGCTATAGAATTATCGACTTGTTTCGTAAACGCGATCGGCATATGCCCGGCCATTTATGAGCGCAAATGCAAAATAAACATCTGCAGCTAAAACCTTCTTGCCTATATAAAAAAAGAAAAAATGCCATATCTTGTTCGAACCAATTACCGTAGGAAATGTTTTTACTATCTTAATCTTTTTCTATCCCATAGTTGAGTTATATAGGGAAATTAAAATAATCCAGTAAAAATATTTTTTATAACAATATTTAGGCTATCAAACATACAACAATAATTCATTACATACCCATGACATGGAGGTGGCACAAGAATTAATAAATGACCATCTCATCACGACCGCCATATTGGATTTGGTATGACGTCACTTAGCTAATCGTGCAATGTCAACAAACACAAAAAAATATAGAAAACACCTACGGATAAATATGGACGGACAAACAGTACGAAATTATAAGGTTTTCGCTATTTCCACTTGGCCACGTAACTCTTTAAGTACGATCATTTAGTTTAAATAATAAACTATGAACATGTCTTACGTAGATTACTATATGCATAACACAAATCTACTCTATCATTATGTATAAGTATTAGGTTGCAGTATTCAGTTATGGAATAATAATGAGTTTAGAAATGTTACTGATTAGCCTCGCTTCCTCGAGGGTGGTTATATGGCGTTCGACAGCAGTGTCCTGTAATTTAAAACTAGCTACCTCCCGTAGTTTTACTCGCGTTTTGAACTGGAACGAATTATTTCTGAACGACAAAATGAATTTTAATCCTTCACTTCAATTCCACCATTGAGTTACAACAACATAGACAGATTCTTTATCTATACTAATATTATAAAGAGGAAAGATTTGTATGTAAGTATGTTTGTTACTCTTTCACGTAAAAACTACTAAACGGATATGAATGAAACTTGGCACATAGATAGAGCATATCCTGGCATAACATATAGGCTACTTTATATCCCGGGAAAACGTGATATCCCTTGGGAACGCGGTAAAATCTGTAAGTATACATTTATTTGTTTCCATGTTATGTTTATGAAATTGGTGAGACTCGGCTGGAATACATTCGAGGCCATATTTAATTAATATCACATTCCGTCCTGACTAACCTTGGAGTCACAATAAAAGAAAAAACTTTGGTACCGAATTTTTTTTTTGAGTTTATCGATAACATTTATTTATTGAACAGCTGTTACCGTTATCAAATGCGTCTTCAATAGTTCAATAAAAAATCCAATAATAAACCAATTTCGTTTAATTCTCTTTTTTTCCAATTTCCTTGAAATTAACCAAATCGGTCCAGCCGTACTTTCAGTTTTCTTTATATTTATAGATAGAATTGTGTCAGACTACAATCTTACCATGGCAAGTGATCTGAGGGAATAAATGTTTAACACATTTTCATCAGAACGTGTGGCCATTCCGCATGCTAAACTCTAATGTTTATATAAATGTATTCTCGCACATTACCCGCTAATAATGATCTCATTAAAATTTATTTACAAGCAGTTGCACAAGCGAAATGTTAAATAACCTTTCACTGTAAATATTATAATATATCATTGTATAAATGAAGACACTGTATTTTTATATACTATATTATGCATATATACAATGTGATTTTTATGTTGTTGAAATTTCGTTTTAGGAATTTTATACTTATTGTTAGTTACGTAAGTTGGATTTGAGAAAATCTATACTTTGTCAATTGAATTTCATGCATACATAATTTATTAATACAAATTAGCTAATATTAAAATCTACAATTTCGAAAAAAAAATATTTTTATTACAATTTATGGCTATTTAAATTAAAATATCCCAGTAAAAGCACTGTAATATATTTTACTAAATATATTAAATATGCTGTGAAATCAAACACTTATTTAATGAGTCAACATAAAACCTTTTTTGTAATCCCCGTTACTTACAGTTATTATCTTTTTAACAATATAATAAAAGATCTCTCAAAGAATATACCATACTAGCTGTCTCCCACTGTTTTACCAGCATTCCCGAGAGATGTCACATTTTCCCGGGATAAAAAGTAACCTATATATTATGCCAGAATATGCTCTATCTATGTGCCAAGTTTCATCCAAATCTGTCCGGTAGTTTTTGCGTGAAAGAGGAACAAACATCCATAAATACAAAATTTCGCATTTAAAATGTTAGTAAGATTTGAAAGGATACTTATTATTTTGCATACAGTTAGTACAGTCGTCCACAAATTTAAGCGTTGCACAACAGTTACCTACATTTGCCGATCCGCGCCGCGGCTGGAGCGATGCCCACGCGCAATGTTACGTAACCACGATATAAAATTAGAATAGAATACCGTCTAATGACGGCTCTGCATTTGCTTGTCAATATAATGACTCCTGTCAAATCTGCCATCAAAACTTCAAACTAAGCGTTATTATTGATTTTGCTGTTTATTTTTTATCGATTGAAACCTCAATTTCTGATTTTAAGTCTTATAAATAACAAGTAGTATACATGTATATTAAATTAGCTACAATTTAATTATAAAATTATACTTTTACTTAATTATATAACATATAAAAATATTAAAAAAAATTAAAGAAGTATACAATACATATTAAAATTTATTATTATTTTTAAAATTAACATCAGTCTTAACATTCTAATTTTGTTGTTACGAAGGCAAAATTTAATGACATTTAATGACCTCTAACCCCGTTCACTAATTATTAAGTCATGAAATTTCAAAGAGACGAACTATTATTAGTTGAGCTATGACATCTAGGTATCTTTATAACAATGAATGATGACCGCATAACATTTAAGAGCGAATGACCTGATTTTATTAAAACTTTCACCCTCAGTAAAGCTCTGCACACATATAAGTTAAATACCTATTATGATTACAAGATACTCCAATCATTAGATACATTTTACACAGAGAACACATTACTCTGTATCAGATGAAGCAATATGACAAACCTTGGCAATAATCTTTTCAAGAGGATAGTTCAATATTGTACTCATTTAAAGATGCATAGATATTTAAAGGTTACACATTTACTTTTTAATGACTGTATACTTTTCTACATTCATGATTATGCTAACAACTGTACTTACTTTTGGACAATAAATATTAAAACCCATTTTGTCGATCCATTTTATAAATTTGTATATGGAAATTGTCATTTTCAAACGCGTCAGGAGTCTCCAATCTTCGTATTTTAACTGTTTAGTGAAAATTGGCACATGCTAAATAGAAAAACCCTCAAGGTTCGATAATACTGCCTCTATCATGGCCAAACTTATTTATTATTACAGGTAATACAACATTCTAATATCGTATTTAAAAATACACTGTTCAGCTCAAAGAATTTCTGCATATCATTAATTGATTTAGTAAATGCTTGCCACCCTATTTACAAGTTTACATTTATCGTGATCGCTTTGAAATAAGTCTGGTCGCAAAGTTCAAGTCGCCAGGTCACAGTGACCATCACGACCTTACAAATGGTCAATGAGCAACATTCACCGAACTTATGATCATAATGTTAAGTGTATTTTAAATTGCACTTTGATGCCTTTACAAAAGTATCTGTAGCCTGTATGTAAGAAAGAATACTTATTCCGTTTACCAGATGTGCTTTTTACTGCTTTTAACCAGAAACCTATATTTAACGTTACAATTGTACGGTCAAGCAACTCCTGCACAATATTTTTAACCATTTTGCTGCATTCTGCGCAATTAAATCCGATGACGAGAAATTACCTGACTATCTGTCACGCAGTCGTGCATGTGACAGAACATTAAGTATAGAGGCATGGGCCAAGATCACGCTATGACCAGAATCAGCATGGCCTTTCTATCGGCAACCAATCCTTTAGTTGTAATCGATCGTCATTATAAAATTAGATGAACCAAGACGTTCAGTAATTATATTTTTTTACAAATCATTTTGATCGTTACTTTCGTTGACACTAAATTAGGCTCCTAATATAACAAAGAATGACGATAGTGGACAGGTAACTACTGCTCTTCAAGCCTGTAGATTATTGTCGGATTCGAAAATTCGAAGTTTCTTTTTGTCCCGTGTCCCCAATCACAAGCGTGATGAATCGTAGAAACAGAGCGAGTGCCGGCGCGTGCGCTGGGTTCGACGACCCCACGAGGAACGATCCCCCGACCAGAAAGTTGGGAGGACCTGACACTTGCATTATACTTTTTTAGTAAGTGTTATACTTTTTGTGTTATTTTTTAAGGTTAAGGCAGTTTGTTTTCCCGGAACGTAAAGTGGAGCCTATCTTTTTGTGACAAATTGACACATATAAATTTAAAAAAGTAACCCACGCTATTACCATACCAATTGATTGGTCTTTCTAATGCAGTAAGGTTTCTCGCTCGAACGAATACTTGTAGTTATCATTTCAAATTGTACCAACAGCTTATAGAAATTCATTATCTTGACCATCCCCTATTATATATTTAATATATATTTTCATTTCATAATCTAGAATCTCCCTTGATTTTTAACCACGAACTACACTACATAAATCTGACCTTTATGATCCTGCCGCATAAGTAAATATAGTTGACAATAAATGACTTTATATATTCAAATGCCCTCCAGCTGTAACTAGTGAAATCGTTATCAAACAGCTTGATCAATCAAATTATGGTCTATCTATAGTGTCATTGAAGCAGCCCAAATAGCCCAATCAACAAACGTTAATGTCAATTCAATTGGCGCACTTGCTTTATTGCTATTGTTTTCAATTTGTACAAGATACAACTCACGCGCAGCTGTCAGACTGCGCCAGTGTTTCTGCGACAGGCTATCTACAATAAGTAGGTATATTTGTTGACGATAAAATTGACGCCTCCTTCATAATGTTTATGAAAAGTATCGCTGGAAATACTTACGCCAACTACACTGGTCTTTTGTATTTGACTATGTATGTAACGAGGAATTTTCACGCTCGTATTCATGAACCAATTTTAAGCTTATGAATGGTTTAGAAGCATCCTGTCCGCATGTACCTTTATGCAAGCAGCTGTCTTTTTTATACTTGAAACAACGCGGTCAGACAGATACGAACTTGATGAATACCTGGTCGTTGATTCGGGGAGACTTTACGACCTCATTTTAAGTACTAGAGTTTTTATCAGCTGTAGGTTTGACATGCACTGCAAATGTGGTCAAAAGGTCAGGTTCAATTGAAAACGTGAAATAGTAAGAAACATCCGTCCATCTATGCAACCTTTCAAACGTTCGCATTATAATATTAAAAAATAATTTGCTACCTGTACGCATACTAAAATAAAAACATTATAAAAAAAAATTATTTCTATTGTTGAATGTTCAATTGTCACGGCCCAATTGGCGTGGTGGTTAGAGACCCTGAATGCCAAGCCGCAGGTCCTAGGTTCGAATCCCATCGAGAACCAACATTTTGTGCGCATGAACATGTCTGTTTGTTTTATTCTGTGTCTGGGTGTAAATATAGTATATCAGTTACCTAGTAGCCTTAGTACAAGCAGTACACTCTGCTTAATTTGGGAACAGGTAACCATGTGTGAAGAATGTCCTGGTATATTAATTGTTCAATTTCATCATCATCTTCACAATAACAGTTCTACCAGAAGAACTTTTCAAATTCAAAATTCAAAACCATTTATTCAGTTTAGGCCCTCGGAGGGCACTTATGAAGGTCAAATTTAAAGTTACTGGAGCTACAACCGGTTCGGAAGTCAGCCTTCAACTGAGAAGAACCGGCAAGAAACTCAGCAAGGTTACATTCTTTTTTATGTTTGTTTAATTAAATATTTTTTTATATAAATTTTATCAATTCTGACTTTTTGGCTATTTTATAATATCAATTTTATATTTAACAATTACAAAATACTTATATAATAAATAGGTAACATTCAAAAACAAAAGAAAAAAAAGAATTAACAAGACTACAAAATAGAAAACAACAATATTACTTACAAGTTAAACAAGAAAATAAGAGGTGCATTGTGTAGAGAGTAGCTAATTCCATACATTTTTATCTTCAATATAATGAATTACCTTGTAATACGCTTTTTCTTTCAAAACTTTCCTAATATAATTTTTAAATTTATGATCAGACATTTTGGTTACTGACAGCGGTATCTTATTATAAAATCTAACACAATTACCAAGAAATGACTTGTTTACTTTAGTTAGTCTAAAGTATGGATCAACTAACTTCTCCCTTTGTCTTGTATTAATATTATGGATATCCAATTTTGACTCAAACATTCCTATGTTTCTACGTGTAAACATTATATTTTCATAAATATATAATGAAGGCAATGTCATTATATTTATTTCCCTAAATAAATCTCTTAATGATTCACGGGGACCCATACTGTAAATTGCACGAATTGCTCTTTTTTGTATAATAAAAATTTATTCTATATCCGCTGCTGCTCCCCAAAATAAAATACCATAGGACAAGAGGCTATGAAAATATGCAAAATAAACTAATTTGGCCGTCTCTACATTCGTCAATTGTTTAATTTTCCTAACAGCAAATGCAGCCGAACTTAATTTAGCAGCTAGAGTATCAACATGAGGTCCCCACTGCAATTATTGTCTAATGTAAGACCCAAAAATACTGTTTTATTGACAAGATCAATATGGGTCCCATCTACTCGAAAGTAAATATCCACAAATAAGAATTATCAAAATATTTCCATGTGAAAAAAAAAAAGAAGGAAGTGCCAAGGAAAATACGATGATTCCTCATAGTCTACATTACCTAAGAATATTGCCAATGCACAGTCCCACTGTGGGAGTGTATGTGCTCATTCATGAATCACAACAGGTCAAAAAACGTGACAGTGTGTCACGCTTGTAACGTTTTATTTAAAGCATATCATCATCACAACTCAAAGATTGCGGGAATATAAAATGTAATTTTAATAAAATAAAAATAAATGGCGCTGTATTTTTTTTATTTATAAAGCTAGTTGTACACTTCAATTGTTTCTTTCACAATCTATATATATAAAAATGTTATGTTGGTTTGTGTACGCATCAAAAACTCAAAAAGTTCTGCACCGATCGAGCTGAAATTTTAACATGATATATATAATCCGCATCAAGGATTGTTTTATCTATTTTTTGCATCAGTCACAAATCCGCGACTGTCTTTGTTTTGTTTCTCATTTCTCAACCATTCAATCACATGTGCCACAGCGAAGCGTGGCAGGGTACAACTAGTACTACATAATAATCTAAAATCTTTTGTAATTCAGAAAATTCTCTTATCACTTCCGAAATGGTAGCTGGAGATATATATACATATATAATATGTTTAAAATTAGATTTTTTATAAGAAGGTTTTGATATGTATGCTGTATGAAAAAGTGACGATGGATTTCACTTTAAAAAATCATGACTGGCATTAGCCAGTATATTAGTTCTCTATATAATCTGGATAAAAAAATAGGATTTTAAATCACTTGCTGAATTAAACGAGGTATCTATAGAACATACTAGTTATCCCGAATCGGTCAACACCTAGACAAAAAATAATTTTGAGATGTATTGGCGAGTTGTGCATATCCATCATCTCATTCTCTCCTATTTGACTCATTCCAGTGAAGCATCCATATCGTCTGTGGTCGTCCTCTTCCAACATGACCTACCACTTTCATAATGATCATATTATTATTCCATGATCCCATATCCACCGCAGCATTATCATCCATGTCCAACAAGACCGGTTTTTTACGGTCTTAATGATTTTACCTTTTGGCCGTAGGTTGTCGCCATTTCATTCAACTGCTTTCTTGGTCAATCCTGACAAATTTCTCTAACGAATAATAATTTATGAAGTAGTCTTACCTACAAATACGTGATAATGATCATTACACCGGTTTATTGATTAACTAACCTGATACATAAATATAATATTATCATATAATGTACCTTCAATCTCATTTTATAACAGACAATATACTGTTTGTTTTAAAACCTGTAATTCGAAACCAAGTCATTTATTTATTCATTCATATCTCGATGTAGGTAAATCCAACTCACTTATTGGAAACGAATCATCTGAAAGTTTTATAAAAGCATTACCTACCTGTTTTAACAACGTCTCGAACCGTAATGTAGCGGTATTTTTAATAAAAAAAATGTTTCGATCAATCCAAGCTCGTTAACGCTTGCAGTGCGAACCGCATCCTTACATTTCGTTTCGGGGCAACAAAATAACCTAATCATAACATCTTGGCGCGCTTATCGTAAAACGACGATCAGTATGGACGTGCGTTCTCTACACTACACGAGACAGTCCTCAGTCGGCTCGCGGTTGCCATTACACACAACACTGGCCGAAACTTGTGCCGAAACCGATAAAAACTTTGCGATAAAAGAAACAAAAAAAACCGGCTCCAAATAATTTATGGTTCCAAATTCAATTTGGCGATCATGCTCCATTATTTTAAGATTGGTTTTCTTCAAGGCTTTGTTAAGTGTAATAAAATGTGATACCTAATTAAATTTATACACGGACTGTGATTTTATGCGATAGTTTGATAATTGTGTTGGTAAACATGATCGAATTGTTTAAAGTGAGTGAAAATATCAGGGTAAACGGGACGATGAGAGATATCGGGGAGGATTCATTTGTGTGCAGAGTTCAATATCTAAATGATCTGGACCCATTCATGGACTACAATGTGAGGGAGCCTCCCAGGCCGTTGTACCACTCTTTCAATACCACAATACCCCTATCGTATCAGATAGCAGCGGTGCATCGCTTGCTACAGGCCCCACACAGGGTAAGTGACACTAGAATAATTAAACAATTAATTAAACGTAAGGTAACAATATATTTACAGTAAATATTGTTAGCTAAATATAAATTCTTTAAAAACGTATCTAGTTTTACGATAATTGATATCTAGTTATGAATCAATGATAAATTAAAGATCAGAATACATTATTGTTTCGTTATGTTTCTTTAGTCACGTAGAGATATGCGGCTTCAGATACATTGAAGTTTATTCATTTACTTAAAACAATGATTATCTTACATATATAGAAATATAAGTTATTTACCCGCATCATTTTGAAACTACATTGTGTACGAAAAACACAGAAAAAATGAATGTTTTCGCCGTTATCTCGATATTTTCCAACAAATGTTGTGACGCTCATTGAAATCGACAAGTAATTTGTAAGCGAGTATGTTTTGCAAAGAAAACAGAAGACATGTAGGAAGGTAGAAATTCTATTTCAATGTATGGCAACATAAACAGGGTAACGGTATGTTTACTAGATGTTACCAAAATACCCGGGTACTGTTCTTTAATGATGTGATTGAGAAAAAAACACCTTTACCGCCATTTTATTCATAAATTACACAATCGTTTTTGCAGAATTCGGAAGCGGCAATGCTAAATTTAGTATAATATAAATGTAATAGCAGTAAACTCAATTACAAATAGCATGTGTTGCTCATCTCAGTATTCTGCTAAAATTATCTGCTCTAAATATTTTCCGCTGCAACCTAGCCTCAGGTGAGATGACATAATGTTGCCATTTAAAATAATAGATATGTGCATACTTTAATTGTCTGATATGTCAAATCGGGTACTATTTTGAAAAACATTTTTATATGTATAGAATTGTATCAAAAATCGAGTTGTGACTTCACAACCGTAGAGCATCAAATGATATTTTTGTGGTTAGATGGCAATTAAAAATCTTAAAAAACATGCACGGCGAATTGAGAACCTCCTCCATTTTTTAAGTCGATTAAAAGCAGAACACATGTGATATTTCCGTGTATTTTTAGATGTTTTTCATACTGGTTGGTTTTTGATCATCAATCTTATAATACAGGTAACTACCACATTGCGATGTGTAACCTATAGGATATTATCGATTCTTTTTATAAAATCAAAAACGATGTTTTATTTGACATTTACGGAGTTGTCTATTAATTTATTATTGATCCGTAAAAAAAGTGGACAAGAAAAGGACGGTCGTATAAAAATGGGATGTGATTATTTCCTAGTCTTAAATATATGAGCAAAAATACCCGTATAGACATCAAACCGCTATCATTCAGCATCTCCCAAGATGAAATCCTCTCAATATGCAAAACTTATAGTCATGCAAAAGGAACTTTAGGCAACAACTTAAATGATTCCTATTTCCGTTGTTAAGAATGACTGTCTAAATTCCCGGCAAAATAATTCAAATTACATACCGGGACAAATACAATGCGTGTGTCTTAACTGATTGTAATAAGGACTATATTTGTCTGTCGAAATGTCAGTAATTGAGAAGTAAAGGCGCGGTGAGTAAGCTAAACAGCATGACAATAGCAACTGGTTTCGTTCTCGAGGGCATACAGAGCTGGTACTTTGGCAATATAGACACCATTATGACGGCATAACTGTTTGTCTCTCTTTTGATCTTTGTTATAGACAGGTATTTAACTTTTCTTGACCCTCTGAACTCTGGTTTAACCGTACGTTAACCATCGACTTTATTTTAACTCGAGTCTTTTTAATAACTGCATAGTTCCTGTTTAAACCGGTTCGATCTTCCTTTTGGTCAAACTCCACTTTTCGTGTAATTTTCCATGTATATAACCAACCACAATTTATCTCTTTCAGAGAATTTTGTATTAAACACAGCCATGAAGTTCATGGCTTGCTACAATGAAGGTCCTACTCGATCTGCTCTAGTTTAAATATACTTCAGAACACATTATTCATGATAATGTAATCTAAAATAGTCTTACGTAGGTGGTGCACGTGTTTTCCTATTACATACGGTTACTTAGCTAATTTTCCACGAATTTCATCCATTAACTATAATAAATGCTAAAATTTGTATGTATGAATGTTTGTTACTCTTTCACGCAAGAAGTACCAAATGGATTTGGATAAAACTTTGCACATATATAGAAAAAAGCCCTGGTATAACACATAGGATAGTATTTGTGCCGGGAAAATGTTACGTCCCTCAGTAACGCGGGTGAAACCGCCGGGGACAGCTTGTTAGAATATAATGGTGCCTTCCATCTTACATTTCATGAATCATAGCCGTTGTGTATTGAGGAAAAATTATCAAATAAAAATTTTGTCGTTCAGCCGATAAATGTCAAGTCAAAAATTTGGACCATTTTTACCACGCTGGAAAATATTATACAAATCGGAAAAGAACTAAGTCGGTTCATAATTATTTCCTCTTAAAACTTACATTTAATGCCATCCATTTATTAAATGGCAATTTTTTTTATCACATTTGTTTACGATTATCCCTGCTCAATTTATTTGAATGACATCAGCCAATCCATAAGATGTATTCTCTTTGCGCGGTGACATCACATGCACTTAGCAAGTCATTATTAAGTTGCCTGACAATGAATACGGAATACAACAGTTATTATTAAATGTACAAATATTCAATATTGTTGTGATTTGTGACGGCATGGTCCTAATATACTTATCGACTGAAAATGCGCATTATTGCTGTAAATATTCGTATAAAATTGTTTAACTTGCGTCTAGGCGTTCAAGAATTACTGTGTTTATTTTTAAAGTACTCATTTTATAAATATTTATAGGTATAACTGTTCACTCCGCAGGCAATACTTGCATTATTTAAAAGTGTTACTCATTCCTAGCTAGGGGTGGATGAAATTCAAAAGTGTAAATAATTGATGACCGTTTCGTAGTTTAAAATTGCTATTGGATAATCAACCTTCTTGCTCTACAATAAGGTATATCTACATAATCATACAATAATCGATTAGATCAATAGAAGTACCGTATTGTAAAGGTCATAAGGTCGATTTTTGTTTGATATTCTGAAGCGGCAAAAAGGCCTTTCATAGCGTGCCGGTAGTTGCTATAAATAATGACTGACGCCTTATTGAATACGTAATAGAATACCCAACAATAAAACACATAGGATCTAAAATACATAATACATTTGACGTCTATCAACAACTTGTCTATAAAGGTAATTTATCAACAAGTGTTGAAATAAAAGCACCAGGCATCGCGATGTAAACCAGGGTAGTTTATATTACGCGTGTTATCAAAATAATCGTAGGTTTGCGTAAAACATGCATCGTTTTTATCTATTGTTACTCATACCGTGTGCCTGAGTTTATCTTTTATTTTACTTAGATACTAATTTCTTTTAAATCATTAATCACTGAGTTACTCAAATATGTTGCGGAACTGACCGCGTAGACTTATAATGATAAAATGAATTTGTAAAACGTATGTTGTAAAAAATTGTTTGCAATACCTTCGATTTGCACTAACAAACATTTTTGTTATAAATACAAATATTAAAATTTTATTTTATTTAAATTCAGAAGAGCGCGAGGATATTATTTATGCTTTTGTATCCTAAGAAGTGAGGTTAAGATTGTCTAACATTATTTGATAAACCAACTTCATAAGTAGCATCGAAAAATGCCATGACATTCATTATTAAATATATATTTTTTTAATACTAGCTGTACCCTGCGGTTTCACCCGCGTACCGGGGGGTTAAATTTTTCCGGCACCAAAAGTATCCTATATTACTTTTAATACCTCCAAGAATATGTGTACAAAGTTTCATGATGATCGTGTGAATGCGTAACAAACAAGTTTACATTCACGTATAATATTAATAGGGATAATGCCTATGATTCCCATAACTATATAAGAATTGACATTTAAATTGCAACTCAAATATTTAAGGAAATAAGGATTCGTATGATCTTAGCAAACGGGCTCGATCGTCTAAAAATAAACTTGTATCCATAATTCTAGGAAGTCACAGCCGTGAGACACGACCACCGTTTACTTTGTACACCATCACGTGAAACATGCAGGCAGACCCTTTGTTACGATCGTCACTCATGGCTAGCGTCACGCCTTTATAATAATGCTGTTAAACTATCTAGAAACACCATGAATTTCATTACGAGCCAGTTGGCTTGGTTACTCTGACTGCCAAGCCGCAAGTTGTGGGTTCGATTCCCATCCAGTGCATGAACATCTCTGTTTGTTCTGTCTGGATGTAAATATCTATATATACTACATATAGTATATGTAGTATATCAGTTACCTGGTAGCCATAGTACACTCTGCTTAATAAGGGAATAGGTAAACATGTGTAAAATATGTGCTCTTAGTCTCTATTAATTTGTGATCAGCCCAACATTAACCTAGAATTGGACAGTTTCAATATATTTTTTTATACTCTGCTCTACGCATGGCGCTTTAACAAAGTAAATCCTTGTGTAATATTACGTCATAATCTAATAGGTCTATATTGGCCACGAATGTCATAGAAAACTTAAATCTGTTACTTTAAGATCATTGTCTTATGCGTCAGCACACAATTAACCGTTGAATAAATAAATGAACCCTATTTCAAAAGAGGTACGATACATTTTTCTATGATATGCAAAGCTGTCACGGGTTGTGACGGCTATAACATTTGAAATGCGAAAGTGGTTTTATTTGGTTTAGGGCGGTAAGTGCTAGTTTTATCCTGAATAAGCAGGTGCAGAACAAGTAATTAAAAAAACTGTTTGTTTTTAAAATACAAAATCCCGCCACGATTATATTTCCCTCAAACCATGCATAGTTTATTTTTGATTACTCTATGGTGCAAGTGCACGTAGCCAATAGAACGTAAACCTGCATTAATCGAATCGACGACATACCTGTATGTTATAGTATACACCACAACCTTACCATTGACCTGCCATTGTCCTGTAGCTGCGATACCATAATAAATGACAAAATATGTAACTGTATCTCTATGGAGCAATATGTCTATTAGCATTTTTCAACGGTTTCTCAAGGGTTAAAAGACACGAGACTATTTTCATATCCCGCTCCAATTTCCAGAATTTCCCGTATTGGCATAAAGCCAAGTCTTCACGTGAGAAATGCACTTGCTTATAGACCACGTTGTAGTGTGTCACCTGCAATATCTTTATCATCTAACAGGAATGCCAAATTGAATGAAATTTATTGCGAAAATTTTAGAAATTATAAACATTGTATCCAATAGTTATACAATTAGACATCTATTTGATTTGAAAACCACAAAATATATGCCAAATTTTAAATATAAAAGACTAAACAATAAATATACTTAATTTGGTATAAAAATCAGAAGTACATGAATTATCAATGTATGTACCTGTTTTATACTGCATTAAATTTATCTTAATACGTACCTAACGTTTTATTGATTTTATATGACTGATTTGATCTTTGTCTCCTTTGTTGTTGTATTATCGTACATTTATTTATCAATAGCTAATTAACCTCCATATTCCCTATTTTTGTACCTAAAAATAAATTTCACCAAATGCTATATTTTTCCATGGCTAACGTTTTGCATTGTTTTTTAAGTACTGAAGTAGGAAGTTACTTCTTCAGTTTTGACTATTGAACAAATAAATTTGTTTTGGAATCAGTGTAGTCATAAAGAAATATACCGGTATATTTTACTTTCGCGAAAACTAAAATATTACAAAGAATGATTCTCATACTTTTAATTTTAAATACCTCACGCCATCTATCGAACGCTAGCGGTAACAATTATACACCATACCGCCAACCTATGGATATAGTTCATAGAAATATTAATAGATGGCGCATCAAGCACGTAATATATTTAAATTTTATTTTAAAATAAAATAAATAAAACTATTATGTTATTAAAATAACTCATGTTAAATAGTAAGTACCATTCCATTATAAAAATCAACAATGTCGGAAATACATAATACCACTGATCTATAGATAAACTTGAATCTAGATGATATGCATTCCGTTAAAAATGAATTATCTTTTAACAATTATACAGCCGTCTCCAAAATACGTCTACACTGAATCATTAAAATGACTAAGTACTCTTATCTGTTTTACATATTTAGTTATGTCCTGTTTAACAAAATAATCCTTTCCACATTCCTACATCGCGAACCAATTTGTTTTATTTGATCATACAGCTACTTTTCCTCTGATTACAATCGGATTCAAGTAAGCTGGTACATTTTTGTAATAGATATACTTTTCACAATAGTTTTTTTTTGAGAGTTTTTTAATGGATTTAAAGTACCTAAAGATCATACGATCTGTCTTGCCCCCTTATTCAGCTACTAAAAATTTCGTCAGCGAACCGCCCCGCACGGAGGCCTCGGAGAGCTTACCTCTCACGTGGTTGCGTAGTTATCGAAAGGGACAGAGCAAAGAGGCCGCGACGAAACATCCTCGAGGTAGTGTAATTTTCCTAACAGAATCGAGCGGCAGATCAATAATAGGTGCACACTAGAAAGTTTTATCGGAAACGTTTACCGTAATGTCTTTATAGTCCTTGGTGAGAAATTAAATATTTATGTGACCTACTTGTTGATATGTATGCTATTTATTTTTAATAATGGTACCTAAGTGATTAGGTTTTTTATACTTTGGGCCAAATCTTCCTCAATGAAACCTTTGGCAAATCATAGGTGCCTTCACGTAATTTTGTGAAACCTTTGACAAACCAAAAATGTTGTCGTAACATAAACTTCTTTCGTCGTTTAATGTATTTTTTTTATTCCACAAACCAATGGAGTAGTGGAGCTCTTAGTGCAGAGTTCGTCCGGGGAAGTAGTACCACCTTACCCATTTCTGCCGTGAAGCAGTAGTACACTTGTATTACTGTGTTTCGATTAGAAAGGTAAGGGGGCCGGTGAAATTACAGGCACATGAGACTTAACAACTTCACGTCTCAGGGTCGACAACGCATTGGCGATGCCCCTAGTGTTGCAAATGTCCATAGGCGGCGGTGACCACTTACCATCAGGTGGACCGTCTGCTTGCTTGTCAGCCCAAGTGGTAAAAAAAAAGATGGTCCAACTCATGAAAGTGGTTAACGTTACCTATGGATATTTACAATGCCAGGGGCATCGCCAATGCGTTGTTGAACTTGAGATATAAAGTAGTTAAGTCTCATCTCTCTGCCCTATAATTTCATCCTTACTTTTCGAACCGACACCACAGATTTGATAGTAGTACTGACGTACTGAAATAGTTTGAACAGTGCATATCTCCACAGCGGAAGTATGGTGGTAATTCTTCTCCGAAAGAACTTAAAAGCTCTAAATCATCAAACTCTTATACAATATAAAGTTGCAACAGTTTTGACAGAGATAAATATGTACCCGAATACCCTAAAAAAATCAAAACACTTTAAAAAATTAAATTATGTTTTTCAAGTCTAATACATAAGTACTCAATCTCACCTAAACTTAAATTGCCTCGAGAGGTAACCTCGCAAGTATTTGAATCGAATTTTTATATTTGTTGCAGTTGGACGATGCGACTCTTCAGGTGTTCAAAGATGGAGACTACGGGCCTTATCTTGACCTGGACTCCACCCTGGGCGAACAAGATGAAGAACTCGAAGGCTTACAAGACAGGTTAGCAAAGAAAATATACTACTTAAGTTTGACAGGTTGGCTTGTTGGATCATGTCCGAGGTCGTAAGTTTGATCACACCCAGGACAAACATATGTATGTGTGCATGAACATGTCTGTTTGTTCTGTGTTTGGGTGTTAATATTTATATTATAGGTATTAAGAAAAAGAAAATATATATGTAGTATTTATTTATATCAGTTATCTGGTAGATAGTGCAAGCTCCGCTTAGTTTAGAATCAGATGTCCGTGTTAAGGAATGTCTCATGATATTTATTTATCTCCCTAATTTTTAAATTGCTCCGACACACACGTTACGTTATACCCTTAAATAAAAATCTCAGGACATTCTTCACACTCGGTTACCTGATCCCAAATTAAGCAGGGTGTACTACATATATATCTTTTTTTATCACATGCCCACAAATGTTTGTCCTGGGTGGAATCGAACACACGACCTGCGGCTTGGCAATTAGGTACTCTAACCATCGAGCCAACGTTGATGGACTTCCGTGAGACATTACTCTCAAGTCAAAATATGAAGGAAGTTCCTTTCACCATCTTATAATCAGATAATAATCCCCCTGCGTATTTTGTTGTCAGTAATATTAAAATGGTCAAAATGGATATGCGTATGTCGCTAAATAACTAATACACGTGTATTACGAGCTCGAGTTGGTTCAAGTCCCCTCATGACCCTCATTCGTAACTCGAAGCGGAAGTTTTTGAAGTCTCAGCATCCCTAGTGAGTAGGTATGAATATTTTGTTTACCATCTATGAAGACAAAATTAAACATGAAAACTATTTATTGGCACCTTTCGTTTAGGCCTCGCCCCATTATTTTTACCTTTTTGGTACTTTTGCCTTTTTGGGAGTGAACAATTGCTTTTTTACGGTAATAGATTGTTTATAAGTCGTAACAAATTTTATAAACCTCTTTCGTAAAATAAACCGAAACAAAATACGGTGATCTTGAATTCCAAAATCACTTAGAAAAAGAATTAATGAAACCGTCTTACGGCCAAAATTAATATACGATCCCGATCTAAAATCGCAAGATTGAAGTAGAATTTTGATATTACGTGTATTAAAGTTACTGTCAAAAGGTTCATGAATCCATGGATTTTCGATCGGGATTGCATATTAATTTTCGCCGTTAATAACAACCTGAAGTCTCTAAACAAAATCCCAGTATTTTTACCACATAAGGGCATAAATAGCTAACTTAAGATAAGATTATTTGATAATCTGAAGATAGAATTAAATGAAAAATGTAGACCATTCGTATAGATGTTGAACTATATCGTTGTAATCGAATATTATGATGGACGTGCTCTGTAATTTGCAAGGGTTCCCTCCAAGTCACAAAACAAACAACGGATGGGGGATTATATTGAGCATGATAGAATTTGATTCTAGTCTAGGTTAAAACCTAAACAACCAGGAACCAATAATACTTAATATTAGAAACTATCTATAATTAAAAATATCGACATAGTGCTTATCGACCATTTAAATTTAAGAGTAATTTATTTATTACCTCATAATCGCGATAATTTTATTCCAATGGCTTTATTCTTGTCAGGAAAGTGACAGATGATAAATCTCAAAAAGGTCGTCGCACTGATTTTCCATTCGGCTGAAAATAGATCAGGAGCCGGATTCGACACATGTATTTATTTGGGTTAACGTTACACCAGTAACCCAGTAACGGTTTCGCGGTTTTTCATTTATCGCGCAATTTTAATCACATCAAGCTCGTTTTTTTTTATAATTGTCTCTGGTTATCTAAAAAGAAGCGGTCTTATCTTCACAGACTAATAATGTCACGTAATATTTAATAAATAGGCAAGCTGTGAAATTTTATCATATAGAAAGTCTAGAAATACCCGCGAGCGAAACCGTGAGTGTTTCGTGTAAAATAAACTTTTTTGGCGGCAGTTTCCATTGCGATGAAGTAGAATGCTTGGTAAAAACTAGTACTCCGTTTAAACAATGAACTTACACTGTGAAAATTATTATACATCATGTTTGTTTCATAGCAAAGGTCTACACGTAATAATATAGATAGGTACTATCACAATTTTATTTGATTCGAGCATTTTTGCCCAACTTAGCGTAATAGTTTTCTATTTCTCTCAAATATAATTACAATAACACTCCATGCATTAAAACAGGAAATTGGAGTAATTGGAAACCTTTTAAAACCTTTACATAGGAATCCAAACTAAATTTTTCAGTCGATAAATTATCAATAGCATTTCATTATGACTATTGTATATGATTTAGGCTTAGTCTAACATTTCAACGTCGTGGATCCAACACTATGAAAAGTATGTATAATTTTATATTGTTTGTTTATAGGTTTTGTTGTAAATTGGTCCGATGGTGAAAGTAATTTTATGATAATTATTTATCCCAGTGGCATGAATTAGGTACAGCTGGCGGTCGTTCGGGTATCGGTCAGTAGGTCCAGCACTATTTGGCACGTCTCCTCCAGTACCAAGCAGGCCTCGGAGGCAAGCGCGGGCTTTTCATCATTTACCTTTTAATTTCATTATTAATTGCTAATAAATATTGACATACCTAAATTAAATTAAGTGATATATTCAATATTTTATCGGAAAATTGTTGTGAAACTTTCAGTGTTTAATTTTACGTTTGATGTTTCACTGCCTAGCCTAGGCATACGTATCGTTAACCTGACCCTGTGTGCAACGTAATGGAACATCCTCTATTCAATTAGAGGCTCGAGGGGAAAATGAACCGAGCGATCATGGGGATCAAAAATTTCACACGCAGATTCTCGCTCGATGCATCCATACACCCATCTTGTTGCTACTTTTATTCGACTAAAATCGGAGTGTTTTGCCATAAATGCATCGATTCTATTGAAGTGCCGGTAAAATTTAGAGTGACTCTGATTTCGGAAGATGATATGTCTGAAGAAGAGGAAGATGATGAGTTCTTGGATGAGGTTGACGAGGAGTTAATTGACATGTGAGTTAGGTTTACTAAATGTAAATACTAATGTTGATAGTGACAGAATAGTTTTTAATTAATTGTAAATATTTTTCGGGCTTCTTAGTTGTTGGTAGAGTATTTTTCAAATTGGATGAGTTGGGTGACTCTTTGTGTTTTATAAGATTTCTCAATGGTTTATGTTTATTTCGACATAATAACGGGATACCGTAATAGAGCGAGGTCTCATGAAACATTTAGTGTACTATCACATAGTAATTAAGTGCTATTTCACAAGATATTGGTAAAAAAAACCTTGCAACTGTCACAAGTCATCCTATGTGAAAAAGATTTTCATACATTTATTTTTTTCATCAAGAGAAGTGTTATATATTTTAAATTAATATATTGGTTGATAATTGAACAGTTTAAACACGATATAAACAGAAGAAATTCCATTTTTTTTTTTGCGCTTTGGATAAACTATTCCTCCCATACATCCATACACAATGAGGTAACAATTTTATGGTTTGTGTAAAACCCAAAACCTGAATATACGATTGATATTAATGTGTGTTAGTTGCAATTAGATACGCGATTCTTATCATGTCGCACAATAGGTACAAACGTTAGAGAATAACATATAATTTTTTTAAATAAATAACAGTTTTTTTTTTCTGCTTACAGCCGAAAAAATGCTATTGTTTTACGCACCCAGTTATCGGTTCGAGTACACGCCATTATTGGTAAGTAATTAAATTATTATATTTTATATATCTTATATATAATTTAACATTTGCATTAACCTATTCAACGACCTTACCATGAATGTAGTGTTTAGTGTTTATAAAGGGATGTAGATATCTAACATGAAATTTGTAAACAAACACGATTTAAAAAATCTTGCTTTAGGTGACAACAACAGTCTGGCTTTAAATTGTGGAAAGAGAGTGACTTTTCAAATTAATGGCACTGTTTATGGATCTTGCAAATTTTTATTAATACGTAGAATAAAATAGAAATATATTACTACCAGGCCAGTTGGCGCAGTGGTTAGTCCTAAATAAAACGCAGCTGGGATCTGGCTCTCAAAAAAAGTTATGATCACAGCCACCCGAAAGTCGCCAAATGCGAGTCGGAGTATAAACTCGCTCATGATAAATACAGTGTAATTCTGTAAAAGATACAGTTCCAAATATGACGACCTAACCAAGAGTTTGTACAGTCTATCTTTCTCGTGCCATTAAAGCACGCAACTAAGAAAACGATATCTCTGCGGTAACTACGCTGATCGGGAGGGTTATTTTTTTTAAGTGTAGGTTACAAATATTGGCCGCATTCTTCAATGAGATGAGCTACGGACTCTGATTGGTGGAATTGTTTTCATATTCTCTTTTGTTTGGCCATCCAGAATCGGTATTCATTCCTAACAGTTGATTCACTATCGATCATATTTTTTATTTATTGAAAGTAACAAACAGTTATACACAATAATAAATCAGCCTTATTTGAAACTTAAAACAAACCTATAGTATCCTATGTTTTCATTAATTTAAAATTATTCTTATGAGCACACATATTTTAGTTCTTGCATGTGCAGAAGCTAACAAGTACATATACAGTGTAAACTCTTTATAACGTTATCCTTTATAACGATAAACTCCCTATAACGTTGAAGTGAGCCCAAGTTGGTTGGTTTGTTCACTTTGTTTTGTTTTTTTTTGTTCACACACATATAACGATAACTCTCTATAACGACAAAAAATGCTCAGTCCCTTGAGTTTCGTTATAAAGAGTTTACACTGTATATAAAAATAAACAAAAAATCTAATTATACACTAAAACTTATACATACGTACAAAAATAAATATCTTTTTGTTTATAATTTTTTTTCCCCATAGACCGCCTATTAGGGTTGTTGCATGCCCATTTTGCCCACAATGGAGGTTTATAACACTAAAGCAGCTAGGATATACTTAATCTTCAATGACCGGTTGATGATAATCATAAAAATAATATCCACAGAGAGGCTGCTCCACTCTCAAGGCCGAGAGCTGCGCAGGGCCCTGTTCACTCTCAAGCAGATCCTTCAATCGGATAAGGACCTGGTACATGAGTTTGTGGCCAATAAGGGTCTGGATTGCCTCATGCAAGTCAGCAGTACGGCTGATCACAACTATCTCGACTACATACTAAGGGCACTTGGGCAGGTCAGTACTATATATAGTTCATTTTTTTGTGATTATATATAATGTCCGCCGCGGTGTCGTTTCCGAGGGATGCAACATTTTCCCGGCACAAAAATTATCCTATGTTACTTCTAATACCTACAAGAATGTGTGTACAAAGTCTCATGTTGAGCGTAGTAGCGAAAGTAGTTTTCGCGTGAAAAGGTAACAAACAAACCTACATTTACATTTATAATATTAATAAGATTTATAAAATATGATTCACCCGCGTTCCCGAGGCATGTAACATTATTTTGTTCTTTCTATCATCAATAGTTTTTGCAGCTCACGCGATTTAAGGATTTTTTTAGATAATTTTTACACCTTAGGTTACATTATTGAAGTTTTAAGGATCCCAATTTTTTTTGGAAATATAATATAGCCTATGTTACCCGGGGATAGTTTAGCTTCCCAAGGGTGAAAGAATTTTTCTAATCGGTCAAGTAGTTTCGGACCCTATTCAATGCAAACAAAAAGCAATCAAATCTTTCCTCTTTATAATATTACTGTAGATGACAAAATTTTAGATAATTTACATGCATAATTCGCAAATAAATAAAACCTACCCAAAGTAAAATAAATTCACGCAATCTTACACGTAAGATGGACATTAACACATCACATATAATTCGCATCGACATTGCCTAAAGTACATTATTTTGTAATTCCTACAGATACTTCTCTACGTGGATGGCATGCATGGTGTGATGGCACATAAACATTGCATCCAATGGCTTTACTCTTTGATCTCCAGCAAGTTTAGACACGTCGTCAAAACTGCACTCAAACTTCTCCTGGTCTTCGTCGAATACACGGAAGACAACTGCCTTCTCCTTATCGATGCTCTCTGCTTCGTTGACGGTTCTAACGGTAGACAGCCCTGGTACAATGTCATGAAGATTCTCCAAGATTTTGACGCTTCGGATACGGAGGTGCTCATATATGTAACGACATTAATAAATAGGTGCTTAAACAACGTGCCGGACAGAGACACTTATTACGATCAAGTGGATGCCTTACAAGAACAGGGAATGGATGACATTATTCAGCTGTATATGACCAAACAAGGCACAGACTTGGATCTTCTGAGGCAACTTCAAATATTTGAAGCAGTATTATTGTATGAGGACGGTGATGAGACTGGTACAGCACTGAAGTAAGTATCTACTGCCAGGCGAAATGATATGGCTATATATCAGTATTTTATAACGAAACTAACACTTGTTTGAAATTCAGACAGTTGGACGAATCAGTAATAAGTTCAGTTCGCCGAAGAAGCATCAATTTGAATACAACTGAAAGAAGGAAATCCAAAAAACAGCAAACGAAGGACAAAGGTAAAATAAATCATTGATACAGTGTACTCGTATATTTTTTGCTTTCTGAAAACCTATGCATTGTTTCTGTAACTGATACATTTTTGAAATCGTTCCTCTAATCTAATATGTTTGACGAATGCCGTTTACCATTAATGAGTTCCATGTATTTCGCTTTAACATTTTAGCATATTTACTAACAACTACAGCCATCACACATGCCGAGCCTGAACCTAAGATCCCAAATAACCAACGGTCACAGTTTCTACCGGCGATCATAGATAAAGAGAATAAAGACTTGAGTGCTGCTTTGAGGAGACGAAGAGACAGGTACGCGAGACAGGCGCACCACATCATACAACAACAGGAGATGCATAATACCAACGGGATATACAATGGAATTTTCGGTAACCAGAATGGAAACCATACAGTAGGTGTAAATGGAAACACCAATTCTATAAATTTACCAAACATTCACGCCAGCAACAATGGAAACGGTATTAGTCCTAATGGAACATATGGAACCTACATAAATAATAAAGGTTTCTCAAATGGAAATGGTAATGTAAACGGAACGAATCCTTACACGAAGGTTAACGGGCACCAAGAAGAAGATGAAGCTTATATGAACAGGACTCCGAAGACCATTAGCATTACTGATGCCTTAAAAAATGGTTTGTTCTATCACTAACCCAATAATTATGTCACCGGCTTTTCATGAGCTTTGTCATAGTTTTTTTCATAACTTAATTATTGCCACTGCTATGACGTTCAACATTTTAAACTTCTAATCACAGTATGAGTTACTTCTATTCAATGTTTTCTTAAAACACACACAGTTTGATTAATACTTTAATGATTTCATATTAAACGTGATAAAATATAGAAATTGACAACAAAATCTCACCAAGACAATGTGTTACTGCTATTTTACACGGAGCACGTAGCCATATGCCTATAAACTGCATGTGCAGATAAAAAGTGATAGAATTAAGCAATTTATCTTATTTTTTTAGGAAACCATAGATACACGTCAGGACTAAAGCAAAGAATCCAGAATGGAACTTTAGGTCATAGCGTGAATGCTGTCGATACGTTAGCTGTGATGCGACAAAAACAAATAGACATCACACCTGAGCCAAAAGAAGATCGCGGGTTCCTCCTGAACAGGGAACATAGTATCAAGGACTTAGCGCAAAGATTGACGAGTCCCGTGAGCCCCACGAGTGAAGATAAACCATTGAGGGTGTCTGACATGGCAGGAATAGTGTCAAAAGCCAAAGAAGAATTAGCTAAGTCACAGTCTAAAGGTATGTTTAGCATTATCAGCTCATATTACCGGAATTATTGCGTACCACACACCGCTGCAAACCAAGCGGAGGTTAAGTATATCATCATCTTTATAATTTAATATCTATTATTTCATTACAGAAGTAATAAAAAGCCCATCCATAGAAAAGTCACCAAAGGTACATGATATCAAGGTATCAGAGAATGACTTACACTGGGAAGAGCTAAAGAAGGGTTGTCTCAACAGAGAGTTCCATCTTTGTGATTTGGACTTTTCTGATTTACGTCAAGATTCTGATGATGACATGTCCTCACCAGCAGTAAGCGCTGCTGGCGGGCCTCCTCCTCCGCCTCCAGGCATGTTTCCTCCTATTGGAATCCCCCCACCTTTACCGAGCTGTTTCCCAATGTTGGCCAAAAATAATGTGCCGGCACCACCCAAGCCATCGCTCTCTTCTGAGCTTTCAAACGATTCTGATAGCTCAACTATCAAGAAAAACAAGAAAACAGTGAAATTATTTTGGAGGGAGATCCAAGAGAATCCTGTGCCGATGCCAATTAGACCTAAAGTGGGTGGGTTCATTTGGGACGATCTCCCCGAAATAAGCTTAGATACCAAAATGCTAGAACACCTCTTCGAGTCTAGGACTAACGATTTGATAATTAAGGTCAGTTCTTATTTGATGAAACACTTTCATGACATATATTCTCTGTTAACTGTATTTTTCTAACCATATCATTGTCTTTTCATGGCCGTTTCGGAATTTACCTGAATGCATCAATCTACAGGAAGTAAGTATTACTTTATTCACATGCTCAACCTGGTCATATGGTGCGAGTAATTCGTTCAAAAATTTGAATAACATGACATTTAAATCTTTCAGAAATTGATGGAGCCAAAGAGAAACCTAATACTTGACGCCAAGCGTTCCAATGCAATAAACATCGCTATGAAAAAGCTACCCACACCACAGACTATTAAGGCAGCCATTATGAAAATGGACGCAACCGTTATTGGTAGAGAGGGCATTGAGAAACTTCTGACTATGCTGCCTACAGAAGAAGAAAAAGTAAAAATTCAAGAGGCTCAGGTAATTTCAAAACCCAATCAATTAGGCCCTACTTTCCATAAAACTTTTATGGTCACAAACGTTATCAGTTGGCTATCCTATTTATCTCGTTCTATTATTGAATTTTAACGAGACTTCCTAATCTTCATTGACTGTAAACTAGAAACGCAAGCACCTTTATCGCTTTTTTAATGCTTTCTTTCATGGTTATTTATTACAGTACGCAAACCCGGATTTACCACTTGGTAGTGCTGAACAGTTTCTTCTGACACTGGCTTCTATTAACGAATTGTCGTCGCGGCTCAAACTTTGGGTCTTCAAATTGGATTTTGATAATTTAGAGGTAAGATATGGTAAACTTAATTGAAATGTATTTAAATATAATTAAAAGGATCATATGGTGTATCGGACTTACAAGGTAGCACACAACAAAGGAGACAAGACTGCAAATACATCGGTTTAATATACAAAGTATATTTATATTCCAGAAAGAAGTAGCAGAACCATTAATGGACTTAAAGCAAGGTATAGAACTGCTGAAAGTAAACAAGACCTTTAAAGTGATTCTGTCAACATTGAGGTCCGTGGGTAGCTTCCTTAACGGAAGCCACGTGAAGGGATTCCGATTGGAGTACCTATCGAAGGTGATGGAGGTTAAAGACACCGTTCACAAGCACCCACTGCTGTATCACATTTGTGAGATGATAATTGAAAAATTCCCGGATAGCACTGACTTTTTCAGTGAAGTAAGTAAATTAAAATTAATTAAAACGTGTTCATTAGCAGCAGAAACTATCTCAACAACTAGATGAAACAGACCAAGCTTGTTTAAAAATACTCCTAAAATCCTTAGGTCGGTCCAGTGATCCGGGCTTCGAAAGTTGACTTCGACATCCTCAACGCTAACTTGATGAAGTTGGAGTCAGACTGCAAGGCCTCTTGGGACCACATGAAGAGAGTCGCCAAGCACGACAGCTCTCAGATATTCAAGACCAAAATTAATGAGTTCCTCACTGATGCTGCTGAAAGGATAATTCTACTGTCACTTATTAAGAAACGGGTCATGAGCAGGTAATGTTACGATCTGTTTTAGACATACTAATGTCATATATGTACCTACATGAATTGATTTTGGGTAAGTAATGAGGTATGTCCTATCTACCCAAGGGACCATTAAACATTTTGACTGTCATGTAATGGGCATGTCAAAATATTTCACACGATTAACTTGAATACAATACACAAATTAAATATTAAAAATTATGAACGCTCCACAGGAAAAAACGACTACATTTATTTCATGTAACTAATAAAGCTTTGCGAAATGTAATTTGCCTGGCAAGCATTTGCGATTAGTAGATTTTACTATGTCTAACATTTATTATTTCTTACAGCGAATTACTAAAACATTCCTAGACGATTTATTAGATACTAGTAAATTGGCTACTTATTTCATTCTTGTTGGAAACCAGAAGAGCAAAGGTCTTATTCCATTGTTACAGATACAACAAGTTCTTGTTATACCTAGGCGTGCCTCCTCCAGATGTCACGAAGACGAAACCCTCAGAATTCCTCAAGGTCATCGCTGAATTTGCACTTGAATACCGCACCACCAGGGAGAGGGTTCTACAGCAACTAGAGAAAAGGGCTAACCACAGGGAGAGGAACAAGACTAGGGGCAAGATGATTATTGATGTAAGTTCATTCGAAACACCGTAAAATTTTGAAGTTGCAGGATAATTCTATAGGATATGGAAGGCACAGAATGAAGTATACCGTTTGCTACATAAGCTTCGTCATTTTTGTATATGTCCAAAAAATAACTTTACAGTGTTAGTAAATATCAGATTCTTAGAGGGAGTGGCAATTTAAACTCCAATAAATCAGTAGACACTGGTATAACTAGAAACTATAACGTTTTAAAGACTGGCCAATTAGTTGTAAAAAAAAAACAATTAATTGAAATTTGGCAAGCATAATTGTCAGAAAAACTAAAATTCTCTTTTTTATCAGGTGGGTAATTACTCTAACAAAAATGATGACCACACAGCAGACAGTGCTTTGAAGGAGCTGCTCAAGACTGATCCTGAAAATGACAGTCTCACTGAAGGCAGGCGGAAGTCTCAGCCATCAGCTAATACCAGGAGGATATTGGTCAAGTATGTCATACATCCACCAATCTTAATGTTACTTCTACTCTTATAATTATTGAAAATCTGTGTTATAGTACTTATAGTACAAAATATACTAATGACATATTACTATTTATAGCGGTGACTTATCGGCTGATGATGAAATTATCGAGAGTCTGGTGAGGTCGGCCACTTCAAAGAGGAGACCAGTGCCGAGGGAACGGAGGAAGAACAGGATCTCAGACAGAAAGAGCTGTAAGATAATTTATTTAATTGCCATTTGCAATCAATATTCTTAAGAAACTGACTAGAAGGAAACGCATAAAAATGGAACTAACACGATACGAGTCTATTGGATTTACCTATATTGCGTCTGGTCCGCGCACATTACATAAATAAGAGGAAAATAGTGTTAAGCACAGCGAAGTTTTTATTTCAATATTAATTATATATTTTTCTAAAACGTGTTTCAATCAAATTAGATTGTAAAAAAATCTAACTTCGGGAACTTCGTATGAAGTGGCAATACTATATAATAAATTTTCATGAATATATAATTATACTGAATATTCCTTAGTAAATTCAAGTCGGTGTTACGAAAGCCTTATATAACAGACGGCTTTGCTGACGTAGGTACCTACGTAGTACCGACATAGGTAATAGATTGAACTAAAAATAAAATTCCTCGAAGAGGTTACTCGACTACCTGTATCGTTGAGCCCTTTATACATTTATACTAACCTGAGTTACCATCTAAAAGAAACTAAATATAATATGATACCTAATTTTTTTTGTTGCATTCAGGACCATTTTTTCAGACGTATGCCTAACTTAGATAGCTCTTACGTCTCTATAAAGTACATATATACATTTAAATATCAAATAAAATTAAAAAAAACCGTAATTTTCATATTAAGAGCGGGAGACTGATACGAACTGTCAATCGCGTATTATTTTTTTAAATCTCTGATTTATTACAAAGGGGGTTATGAGACGTAAATTATAAGTTAACTCTAGCATACTCTACATAGCTATTTTTCTTTTTTTGGATTGGACGAAGGTGTTAGCTTCTAGTGGCTCATACAGCCTTACACTTTACATAACTATTTAAGAAACAAACCTGGAATTAGTACCTTTATCAATAACGCTCTCTTTAACATCTCAAAGTGCGACTATCTATTTCAATTGCAAAGCGATTTTTTGATGCATTATTATATTTTCTTTATGATATCTTAAGTTATATTTTTTGATACATTTTCAGTAAATAGAACACTCGATGGACATCAGTCCTGGCCCGGCAGGGAGAGTACTACAGGGTAAGTACCTGCAGCAAAGTAATGAGACAGGAATCACGTATTTTATATAACCTGCCAAACGAGCATAAAGCTGGATTACCTGAAAAGGCAGGCAGAGGTCACAGTAATGAAACTCGCATTCCACAAAGATATTTTTTAAGTCGTAAAGTGAACTAATAAGCGTTGTCCCGGGGTTCTGCGCCGTCTAGCGCTCCGGTAGCTACGCCACTGTTTGTAAGTCAGAGTCCGAGGAGCCCCCTGAGCCTGGGGGCCCCGGGGCACTGCCCCGTCTATGGTTTAGTGCCCACTGTTGGACCGATTTAACATTCTAGAATACCTAATTAACAACATTAACGAAACTTTTGACTTCCCTAAAAAATTACACTAGATACGCCAATGATGGTCAAACTAATTTTATATAATTCTGTCATTACTTTACAGATCGCCAGCAGATGCCCAGAACAGATAAATAGTCATACGCACTACGATGATGAATTCGCACTTACTACGATTAGAATAAAATTCAATTTAAACAAAATATTTATTGAAAATTGTTTATAATGTAATAATAAGCCAAATTCCAAGCTTACTAGTTCTCAATGGTTCCTGTGTTTATTAGATTATTGAAATGAAAAATTTAAATTTTAATCGATATTATTGTAGCATGCTTACAAGGATTTGTTTATTCAGATAAGTTTCGATGCTTTAAAGATACAAGCAATATTTAACACTTCAATACCTAATATAGGTACACGTAGTTTAATAAAATAATAAATTATTCTTCTTTTTTAATATCTTCTCACTATCTGCACTGAACCATGTTTAGGAAAATAATTATTATAAATCACCAATTTATAATCTTTTAAAACATACTCACTTATATAATGTTGCATGCAATCCCCATTCATTGAGTGGGTAACATTTGAAATGTAAATAAGCCCGCATTATGTTATATATTTAGTAATTAATGTTAATTCTTAGCAATTATAATGTAATACCTACAACAATATGATTAATATTCGTTTACTTCGGTGGCCCTAAAGCAACTTAATATCGTAGAAGCACATATTAGTGGATTTATTCACGAATTTTCTGATCATGACATTACGTGACGTAAATAAATAAAAATAATTGGTTATTATCTACTATTATTTTAAGTAAAAATTTAAGACTTATTCTGTGACATTTATTATGTTATGTTTCCTAATCTCATTTTAAGTATTTATGTAAATAACTCTTTTGTAAATAGCTTTGATGACTTACTTTAACGTGATTTCTTTCTATTATATTCCCACGATAACCAGCCTGTAACCTACCAATCGTAAATGCTGTTATTTTAGCTGTAGATCAATAGTATGTATGTTGAATACAGGTCAAATAGTGACTCGAATCCTTTGTATTAATAATATCTGTTTTAATTAAACATTTAATTGATTACCAACTTTATGGCATTTCGTAGAAGCTTAATAGTAGGTAAATAGAATGTGATTCAATCTTTTTAATATTATATACTTTCATTACATATCAATGTTAAAACGTAGTATGTTATTATATCAACTATTCGTTTTGTTCACACTCTAGGAGATATTTTAACTCTCTCACTTTATTGACAAATGCAATCTAAGAGACAATGCGTGCCTACCATTTTTACAATAGTCAATAAAAAAACCAGTCTACAAATTTGATAAAATGCTTGAATACCTACCTCCTACTAAAAATTGTTTCAAATACTTCGTTTGTTAATACCTAAACATTTAATAAAATGTCGATGTTAAATAGATACATGAACTGTCTTGTGTTTTATTCTTCACCTGTTCATCCCCATAATATATGTATCTATGCCTACGTTTAGAATCAGTTGAATTACATAAGGTTCTATAGATAGAGTAACATAATTGCTGAGTTTATTGCCGGCTCTTAGTAAAAGCAACCTTCCTAACCGGCGTTAGGGTCTAACAATTCATAAGTGCCTGTATAAATATTTCATCTCAATTCAAAATTCAAAACCATTTATTCAGTTTAGGCCCTCAGAAGGCACTTATGAAGGTCAAATTTAAATTCATATCATAAATAAATAGCAGTTAGTCAACATGTAATGCAATAAATAATTGAATAATGGATTGGCTTGACTTCCGCCCGCGGTTCCAACCGTGGTTCCGAGGGATCAAAAATTTGAAAAAAAAACAAGTCTAAGGTACCAACAGATTTTATTTTTAGATACAAATGACGTAATAGTTTGTAACTATAGCTAAGATTCATCTAATCCGTTCAGCCGTTACGTAGTAAAGTGGTTACAAACAGATGTAGTATCGCATTTAAAATATTATTTACATTGACACTGCTAGTACCGCTAATGGTATTTTGAAACCTAATTTTAATGTTGCAATAAGTATATACAAACATCTCATAAGTATCCATTTAATGACGCCGGAATAACTGTTTACCACAGTTACGATCAACTTTGCTGTGTCTTTAGAACTTAAGTTTATAAATTACTAGTTTCCGCGCCGCGCTTCTAAGGGATGTTACAGTTTCCAGGCATAAAAAGTATCCTATATGTTATTTCAGGGTATGCTCCATCTATGTCCCATGTTTCATCCAAATCCATCGGGTAGTTTTTGCGTGAAAGAGTAACAAACATCCATACCTATACACTCACAAACTTTGGCATTTAAAATATAAGTAGGATCATACTTTTGCATACGATAATACATATTAAATCATACTAAAAGGTTCGATCATTATTGTATCCATGTAATCTATATGCCGTAGCCAGATCTTAGAAATTGATCACTTCATGATGTGGCCGACCATTTCATGAAATCATTGTTTCTAATGATGATAATATGGCCAGCTAAACTATACATAATTATACAGCATCATAAAATTCCAAATAAACAATGTACTTTATTTAACATAACCTCATCTAGGTTGTTTTACGTTGCGCTTGTTTTTTATGAGACTCTTGTAAAATTCTAGTAGTTTTGTGTGGCAGCGACATTTCACATCTATCTTCAATTGACAAATTAAAATATTATCTTTTTTATCAGAAAAAATGTTGGCCACATCATGAAGGGATCAATAATTCTAAGATCGGGCCACGACAGATACATATATAAAAAACAACAAAGTTAATTCATAGTTTTCAATTTTAAGTTGTGTCGGCTCGGTAGTCCCGGTAGTCCCCATTCAATGTCTGCCTTTTTTATGTGTGCCTCTTGATATCTGAGTTTAAAACTCTGCTACGCTAGTAATATTATTATATTCGTTGACTCAGTACAGAAAAATATAATCACTCAAATACTTAGACTTTCATTTCATTATGTACTGTGTATTTACCACTTGGCAGTTTGGCAAGAATGGCAACACTTTTTCATATACTAAATACGAAAAAAGGACGCTTGTAGTTGTGTGAGACGAGCGCTTTATTTGATCGTGATTGAAAGTTATATACGGGTAGATCATACATACTTAGTTTGATCTTACTTTTGAATTAGGAGATACAAAGGTATTTTATTTTAAAAGCAATCTGTACAGGCTTAAACCCCGACACATTTATATTGTAAGTATATTTCCTACTTTGTTGTAGCACCGCACCACGCCCTACTTTCATTTAAACGACTTTTATAACAAATGTAGGCGCGGTCCCAACTTTGGCAAGAATGCATTGTTTATTTCCTGCATTAAATTACTGTTCTTGACACGAGTTTTTTTCTTCGACAGGTTGGGTGGGTTCTTATGAGAATCGACAAATTGTAGAAAAGAATGTCGACATTTGAAACTCAAACTTACTTTACAGGGAATGGGACATACAAAGCCATAAATCCTGTAGTGTCGAGAATCGGCGATTTCACACCGTTCTATATTGCAGTAGCAATCTGCTCTGTTATTTTGGGCTTCCTACTTATTCTAAACATTGTTTGCTGTTGTTCAAGATACTCCGATTACTGGTTGGACCGCCATACAGGTTTGTCCAATTAAAATGTTATTATTTTTAATGTATGGCATTGTTGCCTGAAAAGTTTAATAAGTATTGTAGTTTTATTCAGTTTTATTTCTTTATAATTTTATTGTATTGGTATTTTAAACTAAATAACAACATTTTTCAGGTAATCGCTGGATAGTGTCAATTTGGTCTGCGACCCCACACAAGCAGCCACCACTTGACTTCACTGAGTTGGAGAGCCAAACTGTCCACTACGTCCACCCACACAGTGAAGACTACCATAACAGTCATAAGTACAGCTCTGAAATACCTCCCTCTATTTCCCAGCAACCGCTTACATCATCCCAAGAGTACTTGGAACTGCATAAGCGAGAAAGTGATATATAAAATGGCATTCCTAATGGTTTACCCGGCTGTTGCTGTCCTCTCTATGTTTGTATTGATGGTTATTATATTGATATTGCGTTTTGGAAGTCGCTGGTGTAAACTACGTCACACTACATTCTCTGATCAGGAATATTGGAATGAAGATGAAGCTTATGAACAGAAAGTATCTTATGCTTAGCGTTAAATGTATCATGTTGTATTTGTTCTTTATAGTATAGTCCTTTTAAACTTATTACTTGATAAAATGTTACAGATGTGGCTGTTTGATGTCAATTTGATTATAACCTTGAAATAATTGATATGTATAAGCTAAGATATTGAGACAAGCATTTTTATATTTACATAGATATATTATCGATAGATAGATTAGTATCAGTTAAGAACAGCTAGTTAATATTATGACTGCATCACGGAAATGCTTGATGGCATGCAGTATAGTTAAACCTTTTAGTGTAGTTTCTTTATTAATGCAGCAATTCATTTCTGTGACAAGTTCAAAACTCATGAGTAAGTAATATGTATATCAATTTGTAAGAGCAGATAATCATACTTGTGAAGCTTTTGAATTTGTTGGGGGTATGCACCCATTCCACATTATTTTAGGGTGAGCATGACCTATTGCGATATTTACTATGGACCTTACACACACATGTGCCTTTAAACTTTTACCTCAACAATTATATGCTAGATAAAATATCTACTCAGTATGATAATAGTGCTTTTAAAATTAAGACTGTCAATCAAATATTATTCCGTCCATTATGGTTTTAGTTAAGTTGTGTTTTTACTTGATTTTTCTATATTACTAATATTAGATTTGTTAGTTAACATATAACTGAGCCATTATTGAATTATGATAATGCAGCTAAATATTTTTTACTTAATCATTTTCCAGTTTGTACTTTTGTACTTTTCATCTTATTTTATTAGATTACGACAACTCATTTAATTGAAAATCAGCCTATTTATAAACATATACTTCCAAAATATATACTTAATACAAATAGTTGTATTTTTAAAGTTATTGACTCACTGTTTTTTAAGCTAGATTGTGAACATGTTTTTATCTATATATAAACCATAACAGGTACAATTTATTTATTGTAATGTAAATCATGCTTATTGTGTATGTACTTCACATCTGAACGTTCTTGTGTTGTGGTATTTTAAAAATCTAATACATTATTTATTTTACAATGAATAATAACTGTCTCTCCAAATTGTATATGTAGTCATATCTTTGTTATCCGATTCCGTCCTAGAAATAAATGAATAATACAAAATAAAGGTTTATGATATTAATAAAACACAATTTTATAAAAACACTTGTTTATTTATATTAAATTAATTAGTCCACTCAATAACCAATTATTTAATCTGCAATGCAAATCGATAATGAAAAAATAATATTTACATAAATAATATTCGTAATATTTCGTATTTGGAATAAATTATAGAATATAACGATATTAAATGATGCACCTTCGTCATGACAATTCTCTCACGCCACTTAAGTTATTTCAGTAAGTAAAAACATCACTTGTACTCTTGGTATTGCTCATCAAATGATTTCAAACCGATAGGTTGAAGCTTGTACAATTTTCATTACGATATTAATTTGAACTTCATGACTAAAATCTAACCATCTAAAATATTATCTCCTCATTAATTTACGAGAAAAATTTAGTAAACTTTGAAATTTCTTATCAACATAGTTGTGGCGTTGTATATTGCTTGACCATTTTATTATTACTGAAATTTAGTATGGGTACATTACAATAACATTACGAAACACTTTATATATTACTTAAACTAATCTTCTAACAATAAGACTTAATATTACAAGGAGCTGAAGACTTCGCCCTTTACTCATAAAATCCTATTTAACTGACTGGCACCTGGCAGGGCCTCGACCACGGATTTGAAAGCTGAATGGTTTTATTTTTAAATTGCCAAATTGTCCCAAAATATCAGAATATGTCGGTCGGAGGTTCAAAAGCTCCTAAGCATTATCGTGGCATTGTCAGACAGTGCACGTCCACGCAGGGCCGTTTATCAAGCAAAAATATGTATGTGTATTATGTACATTCTGAATTTGTAGTTATGAATTGCAATTGAATTCGTTTATGACGTGGTGGTGTGGTGGTGGCACTGCCGGAAAGAGGATCAAGTAATCTCTGTAAATCAAAAATAACACCAAGTTACGAAGATATGTTGCTACCAGAAATTGTCGCCTTATTTGGTTTTGGCATACGTACCTATCAGTTCCTCCGTAGACATAAAGATTTCTTTTAGCGATAAAGAAATCAAAATTTCTTCAACTTGTCACAGCAGTACGAAAATGGTATCAATAATATTTTCTTAGTTCCCAGGCGCAAAACTTGGTATCTTTTTAAATTAAATATATACCTAAAATATCACCATCTTATTTCCATGAGGATGGGATGTAAGGATGTTACTTAAATTAAACACTAAAATTTATCTGAATTTTGGGCAGAGTAAGCTGCACAACTCTTTATGAAAATAATTGTTATATCTTCGAAAACAAGGACTATCAGATGTGACAATATGGCAAATAATTTCGGAAAACTTGCGACAAATTCTAGAAGCAAATACTTAGCATACCTATTTTTGGTAGGTGGTTTTGTTTTTAGAGTAGTGTTGTAGGTAGGAGTAAACATGACATGAATGACTTGCATAAGAATTGTAGAAGAGTAGTGAATAAATTTTATTAGTTTTGAACCATAGACGTACAAACGATATATAGGTGATCAATTTAAACAATCTTAGTTAAAAATTATTTTATGAGTAATAACAACTTAACTTGACCACCCACAAACCTCAGAACAATATTTCTTATATCTATATCGTGCATATAATTTAATGATAACAATGGCGGGCCGATTGATGTGCAGTTTAAGTTCGCATATAAGTAGGCTCGAATCCCAACAATCCAGGACAAACATTTGTGTGCATTGTGATTGATTGTAAATATATATTCAAAAGCAGCTATCGGGTTCAGATTACAAATGTGTGAAAAGATGCCCTAGAATGTTTATATATTCAATATTTAAAGGATTGACAATGATGCAGTTATTTCACATTTTGACTGTTCTAGAACCTTTTAGCTGTGTTTGGAAAATATGAAAATATCAAAATAAAATTAATTATGTTAAAAAGTAGGACACAAATTAAGTCAATCCTTTTTTATGTACAAAGAATTTAAATGTATTACAAGCACATCATTTTATTGAGATGGTCCCTGCTGTGAAGAAAATACCAATAATGTTCCTAGTGAACATATGCTAAGCGTAGAATCTAAATAAGGAGCACACATGTATTTGTAGGTATTGCTAGATATTATTCCGTGGTAAAGTTCATCCACAGCTGGTACCACCTCCTCTGTTAAATTTTACGCCTATAACACCCTATACCTAAGTCCCCACATTCAATCTAACATTCAATATTATCTTATAATAAATCTAGTTTAAAAGCGTTCATAGTCGCTTGCAAACCAATAGTCATCAAAATCCAATTTTTTTTTTCAATCATTATATTGTGAAATAAAGGACATCAAAAGTTATTCATATTGCAGAATCAACAACTGTCAAGTATTTAATTCCATTTTGGATGTTATTTCTATCAATGCAAACCAATAGTAATGAAAATCCAAACTTTTTTATAACACTAAAGCTACACATTAATATTACAGGATTTAACAACTGTGAAGTAATTTTATTCTATTTTGGATGTTATTTCTAACAATGAACAACTGTTTACATAAAATTTCACGTATAAACGTAATCAAATGACGAGAGATATAGACATTGCACTGATTAGTATTTTCTATAGGGTCAATCTCCTTCCACACAATAAAATTCCTGCTAAAAATACATTTTTCTAACCATCACACTCCAACGATCGATAGCTACTAGTTATTTGTATTTAATTAAATTTATCTTAAAATATTTTAATAACAGCAGGCATAAATATTTAGTAAGTATTGCTTATTAGAGGTACTTTTGATTTTATCATATAAAAATTTAGAAATTCTTAAATAATTTAAGTTTTATACAACCAATTATTAATGTCTAAACTGTTCCAATTATTGCATGCAAGCGACACACGTCTTCAATAAAACCTAAAGCTAGCGTTACAATATAATAATACACGCAACATTCAAATAGGTACGCCAACAAAGCTATAAGAGTGTACATAAATATACGTTCATGAGAGTTGACACGACGTGTCCGGGGTCACAACCAAGCAGGGCTGAAGTATAACGACGCAGACCCTATTATTCAGACCTACTCGGTTGCCGTTCGTATATGTAAGGAAGTGCTATGTTGGTCGTAATTCAGTACAAATGGAAGACTCGTATTACAAAAAAGAAGCAATTAAATATATCTAATTGGGCGCGCACACGAGCAGCTCTGAATAACCTCAGGGACTGTCCGTCACTGAGACAGGCGCGGCGTGGGTCGTGTTCTAGCCGTGCGCGGTTACTTAGTTTCCCGTGTGATGCTCATTGGTGTGGTTATCACCATTACTCTGAGGCTAGTAAACCTCAAACACACCGTGACGGTAACTTATCACCGTCACGGTATATTTTAGGCAGCGTGCATTGAAATATTTACAACCAATATTATGCCTTATCATCACCCTCTTATTCAACAAGATATATTTTGAGGTAGACTTCTCTATGCACCGAATAATTTATTATACGAAAGAGGTTGAAATAATAAGGCTTACAATTTTATAAGATTGAATCATATCGACCTGGCTCAAACATTATTTGGTACATATAATAACGGTATAAAAATCGGAATGTTCGTAAAATTGAACATCAACATATCAAAATATTGACTATTTTCCAATTTCTACCTGGTCAACGGTCAAATGGATCTTACGAATTCACCGTCTAGTTGCCTTGAATATACATTTTTATATTTAATACGTGCATATTGTAATGATCTTTATATTACATGAAAAATGCAGGTAAAATGTATATATGTCGCAGTCGGAACAAATTCCGGGATAAAACTTATTTGTACCGATTATTTGCAACATGGCGCATTTTATGTTGCACCAATTTCTAGCAGACTATCTATACATATATTATTATTAACGCAACCGGATTTTTATATATTACTGTTACATTATTTCTTGTTTCATTAATGAATGAATTTATGGAGACTTAATTTACTATTCTTACGTTAAACTTTTATGTACTTTGTGTCAAAATGGAAGCATGATTGTGACATCTTACAATTAATTTTGTATTGATTGGATTTAATACCCATAATATAATAATAAAAAAATATTTTAATTCACCCTCTCCATCTTCACATCATCATTCATTCATCTTGCCGTCATATATTAGTAGCCCTCGTCTCTAATACAAATAAGACAAATCCTAGGACACCTCTTGGTAAAAAAGACATTAAGCCGTTTGGCTAAAAGAGCGTGTCAAAGAAATTGACATACATACATTTTACACTTGAAACAAATTGTCCACCTCCTAGGGCAGAACGGTACGAAACTCGATAATATCTTACAATTCAATTATTTTACAAATGTAGGATACTGTACTGAGTACGCTACGTGGATACTTAACAATTTACTAGAACATACCGTTTTCGACTTTGAACGGTAATAGATATCTGATTGTCAACAATATACATTCGGGACAACATCGTCGCAACAATTAAAAAACAACAACCGCATTTGACCGGCCAGTTAGAAACTTGGGAACGTATGAACGTATCGTACCTCATAAAAGTATGATATCAAATAACTGCGAAAACATGCAATAGTACAATGCATTAACACGGCGCGTACGAATATCCGTCAAGTGACCAGTTCACATAGACACGGCCATTAACGCAAAAGATTCACAGTCAATTAGCGATCTGACGTGACTTTGCTAGGTCTACTGTCACTCCCATACTTATTCGCGCGCATACATATTGCATATTTCCCTTTGCGTTAACAATGATGCCCATGCCAATAGGGGCAGGTAATGAGTTCTATTTGTTACTGTAAATAAGTATCGTACAATATTAATCAGTCAGTTTCTAAAGTTAACTGTCGGCGTATGTTATTATTAAACGAGTAAATTTAGGACAGTACTAATAAAGTTCATCACAGACGGTTTAACTGGTTCACTGAAATTATTAAAATATAAGTAAATATATGTTATAGAGTAAAAACGAACATCTTAATATTTGATTGTTAAATATTAAGATTCATAATTCCAGAGAACTGTTCCAATCTTCTGCTGCTAGCATTAGACAACTACAATAATTAGCTAATTATCTAATATTGTTATCTTTTACGCGGAGGCTTTATGTAATATGTAAAAAATTATTATTTCGCTTATGTCAAAAACGGCACAACGAATATGGTCTCCTTGCAATTTCAATTAGCTATAAATGAGTTTGGTACCTACCTATTTCCTAAGTTAATTCAGATATAAAGCCTCCGCCTAAAAAATCAACACATAATCACTATATTATTAAATACCACTTATTTTCAATTTAAAAAATTATAACTTTTGTACGTAATTTTGTGAATTTACAAGTAACATTGTACGATGGTAATCACCGGCGAAGAAAATAAAGCAAAGTAATATTCAAACAAATAAATATTTATAAACTACGAATATAAAAAGTTACATAGATGTATGAAATCTACGTGCTTATATCAAAAATCTTAATGCGTAATAAACTAGATAGGTCGCGTGTGGTAGCGTAGGTACCACGGGATCCCTAAAACCACGATTAATATTTATATACAATTTCCAAATAGTCATTTCAACATTTAAGAATTTCATGTTTTAGAAAAAATATGAAAATAGGTATAATTTAATAATGTAATGAATTATAATTTGCTTGTGTCGATTTAGTCCTGTCGTGTCGTCAGACATGTTGCTTATATTTAATATTTATCGTCCTCTAATCATCACATGTACATACACGTGTTCCATGAATGTCAGCTATTGCAATAAAATTTGACCATAAATCCACCGAAGCATCTTTCTTAAACAGATAATTTTAATAATATTTAACAATTTCAAGGTACAATATTTCTCATTTTAAGCTGTGGGCTGGCCGCTGCGCAGATACATAACAAACCATTTAAGTACCTAGATATCAATAATGATCACTACAAACATTTATCATGCACCACACATTCCAACAGAGAAAAAGCATAGAAATAATTTTGGTATCACATAAGAAAGTAAAGAAAAATGATTAAAACGTGTTGTTACAAATTGAACATGTCAAATAACGAAAAGTATCTCACTCAAGACAAAATAGTTACGTGATACAAACACATAATTAAACTACGACATAAGCTGCGACTGCGTTTCATATCACAGAAATAAAAATGTTTACAAAAATAATAAAAAAATAATGTTTGTTCTATATTTTCTGTTACATATTTTACTATTATGCAAAATAAACGGAATCAAACCCCTAACAAAAGTTAAACCTTACGTACTTGGTAACGAAAAAATATCACTACTACTCGAAGACCATAAACCATGTTAGTATTAATAATAAATGCTCCTTCTGATATTACGCGAGTATAATCTAAGAGGTAGGGTTTGGAGACACGTTCGCGTCGCTTCTACAATGGAGCCATGTAGATGCATCGTGAGACTAAACAAATCTATGCGATTTCTATAAAGGACCCTTATTTCAATAAAATGTTAACAAAACCTTATTTTAATGTCCAATTTTGCGTAAACCATTTATTCGATTGAACATCGAGAATAACCTCAAAATGTTTAAGTTTGTATAAATTACACTATAGTTTTTGTACATGTCGTTTTTTACCACATTTTAAAGTTACTAATCAATTTCTTTTATTTAATTTGTAAATTTTAGTGAAGTAAGGGTATACGTTTCTTGCGAAGTCCATATGTAGCCAATCAACCGTTTTACAATTTGATGTAATCTGCGGTGCCGATGTTGGCGAGCGTCTTTTTGATGCGAAGCGCCGTGAGCCGCGCGGCCGGGTTCTGGTACCAGCACTCTTTCATCACCTTGGATATGGCCGATAGCACCTGTACCAGTTATTAGTTTTACATGCGTTTCTGGGTCCACGGAGCCACGGAGCCACGGACACAGACACGGGTCACGGTGAATTTTTTTAATATCAAGTCCTACAATATTTAACCGTTCTAGGAAACGCGAGAGATAGCTAGTTCTAATATACATACAACATATAAGCGTATATATATATAAAAAAATAAAATTAAAAAAAAATCAGCATCGTTAGAATTCAGTTTTACTACTAATATATACGTTTTGAACTACGCAAAATACTACCAACTTACAGCGTCAGAATGCCACCTATTGGGTACGTTAGGCCTGCGTTTCTCGATACAGACGACTCGTCGCATGTCCTCCAGGGCGGGGTCCGGTGGCACACAATCGTAGTACGGCGGCTGGTAGTCGTCCGGCATGATGCCGCAACGGCGCGCTATCTCCCACAACACGAGACCAAACGAGTACACGTCCGAACGCTTGTACGGATCGAATTGCCGAGTATCCATTGTTTCATCTAATACCTGCAACATAATATTCCACAGGTTTAGTTAACCTATTTTAGTATTTGTACATAGCAACCTTACAATTAATAAATATTCCGGGAAATTCTGTCCACACGGCCATCTGATCCCGATCAAAGCAGACCTTGTAGTATGGAAACTATTTTCCCAGTATTTATTATTATTATTGACGAGCGTATAACTTTACAAGCTCCATTCTTTTAGATCATTTTTTTCATCGGAAAGAATATATATATCTGCTAGTGCGTGGTATACCATGTACAGTGTTGCCCTATTAACTATTCCATGAAGATATACAAATTAACAGAGGTCTTAATTTAAAACTTCACATTCAAACTGAATCACAGTAATACAAGTGCACTATTACGTCACAGTGAAATGGGTACAATACCTATGTTAGAATTTCACCGGTCGAATTTGCAAAGACAGCTAATCTAATAATGAATTTATTTGATAACCGTATTTTTTTACCAGTGCCTGATTGTAAGTGGTAGCGACGGGTAACTCCGGAATAAGTCAATAAAATGAGCCGATTCCGCACGTGGACACGGTGGACTTATTTATTCCACCCGATTGCTAACGACTCCGACTACGAGCTTCGGCTCCGGATCGGATATCGGCCCAACCGGCGAGACAGCTCACTGAATAGAAAGAAATGAACGAACGATGTGATGTGATAACGAGCTAGAGTGTGATGGATGGACGATTGTATAAACTACTGCGAAGGAGAGGGAGAGTACGTTCGAAAGATTGTTTGTTTATGTTTGATATTTGCTTGCTTGGTCGGTTTGTTTTGAACTCGTGTTCTTTCTTGGTTTTCGCGGGTGTTTTGTTAAATAATGACGACATGATTTTTTTAAATCGTTTCTTTTCATAGACTTCAGCTAAGTTGGACAAGGCGAAAGACTTTGTATGTTGTAAACTTCTGTACCTTCTGGTAGGTAGGTATAACTATACAATCTTTAAAAGTGTTGCTTATGTGGAATAATGCAGTACCTACAGATAAGTAAATTATACTTTACCTACATGCTTCTTGAAACCCATGTAGGTACTTACCTAATTACCTATGTAATTTATTGTAATTTTCTAAGAAAATCATTATGAGGAATCGGATCCGTTGGCGGATCCGGAATAGGTAAATACTTTCACTTTGTGAAATATAGAGTAACCATCTCTAGTAAGTGGTCACCGCCGCCTATCGATATATTAGGTTGGGGAAAAAGTATTTTCGCATTATAGTATGTATGAACTTGTAATAAAATCTCATTGGCTATACTATTTTTATCTGGCTGGTTTTAATATCATTGAAATTTTAAAGAACATGTTTCCAAATTCAAATTAGGAAAATGTGTGATTTTCAATTGTTTTTCGTACCGCCAAGATGAGTGAATTTAATGACGAAATTCGATACATTTTAAAATTTTACTACAAAAAAGGTAAAAATGCAACGCAAGCCGCGAAAAAAATTTACGATGTTTATGGACCTAGTGCAGTGTCTGTGAGAGTAGCACAAATTTGGTTTAAGCGTTTTCAATCCGGAAATTTAGATGTCAAAGATGCACGTCGCTCTGGTCGCCCTATTACGGATAAAATGGATGCCATTTTTGAAAAAGTGGAGCAAGATCGGCATATCAGTAGTTACGACGTAGCTGAAGAACTGGGAATTGACCACAAAACAGTTTTGGCGCATTTGAAAAAAACTGGGTACACAAAAAAGCTCGATATTTGGGTACCTCACGAGCTCACTGAAAGAAACCTAATGAACCGTGTACTCATTTGTGATTCTTTATTACGACATCATGAAACCGAACCATTTTTGAAGAAGCTGATAACTGGTGATGAAAAGTGGATCACGTACGACAAGAACATGCGAAAAAGGTCGTGGTCAAAGGCCGATCAGGCTTTACAGACTGTGGCGGAACCCTGGCTAACTCGCAACAAGGTGATGCTGTGTGTGTGGTGGGATTGGAAGGGCATTATTCAATATGAGATGTTACCACCAGGCAGGACCATCGATTCTAAACTCTACTGCGAACAATTGATGAGATTAAAGCAAGAAGTTGAGAGAAAGCGGCCGGAATTAATCAACAGAAGGGGTGTGGTTTTTCATCATGATAACGCCAGACCTCACACATCTTTAGCCACTCAGCAAAAATTAAGAGAGTTTGGCTGGGAGGTATTAATGCATCTGCCGTATAGTTCTGACCTTCAGATTTCCACCGGTTTCGGTCTCTTCAGAATTCTTTGGGCAGTGTCAGATTAACATCACGAGAGGACTGCCAAAACCACTTGTCGCGGTATTTTGATCAGAAGTCCCAAAATTTCTATAACAATGGGATCATGTCCCTCCCTACCTAGAATGGTACCTACATACTTTAGTTAAATGTAAATAAACTATTAAAGTTAAAAAAAAGCTTTGAATTTTCTTAAAAAATACAAAGAAACTTTTTCCTTCAATATTTGACGTGACGTGATAGTTGGCGATCATATATGATGAAAAAAAATAACATTAAAAATAAATATTAAATTACTTCTTAGTAAACAGTACACCTAGAGTCCCGTATTTACCTGCGCAATACTTGGATACGCGCAGCGCGCTATCAACACAGAATACATAGGTACGTACACTGTACAGCTGATGCCTACCTACATCGAGACCTCTCCCCATGTATGACTTCACACCACATGAGCATGATCCGTTTTCCCTTCATACTTTAATCCTGGCTTAGGACAGGCAAAAATACCTAGGTAATCACTAATTTGTTGACTAAATAAAGTGTAGAATGTAGACAATACAATTTGAGACAAGGTTAAATCTACAGAGCCACTGAAAAGTTCAAGAACCTTGGTATTTTCGGCATATTTAAAAAATGGAATCATACCTATGTACAACGATTGAATTTAATTAAACTACCTACCTAGCGCGTGCCGCACGTGACTAGATCAACTTAAACATTAAACACGGCGGCGTGTTTAGAGAGTATAATATCCACATTTCACTTATTTTTAGAGAAATTTTGGTAAAAAATTAAGCACCTAATTTTATTATATCATTTTGACGCGAATCGAGTACCGAGTACTCTCCATAAGTATCGAAGGTATATATCTCACCAGTCACTCTGTATAAAAGGAGAAGCTGACTAACATATCAACGCAGGACCTAAATTATAAGGGTTAGAAACTAGAAATATTGCACAGGGGTTCCTTTTATAGCGTTGGGGAGGACAAAGAAAGGATTTTTGAAAATTCACCCCCAAGAGGCAAAAACGGGGGTGCAAAGTTTGTATGTTACAACGTGTTTTCTTGGTCTGATCAGCTTCAAACTTTATATTTTTTTAAAGATTTAATATGTTTGTATTTTATATCCCTCGGGAACGCGGGTGAAACCGCGGGGGACAGCTAGTAGACTACTATATACTTGCAACACAAGCCATCGCCAATGCGTCGACGAAGTTCTTAAGTCTCACGCTGTAGTTAGTTCAGTTTGTGTTAAAGTAACTTACCTCCGGAGCCATATACCGCTTGGTGCCAACGCGGTTAGTAGATGGTACGTCAACAGAGTCACTGGCCACGTTGTGCCGTACAGCAAGTCCGAGGTCGCCGATCACACACGTCAAGTTGCTCTTCACCAGGATGTTCTTCGACTTGAGATCTCTGTGAGCTATTGCCGGCTTTCCTGTGTCAGATATCATTGATATTTTAGAGATGTGCCCTAAGCACGGACAACTATCGTAAACGTATTGAGTGCGCCATAAACCAATGCAATGGGAAATTGAACCACGCGCGAAGTCACGGTATGTGCGGTGATAAATTTTCCATTAAAACCAGCTGTTTGGCTACCTCGATCATAGGGATCATAGCGTATATAGGGACGGGTTGGGTGAGCCGTGGCCACCCCAGTATGGTCTAGTGCCTACCCCAGGATGTTGGACCGATTCAAAATTCTAGGATACGTTAATTACTTCACAGAAGATTAACGAAACTTTTGTTTTTTTTACCCGGCCTATATAATATCCCTAGATACGCCAATGCCCTCGATACGATGACGCTATGCTTGCGCTAGATGTTCATGCTTAGGCCCCTGGACATAAAAATCACGACATTCGATTGTGTCAAATGTACTTTCTAAAACTTTTATTTGTACCGTTGTGGAATAATGAAATTGTGTTCTTGTATTGTTACAGGTTAGCTGAATTTTATATCTATCTTATTTATTTATTTATTTTATTATCTATTTTATTTCTTGCTTATTGTTCAGAAATAATCTTATAACACTGCTTTTGTACAAATAAGAAGCTTACAGAGACTCAACTAAACCTGTTCTGACTTAAGACTAGCCTTGCTAGATTGTTAGTTTTTTTATATTTCAATATAGTGCAATGTCTGTCATTTGTAAAATAAAAGCCGTGTAAGGGGTAAAAAGGTGATGATACTAACTTAATTTTGTATGCTACAACATAATTTTTTATAGCTAACCAATATTTAAAAAACAATATTTAATTTTGTCTGCGAAATATAAATCATCTGTGTATATTTGTATGGGTAGGTATTTTTGGCCGCAAGTCAAAAATTCTGTCCCACAAATGTTTTAGTAATGACTGAAACAACCAACTGTGTTTGTGACAAAAGGCTAGGTATAAATCGTTCAATAAAGGTTCTATTCTGGTGCGGAACCCTTATAGTCGTTGTAACGTTTGGAAATACTCATTCAAGATACCTTTAGTGCCAACAATGTCCATGTGCAAATGTGCAAGTCCAGTCGCAATGGATAGAGCCATCTTGACGAGCGTGTCCGAGTCGACCGTCCGGGCGGTGAGGAAGTCGAATAGCGATCCGTTCTCGTGGTAGTCGGTGATCAGCCATAGTTGAGTCCAAGTTCCGTTATCTGAAGACACCAATCAGTCTCTTCCAATTACGTTAAATTATGGATGGATCTTTACACATCGCTGTTCATGGAAAAGTGTTTTATTTGTAAACATATTTAACACAAGCTTTTACCCCACGGTTAACCCCCGATTATATATCGGGATTAAAGATATGCCCCATTCCATGACCCCACATAAGTGTACCAAATGTCATATGAAAATAAGTTCAGTCGTAACGGAGTTGAGTGGTATCAAACATAAAGTCATGCGTATACAAGTGTCTCATTTTTAATATAGTAAGATTTAGACTTGTGACTCAGTTAGTCCTTGTTTGACCACAATCTCACCATGCTTAACGGATAATGTGGTAAAATACCATACCGCATGCCACACAAACTGTAAAATACCGTAAAGAGCGATACAATGCAACGACTACAAAATACTCTAAGAATCCTGTTGTAAAACAAATATAAGCTACTAGCTGTCCCCAGCAATTTTACCCGCGTTCCCGAGGGATGTAACATTTTCCCGGGATAAAAAGTAGTTTTTATGTCATTCTACTATATGCTCTAAATACATGCCAAGTTTCATCTAAGTCCGTTGGGTAGTTTTTGCGTGAAAGAGGAACAAACATCCATACATGTAAACTTTTGCGTTTATAATATTAGCATGATTACATACAACAAAAATGATACAATTTCACCTCCACACTACAAACAAAGTTCCAATATCAAACATACACAAATTATACCATACATTTCCACCTCCAAATTCCAAACGAATTTTTAAGTAGATAAAAGTAAATCAAAATAAAGGACATACAAAGTCAAACAAGTGTGGCCTTCACCATGGTTTTGAGTATTTTATGCAATAACCGAAAGGAGGTCAAGAAATCTAAAAACAAATACACCACAATAAAATTGTTTTACAATGCATAGGGATACTTCGATTGAAGTAAATACGAAAATTGTATTTGTAATCAATATCGTCTCGTGTCTTGTTGGGAGGGAGCGTTATTCATACACGTAATTATTAGTAGAGTCGTGACGTCGTTTTTTATCGTATTACTGTTTGTGTCTTCCAATTATCTTAATTAAATTGTAAGTCTATCGATCAGCATGAGTGTACATGTTTTGAATTACAACCTGTCAATATGTATTCAATGCTTGTATTTATAATCAACGTATGTTCGTTACTTGTTTTTGCATACCTTTGTGATATATATATTATAAGTAAATTATATTATGTCCGAGTTTACACTTCTAAATAAATCCAGCCTATTTCAGATGAATAAAGCTATATATAAAGGATATATTCCAACGTTTCGATCCACAAAGACAAGCGACAAGCACTGATATTTGGCTCGTTCGAATCGAGGCAAGTTTAATTTATCGAAAGGTTATTGCCCTGCAAAAAACTCGTCACCAAGACGAGGACATAAATATTTTCCTTTAATTCAAAGTACTTGCGTCAAGAGTCTACTTGCTACAGAAAATAAAGAATACACACTAAGTATTATTTATGTACGGTGTAGTGTCCCTTTAAAGTAGTAGACGTACCTTTGTTATCAGCAGCTATGAAGCCGAGAATGTTCTCGTGACGCAACATAACAGTCTGATAGATTTCCGCCTCGCGAAACCAGGAGCTCTCCTCGCGTGATGAAAAGATCTTGACGGCGACATTCTCGCCTCGCCAGCGTCCGCGCCATACTTCGCCGAATCGTCCCTTGCCGATGATGTCCACCAACTGAATCTGACGAGCTATGGACCGTTGCACCAGAAGTGGAAGTCCTGTAGAGGAATTCACACACCTAATTCATATTGAAGTTGATAAGGGAATTTTTATTAGTATTGTTCTCGCCAAGTAACCTTACGACCCAGTTGAAATAACAAAGATCCGAAGTAAACACATTTTTATGTCAATCACATGGTAAGTGTATTCGATTATAGACATCAGCATTACCAGGAGAATGGCTTCGGTAACGTGCGCAGCTTCGTAGTTGACATTTATTCCGAATATGTTGTCTCGCCATGAAGAGTTACGCAATGATATTACTACCGTCTAGTGGGAGCTTTCTAATTTATAATATTAATAAAATTATGATTTAATGACGTATAAAAAACAAAGAAAATGCTACAGTTGTTGGAATAAAACCAAGAAAATGTAAGATCCTGGGGAACGCGAGTGAAACCGCTGGGCAGTAACTAGTATGGATTACTGGCACAACATCCAAGGGCTCTTTAGTCGAAATGGGGGTACCCCAGGGTTCAATTTTAGGTCCATTTTTGTTTTTAGAATATATAAATGATTTGCCATATGTTGTAAATGATCTCACAGATATTGTCTTGTTTGCTGATGATACATCATTAATTTTTAAAGTTGATAGAAAAGACAAAGATCTAACTAAAGCTAATCATACTATGTCAATTGTCTGTGGGTGGTTTGCTACAAATAATCTATTACTAAATTCAAAGAAAACTTAATGCTTAAGGTTTTCTTTACCGAATGTAGCACAAGTAGATAGCCAAATAATAATAGTTGCGAGCCATATTGATCTTGTTAATAAAACGGTATTTTTGGGTCTTACATTAGACAATAAATTGCAGTGGGGACCTCAGGTTGATACTCTAGCTGCTAAGTTAAGTTCGGCTGCATTTGCTGTTAGGAAAATTAAACAATTGACGAATGTTGAGACAGCCAAATTAGTTTATTTTGCATATTTTCATAGCCTCCTATGGTATTTTATTTTGGGGAGCAGCACAAATATAGAATCAATATTTATTGTACAAAAAAGAGCAATTCGTGCAATTTACAGTATGGGTCCCCGTGAATCATTAAGAGATTTATTTAGGGAAATAAATATAATGACATTGCCTTCATTATATATTTATGAAAATATAATGTTTATACGTAGAATCATAGGAATGTTTGAGTCAAAATTGGATATCCATAATATTAATACAAGACAAAGGGAGAAGTTAGTTGTTCCATACTTTAGACTAACTAAAGTAAACAAGTCATTTCTTGGTAATTGTGTTCGATTTTATAATAAGATACCGCTTTCAGTAACCAAAATGTCTGATCATAAATTTAAAAATTATATTAGGAAAGTTTTGAAAGAAAAAGCGTATTACAAGGTAGTTCATTATATTGAAGATAAAAAATGTATGGAAATAGCTACTCTCTGCACAGTGCACCTCTAATTTTCTTGTTTGAGTTGTAAGTAATTATTGTCATTTTCTATTTTGTAGTCTTGTTATTTCTTTTTTTTTGTTTTTGAATGTTACCTTTATTAAGTATTTTGTAATTGTTAAATATTAAAATATGTAAAATTGATAATATAAAATAGCCAAAAAGTCAGAATAGATAAAAAAGAATTTAATAAAATAAATAAGAATGTAACCTTGCTGAGTTTCTTGCCGTGACTTCCGAACCGGTAGTAGCTTCAGTAACTTTAAATTTGACCTTCATAAGTGCCTTCTGAGAGCCTAAACTGAATAAATGGTTTTGAATTTTGAATTTATTTTTGTAAGAAATCTATATTCATGTTTGTAACGAATTTTCCACTAATAGAAAGCTACATAAATCCCGAAGGTTCTAAGCCAGGTATCCATTAGATCAGTTTGGAACGTAGGCGACACCGCGTGACTGAAGATAGTATTTTATAAAGTCACAAGTGAGATAAACAATCACCTTCAAGTCTTAATATGAAGCAACATTCTCATTGATTTATTACCTTTATTTGCGCAGTAAATGCTAATAGGGCTACTTTTATCCTGGATGTTATATAACTCTGTTGCGCAGAAAACAAAAGTTTCAGATACCCATTACTGAAGTTGTACAGCTTTGACTTATTGTTACAGCGACCGTTAAACATGTCTTCTTTTTACGAAAGCCCCAACGGTAAAGAGGAGGCGGGCTTCATTCCTCTAAAGAGTTAGATTAAAAACAATATTAACTCCATAAGTTACTTCTACGAGGATGTTTAGTCTGGATGGCATTTAGGCATCTCTATTATGATCTCGGCGTCTGATTTTCAGATTGAGATGAATCGGATTATTTTATGCAAACACTACTACACAAAGTACTTCATATTAGTGTAACAACATAAGTAAACTTACCGGATCCCGATCCTGAAGTGGTCAACTCGATCATATCGCGTATCGTTGCAGTCCCCATGATGGGTATTCTGGTCTCGCACGAGTCCTCAGTGGGGAACCTGTCCCTGGACTTCATATTCTTTCTGTTCCTCCTCCGTGCCAACCAGATACTCAACGCGGCGCAACCACTCAACACCATGAAACCCATCAACCATGGCACCACTTGCAGTGCAGTCGATGAAGGGCTCGATTCTTTGATTCAGAATAATACATGTTAATTGATTGAAAATACCAAGTGATCTTGGACTGAGTTTTTGTTTCGGGGGAAAGTGTTTACGTTATTAAAGACCTTTAAATAAAATTTTACTCAAGAGATAATACAATAAAAACTGTAGTAAGTTATTAAAGTCTAGTGCTTGAACAGGGGATTGAACTAACCAAAAGATGTTATTTCAAATATGAAGCGCAATATACACAATACGCCTTTCCTCTTTAAAAATACATTGGCGGATATTTACCGAAAAATACTTACTGCCGTACATAAATACGTTTATAGGAATTTAATAACTGATCATAATCACTTTATTAAATAGCTATAAAAAAGGATAGGGATAGAGATAACCAATCATTATACTTTATGTGCGTCTCTAAGGAATTTAAACCTTTATGCCAAAGATTTTCTAGTTGGATTTTTCTTTTTTGGTAATTAGTTTCTTCAAACTGCTGGAGAACATGAATCCCAAAATGGAGGATGCTGGATATACCTTTGAAAAATGGACAGACATAGCATTTACGATTAATGGATACAGCCAGTTAAAAACTAGGCCATATGGGATGCAGACTTTACAAATTCTCCAATTACATCATGCACATCATACAAATCCGATACATTGATATACAGTAAATAAACATGTGATTTTATACCAACCCTTGATTTCAAATCATACCTCACACAATCCTGAATCAAATAATAATACACTTAGTAGGTAAATTTAAAGGCACGTGCAAAGCGATCACAGACATGCTCCCTACAAAAAATATCATAAAAATACTTACATCAACATTATATTATACATAATATAAATAGAGGTTATAGCGTTACAAAACTGACTTAAATGAAGTAGACAAAGAGGCATAAAGAACAGTAATTGTATGGTTTACAAATGGTTATTGTTTCTCCCTCCTATTATATAAATAAACAGGGAGATATCTCCACTCAAGGCCTGATCAGAACTTTTGCCGAGACCCGATTAAGTACCTCACTACATACATATTTACATCCAAACACACAATATCATTCAATTGCAAGCAATTGCTTTTTGACAACAACATTACAATCATACCATCCTCCTTATTCAGAACTACTTAGTTGCCATTCCGATGGCCAGAAACAATTTTATTAAATAAAAATTGAGGACTGTGATTCGTTTAGTAAAAGGTATAATACCGCGCGGTATTCCGCTGAGTATTTGCATGATGTACCGCCTCTTGAGTGAAACAAAAAAGACCAGGTAAGCGGCATCTATTTTCAAAAATCGATTGTTAAAGACCGCATATGTTTGAACAGTAGCATTACAGCATGCCCAATTGGTGTTCTCTACCCAGAGGAATCAAATTATCGCCTATATCTGAACATGCCTTTATACTGATACGTACTGCCGTTGTCGTAGTATTATATAACAGCCGTTGTGCGGCTAAGTGGCTATCGTCTGCTTCAATCTAAATTAGAAATTAATAACTAAAGGTTATTAGATTCTATAGACACTCGATCGATGTCAGGCTAGCGCCCGAGCAACACTGAGTAACCCTGCATACATGTTTTATGTTTTAGTTCATACGAAGCTTTTATATATTATCTACATTAATATTATTAAATCATTGTTATTTAATTTAAAAAGAATGTTACAGTATAAGTTTGCAATTTAAAGAAAAATTCTACGTGCAAGGAAAACGTACCCGATACCAACTATTAGCTAATTTTAAATAATAGCTGCTCAAACCAGAAATTACAAGTGATTTAAACTCTATTACATGCGGTTAGTAAAAAATTAAAAAGTTAAACTACATGTTAAAACAAGTGGAAAATAACCGGCTCATGATCACTTACGCTTACTTTCCGTAAATAAACTGTGCAATCCTCGTAATGATCTTAGACATCCGGTAATTCAGGCTCATTCTATGCCACCATATGGCATCTCTTTATAATCCCTTCATGCCTTCTCTATAAATGCAACGTAACCCACATTTTTATGATATAGTTTACTTAATCCGCATTCGAATGGTTCGATTTAAAAAAGAACAGCTGTGAGTGATAATACCTCTGCTCCTCGTATCGACTCGAAGTTATACCTTATTAAGTTTACCTTCATTTATGTATAAAAAAGAGATCGATTGAAAGGATACACGAAATTCTAACTGAAACGAATAATGTGAATATTTCAGTTGGTTACATTCACATGCATAAAAACCCTAGTGTTTTCCGAATGACATTTTTTAGACGTGAGTGCAACGATACGGGCTTGATTTTTTTTTTATATGGACATCACAATAAAGCTTCCCAGTTGCCATGACGACGGCACATTCCGACATCATACTGTACCTGCATAGATGCCACGGTTACAGTAGTCGTAGGAGCAGCAAGATATATCGGCACGTTCCGCTTCGCGACACCATATGGGTCTGTCCCCGGGAGGAAATATCGTTTCTCGGTGCCAACATCTACACCCACAAATAGTCACATTATTAGTAAAACTTGAATTGACCTAATCGGTGATCAGTGCCGGTCTATGAAAAGAAAACTTAGTTAGATATATTAGAACAACAACATATAAAATTAAAATCGTGTAGCCATGCAGTCTCACACCGAACACCAAGCCTTCGCACTTCGCCGAGGGCCGGCGAATTCGGGCGTCGATATTACTGGCGAGTGGAAGAGCTGGCTAGTGGCAGAAGCTATGGTGCAGCAGTTAGCGAGGCACATCGAGGCACTACCTCCACGTCACTCCTACCTGGCTTCTTCGGTTCCAGAACCAGGCTCAGCGCTCGATTGCACATGTCAGGTGCGGTACAACATTCTATTACCACCGACGTGTTTTTAGTTTTCGTTGTGGAGCAACTGAAGGGATGCTCGATGGGTATCAGAGATTTCAACTCGATACAGCTGCGCCGCAAGTGGAACCACCATACATTATGTTTAGTATGTTAAAGCAAAACCAACGCACACTCGGAAAATAGAGTTTGTTAAGAGGTATGGCACATCATTCAAAACATTCTAATTATCTGTCAGCTGAGAGGTCTGACCTCTCAGCGTCGACTTTTTACTTAGTACTTGGTACATATTCAAATCACTAATTCAGAAGCGATATTGTTAGGATATTGGCATCTCAACACAAAACTTATAGGAAATGGCAATGCAATTATGATTCTAATAGTACATCAAACAAACTCAAAATCTCCATTGTCAAAGTAGATATCACACGCCTACAAGTGCATATAGCAGCTTACCCATGGCTGAGTCGTGAAGCACTTTTGACAATCTTTCTCGGGAAATGTCATCATTATTGCAGAAAGCACTTTGACAGCAATACATTGTTGAGTTTTTGCAATTTATTGGGTTCTCAGGTGGGAAGGATTTTTTCGAGCTCATACAGCCTAAGACCACCTTGCTACACAGTTAAATCATTTGATATTAACATATTAGAATGAGAGCCACAAAAATAGGAGTATGACAGACAATTTGTGTTGAATTGAGTTTGCCAATTAATTCTATCATAAACAATGTCATAAAGTACAAGAATCGAAATATGTACCCTTATTTTGAAAAATATAGTACTAGGGGAAAATTTTGGATATATGTAATAGTCACGAATATGTCAAATCTTAAAAGGATTTAGTAATTTTATTACTCACTGGTAGGTAAACTTTTGAATTCCATTCTCAAGGCTGGTTGAAGCATAGCAGAACCCATCCGTCTCACATGTTGAATTTGGACATCTTTCACTGTTGCAATAACATTTCAACCCTATAGTTGAAAATTATATTAGATATATTATCATATATTATTGACTCCCATCATGTATACTAACAACATTTTATGGTGAATGTGTATACCACTCAAACAAAATATGTAAAAAAAAAAAGTTTTTACCCCAAGTAGTATGGTTATGTTATTTTAAAAGATCAAGGATATAAAACTAACTATTAGATATATTCAATGATATCCAAATATCAAGTAAGAAAAAAAGAATGGAAATGTTTTTCAGAGCAAAATTATTCATACAAATATTAACAAAATTCAAGATGACAAAAGTTGTGAATAGAGTTAATGATAAAGTTCTTTAAACATAACCCTATATAATCCTCAGTGTAATTCCTTAAAATTATACCATTGCCAAAAATTATATATTGATGAAAAATTTGATTTTAGTCTTATGTCACTAAAAAAAAGTCTACAAATATTAATTAGGATTTACCCATGTTCACATACAATATAACCCGATGCGAGGAATGCTATCCAGTCATAAATAAAGTCCTTTCGACCATAGAAAAGTTAGATTTATTTAAAAAAAATACTTTTTTGTGTACCTACTATATAGTTTCTGAAGTTTTTATTGCTACTTTTTTTGCAAATTCAACTCACAAATTTACCAATACGTGTAATATCTATCATGATCTAACAAAGTAGCACCGTTTGGCCTAGTAAGTATACAAGTCAGTGGGCATGTGATGAAATATACTTACCATCAACTGTGTCAAATCTTCGATAAACAGCGAAGATAAACAATACAAACCATTTCCGCCATTGGAAAGTGTTCATGATTACATTATTATTTAAAAACATCGCAAATTACAGCTCCAATACAGCAAAACACAGAGTAGACGAATACGGCCATTGTGTTGTATGAACATAGGACATTTTCATTTCAGTAAAAAGATTAACCCTACACACTTAAATTATTAGAAACTCTAGCGGTTATTAAATATTTTATTCTGTACATACAAAATCAATACTTTGATAGAAAATATATCATTTTTGCAGAAAGTAAATAATTCACGTGAGTGAGTGAATTTGTAATTTGAGTGAAAGATACACGATACACACAACCATTATTTTAAGTAACCATGCACACACCAACCAAGGCCAAGGAGCACAGATGAAATAAAAGACTTATCAATCAAATATAGCCAGCCAATCACAGAACCCAATAGTGTTGTTCTACCTTTCCTTTGGGATATAACTTATTTTTAAGTATGGCAATCAAATCCTTTTAAGGAACTTCTTCTTTGCCTATGTCGAGTTTTATTAAAAATAGGTTGGTGTATAAATTGAAGGGATATACACATAAACAAAGTCTTTTCAATTGATGAGTATTACATTAGCATGATTTTTTTTTTACCAATGTTGAGTAATAAATCGAAAACTAACTTTAGTAAATTCAATAATATAACAAAACTATTGTATAAAATCTAATTTCCATGTGGAATTAGGAGGTCAACCTGTACACGACAGTGTTGAAGAATCCTACGACTACCAGCCAAAGCATATTTTTATATACCTAACCTAATAATTGTTCATACCGATGGAAATAGTAATAGATTAATGCTAAGTGTTTACAGATCGGTATTGTACGCATCGCATTTGACGGCTCGTAGTATTCTTTATATATTCCTCCATTCTCACCAACACCCGTACGATCACTAAGAAAATCCAAATGAAACTGCGCATCGACAATCCGATTGTATTTGCGTCGTTGCGCCACTGCCGATACAGTGGACGCAGTGTGAAAAAATAATGCGGTCGGTACGATGCGTACAATACCGACCTGTGAACGCTTAGCATAAGTCGTATGTGAACAACGTTACGGTATGCCGAATGTTTAATTTTACATACAAACTAGCATTTTGGCGCACTCGATACGATGACCTACGCTTGCGAAAGATGTTCGTGCTTGGGTCTTAGTAAGCGGAGCTTATCAAGCGCGATCAGTGAAATATCATTTATGTCATTCTGACATAAGTCAGTCCAATCCGAGTCCGAGCTGAAAGCTGGAACTGATTGTCTGGATGGCGAGTCCTTTTTCTTTATATAATATATAAGTTGAGCTCGCTTTGACTCGACATAGATAGGTGGGGAAATGATGAATCCATAGAATCGAATGGTTCTAGTTTAGAATTACGAATTATAATTATGATTCGAGGCAGTCGAAAACAATAGGTCATGATTTTGACACTTTGAGGGCCCAGCGGTGGGCATCGGTACGGTCGCGGTGGCGGCGGCGGTGGCGGCGGCGACTGTGGCGCTCACGGGAGCGCCTGCTACGGTGTTAGCGAAGGTGTTGTTTGGCGCGAACGCCGATCTAGGTATGGGGGGGCCTGGAGGGGGGGGGGGGGAGCGACTGAGGGTCGTGGCTGAGGTTCCTCCAGGGAGCCAATCTCTGCGGCCGGAGGGCCGTAGTATCGACGGACATGAGTGGGGGAATGGTGGTCTGTTGGGTGTGCCACGGACGGGTGGAGAGGGCGAGGGCGAGGGGCCTTAGGGCAACCCTTATAATTGGCGTGTGGCCGACAGTTTGGCACAGGACGCAGCCCGGTGCCTCGGTGGCCAGCGACACGTCCTTTGGCACGGGCACGCAGCCGTGCCGTGATCACCGAGGCACTTGACGCACCTGGGTGTTGCAAAGCAGTGCCTTGCAGAGTGGCCATAAAGTTGGCACTGCGACGGAAAAGCCGTCCTACGGGGAGGTTCTACGTGACTGCCCGATAAGTGGCACACTGTTCTGATTTTGAATATGGCCTTCGCCGCCTCGCTATTGTCGAGGACGACGATGACCGTGTTAAAAGGGACGTGCGGGTTTCCTCTGTACATCCGGTGGACGGTCTGTACAGGGAGGGATGTCAAGACTAACAGTATTTCATTTATTATAGCAGGTATAAGACCCTAGCCACGCACACAATTTTTTCTCACAATTTTTCACACAGTTTTCTCAAGATTACAATGGCGTATAAATTAAGGGACTGGGTTTCATTTTACCTGATATTCTTATAGTGATAACTTATGTATATTTTATATTAGTAGTGTAAGTTACAATGACCGATAGAAAAATATTTTAATATATATTACAACTATAGAGATCTATATATACATGGCGTACTCATTCATGCACATTATGACGATTACAACTTTTTGAATCGTTATATCTCAAAAACGGTGGCTCGTAGAATAAAAAGTATTAATAAATTTTTTGTATATAATTTTATGATCTACAATTTTTTTGACCTTTGACCTTGAATATTTTTTTTTCTTACAGGAGAAAGATGGGGAACTTTCAAATTGTGTTTTTAATGATATTTTAAACATTCTTACCGATTTTTAGCTTGGTGGGAATTTAGATAACTTTACTCTTATTTTTCTTACACGACCGCGGTAAAAAGATACTGCGACTGCCTAGCATAAATTTCAAACCATCAGACAGCCTAGATCTAGAAGGGTACTAGTTCTCAAGAATTTGGGAGAAAAAAACAACTTGATATCATCTAGGCTCTCCCAAGTACCTACCAAGTATTACCTTGTTATGATTTCCTCACCATGACTCCTTTTACTGAAACTGATCAAATTCGAGCCCAGGCCTTTAGCCACTGGATTCGACATAACAACCACTGAGCTGCAATGGCTTCAAGTTATTGTAGTATTCATTTAGGTATACTGGTTCAATACCTCTATTGAATAGAACTGTTAGAGATTTGCTGCACACAACACAGCCTCAGTGCATACCCAGGCTCTTTAGATACTGTTTTTACTGGTTAAAAGTAGATTGCAATTAAACATGACCCATTGATACTTCACTTTTGGGTAAGTGAAGTGTGTGAACTGCTTGCTATACTAATCTTGATATTCCAGTTTCTCTCTAGAAATAGTGACAAGACATCAAGTAATCTCTGGCTGGGTAATAGCCAAAATGACAGAATTAGCAGTATATGTAATTAGAAAACCCTGGGATTCTGGAATATCAGAAGCCAACGAGAGCACAAACAACTAAATATAGTGAGGCAGGTTGTGATAGGAGACAATTATTATTGTAGTGCCTAGTTTATTTCTTAGTTATATGTTTTGTACTCTCATTGGTTTCAATACTGATAAAAATTCAGAGATCCAATCTACTTTAAAATTTCTCTGACTTTCTGTTTAATATAAAGATTATTCAATAGCATATTCAAAAGCACATGGTTCTACTAATGCTTATGAGCCGGGAGAGCTATATAAAAATAAGTGTTTACAATTTGATATGATTTCTGATTATTTTTATCCCAGTCAGACAGTGTTCAGGTAATTTTGCTATGCAAGCACAGCATCTGTGGACATAGGGTAATAAAAATTAAGTGCCAACATTACATATGCCAGTATTTATTATATTAGTATCGTTTTGTATAATATTCAAGATCATTGCGATATTAAGAATGCATTTGAATACAATATAATGTTTTAGACTGTCATTAATAGGTACATCATCTAATTTTAAAATATATTGATAATAGACCACATAGCATGTTATAATAGAAGATCTGTTCGTTACTTAGATTCTAGAATTGATCAGATATGGATCAGGTATATGTAATACCAGTATTTATTATATTAGTATCTTTTTGTACAATATTCAAGATCATTGCGATATTAAGAATGCATTTGAAGACAATATATAATAATATTTTAGACAATTAATCAAACCTGTTATTAGTAGGTACATCATATAATTTACATATATATTGATAATAGACCACATAGCACGTTATAATAGAGGATCCGTTCGCTACTTAGATACTAGAATTGATCAGATGTATACATATAAATTACAAATAGGTTCATACATAGGCTCGGTTAATTAGTTCACCCAAGATATTATGGATCATCAGTATACCAGTAGTGTCACATATATTACGCACAACACAGACACTTTTCTCCTTAAACGTAGTTAGTATAGCATCACGTTTATTAATTTCCTTAGATAACATTAACTAGGTATATATAATATGTATATATAGCGATACCAATAGGTATCAAAAAATTCGCTAACGGATGGTGTATCACATTGCCCCTCACACCGGAACGCTGAATATGATTGACACGCGTATAAACTTTTTGATGTAAGTATGTGTGATATAATGCTGTGTGGTAGTTACACTAATAATAAACTTCCGCACGAGGATATTGGTTCGTATCCCCGCAGACTGGGGCGTAATGCGATCAGTCTGTTAGTGATTATATAAGCATACAACTATAAAGTCATTTTTTAATTCATTTTACTAATACATCACTCTATAAGGATATATATGTAGGTACACTATATATGCGTGTCCTACTTTAAAAAGGCTATCTTTGAGCCGTAATAAGAATAGAATTTACACAGAATACAGGTTTAAAATTCATCACAAGTTTAATTGGACATTGTTATTTGTAGATTCACCTTAAAAATTTAATTACTGGAATATATATTTACTTCACAACAAATACTTATAGCAATAAAATATGTTACAGTGGAAATATATGTTTAAATGTAACGATATGAATATTTGATTACGTATACGATTAATATTTGCAATTGCCATTTAACTACAGATAAAGAGTCACGAAGTTGAACAGTTCTTTTACATCAATAAGCAGAGACTCAGAAAATGGATAGATAAAAAAAGAACAAAGTGATTTTGTGTGAAGGGCTCTACTACTTCTAAAATCACGACGTCATCCGCACTAATACTCTTATACGGGATTCACATAGATACTAAGATCAAGCAAAGTAATTATTATTAATCTCTTTAGAGAATACTATGTTTTCTTAATTTAATTAATATATAATCCGATATTAAATTTTCGACAGTCATCTTGCCTAGAAGACAAGAAGTTTTAAAATTTGTAAATACAGTAGAATCCTTTAGATCCGAACACAAAATTTACATTGTGATCCGGAATATTATGTCACAGCTCTTATTGCCTATTTCAAAAAGTCTTGACCACGCAGCATGCAATTAGATAGGTATTAAGTAGTTAATCATCGTTTTTAGCACATATATAGTCTTAAAGATGTATGTAAAATGCACTTAATAAAACTTAATTAAAATGTTATTGTTTCAATTGACTTTGAATCGATTATACGGAATGTCCCCGGTTTTATTTGATCCCCATAATCGGGATTCTACTGTATTATTATAACAAAGTAACATTTTATTTCTTTTATAAAGGCACAAGTGCATAATATGTATGATGGAATTTCAGATAGCAATATTTTACTTCTTTTATTAAGGCACTAGTGCATAATATGTATGATGGAATTTCAGATAGCAATATTTTACTTCTTTTATTAAGGCACAAGTGCATAATATGTATGATGGAATTTCAGATAGCAATATTTTACTTCTTTTATTAAGGCACAAGTGCATAATATGTGTGATGGAATTTCAGATAGCAATATTTTACTTCTTTTATTAAGGCACTAGTGCATAATATGTATGATGGAATTTCAGATAGCAATATTTTACTTCTTTTATTAAGGCACAAGTGCATAATATGTATGATGGAATTTCAGATAGCAATATTTTACTTCTTTTATTAAGGCACTAGTGCATAATATGTATGATGGAATTTCAGATAGCAATATTTTACTTCTTTTATTAAGGCACAAGTGCATAATATGTGTGATGGAATTTCAGATAGCAATATTTTACTTCTTTTATTAAGGCACTAGTGCATAATATGTATGATGGAATTTCAGATAGCAATATTTTACTTCTTTTATTAAGGCACAAGTGCATAATATGTGTGATGGAATTTCAGATAGCAATATTTTACTTCTTTTATTAAGGCACAAGTGCATAATATGTATGATGGAATTTCAGATAGCAATATTTTACTTCTTTTATTAAGGCACAAGTGCATAATATTTGGGGTGAAATCTCAAAAAAATCAAAAGTCACATATTATTAAGGCACACAAGTGCATAATATGTAGGATAAAATCTCAAAAAAATTAAATAGTTACATATTATTAAGGCACAAGTGCATAATATGTATAATGAAATCTAAAAAAGTATAAAATAAACGTTTGATTTCTTTTATAAAGGTACAATTCATAATACATATATATCTATGATGAAATCTCAAAAACTATAAAAGTAACATTTTACTTTCTTTTATAAGGGCACAAGTGCATAATATATATGATGAAATCTCAATGAAATATTAAAGTAATATTTGTGCCCCAAACAGCCTCAGACGAAGCCGGGATTAGTGGTTTTTAAAGTGTTGGTTATCAATCCCCTAAGATTTAACATAAAAGTTGGGGCGCGTACATAAAAAAAATGTTTAAGAAGCCATTATCAGAGTAATTATGTTACAAGTTTTTGTTACGAACTTGGCTTTCTTTCACATCTATGTTGTTGGTGGGTATATCGATTTACATTTATAATATTGGAAGGATTATACTGTAGCGGTACTTATATACCTTGAACACATCTAGTGCATTAATCATAAAAATAAAATAAAAAAGCAGGCCAAGTGTAAGTTAGACTCCTCACATGATAAATTTATTATTAATAAATGAAGAATAAAAAAAAAACTGTAAAGTAGAATTAAAATGTTGGAAAATCAAAATAGATCTTAATTATTATCGCATGGACCTCTACGTGCGTGAGTCTAGCTTTCACTTGCCCGGATTTGTACATATTCGTATTATTCTTTGTTTAAGGCAACTAGTCTTGACTGATTGATCTAGATCTGATTAGACTACTTACTTCAGCCTTCTATTGTCAAAGTATAACTAAAACTAGCTGCCAAGAGTATTTCGACCTTATTTTATTACGGTCCTGTAAGTCACATCCAGTATCTTTTCAAATGCGCAATCTCTACTTGCGAAGAAATTTCAAACTCCAACGTGACATGGGGTGATCTGCCGTCTCCCTCACGGTTACATCTTTCTTATATTCCGTATGTATTGGATCCATTTCATATTATTATGTCTAAATAAAAGACCGCGTCGTTAGTAATTTACTACCAAAGAGATGAAAGAGAAGAGATTAAAGTATGAAAAAGTATTCGAGAACAAGGTGTTATGGATCAAATACCAACCTGTATTAGCAATTTTTTACTAAAATATGAAAATTACAGTACAAGTACGGTTCAAATTCATAATACATATTGTGACAACATAAACTTGTACTTACATAGTAATATTATATCTAATATACGATATATGACCATCAACATGATCCATTATAAAGAAATTCGATCGTGTATACCTGCATTGTAAAAATGCGAAGTTACCTAATACAAAACTGTGCATAGCACTTTAAAATGATAAAATATTTCTCAATACAAATTTGTAAATTTAAACTAACGAATTCAAACATTTAATTAACTTCAATAGCCCCCTTTTCCGGATTGTCTAAGATATAAATGTGTATCATTTAAATAAATAAGATTCCTGAAATATTCTACTTGCAGTCAAATTATAACATTAATCAATCTTGAAAAATGGTGAAGTCATATTTTATATAATTATTATAGATTATTATGAGAATAAAACCTTCAAAATCAATGTATAAAAGCATGAACGATTATCTCTTCAAGGTTTTTACTGCAATTATATTGTAAGCTGTGAAATATTTGTTTATCCCTTGATACTCGCCGCAAATGTGTTTGGCTTTGGAAAAATTTTTCGAGACTATCAGACAGATGAACCTTTTAGATGTCCCCAAGATAAATAGTGACCTTCAATTTAGTAAAGATTTACAAATATAAAGCCCGTCCTTAAACGAACGATCTGTGTAGATGACATAATCAATTTAGTGATAAAGCCCTTACTTAGAATTGTAAAAACATACAACCATCCATGAAAGTATAATATTTCATACACACACAAATACAAAATTGCACTAATTAGTCTAAAAGGGGTATAACATACACTTCAGAGTAAATGTTCATATAAGTTAATATTCGTTGTAATATTATTTTTCGAAAATATTATTATTTAGTACTGAAAATTGAAGGGAGTCGAGCGTAAGTGCTCTTTACATTAAATTATTAATATTGAGTTATTGTAAATATTATGCAAGAGAATTGCTGTTCACTCAGTTTTATAAGTTCTTTTACTCTTCTTACACTCATTATTGTTTATTAAAATAGTCTTACCGTGCTTCCACTCAATAAACATTTTCTTTAATTCTTCATGAACGCTATATGCACGAGTATCGATGATAGTTCCAGCTCTTCGGAATAATTGTTCGTGAGGGTGACACTGCGGTATCCCGTGTTGAGGCAATTGAAGGGATACGTCGCCTGACCGATGAAGTTGGGGTCACCGAATATATCCTCGTCTTGAACTAGGAAGCGAATTAACGCTAACTCCGGATTAGCAACAACGAATTCACATATATCATTCCATATGGGATTGAGGCCGTTGTCGACTGAAACGATAAACATATAATGTTAGATTTCATATACAGTCCAATTTTGTTGCATTTAATTTATAGCTAACATTTTCTCAAAGTATAAACTATTTAAACTGGGCGGAGTCGACTCAAATAGTGGATTTGAAAGACAACTAATCAAATTGTGCAGGATTGCATAAATTTTGAAACTAACATCTTCTATTTTGTTTGTTTATATTTTGAGTATTTATATTGATTCTACAGCACGATCGAAAAGCATTTTTATTTCTCACCGAGATTTTTCGAGTCTACAGAAATTAAAAAATTAAGACGTACCACTTGTTTTCGAAACCAATTTGATGCCGGTGTCATATTCCGAGCCAATGATCTCGACCTCGACGAAGGGGCTGGCCGTCCCGCGGCCAGCTTTACAAAGGTGACGACCGGCAATGACACGCAACATCGCAGTCACCGGACGCACCTTCTTCTCTATGCTCTTCTTATTCAGATTGTACCCTTCCTCGAACATAAATTCAGGCTTGAGAACATAACCACAACCACCGTTCTCTCTAAACTTGCCCATGTTCATTTGCATCGGCTTGTCTGGCGTCTGGTAGTTCATGGCCACCATTTGCGACCCGACATTCCAAAACGGTACTGGATTATAATTTGACGAATCTATTCTCTGACCTTTCGGATAAATCCTGCTCAATTGCACCGTGTGATATTTCAAAAAGAAAGGGCTTTCGGTTTGGCACATAAGTTTTTCACCTTTCGTTTCGGGGAAGGAAGACATCTCGTTGAATACGAAGCCCTTGGCGCGTAACCTCTCTTGACTGAAGGCGACAGAACGGCAGTATACTATGAGATCGGACACCTCCTTGGCGATTCTCCACGTGTGCTCCATCTTCCTGTTTTCTAAAGACCTAGCGCTTGCACTGTGAGCGGCTTCTTTAATGGCTGACAGCCATTCCAGGGCTATTTCTCTGGTCGGTGCAGCCATGTCGAAGGGGGCAAACATTGATGGGCTGTGAATGCGGACGACCCATCTGGCGGACCCGCTCTCTTCCCCGACGACCAACTCAACGACAGCACCCAAAACGTCTACAACACCCTTTTGCAGTGAACCGAGGGCTGCGGTCTCGTTTTCCAAACCCTGGAACACAATATGGAATAAAATTGTTGTAATAACTATTATGTCTTATAGGTAAAAAACTCGAACGGTAATTATATTAGGGTTGATTGTATTCACATAAACAAACCATAAATCGGTTTAAGGACAACACTAGGACCAGCTCTCTTGCACATTCTGAAGTCGTTTGACACAAAAGCAATTCGTCCTGAACTGGAACCCAATGAGAGTTGTCGATAAGGCCTAAGGAACAAAAACGAACTAAACACTTACTGTGATATCGTGCATTTGAGGCACTTCAACCTCCAGTACATAATTGGCCGGGAACCAGTGATGTTTCTTCCCACCGTAGTCACCTCGCCACCAACCTTCGTCCGGTTTGTCCACGTTGGTTATGATCGCGTGTTTGCAAAACGATAGCTCATCGTCTTGTCGCGCTCGGTAGTCGTACAGAGCTCTTACAGTTACCTGAGAAAAGATATTGTATTTCAGTTGTTAAATATCTAGCCAAGACAATCTTCGGGACAAACAACGGGCAGCTCGTTAGTATTTAATCCACTTTCTATTTAATCGAATAAATAAAGTTGGCTTCATATTATAGAACTTTTGTACTGTGACTTTACGTACACGGAAGAAGACTGTCACTACAAAACGTAAAATATCAAATCATTTTTCAGTAGATATGTATAGGAGTAAGTACGTATCTCAGGTTTGGGACCTCCCTGACCTGACGTACTTGCCTTGCAGTTCAAACCAATAAAAAGGGGTTATTAAAAACGACAACCATTTCAATCACTTAGAGTCAACATCGCATTACCCAAGTTTATACCAAAAATGTATAACATCATGAACAAACATTTAAATGAGCAATTGCATACTCAATACATTCATATATTTATATGGAAAAAAATACAGCGCTGAACTTTTAGTACACAAGATGAAGGATATCATCGCAAGAGCAGACTTCTATGCTAACTGGAATCTATTTTATTTAGCTTTAAAAGGAATCTTGTTTTAAGTTCTGAAAGGAACATTAAGAAAATGCAATGTTCCTTGTGTGGCGTGCCATAGGTGAGGCCTATGTCCAGCAGTGGACGGAGATAGGCTGATGATGATGATGATGAATGTTCCTTGTTAGTTCCTTGTGAGAAACAACAGTTGCTTTTACATTATATAAATTGGCTTTAATAATAGGACCGCAGGAAAACGCAAATATGTGTTTCTTATATACTTCACACAGCGGGTTCACAAGTACTATAAAAATATATATATTTGATATCTTTTACAAAGTAAGTTTCGCATCTAACTAGTTATATATTGTTTTGTTTGTACCATCTGCCTTCTGATACTATAATCCGATAGCTATGAAACATTAATAAGAACTACATACGCCTGCAGTTACTAACACAAAAAGAAAAACAAATAAAATTTCGCATTGCAACGCATGTCGAATAATAACTAGTTACAAAATTACAGCTTTTTAGTAAATGCATTTCAAACTATATACTAAGCTACAAAAATAATTAGAAAAAGCAATAGGTCTGTGTGTTCCCTGGCACATATAGTTAATGTTATAATGTAGAAGAACAATTTTATTTGGGATACAAATACAGCAAAAAGAAAATGTAACATCCCTCGACAACGGGGGTGAAACCGTGGAGGCAGCAACATTATAATATAATAGTATGTTTTCTTTGGAGGCCACAAATATCTTAATAGATATACATTGAAGCAATGTCTAAGCTATGTTCATGTTAGAACTTTCATCAGAATGAAATTTCTTTTTAATCTCTAATCGGCAAATGATTTCGCATAGGATATGCGAAATAATTTGCAAAAGTATACAAGCTCAGATAAATTAATAAAACAAAATTAAACAAAATCTATTTTACTTTCTTCTAACTACATACTCGAATTTCTACAATTATAACGGCCATCATCTTACCCGCACCTCTATAAAATATGTGGGTTTTCGCTTTTGCACACATTCCTTCAGGAAGCTAGTTAATTAAGAAAATGTATTTTAATGTCACAAAAAGAGTGAAATATATTAAATTGTTAATGAATCGAGTTTTTACAGACCAATAAGCGCTTCATTAAAAATATTACCTTGGATGTAAAGCAAGTGGGGTCCATGTAGCCCGGGGTGCCGTAAACGGAGGTATCGTCCGGTTCCTTAAAGACAATAAGAAGGACGACATTAATATCATGATATTTCATCAGTTGTAGCACAGCGGTTAACTTAGACTACTAGTATGGCTAGTAACTACGTCGAAATACCTCTAAAATAAATTTGATACAAAATCATAATAAATAAAATAAAATAAAAGAACGAATACTCACAGAAATAATTCGCCTAACTATTTCATCGCTCATTGGAAACCAAAGCTTAACTTTTTTGTACAGGGGATGTTTCTCGTAATAAGAAACCAACTCTACCAGGCTTTCAAACTTCACCGTGCCGATAGTGTACAGTCTACCTTCAAGTTTAATCCTGCAATGCTTTATTTCCTTTTCAGTCCTAGAACGAAAACCACTGGGAACTTGTAATCAAACATAAAAGAAATTAATCAAAAATATAAAAAATAATAAATATCCTGGGACATTCTTTACACACGTCCATCTGATCACAAGCTAAGCAGAGCTTGTATACTACTTATTTATTTTTCTTTTCATATATAGATATTTACACTCAGACACAGAACAAACAGACATGTTCACGCACTAAAATGTTTGTCCTGGGTGGGAATCGAACCCGCGACCTGCGACTTGGCAGCCAGGTCGCTAACCACCATGCCAACTGGCTTATCAAATATTATTGACTTATGATGTTATAATTTGCGTACAATGTTCGATCATACCTGAAATAAACTGTTAAAACATGGAAACTCTGGAGTTATGTACCAACTTAAATATTTTGTTTTGTTTAACAACCATAACACTTCAAATTTTAGAAAATTGAAAGAGTTATGGCAAGAAAAGAATGTCTCGAGATTTCCTGATTGTAATGGAACGACCGTCAACCATACCTGAAACTGATAGCAAAAGTGCCATAGTCCTTCTCGCTCGGACGAACGAGAAAGGCACCGTCAGTGCTCGTTCTCCTCAACAACTCCTCAGCTTGCGCCCTAGTACAGTGTGGGTGGAACCACTCCTTGTCTTCGTGCTTGTTCGGTTGCGGTACTGGTTCTCTCAAAATTATAAGAAATTCCTGGAAAATACAACCCTAAAATAAATGTGAAGATTGGTTGTTCATCCCAATGGAATAGGATGAACAGCTAGTTGTTTGGTTAAGTGTGAGTTCAAGGAGAATGAACAAAAAAAATATACTTACTTGACTACGCAGAGGGTGCTGTCTGTAATGCGTGATGAGGCTGTACAGGCTATCGAAGCACATGGAGTCAATCAGATAATATTTGGTGATACCTCTGTCTTGTTTCAGTTTTATGCGACAGTGGTTGACTTTTCCCTGACGCCAAAAGGACAGACAATAATCGCCCACAAACGTAACGCTCTCTCGGACGAGGAATGTGCCGTCACCAAGGTGCGAGTGAGCTCTGAGCAACTCCTCAGCCTCTTGCCTGTTCCCAGCGAGTTTCCCATGAAACCAACATTCACCAAAATGTAATTCATCTTGTGGTATACTTGACGTGGCTCCGTCTGGCTCTCCATCGCTCTCAGCATCTGTCTCGCCTTGGGTACTGTAATGCTCCGTGTAATAGAGCTTATTCTCCGTCAGTACAAACGCGTGAGGATTCCATTCCTTATCCACCGGATCTTCCAAAAGGAGAATACCGTTTTTAATTGAATTCCGCAAGTCTAGATCCCTGCCTTCCTCTTGGCGCACAGCGAAGTTATTTTCCTCGGCACCTTCTGGAAGTTTTTTGTGTTTCAGAATGATCTTACGTCGTAGGTCATGAGGAGACGGTAGTGCAGTCTCGTTTTTCTCATGAGGTTGTGTTAGAAGCATATCGCCAAAGACGTCCTGGAAAGCGCTCGCCATACGTCTCTGCTGTGGCAATGTGCAATTGTCCTCAATAGATAGAATGAGTGGATAATCAGATGCGACAAACGCGTTGTCTTTTATGGTGCGTAGGACGTCTATTAATTTTATTTTTGTCGTTAGAGTGTGGCCGTGGTATATGAATGGGTTGCCATCAGGGCCATCCCAGCAGTCCAGCTCGACGCAACGACAACCTGATCTCAAACACCTTGCGTATGCTTCTACTGAAGATTCACTTGAAAACTGATCACCCATTAGATACCTAAAAAATAATAATTATAAAAAAATTGTTTGAAAGTTAATAAGGACTCGACTACATGTATATACAATACTTGCGTGTTATGAGATGATGAGATCCAATAATGTGAGAGTGGCCTAGTCATGTCCCGGTTGACTTTGTCGTGTTGACTATCCCAGATTGAGTTTTGTTTTGAAAACAACATTTCTATAAACTACAACATAAAAAGCATACATAGGGTTAGTATTTTGATCAATTTTATCTTGAATACATTTACTTTTAGTGCATTTACCTCGTTCAGAGTAAAATATGGCTCATAGATGTCTCTCTGTGGATCCTTCAAGTAGTCCCTGATGAATTGCGAGGCGCGAACTTCGTCATCACCGAGACGATCGTGTTGTTCGATACGAAGGAAGCTTTGAAATTCACGGAGTGTGATTGTGCTGCCGTTTGTGCAGTACAGCGAGTACTTATCAAATATGTCGTGTACATTCTACAGAACAAAAATGCATACAAGAGATTCATTAGTTGTGCAATTGAGAGCTTTGATAATCCCACTAATATTATAAATGTGAAAGTTTGTGATACTAGATGTTTGTTACTCTAACACCTAAGCTACTATTTTAACTAATATGGATGAAAATTAGCACAAAGACGTAGATTATACCTGGATAGACACAGGGTTTAAATCCCCTGAAAATGCTTCATCCCGCAAGAACGTAGGTGAAACTGCGGGAGACAGCTAGTTGTTTCTATATTTCTAAAGTTCAGAACATAATACTGTACAACAGGTTCGGATGTCAATTAGTACATCTATACTAATCTATACTAAAAAGATAAGATTTGTATTTTTACTTGTAATTAAAAAATAATCCATCACTAATAAAAAAACATACATTTTCGTCAAAAATTAGCTTCTGATACAATGAAGCAAAGTCATCAAATCCAATTTGACCCCGCTTGCTGTTGTCAATGTCTTGAAATACATCCCTCAGTTTATTTGTTGACATTTTGCAGTTCATTTTTGGTAGGAATGATTTCACATCTTTTAATGTTATCCTGTCAACAAAGAAAATTTGATTCAATCCTATCTATATATTCCAATTTCAACACTATTTATATTTCTGTTCACACTCACAAGGTTGTCTCTGAAACCTTATCATGAATACTTACATTTCTTGGGCATTCTCAATGGCATAGAATTCCTTCCGCAGCCACCTATCTAACTGCAAAGGGTAAGAAGCCTTTACTGCTTCTTCTCTCAATATCCTTACACCTTTGACCCAGGCTTCACACTCTTTGTCTGTTTGAGCTGGAAGTTATAGGTACATATTTATTATTTATCTTGTTAAATACACATCTGCATACATTTAGAAGCAAGGTGAGCAATTCATTGCCAATGGTTATTAAAATTGGAATATCAGCCAATAAAAGAATGACAGTAACAGATTAGCTACTGATATCTGATGTAATTATTTTATCATTTATCTTAGTCGAAACTCATGGTTACACGCATCAACTATACAGTTTTCTGTATTTATTACTTTTCTGGTCATTTTAACTTCATACGCATTGTTCATAAAATTTTCTACTAAGAAATTTTGTTTAGGCTGCTATGCAAACATTTTTGGCTGCTATGCAAACACATTTAAATAAATGTGCATATTGCAGCTTGGTTTGAGAATAGTTAAACCAAAGAAATGAATTTATGAATGAAATCATAATATCAATTTGGCACAGGAAACCAAATGAACTCACAGCACAACTGTTTAATAAACATATGACAAACCTGTAAAGGACACAGAGCGCAATTTGAACTCTGTGCCATAGTAAATAGTGAAACATTTGGAACTTTCCAGTCTCTTTGTCTCCTCAGGCCAACGCTCGAAGTCTTTAGAGGACTTGCCCACTCGCACTTCCTTCACTTCTCGTATGTCGAGGGCACCTTCATAGACGTTGCGCTGGAGAGAGGTAGTCCTCGACCAGATGACCTGGTGGGTCTCCCGCCTCACTGACAACGAGCGGCGCTCGGGCCGCTTCCGAGGGAAATACTTCAGCACCATAGAACCTCGCTCTATGTGCGAAATTAGCTGGTCAGCTTCGTGAATAAGTCTACCGTTGGCCCCATTTTGACAAATTAAACTCATGCTATCGTCTTCGAAGCCGGATGCAATCAAACTGCAACAATGGTACACTACATGTAATATAAAGTTTACGGCAAAGAAGAAATAAAATATACTACAGTGAAAAAATTAATGTATTCGAGACAATGTTCATGAATTCCAAATGAATTCATTCACATTATTTCTTCCGCTAATTTGTTTACTTGACATTTACTTACGTCCATCAGAGAAATAGTGTGGTGGTAATGTGGTTATTAAAATCGATAATTATTAGAATAAACTAATGATTAGTTCAAAACTAATCCTAGATTTAAGGACGTATGTAAAATATATCAAATAGTCTAACTTTCTATAAATTCGAAAATATAAATTATATAGTATAATATGATTTAAAACATAAATTAAAACACATATTTCAATTTAACCAACCGTGCGAAGCAAATTGATACAAACGATATTTATAACGACTATCGATCACTAATGTAAATCAAACTATTAATGCTTGCATACACTACCAAGATAACATTATTGTAATCAATGGGTGGTCACTGCGTTTGGAATGAAATAACAAAATACAGTAAAAGCTCCTTATTCGCGCTTCCTTCATTCGCGTTTTCACTATTCACGGATAAAAAAAAATGCGACCCAATTTCGATATGCGCGTATAACGATTTCTTTATTCGCGAATCTAATCGGTACATCGGTACATACATAATATGTATTTAAAAAGGGTATGGTATCCGCGTAAACGCGTCCTCAGATGGACTAATAAAAACGTAAAATATACCTTAATACAACTACGCCTAAAGTATGTTGTTAAATGATATCGCCACTGTATTAGTTCGGCTTTTCCTTTGACATGAGCTGCCTTAACCGCGTTCGGTGTTTTTGAGAATGTACACAAATAGAATGTTTAAGGTGGTTGCGTAGTACTAGCTTTCCATACATTTTTATTTTGGGCAAATATCTGAAGTTAAGTGGGTTTTTATATTTTTAGTAGTTTTATGGGGTTATTACAAATATATAGTCTCGCCTTCTTGCATATCAGCCGACAATATTAAGTAATAAACGATATTTTGTGGTTTAAAATAAGTGAATGTTTTATGTTTGTGTGAGTGAATTTAGGCACGCCATCTATCTATGAATGTAGTGATTAAGGTAGTAAGAAGGGAGATCTGTCATCTGTGTCACAAACAGGTCAATAGTTGCCAAACCAAATATTGTAGGTGGCGCTGTGTATCAAATGCCTCGAACGGTCACCATCCATGACTCCCCGCGTCAAATTATAAATGTGTTGAGAAATTTATTTTCATAGTAGGTACGGCACTCGTAAACTACCTAACATCATTTATTGTTTGGGAGTGAGCGTATAAGCATGAAAGGTAGCTACAACTACCGGCATGCTATGATGAGGTTTGGACGTGATGTTCGAATGTATTATTTTAGGATACATAATTTATTTATTACATTGAGTGCTGTCAAAATGGAAATCCAAGATGGCGGCTACAATAAATTATCAACTTTCTCGTGATGGGTATCGTTTCCATGGTTTTCAAGGGTGTTGAAGCTGATAGTGCTGTCAAAATGAAAATCGAAGATGGCGGCTACAATAAATTATCAACTTTCTCGTGATGGGTATCGTTTTCATGGTTTTCAAGGGTGTTGACGCTGATAGTGTTGTCAAAATGAAAATCCAAGATGGCGGCTACAATAAATTATCTACCTTCTCGTCATGGGTACCGTTTTTATGGTTTTCGAGGGTTTTGAAGCCGATATTGCTATCAAAATGGAAATCCAAGATGGCGGTTACAATAAATTATCAACTTTCTCGTCATGGGTATCATGGTTTTCAAGGGTGTTGAAGCCTGTCAAAATGGGAGCTACAATCAATTATCAACTTTTATTTGTAAACTAGTTATTTCAATACGATTGAATGATCACTACAAAACTCTTTTTTTTTATTAAAAAGTCAATATAAAAAAGGTTGAAAGTGACAACCCTATAGTTTCAATAGAACGTAAGTAATTATTTTTACAAATAGGCTTAGTTTCCATACTGATTCATATTTGACTGATAGAGATAGAGATATTTGATAGATAGATCCCTGCCACGTGCCTTCCTACCCCTTTACCCGCACCACCCGCCGCCCTGCGAATCATAAGCGAATTCCTTAGTCTCCCGCGCAACTTACTTTCGAACGGTTGTTATTATTGACCTAGTGAGTGACTTGTGTTTTGTTTACGTAAGATCACCTGATCTGACGCCCTTCGATTGTTTTTCCTCTGGGGTATTGTTAAGCAACAGGTGTTCAAAAAACGTGTGATACGGAGGTCGAAATGCGTTCATGCATAGTAGCAGCATTTGACCACATCAAGTTCGATACCTCCATTTTACAAAGCGTACCTACGTGAAAATATTATTAGGCGTTGCAACAAATGTGTCGAGGTACAAGGTGGTCATATTGAACAGCATCTCCGTGGCCGTCTAGTAGACATTATAATAAATTAATACATTAAAATGCAAGTACTTAAGGTTTTGTGTGACAGACGCGGGGACTTTATTTTGTTTATGTAAAAGTGTTAAATGTACTTATAACAATTATCAATTGTGCATAAAAATATCGTGTAAACCAACATTTTCAAAGATTCATTCGTTAAAGTGATAAACAACAGCTGACAAAGTCGTGAACTTGTGTAGAAAAAATAGGTAGATACGGTTATCTACCTATTTTTTCTGCGCGGCGCGGCGCGGCGGCACCGACAAAGAGAGGCCACTCTCTTTGTCGGGTCGGGTAGAACTTCTTCCTATTATTTGTGATTTCGGGTCATCGCTTCATGCAGAGGTAAGATATCAGAATAACATTACAAATATTAATAATTAAATATTTATTTTAATTATTTGTGTTTACAGTTTATTATAAATGACTTCCTTTATTACGTATTTATACCGATTCTTAAAACGTAGGTAGAAGGAACAACAGGGTTTTTGTTACATATTGTATACAATATATTTTATAAATAAATATTATTTTATTTATTTATTTCTTTGTTTATTTATTTAATATCAATGTAATAAAAGAATTTATTAATAAATAAGTAAGCAAATAAATAAATAATTGATAAAAATATATACATATCTTAAAACCGAATCCACTATGCTACCTTAATTTGATATAATTAAATTTGAGATTGAGGTTAAAAAAAAAAAAAGAAAAATCAAAAAACTGGGTACCAATTATTGATATCACTGATTTCGAGTATACAGTTACAAATAATATATCATGATATACATAAATCAAACAAAACTGAAACCTAACAATCACAGTACTACTTTTCGGCAGTAATAATAGGTTATCTTGCAATTGACTAATTATTAACATACCTATTTGAATTAATGAGTGCAAATAAAAGTAAATTTATCAATTAAATTGTTGGTTTCATTTCACTCCTTTGTATCCATACAAAATAATGATAATTCAATAAAAAATATTCAATATTATTCATAAATTTATGCGATCAGAAATGATTAGAATGATAACAAAACATTGATAAAAATCAATGCTTTGTTATGACGTTGTCACGTTAAGCTATCGTCCGTAAACCAACCTTACAGACAACCATTTTTTTATCACCTATTCAAAGATTTAATTTAGACAATTGTATATAACGCCATCTGCTATCACCGGGGTACCTAAACCAAATATTTGACGCCATCTATTAGACATAAAAAGAAACGCGTCAACACTATGCTTGTGTGTGCAAATTCAAGCATTGGATTTTCATTTTGACAGCATTATCGGCTTCAACACCCTTGAAAACCATGAAAACGATACCCATGACGAGAAAGCTGATAATTTATTGTAGCAGCCATCTTGGATTTTCATTTTGACAGCACTATCGGCTTCAACACCCTTGAAAACCATGACGACGACACCCATGACGAGAAAGTTGATAATTTATTGTAGCCGCCATCTTGGATTTTCATTTTGACAGCACTATCGGCTTCAACACCCTTGAAAACCATGAAAACGATACCCATGACGAGAAAGTTGATAATTTATTGTAGCCGCCATCTTGGATTTTCATTTTGACAGCACTATCAGCTTCAACACCCTTGAAAACCATGAAAACGATACCCATCACGAGAAAGTTGATAATTTATTGTAGCCGCCATCTTGGATTTTCATTTTGACAGCACTATCAGCTTCAACACCCTTGAAAACCATGAAAACGATACCTATCACGAGAAAGTTGATAATTTATTGTAGCCGCCATCTTGGATTTCCATTTTGACAGCACTCAATGTAATATATAAATTATGTGTCCTAAAATAATACATTCGAACATCACGTCCAAACCTCATCATAGCGTGCCGGTAGTTGTAGCTACCTTTCATGCTTACTTATACGCTCACTCCCAAACAATAAATTATGTTAGGTAGTTTACGAGTGACGTACCTACTATGAAAATAAATTTCGGGGAGTCATGGATGGTGACCGTTCGAGGCATTTGATACACAGCGCCATCTACAATATTTGGTTTGGCAACTATTGACCTGTTTGTGACACAGATGACAGATCTTCCTTCTTACTATCTTAATCACTACATTCATAGATAGATGGCGTGCCTAAATTCACTCACACAAACATAAAACATTCTCTTATTTTAAACCACTAAATATCGTTTATTACTTAACTAGCTGACCAGGCAAACGTTGTTTTGCCATATTTACTTTATTAAAAACTATATATGAAAATTTATCGTACTACAATGATTATATTCGTTAGCTGACCCGACAGTCGTTGTCCTGTTTAAACTATGAATATTGAATTCGAACTGGCACGATTAATAAAAAAAAAATACAGAAACATAGTATTTATTATGTCCCGGGATATTTATTTATGAATCTAATACTTTAAGATACACAACAATTGGACGTAGTTATGCAAACTGGAACCCGCCCACATCTTTGGTCATATGTAGATTCCAAATGATTCCAAAAAGTGCAATTTATAATGTGGTAAAAAGACCTAAGCCGTCGAGTTTGTATGAAAAAATACTATCAACCTAAGATACCAAACATAAACTAAGTTTCATAAATAGGAAAATATAATCATGCTGCATAATTTGGAAAAATTAACGATTTTAAAAAGAGGCATGTATCTTGGTACTTTTGTAACCCAAATTCTTAGTGAAATAAATAATTTTAAAAAGATCCGTATTCCTTTTATTTTAATAAAAGGTTTTTTATAAAAGGCAAATGAGATCGAACAATTTCGGTATCCACACAGGAAGCGACGATCCAGCACATTGTAACCATTTGGATTCTCAATTAACCACAAAAATCCCCTCAAAATAAAGACCGCGTCCTACACTCCTACCCGTTCCAGTCGCGTTAGGTCGCCCACAGGGGGCACCCTCAGTGTCCCTGTTGCTTAAAATCTAAATGTATTTTCGGCTAAGAGCCCCCAGCGCTCGCCGGAATTGTCCGCGTAAGGGTGTAAGAGCTATCAGAAGCTAACACCTTCGTCCCATAAAATAGCACATTCTATCGTGTGGGTTGAAGGAGAAGCTGGTAGATATGTCCAAGAAGTAGGCTCCTGTATTATTAAGCACGCTATGAAAAGGCTCAATGAAAACATTAAGCAGCTTATGCTTTGGAAATCGTATTTTACAAAAATCTTAATTATCTCAAAACTGTCATTATGTGGCTTGGTTCTGGTTTGCGTAACTACGTCCAATTGAACTTTTAATATGAGGCGTGATTGCTCTGAACTAACTGTGATGAACACACACTTCTCAAAAACTAAGTGTAGAAATGTTCATAAATTATCCGATTGAATCGTCTGTGAAATATGCACAGGGTAATGATAAATTAATTATTTTATCAATATAATTCCAACCTATGCCTCTGTTTTAAACGATGTTGTCAAACGACTGACATTTATGTCAAACACCATAAGGTTACATTATAAGAGTTTAATGTTGTCAAAAGCGGTTACATTAGAAAATTTAAAATGGTCGTTATGTTTTCTTAAATTTTTCCGCGCAACTTTCTTAATTTTTTATTTTTAATAACCTTCACCTGACAATAACAAACACAACAAAAAATGATTTAGCAAATCGGTCTAGCCGTTCTGAAGTTATGGGCGTACATACATTTCGCAGATTCATTTTTATATAATAGGTTGGGGAAAAAGTTCCTTCGCATTTTTTAAGGAAATTCAAAACATTTTTAATATACATAGTTTATTTACATTTAACTAAAGTATGTAGGTACCATTTTGTTCGATAACTTTTTACCATCTTGTAGGTAGGGACATGCTATAGAAATGTTGGGACTTCTGATAAAAATACTGCGACAAGTGGTTTTGACAGTCCTCGCGTGATGTTAACCTGACACTGCCTAAAGAATTCTAAAGAGACCGAAACAGGTGGAAATTTTTCGCGGCTTGCATTTTTACCTTTTTTGTAGTACAATTTTAAAATGAATCGAATTTCTTCATTAGATTCACTCATCTTGGCGGTACGAAAAACAAATGCAAATCAAACATTTTCCTAATTTGAATTTGGAATTATGTACTTTAAAATTTTAACTTTCAATGATACCAAAACCAGCCAGATACAAATATTATAGCCAAAGAGATTTTATTACAAGTTCATACATACTATGATGCGAAAAGACTTTTTCCCCAATATATAGATTTCTGAACGCACACATGAATAGTTGTTACAGTATTTGACAGGATTGGACAACAAATGTTTGACATGTAATAAACAAATCAGCATTTATTGAAATGATTAAGTATTCATTACACATATCGAGTTTTCATTGTTTTTAAGATGTATTTTGCTATTCGGGGCGGAGACAAATCCAACGAATCAATAACCATGAATATTGGTTCAGCAGATCTCGAGTTATAAGTGTTTTAATGTGAAGATATTGTTGGCTGATATGCAAGAAGGCGAGACTATATATTCGTAATAACCCCTATTACTTATTAGCTAACAATATTAAGTAATAAACGATATTTTGTGGTTTAAAATAAGTGAATGTTTTGTTTGTGTTAGTGAATTTAGGCACGCCATCTATCTATGAATGTAGTGATTAAGGACGTAAGAAGGAAGATCTGTCATCTGTGTCACAAACAGGTCAATAGTTACCAAACCAAATATTGTAGATGGCGCTGTGTATCAAATGCCTCGAACGGTCACCATCCATGACTCCCCGCGTCAACTATAAAACTACTAAAAATTATAAAAACCCACGTAACTTCAGATATTCGCCCCATTCCCGACGAACAGTTTGGTTTTCGAACCAAACACTCTTGTGTTCAACAAGTCCATAAAATCGTTGAACACATCTCTAGTAAATTCCAAACCGGTATATTGACATGCGCGCTCTTCTTCGACGTGGCGAAAGCGTTTGACAAAGTGTGGCACGACGGCTTAATTTTTAAGCTTTACTCAATGGGTGTGCCACCGAGGCTCGTTATCATCTTGCGAGACTAATTGTCGAATCGCCACTTTCGCTACCGAGTCGAGGGGCGCGTCCTGTCAACGCCTCATCCCATTCGCTCCGGAGTCCCGCAGGGTTCGGTGTTGTCACCCCTGTTGTTTGCGCTCTATACGAGCGACATGCCCAGGACCAGTGACACACACTTGGCCCTGTTTGCGGACGATACGGCTCTTTACTCTTCAAGTAAAAGCGAATCCCTCCTTTGCAAACGACTCCAATGCGCAGCCAACGCCTTAGGCGAGTGGTTCCGCAAATGGAGAATCGAAATCAATCCCCTCAAAAGTCAGGCTATCCTGTTTTACAGAGCCTTCCGCGAAACATACCGACCTTTTCCCGCGTCACCCATCACCATGTTCGGCGCGCCTATCCCTTGGAAGAGGCAAGCCAAATATTTAGGTGTCACTTTGGATGATAGACTTTCCTTCGGTACTCACATTAGCACGGTGCGTAACCGCGCCGCGTTCGTGTTAGGCAGGCTCCACTTCCTCATTAATGCTAGGTCTAAATTGGCCCTCAAAAGCAAAATCAGACTGTATACCGCGTGTATACGCCCCATAATGACGTACGCGTGTGTAACTTTTGCACACGCCGACCCCAAGCGGATCCAGAGATTCCAAGTCCTCCAAAATAAGTTCATGCGCAGAGCCACGGGTGCCCCGTGGTATATGCGTAATCTCAATCTCCACATGGACTTAGGTTTGCCGAACATCAGGCAATTTATCAAAAGGGCTTGTCGCCGCCATTTCGATCGGGCACAAAATCACAAAAATCCCCTTATAGTGAAGGCCGCGTCCTACACTCCGTCCCGCATTAGTCGCATTAGCAGACCGAGGCACGCCCTCGCCGAGTCTGACGATGACATAACCAAAGCTCAGACAGCTGCAGCCGAATCTGCAGCTCGCGATAGAGTTCATCCATCACAAACACATGGCCATCAGCCTCGCTACCGTCCTCGCCGGCGTGGACGTAAGAAACCGCGCTCTCCTTAATAAGTTCATTGTAGAGTTTTTTTGTTTTATTATTGCTTTTAAAATAAAGAACCACTAATAATCAGATAAAGTAAAGTCTTTAATTTAAAAAAGGCCCCCCGCGCAACGCCCTGAGCCCGAGGTTCGAGCCCCACAGGGGGCACCCTCAGTGTGCTGTTGCTTAAATTTTTTTGTATTTCGGTTGAGAGCCCTAAGCGCTCACCGTTATTGTCCGCGTAAGGGTGTCAGAGCCATCTGAGGCTAACACCTTCGTCCTTTTCGAAAAAAAAAAAAAAAGATATTCGCCCAAAATAAGAATGTATGGAAAGCTGGTACTACGCAACCACCTTAAGTAAAGTAACCTTATTATACAATGTATAAGAATGTTGTCAATTGCTGCCACAATTTCAATATGATCAAAAACTTCAATTAAATTGTTGTTTCTTTAAATATTTGTTTTTTATTTTGTTACCTTGGAACGTATCCCTATAACCCCGTATAAATTACCATTCCATATTCACGGTTTCTGTATTCGCGGCTGTAAATTTGTAGAAGGCGCTGTGTGCAGCCAACTTAACCCAATTAATTTTTATTGTCTTTAGGTTGGTCTGACGTATTTTAGTCAAATAAATTTTTAAGATATCAAAATTAAAAATGGCGGTTGTTGGTGAGAGTATAAATCTCGTGAGTATAAATATTTTATGTTCACGACCGGCTACATTGAAAGCAAGCAACGTGTGTTATTTTAAGCTGAAATCTTGAAACTAAAAATACGTAACACAGCCATAATTCCTCCGTATTTTCAATTTTGTGTATTAGTTGGACGAATTAACGCTGTATTTTCAGTTTTCTGCTGTGTATTATTTGGACGTCTTAACGCCACATGTTCATGTTCTGTTTTTATCGACCTCGCTTAGTTTTTATGTGACTTTATTTTGACTACCTACTTTATTAAATAAGTTTTGTTTTCCATCATCACTATGGATAAGAACTCTAACAATTGTCACGAAACTATAAAAAGTGAGTTATTTGTAAACAAAGACGTACACCGGGTTTAAATCATTCAACTATGATAAAATGCATATAATTTCATTGAATTTTACAATTTATCAATCTCATTCTATTTCTACATAATTTCTCTACTAGTAATATTTTTTATAGATATTATTGAATAGAGAGGGAAGAAAAGTGCATAGTGATACTATACATAAATGACATTTTTTTTATTAATAAACCTGAAAGATAAGTTGTTAGAATTATAGAAGAGGCAAAGGCAAGGTTGTGGTCTAGTATAGTCACGCACGCGGGGGGGTGTAAAAATGGTTGTAGTTGGTAGGGGTTGGATCCCTAATTATAACGCTACCACTCTTATTAAAAGGTAATGCATATTTTTCGAGAAATTAATAGAAATGTAAACTAACCTCAAATCACAAAAAGGAAAAACGAAACGTTAAAATGTGCGATTGACAACCAAATCTGTACAAGTACATTGTCTGTGGTGTAAAGTGTCTTGCAAATTGTATGAAACGGAACGTTAAAAAAATTAAACATATGTCCGTGTCATTTGTTTTCGTTACGTGAATGTGCTCTTGGTGTTTCGTGGTGTTTTTGTTGTGGTTTTCTTCGACGTCTTTGGCTTTTCATCTGGGCTTTGATTGTTTGCCTTCACAATTGACCTGCACTTGTACACTGGACACCGATTTTTTGCCTTTCGAAAAATTTCGAAATTATGTCTTATTTATGGCTGAATTTGGTCGAATCTGTTCCAAAACCGAATCGCGGCACCCCGACTCCACGCAGTCTTTTGGCTACTACCTCTAGAGTGTATATAAAAATTCGGAGACGCGAAGGGAGGGCAGCCACCGCCCACCGTTACAAATGACAGGTACCCTTGCGAGCCGCAGCGGCTGAGGCTGGTCGCCGGAGGCGACCAGTAAGCCGAAGCTGCGGAGGGGAGCATGGGTGCCTATCCTTTGTTACGTTAGGGCGAAGGGGTTGCACTTCCCGCAGCGTCGGAGCCGTTGCAGAAGCAACTTTATAGTGTTTTGAGGTTAGGTTCCAAAAAAAAATGTATTTCTCAGGAATGGTGGGTTACCTTTTCATGGGAGTGGTGCTAAGTCAGAGGAGGCATCCCCCCCTTCCCCTCCCACCCCCTCCCCCGCCCCTCCGCGTGCGTGACTATACTAGACTTTAACCAAAGGCAATTTTAATCCTAATATTTCCAGGGGTTTGAAGGTTACACTTGAAACCATAGATACTGCAGAACAGTAGTATTCCACTCCTATATATTCAAACATGTTTAATATCTTATTTTAGAAGGTTTCACAGAACATGCTCTGGGAAGTAAAGTTGTAGAAGATGAGAATATAGTTCAACCAGTACCAAGTGTTTGTGTGTTTACCTGTACAAACTTCTCCACATCATGAGAAACTTGGTAAGAAATTTTTGTTTTCTTTGTTTAGGGCTGATTTTTCAATCTGTTATCTTATCATCTGATAACAGGTGACAGTTTGACATAACTTTCCAAACAATAACTATTGTCAAACACAAATATTTTATTCCTCTGATAGAAGGTATTTGGTGACTGAATAATCAGCCCATTCATACACTATATTGAATTTTACCCATACATATAATAATATAAATGGGATAGTTACTCAGTTGTGTAATAGCCCTACACAGCCAACAGTCTGGTCCGTGATGCTTGTTATGGTGATAATTTTGTGCCAATGGAAGGACATATATTATACTTTTTACACCAAGAATATCCCCCCTTTTAATGAGAATGGTGCGCCTGACAAAAAATTTAATATTTATAAATATTTTAATATATTAACTCTACAAATCTTCTCTCTGTTCCTCATGTTTTTAAATACAGGGCATAGTAAGTTTTGTTAATTTCCCTAGAAAATAATAAATTATTATCTTTTTAGATGTCTAACAAGATGTAACCAATTTGGATCCAGAAGGGCTAGAGACTGGACAACCTTGAAAATAAAATCAAATATTCTTGGTATGTATTATAAAATGATTCAATATCATCTGACCTGCTCTAGCTTTGTATAATCACATAACCACATTCCAATATAACATAGAAATAAAGGTTGTAAGGTAAAACATTGTTTGAAACATCATGTAATATTTAAAAATATTATACATACTAAAAGCCAATGTTTGGTAGCAGGTTTGGAGGTTAGGTACATGTTACAAAATTTATAAACAAGCTAATTAATTTTCCACTTTTCAGCTACATTGGAGGGACCAGGGCCTTCATGTGCTGAGATCAGTGTGCACGACTATGATAGAAAGAGAAGAAGTCATGAAGCCAAGGGTGGGTAGTAATGCTAGGTCTTACTCAAAAAAATTAAATGTAATGATATATACCCCAGTCCGATATTTTTTTATTTTTATTTATCTAAATATAAATGCTCTATACAAAGGCAGTTTTATCCTAAAATTCAGAGTGAATAAACTCTATCTATACATCCTCCATACAAATACAATTTTTTTTTTTTTTATTTCAGACGGGATTGCGATTGGCCTCAATCTCACCTTATGGTAAGTGAAGATGAGGCCAAACGCAATCGCGTCTGAAATAAAAAAAAAAAATTGTATTTGTATGGAATTTTTATAAAGAAAAATTTAAGTGTCTCTTTGTAATATCTAAATATCAGTTTTTAACTAAATACATATGAAAGTACATCTGGGAGAAAGCTAATGATACTGGGAGCAACTTAGGCTACTTTCTTTGCGACTAGGTATAAACCGCGATGAAGTCGCGGGAAACAGCTAGTATAAGTACAATAAAAGGTAAAAAGATTTTTGTTTGGCTGTATAAATACTCTAATCTGGTATAGAGGCTAAATAACATCACACTATGACCCTTTGAAGCGGTGTGAAGGTGGTGAAACCGCACAGAACTACTAGAGTATTGATATATCACGTTATACTTGATTTATCTAGAAATAATTTGCTTTTTTTCAGGTCTCAGTGCTGGAGAAGAAAAATGGTTGCTGAAGTTTCAGAAGGGCTCAGAAATTAACTTATAAGAAATTTGGCTAATAAATCGCTAGATTTGGACAAAATAGAAAATACAATTTTGAAAGATTTAGTTAGTGATGTAGTGAAATACTACATAAAAAAACCATCTAGAAATGTTGGATAATGAAAACAAAGTTGTGGGCTTTGGCATATTTGAAGCATTCACCTAAAGCCTATCGCTATCTTGGGTAGGCTATAAGCTATGGCTGTAAGTGTGCCCATAGAACCAGGCATTAATTAAAAAAATATGTTCAGAATTGTTATCTAAGTTATCAGACCAAAATAAATATTGTGCATTATTGTTTGATGAAATGTCTCTAAAAAAGAGATAAATCTATAATGAAGCTGTTGACAAAGTAGAAGGATTTGAAGATTATGGTGATGAAAGCAGTTCAAAAATTGCTGATCATGCTCTGATTTCATGGTTCAAGGTTTGAAAAAAAAAATTCAAGTTGCCTGTAGCATATTTTTTTGTACAAAGCACAATATCTACTGCTTAACTTTGTGTTTTAGGAAAGAATGTTATAACGTCGCTATAGGAAGTAGGTTTTAAAATTGTTACTACGGCCCTTCTAATGTTGGTCCACTAAATTTATTAAAAAAAAATTGGTGGTCAGTCTCCAGAAGACAATTATTTCATATAGATAATCCATGAAAGTTTATATCATGTTTGACATACCTCATTTGTTTAAATCAATTAGGAACAATTTTTATAATGCTGGCGTAATTCAATGGGGACATAAAATAGGAAAGTGGAGTCATTTGTCATCAGTCACACTGATTGCAAGAAATTGTTAAGAACCGAAAATCCCAACGATGAAATGTACAATTACATAAGTTTTCGAGAGTGGTGGAAAGATAAACGATCACTGACATAGCCCAGTGTTAATTTATGTCTAACAGTATATAACCAAAACTGTTTTTGAAAAAATGGATACTCTTTATGAAAATTGTATAAGTAAACATTGTATTTTGGAATTTACTGACCACTGTGACCTAAGCTGGTTGACGTGCACCAAACATTTAGACCTGAGGGACTTTATGTTAAAAAAATTAAGCATTTTGTATATACGAAAGTACTAAAAAATTCAAGTTTCTCTGTAATAGAAAATGAAATCAGTGATAGTTATAAAAAAGCACAAACATTAAGTAAGGCTTAACAAATCAATTACAGATCTGTACCTGATTTATTTATTGGTTTATGCCCATATTCCCCTTTAAATTATTTAAAGTTCAGATCGTGGTTGCCCTAGGCGGACTGTCGACATGAATATCGATAAAATCATAAGAGAATAATTATCGTAAATTAGTACCGACTTACTTCCATCACTACACTATTAAGACAGTTATCAAATGCAGTTGTGACCAGGTGCAACCGACCAGGTCATTAAAATCCATAAAATAAAAAAACAAATGCAGTTAAGCCGACATAACATACCCGCAATTAATTAATTTCTGTGTGTTGGTATTAAGTTGCGTACCCCTCTTGTAGCTCAATCTGAAGTAGGTACTTGCGGCACCAAGTACTTCAGATTGAGCTCATAAAACGTAGTGGTTATACTCTTTGATTGTAATTACATTAGGAGCTTGTACCACAGAGAGTAAGGAGCAGACACATAGTTTCTAAAGAGCGTGCTAAATTGTTACCTATTTTGGTAGGGTTGGTACAGATGAATTTAATTAAATATGTTGTTTCAATGTTTCAAATGTTTTATTATAGTCTCTTCTATAATACTCCTCCTTATATAATAATATTGTTTATTGAGAAATCTAGTAAATAGTTTACAAAAATTACTTTCTACATAAATAAAGTATATAATTGATATGCTCCAAAATTCAATTTCCAGTAAGTATAAAATTGTTTGACAAATGCAGTATTTCCGATAGCTTTAGATATGGATCTAGCTATAGGTCTAGAAATTTATTTACAATCGTGGAAATCAAATTCGTTTAAGTGAATTCGCAAAGTTCTGCTATGGGGTTGACACAGCAGAGCTTCGTATTATTATTACACTACTGGTTTATTAGGAGTTCGATTCTGTTAGGAAAATGACACTAACTCGAGAATGTTTCGTCGCGGCCTCCTAGCTGTCTCTTTCTTACAAACTTACATTCGCATTTATAATATTAGTAGAGATACTTACAGGAATAAAGTAATCTCCTTGCGACCCTGTTTTCGCGATAAACCCTGCCCCATCGTGTACCACTGAAATTTTTAATCCATATTAATTATATATATTAACTTCTGCCTCTTTACAATTATTAGGTCCGACATCATTACATTACGAACAGTACGGACAGTAATAATAGGATACAACATCATTTGCGGATGACACCGTTTGATTGATAAACCTAATAGGTACAGTAAATAAAAAAAATAAAATGTAACAAAAATGACAAGTCCTACAACCTAGAATTATGTTTGATTTATAAATATATAGCTGTGAACTTAATTTCAAAAATAACTAAGTCTTCTGCTGTCGTCAGAATCGTCAAATTAATATTGGTGATGGTGTTTTACAGGTGGCATTATATCTGCTGGCTATGGCATTATAAATGTCGAATTTTCGACAGGCAATCGGTACTTTTATTTGGAGTAAAAGACATAATTATCTTTTTGCAAAATTTCTTTAGGTAGTACGAAATCCTGAACGTCTTTCTCTTTGAGGTCAAATTCAGACAAATTGGAACTAATGGCGGGAAAGAGAGGTCAAATTCAAACAAATTGGAACTAAAAGCGGGAAAGAGATAGAGTGTAAGTATATCGAATTGTATGACTAACCCAAGACTGAATAAGTAATACGCGGCTTTCTGAAAACAAAAATTAAAAAGGTACTTTGTCTCACTCAGTGAGCATTTTGCTTTTTAATGTATAGAGCGCTAATATGTATTAGGTTTGTTGTTGCAAAACACTCTATTTCTTAAGAAAGGAAAGACAAATTGCGAGACTTGGCGATCATTGTACAATTTTTGTTTTTGATAGGATATCTACTTACCAATTGCTTATGAGATGGACATCAAGGAAGGATTACGTCATGACATTAACTCCCATCATTTCAATTTTCAATCCTCAATCCCCAAAGTCATCTCCGGTAATTAGCTGTGAAACTTCCCGTCCAAACATGATGATTTTCCAATTCTTCTTTTCATTCACCTTCTCTAAACTAATTTTCTTTTTCTCAACTATCTGGCCAGAGCAGAGTGATGTAACGGACTATGACGTTCGGAATTCCGGAATCCAGAGGGTAGGGGTGAAATCCAAAAACAATGTGTTTATTATTCTGATGCTTTATGATACACAACATTCTTAGTAGATTCTTTTTGGCGCGTACATGAATAGTTTAGGAGTAAAAGAGACGTTATGACAGGTTTTACGCTCATTCATTTATTTAGATCCGAGAAATAAAATTAAAAAACACGCTTTTATAGAAAATCCAACTAAAAAATAGAATATAAATTTTAATTAAGAATAGTGTAAAGAAGAAAAAAATATATTTTATTGTAAAAAAAGAGCGTGGGGTGCATGGTGTCAATAGTTACAAATATTTTAATTATGAGTAGAAGGATTATCATTTTGTTAATATTTTAAAAAGCATCCCACGCTTTTTTACTATAATTTTTTTTTCTTGATTTTTTTATAAAAGCGTGTTTTTTAGATTTTTTAAACTACATATTTAGAATATTTAAGTGTCATCGGTCCTTAACAAGTATGCTAAATTTCGAGTTAATCCGACGTCTTGAAGTGGGGTCAAAATCATGTTCAAAGATTCCGTTACATACTAACATACGTCTGAAGCTAATAAAAAGCGTATTAATAAACAGTATTTTACAAAAGAAAAGAGTATTTATATAAAACCATATTTTTTGGACGAATTTATAATTTACGAATTTATTATCATTTTACACGCTTTATATTAGCTTCACCTGTATGTATGTATGTAACCAACCCCTTTGAGCTAGATTTTGTCCTACTTTGAACGATCAGATTTAATTCAAACTTTGCACACCTGTCAAAGACCGATGACAATGCAATAATCCGATCAAAGCATCCGATTATCCTAATAAGATTCGTCAGGATTCATTAATTTCTTTCCGCATCCTTTGCATGCGACTAAGAGAGATAGAGCTAGTGTGCGAACTACGCATGCGTGCAGTTCCAGACTTACTCTTTCGGGCACTCAAAAAAATTTAATTAAAAAATGAAAAATAAATAATAGTTAAAAAAAACACGCTTTATATAGAAAACCAAACTAAAAAACAGAAAAGAAATTTAATAAATATTAATTAAGAATAATGTAATTTTTTTTAATAAATACAAGTTATTAATAGTTTGAATAAGAAAACAAATGTTTTAATTTAAAAAAAAGGGGGGGGGGGGGTGCTTTTCAAGATATTATCAAAATGATAATCCTTCTCATATCTGTCAATTAAATATTTATAACTATTGACACTATGCACCCCACGCTTTTTTTTACAATATAACATTTGTTTTTATATTCAAACTATTAATAACTTATATTTATTTAAAAAAATTACATTATTCTTAATTAATGTTTATTTTTTGTTTTTTAGTTTGGTTTTCTATATAAAGCGTGTTTTTTTAGTTTTTTTTAATTTAATATATTCATAAACCTCTCCACTCAGAAACAATATTATGTATACTTTTTTTACAGAACAGTAAAAAGTAATAACGAACGAAAAAAAGGTATAATACTATTTTAACTATGTCAAAAACATGGATTTTCAAGATTGATGCCACAGACACTTAATTATTACCGATTGAATCAATATCATTCCGACCGATGCATCTGTTATAAACGATATTTGAAGGGTGCGTGCCGGCCCGTGACGCGCAGGCCTGGGGCGGTAAAAGTATTTGAATTTGAATTTTTTTGTGAATAAATGCAGCTTTAATTGTCGAAAAGTTTATGAAATAATAATTTTTATATTGAATTTACTCTTAAATTTGTCGGTTTTATGTGAATTCTTTCTAGATCAATATAAAAGCCTTTAAAAAACAGATTAGAAAGTGTATATTATAATATATTTGGCATAATATGTCAAAGTGTTCAACTTGTAATATAAATACATGCGAAATGCAAATCACTACGGCATTTTCGCTACCCTTTTTGATATGGCAAAAAAAAAATTAATCTATTTTCGCTCTATCAATAATGTTACTCAGGGAATTTTATTACCCATCCAAAATAATATTATGAATTAAAAAAACATACATTTATATATATTCAAATAACTATTTGTTTAAAAAAAGAAACGCTAAACGATGCGTTTTCTTTCATGAAAATCAATGCTGTCACCTATTTTTTGGATATATATTCAAAACAAAAAATAAATCGGTGATTTTGCCGCTTTCAATTTTACGAAGTCCAGAGTCGGAAGTGAAGAAAAGTTACCACATTTTGTACTACACAGGATTATCTAAAGAATCGATCAGTTGTTATTATGTTGCATATTTTGATATCAATTCTTCACAGAGCATAAAGGGCGGCATATCTCACGGAGCCTTGGGCGACATCACACATAAATCCGCCACAGGTACTGAGCCCACTGATGTATAAATTTATGTATACCTTGATAAATCTGCTAACTGATTTTGTCACATTACTAATGCTACAAATTAATTAGATTCACCTTTGAATTTGTCCAGCTGGCTCGGCCACCATCAGCTCAACCCATTTCTAAATGTAGTGCGGTTGTGTTTTCACGCAAATGCCTCATTTCCAACATATAAGTTTCTGTTAATAATGAAGCCAGTTTTAATTCAAGATAGAGTTAAACTCTTGGGAGTTATATTAGACTCCTTAAATACGAGTACATTACTGACAAATGTTAGAGTGGTGTGAATGTATCTGTTCTTTATCCGAGGTCCATAGGGGTTCACATTGATAACAATCAATTCAAGCGTATTACGGCTTATGGGATTTCCCTTTCGAAATTTGAAGCAGCCCGACTGGGGAAGTACAGGAGGTACCTTACAGAAGATCGCAGTCAAATAACTTTATACATATATATAGTGTTGTGTTCCCGCGGGGAGTACTGTCGCCAAAGCTCAATGAGGAGGCGCGGTCTAGTACCGGCATAGGGTTGTACAAACTCAGGCCCAAGTTCCCCATTAACCAGGTTTGTTATCTTTCTAAGTCAGTTGGATATGATATTTTTTGCGATGGGTGTCATGATTTTAGAAAGCTTTCTTTGATAGATTTCATTCAAACATGCATTGATGGTATTGTTCCCCTCGGTGAGAGATCGAACATAGCCATTGACATTTTTGAAATATTATTTGATATGGTTCAATTAAGCCTCTAAATTTGATTTTGATTGAATTTTAATTTGTTTTTATTCAATTTCTAAATCTTGTCATTTTTATTTTATTCATAGGAAATAGTTAAATATATGTCTATGTTGTGTTTGCCTGTAAGGGGATGTGCACCAAGCTTGCTCTTTTAATTTGAAATTTTGTATCTTTGGTTTTTTTTGTGTATCATTCCTGTGTTAGCAACCCTAATAAATAAAGGCGTGGCGTGTTGTGGAGGCGGTTAAGATATGCTATGGATTCTTATGTACAAAGAAGCGCCTTAGAGTTAAAACTTCTTTCAGTCTTATAAATAAATAGACAACTTCAACACTTTTCTAGGCAACTAGTGCTTTTCTTTTCAAAAATTGCCAAATTTAAAATCAATTTTCTTGAATAAAATCTCCAAATAAATTATTCAACAAGAAGCAAAATTTCCTAAAAATAAGTCCCACCTCCCGGACCAAACCTGTAGGACCAAATATTTATAATTTTCCCAGGGTGGTGAAAAACGGGCGAAGACGGGTACGCAAGCTCCGCCTACTTTGGACACAAGCATTAAAAAATATTTAATATGGAAATTAAAAAATTCACGCACTTCCAGTAAGTGCCGTAAGAAGTTTTATCAATAAAAGGCAAATAAAAAGACGAATTACCATTCATTCATATATTCAGTGCCTGATTTTTTTCATTTTCATACTGAATATGTTTTTATAATTTTTGTTGCTAAAGTGTCCAAAGTAGGCGGGTTACTTCACTGACGCAAGCTCATTTGTCGTGCTATAATGCAAATGGTTATACTGTGGGATGAACCTGGTTAATAAAATATTAATATTATACACGGCATCTCCTCCTGTGACGTCACGGCCAGCTTCGTTTCTATGTTTAATTGGTGGGAACGGTGTGGGGATTTTTTTCTTTTACTTTATCACCTAACAACTTCCGAACTGGTTTGTATGAAACTTGGCACAAGGATAGGAAATGCCTTGGAATAATATATGGGTTTTTATCCCGATAAAATGTTAAATTCCTCGGGAACGCGGGTGAAAATGTGAAATTATGTGGTTATAATTCAGACTGCTATGGCATGGATTGCGTTTGTTAGTTACCCTTTCACGCAAAAAACTACCTAACCGATCGTCGTGAAACTTTGTACACATATTCTTCCAGGTATAAGAAGTAACATATTATACTTTTTGTGCCGGGAAAATGCTACATCCCTCGGGAACGCGGGTAAACCGCGTGGGACAGCGTATTGATGTAGCACGACGCAGCTCCTCTACGAGTGTAGCCGTGCTACAAAAACCTTGTGATACTGTCGTAGTCAACACTCTATGCTGACCAATCTTGTGTTGCATCCTTTAAGATAGGGTGTTTCTTCAGCATCATTCAATTATCTATAATCATCAACGAAAATATTTTATTTCAAGAACATTGAAGTAATTATTTATATGACACGACAAACTTCTTAACTAGTAGTTGCGTGTGTTAACATAAGCCATAATATGCTATAATTGGCCAAGAATCTCAACTCTACTATACGATCTTCTACCGCGCGATGTCCCTCGCTCTGTCAATCTTTTACCAATTTGTGCTCGCTCCTTTTATTAAAATACTTGTCAAATTCTATGTATTTAGATAGGAACAATATACTTAATATATGTTATTACTTACATAGTTTGTAAGCCTGACAATTATTTGTTTTCTAACTCTACAAATAAAACTAAATTAAATTAAGTTCATAGGATTCTTTTCTCATATTATCTTAGTATTTAATTTCGGTTGTTTTTTATTTTGGTTTTACCGTTGTATTCTAAGCCATAAACAACAAATTGGAAATGGAGCCTAATGAATAGGGAAATAAAATAAGTTAACAATTTTAAACGTTTTATTTGTTAGAAAATAATATACACTTATAATTATCTCAAAATATTTCATCTCAAGGTCTTCAGTGTCCATCTTTACATAGATCGGAATTTGCAACATCAACAATGTAAATGTCTTTATTGCTCTAAATAAATATAAGAATATTCTCATCTAAACCTAATGTTTATTGATAATCTAATAACAAAATGCATTGCAACTATTGGAGGGGCGTTAAGTACCTGAGGTTTGTTACCTTACTAGCTTCCATAGGTCAATAAGCCATCATACAATCCTGGTCAAGTATTCAAGGTATATTTATCTAAGATTTCTTCAACGTTTACAAGGCCGGTCGTAAGCTAGTTTGTCACCTTAGTAGTATAAAAAATACATCCTTAATTCTCTATCCAAAGTGATATCAAATAAAAGCCACTTTGTAATACTACATTGTTCCATATTTTACAGTCACAAAAACTATATTATAAAACATTTGAAATGGTCACGAAGTCGAGTACCAACTAGGAAACAAATAATACTGGGAATCTTTCGGATCACGGGTTCTGACTGTACTACATGTATGGAGTGCCACCCTTAATTTAATTTAACTACACCATGGATTGCTGGGCTCGGCTCTGTGATACACTCAGTATGTTTTTTTATTTTCCAAATAACTCAACCGAGAGAAAGTTAAGTAACTACACTGAGCGTGTCCCCTGGGGGCTCAGACCTCGGTTCTGGGCGAGTGATCTCGTCCTAGGGAAATAGATATTCCGCATTTGGTCATTCGCCCACAAAACCCTAACAAGGCTAGTAAAAACCACAACAAATATGTGTTATAATAAATAATACTTAGACATATCAATAATTTACTACACAATTATAAGGTATCAATCTAATAGGGAATAAATCCCGACCAGCCGACGGACTATTGACCTACAGAAACAGAAATATATTTTAATATCAATGTTGCAGTTCGATTGTTTAACGCTGCCTGTTCACAAACTGCCTAGGCCCTTAATTTTACACTTTGGTAGATAATGAGGCTCATTGAAAAACCCTTTTATAAATGTTCCTTTTTTCCAGTTTACATTAAAACTAGGATTTATTGTTAAAACATGGCAAGGATAGAAACAAATAAAAAATATATCTACCGTAAAGCATATTTTTTTGTCTCTATTATAATGTTTGTTGTATGTATTTTACGTTATTATTGTTTGGTGCCCCTATAACCAATTATTTAGATTAACGGTTATTGTTTTGGAGTGAAACTTCTGTAGGCGCGTCATGAGATGGGAAAGAGTATTGGCATTACGATTTTTGAAACCAATGTGACGTTTTATTGGTGGCGGTAATGGTTGGTCAAAATATAGTTTAGTATTAAACTAATGCTGGCAGAATGTATACGGCATACCATTTTTTAATAATAACATTTCTAAGTAGATACGATATAAATTATTGTTTAGACAAATTACATTAAAGCATTTGTCTTTACAATTCTGTAGTGACAATGATTTTTGTAATGTCCAAACTCTTTGCACCCGTGGCAACGAAAACAATTTTTGAAGTTTTGAGGTTATTACCGACACTCGCGATAAGTGCTTTGCCGCGCTTCTGAATAAAAAGGCATTTTCCATATTACCTCCAACATCCGCGCTCATATCTGGTAACTTACGTTTTTGTAACATCACAACGAATTTTTATGCCTGAATACTCTATTGCCATTATCATGGGGCTAAACTTTTCCTTTTCAAATACTAGTGTCCTATCCTAATGAAATAAAACATAAATTGAATTTTATGAAAAGATTAGATCGTCTACAAAAGTTTCACATCTTGCGCGCGTACACACGATGATATATGCACTCACTTTTGTGGGCACCTTAATACTTTTTGTTGGCTCAGTAGCCTCAAAACATTTTATGGGTAGATTAATTACATATTGATAAGTAATTAGTTATCATTACCGTTTTTTTGGCATTTTCTTGTACACTATTTAAAAGACATGCCGATATGATTATTGTTTGTGGTTAGTACGTCTCCACAATGGGCCGAGGCATTTTATAACACGGCAGCATATTGATTGTTGAACAAATATGTTCATCACAACAGCCTAGACATTACGTAATCGGTCTGCAACATTAATATGTACGTATGTGCCGCAGTTATTATCGTCAGCATGATATTTGAACAATAAATAATACTGCAATAACACTCATTTTATATAAGAGCAGGGAAGCGGATGCGCGTCACATCAGTCGCTCTGTCATTACAAAGTTTCTACTGGACAGAATTGTGGATCGTAATTATCTCTAATTTATAATAGCAAATCGCTCCCTGCTCCAAAATATACAAATTCAGATCTACATGATGTTACGGCATAAAAGCGAATACCTCTAAACGTATGGTCGTAACTATCGATTTGTTTACATCGACACACAATACGACCTCTTAGGCCCACTACACCGACATTGGAAACCTCCAATCGGACAAATGGTAAGGTTGCCCATTTTCACTAATCAGTACTTATACAATATGCCCTAATCATAGGATGCTCCTAATTTTATCGTATTGAATGAATACATTTCTATAAAAAACCTGACAAGTCTACATGCGTTAGGCGTCTGTGCAGCTGGTGTTCTTCAACATTTAAATAGTATTTGACTAAAAGCTGTCGATTAAAATGTATGGCAATACTGAGATAACTGTATTTAAACAATGGACTAAATGTTGACATTAAAACCAGCCTTATTCGGTTAGTGAAAACGGGCATTAGTCGTCACTGTCCCTCATTGGTCAGATTACAAATATATAGTATTTATTGTGTAACTTGTCAATCTTCGACTCGTCCACGTTTTATTACATATAGTTTATAACTCATTGAACGTTTAACATAACTTGTGTAAATACTTTCTTGTTCATTTTTGTTTCAATGAGTTATCAAGCTAGTTGTCAGTTAATGTGACCAATAAGGGTTTGCCTCAGATATTGTTCCGAGGATAACCAGACAAATTATGTCAGTCGTTCAGTTGACAGGTTCTCCGTAGAAAATCTGTCAATGAGGGCAAAAATATTACATAATTGTATCCGGCATATTGAATAACAAAACAATTGCAATTGGGCCTTAGGAACTTATTAAATAAGGTTTTGTAAAGTCAACAATTATTGCTAATAAAACTGGTGTTTTAAATATTCTTAGACATTCTGGACATTCACTACAATCAAGTGGCAACAGTACATTTAAAGTAAACCTTCGATCGGACGGCAACTCACGTCACCGACAAATACTGCCACAGTCGAAAACAAATCAAATATCATCGATCGTTGTATTTCAATTGTTGTTGTTAGTATGGAATGTTTGTGGCGTTTTGTTCAGACGGCTGTTCGTAACGGTACATCGATAAGGCGCTATACAAAACTATAATTTGACACTTAAAGCTTTTAATGGGCGCAAGTAGATTCGTTTAGATCCAAAACGATCAATCGCCCACATAATATAAAAATATCGTTAAATTTGTAACGTCCTGCAGTTATTCAAGAAGCAAACGGTAGTCGCGTTACAGTTCGCTTCTAAATATGAGATCGCGTTACAATTCAGTTCTGTTTCTCCACGCTGGATGGAAAAGCTAACATTCGGCTCCCGAATCGTCACTCGTAAGTGAACTATTATAAATTAGCAAGAGCGTCAGTTGCGTTCATGTAATCACCCGACAAGTACGATGTAGTCAACTCTGTCGCCGCATCCCGCGGGCCTGTGGGCGTCGGCGACAGGAGCATAGAGTACCTACTCGGCAGCTGCACATTACAATATTACATTGAAAACTTCATAACAACAGATAAGTCATTGAAAATGTACACGTATTGCACGTTAAACTCTCATCAATTACAACAGTAACAATTGGGATCGTTCTCGACGATCGTGCGGAGTTAACAAGGCAAAATATTAAGGCAAACGCTCAGGCTGATATATTGCTTCAGTTACATAAGAGGAAAAAACATCAGACAATGCAATACAATTAACAATATTTATAACGGACGTTATAGAGTATCGAAGTGTTACATTATTAACAATTCACTAGCCAGTGGATATAACTGATAGACCTTACATTACTACATAGTGTCATTTAAACTATTGACATCGTCACGATCGTGGAGAGTCGCCCGTTTATTCACACTACAACTAAGGCAGTCGATGTCACGCATAATAGAATTTGACTTATTGTAATGCATAATCGCCGAATGGTGGCGAGCACCATAGCTAGGGACCGGTGGAGGCCGCCTGCATTACTTCCTCGAAGGCCTGCTCGAGGCAATGTTTGAGTTCAGCGTAAGACACCACCAGCACACTCTGCTCGTCGCGTGACATCAACTCCACCTAAATAAATATCATTAGTTAATTAAGTCACGAAAACCAAATACATTAAATGTTGCCACAATGTAAAAAGAGGATCCCATAATAATAAATGAATAAAATTAAAAAAGGTTCTCTAACATATAAACGAAAACAAGTTTTTAAATCTATCGCGCGTGCATTATGGAATAATTACGCGACTTGGCTCGAGCCTAGTGACGGATTAACCACGTATCAAGAGTAGCAATTGCTACGGGCCCCGCGCAAAGGGGGGCCTTAGCAAAAGCGGCCCCGCGCAAAAGGGAGCCCCGCGTGTCTAAGGCCGCCCACTACCGATTGTTTTTTTAACCACCTTATACTTAAGAACCCATAGCAGACTAAAGGCCGCTCGACAGAATATGCTACGGGCCCCGCGCTTGCTTAATTCGTCACTGCGAGCCCCTTTCCATCTCATTTCTATAAAATTATAGTAAAATCTATTTATTCAGTTTAGGTCCGGGGGAGTCACTTAAGGAATTACACAGTTACTGAGATTACCACCAGTTCCGAAGCCACCCAATTATTATCCAGGGGCCTGGCCCGTTTTAGTTTATTAATTGTCTTGCAATTTCGACACTGTCAATTTAACGTCAAACATCTGGTAAGCAACGAGTTTAACTCTGGGATTTATAGTTTTTTAGTATGAAGCAATTGTTGATTGGAATTCTCATTATACCCCAGAACTGCTTTTAGGTGATTAAGATAAGCAACTAAATACCAAGTTTTATGACAGTTGCAAACTTACTGATAGATTGATCAGAAATATACAGTACTTCCAGTCGAGCTGAAGCTTTGAATTTTAGCACATAGCAAGAGTACTTCATATAATAAATGGTCAAATAGTACATACCCTTGCCGAACTGCCACCGTCAAGTTGGTTGAGGCTGTGGGTGAGATGCGCCTGGTCCAGCCAGGGTCGTCCGTCCGCAGACACGGCGTGGAACAAATAATCGCGGAACAGCTTCAGCATGTATCTATCACCAGTCTCCGACCAGGACGGGTCCATATTCAGTCTGTTGTAACAAGTAAATACATTATACACACATTATATGTAAAGCAGCCCACTGTGAGGCAAACTACTCTTTTCTTCGTGTTATATAACTTAAGTTTCGCGGTTTCTTGGTATCACAACAAATCTTATATTACTTGAGTATAAAGTAGCTTCCTAAAAGTGAAATAATTTTTAAATTGCTCTTGTAGTTTTTGAGTTTTTACATTATAAACAAATACAAATCATTTCTCTGTATAATATTAGTGTGAATTACTAAGTAATGTACAGTACAGTACAGCAATGAGAGAGCATCCTTTGCAAAAACAGGCCACTTTTTCAAGAATCTTATTCAGCTAACCCAAACTTCGTCGGCGAGCCAGTGCACGGAGGCCTCGGAGAGCTTACCTCTCACGTGAGTGGTTAGCGAAAGAAACAGAACATAGAAGACGCGACGAACATTCTCGAGCTAGTGTCATTTTCCTAACTGTATCGAAGCCCTATTAACGATATTAAATTAAAACTAGATATACTCACTCAGGGCGTTCGTTGACCACTCCAAGCTTAATCAGTATCCGCAAAAGTCTGCCGTTATCAATCTCGCGCGCCAAATGATCCTCGAAGGCGTCCGCGCGTCTTTCTAGAGCCTCCACCTGGAATTGAATTATAAAACTTATTTATTACAAACCTCGACAATCATACTGATTTCTAAGCTATTCCTAGTTCAAAAGACAATGCTACAGTGTACGAAATAAAATGTTAACATTAATTCTTTAATACAATATGATCCTTGAACCGTCTAATCACAAATTCAAATAGTTGTGTATAAGTTTTGTTACTGTATTTGGATTAAAGGCTTTCTTCCATAAACAAATGTAACCACAGATATTATTTTTTACAATTTCGATGCGTGATCACAACCATGGCCATAAACTAAAATTAAATCCACAACATAAAGCTCTTTTTGTCCTCATAGACTCCATTAACTGTTTCTCACATGACAAAGTTACGCAATACAGCCCGAGCTCGGTATTTTCTGTATATCAGAATATTTAAAATTTTCAGTACTTGATGCAACCTGTAACTATATCAAAGAAACAAATAAAATATAAGTATTACATTACCTGTGTATAAAACCTGGCACCTATCATCGGCATGAGATCAGTGACGGAGCGTCGTCCAGTCGAGTTCGATAATAAATACCTAAAATCATGCAATAAATGCGTGTGTGAGTAAAATTGGTATTTGTCTAAATAAGCAAAACAATATATTTATCTCAATCATATCTGATGATTTTTATATATACCCTATATGGCTATATGGGTTTCAAAAAGGACGAAAACTGTAAAAAATATACATTTAAACCTGTATTGTCTAATTATTATTGTCTTTATGAAAACGGTGTTGTGTGGACAATGTGTATGTGAAAATTGTATGTAGCGCTATCGTCAAATCACAACTTTTTCCCGAAATTGGAGGTTTGCTCAAGAAGCATCATGAAATTTGTGTTGTACCTAATGTAATGTCAAGGACATCAATAAAATAATATATTTCCATGAAGGTAGCTTCAGCAAAATTAAATTGGATCTGCAGATGTGGCCTCCGAGGGCCTAAACTGAATAAATGTTTTTTTGTTTACAAGGGCCGACAAACAAGCACACGGTCCACCTGATGGTAAGTGGTCACCGCCGCCTATGGACATTTGCAACACCGGAGCATCGCCAATGCGTCGTCGACATGAAGTTGTTAAGTCTCATGTGCCTGTCATTTCACCGGCTACCTTACTTTTTTAACCGAAACACAATAATATAATGGTTTTGAATTTCGGAAGGCAGCAAAATTATGGTACCGTCCAGTATTAAACTTATTGCTTTGCTGAAGTCAGTGTCATCTTTTGATGGAATTATAATAGAATAAAATAATTTTATCATACAGTATAACGTTCTTAAGATCCGCGGAGTATGTTCTGGCGACGAGCTCCATGGATGCTGGCAGGTTGTCGCAGTGTATCGTGCGGCAAGCGAGCGACAGGGCGAGCCGGCCAAGCGCTGTTAGATCGTCTTGTTGGGCCTGTTCCGAAACAACAATCATTATAATATGCAAGCCAATCTAACTCACAATTCCCATCCATATCAAATATTTTGGTGCAATCTGTATTTGGCTATATAAATTACTAGTTCTCTCGTGGTTTCGCCCGCGCTTCTCGATATCATATATATCCTATAACCATTTAGAGGTATGGTAGCAGTCCCATCCCGATATGTTCAGTAGTTTTGAGGTGATGGTGCGTCAAAGGAACACATTTTGCTAATATTTATAAAGATTAATTTTAAAAGTTGTATAAGATGTATACTTGTATCAGTTCTCTGGTTAACTATTCAATACTAGCGATCAGACCCGGCTTCGACTTCAAAATTTTCTATGTAAAAAGCACATAAAAATCTATAGCATAGTTTAAAAGATATAAGCGGCCAAGCTCACAGACAGATAAAGTGACTTAATTTTATTCTATTTAGATTTCGGGCTGAATTTTCATCAATGAGGATGTTATAGGGAAACTTGATGGCGTGATTATCAAAACTATCTCAATTATTTGTAAGTTTTAATTAAAAAACATATGTTTTAGCTTCTTGATGGATTTTAAGCCATACTTGTAGAAGTTAAGGCTTATATAGTACCAGAGATTAATATTCAAGCGCAGTGTGTGCCCAAAGGATCTTATGTTGATCACTCAGGAATATTGTAGCTTACTGTCAGTAAATTATTAAATTCAGAGAGGAGTTTCAGAGATTACCTCCTACAGTCAAACTTTACCACTTTATAATATAAGTATAAATACATCCAAGTACATCATAGTTAATGGATTTAAACAACATCCAAAACTTAAGAATAAATGTATTGAAGTTTCTATGCAGTAGCTTCGGTAAATTAAAATTTATAATTTGTACTTCATAAGTGCCCTCTGCGGGGACACACTTAGAAATGGTTTTGAATATGATACAATCCTTCTTTACAATTTGGAAGATAATATAATGCATACCTGAGCGACATCATTGGTGTTTTGGTGTAAAGCGTCTGCGATACCACACCAAGCGATGCGAACACGACAGCCGTTCATCACCACTTTAGTCGGGTCCAAGCTCCTGAAAATAACGTTATTATTAATGTAATAGATTGTTTTCGAATATTATACATTGATAACGACACGCATTTTTAAAACTCCTTGTCATGAAACCATACAGTTCTCCATTTGTAATTTTGTTGGTAAAAATACAGACAGGGAAAAATATATACGAGTATTGCTGAGCTACAAGCCTTACATTAACAGAGCAAATGTATTTTTAAAAGACTATCCGAATACACTATGGTAACATACTACATAAATAGATTTCTTGAAAATGTCTGCAAAATTATCCAATTATAAATGTTGTATTTTAACTCACTAATTAAAATGCATATAAATTGAAACATTGTTACCACGATCTCATGCGCTCGGGCTTGTATTGTACGACCGTATGATTATTTAAGGATTCCCACTCTCGTCCTGGGCATAGAGCAAGGAGGCTCTGTAGTGTGTTCTTTAGCCGGTATGTATTTCCAAAAATTCACATTATATTCTTACACTCTTTATGGATATACAAATGTATATAATATGTTATTATTATTTCATAATCTCTATTTATTAGTCAACTGGTAATAGGTCCTCCAGGCTAAGGCCACTAAATACTTAATGCTATGGTTTTGTAGAGCATAATAGCTTTATAGGATAACTTGCATATGTCACTAGCGACCCACCTCAACTTTACCTTTCAAACCGACACTGTAATACAAGTGCATACCGGTGGTAATACTTCCCCAGTCTACTACTTCCTTTCTCATAGGGACGGTGTACACTGCGTACCTGCAAGCGAGTCCGGCCGTATGGATCGCGCGTAACGCAGCGGTCAGCTGCACCAGCAGACTCCACAACACCGCTTCGGGAAGCAATGCACCACTCGCCACCGCCCGAAGCATCGTGTTTTTCTTTATAGGAAAATAAAAAAATATAAGAAAATAAATACATATTTCCCCAATTAAATTTCTTCAAATGTTGTTTGCTGAGATGCCGGTGATACGGCATCAAGTGAATGTAATGAAATATATTTGGTAAGGTTGTATAAGGTTGCTTTAAATGAGACGAGCCGGCAGTAAGCTCAGCAATTAATTTATGATCTCTGCCTATTGCTGAAGTTAAAAAGTGATTTTGAAGCACACCAGAATAGATTGCCACTAGAACAATGCGGCAAGAGCTAGTTTAACGACACTAATGTTTACCGAAACATTGAATCCGATTGACCAACTGATCACACCTCTAGCAGTATATATAACTGTACAATTCGTACTTTATATCAAGTACTGCCCAGTGGTTTCACATTTAACGCTACATCGAGTTTTTGAAATAGGTTAAAGATTGTGTCTTCATAAGACGGAGAGATTAATGTAAAACCTGATGTGTGTAAGGTCTCGGAGCATCAGGGTCAGACGAGAAAGGGTCGTGGAATGCGCCATTGCCGTCGGATACAGCGCCCCCGCCACCTCCAGACAGGTACTTGTTCATGAGCGTCGCGCAAGCCGGGTGGTATTGGTACACCAGAATCATTGCTGCCGAAATATAATTAATTTTAATTGCTTAATGCCGTGACGAAGTCGAGTCTAAAATGGTAACCATAGCAGTGGTAGTCTCCGCCTGGCGCGCCGTCCTCATGTTGAGTATCTATCACCTAGTACCTTACGGTGAGTTACTGTTCTGTTTTTCTAGGCTTTATCAATAACCACAATGACCAAACCAAGCCTTTTATTTACACTAATATATTTACGAGGAAAATTTTCTATTTTTGTATGTTTTTAATGAATAAACCCGATTTTCAATATTATTTCACTATTAGAAAGCTACTTTATCCAGAAGTAAACTAGCCTGTGTTTATAAGCCAGGAATACATTCGACCCTTCAGAAACGTGGGTGAAATCGATAGAAGGTAGTTAATATTATATATTTTGAATTAATGTAACTGAAAAACAAAATGCCTAACAGGATTGTGATGAAATCATAACCAGGGTTATTTAAACCTGGATACCATAGATATCTCGAGAAAGCGATAAAAATTATGAAGCAAAAGTTAGTAAATAATACTTACAGTGATCCCCAAAAGCTTTGGTAGTAAAACATTCCTGTATCTTAACGAGGTTTGGATGGTCGATCTGCTTCCACATCTCGAGGCGTTTAGTTCCGACGGAGGAGTAGGAGTGAAGCCGACGCAAAGCGTAATGTTCGCCGCTCTGTCGGTGCGTCGCGCGGAACGACGTGGACAGGGCGTGGGGTGACGCGCTTTCTAGTGGTGTCAACTCGGAATACATTTCTACGTTCTCTGGCAGATCTAGAAACATGACAGAGAATGAAATTTTTAATAACAACAAATAATGTTTGATCAAATTTGGCCTTTCTATAATCGCATAAAATAATTTGCGCCTTGATAATACAGACTCTATGTGATTTAAATTCAGCATCTATGGGGGCCACCTCAGCATCGCAACATTACTTGTTGGGCAGTAGACAGGCTTATGAAATAAACTACTATTCAGTGAATCAAGACGTTATCTTATATATAAAATTCTCGTGTCACAATGTTAGTTACCATACTCCTCGAAACGGCTTGACCGATTATTATGAAATTTTATATGCATATTCACTAGGTCTGAGAATCGGCTACTATCTATTTTTTATACCCCTGAGTGATAAGGGTTGTCCACCCCTAACATTTTTTTTTTATAATGTGTCATTGAGAAATACATACAATTCCAATTTTCAACCTTCTACGATCAACCCCTGTTTTTTAATCCTGATTTTTTTATTATTCTGATCCGCAATAGGGTTGCAAGATGGCAATCGAATATACAGGATGACTGGTGAGATACCTTCGATACTCATGGAGAGTACTCGGTACTCGATTCTCATTAAAATGATGTAATAAAATTAGGTGCTTAATTATTGACTAAGTGAAATGTGGATCTCTAAACACGCCGCGGTGTTTGTTGTTTAAGTTGATCTAGTCACGTGCGGCAAAAGCTCTGTAGATTTAACCTTGTCTCAAATTCCATTGTCTACATTGTACACTTTATTTGGTCAACAAATTAGTGAATACCTAGGTATTTTTGCTAGTCCTAATCCAGGACTAAAGTATGAAGGGAAATTGGATCATACATGGGGAGAGGTCTTGATGTAGGTAGGCCACAGCTGTACAGTGTACGTACGTATGTATTCTGTGTTGATAGAGCGCTGCGCGTATCCAAGAATTGCGCAGGTAAATAAGGGACTCTCGGTGTACTGTTTACTAAGTTTACTAAGAAGTTATTTAATGTTTATTTTTAATGTTATTTTTTTTCATCATATATGATCGCCAACTATCACATCCTCAAATATTGAAGGTATCTCACCAGTCACCCTGTATATTCATGTATAGCTTATAATAAAGTGAATATGGCAAAACAACGTTTACCGGGTCAGCTAGTTATAATATAGTTTTGATTTATTTTACAAACATTATTGCATCTAAACAGGTCTTTAAAGTTATTCAGTATTTAGCATTCAACACAAATAACCAAACCTATATTCATAGGCAATGTATGTGAATAAAAATAATGTTATATAATTTACCCGGATATTGATGTAAGTCAGTGTGCAGGAAGACCTCATCATTCCTTTCGTATATCTCCGATCTGATGGTCTCTGGCATGTAGAACGAGGCTGCAAGACCTTCGTAAAAAAGAAACAACATTTTAAGTATTTTATATGTACACTGTGTCAATTTTAGTTTGGAATTAGATAACCGAGTACGAAAATGTTCCAGGGTATTTTTCACTACATAGTATAAAACAAAGTCGCTTTCTCTGTCCCTATATCCCTATGTATGCTTAAATCCTTAAAACTATGCAACGGATTTTGATGCGGTTTTTTTTAATTAATGATTGTAGAGGAAGGTTTTTATGTACAATACATCTGACATCCCACAGGAACGCGGGTAAAACCGCGGGAGACAGGTAGTTATAAATATTTTTTTGTTTATTACCTGTTAAATGCTAGAAGATTCTTTCTTAATAAGTGGAATAGAAATTCTGATTTATTTTACTGATTATGTATGATCCATTTCAATTTCACAATACAATGGCATAGCAAAATCGGAATACATTTCTACGTTCTCTGGCAGATTTGAAAACTAGACAGAGGATAACATTTTTAAAACCTTTTAATAACAACAAATCATTTTCAAATATGGCCTTTCTATAATCGTTTCCCACTATGTCTTGTCTCCCCTTCGGGTTCAATTTTACAAAACAATAGCATAGCAAATCGGGACATAAAAACACTTTCGCTCAAGTCGTACATAGTATCACTATCAGTAATTTTCTGTTAGACATGAGAAGTCTCTAGTAAATTTTTTGGTAGAAGGGAATTCCAATAGCTCGGTGGTATGGTACTTGTTTATAGGCTTTGGGCGCTTATCAATAAGGGCCAATGTGTTACCTACTACGTCTGTATATCTTTGAAATTAGCCTATACATAGTGAAAAAAATATTAGTTACAAACTTTTTAGAACATTTGCAATAGCAGAATTGACAATATTATGTTGAAGTCCTTTTCTTATGAGCATACATTTATACTCTGTATTCATGCTTTTAAGTATATTTTCTACATCTATACATATATAAGAAAAACAGGGTTCCTATGACTCACCATCACCTCAAAACTACTGAACATATCGGGATGGGACTGCTAACATTCGACACGGAAATTTTCGTAGATGGTTATAGGCTATATATGATATCGATAAGCGCGGATGAAACCGCGGGGAAAGGTAGTTCATTATAAATTGAAACAATTAAAGGTACATATGAACATTCGCATATTTACTACCTTGCTATAGCCAACCAGTCAAGGGTAAATAAAAAATTGTTTGACTTCGTGAGTACATTTCGAACCAATTATTCAATTGCCTTTATATATAGCTGATGCACAAATTATAGCGGTTGTAGACGTAATTGGCTTATTACTATGATTGCTCTGATCATATTATGATCATATCATACTATGATTGCGCTGGGACATACAGCAAAGGTCATAGACAAGAGCGTATCATTTTGCGTCACTCCAGCTATTGTTATAGAACACCCTTATGTTGAAAATCAGTCAATCCTATCAGGGTGTTTGTGTGACTGCTGCATTATTGGGCGTTTTAATTCCGTTTTACGCTTAATACTTTAATTTTTTTTTATAATATTAATAATATAAACTAGTGCTTGACTGCGATTAATTAACATTAACTCGCATACAAAGTTATAAATGTAAGTAAATCATTAAGGAAAATATTGTTAATGAACTTGGCTTTCATATTGTTCAAGTTTGTAAACATTCCGTATAGAAACCAGAGTTATGAAAACTTTTTAATTGTGAATTAAAAATAGCTTTAAACTTTTTACACCGGATTCGCACACTTCGGTTCCGTACAACCATATTTAACATAACGCGTTAAAAATACGTTTCTTTCATGGGGACCTTCTATAGTTTAATCATTATTTGCTATTATAACGGACATAGTAGTACACACTGAACATTTCAAAGTCTACATTTAACGGTAAATGAGATAGTTCGCTGATAGTAAGACGGACGAACGGACAGCGGAGCCTTAGCAGTTAATAGAGTTCCGTGGCACCCTTTGGTTAAGGAATTTCTTCTTGGATAGTTGGTAACATGAGGAGCACAGATCCAAATTTAAACAAATACCCTGCATTCTATATTTATCAATGTGTTTGCAGACATACTCGTATATGTACAAAACACCTGTTTACTTTAATACCAAGAATAGACAATTTTATTGACAATTATTGTTGATGACCATTTATTGATGTTTTCAGGGGTTTCTTTTGCGGTTGCGAACAGCAGGTATGACCGTGACCAGTTACTTAGTTACAATCGCATTGCAAGCCAAAACCTTTAAGCTTACTATGCATAGGCATATCATAAGCATTTGCACAAGTTCACATTGGAACCAATTTATGTTAATACATTTTTGCATAAGTAAGATTAGTGATTGTTCAGAGCTGCCAGGCTGCAGACCGGATTCTGGTGACAAATATATTGAGTCGTCTACAAAATCGAGTAGGTACCATTTGTATTAAGGCAGTAGATCCTTACAAAACCGCGGTTAAAAAATACTACTGATCAGGTTAGCGAATTCAGTAGGTATGAATAAGAGAGAAAGCCAGATCAACAAGTACACAATCCAGATTACTCCAAAACCACCTCTGCTGCATTTACCAAATATTACGTATACTATTACACCCGATTGTTTGTCGCATACATTGTTGTTTGGTTCCTTATTGTTGCTGATAATATGATGTCAAAAAGATATTGCAATATTCAGAGCTATATAGCCTACCTGGCTTAGATGTCGTAGGCCCCATGTGAGTCGGAGTTCCGGAGTATATCTGCGAGGCGTAGGGAGATGCAGCAGCGTTGGACCCCACGGCTCCGCCGAGGCATGAGTCTGATGTACCTGCCATATTGATACATTCTTCAGGGTTATATTTGGCATCCATTTCCACTTGAGAAACAGACAAGAGTGAGGTGTGAGTAGTCAAGATATATGATTTAATAGCTGTCCCCCACAGTTTCATTGTAATGGGATGTAATGTTTTCCAGGCACAAAAAGTATCCCTATGTGTTATTCCAGGGCATTTCCTAGATTATGTGAGAAGTTTCATCGAAATCTATTTGGTCGTTATGAAAATGTGAAAGAGTAACAAACATGCATATATACAAACTTTCACATTTATAATATAATAAGTAGGATTTGACTATATATTCAACAACTCTGTATTCAAGTATAAATAGTCAAAGTAGGAAGGGACCATTTCTGTAAGTTCATTAATATTATTACAACCAAAATATCATTTTGTGCAATTAAATGTTGACATTGCTTAGGAATTAATCATGAATCGGGGTTGTCAATTATCATTCTCATCTCCTCATTCTGTATTTGAATTAGTTCAATATGTTGTTATCCTGTGTAAAATGATCAGGAGCCTCTGGAAGATTCCTGAGAAACTAAGACCCACTGCATGCTCAGACAGTATACAAGATAATAAAATAAAGCCTTACCCATAGAAGATGATGAATTCAGAGGACCAGATGAATTGATGCTGTCACTTGTGGCATAAAAATATGTTGTCCCACCAACATTTTCCTGAAGTAGATGAAGCTCTCTAAATAACTTATTTTAATAAAAACCTAACAGTTATTAGTTGCATGTAATCTTTACCAGCACAGAAAGTGTGCCCTTATTTAACACAACAAACAGACATGGAGGGAATCGAATCAGCTAACCACCAAGCCAACTGGCCTGTCTAGGACATTCATTATTATTGATTTGTCAATAGTATAATTAAATATATTGCTTTTAAGCGGCATGATAAGTACAATATTACATACTGAAACCATTTGTATATAATTATATATTTGCCTGACCCTAATAAAAAGAAAATTTAAGATATCTATTTTTAGAACTCTTTAAAAAGGTTGGCATACTTTGTAAGTAAAGTTTACAGTAAAACTTTCAATTGTGTGAAAGTTATATGGTTGATATGGTTTCACTTTGATTAACTTCATTCATAACTCCTTCATAAAAACTATTTCAAGGAAATATTTCATAATAACCTGATGAACTTGTGATGTATTTTGAGGCATTGTTGACATGGCTGACATTGTTGACATTGGTGATGAACTTTCTGGAGAGTCTGGCAATATGTTTGGTGGACTGAAGTAGTTCATAGGGACAAACTCGCTGATCAGTACCTAAAATACACATGCATTTACTTAATTTTGAAAGATTTATATATTAACTTATAGCTTACTTATAACTTTTTAATTATTTTGACTTACCCATTACAATCTAGAAGTAACATAACACAACATGAGTAGCTAATAATGAAGCATTCACATAATCATTTTTATAAAATGAGCACTTACCTTCTTGATGGAAGTGGGAGATGACTCCAGGCTCAGCTTGCCCATAGCCTGGTTCATACATTGTGTAGGGGTAGAAGTGGAGAGACTCTGAAACATGTAACGGATAAGTCTTTTCACCACGACCAGCCCCGACGTTCGGCGAATAATAAACTAACCATGTACGTCGCCAACTTCGACTCCTGCGGCAGACCGTTGGGCGGCATCCCACTGGGTGGCGAGTATTGCAGAAATATGGAGGGATCCATGGCTGATCACGACTTGGCCAGCTGTACAAAATACGTAGGATGGGATAAATAACGAGATGACATTTTAATGAACATAAAGCTACGTGTACTATAACGTACCACTACTCACCTGCTTTTACACTAGCGTCTCATTTTATTCATCTGAACTTAAAATTTAAATACAATTAAACATCACAGAAGACAGCGGAGGGTCCGGACATTTTTTTCGCTTTCTTTTTTGTAAGAGTAACACCCGTGACAATCAAGCCTTACACAAATTTCATCGAAAATTTGTTATTCTCATTGTCACAAAGGATTATTGTAAATATTTGTCTATTGAACATCTGATGCATAAATAAATCAATCTGTTAATAAATATCTAAGTAACAGTATTTAAAAATTACTAAAAGTAAAAAAAATAACAGGATAGGGGACACGAAGACAAATACACAGTTAGGTACGAACGAACTACATATATATATACAATAATATTACACACATACAAAATAAGCGTACATATAGTTATAATGCATCAACGTTCTCTATATTGTCTATGGTATAGATGAATGGTGTTGTTATTAAAGGCTATGCGCGCACTGCGGCTTGGTTTCGCTCGAACTATAAGAACCCGGATGGATATTCTATAAAACTAAAACAAATCGACGCAAAATACGGTTTGCATTCATTTGCGTATTTAACTTTTGAATAAATATAGAAATTTACTCTGCGGAGGAAGAACACATTTGAAGTAGGAGCTAATGACGTGGATTTAGAAAATCTGAGAAAAAATAAATACGACAATCTTCAGTACGCTGGTACAAATGTGAAAAAAAATGTGTGAATAGAAGTGTGAACTGAACAAAAATATATTTCTGTATTCGTTTTTATGCCATAATGCGTAAAATGTGTGGCCCCTTAGTTTCCTTACTATGGGTCAGCACTAATAGTAATCCGACTATGATAGTGGCGAGGCTAGACAGTTGGTACATGAACCATTGGTGCAGAGTGCACCTAAGCCACTATTATATTTTGGACCCAATATACGATGTGACCTATAAACTAACAACTCAATCAACCCGACACACGGGCTTAAAAGGGGAGAAGCCTTTTAAGCCATTACCTATTTAATTGGCCCTCAGCTTTTTCATGTAATTTCAGATAAAATTTTACGCCGTCGACAGGTATATTCGAGGGCCTAGTGTGTATTCCATAGTGGATATCGGAGCGGAAACCTGTGTCAAGGACGTTTCTGTCTGACTAAATCCGCGCCTTCTGATCATTGACAGTTGAAAAACAGCATACTTGGCACGTAATAATAACGATTCATTCCATTCGGTACAGAGCAGTGTCCAGAACCTTACGATAATTACCTATACTAAAGATAATATGATTTTAATTGTGTTCCATTATTGTAAGTATATGTGTATCTAACTTATTCTTTTAAAAAAAGTTATCAGTTACATCTGTGTAAATTAGTCAAATGAAATGCAAATATTTGTTTGAATAAATTTTTATTTTATTTCATTTCAACATAGCAATTAAAGAGATGATTTTTGCAAAGTGCACAGTGACATTCAATTAATTTGTCAACTCATCCAATTCAAGGAGTTTTGGATTCAATTTATTATTTTCAAAAACATGTATCGATTTCCCAATCTACTGATGTCAGATCAACTGCCCATAAGCTATGTCAGTCTCTATATTCGGGTTGTCAGAAATGCAAATAAGTATCGATAAATTTCGTATTGATATTATTTGGAAACAACAATTTCGATATTAATATTTTGATAAAAAATAAATACATATGAAAAAGAACATTTGCGCGCTAAATATGAGTATATTTAACCTAATATACCACAAGCATCTTGCATTACAAGGTAAAATCGAATCAACAGACATCATCAGACCGATCGATGAGGCTCGGACTATCAGGTTTAAGGGGTAGCGTTAGTAGTAGTACGAAACTTTATTTGAATAAACTATATAATGAACTCGTGAACCTTCGTTTGTGTGGAAAATTTAATATCCCCAAAAATGTATCGATACATCGAAGAAATAATCGAAATATATCAAATAGTCGATATCTTTGTGGTCTATGTGACTGTACGTGTGTGTGTGGTGCGAGACTGACATTTTTACGGAGAGTTGCGTACAGTCGTGTTTTTTTTCCTATTTTTATAATAAAAACGGCTATTGTCTGTAATAATTGCAGTTATAATTTCTATATCAAAAAGTTTGTCAGTGTACAAGGAAATATTCATTTCAAATTTCTTACTGTTGAAGATAAATAACTTTGCGACAAATCGTCGAACGTCATACCACAATTGAATTTCGTCTAACTTGATTAAAGGTATGTCGAGTTGGTTTGTAAGCGCAGAACTTTGGTATTTCGTTGCACTTTTATTGTAATCATTATTTTGATCCGTTTTTTCTGCAGAATCAAGGATGGATACTTCGTACCAAGGAGGTGCGACTATCGATGAAAGGGGCGATCATTTCCAACGCCTATCGCAAACAATAGCAAGTAACATAAATAAAATATCACAAAATGGTACGTAATCACTTTGTTGTATCATTATCTTTAATATAAATTCAAAACATCTTCAGTTGCATGTAATTTTATTTGTTATTTTACAGTCACCAACTATATGTTTTTCTCTTATTTAAAATTTTACTCATTTTGTATCATAAAGTATCCCAGAAATAGCTGCATAAGGCAAAATTGAATGTTGTACAGTTGTCCTGTTAAACATTTCCCCTTGATGCAGTACCCATAAATCAATCAAAAACTTCTTACATTCGTGAAGATGTATATTTATAATCAAAAAGATATCAAACTATGAGAGGATTGATACACTTGACCTTGTAACAAAAAGGATATTTTATTATTTGTTGTTGTACAATGCATAATTTTTATTCTATACTAACTGTCCCCGCGGTTTTACCCATGTTCCCGAGGGATGTGCCATTTTCCCGGGATAAACTGGAGCTTGTACATTATTCCAGGTTAAGTTCTATCTATATGTCAAGTTGCAGCTAAATCCGTTTAGTAGTTTCTATGTGAAAGAGTAACACAAATCCATACTCACAAACTATCCCATTTATAATATTAGTGGGACTATAGATATATGCTATAATATAGTCACAGTGATCAGAGCCTGCCACTGCCACACTACTCAACAACTTAGTTCAGTCAGACATATAATTTTTTTGCAAAATCACAATCATCAATTGACATTGATTAACAAAAAGCTGAAGATCAAGCTCACTGGCGTGCCATACGTGAGGCCTATGTCCAGCAGTGGACAGAGATAGATGGACAATGATGACAGTAATTTATTCTAAACCTCATCCAAATAATACTGTGTGAAAAGCAATAATTATCTACACAAAATTTCTCTGATAATAAGCAAATTGATTTAGATAAAAATTTCACATTACATACATACTTAAACAACTCACAACAGATTACAATGTATTTAAAATAAATCTTTAATTCATATTTATAAGTTTTGTGACCTTACTATATATTTTGCTTAACAACAGACATGACCTTTACAAAAAAAAATTGAGAACCAAAGACATCTGTGCTGTTGGAGATGTTGCTTTGAGTAGTCATGCTTTTTGATTTACCATAATCATATTAGTTAAAAGTTAATATTTAATCTTTGGTACCATTTGAGATTAAAAGTCACAATCATCGGTTTACTAATGACTGTTAGCATGAATAACATTTTTTATCATAGTGGGAAACCAGTAGAGAGGTGATTGACTCTGTTGGTAATGAACACTTCATGTTAACACTATAGGTTTAGTTGTCTTTTTCACTCAGAATAATGGTATCAGCAACTAAAACCCATGAGGAAAATTTAATGAACCTGTATGATGGTTATCAATTGAATAGGCATTATTTACATGTTTCTGATTTTTAGATGGACCAGTTGCGGTTGTAATTGTTAGATACCCTGACTATTACACTGGTTGTAGGTTCGATTCCCACTCGGGACAAAAATGTATGTGCTTGGACATGTCTAGGTGTAGGTCTAGCTTTTTGGTTTTGTCAGGTGTAAACAATGTCCCAGGTTCTTCCTACCGTATTTCCTACTAATATTGTGAATGTTTGTGTGATTGTATCGATGTTTGTTACTCTTTCACGCAAAAACCATCTAACGAAAATGGATAAAATTTGGCACACAAATACAGCATTCCCTAGAATAACATAGGATAAGAAGTTAAACCATGGGGAACAGCTAGTATTTTTTAAACTTTCATAGTACATAAATAATTTTAATATATGTGCATCTTGTGATGTATGTAACTTCCTATCCACTTAGCTATTTCATACAGAATATGCTGTCTGATAATGAGGCTTTATTTTCAGTGTCATCCATGTCAAAGATGGTCAATCAACTCCAAACTCCTCAAGATTCTCAAGAGTTAAGGAACCAATTGTAAGTCAATCATTTCAATAACAATTTTCATAATACATTTTGAAATGGATATCCTCACTTATTTTTATGTGTCCTGACTGATAAGGCATCACCTATGTGTTATGAGTTTATTCTATCTCATACACATTTGAAAGATTCATTACTTATTTCATCTATTTACTTTTACTTTATTATACTGTTCTGTGTAGTATGATCACTTAGTTCATGCATTGTTTTCATCCATAGGCGTCAGATCCAGAACTATACTCAGAAACTAGCAAAGGATACATCGACTCTGCTCATGGATATGATGAAGCTGCATACTGACCAGCCAGCCAACAAGTTGACCCGGGATAGGCTCAGCGATGAGTACATGACTACTCTCAATGCTTTCCAGGTAACTATGCAACTCTTTGATGCTAAATGGTCAAATTGTGGTTCTCTACAATTTCTCTGATGTAGCCAAGGAGCCACACGAAGTTTAGAAAATAACGTTCCTTTTTGGTCTCGTGGGAACCTTTGTGTAGTTGTTCATCAATAGAATTTTAAAGGAGCTAATCAACAGGGGCTAGAAAGGCTCACAATGGAGTGGTAAATTTTATTGTCTCCGTAATTACATACACAATACATGCTTGTTGACAATAGAGTCTGTTTGAATGGACTAACGTCATAATTATACGTACGGAGTGCTTGTGCATCAGACTTAACCCGCCCTAATTGGTCTGATTTGCAGTGCTCATATGATTGCTTCACATTGCATGATATGAGTACTGCAACATTTACAATGTAACATTTTCCTGATTACATGATAGGTGCACACAATTCTAATACCAAGTCTTCTAATAGTATAGTCTTGAATGCTGTGTACACGTAAATTTAACTTATTTATCCACTGTTTTAAAACAAAACACTGCGGTACTCAGTTTCATCTAGTTTTGCCGTATTTTATAGCTGTTCAATAAACAAAGACGTAGGTATTTTCATTTTTAATCAATCAATAAATACTATTTGACCTCCGAGAGCTGCTAGTTGACCGAGTGCTCGCTGGCTCATTAATAACACTGGCTGATTTGTCATCCCCTACGATTATTGGCGTGTAAAAAACTGTCAACTAATTGTAAATGCGAATGTTTGTATGTATGGATGTTTACTCTTTCACGCAAAAACTACCGGACAGTTTTGGATGAAACTTAGCACATAGATAAAGCATATCCTGAAATAACATAAAGGCTACTTTTTATCCCGGGAAAATGTTACATCCCTCGGGAACGCGGGTATAACCGCGGGGGACAGCTAGTATAATATAATGATAAAATTACGATTATATTTCATTGATTGAAGTAGGTACCTAAGTTTGTATTTCAATTGTTCTGGCAGGTGCGCTTAAGAGCCTGTTGTGCTTAACATATTCTGCAACATCGTCATTGTTTGCCAGTGTTTTATAAAATTTCATCAGATATATATGGATAGTTAGTAGCCAGTATTATCAACGTAATAGAGGAATACCCAAATGACGTAATATAACAATTGCACTTTGTAACAAAAGTCAATATATTCGTGTCAGTTCCGATATTGCAGCTCACGGTCAAATGCATCTTCAATCAATTCAACTAGTTACGTATTCAAATAGATCGATGAGTATAAATTAATGTAGGTATAAAAAAAAACATGTGGGCAATGTGAACATATTGTCTGTGATGTTATGGCCGATGATGATATGAAGTATAGTATAGTAGGGAAATGGATTAAAGAAATCCTGCTAATATAATTAATGCGAAAGTTTGTATGTTTGTTACATTTTCACGCAAGAACTACTAAACGGATTTGGATGAAACTTGGCTCATATATAGAAAATGCCCTGGAATAAAACATACTTTTTGTGCCGGGAAAATGTTACATCCCTCGGGAACTAGTGAAACGAAGGAGTGAAACCCAGGGACATCTAGTATTACATACTTTAAATCAGAAATACATTACTGAAATATACTGGTTATGCGACATACAATAGCGAATATAATATTGGATTAATCAGTCACCAACTATTAATAATCCAAAATAACCTAACGACTGATAAGTGCCGATAAACAGAATATTATCAACAGCATTGATAAGTGTTTTAGAATATATTTTTATTTTGGGTTATATGGGATTTTAAATGTCGACTCATTTGGGATTTCTAGATACACTTTAATGTTTGTATAGATTATGTTAGAATAATGACTAATGCAATATATTGTTTTGACAACTGAATGATTTCAAACCTTATGCGTCTTGCTTTAAAATTCATATTGTAGAGTTTGGATACTTAGACACGTATAGATAAAATAACTATAATGGCTTTTTTAAATATATTATATGTAATTTGTAATCCAATGTTATGATATCCCATAGGCTATTAAAAAAAACAGTTATATTTAAAGTAAATTCGGGCTAGTTCGTATAGACGGCATGCGGTAACCCAAGTCCCACGATAACGATTCCCTTTTTAAATGTTGTAAACCTATTGTATATATCATCATCATCATCATCATCAGCCTATCTCCGTCCACTGCTGGACATAGGCCTCACCTATGGCACGCCACTGAGCTCGATCTTCAGCTCCTCCAACCGCTGCCAGCCAGCTTGCGTATATCATCGCTCCATCTAGGAGGGCGCCCTACACTACGTTTACCGAACCGTGGTCTCCACTCTAGATCACGTCTACCCAAACGGTTATCGGTTCTGTTATAGTTCATTGTATATATATTGGAACCTTAATCTATATATATCTTCTATCTATCTATATAAGCAAAATAGGGTTACTCTGACGCACCATCTACTCAAAACTACTGAACATATACAGTATGGGACAGCTACCATTCGACTCAGAATTTTTCGTAGTTGGTTATAGGCTATATATGATATCGATAAACGCGGGTGAAACCGTGGGGGACAGCTAGTTTATTATAAGCACGCGTACAATTTAACTTTACCTAGTATGTCACACCGTTATTAATAATGGGATAATTTCCTCGGCTCGTCTGTCTGGGCAAGTGAAGTCGTGGGCAAAAGCTAGTTATTATAATTAGATAGAACATACTTTTTAAACATCTAAAATAAGTTTTTAATGAACTACATAAGAACGTTTTTTCGAGTAGTATAGCTCTTAGTGCAGAGTTCGTCCGGGGAAGTACTACCACCTTGCCCATTTCTGCCGTGAAGCAGTAGTGCACTTGTGTTACTGTGTTTCGGTTAGAAAGGTAAGGGGGCCGGTGAAATTACAGGCACATGAGACTTAACAACTTCACGTCTTAGGGTCGACAACGCATTCCCTTAGTGTTGCAAATGTCCATAGGCGGCGGTGATCGCTTACCATCAGGTGGACCGTTCGCTTGTTTGTCGGCCCATGTGGTATAAAAAATATATATATTGTCTATGTGTACCTATATGCGTTCGTTGCGATGGCAATATGAAAATGTTATATGATGACGGGTTATTACTTTAACAATAATAGGGATGTGTCAAATCAGCAATTTTTTATGAAATGTCAAAACGATCGAATGTATGGAGTTTTGTATGAAATAGCAAGTTGTGACGTCATAATTGTACAACATCAAATACCGGTCTCTTTGTCATTAGATCGGTACCTTAAAATCAAATTCATTTTTAAATTTTGTTCATATTTGACGTTTTCGTGTATATTTTGATGTGCAATACACTGGTTAGTGTTTGATCATTTATCTTTAATACAGGCTGGATGAAGGAGGAAACAAAATTATGCAAAAAAAAAGTATTTTCTTTTTCATAATTTATCTTTTAAATGTGATTTACTAGAATCCTTTTTGCAACTTTTTATCATAATTTTACTTTAATAAATGTGTTTCCTTACGCAGTCGACACAAAGGATGGCCGCGCAGAAGACCAAAGAGGACGTCAAAAAAGCGAAGGCACAAAACATCAACATTGGCGATCCATTTGCGGTTGGAGGTCAGTTATTTCTGGTATATAATTGGAAAGAGAATCAACGTGTATAAAATGTATAGATGTCATGGGTTGTTCGTATTCAGTTTTGAAAGTCATGTAATTAGTAATCTAGCATTACGAAACGACATATTATGTACAATGTACATATACATATTAAATAATTATAGTCGCTTGGTTCCACTAGGTTTGTCTCACGGCATAAGGTAGCAATTTAAAATAAAGGGTATTTCGGTATATTAAATAGTATGATAAAGCCATTTCATTTAATGCAATACAACCTTGTATGCGAAAAACGAGATGAATATCCTGTTAGATAGATTGTTACAATTTATGTAACACTTAATTCATACCCAGTAGATAAATTAAGTCTAAATAAATAATATTTATTTATAGTTTTTAAATAATAAGATTTTTAACTATATTGTCATTTGGGAGTGCTCACATGCACTTTCATCGCATTTGTCTTGGTAGTCATTTTTAGTTATGTTTTTCTGTATACATATGTTTTGAGTTACAACCCAGCTCTATATGTGTTATTACTTATTATTTGGTTACCTTTTGGTTGTAATTTGTATTGTGTATCCTAAATAAATAAATAAATAAGCAAAAAGTTAATAAATTGTCCCAGTAACAATAATCTTGATTTTAATATAAAACCTTAATGAAACGATTCGACCGGAACGAGGATGGTGCGCGCGGTGCGGACAGCTTTTGGCAATATAAATAGCGGACCGTGACGCATACTACTTGGAATTCGTTCACTTATTTCGTTTTGAATATCATACTTTACATTTCAATATTTTTTGTGTTCGTTTTTAGTCATAATATCAGCCTACAATGATTATAATTTGCGAACCGATTCGCGTAAGTGTAGTTCTGCTGAGTCACGATCTCGTGTGCTACTCGTGTTTAGTTCACAACAAACGGTTCTTCGGACGCTTACTTCGTTCAATTCTATCTATGACAGATGATTCACATGTAACAGGATAAAACTCAAGTGAAACAATGGCATTTCAATGCGTGGTTGCTCCCAATCGTAGTGTTTCTTGCCGGCGTGTTTTGTGCTATAATGTTAATAAATATGGCTTCAGGAGACAGCAGCAAGGACTTGGTTGAGATGGGCAACACTAACTTGCGCAAGCAGGAGCAACTGTCGGCCCAGCCTGACCGTACTTTGATGGAGCTGGAGGAACGGGAGAGGGATATACGACAACTTGAGGTTAGATATTGCTCTCGCTTTCCTTTAAGTCTATTTATTATTCAACTTGTTAAACTGGGCACACAAATTGTATGTTTCTGAATGACTTGTTCGGAAATACCCGGAACCGGATGAATTTCGATACTGATTACGTTCCATAGTTAACAGTACTAAATTTACTTTATCTTCCTTATTATGGATAGTGGTGTGTTGTATTTCAGTTCAGCCACAATTTTTTATTTATGTTGCTCACTGTACATGGAGATTGTGAATATATTGGTACATAATGTGCAGAAAGTCCTAAATGAATTCAGTGGAAGGATATTGTTTATCTGGTTCAATGTTTTTTAACTTCCTTCTGTATTATACAAATTTCATTGATGGGCCATTTGGCTTGGTGGTTAGAGACCCTGATTGCCAAACCGAAGGTCGCGGGTTCAATTCCCACCCAGGACAAACATTTGTACATGAACATGTCTGTTTGTTCTGTGTCTGGGTGTAAATAACTATATAAGTATGTATTTCAAAAGTAGTATATGTAATATATCAGTTACCTTCTAGCCATACTACAAGCAGTACACTCTGCTTAACTTGGGATCAGGTAACCATGTGTGAAGAATGTCTTGGGATTTATTATTATTAGTATTAGCTAAATATTTTTTTTAGACTGTGACTACACAAGTTATATTTATGAACCGCATTAATTATGTATGAGTTCTGGGTAAATACACACAAAGTAACAATAAAAACTTCCTTCAACAAAGAATAAGAGAAATAATATATATGTGTATAAATAAATTATTTTCCTTAATTCAGACGGTACCTAAACCTAATTCCTTTCAACATAAACCAAATATTTTCATAAATCAAACAATAATTTTGTGAGATTGTATGTGAAGGATACTAACTGAATACTACTAGTATATATGTACACTTTAACTATTATCCAGGCCTTTACAAAGAAAATATGGAGATTTTTATTGATTTGAATAATATTGTGCGATAGTGGCAACTGAGTGTACCAACACAAATCATCACTAAGATGTAGGAGTAGATTGAAGATTATATTGATGGCCACATACACTTGGTCATCTAATGCATTTAAAGGGTTGCTTTAGGGTCGTTTTTGTAATGACAGGGTATTAAGATGCATCAGGATATTCTTTTACTTTGTAATAAACACATTTTTCTATATGATTTCAGAATGACATTATGGATGTGAATATTATCTTCAAAGATTTGGGCACCATGATACACACTCAAGGCGAGGTGGTTGATTCTATTGAGTCTAACGTGGAGTTTACGGTTCGGAACGTCGAGACCGGAGCCAGGCAGTTGGGCGAAGCTTCCAATTATAAGGTTAATTATTTTACATATCCTATATTGTTTTGCTTGGCAAGATATTACTGTGACGAATGAGGGTGGAGTTATTGATGCAATCGAATTGTTGTTCGCTAAGTTTCTGCATAAAGATGCAGAGATTATTTATATACATTAAGTAGCTGCACCCTGCGGCTTTACCTGCATTCAATCCTGGTTCAAAACCTTCCTCTTGAATTACTCTATCTATTGCTGAAAACTGCATTAAAATCCGTGGCATAGTTTACGATCCTTTAAAGGACAGACAAACAAACATGAACTTTTATATTTAAGATAAAGCTAATAGAGCGATTCAATTTACTTATTTATAAAGCTATGCTATGAAATTTTCTGAAAAAGTTTTAAACTTCTTGTTCATAATTCATAAGAGACCATTTCACGAATAGACCACACATTTAAAAAAAAATAACGACATTGGAATTGTTATGTTAAATATAATCAAGTAATATCAAGTAACTAAAAAACTTTAGCCGCCGGCTCTAGTGAAAACAAGGTAGCCTGTAGCTGTTGCTAGCAAACGATTTAATCATATATTAAAGTACCTTATTTTCAAAATAGAAAAGCTTGTAAGGTCCACAATCATTTATGTGATTTACTCATTATTTCCTCAAAACTGGCGATACCTAAATCTGATTGCGAACTTACTAATGAATAAAAAATCTATCAGCTAGTCTTTTTTGCAATCCGAAGTGACAATGTGTCCCTATAGAATGTAGCTTCAGTAACTTTAAATTTGACCTTCATAAGGGCCTAAACTGAATAAATGGTTTTGAATTTTTAACTAGATCTCAACTAAAATTGGCTGACCAATTTGCTTATATCACACACATGAGTGTTAAAGGAAAGAAACTTCCTATGGTTGGGCTTTAAAATTCCGATCCGCAACCTTTTTGTGTGACGAAAGATAAACACAATCTATGATATTCAAAAGTGATTGATGAATATTTGAAATGTTGCCCTGTAATACAACAGTTTCACTTCTGTCGTGTCTTTTTACGATACATCCTTATTTAGTTTTATAATAAAATGCAATTGCGAATGCAATTATATTCTAATTGCACCGCCATTTATACTATTATGATTCTCTAAAAAGCGAAAGGAGTATGTATTAATTAGTGAAATGAAATGAAATATTTATTCAAATAGGCCTTCACAGGCACTTATGAATGGTCAGACTCTAACACCGGGTCGGAAGGTTACTTTTACTGAGAAGAGCCGGTAATAAACACAGCAATTACTCTTAAAACTCTCAAAATAAGATTTTGCACATAAAGATGTGTCCTGCTGGAGCGAGCGCTACACCCAAGCATTGTCGTCATTTAAATAATCATTTGTGTTGTAGAAACCCTTTTGTACTAACAGTCTTATACCTTTCCTTAAATTTTTGTACAGGCTAATTTAAAATGTGAGCGTGCACTAAGTCCTAAAAATGAGCCTTGCACTTTTTGCAGTCTACATGCAGAAGTGACAAGTTTATCCTTATTTCTAGTATTAATGGAGTGCATATCACTCTTTTTGACATAAAGACTAATATTTTGATGTACAAATATTATGTTTGCATAAATATACTGCGATGCAACTGTGAGGATATCAATTTGTTTAAACTTTTCTCTGAGGGAAGCTCAAGAACTCAAATTATAAATTGCTCGAACTGCTCTTTTATGCAATATAAAAATTGTTTCTATATCAGCAGCTGTACCCCAAAGCAAAATGCCGTCGATCATAACACTATGAAAGTAGCTAAAATTAACTAACTAGCCGTATCGACATCTCTAATCTGCCTGATTTTTCTAACTGAAGTACTTTTGTAAGATGTTAGAATGCAAGAAGCGAATGGAATAAATGGTTTGTGACGCCATCCTTATAAAGCCTATGCTATATTAAAACATAAAATACAAGCTATTGCAACTAATTATTGTGACAACGAAAACCAAACTGTCTGATCCTAAATTTCAAAACCATATTAAGAAAGTTTAAAAAAAGAATAAGAAAAGGTGAATACATAAAACCTCATACTCGTACATAATATTTCTGCTAAAAATAAAAAGGTTCCTAATTTCTCACCGCTTACTGTAGGTAGACAACCAACAAATTTTGAGAAAAAGTCAAGAAAAACACATCTTAGATAGCGGGCTGACATTCAAACCACATATTGAGCATGTAAAATCAAAGCTACTTGCACTAATTGGGGCTCTGCGAAATATTTCAAAATGCGTACCATTTAAATTGCGCCATACAATATATAACACATTAGGTTTGTGGTTTAACCACATCTCTAATACTTGATTCAGGCTTAGGAGTGACACAAAATAAACTAATTAAAGTATTCATCATCAGCCTATCTCCGTCCACTGCTGGACATAGGCCTCACCTATGGCACGCCACTGAGCTCGATCTTCAGCTCTTTGTTTCCAACCGCTGCCAGCCAGCTTGCGTATATCATCGCTCCATCTAGCTGGAGGGCGCCCTACACTACGTTTACCGAGCCGTGGTCTCCACTCTAGAACACGTCTACCCCAACATTATTTTTTTTTTTTTTTTTAATAAAAAAAAAACCCCCTAATTAAAGTATTATTCCACTACAAATATTTAACACCCACCAAAGACCTTTGTTGTAAAACTTAACTTAAACAAGCTAGGTATAGACCTACCATACATGCATATTGATAAGAAATATACTAACGAATAACATTCACTCGCAAATCACATTCAAACATAGAACACATAATCACTACACTAGAAACAGAGCTAATATAGAACTACCTGTAATTAGAACCATGTATGGAAAAAACAATATACGGTACGAGGGAGCACAGCTATATAATAAATTACCAAAAAATGTAAAGGACTGTAACTCGGCGAATACTTTTAAAAAGAGACTGATGGTGTACCTCATTAATAACTGACACAATATGGTAGATTAAACTCACATTATATTATAATTTTAAGTTTTTCATTATAAGTGAACTATGTAATGTTCTTTTTGGGAAATAAAATTCCTTAAACCGAAAAAATTAACATGGTAGTTTTCTTCTTCAATGTAACGATACATTGAAGAAGAAAATGTCTGGAAATAGCTGCTCCCTGCACAAGCGTACTGTGCACATACATGTTTAGGTTATTGTTATTGCTATTTTTATATTTATTTTTATATATATAAATAAATATTATATGCCAACCTACCTATTTAGTAAATGTTAAACATTTAAAGAAATTCAAATAGTCTAATAGCCTGAAAATATTGAAAATATTGTAACTCTGCTGTGTTTCTTGCCGATTCTCAGTTTGAGACTACTTCAATAACTTTAACCTTCATAAAGGCCTTTCGCGGGGCCTTAACTGAACAAATTGCTTTCAAATATGTAAATTTTTGTCACCACATTGTGGTACGGCTATGTGATAGGAGGTGGTAAGCTCGATTCATCATAAATATAAATTTAATTTACTGAAATGCTATGCTGATTGTAATTTCGAAATTTGCTGCTGCGTCCAACGTCGATGCCAATATCAGCAATTATATTACAATTCTTCTCTGAAAACATATTCTCCAACTCATAACTAACAGTAATTAAATTTCCCCTTACAGAACAAACTGAGGAAGAAGAAAATCTACTTGGCGATAATTCTTCTCATTGTTATTTGTATTATATTATACTTTATATTTAAATAAATCTTAATTTGTAACGAGATTTCGCGAGAAGATAATAACTAATAGTCTGACAGCATCAACGTGATTTCGTACTATTGGTAATCAATTGCATATTATTTTAGGTGCGTTGAAATCATTAAAAAATATACGTCGTAGTAAACGCTGGCTGCATTTACCGTAAATACTAACAACGAATCAAAATTTACTGATATATTTGTATGTACAAAAGTTTCAATAATTTTCAATGCATACATACATATTTTTAACACGGTTTTATTTTTTGAATCTATCTATATTTTAATATAACTGATAATCCGTCCTGTCTCTACATTGAAAATATTTGCCAAAAACTGATTGTGTTGATGTAGGGAGTGTGAGAATAAAAAAGTCATTATTGAAAACGTTGTCCGGATTTAAAGGTTACTTGATCGTAGCTTGGGGTGGTATAGGTTTTATTTTATAAAAAAAGAAACAATTTATAGTGACCGTACGATGTCGAGGGGCGTTCTTTCTAATTAACAATATAACCACAATTTGTAGTTGTATGGGCACTGTAAACTAAAGCCACAACTTGGTATTATTTAATTCCAATGCGTAGTCTTGATGCAAATTATAGTATTTAATCAAAGTCGCTGATTTGCCAGTCACATTATAAAACGCAGCGTACGACGTAATTTTTTATTGATTTCTTCACCGCCGCTTCGTCCTTCGTTCTAGATAAGAATGACGTGTATAAATAATTCCTTCCATCTAGGACGAAGGCTCAGCTCGTCCATATTATTGTCGATATTTAATAAAAACTAAGCTGATTAATAATAGTATTTAAAAACCTGACTGCGATGATATCGGCAATAATATGTACACGAAGCCTTGTACTTTAATTATATTATATTCCAGACTATGTGCCTAGCTTACGCATATAACAACAATAACCTTTGTGAGTATATGAATATTAGTAGAATAGGTAATTATATATTCTAAAATTAAGGAAGCAATATAATGTTAGTATATTTTTATTTTTCTTCTTTATAAGGTATATTGCACCCAAAGCACATTATTTTGAAACTTTATTCGGTCTTTGTGATATCGTTAATGTAATTATAAAGTCATATTTTATTATATTTTGATATATCCGATTATAATGTAAATTTAGAGCGATACATGTAATTGTACCTGCGTAGAATTTACCCTTGTAAGTAGTGATAACCGTCTGCCGAATGTATTTTTTTTATATTATAGCGCTATCTATATACACACAATAGTTCTTAACATTTTACAAATAAATGATATTACTAAAGGCGTCTTCGTCCAGTAACTTTTTAAACTGTCAGTATTTTACATTTGCTGTTCCCATAAGACGTATTAGTTTTATTGCATCAGTATTTTCCCACTTCTGTATTTGTTCGGTTTATCTTGAAGATGTACTCTCACGAGATAGACCGAATAGAGTACTACAAACGTAGATTACTGAGCTGGACTAAATGGACATAGAAAAAATAAAGTTACTAAAAAAACAAATTCGGTAAACAGTATGAATACGCAAATACTTTGTGTAAAAGTGGGATATTGATTGTTAGTAAGTTTCATCTTATGCGTAGCTTTACAGCTGCTTCCATTATTGTACTGTTTTACATTTTAAAGTCAATTAATTCTGCGTCTCTGGATCACTGAGTTATATGGAATTTGGCTATGACCCGGTGAATATCAAAAAGTTATTTCTTCTATTAAGACTGCTGAAATAGGAGAAGTAGTTTAAGATTGTTAGAGAGTTATTGTAATCTACCGCATATGCTAGGTTGTTATCTAATTACGAGGCATATCAATTTTATTTTGCAGTAATCCGGTATATTAGACTAAATAACTAGGGTTACTACACAAGCTTTACAACTGTTACAAGGTACATCGAAATTAATGATTAAGATCTGATATAAATCAAATATTAACTGACGAATTGTCTGTGTCGAGTGACAACTTATTAGACGCTCGAGGAGGCACAGCATTGGGACAAAAAAAACTAAAACTATGTTTATAGTCAATAAGAGAAAACGGAATTTTTCATTGTTTTAAAAACGCGCCGATCCGTCTGATATTCAAATTCTATTTAAAACTCTGTCTTGGTTTGTTATACAATACCAAATCAATGATATCTAAAAGTGAAGTCTGCATCATCCGGAAATTGGAACAACAGTTGTTTATTTGCAAAAAAAGCACGAATAGTGTAACTCAGAGCTCTAGAGACTACGGCTAACTGGGGAGCCAGGAGCCGCCCAACACCCCCTGTTTGTAATCGCAACCTTGTTCCGCTTATACTGAGGCATAGTATCTAATTGGGATGTGTCCTGTATTAAATATAAATGATCAAACACTAACCAGTGTATTGAACATCCAAAAATATACGAAAACATTAAATATGATCAAAATTTGATCATTAATGTGATTTTTCAGTACCGATCAAATCATAAAGAGTATGTTATTTGATGCTGTACCATTATGACGTCACAACTTGCTATTTCATAAAAAACTCCATAAATTCGATCGTTTTGACATTTCATAAAGAATTGCTGATTTGACATGTCAGGACACATCCCTATTAAAGAATTAACGAGGAACGGACTTCGTCATAGGGGCTGTCCATTAATCACGTGAGGTTCATTTTCATCCCCTCATTTCATCATTTTTAACCCCTTTGGTGATTCGTGGTGAGGTTTAAGACAAACACTAACAACTGGGTAAACATCTTGAAAATCAGTTGTCACTCGGCGTCATCATTTTCGCGGACTACGCAGAGTATCTCGTTCACGTGTTTGACGAAAAAATAAGTACACGTACCGAATCCCCTCCCCCCCTTTCGAACCTCACGTGAATAATGGACGGCCCCATATAGAATATCTTTGCTATAGTGTATTTTCGCCGAATATATAGATAGATAAAGCCCTAGGCTATTAGATAAATTGTCTATCTATATATATATATTGCTTAAATATAAAAACAAATGTTTTAATCGCTCCATCATCATATCATATCGGTCATAGCCAATTCCGAAGATCCAAGATAAGCACTTTACATTCATCTAGATTATTTTATGGTCGGTTAACGTAAATTCCACTTTATGATATTCAGTAGCATGTGCAGTAACTATAAGATATTTACAACTATCAACTACTTTAACTAAACATCAACTAATTGTTAAGGTGTCTGTGATCTTTGTCTCATATCTCACAACAGAGGCCTACGCAAGAATATTTATCGCAAGCGTATCGTCATCGTATCGAATGCGCCAAAAAGCAATGCAATGGAAATTGAATATCGCGCAACGTCACGGTGTGCGCGGTGTGCAATTTTACATACGAACCAGCTTTTCGGCGCATTCGATACGTTGACGATACGCTTGCGATAGACGTTCGTGCTTGCCACTCATGTGCTAAACGAGAGAATCCAATTAGTAATTGTTTTGTTATGTGCCTTTTTATTAATATTGTGCATCAGGTGTAATGCAATATTGTTAAATGATTATATGAGTGCAATGTTACTAGTACAAAGCAGTACATTTACATAATTTCCACTTCGAGGAAAGTTAATATCTGATTTGGTGCCTCGTAAGTAGTGACCGCTATACCGCTACTTACAAATAAATATTTCTTTTAAAAACATATTGTAATGTTGGTAATAATCAAGTCGATACGAAAAGTGCGATGAAAAAGTTTGAGTGTCCTGAACAATGAGCGGTGTCGAACATCTGGCGGCTGCGGGGCGCGCGATTATAGTATTATATTAATATATGGTTAAATACACGTTTATTTGCGCAAATTGTTATTACAATTACAATCATATCTTTAATCACTAATTGCCAGTCACCAAATCGAACACCTGTCGCACATGTAGGTACAATTGAAAGTAAATTCTTATATTGTGCTATGTAAAAGGCATTTTAATCCAATGTTAAAAAATATTTTATAATGATATAACTTTATAGCTTAAAAATTAAAATCGACTATAATATGCTTAGGACAAGTGATTCTGCCGTTTTATAAACATGTTACACTTTATTATATTTATGTTATAATCTATTTTTATAACGAAATTGTGCCACAAGATTTGATATATGAGCAGTCATTATGTGATTCGCCATTATTATATTTGTTAAGCAAAAGAGAATTAGTGTTAACATAGTTAATATAATTTGAGAGCATAAAATGAACCAGGTGCAATAACTTGGGCTGCGACCATAACTATTAGACAAATCAACAAATATTCAGGCACCTTAATATATTATGGGCTGATGAATGAACTGTCACAAAATGTAATTAATACTTTATTGGGGCTTTGCAATCAACATTACAGCTCGATACAACCATTTATTGTTAATCACATTTGATATTTTATCATATCAACTTACAATATTTGCAGACTTAATACGATTTTTTTTCTGACACCATTTTGCCATTCGTTTTTCATAATACCCAAGTAAAGATATGCAAATACTTATGACAAATAAATATTGATAAGTAGTCTATATATCAATTCAATCGAAAACGATGGTAATTTTAATAAATTTGTATATTTCATAAGTATTTTGTGATTAATAATGAGGGAGGTTTCAAATTGATGAATTTAATAAAACATATGTAACTCCTTTCATTTCATGATTCACAGTTCCGTAAGTAATACTTTGTTAGCTCGGTCGTAACACAGGACATGGACAATCGACTTAACGAAACGTCCGGTCGATGCAATTCCTTAATAGATTGACGTTCACACGCGTCTGCGACTGTCGTGTATTATACAATCAGCTTCAATTCCAAGAGCATTACACAATAGCTCACTGTATTGACAAATTAAAATAAAGGAAAACAGTACATTTTATCCTACATAATACTTTATTCTGCCATAGCGTTCTCGAAAAGCATAATAAGCTCGGTTACGGGTTTTCGTAATAACCTATCTATCAGGGAGACCACTGTCTTCAGAAGAAACAGTTTAAGATACTTATTTACGTCTGGTCCGGGAAAAAATATTTTGTAACCCAAACAAAGCTCCGTATGCCATATACTTAATACTATCAAAAATTACAAATACTTATATTGAATAATTTTGTACACTGAGCCTTTATGAATTCTTCCAATATATTGAAAATCTGAACAATGCTAGTTCCGTGATACTTTATATGTCTGTAATTCATAAATGCGTTATATCATGTATGCACTATATATATATATATATATAATAGTATATTCAGTTATATATACGCCTCTTTATGTTCGGATATAGCTCTTAACAAACCCACGGCACATTAACACTTAATTACTATAAAATATGTTTTTCTCTTTACACAGCATGATTAGTTATTTTTTTATATCCTAATTTTAACATGTCATATAATTAATAATAACTCTCAAAACATGTTCATTAACTGCGTGTAATAGTGGTTGGTATACTGAAAATTAACACTTACCTTGAAAACTTTTATCTGAACCATAATAGACAATATCGGATATTTAGTAATGTCGTTTGTTAGGCTAAATCTTATTTACAATCTGCCATTATGGGAGAACACAATGGATCGAGAGACAGAAGGACAATAACCTTTCAATCGCTAATAATGAAGTGGGTCATAAACTGCAAAGGGCAAACAAATGCACATTGATGATAAACAAAACTAGCTGCACGCTATGAAGAACTAATACAGTGAGTTTATCAAATCCTAGACTGAAGGGTCCGCGAGCAACAACTAGTATATAAAATATCGTATTAAGAGGTTGATAAAAAACCAGATAATTTGCGAATCGGACATAACGTGGACAACAATATTTTGCGTCAAAACCATAACATTACTAAACAACAACGTCGGTTTTTCTTTGATACTTAGACGTCAAAAAGGCCAACATAGCGTGCAGCAAATTTAACCAATTAACCCACATCATGGATGTTATTACGAAATTAATATGATTATGACAAAGGCACTTGCCGAGATTCGGAGGTTAATACATACAGAAAGAGCTAACGTAAACGTTTAAAGGTAAGGTATTAATAAAAATCAATTACTTCATACATATGCATTTAGTGGCGACAACTTGATTTAGAATTTCTTCGCTTTACTCAATTAAGTTTAACTATATTAACGCTTGTATATTCTGAAAAATAGATAACATGTGTCGGTACTAATATCACTTATATTGTAGCGGCATATGAGTTAATCATATTCACATTATAGTTATTAGAATTTATATTTTATAAAATTATAGATAATTAAACATGCGGCACGCTATGATGGCCGTTTTGACGTTTAACAATGAAGAATGAATGACAAAGACCTTTATTCTTTCAAACATAAGGTGCATCTATGACAATCTGAAACGTCAAAACGGCCATCATAGCGTGCCGGTAGTATAGTAAGTCGCTAACCGATGATATTGTATAGTCGAATTTATTTACAGAAAATATTTAATCACTTTAAGACTATAAATAATCCCCAGTATTTATAATTACATTATAATTTAGTTTTAATGAAATGAATTGTATATAGATGTCCATTAATCATCTTTATTAATAAAACTAGCGATAGTGTGTTGGCCCTGACATGATGACATGAGTGTCCTCCAAAACTCCCCATGTATTTTAAGGTTGCCATTTTTGGTACACGAATATTATAAATTATTAAAAATAGCAAGGGAAGTACTTCGATATCCAAAAAGTTTTATGTCATTTTGTGGTTCTACTTAAGTCTATGGTGTGAGTGCTAACATATGGTGTCGTTAGATTAGTTACATCTCGAAAGTAAATTGTGATCACTGAATTGTCTTTCATTTACTCACACTACAATCATATCGACGGTTAAAAGGCGACTTGATTCAAGCGCCATTTTGTAAACTTTACCGGAGCCATTTGAAAATTTTAAAACCCAAAAACAGATACTGCATATAAACTTCTTAACATTCCACATCGAAGCTGTTGAATAATAAAACTAAATGCAAGCTTCAACAAATTTGGGCCATCATCATAGTAGTCTCATTGTGAAAAATGTTACTTTCGTCAAAAATGGCGGTGGAGTCAAGTCGCCTTTTAACCGTCGATATGCATGCCCATTATCCTATCCTAATCTTACTCATATTATAAAAGCGAAAGTATGCTGCTACTTATTCACTCCAGAACGGATCTGGATGAAATTTGGTATAGAGATTAATAACATTCTAGTCTGGAATAACACATTGGCTACTTTTTATCCCGGGAAAATGTCACAGCTCGCGGAAGAACCGTGAGGGACAGCTAATGATATTATAAATGTGAAAGATGTGAGGATGCATAAATGAATATTTTATACTCAAAGGCAAAAATCAGAGTAGTAGACCTCTTAGTGCAGAGTTCGTCCGGGGAAGTACTACTTACCCATTTCTGCCGTGAAGCAGCAGTGCACTTGAATTACTGTGTTTAGGTTAGAAAGGTAAGGGGGCCGGTGAAATAACTGGCACATGAGACTTAACAACTTCACGTCTCAGGGACGACAACGCATTGGCGATGCCACTAGTGTTGCAAATGTTCATAGGCGGCGGTGACCACTTACCATCAGGTGGACCGTCTGCTTGTTTGTCGCCCCAAGTGGTATAAAAAATTCTACAAAACTGTTTAGAATGACTCGGGACATACATTGTATAACCTCACAATTAACAAAGGACTTTATGTAACATCTGTTGGGAATGCGGGTGAAACCGCGAGGTACAGCTAATTATTTGTAACTGCAATCTAAAAAGTCTATGCGACTACGTTTTAGTTTAGTAATCACTCGGGTAAAAATGTTTATTATTAACCAGCTCTCGTCCCGCAGTTCCACACGGGTTCCCGTGAGGTTCATTATAACATAGACTGTCTATCTGGAACAGAGGCGGTCTTAGGAGGTGGCGAACGGGGCAATCGCCCTGGGCCTCGCTCTTAAAGGGGCCTCGCGCAAGCCAAGCAAATAAAAAAAAATATGGATTTCAAATTTTATTTATTTGTATAACTTTAGCATTTCTTGTCAAACATGACAAATATCTAAATCAAACAAACAAACTTAATTTCGCATCACATACTTTCACAAAGGACAAAGGGCCTCGCAATTGGTAAGGCCGCCGCTGATCTGGAATAATGTAGCACTTTTAAAAAGTGAAAGACCTTTCTCCTAGGTGCAGTGGTTCCGGAAATTACCCTTCACACTGGGGTTAGATAAGTTGAATTATTATTATCTCTGATTTTATTATTATATATTATGATCACATTGAAATCAAATCACCTCGTTCATATGAGTTGGGTTTACATAGTGTGTACTTTGTTCACCTTGGAATAAATCACTGAGTAGAAGCGTTGGAAGAAAGGTGATACTTAAGCACGCAGGCCCCTTTTTGCCACTGGCCCCAAGATAGATAGGAGCCCCCTAGTCCCACTCACTAAACGATAACCGATATTTATTCTGAAATCAAACGATAATGATTGACTACAATACCTACGTGCATATTATTTGTAGGTATTATACCAAGCGCGAAGCTGGTCTACTCTCGCGGCGAGAGTTGATTTTTGGGGCGAGACTCTCGACCCAAGGTTTAAAATTTATCATTTCATCGATTATTCGCATGTTTTATTCAAAAGCACTTTTCAAACAAATGTAGTACTTAAATACGAAAGAAAAATTTTTTTATTAAAACTGTTATTGTGCACACTATACATGGGAAATCCATGAAATAAGTATTATTTTAGTAAACCGATTTTAAAAATCAGTATGATTGCAATCTCTAATGCAACAATACTTCATTATATATTGTGTTTTTATTAATAAAATATACTATATATAGTCTATATATACATATATATATATATATATATATATTTATACCGCTTTGCCCGACAAACAGGCAGACGCTCCACCTAATGGTGAATGGTCACCGCCGTCCCTGAGACAATGTAGTTGCTAAGTCGTATATGCCTGTAATTTCACAGGCCCCTTTACCTTTAGCTCTACTTCTCTATAAATATTAGTAAAATAAAATTGAAAACATGTTTCCAATTATAGAAATTACTTTGAAAATATTTTTTTAGCCTGATGGTAATAACTGCAGTGAGAAACACTCCTTCTACAAATTGAAAATAATAAAAATTTAATTAATATAATACTGAATATAATGCTTCAAGACAGATTAGCCAGTTTGTCGCCGATGTCCATAGAATGTGATATGCTCAAAAACATCGTTTTTACAGAAGTGATTAACGAATTTGCCCATTCCAAATCTAGAAAAAGACATCTTCCTACAACATAAATATTTAAGCTCTAACCTGTGAACGATACTTTTTTTTGTTACTTTTGCGGATTATATTATAATATCTATTCATTGAATACGACTGAAATGAAATAAAAAGAAATATAGAACTTCAGTTATCTACTTTCTTTGCCAATTCTAACAAAATAGTGGTCTGTCATGGTCGTAGAGGGCGCATTAACCTAATCTGCCCAGGGCTCTAATTGGTTAAAGGCGACCCTGCCCGTACGCACTCATATCCAAAAATGTCTAAAGAACTTAGTTAAATAAAATTGCATCCCCAATAAAAAATACGTTTCTGTCACTATTCAGTTACAGAGGACTAGAGTTACTATCTAATAACACTTTTTGTACAACTAAGAATGTGACAGAATAATCAACCCTATTGCTCTACATATAGTTAAACATTCGACTAATTAGTGCAAAAAGAGTGCACGTTATTAATATAAGAAATAAATACATTTTCACTGTGTATATACTGGCTTTACGATCTAGCTGGCGTACACATGGCCGTACTCGAAGAAGGCTAAGCAAAGAAATTTACACAAAAGAATAGTTCCCGCGCTGCACGAAATTCCATAATGATTGCTCATAATGGAACGGAGATATTAAACAAGACTTGGGAATAACATTCCAAGCTGGCGACATGGACTTTTATTTTTATAAATGCTGTATTATTTAATATAGCATTTAATTCTCTCATAGTCTCTGCCAGCAGCGTACATACTTTATATGAATTCGCAGTCGTAAAAAATCTATCTAATAGGAACAAATTAACTGTCATGAAATCGCTCTCAAAATTGCTGTACCTAGTGCGTGGTGGCTAAGTGACTCCAGTATGTCAATTAGATTTGATTTAACCTTTGATATCTTCTAAAGTATTCATTAGAATGATATACTGTAACAAACAATTATATACAACATTGAATGCTGAAGAGTATTATCATATTTATTTTGGTCAAGAATTAATATTGAATAACAGTAAAAAATTTTCGCAATTTTTATTAAAGTTTTAAAAGGTTACTGTGAGTCAACCGTAACAGATAGAGATCTATATCATCGCGGAGTTTTCTTTAGTATTTTAGAAGAACTACAATTCTCTACATAATTTTTATAGGGCGTATATTATTATAACATGTACGTAAGCCATGCAAATTTATTTTTCGCCGCCTTGGTCGTAAAATATAGCTTTTTTTCTACTTACATAAACACTAAGTTAGGTTATATTATAAATATAAACGATTATATATGAACGTATTAAAATTCGTTGCATGTTTATGAGGAGTTACCGGGTCTAAAAATAGACGCGGAAAGCGACATTTTTTATACTATCTACAGATGATTAAAATAATGGCAGTCTTATTATTGTCCGCTTGTCACTCCGCCAGACAAATGTGACCAAAAATAACGATATTACGTTAGGTATTTATAATAGTTACAAGCTGACGACTTCAGCGATTACTCAGCATGATGGATCTGTAACTGGACAACACCTGGGGTCATTATTACACGTTTCACGATTCTAGTTACCGAGTAGTTTCATCGGTTTCAATAACATAAATTTGGTACATAACGGCATCCATATAAACTGGATTTTATCTAGTTTATATTGATGCAGTTATATGCAAGGGTTCATCACACATACTAAATTAATAAGTTTAACAAGATTTGCATTTTATAATTTTTATAAAAAAACTTTCAAATTTGATAACGAATATTAACTCCCATCATGGTCCCAAACCAAAGGTGTTGGAGATTCACAAAGTTACAATTTGAAAATGACTTTAGGAATGTCGTAGCTATTTCGCATACTGTCTTAAATAGTCTACAATCCGCTTGGAAATATAAAATGAATGACAGTGTAATAAAAGAGTTGGAAAATTTTCAATTCTTTTTCTTTGGACATTATGTGAGCAGCGATTCTGATGTCAATGGTACGAACACAAACACCTGTTATCTCTGAATGTACGGACATTAAAACAGAAAATGCTAGTCTTAAAGAGTGATTTTCGGACCTCATTATGTCGTGAATGGTAAATAGTTCTTTAATTGATATTTGTTGAAGTGGTTATAAGACGAATATCTTAATATGGCATAAAGAATTGCAAGTGTAAACATCAATAAAGATTTTAACTAATATGGGAGGCTAATGTGGACCGAATGGCCTTTTCAACAACATAATGTATTACAAATGATACGTTTTTATTAATGTATGATATATATTCAAGTATGATTAACATGTATGATTATATTTATTTTTTAAAACGTTATTGCACACTTTATTTAATACGAATCCTGATTGACAGTTGATTTTCAATTTTTAATAATATATTAATTAATAGTGAAATCAATAAAAATAATCAATAATTTAAAAGATTGGAAGGGCATTCATCATTATGAGTTGTTACTACCAGGCAGGGCTATCGATTCTCCACTCTACTGCGAACAACCGATGAGATTAAAGCAAGAAGTTGAGAGAAAGCGGTCGGAATTAATCAATAGAAGGGGTGTGGTTTTTCATCATGATAACGCTAGACCTCACACATTTTTAGCCACTCGGCAAAAATTCAGAGAGTTTGGCTGGGAGGTATTAATGCATCCGCCGTATAGTCCTGACCTTGCACCTTCAGATTCCCTGTTCGGTCTCTTCAGAATTCTTTAGGCAGTGTCAGGTTAACATCACGAGAGGACTGCCAAAACCACTTGTCGCGGTATTTTGATCAGAAGTCCCAATATTTCTATAGCAATGGGATCATGTCCCTACCTACAAGATGGCAAAAAGTTATCGAACAAAATGGAACCTACATACTTTATTTAAATGTAAATAAACTATATTAAAAAATGTTATGAATTTTCTTAAAAAATGCGAAGAAACTTTTTTCCCAACCTAATATATATCTGAATAAAACCATTTATGTGCCACCTTGATCTTTGAGTCACTTTACAGAGTGAAAAGGCTGTAGTTTAATGTTAATTAATAATCTCTATAGTCTCGTTGAGTCATCAGTTTTCTTTGGAATTATTTTAAGACTAAAAGCCTCAAATATCTTGCTGGGGGAAATTATATTACAATTCAGTAGCTTATAAATGCAGTTAGAGAAAACAGATGATTACAGATGTAGATACAGCTGGATTAGTTATTTTAGCTACTTTCATAGTGCTGTCTTGTGGCATTTTGCTATCGGATAAAGAAAGCTACCAATGAAGAAACTATTGTTATTTCCCCAGCTATTTCTTATGTGAGTTCTCGAACTTTCCACACACAAATTTGTAATAGTAAAACAAATTGATATCCTCACAGTTGCATGGCAGTATATTTATGCAAGCATAGTATTTTTATATTAGAATATTAGACTTTATTTTAAAGTGTGATATGCGCTCAATCAAACTAAAAATAAACATAAAAACTTCACCTTCAAAAAATGCAACGCTCAATCTTTAGACCTTGGTACACGTTTATCTTATATCATGCAGCTTCCAATGAAAAGTTCAAGGGGGCAATCGCAGTGCAATACACAATTAATGGCCAATTGAGCGCCGAGGTCAATTTATATAACAGAAACATTCAATTGGATAAAAGACTGGAGAACTTAGGTCTATTTGTGCGCACGAGACGACTGACTTGCACAAATAACAGGCTCAGCATGCAATTTTGTAACATTTACCACAGATTTATATTTACCAGCTAGATGGAGCGATGAAATACGCAAGCTGGCTGGCAGCGGTGGGAAACAAAGAGCTGAAGATCGAGCTCAGTGGCCTGCCATACATGAGGCCTATGTCCAGCAGTGGACCGAGACAGGCTGATGATGATGATATTTACCACAGATATAATATTCGCCTTTGCTGTTTCGGTGTGTTTTTAGCCCTTGGTAAGGATTGCTCAAGGAGCAATGCATGAAAATGTAAGGTATTTCTCTAAAACTTTAAAACAGCCTGTTTTAACGACTAATAACTTCTTGTTTATCACGCAATGACGGATACGTACATGGTTTACTGTATTTTATTTCTTGATTGAAAATGAGCAAGTGAAGCTGTCAATGTTTAGTTTCGCTCTTAGACTTTCCAGAATCGAGAGTGGAGACTCGCGTACGCGTTTTAATCGATTGTCATAATACTTTGTATACTATACTATGATAATATACGAAACCTCATCTCATAATCTTTTCAAATACTCATCGACTAATTCTAGGGGCGAACTGATCTTCGCTGGTGGTTTAGATTTTGAGATAATATGGCTAATTGCTTTTGACCTAACCCAGAACTTTGATTGCCACCTCAAAATGACATCTACAACCCGAAGAGGGAACGTCAGAACTGCACTGCAGCCTACACAGAGTTGAACTATATACTTCCTATGCATTGTGAAATCTTCGGTTCCAAGGTAAATAAGAGATTAGAGTCGAAAATGAAACACACGATTTATAAAATCACCTTTTAATAGATCCAGGTCTTCACACAGATAATTGAGACAAATTAATCAGATCTAATTGAACATTCGCTACGTACATAACTCACATTAAATGGAACGATTTCGATAACATTTTTAATTACAGCTTATGATTGTTTATTACTTGATTGTACTTCTACGAAGCATTTACTTGGGGATCTTTTAAATGGTTGTTGCGGCCGCGAAACCCGGCCGTCATTTTTCAGTATTAAAGTCGTATTTTTATTTTAGAATGTAACAACCAGTTTAAAAGTACCCGATGAACATCTCTTGACTATACTGGCCAACTACAGATCAAATGCTATTATAATTAATGAATAGAAGTCTTCCATTAACATAGTTACCATCGAAAACACCGAATTATATAATTAAATAATATAATTATTTGATTAATCAGAGAATTAAACTTAAATTAGTCAGTGTGCACTACTCACCATGATCATACAATTTGGTTCGAGTAGCATTGATTTAAAATAATCTTAAGAAATAAGTTTTCATACATCGTCAGTAAAATTAAATACAAAGTGTGCTTAATCTCTTAGTACATAATAAAGTGAACTCAAAAATGGTAGTCATGCCGTCGTGGCGAACGAAGAGAAACACTGAAGCAGTCTACTATACTGATACGGTAGACATAAATACACTCAATAATTATTTAAAATTGTAATCCACAAAGTCTATTTATTACAAGCGATTGCACGAATATATAATATTTATTATTTGTTCTAATGTTACATTGAGATAAAAGCAGTGACAGATAACTACTTAGAAATGGTATATAATTATTATAAAAAATAAATTATTTAATAACTAAAATAAAACTATCTGCATTAAAAAAATAATACTGATCAACGAATTAAATAATATTTATAATTAATTAAATAAATAATAAGATAATAATAACATATATCACCCGACCGTAATGCACACGCAGGCATGAAATTATGTAAAAAATTAACGAACACACGCAGATACGTGACGTATAATAAAAATAAAAAAAAAAATTCAAGATCCCTTGTTACTAAACGATCAACATGAAAACTCTTAACTTGGTCTTAGCATAGCACCCAGCGACGTATCGATCGCGCAGACTCGGAGCTCGCACGCAGTACAGTACAGTACAGCGTACATTACTAGTTATTGAAGTCGACGCATTTAATGCGACATAAGCGTGTACGCCGAGTCCGCCCCACGCCCGCACCGCAGCCCCCGTATATCAAATATATCACAAAAAATTACAAATCAATCACACTAAATGACCGCATAAAAAGTCGCGTGAATTAAAACGCTAATAAATACATATGTGACGTTAGCCTTACTGATATATATTAAACGCCCATAGTGATATAGCCCATATGTATATATAGTAATATCAGTGGATTCTAATAAATACTTCTTAAAAGTATATATGTAATGATATAAGTTCAACAGTGCGACTCACCGACGGTGAGTGACCTAGCTAGATGTGAGGGTCGCCCGATCGGCCCGCGTTGCTCACGTTTGCATCCGATACATTTGTATTCCTTTATTCTATTAAAAATTGATCGATTTTTTCGTAAACAGTAGACAAACAATTAATCTTTGGTACGTCAAACATTCCCATGCATTTTTAAAATCGTATTACATATAAGTATTATGTATTTCCAAATATCCTTATCCAAAAATAGGTTACACTCATATCGTGTCGGTTGTATAATGTGTACCCTTCTCAACCACGCAGATTATCCAGTACCTTATTTATAAAACTGTTAATTTAATGTCTACATTACACTCTCAGGGGTGAATAATATTAAATATTATATGATGTGAATGCGGTACTTTCGATTAGACAAATGACGTTAATACAGTGGTGTCGACGAGGTTACATAAGTGTGGTTCCGCATCCAATCCCCTGTTTCGACCCTACGCGAGCCCGGGCAACAGGTGGGGTAATGCGTTTAGCACACGACCGCCTCCGAGATGGGGTTCTCGGTGATGCGGATGACGGGCGACTGGCGGCACGAGCGACGCCGCTCCGCATCCGACAAACGCCGGTAAGCAACGATCTTCGTCGGCGACAGGGGTGCCACTGGAAGGTACAAAGTGGAATGAACTCAAAACAAACACATCCTCATTTAAAAACGCCTTCAAATCGATTAAAGACGTTTATGAGTAGCCTACAATATATGGAGTGTAGAAGTAAAGGAGGACCATCTCAGTGTGCTAAAAAGTGTCCGTTGAAAGGGAACAAATTAAGGTGGCGCTACTGTAGCAAGTGGAAGAATTTTAAATAGAGCGCCACAAATTATTAGAGTAGGATACTAAATTATTAAAAAAGCAAAGAAACATTTCCATTTTGTTACAACGCATTTTTTTAAATTATTCTAACACATATATAGACAAACATGAGTATAGAATAAAATTATACAGTGTTTTTAAGTACCCCAATTTATCGTAAATAGCAAATAGAAAATAGTATTAAAGAATTACCGGAATCCAACTCACCACACTTTACTCTGTTCATATCATTTCCACTTGCTACACTAGCGCAATTTCGGTGAGAATTCGAAAACTAATTTGCTGTTTACAAGTGGACACTTTTTCGACTAATCCCCCATACAAGATGGTCCTCCTTTACTTCTACACTCCATATCAGTAGCCTACAAAAGTCAAAAAGAGGTAGAAGTATATAGTGTATTGTCATTTTTTTACCACGTCTACCTCTTTTGATTTACAAATTGATTGCAACCAAACGAGCGCAAGTTGGTTAGGACACAACTTTTTACTTACGAAATGTATTTGACGATACGTAAAGTTAGAGTAAAGTAAAGCGAAAGACACACACCGTATGCAACTGAACAACTTAAGTTGTACGACTCCAATATACTAAAAGCTTTTCAATACATTATAAATTAAAAAAAACTATATATATAACTTTATTGAAAAGTGTTTTATAGGTTTCAGCAATACTTTCTCGGACATAGCATGTTTAGTTTTATGAGTAGCGCTGTATTCGGTTTACAATACCTATGAATACCTTGTATAAGCGCCCACTCATTCAATTTACCTTAATTTTCTCCACAAGAAACTATACCTATAAATTTAAATTGCCTTTCCTTTGTTACACCGGGAATGATCAACACAAAGATAATATAGCTTTTTTAGCATTACCTTTGCTTAAAGTATTCGTTTACAGTTATAAATATTTGATAAAACAATAAATACAATTGTGAATTTGAAAACAAAATATATGCTTACATTGTTGTGTGCGAGTGGTCTAAATAAGCGACAATAAAACCGATAAAATAGAAGATAGTTGCTAACTGAACACTAGTATCATGGGTACCATGGAGCATTTAGAGGACCTTTTATTTTAGCAAAATTTTCGGTTGTGTTTTTTTAGTGTACATAATATAGTAACTAATGTAATTTTAAGTGATTTTGTATTTCTATGTATATGTATAAATATATTGTTTATATATAAATAATGATTTGCTTTTCATATAATAAAAAGTAGGTATTACTAGCTAATTGAGAGAGAGTGGTTGAGTAATACATAATATTGGTTATTATTATTTATAATGACACTGAACACTATCAAAACCGATACGATTGTGAACGTAATTTTTTTTTATATATAAAAACTTGAGCGCATTTGACTAGATCTCACCTGATGGAAAGTAACGATGTAGTCGAGAATGGTACACGCGAATTTGTGTATAATTACGTTCAAAGTTCGAGTTCAATAGCGTTCAATTAACAACGGTTCAGTTTGTAGTTTTAGAGACATAACTAGTGACTAAGTATGTAACCATGTTAGTTAAACAAAAGATTTTATAATATTAAATGTAACGCTCGTATTGACCATACTTTTAAGTCGATTTTTCGGTCAATTTATTCGCGAATTACTAGTAACAAAAATATAATTATGTGGACACCAAGTTATTATAAACTCAACCGAGCTCTGAAACTACAAACAGCAGAGTATGTATAAAAAAATGAAAATAATAAACTTACTTTTCTACAAAAGCTTCATAACATTACAGTGGACAGTTGAGCGAGCTCTGCCTCGATACAGTACTAACGCGGCGGGTGGTTATTTTTTGCAGTGGTAACACGGCTAGTGGGGTGAAAACATAAAATAAAAGGATAAAACATAAAATTATAAACAACTAGCTGTGCTCGAGACCTGCGGGCTTGTGGCGCTATCTTTATTTAATACTATTTGAAAACAACCTGTGGGTATTACAGTTAGATGGCGCTGAGGGCATGCATTGGATAGCTACTTGAGTTGAATCCAAACTGCTCTGATTTCTATAAATCCAATGAAATAAATGCCCCTACTGTATGAGTTTCAGTCAGAAGCCCACTGTACTTTACTTGCATTTTGTTAGTTATCACAAATATTTAGAATCTCTTGTAAATTTACAAATTATAAAGCCTATATAGAAACCGGCCACAAAATATCAAAACTACAGGTATATTCGTTACCTTTATATCTGAAAGTATAAAAAGGTCTTCTTAATATAAATGTAAAACAAAAATTGGGTTACAAACAAGTGAAATGTTCTATAAGCATACTACCGGCTAATACAAACACTATATTAACTATAGCGATAAGAAACGACGAACGTTTAAGCTGATGTATAGTATATAATATCAATCACCAGCCCAATTGTGGGTAAAACAACCTCACGAGTAAAAAAATCGATTTACATTACACACTCACGAAAGACTTCATCTAATCGACTATTTATAATATAGTAAGTCGAATTAATAAAGCGAAAGGTAAGCCTAATGAAGCAACTCTGAAAATAATTATGTTAAGAAACTTTCATTTTACAAGATATAATAAAAATATTTGATATAATTTTCATCTTTACTAATTTTAAGTTTGTAAGTTAAGTTTGAACAACACTTTTTCTTTTTAGATAAAATCGAAATATTACGTAATTTCGTACCGAAGATGGACATAGCATACAAAACCGCAGTTCGAGAGAATGGACTAAGCTTGAGTATTTCAAAACAGTTGGGTCAAAACATCGTTCAAAACACAGGTGCCAAATTCTACAGATTGCTAGAGTGAGCTGGTGACAAAATATTCTCATAATACGTACAGTCTACACAATTAAATAAGCCGGCAAATACATACCATGTCATTATGTTGCCGCACAACGCTATCGAATATCCCGGCTCAAATATAAACAGAGGAAACAAAATAAACGGGCCTTCAGATGCATGGATTACACTTATTTACGCTTTTTAAATGTACAACAGCCCACATGTCATGCTCTTACATATAGAAGTAATAAGAATTGGCGGCAGGTAAACTAACAGTAGTATAATAAATTATAATCCTTATTATTATGATATAACGTAACAATTTTCAATGGTAAGGAGTCATCCCATCAAAATTATAAATGTGGAACTTTAGTAGTTTGTAGACTGACATTTTCAGAATAGAAATTTAGCATACAAATCGAGGTAGTCTCGAATCGAGATTCTACTCCCGGGGAAGCATTTGATCTCTCGGGAACATGGGAATAGTTTCTCATAGTTTATTTTGGAATCAGGCTAATCGTAATGGTGAAACTGCCTCCGCTTGCATATTTAAGTTTTGTTAGTTAATGTTTGCGAAACTGTAATGACGTTAATAGACAGTCGTTTCAATGTTCTCATATTTATCAGTAACTACATAATTGTAACATACTATATGTAAAATTTATTAGATTTTTACTATAAATGCAACGCCTATGCTGAAAATGCTATGCCTGAAAAAAAAAAACTTGACCAAAAATACAAATAGAACCGTTTACAGTAGTAAAAATCTAAAATATTATTAGATTTTATTTTCTGCAGTCATACTCAGTTCGCTGAACTACCTTGGAATTTATAAAAAATATCAGAGAACTATTACGAAAACTGTTACGTTAGATCATAAAATTCTAACCAGCTTTTGCCTGCGGTTTGTTTCAGTCTAAAAAGCTATTGGATGCATTAATATTGCATCTGTTGTGTGGAGTGATTAATGTGAAAGTAACAAAATAATATATTGCGATGCAAAGCCTTCAAAGCTTGCGTTTTCATCAAGTGTAAGATTTAGGAGAAGCATTCAACATTGTTAGAAGTGTACAGTTAAAGCGTAGAATAAAATTGCATTGGTATTAAACTAGTTTGTAACAATAATAAGTAATTTGTGGTACATCGTTTATACATAAGACCAATCTTACGGACGAACAGAAATGTGCAGTGCGGACTACCAATAAGATGGATTACATCATCTTAGTCCCTTTATGCGAGTATTCTATAAGTCAATTTACTTTGAGAAATAAACGTCAAAAAAAAGTTACAGTCACTTGTTAATCTTTATGAAAACTGACGTTTGTTTCGTTATTATTCTATAAAATAATTAAATATTACAAGGGGCATGTTGAATGTTTGGAGTTAAACGCGTTCACTTACCGTAGCCCTCGCCTTGCAAGAAGAGGCGGAAGGCTTCAGATATCTTGGCTGGTTGCTCTTCCAGGACCATGCCGCAGTCCGAGATCTGGAATTATTGAATATTCTTATTTTTAATTTTGGAATGATGATATCTTTTGGTAGTCACGGCGTGGTTTGTGAACCTTGCATATGCGGAGGGAATTTGTTAAGCCCTCCCGATGGCTATCATCCTTTAGTTGAACACCTATGGGCATGCCACCTATATATGTAATCCAGCTGCTGCACTAGTGCTAGTAGGCTTTATGTGCTTACCATTTCCAGACTAGTTTTACTTATAACTGAAAAATTATGTGTCACTATAATTAGATACTTTGGTTGGGCCGTATTTCTTATAATTATAATGTCAGTGTTATAACTTAAGTTAATTTTTTATTGCTATTGGAGATGACGGATCGAGGTTGCATTTCGAATAATAAAAAAAAAAAAATATCCTGAGACATTCTTTAGCATTTTGCCAGGTCGGCCATACAAAAATATTCTGGGATAGAAATTTCAAACACGGCTCCCAAACTAAGCAGTACTATGGCCATCGGTCACCAGATTTTTATTTTATTTATGACCGGATTGCGATTGACCTCATTCTCGCCTGATCGTAAGTGAACATGAGGCCGAAGATTGAGCTTGCTTTCTCGTTAGTAGCCTATTCAATATTTTCTTAAAGAGCCCCAAATTGTAAGTTTCAGGGAACATAGGCGAGGGGACAGAATTCCAAGATAAGTCATATTCCACATATTAAATACTTTTTTAAATATTTTATTATAACTATTTCGCGGATGAATATCGACGGGCCCTTGCTGGCAATTAAGAAATCAATATCTGCCATATTATCAGTGAATCTCGTAGTGACATTAAAGTCGAAAATTCAGTGATAATCGGTGTATAAAAATTCAACAAACCTTCATCCAAGTGGAGTTGTTCGGGTTCAACCTGCCGTTAAAAGTGACAGTGTCATCGACATGGGGCGACATAGCCCCGGTGATATTAAGCACTGGGACCTTGATGGAGTCGGTGTCGCGTGCGATGCCCAGGTCGCTGCGGCATACGTACGAGTCGATGAACATCGACAGGTTGGTGGGGTTCACGTTGCGAGTGAAGTACATGCGGTACATCTGAGTGAGATCGTGGTTGCGCTCCTCGGGGAACTGGAAAATACCACCGTATGCTTAACGGATATCACTATGCGTTTCGGTCGACTTACTATTACTAATTTGGTGATTTATCAATCGCTTGTCACAATTTCAGGGTCTCGATTCTGTAAGGAAAATGACACTAACTCGAGGCTGTTTCGTCGCGGCCTCTATGCTCTGTCTCTGTCGCTTACTACGCTAATACTAATTATCACGTAAGAGGTAAGCTCTCCGAGGCCTTCGTGAAGCGGCAACGGATTTATCCCGGGAACGTAAGAGAAAACGCCGGATTGTGTTTTGAATAAAAAAGATACGAATCTTATTACGATTTAACTTAGTCTCGTATCAATAATTAACGTGCAACTTTTTTATTACACCCTCTACGCAAGCAAAAATCGACTGAATGCCAATAGGAGTAGAGTACACATTTGAAATGTTTGGATAATACACACGCATATAGTATGACACGATAGTGCGCAAATGCGTCGTAAAATTAGTCCGTTTACAGTCGCAGTGTAATGTTTGCATAGCCTTGAGATTCCGCTACCTTGTATAACTTACAATCGATATATATTCAATGTCTATTATACGTTGAATACAAGAGCAACGTGGAAATTTCGGTATACTTACTTATAAATCAACCACTGCGAGCACATGCGACCTCTGCTATGTGAATATTACCTATATTATCTTACAGGAATAATAATTTCGAATGAGTAAGATGTATTAATTCGCTTATGCCCGCTTATTGTGCACGAAATTCTCGTTTTAACGATACCAAATTGTGTATTACGTATTTTAAGGAGATAGTAATGTACAAATTACACTAAATACACGACAATAAGCTTTTGCAACAACAAAACAGGAATACATCTGCTATTAATAGTCAATGTGTTACGAACTGTTCTTATTTAATAATATCGACTTATAAGGGTTAAAATCGTACATCAAAAAGTTTCACATGCAACAGATCGCAACACATCTGTCAAAGTAATTAAATAATAAGCAATTAAGCTTAATCGTTTGCACAGTCAGCACATGTATTCTCGACATCACGCAACATTACATTGTATATGTTTTTGTGATGTTACGAGTATGTCTATCATGAAGTGAAACTTCTTTAGCACCGTTCCGATTTGAAACTTGATGAAAAGAAAAGCGAAATTAAAAAGAGACAAGCCTATACATCCATAGGATTTAGTTCGAAGGAATGGGACAGGTAGTTTTCTGAAGATTTCACTTCTTCATTAATTTTTTAAACATTTTTTAAAATATATTTTGTTTTTCACACAAGACACTTACCCTGCCAAAGTGATACCACATCAGATAGTCGAGTACTCCCTGGGTCATTCCTTTGGCGCGGAGGGAGCGAGTGTTCATCTTCTGGTACGCCCACTCGATCCAACCGGCTTGGTTGGATGTGCAGTTGATCAGAGCAAGAGCGTCCACCTGAAATGTTTTGTGAATTCATCCAGTTAAACTAGTTCCTTGGAATACTACGACCCCAGTCAGATGGCCGGTTAACTGCACGTCTCAGGGTCGATAGCGCATTGGCCATTCATCTGGTGTTGCCAATGTTCATAGGCGGCGGTGACCAAATTGTAGGTTTTTATATTGTAATTTTACCAAAAGTGTTGGAAGTAATTACGCACAACATTATAGTAAAAATATAATTCAGTTTTGTTAATTTATGATTTAGGACGTATTCCAACTCCGTTTTTGATACTATTATATTATAATTATAAAATATTTGTGTCGTGCCTAAATAAAAAATTTTAAGCTGACCCATCAGTTTAAACTTTTATTTAGGAACAACACCGTTTGGTAAAATACTTGCTAAGTATATCTTTAGAGTAATACATAAAGGAAGTTAAATTAGAACTCCTCACATGTTGTGGTAAATTACTCGAATTGTATTGTATATTGTGATTGCTTTATAATTTTACTCAAAACCTACTTGCCTTAAATCAATCTATTGTGTCATAAGATGTGACCAAAGAAAGAGTACATCGCTGATTACGTCCTCTTTGAACACTTTGCACTAACTAGCCAACCAAAGCAGAATTGGCGTCAGGCTGTCAAGCTTTTGTGAAATGCACAGAAAGCATAAATATAGCGCCCACTCCAAAAGATCAGAAACTGGACAAGCATATGATGATATCGACAGGTTATAAAACACAGTTCACTACGAAATTACAAGCAAGTTCTCCGTAAAATAAAGTAACCTTTTATTAAATGTCAGACAGTTATAACTTTAAATTGAGTTTCGAAGAAAAGCTATTTTTGACGTCATAATAGACAACTATGCTCATGCAATGCTATGCAACTATGTCAAATCAGCTACTTTTATTAAATGTCAAAACGATCGAATATCCATAATCCAGAACAATAATTTAGAACATATTTTGTGTTTCCATGTTATTATTTTCAATGTTTTATGTATGTTTTTATACTTTGATAATTTATCTTGACTACAATCCTTAACGCTGGTCAGGGCTCTGTAACCGTAACCAAGGCCATCGGATGTCTAAAATAAAAAATATCCTTAACTGTAACCGAATCCGACATAAAAGTTTCGGATAATTTAGATTTTACTTTATAATAATGGCTGTTAAAAAGGCTGATTGATTGGATGCGTACCTACTTGATTCCAATAACAACTAAGTTTGTGTCCCTATGAATGAAGTATTCGTTAAAAAAAATTAAGTATAAAATAATTGATCGAATGATAATAGTGCGCTAGCACTGTACACGCACAAGCACATGCACTCAAAACTTTATTGAAACCTCATCGATTCGCTGATTGATTTGTCGAAATGTCAGCAGTAATTTCTAGTTTGTAAGCCCCACGAATAATTGAACATCGTTCGGCTGAGAGTCGGAATTATTTCATGAATGTCGTGAACATTTTTTCGTTTATACAACATAACCATATCTCGCTGAAATTCCGGATTACACGAGCCATTTATCTCACAGGAAAGTACAGCAGTTGACCTCATTACGAAGCACGAAGACGCGTTAAACGGAGCACGAGATTACAATCATTTCAACTTTACTGTAAGTGCCAAGCATCTTGACTTTTAAATTGTCCTACCTTTGTTTGGGCGTTTTAACTGACATTTTCCGCTGTCAACAATGTATTACACCGTAACAATTATATTATTCAGAAATATGTATTAGCATTATGATTCATTTTATTTGTTTCCCTTTCGTTTGATGAAAATTTCAAAGGGATAATGTTTTTACACCACTGGCTGGTCCTTCGTCAGGTATTCGATGTTTGTGAAGCAGCATAAACATTACGCTCGGGGACAATACTGCAGGATTAATTGGATACTGTTCGTTATTTTAGCTTCAACAAAGGTATTTATTAACAAGTCAATTGCAGTTTAGTTCACGTCCTGTCAATAGACGTTTCCACAGTTAAGAGTGCATACTGAACGTAAACTACTTTGAATTTCCTTTGTTGAAAAGCGTAGCTGAAGCTCGAAGAACCTACGATGAATGCTTTATATTAGCATTTAATCCTTTTCAAATAAGTTGTAACTCAAATGACATATAAATTATGCTCTAGTTGTATACAATGTATCTGAATTTAGCAACTGACTTTTGTGCGCTCGGCTTTCAGATGTCATTAAAACTTTTGCTGCCAGAGTAATCTACGACACCTTCACTGTGTGGACGTAATTTCAGAAGGCAATGACAATTTTGAAGAATTTATACCTGTATAAAATGTGTTTTTTTTATCCTCACAAAATAATATATATTTCGTATATAGTAATATAATATATGTATATAGTAATATAAATAAAAGTATGAAGATAAATCCATGTAATAGGTATTTAAATAATACTTATTAACCAATTAATAATAAATTGGAAGTACTTATTTATCAAGGTGAAAGTTTTCTTCCTGGTTCCCGACTACGATGGAGTGACTGATTTGATGGATTTTGTTGTATTGGTTGAAAATTTGAAACACACTGGATATCTTCTTGCCCAGGAGTTCAATAAATCTTTTAGGGAATAAAGTTTGTAGGTACTATAATATATCAAGCAATTTTCAGTTCATTTTACCTTCTGCGGGTGAACGAGAGCAAATCTAGCGAGAATATTTGCGCCGGCGCCGACGCCAAACCCGATGAACGTCTTGATGCCGAAGTGTCCCAGCACATAATTCAATTGATTGGCAAGCTCATCCATGGTCGGGTAAATGTAGCTGAAACAAATAAAATACATATAACTATTTATTTTTCAATAACTTTATTAATTAGTTGAAAGTATAATTTATTGTATAATCTAATTTCCAAGGATTTTACCAAAATAATTGTCAAGTAAATATTCACAATTATTGATTATAATGCATAGTATTGTTAAAAATAATATTATATAATAGAATCGAATGTGAAATTGGATTCTGTCAAGAAACGGTTTATTTTTCATTAAGAAGGGCTTTGTCCGTTGTGCTTCTATTCCGCGTTGGTTAGGTAAACAATCAACTCAGGATAATCTTAACATAGCTAGTTTGTAACGAGTTCCAGCCTAAAGCTCTTAATAAAAGTCACGTACGCTGCTTGGCATACCCTTTCATTAGATGACCCATGACATGGAGGTGGGTCATGAATGACTAAAAAAAGACATCTTATTAAATCCGCCATATTGAATTGCGAATAACATCACTTAGCTAATCGGACAATGTCAACAAAAAGAATTTACCGTGGAAAATTTCAGCTCGAGCGGAGGTCTGAAATTCAGTTGCAAGATTTGTGCCGAACATCTATACAACAAAAAGTTTGCGTTCACATGGAATACTAAAGGTATTAAGGTTATTATACTATCTTGTTATAATACGAACTAATTGAGTGTATTATTTGGTTGCTTAAAAATTGAATAAAAACATATTAAGTTCAATAAGACAATAGTAAAATGAAGACGCCTTTAACAGTGGCCTTACCTAGCGGAAAGGAAGTGAGGACAAGAAAATACAATCATTTGAATGCCTCTCGATAAATCTCAACCAACAAAGGGGTTAAAAGAATATTGGTTATTAAAATAGCTGTTATGACAGCAAAAGTCCTATTATAATGAATAAAATTAATAAAAGCTCTATTTGTCACAACAAGCCCAAATACATCCAAAAATATGTTTATATATTATGCTCTGTATAATAACAAAATGATTATTATAATGGAAGTTTATGTTTATATATTATGCTCTGTATAATAACAAAATGATTATTATAATGGAAGTTTATGTTTTCTTTGCATTCATTATATTGTTTATGTCCGTACTATAGTTAGTCTTTTATTGTATACTAGCTGTCCCCCGCGGCTTTACTCGCGTTCCCGTGGGATGTCACATGTATTATACATAAATACCTTGCTCTTCAATCACTCTATATACTAAAAAAACCGCAGCAAAATCCGTTGCGTAGTTTTAAAGATTTAAGCATACATAGGGATATAGGGACAGAGAAAGCTACTTTGTTTTATACTATGTAGTGATGTTTAAAATATAAATATTTTTCAGCGCATGTAAGACCTTCGAACAATTGTAAGTAACAAAAGGGAAGTCGTACATCGACCCAAGTTACATAATACTGCGGCGTCAAATGAATTATGTATCGAGCAACCAAACTTTAAATCAGTCCAATTTCCAATAACTTTGTTAATAGTTCATAATGTTATACAATCAAAATGTTAAAGTACCTGTTTACAAACCTTTTAATATGTAACAGAAAACTATATAATAAGCTTCTATTATTTATTCTACTTATTGTTAAATAAATTATACAATATTCAATTACTTCCACCGACGTAAATAAATATGTTTAAAATAATAATTAATTAATTAACTTAAAACATAAGGTTCAACGAAATTCGTTAATTAGTTCGAGTTGGTCGGTAAAGGTAAACCGAAAGATGTTTAAACAACCCTTCAACCCGATATAATATTGATCTACAAATTTAGATTTTTTGGAAGCAATCCAGTTAAAAGTAAATACAATAACTTGACTAACTAAAATAACAAAGTAATTTTATTTCTTGCGTAAAATTAAAAGTTCTAGAAAAAACGTTATTAGTTGTGTGATCATGCTTTGTAATAATTATGTAAATATGTTACCAAATTTAAACACAATTGATAACACATGCTATCGTATTAAGACTTCGACCAAATCGTATTATACCGACGCATGGTTTGACGCGAGTGTGCATAATTCCCCGCGTCGCAGAGGCCGCGCAGAAATGTCTGGGCAATGTCGTGGTAAAGCAATTTTCCGGTGAGTGATTTCCAAAAGTCTCGGCGGACATTATGCGTTGACCAGACGTCGTCGGTCGGTACTCCCTAGCCCTCGCGCCGCCCCGTCATGTAGTACGAGTAGGTAGAGTCTATATCGAGCGGCAGTCTGTTACATAACACTGCGGTACCAGACCCGCCGACGATTTCATTCCGCCTTCCAAATAACTATGAGCGTTATTCAAATACGCTTACGTATATGACACTCGATAACTGAAAATTTATACACTCAAGTCCTAACTGTAAAGTTTCAAGTTTTTATAAGACAAACTAGCTAGGAATGAATCGATGAAAAAGCGAGTTCGAGGGAATCGGTCGGTACCGATTGGTAATATAAAAAGAAATAATCATCTTAGATAACTGCACAAACAACTTTCAAACTACTTAAACTTGACAAGTTGTCCAGTAACGGGCGATGTTTTTCCATTGCAGGTGCATAAATTTATCTTACGCTATGAACATTACTTTGAAGAAAAGTTAATTAGTTTGAACATTGTACCGCAGATGGAAGTGTCTTGTGCAGAGACTCAGATAAAGGTAAAGTAAAATAACTTTGTTCCAGCTCCCTAGATTAAAAATGTTACGTAAATCCAATTACTGGCCCCATGTTGGGCACCAATTCAAACGAAATTAACAAATAGCACAATAATTAGCATTTTGCAGGTATTACGTAGCCATTGTGATTATTTGTTCAATGAACAGTAAAAAAAAAAGCAAAGCCTTCACTCTGACGTAAAATTTAACGTATAACCTATAACCATTTGACATGCGCGTAGTTGGCGCCGATTCGTCGCGACGTCGCCCTATTAATGCAGTTTATTCACCTACCCTCCTTTACAAGCAATGCTGGGGTAGTATTAATTATTCATACCCGCCAGACATATAGGGACCAATCATTGTCTATTGTCTTCAATTAGTGTAGACAGTTACCGCGCATTCCAGTTAGCCGTATCTTTAATGAACGTACAACCGTGATACATTATTTATCATGTGTGCTATTTTGAGTTAGACGTTACGTTAAACGTTTTCATATCATCACAAAATATTTATTTTGTTGCATTCGGCACGTAAGCGTTTGGGCGATACGAATAACTCGTGACTTTATTGCTTCTTTCGAACGTTTTCAGCGAGTTTTCATTGAGAGACTGTTGACACATCGGAGTAAATTGACGTCATAAATGGGTAGGCTTGGCTTCGATACTGAACTAAGTCTGTTTTATTAGCTGTCAAAGCGATGTCGAGTCTACAAAGTGTATGTTTTCGTTAAAAAGATCATGTGCATGATTGGGTTAAGGACTGGTGTCGATTCTCGGTTTATTTATGGTTATATTACAGTCGATATTTATTAAAAATAAGTCTAATTTTCAATAATTTCCGCAATTTATTTCGATGAATATTGAATGTGATATTAATATCGATAACGTGAGATACGCACCCTTTTTAGTGGCCTAAATAAAAGTGTCTCGGATTCAAAATTAAAGTAAGTATAAAAGAATAGATTCATTAAAGTTCGTAATCAGTAGGGTCCGCTACTCTTGGATATAAAAGGTTTCTTAGCAACAATAATGTAAACACAACCGCAACCCAGCGTCGGTGTGTGATTTAAACCGCATTATTTGCGGGTGGATTGTGGAATATGAAATGAAGTCCTTGAATATCAAATATAATATACTATTACCCGATTGGCGACCTTCGTTTCGGCGAGATTACGAGTTTGTTGAAACACAAAACAAAACGGGCTTATAACCTTTTCAAATCCATCTCTTCAAATCTGCTAGTGGACGGTTTTATGGTTTTTGTATGGCTGTTCTCTCCGCCCGACTAAAGCGACGTAAAAAGGAAAGATCAATAAAAACTTCGAAAGATGGCAATACCCGATCTATTACCAGGCGAAATAACAGCCCTATTAGAGTAATTGCGTCTTAATCCTCTGGGAAATCAGGCGCCGCCCGGTCTATCACGAAATTATGTGTTTCCTAATTTTGACTAATACTTAATGGTGCATTCACACCGAAGTAACTAGAGGAAAAGTTACATTTATTATCTCACTTATTTGTTATCCGTTGTTGCACACTGGCAAACGTTGCTACAAAAAATAATACTCAGTGTGAACGCACCTTTACAAATATGCAATCAGGATTTATTTCATTGAATACTACAAAGTCTATTGATACTGCCAGCTCAAAATAATATTTTTTGTATTGAAATCGATGCCTCCATGCAATATTTTTCTGTTATGCCCCAAATATGAAAAATTTCATATCCACGGTATTGAAACAAAATACCCAGAATGACTGTGACGAGTTGAAAAGAGTGAAAAAGATTGATAAAAAATGCGAGAGTGGGTATATTTTTACAATGGTTGACAATAGTAAGTGGTGATTTGTCCTGTAACGAACGCCCTTAACGAGCGGCGCAGCTCGGGGGTTCGTACTGAGATTTCATCGCTAACGGATGCTTCGCCTCGGGTGAAGATTTAATGACTAGTCCCTCAACCGATATGATAAATAAGAATTATTTTTATAAAAAATTCTCATCTGTCGCTTAAACACTGTTCAATCGTTTTAGGTTGAAATCATGATGTTTAAATGTAATAAGTATTCATTAAAGATGCATTAGTACATTTTTTAGTTGTTGTGTTGCTTGTCATATAAAAGATTTTATAAATCGATAAAATTGTACTCGCCGATTGCCATCGACTTGATATTTGGTATTATTTTAGAGCTTAGGTACTACTGCCATGCTCTACAGATAGGAGAACTAAATTTATTCCTCACAATGGATTTTGAATAGGTCATTTATTTACACGCGGTATCATCCGGCATAAAATTGTCGTAATCCGCCATAGGATACGTGTCTTTAGCCGTGAAAATGTAACAAATAGACAGACAGATACCATTTCTAATTTATAATATAAGTATAGATGTCTATTAGGCACTACAGTCAAAACGCATGATATAAGCATAACTATGAAGACTCTCATTGTATTCTCTTACAATAAAAATTATATATAAAATTGATTTATAACAAATACCCCCACAACTTAAAGCCTTCCGATCAGATAGAGTATAATTCAGTCATTGAGAATTGTCCGTGTTAACGTTTGTCTAAAAGAAACAAACCATACACAATGGGGGCCACAAGACTGAGAATTACATCGACACAGGACAACTTTCTATAACACTTTCCTAGGTAAACCCAACAGCTCACGCCTGGCAGCCTGTAGACCGTTGACCGTGTTAGCTATTAGGGCTTTGTGTGAGAATAGTTTCAGCTTTGTTATAACTATCCTTTTAGACGTGTATTGTAAACCGCTTATAGCTCGGCGGAGCTTTAATAACAAAGCCGTAAGTGCATGTGTGGTCAGTCAACTTATACGTATGTATATAACACCAACAACGATTCTCTGGCACGATATCGCAGGAACATCAATATAGCTCTAGATTATAATTCAACTACTAAAGTACTCTTAGAATAATATTTTTTTTATAGATTTTTATTTCATTAAAATATTTTTAAGTCATTGTCTGTAAACTTGATAATCTAATAACCCTTTCTTAAAATAGTTTTATTGTCTTTAATATTTGCATGTTATGCTTACTTTTAATTAGTTATACATAATAGATTATGATTTTTATAGTAATAAAACTAAATAAAAACCTATATAGAGTACTAGGTGTCAGCCGCGTTCCCGAAGGATGTAACATTTTCTCAGGATACACAATCCTATGTGTTATTTCAGGTGAACTATGGCAACTTAACTCTTCCAGCCACTCGTTTACATACATAAATAATACCAATATTTTAGTAATGACTTAATGACCGATTTGCAGAGAAATGTAGTGCTCAGTCTTTATCAAAGATGTGTATTATCGTGTAAGTGCAACCAACAATCGAATGAAAGCGCCGTTTTGCGTGAAAGAGTAACAAACATGCATCCTCGCAAAGTTTCGAATAATAATATGTTAAAATAGTTCGTCACGTTAAAACTTTTTAAAATAAATAGTGTGGTACCAGTTAGGTGTAGGAGTAACACTTATGAGATTTTAACTCCAGTGGATCTGTGTAAGTAATGGGCGGGCCATTAGCACAAGGATACGAGGGCGTACTGCTATTTGTACGTGAATGATTGCAGTACGACGTCGCGTCGGTGAGCGCAGCGGGCTTCAATGTGAGCATTATCCTTCCGCGTAAAAACACTTATGTGTCAAAGAATCCATGTCTTTCACACTTCTTTGATGTTGGTTTGCATGAATTTATTTCAGATTGGTTTAAGTTACTTTATAGCTTGGTTTTAGGCTTAAATTAAATAATTTAGAATACAACAACTAACTAGTATCTATTAGAACTCTGAAACTCTAATAATGTAGTTGCATTTACATGATTAAATACCTATGACGAACGTTATTGGAACAGTGGAATTTTAGTCTCCATTGACTCTGTGTACAGATTCATGGAAACATGCATGCTTCACAATCCGATGCATGAAGTATTCCATCTGTTTTGTCAGTGTATCAAACCTGAATTTTCATGCATTCATGATCGAACAATAGCGGTATTACGGTACTAAATTCTGTGGTGCTTTTGCTTAATGTTCTGTTAGTCGTGTGATGTTGTTCTAATATTAAACGTCACGAATTTGAGGACGACAATAACTATAATTTGCCGAATGTGTGGTAGACGTAGCCACTACATGTCATTATATTATTAAATTTGGCGACACATATTATTTCAAATGGGTTATGGAATTTATATTAAAAGCCTATTATGTACCTACACGTTAATATAAATGGGAACATTCGTAAGTTTAGCTATGAGACTAATTAAATTAATAATTAAATTTAATTATAAAATAATAATGCTTTATGTAATACAATTCCGTCCATCCGTGGAACGACAACTTGAATATTCATGACAAGTTAACATACAATTGTATCATCATTAATTGTATTATCTGGAAACTATATATATATACTATACCTTGATACTATTTACTGTGTGATACAGGATAGCTCAAGAGATAGTTCAAATTAAAACATGACTTATTTGTTAGATTTGAAGGTTCCAAATCCATAGGAGCCTATTACTACGCCTATCGCGCTATCCATCTGTCCCTGTGGCAGGGATGTATCACCGTAAAAAAAAAGAAAAACCGACATTCTCAAAATCACAAATGTACTGTCACATTGCCATTTTAACATTAAACAAAACGCTGGTCTCTATTAAAGAGCCACACAGCTATTACACGGACCCTCCTTCCGCGTGTCCAATTTGCTCAAGTTGGTTTTAAAAATCAAAGACTAACATCATAAAATTATTATACATGTTATTGCTAGATACAATAAATAATTCAGCGAAATTACTTCATATGAAATATACTAAGTGGCCGTTTATTATAATGCACCGGGAACAAACTATGACAAGAAAATATGTATAGCATGGGAAATAGGACATAAGTTATATGATTAAGAATTCAGTGTAGGTAAAGAGTAAACTGTACGACGTTTATATGAGACAGTTAAGATTGATACCTGCCATGAACTATTATTATTTACGTCACAAATTAATAAGGTATATATATCTCAAGGTCAAGGTATATCCATGATATTGTTGGTCTTTACGTAAGCCTAATTAGACAAATACCTTATTTTAATGGATTTCATTAAACGAGGTTATGTTAACAGAAACAAATCTCTAGATTACACAAACAAACTTTCCCCGGCGAGAACTTATGAATTTACTTTCGAGTTGGGCAACAACCTACATTTTTAGTCATTAATAAATTGCGGAGATTTTAAAATAACTCCCGGCAAGTAAACGTCACGGGGATCTCTCCACCTCGAATTGCCAACAGTATTTTACTAAACTTTGGGCTTTAATGTTAGTTATGTGTTTACTTCGAACATTGTAAATTATTCGGAGTATGCCGCAGGGTCGCCGCTCGCCGCCGAAATGTTTACATTGTTATTGTTCTAATTAGAATAATAAACCTGCAACACCTAAGATTGTAGGAGCCGCGGTTGGCTACCGTTTATATAATCTGACTCTGGGACTTTGAGATGTATCCATCGTGTCCCGAGTGCTGACCCGCGGCATCTATTAGATAAAACGTAAATATTCATCTAGTTTATGAAACCAACATAACTAAACATTACGAAAATAGCAGAATCTCGTTGCGTCCCAATGGAGTAGAAACAGTTGGAAGTTAATTCTTAGTCAATTTTACCACAGCTCCTTATTGAGATTTTAATCTAATCTTTATTTTTATAGTACAGTGAAGAATATACAACGGCCTTTAGGTATCTATTCTGTCAATAAGCAGAGATAAAATCACAAAAACCGTTTCGAGTACTCGGCTAGCCTATACTGGTCGGATTGAGCAATCAGGCACGTTAATAAGTGTGTCAAATGGGTCGAATATCCTGCTTGGTCGGCTGGAGGTTGTTAATATTGTATAGCCAATAGAAGTCCGCGTGTCGTTACAGGTAGCGGAGTCGCAATGTTTTACTACCTACCTAAATACAGTAATTGATCTTAATGTTAGATGGAACATAACCAAGCATGTAGTGCGTAGGTGCGTAGCAATTACGGATCATCGGGATGAATTGACTGAATTGTAGTAATCCATTTAACAATTATCTTCAAATGCATCTAATGGTGCCTTATTATTGTCTAATGATGGATATATCATGAACATAAAATCTCTTAAATGTTTAGAATAGCATAAAGCTACTATTCTATATTTGATGGATTAGTCTTTAATACTATCCGATTCTTATGCCGAAAATATTTGTTTTCCACCAATTTTTAATATCATTTTTGTATGAGGATTAACTTAGATCCTTTCTTATTTCTTAAATCCAAAATTAAAATGGAGCGGTATTAAGGTAAGACGGTATTATTCAAATGGTATTAGGTACTTGGACGTAGCCGGAGGCGCGTGCCTTTCAAAAAAATCAATACAACCCGCACGCCCCGACTTGCTCGCGCTCGCAAGGACACAACATTTTAGGTAAACGTTCCAAAAACCGCACTACTTTATTGCGGTGTTATGTGTATGTATCTTATATCTAGAACAAGCTCTTGTGAGTTACTCTATATAGATATAAATATCTTAATATAAACTCAAATTATTGGATGATGCTGAAAATAACCTGGGAAAATGTTTCTGTTATAATCTCTACTGTTTCATATTGTTTTATTCCATCAGACCGTTTCAGCCCACTGGCAACGCGTTAAGTAATAAATCGATGTGTCGACAACTTGACAGAAAGAAGGGAAGGCACGTGGGCGTAACAATCATTCCATTTTACAAATTACGTTTGATTGTTTAACCACACATTTATATCGATTCGCGATTACAGTGAATTAGTTATAATAATTGTGGCGCTATTAGCGATACTGTTACTCAATTGATAAATACCGAGGTATGAGATGATAGATTGGGCACCGAGGGCATTAAGCGAGATGGTTGATAAAATTCGGTTCTATGTGGAATCAAATAAACATCTGAGTTTATTGGATCGGCGTTAGAGTATGACCATTCTTTAAGTGCCCATTTGAATATATTTATTTCATTTCATTTAATCTTATAGCAATCTTGTAGCTTTATAATAGAAGCGATGCGAATAAAATATTTAAAAGAACTTGTCATAAACAGAGTTTATGGTTTCAAAAAGGTTTTCAGATCAATCATCTCCTTTATGTGTCGCTACAGATATCTTATACATATATACTTTCGTTTATCATTTATTAGTTTAAATTGATAAACAATTTGGAATACAAATGGAAGTAGGTGAGAGCTAAAATTAAAATAAGGATCCCTGCGAGCTCATGTTTTGCTTTGATAAACTACGAGACAGTGCGCATTGTTTTACGATAAATTATTTCAGGAGAGAACTTCGTTCACAAAGCAGTTTTTATTCATTTCAGCTTTATACTGGATTTTGTGTCAAGCGACTGGCAGGCCGCGCCGCTCTGGCGCGCTTAGTTAGCTAAGCTTAAACAAACATAATTTTATTATTGCCAAGCTACAATTTCTAAGAAGCTGTACCGAGACAAAAGTACTGTTGTTTGGCGTAAAGCTTTTAGCATTTCAAAGGAGAACGGCAGGAGTTCATACAATGCTGGTATTAAGCTTTTTTTACTAACTACAGTAATAAAAGTGGCATGATTTGAAAGGCATTTAAAAGCTTTTATTCACAGAATTTTTAATATTATAAATCCTTCACTAGAATGTCAAATAAAATTCTCACACCAAGTTGATAAAGAGCTCATAACTATTGAACAGCTTACCGATTGAACTAGCATTCAATTAAAAAACCGAATTGAAATCGTGCTTCTACTACTTATCTTGGTGCGACGCTGTCATAGATAGATAGAAACTTATAACAACCTTCGTTTTTTGAAATCGAGGATTCGAGGAGTCAAAGAGAAATTCTTCTTTTTAGTTGAGAGATGTTTTTTTAAATTTTCCCATTAGAAAATGGTAGCAAATTACATTAAAATCTTGAAGTTAAATATTTATAAAGTACAACAAAAACACATTACGAAATGTCATCTAAAGTCATAACTCATTCATATTGGTGTTGCCAATTGCCATTTCCAAATAAAGTCAACTTGAGTTACATTGTCTCTTTTGGACAATTACTACATAATATTTATACCGATTTCGTAGCGAATTCGTGTTGAAAGGTCGATTTATTTATTTTTTGTTATATTTTTTATAAGCACAAGCATCATCACATTACGTATTATCTAATGAGATGAAAACATGTATTTTTTACAGAACTATCATCTATGTTAGCCGAATGCAATAATAATTGATACCACGACATTAAAGACAAACGCTCTTTTATAATAGTCATATAGCCTAACATAATATAACTCTAATATAATTTTATCGAGAATTAAAATATCTTTCTATAACTTCTTTGACCAAAATTGGTAGTGTCAAAAACTGCCATCTCATTTGTGCCCTGGCCCCAGCTTACAGTAATAACATACGGCATAAAGGTTCTTGCCCCATAGCAAATCAACAAATGGGTGGTCCCCAGAATATAAGACCAGTGGTCAGTATGTGGCGAAGCTTCCAAACCAGGGCTCTTCGTTTGATGTACGCCGTAAATGGATTACTTTATGAAAGGTTATTAAAAGAACCGTTAAAAGCAGATGTGGCTTTTACGGTTATTCATGAAGCCTGTGATGATTGATTAAAATATTTCACTCAAGACGGTATAAATATTACAAAGTAACGAGATACATTTTCTAAGACAATAGTGTAACTTGAAAATCTCATAAAAGAAGTATAAATCCTTTTTTAAATTTAAAGTTTATAAGCATTGAACTTGTTGATTGATTCGTGTCTAAGAGAAAACGGAAAGGCTTTCATACGCGAACGTGTTTCCACTAGCTAGCCCGACGCCAATGCCTGCCGAAGCACATCGACGATAGAAACAAAAAATGTATAAAACATAAAAATATGCATGGATTTTTCCTGTGACCGGCGACGGCAACGGCCGTGCCATCATCGTGCCAGCCAGTGGCACAAAACGACTTACTCTTTTTGTCAAAAATGCGAGGGAGCTTAGTCTAGTTTCAGAATAAAATTAAATAATAATATATCCTTTATATCCTTGTAATAAAGAATTAAAATCGCGTAAAACTAAAACGTACGTAACAAAAGCGTAAAAATGCGTATCTTCATTTGAAGGTTAATAAACTTTGTAATGTGTCATTCAATGTGGATGTAAAGCGATACGAATTTTTAGTAAAAGGGAATTTATCAAAAAATGAAATATTCACAAAGCCTATGCATGTGATATTGTAACGTAGAATTTGTAAGCCGCTAAAACATTTATTGCTTTATCTATGCATTAATTAATAATTTACATTCATACATATTTTGTAAATGCATTGTCAATTGCATTTACTGTCATACAAAGTGCTGCAATGAAAAATAAATTGTTTTTTATGATATTCGAATATTCATATAATTTATGAAAAATATTCTGCAGAACTCGAAACTTTGAAGTTAGGATATGTAACAGAGTCGGTACGACCATTTTCATAAAAATACATGATTAGAACTGACAACGTATCAACAGAGAGGTAAAAAATGAAACCGAGAGACAATGTGATAATATCTGACATTGGAAAAAAGGTGACACGGTATTTTATGAATAAATAAAAACGAGCAAATGCGCGCACGGAGGCTTCCGTACAATATTTATGTAATGAAAGAATTTGAAGGTGTAAAAAATCTGAATTATTTCCGATCTTTTCGGCTCGGTAACTTTCGGAACAAATGGCAGCGGACGGAAGACGGACAGACAGACAGCCAAAGTATAACCTTAAGGGCTCCTATTCAAACATTTTAGTAGAGAACCTTAAGAAACGTGTGGATAAAACAACGAGGCATCTGCTTAGGTATGATGTTAAAGTATTTATCGATATATTGCTATAACTACCCACAAGTAATGTTGAGAACAAATCTATGTGAGAGAATTCATATGCACCCACGGATATTTGCCTTGTCTTCATGAAATCTACTCAAATAGATATGTAAACCCTATTTTCCAGTAAAACCTAAGTTTAGCCAAGAAGTTACGGTAAATGCCCGAACTGTAATAGTCATAATAAATTCATTGACTTGTAGGTATTTACTCAGTGACTATATTTGACACATGAATCAAATTCAATACTAAACGAATATGGTAATTCTAAAGATCTACTAGTAACCTCAGATTTATCACTATTCCGGCTTTCACAGTAACATAGACCCAACTTTCAGTCGCATTTTCATTCCAGAATAAAAAGTAGCCTAATGACTTCCGAACTATTAGTTCGAACTGTGCAAGACATCAAATCGATCCGTTGCATCGTTACGGCAGCTATGACAGAAGAGCAAATTCACTTGTGCATTTAAATATTTGTAGAATTAAAAGACATCCGTAACCATGAATGGTAGCTTTGATTTATCAATGAAAATAATTAAAGAACTCTCCGCAAAAACGATTGTCTACTCCTCTTACTAAATTCCTATCTTAATAGGAACATTGAATTAACTATGATAATATCGAGGTTGAACAAGATTAATTAATTATATTTTTAGAAACTTTATCTTAATTTAAATCTTCAAATAAAATCACAATCAAAGTATTGCATATATATAATATCAATGTAAAGTCCTTGTAAAACTAACAACTCGACAAATTAATATTTAAAAATGCAATTTACGATCGTTTCCCCCTTCACCGTGATATTGGAGAGGCGTGTCCCACATAGTCAATGATTGATTAACTCGTGTTTACTTACACTAACCGAATGGATGACTTAATGAATGCCCATTAGTTCAAAAGGCACCCTTTCAAACACCCATCGCCAGATGGCGGGAATGCCCTGGATTCCCGACCTGTTTCAAGTTATTGCGTTCCTTGTCGTTCATAATGACGCGCGCGAGACGGGAAGCGGAATTAAACGCTAGCTTTGAAAATACAAAAGAAAGTTTCCTAAGCCTGTCTGAGAGAATCCTAACCAATTTTTAATATACATTTTTTGTTTCAAATTCTTAGTTGCCGTTGCATCTCCTGTTTGCTTTTGTTAAAAGATTGCAAAATTGCTACATTTACTTTACTTTTATTACACTTATTATATTCTCACGGAGAAATATTTATAATGCACTACTTGTGTTGCTGTGGAATACACACAAAAAATTGTATAATGTATAACACAATATCAAACACCACCTACTACGCTAGTTACTTAGGAGTTATTTACCACAATACCACACGAAATCAATCTCCATAGGTGGAGCACCTTATAGTGGAAGTTTGGCAGCTACAAACAACTTAAAGTAGTACTGCACTACAGTGAGATTACCGGTACCAAGTGAGGCTACTTTGTAACAAATAAGGACATGTGCACATCAGTTTGTTGTTTAAGAATCTTGGCAAACGGACTAAGTATCTAATAGAAATGGTTTACGACCTTGTACCATCATCATTAAATTAGTTTTTGATATTAATGATTAAAATTTTACTGGTCAGAAGGTCCGGCAGAATTTACCGTTGCGAGTTTGTATATTGATTAGTCTATGTGCACCTGAGCTCTATGACTGTGCAACTGAATAAACAAGTAAAATATTTTTTTTATCCATAAGGCGTCAAACAGGTCAGAGTCGCTGGAAATCGCTGGATGCAGACGTTGGATCAGGACCGTTCCAGGAGGGGGTCCGAATCGCTGTCGAGTCCACCATGAAGTATCTGGGATTGGTGCTCGACAGCCGGTGGACATTCGGACCCCACTTTCGACGGCTGGCGCCCAAGCTGTTGGGCGCGGCGGGAGCGCTCGCAACGCTGCTTCCCAATCTGGGGGGCCCGAGCTCCGTCTGTAGACGGCTCTATACGGGTATCGTGCGATCCATGGCCCTGTACGGGGCCCCGATCTGGGCCCACGACCTGACGGCCGGTTCGATCGCTCTGCTGCGGAGGCCGCAGAGAGCGATGGCCGTCAGAGTCATACGGGGGTATCGCACGATCTCGTATGAGGGGGCTTGTGCACTGGCCGGATCCCCGCCCTGGGACCTGGAGGCTAAAGTACTCGCGTCGCTATATCAGTGGCGCGAGGAAGAGGCGGAGCGGGGCGAACGACCGATGCAGCGCCAAATCGAGCTGCGTCGGTCTCAGCTCCGCGAGGTCCTGGTGGCGGAATGGCGGGACAGGCTTTCGCGCCCTACCGCCGGCCTCGACATAGTCGGGGCGGTCCGGCCGGTGCTCGAGCGCTGGCTCGGGAGGAGGCACGGCTCCCTGTCGTTTCGGGCGACGCAGGTACTCTCGGGGCACGGTTGCTTCGGGAAGTACCTGTGCCGCATAAACAGGGAGCCGGACGCCCGGTGCCACCACTGCGTCCATTGCCGGGAGGACACGGCGCGGCACACGCTGGCAGAGTGTGCCGCTTGGGAGGAGCCGCGTCGTGCCCTCATCGCCGAAGTAGGCCCGGACCTCTCGCTGCCGGCCGTGGTCGAGTCGATGGTCGACAGCGAGGAGGCCTGGGACGCAGTGGTAACCTTCTGCGAAACTGTTATCTCGCAGAAGGAGGCTGCGGAAAGGGAGAGGGAGATTTTGACCCTCAACCCGGCCCGCAGCCGACGCACCGGGCGTCGGCGGAGGGCAGATAATGCCCTCTTCCAGCCCCCCTAAATGGGTCCAGGGGCGACGGACTCGGGGAAGTCCCTCGCCCCCTACAACATCAGGACCCGAGGTGGCGGCGCGCGTGTGGTGTTCCACGCGCGCCCCTCAGAGAAGTCGGGGGGGGAGGAGTTAACACCTCACTCCCCCCCCTCGACGAGATGGGGCCCGCGATGGCGGGCCAGCACCAGCCGGGGGTTGCGGAAGCTGAATTCGTGCCCGCGACCCCCGGCGCTTAGGTGTGTGAAGGAACACCGGAGGGGTTTTAGTGGGTATACCCTCGGGCCCCTTCTCATTTTTGATATGAGAAGGGGAGTTTGCGAGTGGGAGTCCCACATAACCACCGCGCCTCCCCGGACGCGGTGGTATGCGCAAAGCATTTCCCCTCCGAAAAAAAAAAAAAAAAAAAAAAAAAAAGGACCGTTCCAGGAAATCCAAGGGGGAGTCCTATGATTTGCAATAAATGTCCCTGAGCTGACAAAGAAGCTTACTTAAAAGAAACTAAAACATGATGTTAAACGATCACCGCATCCAATTGAACTTTTCAACAAGATCTATTAAATAATAACTACTGAGATTAGAATTTGATTTGACAAAAAAAATATTTTGTTCGTAATTTAAAACAATCAGATCTTGGTATGATTTCAGACTATTTTAGTTTCGTTATAATCACATTTAGGGCAATTTACGTTCGCATGTTAAATATTGGCTATCGCAGTTTAAAACATTTCAGTGAGCTATTTTTCTTTCGAGCAAAAAGACCTCGACACTGGCAAAAGAAAATTTTCTAACAAAGAATGAAGTTGCTATGCTTTACATAAAAAAGACGGAGCTTTTAAGCCTTATTTTTGTTTTCTATAATAGAACCTAGATAGTGTAATACTAATAGATTGAATTTACTAAATAAAAACACAAGACTCTTATTCCTGTATTTCTTAATTCACCTATCAACCTAACTAGTATTTTTTATGATTAAGTATACTAACTAATTATAGCTTTTAGCTAAATCTTTGAAAATTATCTTATTTCTTAGATTATCTAAGATGCATTAATCTAATGCGAAGGCTGAGGACTTCAGAACCTGAGGTATCAGTTGCTTTGACCATCTTATATTTTGGTTATATAAATACCCGCTCATCATTATACGAGTATATTTAAAATATATTTGCGATTGAGGTGGTTTACGAAATACGTAGGTTTAAAAAAATACATTAAACAGGTTTATAACGCAGCGACATGTGCATCCTTATTATGTCTGGTTGACTCTCTGTTTGCCCTTTAAGATGTACTTTCCGCCGCGTGGTTCAGCCCGCGCTCCCGAGAGATCTTACATTTTCTCGGGATAAATAGTCGGCTATATGTTATTCCAGGGAATGTTCTATCTGTGTCAAGTTACATTTAAATCCATTTGGTTTTATTTGCGTGACAGTGTAACACACATCTATACTTTCATCCATTCTCATAAACATTCGTGTTTAAAAGGGTTTTGTAAGCATTAAGTAACCCTTATAGTTTCGCCATGTCCGTCTGTCGGTCCGGTCGGATCTTTCCGTCTGATCGAGGTATTAACACAGAAACTCTTGAGACTAAACAGCTGTAATTTGGCGGCTATACATAATTAATCACGGCATTCAAGTTGCGAAATAAAATCTTGTAAACATTTTTTTACGGGTAGACGAAGCGGGATTTTCTTAAATTATCCTTTTCGTCTATTCGATTGCGTCCAACGAACCCATCGTTGTATAGAAATCTCTGTCTGAAATATTAGGGGGAAAGAGATGAATATTTTTCGATTAAGGGATCCGTTGGCGAAATATTTAACGAAATATTAATTCCAAAAAAGTCATCCTAGTTTTAAGCAAACTTTAATGGGTCTTTATAATCGTTAGTTAATAAAAATATTAAATTTATACTAGCAGTTCCTGACATGCGTTGCTATGAGCTTAATTTTTTATTAGGAACTTTCCCATTCGTACGTAAAACAACTTCCGAAAGTTTTAACGCTTTCAGATAAATAGTATAAGAAGGCCTATATAAGGTACACACACATTAATTTCTAAATAAGATTATCATAATAAAATTATTCACTCGTCATATTAAGACATGACTGACACAAGTCGGTCTCGGTCCTCCTTTGTGTCGGAAGAGCAATAATTCTATCATCTCACCATAAATTTTATTCTCGACTAGAGGGGAAGAGCTACGCTATATTAGACGTTAATAGTTATTACTTTTGTTCGAATTTCTACTAACATGAAACTAGAATCGATGCTTGTAGTTTGACCATGCAGTTTTACCTGATTTGGACGACTGCCAAAATTTATAATTCCTAACAAAATGTTATATTACTAAAGTATATTAACCGTTTGGAATGTTAGTACAAATAGCATGTCAATCGTTAATCATTTCAAAATGTTCGAAACCAATTAAATAATTCGAAATTTAAGATATGAACGTGAAATATTTTTAAGAAATATTACCACGGACATAATCCAAAATAAGTTATGAAGGCCACTTTTCCCAGCTGTTCGCCATAATGAGATGGGCACTTCCGCGCGAAGACGTACTTTGTAACTTTACCCTTTGGATTATTTTCATATTAAAACGAGTAAAGCTAGAGTAAAAAAAATAATGCAATATGAAGGATGGCTTCTATTTAATAAGCTTATTCACTTCATGGAAAAGGGACCGTGAAAGACTTCGAAGATCGATATAAGCCCCTGCAAATGGCGCAATAACAAAAAGTTGAACATTAAAGCAAAATCGTTAATGTCACTACAAGGATACGATTCTTCACACCCGTGCGCTACACTTCCGATGCCTAATTAAGTTAATAGATGTTGGAAGTATCGATAGAAGCAAACTCGTCGCTAATGGATGAAACGTTACTAAATGCACTTTTCATTAGGTCTGTTAAGTTCTATCAAAGTGTATCTGCCTTTCAATTTGTATTTAGACATGTAACTGAAGCGAACGATGAATTGCTTTCAGAACGATACCATAAGTTTCTGTTTTAACTGCTTCCTATTACAGTGTCACTTACATGGTATTAGGAAGTAATATTTGCTATTTGTACGTCTTGCGGTGCAGTAGCAGCCATATTGAATTAGTATTACAACTTTCGTGTTTGCATGTGTAAGTTGGGTTGCAGTGGAGTATCAAGTATCCTGACTGTACGAGGAAACTTCTAGATTGAATACATTAAACTACTGTACGTTTGAATGTTTAAGCTTTGCTGACTAAGAATGTTGTTGATAGTTGGCTTGGTTCATGTGGACTCGTAGAAATTTTTAGTTTACTTTTACCTACATTAAATATAGGGAGAAGTGAGAATAAATACATTATTTGATGCTACTTCACAACATAGACTATAATTTTGTTTACCCTTAAAACAATATGCGCTCTCAATCCAAAATTGTTTTTTAATTTTTGATTTTACCTGCATTGTTATGCTGTAAGATAAAACATCAATCTAACGATATTGGATCTGGGGTTCGATTCCGTGAGGTGAATGACACTAGTTCCACGATGTTCCGTCTCGACTTTTATACTCTGTCTCTTTCGCTAACTACGTAATCACATGAGAGGTCCGCTCTCCAGGGCCTCGTTTCGCCCGCTGATGTTTGTATTAGCTGAATAAGGGCAGGATAGAATATAAATTCAGGCTGAAAGACTTACGCGTCTCAGGATAGTAACAAAAAGGGTAATTAGACAAAGTTGTGGCCGATAGACGATATTAACGGTCAATTTCTATATCAATGGAGAAAACTCGGTACGATATTCCATTGTTAGGACAATTATTTTTAATTACAGTTTAAATTTAAAGCCGATTACGGGGTATGTAGGTACTGCTAGTGCAGTACTGTAGTCAGTATTACAGTACCTAAGTTCATTACATAATATGTACTTTAGTTTAAAATCTTTAGATTTTATCGAGTCAAGAAATAATACTACATTCAATATGTTTACGATTTAAATTGAATTACTAACGAAATTATTTCCTACTAGCTGTCCCCCGCTGTTTCACCCGCATTCCCGAGGGATGTAACATTTTCCCGGCACAAAAAGTATCCGATGTGACTTCTAATACCTTCAAGAATATGTGTACAAAGTTTCATGATGATCAGTTGAGTAGTTTACGCTCGAAAGCGTAATAAACAAACTTACATTCATATTTATAATATTAGTAGGGATTGACAGTTGACCAAAATCATAAAGAAATCTAGCATTATTCGAGTGAATTTAGACCGAATCGGCCCTTGTCAATACTAAAGATCATTTGCTTTAGTAAAATATAAATCGAAATGTTTCAAGCACTAGCTGGATCATAACTAAACACTATGCCATTATCCAGCGACATACAAATACGTATATCTACGTAACTAGATTCCAATATAAAGAATGAGGTGTAAAGTGCTGAAAAATTAATAAATCAAGTTGAACATCGCGTTGCGCTATAAGAGGCCCTTAGGGGGAGTGCACAACCATTATTTACTCCAATGAAATTAATGTTGATAAAAATTTATCTCTCTGCAAAACTTGGTTCGCGCAATCCGTTTCCATTGCTGAGCTCTTTCCTGGTTTCGAATTATCAGTTCTTAGTATTCATTTATGTAATTAATAACTACGAATACAAGATATGTACGTGTGTCATATATTGCTAACGAATACCTAATATTATGATATCTACCAAAATGATTATCCGAATAAAAAATACAACTATTATATTTTCCTTGTTAGCAGCCCTTATCTATTGTTGTGGATCCATTTGGGTAATAGTTCGTATAATCCGCCCCTAATCCATAACCTTGTTATTGTTTTTTATCATAATATATCTTTAAATGCCACCTGTTTTGTTTATATAAAAAAAAATGGATAAGCCTATTACAAGAAACCAAACTTTTATGCTAAAATTCGAGACTAGTACATTCTTCTAACTCTGTTAATACAAATCCGTAATTATGGTAAAATGTTGCCTCAGGGGTTTAGGTTCTGCGTTGATGAATCAATCAGTTGGTCGGTCATTCATTGAGTTAGTCAGTCAGTCAGTCAGACAGTCAGCCAGCCAGTCAGTCAGCCTGGCAAAGTGATTAAATACGTACTTAGGTTATAGACGATTCCCTTCTGTGATACGCGTAGCAGACAAATAGATGTGAATTTTGAAATAATAGTACCTGTATAGCTCGTTGGTTAGGCAGAAGTGGCAAGGCAAATGTGATTTAAGCTGCACTGTCGGTAGGTGCGGCGGCGACAAAGTGGAGCATTTCGTTTGTCGCTAAAATTGACATGCATTTGGGGTCAGTTAATTTCGTACGAAGTCATTTATTAAGCTTATGGCTTCCATAGTAAAAGCTCTGCTCAGTTTGGGATTGGCAGTGTGTAAAAGAATGTCCCTGGATATTTATTATACTAGTGGTCGCCTAGCGAACAAAATCCGACCACAATTCTATATAATTTAAGTTTGAAGTTTATTGAGGTTTTTTTGCCATAGTACCCTTTATGATCATTGCAAACTTATTGAATTTTTTGTTTGACACTGGCTGTATGAGCGTAAGCTATTTAAATTGTAAACAATGTGTGTGTATCAAACTTAAGTAGTGTAATGTTTATTTTAAATAATTTAATGTGCTTGTAACAATAAATACATATTTATTAATTAAATTTTTTCTGCAGATAAAATATCTCCCCATATAAACTTTAACTATGCCAACTCTCACTCGCCTCCGTGAGCGCAATATCCTTAAAAAGTGGTTAAAAGTGGTTAAAAGTTTTCGCTTCACGTATTAATATATAGATGACAGCCTTTCTCAGGTCAGTCAAACTCTTATATTATCACTCTATACCTATTCAATATATAAGATTTTTAAATTAGTTTTTAAAATCTGAGTGCGGCGGTAAGTCTTTAGATCCATGGTTGAAAGGGTTGCAGAACCAATGTAATCTTGTCTGCACAAATCGCGTTAGGAAATGTATTCTGTGAGGGTAGCGTTGCGGAAGCGAAGCATCCTTATTTAACAGAATATGGATCGAGGTTGCAAGAGGTACGGGCAGCAACAGAAGTCCATTAACAGATTAAAAATTAAACCACTGAGCACTTAAAGTATTCGATAAACTTCAACAAAAGAGACAAAATACGCTGAAAGCTAATTTGCAATTAAGTCGCTGAACATCATTGTGTACATATTAGATTTTATCGACTTTTTTTGCAGACTGTACGTATTTTCACGTTGTGTGCAGGAATTAATAGTTCCTGCCTTATAATACAGTTACGTAACACGTTTACAGTTTATATTGAAACATTCAATACATTTTTCGGCGAAACAAAAATTTTTGGTTTAAATATGCGCTTTCATTGTATAATGTAAAAGGTAGGTTTGGGAACATTTCTTAGAATAAATTATTAAAATATCTAACCATATTATAAAATAAAATATTTTCAATAATTATTATAAAAAACAAACTGTTCATCGCGGTTCCATCAGCGATCCTGTTAGGGGTAAATTGTAGTACATGTATTTTCCGGCCATTGACAGCTATGCAAAAAATAGCGTTGTTCTATTGCTGCATGAAAAAAAGGCAAACCAACACACCAAGTGAACACGGTGGCTATAGACGTGTTTTTGACGTATAATGGGCGAGCGGGGAATTTACAACATTTCCCTGTCATTCTATTTCAATGAAACAATGCCTGAATGTTGCTCCAAGCTAAACTTAATATAGGTACTTACCTGCCCGCAAACACAGTAGTTTCAGCGATACACTTGTGTACATACAGACAGACAAACATAAAACATATATGATTTTTTTGTGTTCTGTTACTCTTTTTACTATCACCAACTATTAACATGTTTTTGATAAATGTATCCAATGTTTTTACTACTTTATATACACGTATTACCTTTTGATAAAAAAGTAATTATAAGTTACAAGGCCAACAATTCAAGTATTTATTGTTGTTACGGTCAAACACGGACTGAGCTAAACAAACCTATTAGAAATCGAAGTTATAAAATAAATAAAGTAATGATCTGGCAGGTACTCACTCCTCGGGCAGGCTTGGTGCGCCCTCCTCTTGCCCGGGGGCATTCACGTGGTACACGCAGAAATTCTCCAGCAGAGCCCTCATATCCACGAAGTTGAAGAACGGTTGGAAGCAGACATCTGTGAAGATATCATACGTTTTAATCTGTATCATAATTAACTTTATAATCTACTATATACTAGCAGTACCCCGCGGTTTCACCCGCGTTCCCGAGGGATGTTACATTTTTCCGGCAAAAAAAGTATCCTATGTTAATTATAATACCTTCAAGAATCTGTGTACAAAGTACAACGATGATCGGTTAAGTAGTTTTCGCGTGAAAGCGTAAAAAGCAAACTTACATTCACATTTATATTATTAGTAGGGATATACGAGTATATACATTTATAATAATAATTTTTAGGGTTCTCTAACCGTGGCAACGGGACCCTATAACTAAAGCTCCGCTTTCCGTCCACCAGTTCTTCAGCAGGCTGTATCTCATGAATCGTAACTGGTACTCTTAAATTTTCGCATAGTGGATTACTATGGCCGCTATAACAACAAATAATAAAAAGTAAAGGGATTCCCCATACAAGAAGCGTGTTTTTTCGGCGTTTTGTTAAATATTGCGAGTCGGACTCGCACACGGCCGCGTTTTTTAAATATAGTATACATATACATTATAAATATATGTTTTGGGCATTCCTACAGAGTGGCTTCAAAAACGACAACGCGGCCGTAGATTACCTATTCGGTTTAAATTAGTATGTTCATATATATTTTTAAGAATGGACTTCAATAAAGAATTTTGAAATAAAAGAGGCTCGACATAATTAAAAAATAATTAGCTTCATACTGTAAGAAAATATTTTCGCAATGCAGTATTCGTGAACTCGCCAAATGTCACATATTTAGTTCGCAGTGCAGGGCAGGGCGCAGAGCTTAAGTGGCGGACACCCATTTTCCAACAAAAATGTATCACTACAAGCTTCAGTTATTGTATTCTTGTAACAATTCATGTAAGGAGGCATGGAGGGAGGAGCCGGAGGTTGTGATACCTTGTAGATACTTCAATCAAAATATTAATACAATTTCCCGCATATTATCCATACCCGAGTGATTGACTATAGATAGATGATGTTTACATAAATGTTGATTGAATTTCCTTCGCCGTGGTACAGGGGCGGTTGCTGGGTAAATACGACATTGATGTGTGTCCGTCTGCGTCCGACCGTTTCAAGCGTTCCGACGTCGGTCGGGGTCGGATTACATCGTTACCCTTTGTGCGCACATGTAATTTGTTGGATTTTATTGAAGAGTGTAGATTATAGGAACGTATTTGGGTTCTTATTTATTTAACGTAGCTTACTGTTGTTTTTGGAGGCCATAATTATGAAAGGTTTTCTTTATTTATTACCAATAGAACTTGAAGTAACATTTGGAAATGATATCGGTGTGTTACTACATAATGTGTTTGGCTAAAATTAAATAAGTAGGTAAACGATAAATCTCTCCTGAAGCGTAGCATTAGCGTTAATGACAAGACAGGCTGTTTACTATGATGAAACATCAGAGGCGGGCAAAGCTTTATAAAACCGATTAACATGTAGGTATGTTGTTAAAATTAATATCCTTTATAATACGTTACCTAAATATTTACAATATAAATAACTGGGCGGATCTTTCAAAATAATAAAGCATGTCCGACCTACATTACTTTCAGATTTGTATTCTGGTCGATATTCTAAGCGAATGTGAACTTTCATAATGCAGAAAGAATATCGCCTATTGAAAATATTGAGAGATTGCCGCGCGATATGAGGGTTTATATAAAAATAGCTTATAAAACGGAGCATATAAAAATTGAGCGCTTAAATGCAACATATAATGATTTAAACACAGCTTATTTTCTGTTATTATGTTTGTAGTCAGTAGAAAAATAATCTATGAGGACACGCGATTGAATTGACACCCGTCCGCGCTCACGTGAAAACTTTTCAATGTGTATTATTAATTGATCGTGACGGCATAATATGTCTCGATATCGAGCTTGTAAAAGAAAAGCAACTTTTCTTTTATTGCCACGTTCAAGGCAAGGTATCTTTAACTCGAGGTCGACGTTAGTAAATCATATTCGATTGACGTATATATCAATCAATATATATTTATCTGAATCCAATATATTGGACAGCGGTCGGCGCGGTTGCCTATAATCCTTGCTACATAATGGGTCGTAACGAGTTAAAATTTAATATTTTCGAGTTACCGAAGCGATTATAACCTCGTTCAGATGAGATTTAAGGTAGTTATGAAAAACAATGTGGAAATCCAAGGGCCTATATTCAGCAGTGGACATCTCTGGGCTGATACGATGGTGATGATGTAAATCAATTAAATCTGCTCAGGTCACTTCCAATATTATGATCTGTGTATGGGTGTCTTAAAGTTTAAGCGATAAGTGACCTTACCAATATGATACGATTATAAGTTAAGAGCAAACCGTGTGGCTAGGCTACTTGGAAATATGAATATAGACTTAATAAGATGCTGACCTTTTTTAAAGGGGTTCCGCATAGGAGTGCCGATAGGACCGTATTACTAAGGTTCCACTGTCCATCCGTCTGTCACCGACCTATGTCTCCTGAAGCGTAATAAGTACACTTGAAATTGCAAGATCGTGTACTACTATAACAACAAATAATAATAATACAATAATTACGGCAGTACCGGTTACTTATTTTATAAAAGCAAAAATGTTTACAAAACAACGTATATTTAGTAGTAAAACTACAACAGTGACATCAAATGATTAGGGCTGACGCTCATCAGCATTAATTCCGTGCTTAACTAACATTTAACTTGATATTGTGAAACAGTTTACAGGCGACCGAGTTTAGATAAACTACTGATAAAGTGTTGATGAACACTAACTAGTCACAAATTGATGTGCCTCAGAGACGATGGGATTACCTGAAGAACCTGTTAGTTTAAAATCTCCTCACCCGATTCCAAATCAACATTAACATTTCGCACCCTCAGAACGATAGGGGCTTGACTCAAAAAATCACTTTTACCACATCTCTGATTGGGTCATTTTCACACTGAGCGGGGAGGGTGGGTTCCGGTGTTAAAGAGGCTGAAGTATCGGTATATTTATCGGATAGAGCGTACTTTGTTTAGTCTCTCTATGATCATAACTCCATTTTGCAAATTTTGAGTTAAGCTCTTATCGTACTGAGGGTGCGATTTATAAAGCTTAATTTATTTGTATTACGGAAGTAACATGCAATAGGAGCATTTCACACAATAAAATGAAATATGATCATTCAAATAGCCCTTCACGGCCCTAATGAATGGTTAGACTACAACGCCGCCTGACAACAATATGTAATCCGATTTTAATTTTATTTTTCAATTCAATTCAATTCAAAACCATTTATTCAGTTTAGGCCCTCAGAAGGCACTTATGAAGGTCAAATTTAAAGTTACTGAAGCTACTACCGGTTCGGAAGTCAGCCTTCAACTGAGAAGAACCGGCAAGAAACTCAGCAAGGTTACATTCTTTTTTATTTTATTAAATTCTTTTTTATCTATTCTGACTTTTTGGCTATTTTATAACATCAATTTTACATATTTTTATATTTAACAATTACAAAATACTTAATAAAGCTAACATTCAAAAACAAAAAACAAAAAAAAAAAAGAAATAACAAGACTACAAAATAGAAAATGACAATAATTACTTACAACTTAAACAAGAAAATTAGAGGTGCACTGTGCAGAGAGCAGCTATTTCCATACATTTTTATCTTCAATATAATGAACCACCTTGTAATACGCTTTTTCTTTCAAAACTTTCCTAATATAATTTTTAAATTTATGATCAGACATTTTGGTTACTGAAAGCGGTATCTTATTATAAAATCGAACACAATTACCAAGAAATGACTTGTTTACTTTAGTTAGTCTAAAATATGGAACAACTAACTTCTCCCTTTGTCTTGTATTAATATTATGGATATCCAATTTTGACTCAAACATTCCTATGTTTCTACGTATAAACATTATATTTTCATAAATATATAATGAAGGCAATGTCATTATATTTATTTCCCTAAATAAATCTCTTAATGATTCACGGGGACCCATACCGTAAATTGCACGAATTGCTCTTTTTTGTATAATAAATATTGATTCTATATCCGCTGCTGCTCCCCAAAATAAAATACCATAGGACAAGAGGCTATGAAAATATGCAAAATAAACTAATTTGGCTGTCTCAACATTCGTCAATTGTTTAATTTTCCTAACAGCAAATGCAGCCGAACTTAACTTAGCAGCTAGAGTATCAACCTGAGGTCCCCACTGCAATTTATTGTCTAATGTAAGACCCAAAAATACCGTTTTATTAACAAGATCAATATGGCTCCCATCTATTATTATTTGGCTATCTACTTGTGCTACATTCGGTAAAGAAAACCTTAAGCATTTAGTTTTCTTTGAATTTAGTAATAGATTATTTGTAGCAAACCACCCACAGACAATTGACATAGTATGATTAACTTTAGTTAGATCTTTGTCTTTTCTATCAACTTTAAAAATTAATGATGTATCATCAGCAAACAAGACAATATCTGTGAGATCATTTACAACATATGGCAAGTCATTTATATAGACTAAAAACAAAAATGGACCTAAAATTGAACCCTGGGGTACCCCCATTTCGACTAAAGAGCCCTTGGATGTTGTGCCAGTAATCCCTACCTTTATTAGCACCACTCTCTAATCAGTTCTATGCAATTAAGCTAGATTAAAAATTACCTTCCGCTGGAACCTATTAGTGCACTATCTCTTAAATCTAATTGCTAACTAGATAAGTTGGCAATTAGAGTTAAAATATAGTGCACTGAATTAAAAATCTCTATACCAGGAATTTAAAAAAATACTATACAGATAGAAAAACACCCTATCTGAATAATAACGGATTGTCTGAATCCTATTAGACTAAACAATGAAATCTGGACAACGTATTCCTAGGTGACACTGGTGACACGCTCTAGAAATGGGAAATATACAAAATCAGACTTGCTTTATGAAATAAAAATTCACAAAAGCAATTTTGGATTAAAACGTTGCTTAAATCATTTGTATGCCTATAATTGCTTGTTAATGATGTCTCTAAATTAAATACGGTTATAGTAATAAGTTGGGTGGGAATTAGAAAGAAATAAAATATAAATGACTAGCTGTCCCCCGCGGTTTTACCCGCGTTCCCGAGGGATATCACATTTTCCCGGGATTAAAAGTAGCCTATATGTTATTCCAGGATATGCTCTACCATGTGCCAAGTTTCATCTATATCCGTTTAGTAGTTTTGCGTGTAAGAGTAACAAACATACTTACATACAAATCTTTCCTCTTTATAATATTAGTATAGATATAGAAATAGATATTAGAAAAACAAAGTATTCAATAAAGTAGAAAACGTGGAAAAGGAAATACAGGAACGGCAATACGAATCATGTTATTCATTAGATAAAATATTTATTCATGTAGTTTTATTGAGTCTAGCATATTAAACACCACACACGCTTGGGTTTCTGCTCTTATTTTTATTTACGAGAGGCAAGAGCAAAATCTGTGGTCCCAATACCGTTTGTAACTTTTGATCAATAAAATAAATAATAAACATTCGCTCATTGCAGTTTATTTGCGCAATTGGACGAGTAAAAAGTTTGCTCTGATATATGTCAATGACGTAATTTCATGGAATGGCTCTATTTTAAATAGAGTCGAGAATCGTATATTTTTCACATTGAGATTTATCTCTATAGTGTAAAATTTATAAATCTACCTTTTTATCATAAAGTTAGTTTACTTTTATTTACATAAATTAATGATTGATTATGTTTTAATATGAAAGGGCACTGATTTATGTAACACAAGTATGTATACCTAGCTCAGAAGTCAGAGACTACATTTAAATTGTGCAAGTTTATTTATGTGAATACATTTATTATTATTATAAACGTAAGTCAATTTAAGTTGAACTTAGAAAACAACTCAAAATTATCATCACTCAAACTAAGAATAAAATTAATGAAACCTACACTAATTAGAAAATTCCTCAATGTTACAGACAGGTATGAAGCGAATGGTATTTAATAAAACCAATACAATGGTTCGCATATCCGCCGCTCCAGATTAAACTTCGAAACGATTTGTTGAATCTAAACGAAGCGGCTAAGTCTAGGTACCTAAAAATTTGCATTTATTTATAAATAAATGTTTTTGCTATTGCTCATTAATATAAATAATTAAGTATTTTCAAAAGAAAATATATAAAATAACCAATCCAGTGCCTATGCGAGATATTAACAAGGAATATAAAATGTTTTATTATTATTAAGATCAGACAACTTTGAAATAATCACGTAGATTTTAGCGCTACAGTATTTTGCCTATATTGAGAACACTTCCGTATTTTGTGCTTATACCGCACATACAATTTACGTGGAGCGATGTTGGTCGCCGGCAATATGAAACACTAACACGAGATGAAAACACCCTACATGCAATCTCAATTATCTATCCATGTATCCTTTGATGAAGGGCCTGTATTTTGTAATAGGTCTATCAGCTCAACGACAAAATCTGAAATCAAAAAGATGGACATTCACTAATCCCTAAGGGCTTCTCCTTTATTGTCCAATCCCTCGAGTTCTCATATATTCTTCTTGCAAAATTGCAATGTGGCTAAGAATTTAACTACCGGATAGTTTGAGAAGTAGTTTTTTCTGGGCGTTTGTTATAATTGCAATTTGAGGTACAGATTAAGGTTTATTCTTAGCTAAAAGTGATGCTATAGTAGTGGCTTGAAGTGGCTCTTGACACAATTTACCAAAAAAAACTTTCGAAACGAAATGCCTGTTTTTAGTAAAGGCTATAACGGGTATTTTGTGTACATTGATTCACGGAAGATGATATCAAAAGGAATAGTTGGTAAACTTACAAAAAAAAAATCTTTCTAACATTTCCGGCCAGTATTAATCCTTTCCCGATTCTCATTACATTTGATGCAGCATTGGTATTCATTATGACCAAAACGGATCTCAAAGGATTCGTATTTTAGCTGCATACCTAATAAAATAGCTGTGATAGACTGACAGACGAACATGACGTAACTATACATAAGGGTTCCTTAGTCGACTTCGCAAGCCTAAAAAGGAATAAGCATCAAACCTGTCAGCCTATGTCAGAAATTCTGAATTCCAATTTATATTTATGTCTATCCAGGCATTTGAAGATACAGTCAAATCAAGGAATTGAGTCAAAAATATAAATTTTGATACTAGGTTTTCGCAGAAAATAGTGAAAATGAGAAGGAATTTATAGCTAATCGAATGTAGACGTCTAAACTACAAAATGATATCAATGGGCCATATATTTCTAACGTAGGTATCCTAATTTTGTGGTAGGTATAAAATATAAATCCATGTACAACATTTCAAGACACTTTTTTTATCCTCAAATTTAACAATGTTATGTATTTTTCTCCAATGCAAAAAAGCCTTTAGGGTGGGTCCTTTTATGATATTTCAAAACAAAAGTATTTAATGACACGCCACTTGAGGTTTATCGTTAAATGTTTATGGCCTTACAGTTTATGATTAAAAAGAAAGACATGAAAAAAATGTCTCAAATGACAGAGTGTAACTATAAACTAATTTACGTACACGCTTAAATCTGCGTCACTACATAGTATAAAACAAATTCGCTTTCTCTGTCCCTATATCCTTATGTATGCTTAAATCTTTAAAACTACGCAACGGATTTTGATGCGGTTTTTTTTAATAGATATAGTGATTGAAGAGGAAGGTTTTTATGTATAATACATGTGACATCCCGCGGGAACGCCGGTAAAACCGCGGGGGACAGCTAGTATAGGATATGACAGATACACAAATATTATGTAACACTTGAACGTAGATTTGGCACAACATCACACGATAGAAACGGACGTAAAGAGGACGCGCTGTATTCAGTGTGCATTTTAAGATTTATACAACAAGTCCTTTTAAAACCATTCATAATGCCATCTCAGAATGTACACAAAGCGTGAATGACGGAATAGAAACCATTCACAGACAGCCGTGCGAATGTCCTAGGAATAGATACCTGTATGAACTAGAAAAAGGTATGCTAATATAAAAGTATTCGCGTTTATGTCACTGGATTATAATAAGCCGACACGTATTCCTTTAACATAATAAACAACCCCTTTTTATAGTTAATTAATACTAGAGTAGTGAATGTTGCTGCACTACTGTTGCCTGATTGGCTCCTTTGACCGCAACAGGTCTACCTTTATCTGGTCTGGTCACTACCCATTGTGAGATTCGCTACATCTAATACCACAGAGCTCAAACGGAACACACAAAGCCTCTGTATAGATGCCATTACGAATATTACAAACTCAACAGTAGATTCTGAAACATGCTTTGTGGGTATTACAAACGAGCTTGTGCACTTTATAATACAAAGGATATATTAAATTTGTGATATAATTCCTTATTATCAAAGTGCACCCGTACAGTGCTCGCTATTTTGACGAAATTACTATCTAGTATAAAAGGAAACTAAAGTAAAAAGAGCATGAAGAAAAAAATAATCTAAGTACAAGTTTAGATACGGGATTCACGCTGCGAGGTCGAGATCGGAGTGAAGGAAACTTACGTAACTCGCCGACTGGATTCCGAGTGGAAATGAAACTCGACAGGAAATGTGGCTTCTATGTTCTTGTGACTTCATTATTATCAAAAACTTTAACTACGGCCCAAATGCTACAGTTTTCAGATTTTAATGCTGAATGCTTATACAAAAGTAAATGAAAACCGCATTACGTAAAATACTTTAACGGAAAATATTTGATAAATATTGATTGATTTCTACAATAATAATTTTGAACTAACCCAGACCCATATACGCAAAATAGCTTTTCCATAGACCGAGCTAATATACTCTAAATGACAAGAACATTCGAACACGGATAAGTATTTTGATATTGAATACCTAAGTCAAAATAATCATAATTATTTCATTAGAAATTACTTTAAAAAATCCACCAGAGATTACTTGCTTTAAAATTTATAATTTCGTTTTGTATTCCACTATTAATCCGTGAGTCGAGGTAAACATTATATTTAAGCTGACAAATTAGAACTGAAAAAAGCATGTTTTATATATTTTTTATTCCATAAATTTTATATATTACGGAACTCTCTGCGGCTCTCACTGGCACTAATTCGGGACTCGCAAATAACGAATCAATAAACTATCCACCACTTGTTTTTTTATAGAACGATAGTTTAGTACTATCGTTTTGACATTTGATAAAATGGTGTCCTGACATGCCAGTCATCAACCCAATTTTAATACAATGTTTCATGTAAATAATTTGAAAATGGCGTTTCATTTTAGAACCTAAATTCAGTGGAGTGTCAAAGTTTGGGAATATAATACTTTTATTAAATTAAACTTTTAGATCGCGACAATTCTTCCAAAGAACACGTTGATTCAAACATTTTAACCTGGATTATTATTTATTCTGCTTTCCCATTCTCACTTCCAATACTCAGACTTCGTATTCGAGTTATTTGTGGTCGGCAACAGAGGTGTGCCAGCGGGCGAGCCGCAAAGCGCATTATTCCCCCTACTACTTGTCCAACTAATATCACATCAAAATTTCATACTAAGCTCTCCAAACCATACGCGATCGGCATTCTACTTACGGCTAACCAAACGAAACAACAGGCTAGACGACGAACTGAATTTAACAATAACCTTGTCTATGTTGTGAGAGACTTAAGCGAGACCACTTAAGAAGACCAGACTTCAACTGGACAATAACATAATCAGTTAGGAATGGTAGATGGAAGCTCAGACATTGCATTACTGAAATATCGTATCAGTCTGGTATTTATTGTTTAACAAACCTCATGTTATTTCGAGCGTGAAAGTAAGTTTTGTTTGTTTCGTTTTAACAGCAGTTCAGCCAATCGGTTTGCAATGAGATATAAGTAGAATATGTATTGTACTGCGATAAATTAAGTACCTAGCTGCCAACAGCAGTGATATATTCAATGACCACAAATTGATAACTTAAATCAAGGGAATAAAAACTATATATTACGATTAATAAACTGCCGTAAACGTAACACACGTTTCTTCACACTCACAAGGAACTTTTTCGCTTCCCTAAGCTTCTTCGCTAAAAGATTTAGCAAGATCTGATCTAGCACTTTTCCATGGCAGTATTTTTACCTCATAGACCCCTTAGCAGCAAAATTACTTTTCACAATGATACTTATAAATTACAATTGTAATGAGCTCTTTAAATAGTTTCCTCATTAAAATCCCACGTCAACATAATGAAGTACGGTGGGTGGCGACTTGGCCACATTATCCCCTTGCAATGTTGGGGTACAGCAGGAGCTCAATATGCGCTTACGTAACGAACACGGGTGGGAGCATAGAGCTCCTCGCATGACGTGAAGCCACTTCAACGGAAACTTGCACATAGAAATCACGATATGATAATATTATCAGCCTGCTGAGAATATGAACATACGAGTATATTGTAATGTGTCCGAAGTGTTCGATATAACATATTAAGGTTTTATAAAATTCTTGTTAAGTTTTCGAAGTGCATAGCTACATCATATTCTGAATAATTTAGAAGCTTTCGCTACACCAGCGGAGCGTGAATAAAATAATATCGTTCTTTCCAACGTTGTGCTAGAATTTTACGGCGAAGACTTCAAAGAATTCGCTGAAAGGGCTGCATAATTGCAAAATATTAACTAAAATTGAATAAAATGTTATTCTGTGAAACTGCGATTGTGTGAACTGACTTATTTAATTTATGTCTTTTTATTTACACTCTATTTATTTTATATAAATTTAATAAAGAATTTCGCTCCTGATTCAAGTGCGAGTTGGACTCGTACACAGAGAGCTCTAACCAATTTAGTAATAATACATCGACTTAATTCTGTATACAATAAGTCCTATTTTTTTAATGACTGAAAAACTTATTTTTAAAATGAATTTTGGCACATGGATAATGAGGTTATCTATAAGTCCAAGTTACTTCAAAGGTTTCCGTTTGCGAACTTTGGAGATAAGAGATTTTTGTGCATTATTAGCCATAACACAAAAAAGTTATTATGATTATAGTTTTGAATTTGTAAAGTGTGCCAAATCTGATTGACAACAGTCTCCGAAATCTCACAGTAAGAATCACATTTTTTTTTAGATTTCGATACGGACCCTAGACATTTATACCTACAATAACAGCAAATTGAGAATTTTGCAAGAATGAAATAAAAGATAACGATACTGTGAAACTTTGTCAAGAAACAGAACCCGGAACACATTCCCGAAGATTCAATCTACATAAACGAAACTAATCTGGACTTAGACCAAGAAATATAAATGAAACTATTTAACCCAGACTTGCATAACGTATATAGGCTTACCGAACCTACCTAAGGTACACCTAAGCACTTGTTATGTGATATTTATTTCAAGTAAATCAAATTAATTAATGGTAAAACGAATCAAATCATTATAATATTAAAAAGAGTCAGCAAGGCATCTCGTAATGCTTTCCGCGTGGAGTCAGATCTTCTATTTATTTGCGTGGAACATTTAATTCACTCAAGAACATGATATTAAGTAGGAACTACAGATCAAAATGCACGATGTACGTGTATATCGGGCCTTATTTGCTTCAGAGCGGAATGAAACCGAACGCTTCATGAAGTAGGAAACATAATTATGTTGACAGCGCTGCAGTTTGCGTGATTTACTAATTAAAAACGTGCTAATAAATGTATACAAAGCAATGACAGTATATGAGTATTTATGGTGATAAAATATATTATAATGGATAGTAAAATTATGATGAAAAATCATGCAATGCGAAAATATTCATCGTCCTGGTAAAAATAGATTTAAAAAAATTACGTCACGTCATATTAATACGAAAAAGCATTACATTTATTATAATGAATCATGTATGCGCTTTGGGAATACGCAACAAGTCACAGAATAACATTTTCGGGTCGATAATATTTTAATGATAGGCAAAATCGTCGTTTCCATCGCAGATATAAATTATTTATTACTTTCATGCTGAAAAATGTATATTTTGCACTCGACGAGGATCGACGTGATGCCTCATATCCAATTTTCCAGCACAATCGGATGCAAGGATGTCGACTGATAGTGACAGACACACTGAATAATTTATATAAACTGCATAATTATTGTGGAATGTGACGAAATTCACCGAAGACCCGAATGTATTGAACATGATGTGTAACAACGGTATATGATGAATATTTTGTATTACACTTATTATTTAAATTTGTGCTTTTACATTTGGTAGTCATGAGATTGGTACCTTCTGTATAAATAAAAATGATATGCTTTTCGTTGGTAAGCGCGTCACTGGAGAACTGCTGGACCGATTGTGCTTCTTGTTTAGTCTTTGTCTGATTAGGTCGACATAGAAAGAAAAAAAAATTAAGTTGCCCCAAAATGGTAAAAATTATCATAAGTAATCGTACTTTTTATATGAAACCAAAAATACCATACCCACGATACGAGCGATGGGTGCGTTAATCTTCTTTTTAATTTTAATACTTTTTTTATTACTTTTTTATGTGTGGAAAATTATTTTTTCTTTTAACGAAGCGACGTGATTATTTTTTTAAATGTTGTTTGATTTCTGATAAATAAAAAGACGGAGCATATTGTATTATTAAGTAGAATACATAAAGCCAGGCCAGTTGGCTTGGTGGTTAGTGCTCTGACTGCCAAACCGAAGGTCGCGGGTTCGATTCCCACCCAGGACAGACATTTGTGTGCATGAACATGTCTGTTTGTTCTGTGTCTGGGTGTAAATATCTATTTAAGTATGTATTTAGAAAAAAAAAGTAGTATATGTAGTATATCAGTTATCTGGTTTCCATAGTACAAGCTCTGCTTAGTTTGGGATCAGATGGCCGTGTGTAAAGAATGTCCCGGGATATTTATTATAAATACAAATTATTTGGCCTAATTGTAATTATCATTAGTTCATTTGACTTCAATTTTAAATCATAAAATGGTTTCAAGATGCGTCACATAATTCCAGCCTTGCATGTTCAATTCCCCAAATTGAATATCCATAAATACGTTCCTCAGTTTCACAAATTCATAAAATGATCACAACATTTATATTTGTGCAGGAGTTCGATTCTGCAAGGTAAATTACACTAGCTCGGCGATTTTTCTTCGCGTCTTCTATGCTTTGTCTTTGTCGCTAACTACGCAGTCACGTGAGAGATCCGCTCTTTGAGGACTCGTTGCGCCGGCGCGCCGACAATGTATGAATAAGGGAGGTAGGACAAAATCGGCCAAGTTAGCTAGTTTGCCATTAAACAAATTATAAGCTAACAAATCGCTATTAATGACAGTGATACTCTTGCCGGAACAACTGCGGTCTGAGTGATATCCATTTGAATTTAATTGCTACGGTACCAACTCAACCGCGCTAATTAAGTGTCCAATTACTGAACTGTAATAGAGATCGTTGCAATTATAACCAAACGTCTCCTTTATCAACCATTTTCCAAAGAATATCTATTGAAATTGAAATTCAAAAAGGATATAATAGTCTTTATAAACAGAACAACAATACAACATAGTACCCACAATAGTGTTCCATACGAATGTTATTATGTTCCAAGTATACCTTTCGAGCGTAAATACATATTGCAGAAATTCTTCTCGCAGAACTCATGTGTAACTCTGTAACAATATTTTTCTATCCAAGACTTTCATAAGAAAATACTGTTTGCAACAAAATTCAAAACTAGTAACGCGGGACTATGTTCTTGGACACACATTGTTAATAGAATAATTTGGACCGGAGACTTTGTGTGGTTGGGTAATTTGAATCAGAGACTACGCTATTATCTGAGGCCTGAAAAAAAGTGTTATAGCGCACATAGGTTCAGGGACGAGCTCTTCATTATTGTTGTAAGTCCGATAAATTACTGACGGCCCAGTAGCCTAGAGAGAGACTAGTAGATAGCTTGACTGCCACGCCACATGCCGTGGGTTCGATTCCCACCCAGGAAAAACATGTGTGCATGAACATGTCTGTTTGTTCTGTGTCTGGATGTAAATATCTATATTATGTATTTAAAAAGTATATACATATATCAGTTGTCTGGTTTCCATAGTACAAGCTCTGCTTAGTTTGGGATCGAATGACCGTGTGTAAAAATATATTATACAATGTATGTGTATATTATAACTGATATATATCTAACGTCATGTAGACGCAACGTCATCGGATGAAGACAAGATTGAATATAAGCCAGCAATGAAGCCGCATGGAATTAACAGAGCCGCTGACCCGCACTACCGAGATGCGCACCTACGATTCGTGAGATCTGCACCAAACAACGAAGTCACGATTTCCAGATGGTGCAAATACATACGAAGAGTTTTAAAACAAAGGGTTCAACGTGTATAGCATTTTATTTTGAAGTAATCCTACCTACTTGTAGATATCTACATTATAATTTATAATTGTTATTAAGAAGGTATCTGTCAGAGGCTGCATCATACAATTTCCGTTGGTTCTGATCTTCTATGTTAATATTAAGACCTTACAGGGTTATCTGTATCTGCCGTTTCATTTTTGAAGTAACTACGGTGGTGCTAACCTCAGATGGCTTTTGTATCCAATAGGACAAATCCGTATTTAATTAAACATAGTAGTTTTTATTCTGTGCTTCTGTGCCGTTCGTGTGCACGATGAAAAATAGCTAGTTATTTTAGGATTGTATAAAACACTCAGCGAATTCGCTGGAGAATCGAAGTATCATAAATAAAATATGCCCTAATGGAACAGTTATTTGTGTACCAATCAACCAGTTGCACTCTAAAATTATTTTGAATAAAGCCTGGAAATATATGGACAGTTCGATGTCAATTTGCAGACAGAACTACCGAGCCAACTATCTTGGAAGTTAAAATCAAAGTTAGTTCACTCGCTAACAAATTAATAGAATTTATTATGATACACAGTTATCCAATTTGCTTTGAAGTAAACATGTTGCACGTCCCAGACAGCATTAACGGTAAATAAGCATTCGAAGGAAAATACTTACAGTAATAATTTGCTTTACAATAAAGCTGGGAGCAATGTTGCACAGAGGAAGAGAATAAGCTCTAATAGAATTTACTTTAGTTAATACTCTTGATATTTCCACATCAAGCAATGAGGCGAGTGGTTTGTTTGTTGAATGAGTGGGTAATACGTTTATTGCGTCTCTAGTAGCTCGTGATTGAATTGAACTTGAGTGAGTGAGACAACAACCTTTAATATTATAAGTGCTCAATAGCAGGAACAAAACAATATAAATCGCGATAAAAATGGCAGCACAAAACGATAGAGAAAATAAATATATTATATAATACTAGCTGCCCGGACAGACGTCGTTCTGTCGAAATAAGTCCATACAAAAATGCAGGAATTCGCTCGCAGCGCCACCTACCGGGTCCAATTGTGAATCTAAACCATCCAGGGCACCACCCAAACGCAAACAAAAAAAAACATTCCAATCGGTCCAGCCGTATTAAAAAAGAAGAAATAATTGAATTTCACGGTATTTCGTTTACTACAAAATAAATTTAATTTATACATTAGCCTCAATAACACGTGGTAATCATGATATTGAATTGTAGCTTATATGACACGTTCGTAGATTTACCATAGCAGCGCCATCTATTGATGACTTACTCAACCCAGTCGAAAGGTATCGACATCTCTTAGAATCATTTGGAGTTAACAGATAATTGTGACTGTCAAATAATAACAGACAAATAATTAGCAATAAATTAAAATTGCGACTATAATTTGAGATTTAAACTATCCTATCTCTCAAGTTGGATCGAACTGCACATGGTGTGCGAATTTTATTATAATCGGTTAAGTGGTTTAGGAGTCCATTGAGGACAAACATTGTGACACGAGATTTATATATATTAAGATTTAGTTGAATACGAGTATATATTTCATAAATTTTTACGGATATTTTGAATTTAAAATAACTGGTAAAGAAGGAAAAAAGTATATTTATCAAAAGCAATATATTTTCATAACATAGAGTTTATTTAGCTATCTGGGTATTACTAGTAGAATTAATTGTATTGCTAACTCATCAAGGTTCAGTAAAAACAAACTCCGTGTACCTCTTCACAGTATTAGATTAGAGTGTTAGAGTAGGTAGACAATATTCTACACCAAATCCCTGTTTATATTGGTAATAAAAATTGCATCAACATCGCGACAGGGAGATAAGGGGATTACGACGTCAGTTGGCCGACGAAGCATTAGATTGTGGGCTTTGCGGTATGATGGCCATCTGGTTACCCAGCTTGCCTCATGCGCCATCCGCAGACTGACATAGATATAGGACATTTGCAGGAAACGCCAACTTTATAACATTAAAAGTTATGCATTAATTTTTAGCATACTAACTATAGCTACGTACTTAAATAAGTATCTGTCCATCATAGTTGATACCGTAGCTTTTTAATTCAAAACCATTTGTGTTCTAAAATGATCTTATCTATACCCATGTCAGGCAGGTTACTTAATAGGTAATTACTTCAATCGTACCTAATTGCAATAAAGCGAGACTTCTATTTGAATTTACAGCCGCATCTTAGGTAGGTCGGCATCCAATTGAGTCCGGATGTCCTCTACTCCGAGTCAACAGTGTGCTAAGTGTCCGTAATTGGAACGAGGTCACATTGGAAGAAAAAACCGTTTCCCTTAACGAGGTCATTGACAAGAGCATTTTACCCACCACAAGCAAAACCGAGGAAACACTATATTCGAATTGTTGTACTTAATTATCTGTTGGAAACGATCGCAACGGACACCCAACAAAATCAATGATGGGCATATACGTAACACTGAATTAACTACAAATTCTTTTAGGGTCGTTAAGGTTTGTAGAATGAGTATCAACTGTAGGGTACAGTTGTAATAGCGAATTATATCTGAAGAATACTTCTGCGCGGTTATTCATATCTTTGTATGCTCGGAATCTTTTTTATGCTATGCAGAGGGTATCATAAAAATCCTGATATAATTTTCCCTTTATTGTGCTATACAGACGTCTAGATTACTCGGTTGCGTACTGCGTGGAGAATACAACATTTGAATAAAATTATAGTTTAAATTCTTAAATCTGACACAGCCTTTCTACAAATTTCTAACTAACTAATAGGGTAGTAAAAGCGAACCGCCGCGCGACGTCTCGCGGCGGGATAATTAGACAGTTCTCTAATATTGTATGAATGCTGCGTAATCATTATATTAAACAATAAACAAATATATTGAAAACATTTTTTATCAAATTTACCATCTAGTGGTTAAAATGTTAAGCCGCCATTGTATTACGGTACACAGAAAACAACTACCTTCCAAAATAAATTGTTTCTAGTTATGAAAGCCTAAAATCCAAATATTTTTACTACACAGATATAAACTTGACATTCACGAGGATGGTCAAAATCAAAGTAGGTTGTATAATTTTGAGTCGTAATGGATAAAGAACATGAACGAACATGTCTCGTGATAGTAAAGCAGCACGCAAGTTATATAACGTTGTCGTACGGCAGAGAATCAATAGAGAGCACATTACAACCAGGCCCCAAATCGTACTACTGGCTGAACAACGTGCTTACTTCTCACCTGAATAAGCATTTGTTTCTAACGAATATTTGGCAATGCAGATATACGTTAGTAAAATGAGATTTATTGTGAAGATAATAAAGAAAATTCTTAGATTGCACTAACAAAATCCTAGCCTTATAAACATTGTCATAAAATATTATACGTAGATAGAAAATAACATATTTTTACAAAACCATTTTGCTTCTCTACTACCGTGAAAGCGTAGAAGTGAATAATGATGCAACTTCAATACCATCAGAGCAGTACCTTTTAAATGTATTTTATTCCATTTCCATGGCGGTTAATATTCTAAGTAAATCTGTAGTCTGTTATTCATATATGCAAATATTCCGTCAAATGCTAGGTATACATTGTAGGAATTTGATGGATCACCACAGGGGATAGTGGAATAGTAGGCAAAGTAAGCAATGATAAAAAATTGCAACTAATATTTACATTTCTGGAGCCACCTACATAACTAGGTTAGCAATAACTTTTAAATCAATTGGTAACTTTAACTGCGCACCAATAAATTTATCGTTACTCGATTGCCGTGGAGGAAACAAGAAATATAAGAGCTTCGCTTCAATGGATCGCCGAGCGAATTTTAACTAGGTTATTACAGAGGAAGATATCACTGTCTGTATATAAGTGAATAATTTCATAGATATATCTTAATTTATATAACATAATTGATGATATTATTAGGTTTATCACTATTTTGGCATCGTAAATATCCAAGGTACTTTTATAACAACACTATTCCAAGAATTAAAGGTGCAACCGCGAAATAACTTTTAAAATACATAATGATGCATGACTTATGAAAAGAGTCACCTGTATTGTAAAGCTCAGATATGTCAGATATATTATAGTTAGCAGCAGCTCCTGAAATCAGTAAAATCGTTGTCCATCCCTATATAACAAAAATACAATTTTCTTCTCACGTTCATAGGTTGTTTCAGACGTTCGTTGACTTCCAGAAGTGTAATATCCAGCATCTGCAGTAGCCTGTGAATTATGAAGTAAAAAGCACTTACTGTTGAGTCCCAGGTCGTGGTAGGTGAATATGGCGGGCTTGGTGCGGTCACCCTGCACGGCGACGACGATGTCTCCGCGGTCGGTGCGCACGCGCACCTCAGTGCACGCCGTCTCGCCGCTGAAGCGGCGCGCGCTCGGGAAATGCAGCTGGATGTTCTTCAGCTCGATGTCGTCCATACTGTCAATGGGCATCACGGAACAGCTGTTAGGAATAATTTACTCTATTTAAAAAAAAAAACAAAGCGACTCAAACAAATACAAATAGCGCACAAATACTCTTTATAGTATAAGATCCGGCTGCAGAATCAGTGCACTCATCGAGTGTTTACTAAAAACAATTTTTTTATGCATATTTTTAATTAGGAGAATATCATGTTGCCTATCAAAATGTGGCCGCTAGTATTATTAATTAAATTATTGTTAATTGAATTTTCGGAAAAATTTCATTCATTAGTTTTAAAAAAAAAATATAGTCCACTTCACGGCAGTATATATAAGGACTGAAAAATCACGGTTGCCGTTGCGCACGTGACCGCACCTCAGTGCAGCCAGGTGTAAACAGGTATGATTTTGATACATTTATACATTCATCATGTATATTTCTCAGTTATATACTTAATTAAAGCTATTTTTTTTCTGTTCATTATGATATACGGTTGCTTTATTAAATCTGGCCGCAAATAAGGGTTGCTGGCTGTTAAAGATTGTAAATATTAAAGGTAGAGTGAAAGAGAGCTAGCGCGTAACATCACTAGTTCGACGAGGATAGCAATTGCCAGCTGTACGACGCTTTGAAGCCTTTGCGCATGCGTCGGGTGCTAGTGTTCTCAACTGGACAGCTGTGGCATATTTATTTAAAGTTAAAAACCACGCGGTTTTGGAATTCGTGCTACACAACCTTATATATTAGGTTGGGGAAAAAGTCTTTTCGCATTATAGTATGTATGAACTTGTAATAAAATCTCTTTGGCTATACTTTTTGTATCTGGCTGGTTTTGGTATCATTGAAATTTTAAATTTTAAAGAACATAATTCCAAATTCAAATTAGGAAAATGTGTGATTTGCATTTGTTTTACGTACCGCCAAGATGAGTGAATCTAATGTAGAAATTCGATTCATTTTAAAATTTTATTACAAAAAAGGTAAAAATGCAACGCAAGCCGCGAAAAATTTGCGATGTTTGTGGACCTAGTGCAGTGTCTGTGAGAGTAGCACAAATTTGGTTTAAGCGTTTTCAAGCCGGAAATTTTGATCTCAAAGATGCACGTCGCTCTGGTCGCCCCATTACGGATAAAATGGATGCCATTTTTGAAAAAGTGGAGCAAGATCGGCATATCAGTAGTTACGACGTAGCTGAAGAACTGGGAATTGACCACAAAACAGTTTTGGCACATTTTAAAAAAACTGGGTACACAAAAAAGCTAGATATTTGGGTACCTCACGAGCTCACTGAAAGAAACCTAATGAACCGTGTACTCATTTGTGATTCTTTATTACGACGTCATGAAACCGAACCATTTTTAAAGAAGCTGATAACTGGTGATGAAATGTGGATCACGTACGACAAGAACGTGCGAAAAAGGTCGTGGTCAAACGCCGGTCAGGCTTCACAGACTGTGGCGAAACCCGGGTTAACTCGCAACAAGGTGATGCTGTGTGTGTGGTGGGATTGGGAGGGCATTATTCATTATGAGCTGTTACCAGCAGGCATGACCATCGATTCTGAACTCTACTGTGAACAACTGATGAGATTAAAGCAAGAAGTTGAGAGAAAGCGGCCGGAATCAATCAACAGAAGGGGTGTGGTTTTTCATCATGATAACGCTAGACCTCACACATCTTTAGTCACTCAGCAAAAATGAAGAGAGTTTGGCTGGGAGGTATTAGTGCATCCGCCGTACAGTCCTGAACTTGCACCTTCAGATTTCCACCTGTTTCGGTCTCTTCAGAATTCTTTAGGCAGTGTCAGGTTAACATCACGAGAGGACTGTCAAAACCACTTGTCGCAGTATTTTGATCAGAAGCCCCAAAATTTCTATAGCAATGGGATCATGTCCCTACCTACAAGATGGCAAAAAGTTATCGAACAAAATGGCACCTACATACTTTAGTTAAATGTAAATAAACTAAATAAAAAATGTTTTGAATTTTCTTAAAAAATGCGAAGGAACTTTTTTCCCAACCTATTATATTGTTGTTTTTTTGTACATCGAAAAATAATTGAATTTATTGACGTAAAATAAAATTGATAAATATGAAGGCGTGCTTTCTGTGTGATAAGAGATGCATGCTTGACTTTGATAATGCATCATTTTAAAAGTGCTCGCTGATGTTATTGTTTCGTCGTAAGAAAAAATATTAATATCAGGACATTTTATTTACAATTGATTTTGGGTTATGCATGCGCGCAAAGGCTTCAAAGCGTCGTACAGCTGGCAATTGCTATCCTCGTCGAACTAGTGATGTTACGCGCTAGCTCTCTTTCACTCTACCTTTAATATTTACAATCTTTAACAGCCAGCAACCCTTATTTGCGGCCAGATTTAATAAAGCAACCGTATATCATAATGAACAGAAAAAAATAGCTTTAATTAAGTATATAACTGAGAAATATACATGATGAATGTATAAATGTATCAATATCATACCTGTTTACACCTGGCTGCAAAGAGGTGCGGTCACGTGCGCAACGGCAACCGTGATTTTTCAGTCTCTACATAATATATATTGCCGTGAAGTGGACGATATTTTATTAGAAAAACAAATGAATGAAAATTTTTCCGAAAAATCAATTAACAATAATTTAATTAATAATACTAGCGGCCACATTTTGATAGGCAACCTGGTAGATATATATTCTCCTAATTAAAAATATGCATAAATATTTTGTTTTTAGCAAACACTCGATGAGTGCACTGATTCTGCAGCCGGATCTCGTACTATTAGTGTACATTAACACTTGACGCGTGTTAACAAAATTTATGTCTGGCTGTCATGGATATTATCTATTTATTAGCCTTTTATATATCGCCATAGATTGAGAGTTGCTAATTCTCTCGGCAAATTATTTTATGGTTTAGCGCCTGCATAAGTGTTTTTTTATTTCATAATTTGCCTTTGGCGTTCGTTATAAATCTACTCGCTTTACGCGCGTAGTAAATTAATTTGGACATTGTATTTTTAAGCGAACGTATGTTAGTTATCGGTTTATAGTAAAAGTTAGTATTTTACGTATTAATGTACAATGCAAATTTTGAATATTCGTTATTTTGACATCATTATTGTAGGGTTTTGTATATCATGTCGTAAACGCTAATAACTGAAAACAAAATAATACCAAAACAGTTTTTTTTAATAGTTTGTATTACACGTTAACACTAAGCATACCATAACCGGATCAAATGACCCATTTTGAACTTTGCTTTGAAAATGCATGTATTATCTTATTTCTTTTGCACATTTGACTTCATGATTTTTTCTTACTAATTAATATACAGTTATACTATTTATTTCCCATCCTAACAACCTTGTTTCAAACATTCAAGCAGGAAACATAAAGTCACATTTGACCCGCTATGGTAGATAAAGGTACCTAGTAAGTGTTGGTATGATTAGTGTTAAGGACCCGAGCCCTAAACCATTATATTGTGTGGTAAGTAATTAATAATGGATTGTACACTTGACGAGTAAAAAGCCTCTTAAAATAGCTACCTGTGTCTGACATTAGTCTTGGCTTCAGATCTGTTGACTTACAAAATAAAACCAAGATATTTAAATTAAGGTACTTTGTACAGAATCAGATTTTTTTGGTTTTGCTTTAAACAAAATTAAATTTAGTTTTGTTAGTCGTATAGGGATTACATTGAAACCGTTATTTAATTCAAACAATCATAAGTTCCTTTGTTCGGTCGCTCAATTGACACTATTATGACAGATTAAGAGTGAAAGGGGAGGAAACATCAACTGATCCACTGATTGGTTACATTATGTGAATCAGGGAACCAAAATAAAAAAGAGAGAAGTGTCATCGTGATACCATATGATAATAAGTACCCGCTTAAGGCCAATTTCATTGAAACAAACCAAGTCTTAAAAAGGGAAAGCGAATCTAACTTGACCGAAATATATTAAACGTCACATGCCTACGTAGTACTCAAGTACTTTATAAGCCACTGTTTAAAAATATAAAATAAAGCTCATTTACGTAAAGCTTATTCTGCTGCCCAAGTTCTATTGATATTGACAGGGCGGGGTCATAACTTCTTACCAATAATATAATTTAAGAGAGAGAATCAACAATCCCCTTAGCAGACAGGCTTTATTTATACTTTAAGTAGGTGCGCCAAGAGTCGATTACGAAAGGCGTTCGATTTTATTTACTTAGTAGCTATCCCCCGTGGTTTCACTTGCGTTCATGAGGATCTTACGTTAAATCGGGATAAAAGAACCTTTATTTTATTATAGAGCATACTCTATGTATGTGCCACGTTTCATGAGAGAGTAACTAACATCCATTCATTTAACTTTTACATTTATTATTAGTATTTCGTTATAGTATAATCGCTACCTACTCTTGTTTATTACAGACATATCACTAACTGATGTATGGGCTGACATGAACCATCGTGATCAATGCAGTCGTCTACTTGTCTCGTGATATTGTTACTACACATAACGATGGGGCATCGATTGATGTACAATCCACATATCGAATGTATGTACTCTGTATCGTCATAAAAGAATAAGCTATAAACGTCAACTTGCAAGTGTATGAAAGGTATATACGTGTACCATGTTCTCAACAAGAATAATAACAATAAAAAAATTGAGAATCCAGACCACTTATAGCCCACTCTATGTGCGATTGAGCTCATTACTAAATTGTTTTGAGAAGAGAATTAATGAATTAAAAAAAATATGGAATTAAGACAAATCGCATTCAGAGGCGTGGTGGGCGTACAACAAGATATTATTTTTTTCTGTAAAAGTTAATCCTACGTAATTTTTATTGTTATATTATATTATTAAATATGATTGAAGTTTGTTTGTGATACACGATTCGCATTCGATCAGTGATCGAAGGTTACAGAAATACGATAGGAAAAGGGAAACGATACTATGCCTGGAAACCGAGGGTTTTATAATAAAAATATTTGGTATACTTCTTTCCGTACTCTATATTAAATTTTTAAGTACATGGTAAGTCTTCCTTAGGAGTTGATTTTTAATTTGTTATTCATATGCGACTAGTTAGTTATTTCTAACAAACATATTGTTGCTCAAAATGCCTCTATTATTTGCACCCGGCTGACTAAAAAAACGTTTTAACAGCAAAACCATTTCGAACATAACTACTTTTTAATGGTAGTTTGATTTAGCACAGCATTTGTAGTCCGATTTTGTTTTTATTTTTATTTCAATTTATTTGTTTTTGCAAAGGGACAGTAGTAACAAACTAATATTGAATGCAACAAATTATAATAATATCAAATACTTATTCACGAGCTCTTTTAGAACCATTAATACTCGAACCTCGATATGGGTGAATTATTTTCCTGTTTTTTATAGTTACCTATATAGCTTATCTAAAATCGTACCAAACTAACACCTAAGCTACTCATTAACATTTATTTAGCTCTATGTAAAAAAAAACGACAAAATGGTGTACTTTTTTATGTCCACATAAAGCCACATGACCCGGGTTTGTGCGGTAGTTGCCTTAGTAGGCATTTCAGGTATCGTTTTATCCATATCCATCTATTAAAAACAAACTAAATATGATTTTTATTTAAATGATTCGCGCAGCATTTTCTACAACTGTGCCAAACTTTCAAATTCATATCGTAATTTCGATTAGGCGTTTGCCGAAAAATGCAGCGGTGACAAACAGACCAATGAAGTCGTAAATTCAAATAGGGAACCTATTTTTTACTATTCTAGTACGAAACTTGAAAAAGAAAAAAACGTTAAATAACTTCCAACCGCGATGAGGACTTCTTACAGGACATGGGCTCATCTCATGTGAAATGTAACGTTTTGTAAAACTAAAAGCAGAACCCTCTCAAAGGAAGGTTCCGACGATCGTCTGTCTATAAACATAGTATACCTATAGTTACCAATCCGAAGATGGATAACGATTATTGGAAAAGATGTGAAACACAGATGGCTGGCTTACAAACTTTTTTAAATTTATACCTCTCCACCGCGCACGGAGAGCTCGTTAGTGTAAAATTTGATAAAATTATATATCAGAATCATAAAACTTAAGTCTAGATCATTTTTTAAAACTTCATGTCATTTTTTTAAACTAATCTTAGCAAATTCACGGCTGCGAATGTTTTTTAATATCTGGAAGAAGTTTATAAATTAAAGATTGTAACCTCTTTGAAGCTACGTTTATCAAGATTCAGTGACGATGACGGGAAAACCTCCATCATTCGATTGACCGCCGATCGGATAAGCACACGGTGGTGAGTCTATAAGATAAATAAAAGCTAGCTATGTATATTATAGTAGCTTTTATGCTCTGTCTCTTTTGCTAACTTCGCAATTACGTGAAAGGTCTGGTCGTCACAGATGAAGTTTGCATTAGCTGAATAAGAGAGCTGGTTGTGACCAATATCAGAAAGAGGGAGAAAGCTACATTGAACAGAGTGTGGCAGATTAAGACTGATTTGTCGCGACACGCATCTAACACATGGTCTATTTCACGTCAATGCCTGTTTCATTAGAGATATATTAAGTTTATTATAATATAAGCTCGACTAAATGGTTCAAAGTTATATATATGCGTACAATAGTAAATTTTTAGATATGATTGGATATATAAAATGGAACATACAACTAGAAAACTTCACTGGAAATCGTGAGTACTTACGTAACCCACTCAATTCTACTCGCCATAAAAGATTGCCACTAACCTGAATGGATGGTCTGTTGGGTGAGACATCAAATGTATGTACTTGTGTCACCTAGTTTAGAAACTAACAATTGTAAAGGTAACTTCACCTTCGATACGGAATTATTTCTTAGGTCACCCGTATCCTAGAGAACATAGCAAACATTGTGGGCACCACACAAACGATACTGCTAATCTTAGGTATCTATTATATTCGTTGGTGACCAATCCTTTAAACCGGTTATTAAAATTTTACTCACGTCATGATCAGAATGTTTATGCATATTAATTCGCACGCAGTAGATAATAGAATTCAGTGTTGAATGAAGATTTACACACGTTGACACAGTTCTGAATAAAATTCACTATAAAATCTACTATTAAAATTTAACACTAATCATACCAACACTTACTACGTACCAATTTCTGCCATAGCGGGTCAATGGGACTTTATATTTCCTGCTTGTATGTATGAAACATGGTTGTTAGGAAGGGAAATAAATAGTATAACTGTATATTAATTAGTAAGAAAAAGTCATGAAGTCAAATGTGCAAAAGCAATGAGATGATACGTTCATTTTCATTGCAAAGTTCAAAATGGGTCATTTGACCCGGTTATGGTATGTTTAGTGTTAAAGAGTAGATAAACAGGAATATTGCATTTTTGCCTTCCGAGGTCCTAAACTGAATCAATGGTTTTCAAGTTAGTTGTTACCTATATATGTTTTTTTTTCAAAGATAATGAAGACAATTTTTGCTAATTACTTAGGTAATTAATTTGCTTCAAATTAAATTAGCTATCCCTGCGGTACCCGTGATCACTAGGGATGTTAAATCTGGGATAAAAGATTCATAAATCCCATGGATCGAATTTTGTTCACAATTTTAATGGAATTTAATGAAAAAGCTTAATCATCAGCTATCTGCCAGTGAAAGTCCCCTGAAAATTGGACCAGTCGTTTAAGAAATTTGCTGGACAAAGAGCCAGACAATATTTTCAAACTTGTTTTTTAAACATTTAGTAAAAAGTTGATATTTCAAACACATATATATTCTAATAATAATTCCCCATTTCCCCGTATCAAAATTAAAACGACCCTCATAACGATGTCAAAATCATATCCAGTAAAACCAGCCGGTCGAAAATGTTTATTTGCAAGCATTTACCTTCATCGAACGAGTTCTAACTGCCTGAATCAAGTTATCTGTATCTTTTAATTTGATTACAGGTACAAAGTGCGACCGGCCGCCCCGTGGCCCTTGCCATGTACAGCCTTTGTCCTGAGACGGGCTCTCGGCGCGAATTCTATTTGATTTAAACTGTGCGTTTGAAATGTAACGAAAATGTTCCTATTTTTTTCTGCATCCGCTTTTGACGTTAGCCTTCGCGTAGGCACCATGTATTTTGTCAATCAGCGTACTACACTGCGCTATTAGCAAATTGTAAGTCTACTAAACATTTACTAGAGGCTCGGCGAACATGTAGTTTATACGATGTCCAGGGGCGTTCAGACCATTTTTACCGCAATAATATTGTGGACAATGTTAGAGTAAGGTTCAACGTTCGTGATTTATGAGTTTGTGGTCTAGTCTTTGCTATCCGGAGCTGTTTCATTCTCTCTACAATTTTAGTTTGTAAAAAAATAAGGTTTAAACTTGTATACTGTACCGAAAAATAAAAAACATAAGTAAAAAAAAGTAAATAAACATTTTGTATTGTATTGTATAAGATCTAAACATGTGATGACAAAGGTGCGCGTTCAATAAAGCAACTTCAGAAAGATCCTACCTATTTATCACTCGTCGAAATCTAAACAAGACTTCTACGAGGAAACGATTTTACGCTATGCAGTATTTTAGGGGTGGCTTCTTGTCATACTTGCCAAATGATAACCAAGGTGAAAGAAAAACATAGTAGGGATTAATAACCGTGTCAGTAAAATGATAAATGAAAACGGTACCGGCTCGGAACCGATTCCATCTAGTAATGCTAAAGGTTAATGGAAAAGTACACAATGCGTGTAGCCTCGCACCATCTTCTAACCCTTCACTAGAGCTCCAAGTCCAATAGTGACAAATTGTGCGACCTAGATGTTCAAGGATAAGATATTTGGATTACTGAGGTATATTTTCATAAATTTAGTATGTCAAGGTCAGTTAAAGTTAAATAAATTTTTGAACTATTTAGAATAGCAGAATTCAGAATGTTCACAAGGGCTGAGAAAAACGTTTTTTTTTACTTTTACGTCCGATCTATGTACATTTTAAAAATAATGTAAAATTTTGAGTAAATCGGTTTATAATCGGTAATTTTTTTTCTGACGACAGATCTCCGGAATTAGTTATTTTCTATATCGGCGCTTACGTTCGTTTAGCACGCAAAGAATATCAAAAGAAAACTTCTTTACCAAAACAAATATAGCTTAAAAATATTCGGAAATCTTTTCTTGTTTCATATTAAATTATAATAAATTGATGGAAGACGATTTAATGTTGCCAATTACAGAGTACCTCTAGCCATAAATTTAATTTAAAAGTAAGGTCGAAACATAGGAAATAGTGGAAGTCTTACAACCAGACGATGTGCTCACCCCCCACAAGGCGGTGGTGGGCACAGAATCGACCGAGCCTATTGGCATAGCGCCAGGACCCGAGTTAAGGCCCTGTTACACCGGCATTTTGAATTCGTGACTACCTTAGACTACACTAGCGTTATTTTTCCGCTTTCACACTAATTGCTATTCGCTATTCACATTGTTTGTCTTGCTAGCTGCACCGCGTTGTAGAAGAGGCATTTGGTAGGATTACCATCCTTCTGCATTTGTAAGGTCTTATCCAATCTTTCGGACTTGTTCTTTTTAGGGTACCCTAGCCAAAGGGTGCCAACAGGCCCCTATTAATAAGGCTCATTGTCCGTCCGTCTGTCACCGGTCTTTATCTCATGAACCGTTATAGGTAGACTTGAATACTTATCTTGAATAGAGTGTGTACTTCGGGCCGCGATACAAGAAATTTTATAAATTAAAATAAGTTAACGTTAAAAGGAGTCATACAAAAACCGTGTTTTTCGGCGTTTTGTTTAATATTGTACGTTGGTCCGGACTCTTCCGACTGTCCGACTCGCCCTTGGCAGCTTTTTAATGTTTTATTTTTTGCATTTACCGGCCCCTGCGAAACGTGTGGTTCGCGTGGAAATAATTTTGTGACGGTTTGACCGGATTTTTTCAACTCCAAATGGTCACCCTAGATATTGGTATTAACCATGGACTGTTTATTTTTCCACATTCAAAATTGATGAACAGTTATTAATGATGTGACAAATAAAGATTAAGAGTAGGAATAGGAAATCATGTTTGCACATTTCGAAATGGATGCAATGTACTCGTATATTCGAAACGAGTCATAAAAATGATTGATAGTACTTAAACACGTATTTTATTCCAGAAAATGTAATCGCTACAAAAGGTCTGTTGACATAACGAGCGCCCTCATCAATCAAATCATTTCATCAATTGCAGTGGAACTGTAAAAAAAACTCAAAAAGATTCGCTGCGAAATAAATGAAACCACTAACGTAACGTTTTTATGTTTCGCGACATATGACAAAGGAATGAAGCATAAAATTGGCTGGAAGAATTATACCATTTCAGGTAAAGAAGCCAAACAAGGAACCTTTATACTTTCATCAATTTTGCTCGTGCAACTTCTATTGAATAATCTACTGCGGCGAACAATAAAAATGAAATAACAAGAAGACCTACAGTTAACAAGCCTTTAAGTTTTCCAACTTATAGTCGACCAACAAGCTAACAAACTCCATTCTCAAAGCAAAGTGTTCGGAATAATCGATAATAAAATTAATATAATAACAACGGAGCGCTCTTTGAGCTATGTCAAGATACAAAACTAATTTTGAGCATAATATTAAATACCATATTATGCAAGATACTACATGCTCTTTGAACGGTTTTTTAATGTAATGTACTCGGAAATCATATTATACGTTACCTAGGTATAATCAAGAAGGGGATAAAATATGAGTTGGCATCTCGGAAAACTTATTAGAGATTCCACACAGCATCACCTAGTTACAGGTGACACCCGAAGACGTGTCACGTACTTGCCCGAGTTCCTGACCCACTATAAGACGGAGCTGAGTCGACTTTGGCGGGAGGCGTTCATCAGCATAGAATATAAAGATATTTTAACACTTACAGACATATATGAGAACCGTAGAGGATCCATAATTATTGTGGGTAATTATATATATCGAAGTGAACAGTTTACGACTCTAGTTGTTTTTTGAACTACAACTAAGAATGTGTCATGTCAATGTCATTAATAAATGAATAACCTAAGGTATTTCATTTAGAAACCCTTATCGATTTTCAGTAAAGGGAATAGACCGGATTTCTACTCGAAAAAAATTACAGTTCGGTTACATTAAATAAAAATATTATATTCCAACCTGGATTTTCATGGCTAAAGCATATGGTTGCTCTCTTTGATCGCTCGATAGTTAAATAAAATCTAAGTGAAAACAACAATTTGACCTTCAATCGTAAAAGAAAACTGTTTGTCAAAACTCGCTTAATTCTATCTGAGTTTCTGCTCGAGAATTCTCAAGAAGTAGTTAGTCGCGACGGGAAAACAAAATTCAACGCCTCGAGTAGTCGAGAAATCAATTCAGTAAAAAAACTAAAATAGTATTATTGAAAGATAATTATGATTTGCTTAATCGACATACTGTGGTATTATTATTTGGTTATAAATATAAAAAGCATTTTAAGCTTAAGTTGATAGCAAAATGTTTGTTTTGTTAAGAAAGTTTTAAAAGTTGGGGGAGGGGGCATCCATTAATTGCGTGAGGTGATTTTGGCGATTTTTCGACCCCCTCTCCCCCGTTGGTGAGATGTCGTGAGATTTTACGCGATAACTAAACACGTGAGATTTAAAAATATTACGCGACATTTGTCGAGACCTTTTCGAAATTTATCGATTTACTCGGGAGATCCCGGGGACAAATCCCGCGTCTCGAGAAATAAAAAACCGTCGTGAAACCTGTAACCCTAATCGCTATACATCAATGACGTTTCTGTATATCGCTTTAATAATATAAAAATTGAAGTCCCTGACTTCTGAGCTAAGTACCTGTGTTTCAGAAGCCATTGCTCTCTCCTATTAATAGAATCTACGTAATTTACATGTGACACTTAAATGTATGTGTGTGTGTGTGTGTGTGTGTGTGTGTGTGTGTGTGTGTGTGTGTATGTTTGTGTGTCTGTGTTTGTGACCACAATGTTGTTCATCCTAGGGAGGGCAGTTAGTCCGCCACCGCAAGTGTGCCTGGAAAATCCCGAGTTTATCAGCATTGTATGACCTATACTAGTGAATTTTAATGTTTGAGTGTAAAATACTGAAAAATGTACCATTACGACCATACGATTATTTCTCGTGAATATACATATTTCATGAAAAGGGTTAATCCATTGTTTAATTATAGGGTGATTCAGACGAACTTTACCTTATTATAAACAAGTTAGGTTCTTTTTATACTACATTTTATAAACGACTTATAAGAAACTTCTTATTATAACGGACTATAAGAACGATTATCAACGTATTATTTTTATAAACATTTCTCGTCAGGCCGACGCCCTACACCAACGCCTTAAGCTGAAATCCGAGCCCCACGGGGTGCACCCTCAGCGTAGTTGCTTAACTTACGGTTGAGAGCCCTCAACGCTCACCGAATTATCCGCGTAAAGGTGTAAGCCAGGTGCGGCTAACACCTTGAAGTCATTAAAAATATACATATATTTATTTCATCAGACTATTCAAATACTGGACTTTATATATGAAACATCACTTAGTGGTTTATCGATAATATTCTTCACATCGTCCAAAACTTTGTCATTTACGTGACCATTATTTTAGATAAATTGCCTTTTATGGGCGAGGCAGGTATGGGCTTTTATTAAGTATTAAGTTGTAGAATATCAGGGGTTAAACAGTAAGTACCCGATAAAAGAAAGACTTTTACGTTGGAACCTATAGAAATCTGATCTTCTATTTGTTCTAGTCGAGTGGTTCATGTAGCTTTGTACCTATTTATTATATAGTCAAGTTCAAGAACTACCAGGAAAAATAATCGATAAAGTGCGTGTCACCAAGCAATGTGTATATACGGTTCCGAACATCAAGTATAGAGTTTATAGTTAAAAAATTACAAACATATGTTTAGTAGTTCGTAGACTACAAACAATTAGTTTGTACAATTACATAACTTTTTACAACGTACTATGTGTAATCTATGGAAACAACATTATAATTGGCGATCATTGAAGTCGAAATGAAAATTGCAAACATATTAATAATATTTTTATCTCTATAATACCTATTTTCGAAAAACACTGTTTTATTTATTGCTACTTCCTTGATTTTTATCAGTATTAAAGCGTAGTAGAAGTTTGTGGGGGACGCATTATTTACGAAGCGCATAAAAGGTTGAATCAAAAAGTGATAGCGAAACCACTGGCTTATTTTTGAGATTAGGTAAGGTGTTATGATACCCCACATGCTTATGCGTACTGGGTTTAATTGATCATGCTTCAGTTTGGATTGCAAGTCATTGTTATTTTTTTCATTATTTGGTTACTTCTTTGTATATCCTACTAATATTATAAAAGCGAAAGTTTGTATGTATGGATGTTTGTTCGTCTTTCACGCAAAAAGGAGCAACGGATTTGGATGAAACTTGGCATATAGATAAAGCATATATTGGAATAATATATAGGCTACTTTTTATCCTGGGAAAATGTTACATCCTTCGGGAACGCGGGTGAAACCGCGGGGGACAGCTAGTAATTTATAATAATAGTCTCTAAAAAAAAGGCTGAATTATACAGACTCACCAACGAAACGAAATAATAGTGGTTCTGTTTTTTGCCAACTGGCTACGGCACCCAAATAACTTGCAGCGAGACATTTGACAGTAATGCAGCTAAGTATTCTGCAACAAGGCTCTCAACAAAGTTTGTAAATGTCGACCATGTCCACAATAACGTAATAAATGGTTAATTTATTTTGCAAATTGTGTATTAAATGAGAGATTTGGTTGTGAATACCCATAAATTTCAAAGCAAATTAACATTTTATTTTCTTACGTAACCGATTTGAACAAAAAGTTTTTATATCAGTAATTCTAGTAAAACCTTTGGGGATACCTTGGTAATTTAAAACAGCGCGCAGTCCGTGATCGAATACGAGTTTCAAAAGAATTGAATTAAAAAAATAAATAAACGTGTCGACTTGAGAAACTCCTCCTTTACTCCACGGAAAAATACCTACCAAGTATGCAACTAACCTGATAGCTCAATAATGAAACTGAAATTTACCTTTACATGTTGACAGTTTCATAAACCCGTTCGCTTGCAAGTAACGTGATATCATAGGGAGTTTGCAGGATATAAGCTATAATTTAATTAGCGGCTTATTGTTAACAGCCTGCCAGGTTGAAGCGTTCATTAGTGATACATATTGTATGACGTTCTCCGTACCGTTGTACCTCACAGTTAGTTGGGTTAACCAGACGAGATATAAAGTAAAATGTAATAGAGAGGGCACTTTAAATATTCCAAAAGGTTTTTGAATACTCGAACATTGGATAAAAAAAATAAGTAGATCATTCATACTACTCTTTTCCAATCGGTTGGAACAACTTTCTTGTTTGAATTTTTTTATAAACTCTGTGGTAGCCGTAGTATTTTTTACCGAAGTCAACCTAGCGATCGACTGTTTCCTACCTAATGCAAATTTGAAATTACAAAACACATAACATCCAAGCAGCTCTAAGAACTCTCAGTCGGAACCTATTATCTGTTAAATATACTCTCTGAGAGACAAAATACAACTCAAACTACTAAAAATTAGGAAACATGAAATTTAGAACACTTTTCTTGGAAGATACAGAGGTTCGGTCTAAATAAAACAAATACCTGCCAGGATAATTTATTATTCAATCACGTCTCATTGCTACTTAAGACTAACTTTAATATCTATGGTCTATACCTAAACTGTATTTACAATAATCATCGAAAGTGGGATCCGGCAATATTTTTTACATACAAACAATAACGAGAGAGCTGCATTTTGGAAAAGCCTTTTATTTTCGGAACAATATTTACACACACGTTTCGTAATCCAATTACTTTTCATAATGGCTTCATGCAAACTGGGGAACTACAGTTTGCCTCTCCCCCTTTTAATGCTAATTTCTGATAAGCCTTTATCGTATCGAACCCCTGCACATTAACAAGAAGCTGCCTTCCAAATGTCATGTTGCTATTGGTTATGCCAGTGCATTATCAAATCATACAAATCAGTGCAAGTGGAAAAAATTGTCCTAACTTTATTTTGTTTTCTGTTTCTTAAATGAGTGGGATAGATATGTAAGTATATATATTACTTGCAAACAAAGTTATGATTAAGATGAAACAAACATGCTGGTATTACAAAGGTTTTAATTAACAAAAGACCCATTTGATTTTTTTATAGCTGCTTTTCGAAAATTTGCTACTTTACTTTTTTTTGTATTTTTAAAAGTGTTGAATATTAGAAATGTTTTTTGTACTAGTCCTGTAATTATGGATAATTTTTTCAATTAATAATAATAATAATATTTTAATTAAAGCAAAACAATCAATTTTGTGTCTTTACTCATTGCTATATTATATGTTGTGTGCTGCTTACCCCAAAAGAGCAGTCTCTTCAGCAATCATAGCGGGCATTTTTTCAGTTCTCTTGTGTACTCCAAGTGAATCCCGTCTGAAATAGTGCAGTGATGGTAGCTTACTCAATGTGGGCCATGAGTGGTACTATTACTAAAGATGAAGTATATTTTATGGTAGACTATCATTTTACTTTAAATAAAGTTCAAACAATGTGGAAAATCAAGTAGAATACAATATTTCCAAAAGTTTTATTGATAAGTTTCATCTTCTGTAAAGCTATGAAAAAACTATAAATAGTCTGCCAGAAAAAATCTCTACCATATCACAAAAGAATATTAAAAGTGAGACATATTCTCTTAGTGATGAAAAGTGAAAATTAATGATTTAGTTCTGTAGTTCAGTCTAGGATTTCAAAATTACAACTAGGTTTATTAATATGTACCTATAAAATGTTAGTTATACAGAAAAGGAAAATTAAAAGGCAACCAAGCTTTTACATGCAAACATTACTCACTCGGTTAACACTTCAGTCATATCAGAAATACTTTGACTAAACAATGGTTCTAATCTCCTCTTAGCAACCCCTCCCAACTGAAGTATTTTGTTGAAATTTTTCTTGGGTGTTGCTAAGGCAGTTGTCTTCCGGTAAACATCATTCAGGGAAGAGTAAGAATCCCCTTTCAGTAAGCTTCGCGACATGCTCACTTACACCAACAAAAAAAAAACCTACACAAACAAAAAATAAAAAGACATGCACAAAATTAAACATGCAAAATGAAAACCTTTGTCTGTAGATACTTAAATTGTCAAATTTAAGTAAAAATTATCATTGTATTATTTTTGGTTCAGACTTTTCCAACTTAATTTAAAAGTTTTATTTTTGCCAGAAACCAAACTAGTTGCATAGCGGAAGCTGATTAGTGAGTAGAGTAAGTTTAAAAATCTAAATGGATTGCTTACCTTAATTCTTAAAGCACTGGTTCTTGCTAGGTTTTACTGAAGTTATCGTAGGCCGCGATACTCAACTTCAAAGAATCCCGCTGACTCGATTAGACGTAAAGTACCGATCGCGCGGAGTGTCTTCAACTAAGTAAACCAGAGGGCTGTCTAGCTGGGCTGGAGCCTTCGTGTTTGAACAGAGCTATAGTACGTACGTCGCTCACTTCGCACCGCACTGAAAACGCATGCGTATCTATTACGTCAATTATTTAATATGCGGCCCGGGAACTTTCAATCAGCTTGAAAGCATCTCTTTCAAATATGTTCCGTGAAAATATCAACAGCCATGGCAAAATATATTTTCGTGATTATTTTAATGACAGTAAAGTTTAAACCTTTTTTCATTATCCTTGATATTAATTTAGGTAAATAAGAATACAAAACATACCCGAATTTGTGGAAACACTACAAATTATACCACAAATTCAATATAAATAAAATACAATATTGAACCAAGCGCCAACCTCCATAAGTATAAGTGTTACCTTGTTTATTCTACATTATAGACAATAAACAATATATCAATCAACAAACAAATAAGAGATCGATTAGTATTTAAATCGATTCTTTGGAAACAAAAATATCGAGTTGTCAATGGATAAAGTGCTCAATTGGTTCAGTGGATCGTTTTCAATGCCCCAAGATCGGACCGATTCATATTGAATTTGGAACGGATCAATTAAATCCATCTGTCGGCTGTTATCGCATTCATCTGTCTTTATAAGAATAAATATTAAAAATAAAAGCCAACCGGATAAAATCAGGCTGTGAATATTATATTAAAATAACGCTCTATTTAATTTATCGATCAAATGTATTATTTCGTTTTTAGATTTTATTTGGAATTCTTTAAATATGAGTAAAATTGGTTGAAAGCAGGGTTGAAATTCATTAATATCAACCTTACGTTCCAGCTAGTATTCGATCAAAATATGTGAAGAATCAATTAAAATATTTTTATTCGTTCCCAATGTTCATTGTAGTAATGACAAAATATGAATTATTAACGGTTATTCTATATTGGTAAGATATTCTCAGTTCGCTTATCTATATTCAATTATTTTTATCGAAAATGGCCAAATTCGATCTTTACTTTGGCAACTCTGACATTTAAGAGTGTGCCAACCTGACGCTGATCAATCGGTCTGTTTAACGACATTTTATTTTATGAAATGCTTAAAAGTATAGATTTCCAAATATTTGAATTACTTTTAAACACTGTTACGAAACGTAACTACAATTTCTAAAAACAAAACACAATATTTTAATATAGTATCACGGTTATAATAATGCTAACGCAATCCGACAACTCCGTAGTAGAGTAACAGTCATTTATTTCACCTCGAGCTTACGCCCGCCACCTATTAGTGACACCCATAACAAGGGAAATGATTCATGATGTTTTCAAAATAAATTAACAGATGGCGCCAAAATATTTCAAGCAGACCACGCGATCCAAACTAGATGGCGCGGCACTTAATAGGAGTTGTAAGTAAAGTTATGAAACTAATTCCAAAGATGGCACAGGGGATTTCATTTCTAGTTGTACATGATTCCTTGGGTAGGTTAGCTTAGAGTGAATATTATTCCACAGGAATATTGTGAATCTTTAATACTATCATTAGGTAATTAGTCGGTAGTACCTATATTATACTTTACAATTTTAACCAAAGAAATCGCAGTTTTATATATATATTTTTTAAATTTGCGATCTTCGTCATTGTGTTCAGTTCTTCACAGTACACATTCGCAGTCATTCTAGAACTGGTAAGAAGCTATAATCAATCACAACGGGACTAATCTACATCAACGCAGTCAAAACAGTGACTATCATTTCTTCAGCCTTTAGTTTAAGTTTAAGGCATTGCCTAGGCACTGAACCAGGGTCCAGCCAACAGGATGAGAGCTTACTATTGTCGGAAAGAATCCATTATTTCATAACGTAGGCCGATTGACAATGCATTGACATTTACACATACACACTGACAGAAGCTGCATATAAAGACTGGCTATCCCGACAGACTTTATCCTGTAAAATTTGGTCCATACAAAGAAGCACTTTAATTTCATTCCCTATATTAAAAATGTCCGGGCAACTTTTCCAATTTTTCTTTTCGTAAGAACTAGACTAGATATGCTATTAATAGTGATTTTGCCGAATACCGAAGAATATGTCCACCATCGCCCGGTAGTGTATGCAGGCTTTTTTCAAATGCGGTTATAGTTTATGAAAGAAAGAGCAATCTCTTGCTATAAAAAAAATATTTATCACAACTTCTGATAAATTTTAAGCATGAATATAAAGTTTTTTTTTGTAAAACATGTTGTTAATACATTTTTGAGTAATATGTGTGCCTTGATTTCATGATATGTGATATTCGATCGATTAGTTTGCAATATTCGGCTGAATTCTGAATACATTTTTCGATTAAGGGATCCAATAACCAAACATTAAGCTTTAAAGTAGGTAGTAATTTTTGTTAGTCAGTGTTTTTTTTTTTTTTTTTTTTTTTTGAATGGACGAAGGTGTTAGCCTCAGATGGCTCTGACACCCTTACGCGGACAATATCGGTGAGCGCTTAGGGCTCTCAACCGAATGTTAGTCAGTGCCTTTACCATGAGTTTTTAACGTACGTACTCGCTAGCGACGCCGTAAAACATTTCTATGGCAACTGTGTACAGCGCCACTAGCGGTCACCTAAAATCGGTAGTATGAGTCGATCGGGTTCGATGGTCGTTTACTCGCCAGTGACTAAAGTAAGTTTCGATAGCAACTCATGGTAGAGGTACAGGTCCTCCTCCAATCGCCCTCTATGTGGAGAAATTTACGATAATATAATAAATAATGAATAATAACAAAGCAAAAAAGCGAATTATCACAGTAGGCTTCACAAGTTATTGAGTAGGTAGCTATTAGCTAGTCAGCCAACTCATAACATCCGGCCCGGATGAGCCGGGAGGGTGAGTGTTATCTAAATCTAAGTATATACTTATATATTATTTCTCGGAATTAGATCGTTATTAGCGACATTGTCGTCATAGTTTCATATATCGATTGTCGCCATTCTCGCCTACTTGAAAGATTCAGCAGTTATAACCGCGAAATACTCTAAACTTTTCCACTACTGACCTATCTTCTGCACTGATATAACAATGTCGTATTTCCTATATGTATGTGCTACTAGTGCATACAATTTTACAGTACGCGGAGAAAAGGAGAGAAAATTAAAGCCAACATACGGGATAGCTGGTGTTAAAAAGAGATGCATACAGTTCTAGTTACTAGTTATTTCATGCTTCATGTTTATTGGCCAGCGCGAGTGAAGTTCAAATAGATTATTAGAGGAATGTAGGGAAAAATAGACATAAAAACTTTGAGTTTTGGATTTTTTTTAAATTCGGGTTACATAATTATATAATTCTATCGTCATAGTTTTTTTTGGGTTTACGGTTTTTTATAAATTAAGTTAACACCGGCTCTTGTCAAAGTTGTATAAACTTGCCCTAGATTGTGAGTCCTATGCGCTCGCCAAATTATCCACATAAAACCCATCAGTGGGTATAACCTTCAAATCAATTTAAATTAAAACGGATAAGCGCATGTTGGGCCACGTGCAGTGTAGGGTTCCCTGGTTGCATTGCACCAATAATAATTACCAAGTCATAATGTGCCCTGTTTAAACTAATTGGCTGAGCGGCATACTACGAAACCTGCACTGTGGGGGGCCCAACGCAAAACTTCCAAAACAAGCCTAAACCATATTCATATCCACAAGCGATTTTAAAAATATTACTATATCTTATATCTAGTACCAATTTGGGTGTTGTAAATCGGTGTTCTACTAGTTTAGTAGAGTTCCAGAGCTGACAGAACTGGAACCGGATTTCCAAAATTCATAACCACTTCATAACCTATTTTCCCGCTAGAAAAGCTCGCTTAGTGACACAAACTTTGAGGGCCTTCTTCCTCAAAAATTAAGATTTTTTTTTGAATTCGCATAGGAAATATACAAATATTTTTATGATCTCGATAGTTGATTTTATTTCTAGCCGTCCCCCGCGGTTTCACCCTCATTCCCGGAATAAAAAGTAGCCTCTCCATAGCATAGGCTTTGTGGGTAAAATTTTAGCAAGATCACTACAGCCGTGAAAGCGTAAAAAAAAGAAACAAACAATATTTCGTTTTTTAATCTTAGTTAGGATAAGGATTAGGATTAATAGGTATTCAATAACAAAATAGGACTAAACATGTCTCCAGTTTATTGCTCCTTCGGGCATGCATATAGGAATGTTTCTTAAATGCTGAGCTAAATGTAAATATTTCAGTGTTTAAATAGTATATAATAGTAATAATAATATACACACGGCCATCCTGGGGGCAATTCCACTAACATATTAACCGAACCATTACCATATCACAACCAAACGTCAAATTTAACGTTTAATCGTATTGTACTAAACACACCAACGATCGAACTGCGGTTGTGTTTCGGTAATGGTTCACATTCGTTCGAAAGATTACGTCAAAATGTATGTTTGTTTCGGTTGTAGTGCGTAGGAAAACCATATTTATGGAATGTTAAACTTCAATTTGACATTAATCGTAACCATACCATTGCCGAACCAAACGTGCTACTCGAACGTTGCATTTAGTGGAATTGGGCGCCAGGTCCCAAACTAAGCAGAGATTTATATGGATATTTACGCCCCTTAATATATGTACTCGTATATATGTATTCTTTACGTAATTAAATCATGCAATGTTTGCTATAATATGTGACCTACCGTAAACACTCGCTGGTCTCATAATGAAATTACCAAGTTTAATTGGATAATTTCAAGACGTAGCCTCTATCCAACGGAATGTTTACTCAAACCCGCTGTTCAATCGTCTAGGTATTGGAAGAGATGGAGTTCAAGCTATCATGAATTTTAAGATTCTGATAGAATTTATTTAATTTCGATGGGATAGTTTCCATTGGATATCCTGCAATTTATTGTGCATCACGTCACACTTAAAAGTGACCCTACTTCTACTTATATTATTTTGGTATATGACCAAGCATTTGCCTTCGATTATACGAAAACTATTTCCAAAGATTGGAGGTAATGAGTTCGCATAATGATTTCCAGTGGTCGTAAAAATATAATTTTTTTGAACATATACAAATTAATTGAAAAAATAATAATAATATCGATAAACCTTTTCTGAACCGAAATATTGTAAGGTGTAATTATTAAAATTTTCGTAGTTATGGCTCCATAGTATAAAAAAAATAAATAAAAATATGTTCAACACTGCTTTTTAACTAAATTTAATTTTAGCTTATTCCTGGAGGATAAAGAAATATTATTATTTTTTATTACAAATGGAAAACATGAAAAAAATCAACTTTATACACATAAATGATCAAAATTCCAAAAGTAGTTATAAACTTCATTTTAATAAACAAAAATTAAACATTTATCTCAAACAAAAATTTTAAGACAATTTTTTCTAAAAATTAAATAGGATAAATCTTAACCTACATAACTTACTTAGGTTAATTAGTTAGGTTAAAGGTATATCTATTTCGCTGGCAGAACCTATTCGCTAATTCTTTTTGTTGTGTCTGTTATTGTTAGGAGATGGTTCTTATGAAAGAAAAAATTGAAAAAGAGGCTTGGAAAATTAAAATTTAAAAAAACATAACGACCATATTAACTTTTCTAATGTAACCATGGCGTTTGACTTAACTGTCAGTAGTTTGACAGTTTCAAGATTGACTGAATGCGCGCTGCAAATATATTTTATCTGAATGAGTCAATGGGAATTATACTGATAAAAGAATTTATTTATCATTTCTTAGTGCACAATTCACAGTCGATTCAATCGGAAGATTCGAATTCAATATTCATTGTTAAGACAGGACAACGACTGTCGGGTCAGCTAGTAGGAAATAAATATCTTGGGACATTCTTTTACACTCGGCCATCTGATCCCAAACTAAGCAGAGCTTGTACTATGGAAACCAGTTAACCGATATACTACTTTCAATACATACTGTTACAGATATTTACATCTAGACACAGAACAAACAGACATGTTCACAAATGTTTTTTTAGGTGGGATCTAATCCACGACCTGCGGCGTGGCAGTCAGGGTATCTAACCCACACACAAATAAAAAGGAAGTAAATAAATATACAGGGTGTTACAAAACTACCCGTAAAGCCGAATGGAGGTTAAATGGGACCTTATAACGAGTCTATTCACAATATTTAAGAACCGAAGTAACACTGTATGACGTACCTACCCCAAAAAAATTAAAAAATATTTTTTTATGCATGAAAAATAGAAACACTATTAAAGTAGACAATTATTAGGTGAAATAGGTACGTAGGTCTTTCTGTTAAATAGCTTATCTGGTTCCCTGATATGACAGCTTACTAGGGTTGTAGGCTTTGATAGTTCATTCTATTTTTATGGGGTATTTTGTAACACGTTGTATAGAAATTTATTTAAAATTGTGTGGTTTCGCATTATTAAATATTCGTTAATATGTTGTACAATTAAGAATTCTAATGTTTATATAATAGTATAAAATAACTTATGCATAAAATAATTTATCGCCCAACGGTCATTGGAACAGATGTTATTGTGTGTTTTCACAAAATGACTTATTTATTATTATTATTTATGATAAAATGTAAAAATATTACTATATCTTATATCTAGTACCAATTTGGGTGTTGTAAATCGGTGTTCTACTAGTTTAGTAGAGTTCCAGAGCTGACAGAACTGGAACCGGATTTCCAAAATTCATAACCACTTCATAACCTATTTTCCCGCTAGAAAAGCTCGCTTAGTGACACAAGCTTTGAGGGCCTTCTTCCTCAAAAATTAAGATTTTTTTTTTAATTCGCATAGGAAATATACAAATATTTTTATGATCTCGATAGTTGATTTTATTACTAGCCGTCCCCCGCGGTTTCACCCTCATTCCCGGAATAAAAAGCATAGGCTTTGTGGGTTAAATTTCAGCAAGATCACTACAGCCGTGAAAGCGTAAAAAAAAGAAACAAACAATATTTCGCTTTTTAATCTTAGTTAGGATAAGGATTAGGATTAATAGGTATTCAATAACAAAATAGGACTAAACATGTCTCCAGTTTATTGCTCCTTCGGGCATGCATATAGGAATGTTTCTTAAATGCTGAGCTAAATGTAAATATTTCAGTGTTTAAATAGTAATAATAATATACAGAGGCTTGGAAAATTAAAATTTAAGAAAACATAACGACCATATTAACTTTTCTAATGTAACCATGGCGTTTGACTTTATTATTATTATTCATGATAATTCTCAATAACTATATCATTGTTTTTTCATCCAATGGCTATAAATCATTGTCAACTTATTGCTTGCACTTGTGCGAATGTTATTTAGAGGCAAAGTACATTTAAAAAAAAAACAAAAAAGATAAGGTTATCTCGTCAATTATTCTCTTGCCGAACAAGGAGTGCTGTGAAGTAGGTATATGCCGAATAGTATCGAAGCAACGAAAGGAGAAGATGTCATTCCACACATTCCCACCAATATGTCTTGGATGGATCATTGTATTGGATATTATATGACTGCATTTCCCCATTCGACTTGCATTCTCATGACCGTCAACAAGCTACAAGGTCAAGGGTGCAGATTACGGCTGTACTCTTCAAGTGGTTGATCATTACATCGGGAACGGTACCCACGGCACAGTTAGTACGTTATAAAGAATTCTTTATTATTAAACTAGTTGTCCCCGCGGTTTACCTGCGGTTTTTATAGGATAAGAACGCCAAAAGCGACCTTTAGTTGGTTTTGTGACTGTTGCATAATTGGAGATAATTTTCTCTCTCGTACTCATTCTGACTATGAGCCTAAAACTATTGAATTCATATAAGGACTGTTCGCTCTTACCATACTTTTCACCAAGCCCATAGTGTGTTCCGGCAACTGCACTTTAGAGTCAGTTCCGCACTAGTCTTTGTGTAGTTACCACATCACTTACCATTGTGGTAGAATACTCAGAAAATTCACCACAAGTATATTCACATAAAAATCTGAGTTAAAATATTAAATACATAAAATACTTCGCGAAATAATTCCGTACCTTTTAATTCAAAGGTGGAGTTGTGGTCATATAAGTAGATGGTGTGATAGCATTTATAGATAACACTCAAGTTTATTTAAGACAAATAAACCAAAATTAATTGTATTTTATCATAGGAATGCTTTATTCCGTATACTTAACTACTTTCGTTAATATTATATTTATTGGCGCCTACTACAAGAATGTATAAGAAAATACCTATACTATGCCAATAAAAACAGTTTTTTTTAAAACAGCAATGTGCTTCGATGAAATACACGTGGACAGTGGGATTAAAGCATAAAGAGATTAGGGCAATTCATTTAGAAGTATGAACAAAGAGTGGAGCTTGATGAAAACGCCTAAAGCCCTGAATGCACTCTGCATGGTATCACAATATTAAATTCGATTTGTGCAAATTCATTAGCCCCTAGCTCAAAGCTGCATTTTATTTTTATTTGTACCGGACAATTTTTTACTGTGAGCTGCAATTCCGATTTATGAAAACAATAAAATTTGGAGTCGGTTGTTTTAAATTTAATTTTTAAGTTAAATAATATATAATAGCATGAGCTAGGTATATTAATATTAACGAGTGCCGATAATACTAAACCGTATTGATTATTCCAACCGCGATACTCGTGCCGTTTATTATTGAGGCATTCCGTCATAACTTCAAAGTACATCTCAGATCATATACATAACAACATCCAGACAGAAACCAGAATCCTCTCCCCACTAAAATAATCCTCCATAGTAGGTGTTCTCCTTATAATATTTTATAAATGTTTTTAATAAAAGCATTTATTCAATGACTATTTGGGTTACAAAATCAGGCTCTGCTATTCTTAAACTCACTTATGAATTTCAGGTCAAGATAAAGTCGAAGCGAAGCCCTAGATGACTGAAGGTGCCTTCTATATCTACCCGGCAAAAACAAAAGGAATTTTGCTTGGTAACTCGTACGTGACGAGTAACCTCTAAGGAATACTTTAAAAACAGAAGTTATTGCTGTTTTAAACAAAAAGGAAATAACTTAAAAAGGTTAATAAGTACTTACATTCCGTAAACTGGAATCACAGTGCCAGCTCGAGATCCATTGGCCATGCACAAACATATTATCCCAGCAGCTTCTTCACCACCGCGACTTCTGTACAACGCTGCACATTTAGAGTCATGTTCCACTTTCACGTCACCGATCACCGGCAGGTTCTCCTCTGTTTCGAAGCCGATGTTATCCATACTAATGAAATAATTCTCCACGAATATTCTAAGTGATGGAGTTTCAATTTTTAAATTCCGTAATGCTTTTTAGCGCAAAGCGACCGAAACGACTGAATAACTTGGTATTGATGACCAAAAGGTGTGGCGCATTGAATCGCATGTCGAAGTCAATGATTTAGCAGTCAAGTGGAAAATGTAGGTACTCACTATATTCGATATGCAACATTATTAACATTGTGTTATCGGCGCAATGTGATTTTATATACCTTGAGATCCTTCTGTATAAATTTCCATAACTCGATAGAACTGCGTCGTATAAATATCCTTGTTATAAAATGTAAACAAAACGCAACATTTTTATGACTAGCTCATAAATGTGCAACCAAGTTACCAAGTATGCACTTCATAGAATATATATATCTAATTGGCCAACCAATTTGATATATTTCTCTCTAAATTAATTTAATGTGTTCCAAACAAATCTTTTGAGTTCCAGAAATTTCCTTAGTATTTTATTTCATGTAGCTGCTACACGGGAAAACTATTTCCTCGTTGAATTATCAGTCTTTAAGATCGTCGACTGACTCGGTTCACACCGAACGTATTACACGAATGTTATGGACAGATGTAGTATATATCTAGAAACTAAAACTGTAGGAATGTAGGAATGTTGGTTCTTCATAGTAGAACAAGTCTGCGAATAGTAGAGTAACCTCTTGCTAGGTTGACTTATGATTTTAAGCATATTGTAATGGACACTAATGATTAAATTCCATAAAATATTTCGTTCTTTCAGAGGCTGTACACATTGGCAAAACATTAAAAGTCAGTGAAATTTAATATAAAGTTCTAGATACTGATACTAGACATCTACATAAATAAATGTACTCTACATTATGCTGGAAATCTATTTAAAACGGTTAGCCTACATTTAGTTAATTGGCTTCCTATACTTCTTTTGAATTACCCCATTGAAATCCCAGATCACGTGTAGGCCGAGCATTTCGTAACACCTAGCAAGAGGAAGGGTGCAGTATATGTACCTATTGCGGGGCAAAGTGATTGAAGTTCGGTCTGACGACGTTCTGTGTTACTGGCTTACGGTTTGGGGTATGAGAGTCTGTCGGGAATACGATCTTTAGCCGCCTATTCCGGTTTTGAATTATACCTGTTGCTACCTTCTCGTGTATAATGTACTTGGATTTATTTATTGATAGGTTTATATGTTAATGTTGTTTGAGTGTTTAATCTGCAACGTTCTTGGGCTGTAATTGTAGTTGTTATTTAAAATGGTAGTGTTTTTATTGATACCCAAATGATGGTAAGTAAAAACCTCCTCAATCTCGCCACTCCCCAGGTTTGTGCTGATCAGGTGCAAAGTTGTTGAACCAAAAATGTCTCTGACCAAAGACTGACCCTCTTGGGAGGTACCTTGATCTGATTCAAAACATAGGTTCTAGGTTCCAGGACAATATTGTTTGATAAAATTGTTTTTGAAATAATATACTTAATACAAAACTTGGTGATGGAACATTTCTCAAAAATAAGGACTATCATAGGAATTCATTGACACCTCATACAAGATACCTATATTATAAAAAATATATATAAGAATATAAAATAACAGGAAGTTAGTAGATTTGTATTTACTTATAATATGTGAACTGGGTGAGACTGACCGTCAGGACTCTCAGAATCGTCGTTGCAGCCAATTTTGTATTCCATTGATGGCATTACGAGTGTTGTCTCACACTGCTCGCGCAAAAACCCTCAATCTATTACGAAATAGGCTTTCACGTTGAAGCCGAGAGAGTTAAACAATTCAGGTGCATTATATCCTAGTTTGGGGACCAGTATGGATCAAATATTTGTATGCCATTCGACGCGGAATATTTCGCAGATGGATAGATATATATTATATCGATAAACTCGGGTGAAACCGCGAGGGACAGCTAGTATATGTATAAGAAAAGTAGGATTCCTTTGACGCACCACTACTTCAAAACTACTGAAAATTAGACGAGGAATTTTTCGAAGATGGTTAGAAGAATGGATAGTCTCTATACTCGTATTATGATATCGATGAACGCGGGGGACAACTATTGATAAATAATACAAAGTATTGATTTGTAATTAATTTTTCGCTTTACAGAAATACTGGAAATCTACTATTGAATTTTATCAAACAGTCCAAGTACATTCGACGAATTTGAAAATTCTGAATAAAACATAAAAATATTCACCATAAAAGGCTTTGCCTTTTATGGTGAATTCGTTGAATGCATACATTGAAGGTAAATAACATTGGGTCTGTTTTAAAGCTTGTTGCAGATTTCTACGAAAAGTTGGTCAGGTTAACAGAAATTAGACTAGTGCCAGTGGACAATGGACAGGCCATTTGATAAAGCTCAAAGCAAACATCGTAGGTATTTGATATATCCCAGGGTTATTCAATATTTGTTTTAACTGTCATGAAATTGTTAAACGTTTAATGAATAAAAATTTAAAAATGATCCGTAATAAAAAGTTTTTTTTTTAATTCCTTTATGATATACGGTCCGAACCACTCAAACGTAAATAGTAAATCGTTGCTTTGTTTTTTTAATAATCTGAATATTTACTCAGTTGATAGAGATGTCGAATAGCATGAAGAGAGTTGTGGTTTCGAATTCTACAAAGAGCTTGAGAGAATACCAAAGCATAGTAAGATTGTGGTCATAGGAAATTGAGTGCGTGTAACCTTTACGCGCGGTTAATTCTTTTTTAAATTTCCAAAAATAAATAATATTAAAATAAATATCTTTTCTAATAAATTTATGGTATTATAGTTTAATGTACAGTTTTTTAGGTTACACAAAAGTTATACAAAAGAGAAAATTAAATACACTGTCTCTAGACTTGTACCACCGGCTAAAGCTCTATCCGGCCCTTCGAACAATTTCATCCATTTCATAAATTTATTTCATGAACTTTCCTCTTTGCCTATTTACTGAATATGCAATGGTAAAATATTGTTACAGCACTAGTTTTGAATGTTTACCCGCCACTTTATTTCGTAGCACTGTATTTTATTTGATTATGTAAGTAATGGTAAATATTTCCAGTTACAAATTCGTATTACAGTGTTGTTATATTCTATTCGTGCATTAAAATGCAGAAAAATTACAAAGCAATAATTAATATTTAAAATGTGAAATAGATTCGACTATAGGGTTACTTTTCCTCGGACAGGTTTTAGTTGTTTTTTGCTGGTTCAGCAGTTGCTTGGTTAGCACTATTCGTATGTACTTATTTATAAGCAACCTTCCGAACCAGTGTTAGAATCTGACCATTCATAAGTGCCTGCGAAGCCCTATTTGAATTTGAATTAATATTTAATTTCATTATATAGCCCTCGCTATTGAATAAAAATATACATCATCTTTTTTATTTTATTACTTTTAATGTTATACATAGGTAATCCCAACTAATATTATAAATGTGAATGTAAGTTTGTTTGTTTCATTTTCACGGGAAAACTACTCAACCGATCATCATGAAACTTTGTACACATGTTCTTGGAGGTGTTAGAAGTAATATAGGCTACTCTTTGTATCGGGATAATGTTTCGTCCCTCGGGAACGCGGGTGAAACCGCGGGGGACAACTAGTATAAGTATATTATAGACAGCTAAATGATTTTGCTACACTTGGAGTAGCACTAAATAACTAACGTAAAACATTTTATTTATATCCTGATTTCCCGATCTAAAATGCGCCTGCATTTCCCAATTAATTGTATTTCAATTTCAACCTACTAGGAAATTCTATTTCAATAAACTTCGGCAGGCTCCTATTATAAAGTACCAAATACAAATCCATAACCATATCACACTGGACAGCTGGACAGAGACCCTACCACCAATCCATTTTGCGATTCAACTTCACCTAAACTGATTTGGACATTTGCTCTTCGGTCAAACTATCTTTTGCCACAAAAAAAAAATACAATTCACGATTCATTTTAACCCAAGAAAGTTGATTATAACGCCTTTTTATTGATAACGTTTTGACCATAAAATATGCAAATCATTTTAATAAAATATTTCCAAATTGAAGCCTCAAAACTGTTGCTGGCTAGACTCAGACTTCTCCATCAAATCACGGATAATCTAGACCTTAGTCAGGTCAGTTGTAAAGTCTTATAACAAATCCATTTACTCAGCGACTTGTCGTCATAATACTACACAAATGATATCTTAGTCAACATTGCATGACTAACTCCGATGGCTTATTTATTAGCCCCTGGCTAATTCGAAAAACTACTTTACTATTTCAACATCGTTAAGGCGATGGACTTAAATATTTTGACATCATTCAATTGAATTGCGTTAAAATTTCAGCCTCTTATAATTTTCATCAGTTTCTCATCATCTAGGAAGTCTTCCATGTTTCCATCTACGAATTATTATTATTATACCTACTCGTACTTTTCTTCTTTTTTTTATTTATGGTGGGATTGCGATTGGCCTCAATCTCACTTGATGGTAAGTGAAGATGAGGCCGAAGATGGAGCTCCCATTTCCTTTAGTAGCCTACTCACTCTTTTCTTAAAGAGCCCCAAGTTGTAAGTTTCAGGAAACGCGGACGAGGGGAGAGAATTCCAAACTTATTCAGATTTTTACTTTTAATATAATCGATAAGTGTCGAGGTCCATCTATATCGGTGACCTGACCACCAAGCAGAAACCTCCTTGATGCACGTAAATCGAATACAATAGAATCGACAGACTTAATCAACTCGATCACCTCGTGAGGGATAGGTGCGGTAACAAGATAGATGTAATAATACTTGATTTTCGTCAATTATACTTTAGAATCGATCCAGAGTATGAGTCTTATTGCCCATCGAAATTATCGTACCGGAAATTATATATTTTCTATTGGAAATGTTTCCAATGAATTTGTTTTTACATTCAAACAAGTATTTCGAGTTAAGAGCATCATTTCAAATATTTATAGCAAATTTTTATTTTTATGATAAATTGATGTTAAGTTTAAAATATTATACAACCTACTTATAAAATCAGCGAGAAGGCATGTCTGTCTCAAGACAAATTAACGCTTTCCTAGTCTCACAACATCAAGTGTCACTCTTTGCACCCCTTCGTAATTCAATTAGCAACCGTATTTTTCCAGCAAGCTTTTGTAATTGCACGTGTTTTCAGAATATGTCGGACAGGATTATTTTTTATGCAGGGATTTTTTACTGTACTTATCGTTAGTCATTATTTCTAGATTGTTTAAAATATATTCGTGTGAATGGCGGTTCAATCGTGATGTAGGTACGGTGTTCATAATCGTAGTTTCCCTGTGAGTAAACCTTAGAGCATAAGCCGCTTTATAGTACAAAAGCCACGGGAGCTGCCATTAGTGTATAACATGGTACACATAAGGCTTCAGTCGTTAGGGGGTGCATTGCATGCATTAGGTAATTCATAACGTGGCACTGTGTGTCAAATATTAATGGTGTGTTAGGTAGGGAGAGACCATTGACAGACAGCCTTTGCCGTCTAGTGACATTAAAAGGGGCTTAAAAAGAATTTTCGATCGACTGTAACTCGGGTACGTGTGGAATGTATAATAAGGTGAAACCGTCCTGTTTGTCTAATGCATACAATGCTATCAATTAGTTCAATGACGTAAATTGTTAGGTGCGCTGCACGCTTGTCACACGACAAATGACGTCGATTAATGACATCATTAGCGAAAAGCGTGTAAGTGTTTGGTTGGACTTAGAAACCACAAGCCACATCAACGATTGTAATTTAATAAATAAAATAATAATAAAAAAAATGCAGGTGCCTCGGAGCATAATTTTATTATTTACAGACTCAATCTTACGGTCTAACCTTGTAGTCAATAAAAAAAAAAAAACAAAAAGTCTGAAAGCATGAAAGATATTTAATAAAGCAGGAAACAGACAGATCGCTGGCTTTCAGATGTTAAGCCTTAGCCTAGGCTGAGCCTTTGATAGCTTTTACACACACGGGAAATAATTTCTGTATTCACCGGCTAAATCATTTTAGAGAACTTGGGCTTATGGTCGGGATATTACTGAATATGTATATTAAAATCATCATTATAGTCTTATGGTAATTTTACAGCAGCAGTAAGTTTCTTCGTCATAATGTCGCGTTTTATATAGTCGTATTATTTTTTATTTACAATAAATACATGTAAAGGCTTGTGTTTGATCACAATCTATTTAAAGAAGTTATTGTATGGCCGAAAGTGGGAGGTCTAATATGGACTCTAAAGTGCAGCTGCCGGAAGATAGATGTATGGCGACAGATATTCGATTTAAGGAGGAGTCATTTGTATTACAAAGTAATGTATTGATCCCTCATGATAATATTTCAACTTAAACCAGCCGTACGATCCTTACGACACAATCATCGAGGTAAATTACCTTAAACAAATTATGAAAACAGACAACTTATTAAATACTAGCCGCCCCCTACGATTTAACCCCAGTTACCGTTAGGGGTAAAAAGTAGTCTATGTTTACTTCGGCTCATAAAATATGTCTATGCAAAAATCGCGTCCGCCCGATATTACTTCCTGTTTTCTCAGCGTTCCTTTTGCCTTCTTTTTCTTTTTACTCGGTGTGGGTTCTGTTGGTTATCCTTTAACAAAATTTTTCTCAAACTTCTCGACATGGTACTCTTTTTTTTATTTACTCATAAAATTACACGGGTAGTCGATTAAAGTCTTTATACAGCGAAAATAATATTAGTCGAGTGTTAACTTTCCATTAAAATTAATCAAGTAATTGAGCCTACTGATCCACATGTACCTACCTATTGAAGGCACACCTGGTTGGGTTAGCTTGTGTAAGGACAATGAGTATAAATCAAGATCTCTGACTTACAAAAGTATACGTATATATGTGGTTGTGACCATTGTGAGTTTCAGTATTTCCAGATGTTATCCATCTTGTTCTCCAATGACAAAGGTCATTGTTTAGGCTTTGACTTGGTATTAAGTAACCATATAATTCAGAAGAATTTTAATTACCAATGCATTAAATGGTGTCAGTTCCGTTAAGTCATGTTCCGAAATTTTATTGTAATATTTATTGTGCTGTTTATTTACTGTTTGTTTACCCTAATAAATTAAAAAAAAAGATATAAAAAGAAATAATAATTATGTAGGTAAAAAAAGGACTTAATAAATAGTCTTAGATTTATCAAATTAGAGAGACAGTGCGCCTTTGAAGAGTCCCAACGCCCACCTGACTTTAAGAGCGGCATTGATAAAATTCCTCGGAGCTGGCAAAGATCTTTCGATAACATGGCTGAACACCTTATAGAATAAACAAAAAAGAATTGACTCTTAGCTTTTTTGCCCTTGCAATTTCCAAGCAAATTTTATCTAGCTTTTTAATTTTTATTTAGGGGTTATAATCATGGATACCTTATACCTATATATTTATACCCATCGGGGGAGCGCCTGGGTTACGCCAAACACGTACTGGCGCCCCGAACGCGTAACCTAACCAAACGAAACATATCATAATTTTAATTCATACATTGTCAATTACCGCAGTTTAAGATTTATTTTATCTATTTTTACGTGCATTTAATTATTTTTTGGGCTAAATTACTAATTTTATTTGGTACTTTTCATTATGAATACTAATGCAATGACTTGATATTGTTTGGTGATTCGGTTCTGCTGACATTATTTTGAACGAACACTACATCTTAACAATTAGGTCATTGAACATGTATTTATTTGGTGACAGTTCAAATCCTCATGATAATTTGGTAATATGACACTTTATGCCACTAAATACCTTACACCACCTCTAGTATGAAATCAATAAACCATATAGAACTTAGGTATAGTTATGATTTAGTTGAAGATGAGTCTGTGCTTACTTTAGCACTTCATCATCATTACGGAACGCCCGTCGTCGCGTCGTCTCAATGAAACAAGTTTTGAGTTAAAGGTGTCTCAGAGTTCGGCCACGAGAAATCGTCGCCACGTAGAGTAACAGCAACAAAACCCACTTCTAAACAATTTATGATTCCATAAAAGTTCTGTTATAAGTGAGGGTGGCGTTAGTGGCTGTAATTTCATGGAGGGGCTTTTAAAACGGGTGCAGATGGAGTGTCACAACTCATAGTCGATCGGAGAGCGGGTTTATTTTTCAAATATTTTTGTCAGTTCTATATGAAAGTGTATTTTAATATTTAGAATTCCCTTCTTAAAATTTGTATCGATTGAAACACATTATGGATCTCGATTAGGTTTTCTTGCGGTGAACTCTCCTTGAATAATAGAAGTTCAGGTGTAGGCTGAGATGCTTTACCCACATTATGTGAATAATTCCGCTCGTCGCACAGTGGAGCTCGACCCGAACGATGCACAAGTGGCACGCCAGCTCAGCGGACAAGCGATGCTTCTTCTATTATTCAAATATTAGTCTTCAGGCACGGTTTTATTTTACACGAGTACCTGTAATGCTTTACTCATCAACCGATGGTAGATGGTTTTAGGAACTAGACGTAATTTAACTGTTGTTAGAACCTTTATAGGCTTCTGTAACAGTACATCGTTCTTGTATGCTTATAGAACCTCAGATTATAGATATTTACTTAATAGGACATAAACAAAGGCAAAGAGAAAATAGGTAAGTATAATTTCATCTTCTGTATGTAAACCGATTTTTATTTTTGTTAAGTAGATATTGATGTGTAGTGTTATTTTGTTTTTGGAACAGATTTTTTTATCTGCAGATTCATACTTACCTGTTATATGATTCTGCTCAAATTTCATCAGTGGACACTAGAACAACTAAGGGGGCAAGGGTGTGTCACCCGTTCGAGTGGCGATCGGTGTATCCACTAACAAAATTTTAACGCTATAAACTCATCAATATCTCCTCGCATCAACTTAATTGCACTGGACACTAGACATGTCCCCGCTTTTTAACTGTGTTATCTTTGCGATGAGTTAAATTGCAGAAATATTGCCAAACCTATATCCGCACTTAACTGCACGGTTTTAAATAACAGTTTTGCTTGCACATCCTTTTTAGTTGGTGGTTTAGCATAATGTAATTTTTAACAAAATAAACGTTAAAATATATATTTTTAGACCGACAATTATATTTATTAGCCTACTTGGCTTTGTACAGTCGCGTGCATACTTAATTAAGCAGTTATAATTTGACAGTTCGGTGATGATATCCGACCCCTCCACATAACACCACTTTTACCACTTACAGCGAGAGTTGTTGCAATACTTTAGTACTTTGCAGTTATATTGCTGGATAGTATAAAATGTTAGCTGATTGATAATGGGCATTTTATAGCTTTCTCCTGCTACAACTGTTCATGAACTTGTAGTTTTAGCCAGTCTTCACTAGAGCGAGATGTATAACATTACTTGAGCAACATTATTATATTACGTAGATAGGTAGAAGATATTTCGTTGCCTAAAAATAGCCATTATTGCGGTAGGGATACTGATCAGTAACAGCTTTTCCACTCTCTCCGACAATGACACGGACTGACGCCGCAGCATCATTACCAAACTTACATGAAAACTGCATTTAAACTCGCATAGCCTACCTCGAACATTGAAAATCCACAACACATACCACAGTGAGAGACTTTAATGGCATTGGTAATGTACCTTTATGCTGTAATTTTTTTTTATGTCGAACTAATTTCTGTTTCGCTTTATTAGGTATGGTATTATAAGTTACCTGTTTATATAATAGTAAAGAATGAAAGAAAGAAACAAATTTATTTGTGACAAATGGAAAAATAACACGTGAAAAAAGATTACAAAAAGAAATGGGTACATAATTGCCACAAATCGGTCCTCCAACTCAGCATGTGGTTGGCTGTACGTACCAATGTAGGTACGTTTAGCCAACGCTGATCTTCCGTTGGAGCCGGCAAGTGAAAACACGGCAGGATCAGTACAATACACACTATTACATTTTATTTATTTATTTTATTTGGATGTCCAACAAAGAATACACCTCACATTTAAAACTATAATAACAGCGTTTATACACCTTGTGCTTCTTCAATTACAGGACATCACAGAAAGCACAAACAGGTAACATATAATAGCAAAAAATTATAATTATAAATACAACAATAAATCAACAAAATTTTAAAAAACAAATAACCAGCAAAACACATTACAATTCCAAAATTAGAAAATAATCCTATATATCAATAGGCTACCTGTGTTTTTTATTCATGCCAAAACACAAATGTTAATTCTGTTAAGAAGTTTCCTCGTTGGGACTCAAACCTGTGGGCAGCAGCCAGGAAATGGGCAATCAAAATCATATGTTTACAAAATTTCGTTTTAAGGTGTTGACCGTCGAGGAGTTCCTTCATCTAATCAATCTGTTCATGGCTACCATACATTGTCGTTGGAACAATTTTTTTATAATTTCAACTCTGTTGCATAGAAGAAGTGGTTCTATTTCAGCTTGCAAGTCTTGACCTAAACAAACTAACTAACATATATTATAAGTTAAATAAATACTTGTACCTAATAGTAAGTGTCTATCTGCTACATATTTTAGAAAACTTTTACGTGAAATCGTGGGACTGAAGCCAGTATTATATTATGCAAGAGTATCTGTCTCCTGTCTGTTTGTCACCCTTTCACGGCTAACGTTGAATCGATCTTGATGAAAGTTGGTATAAACCTACTGTTGGATCTTTTGAACGCGGCTGAAACCGAGTGGCGAATTTTTGTGTTGGCGTTTTGACTGGGGTCAGATAATAATAATAATAAATATCCTGGGACACTCTTTACTCACGGCAATCTGATGACAAGTTTTTCACCTGGTCTGCTTAGTTAAGCAGACCTTGTACTATGGAAATCAGATAACTAATTTGACGGGCCCTTTGGCTTGGTGGCTAGATACCCTCAAGCCGCTGGTGGTGGGTTCGATTCCCACCCAGGACAAACATTTGTGTGCATGAACATGTCTGTTTGTTCTGTGTGGATGTAAATATATATTTAATTATGTAATTAAATATGTAATATCAGTTATCTGGTTTCCATAGTACAAGCTCTGTTTAGTTCGGGATCAGATGGCCGTGTGTAAAAAATGTATTATTATTAATTTTACACCGATACACAGCTCAAACAAACATGTTCATGCACACAAATGTTTGTCCTGGGTGGGAATCGGTCTCAAAGCACCAAGCTAACTGGTGCGTCAAATTACTATAAATAATTACGTTAAATTGTTATGGACCTCATACATAATAATCATCATTACAAAAAAAAGGTATTAAGTAACACTAAACTATTATTAATATCACTTAACTGTGGCCAAAAGGTAGAAGACAATTTGAATAATAATATAACATCGAGTTAAATCGTAACAGCGAACCAGTTAATGAAATTAATGGAAGATCTACAAAAATAGCGCTGTACATACCCTGGGTATAGTTTTTTTCCTTGGTTTAATTCTGCCCACGTCTTCCCACTGCTGAGTGAAAACTAACATCCTCTAGCGCGAAGTTTTAATTCCACTGCACACATTCCTCCGTATTGTGCGTTCCTAAGACTTAAGCAGGGAATACAAGCAGTCAGCTTGTTTCCTACCTTAGTAGTATAAAAAAATATATATATATATTTTGCTGTGGAAACCTAAACAGGGCTACAAGGGGTTATATGTATGTATGTGTAGGCATGCAACATATTCCCGGCACAAATACTATCCAATGTGTTCTTCCAGGACATTTTCAATACAGGATGTTACAAAACTACCTGTAAAGCCGAAAAGACGTTAAATAAGGTATCATAACGAGTCCATTCACAATATTTAATAAGCGTAGTAACGCTGTATACTTACACCAAAAAAATAGAAAAAAAAAAATAAGTTAGTTAAAATAAGTACGTAGGCCTTTCTGTTAAATAATCTGGTTCCCTGACATGACAGCTTACTAGGGTTGTTGGCTTTGATAATTGATTATATTTTTACGGAGTATTTTGTGACACGTTGTAGGTATACCATATACTCGTATATGTCCCAAGTTTCATCCAAATCCGATTGGTAGTATTTGCGTGCAAAGTAACAAACATTCATACATAGAAACTTTCGTATTTATAATATTAGTGGGATAGTAGGATAGGCACAGATAACAAATAACTATCACAACAAATTTTGGGGTTACATTCTTAATTTTGGTATATTTGGTCAAAATTATATATAACTTTTTACTTAATTTAACTGAGTATATACAACTGGGTAGACACAACTTCGAGAAGGAAGCTCGCAGAAGAGTACAGCTAGGGTGGGCAGCATTTGGAAAACTTCATCGAGTCTTTTCATCGCCCATACCCCAATGTCTAAAGACGAAAGTCTTTAACGAGTGCGTCCTACCTGTTATGACTTACGGAGCCGAGACGTGGACACTGACGGTGCGACTAGTTCACCAACTAAAAGTCGCTCAGCGAGCTATGGAGAGAGCTTTGCTCGGAGTCTCTCTGAAGGATCGAATCCGGAATGAAGTCATCCGTCAGAGAACCAAAGTTATCGACATAGCTCAAAGGATTAGCAAGCTGAAGTGGCAGTGGGCTGGTCACATCTGCCGTAGAACCGATAACCGTTGGGGTAGACGTGTTCTAGAGTGGAGACCACGGCTCGGTAAACGTAGTGTAGGGCGCCCTCCAGCTAGATGGAGCGATAATATACGCAAACTGGCTGGCAGCGGTTGGAAACAAAGAGCTGTAGATCGAGCTCAGTGGCGTGCCATAGGTGAGGCCTATGTCCAGCAGTGGACGGAGATAGGCTGATGATGATGATTCCTGAGATCGATGCTCAGGTCGAACAAGAACAGGTGACGTTTCTCTGCCAGAAATGTACAATCAGCAGTGACAGTGCTCCACAAAGGTACGTTGGGAGACAAAATAGCATCGTTGAAATGTGGTAGCAGTACCGACTGAGACCTCTGCCTACCTATTCGAGGATAAAGGGCTTGTATTTTAAATAAAGCCTCTACTAGTGAACTATTATATAATGAGCTACATTAAACCTTTATCTATAAACGAGCAAATCTTGTATATATCTATTTGTATCTGAATCTCGGAAACGGCTCCCACGATTTCCATGAAATTTTGTATACAGTGGGTTTCGGAGGCGATAAATCGATTTAGCTATATTTTATTTTTAGAAAACGTCGTTTTATTAGTGTTTTCAGACGATGAAAAGTTGCTATAATATCATTAGAATACGAAGGTATATTCCACAAAGTGAGGTGCGAAATTGTTTTTCTTATTAGGAAACATGGTTTCGAATAAACAAAAATAATTAAAAACCTTTGGTTTCTAAAGCGGCCGAAGGGGGGAAATCGGGCTGTCCCGAAACCAGAAGACCCCGGTCCAAGTCCAGATGATTATTTGTTTCCCTTTTTTAAGTCCTTCTTTAGCGAGAAAATCTATTTTACATATTTATCAGTAAGTAATCGTATCTAAATATAATATCCAAATAACACGACTTACCAAAAAAAAAGCCATCCAGGATAGATAATTATTATTTGTCTAAGTAAATTGTCAGATTCTGAGTGGCGGATTATAGAACTGTCAAATGCAACACATGCAAATTGTTTATTCTTATTACTTGCCCATTGTAATCTATGCCTTTGTTTGTACGATTGTTCCAAATCACAATGATAATTAAATATTTGTTTAATACCGCACTGCTTTTGTGCGGACGACGGAATGGGAAGCCGTGTAAATGAATATAAGTTTGAGGAATCCAAACCAAATCCTTTATGTTATACAATAATACCTTTAGAAATTATTGAAGTTAATTTTCAAACAATTATTTGGTAATAACAAAATTGTTATGACAGATAGGTTGGGTGTTTTATTTGTCGAGACTTTACTTATGTTATATGGGTGCGCCAGACTGCCCTTTTTTCTGGCTATATCAGAATGATTTGAAATCCCTAGACGGTGACCTTTGATTTATAGCCTGCGTAGGTAAGTCAATGTCATGTACAGTAATAGTATTAGAAGTAGGCGTACCGTTAGTTTATATCAAACCAAAGGCCATTTAGTAAGACGATAATGCCTATTCCGCTTCATCATCATCATCATCACCATCTTCATCATCATCATTTTTCACGACTTAGTTCCTCCATCACCTTTTCGTCATCGGACTACTAGGCGTGGGGAGAGTTTTCACCCTTATGTTGTAGACATACCACCAATTCGTACGAAGCGCTTTGCAGCTTCCTTCCTCATGCGCACAGCTAAAGAATGGAATTCTCTCCCTTCGTCTGTGTTCCCAGAAACTGAGCTCGATCTTCAGCTCTTTGTTTCCAACAACTGCCAGCCAGCCTGCGTATATCATCGCTCCATTTAGCTGGAGGGCGCCCTACACTACAGCTACCGATTAATTAATTATGGCCTATGTTATAAATATTAAACTTGCGGCACGCTATAATGGCCGTTTTGACGTGTAACAATGACAAAGAAAAATAACCTTTATTCCTTCATACATTAGGTGCATCCATTGATCCAACAGCTAATTGTATGATGACGGAAATCAACCTCATTCCAAAGGAATACAGTTTCTTTTCCTATGACAATCTGAAACGTCAAAACGGCCATCATAGCGTGCCGGTAGTTATAAATATATAAATATCTTGGGACATTCTTTACACGGCCTTCTGATCCCAAACTAAGCAGAGCGTGTACTATGGAAATCAGATATGTACTTAACTTATAGCCTACAGTATATATATTGTTTATTTTTCTTAAATACTGTTAGATAAGTAAAATATTGCTTTATATCAGTCTGATTAAATAATTGCCAATTTAAACAAAACTTATTCTTAGCGGGAATTGGGTCGAGCTTGTGTTGACAGTTCACCAATAGTGTGGTGCGTAGCCGGTAGGGATGCGACACGTCGTCGATTTATTACAAAATCGATTAATAATACATACTTACATAGAAATACATTACTATTGTGTACTACACCTGTCGTAGTTGTACAAAAGGACCATATCCATGGCGACGGGCTGATAATAAATGTAGTCATACCTTCCATAGACGACAAGCAAGCTTCCAACTGTCAAAAAAAAGTAAGTAAATTCATCCCTGCGATGGTAAGTTGGTATAAAGCTCTAGAGGCCTCCGCCCTTGGTTTGATTCCTGGTCATGTTCCCGTATTTTGTTCGTTAGAATTCATTACTTTTTTCATTACTTTTTTGATTTTACATTATCAAGGCTTCTGCCTACCATTTCGGATAAAGTGGCGGTTATACAATATTTATATAAGACAATTATGAATCTACACTTATATTATAAAGAGGAAAGATTTTATTGTTTTTTGTTTGCATTGAATAGGCCCCAAAACTACTGGACCGATTTGAAAAAATCATTCATTGTTGGGAAGCTACATTATCCCCCGGTGACATAGGCTATTTTGTATTTTCAAAAAAAATTTAAACCCTTACTAAAACTCCAATGTAACCGAAGGTGTAAAAAAAATACCTTAAAAATTCCTTACATCGCGTGCACTGCGAATACTATTGTTGATAAATAGAACAAATTAATGGAACATCCCTCGGGGACGCGGGTGAAACCGCGGGGTACTGCTAGTACGAAATATATCTACCTAATATGAGAAAAATATTAATTCGTAATTCTTGAAATTGTCATGCCTGTGAGTCAGGATTTACTCATTTTTTAATGCAAGAGTTGGTGTTGCGGCAAAAGCTGCAGCTTTTTCATAGATAATAAATTATTTCGAACGTGAAAATATTTTTATTAGGAATACATATTACAAGTAATTTTACAATTGTCTACATAGCAAAACATTAATTAAAACAAAGTAACTAATATTTGATCGTATAGTTATTAACTAAGACTTAGTCGGGAGAAGTCAGTATTACCTATAGACTTCTAGCTTTCGTACCGCGGTGTCACTCACGTTATAATTGATACAAAGTAGCCCATGTCTCTCCCCGTAGCATAGGCTACGCTTGTATAAAATTTCAACACGATCGGTGCAGTAATTTAGTCTAGAAAAGCATAACAAATAAGCAATGAAACTCACTTTCACATTTATAATATGACTAGCTGTTTCCGCGGTTTCACCCGTGTTTATCGATATCATATATAGCAAAAATATCGCGTCAAATGGTAGCAGTCCCATCCCGATATGTTCAGTAGTTTTGAGGTGATGGTGCGTCAAACGAATTTTCTTATATATCTAGAAAATTTTGGATATTTTATAGTGTAACTATTCCCTTAGTGTATAAACTACTGTACTAAGGTTATGAGGTTATGGTATACCACTGAGTAGTACGATTATGAATCTTATGTTTATTAAGTTAAATGCGATGAAATTAAATGACAGCCATAGTTATCTGTTATGTATGCTTCCTGTTTAAACGAATCCAATGTGAAATAAAAAATACAAACATTTACCTAAATAATATTTTAAAAAACACCCCAATTTTTTACAATGAAATATTTTTTTTTCTTCTTTACACTATTCTTAATTCAAATTAATTTTCTATTTTTTGTTGGATTTTCTATAAAACCGTGTTTTTTATTTATTTAAACTATTGTTTTTTTTTAGTTAAACCGCTATACCTAGTGATCCTAGTAAGGATAACGGGTAAAACTATTTAGAATATTGAATTGTCATCGGTCCTTAACAAGTATGCCAAATTTCGAGTTAATCCGACGTCTTGAAGGGGGTCAAAATCATGTTCAAAGATTCCGTTACACACAAACATACGTCTTAAATATTCTGGAACATTCTGGAACATTCTTTACACACGGCCATCTGGTCCCAAACTAAGCAGAGCTTGTACTATGGAAACCAGATAGCTGATATACTACATATACTATTTTTTTTTTTTTCTAAATACATACTTATATAGATATTTACACCCAGACACAGAACAAACAGACATGTTCATGCACACAAAATGTTTGTCCTGGGTGGGAATCGAACCCGCGACCTTCGGTTTGGCAGTCAGAGCGTTAACCACCAAGCCAACTGGCCTGTCATCCTCCATGCCCTCCATACGTCTGAAGCTAATAAAAGCGTATTAAAAAAGTAGGCACTTAATAAACATCAGAGACAGTATGGTCTAAATAAGCGTAAGCCTACGATTCAATAATCTCTTTCATATAATTTTGTGCTTATACGTCTTCTTGAAATCGAATTAATTTTAAAAGTTGACATTTAATATGAAAACATACAAAAAATAATTCGTACATTAATAAATCATATTTTGATTAATATAAATAAAACGTAGAACGAAATTGATTTCAATCAAAAGGAGACAAAGAGCGGTGCTCGTACTCAAAGCTTTATTGAATTGGAATTACTGAAAATGTCGAGCCGTGCATTCATAGATACAGCTTAAAATGCATATATTTCATAATCCTCGGAACCATTAATGAAGTTTGGCAATTACCAGTGCAAAAGGGACGTTCAAAACAATTTCCTGACGATTCTTATTAATTTAACGGAGCTGGAATAAATTGCAGCCCTTTAGAACATGTCAAATTTTTCATTAATTTATTGGAGATCTATTTTGTTTGTCACAAACTCACAATCGTAAGCTATGTGGACAAAGGTGTTAGCACATAAAGCCTAGAAATAGACTGACGCTGATGCGGCTGGCGGAACATCTCCGTGGTTGCTTGGTAGCTGATTTACAAGATGTGGCAGCCAGCCAGACAGGTAGGTAGATACTGCAATGTGCTCTAACCCAACATATTATGGTATTCGAAGTCACAGTGCTATCATCGCCTCTGATACAATCTTACTTGACCTTAGGTTTTGAAACTTTAGTAGCTTTGCCCTTTTTCTCATCGGACCTAAACTGATATTGATGCAGAAATCGGAAAATAACAAAAAACATCTCCATCTAAGTCTTATATTAATGTAACACCAATATAGTGCAAGCAATCCTACCTTGAACTAATCTATTTATCATTTCATTGAATTCATAATAAGAAGTCACCAAAATATCTACTCGTACTTTAAGAGATCCGGACTAAAAGGCGCCGACGGAAACTTTAAACTAAGCCTACAAAGCAGTCTGTCCTACCTATTTTGAAACCGAATAAATAACCGGTGAAAATGTATATTACATAAACTAAATTTGAGTTATTATGACGGAAACAAACAAATAATTCAAATAATAAAAGTAGTTACATGTATGTAAGAGAAATTTTTTATTTTGTTCTAGTTCTAAATCACCATTACTTATTATTTGTAACTAATATAAAATATATCTTTAACAGTTAAATATAAATGCGCCTACGACCAATATTAAAGCAATTGTACTGTATAGTGCAGACAGCCAAAAATTATGTTAAGTTTTATCATTATTTTACGGAAACCTGTGTGCGTAAACGTCCGTAATTATCTGGATTTAAATAATGATTAGTCCTATAGACCAAAAAGTTCCAACATCATGATTCCACGCTTCATATTGCTGGAGTTGTAATACTTTGGACATAATCTTACTTTGGTGAGGTTGACTTTAAACGCCTGCAGTCTTATGTAATTAGTTTTTTTTTTAATTACATAACTAAAGTTTATGAACCGCGTGATCATTATTGCGTATTCCATAACCTAAATAAACTTTATGCCATGAAAATCTTTTCTGTAGTTACAAAGCTGAGTGGTGATAGTAGCAAACATACACATGTCAACACAAAAGGCAGTTCTAGTTAGTTTATATTTGTAAGTTCAATGAGAAAAGTTGGGTCAAAATTTTACCTACGTAGGTATCATTTTAAACCAATTATAGATATATACCTTTAATTTTTTAAACCCGCTCCTTGAATAACGTAAAGCACCAGTTACCGTCGGTGCTGTAACATTGGACATCTCAATACAAACTATTACTTATAATGCTTGAAATAAGGAGGTAATGGTATATCACTACATACTTTTCTCGAATCCTTTAACGAAATGAACCAGATTAAACCGTTAATAATGCTAAACTTTATACGTACGGAATTGATACTGGGAACATGAACTATAGATAGCACTTTTAACTCGCCATCACTGAGAATGATAACGGATTCTCATAAAAAAATCTAATTAAGCATACCTACATCTAAAAAACAAAAAGGCACTTACTTGCACCTACTATAACTATGGCTGCATTATCGCAAACACATAATATTTGATCCCGCTTGTCTGGATCCTAATTTTCAAATGTCTAGGCTCAGATATGTATGCTATCTTGGTTCCCGAAAAAAAATCCACTTAATCTAGCATACTTACGCAAGGTGATAATACAACATTACAAATGTAGGGAGGTATTAGGTACCTACCTGGCAACACTAAAATGTCTAGCCTATTAGTCTTATGTACACGTTTAAGTAGTATGTAACCTACGATTATTGTTTTTGTCAAAGAAAGTACCAAAATGCTTGCATCAGCCAAATTATCTATCGAATTAGTCATTAATGATACGGTGAACCCAAAAGTAGATTTAATAAGTTTAACCTATGTCAGTTTTTGAAAAGTTGGCAATATCTGGTAAAAGTGGAACACGCTGCAAATGATGATCACGTCATCGGTCGCGTGGCAAGCGCGAAGAGGCGGGAGCCTCACTTTTCCGCGAGAGACGCGTCACCTGCACCGCTCCACGACGCGCGACGCTACGTGGCTGATCATAGTATATCTTCCTCGCTCTATCGTGCCGCACACGACACACTCGAGCTAGATAGAAAACAAGCCCGCTGTATAGCACAGCAGCGAAGTACTGCGAACGGCAAACGTCGACTGAATTTCTAGTTGGCTAGCGCCTGGCGGAACTCGCCCAGTTGTTTCGGAGCAGCACTCGGTAGCAGACGCGTAGTCCGTATTCGGCGTACAACTTTTCGTAAGTTCGACAAAATGCTGCGTTACTTGATCGTGTTTCTGGCTCTCGTGGTGGCCACGTCCAACGGGCAGGAGGTCACCGAACTCAAGGTCGACGTGGTTAGTGTCCCCGAAGGCTGCACCACCAAGACGAAGACAGGCGACATGATAACGATGCACTACATCGGAACCCTCGACGATGGCAAGAAGTTTGATTCCAGGTACGTAAGTTGTTAGCAACTCCAACCGCGACTGTGATTTTAATGAATGTCTATTTGCGTTTAACTTACGTCTTATTAAACAGAGATCGGAGTTTAAAACAACTTTTCGGCTAGTTATGTTGTTCCACGCGACCGTGACTTAAATCCGCTATCGGGTCAGCGGTCAAACTCGTTCATATTCATATACACGATTTTGTATTTATTCTCATACCATTTATGGTGTTATTAATATTAATTCATAATAGTACGTCTATTTTAATGTTCTTAACGGGGTAGGTATAGGTATTTGACCGTACAAAATTGTTAGGAGAGATTGAGCCTTGGATACCTCCCGTATTAAAATGTTAACTTATGTAATGAAGTTGTAAAACTTTTTATACTGTTTTTACCCGAGCGGTTCTAGTTGGGAATAACTTGGTTATTATTAGATTCACACGATGTTAATACGCTAATAGTATCGTGCAAAATTTTAATTATTATAACGAAAAAGCTATCAGGTTGAAGCGCGGAGCTGACCCACATGCACCGACGGTAATGACATGCGGTGCGGTCGTAAAATAACTATTAATTGACCGATAAATAACGAATTGACTTTAAATTTAGGTAAAATTACAAATTTGGACGCAATCACAACTAGATGTTTAAAGTTTGGAGTTTATACTTGTTCGGAAGTCGATTATTGCAGTCCAGTTAAATATACACAATGTTAAAGTGGAGTTGGTTATGCTCCGTTATCTGTTATGCTTTATCTCACGTTTTCGGGTGTAAACTTACTCCAATTTAGTAACCGCGATATTTAAAAGGAGAAACGTTTCGATCATTCCAGTTTATATTATTCCACGAAGAAAGGATGTTACAGAAATAGCAGAAATTTAAATTATATTTAATTTTTTTTTAAATTATAAAAAAAATATTAACTTTGCTAAAAATATATATTAAATTATAAAAAAATATTAACTTTGCTAAAAATATATATTAAATTATAAAAAAATATTAACTTTGCTAAAAATATTCAAGGCACGATATGCAACTTCAACTTCTCGTATCGGAATTTTATTATAAACTTCGGTTAGTTTAAAATTATCAGTTATTTGGTTTCGCGGCCTGGGTAGAATAAAGAAAGTTGCTAAAGAAGTAGGCTTTTAGGCCCTAGGACTATCGAACGTCGAAAATATACTTAAAAACCGAGTTCCCATACACATCTCGTGGAGCGCCAAGCAGACAGGCGCGGATCCGTAATTCCAGACGAAGACGTGTGATTAGCCAACAAAAGTTTGGCTTGTATCATAAACATAGGGTGAAACTTTTGTTATTACCGTTTATGTGTGCGCGCGAGAATTTACCGTTTAATTATCTACATTCTTAACTTAGTCGTAGCGTTTGTTCTGAAGATTTTACTTATTTCAATTTGTAGTCGAAAGCGCTTCGGTCTGCGGGGACGAATGTGGTTTTTCTTTATTGCCTCACGGTTTCCGGTCGGTGCTGCACTTGTTTATAGCGACATTCTCCATGTGACCGGAGAAAGTCCTGTTCGAATCGATGCATCAGATTTTATAAAACTTTCTACGTCAATCGTTCTTTCTACTTAAATAAAGCGCTCACGGATCTTTATTTCGAATCACTTATGTATGAGCGTTACCTTTTATTCACGAGCACATTTTGGAGGTACGGGAAAGAAGGATGTATTTTGTTTTAAAAAAGAATGAGTTTACATTAGTCTCACTTGAAAGGTAATGAAGAAATCTTGTATCAGTTTAGTACCTTCTAAGTTATTTACCTTTTGGTTTCTTTCTTATTCGATTTTTAGATGTAGGTACGGGTAATCCAACGCTGTTTTTTGCGGTTTAAATAGGTACAGGCGGCGGCGTGTCATCATACATGGATATTACTTTATAAATTTAGCGGACGACCTAGAGAATTTGTACTATAGGTACGCATAAAAAGGAGGCTTCGTGACATTGAATTTACCTACTTTAAAACTTTTTGTACAAGAATATTGAAGAATCTTTTTCTCACGGATTATTAATAAGGAAAGGAACACCGTATTCGTGTCGTTTGGGAGCAGCTTAAATCTATGAACCGTCTCTAGTCCGACACACCCGCTAACTAACGCTAATCGCCGCTTTCTTTTTACGCAAACCGACTGATCTTCAAGCTGATACGTGTACCTATATACATTTTAACACTATTGTAAGTCAGTGGGTGTTCCACATGACATCGTTTTCAGAGAAAGTCGAGTGCAATAGTACATTTTCTTAAACAATGGCATACAGCATAACAGCTCGTTATGCTAGGTACTTATCGCACCACAACATCGTGTACTCTCAGTACCTACACACGAATAACGGGCTTCGAGAGATCTATTGAAGAAATGTGAAGCTGACTGTCAACTTAAACTACTTGGAGAATCACTTGAAGATGTGATCTGTTAATGTATTACTCCCTTTTAGAAGCTGTTACCCGTCGGCCGTGCCGCTCTGCAAGCAACCAACATTATTTCTTTTTCAGCTCATGGATTCTTATAATTATTTGATATAATTCATTTATACTTCTTACATAAATAACGAATTATCCACCTAAGCAGTCAGACTGATACTTACATAGTAATCGTTCAATCCATGCAGTTTTAGTTTCTGCTTTGCTATCAAAGATAAATGGGGGCGTTCAAAAGTTACTCCGTCAACACCTATGATACCACAATAATCCTATTATGTGGAGATTTAAGTTACACTGAGTTCGAGTTAAGTTTTGGTCGCCAAGTTGGCCGTATCTTAAGTTCGTTGGTTTGTTTGGCTCCTGGGACCAGCATCAAACGTCAACTCAGTCAAATCAGTATTTTATGACACACCATGAAGGTGTTAAATGTTACCTTAGTTAAATTTGAGCGAAGTAGAACACCCCAAAATTATATCAAATTACTCAACTTTTTATAAAAAGCCTACGCAACGAGATTTGCCATTAATGTCGAAATAATATTTATCTGCCTCATAATTGAACAGCAAAACTCATGTCAGTTTAAAAACTAACCAACCCAATGGGGTTTATTGCTTATGGCAATAACCAAAATATGCCATTGCAAAGAGTGTAAAAGGAACTTACCGGTAACTAGTGAACACATTCCTCTTCTTTTGTTCCTTTTAATATTTACATGCATGTCATGCAGTTTTTCGCATCAATTATATTGAGATGCGATAGTTGATGACTTGAAATTCGCCACAGTTGTAAATTTTGCTTGTGTCGATCTAAGGTAAAAGAATATGAACATAATTTTATAGGTATTAGAAATAGGTGGCCGAAATATTTGGGACTTGGATTGATAATTAAAATTTAAAAAAAAAATAGTTTGATTTCTGGTTAAATGGAATAAATTCAAACATTGTCTTGTCTATCTGTATTTCACAGTCAAAATAAAATTTGAATTTCAAATGCACGGAATCCTCGATGTCCACCTCATACTTTTCTGGTTAATTTATTTACTAAATGTAGGTACGTACTCATAATAAAGTTAAACCGCACATTTTTCTAAACAGCAGACCGACAGTACCTAGACGGTTTGTTCCATAGATAAACAGCGTAAACTTGGAGCACAATTTCCTCCCATCGTCTAGTTACGGGCACAAACAGGACTGATCTAAGATGCTCTGGGGCCGACTACTATCACCGATCAATTCTCAACAAGCAGTTCATTAACAATTTTGATTACTTTGTATTTGTGTTGTCGGACGATCGCCGGATGGCGCTATGATAGAAAATTAATGAGAAACTTGCAGAACGTACGAAAGAAAATTAAGTTTCGAATGTGAATGGGGAGATTGGCCAAAACGTACCGAGTAATTAGTTAAATAAACACGAGTAGCCCGCCACTTAATCCCGACGTTATTATGAGAAACGAATATTGTATGAGGAGTCCTAGTAGTATGTTTTAGTTTTGAGGCGATCACTAAGCCGTCGATCGCTCATTATTACATTTTATCTTAGATTGCTGATACCAAAACGAGACCAATGTAATGAATCACTATATATCAGACGGTGGGTTTTACTTCTTATTTGCTGAAGATATTTATTAGAAAAATAGTCTTTAATCATTTTTAAAAAAATAGAATATGTTTAGCAATACTGTCTCCAATAAAGAAGAACTGATCAAGAATTTCCGAATTATCCACTTGGATACTCTCGTCCGACGATGGACGTTTTAATCGTCATGACCCCTCTTATCAGACCGAGCAACGGCCGACGACGGGAGGTCTAGCCATATTTTATCTCTAATCCCTAAATGCTAATAAACTCATACCTGACGAGCAGTTTGAATTTCGCACAAAGCTCTCGTATGAACAATGAGTCTATCGTCTAATTGAACATGTCATCTCCGGCTACCGACTGCATATGACAGGCCTCCTCTTCCTAGATCGAGAGAAAGCATTAGATAAGGAGTGGCTAAATTAATAACCTTTAAGCCCTAAGTGTGTACTTAGACTGGTGACCATTATATAAGACGACTGACTACATCGCCATTTGGCTGTCGCATCGAGAGAATGCTCTCTCCCCACCTTATTCGTGCCGGTGTTTCTCTGGGCTCTGACCTGACTTCACTACTTTCTACGTTTATTACCAGCGATCTACCTAGAACTATCACTGTGCACTCTTTTTGCGGAAGCGTATTCTTCAGAGTCATGCTGCAAGCACCCTAGGCGTCTGAAATCGCAATCGGAAAATTAAAAGAACCGAACAAAGACACTAAATGGTTTTTCAATAGACCACCCACACCCATTTTCTCTACTCGTTTGTAGCTGTATTTGGTCAACTGATCCCTTGGGAAAGGCCAAGCCAAATATCTCGAAGTAATTTTTGATGATCGATTGAACTTAGGCGATTCTTGTGATCGCTACTTTCATGTCATGCCGACTCCACATTCTCTAAAATTCCGAATCTAAACTCCGGAAATGCGTTTATCCAACCCGTTATCACATTTTATTGCCGTGTTCACGCAAACACTTCCTGGATCAGAAAACTGCAAAAAGTCCCAGACCGCTTCATGCGCAATGGTCCGTGTACCCTTTTACCTGGTGAAAACGGGGCAACGCCCAAAGCCGAGTTCTTACTTCAAGCTCCATCACCTCATTGCAATTGACCAACTTTATCCTCGGCTAACCCTTTGTCCATGTTAATTTCAGTGCACGCAAAAGCATGTCTGATGTCTTAAGATAGATCTTCTAATTGAGATAGTGGTTTCTTAATGACTTTTTTTACTTAAGATAAACTTGTTTGAGATGCGCTGCTCAGCTTCTAAAGGAGTAAAAGTATGCCCCCTCTAACTTTCAATTAAGGAGTGGAAAATCCTTAAAAATTCGTCGCAGTTGAAATTATAAACACCTTCAACGTAGTTTTAACAAGATATGTTAATAAGTTTATGAAATATCCGTATATTATCATTTTTACTACAACGACTGGTAATTATAACTACTGTAAAATTTAAATAATAAACTTAACTTGCTTGTTTAACACGTTCTTAACCGGCTACTTATACTTACTGGTTATGCTTACTTTTTGTGCACACACATTTTTGAGGCTTTCTTTTAAACTTGTGAAAACACTGATATACTAAGTCAACTTATTATTGCTAAAGTCGCAAATAATAAATAAACGAAGTAAACATCCGATACTCATCATCCTACGCCTTCCCTATTAATAAATCTGATAGTTCGTTTCTAAAAGCACTAATGAGCACCACTAGCTCCTCATCGACACAGACGAGGTGTTATTGATATCAAACGGGATATTAACTCCTACATTAGCTAATAATAACGTTTATTTCACCTTGATAAATAACAAAAATAATTGAATAGTATAACAAAAATACGCCTTTGTATTGTTATATGTATTATACAGAATAAGGGATAGTTATCTAATATTTGTCATGATTTGGAACGCTTTAATTGCTTAAATTAAATTAAGAAAAGTTTACATTCGATGTACAAAATAAAGAGTTAGTTGTGTCCATTTTGGTCCATCAAGCACTGTGAAAATCAAATCTATTCAAATCGATCCGTAGACTTTCTTTATATTAAGGCGCTTAACGCACTTTCTCGTTTATTTAGTTGGATTTTATTCTGTTCATTTATTGTATTTAGACGCACACTAGCTAACATTAGTCTGATTAAACTTAGGTACCTACGTAGTTTATCTCTATCAACCGTTGACAGCCACATCGTAATTTAAATCAATGGCTATACCCGATAATTGTGTGATTTGGAACTATAGATAATTATCATATCATTACCTAATTTGTGCGGTTGTGGTTTGTGGAATAACAGAGTAACTAGAGCTCTCCTCGCTTAATATTTAATAAATAAACACCCTTTAAATGGTAGGTTTTAAGTTTCATTTTAAATAAAAATGGCTTCTTTCTGCAATAGCCATCAAATATAGAACATCCAACTAAAAAATGGAAACATAAATTTGAATTTAGAATAGCGTAAATAAAAAAAAAGTGTATTTTATTATAAATACAAATAAAATAGTTATAAATATTTTATTGAAAGAGTTTATTTATGAGTTGAAGTTGAATTATCATTTTGATAATATCTCAATAACCACCGCACGGCTTTTTTACAATATTTTTTTTTACTTAGTTACAGTATTCTTAATTCAAATTTACTTGGATTTTCTATAAGGCGTGTATTTTATTTTTTTTCAAACTATTATTTATTTTCATTTTTAATTAAAACGCTTATCCTGATTAGCCTAGTAAGGATAACGGGTCTAACTGTTTAAAATATTGAATTGTCATCGGACCTCGAGAAACATACAAGTGAAGCTAATATAAAGCGTGTAAAAAGGTTTGACCTCGACTAACGGAACTCCTTTAAAATGTATAATATTAGCACTAAAGTACACGTTTCAATACCCAAGACGCGGAATAGTGAATGAATGCACAAACACACTGACTTAAATTACAACCGGCCGTGTGAAATGATTAAGTCTCTATTTCAAATGTAGGAAGCGTTAATGAAATTAATTATGTGATTTGTATTGTTGAATACGCTCATTATGTTTACGTGTGCTAATCGGGTTTCAGCTTTTATTTTAAATCTTTACTTGGCTGCATTGTCCGGTAGTACGTTCGTCCCATTGTTGGCAACTGAAACAAAAGGTTATGCACTCTCAAGGATTTGATAATGTGCAATTATCATTCCGTATATTCATACGTTATCTGATTAATTTGTGATTACTCTGTGACCGAGAGGAATCATTTAATCTCATCGCTTTCATCACCATATTGAATGTACCTTGTAATTTATATATTAATTTTTCCCGCGTTTCCGAGGGATAACCTAAAAGATATCATTTGTTGAAAGGTATTTTGCAACCCCCATTTATCATTTTAGGGGTTCAACTTTTAAAAACACTGAAACACGTGTTTAATTAAATCGTTTAAAGAATATAAATGCCATGTTTGTAGTTGATCAGACAAAAAAAACACGTTGTTCCATACTAACTTTGCATCCCCGTTTTACCCCCTTAGGGAGAGAATTTTCAAAAATCCTTTCATAATTCTGCCCTACGTTAAGAAAGGAACCCCTGTGCAAAATTTCAAATTTCTAACCCTTATAGTTTAGGCCCTGCGTTGATATGTCAGTCAATCAGTCAGCTTCTCCTTTTATATACATAGATTTTACTCGATTTATTAGGATTTTTCCGGTATTTCGTGAAAATAACTCATAACAAGTTAATCGGATAGAGCATATTTCAAATCGAGCTCTTTGTTGTTTTATTTCTGGCGGACAGGCGTGCAATGTCACATCACATCCGCTGCATTTCCAGAACGTGGAACAGGATTATGTCGACCTCATTCTGTTTACCTTTGTTATTCATGTTGTCTGTCAGCCGGGAGCTCATGGGAGCACTACGTAATCCACTTCGATAATATGGGAGTCAAAAACATTTTATATTACTTTATTCTATTCACTGCCTTTCCAGTAAGTCTAGGAAACCAGTGTCTTTGTATCTAGGCACCTGCCTGGAATGGTTCATAGAAGCCCGAGATTAAATCTGTTACATGTGGTATCTTGTTGCTAAACTTTAAAATTAACATCCAATTACTACTTTTTTAATTTCATTGGTAGATGAGATGTTAATTAAGTGACAGATCGAAGTTTAGTCGCTGATTTAACTCTATTTGCAATCTAATGTATTATTGTATATCAAAAAGTAATTACACAGGCTGGAATAACCATAGCTAAAGTTGTAGTGTTCAGCTTTCAGATTATGATTAGTTTAATCATAATAAGAAATTTTCAGCCTTGTTAACATCATGTAAGTCTGAAAATTGTTTGTAAGCTTTTAGGCAATTTGATTATATTTTACCAATCATGTTACATTGCCAAACACTGCTAAGTGATGTTTATTAGAATTGTATATTATAATAATAAATATCCCGGGACATTCTTTCACACACGGCCATCTGATCCCAAACTAAGCAGAGCTTGTACTATGGAAACCAGATAACTGATATACTACATATACTATTTTTTATTTTTCTAAATATATAGATATTTACACCCAGACACAGAACAAACAGACATGTTCATGGACACAAATGTTTGTCCTGGGTGGGAATCGAACCCACGACCTTCGACTTGGCAGTCAGGGTCGCTAACCACCAAGCCAACTGGCCTGTCAAAAAATCTATAAACATCTTGTGGGGTCTGGTTACCATTTTACAGGTATTTCAATTCATGAAAGCTAATATTACGTTAGATAATGTTTACCTACATGCGGATCTAAAAGGCGTTGTAATTTAAATATAAATGAAGTAAAAAGAAAAATAATTAAAGTTATACAGTGGCCGGTTTAAAACAAGTCGTGTGAATAATCGATTTGTCGCAGCACAATGCGACTCGATAAGTTGAAACTGCGTGTCCGAATGATTAACGTTACTGTGCGAATCTGACGTGTCTCAGGGGAAGTATAATAATATTGTACAAGGAGAAACTATCTTTTGATGTATTGCACTCATACGGCCGCATGTTATGGGTTATTACTACATGCTTTAAATCGCTTCTTTCAGGCATATACCGATAAAACGGTATTTATTTAATAATATGGCAAATAGTCAGTAGTAGGTACCGACAGTTACCGACTTGATTACATTTATTTTTCATTTCGACATATTATATTCGGTCCCGAGAGAATTTTACCACAGACCGTTGAAAGTTAAGCATTTCTAGCTTAATTTCAGAAACGCGTACCGTAGGTATTCGGTATTAATAAACAAAATATTTCTTTAATAAGAATATTGTTTTTTATAAGAAAGTCATGACCTCGATAAATTATTATATAAAGATATCGCACATTGTACAAATCAAATTACCTGAATGCGATAGCTTTGTTATAACATTTTAATTGTAGAATACTATTTTTGTGGAAGTCACTACCTATACCTACTCAAGTTGCGACGCGACCGCGAACGCAAGCGCCGATAAGTTATCGCTATGTTAACTGACGTGTCGAGTCACACACGAGCGGCCACGTAGCCCTAGCCGACGCGGCGCGGGCCCGTGGCCCCGTGGCCCAGTGGACTCGACAGTCGGCACATGTGGCATGACGTGGTGCCACTAGCGACCTGTCAAACCAACCGGACAGCCACAGAGTTTACTAGTTGCTTCTAAGCAACATATCTCTCAGTTCGATATTGTAATCTCTGTAATACTGATTTGAGCGTCTATATTTATTTATGGGCTACATTTTTATTTAAGAAAATATAGATGAAGATGAATGTCAAAGGTTTATGTAACTTTCTAGTATTCCCATCACCGTGCATCGAGTGTCTATAAACGACATTTTCAAGATAAAAGGTACCCCCATCTATAGAATTTTCATGATATATATTTATTAATTTGGTTTCACAGAAAACAAGAAATATGCATGAAAGGAAATTTAATTAGATTCAAAAGGCAAGTGATGCAACAGACCGGTTTCCACGTAAAGTAAAAAGCTGTCTATTTAAAACGAAACTGAAAACATATCAAACGGAGAAACTTCAGTGCTATTAAAAGTAATATCACCTTACACCAGTCAACATCCCGGTATTTCTTTATAATGCTCAGAACCGTAATTTCCTGCTGGAAAGGTATTTCATTTCCAAGTTCATTATTCACTTTGGTAGAAGGAAAACTATTTGCAGGGAGGAATGATGCCGTGTTTTTTAATAAATGAATAGTGCATCCTCAATACTTTTATCTTAAAATGGCGCAATGAAATGCAAAAGTTTACTGACAGATAAGTAATCGATAGGTCAATGCGATAACGTAAATTGATAAACCGTATTGTCATTGTTGCTTAAATTTGCCCTTGAGGAGTATTATGCAATTATTTATGAGGAAAAGATGATAACTCTTACTTTTAATTCGATCATTACACAATAAAGAAAACAACGCTATGAGCAACCGGTCGTGTTGTCACAGTCGAGTTATTCAAAAACTTTCAGAACGCATAGCGAAAATGCTAGTCGTAACTCGAGTCAAGTGAAATGAGAACAAATGTCAGATAAAGTTTTTTCAACTTCACTATAATTTTCCATCACGGTTTTTGTAGGTGTTATAATAAATTCCTTTTTTATATTTGTACGTGCATTAGTTTTATAACTTTTTGGATCAGTGTTGGTATAATTGCACTATAATTAAAATCACGGTTAAAATAATAACGTTCAGGCGTGATAACTTGTAATAGAATAGCAAAGCGATTAGAGCGAATTCACAAATCTGATTACATTTGAGATGCAATTGCTTCACGAACTAACAAAGTATTTTTAAAACTAATGGTACCTACGTTCCTATCTAGCCTCTTCCAAAAAGCATACACAGTTAACGCTGGCGCGGCGCTGCGAAATACTGCAATTGCGAACGAAAAGGCTATGCATTTATTTTGGTATGAAATAAAAATTCGGATGTATGCTTTTTGTTAGATGGCGTCTGTCGACCGCCCGCCGCGGATTAAAGCAGAATAACCCGTCGGCTGATAGTCAAGGTAGGTGGAACTGATAACAGGACATGTGGAATTGGCAATATCTCGGTACCGAGAGTGGTTCTGAATTCTATTCAGTTCATCTATTTTCTCCTTTGACCACAAAAGTATTACATCTAAACGAAATTGGATTAAATTTTTCCATAAACTTGTCGTTGAAATCTCAAAAGCTGTAGACGTAAGCTTAGTAAGTTCTTTTTCATGTATTACAATTGCTATCCGGTAATAATTTTGAAGGGTATTTGATTAAACGTAGTCACTTCTATGAGTATGTTGTCAAGAGAGAATATCCAATGATTTCGGGGAAATGGTAACAAATGTGTACGTCAGATATAATCAAGTGAATTTCATTGTGCTCACTAGTGCTCGCTCTCTCCTGCCATCCATAAAATCGTTTGTTTAATGACTGTCGCCACACTATCGATATTTTTCATCCCATATAGACACAATCGGTTACATTTTCGCAACGCTCATTATATTATCATGCTTCAGAGCTTGTCATAATTATCTCCTACTAATTAGCATGTTGTCAAAAAGATTCCTTAATTGGTATTGCATTTATATTAATTGAAGGCTCAAATTTGGATGCTTTATATTGGCTTAAATAAGCCTTTATATTTTTAACTCACTATTGAATTAATTAGTGGAACCGGTGTTCTGAATTCGCGATTAGCGTGTGCAATATTTTTTTAATAGTACTGTGACTGAATTACTGATTGACACAGCGTACAACCTTAACCAAATTTTTTTTTGTAGGAAATATTCCTTGTGTAGGGTACTCTAGAGGTGCATTATGGAGGGGATTTTTTCAATTTCTATCCTTTAATTCCATCGTAACATTAAAAAACTTTACCACCCCGGTAAAGTTTTTTAAAGTTACGATGATCTCGTTTTGTAAAGAGTATATATTTTCCACCTATCTATTTACCACCCGTTTTGGGAAAGAATTTCCTTCTTAGTTCACGTCTAGTGATCTTCAAAGTAATGAAATACCACATTTTTCATTACTTTTCCTAATTAATACCCTTATGGAGTGAATGGTAGGTTTGTAGGAACTGTTTTTTATACATATTATATATAGATTTACCAAATTGACTGACTGACAACGCACTTGTATAGTTTTACTTCGTATCTTAAAGCATAGGTTGACTGAGAAAGATTTTTTGATTTCAACTTTTAGGGGTAAAAGGCGTAAAAAATTGCGGAAAATCAAACACATAAACATCAAAATTAAATATTAATTTACATAAAAAAAAAAATTACTGTCAGTTTTAAAATATCTACGGCGATAACTCGTAGATTTAGTTTACAATGTGTTTAATTTTTTAGTAGTATTATACAAACGCACTATCACAAATGTTTTCGTCCTAATATGGTAATATCTGTTTATAACTCGAATGATCTAATCGTGAGAACACTTAAACCAAGAAATAGATTACCTAACTTCCTAATCATTATTCTGCCAGAGTTCTGCATCATTGAACTTCACCGGGTCTATCAATTTACATTTGCATTTTAACAACTTCAGCGTTTTGAAATTCTTCGTACGAGAACATTATTAAGCTTGTGTAAAATTATTTAAAATATGAGCAATCTCTTACCGAGTTTACTTTTATTTTGGAATACTTAGGGCAAATGCAAAGCTGTCGTTGGCAAGCGCATCAATTTAGAACGCCTGGACCAATTTGGTTATTACTTTAAAGTTAATTGTTCCCGAAGACCTTTTTAAAGTGTCTGTCAAAATTCGGTGTTTTTGTTTGTAATGTATGTATTTACAATGAACTGCGCCCGAAACCGCAAGCAATAACTTGAGGTATGTAATTTTTTTCGTGCTCGATTTTTTGGAATAAAGAATATATCGATTTTCAGCTATGAAACTGGTGCTTTATTATAGCAGATGCATTATTGCATTGCAAATACTGCATTTTATACTTTATAGCGCAGATGTACAGGAAAGGAAGAAAAATTATTGACGAGGCACCTTTCTATTAATTTCCAGGTAGTGTTCTATGTGTATTTTAATCAGCCTTTGAGGTATTTTTTACTCGTTAATCGAACTCCTATTGCGGACCTAAAATACTTTATGTTGTTTTTACAAAATTGATAAACCTCGTTCTTTAAATAAATAACATGTTTCTTCAAGCTCAATTTCCCCGAAGAGGTAGGAACAACTCTCAGTACTGGGTCCCTCGTTCCAGCGAAAATATTTTCCAATCGTTAAATCCGTGTACAGGTAAACATTAATAACGAAGTTTCCTTTTTAAATTATAACGTTTCTTTAAGTCAACAAACCGCAGGGAACAAGACTCAAATAAACCAGTGAAAAGCAATAATAAAAATAACACATTTCTCATTAGACCGAAGTCCCCTATGTAAACGTGTGAACTATCAGGGGTATTACTAGACTTTATGAGACGGGGTACTCCGTATTGGTACATACCATTTATTTACACTTGAGGTGCTTATTAAAAATAAATTTTATCTAATAGCTATCAAGTCCTTTGCCTCAAACGTTATGAAATTTTTCACTCAAATGAATCCTGTACGTTTCATCTTGATTAAAGTAAACACCTACCTTAATGAGGACTTTCTGGAATTTCATAATAAATAACATTCTTTTGACGAAGTCAGACAGTATTTTATTAACGTTGAAATTTAAACTATTTGTGATTCCGTGAAGTGGAAGTTTAGTGGAATGCTTGGACTTTTTAGAGTCTTCCTTGAATCAGAAAAAACATTAACACTAATAATGCTAATTTCCATCGATATTCTACGTATAGACAAATTGTATTTCCGCCTTCTGTCGTGAACGTCGGTGAAAGTCCGGAGGAACAGGTCCCAGGCCACAAGATTCCAATACATACTCCTTGCACAATTATCGTCCAGTCGCTAAGAATTCCGGCGTAAATATACGTGTGCTTCACTTTCGCCAAAAAAAATCTGCAATAATGTAGTGCTGGATATAATCGTCACTTATCCAATCTAGTGCAATCCGTTTTTGGCCCGCGGACGACCTTAATCCCTCATGTTATTAGAGAAGTACATGACTTACCGATTATAATGAACACAAATGAACACGTGTACCTTCTCTCAACATAACTGTTAACTAAGCATGAATGCATCGAAAATTCAATTAACGAATTCAACGACAAATCTAACCTAAATCTATGAGAAATACGTTCGCGACGGCAATTATAGTCCGTTCAATATAGAAATCCCCTTTTATGAATAAATGGCATAGAAAATATTTTTAGGAAAAACTATAAAGTGCATATTTTTTTAAAACATGTTTATCTTTGCATCGTCATTCAATATTGCACATTTAAATTTACTATAATACTTATAAATATATGAAATAATACAAAACTTCAAAGTTTACACTGACTCCATGGGACATGAGCTTTGATAGATTTAACGGGCTTTTGGAACCAAAAAGCTAAGTTGAAACTGAAACTACCCAAAATGTACCTATTTCCTCGTCGAGGCCTTCCTTTTCTGTTGTAATCCTATTGTGTCTGCTAACGTTAAGTGGGGCTCAGTCCCAATAACACTTAAGTACACATTTCGTGGACTTGTGGAGGCGAGTGGTAGTTACAGATACATCGTTTTAAATCCTAATAATATTATAAATGAAAAACGATGTGCAGATAAATGTTTGGAGTTTTGTTCCTTTTTACGCAAAATATTTTGAATGTAACTTACTGCATACATAATTTATAACCTGGGTTAATATATTAGGATACTTTTATCCCGAAATCCGATCCACGGAAATCCACGGGGGACAGCTAGTAGTGTCATATATTAGGTAAATACCCGTTTAGAAAGAAACAGTTAAGAGGCATTTTTTTTAAATTCTGTGTATCGAAGAATTCACCCATGCATCTTTGCACGCTGTAGTATTTTATCAAAGACCTTCTAGATAAAGTTGGCTGTACGGGAGGCAAGAAACTCTTCAAAGGCATTAATTAAGCTCATCAAAGGTGTACGGCCTCTCTCGGCATCACTCTCTATATTTTCATGTCTACCAAGATGAGGTCCAAATTCTGGAAAATGAATAATTCTGAGCTCTGCTCTAGTAGCTTGCAGACCTGTTGAGCAATGTGGCCTTGTGCGTTGTCGTGCATAAGCAGTGGGGACGAGCGATTGTCCAATTCTCTCTGGAGATTTACTAGCTTCTCTTCTCTTAATATGGATGCTCTTTCATTATAACAGTCTCCCGAGAAGGATATTTGATTTACTAAAAATATGACTTTAACTCGACCTTTTTCCAAGAGGATTAAGATTTTAGTCTATATACCTATATATTTAGGGTCCATTTTCAATTTGATTTGAAATTACAACTAGGTTTAAATGTTTACCTATATAAATTATCAGTTTACCTAACCATAATGGTGTTATAAAGAGAATCCCGGAATACACAAGACATAAATGCGCATGCAATGCAGCATGCAGCTAATATTGTAGAGAAAGCATCCGTTCACTCATTCATTCGCTCCTATGATTGCGGTCAAAACCATATGCGCGGCTCATGAGTTGACGGTGACGTCATGGATACATCCCTTTGTGGTCAAAGCTTTGTAGCGAAGATATATCCGGCTTATTGTTTTCCTTGCAAGCTCGCCAGTCCACTACCAGGCTGCCGAACAATGCGAATATTTACTTCAGAGCCCCAGCTTTTAAATTGGATTAAGTAAACCTGGATACTTTTTAAACTACTCATTGAAAAAGACAAATCAGTGAATGGCTTCGTAGAAGAAGAATGCGTTTTCACTTGTCAAAGCTTCGATGGGTGTAGAGATTTCTCGTCGTTTGTTTCGCATACTAGTCCGCCAGTAGGCGCCTTTAGTTCGAATGCCCCGTTTTCAGAGCCAACAGTGGCTTCCGAACAGTTTAAATATTTACTTTAAATGCCTAGTTTTGTATTGTGTATAAAATTTATTTTTATTGGTACAATACGCTTGAACTGGATTTGTGTAAACAACGTTTCGATTCTGTGAATGGTTTTCATTTGGTGCCAGCAAGGGTTTAAGGTTTCCAATAAACGCAAAATGATTGCATTCGGAATAGTCAACGCCGTGGGCTATTGATACCAGTTCACAATATGGGCTTTGTCACGAACCACTGAAATGTTCAGAAATAAAATTGTATCTAAACGGTCCATTTGGTGTCTGCAAACGTTCACCAGGCTTCAGGCCCCGTAACACTTATGTACCTACACATTTCGTAGAATTTTAGATGCAAGTGGTTGTTTCAGGTATACAATGCAACAAAATAGTTTCATAATTTATCGATGAGCGTTTGATTATTAGAACAATCAAATTTTACCACGTATCTAATCATCTCTATTTACACTAAATAACTTACTTAGATGTGACTTGGTAATACTCAAATCATTGTATATTCATAGTTCTAAAAAATAAGTATCTACACTCAACATTTATGGTAAATGTTGACAGAAGTGTAACTACTCTTAAATGTTTGAAATAGGACGGGGCATAAAAATACATGTTTAAGGAGCCTCTACCGCGTCCTGCACGAAACCAACCGAACCGCGTCTGGATGCGTTGAATTTTTCACACCCCCACGCCCGGTCTGCCACCCCAGTACTTCATAAAATATTATCAGGACAGACTTCGTCACATTCCAAAATATAAACTTTACTTTTTCCACAAGACTGGGCTCTAGGTGAGTCTAGGTATCCCACTACTGTTTGCTAACTACGTAATGATAAATATAGCTCTCAGTCCATGATTTATGCTTATATTCAAGTCTATAAAGGTTCGCTCCTTTATTAATAGGTACTACTTTTATAAATTATTTAAAAGACTTGATGCAGTGGTGCTGTTCAATATCTGTAATTTAAATATTATAGAAGATGCTACCAGGAGTGAATAATTTTATCCGTGAACGAGTAAAAAAGGGAAACAGATAACTTGAATGAAAAAGTGGGGAATTATAGACTTGAATATTTTTATGCTGAGATTCTTTTATGCTGTAGGTACATGGGATAAAGGTTTGTTTTGATTTGCCAGGACCTATGAATAGGAAATCCTATCTTAATTAATTTCTAAGTGGACAAAGAGTTTATTCGATTTTACCCTATGACCATTTTTGTATAATTTCAAACAATCTAAAATTAAGTTGTTACCTAAGTGACACAATTGCCTTTATTTCTGCAGCTTCCAGGCGAGTTTCAATGTTCTAAAAATAAATGACGTCCGAACGTTCAATGTTGAATAAATAACATATGAAGCCTGCTCCAAATCCAATTATTTTTGTGATTCATTTTAAACAGTTATTTTAAATTTTGCAATAATTTGTGAATATAATCAAATCAGAGTGAGTGTGAGACGGGCGTTAAGTGGGAGTTTAAATCCTTATATTTTTAGGACGTAGCGCCTAAACGCCTGATTGATTTTAGTGAAATTTGGCACATAAACAGAGAACGTCCTGGATAATTGTAATTTTGGCAAGCAAAGAATAAAATTAACAAATAAACTATTTAAAAATCTGAGAGAGAGTTATTGCATACAGGCCAATTGGCTTGGTGGTTAGCGACCCTGACTGCCAAGTCGAAGGTCGTGGGTTCGATTCCCACCCATGACAAACATTTGTGTGCATGAACATGTCTGTTTGTTCTGTGTCTGGGTGTAAATATCTATATATGTATGTATTTAGAAAAATAATAAATAGTATATGTAGTATATCAGTTATCTGGTTTCCATAGTACAAGCTCTGCTTAGTTCTGGATCACATGGCCGTGTGTAAAAGAATGTCCCGGGATATCTATGTATTATTATTATTATTATTGCATATCGTTTTAATATCTAAGATGTTTAGTTTCCACATTCTCTGGTTTCAAATAATAGCATGCTTATTCCTAGACTTGTTTTAGTGGAAACGAACTGTGAAGTATGGTATATACCCGTTTAAACCTTTATATTGTTACGACAACAGTGCCCTAAGAAGCGAAAATTATTTCTAATACATTTTTGGTGAGTAGGTGGGCAAGTAGGTAGATATACTCGTACAGTATACACCTACCTACAAGTATTTGCTTCGGAGCCATAAATATCAATCAGTTTAGTGTAACGTTGACATAGCCCAGGGGTTGAGTCAAGCGAAGCGTGTCGGACATCCACAAAATCCGTGAACAATAATATAATAGCGTAAACAAACCTACCGTTGTAATTTAATATTTACCTTGTAGCCTACATTTAGGTATTTAACATAAGAAGTAAGATGTTATCGCATTACGTTACCTATACCCAATAAGTAACAATATTTTTAGACTCATACTTTATAGGCAGGTATGTATTTCAAGATTTATGACTTCACGTGTCTGCCCGTTCTTTCATAACGGGAACTTTCATCCACTTGACCACGGTGTATTAATAATAATATTTGTTCGTCGTGTCACGTTCGACTTTCGATCGTGTGCACGATGACTCGCTCAGGACTTTCTAGTGATGGTAACCCCGATAAATAATAATGCTTATTCTCAACGTAAGCACATAACATAGTATTCACAATGATGCGGAACTAAGAATATTATAATATATATAATTGGTGATGTGATTAATCCAATCTTGTACGTTTGAGAAGATTAACATTTCTATATACTATATATAATATATACTAACGTAAAGCCACAAAACTTATACCTAGGTTACATAACAAATTATTGGTAGAGACGACCGTGTTTAGTACCTACACACTATCATCAAACATCGGTTGCTTTGAGTCAATAAAACCTGTACGAAACGCGCGCCATACCGACACTCTTCGCCGGCGGAAAGTTAGTGAATAGTAAATCTAAAATGTCGAGTGTTTAATAATTTCGGCTGAACACAAACTCTGTATTCATATGGAAATACTTCGCCTGTATTCATTATACATACACGCTTTGTGAAAAATAGAAACACATATAGGATCGAATGAAATGCTTTTGAGATTGAGGTAAATAACCCTCTCAAAAGAGACAGTTGAGTTAAAACTATTATGCTTTCTTTCAATAATTATTGCACTTAAAAATAAAAAATAAGAAAATAAAAAGTTTTTATTGTTTCTCATACAAATGTTTACAGCGCTAAATTGAGGCAACCCCGGTAAGTGATAGGGATACTTGTTATGGGGTTACCTCGCAACTTCCCATGGGTTACAATTTACAATGTTGAGACATAACTAAAATAAAATGAAATTAACAAAAAATTTAATAAAATAAGCTAAATTTAGGTTACAAGATCATTACATAAATTTTTGTAGCAAGTTCATTTGTGTGTAGTATTTGAGGGTGTGTGTCACTTATTATTATAGTGTTGATTAATATTAAGATAAATTTTTAGCAATTCATATTAAATGTGACCTTAAAGTTGTATTTTAGAAGTATAGTATCTTCAATCTAAATAATAGGTGTTAGCTAGTACGAACACCGATGTCAGTTGTAAACAAACTTTGTATATAACTACCGTACGTAGTTCCTAGAGATGCCGCAGTTTTTATTACAAACTGCGGCCAACATGAGCTATAATTTATGGCTCAGTAAAGTTAGTAAAAATTTACAAAGTATCTATAATTATGACGAAGTCTAATATATGATAGAATGGTAATTGTAGACATTCTCTGACTGTACCAAAGTCGATCAAAGTTCACGGCTGAATTGCCTTTGTTCCCCACGAAACTCTTCTACACTTTATATTTAGCTGCTAAAAACCTGCATCACTAAAAAGTCCGCTGAAATGTTGTGAAAAAATCCCATGAAAAACCGTTTACAATTCCATCAACATCGAAGGAAAGGTAAACTAAACGGAAAACAAATAGCACTGGCAATAGGGAAAAGGTTTTTTCTAAGCGTGAGTAGGTCTGAAGCCAAATTGAAAAAGTCATTGTTTCGTTACTAGGATGCTGTGACGCGGTCCAAATGAAATGTCCGTCATGTGTATGTGCACTAGCAAAACAGTAGAGAAGCCTGGGGGAACTATCGGGATTCACCTAGCGTTGTACACTTTGGTTTAACAAGTGAACACCGGACAGATGTTGGGGCCAAAATCAACCAGACCACCTTTATACATACATACATTCTAGTTTTGTTAAAATTGTTGGATGACTGCAAACCTGCCGGTGATTAATATTATTTACAATATTCAAAATATAAGTTACTAGCTTGAAAAAAAATCTGAAATCGAAATTACAAGGAATTCTATAACATGAGTCTTTTAGTTTACGATTTATAAAATAAACTTGTCAATAAAATATCTTGCCGAGGGACTCATTCCTCGAAACAAACTGATTGGGATGTACACAGATATATAATCAGGTATTGCAGCTACCGTAACTTTGTCCTGTAAAATTGTAATAACTACATATTATATCTTCCAACTTCTACGGCCTGCACGGTCCTAGATATACTGTACTTGTCCCGTTTAATATTTATGCGTTTTTGTTATACCGCAGTGCAATCCAGACCATCACGATAATTTTCGATCCATAGTCCCGAGGGATTCATTACAAAATCTACGCTGGTTATCTTTTTTGCTAATAATAACGAGTAAAAAAGTGGTTGAGTTACGAGTAAAGTCAAACCAATTAACCCAGTCACAGATTGATCCGGTTGCGAAACAATGGACGAAAATTCAGCGCAGGCACCGAGCAAACCTGCGAAGGAAACGCTTTCCAAAAGTTTAAATTAAAAAAGAGTTTTCCGATCAGTAACGGGACAAAAGCTAGTGCGACTATAACGTATCGTTGAATTTTTAACGCTACGGTTAGTGCAGGATACCAGATGTGGTAGCCGACAAACTCAGAATACGGAAAATTTAATATTTATAGTCAGCAACACACCTTGTTTTTGCCAACGTTATGAGACATTGCGGGATTGGGCAACCATTTTCGCGAGACATCTTTGTTTGATAGGTTTCTACTGCACACTGAAAACGTGCGAAGCTCACAATGTAATTGAATTCTTTAGCATTGTGGTTATAACTTATAATGCGCACCTTAGCGTCTGTACTGCTCATACTGTGTGTCAATTTTTAATATTATATAAATTAATTAAATACAGACCCACAACATAAATTTAAGTTTCCAAATCTTAGCAAAACTGGACTCACCAGTTTGCAATCTAAAGGAAGTGAAGTTTAATTTCGAATGATTTTATCATGATCATTTACCTTATCCAACTGGAAAAATAAGTTTTTATACAAAAGAAAATATATTTTTCATTGACCATATGCAATAAAAGACTGTTTAAAAATCTACATTCTCACCCAAAACATTGCTTTCGGACAACAAGATTGAATGATATTGCAATATTTTGCGGAGATAGCAAATAGCCGTGAAATGAACGCTTCTCTAGAAAATTGAAATCAATTTTAGATGGAAATTGAAATTTTCAAGAAAAGACAAGCAACGACAACAAACCAAAGACAAGACTAGTTCCAAACGTACCTACCTACATTTCTAAAGACAAATAATAATAAAATAATATGGTCATAGTATCGAGTTTAAGTTCATATTAAGCATCAATTTAAAAACAAAGCAAATCTAGAACCGCACACATAATATTACACTTTTTACTATTACATTTAACTTGAACGAAATATGTTTTTAAATCCCAATTAACGCTGGTAACACAATCACTCTTAAGCTTACTTCGTTATGTTGTTATCAAATACATAGTGATATCTAATTTTAATAGTAAATATTGGATTGACTTAAAGATGCACTCTGCTAGCGGCTTACAGATGACCATAAACTCAAAGAGTGTATGATAGCACTAACATGCAGCTCTTTGCAGTCTTCTCCTAAGCTTATTCTATCCACATGTCCATGCAGTCACTAACGGTATTACAAAACTACAAAGGAAAACATCACAAAGGCTTTAAAGATGGGTGCTCGATAACAGAGACATCGAGCGGAGGATGAGCCTTTTACGAAACAACTATATATTTAAGTGCTCAAAATTAAATAGATCCCACTGTAGATAAGTTCATACAGCCATGGGCGATAACAAGAAACTGTATTTTCAGATACTAATATCTAAAAAAAACAATCGTTTCGATTGTATGCGTTGCTTTCAGTTTAATAAATAGATAAGTCAGCAAATGTTAGATAAGTAATAGAATAACATAAGCGACTTGAGCTGGACTATGAATCCCACGTTGCAATAGCGGGATTTCGGTAGCGTGATTATTTTTCTGCAGTTCAGCTGGTATATAATAACTTTAAAATCAATATTACCATTTTAAGCAGAAGAGTTCCCTTCATAAGTTAATATGACTAAGCTCTCTTTTTGAAAGCGCCATCTTATAATATCTAACATATTCGATTTGGTTCTCGACGTACTTACTATGCAAACATGGGCTAACTTGATCTTAACTGGGTCCTACATGATAAAATTATGCAAATGGACATATGTACCTACTATATGCATGTATGCAGCACATATTGTCATTAATTCATACCTCTAAATCCTTACAAGTGTTGAGAAAAGTTCACTCAAACGAATTCCAGGACAGTAAAAGTTTGATAATTCCATCCCTCATATTCAAAGCTGTACAACGCGGTTGAGTTCATTTTAATGTGACCGATGCACGAGTAAAAGTTCATTCGAAATTGTGGATTATCTAGGTGTTCATTTCAATTTTAATTTCTATTTTATTGCATTGCAAAGTAAATATTTCCGCTCGTTTGCAGGGTTGTACTTTGTTTACCATTTTAAGTAGCTGAAATATAAAACATCAGTAAGTCGTGACCAAAAGACATATATAAAATTATACTATAAAATTGGATTTTGTTTGGTTTTTACATAAATTGATCTGTTTCGATCATTGAAAAGTCTTAAATTAAGTAGCTACTCTATATTAGGGCCTAGTATTATTCACATCCTGTTCAAGTATAATATATGTATATTATAGAAGTCAAATCAAAGCTATATCCAAAACCATAATTGCTGAGTAAAGTTGAGTCACAAAAAGTCTGTGGGCGACTCCAACTTGGATGCAGCCAGCATTTTTTTACACAACTTTGTCCGGATATGATATAAAAATAAATATTCCCTATTGATTTTTTTTTTAATTCAGACCGGCCCGTTTCTCTTCCCCCGAAGGATCATTATCACGTCCGCTTCAAGTAAGATACAACATGGAAAAGCGATGCATCTTCCCTCTGTATTAATATATCATTTCATCGTAACTAAGTGAGTTCGACAAATTGTAGTTTATTTAATATTTATTGGACTGACGGGTACCTGATCAATCAACCAGCAGAGGGTTTCTGCTATCCGAGAGAATCGGAGTTTCAACATTGCAAAAAAAATGGAAAACATTTTGTTAACTTTACAGTATTTTCTATAACAGTATTCCACACTCGCAAATTTCTTTTTGGTTTATATATATATGATTGGATAGACACTGACCGGCAAAGACAATAGAGTGAACACACTAAGCGGAAACAGTGGAGGTATTTTTGAGAACTTAAAAAAATAATTGTTAGGTAAAATAATATTGCAATTCTAGGAGATTTAAAGCATTCATATTGTTGTTGGAGATATGGTACCTCTATGATACCGCTCTTACATTATACAGAGCGCTGGTGAGGCTAGGCAAATAATTTGTAGTCTAACGGTGTCCAGGGTGTATTATTGGGTCGGCTAAGTCTAGGCTTTAAGGCTCGGGCTCTTGTGGTCAGACTTTTAAATAGGCTAAAAATTGTAACTTGTTTGTTTACATTTCTTTGTACAGATATTTTTGTAAAGCTAAATTAAATGTTCTCTTTAAAGATAAAGTATTCTTAGTATAGCTTTCAACAAATACATTTCATTATGCTGTTTTAATTAAAACTCTTACTTTCTTTACCTGCTAATGAACATCTGCAGTAGAAAGTTGTTTATAACATCCTGTAACCAAGGATGACAGGGTATTATTAAACATCTTACCAAGAAGAGAAACCACAAAGAACTAACTGAGTAACTTTTAGCTTTATAAATTCTCTTAAAGAATCTCGGCTAACAATTTAAAGAAAACCAGGTAACACAAAGAAGAAAACGGCGCATCTAAAGTGGAAAAACATTATGAAATACTCTCAGCCATTCTGCGTACACACGTCGCTCGGTACGCTAACATCATATATCTTTTTATCTTTCTTAAGGGCCAAAACATATTTTGTAAAAAGAAACATGCACAACATAAAACAGTGTGCAAAATAACCGTTCATCTTAAACATTTGTCAAGAGAGGCTTACGTTAACTTAGTAGGGAAATGCGTGGGGCTGGAAAAATACCCACCCCGGCGTGTACGTTTGAGATATTTACCTGTCTAGTAACATGCATATTTTTATGATGTCACATGTAAACACGGAATGAATATGGCATGTTTTTTTTAACTGGTATATCTGACTGTAGTGATGACCCTTTATGTATGCTTCATTACTCTCGGGATATTGAGTTCTACAAAATGTTAATTAGTGCACGCAACACCTGATAGTAATTTGTTCAGAATCGAATATTAAAATGTTTTCACAGATTTTTACGTGTTCATTGTTGCTGAAAATTAATTAAAAGGATACCGGTGCATCACTTTGTTGTATAACATTAAAATGCTTATATGCATCGCAATAATTAAAATACCTATTCGATCTACATACAATTATACCTACTCAATATAAATACACAGGAGCGTGGTGCGTTTGCATTTGGGACTGATTTATGTCAGAAACAACTTCGATTCCGATTTAAATAATCGAAATATAATTTTGACCGTTGATTTAACAGACATATCAAATTGAACTCATGCACTCATTTTATTTTTGGAATGTCAGATAACTTTGCAAATGACTGCGTTCCCGTTTATACAGAGTGTCAGGATTTCCCTGTGATTGCTGGCAACGTCGCTAGATCGCACCCTCAACCGTGTTTGCGTAGAGCGCTGTCGCCGACGCAAAGCCCGCGCCACGTGGAAAAGTGCTTTTAATTATTTACACTTCGTAAACGCGCTCTAGCCTATGAAACCGGATTACTTCGCAGGTTAAAGCTACAGCCTAAATGAGAAATGTCTTTAACTATTTTATAAAGGCACTGTTTTTTAAATCGTGGTATTTGATTCGATCGCGCCAAAAAACCGAACTCCTATAGCCAATCGTCCGCAATAAAACAGGAGAAGATCGCAGCTACAACCGACGTTCGTGTATTATTCAAAGAGGGTGGAGCCGGGGCCACATGTGCCCCGTGCGGACAATTCACGGGCGACCGCGTGTTCGAGACGCGATTGTTACTACATTACATGTTTTAGCTTTTGTATTACTGCTGTGCTGTTATCAATAACGGGGAGCCAGCTTATTAAAGTCGACCCGCAAAGCCTTCTGCATTTGAAACTTAGAATAGTAAAATTTTACGGTTAACACGTTCGGAGTGCAGGCCGTGTGCAATGCGCACATATAAATGTACATTTTTTATTTATTACCGCCTCGGGACGAATCGTATTTCGCAAAGTACTTAGCGAGTTAAATTCCACTCGAATATTGCGGAATCAAAAGATTGTAAATGGTCATTGTGTATCGAATTAACTTTATGGTTTGCAGTAGGTAGTAAAGAAGAGGACCTACCGCTAATTAACGCAACCGCGGTCGATGTATTTACTTTGGAAAACAACGTACTTGCCCGTAAGTAGGTGAAATATGAAAGAGGTAGAGTCAGTAAGTTTTAATTTTGTCGATTCAACTTCTTGGATGGCACGTGTTAATAATTCAGAGACTGGAGGGAAGACCGCATCGTTACCGGTACGCTAGGAGGTTACGCTTTTAAGAGACCTACAATCCTACTGGAAGTATCATAAAAAAATCCTAAGGTTATCGCTAAAATAAATTATCTTACTAAGATTTAAGTATTAAAATTCTATAATTACAATCTAATCACCTGGCAGGAAGACTTTACTCGCGAGTATGAAAAAGCGATAACATGCGATAGGCCAAGATATGATGAAACTATATTCAATATAGGTACTTAAAAACTGGTCAAGTGTATATAGGATTATTTATATTGTATGGTGCTGCGACTGCGGCTATCAAGACATTTCGTTATAAAAGAGAACTAACTTTTTCCATAACAAAAATTGTACTGGAAAATTTCCAGTGTTCTTTCCCTTAAAACCTTATTCGGACTATTAAAACAAAAAAAAATGCAGAAGTGATGCGCTTACAAACGAACAGTATTTCATTTATAAAGACGATTAAATGAACCTGACAATGATACCGACTTCAATCGCGATCGAAAAGATAGTCGTTGTCCAGCTAACGAAGTTCAGTGGTCTAGTCGATAAGCCCATACCCTGCAGTATAAGGGTCTCATCTAGTACATTTATTTACTTGAAAGCACCGGCTGTATACGGCACGGTTTACGACTGTTGCTCGCGAGTTGTGGAGTGGAGGCATGTACAGAATCGCACGTGAAGCCACACGTCGATTACCTAACGCGTTTCCTAGTACATATGGTAAACGACTACCCTTTCACTGTTTGATACCAAACACCCAAAGATTTTTAAAGAAATTGATATCGGTTTTTAAGAACTTATTTCTCATAATAACTTACAGTCCACTTATAATGAGATACAGAGAACAAGTATTATAGTATAGTATAGTATATGGCTACGGGATTGTTAACATCTTATCTATATCGAACTTCATCATTAGTACACGAATACATGTATGTTATTTATTTTGCAAGGAATATTTGTGACGTTTATTCAAATTCGTATTCGAAAACAAAATTAAAAAGGCCTGAAATACCTAAGTTACCCATAAAACCGCAATGCAAAAGTTTATTTCTTTTTCAAAGGAATAAATTAGCTACTTATTAAATTCTTCACATTAATGGTTATCAAGAAGCAAATACCAGACTACTACGGTCCCTACTGGTTTAAACTTGCGAAAACTTTTTCTTTTTAAGTAGATAGAAAAAAATAAAAACTTTCTGCGCACTCGCAAAATACTAGATATACTATTAGATTAAGTTAGTTTGACATAGTAGTTTATCTGAAAGTTCGTCAAAATAAAACCTTAATTTTGAGGTTAGCTTCTCTCTGAAGCTGTTGAAGACGTTGGTCAATGGATATAGTAGAGTTGTGGTTATACATCGTGTTCAGACGTACCCTCTTACTATACGTGCACCGATAAACAAGTTTCGATTCGAGACCGCGATGGATAGCTTGTTTTTTTTTTCAATATTAAATATTAAAGGGCGGGAAACCTCGCCCGAGCTATAAAGTTTGGCCCCTATGTATCACCTGGGCCCCGGTATCTACCCAAAACCGACAATCTTATTTTATTGGCTAGTGTTGCGCTTTATCATCAATAATATATCGAAAGTCTACAACACTAGATGATAACGACATTATTTACATGAAAGGCAGTTGAAGAACATCTCAAAAGAATTAAAATTTAGTTAATTAAAAATATTATTTTCTGTCACTTAAATGCATGAACCAAATTTTAAATCCATCAGACTTTCTTCGACATTTCAAATGGTAATTGACACCTCCACGATATGTGTAACGACAATAATGCCACAAAACATACAATCGTCGTAACATCACTAAAGAAGCAAGCGATACTATTCCACACCCTTTTCCTCCAATCCTGGTTGTGTACAGAGTAAAAAAACTCTATTTACGTAGGCAACGTTACGCAAGGCAGGCGTTCAATTCGAGCCGGGAACTCGTATAAATCGGAGCCAATCTGTATCACTCTGCCCTCGACGCTCGCTCGGTCTTAGTTCTGAACTTGTCTTGATAATCTGCAGCCTCTTCAAATGCTAGACCGCTAAGCAATCTGACTCCTCCGACTAAGTACTTCCATTCAATATTATAATTAACTGCGCACGAGCTTCCGCCCGAAGTTTTACTCATGGTCCCGAGTGAAGTACTATTTTTCCAGACTAAAATATACATATTTTATATCCCTCTATTAGAAATAGGCTCTACGTGCATACAAAAAACCATCTCGATTGGTTGCGGCGTATCAGCGTCAAAAGGTAACGAACGAATTCACTTTCTCTCAAATCCATGCAAGCATTTTTTCCCAATCACAACACAAGTATTTTTCGGGTACATGTAATCAATATTTTTCTCGTACTTTTATTTAATTTATCAAACAATATTGTAACAATCAACAACAATTATACATCAATTCAATAAAGGTATTCGATCTAGAAATCATTGATAAAGAAATTAATTAACACTTCATTTATCATTGACATGCTCTCCCACGACTTTCCCATCGGCAATTTATTGCGAAATATCATGGGAAAATTAAATAATCAAAGTGTGAAAGCAATACAGGCAAACATCCCCTAACAGGTAATTATATTTCACAGAGAATTTTCCAAATGATCGGATCCAGACTGCAACGTGACCAGTGCCTCGTGACTGACATGCACCAATAGTTTGTGTAAATTATATTTTGAGTTCTTTGTTCCATAAATCCTGCCCATACAGATGTATCTTTGTGTGCATTCACTATTTGTAGGTATATCATTTACGACCACGTTGTGACTATATTTACCGTTGTGAATGCACCCGAAGGCAGAAAGCTCTTTACTCTATACCTGTGGCTGTTCTCATTTTAAATTTTATGACAAGATGTACACGTAGCTAGATCATTGCGTTGAAAAATACAGTTAGTACTTTCCGATACCCTAGGCGCTCGCTTTTGATTAGTTCAACATATATAAACTTTGCACATGAAAACCAATATTAGTTTCTCATCTATGCGTTACATTAAATGAAGCTTAAACAAGAAGTAGTAGCTACGTAGTAGATTTCTGCAATCGTAACAGTTAACAAATGTACCAAAATAAATCAATGGTTTTAATTTGGTAAGAAAAGCTTTCTAAAATTGCTTGCATTGGTCGGTTAACTTTCGTATTCGCACTAACATGATGTAATTGAGTGTTTATAATATTGCCAACATAAATATAAAATACAACTGAACGTGTGGAAAGTTGGCACAGTTATATGACTAGGTATGTGTGCTTACGTAATTAACAGCTCATCGAAGACTCATCATGTAGAATATTGTTATTTAACCTGGGACAGGGAACTAGGAACGCTTACATATGCGGTGAAAGTGTCAGGTTTACTTGCAATCATATTGCGGAATTTCTTGCTTACGCTCCTCTATTTTATTTTGAGATTGTTTTTCTATCGTCCTCCTCTATCGTCTATGGTTCTCTTTAATCCAATTTAAACTTTTATTTTTCTCATCCATGAACTAGGACGGAAAAATTTATGAGGTAAAAATTGCCATATTATTTGACACGTATTTACCATCTTGTTTACCACTCAAGTCTGTAACGGCTGATCGAATTTGAATTAAGTTGGCACGCCGATATAATTATATTCGAGTTTAATACTTCGACTTTACTCACTTTTATCCCGGTTATGTATAAAACCGGGAATCCTACATCACCTATCAGTCCATAACAATCTGTCCCTACTGTTTGAGATAAATAGACATTTTTCCACCTTTCCTGATTTTAGGTACAACAATCAGCAAATCTATAAAAAAAAAACAAATCGTTAAAAAAATCTTTTCATACCTAATGTTAAAGTGAAGACAAAACTATGTTATTTAATGTAGGTACGTGTAACTTTAATTAAAACCAGTATTCTCGCTAAGCTAAAGCATCTAAGTGATACACAGCTTCACAAATTCCAGCTAAGTGAGATTAAGACGAAGCAAGCGATCTGGGCACGTTACCTGCAACTAATGACATTATTTGCCCGCACAATCGAGTTAGGATGCAAGATTCACGTCATGTACATATTACAGAGTAAGGATATTGGACGCAATTGAATTAAAGTTAACGGAATGAAGTTGAGAAAATTCATGTAATATACAAAATATTCAGCATTTATCGTCAAAAATGTATTTTAAAAAATTACCATTAAAATATGTTGGAAGCAAGTTGTACACATATTAACCTAAAATTATATTTTTATGATAATGCACATAAAGAATTAAAAAAATAAACTTAAATTACTGATTTGTATCTATATTGTTGGGCAATATAATTATATCGTAAAAAAAGTGAAATCTTAGCCGTCATCATTTTTAATATTGCTACGAAAAAAAAATATTTAGAATAACCAAAATTATAAATTCACATATGTACTCGTATGTATATTCTGCTAATGTTTTAAATATTGTATATACCATAGCCTCAAGATTATCTAGTATTTAATTCTACGATACATAAAATAAATAATATTATAAATATAATAATAAATACTGCTCCTAACTCATTTTTAGGATAACATTATTGGTATATTAACTATATACGATAGAAAATATATATTTAAAAAAAATATTTCGATAGCAAGTACATAATCTAGCCACAAGATTGAGGTGTTCTATTCAGGTAAACATGCATAGCTATTAAGCTGCCACTAAATTGTGTTCGCTCCTGTGCCTGTTATCCCGTCGGCATTCATATGTTACGTAGTTAGTAGACTAACTACTAACTAAAATGGGATTAAGACCAGCACACGCTCTCCAGATATACATTTTATGATCTAAAGCAATCAACCTGATGATCCCACATTAGAGAAACCACCTACGTTTTTAAGATAGGTATTGGATAAGAAAATGAGACGATGATTATGACTATACGGCACACTATGATGGCCGTTTTGACGTTTAACAATGACAAGGATAACCTTTATTCCTTCAGACATAAGGTGCATCTATTGATCCAACAGCTAATTGTATAATGATGGAAATCAACCTTCTTCCAAAGCAATACAGTTTCTTTTCCTATGACAATTTGAAACGTCAAAACGGCCATTATTGCTTGCCGGTAGTGTAGTGTTATCTTGACGCTTTGACGTCATTATCAGGTAGGTAGGGGATAACATGGTAGTGCTAAAAACTGTAGAGTAGATTCAGTCTGAATTCACATTTTGAAAGTGAGTTAAACTCCAACTTTATAAATCGTAAATCCGGCCCCATCTCTTTTAGGTATTTTCAAGGTCGCGCGTGTTGTAGCTTTTCGTCTTGTCGTAGGGTTACCGTTTACCATCAGACGAGGAATATACTTTTTTCCCACCTTAGTGGTACGAAATAAAAAACTACTAATCAAACGTCATTTATTTTCCCCTATTTCAAACGTCATTAGGAACTCCGATAAATTGATAACCTCATTAGCCTTTGCATCTCTATTACTAATAGTAGGTGTATCCGGCGCAGGCTGATGGCTTTTCACCCATTATATTGGGATTAAAAGTTAGGAGAACACTCCTCGCATCACAACTCACATAAGCTGATCAGAGATGAAAATCGCATTGGCTCGCTCCAACGAGGCCTCGAAAAGCGGCCCCCTCACGCGTTCGTTTAGTCAGTTAACTAGCAACAATATAGTTATTGAAACTACCAGCAATGGTCGGTCGTTAGGTAGCTGTTAATTTATGAAAGAAATTATGTAAGTAATACCTTTTATTTTAGCGACTTCTCAACTTTAATGCAAATTTAATATTTTATATCTCACCACCAAAGCAACAGGAACGCAATCTGAAGTCTGCCTTCCTTCAAAAGTAAAAATAAACTAAGGAGGTAAGGGTGAGATATAAAAAAAGTTTCAAGGAACCGTTTTCTAAGGAACTAAATCTTTACAACAGTTTTAAACTCTGCGAACGCGTCTTTATTTCGTCTGTAAATTGCAAAAGAAATCCAAGAGACGCGGCGTACCTACGATATTTTTTTTTGTAAGATGATGAACTTGATATCGTTCCCCAATTATAGATATGTACTTAACGGAGGAAATGAAATGTTCTTGTATCGAGGCACTCAACTACCGAGGAATCGAAGTGCACCTGTCTCAGCTAATGGCTCGGTTCATACAAGCTCCTTTGAGTACGATTCCATCTCTTAAAATGTTTTGCAATTTATTTTATTTTTATGATAATTCCAGTCAATTTTAAAGTATAGGAAGCGAATATATATTATTTATTATATCACCGCATTGACCTTTTGTTTAATAACAATTTACAACACGTAGCGGTGTAGTTTCAACATGTTTAAGATGATATATGAGAATGATCTAGTAGTATTTAATAACTGTAAAACACGTCTTAAGCAATGAAGAATAAACTGTAAAATTCGAAGAATCGAGAGAAATTATCATGATTTGATTTGGTAAGCGAATATGGTAACAAAGATATCGTAATAAAATTCAAAATAGTACTGATTACTTTCACTTCTATAGCTGGTGTTGTTAAGAGAAGATATTCTGAAAAAATAATAAACATGTACCTAGCTAAAGTATGTCCATATTTTTATGTTGTGTTCATGTTTGCAACTACTATAACTTTTGATAAAACACAGTTACGTATGCACCCAGGCTGCGCATGCATGCACATTGTATTTAAGTTGCAAACTTCAGCCACGTCAAAAGATACTTTATAAGCTGCATGCGTTGCTTGTGATAAACCGTAATGGTTTCACCAAACTGTACTTCCGAACAAAGGCCTATGTAATAGTGTTGTTCTATGGCCCGATTTATCAGATTCACCGGTCACATTGCCCAAATATATGGATACTACGGCTCGCCATCGCACATACATTAACACATGGTTATATTGCGTGTGTTGTCTTGCATGCTATTTTAATTATGTTACTCAAGTACCTAGTAGTGGTACTAGGCAGTCAGGTCGGCCGATCGATTCGAATAAACATTTTTAACCGATTTAAATATGGATATAAAATAGTTAACATGTATTTATTTACCAATTTTGGATTTATCGTAAAAAGCGAGGTTAATTTATAGTTGAACCTGTTTGTCTATTGATGATCAAATCAAGATAAAAAAACAGTTTCTATTTAACACTTTCTATATTATTGATATTCTCGATTATGATGTTATAATAACTTTAGTTGTTGGGTAATAATTAAACACACTTTAGCATGCTTACCTAGATATGGCAATGAACATTATTTATTTGTTTGTTGCAGCTACGATCGCGATCAGCCATTCACCTTCCAGGTTGGCGTTGGACAGGTGATCAAGGGTTGGGACCAGGGCTTGCTCGACATGTGTGTTGGTAAGTTAATAATTAAGTACACGCCTATCAATGTGTCTCGGTTGTACAATTATATTCCGCAGGATTAGCTATGTCATTCCGTACTCAAACTCGACGTTAAACTCACGCATTGTCTCGCTCTCGCGAACTCCGAAGTCTGAAGAGAGGTCCGCTATTCGTATGTTGGTCGAGTTTTGATTGTGAATAGCCAAGCTGGGAGGGATCTGGCGTTGAAATGAATACCGTTAGGTACTTGCATACTTTACATTTGAAAGTACTTACCAGCTTTGTGCTAATCATATGCAAGAATTCTATTCCAGCCTTCTTGGCATACACTGGGATTTGGGGCATTTATTATTTTTAATATAAGTTTTTCTTTTCTTTAGATTTAGATAGGTATTATTTAAATAATTACATAAATTAATTAAGTTAATGTTAGTAACCGAATCTATGTACCTAAAAGTAATGAAAAAATATGTTTTTGAATTTACCGTTAAAACTAAACCGGTTCATATTTATTTATTAGTCTTTTAATATCTAAGAAATTATTTTAATAGAACTTAAACTGGATAATTCCATCCATTTTGTTACGGATTACAACAGAGCAGGGCCTGTCACTGTAGACACTGAATATGTAGATTTATATCAGGTCTTTCTTTTTTTTGTCACGAGTTAAAACAATGCCATTTAAAATTGTAATTTTAGAAAGTTCCCCTTCATGTGATGTGTCGTTTGCCAGAAACCGAAGCTATGAGATTTTAACCAACCATTTTAGGTCTCATTTCCAATACCAACATTATTTTTTAAGAAGTTCTTTAAAGATAACATATTTCAGGTCGATAGCTAAATAAATAGATTTAATTAGGGTACAGAATCATTGGCCATACTGCTCGCACTTAGGTACCCCCTATATTAACAGAATTATAAGATAAATGGCGTATTTTAGGCGAAAAGCGCAAGTTGACCATCCCCCCCTCCCTGGGCTACGGCGAGCATGGGGCCGGCAACGTGATCCCCGCTAATGCTATCCTCAAGTTCGAAGTGGAGCTCATCAACATCGGCGACCCCCAGGCCAACTCCAACGTCTTCAAGGAAATCGACACCGACCAGGACAACATGCTGTCCCGCGAAGAAGTGAGTATAGAGTTAGCATTCCAAGCCATGGATGCTGACGGGGACAAAGAACTGTCACGCGAGGAGGTCAGTTTTCTTAGGTAGCCTGGGTGGCGGGACACAGATGTGTATATCATACGGGCTTATTAACTGATGATCCTGGTAACTTGTCAATTAACTGTATAGGTAAAGAATTGTGCATAAATATGTACCGCGGAGGGTCCTTCCCTTGCATCTTGAATCCATTCATAACTCTTCTTTAATTTGTTGACCGTTCAACTACTGTCTGTAACAACTCTGTGTTATTATTTCTGAACTCACTATAGTTTAATTAATGCTCGTTACGATTTAGCAGACGTTTCCTTTGATAAATATTTCATTCAACTTGTTTTCCCCGTGTCTATTCTATATTATCAATCAAAGATTATGAGACTCGAACCAATAAGCATCTTTGATCCGTGAAACAATCTCTTTTATGGGACTACAACAAAAATAAACTAGAACTGAGATAACATAGTCCTGAAATCCTAGGGTTGCTATAAATAATTCAGAATATTTCGTGACTAGAAATGGGTCGGGATCAGATATTTAGACTACATTTTGCTTGTCATGTAGCGAGAGCATGTAAATATTAAAATCCATCACCTCACATCAATCACAATTTTAAAAAAAGAAAACATAAAACAAAAAACAATAATAATGTAAAATATAGGTTCACCGACAAGTTATTGGGATCAGATGCTGCACTGTAATTTACACTAATTGCACATGAATTGCACCAACAATGCTCTGTCAAAAAAGTATTGGGAGTTTAATTAAATTTATGATAGAGCCCATTAGATGCAACCTCTTTATCCAGCGTTTTTTAGACTTTCAGTATATTTTATATAGCCGCATTTCGGTAGGTAGATCCTTTTGTTTATTCACGAATTTTGTATTATGGTCTGGATTTACTCAAAACCGGTATCAATTAAGGGTTTTAGTTTCAGAAACCAAATTTAATCAGACGGAGGTAAATCTGGGCAAAGCGGTAGTTAGTAATTATATGTTCTGTTGTATGTTTTACCGTAGATAGGTATAATGTATGACTACAAACTTACGATAGAGTTTACGATGATGTACTCGAAGATGAAGAATTAGCTTAGAAAGAAAGGGACCTGCCCTGACCGGAATGACGAACTATGGTTAGCTGAAGATATTTTATTCTTTCTCTGATAGATAAAGCTCACGTTAGGACCCGAACCCGCGACCTCCGGCATATTATTTATAATAGCAGTGAGTTAGTCATGATAACCTTGTTAGTATTATCAAGAAAATTCCTTACATTTTTCAATTATGTCATCGATCAGTTGAACAGATTAAAAGACGTTTGAAACGAGTGTTGTATTTAATGATCACTCGAACCTTCTTGGACGCTTTATGCCACTCGAAAGCCCGCGTTATACCTTTTCCTTATTTTTTGTGAAATTTCGATTGCAAAATCGATCAAAAATCTTTAATCATTTGTTTCGTTAATTGTAAAAAAATGTGACACGGCCCCTGATTAAATCAGTACAACTCAGTAGTTGTGCTGATTCAATCAGGGACCCTTCCACCAGCTATTGGGGTTCAATGATTAGACTGAACTGAATCGTGTTTGTGTCAATAAAAGTCAGAATCTATGAAAGAAAATCACCATACGGAGATAGGAAAATAAACCAATTTTGCCAAAACTGTATCACAATAGGAGGTGGTAGTTTCTGAAAACAAATGGTTGACAAACCGCGTATTATTGGCACAATAATTTTATATTTCCTTTGACATAACTACTACATTATTACCGCGGGCTTTTGAAATCTCAAATTCCCAGTACCTTTTTGACAGAATGAAACCTAGTTCTTAGTCGATACAGCTTACATGTTATTAAATTAATACGACATACATTATAAAATCAATGAGCATATTCTAGTGAACACAATTGGAAAAGCCGCATTCCTCTGTTTGAGCAATAATAGTAGAAGATATGATAGTAGATTCACTGCAACAAATTTATGTGCTGTTCGTGGTTAAACTCATTTTAAGGGAATAAAGGTCTTATGGAACATTACCATTGCATTGGAGAAAAGCATTACAAATACTAAACTCTCTACACGCATCAAAAGTGTCCTGGGATCAAGATGTTCCGTGGTCTAGACTAACGAAATACAAGTGCATTAATAAACATTTTTGCAAATTGTGGAAAACTTAATCAGGAATAGAAACATTTTCGAGCGATTGTCTATGATTTGATCGCTGATTAACAACGTAGCCACCGACATCGTCGCAGCCATTGAAAGAGTCGACCTGTTGTAACTCTCTTCTCTGCGTGTATTCATGTGAATTCTTCTTCCATGGCCATCAGGGGCTTACTTCACTCTAGTTGAGCGACTGTCACGGTCGGATGGCCCATGGCTGAAAGCCAGCTTTCCAAACTCCTATGGTTCTGATCATTTCTTCTAGGCTCAAGTATTTTGTTTAACGTTTGTTGATGAACATTGCGTTAGTCTATATTCGTTTGATTCTGATATTTCTTTCTCAAACTCATTCAGGATTTCTTAGGATTATTTATTATACTAGGGATCCACATTTTAAATTTTAAAATTACCAAAAGCGTTTTGATCCTTGGATGCATTTAATGTATGCAGTTGAAGCATGTGTTAGGAAAATACATTTTGCCTAACACCTACTAATAAAAAAATATTGTTTAATAGCTTCAATAGCAAATATCACATTCAGTATTATCGAATATGCCTGAAGAGTTCCCTCGTAGATAATACTGGTCACAACATAGCTTCATCGCCTTCGGTATGCCGTATAAAATGGACTAATGATTTAACAATTATTGGTATTATGTATGCGTTATCGGAAATGTATGTAATCAGTCATTATATTATGGAATTCCTAGGATATGTAAATAAGGCCTTAAATCGACTGGATATGACAATATACACACACTTCCTAATAATTGTATACATTTCTTAAACAGTAAGCGGGGGGGTAAGCAGAGCGTGGCCCATCCACGCGTGCTTCTCTTGTGTGAACTTATCGTGTAATCGCTGTTAGGTTTCTTTTTTTTTATTATATCCACAATTCTATCGTACAATGTATTTTTTTTTACATTTACAAATTATTTAAGAAATTTACAAAATTACCGCGAATTAATTATACATTTCCTAGGAATTGTATGCAATTTCTGGGTTCATACATTTCCGGTAAGATATGCATATAATATGTTTAACTTTTGTTTCATAGCTATCGGCAAAAGTAATTAAATACTATACCGTAAGTATTTCTTACTTTTATATATTTTTATTACTTCAGGGTAAGTACCTATTACGAAAAACGAAAGACGTTCATCTTTTGACAAATATATATATTTTATTTTTTATAAGACTATTAAGGCAACATTTTTTATTGTTAAGATGAAAGAGACTAGTCTCCACGACACAGGGAATCCTAGTGTGGCGGCTAGTGAACTACTTAGTTAACAACATTTATTTTTGAACAATAAAGTATTATTATTATAATTATATTCTGTAGCTATTAGATCCGTTTATGGACACGAAACTGCAATGGAGTGCGTCGTTTGGCATTTATAGTGGTAGATGAGTGTTCTGATACAAAGCAAGAATGGCGAAGAAAATATATTCCACCAAAAACAAAAATACTCGGTTAATAGCTTTGCTAATAAAATAAGTAATATCTAATTGGGTACCAAGTTACATTATTCGATAGCTCCGAGGATATCCTTTAAGTTTCGTAAGTAAAGAAAACATATATATTCTGACATTGCTAATAAATACTACATTGGTTCCACTAGTTAAAATGCAATTAATTAATAATTAACAAAATTGTTTAAAAAGTATTTTTATCGGACAACAATAACCGGTACTTAGTAAAAAATACTTTTTGTTAGGGATAGTTCAACATCGCATAGGTATGTGACGAGATAGCGCATTCCGATGATGTTCTAGCACCTATAATAAAAACTTTACACTCACGGGGTATTGTACAATCCCCGAAGCGCTGTCGTATAACGTAGCATAGTCCATTAGTTCTTCGGAGCAGGGACGAACGTCTTTCGATCGTAATATTCACATTCTTTAATCAAAACGCAAATTAAAAACGTACATCTTCGTTTTTCGTAATAGAAATAAACTAATTTCAATGTAAATACAGTAATAATATTAATAAAAATAATCTGGGTTAATTATTTTCAAATGCACCGTTACATCAGTGTACTTATTTTCTAACTTTCATCTATCACGTATCCATTTAATCTTAGATAAAACAATAATGTCTTTTTTAACATATCAGTTGGAGGTCATTTCAGCTTATCTATGAACCGAGTAATAATGAGAATTACGAGAGATATAAACATAGTGTATATGTGCAACGGAGTGCATCCCCAAAGCAACCTACCGTAACATGTAACATCGAACGTGGACGTATTTTATCTTAAATATTTATATTAATTTATTGTTGTTCAAGTTCAAATTTTAAGATAAAAAGCCCCGTTTCGTTAGCAAAAGTCACGTCACTTCTGGCAATTATTACAAAAGAATAACTTAAAAATTTCATATAGTTAAAATATTTAAAAAACAGCAACTTTCAGTCCCGTTTAAATTTAAAATATTTATTTCAACGTTGATTTTCATTTACGGCCACCAGTTATTTAATCACTCATCCCGACGATCATCTCATCGGATTAGCGCGGGCGGCATGGCAGTCACCTAGGTTGCCATCAGCCGAGTTTTACCCTGAACTGCCGAGAGGCTAATGCGATTTCAGATGGAACCTAATAAATTGGTTTATATTCTAACCAACCCTTTTATTGGTTCTTCTGCAAAATGTTATTATTTACTTGGATTCCAAATCATTCCAGGAATTAAAAGGATCATAAGTCTCTACTAGAAATATCATTTTTTGAGTAAGGTCTGGCTTTTCATCAGCTTTTCGTACATAATGATAATACACACGCAGCAACCAAACACGCGTACACACAATGTAAAGCATTATCTGCACCGCAATGAAATATGAGCTTCGCAGCCTGCTTTTCTTGATGGTATATGGTACAAGCACTATATTTAATACTTATGGCTTAAACAATAAAAGCATGTGACCTGATAATTGATTATTTATTAGATGTTACATCAGTTCCTTGAATTCTGATGGATAACTTGAATAGTTTGCATTCGCATTCAGTTTTCGACACTCTTTTTTTCTTTAATTCGAGGCCGCTAAGGAAACTTTACAAATAAATATAAACAGAACCGCCAAAATGCGCGGTAACAATGCGCAGAGGCACTAGGCATTTGAACAATCTTATTTCAATGATTGCTATATGGGTAATGGATTACCCAAGGATTTGTGATAGATGTCAAAGTTAGACAATGAATTAACTTTAAAATTAAATATTAAAATCAAATCCATGTTGTATTATACTATCTTTCTTTATACAAGTGTTACCAAAAAATATGTTTGTTTTATACTTTCTTTGTTATCTAGGTGAGCGACTACCTGAAGAAGCAGATGGTACCACAAGAGGGCGGTGAGATGAGCGATGAGATAAAGCAAATGATTCAGACCCACGACAAGCTCGTCGAGGAGATCTTCCAGCATGAGGACAAGGACAAGAACGGCTTCATCAGCCACGAGGAGTTCTCCGGCCCTAAGCACGATGAGCTCTAAGCAGTTTTTAGCTACCGCTCCGTATATAAAAGAAAAAAAAATATCGGAGCTTGATCACATCTTTAATCATCGTATTTTCATCATAATTCTGTCGTTCATGGGCCTCACAGGCCTCGCATTTTATTTCAATTATTTAATGTTTACGAGAGTCACTTTTATTAAATCCAGTTTGTTGAGTATTTAATACTTAGTTGTTTGCGGCATTTTTGCTAAAGATGTTTGTTATAATTTAGTGTACATTAAGTTATTTTATATTGTTAGTTAAGTAAGTATGTATACCATATATTGTATTGCAGCATAATATATGTGTCCCTCGTTCATTAACCAGACCGCAGTTATCCAAAAAGATTATAATTGTGTTGAATATTTTTATAACTTGATTTATATAGTATTTTTAAACAATTCCATGACATTAAAACAGAAAATTGGTTATTACTTTGTTTTAAGTTGATTATTTAATTTTTCTGTTTATTTACAAAGTACAGAATTATGGTCTTAGATTTAATTCAATTCTAATATTTCATAGAGACGTAACTTCATAATAAGTTACAGTAGTTGATTCAATAGATATTATGGAACGGTAAGGTACTGAGGACGATGGAAAACGAAATAACGCATTGATTGACACAATAACATTCCACTGAGCTTTGAATATAGTATGTACTTATTAAGGATAATCTTGTTTTATTTGAATTCATATCCTAATATCTATTTTAGTACAGATAAAGATATCCTATGTTCTAATTCTGAACATTTTTTAATATTATTAAAGAATAATAATAATAAATATCCCAGGACATTTTTTGCACATGGTTACTTGATCCCACATTAAGCAGAGTATTGCTTGTACTATGGCTACCAGGTGACTGATATACTACATATACTACTTATTAAATACATACTTATATAGGTACTTACACCCAGACGCAGAACAAATAGACATGTTCATGCAAACAAATGTTTGTCCTGGGTGGGAATCTAACCCACGACCAAGCTAAATAGCCCGGAAATTCCATTACGACGTTTACGATTGAGTCATGACGTCCAAACTATCACATTTATAATATTAGTAGGATAATAAGCTGGCCAACTTTGCATACATACCAAATGTCAATTCAAATCAAACTTAAAAGACATACCTACAGCTAATCACGACGACGGCCGCGGCTTCGCATGCACTGCGTGGACTTAAAAGACAACTAAGTAAGTAAAGACAAAACAACAACGAATAGGTCTCCCGTACTTCATACTATACATCTGATTCGGTACAGAGTCGGATTATTCATTAGGCAGTGTTGGCAACTGCCTAGGGGCCCCGCATTGGGAAGGGCCCCGCGCCAGCACAAAAAGAATTCTGAAAATGGTTGTGTCATGTCACAAACCCTCAACGATACCTACTATAATACCCATTTCTTTAAATGAGGCATAATACTACTTTTTATCCGCGTGAAACCGCGGGGGACAGCAAACTGTGAATATAATTGCGTTTTTGTAGAAAACATATATTTTAGGAAGTTTGTAAAGAGTCCCTGTGACCTGCATTGCCTAGGAGTCCCGACATGATTAATCCGGCCCTGCCTAGGTACCTTAAGTGCACGAAATTGGAGTATAAAAGAAAAAGTACAAAGGGCCAAGTCATCTACACTAATAAGAGGAAAGATTTTTTTAATTAGATAGATAAAGGAGAAAGGTTTTTTTGTTTGTTTGCATTGAATAGGCTCCGAAACTACTTCACCGATTTGAAAAATTCTTTCACTGTTGGGAAGCTACACTATCTCCGGTGAACATAGGCTATATAAAATTTTCAAAAAAGTAAGGGATTCATACTCCAATAATCCAATAATGTATCCCAATGTGTGAAAAAATTACCAAAAAACTTTCTTACATCTTGTGCGCTGCGAAAACTATTGAGTATAGAACAAAAGTTTAAAAGTTAAACGCACTGGCGACTTATGGGGTATATCAGTAACAGTTTTGCAGAGTATAATTGATAATATTGCTCCCCATTTAACTAAAAATTTTAACCGATACATAGATTTAGGTAAATTTCCGGATTTAATGAAACATAGCCTTTGCTATGTTTTCAAAAGGTATAACTTTTTATACCTTTATTCAAGGCCGGAGATCTTAGTGATCCAACAAATTATAGGCCCATTTCTATCTTGCCAGCCCTAAGTAAAGTATTCGATAAGATTATTTGAACGCAACTACTCGCTCACTTTAATTTAAATAAACTTTCACATAGTGAGCAGTACGGTTTTTCTAAAGGTCGTTCCACTATTGATGCCGGGGTAGCACTTTTAAAACAAATTTTCCACGCTTGGGAAAAGTCACGGAATGTTATTGGTGTGTTCTGTAATTTATCTAAAGCTTTTGATTGTGTTGACCATCAGACACTTACGCGTAAATTAGACTATTATGGAGTTAAGGGTGCAGCATGCAATTTGATGAAATCGTACTTTAGTGAGAGAACTCAAAGTGTTAATGTGAATGGAGTTAAATCATCTGGTTCTCCTGTGCATATGAGTGCACCCGGGGGCTCTATTCTAGGGCCTTTTCTATTTTTAGTATACATCAATGACCTTCCATTTTACGTAAGATATACCTGTGGAATTGTACTATTTGCTGACGATACCTCACTGATTTTGGTGTTGATAGACTGAAATACAATTATGACGATGTAAACGTTGCATTAGCCCAGGTATTATTGGTTTACTGTTAATAATCTTGTTTTAAATGCGAGAAAAACTAAATGTATTAAATTTGCATTACCCAATGTTAAAAAACTAGGCTGTAGTTTAATGTTAGACAATGAAGCTCTTAGCCTTGTCGAGTCAACAGTTTTCTTAGGATTTACTTTAGACTCAAAACTTCAATGGGGGACACAAATGTCATGTCTTGCGGGAAAACTTATTTCAGTAGCTTACGCAGTTAGAAAAATCACATTGCAGATTAGTTTATTTTAGCTACTTTCATAGTATTATGACCTACGGCATTTTGCTTTGGGGTAAAGCTGCTGATATAGAAACAATTTTTATTTTGCAAAAAAGAGCAGTTCGAGCTATTTATAATTTGAGTTCTCGAGCAGCCCTCAGAGAAAAGTTTGAACAAATTGATATCCTCACAGTTGCATCGCAGTATATTTATGCAAACATAATATTTGTACATCAAAATTTTAGTCTATATGTCAAAAAGAGTGATATGCACTCCATCAATACTAGAAATAAGGATAAACTTGTCACTTCTGCATATAGAATGCAAAAAGTGCAAGGCTAATTTTTATGACTTAGTGCACTTACTATAATAAAATACCTGCTGAAATTTTGAATTTGTCTTTACAAAAATTTAAGGAAAGAATGAAGACTGTGTTTTAGTACAAAAGGCTTAGTACATTTTAATGACGACAATGCTTGGGTGTATCTTTATGCACAAAATCTTTTTTTGAAAAGAGTAATTGCTGAGTTTATTGTCGCCTCTTCTCAGTAAAAGCAACCATTCGAACCGGTATTAGAGTCTGACCATTCATAAGTGCTTGTGAAGGCCTATTTGAATAAAATATTTTATTTAATTTCATTTCAAAACAATGTGCTACGTCTTTGCAGAACATATAATTATCTACAAATAATAGATATGTCACAATAAGTGTTTATTCATTTTAAAAAATATATATAAATTCCCCCGCTATACGAGTATAAGCTCTTTTATTTATACTTTGGAACTTTGGAATTAATCCTTATCAAAATAAATGACGTCATATTTAGGTCTGCTTTAATACCATTATATAACTTTTTGAATTATTCACACAGTCAAACAAAAAGACTTAGAAAAATACAATGAATATCAGAAAACAATTTATATCTGTTTTATAGACTACTCCAAAGCATTTGACAGCATAAAACATAAATTCATCTGGCTGAGTTTAAAAGAACAAGGAGTGGATGATGTCTATATCGAACTAATCAAGTCTATAGAAGCAAAAGCACCATTAAATTAGAATCAAAAGGAGACTCCTTTCCAATAAACAGAGGCGTGAGACAAAGAGACCCTTTATCTCCTAAGCTATTCAATGCGGTGGTGGAACACACATTTAGAAGACTGAACTGGGATACCTACGGCATTATAATCAATGGAAACCGCCTAAACCATTTGAGATTTGCAAATGACATTGTCCTGCTAGAAGAAGACCCCAACAAACTAGAGCATATGGTAAAAGAACTAGCAGAAAAAAACAGAGAAGTAGGTTTAGAAATTAATACAGACAAAACAAAACTAATGACCAACTCTATAGAAAGCAACATAGAGGTATACGGAACCAAGATCGAATATGTGAACGAATATGTATACCTTGGTCAAATTATATCCCCTGAAGATTCCATGTCCAAGGAAATAAACAAAAGAATAGCCTGTGGATGGAAGAAATACTGGTCCCTAAAAGAAATATTGAAAAATAAAGATTATAGCATACATATCAAGAGAAAGACTTTTAACACTTGTGTTCTCCCCTGCATGACATACTCGTACGGCTGCGAGACATGGACATTAACAGACAAACATAGAGAAAAGCTTGCTAAAACAGAAAGAGCAATGGAAAGAAGTATGATGGGAATCAGGCTTAGAGATAGAATCCGAAATCTAGAAATAAGAAGGAAGACAAAAATAGCAGATAATAATATAACAACTCGCATAGACCATCTAAAATGGAGATGGACAGGACACATGCTACGTTGCACAACAAATAAATGGAGCAAACAAGCATCCCTATGGTACCCAAGTGGGGACACCAGAAAAAAGGGGCGTCCGAAAACAAGATGGAGTGACGATATCCGCCTAACCCTAGGACCATACTGGACCAGAGTTACAGGAGATCGAAGTCAGTGGAGCTGGAGGTGGCCTATGCCAGGAGGCACGTCGAACTGCGAGATATATTCTAAGAAAAACAAACAAAAATGTTAAACCTGTGAATTGTTCGAAAATAAAAGGGCGTTATTATTATTATATTATAACCAATTGGGATACATAAAACGTATCAAATATAAATTTGGTCACTACTATTTTTGGGCTAGATGGTGGAATCCATGTACGAGGTGCAATCACTCGCTCACCTACCCGTACTTTGGAAATTAAGGCCAGACAGCAGACTGGCAAAGGAAGATGTAAGTATCTGATTTTTATGATTTTCGACCAAGTCTTCGATACGTTAACGTATCTTGTCCCGATTGCAAGAAATTAGAGTTCCAAACCACGTCACAAACCCTACGTTTTCCTTTTACGTTTATACGCTCATTCAGTCGAATGACAGATTAAACTTCTTTCACCTCTTCTCTTCCTAATCGTTATAGATGTTTGTACTTTGCGCTCTGTCAGTCTGTTCTGCAATATTGTATAACGGCATGGGGTGGTGCCAGTAAAACGCATATGCTTGTTCTTGAAAGAGCTCAACGAGCTGTACTGAAAGTGGCTACCTTCCGTGCATATCGTTATCCAACCGTTGATCTGTATCGAAATTGTAGCGTACTGACAGTAAGGCAATTGTTTATAAAACAAACAATTTTGAACATGCATTCAAATTTAATTTTTGACAGGTCCTCTTATAACAGACAAAGAAGAAAAGACAGAATCTGTCCGTCAGTAAATAGTCGTACAAAATTTGCTTGTAGGTTCTGTTGCTACCTTAGTGGCAAACTATATAATAAAATATCCAAAGAAATTGAAATTTTTCCTTTATCATATTTTAAATGCAAATATGAATTAACACAGTGGCTTCAAAAACTGAACTATGACCAAACTGAGAGCTTAATATCTGCTTAAAGATCATATCTTGTTAAACACACTATACACACACTACACACACTTAACGAAACATACACTCACTACACTCAACAGTTACATTACGCTTAGGTACACATATTACACTCACATTCATTATATTGTTAGAAAATAACCTAGTTAACCTTAAATCAAATTGAACAGGTACACAAAGACCACTGATTTATAAATCATATAACAGGTACATAGTTGTCATAAAAGGTATTGATGTCTATAGAACAGTTGCTTTGTGCAACTAGTTTAGGCATCAATGGTCAAAATGTGCTACTAACTTATGTATACTGAATAAGAGCAAACATGTATAATTTTACTACCTTTTTGAGTCAAAATAAACGATTATTATTATTATTATTATGATGTCATTATCCATTTAAGTTTTTACAGCTTTATTACAGCTAAACTAGTATATGTACAATATCTCCCATTTCTAAAATAGAAGCAATTATTTTCGCAAAATAGAATAGCATTTCGCAATTTAAATCTGAGTTCGCGAGCAACTAATTGCCATGGATATTCATATAAACCCATTATTCGAAATAAAGAGTGACATGGACTATTTCAATTCATCCTTTATCCATTCCTTCCTCCATCCATTATATAAGCATTTATACGGTATATATTATTCTGCTTATAGACTTAGTGCAAGGTTCAACAGATAGGTTAGGCAGAAGGCTTAAAATAACATAAACGATGATGGACAGTCCTGCAAGACATATCTTTATGTACTAAACCTTATTTTTATACGAGTTTATTATCGGTTCTTTATACCAAAAAAAAAACAGGCGAATCGACGTTAGAGTCATCCCTACTAATATTATAAATGTGAATGTAAGTTTGTTTGTTACGCTTTCACGCGAAAACTACTTAACCGATCGTCATGAAACTTTGTACACATATTTTTGGAGGTATTAGAAGTAACATAGGATACTTTTTGTGCCGGGTAATGTTACATCCTTCGGGAACGCGGATGAAACCGCGGGGGACAGCTAGTAATTCATAAATGTATCCGATAGCCTATTTAAAAATAAATATTTAATTGCATTTTATGACGCCAATAAGCTCCGCGGCATTGTAGGGGTTTTTAGTATCAAGATTAGGACCAGCTATGCAGCTAAACTTGCGCCGACATGCAGGCTAATTTGGAGAACGAGAGGCAAAGAAGATGGTATTCAAAATGTACACTCGGAAAACAAGACAGATGTGGTGCAGAGGTAGAGCTAACGATCAGCGTCGGTACTTCTAGACTCAAAATGACCTAACATTTATATTCACATGTCGAGGGTGGGTTGGAATTTTCTCGCCATGAGTTTTTAACATGAAAGTTAGACAAGAATTCAGCTACTGCACTGAACATTCAAATATTCTGATAGTTGAGTATTTAAAATATTCCACTCATTTTTATTTCCAAAATCTGGATACGAAATACGTATCCAATAGGTATTCTGTCACTCTCGCACTGGAATACTTCAGAACTCAAATCTTTCCAATACGTTTACTCATTGAGATTTTTAATTCACTGGGAATTTTTTGATTCGAATATCTGTCACAGATAGTTCGCAAAAATATTTTACATGGCACATGAGCGGGTATATTAAAAACTAGGGCGTTCCCGAGGGATGTAACATTTCCCGGCACAAAAAGTATCCTATGTTACTTCTAATACCTCCAAGAATATGTGCACAAAGTTTCATGATGATTGGTTAAGTAGTTTTCGCGTGAAAGCGTAACGCAAATTAACATTCAAATTTATAATATTATTGGACGTTTTTATTTGAAGATATAATGCCTATAACCTATAGCCTTCCTCAATAAATGCACTATCCAACACTGAAAGAATTTTTCAAATCGGACCAGCGGTTCCTGAGATTAGCGCGATCAAACAAACAAACAAACTCTTCAGCTTTATAATATTAGTATAGATGAGCAAAATGTTTCTTAACAACTTTTTGTTTTTTTACTTAAAAATTTCCATTGCATTAAAGATATGCTATCAAATTCGCCAAAAGTGGGATTCTATAACTTAACAAATTTCCAGTTTTCTTGTTTGGGACATGACAGAGAGAGGCGGCCTTAGGGGGTGGCGAACGGGGCGAACGGGCCTCGCGAAACCCAAGCAAATTAAAAAAAATATGGATTTCAAATTCGATTTATTTGTATAGCTTTAGCATTTCTTGTCAAACATAACAAATACCCAAACCATACAACCAGACTTACTTTCGCATCACATACTTTTCACGAAGGACAAAGGGCCTCGCAAGGGGTAAGGCCGCCGCTGTAGACAGAGAAGGAGATCCAGCGGAAACAGGTACAAATTTTTTTTTGGTATAATCTTATAATGGATTTCCGCAAGCCCACCTGAGTCAATTAGTTATTCTATGACTTCTTTAATATGGAATGATATTTTATGAAATGCGTGTACCTAGATATAAAACACTTGCAACGAATGGTTTAAACAATATACATAAATAATTATCAATTATTTACATCATCTTAATTCTTTAAAACTACGCAATGGATTTTGATGCGGTTTTTTTAATAGTCAGAGTGATTGAAGAGGAAGGTTTTCTTGTATGATACACGTGATATCCCACGGGAACGCGGGTAAAACCGCGGGGGACATAAGTAACAAAATATTGTATTCCTATAACTTATTACCTACTAAGGAAGTAAGAACACCTATTTTAATATCACATATCTTTGACCCCTACTCATAATGTTAGCCGCAAATTAAGGTCGTTTAATTGAACAGATTGATAAGGGAGTCTTTTATGTGTACCTACCTCGGTTATGGCACTATATTATGGTATTCGATTCTTTACTATCTATACAATACAAAATTTAACTAACTAAACTATAATATTATTGATCAATATATATATATATATATATTCGACAGGTCAGTCAGCTTGGTGGTTAGCGACCCTGAGTGCCGAGTCGCAGATCGTGGGTTTGTTTTCCAGCCCGGACAAACATTTGTGTGCATGAGCACCTCTGTTTGCTCTGTGTCTGGGTGTCAATATATATACAACGTGTTACAAAATACCCCATAAAAATATTATTAACTATCAAAGCCAACAACCCTAGTAAGCTGTCATGTCAGGGAACCAGATTATTTAACAGAAAGGCCTACTAAAATAGCAAATGAATTGAAGGAATAACGGTCTACACTATAGAATTTATGACGGAAAATCTTACACATTTTTTCGCCTAACCCACATCCATACCGTCCGACAGGGAACATCGGTCCAATACAAAAATTTAAGGTAGGTTCCTAATAATAGACGCACTGGTACGCAAGACACGACAACTTCTTTGAGTACAAACAAAACGCAAATATTGTTTCCCAAATCACGCAGAATTGAATAACTCGGAATTGAATGAACAAAAATCTATAGGTTGACTTTTGCTATGAAAATATTTGATCTATGTGGATTACAAATGGGGGACCCTGATTCAAGGGAACACATGCGTTTGAAACTGTTTTATTTTTTACGGGGACCTCGAGGAATAGGATCTATGTTATAAGAAACGATGAATACGATGAGGTACTCTAAGCTCATCTTTTTTACTAAATTTTACTCAACCCGTTCTTGCTTGCTGAGCTCAACTCATCTAATTGCCTTCGATTTATTTATGCATCGGGGCGAATAGTCTAGTTACGCTACTGCAGTTTCGCGTAGGCTGCACCAGGAGTGGCAAAGTGGCTAGATCATTGCCTCCTATCATAATCAGCAATCAATTACAGATGTTAAGGTTCACAATGTACCGTAGTGGAGTTCAAATACCGTCAGAAACAAAATATCACTTGGTTAAGATACGTAAAAAGATGAAAAAAGTGGCACTTCGGGAATGCCGACGGAAGTGAAAACTGACAATATAAATACGACGTAATATATATCTATGTTGCACTTTTATACACAATATATGTTTATATTATATAATATATAGTTATATTCTCAATGTATTTCGACCGAAACTCATGTCTCGTGTAAACTGTACAAATAAAAAAACAATGCAGGTATTCGATCGCAGCACCACCTACCGGGTCCAATTGTGAATCTTTACCATTAACGAATCCACTGTAATACACAAAAAAATTTAAAAATCATTCCAGTCGAGTCCACTAACATACTGACAGAAGAATTAAAGTAAATATTAAGATATGACCTAAGGAATGTCTCTTGGTGAAATCTGTATGAGCACGTTAAATATGATGATGTTCTTGATGATCTTCTATGATATGACCTTGGTCTTTAATGTGTCCAATACTTCTTATTATAATTAAAAAACTCGTCAAACAAATGAGACCTCTAAGATATTTGTTGCACCCACTGTACTGTGTGTATCACTAGTAAAGGTCCTCAACCTGGTTGCATAATCAGATCAGTTCAATTATATCAAATTATAGCACTGTCATTCGAGTCCTACGTGCCTACTTGCAAAGTTTATATGTATATGTATGGGTATTGATATCATCATTAGGAGGTTGAAATCGGATTTCTAAATTTAATTATATCATAACTGTGCCCTGTAGTTTCACCCGCGTCCCCGAGGATTGTAGTTACTGTCCTCAGAGATAGCGTCGATAACGAAAAATAAATTAAAAAAATTCTTAATAAAAAATTTAGAACTTTTTTGTATTTTTAATTACCCAATGATTCTGGTATATGGAGCAGAGATAAATCAAATAAATCAAAGATCTTGAGTTATAAATGGAGTAACTAACACGACTTTGTTTTATATGTGAATAATTAATATTTGAATTTTGAATTATGTATACAATAGATGTAGATTTAATTACAACTTAAGAATAGAATCTAATATACATATACCTTCGCTACTATATGAGCTATAATTCTTTAAATGATATGTACAGAAAAATATGTAAAATTCATAAACGATTCTGCTGAATTGTCTAAAGTGTGACTGAAAGTACGATACTCCCTTGTTATAAATATAACTATTCCATATTACCTACTTAATTAAGGTTTTCATAAGTTTTTGTAATGCTTACATTTTTGCTTAAATATATAATGCATTTTAAAATTAATAATTTCGCAATAAAAATGACTAAGTAGTAAAGCGATTTGGGAAATATTTCGATGTACAATACACCCCATACAATATTTTTTTACTTCAGAAAATCGAGTCGCAGTCAGAACATTCATTAAAGTCTCATAAATAAATCTGACAGCACGGTCAGAATATTTATGTATTTAAGCTTATTCCTAAGAGAGCCTCTAGGGCTCATATTGCAGATTGCAGAATGAAACAGTATTAACGTCGGCGACTATCTCAAAATGATGATAATAACTTAAAACAACCTAATTTAACTGTAACTTGTAGTTCATTATACCATTGTCGTTCGATAAGAGAGCGCGTTGTCACTAGCCCAATTTTTTTTTATTATGTTAGTACTCCCTTCATATGAACGTATGTGAAGTTTCATTTCAATCTGTCGATACAATCTTTGTTTACAAGCCATTTAGTGTCGCCGTGTCACAGTATTTTTTTACGATGGAAAAAATTTAATATCGTGCAGTGATAAAATTGTTATTTTTGGAAGGTGTAGCACCAAAAGAAATTCACGAACGAATGTTAAAAGTGTATAATGATTGTTCACCTACAATTAGAACAGTAGAAAGATGGGTTGCTGAATTTAAACGTGGTCGTACAAACCTTGAAGACGATCCACGTGAAGGACGTCCAAAAAGCGCATCTACACCAGAAATCATACCCAAAATACAGGATATGGTTTTGGAAAATCGTCGATTGACTGAGCGAGATTTAGTAGAGGCTCTACACATCTCATTAGGCAGTGTGAGGCATAATATAAGTGAAATTTTGGGTTTTAGAAAACTGTGTGCACAATTGGATTCTCAGCAACATTTGGAGCGTTTTTAAAAGGATAAAGTGGATTTTGTACCATTATGTACGATATTCATCACTATGGATGAGACTTGGGTCTATCATCATGATCCTGAATCAAAACAAGAGGCTAAAGAGTGGTGTGAACCTGGTTGTTCGGCTTCGAAACGAGTTCGTGTCCGGAAATCGGCGAAGAAGGTTATGGCTTCAGTTTTTTGGGATGCGAAAGGAATTTTGTTTGTGGATTACTTGCAAACTGATAAAACAATTAATTCTGAATATTATTGCAACCTTTTGGACCAGTTGAAGGAAAAAATTCGTGAAGAAAGACCCGGTTTGCAGAAAAAAAAATCCCCTTTCATCAGGACAATGCACCGTGTCACAAGAGCATTTTGACAATGGCTAAAATCCATGAATTAGAGTTCGAATTGTTGGAGCATCCACCGTATTCACCAAATTTGGCTCCCAGCGACTTCCATTTGTTTCCAGAACTCAAAAAAATTATGCGTGGCAAGCGTTTTTCATCAAATGTAGAAGTCATAACGGCTGTTGAAGCGTATTTTGCGGACCTTCCGGATTCTCACTTCATGGATGGAATCCACAGATTGGAGGATCGTTGGAGCAAGTGTATTAATGTTCAGGGAGATTATACTGAATAATAAAGTGTATGTTGAACCATAAAATTGTGTTTTTCTTATCGAACGACAAAACTTATTGAACAACCTATTATTGAAGATAAAAATGTATGGAAATAGCTACTCTCTGCACAGTGTACCTCTAATTTTCTTGTTTAAGTTGTAAGTACCTAATTATTATTATTTTCTATTTTGTAGTCTTGTTATTTCTTTTTTTTTGTTTTTTTTTTGCTAATGTTACATATATTAAGTATTTTGTAATTGTTAAATATATAATTATATGAAATAAATAAGCATCAATTAAATTTCCGTACCTACTGTTAAGACGAGATATTTCATGAAACACATAACTTTTTGAGCATGAATATTAATAAACGATACCTGCAAACTATTGAATTGTCCGCATTTATTATCTTGTATCCTCTTTAACGGGATAAGTCACATTTACCAAATGTGTGCCAATAATATATGTTCGAGATGGTGTATCAACACACCAACTAGCGCCATCTATGAGCGGATAGCGGAGTGAGTCTCATACGACCTACAGGTTGGAATGAAGCCTGTCTGAAGAAATATTTACACATTTGAACAGGTAAAAAAAAATTACGTATTTTCAAAATAGCAAATTCTAGAATTAATTCCAATCGATAATTTGCAGAAAGCTCTGATTAATCAATAAACCTGCGTTTATGAATGTCTCAGTCGACTGAAATCTGCGTCCTGCGCTACGTCTTTTGTCGCAAACTGACGTATATTTCGATAAATGTTGCTAATGCATGTTACACATTCACCCAAAACCTTGCAAACAGATTAAGATGAAACATGGTACATTGATATTTTGATATATCAATTATCAGTTTGAGTTTAAGTTAGTTTTAACACTAAACATACCATAACCGGGTCAAATGACCCATTTAGAACTGCGCATTGAAGATGCACGTATCATCTTATTGTATTTGCACATTTGACTTCAAGACTTTTTCTTACTAATTAATATACAGTTATACTATTTATTTCCCTTCCTAACAACCATATTTCATACATGCAAGCAGGAAACATAAAGTCACATTTGACCCGCTATGGTAGAAATAGGTACCTAGTAAGTGTTGGTATGATTAGTGTTAATAACATAAGACAATAATTTACGTTTTCATGACAAGGATTTTCATTCACAGCTTAAATCATGCCCGAGTCAATTTTTGGAGAAGGTTCTTATGAAAGAAAACATTAAGAAAGTTGCGTGGAAAATTAGAAAAATTGAGATAACATAACGACCATATTTACTTTTCTATTGTAACCTTACCGCTTTTGACAATATAAACACTTACAATTAAATTTTATGGTGTTTGAGATGATTGTCAGTATTTTAACAACAGAGGCATGGGTCGGAATTATATTGATAAAATAATTAATTTATAATTTCTTAGAACACATTTCGCGGTCAATTAAAACGAAAAATTGTATTGTAATGTTCAAAGCGCCATTACGCCTAATATTAAAAGTTTAATTGTCTTGAAATATAAACACTATGTTCTTGGTATAATATTTTTATTAATGATACCAATTCGAATTAAATATTCATTAAAGGCAGGACCACGTCTGCCGGGTCAGCTAGTTTAATATAAATTTCTGGTAATTGTTGAGAAAATGACCTTACCTCTTCCCCCTCTTGATAATCCCTCCGGGTTTCCCCGGTTTCGTCCTAGTTTAGAGGGTGTCCGCGGAGCGTCCGGATGGGGTTTTTAAAAAGAGTTCGGGTAAATCCTCCGAATTTAATTGTTGATAAGCAGTTAAGGATTGATTCATAATCGTGAACCAACATCCAATTTAAATGTAAGCTATAAGTGTTAAAAAATTTTGTAGACGTGTCCGGGAAGATACCTAATTTCACCTAAATGTAATAAAGCAATTTAGGTGATGGCAGCCCTACTTTTAGATTTCCTTAGTGGATGATCTCCTCAATAATTCCATATAACTTCAAAAAAGTTAATATATACACGAATCTTATTCCTTCACTAGTCCGCTCATTAAAATTGATATCACTCCCTGTATATACCCTATAACCAGGGATCGTAACATATCCTATGTTACTTCTGGATAAAGTAGTAATAATTATTAATGTATTATTAATCTGTCTTATAGTTTTTGAGTATATTATTTATAAACAAAAATACTAAAAAATTCACTTTATTCTATAAACGTCATTCAGATCAACTAAGTCATAATCTATGACCATAAACAAAACCTTATTGTGACTAAGCTCGCCGTTTTAATTCAGTTGTATCGATCGTGCTCATGTAATGACTGACTGTCTCTGACCTAACACGACCTAATAAAACATTTCGCCGATACATTGGTTTCCTATTTCAATCTGAAAAATTAAATTGCTACTTTTATGGTAAAAGTGGAGCAAAATAATCTATAGTACTATTAAAATCTGTACAACCTGTTTTATTTTAGATATGTATTGGTTTAATGATACTCGACTACATCAATTATTTTTATTTAAATTGCCTGCTGCCTGTGTGTCTGTATGTCGTTTAATAACCCAAGAACCATTTGACCGATGAAAATTGGTATATAGTCGGAACATGATTGCGCGAATCATTCGCTATATTATATTATGTCGATAAACGCGGATGAAACCGCGGGGGACAGCTAATTGTTTACATATAAATTTTTACTAGCTTGCGCCCACAGGTCGAAATTCGAACTTAAAAATAATACATGTAGGTATGAGTTAGCATGTTAAAAGACCTAAGATATTCCTTTCGTTTTATTGATCACACTAAAGCTCGTCAAAAGCTCTAAAAATATTAATCCATTCACAAACAAACTGAAAATTGATACAGAAAATGGTACACAACTATTTTATCTTTACCTACTAACTACTTATAAAAATAGGTTAATTCAATACCTTCATTGTGGAATAATAAAAATGCATCTAATAGTTTGGGCAAGATTTCTTACTCATATTAGAATCATGGAGATTAAAATGTTTTGACAGGCCAGCTGGCTTGGTGGTTAGCGACTCTGTGCGACGAGTATGTATTTAAAAAAAAATAATAAACTAGTATATGTAGAATAAAATTTATAAAATTTGTTTATTTTTCTCCCACTCATAAAAAATACAATTTTTATATATATATGATATCTATTATTTATTATTATTAAAGTGGTAACGTAAAAGGAGCAGATTAACAGGTATAGGTTACTGCAATTATATGTGTATATTTGCTTCGGTTAGCCATTGCGAATGTTTGTGAGTATGGATGTGATGTCTTTCACGCAAAAACTACCGGTGGATTTGGATGAAACTTGGCACATAGAAAGAGCATATATTGGAATATCATAAAGGTTTTTTATCCGGGGAAAATGTAACATCCCTCGGGAACGAGGGTGAAATCGCGGGGGGCAGTTAGTATACAATTTGTGTTATGGTTTCACCCGCATTCCCGGATATATAACCAGCCTGATTTTTAATGTTACTGACTACTAAAAAAAATACTTTAGTATTTGCGTTACTTAATATTTAAAAATTAAATTGAATTGGAATTGAAAATGAATTTTCAAAGACCCTGGAACACTATTTTTGTTTACTTTTTATGAAATGGTCCAATAATAAGTTCGATGACTAATTTCAAACTAGGGGAATCCCCCACAGAAACTGCACGCCCCATTTCACTCGTCTAGGGGTTCAATTTAGTTAAAAATAGTAAATTTTATATGTTACTATCATGTCAATTTTAATTCTATTCCATCGAATATTTGCATTTTAAGCACAGTCAAGATACAGACAGACTAATTGGAATACTCTATTTAATAATTTAAAAAACTAAATAACACGCTTTAATGAAGACCAAACTCAAAAGTAGAACCTTATATTAAATAAATTTAAGTCACGAATAGCGTATAACTATATTTTATTGACAGATATTGGTAAAAGTAGGCATTATGAAAATATTTTTAAAATCACCCCACGCTTTCTTACAATAAAATAGATATAGTTTTACTAAACTTAAATTAAATTAATTGAATTAAATTAATTAATTTTCGTTCGTGTAATCGTTAAAGAGTATTTTTTAGTTTTTCAAATCTCTAATCCTGACGATCCTGGTACGGAAAACGGGACAAACTATTTCAATTGTTGCATTGCTATCAGTCCGTGATGAGTGTGCAAAGTTTCAAATCAATCCGTCATTTTGAAAGGGGTGAATATCACGTTCTGAGATTAAGTTACATAGATACGTACCAGGCTAATAGAACCGTTTTAAAATACGCTTCGTTGCCTTGCAGGATCTTAAGTCGCAGCTCGTTGATTACCCTTTTTTGTATTATTTTAATTAAACAGCAGCGGTAGTGGAATAAATATGTTATAACGAAGTCATATCCTGACTATCTGACGTCCTCCGTAATTTGCCTCCTGAAAAATGCTTCTGCGTAACCTCTTATGGGCATCCTGCAGAAGGCAACACGAGGAACGCCACCTGGCGGTTGAAAGCAAAAGGAATATTAATCTATTCATGTTCAGTGTAACATAAGACTTAGGTATCAACTCTTCTTAAAGCAATTACGTTTGCTGTGCAATTGCAATTTCTGAATAAATCTTGTCTAAAACAATAGGCTCCGAGCTTTTAGTAATAGTTTCCGTTACAGAGAATAGATGGAGATATCAAAGTATTATATTCACGCACCATGTTGCGTCTGTTTGTAGAGTACTCGAATTAAATCCTTCCTGCATTTTCCTGCATCAATATTCGCTCTGATAGGACCTAGATACATTATAAGACTGATTTTACTAGTGTTCGGGTAGCCTTATTGTTTAGCTTATATTTCTAATAGATTCTATGAAAGATAAACATGAAACCGGGTGAGTCCGTTCATAGAAATCTAAACTGGCGAAGGCAAAGTAAAGTAAACGCTGTTATAACAATAATAAGACAGCGATGTTAACCTGGCTTTTAAACCTTTAATATGATAACGGACAAATAAACGCAGTATCAAACAATATAACGATGCTTACACTGAGCTGGAGCCATTTGGACTCAAGATGTCACACAGTTGGCCATTGGGTAATTACTAAATCAAAAATTAAGTTTGTTTTTTAGTTTGTCTGTGTAAATATTTATAGTATTATGCGTGACAGACGTTGTACTTTATGTTTTTTTTTTAGAAAAAATATGGAGAAAATAAGACATTATATGATTCACAAAAAACCACAGAGGTGGTTTGAATGTCCAATAACTGCCTTTTGTCTTTATCGTAAGTATACGTAGGTAGTCCATCCAGCATGCGGTCTGTAAAAGCCTCACTCAACTTATTCCGTAAACAGTAGTTTCAATACTGTACCTGGATCAGGCGATGCAATGCTAAAGTTAAAATGCCGATACAAGCATCCACGCACCGCAGCGTAAATTACGCTGCCGTAGTGGAAGTTAGGTAGTTTGTTGTTGCGAGTACTTACATAAATAGTTACATGGTGGCTTATACACCACAACTATTAACAGCGACTGTCATGTTTTTAGGAGTTTAGGACGTGTTACGAACCGAACTCATTTACATCACCTTTTTGGTTTTTATTTTGTCTTCTAAATTCAAATAGTACTGACAGTTAGTTACACTAGAGAAGTTCGCCGGTTTTCATTATTTGTCTTGTAAATTTATTTAAAACTAGCTGTCACCCTGCCACGCTTCGCTGTGGCACATTGTGATTGAATGGTTGAGAAATGAAAAACAAAACAAAGACGGTCGCGGTTATGTGACTGATGCAAAAAATAGATAAAAACAATCCTTGATGCGGATTATATATCATGCTAAAATTTCAGCTCGATAGGTGCAGAACTTTTTGAGGTTTTAAAGCGTACACAAGCCAACATAACATTTTATATATATAAGATATAAACTGCGCTTCACTCCAGCGCCCGCTTTCATTTCATATAGTTACTTATTTATTTATCGACGATCAGTAACATTTCAAAATGTTCAAAAATATAAATGAGTTCGGTTCGTAACAGGGCGTATTTAAAATAGCAATTAATTTAATTGCTATTTTAATTAAATTACCTCTTAAATTCATATATCCTGAGACGTGACGTTGTTAAGTCTCATGTGCCTGTAATTTTAACAGCCCCCTTACATTTCCAACCGAAACACAGTAATACATGGGCACAACTGCTTCACGGCGGAAATGAGTAAAGAGGTAGTAGTTCCCCGGACGAACTCTGCACTATGAGTTCTACTACTATCAAAATGATGGTCAAATTTAAAGTTACTGAAGCTACGACCGGTTCGGAAATCAGCCTTCAACTGAGAAGAAACGTCAAACTCAGCAAGGCTACGTTAATATTTCTTTTTATAAATTTTATTTAATCTGACAATTTTGGTTATTTTATTTTATTTATTTAAATTTTATATTTTTTTGTGTTTTACATTTACAAAAAACATAATATAGGTAACAATCAATATATCGGTAATCATACATATTATATCGATCATTATTGCACGTAGATAGTTTAAAGACTGCCTGATGTGATATGAAAAAAACACAAGAAGAAAATAATATTTATTAGTGGCCGCCTAGCGACCTTCGACCGTTATACTTTAAGAATGAATTTTATTGAGATTTTTCTCAGAATATAACATTTTTAATCTTTCCATAGATACCCTTTTGAAGGGCCAGTTAGCTTGGTGGGTAGCGACCCTGACTGCCAAGTCGCAGGTCGCGGTTTTGATTCCCACCCAGGACAAACATTTGTGTGCATGAACATGTCTGTCAGCTCTGTATCTTTCAACACAGCCCTTTTAAGAGTCCATCGCGGAAAAACAACGTGACGCGTAATTTATATATATTAAGACCTATTTAGTAGTATATGTAGTATATCAGTTAACTGGTTTCCATAGTACAAGCTCTGCTTAGTTTGGGATTAGATGGCCGTGTATAAAGCATGTTCCAGGATATTTATTTTGACATTACAAACAGACACTGCAATTCTTTTTATTTGTATAGATATCGGTATACATAGTTCTCCTATAACAGGTTGTTTGATAAGATTGCTGTTGATATTCTCTCCGTGTTTTGTTGGAAATGTGTATAGTCATATATTATTATCGTAGATACATTGCAATGTGTGTATAGGCCGGTGAGTATGGGGTTCGATTTCCGCCCAGAAACGGCAAACATCTGTGTGAATGAATGAACATATCAGTTTGTTCTGAGTAATATAACACCCAGACAGAACATTGAATATTTACGAATACTACAAATTATAACACTAATTAATCTAAAAAAATTAATAATTTTTAACACGATAATGTTGCAGATTTTAAGTATTCATTAGATCAGGATAGGATCAGGTAGCTGGATTCCATTACACAATTCTCTGCATATACTTATAAAATAGTTAATACCGATCGGAGTAGTAATTGTGTAGGTCTGATTAAGCCGTCTGTGGCTGATATTTATTTACCTTACTCCACCAATACTGTCTTGGACACGATAACATTATTACCTAGTGCGTATTCACTATGTTTACCGATGTAATTTCCAATTCCATCGAACAGCAAATCCTATTATCCTGCCCGATTCACATTGATAACTATTCGGCGGGTTGATTATAGCGTTATCTACCTTAACTACACTGGCCAAAATGAGACAAGCATATCGACAAAGAGACCCTCAATCCTGATGTCATTAATGCAATCGTAATTATGTGGCATCTGCACGAAATCCGTTTGTACTTGTACATGTCACTCGACGACTCTACCGTACTTGCAATGACTGTATCCCAACAGACATAATATTTACGAGGCAACTAGTATTTTTTTTGTTGAAGATAGACTTTAGACTTTGGTGACTATTTATTAGACCCTAAGACTTACAAATAAATATATTAGGTTGAGGAAAAAGTCTTTTCGCAATATAGTATGTATGAACTTGTAATAAAATCTCTTTGGCTATTTGTATCTGGCTGGTTTTGGTATCATGGAAAGTTTAACTTTTAAAGAACATAATTCCAAATTGAAATTAGGAAAATGTGTGATTTTCAATTGTTTTTCGTACCGTCAAAACGAGTGAATTTAATGAAGAAATTCGATACATTTAAAAATTTTACTACAAAAAAAATTTGCGATGTTTATGGACCTAGTGTCTGTGAGAGTAGCACAAATTTGGTTAAAGCGTTTTCAATCCGGAAATTTTGATGTCAAAGATGCACGTCGCTCTGGTCGCCCTAATACGAATAAAATGGATACCATTTTTGAAAAAGTGGAGTAAGATCGGCATATCAGTAGTTACGACGTAGCTGAAGAACTGGGAATTGACCACAAAACAGTTTTAGCGCATTTGAAAAAAACTGGGTACCCAAAAAAGCTCGATATTTGGGTACCTCACAGAAAGAAACCTAATGAACCGTGTACTCTTGTGATTCTTTATTACGACGTTATGAAACCGAACCATTTTTGAAGAAGCTCATTACCTACTGGTGATCAAAAGTGGATCATGTACGACAAGAACGTGCGAAAAAGGTCGTAGTCAAAGGCCGGTATGGCTTCACAGACAGTGGCGAAACCCGGGTTAACTCGCAACAAGGTGATGCTGTGTGTGTGGTGGGATTGGGAGGGCATTATTCATTATGAGCTGTTGCCACCAGGCAGGACCATCGATTCTGAATTCTACTGCGAACAACTGATGAGATTAAAGCAAGAAGTTGAGAGAAAACGGCCGGAATTAATCAACAGAAGGGGTGTGGTTTTTCATCATAATAACGCTAGACCTCACCCATCTTTAGCCACTCAGCAAAAATTAAGAGAGTTTGGCTGCATCCGCTACATTTTGATCAGAAGTCCCAAAATTTATATAGCAATGGGATCATGTCCATACCTACAAGATGGCAAAAAGTTACCGAACAAAATGGTACCTACATACTTTAGTTAAATGTAAATAAACTATATTAAAAAATGTTTTGAATTTTATTAAAAAATGCGAAGAAACTTTTTCCCCAACCTATTAATACCAGAGTTATAAACCAGTTTCATTGCACAGCGCCATCTATTAGCGAGTAGAAAGATTACATATGACTATGTGCTTGTACCTACTGCTAATGTCTGCATTATATTATTATCAGTTATAATATAAATACTATAGTAAATAACATGATTTGTACAATATATCTTTTGAGTTTGACCTAATAAATTATTAAACTTAAATCTAGAGTAAAAATTAACTCAGGTAGACATCTAGTGTTGAATAGCCACAATTCATGCCCATTGACTGACAGATTGTATATAGTTTGCACGTTGAAATTGACGTGCTACTTTAGAAGAAGGTACTTATGTATCTACCTCAAAGAAATTTGTAGGAAATTTAGTAATTTGAGGATTGAATGTCGAATAAGTCATTCCTATTATAAACCTCTGTGGTTTTTTGTGAATGATTTTATGTTTTATTTTCCATGTATTTATGTTTGTTCAATAATAAATATATAAAAAAAAAAAGATAGAAAAAAAAGAAATAAAAAAAAATTCGATGACAGTATAAAGGTGTAATAACCCAGAAGCTAACAGCTTCGTCACATCCATAAACAAAAAAAAGTTAAAAAATTAGACTATTCTCCCATTTTTAAACGACTACATGTCAACAATGTTAGAGTAATTTATTGTCATTTATGGTACAATAAGGAAGGCCCTAGGATCTTAGTGGCACTTAACTTTATTATGAAGGCTAGGTACATTACGAAGGATACGACATTTCGACGTGATTAATAAAAATCTTTCACGAGACTAAAAATACAAAACTGAAATATATACGAGTATATTTATATTTATTTATTGAGTACATAATGGGACCGCAAATACTTAATCCTATGAAGTTTCCAACTCTAAGTTCAAATGTAGTTTAACTATGGTTTGTCGGGGAAAATTAATGTCATAAGAATTTTAATAATATGGAGTCATATTTTTTTATTCTGCCATTTGTAGATTAGTGGTTTGTTTTTATCACATTTGAATCATTTTCGTCGACAAGAATTCCTAAAAGAGTCGAGTAGTTGTTGAATATGTGTGGTAGCAATGTGCCGCAAACGGTACAATATCAACGTCGTACATGGAATGAAGCGACGAACGTTATAAATGAACTTGTGGCACGCTTAGTTTTAAGACGTAGGTACTCGTATAACATACGTTCCAGGAATCTGAAAAATAAAATCCGTGGTCACCCGAAAACTATGGTCGGCAATGATGAATTAAATGTGGTGATTGTGGAAGCTAATTATACTCAATCTACGGCTGAGTTAGCAGCAGCTTTCAACGTTAGCATCAAAACCATATTGGTCCATTGGCGAGCTAATAATGTTTGGCAAATGGGTGCCGACCGAATTGAATTATCTTTAGCAATTATTATCATTGTCGATGAATGCCTTTCGTTGCTTGTTGAAAATACAAGAAACGGATTATGAACCGTATTATTTTGCGATGAAAAATCGATTCCGAGCCTGATTATGCACCTAGGCAGTGCCCAAAATTAATGGTCACTGTTGATCTCTCTGTTCTAGTTTCCCATCGCGGTATGATTCATCACAGCGTCTTAATAGACGGTATACGCTTTGCTGCAGATGTCTCATGTCCGCAGAGAACTGAACAAATTGATAGAATCGCTCGCAAATCTTTAGCCAGCTTTGGTTAATCGCTCGTCTCCTCTGCTGCTGCACGACCATGCACTAGCCAACAGTGCACAACTGCCAAGCTGACTTTTCAAAAGGGGTATTTTGTGTATATTGCCACTGTACTGGCAACGATAAAGCGATAACATGAGTAAATACTTCGATTATAGTTCTAAGTGTAGTTTATCTAAATGCCCCAATTTTACGGCTAAGAATGTTATTAAAAAATATTTAAACGTTTTTAACTAAGGTTCATATTGAATTAACTACCAAAGAAACCGACTTCAAATAACCATAAATGACAAAAATGTTAAAACGATACTAAATGTAATAAATCAAATCTAATAATATTATAAATGCGGAAATTTGTATGTATGAATCTTTGTTACTCCTTTACGCAAAAACTAGCAAACGGATTTGGATTAAACTTGGCACATATACAGAAAATGCCCTAGTATAACACATAGGATACTTTTTGTGCCGGAAAAATGTTACATCCCTTGGGAACGCGGTTGAAACCGCGGTATACAGGTATCTTTAATAAAATTTGTCAATTTTCAGTTGGTGCCAAGCCAAGTATTTCTGATCTGAACATAAAATCTCTTATTTATATTTTTGTATATCAATGTATATTTATAGGTAAACTGATATAAATAGGGGAAGGGGGAGGCTTAACGGGGACTTTAAGGAAATTAACTGTAAAGGTATACACAGAATATATTTATTAAATAAAACGTACTTCCAATATCGTCACACCCTAAGAGGTTTGGTAGCACATACTTGTGCCGCACTGTGAAGTTATGGAACTCGTTGCCGGCTCACGTATTCCCCTCTTCCTACGATCACGGGTTTTTCAAACGGAGCGTGAAAAAGCATATCTGCAGGCCGACAAGGTGAGGCTGATCGGCGTTGTGACTTCGGCACCTCGCCGATGGGTCTCATTTTTCGTGTCCATTGCTGCTTCAGATCAGGCAGGGTGGAGTCAACTCAAGGCACGAATAAAAACAAAAAAAATAAAAATCACAACCTAATTGGTGAAGAAACTAATCAAACACTGTTTTAATTTTATTTTTACGAAACCCTTATGAAAACCACATTTTGCTTTACAGAATGAGCAGATATGCGTTTCTTCCGTATTTTTCGTCGTCAACTGGTGCTGAGCTACCGAGACCTTAATTTAGTGTGGTTCACGGTTCACAATACAGATAAAACGCATCTTCATCTACATTTTCTACACCGGAGTGAGATTTTTTGATCTTTGAGTCTTTCTTCAACTTAAGATCATTTGAATGTGAACACTTCTAATGTCGTTTAAATTGTTCTTGTTCTTCCACCTCGTTATTGTAGAGAGCTGAAGTAAGAATAACAATAGGGTACCCATAGCCATGTCCCCGTTATACCCCCATGTCTAAATTTGTTTTAAAAATGAACAATAATTACGCCTCAATATTCTAAGTGATTGTGTTAAAATAAAATGAATAAGAAATGTCAATAGAATAACACAATAAAAGACAATAGTAGTAATCTAAACACTTAACTTTTTACATTTGTTTTCGTAAACACTAAAAATTACACGAAATAACGTTAAAAAAGGTTTTATGTTGTGAAATACAAGAGCGCGCAGTTTGAACGCCTGTCACTATCAGACTGAATGGTGTATCGAAACGACTGCCTATTTGTATCAATAACACACGACAAATGTTTTTTTGAAGCGACGAAGGTGTTAGCTTCTGATGGCTCTTACACGGACATTAGACGTCAAATGCGTGTAGTTACTTGTATTTGTTTTTTTTAAACCTTCTTATTACAGGTTATAAATTATGGTCATAGTGCAATGTCAAATGCCTATACTATTCTTCATAAATCTGGCAATTAATACAAAAAGATTTTTTGGAAACAGACTGGATGTTCCCGACATTAACGCTGTAAAAGAATTCGAAAATTATTACTTACAAATACTAAATAAAACAAAAGTCTACTACTAATACCTACCTAAATATATTGAGATGTAAAACAAACAAAACAAAAATTAAGAATATCTACTAATATTATAAATAAGAATCTGTATAAAAAAAACTAAAAAAAATAATGATAATTACTTGAAATTGTTAGTTATTTACAAATTAGAGATATACTTAGAAACTATATATAATCTATGAGAAATAAAAGACGCTTTTTAATTTATTTATTACAGCATATATACGTTGTTTAGTAGTTTGTACAATATATTTTTTTTAATCTTATTATAGAATAAAGGTAGGCAGACTATATAGGTAAATTATTAAATATTTAAATTTTTAGATTGAGTATCATTTTTAACTTATTAGGACCAAAAGTCCTTGATTCTTATTAGTTTCATTTGTTAAGAAACTGTTTTATTAATTCGTTTATTTTTACTATAAATATGCGTAGACCTAATAAAGGTGCTCGTATGAGAAAACGGCACAAACTAAAACTGGAACCAAAAAGCAAACGATTGAAAGAAAATCTCAAAGCATTTAGAATGAGAAGTCTGAGATAATGAAAAACTGGCCAAATTGGCTTTATATTTAGTGCCATTTATATTTTAGATTTTGTTTTTCAATGCAAGTCTACTATCTATTACCCGTTATAAACTGCCAACTACTTCATCTTAGTGACGTTCATGGATTTATTCTAAGAATTTTGTATTTGGTACAAAATTATCCCGGGTGGTACACTTATCCCTACCAAGCTATCCCTACTGGTAGGGATAAGTGCACGTTTTAGTAGACTTATTTCTACCAGTAGGGATAGGTGCACTACCCATTACCGAGTGATACACCTATCCCTACCGAATTATACCTATTGGTAGGGAAAAAAAATATCAATAATACTATTTTAGTAATTTTTTAACAAATACATATAGGTAAATAAGAAAAAAATCTTTTTTTTTAAATTATAAATTATTTTATCAATGAAATCTTATTTTTTTGTTACTAATAATTTAATTTAAAGAATATACAAAGTATATTTGTCTCATGTGCATGTAAACGTACACTTATCCCTACCATTAGTAATAACTCGGTAGGGATAAGTGTACTACTCGGTAATGGATAGTGCACCTATCCCTACCGGTAGGAATAAGTCTACTAAAACGTGCACTTATCCCCACCAGTATGGATAGCTTGGTAGGGATAAGTGTACCACCCGAATTATCCAACAAGTTTTAATGTGTATACTGTTGGTGTGTCTATTAATAAATAAAAAATAAACACTCAAGTTCAACATAAAAAGTTTAATATAAAACGTAAATTCAAATCTTACTACCTATCTATAATACTGATGATTCATAATAATAGTTATCTCTTCAGTTTTTTTATGATTTATCTATTTATTCTTGTATGCTACTATGTATTATTATTGTTCACCTATTATTAATTTGTTTGAATCATTTATCTTTTAAATCTATGTATAATTTCTGTTAGCATAATTCATTTCGATGTAGACAATTAGTTAAGCACTACTACAAACCTTTGTAGTTTCCAAATGCTGTATAAAGGTTAAATGATGTATGTTCTTTTTGTAAATTGGTAATAAATAAAAATATATAAAAAACAAATAGGTTTACTGCTAAACTAGTAAAGTTTTCTCAACATTATGAATATTTCCGGATTTTTCCTAAAGTTAGATTTTAGGGGGGGGGGGGGGGGGGGGGCGTTACTGGAACTTGCACTTTAAAATTTATTTCGTTATTGGGAGCATTATATTGAAAAATAGTAATTCTGACGGACACAAAGAAACTATAAGGGTTCCTTGTCATGACTACGAAACCCTAAAAAGGAGAACCTATAGGAAAGTTACGCAGGTTAAATTACGAAAATCTAGGAGATAACATTCTTGCTCTTAGTATAAATATAGTCCTATTAAAATATAATGAGTGCGATTAATTCGTATTTTTCGATTTATCGAGCATATCGTACGGCCCGAATATAGTATTAAATATCGATATATCGTAGAGCTCTATCGATATAACGATATATCGTGTCGTATCGGGCATCCCTAGATAGAGTATTGATTGACAGTCATATTTTGAATGTCATCAATCGTGATCTGCAATTTTTCATTCTGAGTTGAGTTACTTTTCTGCATTTAATGTATGAGTATTAGTGTATAAATTGTTTTGTGGATTTACTATCTGGGTACATTTTTTGACTCCGAAGACTGCGTATTGATCGACTATTGCAAAATAATTTGAACTCGGATATTCTCAATTTGAATTTCACCATGTCTGTGAAAAAATGTTGCGTACCGTATTGCAATAATACCCGTAAGTTACCTGAATTTCTTAATAACTGCAGAATCACAAAATTATTAGTTTGCTTGAATGCTACACGTTCATATTTTTTGTTATAATTCACCCCTATAATAATATTCCTGGACTTTCCTCTGCTCGCCCGGCCAACATCAATGTTCTGTTGTATTATCGTGATTGTACTCCGCATTTGACACGAGCAAAAGCCAAATTCCCTAACTGCTTTATCATGTATTTTTAAATTCGCCCACTCTTCGAAATTCCTCCATAAAATGAATTTGCATGAAAACAAAATGAACTGTTTCTAATTTTTTTGTTGATCACGAGAAATCGGATTTCATTTTTAAATTCGCCCACTCTTCGAAATTCCTCCATAAAATGAATTTGCAAGAAAACAAAATGAACTGTTTCTAATTTTTTTGTTGATCACCAGAAATCGGATTTCATTTTTATCCTTTTTTCCCAATCAAGCATATTTTGGTTAGTAGCGGAAGGTATTTAAAGGTAGGTAGATCACCATACAAGAAGTAGTTTATCAATTTGATAGACCTAAAGCCGAAATCAAGTAAGCTGGCATTTCAAGACACTTCCATTAAGCAGAATATCACCCTCATCTCAACAAAATTTCCAAAAATTACCTGATGCCATTGAAAAATGGGAAAACAAAAACCTGCCTCAATGTAATTCGATACAAATACTAGAAACAATAATCAAACTGAATGACTCCCTTCCTATTTAAATATCAGAAAAGATTTGTAGAAAGTTACACACTATTTTGTTAAAAAACCTGAGTTTTGAAGACATGAAGAACATCAACAGTGCAGGTTTTTTTTTATACCACATATGCCGTCAAACAAGCAGATGGTCCACCTGATGGTAAGTGGTCACTGCTGCCTATGGACATTTGAAACACTAGGGGCAACGCCAATGCATTGTCGACCCTGAGACGTGAAGTTTTTAAGTCTCATGGCACATGAGACTTATATAATTTCACTGGCCCCCTTACCTTTCTAACCGAAACACAGTAATACAAGTGCACTACTGCTTCACCGCAGAAATGGGTAAGGTGGTAGGTACTTCCCTAGATAAACTCTGCACTAAGAGCTCTAATACTCTATAAAATACCCTATATGGTCATTCCCTGCCTAAGCATGGTGATTGTGTAATCAGAAGCATTGTTGCAGTCAATTTCATCACTTCAACTGTGGTTCCACACTGCTTGTGCTCCGGACCAATGAATCAATTAAGAAATAGGCTTCAACACAATTAGGGTACCTCCAGAAATGGCGCCACTTTAGATGATGTAGAGATGTTGTTTTCGGCATACAAATTAATACTGGTTGATGAGCACGTTTGTGACGTTGGTCATTCAGTAATAATTTGAAATAACTGATTTATTTTATTTTCTTTCACTTCATGTTTTTCTTTTTTCAGTTTTTAATAGTTCACTATAGTTTAAACCAGTTTTTTGTTTATTAGTTCTGAAAATGTCTAGTCTAAATAAAGTGTATTTACGGAGAGATTTATTCAACTATTTTATTCAAATGAAATCTGAAGCCCATAGAACTCTTGGTGAGACTTACAGTGACAATACATAGGGATATGACATGCAGAGACTGGTTTAGACACTTCCACAATGGATTTTGAACTAGAGAATTAAGACTGTTCTGACACACTGAAAATGTTTGAAAACTGAACTAGAAACACATTAAAAGTAGATGAGTCAACAGTTTCTATATGTTTAAAAGCGTTAGGACTGATTCTGAAGCAAGGAAATTGGATGCCATATGAGTTGACAAAGAGACATCAAAGCAAAACATTGAGAACTTACTCCAGATCCTCATACATTGCTATAAAATTATTCCTATTGATCTGGTTACTCATTGTTTTATTTATAATTTATGTAAGTCATTTTATTTCATATTTTTATTTTATTTCATTATCAACAAACTTATTGTTTTGTCTATCTTCATCATTACCAGTAATTGGTGAGCCAGCAACAACAAAATAGGTTGATTTTACACATTTACATGAGTTCTATATTGTATTACAGGCGCAGCAGATACTATATTGCATTTATTCCCTAATCCTGCTAAGGACTACGAGAGATTCCAGTTCTGGAAAAATGCTATAGGAGGCGATATATTGTTACTGGAGGACCACATTATTTTTGAATATCGTAGAGTCTGCCACGATCATTTTGAACCGAAGTACCACACACGCAGCAAGAGGCTGAGTGCAGTTTCGGTGCCTACATTGTACATGCCAGGTACATATAATAATAATTTTATTATTTACTAGCTGTCCCTGTCCCTGTAGCTGTCTGTTCGTTCCCAAATGATATAAGCATACACTTAAACCTTCCTCTTGAAACATTCTGTCTATTTTGTCATAAATATGAAAACCGCATCAAAAACCGTTGCATAGTTTAAACGATCCAAGCGTACAAACGGCAGAATCGAGTTTGTTTTACACTATGTAAGGATTATTATTTTAGGATATATTCCCTCACGGACTTTTTTGCCTTTAGTCGCTGAGTAACTCAAACGCAGACAATTCAGTTATATACATTATCATGTTTTCCCTCGTTTACACGAAAGTGGCGAGACGTGACTACTGCGATGATGTTAACTTTTGCATTGTCTTATCGCTAAATGCCCATTCAGAGAAATAGGTTTATTGTGACATAGACGTATCTCCAAAATGGCCAATATAAGGAGTAGAATTATGACAAGAACATACTTAGTCCCAACGCTTATTATAAATTACATTTTGTCATAACGCGAAATTGGCAGACTGCGTTTTAGGTACTCAGCGACTAAAGGCTTTTTTGTAGGTAATAATGAGAACTTTAATCATGTTGTATATCATTTTCATGTATCATCAATAGATAGCAGCGCACGCCATACAATGATATTTTAGGCAAAATTTTGCTACCGTTGGTAACATTATTGCAATTTTCTCAAGGATTTCAATTTTTTTGGGAAATTAATGTTACTCAAATTATGCTACTTCCTGATAATTTAGCTTTCTATTGGTAAAAAATTTGTTTAAATCAGTAGGTGCAGTAGTTTCGGAGTTTATTCGGTACAAACAACAAAAAAAATCTTTGCTCTGTATAATATTAAGTGTAGATAGATTGGTATAAAATATTATTTTTGAATTCCCAATCACACTACAAGACTTCATCCACCATCTACATTTTTCCTAAGTCCTCTAAGCAACTTACTTTTCTAACCCTTGATCAGGCTTCCACTACACTTTAACAACATTCTCCTACTTCAAAAGAAAAATAATAATAGGTAATATTTACTTCCAGGAGCCGATTAAAGAAATGCGAAGAAAATAAGCTGTGGGAGATTTTTTTTTTTCAAAACTTTGGTTTTTTTTATTTCTGAGATCAAGCTTACTCCAGTTTAAGGAAGTGGGATAACAACTGATACGAAGAAGAATAAAAAAGACTTATAACAAAGTTAGTGGGACCAACCATTTGATGAAGTGGCAATGATACCATATTTCAGTACAACTGATGGAAAGAATCAAAACTTGTGGCTTATGGACAAATTATGAAAGAAATAAGGGCTGATCCTGTTCTGGTATTTTATTTTTAGTACATAACCAATATTCGATTCATAATTAATAATAGCCATGCATATAAAGTTGGCTTCTAAGTTATGGCAACAATTTGCCTTCAAGGAGCAACAGATGTTGCGCCTTCAATTCGGAAACTGATCAAGAATATAAAATCAATATATCAATTAAAATATAGGATTTAGAAATAATATCTTATATCTCAAATTGATGGAATCAATATATAATATGATTCACCTCTTCAAACACTTCAATGCTTTATTAGATGGAAATGGAATTTCTGCAAATAATTAATGATATTATTAATTATTTGCCACAGTTTGGATGACATACTTAGCAGGTGAGTCCTCTTTACTTCATATTTCTTTCTGCAGCTTAAAAATTGTTGTACAAGTGTATAGTAAAAAGTACAAGTATTCTACTACAAATTTTTGAGAAGTAGAGTGTTTTGTGCAGAGTTCGCCTGGGGAAGTAGTAGTACTTCCCTGTACTTGTATTACTGCGTTTCGGTTAGAAAGATTTGGGGGCTGGTGAAATTACAGGAACATGAGACTTAACATCTTAACATCTCAGGGACGACAAAGTATTGGCAAAGCCCTTGATGTTGCAAATGAAGCTATCTTTTTATTGGTTTTCCCTAAATATTATTATCCACAGTAATATTAGCATTTTATGACAAAATGGATGAACAGATCTTAAAGAAATTTAACAATAAAATAGTGTGCTTTGTATGGAAAGTCAAAGGCAATATTAAATAATATAAACATTATATCATAGAAATTTCTAAATAGACATGGTTTTAGTATGAAGTAGATACACTTAGTAAAAAAAAAATTATATAAGTTGAAAATTTGGTAGAAAAATATTTAAGTTACTATACTTGATTATTACTTTTAATGAAGATTCATTGTTCTGTTAAACACAAATAACTAAATATTTTGCTTCCAAATTTTAGTATCTACGTAGATACTGGATATATTTTCAATGAGGCAGCTATATACTAGAAAAAGACAAAAGCCTTTGTACATTTGATTTTTTCTCTATCTTGACACTATCTCATTGATCTTAAGATAAAATGTCCTGTCCTAAAAATTATGTTATAGTGTTAAATTGAATTGTGGTGTAATTTTATTTTCAGAAAGAAGACTCGATGCAGGGATAAGATGCAGCCCGATATACACACTCATTACCTTTTATTGGTAAATTTATGTAATTTTAAACGGAAATCAGGGAACTTACATCATGGTGCAGTGACAAAGTCATGTCGGTTACTATCGAAGTTTATAGAAATATTGGGGACTATCCAAATTACAGATTTAAAAAAATGTTCCACTCCTAGGTTATAGTTTTTTCTGATCGATATGGTTTGACATCTCTTTGAATGAAAGGACACTTTGGATAATTATTTTCATGCACTTCGGATACTGTCATTTTTCTGCAATGTAAAGTAGCTTTGAAACCTCGAAGTAGTATTGCATTGTCACTTATACACATTATATACATACGAGTAGTAATAGTTTATAAATCCATAGAAAACTCATTCTCTTTTATATAAGAGATGCCAAATCATTTCGTGCCATGATTTGTAAATAGAATCAATTTTTATTCAGAAAAAAGAAGCAAAAAATTCTGAATCAGATTTTTTTTGGGCATTGCCTAATAAGCACTGGATGTCGTGTGCTAGAAACGGATCAGACTAAGCTATCTGGAAGTAAAGGAATGTAATATACTCTCGCCCAGTGCCGGATTAACCGCGTAGCAAGAGTAGCTATTGCTACGGGCTCCGCGTATGTAATGGTCACTGGGTCACTGTAATGGGCCTGAACGTATTTTTGAAGTTATACCTCTTTAGGCGCATTATGAAAAAATGATGAGAGTGGAATTTTAATATGCGCGCGCATCAGTGTTACACAAAAGTAACAGGTTGAAGTTAAACGCACAATTCACAACTGTCAGTGTCAATGAGTGAGTTACGATGTTATTGTCAATACTAACCTAACAACGTCAAAAATTGTTATTCGCTGCTACAGGCAGAGTCAAAGAGTTTGGCCACTACAATTTCACGACTGAATAGTAACATATAACTTCTTACGTGCGTACACACGTTTCTATTTTGAGTAAAGCTTATTAGAATTTACTTGAAGTCAACAAAATTTTAAGTCACACTTTTTCAGACTAAAACAATTCATACAACAACTTCATACAGTAAACTGACAAACTCTACAAAAAGTTTAACTTGTAGATGCGTATTGCGTCTGATAACAGATTTCGATAATTCGATTCAAAGTGTTGGCATTGTCTATTAGCTTAACTATTTAAAATCTAAAGCACGAGTCTCGTGTACGTTTTTACCACTTTGTACTCAAATACCCACAGCTTAGTCCTGCTGCTGCTTAATCCGGCACTGCTCACGCCCCTTATTTCCAGAAATGTAGGCAGAGGTCTCAGTCTGTAATGAATACAGTACATCCACATTTTAAATGTAAATCAATAAATCTTTGGATATTGTCCTCTAAAGTCCTCTAATCTAAGTAATTTAGTATTTATCTGTCATTTTTAATAATAATCATTATTGATGTATTATTCAGATAAAATAATTGTAACAACCTTTTACTTAAAAGTAAATAAAATTTAAATTAAGTAATTTTAGTTTATTTTGTATCCAAGGATAGAACATTTCGAGAAATTTCAACAGTATCTATTACTATTTATAAGATAAAATACCGTGGGCCTTAGCAACAAGGCCCCGCGGCGCCCTCTTCGTTCGGAAGCCTAAGAATAAGTATTCAATAAATTATAAGACTAACTAATAACTAAAATGGAAATTTTTAGTAACTGTGCCTCAGTCACCTCTTAGGTTTTGTAAGCAACTAGTTATCATAGTTTTGCAGTATTGTTTCTGTTACATAGGTATGATTTTGTTGACAAAATATAGATTAAAAGATAAATAAATTTAACAATACAGATGTTTACATAATGGTGGTTAGGCTCCAGTTAAATAATATAACATTTTTTGTTATATTTTATTTATTAGCATACTAACAGTTGTTACACAAATTTCATACATTTTTTTTTCATACCACGTGGGCCGACAAACAAGCGGACGGACCACCTGATGGTAAGTGGTCACCGCCGCCATTTGCAACACTAGGGGCATCGCCAATGCGTTGTCGACCCTGAGACGTGAAGTTGTTAAGTCTCATGTGCCTGTAATTTCACCGGCCCCCTTACCTTTCTAACCGAAACACAGTAATACAATTGCACTACTGCTTCACGTCGGAAATGGGTAAGGTGGTAGTACTTCCCCGGACGAACTCTGCACTAAGAGCTCTACTACTCTATACATAAATTACAATCATTATAAAAATCATAATCTATTATGTACAACTAGTTAGCATAACATGCAAATATAAAGACTATTAAATACTATTTTAAAAAAGGGTTATTAGATTATCAAGTTTACAGACAATGACTTAAAAATATTTAAATTAGATAAAAATGTTTTGTCTGTTACTAATCAGTATGCAAAGTATATTACTATTACCTTTCACCAAAAATGTTATCTACATCTTTAAATATGTGTTCATATTACAAATGTGTGTAGATACTGACACAAGTAGAGAAGACACAAGTAAGACAAATCTATTTTTCTATGGCAACAATCCTACTAATACTTTAAATGCGAATGTTTGTATGTTTGCTACTTTTTCATGCAAAAACTAGATGCACCTTGCCACATAGATAGAGCATATCCTGGAATAACATATAGGCTACTTTTTATCCCGGGAAAACGTGACATTCCTCGGGTACACCGGTAAAACCGCGAGGAACAGTAATTTTATATTGGGGTATTCCCTAGGTGCTGAATCAGGCTCTAGGAAACGTTTGTCACAAAGAATTCATTATAAGTTGCATAAGTATAGTGACAAAGCTGTTCTAAATCCCATAATTTCTGTTTCTGGCAAACGAGGCGCTGGCGACCATTCAGTTCGTCTCTCAGTCGAGGTTTAGATTTAAGCATCAGCGCCGAGAGCGTCCCCTATGGGGCTGGAACCTTGGCTGAGGGCGTTGCTAGAGTATCTAAAGACGAATGACTGATTATTGGGGATTTCGCTTTGAGAGGCGGTTCGGCCGCATTTACTAGAAGTGATTGCGTTTGAGAGACGCGACGGTCCTCGTCGGCAAGGACGATATCAAGGCTGTTGAGCTTGTGTAATTGTAGCGCGGTTGTATCTTCGGCTGCAGCTAAATCCAGCAACTTGAGTGGGTGTCAATCGTTAATACTAGGCCATCCTGCAATGGAAGCTACATGAGTTACCTGGTAATCTAACATGTAACATTTCGTGATTTGAAAAGGTGTTGGTTAGTTCTCTCATCTGTTTACCAACATATATACATGAAACATATTTTATAGCAAACATGTTGCGAATGGGTAGCCAGATGAACTGGAGTCAAGGCTACCATAAATAAAAATTAAGGTGCAACTTTTTTTCAACTAAGTACAATATGAAATCCGAAGTTCGCCGCATAGTATAGCAGATGAAGTTGGTATACGAACGGATCACGTTTTCACTTATACTACTTAATACTGCTGTCATCTATGTTCTTAATTGTATATGTATCTCAATAGAGAACAGAAGAGTAAAAATATGGTATGAAATTACCTAAATATACCTGACAGCCCTCGAGTAGACCAGAAAAAGAATGGCACCCCAACTGTTAGTATGATCATGTTCATACTAATAGTGTTTAACGGTCACACAGTTATACATAATTATTATTATTTCACACTGACCTCTAATCTACTTATCCCGCAAATATTTTGGTGTGTAAACTCTTTAAATTGTTTGAATTCATTCATACATCATAACGTCACTTAAAAATTATTTGATCTTGGATCGATTCTGCAAGTTTTCTACTCTCTGTTTCATTCCATCTCCTAGCTAGATACTAGATACTCTATTCGTAAGTCATAATCCTGAATGGGCTGCTATCACCGCGTTATACGATATCCGTAGGATATCCGTATCTTACTATCATATAAACCTGAAAACGTTTCAGTGACTAAGTTCATAGCCGTCATAGAACTGTCCCTCTTAACCCTCTTTTGACATTACTAGAACGTGCAATTGGTTTAATTGACCCCTCTGTCTGAATGCCGCCTAGTCGTGCAACTCTGTAACCGCCTCACTATTATAAACACTAATTACGAGAATTTCAATGATTGAAATGCATTTCCTGAACCCCAGTACAAATATATTTTTTTTGTAAGCTTTGTTATGAGCTGGCTAATTCCAATGAAATAATTAACTGAAATTTGAGATAAATGGACCATTGAGAGTCCATTAAACTGTCAAATATCGTGAATATTTCATCTGAACGTTAAATAATCTGAGATGCAAATATTTATAGCCAGGCATAATCTATGTATGTCATGAACAAATTATTTTGTACTTGTTTTCTTAAAAGAGTTTTTTTAGTTCAATCTTATATGTTTGAAATTATACTTATTAAACATATCCTTTTTATATTATTTCATACATTTCCTGTCGATATTAGTTATTATCATATCAGTAATCCAATCACCTTATAGCTCACTCGTATAGATCTAGTATCTACATTGACAGGCCAGTTGGCTTGGTGGTTAGCGCTCTGACTGCCAAACCGAAGGTCGCGGGTTCGATTCCCACCCAGGACAAACATTTGTGTGCATGAACATGTCTGTTTGTTCTGTGTCTGGGTGTAAATATCTATATTAGTATGTATTTAGAAAAAAAAGTATTATATGTAGTATATCCGTTATCTGGTTTTAGTTTGGGATCAGATGACCGTGTGTAAAGAATATCCCAGGATATTTATTATTTATTTTCTATCTACATACAGATGTAATCATTTAAGAGTCCATATTTATAGTAGTTTTTTTTTATATTTCTTATTTTATGTATATTTTTTATATTATACTGATTTTCTTTTTTTGTTGTTTTGATTGAAGAGATTGAGTGTTATCAATAAATTATAAATAAATTCCAAACAGTTCGTTTTTGTTTCTACAAATATAATTATATGTAATATAATATGTATATCTAGATAATATAAGTTAATAATGATTAATTATTACGGACGAATTTCGGCTAGTGGGCATTTAAATATGAAATGTTGACATTCAACGTTCTTCAAATTCCATTGATATTTTTTTCTTACTTCTTATAGTATTTAAATAATTTACGTAAGTATTTACTCTGTTTGATTGAAAGCTCCGTGACAACAATCAATGTGTCAGGTAGGGAAATGGTATCATGGCGGGGATATAATCCGCCTAAGTTTGAAAGTGCTTAGTTTAGTAACAGTAAACTACTAGCGGACAGCATTCTCAAGCTTCTTAACTTGTAAGAATCATAGTCACCATTAAAATATCACCACATTTCATAGGAATTGTGATCATCTTTATCTATGGAAGTATTGTCTGTCTGGTCCAATTAATTGGTGTCAGACTGGGGGGGAAGTTGGGGTAGGAAACTTTACTTTATATTGTGCTGGTGAAATGTCGTGAGGTGGTCTATAGAACAAAAATATGCTCGAGAAAATTAGATAATATGTTGTCAAATAAACGTTTGGTGGCTACTTGTGCCATTATTTTCTGCTGTAATGTAGCTTTGTTGGTGGTGTTTGTGATATACAACGCGGGCGAGAAATGCTACGTTACAATCAGCGAACACCAAGAGGTAATTTCAATTCTTCCAGATGACTTCCTCAGTATTGGTATTGACGCTTCAGAAATACAAAATTACAATAAAATAGACTTCTCGAATGTGAGGTTCCAGCAGCTGGCTGCGGCCCTATCACCTGCGCGACTACGCCTTGGTGGAACCATGTCAGAGCGCCTCATTTTCAGCAAGAACGATGTGCCGGCCTCTTGTGAGTGTAATGAAGATGCAAATACATTAGCTTTTTGTTCGGCTCTCAATGCTGTCTGCCAACATAAAGATTTGCCTTTTTTTATTATGACTGGGAATAAGTGGACTGAGATCAATGAATTCTGTATGGCAACTAATCTAAAATTATTATTTACACTAAATGTTCTGTTGCGTGATGATGATCATGAATGGAATTATCTCAATGCACAAGAGCTTCTCGAGTACTCAAAAAGTAAGGACTACAAGATTGATTGGCAGCTGGGGAATGAACCAAACTCATTTAAACATGTGTTTAATATATCTATACCTCCTCGGATGCTGGCACATGATTTTATAAAACTACGTAAACTTTTAAATGATTTGGGGTACAGGCATTCCCTGTTGGTGGGTCCTGACACTACCCGACCACAACCCAGCCGTCCTGATTGCCTGAGATACATGGAGGAGTTTCTGGGAAATGTTTCAAATCATATTAATGTGAAATCCTGGCACCAATATTATTTGAATAGTAGAACAGCTACACTTGAAGATTTTTGGAATCCTGATACTTTTAATTTATTAAAGAAGCAAATTATAACAATGAGGAATCACACAAGAAAATACAATCACATTCCAATGTGGTTGACTGAAACTAGTAGTTCATATGGTGGTGGAGCTCCTGGATTATCCAATTCATATGCTGGTAGTCCACTCTGGATTGACAAATTAGGACTTTCTGCAAAACATAACATTACAACTGTTGTGAGACAGAGCCTTTTTGGTGGCAATTATAGCTTGATTGATGAGAATCTGGAGCCACTGCCAGATTGGTGGTTGAGTGTCTTGTATAAAAAACTTGTTGGAAATAAAGTGTTGCATGTTAAATGCCACTGTTCGCGCTACCAAAGGATGTACGCACACTGTGTTAATAGAAAGTATTCCAATGATTCAACAGCCATAACTATTTATGCAGTCAATTTAGAGATGAGTAAGGCAACATTTTTACTCAATGGCACTGCTTTGCATGGAGATAACTTGTTGATTGATGAATATATTATAAGTGCACCATCGAACAACAGAAGAACCAAAACAGTATTATTAAATGGTTGGCCATTGCACTATCAATCCAAATTACCAGATTTACAACCTCGTCTACTTAAATATGGTAATCACATCTCAATGCCACCATACTCCATCGGGTTTTGGGTAATACGAGGTACATCCATAAAGGTATGCAAACATAAGATATAATTTTATTAGCTGGTGCTTATTGTTTAACCATGATTGCCTGAGTATTAGAAAAACATTCCAGTGACAACTTTATCTGCAAAAAGAGATCTGTTCAGAATTTATTATTCATCTGTGGCCTTTAGTCTTTTGAGCAAAATGTTAATGCTAATATTTAAGGAAAATATAAATTATAATTATTCTCTAATTGTAAGCATTTGAACAAGTGAATAATTAAGTTTGATTGAAGGTTAGGTCAATATGTAATTTATGTGATTGAATATCATTATATTACGTCTGCTTTTATACAACCTATCTACCTATGTGTTATGGTATCTTCCTTATATCTTATAAGTTACAGCTGCTTTTGACTACTTATTGTCGTACAGTTGTTAAAACTTCACAACAACATCTCTTAAAAACAAGGAACTATTGTGCTTACTGTATTTAAGTGGTAAAACAGCAAGAAGGTGTCTTACGAACAGGCTTTATTTTCACCTTCATATAACAAGTTCACATTCCAAAACCGTTGTTTCATGATATAGTTTTATCATTATGGCTTCATCGAACAAAAAGACTGGCTGGGCACATGCCTGGATTTTATTTGAGTATTTTACTCAGTATTTCCATGAAATGTGAACCAATTTCAATAATCCTCTCTTTTTAAAGGAACCTTCAAACTGTATTTACATTATGTATTTGAATACATTTTGATTGATGTAATCATGAACTCATAACTAAACATAAAAAATTACTGACTGAAACTAAACTGCACTAAAAAGTATAATATGATGATGCAGGTATACCCTTGACTAATTGTAATAACAAGGTCATTACAAGCAATGAGACATCTATCTATAGGGTTTTACCTGCCCTCAGCTATTTAAAAAAAAATGTTAAAAGTATAAATTATATCAACATTCAGTGCAATCATTTATTCAGAGACCTAATTTACTCTATAAAATATGAATTTCATATTTGTGGATTTCATAAATCGTCAGCTTTGTCCTTCATGAAAACTTGACATTGAACTATAGTCTCGAGCTTGTTAAGATTGCCAACAACGTTAAGATAATTATATTGTTGTTTTGTTCAGACTCTGTACCTACTGCATTGCGTGTTTCAGATCGCATACTGCATTAAGAATTTGCAATGTTGCGTCATACATTTTGTATTGTACTCCACTTTTCATCGTATTTTTTTGGAAGTTGCCATATTTGATTTTATTTATACATTTACTCATTTATTATATATGTATTTAGGTTATAAATTAGATAGATTGAGTATCTAAGCGTAATTTTTTCTCGAAATATGTTATCTTTTTCATACCTATATTTTTGATTCATTCATCCGTTCGTGAGGTGATTTTGGCGACTTTTCGACCCCCTCTCCCCCCTTGGTGAGATTTCGTGCTACCCCCCCTCCCCCCTTAATCTCACGTGAGATTTGTTACTGCTAATTTTGTCCCGTTCGTATAACCGCAATCATAATTTTTCATGTGGTTCACGTATAGTTAGTGAATATTTTTTTTTACTTCTTTACCCAGTTTTCGTGTAATTTTAGTTTCTTGCAGCACAAAATATTACGTGATATTTGTCGAGACCCCCCCTCTCCCCCACGTGAGAATAGGTGAGGTTTTGCTCGACCCCCTCCCCGCCCTAAACACCTCACGTAATTAATGGGCGCCCCCTAATGGTTTCTTCCGGTTGAAAGGATACACCTTTGCATTAATATACATAAATTATGCCTGGTGGTAGAAACATAGGCAAATTTCAAAATAATATTTAAAATAGTCTAGGTGACCTCATTTTCACCTTTAAGGATTAGTAGATTTTCTCCAAAAAAAGCTACTTTCATTTTGATGTGCCTAAATGGAGGCTATCTTTAGGTTCCTTACTCGATTGGATCTGTCTGTCAAAATGTTACAATATAATTGTTTGCCCATTACGAGGGTCGCATATTTACGCCGATGTTTTAACGAAATGGACTGAAACGTTTTGCGTTCCCCCTTCTAAGTAGATTCGCCTAGAGGCTACCTCGGAGTGGTAGCAAATAGAGGCAATTTTTAGCTTATTCAGGCCTATATCAGCCAACTATGGCACGTCTGATACATCCAAACATCTTTGTTGTCTTTATGAAGCGATTACTGTTGCTCAAGTCACTACACGATTATAAACTCTGTTCTATTGCCGCTCAAAGTCGATTATCCTACATAATAATAATGCACTATTAAAAAAACACATTTAAGCTGTTTGTATAATCGAATATAATATGCATAATATGTACACATTTCAAGGATGTTATTAAATGAATGACTTTTATTGTCTTCATTTGGCACATCATACCATTTTACAAATTGCCTGTTATAGTAGACCTGTCTTTATTGGCCTTTATGATGTCATTCTGTCATATGAAACAGATTATAAAGAGAGATGGTGACTTGACTCTATCATGATACTTATATTCATGCAATCAGTAGTATTCTATGATAGTGTAATCCATGTGCCTAATTATGTTAGGTATATCTAAGCAGAAAGTTATGCATACCTATGTAATGCAGATATATATTAATATACGAGTAAAGTTGTGAATATATTATAAATATTTTTGAGTATTTCGAGTAATGTTTGACAAATATAATTAGAGGACTCTTAGCCTCAAATCAAATTTAATACAAAATATCTATACTAATATTATAATGAGGAAAGATTTGCATGTAAGTATGTTTGTTACTCTTTCACGCAAAAACTACTAAACGGATATGGATGAAACTTGGCACATAGAGCATAGCCTGGAATAACATATAGGCTTCTTTTTATCCCGGGTAAATGTGATATCCCTCGGGAACGCGGGTAAAACCGCGGGGGACAGCTAGTATAATATAACTGTTTATATCTAACATTGGATAGGTTCTACTGTGCATAATAAAAATTATTGTCATCAGATGCCTTGTTCAAATCATCAGAAAGCATTAATCGTATTTTAAATTTACTTGCCTTATCAGAATATCGTATTGTAAGAAGCTAACGGTAGTATTTACAAGTTTCTTATATTTCAGAATCAACTATATAATGTATCAAAAATCAATATCATTTTCTGTTTAGTGAGTAATAGGCTTCAATATATCTTGGACTTCTCAACATCTATGTTGATTGTATAGAATATAACTAAATCTTATGCATTGATACATTGCAAATGAAAAGTGGCAGTAGTCTTTATAAATGATTAAATAGCAAAACTCGAACTCATGGCCAACACATTACGATGTGTTAATATATTTCTCGCTGGTAATATATAATAATAACCGTATAATGGTTAGAATCAAAAGATCTTTTAAAGTATGAATTTTTCGAGTGAAACAGACGGAAATCCGCCTTATAAAGAGAGATCTAGATTATTTTATTTCAATAGGTAACACGCATTTAATTTATATACATATATACAATGTATAAAAAGGAAAAGAAAGAGAGGCAAATATATTGGTTTTAATGTCAATATTCTCGATATGATTAAATAGTGTCAGAACAATCCCAGTGCGGTATATCTCATTGATGTTTTTGAAAGTGGTAGCCAAAATATTTCTACTGCATTAGGTGTACTGAAATTGTGAAAAACTGGCACAATATACATTTCTAGAAAGGGGGTAAATGAGTGGACAATATTGTCGTCTGGACTAGGTGATGATTGCCCAAATAAATTGCTTTTTCGAATTTTCTTAAACATATACAATAAGAATAATGAACAATACGTATAAGAACAAGACTACATCACAGACAATAGGTACCTGTAATAGACATAAAATATTAGAGGGACCGGAAAGTAATGTCGTTTTTTTTATATTAACTTCAAAGGAATAATTTTTGAAAAGTCTTTCTTTTTAATCAATGAAATAATCACCCTCGTTATCAATAACCTTATGCCATCTCATCGATAAAAATCAATTGCTTTTTGATTAAAATATCCCGAGATGGCATTTTGGACATCATCCATATTTTCAAATTTTTTGCCACTAATGCCGTTGGTCTTCCTGATCGATAGGAGTCAGAGAGATCAAAATTACCAGACGTCTTTGGCATTTACGAACGTCTAATGCACTTGTAGACCAGGGCCAAAGCCTTCAAAAATGGTAAAAAATGAAAAAAATTATAGTAGGATGAAACCCATTAGAAAAGGAGTGGAATATGATAAAAATGAAAGGAAAAATAAGTTACGGTCGATCCGAGTTCGGGAAGTGGGTGGGGGTGAGTTTTTAAGGGTAAAAAATGGTTTATCTTGATTTCCGGCAAAACTACACGTCCTATGGAAAAAAGTTAAATAGCAAAGTTGTAGGTAATAAAAAGATCTACAACTTTTGTATTTGCAATTTTTTCACATAACCTCAAAATTTAGGTGAAAATTTCAAATAACCAAGTTTTTGGTTTTTTATTTATATCTTTTTCAAAAAATTTATTTTTTCTACGAAATTTGGTGAAAACTTACCTTTTTATGTCCCAAATACACTGTAATTTATTTGATTTTAAATATTTATTTTTTCGCCTTATTTTAACATAATATCAAAAAAGCACCCTTATTTTCTGACGTCAAAATATCAGCTTTTTCCAAAAAGTCTGTGGGCTTTTTGTTCGTTGAAATATCTGCTTCTTGATGGTGTAAAAAAATATATACATTACTATAGGAAATGTGTTCTTTCAAAAAATTGAAAGAAGAAAATTGTTTTTAATCATTATACAATTTTTAGGTATTTATTAAAATTTACACTTTAATTACTCAAAAAACTAGTAAGATTTCATGAAAAGGGCTAAAATTTACCGAAGGTCACTCAGGTAAATAGATTTTAATAAATACCTAAAAATTGTACATTATGATTAAAAAAAAATGTGAGTTTCAATTTTTTGCATTTTTTAAGGACTTTTCCTATAGTAATGTATATATTTTTTACACCATCAGAAAGTAGATATTTCAACGAACAAAAATACCACAGACTTTTTGGAAAAAGCTGATATTTTGACGTCAGAATTTCCGATTGAAAATTAGGGTGCTTTTTATATATAAAGTTAAAATAAGGCGAAAAAATAAATATTTTAAATCAAATAAATTACAGTGTATTTGGGACATACTAAGGTAAGTTTTCACCAAATTTCGTAGAAAAAATTAAAATTTTGGAAACGATATAAATAAAAAACCCAAAAAATTGGTTATTTGAATTTTTCACCAAAATTTTGAGGTTATGTGAAAAAATTGAAAATACAAAAATTATAGATCTTTTTATTACCTACAACTTTGCCATTTAACTTTTTTTCATAGGACTTGTAGTTTTGCCGGAAATGAAGATAAACCATTTTTTACCCTTAAAACTCACCCCCACCCACTTCCCGAACTCGGATCGACCGTAATTTATTTTTCCTTTAATGTTTATCATATTCCCCTCCTTTTCTAATGGGTTTCATCCTACTGTAATTTTTTTTTGTTTCAAAAATTATCGACCCTGATCTATTGGATAACATCGCAAATGTTTTTGGTCGCAACTGTTGCGTTACTACCCTTGCGAAATTCAAAAAGCATACAATGCCGAATATGCTCTTCTGGTATTTGGTTGGCCATTTTACCCCAAATTGCAGAAAAAAAGTTTAATATGGAATTATTTGGAAGTAAACAAGTCACAATAACCTTAAAAAGACTTTGCACACCTTCGAAATACACTGTGAGCTAATAAAAGATAAGCAAATGTCGACATGCGCAGAAACGACATTACTTTACGGTCCCCCTATTATTATATAAGAGTGTAGATGAAATGCATATTTATGTATTAACTTATCATGTAATTGTAGACTGTAACAGTGTACTTTTATGACATCACAGTATTCATTGAGTGCCAATGATTCATATTCATATACGGAATCATTTTCAGGATCGTAGCTACGGTCTAGTTGTTTTGATCTCCCAATATTCACTAATACTTTTGTACGTACATATACCAAACTGTAAAAAGACTTTCAATGCTAAAGTCTTTGCTGTATGCATTAGTACTTATCTTGATTATAGTAAGTACCTCTTATAACCAGGTGCTTATTCATAATTGTAGTATTTTTTACTGTACAAATTTTCTATCTCGCATTTTTATGAGCTTTAAGACGTATGTACATGTGTTTCTGTGACTAACACAACTTTCCTGTCCATATTGTGATTTTTATATACATTTATTAATGTTATATAATATATTATGTATTTAAATGATACTGTGTGCCTATTAGTAAAACATTAATTGTTAACAGGAAAGGTATATATTTAAATATTCTTCGCGTCTCATTATATATAAACGTTATTGTTGTGAATTTGTGGTGCCTAAATGTAAGACTGATTACGTTTACATAGACATATTATATACAATAGGGTATTTTATTTACCGCTCGGACATAATGTGAACACGAACAATTTTACTTTTAAACATTCTTGTACCGTGGCTTAAATATTGTATAATAGGATATTTTATTATTATTACCTATACTATGTATTGAAAACTTTTTGGTACTTCGCAAATAAGCATTTTATTTAAAAAAATGAAGTTACTAACATGTTAATGTTATATGTTGCTTATATGTATGAACTCAACTATGGAAACATAAACTACTAGAGGAGGTTCTCTATGGCAGTTGTATCCCCAATAGGAATATCCATATATTAAAATTATTGGTAGACATTGCACAACATTTATTAGTGTGGTATGAACGTTTATAAATTACGCGGCATTTTAGGATTTTTTAGGGTGCCGAAATAAAAATGGTCGGGTGGTACAATTATCCCTACTGGTAGGAATAAGTGCACGTTTACAGGCACATGCGATAAAAAAAATATACATATTTTTATGTAATTTATTTGTAACAAAAATAAAATGATTGTTAAAAAAATCCAAGTATGTTCTTTTTTTATTTCAGAAAATAATACGTGATCTTGTAGTAGGCCAGTAGGGATAGCTCGGCAGGGCTAAGTGTACCACCTGAAAATGGTATCCTTTTTAGTTTAAACATGTATTTTTTATCAATTCATCATGTGATACATCTCATCTTCGTTTAAGTAACTCGTTTGTACTCTGTCAATGGCACAATGAAATATGCCATATAAAGCTGTTTTAATGTATTATTGCAATCGTTGCTTTGGCATATTATCTCGTGTTTTAAAATGTTGCGTGCAATTGTATGTAAAAAAGCTTTTAAAAATATTCTGAAAAATGTATTTGTACTCTATATATTTTTATTAGACATTTTTATCATTAAGCCTTTAATGGGCAGAATTCCACTGCAACGCTGGGGAAACTAAGGAGCGGGAGTCTAGTGCAATCATTTACAAATGTATTGTTAATTTGTGGGCCCTACTATAGATTCATATTCTTATGTAACAACATGTCTCCATACTTATTTTATTTATCAGGGCTTCAGGGTTTATGGTACTTTTTGTATAATACAAAATATGCAAGTAGACGCGTTAAAACATGACGATTGTACCAGTTTTGTTGATATCCTTCATCAAAATCAGCATTTCCATGAATATTTACTTATGTAAAGGCAATTTGCTAATTATTTTAATTCGTTTTAATAATAATTGTACTCTAAGTTAATTAAGTTTGGAATGTACTTTGAAGAATTTGTCTATGTAATAGATGCCTTTGTATACCTACTTAAATCCCATCTGATCCTATATAAATAAACATAGGTATATATCAAGAATTTTGTATTATTTATGAATCCTTATTTGAGTAGTAGAGCTTTTAGTGCAGAGTTCGTCCGGGTAAGTACTACCACCTTACCCATTACGGCCGTGAAGCAGTAGTGCACTTGTATTATTGTGTTTCAGTTAGAAAGGTAAGGGGGCCGGTGAAATTACAGGCACATGAGACTTAGCAACTTCACGTCTCAGGATCGACAGCGCATTGGCGATGCCACTAGTCTAGTGTTGCAAATTTTGAAGAGGCGGCGGTGACCACTTGCCATCAGGTGGACCGTCTGCTTGTTTGTCGGCCAATGTGGTATAAAAAAATACTTAATAATAAACTTCCCAATTTCACAGCATGACCGAAGTTGCAGCACGAAATCCTATTATTAAAAATGCTAAAGTGAGTTCGTTAGTAGGTATCAGTGATTGCTGATCAGTGATGCTGATTGATCTCATTGAGCTGATTGAGCTCGTGCGTTAACAATTAATTAATGAAATTGAATGCTATACTCATTGTTTGCTCTGAAATTCCTATTCGAACTCGTGAGGTATTATTTACTCACGGGCATCTGATCCCAAACTTACCAGTTAACTATGGAATCCAGATACCTGAATATTACATATGTAACTTTTTTCTTTTTAACATACCTACATACTTATTTGGACATTTGCTCGAATGAATTCATATTATCAACACAAATTCTTAAGAACTAGCAGTGATAAATACAAGGGTCAAAGTTCGGACTCGTTTTATCATTAATTAACCTAATACATACATACATTCATGGGAATAGGAAAAAAACTTACATGATCATCTACCTATGTCTATCCATCTTCTATTTCTAAATTAAGGCATACTTCTCCGCGTATTTTAATCTGAACTTGTTAAAATGTACCTATTAACAGTATCTTAATCAATTTGAACATGAGATACTAATCTACTGTCTTACCAAACTTATATCAAGTTTATAACAATTTTTCAGACCAACAAGTATCAACCCCAACCCCCGTACCTTTCGATATCGTGTCAAGGTCTATCCTGTAACCTAGATTGGTTCGCAGCGAGCTCAGGTATCCTGCGTGCGTCGCCGATTTACACAAAGTGCATCCTTATTGGCGAATGCATAAAAATCAATAGAGCACCGGTCCGGAATATCTCAGGGTAACAACAACTTATTGGTTCCGGCATTGCTGCTTCAGCTCCCCTGACGTATGGTCGTCTTCGAGAGCTGCTTGAAGCCCCAACTAATTACTTGATTACCGGACTACCTGACTACTTGCTGCCAGACTTGATCTTTGTGCTCACCGAATTACATCGCTTCGGTAAGTAAATAATAATTAACATATACCTTCCCACATTTTTTCTTTCGATATCTCTGTCCTTGAAGCCCATCACCGCCAGTTTTGCGAGGCACTGTTCTGAATGGAGTAATTATTTTAATTAAGATATAAAGCCCTGGCACCTTACCGTTTCGCAATACCTACAACAGCTAGGTAAGGTATTCACGTAATTTAAGTGAATCTGATTGAAATTTATTTTAGTGATGGTGATTTATGTGTTGAATATTCAGAACAAAGTCCTGGTGCAGGGTACTTCGCGGAAAGAAATCTGTGGATTAGGTATTCAAAAGTATCTTTGTTTTTAACAGTCTGCTCTGTTGACAAACAATGTAACTTTTGTTATACTTATTTAAAATAAGTGTTGTCATCGTATCGTTAAGTAAGATGTTGTCCATCGATCGCTTCTTGTAGTCACTGCTCTATGTAACCACTAACTTATTGTTTTCTTTTATGAATGTGAACCTTCCCTTAATGTTATGATTTCGAATATTGTGTCGTTGAAATAAATGTACCTACTTACTACCTATACAACCAGTTACATATGTAGTTATATTATAAACAATTGCAAAGCAAATTATGAAATAATTTCTATCGTAATCTTTGAGTGACCTATGCAGCTATAAATATTGAAATAAGCATAGTTACAGCAAATTTTACCATATTTTTGCGAAAGGTCACATAATGTCTGGCGTGCCGCGACGGTTCGTGAATTGCTAGCGAGTAAAATTGTATTGAAATATTCAAGGTGTGCTCCTGGCTATAAAGTAATATATCATAACTCTATGCAATATTTTAACATATAACTACATGTGCGCCCGGCTTAATATTGTGATCTTGTGTGCGTATATTAGGTTGGGGAAAAAGTCTTTTCGCATTATAGTATGTATGAACTTGTAATAAAATCTCTTTGGCTATACTATTTGTATCTGGCTGGTTTTGGTATCATTGAAAGTTTAAATTTTAAAGAACATAATTCCAAATTCAAATTAGGAAACAAGCCGCGAAAAAAATTTGCGATGTTTATGGACCTAGTGCAGTGTCTGTGAGAGTATCACAAATTTGGTTTAAGCGTTTTCAATCCGGAAATTTTGATGTCAAAGATGCACGTCGCTCTGGTCGCCCCATTACGGGTAAAATGTTTGCCATTTTTGAAAAAGTGGAGCAAGATCGGCATATCAGTAGTTACGACGTAGCTGAAGAACTGGGAAATAACCACAAAACAGTTTTGGCGCTTGAAAAAAACTGGGTACACAAAAAAGCTAGATATTTGGGTACCTCACGGGCTCACTGAAAGAAACCTAATGAACCGTGTACTCATTTGTGATTCTTTATTATGACGTCATGAAACCGAACCATTTTTGAAGAAGCTGATAACTGGTGATGAAAAGTGGATCACGTACGACAATAACGTGCGAAAAAGGTCGTGGTCAAAGGCCGATCAGGCTTCACAGACTGTGGCGAAACCCGGGTTAACTCGCAACAAGGTGATGCTGTGTGTGTGGTGGGATTGGAAGGGCATTATTCATTATGAGCTGTTACCACCAGGCAGGACCATCGATTCTGTACTCTACTGCGAACAACTGATGAGATTAAAGCAAGAAGAAAAAGCGGCCGGAATTAATCAACAGAAGGGGTGTGGTTTTTCATCATGATAACGCTAGACCTCACACATCTTTAGCCACTCAGCAAAAATTAAGAGAGTTTGGCTGGGAGGTATAAATGCATCCGCCGTATAGTCCTGACCTTGCACCTTCAGATTTCCACCTGTTTCGGTCTCTTCAGAATTCTTTAGGCAGTGTCAGGTTAACATCACGAGAGGACTGTCAAAACCACTTGTCGCAGTATTTTGGTCAGAAGTCCCAAAATTTCTATAGCAATGGGATCATGTCCCTACCTACAAGATGGCAAAAAGTTATCGAACAAAATGGTACCTACATACTTTAGTTAAATGTAAATAAAATATATTAAAAATGTTTTGAATTTTCTTGAAAAATGCGAAGGAAATTTTTCCCCAACCTAAGTATTATGTAATCTGTTTAGGAACACGGCGCTTATGTAACAGCTCACTACTCTCTCTAGTGAAATGTTCCTCACTCACGATAAAATTTATTATTTCAAAAATACACATCTCTACAACGCTTTTATGAAACATTATATAAATGGAATATGAAATATAAACATATTGTTATTTACTTATATATTAAAATTAGATCCATCATTATTTGATTTTGAAACCTACTTTATGTAGACTTGTCTTCAAGTCTAGCTCAAGCTCATAGTACGATTAGATGCATTGACGATTCATTGAATTCAAATCATTCATCTAAAACCTACCTACCAACAACTAACTGTTTATATTAAATTTCTAAGTGAAATAGCATCTTCTCAGATTACTTCTCAATATTACACATACATACACTAGTTCCCTACTTTCACTCAGTCAATGCTTTTGTGTTTACGCTATTGTTCTACTATAATTTTATGAATGTAACCTTAATTTAATTTTGATAATTGTATTGTTGAAATAAATGTACCTTTTGTATGTACTCTTTGTATGTATTTCTTTCCTATATCCTGAATTAGGTTAAACCTACCATAAAGAACTTTCTTGAGCTCAATGTGACGATTGAGCGCTCATTCTCTCTCTACCGAATAAATCTCTTTTCTTCTCACAATGGGTAATTATGATTTTTTTAAGTGAGGTGTTTTTGTGTAATTTTAGTAAGTATACAGTGTTAAGCAAAAACGTAGTCACAAATAATGAATGGGCTATCAAAAGTGATGAAAAGTAGTCGCCATTTATTACTCCTTACTTAGTTACTGAACCGATTATTAATTATTCTGTTATATAATATAAAAATTAATATCCGAGGGTCTGTTAGGTTTCTGTTAATGATGGGGTTGTCCTGCAATCAAATGACAAGCTGACGATGGGGATAAATACTATATTAATATTCTAGTGACAACTAATAGTTTTCACATGTCATAAACTGTTATAGATAAGCTGAGAAATTAGATAGAACATGCAGTCAAAATAAGTCGGTTTGTTTATTAATTATGGAACACTACGTGCTTGAAGCCTTCAACTAAACTTGTACTAAGTTCTCACCTCCTGTAATATATGAACTTACCATATCCTACATTTTGGCACGACAGCACGCACTCTTCTTGACTCTCTCTAAAATCCTACTTTCTGTTTTTTTTTATTATTTTTGGATGGTTGACTTATTTATTTCAATGTCTGTGTGTTAAAACCAAATAGACTTCTAGAGCAAGCGTTGGCTTTTACACCCTACATGGACATTGGGATGACTCTGTTACTCTTCACCTATTGATAACATTTTGTAGTACCGCATAATAACATTCTGACAATAGATCTCGGTGACTACTCTTCTGCCTAGTAGGTATACCCAATAACGTATTATAATATAGATACGTCATTCACAAACATGACGGCTCTCAAAAACAGTGTAAATCTAGATAGGTACTACACCTACACGCGAAGAAAGGAAAAGGAAATAAATGCCATCTTACGGTGTACCTGTTGCTAGAGAGAGATGACATTGTTAGCTGCGTTAAGATTGAGTGGCGCATGCGCGTAACGTCGCGACAGTGGTTGGAGCACGACTAAATCGAATTAGGTCAATTGCAATCAATTTATGTTGTCATCTCTGAGCGCGGATATCGCATCTATAGTTTTTATATCCTTGGGTATACCCACAAGTGAGTTTCCGGTAGCTTTTGTTTGTATTTTAAAAATATACGGCGCTGCGTTGAGATCTTGACCACAATCTCCTATCACCTATTAATAGTAGCTACCTATAAATTCAAGGAATGTTATATTGAGGCACAACAAAATTCTTTCTCTATGTTTGTCGTTTACCGTAAACATGTGTTTCCGTGTGTGCTGCTGTACTGGGTGTACTCAAACACCCAGCTACTCAGTATTGTATCTTCAAGTTTAATGTTTTTAAAATCCCGATAACCGGTTAAGTATTCCCTATAACGTGATTTTCATTTATGGTGCATGATGTTATGAAGAAGACAAGTTCATGTTGTGAAAAAAAATTCAATAGTCAGGTCTTATTCTTTTCTTTTTAGGCTCCAGGAATGGAGAATCAACGACGAGATATGAGACGTCATAATATGTTTGACCACAGAAAGCATAAGTGCTATAACTGCATACAATTGATGCAAGAAATTAGATACAAGACGCAGTTAATTCAAAGCCTAGCTGCGTCTAACCGCTATTTGATGATAACACTCTATGGGAGATTCTTTTCCTATCACCAAGGCTTCAATCCTGCCATGAAGCCGCCGCCGTGCGGCTGCGAGATTTGCTACACCCAATTCATGAAACAACTCAAAATGTAAATGAGACACTATACACTATCCATCACCCTGTCCTCAAAATCCTAATAGTTGAACCCTTGCTCCTTGTCACCTAGAGCGCGCCACTTGAATGCTTAGCTGGTGCATATAGAGTAGTATCCATATTATATTTCGGCACATAATATCTCAGTTCAGAAATGTAATCTTTATAGAATTATAACACCCTTCTCCTTTGCGAAGGAGGTCAAAAATTATATGTATTACATTAATTGACACTGTTTGATTAAATTTCTTCTAAATTGCATCACCCATGGAAAATTTAATTGTTATTATTTTATCCCGTAACCTACCTATATAAGCAAAACATTAATTTACATTGTGAAAAAACAGACCTGTTCATGCACATAACCTGTGCCGTGAGTGCGTGGTACTTAACCACCATGTTTACTAACCATTGTTCTACCTATGGGGCACTTCAACAGTAAACTAAAAATAATATTTTTCTAAAAAAGCTATAGCGAGTAATATCACTACAGAAAATAGCCATGAAATGATTGTTGATTAAACCATTTTTTTATTAACAGGTAATGGATGAAACTGACTTCTCAATGTCTCTCCATCATTAGTGATACATTCTGAAACTATTATATTTACAACATATTATTATATACATTTATGTACATATTATACATATTTAGAACATACAATATTATTTTTTTAATAAAAGAAAACTGTAGTTGTTCATTCAATAGGGATGAAGGTAAGCTGTTTTATTTATAGTGGATAAACAATATGACATTTTGCAAAGTAATTTCCTATACTTATGCTCTTTCTTATGTATTGATAATGGATAACACTGAGGTTAAATAACAACAATCGAATTATACAGGTCAGAAAATTGAGCCAGAGATAATGTAATAGTAACATAATTTAAGGTACTAAATAAAATTGTATTATTATATTGCTACAGGCTCTACTTACTTGTCTCTATTCTTCTGCAGATTTTTTATAGACAGGAGACTAAAACTTTTACCCAAGTCTACAGAAACTAGAGACACAAGAACACATAGATATTTATTTTCACTCTGATAATACAGCTTAGGTCTTTAGACAAACAATTTGAAAATCTGTAGTGAGGTAAGAAACATGGAATGGCATCAGGTACAGTGAACATTGTTGGCTACAGTATTGATATATATGTCTATATGTGAAATTCTTAAAAAGATTTTGTATATGTATAGACTTTATACTGTTTCTGATGTACCCTAGGGCAGTTGGCATAAATAATAGAACCAAGGACTGAATCTACAAATATTTAATCTGGATTAGCTTGAAAATTGTATATAACATTCACTACTACTTACTTTACTTACTACTTAATAAATATACATCAACGATTACTGAATAGGAAGACACTAATGATAATTAGTCACCAATTCAAACTAGCAGCGGCACTATTTCTGAATAGGTATTGTTTTCACAAGTCAACGAAAGTGCGTCAAAGTTTGCCTCCGAATGGTCGCCACGTCCTGAAATTAAGAAATCATGAACGTAAGTACCCAATCCCAATATACTATTAGAACAATTGTGATTTCTTTCACAATCTGTAAAGTATCAAGTTAAACTCAAAACTAATTATTAAACTTAATATCAAATAGTTCAATAGTCGTCGTATTTATTCGCCAGATTTCTAATTAATACTTTTTGCATCCTTTAATCTGCTAATCAAAGTAGACAGAAGTTAGCTTCGTTGTCTAACCTTTGATTGTATTAGGCATTATTTGTAAACCAAGCTTCAGCAAGTAAATTATGTCAATGTAACTATTTTGACAGGAGTAAAATGTTGACATACTAAAATTCTTAAAAATGTGATCGTGGCTATTTACAAGTATTTACACTTACAGTTGTAATAACAACAATGTTTTAATTCTTTCTCCTTACAAACCAAGGTAACAACACAAGGTATAACATAACACAATATAAGGAGAACCCTTATAATCTAAATATATAACATTATCAGTAACATCAGTCAATCAGAACATTATTATAAGTAATTAAAGGTCCGGGATATTTTCCGCATGCGGATGTTCAAGCCATCAGAGGCTAAAACCAGTCCAATAAAATAGAAATGAGAAATGTTAGGCAGGTGTTTGTTGATTGATTTTCCACTTGATGGTGGTAGCCAGCCAGACACTGACAGACACACAGTATTTGCCACGGTGACCCCCCGTGGCAAATATTTAATTCATAGCCTGGATTAACACATAGGATAGAATATTTTTTATCCCGGGAAAATATTACTTCCCCGAGGACCGTGGCTAAAACCGTGGGGGCAGTTAGTAGAATCTGGACTCTGAAATCTGGTCCTGTCCTGCGTAGTGAGTGATGAAGCGAAATCATCCTCCATGTCGCTCAGCCACGCTGCATGTGATACGATAGCGTGTCTAGAGGCGGCTTATGACGCTCTGTGTGCCAAGAGCGACAGCCACATTGTAACATTCCGACGGCTCTCAACATCTCTTCTCGTGTGAAACGAAGTCGTCGCTCCATATCTATGCAATATTTAGCAGTTCTGATACAGAAATTGTTATGGTTTTGTAAAAACGCGTAATGTGTAATTTATAGAAATCCTGTTTGACAAAATTTTAAGAAAATTCTTTATTCGAATAGTGAAATTTAAATAAAAGCATCAATAACGATGGTCTACACTAAGACATTGGTCTCGGGAATGTCAGTCTCGAATATTTCGAGTATCGACGACAGTTTTAGTAATTTTGAGACTGATATTTCGGTCTCAGGATTATGCTCGAAAGGTTTAATAAACTTACAACTGAAAAAATAACATAATTACGTATCCCGCAAATGCCAATGATCCAATAACTTCCATGTCTATCCGTTATGATAGAGGGTAATCTTACATCGTTGCTGTCATAGGGAATTATACTGTTTTCAAGATAAATGATCCAACACTAACCAGCGTATAGAATTTTGATCAAAATTTGATAAATAGCAAATCTCACCACAATGAGTAAATCTTTTGATGCTGTACAAAAATATGACGCTTGCAATGATTGTTGTTGTCCCATGATGTTCATAATATCGATGAACTTCTAACTACGCCTGACTTGAATTAGGAATAATCATAGACATAAAAAAATATTTGTGTAAATATTCATTTCAGACAGTCCTAAGCCTGATAAGTAGGAAGAGAATTACATTGATTCTTATAATTTTATTGTATTTGTTAACGTTGTAATGTAAATTAAAAACGTAGTAACGTTATCTTCAACAACTGGCAACTTTTATAAAAAAAGCGTTATAGGTGAAAAGCTCTTTTAAAAGCGCGCTTACAAAAATAAACATATCGTATATACGTATTGTCAATATTAAGCCGTTTTAATACCAAGTCTAGTGCTGGCTGTCAGATTACTGAAATCGGAACATTTGAGTCCTTTTTTAGCCGCGTTTGTGTAAAAATTAATTGCCCCAGTCCAATATTATAAGAAATTACAATATAGAAGCTATTCGATATAAATAACATACAGTCAGTTCGATACTCGAATCGCATCCGCATCCAAGCAACTATGATTAGGCCTGATTATCTGAGGATGATTTGTGTGTGAAAGATATATTATTTTAATTAAATAGGCTCCTGAATCAGGTACATATATTAACATTGATATTTTAATTAGGATCCGTACCCAACTACATGTAGTGACTTATTCTCTGCATTGTATCAGGAAAAGATAATAAAATTCACTATAATGTTGTTGGGCTCACATAATGAAAACAAACTACATAGCTAAGGAGATACTAAATTAAATTAAAATTTTGTATTGATAACACGTATTACCACCTCAAAATAAATACATATTCTTCTAGGATAAAATTACATAGATTGAAATAAGCAAACGCAGAAGACCGCAATGACCATACATATTAATTGTTTTTCTAAAGGCATTAATATAGGGAACTATAACCGCCTACAATAAAGCTAAATAATAACACCAAGAGATTTGTACCACTACAACTAGTTTCCAATATATTGTATTGCGATAACAAAACTATATAATAATCGCTCAACATTATTTTACTAGTAATAATGCTTGTTTCATGCATTATAATTATGATTACACCGCTGGTGTTTTGTGAAGAAGATGATAATGTAACTTTTTCCAAGGGTAAGCATAATTCTCAAACACAAAATTTTCCTGCATATTTATTCCACCAACTGTTAGGTAAACTCTACCTATCTTTTCATTACCAAACTTTGCAGTCATACTTTATCAACCATTTCAATTATCATTATTTTATTCCATTCATTCATTACCTTTTTACTTTTTTGAATATTTGAAATATTACTACATAGTATAGAACAAAGTCGCATTCTCTGTCTCTATATCCCTATGTATGCTTAAATCTTTAAAACTACGCAAACAGATTTTAATGCGGTTTTTTTAATAGATAGAGTGATTGAAGAGGAAGGTTTTTATGTATAATACATGTGACATCCCATGGGAACGCAGGTAAAACTGCCGGGACAGCTAGTATTATTATAAAAAATTATATATTCTTCCCCACGGGCATTAGGGACAGGGTCCAAGGTAATGTAAGGCTCCAGAGAGAGGAACTTCTTCACTATGTCTGCCGTCTCCAAGAATATTGCCTTCTGAATCTAGCCCTGGATCCAACCAATATTATTACAGCTTTCGTTTCCACAAAACAATTCTAAAAAGTATAATAAATAATATTCATTCTAATTATTTTACATTCAGTTTCTTTGTTATTTGGCCTCCCTATGGGTAATAGCCTCCTCCATTATTTTCCACCTTTCCCTGTCTTTAGCCATATGCATCCAGCTTTTGCCAGCTGTTTTTATTATATCATCTGCCTATCTTTTCTTCTGTCTTCCCACATTTCTTTTGCCTTTAATAACATTATGTAATGAGCTCAAAGTACAGTCTATGAATAGTCTTATACTCCCATTAACACAAATATAGAGTAATATTTATGCAACAGATAGCAAATTTATCCATAGTTTCTGCATGATTCTTTTTATATCAAGCCCAGATCTGGACTACTTACATAGTAACATAATTAAGGATATAATGTTAACTCAGAATATTATATTATATATATATATTGCATTTATGCTAATTTTATAATCCAGGTTGAGAAAATATAGCAATTTAAAACAATAAATTATATGTAGATGCTGTCACTAAATAATATACCATGGGATATTTGCACAAAGCCATCTGACAAGGAACTCATCAGTTATAGCGTAGTTCAAGCTTTACTTAGCTTGGGACCAGTTGGGGGTGTGTGTGTGCTAGAATAGAACTTGAAGATTCAATAAGACAAAATCTATTGTATACTATTATTACTCTTAAAGAGAAGAAAATCTAAATTAGGTAGGATATCACCTCTTACATGTACAGCAAGACTTTACATACATCTTTTCTTGCCAAAACAAAATGTGAACAGTATCTAGTCCTCTTTTACAGCCATTCAAGCATTGACATTCCTCTGGCTTGTAACAAATTAACAAATCCAAGATATCCCCAAAGTGCCTACAAAGTTAAAGAAGAAATTGTTAATAACGACAGATTATTAAAAGATAGAAGATTAAAATTGCATAGTTGGAAATGTTCAAAATGAGCTTAAATTTTTAATGGTTTGCTTTTCAGATGACTTCAAATGCCTGTTACCTGATGTCACCAGTATTGATGCAAACCTTGACATTACAAGATTTAGATCAGACTTTTCCAAAATATCTGAGGTATGTCTTTAAAAATTGCTGACGGTTTTGAACGGCAATGTTTTTTAGAAAGATGATAATTATGTTGTTTTACTATCTAACTGGCACTAGACTCGCGGTTCACCCTCGTTCCTGAAGGATCTAGGGTATCGTGGGATTATAACATAGCCTATGTTACTTCTGGACAAAGTAGCTAATCTATTAGTAAAAGTTGTTTTAATTTAGGTCCAGTCCATTTTGAGTTTATTCATTTCAAACAAAAACATAAATCTTTACTCTTTATAACATTAGTGTAGATCTTGTTTTGTTTTTAAATAGTTGGTATAAATACTCATTTTGTATTATTACAATAGAAACATCAACAATATATGTAATATATTTACACACATAATAAACTTACTTAATTCACACTCTATTAATGTAGTAGGTCTTCAAGAACACTATATAAGCTACAACTACTGATATAATTAAGCCAGGATAACAATATAAATATAGTATATTTAAAAATTAAGGGGAGAGTTAAGTAGTATTCGCGTGAAACCGTAACAAACAAACTTACATTCACATTTATAATATTTGTTGGGATTGACGGTTTTTAGATAGTATTGTCAAATTGCTGATTATTTTAAAAAATAAACATTCCTAATCTGTGATAAACAGATGGACAGAACGGCATCCGGATTGTGAAACGCCCTCAGACTAAATGTGGAAGCCTATTTGATAATAGATTGATGGTTCGGTTTTCCCCCCTTCCCGGGGTATATCATTCTCCCATTAAAAATATATATTTTGTGTTTATCCAGAATATTGTTACAGGTGAAATTTCCTGGTTTAATTGGTCCATTAAATGAGAGGTTGATATGCAAGATCAAATGTATAGATGGAAACTGGGTGGGACCATTATGTTCTTCGAAACCAGGTACCTACTAAAATATTCCTATTATAGGCAATTATTTATAAATTTGGTTTTAATAAATGTGTGGTCTAGGAGCACCTACATGGCACCTACAAACCCCATGTACCTATGGCTATCAAGACATGGAGTTTAAGCTATTCTATGTTTAGCTATTTTTGTTTAGCTGAAAATACCTTGTGGTGGTGATATGGGCGAAGGTGATAAGCAAACATAGTCTAGAAGGGAACTGGCTGCCGGTAGTGCAGCTGCTGGATAACATCGACTGGTTCTTGGCGATAGATTTTCAACTGGAAGGTGCTAGCCAGCCAGATGGGTGTCATTGGCACTCTACCACCGTGTTATGGCTTCTTGACAATATTTTCTTCATCGAAAGCCCAAGCTATTCGTAGTATTCGAACCAATGACTTTTGTCGCGTCATTCGACGCCACTACCGACAGCTAGCATCACCTAAATGAAAATAGTATTAAGAAAATTTATAATTCTTTTGCAGATGGCCGGTTTCAACCAATTTTTCGAGAATGCGTTTATCGTAATGATCACGCGTTATTGGCAATCTCATTCAAGAATTCGTCGATTCAAGTAAGTTAGATATTTTATTTAATATCATAGAGAGTGCTGCCAACTCATAAATTTGTTTATTTAATTATAGAGACAGGTTTAACATCAGCCACCTCATCATCATCATCAGCCTTTCTCCGTCCAATGCCGGACATAGGCCTCACCTATGGCACGCCACTGAGCTAGATCTTCAGCAGTTTGTTTCCAACCGCTGCCAGCCAGCTTGCGTATATCATCGGTCCATCGACCTGGAGGGCGCCCTACACTACGTTTACCAAGAATACGTCTACCCCACTACCACTTCAGCTTGCTAATTCTTTGAGCTATGATGACGGATTATTTCGTATACGATCCGTCAGAGAGACTCCGAGCATAGCTATCTCCATAGCTCGCTGAGTGACTTTAAATTGGTGAACCAGTCGCACTGATATATTTAATACATAATAATAAGTGGATCAGAACCAGTAAACTTTTCATTTTTTTTTACACAGAAGGACACTAATTTCCCCCATGGATCAATTATAGTAGCACGATGCAATCACTTTGGTCACTACAAATTGAAGGGAGACAGTAATCTGCGATGTGAGAATGGGGACTGGACTCCCAAATTTCCTGAATGCGTACCAACCACTATTATTACCAACTTTACAGGTACTTCTGCCGAAATTTACATTTAGCTTGAAATTATCTTGAAGATAATCAGAATTCCTCTACCTATATACGCCTATGGTTTGTATGTAAGAGTATTTCCTGTTTGCCTGTGGTCATATGGGTCGCGATGAAGGGTTTGTGACGAACCAGGGTCACCGGTTATCGCAGTCATGATTTTTTTGGAATCTTTGCATGATTCCGATGTTGGAATGGGTTACTGTCCACCAGAGTTGTACCAGAAAATTGATATTACATTACTACAATATTATTTTCTAATACTTAGATATTAACACCCAGACATGGAACAAATAGACATGTACATGTATTTTTTTTTGTCTTGGACGGTAATCAAACCCTCGATTCGCTAACTACTAACCCAACTGGCCTTCAAAATCTTCCTCTGATAGTTTTTCGATATAAATGTAAAACGCATAATCTTCAGGGGATGCTCCACCAACAATTCAGTACACAATAGCAAGTGGATCGGCAGTTGTTCAACCCTCTGGGGAACTGTTTGTTTACCCTGAGAGCATGGTGCACCTCGACTGTATATCTCCTAAAGCTCTCGGCGAACCTGATTGGAGCTGGACACAGGCCTTGGGACACCATAACCCTGGTGAGGATACAGATTCTATATTGGTTTATAACTTTCCACTGGACCTAGATTCCATCTTGTCTTAGTCCTTTATCGACTATTCTTGACAGAACTTGGTGCGACTTCATCTGTATATCTGTGTGTCACAGCTGCTTATAATAGCAACTTTTGATCATATCGACTTTACTGGTCCACAGAGTCGAAAGGAATGGCAGTGGAGACCTTTACCAATAACTAGTTTTCACTTTGAATATCTTAGTTCTCTAAGTTTCTATTCTCCCGTTGCGTTGATTTAAAAGGGACACTTTAATTTTAACCTTTACCCCAAATTTAAAAAAGTACAGGAGTTAATTTTCTTCGTTCTCTTTTCAGCATGGTCAACTGATGAAGGCGAGAAGGAGACGCACTACAGGTTGACTTTGAGCAAGATGTCGGCGAGGCACAGCGACCAGTTCACCTGCACCTCCCCTGGCGGCCACACCAACACCATCCTCATTAAAGTTGTTAGTGAGTTTAATGGTGCATCCACACCGAATTACATTTTTGTAAAGCAACATGATAGCATTAAGGATCTTTCTATAACACATTTTTTACTTATAAGTTTTTGTTATCCGATGTTGCTAAACAAAAAATTACTTTGGTGTGGATGCACCGTAAGATGAATGCTTTCCATAATCCATAGATTCATTAACGTTTATTCTAATTTTCTAAAATCCTTTGAATTTAGGGTTAATTTAATGAAGCCATCAATTATCTCATTCTATGGCTCACGGACGCCACAAAAACAAAATTAATTTAAAAAATTAAGATTACTGTACGCCCTACGGATGACTATTAACCCAGACTGAAAAAAATGTAACAATTTCTAGAAAGTTTTTATAAAGAAGAAATTAAACCTCTTTTTTAAATAATCAATAAGTGCCCCGACACAGCTCCTGAGTGGGATACTAAAAAGTGATACGCATAAACCTTCTGAATGAAACTCTAAATTATGTGTGAAATCTGGATAACAATCTATTGGGTATTTGAAAAGATATAAGCGATCAAACAGACAGAGTTTGTGGTTTTGTTTTATACTATAGATATGGTTAGCTGGGCCACAACATCAAATAGAGAAGGGATCGGCTAGTTTACTCTTAATGCTGCTTATTCTAAACCATTTATTCAGTTTAGGCCCTCTGAAGGCACTTATGAAGGTCAAATTTAAAATTACTGAAGCTACTACCGGTTCGGAAGTCAGCCTTCAACTGAGAAGAACCGGCAAGAAACTCAGCTTACATTCTTTTTTATATTTATTAAATAATTTTTTATATAAATTTTATCTATTCTGACTTTTTGGCTATTTTATAATATCAATTTTATATATTTAACAATTACATAATACTTAATATAGGTAACATTCAAAAACAAAAAAAAAAGAAATAGAAAATAACAATAATTACTTACAACTACAACAAGAAAATTAGCGGTGCACTGTGCAGAGAGTAGCTATTTCCATACATTTTTATCTTCAATAAAACTTTCCTAATATAATTTTTAAATTTATGATTAGACATTTTGGTTACTGAAAGCGGTATCTTATTATAAAATCGAACACAATTACCAAGAAATTACTTGTTTACTTTAGTTAGTCTAAAGTATGGAATAACAAACAGTATATTTTCATAAATATATAGTGAAGGTAATGTCATTATATTTATTTCCCTAATGATTCACGGGGACCCATACTCAAATTGCGCGTTTTTTTTTTTGTATAATAAATATTAATTCTATATCCGCTGCTGCTCCCCAAAATAAAATACCATAGGACAAGAGGCTATGAAAATATGCAAAATAAACTAATTTGGCCGTCTCAACATTCGTCAATTGTTTAATTTTCCTAACAGCAAATGCAGCCGAACTTAATTTAGCAGCTGAGGGGACCTCAATTGCAATTTATTGTCTAATGTAAGACCCAAAAATACCGTTTTATTAACAAGATCAATATGGGTCCCATCTATTATTATCTGGCTATCTACTTGTGCTACATGCGGTAAAAAAAACCTTAAGCATTTAGTTTTCTTTGAATTAAGTAATAGATTATTTGTAGCAAACCACCCACAGACAATTGACATAGTATGATTAACTTTAGTTAGATCTTTATCTTTTCTGTCAATTTTAAAAATTAATGATGTAGCATCAGTAAGCAAGACAATATCTGTGAGATCATTTACAAAATATGGCAAATCATTTATATAGACTAAAAACAAAAATGGACCTTAAATTTAACATGTATTTAAGTTCCTACCTCATTAAATGCATTAAGTGTTTCCTAAATATCCAGTGGAAAGACACAATCTTTCCTTTGGGATATCTCGGCGCAAAGAACGGTCCTTTTGGAAGGCTTGCGTGGGGAAACTGATCCAACACGTGGAGGCCCCTTGAAGATACCTTAAAGTTTTCGGATATGTACACCCAGCGGATATATCTCTGCCGGTACTTTTGAAAGATACAGCCAAAGACAGCACCCGCTAAGTGCACGGTTTTGCAGAAAGGAGGAAACTATATTGGGCTCATAAACAGCCACCAAAAGGTGACAATGGGCGCAACATTGGTGTCAACAGCTAAGGGACTGACGCTACTCCCGGCTTAATGCCTTTAACACTTTTTTTTTTTATTTCTTTTTACATTTTCTACGGACTCTTAGAGTCCGTACTCTTTGAAGATTCTGATAAATTATTTTAAGATTAATTGTATTGTGTTTTTAAAAATTAACATCTTTCCGCGCTTGCTCAGCTCGTTGTTTTGAACTGAGGTATAAATAGAAATAAATAACTTAAGATTTACTTAAATTTAGTTACACTTATTCATTTCAAATTTATAATTCTAAATATTTAAGTTTAAGCTTTCAGCATCGGATGGTTTCGCTCCCAAAAGACTTTCCATGACAACTGCATCTCGATGTTTTAACTTTTACACAAGCCTTTAACACTTCCACCCTTCGAGCATGTAGATCTCGCGTTCCACTCGGGCCGGCCAGTGAAGGCAAGCCAGAGGCAGGAGCATAGGTAACGACCGCGGGAAGTCTCGGGTTCTTGATGTCGCTACTCACCAACAACTCGCCACAAGCTGACATGCGGCTTTAGTATTATTATTAATTTGATTTTAGAACATTTCAAATCATTCTAACATGTAAGGTCATATTCCTTTTTCTGTCAACAGGTGTGACGTGTCCACCAATTGACGTGTCTTCACTGCGCGTACGTCAGTTCGCTCAGGGCTCGAGACTGGGCCACACGGCCCACTTCAGCTGCCAGCCAGGTTTTCATCTCAACGGTTCCGCCATCCTCACTTGTATGGGTGACGGTAAAATTATTTTTATTCTATACACCCATCATTTTTATAATATTTTAATCTCTTATGACCAACTTAGATATCCAATAACTCAACACATTCAAGGTTACCAGAGACATCTATTTATCAAAACTGTTTCACTTAGTCAAATATATCTATACTAATATTATATAGAGGAAAGATTTTTATGTTAATATGTTTGTTACTCTTTCACGCAGAAATTACTAAACGGATATGGATGAAACTTGGCACATAGATAGACCATATCCTGGAATAACATAAAGGCTACTTTTTATCACGGAAAAAGGTGATATCCGTCGGTAAAACCGCGGGAGACAGCTAGTATTTTTATAAAGTAAATGTATGCGAAGTGGAGAAGTCGACTAGTCACGTCATTAAAAGCGTACGTCAGAACAGTGTCCAGAGGCCTAAGCTTGCGATACATGTTCTTGCTTAGGCCTCTCTGTACAAATACCAATGCAATGGGAAACTGAATATCAAGCAACGTCACAGTAGACGCGATGTAAAATTTTACATACAAACCAGCTTTTTGTCCCACTCGATACGATGATACTCTTACGATAGGGCGCGTCTAACAATAACAAAATAGAATTTAACATCGACGTTCCGCGATGTTAAATTTTCCATTGCAAAGGTTTTTGGCGCTCTCGATACGATGAGGATACGTTTGCGATGAATGTTCGTGCTCGGGGCACAGTAAAATTTCATTAATTTGTAGTTAATCGGTAATTTGAAAGATCGAAATTTATTTTGCGTTTCAGCCTCCTTTCTTCTTATTAATTCGTACATGACGTCAATGACGTCTCTTTTTATGAAATATCGAGTCGAGGTATTCATATTATATTCACTAATATTGTAAATATACCAAGACAAAACGTTTTAATTTCATATTATTTGAATCAATATACTTATAGGTATGGTAATTCAGATAGCTGATATAGTAAATATATAAATATCCCGAATCTATATAAGTGTGTATTCAGAAAAAAGAAGTATATGTAGTATATTTATCGGTTATCTGGTTTCCATAGTACAAGCTCTGCTTAGTTTGGTCAGATGGTTTGTTTCATCAGATGGCCGTGTGTAAAATATTGTTCTAAATGAATTTTTATATTATTTAATGTTTTGGATGGAATTGAACGCAGGTGGTTGGTCGTCCCAGCCGCCGACGTGTGTGGAGACGCTGTGTCCTGCGCTGCGGGCGCTTGGGGCTCACTTGAGTGTGGTGGAGTACAACTCTTCGTTCGGGGGACGAGCGGTATTCCAGTGTGCGTGGGGCTACAGGCTCGTGGGGCCGCCGGGCCTCGAGTGCGAGCTCGACGGCACTTGGTCCGGAGACGTCCCACTTTGCATACGTGAGTATCCATCCATGTATTAGATATTATAATAATATTTGTTATCTGTAAATATATGTAGACTATTTAATGTAAAGCTGGCAATACAATCTTATGATTCTATTTTGGCGGGAAGCACGACTTCTATTTATCATCATTCATGTATTATCATCGTTTCTAATTTACATGAAACTTTGGGCCTTTAGTAAAGAGTGTAGGTATTGAGTAGTAGAGCTCTTAGTGCAGAGTTCGTCCGGGGAAGTACTACCACCTTACCCATTTCCGCCGTGAAGCAGTAGTACAATTGTATTACTGTGTTTCGGTTAGAAAAGTAAGGGGGCCGGTGAAATTACAGGCACATGAGACTTAACAACTTCACGTCTCAGGGTCGACAACGCATTGGCGATGCTCCTAGTGTTGCAAATGTCCATAGGCGGCGGTGACCACTTACCATCAGGTGGACCGTCTGCTTGTTTGTCGGCCAAAGTGGCATAAAAAAAAAAAAAAAAAAGGTACTCTACAGAGCCACAACAGGACAACCAATGGGAAATTAAAATCAGGATGTATTGTAAACGCACACGATAGAAGTGAAGCTTTTGTTTTACGCTGTTTGGAATAGCTTTTTTTTTGAGTAGTAGAGCACTTAGTGCAGAGTTCGTCAAGGGAAAAAATGCGGTTCAAAATTCCGAAGAAAAAGATAACAAGTTTCCCTTCAAACACTCAATTATTATCTTTCTTTCCACAGCCATATACTGTCCGGATCCACCGATTCCTGAAAAAGGTAGACTTCTAACGGAGCCGTCGTCGTCCCTCGGTAAATACCCAGTGGGAGATCTAATGATATACGCGTGCGAAGAGGGCTTCGATATGGTCGGGGAATCATCCATAGTGTGCACAGAAAACGGCTTCTGGTCACATCCACCTCCGTTCTGTCTACTGCCATCGCAGATAAAGAAAATGGACACGATATATGTAGAAAACACTACTCTTATACACTTTGAAGAGTAAGCTTGGTAAATGACCGTGGACATTCCGATTGGAGAGTACAAATTTTTCATATTAAGTTTATATTAATGCTGTGTAATGCTTTTAAGAAATATTCGTCAGCAGAAATCGGGTCCGCAAAACAAAAGATCTGAATTAAAACCTAAAATTACTACAACCGAACTCTCTGTTTCCCGATTATCGATTATCTGTTCCTAATCAGCTCTATGAGTACAGTAGACCCCCGCTAATACGGCCCCTGTCTAATCCGGCACCCCCTGTAATCCGACATGCCTATCACTGTTGAATTTGTTGGAGGCCATATGCATTTGGGTATATACTGGCACAGTATAAATGCAAAGTGTTTGTAATCTATTCGATATTTGAGTGTTGTTCTTTGAGTGTTCAAGTTTCTTTGACACAAGCAATAAATGTTCCTGGTAAATAACCACTGTATAATTCAATATTTCCATTTGAATTTAGGTACACAAATATTATTTAGGCAAATCTTTAGATAGTATCTAATCATTTTTATATGTAATTTTAAATAAATAAATTTCGGGACTCTTAAGCAGTACTCTATAGTCCGACAAATTCGATAGTCCGACACTGCCCTGCAAAACGTTTGTCGGATTACCGCGGGTTCACTGTACTGTTAAATACACAAATAAAGTGTTAAACATTATAAAAGTAATAAGTAGTAAGTAAGCATATATATGTCAATACTTTTTTAAACTTCTTTATTATCTGTTAAAAATATTCATTCTTGATGTAACTGTTATTTAATTTTAATATAAAGTTCATTAATGGTAAGTATTATAAGTAATTATGTTACCAAAGATATATTAATCAGTATTTATTGTTGATGAGTTTATTATTAAAGTACAATTGCGTTAAAATATACATATGGCTTTTTTTCAAAATTTAATTCCTGTATGCATGCACAGTTTAACGTTTTGAACGCCATTGTCGTCTATACTCGACAATAAACAGGTCACAGAAAAATACAAAATAAACAAAATGTAGTCAATAGATACAGCAAAGTGGTGATTAGTCATGATCACGACAGTCGGCCACAAAATTACAACGCCCCGTTGGTATTATTCTACGATTTTTTTCCATGACTTTCTTTTATTCGACATACTATAGGCAGCGGCGGCCTTACCCATTGCAAGGCTCCGGGCAGCAGGTCATTGCGAGGTCCTTTGTCCTTCGTGAAAAGTAATGTGATGCGAAAGTAAGGGGTTGGTTATTGGCAATTATATTTAACTTCTCCAGGTAATCCATTAATCTCTTGTTAGCCAATTCTTCTAATATCTTTGATATAGTGGACAAGAGTGAGATGGGTCTATAGTTTGAGGGTTTGTCACGTTCTCCCGACTTGAAAATAGGACAGACAGAGGCAGTTTTAAATGATTTAGAAAAGACTCCACTGGAATAACTAAGGTTGCACATAAAAGCAATAGGTTCAGCCAATAAATCATGGAATTGCTTTAATAGACGAGGGGAAATTTTGTCATCTCCAGGTGAGCTGTTACTGTTTAACATATGTATGATTTTTTTTACTTCTATAGCATCAGTTAATGTAAACGACATTGACTTAAGTGGTGATGTCATGTCCTTAGCTTTTGTAGCTAGGTCTAAGTCACTGAGACCCATCTTCGCTAAAGTACTTGCCGCTAAATCAGACCCCACTGAAGTGAAGAAGCTATTTACCTCATTCAAAGCTGTTACCGGATTATCCTTCAATTTTAGCAGAGCTGCACTGGACTCCTTAGTTTTGTTGAAATTACAGAGATCTTTTATTATCCGCCACGTTTCTTTGTTATTTCCTGCTGATTTTTCTAGTAAGTTTTTATAATATATTTTTTTAGCATTTTTTATGATTTATTTACAAGTATTTCTATAGTTTGTATATTCCTGATCCAAATTTAAGTCATTTGGATTTCTTTTAGTTTTTTTGAAAAGTTTGTCCCTTTTGCGCATCGACTTGACCAAGCTGGCCGTAATCCAAGGTTTTAAGGGTTTGATTTTTTTTGGTATAATAGTATATTATATTAGTTATTATAGTATATTAGTATTTATAGTTGCAAAAAATCTCCTCCACTCAACGTCTTCCCTTACTCGAGGTGAGGAAACATCTGTCAACTTCAAGGTACGTCGGGATCAACCTTATGGAAGTTTATTACTTGTAAACAGTTAGAGAATTTGGATTAATATTTTATCTATGATAGCTGTCCCCCGCGGTTTCACCCGCGTTGTCGAGGGATGTTACATTATTATTTTGTTCATTCTATCATCAATAGTTTTCGCAGCGCACGCGACGTAAGGAATTTTTCAGGTCATTTTATTTCACCTTATGTTACATTATTGGAGTTTTAGTAAGGATTCCTAATTTTTTTTTAATATAATATAGCCTATGTTACTCGGGGATAATGTAGCTTTCCAAAGGTGAAAGAATGTTTTTAATCGGTCCAGTAGTTTCGGAGCCTATTCATTACAAACAAACAAATCTTTCCTCTTTATAATATTAGTATAGATAAAATGACGTAATTAGAATACCAATATTGAGGCTTTCTCGAGAAAATGCTTAAGGTTTCCTCAGTCGAGTTGGAGTCGAGTGACGTATGGGGAAACGTCATAAAATACGGGTTATAGACACGCAGCCAGCCTAAAAGAGTGCCAATGTTGGCGGATGGAAGTGCACCCAGTCATGAACCAGACTCCCATAAGGAGATGGCAAAGAGACGGGCGCAGTCCACGTGGCTAGATTGACTAATGCAGTTGCAGTTATTTTTTATTCTGATGGTTAATGATTAAGTGTAAAATTCGATATTGAAAGGTAAGTATAAATACCCAGACATTAAGGTCATTCTTAAGAAATACAAATTATTTGAAAGTTCTGAAACTATAATTGTGCGAAAGAGAGACCAGTTGTAGAAGTGAGTACTAGTCTTACATAAGTAACGTTAGTTTAAAATTCATAAAAATAACCTTTACGCGCGATTGAAGTAAAACCTAATAAAATTAAAAGATTTAATCATATTATAATTTAATTATATTTATTATTCATGTGCTTTACAAAGACTATTCAAATGTTATATTAATATTATTCACTCGAAATAGATACCTACTTGAATGTCATAATATTTTTTTATGTATTAAATTATAGGTTTGTAGTAACTATAATGTGAAACGTAAACGTTACTTTCTAAATTTGCTACTTTTCTTGAAAATACAGCATCTATCGTTGTACCAAAACGCGTTGTTGATTGAAGTCGAAAAATATTCATGGATAGATCATATTTTTATTTATTCAAGAAAGAGTAAAAGGTTCCTGGGACTCCGCCATTTCATTTAAGGTTAGATCAGTACATGTCAATATAACCTTGTTATTGAATATTATAGAATGTCGCAATCGTCAGAAAATTTATTAATAAATTATTTATTACAAAATATGAGGTTTTAATATTTTCAGCCAACTGCACGTTATTCATCTAAACAATGCATAATGTAACTTATACAGCAGCTGTATATTCGCAGTGTTACCAATACATATATGTATATAGTTAGCTACACGTGGATTAGATTCTTATTTTAAGTTTGCCTTCTATAGCCATTAGAGTATTTGATGAGAAAAAACGGACGTCAGAAGAAAACAATTAAAATGTCAATATAATTACTTCTAATTAACAGAATATAAACTAAAATGAACTAATGCAATAACTATTATTATAATATAAGACTGAAAATTATATACATATTATACATGCACAAAGCATAGTAAGACTACTCCCATAAATAAACTATACATTATTATTCAGAACGTTACTTCCGTCAGAAAAAAAATCTGAGTTACTCCCTAGTCGCGCCTAAAGAAGTTTTACTTCAATAAACCATTGTAGATTCAATGACACAGATAAAAAAATGGTACTAACGGAATAAAACCAAAATAGGTTTAAAAAAAAATCTAATCGGATGCGCGCGCACCGATCAAAAGATTATTCACTCCGTATGCCCGCCCGTATTCAAATCCTCTATAAAGATAACCTCAAATGAAATTCTAACCATAACATGTTGGTTTTTAAGCAAAAAATGTTTGAGTTGGAGTGTGTGTATGTGTGAGTTTGTTGATTGAATTGAACTCAAATTTAAATTTATTTAATTACGTAAAACAAAGCTGTTATCATATCAGTTGACGATAAGAACTATTGCAAAGGTCCATCCATTCGAGTACGATTCAAGAACTTGAGGAAGAAAGCGTATTAACGTAACTATTTTTACTGAAAATGTTCAAGGTACCTTAGTAAGAGTTATTATAATATAGGGTTTTATTTAGTCTTATTTGTAAGATGCCATGTGGCCCAATCTAGCAACTAATGTAATTGGATGGTAACAGGTTAATTTTTACTGAACTTTGCCGCATTGTTGATGTTTGTGAAATTACATAATAAGTACTTAATCAGATATCTTACAACTTCCTAATTATTTTAATTACTTAAACTACCATCACATAAATAATCTTGTCCCACAGGGTTTGGTTGGTCTCGTTACCGGCGGCGCCTCGGGTCTCGGCAGAGCGACTGTCGAACAGCTATTGAAACAAGGCGGCAGAGTAGTCATTTGTGACTTACCTTCCAGTCCTGGTCAAGATGCAGCCAAGCAACTAGGCGCAAATGTTGCATTTGTACCAGTTGATGTAAGTATGCACAAAAAATCATTAAGTACTTAGCTTAGTTCAGTGTAAACATATTATAATTTATTTTAGCAATGGATACATTTATACGACGTACAAATCAAGACAACATTTGCAATAAAGATGAAATAATTTTGGACATTATTATTGTTTATATGATCACCAATTATTTATTTAATTTGATTATGTATGATAAAAATTGAAACTGGTAATAAACATGGTGATAATGAAGCTATATTGAAGGTCTTCATGAGTGATCTACTTTGGCTATTTTCATTCATTTGCATTCAGTCAATTTGGTTTATGCCACAATCTCACAATGTATATAATTTACCAAAGTTAGCATCCCACTGTATACTTTGAAATCATGAAAGAACACAAGGCTATCAAGTGACCCTTTCACCATGGATTTGAATTTGGATGGAATAATGATTATTCATTATGTTAAGTTTTATTCTAGGATCAATTTAAATCAAACGCATACTGCTCCCTGATAAACTTGTATGTCTGTATAGGTAACATCAGAAGAAGAAGTAAGAAAAGCTTTACAGACAACTATTGACAAGTTTGGACGACTTGATGTAGCTGTGAATTGTGCGGGAATTGCTACAGCATCAAGAATATACAACTTCAAGAAAAATCAACCATTTGATTTGAAGTCTTTCCAAAAAACTATTGAAGTAAGTACTTGCAGAGGTCCATAGAATGTGTTGCAAGCTGGTGGAATTTGATTTGCATATTCTAAGATTGTACAGAAGTATTTAAAGTGGGTGCACTGCAGGGCTCAAATTAACCCCTATTATATATAACATTACACTTTCAAAATTTCCCTAAAATATATAACATTATACATTGATTTATTTAAATCACTAAACAATATAATTTATGGGTTGTTACAATTCCTTATACATATATACATAAAGGTTGACTTGTTAAATTTAAATTTTATTTCAAATTCTTAGCTTATCTTTCTTGCATAATTGTAATAACAGTATTAGTTAATTTTAATTCAGGTGCTAATTAAATCTAAAGGTTGTAATGTTAATGAAGTTTCTCATTGTTTATTTAAATTTAAAACATATATCGTCATTGCGACTTTGAGACCTAAGATGTGTCACTTTTGGCAAAATCACTTTTTTACCCCAGACTTTCATGTGTATACGATGATTTAATGCACATTTGTTTACCAATTTCAAGATCTACAATGTGCTTCCCAATAAAAAGTTGGTGCTTAAAAAAATTTTTTTTTCAAAAGGTGAAAAAGGCTAGCGTAAAATAGTGATTTTGCCAAAAGTGACACATAAGATGTCTTAAAGCCGCAACGACGTATGTAACCCTTGAATGCATTTGTAAGATACATATTATTTTAAATAGCTGTTGCCCATGGTTTCACCCATTTTTATCAATATTATATATATAGCCTTATTGATTTATCATTCTAGGGTAATTAATAGTAGTCTTGTTATTTGATGGAAATGGTTCATTCTATAAATCTATCTAATATCTTTAAACAAGCAATTCTCATGAAACGGCTCCAACGATTTTCATGAAATTCAATATGCTTGCGGTTTCGGGGGCGTTAAATCGATCTAGCTAGGATTCATTTCAGAACATGTAGTTTTTTACTTGTTTTTAGGCAATGAAAACGGCTACAATGTCATTAGAAGCTAAAGTTTTCAAGTTACATCTTTTGTGAGAAATACTGTTATTGGGAGCCCTTTATTATCGCATCTAGGTATATATGACAGTGCTTTAAAAAGGGAATACGGTAGAAGTCACGTTAGTAAAGAAATCCTGAGCAATGCTTGGCCATCCAGGTACTTATATCTTTATAAGAAATAGACATATCATTCACGCTAGTGAACCCCACGGTTTCATCCGCGTTTCCAAGAGTTGTAACTTTTTCCAAACATAAAAAGTATCCTATGTACTATTACAGATTAAATAAATAATTATCCTGGGACATTCTTCAGACATGGTCATCCCAAACTAAGCAGAGCTTGCACTATGGAAACCAGATAACTGATATACTACATATATCTACTATTTTTTGTCCTACATATATAGATATTTACATCCAGACTCAGATCAAACAGACATGTTCATACACACAAATGTTTGTTGTGGGTGGGAATCAAACCCATGACCTGCAGCGTGGCAGTCAGGTTTTCTAACCACCAAGCACAACTAGCCCATCATTATTAGTTATGATTATGATTATACAGATATTAGTTGTGCTAAATTACATCCAGATTCATTCAGCTATTCTGGTGTGCTTAAGTAACAAACATCTATATGAATGGATGTTTGGATGGCCAAACTTTTGCATGAATTTTTTTGCATAATTAGTATAATAAATTTGTTAATATTTCATAAGGTTATTCGAACATGTTTCAGGTCAACTTGGTTGGTACATTCAATGTGATTCGACTGGCAGCAGGCACAATAGGCAAAAATGCTCCTGATGCTGATGGTCAACGTGGTGTCATCATTAACACTGCTAGCGTCGCCGCCTTTGATGGACAGGTAATGTGGATCTGTTCAAATATTCAGCAATGACTAATTTGAGTACCTGAATGTTCAAAAATAGGATATACTTAAGTATGATGGATGTGGGTAGTGGTTTAAGTCAAGGAGGCCTGATACTAGCCATTATTAAATTTTATAATCATGGCTGCAGGCTTAGATCTGTCATGTTATATAGAGTTTGTATACTCTGACAAAAAACCCCTATTTATTATAATATGATAATGCATATAAAAACATAGAAAAAAGAAACTTAAAAGTCTACTTACTAAACTACTTAAAATTTACTAATAAATAAAGCTATAAATATAATGGTAATCTATAAATATAAAACAGAAATTAAATTGTTTGAGCTGTCTATGGGTAAAGTGCCCAGAAGGCTGGCTATGCTGCCTCTTTGTATGGCTAAGCTTATTCTCTCACCAAAATATGAGCCAGCCCTCTGGTCACCATGGATGACTCGATGAGGTGCTTCGAAAGATCTAATTATACTAAATATATAATTTTATTGAAATAAAAGTTCTATCAAGTCCATTTGATTAATTAATACATTATAAAATATATACTAGTTGAAATCACATTACATAATGTTATGACATCTGATTATCCCAATGTGAAAATGAAAATTGTAATGAAATTAAATATAAAATACATGTTATTATTGCAGATTGGCCAGGCTGCTTACTCGGCCTCCAAGGCTGGCATTGTCGGCATGACCTTGCCAATTGCCAGGGATCTTGCCAAACAAGGCATTCGGGTTGTCACTATTGCCCCAGGTACAATTCTTTTTTCTCTTTTAATATGCTAGCAATTAAAAATAACAATTCAGAACAAATGTGGGTAGTGTCCACATTGCTTACATTCCTGATAATATTCACATAATAAATATCCCAGGACATTCTTTACACATGGTTACCTGAGCCCAAATTAAGCAGAGTGTACTATGGGTACCAGGTAACTGATATACTAATTTTTAAATACATACTGAACTAGATATTTACACCCAGTCAGACACAGAACAGATAGACATGTGACATAGCACAATAGCATAATTAAAATATAATTTAAGCAAAGCCTTTATTTCACTGTCAATACCGTATCCATCTCATACCCTATCGATGTCTGATAGCAGCCCAGGATCCTTGTTATGCAATATTACGCTTAGTTACGCTCTAGTTTATGCTAAGGTGATCCTAAATTAAGAAGAGTGTACAGCTTGTACTGTTGTACTGTATGGTTACCAGGTAACTGATATACAACTTTTTAAATACATACTTATATAGATATATAGACCCAGTCAGACACAGATCAAACAGACATGTAATTTAGGCAAAGCCTTTATTTCACTGTCAATACCATATAGATCCCATACCCTATTGATATTCGATAGCAGTTCAGAATCCTTGTCATGCAATATTACGCTCTAGTTATGCGATTTATGTTTATTAGTTAATTAAGTGATATGTGAATTACCATATAAATACGGTATTTGGCAATATGCACGCATTAAGCTCATGACGTTTCAAGCAATTAATCAAATGCGGAAATAAATACATAGAAGACAAGTATTAGGAAATTGGTACTAATTCATTCATGCATAACAAAATCTTTCTCCATGTAAATTATAATAACTAGAAATATTTTGTGGCGTCGATTAGATTGCTATTATCAGATATCGCACCTTTAGAATTGAAGTGGCTTAATCCAAAATTCTTGTTTTTTGGTAAACACCAAAAATGTAATAGAAGAATTAGCCGTTTTGTAGATTTTCAATTTTATTGCTCTAGGTTAAGCGTTTATTTTTAATTTTTTTGTTATTAACCGTAGGGTAGGAATTGTTTTAATGATTGGACACTAAACCTTTACGTATAACTAATTAGAACATTTTATAATTAGTCATTAAAAAAAAAATGGCACTTATTTTCCGAAATCAATTTAATATTATTGGCATATTTGACTTTGAGTCAATTTTTTACTTAACGATACATAAACAAATTGTGCCTATTTAAAAAAGAGGCGATTAATTTCTAATGTTTTATTTGAACATGGTGACAGATTTTACAATATGCTAGTTTAATTATTGTAGACTAATTAAATTAAAGGAAAGTGATAAACAGACTTTGGTTTCAAAATCGTGTATTTTGAAATTTTCCCTCACTAATCATCATTAAACACTAATCTACTGGTACTGCTACCAACATAACATTACCACCTGGTATTCAATTAAAGTAAGTTTATAAAAATCAATGGTTTGAAATAATCTCCAAATACTATGTAAACCTTTGATAAAATAATATAAAACAATGAAATACTTCTTATCAATGGAGTAGAAAAATAAGAAAGTAAAAGTCATTTTGTTATATTTGAATAACTGGCCAAAATATATTTATAAAAATGTCTAAGAAAGAATTTACGAAATAAAAAAACTTTTATCAAACTCAACTAATTAACATAATCAACCATTCACTTTTTTTAAATAAACAGCAAAAATAACATATCTTGATTCAACACTAAAATGAGATCAAAATAGATCATTAAGTTAATTTATTAAAAATAATTACTTAAAAATAAACGCGAGTCATAGAACCAGGCGTAGATACTAGGGATTGCTTTAGTTCTTATAAGATAATTCAGATCTTTTTTTTTATTTTCTGCAAGCACCATTTTGGACTATAAGCATTCGTTATTGTAATTTCACACGCTTTTTTCATTTTATTTCTTAAAGTCTTTTTCAGCATATGTATTTTTATAGTAAAATAAAAATAGCTCGTCTTTAACTAATTTTAACACTTTTATCTCGCTATCTAAGTCCCTCAAACCCACTGCATTTTTATCAACATTCGTTCTGCAACACATTTAAGTCTATAAAAAATTGTAACCTTAACTCTTTAACTCTAATTGGGGTGCCAGTTTTTCTAGCACCTCTTAGTAAAGGCATATATTGTTGCGGTTTGTCAATAGGACCAGATCTTAGGTTTCTCTTTATTTCTTTTCAATTAAACTATGTGCATTGTCTCCCTCTTTCTGTGTATGTCCCTTAATTCGATATTTATGCGTTATTGATTGAATGTTGTCAAAATGGGCCACTGTCTTATGCAGTGGCCTAAACTGCTATAAACTGGCAATATATTTATATTATATTTTGTTTTGACCAATACAATTTCTGAATAAAATATTAGATTTAAAGTTTTGTCTGCATTATTTTCACTGATGGGACTTTAAGTAATCAAAAACGCAGAAACCTATTTCAATAGCCCCTTTATTACCATGTCTTCTTTTCCAAAAGTAGCAATATACTTCTTCATATGCACCTAGTTCACTATCGTTTTTCTTTTTATTATTATGTTTTGATTTAGAAGCTAGTTCAACTATTGTAAAATTATAACAATTAAGTCTTGACCTATAATAAAAAGATGAAACATCGCCTTTACGACAGGTCATTGCAGCTTCGAGATCATAAACAGCACATTTAGTTTCGTTAATAATACATATTCATATATTTATATCTTGTACATTAGTCTCATAAATATTTTTTGGCCTTAAAAAAAGCTTATATTAATTTCAGTTGTAAATATTAAGTAAAAAACCCAGTACGGGCGTGAGACTTGTTTTGATTATTATTAAAGTCCCTACATATCTCTTTTATACTCTTGCTGCCATCCATATAATCTCTTGAAGTAGAAGATCTTAGTTAATGTGATTCTATGCGCGGTAGACTATTAATATGGTCCTTAATATCTTGTACAAGACTTGGGTTAATCGGGGCTCGGCTTCTAGAACGCCCTCTAAGATCTTCCACAAGGCCATTAGTTTTCAGCCAAATTAGTTTATTTTGCATATTTTCATAGCCTCTTGTCCTATGGTATTTTATTTTGGGGAGCAGCAGCGGATATAGAATCAATATTTATTATACAAAAAAGAGCAATTCGTGCAATTTACGGTATGGGTCCCCGTGAATCATTAAGAGATTTATTTAGGGAAATAAATATAATGACATTGCCTTCATTATATATTTATGAAAATATAATGTTTATACGTAGAAACATAGGAATGTTTGAGTCAAAATTGGATATCCATAATATTAATACAAGACAAAGGGAGAAGTTAGTTGTTCCATATTTTAGACTAACTAAAGTAAACAAGTCATTTCTTGGTAATTGTGTTCGATTTTATAATAAGATACCGCTTTCAGTAACCAAAATGTCTGATCATAAATTTAAAAATTATATTAGGAAAGTTTTGAAAGAAAAAGCGTATTACAAGGTGGTTCATTATATTGAAGATAAAAATGTATGGAAATAGCTGCTCTCTGCACAGTGCACCTCTAATTTTCTTGTTTAAGTTGTAAGTAATTATTGTCATTTTCTATTTTGTAGTCTTGTTATTTCTTTTTTTTTTTTGTTTTTTGTTTTTGAATGTTAGCTTTATTAAGTATTTTGTAATTGTTAAATATAAAAATATGTAAAATTGATGTTATAAAATAGCCAAAAAGTCAGAATAGATAAAAAAGAATTTAATAAAATAAAAAAGAATGTAACCTTGCTGAGTTTCTTGCCGGTTCTTCTCAGTTGAAGGCTGACTTCCGAACCGGTAGTAGCTTCAGTAACTTTAAATTTGACCTTCATAAGTGCCTTCTGAGGGCCTAAACTGAATAAATGGTTTTGAATTTTGAATTTTTTGAACAGTTCTTATCTGTCTCTCTGTAATACGAGTATCTAGTGTATTGATAAAAAAAGGTTTTACAAACGCGAATTCTTTGGCAATCAGCTGTAAAATAAATGGCTTTGTTTGGTTTACGAGGATGGGCAGCATTTTTGTACTGATATTTTGGTTTCACCTCCATCGTGCATGCCTTGATAAATGATCGCTTCAAGTCAAAATTACTTAGCTGCCAATAATAGTCGTATATTTCGCTCAGGGGTTATGTTATCGGAACAACGAAGTCTACAAACACAATTACTTTGTTAGATTTAGAAAGTGATTGGTAGGCTTTTCCGGTATTTCGAAGAGATTTAACAATATTTTGTTTCCATTGAGACGGATTGCGCAGGCGCTTCCTAGATTTTTTATTCTGAGGAAACAATTGCATCGTCACCATCATGTGCCCCATCCCTGTCAGACGTGTTGGTTGATGAACTGAAAGAGCGTCGTAGCGATGAATCGTTGTAAGTCGGATCAGCGTCACTCAGATCGACTTCTGATTGCAAAGAATGCACAGGTGATTGACGGTAGTTTATGTCTTTATCTAACCGTATTTTGCTATTTGAGGGCTCGGCACAAATTATATTCGTGTAATCGATTTGAGTACCTGACATGATAGAAGGTGAGCTATTTATTTTCATTTCGTCTCAGCTTTGCTTCGGTTATGTAAAAGATTTTGATGACGACGACGTTGTGCTGGAACTTGAAGATTATGACATAGAAGAAATGAAATGAAAATATTTTTATTCAAATAGGCCTTTCCAAGCACTTATGAATAGTCTGATTCTAATACCGGTTCGGAAGGTTGTTTTTTACTGAGAAGAGCCGACAATAAACTCAGCAATAACTCTTTTTTTTTTAAAACCAACTTAGCTTTATTACATAAAATCTATTTAGTCTCACTAATAATACCTGTGTGCTATCGCAAAAGTGAAGAATTATTGAACAATAATATAATATTATGAATATGTCATAGTATTCACTAGTATGCAAGATGCCTTATAAGCAGTGACGTCGTTACACGTGCCATGGAGTCAGCGGAATGTTGGATCGAGGTCGCTGATGGAGCAGATTCACAGTTGCGAAACCGACACCTAATTCAATTTACATTATTTCTATAAAAATATAATTTTTTTCTAGATCTAGCATCGATCTGTATCACTATATTAATTTTACTTGTAAATTGTAATAATTAAAGTTTTATTTTAATTAAATTAATTTTGGTTTTTTTTGGGTCCTTCGGCTGTGACATTCATAATTGGCGCAGTCGGTAGGATACTCAAAAAGATTCGAGGTAGTTAGGGTTATTCTAATATCGAAGAACTGCATCGCTACCGTCGTGAAGAATCACCGAACTTGAGTATCCAAAGAACTTGAAGTCGCAGCGAAGGAAAAATCAAGACATCGATCCCAGGGGTACCAAAATGAAATATATGTAAGTACACTCAAAATCGTTTCTGTGTGTTGCTCTCAATATTTCCTAATTTCCTTTTAGTTATTTTTAGGCAGTAAGATTTTTCACCCTAGGCAAACTACCCCTAGAGGGCCTGCTCGCACTAGAGAAGCCCGTAGGTTGAATTTAGATAGTAATAGAGATATAGATAATATTTTTGAGTTTTATATAAGCCCCGAATTTTCCAATATGACTTGCGTAGACACAATTTTTAAGGCTATGCGCCTAGTGCCCGAGTTTGATGGCAACTCGCATATCTTACCTAGATTCATCCATTTATGCGATCAGATTGTTTCTGAATATATTAGTGCCAACCCCGGTAATGAATTAGCTAAGCTATGCGTCATAAATGGCATCTTAAATAAAATAACTGGGCCAGCCGCAATAACTATCAATTCGAATGGCATACCCGAAGACTGGGAAAGCATTAAGAAAGCTCTAGTTAATAACTTTTCAGACCAGAGAGATGAGACCGCTCTTTACAATGACTTAATGTTAGCTACTCAAGGTAATAGTTCGCCTCAGGAATTTTATGACCGTTGTGTTAATATATTCAGCACTATTATGACCTATGTTACTCTGCATGAAACTATTGAAACTACGATCGAAGCTAAACGTACATTGTATAAGAAATTGACTATGCAAGCATTTGTCCGCGGATTAAAGGAGCCTTTAGGCTCTCGCATACGTTGCATGCGTCCTGATAGTGTTGAAAAGGCGCTTGAGTTTGTGCAAGAAGAGTTGAACGTAATGTACCTTCAAAGTCGTACCGATTCAGTAGCTGAAAAGAAAGCCATTATATCTAAACCTATGCCATTTGCCCCAATGGCTACGCCCGCGTTTAAACCGTTCAATTTTCCTGCTCGAATGCCAGCACCTAATTCTAGCTGGCAGCCACCTCAGCAACAGTGGAAACGTAACTTTCAGCCTAACCAGCCTATGCCACATAGACCTATAGGTATGCCGTCGCGCACACAGCAGTTGTTCCGAGCACCACCCACTAATTATAATCCTAATCAAAATAATTTCCATTTGCCCCCTAGACAACCACAACTTCAAGGCCCTAAGCCTATGAGTGGTGTAAGCCACTACGTTGCTAAAGAAATCCCTAAGTCTGGTCACGATTGGAATAGACATGGTAATCCGCCACCATCTAATTACTTTAAGACTCGCGAAATGAACATGAACGAATGCGCGAGTTACGGTGATTATTACTATCCTGAATTTTATTCATATACCGAACCGGATGATTATTGCTATGCCAATAACGATTATTATAATTCTGAACCAAATTATGTAGTATACGAACATGGTTGTGATGTGCCGAGTGAACCCCCGTCATCGTATCCCCTTGAGGAACCCCATCCATCTACCAGCTCTGTTTCGGAGCAGGATTTTCAGAAGCACGTGAAGTCCGACAAGTTAAAATAGAATTAAATTTACAGACACAAAGACAACTTCCTTTTATACAAATATCAGATCCACCATTGAAATTCTTAATAGACACAGGCGCGAATCAATCTTTCATTAGTCCGGAAGCTATAGATAATTTTTTCTTTAACGTACCGTTAAATTATGATCCATTCGAGGTAACTAACGTTCACGCAACATCAAGAAATAATTATTCAATAACTATTCCTTGCTTTAGTGAATTTCAAGATGCCGAAAATATAAAATTATTTGTATATAGATTTCACGATTACTTTGATGGACTTATCGGACTTGACCTTCTTGAAAAATGGGAGGCTAGAATTGATCTTAAAGATAAATTGCTCTTAACTCGTAATACCACCAACCCTATTCGTATGTATAATTCGCGTAACGTCAATTTATACGAAGACGTAATTCCTGCAAATTCTAAGAAATTAGTTAAAGTCCCTATTAATATTCAAGATGGAGATGCGTTTATTAATGAGCAAACCATTTCTAATTGTGTAATTAATGAATGCCTTACTAGTGTAATTAATAATCGCGGTTACTTAGAAATTTCGAATCCCACTTCACATGACGTAATATTCTCAATGGATCACGCCTTACAAGCGGAAGCCTACACTATCGAGTGCACGCGCACTAAACAGTCATCCACGCGCGCTAAAGAAGTTTTGTCTCGCCTGCGTACAAGCCATTTAAATCCGGAAGAGCGAATTAATTTAGAGACCTTATGTGAGAAATATGCTGACGTATTCTATATAGAGGGCGAATCATTAACTTTTACGAATAAGATAAAGCATAATATTAGGACCACAGATGAAATACCGGTTTTCACAAAAAGCTACCGTTACCCTTACATACATAGAGATGAAGTTAGAGATCAAATTACTAAGATGTTAGACCAAGGTATAATTCGACCATCCGAGTCTGCCTGGAGCTCACCCATATGGGTAGTACCAAAGAAGGCTGACGCTTCTGGCAAAACTAAATGGCGTTTAGTTGTAGATTTCCGGAAAGTTAATGAGAAAACTCATGATGATAAGTATCCAATACCTAACATCACGGATGTGTTGGATAAATTAGGAAACTGCCAGTATTTCACCACTCTCGATTTGGCCAGCGGATTTTATCAGGTCGAAATGAACCCTGCTGATATTCCGAAAACAGCGTTTAATGTAGAGAACGGGCATTACGAATTTTTACGTATGCCCATGGGCTTGAAAAATTCTCCATCAACATTCCAACGCGTTATGGATAATGTCCTCAAAGACCTTCAAAACGTAGTATGTCTAGTCTATTTAGATGATATTATCGTTTTCAGCACCTCCTTACAAGAACATATAATCAATCTTGAAAAGGTCTTTAAAAAACTACGCGAGTCGAATTTCAAAATTCAGATGGATAAATCTGAATTCCTAAAATTAGAAACTGCATATCTAGGACATGTTATAACTAGGGATGGCATTAAGCCTAATCCTGATAAGATCTTAGCTATTCAGAAATATCCACTTCCAAGTACTCCCAAGGAGATCAAACAGTTTCTTGGTTTAATTGGCTATTATAGGAAATTTATCCCCGACTTTGCACGAATAACTAAACCATTCACACAATGCCTAAAAAAAGGTAGGAAAATCACGGTAAATGCGGAATATGTCGGTTGCTTTGAAAAGTGTAAATCACTCTTAACTAATGATCCGATTTTGCAGTATCCTGATTTTAATAAGGATTTTGTATTAACAACTGATGCTTCTAATATAGCTTTAGGAGCAATACTATCACAGGGACCTATAGGATCGGATAAGCCAGTCTGTTACGCATCTCGTACTCTCAATGAGAGCGAAATAAACTATAGCACTATTGAAAAGGAACTCCTTGCAATAGTATGGGCCACTAAGTATTTCAGGCCATATATCTTTGGAAGGAAATTTAAGATAGTTACGGATCATAAACCTCTCCAATGGGTTATGAATCTCAAAGAACCAAATTCGCGTTTAACTCGTTGGAAACTTAAGTTATCTGAATACGATTTCACTGTAATATATAAGAACGGTCGGAATAACACCAATGCTGACGCTCTTTCTAGGATAGAAATTCATAACGAGGAAACTAGCTCTATGATTGCAAATGCATCTGAGCGACCGCCATCTGTCTCTGATTCATCTACAGTTACAGCTCACACAAGTAGGGAGAATCCTATTCTCGAAGTCCCAATCGTAGACGAACCATTAAATAAATTCCATAGGCAGCTACATATCACTGTAGTCGGCGATATAAAAAAACGCACCACAGCATCCAAGCCTTTTGAAACACATACTAGGACCGTAGTTCAGGTATCTATGACTAATTTAGAGAACGATGTCGTGAATGTTATTAAGGAATACGTAAACCCGAAAGTTAAGACTGCGTTGCTCATTAACCCAGCTTTGTCCATGTATGATGTTATACCTATTATTCAGGAAAACTTTAAGAATTCAGCGATGAACTTAGTCCTAGCTAAAACGGAAGTAGAAAACGTAAAAGAATACCTTAGGCAGCAAGAGATAATTAAACATTACCATGAAGGAAAGACAAACCATCGTGGAATTACCGAATGTTACTTAGCCCTTTCCAATCGTTACTATTGGCCAAAGATGAAAGATCACATTACAAAATTCATAAACGATTGTACTGTTTGTGGCCAAGCTAAGTATGACCGAAAACCTATCAAACAACAGTTTAACATAGTCCCACCTGCTACCAAGCCATTTGAAATTGTCCACATAGATTTGTTCACTGTCCAAAATGAGAAGTATTTAACTATTGTAGATGTTTTCTCAAAATATGCACAAGCATATCGATTGCAAGATGGTACTGCTATCAGCATATTACAAGGGCTTCTTAAATTCTGTACTCATCATGGTTTACCATTAACTATAGTTTCAGATAACGGTACGGAATTCACGAACCAATTATTCAATGAATTCGTTAATATGCATAAAATAATTCACCATAGAACATTACCGCACACCCCAAATGATAATGGTATAGTAGAAAGATTTCATTCAACTTTATTAGAACATCTCCGTATTTTGAAATTACGCAATAAAAACGAAGATATAGTTAATCTCATGCCGTATAGTATACTAGCTTACAATAGCTCTATTCATAGTTTCACCAAGTGTAGACCATTTGATATTATAACAGGACATTTCGATCCCCGCGACCCATTTGATGTAGATTTAACGAAACATCTCATGCAACAATATATTCAAAACCATCGTGAACAGATGAAAACGGTATATGAGATGATTAATGAATCCTCGCTCGTTACTCGTACCAATATCATTGAGAATCTTAATAAAAACCGAGATCCCGAAGTAGATTATCAGCCCCAGCAGCGTATCTTTGTAAGTAATCCCTTAGCTAGTCGTCAAAAAGTAGCCCCCAGGTATACTCAAGATACAGTTCTTGCAAACCTACCTATTCATATATATACGTCGCGTAAACGCGGACCTGTTGCCAAAAGTAGATTGAAAAAAATACCTAAAAGTGCCCAATTGTTGCAGGGTGCTACTGGTCCTGACTGCTCATTCGATAGTAGCACAGGAATCAAACCAGGAGATAAAACTTGAGAGTCTAGATGACGGCCCTGGACTACTACCCTTTCGACTGGGAGCAACAAGGCTCATAACACATTATCATACCTTTGTTCAATATGTGCGCATCAATGACATTAGTGATAAAATTACGTTATTAGAAAATCAACTAGCGGATTTCAAGTTTAGATTACAAAATGATACTTATATGCTATATGAACTTCAATTAGAATATCTTTCCGGTAAAATGATAAAAGTCTTAAGTCATTTAGAATCATTAGAGCCAAGTCGAGTAAAAAGAGGTCTCGTTGATGGTTTAGGTTCAGTAATTAAGAGCATAACTGGAAATTTAGATCAAATTGATGCTGTAAAATATGATAATGCTATTAAGATCTTACAAAATAATGATAACGAAATTGCCCATGAATTCAATAACCATATAAGCTTGAATAGAGATTGGATGGCCCAACATACCGATATAATGACCAGATTAGCTGAAAACCAAGCTAGGATAAATGAAACCTTGCAATCCATTTTAGAAAGCGATGCTTACAGGTCAACCAGTCTTATAAAGTACGCCAAATTTGCCCAATGCATAGCTATAATAACTGAAAACATAGATGATATTTTAGACGAATTAGTTAGATTAGAAAATATGTTAGCTTTTATCCGTGCGTCAAGTACGCATCACTCTATGATTAATGTTAAAGTCTTGAGTTATATGATTAATAGATTAGTTACTATATATGGTAAGGGACAAGTGCTAGATTTGGAACTTAGGCAATATTACGATCTTATAAAACCTGCCTATTACTTCTCAGGTAGCCAGATAGTAATAATTTTCAAAGTACCCATATTTGCCGTAGATAGTTATGATCTTTACAAATTATCAGTAGCCCCTAATAAGCATAAGCAGGCCCTCATCCCTCCTTACCCATTGATAGCAACCAACAGGAAAGGTTATGTGTACATAGAGGCTGAATGCCCGAAGTACGATAACTGGTATCTTTGCGGAGAGACAATGGACCATCAAATTCGCCAGACACCAGACTGCACTCAAAATCTCATTATTAATCAATTACTGGATAGGACCTGCGAGATGTCTACAGTAACCCTATCAAGAGTAGCTATGGAAGAATTGGATGAAAAACACTATGTCATATCCTTTCCCAATGCAACAAGGATTCATACTGTATGCGGAAAAGAAGATTATAATGTATTAAATGGCAGCTATCTAGTAACTGTTCCTGCGAACTGTTTCCTATACACCTCAGAATTCACAATCACCAATACAAATGATCAAGTTAAAGGGCGACCACTGAAGATAATGGACCTTTCTTATGACACTCAAAACCAGAAAGCTGATGCAACCGAAGTTCATCTTAACTCAATCAATCTCAAGAAACTACAGGATGCTCAACATAGGTTGATGGCTCAACCTACTTTACGAATGGAACAAATTCCATCTTCATTTTTGTACCATACAACGATTCCGCTCTACACTCTAACACTACTGAGTGTAGTTGCACTTGTTATATACTTAGTCGCACAGCGCTATAACATAATTCAATGCAGACCCGAAGAAGATGTTACAGATCCTTTGGAACATACTTATGCAAAACCTGAAGTCTCTGAAAAACCAAAGCAGCAGCAATCAGCAATATTTTCTCATCTCAAGATTCAAAAATAATTGCTGATCTGATGGGGGAGGTGTCATAGTATTCACTAGTATGCAAGATGCCTTATAAGCAGTGACGTCGTTACACGTGCCATGGAGTCAGCGGAATGTTGGATCGAGGTCGCTGATGGAGCAGATTCACAGTTGCGAAACCGACACCTAATTCAATTTACATTATTTCTATAAAAATATAATTTTTTTCTAGATCTAGCATCGATCTGTATCACTATATTAATTTTACTTGTAAATTGTAATAATTAAAGTTTTATTTTAATTAAATTAATTTTGGTTTTTTTTGGGTCCTTCGGCTGTGACATTCATAATTAATAACTAATAAAAAAAAAAATAATAATAATAATACAAACAAACAACAGAACTGGATGATGATGAACTACTGGATCGATCTCTCATGTTTTGTGATGTTTGTTCTTTGATAATTGGATTAACGCTATTCTCACTGCTGATTATGGACGTATTGTTAATCTCCTTTAGAATCCGTTGTTCAGTTTCCACTTGCAGTAAAATTTCAATTCAATCTAGGACTTCCATCCGTCGCCTTATCCAAGGGTATTTTCTAATAGTTTTCCTTATCACGCTCTTTGGATCCATTTTAAGCACTAGTATAACCTTCTGCACTTGCTGTTCTCATCTCTTCACCCTGTTCATGCATAATATTTCATTCCAGTTTAATAGATGCAAAATAAGATCTGCACTTCTTTTCATTATTGATCTCAAACTTTAACTGAAATAAAAATAAAAAGACTCAACTCAAAATAAAGCTCACTAAGTCTCATTTCATTCAGTAAAGAATAAACATATTTACCTATACGTTTCCGTAGTCACAAAATTGGTAGTAAAGTAAAGCAATAATATAAAATAAGGCTCGATCATTTAAGCAATATTTGGTAATAAAATGACGGCAGTACTAATACGACACCACAATATTATAATCATTTAGTATTGAAACGCCCAAAACCAAAATGAGTCATTACAAAAATGTGTATCAAAGAAATAACTTACCTTGCGTTTAGTATTAAAACTGCAGATTACAGTTTCCGCCCTTTACGGAGCAACCGCACTACGTCCAGCGTTTAGCACTGTTGACGCAACTTTGAATGAGATCCTTCAATACAGAGGGATGCGCGGTAACCGCGTGATTTTAAAGAGACGGAAATAGCACGTTTGTCCTTTTCTGGACTAAAATAATCTATTTATTTATAATAAACTGATAGAATACATGTTTATAAGTAATTTCATGTACAAAAGTCATTTTCTTAAAATTTTGAGTTATGCCACTTCAATTCTAAAGGTGCGATATATAAAATGACTATTTTTAGACTGTCTTACGAATGCATTGGATCTCAAAATAAATGAAAACTATTGAAAAAATATTGTAGGATGTTACTTTGCCGCGTTTTCTTCTATATACAGCTTTCAAGAAATCGTTAAGACTGGTGAATCATTGCTTTTTAAATTACTCATCTCATGGATTTTATTTTGAACTTATAATAACAGTAGAAAAAAAAATCGAGTAATAAAGTTTTCGATTTATGGAGGATTTCGAACTAGACGGATTTTGTGAGGGAATATTCGAATTGTAGTGGTTAAGATTTATTCTAACTAATTAAAGTAACCGAGTTAATTAAACATATTTATAATAATTAAATAACGTAACATTATGTACCGCATACAAACAATACACATTATTTCAATCCAAACTACTTCATTTCAAACGACTACAAAAGCTCACTGAACTAATATTCTAATGAAATCAATAATAATTACCCAAAATGAACCGTGTTATCGTCAGCCACAAATTCCTAAATATGTCATTTCATATCCAATTTATTGTATACTCTCTTGTTTTCAAAGTTTGTCAACAGATAATTAGTTCAAATGATCGGGCTGTGAAGGTTGTAATATCAAACATTGTTGTGTTCGAGATACAGCGGTATAATTATCTCACACTGGTTATCACTGGTTATTTGGACTAATAGAGGGTTGAAATTTCTAGTATTGGAGGTTTTTTAAGGCTTCAAGGGATGGGAACTAAACGAAGAGGTTTTCGACTTATCGACCTTCAAATTACAGAGGATCTACTGTATTTCTATTTTAGTAATATTTCAAGAAAAACATATACAGATATACTTAAAGATTTAATTATAAATTCCAGGTTTATTCCGCACACCAATGATGGAGATGTTGCCCGAACCCGCCATCAAGAGCCTCGAAGCTTCGGTGCCGTTTCCCCCGCGACTAGGTCATCCAAAGGAGTTCGCGCTCCTTGTCCAAAGTATCATACAGAACCCAATGCTAAACGGCGAGACGATACGCCTCGACGGCTCCATAAGGATGCAGCCTTAGGTACCTGTGATATATACGTATCTGTAGTTTGATATATATGTAAATAAAACGTATACTTTACCTTTTAGTTTAATTCCTCGTAGTTTATTTCTGTTAGTACCTAATAGTCGTAGATTGGTAGTATTATTGTCAATCGATTAATGTGTTGCTAATTGGTATGTATTTTATTAGCGTTGTCAACTGAACAGTGCAAAACATTGATAATATCAGTTACATTGTATTCGCGTGATATCGTTACATTAATTAAGGAATGCCCCAGTTACTATTTCTATCTGTATTAATCTAAATTACCTGATAACCTCATTCGGCTTTGATGAATCTCCGACCGTTCGTGATATTATTAAAACCATTTGAATGTATAAATTTAAACAAAACATTCAGATATTAAATACGTGATACCTAAAGTGCACGAATTGTACACGATTGTTTATGAAATTTGATGAGCAATTGTATTATAATTCGCTACCTTCCGTCTCGGGGTTTACTCGCGTTCCTCTCGTATATATCTACATAGTCTATGTTATTTCTAGATAAAGTAACTTCCTAAAAATTAAAGAATGATTGAAATCGGTTCAGTAGTTTTTGATTAATTACAAGCAAAAATACAAACATACAATATATACAACAATAAATACAAATCTTTATGATATTAGTGTAGATAAGGTATATTTTGTAATGTATATAATTTTTAAAGAATTCGTTATTAACTAGCAGTTGCTCGCAGCATCGTTCGCGTACGTTTTTATTGTATATGAATGTGTTTTAAAATACTTTCAAACACTTCCGAGATAAAATTTAGGAGGCACATGGTTGATAGAAAGACTTATATACTATACTAGCTGTACCCTCGGTTCCACCAGCGTTTGTCGATATCATTATATATGACATCTACTAAACGTTCACGTCGAATGGTAGCAAACAGCATCTCGATATGTTCAGTAGTTTTGAGGTGATGGTGCGTCAAAGGTACCGTATTTTGCTTATTTATATACAACAACAAATACTAATCTTATCCCTTAATAGTATTAGTGTAGATACCAATGTAACTTTCTACCAGAAAGGTCTTACATATATATTATACTATAACACTACATAGTATGAAACAAAGTAGCTTTCTCTGTCCCCATATCCCTAACTTTAAAACTATGCAACGGATTTTGATGCGGTTTTTTTTAATAGATAGAGTGATTGAAGAGGATGGTATTTATGTATAATACATGTGACATCCCACTGGAACACGGGTAAAACCGCGGGGGAGAGCTAGTTACGTATATACTTTTAACTAAATCCGGTGAGCTACTATCGGAGAAAAGTAATTTTTGCCAGCCTTTGAAGAGGTTTTAAAAACTGTTTTACACAAATATCCATGCATCCTTTAATTAACACTAAACATACCATAACCGGGTCAAATGACCCATTTTAAACTTTGCATTGAAAATGCACGTATCATATTATTGCTTTTGCACATTTGGCTTCATGACTTTTTCTTACTAATTAATATACAGTTATACTGTTTATTTTCCTTCCTAACAACCATATTTCATAAATTCAAGCAGGAAACATAAAGTTACATTTGACCCGCTATGGTAGAAATAGGTAGCTAGTAAGTGTTGGTATGATTAGTGTTAAGCAACTCTACACTCCAAAGACGCATTGATAAAATGAGTTAAGATATGGGAAGCTTCTTGTGTAATTATTTGTAGTCGATATTTCTCTATATAGTTGGACGAGTCAACTTTACCTTCTATAATTATTATTGGCATAATAATATGTTCGTATTTCGAAGAACAGCCGTTACTGATTTATAATGACATTTTATCATTAAATCAAACTATTATAATCACCAACGGGCGCTAGGTTAAAAATAACCTAAGACTTATTTATATAAAAACAGTAGCGCCTGAAACATCTTTGGAACGGCTAACTATCGGACGCCATTACATGTCATTGGGCCAGCATGTATTGCGATATGTATTCATTTCGAACGGTATCTTAGTCCATCTGTATCTTCGTATAAGGTACGTAACGTCTCAGAATGTGATATTGATAGTTATTAATAAATGAAAACAAATAGGCGTTGAAATAAAGACACGATTTAAACGAAAATATCATTTATTTCTACAATAACGGGCGGCAGCGGACGGCGCGAGCGCGCCCCGCGCCTGGCCGCCGCGCCGGCGAACGTGCGTCTCACAATATTTATTAAATCACCATAAAATAAATACATCGACGATGCACGGACACATCTTACACCAACGTACATGTATCTTTGTTGACATCTAGAATAGATCATCGTGTTTACAGATTTAAACTTAATGACACCTCTAAACAATATTGACAATAAAAATAAGTTTAAAAATTTAGCGACAACAATAACTATTATTTAAAACGTATAAAAGACGTAATGTGAGGTAATGACACGGTCCAAATCTGGCTGTGGTAGATAGCGAGCGATGCACCGTTCTAACTGAACTTACGACACTCAAATGACATTTCAATAACATACCTTATAATAACATTTAATGCAAACGACTATATTAATATTTTATTCAGTGATTTTATTCGAATACTAGATATTAAATGTGAATAACTATTTACCAAGCAGTATTTCGGTGATGTTGGGCGTGATGTAGCGTTCGTTACATAAATTGTTATTAGTTCAGTTACAGTCGGTGCAGTCTCACAAGAAGCCTTCGTGGCTAAACTTATCGGGTGTACTTATTCATTATTTAATTAATATTATTAGATAAATATAAAGGTCGGCGTTCGCGCGCGAGCCGGCGTCAGCGTCGGCGGCGGCGGACCGAGTTGCGAGGGTGCACAGTACGGGACGAGTCGGGCCCGGGCTCGCCGTGCTCGATAACATACCATTATATATAATAATCCTGATTATTGTAATAACTTTATGTATATAATAAGCCGACAGATAGCCACTGACCAACTCCGAGTCGTGACCTCACCACGGTCTCAAACAGTAACATAAATAGACATACATTTATGATCTCCGATAAAACATTTCTTAAATGTATCAACAGCAAAATGCGAAATTGCATTGGTACTTGCCCACATTTTTAAATTCAACCATAACCATTAAGATTGAAACCTCTGTATACATCGCCTATCTATATGTACAATTGATAAAATAGAACTAACACGGCTCGCAAATAAAGTTAGGTGCAACAGAAATAATTGCTTAGGTACTTAAGATATACAGCTAGTATGAACTTTAGGCTGTTGCCTGTCGATTCGCTCAAATTCACATCCTCACATAAACTTAACCGAGAGAATACTATACACAGACTAAATTTAAACAACATCGACTGAGATTAATCCTAACTTATCGTTAATGAACATCAAAGTGGTTAACTTAACGCATTCATCGAGGCGCGTCACGTAGCGTTACGAGTAGCGTTATTTTGGAATGTGTGCGACGCGTAAGTACCCTCCCTCCCCAGCGATCGATCCCCCTACATAGTCAATTACCGTCGAGTGAAGCATGTGATGATGACAGACTAAGTGTATCCGGAGCGTGCCGGACACCGTCTACGAGCTGTGTCCGCGACAGTATACGATAGGGTATATCTAGGTAACACTGCGCGAGCGAATCTGAGCGAAGAAACAGTGCCCGAATTCGATCGGAGGACGCGCTCCGTGGCTCCACGCGCTCGGCCTCCCGCGCCTCCACTTCACACTTCGCGGGTGTAACTACTTATTAACGATTACCATCTAATTGAACTCAAAATGTACATTTACAAAGAACATTTATCGTGTAGCTTAAATTTAAAAATACTTATCATTTTAATTCATAAATATAGTTATATTACTTACATAAAAGCTAAAATACAACATGACGCTGTATATTACAATTTTATATTAGACGTAAATAGTAGGTTTAGATTTTAACATGAATAGATTTATACATTCAATTAATTTTAACGATTTATAAGAAAATGATTGTTGATTAAAATAAGTGTGAAGTGATGATAATGAAATCAGACCAACAAAAAAAATACTATGGACACTGGCACCTTAATGTCGAACCATAATATTATAATTTTTTAAAAACCAATTATTGTTATAAAAACTGTTCAATTTGGAGCTAAAACTGAAGCGTTGTACTTTAAAGTCGATCTAGCCTTAAGGATAGGTTCGTGGAGTATAAAAGGGCGTCTACTTGCCCGACAACTCTTAATCAACTGAGGACTGTTACGAACCCTGTACGATCACTTAATTAATGGCACACATCTATGTACCTTGCACTGTACCACCACAGACGTGATGGGTGACTACATATCACAATGTTACACACTAGAACACTGACATGATTATATAAATAAATGTGTGATACGCGTGTGTACTGTATCCAAATGTAATTTTATATAAATAAATATATATTCATTTAAGTGTCACTTCAAACAATCGTAACAGGTACCCATTCAACAAATATTAATAACAGGGATATATAATTATGATAAATAAATAAAACAGGTGTATATGCTAGTTTAAGGTGTCGATATTTCACGACGTGAATAAAAAAACTAGTCGATTATCAAGAATACTGTAACATGTTATCACCGCTCGAATAGATCAGATGCTATCAATTTGTTATCGTATCGTACGGTGTTACTATTATTTTATTTACACAAGATGCACATAAATATATAAAAAAGTATTAGAATAAATATATGTATAAAATGTATGTATGTAGTCACTATTTTGAGGCGGTCTAACTTGATTCCTCGTATTAGAAATGTGATACAAAATTGATTTCTATTAGTATAAAAATAATACTGTATATGTTTTAAGCGAAATTTTACTGTAGTGATGTAAAATCTAATTATGAAAAATGGTAACATGTTTGGTAAAATAATATTAGCACAAAACTAATGAAAGGAATCGAAAGTTGAGGTATAAACGGCTTCCGAACTAGCTAGTGGTGCAAATTTTTGTAACCATTATATACTTATTAATTCATCGACTATTTAGGTCTATTTTAAAGCTGTAGTGCTCAAAAGACTATTTTCTTTTTATCGGTCACAAATCTATGGATGCACAAAAATGTACGGACAAAATATCATAATGACCCACCCAGCTTAATGTACCTAACTATGTCATACCATCACAGATCAGCTTTGCCTTCGATAAAAGCGCCTAAAATGTGAAGCTACGAGTGACTTCAATTCCTGTTGAACTTTAAAACTCACGTCTATCTATTCAGCTCAGCACACATAAAATATTAAATTGAAGTTACCGAAGTATAGATTCCTTGGGACTAAGGACGCCATATTTAATAAGATGATTTTATGTTAAAAAATGATATATGTATTTAAAATGTCAGATATAAAAGCAAATGAATACATACTTATTCCGAATGGAATCATACTAAACCGCAGCTTCACAAATAATGAACTACGTATGTTTTATAATATTAAGTATTAAACAATAAGATATACAAGTGGGGTTTCTGGCTGATAAAAAGTTGCCTATTTACAAAGAAATTATGGTCATTTATACAAAACAGTACTTGCCTTACAAGAAAGAAATATTTAATCAAAAGTTTAGTTATATGTACGGCAGAAAATTTTAATATCTCGTAACTATTAGTCACAAGATGTTATAACTTTCCTTTTATTTTTTTTTATGTAAATTTTTATAAAATTACTTATAATGTGATAGAACAAATTCGAGTTATATGTTTCATAGATTATATAAATTGTACCACAACAACATTTTAAGGAACTTTGTTAGGTTGATTTTATTTTATACAAGAATTTTAAACGAAGCAGGTACTGCTCTTTATTCTATTCTAGAAATGATTATACGTAAATTACATTCTTTACGTTCAATTGATAGTCGATAATGTAACATAATTCAATTAAAATTTGAATTAAAACTCAAGAGACTCCTTAGAGAACGTTAATGTCATGCATGATAATAAAATTACTGTGTTCACTGGACGGTATAATAATATATAAAACAGTGGTGCTTAAATTTTTGTACACATACGAGCTTAGAAAAGAGCCACTAAGCCGAAACAAAGGGAGAACACATTTCTCATAACTTTAATATAATATTCTACTTCTCGTTGATGCAGCCTACTCTCTATACATTCGCACTTGGTGCTATGACATAATGATAAAAAATATTTTAAAAAGTATAAACATACATTCACTTTTAAACACAAACCGTCAATCACATTTTCGATTAACTAAAAATAATTTTGTCATACCCTAATGTAACCTCTACGCCCCTAAAATACAATTTTGAAATCATAATTTTGTTGCCCCGGGCTTCAAAAAATATTGTCTGATGTTATCTATTTGCAAATTAGCTGTCTACCACCAAATTGACCTCAACATTACAAAAATAAAACGCTTTCAAATTAAATTTGTAACGTCGTTATGTAAGAATCTACGCACAATGATAACATTAATTTCAATATTATGTATAATCGTTATCCACTTTTAAAGTAGATTATTACACTTGACCACATACGCAACTATATTTAATTGTTAGAAAAATACGAAATAATGTACTTTCAGTTAACATATTATATATGTTAATAAAGAACAATATGTTTTATAAAAATACATCATCTTCCTCGGCCCTCAGCCGGTAGACGCTAGTACCCATATCTTTAAAAATCTATGATTTTTAAGGCTCCTTGCACGTATGTTGAGAAATATTTTACATAATTACATTATAAGTAGGATAAATCACTGTTTTCTACTATGTTATTTACAAGGGTAGATTTTGTACTGGTATGGCCAATAAAAATAAAATTGATTAATTTTATCCAACATTCAGATAAATATATACCTCTAACGAACAACTGTAAACATTAAACATGATTTTAGCTCACCAATCATTCACATTAATTCTTACATATAATATTTATAGATGCTTCGAAAGGTCAAACATCAACTATTAATAAATTTTGGAAACTTCTCAATCAAGCCAATAATCTATTTGATAAACGCGTCCTGTGCAAGTATCATACATGCGTCAGCGGTCGAACAAATCACAAACACTGCAAGAGATAAAAGCTATATAGATATAACACAATTCGTATAATAATATATATCAGTGAAGATATTTAATACATACCAATCATTAAGTGCTTAAAATTCTTAAAATTAAGATAAATCGTAATGTTTAATAAGTAACATCAAAAGGCGGGCATCGCCTGCTGCGTCTCGCGTCTAGTGCCCGACCACAAGATACAAATTACGGTACTGCAATACATCTAACAATAATTATATTATTTTACATAATGATCGATCATCTCAACTAACATTTTAAACGGTTAATTTTTTTTCGTTTATAATCACAGACGCTTTCCTAAAATATGTATTGTAATTAATATTTCCCTTCGCTTACGCACCGGAGTTAAGAGAACCTAGTTTATAAATATTCTTAGTAAATTTTGAAGTAACGTGACATAGACTGCTAAATAAATAAACCGGGTTTGCTAATAAATAAGAGTGGTATAATATTTGTAAATTATGTTATAGATAGACATTAGGTAGATAAATATTTGTTTTATCTGTATTCGGACTAGGCACGCGCGGCTCCGCCGGCCGGCGCTCGGCGCAATAACTTATTAAATTTAATCACACACCAAGTAATAAACTAAACCTAAGTTATATGTAATATTTGTTGTATAATATTCTATCTGATGTTGTGTCTGAAGCGCTTGGCGCATTATGCGGTTTCACTTTACTTCTTCACTGGAACTTCATGACCTGAAAATAAATATTTTCAAGCATTACAAGATAGTTTATTACAAAACACAAACGTCAAACTAAATTTGTGCCAAACTAAACCGAACAGTAGGAGGACCAACATAATCCACTCCAATACACAAAAATAAAACTTAAATAATATTTAGTTACCAAAATATAGACGTTTTTTTAGACATTTGTCATATAATTTTTTCAACATCCACCAATATGATCTTTGTTTTGAGTTAAGTATATTAATGTAATAAAAGCACCGATACATATAAATGTTGTTAATTCATTATATTAAAAGCCCATACAGTCCCACTACTGTTAATAATAAATAAGTAAAAAAGTCATTATAATATTTTCGGTACAACAAATAAGTAAGATTGGTTTAGTAATGTTATGTATGTGAGTGAAGATTTGGGTCATAATATATCGTTTCTAAGGAAGTGAAATGTGCATTCTCTATGCTAAACCATTTGACAGATTTTGAATAAATTTGGCGTACACTATATTTTACGTCATTTCCTCCTAGAAATCTGGAGGTGTACATGAAATAACCGTTATTCCGGATACCTTTGTTTTTTGTTCCCATTTTATAAATATATTTGAAAAAATTTTAAAGTTTAAAAGATGAGATGAATTTGTCACTGCTGAATAACAGGCTACATTCTTTTCACAAAATTCCGTGAGGTGTGCATAGAAATTAGTTCTACCATATTTTAATTTTGTTTTATAACAATCAACAAGCAATATATCCCTTGTATGAAATGTCATATATTTAACTTGATAAATAATAGAAAGAAAAATAACATATCGGATGTTTTTTTTTTGTATAATTTTGACTGATTAGGAAACATTCTCAAATCCAATTATGAAGTCATATTTTATAATAAGGTTTAAAATGTGTTGTTCTTGTTAAACACAAGGAAAAAATTTATCAGTTTTAGGTAAAAAAATAAGTCATACGTAAGTGCCGGTGCAAAACAATGTGTGTAAAGGTTTGAGCTAAAAAAGTGCAAGTAGTCCGTGCTTTTGTTTCTCAAAGTACATATTATTTCAATGCTTACTCTATATGGGCGAATGCGGCTCAATCGTGTCGCTTGGCAGGAAACCGCACCTGACACACAAAGAGCAACTTCTTATAATAAATGTCATTCATCACTCCATTCTTGACGAACGTTCACTATTTCACTCCCTACACTTTGTGTCGCCAATCCATACAACGTGTTACAAAATACCCCGTAAAAATATTATTGATTATCAAAGCCAACAACCCTAGTAAGCTGTCATGTCAGGGAACCAGATTATTTAACAGAAAGGCCTACGTACGTATTTTACATAATATTTGTCTACTTTAATAGTTTTTCTATTTTTCATTCATAAAAATGAGTTCTTTAATTTCTTTTTTGAGGTATGTTATACAGCGTTACTACGGTTCTTAAATATTGTGAATAGACTCGTTATAAGAGCCCATTTAACCTCCTTTCGGCTTTACGGGTAGTTTTGTAACACCGTGTATAATGTAATTACTAAGTTAACAGTGGAAACAACTAAAACCGTTTATTATTTACATTATAATAGTATATTTCCAATAAGTTTGTACTATGCTCATAACATATCCGGTCTCAATCTAAGTCTTGATATGGTCATTACAAATGGTATTTTTGTAAACTAGAATTACATCGTCAAACGATAACAAAATAACTTGTAGCTTCAGTAACTTTAAATTTGACCTTCATAAGTGCCCTCTGAGGGCCTAAACTGAATAAATGGTTTTGAATTTTATTTGAATACGAATATATCTTAATGTGACAGTTTAACTAAGTTTAAACTGTAATTGTCTATGCACAAACCTTAGTTAAGCAAGTTATTCGCGCCCTTTCAAAACCGTTACAATTTATTTGGGATGGAAGCAAAAATTAGACTGAAATATGATATGACACTGAAAATACTAAAATCGTAACGAATAAAAATATATCTTATTGAGAGCAGAATACTACTGTTTTTGACAAAACGTAACTTAGTAATTTCATAATCCAACAAGAATATTGACGGTAAATCAAAGAAAATACAGTAAAATCATTAACTTAAAGTGCTCAAGTCCAATACATAACATGCGAAAATAAATGTGCATAAGAACAAAATGTTGATGATGTATATAAGACGCCAATTTACAACATCAAAATCCACTAACACTGAAACTACTATAATTAAAAATGAAATCTAAATACCGTAAATTAATGGAATTAATAGTAAAAATTGCTTAAAATCAGCTCACTGAAAAGCAAAACGATATTGTCGACTTGCTCGTACGAATTGTTTGATTGATTCCTCCATATTGTTTATACATTTATTATTGAAAGGTTATAAAAATATAATTTATTTTGGTTAAAATTAGTACCTTCGATACCTTATTATTCCGTTAAACAAGTCTTACTTAACAAGGGAGCAAAAATATGTTTTATTTACCAATACCAATAATAAATCTATGTGAAATACGATGATTATTTTGTGTGAAAATTAATTTTCTATATGTTAGTCCTCATTTCCAATAAAATGTAGGGTTAAGTGAAATAAAGTTAGTAAATTACATTACTATGTTATGAAGGATATATATTAATACTAGCTTTCCGCTCCGCGGTTTTACCCGCGTTGCCAGAATAAACGTCGCCAATAAATGACCTTTACTGCCCTGTGAGGTATCTCCGTGCAAAGACAGCAAGTAAAACAAAATAATTAGGAATTATGTAAGACAGGTATCTGTATTTGTTTGATATAATATTTATACCGATTTAGAGGTTAATCCGCCAAAGTAATATGTTTTCTCGCCATCCTAACATGATTTGCATGAAAAATAAGAGCTTATGGCCATGAAATAAGATCAATATAAACATTTTGACCCCTTATGTTATGATGTTTTGTTTTGTTTATTTGTAACAAACTGTGCCTGCAAAACGCCAAATATTTTCAACATTTTCAACATTTTTTGTGTTCAACAAAATGACATACATAGATATGTCAGATTTTCTAACCAACTTTATCACCTCTTTATTCCAGTTTTTTTAAAGCCATATCGACTTTCCGAGCAGTTGACATCAATAATTACCAAGTTTCATCTACTATCATACTTACTTACCCCATTTTACAAAAATAAAAAATGTGAAATAATTTTGTTCATAAAAATAGTTTCAAATGAATACCTAAAATGTACTAAAATTACCATACCTCGACATCTCCGAAGATTCGCCTTCGGAGAAATTAAATTAGCAAATCTTTGGAAAATCCCTGTTAAATACAATGAGCACAACATTGAATTGAATTCATCTGAATAAAGATCTCCAATATAGATCCTCTTTGCATTAGGTCGGCGGTCCATGAAACACGTTTCGTAAACAGTGCTCGTGCAGCGGATTATCTTTTAATTTATTCTACTTCAACAAATAGCTGCGTTACTTGAACCCTTACGTCAGGTTATCACTGTCGTTTAGGTGATCTCTTCATCATTGTACAGTCTCAGACTTAAATTTTCCTTAACTTCCACTCAACAAATAGCATATGTTACTTTAAAGTTCGTTTTTAAGCTTTAAAGTGTTTTATATCTGTTTATCTACAATGATGGCTTGTTTTCTAGGATACGATGCCAAGCAATGAAAAAACGGCCTCAAAAGTAGGTCAGTAAAGATTAATTACATTTATCTGTTACAATCATATCTGTTGTTAATGATAAGATATTGTGGAATCAAATTCGATGCGTAGAATATTTGTGCCATGACAATAACGTTTTAAACGCGGCGGTTTATTTTGTACCATTTACCCTTGCTCTCTCTATTGTAGTCTTTTGAACTTTGCAAGTCTTGTATTGTAAGCAGTTCGCTACATAATGCATAAGTTAGTTTTAAAATGCACTGCTGTGAATTCGCTTATAATATTTTTAAATTTCAAAGACCATGGTTGTAACTCCTGTCGTATTGTGTTACGAAGCAATGTTTACAAATCAAGGATTTTTACAAAATTACGTCATAATATGCAGAGAGGTTTATGTCATCTTACGAAGATAATTTTAAATATGTACCTAACAATGAAACTTGGCAATAACTGAACGAAGAGAACTTGCCTCCCTGCTTAGTTAAATTAAGGAAGTTGATGATATTCTAAGTTGGCATCTCAACTGTTCTAGATAAACTTTATTAGTAAGGATGTCACGCCAGCATATTTCAATCCTAAACAATTTTGCAGGTAACATAGTAGATGATATGTGACCTAATTTCACGCTTACTTGAAGATATGATATTTTTTTTAGTACAGATTAATTTATTTTACTTTTGATGAGTCTTCGAGAGTATTTACCTCTGAAAAAGCTATACCATTATCAGGGTTTTGGTTGACTTTTGGTAACTCGACAGAAAATGAAAATTCTTTAAAAATATGCAGACAAAACAATGGAGTTCCTCGTTTATGGATTGACCAAACGGAAACGCGTTTTCCAATTTATGGGATTGTCGAATTCGTTCAATTTCATGCAAACTGCGATGCGGCGTTTGGTGATCAGCTAATATGTTGTCCAAAATATTGTTTTTGCACAATAAATATACAAAAGATTATTTAAAGAAGCAATGTGCTTTTGCATACCATTCATAAAAGCTTGAGTTGCCAGATATAGTATCAGAACATAAACATTTAATTAAAAACATTTCTTAATATTCTGCAAATTGTAAACTAAATTCCATTTTAACACTGCTACTAAAACTGACAACTCTTGATATTGGTGTTATGAAATGATGATGGTAAATATGTGAATGATAGCATTAATAATTAAATAAATTCATATTATATAGAATAACATACAATCTGTCTAGAGTCGATGTGTTCTCGGCACTCCGGTTTACCATTTCGCCTCCGTTCGGCCTAGAACGAGACATTTTGATGCATTTCTCAAGATTTTGTTATTTCACTATCAATATATATTATCTACTGACTCATTAAGTCATTTTGTTATCGACAATATATTTTATGACTCCGATGATTGAGTATTGCAGGCGTATGCAAAAGGTACTTACTTGCGCTTAGCGTGCAGCATTTCCATGAGAAGGGTCTGCGTAGGCGCCTGTCCGGCGCAATGCCGTTGGTATAAGTGTTCTTCTCCTCGCGCAGCTAGCGCGTGGATTTCTGGTACCACCATCACTAATTTTCCGAATTTATCCTGAAAAAAGATCAAGGAGTCTTTAAGCATAAGATTTGAATTAAACGAAGACTTTCGGGACGGGTATTCAACTTTTAAAAACCATGCAGAATGTACTTTAACATATTACATGTACTTGTGAACTCGAATGTATATTAGGGGATTAATAAATATAAAACGATGTCGTAGGTTTCGCCTATACTTACTTGTATCGTAGGATAACATGTGAGAGTGTAGTCAAGAAGCGCAGCTTGCACCGTCTGGTAGCCGTCTCGAACGCACTTCACATTTACTATTCCCCTCACCTCTGAAACCCCAAGATAAATCTTCAAAACAAAAACAAATGCATTTTAAAATGCTGTTAAAAAATTGTGGTTCACATTTATCTTTATCAAGATTAAATCATAAGTAAACAATAACGAAAATAAATTATAACCAAGACATTCGCAGGTGGCAACAAAGTAAACATGATAATAATGGACATTAACGAAATGCAGAATGTAAATCATGACAATTTGAAATGTATACTAACCGGGATTAAGAAGAAGTAAAAATTTGACGCATATGTAGTCTGGGACGTCAAATTTGAGCTCTGCTAGTTTGTTCTGCAGATCGTTGAAATGATCAGCGAGGGATGGAACGCCCAGCAGACCCAAGCATAGCAGGTCAAACTTCTGTCCATTATGGAGAGTAGTTTCGTCAGGTAGGCCATTGTGCATTCGCTGGTGCAGGTGATCTAACACCAACATGTCTGACCACGAATGCTGGAGAAGCTTCATCTGATCGTCAACCTGCAATAAATAATATCGGCATTGCTATACGTGCCAAAAGTAGCACAAAGTTTGGAGTACCTTCCCAATATTTTGTAACGATCCGTGTTTGCAGTCATTGATTAGAAAAGACGCAGCCGTTTTTAAAGTATTCCAATAAATTTTGCTATGGCATAAATACATCCTTTTACTGAAAAATTTAGCATTCGCTTACTGCATTGAAGTCGAAAACAGTCCTTTAACTTATAGGAATAACTTCAAATAACTTTATCGTCAGTAGGTGAATAGTTTTTTTGAATAATTCAAAAGATATCCTCATAACTCAATGACTGCAAGAAATTGGGACAACAAAAAAATAAATGACAAATGTATTGTGATAAATAACAGAGCAACGTGTGACGCAACCACTGTATTCTACTGCTCACCAAATGGGTTAGACTCTTTCATGTACCAATGCATGAATATTAATAGTATATTGTTTCTCCACATACCGAATTCTACTTACGTTGTTTTGCTAGTAAAATTACATGAAACTTTAGGTGTATAACCAAACCGCTATCTGACATGTCGCGAACGACGTAGTTCTGTGACCCACATTTTATTCAGTTGCATTAGAAAACATGCGGCGGTGTGCGAGCGCGCTAAATTTGCCGTTTACAAAATGTTACAACTGAATTTTAGAGCTCGAAGATATTGCTTCACCGCGCGCCGTTGCTCAACACGAATCGAGATTGGTCCGAAGAAATCTAACGATATCCATACAATTGATCTTTCAGTAGAAACTCAATGCAATGAATATCGACGTGACTCCATAATCACTTTTAGATACATTCGACGCGAATAACTTAACTACATAAATCCGTTGAAATGTGTAGCTAAGTATGTATACCAAAAAAACGTGTTAATAGTAACCTAATTATACTACATTCGATAAGTTCTAACCTAATTTAATTACGTATCAACGTCGACATTAATGGATTTGAAGACTTTGCTAGCATACATTTTTCTGTTGAACAAAAGGTGTAGATTAAATAAGTTAGGGCGGGGAGTATAGGTCTTTTCGTATTTAGAGTAGTAAGCATTCCCTGCGGCGGCCATCTTGGACTGAGTTACTGGGCACACAAAGTAGGTCAAAGTCGCGTCGATTTGCCTTGTGCTCGAAACTTTGGGTTTAGACAAACCCGGTGTTTGATATTACGAGGAATATTTCAAATATTCATTCAATAAACGCCACAAGCGACTATCCAATATTGTTTTTTTTTTAACTTAAGTTAACTTAATGGGAGATGAAGCTACTATTATCGAAATGAGGGTCTTATTTATAGTAAAACTAGAAAAACTGCAATTTTTCCTTAAATATAGTCTGCCGAAGTATACCATTAATTAGATAATGATATGAGATGTCATTTCCTGAGTCCTGACAACTCAATCATGTATGGATGTATGACTCGAGGCGAAACCGTAGAAGTCAATAACATGAAAGCATATTATCAGGAATGAGTACATGCTGTCCTAATATGAAAGAGCCTCGCACTCGGTACCGTTCGATGCACTTATCGAATCAAGGCCCCTTGACACTGCTCCATTATTACGAATTGATCTTCATTCATGCGATTCATTTAAAATTTATTCTCATGTATGTACATTGACATTGCCATTTTCAAACTGTACACTTTATTTTTGTAACGTTATAGAATTAAAGTAATTACTTCCATATTTTGTTTATTACAATGTATTGATAGTTTTAAACCAATATTTGGTACTAACTGTGCCTACTTCCATCAGAGGATGAAACATGGCACAAACTTTAATCGTACCCTGGATGATCTTAATTTTTTTGTTATCCCTAGAAAAAGATAAGACCGCGTGTAAATCTGCGGAGCGGAAAGCTAGTCAGTTATATAGAGCGTAAATTTAAGAGTTGTTGTTATTGTTAGTGTTGAAACTTAAGCTTGGCTAATGTAATGTCTAGCTAGCTAGGCCACAGGCATTATGACGAAAGTGAAAGGCGAAATGCCAAATTGGTATTTTATATCGATTGATCCCTTCATTCAAAACTGATAATATGCTTAATGTCTTTTGAAAAGTACATAAAATAGGTATTAAGAACGTTTCTCAATGAAATTTGACGTTATAAAGAAGCATTATCGTCTTAAAGCCTACCTAATTGTAATAAAATTGAAACTATTAAAAATGTATTTTTCAAATGCTCAAAGAAACAGTCAAAATAATTATCGACGTCTAGTATTTGTGCACAATATATACTCAACCGGTATCTAACCGTCATAAAATAAGAATAATTTAAAATTACTCTGCGAACATATACATGTGCATGATCAAAACACAACGTCATCGACCGCTCAAGTTCATCGCGCTGTTATATGACTAATCGTAATTGGTAATATATTATGCAAGAGAAAGCAAAGAAAGGCCGCACAACTGGTTACGTCTCGGTTACCGGCGCGGCGGTTACGCGTCGGTCGCGGTAAAAAGTACTTTCTCGCGGCAACTCGGCCACGGGCAGTGTGTCAAGTGCAGCGTTGAAGGCGATGCCGCCCCGCGTACCCATCCCATACACACCGCATCGTTACATAATCCGTCTGGAGAAAGCTCAGGTCATCAACATCGTTCTATTACCCACAGAGGTTACCACTGTAACGTTTTTCGATTTGTTTGCTCTTGAAATACCATTAGTGGATTTAAGACAAATCTTCAGATTTCGGTGTGTTATTGTAGACATTTTGACTATCTTTTTAATGGATTTCTTGGACACGATTTGCTTAAGCATACGATGACATTTTCTCTTATTTTGTTTGACTTATTTATTGAATCTTAGATCTGAGTAATGGATCGTAAATAAATTGCCCCATTTGAGAACCGATGTTATGTTATTTATATACTCATGAAGTAGTGTACCCGACAGAGTGAGATGTAACGATAAGTGCGAAGCGGCAACGTCGCGCGCCCACGTGACCGGTTGTGGCACTTGCGTAAGCGTACGACGACCACGGTGCGGCCACCACTGCCATCGCTCCCGCTCCTGATTTAACTGATTGATTCAACTAAAGCGCGACACGCACAATTGACCACCGAGCACTGCTCTTATGTACAGTCGTTATCTTTGAATTTGCTCATCGCAAATTACCAGCCTCATTGAAGGAACTCCGGACTCCCGTAATTGTGCCTAATTGTTGATTATCAGATCTATACATATTTCTGCGAGTTTAGTTGTCTAGCAATTCAATTATTCTGATTTTGAACTAGGTACCTATGTTTATTTTATAATAAATGTTGAATAGAAACGCGACAGTGGTAGTGGCTGCCGGCATCGCGGCATCGGCATGCTTGTCGTGGGAACTTGACCTAGTTGGTGCTACGCGGCGCGGGCGGCGGCGGCGCGGGTATCGATTGCGAGAGGCACCGCATCGCCCGCTGCGTCACACGCGCCCTTTACTTACACAAACACGTCATTATGAGGTACTCCACCTTTTATTGAATAAGAATTATTCGCAATGCTTCGTTTTTATCATTACTATACATGAAAACAGAAATTGCACAGCGTGGCAATGCGTCAAATTCGCAAGCAAATTTGGTGTACACCAGGATAGGTTTAAGGGATGCGGGAAAGGATTTAATACTTATCTGGAAATTCACCTTTAAATACTTAAAGAACACGGTGTTTCTCGCCCAGTCGACTTGAGAGAATAAATTTTGGTCCAGCACTTTACACATTAACTCGAAGAGATCGACCTCGCACTGATTGTACGTTTGGCTCTGCAAGAGTCCGAATAGCGAGTTCTGCCACTCGCGGTCGTCTATGGTTTGAACGAATTCTCGGATCATGGGCGAGACTCGGAGGGTTTCTGTGCTCGAAGGTTCGCCGGTGCTGGAGGGTGTGGCGGCAGTGTTGGTCGGGGCATCGAACGCAAACGCATCCGGGGACGCAGAGTGCGGCGAGTGCGCCTCCCATTTGTCGTGGGCCGGTGGTGGAGGAGGCTGCGGGGGCTGTGGTTGCGCCGCCAGCAGAGCTGGCCCCGGTGACGACTCTGGGGACGACGTCAAAGACGACACTTGTGGAATCTGGATCTCCTGCTTGACAGGCACGGCAGCATACGGTGAACCGAAGCCGAGAACGAGCCCACCATCGCCGAGTGAGCCGCGCAACGTCTGGACGGCGATCTGCCTTTGCCGCATCATTTGAAGCTTACGGGCGCGGTCACGTTTGTACATGGGCCCGAATTTGTTACGTCCTCCACGCATACGGTCCGCTCGCACGGCTGAAACAAAATTTTTAAATATATCATATGCATATACGAGTATAATCCATTTATTAAATTTAAACAGTATGGATTCCTGCACCGCTTGTATACGCTGCTGGTTTGCAGCTCGAAAATATCAAAACATAAACAAAATTAATGCAGCGAATGTCGCTGACCCATATCTACATAGTTCAAAGTTCTAGATATTACTCAAACATCAAGAATGAAATGAAAAAGATTTTTTATTTATTGACCGGCGGAAAGAGTACTGGTACGCACTTTCAATAACTAAATAAAACATTGTATAGAAATGAGTGAGAATACTCTACCACGATAAGATATCTACTAAGATCATTCATGAAAAAAGGAATACATAAATCATCATATAGAGAGGGACTCAGATATCACACTGAGTTGTAAACACGATTTTTTTATTATTTGGGTTTTGCACGTAATATGAGCATTATTTGTTAAGAATAGAGCCACCATATCGGAAACTGGCGTATCTCAAAAAGCCGTACGTATCTGTTGATGTGTTTGCATTTTTTATTAGGTCATGTGGGCCGACACACAGCCAAGCGATCCAACTGACGGTTAGCGGTTACTGCCGCCGCCTACGGACATATTTTGCAATACCAGAGGCGTCACCAGAGTACCACATGTGCCTGTTATTATAGCCCTCTTTCTAGCCGAAATAAAGTAATACAACAGCTACTAATGCTTCTCGGTGGAAATACTGGTGAAAAGTTCTGCACTAAGAGCATTTCTACAACCGAAATATTTGACGTAGATTACTACATAGCTTTACTAAAAGAGCGGGATCGTAAGGTTATTATTTTACTTCGAGATAGATACAATTTAAGAGATTACATAAGACTGTATGAGTAGGTTAATTGTTGCTCGTCGTCGAGTACTGTATCAATCAATAAATATTTAATAATTTAGACTCGAATTCAGGACGACGGCCTCATAAAGAATCGCGTACTCGACTACTCTTTATGCTTCTGGCTGTATTCCAAAATGCGAGCTACGTTCCTCACGAATGGCAGCAATTATGTGTGTTCCGATTCTTAAGGGTACGAAATTTACTGACAGGTTTATAAATAATGAACGAATGCATGCGAATGCAATCGTGTAGTTTAGCATGCGAATGTGAGCACATCACAATAAGTATCGATGAAGTGGGCTTAAAGCGGTATGCGAAGTTCATGTTTTCTTAATGGTAATGACAGTGTTTACTGCAGATGGTTAACGCGAACAAGGACTTAAATCAGGAACCCATAATCATCGTCATCGTCATTTATTCTTTAAATTCTTTACAATATTATGCTAGCTATGTTAAAATTTTAAAGTAAGAAACCACGCGGATGTTTGCAATACCATAATTAATTGAGACTTGTTCCGTTAGGGTGCAAAAGCCATATGCGGTTAACTCAACCTTGTCCTTTAGAAATAACATATCTTATTAGCAATTTTCGTATAAATGCGGGTAACGCATAAAATATTTGTCATACGAGTGTAATTTCGCAACACTTTTTGTGAAAATTCTTAACTGTATAACTGTTTAGGTATCAAAACAAGCAATAATGATGGCGTAGCAACATTTTATGCATTTTAACATATCCCTCACTTACTTATCATAATATTTGATAGCTATTCTACTGCGAAATATGATCAACGCAACGAATTTTTCTACATAATTATTCACTTAAATTCTGTGGTATACACCCAATGAGCTAGTCGGTGCGGTTTCGATTCGATCGGTCGGTTTTTAAACTATTTGCACATTTAAATCGAGACATTTTCAAAACTAGCGTAAGTAGAGTATAGAAACTGAAGTTGTTGATTACTACAAAAATTGTTCCCAAGTAACGAAGTGACAATTTCAATTTCCTTTATTTTTCATTGCAAGATGCAGCTTTAAAAACACTTGTAAGTTAAAAATGTAGTTGATTTTATCGAACGTTATTTAAGTACTCTTAAGTACTACATAATGAAATGAAGTAAGCCTACATTTGACATATAACTAAAATTACAATGGTAGTATTGGTTGGAAAATAAATAGCACTGAACCTGGAACGGAAGAGGGCTTTCAGTGAGTTGCCGGCTCGCCCAACCCACGAGATAAAAATAACAACCAGTTTTTATTGTAGCCAACGCGCCTCTGTGCGATAAGGACAGAAGTACAGGGCCCAGTAAAGGGTTCAAGAGAGATAGCGAGCGTAACGGATTTAAGCATTGCTGTGTGCAATTCCATGAGTTTCAAATTGCAGAACCAGACTATTTTGCGAAAGGATTGTAAGTTTGTGTTGATAAAGTAATAGTAGAAAGCAAGCATAGTTTCAAAATAGATTTATAGCATTGTATTTATTCAATTTCGGCTACAAAAGCCACAGACATTTGGAGGGATATTATATAATTTGGTTATGATTGTTGGAAGTTGGTTAGAATTATAGAAACTCACCCAGAGTTGTGGAAATTTATTTTACGAGTAAATAAAGAGGAAGCGAATAATATCGAACCAACGGAACAAGCATAAAACCGTGCGTGCCACAAAAATGCAAAATAAGAGGAAATATAGTGGGCTGTTTTAACAACACATAAAACAAAGGAAACTCGTGGTGTATCAGAATAAGTGCTTAATAGTTAGCTAAAAATAGATGGAAGCCATGTATGTGCACAGAACTTCCCTGCGTCTCTCATTTCTCTGTACATACTCGTGCGTACGTACTCTTTAGCATTTACCGTATTGCTGGCATTTTTTAAACATGAGGAAGCTTCAATAAATTTAAAACAGAGAGTTTACCTAAAAATTACTTATTGGCTTATTATTTTTCAGTGATCAGTATAAAATTATTTTACATCTTATTTAATTAGAATTTATTCTATAGAATTCAATATTGTAAAATTTAATTGGATGTACATTGTCTATCATCCCAGCTCAAGCTGATTTCTCTTTAACAACGATCTTCATACAATGTCGACAGGTACAACAAACTTACGTTGACTACCTACTTTGTTTTGTGACAATCTTGAATGCTTCGTTAGTTTATAAAGCGTGAAAAGGTGATCTCTATTTTAGAGTTTTACGAACTTGAGCCGACGATCTCCAAAACAACAATCTGTAATCCTAATTAATAATAGATCTGTAAAAAGTATGTAAATCAAAAGTATTTTCTTTTCTTAAAACTAAGTTTTTCTCATTATTTTTGTAGGAGACCAATTATATATATATATATAATTATATATTTATTTATATAACTACAATACAAGGCACATTATGTGAAATAATGTGCCTAAAATGTGTAACTAAAACATTGTAAGTTATAATAAGATAAAATTAGTTTATGAAGGACATGTAATATTTATAGAAAATGCCTCACGAACATGAAACGAAATTAAATTACATATCTAAAAACAATGAAATAAATTATTAATGGTCAAACCTTAAAAATGTCATTATTTAGAAATATTCCCCAGGTAATTTAATAGTTTGAAATAGTAACTTGAAATTTTGATGCTGATAATATCTGGCATAGGTATAATTTTCATGTGTTTTTTAAATTAACAATCATATAAAGTACCTGGGCAATTAATGTCATGTTAAAGTAAACGATTTAGAAAAATTCTCGGCCAATCAAATTTATAAACGCACTTCCTTGTAACTACGACATGATCCTTTTTGGTGGGGTATTTCCATTTATGGAAACATAATATTGTGAATGTGATGCTGTTGCTAGCTAGCATTCGCGAGTTCTTTAAACGAATCTATGAGTATGCGCAGCTGAATTCTAATAATAAGTTATTACCTTAGCTCTCTTTGCCGCTATAGTTAAAATAATATTTTCGTCTGTGTTATATTAAGACTCTTCATAGGAGCTATAATTTTCTTTGTTTATCTTCCGTTTGCGGTCCGGTAACACGTAAAAAGCTTTATTACTATTTACTTACACATTCGTGAAATATGATTCAGTGATCAGAGATCGGAGACCGAGGGGAGCACGCATCGGTTTCTAGATACGATTTTGGTTATCATAAATATTTATGGAAAATAATGTAAGAGTATTTATCAATTAACTGCCTACGACTGAGAAAAAGTGATAAATAGGAATCGATTTACAGTTCCATCAAGCCATCTAATGTCTAATAATGAGCACGGTATATTAGTGTCGATAATGCGGTAAACGAGGTCAGTCGTTTATTACACGACTAAAGTAGATCAAGGTCAAGGTCATTTTTACAAATCAAAAACATATATCTCTGTGACAAACAGCCGGTGTGCAGAAATAGACACATACGTCCGAGTTCACCTCGCATTCTGACGCTATTTGTGGCTGTGGCCCAGTTGTAAGCGATGGGTCAAGGTCGCCCTTGACAAAGAGGTCAGGGAATCGCAACGATATTCCGCTATTGTCGCCCGTAGTTTACTGCATTTAGTCAAAATTTTGATAAACTGTTTGATATAAACTTTAAAACAAAAAAAAGCTTCATATTCGACCTTGGCATATTCATCACGACCGTCAAATAAAATAATCATGTCAACGAGATAAAAAAATGTGTGTACCGAAAGGACGGGAAGAGGTGGGGATCGCTCCTTGTACCGACGAGTCGGTGAAACTTGGTCAAGGCTGACAGCGCTCCCGCCACCTCCCCCCCCACTCCGGTCCGAGAGCTACCGAAGCCGGCCGACTGCGACCGAACGCTCGCACGCACTCGATCGCGCGTCCAGATAGCGGCAGCGGCGATCGTTACACAACCCAGATAAATCATCATCACCCACAATGATCCGCTGAATAGTGTCAAGATCTCGAGTACACTTTGTTTTTATATTTTTTTATTTGTTAAATAATATGTTCTTATTGCTCTACTTTAATGGTTAAACGTGGTGAACTACACCAAAACATAGTTTCATCAAGCTTCTTCCCTTTCGAGGCCGAATCACAGTGCGTTTATCTGAGCGTAACGTGGCTTTTACCATTAAACATGATGGATATAATTATGAGCTCGCTTTTATGAGCGCTAGCGACCCCGGCTCGGTATAATAGATTTTACGCACTGAAACCGGTTTTTGCGCCACGGAGGCGGGCCTGAAGCGCTTGCGCACCAAAATCCTTCCAAGATGGCGGCTCTCGTAGAACTGTCGTAATAATACGACAGGTAATGCCTAAAAAATAGAAAGGCCCGGTGTGCGAGGCCGTTCTGTCGAAACACTCGATTCGGGTCAAGGCAGCGCACCGAAATAGTCGGCTGGCGCGCGCGTTTTTATTGTGATCTAACATCTGTCGCGGCCCGCGGCGCCTGACCTCCACGCCTGCGCCTGCGCCTGTGCGTTCCGAAACTTCTGCATGCCTATGCACCTATGTATCTATGCAAGACATAATATAAGAAACTATTATCAACGCATCGTCTATTTCGAGGCTATACCCGAATACCAGTATTCCCTCATTTTATTAGTTAATCATACGCATGCGCTGCGGTGAAATGCCTAGTAACATATATTAACGATAATATGGAAAAATCATGAAATTCCGATTTTACGACATTCTCAGCTGATTCTTGTCAGAATAACGGAAGATTGTTTTAATGTTTGGCTATTTGTACTCTCATTGATCTTTTTTGCTTCCATCAGTAGATAAGATTTTATTTGGCTATAGTATTGATAGTATTTCATAAGCGCATTGCTGTACCGTTTCATGCTTCGTGTCTGTTCTTCGAGTAGTTGAAAATCTTTAGGTCGTTTCGTTCTTATCTATAACAACTAAGGATGTATGATTGTTGACAAATGAAAATAGTGTTATATGTATGTTCAATTCTAATAAGATGTTTTTTAATCGTATTCAAATTTGTATTTACTATATTGACCAGACCGCGACCGGGCGACCGCAGGCAGGCGTGAATATCGCGATGGTGTTAGATTACGTAAAGTAGTGTGCACATTGCAAGCAGCGGTCCGTGTAACAACTATCATTACTTGTCGAACGCGGTCCTTCGCACCACACCGCGCCCGCGCCGCTACTGCTCTGTGTCTATATGAAAAAAAACTACTAATTTAGGACAAATAACTTTTACATACGTGAATTAAGTTATGGCAAAATATTTGTTTTATTGTCACGAACACTTACTAGGTAACTAAAATTATTTAATCTCACTACGATATGCATCCTTAAAAGTAATGTGCATTAAGATGGTATTGTAAAAATTTAATGCAACAGAATAAAACATGACTACACAATCATTGTTCTCCTATACATAAAGTGTGGGAGAAAATGTCGCAAGTTTTGCTCCTTTGTTATTGTACTTCCCTCTATCTATACGCTGTAGGTAAGTACTAAATGCTTTGCCGTAACCTAGTAAGGTTATTGGCAATCGTAACCTACCATAGTTTGGTTTCAAATTAGCAAAAAAATATACAATAAAGCCCGAAATCGTTCACGTGTGAGTGTATGTGTGAGTGCTAAAACCCAACACAATGTCTTTGAAATCTTCCGGTTCAGTGAAACATAAATTAACGCAATATTCTTGTCATCTTTGAAAATATCATAACATAAACGTGTTCCGATTATGAGGGATTACCTCACACAAAGAACTTTCCAAACGGGTTTTGCCAAATTCCGTTTGCCAGGACATACATTATGACCATTTTGAAATATACAAGTACTTATGTATATGCATCAGCGAAGACGTACTGACAGAGCCGTTCCGATATCCTTTTTTTTATTTTAAGACACCGGTAAAAAAGACTCTATCCTAGTCGTTACATAAACTGGAGACCGTCATCAGCAACTTGAGTATGTTCATACATATATTTACGGGCCAGTAATGCGATACGTGTTCAGGTCACATTTGGGTAGTCCATTGCGACAGGTCGACCGAGCGTCTTGTGAAACGGCGCTTGCGCAGCACACCCCACCGACGAGACGCTCGATTGTGTCGAAACGCACGCTACAGTCGCCGGCGCCGGGCGCACGCCCGATTCGCAACCCCCACTCACGGCGACACGTAGTCCTTACGAATATCTATTTTATCAAAACTTAAAGCCAATCCTGCACACATCACAAATAAGTAGACAATACCCAGGTTTAAGCACCATTGCGATTCTGGGGCTGTGGGGGGGGGGGGGGGATAATTGACTAGGTTTTTGTGTACCGAACCGCTTTCGTCATACATGTGCAATTTTGCGTATACCTATAGCTATTAGTAGTAAACCATTATGAGATTGGTTGTGTTAACGGGTTGACTCGTTCGTTCGACAAGTTTGTCTATGTAGTCGTAACCAATAGTTATATTGTATGTTTACGTGGGATAAATCTGCTTCTATTTGGCTTGTAAATTTATCGTCCTTTCCTGCAGTAACTTCAGTTTAGTTTTTAGGGTTTTTACGTCCTACACTTGGAATAGGTAAATACCATTTTCTTTTTTGTTCTTCTTAAATTCTGTCTTCTTGTCTACAAATACACTAATAAGCATGAAATGAGCTCTTAGTTATTGGAATAAACTAAATTGGAATGGTTAAACAACAACCACGATTAATAGGGTCAGCAATCGCTCGAGGTAGAGGTGGGCCAGCAGTTTGGCGGTGCCGGTGGCATTGCACAAGGCTTGCAGGTCGAGCAAGCGCTAGGCGGCGGTGGCGGCGGCGGCGCGCGAGGCTCTCGCAACCGTCGCTATTCGGGTCAGGCAACGATTTGTGTGAATTGTGTCATCTGACAATTCTGACATATGCTGGCGATAAATAAAAGTCGGATATGTTTTGTTATTTGAGATATTGGTCCAGTCTGTGTAAATAGGTTTATAACTGATTTGAAAACAAGCAGGCTGAATTTTATGCTTTATTTTGTTTATTATGTCGAGTCCATATTTCCGTCTACTCTAACCCGATTTGGATAATTATTTCTTGGTATATTATCAGGTTGACAATCTCATTATTTAGTTCTTGGGTGGTAGAAAATATAAGAGATACTAATTACGCTCAAAATAATGTTTGTTGGGTTCTTATTTAATCTGTGGCTAGATATAAAACTCCCGCCTAAACTTCCGGAACCTGCAACGAACGTTGTTTACGCGCGCCGCCACATCAACCCATGGCGCTGCTGTAGTCAAAACTCAAGAAGCCGCGCGTACGCGTCTCCACTGTAATATTCAATAAAAATATAAACCATCCAAATAAACACTATCAACTGTGCTGTTCCGTATGGTCTAAGTGACAGTGAACGTTTGTGATAAGAATTCCGTCCCGGGACACGTTCGGTTCCTGGATAACATTGGTGAGTTGTATTTCATTAAGTATCTAGCCACACTGTTTTCAAATAACGAAATTTTAAAGCTATCGAAGCGCACATTTTGGTCTATCGTGCCGGGATTAACCAGTTACGAAATCTATGCAACTAAATATCTATTTATTTACATAATTATTGGTATAATTCACACTTAATAAAGTACTATTCAGTGTCGGGAGTAGGTTAGGTACACTCATAACTTTGTGTACTAATTTGCTTATATCTCTAAAAGTATACTACTTAGAATTCTGAATCACATTCAGATCTTATTCTTTTGTGTCCATTCTCCTAATCCAATGTGTATTTCATTTCCGAAACCATTAATTTAAATAGTTGTTTTCGAAAATTTATTACGTAAAATTTACCGACGCTAGCCGGCCGCCATTATTAATTCTTGTTGTTTGATAAATAATTTGTTGCAAAATGCCGCCCAAGCATGATGTCAAATTCGAAGAAGAATACGAAAAATTAGTACAACCACATATTACGACAAAAGAAATGTGTTTTATGAGATTGCAGGCCTTATATGAAGTTTCCAAAAAAGTTTCTGATAAACCGGAATTAATTAGTGAATTTAATGCCCGTTTTCATGATTTGCCCGAATGGCGGGAAAAGTACGATAAAAGTATTTGTGCCATCACACTCTTAAAAAAGAAATTAAATTCCGACTATGTGCCATCATATACAGAACTCGAAAGTTTTGATGTTATGTTCTATTTCATACGCGGTGTTTCAAGTAGGTTGAATGTGGATATGGATAACCAACATAATGCAACATTGAAGGCGGGTGGCAGCTGCGTAAAGCCTAGGTTACCTAAGTTGGAACTATATCCTTTTGACAGTAAACTTGAAAACTGGCCCACCTTCCGTGATACCTTTTCTAGTCTTATACATAACAATACACACATAGCAAATATTGAGAAGTTTTATTATTTACTGTCGGCAGTAAGCGGGTCCGCTTTAATTATCGTAAAGTCTATGCCCGTCACTTCCGATAATTATCAAATCGTGTGGAGTGCGTTAGTAAAACGGTTTGAAAACAAACGCGCATTAGCGACTACGTATCTCGATAAAATATTCAACTTCAAACCTTTGGTGAATGAGTCTGTATCGGGACTTAATGTTTTCTTACAGACATATCAAGAAAACATCAAAGCTCTGCAGATTTTGAACATAACAGATTTATTGGATTTATGTTGTTTTATGTCGCATTACGTAACCTTGACCCCGCGACTAGGCGTGAATTGGAAAAGGAGTTAGGACAAAATGAGTTACCTACCTATGACGATTTGATGACTTTTATTGAAAAACACGTACGCGCTCTTGAGATGTCCGAGTGTACTACAAATTCCACTAGTACTAAAAGTGTATCGTATACTCGGGGACAAACTAAATCCAGTCAACCCTTTACTTCAAAATCAAATTATGCACTGCGACCTACCATGTCGTCAGCTGTTATCGATACAAACCAACATGTTAAATCAACGAAGTCCATGGAGTGTTTGTATTGCAAAAAGATGCATTCTATTTATCGATGCACCGACTACACCGACCTGAGTCCAGCGCAGCGTCTCGTTAGGATTAAACAATTAAAGTTATGCGAAAATTGTTTACGTGCACATTCTGTCGACGACTGTCCATCAAAGGTACGGTGTACGGTCTGCAAAAGCAAGCATCACCATACACTGCACATAGACTCATTTGCAAATTCGAATTCTAGTGCAGTCGCATTGACGTGCTCGGCTAATTTGACAGTCTTGCTCGGCACCGCGGTTATACACGTCGCAGATTGTTGGGGCCAGTACCACAAGGTGCGTGTTTTAATAGATAGCGGGGCTATGACAAGCTATATAACTCAAGACTGTGCAAAACAATTAGGTCTGTCACGACGTAAATGCAATTTTGAACCCATTGGTTTAGGGGGCAATCCCGTAAAAGAGTTTGGGTTAACTACTTGTAATGTTAAGCCGCTACACTCAGCCGGACCCATCCTATCTACTGATGCGGTCATTGTGTCTACAATAGCCGGTAATCTACCTACAGTGCCTCTTTCGGATAAAGTGATCGTTGAGTTTCAACATTTGATGTTAGCTGACCCGGACTTCTATAGACCTGCACCCATTGACATACTGTTAGCATGTGATCTGTTTCCGTACATCTACGACGGTAAGAAGATACTCCCGCGAGTACACGGATTACCTGTTGCAATGAGCTCAGTATTTGGGTACGTTCTAATGGGTCAGACTGAACTCTCTCCACCAACTCGCAATCATGCTGCGCCATCCGCTACTATTAATGGTACTTTCTGTGCATTCACCATGAACCTCGATCAAGTTATTCGCTCCTTCTGGGAGGTGGAAAATGTACCATCTGAGGTACCACGTAACCCAGATGATGAACTTGCGGATTATTTATTTTCAAAAGAGCATAGTCGCGATGCAACGGGTAGGTATACAGTGAAATATCCTCTGCGATCAACGATTGAGCTCGGCGACTCGAGCCAAATGGCAACTCGTCGACTGCTTAACTTAGAGTCAAAATTAGAAAGAGAGCCTGAACTCAAAATACAATATCATAAGTTCATGCGTGAGTACGAGGACCTCGGGCATATGTCTTGTCTTGGTGATGTCCAGAACGTGGATTCGAAATACATCATCCCGCATTTCTGCATCGTCAAACCGACAAGTACCACGACGTCTCACCGTGTGGTATTTGATGCCTCTGGGAAAACATCAAACAATATGTCACTCAACTCAATAGTGTTGCCAGGGCCCAAGCTTCAAGCTGATATCAATGAACTTTTAATCAACTTTCGGCTTCATAAAATATGTATCTCTGCGGACATTTGCAAAATGTACCGCCAGATTATTGTCGACCAGTGTCAACGACCATATCAACATATTCTATGGCGTTATTCATTGGACCAACCTATTCAAATATATTCTTTGAATACACTAACGTACGGTGTAGCCAGCTGCCCTTATCTAGCTATAAAAGTGCTGCACACCTTAGCAGATGACGAAAGAGTACAATTTCCAAAAGCTGCTGAAATTTTGAAAACTGGTTTCTTCATGGACGATTTAATATGGTCTGTCGAGACCATAGCAGAAGCCTTAGAACTTCAGAAAGAGCTCATGAATTTATTGAAAGCGGGAGGCTTTATTCTCCGCAAGTGGTCGAGCAACTGCGCACAGGTATTGGAACATCTGGATGATGCTCATCGCGAAACGCCGGTTGCATTCGACGATGAAAGTAATATGTCCATCAAAGTGCTCGGGCTTCAGTGGTCCCCAGCCTATGATGCATTTTCTTTTGCCATCACTCCGCCCAATCTTGTCGTTTCAAAGAGAACAATCTTGTCCCAAATTGGTCGACAGTTCGATCCACTAGGCTTTGTAGCTCCTTGCATATTCTATGCCAAATGTCGCATGCAGGAACTTTGGTCTCGTCAACTTGACTGGGACCAAAGTCTGCCGTCAGATCTTGAGTCACAGTGGCGGGCATATGTCAACGAACTCCCATTGCTAACAAAAATAAAACATGATCGCCATGTTAAGGTAGAACGCCATACCTACTGTCAGATTCTAGGTTTTTGCGACGCCTCTTCTCTCGGTTATGCTGCGGTTGTGTACCTCCGAACTAAAAACGACGATGGTGAGACTAAAGTTAGTCTAGTAATGGCCAAATCTAAGGTTGCCCCATTAAAAACTGTCACTATTCCGCGTCTTGAACTCATGGCTGCACATTTGCTAGCAAAGCTTACCAAATACGTCCAATCGATATTGCGTAATCGTCTCGAAATCAATAATATAATGCTGTTTACGGATTCTTCCGTTGTTCTAGCCTGGCTTAATACTCCCAGTTACACACTCAAAACATTTGTGTCCACTAGGGTGTCCAAAATTAATGACAGCGTATCTAGCGAATGCTGGTATCATGTAAGCGGTGGGTCTAATCCAGCCGACATTTGTTCTCGTGGTGTTTTACCATCTGTGTTGCTAGCGACTCCAGAATGGTTCAACGGACCTGGTTGGATCGATCGGGATCAATCTAAGTGGCCAATTAAAACCATGGCTGAATTCCGTGACAGCAATCCTCCTGAACTCAAGTGTACTAAGCCAGTTTTAGTGTCAACTGAGTCTGACACGTATGAAATAGTGTATAGCTTAACGAAAACATATTCTAGCTACAATAAATTGCTCAACGTCGTTGCTCGATGCTATCAGTTTATACATAATTGCAAGTCAGCTGCTGAGGAGCGTAGATCTCTCGCTGTTTCGGACCTCAGGAAGGCACATGATATTTTAGTGAAATCTGTTCAAAAACAACATTTTTCGAGCGATATAGTATCTTTATCAAAGGATAGTTGCTGCAGTAATTCCTTGCGAAAGCTCAACCCTTTCATAGATTCCAACGGTTTCCTCAGGGTGGGGGGTCGCCTTTCACAGTCAGATTTAACGTATGAAAAGAAGCATCCTCTGTTACTTCCTAAGAAATGTAATTTCACTAATATATTAATTGATCATTTTCATAAAGCTTATTTGCACGTAGGTCCACGAACTCTTCAAAGCATAATAACACAAAAATATTGGATCATTTCAGCGCGTGATGCTATTCGATCACGTACCATGAAATGCATTGCCTGCTTTAGGGTATCTCCCATAAATCGACAACCAATAATGGGGGAACTTCCTAAATATCGTACGCAAGACATTCATGTTTTTCATACCGTAGGCGTTGACATAGGCGGACCCTTTTCTACGAATGAGTCAACTCGTAGAAATGCTCACGTATCCAAATCCTATTTGTGCGTGTTCGTGTGTTGTGCCACACGAGCGGTACACTTAGAGGTCTTGTCCTCTCTGAGTACCGAGTGCTTTCTCGCATGTTTCGACCGTTTCACGGCAAGGAGAGGTCTATGTCATTCTATTGTGTCCGATAATGGCACCAATTTTGTGTCAGCTGGTAAACAGCTGACTGAGGTAGTAAAATTCCTAAATTCGGATTTAGAAAATATATCGCATGGCTTCGTTTCTCGCGGAGTAATTTGGAGACATAATCCACCGACAGGCAGTAATTTTGGGGGACTTTACGAAGCTGTTGTCAAATCTGCGAAACTACACCTAAAACGTAGTATCGGTACACGTGCTCTATCGTTTGAAGAGCTAGGGACACTCTTTGCTCGCGTCGAAGCTGTACTTAATTCAAGGCCATTGTGTGCTTTATCCAGCGATCCAAACGAGTTTGAGGTTCTAACTCCCTCACATTTCCTCATAGGTAGAGAACTCTTATCGGTACCGGAATACAGTTTAACTGATTTGACCAGTTCTAGATTGAATCGTTGGCAATGCGTCCAACAAATATCACAACATTTTTGGAAACTTTGGAGGCAAGATTATTTACATACTTTACAGCAACGTCAAAAATGGTTTACTAATTGTCGTAGTCTTAATGTCGGTGATCTTGTATTAATTAATACTGATGCTCCACCTCTCAAGTGGGGGTTAGCTAGAATTACAAAATTACACGGTGGTCCGGACGGTGTGGTCCGTGTCATTGTTTTAAAAAATTCAAACGGAAACGAATTTACACGTCCCGTTTCAAAAGTGAGTCCTCTACCGTTGGATCAGGACTCAGAATGTTTATAAATAATTTCAGGCTTTATTTGTATCTAAAATTGTATCTACCTATACATAATGTATTAACTATTATATAATTCAACTATTCAATTTATATTCTATTATACAGTCCACTAACACTTTAATTATATTTCAATTTATATTCAAGTACACATTATCTATACCTTAAGTTTTATCTATTTCAACTTTGCCATGGTATCGTAACTGGGAAATCCTTGCGGATTTCGGTGGGGGGAAATGTTGGGTTCTTATTTAATCTGTGGCTAGATATAAAACTCCCGCCTAAACTTCCGGAACCTGCAACGAACGTTGTTTACGCGCGCCGCCACATCAACCCATGGCGCTGCTGTAGTCAAAACTCAAGAAGCCGCGCGTACGCGTCTCCACTGTAATATTCAATAAAAATATAAACCATCCAAATAAACACTATCAACTGTGCTGTTCCGTATGGTCTAAGTGACAGTGAACGTTTGTGATAAGAATTCCGTCCCGGGACACGTTCGGTTCCTGGATAACATTGGTGAGTTGTATTTCATTAAGTATCTAGCCACACTGTTTTCAAATAACGAAATTTTAAAGCTATCGAAGCGCACAATGTTGTTTATACTTTTTCATCATTTGGCTTGAGTTCTACAAGTCCGCGAGAAATGCAGCTATTTCTACAGAGATTGATTGTACCGCTAGCTTCAAACATTGTCTAATTAGCTTAAATTGCAGTAGATCGTTCCTGTATAATTATTTTATAGTTTTCAGTTTATATCAATTTGACGCCTGTTGTATTATTTGTTATACTTATGCCAATGATTTTATAGATTAAAGTCCTAGGTATGTAGTTGTAGCAATCGGTCCTTCTACAATTTGTTGTATATAGGACACGTGGATGATTTAATTTCTCAATAAATTAATTATACCAAACGCCATACAAAACGCTAATTAAAGCACTTATTATACTTTATTCATTTTACAAATATTATCTTCTGAATTTTGCAGCTAGCATCGGATAGTACCTATTAAGTCTCTCGGATACAGCACATCATCATTAAATAGCTAAGCTGAGAAATCTAAAATAATAGTTCGATTAATCAGCAGTCTCATACTTCAATCTCTGATCTCAAATAGCTCATTCACCATAAAAGTTACTGATATAAGTTGGCTCCTATATTGTTTAATAATTTTGTTTTGTTTCTTAATCTTTTTAATCTCAAGTAGGCTGACAAACAAACAAGACAGTCCACGTCATGGTAAGCTGTAACCGCCGCTGCCGCCGCCTATGGACGTTTGCACAACCAGAGGCGTCGCACATGCGTTGTCGACCCTGAGACAAAGTTGTTAAGCCTCGTTTGTCTGTAATTTCACCGCCCTTACCTTTCTAACCGAAACACGGTAATACAAGTGCATCAATGCTTCTCGCGGATATAGCTGACAGAGCAGGAACTTTATTTCAGGAACTATGGATTCTTTAATAATCGTGTTTAAATCGAATTAGGTATGTATGATAATGTCGGCGCTATTAATATTATTGTAACTGAAAACTTTCGTGATAACTCAAATGGAAATATTTATTCGGATATTGTAGTCGGAACATACATTTGCGCAGTTAAAATTAAGCATGAGGATAATTTGGTTGAAGTTTGTAGCATTCGTCGAATGGTTTAAGCGTATGTCTGTACCGTGAACTGTTTAAGTACGCTTCTTTATTAAAATTTCAGAGTACTAGATGTTGCAAACATCGCAGCATCTGGCGAAACGCGGAATGGCGAGCGGCTCACGCACACGACAGTAATATTACGTGTACGTAGTGTATGTACATGTACGCACAAACGAGCTGCGCGCGCGCCGCATCGCGGCCCCGCTCGCAAGTAGGTCAGGGCGCTCTGCGGCCGCGCGCGTTTTAAATTTAGAACGATCCGCGCTTCAAGCTCCGCCCGACACGATCTCCTAACAACAAGTTAATGTATTTACGCCATTAAACATCCACCTGTAACAGCACCCTTGTATAATTAGTTATCTATTAACCGCGTATATGTACGCGTTTTCATTATACCGAACAGTCTATTTGTCTGAATCTATTTTAAGACAAGTGTGTAATTGGCGTGTTCTAGTTAACACAACTAGCCAAAGGGCAAGCACGTAATGACACCGGCAATGTGTCACGAAACAATACCATATGTACATTTTTGCTTTTGATTAACCATTTTGGAGGTTTGTGTTAAATTTCAACAAATCATTTACGTAGGTGTATTTCCAAATAAATAGAATTTTGATGTTTTTCATACTGAATGTCACGAATAAAAATCAGGCCAAGTGCAGTCGGTTCAAGTTCAGTATCGTCAATTGGAAAATTCTTTCGAGCTATCCTCGTTATTAAAGAAGCTTTAAGTGTCGATGCCATAATCCATGAAGCCATGACCCTAAAGCGAATTGTCAAGATTATTATTGTTGTTTTGAACATTTTCATAATAATTCTTCACAGGCTTTTGGGGACAAATCGAAGAAAATAAAATTGTAATTCTACAGTTAGGTAGCTAAACCCAAAATGTTAATTTAACTTTAAAACGACAGCCCAGTAATTTCTAGGCCATCAATTGTCATTTTCTTTAGTTCGAATTTTACTTTAGTTTTCGATGTTGTAATTTAGTTATAGTGCTATCAGAATTATTAAAATGACACATCGGACAAGTAACTTTGAGTTAAAATGTCAACTAAATTGATTATAATTTGGTCTTTTTGATAAAAAAACTAAGTATTTAGATGATAAACAAAAGCAATTCAGTACAAAACCGACATAAATCGGACTTGTTCAAAAAATGTGATTTCATATTTTTTATACATTAATCTGAACAAACAATCAACTGTCCGAAGCTAGATAGTTCAAAGTTTTTTTAATGAATATTATGGCAAATGTATTTTAATAGTACATAATATGAGTAGGTAATGAAAACGGCATTTAAAAGGTTCGTTGTATCCGCAAATTTCTGATAAATGCTGCACTGTAGCGTTCGCGTTGGATAAATGCGCAAATGTAGGCTGTGTAGTAGGTATAGTGTATTACGAGTACTTTTCAGAAAGTTGTTTCAGATAAATAAGCAGTATTATGTTGTATTGATAAAAGCCAATTACAAACAAAGTTAGCTCTACATTATAAAACTAATAACCGATACAGATAAATTATGTTTCCCGACAGATTTGATTGAAAATCGTGTTATTTGGGACAGTCTGAAAATTGCTACGTAAGGATTTTTTTCGCAGCAAAGAGTTTTGACATGGGGGATACAATATTGATTGAGCATGACAGGTAATAGGAAGAAGCTGTCAATCCGCGGTGGTACAGGACATTGAATAACGATCGATATCTACATGAGTTAAAGAAAAGGATAAAAGATGAACCATTATCTCAATATTCTCGATGTTTCAGTAAATTGAGTTTATTAATGGTGTGGTGTGTATATTATTGTATTGCACTTCAATATGGTCCTGTTCCCCGAATTAAATGAGAGCGTAACCATGTCGAACCCAGAAATGAGCAAGCCACAGTCACGAGAGCCCCTGTTATAAGTGGGTGAAGGTCGACGAGGAGTCACAGCTGCTTTTCCTGTATGCTTGTCTCGTACGACAACCGGCTCTCCTCAGCTCTGACAAACTTTCAATTTCGATTGCATTTGCCGGCGTTGGATGATGATGTAATCCCATCTGGGCCGCAAGTGGCAACCGCTCGACCTACACGAGTGCTGCAGTCGCAACTTGACATAAAATTTTGCATAGGGAAACTTTACTACATTTAAGTGTCAGTTTTACCGTGCAATGAAATATAGCAAACAGATAGAGCTGGTACTAACCTTCAAGTTTCATGCCGACGTCGAGGCACTTCTGGAAACGACAAAATGGGCAGCGTTTCCGTTGCGTTTTGTCAATGTGGCAAGCTCTCTCAGCGACGCAAGTGTAAACCTTCTTGTTTTGAACGGTTCTCTTAAAGAAACCCTTGCATGATTCGCAGGTGAGCAGCCCATAATGGTAACCGCTGACTTTGTCACCGCACACGGGACACAACTCCTCTATCACATCCTTAGTGTCAGTTTGATCACAGACAGTTCCGGCTGCAGGCAGATATGCGCCGGGCTCCCCGCCACCGCCTGTTGGAAACAGATATGAAGCATCCAGATTGGCGTAACCGAAGGTTTGCTGTTCAGGCGCGCATTGGTACGCGGCGCCTTGCGGCACATACTGCTGCGAAGCCCCAGAGGGTCCACCGCCTGAACCTGATCCATCAGGACCGGGACTTAAATCGAACGGGGACATGTTGAGGGACATGAGGCCTGTCTGCTGGTCCATCGTCATGCTCGGCCGCACGGGGCGGCTGTTTACAATAAATCCCTACAGCGGCGTTCAACCGCAACAACGTTCACACAGTCACCGAGTTCACTAGCGGTCTGGCCGCAACACTAACTGCCGCTCGCGGGCTGCACCTGTTCAAGCACTATTGTAGGAGGCACATAAATCCAGCACATTTTGTTCTGAGTTAGATTTGAGAAAACTAGAGGCGCCAGGCGGCCGATGTCTATCACCAACGATAGGTGCGACGACTGTTCGTACGAGTGTTGTCGGCGCGCGTTTTATTACGATCGCGTAGTGTTAATGACGGCGACAGCGCGCGTACCGCTCGGTAGACGTTTCGCGATCGACTGGCAGCCGGCCGGCGACAACGGCGCGCGTGCCGGCGCCTCCCGCATGCGCGCCCCGCCGCCACCCGCGAGCCCCCGCCCGCTCGCACAATGGAAAACGATTAGGAGCCCATGTAATAAGTGAAAGTGAGTCGGTGACCCACTTTCCCGCGATCCAGGTCTATGTTAGTGCGCGTTCGCGCGGTTGCGCCACCGCGCGGGCGGAGGACGGTGCGGGGGGCGGCCCACTGACCCAGTTGCGCGCAGTGCCGCAGCAGGGCAGGGTTGCCGCGAATACTGAGCTCATGTTTATGTTCGCACGCCATTCGCCTGTCAGTAGCGTTCGCTCTATGTACGTACACGTATAAACTGTACCGTTCGTACCCGTATTCAGCTTTACCTATGCCTAGCCTACCAAATGATATCCGACACAGGATGACGTAGAATGAGCGAGAGTAGAGCATGGTGCAAATAGAAGACTCTTAAGCGTACAAAAAGCAAACGGAGAAATAAAATGAATCAAAAGCTGTACATTTACAACTCATGTTGTAAACTTTTTGAAACAAAAAGGAAAATAAAACAATAGCGGCGATTCAAAGAAAGCCAAGCTTTCTCTAACACGGTTACAAAAAACTATAAATGAGCTCTTTTCAAACAAGTCCCGTTACATAAGGTAGAAGGGAAGCGATCAGGCAACGAGCTGTGCAAGTTAGAGGAAAAAATACCGTAACGGCTACCTACGACGTTAATTATGCTTTGTAAATGTTTTATATACGTCATGAAAATGAGCAAAGAGCACAGACCTTTGTGTCAAATCGAAAAAAATATTACGAGATACAAATACTCGCTTTGAATACTACAAAGATCTCAAAATAAGCAACAATTGCAGATTGAGAAATATTCAAGTATGAAATAGTATATACAATGCGTAAGAAATTTTTGGGAGAATAAACTTATTTGACAGTATAAAATAATTAACTAGGTACCTACTTCGAAGCCTAAAGGTTCGACACAGAAAATAAGAATAGCAGCACAGTTGAATAATAGTTGTGCTGCTACTACCATCAACAGATAATAGCCACTGGTGTTATCCACATTTATATGGTAAACAGCTTTCCTCTGCGGTTTTACTCACGTTTCCAGGATAAAAAGTAGTCTATGTCCTCTACCCTGACAGTTACTACTGCGCAAAAGACGTTCGATCAAAAAATACATACATTTCCTCTTCTTATCTCTTTGTGGGTTAAATTTCGTATAACTAGACTTCTGTGACTAGACTATATGTAGGTCATATCTAGGCCATGAGAAGTATTCCTGAGAAATTATAAAATACAAGTAACTTAGGTTACGTAGCAGATACATTATAGCGAATGATGCATTTTGCTTTTCAAATAAATCGAATTATCATTTATGATAGAAGCTTACTACCAGATATGTAAGTTAAGCACGAGATATTGTTTGAATTTTGATAGGGTTACAGTTACCAGTTCTGTTGTATTCGATTATGGTTTGGTGCTTTATGTATGATTTAAAAACAGTGGGCGAATTTCGAGATATGAGCCATTCAATATCAAAACGATTAAAGATCTTGACCTGCTTTTGGTTAAAATCAGTCAACGGGTCACGAACGAGTGACTTTGACAGCCTTCACAGCGTTCGCAACGTAAACGATACGAGGTGTTCCATGCTCAAAACGCGTAACAATTGCGTGGATTAAAAAAATAATAGATGCACAGATATGTAGTTGCTCATCTTAATGGGAGAGACGACAAGAGAATAGATTAAGATAATATTTTATCGTCACAATGTTAATGGCAAAGTTTTGGTATAAAGATAAAAATTGGGAAATTCAAGGAAAAGAATATTTGAACATTTATATAATGAGTAGATATTTCAGTAAACAAAACAAATCTAACGGACCGATAACAGTTAAACCATTAAAGAATGCCATAAGCATCATAACTTAACTACAATACAAAATGATATATTGAAATATACATTATATAAAACTAGACTGCTCTTATTTTTCTTATTCATGACAACGTGAAAGAAAGCACACACCGCGCATAATAAGCAACAATGACTCAATAGTTTCGATTTCATAATCAAGACCTGAATACCGGATGAAAAAGCGCCAGCAAGGTAGGCATACCCGAAGTATGTCGTTTTCGCTATCGCGCAGACACCTCGACCTCCAACGAAAGCAAGAGTGCTAGCAGTCGCACGCGCAATTCTGCTTTCTTTGCATGCGCGACTGACGTCACACTTTCTCTAAGACCGATGAATGACGTGGTTGATGTAACGTGTCGTAATAGTGTAGTAATAGCCGCGCCGATACGTGTTGTATTAACATGCCCGATAAATTAATAATGTATACAGCAGTATTGTAACTGATCATGGAGGCGTGCTCCACTAATGAATTAGTCACTTCCATGAAAATATTTGTTTATCTAACATATTTTAGAAAAGGTAAACAAAAGAAAAAGACGACCGTTAACACCCCCGATAACAATCGAGAAGTATGATTCTTTCTTTTTTGACATTTTAAAGCTCCGAAGTCTGAAAATATGGGTTTTTATAAATTCAATACCAGCCTCCGTATTTGGTTTCGTAGGTCGCAAACGGATGGACCGATTACAATGCGGTTTTCTATTTATTGATCAAACCCATCCCCAAATAATCATTTCACGAGACTCCCACGCCCCCGACACCGCCCTGTTATCATATTTATAAGTGTTTATGGAAGATAAGAATAGATATTATGTTGTTTTATTTAAAAAAAATACTGATTTTATTTGATAAAGTATATCATATACATTTTATTTACATACATTTTATTGAGAAATAAAATAACTAAGTAAGAAGCCGAATAGTCCCCGACTAATCGCCGACTATTAAAAAGGCTAGTCGGCTACACCGACTAGTCAAGTAGTCTAATGAACAAGTTATAAAACTAGTTTTTTTTATTTACTGCAAAATAAAATACGTACTATAGCTTGTTGGACACGTCATGACTTTTGAAAAATGTGCGAAAATTTCAAACCCAACACAAACAATTGCAAAAATAAACATTTTTTTTTAAATAACTCAAAAACTATTTTACCTCCCATTTGTCTTAGACCCCCTTTCTGCAATCGTTTCTTTTGAACACAGGGTTTGAAATTTTTGCACATTTTTCTAAATGTTATGACGAGTCCAACAAGCTATCGTACGTATTTTAATTCGCAGTATCAATAATTGACACGCTTTTATTCGACTAAAGGAATATCCTTACAAATAATGAACACACGATCTAACATAAATTTTGAGGACTTGATTCAACCGTGTCCCGGTAAGTTTCACTTGGGTGTCCGATTTTTTAAATTTTGTCCTCTATTAACCACCACAAATATATATATATTTTTTATTGCAGTTTTTATTTGACGAATGCTGAAATATACTTCGGAATGTCATAAAAATGTACTTAAAAGAAAAAGTTTGTATTCCATGAAGAGTATTTTCCAATTTTTTTTTGTTTTATGTAAACAATTTAAGGCCAATATTTGATGAATGTTTGTTTTTTACTAATATATGTACCTTTTAGTGTAGTTAGTTATTTATAAAATATGTAATAATACGTATGGTTTAAATTTTTTATCAATTAATTGTTAAATGTTTTTGTTTTTAATGATTTGACTATATAGTATATAATACTATTGTAGTATATAATGTATGGAAGCGATATATTATATTACTTGAATTATGACGTATTACGTAATTACCCCTTACACAACCTTTAGGTACATGACTACGCGTCGGCATAAGCTTTAACGTTTGAACAACTTGGTGCCCAAGTATAAGTTAAGACTTGTTTTGTAAAGTTATTTTCTACAGATTCTTTTCTTTTACTTTTGTAACTATATAAAACTTTTACACAGCCCTATTTCTTTTAAAGCCTTCTTTGGCGAGACCTTGCAATTATTTTCTTTACAAGGACCCATTTGATTACGTGGGAACAGCAGCGGGTCGGATGTTAGGAAGGTTGACGCAATAATTTCTACATGGTAAATTGTAGGTATCAGTACATTCCACTAACTTATCATTGCTGCATTTTTATATTATATATAATAATTGCATTTATTTGTGGCTAATATAAGCCACCTGCCTGCATGCCATTTTTTTAATACGCTTTTATTTATTTGGTATGTATCTATATAACGGAATCTTTGAACGTGTTTTTCACCTCTTTACGGCTTGATTTGAAACTTTGCACACTGGACCGATGGCAATGCAATAATTGAAATAGTTTCTCCTGTTATCCTTAATTATCCGTGTCAGGATTAGCGATTTGAAAAACTAAAAAATACGCTTCAACGATTACGCGAAAAAACACGTTTCAATAATAACCAACCTAAAAAATATTTTTAATTAAGAAGAGTGTAAAACTATATTTTATTGTAAACTAGCTGATCCGGCAAACGTTGTTTTGCCATATTTACTTTATTATAAACTATACATGAAAATTTATCGTATTACATATTATATACACATATTATTATAATTGTTATATTCGAGAGCTGACCCGACAGTCGTTGTCCTGTTTTAACTATGAATATTGAATTCGACAAATACGGAACCCCTACAAAATGTCATTCTGTTTGTGTATCAGAGCCATTCCAATCAAAGAATATTGGCATTACATAGAAGAAATTTGCTAAGTCGAAAAAAGAAAATGAGGTGGCTCATGTAAATTCTAGTCCATTTAAGGTATTTGAATAATGAGATGAAGTTTTCCAATTAATTCAATAAATTGGTGAGATATTAGCTCTAGTCGTGTAGGAAAATGTATCCGGCCCTTCTCTACCGCTGCAATTATGGAGTGTAACAATTGTGGTAGTAACACTATTCACTTAAATTTGTTTGATTTATTGTAGTTTTTAACATAAGGGCTGTTCTGGTCGTTCAAAAATGATAAAATCAAATAGAATTAATAATTTCCAATGAAAAAAAAAACATTAATAATAGTTCTCTGCCAAATCTATAGCTAATTTAATTACTTTGATTTAAAACAGTGTTTACAATAAAACAACAACTTTAAAGGCCTATTATTTCTGACAAAAGGCAAAAAATATGACGTCATTTGGTTTATTTTATTTCAAACTCTTCTTTAAATTTCCAGACATTTGACGTCTTTATAAAGAAAGTTGATGCGTAGTTAATTGTTTTAGATTGCTATACTTCTCTTATTATTCCTGCGTCCTTTTGTTTTGTGCACAGTCTATAGAAGCGACTGCGTCAAGGGTTCACAAAGGTAATGCTATTTCTGGCTGACAAATGCTACGCTACCGTGAAACTTTTTTTAACACTCCTTGGTCCTCTACGTACCGATGATAGATGTTGCTCATATGGAGTAGCAAGTATTGTAGCTATTGTATAATGTACTATTTTTAATTATTAGCCCAAATTACGGTTTACATTATATAATCGTCTATTTTTATGTTGTTAAGTAATAAGGTTCAAACAAATAACAGATAGAAAATACCAAGATTACAGCCGATAAAGAATTGGCAAGGCTCACTCTGGGTATGACAAATGTAAGAGGTCAGCAGGTCAACTATTACCTTTCATTTGGATGAATTCTCCCTGTCTAAAGGAAGTCAGCTTTATAAATATATAATGATATTCCCGAGGCTCCCGGCGACTGGGAGTGCAATAAACTGGACCCGCGGTCCCACTTGCCGGATCCTTTTAATTTAAATATTTTTCTTCCGGCGACTGGGACCACCCAAAAATTAATAGTACAACCTATTGTTCAAGCCAAATCAGTCCAGTCAAACGAAAAAATGTTTAGTATGTAATTAAAGAATAAAAGTATTTGATTTAAAGATATCATTTACTTATCCTAGACATGAATTTATTCCATGCGCTTAGTAATAGATTAAACCAGCCCATTTTCGCGTAATTCAATCGTGCAGGTAAGTACAGTAATTCCGTCAATTTTAAATGGTAATCGATGGGTGTTTTTATTTATGTTTATTTTTTTTTATTAAGTTACATAAATAAATGATATTTTTGAATCAAAAAGTCTTTTTTCTTTTATTACTTACTAGATTGTACTATTAATTTTTGGGTGATCCCAGTCGCCGGAAGAAATATATTTAAATTAAAAGGATCCGGCAAGTGGGACCGCGGGTCCGGTTTATTGCAGTCCCAGTCGCCGGAAGCCTCCATTTATGTAAGGCCGTATGTATAAAAATATTGCGTTCCGCAAAAAAACTACACTTCGCCGTATGATCGGGCTATAAGGGTGGGCCCGCACTATGATTTTTAGACGGCACGGCGAAAGGACCTGCGTCATTTTATGTGCGCCAAAAATAATAAAAAAAGAGATAGCGCGAGCTCGCTACAGCATAATCAAAGTTATTACTTTAAAAGCTTGTATACTCGCTCTTACAATTCCAGCTCGAAAAGAGATATTGGGTACATCCTCTTGTCAATGTACGCTCAATGCTGCCATCGTTGTAATATAAAAAATAAACTATTCAGCGAAAGAAGTTGTAAATGGTTATAGGCATTTCGATGCTGCAGTGAATTTTCCGCTCAGTGGGCGCAATACTACTGAAAACTCTATGTTAAATATACAGCGGCATGACATTATACCGTAGCGCTTTATTGCCATGCGGCTGAAAAGCAAAGCACGCGGCTGCCCTAAGAAAGCTTTGTTAAAATATAAAAATAAAAACGAACATAAGGATATAATATAATAATAAGAAACAAAAGGATATATAACATAAGGAAGAACATAAATTCGTATGTCACAGAATCATTGCAAAATATTATAAAACACGAACCTATATTTTATAGTCGTCAAAATTTACATTGTACACTTAAACTTGATACTTGGGTCCGACACGCATTTGGCTGGTTATTAAACCATACCACTTACGCATATTTGGTGGTTACCTAGCTTCCCTTCTGTAGTGTAAGCGGCAACGCAAGGAAAGGAATATTTCCCCAAAAAAAATTACTTATCCTATATATTAATACAGACGATATTCTGTGTCAAATTTCATTCATATTCATTTGGCAGTTTATGCGTAATTGAATCACAATACTATAGGTAGCTATAAATGTTCACATTTGGAAATAAGAGGAATATTTAGGATGTAATATAAGAGGAATATTTTATTCAAGGAAAAAATCCTAATACCTCATTATACCTAAACTATAAAAGCCTTTCCGATAAATTCAGTTCACATTAAATGTTAAAGTGAAGTAGATCAAGTGATCAAGAGGAAAAACAGGATTGCTCTATTTCAGCCCTCTGTGACCCAATTGTTGTGGATCGAACCCGACCTACATGAGAACACATTGTTATGGATGTCCTTGAAATACCTTTCATAAGCGCACAGAGTGCTCTTATTTTTATACAGTTCTGATAAAGTGCTTTTGTAGTACCAATTATTTATTTTAAAAGGTAGTAAAGTATATTAGAGTATGAAATAATATGCTTTAGCTATTTACAGTATCGTATCACTTGCACTTACAGAAAAACACTGAGATACCATCAATATGTTTAGAGCAATTAATATCTAAATTATTATTTGTTTTACGTAATAAAAAATAACACATAAGATTTAATAATGAAATATTTTTTGGATAATCGAAAAACAAAAAAGATTGGGAATTTAAAAAACAACCTTTCTATATTTGTACCTAAATTGAATTAAAGTGATTCAGAAAATTGTGAATATTATGACCTATATATTGATTAACGGTTCAAACGAAAATCAGACATGAGTTTCTTTTCCTACAAGGAATGCGCGATGAAAGCAGCAGAAAATTTATAAAGATGAATATCATTTGTTAAAAATACTGCCTGTAACTCCTGTGTGTTAGGTATCGATAAATACAAATTAATTAAAATATACAGCAGAAATGATTTCCTTACTTCCAACGTTTACGTTTTACATAGCGAACGTACTATTTGGTTAGTAAATATTTATAACCAACATTTAATACTAAGTTAGAATTTTTCCCTACAAAGAAGTATAAGAAGAATTTCTCACAATTTCTCAGATTCCTAGAACTCAAGCTCTCTTATATATATATTATATATATCAAGATATATAAAATGTACCTAGAAATAAAATATAAAACCTTTTACGCTAATAATCGATAATGCTACTGCTAGTGATAACATTTAGGTCAGCCAGCACCTGGAATATTCCATGAGCCAGCCGGAGTCCATGCCTTAACTGACTGCTTGTGGACGAGATGGTAAACACATTGCGACCTAGAATCATTGCATTAGCGCCGGCACGTCGTACCTAAACTTTCCGCTCGCATAGTTTATAAACTTGAGCAGTAATATTGAGCTACAGACAAGCTGAGGCTTACAACTAATTTAACTAATCAAGCTATAAAATGTCTTAGATGTGAACATAGCTGCATTGATATGTTAGGTGCTCAGTATTTTAGATTTTATTTGCATCGATTTACTTTTGCGTTTTAACAATACATACTTGCTTTCCGCACCGCGTGCATATAATACGCATGTATGTACACTATCAAGTAATATTATAATTTCACGTATTTATTTGAAGCTTATTTTTGTTTGATCCTTAATTTCTAGCCATTAGCTTTTATGGACTTGACAGCAATCCACAAAAAAAAAAATTTTTACCGTCGACTCGAGTAAAATCGGGGAGCGAAAAATTATTTACTTAAAAATTTCAAACTCGTTACGTATTTACTTATGTGATATCCAATGAAAATATTGTAAGTAGTTCGGAGTCGACGCTGCGCCTTGCGGCTAGCCCTCGTTATATAAGTACTAGATACGGGAGTATTCTGCGCTCCCTTCCTGCTTAGGTACATGATCCGCGTGAGCTCGGAGCGGCGCACTGATATTCCTGCTTCCTATTGCTATAATGGGCGCGCAACCGTTATGTAAACTTTTCGTTATCTCGAAAACTATACGTCCAAATTGAATGATGTAAACGACAAATATTATCTAGCCAAAATTACCTAGGTGGTAAGATAGATTTTTAAGGAGTGCATCTAAAGAAAGCCTCGTTATATCCTGGACGATTTTGCAATAACACCAGAAGTGAAAACCTAAATATGAACAATCAATTCAAATTTTTCTCCCCTTCAAGATTGTTTTTTCAGGCGAAACAGACGATATAGGCTACAATATTATTTCCCAAAATACAATCAAGCTCCTTACCAAATTTCTTCAAGATTTGTTTAGCTGTGAAAACATAACAAGCAAACCGACAGAAAGACACGCAGACAAAGACACTTTCGAATTCATATTAATTATTATTAGAATCATCCAACCACTATGATAAATTATGGTATTACCTAAAGTAGTAAAACTTGAGTGGTTTTAAAGAGACCGAAATGCACCAGGAAAGTTGGAAACAGTCAACGTGAGAATTTGTTAGACAGGCTGGCGGCGCTGGATCGGTCTTGTGTTCTCTAGATCTTCGCGCAAGAACTTCAGCCCCAAACATGGAATCGAAAACGGTAGTTGATTGACAATGTCGTAGATATTTAATAAGCATCGTGTAATTCAGTTATAAAATGGTAGTCTGAGGCAAACGTTATTGATTATTCTCATTTTAAAAATTATGTCAAAAAAATATGTTTGTACCTAACGCCGAACGCTTATGCCTTTTTGTAATATTTATCCGATAGCGATGAAACTTTTGTGAGTTGTTTTAAGTACACCGGTGGAACTCCCTGACACGATAATAAAAAGTCGCATAGCAACGCATGCCGAGAACAGCTTGTATTGAACTCAGAAGGTTGACTTTGTGAATTACATTATGTGCAAAATTAGCTCGTACTATATACATTCCCACTGCGGGGACAAGTTAGCAACAGGGGATTTTGAAGGCCATAGTCCACGTGTGGTTTCTGCGTGATTCGAAGGTCTTCATTTATATGATGCCCTTGAAATGGGCCTTTGATTCCGGTATAATCCCTAAATTGTAGGTAATCCCTTTAATATTATTCTTTTATCTGACCCGAACTGAGGTAACTGGTACCGACAGGTTACAGTGAAGTAAATCGATGTATACGTACACTCATACATAACACGATTCATAAACTAAATATCTTTTATTCTGGGTATTTTCTTTAAAATATTCCTTGTCTCGATCGCCGTTTCTCATTGAATAATATGGAATGCATACTGAAAGGCAAAATTTATGCGTGATACTAGCTATTTTATTGTTTAATTATTTGGTATGGACTCGACCTTGAAACACCCTTTGATTTCTTACATGGGCATTATGGTTTCTTCACAAAAGAGGAATGAGCTACTAACGAGCTATTTGCACCTGGTTAAATTTATTTGGCTAGTATTACAAAAATATTTTTTTATGAATTAAGCGACTAGTAATTAATTATCTTCGATACTTACTAATAATAGGGATGTGTCCTGACATGTCAAATCAGCAATTCTTTATGGAATGTCAAAACAATCGAATGTATGAAATAGCTAGTTGTGACGTCATAATTGTACAGCATCAAATAACATACTCTTTATGATTAGATCGGTACTGAAAAAATCACATTAATGATTTAATTTTGATCATATTTAATGTTTTCGTATATTTTTGGATGTGCAATACACTGGTTAATATTTGATCATTTATTTATCTTAAATACAGGACACATCCCAATTGTGTTAATATGAATGCAGGTATTCAATTTACATTAAATCATAAGTTATAAAATATGCATAGAAGAGCTAACCAAATCTTGAGGTCATAAACAAGAGCTGGACTTCGGAGTAATTGCGCTATAACCCTACTATACTCCTGAAATGGCCACACCTTCATATTGGCTTAGGTACTTCAAAACTCTACTAAAGGGCTATAGAAGAGCTGGAGTTTTCTGGTGCATGGTTAATAAATCCGCGGAATTTTCATTGCGAAGGTATATACTGTAAACTGTGTGTGAATTGTTATAGACAAACAATGAAAGGGCCTGTCGTCTGGTATCTATTTATCGAAGTATATATTTAAGTACATTGTGTATTTTTCTGTCAAAATCTTGAACATTCGAGTTTTGAAGTATTACAATACAAATAAGCGAAATAGAATCAAAATGTAGTGTGGCGAACTTAAAATGTATTCATAATAATCAAGAAAATATTTACTTAGAAGTTGATGATAGAAACAAATTTGTGTTATTCCAATAATCAAAGAACCCTGATCCATATTTTCGCATAACACTCCGGCCTGACTACTGCAGTCTAATACTTCAGAAAGATAAGACTACGTGATCCAGTAGCCGCAGATAGCTCTATTATTCTACCTAGAGTAATGTAGTGGTTCTACGTGATCTATAATAGTGACTGATATTACAACTGCTTTCATGCCGTCACAAGTTATAAATGCAGATATAGCAGCGTCTATCTCTCTCCTTTGGGTATAAAGTAATCTCTACGTGGTGCTTTAATAGAGTCAGTAGACTTTGTGCGAGTTACTAAGTGGAAATAAGATCGTAAGTTTTCGTTAAGAGTACGTAAAAGGTTCTCAAGGTCGACAGGGTCTGTACACAGAACAACTGTCTCTTTAACCATTTTTTTCTCGTTTTACTAGGAATTTGTTTTCAAGAATAAAAACAGGGTATTTAATTCTGTTTCTCTCCAGCTACAGGCTGTAGGTATCTATTTTTCTATAGTTATTAAACTTTGCTCTCATATTTATTATTCCACTTTTAAGGGTATGAACTGAAAATAATCTTATTCAAAAAGGTTTTTACAAGGTTATGAATAGTGGGACTCTAATCCCATATGATTTTCTTAATTTTCGAATCTAACGATTTAAAACGTATTGACCATAAAACTTAAACAGATGTGGTTTTAGTCATCGGCTCCTCAACGATAACATTTTCAAACTTTCGTACACTCAATTTCTCTAGTGCTACACGCGCGATCCTTTGTTCTAAATTAGCCTTGCTACTGCCCCGCCTGTTCTTTCTTCAGTATTTCTTCGAGTTGGCTCTTTAAATACTGCCATGTTGATAAGATTTTTTATTTATAACCTTTTTATATATTTTTTAGTATTGTAGTTTCTTTTTATTTAATATAATGTACGCCCAATGAAATCCCACACTCTTGTCGGGTAGTAAGGTAGTAGTGGTGCACAACAGTACTTACTGTTTATAAATCAGTCGTCCGTTGTGTAGCGAGTCATATCTGTTGAATACATTGTTTTATGGTTTTAATACAATCGTTCAGCAGCATGCATTAACATAAACCCATCAGAAGCGATGTGCATAGGTTGGCATAACGTTAAGCATAATTAGGCGTTGACCTAGTTTTTTAATCAAAGCTTGTGTCGATCCGCGCCGCGGGCGCATGTTGCGCACACACCCACAATGCTTCTACATAAACGACCTACCGGCTACCACACAAGTTATAGCATAAGACCCACATAAGCACCTGTATTACGTTGCCTACATAACATACCATTGGTAAATACTTTGCTACGGTAATATCGGTAATACCTAGTTCATAATCTACATGTTTTCGTGACTGCTCTAGAAGAGTCAATAATTTTTATGATTGTATTTATATCTGATTTAATATTTGTTTATAAATAAAAAGATTATACACTTGTGTTAACCTACGTGTGGAGTGCTACTTCCACTTTTAGAAATGTTATAATGTTTTCAGCTTTAACTATGAAACTGCCGTTTTGTATGGTAAAGATTGACCCGATATTTGTGTATCTTTAATTTGTTAAAATTGAAATAAGAGGTTTTTAACAGAGGAGTAACATTCTGAAAATATACGAGTATGTATAATATAAAAAAAACGTTTCCTTGAAGTATATGGATTTTTTGTGCCTTTAAGAAATACTATCCAATGCAAGCTAATAGGTTATATAAAATATTACGCAGTCGTCTATATTGTTGTTAGAATTCAATATTAATTGTCAACTATAATTCTGACTTCGGACACTGCGTGGTCCGAAACGCACTAGGCCGCGCTGGCCCCCGAGAATGACAACAAAATGGCGAGTGCTATTCGGGTACAATTTAGATTTCTAGGCATAGTCTATTAACTCGTTTGGGATCAGCCGGTTCAAGAAGCGGGTCAGGAACGTAACCATTACTGGTTAAGTCTATTTTTAGGGATCCGTGCTAGTAGGGTAAAAAGGAAGTTGTAAGACATCGGTGTATGTATCTCCGACTGTACAATATGACAGCTGTTTTCTAAGAAAGTATAACCGCATCTAGATAAGGAACATAGTTTTATAAATAGTTTGTACCTGTTGTTTTTTTATTGAATATTAAACTCGATTTCAACCCAGGACAAACATTTGTGCATGCCTGTTCTGTGTCTTAGTGTAAATATATGTATAATGAATAACAAGCATGTTTATAGAAGAAAGGGAAAGTAGGTATATGTAGTTAGTGCCGATATCGGTTATCTAGTTTCCATAGTACAAACTGTGCTTAGCTTGGGATCAATTAATTTAATTAATGTTTGTAATGTCCACGGATAATTTATTTTAATAACATTATATGGAATATTTTTTACTTACATAAATTTACACATGTCGTCAAATATTGGTATATAATATTAAAGACAGTGAAATTGTGTAATTATCCTTTGAAAAGCTTTTTTCGAGGGGTAAGCTTAAATCTTGAAAAGAACAATAAAAAAATATAAATATATGTAATATTCCAAGATTCGGCCACGTGAGCCAAATATAAAAGCTTGTCTAGTCTGCACTCCCACCGTTTCTTTGTAAAAATGTTATTTATCCAATATCATTAATTAAAAATACGCAGACATCCGAACATCCTCCCGCCTACTTAACGTGTTTTCTTCTATTATTTTGATTGGATATTTTTCTCGTCTAAATGAAATGTCTTTATCGCTAATCCTAATTAGCTATCCAATTAAAGTATATAACTGTTTAACTAGAAACGAGATATAAAAAATAAACAAAACATGAATAAATGTAATTCTTTGAAAAAGGTTCCATAAATAAAACTGAACAAAGAACAGCTCAAGCGTTCTGGGCTTCAACTTGGCAAGTTCAGTGAGGCGTTAGTTTGAATTAATACTTGCCAAGTTGTTCATCAAGGATATACTTATGTGCCAAGATTCATCTAAATCCGTGCAGCCATTTCGGTGCCGTGATTGAGAAACAAATATCCACAAACTTTCGAATTTATAATATAAACGTTAATATCTAAAGCATGAATATTATTTATCTCGTACCCGCTTGTTTAAATGATTCATATTTAAAATATATTTGAGGCGATTCGATTATTCGGATTGAGAACGTTCTCTTTTTTAATTTGTTGAAGTCTGTTAATTTACCTTATACGCATGAAAAAATGGATAAATGAATTCAAAAGGTGCACCTACTGTTTGGGATCATTTAGTTAGAAGATATTTAAACGTATATCGTGAACGCTATTTCTCACGTACATGTAAATAAGCGGAGCCTTGGCCTGGTTACCACGATTTTAGCGGTATTACAAAATTCTCGAGTGATGCGGCGCGGCGCCCGCGCAGCTATAGAGTGGGGCAACGCACAGGGCGAGCAATTTTCACAATAGCGCGATAAAAAAATGCTAACCCGATTTCATCAATTATAATTTAAATGTACTTATTGTAACACAATAAAATATTTACTTAATTTATTTTCATATTTATTACAATAATGTAGGGGAGTTGTAAAATAAATATTATACCATCTTTTAAATTTCAGCGGTATAAATCAGTGGTGCATGCCGGCCGATTCTGTTGTGCAACTTTGGTAAATCTGTGTACATCTCTTTCTGTTTTATTAAGATGAAAAGAGTAAGCATGTCTTTATTTTAGTTCAGTCCTGGTAAACTCGCTTTAGCCTTAGTGTTAAAGTGGTGACATTAGTGACTTATATGTCCGGTGGAACAACAAATCAGAACCAATTTTAAGTTGATAACAATAATAATAACTGGTCCAATTAAACCTCATTACACGTTTTTTTTGATTCACGTTGTGGTTTTCAGTTTGGAATTCAATACCATGCACACAAACAAATACTTTGTGTTGCAATATGCTTTTTAAACGTCTAACTCGGGTATGTATGTGAATTTAACCTTGCTTTCCTATATCATTTAAATGTTTGAAGGACTTAACATTATTGATTTCGTAGCAGTGTTGCGACACGTGTACTGTCCTGTAGATTTAACCAATAGGTAATAAGGGAAGTATCATGACATTGCAGAAATAATTAATATTTTATTGATTTAACCGACAGGTAATACGGGGCTGCGCCATGCCATCGCAAAAATAATAGGCATCATTTATTCATATTTATCGATTTGTTAAGTACCCGTAACCTATAATTATGTAACGTCGCGGACTTGTTAACATGCTTCTTTATGCTCTATACTAGACCTTTTTAATAGAAAGCATTCATATACATATTGTCTTTCACCGTTTAGGCAGCGTTCGTAAACCACCATAACTCGACCTGTTTTCATCGTAAAATTGGTCTCCAAAAAAAGCCCTTTTATTTTAACAAGATAATATAATCCCATGTCCACCCTAAAGGTCCATTCTAAATATTAGTGAAAGAATTTTTGAAATCGGCTGAGTAGTTTCGAATATTACCTCCTACGTCCAGAATTACCCTAATATAAATAATAAAATAAACTTAATAATTAAAAGTTTACCCCAATATTGGCGTAGATCAACTGTAACATCAGTATGCAACCAGGCGTACACAAATATACAACACTTGAAGAAGTGGCACAAGGTTCTAGAAACGCCAGCGCGGGTTCTGGCGGAAACAACGGAATCCGATAATTTGCCTAAATGCCACCCATTTCGGATAAATCGATCGTTATTATTTAATATAATAAGCGCAGTAGGTTATCAATACAAGTAGGTACAATAAAAAAGTTATGAAATTGACAACGTGTTATAAACAATAATTAATGTGTTCGAGTTGGGACTGTCAGTCAATTATAAAGTGGCGTTTGTATTATATTTAAGAGCAGATACAGATATAAGGTTAACATAAACCGAGACGTAGGTGAAGGGGTACTTCTATTTCTAGTATAGGTACTTCTTGTGTAGATTCATTATGAGCCGCGGTAGAACTGGCCACGTGTGACGCAGAAGCTGCGCTATGATTTAGCATACGGTACGTCTAAGTCAGTGGCAAGATTGGTAAGTTTTTAACGTTGTTTCGCTGAACACAGTAAGGTCAAGTGTTATTGGGCAATGCACGCCAGTCTGTGAATAGTGTTGATAATCTAACTAATGTAAGATTGTTTTTAATTAATTAATAGTTATTATGGGTGGACGTTGGTTGGGAAATTTCAGCATATTTCGAGTTTTAAGTAACATTCATTTTGTGAAATAAATGTGTTAAAAAATTCTATTACTTATAACAGTTCGTTTGAAGGAAAATATTTTCCCTAGAACATAATTTTTCGCTGAAATACGTAAGTTCAGGCTTACCTGAAATCGAAATCTATAGACTGCTTTAAATTCTACGTAAAAGTATATAGTGGAGTTTTAGGTATAGCGTCTGTAAAATCCTGGAAAATCTCCTGTGGTAATGTTTTATGTGTAAAAAACATTGTTTTGGTTCGTGGGACCCAAAACATAACCCATATGTAATATAACATATTTCTAAAAAGAATGCATCTGGGACTTAGGATAACCTTGGACGTGCAATTGTACACTTTGTCAGTTTCTACTACTAGATACGGATATCCGCAATAACGCGTGGGGTTACCATATACCTATTCAGACGACATAATATAAAGTTTATACTATGCTCTTTTATAAATTATTTTTGTATGGAACAATGGGATTCTGTTGGTACAAACAGATTTTAAATTATGGTTAAATCCTAACAAAACTATATTTTCTAATAATTTGGCGTTAGGTAAAAATCTTGTTGGATATAACTAAAATTCATTAAGTTACTAAATGTTGATCACTTTTAGGACTATGTTCCAAAGTAGAAAAAAAGAAACCCTATACTTGGACTGTGTCGGTTCCCGTCTGTCGCAACTACTTACTTGACACTTGGCACAATTGTGGAACACTTACTTGCACCAAAAAAAAAAGAGTTTAATATTATAAGTAGTAGTTAAACGACAAACATTACGGGAAGGTGTCATCAGAAAGTGCTTTGTATGTACCAAAAAAATACCGGAGAATTGCGAGTTATAAGTAACTGTCGTGGATTACGAGCACGATGAGAATTTATATGATTTACCGTGTTAATTAATGTCTTAAGTATTCCCGTAATCTAAGATAAGAGCAATTTCCCTGAATTAATTATGCTACCTTTTACCCTGGAGACCGCGAAAAACGAGAAACAATTAGAACACAACTTGCTTGATAAGATTAACAGCGTCAATATTTATACAAAATATACTACATATTTATAAGTAAAATAATTAATAAAGATAAAGTCAAATTACTCGTGCGATTCTGTAAAAAAACTGATCGAACTAAGCAAACATATCGCCAGTTGGAAATACTTCTCTAACGTCATAGAAAGACTCCCCATTAAGAAAAACTATGTCGCAGGCAACGGTCCTACTCAATAATCAATTTATTGCCACGTGCGACGCAATTTGCGAAACTCCGAATAAATTTGCTTGTCATGTATGTATGTATTTTCGAAGCTAAATGTGGTAATATAAGGAACATAACAAAGGATTTTCTTCACGTTAACCAGTGTGATGTCTCCGCGAAACACATTCATTGGTACGCGTATTGCAACATGCGCGCGCGCCGCGCCGTGTCCCACTTATCAAGATAAATTGAAATTCAATTTCGCCAAAGGGCAACGATTGTACGCTTAGAGACAGAATACACAATGTTCTAAAGTACATATACAGATACAAGTAGGAAGCATACGACTAACTTAACTAACCTAACTACCTAATTACGTAATAATCAAAATTCTACAACCTGTCAACATTCGATTGTTGATTCAAACTGACTTGCGTTAAACAGAGAAATCAAGCACAATTATCTGAATATCAGATTATGGATTTAGAAAACATACTCATTCATTTTAAAAAAATCCTTTGTTCTTTACTCTGCTCGCACAGTCAAGTCAATTGTTGCACAACTGATGTAACCTTCGAAATGGAAAAGAAACGCACGCGCAACCCACGCCGCCCGCCATATTGGAAGCGAGAATCGTCAAAAGTTTTGAACCATTTTTCATAGCAGTGGCTTACAATGATGTCGACGCCGCCCGTCGTCGTAGGCATTGATGCAATGCTCGCTGTTGGCAATCAGCAGGAACTGTTACGGATGTGGTGCTTGCTTCACTTTAAAATAACGAAGTTACTTTGCTTTTTTCTTTTTTTGAATTAATTTTGTTTTTTAATTCATTGAATTATTGTATTGATCATATTTTTTTATTTCAGCCAAACATTAAACTAGATAGGTACATTCACCCTTTGTGGAAATCTACTACAATTGCGTACGTTTAGGAATATCATACATAGTCAATGGCATCTGTAGAAGAGATCTAGGTCGTAACATGGAGTTAGGTATTTTACATGTATCATTTTTGTTCGGAAAGCGTTCATGATGTAGTCATTTTGTGGTAAGTCTTCTTTGCTGACTTACTACCCCCGCGGTTTTTACCAGCGTTCCCGAAAGATATTATATTTTTCCGGGATAAAAGTATCTATCCATGTGATAATCCAGTTGATAAACTAGCTATGTGCAAAGTTTCATCCAAATCCGATCAGTAGTTTTTGCGTGAAAGAGCAACAACCATCCATTCATATATCAACACAAATGATCGCACTTCTAACATCAATAGGACAGGATTAAGGGCCCGGTCGAATGGCGTTTTGGAAAAAGAGCAAAAATTAGCAAATAAATAAGGTGACCTAAGTCCGTTTCTAGAAACAATAGTTGTAACTACGACTCTGCTCTATCATTGCGATATTAACTACTAGGTATTACTTTAATTATTACATGAAATGGTCGTGGGTAAATTATTGCATTTATTATTAATGTGCCCGTGGAACTTTGAACTATTACTGGGCGGCTACTATACAGCTGGTCGTTCCCATGTTTGAAGTTAACTATTCTAACCTTAGGCAAATAATTGGCGAAATGACACAAATGAAACGTCTTGTGCTATTAGCGATTTAATAATTCTTCATGGGATTAGAAACAACTGCTGTTCAAGGCATTTTTTTAAATATTTAACAGGAATCGGGACCCTTCCCCATTTAATTGTCATATGGTATAGGAAAATCTTTTACAATTTGATGTATACATAGCATTTGACCGCGACTTCGCTTGCGCTAACTTTACGATTTCGAACACAGACATTTTTTCATAGTCAGTTAATTTAATTTCTTCTTTTATAGTTACATAGTGTGTCCCGTCGGTTGCTAAGCACGCCCGCGCTATTACTTTGTTTTCGCTTAGCGACCGTTTAGCCGCTTTTTTTTACTGCTGGGCTTCTAAATTCGTTGCACCGTGTTAGTATATTATATAGCCCAAAAAATGCTTAAATATTTTTCAAATCCGACATAATTTTCACGTCATGCCTCCTCATACAAGCAGACTACAGACAAACATACAAAAATATAGTTACTTTTGGATTCCCCTTCAATTATTTTTTTACTGTCACTGGACGTCTACTACTGCAGTCACGTACGCCACGTCTACAGATTTATTTATCGTATAGATTAATTGTGGGACTGAAGCAACTGCTGTTTCATGGAAACAAAAAATATTTAAATGTAAAGGGGTCTTCCCTTCTATTATATTATTTAAAACCCGACACCTTCTTTGTACATTTTTGAATAGAACGTTTATTTTAATTGCTACTCACACTGCATTTACCATAATTAACGTTTATTTCGAAAAATAAAAACCAACTGCAATGAATGCTAGCCGCATTGATTTTTTTATGTGGAAACGGCTTTTAATGATTATGTCCACTTATATTCCAATGCATTTTAAATTAGCGACAATTTTTGAAACAGTACTTTTACAGTCGGGTGTATCGATCCACAGGGCATCCTTACAGCCTGAATTTTGTTAAATAGAGTAAAAAGGCAATTGTCCTATTTAAATTTTTTACTTTCATATTTCACTACAACTTTACAGCGCTCTTTTGATTTATCTTAAGACGTAGCTTAGAAGCATTTATGTAACCGTTTGGCATCGGAAAGATCATATTTATATTTATAAGCTTTGTCAAAATCAGTTGAGCCACGCACCGCGCTCAACCGATGATATACTCTTTACATAAGTTCCTTATGTTTGTGCGAAAGTTTGTTCAAGCCCAAACTCGCATTTTTGGCACGTATACCAATTCACTTGATTAATACACAGGCTCATCTTGAGAAAATCATAAGTCCCATATGATTCATTATATCATAAGAACGCGGGCGAAACCGCGAAGGGACGCTAGAATAAAATAAAGAGAGCTGCCCAAATTAGGTGTCTCACTGGCTGACGCAACGCAGAGCCGTGACTGTCGAAAGTTTGGACGGTCGATTCCTTTCATGACTTAGGCAAGCATTTTTTTTATTCAATCCTAATGGCATCACTTTAGGGGATATGGGTTTTTATGGAGAAACATAGGTACGTAAATTTACTGGAAAGCTAGCATACCTATATACATATGTATAAATGAATGATTGTATGTTTGTACGCTTTCCTATACTATTTATCCGATCGCGATGAATCTTTACTGAGTTGTTCCACTCAGCCAGCGAAGGTACCTGACACAAAAAATGTCGCATCGCATGCCGGGAATAGCTAGTAGTTAAACAATAAATATAACGAAACACAATAAAAAAAAATTCACAACTAAGTTCAGAAGATGCCTTAGAATTAATTTTTACAAAGTGTTTAGAAGACTTGTAGTGATTTTGATGACGTTAACGCGGAACGAACTGTGTAAGGAAAGAGCATTAGTTAGTGATTGGAGATATACTTGCCAAGCGTATCCGTGTTCGTTTACTTGGTATTAATCATCACAACGTAGCCGGTACTTACCGCACTTCTAGCAAACCTCAAACTTTTCGATTCATTTTAGACTTTATTCCCATTCGCAAAGGTGCGTTTAGACTCACCACCTTTCTGCCTGTATCCGAGACACATATAAACGTTTAGTCTATGGATAGTATACCTGTCTCTTTCTGATAGTCTTGTATGATCTCTTGCAGTCTGGCATCCAAGGCAATGGAATAAAAGAGCAATTTTGTAGGAGTGACACTTGACATGCGGTAGCATTTAGACCTGTCATTTAGGGTTCTGAACTTTATAGGAAAACACGAAACCCTCGCGGTTTTCTCTGCGTTTCTAAAGGGATCTCATAACATAGAAAACCTATGTGATAATCATGAACATTTTGTATAACTACTCAAAAAAGGTTTTAAAAACCGACTAGCCGTTAGGAGCTGAGTAGTAACAAAAATTACCACAAATATTCGCATATATAATATTATTAAGACAATTTTTTACATACATTTTAACTAGCACGTTTGGAGATTCATATCGTGTTAAATTACACCTTTCCATACAAATTGAAATATTTGACATCTGTAAGGTGTCACCTAAGTTAGGCATTGATTCGTGGAAGTGAGCAATTGACTCATAGATTACCTATAAGAAAACTGCAGGTATTTCCAACGGCGTAATCAATAGATTCTGAAGAAAATAATATTTATTGTAATGTTTATTGACGAACACGCATGACACCAGCTGCCACCTCGTTCCCGAGGGATGCAACATTTTCCCAGGATAAAATTATCTAATGTATTAATCAAATGTATAAACTATGTGCCAAGTTTAATCATACGTAAAAAAAAATTAGCTTTCGGTTGGCTCACTGTATGTTGATGCGGAAGCCTAGTTGTGTGAGCTCGTCTCGCTCTTGGCCGGTTATTATTATTGTCAGGATGCACGTAAACGCTCACGATAGGTAGCGCTTAGGTACTACGTTATTCATTGACGTCAACCGAGTGGCAGACGCCAATTTACTCACTTATGTGGTGGGTTACTAGTACTAGATAGACCGTGTTCTCAGTCTTTGATACTGTTTGATACCTACCGTGAAACTGAATTTTTAGAAGATTTTGCTAAGTATTATTTTAGAAGATATAGAAGACTTCCTACTAATATTATTATTGCGAAAGTACTGGATATGGATGAAACATGGGCCATAGATTGTTTCTAATAGTCTGAGAGCTGGCACCAATTTTTGGGTAGGTATTTGAGGCAAGCTGAAAACTTGTCATTCTATTATTGGCTTTTATTAGATTATATTAGCATATTTAGCAAGGTGTGCAATTCCGTATTGGGGTATAATAGGAGAGGTATGTTACAAGTTTTCACCTTGCCTCAAACACCTACTCAAAAATTGGTGCCAGCCCTCCTTCTATAACCTGGACACAGTAACATTCCTCGGGGACGCGAGTGAAACCGCGGGGCTTATAAGTTAATGTCATGGCGTAATTTAATTTAGGTATTCGCAAATCAAAGTCAAAACCCTAACCTTTCGTGACAAAATTTCAAGTTCTCTAGAACGCCGTTCAACTGGTAGACGACAGTTATATTAAAGCCGCTGGTTACGAAACTTATGACCGACACACGTTTGTACGTAAAACTTATTCGAATACTTGTTTGCGACCAATGTTTTGGTCCCGAGAGTTACTGTCGAAAGAGCTGGCGAAACGGACGTTGAACAAGTTCGTCCTCTTTTTTATTAAACTCTTTGCAAGATATTTACAGTACTGGATAAGATGAGGGGTTTGGATTGCGAAAGATCGCCGATGGCTCGCTCGAGTACTAAATCCAGTGCAATGTATTTTTTTATTACGACACCACGCAAAAAGTCGCGGTAGAGATCTATGGAACTTTCACCTAGATAAACTATATTAAATGTTGAAACATGTAACGTCACGTTATTTCCACAGGAAATGGAGGGCAATATATCGTGTGGTGCAATAGTTCTTTGTATGATACCTATGCCGTTTTTGTATTGTTACTGTAATACCCCACTTGTTTGGAACTTGGAGCTTAGATTAGAGTGCCTAAGTGTTTAAAGAATATACAACATTAAGGCTTGTGGCATACATAATAAGTAGAAGGATATGTCGTAGATTGTCGTGACTCCATATCACGATAAACAGCGCCACAGCACGGACATGGTACGAATATGTGTGAAAAGAATATAATTACAGAACCATTTTTAAATACAAGATTTATTTAAGACAAGATATATTTAAGACTCACAGAAAATGTTGAAACACTCTAAATTTCGTTGAAGAAGAAAGGTCATATTATTAAGTATCGAGATTCGTATTTTTTTTTATCTAATCCTTTCTAAATAACAAGGGAAATGGATTATCCCCATTAAATTAAATAAAATGTTTTGAGGAATTTAGCATGGCAACAGACGGACGAAGGACGAATCCCGAGTGCTTCTCTACACTACCTTCGATGATAGTGTTTTTTATTATTAAATCCTTAATTGTGAGCACAAATAATTATTTCTCTCTCTCTTTCTTCTTCTTTTTTACTTCGGTAATGTAATTAGGATATGATTATATTATATTAGGATCCACGACGTATAAAACAGACCTATTGGCAGATGCTTAGGTAGGAGACGTCAGCTAAGAAGGGATTTTGCGACAGGGCCAAATTACGGCGGTTTGAAGACTGCCGTTTTTGCTGCTAGTGACATGAGTAACATACTCGTATGAGTAATTCTGGTTTAAAATGTAAAATAAATAAATGGACTCATAACATTTTTTTCGTAGGGACGATACAATTCATTATATATAAGGTAATATATCTTTAACTATAATAATATTATGAATTTGCAAGTGTGTTTTATGATGGGTCAAGGACTCAGCAACAGGTCAACGGTTTTTGCATAGATATCATTTATAGATCAGAAAATTACCTAACAATTTTTTCTTCTATAGGGAACGCACGTAAGATAGACCACTAGTTGTGTATAAAGAGACTTGTCCTCACTGACTGACTATAGTCCGTGTAAGGGTGAAAAAGCTTTGAGACGCTAAATAATAACTCAACTAAACTAATAACCTTCAAGGACGCTACCATAAAAATAATTGACTGAATTAACGACTAAGTCTTTTATAACGTAGGATTAGAAAGTACCTTTCGAAATTATACCCCAGGAGGCGGAATAATAGGAGATGAAACACTGTCCAAAAACACGTAATTTTATATATATAATTTAAAATTGAATTCATAATTGGTATTAGTTTTCCCAAGCGTACAGCATGATGTTCTTCATGAAGTGTATGACGATATTATTGCAGTGTCGGCTACGCGCGATTGATGCCCCTGATGTTGCAGTGTCAATGTGCTGCGGTGACCCTTTAACACCAGCCGGGCCGTCACCTTGTTTGTACACATAGTGGCTTCTCGGTTAGAAATAAACAATACGTCGTTTACAAATTCCACCCCTTAGGAGGTAAAATGTTGGATGAAAGTGAGTATGGGGGTTTCAAATTATAATGTGTAATATTGGTGTTCTGTTCGGCTCTGTTACAAGTCGCAAATTAACTGAAACCTATTTTTTTAATGAATAGTTAAAGGTGTGAAAATGAGGGCAAATCTCTTGTCCAGTAATTTTATTCCATAGTCATATTTGCTTCAAACTCTCTATACATACTTCAAGATGCAAATAATGATATGTAAGATGAACATCGTTCTAATATCATCCTAGGTACCTAGATGGAATTTGGTCGTGAACTTTGCATGGAGCAAACGTATTACTTTGGCGGCTTAAACTGAAATAAACAGTAAGTATAATTGCTTAATACATATATTCTAAATGCAACGTCTATGCGATTGAACATTGCAAGGAAATAAATATAAAACCGGGACAAAATCAATTGTAAACCTTGACATACTTTGTTTACTGCCTTTGCACAGAAATAACTGACAAGCGGAAGAGGTTGTAGGCGATGTTTATTCCTAAAACGCGGAGGACGGAAATCTAGAATAAAATAGGGCTGGGAGCAGCGACAGATAGCAACTAAGTATATTTCTAAATCTATATTAAATCCTAATTTATATCTAGGTTGTGTTAGAGGCGAGTAGGCGTCAGCCAGGCGATCGGTCGTAAAATTGTATCATTATCTTCTCGTAATATGCAATGCACTAAATGGTGAAGCGCCGTCCCCAAATTCTTACACAGTGCAAGATAGTGATAAACGTAAATATTAAAGTAAAATTACATTATAAATACATATTACAGATGTTTAATTTAATTTAGAGTACCTACTTAGATACCGTGAAAAGCTACCTTTAGATTTTTCATTTCTAAATGGAACATCATACCGAGCAAACAAGTTCAAACACGACGTGCCTTCTGTTAACCATTTAACTCAACATTAATACGTAGAATACCGAATTTGGGCCGCTTCCCGTAAGAAATCTGACAGCATTTCTCCGTGGAGAACCTAGGCTAATCCAATATCGGATAATTAAGAAGCACGATAGCTCTAAAAATTGCAATGTTTCTACTTTATTGATATGGCACAAATTCTGCATTCTTGTTTCTTTTGGGACACCGACATGTTCGCTAATGCACACAAAAGGTGCATAGGTCTGACCCGAATCCACCACCTACGGCGTGCTAATCAGGGCATCTTTCCATAACATAGTAACACAAACTCTAAACGTATTATTTCATAATGACAGGACGTTATTATAAAGTAGGACAGACCTTTAATGATTATAAAATTAAATGCAGGTGGACATTATTATCTATTATATGAAAACGGAACATCGCAAGGTGAGCTTCGCTACTCCACCCACCGACATGACAGGTCGCGCAAAGGCATTATTATGGGCTTCTAGGCCTTCAGGTGACGTTAATCACGGTGTGATTGGTGAGTTGACCTATCACGTTACCCTCTCATTTATATGATTACAGCAGGATGTATCATCAACCATATAGCATTGTTATCGCTAATGCACTCTTTCCAGGCCGCTACTGTTGTTGGCTACAACTAATTGAAATGATTGCCGATGATGACACATAATATGCACCTTTTTACGCACGTTAGTTCATTTAGAGAAAATGCATTTTCATGCACGTTGGTGTGGACCTTTGTTGCAGTTCCGGGATATGCTTATTTTGAGCTTTCATGCTAGCCACATTGTTTTTAAAGAGAAAAATAAATACATATAGCTTTTTTTTTATAGTGGTCACTAAGCAATTTAGTAAATAATCGACTTCAAGTTTCTGTCATATTAAATATGCATATCAAGTTAACGCGACCCTTTGTTCTTCGATAGCCATTTTGTATATTTCTAACTTAGTAATCCCGATTCTGAGCGAGGATTTCTCGGGAACCCTACGGGTGAAACCGTGATGGGACCGCTAGTGTAAGAGAAATAATCTAAATTTATTGATTTATCGTCAATGCCGCCCCGATATTTGGAAGACGTTTGTCTACCGGTGCCCGCTATGCAAAAAGTAATGACAATTAGTTACATTAAGAAAGTTGACTGGTTTTCTCGCTTTTTTTGTTAATTTAATTTAAAATATAAACTGTGGTTCAATCCAGCGCCCTCTCTTTCATTTCGTTTAGTTACGAACAGTAACAGGTACTTTAAAGAAAACCTTTTGACATTGTTTAAAATGTGTTTTAATTTTTATGTACATATTTTCATCATTATCTTCTTTATGGTAGGTTTGTTGTTATTGTTGTTTATTTTTTTTGACGGGATTGCGATTGACATCAATCTTACCTGATGGTAAGTGAAGATGAGGCCGAAGATGGAGCTCGCTTAGTTGTCTGTTAGTATTATATGTATGAATAAAAACAAGTTAATATTGCATTGCATCCAATTCCATTAAATTCGACGTTCGAGTATAAACTTTGGTTTTGTAATGGTTTGGTTACGATTCCAATCGAAGTTTGACAATTCATAATAATCGTTTACTTGCACGACCTGTTACCGAAACGAATTTAGATTGTAGCTGCTGCGTTGGGCGGCTAGATCTAGTAGAAAAAAAGTTATTTAAATATGAGTAGGTATATGATTTAAACACGTTGCTTTTGCTAACACATAATATATATTAGATATTAAAAAATATATAAAATGATGCTTTTGTACGTTAAAATTCCGCTGGGTCTGCACAAATATGATGATGTCAAGCGGCAGAACTTTTCAGCAATTTTCGTTTTGTTTTACAGCTATGGGTATATTGAAAACTAAAGGTACTGGCTGGATGCCAGTGTTACCATAACATCAAGAAAAATGTCAAATCGTTTATTTATTCAAAACCATTTATTCTGTTTATGCCCGCGGAGGGCACTTATGAAGGTCATATTTAAAGCTACTGAAGCTACCATTAATGTATATATATAAATAATATTTAAGGCTGTATTCAAAAAATTCAATAATTATTTTTAAAAAAATCTTCGCTTCGGGTTTTAAGATATTTGGTGCTCAAAATACATATCTCCATTTTAGTCTAAAAATAAGAATCTAATAACTGTTTCTTTTTATTACTAAGTCTTCATGAGCTCGCGGTTACTTTGATTAAAAGTATAATTAGTTAGTCTTGGCGTCATATTTCTTTCCCTCTCATCCGAGATCAACCTCATGTACTTAATAGAGTCATGTAAAACTTGATATCTAAGATTTACAAAACATTTTTAGACGAAAGTAAGTAACATTCACTCATGAGCAACAAGAGATATATCGCGGAGGGCACGTTTGGCCATTTATTCTTTTAGGTATATTGGAAGTGAATCATATAGCAGATAAATAATGAAAGTAAAATTAGCGCAGTGTAAATGCACTCCGACCGACTATTCTGTCACTCACAATCACACCACTGCAACATTGTTATTAAAGAAAAGCAAGGACAAGAATTGAAAAAGGATGTTACGGTTGTTAGCACTCGTCCATACCACCAAAGGGTCAACAATGGAAGAAAGAAGACTAAATTGAATTAAAGAAATCTATAGAGAAAGATTGAATTGAAGAATTGCGAGGGGAAGACCTAAGCGGATGTACATTATATTGCTAAATAGGAGATGTTTCAATACAGGGCCGGGTCAAAACCACAAAAGCGGTTATGTATACAAGATAGATACATTATTATTATTGTAAAATTTTGTAGAATACGATATGTAAAAGTTTTGGTTTATTTGCTGTTGATCGGCGCATAATTTGTTACTGGTATTGGCCCTCAGTTCTACGCTAAGTCGGGAAGTTAGTTTAAAATAGATTGCTAAATACAAATAATATATAAATAAAACATACAGACAGATATGGTTATAGAAAAGCTCACTTTTCGTAATTAACATCTTCATCGCAGGCACCCATCAACTGTAAATAATACTGTAAACAAAAGCTCCATTTACAATATTTATTTAATCCCCATCGTTTTAATCCTGCCTAATTGTTTTCGCTCAGGATAATAAACAAGTACCTTCATAATCTTCTATTGTTTCTGTTATCAATTACAGTCGCCGTTACTAATTGGCAACATTTTAACAGGGGCGGACGGTGGCATCAATAACATTTATATAAAAATGATAGATAAGAGCTTCCATGTGTAGCCAGGCCCTCGGTCCCAGAAGGATATGGTGGGTGTAAAAAACACAATTTTTAATGTAATACTCCGTAAGTTGGAAATGATAACGGGGACGACCGTAGTGGTCGTCCAACCAACTCTAGGGAGTCGTTAAAGGTGAATAAAAGTAGACCACGTGCACATTAAACCTTGCTGGTGATCAAGAAATATATTCTCAAAGAGCATTTGCTCTGGTAGGCGACCACCCTGCTAAATCTGTTGTAATGTATTTAACTCATACATATTGCGACGACCTCAAAGGATTGGGAAGAGGACATGCAGATGATAAATGGATTATCTGTATCCCAATAGTACTGGCCACCCCATTCCATCAAAAGTTACAATAATTCTAAACTAGGACATTCGTACAAGGACAACAGTTGCGGACGTAGCTCGAGTCAGTCCCGTTTTTATGTCGGCTAATACTTATTGTGCTCTCAAAAAAACAATATCTTATTCAAAACATTATTGATCGCGTTGTTCCCGACACAGAAAGGACCAACCCAAAACCAAATCCATGGTTGTCGCAATGCGTTGTACGATTTGTCGTAAGTTGGACTAAGGAAATACACGGGGTGGTAGCGTCCACCTGGGTTGCACCACCTAACTGCGATTATCAACCGCCCTACCAAGCGTGTTGATAACAAACCCCCTTTCAATGGCAGCATAAAATAAATGTTTGCCCCCAGTCGCCGGTACGGCGGCCTCGCTAGCCCGGCCTAGGGTAGCGGTCACGGTAACGGCGGGGCAGGGGTTGCACTAAAGGTTGTGTAAGAGTAGACTAAATATAGAAAATTCATTCAGTTTTTTTTACTAGATCTAATTTTATCTATGACATCATGTATATTTTTAGCTTTAGGAGACCATTGCTGTAGTTTTCGAATCAAATGTTCAAACATTTTGGTTGAAATGAAAGTTTTAAATTAAAAGGTTTTTAGTTTAAAATAATCTCAAATTAATTAATAATGAGGCTTCGATGTTATATACCCGAAATATAAATGATTTGAATATCTCTATTAGTATATGCGCCCTGAGGAACGCTACAGCGCTTGGGTAACTGTACAGAAATGAAGCACAAATATCCCTATGAATACTTAAAAAGGTACGGAACGTAACATTGACTTTGTTAGAAAATGTATTAATAAATAATATCAGTTGCAGTCTCAGGACCTTGGTGCGCTGGGAGAGGGGCGCTCGTGGCTGGAGGAGGGGTGGGAGGCATGGTCGCGGATGACGCGCGCCCTACTGGCACACTGACACACTTACCCAGTGACAGTGGTACTGCTTTTGGTCCGCCGAGGTCGACACGATGCGTCCTACCTACATCAATATCAAGTGTACGTAGTATATACCGTAGGAGTTAACACGTAGGTCCAACTCGACAGTGACCTACATTACTGAAATTCCCAGTAAGAAGCTTTAAAATTAAAATAGGTACCGAGACTACTGACTAATTATAAACAGAAAAGGATGTTGATTGTCTCTTCGTGACCACTGGTCAATGAACAAAACAACAACCTACCGTGTGACCTACTTATTAAGTTATTAAATGTACGTAGGTACTAAATAACAATTTTTAACCTATTTATTAATATCAATTAAATTCTCCAAAAGCTACCTATTGTATAACTAATGACATAGGCGAAATCATTACCTGGTATATCTATGATTCAGATGAAATGAGGCATCGGTATTTTTGGCAAAACCGTAAACAATTCCGTCCGTCAACAATCGACATAGGGCTTACTGATAACATATCAAAACACACGCAACGGCAATAAGGTCAATGCATCAATCAGATCCTGGGGAAAACAATACCATTTATCTTTGGTTTCATCATCACTTAGGAACTATGGTGGGATTATGGTCAACAGAAGTAAATAGAAATCTTCTGTATACATTCAAAAAACATTTGATGCACGACTCCGGTAAAAATACTAAAATGAAAATTTTCAAGGAGATGTCTACTATTGAAGTCTTATTATACTGATTAGATAGAAAATGGGATTTTGCATGAAATAATTCGACGCAATACGAATGACACATTTTTAAGGAAAATTCCATTGATAGGTTTCATTCAATTCGGAAAGTTGAAAAGACAATACAAGAGAAATTTAAGAACAATTATATATATATTTCGTAATTAGATTATTAGTTTCCACACCAATCCCAGCCTGTACAACTGTACTACACATTAAAACATAGATTTATTATACTTGTATACAAAAACTGTTACCCATTAATTTGAAGGATTTTTTAAATAATTTGTTAGTCTGTCATTTTGCATGCCTTTCCCCTACACTGTAAATTCGGTAAGTAACAAAAATATTTATCAATTTCTATTGATTGACGAAACGTTTCTGTGTCAAGGTCCCACGTATTGCGTAGAGTTGAAAGGTAAATCTACATAGTGTTTCAACCTTGCTGAATATGTATTTAGCAATTTATTTTAAATAAATAAATCATTAGTCGGTTAACTAGTTTGATGAATGTTGCAAATGCAAACTGCACAGACGAATGATCTTATTATTTTATCAGCTCTTCCACGAGCGATTTTGGAGACTTAATTAATTTTCACAGTGAGACTATTGGCATTTGCCACGGCCAGTCAACACTTTAGCAATAAACTATGTGCAGTCGCAACTCCTTTACGGCAAAGAGGAGATTTACATAATGTTTTGCAAAGTTATAATTACTTTAAACTAGAAGAAATGCGAGGTGAATTTGATTTAAATAAACCACATACACTTCGAGCTTCCTCCGGCTAACTTCGACCAATGATAATCATATTATTATATTTTTCGGAAGTGTCTAATCTAAATAATCAACATCAGTAATCTGATAAATAACCAATACGCCAGATATCTCGCTATCTCTATCTATAACTTTCCAATTATCTAGTTACCCTTCGGGAATGAAGATAACAATCTTATACAGGTCGTTAATTTGATATTTTCTGGAGTTAGCCTGCATTTATGGCAGGGTCGCCGTCGGGACTGAACGCTACCTAACTAACTAAGCACTTGGATGTAGGTAAGTACTAATCCGACTAAATAAAAGTTTTGACATTTACGTAAAGCAACAATTAGATCTCCGTAACACTGTTTATAGACCAAGTAATATGTCACTACAATACCCAGTGCAATTTTCTAACAGTTTCTAGTATAGATAGACAGCTAAAATGATTGCTTACAAGGAAGTACACATAAATCAACTGCCCGTATACAAGCTACTAGCATAATAATAATCCCTCAAGGAAATCTGCTTTCTTTATTGACCTTGACATGGGCTCGTTGCAGAAATGCTGAGGAATTGTTTATTAATCGTGTAATTTATCCAATCTATTATGAATACTATAAATGACAATTACTGCCTAACTACTCTTTAATAATGAATTATCGATAAAATGGCCTATTGCATTCTGTTGGATGTTATAACTGGGGATTATTGTAAGTAAGACACAATGTCACCAGTGTGTCCATGAACTTAACGTTTACCTTGGACAATAAGTAACAGTAAGAAATGGTAGAACTCTTTGTGCAGACTTCGTCCGGGGATACACTACGGTCATAACTATTTCCGCTGCACAACTGCTTTACAGTGCCCTTTTATTACTGAGTTCCGGTTATGTTAGTTAAGGGGCCGGTGAAATTACAGACATATGAGCCTTCACAACAACATGCCTTCGGGATGTATATATGCATTGGCGGCGGTGACCACTTACCATGAACCGTCGGTCTATGTTTCGACATGACATAAAAAAGCAACCATGAGCTTTTAATCGGAATGTAGAATAACTAGTTTAACTAGGTAATATTCGGATGCTGAGTTCCTGCAGCACTCCCTCTTTCTTATCATCTGAATGAATCCAACACACGAAAATCCTTTTTGTCCAAGCTTTGTAACTTTTTCTAAAGGGAGCGCGATCTGAGACTTTATTACATCTATTCTAATATTATAAAGAGAAAAGATTTGTATTTTTGTGTAATAATTAAACTCAACAACTACTCGAGTGACTGTAATATATATTTCACTACTTTATCCTCAAACAATATGTTACATTCCCAGAATTCAATAGATCCTCCGGATATCGGATATTGGCAGATAGTTATCATATATATTGGGAAGAACACAAGGTTAAGGGTCTGCATTCAATAATAACTTGCTACACGATTGCTACCATTAATTTAATTTCTAACTATACAGTATGAAAGCGTTCCATTAAATATTAAAATGTACCTTGCATAGATATACTTCAAGAACGCAGCGGCCTTGCCATAAGCTGTTTCTGCAATGAAATTTCTCACATACATTTTTCATTGAATCAACCTATTTCTGTTTGTTCATAAAAGCGGATACTATTATCATCATTAAATAAACTAGTACCGTTTCTAGCATATAATCATTTTCTTATTTATTGTAGACGATCAATGTCAGCACACCAAGGTTCGAGCTGTACGACAACACAAACAGCTTTATTCGTTATCTCCCTTTTATATTGTGAGATAGAATTTCTTCGCAGTCTCTTGCATTCTGTTTAAGGAAACTGTGTCAAGGCCTCGTCTACGTCTTATTAAATACCCATGAAACAATTCATTGAATAGTCTCGATTTAACTAATTATTTTACTATTGTTTGTGAGCCGACCTTTTATTAAGGCTAAACTGGATTGTTTGTTCTCATTGTTTTAATAAAAAAGCAACAAAATGTGACCTCGTCGTTTTATTATAATATCATATGATCTTAAAAGCCAAGATTTATATTTCAAATCTTTGTCTAGGAGTCGGTTTTAAATGAAACTGCTTAAATCATAAAGTATTAACTATGTGATAAGAAGCCAAAGGAAATGCTGAAGCTACGAATAAATTTTAAACGTGTGTGCTGGTTCCAAAACCTATTCAAAAACTGGGTTGTGTACTGTATGTACTAGCTTCGTATTTTATTTAGAGGTGTTTTATTATAACACCGGTATGCGCAGCGTCTGGGGTCGACATCAATATAGGCCAAGTTTAAACAGAAAGTAGGTCAGGGGGATTTCAACTGATAGGAGATCGTTCCTGAACGTATATTTTTGTAGCTTGCATTTCGAAACAGATGATGAACTCAGAGACCAAAATGAGTCGGTTTGTGGTGAAGCCACCAACGACGATATTATGTAAATAAACATAAGTCATCAAAAAAGATATAATATATTTATGTCAGATATGTGGTTCTATTTTTACTTACATATTTGATTCACAGCATTTTATTGTGGTAAAATAATATTCAATCAAAGGCAGCGAGTCTTTACCAAGCATTTACGAGTATGTAAAACTGGACAGTATGTGAGTTCCTCTGACGCGTTTAGGAAACTGGGTCAAGCATGTCAAGATCAAGAGGAGAATTGGGGCTGTGGGATCGTGGACATGCCACCCTCGCCCGCCGGGTGTGACACCCCGGTACACTTGACTTTTAAACGGCGACTTTAATCGCACATATACCTGACGTCGACGAACATTATACTTGTAATTCTATTTCAGTTACAACGCACGTCTATGGCTTGTCAGGCTGTAAAGTTTTCTCAAGTTTTGAAACCGCCTTAGAGTTTCTTTTATATTTTCTCCTTTATAAAAATATATATTGTTTTAATTAAACACGTTACCTGAGCACGTTGTCGATGTGGTTTCGTTAACCACGTTGAAGTTCTATATATTTTTTAATTTAGAAACAGTTGAATTTTTTTGTCTTTGTTGCCGTACTTATTCGCTGCCCGCGCCGTTGGTTAGCAAACAAGTAAAACAAAATACATTTCGAAACATTGCATGGTCCCATCATTTGAAAACGTGACACGTGACGGCGATGATGATAGGAGGTTGTTATTTTTAAGGGGTTTCTACGGTCAGGTGTATCTTAGAAACCGTAATAGGGGTAGACTGTTTGTTGTGTGTGAAATTTTTACAAAGCGTGTAAAAATTTATACAAGAAACTTCGTATTTTTCGGCGTTTTGTTAAATATTGTACGGTTGTTCACAACCCTTCGTGTGCAAGTCTGACTCACACTTGGCCGTTTTTTCTTTCATGATCTTTTAGTCATTGTCCAACTAATTGTCAGTTGGCACAACATGTTTGCTTTTCCAGTTTGCGTTTTCTTCCTTTCAGTCACAACACCAGTCACTCCTTTCTTACCCTTACACAATCAATCCATACTTTATTCGATCTTCCTTCCTCAGGACTCACTCTCCAAGTAGTAAAATGGCTTTATCATATCGAGCCCGTGCCATCAATCTATAATCTACTATCTAATTCTAAATGTGGACCATGATACTGTAGTCTGTGTACATTTTAGAAATATTATGTTAATGACGACAATGCTCGGGTATAGCGCTCGCTTCAGCAGTCATCTTGTTAATGTACAAAATCTTATATTAAAAAGAGTCATTGCTGAGTTTATCGCCGGCTTTTCTCAGTAAAAGCAGCCTTCCGAACCGGTTGTAGAGCCTGAACAATCATAAGTGCCTGTGAAGGCCTATTTGAATAAAATATACAGGACTAAATTAATATAAATCAGAACACAAACACAAAAGCTTATAGAAAGTGTGAAAATACTATCATGCTATAAATTAATATTTATTTATAGAAGGCTCAAAACAAACATGAGATAAATTTGTGGCCTCTACCACTGTCATACTCAGTACCTACGTATTATGTGCGTTATGTTTGAATACTTACTTGACGTAACCATGAATGCATCGCATGTACTCAAAACTTGTACTGCATACGCATAATCATGTTTTCAACGCTTAGTAGTTCGTTCATGTAGACTTTACATACGTATAAGTACAAATATAAACATATAATACAAAAAGTGGGTCAAGTTTATAAAAACCAGGACAGAGGATAACAGAAATGCAGTTGACACCGTTATGTAGGTCACACTGTGTTGTATAAATAAATAGTTATAAGTACGCTGTTATTTATGTCACACACTACGCGAGAAAATAAATAAATGATTTTATTTATCAGCTCATTATAATACATCAGGTAACTGATATGCTTTTTTTTACAATATTTACTGATATATGCCCACAAGCTAGAACTATACGATAAACATTTATAAAATTGAATCCTGCTGGTATTTTGCGAATGTATTTCTTCGCGAGGGTTAATAAACTGTATCTTTCTGACTCCACTGATTGCCCTTAATCAGCCTGGATGTATGAGGGAATGTCCACAGGTTTAATGACCATTAAATGGTTAACGAATAACTGAACTGAACGATACATCGCAGCTAAAATACTTGATATTACCGAATAACCAATATGATATTGGATAGCTGATTCAAAACCCTTCTATTATTAACTTAGATTTATAAACCCCTGTTTTATACATTTATACTATATCTAAATCTGTAGGATATGTCTGTACATCTTTTTTGACAAATCATGTGATAAATATTCGTTTAATAACCCACTGACGTTAATTCTAACTGTCCGTCTGCCTGTGTATCCTTTTATAATTTGACAACAATTTAACCGATCTTGAGGAAAATTGGTATATAGCCTGAAAATGTGATTGGGCGAATAATAAGCTATATATGAAAGCGTAAACGCGGCTGAAACCGCGGGGAGCAGCTAGTAGTATAAGATTTAAGTGATTAGTTTTAGCTGTTGAACTTAAGTGCGGATTAAATATCATTCAGGATTACTTTAAGCAGTACAAGTGCGCACTTGATTTCAAGAGATTGAATCGATCGGATATGGAATAAGTACAGATCGGTACAGTGTATGAATAGGTACAGTGACGTAACGGCAACAAATCTGATCCTTTTACTCGAATTTTAGCAACTTGGAATTATGAGAATCACTACAAATGCGTGCTTCGAAAAGAACGTGCGGTGCGATGTTTTTGTACGAGTCTAAAAGTCTCTAGGTAGGTATTTTCAATGTTTTTATTGACAGTATTACGTGTGTGCATGAAAGCGGCAGGGAGTATGTGACAGACTGATAATGGAACTATAGCTCCTAGCCAATGAACCAATAAGTCGTTAAGTAAAATTTATTTATTGACAGCTTTTTAATTGAATTGAAAAGCTTGCGATATTTTTACACAATAATAGTAATGTCAACAAAATAATATTATACTCATACTAGCAGCCGCGGGATCGAGTTCCCGAGGGACGTTACGTTTTCCCGGTATAAAAAGTATCTTATTTGTCAATACAGATTATCCTAGTAATATTATAAACGCGAAAGTTTCTATGTATGGATGCATGAATGTTTGTTCCTCTTTTTCGCAAAAACTACCCAACGGATTTGGATGAAACTTGGCACATAGATAGACCATATATTGGAATAATATATTTGCTAGTTTTTATCCCGGGAAAATGTTACATCCCTCGGGAACGCGGGTGAAACCGCTGGGACATATTATTTTTAATGTGAATGTGTGTGTTTATTCATGTTACTCTTTCACGCAAAAATTACCCAACGAATTTGGATAAAACTTATAACATAGATAGAGCATATATTGGAATAACATATAGGATGACTGAGCCTGAGGATGACACACATCCCTACATCCTTCCCCACAATCTATCGCATGTATATTATTAGTACTTGGGTTATTCATTAGGAAAGTAGTATAATGTAATGTACTTTTTCATTATTTGGAATCCAACAATAACTTATAGTGTCCTAATTTTTCGAGTAATGAAAAATAGTCAAATTATAGTTCTCCAATCTAGCCTCGATATCATCAATATCACAGAGTATGCTATTCTCGTAATCAAAATAACAACGTTAAAAGTAAAAAAAAAAAAACGATAAGATATCGTATATGGAGTATTGGCAGTCCATGAAAAAAAGTCAATTAAATATATTGTTGATATTACTGTATTTTTTTCATTTTTTGTTATAATACTTTTACATATATTGTTTTCTTTTTATGTATTCTGTTTGCTTCAAACCAATGTTATGTTTATTATTTTAATAATAATTCAATTAATTCCATTTTAGAACGTGTTTAGCTATAATTTTATAAGCTCAAACCATGTAAAAATAATTCTAGTTGAAGACAGTTGCTGTCCCATATAAAGAAAATAAAATAAATAGATATTTTTCAATATATATGTTGTAATAAACAATGTTGTTGACAACCAAAAATAATAATCATTCGTTTATGAATAACTAGCAGTCCTCCGCGGTTTCACACGCGTTCCCGAGGGACGTAACATTTTCCCGACACAAAACGTATCCTATGTTACTTCTAATACCTCCAAGAATAGGTGTACAAAGTTTCATGATGATCGGTTAAGTAGTTTCTGCGTGAACAAAAAATCTACTTCACGTTTATAATATTTGTAGGTATTATAATGATTATGGGTTTGAAACTTCATTTCTTTGGACATAACTGACCAACGAGTCGATATACTACTATACTGTGCTTTGTTACTTGAGTAGGTTTCGTTTACTCGATGCTTATTATACTAAATTTAATTTTAATCAACCATTGCACCACGTTGAAGGTTAAGCAAGGGCCACTCTTGTTGTGATTTATAAATAAATTGATTGATTTTCACTTTTTTTTAATAAAATAAAGAAAAAACAGTGCAGTCTTAGTTTGCGATTTATAAAATAAATTATTGGTTTTACTAAAGTTGCTACGTTTTGTCAATTTCACTTTTTTTTTTCAATATAAATAAAATTTTCCGTTGAGGACTGAGGCCCTACCACCAACTAATAACGATTCCACTAACGGCCAAAATTTATATACGATCCCGATCTAAAATCGTAAGATTGAAGTAGAATTTTGACATCACGCCGTATGCCAATTTTCAAAAAATTTATATGCAATCCCGATCGAAAATCCATGGATTGATGAACCTTTTGACAGTAATTTTAATACACGTAATGTCAAAATTCTACTTCAATCTTACGATTTTAGATCGGGATCGTATATAAATTTTGGCCGTTAGTGGAATCGTTATTAGTTGGTGGTAGGGCTTCAGTCCTCAACGGAAAATTCCGTCCGAGATGGAAGATTCCTTTAATAACATTATATATCAATAAAATTGTTGATTCCATAAATAAGATATTCAATCAGAGAATCTCTCTCGAATCGAGAATCTCCATTATATCTATTAAAGAAGCCGTGCGAGTTATTGCAATCGCCGCCCACTGTCTGTTCCGTATAATAATAATATAACATACAAAATTACGTATGAATTTACTCTTTATTTACTAGCCGTAAAATTTGTAAGTTTTTAATAAAAATATAGGGAGTTAAATAAGGTTTTTTTCTAGCATTTTTTATTCATGCTTTGAATTTTGCAAAAAATGGCCATAAACATTCAGCTAATACAAACTTCGTCGGCGCGCCGGATCACGGAGGCCTCAGAGAGCGTATCTCTCACGTGATAAGTAGTATTAGCGTAGAGAGACAGAGCTCGGAGGCCGCGACGAAACATTCTCGAGTTAGTGTTAGTTTCCTTACAGAATCGAGTCCCAGAACCTGTTTGTATTTGTTGTGTTGTTGTGTGTAACATACAAAATTCTCCAGGGCTCCATTTTTCTTCACCTCTGACATTAATTTCACATCCAACATCCACAATTGAATATAAATGTTTATTATTCTGTCCAAATATTTATTTTTAGTTGACCCAGCATGATTTGAGTTGTGAGCAATATCGTATTACTTATATTGTAGGTGGCAGAATCGGGCCAAAGTTCGCCATAGAGCGACCACACACAACAGAATATAATTATTTTTGTGTAGGATGTATATAATTAGGTAAATTCATATAATGAGAACCTACCTATTTGCAGCAAAATGTTATGAGCTAAAGTGAAAATCCTGCAAGCAACGGTTAATCTATTTTCATGTTAATTTCCCATCCTGAGCACAAAAAAGCCTAACGCTTTCACTACTTTTATGTATAAATTGCTATATTACACCAGCATTATGTAAGAGATTTTTCAGACACGTTTTGCATGAAGGTACCTACGTAATTTTGTCCACAAACTCAGCCTGCTGGCCGAGTACAATTCGTTCTAGCTGTAAGCTCACAATACAATAAAAGCCTCTTTGAAATTAGTGAAATGAACATTATGTAACCAGTTTCAAAATACCAGGACACCATTAATCGTAACAAGACACAATGTTTCGACACAACATTTTTCATGCGTAAGCAATGAGCACTCGGTCACACACATCCCATTTGCGAGGTGGGTAATAAAGATGTTCCTCAGGTATTCGATGAGAAAGCTGAAAGACGACGGGAGAGCAAATATAGAAAGTGTCGGATATAAAATATTCATTGCTCTGTATATAAATTGCTATGTATAATTTTAAACTAACAAGATTTTTATATTAATATCATCATATATGTGCGTAGGGTAGTGGGATGCTTTGTCCGATATGGTTGGGTAGTATTTTACTGCTATTGTCAGTATTGTGAGGACGGCATTGATCACAAGCTCTCGAGCCGTCACGCGCGTCAATGGAACCATATTTATTGTGGCCTTTGAGTGGAACTGCTGTCTCATCCGGTTCTGAATCATATCATTGTTAAAACCGAGAGAAATTTATAATTATATTGTGATTATAGTAACATTAAAATCACTAGGTGTTTCTTACGTCGTTTCTGCGAACGATGCGGACCTTTTACGAAGCAATAGTGTAACATTGTTTATGCGCCACGCCCATCTATATGTTCTGATATCAACAAACCCAAAATGGTGACGCTCGAATTACTAGGCTGTCGCTGTCGCCGTCGTATTTTCTAATTACTAATATGGAATTATTTCAAAATAATATTTGTACTCGAGTGTTATCTCAAGCGATAGGTGAAAGGGTATAGCCCAATATTTTTAGTAAATAAATTTAAACTAAAATTTTGCTATGATTTTCATGAGAGTTTTAAATACGACCTAACCTTCTGTTACTAACATTAAAGCTACTCACGATGTGTGTGCCATCGACACATTATGTTTTGTAATACATAACTCATTTAAAAACGAGCGAGAGGGATAGATATAAATGTTTTGAAAAGATTCGCCGAGTGGCACGATCCGAACGAGCGAATAAGTAGGCGAAGGTCAGACGCCATTGTAGTCAGCGTGAATATAGTGACGTTACACCTCTAGACTAGAGATAAGCTGGTATATAATTATTGCGTACCTACACAAGCAGCCCGGCCAGCCGAGGTTTGCGGCTCTACTAAGTTAGTCTAACGACAGAAACGTAAACTCTCTCTTTCGTCAACTAATTGGTTGAAACTAACAAAGCCTTCAGTGAACCATTTTATGGAACTGCGGTGTGTAAATCATAACAAGGGGAGTAAAACCCGTCTGATTTGCGTATTTTATGCGCAGTTTTATGTATGCTACACACTAAGCTGATTGGACCTGTCACGTGCACCCGGTTTTTGATAGAAGAAGACGCGAAAACTCATGTAAAAAAATATATTACCTACTTATGTTATGAATGTGTTGCACCAATTAGTATTGTGTACCTCAAGTTATCAGCCCCTAACGAGCGAAATAAGTATCTATTCTGTGAAGTTCTGAAGAGCACATTTTCTACTTGATTCAAAATTTTCAGTACACAGAATTGTGAATATTACTGAAAAACCCTTGTATTTTATATTATATTTCCACTCATAATGAAAAGATTTATTTTATGAGTATATGTTAATATCGCAACTAGCACTAGCGAGTTTTCTCAGAATACTGAACTAATTATTTTCTACTTTTACTAGATATTCTGGGTAAAGAAATTAATAATATTTGCTTCAGATTCATCCTTGCAATTTTTTTTATTTTAATTAATAACGTTAGTATATTTTTATAGAAGAAAACACATTCGAAAGAAAGACCCACGCACTGTGAACTGCGTGCAAAAAAAGTCCTTATATAATAAAACTATTTTACATTATATTTTTGTTACATAGTCATGTAGGTGCAGTGTTGTATTTCAAAGGTTAGGATATAGGGAGGACTGATTTTATTTTTAATGTTCGGTTATAAGAGCGCGTATGAAAGCGCATTGGTGGTAAAGTCGATTGCCGTGACGATGGTCGTGACTTCGAATCTTACAAAGAGCGTGGTGCTTTCGGTGGAGGAAAACAGCGTGAGGCATAGAACGGTGGTAGGGTACCTATTGTATCTGTCCGACTTACCTTATAGATGTAAATTTGTCGTGTAATAAAATATTTAATAAATAATGTAAATATCAAGTAATATTTTTTACCACAATAAACAGTGTAAGATTCTTCGGCCTCATCTTCCCTTACCATCAGGTGAGACTGAGGTCAATCGCAATCTCAATATATAAAAAAATGGCTTAATCATATTTAAAAATATTTATTGCGGTTATGCGAACGGTGTGCAGGAATAAATCTCACGAGAAATTAGGGGAAAAATCTCACGACATCTTACCAAGGGTGGAAGGTCAAGGTCGAAAAATCGCCAAAATTTTCGACCATAAGGGCTCCGTTTTGTTTGTTATATTCGCACGGAATATTAAAAAGAGAGGAGTATATAATCTATATATATAAAAATGAATCCCTATTTCCCTTGGTCACAGCATCACGCATGGACGGCTGGACCGATTTTCCAAATTCTTTTTTTGTTGTGTTTGTTATTGTCAGGAGAAGGTTCTTATGGAAGAAAACGTTAAGAAAGTCGCGTGGAAAATTAGAAAAATTGAGCAAACATAACAACCATATTTGCTTTTCTAATGTAACCTTACCGCTTTTGACAATATAAACTCTTATAATTCAATTTTATGGTGTTTGACATGAATTCCAGTCTTTTAACAACAGAGGCATGGGTCGGAATTATATTGATAAAAGAATTAACTTATAATTTCTTAGTGGAAATTTCGCGGTCAATTAAAACGAAAAATTGTATTGTAATGTACAGTGAGTTTATTCATCACGGTAAGTTCAGAGCGCCATTACGCCTAATATTAAAAGTTTAATTGTCATGAAATATAAACACTATGTCCTTGGTATAATATTTTTATTAATGATACCAATTCGAATTAAATATAGGCCGGGTCAGCTAGTATATAATAATAATATTTGATTGAAAGTAGGTACATATACAAATACCTATTCTAAAACTAGTATTATATTCGTACCTTTTTTCATTACGCACAACATTAAATAAAATAAAAAAGTGTGTATCGAGCCACGCGCAGTGTAGGGCTTCGTAGTATCCATCCAAGTTAGTCGACTATTCCTCGTTAATTTATAAAGCCTACTTACCTGTGATAGTTTTCCTTATAACTTCATTATAATAGGTTTACCAATGAATTTGCTGTTTTATAGTACTAACCGTTTTAAATGATTGTTTTCCTTAGGTATATGGTTTGGTGGGGGATTTAAATTTTAAATGAATTTAATTTAAAACATGAAACTCTATGCCTTTTGTTTTCATTTTATTTAAAAGATTTGTATTTAATAATAACATTTCGTCACGAAAAATTACTGAATGAAAATGAGTTCCATGGGTGGGGCGTAGACGGAACTCAATATCTACTACATATTCGGACATGACACTACAAATGAACGTACGACACATTATTGGTTTCAACACTTCTGTTCTAGAAAATGATCTGAATAATGCAACCTGTAGTTTTCCCAAAACCATCAACGACGAATTAAAGGCGTTTGTAAAACCTGGGGCTCGATTCTGTTAGGAAAATGACACTATTAACTGGAGAATGTATCGTCGCGGCCTCCGTGCTCTGTCTCTTTCGCTAACTACGCTAATACTACTAATCACGTGAGAGATAAGTTCTCCGGCTCGCCGACGAAGTTACTATTACCTGAATAAGCTGATACTCTACGGTTGAGTTATATTAGCAGCAGCTTGCTTCAAAATGATATTGGTGATTAGTGTGATTAGTGAAATTGGCAAGGTAAAAAAGCTTAACAAACGGGTACCACACGAACTGACTGCTGGCCAGCACGATACAAGCGTCGAGGCATACCTTTCGTTGCTTAACAGACACCGAAACTAAGGGATTTTGTACCACAATGTCAGTTGCGACGAACAATGACTTCTTGACGACGGCCACACCCTGGTGAGCACCTAAGCACCCTAAAAGAAAACTTACCTACAGAAAAGTGAACGTCACTGTTTGGTGGTCATAGGATGGTGATCACAAAAATGGGGATGCTTGCAAATCTCCAGCCAGCTTCGTTCGCTAGTCCCCGGTGAACTTAACTCTTAACAAGTGTTGTAAAACCTGTTTGAAGTTTATTATTCAGCAAAAGGACCCTTGAATCAAAGAAAGGTCCGTGACATACGTGGGGTTATAAAGTGTATGGGAATATTTTTTACGCGTGATATGGAATAAAGGTGTTATTAGGGATGGTGAAGACATCATGTTTGGTCACTACAACGAAAAGTTAAACTTTTATATTTACGAGAAATTTCATTTCTTTTTAAATATAAAGAATTTTTAGATACCATAAAATCGACCTATAGCAATATGAGTGTCAATGAAAATAAAACCATGCGAAAATATATACCCTAATATTTATTAATTATATTAAACATTGAATAATTTAATGACAAATAACATAATAATATGTGACATTGATCCATAAATTCTCCAACCGAGTAAAAACGTTAGTCACGCAGCCAATTATGGAGCTTACGTTTGAATAATCTCTGATGAAGTTCTTACAACATAAATTGCATTTTAAAAAAAACCTATCGTACGACACATCACACAATACACAAGGCCATAAAAAAACATCTCCGTTTTACGGGTATGAGAACCCAAAAAATATATTTCACAACTTTATCAGCGCGATTAATAAGTATAACAATACCAAATTATATCCTAATATTAGTACCTAACTAGTATCTCTGAGTTACGCCGCTGACAAGGGTTCCCTGTTGACTAGGGTACCCTCAAAAAGGTAAACAATACACTTGAAAAATCCTAACATAACTATACCCGAGCCTTATTTGCTACCGCGGCGCGGTAATGAGTGCCATCTAGCGGATGTAGGCGAAACCAACGCATTATTCAACTCTCTGAAGCACGGAATAACGCTTACATATTAAACGAACCTAAACTCTATTGTTATTCGATGTACTGAAGGTAATTTTATCAAGTAGGTTTTGAGAAATTACATACTATCACATGGGACCGCTTGGTATTAGGGATTCACTAGAATGTGACATTTTATTGTTACCAATGTCCTACCTTCCTTCAATTAAGTTCCATAATAGCATATCTACCGCTTGGTTAGTATCTCATTATTTAACAAATGCAAAAAAACATAAAGTTATTAGAAAGGTAAATTACAAAGTAACATGTTTAATTTGCAGTACGACTTTAGACACTGTGTTATTTAAATGCACTATGTCATCCAAAAATAGACTCTATGGTCGCATTGCAGGTTGCAAATTACAGCTAATAATATAAAAAATGTTATACACTTAACGTTGATTTACATTTTATTTAAGTTATAGGTACAGGATATTATGAAAATTATATCTGGCTACTTTGTAATTAATATTCTGGTCCACTGATTTATTGACATATTTGATGACATATTTTAAGAATAGGGTGTGGGTATTGTGCGTGTCGGTCCACAGCTCTTGAAACCTATGTAGTTGACATTTTATAGTATTGACCGTTATAGATTTTTTATGTTGAAATTCTGCCATTTGTTTATTGATTAGTGTTCTCTTATTATCATAATTGGAACGGTTTTGCCAGCGTGGACACATTTAAAATACGATAGTAAAGATCCATCAACAGCATGAAGATTGAAGTATTCATTCAATAAATAGAATTAAAAAAAAAACTAAAATATTTAACGTAACTTTTTTTTATAGTAAACGCCAATTTCATAGGTAAAAGCCTAATATTGCTAAAAATTTAATGCCCAGCCCCTTATTCAGCATCATCGGCGAGCCGCTTCTCGGAGGCCTCGGAGAGCTTATCTCTCACGTGATTAGTAGTATTAGGCGTAGTAAGCGACAGAGACAGAGCATAGAGGCCGCGACGAAACATCCTCGAGTTAGTGTCATTTTCCTTACAGAATCGAGCCCCTGTGCTGCACTGACAATAATTCTCAGTAAAAAAGCATAGTAAAAAATATGTGTAGAGACCCGCTCCTAGCTGACATAATAGAACAACCTACTCTTGGACAAAAGAACCTCAATAACGTACAAATTTAATAATCAATTACGGCCGAATTTCGACCACTTGCCGACCACTAGTTTATTAAGCGCCGACCGGACCGGTAGTTGCAAATATAGACATACTAACAGTTGGAACCATTGTAGCAAAACACGTCTGGGTATTTTAATGGAAATAGAGTCAAATACATACATAATTATCAAGTACATAATTAATCTAATCGCGCGGTTTCGCCCGCATTCACACTAAATTTACTTACGGCACATATCGAACTTGCGTTTCAAGTTTATGTATACTCGTACAAATTCACCATGTTTAATAGCAATGTGGCGTTAGAAAGTAAACAAAAACACAAACAAAACGTCATTATAGGAACTTTGTATATATCTATAAAAAAATGCATAACATGTATCGATCGTAGTGACTAGCGATGCGCTGTCGAAATAATCAAGATGATTAACTTTAGTGGTATGCTACTTTTGGGCACCTTGAGGAGTGAGGCCATCCACACAAACATCGAATTGTTAACAAACACTGTACGTAAGTATGCAATATACGGCTGACCACACAACTCAACCATTACCGCGACGCCACTTAAACACATCATGTAAGTGATCATTTTTAATAAGTTCTATACATTTCGCTTTGGCTGGAATAACATTAAAGTAAAAACCAAACAACCCAGCAATGGATATCTAGCTACGAATGAATCTATTAAGTTGCTCATGTTATGACACTGACATCGTAGTTGTTCTCCTCGACCTAGTCTGCTGCTGAGCCATCTAAGGAGAGCTATCGAGAGCAGGGCCATCGGCTCTTAAGGGGACATTATCGACTGGTTTTATTTTTATTTTATTTTTTTAAATAATTACTATGTTAAAAAATGGCAAGAAAAGAAAAAAAAGTACTCCATAGGTTACACTATGTTTTACATCTAATTTTAAAATTGCGATTTAATCGATAGTCCTCATATGATCGGAAATACTTTACATGATTGATTAATGCATCATAGTCATATATTAGCTAAAAGACAGTAAACAGTTGACAAGGCAAAGGGAAAGATACAGGCAACCTTTAATCGACGAACCAATTACGGGAAAGAGAAGTGTAAACATGGCCACCTGGAGTTGCACAAACATAGGCAATAAATTAATCCATTTGTCAACGTCCAGAATCGCCTTCCGATAATTATGCGGTATTAGTGACCACGGCCTCGGTGGTGCTAATTCTGCTGCTGTTATATACAATGATGTGCTTAAAGCATACCTTCTGACAATATAAGTACCTATTACCTACTCGATAAGTAAATATACTTTGATATATTGATATGTTATTTACCAAATTGTTCGACACCCGTTACAGAGTAAAATTATTGAAGTAATAAACTATTTTGTAATATTTTCAGCGTTTGTCATCCGACCGTGCCAATGTCCATACTTAACAAATAAGTAATGGAAGCACGGTACGAACAGGCTTCACGTTCAAGAATAACCGTGTCTGTCCACGTATCAAGTCAATCGAGACTGATGTCATAGAGTGATATTGTCACCACGTAGGTACTTATGACATCAGAGCTGAGTAATATACAAAAATTGGAACGAGCAGCGCTGGCAACAGTTCGCAATTGTGACTTGTATTTTATTTCAAAATCCTCAACTTAATTTAAAAAAATATTAAATATAATACTTTAAATACACGAAAACTACGAGTATCGCTCGTTGCGACATTCTGAATCGAATTAATTACCTCGCAACCGGGCGTAGTATTAAAAAACGGTTTGCGCAACAGTCGATCCGCACCTTGACACAGATAGCACTCAAATTGTCGTTTTGAATACACAAAAACCGGACGCTGCTTCTAGTACTTTAAAGTTATTTGTTCTGTCATTCCCGTGCACCCTAGCTTTAACACTTACATTTTATGTAATTTTTTTGTTTATATGCTTTTATTTTCGTTAACTTAGTTTATATTTTTATTTTTAGTAATTACTATACACAATATAGATATTTAATGCAAAACGATTTCTTATGTAGAATTCTACATATTAATGTGACATTTTATTCGGCATATTAATAAATTCTAGATTTTTTTTTATCGCTAGATTAATATCGATAGAGATAATGAGTTGGATTTGGTCCATAATCATTTTATTTTTTGTCACAATGTTCACTGCTTAGATTTAAAAGAATTTAAGCATTGATTCATCAAGTGAAATTTATTAAATTTTGGACAACAAATATCGACAGCATTCAAGTCAAAAGCTATGAAGCACATTAATTATTAAAAAATATGACACCCTATTTGCTGTAGTAATCACCGTCTGATTTCGATCCCACATTTCAAATATATATACTTCTTTTTACCTTGAATAAATGCGGACAAGCAAGTTCTACAACTGTGCCAAAACTCAAGCCGCGAGACACCAGCAGTTGCCGAAACAAGCAGCTGTGACCGACGACGGCGTTCCAAACAGGTCTTTTTACCATTTTTGTTATGGAACCCTAATAATAGTGTTATATTTCAAGGAATATTGTAAAAAAAAGTATTACCGGAAGTAATTGGCATAAGTAATAAACTTAAGTCAGACTATAACAAACATTAATACGGTTGCTTTTATAAGGAGAGCCGACAAGAAATTCAAAAAAGAATTCAGAAAGTCAATTAAATCACAAGAAACATAGCCAGACATATCATAGACATAGTTTTATAACTTCTGTACGTTTCTTCGAACTAATTACTTTTAATTTCAACTACTACAAATTGCAAAGGCATGTAGTCGGATCCATACCTCCCAAAGGGTTATGTTGAGAAGCAACTTGAAATAAATTATTTGCGTTTAGACGACACGCGCCCGCTACGCGCACGCCACATGCGTCAGCATCCGTGTCTAAATCGCTTTGAAATTTGTTGCATATAGTTTGAGTCTTATGACATATGAATAAATCTCAAATTGCATTTATCAAAATGCAACCCAACCGTACAAGCCACACGTCCGCCACGCGCCAGCCCTGCGCTCACACCACACGCGCTGCATCCGATCTGCATAGGCCTTGCGCCCGCTTTTCGGCTAGTGTCGGTCGCATTGTCTGTGATCAGGTTCACTCGCGTGGCCTTTTTTAATGCAATAATAATGTAAACCTTTTTTTTATTTAGTTGAATCCATTTTGTTGTACACGAGCCACTAAGTCACTGCACTACTTGTTTAAGCGATAGCGATGTTTGCCCTGACATTGCGTGTGGCGGCGCGGATGTAAGGCGGTCACAATGCGTGAGCGGGTTCTATGCGTGATTGGCACGGGTCATCTGAATATGCCCCAGCGGTACACTTTTTTTTATGGACTTGTGGTCAATTTCTGCAAATACGCTAAGAGTGCCCCTGTTGGGCTTGGGTCTCGGCTCAGGGGGTCGTCGGGAGCGTGAGCCTCACAAGGTTTGGTTTAATGGCGGCTCTGGCCCCACTCTCAAGACATCCCGACGGCGAGACATACCAGCGGTCCTCGCCGGTGAGGACGATAACGGGGCTGACGGTTATGTGTTTGTGTGTTCGGTGCAGCTTCGGCTGCAGTGATTCAAGTTGAAGTGACATCGTCATCAGGCACAACTAATTCAGGACCGAGTGAAGGATGAGGCCTTTTCTTTTGAGGGAAAAAGCAGCGAGAAGCATCCCTATCCAATCCTAAAGTCATGTGGAGATTAATATTATGCATATACCACGGAGCACTCTGAGCATGAGCCTGTCTTGGGGAACTTAAAATTTATGGAGCAACCCCGGGTTTAGAATGTTCAGAACTGTGTAGGTTAAAATGGGACGTACACGCGATATGTCTAACCTTGCTTTATAGGCCAAGTTTATCGGGAGTTCAAAAGGAAGTGGAGTCGGCTCAACACAAAGGAGGCGCGCGAACGCGCCAACTCTAAGTGGAGGCCGAAGGTTAAATGATCATTGAGAGTTACGTACGCCTAGATATCATTTCCTAGGTATATTGGCTTTCTTCTCCCAAGGAATCGGTTCGCCAAACACAGTGATGGACGTTCAGGGAAAAGCTCGATTAGATTTGCAAGCTTTGTAAAACAACAGCTTTTGGATTAATTTCGATTCTCACTCGATACGTCTCTCATTGTCACTCTATCGACTCGATTTGTGGAACCAAGCACCTAGGCTGCAGATTGGAAGTCGTTTAAGAATGACATCTTATAATTCATACCCAAAGGCCGAGCCCCTGGTGGATTGCCAGTTGTAAGGATGCCAATGACATAAGCCTCATTCCGTGATTTTATCCGCCTCCGCAGCGTACCTCGGGTGTATGTTCCTGAATTCCTGAGAATCCTTTTAACCTCCTCAAAGTAGCGGGCGGAAACGTGGGTCAACTGGGAGTGCAATAAAGCGCGAGGTATTAAGATATTTGGCTATCCTCGAACGCCCGCTGGTTAGGTCTGTTAAGGAGGGGACTGTGAGCGTGTGGCGATAGTTAATCCCGATCCCTAGCGTACCTATTCCATGCGTTGCCTTACAGACGGCTGTAGAATACGAAAGGGAGCACGATCGATCAACGTTTTCGCGTGACTTGTAAGAGAGCTGTTGGCATTTGAAAATTCGTCAACGATGACGATGCTGTTGGTGATTCTTTGTCATAATTCAACGAACTTGAGACTTTCGTTTAGTCTGTCCCAGTCCATTATCGTTTTAGTGATAGCTGAGTTGAATCTAGAAGCCCGAGCGTTCAATGGTCGGAAGTTAACTCATGTAGCAATGATATACAACAGATTACAGTGGAGGCGAAGATTTTATTGTGTAACAACGCCACGTCAAGTACGTCGAATCTGTGCGTCAAATTGTCTGGCAAGTTGGTCGGCTCGAGAATGATTAGGGTCTCTAGAATATTCTAACGTTTTCACTCTGAGATTGGTAGTAACACAATTCCAGAGGGTGCTTTTCGGATTTAGTTCACCTGCCACGATGACAGAGTGAACCAATGTTCAGGGGTTATCCGCAGAATTGGTACGAGACAGACAAACGGAGACTAGGACGTTGGATTCGGGTTCGGTTATGCCCAGCTTGCAAACTGGAGCATCAATGTATTTGAAGTTGGAAAACGGATCAATGGGAATACAGGATGGACCCTTTGTAAAAGATCAGCGTCCCTCCTAACGCTTAGTTAAGCCTATTATTGCGAAACATACAATAGTTTCCGGTTTCAGGATCCAAAAGGTAAGCATCGAGGAATGTCTTTTGTAATAGCAAGAAATCAAGTTGATCGTCACGCGAGAAATTTGCGCTCTCATAGCGTTGACCTTCAATGTCATTTGCATTGAAGAAGCCTTCATTGAAGGATTGAGGCTTGATTCTGTACCGTGTCTAGTGTTTGCGAGTGATTCCAAAAGACCAAGATATCTTGGAAATTAGCGGCGACACGCTTGAGCGCCAAGGGGTTTCCTGCGTTTGCGCGGGTCTGGTCGGCGATATCGGTGATAATTTTTAAATTGATCGTGGACACTAACCGCTTCATATCTGAGATCGATATCCGAACCTATCTTGCTATATGGAGTTATTGTAACGTAGCGGGGTTTGATAGGCGTCGATATAATTAGGGGGCGCGGCGCCAGGGTGGTGTTTGCTGCAATTTAACGCCTAGCCGAGGGCTTAGGCGGGGATGCGGCTGCGACAGCGGCGATGGTGGACGCAGGCGCGATTGGCGTATAAGGTGCTGCGTTCGTCAAGGGGGTTAGAGGGGCGGGAAAAAACTGAAGGTTATAATTAACTTTCTTCTAGTGTGTGGCCCTCTGTCGTCGTAGGTGGGCAAGGGATGGTCCCTTCTGTGTTCCAAGGTAGCACAGTCAGTTGGTACGCCTCACGCAGCCGCGTTGCATCAACAACTAGGACTAGGCTCGGCGAAATAGTGTCACAAGTGGCCACAGTGGAAGTGGGGCTCGGTGGCACTGAGATAGATAGCCTGTGCATCAGGGCAGCTCGACCTGTAGGCCTTGGCCTCCTTACTCGTCGTCGGCGACGATTAACTCATTGTAAGGTATGTGAAGGTTGGTCTCCGTAGATCCTGTGGACAGACTGTACAGAAAGGGATTGAGCGATGACTGACTTCTATAAGTTTTCATTGGGGATCTGTTTAAACGATTCCCCCGGATGATGACACGTGTGCAAGGACACTTCGCTGACTTGTCAGGTGTAGTTTATGGGGTGCTCAGTGCACCAAGACGGAATGCCCGTCCTATTGCCCTTGTCCTCTATGTACTTTGGAGGCGGGCTAGCGAGCTTGCGCGTGTCGGCGGAGGAAGCGGCGCGCGACGGTAGAGCGCAAGTGGGCTACGGATGTACACAAGGCCTGACGCGGCGGGCTGAGTGTCCATCGGAGTAGGGGCGGTGGCCCTACATCAGGGGCGGGAGATGGGGAAAGGCACGAAGCTTTCGCTTGGGCGGTTTGCCAGACTGTACTGTTCATCGGATGAGAACGCTACACTATTTTATGCGTAATAACTTTAACATTCACATGCACTTTATCACTTATTCGATAAAATAGGCTAATCGTAAGAAAATGCCAAATCGCTTTTTGGATTTGTCCAACCAGCTCAGGCTTTACAAGTTACAAAATATTATACGACAAAATTTAACACTTGTATAAGAGTATGTACCTTCTGCTTGAATAGCGAAGAACCAAGCATTCATAATATTGTACAAACCCCAAATTTATGGGAAAGGGAAGCAGATCATAGTGATCATTTGTCATAAAGTCAAGTTATTTCATAATATCGGCGAGAATATAGTTTTATATGCTATTAATAATATTATTAGCAACTTTCATAGTGTTATGACCTACGGTATTTTGCTTTGGGGTAAAGCTGCTGATATAGAAACAATTATTATTTTGCAAAAATTCGAGCAATTTACAATTTGAGTTCCCGAGCTTCCCTCAGAGATAAGTTTAAACAAATTGATATCCTCACAGTTGCATCGCAGTATATTTATGCAAACATAATATTCGTACATCAAAATATTAGTCTATATGTCATAAAGAGTGATATGCACTCCATCAATACTAGAAATAAGGATAAACTTGTCACTTCTGCATATAGACTGTAATAAGTGCAAGGCTCATTTTTAGGACTTAGGGCACGCATCTATAATAAAATCCCTGCTGAAATTTTAAATGTGCCTTTACAAAAATTTAAGGAAAGAATTAAGACTGTTTTAGTACAAAAGGTTTTCTAAAACACAAATGATTATTTTAATGACGACAATGCTTGGATGTAGCGCTCGCTCCAGCAGGACACATCTTTATGTACAAAATCTTATTATGATAAGAGTAATTGCTGAGTTTATAGCCGGCTCTTCTCAGTAAAAGCAACCTTCCGAACCGGTTTTAGAGTCTGACCATTCATAAGTGCCTGTGAAGGCCTATTTGAATAAATATCGCCATAATAATCGTCAGCGCGTTGTCATCCCCAAAACGTGAAGTTGTTAAGTCTCATCTGCTTGTTATTTCACGCTTCACACCGGAAATGGCTAAAATGGAGTATTTCCCCGGATGAACTCTCTACTATGACCTCTACTACTCTTAATATCATAATATGATAGTGTATATTCATTTGGAGGATTACTTTCACAAAACAAGTCTACATTGTTCTCTATTTAAGGAGAAGATACATATTCGACACTTCGACTTTAGCCGGGTTACATAGCTATTTAAGTTTATTTATTTGGTACCTCAATCGAAAGTCTTACAGATCGAGACGACTCTCCAATTATATTTTCATATGTTCTATGATATCATTTTAATTTTAATTTATTTATTTCCTGGTCGCCATGGGATCCAAGCGGCGGGACCAAGCGCATAGAAATATAAATTGGGGATCAGAAACTTGCTGTCAATGGAAAATCATTGCCGCATGTACATGCAATACTAGAAATCGGCTATAGGCTTAGCTATTCAAATGTTTTTGACAACCTACTTAGAGCAGACAAAGAGACACATTCAGAACGATCGCACACGTGTACGTACGTGTAACCAGTTACGCAAAACTACGCGGCAAACCTCGGCTAGCCCGCATCACTTCGGTTGAATACGCTTATCACCATGTTATTGTAGGCACAGAATAATGGACATTTAACGGAAACAAATAAGTATTTCACATTAACAGACACATTTATTTATAAAACCTGATGGAAGAATCGTGGTATGTCATAGAGCATATTTTTTCGCTCTATGACATACCACGATAGATTCGCCATGTCCGTCTGTTCTTCTGTCCGCGGGTTAACTTGAGACACTTGGTACTAGAAAGTTGTTATTTCATAATAACCACGCTAACAAAGTTAAATCTTGAAAAAGGTCTTGAAAAGCCTTGAAAATTTTCGATTCAAGAAACTAAACGTAATCTAGTCTTAACCCTCTCAGACCTGGTGTACACAATTGTACACATATAATATAAAAATAAATTTAAGTATTAATTTCACATTATTTGCAACTAAAAACGGTTGTATTTATTAGTTCACATAATAAACTACCGAAAACGATACTCCCAACGCCATTTCTTAGCGTTGAATGACAGTTTTTGGAAAGTTATGACCAGTAGCCGACCGAAGTTTGCATTGTGCAGGTAAGTTCATTATTTTAATTCTAAAAAATAGAAAATATCAAAGTATATGTCATGAAATATTTGTAGGTCGATGTGTTATATTGTTGTCGTCATATTTTACATACATGTTGTTGGTTTTAGTTTATTTTTGTACAAATTTTCGTGATTTTTATATTTGTACACAAATGTACACATCAGGCGCATACGATGTATTTCTGATTTATTGTTGTACATCGTAGGTATCGAGAAAAACCTTTGTGTTGACGAACAGATCGTTCCTTTCACCGGAAAACATGTTGCCAAACAGTATATAAAGGGCAAGCCTTGTCCATGGGGTCTGAAATCTTTTTCTTATGTGGTAAACATGGTTGACCATGGCTTACGATTTTATCCTTTATCAGAGTTCCAGTCCAGAATTAGATAATGATTTAATAAAAAAAATTGGATAGGGTGCAGCTGTAGTCCTTCATCTTACAAAGAGAATTGGAGAAAGCAAACGTCCTACCATCTGCTACAAATTTTAAAACAGAGAGGAATTTTGGCTGCTGGCACTATTCGTATCAACAGATTTGTAAAGCCATCGTTGCTAAGCGACAAATAAATGAACAAAAAACCGCGAGGCTTTGCTCAAGAAATGACTATCTATGATGAAGATGTAACTGTGGTCAAATGGTTGGATAATAAGATTACCCATTTAGATCTAATTTTGTTGGAATTGGTGAAAAAGATTTAGTGAATAGGTGGTGTAAAAAAGATAAGCACTTTATTGAAGTGGAACGTCCCGAAATTGTAAGGAAGTACAATCAATGCGATGGGAGGAGTAGATTTGCTAGATCAAATAACTCGAGACGGTTTTGGGCATTTTCCTGCACACGATGAGGGGCTTGGGACACGGTGTAAAATGATGGGATGCAAGGGTAGAACCGGAATCAAATGCATAAAATGCAAGGTTCATTTATGCCTAACTAAGGATAAGAATTGCTTCTTAGCATTTCATACATAGCATGCTATATTGATGCCTTTGATTCTAATTTTAATTTAGACTGTGATTTAAGTGCAATTTGTTAAATCTACCCAAAGAATTTTTTTTTGTTAAAGAAGCCATTTTTGTTAAAGATAATACTATTATTTATATTTTTTATTTCATATTGCTTCATATTTCCTAATAAAAAGTTGAAAAATAAATGTTTTTATCATTATAGATAAACATCCTTTAACACTAATATTTTCATTACATTGGACGGATGTGTACACTTGTACACAAAAAGAAAAAGCTGTTTTTCTTGAAAAGCTTGTAATCAGGATTTATTTATTTATTTTTCCTTAGATCTATTTACAATAACCTAGTTGCAGGCATTTTTTTCAGATTGATTAGCGAAAATAAAAAAAATCTGGTCTGAAAGGGTTAAACACTTACGTGTTCAATGTTGTGTATTACGCTTTTTCTCTCTCTTCTTTTTAGTCTTTTTGATCTTAAGAAAAAAACTATAGCATCTCCAAAACTAGGTGCTTAATAACTTTCTAATGTAATTGTATTATTTTGTCTCTGGGTCGACAACGCATTGGCGATGCTCCTAGTGTTGCAAATGTCCATAGGCGGCGGTGACCACTTACCATCAGGTGGACCGTCTGCTTGTTTGTCGGCACAAGTAGCATAAAAAAAAAAAAAAAAAAAAATTATTATAGTGCAACCTACTGGCTGCATTTATAACTATAATATTCAAGTTAATGTTGGCACTCGATTTTAACCTATTTCTAGATTTCCGATTTTCTAATGGCCTAGGTATATGGGATCCAGCAGACGATACAGTAATTTGGTGCCATCGAGCTGATCTGATGACAGGGGTGAATAGTGAAATTCTTCAGTGGCTACTATATTCATAGCCTCTATGTACAATGTTCGTATATACAAAAATGTTTTTAAAAAAAAAGGAACATTAATACATAGGAAACAAGTACATTCCGCTGTGCCAATAACTCGACTTACAAAAGTTTAAAATTATTTTAAACGGCAACTTAAACGCTTCTATTATGAACTGTTTCAAGTCATTGAAGAACCACCAGTCCATAATTTTTAAAAGGTAGTAAAGAATACTTTATTTCTAAAGGACTTATATAATAAAGGAAAATTATAACATATCGTAGGATAATAACCCGTGGCATTGAATTACTCGCTCCACAAGCTATCTATTAAGCCATTTCTATTGTAAATTACTTTATAATTTAAATAATTGTAACATTTGCAAAAAAACATGTAAAGGCGACTTATAAAAGCTTGTGAAGGGTACATGAATAAAGAATATTTCTATTTCATGTAAACCCTTCGAGTTTGGGCTATTTTGTTTTGATGAGTCCTTTAAACTACATACACGAAGGCCGACAGCGGGTTTAATTTTTTTTTTAACTTCCTTATGCTCTTTAGCCCCTTTCATTATTCATATACGAGTATACGTAATACGCAGTGTAGAAATGTCTAAGTACATAGTTCGTCCGGAGAAGTAATATCACCTAACACCTTCCGCCGTAAGGCAGTAGTGCACTCGTATTACTGTTTCGGTTAGAACCGTAAGGGACAACTTCATGCCTCAGAGTTGATAACGTATTGGCGATGCCCCTGGTGGTGCAAAAGTTCCATAGGCGGCGGTGACCACATACCAGGTGGACCGTGCGTCTATTAGAAGGTATAAAGGGCAATTTGTTTTTAAATCACACTTATGTTGTTTTAAACCAAAGTACCCTTAGCCATGAAATAGACAAATAGGTAATAATTGCACGTTGATCAGTAAAATAAAATAAATAAAAAAGTAAATTCAAATAAATTATAACAATTGATCATTTTTGTTATACAGAACGCCTTAATGTCCCCCTTTAGGGTTCCTAGGACCTTTCTCCCCCTTTGAGCAGGCTGATCGCACACCTGATGGTAAGCGCTACGTCTTTCTAAGACCCTAAGATGCTAAGAACCCATAACCTATAACTGTTCATCGTTAATGATTGCTGTGCCCTTTATCGCCAGCTTAGCAGCAAGAGACGATGACTCCAAGAGACAAACATTTGAATAAGATTTTTTTTAAATCCCTTGAAGTCCTTCGATTCCATCATCAGATTTTACTTAAACTTCGCAGGAATAAACCCTTTCAAACAAAAACACCGAACATAAACCTCCTCCTTTTTAGAAGTCGGTTAGAAATGTGAATTGTTTCATAATTGAGACTAATTAGCCCACATGGTGTTGAATTTATATGGCGCTTAGTAAATAGGAACAATTGGTCTATGCCACAACGTACGTAGTGATAACATTGCTGGGTGTATCATTGGCCAATACAGGTGGAGATTGGTACTAGTTCGATACTCATAATGTCTATAAGTAATATAATAATATAAGTCTTTTAAATGATATTGAATTTATGAGTATATTTTATTAGAGAGTATTATTCTAGTAGTAGTAGAGCTCTTAGTGCAGAGTTCGCTCGGGGAAGTACTACCACCTTACCCATTTCCGCCGTGAAGCAGTAGTGCAATTGTATTACTGTGTTTCGGTTAGAAAGATAAGGGGGCCGGTGAAATTACAGGCACATGAGACTTAACAACTTCACGTCTCAGGGTCGACAACGCATTGGCGATTCTCCTAGTGTTGCAAATGTTCATAGGCCGGGGACCACTTACCATCAGGTGGACCGTCTGCTTGTTTGTCGGTCCAAGTGGCATAAAAAATTATATATATATTTTAACCCAAAATCGAAAGGTCGGAATAATCCTACATGGTCAAGTTTTTTTTATTTCATATCATACTATTCACAGACCAATTGGCTTGGTGCTTAGTCGAAGGTCGCTGGTTCGATTCCCACCCAGGACAAACATTTGTGTGCATGAACATGTCTGTTTGTACGATATTAGGGCGTTTAAAAAAAAAAAAAAAAAAGATTTTTTCTCGGAACCAGGCTCAAAAGTTTCGTTTACATGCCAAAATAGGCCTCTGAAAATATGAGCCCTTAATATTAATATTTAGGTAGTCCGCATCGCACTTTACGATTTCCCATAAGAATGACACAGGAAAAAAATATTTTTCCTTCTAATTTTTATAACTAACGAACGATAAATTGCATTGCAATACCTCTTATGTATTTTGTAGAGAATTGAACGCTCTACAAAAAAGGTGATCATCGAAAGTGACAAATGATGTAGCTGAACGAGGGGTTGCACTGATTGAGGAATACAACAACTGCCTTACGAGAGATGAAGAACAACTGCAATACTTATTGCAAGTAGTTCGCGAACATCGTCTGAGATATCCTAACTACAGGGTGCGCCAGAGAAACTTACTTATTTGAAAGGTCAATAAAAAAAAAAGTACTTTAGTTATTGTTTTAAAATTTTTTTTATTTGAGAATACAATATCCCAATTTTTTTTTTATGCAGTCTTAAAAATTACATCGGATAAATGGCGACCCCCATTGCGCATACACTGATGAAGTCGATTTTTGAAATTCGTATCCACTCTTCGCAGCATATCAATCGGTATGTTGGCAATGGCGTCGCGAATGTTGTTCTTGAGGTGTGCTATGGCCCGTGGTCGATCGACATAAACCAGGGAATTCAAATAACCCCATAAAAAGAAATCGCATGGAGTCAAATCTGGAGAGCGTGCCGGCCATTGGAGATCGCCTCTGAGAGAGATGAGGCGGTCGGGGAAATGTCGCAACAAATTCATTGAGTCTCGTGCTGTGTGTGCTGTGGCTCCATCTTGCTGAAACCACACGTTCCTAACGTTCATTTCTTCGAGTCTTGGAAGAAAAAATTCCTCGATCATGTTCCTGTAACGAGCTCCATTCACGGTAACTGCGCGTTCGTTTTCTTCAAAAATTTCTGGGTTTAGCGACACTTCCACACTCCCGAAATGAGTTACCCCACGACAGAATCGAATTACGGCCAGGAACGAGTCTGTGAGGAGGAATTTCAAAGCGAGCGCGGAAGGCACGTTGCGTATCAACAAGTGAGCGACCGTTAGAAAAGAAGCTCTCAACTGCGAAGGCCCGCTGCTCTCTAGACCAGAGCATGATGGCAACTGACTGGAGGGAGAAACAAACTTGGGAACTTCCCCCTCCAGATGCGCCCCCTCTTGCCCCTCTACCCGCCCAAATCACCGCGCGGGATTTTTTTCAAATAAGTAAGTTTCTCTGGCGCACCCTGTACAATAAGACAACTCTTCAGCAAGATCAATTTAATGTAAATGCGTAAAAAATATTTTTAAATTTAATAATATTTCGAATTTATTTGAAATAAAATATTTTTAATTAGTTATAAGTAATGAAAATTTAATAACTCTGATAACTTTTCTGGCCATGTGAAAAATTTCAGCTGTTTTCGAGCGCAATTTATTTAAAACTGTTTGATTAATAAAATTTCAGCAATCTTTGAGGGCAAAATATAAGAGATTTGTTTTTTTTTAACTCTGAGAGCTTAGAAATAAACTTTCAGTTTGTTTTGAAACTAGTAATCTTATAAATTTAAGAGTATTGTAAAGAAAACGCCTTAATTAAGGGTAAATTAAACATTGATCTTGAATAACTTTCGACTGAGTTGATTTATCAAAAAGTGACATCAGACCTTTTTTTGTAGAGCGTTCAATTCTCTACAAAATACATAAGAGGTATTGTTCAATGCAATTTATCGTTCGTTAGTTATAAAAATCAGAAGAAAAGTTTTTTTTTTCCTGTGTTATTTAAGAATAACTCGAAAAGTGCGATGCGGACTACCTAAATATTATTATTAAGGGCTCATATTTTCAGAGGCCCATTTTGGCATGTAAACGAAACTTTTGAGCCAGGTTCCGAGAAAAAATATATATTTTTTTATATTTACATGGAATATAAATATGTAGTAGTATATCAGTTATCTGGTTTCCATAGTACAAGGTCTGCTTAGTTTGGGATCAGATGGCCGCGTGTAAAAGAATGTCCCAGGAAATGATTCTTTCTTTAAGTTTGTTCCATTATAGATATTTCAGTAGATATGAAATAAAGTATTTTTTATTCGAGCTACCGTGACAAATGCATCAGGGTTATTTTTGTTTCATTGAACTTTTAACAGGGGAAGTTTCGAAGCTAAACAATTGCTCTGCTCCAACCAGCGCCAACCAGCGGCGCGTACCCAATTATAAGTAATATTCATCTGCAGGATTTTGTAACATGTTTTAGTTTTTCGCAGTGTAAATAATAAAACTCTAAATAAACGAAAGCAACAAATACCCAGTGAATTTGTTGCTTTCGTTTATTTAGAGTTTATTTTTAATTAGGGGTAAGTTGTCGTTCTCAGGTTTGATAGGTCTCTACATATTTTTTTTTTTTTTTTTTTTTATACCACAGGGCCGACAAACAAGCGAACGCTCCACCTGATGGTAAGTGGTCACCGCCGCCTATGGACATTTGCAACACTAGGGGCATCGCCAATGCGTTGTCGACCCTGAGGCGTGAAGTTGTTAAGTCTCATGTGCCTGTAATTTCACCGGCCCCCTTACTTTTCTAACCGAAACACAGTAATACAATTGCACTACTGCTTCACGTCGGAAATGGGTAAGGTGGTAGTACTTCCCCGGACGAACTCTGCACTAAGAGCTCTACTACTCGAAAAACCGTCTATGATACGTCTATGATACCGAATAAATATTACCAATCCACCGATCATCAACATTCACCATCAAGAGCAAAATTTTTTTAAGAGCCAAGCCTCACCTAATCTCACGTGGGACATAGGGGGGACTCGGCAAATATCACGTTTCTTTTTATCCGTAAGAAAAAGTGTAAGTATTTTACGAAAAAAACTGGTTTAAACGAAGTAAAACCAAAATTTCACTAAAATATGACTGAATCATAATATATAAAAATATTTATTGCGGTTATGCGAACAACAAAGTACCAGTTACAAATCTCATATGAGATTAGGAGGGGGTCGAGCAAAATCTCACGACATCTCACCAAGGGGAGTGGGGGGTGGGGGGGTCAAAATATCGCTCCAATCTACTCACGCCTTAATTACTGGATGCCCCCTTAGCATATAAGTCACGTTTATTTTTATTTTTAATATAGGGTTCTGAAACGGCTCATTGCATTGTATATACCATAAACAAAAACTTCACATAAATACCTCTTACAATTCTGCCGTACAAAATAATAGGCTCCTTTGATTAGGCTAATAGGATAATGTGAACGTTTTCCGCGGAAACTATCTGTCCAATTAATCGATCGGTCTATCCAGTACTTGTGTCGGCTGGTGGGCGCCCGATGAAATGGCTGTAATTCTCTATGATTTGAAACCAAAGGGCAGAACCCGCCGTCAAGACAGTTTCAAACCTGGTGTGATTTGTACTTTACTTTTATGATTATTATTAGTACCAATGTTACTAGAAGTTTAGGTTTCAGAGGTACACAGCTTCGAAAGTCTCTGAAGGCCAGCTGGACCCTCGGCTATTTTGGCAATTGCACATAATATTTGCATTATATTCGTAACTTACAAATATATAGTTTTATGTGGCTTTTGTTGCCGTTTCTAGATTCCTATAGTGATTAAAATTTTATTTGGAATGGAAGGTGGCATGTTAAAAGTGGCTCTGAGAACTTCAAATGAGCAAGGTAGGTACTAATTGAGTACACCGAGAAATCTCTGTGGGTACCTAGTGTAGGACAACTGAAGGGTGCTCGCATGATGTACAGTTAACCACATTACTACCAGCAAAAGCTGAGATCGCTAGTATCGACAAGTATTACCATACTATACGCGGTGTTCGTCGACGTGCGGTCGGTTATACCTATACCTAACGTAAGTGATGAAAATATGTTTTCCTCTCACACTGTCCCATTTTTACAAGGTCATTCCAACCCGAAAAATAAGCCAATTGAGTAATGCTTTCGAAATCAAAATTAAATCGGTGTAATTTCGCTCTGCACTCGCGCAGTATAAACCTCGGAGCAAGTAGGCCGGAAAACAGGCTGACTGTCTACCTGATGGTAAGTGGTCACCGCCGCCTATGGGCACTTGCTGCTGCAAGCATTGTCGACCCCATGTCAGTGTAATTTCACCGGCTCCTTTACCTTTCTAACCGAAACACAGTAATGCAAGCGCACTATGGCGAAAATGAGTTTGAAATTAAGTATACTCGTATTTTTATTCAATAAGGCTTTCACAGGTACTTACGGTGAGACACTGACGCCGGTTCGGAAAGTTGCTTTTACTGAGAAGAGTCGGCAATTAACTCATCATAAACACCTGCCGCTATAAAGATGCGAGCGCAAACCCAAGCATTGTCGTCATTCAAATAATCGTTTATGTTGTAGAAGGCTAGAACTAAAACAGTATTAATTCTTTAATAACCTTACAATTTCTTAAGTGAAATTAAAAATTTCAGCAGAGATTTTATAATAAAAGCGTGTATTAAGTCCTAAGAACGAGCCTTGCACTTTTTAAGTATATAATATATACTATATGCCGCAGTAACGAGTTTATCTTTATTCCTAGTATTGATAGAGTGCATATCTCACATTTTTACATAAACACTAAATATTCTGATATATAAATATGATGTTAATACGCAGATATAATGCGATGCAACTATAAGGATATCAATTTGTTTAAACTTTTGTCCGAGGGAAGTTCGAGAACTCAAATTATAAATAGTCCGAACTGCAATATTGGCAAAATAAAAATTGTCTCTATACCTACAACGTGTTACAAAATACCCCGTAAAAATATAATTAACTATCAAAGCTATCATGTCAGGGAACCAGATTATTTAACAGAAAAGCCTACGTACCTATTTTACCTAATAACTGTCTACTTTATTATTTTTTCTATTTTTCATTCATAAAAATCTGTTTTTCTATTTTTTTGGGGTATGTTATACAGCGTTCATACGATTCTTAAATATTGTGAATGAACTCGTTATAATGCCCATTTAACGTCCTTTCGGCTTTACAGGTACTTTTGTAACACTTGTATAATGCTATAGCACGCAACACTATGAAAGTAGCGAAAATAAAGTAATTTAGCCGTATCTAGATCTGTAATCTGTCTCTTTTTCTAACTGCAAGTAAGCTGAACTAAGTTTCCCCGCAAGACGTAATATTTCGGATTGATTGATTATGCATCTGCCTTATGCACCTGCATTATCCAACTTTAAACTATAGTCTAGTTGTTTAACATTGGGTAATTAAACCCTTTTTTTTGGGTCTTGTTATATTCTTGTTTCTCTATTATGTAAAACAAGATTATTGACAGTAAACAAATGTAATACCAATGAGCTAACCCACTGTTTACATCGTCATATAAGGTGGAAGCACTTCTCCGGGCGAACTCAATAGAAATTGGAAATAACTTTCAGTGCTAAACAATTCCGGTGAAGTTATTTGATTCTAAGTTTATCAACTAACAAGGACTAACACTCGCAACAAAACTTGAGAGAGAAGTCGCACAAACTTACAAACTCTCCATTGGCACAAAATTTTAAATGTTAGCAAAACAAATTGTTTATTCTTGAACGCTTACACCTTAGGTACTGACGTACTAAATGTATTTGAGTTACCTAATATATAAAATTCTTAGATACCATACTCCTCCGAATCGGCTTGACCGATTTTTATGATATTTTATATGCATATTTAGTAGGTCTGAGAATCGGCTACTATCTATTTTTCATACCCCTCAGAAAAAAATACATACAACCCTAAATTTTCACCCTTCTATTACCAACCCCAATTTTTTTATTACGATTTTTTTATATTTCTATAGAACGATAAATTTTCATGTATAGTTTATAATAAAGAAAATATAGCAAAACAACGTTTGCCGGGTCCGTCGTCTACCAAACATTCATAATACATACTTTGGGCGGAAATATATCAACGTACAGTGGAATAATGGTCCGGAAGAATGAACTGCATGAAGAATTACAAATAAACTCAGAATTTAAGTTGTCACACAGTTCAGCAGATCAATAAGGTTAAGCGAAACGAAGTCGTGCATGTTCGACATCGTCGTCGCGCCGGTTCCTATAGAAGATATGGCAAGATTACCATTGTTGCAGGCACAAGAAATTATTTGAACAACTTACTATCGGTCAAGCCTTGGTGCAGTACAAAACAACTAGCAATATCCCCCCCCCCAGTTACTAAACTGACCTTATTTAATATTACTTTAATGATCTGATATTATGTTATTGATAAATCAATATATTTTTAAGAGGAAGGCCCGTGCTTTATGATATGATAACCAGTAGACGTTCTAGTTGACATTTCGTGTTGTGGGTAAATTTGGAAATTTTCAGCTTGAAACTATGTCGCAGTTGTTGGCGCCAACTCATGTATGTCAGGTCACGGGGCTGGGCCTCATCCGAATTATTTTTATTGGCCCATCAGAATGTTGCCAGACCTAAAATACATTTTTATTTATTAATGCATCGTATTATTTGGTACAGCCGTACCATTATAATTACGTATGATGATACCTATTATATACTATAAGTTCGTAGTTTATAAAATTAATTTAATTTTACGTAGAGCAACTGAACTAAAATGATTTTTTTAAACGTGTCCTCATTCTTATTTATAGGTTGCTAGTACCCAAGTCATCATTAATTGAGCAAGCGTATCATAGCCCTCTAAATTACAAAGGAAATAGGACAAATAGTGATAAATGATATAAAGCCACGAACATGCTACGTGCTCTGGGACGCATAGAAACTTTTTGCAAGAGTTCCGCCGCTCAATAGTCTGAACGTAGCTTAACAGTTTAAAAATATTCTCCGAGGAAACCCATGATGCTTATTTTTCTTTTCTGTGAACAGAATATTGTGCGACTAACTAACATAATGGGAACCTATTCAAGTTAAAGTAAAACTTGATAATAAATGAGTAAATATTTGTTTTGGAATACATACATAACAATGATGCAATCAAATTAGTTCAAGAACGTACATATAATTACATTGTAATGTATCAATACAAAATGACCTAAAAAACGTTCCTCCTGTCATCAACTTCATTGGCGTCGGGATATTTAGATAAAATGCATATTTTTTTAATTATTAAAATCACGAGGTATGTTAATTAAAAATTAAGCCGCTTAAGTTGTCCGTAATTACTGTTCACCTTGCCAATTTGGGGATATGATTTTTACGTCATGTGACGTAATTGCCTAATTAGATACCTTTTATTATATGGATGCACTGTTATTAATTTAATCTGATTTGTTAATACAATTATAAAATACTTATACCTCTAAAAATAAACCTGTTTTTCGTGATTGCTAGCTACAAACCGGGTACAGTTTGAAGTTTGTGATTTCGCAGGAAAAAGTAAATAATGTTAAAACTATTTTAAGATTTCTATTCCCCTTTTGTTAGTCCTTTTCGAGTGGCTCATTTTAGAAACCGGAGGGGTTATAGTCGCTGTTTCTTTCTTGAAAATGACCTGTTGTCCGGACGACAATGATTACTACTTGTCACTTTGGGACATAAAATAGCGAATATAGTGAATATATAACAACCTCTTCGAGGATAATGGGTGGGAACATAGGTTATTTTTGCTAATCATACTTGATAAGCAATAAATTTTTTTCATGAATTTGATGTTAGCCATTGATAGCTTTTACACCTTTACGCGGTAATAAAACAATAGCCTTACGTTATTTCTTATACTGTGGCAGCGTGCCCCCTGACATGACCGTCCGTTTTTTGATATAGTTGTAATCTTATTATTTATAACTAGCTCTGCCCGGAACTTGGTATGCGTGATAGGTTTTCATTAAGGTATCTATTTTAGTGATATGAAATTTCACGAAATAATGCTAATATGTGCCAAGTTGCATTCCAGTTTTCTAGAAATTTCCATTAAAATTCGTCCAGCAATTCCGCATATTATTGTATCTATACAAAGAAATGATTGTGTTTTGTTTTGTGTTGTGTTTCCTAGATCAACCGTGATTAGTTTTCGGCATATAATATAGACGGTTCTCCAGTTTCATTATGTTACTAGCTGTACCCCGCTACTCCACCCGCGTTCCCGAAGGACGTTAACATTTTCCCGTCACAAAAAGTATCCTTTGTGTTATTCCTGAGCATTTTCTATATATGTTAAGCTTCAGCCAAATCCGTTTGGTTGTTTTTGCGCGAAACAGTAACAATCATCCATACCTAGACTTTCGCATTTATAATATTGGTACATATAATATTGGTAAATAAATTAAAGTTAAAACTCACGCACAAGCCGCTTTGAAATGCATACCGGGAACAGCTAGTTTGGAATATGCATTCGTTTATTAATATTGTTATTAACTTAGTTATTTAATAGCATCGGGTTAAAAATAACATGTAGTAAGGTATTAATTATATGCCCCCCGCGCTCCACCCGCTTTCCCTTTAGGGGAAAAAAGTAGTCCATGTATTCTCTGCCCTATAAAGTATTTTTATTGCATAAAATCGCGTCGATTCGTACCCGTTCGTGTTGCTGTGAAAGAAGGACAAACACACAAACCGACAAACTCAATTTCGAACCGACCCACCGCGTCGCATTGCCCGCCTGCGCTATTGCTTTGTTTTCGCTTAACGTACTTTTTGACCTTTTTTCTATTTGCTCGGAACCTAAGGCCCGTTGCGTGCTGGCACTTCCATTACATAATTGGGCCATCAACTGCAAGATATTTCCTTATCTGACTAGTAATTTTCACGTGCATATACAAAAAAAAATTGAAATATGTTGGTTATCCTTTTAACAGTCCACTATAATTATTAAACATCAAATTTACCAAATACATGTTACAAAACTACCCGTAAAGCCGAAAGGAGGTTAAATGGGGCCTTATAACGAGTCCATTCGCAATATTTAAGAACCGTAGTAACGCTGTGTAACATACCCCAAAAAAATAAACTAACGTATTTTTATGAATGAAAAATAGAAAAACTATTAAAGTTGACAATTATTAGGTAAAATAGGTACGTAGGCCTTTCTGTTACATAATCTGCTTCCCTGACAGCTTACTAGGGTTGTTGGCTTTGATAATTAATAATATTTTTACGGGGTATTTTGTAACACGTTGTATATAGACAGATATTTTTTTTATTTAAAGTAAAGTTTGTGTTTGACGAAATCTTCTAAATTTAGGCGATGATATTGGAATATGATCGAAAAACAAATGACTGTCAGATGCAGGCCCAAAATCTTATTGGCAGGTGCTTGGCAATAGAACTTTAACTTGAGGGTACCACCCTCAAGCGACGCAGGTGCATACTACAGAAAAATCTACCATTGTGAGGTTTCTGTCGGTCGTTGCAGGCTTCGAGACTTCCGCCATGGCATTCGATGTCTCTACTACTAAGCTATCTTTCTATCTATGTTTGTATGAGTGCTACACTTTTGGCCTGCTTTTTCTTGTGTGAGTGTATGAACGTTACCGACTGGTAAATACCTACATACGCATGTGGACGATACAAGCGATTGCTACTCTGACGCGTATCTGGGTCACTAGGTCACAGGCGAGGTCCACTGATAGTAAAGAGCTGTTGTTTCCCAAGCAATACTACACAGTTCTGTAGAAGCAGATTAATTAGCATGGTTTTTCATTTCCCTATCTCCATGTCACGAGGATAATATTCGATAAATTATCACATCCCTACCTACCAGCCTCCAAGAATAAAAAAATATTACAAAAAAGTCCCGTCGTTATTAATGCATGATTATGCTATAAAAATGAATGACGCGTTAGTTTTATAACTATCAATGTTACCGTTGATTTGCCTCCGGCAATTAATTGCTATGAGAATTCGCAATAAAAAAATCAAAACAAAATTGGGTCATTTCATTTCATCCTCATTTTAGAATAGCCAATTGTTTTATCATTTACGAAGAGTTTATATAATTTAAAACGATGATTGAGGCTGTTTCCAGGGTTTAACAGGTTGAATAAGATTGAGGTCAATCGCAATCCCGCCATAAAAAAATAAGTCATTCAATCTGAAATAAATTTAAAAAGGTATATCTATTATATAATCTAAATATTTCAATAAATTAGGTTAAATTAAAAAAAATATATACCACATGTATTTTTTTTTAATATATTACCTTTTTTTGGTAAGTACATCAATTATTTAAATAAAATAGTTATTTTGACAACTCTATACAATATTCATTCAAATGCGTGCGTGCCTCAAGTTATTTGTTCTAATTTTATGTTAGTCGAACGCACCAACCTTGCTCTACATTCAAGATTACAATTAAATAAAAACCAACCAAGTGTGAGTCGATTATTTCGTCAGGTTTCGTTTTACCGTGACAATAATTGTAAGCAAATAAAATAAGTAGTAGTTACAGCGACAAATAGACTCAAAATGTCTGAATTTCGGTGTTAGGTTTAGAATTTAGCTACCATTTGTTTTGTAAATGCAACCTATTTGCTTTATCTTTGAATTTGCTGCGATTTACTTAATCTGAGGCATTACCTCGTGGGCCATGAGCCGTGATAATATAGAATTTTTTTAATGATCTTCAATGTGTACCTAGTAATAAGAAGTATAGTAGGTGTAGTTTTTAAAGATCGCATGTTCTGCGATAATCTACAGCTTGGTAAGTTACATTGTTGTGCATTATTTTGACGTCTGTATTATTAGTAATTCAAACACTATACGGATTTCTTTACTAGATAAATCCTAGAGGTAAAACTGAATTTATATTATAAATCTGAATGTTTGACTGAATTACCTACCTATTAACGTAAGTTCTGGATCCTGATAAAGTATTCTCGAGCCGCGATGAGACCGCAAGGTGGTAAATAGATGGTTTTAAATATTATCTATTCTGGTACCTACATAGTACCCACCCTTCTGCCTTGAAAATGATTGTGTTAGCAAGACGACGTAAGCAATAAATACCAAAATCACCTAATTTGCTTTTATTATATAGATATAGCAGCCGCTTTTTTATCAAGCCACAGTATTAGTTAACGTACCGATCTTAATTGTTTTAACCATTGACCATATACAATTTCTTAATTTACTTGGTAGTAACAGTATACGAATCGAACGAAATGATGATTATCGTTACTAGTTATTTACCTTATCTTAGTTTAATCTTCATAGACACGGCTACAAATTTTCAAGAAAAAGCAAATTCTAGTTAAGCTATAAATGGAAGGAAGGTGTAGCTTTTCTTTTTAACGGTAATTTCTACATTGAATCATGATACCTTTGTCAATAATTCCGACGAAATAAATTCTGTAGTTTATAACTAAGGTCATCCAAAGACGACATGAATATCCGTTCAGAAGGTCCAAAGATAGTATTCCGTTGAAATAATTGTTGTTTTCTCGGAGCTGTAGGAAGGCTGGCGGAAATATGGCAGACAGTTACTAAGAAATAAACGTGCTGAAGAGACATGTCCTGAAAAATCAATAAAATAAACCTTGCTCGTTGTTATATCGTTTCTTAAAATATAATATATTTTAACTCCTGTCCATTCTTTCAACGAGACTTGATACGAGTAATTTATTGTTTCTCTATTGAAATCTTAAAGGTTTCCGTCAGATAATATCTTTTTGGTTTTATTCCAATATAAATTCTGCTTTCTTCATGAATCTTTCTTATTTTTCGTCGTAAATGATAGTTTTGTCATGTTAATTGCAGGAAAAGTTACTGAGAGAATACTTTACCGAGGTCTCATCGATAAATCTTTCCTATCACATTAATTATCTGAAAAACCAATTATAACATTTTTGTTTTTCTCAGTTTAAATCCATTCCATATCGCAAATTTCATTGAATTGTATTATGCTTGAAAACCATAGCTATCGAGGTTACTTTTAAATTTGGTAGGGTTGTTGAATGTAATGATGAGAATCAGACCCTTGAAACATATTGGCGCGTAAGTACCTGTCGGTAAAACTGGTACCTTTATTTTTTATCATTAATTTAGATTCAGTTACGCTGTTCTTATATTGCAACTGTAACAAAATTGAAAGTCTTCTACGTCACAAGGCATAACGAACTAAACTACAACATAATGAGTTGCTGAGATCTTTCGATGAGTAACGCGGGCTTGTGTTGCAAAAATTACTTATTCTCTTTTAAGTTTATATAATATACCTACCTCAGGTAGGCTAGGCATCTATGGACAAATGAAAGTGGAAGTGTTTTGAAAATACCTCGACTACACGTTATTAATTCAGAAAAAGCAATTCATAGTTTTTACAAAATTTAGGAACTTTTAAAATCTGCTCGTAGGTATTGAAGACTACACTTAGATAGCTCCATTAGTAAGTTTCTAGAGATTATCCAATGAGCAATAACCGACTTGTCCGATTCCTAACAGAAATTCATTTGCCCTGATTCCAAGCGGATTCCAAAAATACCTACCCACCCAGAACATTCACAGTAACGAGTTATTATGACAGAGGCAGTCTGTGAAATATCAAAACGTGTCTAAGCGAGCTTGAAAGGCTCGGTTCGACTCTACGATAGGTGCTTTACAGTGCCTTACGACAAGACGGTTATTTCATATGGTGTAACAACCAACCGAGCGCAGCACGGGCGGCGCGGGGGCCCTGTCGATGCCTTAGTGCCTTGCTCGTTTTCGTTAGTTTCGTTCCCAATGCAGCCCGCAGTCGAGTAAACGTGCCCTACTGACACCGAATGAAATCAAAATGCGTCGTCGCGACGTCCACAGAATATAAATCGACTTCACTATTTGACAATACTTTAACAGAGTCATTCAAGTGTTATGTAGACGCTAATTATACAATTAAACTATACTCGAAACACGTTCCGTGGTGAGCCGTAGCAGCTACTATACAGTACCTAACTAATAAAAGACAGTTTTCTGTTCAGACAGTCACACAGTCAGCCAACTATCGCGGGATAGCGCGAAAAACACCAATGCGGCGTTGCCACACCGTGCAACCGAGCGTACGAGCAGGTAGCCTCCACAATGCACACAACATAATGATTCAAATCTACGTATGTATGTATTATTATACAACACTTGTCTTCTTTGAATAACTAATGATACGTATTCATATTTTTCTCACAGGCCTCATGTCCTCAACCAGCAGATATATGAGATTCCAATTTGATTTTATTGGAACTATAATAACATAAAAAAAACAAAATCCATACATCATTTAGCTCATTCACTTGACTCTACCAAGTAGTGCCTAGCGGATACATATTGTTTCTTTTGAATCACCAAAGAAATATATTCAAGATTTTGATTCAAGAGAACAATTGTGTGGATTTTATTTTTACTAGGTACGCAAATTATTAAGTATTAAACGTACTTATGTATAACAAACACGTCGAAATAATAGCACCAGTAAGTATGTAATACGTACCACTTGTGGGCTCCACATAGGTAATCTTTAAGTCCAAATCAATAGATTCCGTCGTTTTCGCCTCCGCGGAGTTCATTTCGTAATCCACGGGGACATCTGTCACGATCTCACTCTTTGCCTGACTCGTGGAGGCGGCCAAACTCTGCGCTACACTCATTTTTGGAGCGTCTTCATGCATCATACACAAATAAATGAACGAGACGATTGTAATTTATCGGCTACAGAATATATAATATATCACCTATGCCGGCTAGGGATATACTATATTACAAAAATCGTCCATCAAATTTGATTATAAGTTTTAAAAACAAAATGTAGGTCTCTAGGCCACTTCACTTACACTTTGATATTCCGACCGACATAACTCGGGTTCAATGGAGCTACCGTACTCATGACTGACATTGAAATAAGTCGGTAAAGGGCAGTGAGAATAACCCAATTCGTAAGAAAACTGTGTCACGACCTAATTCGAGAAAATATAATCTATTATGTATTATGTATTTATTTTCATGATGTGTTATTTAAATATGATTACAGGATGAAATACAACAATTAGTGAAGAAAAAGCAATTGAAAGTACTTTTATGTCTTTATTAGTTTCCTTACTTGCTAGCTTTAAAAAATCATGCAAATGATGCAAAATGACTAAGTTTGCTTATGAATACTCTGTGTTGTGTAATAAATGACCGTTTCTATTGCACAATCCTTTCACAAGGGCTCCGAATGTAGGTCAATCTTTATGAGTATGATTGCGCCGTTGACTTCAAATTCAAATATCAAATGAAAAATAATAAAAAAATTAACCCAATTTTATTCCATTTTAAGTTATCTCATTAATGCAAAAATATCAAATTATTATTAATTATTACATATTTTAAAACAAAGAGTATAATGTTCTCATATCCGGTGCACAGTAGCGTCATCTAGTTTTAAAATGAAAATAGTACAAACATCGTTAATTACGTTTCAGTAAGATGGCGCTATAAAACAACAAATTTAATAAGTTTATACGAATTTGACGCTCTTTATTCAGTTTTCATGTATTGAAAAATGTTAGGCCTATGAGATTTTTCAGAACATTCTTGTTAAATATTATTTAGTTTCGTTGTAGCCCTAATAATAAATACAATCGACAATGTAGTTACCTCCATCTATTGGTCATTAAAGAAACTAACTCGATAGTTTCGTGTTTTATTCACTTTTAGCACCTACGAGTTGCATGCTGCAAGGAAATACAAAATAATGGAAGTGCATCATTATTTATAGATTACAATATTTCATTAATTTTATGTGACTTGCCCATTCCTTATTTTTTTTTAAAGTCATACCCTATAGGTTCGATTTTACTGCCACTTGGAAATAAAATATAAAAACTGTCCAAGTGTATGTCGGAAATTCATCAGTTTGTGACCGAATCAAGGGTCATGCAGGTAATAACATCAATCAATCAATCATCATTATATTAAGACGTCAAGAGAAATCTTTGTATGTACCCCTTTTTGAACATTATGCGCGTACGGAGAGATCTGGTACAGTTAAAGATTATAATGGAGACGGTGCGCAGTAAGCTATTTTTTGTATAACAAATATTAAACAAAATTTAAAAAATCATATTGTTTACGTTTATACTGTCAATTTCAAACACATATTTAGGTATTTGTAAACGCTCGCAACTGAGATAAAACAAAAAAATCAATAAAAAATGCAATTATATAGAGGTACATTCCCCCTGGAATTTCGTCCACTTGGCGACTATTAGTATATAATAAGTCTATTTTACAATTCGTTATGAGAATAATGTATGCGTGTTTTGATTATTTATACACATGGACACTTACACCATTTCATTGTAAAATGGTACAATAATGGGATCACTGTAGACTGTAGAGCACTCGCTGCAGTAGGTAGGTATCTCCCCTAAACCAATCGAACCCGAGCTAGACTATTATGTATCTGTGCTAGACTTAAAATTCAACATAGTTCAAATGGGGTTGTGCATGACTCATTGAAGATAGATTTCATAGAAAAAAAATCGTGTTTCATAGGAACAATTTTATAATTATCTACTTAAAAAAAATGCTTTTAATACATTACCTATATTTGAACCTTAATATTTTTATTATTGTTTACAACACTTCTTAAATAGCGACTTCAAGGACATTATGCGCAAAGATTGGGTTATAAAGGAGCTTTATTGAATAAGTGAAATTGCTACTGCATGTGCGAAGTACCGTTGTAGCCATCAATTGTCAAGTCCAGTCTGTAGATATAATAATAAAGCGGTTATATCTTGTTGAAGGTCAAAGGTTTAACAAACTGGTCCAACGGGACACGTGTTGATTTCTTCATAAGGTAAATTTTGGGGATCCGTACCCTAAGGCCAACAGGACCCTATTACTAAGACTCCGCTGTCCATCTGTCATCGGGCTGTATCTGATGAACCATAATAGGAAGACTATTGAATTTTTCAGTGTGTGTGGCCGCCATAATGACAAGTAAAAAATAAGGGGCCCTACAATAAACGAATTCTTATCAGTGTTTTGTTAAATATTCCTCTGGTACAGTGGACTCGCATTTGGGCGGTTTTTTCAAAATATTGCTTAACTTAATACTTTCATTTCAGTAAGTATGGCGCTGGGGCACCCATCTCTATCAATGGTAGGTAAATAAAGAACAGTAGAGGAGCAAATATAAAAAAAAAATAATTAAGGTATATAAAATGATTTAATATATTTGTATATTAATATTCGTTTACACATATAGAATCCATTTCAGTTTCTGAAAGCCCAACCAGTGTTCATCCATGATCAATAAACTATAAGTGTTGTTTTGATTTTATATTCAGACAGGATTGATTGATCAAGCTTCCAGAAGGGAGTAAAACCTTACACATACAAGTGAAAACCATCCACCTAATATTAATATTAATTTACAGATAGTGCTACACTTTATCCTTCATTTAAAAAACAATAAATTATATATTAACTTGATTCGATGGTAACTTAGTTACTTTGACTAGCGGTAGTCAAGATCTCCCTTGAAATGATAAGCCGCTGGATTTGCGATGTGCCCTCGTAGATCTGGTAGATCTTGGCGTCCCTCATGAGTTTTTCGACGGGGTATTCCGTGTTGAAACCGTTACCTCCAAACACTTGAACGGCATCTGAAGCGGCTTTGTTTGCGATCTCGGAAGCGTGGCATTTTGCAACGGAAGCGAGGATGGTGTTCTTTTGTCCTGCATAATAAAAAATTAACAATATCGCTTAAAATATATGCCATTCTTTTGAAGGGAGAAGACAAAGATTTTAAAATCGTAGTCTTTATTTGTTGGGTCACTTTAGATTGTAATCGAGAAACTTTATTAGTAATTCTTCTTTTTTTATCTGAATAGCGGCAGCCTCTCGCTCTCACTCGGCTGAGAAACTTCAGAGTTGGATGTTCTACGCTACGTGCGTATACTTACCATGGTCTACCATCCAGGCGGCCTTCTGCCAAGCGAGCCGGGCGGTCTCAACGCCGATAGCCATGTCCGCCAGCATGAAAGCTACTGCCTGGTGCTTAGCGATCGGGACACCGAATGTCTTGCGCTCTAGGGAGTACTTGGTGGCTTCATGAAGAGCTCGCTGGGCTAGACCAGTAGCCCCGGCTGCGACCTGATACACAACATTATTTGGGTATATTTATAGTAGTACTAGCTGTCGCCCGCGGTTTCACCCGCGTTCCCGAGGGATGTAACATTTTCCCGGCACAAAAAGTATCTTATATGTTATTCCAGGGCATTTTCAATATACGTGTATATGCCAAGTTTCATCCAAATCCGTTAAGTAGTTTTTGCGTGAAAGAATAACAAATATCTATAAATACAAAATGTCGCATTTATAATATTAGAAGGAAGCTAAAGTTCGTGAGAATGGATATTATAATATGGATGTTTGTTACTGTTTCATCCAAAATCTATAATACTTAAAGGATTTGAATTAAATTAGGCGAATAGATACTTTAATTTTTATCCTGACAAAATGTAACATTCCTAAATTTGACAACTAGGTAGTTTGAAACCGCAGCAGACAGCTACTTATAAATAAGAATGTGACCTTTATCCGCTCTTGAATGGGAATGACAGTTTGGGCAAGTATACTCGTAAGTTATCGATTATAAGGTTTGCTTAATGTTTTATAAGTCACTACTTAGTAGTACTTACAGGTGGACGGGTCTTATCGAAGGCTCCCATGGCGATCTTGAAGCCAGCGCCTTCTCCGATGAGCACGTTCTCCTTGGGAATGCGGACGTCTTCGAACGTGATGCCACGTGTGTCCGATGCGCGTTGACCCATATTTTGTTCCTGGAAAAAAAATATAATTCCATTAATTAAGTGGAAAGATATCAGGCATATTAGTAAATTAATGGATTAAATTAAAAAAATTCAAAATTCAAAACCATTTATTCAGTTTAGGCCCTCGGAGGGCACTTATGAAGGTCAAATTTAGAGTTATTGCATTGCTCCCAATGGATTTGCTGCCATAGAATTATTTTATAGTGCCCTCAATGTGTCCATGACCACTATTCTTTATAATCCATAGGAATGTTGACTGACGTGTCAAATTAGCAACTTTCTATTAAATGTCAAAACGAACGAATGTATAGAGAGTGTTCTATGTAATAGCAAGTTGTGACGTCATAAATATACAGCATTAAAAGATTTTGATCACATTTGATGTACCTATCCGTGTATTTGTGGATTTTCAATACACTGGCTAGTGTTTTATCATTTATTTTGAATACAGGATAATTTCCTATTATCGTTCAACTGGCATAATTGCAATTTTATTGCAGTATAGAATACTACCGATTCCTTACTTTGTAATTCGATAAAAAAAGAAAACATTCACAAATATTTGGGGTCATAAACGTGTTTTGTATGAACTGTTATGCTACATGTCGGATAATAAAAGGGTCCGGATTACCGCGGGTCAAATGTAGATAGATTACCTTGCGCCCGGGGGTGACGCCGGGCCAATCTCTCTCGACAATAAATCCGGTGAAGGCCTTGCTAGCGGGGCACTTGGGGTCAGGGTTGGTGCGGGCCAACACGAAGTACCTGTTAATGGTTAAACATGAATTAAATATGTTGTATGTATTGTGTATGTTTTGACAGTTCTTCTTAGACAAAATTAATGTGAAAAAAACACAATTGACGCTAGACAGATCTTTCGGCTTTCATACTATTATATATTTACTACAGGTTAGTTATGTAATGGTATTTAGATATTGAATATAATTTAGTTTTACCAGTTGGCAACTCCGCCGTTGGTGATCCACATTTTCTGTCCGTTGAGGATCCATTCGTCTCCTTTCTTCTCTGCCTTGGTCTTGATGCCAGCCACGTCAGAACCCGCACCGGGTTCAGTGACACCGTAAGCCTAGAATTATTTATACTACATTATAGTTGTTCGATTTACGCATTAGGTAACCAAATCACTTATATATAAAAGGGGAAGTTAACTGACTGACATATCAACGCAGGGCCTAAACTACATTGACATTTTTTGTACAAAGGATTTTTGAAAATTCATCCCCTAAGGGGGAAAACCGGGGGTGCAAAGTTAGTATGGAACAACGTGTTTTCTTGGTCTGATCAACTTCAAACTAAACGCGGGTGAAACCGCAAGTGACAGCTAGTTAATAATAATCAAACAACAGCTTTATGATTGACATGTGATATTAACATAAAGTGACTGTTACATGATTTAGAAACAGTATTCCGTAACCATGAATGCATTTGAATATATACATAGTTTTTCAACAATTTTTTAAAGTAATAAGTAATTTTGTTGTATAAACTTACAGCAACTAATGGTTCGTCAACTAGTCTGCCGAGATACTTCTTCTGTTGTTCCTTATTGCCCGCGATGATTACAGGGGTTTGCTGAAATGAAACAGCTGTGATTATCCGTCCATGCAGTCAATAATATGATTAATATTATGGTGTATGATTGTATGAGATGGTAAATCCCAAGCAGTGCAGTGAGACAAAGCATAAAAACATAGCGCATCGAATAAAACATTTTGGTACAAAGTATTTTTCAGTCATAGACATGCACAGTAAGACGATTGCATCCAATTAATTCCCAAACATATATTATTCATAAAATATATGCTTTTTTGTTATTTACATAAAATAAATGTACACTTAAAGACCGGCGATGTATTTTGGTAAGAATGACTACATCTTACAACAAAAATGTTATTTACAATTTTGTTATGAATTTAAGAATTATTAGAAAGATATCCGTTTTTGTTATCCCAAGTGTACCTAATTGGTTGCCATTTAGTTTGTTGATTTGTTTTTTTTTAATTTATGTGCTTTTAAGGATCAATATATCCAATTTACATAAAATTATAATATAGTTTTGAAAATGTACAAGTAAAGACCCTAATAAACAATAACATTAATAAAAAAAAACATTATAGACTGAATTAATAAGAAAATGTGTTAATAGAGAGTAGTTTAGTTCATCAAAACCTTGACCTAATATTTTGGTGCTGCCAAAAGCCAACCTTCAAGGAAAGTGCTCGGATATGTTAGATGTAGTGTCTGTATGGTCTAGTGTCTACCACAGGATGTCGGACCGATTCGATGTTCTAGTTATACCTATACGAGTATAGCTTACCTAGTCTCTTTACATTTAAAAATAAGCTGCTTAATGTAAGCGATCTGTAAAACATTGTCTGTTGTTGTTTTTTTTTTTTTTTTTTTTTAATAATACATAATTTCCATGATTTTATTGGGTTGTCAAATATAATTTTTTTTATTTTATAAGATATTTTTTGGTTCTGTTGTTTGTCCTTCTTTAATGCGTCGTCACCTCTAATTGGGGCACCATATATGATTAACATTTTGATACCAGTATTTTTTAATGTATTAGTGTGTCTTGTTGGTGATCTAAATAAATAGCTTTACACAAAATTAACGAAACTTTTGTTCATCTTGTGACCCTACATACGCCAATGGTAGCTACAGCAGTAAATTTGTCATATACACATTTGGGTGGATGTTTGTCGGTTTTTGTACTCAACAGATTTTGTTTTCGTCTACTTTTTGCTACAATAAAATTATAATAATCTTAAATCTTTTGTTACCTTTTTTGCATAAAACAATCGTTTAAAATACAGACTAATAATAAATGCGAGTGAGAATAGCTACTACAATTGTATACAGTTTAATGTTTTTATGAAACTACAACCTTTTTTGATTATTTTTTATTTATTTATTTGAAGGCAACATGCAACTCACGCCTAAGCCACTGGCTTCCATTGCTGTCATGATACCAGTGCACCCATATGCCAACTCCTCGGCGACCATACACCCATCAAATATACCCATGTCCATTCCACCTGTGAAAAAGACCATTGACATTGAAGGCAGCTCCTAATATCCAGAAAACAGGCAATGCCATATTGCCTACCCCAGTATCATAATACACAAGCTAGATGTATTGTTGATGTGCCAAAGAAACGTGTTTCTAAACGATTTTCTAAACAACTTATAACCTCACGAAGCTGCGCTATGGTGATGAACCTTTGGAGCAAAATAATGACAAAAAATGAAAGGATGAGGCGATTTGATTTGATGATAAAAAAAACGTATTACATTAAACAATACAATAATGAACAACATAATAATTTTAAACAATTACAATCCTATCTTGCTTTGGATTTATCAACGATCTCTCGAAAAAACAATAACATTTTACGACCTGCCAGTTCTCACAGCGCGAACAACAAAAAAAACTCGAAGATAACGTACCAAACGTGACGTACGCTGTTATATTATTTCCATTTTTATTGCTGATACAATATCAATTATGAGATTTTACCCAAATCATTCATAATAAGCTTATTTATATGTTTTTTATGATGCCCGGTGTGTTAAAAATAATATAAAATACGTACCGATCTCCCATCATCCACACCGAGTGAACGTCACGAAAAACAATAATAAGCACAAGACAGACAGTTCCAGAACATTCACAAATGTTGAAGTGACTTCCTCTTTAGACAGCCCTCATGGAAAATGATCGCACCATCGTTGGGAAGCTTATCAAGACATGATATTTATTAAATTCAATATTTACAAATAAATTTCAACAGAACCACATTCCTGATTTTTTTTAATTTGGTTATCGACTCATATATAAAAAGGAAAGAACGTAATTTTACAAAGATTCTATCAGTTAGTAAAATTAATACCAAACCGTTACTTCAGATTTTGAAATTTGTAGTAAGTATACATTTTTTTGTTTAGTGTGAATTAAACAGATGAAATATTTTTATGATAAATTGAAGAATATTGATAATAATAAAATAAATAAGCATTTTATTGCATATAGGTTTTACCGAGGGACAAATATTGAAGGCAAGATGATTGCAGTAAAAAATAGTACGAGTTGAATAAGTGTCTCAATGGACTGAGATAAATGTCGACTCACGCCCAGGTTTGTGCCACCGACTGCAGTCGCAATCCCTGTGCAGCCGAACGCAAACTCTTCCGAAACGACACATTCGTCGAACACCCCCATTTCACCCACGCCCCCTGAAATTCCTTCCATATCTCAAAAACTGACAATTGGCCACATTTCATAGCTCTAACAATATTATAATTGCTCATAATAAACTCTAAGCTATGAGATGTGATAAAGATGTTGGATTGTGTTTGTAGTACTTTAGATCCGCCCAATACCTTGAATTTCATTGATAAGCTCATAATCTGGAAAAATTACATCAGTCACTGGTGCACGTATTGTTTAACTATTTGAACTGTCTACAAGGTCATCGTCATTGCTTGAAGGCTTAAGCACTTACTTCCAAGAGTTAAAATGATGATATTCAAAGTTAAGTCAAACAAAATCGTTATCCCCATGCTATACCCATCACTCAAATCATTATGAACACCGTGCTCACTCCGACATCGGTGATGAATATTGCCGCCATTATTCCGGAACAACCGAATGACAACTCTTCACAGACAAGGCAACTCTCGAACACGCCTAGACCTAAGCCCCCTGTGAATTCATTGTAAAAATAGCCACAGAGGTTTCTTTATTTTGTGGACATCGTAACAACAGTGTATTACATAAATTTAAATATTAATATATTACCTTTAGTAATATATATAATATATATATATAATATATCACCTTCAAGTTGCTAATCTGTCAGAGATCACCTACATTCTGGTGTTCCGGCAGCAACACATGTGAGCTATTTCTGTTCTAGGCTTGGTATTCTTCCACCTTCTGCTAGTCAATCAATTTAAATGGTGAGCTTGTGGTCAAACGATCTTTCTATATTAAAAAAGAAAAGGAATATATTAAATAGGCAAGATGACATTACCGCAGTGCTCTGGAATGTGTCCGTTCATTAGACCGACTTCCCAGGCCTTCTTGACGATGGGCCATGGGTATTCTCCAGTCTTGTCGTACTGACCGGCCACTGGAATAATCTCCTCTTTGGTAAACTTGCGCGCAAGTTCCTGAAGTGCCCTTTGTTCATCATTTAGTTCTGGAAGTTTAACAGAGACATTTAATACATATTATAAATGTGAATGTAAGTTTGTTTGTTACGCTTTCACGTGAAAACTACTTAACCGATCATCATGAAACTTTGTACACATGTTCTTGGAGGTATTGGAAGTAACATAGGATACTTTTTGTGCCGGAAAATTTTTACTCGAGAACACGGGTGATACCGCGGGGGACAGCTAGTAATTTAATAAATACCGAAGCCACATATAAACCTTATATGAAAATACAGATATTACATGCAGGCATTAAATGCAGATATACAGACAGGTGTGCGACTCAATTGCTAAATAAACAATCAACGTTTATTGCCATTGAAGATAGGAATTGGATGGTCCAAACTCTAACTCAATATTTTTGTATGATTTTAACAAATTATATAATTGCACACATATGGAAATAAACAATATGTTTTCAACTTAGAAAAACAAATGCAATAGTCACAAAGACAATTGATAAATTAATAGTTGCTGTTCTGCAGTTGTACCTGGGTTATAAAAAATGAATCAAAGTATAAGAAAATTGTGCCAATCAAGGATATGATCTATTTTCCGATATCAATGATTTGGAAAATACTCAACCGCCAAATAAAGCAGCGTTGAAATCGCATCTAATACTGGATCAGATATAATATTAGTATGTACTGAAAATAAGTGTATGTAGTAGGTACATAACTTATCTTGTTGCCATAGTACAAGGTCATAACCGTAAGAATAACATAGGATTATTTATCTATATAGGTTTAGATGTCATTATATGTGACCTTGATCATCAAGCCCATTTCATCAGTGAGGTGGGGTTTAATATCCTCACTCCCAGTATCTTTATAATTCCAAAAATAATAGATATGACCATGATTAAGGCCTCAATCGATTTGACAATAACATTATTATCCAGTGATTATCCATTTACTAGATCCCAATTGAAAAGATAAGTAACAATAGTTTATTGAACTGCTTGCTGCCTTTAGAATGAAGCACAAAGGTGAACTTATATCTTATCAGTGGCTTTTGATCAAGTTAAATTACGTTTAGACTTTGAGCCTACTAGGAAAGGGCATTGAGCATTGCGTCTCTCCATGGTTTTAAATTTAACAACAGATGTAATCCTACATAATCTACATTATTGTTGCAGTTTCATTTAATATTTGTACTTAAACGGAGCATGGGAATAGCTGACAGGGCGAAGAAAGTGTTTTACTAGATACCGACTATTTATCCTGTAGACATGGGTAAAATGGATGAGGAGGATCCCAAGAGAGACCTGTAGGTTGGGTACCAGAGGGTTACAATAGAGATATGTAATAAAAATTACTTACCAAAACAAAATCCTGTAGTAGGGATTGGTTTTACTGCTGAAGCAGCCGAGACTGTTGTTGAAAGCTTTCTGTAAATGGGCAGAGTGGCCCTGGCGATCTTGAAAGAAAAATGTACATTCTGAGTGAAAGGTTCTAAACATTTATCGATTCCATGTGGTAAAGTCTAAAACTTAGGATTGAAATAATTTAAGACAATGTTAATTGGGAAGAGAGCCTTCTTAATTAGTAATAAGTGCATAAGCAGAGTGGTATTGAATTATTTATAACTCTGTGGAAATGTAAATTGCGGTAGTGCAGCACTTATGATGGTGGCCACCATACAACCCAGATATATATATATGCAGTATCTTTTTCTAAACAGCGAAATCCATATGGATAGACATATTCGCTTATGTTTAAACAGTAGAATGACTGTATACCTACTTGGTATTCACCACCAAATGTGGTAGCCTATATCCCTTATATCTCAACAGTACTTTAAACTCTATCAAGCAATAAGTATTGTGCTCTTCAGTTAATTTGTATGTAATAACTTAACTTGAGGAGATTGTGATTTAACACATCTAATAACAATAGACAACAAATAGAAACAAGCCCTATGGAACTGGTTTTAGTATGTAGCAAGTGTAAATAAATAAAAAATAAGCCCACAATATTGTAATTTAAATTAGCATCAAACATGGGTTTTAATAAAAGTTGGACTTTGATCTGATCATTACTTTATGCTTTATAATTTTTTGACAGATAATATACTCACATTTAGAATTAATCATTGACTACTTAGTAACATCTACTTAATTTAAATATCTATTAACATTATATTTAATTGGAAAAGTGATTATTGGAAATGAAATGCATGTTTTATTTCAGGGGTATTTCTTAAGTAGGCATAAATGTTATAAACAGAAACCAATTAAATACTTCATTGAATACTTAAAATTCATAGCGTATTTTAGATTTATTCGCATCAGCAATGTTTTAATGAAAGTTCACAGTTACGTTAGCGTTTATTGAACTTTGGACTTTGGATGATCATATCAAATATTCTCTTTTTTCTTTCATTAAAGATCAAAATCAAACTTGTTAGAGTGGAACATCTAGAGTACATTAAAATAAAACATTTTATTATATACTTTTAAAGACGCATTTGTAACAAATCTTAAAAGGTTAAAACTTACTTGAGTTAACGGGTTCATTGTGCTATTTATTGTTCTGCAAGAAAATAAGATATATCAGGTTTTAATATTTGAAGACTTCGACTCAACAAGTGCGCATTGGCGCGCGCGCTTAAAAGTACTATTACTTACGTGAAAGAAAAGAATAAACTTAAAAGAGTTTTTAATTTATGTAAATGAATGACAACTCAGATTGACATACGTAACGTAATGTTGTACCTGTGTGCCTAACATAACATACATACACAGACACAATTTACAAGGATTATCGAATTGAAAACTATTGATCAATAAAATAAGATTATTATTTATTTATTTATAGACGAGGAACTTGGTAGCTGATGTGTCTACTCTTATCATTATTATTTTGTTGATTTGATGAAGGTTCTGAAGTACACAATCGACTCAGAATTATTTGTTTACAGAGCCCAAAGATTAGAATCGATTGCCGTTTAATTAAAAATATATCTATACTAAATCAATGTTCATCTCATTAGCATAAATACAAACATCGGGGTTTTAACGTATTGCGGCTGAATACTATAAGTAAAAATATTTAATTGCGATTTGTATTTATATTGACGCTCTTAATAACAATAGATTAGATTAGTTACAATAGATCGTCCATTAAGAAGATGGGAAGACGATCTTCGCCTGACCCTGGGTCCGTATTGGACAAGAGCCCTGGCAGACAGAGAGCAATGGAAGCAGTTGGAGAAGGCCTATGTCAAGCGATACACCGAGCTAAGAGAAATCTTATAAACCACAAAACGATACAAAGAGTAACAAGCTCGGAACAGAAACCATTTTCTCTAAATATGTAGTGAACTTATGAGATCTAAATAGTGTAATTTTGATAAGCATCGAGTCTTACAACGTCTTTGTTAGCATGTATTTTTAAGTGTATGATGTAGAATCGACTTTTCAGTATAATCAATCGATTTTGTTGTTGATCAGATTTGATTCATGTTAGTAAAATTATTGGTTTTCAAAGTGTAGATAAAATAATTTAAATAGGTATATACTGGTATTCATATTTGAGTCATTCGTTTGGTGGGCTTTGATTAACCGCGGGGGAAGAATCAAACGACTAGCAAAGCGAACCAAACCAAAGCATTCATGACATGACAGCACGTAGCACGTCAAACATAATCCGTCAAATTGTCTCGTTTGTCGCATCTAAGTCAAGCAATACAAAAAGGGCGTGATGTTTGCAAAATTAATTATACTATTCTCTAGGATTACATTATAATTGGGGTTAATTTATATAAAGTTGTGTGTGGATTTTGTATATAATTTTGTCGACGAATTAAAAGGTTTGTTGGTCGTGTTGGTAGGTGTTTCGGTATGCGGTATAGTCAGGCCGTGTTATGAATGAGGAAGCACTGTTGGCGAGGGCTTCCGAGGAGCGGGAGCGGATCTTCCAGAGGTACGAGAGAGGGCGAGAGAACCTCGCAGGACAGATAGACCCGTGGGAAGATCCAGAGTTTGAGGAGTATCACAAAACTGATAGGTATGTCCTTGTTTTACTTTTAAATAAGTTAATATCACTTAATTGAGTTTTATAAAATGCTACAGCTGTTTGCTTTGCGATAGTGTAAGAATGCTTATTATGTGTAAAGTATACATGTTCATTTATTTTCAAAGCTAATTCAAGATAGTACTATTCCTTTGGTATGGTATTAAGGTATGTTATACTTTGTGCAGTAGTAGTTGAGAGTGGCCTAAATCTTAATGCAAGAAGACTTATGTATACATTAAATCCTGAATTGCTTAAAGTTGTTAAAACAATTATTTTTGTCACTAAATTGCACTATTTTATCATTATAGCTGTGCATTTTTACATAAGGTTGTCTTATTGCACTGCCTATGTGGACATACTATTCTGTTTTTTTGAGCAAACATCATAGAATATTTATTTTATGTTAAAGCTTTTGAGCAAGGCTACTACAACACTCAAAAGCTTAAAATCTTTGTTGTACAATTCCATAGTTGCCAGTGTTCTTAATTTTAATTAGACGGGCTGGTTCGGTGGTCATAGATCCTGCCTGCCACACCAAGCTTTTATGTGCATGAACTCTCAAAGCTTGAGCTTGTATTTTTATCTAGGGGTATCTATAAAACAAGTGTATGGATAGTTTCTCCTCATGACCTCCATATGAAGGTGTTAATAGCTATGACACTGCAGAAATTATATTTCTCGCATCATAGGCCAGGCAACTAACTGTTATTATCAAACAGCCTGTCATTAACCATAGTAATGTCACCATGGTGAGTGATTATGTGCTAAATAGGGGTACCCAATGACTGGAAGGGTGCCTGGGCGTCTATGTTTGGTAACCAATTTTTTAAAGAGGGTGAATACCAGACTTAGGTAAACTACAAAAATCTCAACTGTGCTATGGTTTCCAAAGCTGGATTTCTATCATATAGCCTTCATTTTCATGGTGTTTGCCTGAGCTACAAACTCAATATATTTCATAACCTCAAAATGAAATTGTAGGTCATACACAAACTTTGCTTTTTCTGTAATACTTTTTTGTATTTCAAAAGTAATAAAATTATTTTGCAAGAAATCCTCAGCAATATGCTATATTTAACTGTGCAATTTTTTCTGATTGTCTCTGATATCATATCATTATCACTTATAGCATAATTATAGACACTTAAGCGACCTACTGCCAGTTTCATCCTCTTATGAGCTGCTTGCTACTTTTATTAGATTCACAGCAATTATGTTTTGAAAAACAGATTAAACTCGAGCGAATTATTGCCACGCAATTACCTCATTTTTATTATTTTTATGATAAGCTTGCATTTGTCTACAATATTGCCAAAAGTAAGCAATGATGATGGGACGCTGTAGGTTGTAATCACACAAACATGGGCACCAGGAAGAGGGTGCAAGGTGCTAATATGAAAAATAAAACCTTGATATCTAGACCATTTTGTCACGCATCTCCCATTGTTGACCAACTGTGGCTAGTAGTTAATATTTGGATGCAGGTTCATCCCTCTGAAAATAATCATGCCTGTGCCGATGCACACAAAGTCTAAGGGAGAAGTGATGCTTAAGAGTAGGTAGCAGAACACATGATAGGTGCTTGGCCTTCTATATAAGGGAATAGTGAATCTGGTACCAAAATGATTGGCTTTGGTTGCGAATATTAAATGTTTAAAATTTTATGATAACACCATTGATAAAATACTCTATTATTGTTAGCAGTTATGTTATGATAACAGCAATTGTTTAAATTCTATGTACTCTGCATTGCATGTGGTATTTTTAAACTTTTGAATCATCTTTGCTTGCATTTATTAGAAGTATTTAATATTTTTTAAAACTGCAGCCGCATACAGTATTGCTTCATTTTCGCTTAGCAATCATTTATGTCAGAGTCTAGCAGACTGTTGCCAGCCTGGCTGTGAAGTAATAAGTTATATGTAAAACATAATAGGTATATGTGGGTAGTAAATTAGTTATCTGGTGTCCACAGTACAAACTGTACAAACTGTGCATCAATCAAGATGAGATACATGAACAAACGGATGTTACATATGTTTAAAATAATTTAACATAATATATTTTTTATGGTTTAGTATCTTTCTAAATACAAGTTCCCCCGCAAAGCTAAACTGAATAAGCTGTTTTAAATATATATTTTTTTATTTTATTTTGATGGGTAAATTGTATGATATGATACAAAATAAGAAGCACTAATTTGCTGAAAGGAATACTACTTAAATACAAAGGATGTTAGGCCACAAAACAAATCTGAAGCAATTCAAAAACATTCTAACCAACTATTTGTGATTTGTATTTTCAGTTTTTACTCATTTCTGATTACATAACTTTAGTATTAAATATTTACAGTGAGAACTCAATTTCAGATATGGCTTCATTCATGATGAAAGGTTGCCTCAAAAAACGGCGCCGCAAAAGATCAACATCGAAGTAGAAAGAGAGAAAAAATGGGTGAAAATGCTGGGCACCTGGGACCCATCAGCCATAAAGGAAAAACTCCACAGGAGAATATACAAAGGCATTCCAAACTCACTACGTATTAAGATATGGTGCAAGCTTTTAGATGTCAATCGAATAAAGTTCGATAATGTCGGCAAATATCAAGAAATGCTAAAATTAGCCAAGCTATGGTCGACAGATGTTAGACAAGTAGACTCAGACGTAAACAGGCAGTTTCGTGAACACCAGTTTTACAGAGAGCGATATTCTGAAAAACAATGCTCTCTATTCAATGTGCTATGTGCTTACAGCATGTACAATTCAGAAGTTGGCTACTGTCAGGGCATGTCGGGGCTGGCTGGTGTTCTGTTGATGTATATGGACGAGGAAGATGCTTTTTGGGCTTTGGCAATACTTTTATCAGACAAGAAGTATGCTATGCACGGACTGTATATAGAAGGGTTTCCCAAACTCACGAGGTTCTTGGAACACCATGATAAAATACTCAATAAATTTATGCCGAAGTTGAAGCAACATTTTGATAAATTTGGCTTAGATGCGATACTCTATTCGCTCAAATGGTTCTTTGTTTGTTTCGTTGAAAGAGTTCCATTCAGTCTTTGTCTGAGGGTGTGGGATATATATTTGTTAGATGGTGAGCGAGTGGTTACTGCTATGGCTTATACAATACTCAAATTGCATAAGAAAGCAATAATGAAATTAAATGATATGGATCTTATTGTTAATTATATACAGGTTTGTTGATATTTATATGGATCTCAGATATATTTATAGGATCGATTATTGTACAAGATTTAATGTACGTATGTATATGCATATATATTTTTTAGGTTAAACTTCACAAAGACTTTGGGTATGAAGACGACATAGTCATATATCATTTAGAACGATCAATGGAGGAACTGAGACGAGCCAAGCTCGACTACCCTGGCCCTCCGCCGCCTAGTGAGTTACCAAAGAGAGCACTTGGTAAATTTATAGAGCCAGACAAGAAATCTAAGATTGGGCAGAGAGCGGAAAATTTTTCTGAGACTGAAAAGCAGGCGAGAGCCAATGTGATATTAAGGTAAGTGAATCCTCTATTAGTTTTACTATACAGTTAGTAACGTTTATCGATTGGTAGTAATGTACATTTCCTACTACTATACAACGCAATAGTTCAACATATTACAAACTACTGGACAGATTTGGACGAAACTTGCACATAGATATAGCATATCCTGGAATGACATATGTGCTACTTTTTAAACAGTAAGGTCCCTCGAGAACGTGTAAAACCGCGGCGGACACCTGGTATATAAATAATGATAATGGATCATTATTATGCTAAGACTATTGCAACCAGATAACTGATAAACTACAGATTCTACTTTTTAAATATATACTTATAGATATGTATACCCAGACACAACATAGACATATTCATGCACACAAATGTTTGTCTTGGGTGGGAATCGAACTCGCGTCCTGTTGCGTGGCAGTCAGGGTCTTCAAGCCAACTGACCCGTCGCAAAGCGGTCTGAAAATCGAGCATCCATACTTATAGAAACATAAAGTAAGGAATACCTTTATTTATGTAATATTAACGTGTGGATGGTAAACGCGTGAAGAGAAAAATGCCGATCGATTAACTTCTGTCCTTAGTTTATAGCCATGACCATGACATTCAAATCGATCGACAACTTAATTTAACTACGTCATTGATTTGAAAAACCACATATCGAAAATTCAAAATTCAAGTATATGCTACGCGCAAAGCGGGGCCCAAAGGCTTGATTGTATGTCACCTTGATTACCGTGTATGGTACAATAGCTAGTTTGACCACCAGCCCTTAAATTCCATTCAGTTTCAAAAAAATGTATTTTAAGTGGTTTCCCCATTAAATAAAAATACATAAAAAATTTTTTCACAAGAGAAAATATTTGAACTCAAACACTACTTGACCGATTTTAATATTTTTTTTACTATTAGAAAGCTGCTTTATCGAAAAGTAACGTAGGCTATATTGGAATCCCGAGATACATTACATCCTTCGGGAATACGGGTAAAACCGCGGGACGGAAGTTAGTATTATATAATTATAAATCCTTGTATAGTATAAAAACAAAGCCGCTACCATCTTCCATCTTTTAAAGTACGTAACGGATTTTGATGCGATTTTCATCCATAGACAGAATGATGCAATAAGATGGTCTATTTGTATGCTTAAATCCCTCGGGAACGCGGAAGAAACAGCCAGGGACAACCTTCTATTTTATTCGTTTACAACATTTTTTATAATTTTGTTACAACATTTGTTAAACAAATTGTTACAGACGTGAAAAGGCTGCTCTTGAGCTGCAGGAGCTTCGGGTGTCTCAGAGTGACACTGTTTCAGGTAATTTGGAAGTCTCTTCATCCATATCTCGAACCTCCTCCGAGGATAGTATTGACTCAGACATTTTCACTCATCTGTAATTTTACGGGTTAGGCTAGGTTTTAGCTTAGAAGCGCGTTATGCTAATACTGAGCTTATCCCGCGGTATTGTTTCACTCAGCACGCAATAAGTAGGACACAAATTGATATTTTAAAGCCTGTCGTGAATTCTCGTTATTCCTTTAAATCAGATTGCATAAACAGAGCCATATATAGGCTGTAGTGTATGTTCAAGCATCAGTTCAGGGCAAATTGAGTCAGTTTGGTCAGTACGCGTGTCCGTCGCTCGTCTGACGGGCTTAAAGATTTCATATTGTGTACTACAATGCAGTTTGCTGCCCAGTTAGGATTAAGATAAACGACGGTCTTCGGTTTGCACCTCATCAAGCTTTTATTATTTGCTAATAAGATCAAGATACAAATGTAAAGGCGGTTGAGGCAAGCAAATAGACATTCTCAGATGCCACATAAATTGAATAGCAAATTATACGTTTCGCTAATTGACGTTCTGAAGGTTATATAAACTGGCTAATTTGTTAGGAGTGTGGCACCGATACAGTCATCAATCGAAATTAAACTAATAAATAATTATATTTATAATTTCAACCGTTTATATTTAGGAAGGTGTTTTAAAAACAAACAATTCTTAAATTAGGAACATATTATCGGATGACGACTTAAGTCGCAGATGTCTTAGAACTAAGAGAGGACCTACATCTATTCCATAAAGTTTATACTGGCCTTTATTACGTAAACCATGTTTGATTAACGATTAGTAGTATTTTATGTCCAGTAAGTTATCTATTTCGGTTTGTAAGTAAAATTATTATTAAATAACTGATACAGTGAGTTTTCGGTAAAAAAAGACATAGTAAGGAAACCATACTAAAGTGGTAGGCTACCTTTTAGTACCCGACTAACTGGCGACCATTCTCATGTTGAAATCTGTCGCCAAGCACTATCTTACGCAACATCATTACAACTGATGTGATTGTGGACTCAAAGCCCCCGAAAAAGCACTTTTAGCTCATAGCGCCACCTATTGGGCAACGTTGACACGAGTCAGGTCATAAATGTAACCCACTAATATAATTAAAATTAAACTCCTTTGTATTTGCTACAATTTTTTGGATAAAGTGAGAAGTTACAGAAAGTTTGAATGCTGGACATAATTGTATAGTAAGGTAGAATCAAATAAACGATAAAGTCCAAGACGTCATCGCGACCTAATGCGGCATCTAAACAATGTGTTTCTAGCTACACTATGGGCGTTAGTCTCAAAATAACGGATTTAGTTATTTTTGCAATTATTGTTCGCTACCGTAGTTTGCGATAAACACTCTATAAGCAGAATGTAGCAATTTCACAATTATGGATAGTATTTCATCGTAATTACATGGCATATGGACGGAAGTATTGCTTTTCAAATAATAATGCTGTTGGTAAATAATTGGCATTAACGACACTGTTTCCATGTATACATATATGCGTATATAAGGGGGTCCTGCCCACCCCAGGAATACCTAAATAACTTCACACGAGATTAAAACTTTATCTTAATATATATAAATCTCCTGTCACGATGTTTGTCCGCGATGGACTTCTAAACTACTTAACCAATTTTAAATTAAATTGGCACACCGTGAGCATTCTGGTCCAACTTAAGAGATAGGATAGTTTAGATCTTTAATTATAGTCGCAATTTTATTTAATTGCAAATTATTGGTCTATAATTAATTGACAGTCACAATTATCTGTTAACTCCAAAAGATTCTAACAGATGGCGCTGTGTTGAAAGTACCAACGTTTAATTTTTTAGGGAACTTTTATATGGACCCATTTCAACAGGACAACGTCTGTTGGGACAGCTAGTTACTATATATATAACTATATTACTATTATTACCCTAAATACTAAATAGATGGTATACATTCAAGAAAAAAATATATAACATGGAGTAAATTGTGACATGGAGTTCTTAAGTGTAATGTATACAAAGTCCATTTCTTTACATACTGTTTGATGAACATACTTGAGACTGGCGGCCATAGTATTAATCATTAAAATGCAATGATATTTTTTTTAATTCAAACTATACAATAGTCTGTCTATTAACGGTTTGAATGGTAGTTCATAGATAGGTAGTGAGTGAGCTGGGTACATATTGTTCTCGTTATCCATTGTTATTAAATTATTAGAATAAGAATGGAAGGAAAAATGACATAATTCACAATAATTGTGTGTGTTTTAATTGAAATTGAACTATCTACTTAATGTTCGATTGTTTTATTTTTCTCATCGATCATCACTTGAATCATTCGCATGTTGTTATGCACTTTTTGTTTATGTTGACGATTTTGTATGCATGCATGTTTAATAAATCGAATTGCACATTTGTAATTGAGTGCGTTATCGGAACAGCTCAAGAGTATACATAGTGTTGTAGAGTAAATTTAACATTGAATCGGCAGAAATTAGGTAGTATATGATGATTATTCGTTAAGATATTTACGATAATGTAAATATACAATTGATCCAATTTAGTGAGTACAAATTAATGAAAACTGCCCATAATTGCTAATTTATTAATCATAAACATAATGTTTAATGTGTCACAAACTTATAGATTGTATGAGGACTTATGTATTATTTTGTAATATGATAATTAAAAAATAAAGGGATACTAAAGTTGTTGAGTTATTGATCCGTATTGTCAGCTAGAGTATTGTAGAAAAATTACCTTAAGGAGTATTGATGAGGTTTATCAGCGAGATCATTCAATTAACGATTTGATTAATAGATGAACCTAATCATGAAGGGTTAAAGACAATTTTTCTGTGGCATTCGTAGCTGTTAAGACCTTCTATATCTCGACAATTTTAATAGGGTGGTGTTGAATAAAACACAATTTGACACTGATAAGACACAAATTAAGAATCGTTTGCCTACTTACGTGTATCCCTATTGCATAACTTAGCCAATCATTTCTCATTTTAATTTCCACATTAAACAATGATTTTGGTTTGAATGTCTATACGGTCGAAAATCGTTTAGAAATTGATTACTATTTGCAAGTTCGTCTATTAAAATATTGTAGCTCATTGGTACTGCGATAATGAATAAACTTGTTATATCTCGAATTATAATTAACGCATTTAAATTTCTAAGTATTCCACCACATTAGTGTCATTAATTTTATATAAGATATTAATACTAAGGATAGTGTTAAAAATTAAGAATTTATAATTAATAATTTTCATACATTAAATAAAAAATATTACGTTAAAAATAAATTGAACTAATAGTCATTGCTAGACGGCAGGCAGTTGATTTTGGCAAAAACTTGATGGAGAAATCCATGCTGAAGCCAAGCAGAGTTTTATCTTATACAACGTGTTACAAAATGCCCCGTAAAAATATAATTAATTATCAAAGCCAACAACCCTAGTAAGCTGTCATGTCAGGGAACCAGATTATTTAACAGAAAGGCCTACGTACCTATTTTACCTAATAATTGTCTACTTTAATAGTTTTTCTTCCATACAAATAATTTTTTTGGTTTATGTTATACAGCGTTACTACGTTGCTTAAATATTGTGAATAGACTCGTTTTTAGGCCCCATCTAACCTCCTTTCGGCTTTACGGGTAGTTTTGTAACACACTGAATAATACTTTTACAGTAAAACTAGCTTGTTAGTGCCGCTCGACAGTCGATCTTGATCTGTATAAATAATTCGGTCGCAATTCATGCCACCAGATCGCCTTCGTTAATTAGGTTCATGTAAATCTATTTGTACCTATCTATTATTTCATTAATCATTTTCATAAACATTGGCGCTAGTTATGAGTCATGTTTTAATTTAGCTATTGTTTGAATAGCTTAAATTGTGCACTAGCATGTCCTATGGTGGTATGGCGGTGGGTTTATGTCTTATATATAATTAACAAGAATAAATGGACTCCGCATTTAACACGCCTTCTCTCAAGGTTTAAGGAGATCATGTATTTCCGTCAATTTGTATATACATACTGTGCTGTCGTGATTTGCTCCTCTGATCTTGAGATGAATCCCTATAGCTTTCCGCATTGTTTGCGCTATCTCTGACATGATAATACTCTTGTATGTTCTCTTCAATAACACACTCAGATATCTTGTTTTTCTAATAAAACATATGGTATTTACTAAACACACATTTTTTGTTTATTTGTTACAGTCACCTGTACTTATAAGTCCTTCATTATTCATTATCTTATCAACATCGTGTATTTGTAATGAAAATGGATCTCTGCTCAGTGTTCCTTTGCGATTTTGTGAATGTACATCTTTATTTATTTCGTAAACCCACCCCTATCATCCGATGTAGGAAATTATTGTAATAGCTTGCAGTAGTTATTATTTATTTTATTATTGTTAGTATATAAGAATTATGTATGTTGTGCCCGCATACATTTCAAAGAGCAAAAGGTATAATAAAGAAGTCGATGGCAAAGTACTGGCCATTTCAATTCAATTATCTCGTCTTATCCCGATCATTTTTTTTAATATATAATAGATTTTGAATTAAAAAATAACGAACAACTTAGAACGAAGAGAACATTAAAAATTCTTATGTTTTAGTTTTGCCGCCCGTGGTGGTATGAAGACTGAATAAAAACAAACAAATATTAGTATTAATTATGGTACGTTTTAGTTCTACTTCATTTAGATCAATCACATGTGCGTGTACGCGAGACACAGACTTATGTCTTACATTTAAATAGCGCTTCTAAATGTAATGTCCAACAATCACTTCGTTCTTATTGGGGTTCCGAAGTCAAATAATACAAATTCATCATCTATGTCGCAGGTATTTGACAGAGAACTGTGACCTTTAATAAACGTTACCATGTCAAGCTATGAACTAACATTTTGGAAAAAAAGTATCCATCCAAGGCCTATCATTGGATATTCGTTTAAAATAATAGTTAGGTTTTTAAACAATGAACTGCCCATAAATTCTGCTCTCTAACAAGTAAGTATTTAAAACGTATTTAGTTACCACAGAAGTAATGTAGAATGTAGTGTGTAGAATTAGATTTGCATCATTTTTATATATTTTTTGTTATTTTATAATAACTTCGGAATCCTACAGTAGGCGGGCATGGTCAACATGCCTACATGCACTCGGTCGATTAACATATTGTTTTGTATTATGTTTGCTCAGAAATAATCCAGCAATAATGCATTGTATAATGAATTTATAACAATTACGTTTTGGTCGTACTTTTAGTTTTATTCACCAGAAAATTTTAAACTATTAGGTTATTTGGCAAAAAGAAAAACTCAGTGATTAATTTTTACTTCAGAAGGAATCCTTCACTCCGGCGTCCCACTCCACAACTCCCGCGCCTCAATGGACATCCATTTAGACCCTGACCTCAGTCCGCTCCCTGCCAATATTGAACCCATAAGCTACCTTGTTAATACCAGAAACGATAGGAAAATAAGAAAACGCAAGAGTTGAAGATTATTTTATAACTTCAAGTGTAAATACGCAATAAATAAGAATTATTATATTACGTTACATTATAACATTTGCGATATGAGCAGAGATTTTTCATTTCAATGAAACATTATAAATGCATGTGGTTGTGACAGTTATTTTTATCATACGGCTGCTTGAAAATGTGTGTTTTAGTTGAAATGGTAAGTTTTGTTATAGATTTTTCGTTAGTGTTTCGCAGTTTTTTGGTTTGATTTTGATGCTTACGCTCCTGAATCATGGTCATTTTCAAAGCTCGCTTATAATTAGGGTGGATTTTACAGAGCACAGCGGTGTAGCGGGTGGAGTTCGTTGCGATGATTCGGTGTCGGCGCTCGGTTCGCGTCGCTCGCTCGCGGACACGAGCGTGACGAGCACGGCTGACTTGAGCGTGTTCTCTAGCGGGCGTTCGCATGCGCCCGACAACTCCCTAGACACACACAGCAACGTCAGCGACGACGGCACTGGGTCAGATGGGTGAGATGTTTTCTGTAGATGTAGAAACGCGGCTTAGTGCCCATTTGTGCCAACTTTTGCACCCAGCTAATGTTTAGGAAGTGTGCACTGTTTCATCTGCTTCCTCAACTCGTAATTATTATAGTTTGCACATATGTTTTTGCTTAGCTCAAATATTTACTGCTGGACTGTATTTTTTGTTGTAGTTGTTTGTTAACTTTGTCAGCTACGTAGATTCGCCTAATGTTTATCACAGTACCGATTGCATGATAGTTCACTCATATAGAAAAAACAAATCAACTTATGTTAGTCTTCTGGCTTATAAAACTATCGATTTATAGGAAAACGTCAAGTTTAACGTATATTTCAAGGGCATACTGTAGTTTTATGTATTTTGTAGTTTAAGTACAATTTTTGATTTATGAAAAATGAGACGCCGTCGTTAATATTTGATACAACATGAGTAGATCGTGGCGTACAAGCAATGTGGCGTGGATAATTACCTCAATATAATAAAATATTGTTCGAATAATATTATCTTCCACAGTATTTATCGAGGTTTAAGCAATGTGTTTCAAAATTCCCTAGACATGTACAACTCTTGACATTTGAATTCCGTCATGTTTTACGTAGCAAGATATCCATTGTAATTCAAATTAATTTTACATTTTTAATTTCTAGATCTGGTATATGTGGGCTAAGTATACAAAGAGCCCCGTCGACCAACCACTCCACACCGAGAGCGACACCTCACCCACCTTCAGTATCGCCGCTGTCAGACGACGTGGTTCGCATCCACGTGACGTACAACCCGCTGGCAGCCAGCCCCTCGCATTTACACCCAGTCGGCACCAAGTATAAATCTTACACCGACGAAAACCACAAGCCATTGTCACTAGGCTTCTACACCAGTAACGGAGCAAGCAATCTAGCATCTGACAATAGAATCCGCATACAAGTACCGTCCGAGGAACTTCTCACGCCAGTCGTGGATTCTGGCAGAATCATAACTCAGCGCTATATCGAATCTCATCCGAAACTCTATGATCTGAAGTAGAATTAATATTTTTATTTTCAATGTGACATCTACATTTAAAGCCTTAAATTTTGGCCAGTTATTTTTAATTGTATCTTTTATATTTGTCTATAAATAGCGGCTCTTTCGACAATGCGAAATTCATCTTATATTTATAATGTCTGACGGCAAGCACTGTTGTTTTTTTTGTATAGTAGAAACAGCAGCTAGATATTATTGCCTAATGATTATATTAAGCTTGTATATTTTGTAAGTTATGTGTTTATACCGTAAGCTTTTGACGTAAGGTTGCACGTTTTAATTACTATCGCATTATAATTATTTTACACGATTTTAAGTGTGTGTACGTTTGTGTCCGTAAGGGCGTTATTTGTGCGTACGAAAAACGTAATTCTAATAGTAATAAGTGAACTACTCAATTAAAATAAGGGCCACTTGGTTTATTGCTAGTTTCTTCAATTTACTGTTACTGTACAATGTTACTGTACTAGGACTTTACTGAACGACAATCAATGTTATTTGACACGAATTTAGATTTGATTGTAAAAAAAACAATTGTCATTAAACCTATTTCGCATCATGTCGGTGACCAATCCATCGCTAATTAATAAATAAAAATGTGTGATACATATTTCGCTTCCTGTCGGTGACCATCCATCGATAATAAGTCTTAGTCGAATTCAGTACGAGAAAGAAAGTATATTCGTCATATTTAAATATGTGGTTTAATATATATACTATAAATCAGTACTTCAAAACAAACAAGGTTATCCAATTTTCTAAGATATCTAATTTACTCTGAATCTAATAGAATCTCACAAAAAGGGTCTCATGTGTACGTCATAGTTTTAAGTCAATTTTTTTATATATTTAATAGTGGTTCAAAAAACCTACCTATTGGATATTTTTTATTATTTATTATTCTTATCAAATAAATTACTCAAATTAACATAAATAAAATACATAAAATGTAATTATGTATTTTGCAATAGAACATTTTGAATGCAAAACTTTTAAACAAGATTGAGCATATCATTATTTATTTTACGTCATACCCGTCGTTTTTTACTAATTGATTATCAATATTGACTTCATATTAAATAAACATTAAATTATTATTTTGATGATGGATCTAGCAATAAAGATACGTGGCCCTTATTTGTTTCTAAGTATCGAATACATAAGCACGCCTAGAACATAACAATGTTGCAAGCAATAATAAAAATTACTCCATTTATGACGACTTTAGCGTCAATTATACAATCTCCGCATGGTTTCTAAACTGAAATAAATAATTATAAAATTAATATATCTGAAAATTTTACAAACTCCACGTTTAATAATTTAATAGCCATGAAAACTGCCAAAATTTAAACGTAATAGTTATTTATCTAATTAGTTATTATTCATTTAGTTTCATAATAATAATTCTGTAGTATAAAAAAAGACGTGACTAAATTACTTGAGCAACAAAATTACTGGCTGGTCACCATCATCCCCAAGCACCTGTAGGTGAGTTCTAGTTGCACATCGCACGCTAGCCACTATTTGGCGACGTCATCGCTATCGACGGTTAGATTGTGGTCGAACACAAGTCTAACCACTTTAAAAAAAGGTGGTTAAAAACATTTAACATCTTATCTTTACATTATTACAGTAAATTATAAGTACCTATTTGTTTTGGTTCCTCTATTGCCAGATATGACTTTTTTATTCTAATTTATTTAGTTGCCCTAGTCATTTTGTCTATGATTAATATTATTATCATTAATATTTTTGATTTTACATAAACTTTTTATACTTTATGGGTCTGGTAATTATGATTTTTTTTTAAAACCTTTTTGATTTAAATACCAATATTCTCATATAATAATATAATCAATAAATTTGGAATATGCAGTCAGTTTCGCTATCATTATAAAGAACTTTGATCGCATGGAGGAAATAACTCACTCTTCCAGGTCAATGAAGGTATACCAGGGGAAGGCGTAGGTACCGTCCCCTGGCGGCCCCTGATCCACGGTAGACATCAATAATTCTTCGCTACCTATTCCTGCGGCCTCATAAATAGCATCATATTTAAAAATATATAAAAAAACCATACAGTTTACCGTTTCGATTACCCATAGGTACCGTTATATTATAACTAAATAAGACAATAAATTAAATATCTGGCAATAGATTGAAATTTGATTATTTATTTAAAAAAAATAATTTCATTAATATTTTCCCTCTACAAAGTTATTTAAGGAATTTAGATGTTCGATAACAGCATTTGATAACATGAATAAGCACATAGGTACGAATAATTAAAATGTTGCTCATATCTAAATGTTCAAAAGGTTAGTTGATTGCTAGATGACATTTTATAGTTATTATTTATTGTTACTATGGTCGAAAGGTCTACTGAAATTTCTCAATCATTAGAATTAAGATTTAAGTAAATATATACCTGAAGTTAGAATTGGAGTTTGGATCTTTTATAATATATTCTGTCAAAATTGAACTTACAGTGAGAATTGCAATAATGTCTGTTTAGCTGTCTTACATGACTATATTATTAGTATTAAGGTGTACATGTACGTATGACGTCGTTGTTATGTATTTTTGATTGCATTCTCGTCTTATATACGGATAAAATTAATTGAAATTATGAATAACGAACTTAATTTGCGGAGAGAATAGAGTTTACACTGTGTCGCGACGCAAGAGGGTTGTGGATGCACGAAACTTGCGGCACGTTATGATGGCCGTTTTGACGTTTAACAATGACAAAGAAAAATAACCTTTATGTCTTGACACATAAGGTGGATCTATTGATCCAACAGCTAATTGTATGATGATGGAAATCGACCTTATTCCATAGCAATACAGTTTCTTTTCCTATGACAATCTGAAACGTCAAAACGGCCACCATAGCGTGCCGGTATTATAATACTAATGAAAATGAGAGAATTTATTACTCGTCCGCAACCGGTAATACGTACTTTTACTGTCGGTTCTGTATGTTATGCGGTGTCTCATATTATAGACACTGCGTCCACATCACTTGACATTTCTGGCTTGTCTTACGCCTCCAACATATTGCAATACGAGATTATTGTAAAAATAATGAACGACGGGAACTAATCGGAAACATTTTTGGTCCATTGCCTTCAATTTAGTTGTCAAATATTGCGAGAATGCATTTCAGCTTCATTATAGGGGTATTTGTAAATTATTGGATAGATTTCTTTGAAAAAGGCAGTTATGATGTAAGGTCTCACGTGTTATTATAGACCTCATATTTTCCTAAAGGAACTTAGACTAGGCTTTATAGTTGCGTGTGGCTTAGCCCCGTTTCGACTTTGTAATCAAAATTGCACGTTTATACGCTATATCGGATTTTGTTCTAGTAAGACTATTGTTCTTTAAAATGAAAGGATAGATTTTGAAGTGTTCACTTTTTAATAATTATCTAGAAATTAAGGAAAATTAAATTAAACGGATAAGTACTTACCTGACTTATTTCTAATTCTGAGAACAGTATGCTATTTATAATAATCGATTTAAGTTCGCAATTATCTCCATTTAAATGTTCTTATAAAAATAATAGGGACAAATTTATTTAATTCTATGTTCAATCCGGAAATGTACAAGATAAATTCCGTTGAAATAAAATTAATATTTAAAAAATAATGATTCAGTTATTCAGAACCAAGATTAAGTCAAGGTAAGCCTCATTGACTCCTTAAGTCAATCAAAGCAGTTGTTTTAAGTTGATCATCTCGATTATTATATATTGTTTAAGTTTAAATGCAAACTCACTATGTATATAGAGGAAATAGCTTATAGTAATTTGCAATAAACTTGTCAGAGAGCGAACCGGAATTTCACCTTCAGATTTCAATAATTTCTGAAGAATTTATTTTTAATGTTCTACGCGTTTTAGTTTAATGTGTGATCAACTTAAGAGAAACTAGGCTGAATTCATTAAAATACTTTATGGTACAGCACTCACAATAATACGGCTTCTCAATAATATAATCCTAAAGCAGATAATTACGTTTTAAATAATTTAAGACACCTTTAATTAAATATGTCATCAATGTATTTTGCAATATTTAATCGAAGTTTAAGCTTAGTCATACTAACATGTCCAATTGGTTTCAGAAATATTGTTTTTAAAGTGCATGGTCTGGTCTGCCTTTATTTAAAATACTTTTTGTAGACGTCAAAAATTTAAGTTCAAAAGGAAATTGTGCCATTTCTAAATTAAGGAATTTTTAAGTTATTTCGCTTTTTACTGCAGGGTGTTATTGTATTATGTTGTCAAACAGGACTTCCGATTCCCATATGTTGTTTTTGGCGCCATCATCAATATGAAAATGGAACAGCACTGAGAAAAATAACGGCTTTTTTTTACATTTCAACATTCCATTCAAGTTATTAGTGTTGTTTGCTTCACGATAAGGTGTGTTTGCATCGTTGTTTATTTAGATTATTGCAACGATGCAGTCAAACCTTCAATGTATGTATCTGTACATTCATGTTGTTCTGTATGTTCATTTTTCAATGGCATTCTTGAATTTCAGAAAGCACTTTTTATGGAATAGACTAAAACTCGAGCAAAATGCATGATTATACCATTTGATTTCTATGTCGTTATTTATCTTGGTTGTTTGACGACATAACAGACTAACACACTGTATGTTAAAAAATTAAAATTGTACATCTCCTGTATAATTTTACGTCAGTATGTAATTTCATTTTAATTTAATTTATGTGTATTTAAGTTCGTAATTTCTATAATTTAGGTTGGTGTTTGTGTAAATTGTTTTCATAAAGGTTATTATGGGTAATTTAATCAGTTTATGTGCAGTCGTGTTAACGATGTAAATATAAATTATTCACTTATTTAAGGGATACAAAGGAGGGTAGGCGTTTTTCGTGACCAGTGGTTTTGTACCTTTGTTGGGTATTTGTCAATTTGGTATTGTTAATACTTATTCACACCAGAGGCCTAAGCACGAACGTCTATCGGAAGCGTATCGTCATCGCATCAAGTGCGACAAAAACCAATGCAATGGAAATTTGAATCGCGCAATGTCACGGTGTGCGCGGTGTGTAATTGTACATACGAACCAGGTTTTTGGCGTACACGATACGCTGGCGATAGACGTTCGTGCTAGGGCCACTAATAATCTTATACAACTGAAAATGTGTTAAATTATATTGTATTTAATAACTTTAAGCACCGCAGCTTTTAATACACTACTTAGAATACTCAAAAAATCGAAGGGTGGTGCTGGTAACCGGAGTTGCAGCGTACTCTTACGTTTTATGCAATAGTTTGTACATTAACTAAATGAGGATATATCAAAATTTTGAGTCAACTTCACTAAATTGTATAGAGTATTTTGGGCTGCGGGTTGGAAGGTATGCTCGTAAAATACTATTGAAATCACCAGGATTTACGCAGCATATTTTGATCTGTGGTTCGCATATTGTCAAATACCCTACAGTATACTGAATGTGTTTTATAACATACGACATAAGGACAGAAGACTTGAATGTAGTGAATATTAGGAAATTTTCTCTGTTGCAAAAACTTTGGATAATCTTGTCATTTTCCAACCATATTGCTTAGACACATTGTACAATACATTCAATATGCATCTATAGAGCAAACAGAGTTACACTGTGATCGTTATCGTGCCCAGTACCTCTACCATGAGTTACTATCGATACTTACTTTAGTCACTAGCGAGTAAACTACTATCGATACAGTATTTCTCGATAGCAACTGTCAAATTTGTGACTCATGGTACCGAATTTCTATAGCAAAGGCTAATGAAATGAAATGACTAAAAAACGTTACTCGCTAGTGTTTACATTTCGATAGGTTTTTTACCTATCGACTCGTACTATCGATTTTAGTTGTTTAGGTGACCGCTAGTGGCGCTGTACAGATTTGCCATAGAAATGTTTTACGCCGTCGTTAGCGAGTAAGTACGTTAAAAACTCATGGTAAAGGCACAGAAACATGTTCTTACGAACCTGTAAAATAAGGTTTCTTTTGTTCTGAAATAACGTAGCTTCCCGAATATTGTTAATACCCCCCATCATCTAAAGCACGATTGCGGACAAGTATTTTTAAACTAGATAATAAGTAACTATTGAAATTAAAATAAGTTAAACGTAGGCATAAATATTCGTTTACAACTTGAAAATAATGACCGTACTTGCTTACAGAAATGTTATATTAACTTTTGATATAATAACACGGATAATGTAAGTAATACATACCAATTGTCAATTTATTATAAGGTACTATATGTGAATTGTACTATACTGTTTTCTTGTATGTGTTTTTGAAAACATATTAGAATGTTACCTCAACAAGGACTTAATTCAACATTTAAGCGAGACTTTTATGACAACCAGTTGAAGCAATTTTATTATAAAAAGACACGTTACTAAATAAAAAATAATGTTAACATACATCGATTGTTCAATTAGCAATTAATATACACTTGTCGTAATAAAGTAAGGAAGCTGCCTGAAAATATTGGATGCTTTAGTTATTTTGTCTTCGGATATACTATCAATAAATGTGGATACATTTTACAGTAGAATACTGACACAAGATTTAATCTCTACTTATATGTGCTGGAATTGTTTGTGATTTTGTCCATTTGGGTCTCCGTCCACTTGTTTTTGTGTAAGACTGATTTGTAAGTTTCTTCACGTGTTATTCGCTCATAATTGGTTCCTTAATCTTTTCTCCCGAAATTGTTTTTTTTATTAATAATATAACCGATAATTTTTCTTAGTAATCCAAATTCTATTTAAAATGTTCTATTTAACGAAGTCAGTTTGTATGCAAATTATTGTATATTTTCGTATGATTATTTTGTGTCTAGAGTAAAATTCGTAGCGGGCTAATACACCGGCGCGTGTAGGGGTTTGTACAATAATAATAAAATCAATCAAATTTAGTAGGCTAATTAATCTATTTTTACGAACCAAATTTTTTATAGAAAATTAAAATTATTTTTTTAAATTACTTAAATCTGTATTATACTTATTAGACTTAATTATTTCAAAAAATATTAATTAGTCAGAATTATTTAAGAAAATTGGTTATGGAATTGGCAAAGAAAATCCGAAGACACCTTATTTGCCATATCTTAATATTTATACCTTACATAGATGCGGGCAAGTATATTACAAAACTGTGCCAAATTAAAGTCTATAACATTGGGAGATTCGTAGATAAGCAGCTGTGACAAAGAGACAGACGAAATCACACTAATAAGGTAAATTATTTTACCCTTTTGGTACTGAACCTGAAAAGATATGTTGTCGAAAATAAAACATTGTCAACAAACACTTAGCGTAGCGTATCTACATCCGAGTGTCCGGTAATATTACAGAACTACCACATACAGTAGCGTATCTACATCCGAGTGTCCGGTAATATTACAGAACTACCACATACAGTAGCGTATCTACATCCCAGTGTCTGGTAATATTACAGAACTACCACATACAGTAGCGTATCTACATCCCAGTGTCTGGTAATATTACAGAACTACCACATACAGTAGCGTATCTACATCCCAGTGTCTGGTAATATTACAGAACTACCACATACAGTAGCGTATCTACATCCGAGTGTCTGGTAATATTACAGAACTACCACATACAGTAGCGTATCTACATCCCAGTGTCTGGTAATATTACAGAACTACCACATACAGTAGCGTATCTACATCCCAGTGTCTGGTAATATTACAGAACTACCACATACAGTAGCGTATCTACATCCCAGTGTCTGGTAATATTACAGAACTACCACATACAGTAGCGTATCTACATCCCAGTGTCTGGTAATATTACAGAACTACCACATACAGTAGCGTATCTACATCCCAGTGTCTGGTAATATTACAGAACTACCACATACAGTTGCCCAGTGCAGTGATGTCACTAAAGATTTTCGTTTACGTTAAAAAGTTATCACCTTTACTGGCAATACGTATAATGAATTTGATCTTCTGCATTTGAATATAGGAAAATCCTTAACACTATACATATAATTCCATCTTATAATGATGGTCATCTTTATGGTAAGTTGCCAAAAATGGTAAATATAATTTTCCTGCGACTTTACAAAACACGATAGATGTTCAAACCTGAGTTTATTTGTCAACTTTGGATTATAGAATATACTTGAACTAAAGTTATAAGAATTCTATTCAGATGAGTGGGCCCAGCTGACAAAAGGGGGTATATTACTTACATAATTATTTGTGCCTAAGATCACGCGTTTGACAATATACTTACGGGATATTATTGGGTTGTGCTAAAAATTACTACCCAATTTTTACCTATATTTGATGTCGACTATAGGGATGTGTCCTGACATGTAAAATCAGCAATTCTTTATGGAATGTCAAAACGATCGAATCTATGGAGTTTTGTATGAAATAGCAAGTTGTGACGTCATAATTGTATAGCATCAAATAATATACTCTTTGTGATTAGATCGGTACTTAAAAATCACATAAATGATTTAATTTTGATCATATAGATGTTTTCGTATATTTTTTAATTTTCAATACACTGGTTAGTGTTTGATCATTTATCTTTAATACAGGATAGTTCCCTTTTGTAATGGTGCAGTTGCTGCCATTGATCTGTCAGTTGTCAAATAAATAGGTTTATAAACGACAAAGGTACAGTGAGATTAGTGCCTGCATAAATACCATTGCTAAAAAATATAAGCTCTCGTAGTCTATGTAACTTGTAAGGACATCACCTTAACTTTATTTTAAAACGCCTATTCACGATTAAGGATGCAATTTCATGTCACGACATTATTGTCTTTGTTTGATTGTAAAATACACTTTATTTGCTAACCATACTCATTCATACTGTAAATATTTACACATTATACAATAAACATATATTTCACTAATGCGGTCAATTCATTTTATTTATTAATTTATACCTATGAGTTAGGAATCCAACTGTAAATTTTCCTACTAGACTATAGTCATCTACCTAACCTGACCCCAAATGGATAGCCTATTTGGAGTCGGCGCAATTAATAAATTCATATTGCGTTAGGTTTTGGCTATGCTTCTTCAGCCTGCCTGCCGCCAACTGTCTTTGCTACCTCCAGTAGCTGTATGACAAGACAAGATGAGAGGTGTTAGGTGTTCCTGATCAGTATTATTTGCTCAGTTATCGCCCCTTACTATAAATGTGATGGGGTGGAAGTATTCGTTGCCAAACTGAAACTGCCGATTTGTTCGGTGTAGCAGTCATGCCACACAGGTTGTGGGTTCGAATCCCATCCATGATTAAGAATTGTGTGCACTGTGTATGTTCCGTTATTGGCTGATATAAATGAGCAAATATTTAATTAATTCTTATTTATCGGTTGATAAGTAATTCCGGATAATAAGGAATAATTTTTTTGAAATAAATATTTTGCTAAGAAAACAATATGGTTAAAAAAAATATGGCGTTATGATAACGGAGACTGGAAGCAAAATTGTTTTTTAAAAATAACTTATAACTTTTTGTATATTTGATTTTAAAAAAGATCCTACGGGGATTTATGCTTTAAGATGATATCATAATTTATTAAAAACTTTAACCCTTAAATGCGCGAATTTTGTTATTGATTTAAAATATTATTTTTTAATTATATTAGGTTTTAAGATGTACCGAAAAAATAGTTAAAAAAATTATATCGACTTACACCCACTGAAAATTTAAAAAAACCGTATGTTGCATATTTGCAACAGTGCGCACTTATAGGACAATACCATGTATGGTAAATTAGGTGAAAATTAAAAACTCAAAATGAATATATAAAGTTATTTATTTATTTATTCCTGATGAAATTTATAGAAACAATTATTGTCTCTATTGTAGCACAAGCTCACTCTGCATTTCTCACAGTATGTAAACGTGTAGCCCTTACAATTCGGGTATTTACACCGGGCTCGATCCCCCCATTTTTGCCAGTGGTCGATATTATCTTGACGGACATCTTTAGGAGGTATAGTTTGTGCTTGTCCACGCTTCTTTTTCAACTGCAATTCAGCTTCTAAAGATGAAGAGCTTGGGCAGCCCCTTTTTGTACCATTGCTGTGTAGGCCAAGATTACATAATGCATTGGCCAGCTCTAGTCTAAATTTACATAGATTCATAAGTGTAGTATTGGGTCTGGTCTGTTTTAGAGTTTTTTTGTACATAAGCCAGGAATTTACAATGGTCACGTCTAAAAGGTGGAAAAACAAGCGGGTTGTCCACTTTCTGCTTTTACGAGTAATGTGGTACCTTCCAATGAAACTGTCAAGCAGATCGACTCCTCCCATATGGGTATTATAGTCTTTTATTACGTTAGGACAATTTATTTGTACCCGCTGTTTCGTTGCCTTATCATACCTCGAAATAGTAGTCACAGGAAAGGCTCCGGTATAGGTTGACAGCAAAGTAACTGGTTTATTATCTTTCCATACTATTGCACTGATGTCGATACCATCGACATTGGCAACCTGTTCCTCATGGTGTCCCCTTGGTACTGTTCTTTTCATCAGCGTCTTCTTATCTGGCAGTTTATTATTTGGGATACGATTAGACTGGACAGTTCCCAAGGAATATATTCCTTCTTTTGCAAGATAAGTGACCAAGGGCATGCGTAGTAATTATCGAAGTAAATTATGTGGTTTGCACGTCTTGGAACAATACGCATTAGCCGCACAACTGTGTTACCAGTTGGTCCTAAATCTGGTTCGCCATTTCCGAGAGGATTCTTATCACTGCCAGTATAGACCTCAAACTTGTGTGCAAATCCATAGACACTACATACCAAGAAAAGCTTGAATCCCCATTTATGTGGTTTATTGGGGAGGTATTGTTTCATGTAGTGACCTATTTTAGTAGCACACATTTGTTCATCCAAAGATAAGCGTTGTTCTAAAGGAATAGCAGCATAGTTACTATTTAGATCGTCAATTATTGGTCTAATTTTGTGTAATTTGTCGTGATTAGGATGGTCCTGAGGTAAGTGAGTGGTATTATCATTGAAATGTAAAATCGAACAAATTTTTTCAAAATTCTTCTGAGTCATGGTTGACTTTATAGGTTCATAGCCATATTGAGCTGACCAGTATAACCGGAAGTTTGGAAACTTTGCAATAGAAGAATAAATTAGAATCCCAAGGAACTTATTGAGATCATTGCTAGTGATAACAAATGGATTGGAAAGATTTTTCTGGGTAGAATACAAATTACTCTCTGCCTTGATCTTATCCCTCAGTTCTTGAGAGAAAAAGAAAGAAAAAAAAATGTACGGCGTCTCTAATTCTAACATGCTGTCAGGATATTGCAGTTGATGAAAATTTTGAATATTATCAATGGTGGTGAGGTTTGTGCGTCTCCACGTTACACGGCCTTGTCGTGGACGAGCTGTCCCATTCCGTTGACCAGAAGGCTGTGGTGTTTCACTCAAATTTTCTAAAATTGGGTCATTATGATTATCAAAAATAAGAGGTGGATCAACAGTACTACTTTCCATAGGAATATCCATATCTTCAGCAAATTCTTCATCTTCTAAATCAGCCAATAACTGACGATTATTCTCGAAGTAAACTTCTTCATCATCCTCTTCTCCTGCAGAGGATTCCATATCATCCTCAGACTGGTCCAGGTTCTGGAGGTAGTCCTCAATAACTTGATCATTCAGCCTTCTCGCCATTCTAGAAAAAAATACAATTAGACTTTAGATAAAATACGGTAAATATATCACTCAAAAATTAAATTTCTATGAAAGTAAATGCGCAATGTTGCACTTATGCAACAAACGGATTTTGAAGAAAAAAGTATATCAAACAATGGAATTTCCATAAACTTATTTTTTTTTTTTTAAGTAATATAAAAATAAAAAAACAAACAACACTTACCTTATAGAATTATAAAACAACTGAATAACAATTTTACACTAATTGCTTTTTACGTTTACCCGCGCCCGCGATATTATAAATTGTGATTATGAAGTTTAGAAATTTGCAATCGACCCGCCAATCGAACTGTCAAAATAAATATAATTGTCATCTATAATCTATGGTAGTTTACATTCGGATACACGAAACGAAATCTATCAAATCTTTTGAATATGTGCGATATGTTGCAGATATGCAACAACGCGTGTTTAAGGGTTAAACTAACATTTATTAATTAATTAAGAATTATTTTATGTGATATACCTATCTACTGTCTTTTGCAGCAGCATACCAACGAAGCTAGTTCGAGCGTGACCTGTGTACTCGCTATATCACCTAAGGAAAAACCAAAGTGGCCGAGACTGGACAAGTTGGGCTTGGTAGCTTCCCTTGTCGACCCGAGTTATCGCACCCCTGCCCTTCCCTAAAATCCCATTCCTCGGTATTTGTTTGAGTGTGCGAGCCTACTTAGTAGATTCAATGCCATCTCTGCATCGGGGCTGATAGTTCACAGGCTGGTATCTGCACATTAAGATTGGCAGACGGTGGTCAAGCTTAGCTTACACCCTAGGCACACATTCCTCTTGTGTGATCTGTTGGTGTGATTCGTAGAAGCTTCTAGTTTACACCAACAGTTAGCGCTCTAAAATTTTAACAGCGCCATCTGTTGATCGAATATAAAACTAAAAGCTTCTAGTTTACACCAACAGATAGCGCCACAAAATTTGAACAGCGCCACATGTTGATAAAATATTGAAATATAATCTTGTGTATTTGCATTTACATTAGTAAATGTTTTTAATGTATTATATGTCCTAGTATATGTTCTAGGCTTACACATACGGGAATCGGACACTGAAGTATAGCTAAACATTAATGAAGGATCTTGCTCTCGTTAAGGCGACTAAGCACATCAACACATTTTTATTTTATAATTACACTTACAAGTGTTTAACAATTACATACTGGGAAAATATAAACAGAGATACCTATAGTCAAACGTCTCAAAAAGTTAACTAGAGAGAAAGGATATGAGAGAATCACACTGTATTTAGTGATGTATAATTCAACACCTCATTCAGTGACAGGGAAAATGCCATCGGAACTCTTTTTCAAGAGGAAGAACAGAGATAAGGTTCTAATGTTAAAAGACAATAATGAAAAAGCAGAACAATCAGCGGTTAGAGATCGAGGTAAGCTGCAAAAATAGAAAGGAAAATAATATGGAGACAGAAAGAGAAGAGCTAGGAGCTCGGAAATTGTAGAAGGCTCTTAAAGAAATTGAGAAAAAGAATCAGTTCAGTCAAGGGATTGAGCAGAAAGAGAGATTTTAACCATTGACTAACCATGGTATGTCGGTGAGCCAGTGCTATAACTAAAAATACAAATATTTACATATGGACAGGACAAGCAGGTTTTAAGAGGCATACTTGTAGGGGACGAGCAGAAGTCCTCGGTTTGGATTAGAAATATTTTTTTTTTGGCAATGGTTGGTGGAGAAACGTGTCTGGAAATACGGATCATAAAATAAAAGTTTTTAGTAGAGCTTGTACGTTTTGTATTCAAGGCAAATCCATTTCACATTATGATAAAATACAGTTTTAAATTATGAAATAATATCATATAACTGATAATTATCTATTTAAAACAAAACTTTATACGAATTACAATAGAATATTTGGATACATAATAATATATCTATGATATTTTTCAATACAATTATCGGTAAATAGGAACTATGTTAAATTTAATTGTAAATTTATCTATAAATGTTGTAAAGGGTAGATTTGGGGTAGTTAATACAATATAACCTCAATAAAAGGTATGGTATTTAAAATTTCCAAATATAGTCTTAAAAATATATCGGATTCAGATGATTGTACCCCTTACTGCCTCGAAGTAGACTGAGAGACAATAAATCTTTTAGCATCTTTAATTTTCACGACTTCATCGAGGCAGTTCTACAAAATGCTAAAAGTCAAATATAGATAATACATTTGTACGATATCATATGAAATTTTTAAATTCGTAGCTGGACTTATTTGATTACTAATGACAAATATTTGGTGCTGCTAACAAGGCCCCTTTTATGATATAGGTATTCCATCTTTAATATCACACCCGCTTTAGCTCTTGTGAATGTACTATTACTATTGGTACTACGGCGCTGGAATAATTTTAGAATATTTTAAAATTAACCTAATATAATAAACTGCTACCTAAATAACTTTATGAAATACATATAAATATACAAAACCTTAAAAACACTAAATGCAACACCAGGTTAAATCACCAATGTTCAAGTTTAGCGCATTGGATCATCAACATTAGACAATTGTTCAAAGCATCCGTTTATGATTCCTACCTACCTTACTGCTTCATACTGATTACCTGCGTACCTACTTTCGTAGTAAAACAAAACCATAAATTTTGAAATAAGTACCAAAATTATTTGAATTTTTCAGTAGGTACGACCACTTGCCGAAGCAAGATATAATGAACACTGTAATAACTAAGAAATAGTTCCGATTACTGCTAACTTTCATAATTGCCTAACCTCCATTTCTAAATATTATTCAAACAAAACATCAACCGAATAAAATGACTTAAAATAATTTACACACATTCAATGATTCTTATGTTGCACACTTCAACATTTATCCTCCAGTCTGGGTCGGGAATGTAAACGAAATTTCAAATAAGTTTTATGTACACACCCAGAATATAATACCAATTCCTCCGCGTCACGCAGAAACAATTTATCTTGTTTGAATTTAATTATATGACAGCAATGGTAATACATGCAAACCACAGCACCATCACACGTCAGTGGCAGCGTCTAAAGTAACGCTTTTCAATAACATTCTATATTCTCGCAAAGTTATTCTTCACATACAAATTAAAGCCTCACGCGATATATCCATCGATGCACTTGAAGTTATAATAGATATTAGATAGTTATTCAATTTAATTATGAGAAATAAAGCTCAAAATTACTTAAGAAAATCGCATAAATATTGAGGCATAGGCTATTAAAATTCTATTAAAAATCGCTTAGTCCTAAATTATACTTATAACACATCAGTTTTAACACCAACTGTATTTAGGCAGAGTTTCCTTTTTTGTATTCTTCTATTATATTATAAACAGCGTCTTTGGTTCCGTATATTAGTGAGAACATTCCAAAGATTACAACTAATATATTTTTCCATATAAGGTATTTCGTTGGACCGAAGCCGATGTCCCAGTAAGTGATCACTTCGATGAAGGCCGGCGCTATCAGTCCCAGGATGGAGAAACAGAAAGCTCCGATGACTCCCATGAGTGGACCGATAGTGGGAACAGCTACGGCTAGAAGAACGCACATAGTGACCATGATGGTTCTCATGATGTAGTCGGCGAGGTCGGGTCTCTTCGTGAATTTTTCTTTGATCGAGTTCCACATAATTTCAACGCAGACGAAAAATTGAAGACCGAAGGTGCAGTACACAGCGATCGCGATGGAGACCTTCACGACTTGAGCGAGGCTGAAAAAGAAATGTAGAGTTTAATATAGTGAAACATAACCAATTTATATTAATACGGCTATATTGGCAGTAGCATAATAGCTTTAACTTTGAGACTTCATAGCCGTACGGATTACCCAGTTTATTCGCAAGACATACTATAAGTGTATGTGTATCACGGCACCATGTATTTTTCGCCTTGGTGATCGAGTAGTATACAGATTGGCTAGAGGCCCGGAGGCCCTAGGTTCGATTCCCGAGTAGACTATGACCTGTGTCCGAGAAGCGGTGACAATCACATTCCACGTTAAACTTGAGAATACCTTCGTTAAAATAGAGTGTAGGGTGTATGCACTGAAAGGTGTAAAATAATGATGAATGTACCGACTTTAATCAAACTGAAGTAATGCGATAGTATAAAAATATGTAAACAGTGAAATTATCTTGCGGTGTCATAAATTTTAAGTGCGGTACAAAACAGCTGTTTCTTTTATAGGGTTCAGCGCCGGGCTTGTCTCCGTAGTCAAACGAGTACCCACTGTCGCGACGAAACCAATCACAGTATAACACCGCGAATGTAATACTTACACATCAGTAGGTTCCAGGTTAATAGTGATGGAATCTTCGACTTCCTCAGCGTAACGGAGATATCCGAGGAAGCCAAGTAAAATGTACACGATGGTGACACCTGACATGCCTTTGTTGAGCACACCGCAGAATCCGAGCATGGAGCGTGGGGTCTTCATGGCATTTTCTAAAGGCATCACAACTCCGATAGCTTCCATGGCGAATATGCTGAGAGAGAAGAATTGTGGCCATTCCGAAGGCATTTTGAAGAGCATGCTTGAGATTTTGTCAGTCATTAGTTCGCCTGTTCCCACGAGGTAGTAGAATGTGATACCGAGACCGATGCCCATGAATACGTTGGCAATCATCGACACGGGAGCCAGGTACTTGAGATTTCGAATCCATGACATGAATATCAGAAGGGGAAGAAGGAGAATTATGAAAATTCTGATATCTATTTTGCTATCTTCTACTTTTAAGTTGGTAATGACAACCTGGGAACAAAAGAGCATATTATATTTACCATTTGCGAGTTCACAATCATGAAAATAAAATAAAAACGAATAGGGAACTGTCCTGTATTAAAGATAAATGATCAAACAATAAACAGTGTATGAAACATCCAAAAAAATACGAAACCACCAAATATGATCATAATTATATCATTAATGTGATTTTTAAGTACCGATCTAATCCCAAAGAGTATGTCATTTGATGCTGTACAACTATGACGTCACAACTTGCTATTTCATAGAAAACTCCATACATTCGATCGTTTTCACATTTCATAAAGAATTGCTGATTTGACATGTCAGGACACATCCCTATTATGTTCCTAGCAATTAAATATTTACTGCCGCATTGCAGTTTTTTCATTTATATAATAAATAAATATCTTAGAACATTCTTTACACACACTGCTCTGCTCCCACTAAGCAGAGCTTGTACTATGGCAACCTGATGACTGATATACTAAATACATATAAATCACAATAATAAATAGATATTTACATCCAGAGAGAACTAACAGTCATGGTCATGCACACAAATGTTTGTCCCGGGTGGGAATCGAACCCACGATCTACGGCGTGGCAGTAAGGGTCTCTAACCACTAAGCCAACTGGCCTGTCAACAATAAATAAGCTTTACAGCTGTGTCTCAAGTAAACAAACTACAAACCAACAAAATACGACGAAGTTGAAACTTTTAAGAGAAAGTTCTAAATCATCGTTATGTACCTTGCCTTAACCTTACTTTAAGTTGACTTTGAATGTCACGTCCATCCATTCTCCGATCTCACATTTTCTCTTACAATCCTACTATACTTTCTCTATCCTTCTCTTTTTCTGGGGTTACATGCAATGCCTTTTTGATTACATGGTCCATCTCTTCGAACAACGTAATGATTTGGAGCTTTATCTTCTCTGTAATAAGGATACTTTCTTTCATCCTTTATGGACTCATTATTAATCTTTTTATTTCTCTTAACAGTTAGTTACATGCACTAATACACTATAAAAGCACTTGACAGCGTTTTATTCGGCCAGCACTCAACTTCATACTATAAAGCATACATATATCTGAATATCGGAACGTGAGAAGTTAGCAATAGTAGATTGTATCCCAAGGGAGCAAAATAATATTTTTACGGCGAGGGCGTTTTTTTGAATCTAGAGCGAAGTAAGGGATTCTTTAATTGAATCCTGAACGTAGCGAGGGATTCAAAGTACGTCGCCCGAGGCAAAAATATTTTGCACCCGAGTGATACACTCTACTTTTCATCACTATCTATGAGAAAATGCGCCTCATATTTTATTGTAATATTATTATTTAATAAAATATAGAGTAACAACTAAATTGAAATCAAATAGTATCTAATAATAAAACAAGTAAAAACTTATATTTATGTTTGAGACGTTTTCGCAATTATGAAAATTTATTGTTACAGTTTTATTACGAATAGAGATTGTTTTTTTATTCAGCCGGCGACGCAACTATGGGCCGTCGTTACCAGCCAGTCTTTATTCAAACAATATTTGCGTTCGATTTGTTTGACGCTGAACACTAAGATGTTACAGATTCAAAAAGTGCGCGGCAAAGATAATTGCGGCGCACTTATAAGGAGGATTAAAAACTCATTACTGCCCGCTAAAGGTTTCTTATAGAAAACACCACCTTTGGGTGCACTTAAAGGCGAACCAAGTTATCCTTTTCGAATAGATGGGATGAAATAGTAGATTGTATCATAAGGGAGCAAAATAATATTTTTACGGCGAGGGCGTTTTTTTGAATCCAGAGCGAAGTGAGGGATTCTAGAGTAGAATCCCGAGCGTAGCGAGGGATTCTTTAGTTGAATCCTGAACGTAGCGAGGGATTCTTTAGTTGAATCCTGAACGTAGCGAGGGATTCTAAGTACGTCGCCCGAGACAAAAATATTTTGCACCCGAGTGATACACTATACTTTTCATCACTATCTATGAGAAAATGCGCCTCATATTTTATTGTAATATTATTATTTAATAAAACATAGAGTAACAACTAAATTGAAATTAAATAGTATCTAATAATATAACAACAAAAAAATTATATTTACATTTGAGACATTTTCGCTATTATGAAAATTTATTGTTAGAGTTTTATTAGGAATAGAGATTGTTTTTTTATTCAGCCGGCGGCGCGACTATGGGCCGTCGTACCAGCCAGTCTTTATTCAAACAATATTTGCGTTCGATTTCTTTGGCGCTGAACACTAAGATGTTACAAATTAAAAAAGTGCGCGGCAAAGATAATTGCGGCGCACTTATAAAGAGGATTAAAAACTCATTACTGCCCGCTAAAGGTTTCTTATAGAAAACACCACCTTTGGGCGCACTTAAAGGCGAAACAAGTTATCCTTTTCGAATAGATGGGATGAAAAAAATATTACCTGCTTTATATTCTTGGCTATGATGACGGTATACACGGAGCAAGTTCCGAAATAAGTGAAGAACAGACTGATGAGTATGAACAATCTGAAAATAAAATATAATAATGTGTACCAAAGAAAAAGAACCTCGATAGCATGGAGATCAAAACATTTTTTTTATTATCGCGCGTTGTGTTGGGGGGACAGAAAAATTTCATACGAAAAGTTGTAACGACACTTTTGTTCGAAATTTAAATGATATGGTTTATTATTATGTTTGTTTTTTTTCATAATTTATTTAAAGGCTACATACAATATGTTTAAAATTCTGTTCTATTTATAAATTAGTATAATTAGTAATTATTATAAAAAAAGGAAAAAGTTAAAAGTAAATTTTGAATCGCACTGAATTGAAAGAAGCATGTATTATGTCAATGAAAACTTCGTTCCTATCTGTTGTCCCACGACACCATTTTTTTTATTTCCACACATACAACTACTTTCACAGGGTAGTTCCTAGTGTCAAAAAACTAACAGAATATAAAACTTATTCCTCTTTATATTTCTGTATAATATATGATCTTGGTAGCTATCTTCATGCATTCACTCAGAGAACAGTGGAATATATCGATACGAGTATGTGTTAGCAATGAGTTTGAGTGAGGAGCGCGCGCGTCAGTGGCGCCTTTAAACGAGGCACAAAATTGATCAGGGTGCGATTTGTTTGTGTAGTAATGCAGTGTGCATTGGGATCTAGGGTTATTTAGGGGGAACTAAGATGCCATGGCCGATGCGATGAAGTAGAATCGAAACCCAATTCACTTGGGTTGGGCACTAGACCATACTAGGGTGGGCACGGAACAGCCGCCCACCCCCCTATATACGCCTTTGGCAGTCTGGAGCCGGAGGAGTTGAAACATACATATACAACATGTGGTAAAAAATAAAATCATGTTATAATTTGCTCATAGAAATTACCTAGTCTCGTCACCATTTCGTTCTTTTCACATTAAAGAATCTACAAGTAAAAGCATCAAATACGAAAACAGTATAGAATAACATTTACCTAAAGGCATTTGCCCATCGCCTCAGACCCGGGGGGCCATTTGCTAAAGCCGCTTCACCTACTTCCGGGAACGTCATATTTGTTCTTCTAGTTTTCTTGTACAGCACGTGGGCGCACTTGATCTATGAAAAAATAATAGACAATTAGTGGATCGTTCATTAATTACATTGAATTGTCATATGGTAATTACTGAATTAAATGTTTGGCTTTGTTGCATGGCTGTTTATAATAAAAAGTCGCTATGCATAAAGTTAAACGCACGCTTATTTATTTCTTGAACCACATAATATGTGCAAATTGTAGTTATATCGTAAAAATATTATAATTCTAAAATGTGTGGACTTTTTACTCAACACTACTAAACGGATTTGGATGGGCGCAAAGATTCTTTTTAACTCGGTAAATCTAATCTCCTTTGCCACAGGTGACGCCGCGCAGGACAGCTTGTTTGCTTTCGTATTATATAAATCCAATTTAAAATTATATTTGCTAACGATATTAAAGTTGATTAGTCGTACCCTATGACCGTAAGTGAACGTGGAATGTCGTGCATATAAACAAGTCGCAATCCGTTGCATTGGCGGTTTAAAATAACTAATTAGTTTCACGGTTGGTGGTGGGTTAGCTTTTAATAGGTCTGCAACACATTGGCAATTTCCCTGGCAATGCAACGGTATATACTATCGGCTAATTGTAAGCGATCTGAATCAAGTATCATATACTTAGGTATTTTAATATAACAGCATTAGCGGAGCAGCGCACAGAACAATAATGTAGTCACAAATAATGTTATATAGTCATTGAGTGAAAATAATGTGTTGAAGTGCAGAGCATTCTACGAGCTCCAAAATTGTTATTACTCCCAAATCAACGAGATTGTATAAACAAAAATGTCGCAAAGCATATTAGGGAACGTACCAATACTACGTAACCTCCTCTAATTTTCACGTAGTAGTTCATAAATACGGTTTTCAATATTTTTTTGCAAACTGATTGTTAAAAAACAAAATTGGCTTAATTTGTCCATATTAGTAAAGGTATGAAAGATAAACTGTCATATTTGAATAAAGCTCGAAAAAGAGCGAGATTTCCCAATATATTGACTACGTGACGTAAAGACCTCACGTAGTATGGGTACATTCTCTTATTAAAGTATAACTTACAAGGATATAGGAGCAGTGGGTGCACACGAGAGCGACCAGCAATGTGAACAGAATCCCAGTCACAAGGCCCGCACACTTAAAGGCCAAAGGCATGGCCAGGATACCAGTCCCCAGTGACGCCTTCAGGAGATGAGTAAGAGTATCCATATTCCTGAAAAAATACGTTTTGTTCCAAATAACAAACATTTTAGACTCTTAAATTGAATAACTGTTTTCAAGATAAATGATCAAACACTAACCAGCGTATAGAACATCCTAAAATACACGGATACATCAAATGTGATCAAAATTTAATAATAAAAATGATTTTTAGTTATCTATATAATCACAAAGAGTACGTTATTTGATGTTGTACAATTATAACGTCACAATTTGCTATTTCATACAAAACTTCATACATTCGATCGTTTTGACATTTCATAAAGAGTTGCTGATTTGACATGTCAGTCACCCATATTACTCTTGTGAGGAAATTCAAGTACTTCGTAACTAAATTTGCGGCACGCTGTGATGGCCGTTTTGACGTGTAACAATGACAAAGAAAAATAACGTTTATTCCTTCAAACATAAGGTGCATCTATTGATCCAACAGCTAATTGTTTGACGATGGAAATCAACCTTGTTCCAAAGCAATACAGTTTCTTTTCCTATGACAATCTGAAACGTCAAAACGGCCATCATAGCGTGCGTGTAGTATAACAATGATTGGTTAAAAAGTGTAACACGTTATTATTTTAATTCACCATAAACCTGGTGGTTATTATTGTGTACAGTAGATAATTTAGGAAAGATGTTTTTTTTTCCGTATCTTATCAATCTTACTGAGATGAAAATAATTATATAAATTAAAACGTAATAAAATTAAGCATTCAAAATCAATAATTACCTATATATACGGTACTAATATATGATAACTATATACGAGAAGTATATAGACAAAGGTCGCTTAATTCGCTCAGTCATTTTGCAATCGCAATAGCAATTTTAATATTATAGCTTAAAAAGCCTGTCACATTGAACGTAATCGTTAGCACTCTTTCTATTCTGTGTCCTAACGTAATGTTAATATTAGATTTAGAAAATATAAGTAGTTACTCACGATGTCGGATTTTCCAAAGTTCTTGCGGCAAATGGATCGAATTCTGCAGACTCGGCATCTTTTGTCAGATTGTATCTGTAAATAAAGACAATATTTATAATCAGAAGTGGAGTTGAAATTCAAAATTACAAAGCATTACACGTATTAGGTTCTCGGGAAAATTAAATGATGATAATTGAACTACGGTGTTTACTTACTTGCTGACGATTTTCTCTTTACTCTTTTCTTCAGGACTCAGGAAGGTTTCCAGCTCCTGAGGCGCTGGAAGGCCTCCATTTGATTCCTATGTAGATAACATATTTTATTAGTCTATATTGTTTAGAACTGTATATATATCATTGTACATGACAATAGGGAAGCGGACTGTATTAAAATTAAATTGCGGATTATCATTCATCAAAAAGATTGTCTCAAAACACCCCTTTTTTAATTTCGCTTAAGCAAATGTTATATTAAAAAAAATCAATAAAAAAATGTCCAGCAATTGAGTATGAGAAATGATGACGTCATGAGTTAGTACACAGTACATTTTGCATACAACATTTGTGTTTTGACAGATGATAAAAAGTAACTGACTTGACAAGGCAGTCCGGTACCCTATTAAACAGTTTCTGTTGAAAATACCTACAGATAAGGTAAGGTAAGCAAACAGGTGTTTGTTGAATATAAGAAAGATTTTAGTTTCCGATTGAAGGTCAATTTCTGGACTAAAGCGAAACCGAATCGATTCATCGGTATTCCCCATAACCTTTGGCCGAAGTCAAAGGTTTAAAAGCAATTAAATATTCCGTTCCAGATTGGCTATACGTGAACAAAATAATTATGTTTTTGGTGACTGTATATTCAAAAATAATGAGCCTTAATAATATGTCTTGGAACTTGTCAAAAGTAATAACAGATTAAAAAGCCGATGCTGACGGTTCGGTCGGACACTAGTTTTAGTTTACAGATGTTTATCTATATATATCTTTTAAACTACTTCTGTTTCAAAATAAATACTTCTTGCAATTAAGCTCACAGTTGATTTGATATTTCATAATATATTTACTTACATTAACCATTTTGCTGCGTTGATATCACGGTCTCGTAGTTGTAAAATCTGTAAATAAAAAATAAGGCTATATAAATAATCATAAAAAATACAAATAGAGTACTCGAAAACATAATTATTTAATAGTGTATGTCGTCGTAATATTTATTTACCAAACTATGATAAGTTAAGAAAGAAATCCATTTTGATACCCACTTATCTTGGTGTTATGTTTATTTCTGATTTTGCTACTGTTAGTAGGTATATAGATAGAGCTAGAGAAATAGGAATGCTATCTGCTTAATAGGGCTGCCATCACCTAAATTGCTAACGCCGGACAAATACTTAAAATACCTCGAACATTTAGGTGAAATTGGGTTTTTCCCGGACACGCCTAAAAATATTTTTACATCTATGGTTTACATTTAAATTGGATGCGGTTCACGATTACGAATATTTTTTTAACAGCTTATCAACAAATTAATTGATTCTTTTTGAAAATCCCATCCGGACGCTCCCCGGACACCCTCTAAACTAGGACAAATCCGGGGCAACTCGGGCGGATGGCAGCCCTAGCTAAAACGCATCGTGTTTCCCATTTGGTTCCACTTAGGGCTACCCTTTTAACGTATTATTTGACCTTAGGGTCTACTTAGTAGAGTTATCATTGTGAAATTAGCTCCAATGGTTGATGACCATGAGCGTGCATTGACTGCCTTCGTATGTTCTACATAATTTAGTATAGTTTACATATCCACAAAAGTATGTGAGCATGTTAACGTTTATAACTCTGTCATGGACGTAGTATTGTACAGTATAGTTAATATTTAAAATGTACGTGATTTTGAGTTGAAGTAGATAGAAGTGCCGGCCTAAATATTATTATTAATAATGATACATTTGATTTTCCTTCTTCTTACAAACTAATATAACGGTAATATAAAGCTAAAGGGCCGGTGAAATTACAGGCACATGAGACTTAACAACTTCACGTCTCTGGGTCGACAACGCATTGGCGATGCCCCTAGTTTAATTCGCTTGTTTGTCGGCCCACGTGGTATAAAAAAATAATAATAATAACAACATAGATAATACCCATGATATTATAATTTTAATGTTTGTGGGAGAAACTGGTAAAACTAAGCCGAAGACGAATCAAAGGACTCCTAACCTATGGGGCAGAATGGCTCTCAAGGACTTGAATGAGAAAGTAGTAAACGGGGCCCACTGGGAGCGAGCCTTGGGGCCATTCCAAGAACCTTGTAAACCATAATTTCAAGTAGGCAGGACAGTTTATTTGACATTTCTCTGTATTCGGACAACCAATTCAATGCCACTTATCCGGTTAAGGTCACTTGACAAGTAACCTGCCAAATTTAAATGCCCTTAAAATACCAGAATTGCAATGCCGCTGTGAACTGGCTGAAAATAGGTACTCGTTTTAAAATCCTTTGTGCACGGTGACGCAGGGTGAAATTATGAGGGTACCAAATGATAAGAGATTATACTCTTTGATTTACCCACCTAATGAACCAACTGAATAAATAAAGCATGCAGATCATGAGCCCCATTAAAATATTTTACCACATTTATAAATAGGCAGGAAGGAAAATCGTTCAGAGTGACACGTTTTACAAAGAGTATGTCGCATTTCAATAAATAAATCAATATGTAACCTACAGGCCATGTGTCTGTAACAATTTGCATGAAAAGATGCAATCGAAAATAAATATCGGATATTTTTAGCAACACCAGGTTAGTAAAATAGTACACGAAACGTTAAAAAGTAATTGGTTAATTATCTAGCAATATATTGCATTAAAAACAAATTGCTTCACGCATAGAAGTATTGCATATTAGTTGTAGTCGGGACATTTTCTATGGTCGCACTTAAAACAGATAACAAAATATTTGCATTAAAATACGCCGCATGCTAGTCTTGGGCTAGTCTATTTTAACTCGACATTTAAATATATATTTGAAAATGTCTTTTATCAATTAGCATACTTAACATTCAAACACATTCTGCTCGATAGAGTGACATTCAACAATTTAATGAGCCGGTACCTGCCGGTATTTGTAGGTATAGCCACAATTCCTGAAATCAATATTTAGAATTTCACTTCATTCTAAATGATTCTATATATGTATTGTGTTCCTTTGACTATCACCTTAAATACTGAACATACATAGATAGGACTACTACCATTCGACGCGATTTTCCTAGACGGTTATAGGTTATACAGGTGTTACAAAACTACCCGTAAAGCCGAAAAGAGGTTTAATGGGGCCTTATAACGTGTCCATTCACAATATTTAAGAACCGTAGTGACGCTGTACATACCCCAAAAAAATAAATAAACTGATTTTTATGAAATAAAAATAGAAAAACTATTAAAGTAGACAATTATTAGGTAAAATTGGTACGTAGGCGTTCTGTTAAATAGTCTGGTTCCCTGACACGACAGTATTTTGTAACAAGTTGTATTTGGTCTCGATAAACGCGGGTGAATCATTAATATGTTAGAAAATTTTCAAAGACTTTCAAGTTAGTGTGTAATCAAGCTAAATCTTACTTTATATGTAATAAAATAGGTAATGCTAATAACAAAATAAAGACAGTCTGGAATGTTATTAATACGGAAACTGGTAAAATTAGAAATAATAATGAACAGGTAACTCTTAAAATTAATGATAAAATTCTAACAAATAATTTAGATGTAGCCTGTGCTTTTGAAAACTTCTTCACGAGTATACCTGGTAAAACTACTAAAAGCCTTAAATCATGTCCTATAGCAGCGGAATCTTTACTCAAGCAGCATATTCATAATACATTTCCAAGTTTTAAATTTGACCATATTAATGCTAGCGATATCATAATAACTTTTAATTCTCTCAATATGAAAAGTACTGAAGATTTATGGGGCTTATCAGTAACAATCGTAAAATCAATAATAACAGTGATTGCACCTGTTTTGTCAAATATTTTTAATGAATGCATTGATCAGGGTTGTTTTCCTGATTTAATGAAATATAGTAAAATAGTACCTATTTTCAAGTCCGGTTGTAGGGAGAATCCATCTGATTACAGACCAGTTTCCGTTCTGCCAGCACTTAGTAAAATCTTTGAAAAATTGCTGCTTAATCAAATGTCAAGTCACTTTACTAAGCATAAGGTATTGCATGGTCATCAGTTCGGTTTCACGAAGGGAAGATCTACATCCGATGCGGCAGCAACATTGCTGAGGCACATTTATGGCGCATGGGAGGATTCACAGGATGCGATTGGCATTTTTTGTGATCTGTCCAAGGCATTCGATTGCGTTGACCACCGTACGCTACTACTAAAACTTGACTTCTACGGAATTCGTGGAACTGCTCATGATCTTGTTTTATCTTATTTATCAAATCGCCAGCAAAAGGTAGGGATTACCGGCACAACATCCAAGGGCTCTTTAGTCGAAATGGGGGTACCCCAGGGTTCAATTTTAGGTCCATTTTTGTTTTTAGTATATATAAATGATTTGCCATATGTTGTAAATGACCTCACAGATATTGTCTTGTTTGCTGATGATACATCATTAATTTTTAAAGTTAATAGAAAAGACAAAGATCTAACTAAAGTTAATCATACTATGTCAATTGTCTGTGGGTGGTTTGCTACAAATAATCTATTACTAAATTCAAAGAAAACTAAATGCTTAAGGTTTTCTTTACCAAATGTAGCACAAGTAGATAGCCAAATAATAATAGATGGGAGCCATATTGATCTTGTAAATAAAACGGTATTTTTGGGTCTTACATTAGACAATAAATTGCAATGGGGACCTCAGGTTGATACTCTAGCTGCTAAATTAAGTTCGGCTGCTTTTGCTGTTAGGAAAATTAAACAATTGACGAATGTTGAGACGGCCAAATTAGTTTATTTTGCATATTTTCATAGCCTCTTGTCCTATGGTATTTTGTTTTGGGGAGCAGCAGCGGATATAGAATCAATATTTATTATACAAAAAAGAGCAATTCGTGCAATTTACAGTATGGGTCCCCGTGAATCATTAAGAGATTTATTTAGGGAAATAAATATAATGACATTACTATATACATTCACTATATATTTATGAAAATATAATGTTTATACGTAGAAACATAGAAATGTTTGAGTCAAAATTAGATATTCATAGTATAAATACAAGACAAAGGGAGAAGTTAGTTGTTCCATACTTTAGACTAACTAAAGTTAACAAGTCATTTCTTGGTAATTGTGTTCGATTTTATAATAAGATACCGCTTTCAATAACCAAAATGTCTGATCATAAATTTAAAAATTATATTAGGAAAGTTTTGAAAGAAAAAGCGTATTACAAGGTAGTTCATTATATTGAAGATAAAAATGTATGGAAATAGCTGCTCTCTGCACAGTGCACCTCTAAATCTCTTGTTTAAGTTGTAAGTACCTAATTATTGTTATTTTCTATTTTGTAGTGTTGTCATATTTTTTTTTGTTTTGTTTTTATTAATGTTACCTATAATAAGTATTTTGTAATTGTTAAATATAAAATTATGTAAAATTGAAATTATAAAATAGCCAAAAAGTCAGAATAGATAAAAATGTATATAACAAATAAAAAAGAATGTAACCTTGCTGAGTTTCTTGCCGGTTCTTCTCAGTTGAAGGCTGACTTCCGAACCGGTTGTAGCTTCAGTAACTTTAAATTTGACCTTCATAAGTGCCCTCCGAATGCCTAAACTGAATAAATGGTTTTGAATTTTGAATTTTTGAATTTTGAATCCGCGGGGGACAGCTAGTTTATACATATATTGAGATTTGTTATTACCTCTGTACGATGCTGTAATAGGTTATTTATAAAAACCTGTCAATTATTGTCCAAAAGCCAACTCACACTTTAAGTATATCCCCAAGCAAACCGGTCAGTCTCATAATGAAATCAGAATCATATATATACAGAACATTTGTTAATACTATTGTACTAACTACAAATTTCATGAATTTTCAGAATGTTTGTATTCAAGGTTTTTGGTAATGAATAATATAATGAGTAGGTAGGAGTAAAGACAAAACATAGTGTTAAATATTGTTAGAAACTGCTTCTGAATTTTTTTTAAAGTTATCTTTTTATAGTGTTTGAAATGGGGAACTTTATTATTTATCTCTTGTGTTTAACTGTCGTTCTTGTCTACAATACAATACAAATACCCTATCGTATAGTGCAAACAATTTAGGCGGCCTTATTCCTGAAGAAATTTCTTTTAAGAAACCTAGGGTAACATGAAATACAAACATGCTATAGCATAAATACTTACATACATAAAATAAACTTCTAAAATATATTTAGAATCCTCACACATATAGAAAAACGTTATAATAAACTTGTCTAATTCTAAGGTAGAACAGAGATTACATAAACTTTGTTTTGTCTGTCAGTATGTAATCCGTGTTAATGAAAATATATAATAAATTAATTTATTCCGACTATTTATTTGCTAATAAATGCATGCGAACCACCGCAATCAGGGGCTCGATTCTGTAATGAAAATTACACTAACTCGACGATGTTTTGTCGCGGCCACCGTGCTCTGTCTCTTTCGCTAATACTACTAATCACGTGAGAGATAAGCTCTCCGAGGCATTCGTGAAGCGGCTCACCGATGAAGTTTATATTAGCTGAATAAAGGGGCTGGTTCTATTTTGACGATTTATTATTGGGCTCAATGCAATTTATTTTTATTGCAGTTATTATACAAGTGTATGCGAGCTAAGCCGCCGGCGGAAAGCTAGTGTGTGTAGGTATATTGAAGCACGGCAGCCTACAGCACGACAATTGCACAGTCACGACACACTATTTATTTGGTCCTTAAATTGAACTAATATTTACATGAGCAGTTATTGCAGGCTAGTTACTGTGAAGGTGACTGATAGTCACGCTAGAGGACGTGAGTTCAATTCCCGTCGATGGAACTTGGCTGGCTCATCAGTTTAGACTTTGTATGAGGTTATAGGTCATCAGTTCTTATAGAATATATTTTTTTATTTGACGGATAAATTAAAGTTTTTTTTTAAATGTTTTGGTAGGCAAACGAGCAGATGTCTCGCCTGATGGTAAGCGATTACCGCTGCCTATGGACATTTACATTTGCAACACCAAGGGCATCGCCAATGCATTGCTATTGCAATGCAATTTGTTAAGAATATATTTGTTATCGCAAGTGAAATTTTAAAAGGTTTGTTTATTAATATAATTCAATTGATTGCAAGAGCTTGTAGATAAGACATCGTTGTCAAGTGACATATATATATCGTATATCTATTCGGTCGTTGGGTAGGATATTGGGGGCTGTTCTTCTATATACCATGACATATTATTATGATGTAGTCAGTAGATAGTAACAAAGAAAGTAACGATTGAGTAGTAGAGCTCTTAGTGCAGAGTTCGTCCAGGGAAGGACTACCACCTTACAAATATCAGCCGTAAAGCAGTTGTGCACTTGTAATACTTTTTGTGTTTCTGTTAGAAAGGTAAGGAAACCGGTGAAATTACAGGCACATGAGACCGCCGTGAAGTAGTAGTGCACTTAAATACTGTTTCCGTTAGAATGGTAAGAGAGACGGTGAAATTACAGGCACATGAGACCGCCGTGAAGTAGTAGTGCACTTAAATACTGTTTCCGTTAGAATGGTAAGAGAGACGGTGAAATTACAGGCACATGAGACTTAACAACTTCACGTCTCAGGCGTTGCTCTGGTGTTGCAAAAGCCCATAGGCCGCGGTGACCACTTACCATCAGGTGGACCGTTTGATTGTTGTCGGCCCAAGTGGTATTAAAAAAATAATGTAGGCAGTAGATATTAACAAAGAGAGTAACGATGATTATGGGTTCGAATGTAACCACGCAATCATGCACACGATAAGTAGGTGTCAAACATCTGTATCTCGTGTAACCAATGATGCTTAGTATGCTATAAATACATCGATATTCCGATTTATATGATATCAGCATTATGTCATATGAGCTACGATAACTTTTATTCGTGCCGTGCGCATGGATTTTCCTTATTAAGATTGGTATGTAGGCATCTAAAGTGCCGATATTGTTTAATTTTAGCTTAAGTTATAACATATCAAAACTCAGATTTGTTTATGGATGTGTTTCCTCACGACTGAAAGGGATTGCCGATTTGAAAGGCTCACTTAAAAATATGTGGTTCTATCTGGTTTGGCAGTGCTATATATACGACTAGTCTACCGCGATTTTACCCGTATTCCCGGGGGATGTCACATTTTCCCGGGATAAAATGTACCCAATACGTTATCCCAGAATATGCTCTATCTACGTGCCAAGTTTCATCCAAATCTGTCCGGTAGTTTTTGCGTGAGAGTAACAAACATTTATACATACATACAAACATTCGCATTATTATTAGTAGAATTAATTCAATCAGATATGTATCTATGTAACACCGCAAAGTAATAAGCATTTCCATGTTATATCCTTATCTTATTTTTTTACTTGCCTTAAATAGGTTATGCAGGAAAATTGTATTAAGAAAAATAAACATCATCGTGACTAGAGTATGAAATGTAAAATTCGTATTCGCTAGATGACGTCATTGGGTCCGGCAGAATTGACAAAATTAGATTATTATTTGACAAAAAATAAATATGTGTAATTTATATAGTATAGATAGATATGAAATCAGTCGGTCAACGAAGCAATGGTGTCGCGTGACTAAATGGCCTGGCTGCCAAATTCATAGAAAAAGGGTATAAATATATCCCATAAAAGGGAAGTGCATGTACACCCTCTTGCACCCCTCTCTCGGCGCCTATGAATGATGTGTGTTTAATGTGTCGGGAATAGAAAAACTGATAAATATTCAGGCTAACATGAGTGTAATTGCAAATAGATTTATTAATAGTACATTACTTTTATCAGAAAAATAAATTGTGCAGTACTTTTATTGTTGTTGATAAAATATATTCCCAAATTTTCTTAACTATACTATAAAAGTTAATTTTCTTCTTAGAAAAATATCTGCAATAGATTGTACTATTTAACAGTATCTGTCTATACCATAGATACAAGATATTTACTATCAACCATTCATTTATAATATATTTGAATCTGTATTTAGTTCATTTCGCAGTTTATTATGAGGGAATGAGATGCTGAAAACAATCATGTAAACTGAAATGGCAATGAGTTTATATTTAGATGAAAATGAAGGTCCGACCCGCCTGTGAATATTACTACTGCACTAGTAAACACAATTTAGATTCCTATTAAAACGGAGTGCATGTTGGACGGCATTAATTAACGTACCGTAGCATAAATTTGCTACTGATCGAAAGATAATCTTTCCTATAATTCTACTGTACGTGTATATGTCACTGAACTCCTCGTAAACGGCAGGATAGATTTTGATGACATTTCTTGTGTGTACTCCAGTGGATTTGAGAATGGTTTAATAAATAAATATCCTGGGACATTCTTTACACACGGCCATCTGATCCAAAACTAAGCAGAGCTTGTACTATGGAAACCAGATAACTGATATACTACATATACTACTTTTTTCTTCTTAATACATACTTATATAGATATTAACACCCAGACATAGAAGAAACAGACATGTTCATGCACACAAATATTTGTTCGGCTTGCGCTAACCACCAAGCCTACTGGTCTTAGAATTATACTCGGACCCGGTAGGTGGAGCAAGGTAAATAAGTCATCGAGTTTGAAAAATAATCCACGCATCAGGTGTAATATAACTTTTAGCCGTTTGTTTATATTAAGCTCACTATGCGTCTTTTTTACTTTTTTTTTTATTAAGAATGGGCTCGCGTTTGACCTTTGACTGACTCCAGAAGGAGTTATGACGAGGCCGAGGATGTGGCACGCTTACCCAGAAAATACCTATTCTCTAATAATGTAGTCTGATAAACAATGCTGGCTCTTGCCGCGGTCAAGGGATTAGCCTATGCAACGATGCTGCCAGCTTTCTGGGCATCGATTCTATAATGAATGACACTAGCTCGAGGATATTTCGTCGCTGTCTCTATGCTCTCCTTCGCTAACTACGCAATCACCGACGAAGCATCGATGGAGTTTGTATTAGCTGAATAAGGAAGGGGCTGGCCGCTTTACCACAGGCCCGCTGCCCGTGAACCTAAACCGCCGTAAACTTGGAATACAACCTATAATATTGAGTTTTGGAAAGTATTCATGGGTAGAATAATGAATAGATTTTTTCAAGGTCGGCAACGCGCGAGTGATACCCTCGGTGTTGCAAGCGTCCATAGGCTGCGGTGACCGTTTACCATCAGACGGGCGGTCAGCTTGTTTGCTAACTTAGTAGTATAAAAAATATATATGCGGCACTGTTACGATAATTTTAGAAAAAACAAGTTGGGTGGTAGTTAAGTCAGCGTAATTTGTCTTGCTGACAATTTTAATCCAGTGAAACTTTTATCTAAATATTTTAATTCAATTTCGATGCACCTAATTACTCTTTTAACATTTTAACAAGTAAATCATAAGGTGTTGAATAGACGTTTTTATTTGTTGGCGATGTCATATCAACCTGCTTGCATAAACACTGATCATCATGTAGTCGATGTTCTATAACGTTAAGCCATTTGACCCCAATCTATCAGTTTAATACCTAGTTGTAGAGACGTCAATAAAAAATACACCGCTATATACTTTTCACGGTCCTCGATCCATGTTTCCGTTTAGATTTAGAATAGTGATTCCAAAGTGCTTCAAAAATTAAATATCTTTTCCAATAAGTTAATCAATTATTTTGAAAATGTAAAAGTTGACTTATATTTCTGTCAGTTAGCTATAAAATGTTACAAACAGGTGTTGATGTACATGTTAAAAGCGGACGTCAGGCGTTTTGTTAAAATTCATGTGACGATGATTATACAATGCTGGATCACGCCAATAAATTGCTAAATGGTTACAATTTCACCTCTGGTGAACTGTATGTTTTTGTTATGCAAATCACTTAGGTAAGCGATCGTCTGCCGCGATAGTAGGCCATTCAGTCGACGCCTCGGGGACCTACACGTGTCTGAATATAGCAATGTAATATATTTATAACGCGGCGCTGAAATCTATAAGGTACAACTACTTAATTCTTTTCAGATGGTACTATAGTACCGGCACGTTATGATGGCCGTTTTGACGTTGCAGATGGTCATAGGAAAATAAACTGTATTGCTTTAGAATAAGGTTGAATTCCATCATCATACAATTAGCTGTTGGATCAGTAGATGCACCTTATGTCTGAAGGAATAAAGGTTATTTTTCTTTGTCATTGTCATCGTTTAGGTAGCATGAAGGTCGAATATTGTTTGCATATTGTCTTTTTTCTATAATACCTATTTACTTCGTACTGAAATAATTAAAACTGATGCAACATTCTTAAATTGTAAATATTTTTACTCACTTTTCGCAGAGCAATATACAATAGTTATGCACAAATATTGTTCACACGATTTGTGAACGTAATTAGTGTTCAATATTGCCGTCCAATGTACCCAGAGAAAGAAAAGATGGAATCAGGTTTTAAAACATGTTAAAATATTGCTAAAATAAAGTTTTAACACGCATAAGGTTTACTTAAAAAACACTTGTTTTTATAATACACTAGTGACCCGCCCCGGCTTCGCTCAAGTGCAATGTAGATACTAATACATAAAAACCTTCCCCATTAATCACTCTATCTATTAAAAAAACCGCATCAAAATCCGTTGCATAGTTTTAAAGATTTAAGCATACATAGGGACATAGGGATATAGGGACAGACAAAGCGACTTCGTTTTATACTATGTAGTAATTAAAGATATCGTAAATAGTTAAAAGAATATTTTAAATATTTTTATTGATATATTTACAGTAGTAAACGACAGGATGCAGTAACAAAAACAAATATTTTTATCTAGATACTTAATAAAGCTTGAGAAGAGATTGTTTGTGCTTTTGTAGACATTACCTACCCCTAGAACTTGAAGAAGAAACTTGTGTACTTATATTTAGACATTGCTTTCGAAGAACGACAAGTTTATAGTGTGCGTCGTATATAATCACGGAACAAAGAGCTTATCATTGTTCTGTGTATCTAATTTGTTATGTGTAGTGTGGTAGTTCATAATGTTTCAATGTGTTTGTGCATAGCGATAGGCTTGATTTTAATAAGTGTGCATAATTATATATTAAGGCTTAGACTGCAAAGGCGTCGCTAACCCTCGTAGCGCCCTCTAGTAAGAGCGCGGTCAAAATGGAATTGGAAAAAACATTAACATGTTATGTCAATTTATAAATGGAATTTGTAAAAAGAATCGACTTTCATACAAACTTATTCAACTGATCGGTCATTTTGTATGGAGCGTGTCTGGATGCCATACAAAATGTAGGCAAACCGGAGCTCTTATTACATGGGGTTGAGTTATAACGCCCTGCGCCCACATGCGACAACATGGGCGCAGGATCATTAGAAATGGCGAGGCCGGCGCCCCCTAATACCGCTGCGCCCGTGTGCAACGCAAGCCCTGCACCATAGCTCAAAAGAATTAGGTAACCATAGATATAGCCGCCTGTTTACTTGCTCCCCGCTAGAACAATAATGTTAGCAAAGGCTCGAATGAGTTTGAATAGCACAACTAGTGTTGCGGGTACAAAGAAGCCTTTATTAACTTCTAAACAATCTTATTCAAAGTGTAATATCGACTTGATAATGACCAAGTGCGTGTTGTCGTAATACCGTGACGCTACATTCATTATCTCTTAAATTGAAAGAGTAAAGTCTGAGCTTCATTGTCAATGGATAAAAGGATACAAAGACGTCAAATACAATAAAATACTGTTAGTTACATCACGCCATTCGCGACAACGGTTATTTGCGTAACACTTATGAAGCGCGCGCTTGTCAATAATTAATTTAAGGGCAGACTGCACTATCGCTGGAGAGGTCAGGCTCATCTACGCCCGGCTACCGGATGAGAACTGTGACCCCTATCGACTAGCGACTGTGACATAATTTCGTACTGACGATATATTTTATTCATCGAAAGTAAATAAGTAACACTTTAAAACGTTATTTATGTCTAATTGTGCACTTAGTTCTTCAAGGCTTGATGGTTAGAGATTCTGACTGCCGCACTGATCATGGGTTCGATTGCCACCCAGGACAAACATTTGAGTGCATGAACATTCCTGCTTGTTCTATGTCTGGTTGTAAATATCTATATAAGTATGTACTTAGAAACAAAATTATATTTGTAGTGTTACACACTATTTATGTCTAATTGTGCACTTAGTTCTTCTAGTCTTGACGTGCAGTTAGCTTAATGATTAGACTCTGACCCTGCCACACATGTCATGGGTTCGATCCCCACCCAGGACATTTAGAAAAAAGAAACAAAATTGTATTTGTAGTATATCAGGTATTTAGTACAAAGGAGGTCTGCTTAGTTTGGGATCAGATGACCGTGTGTATATAACATTCCAGGAATTTTATAATTAATATACGTTATAGATTTTGATGCGGTTGTCTCCATCATTTAGAAGGTTTCTTCCGACAGGTTTATGTGTATGTTACATATTATATTACGTACATAATATACATATTTTCCCATACAAGCGAAACAGGAGGTGGTCTCTAGTGAACTTGTAAGCCTGGTCTACCTTCACATTTTAAAGTTTAATTGGTAGGCAAACAATTACAAATAAAAAAAATATATTAAAAAAAAAAGTTTTTTAAATTTTTTATTTGCAGTAAGTAGTCAGAAACATAAAATGTCATCACCGTAATCAACTTTTGGTCTACATTCACACTTTAAAGTTTAATTGGTAGGTTAACAATAAACAATAAAAAAAAAAACGGTTAATATTTTTAAATTTGCAGTAAAGTAGGCAGTAACATAAAAAGTCATCATCGTTATCAACTTTAAATAAGTCATGACCGCTAAAAACCAAAAATAACGTCTTGCGGTGAGACTAAACCTTTGGCTGAACAATATGATGTGTCAGCTCTTAAAACAAGGTATCGATGAGCATTATTTATAAAATGCTTTCTCATTCAAAAACAATTATGCATGAGTTATTAATATACATTGAATCAACATTAGCTAGCTATATTTAATAAGGAAAACTTTGTTTTGCGAAAGAAGATCCACGGGTTTTAAGACTTGAATAAAAAAATTACATTTTTAGCTATGTTTGTCTCTTATTGGTACTTATGTGGCTTTTGTTATCTCGAAACTGCGGTATCAAGGATTATGCTCAAGAAAATATCCGCATATCTTTAAAAAAAATACATCCGCTTTTGCTAAAGTTTTGGAATCCTACAGTGAAGAACAGCGAATGCCAATCATAAATTCTCGACCGAATTTCAATATTGTTACAAAAACGCGTCCCGATGGCTCTCATAAACAAACAGGGCACGTCTCATGTAAATAATATCTGATTACTAACATATTAGTCCAGAATAAATAGATGCGTGCAGCGTGCTAAGCGATGTGTCACGTGGCATGTGCTTAACACGTGCGTGTTTGTTAATTAGATCCGTTTCCTTATTTAAGCGTTAACTGTCATTGACGCCACTTATTCCATAGAGTAACGGCGCATTAGAGGTGACCGTTTCTTTATTGGACGACATGATAACTGCTGCTCTTATTAAACTGTTGCCCTACATAATACTCGAGTCTAGTTAAATCTAGCGTATTGTGTGTACCATTTTGCTCACTTTAGATACAATGACCGGGGTTTAGAGCATAAAATCGTTTAGCATAAACCACGCACTGGAATATGAAACGTTGTAATCTCCAACGTAGGTATAATATCGAATGGCGACTCTTAAGTATTGTTAGGTACTGAGTGAGAGTGAAACGATGAAAGCTGAAGCCGACACGGGCTCGAATTACACCCGCAGCCAGCGCTGTCAGAGAAGCCTTGCGTGTATAAATGCCACCGTTACCATAATACGTATATACAGACTTGTGTCATTAAAACTGCAGTAGATATTTAACCGAAATGGATGTAAATATCTAGAGAAGAATGTAATTTAAAAAAGTACTACTTATAAGTAGTATATCAGTTATCAGATTTCCATACAAGTTCTGCTAAATTTAGGACCGTTAGTGTAGATGGCCGTGTGTAAAAAAAGACACAGTATAAAAAAACAAAATTGAAATGCCCGAATTCGAAATTCAAATTAGTTAAGTTGAGTCAATGCTCAGCTACTGACGTTGCCAAAGTTGTGAAGTCGGCTTCAATGATACAAAATGGCAAAATACTAACTTCTTATAGTAAAATATTCTGCCTATTAATTAGCGATGGCATTTATGGCAATTTACCATTGATTGTAGAACAATTAGTGGTAAATTGCCTGTGGAATATATCCACCTGCACTATGTTAAAATCGATACTTTGCTCAGTAACGACGTAAAGACAAATGACAAAAAAACTCACACGAGTAATTTTGTACAGTCATAGCGACCTATTAATTATTATTTAGATTGATTAGAAGAATGTAAATATTATCATACAAAATAAAATTACAGTTAGATAAGCGTTTGTACCAAGGGTCGCGTCGTATTGTTTTGTTAATATAACTTACTAGATGTCCCCTACGGTTTCGCGCGCGTTCCCGAAAGTTTAACATTTCCCCGGCACAAAAGTATCCTATGTGTTATTCCAGGGCATTTTCTATATATGTGCCAAGTTTAATCTAAATCCCTTTGGTAGTTCTTGCGTGAAAGAGTAACAAACATCCATACATACAGACGTTCGCATTTATAAAATTATTAGGATTTTTAGGCTGTTATCAGCTAAACATGTCAACTAGTGTTACTAAAATGATGTTTTACTTTAATTATATAATATTTATTATATATAATTTATTAATAAGGCTTCACAACATAAACGATTATTTTAATGACGACAATGCTTGGGTGTAGCGCTCGCTCCAGCAGGACACATCTTTATGTACAAAATCTTATTTTGAAAAGAGTAATTGCTGTGTTTATTGCCTGCACTTCTCAGCGACCTTCCGAGCCGGTGTTAGAGTCTGGCTATTCATAAGTGCATGTGAAGGCCTATTTGAATAAATATTTTATTTCATTTAATTTTTATCAATATCATGCATAACCACAATCTTACCGCGGAAGTGTTTCGAAGCAAACGCAAATTGTTATACTATGGTAGACCATATTACATCAGTTTACAATGTGAATACGTAAGTAGTAAACCGTTACATCTACTTTATAAACAATCTAATGTAGGTTTAATAAATGTTTTGAATATAAATTCACAATGTTGGGTGGGCTTGTTGTCTGTACCCACCTAAATATACTGTTACCTTGTAAGGTTAACATATTATTTTACACCATAAGCTATCCCGCGCGGCTCGTATTATGTTTGATATCCGGTCGAAGCTACCCCTTTAATCAATCTAAAAAAAAATATATTCAGGGACATTCTTTACACACGGCACTCTCCCCAACTAAGCAGAGCTTGTACTATGGAAACCAGATGACTGATATACTACGTATACTACTTTTTATTTTTCTAAATACATACTTATAATAGACATTTATACCAAGATACAGAACAAACAGACAGTTCTGGGTGAGGATCGAACCGGCGACCTGCGAAATGGCCTGTCAAAATATCGAATCTATATATTTATATATATAAGGAAAATAGGGTTCCTATCCCAGTACGCACCATCACTTCAAAACTATTAACATTTTCCTTGGTTATAGGCTATATATGATATCGATAAATGCGGGTGAAACCGCGGGGACAGTCTATATATATATAAAAAAGTCGTGTTAGTTACACCATTTTTATGTTAACAATGATTGGATTTATCCGAGATAAATCCCGAAGCAGAATAAGTAAATAAAATTATAAAAAGTTTTTGTCATGAAAGCTATCTCTGAGGACAAAACTACTAACCTCGAGAACGCGGGTGAAACTGCGGGGCACAGCCAGTTTTCAATAAAAACAACGTTAGGTAATATAACCGTGAAAAGTAAACAAACAGATAATAATTTTCGCTATTTAACGATTACACTTTGCGTCATTACGTACTACTTCAATTACAAGTCGATTGTTATTGTGACATCGAAACAATATGATACAATATTACGAGATTCTATTATATATTGACATAAACAGCTGTTGTTGAGCAAAACTGTGACGCCAGCAAATCTGATATGAAAAGCTTATTGTACATACTCGTATATGTATTCACTACCAGCTGACCCCGCAGTTTCACCCGTGTTCCCGAGGGATGTAACATTTTCCCGGTACAAAAAGTATCCTATGAGTTATTCCGGGGTATTTTCTATAGGTGTGCCAAGTTTCATCCAAATCCGTTTGGTAGTTTTTGCGTGAGAGTAACAAACATCCATACCTACAAACTTTCGCCTTTATCATATTACTACCTGCGGTTTCACCCGCGTTCTTGAAGGATGTAACATTTTCCCGGCACAAAAAGTATCCAATGGTACTTTTAATACCTCCAAGATTATGTGTACAAAGTTTCATGATGATAGGTTAAGTAGTTTTGGCGTGAAAGTGTAACAAACAAACTTACATTCACATTTATAGTATTAGGGATAGAAGGATATGTTTTAACATTCTGTTAGCAAAAGGTTTTTAATACTATGATAATTGATACTCGAAAGTGTTATCATATGGATACATACAACATTGATCATGGTTCATAAATTTTTGAGCAGTAGAGCTATCAGAGTTCGTCCGGGGAAGTACTACCCTTACCCTTTCCGCTGTGAAGCAGTAGTGCAATTGTATTACTGTGTTTCAATTAGAAAGGTAAGGGGGCCGGTGAAATTACATGCACACGATATACCAACATCACGTCTCAGGGTCGAGAACGCATTGGCGATGTCCATAGGTGGCTAGGACCACTTACCAAGTGAACTGTGTGATTGTTTGTGGGCACAAGTAGTATAAAAATATATATATTTATCCTGATACGTACATTTACATACATGCCACCATCTGATCTTAAGCTAAAAATGGTAACTAGATAACTGATATTCAACATGTAATGTTTTCTAACTTATGATTCTCAGTTCATACCCAGAAATGTTTGGGTTTGTTTGAGGAACACGTTGTGCGTCATTATTTAAGTTTGATTAGAAAAATATACTATACTCGTATGTATCAAATAAAATTGGCTCTTAACAATGCACGTATGGTTCGAAAGGACAAAGAGCGCTTGTTTTAAAATTGAATATCGTAACGGGCGAATTGCCAAAACAGACGCATGTGTAATTCGCTGATAATCTGCGTTGTTTATTTAAGAATATAAAAATAATGAAAGCATAACCTTAATTGCTGATAAATGAATATTTTGTACGCTTGACATTTGCATTAAAAATAAATTAATAAAGCGACAAACATAACTAGACCGATCGATTTGTTTACTCCAAGCTTAGTCTGTGAAAACTCACAAATTCAAAGCAATTGTAACTTCTACGACAAAAGTTACTTTCTTTTTTTTAATACAAATTGCAAAGATCATCAAGATGGCTACGGCTTCGTATTGTGTAATTAAAATTGTAATGTACTGTGTTGTGTAGTGTATTTTATTAAAATTAACATTAGTTTTTAAGTTACATTGTTGCTAACAAAAATATGGACATGGTCTTAAATAAATGTTTATTATTATTACCACATGAACCAATAAACAAACACGGTCCACCTTATGGTGAGTGCCTGTTTGTGTGCCACCGCGACCTATGGACATTTGCAACACCAGAGCATCGCCAATGCGTTGTCGACCTTGAGGCGTGAAGTTGTTAAGTCTCACGTGCCTGTAATTTCACCGTCTCTCTTACCATTCTAACGGAAACAGTATTTAAGTGCACTACTACTTCACGGCGGAAATGGGTAAGGTAGTACTTCTTCTGACGAGGTCTCCACTAAGAGCTCTGGTACTCATTATTAGTCTTAAAGTATTGCAGTTGAATTCCTTATGCGGACCGATCCGTGTGTGGTGTAAAAATACTTTGAATTAACTATCTAAGAAACACACGGGAAATGTCACTGTATGTAAAATATAGGTATTTCAGAGTTCCGTATGTTTTTTGTTGTTCATTTATGGGTAAAATTACTTTCATCCACCAAGCTATGGTATTGTAACTCGTTATAAACAGTCTGCAGTTACAAACGTTTTACTTCTAGGTGGTCGTCGCCATCATTAATCAGTGCTTCCTGTGTTTACTTAGAGTATATTCAAGAGTGATTATAGAGCGGTATCTACAGGATAGGTATATGTGGACATTGTCTGCATGGTTATTTGTTCAAGGGACTTGACAGAGGAGATCCAGCGGAATTTGTTACTAAATATTTGTTTTTTGTATATCTTACAATGTATTTCCGTAAGGCCATGACTGAGTCAATACTTCTTCCTACGACTACCTACTGCCAACAGTTGGTACAATCTTCTCTCTTTATATATACATATTAGGAAAATTGGGTTCCTTTGACGTACCATCACCTCAAAACTGAAGATATCGGGATGGGTCTGCTGCCATTCGACGCGATATTTTACCTAAATGGCTATAGGTATATGATATCGATAAACGCGGGTGAAATTGCGGAGGACTGCTAGTTTATATCAATACTCCTATTAGACCATTTCCGCTCCAAGGTTAGACCTCCCATCTTCTTGATAGTGGTCCTCAGTCCAGCTCTAATATAATCATTATGGTAGACGTTTCATTAGCTATCCAATCTTTATAATTAATTCTGGCTGCCCAATTTAAGCCCATATGCTAACCTATAGCATGAAAGTAAGTAATTTTAGTTCCATATCGAAGTGTTAAAATTCCTTGTATAGAATACCAACCAACTTGACTGACTTACTAGCTGTCCCCAGCGGTTTTACCCGCGTTCCCAAGGGATGTCACATTTTCCAGGGATAACAAGTAGCCTATACGTTATTCCAGGATAGGTTCTATCTATGTGCCATGTTTCATCTAAATCTGTCCGGTATTTTTACGTGAAAGAGTTCAGACCATACATACAAACATTAGCATTTATAATATTTGTAGGATGTAAACATTTAAATATACTGATTTATTTCTGAATATTAGGTAGAATTTTCAAAAACGAAATCGTTAAGTCGACAGTTGAAATGAGTAGGTACCTACATAGTTTGACAATGTTATAATCAAGGGTCAAGCAACGTTGTGGTGTTGAGGGAAAACTGTGGTTTGGGAAATATAAAATGATAGCAGAACTGATTAGAAAACCGCCTTCGATCATTCGACCTGCCTTTCCATATTTAGGTGGACAATCTACCTTCTTTATAAAGTGACAGTCACTTCTGTTTTTAAGGATTCTGTTGTAATAATGACTCATCAAATTATCAAAAGTTATTGATCAATCTTTAAAGCCAAAAAATACTAATGTTTATTATTTTTACTTTGCACAAATAAAAATAGCTAACTTTTGATGTTGTGAATACAAAAACTAGCGATAGGTTTGTAAAAGTAGGTACGCACTGAGGTAGGCGCATAGGTATTAAAAAAATAATAATTGTATTGTATTTTCTTACATATTGGATACTTTTTTCGGGAAAATAAAGTATCTAATGGAAAAGCGGGTGAAACAGCTAGTAATAAACATAACTCAATTTGGTTTGCAATAAGATATACATATATCAGTCTGATTTATCTATTACAAACTTTGGATATAAGGGGAACGGCAATATCTATTATCATAAATTATTTTTATTTTTAGAAACGCGTGCAAATTTGACCCCTGTTGCAATTATAAGTAGTAAATAGTAATCCCGAAAGCTGTTGCGACCAGCAGAAGTCGCACTATAAGAGCTCTTATTATTTATTTCTAAGTATGGCACAATTTTTTTTCTGGCCTCACCTCTCTCTAATTATTTTCCAACATAAAATAACGAAAGGCCATGAAATATACACGATATATCTTAAATCTAAAATATACTTGGACATATCTACATTTACTGCAATAAAATAAATCCAAGCATGTGTGTTCACTTTTATCAATAGCTTACAACATTGCATTTTACTTCATACATTTAAGAGATAAAAAGTGCAGCAAACGTTAGATGTTACAAAATGATATCATTTTAATGGACTCGTAATTTTCTGTTGGCATATTAATACATAGCTGTCCCCCGCGGATTCACCCGCGTGTTCGAGGTAATATTTGCTTGTTTGTCGGCACAAGTATAAAAAAAAAAACCCTATAAAAAGTATCCTATGTGCTAATTTAGATTATATCTATATATTTGCGTAAATTTAACAATTTACGAATATTTTTATTCCGTTTTTGCCACAATTTTCATTGATGCTCAACTCCTATTGGTCGTAGCGTGATGTTATACAGCCTATATTATAAGCCTTCCCCTATAAATGGACTATTCAACACAAAATTATTTTTTCAATTCGAACCAGTAGCTTCAGAGATTAGCGCGTTCAACCAAATAAACAAACAAACTCTTCGGCTTTATAATATTAATAATATTTGACTTTTTGTTGGTAGTATGGACCTTAAGTGCTTTATTTTTTTACGGCGAAATGACGGACCACAGATGCTCAGATAGCACAGATGATTTGGCGTCTTTGGGTTCCCTGATTGGTCAATCTCTGGACATGTCTAGTCTACTCTCTACCCGAATACTTCTAGAAGTTCAAAATAAATATAGCCTGGCAAAAACTGTTAAATAATATTTTTTTAGAACGCCCTGGAGGAAAATACGGAAATGTTTCGCTCGATAAACGCGTACATACCTATTGAAATAACTGAATGTAAAGTACAAACAGAAAAGGCCCGTCCACATAATTATAACTTTATTAACATATATAACACCCATTGTTTACGTGTGGATACGCGAACACGACACAAATTTTGTTCGTAAAATAAAATCAAATTGCAGTGAAAAAAAAGGATCCGCAAAAAATGATATCCTACTGTAAAAGATGTTGGCACACATAGATTAGTTGAGCGGTAACTTAACCGCTTCAAACCGTTTTTAAATGTAAGTAATATTAAAAAGTAGATTGATGAAAGTAATGACTTGACGGAATGAGTTGTGCTTTGGCCCGTGTCATGTAGTCAATGGACACTATACTACCGGCACGCTATGATGGCCGTTTTGACGTTTCAGATTGTCATAGGAAAAGAAAATGTATTGCTTTGGAATAAGGTTGATTTCTAGCATCCTACAATTAGCTGTTGGATCAATAGATGTACCTTATGTCTGAAGGAATAAAGGTTATTTTTAAACGTCAAAACGGCCATCGTAGCCTGCCGCAAGTTCAGTAAAGAATTGCTAATAACTAACTAGTTTATAGCTAGTCGTATAGTAAAGTAAAGCGAACGTAAAAATATAAAAGATTCGTATAATAAAGAGTCCCCAATTGTCACAGAAATAACGAGGTGCCGCGCTGCGGTAAATTTAAAAGATAGTGTTGTTCGTAACTCAATGAAATGAAAGAGAGGGCGGTGGATTGAACCACAGCTTATATTTTAAATTAAACTAACAAGACAAAAAAGAAAAAACCAGTGAACTTTTCTAATGTAACTGTCATTACTTTTTGAATTTAGAAGACAAAATAAAATCCAAAAAGGTTCGTAAACTTGCAAAAACAATGTACAAAGATTGATTAGCGCTGTACAGAAACAAAATCGATTGAAGAGAAATGAAATATTTATTCAAATAGGCCTTAGCATGCACTTATGATTGGCCAGACTCTAACACCGGTTCGGAAGGTTGTTTTTATTGAAAAGAGCCGGCAATAAACTTAGCAATTACTCTTTTTAATGCTAGGCACAGATTATTTCGTTACAGGCTACTATTAAGGCTTGTACGGTGAAATAGACTACGAGATCTGTACGAGTATATTTTTTCTTGGAGAATACAAATGCTAACGACTTGAAACTTTATACATTTGATTAGCTTAACAGCTTATCATGGAAATTAGCGAAGTATCTAAGATACTTTAGATTGATAGAGATATGCAAAAAATAATTAAATTTATGATCTTAAACGTATCTATATTATTTTTTATAAAGTTAACTCTAAAATGGAACGTACAAGTAGATATAAAAATAAAACACAGCTGGTAACTCTGCTCCGCTTCTCTTATCAAATTTATCTGCAAGCTTTGAGATATTACAATGGATTTTCAATGTTTATACTTATTTATGTCCTGACTGATTGTGAGATCAACGCAGAGCCCAAACCAAAGATTAGAGGATAGCTTTTATCAGTGCAACAAGTGCATATTACCGAAATTCACCAGCTTAAGAGGGGAAAACAGAAAATGTAGTGGATAAGCATATGTAAGTACACTAGCTGTCCCCACAGACGTTGTCCTGTCGATATAAGTCCATACAAAAATGCAGGTATTCGATCGCAGCGCCATCTACCGGGTCCAATTGTGAATCTAAACTATCCAGGGCGCCACAGAAACGCATACAAAAAAAATTCTAATCGGTCCAGCAGTTTAGGAGTGACATACACACGTACAGTAGAATTATTTATATAAAGATATGCTTAACATAAGCAAGTGCATACGTGAAGTATTCGCTACTATTTACTGTGACATTCTAACTGCAGTCAATCGATTACCTGCTATCAACAACAATTTGTAAAATGGTCAACCACTTATGTTAAGTAGTAAACTATCCCTTTTATATTATTTATAATAGACCTTTCATCGTATTTCTAACCGTCACGAAGTTAGTTACCTGTGTTTGAGCTCTAGCAAAGGCTAGTGTAACCAAAAGGTTATGAAAAAAAAGGTCATTGTTACAATAAATTGAACTTTGTATTGTTTGACTAAGGGTGCGGGTAACAGCTGTCTGCCTGTTCTACACATAGACTACACTGTACCTACATTATTACGTTACATTCTACAGACTATCTACTCGTTTGTTTATCATGAATATTAAGTAAACATGAATCTATCGTATCGTATCCCTTAGGCCATGAATCAACATAGAGGATTTCGCGCGTTTTTGACTTGCGCTCGTATGTTGACAAACTGATTCGTTATAGATAAGCGTGTGAAGTGGAGCAACTCGTCGAGCGCATCCATCAACAGTTGACATTAGTTAATTATTGATTTGTCCTTATAAATATATATTACACCCCATTCATATAACGCAATTATAACTTCATGCTTCACCGAACACTTCATGTATTCCCGCTCTAAAACTTTTAAAACTCACGTACCAAATTGATACATACTAATTTCGAAAACTTAACTCGTTACATTTCTAATAATGTGTTAGCTAGTATTCAAACGTGTCTGCATAAAAGCTCTAAGTATAACAAACATTTCGATCGAAAACTCAGCCGACGATTAATGTCAAAACGTGTCGTGTCAACACTTGCCAGACGCACATATTTGGTAAAATAATATGAAAATACTGGCAAGAAACACTCACCTCGGGACAGGTAGCCAGCACCGCAGCCCCTCGCTTTGTAGGTTATAGTGAGAGCGGAGCACCGAGCCGAGCCGAGCCACGTGCTTTAAATTTAGCGAGAAGTACGCGAGCGCACGAGCCGCGAGTTAAAAACGAAATGAACGATGCCGGCTAGTCGGCTCGCAGCAGGCAGACGTACGCAATACGCATGGCAGCAGGCATGCCATGGCTGGCACAAGTGAGACCGAATGTTGCGTCATGAGAAGAGGTAGCTATTGTACCGTACGTTCGGTTTGTGCCATAATTGTAATGCGCCCGAATACGGTTGCCCTGTATTTGGAATTTGAGGAATTTTGCAAACATCTGTGACTATTCTATTCAGTCCGCTAACGGTTTAACTCATATCAGCGTATGGTTAGTATTCGATGCACATATGGTATAGGTATTTGTTAAATTTATAAATTCACACAAGGTCTCCCATTGAACTTGTAGAATGAATGTGTTTTAAATGTTTGGATTTGTTAACAGCGTGTCGTTATGGTAACGGCATAATTTCGTGGGATATGAATCATACACTCCGATATAGTTGGCACAGTTTTTAGTGAGACACCTAAATATAACTCTGGTGAATGACACTAGTAATAAAAATAGATCCACGTTTCTTCCAAATCAATCAATCTGAGACGTCTGATGGCGCCTATATATTTATTATTCTTGTACCTACGTAGATGCAACTCGGTATACGGTATGGTATCAACAGGTGTCATTTTAAATCGTTTTTCTAAATGTATGATAACTTTTTAACACGCCTGATGATGCTGTTGACGCAATATTGTAATTTTTTTTATCACAACATGCTTTTTTAGTCTAGTGCAGTAGTATAAAAATTAACAGTGCAACACAAATACCGCAATAACCTACCTTTAAATTTATGGCATACATTGAAAATATTTTAAAAATATAGTATTTCATAGCAAAATTTGTCGAGTTTATCCTTATTTTATTTTTAAATCTCAATCATGATTCACCAACCACCACGTGCCATTCATTTAAGTATATATAATTTATATAATAAGTATGTAATAATATATTTTACTATACTACAGCCCGCCCATGGGCTTATTGTGATTTCGAAGCTCATAATGTATTTCTAACGACTGACTGAAATATGTTACAGTGTTGCATCATAAAGTACGTAGGATGAATTCTCAAAGTCAACACACTAACATTTCTGTGAGCAATTTGATGCAAAACGATTTGCAATAATTTGTTTTAAGCAGATCAATTTCTCAATTGAACCTTTGTTCATTATTGAACCTTTTGTCATTAAGGAACCTTTTTTCATTAAGAGAATCATGGACGTTACTTAATTTATCCTCTTTTTTCAGGCAAAGGATATTATTAAGTTTAGCATGCAGTTTCAGATTTAAATAACCTTTTGCAAGAAGAGACCATATTTTATCATACCGGTCCAGAGCGAGTTATTCGCCGAAAAACTAAAACATTTGCCGAAAAAATACAACATGGACAGACACTACCACGAATTAATACTTGAGATCGCATTGGTACCACATACACAAACAATATCATTTATTATTTATTTGTCTTCGTTTTCGGCGAATCATTAAAAGACGTGTACCTGCGTGGAATATCGAAATCTTTCATATATTTATATGGAAGGTATACCTATAAGTACCTATTTTTAAAGCTTTACCGATAATACCGTGGTACTTTAAATTGTCCATCACCATCATCAATCCAGGGAAGTCCACTGCTGCACATCAGCCATGGGAAACCTTCCGTCCCCATCGTTTATCAGTTTTTTTCCGCCGCCTATGGACATTAGCAATACCAGGGGCTACGCCAATGCGTTGTCGACCCTGAGACGTGAAATAGTCAAGTCTCATGTGCCTGTAATTTAACCGCCCCCCTTACCACTGCTTCTCGGCGGAAATGGGTAAGGTGGTAGTTCACATAAAGTGGTAGATGAATGCAACTGAAACTTTGTAATAATAATCTAAAGGTGAAGTAATTGAACTAGCACTTCCTGCATAAACCACATAAAAATTAAATGTCCTGTTCAGATAAATTATTATTTAGTCGACTGGGTTATTGTAAGAGGATTATATTATTAGAAAAATAACACGGGGTACCACAAGGAAATATATTAGGTCCATAACTGTTTTTTATATACGTTCCCCAAATTATGAAATATTCTATGGTGTTAAAGGTTTCCGTTGCATAAGGCTTAATAGTTTATAATAATGATAACTCGCTCACTTCAGTAAACACTTGATAATATTATAATCAAATGGATGGATACAAATAATCTTATCTCATGACATTTAAAAACAGGTAGAAGAAGGAGATATGGACTTGGTGTAGAATCCATTATGGTTATGGCTTACACTTAATATACGCTTTGACGAGAGGCAATAAGTTCTATAATATATATAATAAGGAATCTATTTATTAAATTTATTTATTTGATTTTTATACTTCTTTATTAATTTTATACGTCTTTATAATTTGATTCAAATGTGTTTAAGCCGTGTCAATAAGCAATAAATTTAAAATTGCGCCTTGTTTGAGTTGACAGAAATGATGTTCAGAAATATATTAGAATATATAAATTGTATTTTTTTTTATTATAATGAAAAATAAATTCAATAGGACTTGTACCTAGAACCTATTGTATACTTAATAAGGATGACATCTGTAATAAAATATATATAATAATTATTTATATTATTTTGATGCCTGTACCGTGACTGTCCGTGGCTACGCTGGCCCTATCAGAACATCAGCGCTGTGGTATATACGGCCGCAGCTTATGCTGAGATAGGCAGCCTTTTTGGCCTCACACAGTGTATAATGCATGCTTGTATTGTTGTTTCTTTATCTGTATGTAATCTGTGATGTCAGTGAAATTGTCTATGTTGATGCTGTGTGAGTCTGGAATAAATGTCTTATCTATACATTATCTCATATCTATAAATTATATTTCTTTCTTCTTTTCTTTTATTTTCCTTTTTTTTCTTTTACTTATTTCTTTTTTTCTTAGATATGCATCTAGAAATGCATACAGAAACTCCTTTACAAGTTTTATTTAACTTGCACTATTTAGGTCTAGCCTTGCAACGTTTATAAGAACCTCTACCTCTTATCTTACGGAGTAAAAATTTGACGTGTCGGTTCATTTTCGATGACAATGTATTTTTATGGTTAGCATGACCTGATTTCAGCCACGAGGATTGGGACCCAGACAAAGGGATTCCTCAACGTTGAACAGCATAGGATCCGAAATTATGTAAACGGTTTTAATTTTCAATGCCCGTTGGGAGTATTACCTGGCTGCCGAACCGAGAGGGTACTCCTGACGAGGGTACTCCTCCAAGGTAAAGTATACACTCGAAATTTTGTATAAGCCGTTATAGTTGGAGAACACACGACATGATATGTCTGCTGCAATGATGTTTGGCTCCGAACGAGGGAACTCCTAACGGTTCCTTGCTGAGTTTCTTGCCGGTTCTTCTTAGTTGAAACCTGACTTCCGAACCGAAGGTAGCTTCAGGAACTTTAAATTTGACCTTCATAAGTGCTTTACGCGGGCCTAAACTGAATAAATGGTTTTGAATTTTGTTAACTGCGTGGACACGTGAAAGTTTGTTTTGATCAATGATTTTTTTAATAATATTTAATTTGAAGTCAGTATAAATTAAAATATAGTTGATGTTTGAAGTTTATACTATTTTATTATTTATTTTTATTATTATCCATTAGATGCTTCACCAGGGTCATCGGAGGTACAACTTCCAACATTTCTCGTCCCAAGAGTTCAAGTCTTCGAAATCATCGTCTGGATGGATCACCATTATCTGAACCGCAGCTGTTGCTTCCGAAATTAATGATGAATGTTTAGAGAGCAAAAATCAAACCCTTCTATTATTTTTTTTGTCTGTATTAGGTAGGTACTCACGTACCTAACTTACGTACCTACCTTGGTTCGGCCGGACCGTAAGAGGTAATAAATAGAAATAAAATAAAAGATCTTTAAGTCATTTATCCCCGAAGAGGTAGGCAGAGGGATCAGTACTGAGACCCAAATTACACCGAATATATTCTTAGTCCCGACGAGACGGTGAGATTGTCGCCGTCTTTTGATGCCACTACAGTAAAAGCAATCAGCTCCCTTATTCAGCTAATACAAACTTCATCGGCATGCCACTTCACGGAGGCATCGGAGAGCTTACCTCTCAAGTGATGAGTAGTGTTAGCGTAGTAAGCGACAGAGCATAGAGGCCGCGACGAAACATCCTCGAGTTAGTGTCATTATCCTTACAGAATCGAGGCCCTGTGCTTGTGCTTATGGGCGGTACGATAATGTTAGGTCCGCATGATATCCTTACAAAAAGTTTGGTATGGATACAAGACGTGACAGGCAGTAAAGGATGTAGCGCCATACTATATCCGTTGTCCGAACCGTACCAAATTCGATCGCCTGTTAATTAATAAATTTGTACTTCTCGAAGGAAACGGGTTCTATAATACACCGCAATTATAGTAATGCAATAACCATAGAGGCGACTTTTTAGATTTCTGTGTTTCAAAAAAATTTATACTTCACCGCTATATTATAATAATATATATTTTTTAAATGTATTGAAAGAATATCCTTTCTCCCGTCTCTTGACTCTACATATTGGACCACTATACATATTAACATAAACAAATATATACGAGTACATAGAAAAAAAAACAAAAGCACTTAAAATTAGATTAGTTACTATATTATGTACTACACTAATAAAACAAAACCGAAAATTTGCTAAAATAAAAGGTCCTCTAAATGCTCCATGGTACACATGATACTAGCGGCGTTGTATGTGATACATATTAGGTAACCCCAGAAGTGGGGGGAAAGGACATCAACTTAATTGTTCCTACTAAAGTAATATAATTAAATAAATAAATTATCCTGTATAAATTACTTATTTGAGAATATACCTGTATACTGGAAAACATTATTGATTGATTGATGAATTAATTAATTGATTATTTGAGATTAATTTCTTTGAGAAACGCTAATAATGATCTATTCGTAACCTTCACAATAAGTACATGATTTCACGATTGTAGTGTAATCAATCATAACTAATTATTATGGAATAATAATAATCACGGATTATTGTTAGCTGCAAATATTTCATATAATACTTACAACTAAATACTCAAATACTTGATATAAGTAGTCACTAAGGCAAGATTTTTGGGGTACCGTTGCACAATGGCATGTGGCAATAAAGCGACCCTAACACGTTAAATGATAAATAAATAATATAAAATGGAAATAATAACATAGTCAAAAAGTCAGATTAAATAAAATTTATATTAAAAATATTTAAGAAATATGTTAGCTTGCTGAGTTTCGCCACTTCTCAGTTGAAGGCTGACTTCTGAACCGGTGGTAGCTGCAGTAGCTTTCTTAAGAAATGCCCTCTGCGGTTCTAAACTGAATAAATGGTTTTGAATTACGAATCTTGAGTATTTTTTAAACTTTGAAAAGTCCGTTCGTCACTTCTTAAAGGCATAACCGCTTTTCTATTGATTTAATCAATTGACAGTTTTATCAATCAACGCGGCCTACATCGCCCTCACCTGGCCCGGCATAGTGTTCACCTATACTTAATATTATATACACAGAGCGCGGATACCGCGAGCCTGTATGTATGCGAAGCATAATCTCGAGAACAACGGCACTTATTTGAAAAATTATTTCTCCTTTATTATCCCTGCATACACTAGATCCCTCGGAATTGTAGGTGTATCTGTGGCACAGAAAGGTATTTATACATGTACTAGCTTTCCCCCGCGGTTTCACCCGTATCCCCAAGGCATGTTAAATTTCTCCGGGATAAAAATAATTCTATGTGTTATCCAGCTTATATATAACAATCTATGTGTCCAGTTTCAAGATTAAGAAACATACATACAGCCATACAAACTTTCGTATTTATAATACTAGCTGTTTTCTGCGGTTTCACTTGCCTATTGAAGATTATAATTTAACACTGTGAAAAATCGTGATCAAGTAACTAACATCCAGTCATTGAAACATTCGTTATCGGGATGAAAAGTAGCATATATCCTATTTCAGACTATAATTTAACTCTGTGAAAAATTTCATCAATATCCGTTCAGCCATTCTGGCGTGACTGAGTGACATACATCTAGCCATACATCCACCCATACAAACATTCGCATTCATAATAGTAGCAACATTATTACTTGTAAAGGTAAAGGTAAGCTGTTTTAGTCTACAATGATCTGAGTTCAATTTGTCCTAAATATGTATATAACACCTTCATCTTTAGTGAATCAGCTGCCGCTAATGAAGCACTATTAGGCACTTCTGTGCAATAGGATAAAAATAAATTCGCGTAAATCACTGTGTGCTGAAGGCGTCAGCAAACTGTTACTAAAAAAAAATAATAGTGAAAACTTGAACATTAACGTTGTGCATTTTTACAGTCTTACGATTTTTCGATCAGGTCACTTGTCCTGACGCGAGTTTAACATTTTATACCCATCCCAAGAAAAGTGCTCAACGCCGCTAAATAAGTTTTCACTTCAAATATACAGATTCAGATACCAAATTAATAAAAGATAACATTTCACCAACTCTGTCCATGTCAATCAAGTATTGTGTTGCTAAGGAACAAACATTTTAGCTGTACTGTAAAATACAAAACACATTCAACTTAGTTGAAAGGAAGAAGAGTTGGGTAGTAAAAAAAAAACCTATTCTGCTATTGCTTCCTCGGTGGAAATCATCAAAAGACACCTAATTGTAATGGGCTATCAGGTAACTTGTATATGAATAGCGGGGACACCAGATCCTCCTAGGGGTCGTTGCCGAAGCTATCTCACATCGCCCGAGAACACAGCTATCAAACCTTACTCCCAGGCAGCAACGCTACCTTACGATAGCACCTTCTAGATTTAGGTATCGCTTTCCTCAGACCCTACAGTATGGTCGGTCTCTATTCCAGTTATCGACTGGATTGGAAGCTCCTCAATTCTACTGAGGTACATTTAAAGCACCTGTGACCATTGTAAAGGATAACTACCCCAAATGAGAAGATGTCATATCAGAGCTAGTCTAACATTCAAGATAATAAACCTTAGCTTTTGACCCAAGTTTTGACCACTCGGCTATAATCTAAAAGACTGATTTTGTTAATTGCACAACGTGACTAAATTATAAACATTTTCGTAGTAAATAGATACAGGTGCGATGTATCACATTGCATTATGAGAAATGTATCAAACTATTGCGTACATAAATATAAGTTTCAAAGTACGTAATTTGCGTGAATAATATTGATGTTATGAAACCTTGGATAAAAATACAGTAAATACACATCATCTATACTTTGTTATCTCTGTACTCTACTATAACATTAAACGTCACATCCGATATTTGAAAAAAGGGACACAGTCAATGCTTCATATTTATGTCAAGTGCAAATAAACGGGCAGTTCTAATGCGCTTATAAGTGTCAATCTCCAGGGTTTTTGCAGCACCGGGGATTGTCAATTTGATGCCGGCCACATTAAAGGTTCTAATGAATAATGGGAACGTCCGACTGAATTGTCGTTGCGTGTAGCCGTCGAGAGGATGTTCTTCGCACCGTCCCGACGGCGCCGGCGCCGGCGTCGAAAGAGGTCGCCGAGAGATGTGATGATAAGCAACCTGCCAAGTGTATGTCTGACCACCCACAATATGTAAGGTCTTGTACCATGTCCTAAGCAGATCATTATAGGATGAGAATCGTTTTGTTCTCATTCTTTATGTTGTAAAGTTCATCGAAATACATTTTTCTTTCATCTAATAGGTTTCAAGTAAGTAAGGTGTCCGACTATAGTTGGTTAGGGAACAATAAAAATAGATATATAACAAAAAAAACATATAAATAATAAAATGAACAAAACTAATAAAGCGATTTCTTAAAAACTAACACTTTATAATTTTAATATATTGATGTCCCTATCTATCTAATACCTTTAAACGAGCAATTCTGGTATATATATATATATACACGAGTATATATATAAATAGGATCTCGGAAACGGCTCCAACGATTTTCATTAAATATAGTATGCAGGGGGTTTCGGGGGCGTTAAATCGATCTAGCTAGGATTCATTTTCAGAAAATGTCGTTTTATCCGTGTTTTTAGGCAGTGAAAACTGCTACAATTTCATTAGAAGGTAAGGTTTTCAAGTTACATCTTTTATGAGAAGTACTGTTATTGGGAGCCCTATATTTTTTTATTTTTAAATAATATAAACTAGTGCTTGACTGCGAACCCACCTGATGGTAAGCAGTGATGCAATCTTAGATGTTGAGGCGCACTAGTTTATTAGGAGCCTATTCACTCTAGCCTTGAAGACACCCAAATTATAGTTGCTCGGGAAGACCCGAAAATGTTGCAAAAACCCTGGAGATTGACACTTATCATCGCATCTAATTCGTATTTAGATATACTCGTATAAGACAGTGCTTTAAAATAGAGAATAAGGTAGAAGTCACGTTAGTAAAGAAATACCGAGCAATGCTCGGCCATCCAGGTACTATACTATAATATGTAAATTGTGTCGGTATAATATAGACTAATATATATTATAGACTCGTAGTGTCCTATATATTAATTCGTCATTAATTGGTCCTGTTATGTTCTTTATCTTCAAGAACATCAACTATTTTTATAAATTGTTGAAACTAACATTCTAATGGGTTGAAATCGGTCTATCTCTTTGGGAATTACGATACCACAGTGCGAAGTAGGAGTACATATGCTTAAACTTATTACAAACTCTCGTTTAACGATGTTCGATAAGCCCACTATAGTGCGCACCGTTTGCTACGGTTCTCGTCGCTCCTTGAAATTGCTCCGGATATACAGTTCCCACTCAATATTCATATTTTACTAACTATTTTGCCGGCGTCAATTTTTCCCGATTCATACAATCTCGGAGTCTTTAAGGCAAGAGTGAATAGGCATTACTTGAGTTCGCGTGTACCATCCTCGACCGTCACTTTCCATCAGGTGAGATCTAGTCAAATGCGCTCAAGTTTTTATAAAAAAAAAAAAAAAAAGACAATTGTACTGTAAAGAAGGTATATGCCAGCGCACTGGCCGTTATTACTGTTGTAACTGGCTGACAATTATTTGACTTAATAAGTTAATATTCGTTTTCTAAAAAAAGAAATAGACTGACAGTGCGCGAGCACGGATAAAGATGTTTTTTATTATAAAATTTAATGAATTAAAAATATTAAAATAAATAATTAATATTTGATTAGTTTCTTTGTAATTACGCCCCCGTTACTCACTCTGTACGTCCTGGGAATCAAATCTTCATTTTCTTCACTATGATCATTATAATCCTTACTACTTATTATTATTAATTGCGATAACAAGTTTATTTGTTTGCTTTCACGGCTAAACGACTGAATTGATATTGCAAAAATTGGTACACAAATAGCCTATGGTTTGGAGAGAGACAAACACACTTCTTTCTCACTCGGGTAAAAACTATAAATTATCGATTTATATAGCTTAATAATTTATATTATTATCTACATTCTTTGATAATAAAATAAAGGCTATGAGATACTAAATCTTTCGCATCTTTATTAATGAATAATGACTGAGAATTTATGAATAATTAATTAATTTTATAGTAAAATGTGAAATTCACATCACATAAAAGCTACGTAAGATTATTCTTGGATGTCTAATTTATTATCAATATAAAGAAACTGGTGTAAAATGAAACGTATCTAAGCTAAAGTGTTAAGTGTTATTGGTCGGATCAAATCACTGGATCACGCTGCGTCGCGACGTTGGTACATACTTAATCGCTTACGTCATTATCGCCACACCTCCGCTTGCCCCCGTGCCCGTCCCCGTCCCCTACCCCTGGATACAAAGCTTATTGGCTCAGTTTTCTGTAAATAGGTTTGTGCATGAAAGGTATTCTTGCATACCTGCTATACTATGAACAGAATACTCTTATATTACTGAGACACGAAACTCCTTAGACAAAGTCTTTGATTTATTAGCCACAAGATGCAGATTAAGTCATAACCGTTATGAATAGTAGAGCTACCACCTTACCCGTTTCCGCCGTGAAACAGAAGGGCTTGTATTACTGTGTTTCGGTTAGAAAGGTAAGGCGACCGGTGAAATGACTGGCAAATGAGACTAACACCCATATTCTAAGACGTTTCCTCATACGTCACTCGACTCCAACACGACGAGGATACTTTAAGCATTTTCTCGAGGAATCCTCAAAATTAGTATTCTAAGTTATAACTTCAGCAAAGCTCGAGCAATCCCGACTGGTGTCGAATCGAAGTGTAGTCAAGGTAACATTCATTAGTAATGTCATTCTTTTATAGATAAAATATTTCAGTTTCAGTAACTGTTAACAAGCAATGATCCCAACGTACCTTGATTTTGACAGTTGTTTCCTCACCTCGAGTGAAAGCGTCGAGGGGAAGAGATTTTTGCAACTCTGCAACTTATCTTGGAGTGACGTTGAGTGGAGTCGAGGAAACGTCTTAGAATATGGGTGTTAGCAACTTCACGTCTCAGGGATGACAACGGATTGGCGGTGTACCTGGTGTTGCAAATGCCCATAGGTGGACGGACCACTTACCTTAGGTGGACCGTGTGCTTGTTCGTTGGCCCATGTGGTATCATTTATTTGGGTAGCAAAACCTACGAAACAGATACTATTACTTGGTTCAGCCTAGACAGCCAAAACCTGTTAAGCGACTATTTAAATATGTTTCTCATTCATAATACCGGCAGGGCCACGGTTGCAGCTAGACGAGATTGGAGACAATTTTATTACAACAGCTTTCACTTCACGTTACATAATAATAAATAACAATAAAATCGGGCACCCGTCTGTTATTTAGTTTGGAAATCGAACTTTAACTACGTGGCTTAATGATAATACGAATGTATGATTGTTTATTACCTTTAATTTTTATTATATTTCGGGTAAGCGGTTTACCATGCACTCGGAAGCAAGCGGAATAATAAATGCCACAGTCAATATGATAAGAGACTAAACACACGGCAGTCTGTCAGCCAAGTTCTCAAAGAAAAGGGCAACCCGCCGACCGTAGTTTTTACACGAAGCATATCGGACCACTACCCGTAATTTGGTGTCCAGTAAAACTCTCTAATAATGACCAAATCTCAATGAAAACCAAACAAATTAATACCTCATGCGAGATAATGATGTCCACTATATAACACAAATAACTTTTATCACTCACTGACTCACTCATCAGCAGGAAACAACTTCCAGGTGACTAAGGAAGTTAAAATTGGTGTATAATATAGGAAAAAGTAAAAAATCATCACATAATGATATCCCACCAAAACATAAATGTGAAAGAAAGACATATTCGTAGCTTCCCTAATAAATTAAGTGAGATCTTTGCTATAAATACTCAAATACCATTTTAAAATTATAATAATATGGTAATAGTAGCAATTGGAACATATTATTATCATTTACTTAAATACGAGATCTTGGTTGATGACATACTTCACTATATTGGAAAATATCAAACTCTAGGAGTAACATTGTTAAATAAAAGCTTGCCAAAGCGTATTATTGAGTAACAAAGAACAAATTTACTCTTGAAGCTTCTGAAGAACTTAGGTAATATAACAGGAGCTACGTTTTGAAGATCTTCGAAAAGACTTGGTTTTCAGTTACATCTCATTTCTTTTATTAGTAAGGCTGTTGTAAGAACCGAGTTCGCATCTCGTAAATGATTTTGTCATGGACTTGGCTTTCTTTCACATTTATGTTTTGGTGGGATAAGAATGTACAAATTCATAGCATAGCACAACAGCTACAGTTAGTATGCAGTTGGTAGCTGTGAAAGTACTCTCGAGCTGATGCAATAAAGCTCTGTGAACTCTAGCGACATTGAATCAATTAGAATGGTGAACGCTCTATATCTGGTAGTAAATACTTTAAATAAGTGTTAAGAATGATAGTAATATTAACATATAATCTGTAGGATCTGTCTGTACTTTTAATTTATTTTGTCCAGTTTTGTGATAGTTATTTGTATTATGAAATACTGATGGTAAATCTAATATTTTTAAAATTTGTCTGCCTGTGTGTCCTTTTAACTCGATTTGACCGATTTTGATGAAACTTGGTATATAGTCAGAATATATTGAGCGATTTATAGGGATTAACGCGGGTAAGACAACGGGGAACCGCTAGTCTATACTAATATTATAAAGAGGAAATATTTGTATGTAAGTATGTTTGTTACTCTTTCACGCAAAATCTTCTAAACGGATATGGATGAAACTTGGCACATAGATAGAGTATATCCTGGAATAACATATCGGCTACTTTTTATCCCGGGAAAATGTGATATCCCTCGGGAACGCGGGTAAAACCGCGGGGGACAGTTTAAGTTATAATCATGCAGTAATTGATGCCATAGGCTATCCAAACAGGATAATTATTTTCTAGTAGTAGTTTCAGCGTTTTTATATCTATCATCTTAGCAGTCTATCTCTGTATGTTTGTATTTTCGTATATTCCAACGTACCTCCAAAATTCAGAGGTGATATTAATGACAGAGAGGTCACTCTTAATACTAATTCGGCACCATGGAGGTAAAAGTAAATAGGTTTAATGATGTTTTGAATTCACAAACATAGTGCCACGATGTTATAAATTCAATTTATTTTATCCTCTAGCGAGTCTAGCGGATAAAAACGGCTTTTGCACTCAGATATCGAAGATCAAAAATACTCTTTGCAAGATGGGGGGATGAAAAATTATTTATACAACTTTCATTACGTCAAATACTCGCAAATTTTTATTCTAACGAGTTTGACCAAGTTCAATGGCATAGCGCCGCAGCGGTCTGCTGATGCAACAATTACTGTCGTTTGCCTCGCTGACCGTGACATGAATACTGCAAGTATCAAGCTCATCTCAATAACAATAATCTCACATACCGACGAAAGTGAAAATAAGGTCGTATCAAAATTACCATAAACAAAAATACTCTCTGAAAAGAGTTACAATCGAAAAAAGAAAATAACACGTGTAGGTATTTCGGTAGAAAATATTAAAGATTGTGAATCGATAATAATGTTATCAACTATAGATATTGATATTTGCGTTTGATAATTTGGAGAGTGACGGATTTTACATATACCCACAAACATAACAATCAAAAACTCGTGACTATTGCACCACAAAGCGTATATTTTCGAACTATACGTTTAGCTGAAAAGGCTGCTTAAAGTAAATAATCGCGATTTTAATCCTGTGTAAATCTAGTCCATATTCTATCAAGGTAATTGATCTTATCCAAAGCCATGTATTCGTGCGCGATGTTTTTTTTTTTTTTTTTGATTTAGTGATAAACACTCAGATTTACTTTCACAACGCTATTCCCGATTATGCGTACGAGTACTTATGCGTTGCAATGCGCCTTGGAATTCGTTAAAATCAATAAAAGAAATCATGTTTATCTAAATACCACTTAGATTCCATTAGTACAATTTGTGTTTTTATAAAATTAGGTTCACTAGTTTAGGAGAAGAATGTCGAGTGAACACACGACCGCCGACATCTTATATCTAAAGATAGTTGGAGTATTATAATGTTTTCAACATAATATGGGACTTCTACCTAAAGCGATAGGTAGCAAAATTATCTGCAATGAAAAAAGAAATCCATCTTCTATCTTTTGATAAGCAAAATAGGGTTCCCTTGATGCACCATCAAGTCAAAACTCTTGAACATATCGGGACGGGACTGCTACCATTCTACGCAAAATTTTTCGTAGATATTTTTTATTTTTAGTTATAGCCATATATGATATCGAAAAGCGCGTAATCGTTTTAAAAGAATTGCTCGAAAAATTGCAACTTATTGGACGTATCACTAACTACCTACTGCGTACAAAAACAAGGTTGCTAGGTGTAAAGAGAAAATAGTTATAGTTTAAAATATATACTAGGTAGGTATATTTATAAATATTACGCGTGTCGACTTACTCAATGTTACATATACTCGTATACCGACATTACCTAATGTTAATAATCTTTGCATTACGAGCATGAATAATCAAAATACACCGTGAAAAATCTTATCGCGGCTACCGTTAATAGTATAGATTTTTCCATAATTATTGATAGAAATTTCAGTCCTAACCTTGTATCACATTACATTATCAACAAAAGGATCAAAGAAAAAAGCTGGTCGATTATTGATATGAAAACTACTTCGTGCTCGATATATCTTTAACTCGATAAAAAAGTATACGAAACAAATATAAACTTTATATAGAGTAAAAACAATACAATCTGTAATTTCAGCCAGTTTTACGAGTAATAAAAAATATTGTAGCAGAACAATAGTTAAAATAGTTTAAAAGCCATTTCGTTTGACAATCTGTGGCCTAGATCACATTTGAATATGAAATTGGGGCTTTCATTAATGAATACTTCATACTTTTTATATTGCCTGCATACCGACTATTAACTTCGAGCAAATAGGCCGCATACATTGTAGATTCAGAAAAATAATAATTAATCGATTGTAGAATTCCATCGACATAGACATGCCTAGCAGACTATAGAGGATTGATATTAATTATTTTCCATGATGGCATGAATGGTGAATGGAAAGACGTAAATCATTTGTGAAAGTGTAAATTTTTCTATTTTTCTAAAATACATTAGACGACATTAAAAATAATGTGGTAAAAATAATAAATATTGCAAACAATGTCTATGGTGGGAGTGGTTAGCGACAGCACCTTGGACGCTTGCACTTCTTCACTCTAGGAATGATTCCATTGCAAGGCATGCAGCACGAAATGTCTTCTTCCTCGCATTGGATCTGCTTGCAGCAATGAGTTGCTGGCCTGGCCTTTGCGGGCGCTCGAGGTGTTACTAGCTCCACCTAACAAACATATTTTGAGCCATCATTAATAAAAGATTTATTAAAAACAGACACCATTACCATATAATTGTTAAAAAAAATTTTTTTTGAACTTTGTCTGAACAAGGTCAGAAAACTATTTGAAAAGATATTGTGACCGTAGTAAGTAAACTACGCCAAGATGTCAACATCAATAGGGATGTGTCCTGACATATCAGCAATTCTTTATGAATTCTTTTGTCAAAACGATCGAATGTATGGAGTTTCGTATGAAATAGCAAGTTGTGACGTCATAATTGTACAGCATCAAATAACACACTCTTTATGATTAGTTCGGTACTGAAAAATCACATCAATGATTTAATGTTCAATACACTGGTTAGTGTTTGATCATTTATCTTTAATACAGGACACATCCCAATTATGAGACTTCATGACATAATTCAAATATCTTAGGTTTTAGTCGTTTACTCCAAAATAACCTTAACAAATGCTGACTTGTAAAATTGTGTGATAATGCGTGTTAGTTTTGTTTTAGACCCAAAACCCTTAGCTCCTCATTAGCCTCTGCCTTAGCCAGCGAGTAGAGAATATATCAGCTGCTTTATGATATCAAATATTAACTAATTGACTCAGACGACCTTGCGTATATACTCGTACATTATGATCCAATCATATCTAATATTGTAAAACACTTTACGACATTTTCAGTTCATCCACCACAATTGGGTTGGAAATATTATGGACTAAAGAATGCATCCTGTAACACATTACGATTTTTGTGTACACCTCTAAAAATAGTATGGATATTAAACATTTACCGGTCTAAGTAAGCCATGTAATTCATTTCAAAACCGCCCAAGGATTTCTGTCCATTCCAAAAACTCGATTTACTGGTTTTAAAACCGGTGTATTGAACTTGGCGATATTGACAATGGTGTATATTATTAAGTATGCTTACCTCTATATTTCCTGTACGATTAGGTTCATCGGTCTGCTTTCCTATCTTGAGTATGAACACATCCTTGTCTGGATGCAGAACTTTCTGAGCTTGCACACCTTTAGGAGCGTCCATGGGGGTCACGTTGCAAACGTTACACATATTGGCGTGAGCTTCTTTTTTACTATAAATCAGTTCGGAGTTCAGTGCAGTTCTATTTGTAAGGGACTCGCAAATGTCATCGGGGATCTAGCAAAAAACGATAGGGTTAAAGTTTAGTTTTGTTTGCTAGTTATGCTCTTATAATTTCCACTTTTCTGGCGGGTTTTTATTAACGAAATGAATGGCGCGCATTTTAACAACACAGCAAGTATGATGTTAACATTATTTAAGTTATTGTATTTGAAACATTTTCATAGAAAAAATCTGGAAATGCAACATACTAACAATTAACTAGAACGTTGTTTAGATAAATAAAAATGTTGACAAAATTTTCAGCAAAATTTATTTAATTAATAAGTTGTGAATACGTACTCGTATCTAGCCGATTAATATACACGCCCGGGAAATTATTTAATTACATGATGCTTTGGATAAAGAAATTATATTTTCTAACACAAAAAACGTCCTCATCGCACCATCAAACAGCTTTCGTCAAACAGCTTGATGCATTTTATTTTCAAAACAATTTGTTAACTAAGAATAAAATGCAGACACTGTCTATGACCGTCGCTTAATTTTTGTTTAGAAGTCTGCCACTCCGCTGTTCCTTAATTAAATAGAACAGTCCATTACTCATGTCATGAGCAGCAGAGTAAAAGGCTTCGTCTTTCCAATAAACATTTAGACTGTAGTACTATCTTAAAAAAGGAATATCATGTAAAATTAATTATTTTTCGTTTGATCGTTAAGATGTGATTGGTGTCTGTCTGCATGGACGATGAGGTTTGGCTTGACAGACTTCATAGAACGACGACCGAAGGTAATATAATATGCATTAAGCTTAAATTCATTGATAAAAGATAAAGATGAACATGGTTATAACATTTAGTTATGAGAACTAACGACCTAAAAAACAACATGTACAAATTCTTCGTTAAAAACGCAATACTTTTTGGGATGTTTGGCATATGCCCAGCTGCGGGTAGGTCCGTAAGGGCCTTATCACACTGGTGATTTGCGAGCGAGTTCAAAGCGAGGCGAGTACGCAACGAGCACGCGCCGAACACGACGCGAAGACGTGATGGCGCACTCGCCTCGCTTTGGTGTGGATTGGGAATCGCCAGTGTGATAACGTTCTAAGTCGTTCGTTGGTACCTGAAAATGTAGCCTGTTGTCCGGGTATCCATCTTGGTCATACATGCCACATGTCTCAGAGCACACAGATCCGTCATCTTCACACGTACACTGCTGTTGTAATTTTAGCTGCGATGGAGTCAGCTTTGGTGGCTTGGATGTACTTTTTGGAACTCTTATTTTTACCTTTAGAACATTTCTTTTATTTGTTACTGTTCTATTGCGGATGTGCGCATTAGGGGCTATAAAATATTCTATTGATTTGTTTTTGGTATTAAGGGTTTAAGACTAGTAAAACGATATAAAAATCTGTGTTGTTTTTTAGCCCTAAATAAATACAGACGTTTGGTATAATGTAGAAACCAGGCCAGTTGGCTTGGTGGTTAGTTACCCTGACTGCCAAGTCGCAGGTCGCAGTTTCGATTTCCACCCAGAACAAAGACTTGTGTGCATGAACATGTCTGTTTGTTCTGTGTTTGGGTGTAAAATATCTATTTAAGTATGAACCTATTGAGAAAAGTAAAAATGTAGTGTATCAGTCATGTGGTTTTCATAGTACAAGCTCTGCTTAGTTTAGGATCAGGTGGTCGTATGTAAAGAATGTCCCATGATATTTATTTATTTAATGATATACTCGTACATTATCCATGCAGGTATATTTGAGACACTCAAGTTTGTTTAAATAACTTTTATCTTACCTCGTTCCCATTGAATATCGCACCAATTTCTTCATAAGGTTTTCGAACCTTAGATTTTTTACTGTCTTTCCCTTTAACATTATCTTTTCCCATGTTGTTGCAAAATAAAGTAATAAATACACTAGAATTTTGATTTTAAAGAAGAAATTGTGAAATTGCAATGGGTTAATTTATGCTATTTTGTTCGTTTACGCTCTATGTGTCAGATTTCATTTAGAAGATTATTTGACACTGATGACTCTTTTTTAATTAAGTAGTAAAGTAGTTCGAATAATAGAGTTAAGGACCAAGAAGATGCGAAAAGAAAAATGCGAGAGAAAAATGAAGTGCCTTTAAGTCTCAAGAGTAAAATATTTAAATAGTTTAAAACAAAGTCATTATTTATACTTATGATTATAGTCCTTTTAATATAATCCTCATTCCCCAAAATTCAGCCCCTAGGGGGGTAAAACAGGGGATGAAAGATAGTATGATTTTTTTGTAAATAAAAATTATAAACGACCATCGCACTTGGCTTTAGATCTGACTTTTAAAATTCATCCCATAAATGAGTAAAACAGGGTGGAAAGATGTAATGATAAAACAAGTTTATGATCAGAATAGATTAAACTTACAAATTCCATTCTTGAAGAGACCATAATTGTAATGAATAAGATCCATTTTACGTATGTAGGTATTTTAAAAATTAATTGTGTCCCCGTTTTACCCCTTGGCATTTTTATATTTTTGGACTTTTATCAATGTATGCCGACAAACAGGCGGACAGTCCATCTGATGGTATATATTGTCAATAGATGTCACAATTTGCAAAATTTACAAAATAAGTAAGATCAGTTCTACGGCTGTAGGGATAACGTATGGAGATGAAAGTATTTATAAAAATAGGTCAAGTCCTTGATACTTGGACTTTTAGTTAGAAATGAAGACGTATGCATTTTGAATCAGGGATTCCGTGTGTTTTGAAGTTATTAAAATCATAAAAAAGCGTATTTCAGGGCTTTGGAAAATTAAACCCTAAAGGGGGTAAATAGGGTTGAAAGTTTGTACTTATAGTAAGTGCTTACCGTTTTTTAGTAAAAATCATGAAAATTGGTATTGTGGAAGTTACAAATACAAAATCTTTTGACGAACCAAGTGTTTGTAGTTAAAATCTTATTCCTATTCATATTTGCTTTAAACACTTACTTTTCGATGCCAATAATGAAACGTAAAGTACCTACAGAACGTTCTAATGCCCTGCACCAGGATGGTGAAGTGTGTTTGGAGAAAACGTATTCTTTTGGCGGATTAACCTGATAGATCTACAAACCAATAATTATATTAATTTTCTAATTGTTTAGTTTTACGTGCTTTGCCTTTCCACGGAATTTTGGAAATGCGTGTAGATCCGAGCAGCAGATAGCTAATTATTTTTTTTATGGCGGGATTGTGATTGACCTCAATCTCACCTGATGGTTAGTGAAGATGAGGCCGAATATGGAGCTTGCTTTCCCGTTAGTAGTCTATTTATTATTTTCTTATATCTATATTTCCAACTTAAGTTACTATCGAATGTCTATTTTAAAGATAGATGCAAAGAAATTAGTTGTTCCATATTTAAGATTAATTAGCTTAATTTATCCAAGTTCATCGAGTTTAAGTTTAAATATCATATTCAGAAAGTTTTTAAAGGAAAAGTTTATTACAAAGTAGCTCATTATATTGTAGGTAAAGTTGGCTGGAAATAGCTGCGCTGTGCAATGCATTTAGGGGTGGGGAAGGTACTTTTAATAATATAAAATAACCTACAATTTGAATAAAAATAGTTTCCATTAATTACAATCATGTGCCTATACATAACATAATCAAAAGTAATGCTAGAATTATTTGAACTTGTATGGATATATTTTGTTTGCTTTTGATAGGTGGTTTATATTATAATATATCTAGATATAAGGCTATAAGCCGCGTTTGTAAGTGCCACATATTGCCTATAACCATCTACAAAAAATCCGCGTCTAATGGTAGCAGTCCCATCGCGATAACAGTAGTTTTGAGGTGATGGTGTGTCAAAGTAACCCCATTTTCCTTATATGTATATATTACTAGCTGACCCGACAGACGCTGTCCTGTCTTAACAATGAATATTGAATTCGAATTTTCCGATTGAACCGACTGTGAAATGTGCAATAAGAAATTATTTTAACTGTCAAACGACTGACAATAATTTCAAACAGGTTACATTAAAAAAGTTTATATTGTCAAATGCACTAGTAAAGTCGTTGTTTTCTGAAATTTTCTATTTTCCCACGCTATTTTCGTAATTTTTTCTTTCACAAGAACCATCTCCTGACAATAACAAACACAACAAAAAAAGAATTAGCGATATCGGTCCAGCCGTCCATGCGTGATGCCGTGACCAAGGGAAATAGGGATTCATTTATATATATACGAGTATATAGATATTTTGAAACTGTTAAATAATAATATAAGTGTACACCTAAAATTGTCAAGGCTATATCCAATGCAACCTTGCTGATGCCGTTTCTTTTTAGTTTATGGCGGAATTCCGATCAGGTGCTAATCCAGTATCTTTGACCTTCAGGGGTAAACAGGTTTGAGTTTTCGAAAGACAACACCCGAGTCACATTAATAACTGTGTCTCCGTTTTACCCTTCGGTATTTATATACTTTTTTATGTAATGTATGCCGAAACAGGCGGACGGTCCACCTGATGGTAAGTGGTCACCGCTGCCTATAGACATTTAATTGCGCCCCGTTACCTTTCTAACCGAAACACAATAAAACAAGTGCATTACTACTTTACGGCGGAAAGATGGTAGTACTTCGCCGGACGAACTCTGCACTAAGAGCTCTACTACTTCTAGAAATGGGATACAGGGTGATATGGTTTTTAAAGTCTAATTACGTAAACCCCTACTATATTATTTTTTTAGGTATCTTTAATTCAATACAAGACAAAGTCGACCATTTCACAAATGTATGGAATAAAGCCCATAACGCTTAGTATAATATCTACCTGGATAGTACCTAGTCATCCTAAAGCCAAATCGAACAAGTACACAAATATCACTGATTTGTGAATCAAATAACAGGTACATATATGTCACAGAAGGTATGGGATATTGACGTCTATAAAACAGTTGCTTTGTGCAATTAGTTAAGGCATCAGTGCTACTTTCTTCATGTATACTGAATAAGAGCAAAGAGTTGTAAAATTGTACATTTTACAATTCTTTTGAGTCCAAGAAACTATAATTGTTATAATCAATTTTACTATAGCTCGGTATTGTTTTGTGGCAATGTTTTTATTGTGTTGATGGATTGCTGTCGGTGTAATTTTTTAATTCTAGTCACCTGTTTATTGAGCACTATGAAACTCTGTTAGCAATCGAATCTCCTGGAATCGATTACCCTTTTTAGGTCTGACGAGGTACAATTCAATTTTATATAATGAAATGAAATCTATTATTCAAACAAGCACTTATGAATGCTCAGACTTTAGCGCCAGTTCATAAGGTTGCTTTTACTGAGAAGAGCCGGCAATAAAATCACAATTACTCTTCTCAGAATATGATGTAGTACATAAATATGTGTCCTGCTGGAGTGGGCGCTACATCCAAGCATTGTCGTCATAGAAATTTACCTTTATTGACCTAATTGAATTATTATTTTTAATATATAAATAAATATCCCCAGGACATGCCTCACACATGGTCACCTGATCCTAAGTTAAGTGTACTGCTTGTATTATGGCTACCAGGTAACTGATATACTACTTTTTAAATACATACTTATATAGATATTTACACCCAGACACAGAACAAACAGACATGTTCACGCACACAAATATTTGTCCTGAGTGGGAATCGAACCCACGACCTGCGGCTTGGCAGCAGGGTCTCTAACCACCAAGCCAACTGTCATATTGTATTATTATTGAAGAATGTCTTTAAGCTTTTAGTGTTATCCGTGGAACATAACAAAAAAGAGCATTGCTCGTATTGTTGCATAATTTTTATGTAATTACCACTTACACCTGTGAAGTCCTAGCACCCAATAATACACATGCTTGACACCATTTCGTAGGTCAAGGCATCTAATATGCACTAAATGGCTGTATACTGGCGGGCCAGTTGCCTTCGCGATAGACTTAAATAAAATATGGATTTAGAAGAAAGAAGTAGTAGGTGCACGTAGTATATGTTATCTGGGTTAATGGGCGCCGGGAGGGGGGTGCATGGGGGTGCAGGTGCACCTCCCCAAAAAGATAGAAAAGCCTTGATGAACAGGCCATTTACACTGCGACTCCGATCGTTGATAGGCGCCCCATATTTTGTATAACCTATGAACATCATAATGATGCGATATTATAAAATAATCCTGCCGGCGTCCATGTCTGGGTTCCATAGTTCGAGCTCTGCTTGGCCTGGGGTCTGATCCCGAGTGTAAGGAATATCACAGGATATTTATTTGTTTATTTTTTACCTCAAAATTATCTAATTTCTATTTAAGCCTACATAATGAGATAGCTTACTACTTTTTCTTCTTTTTAGGTTTCATACAACTACATGGAATTGGATCAGGATCGCATTGGGTCTCCCTGGTATCTATACGACACATTGCCTTCTTTTCTGGACCCTTAGGGGTGACTAGTTCAAGTTCCATTTTACAGCGCCGATCACCGTTTGGTCCCACTTTTGCCACCTTTTTGAAGGAACAGAAAGTTAACTTCAAGATAATTTGAAAACCTACCTATCAGTTTGTAACTCTCTGTTATATTGAGTCTTTTTCAGCGATTCTAAAGTTTACATATCCAGGTATTGTTTATCCCAAACCTTCTATCCCAAAAATTTAAAAATATAAAGCAGCTTCTTGATATCCGTAAACCACTGAAGTAGAGATTCAAACAAAATGTTGTGAGAAATTCCACAAGATACTTTTTTTTTTTATACCACATGACAAACAAGCGGACACTCCACCTGATGGTAAGTGGTCACCACCGCCTATAGACATTTGCAACACTAGGGGCATCGCCAATGCGTTGTCGACCCTGAGACGTGAAGTTGTTAAGTCTCATGTGCCTGTAATTTCACTGGCCCCCTTACCTTTCTAACCGAAACACAGTGATACAAGTGCCATACTGCTTCACGGCAGAAATGGGTAAGGTGGTAGTACTTTCCCGGATGAACTCTACAATAAGAGCTCTACTACTCGAATTTTAAAGTACAACAATCTATAGTACCTAAGGCAGGTTCTGCGGATACGTCAAGAATCTCCCGGTATAGACGCAGCATCTCAAGTTAGTTAATCATATTATTTAGAGTGAATCCTATATCTATTTACCTTTAAAACAAACACATCTTTCCTTGGATGTAATACCGTTTGTGCAGCACCGGGTGGGGGTACGTTTGTGGGCACCAAGTTACACATCCACGGACAAGGCCCGCTTGGTTCAAAGGCAGTCTTTGGTTTTTTGCCCTGAACTTGGGTAGATTTCTCGCTCTTATTTTTACTGGACATTGTCTTAAGTTTGATTATTGACTAGAATTTAGCTATGATGGATCGCGTCCATGGATCCATAAATCAAAGTATGGATGTAATTTTTGATATTCTCTTTGGTTTCGTGACATGAAATGACATTCAATGTTTTTAAATGCATGTTTATAGCTTCTCAACAGCATTATCCATAGATATAGTTTGGAAAACTAAGAAAAAGCTTATAGTGAAACGGAGAGTTATTCAAGTTACTTATTTTAAGTATAGTAGATACTAGAGCAGGAGAAATCTTCATTCTTAAGCTTCGCCTCAGTGACTTTTTCTTTTGAGATTTGGCAATTGATACGCAGCATCTGTACATCCCTTAGATTTATCTTATCGGAGCTGAGCCGGGTAAATCTATGGTATACCTACTTCATCTTCCTTTACTCGATGGCAAGAATTATTGCACTGTCATCTAGATCCCGCTATACGTTTCTCGCTATAAGTTCCAAATATAGAGAGTTAGAAGTAAGTTTACTTCGACTTCCAAGATTTTTCAACACAGTCACAACAAGCTAATAAAAACGTGCTAAAAATGTACCTGTCTAAACCTCTGCGATGGAAACTTATTGGTACTGCCAGTATTTAGTCATTTTGGTATGGTTCGTTGCGATAGACAAATCCTTTATTCAAAAAAAAAAAATACTTTAAATGCCTTCCTGACGTTACGACTTTAGGCACGAAATTTCTAAAGAAAATACCAGTTTTTTCTATTTACTCAATTTATGATAATTAGTACTTTAGTCCTTATATGCTACCCTTTGGTACCCCGACCAAACAATTATAGGTATAAACGCTACAGTATAGGTTTCATATTGTATTTAAATTATAATTTTATGTGGCTAATTATATTAGGTGATTTAGGTTCAATATTGCAGTACAAGATGCAATTCAAAAACTGTTTTATATACTACTAGCTGTCCCCCGCTGTTTCACCCGCGTTCCCGAGGGATGTAACGTTTTCCCGGCACAAAAAGTATCCTATGTTACTTCTAATACCTCCAAGAATATGTGTACACAGTTTCATGATGATCGGTTAAGTAGTTTTCGCGTGAAAGCGTCACGAACAAGCTTATTTTCACATTTTTATATTAGTATTATGGAATTATAGGAATTATGGAGGAGCGAGGTGTGAGACTTCTCCATTTAGAAGGTAAGATCTTCCGCCAGGCTAGGTGATCATGCCTGAGAACCACGGTCCAACTGTTGATGTTGGATGCTTGTAGATATGTCAAATTCTGAAAGAATCTTGATAGTGATGATGTGGGATTCTCACGTGTTTCTACTCGTTCATAGATGTCGTCACAGGATTTAAAAAAAAAGCCCAGCAGTAGAACAACCAGGAGTTTCATTGTTATAGTTGAAATCTTACATCTTACTACTAATCATACATACCAATAGATGAATGTTTGTTACTCAACCACGCCAGAACTGCTAAACGGCTCAGGGGCTCGATTCTGTAAGGAAAAAGACACTAACTGGAGGATTTTTCGTCGCGGCCTCTATGCTCTATCTTTGTCGCTTACCGTCCGAGGTCTCCGTGAAGAGACTCACCGACGAAGTTTATATTAGCTGAATAAGGGGGCTGGATGAAATTTGGCACAGATTTATATTACAGTCTGGCAAAGGACAATGGCTATTCATCCCAGGATAATGTAACATCCCTCGGGAAGGGTGAAACCCTAGAGGATAGCTTGTAAGGAATACATTTACAGTGACAGTATAACTAATATGACGCACCCCATTTGCCGTAGCAACTCTCAAACTTTCAAACTTTTGTCCGCATTTCAGAATCTCCAATATCTATGCATATTTTTAATTTAAATTGATTCAGGTTAAAAAAGTGTCGATAGCAGAAGTTGCCGAAATATGCAGCCGTTGCAGAAAGGTTTACCGTACCGTGAGGGTTATTGTTTGGTATGGAACACAAAAAAACTCTTACTATATGCACCACTCTTTGCTCCTAGGTACAGCTAGCTAGTAATATAATTATTCTGGTAATAAGAGACCATTTGCAGACTACATCATTTATACAAATCCGTAGGTATGTGACGTTCCGGATAACACCAGCATAATGATTGTTAGGGAATTCAAAATTCAAAACCATTTATTCAGTTTAGGCCCTCGGGGGGCACTTATGAAGGTCAATTTAAAGTTACTGAAGCTACATGACATGGTGATAATAAAATTTAAATAATATAAGTTTATCTGTTTATAAATTTATTGTTTATAGTATTATATAGATGTTTTTTTACTAAAGTAATTATCCCAAGCATGAAGAACAACTGCTCTTGCAACATTTAGCAGGTTTGCAACGGAAAAATGATGAGCTTTTTCGTGGTATGCAAGAAGAAGGTACTCCGCAGCATTCAATGCAGGGCCCTGGCACGCTTCGACATCGAACAACGGGACACGTCTGTGAACGATTGTAGCAGGGCGATATTCGTTTTCGATGCGATTTGATCCGTGGATGGCTGCGAGCTTTTCGCGGTCTTTTACGCCCAACGGTGCACGGTCGAAGACACGGTGAACTTTTGCATGGAGAATCGCATGGAGTCTTGCAGCAAGGTAATGAGCAGGGAGATTTGCACGGTGATGGACTACATCCTGGTGAAGATGGGCACGGCTTACAAGGTCGACAGGGTTTGCTGCAGCAAGGCAGTGGCTTGCACGGCCGACACGGCCTACCACAGGTAGGCTTTGGTTTACATGGTCTACATGGTCTGCATGGTCGATATGGTCGACATGGTTTACTACAAATAGGTATTGGCTTATATGGGCGACAGGATGAGCCGCAAATAGGTAACAGTTTACAAGGACGACATGGGGAGCTGCAAACAGGATATGGTTTACATGGGCGACATGGGGAGCTGCAAACAGGAAATGGTTTACATGGGCGACAGGGGGAGCCGCAAATGGGCAATGGTTTACATGGACGACAGGGGGAACCGCAAACGGGCAATGGTTTACATGGACGACAGGGGGAGCCGCAAACGGGCAATGGTTTACATGGACGACAGGGAGAGCTGCAGACGGGCGATGGTTTACATGGGCGACAGGGGGAACCGCAAACAGGCGATGGTTTACATGGACGACAGATAGGCTTCGGCTTGCCCAATCGACAAGGTTTCCCACAGCACGACGATTTGCAGCACGTTTTGCACGGCACTGGTGCGAATGGAATCTGCCCGCAAGGCTTTCTGCATACCCTCTTGGAACACTTCGGTTTACATGGTGTTGGACGACATACAACCATTTTGCATTTTGATGTTCGACAGGGGCTTGGTAGTGTGCATGATAATAGACAAGGTGCGACGCATGACGGTGGACGTGATGGAGGAGGAGTCCATTCTAGCATGAGCTCATTTTTTGCAAGGGGTGCTCCATTCATTCGACGAATGACCAACTCAAATACGCCGCGCCGTGAATTGGTCACTGTTGTCACCTTGACTGGACCTTTTTCTTCTCCGGATGCAGCAAGGACGCATTTAGGTCCTTGACAAGGATCTCTACCATGTATTGGACAAGGCTCTTTAGGTCCTATACGAATATGTGACACTGTTGCAACCATATCTCCTTTAGTACCAGTTACAGCAGGACACGGTGGCTTTTCGGTTTTTATACTGACTGCTTTCCCAGTATTGGTCGCTGCTGAAGCGCCTGTCGATTTTTTTGTTTGTGCTGACGAAGTATTGTTTCGTGATCCTGCTTGAGCAGATGCTGAAGTTTTACATGAACCTCGAGTGCATGCAACTTTTTCTCGTTTTAATGATTTTAATTTTGAACTTCCCATCCCCGGATTTGTATGTGGTTCTTCTTTTTTTCTCCCAAAGTAATAAACATCAGAATAGTGCAAAAGTTTTGAACCATAGTCTAATGCAGATACTGTAGAAGTCGAACAGTAGTTAGAGTTCTCGTCAAGGGAGTTTCGCAAATAATGAGTGTTTACTGCATCTTGATTGCATACTTGTAAGCATTTATTGATCGAAGCTGTTGCTTGAGTGCCTGAAGTACGATGGTAGCAGGAGTCATCAAACAGCGTCATGTAAACAGCGGTTTCTTCTTTTCCGAAAATGTTATCGGGTTTACTGTCATTATATTTTAATGTGTAACAAGACACTTGGCTGTTCGTCGTCGATACGCAATCAACAGTCGTAGAGAATGAAACGCTGCGCCTCTTGGACCTAATGGTACTTAATGAAGTTGCAGATTGATCATCATTCAGCATTTTATTTTCGTATAACTTCGTTGGCATGTCAATATTTCCATTAAAAATTTGCAAATATTCATTGATGATAGTTGGAGTTCGAGAAGTTTGAGAGACTGATTGGGAAGGCTTAAAACCAGTGTACAGGTTAATGAAACTGTTTTCAGAATGGTATTGATTCGGCCTCTTGCTTGTAGATTTTATTTCCATTTTTTGATCTTCAGACAAATCTTGGAACTTCGGCAGTGCACCTACGACCAGTGGACATTTAAATCATGTTAATAATAAATGAATGAGATGGCGATACGAGTTTATGAAATAATTATCATGTGTACTTCATGAAGAAAAATCTATAATATTCCATTGCTATATACATAGGCTTTTTCTGTATTGATTTTATGGATAACCACAAAGAACTATTACGTCGAGCCATTTCCAACTCAGTAATACAGTAACCAGGTCGGTTGCCAATTCTCCGAGCACTGCATAGCTACAGACGGTAAATCTTACAAATAAAAAGAATTAAGCGAAGGAATTTTGATGTGTCATAAAATGAAACAAAAAATTAAATCAAATAAATTTAATTCATTTTTAACAAAAAAAAAATACTCAAATTTTATTTTCGTCTAGGTGAGGAACAACCAGAACAAACAGGATTGCATTGTGCTGTACGTGTGTCACTCACAGGTACAACTTTTTCATGATTCACAACGGGTGTGAAGAATTGGTACTCGAATTTTGATTTTCTCCCTGGCATCTCTATTGTTTTGCCAATGCGAAGTTTAATAACTTGTTGTGAATAATCGTATACTACTCCAGGGTAATCTTCTGCAGTGGGTGCTATCAGTTGTCCGGGTTCTTCTCTAGACACATCGCCAACACCTTCAGACGTAAAGTTGAAGTGTGCTCGTTGTTTGTGACCCATGCCGCAGGTGTCCGAAGGCATTTGGAATATCACCTTGTTCCCCGTTGGGCAGCAATCTGTACAATTCGGTGATGACATCAAGATTTAATTGACAGCAAACAGTTTTATAACTACTCATTTAAATTCATAACCGTTACAAAGAAATATTTTCGACATTATTTTAATTTAATAAATAAGTATTTGGCACAACATGTTTTATTGCTTTCTTTTCCCCTTTACTCTTTTACATTTATTGATACAACAATCACAGTCTGGATCTGATTGCATCCTCGTATTGACTTTTTGAATCGGTGGTTTCTTATCTGGTCCTTTAGGTGTAACGAGCTCTAATTCCAGTTTACACTTTCTGTCGCCTTGCATAGCAGTCTTTGCAACTTTTAACACAAAACATTCTTTATTAGGTATTTCTTGCTGCTTTATATCCCCACGCGCTAAAGAAGTCTGTTGTCCGTGCTTAGAAGCTTGGACACAACCTTCAGTAGTGCAAGAGAATTGTGTGTCGGCTAACTGTGCTCCGTGGCAGCACACATCTCTGTTCGGAAGAACTAAGCTTATTTGATTTTTTCCACAAGGTGGTTGGCATGGCCCGTCATCTGTTACTTTTGTGTATGGACATTGCATGGCACAATGAGTCTGACTTATTTTCTTTATAATAGACGCGCTAGCTGGGACTTTAATTTTAAGCTCATTTCCGTTTAAATTTGTTCCTATTTCTTCGAACTGTTTACTCCGACCTGGCCACCAAGAAATTGGTTCTATGCATTTAATTATACTGTACAGCATGTGGTTTATTATAAAAGTATTGAGGACTTACTATCATCATGGAAACTATTTTAATAAGGGAAAGGGGAATTGTTATACTCGTTGGTACAAATGGATCAATAATATAGGATATTAAATAAAACATATTTTTGATCCATAAACCTGGTAAGGGCATGATAGGCGCGGCGCAATGGTACATATTAGCTCACCTTTTGGTACGTGCAAACAATATTGATCAGTATTTCGGCAAGCCATTTGATGTTTTTCGGATGGTTTTGGCCCAGAACAATAACAGGGGTCATCTGGATCTTCACAAGGCATACTATTGTAAGGATCTTGAGCTGGAAACATCAAAAATAGTTTGCATCCATTTATTAATGATTATGTCTGATAAAATATTATGTAAATTCCTCTATATAAAGACTTACCTGTTGGACAGACACCATGGACTCCTGCACCTCCAGCTGTACATGGTAAACCACTTATACCTTTTCCTCCAGAGGTTTCATGTCCCCTTGCTGCCCCACAAGCGCATGGATCGTCCTTCGTTTGAAACTCTTTTCGAGGATTACAAGATCGGTCTACAATAGAGCTTCCGGCGCCAGCTCCTAGATTAGGGGGTCCACCGGCGCCTTGGAAACGAGTTATTATTAGTTTCCCAAAGCAAGATATTCGAAGAAACATAACTATTTCTCCAGCTTCGATACCGTCTGGGGCGGTCAAACGAAATGAATCTTTTAGGGCTTCATAACTGACGCCGGATGGGTCAGCCAAAAATTTTTTCCGTGCTTGCACAAATTCTTTGGTCATGTCAATACTAGCTTCACCCATAACGATCTTAGTTGGTAGGCAGCCGCAAGGTAGTGATTTGTAAACTGAAACTTTTATGGGGTAACTGCCCATGGCTTTGGTGATATCAGATTCTTTGAGTGAGAACAGACAAGACTTGCCATTGTTGAACGTTCTTACAAATGGCCCGCCACTTTTAGCAATACAAACCCCTGGATCGTCATCACAAATCTCTAGCGGCTCTACAGACGGGCACTCCACGTTGACACATGTCCTAAAATCTTTGTCGGAAAAACATGGACTTTTAACGAAAACTATTTTATCAATTAGTATCTCCAGGAGAAAGAGGCCATCGTCCTGCTTCGCCATCACTGGTTATGAATGGGGATGGGAATATGTTATTTTATTTATTTTTATCACAACTGTTTTATCATACTTGAGATTTTCACTGACTGAATAAACAAAGGAAGTTTGACGGATACAAAATAATGATTGAAGTTTATAATCTTCTCTTTATGGGTGCGTGTATATGGCCTGCCTTATGAAAGAGTAAATCACGTGGCCGGCCCAAATAAAACGCCCAATAACAACCCGTTTACACGAAACGCTGACTTTTCGCCTTTCTACAAAAATATAATTTTAAATAAGGTTACGAGAAATATGAGAAGTAATACTTTCACCCATTCTTCTCACTTCGCTCATGCCAAGAAAGGAGCGAATGGAAACGGTTGATGTAGGCTGTTGCTGACTGGCAAACAGATCTAGGGATGATAACTAAGGAGCAGATATTAGTTTAAATGGTTATTTACTTTAAGAACATTATTTTTAAGTTTAAATTCATTGTAATCAGTATATTGAGATCTGATTAAAAGGCTATATTATTGTTACGTTACATTAATAAATATCTTCACATCGATCATCCCAGAAGTAGTCAGAGTCTATCTGTAGTTAGTCTTACGTTCCAACATGACATGTGGTGTACACTGTCTTTAAGACAGTTACAAATTTCGGGCTACAGTTAATAATCTAATACCTTGTCCGGTCTGGAAATAAAGCCTAAAACCACCTTTCTCTAACGGATTGCTGTAGGTTTTTGACTTGAGCTTCATACTCGACCACCGAGACGATCAAGCAATAAGGCGATTGCTAATGGTGGTACCTTCAAATGTATCTTATACACATAATGTAATAATGATTAATTAAACGAATCGACGCGATTTTTTGCAATAGACATTTATATAGTCCGAAGAATACATTGACTTTACTTTTTTTTCGAAGGGAACGCAGGTAGCAATTTAATTAACCAGGTATACATTGCAATTGGTTTTTGAATCGTAAGTTCGAATTCAAATAATTTCAAATGTTTTTCCATATAACGGGTAATTGTTCATCCGGTATTTCATCCTATACTTAGCGCGTGGGAAGCTGCGGGCAAAAGCTAGTCTAAAACAAGTAAAATGGTAGAATTTGTTATAAAAGAGCCCTCACGTTATGAAGCCACGCTTCAAATAATAAGTTTAGTGTGCAGAAAGAAATAAATGTCGCAGGATCCATATTTCTTTTATTTTACTGTTACCGTTATAGTTATCTAGCTATAGCTCTAATCATATAACATTTGAACATTCTTATGTTTACAACCATAATATGTATCATGCCAGACAGACCAGTTGGCTTGGTGGTTAGTGACTCTGACTGCCAAGCCGCAGGTATCGGGTCCGATTCCCACTTAGGACAAACATCTGTGTGCATGAACCAAACGTGAGAAAATGTGCTCTCAGTGTTCGAAGAAGGCACAATAACCTAATAAAAAGAACAAATATCAGAAAATTTCTTAATAACTAAGCCCATTTTGGTTATTTTTGGTATCAGTTCTATGTACTTACAAGAAATATAATATATATTTACTGAGCATGCCAAAACTGATTCCAAAATATTTATAACTAGCGACCTGCCCCGGCTTTGCCTGAGTGGTATCATTTAAAAACTACAAATAATCCTACGGGAAAAAATATTTTGAAAACTGCATCAAAGTCTATTGCGTAGCTTAAAAAAACTTTGTACATAAATCGTCAAACACAAAGAGTGTCTGGCCTATGTATGTACCTACTATGTAAAATGTTTATAAAAAAATATCATCTATGAAGATAGCAAATTCCGTATGCCTTATTTTTTTTCTACTGACATACCAGTATCCAGTATTTCAGACGTTAGTAATTCATGTAAGTAATTGAATTTTTTTTTATATATTCATATACTCGTATATGCAATTTTCCATCTAACACTTTTTTAGCTATCATTACCAAAACTATAAAAAAACACTATCGTTTTTTGTTCGATTTGACAGTGGGCCATAGCGCCACCTTAAAAAAAATATAAATAATATTATTAGGCACCCCCTCTCCGATATGCGTCAGCTTGCGAAATATAATTAATTATATGTTATACTGATAACTAGCTGTTCTCGAGCGTCTCCCACGGTTTCACCCACATTCCCGAGGAATGTAACATATTTCCGGCACAAAAACTATCCTATGTTACTTCTAATACCTCCAAGAATATGTGCACAAAGATACATTATGATTGGTTAAATAGTTTTCGCGTGAAAGCGTAACAAACAAACATAAATTCACATTTATAATATTACTAGCTGTCCCCCGCGGTTTCACCCGCGGTTAGTTTGAAGTTGATCTGACCAAGAAAATACGTTGTTCCATATTAACTTTGCACCCCCGTTTTACTCCCTTAGGGGGTGAATTTGCAAAAAAATCTTTCTTATTGCTCCTCTGCGTTATAAAAGGAACCCCTGTGCAAAATTTTAAGTTTCTAACCCTTATAGTTTATGCCCTGCGTTGATACGTCAGTCAGTCAGCTTCTCCTATAATATAGATACATTAGTTACTCGATGCGCTGCGTGGCGGCCGCCGCCGGCATGTATTTTTATTTTAATTTCATGATATCTTTTGAATGGAATGTCCGATTTCAATAATTCAAAAAGTAATCAGGTATTGAGACAGTCTTGAATATAAAATTATTTATTTGGTATGGATAACACGGTCTGATTTTGATCGGCATTTCTATCAATTTGTTAAATGTAAATAAGTAGTTATTTATTTATTTATTTATTTATTCGGTTTACCAACGTATATTACACAATGTCTTATAGTAAAAATCACAATTTACATAAGCACGATCATAGTGCAAATACAATTAAAGGCAAACACAGCATGCTATTATAACTAATTTAAATTAGTGCAGTGCGGGAACAAAAGGTAAGTAAACGACTTAGTAATAACAAATTTTTAACATACTAAACTTAAAAGAAATGTTTTATAATTTGTACAAGAACAAGATAATATGTCTGTTTTATGCGTCTTGTAAATTCTATTGTTATAGTGACGTAACTACAATAGTTAGACTTATAGTCTCGCGAAGGTTTTTGTAGATATTCATATATTCTATAATATTGTCGAACATTTTTTTGTACTATCATTAATACTCTTCGCAGCGTATGCGATGAAAGACATTTTATGGCAAATTTTTTTTCACCTTCGGTTGGTTTTAATAGGAATTTCTAAAGATTTCTATAGTAATCTAGTACTAAATATAGCCTATGTTGCTCAGTGATACTACTTTTTGATAGTACTTTTTCAGTTTATTCGTTACATACAAAAATACAAATCTTTCCTCTTTATAATATTAGTGTAGATGTAGATAGTGTAGATTAGTGTAGAAGTGTAGATTAGGGATTATAGTAGGGATGAATAATCCAATATCATTCTCTGATAAATTAATAAATGGTAACTTCTGCAGTGGCCTTCTAAGTATCCTAGGGCTTGAACTTAATATATGGTTTTTTTTTTTTTTTTTTTTTTATATAAAAACTTGAGCGCATTTGACTAGATCTCACCTGATGGAAAGTGACGATGTGGTCGAGGATGGTACACGCGAACTCAAGTAATGCCTATTCAGTTAGTAATGTTAGTTAGTAAAGTTAGTTATGTTATGTTAGTTAGTAATGCCTGGTTTTAAATATTAAAAAATATTTAAATATATATAAACTTATTTTAAAGATAAATTATTTTAAGATTAATTGTATTGTGTTTAGAAAGTTATTAATTAAATTTATTTTAAAGTTCTAATTAATTTGTTTGGTAAAATCCAAGCCGCAGAGGACCAAAGAGAAGACCAGTTTTTAGAAGAATCCGTTTACTGCTTCTCACTTGTTGTAATTAAAATAAGTATGTAAAGCGATCAATTATTATAGTTCTAAAGAAGACAATGGAGTCGTATTGGCTACAGAGGTGGGGTCGAGAACGAATCTCCTTTTTTTCCATTCTCATATAACGGGTGGCGTCGAGCAGTACACACTTGAGAGACTTCGAGCGGGTCCCCCAGGCTCGCTTTACCTCGTAACCACGGACTCCCCAATAGTAACTGTTCGTTTTTTTTTTTTTTTGAAGGGACGAAGGTGTTAGCCTCAGATGGCTCTGACACCCTTACGCCGGACAATAACTCTGAGCGCTTAGGGCTCTCAACCGAAATATAAAAGTTTTAAGCAACAAGCACACTGCGGGTGCCCCATGTGGGGCTCGGACCTCGGGCTCAGGGCGTTGCGTGGGGGGCCTTTTGGTGGTTCTTTATTTCAAAACAATAATAAAACAAAAAACTCTACAATAAATTTTTAGGGAGAGCGCGGTTTTTTACGTCCACGCCGGCGAGGACGGTAGCGAGGCTGTTGGCCTTGTGTGTGTGATGGGTGTATGCTATCGCGAGCTGCAGATTCGGCTGCAGCTGTCTGAGCTTTTGTCACGTCATCGTCAGACTCGGCGAGGGCGTGCCTCGGTCTACGAATGCGACTAATGCGGGATGGAGTGTAGGACGCGGCGTTCACTATACGGGGATTTTTATGATTTAGTGCCCGATCGAAATGGTTACTGTTCGTTTCTCGTATACGAGTACATACGTATTATCGTAGAACATATCGATAGCGCAATTCAGGATTTTCTCGCTTTTCTGCTCAGAAAACTCACCACCTCAATCTAATAGCGATCGATAGATTTGAAATAACGGATTTTAGTCAAAAAAAAATTATTTACAATTTAACTTTGAGATAACGCAGTATTTATTTATGAACAATATGTTTTGATCGACATAGAAATAAAGTTCCATCTATGCTATTTTACACCGTAAAGTTCAGTTGGCTGAAGCATCATTTCAGCTGAAAGATCTTAATGTAACATTTTTATACTCAGAGATTGCGCTATTGGTTCACAACGGTTTGTTATTTTTATGTATAATAGATTGACATTTGTAGTGTAACAGAGAGCGGTGCGATGTCGGCAGCATGTCTTCCCGCACTTACACGGACCGATGTCACCCTGAGAGCCGAAGTGACACAGTTTTATTATTTGTTTAGAGTATTTAATTTTTTTCACAAACATGTTTCGTACAAATACCTATAGGTTTGTATTATTGGTTTTATTCGTATCTAGTTTATGGCACATAAATTAGAATTTAATATTATGAAGATTTTCGTCTCGTATAAAGTATTAGTACTAACACAGTAAGAACAAGTAATTTTAACATTAAATCTCAGAATAGTTCTTTAAACAAAAACTTTTGACAACAGAGAAGCTAAACAGTTCGACTTTTTTATTACATCAGAATATTAATCGCTTCTTTGGCAAAATTCTTGATATTCATTTATTATTAGATAAAATAAATATAGATAATGGTTGAAACCGGGCACTATGCTTTTTAATATTAAAAACTTTACAGTTGCCAGTATATTCAATAGATTATCTGCAGAAGGTGGCGGCACAATAATTCTTATAAATAATTATATTAAATTCAAGGATCGGAAAGATATTTGTAGCCTCTTTGTTGAGCGTGTTTGTGAGGTGTCTTGTGCTGAGTTGCAGAACTATATTATTGTTTGTGTTTATAGGCCACCGGCATCAAATATTTTATTGTTTACGTCTATAATGGAAGAGATTCTTCGTAAGTTATTTAATAATTCTAACAAGTCAATAGTTGTATGTGGCGACTTTAATGTAGATACTCTTAGTAATTCATCTGAAAGTCGGAATTTTGTTGCCTTATTCAAATCATCCAACTTAGATTTATTGTTTAGTGAGTCAAAAAGATTTACAGCCACTTCGGCTACTTGTATTGATAATATATTAACTAATATTAGTATACTGGGGAAATCGATTATTAGTGGTGTTCGCTCGGATCATAAGGCTCAATTAATAGAATTGCCATTTAAAAGACAAGTATTTAAAGTATCGAAAATAATTAGACCTACTACTAAGGCAAGATTAGATACCTTTAAAAATAATTTAGAACTGAAACTCTGTAATACAATATATCATAGTGTTGAACCCAATGTCTTGTATGAAGGTTTATTGTCTGGGATTTGCGATAATTTTAATAGAGCCTGTCCTACTAAAATAGTGAAGGTAAATAGTAAAATGGGATTTAGTGACTGGGCTACAAAAGGTATTCGTAAGAGCAGGGATAGGTTGTATGAACTTTATCATTTAAAATCTCTAACTCAGAACGAGGAATTTCATAAATATGTTAGAAAATTTTCAAAGACTTTCAAGTTAGTGTGTAATCAAGCTAAATCTTACTTTATATGTAATAAAATAGGTAATGCTAATAACAAAATAAAGACAGTCTGGAATGTTATTAATACGGAAACTGGTAAAATTAGAAATAATATGAACAGGTAACTCTTAAAATTAATGATAAAATTCTAACAAATAATTTAGATGTAGCCTGTGCTTTTGAAAACTTCTTCACGAGTATACCTGGTAAAACTACTAAAAGCCTTAAATCATGTCCTATAGCAGCGGAATCTTTACTCAAGCAGCATATTCATAATACATTTCCAAGTTTTAAATTTGACCATATTAATGCTAGCGATATCATAATAACTTTTAATTCTCTCAATATGAAAAGTACTGAAGATTTATGGGGCTTATCAGTAACAATCGTAAAATCAATAATAACAGTGATTGCACCTGTTTTGTCAAATATTTTTAATGAATGCATTGATCAGGGTTGTTTTCCTGATTTAATGAAATATAGTAAAATAGTACCTATTTTCAAGTCCGGTTGTAAGGAGAATCCATCTGGTTACAGACCAGTTTCCGTTCTGCCAGCAGTTAGTAAAATTTTTGAAAAACTGCTGCTTAATCAAATGTCAAGTCACTTTACTAAGCATAAGGTATTGCATGGTCATCAGTTCGGTTTCACGAAGGGAAGATCTACATCCGATGCGGCAGCAACATTGCTGAGGCACATTTATGGCGCATGGGAGGATTCACAGGATGCAATTGGCATTTTTTGTGATCTGTCGAAGGCATTCGATTGCGTTGACCACCGTACGCTACTACTAAAACTTGACTTCTACGGAATTCGTGGAACTGCTCATGATCTTGTTTTATCTTATTTATCAAATCGCCAGCAAAAGGTACGGATTACCGGCACAACATCCAAGGGCTCTTTAGTCGAAATGGGGGTACCCCAGGGTTCAATTTTAGGCCCATTTTTGTTTTTAGTATATATAAATGATTTGCCATATGTTGTAAATGACCTCACAGATATTGTCTTGTTTGCTGATGATACATCATTAATTTTTAAAGTTAATAGAAACGACAAAGATCTAACTAAAGTTAATCATACTATGTCAATTTTCTGTGGGTGGTTTGCTACACATAATCTAATACTAACTTTACTACCTACTTAACTAATAGTAACTTTAAATTTGACCTTCATAAGTGCCCTCCGAAGGCCTAAACTGAATAAATGGTTTTGAATTTTGAATTTTTGAATTTTGATGGCCGAACATTGCTCGGGATTTCTTTACTAACGTGAGTTTTTTTTTTTATGACACTTGGGCCGACAAACAAGCAGACGATCCACCTGATGGTAAGTGGTCACCGCTTATGGACATTTGCAACACTAGGAGCATCGCCAATGCGTTGTCGACCCTGAGACGTGAAGTTGTTAAGTCTCATGTGCCTGTAATTTCACCGGCCCCCTTACCTTTCTAACCGAAACACAGTAATACAATTGCACTACTGCTTCACGGCGGAACTTCTCCCGTATTCTCTTTTTTAAAGCACTGTCATATATACCTAGATACGAATTAGATGCGATAATAAAGTCCTCCCAATAACAGTATTTCTCACAAAAGAACTTCAAAACTTTACTTTCTAATGACATTGTAGCAGTTTACATTGCCTAAAAACTAGGATAAAACGACATTTTCTGAAAATGAACCCTAGCTAGATTTAACGCCCCCGAAACCCCATGCATACTAAATTCCATGAAAATCGTTGGAGCCGTTTCCGAGATCCTAATTGTATATATACGTATATACAAGAATTGCTCTTTTAACGGTATTAGATTAGATACATAGGTATATATAAGGTATCAGATAAATTCTGTCACCTTTTGAAGGTCATTCATTTAAATTTATTTGTTTTTTATACATAAACAGATGTCTTAGGGCTCCGCTTCTGCCCCCTTATTCAGCTAATACAAACTTCGTCGGCGAGCCGCTTCACGGAGGCCTCGGAGAGCTTATCTCTCACGTGATTAGTAGTATTAGCGTAGTAAGCGACAGAGACAGAGCATAGAGGCCGCGTCGAAACATCATCGAGTTAGTGTCATTTTCCTTACAGAATCGAGCTTCAGTTTGTGGTTAACTATATTATCATCAATAATTTCTTCCTCCACTTTATCATGCAAATACTGTCAGTGAGTCCAAATCAATGTCACTTGTTAAATCTACTATTACTTACTTTTGAGTTTATAAGAAACAAGGTCTCGTGGCACTAGTAAAGGGATTAAAATAAATAAAATACAATAAGATTTGTTTTTATTATCTGTGTAAGTATAATGTTCTCCTTTACGTGGTTCTTCCTTCATATGTTGCTATATAAATAAAAGAGGAATATAATAGAAAAACAAATGTCTAGTAACTTCCTCTTTGTTAACTAACATAATTTTTTTTTTCTCTCGTACTTTCTTACTACAAGTTTAAATTGTTTCTATAAGTGGAAATTTGTAATTGACTCTTTTGCTATTAACTCTGTTATCTATTGTAACATGTGTTGTAGTCGATAATTTCCCTAAAATAAATAAATTAAATAAAAAAAACATTGAAGTAGTTAATTATTATATAATATTTTTTTTTTAATAATATAAATATATTATTTAATAATTAAATAATATGTAAGATTTAAAAATTTTATACATCACGTCTTGAATCTAACTATATGTAATACTACATAAATCTGTAGGATCTGTCTGTACATTATTTTTTTTATAAAATTTCGTGATATTTATACGATGGGTCACTAACGCCAAAACCAACTACTATTATCTATTTCGAGAACGATTAAACCGATTATGAAAATAATGGTTTTTACTCATAACATGTGAGTGCGCGAATAATGCGACCGAAACCGCGGGGGACAGCTAGTTATAAAATAGGATTATGTAACTTTTTTTTAATAACGTCTTTTGATATACAATTAATTCTGTTGAGGCTTAGTTAGATCGCAATAAGAGCTGATGGTAAGTCCTTAGGCCACAGGTGTATCTTACCACTGTACACAAAAGGACATACACGAACCTCGGACTTGTTTACTTATGCTCCATTCACAACTCACCGTTAGACACGAAACAATAAGCCTATTGATAGTACTTACTGCAGAGCCGGACCTTGAAATAAATCAGCTGCCAACTAATATGGCGCAGTTAAATGCTCATTGATAAATAGGAGTTAATTAATATGCATTACTAAAGGACACAACTAAACCACATGATGATTAAACTAAGGCAGGATTGACAGATTAGACGTTTAATGTCATAATAATAGAGGCGAAAGGGGTAATGGTAGAATAAAACATGTATTTTTTTCTAAACTTTATTAAAATCAATTATATGTTATTTCATCTATGAACAAGTAGAGACACACGAGAAACCTACATGGCAATATCGAGATTCTCTTAGGATTTGACATTATATGTAAGCATTCAACATCAACAGTTGGACCGCAGCCGGTGGTCTCAATGCATGATCACGTATAGCATTTATGTATTACGTACAGCAGTAGCCTGCCGGAAGATTTTCCCTTTTACATAGAAGTTTGATACCTCGCTCCTCCATAAATTACCTTGTAATACGCTCTTTCTTTCAAAACATTTTTGAATTTATGATCAGACATTTTTATTATTTTATTTGTACCAAAAAGTGTCGTAACGAATATGACATTGTTAAAAGTAAGGTAAACACGACTTTTCATTATTCAGTGCACAACAACTTAAACCAGGCAGAGCCTGTATTTTATTTTTTATTAATGACGGGATTGCGATTGACCTCAATCTCACCTGATGGTAAGTGAAAATGAGGCCGAAGATGGAGCTCGCTTCCCCGTATCATAGGTGTTATTTCCTTCCAGTATTGGATTATAAGTATTGTACAGTTAGTATTCAACAATAGGCCTAGTCGGTTTGTTAAAAGGCACATTAGATTACGGAAATCGTCAAACATAAGTTTCCTATACTATCATATTTCAATATCAAAGATATCCTGAACAGCCAGCTTAAAAATAGGGTAATAAAATAGCGGAAATTAGGGGAAAAACAAAACAATTTCTCAGAACGTTATTTATTTTCAGAAAAATATGACGTGAAAATAAAGTAGGTAATGCATGAACTTGCAATAAACACATTATCAAAACCATATTTATTTAGAAAACTTGCGCATGATGCAATTATATTTAACTGGTGGATAATTCTGGTAGTACCAATTGCATGCCTCATTTTGGAAAGGTCGTCCAACCCTGAAACAATCATTTGATGAACAAAAAAATCATATAAGGTTTAATAAAATATTTATAAGTTTCCTGCCGAGCGCTGGCCCAAAAGTTGTCCATATTTATATATCTTTGTTTGTTAAGCTTTCACTCGAAAACTACTTAACCGACCATCATGAAACTTTCTACATTCTTGGAGGTATTAGAAGTAACATGGGATACTTTTTGTGCTGGAAAAATGTTACATCCCTCGGGAACGCGGGTGAAACCGCGGGGGACAGCAAGTAAGCTATAAAGGTTGTATAAATAATGCCAATGGCACCTTTTATTCCCTCGTTGTCAGAGGAGGATTATGAGGTCTCGGTGATGATACTCCAAACCTATGAGCTGCCTACTAAGACTTATATAATATATATTTTTTTGTTGGGGTTCGCTAAAGTTTTCTAACGGGACCCTATTATTAAGCAGTCTTATCTATCCGTCTATCTGTCAGCGAGCTGTAAGATGTTAGAAGAAGACCGTATTAAGAAGACAGTTGTATTTATGGAATGTTATGGGTATCTACCTACAAATCATCGTTTACATTTAAATTACATACTCTCCCATCAATTGACGTATTTCCATTGAAGTCAGCCCAGCAGTTAGATCGGGATAGTATCTCCATCTCTTTTTCGCTCCAGGATCGTCAGCCCAAGCTAGTTGAAATGGTGTTGGTCCTGGTACATTAATGTTAATGCATTCACGACACTGAGGTTTTGGCTTCTGCGATCATAAATTTATGGTCAGAAAAATTTACAATAACGTCTATGGTTATCTGTGAGGTCATTTTTTAATCTCAAAGTATTGTATTGCTTCTATCTTTATACTACCTGACTATATACCTGAAATCGAAACTTATAGATGCAAAAAATTTATCATACCATTTTTTTCTATTGTTAAACTGTGCTAGTGGTATATGCGCGGTATTCATAGTTTAAAAAAAGGGGTAGAGAGCTTATTTGTCCACATGGCTTTTCCAAAACGGGGTACTTACCTAGTAACAACTATATGGGTCAATTAAAATGAAAGACAATTACAATAGGGATCACAAAACACTTACATTATTTTCCGCAAGGGTCTGTTTCGTGCCATCGCAGGCATGCAGGCGTCTGTACCTGACACAGTCTAGGTCATACTGGTATGAGCGAGGAAATACGTCTTGATGAGCTGGTGATAATTATATTAATATATTACTACAAAATTTAACACAATAATTCGCTCCTGGTAAATGGTCAGTGTTTTACCCAGCTAGCTGGAATCTTAAAAACCTATTCAACCTGCCAGGCTTCTGGATGTAGGTATAACATTTGCTAGTATAATAATACGAGTTCCATCTCACTTGAGAAAAAGCAATTGATTACGGGCAGGTGCATAATAAAAATGACCTAGTCATAGTAGGGTTGCAGAGGCCTTTGATGTACCCACAAAAATGCCTATAGATGTTTGCGTACACACAAGAGTTTAAGTAGTATATCAGTTGTCTGGTTCCCGTAATACAAGTTCTACTTAGTTTGGGATCAGATGGCCGTATGTAAAGAATGTCCCAGGACAATTATTTCTATTTCTATATCTATGTAAAAAGGAAAGATTTTATTATTTGTTTGCATGGCTCCGAAACTACTAGACCGATTTGAAAAATTCTTCCACGGTTGGGAAGCTACACTATCATCGGGAGACATAGGTTAGGTAGGTATATTATATTGATAACACCTTACATTGATAACACTTTGTGTGTATTTAAAAATTCATAAATTCTTATTTTTATGTGCAGCAAACTTAAGTTAGTCATGCTCATTTTAAAGCCTTTGCTTGCGGCGGCGTCGTGTGGCGGGTCGCTCACTTCCCTACAATATGGCGAGGAGGGCGATGGCTGCCACATGCGTCATACTTGTGAACAGGTGCTGCTTGTGGGGGCTGGTCAGCTTTAGTTTGTTTGTATTTTGTTTTTTTTATTCATAATATTATATTATTGTTCAATAATTCTTCACTTTTGCCATAACACACAGGTATTGTCAGTGAGACTAAATAAATGTTATGTAATAAATCTAAGTTCGTTTTTTTAAAAAGAGTAATTGCGGAGTTTATTGCCGGCTCTTCTCAGTAAAAAACAACCTTCCATATAGGAATCCTTACTAAAACTCCAATAATGTAATTTTGTGTAAAAAGGAAGCTTTACGATTTGCTAGAATTTAAGATAAAAACATACGAGGTTTCACCATCTCAGTGGTCATCCCGCAGTTATAATAGGCATCATGAAGCGTGTACGCATTGGCTCCAGGCTTGTCCACCCAGAAAGCCTTGTCTTTCTGCACCATTTTATCTATTACAGAATCCGGCAGTTCATTGATGGTTGGTCTGATAAACAAGATAAGATATATGAGTATTGTCGTTATTTGATTCTTATAATGCACTCAGGACAAACATTTGTGTACATGAACATGTATGTTTGTACTGTGTCTGGGTGTAAATCTTTATGTGGGTGTGTTTGTAATTAAACTCCTCGTAAACGGCTGGATAAATTTTAAGAACTTTTTTGTGTGTTCCAGTTGGTTTAGTTGGAATGGTTTAGATTCAAAATAGGACCCGCTAGGTGGCGCTGCCATCGAATTCCTACATTTTTGCATGGACTTATTTCGACAGGACAACATCTGTCGGTGCAGCTAGTGTCTATATCAGTATGTATAAAAAAAGTAGTGTATGTAATATATCTGTCGTACAGGCTTTACTTAGTTTGGGTCCAGATGGCCGTGTGTAAAAAAATGTCCCAGGATATTTAATATTTATTATCATTATATTACCGTTATAATGACACTTACACAGAATTAGGTGTTAGTAGGTACTTGTACAATACCTACCGGGTAACTCTTGACAAAATAAAGAATTACCTACTAACATTGCTAGGTATTTTCGTGGTAATATTGATTATTAGTTTAGATAAAGACTATGCGTAGCCGTTATTTTGGTGGCCTTTTTTATAAAAAAAACAATACAAGTTGTCTATTGCTCTTCATTTATTTTTGTCATGTGGTAAACAAGTACATAAATATTATTGCAATGTATAAATAATTAAGCCAGTGTAATTGATAATTGTAAATATCTATATAAGTATGTATTTAGGAAAAAAAAGAGTATATCAGTTATCTGGTTTCCATATTACAAGCTCTGCTTAGTTTGGGACCAGTCTTTGTGTAAAGAATGACCCAGGATATATATTATTATAATTATTTAATTGACTGATATGATGAATATATGGACACACTAGCTGTCCCCCGTGGTTTCTCCTGCATTCCCAAGAAATGTTAAATATGACCGGTATAATTTTAGCCTTTTAGCCTAGCACCTGAATTGTGCAACTCTCTCGGATTTAATGTTGAAGCTGATTTTATATTAGTTTGACGGTTTGGCGCAAGCAGTGTGGGGCGGCGACAGACGTAGCACCGTCAATGTAATACAAAATTGACTTCGAAGACGATTCCGAGATCATTATTAATAAGCGCATTCATTTTGAGAGTAGTAGAGCTCTTAGTGCAGAGTTCTTCCGGGGAAGTAGTACCACCTTAACCATTTCTGCCGTGAATCAGTAGTGCACTTGTATTAGTGTGTTTCGGTTAGAAAGGAGTGACGGGCACATGAGATATAATAACTTTATGTCTCAGGGTCTGGTGTTGCAAATGTCCATAGGCAGCGGTGACCCCTTACCATCAGGTGGACCGTGTGCTTGTTGTCGGCCATTGTGGCACAAAATACAAATAAATGTCCTGTTGGTACCTTGGTGGAACTTCCGTTAACTGTCGTGTGAGTGGCTGGAGAAACTTCCCGACGGTCCTCTGAGTCAGACATGGCGGGCGATTTGGCGTTAGGCTCTCATCAGTAAGTACCGCTACGGACACATTGTCGAGGATATACCTGTGACATAGTCATAATGAGAAGTATCCATTGGCGTAGGAGTTTAAGCCCCCCCGGCTTGGCAACAAAAAAAAAACAAAAATTTCGTTAATCTTGTGTGCAGTTATTTAGGTATTATAGAATTTCGCGTCGGTCCAACATCTAGGGGTCGGCTTCATGTTACGCTATGCACGCTATAGAAGTATCCTTTAAATAATAAAAACTATAAGGAGTACCGTATTCTAGACTAGACTACTTACTTCCTTAGCTAACTGGCTTAGAATTGCTTAAGACCATACACCCAACAGCAAATCGGACTTATAAAAAAGTCACATAAATAGAGTATGTTTTGTATTAAAATAGATTAGGGAATTAAGATATAAATTCTCTGATCCTAGGTATCTACATGGGTCAACCCGCGGGTGGAAATTAGTTTAACTATTGTAAATTGTTGCTTGTATATTGATAAAGGAGTCAATGAGTGGCGGTACAGAGTTATAATCTATACTTTTGTACAACCAATTAAACAAGCTATTTTGCAGTTTGGGTCTAGGTATGTTGATTAACATTTTTTGAGTGGTTTCCCCATATCTATAATATATAAATCTGTTGGATTTGTCAGTACATATATATTTTGTAATAATAACCTTTTATGACAAATTGACGCCAATTCAACTATTTAAAAATATGTGTGTCTGGCTGTATGTTTGTCTGTATGTTCTTTTATAAGAACGATATACCGATCTGGATGAAAATTAGAATATTGTCAGAACATGGGTTTGCCCGAATGATAGACTATTATATAATATTATGATATTTCGATGTTAATTTTTAGAATAAACTGTCTCGCAAATTATTATTTTTTATTTAGTACCTACCTGCTGATTAAAGTAATTGTTTATGCTCATATATCTAGCTGTCCCCAGCGGTTTCATCTGCGGTTATCGATATTATATAGGTGCCCGTTGCCTTTTATTTGCGCAATCACGTGTTCTGATTATACATATAGCAATCTTCATCGAGATCGGTTAAGTTATTCTTAAATTATAAAAGGACATACAGACAGGCACTTTTTTTTTAAATGGCGTTCATAAAACGAAAATGTATTACACAACTTGAAAAAAATAATGCAGCTACAGATAGACATATAATTATGCAGATACGTAATAATAATAAAACTGAAGTTTGTATTTTTGTTTCAACACGCAAACAATTAGAAAGTTCTATTCTATAGATAGCAACTGCAATAGCAGATCTAGAGATAATATTGATAGGCTTAAAAAAATCTTTTGGTATTTCATAGCCCTAATTTTGAGGAAGATTATTAAAGGCATTAAAATAATGTGTCAATTCTTAGCGCTCGGTACACGGTAGGGGTAACTGAGACTTCGAGCGTCAGACGAGTAAGCGTAAGACTTCGAGCATCAGATGACGTCATCGTAAGACTTATTGTGAGTGCGTTAATGTGTGCGTGAGTCTGTAGCCACTTGCCTAACTGACACTTCTATGTATAAGACCGTGCGACAGAGCTTATGTATCGGCACACACCTACACATCAGTTATAGTGAGTACCTTGTCACTCACAGCTTTTTTATTTTTGAAGGGACATAACATGTTCGGCTCTGATGATTTTTAGATCCTTATATGGCCTAGTTCGGCAAGCGCAGAGGGTTCTCAGCCTAGATTTGGTTTGAAGCAACAAGGACGTTAAGACCTCAGCTTAGGCCGTTGCGGGGGGTCTCACGACAATTTACTGATTATTGGGGATCGGTTTTGAGAGGCATCTCGAGCCGCGCTGTCACGACGGATATTTATGGTTAATTGCAGAAGTGAAATGGCGGCGAAAAGCTCCTTTCATAGATTGCCTGATGGTCAGTAATCCTAGATCCTTAATGTGGTTGAGGTTACGCATGAATCTATTATCACAACTAAGCAACAGTGCATGCTTTCATGGTTTGTTGTATGACGAACTAAGAAACATAAAACTTGACAAAACAGTTAATAATATTACTTATCAGGATCATATCCACTGAATTTAGAAACGTTGCTCCGTGGATCTATTGGATGTGAACAATTATCCATAATTATTTACGGTATATTCGATTGTATATAATTATGTACAATCTAATCTAACTTGACTTTTTATTTTTGACAGCTTCAACTTAAAAACTACATAGGTATTTAGCCAGGAAGTTAAAGTGTCCTGCATTTCTTAATACCATTTTTTTGGATTTACTATTAAAGACCCATGCTATATTAATCGTAGATGCAACGAAAAAACCCTCCTAAAGGAAAGAAAAAATATTGGTAATGTAATAATTTAAGGGTGTATGTAGGTTCATTACAAGTTATAGTTGAAACAACTGAGCGTTGCGAAATTAGAAACAGTTAAAAGTTTTGGTAGAACAGGTACCAATTTACTAGCGCTGACTTTAATGTTGGGACTGATTTAAGTAAGTGGTATTCACATAAATAAAATATAACTCGACACTGACTGGAAATTACTCCAAGAAAGAGGTTTGATTGCCATGCCCAAAATTACGAAATAGAAGAAAGCCATTATTATCTGATACATAAACAATTATTTTTAACGGAAACTGATAATGCCTACAAAAACCGCCCATTTTCATATTTTTATTCGAACCACCATCTGATCTTTTACCAAGTTACCATAAAAATACAAGCTTTACAGCGGAACTTACGCAAACAGCTGCCAAAAATGTGTATGCTTGCATTGGCAACACACTGTCCTGTCTGCTGCCTGCCTGTCTTGCTTGCGGCCTCATGTTTGCCTGTTTAAAAAAAAGTCAAAAGCGATTGGAGGAGTGGAAAGTATGGGCGAAGTACAAATAAGTTTTATTGTGACTCATTTATAAATCACTATGTCTAAAAACATTGTTTTTGAGGGCTGGTTGACCAAATCACCACCTACGAAACGAATTTGGAGAACGGTAAGCGATAATTCACTATAAACTAGATACTAGCATTATGTACCCACCTTTGTTGTCACCTACATTAAATAATGAGTGAAGGTACGAACTTTTAATATTATTAAATAAATGCCTAGATTGATAGTTATGTATTATACTCAAGTCACAATGTTTCATTACGATCAGAGTGCTGTAATAGTAATTCTTAATAATTAGGTTAAATTTAAATATCTCCTTCTAGAAATGGCGGAGAAGGTGGTTTGCCTTGCGGCAATCTGGGGAGCTCCCAGGCCAGTATTTCTTGGACTATTATGCGGACCGGAATTGCAGGCGGCTCAAGGGCACTATCAATCTTGATTTGTGTGAACAAGTAGGTATATGTTTCATAAATAACAACTGAGTTTATAACAACAAACCTGTTTATCAAAAATATTCTCATAAAAAAAATATGTCCTGTACAGTCACATGTATCTATTACTTATTGCCATAACAGACCAACACAAAGTTATTACTTATCACTTTTCAAACACACACACACACAATGTTCTTTATCTTACAACAAATTATTATTGGTGACTGACTGTTATGCAAATCATGATTAGAAAAATAATTAAACAGGTATATAAATCAACTAAAACATACTCTGTGAAATCCCAAAACTCAATAATGCTATAAATAATTAAAATAAGCCAATTTTCCTGTTAGATACAATTTTCCTCGTATAAATAATTGTCAACAATATTGAATAGTTGTGTTGACTTACTCCCAAATGTTAAAAAGTAGTAATGAAATAAAAGTAAATATAATATATTGAACGCACATATATCACCCTGGGTGAGGATTTTAGGAGCTTTCTAAACACTATATGACTCGGCAATCAGCTATAAATGTAATGAACATCATTGTAATTAACAATAACAATGTTACAGGTGGATGCTGGTCTGCATATGGAACGCAACAGTAATGGGACTTTAGATCCTAAGTTACGGGGATCAGTGTTCACAATCCAGACTCAATCGAGAACATACCACCTAGAAGCTGACTGTGAAGCAGAGATGGAAAAGTGGGTGGATGCTATATGCAGAGTGTGCGGCTTGAGAGCTACAGAAGACTCGTCAAATGTATTAGGTATTTGTTTTACACTTATATTTGAAACAAAATTCCTTTCTGTTATTGTATGTCAGACTGGTAAAATTATAACAGTTAAAGGGATTTTTATTTATGTATTTAATGCTAATACTTTACTATACAGTTTCAAAAGCAACAAAATTTGATAGAGCATGAACAGTGGGTTAGTTATGATATAGTTTGCTGTATGATTGTAAACCTGAACAACATGGCATGAAGGCAAAAGACTTAACTTAGAAAAATGAGGAATCAGCATAGATAAACTGTAATCAGACAAAAGCTGATTCATGCCTTAAAAGCAATATTCCATGCCAGTGACAATAAATTTATTTTATAAATATTAACAATAATTCTCCTAAATAGACACATTGAGTCAAAATATGTTCAATATAGATTACATATGCATTATCACAGTCCAGTTCTAAAAAGGCCTTGCAGTAACCTCAAATATTATTGCCACTAATCGCTACAGCAGGTCCACTCATGCTATGTATGATGCTCAAGCGAGACTTCAAAGCGAAACTAAAATTGAACCATGAAATTTTTGCATATTGTTGGTTTTATTTTACCTTTATTAAATAAAGTTTTACCTGTAATCTCTCTTAATGATAAAATTGAGAGATAAGATTATAATAATCTTGTTTTTATATACCTATAAATTATTACTGAATCATTAATTAATATGAAACTTTGAGTCATCATTAAACATTACTATGCATACTATTGGATTTTTAAAACATTTGAAACTGAATTGAAATTCCTTTGAAACTCTATGTTTGTTATATTACGCTGAATATGCTATGCAATTGGCTCTGCAAATGCTCATTATGGTCTAAATGCGACTTTGTGTTGCTGTACTCCCTATAATTGTGAAGAGCTTGCAATCTTGGCCGAGCAAATTTTACTACAATACTCACATCACTAAAGATAACTTTGAGATTTAGAGCAAATAATATTCTTTTATAGGGGTTCTACATATCGAAAGGAAAAAAAGGAACCCCTTATAGGATCACTTTGTCTGTCAAGGCTATTTTTCTTGGGAACATGTGGAAGTATCATTGAAATTAATATCAAATACTCAGGCCAATCTTCCCTTGAAGAGCTAGAAAAATTAAACTTTTGATATACAAGGGAATCAAAACCTATGGACCTACAATCATGAAATTAGGCAAGAAGCAATGTCTTATAGCACAAGTAAAGGGGAAAATCCGAAAACAGTATATTTGTTGTTACATTACAAAATATTTTTTCAAAACCGTCAGTGCCCAAGTCTGATTCACATTTGTTTTTTCTTTTAATAAAAATACGACTGTTAATCTGTGTATTCTCACTATGAATAAGATAATGATCTTATTTTAGTTATAATTTAGCAAAGCTTATCTTATTAAATGCCACTGGCGAGAATAATTTAAAAAAAAAAAGGAACTATCCATTCACACTTTGTAGTAACAGTGATGTACCTTTTTATCGTTTCTTGCATACCTTCATTGAATATATCTATTTATTGCAATTAAATGCCAATTTGTTATGTTTAAACAAACTATTAAACCATAAATTAATAAAATACATTGTGTGTGCATAAAAACGTTGAATATTGCAATTGCAAACATGTGCAGATCAGCGAATTTCTTGAGCACATGCTAGAAAACCTAAAACAATTTTATTATGACTATGATAAACTTATATAGTTTTAGATCTAGGAAACCTGCCATATTAGTGTAATATAGCATTCATATTATACATACGAGTATACTAACAGTACTAACTTAGGACCTATCAGCAAAACAATTTTTAGTGCAAGTTTCACTCATTAATACTATGCCATTGGCTAATTTCCAGAGTCACATCATAACGCTTTAAGTACTGTGTCAGCTATCAATGAACATTATGATTATGCAGATTCTACCGGTCCATATATTCCAATATCGGAATGTATCACAGGAGTACGAGCTCAGGTAAGAAAACACACTTGTTATTTACAGCTATGTACAATACTTACCCATCCAATTTTTAAGGTCTGTTGGAAACTACTGACATTTTTATTTATGTCTATCTTTAATTAACCTGGATTATTTATAAGACCTGCAACTCTAATGCTCTCAAATCGGCGTTGCAGTCAATTTTGTATTACAATGATGGTGCAACGACTGTAGTTCCACACTGCTCGCGCACCGAACCTTTAATCTATTCTGAAATAGGCTTCAACATTGTATCCCTCTCGGATAGGTTGCACAATTCGGGTGCTGGTGGAATGTCAGGGTTGTGGAATGTTACATTACTTTAGGCACAAAATTGACCTCCCTTACAAGTAAACATACTTATTATGTAATATCTATATTATGTTATTGTACTGGCTGTTTTAAGAATAATGATTTCTTAACATAACTTGTATTTAATAGTTAAAAAGGTTTCTTTATCTTTGTTTAAGGATGAACAGCGGGCATTCACATTTGATCCGCAGAATATAGTCATGAGTACAAGGACGCCGTATGACAGAGTTTCTGATAACAGGGCACACCATATGTACATGAGCCAGCCGCACATAAGGCTTAATAATGCAGACTTTTCAGAAAACGAGTCTAATGCTAGTGATGAAGAATGCAAGTCACTGAATGCTAGTCAATCTAATATACGTATGTATATCTTATAAATTAGGTTTAGCATTGTGTAATCATGAAAAATAATATACTATTAGACACAACAATTATTGCAAAATTGTAAACTCATTTCATTAATTTTAAGAACACACTAATTTTTATAAAAATAACACTGGTCTATGTACTTTTAGAATCTTTTATTCATTGTTGTATTATTTTCTAGGAGATTGGTCTGTTGCAAAATCATTCACAAAATTATCAGTTAGTCCTAAGAAAAATGGTGTTTCTGAGGATGGTATGTACCATATTTGTTTTTAATGCTTGCAATGATTTCAACTGTCACTATACACATATAATTTTAAGCTTACTACTTGTTACTACTAGTTTGAGATTATTTTGTATGTAATTAATACAGTTCCCATTGTCTACAGTGTATATATTTTTGTTTAAGGCCCCCCAGTGCCACCAAGGCCTCCGAAGACATTTGCCATGAGTAAAGATTTATTGCCAAAAGAGACCTACCAAGGTCCAAGAATTCAAGAGCCTCATGAAATACATGATAATATCCCGGTAAGTGTATTTTGCTTATTAAAACGATTACCCAGTGAACTTTGTACTAACAAAAAATTTTTTCATATTACTCTTCACAAGCGATTATCATTTCTCATCAAACTACATGAAGCAGCTGTTGAACGATAGGTCCGCCACTAACGCCATCTATTGTATGCGATCTTAAGTGGCAATTCTCATATAAAATTGTCAATTTTAATGTTTGGTTTTTCTTGAGGCAACAAAACAAAATATTGAAATCGTTCTAGCTATATTCGAGTTTTTGAGAGATTAACGCACAATCCATAATGGCAGAGTTCTCCCTCTCTAAAGCTACATTTGAAAAGGTTTCCATCAAGTAAAGAGTATATGATGCAGGAAATATATAGATATACTATTTGTAATTTTCATTTTTTATTTCATTTTTTATTTTATTTACCAAACAACCCTCAAGAAGTAAACATTTTTTATTTTATTTACCAAACAACCCTCAAGAAGTAAACATTTTTTATTTTATTTACCAAACAACCCTCAAGAAGTAAACATTTTTTATTTTATTTACCAAACAACCCTCAAGAAGTAAACATTTTTTATTTTATTTACCAAACAACCCTCAAGAAGTAAACATTTTTTATTTTATTTACCAAACAACCCTCAAGAAGTAAACATTTTTTACCAATATACAAATGAATCGGTATTTGAGTCAGACTTCTTATAAGTGTTTGTAAAAACCTATTTGAATTAAAATATTTTTATTTCTATAATCAATGTTCATCAGTTAGTTTTAATTTTACAGATGTACGGGTCAGGATACCCCTGGCTCAATGTACCTCGTAGAATGTCCCACGGCGCGCCGCCTTCGCCAGGTCGGTCACTTCTGACCCCTTCGAACACATTGCGTACCACAGATGACGAGGAGGAATACTCTCCTGGTCATTTGGTAAGTAAAAAATATTTTTGTAACAAACTAACTGGACCCAACCAACATTGTCCTGTCCAATTTCCCTCGTACAAAAATGAAATAGTACGTAAATTAAACTATTGATATTTTTCATTCAATACTATGAACAACAAAGCCAAAAATGGTCCAGCCTTTCTCTAGAGATGTGCTTACAAACGAACATCTATTTAATTTATTAATTTACACATGGTTATCTGATCCCAAATTAAGCAGAGTATGCTGCTTGTGCTATGGCAACCAGATTATTGATATACTACTTTTAAAATATATACTTATATAGGATATTTACTCCCAGATGCAACAAACACAAGTTCATGCACACAAATGTTTGTCCAGCATCTGAATTGTGTAACTCTATCGGAGGCAATTTAATAATAGCTGTAACCACCAAGCTAGCCGATCAAATTATTATAGATAATTATTAAAAGTTCACCACCAGTGTCTTTGTACCCTTCTATCAAACAGCTTATCAAATTTAACTAAAACAGCCAGTATGAAGACGGAATGTTATCATAATAATATAATTCGCGTCTTGGATAGAAATGGTGACCCCCTCATAAATGTGGCTTCAAATCTTAGAATAATTGTGAAGTTTCTGTGAAGGAAAACATTCTAGGGGAGAACATAGCACGGTATTCATCGCCAGGCACCTATCACTGTGTTCCGGCTGCTGCAATTGAGAGACAGGTCCCTTCTAGGCTTTGAGGGAAAACGCACCCTATAACATAGCACGATTGTGGCTTAATAATGTATATCTTAAGTAAAAATAATTGCTTCTAATAAATATTATTGGTGTCATTGGGATAATGCTGCTGTGTTCATAACATTTTCAGTTTTAGCTCTTAGTGCAGTGTTCCTCTGGGGCAGTACTACCACCATGTTCATTTCTGGCCTATAAGAGTAGTGCATTTTATAACTGGGTTTCAGTACAGAATAACTAGCATTTGGTTTCAGTGAGTAGTGTAAGGTCAGTGAATTATCAGCACATGAGACAACTTCATGTGTCAGGGTCACAACGCATTAGCATTGCCCTTGCACTTACGTCAACCTGTTTATTGGCCTACTTAACATAAACAAAATAATTGGTTTTTTGACACAGTCCTGTCAGGGTCCCGACGCAAGATTACAAAGTGTTCAGCCAAATCTTACCTTGTTAATTTATAATATTTATAAGATGCAATTATCCTCAGTCCATGCAGTACTGTAACCTGTCGTCTTTGCCGCCGGCGGTGGACCGCGCCCTGAAGCCTCGCCATTCCAGTCACAGCATAGGACACATTAACAACCTTATGGGCCAGGTAACTAAATTCACTATACGGTATAACTGTACGGTATACTATAATTCAGGTAAAATTTCAGAATTTTTATTTATTTTGTTTATGCAATGTTGAAATAACTGATTCTGCTTCATATGTATTTCTATGAAATTTGAACCGTGATCAACTATACACCATAAATAGTATCTAAGTGGTTCCCTACATACAATTATTAACTTAATTCTAAAAAAACTAATTGTTGTGTGTAACTATGTAGCACAGACAGGTAGCCAAATAATAAAAGATGGTGGCAATCTTGATTTCAATAAATTTTTATTTTTGGATCTAATTTTAAACCACAGAATTCAAAGAGATCCTCAAAGGTTTTATGTCTGCTAAATTAAGATCTGGAAACAAATGGGGAAAGCGATATTTTCCTCCCTTTAAAAGAACAGTATAATACATATATTCTATTTTCATTAAATAAAATATATTCAGATTTATACATAGAGATTTATGATTTACCTTTATGAAAATAATTTCTTTTAAAACAAAGGGAGTAGTCGTTCCATATTTATAATTAAGCTATTTACAAATGATTTCTTGGTAGTTGTGTTAGATTCTATAACTAATATGTCTGATCTAAAATTTAAGAACAATGTATGAAACATTCCGAGCCAAATCTCTTTTTAAGTCATACATTGTAGACAGAGATATATATACATATAATAAATATAGGTAGTGTATATCTCTTTCTATTTTTATAGGAAAAAAAGAGAAAGAACTTAAACAAGATCCTTGTTTAAGTTAAGAGAAGTCCTTTTTCAGCGTTTTAGGAGGTGCGCATTTAAAATCAACAAGAATAAAGAATATTTTATATTCTTTTCAACTTGGGGACTATAATATCTAGAGGGTATGAGAGCCCTCTGCTCTCGCTGTACTTGTCCGAGAAAGGGTGTATAAGCCACCAGAGGCTAAAACCTTCGTCAAAGCCAAAAAAGGACAAAGAAATAGGCTTTTAGACTTTTATTCTAGTAAAAAACATAAAACTTCAATCTTTTGTTTATAATTATTACGCTTCCCTTGCATTTTTTCAGTAACTTTTTATATCGCCCAATATATTATGTTAAAATTGTTCTGTTTCTACGTTTCAGAGTGGATTTCAACTATGTCATCAGGACGACATAAAAGCGGATGTATTACAGTACTTAGATTTAGACCTACATACATCCAAACCAGTTGCGTCAAAGGTAATTCTGCAATAACTATTTTAAATACATAAATTTTAGTTAGCTTAAGGTTACCTATGAGGTTGCCGTTTTGTAGTTTTTTTAATTCTCCTACCTCCAACCTTACTGGAGCTGAATTAAACGCGATTTTGGAAGTTAGGTACTCAATCTATGGCTGATTTAGTAGCGGCTTTCAGCGTCACCATTAAAGCGTTAAGAAACGAAAGCTTGATAAATAGGTGCCATATTGAACCGCATTGTCCTACCCATAAAAGTCTAGTTTAGCAACTAGGTAATGCCCTAAATGAAAACATGCCCATAGAAAGATGATTATTTGGTGGTCTAGTACCGGTGATTCGTCACAGTGTCATTATATATGGTATTATATATATATACCATATGATATGAGCATTACTGTGGATGTGTGATTAGAAGAAATGAACATAGTTATGGAGAAGCTCGCAAATATCCAGCTAGCTTATGGCAACCAAGCTTCAAGAGCTAGGTTTGGAAGCTCTACGTCATCCACCGTATTTAGTCAAAGCCGCCAAAAGACTTACATTTCCAATATTTGTACAAGTCCATGCTTGGAATTTGGTGGTTTTTCAACAAAAAATTACTGAAAACTGGTCAAATTAACAATTTGATAGGTGAAGACCTAATTTATAATTACTTGTAATCTTTCATTCTTATTACGGACGCTCAACAGATGGCTTACGTTACTAAGATAAAAAAGCAGGACGTAGGTCACAAAACTGCAGACGCCGACGTGTCCTCCATTTTTATCCTTGTGCAAGAGTCCGGTGTATACTTGCTTGTGAAAATACACACTGAGAAAAAGCTGCATGTGTGAAGATGTAACAATATTTTTCTTTGTCAAAAAGCCCGCGCAGAATCCATTAGTCTGTTGTTTTAATTTGAGTTTATTTGTGTTTTTTACAGCCCCAAGACATGCCACGGAAGACTATAGACATAGCTCATGGCAAATCGTTGTCGGCTGTCGAAGCGGATTCGGCTTACAAGACAGTGGATTTCCTAAAAACAGAAGCCTTTAACATCACACGACAGGACGCCGAAGCTTCCAGAAACAACCAACATTGAAAGTAACATGTTTGCTATATTAGTTAATTAGAAATCATGTTTGAAACTACTATTATAGTTATACCATTCGATCGCTGCAATAGTGCGGAAGGCGTGTAGCATTTTTGATGGCTTCATACACAGTCATGTACACACAGTGTAGAGATTGCGCTAAAGAAATGGGGCAAAAGGTTAAGATATAAATGTTTTAACTCTACAGGGTTAATTGGAAAGTGTATACTCATCCTAACTGACACCATCGTACTAGTTATTACAAACAACTATTGTTTTTGCACCACTCCAATAACTGGAATAGTTTTAGAGATATTGCTTCGTAAAGTGTGGTTTGGTGCCTATTATCCTAATTTTTTTATTACTTGTTGAGTAAAATGTTTTTCAATACTGATATGTATCTCTTATGTTCAAATAACCGTCATGGGAAGACCTACACAAAATAGTAATTTATAATCGACATTTGGTAAGTAGGAATGTAGGTACGGTTCGAGCGACAAGGGTAGTACTTCTCCGTCAATGCATTGAGGTGCTGCAGGAAATTTTGTATACGGGTGATACTGGAGATGGGTTTTGGTAAAGCCTTAATCCGATGCTAGGAATGATCATTTAGCCATGGTTGTTTAAGACGAAGTGTGTTATTTTTTCTCAAATTTTATGGCTTTTGCCGCAATTCCCCGAAATTTTACTTTATAGTGATGGCCAGTTTGAAACTGAAATTTCAAGAGAAGTTTTTATAGTAATTTGAACATCACGAAGGTCACGTCGTTCATAATAGTAAAAAAAATCTAATGACAGACATATTTAGTACATGATTTGTTAGATTGCTTACACATTACTTTAATTAAATAAAATGAAAAAGATTTTACTCATTCACACTGGCCATCATTATTTATGATCGGTGAAATTTTTGGCTTTGCGCTAAGAATCATAAAAAAATTGGTATATAAGAAATTGTCTCGCTTTGTCCTAGACAACTATGTCTAAAAAATCAAAATAATCTTTCCTAGCGTCGTATTAATGTTTTGCACCCATCTTCCACCTTGCATAGCTTTTTGGAGATAAGACACGGTCCTTTACGGTAGCCGCGGCTTAGGTACGTGCTTTTCGAATAACCCTGTACTTTATACTTATTTTACACGAATATTTGTTCACGACCTCGGTGTGACAGGCTATATAAATAGTTCCTGCCTGTACCTGTCACATTCATCGTCGCAGTTATATGGTTATAAGTTATAACCTATAGTTTCGCATAGAAGGGTACTTCAGAGACGCATATATGTGTCACTTCTTTGTGGGCATAATATGACGTTCGCATAATATAGAAGAAAAATATAACATTCGCTAAATATGTAATAATATAAATGTTGTCCAAAAAATATGTAAATAAATAAATTATTAAAAACTTTCAAAGTTAATCAATATTTACTAGTGCAATATAAAATATATTTTCTATACTATGTGAAATAATAATAATAAATCTAATAATATGAAATTAAAGTATCCGATAGTGTTTGTAAAGAGTGCCATATAAACAAAGTATAGTGAAAGTACCGTAAGTAGAATCAGAACTCTGCTTGGTATTATTACGAGAAAAAAAATCGAAAAAAAAATATTTTGGTTTTTTATTTTTGTTCTATTATTTTGCGAATGTTATATATTGCGAATGTCATATTTAGCAAATATTATATTATGCGAATGTATACACGCCTCTGATAACTGACAATCATATGGCTATCTCCGCCCACTCCTGGTCATACGCCTCACCTATGGCGCGCCACTGAGCTCGATCTTCAGCTCTTTGTTTCCAACTGCTGCCACCCAGCTTGCGTATATCATCGCTTCAACTAATAACGGATAACTGACAATATTATTTAGGAATCATGTGATATTGTTATTGAAGGTCATAATTAAACTGGAATCAAGCCTTTAAATAATGCCACCTTATCATGTCATATGACATCAATGTTACTTTCATTGTCTCGCTTTGTTACAGTATTTTTCCCACATGGATTGAAGAGTGCTTTAAAATTTGCCACCATACGGTACCGCCTAGTGTAGTTTATATCAAAATCTTGTATTATGCCCCGGAGTAAATAGAAATAACCTAATTAGGATAGATGACTGGATTCAAGATATTAAACACAAACTAATTTAACACATATAAATATTCAGAATTCTGATAAAGAATTTTTAAGATAATACAAAAAACAAATATCTAGTAACTAATTCCGCTGGATCTCCTTCTCTGTCAAGTCTGAAATAAGGAAACTCAACAGGAATTCGACACGACGTATTAGACAGACACGTCTGTCCAGCGGTCGGCGAGGTAACATGTCTGGTGCTCGTGCGTCGAGTCAGTGACAGCGGGTCTAATACGTCGTGAAGATGCTTCGTGTCTAAGCGAAACACGTGTCGATTTCCTCTTGAGTTTCCTTGTTTGGGACTTGAGAGAGAAGGAGATCCAGCGGAATTAATTACTAAATATAATTTTTTTGTATAATGTTATAATGGATTTCCGCAAGGCAACGCCTGAGTCAATTAGTCAATTGATTTTTAATTAGCAACCTTATCACAAAGAATAAATCCTTTAATGTTGTACGATTTTGTCGTTACTCATACAAAACTCGTATGTATTGATATAACATATAATTTAATATAGCATATTTGATAAGACAGTCATCTACCCCACTGCTGTGCGTAACATTTCTGTGTATGATTTTTACATCAAATATGAAATAACAACGAATGACATTCATTAGTCAAAGGACTATTAACCAATGCAACAGATCGAATGTGACAATACTTAAATTGTGTCTTATTTTATAAATACAAGAGTTATTAAATACAATGTATTCTTTCTCATCCTACATTCTTAAACTGATTTTTTAAAGATATTAAGTTATTCGATTCGAATTCCTGATTTCTGCCGCTTGTCAAAATGGAATGTTATGGTAACCTTAAATTTAAATGGCATTTGTTTATAAAATAAAACACTATACTGGCATATCTTAACTACGCAACTTACACTGCCAATGTTTTGAGCATGTAAGTTAACTATTCAATGGTATGGGTATTATGTGCAATGGACATCTATAATTTTGATGTCTAGTTCATCTGTACTTAATAGCAATAATATGTGAACAGCTCTACCTTAAAGTTACTTACTGTATATACAATAATTATATTGACATTTTGTCTTAGGTAATTAAATTGTTACCATTCTGCTATATTTTTAAGTATAAGTACAGTGAATCTCCGGTAAGCCGGCCCATGTTTAATCCGGCGCCCCCTGTATTCCTACTTGCCAATCATTGTTGCATGGGTACCCAAACATTATTTTCAAATTTTAACTAATGTCATTTGTCGGATTACAAGATACTCTTTTTAAAAAAAAACTGGCCTAGGGGGGGTCTTAGGCAGTACTCTATAGTCCGACACTGCCCTGCAACACGTTTGTCAGATTACCGGAGGTCTACTGTATTGGAATAAATATAATAATCTATCGATTTTTGGAATTTAAGGAGTACATTATTGTCATTTAGTAGTGCTTGCGTAGATTTCGCTTGCCGTATGAAATGAGTATGTATTTGGAATTATGGAACAGGATTTGATTGACATACATTCTCTTAAAGTGCTCTCTTTATTGTACTGTGAAATGTTTGCCCATGACGTACGATTATCTACACGAATCGACCTCCAGCTACGTTTATACAATTTTTATTAATAATCTTATGTAATAATGTCATAACAGTATTTATATTTTTTTTTATTAATTATACAGTATTAAAATATGAACTCACAAGCCCATATACAACTTGTGTATTAGTGAATCAATGCATAAGCCTCTAAACCGCCACATTTAATAGTTGTATAACTTTACATCTTTGGCTCAATATTAATACAATAAATAACTGCGCAAACTGTATTTCAGTGCATTTTTACATATATTTATGATAGTAAATTTTATACTACAAATGTAGGTACTAATCAGTCTTAATCTACTTTTTAAAGTATTCGTTTGACGCGTTACAGTTCTACATACATATTATAATACTTAAATACAAACAAATAAGACATGAAAAATAGACAATTAAATAAAAAAAGTTGAGATTTATCTTAGCGCATTAACCTCATTGATAAGCAATACAATATTATTAAAAAAAAGATGTTCCTATCTTCTTTTTTTTATTTGTTTTGCCGCAAATGGATTTTACACCTGTACGCGGATACGACCTAAATTTACTCCTATTACTAAATGAACGGTAAAATCACAATAAATTTGATGTTTTATTAATTAACTTTATCTAAAGTATGAAACTACTGCCTTTAGATTAGTTTTTGCTTGTATATAATATTTGCTAGTGTAACATTAGTTTTAGCATTGTAGTTTATACATCTAAGCGCTTTAAGTACAGCATTACACACTGTTTGTTATACGGAGAAGTATATTAACTCTTTATACAATTATTATGTGCTAGCACAAGTTATTATGAAGTACTACTACACAGTTTATTAATAATTATAATTATTGTCTTCCATGATATTTTTTTTTGTATTTATGAGTTTTTATGAAATTGAAGTAAGCTATTATATGTATTCTTTAGTAAATCCCAAAACGAGGTTTTAATTGGTTTAATGTATGAGAAAATATTGGGAATATTTTTAGCGGTACTTATGACTTACATATGTTCAACCCTTAATTTCATTTTAAACAAAAAATGTTAACAAATTTAGTTTATGGTTTCAATTTGCAGGGTAGTATGGTGATGGAAAGGAACAGTGCCCCTAGTAGGAACATGTACCGTAAGCGTATCGTCATCGAATGCGTCAAAAACCAATCCAATGAGAATTTGAACATCGCGCAACGTCGTACGGTATGCAAATCACCTTTACGCTTTCGATATATGTTCGTGCTTAGGCATCTGTTACTGGGTACATACTTACGATATAATCTCAACTCTTCCATGCCTTCATCTTGAACATATTAAATTAAGCTTGCATATAATAAAATATTCTAATTAGTAACTAAATTATAAACGCACAAAAAAGAATTTAAAATTAAATTTTCGGCTATCTATGACATAGTCAATTATTCTCGTATTTAGGTACAGTATTCACTAATATGAAAGTATTATTGTACAGTCTTCAATATAGGAATATAGGCGCTTATATATCATTTACTATGTATATACACAAACGCCTATACATACATATGTCACATTGGCTTGCATTTAATCTTTATACATATATAATACGGGGAGCATTGTTTGTCCTGTATATTTTTACAGAGTTAGATTGAAAAATGAACAGCCCTTTAAATTTTTTACATCGGTCCTTGCAACCTTTTTGCACCAAATCTATGTACTAAATTAATATTGTTAAACATATTCTAGATCATCCATAATAAATGATGTCATTGTGGATTTGAAAAGTAATTAAATTGAAAGAGAAGTTTTAACGTTTTTTTTTTTAATTTATAGCGAGCCTACACTGGCCAACGACTTAAACATACATAAGCCTTATAAATATTAATCGAGTTGGTTATATATATTTTATATAAATTTCGATTTTAGTATTTTCGATTTTAACATGTGACTTCACCGAATTTATGCCCCCTGCCCTGTCACATTTGTTGCCCCCACCACTCACTCCGCCATCTTACTCATTTTGGCTTCAAGAGTTTTATTGCTTCTGAACAATTTTCAATTTCAGTTCATACAATAAATTGCGTTATTTCATAATTCATATACACTAAAATGAACCGTTTCTACCTTTTTCTCACTTGAATTCCATGAAAATTGTATATTCCGTGGTTAAGTTCGTAAAAAAAAAAATAACAATGTGCATATGACGTCACTGGAACAGTTGAATAATTTTGTGAGCAATGGTTTAGTTTATTAAAAATTGTGTCCCTATCTTGTTCAGACAAAGCAAAGGCGTATCGCTTATTTTAACGCTAAGCCTACGTTTAGTATCGATATAATAATTTCTATAAATATTAAATTAAACATTATTCTTAAATTTTTTATCAAGTTTCACTTAATAGTATGTTAAACAAATGTCAATTATACATCTAAATAACATTGCATAGGAACTTTGCCGCAAATATTTTATTACTTGTTATTGTTACACTTGGACACCCACAGGACGGGCCTTTCAGAACTATTCGGTAACTTTGGAAGTATTGAATATATTTAATAATATTGTTCAAAATTCAAAACAATTTATTCAGTTTAGGCCTTTCGAAGGCACTTATGAAGGTCAAATTTAAAGTTACTGAAGCTACTACCGGTTCGGAAGTCAGCCTTCACCTGAGAAGAACCGGCAAGAAACTCAGCAAGGTTTCATTGTTTTTTTTATATAAATTTTATCTATTCTGACTTTTTGGCTATTTTATAATACGAATTTTATATATTTAACAATTACAAAATACTTAATATAGGTATTGTATGTATTTCGGTACAGAACTGTGTTAATTGAGGGGTGATTACCCCGTCTGTTTCATGATCTTTGTAGATATAACTTCATTTTGATTTTTAATATCCTGTACCTCTACCATGAGTTGCTATCGAAACTTACTTTAGTCACTGGCGAGTAAACGACCATCGAACCCGATCGACTCATACTACCGATTTTAGTTCTTTAGGTGACCGCTAGTGGCGCTGTACGTTTTACGCCGTCGCTAGCGAGTACGTACGTTAAAAACTCATGGTAAAGGCACTGGAAGAAGTTTTGTCACACAGAACTTCGTTAAAAATTAAATGCAATACTACAATTTAATTGCCCCTAAATTCTATAACAACCAAACATGCATCTCAATAGATGTTTTAATCCACCTATGAAATACCAAAGTCAGTTTTGATAATATAACTAAATTATATTTATTAGATACGCGTATAGTGCCTGAACTAGTACTAGAACTAATAATTCCGACGCTATCTGTTTAATACACTGACTATTATAATAATTCAGAAAAGACAACAGTTATATAATGACTCAAAGGAAATTGCCAATTGATTTTAGATACGTTTGATTAAAACATGCATTTAGCTGCCGGCAGTACGGCAGTTCCTATACTTCTTTAGAACAGTTGTGATAAATTCATATACACTGTAACTTCCATGTCCGTTTATTTTGCTGTGTACCGCGTACGGTATTACTGATTTTTATTAATAATACTAAATGTTATTGTATTCATTATTATTCAGTTTGGTGGTTCATAAATATTTCTAAACATAATGCCTTTCTACAAAGTTGAAGGATTCATTGCATGCCTGTTATTGCATTATAAATTATCAATATTGTCGGACCAGAGAGAATACTACATTTTAAAATAATAATTAGGCTATACACAGGTATTATTAATTGTTAGATTTAAGATTAAAAGTTATATATAAGTAGGAATTATTTGCTATTCATTACAAAACGCCAGGTGCAAATATTTAAATAATGTGAATGATCACTGTAAAATAAATAATAATATTGACTTATAGTTTTATTTATGTAAATCACCGTCGAAAAATAATTTTCATTATTATAAATCCCCATACTTATTCGATGATGATCGCTTTGCAATATTTGGCATTGACTAGCTGTTCCATTTGATTATAATGTAATCTTAGTTATTTTGAAATGCCAGTGCTTTTAGGTACTGTATAATGAGTACCAAAGAACGCTTCATATGTATCATGTATTGGTGTAAATATCTATATATGTATGTATTTAGAAAAATAAAAAGTAGTATATCAGTTACCTGGTTTCCATAGTACAAGCTATGCTTAATTTGGGATCATATGGCCGTGTGTAAAATAATGTCCCGGGATATTTATTTATTATTATTATTGAACGGCGTGAACCTAACTTTTTTATATATTTACATTGCAATGCGAATGTTTTAAATTGCACATATGGCGCTCGCGTCAAATCTTTGGAATATGATAGTTTTTGCTTCTCATTTGATCAAATACCTTTACGCATATCAAATGTATATTGAGGGCCCTCATGGAGCACTATCTGAGCTAAGGGGTGGCTATAAAAACTCGTCTAAGCTCCATGTGAGTTGTAATGATTTCATTATAATTTTCTGACGCGATAGCTCCGAAGGTCTTAACTTTTTACGACATGAGTGGAAATGTAAGGTGTCAATAAATATGCATCTTTTTTGTTTTGTTATTCCCCTAAATCGATGATGGAAACAAGACCCGCCATGCCTTAGGCAAAACGGGGATTGATTTCTGGTAGATTTAATTTTATTTTATAGGTACAGAAACAGACAACCGATTGAGTATTACTTATAAACCTAGATAATTAACATTATATAAACCTGTAGTCCAATTATAACTGTACACAGCATCTAATAAGCATAACATAATAATAATAAACATAATAAATATTATATTAGTTGAAAGAACAAATTTTAAAAATAGAAAAAGTAATACACAAAATAATAATTGGGGTAAGTACATTAAATTAAATCTAAAAATCTATTCTCTACGCAAATAATTCCTAAAAACATTAAGACTATCATTGAAAACATCAACTTGAGAGCACTTGACAGCTCCCATTTCTACAGATTTGGTATCCCTGATAAACGAAATTATGGTAGTTACGATACCCGAGTTGTGTACGTGTCTGATAGATTTCCAGCGCGGTATATGATCATATAAGTAGTATTTCTAAGAAGAACATTTTTTTTCTTTCTGTTTTAAAATTTTTCAAAAGCATTGTCGTCTATATCATTGAAGTCATGACAAGAACATAATTTTGTATACGTTTGCCCCAAATAGCAAACCAATGGTTCCGAGCTTCGGGTCTCAAAAAAATTTTTTCCCGAAATTTTTACCAACCTCCAAATAATATTACGAAATAGATACATTTTGTCAAATATTTAAATATCAGCCGGTGTCGGCCCTCTTAAAGTGAGGTTACGTGAGATGTCCTAAGTAGCAAGCTGCGAGCAATTTGATCGACGAATACGTTTGTGTTACATTTCAAATTATAGGTACTATGAAATAGGTGCAAAGCTATGATTTGCAATCGTTATACTCTAACAGAAAAAAAAATAGTATAACCTTTTTTTATATAAGTTTTAAAAGTACAATAACAAAATATTGACTGAAGAAAAGTTAACGAGAAACTAACTTTTCTTAAAATATTTAAAAGACCTTTCTAAAGAGGCGATACTAGCATATAGTTTTAATTCATCCCTTAGTTACTAATATAGCATCAATAAAAACATTAGAATCCAAACCATCAAATCGATTTCGTTTGATTGATAGCTTTGACACTATTCGGATACATTGACGTAATATCTAGATTTAATTTGTAGGAACATAAAATTATTTCAAAAAGATGTTTTCTTTGGAGCCCGATTTAGGGTATGATTTTCATATATACAGTATAGAAATTCAATTCCATACATAAAAATGTATTATTAATTTATTCATCCTCACTTTTCAAACATTTAAAGTACACGTATCCGATCGCGTGTTGACGTTTATAACTCGCGTTTGTACATTTAAATTAACAAAAAGAAAAAAGGTTTAATTTACTAAAATTGCATAGTATTAAATAAATAATTGGATACTATGACGCCATAATTTCCTCCTCCTCCTCCTCCATTCATAATCTGTAAATGACAAATACAAAATTGACAGGGTTCGAAACGCATGCATCAAATAAGAGAAATGATAGTAGAGGTTTCGAAACGCATTCCACATGCATCAAATAAGAGAAACGATAGTAGAGGTTTCGAAACGCATTCCACATGCATCGAATAAGAGAAACGAAATTATTAAGGGGTAGGTTTACGTCACGTAAGCTTTTTCGATCTAAATTCAAATATTGCGCCTTTCAGTCCTTTATTAATAACTAGCGGTTCATCCCGGCTTCGCAGGAATGGACATTTTTTTAAAATATTTACTATTAATATTTTTGTTATAGAATTTATTAAATTAGTATTTTGTTTAGATTGATATTATTAAATACGTAATATTTTTTTAATGGAATGTCCGATTTATATTAGGTTTTTTTTTGGTAAATTCAAAACATTTTTTAATATACTTTATTTACATTTAACTAAAGTATGTAGGTACCATTTTGTTCGATAACTTTTTGTCATCTTGTAGGTAGGGACATGATCCTATTGCTATAGAAATTTTGGGACTTCTGATCAAAATACTGCGACAAGTGGTTTTGGCAGTCCTCTCGTGATGTTAACCTGACTCTGCCTAAAGAATTCTGGCTAAAGATGTGTGAGGTCTAGCGTTATCATGATGAAAAACCACACCCCTTCTGTTGATTAATTCCGGCCGCTTTCTCTCAACTTCTTGCTTTAATCTCATCAGTTGTTTGCAGTAGAGTTCAGAATCGATGGTCCTGCCTGGTGGTAACAGCTCATAATGAATAATGCCCTTCCAATCCCACCACACACACAGCATCATCTTGTTGCGAGTTAACCCGGGTTTCCCCACAGTCTGTGAAGCCTGACCGGCATTTGACCACGACGTTTTTCGCACGTTCTTGTCGTACGTGATCCACTTCTCATTACCATTTCATTTCATTATCATTTCCAGTTCTTCAGCTACGTCGTAACTACTGATATGCCGATCTTGCTCCACTTTTTCAAAAATGGCATCCATTTTATCCGTAATAGGGCGACCACAGCGACGTGCATCTTTGACTTCAAAATTTCCGGATTGAAAACGCTTAAACCAAATTTGTGCTACTCTCACAGACTGCACTAGGTCCATAAACATCGCAATTTTTTTTCGCGGCTTGCGTTGCAATTTTACCTATTTTGTAGTAAAATTTTAAATTTATCGAATTTCTTCATTAGATTCACTCATCTTGACGAAAAACAATTGAAATCACACACTTTCCTAATTTGAATTTGGAATTATGTTCTTTAAAATTTAAACTTGCAATGATACCAAAACCAGCCATATACAAATAGTATAGCCAAAGAGATTTTATTACAAGTTCATAATGCGAAAAGACTTTTTCCCCAACCTAATATAATTCATAACAGTCAAGAATACGAAATTATTTGTTTGGATAAGAATTATTACAATGGATACTTCTGATTTTGGTCGGCATTTCTATCAACTTTAAAACAAATGTAAAAAAGTAGTTATAGAGACATTACTATAGTTGGACATATGGTATCACGTTGTTTTTTCGTAGATATGATATGTGCTTTAAATACTGAAGATTTTTTTTTTGTTTTATCATCATTATTTTTCGCAGTGCATAGAAAGACATTTTATGGCATTTTTTTACACCTTGGGTGACATTATTGAAGTTTTAGTAGGGATCCCTATTTTTTTTCTAGTAATAAATTTATTCTATGTTATTCAGGGCTAATGTAGCATTCTAACGGTGAAGGATTTTTTTTAATCGGTTTAATAGTTTTTGAGTTCGTTACAAACATACAACAATACAAGTCTTTACTCTTTATAATATTCGAGTAGTAGACATATGAAGTCAAATATTTTTTCTAATAATGATATTAACTTTGTATGTATGAAACACTACGTGGAAGCTAGAGAGGGAAACCAGGGGAGGGACTGATATGAATCTAAATTGAGCGACTAACCAGGTGTATCTAATGGTCCGTTTATGCTATTTACCTACAGAACCCAAAATATACTATTATTTGCAATCTCATAAAACGCGCCTACAGTACGAGCTAGACATCCGCACTCCCATAGTAGAAGAAGAAATTTAAATGCGAAGGTAACTCATGTCTCTTATTACCTTTTCATGACTAACCTACCGAACCGAACATCAGAAATTTTATCAATGGAAACAGTGGAAATTAATAGTATTTACGGAATGTCTCAAAAACAATGTACCAGCATATTTATTTACTTTAATATTTTTGTACACGAGTCTGGAAACTGAGACCTGTAATTTCAGGGGGCTGAATATATATATTTATCTATATAAATTATAATATATAAGCAAAGTAGATTTCCTTTGACGCACCATCACCTCAAAACTACTAAAAATATCGCAATGGGGCTGCTACCATTCAACGCGGAATTTTTCGTTGATAGATATAGGCTATATAATATTGATAAACGTGGGTGAAACCGCGGGGGCGACAAACATTTAGATATGTCACAATATTGCCCTTATAATAATTGGGTGGAAAAGTAGCTTCCACCATGAGGTTGATGTTAAAAATGTTTAAGGTCTTGGTAGGATTCGAACTCGCCACGGCCTTCGACGTCACGACCAACTAAGCTATCATCGCCTCATATTAAAAAAGCACAAGGTCTTGTGCAGTGGATGACGGAAAGTTTTCAACCCTTGGTCTTGTAGCTACTGTACAGTGCGTTAATAAACATGCCGCTTGCGCCACATTAATACCACTCAATAAACAATCAATGATCAATATCTCAAAATATCAATAAACAGAGGGCGGAATTTCAATAGAGAATTCAGCGTCAAACCAGTCAGTATTATAAAATGGCAACTGCATAGGTCAAACACTTCCTAGACTAAAAAAGGATAGTATTCATTGCGGCCAGCAAGTAAATATAAAAGTGCCTAACAGCTGTACAAATCCTGCTATGACAAACAGACAGACAGACAAAGTGGCACCAAAAGTATTCGTTTGTTACCATTTAGTACGGAACTCAAAATATTATAATATGTAGCAATTTTCATGATTTTGAATATTGTATTTGGACTTGCTGTGTGGTGGCGGCGATGAATACCTCCACCCCAAATCATCTCTAGGGGGCCGTAAAAGATTTGCCAAAATTACTTATAATACGTACGGGCAGAATACGAGTAGGTACATACGTATTGCGCCGACCCGCAATGATTTGGAACGAGACAGGCAGATGATGATGTCATATATAGTTTACTTCCACATCAGGTTCTCTCAGCTCCATACATTTTTGGCTATTTTTGAATACCTATTAAATAAACTCTCTTAGCAAAGTTTCAGTATTAAGTATAAGTCAATGATTAAAAATCGTTTGCTAAAATCTCGACATACTCAAATCATTTATATATAGTACCTAGTAGGTACCCATCAATTTATTTAATTCTTTTGTATTTTTTTTTGTGTAAGTATTCTTCCTTTTAATCGATTTTTGTTTTTGATAAAATTGTAGTGCTTTAAAAGCTGGTTGATTTTTGGGCATTTGTTTTCGTAAAATAGAAGAGCTATGTTTTGTAGTTTAGAGAATAGAGAGATACATTCTTCGTTGTCCGTTGTTTGTATCTGAGTACCTACTTAAGGCAATTATTGCGTAATTTATTTATGCTTTGCGTAAAGCGCTTCTATGACTTCCTGGCGAATTCTGTTAACAGGATTTATGATGGGTTAACCCTACTCTTTGTTCAGTATAACTTTTGAATATTTAGGATGTGTGATATTATTATAATTGACCAGCTAGACTAGTGGTTAGGTACCCTGACTGCTTCGCCGCAGGTCGTAGGTTGAATTCCTACCCAATACAAGCATATGTGTGTGCATGAACATGCTTGTTCCGTATCTGGATGTAAATGTCTATAAAGGTAAGTTAAAAAAAATAATATGTCAGTCATCTGGTTTCCATAGTTCTCTGCTTAGTTTGGGATCAGATGGCCGTGTATAAAGAATGTCCCAGTAAATGTATTTATTTTTAATATGCATATACTAGCTGTCCCCACTGGTTACACCCGCGTTTATTGATATCATATATAGCCTATAACCATCTACAAAAAAATCCGCGTCGAGTGGTAGCAGTCCCAGCCCGATATGTTCTGTAGATTTGAGGTGATGCTGCGTCAATGGAACCCTATTTTCCTTCCCCATTCCCGTGGTTTCAACCGTATTTCGAGGCCGAAGCAGTCTTCGTTTATCTCCGTATTAAAAGTTACCAAACTAATAAATTACTTTTATAATAAGTTAGGAATTATACATTTCCTTACACTTAATTACCTCATATCGTATCTGGTAATTGCAGGTCACAAGGTCTCAAAAATATTACGTGGTACTTGGATGTGTTAAATTCCGACAAACCTCGTGAAGTTATTACTTTATAAGTTATTATTTACAAATAACTAACCGCACAGACATAAAAAGTAATTTTTCTAACTATTTAGAGATGTTATTTCTCATCTTCAAAAATATTACATACACATTGAAAGGCATTATTTAAAAATAAACAAATGACGTCACTTATACGATAGTAATATATGTAGTAGGATGTTAAAATCTATCTGCAAGCCTTGTTAATGAGAATATCGCAAGATAATTTAATATGCAGCACTGTTTACATTGTACACCCTAGACTCTGACTGACTACTAGAGTAGTCACTATAGATGCAAAGCTTCAACCCCCGCTGTTATATATTCCGGTTTGCGAACAGACTCAGTTCGTTGCATAGGTAGGCAGTATAGAAAATGTATTCTCTTAGCGATGTACAGCCAAGTTAGTTTATTTTTTTTTATGGCTTGATGCTCTATGACTGACATCAATACTGTTTAAATTCTCCACGAGAGGGCTGTTGCGCATTTTATAATGCTCTACTAGCCCTAGAGACTCTTAGGAACTATATGGCTCCATTTACTTTGCTTAGTTTCGTCATAGTGGGTAATATTAGCTCCAATTAGAATTTCAATATATTTATTGTTTAATACATTAATTGTTTAATATTTATTAGAAACCAGAGGCCGCATAAATACAAGATTAATTAATATTAGAGGTTCCTCATAAAGGTCCATTCATTACGTGAGGTGATTTTGACCCTCTCCCTTTGGTGAGATGTCGTGAGATTCTGCGCGACGCCTCGAGTTTATCTATTTTTATCTATTCTCGTAATTAATAGATGTTCCCTTATGACGGTGCCCACTCAATACATTTGTAAGAACTTAATGTGTTTTCGCAAAAGTGTAGATATATGTTCTAAAAATAACGACACTCATAGTATAAGGATTAATAATTAACACTAGAAACAAGCCCGAATTTGTTTACGTTTAATTATATACCTAACAAGCTGTCCCCCGCGGTTTTACCCGCGTTCCCGTGGGGTGTCACACGTATTATACATATAAACTCCCAAACATAGGGACATGCAGACAGCGGGAAGCGACCTTGTTTTATACTATTTCGTGAAGACATTCAAGAGTTACCCGTTCATGAATACGAAAAGGGAGTGAAGATAACATTATATCAAAAGGGAATCTATTTAGAGGTTAATAACCTTTGACATTGAATTGCTTGCTTAAAAACTATCAATTTAACTATTTTGATTATTCAATTTTCTGCATTTCATGTTCTGAACTTTGCAACTTTAAAAAATATATATGTGACGATTTATAAAAGTTTGTAAAGCCTACATCGATAAAAGTTTTTTTATCGTTTTTTTTAACAACGTCCATTCAAGTAGATACAAATACATTTCTCCTCCCCAGGGGTGGCGCTCAATACTTGCAACCCTTATGCACCAATAGCGCAATCTCTGTGATGGTTACGGTAACCATTTGAGCTTTTAACTGAAATGGTGTTTCAGCCAACAAAACGTTTGCAGGCAACAGTTTCATAGATGGAACTTTATTTCTATGTCTATTTTAAATATTGTTTATAAATAAATACAACGCTATCATAAATTAGAGTTGTAAATAAAAAATAGCACTAGAATCCGTTGTGTGAAATCTATCGGTTGCATCGCAAGGTTCACTCAATAATTTGATTTCCGAACTCAAAAACGGGAAAATCCTGAATCCCGCTATCGATGTTATTTTAGAGAATTCGTACATCTACGAGTTACCTTCACTATCTGTTGGGTAGTCCGTGGCTACGAGGTAAAGCGGGCCGGGGGACCCGTGCTAACTCCCTCCGGTGTGCAGCGTTCGACGCTCGTTGGAAAATTAACAAAAATACAAAAAAATTATAAAAATATAAAACCCAAAAATAAGAGATTCATTCTCGACCCCACCTATGTAGCCAATTTGACTGCCCTTTTGCCTTTTCTTATTATGAATGATCCTTTATAAAGCTATAGGTTACATTAGGTTTATATTTTCAAAAAAAAATAAAATAGTAGGTTAACATGAAACCTATAGATTCAATTTCATATAGGTCAATTTAGCATACACTATTCTAGGCACAAGAAGATGTTGTTGACTTAATAGAAGTCATTTTATTTTTTCATTCATATCCAGAGTCAAATTATAAAGTGAACAAAGGCCATTTCAGTAGACCAGATTACAAACTCTATTGTCCCTTAGGCCACTTGCGATGTGTTAGTAGCCTGCCACTCAATTTAAAAATCCTACCAATATTATAAATGCCAAAGTTTGACATTTGTTTGTTTTTCTTTCACGCAAAAACTACCAAACAGATTTATATGAAACTTGGCACATAGATAGTACATGTCCTGGAATAACATATGGGATACTTTTCGTTCCGGGAAATAGTAAAATCCCTCGGGAACGCGGATAAAACCGCGAGGGACGGCTAGTAAATAATTATAGCATACACTCTACCGATATACATGTACGGGAGAAGTAATCAAGCTATTGTGAAGATTAAGTGCTACATTGTGGGCATAATTTTATTCCATGATAGTGCGTCGTGAATTACGTGGAAGAAAAGGACCAAATCATTTCTCACAATTCACATCATGAATTCATTGAGCTAAGTATATGTCATTGTTTCATATACCAAGCTAGGTATATTTATACTTGACTAGCTGTTCCCCGCGGTTTCACCCGCGTTCCCGAGGGATGCTACATTTTTCCGGGATAAAAAGTAGCCTATACTCGTATATTATTCAAAGGCATACTCTGTCTATATGCCAAACTTCATCCAAATCCATTCAGTATTTTTTGCTTCGAAGAGTAACATACATCCATACTCACAAACTTTCACATTTATCATATTAGTAAGATGATAAAAAGATAACATGATCTCATCTTACGCGCTGACGCCTGCACGTGGTTGCTGTCTGGGTGGTACAGTAATTAGATCGGCACCCGAATTGTGTAACTGGGATTCAATATTGAAGCCTATTTCATAACAGATTAACGGTTCCGCGAGCAGAGTGGGATGACAGTCGTAACACCGTTAATGTAATGCAAAATTCACTGCAGCTACGATACCGACAGCATTACAGTCGCCCTGTTATAACAGGAGAAAAAACAATTACATCGCTAGTTTGTTTCCGCAATTGACGAAGTTGTCACTCCTTAGAGCTTGAGAAATGGACTCACAATCGAAGATCTCAGAACATGTGACTGTTTCCAAGGGCACGCGTGACATTAGACGTTGGAAGCGCCATATGACGCATTTCTGTTAGAAACTCGCTAATGGGGAGAAATTGCCTAACGTGTCGTGGCAATTCATTGTCCCTACAATGTTATTTTAACGCAAAAGTGTATGATCAGTAAAAAATTGTGTAGACCTTTTTACCGTGTTTCTAAATACATTTACAGCCAAATATATTCCCAACAATTCTCTATCATAGGTACTATATTTGGTAAGTGACATTTTCTTGGAAAAATAAGCTAAACGTACCTATTTCCCATTCATACGTACTATTAGATATATGCAAGAAAAAATACAGTAATGTTAGTTAGCATGACCATTTCGTATGCATTGTATGCTAGTAAAATATTGTAAAACTAGCTGTCCCCTGCGGTTTCAACCGCGTTCCCGAGGGATGTAACATTTTCCCGGCCTAAAGGTATCTATGTGTATTCCAGTACATTTTTTATTCATGTGCCAAGTTTCATACAAATCCGTTCGGTCGTTTTTGCGTTAAAGAGTAACAAACATCCTGTCCCCCGCGGTTTCACCCGCGTTAAGTTTGAAATTGATCAGACCAAGAAAACACGTTGTTCCATACTAACTTTGCCCTTAGGGGATGATCCTTTCTTAGTGCTTACCCTTATAATTTAGGCCTTAGGTATTTCTATTATTTTTAATAAGCATAGAATTAACTAAATATAAGTATCTATTAAATTAGTGACGGAGACGATTGTGCAGTGCCTGATCAAACCCCTCAGGTTTTTAGGCACTAAGGCAAACTAAAATTTTATTGTAAATTATAAATAAATAAATATTAACTTTTAAAATGTAAAAAGTGGTTATTGTGACGTAACTATAATAGTTGGACATAATGATATTGCGAAGTTCTCTGTATATATTGATGTTCTTTAATATTGTGGAACATACTATTGTACTATCATCAATAGTTTCCGCAGTGCATGCGACGAAAGACGTTTTAGGGCACTTTTTTTACACCTTGGGTTACGTTACTTAAGTTTTAGTAAGGATCCCTAATACTTTCTAGCAATAAATATAGCCAATGCTACGCAGGGTGAACGAGGCTTTGAGATGTTGAAAGAATTTTCGAAATCGATTTGTTAAATTTGAGTTTATTCATTACAAACATACACCCACACAAAAATACAAATTTTTACTCTTTATAATATTAGTGTAGACTAGTGTAAATGGATGAGTCTTGAGGCTTCGTATTCATTTTAGAAAAAAAACATTAATGAACTGTAAAGCAGTATCTTTTCTCATTGGTGAGAATTTACTAGAGTAGTAGAGCTCTTAGTGCAGAGTTCGTCCGGGGAAGTACTACCACCTTACCCATTTCCGCCGTGAAGCAGTAGTACAATTGTATTACTGTGTTTCGGTTAGAAAGGTAAGGGGGCCGGTGAAATTACAGGCACATAAGACTTAACAACTTCACGTCTCAGGGTCGACAACGCATTGGCGATGCTCCTAGTGTTGCAAATGTCCATAGGCGGCGGTGACCACTCACCATCAGGTGGACCGTCTGCTTGTTTTCGGCCCAAATGGCATAAAGAAAAAAAATAAATTGGTGAGCCACATTTTTTGGCAGTAACATTTGGTGGTCGATCTGGCTTGATGGTATAGCGGTTCGACTTGTGGTTGGCGTTCCGATAATGTTACCTAGACCACGTTCATTAGCCATTAACAAAACCTTACCTGACTCGCAAATGTTCAGAAGCGAAGTTAATTTATTTCTCCAAAGAAAAGAAAACAACTTGAATTCATGCGAAGCCAAATATGGAAAATAAAAACGGAACCTGTAAATGATTGTCACAAAAAAGCAACAATCCCACATTTTGCATGTGAGAGCATATATAACAAAATTTAAAATGGATTTAATTTTTTTTATAAAAACTGTGGTTTAAAATGAACCGTAACATAATCTATGCCATTTCCCTGTAGAATCAAAGTTTCATGTCTATCGCGTAGTGTATCTAAGAAAGTAAATGTCCATAAGTACCAAATCTACAGTTTTTTAGAACAAAGCGGCCCTTTTACTTACCTAATTATATTTTTAGCGTAATGACGTCAACTCCCAACCCAGTAAGCGTAAGGGCGCTCCCTCTTAGAAGCCGTATTTTCATTTCCACACAATGCTAACTTGCTAACGTAGGTTGTGCGGGAATAATTTTGTTTATTATTGCGAAATTACTGACTTAAAATATAACAGTAATTATTATTTGTTTCCTTCTCACGATTAAAAGGGTAACTAAACCTAACTTCATGTTTGGTTTATTACTTAGGTAGGTGCTTTCCTTGTATCTGTCACCATTGGTGAATTCGTACAGAGCCAGGCTGTGTGTCCTTACCACAAGTCACTAGTAGATTTATTTCCATAACATTATCGTTAATAAAAGCCAAGTTTGTATCCCGGGAAAATTTTATATCCCTCAGGAACGCGGTGAAAACGGTGCAACCGCGGGAGTCAGCTTGTATTTTTATTCACATAACGTGACACTGATAATCTATAGTTTTGAATTTTGATGATTTGTAAGTATTAATGATCAACTATTTAAAGTTACACATATATATGCTAACTTTCCCCCGCGGTTTCACTCGCGCTTATCGATATTATATATAGCCTATATCCATCTAGGAACAATTCCGCGTCGAAAGGTAGTAGTCCCATCCCGATGTGTTCGGTAGTTTTGGGGTGATGGTGCGTCAATGGAACTCTATTTTTCTTTTATATTTTTATACACATACATACATATGTGTATAGAACGTTGATAGATATACGTTTCCGTCATTGTAGTCCCAGTCCCAGTCCCAGTCGGTTAACTCTGCTGACATTTCGCACAAAATCACACTTGAATTGGACATAATATATATAGCTTACATCCTTACAAATTTTTATACTTGTATAAAAGAGAAGCCATTTTATGGGTTATAAACGCTCAGCCAAAACAGCTGAGGCGATTCATGAAATTTGGCATGTTTTGGTAGCCACTTCGTATCCAGTTGGATTTCACTTTTTTACCAATAAAACCGTTATCCGAGTACTATAGGTCTTCTTAACTTCTATCTTAACTTGTTACGATTTTTGTTACTAACTTTGATATCTGTACAAAATATAAGATTATGTTTATTTAATTAATAATATTAAATAATAAAACATATACGGAATATTATTGAATTATTAACACCCTGAAGCATTTCCGGCGGAGGCGTGGAGTCCGTACGCGAACTGACTTCATTTACCGCGTGCCACGTAAAATTTTGCCGGACAAAAGATAAACAAAAATATCCTTTAAACCCAATATGTTATAGCTTAAAATTGTCTGAGGCAACAAATTTATTACAAAACGATTACATATTCACAGATCAGAGATACTAAAAACTTTCATTAACTGACGAAACTTTGTCTCTGAGAACACATTTTGCGACATGTGCACTAACACTCTGAACTGTAGGTCAGCCTACAGTCAGCTGTCTAGACACTAGGCGCTCGTCGGTCTCGCGCACTCACAACTCTGAGTCTGTGATTCAAGCGCGTGTCAGAGTGGCGGGTCGGCTGTGGCCCACGGGTAGGACCGTCGGCCACATCCAGCGCCATCGCCTCCACAGGAACACTGCTGCTGCTAGCACCACCACTTACAACCCGTAGCTGGTATGGTACTGATGTACGTCGTGGGAAGATATTGGAGCATTTTCTGTGACTTCCACATCTTTCAGATGCTTAATCTGTTCTCCGAGCTTTACTAAAGTACTATTATCGTCGATATCAGCGGTGTATTTAAATACATAATTACTCAGTGAAATATTAATAATACGGATCTGATTCCGAGCTTTCTGTGGGATAAATATTTCCGAATCAATAAATATTGATAATTGATTAAGAGAGTAAGTAGTTGGTTCCTTTTTACATAATTGGGGTTCGAGGTAAGTCCTGCCAGTTGAGGAAATAGTTAAACGGTAAGTTGATCTTCATACATATTATTTTAGTTAATTATATGCCACGATGCTGATTTTAGACTGCCAAAACATGCTATATCCTTATGTGCCTGTTCGGTAAAATGCTCTTCTAATACACCGAACAGCCCCCTTATTCAGCTAATACAAACTTCGTCGGCGAGCCGCTTCACGGAGGCCTCGGAGAGCTTACCTCTCACGTGATAATTAGTATTAGCGTAGTAAGCGATAAAGGTAGAGCATAGAGGGCGCGACGAAACATCCTCGAGTTAGTGTAATTTTTTGCCCCAGGTTTCAACATAAAGTTTCATCAATATTGCTTTAGTAGTCTAGCTGTGAATGTGTAGCAAACAGACAATAATTAAACATTGTATATTATAATCTGTGCTTAAAATAATAATCGCTTTTCCATCACCTAATTACACATATTAGAAAATAAAGAGCATAAGCAGTTTCACAGCTAAAGTTTGAATTCACATTTAAGTTATAATGAACGTTACTATGCGATCATTCTGTTAGTCTGTTCGTAAGATTTCTTTGTCAATCTGGAGCAGTTTAATCAATATCTCTTCAGACTATTGTAATAGTGTACAAGTATTCTAGACGTTAATATATGCCTTAATTTCTAAATACGCAAACAAATGAAGTCAAGTAGACATAAAACCGTAGACATCATTTTATTTATACAACTATCTCTGAAAAGGTTGGTAAAGATTTTAGAAGATACTGAGATTCACTGCCTATCGAGAATAGTACCAATATAGGTACGTTTCCGACCTGGGTATCAAACTCTGGACTTTGGTCTCGTTATATCGCTTGGCCACCGAAGCACACGTATATATCCCTCCCCCCGAAGGCGCGATCAATACTCCCAACCCTGGCGGACCATTAGCGCGCTCTCTGAGTCTGGTGACGTAACAATTTGAGCTATACCTGAAATGATGTTTCAGCTTTATTTACGGGGAAGAGTTTCATAGATGGAACTTTATTAGAATGTCCACCAAAACATATTGTTAATAGATAAATACAGCGAAATCCAAAGTTAATGTTGTAAATAAAAAAAATCACAAGAATTTGTTGTATAAAATCTGTCGGTTACATCGCAAGTTTCACTCAGTAATACGTTTTCCGAGCGGAAGTACGTGAAAATCCTAAATCGCGCAATCGTTATTTTCCTCGACGATTCATATATATACGGGCAACGAACATTAACTAGTGGGGAGTCCGTGGCTACGAGGTAAGGCGGGCCGGGGGACCCGCTCTAATTCCCTCCCGTGTGTAGCGTTCGCGCCAGTTGGACCGAATGAAAAAAAAATGTAGGAAAAAAAATATAAAACCCAAAAATAAGAGATTCTGTCTCGCCCCCCCCTACGTAGCCAATTTGACTCCTCTTTTGTCATTTTCAATTATGAAGCTGTAATAATCATTAGTATAATCATTGTAAACAATAATTTTAGTTTATCTTCTCAACAATATTACCTCAACGAGACGGGGCGATGGCAGGTCACAAGGAGGGGGGGGGGGGATCGCTGTTCATGTATACAGTGCACACAGAAGTTATCCGGCTAAGTATTAACTAGCGACCCGACCGACTCGCTTACTTAGGTTACTTAAACCTTTGATATCTTCTAAAGTATTCATTACAATGATATACGAGTGTGAACGACGTAATCTAAATTGGTTGCTCAAGAATACTATCATATTTATTTGGATAAGAATGAATACTGAATCTCTATATATATTAATGAATGTTTGTCTGTATGTCCTTTATAGAATCGTAAACTATGCAACGGATTTTAATGCAGTTTTCAGCAATAGATAGAATTGAAGAGGGAGGTTTTTTTTATTATCTATTATATTTTTATGTATCAGCCAAGTAAATTTATTTATTTTTCGAATGACGGCTGAAAAATTGATTAGGGATTTTATATTACGAGATTTACCCGCGGCTTCGCTCGCCCATACATCAGCCCACACAGAGGTTATGTCTCATTTTATATTTACATAGCTTTCACCCACGGCTTTGTCGGTGTAGAATAAGTAGATTTTTCGTGAGCTTCAATCTCGTTTCTATTAAATAACTAACAGATCAGTGGTTTTGACGTGAAAAGGTAAGATCTACGTAATGAAACGTAAGTAAATAGGTCAATGAATGAGTTGTAATTGTTTATATCTGTAGGTAATCATTTGTGACGCCTCTATGGTCGCACCTTTTAATAACACTGGTTGACAAGACTGCCACCGTTCTGGTAAAGATGTCACTCATGACAGAACGGGGAAAATATAAAAGGATCTCAGATCCAATTTCAACGACCACGCCTTACAGACTCGTGTGGTCCAAAATAAATGGTGTATACGACATTTATTGAAAGTTATTCTTTTATTTCTGGTGGTATCCCCAAACAATTAATTTAACATTTTTTTGTAAATTACGTTTTTGATTTTGTCTTCGCGTTAACACGAAGATGTTGTGGATTCGACACTTGTGAGACCCACGTGAAAAATTTATTATCTTAATATACTATTAGACTGACAGGCCAGTTGGCTTGGTGGTTAGCGACTCTGACTGCCAAACCGAAGGTCGCGGGTTCGATTCCCACCTAGGACAAACATTTATGTGCATTAACATGTCTGTTTGTTCTGTGTCTGGGTGTAAATATCTATATAAGTATGTATTTAGAAAAAAAAAGTAGTATATGTAGTATATCAGTTATCTGGTTCCCGTGGTACAAGCTCTGCTTAGTTTGGGATCAGATGGCCGTGTGTAAAGAATGTCCCAGGATATTTATTTATTGCTTTCACAATATTGCGCCCCGCTAGTGGATTGTATACTTCTCTCGGAATCGAAGTTGAGGCGTATTTGCTTCTAGATTGACCGTTGGGTGATTGCCGTCTCATTTGCACACCTACGTATAGAGAGTGATAGAAATAGTAGGGCCGTCAATGTATCGTCAAATAGGCTTCTAATTCGATTGCAAGAGCACACATAATCTGCCCTTTTGTAATTTGTAGCCGTGTCCTATAACAGAGTCTCATTATGAAGAGTTATAAATGCCTTACATAGATAGAGCATATCTTGGATTAACATATAGGCTACTTTTTATCCTGGAAAAATTTAACATCTCTCAGGAACGCGGGTAAGACAACTAGTAAAAGATAAAGCTATCGATAATGGATCAATGAGCTCTACGAAATATCGTAGACCATCTACGAGTTGTAGCAGTTTTCTTCAACAGTGCTGTGCATACTGAATGAGAAATATTATAATATTCGCTACTGTTTATTTAGGGAACGCGAGTAAAACCAAAATAAACGGAAAAATAAGGGTCACAGCATTAAAGCGAACTGTCCATTATTTTACATTAAAAGTTGAATGATCATGTTTGTTACTCATAGTGGCAGATATTTTTAGTTTCCTGCTTTTATTTATTTTGTTACTAAATACCCCTTATATCTCTGATGGATTTGATAAATTGTTATGTATGAATGGAACGATTATATTAGGGGTATAATATTTATTATGGCTGACGGATTATAATTTGAGGGGGTCGGTAGAAACGGAGTATAAAACGATAAAGAGTTCTCAATCAAAGACGCATTTTATTAAATCTTTACACGTAGGCAGGTCCATTATGATAGTCTGCCGTTCCCGATGAATTGTGGTCAGAGCAATATGTATCCTTTTCATTTAGCCTTTAGGTGCATTATATTAAGTAGCAGACGCGCGCGGATTTGAATCTCCTCTTATGATACCCTATAGGTATTCGTAGTGATTACCACACGGCATCGATAATAATAGAGGCCTAATTATATTCAAATCTCCTCGATGGTTGAGCTATTTAAAGAAACCGAAAGACCTGAGTTTACCAAGGTAGGAAATCTAAGTGTGTTTTGTAGTTGGCCTCAATAAATAATAATAAATATCCTGGGGCATTATTTAACATACGGCAATCTGCCCCCTTATTCAGCTAATACAAACTTCGTCAGCGAGCCGCTTCACGGAGGCCTCGGAGAGCTTACCTCTCATGTGATTAGTACGATTAGCGTAGTAAGCGACAGAGACAGAGCTTAGAAGCCGCGACGAAACATCCTCGAGTAAGTGTAATTTTCAATTACAGAATCGAGCCCCTTGTTAGTGTTTGATTATTTCTCTTTAATACAGGACAGTTCCCTATTGCTTTATAGGAGACTGCAGGAACTAACTTTTCCATCCACAAAACTCCACATTGTGCACACAAAATATTTCTCAAAATATTGTGTAGTAACCGCAAATCTGGCTACACTGGTGTCAATAGACTTAAATATTAATATTTTATTGAGTTTCAATTGTTTGGTTATAAAACTAGCCGGTGCCCGCGGCTTTGTCCGCATGAATGTCTGTTTTATATAACGAATTCTTCAATCAGGTTTGTTTTTATTTAGTGTGAATTTTATTACTGGTGATGATAAACCATTTAGGTTTTTTTTTAAATACACATATTAATATCAAATCATATTTTTATGATAATGTATATACTGAATAAAAAAAAGAAACTTAAAGCTCTAAATACTAAACAACTTAAAATTAACTAATAAATAAAGCAATAATCAATAAATAAAAAAACTGAATTTAGATTATAAGAGACGTCTATATGTAAAATGCCCAGAGGAAGGCTGGCTATGTTGCCTCTTTGTATGGCTAAGCTTATTCTCTGTGATTGATCTTAATGCGGCATATATTCATGATTTTTCTGCTGAGGTTAATACAAATTGACCAGCGTCGCGTTTGGCTTTGGGTCGAGAATTATTTATGGTCTACGCACAGCGACCAGCTACGAGAAATTGTCTGCAAACTTGAATGGGAAATTGTTGGGGAACAATGGTATTCGCAGTATGAACACAGTTCCGCCTGAACCACAACCTATGTATATAGTAAAAAAATATAGTAGAATTGGCGTTAGTGGTTAATAAAACGATTATTTATCACAAAATTAGCCAAATAATATGTATATACGTACAGACAGATCCTTCGGATTTATATATTAATAAAGATTGTATAGATAGTACAGATGTGACCTTTAACCGGGTTCAGGTCAACGCTCGGCTGATGTCAAATCAGCGGAATCATTTATCATTACAATTAAATGACGGGCGAGTAGGCTCGGTGGTTAGAGACGCTGACGGCCACGCCGCAAGTCGTGGGTTCAATTTCCACCCAGGACAAACATGTCTGTTTGTTCTGTGTCTGACTCTGGATGGAAGTATGTATTAAAAAAGTTGTATATGTAGTATATCAGTTATCTGATTTCCATAGTACATGCTCTGCTTAGTTGGAGATAGCCGAGTGTAAAGAATGTTTCAGATATTATTAAATAAATATATAATTAATATAATGGTTTACAATAATATAGAATAGACAATAATCATAATCTAAACAGACAGCGCCATGCAGTTGATTTTTATTTGGACGTTGTTATTGATTATACGAGTATTCTTCATTTTGGGTGTAGAGACTAGTAAGGGGGCAACCATTAATTACGTGACGTGATTTTGGCGATTTTTCGACACCGGCATTTTCGACATTTAAAAATTGTATATATATCATCATCATCATCATCAGCCTATCTCCGTCCACTGCTGGACATAGGCCTCACCTATGTCAGAGAACCAAAGTTATCGACATAGCTCAAAGGATTAGCAAGCTGAAGTGGCAGTGGGCTGGTCACATCTGCCGTAGAACCGATAACCGTTGGGGTAGACGTGTTCTAGAGTGGAGACCACGGCTCGGTAAACGTAGTGTAGGGCGCCCTCCAGCTAGATGGAGCGAGATGATATACGCAAACTGGCTGGCAGCGGTTGGAAACAAAGAGCTGAAGATCGAGCTCAGTATATATATAATATTTTTTGTTAGGCCCTTTTTGGCAATACGGCCATAATGTGGTTCTTACATTTTTGTGAAGACAACATTTTAATTCGTGCATGGATTTTGGTATAAAAGCGCCCAAATAGTCTATAAGCAGAGTTCACGAGCTGGTGCTTGTTTCTAGTATACATGGAGTGCTCATCACTTTTTTTTAACAAAGGACTAATGTTTCGATGCAGAAGTAATATGCTTGCATAAACGGACTGTGGTGCAACTGTAAGTATCCCTATCTCTTAAAACTTATATAATATTATAAATACTCACACCGCCCTCTTTTGCAAAATAAATATAGCAACAGCTTTGCCGTCAAATTCGCAGTAAAATTCTGTAAGACCCTGTACCCATATCTGTTAGCTTTCTCACTGGATTGAAGTGAATCGACCGAGTGCTCGACAAAAGCTAATTTATTTTCAATTACCCACTATATATAAATAGATGCATTACAATATCAAGCTGCCGAAAAGAGCTTTCCCGCGAGAGATGATAATTATGTATGTCATGAGAATGGTATGCATTGTTATCTAGTTCTTACCTATGTTCAAAATTTCAAGTCTCTAGCTGATCGGAAAATTAGTTTAAAAAAATTGTTAATAAAAAAAGTGGAACTGAAATACATATATAAAAAATAAGTGTAGACAGTAGTTAATAATGAATAATTGCATAACTTACACATCAAAGTACTACAAGCGCGGTTCAGCCGCGGGGGACAGCTAGCAAAAGTATAAATTAATTTATCTAAGCACCATAAAGATTAACGGCGAAAATTAATATGCAATCCCGATCCAAAATCCATGGATTGATGAACCTTTCTTTAGACAGTAATTTTAATACACGTAATGTCAAAATTTTACTTCAATCTGGCGATTTTAGATCGGGATCGTATATTAATTTTGGCCGTAAAAATACAATACAGATCAATCTCCTACAAAACGTCATGAAAATTTGATGTTGTGAAATTAATTAATAGCACTGTGCCCTAAGCACGAACATCTATGGTAAGCGTATCGTAAAAATATCGAGTGCGTATTTTTTTTTATTATTATTGTTTTTAATCTTTATGGTGCTTAGATAAATTAATTTGTACTTTTGCTAGCTATAACCATCTACAAAAAAATCCGCGTCGAATGGTAGCAGTCCCATCCCGATATGTTCAGTAGTTTTGAGGTGATGTAGCGTCAAAGAAACCCTATTTTCGTTTTTTCAGAAATATAAAAAACCTTATATAAAAATCTTTGTTTCCTCAATAATTCTGATATTGCTTCTTGTTACGTTAAATTATGCTGAATCCGGATTACTGGATCAGATGTTCGAGACTGCTATCTCTCGCTACGACATCATTATAAAACATGGCGTCTTTGTGCTACGAAGGGTCTACGCCGAGCGCGAACGCTATGACATCGGTGCGAGAACAAGCGTCTACAATGGCTACGAGTGAGTTTGCGTAACCTACTACATGTTTTCTGCGATGTTTTAACAGACTGAAGCGATGCGTGCTGTGGCTTAATGGCGCTGGGAATGCAACGGTAATATTTACTATCGTTTTATTATTAATATTACTTAAAATTACAAGTTAAATAAAAACATAAAATAAATTATTACTTGTAATCTGTGATCAAACCTGTGTAGAGAGAATCTTGGTTTCCAAAACACAAGTTAAATCTTACCGTGGGTTTGTTCTGTTTCCAACAAACACTTTTTTCCCTAAATTATTATAATTACTAGTAAGTGCCTAGTTATTACTATCGTGTTCTTGTCACATTTTTTTTGTAATGAAATACATTGATTATCATTATTATTTTGCGTTCGTGGCTAGCAATTGCAGAGTGGCACCAGTGAAACCGATAACAGTGCCGCATAGAGGTACGAGCTGCTTTGCCGGTAGCAAGGTTATAAGATAAAACAGTCCGTGAAATTAAATGAATTCCGACACATCGATACTTTTGGTGCGTCTCGACGTTGACCAGTATCGACGAGTGGCGGTATGTACCTACTAAATTAAATGTTGCTCACGTCCGATGTTTTTCAGACGGAGTGGTTCCGGGGGCCTGGATTTCTGTACGGTGTTATTCGTGGGCAGCGTATATTCTTATCTTAAGAAGACATACTAAAGGAATTTATAAATTCAATATCTTATAGCTACAAGCTAAAATGTAATCTCTTACCTGATCCCGAGTTTCTCTTTTTGTTAAGATTAATTGCATTATCTCTGCTTGCACTATAGATAAGATACATCCAAAGACAGCACCCGCTAGGTACATAGTTCATGCATTCTAGAGATAAATAAACTATGAAGGATACATTATATTCCTATAAACTAGGGAGGAACTTGGATAACAACCACTAGCCACTCTAGCAACCGCTAGGCTATTTATTGAGACAGCGGGACGGCTCCAAAATAAAAAGTCTCAATCATTATTATCTCGCAGACGGTGACTAGCACTTGACTCATGAACGGCGACCAAAAAGTGACAATGGGCGCAACATTGGTGTCAGCTGCTAAGGGTGTCGCGCTTGCTGCAGTTTCACTAAAGCTAGTCCCGGCCATATGGCTTTAACACTTCCACCCTCCGTGCGTACAATAATGATTTTTTTTTTATTAATTATTAAATAATTTGTCACTACTTATAAAATATAGATTTTTTGTAATGTTTGATTAAACTTTTACGGAAGATAGGGTTCCCTTGACCCACAATCACCTCAAAACTACCGAACATATCGAGATGGGACTGCTACCATTCGACGGGGAATTTTTTGTAGATATAGGCTATGTATGATATCGATAAACACGGGTGAAACCGCGGGGGACAGCTAGTATGAAAATTTATTAGAATTTTATTATTACAACATTTTTTTTTGCCTAGATAGAAGATTGGATTAATATTTTATAAGTACTTACACTTTTAATTTCTTTTATCGAAATACTTGATTATACTAACTACTCGTAGGTATTCTTTTTCATCGTCATCATACAATCGCCGCTGCCAATAACTGCAACGAATAATATAACAGAAATAATGACGACAGGTCAGCGCTGGTACATTTTACGTAAACAACTACTTTAATTAATGGATTTGGAATAGAAATACACATTGAGATAGAAGTATGGACACAAAAAAAAAATCTGAATTTAATTCAGAATTCTAAGTTATCTATAGGTAGATTTGATTGTTTGCATTGAATATAGGCTCCGAAACTACTGGACCGATTTGAAAACTTACTTCACCGTTGGGAAGCTACGCTATACCCGGGTGGGGGGACGCCGACGACACTAGACAATACTGGGGTGAACATACCTATATACGCCTATATAATTTTGGCATTATAATAAGATGGTAAGTGGTCACCAATGCCTATGTACATATGGTATAGTTGATAAGTTTATACGAGTATGTTTCATATACCTGTAATAATTGTATGTATTACCTAAAGAAATAAGTAACCAGCGTAATACGGCTTCAAGCCAGGCCTGTTGGCTTTGTAGTTAGCGACTCTGACTGCCAAGCCAAAGGTCGCGGGTTCGATTCCCACCCAGGAAAAACATTTGTGTGCATTAACATGTCTGTTTGTACTGTGTCTGGGTCTAAGTATCTATATAACTATGTATTTAGAAATAATAGTAGTGTATGTAGTATATATCAGTTATCTGGTTTCCATAGTATAAGCTCTGCTTGGTTTGCGACCAGATGGCCGTGTGTGAAAGAATGTCCCGGCATATAGGTAGGACATCCCCGGACGATCTCTGGACCAAGAGTACTACTGCTAAAATATATCAAGTGTTAATGTATACACATTTTTTCAAATGATCTACAATTTTGAATGTTGATCGCTTTAATTGTATTAATCAAGGATTTATAATTAAACACTTAACGAACTTATAAAAGCCTACGGTGATAACATATTCACTAATTATATATGGATGGCCGACCATTGCTCGGGGTTTATTCACTAATTATATATGGATGGCCGACCATTGCTCGGGATTTATTCACTAATTATATATGGATGGCCGACCATTGGTCGGGTTTTATTTACTAACATGACTTCTACCGTATTCTGTTTTTAAAGCACTGTCATATACTCGTATACCTAGATACGAATTAGATGTGATAATAAAGCAGCTCCCAATAACAGTATTTCTCACAAAAGTTGTAACTTGGAAACCTTACCTTAAAATGACATTGTAGCAGTTTTCATCGCCTTAAAACACGGATAAAACGACATTTTCTGAAAATGAATCCAGGCTAGATCAAGTTAACGCCCCCGAAACCCCCTGCATACTAAATTTCAAGAGATTCGTTGGAGCCGTTTCCAAGATCCTAATTATATACGAGTATATATAAAAAATGTATAATATATTATAATAATGTAATATTAAAGGTATTAGATTAGATTAGATAGATAGATTTGTTAAATGACGGGCCAGTCGGCTTCTCTTTGTTTTGTGTCTAGGTTTTAATATCTATCTAGGGCCGACAAACAAGCAGACGGTCCACCTGATGGTAAGTGGTCACCGCCGCCTATGGACATTTGCAACACTAGGGGTATCGCCAATGGGTTGTCGGCCCTGAGACGTGATGTTGTTAAGTCCCATGTACCTGTAATTTCACCGGCCCCCTTACCTTTCTAACCAAAACACAGTAATACAAGTGCACTACTGCTTCACGACAGAAATGGGTACTTCCCCGGACGATCTCTGCACTAAGAGCTCTACTAAGTACTTTTATTTAAAAAAATATCGTAGTCATCGTAGCCGTATATCAGTTATCTGGTTTCCATTGTTTGGGATCAGGTGGCAGTGTGTAAATAGTGTCTGACATCGTTATGTATTCTTAACCAATAATTTTAAGGTTGGAATTGGAATGAACATGTCGAAGGAACACATATATCAAAATAATAATTAATTACTATCCAGGGACATTCTTTACACGGCTATCTCATTCCAAACTAAGCAGAGCTTGTACTTTAGAAACCAGATAACTGATGTTACTATAAAAACTAAATTCTTTTCTTTTAATTAAATACACCTAGAAACATACCCAACATGCATGTTCATGCACATAAAAATTGTCTTCGATGGAAACCGAACCCCCGACCTTGGCAGTCAGAGACTCTGACCACAAAGCCAACTGGCCTCTCAGTATGCAGGTATTTATATTAAAAAAAAAAAAACAATTATTTAATCGGAACCTTACCTGAACACGACGGTGAGGTCGCATTGCCAGCCAGAGCAGAGATTTCAAAGGGATAACAACTAAAATTACCAGGATACATTGAAAAAAAAAGAGGTACATTCAATAAGGTAGTTAATAGACGTCACATTGAAAACTTTGGACCCAATGATGCGTATATTGATAGGTACAAATTTAAATCAAAGTGTTGATTGGACTTTAAAATCTTAAAACTAGTTTTGACAGGGTTGCGATGCGTTGTCAATAATGGCACAATTACTTTCAATTGATTTTCATTTAAAGATTTTAATGGACCAATAACGGAGTGATTGAGTGGCAAAACACTCACAAATAGGGGGGAAGTGACCAGGATTGGACCAGGGGCTCGATTTTGTAAGGAAAATGATACTAAATCGAGGATGTTTCGTCACTGCCTCTATGCTCTGTCGCTTTCTACGCGAATACTACTAATCACGTGAGAGGTAAGCTCTCCGAAGCTCCAAGAGGCACGTCGACGATGTTTGTATTAGCTGAATAAGGGGGCTGGCTTCTTTACAATGCAATTTCTGAAGTAATTTAGTAATGTAATAATAGAAAAATAGATGCGATGAGATTTCAAAGGAGATTTCTACCGCACACGCTTAGGCTGTGGAATGAGTTCCCCGCCGTGGTTTTTCCAAGTGAGTACAGCATGAGGTTCTTCAAGAAGGGTGTGTAGAGGTTTTTGCAAGGTCGGCAACGCGCGAGTGATACCCACGGTGTTGCAGGCGTCCATAGGCTGCGGTGACCGTTTACCATCAGACGGGCCGTCAGCTTGTTTGCTAACTTAGTAGTATAAAAGAAATGAAAAAATAAGCCAGCTTTTAAAATCCCATTAACCGGCTCTTTCATAAAATTAATTTAGCCTTCAAACTAACAACAATATAAAAACTTTTGAAGCTTGGTTTTTGCGAACCTGTGAAGCCAAACACAAACGCACAAACTCGTTCAACAAATCGTGTACCTACATTTATTTTCATTAAAATCACAAAAATCGAAATCACTACAAAGTACAAAACAAAGTCACCTCTAAGTATGTATGGTTAAATCTTTAAAACTACGCAACGGATTTTGATGCGGTTTTTTAATAGATAGAGTGATTGAAGAGGAAGTTTTATATGTATTAGTATCTACATTGCACCTGAGCGAAGCCGGGGCGGGTCGCTAGTAATTTAATAAACTACATACTTTTTGGTGCCAATAACTTTATCTCGATACACCAGCGCTCGTTTCAGAGAACCATCAAATGATGGTGGGTGAAGGGAAATCAATGTTGTTACATAGAAATTTAAATTCGTTCCGAAACCACCGAAGTCTTGGCTCATTCTAGACCTGTCTCCTTCATGCCACTTCTCTACATGCACTCGTAATATTGGTATTATTATCATAAAAAGAATCACATGTTTGGGTGCACGTGATTTATCTGTTATGTAATGTCAGCTGGCTTGCAGAGCTTCATAATCCTGATGATGAATACGATGTGAAAACATTTGGTGATGAGGTTATATTCTTTTCATAGAGACCAGGTGGTGAAGCCAATGAGCGATTGGCAACTGTTTAAACTAAATGGACTGGCCCTTGCTGACCGTGGAGGCCATCCCTCCCTTAATCCGGGGAACCTGCCTGTATTATCTTTACTCTTTGGATATGCTCCTAGGGTTCATTATAGAAATCATATAGGTACTTTATTATAGCTATTTTTATTGTTTTCAGGTTGTGTGGTATTCATATAAACGTATGCTTTTTATTTTTTAACCGACTTCAAAAAAGGAGGAGGTTCTCAATTCGTCTGTATTTTTTTTTTCAAAGAACAATTTACAGATTACTTAGAAAGATAACCAAATTAACAATAGGTTAAAATTACGACGTTAAGCCATCCAAGAAACTGAAAAACATACTAATTATACCTTAAATTGAATTCAGAAATAGCTAATGCATTATAATTAATCAAAAATTATAAAAACTATGACGATTGATTCGTAGCCTCACTTCTCTTGCTTACCTACTCCTACAAGTATTAGTGATTTGCATTAGATTTCATATTTCTTAATATCATTTCAGTCAATTTCAATGTTATGTAATTATATTGTAATATTTGTATTTTTTTTTTAATAATCATTAATACTTTTTACACTAGCTTACTATTTTAAAATAATGTTTTCTTGTTATAAATTATTGTGAATGATGTGCATGCCTGTAAGAGACCTATTTACACTGAATATTTTTTAAGAACCCTTTTATATGGAATTGTAAATAAGTTGTTGGTGTGCCTTATGAATAAATAAATAAATAAATTAAGGTTCAGCCAACCCTATATAACTTTTTTATAAAGCTCGGCAATGCATCAATATTTTTTATATGAAATTTCGTATTTATTTAATTTTAAATTTAGAATATTTTAAATATTTGTGCTTACGAAGAGATCATATAGGGGATCTTTATTTGGGGCTGGGTTATGGTGGTGGCTGCGATTGCTATGTGTCTGCAGAGCTTCTATATAATACAAGCTCCCTCTCGGTTTCACCCGCGTTCCCGAGGGATGTAACATTTCCCGACACAAAAGTGTCCAATGTTACTTCTAATACCTCTAAGTTATTTGTGTTTTGTTATTCCATGTCAGATGCGTTTTCTCTTTGACGTTTTATATCACGTCACATGGGAACGCGATCAAACGAGATAAAAAAGTATCCTATGTCCGTCTCCTGGTTCTAAGCTACCTCCCCACCAATTATTTGTCAAATCAGTTCAGCCGTTCTTGAGTTATAAATAGTATAACTAACACGACTTTCTTTGATATATATAAGATATATAATAGAGAAAATAGTACACGTCGTCAGGGAAGCAAACACAGTTGGTGCAATTTGTGCAAAATTGGAGCGGTGACAGAAAAATGAGCATAATTAGCGACAGGAGTGTACTAGCGTTATCTAGATTTTGCTACTTTCGTCACTTTCACAGTATTTGCCAGGTGTGAACAATCTTTAACATTAAATAATTTAGAATATAGCAAATTTTAACTGCATATCATTTCCAAATATGGGCGCCAGCATGATTATTTCTAAGGAGGTGCATAATTCCATATAAATTATCGCAATCTCGTCAGAAAAAAAAAAGTCAACGATGGGAGACGCGAGGCTAAATGGTCAGGGGCTCGATTCTGTAAGGAAAATGACACTAACTCGAGGATGATTAACCGCGGCCTCCGTGCTCTGTCTCCTTCGCTAACTACGCTAATACAACTAATCACGTGAGAGATAAGCTCTCCGAGGCCTCCGTGAAGCGGCTTGCCGTAGAAGTTTGTATTAGCTGACCAGTCCCCTTAGGCTGATCATAAAGGTCATAGGAAAAGGGTATGAAGGATTTTTATTAAGGGTGTTAATGTGCACTTCCTTGGACACCTAGTAAAAAGTAGTTCGAAATACTAGTATTTGGTTTATTGTGTGTCGCGAAATCTACCTATATAATATTATAAATGTGAATGTAATTTAGTTTGTTACGCTTTCACGCGGAAACTACTTAACCGATCATTATGAAACTTTGTACACATATTCTTGGAGGTATTAGAAGTGATATAGGATACTTTTTGTGCCGGGAAAATGTTGCATCCCTCGGGAACGCGGGTGAAACCGCAGGGGACAGCTATTATAGTAATTTATAAATATGACTGAAGTAAGAATATTATTTACATAATGTAATGTGTATCTTCACGAACGCAAGAGACTATATGTGCTGGCTCTTGGGAATCGCTGAACATAATTGGATGTTTTGTTTTTTATTTTTTTTTTGTTTTTTGTCATTCTTTACACACGGCCATCTGATCCCAAACTAAGCAGAGCTCGTACTATGGAAACCAGATAACTGATACACTACATATTATTATACTACTTTCTTTTTTCTAAATACATATTTATATAGATATTTACACTCAGACACAGAACAAACAGACATTTTCATGCACACAAATGTTTGTCCTGGGTGGGAATCGAACCCGCGACCTTCGGTTTGGCAGTCAGAGAGTTAACCACCAAACCAACTGGCCTGTCAAATCAACCTCTTTTAATTTCAACTTTTAAATTGAAAAAGTAATTTATTTAGTGCATACACTACAGTGTATGCTGTGTTCTATCTACTTACTTTAGACTGTGGATCAGAATATAGGATTCTTTTCGTTCTGGAGATATAGTGTGGTTAAAGTTAATATTTTCAGCGATTCCCATTTAACTTTTCACCGGTAAAATTATTAATCGCAAAGAAAATATATCTATATATAACTTTTGAATCAGTAGTCACTTTAAAGTTAACAGTACCAGAATGGCCGAGCATTGCTCGGGATTTCTTTACTAACGTGACTTCTACCGTATTCTCTTTTTTAAAGCACTGTCATATATACCTAGATACGAATTAGATGCGATAATAAAGTGCTCCCAGTATTTCTCTCGAAAGATGTAACTTGAATAACTTACCTTCTAATGTCATTGTAGCAGTTTTCATTGACTAAAAATACGGATGAAACGACATTTTCTGAAAATGAATCGATTCAACGCTCCCGAAACCCCCTGCATACTAAATTTCATGAAAATCGTTTCCGATATCTTAATTATATATGTACTCGTATATATATACAAGAATTGCTCGTTTAAAGGTATTAGATAGATAGATTTTAGCTATACCAAGTTGTAAAAAAAAATTACAATATATCCGCCGGTACCGGCCAAGTGCCCGTGGTTTTGAATTCTACTAAAACCCAAACTACTGAACATATTGGGATAGGACTGCTATCCTTCGACGCGAACTATTTCATAGATGGTAATAGGTTATATATGATATCGATAAACGCGGATGAAACCACGGGGGACAGTTAGTCTATATATATATATATATAAACAAAATAGGGATCCATTGACGCATCATCACCTCAAAACTACTGAACATATTGGGATGGGACTGGTACCTATCAACGCGGAATTTTTCGGGGATGGATACAGGCTAATCTAATACCTTTAAACGAGCAATTCTTGTATATATATATATATATATATATATATATATATATATATATAATTGTATGTATAATTACGATCTCGAAAACGGCACCAACAATTTTCATGAAATTTTGAATGCGGGGGTTTTGGGGGCGTTAAATCGATCTAGCTAGGATTCATTTTCAGAAAATGTCGTTTTATCCATGTTTTAGGCAATGAAAACTGCTACAATGTCATTAGAAGGTAAGGTTGTCAAGTTACATCTTTTGTGAGAAATACTGTTATTGGGAGACCTTTATTATCGCATCTAATCGTATCTAGGTATATATGACAGAGCTTTAAGAAAGAGAATACGGTAGAAGTCACGTTAGTAAAGAAATCTCGAGACACAGAAAAAACACACAAACGCTTGTCCTAGGTGGAAGTTGAACCGTTAAATTCTAGTTACATCAAAACATCGTGATCATAACACGGTATCTAGTACCTAAACGGTAGGCATATGGCTAGGTACATCCATTAGCAAGTAATCACACATCAGTCAGGACATCTAGGTTGTTTGTAAATGGCATGTGGTGTTCAATATAGAATATAACCATAATATAGAATTTAACCAGTAATTGATGTAGCCGCAGCTCGTTGTCTTGCAATTGTTCAAAGTTCACTTTAATTCAACGAGTGATCGGGTACTTAGTGACAATATGAGTGATTTGTAGGTACATCTTTGCGTACATTTTAATTATATTCTTATATACATAACTAGCTGTCCCCCGCGGTTTTACCCGCGTTCCCGTGGGATGTCACATGTATTACACATAAAAACCTTCCTCTTCAATCACTCTATCTATTAAAGAAACCGCATCAAAATCCGTTGCGTAGTTTTAAAGATTTAAGCATACATAGGTATATAGGGACATAGAAAGCGACTTTGTTTTATACTATGTAGTGATAAAGCAGGTGCATTGTTTATTCCATCTATCTTCTCTATCCTATATATATAAGCAAAATAGGGTTCCTTTGACGCACCATCACCTCAAAACTACTGAACATATCGGGACGGGACTGCTACCATTCGACGCGGAAACCTGAAAACCTGATGCTATTTCCAGGTGGTACACTTATCCCTACCAAGCTATCCCTACTGGTAGGGATAGGTGCACGTTTTAATAGATTTATTTCTACCGGTGGGATAGGTGCACTTCCCCATACCGACTGGTACACATATACACCTACCAGTAGGGAAATCTCTGTGCCAAATTTCATCCAGAAATTCTGGCTGATTCAATGACAAATATTCGCATTTATAATAAGTAGTAGTTCACAAATGTACAACAGTCTTTAATTGAATAAAAAATAATGGAATCAACAATGGTAGCTATAGTATCGAGTAGTAGAGCTCTTAGTGCAAAGTTCGTCCGGGGAAGTAAAGTTCACGGCAGAAATGGGTAAGGTGGTAGCCTTACCCATTTCTGCTGTGAAGCAGTAGTGCACTTGTGTTACTGTGTTTCGGTTAGAAAGATAAGGGGGCCGGTGAAATTACTGGCACATGAGACTCAACAACTTCACGTCTCAGGGTCGACAACGCATTGGCGATGCCCCTAGTGCTGCAAATGTCCATAGGCGGCGGTGACCACTTACCATCAGGTGGACCGTCCGCTAGTTTGTCGGCCCATGTGGTATAAAAAAAAATATATATATATATATAAAAACTTTTTAATAACCTAAATTTTACTACCAAATTAAATTAAAAATATATATATAAATTACTAACTGTACCCTGGCACGCTTCGCTGTGGCACATTGTGATTTGGTTGGGGTTGAGAAATAAGAAACAAAACAAAGACGGTCGCGGATATGTGACTGATGCAAAAAAAAAAGATAAAAACAATCCTTGATGCGGATTATAATATAGTACCTGGATGGCCGAGCATAACTCAGGATTTCTTTACTAACGTGACTTCTACCGTATTCTCCTTTTTAAAGCACTGTCATATATACCTAGATACGAATCAGATGCGATAATAAAGGGCTCCCAATAACAGTATTTATCACAAAATATGTAATTTGAAAACCTTACCTTCTAATGACATTGTAGCAGTTTTCATTACCTAAAAACACGGATAAAACGATATTTTCTGAAAATGAATCCTAGCTAGATCGATTTAACACCCCCGAAACCCCCGCATACTTAATTTCATGAAAATCGTTGGAGACGTTTTCGAGATCCTATATATATATGTATACACAAGAATTGCTCGTTTAAAGGTATTTGATAGATATCATGCTAAACTATTAACTCGATCGGTGCAGAACTTTTAGAATTTTTGAAGCGTACACAAACCAACATAACATATTTATATAATATATATAGATTATGTTAATAAAATCAGTCTTTCGATTAAACAAATCTTAATTGAGTGTTTGTTCAGTTACCTAGCGCACGGAATTGATTTATCGAGTTCTATTTTCCCGTCTGGACTAAAGACAAATATTCAATGATGTCGAAAGGATACCGCGGAAACCCTACCCCGGACACACATATTATGTACACTGTTTTTTTTATCATCCTTCTGTTACGGGTATGGATCCGATATTTTAAGACAATTGTATAAGAGTTTTGTTTTATACCATTTAACAAAGGAACCCTTATAAAGCACATTGTTTGTGATTTCATTTGGTCGTATATTTCAGAGTTAAAGTAAGTGCGGAAAATGACCTTAAAATGTACTTGGAAAATGTCTAGTAGAATCATGAATATGAATTCCCAAATTGATGATATTGTCTTTATAGCTTTATAGTGTATCTATTAATTTACTAAGATGTCATCATCGTATGCCTGCTCTGTTCCCTATCATTTAGGGTCAGCGCAATAGCGCTGAGTGGGTGCACATCAAATGGCGGCACGAGGGTAGTTAAATACCATTTCCATTGTTATTTTTCACTACATAGTATAAAACAAAGTCGCTTCCCGCTATCTGTCTGTCCATATGTATGCTTAGATCTTTAAAACTACGCAACGGATTTTTTTCAAGGTTTTTATGTATGTTGTATGTTTACATGCATATTATAATGGAGATAATGCGAGAATTTTAAAGAACTACAACTATTTTAACTGCCTGCGTTTGACAGTTCGCATGTTACAGACCTCCGGAACGCGGGTGAAACTGCGGGGGCCAGCTAATTTGATTATATGTTCAAAAATTACTCGTATTAAATTAAAAAACTATCAAAAGAGATTCTGACATGTTGACAAAAACACACATGTATTTACCACCACAAAAGCGTTCACAACAGACTCATTAAATCATTCAGACAGAAAAAAGCAAATCATGTGTCTTGTCACCATGTCTTTCCAATTGAAATGTATATAATTTACATTCTTAGTGCACATAAGTCGTTAGCAGAAGCGCCTAAGATGCTTGGGCTTCGATTCTGTAAGGAAAACGACTGTAGCTCAGATGTTTCGTCGCAGCTTGTATGCTGTCTCTTTCGCTAACTAGGCAATCACGTGGGAGGTAAGCTCTCCAAGCTCGCCGGCTCGACGACGAAGTCTAAAGTAGCTGAATAAGGGGGCTGACCCGTCAAAGTTTGAAACCTCAAGCAATGACGTAAAATGGTTTATTAATGGGGTAGTACTTAACTCAGAATTTATAAATATAAGTCGTATCGGTTGTAATCGTTCAGTAGGATCTTGAAGCTGGCGGCGTCACCGGCTGCTGCGAGCTCAGTCTCGCGGTCACGATTGCCAATATATCTTTCAAAATGAAGGCATCTAGGAACGAGTAAGTACCCTGCTAAGCAATTTGGCAATACATCTTACATTTTTCATTTTATATTTTTTGTTATAGTTGTGAAAGTTAAGTTCTGCTCTGTATGATTTTTTATTAACTTAGTCATGTTGTGATATCCTATTATTGGCTCTGGACTCATTATTCATTTATATTAAGCATGTATAATTATATAAAGCTGTTGGATATCCTAAGAAATAAAATAAAAATAAAATAAAATAAAAGTAAATTGTCCTAAAGATTTAACGTTTTCATAATAAATTTTTTATTAATGCAGTTTGCGAAAATTATTTATCATTTGAAAGTTTTTTAGATTTTGTCTATTTGATTTTGAGTAACGCGATTAATTGTATTTATTTCTATTTTGAATTTGATGAGAATTTATTACTATGTTTTTTTTAAATTTCGGTATTGTGATTTTCGACCTATAGGTTTTACGTAAGGCTGACTCCTGGCCCGGTGTTACTTCAGTAGCTTTGTTCATCATAAAGTGTTCTTCTAGGGCTTAAACTTAATAAAAAGCTTTGATTTTTTTAACTTTACACATTGCCCTTGAATTTGATTTGAATCACACACTTTTTTTTAAATGTACTTTATTTTTTATTTTTTATTGCTACCGCCCAAATAGACTCCATGCTGCCTGATGTTAAGCAGTCAATGAAGTCCCCTAGTGATGGCCATCATCCCAGCAGCCAGCGTAGCATTGTGGCATGATGGCCCTCACCTTGACGCCCTTGTGAGAAGCTTTTTCACGCCCCGCTCACTCAACGTGGCCAATTATTTTTATGTTACTTAATCGTGATAAAATTGTCAAATTCACAAAATTTGTTATTAATATTTTTGAATACTTTAATGTTGTGTGCCCTATGCATAATATCTTATTTTTAATATTATATATAGCAAACTTGCATCCAGCCCGCGTATACTTTTGCTCTCGAGAGTTCTATGCTTTTTCGTGTTGTCAATCCAAAAGATAATCTATCCGTGTGCTAGCTTCCACCGAAATTCATTCAGCTGTTTCTGGGTGACTGAATCACATATAAAAATGTTTATACTCGTATATAATGTCAATAAATAATGTAGTTCATATGATAATTGCGAATGTTTGTATGTATGGATGTTGGTTACTCTTTCACGCAAAAACTACCGGGCAGATTTAGATAAAGCCTGGCACATATATGGAACATATACTGGAATAACTTATCAGGCAACGTTTAATCCCTTATTTTTTATAGTTTTGTATATAGAATCGCTTTCTATATATTTGATTGAATAAAAATTGAAATATTTAAGTACTGAACACATTGCAAATATCTAATCTAATACCTTTAAACGAGCAATTCTAATATAATATAATTAGGATCGATAGTTACGAATTTCATGAAATTTAGGATGCAGGGGCGATAAATCGATCTAGCTAGGTTTCATTTTTAGACAATGTCGTTTTATCCGTGTTTTTAAGCAATGAAAACTGCTACAATGTCATTAGAAGGAAAGGTTTTCAAGTTACATATTTTGTGAGAAATACTGTTATTGGGAGCCCTTTATTATCGCATATAATATAACAATAATACGGTAATAATAATAATAATACGGTAGGAGTTTCGTTAGTAAAGAAATCCCGAGCAATGCTCGGCCATCCAGGTACTTTACATTATTTGGTAAAGCAATTCACGAAAATATTTCTTAATATTGACATTTATTATGTACTAGCTGTCCCCCGCGGTTTTACCCGCGGTCCCGACGAATATCACATTTTCCCGGGATAAAAAGTAGCCTATATGTTATTCCAGTATATGGTACATATATGTACCAAGTTTTATATAAATCTGTCCGGTAGTTTATGCGTGAAAGATAGATCATTCAAGGGTCCGTTTGTCAGCTTAAATATCATCTACATTTGCTTTATTATAAATTTCATTTATTGAACTAGTTAACTATATGGAGATGCTGGTGAACCTTATCATAATGGCGTAGTGTACATTTTTCAGTAACTCTTTAGCTGTCACAACGTACCCTATTTGATATATCGACAAGTTCATTAAAAATCTTGTGTATTTCAGGGGAAGAAAAGTCATTCCGAAACCATTATCATACTTTCATATCGTAAGTACATCATTTTTTTAAACATGTTACTGTTACTTCAATAAATACTTTTTAATTGATTTATCACTAAATGTTTATCGGCCAAAGTAACTTTTTTATGTGTAGAACCGCGATTTTCAGGTAATCTATCTATTTAGAAAATGAAAAAGCAGAAACATAAACTAAACTATATTATTTTCATCGTATTGACGATCCTGTTAGTTAAATAAATATTCTATTTTTCCATTTAATAAAATTAAAAATAAAACTAAATATTAAAACTATTATAGGTGGTGTTTGCCGTCGGAACATTGCGGTTAATATATTTCACGGATCGCGGATTATTTCTCTAAATATAACTAGGTCTGATTTAGCATCCAACTAGGAAATAGCGTATCCGAGGTTTAAACCAATAAAGGGATCGCCCTTTAAATGTCTATTTAATGTTATATTACCGACACGCCCAGGCTTAGCCTAAATGTGATCATTTAAATAAATTTTACACAATAACTTTTCAAGGAAAAATCACAAAGTTACATTGAACAGGATCGCACTCTACCGCGTTAAAAATATATAAACCAACAAACTAATGAAATAATTTGTGCCTTAATTTTATAATAGGGACTATGGTACTTATGTCAAATTACTCAACATGATTCTATGATCCTTTCCGCAGTTCCGTTATGCAACATGTATAGAAATAACGGCAACAGTTATAGGCATCATAACCGCTTTGCTAAGCGGCGGTGGGATTGTTTATAATATGGTACAAATTGGAGAACTGAGGACTTCTTTCTTGGAGAGGACTAAATACCAGGATCAGCAGTCGAGCACCTTGCCTCTGACGTGTCTGTTCGGCGGCGGGAGACAATTGTGAGTAATACTATTGTATTTCTACTTGCCCATATGGCTGGCGGTTGCCAAGCCGCTACTTTTCCATCACCTTAACTCAATATCCAGCTCCTCATGGTTACTACCTTCGTCCTCATCATAACTTTTTATTTTTTTCTTTTTACACTTTCTACGGACTCTTAGTCTGTACACTTTGAAGATTTTACGATAAATTATTTAAAGATTAATTGTATTGTGTTTTTAAAAATTATCATCTTTCCGCGCGTGCTCAGCTCGTTGTTTTGAACTGAGGCTTGTGGTTCCTTAATAATAGTGTTACATTGAATTTTTCTATTGCCGATACATGGATTATAAATAAATAACTTAGCATTTAGTTACACTTATTAATCAAAATTTATAATTCTAAATATTAAAGTTTAAGCTATTTCGGCCTCGGATGGTTTCGCTCCCAAAAGACTCTCCATGACAACTGCATCTCGGTGTTTTATGGCCAGTTTTAAGTTGTATTCGAAAATGGCTCTTGTCGACGCGGCCATCGCTCGCTGGATAAACCTGCCGATCGCGTCATCACCGTCGTCTGCATAATAGGTGCAGCCAACGGTGTGTCTTGATATCGCCACTACCGCGTGCGGCACGCTGTCGTGGAGTTGGAGATTTTTGGCCTTTGTTTTAAAGATGAGAACCGACTCGTACGTGGCTCCTTGCGCTTCGTGGATGGTAAGGACGCGTGACCCTGTGCCCTCTCCATATCCCTAGCTGGTCAGGAATGCCTTTTCTTCCTGGGTATGGACCAGGAATAGGGTGTTAGGGAGTGTTTTGGGTACTTGCGCATCCGTATATCTCATTAGCTTCATATATATCATATCAATATGGAGTGTATTAGATGTTTGGACGAGTATATACCGTTGTATACCTCGTTTAGGGCGCGGTAATGTATGCCACGTCCATCGGGTTGCGATGTGTGCACAACAACTCCAGGCTGATGGAAGTTACCAGGTTTGGGTGTTGGTATTTCAGAGGGAAAAGATTTTCCCTGTCAATGTAGGGTAACTGGTTTATGTCTCCGATAAGGATTACTTCGCGGGCACCAGACAACCGAGCTGCTATTACGATGGATCCATAGTGGTTCATAAGGGCTTTGTCGACCATTAGACGGTCGCAATTTTTTGGCCCCTTAAACCCGTTCGCAAGAATGGATGCCATCGTGCGCACTTTGGTTTTGGCTGTAGCTCCAAAACTTGGAGCCAGCTTTTCGCGCAGGTCTTTGGCTGCCTCGGTTGTGGTGGTGACTACGACGTCACTCTCCGCATCGAAGTTTTTGGTTACCCAAGTTGTTTTGCCACATCCGGGAACCCCATTTACCTAGTTGAATTTGGGTATGGCCCAGTCTTGCCACGCTGCTCCTTTTTTTTTTTTTTTTTTTTATGTGGGGAAATCCTCTGTTGGATACCCGGCGGCTCCGGGGGGAACGGCCGGGTTATGTCAGACTCCTACTGACTAAAACCCCACAGTGTTCCTATCTGTCGCTGCTGGCTGGGTATACGGGGGCGCCGAGGCATTCGTCCGCGTACCCAGCAGCGACGGCCTGGTGGAGGCCACGTCTCGTTAATGACGAAGACGTCTGCGGCAGTGAGGACCGGAGCTCTCGTCCTCACCACCTCGCCTTAAGTAGCGTGCGGGAACACACGCACTACTACCCGAGCCCGATCTTGCTGGGCGGCGGACTCCCCCGAGTCTGCCGCCCTTGGGCTCAAGTGGGGGGAAGGTGGCGTAAAAATGCCACCCTCCGGCGCCCGGTTCTCTTGCGGCGGATGGCCAGGGTGGTTGTTTCCTCCCTGTCCCTTTCCGCCGCCTCCTTTGCGAGCATTACAGTCTCGCAAAAGGAGTGGAGTGCGCCCCAGGACCTCTCGTTGTCGACTATAGCGCGGACCACGCACGGCAACGAGAGGTCATTCCCCACTACGGCGCAGAGCTCGCTGCGCTCGCTAGTCCAGGCTGTACATGCCTCCAGCGTGTGCTGGGCCTTCTCCTCTAGGCATCCATCACAGTGGTGGCACTCGGCGGTCGGCTCCCTTCCGGCTATGCGATACAGATACCTCCCGAAACAACCGTGTCCCGAGAGGATCTGCGTCAACCGGAAGGTCAGCGTGCCGTGTTTCCGCTCCAGCCACTCCTCCAACACTGGACGGATGGCCTCGATGGTCCTTAGACCTGCACTAGGCTGCTCAAGCCTGGACTGCCACGCTGCTCCTGGACCAAGGTCTTCTGAAATGGTTTTGGCCATTCCTAGGATCCTGTCATCCAGCATGATTTTTTTGCACCGGGCTGTGATGACTATGGGGTCCTCCAATGGTGTTGAATTTAGGTGGGTCTGTTCGCTCGCCTTCTTCCTCCACAAACCACCAGTTGTGCTATACGCAGCCATATAACCCCTTTCATTTTCCCTTTAAGGACTTTGGAGGTCTCGTTGTTATATATGGCTGCCTCCGCCTCCTCCAGTAATGTGTTCAATAGACTTTCGTTTTTCTGTTGAAAGGTTTGCATTATCTTGCTGCACGTCATGAGATTGACCTCTTTGGTCGCCCTTATGGTGCCTAGATACTCGAGGAAGGCGTTTACTGCGTGTTCTGATGGTGTTGATGCCGGGATTTGAGCAGGCGAGCTGACCTGCCACATGTCGGCTCTCGTCCTTGCTACTGGTGTTAGCTTGGGACCATGGGGTGGTGCTTTTAGAAAATTCCCCACTGCGGCTACCTGTCTTTCCGTGGCTTTAGATATACTTGATTGAACCCCCGCTATGGCAGTTTTTATGGTATTCATGATTTTTTTAAACCGGACTCCTGATTTGGTCCTATCTTCTGGACTGCCGCTTTGGTCTACTGCGGCTTTGATCATCATTTACCATGTACACAGTAGTGGTGTTAGAAATGTATAGATTTTTTTATAGATTTCCAGAGTTATTTTTCTTACCAAATTATGATGAATCCAAACATAAACGCATTCCCTAGGAGTTAACCCAATTATGTTTATTTATAGTGACCATTTTACCATCCAGTTGTGCAATATATAGATTACACATATACACTGAACAAACAGACATGTTTGTCCTGGGTGAGGATCGAACCCACGATCAGCCCGTCAGTCAATAACACGCATATTCTGTTATTTATCCTATGTAATGTTTGTAAGTTGTATATATTTTCGCAGGAATAATTCGTCTTATGAGGAAAATATGGATGCATTGATGGAAGATGCGATGGCAATGGCTATAGGGTTGTATATAGGTATAATTGTATCACTTATACTGTATATAGTTTCCGTTGCCCTTATCAACTGGAGTGCACTGCGTCAGGTATGTATTAGTAACTCTTTTTTTTTCTTTTTCTATCATTCTATCACTATGCTTGACGATTTTTCTCAGTTGGGGGCAGACTTCGGTGGTAAATTTTGTAACTCCAACCGCCAAGCCAACTGGTCCGTCTAAGTTATACACGGAGCATACTGGTTTCGTGATCGTGTACATCCAATGCGGTTGTCGGAGACCTTTTTATTACTGTTTTTCTTGTCTGTTTTTTATGTTCTGTTTTGGTTTTCCCCTTTTCCCATTTTTTAACATGTTTTTTATTTTCACTTTTATTACATCTTTTCCCATGTTTACTGATACGACATTTTTGTTTTTGGAGCATACTGTGTGATACGTACGGAGCGCATATTACTTAGACGGACCAGTTTCACCATTAGCCGGTTATTTGGATTGTTACGGAGCGCGGGTTAACGGATTCTGATAAAAAAAATACGCAGCGAGTTACTTTTTTTTGACATAATAGGTTGGGGAAAAAGTTCCTTCGCATTTTTTAAGAAAATTCAAAACATTTTTAATATAGTTTATTTACATTTAACTAAAGTATGTAGGTACCATTTTGTTCGATAACTTTTTGCCATCTTGTAGGTAGGGACATGATCCCATTGCTATAGAAATTTTGGGACTTCTGATCAAAATACTACGACAAGTGGTTTTGACAGTCCTCTCGTGATGTTAACCTGACACTGCCTAAAGAATTCTGAAGAGACCGAAACAGGTGGAAATCTGAAGGCGCAAGGTCAGGACTATACGGCGGATGCATTAATACCTCCCAGCCAAACTCTCTTAATTTTTGCTGAGTGGCTAAAGATGTGTGAGGTCTAGCGTTATCATGATGAAAAACCACACCCCTTCTGTTGATTAATTCCGGCCGCTTTCTCTCAACTTCTTGCTTTAATTTCATCAGTTGTTCGCAGTAGAGTTCAGAATCGATAGTCCTGCCTGGTGGTAACAGCTCATAATGAATAATGCCCTTCCAATCCCACCACACACACAGCATCACCTTGTTGCGAGTTAAGCCGGGTTTCGCCACAGTCTGTGAAGCCTGATCGGCCTTAGACCACGACCTTTTTCGCACGTTCTTGTTGTACGTGATCCACTTTTCATCACCAGTTATCAGCTTCTTCAAAAATGGTTCTGTTTCATGACGTCGTAATAAATAATCACAAATGAGTACACTGTTCATTAGGTTTCTTTCAGTGAGCTCGTGAGGTACCCAAATATCTAGCTTTTTTGTGTACCCAGTTTTTTTCAAATGCGCCAAAACTGTTTTGTGGTCAATTCCCAGTTCTTCAGCTACGTCGTAACTACTGATATGCCGATCTTGCTCCACCTTTTCAAAAATGGCATCCATTTTATCTGTAATGGGGCGACCAGAGCGACGTGCATCTTTGACATCAAAATTTCCGGATTGAAAACGCTTAAACCAAATTTTTGCTACTCTCACAGACACTGCACTAGGTCCATAAACATAGCAATTTTGTTTCGCGGCTTGCGTTGCATTTTTACCTTTTTTGTAGTAAAATTTTAAAATGAATCGAATTTCTTCATTAGATTCACTCATCTTGGCGGTACGAAAAACAAATGCAAATCACACATTTTCCTAATTTGAATTTGGAATGTTCTTTAAAATTTAAAGTTTCAACACAAACCAGCCAGATACAAATAGTATAGCCAAAGAGATTTTATTACAAGTTCATACATACTATAATGCGAAAAGACTTTTTCCCCAACCTAATTTTAAACATTTTAATAATGCATTGTCGACAGATTTGCTCAATGAATAAAATCAATTGATATTAATTTATTGACTTGATACGCGCTTGTTACAAAATCAAAATATATTATGCAATAAATTTTTGATACATCTGACTTTGTCTGTAACATCTACTAGAATTTGTAAAAACAATTTTAACTTTTGATAATAAGGATAACAAACAGTTTCTAGTGAAGTTAAAAAAAAATACCAGGTTTTTCTTGCCTGAGCTATCAACATTAAGGAGTTCCCTCGTCAGAAGTAAATCCTGAGAGTTTCAGTTCATGCTTACCATAAAAGTCATTGTCATTGAAACTGAACCAATATGTTAAGTTCAACCTCCGTTCAATTCAAGAGATAGTGTTTCCAATTCATCTGACAAGATTTTGCCTTTTCAGGTTATGCATAAGTCGACATTGGTCAATCAGCATTCGTTTTCAGATTAATTTGTTTTCTTATTTAACAGATCACACGTATAAAAACTCTGTACCTGAAGAGTGTGCTCCATGAAGACATGTCTTGGTTTGACACTGATTCTGAATCCAACTTAGCTTCCAAGATGTCTGAGTGAGTCACCTTATAGTACAAATTTAAATAATAATATGTGTCACTTTTTGAGAACAGGGAACTTAAAGAGAATGGACATCCGATTATTTCCAATAAGTATCTGTCAAAAGGGTATTATCAGCAGTGGTCACGTGAGAGTGACCGAGAGTTCGTTACAATTACATATTACTTAACTCTTTTTGAGAAATTGAAATGGGATGGACCTTATGATTCGTTTTCTTTTACAGGAACTTTACGTGTTTGAAAGAGGGGATGGGTGAAAAACTTGCTGTGGTGTCCAACTTGTTGGGTACATCGATCATCTGTGTCGTTACCGCATTCCCTATGGGCTGGGAGCTGACCCTGGCATGTATTACTGTCATGCCCATCTCTATAGCAACAACGATCGCTTTATCTAACGTAAGTGATATCTTCTTTACATGATTTTTTTAAGTGATGGTTGGCAAATAAATAAATACGACAGAGGGTGATAGACTGAGCTGGTAAGAGCTGCTAAAGCCCTATCCTCGATGTGAGTATTGGTAAAATTCACTATCATTATTTACCTGTACCCTTCCCAATGGTTTTAGGTCAGCGCAATAAGTATACTTCGTCCCTCGCTATTTGAATACGACAAGAGATTTTGCAGGATTTCATTAGTGGGCCACAAACCTTCTTTGGGAATACTTTTGCTGACTACATGATGCATGAGTCGTGTTCATCACTATACTCTTACGTCCAACCTAAACAGCCCAGATGGCTTGGTGGTTAGTGACTGACTGCCAAGCCGACGGTCGCGGGTTCGATTCCCACCCAGGACAAACATTTGTGTGCATGAAAATGTGTGTTTGTTCTGTGTCTGGGTGTAAATATCTAGAAGAGTATGTATTTAGAAAAAAATATTCTATACTAGCTGACCCGGCAGACCTTCCTGCCTTCAATGAATATTTAATTCGAATTGGTATTATTAATAAAATAATGTACCAAGAACATAGTGTTTATAATTCAAGACAATTAAACTTTTAATATTAGGCGTAATGGCGCTCTGAACTTACCGTGATGAACAAACTCACTGTACATTACAATACAATTTTTCGTTATAATTGACCGCGAAATGTTCACTAAGAAATTATAAATTAATTCTTTTATCAATATAATTACGACCCATGCCTCTGTTGTTAAAAGACTGACATTTATGACAAACACCATAAAATTTAATTATAAGAGCTTATATTGTCAAAAGCGGTAAGGTTACATTAGAAATGTGAATATGGTCTATATGTTTTCTTAAATTTTCCGCGCAATTTTCTTAATTTTTTCGTTCATAAGAACTATCTCCTGACAATAACAAACACAACAAAAAAAGAATTAGCGAAATCGGTCCAGCCGTCTATGCGTGATGCTGTGACCAAGGGAAAAAGGGATTCATTTTTATATATATAGATGTCGTATATCAGTTATCTGGTTTCCATAGTACAAGCTCTGCTTAGTTTGGGATCAGATAACCGTGTGTAAGAAAATGTCCCAGGATATTTAATTCAATTTTAATTTAACCCGAGCCATGAGGTATTCATCTCTGGGGAATGGTCCCCACAGTATATTGGCAAAACATTAACTAAATGTATATAATTTCAGTATCAAACGAAATTATCGGCCAAGGAGATGGAGGCTTACAGTCGGGCCGGCAAACAAGCAGAGGAAGCACTGAAATCAGTCAAAACAGTTGTAGCTTTTGGGGCGGAAAACAAAGAAGTTGACAGGTAGGTCAATATTTATCGTTAACTTACATAACAATCACTGATCTCTGTATCGAGTAGTATGAAGCTCAGCTTTATAATATAAGGCTTGATCAAGAACTGGAGAAGATTCTGGATCGATTCCTGGTATCGGGGAATGTAGGTTTTATTACTGAGACCTCTGGCTTCCACTTTGGAGATACTGAAACGTGAAGAGATGTCATGGATCTTGTTGATTGATTATAGAAGAGTAAATTAAATAGTTTCTAGCTCTGCACCAAATCGTCATCATAATTAATTGTGACTAAATGATAAATGTAGTACGTGTACATACTATATGATTCCAACTTTAAGATTTACCAATAAACTAAAAATTAAATCACGGCTCAAACCCATCTTTTCAATTATAGATACAAAAAGCTCCTGGAATCTGCTGAACGCTACGGCTGCCAGCGTGGTTTATACACTGGAATCGGAAACGGCTTGAACTGGGTCCTCACTTATATGCTGAACGCTATTGGACTTTCATATGGCACCAGACTCGCACTCCAGGACTTTTATAAGCCTGATGAAGAACGAAAGTACGCGGTCGGAGATGTATTCTACGTAAGTCAGATGTTTTATTGAACTGATTTTGTCATTAATTTTAAATGGGCTAGAACACCTGATATCCAATTATGTTAAAGGTCTCGAGAATATAGCAAATAACTCCGGAAACAGTAGTGATGACTCAGCAAAATATAAACATTCGATAACACTCTAGTTTACAATTACTTTTCAGATCCTCTTTAGCACATACATGGCAATTCAATCAATAACATTCTGCGTTCCTCACATGGAGACCTTCGCTGCAGCCCTTGGTGCTGCAGCTAGCATCTTCCATTTGATAGAAAAGAAGCCAAAGATTAATAGCAAGAGGAAAAGAGGTCTAACACCTCCCTTAGTCTTTGGAGAAATTACACTAAAAAACGTGACTTTTAGCTACCCTTCCCGGCCTGATGTTATGGTATGTTATATCTGTATATATATAATTCTTCTGTACGTGTGTTGACAGTGAACTCCTCCTAAACGGCTGAACTGATATGAATGAATTTTTTTGTGTGTGTTCAAGTGGATTCGAGGATGATTTAGATTCATAATTGGACCCGTTAGGTGGCGCAGCCATCGAATTCCTACATTTTTGTATGGAGTTATTTCGACAGGACAACGTCTGTCCGGATAACTAGTTATTTATAATGCCTAAATTTGTCTTTCCTCGCAGTTAATAAAATCAAATTTTTCGGCATTCTTATTATTATTTATGATGACACGAAGGTGGTAAGTACACATTGCCGAAAGAAAACTCACTCTCAAGTTTAGCTGTTGGAATGTACCTAATATTTTTTTATTCAGGATATAATTGGAGCAGAAGCCAGAAATAATGACGGACCTTTTTAATACTAACACTCTTATGTTATGCCCACAACAGGTTCTAAAAGACTTCAGTCTCCGCATCAAGCCTGGAGAAAATGTGGCGTTAGTCGGGGCATCAGGGTGTGGTAAATCGACCGTATTGCAGTTGTTGCAAAGACTGTATGATCCGTATTCTGGTTCAGTGGAATTAGATAGGAAAGATTTAAAAAGCTTCAATTTGGGCTGGCTAAGATCTTGCATAGGTATGTATTTTATAAAGTTATCATTATTATATTCTCACATTGTTTTACCATTTTCCCGAACATTTCAATATTCCGATTGACTATTCCAATTTTTGTTTGTCTAAAAACCTTATTTTTACAAATAATCAGGCGCTGTTGGCCAAGAGCCTGTGTTGTTCCGTGGCACAATCTATGAGAACATTGCAATTGGTTGTCCCGAAGCAACCAAGGAGGAGGTACAAAAAGTCGCATCGATGGCCTACGCTGAAGACTTTGTCTTAAGTTTGCCACAAGTAAGTAATAGTGTTAAAAACCAGATTTCTTTCGTATGAACCAATGTATCTTTATATTCACTGTTTGCAATATAACACAATACAATACTAGGGATAAATTTTTACCTTACATTTAGGTACTACTCTTCACTACCAATAATTTTTTTCGAAGGGATATGACACAATCATAGGAGAACGAGGCGCATCACTATCCGGGGGGCAAAAGCAGCGAATAGCGATAGCTCGCTCCTTGCTTCGAGACCCTTATGTGTTGCTCTTCGATGAACCGACCTCAGCCCTGGATCCATTGTCAGAAAGAAAGGTCCAAGCGGCATTGTACAGAGCTTCTGTTGATCGAACTACAATAACTGTATCACACAGGTTAGCATTGCATTCAAGGGTTAATTATAATAAGAAAACGATATTTTGACAGAACTTACTTTCAGATTATCGTCAGTTATGAATGCCGATCGCATTATTTTTATGGAACAAGGAGCTATAGTTGAGTAGGGAACACATCGTGAACTTATGCGGTCTAAAGGTAAATATAAGATTGCAAGACAAGCTTTATGTAATAAAATATAATATCTAAAACATGCATCAAGCCATCAAGAGTATCGTCTTGAAAATTTGGTGACTGGATTTTGTATTTGCGCAAACACTTTTTTGTGTATTCCGTTTCATGATTTGGACGGTTAGTGCCAATTGCCTTTTTACCTAAGTAATTCGGCAACACTTTGGCAATCGTGGCACTTTCATCGTGTGGACTGTATGCCAGATTTTAAGCCTTTTGACATGCAATCAAATAAATAGGGTGGGTAGATATGTATAGTGAAATAATTATTAGTATTACAATATTATTTTTAGGGCATTATTATAAACTTGTTGTATCTGGCAAAGAAACAGTAATACCAAAAGTTGAAATCCAAATACATGATGAAAATGGAATCGAGATTGTTGAGGAGATTTTACCCATAAATGATAAAGTGAAAAGAAAATCCGCTAAGAAACTACTACGGAGCCATTCAAATAAAAAAGGTAACTAAAGCCTTATAATTTATTGCATAGCTATTTCTTACAGTATTAAAAATTTACTGCGATGAACTAAAGTTGTAGAGTTCTGGGCCTTTAGTCACCTCATACTACTCCCGTGGTGTACTGACAATTGTTTGTGTATATTTCACACAGAATTTCACGAAGCAGCGCATGGCTCCCTCAGTTCTGTCGTTTCGGCATTGGAGAGTTTCGTATTCAAAACTGACGTTGAATCTGAGGAGGAAAATGATGTAATAAAACCAGTGAGCGCGTGGCAACTGTTAAAACTGAATGGGCAGGAGTGGATTCTCTTGACTGTGGGATCCGTCGCGGCCTTTGTCCAAGGAGCTTGCTTCCCAGTATTCGCCTTGCTCTTCGGATACTCAACTGCGGTAAATTACCTCTTCTAAACTCACATTACTATGTAGTCCAGGCTATGTGACTGTCTCTAAGGAAGAATGAAACGTCGAATGCACCTTTTCTGAACCAAGATTCAAACCAAAGATAAGTATTTAGAGAAGCTTGACTATGTACAAAATTATTTCAGATATTTGTACTGCCATCAAATGAAGAAATTATATATTTAGCGGATCTCTATTCTGGATTGTTTGTGTTGGTGGCTGCCGTCGCTGGTGCTGCTATGTGTCTTCAAAGCTTCGCTTTCACGAGCGCTGGCTTGAAGATGACTACACGACTTCGACACCAGTATTTTTCAGCCTTGCTAAATCAGGTACCTATACTCTTCTGTTTTTTAACACGTGGATATCTGATCCTTATACTTATAGAGCTTCCTGATACTTATAGAGCTTTAAAAATGCAATCATGACAATACTAATAAGATTTACGTTTTTAGGAAATAGGATACCACGACAAGAAATCAAATACGGTTGGAGCACTATGTGCAAGATTGAACAGTGATACTGCAGGAATCAAAGGCGCTACTGGCTTAAGAATAGGCATCATATTGCAAGGATTCAGCTCTGTGATATTCGGAGTTGTTATGTCTATGATCTATGATTGGAAACTGACTTTAGTTTCAACTGCGTTTTTACCTATTGTAAGTATAGCTACAGACATATATTTTCTCAATTGTCCTTTGATTCGGTCATTACAAATTTTGCCATATTGTCATTACAGATGGTAGGAAGTATATGGCTGGAAAGTTTCTTATCACGAGAATCTCAGGTAGCTGAAGGTATAGCTATGAAAAAGGCTACGGCTATTGCGACAGAAGCAGTTATAAGCATCAAAACTGTTCAGAGCTTAGGTAAAGGATCAACAATTAAAATATATCATTGGCAATTGGACTGTAATCTATCACTTTATGTACTTTCAGTGGTGGAATCGACTTTCCTAATGAAATTCCAAGATGCTCTCGCGGAAGCTTGTGTGGCGGTGACTAAAAAAACACGCTGGCGTGGACTGGTTCTAGGCTTTGGCATTTACATACCCTTTGTGGCATACAGCAGTGCTATGATCTACGGCGCAACGCTTGTGGCTCTCGGAGAAATAGAATACCATGTCGTGATGATGTCAGTTTATTAGCAAGTTATTTTGAATGTTTATTGAGATTTTGTTTCATGCTAACAATTGCTTTTTCTCACAGTATAACGGAAACTATAATGTACGGAGCATATATGTTGGGTCATTCTATGGTCTACGCTCCAAGCTTTAACTCTGCGAAAGCTTGCGGAGCTAGGGTCTTGTCGGTAGTCAGAAAGGAACCGAAAGTTAAGGCTGAAGATAAAGTACGAGACAGAATGACAGAGGATTGGGTAAGCAATTTAGAATGGTTTTCTAATTTTCAGTTTGCTTCGAGCGATTGCATTTTTCTTATTTTTATGTTGGCTTTAGGTGGCTACAGGTAATTTCGGTATCAAAGACGTTGAGTTTAGCTACCCGGCACGGTCAAATCAACCTGTTCTCAGAGGATTGGATCTATCTGTGGAAGCTGGCAAAACTATTGCTCTGGTTGGATCCTCTGGTTGCGGCAAGTCCACTATATTGCAGCTAATGCAGAGATTTTATGACCCTGATACCGGTTATATTGTAAGTAGTGTTTTCTTACAGTATAATTTCTACCAATGGAATTTCAGCCAATGATTTTTTTTGAGGTTTTACTTTACATTGATGATGATGAGCTGTATACCAAATGTTAAATCAAGTAAATTATTTCGAAAAACCTTAATGTCAGTAATTTTTAACTTGTTTCTAACGACAGTTAATAACGGTGCCTTATGGGATCAAATTATTTAAATTCTAGACTTTAAACATCTGTTCTGATCAGCACTTCAGGATATTTGGAGGGCGTATGTATTCATGCGATCAATATGGTCATAACATTGTTAAATATAACATCTCCTGTATGCTTATGTAACATTTTGGAATATATATAGATATATATATTAACCATTAACTGCCACAATCCTACAATATGAATATGACTTTGGGATTTCAGAAGATGGATGGTCATGATATTCGCGAAGCCTTGACACTCCCGCGGTTGCGCCGTCAGCTCGGCGTAGTGCAGCAGGAACCGGTGTTGTTTGACGGAACTCTCACGGAGAACATAGCTTACGGAGACATTTACAGGAAGGTTACCATCCATGAGGTCATCGCCGCCGCCGATGCTGCCAATATACACACTTTCATCGTATCTTTACCCCAGGTGAGTCATCCACGTTCTCGACAGAATTGGCAGACAATTTTAAAATCACATTGTAATTTGTTGTAAATTGTGGCAGGGTTACGACACGAACATAGGAGCGAGCGGTGCGCAATTGTCGGTTGGACAGAAGCAGCGCGTGTGCATCGCGCGCGCATTGATCCGCTCGCCGCGCCTGCAGCTGCTCGATGAGGCCACCTCCGCGCTCGACGCCAGCAGCGAGCGAGTAAGTGTGTGCTTTGCCTGGCCGCTAAAAATACTTCGTTGCGAACGGAACCGGCATAATAAGTATTTGTAAGCTATTATAGCTGAGCCTGTAACGATCTTTAACTAACCTTTGTTTCAGGCCGTGTCAGAAGCTCTCGATAAAGCTGCCAAAGATCGCACCTGCATAACTATTGCACACAGACTATCTACGATCAAGGACGCTGACCTAATTTGTGTCTTAGACAAAGGTAATATCTTATGTAATGTGTAGATAAAATATAGAACGTGGGGCCTTCAAAATCGGTTCGATGTTTCGATCGCTCAACACCAGATACACTAAAAACCAGCTTTGTTTGCTACACGATTACAGATGCAGTCAAATATACCCTGTCTGAAATCAATATATTATGTCTGTGTTTTATGCCAAGTAGGCCGATAAGGATGCAGATGATCCAGCTAATGGTTAGTGGTCAGGTCCCCATATAAACATTTGCAACATCAGCGCCAATTCGTCGTCAATTTTAAAATGCGAAGTTGTCATTCTCTTGTGCCTGTGATTTCACCGCCCCATAAGTGTTGCTTGTAATATTTATGTTGTTTCTTATCCATATGTTATTTTTTAGGTGTAATAGTTGAGCAAGGAACACACGAGCAACTACTTCACATGCAGGGGAACTATTGGAAAATGTGTACAGATCAGAATGTTTAAATTGTATTATTATCTTTAATTTAGTATATTGGATAACTTTATTTTATACTTAGTTTAGAATAGTTTTATTGTGTTTATTATAAAGTAGGCTATTTTTGGATGAGTTGGTAACGAGTCTTTGAAGGTTTGTTCACAGGTTGATCTAAAGTAAATTTTCATTTACAATGTTACGTTCGGATACCATCAAATTGTATACTTACTAGCGACCGGCCATTAATAATCTTCCTGATTTTATTATAAACGAACGGTTCACATAATCTTTTAGTCGTGTACATAAATAGGCAGTAAATAAACATATGTTGTTTTAAAAAATAAGCTACTTTGGAATATGCGTTTAAATAAACATTTTTAATCCACTACAATACAACATTAATACACAAGTAAGTTGTGTTTATTTAATGCTGCCATCACTTTCTTCGATGATTTTTTATTTTTGTTCATTACAAGAAAAGTAAATGTTATGGTACGACAGATCTTAAATTTAATTATAAATTAGATACATAAATTATAAATCATTCAATAAACACAACTTACGTGTGTATTGATGTTGTATTGTAGTGGATCTTTATGTTCCATATCGGAAATATGTACTAATTTATTATGTTATATTTGATGTGTGGTTTGTATTTACTAAAATAAATAGCTATTTCATAAACAATTAATTTGACTTTTAAATTATTCCTAAACTAACGAATCCTCATATTAGTACAGTCATTTGGTTCGAAAAAAAGGGTTTATCTGGAAAGTTATCCGGGGGGTTGGAAAATAGATATTTTTAAAGATTTTGATGAGCTCTTTCCTAATTTAAACTTTGCCACCTAGTATCGTTGCAACATGCGCCGCCATATTGTAAAAATGGGACCTAAATAGCAGTTTTTCGACCATACTTACAAGAAACTTTAAATTGATTTATTAAAACAGAAATTGAGAGAATACAGATGGTAGGTGCACCTATGCGCTGAAATAAATAAATAGTTTACGGTAACCATACTATACGATACTGTAATCTGACTATAGTGATGAGGCCGAAGCTTAATTACTTAAGTAAAATTTCAGTACCGAAATTATGATAGTAAACTATTTCGGAATCATTGTAACAGTTAATTATGAGAATGAAAATTATACAACTAAAATCAAGTAGATTAACAAAATGGGTGGGATAAAATAAGATACAGCGATGCTGGGATATACTGCCTTACTGATAAACACTATTTAACTTGTAATACAAGTTCCTCGGTGGAATATAAACAGCAGAAAGACTGTTAAAAATAGTTTTGGCGCTAATTTGTTTAATGACAAGGGCAATATTTATAATATTGTTAAGAAGGCCGAGATGACACAATTAAAAATAATAACTCAGAAATAAATTATAATCCCAATCACAATTCGTTTATTGCCACACTTCAGAATTACAAAGGAATGCCGACCAAAATCATTTTACAACGCTTTTTAATAACTATCCGCCTCTCCTCTCCACACCTCGTCACACCACATCGCGCCCCTCTACATTCGTCCACCTCGCCTCGTTGTTAAGTCAGTACAACTCCTCTTTATTCGTTACAGTCGGCCATCCTGAAACAATTGGAGCACACACCCAATTAGCTCTCCAATAAATCAATTAAATCGTCCCTCGTCACTACGTCATCGTTGTTACTAGTCTCACTACTCTCTGGGGCACTTCGGTAGACCCGAAGAGAGTCTGCAGCTACTATTCCAGAGAACTTCTTGTAACCTCGCATACCCTTCACACTTCTTATCTCGTATCGACCATTATTAAGAACGTTTTGAATGATATAAGGCCCAGAACAGAGCACTTGTAATTTGTTATTGACGCTCTTAACTTCTCCCCCAGATGGTGTTTGTTTCCAAAGTACCAAGTCACCTTTTTTGAAAACCTTTTCAGGCTTATGCCGTTTATCATAATTTCGTTTCATTACTTGTGCCCGTAGTTCTAATTTATTAGTATCATTTTTACGCTTCTCACTAACTGGTACAGACTCTTCATTACCTACTAGATTCGGTTTCAACCTACCTTTATGACTAAACGTAATCTCATAAGGATGATAACCTAGACTTTCATTAACTGTATTATTCATACCCCAGACCGCGTCTGGTATACATTCAGTCCACATGTTGGGATCCAAATTACGAGTACGCATAGCATTTAACAATGTACGATTATACCGCTCGACTTGCCCATTTGCTCGTGGACATGCAATATATGCGTTCAAGGTATGACGGAATTGATATCTCAATGAAAACTCCTTAAAAACCCTACTAGTAAAGGCTAAATTTCTATCAGATATCACTCTCTTGGGGAAACCAAATAAGCTAAACACGTCTTTGAGTAGTGCAACCGTTGGAGTTAACAGTTCTGGTTGGGCGGGCTAATAGAAACTTTGTAAATGAATCTACTACCATGAGGATGTACTGGTGCCCTTTTTTTGTTCTACAAAACGGCCCTAGGTGGTCAATATGAACTACCTCCATTGGAACCGTAGGCTTCGGAATAGGATGCAATTCACCACTTGGTTTCCCGTGATTTCCCTTAGCGTACGCACACTCTAAGCAGTTACTAATATACTTCTTAATAAATCTAGTCATTTTGGGAAAACAATAATCAGACTTGATTAATTCCTCACTCCGTTTAATACCTACATGACCTATTTGATCGTGAAACTTTTGCATAAATTTCCGCCTTGCAAACGTTGGCACCACTAATCTATCCCCATGTAAAGTTTTCCTATATAATCGATCGTCCTTAATTTTGTAATTATTTAAGACATCATTGCACGCGTTACCCTCCAATAATTGTTTAATTATATAAAAATACCAGTCTTCACTAGATATCATATTCACATTAATGGACCCAGCGAATGATTGCAATTTATCACTACTTTCGTTAACAGCCTTGCTGCTTGGTGGGTTACGACTAAGAGCAACGACGTGCTTCATGCGATCCCCAGGTCTATATTCTATTTCAAGATCGTACTCCTGAATTGTAAGTCACCAACGGGCTATACGAGGAACTAAATCTCTCTTTAGTAACGTATATCTAACAGCGGAACAATCCGTCACTACTTTAACCGGTTTTCCATATACCTACATAAACCCGAAAATGTTTTAAGGAATCAACAACAGCCAATGTCTCAAGTTCGTAACTATGGTACATGGATTCTTCACGAGAAGTAACCCTACTAAAATAAAACACCGGTTTTAACTCTGCTTCCTTATGTTCTCTCTACTATGCGTATTCAATACAGTCTTAACTTAAAAGCAGACAACGTTTCAGCTTTACTAGAAACATAGAAACTATTTCCTACGAGTATATTTGGCGTCAAGTTGTAACGTGTGGAGCGCCAGCGATTGCGTTCCTGTGAAACAAAGTTCAGTACGATTTCTAGCACTGAATTCGCGAGAAATGCGTAGTATAAATATGAGTGCAAAAGAGAAACATCGACACAGTCCGACGCGTGAAACCAAAGATTTTATATGAGAAATTAGCCTAATCTGGAGGCCGCAGACGCGCGACGTTGCCAAACCGCGCAAAGCGGCGCTGCGCGTGGGAATACGCTCTATGACTATGCGCTGTTGCCGATCATATGTAAACAATCGGTCGGCTGTCAGTTACTTTACGAATAGATTCTCCGTTTTTCTTCTAAATAAGTATTAAAAAATAGTTTGTGCGCGACCATTGTGTTAAAAAGGAACAACACAATGTATCTTTTATTAGGAATAGTGAAAACACTCTCGAAATGCGTCTCGAACTGAAGGCTATGGGGCCACCACGTCCCGAAATTGCACTTACTCAAAAATGTGTTACGAAAAATAAATCTTTTACGTGTGTTTTTAAATCGGAACAATATTTCAAAACACCTTGGTTGTGCGAATGTGAAAAAAGCAAGAAAAAAATAAATTGTAAGCTCTAGTTTGACGTTGTTTTTAGTGAACCCCCACAAATAAATGTCACGAGCCGCCTCTGATACGTATGATTCCATTTTTTTAATACGCCGAAAATACCAAGGTTCTTGAACTTTTCAGTGGCTCTGTAGATTTAACCTTGTCTCAAATTCTATTGTCTACATTCTACACTTTATTTAGTTAGCAAATTAGTGATTACCTAGGTATTTTTGCCTGTCCTAAGCCACGATTAAAGTATGAAGGTGTAGCGGAGCTACTTATTTGTAAACTTATATTTAAACTAAAATTTTTGGTACATTAAAATATTTACATAGATCCTCCATTGTACATTCCAACCTATTTGTGGCGATGACAGAGTTCTGTCATCGTACCGCGAATTGTTTTATACTGACATATATTGCTATTTTGTTTTGTAATTATTTTCTGCTTGTTCCGCTTGTGTTTCTCCTTCTAAAACTATATTTCTTGTGCTGTGCAATAAACTCTGTTAGTGTTTAACTTGGACTGCTTATTTACATCAACCCCGGCATCCATAAAGCTACCTTATTCTGCCTGCACGTAAATATAACAGTAGTGTAGTGTAACAACCATCTCTCACTCCTACAAAGAGAAAACGGATCATACATGGGGAGAGGTCTTGATCTAGGTAGGCAACAGCTGTACAGTGTAGGTACATATGTATTCTGTGTTGATAGCGCGCTGCGCGTATCCATGTATTTCGCGGGTAAATACGGGACTCTCGGTTTACTAAGTTTACTAAGAAGTAATTTAATATTTATTTTTAATGTAATTTTTTTTTCAACATATCTGATCGCCAACTATCACATCCTCAAATATTGAAGGTATTTCACCAGTCACTCTGTATATACAAGCATCCAAAATCAACAGTCGGACCACGGTCCCCAGGCATGATCACCTAGCCTGGCGGAAGATCTTCCCTTTTAAATGGAGGAGTCTCAAACCTCGTTCCTCCATAGTGGTGACCCCGACGTGATCCCCATCACTTCACTTCAAGCTCAGCTGCATTCACACAGCAAGCCAGCTTCGCCTTAATCAGTACAATGCACACTTCATGCGACAGCATTCATCGCCCACACCACAGTTCACCTGCAGCACACGTCCGGACCTCAGCTTTCTCCTCACTCTCCGGCGTGGCGGTTTCTGCACACGTGGACTATCGTGGGAAGCCTCAATCCATCACAGCAAGCCCACTCAGTTTCGACCAAAGCCATGCTGGTGCCGTCAAACGATTATTAAAACGATAGATTAGCTTTTTCTCTTTGAAAATAACAAAAAAAAAGCGCTTAGAATGGGCTCTACGTTACCAACACTTCACGGAGGAGGATTGGTCAAATGTTGTGTGGTCCGATGAATCAAACTTTGAGGTAAGCTTTTATAGTATTCCTTAAAAACGATAACACTGATTACTATTATTTTAGTATGAATTCATAAAAATAATGAGCACATATTTAAACTCTACTTTTTTCCATTGTTACAGTTATTTGGAACTGCGGCTGTGACCTTCGGGAGGAGGCGTGTCGGCGAGGAATATCATCCAGATTGCGTGGTTTCCACTGTTAAACACGGGGGAGGTAGCATTATGATCTGGGGCTGCATGGCAGCTGATGGTGTCGGCGAAATGTTTGTTTACGAAGGCCGTATGAATGAATGAAACGAATGAAAAGTACATATATGTGCTCGAAACTGCGCTATTGCCTTCGCTTACACGCATTTTCGGCGACACAAACTTAGATGGCGTCAAATTCCAACAAGACAATGCTCCTTGTCATAAATCGGCGACCACCATGCCCTTGATTAAAAACAACAGTATTGTCTTGTTAGAATGGCCGGCGCCATCCCCAGATCTGAACCCTACCGAGCTTCTATGGGGTATTCTGAAGCGCAAGGTCAGAGAGCACAGCATTACATCCAAAACCACGTCAAAAATGCTTTAATTCAAGAGTGGGACGCTATAAGTGCAGCCTAATGTAAAAGCTTGTTGCGCCTGACGTTTCATCCTTATCATTTTCAAAATTTATTTTGTTTAATATCTTATTTGGACCATACAAACATAAAAATTTACAAATTGGTTTAGCAAATTTCTCATGTGATGAGCTTAGCAATGAACAGCAGAATTTAATGTTTATTTATAGATTAAATTATCTGAAATTATTAACCATCAACTTTTGGTGAAATAGTTTTGTTTTAAAAACTGTGCTTTTATATACTTTGCCATCTCTTGAATAATTTTGTTCTGAGTCATTCATTAGGCTATACCATAAGGCAAGAGGCTATGAAAATATCACAAAAAATCGTCCAATAAAGTCGATATCTAGGATGTGTGATCGCAAGGCCAAGGGAAATAGGGATTCATTTTTATATAATAGGTTGGGGAAAAAATTCCTTCGCATTTTTTAAGAAAATTCAAAATATTTTTAATATAGTTTATTGACATTTAACTAAAGTATGTAGGTACCATTTTGTTCGATAACTTTTTGCCATCTTGTAGGTAGGGACATGATTCCATTGCTATAGAATTTTTGGGACTTCTGATCAATATACTGCGACAAGTGGTTTTGACAGTCCTCTCGTGATGTTAACCTGACACTGCCTAAAGAATTCTGAAGAGACCGAAACAGGTGGAAATCCGAAGGTTCGTCAGGACTATATATACGGCGGATGCATTAATACCTCCCAACCAAACTCTCTTAATTTTTGCTGAGTGGCTAAAGATGTGTGAGGTCTAGCGTTATCATGATGAAAAACCACACCCTTTCTGTTGATTAATTCCGGCCGCTTTCTCTCAACTTCTTGCTTTAATCTCATCAGTTGTTCGCAATAGAGTTCCGAATCGATGGTCCTGCCTGGTGGTAACAGCTCATAATGAATAATGCCCTTCCAATCCCACCACACTTTTTTGTGTACCCAGTTTTTTTTCAAATGCGCCAAAACTGTTTTGTGGTCAATTCCCAGTTTTTCACCTACGTCGTAACTACTGATATGCCGATCTTGCTCCACTTTTTCAAAAATGGCATCCATTTTATCCGTAATGGGGCGACCAGAGCGACGTGCATCTTTGAAATCAAAATTTCCGGATTGAAAACGCTTAAAGCAAATTTGTGCTACTCTCACAGACACTGCACTAGGTCCATAAACATCGCAATTTTTTTTCGCGGCTTGCGTTGCTTTTTTACCTTTTTTGTAGTAAAATTTTAAAATGAATCGAATTTCTTCATTAGATTCACTCATCTTGGCGGTACGAAAAACAAATGTAAATCACACAATTTCCTAATTTGAATTTGGAATGTCTGTGAGAGTAGCACAAATTTGGTTTAAGCGTTTTCAATCCGGAAATTTTGATGTCAAAGTTGCACGTCGCTCTGGTCGCCCCATTACGGAAAATGGATGCCATTTTTGAAAAACTGGAGCAAGATCGGCATATCAGTAGTTACGACGTAGCTGAAGAACTGAGAATTGACCACAAAACCGTTTTGGCGCATTTGAAAAAAACTGGGTACACAAAAAAGCTAGATATTTGGGTACCTCACGAGCTCACTGAAAGAAACCTAATAAACCATGTACTCATTTGTGATTCTTTATTACGACGTCATGAAACCGAACCATTTTTGAAGAAGCTGATAACTTGTGATGAAAAGTGGATCACGTACGACAAGAACGTGCGAAAAAGGTCGTGGTCAAAGGTCGGTCAGGCTTTACAGACTGTGGCGAAACCCGGGTTAGCTCGCAACAAGGTGATGCTGTGTGTGTGGTGGGATTGGAAGGGCATTATTCATTATGAGCTGTTACCACCTGGCAGGACCATCGATTCTGAACTCTACTGCGAACAACTGATGAGATTAAAGCAAGAAGTTGAGAGAAAGCGGCCGGAATTAATCAACAGAAGGGGTGTGGTTTTTCATCATGATAACGCTAGACCTCACACATCTTTAGCCACTCAGCAAAAATTAAGAGAGTTTGGCTGGGAGGTATTAATGCATCCGCCGTATAGTCCTGACCTTCCACCTTCCGATTTCCACCTGTTTCGGTCTCTTCAGAATTCTTTAGGCAGTGTTAGGTTAACATCACGAGAGGACTGTCAAAACCACTTGTCGCAGTATTTTGATCAGAAGTCCCAAAATTTCTATAGCAATGGGAGCATGTCCCTACCTACAAGATGGCAAAAAGTTATCGAACAAAATGGTACCTACATACTTTAGTTAAATGTATATAAACTGTAATAATAATAATAATAATTTATTTAATCAGCCAGATACAAATATAAAATGTATAATATGTGACAATTACAGTGAGACAGGCTATAAAATTATATGTTCAAAATCGATTTGCCTCTGACTCTCAAACTAGGTGGATACCTGTATTTTGAGTCACCAGTGGTTCCTCGCTTGGACTACAATATATAGCTTAATAATATAATAAACATAAACCATCAACATATTAAGGCTAATTAAAACTATAGCTAGTATAAAATAGTGAGCAAAGTGTTTTTAGTGTAATGTGTGAAATGTTTTTATTAATATGTGTGTGTGTGTGTGATAGTACTGAGTGTATGTGTGCAAGTGATAATAGGATAGTTTGTACGGGTTGTAATATAAGTATGACTGAGTATGCTAATTAATTGACATTCAGTAGAAGAATTGATCAACAATATTTATTTAAGAAGCGCTTCTGTTGCATCATAATCTAGGAGCTGTAGCCATTTTGAGACTTTTCTTTTTGTTTCCTGTCTTGTCAAAGGATAAATTTTGAGCAATTTATTAGCTTTATTATAAAGATGACTTTGAAGGAAAATTGATTGATTCTTGCCAAAACTCGTTTTACAACATTTTTTAGGGCATACTTTATCATGTCTGCGTTTCCGGGAGTAAATAGTGGGATCATATTTGAGATTGGAATGACTTTTTAAAATAATGTTGCGTATGTACAATTGCCTCACAGTGAGCACTGAGACATCTTTATACAGCTCAGTTGTTGGGTAGCGGTAAGGCTTTTTAGAAATAACCTTAAGGATTGATCTTTGTGTCCTTTCCAGTTTCAAAAGCTGAGTTTTAGATGCTCCGCACCAGGACGTATTGCAGTATGTCAGGAGTGACTCACACAATGAGTAATAGACCATCATAATTGTCTTGACATCGGCTATATGTCTCATATTTTTAAATACATAATTCAGCTTTCTCAGACGAGATGATAGTACACTCATGTGTTGGTCCCACCTAAGATGCTGATCGATATGTATTCCCAAGTATTTTACCTGTTCAGCTCTAGTGATGCGTGGACAAAGACAATTCTCGATAGGAAAACTACATGTATGTGCTTGAATGAAGAAACTATGTGAGGGAGCTTACCTCCCTCACATAGTTTCTTCTTCTAGTAGTTCTGATGCCAAAAGGAATGAAAAGGGTCTTCGATATGTTTAAAGTGAGTTGGTTTATGGATAGCCACTGCATAACCTGGGTAAATGCTGTTTCGGCACTTAATCTAGTTCTGTGCCAGTCAGTTCCATGTATAAGAAGTGCCGTATCATCAGCGTAAGTGAAAATCCTGCAGTCGGGAATTTGCATTTGGCACATATCATTTATATATACAGTAAAGAGAGTAGGTCCAAGAATACTTCCTTGCGGTACACCCACAGCAAGATTCTCACTCTGGCTTATGTACTCACCAATTTTCACTGCTTGACTACGATTAGAGAGATAGTCAGAAAATATTTTTAGAGCAAACCCCCTGACTCCCAGGGTTTCGAGCTTGGCTAGAAGTATCGGTATGGAAACTGTATCAAAAGCCCTGGAGATGTCCAAGAATATTCCCAAGCATGGCTCGCCACCATCCATATGCTCCACGGTATGGTCAATTAATGCGGAGACAGCATCATTGGTCGACAAGCCACGACGAAAGCCATATTGGTTTCCTGATATTAGGTTGTTGGATTCTAAGTAATTGATCAATCGATTATTGAGCACTTTCTCGAGGATTTTGGATATTGAAGATAGAATGGAAATTGGACGATAATTATTAATCACATCACTATCTCCACTCTTATGAATAGGGTGAACCACAGCCTTCTTAAAAGTATCTGGAAATACTCCCTGAGCTAGTGATATATTACAGATGTGTGTAAGAATGGGAACCAATAGTTTACGGGAGGATTTTAATATGGCTGCAGAGATGCCATCATGGCCAACCGCACAATTGCTGCGAAGATTGGCAACGATGCCATCTATTTCCTTGGTGTCAGTATCCAATAACACCATTGAACTAACTTGTGGATTTGAATTCCGAGTAATATTCAAAACAGATGAAGTGGGTATTTTAATTTTGCTTGCTAGATCCCTCCCAATATTTACAAAAAAATTGTTAATGGCATTTACGGAATCCATAGGCTCTGTCTTAGTTTTGAGTAGGGTGATGGGAGAAAAGGAATTGGTCGTATTCAAATGCGATACATTTTTAATTGCATCCCAAATTGCTTTAGAAGTTCTAGCATCATGAAGTAGGTTTTTTAGATAAGCCCTTTTCTGGTTTTTAAGGAACTTATTAACAAAGTTTCTGTATCGTGTGTAAGTAGTTTTCAAAATATCATTACTAGAATCCCTTCTCAATTTCAAGTGCATCAGATCCCTGTTACGAATACAGCGAATCAAGCCTGGAGTGATCCATGGCTTTATGAGTCTTTTGGAACGTGGAACTGAATAAATTTTTGTGTGCTTCTTAATTAAATTTGAAATCAAATAAACAAAATTGTTCGCGGCAAAATTAGGATCCTGGGACGATAGCACTGAAGAAAAGTCAGACGTGGCAAGATCCGCTAAAATGGAGTTGTGATCAACCTTAGCCCGAGTGCTAGTGGGAAAGGTGTTTTTACTATAAGTGGAGACAATAAGTACAGCAGGACAGTGATCAGTAACAAAAGAAAGCAACACTATAGCAGTAGACTCCATATTAGTTTTTAGCATGATATGATCCAGGCAACTGTTATTTCGAGTGGGGAATGTATGTGCTGGTAGAAGACCATGCGATGACGTCAAATTCAAGTATTCGCTTGAACGAGTATCAGAATTACTTTCCTTTATATCTATATTTAGATCCCCCATGATAGAAATATTGCGATGATGTGACAAAGACAATAACAAACCATCCAAACTATTTATGAAATGATCAATGTTTTGGTTAGAAGGAGACCTGTAGATACCAATTAAAACGATTTCATTATTTAAATTACATATTAGACAGTTAGCATCTTTGAATGTTTTAGGTTCAGTAATTGTGTAGTTATGTCCCTGCCTTATATTTTTATTTATTTTTATTTTTATTTTATTTATTAAAGAAACAAACAGCTATTATTTCACATATAAAAACAATAAACTAAAGTAATACAATTGCCAAAACAGTTTCTACAGCTAGGTAATAACATTGCTTTTTATCTTATGAATAGACAGGTGCAAAAATAAAGAAATTACTATAACTAAATTATGTACTTAACTTAAACTAATTATAAAAAGATTAATCATATTTTTAAGCGGAAACATCACGCAGCCCATCGCTGTCAACTGACTTTAAACGGCTGCGGAAGGCGCCCATCCTCTCGTGAAATATATCGATGTGACTATAAGAATGGTTGTAACTATTACAGGCTCTCACTATAAATCGGTTTTTAGTATAGTTAGAACAACAAATAGGTGTAAAGAAAATATGTCTTTTGCGTGCACGAAGCTTGGAACACTCAAAACCTATTTTATTTAAAAGATACGGCGAATCAACAAAGTTGTTTATTATTTTGTGTAGAAAAATTTGGTCCCTATGTTCACGTCGCCTTTCTAATGATACAATCTGATTCATGCCGAGGTTCGTAAATCTGTACTTTAAACGCTTAATAAATTTATTTTGTATTCCTTCTAATTGTTTTATATATTTATCATACACAGGATTCCAGACTATGGAAGCGTATTCCAGTTGCGACCTTACAAAAGCGTTGTAAAGCAAAATTAACGTGTTCATGTCTTTAAAATCAGTACTTTGACGAAATACAAAGCCAAGCATCTTATAGGCCTTAGCCGTGACTTTACAGATGTGTTTGTCAAAGTGTAATCCACTATCCAGGTGAATCCCAAGGTCTCTCACCTCATCTACCCTCATAAGTCCTTTATTATAAAGTTTATAATGATACTCAATCTTTTTTTTTTTCTTGTAAATGTTATTGTGTAGCATTTTTCTACATTTAAGTACAATTTATTAACTGAACAATACTCACTTAACCTATCTAAGTCATTTTGCAAAGCTTCACAATCACTTATAGACTGAATAACAGAAAATATTTTTGTGTCATCCGCATATAGTAATGATTTTGAGTGTTTAAAGCATCCTACCACATTGTTAATAAAAATATTAAAAAGCAGCGGCCCGAGGTGGGAGCCTTGCGGAACACCGGATGTGATTGGAATAAAACTAGAAGTAAAACCCTTGACTGTAACTGCCTGTGTCCTGTTTCTTAAATATGAAACTAGCCATCTGAGTAGATCACCGTGTATACCGATGGCTCCAAGCTTCAAAATTAACCGTGAATGGGAAATTTTATCGAAGGCTTTAGAGTAATCGGTGTACACGGCGTCAACCTGGAATCCTCTACCCATTGCTTCCAGCACGACATCAAGGAATTCACATAAATTTGTTTCGGTTGAGCGCTTTGCAAAAAATCCGTGTTGATGGATAGTAAGCAGAGGGCTAATAGCTGGACAAACAGAGTCATATACAATTTTTTCAAAAACTTTAGGAAGTATTGACAATTTGGATATACCTCTATAATTACGGACGTTATGTTTGTCGCCAGTCTTATGAATCGGAACAACAAAAGATCTTTTCCAAACATTAGGCATTATACCACTAGATAAAGACAATCTAAATATAAAAGCTACCGGTGCAGCTAACTCTTTACAACAACGTTTTAAAAATATTGGATGTAAGCCATCAGGGCCACTACCCTTTGAAGTATTAATTCTTGAGAGGTACTTTTCTACAATTTCCTGATTCATATCTACATTACTAATGATAGAAGAGTCAGATTCACAAATACAAGAAGTGTCAATATTGTCACCTGAATCCTTTTCGAAAACAGACTGAAAAAATGTATTAAACATGTCAGCAATGACTCGTCCATCGGTGCTTACATCATTGTCAAGTTGAACTGTGTCCGGATACAACTGTCCGTTAAACGCAGGCGGTCAGACAAAGCAATGGTTATTTTCTGTGACGATACGATCCGCATTCCATAGCTGTTATAGTGTAAGTATGCAAACAAAAGCAATGTGAACATTGCTATCAAAAGGGCCCGAGTTCTCAAACTTTTGCACGAAGACACAATAATAATAATTTGATAATTAAAGTCACATCCACATAAATAATTACAGTTATTAGCATATTTTAAACTAAGCAAATACAAATTTTTGTTAATACTTATAAGATTTTTTTTAACGAATCCTCCGAAGTGATATGCAAAACTGGCGACTTTTCGGATTGACGAACCATGACAGTACAATTACGAACCCAGCAGTATGTATAGTTTTTTTCTTTTGCCTTCAGCTTTGCCTGTTGTAGGAGATATCTATTATATGAAGAGAGGTGATCATTACAATAAATTCGGCTGTTCATCCCAGGGAAGCCTATGTCACTCGCTTTCATATCTTTTAATTTCCGGACCAACGCTAGAAAGTCATCTTTTTTATATCTTGACTGCAGTTTTACTATAATTGGCTTAGGTTTTTTATTATCGATATCATTTTTAACTGCGACTCTCGTCACAAAATCAATATCGCTATTTAGGTTAAGGTAAAAACCACTTCGAACCGCAATGCTCTCGACGATCTTCAACAGGTTTTCACCAGCCTTTTGAGGAACACCATTAATCTGAATATTGGAACGTCGCACCCATTGGTCATTCTTGTAACTGTCCTCCTTCATTCCTTTTAACTGTGCCTTCAACTCATCAATTTCACTTTTAACGTCTTCCACCGCTGAAACTCTTGATTCGACATCATTAATTCGAGATGTCAGTTGTTCCAAACCAGAACTGACAGTTGTTTTAAGATTTGCGATAACATTTTTCACATGTCTTATATCCTCCTGTATTGAATTAATAGTTTCTAACTGCACCTGCATATCTGATATCTTGGATGATATATCATTCAACAGGATCAAAAATGGTTTGTCATCAATAGGCGCCACCTTAGGTGTAGGGGAGGTGGATAGACCCTGGAGTATAGGCAGACCAGATGAAAATTTTGGAGTTCCATGCGCAATAATTGTAGGAGATACAATTTCTGGATCAACCCCCTTAGAGACATCCAATTTTGATTGTGATGCACTTCCATCTCTGCAGCTTGGGCATGCCCACGAATTCCTACCAGTACCGAGTCTACTAAAACCACGCTCGGTGATGCCTCCACATTTAAAGTGATATTTCTCCTTACACATCGAACAATCGGGACCATGCCCCACAGTTTCACTGCAACTGGCACACTTCGTTGTAAACATGTTTGAGAAACTCTGATATTATATTCGCACCAAGAATAAGCGTGTCTATTCAATGATCGCTCACACACGACTGATATATACTTATATATATAACAATGCCATCATTTTGGTTGAACTGACATTGTGTACAATGAGAGTCAAAACCTTCCAAAGATGGTATATGAGGCGATTTGGATAACCAGCATTCAGTTAGGATAATGACATCGCATTTAACTTTTAGTTGTGCAAGGAGAACCATAAATTGATCATGATTCTTATTTATACTGCGAATATTTTGATGAATAACTATTATAGATTTATTTTTGTTATCGACGTATCTATAACACTGTTCCGGGGGGATTAAAAAAAACTGTTTTAAAAATGTATTGAATTTTCTTAAAAAATAATTGTAATAATCGTAACAATTACATTATTTGCATAATCTATACTATATATAATATTATAAAGAGGAAAGATTTGTTTGTTTGTTTGTTTGTAATGAATAGGCTCCGAAACTACTGGACCGATTTCAAATCGTAATCAAATTATTTCACCTATGGAAAGCTACATTATCCCCGAGTAACATAGGCTACTTTTTATCCAAGGAAAATGTAAATCCCTCAGGAACGCGGGTGAAACCGCGGGGGACAGCTAGTATTATATACGCAGTGAGTATTCTTATAGGTCGTGTGATTTATATTGATTCGTACGTCTATTTATTTTTTAAAATTTTTTATTCATCCTATTGTCGGATGAATAAAATTAAATGTCATCCGTTTGCTAAATTAAGGTGTAGTTTAGTGGTGTTTTTGGAGCTTAATTATTTATTTATTTATTGCACAATATACATAATAATTGTTCGTACAGAATATTATTAACAAGTATAGAATGGTGGCGCGTCATGTTTTCTCCAGTAATTCCACTTTATTGAATTCTGAAAAAGAATAAAACTAGAAATTGAAATTTCGTGCTGCTCGCACTTTTTTTTAATCTAAACTATTATAAGATAGTTCATTTTTTTCCTAAAATTTGGATAATTTCGATACTAAGCTACATAAATTCAATTCAATAACCGTTCAGCGTCATTGTTATAACTATTGTAATCATTATTGTTTTATATTTTATGGAGATTTTCAAATAACTGGCGATTTTAGGGCTTTTTGACTATAGCTGAAAGGAAAATCTTTTCTGAGGGTTGGTAACACTGCATGGTGCATATTGATTGATTGTTGGTTGGGTTTGGAATTTCGTCGCAGTAAAATACCCGCAATAAAAAGTGGAGTACTATTACTATAATAATCGTTGTCCTTTTTTCAAATTTTCAATTAACGAAAGGTAAGTACTATTTAATCTACCATATACAATATCATTGTACCTTGATTGTTTTTGTAGCGTTTAAAACATTACCATAAAATGGTGGCTAACATTAAAATGATTATCGATTGATTGTTGCGGTTGCATTTTCAGCATGCCGGGACAAAAAAAGGTATCAGATCGCCAGTGGGAGATCCTGCTGTCGTACATGGAGGAAAATCCAGGTATAGCCAAAGGCACCTTTACGAATATGGAGCCTTTGGCAAAGCAGCAAGCCCTAAGAAGTTGGACAGCAATTGCCTCCTAACTTAACTGTCAGGCTACTGGGTGCACCAAAACTGCGCGCAAGTAGCGAAACGTAAGCTAAATCACTTTTATCTTGTAATGGTTTTGTCACTGTTGTGGTAGTTTGTGCTTCTTCTCCTTCTCTTCACATGTCCTACAGGAATATGTGCTTATCGTGCATTGTTTGTTTGTAAGTTTGTTAATGTAACTTATATATATTTTTACTTTCAATTCATCCAAAATTATTTTTCTTTTAGCCTTGTTGTATTCCTATAAATATCGGTAATTATAAGTACAGTAGAATCCGTTTATTATGACATCGAATGGAATTGACAAACACGTCATACTAAGCGGACGTCATACAAAGCATTTTTATGAAAAAAGCTATGTACAAATCATGATAATAATTCTTAAGTCTTTTATGACTCTTCTGTGGTAGGTTGGTTCTTCCTCGACTTCCTCTTCTCCATCACTTTCGAGTTAGCATTAATGTTCTGTTCGATATTTTCATCGGTGGGTTCTTCAGATATGAGGAGAGCGCTATCGATGTCAAACGATTCCACTGCTACCAAATAGGTTGGTGTCATTGGATGATGCAGAGGAGCGCATTTTTGCCATTTTAGGAAGTGTTGCAGTGCATGGGGAGAAGTCTGTGCGCATACATTTTGATGTTAGCTTTTTTTTATTTATATCTATTTACAAATACTTTACCATTACTTTAACACATCCATTGTCTATACTAGATAATTAAAAATCCCTAATACTGATATACTTACACTGACACAATAGTATTTATAATATTGTGTTTATAATTAAGCTATTTCTTGTTGGAACCAAAATTATGTTCAATCATAATTAATTTCTTAATACTGAGCCTCTGCCTTTCTCTTTGTGATAATGGGTGTGAAGATAATGAACAATATTTTAAATTCTTATTTACTTTTATAGTCATTTTGTTGTCTCCATACCATGATGATTACTCTACTGAATTAAATAAACCTGTGATGGTTTATTGAACTAACTTGTAATATACTCAATTGTAATAACAATTTTGTTGGTTATTAGGATTTAATTGATACTATTGCTATACCAATCTCCTCATAATTGTCATAACCCCTGCTACCTCCTCAGGAATCATCACTACCTCCTCAAGCTTTGTCACCACCTCCTCAAGCTTTATCACCACCTCCTCAAGCTTCATTATCACCTCCTCAAGCCTCATCACCACCACAAGCTCTCTGCACTACACCACCATTAGAGAGAGCAGCCACCCCAAGCGGTAATTTCAATGTATTGGATTTATTTTGTTTAAAGTGGTCAAGGTAACTTCACAGTCTAGAAAGGAGCTACCTCTCATGTACAATGAATAAGATGTTGATAACTACACATGTAATATTAAGTTCTCCAACCATTATGCTTTTGGGTATACAATATAATATACTTAATTTGTACAACACAACATGAGAGGAATAAAAATAAATTTTTTTATTGCTAAATTAAATTTTCAGACAACCTAGGGGTAGCAGGATACAGAAGAGGCGAGTAGGTGTCGCATGTTTAGACAGTTGAAATAAATAACGAATACCTACATCTATGTTAATAAATACTGAAATATAAATAAATAATAATAAGATTATTAAACTAATACTCATGATGATTTCCTACACTAAAAGCTAATTATAGATTTGAAACCCATTACTATTGTTACGACATTCAACATCACCACCACTGACTTATCATCATCTTAAAAAGGGTTGATAATGTAGATGGCCTCCTTATATATAAAACAAGCTGTCCCCTGCGGTTTCACTCGAGTTCCCGAGGGATGTAACACAAAACCCGTGTTCTCGGCCAAAAAGATTTCCTATGTGTTATTCCAGGGCATTTTCTGTATATGTGCCAAGTTTCATTCAAATCTTTTTGGTAGTTTTTTCGAGAAAGAGTAACAAACATCCATACATACACACATTCATAATATTAGTAAGATAGAGAGATATGTTTTCTTTCTTGTTAAAGAAAGATTTGTTATTTAATGATCATCAATTTGAATTGCATTATTTCAGCTCCTGTCCTATCCACAAAGACTTCCAAGTTGGTTAAGCAATTAAATTAATCAACCTGTATATATAGTGATGGTCTGTAACCATCACTTGGAATACCACGCTCCATGGGAGATTGACGTTGAGGAGAGCTGGTTAGCCATTACGGAGAGACAGCTAGTTGCCCAGGAGAGGTCAGCTGCCTCCTTGAAAATCATTGCTGATGGCATCTTGGAAATCCATCGTGACATAAACGCATCCCTAACAACGATGAAATCAGTGATGTAACTAAGCAAATATGATTTCATAAAAATTATGATGTAGGTAAATTAAATAGTGTAAGAAGGGATGCCATAGAGGTCTTTTGCTATAGATAACGTAAAATACTCCCTCGTTGATAGGAGAAATTGATTCACATTTCCTTATTGCATAATTTGATGATCAATAATAGTAAGTGATATTATGATGGGCCAGTTTGCTTAGTGGTGGGTGACTGACTGGACAATTATTTGTATCCATGAACATGTCTGTTTGTTCTGTCTGCATGTAAATATCTATATAAGATTTTAAAGAGTTGGGTATGTAATATATCAGTTTTCTGGTTTCCATAATACAAGCTCTCAAGTTTGGAATCAGATGACCGTGTGTAAAGAATATTTTTAGGCAATGTTGGTGGCAACGTGTGAGCGCGCTGTAAGCGGCTGAAAAGACGAGTAGGATGAGAGCAGATGGTACAAACAGTGTATAGGTAAATTTTATCGCGTGTGAGGGTATTCCGCAGTTATTTTTGCTATTGATAACTTAAAATATTCCCTTGTTGGTAGGAAAAGTGTGATATCTAGACATCGGATTATATCCACTAACAAATTGCAAAAATAAGTGCAAATATGCATTTAAAAATGCTGATATATGCACTAGAAACTCTTTGTGCGTCAAAATTATGCACAATACAAAATCTGAAAACTATAATTTTTTATTCATTTATATTAATTAATGACGGTACAAATACTGTGGAAGTTATTGTTATATTTATTATTGTGAAAGAATATTCTTAAAATTATGAATAGCTTCTCTGAAATAAACCTCTCAACTTCAACTGAATTCATTGGACAACGTTTTAAAGCGTCTAGGTGGATAAGGTAAAGTCAGCGGCCCCAGAAAGGTATTTTGAAAGTGACTCGTGTCATCGGCGTGATATAAAACTACCATTGACACAAATTCAGCCTCTCATCTCGCTGTGTTATGGAGATAATTAATAGAAAAGACACTAGAGCTGGTATTTTTCAAAATTGAATTTTTCGAAAAATATTACAGCTGCCCTAACGAAATAAAAACTGTGCGTTAGACAAAATATTAGTCTACTTTAAATATTTTTGACAAAATATTTAAACTAGATTTTCGTAGTAAATATCGAAAGTATTTAAATTAGTATTCAAAAGTAGTAACTTTTCTTTTATACCGCATGGGCCGACAAACAAGCGGACGGTCCACCTGATGGTAAGTGATCACCGCCGCCTATGGACATTTGCAACACTAGGGGCATCGCCAATGCGTTGTCGACCCTGAGACGTGAAGTTGTTAAGTCTCATGTGCCTGTAATTTCACCGGCCCCCTTACCTTTCTAACCGAAACACAGTAATACAAGTGCACTACTGCTTCACGGCAGAAATGGGTAAGGTGGTAGTACTTCCCCGGACGAACTCTGCACTAAGAGCTCTGCTACTCGATATAAGAGTAATATGCTTATTTCACAAAAATATATTAATTAGTAGTAAAAAAAATAAGTATAACGTAGAGTTTGACCAAGAAATAGAGATGAAACTTGTTTGTGGAACTAAGTTTTTAAAAAACAAGACGGAACTTGTATCTCGAATTTAAACAATCTTGTTTCAGAATATTTCACTTAAATGTGTTTATCAACGGCAGTTTTATTGCGGCTTAGTGAATAACTGTGCTCACAATATTATATTACGGCTATTAGCTCCCTCCGCGTACCTCCTGACCGAAATATAAACTATTGGGAAAAAGGGCTAAAATATGCATTAACGCCGCAATTTGTGAGTTATATTTTTTGCATAGACAAATATGCCGCACGTACATACGGATTCATGAGGTGATGATTGTTAATAATTAGTAATTTTTTTAATCTTTGTTATTTCCAGGCAAAGTTGCTCGCACGTACCCAACGTGTGAGCACGCCACCACCGGCAGAATGCAGGAGTAAGCAAAGATGTGTAAGGGAGAGAGACGTTACAAAATTACATACTACAAATACAAAACACAAGCCCAAAAATGTTCCGAGAGTAAACAAAGGTTTGAAAGTCTATTTTAGGTAAATTGTACTTCATAGAACAAATGTTGCTGTTCACAATGTCACCAATTTTTAAAAGGTAAATATTGTAGTCTATACTTTTTTTAAATAGTATTAAGTGTTGTAACTTTGATTTCATACAATAAAACCATATTATTTAATATTTTTAAATAGATATTTAGTGTTCCTACATACCTAGTGGTCTCTAACCACCAAGCCAACTGGCCCGTCGGAAGAAATAGTAATAGTGGTTGTAGTATAGTAAAGATGAACTCTGTCTAACAGAAGCCAAAAATAATTAATTAAGATATGTAAATTTTTAAGTACATATCAATCATTTTGTATATTATCATCAGTTGATAATAAATTTAATAATGAGTTTTTTTTTTAATATAATGAGAATATAATAGATGATTAGATGAGTTCTTTTTCTATAAAGAACCTTATAAAAGAATCTTAGTTTTCAACATTTGTCTCAGTTTTTAAATAATATAATAATAATTTGAGCAAAATATTAAAGTAGGTTGTTTTTCTAAAGATTTGTTTATCTCAGGTTATAACAACGAAAACAAAGAAAACGAAAGTTGTACATAGTAGAACATAGTAATTGCTATGTACGTCGACAACTCTATACATAGGGCAGCCATATGCATTTAATTGAACGTCTGCGGAACTAATTAATTGTTCTTGCGTTTGATCTTAAATACAAACATTTCTCTTGACTTTTATTGTTGATTTAAACTATATAATTAAATAGCTGTCCGGACAGACGTTGTCCTGCCAAAATAAGTCCATACAAAAATTCAGGGTTTCGATCGCAGCGCCCCCTACCGGGTCCAATTGTAAATCTAAACCATTCTCGAATCTCCACGAACACACACAAAAAATTTCATCAAAATCGGTCCAGTCGTTTAGGAGGAGTTCAGTCACATACACACGCACACAAGAAATATATATATTAAGATGATCATACTAAAAGAGGCGGAGGAACTGAATTGTAATCCTTTGCTTACGACAATTTTAACGTGAATAGGGCCGGCAATAGCTAATCATAAAATTTACTAATAAAACTTAAAATCTATCTTTATGTCTTGACTTAATTAGGAACTGAACATATATCGTATACTATATGATCAAGCCTAAGCTTTATAAACCATGGCGTACCATTTATGGTAGAAACTTGTTTTGTTTTAAAATAGAAATATATTTCAATATCGTATTTGATAGTATGTAAAATATAGGATCTATTGATGGTATCCATGAATATGAATTTTGGAAACCAAGTATTTAGTCAGCTCATTCAGTCATGGTATTAGTGTCACAAACCACCTTTTCCAGACGTTTATAATTAAAAACAGCGCCTTCCTTCTGTTGCTGGTTCCACTTACGCGATAATACACATCTTCTTTGACAAGGACTCAGTACTACATTTCTCCGCACATCAGTCGTAAAGTAATTTCAAAAATATTGCTATTGTTATGCCTATTACATGCACACGTGTGACGGAAACAGTTAAGAAGAATACGAGATATTTTAAGAGAAAATCGATAAAGAAAATTATTATTTTGTCTACTTTAGTAGGTAGATAGATAGATTATTGGGAACCGCTGTTAGTTAGCAAGTATTCAATTTGTACATTTGTTGTTATTCTATAAAATCAAGGAGGTCTTTTGAAATAAGTGATGATTTTATGTTGCACTTGCATTAACCCATGCGGAGTATCAAGTATGAACTGAACAAAAGGAATTATAAAACAATTGGAATATATTAACCGAGGAAAGTCCATGTGAATTTTATAACACTATCTTAAATAATCACCTAACAAGGCTGCCAGTTCACTGTCACTATTATTGTAATGTATTCAAAAAGTAAATAATTTTCATTTTAACCTTTTCAACCATGCGTTCGAAAGCAGGAACCAACCTGTGCAACGACCTCTCAACCACCACTAATAAACCTAGACACTTGCAATTATTAATACATTTTAGATGTCTGCTTCAGAAATCATTAACCTGATTGACTTCCTAAGAGAGGCTGGCAAGGAAAATACTCAAAGAAAGCGACAGCTGGGTCAACGTATGAGATCTTTAGGCAAGATTAAGATTGTTTCCGATAAAGCTTGTAAGCGACGCGTGCACTCCAATCATCATCATATATGATTGTTAAAATAGTTAAAAAGGTTTGTTATGTTTAAGTTTGTACAGGGCTACGAATCTATGGATTCATAACGTTAAGCTTTGTGCTATCGCAGTCGCCTTTTGTTTCTATCCAATAAATAAATATTTTTCTATTGTTTCTAATTTAATCATTTATAAAAATATTAATCATAACTATATTTACTTACAGTCTATAACTGTCTGTAGAAAGAAATTCAGACAAAACTTGAAGAAGATAGGGAGTAGGAGAACTATGCATTTATAGATTATAGTAAACTAATTATCATAGTAATAAATATCACCAGGGAATGATAAACGTAAGAGAGACTAGTCAATCTCCGAAAGTAACTGAACAGCCTGGATAACAACAGCTCACAATAAAAACATAGACAGAACGCATTCAATCTGATTTGGAATAGAAGCAAATCCCTCAATGCGATACCAACTGATAACCCGGCTCCAAAACAAAAAGCATAGGATAATGTCAACAGCCACCGGAACAAAACAAGTAAGCAAGAATTAAATAACAATAAATACTTAACATTTCCCACCCCGATTAGTCATCGTTGGGAATCAGACCGTCACCCTCCATTTATTAACCAAAAAAAAAGACAGCAACAGTAAAAACCCTAAAGGTGGTTACTTATAATGTAAGATCACTATCATCTTCAGAAAAGTGCCTCGAACTGAACAATGCTTTGCAAAATATAAAATGTGATGTTTGTTCTAGGACTCTCAGAAGTTCGAAAAATGGGCTGGAAAATTGAAGAACGTCAGAACTACATTTTTTGCTATATAGGACAAACTTAAGGCCTACACGTAGTGGGGTTTTAATTAAGAAAAAGTGTAAAAGCAACATCATTAACTTTAGAGGAATCTCTGAAAGTGTAGCTCTTCGACAATTAATCTTCATCAAATTAATTCGAATGTTTTTCTACATCAATCATTCAAGGCTACTCAGTTATAGTTCGATTTTCGGTACGATGTTAGCGTGTGACATACGTACCTACTGTGAAGTGGTAACGCATCATAAAATCGCTATCGCTGCGTCGTATGCCGCGACGATGACGTAGTTATCATTAGTGCCAGGACGACATTTGCTAAATTGTTAAGGCGAGTTTATATTGACCGGCATAATAATGGCTTCGAATTCACCGGAAAGCGGATCAATACAATTAACCACTAGGGTTGGATATATTTTATGCTCTGCGAACGTTTTATCGATTAAAAAAATGAACGCAAAAGACTGGAAAGTCTTGTTGATGACTGTTACAACTTTTTCAGTGGGGAATAAAAAAAACAAAAGTTCCCCGGTTCAAAAGAAAGTTTATTAAAAAAACTTAAATTAATTATGTGGTACAAAAAGCATAAAAATTAGAGCCAGCTAGACTCAGCGCGTGGGTCTGGAGTAAGGTTGTGTTTTGACTATTTAAAAAGAAACTAAAGTTGAGCGCCACTGACAGGAACGGCTGTCAGCCCGTTAAAAAAAGTTTTAAAGACAATTCGTGATTAATGTTCAGAAGGAACTATAGTAATATAATTATAAGGGGTACCGCTACAGCATCCTTCAAGCGAAGCAAGAACAGCGAAAAGAAGCCCAGCAAGCAAGCAAGGCAAGCGCCACGTGTCCGGCTTCCGCTCCACACGGCACACTCCGTAAGCTGTCCTCACGGCACGCACCAAGCGCGTCACGACCCGCACCGCAACGCTTCGCGGCACTCACAAAATACTACACGTACTTTTTATACAGCAAGTTCGTACAGAACTTTACTGCCCGTACAGAACTTTTACTGCCCGTACAGAACTTTTACTGCCCGTACAGAACTTTACTGCCCGTACAGAACTTTACTGCCCGTACAGAACTTTACTGCCCGTACAGAACTTTACTGCCCGTACAGAACTCCTCCTGGAATTTGGAAATATTGTGCCGATTAGTAAAGCTTGCATGACCCGAGCACAGGCAAAATGGTGGACACCAACCCTCGTGTCACCCATGTGCTCACCACCTACCGAAAGACCGGCCATGTGGTTGGTCATACACCACACGCGACCACACAGAATCCAATAAGAAAAACCTAATCGGCAATCCCAGGTTAAATTCGCACAAGCGGCAAACCATATTGTTGCCATACGTTTGTCCGTCCGACCAGGCAACACCAAAGCAAAATAAGCTATTAATTAGCGTGATAATTATAAGAAGGACGCCATAAATACCTTGTGGAGGAAAATGTTCTTGCCCTGGGGAGCGATGGGGAACAATGTCTACTCCGACTAACACGCGAAACACCACCCGCGTGTTCGGCAAAATCTTCACTTTATGGTTCTACAAAAAGAAAATGCAACAATTAAACAACGTTACAATAATATAATACGACAATAACTTATTGTCGTGTTGGCTTTATACTTACTAAGGAATGTTTGATAAAACGCGTGGCGTGTCTGGCTCCTAGTCCAAGACACGCACCGGTCGTTGGTCCACACAAAACTTCTGAAATAACCCAAAACGAATCAGCCTACGTTCAATAATCACGAATAAGAATCCAATTGGAAGATAAAATGAGGTTATACTTAGAAAAATAAAGACGCACCGGGGCTTAGTGCCAAAGCGGCGCACGCGATTCCGAAGATCGAAATGAAAGAGTGAACGCCCAAAACCAATATATACTCTCATAGGGATGGGATAGTCCTCGCTTTGAATGATTAGCGGTGACCGATCTCCCACCTTCCTTGACAGGAACATTCGACTAGCGTATGACCGGCAAAAAATTATCTATAATACCGCCGCGCAGGAACATCACTCACACACGTCAAAGTGACATTACATGACAGATCGATCCATCAGGTCGATCGATGTAAACAAACTATTTCAAAACATAATTAAATCCAAATTATGTGCAATTATGGATGAAATGTTGTAAAAAGGAAACTATGAAATCAAAATTTAATGTATTGGAATTGATGGTAATATTGGAATGAGCCCACAGGAACCGTAAGTACTGAAATTTTTACGGTGCCGAATTTTCTACGTAACAGTGCCCCGATCCTCACCAGAATTTTTCGAGGTGAAACGAAGAAAAATTCGAGCTGGCCCTCCAGCTCACACCTAGGGATCAACAAATAGTATCCTCAAACTAAAAATGAAATTAAAAACAAATGAGGAAAAAAAAATTATCAGGGAATCGCCAAAACTCCATACTCAAACCAAATCCCTAACAGTTTGATCAAAAATGCCCAACGAACAACGTGAATACCAAAATAAAAAATAGTACCGGAAATAAAGATGGGGCACAAACCACCTATAAGAGGAAAGGGTAGCGGGAAAAACGACAGCCCTATCCAAAAAAAAATAGTACCGTTATTAAAGTTAGGGTACAACCAACTTATAAAAATTAGGTTGAGAACAAAAAATCTCAAACTAACTTTAAGTGGTATATCCAGATCGAAGGAAAGCAGCGACCAAACTGGAAAAGAAAACAAACAACTAACCAATTCCCTTCACAAGAATTAAAGTTGTCCAAACAATTAAAAAAAAAAAAAAACTACTACCATATATTTACTGCAATTTGAACGTAGGTAAAATCAAATTAATGTTAAATTAAGTCAAAGTTAAATCAAACTAAAGTTAAAGAAAATTAAAGTTATAGCAAATTAAAGTTATAGCAAATTGAGCTTAAGTCAAATTAAAGTTAAACCATTTACAAAAAAAAAACATGTCTCCATTCTATTAAAGTTTACCAACTAAACTAATAAACCGAGTAAAAACAAACTTAAAGATAAACTCCATAAAAACAAAAAAAATATCCTATCAATTATCATAAGCCTAAATGCAATCAAAACCAATACTATCAAAAACAACTCGGCTATCTGCAAACTCCCAACCAAAAAATAAAATATAAATTTTTTTTTACCTAAATCTTAAAATTAAGTCAATTCTTTCAGTGATTACATACCTGTTCATTACGAACTACCAGCAAGCCAGGACCAATGTTTCATTCCAGATATTATTTCTCTTCTGGCCCGGTCTGTATCAGGATGTGGTAAAATTTGTAAACCAATGCGAGGTTTGCTCCGCTTATAAGCACCCTCAGAAGGCAACGCCTGGTTTTCTAGGTGACTCCAAGGTCTGTACTCGTCCTTTCGAAGTATTGAGTGTCGACTTGGTAGGTCCTTTACCGCGTTCCCGTGCAGGTTTCACATTTTTACTTGTCGTGGTTTGTTGTTTCACAAAATATTGCATGGTGTTTCCTTTGCGACGTGCGGTTGGTAAAACTATCGTGGCGCGCCTTGAGAATGATGTATTTCTTGTGCATGGAATCCCACGTACAGTGATCATGGATAATAGTACCCAGTTCACTGGTAGTGAGGTTCAGTCACTGCTCAAAAGGTACAAGATTCCGCAAGTGCACTTTACGCCTAAATATTGTCCGCAAGTCAACACCGTTGAGCGTTACAACCGTACCGTGGTGACGGCTATTTCCATTATGGTTGGAAAAGATCACCGCACTTGGGACGTTTCGTTACCCCAAATCCAATTTGCACTGAATACTTCCGTAAATGAAACTACTAGATTCAGCCCTTATTATTTAGTTCATGGCAGGGAGGCCATAACTTGTGGGGAAGTTTTCGGTGATGAGCCTGCTCCACTTGACATGGCTTGTTCATCCAGAGACGATTACGCTCGTCGATTAGGTTGTTTGAGGGAGATATACGACAAGGTGGTTGAAGCCTTGGTTAGGGCGCACGCTCGAAGTAAAGGTCACTATGATAGGGGGCGTCGTCACCTGGAATTTCAAATAGGAGATACCGTCTGGAGGAGGACATTTCCTCAGAGTAATGCGGCGAAATTTTTTATGGCAAAATTAGCGCCTAAGTATGAAAAGTGTAAGGTGTTGCGTAGGATCAGCCCTTTGGTTTACGAACTGGCTGATGATGCTGGCGTCAACATTGGCAGTTGGCATGTTAAGGATTTGAAGCAAAGGTGAGCACCGCAGGCCTTGAAGCATTGGCCCACCGATTAGTGTTCCAATGATGCCAAGGTGTTCACCTTCTTCTGGTCGTTGGTCCCATCTTGTGTTTGTCCCTGGTGATGGTGTTTAGTTACTAAGTTTTAGTTTTAAAAGCCCGGTCAGAAGAGAAATAATATCTGGAATAAAACATTGGTCCTGGCTTGCTGGTAGTTCGTAATGAACAGGTATGTAATCACTGAAAGAATTGACTTAATTTTAAGATTTAGGTAAAAAAAAAATTATATTTTATTTTTTGGTTGGGAGTTTGCAGATAGCCGAGTTGTTTTTGATAGTATTGGTTTTGATTGCATTTAGGCTTATGATAATTGATAGGATATTTTTTTTGTTTTTATGGAGTTTATCTTTAAGTTTGTTTTTACTCGGTTTATTAGTTTAGTTGGTAAACTTTAATAGAATGGAGACATGTTTTTTTTTTGTAAATGGTTTAACTTTAATTTGACTTAAGCTCAATTTGCTATAACTTTAATTTGCTATAACTTTAATTTGCTTTAACTTTAGTTTGATTTAACTTTGACTTAATTTAACATTAATTTGATTTTACCTACGTTCAAATTGCAGTAAATATATGGTAGTAGTTTTTTTTTTTTTTAAATTGTTTGGACAACTTTAATTCTTGTGAAGGGAATTGGTTAGTTGTTTGTTTTCTTTTCCAGTTTGGTCGCTGCTTTCCTTCGATCTGGATATACCACTTAAAGTTAGTTTGAGATTTTTTGTTCTCAACCTAATTTTTATAAGTTGGTTGTACCCTAACTTTAATAACGGTACTATTTTTTTTTGGATAGGGCTGTCGTTTTTCCCGCTACCCTTTCCTCTTATAGGTGGTTTGTGCCCCATCTTTATTTCCGGTACTATTTTTTATTTTGGTATTCACGTTGTTCGTTGGGCATTTTTGATCAAACTGTTAGGGATTTGGTTTGAGTATGGAGTTTTGGCGATTCCCTGATAATTTTTTTTTTCCTCATTTGTTTTTAATTTCATTTTTAGTTTGAGGATACTATTGGCATGATCCGTAGGTGTGAGCTGGAGGGCCAGCTCTAATTTTTCTTCGTTTCACCTCGAAAAATTCTGGTGAGGATCGGGGCACTGTTACGTAGAAAATTCGGCACCGTAAAAATTTCAGTACTTACGGTTCCTGTGGGCTCATTCCAATATTACCATCAATTCCAATACATTAAATTTTGATTTCGTAGTTTCCTTTTTACAACATTTCATCCATAATTGCACATAATTTGGATTTAATTATGTTTTGAAATGGTTTGTTTACATCGATCGATCTGATTGATCGATCTGTCATTTAATGTCACTTTGACGTGTGTGAGTGATGTTCCTGCGCGGCGGTATTACAGATAATTTTTTACCGGTCACCCGCTAGTCGAATGTTCCTGTCAAGGAAGGTGGGAGATCGGTCACCGCTAATCATTCAAAGCGAGGACTATCCCATCCCTACGAGACTATATATTGGTTCTGGGCGTTCACTCTTTCATTTCGATCTTCGGAATCGCGTGCGCCGCTTTGGCACTTAGCCCCGGTGCGTCTTTAATTTTGTAAGTATAACCTCATTTTATTTTCCAATTGGCTTCTTATTCGTGATTATTGAACATAGGCTGATTCGTTTTGGGTTATTTCAGAAGTTTTGTGTGGACCAACGACCGGTGCGTGTCTTGGACTAGGAGCCAGACACGCCATTTTTTTTTTTTTTGAAAAGCCATAGGATTGAAAAAAACGAAAAATAAGACTAAATGAAAAAACACTATTCTATGAAAACACCGTAGGTATTTATGGAGGAAAAGAAAAAGCTCAATATTAAATCAAGAAACGAGCTGTTCTAATCAATTCCTTCCACAGAAATACCTTCCACTTTCACGTATAGTTTCACCACTCACAGGACCATGATTTGAACCCAATCCCGCGATTTCCCTCCATTCAACCGTTCCTTGAGTTTGATGCTCATCCTTTTTTATCAATAGCTCTGCCTTTAAGCTCCTGTAGAAAGCAGCAAGAGCGTGAAGGGTTAAACCCCCTTGGATTGCTTGAGGGGCATCAGCATTCATGTGTTTATAAAACGCCTCAATATAATTTACTGTTCTTTTGCCTGCAAAGACCTGCTTGCATCTAATTTGGAAAGCTGACTCCGTCAACATTCCTGTCATATTGGCTTGTGAAAGCTTGGCGTACAATCTCTGTTGTGGCAGTTTGATCACTTTTGCTACTTTGCCTGCACTCCTAAATTTGTCAGCTATCTCCGACCGAAGCTTCCAAGGACTTTTCATATCTGTTATTGATTGTAGAACCCCCAAGTCTTCATTTTGGGTCCCAAAAATAGAATGATAGACAACTTGTGAAGCAAAAATATCATCCATAGCCGTCTCTATTTGCCAGTCCACTCTAGAGCATGCTTTGTAGACTCGCCACATTCCTTTCCCTGAAAAATCAATCTCTTTGGAGGGAAGTGCATCTCCTTGTCGAGTTATTCCACACTTTTTGAGCTGTCCATCTGAAGCCGCCACATATATGATGAAATTTAAAGGAAAGAAGGCCCTCTGAGCGTTTCTGGACCCGGCTAGCAAAATTACATCAGCGAAGGCGCTCAAAGCTGGAGCTATTTCTTCTGCTCTTTTCCCCTGCATTGCGCTACAAAGATTCAATGCATTTGGAACGTGAACTAAATCTCTTTTCACCGCCTCGATCCACTTGTTCCTATAAGGATCTCTGGACTTATAGGCAGCTATCACAGTGGTTAAGGGCCCGAGTGTCTGAGCCATAGCTGATCTTCTCTCCGGCTTGTAAGTTGACCCTTCTAACAGCACATGGTGAGCTGGAGTTAAGCCGTATTGAGCAACATCCACGTAGTCTGTTGTGTTGCCTTTCTTGCCGACAGGAATTCTTGAAACTCCGATTCTGATTTCGTCATACCTCATCTTAAAGGCTGATAATATGTTAAACAAGGGGTTGGCTATACCATACCAGTGATTGTTATCTGCCCTGTTTGATTGCGTGTACTCCAAACCTTGTGCTGTGGCATTAATCTTCATCATGTCAGTCACATCTCTATAAGTGACATTGTGAGTGACCGAAGAGAAAGGGACTGAAGCGGTAAGTCCAAGGTTTGGGTGACTAGACCTCTTAAAGTTGGCCATTTTCCTCAAGATGTTGTGCCCAACTTGTAATATGCTCATGACCTGGTGGCTTACAGTAATGTTCCTAATGTGAGAGCATATATTTAGTTTTTCATACAGGTTTAGGGCACTTCCTGTTATGAAACTTAGTACTTTCTCTTTCATTTCATTGTTCAAGTTGATCCTTGGTCTTTTGGGGTCTGAGATCTCTGCTTCATTGTTATCAGCGTCAACAGTTCTTTTTCTAGAAGGACCTGGTTGTGTGTCTACTTCCATCTTTTATTTGGTGGTTTCAAGCAAAGGTGTTTGTCACAAGAGTCTGTTTATACTGATTGTCTTTGTTATTTGTTACAACTAGACTAACTACTAACAACTAAATAGTCAAATCTAAATTCTAGTGCTGCTAAACCAGCACTTCCTGCCAAAGAACTTTTGGAAGCTGTGGATTGTGTGTAAATAGTGAGTGGATACGAAATATGTCTCTGAAAAAGGGAATTGAACACCTCACCCACACAAGACTAACAAGACGGTAGAAACGTTCAAGAAAATGTGTCCAAGGAAAAGGTTCCAAAAATTCCTCTGTCACCAACTATTGTTGATGGTGTAGGTAACTACCAAAACCTTTTTTACTTTTTGTCTAAAAATGAAAGAGCTAATGCATTAAGCATCAAAATGATGAAAGGTGATACCACAAAAAAACATTATTAACGATGAGTCGTATAGAGAGATAACAACCTCGACGATCACCTGAACAGTTACAAAAGCTTGAGCTAACCTCAGAAGAAACGAAATCAAGAAAAGAAGTTGTCAACCATGCAACAAACTTCTAAAAAGACCTATAACGGAAAAGAAACAACAACGAAAACGTAATTGTAGACGAACACCCAACTGATAGCTAATTGAACACATAAAACTGTTAAAAGCTGAATAGAAACCTGCCTTTGCAACATTACAACAGTGCAGTGCGCCTCAACTTTGAACGCAGAAGGAGCTGCTCGTAATAGGAAGGAAAGGTCAAAAGGTTGGCTTCGTAATGTAAAGTGGGCAACAAATTGGCTGCATTCAAATGAATTCATAGATATACTGGTGGCGAACCTAGTGTGGAACTACAACTGAGGTCTTTGGAAGACAGGGTTCCCTCATTGGGCAGATGTGAGGCCTTTGGTTGGAGTCCGCCAAGATCCAATCCTAGATGTGGTGCGTTATTTTATAATTTTTGGATTATTTCTTTTTTTTTATATCACTTGGGTGGTCACCGCCGCCTATGGATATTTGGAAAACTAGGGGCATCGCCAATGCGTTGTCAACCCTGAGACGTGAAGTTGTTAAGTCTCATGTGCCTGTAATTTCACCGGCCCCCTTACCTTTCTAACCGGAACACAGTAATACAATTGCACTACTACTTCACGGCAGAAATGTGTTAGGTGCGGTGTAAGAGCTCTACTACTCTAACTTTATTTGACTCACTTTATGTATATACTTGATGCCTATAGTAACTAACGTTACAGTTGTAAACTAAACAATGCTTACAGGTGACGATTTGTTAATCTTAATGTTGTAAAATTGTTTTCTAGATTAACAAATATTTTCCAACCGACTGACGTTTGCCAACTTTGATACTGATAGCGCTCCGGTACACTCTCCTGACAGAAAAATAACGATTAAAGGTCTGGAGAAGCCTCAATCAGTTAAAGAAAGGGGCTATGAACCAGCAAATGCAGCTCAAAAACAGCCCGTTGCCAAATCCAGGTACTTCCATATATTTACCATGTAAAATGCATGATTTACGCAATATTCGAACTAATCCATCTTTCATCTAACTGATGTTTTGAAAAAAATACTTGAAATTTCAGTTGTTAGATCTAGAATTGGAGATAGTAAGAGGTACAAGCACTCGGAACTATTGACATGGAAGTGTATTGAAAATCTGCAAAAGAGCATCAATTCCAATAGTGAAATACATTCTTATAGAATGATATGTGATGTGTTTAAGAAAGGACAAAAAGAAGGCATATGAAAACCAACCTCATGAACCTGGTTTCAGACAATAATTTTTCAACCCTGGATCATACTATATATATAATAATATGTAACAAGGGATACCTCCAAAATACATCGAGATTATCAAGAACATCTATTCAAATAGCGAAGCGAGGATACAAATAGAAACCCTGGGGGAAAGGTTTATGATCAAGAGAGGTGTTAGACAAGGGGACCCCCTATCTCTGAAATTATTTACGTAAAATGGATTGGCACGGCTTTGGCATCAACATATACGGAGTAAAACTGAATCACCTAAGATTTGCAGATGAAATAGTCGATATGTTCGAAGAAAACCCGATACACCTCGAAGAAATGATAGAAAACACTAACCGAAGAAATCATGAACAAAGATACAACGAAATTGCTCACAAACTCTAAACCAACAGTTATAAAAATGTAAAACCAACCGCTAGAATACGTACAGGAGTACATCTACCCGGGACAGATCAACATCTCCCACAATGGCCAAACTACTACAGAAATTAATAGAAGAGTAGCAAATGGTTGGAAGAAGTCCTGGTCACTGAAAAAGATCTTCAAATCCAAGGAGCAAAGCATATCAACTAAAAGGAAAGTATTTGACACTTTTGTACTTCCAGTCATTATCTACGGATGCGAAACATGGTCACTCAATAAGCATCACAGAGGAAAGCTAGAACGCTGCCATGGCAAGAAGTATGACAGGAATAAAGAAACAAGACAAAGTAAGAAGTAGCAAAATAAGGGAAAAAACTCAAGTTGCAGATATACTTACCCGAATTGACCTACAGAAGTGGAGATGGCCAGGCCACATGATACGTGTGTTAGAGTCTGACCATTCACAAGTGCTTGTGAAGGCCTATTTGAATAAATATTTCATTTCATTTCATTACGCAATACCCACAAAATAAATGGAGCAGTCCGATTGGTACCCCAAAAACGGCAAACGCAACAGAGGCCGCCAAAAAACGAGATGACACCACTAGACATAGGTAGCGAGAGACATAACTCAGTGGAAAATGTTAGAGGAGGCCTATGCCAAAAGGCACGCTTAACTGCGGGACATTTTATAATTAAACCAAAATACAACATATACTTTAACCGTGTAGTTCAGAATAAAGGGCTTTATTATTATTATGATTGTTATGTACGCTATCGTCTATGGCAAGCGGCAGTTACTAAAAAGTCGTAGTCGTGGGGTTGAACAGCCCATGTAAGTATTGGTGACTCAAAATTGTCACATATAATCTCCGGACGAACTCTGCCCTCAAAAGTATGGAATAAAACGGCTTTTTATTTTTATTATAAAGACTGTCGGAAGAGCCAATCGATGCTATTACAGCGATCTAATACCATTTCTCCCTGTGGAGAAACCAGCAGGAGGAATATCGAATCGCATTAAGGTATCTATATAATTTACAATTGCTTAATTAACTAACAACACAATTAGGAACATACCTACATTAATAGTTTATTTTACAGATTCTTTGTACGCTGTCGTTGGTGGCAAGCGGCAGTTACTAAAAAGTCGTTGGAAGCTAACATTCATTTCTCAAGCAACAGCCTCCTGTGCCCAGGGCAGCTTTTAAACTATTGGATGATCTGGGTAATAGGATAATGGGGCCCCTAAGACTATGGAAATGGTTATGAAGTGCTATGGCACCCACCCAATGGGGCTGTTGTTGTATGAGCTAAGCCATGTTGTGCAATGGAGTCTTGTAGTTCTCCACCTATAAAAGTATTGGTGACCCAAAATGGTCTTTTGGAATATGTGCCATGGCGTTATGAAAGGAGTCATGGGTTTGTGATCTGTGCCAAGGAAGCAGTGGTGAGCAGTGTGAGCTTAAAAAGCCACGTGAGTATTGGCGAGTTTCATACAAATCCGTTTGGTAGTAGTGATGTTACTAAAAATTTAAGGTTTTCGGTATTTTTCCTTTATATGTGCTATAAAACATTGCTTCACGCCAAATTTCATTATTCTAGGTCCACAAGAAGTACCCTTTAGGTTTTGACTCCCTTGCGAGTAGTTGCGAGTTTAAAAATATGCGGCTTAAATTGCTCTTTCTTTGATTGCGTTGACATAGAAGTTTGATTTTGTTACAGCTTAAAGGTATTATTGACCTAAGTATTTGATATGAATTTCAATTGAATACCTCTACGCGTTCATGAGGAATGGGTAGAAAACTGGAGGAGCCCATTACCAAAAATGGGGTCCATATTTCAACAAAAAAGACCAACTGAATTTAATATTAGCATTTGAAATGTAACTTAGAAGTGGTCACCGCCGTCTATGGACATTTGGACACTAGGGGCATCGCCAATTCGTTATCGACCTTGAGACATCAAGTTGTTAAGTCCCCCTTACCTTTCTAACCGAAACACAGTAATACAATTGCAATACTACTTCACGGCAGAAATGGGTAAGGTTACTACTCTAACTTTACTTGACTCACTTTATGTACATACTTGATGGCTATAGTAACTAATGTTACAGTTGTAAACTAAACAATGCTTACAGATGACGATTTGTACTAATGTTAATCATAATGTTGTAAATTTCTTTTATAGATTAACAAATATTTTCCAACCAACTGCCATTTGCCAATTTTGATACTGATAACGCTCCGGTACACTCTCCTGAAAGAAAAACAACGATTAAAGGTCTGGAGAGGCCTCAATCAGTTATAGAAAGGGACAATGAACCAGCAAATGCAAACAAAACCAACCTCGTGAACAAGCTGGTTTCGGACAATAATTTTTCAACCCTGGATCATACACAGTACATATACATACAGTGAAACAAATTACAGAAAATTATAACGAATATAAACGTCAGCATAAGCCACAAAGCAATATGGAATAGCCTGGAACAACAAGGGATACCTCCAAAATACATCGAGATTATCAAGAACATCTATTCAAATAGCGAAGCGAGGATACAAATAGAAACATTCAGTTCAACAGTCATTAGCTACGGATGCGAAACATGGTCACTCAATAAGCATCACAGAGGAAAGCTAGAACGCTGCCATGGCGAGAAGTATGACAGGAATAAAGAAACAAGACAAAGTAAGAAGTAGCAAAATAAGGGAAAAAACACAAGTTGCAGATATACTTACCTGAATTGACCAACAGAAGTGGAGATGGCCAGGCCATATGATACGTGTGTTAGAGTCTGACCATTCAGAAGTGCCTGTGATGGTCTATTTGAATAAATATTTCATTTCATTACCCACAAAATAAATGGAGCAGTCCGATTGGTACCCCAAAAACGGCAAACGCAACAGAGGCCGCCAAAAAACGAGATGACACCACTAGACATAGGTAGCGAGAGACATAACTCAGTGGAAAATGTTAGAGGAGGCCTATGCCAAAAGGCACGCTTAACTGCGGGACATTTTATAATTAAACCAAAATACAACATATACTTTAACCGTGTAGTTCAGAATAAAGGGCTTTATTATTATTATGATTGTTATGTACGCTATCGTCTATGGCAAGCGGCAGTTACTACATTTTTTTGAGTTCCAGAAACAAATGGAAGTCGCTGCGAGCCAAATCTGGTGAATTCGGTGGATGCTCCAACAATTCGATCTTTAATTCATGGATTTTAGTCATTGTCAAAATGCTCTTGTGACACGGTGCATTGTCCTGATGAAAAAGTATTCTTTTTTCTGCAAACCGGGTCTTTTTTCATGAATTTTTTCCTTCAACTGGTCCAAAAGGTTGCTATAATATTCAGAATTAATTGTTTTACCAGTTTGCAAGTAGTCCACACACAAAATTCCTTTCGCATCCCAAAAAACTGATGCCATAACCTTCTTAGCCGATTTCCGAACACGAACTCGTTTCGAAGCCGAACAACCAGGTTCAAACCACTCTTTAGCCTCTTGTTTTGATTCAGGATCATGATGATAGACCCAAGTCTCATCCATAGTGATGAATCGACGCACAAAATCCACTTTATCCTTTTTAAAACGCTCCAAATCTTGCTGAGAAAGTCGCATTCGAATGTGTTTTTGTTCCATTGGCTCCCATTGAAGAAATGCGGACAAGAGCTGACATCATACAAGCTGAAGCCCTGCGCAGCCTTGCTAGCCTGCTGCTAAGCTGTCCCCCGCGTTCCCGAGGTATGTACAATTTTTCCGCCACAAAAAAAATCCTATGTGTTATTCTAGGGCATTTTCTAGAAATGAGCCAAGTTTCATACAAATCCGTTGGGGAGTTTTTGCGTGAAAGAGTAACATACATCCAGGCATTTTTGTAATATTAGTAGAATTAGGTAATCTACGCACAGTAACATCTATCGTTAACTTTTTACCGATTTTACAATTTTTTATTTATTTCAAAGTAAAAAAGCAACAAACACACAACAATTACACATACAAGCCAAGCTATATAGCTTGTTGCCAAGATGCGCTCGTTAACAATACTATATATTTAATGTAGGTATTTAACTCTATTTATATATACTATGATTCGTTTGTGTCCACTGCATCTCTGGAATGAACCTCACTGATTACAGTGTCATATTTGCCGAGCATTACATCCTTATGTTTAGTTTTTAACAATGTTTTACTTAATTTAGGTTCTTTCCTCAACAGTTCTATATAATTATATATTTACTTTATTTATAATAGGGACTAGATATGCAGACATTCTCTCTCCATAATCATTATTAACATTTGGTTTATATAGCATTCCCTGCCTTATACTTCTTGTATTATATGATTTTTTTTACTTAACTTTATTTATGTAATTGTGTGTAATATTGTGTCGTTACCACCCACAGAAGCAGCAGCACGACAACATTCGTTCCGAACCTACCACCAGGCTCAGCAGTGGTATGGGAAAGAACTAAATGCAGAGCAGAGCAATGGGGATGGAAAAAAAAACAAGAATGGGCTAATTCCTGTCACCACTCTCGAGCCCCCAGCTCCGTATAGTTTGTTAAAACTTATTTCTTGCAAATGCAAAAAGGGATGTCAGAAAGCTTGTGGATGCAGAAAGGCTGGGTTAAAGTGCTCCGTTATATGCACAAATTGTAGCAATATCTGTGCTAGCTCGCAAGTTCCAAATCAAGATAGCGATGAAGAGGAAGAAACGGAGACTATTTTTGAGCAAGTATATGATAGAATCGAGAACGACGAGGATTGCGATGAAACTGATGTGGCGACATCTATGAACACGCCTACAATCCTTCACCGCCCGCACCACAGTCATGCGGCGACATCTATGAACGAGTAGAAACACGCGAGAATCCTACATCGCGCTATCAAGATTCTCTCAGGATTTTATATATATACAAGCATCCAACGTAGGACCGCGGATCCCAGGCATGATCACCGAGAGTGGCAGAAGATCTTCCCTTTTAAATGATGAAGTCTCATACCTCGCTCCTCCATCCATAGTGATAATCCCATCTCGAATGATATGGATGAAATTCCGGACTGTGACGTTTCGATTGGTACTTTAAACAATGAATTCGCAATACCTCATCTATCAAGAACAGCGAGGGAAAGGAGAATGCGCAAAATTTCAGGATATTGAATTGTATGTGAATTAGGCCTATTGGGGATACCACGATAAAAAAAACGCGCCGCTTACTCTACCTCAAGGTGGTGTGGAAATGAGTTTTTTTGGCCAAAATTCGTGTTGAAGTACACTTTGCGACGCTCATACGCCAAAAGTATTGACTTTATGAAAAAAAAGATTAATACATAAATTGTTGGCAATTGTGTCTAGTTTCATTTTGTATTAAACTGTTTTTATCGTAAAATGAGTCAGAAACGAAATATTGTAAAAAAACTGTTAGCGCCATACAAATAGCTAAACGGAATTGAATTTAATGTAGTCTACACACAATCCCGGGAATGTATATTCTACTTTTAACCAATTTTAATGATTGTGCATTTTGTCTCAGAATAATTCTATACCTACATGTTTTTATTCCCTATATCCAGTGCCTATATCAGTCTGTAATGGTCATTTTATTCAAATGCTGATTATTTTTATTATCATTATTATCGAATGTTACTTTCAATCTACAGAATTGGCAATAAATAATCTAATAATGTACTTATAATTTTATTATTTTATAATAATAAAGAAACATTTTTAGTAATAAAGAATTTCATTTCTCCCTTTGCCATTCCACAAGCGCTGGTCTAAATTAAATAGGTAATCGACTCGTCCTACGATCCTGTCTTAATAAACGAGCGGCGTCAGACTGAGACACTATTTCTTTCTCAGTCTCCTGTCAGAAGTACTTCTACTACACTAATTGCACTCTCCATATTAAACACAGTGAAATATTGTAGAGAACACATCAAGTGTTCATTATTTCAGCTGTAGTCCTGGGATAATAGTGCAGCTTCCCATCTACTAATCAGCACCTGCAACATGTAAATCGTAAGCAAAAAATTAGATATCATCTGATTATATCACGCACTAGGTGTATTACAAAAATATTGGTAACTACCTAAAACGTGCTTTATAAATCCCAATACAATTCTTCAATATTTCATTCAGGTATATGGTTTTCTGTGTAAAAATAATCTGGATTTAGAGCAGCATTCAAAATTGGTGTCATAATTAATCTCTAATTAATATCCAAAATTACCTAAAAATTTTATCTGTTTATAACACATGGGCTGGCAAACAAGCAGACGGTCCACCTGATGGTAAATGGTCACGGCAGCCTATTGACATTTGCAACACTAGAGGCATCGACAATGCGTTGTCAACCCTGAGACGGGAATTGTTAAGTATCATGTGCCTGTAATCTCACCGGCTTCCTTACCTTCCTAACTGAAACACAGTAATGCAAGTGGACTACTGCTTCACGGCGGAAATGGATAAGGTGGTACTTAGTACTTCTCCGGACGTCTCAATAGGTGAGACCTATGATCTGTAATTATAACCCAAAATGATGATAATATAGGTCTTGACGTGGTTAATTTAATTGCCTAATAAATAAGTCTTCATTAGACAAGTAAAGTATTTCGTTATGTGACGACTTCTGTGGATTGATTTTCCAAGCAGGACTACCATGCGTTAATTCAGAGTAAGGTACTTGAATCAACGCCCAAGGTTTTTGCTTCTGAATCACAAATCTGAAACAATACACGCCGAGTTATGTACCTACTATGGACAGAACTAAAATGGTGGAAATTAAAACAAAGGTATTTAAGGAATGATATCCCTTCTTGTTAAAAATCTTTTCCTCATGATCAGTTGAAGAAATGATTGCGTCCAAGGACACTAGAGATTCAAAATTTACTGCAGAATCTGCAAATAATGCAAGGATATTTATATACTACAGCACTAGTACAGCATACACTACTTAAAAAGTGGCGTGGTGTATAGACCATACGGAGCTCTTACATGCAGCTATTTATTACAATGTCTACACAGTCTGTCTGTCCACTTGCCTGTTCATCGTGACTATTGTACTTACATACATTGATACTTTGATTAATACATTGATCAACGCTTCGGATATTTTCAATATTTATGTTGAACTTTTTTATTTGATTGCGTTAGCTATCATTGGTTGCTCTAAAATCTGACTGAAGGAAATCTCTGTGTACCTACGTAATCCTAATGACTGCCCAAGCGAAGCTGCGGGCAAAAGCTATAGGTACTATACTAAAATTGCAGAACCGTGGTGTCTGTAAATATATCGAAAATATTTGCCAAAATCTGATACGAAATCGGAATACTGCAACAGGGGTTTTGTTTTAAACTTTGTCTGCCTGTCTTGTTGTCTCGATCGACGATCGTGGTAACTTGACTGATATTGCGCGTACGCCGACCAATTTGTTGAGGACTCATTTTTAAACAGCAGTGCAATTCTCTCAAATAATGGCAACGTCGAGGCCGTAGCCACGGAGGCCTCGTAGAGATCGTCAGCGGGTTTGATATCGCCAAAGTCGATGTCAAAGATGGGCGCTCGCAAGGGCGGACTCTTTGACATCGTATAAAGTATAACGAATATAACGGATAAACCGCATAAATTACTTTTTCTCTTCAAAAACTTATATGTATAACCAATAGACATTGTTCATACACATATCCGATTTGTTTGCCTTGGATGGGAATCGAACCCACGATCTGTAGCGTGGCAGTCACGGTCTTTAATCAATTGCCACCAAACCAATTGCCCCTTTTCAGGTTTTCAGGTTTAGTAGGTTGTAATTCTAAGATTCCTTGGGAACGCGATTAAGCTGCAGGCGACTAAAAAACTAGTGTAATATATACCTTATAGTTACAGTAGGTATAATTAATAAAAAGTAATAATATGTAACTAAAAATAAGTTATTTTTACATGTTTTTAATTAACATTTTATTAAAAAGAAATGTGATTCTGTCCATAAGTTTCTAAAACTGGAATCAAACGATATCCTATGCTTGTTAGGATTTGGTTTGTTCTAGCTTGAAGTTGAGCATTTTCTGCTAGCATGCATTATATGGCCTGACAATACTCAGTTTTCGCTAGCCATTCTTCAATTGCCAGAAATCTCTCCGACATGCTGGCCACCAGAGAGCGACGTTGAGAAAGAGGGGTTGCTCCATAGAACATTTATACTCTGTCATCTCAAAGTCTCAATGTATGCCGCAAATGACGTCGAAATGTGTTCGGTTTCAAACTAAAACATTAACGGACTTAACTAAAATAATATTAAATGTGTGCGCCTAAAATAACATTCGAGTTTTTAAATTAAGGCTCATAAGCATTAGAGTTTCCTTGGAATTTATCAGCGTATCGAGAACGCAGCGTGAGAAACAATAGCTATTCCTAATCATTAGGAATCCCATTTTCGTTAGTTGCCTCTAGCAGTAGCTTGGATAGAAACAATCTACATGAAAATTAAGGATGTATTTCCATTTTGTAAAAATTATAAGGCGCCTAAATTTGTTTTTACCGAGCCGATTTCTTCCAATACTATAGAAAAAAATTGATATCCAGCATCACAAATCACACAATAGATATGTTGAGAAACACATTAGCCTTCTTACCTTGATTGCAAAATCAGTGTTTATTACTTTATTTTATTTCCCTGTAAAAAAATATTATACAGTGTCAAATTGCCACATCACTAAATCAAATGTCAATCCCATAATTTTTTTTTCTTAGTGGCCAGATATAATCATAAATATTTGATTATAATTTTATTATATTTTTATGATTTTATCCATCTTATATCATATTTTTAAGAATGATCACAATATATGTTGCTTGTTATTACGTTATTATGTATTACGGTGACGTCAAAATTCGCAAGCGATACTATACGAGTATAATATCAGATGTCGGACACTCAACTTGACACTGGCCAAATTGAATTAATATTTTTAAATTTATATACTTTTGTGTAATAGACTTATGTAATAGATTTATAATTTGAAAATTATTTTCTGGTTTACCCCAATTATTCAATAAAACGGTTATTTGTTTTATTTAATAAAATTATATTTGTGTCGATTTAATAATTGCCCCGCACTACGACCATCAAAGACAACAAGAAGTCTTTGACATCGACTTTGATGGTGTTTTGCATTTGAATACCGATCAAATGTCAACGAGACACCAAGGTCGATCTTTCCGAGGCCGCCGAAGCATATAGGAAGACGGGCATATATGGACGTTTACACCAGTATTCTTCGAAAATACAACATTTACATGAGCTCGAGGTGTACAAGTGAACAAGCCTAAAACACTCAATAAACTATAGAACGGGCTGTGCTCAGAATTGCATTTAGCAACCTTGTCTTTATAGGGACTTTTAATGTTTTAGATTAGCAAACAGGAAATTTGTCTAAAAGCGGTAATTTTTATCCTGGAAAGGTTTGTGAAACCACAGGCCATACGTCGATACGAACAAGTACTTCCGATGAAAACACAAACATTTTTTTTTACTCTACAATCTATCGTGAATGCTATATGGGGTTGACTTTACCCATTCTCCTTAGTAGCTTTCCGTTTGACACATCAAATTGAAGTCGAGTTTAAGGTCGGGGCGGGCTCAAGGATGGATTTTGTTTCGTGAATACCAAATTCAAACGATTCAGTACATATTCACGCCCGCTTACGACGGTGTTGCGCTAAAGTCACATATAGCGCATTTCAGAATACCAAACTGAGTTTCTCCGAGGCCTCCAAGAGTTTTTCGTGGAGGCCGCGGAGAAAAAACGTTAGCGAATAGCACTACAAAAATACATCTCGATTTGAAATCCATTAAATGTTCGCACACCAATTATATGAATTGACTGTTTTGAATAGTCTAAATATATGATGACACCGTTAACTAAACTATCGCTTTTAATTAAATTCTTTTTTTACAAAATATCAAAATTCAACGTTATTTAATTTCATAATCATATAAGAGCTAATAAGCATTTGCGATTGTCAAGTTAAAACCTTGTAATTTTTACGTCCGATAGAGCAACATTTTCCAGAGTTATGTACTAATCACAATTATTACCTACTTTATGAATATATTAGGTTGCGGAAAAAGTCTTTTCGCATTATAGTATGTATGAACTTGTAATAAAATCTCTTTGGCTATACTATTTGTATCTGGCTGGTTTTGGTATCATTGAAAGTTAAAATTTTAAAGAACATAATTCCAAATTCAAATTAGGAAAATGTGTGATTTGCATTTGTTTTTCGTACCGCCAAGATGATACAACTTGGGGCTCTTTAAAAAAAGAGTGAATAGGCTACTAACGGGAAAGCGAGCTCCTTCTTCGGCCTCATCTTCACTTACCATTAGGTGAGATTGAGGCCAATCGCAATCCCGTCTGATATAAAAAAAAAAAAAAAATTGAATCTAATGAAGAAATTTGATTCATTTTAAAATTTTACTACAAAATAGGTAAAAATGCAACGCAAGCCGCTAAAAAAATTTGCGATGTTTATAGACCTAGTGCAGTGTCTGTGAGAGTAGCACAAATTTGGTTTAAGCGTTTTCAATCCGGAAATTTTGATGTCAAAGATGCACGTCGCTCCGGTCGCCCCATTACGGATAAAATGGATGCCATTTTTGAAAAAGTGGAGCAAGATCGGCATATCAGTAGTTACGACGTAGCTGAAGAACTGGGAATTGACCACAAAACAGTTTTGGCGCATTCGAAAAAACTGGGTACACAAAAAAGCTAGATATTTGGGTACCTCACGAGCTCACTGAAAGAAACCTAATGAACCGTGTACTCATTTGTGATTCTTTATTACGACGTCATGAAACCGAACCATTTTTGAAGAAGCTGATAACTGGTGATGAAAAGTGGATCACGTACGACAAGAACGTGTGAAAAAGGTCGTGGTCAAAGGCCGGTCAGGCTTCACAGACTGTGGCGAAACCCGGGTTAACTCGCAACAAGGTGATGCTGTGTGTGTGGTGGGATTGGAAGGACATTATTCATTATGAGCTGTTACCACCAGGCAGGACCATCGATTCTGTACTCTACTGCGAACAAATGATGGGATTAAAGCAAAAAGTTGAGAGAAAGCGGCCGGAATTAATCAACAGAAGGGGTGTGGTTTTTCATCATGATAACGCTAGACCTTACACATCTTTAGCCACTCAGAAAAAATGAAGATAGTTTGGCTGGGTAGTATTAATGCATCCGCCGTATAGTCCTGACCTTGCACCTTCAGATTTCCACCTGTTTCGGTCTCTTCAGAATTCTTTAGGCAGTGTCAGATTAACATCACGAGAGGACTGTCAAAACCACTTGACACAGTATTTTGATCAGAAGTCCCAAAATTTCTATAGCAATGGGATCATGTCCCTACCTACAAGATGGCAAAAAGTTATCGAACAAAATGGTACCTACATACTTTAGTTAAATGTAAATAAACTATATTAAAAATGTTTTGAATTTTCTTAAAAAATGCGAAGGAACTTTTTCCCCAACCTATTAAAACTAAACAAAGAGTTGAATTTCGTATAAACTCGTCTTTAAGGCTTCACCAGTGAAACAGGCGCGGGGCCCGTAGCAAATACTGTCGAGGGGCCTTTGATCTGCTATGGTTTCTTAAGTATAATGTGGTAAAAAAAACAATCGGTGGTGGGCGGCCTTAGACACGCGGGGCCGCCTTTGTTGACGTTGTCAGAACCTATAACATGGAGAACGAATAACTTCTGCCACAGCGTAGGGCTTCAATCCCTTGGTTATAATAGTAGGTATGATTATTATGAAATTTGCCTTGCATTTCTAGAACGTCTTGATTTTGCCGATCCGTCAAATAGCAGGGAATGAACATTTGGCTATGCATATTTACTCATAAAAAAATAACCTCATGATATCTAGGTATCTACTTATTAGTTATCAATCTAGTACCTAAGTTATTTTGTCCAACATACCTAATTAAAGTAAAAATTTAACTCTGATGATCCTGAGGTCCAATCACGGAAATGTACTTAATATGTATATAGGTACGTTTCCGTGATTTCCCTATATGTAAATAATTAATAAATTCTAATAGTATCTTGTTTTGATTGACATTTTAAATTATTAATATCTTTTGAATGGATGTCCGATTTGAATAATCAATAAGTAATCTGCAGGTATTGAATCAGTCTTGTATTCGAATGATTTATTTGGATAAAAATTTGTACAAAGGTATGGATAACATGACCGGATTTTAGCCGGCATTGAATCGGCTGTAATATAAGGGTAATATATGGAATATAAGTATCAATTTTGCGAAAACTTTATATCCAAATGAGGAAAATGTGAGAGTGTTTTTAAATTAGTGCCCATAAGCGTTTGCGTCTCCTTGGTGATTTATCGGCGTAGCGAGAACGCAGCGGGAGAAACAGAAGCTATTCATAATCAGATGAATGCATTTACCTGAACTATTGGGGATTCCACTTTCTCTAGCAGTTAACAGAATCAGTCTACACGAAAATAAATAATCGTAAGGATTATTTCCTCGAATGACGTGAGAGGCCCTTACATTTTCATTTTGAGATACAAATAAGACTACTTGGGTTACATTATTGAAGTTTTAGGATGGTTGAAGTTATATGTATTACTTGGGGATAATGTAGTATTCTAATAATGAAAGAATTTCTGAAATCGGTCCAGTATTTTTTGAGTTAATTCGTTACAAAAAAGAAAATCTTTCCTCTTTATAATATTAATATTATTAGTGTATATGAAGCACCTACCATCTACCTATTTTTTTACGTAGGCTTATTGGGATTTACATGATTCGAACAACAGTACAAACAACTATCAGGAAATTGACGATACGCGATTGTAGATTCTATCACCTTACCTGCAAATATTAAATTTAAATGCCTAACTTTAATTTATGCAAAATTGGAGTGACAGATGTGCACGCAATTGAATAACGATAAAATAGGGGTGATATTCATGACCCGTGGCATGGTAAAATCGACTCTATAGAGTGAATTTTGATACAGAAAAGTTAAATTTTCTATATCATTGTTAGAAGCTTTAATAGACTGCTGCTAGATGGCAATGCTTAAAATATAAATCGCACTATCGTTAGTCTCTCGCGTTTATATAAATACTCCCGGCGGCTCATCGGGTAGTCAGAACTGTTAGTACAGTCTCTGCTAAATGCATTACGTGAATATTTTTTGAAAGCGTACGTATGTAACAATACGGAGCGCGAGTAATACACTATCAAAACCAGAAAGAAATGTTAATGAGCATTTCTTTAGGAATAAAATGACAAAAAAAATGTTTAGCCACGTTTCGTTTTAACCGTCCTCAAAAAATGTATCTCAATTCGGATGTTTTATGTATGTTCGGGGTTAACTCCGTCATACGAGTATATCTAATTATTTATGCTTTCTTTACATATTCTAGGTTGACACTCTCGGGTTGTACTAACTGGCTGTGAATATAAGTTTAAATTTCGCGAAAACTTGTCATCCAAGTGAGGGAAATACGGAAGTGTTTTTAAATGAAATCCCATAAACATTTGCGTCTCCTTGGTAATTTATCGGCGTAGCAAGAACGCAGAGTGAGAAACAGAAGCTATTTATATTCAGATGAATGCATTTACCTGAAGTATTGGCGATTCCATTTCCTCTAGCCGTGGCTAGGATAGAAACAATCTATACCAAAAAAATAATCGTATAGATTCTTTCCTCGATTGGTGCGAGAGGCACTTCCTCAGGTGAACCTCCTTCATTTCCATTTTATGACACAGATAAGACGCTCGTGCTTTTTTACCGAGCCCTCCTTGTTCTTCCTGTAGTTATTATGTGTCTATTTAAAAGATGCACCACACTGTCGCATACAAGTAGTGGTAATACTGTCAATCAGTCGGTCAGTGACTCAGACGGTCGGGCAGTCAGTCTATCCATCAGTTCATTCAATGGATTGAGCGGGAAGACAGAACTCGAGGATTTTGAGTATTAGTTGGTGTGTTGGGGAACCAGTGTAAATACTAAATAAATATAATGACAAGAAAAGCAGGTTGTAACACTTTCAATAATGTACAACAGGTACAAAATTGTATGTAAAAAACAAACAGAAATTTAAATATGTTGAGAAACTCATTAGCCTTCTTACCTTCATTACAGATAAATAATAAAGTTTAATAGTTTTATTTATTCCTGGTAAAAAATATTCAACAGTGATAAATTGTTCACACGTGAAATTTGGAACCCATAAATTTATTTATGATTAATAAATTAAATCAAATAAATGTGATTAATTCCTATCGAACCTATAACATAGTTTAGATATAAAATTATACCTAAATATTATGTACAAATATATAAAACAATACACATATAAATCCATAATCTATATATATAAAAATGAATCCCTATTTTCCTTGGTGGACTTTGATGGTACAGGGGGTACCATCAAAGTGAACAGCCTTGCGATCACATATCCTAGATATCGACTTTATTGGACTATTTTTTGTGATATTTTCTTAGCCTCTTGCCTTATGGTATTTTATTTTGGGAAGCATCAGCATTTATAGAAACAATTTTTATTATATGAAAAAGCGTAATTCGTGTGATTTACACCGTGGATCCTTGTTCTCGTGAATTGCTACGAGATTAATTTTTGGGAATAAATACATAATGAAAATGATTTTTTTTATGTCAATTTAATGATTTTATGTAACCATACTTAAGTTTACTAAACGTCGTTTCTGTTTGAAAAAAATCCGTTTTTTTCAGCGTTTTTGACATTCACTTTCAGCAACACCTTTCCACAATTATTTTCGAGGAGGGTGCAGAGAGAATGGACCGCGCTGCTTCGCCCCACCACGTGAGCCAAAGCCTAGCTGAGTCGGTTGAAAATACTCTTTGAAATGTTTACCGTTTATCTCTTTGGGAAAAGTGCAGCCGTTTAATAATATATAATATTCAACCACTCAAAAGCTCTTTGTAAAATATAAAGTGAAACAGCGGGGCTATTGCTAGTATTTTCATAGTACAAAAAAATCGCTTTACGCCGTACGCTAAGATCTTTTAAACTACGAAAAGCATTTGATGAGGTTTTCATCAATAGACAGAATGACTCAAGAGGAAGGTTTATATGTATAATATACTATTTAAATAATATGTAAAGGGTGACACCGCGGGAGACAAGTAGTAATGTATAAAATTTATAAAATAATAACAGAAGCGTGAACAAAATTGCATGTGGACAATTATTTATGTTAACTCTAAACGATAATATATTTTTCTCAAATCAAATTCAGATGTGATGTATTTGACTGATATGATACCTATAACGTGGTCACCAATTGTCACTTTAAATGCTACAGACTAGGGACGCGTTCAATTTACCATTACCAATTGTGTACAATTTATCATGCGTTATTTTACTACCAGGCACATCAAATATTATTTACACGGCATCCAATTGTGAATAATATTTTGATTTACCCACAAGGGCCATTCCAGCAGACTGAAATAAATTTCCCTCCTCAGAGGAGACGATCAATACTCTTAACCCTTGTGAACCAACAGCGCGATCTCTGAGTGTGTCAACGCAACAATTTGAGCTTCGAGCTGGAATCGTGCTCCAGTCAACAAAACGTTTACTAGGAAGAGTATCATAGATGGAACTTTAGAGCTATGCCAACCAAAACATATTGTTTAAATTGAAATACTGCATAATCTTAAATTAAAATTATAATTCAAAATTTACACAAGAATCTACGATATAACACCAATCGATCGCATCGCAAATTTCATACAATTATGAGCTCTCCGAGCAGAAATACGTGAATATCCTGAATCGCGACATCAATGTTTTATTTGACAATTTGCATGTGTTCGGATAACGGACAGTATCAATTGGGGAGTCCGTGGCTACGAGGTAAAGCGGGCTGGGGGACCCGCTCTAAGTCCTCCCAGTGTGCAGCGTTCGACGCCAGTTGGAGAGAAAGGCAATAAAAAAGAGATTCGTTCTCGATCCCACCTTCGTAGCCCATTTGACTCCCTTTTTGTCTTTTGGAATTATGAATGGTCTATTATTAAACCATAATTTTTCGTTTACAGGCTCAATTAATGAAAAATGTTGATATAAAATCTGTCGATATTCATTGTACGACATTGTCAGTCGAACATGCAGTATTCTGCTACGACACACATTTTATTGACATTGTAAATTGGCCTACAAAAGCCATTCCAATAGACCAGTGGATTGGTTCAAAAAGTTAGTTGACTCTTTTTTGCAAATTACACGATCACGTGCGAGGGCTCGTGGAGCCGCTCCGGCTCGTGGAAGTTTGATTAAACTGAACAAGGGGGCTACCATATTTCTTCTTCTATTCACTTTTGAGTACTCTGCTTAAGAAATTTTCATTATTTTCAAAAACATGCGACTTCCCGATAATTATATTATATATATTAATTAATAAAATCCCTACTCTGCTACTAATATAATACCATAATATTAAATAAAATATATACTTAAAAAGTTTAGTTTATTACGATTTAGATTGCTGTCAGATTTATATACATTATTAAATGAATAATTAAGATGTCTTATCGTGGATTCTTATATACATCTCATGGACCACTGGCAGTTCGTGGTCGACCTCTGAGACTGGTAAAAGTGCAAATATATTTGTGTGGCACTTGCTGGCTGGGCCACTATCACGGATTTAAATAACGACTGCACTAACAAAATGTTGTTAATTAGTCGCCCAATATCAGAATAAGTCCTAGGTGGAATATACTACGTTTTAAAAACAAATGCATCCACGTTTGAGAAATACTTGTAAATAATAATATCTCTGATCCCAAAAGCAGAGTGTACACCATGGCTACCAGGTAGCTGATATACTACATATACTACTTTAAAATACATCTTTATACATATAATTCTTCTGTACGTGTGTTGACAGTGAACTCCTCCTAAACGGCTGGACCGATTCGAATGATTTTTTTGTATGCGTTTGCGTTTTGCGACATATTCATGATCATAAATGTTTGTCCTGGGTGGGAATCCATCCACGACCTGCTTGGCAGTTAGGGTCTCTAATCACCAAGCCAACTGGCCCGTCGTGTTATATGTATTGTCAATTGTCAGTAAGGACCGAGTTTTGTCGGTAATTTGTGCGACGCAACTGGAGCATAAGCGAGTGGTGTGACGCGCGTGCGATTACGATGAGTACAATATTTGATTGCACTTAACAAGGAGGGGTCTATACCCGTGATTATATTATAAAGAAGCATCATATCAATGACTTGTTGTCTAATGGTCTATTTAAAAAGTTTACAGCGCAGTTTTAGTAATAACTCAGGTCAGGATTTAATTTTGTACTATCTCAATCCGATTAGCGTAAATATAAATATTGATGGATCTAAATGGGACTCCCATATTAAATGACACTATGCACATAAACGTAATATACCTACTGATCAAAGATAAATGGTTAGTAAATGGATTCATTTTGTAAATGTTAAATATAAGAACATATTAAATTTTGATAAAAAAATAGTTAATATAGATACAGAATAGATAAAATTTATATAACACTATTAAAAAATAAAGAGTTTACCTTGCTCAGTTTCTTGCCCGTTTTTTTCAGTTGAAGGCTGACTTCTGAACCGGTAGTAGCTTTAATAACTTTAAACTTTACCTTTATAAGTGCCCTGCGCGGCCGTAAACTGAATAAATGGTTTTGTATTACAAGTTCTAAAAATTAACCCCAATTATCTACGAAGCGCGTTTACTATTGCGTCTACCTGGGACTTTATAAAATTGAGAGCCAAGTTGTATTCTAAAATCGGTAATAATATTCTTCTGGCTTACTACAGAGCCATTTAAGGTGTAATAATAAATAAAAGGTTGTTTCCTTCTAGTGAAAGAGACAACCTGACACTTACCAACGTTTTCTGTAACATTATTAATTTTATAGTATTCCGGTACAGTGCATTTCCCTCTGAAGTTTTATACAATCGACCGTATCTTGAACAGAGATAAAAAATATGTTTGTAATCTGCGTACCTATAGAAGATGCTTAAAGTAGGGTTTCTCAAACTTTTGGCTCCACGAACCCCTGTTTAAGCCAGCTACCTAATTAAGTTCACTAGGCGGTCTAGTTTTTGAAATACGACGCTTCCTAATTCTAGAAGTGTTATTCCCTAATTGACTAATGACAATTTTTTTGGTCAAGTCAGAATTCAAATCCGTGACAGTGGCCCTGCCAGGCAGTGCTACACATATATTGCCCTTCCCCCGACAACTCGATCAATACCTGCAACCCTTGTAAACCAAAAGCGCTATCTCTGTTTTTACTGATGTAACAATTTGAGCTTCAGGTGCAATGATACTTCCGCCAACTAAACGTTTGAGGGGTACAATTTCATAGATGGAACTTTACAGCTATGTCAACCAAAATATATTGTTTATAATGAAATACTCGTACAGCACAATCTTAAAGTATAGTTGTTAATAACTAATTGCATAAAAATCTGTTGTATAAATATTATCGATCGCATCGCCAGCTTCACTCGAGAATGGGCTCCGTGCGGAAAATCGTGAAAATCCTGAATCGCGCATTCGCTCTCGTTATTCGGCAATTCGAATATGTACGAGAAATTAACAATATCTGCTGGGGAGTCCGTGGCTACGAGGTAAGGCGGGCCGGGGGACCCGCTCTAAGTCCCTCCAGAGTGCAGCGTTCGACGCCAGTCGAAGAGAAAGGCAACAGAAAAAGAGATTCGTTCTCGCCCCAACGATGTAGCCCATTTGACTCCCTTTTTGTCTAGTCTTGATAGCAACCTACTTCTTTATGGATAGTGGACGTGAAAATATTTATTTTTTAATTGAATTTCTTTATTCTTCAGAAGATATTTGTAGTCATTGGACGTGACAAGTATGGTGATTCAAATAATAATTAGATTAAATTTAAAAACCGACTTTGATATTAAGATTACAAATAAAATTGTTTTTCCAATATGTTCTGTTGTCCTGAATATCGTGTTGCTCATTGACCTTTGACTGCTTGGTTTGTTTAATTAGCATAGATTATAAGTTCTTTCAGTTTACTAAGATTTGACATTGTGAGAATTAAAATATGATTGGGCACATGACGATCAAAAAAAAATTGTAGTTCTGTTGCATAGATCTCTTTGTCAACCTTGAATGTGTTCAATTATTTGAATAACCGAGTTGCAAATCTACTTCTGCTGCAGGCTTACAGCGGTCCCTGGCGGGTGCTTAATGGTTGTTTTCCTAATTTTATCACTAGATGGCATAACCGATTTGAAAAGTTTGGATTGAGTGATATAATGGGCTTCGATTCCATAAAGAAAAAGACACTTACAATGTTTCATCGCGGCCTCTATGCTTTGTCTTTTTCCCTAACTACACAAGCACGTGAGAGGTAAGCTCTCCGAGGCCTCGTTGCAATGGCTCGCCGACGAAGTTTCTATTTGCTGACTTATATTCACTGATCTGAAGGATTTTATATTGTTTAGATTATATGAATAATAGAAATCGACATGTTGTACAAAAATGCGGCGCACATAACAAAGCGAGCCTATTGGGCAGCAGGTGTTTTCTGTTAAGATACTATATATATATACAGCAACCTTAAAAACTATGTCAGCCATGTGATTTTTGGATAAGCGCATGGAGATTTCCGTATAAGAAAACCAACTTAAGAGATTCCAGCAACTTTAAGTGTCCTCACTTGACTTTTAAAATTAATTTTATATTGAACTAGCTGCCCCCTGCGGTTTTACCTGCGATCCCGTGGGATGTCACATGTATTATACATAAAAACCTTCCTCTTCAATCACTCTATCTATTAAAAAAAGCGCATCAAAATCCGTTGCGTAGTTTTAAAGATTTTAGCACACATAGGGACAGAAAGAGCTACTTTGTTTTAAAGCTAGGAAATCGTGACAACAGGATAGACAAACAACAGCTGAAGGACTCCTTTTTACTCTTTCGGTGGGGAACTTATAATTAATATATATTATATTATTTTAATAATTACACATTGATAATGTTAGTTAGCTGTCTCTAATACGCAGACATTTATTCAGTATAGCTTTAACTTAAAAAGATCAGTCTACTGAATCGGTGGAAAACCGGTGTTAATTTTCTTTCTTCCATAACCTTCAACTGGGAAAATCCGGCAAGAAAGTCAGTAAGGTATTTGTTATATTCGACTGTTATGGCCTTTGTACTTTTGCTAAAATATTTGCTATCTCTAGACGTCTTTATCTTAAATTTGATTTTTATTTTATTTGTGATTATATCAGAAATCAGTTTTAACAAGTAGCTGTCCTCCACTGTTTAATCCACGTTTATCGATATCATATATAGGTCTATCTATCGCTAGTTCTGTATATTTTCATCAAATTCAAATCATTCTTGAGTTAAAAAAAGATTATACAGACAGACAGACAGATAGGCATAAAAAAAAACATTGTAGAATTGGCGTCAGTATATTTATCATAGAATTTAACAAAAGAAATTAGTGTATAAACCGTACCTATAAGATGTCTATCGTGCTAATATTATAAATGTGAATGTAACACGCTTTGACGCGAAAACAACTTAATAGATCACCATGAAACTTTGTACACATATTCTTGGAGGTATTAGAAGTAAAATAGGATAATTTTTGTGCCGGAAAAATGTTACATCCCAAGAACGCGGGTGAAACCGTGAAACGGGGGACAGCTGGTAGTAGTATAAGTAAGCAGGTCAGTAGAAGAATGAAGAATGCAGAGTACGTCTCCCAGCGGCGACTAGCTCTAAGATCGTCACTACGCTCGATAAATAACCATAAAGGCGTCGTGTCTTTTGAGGCGTCTTGCATAGATTGGCTTGCTCAATGCAGCTATCACATTCGAGTGGTCGCACAACCGATGCATGGCCATGTGACGGATTTCTTTCTTTACAGCCATTTGAGTACTTGTGCATTAGAGCTGAACGTTTGTACATTTGTTGGTCTGAGGAGTGTTTTGCATGCATCGTAGAACACTAACGAGTGGTTTGCACAACAATCTTCCTGAGGTATAGACTATGGGTTAGGTTCGTTCTAATTTTATAGATGCCATAGTACTCCTTCGCTACCGGTTACTTCCTTAAGTAGTATACTCTGTGGACATATTCTTCTGTAGAGTTTAAAATCAAATTTATGGTGTGGCATTGTTGTGTGAGAGTAAATCAAATCCTTCTCAGCTGTTTGTTTCTAACATCTTGGACAATATGGGGACCAGGCTGATTGGCCTATAGGACGTCGATGTTTACCAATGTTGTGTGTCATTATTATTTGAAATACCTACCAGAGATCAGGGAAGAATTGTACTCTGAGGGTGCCTTTGAATAGGGTTGACAAAAATATTTTTTTTAAGGAAGTTCTCTCCGTATCTCTTTTGTTATAAAGTCAAAGCTTGGCGCCTTTTGATCTTTCCCGTGTTTTATGTGTTTTATTACTTCTTCCAGTGTTGTAGAGTTAGGCGGGAAATCTTACTATATAACTGGAAACTATTTAATTCGACACTTGAGATTTTTTTTATACCACATGAGCCGACCAACAGGCTCACGGTCCACCTGATGGTAAGCGGTCACCGCCGCCTATGGACATTTCTCACACCAGGGCATCGCCAATACGTTATCCACTCTGAGACACGAAGTTGTTAAGTCTCATGTGCCTGTAATTTCACCAGCTCCCTTACCTTTCTAACACATGTGCATTACTGTTTCAGGGCGGAAATAGGTTAGGTGGTAGTACTTTCCCGGACGAACTTAACACTTAGAGCTCTATTACTCAAAAATGTATGTAATTTGGAGCAATGACAACAAGAAAATGTTCAGCTAATATGTTTGTTTTTGCAAGTAATGTGAATTGTACTTTTGGGTGTTTTAACTTCCTGTGGCCTATCATACACAATAGTATGGTTTCATAATGAGTAGTTTGAGATAGGAGTAGCATTTAGAAACTCTAGCTTTCTATGGGTAGTTATAGTGTTCAGCTCTCATATTAAGAACCTTAGTTTACGACAAGGCTTGGTGGTAAGAGATTCTGACAGCCACACCGCAGGTCGTAGTTTCAAACATTTGTGTGCATGAACATGTCTGTTTGACACAGATGTCTGGATGTAAATATCTATTGAAGTATGTATTAAGAAAAGTAGTATATGTAGAGTATATCAGTTATCTGGTTTCCATAGTACAAGCTCTGCATAGTTTGGGATCAGATGGCCGTGTGTGAAGAATGTCCCGGGATATTTATTTTGTTAAGTATTTATTTTAGGTATCTCAGTTAAATGTAAGTCGGCTCTTAGTCTACTTAGCAGCCAGACTCGATGCAGTCTCCAATTCTCAAGTATTGTAATCTTTATTTGTAACGGTTGTTTTATTATCATAGTTTTGGACACCATAATGGGTGTCAGCGGTGGCCTTACCCATTGCGAGGCCCTTTGTCCTTCGTGAAAAGTATGTGATGCGAAAGTAAGTCTGGTTGTTTGGTTTAGGTATTTGTCATGATTGACAAGAAATGCTAAAGTTATTAAAATAAATAAAATTTGACATCCATGTTTTTTTTTAATTTCGTTGGATTAAGCGAGGCCTCTGCAAGAGTGAGGCCCCGGGCAATTGCCCCGTTCGCCACCCCCTAAGGCTGCCTCTGATGAGTGTACTCTTCCATAAAGCTACTTGTTGTGATGTTGATTGTTGCAGTTTCTATACCATCAGCCACTATACACAATACCAGTTTTATATAATATATCTGATTTATCGTATGTAATTGATATTGCACTGGCGGTTAGGATAACTGGTGCGTGGTCTGATGAACTATCCAGAAGCTATCCGCTTTAAAATATAATTTAGACAATCCTCTAGTAATGAAGACTACCAGGTCTGGCTTTTTGTGAGGTCTGTTGGCCAGTAAGTCCTTTCTGCAATCGTAATAAATTTTTGTTATACCACTTTGGCCGACAAACAAGCGGACGGTCCACCAGATGATAAGTGGGCAATGTGTTGTTTACCCTGAGACGTGAAGTTGTTAAGTCTCATGTGCCTGTTATTTCACCGTCCCCCTTGCATTTCTAACCGAAACACAGTAATACAAGTGCACTACTGCTTCACGGTGGATATGGGTAAGGTGGTAGTACTTCCCCGGACGAACTCTGCACTAAGAGCTCTACTACTCTTATACGTTATAGCTGTAAGCTTATTAAAGTCGGTGCAGGAGTAAGTTTTATTAAGTGTACCTCTGCTAGTCATAATTCTGGATCCACAATGTCTATGGTTGTAGTTCCAGTCGCCACCTACTATTAACCGACTTGCAAGGGTTAAGAAAAATCCTGTAATCATTCATTTATTAGTTTTATTTTTCGGTGGACAATATATCTAGGATATATTTAAATATCCTCCACTACTGGATGTTGCTTGAATATGTTTTGTCTTATATTCAATAGCTGTCCCCGCGGTTTTACCCGCGTTCTCGAGGGATATCACATTTTCCCGCGATAAAAAGTAGCCTATATGTTATTCCAGGATATGTCCTATCTATGTGGTAAGTTTCATCTATATCCGTTTAATAGTTTTTGCGTGAAAGAGTAACAAACATACTTACATACGAATCTTTCCTCTTTATAATATTAGTATAAATTCAATATAGAAAAATATTGCCCATACCTACAATAATTGCATTTTTTACAAAACCCCCATAACGTTGCCTTATTCGTGATAAAAAAAAACCTTACTTACTGTTAAAATGTTTAATTAAAATTAGAATTTTAAGGCAGCCCCATCCCAACTAATTTGAACCAAAGTGCTACAAAAGTAACTAAAGGTTTTGATAACGTATAGATGGGAGTAAAACTAAGTTTCTAAAATATCGTTCTTAATTCTTCAATATAGCATTTTTATAAATATATTTAATCAATAAAGATCACACATTACATTGACAACAGAAATCGCCTAACTGTCAAACAGTTTATGGCGACAATCACGAACTTATACTATACATTTTTAGTATTATGAAACAAAATTTATCTTTAAAATAAAATAAAATTTATGTTAAAATTGAGTAAGTAATTTTAATGTATTTTTAATAATTTTCTTTGGTGTATGTTTGCTTATTGCATCGAGTGTATTTCTCATAAAATCTATTTTGAATACAGGCTGTTACAAAACTACCCGTTAATCCGAAAGGAGGTTAAATGGGGCCTTACAATGTCCATTCACAATATTTAAGAACCGTAGTAACGCTGTATAACATACCCCAAAAAAATTAAAAAAATGGTTTTTATGAATGAAAATCTATTAAAGTAGATAATTTCTAGATCAAACAGGTACGTAGGCCATTCTGTTAAATAATCTGGTTCCCTGACATGACAGCTTACTAGGGTTGTTGGCTTTGATAATCCCAACTAATATTATAAATGCGAAAGTAACTCTGTCTGTCTGTCTCGCTTTCACGCCAAAACTACTGAACCGATTTAAATGAAATTTTGTATACATAGAGCCTGAGGAAGGACATAGGCTTTTTAATGCGAAAAAAGGGTTATAAGGGGTTAAAAAGGGGAAGAAAAGTTGTATGAAACTATCGTCATTTTGAGCTAGAAGTTTGAAACTTATTTTTTAAGCTGTTGATTCGATATAAATAAATATGACATTCGAAGTTTGTAAAAGTTTCACCCGCAAGGGTGTAAAATAATAATAGGGAATAGGGGATAACAATAGGGATTTCTTTTTTATAATTATAAGATTTTTGTATGTTTTTGTGAATCATGTTTTTGTTTATACGGATCATTAAAATGGTTGTATACTTATTCGCAAAGGCTTTAGGTTCTTATATATTTGGACCAACGTAAAGAAGTTATTTTCGTAATACCAACTACAGTACTATACCAATATAATCTAGACACGTGACGGATACCGTAATGCATGGGATACTTTTTCTAAAATCATTATAATATCTCAAACCATATCTCTGTGTTCGCAAAACTCGGACAGTAGTAAAAGTTGAAATCATAAAAGAACGTTGCATTTTTAAATAAGAGTTTTTTATATACTTTTCATCTCAAAGTTCCACGGAAAGAGAGAAGTCCCAAGTGTTCCGCGAGGTTTGAGTAAATAAAACAATCCTATTAGAAAAATTACTTATTGCATGTTTTTTTTTTTATTTAATCATATTTAAAACTAGTCTGAGCTGCAGGGAAGCGTGGCCGGGTTCAACGAGCTAGTTATATACATGTCATTCTTCTTCTTTGGACAGTGATTAAGAATATCTAATACCTTTAAACGAGCAATTCTTGTATATATAATAAGGATCTCGGAAACGGCTCCAACGATTTTCATGAAATTTAGCATGCAAGGGTTTTCGGGGGTGATAAATTGATCTAGCTAGGATTCATTTTGAGAAAACGTAATTTTTATCCGTGTTTTTAGGCTCGTATCTAGGTATAGATGACTATGACAGTGCTTTAAAAAAGAGAATACGGTAGAAGTCACGTTAGTAAAGAAATCCTGAGCTACGCTCGGCCATTGTACTGTATATAGTTATAACAGTAAAATAAGTTTGTTTTTAGAAACCTTCGATGGATTAGTTTTATATGATAGCAATATGTATCCAATTCACACAAAGCTAAAATATTAACATACAGTAATTACTTTTAAATACAAAGGAATGAAATTGGTGCAGGTACACCTACAATATAGTATGAATTTTCATATCTTTGCATAATAATTTATACAATGACCACTAAATTAAACTTAAACATTCAAATAGTTTACTATCTACACTAATATTGTAAAGAGAAAAGATTTGTATTTCTGTTTGTAATGAATTAAAACAAAAACTCCTAGACTGATTTAGTAATTATTTCTCTATTAGAAAGCTACATTATTCAGAAGGCTGAGTTATAACTTTTTCTTAAGAAACGCAAGTCTAACCGCAAGATGGAAACTAATTAACTAAATAAAAAGTATGCTGCTCGTTGATAAGCGTACTTGTAATTGTAATTTTTTTCAGAAAGAAATAAAGGCTGGCAAGAAAAAGGCTGTTCCGGTATAGTCCGTTTAGCAAGAGACAGGAATAAGTGGAAATCTTTAGAGGCCTTTGTCGACAGACAAGCTGTTCCACATAAACACCCTGTTGCCAAACATTCAAATGCAAGTTGAATTCATTAAATCAATGTTCAATCATGTTTATTTTAATTTTATTTAGTCTAAGAAAGGATTTAGAGAGATAACAAACAAATGAGAAACGTTGGCCAGGAAATTGGAATATTTAAGAAAATCTTAACGTGCTTTTTTCTTTTTCTATTATACATAGGATATTTCACAAATCATGAAAACCAAAACTCAAACATTATTCACACAATATTTTATTAAATAAAATTTTCTTAATTTTTTTTTATTATTCAATCTCGTTTATAATTTGTGAAATTGTGAATATCATTAGCGAATTGGTTACAAAGTTACGCGAAATGTCACCAATAGATTTATTTTAGGTCACTACCCTGCAATGGTGTACTCCAAATAAATTTTCGCTCTAATCAAAATGCAGTGCAACGCGAATATCGGAATAAAATTGAACGGGATTGGATACCACAAACACCTCTATCAATATCAATATAAAACCAATATGTAAATACCAATAAAATTCTGGTAGCTTTGCACAAATTTACATCATTTAAATTTGGGCACGTCAAAGTCAAAATATACGTAAAAAAAAGTAAAAACATAAAATAGAAGACGGTCGATAAGTAGTTTTGAAAATTGAAAATTTTCCCAGGTCGTTGAAAATTTTAAGAATAATGTAAAGAGTTTTTTTCAGTGAGATTTTTTTCTGAACTCAAGCCCCATAACTCACGATTCGAAGACGCATTGCAATGCAAGCCGGGAACAGCAAGACGGAGGTAAATAATTGAATATCCAATAGTCTGTTTGTAGAATTTTACTGAACAAGAATACTAAAAGCCTCAAGAATTTTAAATTTACTACTGACAGCTTATAGACTCAAAATAGAATTTATTCTTTAAAATGTTTATCGAGTACAAAAATTATAATTATAATATAATAATATTTCACAAACATATACTTCATTTCATATAAAAATATCAACAGAAGCCTAATTAATACTGAAAATTACATAATAGTATAAACAATAAAAACAGAATGGTAAGAAAAGTTAGATGAGCTGCTTACAGTAAAAACAGCTGATCTATGTTAATTTTCCGAATGTATTAAATAAGTTTGTGCAACGTGATAAGGTAATATTTAACAAAATATACTATAGAATAGAACCCCTTTAACCACTTACTGACATGATTAGACAAAATATACTAGACGTAATCTTACAAAAATGTTTTGTTTAAACCAATTTTCGTTTAAAGTGGGTAAAACAGGGTTCCAAATATAGGTGAAAAGCAGATTTAAGACTTTAAAAGCTTTGGGTTTTGACTTATATAAAAGGTAACAAAGAACCACCAACACATTTCTGAATACCTATCTAAAGACAGTCCATACGATAACTTGTGGTAAAATTATTTTTCATCCCCACATGTATCGTGTTTGCCAACCCATTTTTTATTTATTTCATTATCCAATTGTGCACCTTCTTTAAAGTGCTAATAGTCTTAGTTTTTTTTGAGTAGTAGAGCTCTTAGTGCAGAGTTCGTCCGGGGAAGTACTACCACCTTACCCATTTCTGCCGTGAAGCAGTAGTGCACTTGTGTGACTGTGTTTCGGTTAGAAAGGTAAGGGGGGCGGTGAAATTACAGGCACATGAGACTTAATAACTTCACGTCTCAGGGTCGACAACGCATTGGCGGTGACCACTTACCATCAGGTGGACCGTCCGCTTGTTTGTTGGGCCATGTGGTATAAAAAAAAGTCTCCTAGTTAAATGTCTTACAGTTGGTAAGGACGTAATATAAGATTCCATTCTTGATTTTTGGCTTCGAAAACCTAGAAATGTATTTATGGGTCGATAGTTTCAAAATTATTATAATTTAATTACCACGACTATATTCACGACCAACTGAGCTATCAAACATATCTTATCATACCATACTTTATAGAATGAAACCATAGCTTAGGATTAACACTGGTAAGATTGAGGTCAATCGCAATGCCGTCATAAAAGAGAAAAAAACAAGTGAATGTAACTTTTGAGTAACGCTCGTACACCAAAGGCAACTTAGTATTGTTAATTAAACAAATTTCCATATCCCGTCACCCTAGATGCCTTATGGTTGAATTAAAATGAACCATCACATGTATATATAAAAAAATAAATGTTTGTATTTCCTATTTTATTTATCGTTTAGTGTTGATACCTTAGTGTGTTGTGATACTTATAAGGGTTACCCTTTCTTATTTTTAAACACATATGCTATTGGAAAACTATGAGCGTTAAAGTCCTTAATAGTGTGTACCTTTGTACAGTGTGTATCGGGTGTGTGCAGCTAAATCGATATATTTATCGCTTCCGAGCATTTTCAGTTTGGTCCTGGTTCTAGTATGCATTTTGTTTGTATTTTCTTGGCCTCGAGCAGATAAAATGTTATGTGCATTGTGCACACTGCGTTAAAGTTAGTTAAAAGTAGGTACATGTTAAAATGAAACTAGGACGGATTCGGGGTAATTCCCCCTTCCACGAATGACTCGAACTAGTCTTGTGTACTTTCATCAATGAAGGAAAATCCTACAGTGGTTAAATTCGCAAGACTACTGCTCCTTTATACAGAGGGCATTTATGAAATAGCGATACGGTTGTCCTCGCCGGTTCACCCGTAGAGCTCTTTTGAGCTCCATCGTTGTTGTCTTTCGCGCTTCACCAGACACTCACAATTTTGCAGCATAGACAGGCTCAAGGCAATGTAAACTTGTCTACAGGCGGATTTAAGAGCACTAGTGCAGGTGATTAACGATTATAGACTTGCGAGCTGAATGTGTTATATACGGGTTGAACTTTTTTAACGTCATTAAATAATAAAATTGTTGTTGTTCTTATACTAACAAATATGGGCATTATCTGACGTAAACAAATGAAAAACCAAAATATAGAAAGCAGTAATTAAAATTCCAGGAAAAAATTGCGGTATTTTAAGATGCTTATTTTTAAGCTTCTATCAGATGAAATAATAACATACTTATGAAGCAAATCCTCAAATCATTACAATTATTTTACAGAGAGAGAGTGCGATATTGTGAATTTGTATATATTATATATGCGGGAGTAGTAATGTCCGTGCCACCTATTTGAAATATTATTTTACGGGAATGGGTGAAACCGCGGCACGGAACGGTAGGTATTAGATAAATATCTAATAAGTTTCTCAGTATGTACGGATGTAAGTATGTTTTTAAAACATTTTTAATCCCACTCAAATGCGTTTTGGTTTTATTGAACAGAATTTCGCGTGTTCTTTTATCTCAAATTGTGAGATTTTAAACACAATCAAACCCATTTTGTCACCATCGAGCTCAGTGGCGTGCCATAGGTGAGGCATATGTCCCGCAGTGGGCGGAGATAGGCTGATGATGATGATGATGAAACCCATTTGCACAGTTTAGGTCGCATACTTAACTATTGCGCTATTATTCCTCTACAATTTGTTACATTTCAATAATAATAATAGTACGTACGTATTGTTTGTTTTGGTTATATATAACACTAGATATACCCTGCGGTTTTACCTGCGTTATCAAGTGATGTTACATATTCCCTAGAAAAAATTATCCTTTATGTTATTCCAAGGCATGGTCTATCTTTATGCCAAGTTTCATCCAAATCCATTCGGTTTTTGCGTGAAACATCCTTACATTAAAAAATCCATGGTCACAAACTTTCGCATTTATTATATATTATAATAAAATCGATATAATAGGATAAAATTGTAGGATTATTATAAAAGTTGCTCAGCTGGTCGGACGGTATAAACCTCGGTATATAGCTTGGATATCCGAGCCGATCAAAATTAGAGTTGAATTTTCCTAAAAATACTATCGATGAAATGTTGGTCTCGCTGCTGAGATCTCTGCCTACATCTTCGGGGAAAATAGATGTGAGGTATTTATATTTGTTTAAGCAAGAATAACATTAAACCTTCGTTACTAAAATTTTCAATAAGTAACTAAATTACTATTATAATGATTTTTTTTATGTTTTACTGCGAGTTGTACACCTTGATAGATTGTTGTCACGGTTTATTTTATTTAATTCACCTCCCTGAAAGCAATAACATATATACTATTCTATAGCTAACATCCCCCTCATAGAAGCCCAAAACACGGTGATATATGACCTGCGTAATATAAGCAACAAATAGTAACAAGGTCTCTCATGAACGAGACCGCAAAGGGGCGGGATGCGGACGCCGTAGTGATGTCGCTGCAGGGTTTTTGGAAATTGACGTATGTATTATAGATGAAACCTAGGAAGATACGTTTTAAATATTACAGGTCAGCTTTATAAATATATACATAGCGTATTTTAAAGAATGTCAATAGATTTTTAGAAGTATTAAAAGTCTATATATATAACGAAAATAGGGTTCCTTTAACGCACTATCACCTCAAAACTACTGATCATATCGAGATGGGACTGCTACCATTCGATGCGGAGTTTTTCCTAGATGGTTATAAGCTATATATGATATCGATAAACGAGGGTGAAACCGCGGGGGACAGCTAGTATTCTTATAACCGATAAGCGAGGAAATGTGCATCAATCGTGATTCCAATATAGGAAAATAGAGGAAATCTGCACGCCAAGCCAATGTAAAGGTATACGATCAATATTAACGTGAAAGTTTTAACGTTCGGAAACTCAATTATGATTAACTCATAAACGGATTAAAATGAAATTTGGAACACCGTAGCTGTATAATCTGGGATGTGGTTTTGTGTGGTATATGGCACTAGCTCGATCGGGGCTTGTCTCTGTCGCTAACTACGCATCATGCGAGAAATCCTCTTTCCGAGGCGTTGCGCCGGCTCCCCGACGAAGTTTGAATTACGAGACTGCAGGAGCTGGATTATAGGCAGGATATGCATCCCGGGAAAATACTAAATACCTTAGTAACGCGGGTAAAACCTAGTCATATGCGTCGATGCAGGTTTTGAGTATAAAATGTGATCAAGTAAAATCACGCTGATACCGAAAAGCGGTTAAGATAAAGTTGTGACAGGTTGTGGAGCCATTATTTCGACACGACGTAGGTGTCGTACGAAGTAGGTATCTGCTGATATAACGCTTCTAATTATCCTGAAGTCTAGGAACTTTCTAACAGCCATCCAATATCGAGTTATATCTAGACATTTTCAACTTTAAGAACCTACTGAACATTTAAGATAATTCAAAGTGTTTAACTGTATTTGTAATCAAATTAATGGCTATAGGTATAACATTCTAACTATTTTATTATTGGAAGATTATATTTACAAATACTTTTATTGTACGGAACAGTTCATATTTTCAGAATAGTTTGACAAAAACCTAGTGTTAGCATAAATGCTAACACCAACTTGGTAAACCAAACACTTCGTGAAGTTTATTTACGCCCCAATAATCTGGTTAGCGCAACTTACCTAAATAAAATATGAAATAAACTTTTGTACTTGTGCATAACAATACTTTTGTCGTCATAACTTTGTTTGTATATTTCCCTACAATAAATGTGTTTGTCATTATAATTTCGTTAAAATAATTAAAGTAAATCTAAAGAACAAATAGTAAGGTGTTTTACAATACATAGATAAGTCTATTATATATTATACTAGCTGTCCCCAGCGGTTTCACCCGCGTTCCCGAGGGATGTAAAATTTTCCCGGCACATAAAGTGTCCTATGTTACTTCTAATACCTTCAAAAATATGTGTAGAAAGTTTTATGATGATCGGTTAAGTAGTTTTTGTGTGAAAGCGTAACAAACAAACTTAGATTCACATTTATAATATTAGTAGGGTTAAAGAGTTATCGAATTTGTTAGAGTAGTAGAGCTTTTAGTACAGAGTTTGTCCGGGGAAGTACTACCACCTTACCCATTTTACTGTATTTCGGTTACAAAAGTAAGGGAGCCAGTGAGATTACAGGCACATGAGACTTAACAACTTCACGTCTCAGGGTCGACGAATCATTGGGTGATCATCATCACCATCGGGTGGACCGTGTGCTCGATTGCTGGAACTGTGGTATAAAAAAAACAAAACACCAAAAGTCCATAATAACGCGTTACCGAATCATTGCTTGCGGATATCGACTTAATTCCATCTCTATTTAGTATCCAATAACGCCTATTTTCTTTAAACTACGTAAAGTAGACGTGTTCTAGAGTGGAGACCACGGCTCGGTAAACGTAGTGTAGGGCGCCCTCCAGCTAGATGGAGCGATGATATACGCAAACTGGCTGGCAGCGGTGGGAAACAAAGAGCTGAAGATCGAGCTCAGTGGCGTGCCATAGGTGAGGCCTATGTCCAGCAGTGGACGGAGATAGGCTGATGATGATGATGATGACGTAAAGTAATAGAATGTTGAAATGCTTGCGGAATGTGCAACCTACTTACTCACAAACCAATAACTGTCTTACTTACATATATATCTCGTTACAAGCTTTTTACTTTGCATTATTTAAATACAAACATGAGCTTATTTTATTCGTTCATAAGTTATTTTAAACGGACGGTGTACGATGGTGATATAGAAAATGCTTTTGGCAGGTCAGTAGTTGCTTTACTTGCGCGACAAAAGAGTTTGCGTTCACTTAGAAAACTTGAAAAGATTCGAATGTTATTCTTACGCGTTTATTGTTGAAAAATACATATTTTACACACATACGTATTTTAACAAGTTTATTAAAATATATTATATCCATACCATAAAATATCTAAAGGTTTTCGAGTGAACGCAATGTTTTTTGTTGTGTATATTCGTTGAGGAGACTTTATCATTGAGTTTAATTTTATTTCTTATATAGGCGTCTTCTAAAACATCCTGTCGCAAGGGTAAATATATTACGAACCTATGGCATTAAATCGGGGACAAATTTAAATAAAACTACGGCTATAGTTCAAATTCCTGTTATGGGAGTCCAAAAGAGTACGGCATCTGAATAATAAGCAATTTTCTGTATGCTGCTGTGCATCGTCTTCACTACAGATATAGTAGACCATAATTTCACATTAGACGCAAAACTCCGATTCGATTTTCTTCGGTTATAGAGATTCAAATTTCTGTAATGGGAGTTCAAAAGAGTGTACGGCGTCTCAATGAAATGCAATTTTCTGAGAGCTTTGCTCCGTCTTCACTACACATACAGAGGACCTTTAATCATAATTCCATTTTAGAAACTTGAGTAAATTTTTCTTAGTAACTCAATTTTCGCGAAAAATTATAGTTAATTGTGATAATCTATCAATTGAATATTCTTATGTAAAATCCACAGCATTTACATTTCCTCAATATTTGCATGGGCAAATTGGTGTTCCTGTAACTGGTCACTGAGAAGCAGCGCGGGATTTTTGAGGACGATGCGGAGTTGGACCCTCATCGCGCATGTGCCAAAAAGGCTTTATGTAACCGCGGGCCGATCTAAAACGGAGCGCGATCCATGGAATAACGTCCTTTAGGAAACTTTACTCATTCATCTTTTCCCTAAAAGCGGGACGCGGGGTCCGGGCAGCGCTGCGCTACGCCGCGGCCGCGCGTGTTACGTAACCATAGGAGCGCTGCTGGCGACGACTTCTACTCGAGCCGCCCTCGCGAGCGGACTTGCCGTTCCCAGTCTCGGTGGTACAGTTCACGACTCGCACCCTCGGCTTCGTCACATTCGCTAGACCCGCGCGCGACTCTGCCGCGTCCCGAGCGGTGCGTATCGAGACTTGCCGACTTGCCGTCGCGCCGCAGCTACTAGCCGTCCGCCGCGTATTTTGGCTGCAAATTATTGTTACGAATACTTCACGCGAGAACACTTTATAAACTTTAATACCTACTTCAATTTTTACTTCTCACTTCGTAGCGGACCCGGTAAGTCATTTGTTTACTTAAATTTAATTCGTTACTTGTTTGTGTTCTCATCCGCTCTGCAATTTCTTTTGTTATATAACATTTTATCATTGCTTATTTTGCCCTCATTTTGGTTACTTTTAATTAGGAATTGTATTCTGCACTGCTACGCCGCTGTGCGTCCGACTGATGCTAATGCCATATAAATATTTAAGTAAGTTAAATTAATGCAGAAAATAATTTAATTGAATTTTTCAAAATAAATCATTGTAATAAAATTTAAACTTCAATTTTAGGCCATTTTCCTATCCTGATAGGAAAAAAAATTATGAAAATGTAACTTTCATATTTAATTAATTTATTTGAATTATATCATTGTTAAAATCACTTAGATATATCCACAGGCATTTTTTCCTGTATGCAGTCTTACGCCGCCGTCGGCAAATAAAGTTTAATGAAATAAAATTTTGAGTATTAATCTTAAATTTTTAATGAAATCATTAATTAATAAATTAGTTAAAAATGAATACTTTTATTAAATTTCATTGAGACAAATCATTTCATCATCAAAAAATTTACTATTCGTAAAATATAGCGGTGCTACGTAATTTCGTAGCAATAAGGCGTGATCGAAAAATTCAAATAAAGGTCCATAATCTTTGCATAGCTCTACCACGGCAGCCAAACCTCGTGATTAATGCTTCATGGAGACCACGAAGCATGCCTATTGTATTATAACGACTACATTTTCACGGGGACAAACGTAAAATATAGTTTTCTTTCAGGGCAGTCTGCTACGACGTAGCACCGTAGGCGTTTCATGGAAGCGTTCAGGATTCGATTTTAACAAAATAAATTTTAGCTCGTATGAGTTTATTTTAAAAGCTAAGCCAATCAATAATATTTAAATACCCGGCCTGGATGGAAAACTCAGAATTATATTCGATTCGTATATCAGGTTGTCCCGTTTTGAATTCAATCGAATTTGGTGAATTCGCCAATTGCTCGGTGGTTTATTGGTAGCAAATATTTTGATTCTGTGCACAATGTTCTCGTTTTGGGACAGAGATGAACAAAAACTTCCAACGGTAGAGGTACCTGCATCGATTTAATTCTCATTGCCGCAATATATTTCCTTTTGCTTACTCAAATTTTTCGGATATTTTTTCCGTGACAAATGATAACTGATACTTAGGGAAATTTCGATTATGATAAAATAGTAAATAATATTGAAGTGTTACGTTAATGCATTGTGCTTTTAGGTATTTAGTGATATAGTATTCTTTGTAAAAAAAGTAGATAAATTAAATTATCATGCGAAGTTGGACTTTTAGGGATTCATGATATTAAATACCGTTATGCCTTCACAGGGCTTATGTTAAAAACAATTATCGACTTTTTAATTTGTGATATAGATTTAGGAACTGTAAATTGACTGATATGTATACTATAAAGGAGTTAATTGCACTTTAAACCAGTCCATTCGAGGCTTCGTTTTAAGCACAGATTAGTATTAGATAGTTTATTTTAAATACTGTCCAGCCTCAATTGATATTACCGTCTATTTCAGCTTCTGTCATTTGATATTGTAAATAATTAAGTGAGATGTTTGTTTAAATATAATCTATTGTGGCTTTAAAATCGGGTTTGAATTAATAATATATTGACAATAAAACAATATCGTTATCGAATTAAATGTCGATTAATAATTTATAAAACCATAAACGAAATTTTGAATTATCAAGTAAAATTTATTCATTAAAAATAAAGGGAACAAATACAGACTTATTTAATACCACGTATGTAACGTTTTTTTATTAAACCATAAACAATATTTTGAATTATAGAGTTTAATTTTTGTATTACTTCTTTATAAATATAGTTTTAAAGACTTGGAAGAAATACAGACATTTAATACCTCGAATATGTAACTTATAATATTAGCTACAAACTACAAACAATATCTCGGTATATTACCAAGGTTAAATGTTTAATAAAGGAAAATTGGTACCTGTGTATTCGTTTTATGGAAATGTAGTAGGTTAGGTAGTTCTTTTTATGAAAGGTAAAATCGATGGAGTACCCGTCTCCGATCATTTGTGAAAAGGTGCGGAAGCATTTACCATCCGCCCTCCAGCATACTTGAATGTCATTCTTTATCTTCGTTAACAGATAAATTTAAATGTCTTTACATTCTTTAAATAATGTCTATGCCTTCAATAACTTCTTTTTTTTATTAGACTTTCATTGTCAGCTTAGAAGAAGTACAAATTATTTTACTGTAGGGTCTCACTCACGTTTCGGTTTTAATTCTAATTGGGAATTGATTTGATGTTTTAAAGCCGATCGCGGAGTTTATTAAATGTTTAAAATACCTACGTGCCACAAATAAGTCGTATTTAAAAATAAAATACTGACTATCCAACGTTATCTGCAACTTCTGATGTACGTACTCGTATCTCTCTGGCTCTAATGTGGTGGCAGGTTTTGTGCCACAATTGTACAAAGCACAGCTTTTGAATTCACAAAGTAAATTTTCAAAAGATGCACTATTTAGCTTAGTAAAAGCTCACTCTCGCGGTCAGTTTCTACATGGTGCTCGTTTTCACGCTCATCTTCCTCTCAAAAGCTTTATTTAAAATATATTTATTATTTCATACGAGTAAATGTTTGAGAGCTGTGAAAATAAAATGAAAACGCTTTCATATGCGGACATCAAAACGAATCTTCTCCGATACAAACAGCTGGCACACATAAAGACTAATGAAGTCTCACTGAGGTCGATGGCTCGGCTAAGATCTACTTTTTAAGTGCATCCAATAGGACTGGGACAGACAGGAAGAGCTGTTGATTAGTTCATTTTTCATTGAGGTTAATGGAAATACTCCTGTTTTATAGGCCGTACTATACTAAGAAGTATGTAGTCTACTACTCTTTGAGCTTGTTCTTCCGGAGAAGTACAACCGTACCTATTTCCGCCGTAGGAAATTTCCGGTTATAAAGCTGAGGGTGCCGGTTAAATTACAGGTACATAAGACTTAACAACGTCATACTTGCCTTGACATCGCGATGTCCCTGGTATTCCAAATATTCAGAGGCGACGGTGACCAATTCTCGACTACCGGTCTACTTGACAAATATTTTGATGTTCCGCTTGGCAGAAGTTTTTATTACACCAATATCCTTGCACAGAATTTCCCGTTGTGTTGTGATGATACAAACTATCCTATAATTCTTCACCGTAATTAGGGATCGATCGTTCCAGCTATTACAGGATTAAGATCAGCCGGGTCTACGGAATACTATCATAGACCTTGATATAAGAGTATATTATATATCCTTGGAGAGAATTTGGGGAATGTGATCAATGGTGAATGACTCTCATAACCTATCGTAATGTCCTTATCGTACTTATGTCGATATAATTGCAATGCCTGCCACAAATTTATGTATTTGGACCCCATAATTTGCTTGATGTTCTTTCGGTATGATGTTAATAAAACATTTTATCGAAGTTGGAATCAGGCTGCCCCAATTTTTTTTATACCAGTTGTTTTTATAAGGACCTTAAATCCTTCGAATAGCATGAAACTTGGACCATAGCGTTATTGATGTGGGTTCCCATATCGGTCAGAGTTAAGGTTTAATTATAATTACATGGTCTTTTATTGCTTGTAATAAGTACTACCTCTTTACGTATTTCAATACATATTACACTTCGTGTTAATGCGTATCTCGTTCAGTTATAAATAGTTTAAAATGTAATTTGAATTCCATACAGATAAACAGCTTTATTGCTTAATATGTTAATAACATAATTGTTAGAAAATTATAGATTAATACAATCAATTCACATGTGCTTGTTTTTTACAAACATCCGTGGTCAATGTGGTTTACTTGACATTTTCATAATAATAAAGTTTATTTTATAAACTTGATTAGCATCGGTTCTCTTTTACGGCCTTAACACTAAACATACCATAACCGGGTCAAATGATCCATTTTGAACTTTGCATTGAAAATGCACGTATCATCTTATTGCTTTTGCACATTTGACTTCATGACTTTTTCTTACTAATTAATATACAGTTATATTTATTTATTTCCCTTCCTAACAACCATATTTCATACATACAAGCAGGAAATATAAAGTCACATTTTACCCGCTATGGTAGAAATTGGTACCTAGTAAGTGTTGGTATGATTAGTGTTAAGTAAATCATTAAAGCCGGTGTTCACAACACTTATTATAATCAGCCGTGTAAATAACTAAACAAACTTAAAGGCTGATAAAACGTTGATGAACACCAGACAAATATTTAGTATAATTTGAGCAGGTGTAGGTACCAAAGCTAAGAATTTATTAGGGTGAACACTTCAGTGTCGTGCGTACGCAGGATATTAGTATGCGGCAGAACTTTTAGCCTAACGAATATGTACTGTAAGAAGTTTGGTCGCCATGGAGAGCAGTAAATTGCACTCCCATTGGTCCCGCAACAACATGATAACATAGACACTTATTAAGGATCCCACATAAGTTTAAATTATGTTTGCAAAGTAAGCGAAATTTGCACAGTACATTTGTAAATAAGGTTTCGTGGAATAACGTTATGCGGTCGCTGGAGATTATTTTCTATTTACTATTTTAGCAATAACGTTATCCTCTCAGGTATTAAGGAATTATATTTGCCTAGTCTATACAATGTTAAATAAATATTATTTGTAGAAATAATATTGTAAATTTTGAAAAGATAGAACATGAAAATGCTTGTGGAAGAATAGGCGGCCGTTGACAAGCAAGCGGACACAACAAGTTTTATAAAAAAACTATCTAACCCGGCAAACGTTGTTTCGCCATATTTACTTTATTATAAATTATACATGAGTATTTTTCGTAGTAGGATGAAAATTTGAAGGTGTATGTATTTTTTCATGTTAAAACACAATAAAATAAAAGTAAAAAAATAATTGCCGTGGACAGCCCTTATCACTTAGGGGTATGAAAAATAGATAGTAGCCGATTCTTAGACCTACTGAATATGTAAATGAAATTTCATAAAAATCGATCAAGCCGTTTCGGAGGAGTATGGTATCTAACATTGTGACACGAGAATTTTATATATAAGATGACTCGCTTAAAACTGAATAAAATGTCCCCCGCGTTCCCGAGGGATATCACATTTTCCCGGAATAAAAAGTAGCCTATATGTTATTCCAGTATATGTTCTATCTATGTGCCAAGTTTCATCCATATTCGTTTAGAAGTTTTTCCGTGAAAGAGTAACATACAAATCTTTCCTCTTTATAATATTAGTATAGATATAGATTTTCTAAAACAGCAACATTATAATTTCTGAAAAATTGGTCAAAGAGGTGTTAATTACACCTCTTTGACCAATTTTGAGAAGAATTCTAGTAATTTTATTTATTAAGTTTAAAGCTCCCGCCGCACAATGTCACTGGGTTACGGCTCTGCACTTAAGAGCTACTAGTTCAGCTAGGCTATGTCCTTACCACTTTGTCTGCATCATTACTTCCGTCACGTAAGGTAAAAATGTGATAAAACACATTCTTATCCAAGTTAAGTTCGTCACTTAAGCCACTTTTACTACCATTGAACAGCCAGCTAGCATTTTCCCGTGTAAGCTTGCATTTGACCACAATCTCACAATGGTCTGTGATGATGTGGCTCGATGTGGTAAGAACACAGTCTAGACGACCCAGGCGCAAGTGTAGCTGTTGGAATCCACCGGTAGGTGAACGGTGTCAAATTTCCTATTTTTGATTCTTTTGCCAGCCAGTTTGGTACTACAAAGTATGCTATATTCTCCTCACGAAAGCTAGAAAACATAGTATTCGAACCCACCACCGTCGACAGAACATTGTACATCACCACTGAACTTATCACCTCGCAACCTACTCAACTATAGTGTTATATACATATTTAAAAAAATATATTTGTCTTTGTCTCGCTGCAAAAGTTATTCAGTCCACAGCTTCTAACTTAGGTTGTAAAAGTTATTTATTGTATGAAGTAAATAAGATTCTGTAGATTTGTTCACATGAGCCACTGAGTGAGCACGGAAACATTTCCAGCTGGGCCTTGAATCTCGCTTGGACCACTTGGTGTCCATTCAGACGGAAGAGTTGGGTTCGCCGACACTTTGTACATGCTCACAGAATCATATCAATAACTTTAATAAATAACAGAAATATTTATGCTATCCAATAAAATAAATTGACAGAGATTTTAGAATTGCCTTTTAATATTGAAATAAAACAGACAAATTACGTAGATGCCGCTTCCATTTATGAGTTCTCTTAAAGTCTAACGGAATTGCATCTCCTTGGTCCAACTACCTTTATGTTCTCCAGTAATTGCTTTAAACCTTGTCAAGCTGTTTCCTTCCGCCAGACTGGGCACTTGTACTATATAGCTCTGTAGGTATGTATCTTCCATATTCGAATTTAGTATGGTTTGAGTACATACACCAAAATGCTTCATTTCTATGTATTTATCAGTGTTCTTTTTAAAATCACTCAAAAAGTTAAATTCAAATTCTCAAAAACAATTAAAGTTACTAATGTTTATACAAAGTATTTGTGGAATAAAATTAAAACATTTGACGCACCAACCGCTGCAAACTAAATTCAATTCGATTACGGCACCATTCAGTGAAATTTTATCAAAAAACACGAATGAAGTTAAATCGAAAATGTTTTAACAAAGAGTAGGTATTCGTGGAAAGTGAATAAGCTAACACGGTTTATCTTTTTAATAAATAGTCGTTGTTCCGCGTCAAGATTATCATTTAGGAAAGCGAAATGGAGCTTAGGATATTGTTTACACAGGAATTCAGGCTTGAATAACCATTCGTCTACGGTGATTGCGATTGTTTCTTATATGCAATAAGGGTGTCGAAGCAGCCTAAGTAGTCCCCTGGGATGAGGTTTAAGAAAGGGACCGTAGAAATAAACAGACTTGCATACAAATTACCTAATAACTAAACGTCGACGATGCTCCGCAGACAAGATTTGGCGGAGCCAATCGACCTTGTGTAGCATTTTTTGCCTTTAGCTTTCAGAGTTATATAAATGAAATATTAAGAAATAGGTACATTTATTCACTGAAGCTGTATTTAAATATATCACTCTATTATCGTGAATACATTATAATAATGAGTACGAAGTCTGGTTACGGTATAATGATCGGAACTAATGTTACTGTATACCTTAATTACTATATCATTTACTCACTAGATTTATTAATAGGAGATTGTGATTCAACATTATTTTTATCCGAGTTTTATGAGAAATTATTTCACGTTTGACAATCGGAGAATAGTAGTAGATAAATCACAATACTTGTATGTAATATCAATGTTATTTATGAAGTTATGTCTATAGTTTTGTTTTGCCACTCGAACAGGATAAATTAATCTAAAATTAATATCTGCCAGTCACTTTACTCAGAAACGGGAAAATACACATGAAAATGATTTGCTGCTTTTATTTACAAAATTCCATATCATGTTTTTCATAAAATTTTGCGAGCTCTACTCGAGACCGAATGCTGTTTGATCGAATAACAATCCGACCCTTAAAATTATATTAAAATATCGGTGAAATAAAAATGTGTTGATGATTTGACTACGTCGAAAAAATTAAATACCGAATTGATTAGAAAAATATAAAAATCACCAATCTCGCAATTGCAATTTTAAATAAATCTTTAAAAGCAATAAGTCTTTATTTTAAACCTTAACACAACATTAAAGATATTTTTCTACAAACAACATAAACTCTACGACATTCGATAATTGTTCGAGATAATGACCTTTCAAGCAATCATCGCGAATTTTGATACATCGGTTTCGTTTTTCGTGCTTCTGTACCCAAGTAGCATTCTAAATAAAAAAAAAAAATTAAAAACTCTGCTGCATAAAAAAACAACCATCGCAACCACGGATGGAAGAAACATTTTGTGGCCAGCTCCAGCATCTACCTTGTTTGAACTAACCAAGAAAAACTTTTTTTTTGCGACATCTATGGTCTGAACATTTTCCGTAGCTTTCGATGTATATTTTATTCTAAAAGTAATTGAAATGGAGCGGCGCTAGCGAAATAATTAAAGAGCTTCTGAGTGTATCTCTTTTCAATTAGTTCAGTTAACCAATTTACTATAGCCTCGTTAAAAATGTATTAAATGAACACACATTATACACACACAGTATTGCAAGAGAGAAGAATAAAAAAATAAGGTTGTAATTGTGATTTGTAATCCATTTTGGGGTAGTCTTTTAATCTATTGCACATCATTGAGCCATCAACTGGACTGGTACATTACAGATACATTATTAGGCGAAATTTTGTATGAATGGATGTATAAATTTATGGATGTTTGTTCCCCTTTCACGCAAAACCTACGGAACGGATTTGGATGAAACTTAGCACATAGATAGATCGTATATTGTAATAGTATATTTGCTACTTTTTATCCCGGGAAAATGTTACATCCCTCGGGAACGCGGGGGAAACCGCGGGGGATCCGCGGGGGATAGCTAGATAGAAGAGAAAGAAGATAGATAAAAATAATGGCAAAAATACCCTTATAATACTAAAACTGTGTTGAAATTAACTTTTCTAATCGCTATTAATCTCTATTTAATAGTTTAACCTTTGATTAGGGTTTACGAAAATACTTAGTGGTTTAATTCAAAGTGCAAATTAGTAGACTATTTAGCTCGAATATAATAGTTTAAAGCCCACGATAGTTATCACTACAAAACAAATAAATGAATAAATAATTAAAGAAAAAAAATAACTATTGCAAAAGGTTCTGTACATTAGTGTTGTATATAAATACATTGTTCATAAAATGAGATCATTGAGTAAGCAACTATTATAAAAATTTGTTTATAAGCAAATAAATCCAATCAGATAAAAAACAAGTGAAATACTTTTGCCACTTACCTCCAACAAGTTCAACATGAACTCGCATAAAATACAAAAACATGTCAACTCATACCCATAAAAAATAAACGGCCGTATCCTCTTTTTACGTTAGCTTAGAAGTTTATTAACAGCTTCAAGAGACAAGACTGAATATCGTTTTAATTTCAACTCGATACCTCCACGCTTTCCCTGTTTACCAGTGTGTTCGTAGATACCATGAAAATTTACCGTTATTGGAACATTCAAGTAAGCGACGGAAGCGTTATCCTACCCCAAAGGTTAATAATAGTTTTGCACAAATGCAATATAACTCACTTGCACCCAGACTATATAATATAATAAATGATAACTACGACGTAAGTAATGTGTCCAGATATAAGCTAAAGGATAAAATAAAACTATGGTTACAACAATTAGATTATACAAGTACAGAAAACCAATTCCTTATTGTAAACTAATTATTCAAACAGAAAAAACCATTCAAACAGACACGCACACGCGCCTACAAGCACATGCAAATAAACACACACACACACACACACATGAAATGGTAATTGATATTGTATTTTAATTATATAGTTTTTTTTTGTTAAATCAATTAGAATAAGGCAAGCGTTGGGTGGGAACTGTCTTCCGACACACAGCTTGCGCTAGAGACATATTTACAATAAGTAATTAAAAGTGTTACTACAGGTAACTGGTACTACTGTGTTGTCAGTTTTCAAGAACGGTCTGATTTTCTGAGGTGGTATTCTTAAATGGAATATAGCAACGCCTAACATCAGATGAGAAAACGTCGGCCAAATCACCGGACTAATTACACGCTCCATAAGCGTCGGTATAACGGAGGGGTGAGCCGTGTCCCCTCACCTTCCACTCCGTGAATATCCTTCGACACCCGATGTCCTCAAACGTTCCTTTCGATCAATAATTAACTCTGCTTACGATATCATCCAGTTCACTTTTCCCTTTTTTTTACTGTGGAGAAAGCTGCTGATTCTCGTACTGAAAATTTTAGTAAAAATACGAGTTTTTTTTTAATATACACACACACATTGATTGTCACGTAGTCATCCTGCCACGCGTGCATTTATATAGGTACTTCAATACATAGTTTTTGTATGCATCATTTATTGTTCGTAAAAGCCATTAAAGGCTAAAGCCAAAAAAGAATATATCAATTTTAAATACACATTGTCATATTCCCTTCGGTATTGTATACAAGCTGTCCCCCGCGTTCTCGTGGGATGTCACATGTATTATACATAAAAACCTTCCTCTTCAATCACTCTATCTATTAAAAAAACCGCATCAAAATCCGTTGCATAGTTTTAAAGATTTAAGCATACATAGGGATATAGGGACAGAGAAAGCGACTTTGTTTTATACTATGTAGTGATAACTGGATGAACTCAGTGCTAAATAAAACGTATAAGTCATAGTTATATCATGAACATATTCAGTCCTGGTGACTCAGTAAGGTAAAATGACAATAGGTCGAGAATACTCGAGATTGTTTCGTCGCGGCCTTTATGCTCTCCTGCATCTCTTTCGCTAAGTAAGCAATCATGCGAGAGGTGCGCTCTCGGAGACATGTTCTGTCACATGGATCAAAGAGGGATATGATAGATGTATTGTTGATACGTTGGGATTACCGAGAAGAAAATCATGATGTAGGCAAATTCTACTAAAAATATTACATGTCTTTTGTAAAGCGAAGATTGTAAAAGTAAGTCCTACCAAATCCAGGGCATATAAACAAAAGGACAAAGGAAATTACTTTGATCGAAATCGACCGAGTATGATTTTTTTCCAGTTACTGTTGAATACCGTTATTATTATCGTTATATAAATAAAAGTAATTCAACCTTTATAACAATAATGTGGGCATTTTATGTGGGATACACACACAAGACTGAACGGATACTTACCTAGCTTGCCCTCCGTGGTTGTGCCTGTGGACTTTTAATCTCCCAAAGGGACAAATTTCATTAAAATCGGTTTAGCCGTTACGGTGCAAAGTAATAGTTTATATACTCGTACACACCAACAATCACATTAATAAAGTAAGACAAGATAAGATCTTTTATATATTTAACCAGCTGTCCTCCTCAGCGCTTTCACGTTAATCTGTTTAATATACCAATTTTCTCCAAGATTGATCTTTCTTGAGATGTAAAAGCTTTTTTAGAAAAAGGTTTTTTGCTTTTAATTTATTCTAATTATTCTCGCCAAGCCCTTTCATTTGATATCCATATTGTAGAAGTGCATAAAAAGTAACTATTTCGCCATCTTGGATGTTCCGCCATTTTGGATTTAGAATGACGTCACATTATTTTTCGAGTTACTCTCAACAAGCCCTTTCATTTGATACTCATATTGTAGAAGTGCATATTAAAAAAACTATTCCGCCATCGCGGATGGTCCGCCATATTGAATTTAATTAATCCAAACTAAACGTGTATACAAAATTGCAGGTCAATCTGTTGAAAATATATGCTTCAAAATTGAGTAGTAAGATTCCACTCGGACAAACATACATTCATACATTGCAAGTAAAATAAAAGCTTTTAAAGTAGAATGGGCGTCAGTTAACTTATAAAACCAATAATTATCACAAAACTTTACAAAGAAATTAAGTGCACAAATTTGTATAGAAGTATAATATATACTTACTAGCGACCCGCCCCGGCTTCGCTCCGATGCAATATAGATACTAATACATACAAAACTTCTTCTTCAATCACTCTATCTATTAAAAAAACCGCATCAAAATCCGTTGCGTAGTTTTAAAGATTTGACCATACATAGGGATATAGGGACAGAGAAAGCGACTTTGTTTTATACTATGTAGTGATAAGCTTTCAAACATATATTGAAGTAAGAAATCAACCTAAGGATTCACCTGTGATTAAATCTGAAACGGATCGAAAAAGGTCACAAAGAAAAGAAATAAATCCCCGGTGGCCACCGCGTAAATCAACAAAATAAATATTAAAAAGACACCAAGTTGAATTGCCTACGCCTTCAGATATCAAGGTAAGGTCAACAAGGTACGGCTGCACTCATTGTAATTATTAGAAAAGCTTTATACAACAATCCCGCAAACAAAAAAAGTATGAATTGAGCATTTGAATTGAAACAATGGTTTCTGTAAAGTGCCGTTGTCGATGTAACTTGAGCCCGAAAATTTTGAGAGTACCTACGCTTTATTTTGCATTGTAGACAATTCTTTCATCAGAGATTGATTCGTTACCAAATTTAATAAAAAAACTGTATATTAGATGTATTCCAATATTTCTTTAATTTAAACAATAGACATCCTACTAATATTATAAATGCGAAAGTTTGTATGTAAATATGTGAGTTACTCTTTCACGCAAAAACAACGGATTTCTATGAAACTGGCACATATTTAGAAAATGCCCTGGAATAACACAGGATTCTTTTCGTGCCGGGAAAATGTTACATCCCTCGGGAACGCGGTTGAAAAGGCGGGGGACAGCTGGTTTAAGCATATATCTATATACAAGTGAATATACACTCATTCGCTTACTGATTAAAGACAAAATCTCGATAATATCTCGACTTAATCTATGAAACTTAAATTTTACTGGTTAGTTTGGTTAGATAGGAGACCGTTAGCTTAGAACTTTTGCGACCAGGGGCTCGATTCTGTAAGGAAAATGACACTAACTCGAGAATGTTTCGTCGCGGCCTCCGTGCTCTGTCTCTTTCGCTAACTACGCTAATACTACTAATCACGTGAGAGATAAGCTCTCCGGGCCTCCGTGAAGCGGGTCGCCGATGAAGTTTGTATAAGCTGAATAAGGGGGCTGATATCTGTTGGTCAGACTATTCATAAGTGCTTGTAAAGGCCTATTTGAATAAAAATTATTATCATTTCGTTTCATATGTTTTTGAATCTGAGGACATATGAGATTTACATCTGTAACTTCAATTATAAATTTGAAAAAGGTTATGGTGGGTCCTTTGTTCAAGCAGCAACAGAGCAACGGATCGACGTGATTTTTTGCGTTTACATATTTTATGGGCTGGAGAATAAGAGAGAATAAAACTTTTGACCCGTAATTAGAACACGATATATTTTTTTTTTTCATGTACCTCCACTAAGCAGAACTTGTACTATGGAAATTAAATAACTGATATACTACATGTATACTTTTTTTAAATACATACTTATTTAGATATTTTCATCTATGTTTTTAATCTACGCGTTGAAGAAGAGACGTTCAATGCCAATAAATCATAATTGTGAAATCGTTTCCAATGTGGTTGAAACTAGAGCAAGAAATCTAACTTAATCACTAACGGACATGAAGGACCTTCATGAATAATTCGCTTTAATTGGAAATCATCATCATATTAATTCAGCAGGATTTTTACTTTTATTGTATCTCCAATATTTTTCTGTTACTACGTCTATTAAGTACAAATAAACAAGTGATGTCATTCCTCTGTCTACTACTAAATATAATTTTTTCCTTTTTATCTTTTCAATTCGACGAAGATAACCGATACTTATCGATTAGGTGGCCACTCGTTATTGTCTTTCATATGTCCTTGTATAACGGTGTACTCACACAGTGCATCGGCGTAATGATACAATATTTAATTAAAAGTTTGACGTCCTACGTAAAAATTGATTGAACCTTCTTGGTTCCAGATATAACTTCAAATAACAAATACAACCTGAGGCATTTCTTCCAAACGGATTGAGCTTAATTGCTAGAAGTATTATGTATGATTAATATTTTTAATGTACTTGAAGGCTTTTACACCCTTACAATTTGGGATCGCTTAGGGGTTCTAACTAAGGGGTGGTCCGTAGCTTTTCGCGATCCAAATTATATCCTCTGAAAGTTGTATGTTTACACGTTTGTTTCGATGACGCACAAACAGTTTAAAAGGATTTCAATGTTACGCATACGAACAGAATGTATTCTTAATTAACACATAGGGTACCTTAATTTCGGGAAAACAGAGGATCCCTTGGGAACGCTGGTGAAACAACAAAGCGGTAGCTAAATAAATGATTTTGTATTTATTGTATTTTACTAAATGTGGCCGTGATATAAAAAGTTGAAAAAATAGGGTTTCTTTGACCTCAAAACTACTGAACATATCGGGATGGGACTGCTACCATTCGACGCGGAATTTTTCCTAGATAGGCTATATATGATATCAATAAAGGCGGATGAAACCGCGGGGGACAACTAGTATTTTTATAAATTGAAATGTGTTATATCAGTGATCGAAATAGTAAGAGGTTCGCTAAGCTTAGGACCAGATGGTCGTGTGTCCGTATCCGAGAAGATTGACCCGGGACTTGAAAGAAATTAATCCCTTCCATTAATTCAATGATGAATTGTATAGATTGCCAGGAAATGCATTTGATATCACTTTTATATAGTATAAATATCACTTGCTAGTTTCCGCCGCGTGGTTTCATCCACGTTTCCCCGGGGAACTTATGTTTTCCCGGGGCTATCCGCAGAACATGTTCTATCTATAAATCAGTAGGAAAACATATTAAGTTTGACATAATCCAAATAATAGATATAATAACACAGAGGCATTTGCTAGTCCACAAACCTCACTCTGTCCTTTTCTGTATTTCCACCTGTTTAGGTTGAATGACGTCATAAGACCCTTCCAATTTCATCCACGGATTCCTATCATATGCTTACGTTCAAATTTTACATCCCCTCTGTATATGAAATCGATATATCGAAGGTTGTGGAAATTTGGAGAACACTGCGTAAGCACGGGGTGAGTGAAGGTGCTTACTTTAAATTATTAAAAGAGCAATGCTATTTACATTATACTAGCTATCCTCCGCGGTTTCACTCGCGGTCCCGGATTTTTCATTATTTTGTTCATCAATAGTTTTCGCAGCGCACGCGATGTCAGGATTTTTTTCGAAAATTTTTTACACCTTGGGTTATATTATTAGTGTTTTAGTAAGGATCCCTAATGTTTGTTTAAATATAATATAGCCTATATCACCCGGGGATAGTGCAGCTTCTGGATGGTGAAAGAATTTTGGAAATCGGTCCTGTAATTTTTAAATTTATTCGTTACATACAAAAATACAAATCTTTCTTCTTTATAATTTTGGTGTAGATTACATTAAAGCTATTCTCGGCATGGGTTAAAATGGTCTTCGAATTATGAATCTTGACTTTAGGTATACTAAAATTCTATATATAAGAAAACCTTCAATTGTTTCCCAACTTCTATAAATTCCAGGTCTTCCAGCCGATTTGAAGCCCTATTGTAGTTAAATTCTTGTCACTGTTTTTTAATAGCCATCATTTTCTCGCTTATATATAAATATTGCATGACGTATGTTATTTTAAAATAATCCCGACAGATAGGGCGAGTTTCAACGAAGTTATTTATAATACTGATGCCCTCGGAGCCACCGCAGCTTTTACAAGGGTATTATCATAAGTAGAAAAGGCGGTGATAGGTATGCTTATGTAACCTTTACATATTATATATATTAGCAGTTATTAGACGCAAATTATTGAACAAAAACGCAATAATAACTTATTTTTTTAATTCCTTTTGTTGACCGACTGTATTTCTTTAAATAACAGTAAAACTGTATCATGACAATAATATATGTTTGTCGGTTTCTTCTCTTTTTAAAAAAAAATATTATTTTCTCTTTTTTCACGTGAATAACAATATATTACTCAATTGTAACTTCTTCTTACCAAGAGGGGGAGCCAGGAAGCTCATAGCACAGGGTAACCTAGTTTGGGCTCCTGTCTCCCACAACTAAATGTACCTACCTACCTGTTTAAGACAAAAAAAAAATGTTGTATTTTTTTATGTGTGGGAGAAAAATAAACAAATTTTATTATTATTTTATTAATTGGCTGCTTACGATTACCTCTAATTAAACGTTGCTGAACGAGTAAATTGATTTCAAATGTTTGATATCCAATAACCCGCCAATTGAGCATTTTGGGTTACCGGAAACCATTTTCGTATGTTATCACCTTGTTATTATTTTAGTAATGACCAATTAAGTACATAGATATCATAAAATTAATATATTTTCTGGGATTAGCGACATCTAGAGTTATTTGGTCATGATTTAGGTAGGGTAAAGTTATGATGAGGTATTCTTATTTTTTTTAATACGTTTGACTAACAGTACGAACCTATTATTGTAATTATTTAGAAAGCCGACTTGATTGTATACAAAACGATTAAATACATTGTTTTAATGTCGCAAAGTGACTACGATACGCGATAGACAAAAAACACCAAAAAGCTTGGTAATTGAATGATGATTAACTTTCACGATGTACATCTATCCATCTATATATATAAAAATTAATCCCTATTTCCCTTGGTCACGGCATCACGCATAGACGGCTGGACCGATTTCGCTAATTATTTTGTTGTGTTTGTTATTGTCAGGAGAAGGTTCTTATGAAAGAAAAAATTAAGAAAGTTGCGTGGAAAATTATAAAATTTTAAAAAACATAACGACCATATTAACTTTTCTAATGTAACCTTACCGCTTTTGACAATACCTATAAACTCTTATTTTAACCTTGGTGTCTGACATAAATGTCAGTCGTTTGAAAATATCGTGTAAAACAGAGGCATGGGTCGGAATTATCATGATAAAGTATTATAATTAATCTATAATTTCCTAGTGCACATTTCACAGTCAATTCAATCGAAAGATTCGAATTCAATGTTCATAGTTAAGATATGACAGCGTCTGTCGGGTCAGCTAGTTATTTATAATATTTGACGGGCTCGGTGGTCAGAGGTTCGATTCCCACCCAGGACAAACGTTTATGTGCATGAACATGTATATTTGTTCTGTCTGGGTGTAAATATCTATATAAGTATGTATTTAAAAAAGTCGTGAATGTAGTATATCAGTTACCTGGTAGCTATAGTACACTCTGTGTGATTTGGGATCTGTGTGAAGAATGTCCCGGGATATTATTATTAATTTCCGACCAAAGGCTAATTCATTTTCATGTTATATTTACTGATGCCGTGGTGAAACTTTTAATACATCTTGTGCCTTGAGCTAAGAATAAGTGCAGCCATATTGTTTATTCCTTCATCCAAGGATCAAGTAGACGTTGGTGTAGTTGACAATGGGTTTCTGTATCGATTAAGTTTATTTTAATCGCTAGCACCCATACCTTTACATGGCCATGTTTGCGTTTACGTGACTTAATATCAATGTCAAACTTGTCATTTTGGACATTGACATAAGTGATCAATAAATTTGTGATAACATAAACACTGGCTTAATAACGATTTATAAATGAAACTGTAGTTTTCTCGAAATTTCATGACGTCATAGTACAGCTATATCGCTTATGTATGGTTGTGACATACGGCAGGCGGGTGAAATTATAAGGGTTGCTTTTTTTGCCATTTAGCTTCAGTCCCCTAAAATGACTCCCGGCGTTTGAAAGGCATTGAAATAATTATACCGTTTTTTGTCGGTTTACAAGTCAAATAAACAGAAATCTCCCCCTAAAATCTTCGTGAAAACCCGTCATTTATTCCATGTTTCATAGTTTCTAATCTATTAATTAGATTTTTCAATCTCCTGAGGTGGCCAGGAGGTGGTATATGTACTGAGGTCAATAACTGAATAACTGATGATAGGTATGTGGATGAGGAAATTCAATGCAATGATATGGCACGTTTGTGCCCCAGGTTAGCAGTTCGGCAGCGGAGATTGATAGGAAATGACCGTGCTAGCGTTTTCCGGCCTAGAACGTCGCTTATCTCATTCCACAGACCTTTGTAACGGTACTTATACAGGCAATATTTTGGTTCGATTGGTATGCCTACAGGTTTTAATAAAAACCCTGGAGGCGATCCACTGGATTTATTTATAGCAAATATACAATGGCGTAATTTATGCATGATTTGAATTAAAAATATGTTGCTTTATAAATCTACTGAGGGAAATTGATTGAAAATCAAACGGTCGTGCCTATCGGACTGTGAATGTTTTCGGATTTAAGACACTCTCAATGAAAATGTATTTCTGCAAGTAAAATGAAATATGCAACACAAAATGAACTCAAAATATGTTAGACTGAAAGATATCTGAAAGGGCAGGTAATGTAGTTTCGAGCGTGTTGAGAAATGAAACTAAGCTTTATAGAATGTGGTAGGTTTCCACCAAGAGTATGAAAGGCGAGAGAACAGAAAATATAAATGTATTATTTGGGTAGAGGGGGACTGACGCTTGCCTCCACGGATTACCTCGAGGTAGTAAAATGTTTCCATAACTTATTTCTCCACATTTTACCGTAAAAGCCTCACAAACCCCAAGGCACACAGCAATGAAAGAAAACGTGTGCAGTGGTTGCACACAAAATAGAAATGTTGTTTGACATGAGAGTATACATGGATACTGTTTGTGGGTTTCTATAGAATAAGCCCGACCGCCACCGTACCAACGAGATTCGTATAAAAGATCAAATGTGTACATAATGATCGTAATATAAGCTTATTGATAACATTTTTTGCCACATTTAAATGTAAAAAAGAACCGCCGTTGTGAAAGCAAATGATTCGACTCGGTATAATGCTTTTGATATTCTATTTGCTTGGAGTACAAACATGTTTCCTTTCATGAGCTGCTCATATATTGAATAAATAGTAAAAAATACTTCAGGAATCCTCAATACCATTAATTCCATATATTACTTATAATTTTATTTTTTAGTATTACTTTACCTTCATTTATTTACAACTAGCTGTGCCTCGCTGTGTTACCCGCGTTCTTGAGTATTGTAGTTTCTGTCCTCAGAGATAGGGTTGATAATGAAAAATGTTTGGAAATGAAAACCAACATTCGAAAAATATTTTTTTTTATTACTTTTTCTTCTGTTCGGGATGGAGATAAACCCAATAAATCTGTATAGCCGTGCTTGAGTTATAAATTGTGTAACTAACACGACTTTTAGTTATTGGTAGTAATGTTATTATTTCATAAAATGCACATGTCGTTCTACCGATGGCAGTATGCAATCGGTATCAAATTAATCATAAGTAATGCATAAATGTCAAAGGTATTTCTTTGACATTTTAACTTAATTGCGGTTCAAACTTAATACACTGCATGGCCGTCAATAAAATAGAGCCTTATATTTTCTATTTCATATTTTTATTTGTTTTTTCATCACCATTGCGAGGTGACGCGTGTTATTTGTTAACCAATATATATATCGGATGTTTGCATGAATGAAAAGTTGACACTTTTTGTTCATAATTGACTTTGTTTTGCCGGCGTGTGTTGTTAAATACTTATACATCTATTCACTGCGGTTTCACCCACATTGCCGGGGGATGTTACAATTTTAGGGTATAAAAATGTCCTATATGTTATTCTTGGGTATCCATGTGCCATGTTTCATCCAAATCTTTTTAGTAGTTTTTATCCGCACAAACTTTCACATTTATAATATCAGTAGGATGAGCTAAACAAACATTGTGCGGGCTATTCTTTATTTCTCTGTCAGTAGATATATATATCTGCATTACCTAAATAATAAAAACCAAATAGGTACTATGCAAAAATCAAGCAGCTTTTATGGCTTAACTCTGGAAATATTTCCACCGTCTCTGACCCTACTTTTAATTAAATTTCCACGGAAAAATTATTTGATCCCGTTTTGTAGGTTCACACAATCGACGGGGTTCATGTGTTGGTTGTAAGTAGATAGAAGTAGGTTTCTTCAAATCCCTTTAGCATTAATCCCGCAAAGGTTACGTGCATTATGCAATTTATATTGAAAATAAGAAGGTAGCGTATTTACGCTATCACGTAGGTTTAATTCTTTTTCAGAAACGTCTAGCTTTTTGTTTGCAGTTTACTGATACATTATTACACAAATTTACGTACTAGCTTTTATTAATACTGTACTATATTGTATTGCGTTCCATTCTTATTACATATTAGTTAAATAACTAAAGTTCTAAAGGATAAATTTTTGCTTCTACAATCTTTAGTTTGATTCGCAAGCTGTGGCCAATCTCATCGGGAATTCTCAGTGGCTTTTGTGGCTGGCTTACGTGCGGAAATTTGAAATGTTTCGTATCAAACGTGTTTTAGTTATTTGGGGGATCATGTCAGGAATGCAGCCGTCTACGATCGTGAAGGGAGGAGTTCAATTCAAGACCCTTTTCCCAGAATTTGTAACATTGTTACGTACTTTTTGCGGTGTATGTAAACGCGGCGCAGCCTGTTTATCAAATGTACTTAGTTATCAAACAGCTCAAAAGTTACTGGTTGTCTATTCATTTTAGATTATGCTGCAACGGCCCTTTTTTACACATTGTAATATTTTTAACATTACACGAATAAAGTTGTACTTTGGCAACATGGTGTAATACAGACGAGATCTTAAGGTCTCGACGTCTGGGAGCTTTGATGGATTGGCAGGAAGTCAACGAACGGTCGTCAGGAAAATCTTGTTTCGACTGTGATAGTTTTAGTTTTTGAGATTCTGTGTGTATTAAATATACTAAATTAAATCAATGCATATCTAAAGGATGACTAGGGCTTTGGCAACTAAAATTTTTATGAGAAATTTATTTTAACGAATTATGTTCGATACAGAAATTGAAATTGATTTCAATATGAAGATTTTTTGGACTTATCATATACTATTGGGATTAAAATAAAGATTTTTTTTCTTATTCCTTTTATTAGGGCATTTTCATTTCAAACAAAGGGACAAATCAGTTTAAATTTACCAAAAGGTCCTTAATTTTGGTATTATTAAAAACCAAATAAAACGTTATATGCATACGTTAACAGTGGGTAAGTAGGTACGTCTATAATATCCAATAATGCCTTACTAGAATAACCAACAAATATAGGAAATACTTTCCAAGTTCTAAATAGTCAGCAATTGTAATTCCTTGCTCAGTATGGGCTTACAAGCTACTCGTACGCCTTGCCGGATCTCCTTTTTCGTTAAATCCCCTTTAATAAATCGCTCTTTTAGTGGTCAATATTTAAGAAATAATATACGAAGGTACTAGACATGTTCTTATTGTGAAATCAAATTTTGTAACTGGTATTAGTTGTTGTGGGAATAATACAACTATTGTTCTCTCAAATTTTCATACTTTGGTGCAAGTTACACAATGGATCAAGTCTTTTTTTTTATACCTGTCATACAGTTCCGGCGTCAATTTCATCGCTTTTGCCCAATCGATTTATACAGACAGCGTTATGAAAAGTTAATTGAATCTTTCGTATATCACTCATGCTATAACGACTTCACTGCCATCCAATCAGTTGATTGAATTTAAAAATATAACATTACCTTTATCGTTTCACATTTACGCCAATTATACCTATCTCTGTATGTTGCGTACACATGCTTGAGAATGCAGTCTTGTACAAAGCCTTTGTTTCTGTAACCTCATTATTTTAATTTAATGGTGTGCCTTATAAATAAAAAAATAAAAAAAGTGAAACTCAAAAGTTAAAGAATTTTGTTTCATTGGCATAAAATGCGTAGAACTTTTCGTTGAAATATTATTTTGCAAAACTCTGGAAATTCCATAGAAGATCTTACGCAATGCGTTTCAAAAGGAACAATCCTGTAAAATATAGAAACAGATTTCAACGTTTTTACTTGTTCCTTTTTCTTACGGAATAAAACTTGTAGTATAGGGCATTTTCCAGGCACGGTTTTAAGACATCCGCTAAAAAGGTTCTAGGGTCGTAGTGGCTCTCAGGTTGGCGGCAAAAAGGTGTTTGAGTGGAAAACGTCTTGTTCTGGCACAGTTACGTGAGGATACACAGTCACCTATTAGATGATAACTGTTCCTGGTTCTAATCACACCAATACATGCAACTTAACAAATGATTTTGTTAAATTGCCGAGAAGTTCTCGCTATCAAATTCTTGTTTTGCTTACATGCCGATTAATGACTCAAATAACTTTGAGGAAGTATGCTTGGCTGATGGTGAATTAGACTTCCACAGAAAGGTATCTTGAATTTTACTGCGACAAGTGGTTTTGACAGTCCTCTCGTGATGTTAACCTGACACTGCCTAAAGAATTCTGAAGAGACCAAAACAGGTGGAAATCTGAAGGTGCAAGGTCAGGAATATACGGCGGATGCATTAATACCTCCCAGCCAAACTCTCTTATTTTTTGCTGAGTGGCTAAAGATGTGTGAGGTCTAGCGTTATCATGATGAAAAACCACACCCCTTCTGTTGATTAATTCCGGCCGCTTTCTCTCAACTTCTTTCTTTAATCTCATCAGTTGTTCGCAGTAGAGTTCAGAATCGATGGTCCTGACTGGTGGTAACAGCTCATAATGAATAATGCCCTTCCAATCCCACCACACACACAGCATCACCTTGTTGCGAGTTAACCCGGGTCTCGCCACAGTCTGTGAAGCCTGACCGGCCTTTGACCACGACCTTTTTCGCACGTTCATGTCGTACGTGATCCACTTTTCATCACCAGTTATCAGCTTCTTCAAAAATGGTTCGGTTTCATGACGTCGTAATAAAGAATCACAAATGAGTGTGTTCATTAGGTTTCTTTCAGTGAGCTCGTGAGGTACCCAGATATCTAGCTTTTTTGTGTACCCAGTTGTTTTCAAATGCGCCAAAACTGTTTTGTGGTCAAATCCTAGTTCTTCAGCTACGTCGTAACTGCTGATATGCCGATCTTGCTCCACTTTTTAAAAAATGGCATCCATTTTATCCGTAATGGGGCGACCAGAGCGACGTGCATCTTTGACATCAAAATTTCCGGATTGAAAACGCTTAAACCAAATTTGTGCTACTCTCACAGACACTGCGCTAGGTCCATAAACATCGCAAATTTTTTTCGCGGCTTGCGTTGCATTTTTACCTTTTTTGTAGTAACATTTTAAAATGAATCGAATTTCTTCATTACATTCACTCATCTTGGCGGTACGAAAAACAAATGCAAATCACACATTTTCCTAATTTGAATTTGGAATGATGTTCTTTAAAATTTAAACTTTCAATGATACCAAAACCAGCCAGATACAAATAGTATAGCCAAAGAGATTTTATTACAAGTTCATACATACTATAATGCGAAAAGACTTTTTCCCCAACCTAATATATTAATAAGAATAATAATAAATATCCAGACATTCTTTACACACGGCCATCTGATCCCAAACTAAGCAGAACTTGTTCTATGGAACCCAGATAACTGATATACTACATATACTACTTTTTTTTTTCAAAATATAGATATTTACACTCAGACACAGAACAAACAGATATGTTCATACACACAAATGTTTGTTCTGAATGGGAATCGAACCCGCGACTTTCGGTTTGGGAGTCAGAGTCACTAACCACCAAGCCAACTGGCCCGTCATATAGGACTTACACAAGATAATTATTTTATTGTATTAAATGACCGTAATATATTTTTATTCAAATCTCCGCCACAAGCAAAACCTCACTAAAACCTCTTTTCAAAACAAACAAAAATTCATCAAACATAATTATTAATATAATTATAATTTTATAAATAATTAATTATTAATATCCTACCGACACTATAAAGTTTATTTCATTGTTCGCGCTGTAGGAAACAGGTTACAGGAACATTTTTTAATTTCGTCGTATTTAGGGCCTAAATGGCTTTTTAACTCCTGTGCCCCTATATTCTCTAGAACATAGAAACCCAATCGGCCCAGCGCAACGAGACCTCTGTAACGGGACCTCTTACATGCTAATACCTCATAGTTATTTTTTTTTGACAGGCCAGTTGGCTTGGTGGCTAACGCTCTGACTGCCAAACCGAAGGCCGCGGGTTCGATTCCCACCCAGGACAGACATTTGTGTGCATGAACATGTCTGTTTGTTCTGTGTCTGGGTGTAAATATCTATATAAGTATGTATTTAGAAAAAAAAAGTAGTATATGTAGTATATCACTTATCTGGTTTCTATAGTACAAGCTCTGCTTAGTTTGGGATCAGATGGTCATGTGTAAAGAATGTCCCAGGAAATTTATTTATTATTTATTTTATAAATACAAAGACGTTAATATATCTTTCGTAGTGTTTTCCTTTCTTACCAAATCAAAGCTTTGGCTTCCTAAACGAGGCATATAAATATAATAGAATTCCAAAAACTAAGCAATATTCAATGTAGATGATTACTTCAGTACAGTCACAGACAAAGGTTCTCAATGTTTTGTAGCACCAATTCAAAGGTTTGACGTTACATGTCACTTCATGTTATATCAATGTAAGACGTTATGGCAGCGCACATTGAATACAAGCTTTCTATTGAACAATGTACTTCCTCAATTTACTTTACTTTTAAAGAATTGTCATAATAAAGAAAATTTATTAGAATTCACTCCCCTCGTCTGTGTTCCCTGAAACTTGTTTAGGGCTCTTCTAGAAAAATGAATGGGCTACTAACGGGAAAAGGAGTTCCATCTTTGGCCTCATCTTCACTTACCATCGGGTGAGATTAAGGTCACTCGCAAACGCGTGATGAATAAAAAAATTAAAAAAATGATTGTGTAACCAATTAGTAAATCAGTGCAATCTGCTATTAAAGCCGCAAAACCCGGTTTGAGAGGCCGGCTTGGTTTGAAGGCTGGCAACTGCGTTTAAGGCCCTACCCGTGACGGGTCAAGGTTTTAAACCTAGTTGGTGAAGGCCAAAGTGGGATCACCAGGCTACCAAATTAATCTCTGCTGATTAAGACTTGACAAAACATAGATTAATCAGTTTACTGTAGACAATGTTAAAGCCAACGTACCTTATTCAGTTCCTAGTGTATCTTCACTACATATGTAGTATAAAACAAAGTCGCTTTCCCTGTCCCTATATCCCTATGTATGCTTAAATCTTTAAAACTACGCAACGGATTTTGATGCGGTTTTTTTAATAGATAGAGTGATTGAAGAGGAAGGTTTTTATGTATAATACATGTGACATCCCACGGGAACGCGGGTAAAACCGCGGGGGACAGCTAGTCTATATATATAATTAAAATAGGGTACCTTTGACGCACCATCGCCTCTAAATTAGTGAACATATCGGAATGGGACTGCTACCATGCGACGCGGAATTTTTCGTACATGGTTATAGCCTCTATATGATATCAATAAACGCAGGGGAAACCGCGGGGTACGGCTAGTATATAATATAAGTAAAATAGGGTTCTTATGACGCACTATCACCTCAAAATTACTAAAAATATCGGGATTCAATAATGATATAAAAATGATTTAGTGTTGCTTGGTTTTTCTCAATTTCTAAACCCAACGAATTCAACTTACAACAATAATAAAATGACAACGATTAAATATGCAAAAGGTTCCATTAAACCTGTTTAAACACATCATCTGATGTCAGGAAATTAATACCATAAGCCTTATACGAGGGTTGGAAAGTGTTAAAAACATAATATGGTCAGTGTATTTTTGATGTAAAAATATACACCCTTATTTTTCCATTTTCCGCATTAGAAGTGAAACAAAAACATTACTTATTTAATAACGTTCCCGAAATACTTATTCTTTGAGGAAAAGCCAAGTCAAAGGTAACCGGAATTCACATGGCAAGAGGTTTATGGAGCATAATAATATTTCTTTGGGTAGTAAATCATTATTACATTTAAAAATGGCGCAGCATCGTTAATGATCTGAACACGGGCCAACTAGAATGCGCTAAAACGCCGTTATATAGTTGCACTATTCGATCTTCAGCAGTCCCAGTTTTGTGATAGATTATTCTGAATTTTAACTGTGGACATATTTATTTTTAATATCGAGTGGGAAACAAATACAACGTTACAAAATACCCCATAAAAATATTATTAATTATCAAAGCCAACAACCCTAGTAAGCTGTCATGTCAGGAGCCAGATTATTTAACAGAAAGGCCTACGTACCTATTTTTCCTAATCATTGTCTACTTTAACAGTTTTTCTATTTTTCATTCATAAAAATTAGTTTTTTATATTATTTTTTGGGGTATGTTATATAGCGTTACTACGGTTCTTTAATATTGTGAATGGACTCGTTATAAGGCCCCATATAACCTCCTTTCGCCTTTACGGGTAGTTTTGTAACACTGTATTATAACAACGAATTATCCTACTAATTTTATGAATGTGATATTATTAACGTGAAAACTACTTAACCGATCATCATGGAACTTTGTACACATATTCTTAGAGGTATTAGAAGTAATATGGGATACTTTTTGTGCCGGGAAAATGTTACATACCTCGGAAACGCGGGCGAAACCGCGGGGAACAGCTAGTAAAATTATAAATGCGAAAGTTCATGAATCGGTATGGATGTTTGTTATTCTATCACGCAAAAACTACTCAACAGATTTAGATGCAACTTGGCATATAGATAGAGCATATCCTGGAATAACAAATAGGCTACTTTTAATCCCACACATCCCTCGGGAAGGTAGGTAAAACCGCGGGGGGCAGCTAGTGTAAAATATACATATAGTGGTGTTACACTTCTAGAATACACATATAGTGATGTTACACTTCTAGAATATGCATATAGTGGTGTTACACTTCTGGAATATACATATGGTGTTACACTTCTAGAATATGTGTATATTTTTTATTGATACCCCGAAATGAAGATCATACTTCCGCCATACATTTAAATATGAAAACAATAAAAATCGCTGGCACAGATATAAAATCTCATATTTTTCGGTGCCAAATACCTAGTGAAAAATTTTATTCGTGTTCAATTCTCACCCGAAACATGTGCTTGTACACATTTTGTATTAAAAGTATTCGAATAACTATAAAAATATATTTAAGATTAACCACATAAGCAGCTGAACAAATTTTCCAAAGACATGATATTAATGTACTTCATTGGACTTTGAATCAAAAAACAAAAGTGTTGGCCCGAGAATATCGAGTGCTCTCTAATCGAGATTTAATTAGAGTCCTTTTTAATCTTCAAATCTTTTCATTTATAGCACGTGAGAGATCAACTATTAATCTCTCGGACGTCATACGGCTTTCTTCACTCTAGCGGATTAATAACTTTATTAAATAAATTGCAATAAAAGTGTAATCTTGGAAAACGATAGTGATTACGAGTCCCTCCTACATGCCACATCTGAAGATACCTCCGAGAAATGGAGTTTCTATTACCTCGTAAAAAATATTATTGGCTATATTGACAAATAATGTGCCATGTAAAATCACTTGTATTAAATATATCGTCCGTTTAACTATTGTTACCTTAAATGGATTTGGAATACGAAGTCTTATAAAATATATATATATTAGCTGTTCCCCGCGGTTTGGCCCGCGTTTATCGATATATAGCCGATAACTAACACTCTAATCCCGATATGTTCAGCGGTTTTGAGGTGATGGTGCGTTAAAGGAACCCTATTTTCCTTTTATTTATATATATATATATATATATATATATATATATATATGTAGACTGCCTGTCCCCTGCGGTTTTACCCGCGTTTATTTTTTTAGACAGGCCAGTTGGCTTGGTGGTTTACGCTCTGACTACCAAACCGAAGGTCGCGGGTTCGATTCCCACTCAGGACAAACATTTGTGTGCATGAACATGTCTGTTTGTTCTGTGTCTGGGTGTAAATATCTATATTTTTTTTTTTTATACCACTTGGCCGACAAACAAGCAGACGGTCCACCTGATGGTAAGTGGTCACCGCCGCCTATGGACATTTGCAATACTTGGGGATTGGCCAATGCGTTGTCGACCCTGAGACATGAAGTTGTTAAGTCTCATGTGCCTGTAATTCCACCGGCCCCCTTACCTTTCTAACCGAAACACAGTAATACAAGTGCACTACTACTTCACGGCAGAAATGGGTAAGGTGGTAGTACTTCCCCGGACGAACTCTGCACTAAGAGCTCTACTACTCTAAAAATCTAAGTGTGTATTTAGAAAAATAAAGTAGTATATGTAGTATATCAGTTATCTGGTTTCCATAGTACAAGCTCTGCTTAGTTTGGGATCAGATGGCTGCGTGTAAAAAGAATGTCCCAGGATATTTATTTATTATTTATCGATATCGTATATAGCCTATAACCGTCTAGAATAAAATCCGCTTCAATGGTAGCAGTGCCATCCCAATATGTTCATTAGTTTTGAGGTGATGGTGTATGCGTTAAAGGAACCCTATTATATGGAACATATTTCTTAACCAAGTAAATTCAAGTGCAACGAAATTCTAAAGGTAATTTTTGAATCATACAATTTTAATGATGGGTCTAATGTGAGTTGTGTCATGACTCACATATTGAAATGAAAATAAGCGTTTTAATGGTTTGAGAAAACACCTCACGCCCATCTTCGAAGTCAACTGTTTCAGTTCTGACAATTCTATTTCACTGAAGATGTGAAATATATTTCCAATTATTTTTAAATACGTATCAAAGAAATTATTATTAATACGATATGTAATAGGTGTGATTCTTTTTAAGTTTTATATTAGTTTAGTGAGTTCAGTTTAATATATTTTTGTTTCTACCTTTCAATGTTTACGTTTTATTTTTCAGGATTTGAATTGTATTTTATGCGAGATTTTCAACTCATTCAATAATGAACTCTCTCTTCATATTATTTCGGACGGTAGTAGTTTGAATGTCAGCCAGTATGTAAAAAATAATTCTCACGCTTGTAATTCCCACAAAAGCTTGATTGATGGGAACAAAATGTTATAGTTAAAACTCCCTTGTGGAGCGCCGCCTAAATATTTATCACTCTTATCCAAAAATATTATTGGCCGCACGGTATCATATATATTAATAACCATGGATTAAAAGTAAGCCCTTTTTTACACAGAAGGATTAAAGTTATAGGCTTATGAATAACACCCGGTAATTGACAGACAAAACCAGCATGATATGTTGTGGTAAACACAAAATTTCAAAAAATCTCAACCGAAAAAGTCGAAGGTATTTTCTAATCGGCCAATACCGTGTCTAAGTGTCAAACAGTAGCCATTTGCAGGCACACTTCACTACATAGAATAAAACAAACTCGCTTTATCTGTCCTTATATCCCTATGTATGCTTAAATCTTTTAAACTACGCAACGGATTTTGATGCGTTTTTTTTAATAGATATAGTGATTGAAGAGGAAGGTTTTTATGTATAATACATGTGACAACCCACGGGAACGCGGGTAAAACCGCGGGGGACAGCTAGTCTATATATATAGCTAAAATAGGGTACCTATGACGCTCCATCACCTCTAAATTAGTGAACATATCGGAATGTGACTGCTACCATTCGACGCGGAAGTTTTTCGTACATGGTTATAGGCTATATATGATATCAAAAACGCGGGGGAAACTGAGGGGGACGGCTAGTATCTAATATAAGTCAAATAGGGTTCCTATGACGCACCATCACCTCAAAACTACTGAACATATCGGGGAGGGTCTGCTACTATTTTACGCGGAATTTTAACTAGATGATAACAGGCTATATATGATATCGATAAACGCGGGTGAAACCGCGGGGGACAGCTAGTTTATTTAATTTTATGACAAATCTTACTTGCCCTTTTTTATATTGTACATTACGTGACCACAAAAGATTATTCAACTATTATAGCTTACCCTTTTTTATTTTGGATATACGAGTATATGTCAATCCCGAAAAATAGATGGTCTACGTACATTATTATATAACAAAAAAAGGGTCGCAACTGTCGTCAATCACAATGTCTTATAACTGCTGAAGTCTGTGAACCTTCTACAGAAATAGCCCGAAGTTACAACGCAAGCTTGTAAATTCTATAGGCTTTGTAACGTTGGAGTTTTTGACATTTAACTTTAAATGTTGGTAAAGTACAATATTCTTTCTACGCCTTAAATAGACTGCCACTTTTGTTGTTTATTATACTAGCTGTCCCCCGCGCTTTCACCTGCGTTTCCGAGGGATATAACATTTTTAACAAAAAGTATCCTACTTCTAATACCTCCAAAAATATGCGTACAAAGTTTCATGATGATAGCTTAAGTAGTTTTCGCGTGAAAGCGTTACAAACAAATTTGCATTCACATTTATAATATTGGTAGGGATTTCTTTTTCATTTCCAATTGTTCATGTTGTTAAATATTTTTGGGAAAAACACTGCAGCTTGTAACACAGCTTTTGTATATCTAGCACATGATACAGGGCTTTATTTCTATTGTAAAAATCCTTTTTTTAAACAATAATTTTGGCCGATTAGCGTGTTTGTTTGATACCCTGCCCCACAAGGCAGTGAGTTCAATTTCCACACTGAACAACTTTGTTTGCTTTGAGTCTGAAGAAAATATCTCAACGATCCCTTTACTTATATTAAAGCCCAGTTATATAAGTGCACTTTACGCGGAAAAAGGTAGGGTGGTACTTCTCCGTACGAACTCACAAATGGCTACTATTAGTATGTAATATACCTAGTTTTATTATGTATTCGTTCAATGACAACTTACAGATCTAATATGATGATATTACTTAGTGGCTAGCAACCCTGACTCCCAATTCGAAGTTCGCGGGTTCGATCCCACCCAGAATAGACATTTGTGTTTGTTCTTAAGTATGTATTTAGAAAAAAAAAGTAGTATATGTAGTATGTAGTCTTGGGCCTAGTCGGTCACCTCTGAGAGCGCTCAATTTAGTTCATAATCCAATGGCGAACTAGTTCGCTCAATTAGTTCATTTTTTGAAATAATTTAGTAAAAGCTAAATAAATAAATAAATATATTTATGATGATTGCATGTTCTGTTTTCAAAACATTACATGTGGATGTCAAGTTGTTTAGTATCGATATCGAAATATCAAGGTGCGCACAGTTAAAGTAAATAACTCGGTTGGTCACATAGCGCCACTATCTATCTAGCAAAGCGGACGCAAAAAAAATATAAAAGGAACTAAGAGCGAGATCATTACCTTTCACGTTCATTCACCTAAAGGAGCGCTCTTCCCACCTAGGTCGTTCGCGAACTACCCAAGACTAGTAGTATGTCAGTTATCTAGTTTCCATAGAACAAGCTCTGCTTAGTTTGGGATCAGATGGCCGTGTGTAAAGAATGTCCCAGGATATTTATTTTTTACAGATATTAATTACAAACAAATATAAGACATCAATGTTAGAGATAATAAGTAATAACAAACAGTTTTATTAGCAGCTATATTTTACTTTATCTTACCTATTAAAACTCCCGATCAAGATACTTTTTCCTAATGATATATACGTCTACCGTAGTGCTCTATCTACTGAAAGCACTGACTTTATTTGTCTGAACGCGACAGATGGTGACTGGTGAGTCTGGGAGCTTTATCTCCTCTCCATTATATTTCTAATTAGACGAATAACAATTGGACATCCCCTGAATTTATAGTTTTATTAAATTGTAGATTGCGTGTGTTTAACTGAATGTATAAAGTAGTAGAGCTCTTAGTGCAGAGTTCATTCGGGGAAGTATTACCACCTTACCCATTTCCGCCGTGAAGCTGTAGTGCAATTGTATTACTGTGTTTCGTTTAGAAAGGTAAGGGGCCGGTGAAATTACAGGCACATGAGACTAAACAACTTCACGTCTCAGGGTCGACAACGCATTGGCGATGCCCCTAGTGTTGCAAACGTCCATAGGCGGCGGTGACAACTTACCATAAGGTGGACCATCCGCTTTTTTGAATAAAAAATATATTATATATTTTTGATATTTCGCTCTTGAGCTATATAAGTATACTTAAGTTAGGGAGACTAAAGTGCAATCGATATAAAATACAAGTTCACAAACAAAAATATCATTAAACAACCGAACGCCCGACTCGCAGTGTAGAATGGTAATAAATATTGGTAGACTAGACTAGCTACACAACAAGTTATCTAACTTATGTACTTACAAAGTAACATAAAGTTATGCCTATCATGCTCGGTTTTAGAGGCGCCTAGAGGGCATGACCGCTCTCTTATTTCTCTAGTAATAGAAAATACTAGCTTGTATATTTAAATAATGAATTCAATAAGTTTGGCGTAAAGTCCATTCTTCTAGAGTTCGCCTCTGAAATTATTGCTCAGATTGGATTCTAAGTCTGATTAATAGTCTTAAAATTCCCTCTCTCAATTTCGGCACAAGATATTCATTACAAGATGTCAATCTAATCTTTAATCTTTCCTGTAAGATAGGACGGGTAATATTCAAGTAAAATATTTGTGACTAGCCCCCACTTGACATATTTTATCCGATTTCCCGCACGATCTCAGGTTCTTATAAGTGACTCTGGGATATATTTTAAATCTATGGCAGGTTTTATCGACATCCGTTAAGCTTTGATGTATGACGTGATTGGTGACAAGCGTTTCAAATATTAGTAATTCGTTAACTTCACTCGATTTTTAAAAGCTTTTGATTTAATAACTTTCTATAAGTATTCATTCAATTTATCTCAAATATATAATAGCTACGAAGACCATTTCAAAGGTTTTTTTTTTTTTTTTATTAGGAATGGGCTTGCGTTTGGCCTTCGACTGACTCCAAAAGGATAGCAATCTCGTGGAAAGTAAGTACTTCAGTACTTAATCTTGTATGTCATTCTGCTTCTTGTAAATCCTATAGCGAACGATTCAACGCTGACGATTTTTTGCGTCGGTGAACATCGGGGCAACTGAACATAGGTACGCTCTGCCTTACCCGAGCAACGGCTGACATGTTATTTAACAAAAGGTAGTTGAAGAATAGAAGTTATAGCCAATCGATGCGCTCACTCGCGTGGCACCAAATACGATTTATGTGCATATTTACAGTATCTCATCAGTTTTACAGGATCCGTGCTGCTGATGTATCAGATATTCAATATTTGGGAAGACATATGTATTTTTAGTAAGTATATCAATGAACCGATATCGTATAGTTAGGTACCTATAATTACTGAGCAATCTAATCTCCGTACGTACGTACAAAGAAATTATGTTGGTTATAAATGTTTTTTTTTTCGTATATTTATATAAATTTGTAGGTACATTAGTATACCATATACAAGGTGTTACAAAACTACCCGTAAAGCCGAAAGGAGGTTAAATGGGGCCTTATAACGAGTCCATTCACAATATTTAAGAACCGCAGTAACGCTGTATAACATACCCCAAAAATATTAAAAAACTGATTTTTATGAATGACAAATAGAAAAACTATAGATATATATAGACAATTATTAGGTAAATATGTACGTAGGTCTTTCCGTTAAATAATCCGGTTCCCTGACATGACAGCTTACTAGGGTTGTTGGCTTTATAATTAATTATATTTTTACGGGGTATTTTGTAACACGTTGTATATAGCTTTTATCGTTTTAATTTTAGACTAGTATTGCTCATTTTATTATGATTCAAACTAACCGTAATATTGACAATGATGTTGTCATGTTGAACTAAATTAAATTATGAAATGTATTTGGTGTTGACAGCAACTAAAATAAATTGATTATATTTGTACAATTATCAGATCTTGTTTGTGGTAAATAAGATATATTAAAAGTGCTGGAAGGATGGTAGCATATTTTCCATAAGATTTAGTGGTAGTTTTTAATATATTTAATAGACTAGATCAGTTCTCGCCTTCACAAGGTCAAAGAGATCAAATTGTTTGTTAAGCACCAATCTTCTTCGTCGTAAAAGTTGTGATAAAGTTCGTTACTGAAAATAATTAAATACTTTTTATGTACCGAAACAAAGTACATCAAAGTATCATGATTTAGAACGAAGGCTTTAACAATATTCTCTTTAATTATAATACAACTGATTATGTTGGAAATAATTATAATGGCTAAAGGTCAATATTCCCTTAAACGACTTTTCTTACACCACATGGACCGACAAACAAGCGGACGGTTCACCTGATGGTATGTGGTCTCCGCCGCCTATGGACATTTGTAACACTAAGGGGCATTGTTAATGCATTGTCGACCCTGAGACATGAAGTTGTAAAGTCTCATGTGCCTGTAATTTCACCGGCCCCCTTACCATTCTAACCGAAACAGTAATACATGTGCACTACTGCTTCAAGGCGGAAATGGGTAAGGTAGTACTTCCCGGACGAACTCTGCACTAAGAACTCAACCATTTACCTTTCTAATCGAAATACAAGAATTGTTAAATTACAGTTTCATTCAGATTGATTTTATTTGTGCACTTTTCTCTCGTAGCGCAGAAATTTTCGTTCAAGTGGACAGTTCACTAGGATTTAAGTGACCATCCACAATTTCGCAATTTCTATGCGAAATTGCTGCGTGTTGGATAGAGAATTTGTATGAATATTCAATTAGTATAACTCGTGCTATTATAACACTTTACTAAAACAAGATGGCGCTTTATGACTTCTATTCTACAATCTATATATTATACTAGCTGTCCGGACAGACGTTGTCCTGTCAAAATAAGTCCAAACAAAAATGCAGGCTTTCAATCGCAGCGCCACCTACCGGGTCCAATTGTGAATCTAAACCATCCTCGAATCCACTAGAACACACACAAAAAAATCAATCAAATCGGTCCAGTCGTTTAGGAGGAGTTCACTGTCAACACACGTACAGAAGAATTATAAATTAAAGATTAGGAAAATAGAGTTCCTTTGACGCACCATCTCCTCAAAACTACTGAACATATCGGGATAGGGCTGCTACCATTCGACGCGGAAGTTTTCGTAGATGGTTATAGGTTATATATGATATCGACAAACGTTGGTGAAACCGCGGGGGACAGCTATTATATAATATATTCGATATTCTATTTAGTTTGGGGTTATATTTAGGTTACAACATTTTGGGCAAATCCGTCTGTTAAATATTAATATACTATGACTGTACTCGTAGATAGCAGGATGGGTCGTATGTACCTATTTATAATAAACCATTATACTGTAATCTCTTCTAATTCTTTTCCCTAACTTATAAACAGATTCGTAGTTCGATATATCACCGCACATTTTTGTATTAGGCAAAGCCTAATCGTTCGGAAAATGGTTATGTGCCTATTATCCTTTTTCAAAGAACTAATATATAGGGAAACATATGGTTTAAAAAGTGGTAAATGGTTTAGTTCTTTGTGCAGAGTTCGTCCGGGGAAGTACTACCTAACCTATTTCCGACGTGAATCGTGCACTTGTATCACTATGTTTAGGAGGATAAGGGGCCGGAGAAATTACAGGCATACTAGCTGCCCGGACAGACGTTGTCCTGTCAAAATAAGCCCATACAAAAATGCAGGGTTTCCATCGCAGCGCCACCTACCGGGTCCAATTGTAAATCTAAACCATTCTCGAATCTCCACGAACACACACAAAAAATTTCATCAAAATCGGTCCAGTCGTTTAGGAGGAGTTCAGTCACATACACACGCACACAAGAAATATATATATTAAGATGAGACTTAACAACTTGACGTCTCAGGGTCAATATTGGTGATGCTCCTGGTGTTATAAATGTCCATAGGCGGCGGTGACCACTTACCATCAGGTGGACCGATATGTGGTATAAAAAAAAAATAAGTAATAACCCGTCTGATCCATTTAATGTATCTCTATAACATTGATAGTTTTGGTTTTCATTTAATAAAAAAATTTATACATTATTTAGTATTTGACATAAACTTCCGAATTTTCATTTTCGGGAGCTTAAAGTTAACCGCTAGTGTAAATGTGCCAAGCAGATGCAAATACTGTTCAGAACTCGATTTCATTTTCAAACTCCACTAGCATTATGTAATGTTAACTTTGCGACAGTTCCACTGTTAGTGACATTAATGCCGGCAATTACACACTGATGATTTTAATGAAATAGTTGACAGTGTTAAGTCATTACTGATTTTAAAACTTCCACGTGTGAAGTAAGTCATGATCTGAATAATTAGTAAATATTAACATATATAAAATTTATATTATAAAATAGGGAAAAAGTCAGAATCGATAAAATTTATAAAGGAAATTATTTAATAAAAAAAAAGAAACAATGTAACCTTGATGAGTTTCTTGCCGGTTCTTCTCCAATTGGACCTTCATAAGTTCCTTCCGAGGGCCTAAACTGAAAAAAATGTTTTTTATTTTTATTTTAGCTAATATATAAATTTTTTAATATAGCTTAAAATATTTACAGTGGACACACTCATCATTCATAGCCGATAGAACTTACAAGGGCCTTATTATAAGCGTGAATAATTTATTTGAAGCATGTTTGAGACATGGGGATTGGTTTCAGTCAGCGTTTGTCGTACAAGCTCGACGTCTGATTAAGGACTGCTAGTTTTAAATGAATTACTGGGAGTAAGAACTCTTTCGTAATAAAGAGATTTTTTTGTCGTTTAAAGTCAGCAAAACTTACCAACTTCATAGACGATTTTAAATAAAAGAGATCAGAGCAATTTGCGCTATCGGAAATTAATCCTTTTTTTGTTGGAGCTTTTAAAATATATGTCTTTGAACCGGTAGACTCAATTTGTATCCTACTAATATTAATAATAATATTAAAATGTATTATTTTTTATAAATAAATATAAAATATAAAAAAGTAAAAAAAATGGTGTAATAATATTGTTTATTCTGAGGCCTACCTGTTAATATTACAATATTTTCTTAAAAACTATGTTAGTAACAAGAAAATAAAGTGAGTAAAATTTAAAATATTAATGTGAAGGTTCGTGAAGATGGGATGTTGATTTATTTTTCTTGAAACTTAACTTATATCGATGGAACATGGCAAATAGATATTTTATAACCTGGTTTAATACATTGTATACTCTTTGTAGGGCATTTATCTTTGAATGCGGGAGAACACGAGTTTCAATTACAGTTTAATAATGCCTCGTTTTCAGCTGCTAATATATTTATTCGGGATTTTTCCTTTCACCTCACTGATTATTATAAAACTAACCTTATAATTTTCTGTTATGTTATGGAAATAAAATCATAATACTTTTTAGTTTTGCTGGAGTTGAGTAAAATCTATTTTTTTTCTGTCTCAATGCCCTGTATTGCATTTGTTTCAAGCGAGTCAAAGCGCCACATTAAAATAGAAATATTAAATGGGCCTTGGTTCTTAAAAAACCAATAGTGAGTCAGTTTTCAAAGGGTATTTCTTTAGATACATTGCGAACGTATTTTTAGGGTCGATTGTGTACTTTGAGATTTATGTGCAGAATGACAAAGGTTTGTACAAAGTTTCGAGGTAAGTACCAACACAGTATCTCTGTTATCTGATACCTACTGGCCATTCCCTGAGATCAGACTTGTCAACATGTTATGTAACTAGAAATGTTAGAAAATAATGGTTACATAATAATGGACATTGAGAGTAGATTTATATGTGCTATTTGAATGTAATAATTAGCGGTACTCCTTTTATTATTTATTCTAAGGAGCAATAATTTACCTACGCAGTAATATTGTTTTGTGTTTATAAATCTTTAGTGATGTTATTCTTTGGTTAATTTGATTAAAGGTACCAATTATTACGTTGGCTTCAACGATTTGATTTCCATAATTTAATGAAATCGCTACGCTCATTTTTCGTTCTTTGAAGCTACCTCTCCGCCGGAATGGATTTATTTCTCTGAAGGCGTGGAAAATACGATGTGATCTAATTAATTTGTGGTTTATGAGAATAAAACTTACACCTGCATTTTAGCTTTACATAAAGGCCTCCTTGCCTACCTTATTAACTAAATTTAATTTAATTTTACTTCATTTCATTTTATATTTGCCATATTTATGTTTTGCTCGTAGTTTGCAAGTAACTATTTAATAAACAGTACATATTTCCGCGGCGTGAGGTCCTGGTTACCTGTAAAACAGGGCATCCTAGTGCAGGCACCAGTCTCTCACAAAGGAGTAGCGTTGATAAACTGCCTAATGTTAATTTTAACTACTTACCTAGATATTAAGAACCTTTGTAGATGGAGAAATAAATAAATTATTATTATTCTGTTATTATAATCATATTTCTATCGGTATTATTTTATGACTAAATCTAAATAGACGATGATTTATTTTCTAATAAGCTCGGTAAAAGCCTCTCAAATATGAGCCAGCTTACATTATATGCACTCAATATAATGAGAGGAGCTTTTAACAATATTATCGCACTGTGCAGCCATAATTAGTCCAGCAGCTCTAATATTCACAGTGTAATTACTGAATAATAGTTAAAACAACCGGGATTACGAATACAGGCAAAAGATTTTGATCAAATTAATGTACAGTAGTTTATTCAAGTCAAGGTTAGACTTACCTGCGTACCCTTTTACCGCAACAGAAAGGGGAAATAAACGATATGTCTTTAGAATGACTTTGATAGATTGGCGTTGTCGCGTTTGTGACACGATTCATGTAGGCATAAACTTTAAATGATCATATGATTTGTTTTATGAAAAATTATGGAAGCTTCCACCTTTATTTTGTGATTGTGAATTAGCTCTTTAGCAAGCCATTTTGGAATAGGTATAAATACTAAAGGATTATCTATCAAAATAAAAACAATATCGTAAATCAAAATATACTTAGATATTTCAATCGTTTACTAGTAAGTCTTTTTGCAGATGGTAATAAATCTCAATTATTAAATATTAGTATGTTATTTGTATCCCAATTCATTGGTGAAATGTAACTGTTACAAATAAAACGGACCGTTATAGGAAATGTATTGCATTTTATTTAGGGGCTCTGGGAGGTACCTACGGATCGATTGCCGAGAGCCGCACGCTAGTAACGTATTCAGAATCGTTCGAATCGTGCCAAATAAAATTTGGAATTTGAATGTGCAAGAAATAAAATTGGATCAAATAATGGTTTATTTATTAAAGTATCTACATTTATACATGGCAGCTTGCTCAACGATCACTATGCATAGAACGCTAGATGCATTCATCGCATCGTTATTGTACTGAATCAAGGGGGCTAATACATTCAGTTAAGTGGTCGGAAATCCGTATAGTGATTGCTTGCGATGCGATCAAGTCCATTTCCCTACGGTAATTACCTACAATATTATCAGTATCACTAGCATTCAGCAATATATTGCAAACTCCGGCGATATGGCGATTGTTTCATTTAATCTTGTAAAGGGTGGCACGACCGGCGACAGAGGGTTCCAATATTCTGGGCAATTTGAATGATTGCCCAGTGCATTCGTATAATCAATCAGATAATATTCCTTTTATAATGTTCGACGATAAATATGTGTAATTGGACCTTAATGACCAAAAATTGTTTTTTCGTACAGCGGAAACGGCTTTTAAGGGGACTGTAATGTCCCTTGCTGGTATAAATGCGGTTAAGCAGAAACATTATGTTTAACCAAATATTAATCAATTTCTATAAATAACGCAACTTCAATGTGAAGGTTTTATGTATTTGTTAGTCCAAGCTACTTGCTAGTTACCTGTGACCATACCATAATTCGTCGAGTAGCAAACAGAGGTGCCATTCTGTAAGGTAAAATGACACTGGCTCGAGGATGTTTCGTCGCGGCCTCCGTGCTCTATCCCTTTGGCTAAGTAAGCAATCACGCGAGAGGAACGCTCTCGGAGGCCTCCGTGCACCGGCTCGCCGACGAAGATTGTATTAGCTGAATAAGGGGGCAGACAGTCAGACATAGTCAAAAAATGGTCTTAATTTAATCTGTCCCACATACACCGCAATCAGTTTTTAGGCAAATATTTTCTGCATACAAACACGACGGTTCTACAGTACAATTATAGAATATAGAAGATAGAAGAAGATGATTTTGCCAGATTTTTCAATGGAAAGATACACGGTTTTTGAATATAATGTACTTAGAATAGTGTTGTAATAAAATGATCAAAGGTGTTCCTTTATATTACATATCTTTAGTTTATCCATCGATTAAGAAATAGGCTTAGTAAAGGCTAGAGACATTATTTCCATGAATTTCATAATGTGATTCTATAAAATATTCCATCACCCAGAAATGTGTCAACTCGTGTTCTTATTAAACATTTTAGAGGTGCAGGTGGCGTTCAGGGCTGTTTGGCTGTCATTACCCCCCTTTTACTTCGGGCCACCCCGTAGATTATAATCGACGACCCTAATTTACTGGGCATCTACCTATACAATCTGTATAGGCAATGACTTTATCTCCAAGGCCGCCAAATTCGAGAATTCGTATTTTAAAAGGAGTATTGTCCCATTAAGTTTAAGGAGGCCTTTGTGCAATGGGACATTTACGCTTTTATTATTTTGTTTTCAAGCCTTTACCTATAGTTTGATAGGCCTTTTTGAGCACTTACTTATTCTGTTTTCAAAACCTACCTACAGTTTTGAAAATATAAAACTGAATTTGCTTATATATACTTCACTACATAGTATAAAACAAAGTCGCTTTCTCTGCCCCTGTCCCTATATCCCTATGTATGCTTAAATCTTTAAAACTACGCAACGGATTTTGATGCGTTTTTTTTTAATTGATAGAGTGATTGAAGAGGAAGATTTTTATGTATAATACATGTGACATCCCACGGGAACGCGGGTAAAACCGCGGGGGACAGCTAGTAATATTATAAAGAGAAAAGATTTGTATGTTTGTTACTCTTTCACCTAAAAACTACTGGACGGATATGGATGAAACTTGTCACATAGATAGAGCATATCCTGGAATAACATATAGGCTACTTTTTATCCCGGGAAAATGTGATGTCCCTCGGGGACGAGGGTAAAACCGCGGGGGACAGTTATATAATGATAAATACAGTTACTCAACCTGTGGTAAATATAATTCCATGAAAATTCAAAATTATTATGCATTTTACGACGGTATTTGGTTATATAATGATTAATAATGCTATTCAACGTGTGTTTAATATTATTCCATGAAATTTTCAAACCAATAAGCATTCGGCGACGGGATTATGATTCCTCGAAATTTCATTTATTTCAGACATCATTTTCAAATTCGCGAAATGCATGTTCATTCGCGGAAGGATGTAAATTTCGCAATGAAATGTTTCATTATAATGCAGGCTTCATTGGACTGTAAAACATATTATTTCAGGTTCCAAGCGAAGTGATATAAATTAATATTTGGTCCTTTTAATAATTTTTATGTTTGTTTAATCGAACGTTTCGCAGCGCCAGGTGCACTGTGAAAGGATGTTTGTGACGAGCTTATTAGCATTGTTTGGTGGAAATATTTTGTATTTCATTTCAATACACTCACATTTATAATAATACTAGCAATCACTCTCGGACTCACTAGCGTTTATCGATATCATATGTATGTATATAAAATATTCATGATAGCGCTGTGGAAGTGACGCCGTGACGCAGGTTAGTGATTTTTTCATCTTGAACTGAACTCTTTAGCTGTCCAGTGCGGTTTCACTCGCTTTTTTCGATATCATTTACGAGTATAGCCTATAACCATCCACGAAAAATTCCGCGTCGGATGGTAGCAGTCCCATCCCGATATGTTCAGTAGTTTTGAGGTGATGGTGCGAACAACATCAACATTTAAGATAGACGAACTCTTTTGTAGATTTGGTTTATGAAGAAATAAGGTTTCTCATACTACTCGAATGCTCTTAGCTCTTAGTGCAAAGTTCGTCCGGGGAAGTACTACCACCTTACCCATTTCTGCCGTGAACCAGTAGTGCTCTTGTATTACTGTGTTTCGGTTAGAAAGGTAAGGGGGCGGTGAAATTACAGGCACATGAGACTTAACAACTTCACGTCTCAGGGTCGACAACGCATTGGCAATGCTCCTAGTGTTGCGAATGTCCATAGGCGGCGGTGACCACTTATCATCAGGTGGACCGTCCGCTTGTTATACGGCCCATGTGGTATAAAAAAAAACTTCAATTTGCGGTGTTATCGCTTAAAAGCGAATTACGATTCTAGCTGAGTGTGCAGTTGCGTAAAATTCAATTTGAAAATCTTACAAATTTCCGAATAATTTATTAAACTTGTCATTCCGTATGAACTTGGTCAACTCATTCAAGTAAGAGTTACCAACATAAACCATTTCATGATTATTTGAACAATAAAAGAATACCCACAAACTCGTAGAAGTAAACAGATCGATTTTAAACGAAAAGCCGTATTATTCCACCCACACAAATCGTTGTGGTAATCAGCCCCTGTCACTTGCAATTGGTGTTCGAATCAAGGTGAGACATGGAACAACATGCTATTAAAATCACAAACCACATAGAACAAAGACTTGTGTCCTTTCCATTTCAAGGTTAGAAGGTAAACAACTGGTGGAAGGAAATAGAAGGATGGTTTATTATTGTAGTTTAATTTTCTTCTTCTTAATGTTATGTTTTCTTTTTTTCCCCATAGGCCGATAAACAAGAAGGTCTATCTGGTAAGTGGTCACCACTGCCAATTTAGATTTGCAACACGAAGACCATTGCATTAGCGTTGTCGACCCTGAGACGTGAAGTTGTTGAGTCTCATGTACCTATAATTTCACCGGCCTTACTTTTCCGACCGAAAGACAGTAGTAAAAATGCAATACTGCTTTACAGCGGAAATGGCTAAAGTTGTAGTACTTTCCCCGACGAATTTTGCACTAAAAGCGCTACTACTCTAAAAATATTTAAATCGAAAAGATTTTTTTAAATCACCCCTTTGCCTTACTAAATGATACAGTAATACTCTAATCACTCGAAGCCTGAACCCTAAATATTCGGTACCATAGCAACTAATCAGCGTCTATCGAATCTTCATGAATGTAACGCAAAATTACTTAAAATAATAAAGTTAACATTCTAAGAAAATCATCTTTAGTATCAAAACACACCTAAAATTAAATTAGTTACACTAATAAAACAAAAGCGACAATATATCTAAAATAAAAGGTCCTCTAAATGTTCCACTGTGTTCCATTCTTTAGAATGATCTTCTACCAAAATATAATTGTTTCATATAATAAACATACGGATAGAAGTGGTTTCTACGTTAGGAGCAGATCAGACGGCAGATCAGCCTCCTTATTCAGCTAATACAAGCTTCGTCGGCGAGCCGCTTCACGGAGGCCTCGGAGAGCTTAGGTCTCACGTAATTAGTAGTATTAGCGTAGTTAGCGAAAGAGACAGAGCACGGAGGCTGCGACGAAACATCCTCGAGTTAGTGTCATTTTCCTTACAGAATCGAACCCCAGTTGCCAGGGTGCAATTACACGGACTGGTATTACGAACTTATAACAATGTAGGTACCGATAGCAAAGACAGGGGCCATCCACAAAATAACGAATTCGGTATAACAGAACGTCATGTCGTGAGTGGCACGCCTGACTGGCATACTTCAATCACAAAGCAATTTTTCAAAGTGGTAACCCTATTGTATTCCTGGTAGTTTGAATGAACCTTAAAACTGTATTTTACATAGAATACTGCACGATCTGACGATGTACTGTGTGTACATGTTAGAAGAGTAATATCAAATACACATGAACAAATGAGAAGGGCAGTTAGTACACATTATAGATTTGTATATACCTCAATATAGGCACATACCTACACGATACATTCACCTATATGCTGAAGCTTACATGGGGCTTGTAAAGGAAAATAGTGATAATAGAGGCTAATAGAGAAAATAAGCGGCTTAAGAACTAAGCTTCCACTTTAAAATGTCATCAGTTCTGTCAGAAGATAGATCGTATAAATTTATTTTTAAAAACAAAGCAAAGTATCTATTACAATTAATAAAAAGGTTCGTTGCAATGATTATTATATTTATTTTTGTAAAACGATGTTCGATAGACTGTAGGTAGGTACAGACGGTTTACGCACAAAATGCTCCTCCACTTTCTTATAACCACTTTACTCTTTACGACAGTATAAATAAATATGTTTCTGAGTTCCGTGCGGGGGTTGTCATAAAAAAAATTTTTGAACATTTTGTTTTGGGATTATTAAATTATAAGAAATGTGATTGTATATTATCGTGTGCTTCTTGTTTTTAATAATTCACATTTAACTCAATTTAATAATTATATATATCATTTAACAGGTTTGTATATATACAAATTTATATTTGTAGGAAATAATTTACCAAGCTATCTTCATGGAATTTCAATTCCTAGAAACTGCAATTTCACAGCGCGCTCTGCCAGTATCTCAGTTTTCCCCGAAGCTCTATCAGTCGCTATGGCTTACCGCTAGACTTTCTCATCGTCTTTGAAACTTGGAGCTCACTGAAATAATCCTGTAGATCGTGTAAACACTGGTCTTCATTTCAGCAGCGTATCTTCGTTACTGACCGCTTATTAAAAACTATAAGGCGTATGTACTGTAACTTAATATATTTTTAGGAAGAAATGTAAATGAACCAGAATAAATTTAACCAAGAAAGGAGGTTGTTGAATAGTACAAAATATTTATACAGGATCCTAGTCCTGGCTGTAGTTGTCTGCAGTATAAGCACATATTTGTGTTATCTAATATTTAAAGTTAGGGTACAAATTCGGTAGCGTTACATCTTGGAGGTTTTTAAACATGGTTTATAAACTTTTATTATATTTATTGTGTTTTTTTTTAATATTTGAAGTTCATGCACTCCTTGTGCTTGTACATAAGAACAATAATGAGCATAAGTCCTTTGCATAACAGTATTGTACAAAGTTATTTCACCCTAAAACAATGGTATAGGTAACTCGTACCGTAACTTTACCTCAAGCCACAATGTGCTGGTTTTCAAACTGCTCCCGAATATCAAATCATATTAGAACTTTACTAACTAGCTATACCTTACAACCAAAAGGAAATAGCTTAAACGGTTGATTCAATATTATTTTAAATTAAAAAGAAGTAGGCGGATATTTTGCATTCTATTAACTTCGTGCCACGGTTTTTATGCGTTTCCGAAAGGTTTCGAAGGAAACAAGAAACAATGAATATTTAAATGCATTCAGCCGTTTATGCATAATTAGGCCACCAATATGTATATTTTTACATTGATATTTTTAGTTCTCGTATTTATTAAATTACTAGCTGTCCCTCGCGGTATTACCCGCGTTCCCGTGGGATGTCACATGTAATAGGTTGGGGAAAAAGTCTCTTCGCTTTTTTTAAGAAAATTCAAAACATTTTTTAATATTGCTTTTTTACATTTAACTATAGTATGTAGGTACCATTTTGTTCGATAACTTTTTGCCATTTTGTAGGTAGGCACATGATCCCATTGCTATAGAAATTTTGGGACTTCTGATCAAAATACCGCGACAAGTGGTTTTGGCAGTCCTCTCGTGATGTTAACCTGATACTGCCTAAAAAATTCTGAAGAGACCGAAACAGGTGGAAATCTGAAGGTTCAAAGTCAGGACTATACGGCGGATGCATTAATACCTCCCAGCCAAACTCTCATAATTTTTGCTGAGTGGCTAAAGATGTGTGAGGTCTGGCGTTATCATGATGAAAAACCACACCCCTTCTGTTGATTAATTCAGGCCGCTTTCTCTCAACTTCTTGCTTTAATCTTATCAGTTGTTCGCAGTAGAGTTCAGAATCGATGGTCCTGCCTGGTGGTAAAAGCTCATAATGAATAATGCCCTTCCAATTCCACCACACACACAGCATCACCTTGTTGCGAGTTATCCCGGGTTTCGCCACAGTCTGTGAAGCCTGACCGGCCTTTGACCACGACCTTTTTCGCACGTTCTTGTGGTACATGATCCAGCGTCTTCAAAAACGGTTCGATTTCATAACGTCGTAATAAAGAATCACAAATGAGTACACTGTTCATTAGGTTTCTTTCAGTGAGCTCGTGAGGTACCCAAATATCGACCTTTTTTGTGTACCCAGATTTTTTCAAATGCGCCAAAACTGTTTTGTGGTCAATTCCCAGTTCTTCAGCTACGTCGTAACTACTGATATGCCGATCTTGCTCCACTTTTTCAAAAATGGCATCCATTTTATCCGTAATAGGGCGACCAGAGCGACGTGCATCTTTGCCATCAAAATTACCGGATTGAAAACGCTTAAACCAAATTTGTGCTACACTCACAGACACTGCACTAGGTCCATAAACATCGCAATTTTTTTTCGCGGCTTGCGTTGCATTTTTACCTTTTTGTAGTAAAATGTATCGAGTTTCTTCATTAGAGTCATTCATCTTGACGGTAAGAAAAGCAATTGAAAATCACACATTTTCCTAATTTGTATTTGGAATTATGTTCTTTAAAATTTAAACTTTCAATGATACCAAAACCAGCCAGATACAAATAGTATAGCCAAAGAGATTTTATTACAAGTTCATACATACTGTAATGCGAAAAGACTTTTTCCCTAACCTAATATTACACATATAAACCTTCCTCTTGAATCACACTATCTATTAAAAAAAGCCGCATCAAAATCCGTTGCGTAGTTTTAAAGATTTAAGCATACATAGGGATATAGGGACAGAGAAAATGACTTTATACTATGTAGTGATGATGAACGTTAATAACGTGAAATAGATTTTAAAATACGTTTTCTTACTTTAGGATCGAAACATTTAAAACCACCGTATCGTCGTTACCCTTGGCTCGACCCTGAAGAAAAACATTGTATACCATTTGGAAATTACTCCAACCAGACGAGGGGAACATAAATCACAACCCTTAATCATTTTCTACCACAAATGTATTTCTAGCTCTACGTAGTGGACTAGGGTAGGTATTATTGAAGTAGATACCTTACTTTTAGGGATATTTTTATAGTAACTAATAAATAACTCTGTTGTTTGTCATTCCGAGCGGTCAATCTTGACAGTTTCTTCAATATTTTTTTTGACAACTTTACATATCTATTATATAAATTCAGATATATTCATTACCAGTGGAATTACCCGCGTTCCCGAGGGATGTAAAATTTTCCCGGGATAAAAAATAATCCATATGTCTTTCCAGGGCATTCTCTATCTATATGCCAAGCTTCATTCAATAGTCATCAATTCAGTAGTTTTTACTTGAAAGAGTAACAAACATTCATACTCACAACCATTCGTATTTATAATATTAAGTAAGATACAGAACACTTTGAAACATTAAGACCTTGGAAGCTTTAGGATGATGTAAATAAAAAAATACCTTTAAAAATGTATTATAAATACAGATACAAATATACTTTATTGTTCAGACCAAACAAAAAAAAAATAACAGTATTCTACAAACATTATCTGTGCAAACAATTTAGGCCATATTGCTGAAGCAATTCCTTCCGGGTAACCTAGGAAATTATATCTATTATTTTATTTTTATTTGTTTAGAAAACCAACAGCTATAATACAGAACATGTTTACAATCAAAAATAAAACTTGTCATAAGCCAATTATAGGTTTTCCTAGATTAAAAAAATACAAAAAGTAAGGAGCAGAAATGAAACATACTCGTACATAAGAAAGTTAAGTAAGTACAACAGTTCAACAAAGTGATATTTCCCTTTAGAAGCAGGCAATTCTACTAGAGATATCATCGTATCTAAATCCTAAGCCTTTATAAATTCACAAAAATCAATAGAAGTTGTATTTCACTCGCAGAGACTTTAAATTGGCCGTCTATATTGCAAAAGTTGAGAGTTAATCGAATTGCAACTGTATAAAGGAGAGGTCGCTCCTCATGTGGCCATTCAACCCAGAGCCATCGTCATGTCGAGTGTCATTCAGTTCTATGTTGCACTCGCTGGCTGCGCTACGTCCAGAAAGTGTATTTGTATATGCAGCTTACGATTAAGCTTAAGCTATATATATGCAGTTCTCGTCTAGGCTTTGTGCTTACCGCCTCAGACACATCGTAAGTAACTATTGTTAGGTTGTTGTTTATATGCCTTCAAGTATATTGAGCAGTGTATGCTTCTTTAATCCTCTTATGCTTAGCAGTAGTTAAGTTACGAAGTCTATGCAAGGATATTGTGGTCAACTAGCTGTCCCCCGCGGTTTTACCCGCGTTCCTGTGGGATGTCACATGTATTATACATAAAAACCTTCCTCTGCAATCACTCTATCTATTTAAAAAAACCGCATCAAACTCCGTTGCGTAGTTTTAAAGATTTAAGCATACATAGGGATATAGGGACAGAAAAAACGACTTTGTTTTATACTATGTAGTGATGAGATTGAGGTCAATCGCAATACCGTCATAGATAAGAAATCTGATTGAATTATTATACCTTAATATATATAATTCTTCTGTCGGTATGATTATGTTAAACGGCTGAATAGATTTTGATTACATTTTTGTGTGTGTTCCAGGGGATTCTAAAATTGTTTAGATTCGCAATTGGACCCGGTATGTGGCGCTGCGATCGAATTCTAGCATTTTTATATGATCTAATAGCGACAGGACAATGTCTGTCCAGTATATTGTAGATAATATATTAATTTTAGAATAAAGCTTCAAGAAACTGTACGATTTAGAATTCCTTGGTATGGAAAAAGTTTATACCTTTTTTAGATATTTATTATGTTAATGCAAAGCAAAGATAAAATATCCTTATGCTAAATATATTACAAAGGGTGCATACAGAGTACATGTAGCGAGGTTTTTTACGATGACAGTTACGTTCGAAGGTCACATAATGTAACTGAGCCGAGAATTGGGAAAATAATCCTTCGCCTCGAGATGTAGCGTACGAAGAGATATTTTGTACACCCAAGTAGTATAGAACTATTTTATCATCCATTAAACCAATTTGTAGGGTTTCGCAACAAAATGGTAACAAAACTGTCTATCACAGCTTTTTGGTAAAAAATATATATAAATTTTGATATTCGAAGCGGTCGAAAATGGTAAAAAACTATCTATCACAGCATCTTGGTAAAAAAAAAAGATTAATTTTAATATTCTAAGCTGTCTAAAATGGTAACAAAACTGTCTATCACAGCTTTTTGCTAAAAAAATTTTTTTTTATATTCTAAGCGGTCTAAAACGAAATGTTATAAGGAGGGCCGGGTTAATCCTTTACCACTCATATCATTTGCAGCGTAATAAAATTCTAAGTTGAGCTAATAATGCTTAAATTTATGTTGCTTTATGTTAATTTCATGATCTGAATGATTTGAAAAATAAAGTCCTCAGGATGTGTTTTGTTTGGCTACTTTTAACGCTAATTGTAGAGTACCAGAACTACAATTGGTAAGTACAAGATACGGATTTTAGTTCCCACCTCTCTTTCACACCACATTTCAAATACGTAAGTTTATCTCCATACTTTTATTACGTTAACTGTAAATATAAAAGAACACCCCCACACTGACGCAGAGATCAACGCAGAGACTAAGCTGCTAGTCGTAGGAACATCAATTTAGAGGACAGCATCATATTATAGCGTACTACACCCCGTGCTTAGAAGGATTTTCTTTCCCCCCTCGATATCCCTCGGGGGGTAAAATAGTAGTGGGGGATGTTAGTTTGCATGGGAATTTCGCTGGAACGCGTTGTGGAATGTTAATCAAGTTTAAGTATACAAAGGAAATTGGGCCATATCTTGTTGTGCATAAAACTTAAACTACTTAACTGGAAATCTATTAACTTTTCTAAAATTGAAAAAAGTGAGAAGATTTTTTTTTGTCAGCGTGACGCATTCATAAATTTTACACTATTTTTAGTTATAAATTTAGATGTAGGGGGTAATGCGAAACTATTTATATGAAATCTTTCGCCGGTAGCAAGCTGGATTATTAGTGAGGGTAAGTTTTTACCTTGGGAAAATATTAATTCTTTAAATAACGTGGGTGAAACCGTGGGAAGCTAGTGTATCGTGGAACTTCGGTAAGCCACTTACTGTTTATTGTTTGTGGATACACAGACATACATAGTATAATAGTTACTGTTAATACATCGGAAGGATTTCGCCCAGAATTCCAATATCTTCACGTTTTTGATTCAAAGACGTGACTTTAAGTTTCCAATCTCGTTTCTGATCAAATAAGTTCTTTGTAGTGTTTCTCTTCCTTCCTTGTACATTTATTTTTATTAATATACTAGCTGACCCGGCAGACGTTGTCCTGTCTTCAATGAATATTTAATTCGAATTGGTATCATTAAAAAAAAACGTGATGCCGAGACCAAGGGAAATAGGGATTTATTTTTATATATATAGATTTTTTAATATGGCTGAGCTATTTACATTATAACACCTGTATCAGATAATTCAGAAGTATGTTTCGATATCATTCGATTTCAAAAATACTGATGGCACTCTATTCCCTATTGAGGTGGAAATTATACAACATATCCCGGGATGGAAGTTCCCTAGGGAACGTGCGTGACACCGCGGGGCGGGAAGCTAGTCCCCATATAAATGTAAATGTCTGGATGTTTGTGACTCAAAGGGCTGATCAAATTTAAATGTAACTTGGCACAGTGATAGAATATGTTTGTACATAGGAATTTTTACCCTTTACCCAGGCAACGTGAAGGTCACACCACACTACAAGATAATCTATTTATTAAATAAATAAATAAATAAAAACAAGGCTTTATTTCTTGCGTAATCACATTACAAATACACTCTTAATATTATGGTTGTTTCGATCAGTATTCTGTATGCTTTTTGTTGTTTACAATTTATTGTTCTTAATATTATTACGTTATTTAATTTTTTTTTATTTAATCTATTTATTAAATAACTAAAATTATTTTGGCTAAAATAACCAAGCTAATCCATTTAAAAAAACACACAATTTCAAATCAAAAAAATTACCACATAAATGTACTAACTAATAGCCAAAAACTCCATTGAAATGGTTGAGAAATGCTTTTACCACTTAAAACTTTTTGCAATTAAATTAGGGATACATTTTAGAAGTTTCTCCTTTGGAAATTATATTTCGAATCACAAGAGAGCCTTTTGTAAGGAGGATTATTCTAACAAGAGTGATAGGTGTGTGACATATGACTTCACAGAGAGTGATGGTAACCCGACGTGTTCAAGCCGCAGTGTGTGGTCTGTGTGCTGAGCGTTTTGCCGTGCGTGGACCCGGAGCGTCCCTGTAACAATTAAACGAAAATATTGACCATAAGGGATACTTACATCTAATGAGAAAGCTCTGTGTTTCAAATCAGACGCTTTAGAACCAATAACTGAAAACAGAGAGGTGTAAAGTCTCTGAATTATTATGTTTACCGTGTTCTAGTATTATTTAATAATAATTATTTATGAGATAATAATAATGGGGCATAAATTCTGGGGCATTCTTTACGCACGGCCATCTGCACCCAAACCAAGCAGACTAAGGAAACCAGGTGACTGTATGCTGCATATACTACTTTTTTTAATACATACTTTTTTTTTTTTTTTATTTATTTATTTATTTATTGAGAAACAAACAGCGACAATAATACATGTAGATATAATCACAACATATAACACAGAAGCCAATAATGTTTCTACATTCAGCTATGTACAACTTATTATATCCTAATACATACAAGTTACATACATACAGAGTTTAAATGATAGTTTATATATTGCTTATTAGATATTTAAAACAGTTAAACTTTTCATTAAATATATCTTATATACTTATATAGATATTTATATCTAGACACAGAACAAACAGACATGGTCATGCTGAGTGGGAATCGAACCCACGACCTGCAGCGGGTCAGTCAGGGTCTCTAACCACCAAGCCTGGCCCATCCTTATAGTGTTATGTCGGGTATCCCCGCCCTCTGCACTCAGGCCGAACACTTATTTTTGATACGAACACGCCTGCTTTTTCTGCGATAAGAAGATTACGATTCCCTATTCGGCCATCGCTGCCGTCGAGCGTTGAATTTTATATAGGATCGTTATGATAAACTACATCCATTATTCAATTTATTCTTCGTCTTCTTCTGTAACCTTCGATTAAAAACAAAGGTGTATAAAGGTAGAAAGAAACATCGTAGTCGTTGAAACTGTCTATTCTAAGGATAAGAGAGATAAAGAATGGTAAGAGTAAGTTATAGAAGAGTGGTAGTGAGCTTAATATTGGACAAGCTTTTAAAGCCACGTCGTTACTTGTGTTTGTCGGAAAACAAGTGTGGTATAAGTACCCTTTGGGTGCGATGATGTAGAAACCTTGCGACGGCGTTAGGTGAAGTTGGGACAAGTTTAAACCGAGCGATCGTGGATCTGTTTGTTTTTGTGATATTCACATCATCACTTGTGTGCATCTAGTTTAGAACTCGAGAGATAAAGTTATAATTTCTACGTAATTGGTGGTAGTTACACGAGCAAATACCGAACCTAAGCAATTCGGTTTTAAAATTACAGTAATGTTAGAACTACTTTGATCATTCGTGCATTGTTTAATTCATAGATATTATGGTTTGTCTGGACTGCTAGGTCGTTTGACGTCTGTGAAAACATAGATAATGCGTTGCAGCACTCACGAGGGTGTCGAGCGACGAGTGTGCGGATTCTCGACCAAACTTTCCCCTTTATGAGCCACCCGCCAAATTGCCAAGTTTGTTACGGGCATAAATTATTTTTTACGGCAACATCCTATCCTGCTCTGCGAATATGCGTAAAGAGCAGGAAAAAGTGACAAAATATACGTGTGTTGACATTGTAAGCTTGAGGCGCCAGTACTATGTGTTAGTACCTAAGAAAATGAATATTTACTTAGGTACTAAAATAAGTGGGCGGGCGTAGAGCTAACCTCACTCCGTACCTTTGTAATATGAGTTGCCTACATATTTAAACATAGTTTTAGTTTCATAAAATATGTATCATATGACAAACAGTCGTTTATTTGAATTAATTAATTAATCATCAGTTGAAGTATAAAAAATAATTAATCATCAGTTGAAGTATAAAAATCTACTTATCGTTTCTTACGTTTTCTCAATTTAAGCTTATTGTTTAAAATAGGAAGTTCAGTAATACTTATTATATGTTGTATCTGAATAATTTGTACGTCACAGTTTAAAGTTATAAATCACTACATAGTATAAAACAAAGTCGCTTTCTCTGTCCCTATATCCCTATGTATGCTTAAATCTTTAAAACTACGCAACGGATTTTGATGCGGTTTTTTTAATAGATAAAGTGATTAAAGAGAAAGGTTTTTATGTATAAACAGCAGTGAGATCTCACGGGAACGCGGGTAAACCACATAAAAGACGGGTAATTTGCCGTAAAATTTGATCATAATTCATCCATAAACCCGTTTAAATCGTGTTTAGTAACCCCACTTTGAACTTTAAACCCTATTGAAATTAAGGCCCTATTTCGAATGAAAAGTTCTACCTTCGGCTCTTAAAAATCCTGTGAAAACTGCCGTGACGCGACAAAAACCAAGGATTTTGCGATCGAAACAGTTTTTCAAATTTATCTCATTTCCAATTAGCATAATACTACGAAATGTTATCTATACTAGACAGAAGATACAATTTGTGCCTATAATCCAAATTGATGTCAAGTCGAAAGGCATAGTAATTGCCAAATCGCCTAATTGCAGATCACGGTTTTTCTAGTCTTCAAATTCACCTCTGATAAGCTTCGAAATGGGTGGACAGCTTTAAATTAGATCCACCACACCGATAATATATATTTGGATTAATATAATAGAAAATATAAACTCCTTAGGCAACGCAATATAGAAATTGCCTTGATAAATTCTTACTACATCGGTACTTAAACGATTAACTAGGCTTTAGCTAATTGAATTCTGTTTATTTTTATTAAAAGGCCAAGATGAACAGAAGAAAATGTCACTAAGTACAGAATTGACCTGAATCCCACGCGGCCTGGTGAATGCGGGAAAGCGAACGATGAGTATAATAAATCTTCAAGACTTTTAACCGACTTTACAAAAATGAGAAGGTTTTTCCATATTTCCATAAAATTGAAACTGATTTTGATCATCCATCAACCACCATGCACTTTGAAGACAGCGGAATAGCTTTACGGTAAACGAACGTGTTTCACGATTTAAAGATTTCGTTGTATTTAATTTATCTATATTTATCAAGATATAAGAAAAATAAGGTTCCTTTGACGCACCATCACCTCAAAACTTCTGAACATATCGTGGAGGGACTGCTGCCATTCGACGTGGATTTTTTTGTAGATGGTTATAGGCTATATATGATAGCGATTAACGCGAGTGAAACGGTGGCAGCGTCGAAATATAACAAAAACTAATAGGTACCTTATTAAAAAAACATCCAGTAAAAATAATCAGATTTTAAGCATAAATGACGCACAAGCTTCCACGTCTAAATTCGATAAGTATTTACGAATACAAACTGATATAGATTTCATTATTTTATTTAGGAATTAAATCAAATGTCGAGAAAAGCGGATCAAATGGCTCTCTATTATTTTAACTTTGATATTCGTTTTCCAGGAACACGAACTTTTACTTATTTACGCCAGGGCAACAATAAATCGTTAGAAATTAACATATAAATGGCAAAACCCAAGGTAATTTACTGGCCACCCTCTTTTCAAGCATTATCGATGACAAAGGGTCGCGGAGTACAAATGACAATACCAGTGCTTATACCATAATTAACAACTCCATAACTGACAGTACTTGCTATCTTCATTAAATTTCTAATGATAGAGGGTAGCACATGCTATATTTACACGCTCTTCCCTAAATACCTATAATTATTGACCCTTTAAGTACCTACAGGTACTTTAAGGGTTTCCTGCCCGCAATTACACACTTATTTCCCTTTGTGAAAAGTACATGTACTTTCCCATGTCTGTCATAATGGCGGACAATTAAAATACTGTACAAATTAATCTCTGAAGTTATTAATTAATTATCTTAAGTGAAAAGGTAAAAGGGACAAAGGGACACTGTTATATCCGCATTAATACTATTTATAGGTTAGTGGGGAGTGGGATTACCCCGATTTGGTGGATAGTAGGCGTTGGATGGGAAATATTGTAAGTAGCTTAGATGGAATAATAAAATATATTTGATTTAGGCTAATTTAAATCTTGCTTCTTCTAATGTCTTGAGGATTTGGCTGAATTTATTATTTAGTTTCAGAAATAAAAGATGTTTTTGTGGTCCCAAAAGAAGGTTGTCTCATGGCTTAACGGTTCGGATACATTTTTACTAAATACACATTTTCAACAGGGTGGTGGCATTTAGATCTTGGAGATTTGGACTCGGTCGTCTTTGACAGACCAGTTTGGTTAGTGACCCTGAAACATTTGAGTGCATGAACATGTCTGTTTGTTCTGTGTCTAGGTGTAAATATATATATAAATAATTAGAAAAATAAAATTGTATATAAGTTAACTGGTTTCCATAGTAGTTCAGCTTAGTTTGGGATCAGATGGCCGCCGGTAAAGAATATCCCAGGTTATTCAAAAATTCAAAAAATTCAAAATTTCTTTATTACATTACAAGTACAGTAATTACATGGGTTGGGGCTCCCTTTTTAAGTTTTTAAAAAACCTGTATTAGGAGAGCATATTATTTATAGGGTATTAGGTATATATAGAGGTTATTATTATAATTATTTACAGATGTATTATTAAAGAAAACTTTAACATAAACTTAAAATGATAACTGAGAAACCTACAACCTCGCCGTCAATTTCCAACAACCTACATTCAATTTTATAAATAGCAAAGCCTTCTGTATTTCATAGAATTCCATTTAAATATCAACATTATTATAATGATAGGTAGTTCTAAAGAATTTCATGAAAATGCATTCAATTAATTGAAACCCTCCGTTATTCGAATCGTTTTAAACTTGAAGTTGGTTTTAGAGAATTGCATTTGTTTATTCCGCTACTTGAGCGGGAAGCGGAGCAAACAAAAACATGTTTTTAATTAAGCTGACTTGTACTGTACGTAGTCAAAACAAAGTCTAGGTTTAAACGGGGGATGTTATTTCTTTTCACAATTTGGGTTCGAATCCAGTGAGCATGTGGTTTCGGTAAAGATGAACATCGCTACATAGTATAAAACAAAGTCACTTTCTCTGTCCCTATATCCCTATGTATGCTTAAATCTTTAAAATTACGCAAGGGATTTTGTTGCGGTTTTTTTAATAGATAGAGTGATTGAAGAGGAAGGCTTTTAAGTATAATACATGTGACATCCCACGGGAACGCGGGTAAAACCGCGGGGGACAGCTTGTAGTGAATAAATTGTAGTATGGTGGTAGGCTTTGTGGTGACTGTATCCACTTTGATTGTCGAAAATCTTTCGATAAACACCTGTAGGTGTGTTCCGAAAGCGGCACTTTGGAGCTGTTCCAGTGTAGCCTTTGTGAGCTCATTAATACTGACCATGGAGATTGATCAAAAAAAGTGGCGACAGAAGTGAAAACCGACATCAATATATATCTATGTTGTATACAATATATGATTATATAATATTATATTATATAATATTCACCCAATATATCTATATTAATATAATATATATATAAATATATATTTTAACCCAAACTCAACTCTCGTGTAAACGGGGGCAATATACGAATATTTAGATACTTCTATACAGAGGCGTCGGTAACGGTAACGGTGTCGCGAGTTGAATTGTTTTTTCCCATCTCAAAAAATGCCCAGCGCGCCTATATATTAAAAAAAATTAATAAAAATCTTGGCTGGTAATTAATTAATGTCTTAAAATAAATTATTTTTCCACCCAACATCATCGGGACATAAGAAACTTTTCCACCGCAGCAAAACCCTAGGAAACCAAAATTCAAATCTAGCAGTTGTCTACAGTTGGATAACATTATAAGCAAGCCTTTTTAGTAGGTACCTACATATCTTTAACATTCAATATATATATAATATACGTATATATGTATAATATATACGTTCTATATATTATGTTCAATGATTCGTATCAGAACGCGAATTTAACTTGTGATATTATGAAGAGCAGTTTAAACCCTTTAGTGCAATAAAAGTAACTTGTTATTTTACTGCGTATAAAGATTAAAACTCGATGCGGCTTCCATTTTATTCGCCAGATAACGTTTACTTAAGTTTACAGCCGTTCCATAAAATCACAAGAAATAAATGTTACTTTTGAAGAATTACAACATCATTTACATTTACTATTGGAGCATGTTTTTGATGAGGATGCCCAGAAATTTTAATGGTGTAATAATTATTATTTAGTTACTTGTAAGTAAAAAATATTAAATTCTCTTTAATATTTTTTACTTACAAGTATATATACAATTATAATATGTATGCCTATATATAAACAAAATAGAGTTCCTTTGACGCACCATCACCTCAAAACTACTGAACATATCGGGATGGGACTGCTTCCAATTAACGCGGAATTTTTCCTAGATGGTTATAGCCTATGTATGATATCGATAAGCGCGGGTTAAACCACGGGGGACAGCTAGTACATATATTATTATTATTGTATAATTCGAGAAAAAAAAATACACAGCATCACAATAGTATTGTGAGTAATATTAATTAAACACATTATAGGTATATACATAGGTAATAAATACATGTATGGTATATCACTACATAGTAAAAATACTACATAAAATAAAGTCGCTTTCTCTGTCCCTATATCCCTATGTATGCTTAAATCTTTAAAACTACGCAACGGATTTTGTGCGGTTTTTAATAGATAGAGTGATTGAAGAGGAAGGTTTATATGTATTGGTATCTACATTGCACCTGAGCGAAGCCGGGGCGGGTCGCTAGTTACCTTATATAAAACATACATTTAAATTGCAGTCTATTCAGCGTACCTTTAATAATTTCTAACTGGCAAATCTTAAAGAAATTTCGGCAATAACGGTTTTGAACAGAAGTGACGTTCACTATAATAATGTATAGTTCCTTTACGGGAGTAGTCTATGGTTTGAGCATATGTTATGTATAATTTAGAGTTATACATTTGACTTAAATATAATTACAATAGTAATTGAATTGGTTAATCTTCGTTTATATTCTGTTATTTATAAATCGTACAACGTGCTACAAAATACCCCGTACAAATATTATTAATTATCAAAGCCAACAACCCTAGTAAGCTGTCGTATGCCTACGTACCTATTTTACCTAATAATTGAATACTTTAATAGTTTTTCTATTTTTCATTCATAAAAATCTGTTTTTTTTTATTTTTATTTTAGGGTACAGTATACAGCGTTACTACGGTTCTTAAATATTGTGAATGGACTCGTTATAAGGCCCCATTTAACCTCCTTTCGGGTTTACGGGTGGTTTTGTAACATACTGTATTGACATTTTCATTGTTTTCTTCTGACGAATGGCTATAGAAGGCAAACATAAAATAATTATTGATTTCACATGTACATATATATTGGTAACACTGATCTACAACGGCTTATGTATTATTTACATGATTATCGTACAGCTGGCCGACGATATTATGACCTTACATTTGTCGCGACTTTATCCATGTACGATCCGTATCCGATACTGTATAGTGTGATTGATGTTGAGTGTTTAGGAAATCTAGAAAATTTGCATAGTAAAGTTTATGTCCCTCAGTTTAGTTATCATAAACCTTTACTTTAATTTAAAATACTCCATTTATTGACTTCGTAACACTTAATTTAGCTTTCGATAACGCCCATTACAAAATGTATTATCAAAAATGGCTGCAGTACTTAAACAATAATAAGACATGTTTATTATATGACTAGCTGCGCCCGGCGGCTTTGTCCGCTTTCAATCCTGCTCAAAACCTTCCTCTTGAATTACTCTATCTATTGCTGAAAGCTGCATTAAAATCCGTTGCATAGTTTACGGTTCTATAAAGGACATACAGGAACACATTAATTTTATAGACATATATAGATTAATCTTTTTTTTTATATAATAATATATAATATATAATAATTAATTTTTATTAAGCCTTACTTCTACCGCGCGTAAAGGTTAAGCACATCCTTTTTTCTTTAACTAGATGGATATGCGGTTTACGCAAATTTGCACCTGGATTAAGCAAAGTTAGAAGTTTTTAGAGTAGTAGAGCTCTTAGTGCAGAGTTCGTCCGGGGAAGTACTACCACCTTACCCATTTCCGCCGTGAAGCAGTAGTGCAATTGTATTACTGTGTTTCGGTTAGAAAGGTAAGGGGGCCGGTGAAATTACAGGCACATGAGACTTAACAACTTCACGTCTCAGGGTCGACAACGCATTGGCGATGCTCCTAGTGTTGCAAATGTCCATAAGCGGCGGTGACCACTTACCATCAGGTGGACCGTCTGCTTGTTAGTCGGCCCAAGTGGCATAAAAAAAAAGCAGAATAAAACAAATATGCTATTTTATGCGACTAGCTCTGTAGTAAAGGAGTCGAATACCAACCTAACGCATCACTAGGGTGCCATAAAACGATCACTTTAGACTGCACCAAGTAGTCGACAAAAGCAGCAAAGGGTTGGTGTCAAACATGCAGCTGGCTCTGAAAACTGCGAACTTCATTATTAAATGTAACGCACCTTCCCAACCGTTACTCTAACTATTGCTGTGAAAGCCTATTTGAATACATATTTAATTTTATTTACTACACAGAAAGCATATACATACTTTGACAGGCCAGTTAGCTTGGTGGGTAAATATCCTGACTGCCAAGCCGCAGGTCGTGGGCTCGATTCCCACACACATGTGTGTTTGTTCTGTATCTGGGTATAAATATCTATATCAGTTACCTGGTAGCCGTAGTACAAGCAGTACCCTCTGGTTAATTTGGGATCAGGTAACCATGTGTGAAGAATGTTCTGGGATATTTAATATTTCGCCCACAGTCTTCATAAAACAAATATGATAACAAACTGATGTAATGAATGAGAAACTAGATAGTTTTTTGTGGGGGTGTTTGTTTTTCAATCGCGCTGTTATGTTTGGACCAATATGGTAAACGGAAAGATGGCCATATTTACTTTTACTTCAGTTCTAGTTTACATTCAATCTGCGAAAAGCCGAGAACACTAACCATTCTGCAGCGCTGAACGTTTTCATTTATCATTCGATTTGTAAATATCTTGACTAAGGTTAGTAGTACATAATATAATAGAGGGAACACAAACCGGTTAAGCATAAGATTGATTAGTGAGTACCCTTAAAGAACCCTCTCACGTCCCCCGACACTAGGGACGCGGTCGAACATATATAAACATATAACAAGCTGTCCCCCGTGGTTTCACCTGCGTTTATCGACATCATATATACCCTGTAACCATCTAGGCAAAATTCCGCGTCGAATGGTAGTAGTCCCATGCCAATATGTTCAGTAGTTTTGAGGTGATGGTGCGTCAAAGGAACTCTATTTTACTTATATATACATATATCGAAGAAGACGATAAAACTAGAACCGTCATGTCTGTACATTGAAAAACATATAGGTTGTTTTTTCATAAAAATTGGCCCACGAAAATAGATACCTTAAATTATAGTTTTATCAAACGTACGAAGTCGCGGGTACTAGTCGCTGACTAGCTAGTCATGTAATATTAACTGGCAAAAGTGATGTATTACCTGCTTTTATATTACATAACTACAACAAGAAGGATTATATTCTATTGTAGGATAGAAAGGGTGAGACAGAATGACCCTCAGTGCCGAAAATCACGGATTCCTGATGCGACACAATCATTTTTGGGCACGTTCGTACCCACCTGTATAATAATGACGCTAGTACAATTTAAACTCACCCTTGACTCTAGAATACCTAAAATCTTACCGGTTTCAAACTATAAACTCAATTGCAAGTAGGTAGTAACCATTTGTGCTTAACAAAGCACTCTAAGATCACCATATAAGGGCATGGTGATTGGTAATAGTAAATAATAAAACTAATTTTGTATTTTTTTATTACTTTAAGACAATAAGGTTTATTTAGGCCTAAACATCCGCCACAGCTATACCCACAAGAAGATATCAAAACCGTCTACCTTACTTTATTGTAGTGAACCTCTACATTTCATTTCATAGGTATTTATAAATATTGTAGCTGTCCCGACAGGTTTTATAAATAAATATTGCAGAAATTCGATCGCTCCGATATTTACTGCGTCCAATTTTGAATCTAAACCATTCTCAAATCCAATGAAACACACAAATAAAATATCAAAATCATTCTAGCGTTCACTTAGATATATATTAAGATATAGAGTAGTCAAGTATGGCTTACCTTATATCTATCCGTGTATATGTAAGGGTTTAAATTCACAATTGGACCCAGTAAATTGCGCGGCGATCGAATTTCTGCAATATTTTTTTATGAAACCCTTGTATGGACTTATTTCGACAGGACAACGTCTGTCGGGATAGCTACAATATATATAAATACCTATCAAATGAAATGTAGAGGTTCAATACAATAAAGTAAGGCAGATTCCGACATAAAAGAAAGACCAGCCATAGATTTTTTTTCTCTTAAAGTCTAGAAACCAGTCAGCTTAACGAAACATACCGCAATTATTCAAAGTCCACTTTCGTGCCAGTTCTACATTTTCTTTTATACCCCAAGAGCTTTAGTGAAATTGTATTCAGTACCTTGGAATACTAGGTGAAATGTCTGTGTGAAATTTTGAGGCGTGAACACTGTCATACTATCAGCCGCTATTCAGCTAATACAAACTTCGTCGGCGAGTCGCTTCACGGAAGCATCGGAGAGCTTATCTCTCACGTGATCAGTGTAGTTAGCGAAAGAGACAGAGCACGGAAGCCGCGACGAAACGTCCTCGAGTTAGTGTCATTTTGCTTACAGAATCGAGCCCCTGGTAGAATGACTAGAACTAAATACAAATAATTGTGGTATGCCTTGTTAAGCTGACTGGTCGGTCTAGTGACGGCGGACTAGTTTGTCCATTGGAAATAGGTATTTACTTGGGAGCGATATAGGAAGAGATTCTTTCTGGTTTTATTCACTTAGTACTTGTTTGAATACGCCAATGTCCGTAAAAATTAAGGCATAGAAGACAGGAAAAGTAAAAAAGAAGCATTCTAATTAATGAAAACCTCTAAAATATATATTATATATATATATATTATAGTATATTACACAAATATGTCACATATTAATATAATGTTGTATTGTGTTCAATTTATTCTAGAGGCATGGGCCTGCTCTTCATTAATACAGGCTATTTTTGCCTAGTAATGAGAGTAGTCGCAACTGCAGTATGTTTTATTTAATTTTATTAACAACTTACATAGCATTACATTTCTGCACCCTTGTGTAATTATTTAGAGAAATAAAGATATTATTATTATTATTAAAATGTAAAAAAACTACGAGTATATGGCAGTTTGTTACGTTCACAATTAAATTACTAAACTAATTGTTTTAATATTGACAGCGGGGTAGGTCAGGACTAAGAACATATGATAATTAATAATATATCATATAATGAAAATAGGGTACCTTCGACGCACCATCACCTCAAAACTACTGACATATCGGGATGGAACTGCTACCATTCGACGCGGAATTTTTCCTAAATGCCATATAGATAAACACGAGTGAAACCGCGGGGGACATCTAATTAACATATAAGACTTTTCTAGCCTTCGGTACGTAAACTATAAAAACACGTATCGGTTTTATTTGTTCTGACTGCTGGATAAAATAGAAATTCAAAATGATACTGGTGCAGTTTATCCAATGGGATGAACAAAGCTCCGGATAAACACAGTTTTTATCCCGGTAACTCGGATGAAAGCACGGGGGATAACTAGATAAAACAAAAGTTAGGTGCGAAACGAGGCATACATATCTCAAACAACAATACAACTGAACATGTAGTAAACTATATAAACCGCTGTTTATTCCTATTCCGCGGACCTCATTTAAAATGGAACCTACTTCAGGCGTCACCTTATCACATCGAACTAAGTTTAATCGTGGATTTATCCAAAAATACAAACTATCTTAGTACCAACATTGAATTTCGAAGGAAATGAGGTGGGTTTCATGATTTGTTATCTGGGAGTAGGTACATAGCAAGCTTATAAAATGATGATAAGAGAAAATATGACAGCTTCTATGCGTTGTTTTTGTTGAAATTTTAAAGTTAACAACACACGGGCTTACCTACTTGCGAAACAAACAGCACAATCTGAATAAAAATATATAAGGTACCTAATTCAATTCTCTCAATAATTTTTTCAATGACATAGTTGAAAAACTTTAGAAAGAACTCCTTTGATAATATAGAGACACTTACGGTGATAAAATGAGATGGAAAAGGAGCACGCATTATTTAAGGACTATTAAAGTACCTACTTATTGTTATTAACAAACTCCGCGCATTAGTCTCTCGTTTTTACAACTGTTTCAGTTTCATTCGGACCCCTTTTTCTCCCAGAGGGCAAAAAAGTGCGTCAGTGAAGGCATTGCGTGTTCGTTATCGCGGTAAACAACAACCATTTCTTTTCTGTCAAACTTCAGTTGTCAGAAGATAACAAGCAAAATATTACCATTTTACACCACCATACTGTTGTTACCTAACCATGCATACCTTTACGAAGAAATTTCGTAGAATTTGAACTCTCGACCTTCGTGTGGTCTCGTCACTTCCAGTGCGTGCAATCACCCCAGTCTACCATCAACAATGTATCCAGCGTTCGATATATATTGAAAGTTTTGTATTGCGACCTTTCAGCTTACAGGTTTAATTTAAGAATCAAGTTCACGATCGCCTCTAACGAAATAAATTTCTAAATGTTACCACGGCACAGTTCTAGGTCACATTAATTTTTAATACTGTTTGCTGGCCGAATGACATCTGAAATTAAACTGACCAGTAGAGGTAGCAGTTTATTAATTCTGGTGACAAAGCTTTTAGTGTATCAGAACATAGTGAAATTTTATTTGTCGATCGATAGCGGAACTAACAAACTCAAATTTGAATACTGAGAGATATTGGAAGGGGCATGAAAAGTTGAAACCACAACAATATAACTGAAAATGAGGGTAAAGGAAATAAATATCGTAGAATTACGTGAAACTTTATTTAAATATTCACGGTCTCCCGACGCGGGACTGTTTGTTTATGATAGGTACCGACTTGTCACATAAATAAAGATCTATAACAGTGAAACGAGGACCGACTTTAAATCATTAATTAATAGCCTTCTTAGGCCCCAAGATATTTGTAGAAATAGCTGAAAGTCTACTTTGTTAGCAATCTGGCTGCTCTGTATAGAACCATAGACAAAAATAAATCATCTTTTTATTCGAATATCTAATAAATGGTTATAGATATTCATGATTTAATCTTACTTACGTAAATGTAATCAAAAGATTTAAATTCTGGAAATTATTGAAGGGTTCGGATCTATTAATAAAATACTGTGTCACAGTTACACTGAAGCAGAAACAAATGTGATGTTAAATTAGTATAACAAGAACAGTATTCTCTTCAGTAGACATGTAAGATAATCCGTCTTTGATCATAATTTCACTTTAGTTATCACGAGGAGCTCGGAACCATGTTATTTCATTTGTGTAATACAATTAGGGGTGTAATAATTTCACACAAACAATGATTTCGAGCGTTTGTCACAGGGAAGTTGTTTTACCTTTTGTTTGTGAACGAGGCTGTGGGCTTTCAGACTATTTGGCGACTCCACCAATTTCGTTAACACTTTCTTGTATTGTTATTACTACTGTGATCTTACTGGGGATTACATAAAGGGACTATAACGATAATATTGCCGAGCTTTTCTAGTTGCTAGTTACGATAGGAGTGTATATTTATGTATATAATACCTCTATCTCCAAATGAGTACCTAAAACAAAGAATTTTGCATTTTTGTCAAGTTCGGCCGTTCTGGAATGGAACGATTCAGAAATCATTTTCCTCTTTGAAAAATATGGTGCCGTGTAGTTCTGTTATTATTATTTATTTTACATCTGAAATTCGTTGTCTAGAATAAATTCATAAATAGTAAATCATGCTAAAAGGGACTTCACGCTCGAGTGCGTAGCGTAGATCGAAAGTAATGATTATTATACGCTGGTTAAGAAATCCTTGTGGGAAGTATTTATATTTCATCACGTCCGTTATACCCGAAGAGGTAGACAGTCAGTAATTCAATCTGCATTAGGCGGAAGATATTTATAAGTCCAAAGTGCAGTGTATTGTAGCCATTTCTCGGACATTCCCAGCCCCGGACTACGGGTAATTTGCGTCAACTGTCACTATTCCGACCTAAGAATAGAATCCAGGACGTCCGGTAATATCACGCCTAATTCTGGATGGGATGTGTCCTGTATTAAAGATAAATGATCAAACACTAACCAATGTTTTGAACATCCAAAAATATACGAAAACATTAAATATGATCAAAATTAAATCATTAATGTGATTTTTCAGTACCGATCTAATCATAAAGAGTATGTTATTTGATGCTGTACAATAATGACGTCACAACTTGCTATTTCATACAAAACTCCATACATTCGATCGTTTTGACATTTCATAAAGAATTGCTGAATTGACATGTCAGGACACATCCCTTTTACTAGATAAGTAAAATATACCCAACACATATATCGCTCCTAGAATACAAAAGGGCCACAAATGTATATCTATTAAATTATAATTAAATATATTTATACATATTAAACATTAAATAGATATCTGGATAGATAGTTTGATCAGAGGGTAAGCGAAAATGGGTCTTAAATTAACTATAAAATTTGGTCGATTTTGGTAATGATTGTGGATGATTTTGATTTGATTGGCCCTTTTGTATTCAAGGAGCGATATAACTCACAAATACTACTAGATACTTATTGATTTTTATGAGAATGAGGGTAGAATTATAAGAACCATTAGGTGCAAAAATTATGAGCAATTAAACAACTACTTAACCCACTGTATATAAATTTAAAAATAGTACCTTGTATGTAAAGCCTTCTTTATGAGTACTCATAAATAATATGATAATACTAGCTGCCGCCGCGGTTTCTATTGCTAATGTTCTTCCAGGATATGCTCTATCTATACTCATCCAAATCTGTCCAGGGGTTTTTGCGTGAAAGAGTAACAAACATCCATACATACAAACATACTTATTTATAATATTAGTAACAATTAGGACTCACTTCACATCGCTAAGCCGGCTTTAGCTATTATTTTTCTAGAATATGTCAATTATTGGTTTACTATTAATGAGGCTTATGTACAATATGCAGATAAAGTTATTGTTCGCAAGTAAATCTTCATCAAAAGGTCAATGAGATTATTCAAACTCATTGAAGAAAAATCCAGAACCTGTGTCACAACATCCGAAGTCAATCCCACTGCGCTTTCATGCATATTTTATAAGCCAATTCCGCATCTTATTTTTGACTTAAAACTATATGAACTTACAAAAATATAGAACTGACATTCGCTGTGATTCGTATAGTTGTTTGACCTTAGCTATATTTTAATTGTTTTACTCTCGGTAGCCGTACCGTGATGCTAAAAATAACTAGTCAAATTAAATATTCAAGAATAGGTATACTTGTTTTGAGAATACTGAGAATATGGCGTAAAGAAAACTGTCCCAATATAATGTACCCTTGGGTAAAACTAAAGTGAAAAATTATTATATTTATTATTTCCGCGTGGTTCCACCCGCGCTTATCGACATCTAATAATATAAGATAGCCTATAACTATCTAGGAAAAATTCCGCGTCGAATAATAGCAGTCCCATCCCGATATGTTCAGTAGTTTTGAGGTGATGGTGTATCAAAGGAACTTTATTTTCCTTAAATATAGATAGAGACACCGAAGCTTTCTTAAATAATTAGGCAATCGCATTAAAGTGATATTTAAGAATTTAAACTACAGCTGCCACGCTTAATCAATGCAAGCTTAACATAAGTTAGATCAATTTATTAAAATGTTTACTCTGATTTTTATTTTTATTATCAGTCCAAAGTTCAATTATCACATGCAAATGTAAATGAAAAAAATAAAGGTTGTGAAAAGCTACAAACTGTTCTTAAATATTAAATGCATGGCATCCGCTAATGCAATTTAGCAGCACTCAACAGAAATTTACACTACACATTACTAGCTGCAGTACCGCTCATACTTACACCGTACTACAAAAGCCAGTCAGAGCAAATTAATAAATCAAATTAATCCCACTATCCTGCTAACATTATAAACGCAAAAATATGTATGTATGGATGTATGGATGTTTTTCCTCTTTCACACAAAAACTACCCAACAGATTTGGATGAAACTTGACACTAAGATAGAACATATATTGGAAAAATATACAGGCTACTTTTCCCGGGAAAATGTTACATCCCTCGGGAACGCGGGTGAAACCGCGGGGGACAGCTAGTATTTAATTAAACTTGATATCAGATTTGGAAGTCGTTTGAGGTTAATGTAACTCACGTGCCGGATTCCCACACGTGTAAAAATAAAGACCATCTGCCCCATCTGCCGCCTTCTTTAAATGTCAAGAACATTGACAAACTGTCAGGCGGTTCACCTGAAGGTAAGTTCAGGATATTTGTAATACCAGGGGCGTCGCCAAAGTGTTGTCAACCCTGACCTTGTTGTCAGACAAAGACGAAGACGCCTGTAAGTTCACCGGAGTGTTAGGACAGTTGCTTATTAATAGCGGCAGTTACCCTCTAGGCCAGCCATTCTCAAAGTGTGCCCGCCCTAAGGTTCCCAAATCCTCCACGAAAGTTCTTTTCATAATAAGAAAAATCATATCTTCTATCAACCAAGTGATCAAAAATAAGAAGCAGTTTCGTACCTCCCATTAGATATGTTCTATCACAAACAAAGTTTGAGATTGCTCTAGGACATCCTACCTTCGACCACATTTACTAGCTGATATTGTGGTGAAACAAAAATTTACACGTACGACACAAAGTTATAATATAGTATAATATACAAAACACATCATATTATATTCTAATGGAATTGGCAATTTTTTAAGGCAAAAGAGAATAGGAATTTTCTGGGTCAGCCTATTATTTCCTCAGCCTTGTCACAACTCCTTCGGAGTAAGTTTATGGGCAGACATTAAGCCTATTTACATTTAAAAAACAGTGTTTAGGTAGCTGCGTTAATAAACGCCATGTCTCAGCGAGCTATGTAACGATTTATACATAGAATTTATGAATTTCCTTAATTAAGTCTCAAGTTAAAGCTGATAACAAAAAGATGTACCAGATGTTTTCTGGTTAAAGTATTGATGATAGTCATTTGTATGCTGACGCAGATTTTATGGCAAATCTATTTCAAAGTGTGTTTTTCTTAATGTGAAAATAAAACGACGTGCTCGCTTTTCAATGTATAGTTTATGTGTAATTGATCCTCCAAAAGTGACATGAATAAAAGAAACAATAAAAATTTTATGTGCCAGGATTAAAGTTTACCGCCATCTAATAATAGTGAATAAAACCTCAATGGAGTTTTAAAAAGTGCCAACAAGTATCTATAATATTTATAGATGCCTGGATATGTAATTTCTAAATGGAATAATTGCTACTGATTGTATTCCATGAAAATAAATATTTTATTTTATCAATCAATGAAAGCGAAAGATAAAAGTAATAAAAAGTGATTTGAACTATTTTAAACCTAATTAAATAACCTAAACAAAGTTCGTGAACCCTGGTGGAATAAACTAGCCTGCGATTTCTGTTTGCGTGTTCAAATATACCAAACGACTCGGCAACTTAAAAAGTTTCTTATGAATATTATAACAAGATTTCGTTTACGATGACATTTTTTGTTATACAAAACTCTTGCCCTAAAAGTTACATTTCATAAATACATTGTTAATTTGAGCTGCTGTTTTGATCAGTTAATGTTACTTAATTCACTTTTGTTATTAATTACCCCTAATTGCTTTTTAAATGTAGGAAGCTATTTTATTACAAAAGTATATGCAGTCTAATTTTTCTGAGTCACTCCAAGCTGGTTTTATTCTCAAAGCTTATTTGAAATGGCAATTGGAGTTAACAAGGGACGTTTCGAATAAGGGAATGACGAGCTCTGAGATCTTATTTCACCCTCTTTACTGAATTATCTACTTTGTTGTTCCCACCACAAACTTCTGTTAGGGCACAATTTCTTAGGAAAAGATGATACAATGAAACAATCCATTTCTCATCGGTTTACAAGCTAGGCTTTAGTAAATCATATCTTTTGATCTCATCCATATTCTTGAAAGACATTTTTATCAATTTTCCCGTCAAGCTAAACCCAATAAACCCTTCCACGGTAAGTTTATTATGTAAAAAAGTCTTTGTTCTATTGGAAAAATGAAATTCTATTTTCATTTAAGCTTCTCGCACCTTGCACTTTAAAATATTGTCGGCGAAGAGAAATTCTTGTCGCAGTTCGCGTTATTATATATAATTGTTTTGAAGAAATTAGTTCAGCAGCCATTTAAGAACGTATTTTAACTTGATTGGAATAAGGGTTTAATTAAAAGAAACAGTAGCGCGGACTCTTTGTCTATTTTAAAACTAGGTTATGAAAAACCCTTTAATAGTAAGTATTATTACCATGCATCGCTTGACGGTTCCAATTAAATAGTCTAGTAATTATAAATTACGCTAGATATAAATTTTTATCGTAAGTCAGTGATGGAAAAGAATAAAATACTTAGGCCTTCATTTATATGGTAATATATTTTGAAAAATATCTTCTTCATACTAATATTATGAAGGCGAAAGTTTGTATGTATGGATGTTTGTTACTCTCACGTAAATCTACCAAACTGATTTGGATGAAACTTAGCACATATATAGAAAATGCCCTGGAATAACACATAGGATTGGGCCGGGAATATTACATTTCTCGAGACCGCGGGCGAAACCGTCGGTGACAGCTAGTGAATGGTAAAGGCAAAATGTAGGTTAGTGTATCAAATGTTGTCAAAATAGCACCTACATTATTGTCAGTAGAAGTTACCATATACATTGGTTTAATTTTAGAGAGTAAGTCGGCAATCATTCCTCATTTTGATGACGTTGCCAATAAAGCTCTGAGGACATCATCATTTATCACTCGGAACGGGAAAGTTTTGAAAAGAAAAGAAGACATATATACTTATAGGAATCTTAGATTAGTTGGTGTGTAAAGCATAGGGATGTCTCTTGACATGTCAAATCAGCAATTCTTTATGATATATCAAAACGATCGAATGTAAAGTTTTGTATGAAATAGCAAGTTGTGACGTCATAATTGTACAGCATCAAATAACATACTCTTTATGATTAGATCGGTACTGAAAAATAACATAAATTTTGATCTCATGTTTTCGTATATTTTTGGATATTCAATACACTGGTTAGTGTTTGATCATTTATCATTAATACAGGACACATCCTAATTCTGACACAGTGTGGGTCTTGAAATGTTAAAGTTTCAGTATCTAGTCATATCAGAAATAGAAGCTTAAAATGCAGGAAAATATATTTTATTTAAACGGTGAATGCATACATCTGATACCCTTACAAAAAGGTTTACTCGTGTGAAAAGTATCTCTATTGAAACGATTTACTTCCTATACAGCCAAAGCTGTTTTCAATGGACATAGGTGCAAACGTGCAGGATCACAGTACATTCAATAAACCAACAGATTTGAGAGTTAACATACAATTTTGAATTTCAAACGGGATATTTCGATTCGTGTCGCCGTCGGTAATCTCGAAGAGAAGCGCCCGACGCCAACTCGCCTCACAAACAACCAATACCAAATCGTTCGTAGTTGTGAACACCTTCAGTTGTAATATCAAGAGAGAATTTTCGTATTCAATGCGATCGTCTATGTGTAATCTTGTGTATGGATTGGATTGAAATGAACGACGATATCAACTGCATGTAGGATGACCAACAGATAGTCGGATCGTATTCAATTTTGTTATCAATTAAAATAAATTCTTGTGAAACGTATATTTTACACGGAATTAAAGTTATTAACGGTTTTGTGCAAGGTTTAATTGATTATGCGGTGTAATAAAGCTTGAATAGCAATATTTTCTTATTGTGTAGGAGGTGGTCAATCTTCCTGGTACTATATAGGCAACAGCTGCTTGCGATTATATCCTTTGAACGCGTTCTTTAGATTCTGTCAGTTTATAGGTTGACAGTATATTAAGCAACCCTGCTACAGCAAATTTGCATTGCGAAATTGTGTTTTATAAAACTTATGCCTATGATATAGATACTAATAATTGATTTGTTTTTATATTATCGTCTTAAATTAAATGTTAAATATTTTATATATTTGTTTTTAAATTATTTTTAATATACAATTTAAAAAAAATTCTGAATTGTTCCACTGAGAACAGACTGCGCCAAAATTACGTGCAGGCTCTTTGTTTGTTTAACAGTATCGTCGTTTCGCGGCGTTTATTGCTTTTCTCTGAAATTAAACTTTAAAATGTATTTTTTTTATTCGATCTTATATTCGATATTAAATTACTTATGGAATGTTGCATATTGTGATTTGAATACCAAAATATTAACATGCACGTATTTCACTTTAAATATAAAATCAGTACCATAATTTTGGTTTTTCTTCATTTTTACGGTAATGCGATTGACTTCATTGAAATCATTGATTCTTTAAATAAGTTAATGAAAATGTAGTAATATAAGTGGTCTGTGGCACACTGTCCCGGATGTCGTTTCAGTCGCAGACGATGAGGCGAAATATGTCATGCATTGTCTTTGAGTCATGGATCGCGCGTTGTCATACAATCTGTGTCATACAAACGCTTTTCGCCACACAATCCTTATGAAGACCAGTGTGACAGCCTAAGCTTAACTGCAGAATAATTACCTACATAATACTGTCAGGAAAACCAAGCAATACATAAAATATCTTTGCTCAACTACGATAAAGTATAATGAATCAAAAATGTAGGTCTTTAGAAATTTAAAACTTTTTGTTTAGCATTTTATTAGTCAAGATGGAATTACGACACTGCACGGCGAATAATAATTAAACTGAATACCTACGAACTTAGCGATAACGGGTTTTATTCTGTCGTTTCAGATACATTACGGAAACGTTTCAAAGGAATATATTTTACAGTGAAACTCATTTGTAGTGCACGTAGTGTAATGGGGACTCGAAGTGCTCTATTTTTCTGGAGAATATACAATCAAAAGATACAATAAAAGGTAATATTGAGAATTTGAAGTTACACAGCGCTTTTAATGGCAATTGAAAATGTGTCCTAGATGGAAAATAATAGATGATTTTCTCCTATCAAGTATAAAGCTATTCCAAGTTGATATTTTCGATATACAACCTTATTTACAAATACACAACTTATGAGTATATAATGGTGTTTTTTTTTGAAGTGAAACTGAGCTTAGAAATTCAGCCCCCTTATTCAGCTAATACAAACTTCGTCGGCGAGCCGCTTCACGGAGGCCTCGGAGAGCTTATCTCTCACTTGATTAGTAGTATTAGCGTAGTTAGCGAAAGAGACAAAACACGGAGGCCGCGACGGATCCTTACAAAATCGAGCCCCTGATCTGAAACTTTTTGTGTGACGAAATAAATAAATGATAAAGACAATCATTACTGGCCAAAAATGATAGATGAATAATAACAATGGTTCCTGGTTTTTTTATCAGATCACAATTATGTTTCCATATTTCGGTTTAAAGAATTTATTTCTCAAAAGAACATTACATCGTTCACTTAATATGAGAAACTTTAAACGATTGTAAAATATAAGTGTTACATTTGTTATTCGATCTGTCGGTTTAATGGTCAACAGCTATTATTGTTTAAAAGGTAGATTTTTAATCTAGTTTTAAAAGTGTTTATGGTTATTGAATCGTTAACTATTTTAAGTAATTTGTTAAATAGCTACATGTTTTAGTATTTATGCCATTAAAAAAAACAATAATATTGGTCAAGTATAATTGTTGGAATAGATTTTTTTCTGACGAAAAAGACCGATGTTATGATTTTTTTTACATATATCTGTTGTCTTGTTTCAAAATCTAAGTCTTCTTAGTGTCAGGATTTTATAGACATTACCTTTATTTATATATTGTTTTAGCCACTGTAGTATAAAGTAAAAATCTTACAAACAGAACACAATTTAAAAAAATGGTTGTCTGTAAGGACGGTTTACGGACGATAGTTTAACGTGACAACATCAAAACAAAACATTGATGATATGATTGCATAATTTTATGAATAAAATTGAATCATTGTTTATTGAATTATCATTATTTTTTTGTCAATTGTAACATAACGCAATTACTGCACTCGCCGACCGATGCTGCTTTTTTAATAATAAAAGAATAAATACTTGAAATTATACTAGTAATCAGATTTTATAATGCAAGAATAATGAACCTTGTACAATGAGCGTAACGGGCAATTTTTCGTGCATACAGCCAGAGTTCATTGATTTATTAGACGTTGTCACGTCAAAAATATTCGACGCCTAAAACGATTTTTCGTAAAATGTTTATGTCTGCCGACCCTTTAATGCGCCAGGAATCCACTTAGCGATATACATATAATATACTAAATCAGTTATATTCTATACAAACCATGTAGGTACAGCTTGTGACGATTTTATAATATACCTAAATTCCTTCAACGTATTATTACTACCTAATTATACCTATCTATAATAACAATAAGTAAAACAAAAAGTTTTTATTAGTTTGTAAGAACTAAAAACAAAAATTAGTCTACCATAACACTTATAAATAAAACAATAAAAACGATAACTTATAAATGCGAAAGACAAATTCATTATTTAACCTGTTAGAGGACAAAAAGACAAAACAAATATTGTTTTTATCGTGTGCAGGCCTCCTACTGAATTTATTATAGATAGATAATAATACATACCTAAACATAAAAGTACACTTGATTTATGGCCATCTTATAAATGGCTTGTTTTCGCCGAAGATACGCCAAAATAAGTATTTCGTTTACGTCTCGCCACCGTTCGCTACTCGCCCTACAATATTCAAGAGAAAGAAAACAGCTATAATTTATACAGAGAAGGACAGATATAGGGTATTCGTAGAATAAGATAAGGAAAGGTGGAAACGAGAGGGACTTTGTTGATGCAGCAAGCAGAGTACAAATTGTGACAATACGTGACCATACTACATTATCTTCCGTAATGAAGGGATCACTTAATTTTATTTGTCGTTTGACTGAATGCTAATATAAATTTTCTATTTTCAGGTAGACAAAGGCAGGGTTCGATTAATATGTAATAGGACTCAGGGTTGAAAAGAATAAAGTTCGCTTACTGAGGCGTGTGTCAACCGGCGTTTAAAATATCTAACAGCGAAAATGGGCAAGAAGAACTCTAAACTAAAGCAAGACACGATCGACAGGCTGACGACTGCTACATACTGTAAGTACCTTTTACGCCTAATCTTATTCACGAACGAGTTTTATCTGGAGTCTAGATTGCCTATTTTATTACGATAACTGGACGCTTTCTTGATGCCATTCCATTCCTTAGATCGTTCTATGCAGATAACTCACCTCGTATAATTCTTAAAAGGTTTTAAATTTACGGTCAATTACCTACGTAAAGAACAATAATATTGTTCGCGAGAATAACTGATACTTAGACAAAGGATTTGAAAACTATCTCCCTACGTCTTTCTGCTTGCACGTACTAAAGTTTGCGGGTATCATATTTTCAATGCGATACCTAAGTTGTTTGTTTACATCATTATTTCATCGGTATACTGAAATAAGGAGACCTAATATGTACATTAGGTATTTACACATTAAATTACCGCTTTGTATGTGTAAGTACAATTCGATGTATTTGTTTAATCAAATTATTTACTAGGGACCACTCGTTCCTTTTAAAGGGCTCTCTGATCGTGGAAGCTCTTCTCTTAAAACCTACTAAGAAAATAGGGAATATTTATGCTATTATAATAGATACTATAAATACCCTATTTTCCCGATATTGATAAATTGTATATTCATATTATTCTATTGCTAAAAATCTCAAACCCAAAATAAATACAGGTGCATTACCTGCGTTCGATGCCCGTTAGCTAGATTGGCCAGATGCTCTGAAAATACGTCACAATATTGTCATTGGTTGAGTGTTTGTTAATTAGTGAGTACACTGTCCGTGTGAGAGATAATAAACGGGGTTGACTACGTCCTTTGATGTACAATATCATACCCGCCATGTCACGTCACGCTAGTGCAACGCCGTCATAGAATACAGCTGTTAACGTGATCAGAAGTGACACTCTGGCCAAATGAACTCGAAGCTCCAACAAAGGCGAAAATGCAAGCAAAATGGCCATACAAATTTCCAAGTAATAAGAACCAAAAATCCAAAGTCATTTATTAAGATAACAATGGCTTTTGTAATGCAACTGAAGTTACGAAAGGTTCGACATTGAGCCTTTAAGTGAGAAGAACTGGCAAGGCAACCGCAGTAGCACGCCATCACGACCACGGCATCAAATAAGTTTGAAAATGTTAGGCTTTTAATAAACGAAGAGTAACATTGCGGTCGGTGTGATAGTTTAAAATTGAAAATAGTGTTTATAAATAAAATCAAAGTCGCTATGCATTTCACCTCTACTATACCGCGAACACATTCCAATCAATTATTAAATACAGCGGACGTGGATTGTTTTAACGCTGCTGTAATCCTTATAAGCCCATTTGTTCATCCGAGCTGCTGCACGTTTTGGTCGCTACTGGCCTATAGCTGTATTGTCTATGGTAATGCTTAAACTGAAGGCAACAGCCACAAAGTGGTGGAATGGGGGAAACAATGCGCACTACTAATTTCAGAAGCGGTATTCCTTGGTAGTGTCTATTTGTTGTACAACTGTAGACTTACCTTACCTTACTTACTTACCTTATTGCTTAACGTCCTGTGGTCACGTAGATCTTCTCAGGCTATTTAAGATGCTACACAAATGCATTGTGATTTTATACAATGTTTGTGATTCACACAAAGTAGTTAATGAATCTTTAATTAACAAATTAACTGGAGTACAACCAGCTAACGTACAAAAAGGAAGGTGAGTCATAAAAACACAGGATGGAAGTCAAACTTTTGTATTACAGTGTAACATCTTAATTATTCATCTATCACTTTTAAATAACATAGACCGAGTTTATCATTTATTTATTTTTCATCACACAAAAATGTTGCGCAATAGAATTTCAATACCGTCCCAAAAAAATTTCACTACAAAAATTTTGATGATCATTCGTGACTTTAATATTTTTGATGCTATAAGTTAAAAGTATGGCTGTACTAATCCTGAACATTTACATACAGACCTCAATATGAAAGAAGCCACATTTGAGCCCGTATACATGCGTGAATATTTCAGAAAGAAAATAAAAACAGCAATCATGGCGGCACAAAAGAGACGCAAATATCCTCCGTTGATTACGGTTTAAGAAAACAGAATAGTGGGTACTTTGTAATTATATTTCTATGAACCATTATACCATGGACATTGGTTCATCACTGTGGATATGACTCAATGTAATAAAACTCCGACAGTCAACGTTGAGTTTAAATGTTGAACCATTTGGTGCAGTCAATTGACTGAAACTAATCGCCTTGTGATCCCAGATACAGAGAATGGCTATGGTAATGACCTAACCTAACTATCTGACCTATAACTTGAGTTTTACTAAAGATAGGCGTGTTATAGACCATACGCTCAGTATGGTACGTGTTTTTAAAGAGAAGATCAGGGGCTCGATTCTGTAAGGAAAATGACACTAACTCGAGGTTGTTTCTTCGCGGCCTCTATGCTCTGTCTCTGTCGCTTACTACGGTAATGCTACTAATCACGTGAGAGATAAGCTCTCCGAGGCTTTCGTGAAGAGGCTCGCCGACGAAGTTTGTATTAGCTGAATAAGGAGGCAGCTCGTATCTAAAGTCTTTTATTCAGCTCCAAGTCTGATGCCCAAATGTTTTCACACTAATTCTTTTGTCAAATCATTTAGTCGTCTGTCCGTCTTATCGGCCAGCCATGGCATTATGGAGGTTGGATAGCCGCATCAGTAAATGACTTTCCAGTCCCATATAATCTCAACATAATTATAAATTAATTATGTAAACCATCTGAAATATTCTCGCGTGCTGATTCACTATAAAGCAACGTGTTTATTGAATCGCCTTTAATAGTTAGTTATGGGAAAGTAAATTGAATACGACAACGTCATGATTCATGAATAGGGTGTGCGTGGTAAAACACCATGAAAATAAGGCACGCCTTTGCCTCGCGCCTTCCACCTTACGCCTTACTTCTCTTTCGTAATCACTACGAAATATAGCTAAGAATTCTAAAACCAGGTCAAGGATACGACCTTAATCTATAGATACATTAAAATGAAATAAATTCACTTTTTCCGACTACAACGCGCCGAAATCTAGATCTAGATTCGCCTCGTACAATGGAACTAATGTTTGCGATTAGTAAAGTGTTAAAGAGACTAAGTAGAACGCTATTTGTTACAATAGTTATTTTAAAAGTATCTTGAAGTTCTTTGATATTATTCAAAGTGTTCTGTTAATTTTTTAATTTATAACTTCTGTCTAAATAGATAGATATTAAGGAAAACTATAGGTTCATTCTAGGATATATTTTATTCGTAAAACTAGTTTAATACAGTTTGTTGTAGGTACGTGAACAGTGGAATTACTATACAGCTCATAAGGCACACAACAGAGTACACAAAGCTTTAATTAAAAAAATATTTGAATATAGGTACGAGATAGTCAAACAATTTTTAATTATAACAGTAATTTCGCAATAGCTCGCGTGCTTCTCTGAAACCGAAAATGTTAGTGGTATATTTATTAATAAATAAATATTAATTACAGGTAATAAAAGATTATAGGCATTGTAGGTTGGTTTCATTTGGTGAGAGGTATTGCCGAAGACTTCATTTCATACAGCACAACAATACATATTATGACACTCACTACCATAGGTGGTAACTAAGAGATGAATATCTTACACAAAATTGTACTCTGACCTTTCAAGCTTACGAAATTCTGCCTACATGATTCTAGACACAGGCGAATACTAAGTTCGTTATAGTTAGTTCTAGACAGCAAAATAATCTAGACTAGACAATAGTCTAGTGCTTATTTTTATATCATACTAGCTGTCCCCTGCGGTTTCACCCCCGTTCCCGGGAGATGTTAAATTATAATGTTCTTTCTATCATCAATAGTTTTCGCAGCGCACGCGATGTTAGGAATTTTTTAGGTAATTTTTTTACACCTAGGGTTAGATTTATTAGCGTTTTAGTAAGGATCTCTAACTTTTTTGAAAATATAATTAACCCTATGTTACTCGGGGATAGTGTCTCTTCCATGGTGAAAGAATTTAAAAGTCGGTTAAGTAGTTTAGAGTTTACTCTATGTTTGTATTCGTTACATACAAAAATAGAAATCTTTCCTCTTTACAATATTGTTATTAATACTGTAGATATAGATAAGTATATTCAAAACTAACTAGATATTAAAAAAATACGATTAATGATGTTCAAGGTAATTAACTTCAGCCTCTTTGCCATAAATGCAATCTGTGGCAATGCGGAACGCATTTGAACCTTCAAAGATCCCAGATTAATTACTGGTCGCATGTTCCTGAAAGCTTACTGTCACTACCAGATACTTTCCTATGCTGATGGTTATAAGTTTTACTATTAATCCTAATTGATGCCAGTATTTATATAATTTATGATTTTAATTGAAATTTATTTTCCCTTAAAGATGGCATTCATTTAGTAAACAGCTCCTAGCTTATAGTAATTACGAAGTCTTCCCAATAAGTGAAGAACTTAACTTTATGGCCGAGTTGAGTGACGAAGTTAAGTGACCAAGTTTGCCGACTGCCGATGCCGGCGCCGTTTGGGCTGCCAGAACCATGACGACTCAGGGCAATGGCCTCCTCCTACTCTTAAAACTGTAGGTATTATTATATACAAGCACTACGTATATAGGTACGACGACTTTGTTTTATTTGTTGCCTAAACAAAAATCTACTCTGCTTTTTTAAATAGTTATCTGACAAAATCCATTTGTGAATTTGGTTTTTTGGTGTTTTTTTATTGCATTTATTTTATAAATTTGTCTCAAATACGGCAACAGTTTTAATAAAAATCTGCTATCATAAAGCCAAATTTTTGGTTACAAACAATTTAAATGTCAAATTGTCAGTGAGTGCTTTTAACAGAGGAATTTCCTGGAAAGTTGTGTGTGTACCTCGGGCTGACGGTCCACTGCCAGCGGAAAATGAATCATGATATCGTGAACTAGCCTTCATAATTAAAACTCATTTACCCACAGCATATAACCGACGCAGCGTGTCGGCAGCGTACTTCATCACCGACACTGTTTATTACTGTTATTTAATGTTGTTACTTTGTGGAATACGTAGCTTTGATGCACTGTGGGGGTCCCGCAATGCGGTCTTCCTTCCTACAATGTTGTATGTGCCGGAGCATCAAATTGTCAAAAGCTTTTGCTAAACGTCTTTGTTATGTCGCACACGTGATATTCAAAATTATGAGAATTTTGTTCTGTTTCTGTCAACAAATAGTTGGTTTTCTACGATTCCTTTAATAGGATTTTTCGATTTTTCTGCACTAGTAGTTTTAGAGTATATCTTATTACCGCTTTTGTGATGTTTGCGCAGCTTTAAGAGGCCGGCAGGGTCACTCGAGGGTCAGCCGCGGCTCGCGTGCCGGCGGCTACTTCCACTGTCCTAGGTGTTGGCATTTCCCATTCCTGACACCCCAATTTGTTTAGGGACCGATGTCCACTCTTTATTCAGCGTAATTATTTCATCCACCCCAACCTGATGCTTTTATAAAATTAAACTTAGTTGTTACAGTAGAAATAGAAACTAAGTTTGTAAGTGATTCAAAAAAGCTTTTTTCTTAAAGTATATATCAGTTACCATAAACCTTGTGGTAAACCCGTATGTGATTATATATGTAATTCTAAGATAGATCTACAGACGTACTCGCCACAGTGCGCCCACGTCAGACCAAACCTGCGGTAATCTACTAACTCATGACACGCTCAGGAGGCTTATCGATTAAAGGCACCGTGCTGCGAGTGGGGTTCCATTATAGAGTTTGGTATCCTGCCTGCGATGCTCGAGGCAGGGAAAGGGTGGGTTGTTACGAGAACAATAGGCTTTGCAGCCGTTTCCTCAACACATCCATCATCCTTTACAACGGCCGGAATACGAATGTCATTTTAAAAGGTATTAATATGTGGAACTTCGTCAGGCAGGAATGCGGATGTTTACCCCATCGTAGATTTTATTTTTCCTTTGTGAATTAATTGTAAACTTCACAGAAAACTCAAGCAAGAGTTTTCAAGATCCAGTTTGAGTTTTAAAGTTTCGATTAGAGGACTAACAGGAACGCCTGCGAAGTTCCGAGTCCGATCTTAGACTGAGGAGAATTAAAGTAGAAGCGGAATTAAAGTTTTGGACTATAAATGGTTTTTGTTATATACTTATAACTAGCTGTCCCCCGCGATCGCACCCGCGTTTATCGATAGCATATAGCCTATAACAAACTGGGAAAAAATCCGCATCGAATGATAGCGGTCTCATATCGATATGATCACTAGTTTTGAGGCTTATATAATATATAGAAGAAAATAACCATCAACATTTTAAATAGATGTATTTTTTATTGTAAATCAAAACAAACAATGAAGAAATAAGGTTTCTCAAACATCAATTTGGGGTGTTATCGCTTAAAAGCGAATCTTAAGTTACTACTTATCTGAGTTCTTGTAAAACATTAAATTATTATTATTGTACATATAACTGCGGGGCAAAAGCCATTATTGAAATGTAGTTTTAAAAATAATAAATATATGAAGTAGTTTCCGAGCGTTCCCGAGCGATCAAATATTGTTTCTGAATAAAACGTTTTACACAATACCCCGTAAAAATATAATTAATAATCAAAGTCAACAACCCTAGTAAGCTGTCATGTCAGGGAACCAGTTTAGTTAACAGAAAGGCCTACGTACCTATTTTATCTAATAATTGTCTACTTTAATAGTTTTTCTATTTTTCATTCATAAAAATCAGTTTTAAATTTTTTTGGGATATATTACAGCGTTACTACGGTTCTTAAATATTGTGAATGGACTCGTTATAAGGCCCCATTTAACCTCGGGTAGTTTTGTAACATCTTGTATAAACTAATTTCCGAGCGTTCCCAAGCGACCAAATATTGTTTCAGGATAAAACAATATATACCACTTTAAATATTAGGTACTTGCACACAACGTTTTATCACGAGTGCACCAATAGATAACAAACAAAAGAGTCACTATCCCGTTATATTACCAATTTATATTTAACTAGCTTGCCGGACAGACATTGTCCGAAATAAGTCCATACAAAAATGCAGGAATTCGATCGCAGCGCCAGCTACCGACTCCGATTATGAATCTAAAATTTTTATCAAAATCTATCCAGACATTAAGGAGGAGTTCAGTGACTTACACAGGTACAGTGGAATTATCTATACAAAAAAAAATCAAAATTACTTAAATAAAATGTAATAAAAATATTCTAGTATCATAATAATATAATTAAAATAACCAAGAATAATTCATTAAGGAACGTACTGTCAAAAGAGAAATCTTACTAAAATTATAAATTCAGATGGTTGTGGGAATGTACGGATGTTTGTTACTCTTTCTCACAAAAACTACCAAACGGATTTTAATGCAAATTGGCACATAGATAGAACATATTCTGGAATAGGCTACATTTTATCCCGGGAAAATGGAACATCGCTCGGGAACGCGGATAAAACCGCGGGGGACAGCTAGATTGATATATGGCGGAGTTAAACCTGAACATACATACAAATATTATATAAACATCCGAATTGATTGACTTTTTTGAAGTAGGTTAATAATAAATTTTACTAAACCCTTGTTTTTTTCCCTTAAAAACCGCGGGGTTAGTATTTTAATAATTTCAACTCCAACAACAGACTTTCAATTCCATTTAGTATTATCAGTTTTTGTATGCACATTGTGAACTTTGCTAACCAATCAACAAATGTTGGGGTATCGCTGACCCGTTACCTGAATGGATTCCTTCAACACAAAAGCGTAAAACCATTTATTTATTTGATTGATTCCCAATTCAGGTTTCGTTTCACAATCAGAAATATTCAATACAGTAGGTTATACAGGATTAGTTACAGTTGGCCAGAGGTGTTTTCAAAGGTGGAAATTCTCATTTACAACCACATCTGAATTGGGGAAATAATTCGCACCCTCAGTACGATAAGGGTTTGACTCTAAATTTTGCGAAATAAAGTTACGATCATAGAGAGACTAAACAAAGTATGCTCTATCCGATGAATAGTAAAACATAGTCAATTTAATGATAGAATAAGCATACCGATACTTCAGCCTCTTTAACACCGGGACACACCCTCCCCGGTCAGTGCGAAAGTGACCCAATCAGAGATGTGCCAAAAGTGATTTTTTGAGTTAAGCCTATCGTTCTGAGGGTGCATACATTTTGCACAATTTAAACTTCTCTTTAAACATTCTGAGCCATTCTTTACATGCCACCTTACTCCAAATTAAGCAGGAGTTGTACTGCTTGTACTTTGGAAACCAGATAACTTACATCCCTACTAATATTATAAATGTGAATTTAAGTTTGTTTGTTACGCTTTCACGCGAAAACTACTTAACCGATCATCATGAAACTTTGTGCACATATTCTTGGAGGTATTTGAAGTAACATAAGATACTTTTCGTGCCGGCAAAATGTTACATCTCTCGGGAACGCGGGTGAAACCGCGGTGGACAGCTAGTACTTAATATTTAATTTGTCTTCTTCGTGGTAGTCACCAAGCCAACTAGCTCAGAAAAGGTTTTTTTTATAGCACTTGAGTGACCAACAAGCGGACGGTCCACCTGATGGTAAGTCGTCATGGGCATCGCCAATGCGTTGCCGACCCCGAGATGTGAAGTTGTTAAGTCTCATGTGCCTGTAATTTCACCGGCTCCCTTACCTTTCCAACTGAAATACGAGTAAACCACTGCTTCACGGCGGAAATGGGTAAGGTGGTAGTACTTCCCCGGACGAACTCTGCACTAAGAGCTACTCAATAAAAAAAAAATATTGTTGTATTAGATCCTGAGGAAAAAAGTGGAAAAACAAATAATTGGCTTAATTTCTACTATAAAATCAATCCAAGTTGGCACGTAGTCATTGACAGAGTTACTTTGAAGGCTGGAACAAAAGGTATTAAACCCAGCTTCCCTACCCTCCATTAGGCAGAACACCTAACTCTATTTTACAGCCCGAATTGGAAAATTGGATCTGATTCGATGCATTTGATTAATAGTTAAAAAAATCTTAAATTGGAGCTGATTTTGTTTATAGTAAAATCTATAAAGATGTGGTTCTTGGTTTTAAGTTACGATTAAGACCAGCCATTTTACTATCAACTTATCGTTTACAAACTCAACAGCTAAGTTAAAGAATAGTTGTTCCATTTCAACAATATATCACTACATAGTATAAAACAAAGTCGCTTTCTCTGTCCCTATATCCCTATGTATGCTTAAATCTTTAAAGTTACGCAACGGATTTTGATGCGTTTTTTTTTTAATAGATAGAGATCTACATTGCACCTGAGCGAAGCCGGGGCGGGTCGCTAGTGTGGTAATAAAGAATACTTAATGGTTCCTTTTAACACAGCCGTCACCTGTCACTGTCTCGCAAAATGTTCTTAAAGACAATGAAAATAGCATCGACTTGTTTCACAGCAACTACAATAAGAAAGTTTCGGACGTTAAAAGATTGCCTGAGGTTGACAATTTTTGACCGCAAACCAGCTTTTACAATGAGCGCGAAATGTTTGTTTTAGTCTTTTATCGACAGAACAGAAGTTGCTTTAAGTAATTAATAAACAGTAAATGAGATAGTATTAGCGTCTATCCAAAAACTAGGTGCTAATGACAAAATGGCCGTCTGTACCCAACGAACGCTCATATATCTTCTTTTATAGAAACCAGGTCACCTCTTTTGCAAAGATATGATGTTTGCGATTTTAGTATGACCTAGCTATGTTAAACAAAAAGACTTCCACATAGTCTGGAAAAAGCCTTTTAACTTATCTCGGATATTAGAAATAGGACTACCGGATTTGTGGTCATTACCCGAACTTGAGTCATGTTTTTTGCAATGACAGAACTTTTGTATCTGCGTATCGAAAGAATCATAGAGTTGTTGTGAAATAAGAAATAGGTGTTCTCGCGTATCCTCCTATATCATATTCCTCTATCTTAAACGTAATTAATGCACATTAACTTGATATCATCTTTCTCACTCGTGTTCATGGTACTGGAGAACTTAATATGTGCATGCCAGCAAACATAATTGTTCAGGTAGGTATGTGACTATTACGAAACCAATCTTGTGCCTAACATATAATTGCACTTAACCTACCAATATGTGGTCGACCTAACATATGATTACGATGCATGAACAGCAAAGATTAATGTGAACTTATAACTACAACAAATAAAGCTGATTTAACTTACACCATGTTAACGTAGACGGTTAGAGAAGTTTCAAGGCTTATTGAAAATGTACCGTGGATTTGAAATAAAATATCGTAGGCTGGTTGGTAAGTAACAAAATATTTTCTACAAGAAAACTTATTTCTTTGTGAAGAGTTCGGATGTGCGATGAATCTAAAATGTAACCTTTCACAGAAGTCTTTGAAATTAAACAATGTAGCAACCAACTCGGAATTCTGACTGATAAAATACGAACTAAACTGACACTGACTAGATAAAAGGAAATTGTTTGTACTGGATCGTTCTTAGTGGGCATTACCCGTCTGAACTCCATGTAGTAATTTACTCTATGTCTTTATAATTATAATAGAGATGAACTTAAAACTATGCGTGCATAATTATGATACTGTCGTAAATCCATGCAATTTTGATTTTAGAGAAATTTCTAGTTTTGACGAACCGTATTGTTAACGTTCAGCCGCGAAGGCAAAGACTCCTAGGACACGGTCAATTAAATCAACAAATTATACAACACCGCCACCTTTTTGTATGACAAAATACGTAATAAATCTACAAAGATGTCTAGTTTTGTGAAGGTCACCTAATCTCGATACAAACTCAACGGATAAAACAAACTTTACGACGTCTCTTCGCCCTAAAACATTCTCTACCTCCTTACTATTCAACATAAAAGTTTTTTATGGCCACGGCTCCGTTTTCATAACAATTTAGTGGATACACTTTGAAAAGCGGTTTGAGAAAAGTTAAACAGTTTTTTGCTATCAAACTAAATATATTTTTTATTTTTAAAAGTTTTTTTTAAGGCAGTCATTTGGTCAAAAATATTGAAACAAACGTCGACACGCGATCATGTCCGTATGCAAATGGGCTCACTATTAATGCTCGGATTATGTAGACTGTAGGATAAGTCGATAATTTGAGTGCTTAGGTCGAAAGGGCCGTTTCCTCGGGCCCAAAGCCTAATAATATTATTTATAATTTTTTAAAGGTGGCTCTATGGCCCACTTGAAACAAATGCAATATAGGACATTGAAACATAAAAGTACTACGATTTTCACTCGACTGCAGCAATACTAAAAAGGGGTTATGATATTATTTCCATAACATTTTCTTGAAGCTAGAGTACTTATCTTAACATAAAATTTTATAATAATAAAACCAAAATGAATGTGAGTGTGCGTGTTGTTAGTGTATATGAAAGCATCCCGAAAGTCAAATTGCATTCAACTTCGTTCATTTGTTTTGACCGCTGATCTAAATAACGGTACAATTTATAAAAAACTAGCTGCGCCCTGCGGCTTTGTCCACTTTCAATCCTGTTTATAAACCTTCCTCTCGAATTACTCTATCTATTACTGTATACTGCATTAAAATCCGTTGCAAAGTTTACGATTATATAAAGGACATACAGTCAAACATTCATTTTTATATATATAGATATCATTAGCATTATTTTCAGTTACAATGTGTTTTACAATAATAAATAGGTAATTAATTAATAATTTCAACACTTATGCTAAAAACTTACTTTTTATACTTGAAAGAATTATATTATTTACCTATGTCCCCCGCGGTTTTACCCACGGTCCTGCGGGATGTCACGTGTATTAAACATATAAACCTACATCTCGAAACACTATCTATTAAAAAAAACCGCATCAAAATCCGTTGCGTGGTTTTAAAGATCTAAGCATTCAAAGAGACAGACAGGATTTGTTTTATACTATGCAGTGAAGTACAGAAAAATAGATTTATTTATTTTTAAATTAAATAAAATTCCCAATCAAATAACGGTCCTTGGAATAATGCTTTCGCCACATTTCATAACCTGGAACGCAAACTAATTTCAAATCAAATATTCAACTTTTTACACCGGTGGACTGTAGGACGGGGTTAAATTGTCACTGCGGCTCCAGATTTATTCTCATAAAGTTTTCAGTTATTAAGCCATTTTTGTTTTGCGCATTACCATTTGGCTTTATTAATAATAATAAATTTCATTTATTCAGGTAATTTGCGACCATTAATTACAAATAATAATATTATCTCACACATCAATGCACAAATATATAAAATACAATAATTAAAGTGAAACAACAATAAAACCTATCAAACATTAAATAATCATAATAAAAATAAAAATATAGAATCAAACATAAATACAGATAACAATTATAATTCTAAATCAAATTAATATTATACAAGGTATAAACTTTACAGTCTTCTCTCCGGCACTGGTACAGCGACATGTCTGCTGGAACAATGCCGAATAAAAGGGCAGTCCAACCTTTCCCCAATCATCGCCAACACAGTGTTGGAGCTGGCCCGCACTCTATGCACCAAGGACGCTGCACGCTTGCGCATTACCGTGTTAAAGCAGTCTGGGCATGACTAGCTGTTCTTCGCGGTTTTACCCGTGTTCCTGAGGGATGACATCTTTTTGGGATAAAAAGTATACCGTACGTTATTCCAGAGCACACTCTATATATATACCAAGTTTCATCTGAGTGAAATAGCAACAAACATCCAGACATTCTTACAAACTTTCGCATTTATAATATTACTAGCTGTCCCCGCGGTTTCACCCGCGTTACTGAAGGATGTTACATGTTTTCGGGATAAAAAGTCCTAAATATTGTTCCAGTACTCTATCTATGTGCCAAGTTTCATCTAAATGCGCGTGGTTTTGCGTGAAAGAGTTACGAACATCCGTATATCCTTACAAACTGTCGCATTTATAATATTAGTAGGATATCCTACAATATATGCTATATAGCTATAATTTAAGGATTAAAGGCGCCCTAAAATACCTAATGGTTAACATTTATTCTCTCATTTAAACTTATTACTTAGAAGTATTAAAATAATCATAAAAGTTTCATTAGGCAGTTATTTCGACCAGGACCAAATTACTACAGCATATTATGTAGGTAAGTACCTAATTCAGGGTGCATTAGGTACTACTTTTCACTAATAGAATTGTACTTCTTTCTTAAAATTGATTTGGCTATAGATATGTAGTATACATAAAACAATAGACTTGAATTTTACAAAAATATTGTAATTGAAATGAAAGAATAATTTTGTTTTTTTTAAACCTGTGTGAAATTCAACCCGACTGCCGGCTAGACCTATTAAAATGATGTATTTATGTAAACATGTCAATATTGGAGACCTAAGTACGAACATCGTATCGTAACCGTATCGTCATCGCATCGGGAGCGCCAAAAACCAACGCAATGGGAAATTGAACATCGCGCAACGTCATGGTACTGGGACCCTCAGTACGATAAGGGCTTAACACAAAATTTTGCGAAATGGAGTCACGATCATCAGAGACTAAACAAAGTACACTCTATCTATGAATAGTAAAACATAGTCAATTTAATGTTAGAGTAAGCATGCCGATACTTCAGCCTCTTTAACACCGGGACCCACCCTCCCCGCTCAGTGCGAAAAGGACCCAATCAGAGATGTGCCAAAAGTGATTATTTGAGTTAAGCCCCTATCGTTCTGAGGATGCGGTATGTAGCCCGATGTTCAAACATACAAACCAATTTTTGAAGCACTCGATACGATGACGATACGCTTACGATACGATGTTCGTGCTCAGGGCAAAGCCTTTGACTAAAATAAAAACAATAATCACTGTAACAATACCTAAACCTTTTTCAAATTATTAAACCCAATGTTTATTTGTCTACGCTTCGGCAAGGTCGAGGGTTCATTTATAAATGAAGGCTCTATGGTAATAGCCATCTTAATCTCGAGTTTGTAAGCATCTACAGATCGTAAACGTAAAGGATTCGATTTAATTTGCACCGTAATCCATGGCGATAAGTGCTATAATCCCGTCACTGTTCTTTGAGTTTGAATCACTCGTACAATCCCCCGTGTAGTATTATACAAATATGGGTTTTGTGAACGGTGATTACTCGCAAGCCCCTCCAAAGGATTCGTACAATTATATTCCAGAACATCAATTCTTACAACATGACTCTGTTTACCAGTTAGGTAACTTTAATCATAATTACAAAAAAAGTAAATCATTAATGTGTACAGGTGTTGGTAGAAGGCATTTTTGAGGATATTTACTAGAAAAAACTGTTGAAAGACGTAAGAAAAAAAAAGAAATAAAACAAAAAACTTATTGTCAAAATTTGCACTTTGAATATATCTGCACTTTTCCAATTTTTTGACAATAATTTCCAATATACTAGAAAACTATCGGGAGAGGAATGAAAAAAAAAACAAAAATTGTAGTGTCAAAATTTGCACCTTGAATATATCCGTAGGTACTTTTCCAATTTTTCGAGAATCATTTCCAATGAAACTTTTCCTAATACCCTTATTCTCTATAATGAACATTAAAAAATAGCCAATAAATAATCGAGCAATCCACTAACCGGCATTTTATTTTTACGTTTGTGCATTTCCAAATTACGCTCTCAACAGCTGAAATCTTACGTATTTGATCAATACAAAGATAATGTTCAATGGCCATTGTTTAAAAACCAATTAAAATGTACTGAGATGTAACATAAAAAAACTGCACTAAAAGCACTTTTTAACTATTCAGTCGTGAAATTGTAGTGTCCAAACTCTTGCACCTGTTTGTAGCAACGAATAACAATGTTTAACGTTGTTAGGTTATTATTGACAATAACATAATTACTCACTCATTGACACTGACAGTTGCGATTTGTGCGATGTTCCGGAGAGACCGTTATCAGCTAACTTCATCCGTGAGAATTTCGTGTTACACTGATGAGCCCATCTTAAAATTTCACTCTCATATTTTTTTCATAACGCGCCTAAATAAAGAAGTATAAATTAAAAAAATAAAAGAAAAAACATCTGAATCAAAGGAGGCAGGATTTATTAGATAAACATGGAGCAAACTTTCGATTTCTTCCAATAAATTAACGTTCGCGTCACGAATGCCATTCATAGTATTCTCACGTGTTATTGCGCGTCTTCATGTAAATATAACTTCACAGGAATGTATACGTCGAATTAGGAGAAAACAAATTTACCAACACGCACTCACTGCCACCGAGAGGGGCTTATGTTTCGTGACAAAAATTCTTTGCTAAAGTTTTATTACCCTATGTTGTATTTTGATAAGTACAATGACTAAGCTATTACACAAACTCCTTATTTCTCCCATCAACGGCTGGTTACCGAACCGATTCACGGTTGAGAAACTCAAATTATGTTATTACTACCAACTAATAATGAACGAACGTTTATTATATTGTTTTGAAGCACAATGCTTCATTTTATGAATTAAACAATGATGTAGAACCTATATAAATACAACGTATAACAATGTGCTTCCTGTGATGTTTTTGCGTGTATAAAGACAAGGAAATACTTTTACACAACAGCGCTTTGTAGTTTTCAGATTAAGCGTACAAATATAAATAAAGCTTACTGCCACTCCAGAAGCACCAGTTTTGCATAACGGCTAATGACGCAAACAGAACAACTGTTTCGCAGCAACTGCATGAATGGGACAGTCGAATATAAATTAACAATCTAGCTAACTAAATAGGTATACAGCAAAGCATTTAATCTCGGGGAAACGGTGCAAGTATAACAAAGACCGACAGGTGAAGTATCTTTTAGAACAAAGCCTTTTCATCACAGTTTTTTTTTTAAAGCGCCGAGATAGTACAACGCGCTTTTCCAAGCGAGAATTTAAATGACTTTTCGTATAGCCACAGGTATAAAAGCACCATTGGAATAGATTCATGAAATTTAGACGGCAGCTGCCGTTTCTTTATTGAATGAAAGATCAGGGTAAATGGAAATTTCTATTCTGGTTATAAAAACTGAAATTTGCATTTTGATATGAAAATTCGCTCTATGCTGGGTAACTAGCGTAGCGTTCAAACCATTTTTTGTGAATTCAATCGAAATCGCTTCGAAATGGACGTCGTTTAGATTTGTTTGAAAAAAAAATACTGTACTTTCAATCCTTTCAGACCGCGTGGAAATGTATGGCAGTTTTCGCTTTGCATACACCGCGATATTTTGACAGTGAATTTGTCAGAGGATTTTAATATCCGCAGGATACGAACAACAGCGAAACTCGTAACAAAATAAACTCGTGCCGCCATGGGCTTACGAAAGTTTCCCCTCTGTTATTTTGGGTATAGTCCGAAATAACAAACAAAAGGTTGTCAATGAATTGACAGTGGCCACTATTTAATTATGGGAAGTGAAACCTTTTGTATTGTCTAGCTAATTAAAATATATTTTATCAACTCAAAGCTTTTTTGTTTGTTTACCGAATTATAGCGACTTAGTTAAATTACTATTACCTACCACAGGTTTCGATATAATGATAAATTGATGTAAAACCCCTTAGGGTGGGAATGATTTTTGTGTGACGAAAATTTATGAACGATAAAAACAACCTATGCTATTCAAAAGTGATTAATGAATAATTAAAACGTTTCCTTGTTATACAAAAGTTACACTTCTATCGTGTGTCCTTACGAAACACTCTGTTATTTGTTTTTAAGTTCGTAAAAATATGTACAATATAGTTCACTGAATAACTTTATACAATCATATAATACACCTATAACATTTGTTATTCGACCCGTCGCCGCGTCGGTTTAATGTCAACAACTATTGTTGTTTAAGAGATTAATTTATATTTTACTTTTAAAAGTATTTGTGGCAATGGAATCGTTTATACGTTTAGGCAGCAATTTAACAGCTGAGTTCTATGAGAGATCATAGTGGGTTTTTTTGTACTATGTTCCAATACTTATTCATCATAATCATCATCATCAGCCTATCTCCGTCCACTGCTGGACATAGGCCTCACCTATGGCACGCCACTGAGCTCGATCTACAGCTCTTTGTTTCCAACCGCTGCAACCTTGCGTATATCATCGCTCGTAAACTTCTAAATTTACCCCTTTATATAATTAGTATAAATATCTTCAGTAGGTATCTTTTATTGTGTTTATTTATTCATCCCCCAAAAACCTATCATTCCTTCATATTCTGATTTTATTTTGAACTGGTTTACCCCTTTTTAAACTCAAAATGGTTGGGGCCACAATATCATAGTCGATTCGGTCATGTACTACGAATAATAATCCACAATGTTTGAAAACAATTATAGTGCTCTTTTCGAGAATCAGCCAGTTATTAGTTTTAGTTAGTGAAGTATTTGGTTTTATTTCAAAAGCAGACTAATAACATAAATGATTGATTGAAGTTCATATAAGTAGTTGGCTTCAAACTACAAAGATTTTCGACAAGTTTGGTTGAAGGATTTGAGCGCTAACGACCAGCGGAATGCAGTGCGACTTGACCGGACTTTGACCAAACTTTTAATGATGAAATATCTAACACTAACACATCACTAGAGCATCCCTCGTAAACTCCAACTTCTATTTTTATTTCGCTGAAGTTTTAAAAATAAACATTCAGTTTGATTCTTCTGAAAAGGCTTATTGACGATGGCTTTGCTTTTTGTACCAGTCGCTCGGAAAAAACATTTTTCAATAAGAAACGCCTTTATTTTAAACATTTTGGTGATCTTTTACTGCTTAAGAATAAATCTGTAGCTGGTTCTTTCAGGAAGAAAATTTAAATTTTGATAAATAAATTGACAAACTTCTAAATTCTACTTCTTATATCATTATTTATTTTCCTATGTATCGTAAGTACATAATGCAAAATTTCATTGAAATAAGGCTCAAATTGTAATCTTCATAGGCTTTTAAAATAAGCTCACTCCTTGCTACCACCACTTACGGAATCGTCGTTATCTTTGTTTGGGGAAAATAACAAAGAACAACAAAAAAGGGTCTAATATAAAGTTAAGGGACATTTGGGCATTCTGCACCATTCGTGATTATATTTTTATAAAAAGATTTTTCTTTCATCTTCAAATGTTATGAGCATTTAGATTTCATAAATACATTGTAACTAGACACATTCTAAAGGCATAATCGATGCTAATGGTAGGGGTTACGAAAATAACCACCCACCATTAATGTCCTAAAAGGCGACAAAAAAGTAGGTATGCTAATGACCACGTGCACTTTTACACTTTGCGCTAAGTAGTCAACAAAATTCTGCCAAATCTCTTGTAAGTAAAATATTCACATACTTAGATAGAAAGCATAATAATAACCTTGCACCGACCTTTAATTTTTGAGAACACGCTAACAAAAAGCTCAAACATCATCCAATTTCATTTATCAATAACAAGTTCCCAAACTTAAGAGTTATCACCTAATAAACAGGGTTCAAAATACAATTTAAGGAGTAATGCAAGTTGTAAAACAACAATAGTTTATTAAAACGTAGAGAATAAAGCAGCCGAGGTGGCGACAGGACATAGCTAGGCATCGTAATGTAAAGCGCTGGATATTTCATTCGAAATGAGATTGCATTTCATTTCACACAATAAGTTGTGAACGCTTTATTCGAAATCCATAGTCATTTTCAAAGGCAGCTTCAAAACGACAACCGTTCTCATTTTACTTTGCCTTTATATACTTAGCTGTACATACAAACATTTGTGCAATGTAAGTTGATTTTCGAATGTGTTTGTAAATAACTAGTAGCGCCTCATATTTCAAAATATTTTTAAATGTCGACGCCATGTTGCGTCTTGTTCTCCTTCATTGACCGACGCCACGTCGCACATCTGTATCCGATATAACAGTATTTTCCACCCGCTATCATATTTGTGACGTTCCAGTACATTATATTCCACTTTTGATGTAGCTGAAAAGCCGTTAGAAACAGAATCTACATCAAATAATATTGCCAAAATAGCTATTCTAACTTTAGCGGCCGACAACCGCTCCTTGATTTATGTGAACAATTAAAAAGATTAATGGTACAGGAATTTTAATGGTGCTTGTTTATAAAAATAGCTTTTATCGTGAGTTACCGATTGCAATTCTGTTAACGAGACAAACGTAATGGTTGTCAATATAATGAAAACTCACATTAATTTTATTCTACTCAGAATAAGCTTGCAATAAACAAAGTCCACGTAGTTGTAATTTTTCAAGACTACTTAGTTCTACAAGAACAGTCACTTCTCGGCTACACTGAGAACACTTACAAAGCTTTGAAAATACAATTTTATTACCCTTTTAAAGAAGTGGGATCAACGCAATGCAGTTGAATTACGAATCATAACTGTTGGACAAACGGGAGTTCAAATTGCACGAGAGCTCTTTGTTTTCGCTTAAGCACGTACCAGCGAGACCGTTTTCATTAATGGCAAGGTAATAACCTTGTTTGCGAGGTGAGAACAGTGCCTCGAGTAGTGCAGCTTTTTTAAGCCGTGTTTGAATAAAAAGGGATGATTAATTTTTTTAAAGAGTAGAACCTTTTACATTACTGGAACAGAACTACAAATAATAAGTGGATATATTAAATATAGTTTGTTATTCTTACGGATAAATGATGCAACTAAAAATGTAGATGGTATGAGCATATAAAATGTGCCCACACAATGTGTTTCAGACGGCCGATTTGTTTCGCTCTAGTTCATTTCTCTCTTTTGATCTCCATAACTACAAGCCTTATATTATCATTTCTGTCTTTATAACTATATAGCTGTCCCCCGCGGTTTTACCCACGTTCCCGTGTCACATGTATTATACATATAAACCTTTCTCTTCAATCACTCTATCTATTAAAAAAACCGCATCAAAATCCGTTGCGTAGTTTTAAAGATTTAAGCATACATAGGGATATAGAGACAGAGACAGCGTTATCGTTTGTTTTTAGTTATAAAATAGTATCATGTCTCAGGGTCGATAACGCATTGGCGATGCCCCTAGTTTTGCAAATGTCTATAGGTGGCGGTGACTACTTACGAACTGGTGGATGCTCGTTTGTCCTCAACCTACATGCTGTTACTAACATTAATAATAAGCCTGAAGAAATAAAGACTATTGCAAAACACAGATTCTCGTGGCTAATCTTTTGTTCATATTATGTACCAAACTGATTCTAAAGAGGCCTTTACATTATTAACAACAAATGCACGGCTATAAAGCTATATTTATAGATTCAAGACACTTTCTAGAATGAAGCTTGATATTGTAACAAACCGCAATCTTCCGAAATATAATACCCACCAGTCCCAGCATAAACATTTTATAGTTTATACTAGCTGTACCCCGCGGTTTCACCCGCGTTCCCGATGGATGTAACATTTTCCCGGTACAAAAAGTATCCTATGTTATTTCTAATACCTCCAAGAATATGTGTACAAAGTTTCATATTGATTGGTTCAGTAGTTTTCGCGTGAAAGCATAACAAGCAAACTTTGATTCACATTTATAATATTAGTAGTATTAACAAACGATTTAGAATTATCCAAACGAAAAATGATAAAGGCGACTGAAAAATGTTTCAGAATAAATATACCGACGCACACGAATATAGATGCTTCATAATGCACAATGTGACCACAGACTATTGGACTGTCACCCTGTTTTGCCTTTTTTATTCCGAATCGACTGTGTCTCTCAAACATTTATGTCGTGCTAGTAATTCAACCAGCGGCTGCACAAGCGAAGCTTTCGACACCTGTGCCTTTACCATGAGTTTTTAACGTACTGTTATATACGCAATTAGTATATAAAAGATTAAACACATGCCTGGCTCAGCATCCTATGGCTTAGCGCCTCGCAATTAGGTTTGAAGAGAGTCAGTTCAACTCCGTGCTTCAACCGATAGACACTTGTCCTAAATATTGTAAATTGAATCAATAAAATTCATTGTGTAATTAATAATGTTTTTTTAAAAACATATTAAAGAAAGTTCTCCTAACAAATTTGGTGGCAGCAGTAAAGGGATTACGAAAAATCCCCGGTTCGTCTCCGTTCCTCTGAAAATAAATAAAAACTCTGTTTCAAGTGAATGACTATTTCAACAATTTATCGTGAGTGCCAGTGTCATCAATCTTCGATATTCTTCGATGGTGTTGAACTCTTCCTTCTATATTCATTCATCGTGTCGTTCCTGCTACTTCGGAAGCTGCGTTCCTGAAAACCTTGTTCCTGCAGAAGTCCTGTGAATCTCGTCCCGGAAAAGTCATCATCTTGTTCCTGAAAGCTACCGCCGGATTCCTGAAAGTTCCGGTAACTACAACTATCGTCAATCATCGAGCCCGCATCTTAAGAATACCATGTTCATGCTCCTGCTCATCTGTTCCATGTTCCTGTAAGTGATTTAATCTCAATATACCTAGTGTCAGTGCAAAATCATATTCTCAGTGATTCTATCCCCAAAGTTTCTCGTTGAAGACTTTAAATTCGTAATATAATCATTTTATGTCTACTATTTCTTTAATAAAATAGTTAAGAAATTTCTCGTAAATCATAAATCTAGTTTATCCTGATTGCTTTTAATGTCAAGTAATTAATCTTTTTATACGGTCTTATAACCGAATGTTTCAATAATCCATCTGTAACAACTTTTGTTTTTAAACTTTACATGAAATTTCTTATTTTGCTTATGTAATTATAAATTGTTCATATCATATTAAGTTCTCATTGTTCTTATCATTTTGTAACCATTCTGAAAACATATAAATAGTTCGTCCCTTGTTTATCGCACAGGTGCAAAGCACACCCACGCAGCGCTTATCTGTATCTAGGACCACACCGAAGGGATTCAGTTACTTGGTTGGCCATCTATTGCACTATTCTATTGTAATTGTATTTTAAATAAATTACAGTCATGTCGGTTAAGGAAATTTCTTTGAAGGGCGAAAAAGGGGAACCCTTCCAAATTGGTGTGTTGTTTAAGTTTATAAAATCATACGACGGTTCACGAGAAAAGCTAACCTCATTTTTGACAAATTGCGGGAATGCCATCAGCTTAGCATCAGACTCACAAAAACCAATTTTGTTTAAATATATTCTATCCCAATTAGACGGGAAAGCCGAATCAGCCTGCTCAATAAAAGAATTCGAATCTTGGGATCAGCTCAAAAGCTTTTTGTCCACGCAGTTCGGGGAACGCAAACATTACACACACCTTCTCACCGATTTACAGGAGTGTCGGCAATTGCCTACCGAACCTGTCAATCAATACGCCCTTCGTATCGAAACGTGTCTATCAAAATTACTGACAGAAGTCACATTGTCTAATAAAAAGAAAACAGAATTGCCAGGTCGCACATCAGCAATGGAAGACCTCGCTCTCCATTCATTCTTACTTGGGCTCAAACCCAATATTTCCAACCAAGTCCGTGGAAAGACTCCATCTAATTTAAATGAAGCAATCAATTTGGCAGTTTCTGAGGAAAAGATACTTTCATTGCTGTATAAACGTAGCCCGAACAATAACATTCTTTCAACATCTCCACGTCCAATTCAGAAGCCAAATTATTCATACAGACCCACCATTCACAACGTCAATTCAAGGCCTCAGATGTCTTCTCAATTTAATCAGAATGCTCAAAATCCTTCTTTCTGTCGCTATTGTAAAAATCAAGGACACTCCATCGAAACATGCAGAAAACGACAATACAATAATAATAACCGTTCTACTCAATTTACTCAACGTCCTTTCAACCAAAAATATTCGAAGCAACAAGCTCAGGTTAATTGTGTTGAAAATAACTACAATAATAATCCTGAAATGCCATCCTGTTCCTATGATTATCAAAATGATTATGACATTCAAGGTAATTTAAACGAATAGTGGGCTCACGGCGGTGTCTCGTGAGACCCAAGTCTCCATGCTCATCAAACACCACATACGTCAATGGCACCTTTTTTAGATCCAAGGACCACATGGGTAACCAGCCCCAAGCAAGAGTCCATAATTCCATATCTTCTATATCCAAGGACCACATGGGTAACCAGCCCCAAGCAAGAGTCCATAATTCCATATCTTCTATATCCAAGGACCACATGGGTAACCAGCCCCAAGCAAGAGTCCATAATTCCATATCTTCTATATCCACGGACCACATGGGTAACCAGCCCCAAGCAAGAGTCCATAATTCCATATCTTCTATATCCACGGACCACATGGGTAACCAGCCCCAAGCAAGAGTCCACAATTCCATATCTTCTATATCCAAAGACCACATGGGTAACCAGCCCCAAGCAAGAGCTCACAATTCTACCTCCATTAACCAACAATCTATCAAAAAATCTATTAAGTCTGAAAATTTAAATCCAACTCTTAATACTAATCTGACAATTGACGAAATATATGAAATATCTTGTGATCCTACAAAAAAATCCTTACCTCATATTGTGATAAAAACATCCGCGTCCAACAATCCCCTTACCTTACTCGTCGATACCGGTTCTTCTATCTGCCTCGTTAAGAAATCTTCCCTGCAGTCGAACCTGAAACTAAAAAAGGAAACACTAAAATTAAAAGGAATAGATAATAGTAAAGATGCAGTTTCTACCATAGGAAATTTTGAATTAGATCTTATATTTAGTAAGGAATCAATATCTTATACATTTCATGTTGTTGATGAAATCAACTTGACATATGATGGTATAATTGGAAATAATCTACTCACCCATTACCAATGTAACATTGATTATAATCGAAACCAACTAAATATTTATAGTAATACAATTAAACTCAATTTTACGGATCCTATTTATAATATTCCTGCTCGTTCTGAAATCATGGTAGAATGTTCAGTTAGCAATCCGATGTTAAAAGAAGGTCTTATAATTGATCAGCACATTAATGAAACCCTCTTGATATCTAACTGCATAGTTAAAGTTAAAGATAACAAAAGAGTTAATATCACCGTATTGAATATATCCGAAAAACCAGTTTCACTGAATTCGAATCTCCAATTAACTTTATATCCTATCGATCTTAATGTCCATCCTATGTCTCAGTCTAATCAATCTTGTCTTACTAGAACCCAAAAAGTACTAAAGTTGCTACGCACTGATCACTTAAATGATGAAGAATGTGATTTATTATATCAAATTTGTACTAACTATTCAGATATATTCCACCTTCCAAACGAAAAACTGTCGCACACTACAGCAATAGAACATGAAATCAAGACTACTTCAGATCAATCAATTAATGTCAAATCTTATAGATTCCCCGAATGCCACAAAAAAGAAGTGCAAACTCAAATAGATAAAATGTTAGCTGATAAAATTATTAAGCCTTCAATATCTCCTTGGTCTGCTCCAATTTGGGTAGTCCCAAAAAAAATGGATGCATCCGGAAAAAATAAATGGCGAATCGTTATTGATTACCGAAAGCTAAATGATCTTACTATTGGAGACACATATCCTATACCGAATATCACCGAAATTCTAGACCAATTAGGGAAATCTAAATATTTCTCAACATTGGATCTTGCTTCTGGTTTTCATCAGATAAGGATGTCTCCTTCTGATTCTTGCAAAACCGCTTTTAACGTCCCTCAAGGTCACTTTGAATTTTCAAGAATGCCTTTTGGTCTCAAAAACGCGCCGTCCACCTTTCAGCGGTTAATGAACAATGTTCTAACTGGTCTTCAAGGAGAGAGATGCTTTGTATACCTTGATGATGTGGTAGTGTATTCCCACAGCTTGAAAAGTCATATCCAAAATTTATCTGCAATTTTCCAAAAGTTTCGATCTTTTAATCTAAAATTACAACCTGATAAGTGCGAATTCCTAAGAAAAGAAGTTGGTTACTTGGGTCATGTAATAACAGAAAATGGTGTTAAACCTGATCCTGGTAAAATAAAATCTGTCCAAGAATTCCCGATTCCAAAATGTCCAAAAGACATCAAATCCTTTTTGGGCCTCATTTCTTACTACAGACGTTTCATACCTGAATTCTCCAAATTGTCAAAATCTTTGACATCTCTTCTGAAAAAGGACATTCCGTTTAATTGGTCTAACGAACAACAAGTCGCATTTGAAACCCTGAAAAGTAAATTAATTACAGCACCCGTTCTTATCTATCCCGATTTTACAAAGCCGTTTACACTTACCTGCGACGCATCTAATTATGCGATCTCTGCTATTTTATCCCAAGGTCCAGCTGGGAAAGATCATCCCATAGCATTTTCATCTAGGACACTTAACAAAAATGAAATTAATTACAGTACGACTGAAAAAGAACTATTAGCAATAGTCTTTGGATGTAAAATGTTCAGACCTTACCTGTTTGGTCGCAAATTTACCATAATAACAGATCATCGTCCTTTAAAATGGTTATTTAATCACACCGATCCTAGTAGTAAATTGCAACGCTGGCGCCTTCAACTTGAAGAATATGAGTATGAAATTATCTACCGCAAAGGCAAGTTGAACTCTGCCGCCGACGCACTTTCGAGATATCCGGTAAACCCTGTTTATCCTGAAAATCACAATAATTTGAACCCAATTCCTGATACCAGCCCTAGTGCTGAACTTCCACCGTTATCACCACTTCCTGAAGTTGATCAAGAAACCCTTGATGAACTTATGAGAACAGACTTTAGTCCAGTGGACAATAGAGACTTTGATTTCAGTCCTCTGAATCCTCCTACTCCCGTAGTTCTTCCTATTCCCTCAGATTCACCTCCCGTAGATCCTCTTTCTGTACCGAATCAACAACGTTTTGAGACAAACCAACCTTCAACTAGTTGGCAAAATCCTGAAACCTTACCTGCATCCGTATCCGCATACCGCGATCCGGAACCTCCTTCAACTCCTGAAAACTTACCTTTATCTGACGAAACTTATAATAAATTCTTAAAATCATCTACGAAACTATATAATACCCACATCACAGAACATAATGAAGATCTCCTGAAAGGGACACAAAAATTAGTAATAATACCTACCTCAATAGACATGGATGAATCCATGCCTTATGTTCAAGAAGTACTTAATAATTGTCCAAGCCCCGAGCGCGATGAATTCCTAAAAAAGGAAAGATCCTTACATGCCTTTTTACCTCTTACAATTGAAACTAAAACTTATCTTTTCTTATTCACGAAAGTACACCATTTCGACGATCACTCCTACGTAGATATATTCAAATCCCTAAAAATATGTTCGCGACGAAATAATCATGTCATATCCCACGATAAGTGAAATTAGTATCTCAGATTTTAGAAATCCGTTTGATAGACATGCATTTGCAAAAATCTATAATATGTTAGCTTATTTATTTGACGGCACCAATATAGGAATTCATATCTACCATAACAATATTATATATCCTTCGCCTAGCGAGATTCCGAAAATCCTAAAGGAGAACCATGATATCCCCATCGCAGGACATTTAGGTTCCGCGAGAATGTTAAATCGCATCAAAGAAAGATTTTACTGGAAAAAGATGCGCAGCGATATCGAAAACTATGTTAAAGAATGTCCGTCATGCCAAACTAATAAAGCATTAAGAAAACTGAATAGAGCCCCAATGCAAATTACAAGTACCTCCACCAGTCCATTTGAACGATTATCCTTGGATATAGTAGGTCCACTTCCCGAATCTGGCCCAGCCAAAGTAAAATTCATCCTCACCATGCAAGATGACCTTACCAAATATTCAGTAGCTTATCCCATTAGAAGTACCACCGCTGAAGAAACCAGCGAGTGTCTAGTGCACTTTATATCCCAATTCGGCATACCTAAAACTATCTTAACCGATCAAGGTACCAACTTTACAGCTGATCTTTTCAAACAAACCTGTAGCTTTCTCAAAATTAAGCAGCTGTGGTCTTCTCCATATCACCCTCAAACTCAAGGCGCACTTGAGCGTAGTCATTCCACTCTAAAAGAATATCTCAAGTCGTATGTTTGCCAAAATCAAGATAATTGGCCTAGATATGTGTATACAGCAATGTTAGCATATAACACCACCATACACACCACAACTAATTACTCTCCATTTGAACTATTATTCGGCCATAAGCCATTCATACCGAATTCTATTTATGAAACCGCTCCTGATGCCACATACCCAGATTACGTTAGAATGTTACAACATCGGTTAAAATACACTAGAGAAAAGGCAATTGAAAATATTCAAAAATCAAAACAATCTTCAAAAACTTACTACGATTTACATACACGGCCAATCAAATATCAAGTTGGCGACTATGTATACCTAAAAAATCATTTAAGATTACGGAAAGCCCTCTCACCAATTTGGAAAGGGCCCTATAAAGTCATGAAAATAAATGGTAGGAACAGCCTTACTTTATTGATTAACAGACGGCATGTGACTCATCATTACGATGAAATCAAACTCGCGCGACGCCGCGACTCTTAGTTTGATAAGGTAAGAATTATTATATAATTACTAAATAATTTTAGTTATAATTTCATTACAGTGCCCCGTCATTGGCACAGGACTTCAATCAACCTGCAAAGAATAGTCCTGGTATCTATTTTGACCCGATCGGATCCTTAAAATTAACAGACGGTTATCTTAGCGTAGTAATTCCGATTGATATATCATATGTAAAACCGCACATTGAAATTCTTAACGGTGTGATAGAGGCCACCCAACAACTATGCAGACAGAAGTAATATTTATGATGATATTAAGTGTCACAATACGATCCAGCCCTTATCAATTCGATTCCAAGACATTATAACAGACTATGATGCAATTTCTCATCTTATAGAAAATCGTTCTAAACGATCAGCTTGGTTTGGTGTAATTGGGACTATATCCAAACAGCTATTTGGAACAATGAATGAGGACGATGCTATAAAGTATAGCAGAGCTATTCAATCTGTCGAGGATGATCATACTCAGCTTTCAAAATTGCTTAGAGATAATATTTTAATTACGAATTCTACTTTGTTCTCTTTTAAAGAAGTGATTAAATCAATAAATCAAAATGAACAATACTTGAATAGCGCCGTTACAAACTTATCAGCTCATGTGCAAAATTTAACAGTTGTATCAAACGATCTTTTGACGTCAAAACTTAATGAACTTCTTAATATTATAGAAAGTAGTTTACTCACATTATCTTTTAAGTTAGAGGATATTATTAGTGCAGTAATGTTTAGCAAATCAAATATATTGCACCCATCTGTAATTCCACCGAAACAATTGTTTTCTGAATTAGTAATGAATTATCGATTTTTACCTAACTATCGTCAATTTCCTATTAGTTTGTCTCTTGAAAATATTTATATGTTACTAAATATATCGGAATTAGGTAGTTACTATAGTAACAATAAAATTGTGTTTGTATTAAAAATGCCGTTAGTAACATCTCAAGAATTTAACCTATATCATTGTCTCCCTATGCCATTTTTGATTAAGGGAGCAAACTATACATATTCCACTATCATTCCGTCTACTAAGTATATTGGTGTAACTAGAGATAAGTCATTTTATTGTAAATTAGATAGCTTAAGCAGTTGTAAGATAATATACAACCAATACTATATTTGTGATATGACAGATACTTATTCTAGTACCGCAACCCCTATTTGTGAATCAGAAATTATATCCAGGGCCTTAAGTTCTATACCGTTACAATGTGAGACTAAATTGTTCCACGGTTATCTCGAAATTTGGCAAGCACTATTTGATAATAAATGGATATATGTTGTATCTGAGAAATCAAAATTAGCAATTGATTGTCAAAATTCTAGTATTAAAGAATTAAATGTTTTTGGAACAGGCATAGTTTATATTCCAATTAAGTGTGTCGGATATTTTAAAGATTTAAGATTAATCCCTAAATTTGAGTATATAATTAAAATGCAATCAATTCATACTAACTTTAATTTGATAAATAATACTTTCAATAAAAAAATATTGAACCTATCTATCAAAAATATTCCAACTTTAAATTTAAAAAACATAAATCTTGACTCTTTTCTATCCGAGCATGTTAAGGCCACCATTGAAACTTCCAAAAACTTGGACAATTTAATTAATAAACCACATATAGTGTTATATGGTGAATATTATGCATACTCTACCATAGTCATTTGTGTTATTGTAATAAGCCTCTTACTGTTCCTAATGTATAAATTCTGTATGCCAAACAAGTATCTATCTGTGTTTTGTAAACGTAGAAGTAATAATCTTAAGGAAAGAAGAGACCTAGAATTAACAAATTTAAATTCTGAACCTCTTCATGTACCTACGGCTAAAACCAGAGCATCCCTAGAATAAACTTCACCCTTTAGGTGTAAGTTTAGTCTTAGCCCCGGGGGCTGTTATATACGCAATTAGTATATAAAAGATTAAACACATGCCTGGCTCAGCATCCTATGGCTTAGCGCCTCGCAATTAGGTTTGAAGAGAGTCAGTTCAACTCCGTGCTTCAACCGATAGACACTTGTCCTAAATATTGTAAATTGAATCAATAAAATTCATTGTGTAATTAATAATGTTTTTTTAAAAACATATTAAAGAAAGTTCTCCTAACAGTACGTACTCGCTAGCGACGGCGTAAAACATATCTATGGCAAATCTGTACAGCGCCACTAGCGGTCACCTAAAGAACTAAAATCGATAGTACGAGTCGATAGGTAAAAAACCTATCGAAATGTAAACACTAGCGAGTTACGTTGTTAAGCCTTTGCTATAGAAATTCGGTACCATGAGTCACAAATTTGATAGTTGCTATCGAGAAATACTGTATCAATAGTAGTTTACTTGCTAGTGACTAAAGTAAGTTTCGACAGCAACTCATGGTAGAGGTACTGACAGTTTCGAAACAGTAGCCGTTTTCATCTGTGAAAGCCTGTCAATAAGCCAAGAGATAATATCCCAACGGTATTCTTTAGTAAACTTTTTTGACATATTAAGTCTCATTTCATTCACTTTACAAGACTAACTTTATTAAGTTAAATTTGCTCCGGATCCCAACAGGCTTACTTGACTTCGGGCTATTGGTTTTATTTCGAATCTGACTATACTCGTGAATATACCTCTTTATGCACACACCTTTATGTGTATCGAGCGAGTTAGCAAACCGCAACCAATGCGTGGGGGTAACTTTTTTGGCAAGATGCCAATATTGAATGACATTTCTTGTCGACTAGGGAAAAGGTAGCCAAAACTTTGTAGCGTATTCACAAAAATATTGACTTTGTTCGTAAAAGCCTGCTGGGACTGCGACATTGTTGTTATTTTTGTTTTGTTGCTGAAACCTTTCAATACCTATGAACTCGGGTAATACAATGATAAATCTTGGAGCCAACCAACCTACGAAAATTGATCAGGGGCTCGATTCTGTAAGGAAAATGACACAAACTCGAGGATGTTTCGTCGCGGCCTCCGTGCTCTGCCTCTTTCGCTAACTACGCTAATACTACTAATCACGTGAGAGATAAGCTCTCCGAGGCCTCCGTGAAGCGGATCGCTGACAAAGTTTGTATTAGTTGAATAAGGGGGCAGTTGCCATAAATATTTCAGTAGGATTTTGTATTGGACGCGTATAACTCTTTTATCATGCGCGTTCATTTCATCCAAGAATGCATATTCAGTGTGCTCACAGTCCTTTGTGTAACCGAATATCGATGGCGCAATTTTAATAGACAATGTTTGTAAAAAGAAGGTTTGTTTAGGTGAAGCACTATACACATTTCTATATTATACTGCATCGTCATTATTGCACGTCATTAGGTGTATTTGAGTCAACAATATTTTTAATAAAGGGAAAAATCTATAGTCCTCGATACGAATATGTATATTCATTGAAGTATAATTAATACCCCACGACACAATGCATTTTATAATATGGTGTATAATTATGACGGCTAGTAATTATTAGTATTATTAGATTCACTGTCGAACAAATAACTGCAAATATAGAAGCCCCTACAATAATACAATTTTGTTAAATGTAGGTAGGTAAATAAATAAACGTCTATTTTATGTTTACCACCAGAGTAAAGATACTTACGAGTCTTAATAGGTATATAAGCGTATGTATACATAATACTTCGCTAAGAATATCACACCCCTGTCGCCTACCTGTTGCCAGAGTTGCGTATATGATTGATGAGACATGTTCTTATAATAAACTGATTACCTACCCACTTGCGACATGAAATACAGTGTCAATTGAACACTAAGTACTACCCACATATGGAACTGTATACTTTGATATTCAGTGAAAGTTAAATATTTCTTTAATAAGATTTACCTACACACTACTAAAATAAATAACTAACAAGTTAATTTTAAAATGTGAAATCATGAACGTCGGTGTAATGATCTAATCCGTAAAATATTAATGACTAGACAATGTATAGACGCAGATAGATACTTTTATGTAACCGCTCTGACGTCCACTAAATTATATGAAAGTGTAATTACACGTATGATCCATTAAGGCGGCCATTAAAGAGAGCGAGGCGGTGCGGCGCGGGCGCAGGCTCGCGTCCGAGAGTGGCACACTCGCCGACTAGCCACTCGGACTTGTTACACTCCGCCCACGGTCGATTTCGTTACGACATCACTTTAATATAATTGTGATCGTTCACAATTTCGATTTTATCGAAGCTAATCGTGCTCGCCACTACCATGAGAAAGGAACCGTTCGTTAGCCCCAGGCGAGACGCCCTTAGTTGCGGCAATCTTTCTTGACTACTTTCGGTAGCAATTTAGGTATTATCCCAACCTCCCATTCCCCATAGTACCAAATGAACAGTTTAAGCATCACATTTTGGTTTTATTAAAAAAAGTAAAAAAGCTATTTTATAATACATTACATAACAGTCGCAGTAAAATATCTCCTTTCGAACAACATAAAACACTGTGCACTAATAACAAGTAGAGATGAGTGGCGATGATGAGACAAACTATGAGTCGTGTTATGTTACAGTGAGCGCGCAGTCGAACGCGAGGCAGGTGACTATGTACAAGGCGTTCGGCCGCGGGCTGCAGGATACGCGTGGCGGGTTGTTTAGGAAGTCATTCGGAACTTTACTGGTCCCAAAGATTGCACTTCGTAGCTATTCACAGACGAGTTGCATTTTGTTCGCATAGCAATAAATAACTTCACTTCACATCCTGCCACCTGAACTTATAGCTGAGACTTGGTTTAGTGGCTAAGAGGACCGGCCACGTGACCAGGGGGACCGTATTGGGTGCTGGTGGCACCGCCGTGGCTTCCTTCTGCGCCACCCTCATCGCCACCGCTGGTTCCAAAATCAGCACTGATTTCAGCTCCACCGTGAACGCCAGACCCACTGCCAATGCTAATACCGCTGCTGATACCAGAGCTACTGCCCAGAGAAATAGCAGACAAGTCACCGCCTCCGATAGATCCACCGCCAATAGAGCCTCCGCCGATTGAGCCACCTCCGATAGCACCACCGCCGATAGCACCGCCAGACTCTTTCTGGGTCTGGTATTTGATGAAGTAAACTTCGGGTTTGGCAGGCTGAGTGGGCGCCGGGGTTGGGATAATGATATCGGGCTGTTCCTCGGGTTTCTTGACAAGCACGTAAACAAGGGTCTTTTCTTCGTTCTGGGGCTGCACGGGGATGATAGGAGCGATGGGGGTAGGAGGAGTCGGTGCTTTGATGAAGATGATCTTGTAGTGCTTCTGGGGAGGAGCGACGGCAGAAATGCGAGGAATTCTCTGTTCAACGGGTTCTGGGGGAGGAACGTGCACGTAGATGTGTTTTTGGACCAGAGGAGCGCCGGAGTATCCACCAGCGTATCCACCACCGAATCCGGAGTCTCCACCGAAGCTCAATCCGCTGCTACTACCACCGAAGCTAAGTCCGCTGCTGCCGCCACCGAGAGAGAGTCCACCAGAGGAGTGGCCACCGCCCAGAGAGATTCCGCCGGAGGAGTGTCCCCCACCGAGGGACAGGCCACCGGAGGAGTGTCCTCCGCCGATGGAAGATCCAGAGTAACCACCGGATGAACTAGTATATCTCGTGCTTGGAGCCGAGTAGCTGTAGCCTACTGGCGGTTCAGGGCGGCCATAGGCCAGCGCCACGCAGGCGAGTAACTGTAAAGAAGAACAATATTTATGTTACATATCCCAAAATCTCATAATATCTTGATTGTTAGAATTGGAGTAAATTGAACGACATACGACAATGATTGCCTGGGGACTCGACAAGTCGTCGGAGCTGATACAGCGCGAGTTTGCGCTGCCCCTGACGCTTGTATCAATATAGCTCAAGCTTCTATCGGAAAATTTATTGACTCAAACTTTCGTAAAATGCTATCTACTTTATCGAATATCGTTTTGAGTTTTATTTTTAAAAGTCATTTTATTTTTCACTATCTATAAACCTTTTTGACCACAATTTCACCATTGTAAGTCATGTACTTTATAGTAGTACCTACTCTACCACCATATTTTCTTCACGATGTTTTCCATCGCCGAAAACTCAAGCACATTGTATGATTCGAACCCACGAATATGGTCACGGCATTCGATGTAACTACCGACAGAACTAACATAGCCTTAAATATGTGGAGTTATACTTTTTAAATATTTAATGAATTCTTTTTAATTATAAATTAAGTGAGATAACGTAATTAATAAGTATAGCGTTTACATCGGCAGATTACGTAACTTAATAACACGTAATTAACCGGCCGCATTACATTAACCAGGACCGAGCGAAAGACGTGTACCTACCTACATAAGAGGCAATAGGTTGTTACACAGATAAACGGACAAGCAAAATACAGTGAAATAGCGCAGCTAGATAAATTCGCTAAGCATTAGTACATTACAATATTTATGGTTTGTGTTTCACAACAAACGTATAACAAAGATCAGTAAAAAAGAGCTCGTCCTCTCAAATGTAATACAAAATCTAGAGTCGGATGTGACGTAATACGGATCAGCGCGTGTGATGTGCGGGAGCCGTAAACTAGTCTGATTATTCCAAATATTATGCAATAGGAGTGAATATTTGGAATGTCGGTCGTTGTCGATTTGCACTGTCAGCCACACGGAATACAGAACGACGTGTTACTTTAATATCGCCGTTTAAAGAGCCACATTGTGTAGAAAGGTACTCGGCGAGAGATCGCACCCGAAGTGAATAATGATCGGGTGCTCCTTCCAAGAGATTCAGTAATAATCGCGTTCCACATATTAGAGCTAAAATACTCATGTCAAATTTTTACGAAATGAAGAATAGTTGGTGCTATTTATAACGAATTTATTACTATTATTATCTGAGATGAATTTAAGAATAAAGCTGCCTGTTTCTTCCATAAAAAATAAAATTTGAGCTATTAAATAGTTATCGATGTAAAAGGGATGGTCGAATAGAATTATTTGATAGATTTCAATCATCCCTTTTAACTCTAAATGTTAATGTTTCCGTCATGATATTTAGCAATTTATTAGTTAAACACAAATTATAGGGTAATCACAAAACACCACTTTGACGGCACAACGATCGTTTCACTACTTGGCACACTGCGAGAGTCCTTGTCGTGACAAAAATCACTGAACACTTCACTTTATTTCCATGATAACACGCCTGAAATTTAATTAATTTGGAAAATTCACCTCCTTATCACTCCACCGGGAGCTAAAGGGCCAGGACAATATTAATTATTTATTAAATCGCATGTGCCAAATAGTTAATTAATAAATTAATTTAATTTTCAAATGTCCCGCGGGTGAGCTTACCACAAATGCGCGCATATTGTGCGTGGGAGTAACGGCTCTGCTGTTGTTAGACTTTACTGCAACGGTGATCGATCCGACCGATTAGAACAACTCCACGTTTTGGAGATGTTCCTGTGGCTGTGAGCTCGTGTTAACTGATGACATTCGCCATGCCGACCCGCTCTTAAATAGTAAGGTGCTCATCTCGTCAGAACACTCCATCCCTACGAACATTTCACTCGGTAACGTGCAACTATCGTCATTATTTAACGAATATACGGTCCTTTCTTTTCGCCGAGGTCCACGGCAGCCGCGCCGAGCATTCGATACGCTGCCTTAGCGACCACCACTCGCTTCCTCGCGCCGCCTAGCCCTCTCGCCATGCGCATTACAGGCTACATTGCTTCGAATACCCACGTACCAAATTCTTTTTTTCTGTCTGTTTTATTTTTCAAAGACTAAAGAATGCATCCGTACATTAGTTTACTATTCGAAATGTTTAGCGCTTAATCATTTCAGCTTAAGGACGTGACGAAAGCCGCAGATATGTTTAAGCATCATTGTCGTAACTAAATTTAATACCAATAACGTCTATAAAGTTTTACATCATCGGACTTACAACGTGTCAGTAACGAAATTGAATCGTAAAACCTGTTTATTATTACTTTTAAACGCAATGTAATCCTCTTTGCGTTGTTACCTTTGCAATATCATGTGCAACTTTGTAGTCGGACAAAACTGTTCCTAACTTTAAACTTGTCGCATTAAATTGAAACAATATCCAACTTCAACTGAACCCCGGCAAATATTTTAGCTCGACCCTGTACCCGTCGCCATAAACAAAGTTGGAACAAAGAGATTCAATCATGTCTGAGAATTTCACAGTTTCTGATTTAGAATTAGCTATCCCAAGTTCAGATGACACATACCATTTTAAATCTAAAATTTAATATAATAAAATATATTATTATAAATTCCTAAGGCTGTATTGATTTACTATAAATAATAAATGCAAGGCCAAGGAGATATGTAAATTCAAAAATTCCATACCGAGATATGGAATTTCGTTACAGAACCATAATAGAAATAAACAAACATATATTTTAATTACACTTAGATTAGTAGATTAGTTAAACTTGATTAATATAACCATGAAAAACTTTCAGGTATATTTTACATATTTTTCACCCGAAATATAATTTCATAACCCTTTTTTAGGGATTAGGTGTTGATGAAAACCCTTAGGGAATATTCGATGCTGAATACAACAATAATAGACTTTAATTTATTATGTGGTTAATAGATGTAGTGGCTTTGTTGAACATCGAAAATCGAGTCCATTTGATCTCCACGGACTTATTATTTACTATATACTAACGGAAAATTATTGCAGTTTAGCAAGTACCTATTTACCTTCAACGTTTGCGAATAGTCCTTGAATGCACCTGGAATCAATTGAAATTATCATAATGTTTCCTTGCGATATCGAGGTTGTCGGATATAATGATACATTTTTCACGTGCTGTTCGGAACACGCATATCTGTTCACAACTGCCTTAACCATGGTCTAGACGACCTGCTAGACAGTAATGATACTCTTTGCGAATTCACTGTACAATTACGTACAGCAACTTCGTCCAAGAATACAATAACGAGCTGATGAACTACTGCTTAGTTTATTGCGACCTATATTTTACCATCGTAAGTATCCACTTATAAAAAGAATTTTCTTTTTAACTGACCGATTTCATAATAATATAATTGCTAAGGCCAGTCTTATTTAGTTCTTTGTTCGATAAATGGTGACTAATATTCAGATTGTGAATAAAAGTCGGAATTATATTTACTAAAAGGGATATCTTTATAAAGTAATCGAATCATAGGATATATTCTCAGTTGCCTCCTCTATAAATCATACAAAAGAGCCAGAAGTTTTATAGCTTCTGTATTTTTAGTCTGATTTTATTCTTCTATCCTATCGAATGAACAGTGGAACCAATTGAATTTGCATTCCTTTATAAGTTTCCGATTGCTACAAAGGGAACTTTCTTATGAAAATTAACAGTGTAGGATGCGACTCTTTGAAAACAGGGTTCAAGTATAACTAGGTGTTGCAAGTCTTGAAAAGTTCACTTACATTACTAAAGATAATAGGTCACCCTATGATAGTTATTTAAAACATTTCGGTAGATCAACTATCATCATCTACCTGTCCAATTATTTGAGGTCGGTGCATCCTTTCAACTATTATCACGACTTATTTGTTTTGCTTTTCACACATTCCAATCATCTCATTTTATGTCTTCCTCTACCAAACAAGGACTCTTTAAGACACAGACAAAAATGGTTCGCTTTAAACTTTTCTGTCACTGGCACTTTGAAACTTCCACTTTCAAACTAGTTCCTAATCCTATCCATTCTTGGAACTCCATACATCCATTTCTACATTCTCATCTCGATTGCAATTTGTCTTTCGTCAGCTGCTACGGTTTTGTTGGTTTTACTCTTAGGAATCGGCATTCATAGGTCACTCATTTGTCCTGCAAACTGAGCTCATTCTATTATTTACTCTACTGTGAGTCGTAGTGAGGAGATTTTATTGGTTCTCCAAGATATTGATATTCGGAAACAAGGTAGCATCTTTAGCGTGTAAAGAAATCACTTTTTTATATTATATATAATATATATTCGTTTTATAATTTTTGAGGGTAATATTTGTGTTTTTATAGTACTTATAGGGCCTTACTTTCCTGTTTTCTTTTATATTGCCTAACACTTAAAGGACAATGGCAACATAAAATTCGTCACTGCAAAAAGAAACTTGCATTCAACAGAGATGCGTTATGTTTTGCATAATGTATAGGGAAACGCAACACCCGGTATTGTTTTGCAACTTTTTGTATTTAAAATGCGAAAATATCTGACTAAATAAAATTACCACAGAAGCATTCACAAAATAGTCTATGCAATGGTAATTTAGATATAATTAATTGTAGGCATGGAAGAATAATAGCTAACCTACTTACAATAATTTAAAAAGTGTTTGTAGAAAATAGTTTTGTAAAAAAAAATATTAAAAAAATATTATATATATAAATATGTATATATATTATGTATATTATACCGACTTTATGACTAAATACTCAACCAAACTAATCTTATAGAATTTACTCAAAGGTTTTAAATGTTTAGTAGCGGCTTACTCATTTATATAATAAATAATGTACACCACTCTTTAAAAGGTTGGGTACAAAAGTAGGCTTCGAAAGGCTTATTTATATTTTTTGATTTAAAAGATAGATAATTCTTTATTTTATGATTTCAGATACGCTCAGAAAATACTCAATTCGTTAACCTTATTCTGTCAAAGGAAGACTAAACAATAAATATAATTCTGCGGTGGTTTTATCGTATATTTTATTCTGCTGTCGGTCTATCTGTATGTCACGGCTGTTATCGATAGTATCGACATCATATTTACTATTGTTGGACTGTAGTGATCGACGCGATTCACAGCATTATCTGGTTACCAGAGGGCTCGTTCACCCCTCGGATAAAGGATTAGTCTACTAGCCAGCCTTTAGGCACATCACCTACGGACAACGACCCGATCTCGATATTCTAGCTCTACTATCGAATTTAGTATAATATATAATCACTACATAGTATAAAACAAAGTCGCTATCTCTGTCCCTATATCCCTATGTATGCTTAAATCTTTAAAACTACGCAAAGGATTTTGATGCGGTTTTTTTAATAGATAGAGTGATTGAAGAGGAAGGTTTTTATGTATAATACATGTGATATCTCACGGGAACGCGGGTAAAACCGCGGGGGACAGCTAGTAGATATGTGAATCAGGAAAATAGGGTTCCGTTAATGCACCATCACCTCAAAACTACTGAACATATCGAATGGGACTGCTATCATTTGACGCAGAATTTTTCCTAGATGGCTATAGGCTATATATGATATCGATACACGCGGGTGAAACCATGGGGACAGCTAGTGGGATATAAAAACAATTGCAAAATTGTTTGCAATAAAGTTATATTAAATTGCACTTATGAAATGACCTACAATTTAATTTGAACAAAATAAAAATTATGTTTTAAAGCCTGGATATAGGGTTTGCAATGAGATAAAATCTATTAGTAAGATTAAGTACAGCATCATAGGGCATTAGTTTCTTTATTTTTAAAAACAAGTTAATGACAGCATTTTATAGATATTTAATAGGTGACCTATTTTTTTTTCTGCCAAAATAATCAATCTAATTAGTATACAGAATCAAAAAATTATTTATATCTGCCAACAAAATAGAATGGTATTATTATTATTGAATAATCTATCTTTTAATAATTGTAATCTCAATAAATTTATTATTTTAGTTTTGTTTCTGTTGTTCCTTAATATTTATTTGAAAGCGGTCATGACCTGTAAATGGGGCACCATTAAAATCTATTATTTATGATTTTTTTTTTATATTTAGTGTGAGTTGGTGATCTAATAGATAAAGTACCTACTTATAAATTAATTAAAGATCTGTATCACAATTAATTAATTAATTATTTCAAGTACTAATTCCCTAATTAATCAGACGGAAATTGCGGCCGAATGTGTGCAATCGGCTATGTTCGGGACAAATGAATAGTCAGATCTACTCCTATTGCATTCAACAACTTTAATGTCCTCGAAAACAATTGAATTGCCATCTAAAATGTTACTATCGTGCATTTCAAATAAAAATACCAATAAATATTTCGTAATTTTAACGAACACTATCAAGCCTTAATAATAATAGTAACAAATATCCCGGGACATTCTTAACACGGCCATCTGGACCCAAACTAAGCAGAGCTTGTACCATGGAAACCAAATAACTGATATACTACATAATACTACATTTTTTTATAGTAAATTATATTTAGTAATCATATTTACAACCAAACGCAGAACAAACAGACATGTTCACGCACACAAATGTTTGTCCTGGGTGGGAATCGAACCCGCGACCTTCGGTTCGACAGTCAGAGCGCTAACCACCAAGCCAACTGACCTGTCTGTATGATACGATGATAAATTTATCATTGGTTTAATTTTCCAAACAACGTGATTGGTTTTATTCTGATTATTTTATAAGGAGAAAGGAGATATTTTAAAAGTGATTGTCCTAAAGCCAATACGCATAAAACATGGTCGCTTTAAGCCGTCACAACCTGTTTTAAAAAGTAAAATATTCCGGTTATATGCACGGAATGGACGCTAGTTAGACGTGTGTATAACTTACAAGATTATTTTTTTGTTTTATTAGTATCTATATAACGCCTCCGTAATTAAGAATGTTATCATATCCATCTATAATTAAATCAGCATTGATGTCACCTTACATTAGACAGGCCAGTTGGCTTGGTGGCTAACGCTCTGACTGCCAAACCGAAGGTCGCGGGTTCGATTCCCACCCAGGACAAACATTTGTGTGCATGAACATGTCTGTTTGTTCTGTGTCTGGGTGTAAATATCTATATAAGTATGTATTTAGAAAAAAAGTAGTATATGTAGTATATCAGTTATCTGTTTTCCATAGTACAAGCTCTGCTTAGTTTGTGACCAGATGGCCGTGTGTAAAGAATGTCCCAGGATATTTATTATTTATTTATTATTATTATATTTGGACCTCAATCATTAAATTAATTATTTCGCGTGCAGGTCACGAGCATACTGAGCGAGCAAATTTAATTATCTACCGAAATCATTAATGACAATTATCATTTTAATTAATTATAATCAAGCATTAAACACTGGAATAATATGTGTATGAAAATAATTTGTCAACAATAAATAAATAAATCACAAGCTATTTCTATATGCATTTAAAACACAGATGTACCTACTATAGGCCATTATGAATAATAATATATTTGCTTAGCTCTATTGTAATTGGTGTGAAATAAATAAAAAATTAAACACAGCTCATGTAAAACGCACAATAATTATACCTTCAAGGGCTTTCTACTTCTCTATAACATTTCAGTAATTTCGCTGAGCAATTTATTATTATCAATGTGCTAATAAAATTTTAATTAAACACCTAACGATTTCAAAAGCTTATGCGTTTCAAATAATAATTAGGGACAGTAAAGCTGCCAATCATGCGTCAGTCGGTTGCTCAAAGTATATCGCACATTCGCAGTCGCCAAGCCTGTGGCTCTTTCGAATGTGCCACAATTTGATTTAACGAAATGCGCCGTACCTCTCACTCCCTCACCGCTTCAATTACATCGAAAAAGTCGTCTGTATTCAATGAGCCTTTCATTATTTTAACTTTACCTTCTTATTTTACACAATTCGAATGTTTAAACGTTAGAATGCTGCGTAATGTCACACGGCCGACATTCGTCCGCAGCTGTGTACTCGAATTTCAGTAATTCCACTGTAGTGGAGAATTTATGAGCAGTCCGAGTGCAGCAAAATAACGTTGCGGGACACCGAACTGCTAGATGACCTGTACGACGCGGCGCTCCCGAAGCGACGTTGAGGCTTAGAAATAATCTAACATGTTGCACAGTGGAGAAAATACCATTTCTCGTTTCGTGCATCAGTGTCTATTACAAAATATTTTCCAGTTTCATTTACGGAACATTCCAACTATTGCTAAGCTCAGGTTTATCTACTATAACAAGCATTATTAGGTTTGGTGTCAAATTTAATATTAGTCGTCGTTCATGTGTAACTTTCAATGGAATTTCTAAATTAATCTTTTCGGACATTCTTTACACACGGCCATTTGATTTCAGACTAAGCAGAGCTTGTACTATTGACAGCCGGATAGCACTAAATATTTTTTCTTCTAAATACCCACTTATATGTATTCACCCATTTAATGTACATAAATAAATATTAAATCTCCTAGTATTTTTTAAATATAAAGTCACAATGCCAAACTTTTAATTGTTTGTTTATAGTAGAATCCGCTGAAACGGGGTTAGAACCAATAATTCAAATTTATAACCTAACATTGTAACAACGCTTTAAACAAAAAAAATCATTTTATAAAACGAGTTTCCGATCGACAATTTTACCCACGTTCCAGCGGAATTCCCATAAAAACATGCATCCCCTATCCCAGGGGTTTCATTTTAAAAATCCTTTTTTAGAGGTGTACCCTTACACTATAAAAAACATCCCCTCTAAATTACAAATTCTTGAAGCAACGGTTAATGCATTGATCTGTAAATGTATCATGATTCGTTCTTTTATTGTATACTAGTTGTCCCTCGCGGCTTCACCGGCGTTTATCGATATCATATAATATGTTTATAGTTAAAACCATCTTGGATAAAATCCGCATCGAATGGTAGCAGTCCCATCCCGATAAGTTCACTAGTATTGAGGTGATGGTGCGTCAAAGGTACCATATTTTTCCAATCATTTTTAAAGCCAAAATAAGAAATGTTCAATAAAACATCACTTTATTCCGGCACGAACGTTCAAAATGTTATGATAGGATTCTATCATTATATCATATAAGTATGCTCTCGGAGAAATAGGAAAAGCCAAACGTGGGCTTAAAAGCTCCATTTAACTTCCAAATGAAAAGGTACGGTACCTTTTACCGGTACCGTTACACAAAAGGCTATTGGTTTCCAGTTTTTAGATATTATCTTTGACTACCATCTGATAGTGTCAGTGACGATAGCTATAGCACACACAAATATACACACACTAACTTATTGTAATATTAGACCATAAGGAACGACCTATAACATCACTACCTGTCCCCCGTGGTTTCACTCGCTCATCGTATCATATGCTATAATCTCACATACACACGCACATACGCGCGCGCGCACACACACACACAAACACACCTACGTAAATCGACTTTTATTATTAGACTACCTATACTATTAATCTAACATATTTAGGTGATCCGCGGGTGAGGACCTGGAGACCTGAAATACTGTTCGCCCTAGTTTAGTTTGTATAATTAAAAAAAACTATCATTAAATTTCATCCAAATCAGTTCAGCAGTTCTGGCGTGATTGAGGAACAACCATCAATCCATCCTTTCGCATTTATAATAGTAGTAACATTTTATCTATATAAGTATATTGTGCCCAACAGTGGGATAAAGATATGGGCTATCTTACAGTGCAAGAATTTTTCTAATCGGACCAGTAGTTCCTTAGCGCGTTCAAACAAACAAGCTGTCCTCCGTGGTTTCACCCACGTTCCCGAAGGATGGTCCCCGGCACAAGCAGTATCCTATATTACTTCTAATATCTCCAAGAATATGTGTACAAAGTTTCATGATGATCAGTTAAGTAGTTTTCGCGTGAAAGCGTAACAAACATTTACAATATTAGTAGGCAAGTATAGATGATCAATGTGCTGACAATCATCGCTTTTGTATTACCGTCGTCGATACAAAATATCAAACTCTCGTAGAAAATATCGCAACAGTCTAACCCTATATTGATAAAATAATATTCAATAAAGCCTTTGAGGCACGGCTCGGCGCTCTGTGATGCATCTTGCGGCAATATTGAAAGATATTTGCGATGTATCTTTTTACTAAACCTAATGTTGCAAGAATATTAAAAGTGACTTGGATTCTTTACTATACTTCAAATTATTTTATATCATGGAGCAATAGGTTTTGATAATATATTGCAACTTTATCATCAATATATAATATATGAAAATGAATCCCTATTTCCCTTGGTCACGGTATCACACATGGATGGCTGGACCGATTTCGCTAATTCTTTTTTTGTTGTGTTTGATATTGTCAGGAGAAGGTTCTTATGAAAGAAAAAAGTAAGAAAATTGCGCGGAAAATTTGAAAATTTAAGAAAACATAATGACCATATTAACTTTTCTAATGTAACCATGGCGTTTGACTTAACTGGCAGTAGTTTGACAGTTGCAAGACTGACTGAATGCGCGCTGCAAATATATTTTATCGGAAAGAGTCGGAACTATATTGATAAAAGAATTAATTTATAATTTCTTAGTGCACATTATTCGTTTTAAAAGATAAAGAATTTCTTAGTGCACCTTTCACAGTCGATTCAATCGGAAAATTCGAATTCAATATTCATAGTTAAGACAGGACAACGACTGTCGGGTCAGCTAGTATTAAATACTTATGAACATGTAGGTACTTGCTGATTATTACTAGATAATATCAGTTGTATTTTAGTTAATAAGTTATTGTACTTATAACAAAGTTTTTAAACTTTTGTTTTGTAAAAATATACAAAGGCTGAAGATCGAGCTCAGTGGCGTGCCATAGGTGAGGCCTATGTCCAGCAGTGGACGGAAATAGGCTGATGATGATGATGAAAAATTACGAAACCATACACTTTAAATAGACTTTATTCTTCACATTATATAAAAAAATATAAGATAAAAGTATTCTATAAACATTATCAGTGCAAACAATTTAGGCGGCCTTATTGCTGAAGCAATTTCTCGCATATTCTTTTTTTTTTAATATAAAAAAATTACAAAAATATATTACAACTAGACCTTACATACAGTGTCATGCCTAATTACCAATTTAAAAAAAGCTATCGGTATATGCGTATACGGCCTTATTGCTGAAGCAATTTCTTTCATTCTTTTATATTTAAAATTAAAAAAATATATTACAATTTGCTGACCCTACAGACAGTGTCATGCCTAATTATCAATTTTAAAAAGCTGTCGGTATCTGCGTATGTGTAAACACAGTAATAATTATATTAGACATATTTTTAAGCGATCTAATTGTCAATTTTGCCCATGAATGCTAAAGAGGAAACTTTTGAATGCACATCACATTCAGAAGTTTGCTAATAGGAAATTGTACATACGAGATGAACTCTCTCAATGGTTCACCGCTGAAATGCGGAGATCTGTGATTTGGGAATGTGATCCACTTTGAACCATGTCGTTTTGTTTCAAAATTTCTCACAGTTCAATTAATAATAAATAAACAAAATCCACTAATAGATTTAATTTAAAACATAAGAAGGTCGCATATTATTCATATTTATTTTTTATGAAATTGATTGGTCATCATTCTTTAATACAAAAAACCCATAGGACAAGGGATCCAATTTTTTTCTAACTATCCATTTGCTGGCAAACTTTTTCCATTTTTCTTTCCTTGAGAACCATACATAAATAAGTACAAAAATTAAAAAAAAATATGTTAAATCGGTCCAGCCATACTCATATGTTTCGCTTACCAACGAGCAGCTATTAATTTTCTTTATATATAATATAAAGGAAAAAAGAAGCAAAGAAAATTAATTGGAAAAGTATGTAGTCGAGGCTAACCGAGATTGCTTCAGAACAAATAGTTTTATTTTTTATTAGAAGGTTTTATGATTTGTAGACGTTTCAAAAAATGAGTTATATAAAAATAATATATGACAAGTAGGTTCTATAAAAACTTTTTACATTTTTAAGTAAACTAGCTGCCTGGACAGACGTCGTTCTGTCGAAATAAGTCCATACAAAAATGTAGGAATTCGCTCGCAGCGCCAAAATAATTCATTCAAATCGATCCAGCCGTTTAGGAGGAGTTCACTGTCAACACACGTACAGAAGAATTTTATATATAAAGATAAGCCAGTAAATATCAAAAAGTTCATTATACTGCCGCGTGACCTTCTAGCTAGTTTTATAGATGACTAAAAAGACGTATAAAGTTATTACGGCCTTCATTACATTTTAAAAGGAGGCCAAGAAGTTCCGGTAAACACAAAATGACGAATATTTTGCACCTTTCATGATGTGTGACGAAATAAAACTGCAGTTAGTAAATCAGTGAACCGTAACGCGCTACACTGAAGGGTTAATATTGAATGTAGGCTCAAAGCGGTTGATGACAGCGCTACTACATAAGTGACATTGAACATGAGCTTGGTGTAATGGAATTCTTGTTAGCATTACGCGAGCAATTAGCTGAACAATCGCCACCTTGAACTATAGGCAGCTTCATGTTGGTTGACCCCTCAGTACTTATGATAAGTTAGTTATGATTTGAATAAGTTTTCCTTCGTTCGTTACTATGACGGAGTGGAGGTCGTTGTTGCCTAACTTAGACCTGACTTCAATCTTCAACATACAGTGCGCCTTGACCCGACCTTTCCAATACATTCACTACTAAATTTACTGGCAAAATGTAGGTACTTAATTTTAAGACACGCTTCTGCACCAGAATATATTAACATCTATGTCTTCTATCAACAATCCACCGTAGCCTGTTTGTACAAGACTGGCATTAAATATCATTTTTAACACTTTCTTGCAAGTAGTTTTGGAAAAATATAAAATACTTGCTGACTGGTTGCACCGACGTTTACTATATGTACGAGTATATAACGTATAACCAGGAAAAATTCTGGGTCGAATGGTAGAAGTCCAATCCCGATATGTTCTGTGGTTTTGAGGTGATGGTGCGTCAAAGGAAACATTGCTTATATAGGTATTTATTTATTACGTTTTATAATCATTTACTTACATACCCTTTCTAATAATACGCTAATCACTTTCAAATATATTATTTATGGCCCCATCGACTCACCGATGATTCTGTTTTAAATACTCATGTAAATAGCGTCACATATTTATCTATCTAATCTATCTACGATTCTTGTATATATATATATATGTATATATACGATATATGTACAACGATTTTTATAAATTTAGTATGCAGGGGGTTTCGGGGGCGTTAAATCGATCTAGCTAGGATTCATTTTCAGAAATTGTCGTTTTATCAGTGTTTTTAGGCAATGAAAACTGCTACAATGTCATTAGAAGGTAAGGTTTTCAAGCTACATATTTTGCGAGAAATACTGTTATTGGGAGCCCCTTATTATTGCACCTAATTCGTATCTCGTTAAAAAAGAGATTTCGGTAGAAGTCACGTTAGTAAAGAAATCCCGAGCAATGCTCGGCCATCCAGGTACTTTTCATAATGACAGGAAGATGTTCGATAAATACATGACCATATTACCACTTCTTTTTCTTCAGCAACAAGCGAACAGCGTTCGAGAGTAATAGGCTAACAATATTCACAATTGCATACGAAAAACGGAAAAGTAAAATCTGACAGACAAGGTCTACGTACCTACGTCATACTTTTGTAAATCAGGTATCTAAGTCACGTTTATGTAAAAAGGTTGTAAAGTTGCGTCATGTGGAAACAAAAAATAATTAAGAAGTCTAAGTCAAAAATGTGGAAATTAAAAGTATTTGTCGAACAATGTGTGCCTTTGTATATAGTGTTGCCTAAAGACAGGTAAAGCTTAAAAATAATGATCGTCATAATGAATGAAACGTCCTTGGGAATAGGCAAAGTAAAAACTATGAAAAGATATTCGGTTTAATTTTTCATGCGAAAGTGCTGTCGCGTTTTTAAATACATACTTGTTCAAAATTTGTTACAATTTTAATGTGTCTTTCCCTTGCCGTCACATTGATGTAAAGTTTTGTATGATCATTATTTTGTCTCAAAAATCGCATATATTTTATATGAAAAATATAACAGATTACTTGCACACCTGCAACTATTCAATATAGGTATTAATTGTAAATTGTTCGAGAAGTGTAATTTTTTATTTGTAATTCAGTTTTTCAAATGTGTTATGCAATATTTCGAAGTATTAAAATTGTACATTGCACACATTTGAATCTTACTGTAAGTCTCTGGTTACTTAGTGTGTTGATTGACCAAATGATGAATGGTCTGTTTTACCAAGTTCAAAACTGAGATCGTTAGAGGGGTTTTAATTGCTTTTTTAACGATAGTTGAACTTGGGTATGGTGGTCATAACACGCACTGTACGGTTCGTTGCATAATTCCTTCACTACGCACCGAAATTCCCATCAATCGCATCGCAACTGTGCCTTTCAAACACAGCTCTATAGAGGCATGTTACTTATTTATCGGTTTGTGTTTTACCAAAAGCTCACAATGGTAAAGTGTTAAACACCCAAAGACTAAAGCAATTGGTTCTCAAGGTAGCATATTTTGAGAGATTTAGTGATTGAAGTAACCATGCAGGCGGGTTCTACAAAGTACCCTTTATTCATGTTATGGTTTCCTTTACCAAAACTGTTGTGGATTCGAACCCACGACCCTCGTCCCCGCATTCGATTCACTTCCAACTGAGCCATTAAAACTTAGGTACTTAAATATATGACTGCATTATTGTTTCAGTATATTAAAAGCGTCCGCCGTGTGCTTTTAAAACATGAGTTATCAAAAACTTTTCACGTTTTAAAATTTTCAGAAGAAAATGGATATTAATATTAAATTCATTTTCTGCGGTGACACGGAGGAAACCGCTATGCCTTGCAACTTGTAAAGGCTTTATTCTAAAATGGTTTCAACGTTATAAAATGGTTGGTCTAGAAAAATAAAAGGACCCTTATAAAACTTTATCTATGTTCCAATACTGAAGCTTTATTTGCATCAACATTCGTTGTTTTTCTGCTTAGCCCAATACTTGATCGAATGCCAACGACTGTTCAGACAGATAAGGTACTTTATAAGACGTTTTACTTGTGCAATAAACTCTAATATAAATAAATAAAACGGAATGTATTCTTCATCCATGGTATCATGCCAAAATAATATGTACTGTGTTTCTTTATAGCGCTCTGTCTGTATCAATTTACTTATGTCGTATGTCAAACTAGTTGTCCTCCGCGGTTTTACCCGCGTTTAGTTTGACGTTGATCAGACCATGAAAACATTGTTTCATACAAATTTTGCACCCCTTAGGGGTGAATTTTCAAAAGCCCTTTCTTAATGCTCCCCTTCGTTATAAAAGGAAAACCTGTGCAAATTTTCAAGTTTGTAACCCTTAGTTTATGCCTTTTGTTGATATTTCACTCAGTCAGCTTCTCCCTTTATATAAAAAAAAATGTTTTTTTGCATTTAAAAAATAGAAGTTCTTTATCATAATAAACGCAGATACATAGGTTCCATGTTAAGACTATTAGTGGACTATAGTGGTAATAAGTGGTTTATTAATTACAAACGCCTTATAGGACTTACTTTTAGACCAAACAGAAGTATAATAATCCTAAAGACCCTGGTGAGGATAATGGGAAAATCTATACAAATTATTGCAATGTCATCAGTCCTTGATAAGTGTACAAAGTTTCAAATCAATCCGTCGTTTTGGAACGGATGTAAATCACGTTCATAGATTCCGTTACATAGATACATGACAAGTTAATAGAAGCGTATTAAAAATGCCATTATTGACAAATCCTTTTGCCTTGATGTTCTTTGTTTGTTTGCGCTTCCTTAACGCAATATATATGACTTTTTGCACGGACATTGGTGACAGATGAGGTTAGGTACATAAGTAATTATAAAACCATTAAATAATATCCAAAAACTTGCGGGTGATGAGATCACACCTGTAAAAAATAAACAGCCGTATCTTTTTTTTACCTTAACTTAGAAGTTTGATCTTTTCACAGTTTCAAGAGACTGTAGATCTGAGTATATCGTTTTAATTTCAACTCGATACCTCCACGAGTTCCCGATAAATGGTCTTGACAGACAACAAAGTGTTCCTATAGGAGTTCCTTTTTTTCGGTAAGGTGTTTAAGGTACGTGACCTTAATTATGAGGTAACAAACATAAAAAAAATACAGACGAATTGATAACCTCCTCCTTTTTTGAAGTCGGTCAAAAATGTAGTTTGACACATTGGAGCTAGGACAAACTACCTATGGAAAATCTCTTAAACAATAAAGACGCATGCCGCCGTCTATTATTATGTTCATGTACCATTAAATACCTATAGGTCTGTTTGACAGTAACCAGATCACGTTAAACAATAGAAGCATAATTTCTGTAACCCACCATTCGGCTAACATCATAGAATATGTAAATGGTCAAACGACGTATTCAAAGTCAGATTTTCGCAAATCTGCACACACGGTCCGGCTCGCACAGTTCTGCCTCTTAGTGTTGCCTTAACATCTACAATTCTGCATGCAAATTTACAAATCTCACACAATGTGGGTAGTGACCGACTAAAATCCCCTTTCAAACCAGCCGTGCACACCGCTTAGCGCGTGATATGCATTGTGATTATAAAATTTTGTTGATTAGGTAACGCCTCGCCACGGCCCGTTAGAAATCTAGTCTTCCGTCGATTTGTAACTTTATACACACTACATATACTACGTATTCATAAACACAATCATAAAGTCAATTAACAAAACCCTATACCATTATAATTAAGTTTATTATTGAAACTAACATTCCTCACATATATTTACATTATTTACATAATTCCATGCGATTATCTCAACTTTTGGACGTATAACTATAATTTTATTAAAATTTCGTTAAAACATTCCAATTTTGTTTATATGTTATGTAAATATTCGTTTATTGTTTATAATTAAATGTATCGTTTTGACATAATAATTTTACTAACGCCGGTAATATTATAATTCTCATAAAGTACCTCAATCTATCGTACGGCGAAACGCCTACGTCTCTCGTGCGTGCATAGAAGATCAAGTAACAATAAATCTACCTAAGGTGTCTATTATTTATTTGAACATACTCGTATGTTCTTTAGTAGAGAGTATATTTTGTGAGTGTGTAACGAAATTATTAAATGAAGTTTAATATGTATCTGGATTTACCAACAAAATGGTTAGAATGCACGATACGTTTCAAAATAATGACGATACCTAAGTATAAAGTAGCAGGTCAGAGAGTGTTTCACTCGCACTTAGTGCTTAGCAATGAAAGACCAATTTCACTTATCATGTTCTATAATCAATGCCACTTAAAGTAGACCTATCGATCATAAGCAATCAAAGTGTTTCAAACGAGACTAGTACTTTCATTAGAATATATAATATTATTATGGCGAGCAATCGGCATTTATAATCAAACTGTATGCCCCAAGATGAAGTCATTGGACAGGTCAGTTGGCTTGGTGGTTAGCGACTCTGACTGCCAAACCTAAGGTCGCGGGTTCGATTCCCACCCAGGACAAACATTTGTGTGCTTGAACATGTCTGTTTGTTCTGTGTCTGGGTGTAGATATTTATATAAGTATGTATTTAGAAAAAAAAGGTAGTATATCAGTTATCTGGTTTCCATAGTAAAAGCTCTGCTTGGTTTGGGACCAGATGGCCGTGTGTAAAAAATGTCCCAGGATATATTTATATTTATTCCCATAGTCCCATAAACTTTACCTCCTGGAATTTGACCCAGCAAGTTGCAAGTTGAATGGAACGAATAGGAATACGCAAAGCCTTTATACAAGCCTATTGGCTTTCGAACAATGAATAACAGAGACTGTCTGTTACTTGCCGCTAGAGACCACGAAGCTAGTTACTTCCCTAGTTTTGGTCCAGTTAGTATCACTAGCGGACAGTGAACTAGGTAAGTTTTATAGTCTGGCCAGCAGACCCATCGAAAATCGGACTTTGGCTATGTATTTGATTTCAAAGATTCGTACCTACCTAGTTTCAACAAATGTACGTCCGGTCGAATACACCACTGGTTTCCAGTGAAGCCAAACATATTATCAAAGGGTTTGCGATTAATGGTATGTGAAGACAGGAGTTGTACACTAGGCCTAATCCGGTTCATTGTAAACGAAATTTATGTTCAGAATAAATCATGGTACTAGATAGTTCTAATGTTATTTACATCTCTGGATGAACATGTTTTGGTATTGTCAGAGACGAAATAACGGAAAAGTATGGAGTCTCAGTAAAAACGATAATTGAAAAGTACTCACACTTATCTGTCATTATGAATTGATCGGTTACACAGACGTGACGAAAAAGGCTTTATCCATAAATATTTTTCATTGAAGTTATAAAATGTATTATCCACATTATAATTGATGTTTTACACAAGCCTTATTTGTATTCATTCCATTTAAAGATAAAATTATACTCCTACGATTATTTAAATAATAACTTCATAATTAAATTCTCCCCGGACATTAATATTTGGACCTTGGACCTTTAATTAAAACAATTTGTTAAAATTTTAACAAAGCCTCCAACTATTGCTTTTATTACTAAAACATATATTAATTTTTCTGTTATGCTACGATGTGTAGGTATATTTATATAATTGTGCTAACAATATGTATATAACTGGCGGTCGCTGCCCGTCACTAACCAAAAACCGTGCGAGAATGTAGCAAATCTACTTTCGCTCACATCAGAACTGACCGCACACTAACCCTATTCTGGGTTTTGGCTACATTTCACTTATCGCAAAACGTGAGGCACATACGATGTTAAATATGGCCGCGATTACACTTGATCCCTATCACCAAACATGGTGACGCGACTGGTATTATGCAACGATAAGACTGTTCAGAATAGGGACATCGACCACTCGTAGGTTCGTTGATACATTTTATAACTTAACTTTGATCTGGCGGCCGATTCTGGCGCATTTAAAAAAATATGTCTGTAGGTATCGTATTTTATGGGTGTCCATAATTGTTTTCGTAAAGCCGAGAAGACAGTCGCCCAGTAGGTACTTAGAATGAGGTTGCAAATCTTCAGTCACTATGGTGGCAAAATAAACGTGGTAAATGTACTTTCCGCGTCTGGATAATTCTAAATAAAATTATTTGTTCATATACATGATTGTCTAAATGAGTTATAAAATAGTACTGGAAAACCCTTCCTTGCTACAAGACTTGAGAATTCATTTATAACTAGCAAAATTGTATTCAATTTTTCATTGTTGATTGAAGAAACAATTTTTTTATATAAAATCTAAAGGTGTAAAGACTTTGGCAACCCTAGCTGCTTCGGGGCTCTTAAAACTAATTGTTTATATAACGTGAGTGCATTCTCTCGGTACAATTCGAACCCGAGTACTTTGGCCCTGTTCCAATATGTCAAATCGAATAAGTCAATCATTGTTGTCAAAGATAACACTTGCGAAGCGTGCACCTCTATTAGACTACATCGGTTCAATGGGTTGACCTCACAAAGGTCAATTTATAAGCAGTAGCTTGTAGGTCATTCCAAAAACACACATATTATAACTCAGCATTTCGTTTTCTTACGACATATTTATGGAAAATATATTAGGTGAGCTACATAGGACTATGAAAAAAAATAGTGTCTGTCGTATATGGGCTAACTACATTATCATTATCCTACTCCTTTTATTAAATGTTTTATTCACGTAAGGTTCCTTAATGAGATTCGAGCTATATACACATAATAAGTATTGTACGCGTATACTAATATAGAATATAGCGTCCGCTAGTGTCGACGGTTCTGACAGAGGTTGATTTATGGAGCCAACCTCATTCGAGAATGTAACAGTGAAGTAGATTAAACTCCCAATAACTTTGGAACTGTGTCCGACCAACAACTGACCCATTTTATCGTTTAAAACCGACTTTAGAAGCCATTTTCTTTATCTGCACCATCTTACTTGCGCCGCTTGGTGTTTAGAAAAGAGTTACATTAAGAATAATTGAGACCGTGCTTTTAAAATCTTACAATTTAGGGAAGCAGTTAATTGGATTTTGCGACTTTTAGTTATACAGCTTAAAGCTCATCAATTGATAACAGTATCGAAACAAGGCATACAAAGGGAGCCCTAGTTGTTTGAAGCCTCTCCAAAGCCAATCGATATATTTATATTTCTACCACATTAATTTAACAATATTTGCTTAAACACCAAAGTTTAATTTGAATTTATTAATTGTTGGAGATCTCAAATAAATTAATGGATTTATATAATAATTTACTCAACAGTACGTGTCAATAATTGAAACAATAAAATAACTTCTTACGTAATGTCTGTTAAGGCATAATTTTATTTGCATACGAAAAATTATATAGATAGTTGTTCAATAATATAATTACGAAAAATCGCGTCTTAGTTACTAAAATAATACCACCAAATAATGTACAGTATCTCCAAATGTCAAAATATTTTATTCCATATACGTAACACTACTCATCGACTATTTCACACGTTGACGTTACACTGGCTCCTACGTGATTTCCTTTCATTACCTTAAAAGAATTGGAGCATGATCAGTCCACAGACGCCATTCCAATGCCAAGGCGGTATTTCGCTACTGTTATTTTAATAAATGAGGGTAGTAAACACAAAAATGAACTGCGAAGGGTCTCTAGCCTTGTTGAATAATTTATCCCCTAAGTTACGAGGGCCGTTGACCATTTCTCTGACCTCCTAGAATCGTGCGCACTAACCTACAAGTGTAATGAGTAAAGCCATCGGAAAGCGTTAAAATGAATAAGACTCTGGAATTCGAAGAAGATTTTAGCATTGGAATTGCGTGAGGCACATACGATGTTAAATATGGCCGCGATTACACTTGATCCCTATCACCAAACATGGTGACGCGACTGGTATTATGCAACGGATAAGACTGTTCAGAATAGGGACATCGACCACTCGTAGGTTCGTTGATACATTTTATAACTTAACTTTGATCTGGCGGCCGATTCTGGCGCATTTAAAAAAAGATGTCTGTAGGTATCGTATTTTATGGGTGTCCATAATTGTTTTCGTAAAGCCGAGAAGACAGTCGCCCAGTAGGTACTTAGAATGAGGTTGCAAATCTTCAGTCACTATGGTGGCAAAATAAACGTGGTAAATGTACTTCCCGCGTCTGGATAATTCTAAATAAAATTATTTGTTCATATACATGATTGTCTAAATGAGTTATAAAATAGTACTGGAAAACCCTTCCTTGCTACAAGGCTTGAGAATTCATTTATAACTAGCAAATTTAGCATTGGAATTGCTTCCGCATTGAGGACATACTACAGCATATCTGTGCTCGACGTTATGCTGAAGTTATTAAGTTATTTTCTGAAATCATTTTCGTTTCGCTTCATAAGAGAGGATTGGTTAAGCGATGAGAATTCGGAGCGTAGCTATTCATGCTGTTCCAACTAGATTCACACGCGCTCGATTTGTGGAATAGACGAGGCGGAAACGTGTCAGCGAAAATAGGGTTTTGTATTCCTGTGATTCCTTCTATAAATTTGCAACGAAAACGATATCTGTATCAGAACGAAATGCTTCAAAGCTCTTTGTTTTGCGATGTTTTCCTAACTATAGAGCTCGGTTATTGATCATTGATTTCATAAATATTACGTATGTCCAAGTTTCAATAAGTATGTGTAAAAATATATTTGGGCTGCAGCAAAAGCTCAGGAAGCAAAATACACCTCCCTTATTCAGCTAATACAAACTTCGTCGACGACCCGCTTCACGGAGGCCTCGGAAAGCTTACCTCTCACGTGATTAGTAGTATAAGCGTAGTAAGGGACAAAGACAGAGCATAGAGGCCGCGACGAAACATCCTCGAGTTATTATCAGTTGCATTACAGAATCGAGCCCCAGAATACAAGTCGTATCAATTTGGTTACAATCGATTTCGGGCGAAAAATCGCTGGACTCTTTACTTCTTATGACCTAACTAAAAGTATATAAAAATGAGTTACCTGTGACTCCACTAACTGAAATATGAGTAATAAGTTTTTATTTTACCTTTCTTCACTACATAGTATTAAACAACATCGCTTTCTCTGTCCCTATATCCCTATGTATGCTTAAATCTTTAAAACTACGCAACGGATTTCGATGCGGTTTTTTTTAATAGATAGAGTGATTAAAGAGGAAGGTTTTTATATATAATATATGTGACATCCAACGGGAACGCGGGTAAAACCGTGGGGGACAGCTAGTTATTAATATTTACACTAGCTGTCCCGACAGACGTTGTCCTGTCGAAATAAGTCCATACAAAATTCCATAAAAATACAATGCAGGAATTCGAGCAACGCCTCCTACTTATCCAATTATAAATCAAAATCATTCTCGAATCCACTGGAACACACACAAAAAATGTCATCACTGGAATGATTTACCAGCCGTAGGAAGAGTTCGCTAACATGCACACGGACAGAAAAATTATATATCTTAATATATGTGAATTTACTGGTACACATGCCAATCGAATGTTCCCTCTAAAACGTTAAGATACTGTATCTTTTGGCAAAAATGAAACGACATAAAAAAATATCTTGGCACGATATTCGTTGCCTAATATAAATTACCTTTTGAATATGATTCATCACTCAAGGTAGTGTAAAAGTAACATTCTCAAACAACTGATGGTTCAAAAGATATATTAGTTTTATTTCGTGGCATTATGATAATGTGCATCGAATGAATTGTGTCGGTGCACGATTGCTACACACATATAAGTCAATTTTGATTTACTATTTCAGGTACCATTTTGAAACACCTATTTTGAAATGCAACTTTGTTTAATTCGATATAACATAATAGTTTTTGCTATCTTCTGGGGTCAGTCGAAGGCCAAACGCATATCCATTCGAAATAAAACAAATCCTGATTATTGCTGACTTAAATTTCACAAATTCAAAACTTAGGAATGTCAAATTTGAAGTTACTGAAGCCAACGGTTCGGAAGTCAGCCTTCAACTGAGAAGAACCGGCAAGAAACTCAACAAGGTTACATTTCATCATATCTCATCGCATTGGCGGTGCTGGTATTGCTAATGACTTGGCGGTGGTGATCACTTACCACCTCTACTTATTTACCTCTCTACTTGATATAGTAGAAAAAAGAGCTTAAATCTCACTTAAATTTTAAAGTTTTTTTTATGTATACTCATTGTAAAGTGTTCCTATAGATAATAAAAGTCGTTCAGCGTAACGATTTCGACTTGAGAGAAATGTTATCTTGAAATTTTATCCCATAAAAACCATATTTTACACCTAAATGCTGTTCAACTCGTTTGATAAATTGAAGAATAAATCATTCCACCTAATTATCTCAATTATTCTCCTCTCTTTAACTTGAAATTGAGACTCAAACGTATAATTGTCATTTCATAATCTCTTGAGGATCGTAAGTGGTGATTTTTAGTGTCGGTATGTGACATCGTATTTATTGCGTCTTGTCTCGAAACGATATGCACTACTTCCTTTCACTTACCATTTAATGGGAAATAAAACCCGTAAATGCAATAAAATGTATCGCAAATACACAATATGCTTTAAATTTATCGAATAATATTTTTATTGTGAGCAAATGTTTCTTTAAACTTTTCACCAAAGATTTAATTGATAAACAAATATTCTGGGACATTGTAATAACAGTGGCGTTAGGGTCTTTTATATATCCTATCACCTTCGTACACAGAAGGAAGCTGCATGACATTAGTACCTAATCAACACGTAATTAACCAGACTATATAGGTATTTTACACTGCATTAAAATGCTGGTAATGGTCTAGACATGCTGTGATAAAGCTTTTTAAAATACTCATATCAAAGAAACAGCTCCATTAGTCATGCTTTTATTTTGCTAAAAGCTGAAAATGGAAAAGTGTGGTAAAGTTGCGGAGCCGCAGTAGACCCTCTACCACCCAGGTACATATTTACCTTAGTAACCTAAATATATTCACCTAAATTACACATTATCGAAGTCTGAGCAAATCGAGCTCTCGTAAAGTGGTTGCATAATAGACTTCGATACGGTAACATGTTATACCTACATCTAACCGAGGATATTGTGAAATCCTTTCGTTTGTAGTCTGCAGACCAACTACAATAGACGCTTGAGTAATATTATTACAGATGAAATTAAAAATTATTTTTGTGCAGTCTGCCGAATGCTTTAAATTGGTAGCATTTTGAAAGTGGAGCGGTGGAGCGTTGAATCATGCCTTCCTGCGGTATGTCCACAGGTATGACGCTCTGTTTTAAAATAAACGGCTGGTGTATTGTTCTAGTAATGAGCTACCGCTATCAAGGTTCACTTTCGTCTGAAAATTGTACGTCGTCAGGTATTCGATGGTTTAATTTATGTAATAACACATATTTTTTATTCAAAAGTAAAAATCGTTTAAGCTATTAACGAATTCTTACATGGGTATTTGTCAATTCATTCTTAGAGACGAAGCTACCTACTTAGCTCGATATTGCCCAATATGGCTTTAGGTGTAACATAAAAAACACACAAAAAGGAAGCAATGTTGGTCATTGAACAGATTACTTTTACGCAATATTCAAAATACATAACTCGATATGTTATTACGCAATTATATACGTTGTGTCACTTTCGTTTATTATGGAGTAAACGTGGAACAATTGGTAGGTATAAGAGCTGAGCAAAGTTCTGTGAACATTTTGGAATTGACGCTAGTAACTGGGACACTCGATCGTTCGAAGGTCAAATATGGATATCCAATTATTGAAAGAAATCATTATAAGGCCCACATGCATGAAACTTAATCACTGATCCGCGCATGACGATTATTTAATTAATCGAATCGTTATGTTGTTTTCCTTTATTTTCTTTCCTAACGAGATTATTTGTGTTCATGCAGACAAATATTTGTGTGCATGAACATGTCTGTTTGTTCCAAGTCTCTATATAAGTATGTATTTAGAAAAATAAAACGTAGTATATGTTTTTCCATAGTACAAGCACTGCTTAGCTTGGGATCAGATGGCCGTATGTAAAGAATGTCCCAGGATATGTATTATTGGAACGAAGTTCCTTATGGTTTATTATTGGGTTTGTTTTTTTCATAATTTATTTAAAGGCTACATACAACATGTTTAAAATTCTGTTCCATTTATAAATTAATATAATTAGTAATTATTATAAGAAAAGGAATAAGTTAAAAGTAAATTTTGAATCGTACTGAATTCAAAGAAGATTTTTTTAGGCAACAATATTACTTATTTCGAATGCAATTCAAATTTTATTTTAAGTGTTTAGTGTTTTATGTAGAGTAACCTTGTTATATATTTCGTTAGATTTGAGCGGCCTGTTTTCAACTGAATATTCAAAGTATTTAATTATCGGAAACATAATATGTAAAGAGAATAATCTAGTTCTGTTGATAAATTAGATTTCTATTCCATTGAAAGTCCGGCACCGTGAGATGTGCAGGGATCCCCAGATTTAATTACAGTTAAAAGGCAGAACAAACGAATATTGCTTTAGTCACAGTCCGTTATCCTGTTTCGACCAGAGGTGAGGCACAAATAAAAATCTTTGCTGCGCCCGGCTTAATCAAATTAGCAGCGAAATGCAGGCATTGGTCTGTGACATGCTTTGTTCAGAGCTATGTTGACATCCTTAGCTCTTTTTCTACGAAACCATTTGCTACTTCAGTCGGAGAATAATTGGTAGTGATATAAATGTTATTTGTCTCTCTTGCAACGTGACATTAGATTATGCTTACCTAGTTACATGCTCTTTATATGATACTAGCTATCCCCCACGGTTTCACCCGTATAAAAAAGGAGCCTTTTTATTAAAAAATCAATTTTTAAATTCATAGCCATTTATTCAGTTTAAGCCCGCGGAGGGACTTATAAATGTTACTGAAGCTAATATTCCAAACTATAGTCTATCTATGTGCCAAATTTCATCCACATCCATTAAGCCGCTCTGTCATTACTGAGTAACAGACATCCAAACTTTCACATGTATAATAAATAGTAGCAAGTTACGAAAAATGTATTTGGTTTCTACCATAACAACAGTATTCGATTTTATATAGCGAATCTTTTACCGGAAATGAGATAGACAAGTTGAGTTCTAGAGTAAAAAAAAAGTCCTGCAAAACCTTGAATAAAATGATATAGCCATCAATCGAAACAACTACAAAGCTATCCTGAATCTCTGGTCATGTAAAAGTTTGAATTCCATCGCAAAGTAAAAATGAGATGCAATATTTTTCCAATTTCAATGTCGGAGGCGATTGCATTTTAGTAGGCATTAATAATTCGCTTCTGAATGCATAATAGGATATCAATAATTCAACAGCTTTGAAACCAGCGTTGGAATGGTGACCGTGGCGATGAATTGGTCCGTCATTGAGATTTAATACCAAAGTCGTCTAGTGAGCGAAATCCTTTGCAGTCTCCGACGACACCGATTACGCTTATAATTTCAAGCAGAAGCGGCCTTAGGGGGTGGCGAACAAGGCAATCGCCCGGGGCCTCGCTCTTAAAGGGGCCTCGCGCAAACCAAGCAAATTAAAAAAATATATATATTTAAAATTTTATTTATTTGTATAACTTTAGCATTTCTTGTCAAACATGACAAATACCTAAACCAGACAACCAGACTTAATTTCGCATCACATACTTTTCACGAAGGACAATGGGCCTCGCAATGACCTGCTGCCCGAAGCCACGCAATGGGTAAGGCCGCCGCTGATTTCAAGTAATTCTTAGTAACAAATCCGTTAAGCTATTCAGTTCAATTAGTATTCTCCAAGAATTAACGAAAAGGGGCAAAAAACTAAATGATAGAAAGAATAAAACTACAACCCCATATCCAATCGAAGTGAGTTTATTGTTCGTCCGTGCTCACAGTCAGTTTATAAAACTTTACGAGTAAACGAGGAGTAAATAAAAGTACCTAGCGGAAAATGTCATCTATTGTTCGTTAGAAAAGAGCAACTTCATTTTAAATCACTTAACACAACTCTAGCAGCAATACAGGAAGCATTTCTTGTACACGTACGTGCTTTTAAGCAATTTATAAGAGCGCTTCACTTGTACCTCAATTATCAGGGGCTCGATTCTGTAAGGAAAATGACACTAACTCGAGGATATTTCGTCGCGGCATCCGTACTCTGTCTCTTTCGCTAACTACGCTAATACTACTAATCACGTGAGAGATAAGCGATGAAGCGGCTCGCCGACGAAGTTTGTATTAGCTGCCTTATTCAGCTAATACAAACTTGCAGAAACCTTGTCTCATAGATAAGATATTATATACCACGTTTTCTATTCCAAGTAATTCTAAGAATGTTCACTTAGTTGTAAACGGGACATGCTAGACGTGGTTAATTAAATAGCTGTTTAGTTCGCATTTATGTCAACAGTAACATGAAATTGATGCGCTGATATAAAAATAAATAAATTTGATATTTATATACTTCAGTTATATTATATTTCAATATGTAATGGGATATCGTGGTCATAAAAAGGTCTTATTTATAATATCTAAATAATTAATCTTCAAGAGTGTGATGAGATTTTTGCAGTGCCGGCAACGTGCGAGTACCCATGGTGTTGCAAGCGTCAAGGCTACGGTGACCGTTTACCATCAGACGGACCGCCAGTTTATTTGCTAGCTAAATAATTAAAAAAGTATATAATAATAAAATTCGACTGGCCACATTGTCAGCCTTCATCTTTTTACTGTTTACAGACTTTAGACATTTAAAAGTTTGACAACTGAGCTAACAGTTAACTACCAAAATTATAGGCATATTTAAAGATAAAAGTATTCGAAGAAATATAAATGTTACGCATACCTAATAGATTTATTATTTTCATTTGAACTCAGTAAACATAACAAAATAAAAAAGGACGAAATACTAAACAATTTTATGAATGAGAAAATTTTTTATTCGGTTGATATAAATTTATAACAGCAACATTTCATAATTAGTTAATGATTCAACACATTTCAAAATTAAGTCAAACGAAAAATATGGCATGCAAACAATTCCTAAATTATATTTCTTTCGATATGTCGGTAAAATGTACAGACGATGCAGCATTAAAACACGTTACAGCAAGGAAATTTTTATTAAGAACGTAAAAAACATCAAGATTGATTGAGTCATCGTCCCTGTCGTGCGTGAATATATTATGATCCGTCATATGCCTCTGTCACAGTGAATAATAACCGAAAGCTTTCATATATATGACATTTAAATGCAGACAACAAACCTATTTGTGAACGCTAGAAGTAACTCACAATAACAAGTCTAAGCTAGTGTTTATCAGCCTTTAATCAATAGCTGTCAGTCCAATTTGACATAAACGTCAGTTATTGTTTGACAGCTAAAACCAGAGGGTGCAGTTCATTCGCAACATTTACTTAAGCTCAAATCTAATCAGGTGAAATTACCCGTCGTTTTAACTGATTAAAGTTGATGAACTCCAGCCTTTATGTCGCCTTGGATATATAATGTAATCGCGTATCCCAAGAAATCCTTTGCGCTAATAAAAAGTAATAGATACCGTCTTTTGTCGTACTGTCTCCCTCTAACAAAGGAAACACTGATTCTATCGCCTGCGGCCTAAGTCTTCCTACCAACATAAGTTTTGCTAATCACGATGGCTTTTGCAATCGGTTCTATTGAGATATTTTTCCGTTTGTCAGTTCTTATTATGAGTGAGTCATTTTGTTTACTAATTATCATATATCTTCAACAAGCACTAGTATCATGAAAGGAATTATATTAAGAATTGAGTATTAAGACAATGATTTAAGATTAGTGGTGAACACTTAGTGTTTTTTTTTTTAAACTTGTGCACTAAATTCCTGTCGTTATATATCGGGTTTATCGCTTAGTCGAGGTTAGTAAACATTTTTTTGGATAATAGCTTGTGCTTGAATACGAAAAACAAAGACTAAGACCCTATGTGACATCATTCAAGATATATGTCATTGCTGTTCCCCGCGGTTTTCACATCATCCGACATCACATTTTTCCGGGATAAAAAGTAGCCTATATGCTATTCCAGGATATGCTCTATCTATGTGCCAACTTTCATCCATATCTGTTGAGGAGTTTTTGCGTGAAAGAGTAACAAATATACTTACATACAAATCTTTCCTCTTTATAATATTAGTACAAAGCTGTCTTTAGAATGAACATTTACGTATGGTATCTAAAGGTTTTGGTATGGTATTTAAAGATAATAACAATAGAGCTAGTACCGTACCATACCCAAAATATTTAGGTAAACTAGCTGTCCCCCGCGGTTTCACCCGCGTTTATCGATATCATATATAGCCTATACCATCTAGGAAAAAAACCACGTCGAATGATAGCAGCCCCATCCCGATATGTCCAAAGGAACCCTATTTTCCTTAAATAGAAGATAGGTTGGTACAGTAGGCGTGTTTGTCTCTTGGCAATTTGGCAATAATCTGATCAAGTCTTGATTATCAATCAATACGCGGTATCTGGCGGTCAATTTGAAATTAAGAATAGTTTACAATGAGACTTATCAAAAGAATAGCGTATCAGGTTCATCCATCTATTGAGAAACCAGCCATAAACAATCTCAATTCTTCACACATATACCATTAAAGTACCGGTATCTCTTATTCAATACCGGTAGGTAATACGATGAGCTATGTACTCTAGATACCGATATTCGATATCGTAAACTTGTTGCATCACAGATAGAATATCTCTATGGAATTACACCTTCACATGTAGAAAGTAAATTATGTGAAACGAATGTACCTTGCTACTTGGTGATACTGGCCAAGCATTCGCTAATAAATATAAGTTATTTTCTTTAGGTATACTCGGGGGGAACATTTTAAAATTTAATGATTGATACAAAAAAAGTGTTTTATTTTTATAAAAATGTTACTACCAGTTTTTTTTTAATTCAATATCCCATTCATCCCAATTAATATTATAAATGTTAAAGTAATTATGTTTGTTACGTTTTCACGCGAGAACTACTTAATCGATCATCATGAAACTTTGTACACATATTCTTGGATGTATTACAAGTAACATTGGATACTTTTTATCCCAGAAAAATGTGACATCCTTAGGGAACGCGGGTAAAACCGCGGGTCAACTAGTTCGCTATAAATAAAAGTTATTTTCTTTAAGTACACTCGGAAGGAAAATTTTAAAATTGAATGAATGCCACAAAAAACGCCAGGTATTTTCTTTTTATAAAAATGTTACAATCACATTATTTTTAATACAAATTCCCATCCATATACCTATAAAAAGATATTGTGGTAATTTTTTCTCTTATTTCCTTTTCTTTGAATTTAAAAACAAGACAACTTCAAAAATAATCGAATATACCATGAGATAATAAGCACAAATGTATTAAGACGCATAATTAGGGATTATTGAAGCAATGTAAATCTCTGGAGCGACTCTAATTTCAGCGTTTACTTTCAAAGGACGTTCGGTCAAATGGCATAGATTTCCGGGAAAAGCTCGTAGTAACCCAACTTTATTACCTTCATATTTTCTTTGAATAAGTAGATGTACACAGCAATTGCAATAATTAAATAAAAAATAAACTGATTTTTTTAAAAGACATGTAGAAATTCTACTAATATTATAAATGCGAACGTTTGTATGTATGGATGTTCGTTACTCTTTCACGCAATAACTACTGGACAGGATTCAATGAAACTTGGCACATAGATAGAGCATATCCTGGAATATGGAAAGGATACTTCTTGTGCCGGGAAAATGTTACATCCCTCGGGAACGCGAGTAAAACCACGGAACACCAAGTTTACTATAATTTTTTGTGTTGTACATAAAATTTAAATAATAACGGAGAATGATTTCTATTTTAATTAAATATATATTCAACTATTTAAACGTTGCTTATTATTACCGGTTTTCGCTAACCGATCATGCTCAATGTAAGTTAATATACTACATCTCTTCTAAGCCCTTTGTAGAGCCTACCTGACATTTTTCTTTTCATACTCCTGCCGGTTCAACGTCTTAGATACTTGACAAAAGCATTAAACAAATTCTACAAATTTCAAGTATTACGATATTTGTATTTTATATTAAAACTAAATTTGAGTTCCATTGTATTATTGCTGATAATGGTAAATATATTTGTTCAACATGAAAATGAAATGAAATGAAAATATTTTTATTCAAATAGGCCTTTACAAGCACTTATGAATAGTCTGACTCTAATCCCGGTTCGGAAGGTTGTTTTTTACTGAGAAGAGCCGGCAATAAACTCAGCAATTACTCTTTTAAAAAAACGAACTTAGATTTATTGCATAAAATTTATTTAGTCTCACTGACAATACCTGTGTGTTATGGCAAAATTGCAGAATTAATATGTTTCAATTTAGGTAAATGAGTGGCAGTCTAAATCAAAGATTTGTTTAAATATATTCAAACTGTAGATTCTCTTCAATTATTAAATGACTAGCTGTCCCCCGCGGTTTCACCACCGTTCCTGAGGGATGTATCATTTCCCCTGCACAAATATCCTATGTGTTATTCCAGGGCATTTTCTATATATGTGCCAAGTTTTATCCAAATCCCTCGCCTACTCCAAGTAGTTTTTGCGGGAAAGAGTAACAAAATTCAAAAAAATTCAAAATTCAAAACCATTTATTCAGCTTAGGCCTTCGGAGGGCACTTATGGAGGTCAAATTTAAAGTTACTGAAGCTACAACCGGTTCGGAAGTCAGCCTTCAACTGAGAAGAACCGGCAAGAAACTCAGCAATGTTACATTCTTTTTTATTTGTTATATAAATTTTTATCTATTCTGGCTTTTTGGCTATTTTATAATTTCAATTTTACATAATTTTATATTTAACAATTACAAAACACTTATTATAGGTAACATTAAAAAAAAAACATTCGCACATACAAACTTTCGCATTTATAATATTAGTACGATGGTATAGAACATTTTTTAAACCTTGGTTGCCAAAAAGTCTATCTCCACTAGTGAAAGTAATGTACGTAAAAGCGTGGTAAGTAATCTGAACATCGCAATCGCTGGCCATTTATTTTTCTATTTACTTGAAAGCTCCACATTTGGCCGACAACTGTGCTTGTTTATTTTATCTCGTTGCCCCGTCGGCGTCGGTCAGTTAAATCGCGGCTCTTTTACTAAATCATATGTATAGTTTGAAATTTAGCTGTTATAAAGACAAGTTAGTCATAAAAACATAATAACAAACCGTAAAACATCGAGATGCAGTTGTCCTGGAGAGTCTTTTGGGAGCGAAACCATCCGAGGCCGAAATAGCTTAACTTTAATATTTAGAATGTATAAATTTTGATGAATGAAGAAGGAATCCCAAGACCCAGTTCAAAACAACGATCTGAGCAAGCCCGGAAAGATGTTAATTTATAAAAACACAATACAATTAATCTTAAAATAATTTATCGTAGAATCTACAAAGAGTACGGCCTAAGAGTCCGTAGAAAATATAAAAAGAATAAAAAAAAGAGCAGTTAGTCAAAAGCATACGAACTTTAATTAAGAAACGTAGTGGACAATTTTTTAGTTCTTGGTAAGCGTTCTACTATTTTGATGGTGGTTCTCTTGATTCAATTATACGTGATGAATGTTACAGCATGAACCATTTCACACCAGAATAATTATTGATGCTAGCAGTCGATACGGCATGCCTATCTCACATAGTGTAAACATAGAACTATTGAATGTGAAACCAACTAATTATTTGACATAATAATATTTGAATCGGCAGACAAACCGACGTGCGGTCGACACTTCCGCCCCAATAAATGAAGTATGACGGGCTTTTGCACAAATATTCACGACCTAGGGAAAAATGTATATTAAAATACAGAATTCAACACGGCTGACGAAGCTTTGCTATGAATTACACGCGCCTATGAATTAAACGTTATAATTTTTATAAAAATGACTTTGACCATGACACACCTTAATGCGCATTTAGAGACTTTATACACCTCAATGAGATGTGTTTTAAAGTTTTATAAACACGAATTATGTTAAGGTGACATTGCGAAATTGTTTTGAATATTGATGAGATTCGCTCATCGATACACAAACCTACATACTTACATTTGAGTTTATTTAAACAACTTTACGCCTACATTTTTTTTTTATTTCAAAATTATTTTGTCATTTGCCCTCGTTGCGTTTGCAGAATTATTTTTAAACGAGTGCAGTTATGGCAATGACAGCAAGTAAAATACGAGTTCATTTAATGCCGTTGATGGAAATGGTGCAATACGCAAATTGCGGGTCATGCGTAGATTAATGCACAATCTTGTAGGTTAGCTAGACATGTGAAATATACCTACATTTAGTTTTAATCTTTATTACCTAATGTTTAAGATCAAAATATGTTTTACTGCTTTTTGGTTAGACGTTACTGTAGCAGTCATTTTAAGGATTTTTATTTTTTTCACTAAAGGCCATTAGGTATTTTTTGTTGAACTGGCCACTTTGATTTAAGATCGCATATCTTGTCTTCCTTAATTTGCAATCTTGAACTCCAGGAAAACTCGGTTCATGGTCTTCAGGAAAACTCGGGTTATTTTCGAGAATGTGTTTTATAGTAGGTACCTACTGATGTATAAGATCTGCTACTGATGTGCAAGACTTGGAGCTGAGGACTCTTTTTTCAAACACCAAACCCCTTGGTCCTTGTCTCGGCAGTACTTTTTTTTTCGATGATCGGACAACCTTTTGCAAAGTAGGTAATTGTGAATCTGTGAGGAACGTACTTACTACCTTAATACTACCAGAATATTTTGGTTAAATAATAATTTTGAAACATTTTCATATAAACGAATAAAATGAAAGGATGCGCTGTCCAATAAGTATTTTATGAAAGCGAACAGTGCTGAAGTTCTTTTATTATTGGTGCAGCAATTAATGAATAACTGGAATCGATATGGGACGCCTAAGTAGAGGACACATTTATGAGTTCTATAATGTTCGTCGGAAGCTTTCTATGAGCGGGCGGCAAATTTTATTACTTATCCAACATACTCCACATGAGGGTCGTAAAGCGTCAGACAGGCGTTAGTGACCTGATTACCAATGTCTTTCCGACCATTTTCATACTCGCAACAAGCAATAATGTGCAAGCTACCTCAATTAAAAAAAGTTTTAATGTACGAAACGTGTTACGTGTTTTAACTTTAATTTATGCAAAGGTTTCCGTTAAATCGTACAAAACGCCCTTCGAATATCTACGCGTCAATTGCATGTTACAAAATATTTGTGTATCGCCTCGTTTTTTTAGAGTTCCGTACTACCGAATAAAAGCCGAGAACAATTACATATTACTATAGCCAAAAATCCAAACAAAAGAAATGCAACATGTCAATTCAACGAACCTTGATAAAGTTTTACTTATTCAACGTATTGTACTAGCCCTCTCATTTCCTTGGCTACTATAATGCATTTTAACTTAAATGAAACCTTTATAACAAAGCCTAAAAAATAATAAACATCCCAAGACATTCTTCACACTTGGTTACCTGATCCCAAGTTACCAGGTAACTGATATACTACATATACTACTTTTTAAATACATACTTATATAGATATTTACACCCAGACACAGAACAAACAGACATGATCATGCACACAAATGTTTGTCCTGGGAATCGAACCCGCGGCCTTCGGTTTGGCAGTCAGGGTCTCTTACCACCAAGCCAACTGGCCCGTGAAAAATCTAAATATCATAGTAAAACCTATGACAATAATAAAAAAAATAAAGCCTACCAGTAATATCATAGCAATATTGCGCAGTAACGTTCAATTAATGAACCACAAAATTAAGGCATGTACAGAATCCTCCGTGTGCGAGTTCAACTCGCTTGTCAATGTCGTTAACCACAATTGTCACGTTTGACAGGTGTCGAAACCGAGCATGCAGGGTGTCATTCTGTAAGGTGAAATGACACTAGCTCGAAAATGTTTCGTCCTCTGCCTCTTTAATAAATACAGAACCACGTGAGAAATTCGCTCCCGTAGGCCTCATTTCGCCGGCTCGTCGACTAAGATTGTTTTAGCTGAATAAGGTGGCTGAACGAAAAGTCAAGCGAGTGGATAAGACAATCGCCTGTATTGTTTACATAAATTGTCCATGTGACTTACCGTGAAGGCACTGAATCGTTTTAGGATTTTGACGGGAATTGTGAGGAGAGGGTAGTAACAATGGATAGTACAGATATTATTTCCAAAGTCTTCCTTTCTTTTTTGGAAGGGACGAAGGTGTTCCTCTGGCGGCTCTTACGCCCTAACACGGACAATGTTGTGATTGTATCGGTGTAACTTTCATAAAAAAATTTTTTTTTCGATAATATAGGATATTTATAATTTTGCCCCAGTAAATGAATCGATTAGGCATAGATAACTATGCAACATTATAAATGTGAATGTAAGTTTGTTTCTTACGCTTTCACGCGGAAAATACTAAACCGATCATCGTGAAACTATGAACGCATATTCTTGGAGGTATTAGAAGTAACATAATATATGATACTTTTTGTCCCGGGAAAAGGTAAAATCCCTCGGGAACGCGGGTGAAACCGCGGGGGACAGCTAGTATCTTATATGGGGAAGATTCAAAACTCTTTTAATAAGCATATTCTTCACTCTAGTTAATCTTTACAAAGCATTTAGTAAAATCCTTTAAGCTACATGCACTGGGTAGCTTGGAAAAAGATTACGCGTCGTTAATACCGTCGTAATTAAGGTAAAAGTGTACCTGATATCTCTGCCAAGTAGTATAAGGTAAGGTAAATTAGGTAATTGGGTCGTGTTTAAAGTTTTTCACTATCCACCTTCATCTTTCAAAATATATTCACCCCTCTTTAATACTATTTCTTTCATCTTGTGGTAACGTCACTAATATTATAAATTCCTCGCGGTTTCACCCGCGTTCCCGGGAGACGTTACATTTTCCCGGGATAAAAAGGAGACTATGTGCTATTCCAGACTATAATACCTATATAATATATTAACTGTTTATGCAGCGCACGAAGCGGAAGCTCTCAAAAGGAAAAAAGTCCCGATTTTGAAACATTCTTCATTGGTGCTCCGCTGGTATTGGTCTTAGCGTAGTATATAGCCTATAGCCTACCTCGATAAATGCACTATCCAACACTGAAACAATTTTTCGAATCGGACCAACGGTTCTTAAGATTAGCACGTTCAAACAAACAAACTCTTCAGCTTTATAATATTAGTTTAGATGCGAAAATTTTCGAATATGGATGTTTGTTACTCATTCAAGCAAAAACTACTAAATGGATTGGGATGAAGCTTGGCATCTAGATAAAGTATGCCCCGGAATAGCATATAGGCTACTTTTTATACCGGGAAAATACAACATCTCTCGAGAAGGCGGGAAAAGCCGCGGGGGATAGCTAGTTTACTATAACACGATTGAGGTCACTCGTCACCACACAGCAAATAAAAAAAGCACAAATAAACCTAAACTTTTAGCTTTTAAAGTGGATACTCGAGAAAACTAAAGTAAATTTAATTTTGTGGAGAGCAATATTGAAGTTGACTCATTAAACTGTACACAGTTTACTTTGGTCTATCTTTAAAACGACGTTTGGTTAGTTATGAAATAATAAACTGCATGCGAACATTTTTATAGATTGAAATAAGCAGCTATGTAAGTTAGGTTAGGTGAATTTTTTCACAAATGCATTCTAACATAACGTCATTGGTTAACATTTCTCAAAGACCCGTTTGAGATCGACCTGATCGAAAAGTATTCTACACATAACCCCCATAGATTTTGAAACCTATCTTACACCTCACACATAAAAATAAACCAGTAAATAAGAAATCACATATAAAAACCTATTTCTCACACCTTTGTCGATGTGATTAACACATAACTAAGGGACTTAAACCGCGGACAGACAGACGGACATGGCGAAACATTTTGTTATTTTTTACTTTGAAATAAATGATATAAAAAAATATCCTCGATCAATACAGAACCATAATAGGTATTTGTTGCTCCCAAACATACATTTAGTTATTTTACATTCTAACTTTAAATACTTTTACCAATATTAAAAACAATAAATCGCACAAAGTCATAAATATCACCTGCGTACAAAAACTAGCTACAACAAAAACCATTTGAAAATGGCGATATCGCAGTTTTAGTTCAATCGACACTCGACTCGTGTAGCGACATCTATGAACACGCCTACAATTCTTCAGCGCCCGCACTACAGTGATGTGGCAACATCTATGAACGAGTAGAAACATGCGAGAATCCTACATCGCACTATCAAGATTCTCTCAGGATTTAACATATATACAAGGACCCAACATCAACAGTTGGACCGCGGTCCCCAGGCATGATCACCTAGCCTGGCGGAAGATCTTCCCTTTTAAATGGAGGAGTCTCACACCTCGCTCCTCCATAACTTGTATCTTATAATAAAATTAATAAGTACCATTAGGTACAGATACAAACAAAGGTCAGTTACACAATACACATTGCTTGTTTTGCTTGACGATACCTTTAATCAAGACGGTGCGTTATTAATAGACTGGAAGGAGCGTACCGCCTCACTGAAGAACCATATTACTTTATACATGAGTCCATAACTGGGGCGATCCACTGATCAGAATAGTCTTTATAATGACTTATCTGTCTTAGTCTGTACAGACTGATAGGTCTCTATACGTTTTATTGCAGAGATCGTTTATAAAAACACTAGCTGTCCCCCGCGGTTTTTCCCGAGTTCCCGAGGGATATCATACTTTCCCGGGATAAAAAGCAGCCTATATCTTATTTCAGGATATGCTCTATCTATGTGCCAAGTTTCATCTATATCCGTTCAGAAGTTTTTGCGTGAAAGAGTAACAAACATACTTGCATACAAATCTTTCCTCTTTATAATATTGTTAGCATAGATATAGATTACTCCAGTGTAACGTTTTTTAGGCTAAAAAGATAAAACAAAATAAGCGCGGGTAAGCCTACAATGACTGGAGAAAATGACTCCTATACTGAACATGTTGAAGCAAGTTTACAATAGATATATATCAATAAGTACTTTACGTACTTTTAACCCGGTGTCAACTTTCTTCCATCGACCCGTAGCCCTTCGGCGTCCGTGGTCCATTTGGATGTGGAATGAGTTTCCTATTACGGTATTCCCGCTGCGCTACGAAATGGGATTATGCAAAAACAGCGTGAAAACAACTCTTTAAGGTTGGCAATACATTTGCAATCCCCCTGGCATTGCAATTTTCCGTAGGCGGCTGTGACCACTTACCGTCAGACGGTTCGTCTACCTGATTTTAATTTCTTTACATTCTTTTTGTATCAACCGACCTTCATGAAAGGCTGGAAAATAACCTGTAATCTAGAGTAAAATGTATGGAAATAGCTACTCTCTACACAGTGCACCACTAATTTAAGAATTTTGTAATCTTTAAATATAAAATTATGTAAAATTGATATTATAAAATAGCCAGAAAGTCAGAATAGATAAAATTTATATAAAAAAATATTTAATAAAAAAGAATGTAACCTCGCTGAGTTTCTTGCCGGTTCTTCTCAGTTGAAGGCTGACTTCCGAACCGGTTGTAGCTTCAGTAACTTTAAATTTGATCTTCCTTGAATGGTTTAGAATTTTGAATTTTAGAGTTATTTTGATTACGGTGAAAAGGATCGTTAGGGAAAGCTTGGGGTAGAAGGTACCAGGATAATAATGGGCCTGGCCACACATGAAAATTTTAAAGGATTTTTCGTCAAGACCACAAGCGAGAACCCTCGTATGTAACGAGTGAACCCGTTGTAATTAATGAAAGGGTTAATTATACAATGATATTTTAATTATTTTAACCCTTTCACACTAATACATATATTTAATAAACTTCATAGATTATTTGTAAGTGCTTTAGTGCACGTAACACATATATAGAAGATGGCTGGTGGTGAAGTGATCACCTCCGTAATACCAATGGGGATAGCCAATGTGTTGCAAGCGCGGATCCACCGTTGTGGACAGGATGGGCATGACTTGTAACGTCACACTTCCACGGTCTATTGCGGTCGATAGGCTGATGATATAATATCCAATGCCTTTAAACATTAAAAAAAAACCTTTGTAGGAATGTACTATATCGATTATGGGCGAGTTTATACTCCGAATCACACTTAGCCGATTTTCGAATGGCTGAGATTACAACCTTTTTTGTGGATTGAAACCGCGCCCCCTGTGGTAGTCTTAAAAGTGTCAGTTGTCCATAATTTCTTAGGAACACAGATACTAGCATTTTATGCAATGTCTTAGATTTGTTCTCGCCGCTTCAAGAACTTTAAAGCTTGCCTTACGTTACGACTTTTAATCCATTATCCAAGTAGGTATATTCATGGAAATGAGTGCCGGCTTCCCTCACGCCCTCGGCTGCGCTCTCAAATGGTGTCTCTCAGGTATATTGATTTCCAATCCTTTTGAGAAATCTAATAGTAAAGTCTGAGTGATATTATTCATGCGACGAATCGGGGTTAGATTTGAGTTACAGCCGTTTCTTGAACTGGACTTACCTACTCGGCCCGGAAATTCAATTGGTACCAACATATATTTTAAAATCATACTTTCGTTTTTAAAAATGAATTCAGTTCGGCCTCCCTCGACAAACCGGATAGGTTTATGTACTGCTGTATGTAAAATGGCCCTCAGTGTAAGATATGACAATTATTATTAATATTCATTAAGCGAACTGTATCATCCCACAGATAACACAAAAATATTTTAAGTTAAATATTTTTTTGCAATATAAGAAAAAAAAAATTATACGTAAAATTTAAGTGATGCTTTAAATGCTCACAAATTATCAATTATAAAAGTAATAAGTATAATTAAATGTTACTTTTATCCAGAATATATTCTATCTGTGTGCATATTTATTAAAATAAACTTGCACACATTAATAATATTCATAACTTGAGATGTAAATATAAAATAAAAAGCAAAAAGTTCCTGACGTCGCTAAAAATATTACTGTAGAATGAAGCTGTTATTAGAGATGATGAATTATACAAACTCCAATTAAGCGGCGCTGACACCAAGCGAAGATGGACTATCTTCATCATTTATTAAATTAATATTTTTCATAATTAAAAACCTCACTTTTATTGCAAATACTGAAAGCTCGACTTCGCTTTGGAATTAATGTTAGCAAATATAAATTTTCTTTTAATTCCCACAGATTATGTCGAGAGCTTAAAATATACAGGCGCGCAATTGAACTGTTAAATGAATTTAACGAAACAAACAAGCAACGCTGTCATCACGCCAAAAAGGATTTTAAATTATACAACTGCATACACCGCCCTTGTCCTGTTTTAACTATGAATATTGAATTCGAACTGGTATGATTAATAGAAACATATCCAAAGGTAAAGTATTTATGAATCTAATGCTTTAGGATACACAACAATTGAACTTTTAATATGATGCGTGATTGCTCTGAACTGTGATGATCACACACTTTTAAAAACTAAGTGTAATTTTTTTTATAAATGTTCCGATTGAATCGACTGTGAAATGTGCACTAAGTAATTATAAATTAATTATTTTATCAATATAATTCCAACCCATGCCTCTCTTTTGAACGATATTTTCAAACAACTGATTATGTCAAACACAATAAAGTTACATTATAAGAGTTTATATTGTAATTTTATATACTTATAGAGTTGAGAAAGAAGATTATCCTAACGAATTTTCTTAAATAACTCTACTCTCTATGTACGTTGCGTGTTTTATTATTCGTTTATTTTTATATACTTTTCATACTCAATAAGGAACCTTATAAAATCGTAGTAGTTTTGTGAAGAAAAAAAAGGAGAGAATAGATAGCAAGCATAAGCCTTTATCAATAAATGGGCTAATCAACAGTGCAAGAATTTTTCAAATCGGATATTACCGCGTTCAACTAAACAAAGTCTTCAGCTTTATAATATTAGTAAAGATTTATAAAATAATACTTCCGTCAAACAATTTTATTAGATATGTTTTTTTCACATGGACAGTGGTTATTCTCTACCGCACTATTAATTGTTCTCAAGCAGAAAATAATTCAATCCATACACAATATTCTATTCCCATAATTTTTGTTTTTAAATTGGTTTTGCCCTGTGGCCAGAAACACCCGGTTCTCTAAGCAAAAAGTTTTCTTTCTAACCTCATTCGGAATTATAAGTCATTACTTACTGCGGCGTAGCTCCTTGGATTTCGTGTAGACCATTATTTAAAAGACTTAATATAATGCCGTTAGCTTGCATGTACATTGCTGAAGTATGTAAATTTGTGAAAGGTAACATGCATTTATTTAGTATGGCAAAGGATGTTTATCCTAGAAATACCAGAAATGCACACAGATTGGTCTTGCCGCGTAAAGCTTCAGCAGTATTTTTGCAAAGGAACTGCTATGCAATGTCTATTGGGATTTATAATGATCTTCCGGATTTCATCAAAGAATTGCCTATGACGAAGTTTAACGTTCAACTTCGGAAGTGGCTTCAGTTCCACAATTTTTATTCCATTACTGAATACTTTACACATTGCAAAAAAATTCCTACTAGTCACAATTTTTTATAGTAGTGCGCTAAATATTGACACACTGACATATTTAATGGCATACTTCTAATTAATTTATTAACATTTTATTTGACAATCTAAACATTGTAAATTTTGCATGCCCTTATTCTGGCTTGTGTGACCACTCTTAATTATTTTTGTAACATCTATCTGTACACATTACTGCAAATAAAATTATTATTATTATTATTATTATAACAATTATCTGGTTGTCCCCCGCGGATTAAACCGCGTTCCCGGGGAATGTATTTATTTCCCGGCACCAAAAGTATTCTATGTGTTATTCCAGGTGATTTCTCGTATGTGCCAAGTTTCATCCAAATCCGTTTGGTAGTTTTTGCGTGAAAGAGTAACAAACATCTATAGTACAAACTTTCGCATTTATGATATTAGTAGAACTTTATAATGAAATTTGTATCCTTTAATTTTAATCTTACTATTATTATAAACTAGCTGTCCCCCGCGGTTTTACCCGCGTTCCCGTGGGATGTCACATGTAATATACATATTAACCTTCCTCTTCAATCACTCTATCTATTAAAAAAACCGCATCAAAATCCGTTGGGTAGTTTTAAAGATTTAAGCATACATAGGGATATAGGGACAGAGAAAGCGACTTTGTTTTATACTATGTAGTGATGCGAAAGTTCTGATGGATTGATTTTTATTACTCAAACATCCCAGAACGGTTGAACGTATTTGGGTTAAATTTGTCACAGGGATAGATTATAATTTGGATAATTTCTTATCTTGATAATATAAAACATCCCTCAGAAACGCAGGTAAAACCGCGGGGTAATAGTATTGAAATAAGTTGAATTGAAGCATGAGAAATGATTCTCCTACGAGTAGGTATCATTTGATATACTAACAAGGTTTTTAATAAGCTGCTTACATCAATTGCGGAGGCAATACTTACTGAATCAATAACTCGACGGTATACCGATCATATTAATTAACTTACTTTCCCAAAAGAGCCACTCGAACAGCAAACGAAATAAAATATTGGAATATACTGTCAAGAGGCCTGGAAAGTGATTAATTTGTTATTTATAAAATACTTGCTCTCCTCACGGTTTGCAGGGATGTAACATTTTCCCGGTACAAAAAGTATTATATGTGTCCAAATACGTTTTGTAGTTTTTGCGTGAAAGATTAACAAACATCCATACATACAAACTTTCTCATTTATAATATTAGTAGGATATCATTCTCTGGTAGATTTATAACAGTTTTATTAAAAATGAATACAAGGGGAATAACATACGTTAGCCCAATTTGAAGCTGTTATTTAACTTGCCAATGTTTTGTAATGCAGTTACGCAGAAACAATGCTTTTATATCCTCGGACATAATATAATACAACAATACCATCTGAACAACAGCGGAGCAACTAGCTAATTACGTTTCGTTCGTTGTCATGAATTCGTTTCGAAAAGAAGACCTTTTACTTCGTTATTAGAAGCGCAACGTTTCGTGGAAACATTTTTAATCAAGCATCAGAAACTTTTGCAACAATATTCGTAATCAAGCAAAGTGTTAAGCCATCTGTTTTTTAAATTAAAATTAATATTGATCCTGAGAACATGCTCAATGGATATTTTAATAAATGTTTCGTCGAAATATCTCTGAGCTCCTTGTGAAAAATTTGATATTAATATTTTCTCTTTACGTTTGCAATATGATATTTCATAATACGAGTACCAGGTATTTTTTGCAATAAATTAATAAATACCGTGCTATTGTTGTTTGCTTAAGCCTACAAGCTCTCTGAGTCTAGTGGTGTAGGTTATTTATACTTAGACCTATTTCTACGAAACTGCGATGAGCCAAAATTCCAAGAGAACAACGTATGATTAGAACAAATTATGTACTAACTAAGTACAGTATCAGTGTTTTTTTTTTTTTTTTTAGACGTCATCTTTTTTTAACATCTGCTATACAACTCTTGTAACACTTATAATAAAATATTCAACTTGGTAACACTGAATGCCTATGTCTGATTGCTGTCAGTTACTGTGACATTTTGATTGGAGGTTTCCTATTAAAATCGACATGCGGATACGTCAGCAATTTCATTTTTGAATGGAATAAAAAAATAACGCTGCCTTTAATAAAGGACGATAATATTTTCTGTAATTTTGATTGTTGTTATCTATTACAAAAAAAACATGGTGTAGGCGTATTTTCATTTGCGACTTATGTCCTTAGAATATTTAATACCAAAATTGATTTAAATTATTTTGCTGTATACGAATATAAGTGAGATGGATGTCATCATTAAAAGTTCTGTAAAAGAAAAACATTAATTAAAAGTTAAATGAAAATTCCGAAGTGAATAATTATCTTGTAAAAAATAATACGGGCGTGCACTCCGTGCACTCAAATTAGCTTTCAAGCCATGTTTACTGGCTTTGTTGAAACTTTTTGAGAAACTTAATTGAAATCATTTAAGTACTCACTTAGCATACAACCAGTGTATTTACTTAGTTATTTGTTAACACTATTATTATTCCCTTTTATATATTTTTTCACATTTTCATTATTTTACCCGTATTCCCGAGGGATGTCACGTTTTCCCGGGATAAAAAATCCCAACTAATATTATTAATGTTTATTCACCGATTATCATGAAATTTTGTACACATATTCTTGGAGGTATTAGAAGTAACATAGGATACTTTTTGTACTGAGAAAATGTTACATCCCTCGGGAACGCCGGTGTAACCGCGGGGGACAGCTAGTAGCCTATATGTTATTCAACTAACTTAGGTATAAACCATCGCATTTATATATAATATTAGTGGGATTCCGGTTTGACTAACGGATGACCAATAATGTGCACTCAACTATTATAGACTTGTACGCTGTTTATTATAAATTGTCTATGGAAATCCTATCTAATATTGTACGCAACAATACTAACACGAAACTGTATTAAACATTTCCTTTTTTATTCGAAAAGTAAATTAAATGCGTATTGATGAGGTTTCTTTGATTATTAGAAGCGCACAGCTGCCCGTATTGAAAACATGTAAGACTTCCCACACATTACAGGAATGTTTTGCATAGCAGACCTATTACGTTACTTTGTTGCAATCAGTTGCTCCAATTGAATTTAGAAATTTGCCGATTATACGATGCACGTATCTAACGTACGTGCTCAGCGTGTTGTTGACGGCGATTTAAAGATTTCGTGGTCTCTTTTAAGTTATTACCAATTATTTGTAAAGCTAGCCTTACACGGGTTTCAACCTTTGAGGGGATTTCGGAATTTCATTCTTAGTTTGGCAGCAGAAGCTTTTTAATATATTTACTTTTAACCTAAACTAGTTTAGAAGATAAGTTACATTTGTAAACTTTGTGGAGGTCAATTAATATTTATTATATTATTATTCCGCTTATTAATTATATTTTAGATATTTTAAGTAGATATAAAAAGTAAACATTTATAAATATAAAAAATTCTACTCCACCGGCATCGGAAACCGGGTCCCAGTTACCGGTGGTCAAGGCTCCAGAGAGTGGAACTTCCTCAGGATGCGTATCTCTAAGAGTACTGCCTTCTGAATGTTAAGGTGTTTGTCGAGGATCTTGGCATTAGGCCATGGGTGGAAACTACTATCGGTACAATGGATCCCGTGTCAATGGCCCACGTTATTATAATTACATGATTTGTTACTTATTAACGTTCTGACAGCTGCGATTGCAATCCATTGCAACTGAATAACTTAAAAATGACATATTTCCATAGTTTTAATTACAAGATGATTGCTACAATGTTACGTAATCTACAACAGATATACACGTTCAATATATACTGTTCATAGCTACGTAAAGGATTGTCGTACCAACCTAATCCCTTTTTCATTTTCCGTTCCACCATCGTAAGGATTTAGAAGAGAACCAGCTTTGATATTTTTAATTAAGACGTGCAAAAATTAATTAGTGAATCAGACAGACCTTGTCTTTTGTTTGGTTTAATATGAAATACCAACAGTTGGTTCAGGTAAGTACAAAGCTGACGATATAAACAGAAATAAGTTTAAAAACTGTGAGAAGATGTTGTATAGAATTTTTCTATCAAGTGTAAGTAGGACTTAGGTCATTATTATACACAACTAGCTGACCGGACAGACGTTGTCCTGTCGTCAATCGCGCCAACTGTGAAACGACTGTCGATAATGTCAAACACGTTACATTAAAAATGTTTATATGTATTTCAAAAGCGCTAGTAACGTGGCTAAGTTTTCATAAATTTGCTAATTTTCCGCGCAACTTTCTTAAATTTTTCCTACATAAGAACCTTCTCCTGACAATAGCAAACACAACAAATAAAGAATTTGCGAAATCGGTCCAGCCGTCCAAGCGTGATGCCGTGACCAAGGGAAATAGGGATTTAATTTTATATATATACTAGCTGACCCGGCAAACGTTGTTTGGCCATATTTACTTTATTATAAACTATACATGAAAATTTATCGTATTACAATTATTATATTCGATTGCCATCTTGCAACCCTATTGCGGATCTGTGGATGGAACAGAATAATATAGAAATCGCGATTAAAAATGTGGGTGGACAATCCTTATCACTTAGGGGTAAGAAAAATAGATAGTAGCCGATTCTCAGACCTACTGAATATGCATTTAAAACTTCATAAAAATCGGTCAAGCCGTTTCGGAGGAGTATGGCAACTAACATTGTGACACGAGAATTTTATATATAAGATAGATTATGCATTAAATCTTTATTTCAACGTACCAGTCGGTAATTGTGACGTCTACTAAACAAATTTTTAAACTTAACGTATTTTGCGACCTCGTTGCTCTTCAATCCCGTAACCGTTCGATTGCTGTCGATGATAAACATAGGATCCTCAAGTTCCTTTTTATCCTTATCTATATTGACACCCAGCTTGTTTACGAAATATATCGCCGGAATGTTTATCGAAGAGTTATCAACGCCATCGTCCTCGGGAAATACTATGTACACCACCACACGCTCATCACCACCATCACCTTTGCTCAGCCGCATGTTAGGAGGAGCTGTGGCAACTAAAATTTTATATCCCGTAAATGGTTGTCTTATTATCGGTATATTAATAATAGGTGCATTATTCCATGTCTGAGAATAATTGTAAACTCTCTCGGGAATTCTCGTTGGGAATATTATTTTAGCAATTTGATTTGTGCACCCCGTCCCCAACTCGGCAGTGTGTCGAAAGTTGGTGTTTGTCTTCGTTTTTCTTCGGGATGATTCGTCTTCCTTCGCATCTTGTGATATTCTTTCAAACAATGCGCCGAATGTCTTGGGCTTTTTGTACTCTTTTATATCGTTGAATTTCACTGAGAACCCATTGTAAATTGGGAGACATTGAACAACCACGTACGCAGATAAAAACAACAGAACGGATACAATCTGTGAATAGACAAATATCGTTTTAATATTTGATAGGTATTTCATTAATTAATGGTCAGTTTAACTTACTTGCTCCATGTGAAATGTAGACGAAGCTGTCACTTGAGATCGTTGAACACATACTGATTCGTTAGCAGCATTAGCAAGGTACCTATTGTGTCACCGTATGAGTTGTTTTTTAAAACAGAGTTCTATTCGAGGATGTTTTAACTGATTTCAATGCACGGCCGAAGATAAACAAATAATCTAATGCGGTAATCATAATTGTACTACAGGCACTGTAAAAACTGTAATGTGTGATGTAATGAAGATTTGTTTATTATTTATGAGAGTTAAATGTGATATCATATTAACAATATCAACGATATAAGTAGTAATATGCAATTTTATTTAGGGAACTAAGTGAGATCTGTACGAGTAATGTATCTCAGGATAAATTAGCTCACGTGACACTAGCAATAAATAAATCACCGCAGCAACATCTTCAAGATTTCCGCCCTAAGTAAGATACGAAATATCGGCATGTTGGGTTTCCATAAATCATGACGTTTAACTTAATAGTACTTCAATACAGCGTGCTCGACCGAAGCCGCTGTGATATACTCGCAGACGTGGGTGGAATATCAAAGAATAAAAATATAAATTATTAAAATGGTTTATTTTATAGGTACGTCAAAAAAGATTTTATTCTATTTTCCTAGACCTAGAATTCCGTGATCTTGTTTAATTACGACAACGGAGAGCGCTTAGTGTTTTAAAAAATAAATAAAAGACAAGGACAATTTGCGACTTGAAACATTTTCGTCTGAGGTGTAACAGCAATAATGTTTTAGTATTTTACCTAAATAAAGACTTACTCCTTTCTTCTTTGGATCTTCCTTACCAGTTTAAAAATACCTACCTATAATATTATGACTTTGTCGGTTCATTTTACTAATATTATAAATGCTAAAGACTCACTCAGATAGCGTATATTCTGGAGATGGCACTTTTTATCCCGTTGAGTAACACATACTATAACAATTCAGTGTGAAATATAGATAAATATTTTTTTTTATTCATAATACATTCCAATAAGAAAAACTACTAACGAAATTTGTAATTTCATAATTATACGAATGATATAGGCAACAACTATTCAACAGTAGACAGCCATAGAGAAATAAAAAATTTAAGACTATATATTAAGAAATTACAAGCCTCAGCTCAAAACATCGAGCCGAGCAAGCGCGGAAAGATGGTCTTACAAGAGCTTATCATAGAATTTTCAAAGAGTACGGACTAGGAATTAATGATATTATGTTTTATCTATGTTCAATAATACATTTAAAAAACCAACATCCTCTCATACCAAACGCATATATGTAGGTACAGTCTCCATTCCGTCGCGGGTAAAAAAAAATATATAAGTCCATAGAAAATGTAAAAAGAAATTTAAAAATAAAAAAAAGAACATAGAAGAAATACAAAGAAACTAGAACTAAAAATTATTATCAGATGTACTAATACAATTTGTAGTTACCAGAGAATAATCAAATGCTTTGGCACATGCATTATGTCAAGGGATATAATGGGTTTTAGGTAAGTGATATTGAGCCATTGTCAAATGTTACAGTTGCAGGAATTGCAATGTGCAATTCCAGGACAGTAGCAAGGATATTAGATTCCACGTGCGTGTGCCCATTTCCATTAATCAATTAGAAGGCTTCTGAAGCTTCGGAGAATCCGAAAGCCGCTATCCGATAGCCATTCTGTTCGCTAGGAACAATGTTAATATATGAAGTTATCAACTATCTCGGCTCCTAAATATACTGAGCCCGCTGTATACCACCATTTGAAAGGTACATTATTCCGGATGGATATAGACTATGGAATCACCCCCGGTTCAAAGTAACAGATCCGTGGGAAATGCGGATTAAAAGGACGACGAAAACGGAAAGTTAATCATTAATTTATTTATAACATTATGGCACACAATTGTTTGTCCTGTGTGGGAATCGAACCCATTACCTGCAGCGTGGCCGTCAGGGACTCTAACCACCAGACAACTGGACCGCCAAATTTATCCTAACGGTCGCAGTGTATTTCTCATTCGCAACATAGAATTAGGCTTTTCGAAATAGTTTACCGGCCTTCTTAATCAACGATACGAACTCTATAGGCGAGCAGCAGCATAACGAGGCCTCTGAGAGCGGACTTCTCACGTGATTGTATAGTTAACGAAAGAAATAGAGCATAGAGGCCGGGACGAAACATCATCGAGTTAGTGTCATTTACCTCACAGAATGGCAAGACAGTTCGTCCCCTAATACGCATAGCACATTTATAACCCTGCATGACCCTTCTACATACACGTTTATCAAAGTAACATGTACAAAATCTGAAAATTGTACTACGCTTGACCATAGAGTATATTATTCTTGGTGATAAGATCAAGAAAGGCGAGTATACCATTTCTTTTTTATTATTTGTACGCTTAATTAAACGTGTTTAAATTCTGAATGGTATCTTAATTTTACTGGCACATTACAATAATTCACAGAAAAAAAAAGTGCCAATTTTATTACTCATAATTTCACCGCTGTCATTTATTTCTAACCTAATCTTGTCATTACCGATCGCACGGTGTTGTCTCGTTGAAAATATCAGATCTAACTTTAAATATAATCGGTGAACAATCATGACTTATTAAGTCTAAAATAGTATCCACTCCAACTGACACTGATTTCCCTTGAGAGAGTACGTGAACAGTTGGCATACTCAGAAGCCGCAGACGAATTTATATTACAGTGTTGCCAGAGTCGAAAATGAATTAAGCTTCAAATTTCAAGGTGTTACTAGGTAACATTTAAAATATGGTTTTCATTACCTTCTTCCGTGTTTGTAATTTACTAGTAGTACACCAGAAGTTGCGATATTCCCTCAAATGTTATGTGTAAATGATATAAAATACATTACATAATTGCAACTGGAATTATACTTAATAAATAAGATAACATCGAGGTAAGTAACAACGGAGTTTTAAAGTAACCGTGACGAGTATTTGACACACATTTAAATATTGTGTAACGTCAAGATTATTCCGATTGCAATATTTTTTGTTAATAGTCTTGGATTTTAAAATTTGAAAATCGTTAAGGAAGGTCAAATACGTGTTTATCCATTTTAATAACTACCCTTTATTCAAATTTGAGTATCCGCGACCTATAATGGCAACTCCAGAGTTGTGAATGTTAAAAAAAGCATAGGACCAATGTATGGTATCTACCGTAGGTACTCGCTAAGCTCTTGTTAAGTGTATATATCGATACAGGTTATGTAAGTCTATCGACTGCGATCCCACCTGATGGTAAGCAGTGATGCTATCATTGATGTTGAGGCGCACTAGTTTATTAAGAGCCTATTCACTCCAGCCTCTTTCTTTATGATGATTGAAATACGTTTGTACACTTAATTATATACCTGTGTATATCACTACATATTTTTATATTTACATTAATATAAAAAACTTCCTTTAAATTATGTAAAAAAATATACCTATAGGTAAATTTAAAAAGATTAGAAAAAAATGGAGATTTGTATTATTATTGCCAGTTAACTTTTGATTCTCAAATAGTTTTACGACCGAAAAAAAAAGAGCATCATGTATGATACGAGACCGATAGCCAAAGTATAATTTTTGAGCGTTTCGATATGTTGCGATACGTGTGATCAAGACGACTATGTAATTGAGGTAATTCCATAAAACCTCTTTTCAATGAGTACCTTATACATGATGCTCTTTTTTTTCAGTTTTCTTAAAGCGTAACAGTAAAATTACTAAAATATCTTTCAATTCTTTGCTTCAAACTCCATACAATCTTAACAAATGTAATTCTTCTGTCCTTGAGCATGTTAGTGAACTCCCCCTAAACGGCTGGAATGAAATTTTTTTTTTTGTGTATTCCAGTGGATTCGACGAATTGGACCCGCTAGGTGGCGCTGTGTACTAATTCCTGCATTGTTTTTTTTTATGGACTTATTTCGTCAGGACAACGTCTGTCAGGACAGCTAGTTTTTTAAACTCTGATCCTTATCCCTTCATTAGACATTAGCTTTTCATTATTGGTTTTATTTCTATTGATTAGAAAACATAATCTGCTCTAATTAATATCGAAATCATAGACCCAAAACACGTAGACTTCATACAATATTCCGACTCTGCTTGCATATGCATTCAACCATTATTGAGTTGTGCAATTAGCAATAGTTTGTAATGTAATGCAATTATATTCAGCTCTCAGATCTAATAAGATATTAGTGACGTGGAATAATTAATACGATTATTAATAATTGGCATGTATTCCCTGAGACAAAATCTGTACTAATATTATAAAGAGGAATGATTTGTATGTAAGTATGTTTGTTACTCTTTCACGGAAATCTACTGAAACTGATGAAACTTGGCACATAGATAGAGCATATCCTAGAATAACACATAGGCTACTTTTTATCCCGGGAAAATGTGATATCCTTCAAGAATGCGGGTAAAACCGCGGGGGACAGGTATTGTTTAAAAAACTAGCTGATTCGGCAGACGTTGTCGCCGGTAGGTGGCGCTTTAAGCTAAAATTAACTTAACCACAGTGTTTTACAGTCTAATTAGGAATGTAAAATCCAGGGACCCACTTAAACATAAACAAAATTGCATTAAAATCAGTCTAGCCGTTTAGGAGTTCAGTGACATTTTATTACAAATGCGGAACTTTGTATGTACGGATATTTGTTACTCTTTCACGCAAAATCTACCAAGCGGATTTAGATGCAACTTGGCAGATAGATAGAGCATATCCTGGAATAACATATAGGCTACTTTTTATACCGGATAAGCGTGTCATCCGTCGGGAACGCGGGTAAAACTGCGGGGGACATATGGTTTATTTTATTCAAAGTTCGCGTACGACTACGATTTATCTAATTGTTATTGTACCTATTTATAAAATACAATAGTTTGACGTCACATCCATTAGAAAGAGCTTAGTCTTACTGTATTCAGAACCCGGACGGAACTTTTATACAAAAAGCAAAAATTGATCAAATTACTACACTCGATTTATCACGAAAACCCTTCAATAAAAAATGTTTTAAAAAAATATTTTGTTGCGCCTACAAATTATATCACAGCAAAACTGCAAACCATTGCAAAATTGTGTTGGTTTTATTATTTTTGTTCCTTCGGAATTGTTCGAGTGAGAGTTCAATTTACACTGGACAGAATATTTTCCCGAAAACATATCGGGAGAGCTCATATTATTTTCAAGAATTGTTTTACATCAGCTCGGTTCGTTTATCAGAACAAATGGTATGAGACTTGTATCATACAATCACTGACACGATACAACCAATATATTAAAATTACACATCTATATATTATTATTTAAATCTTTTAAGAATTGCTTTACGTCAGCTCGGTTATCAGTACAAAAGGTATGAAATTCATATCATACAAACACCGACACCACACCACCAACATATTGAAATTTCATTTTTATTTATTACAATTTAAATAAGTTTAATTCATATTTATTTATTACAATTTAAGTAAGTCTATTTCATTTCAGAGTTATCTTTTATTAAGCCTTGGTTGAATTGCATTGTATTAATGCAATTACACTTTGTTTTTTGGTTTTGCGCTTTCATCCGTTGTTGGCCGATTTCATCATTAGTTGGAGTTTTTATTTATATTAGTAGTTCTCACAAAACTCTTTCTCACAAAAATATTAAATGTATACGTTTCTTTAATAAATTACCAAGAACTACCCGTGGATAAATTTTAAAATGTTATAAAGAATACTTATATGAAACCGGATTTTTTTTTTTTTTTTCATAAAAACTTGAGCGCATTTGACTAGATCTCACCTGATGGAAAGTGACGATGCAGTCGAGGATAGTACACGCGGACTTAAGTAATGCCTATTCACTCTTGCCTTAAAGACTCCGAGATTGTATGAATCGGGAAAAATTGACGCCGGCAATGAGTTCCACTCCTTTGCTGTCCGTATTTGGTCCTACTAATATTATAAATGTGAAAGGTTGTGAGTATGTTTGTTACTCTTTCACGCAAAAATTACGTAACGGATTTCGATGAAACTTGGCACATAAATAGAACTTGCCTTGGAATAAAGTATAGGTTCATACCGGGAATATTTAACATTCCTCGAAAATGCGGGTGAAACCGCGGGAGACAGCTAGTGGTATATACATCTGTTTTTTTTTAGAATGGCAAAGAATTGCTCGCCTGTCAAGCTACCCAAATATAAGTATTTTCATTGTAAAATTATTAATTTTTAATATTAAATAATAATATTAATTAAAAAAAACACGTTAAGATGGTTTATAATAGCCTGTAAAGGCATACATGAATAAATAATATTACTATTTCTATATTCACGAGTAGAATCAATATTATTAAAATTTATTTTTGATTCGTAGAATAATAACCTAACATACTCGTATATAACCTTAAATAATAATAATACGGTTCGTTGAGTAACTGAAACCGAATATATAAACTGTATATGAATATAATTGAATAACAAACGTGAAAATGATAATTATAGGAAATAAATGTATGATAATGACAGCTAATAAATGTATGTATTCATAATTATTGTAGTCCCTATTTGCATTGGATTTTGAACACTACCGTAGAATTGAGAGATTTGGTCATATGAACGCAGTTGTTTCTATCTCATTTTTTTTTTTTCGTAATTAGTAGTTTTTTTACCAACTGAAGTACCTCATGGCAATCTTAATTTATTCTATACAATAGTGGCATGCAAAAGTCCAATGCGAGTGCTCTTCTACAACCTCAAGAGTATTAGCGTCCATTCATTACCTACAACATGCAACCATTGACCTTTGCAAACTTCGATATAAATCTATTTAAATAAACAACTTAGAACTGAAGCGACGAAGGTATATTTCTTTAGGCTTTACCTTCCGCCACAATCGAAAATACCATTTCACAAACAGTCCCAACGATCCAATCAAGTCAATATTTCATTGTGCGTTCGACTATTCAGTGCGTCAGACATTTCACTCACGGCCATATATCACAAACCATGCTGTGCTTTGACAATCACGGCGGACGCCGAACGGGAATACTTGAAAATGCTTTTTCTGGGAACAGGTATTCCATCGTCGAACTTGTCAAAGCCCTGTATGGCGTTGTTTGTAACAAAAAACAAGCCTATATACACTTTGAATAGATAGATACCTATACTTATGTTTTAGATGCTAACACCAAAACGTAAGATATGTCCACACAAACCCCCGTTCCGGGGGGAGATTGTCCCTGGGGACTGACAGTTGGGCTATCATACCCCACACTATCGCCTAACGACCCTGTCGAGTACCTAATATGTAATACGTTTGTAATATCTATATATTAATATTTCATCAAGTTTGATGCTGGTTATAAATGGGCAAATTGTATAATTAAACATTGAACTAACTGTATAAACACTGGAAACTGTGTCCATAGACGTATCGGAGAGCGATTGCATTGTAGGTAATCTACAATCTACATTGTTGACCCGAATGCATTACCTATTACCAATCAAAATAGTCAACAGACTATCTTAACAAAGCGAATCATTAGCTACAAACAATGACAACTGAATAACAACTTGACCGTAAAATAAAATGATAATTGCGATGAACAATGAATGCTCACTGACAGCGACCACAGATAAAAACATGGCTTATTTTTTCGCCTGCGGAATTTAAAAGCTTGAAATAGGACGCAGATATTTGCACCAGCATAAGAGAGCAGGCTCTCGAGGACGGAAGCCCTTTTGTAGGGTCATGACCTTATTGACTCGCCCTGGAAGTATGCAATGCATTGTTCTTAAAAGTGCATGAACAAGACTTAAGTATACTCTCTGGCTTCGAATGTCGTGATGAGACTTGGGACATAATAGTTTTTAAACAAAGGCACCAACAGTTCACCGTGAACATGCTAAGCAAAATCGTTTTTTATAAAGCAACCGATCTCCGTAAAGATATCGAGAAGTATAAGTAATAGTGAAAATAGTGTAGCATGTATTTTTATTTATTTTAACAAAAGCGCAGCTTTCACGCTCCTGCAACGATCATAGACTGTTCGTACTGTATATCCGCGCGTGTCGCCGTCATGGATTAGTGCCTTAAAAGGGTTGTTGAGAAACGCTAGTAGTGTCCTTATTATGGGATCAAAAACGACTGGTGTCTCGTGGATCTTAGGAACGATTGCATCACTTGCGGCTTATGTACGTATATGCTTTTTACTCATCATTTCACCGTGATCACGTATGGTAATGACTATGAAATAATACAGTATTGTAAAACTAATGGTGTTGCTGGGTTAATTTAGGTACAGTATATAAAATAATACACTTTATTTCTGCTTTTTTACAGTAAAATTTCTCCTTGAGTAAAATTGTTCCATATAATATTTTTTTTATAATTAACTCGAATCGAAATAAAAAGAATTTTAAATTAAATTGTGAGTGCAACAAACATGAATGAATTAGTAATAAAATATTGATAGTTATCCGAGCCCTTGTGAATAATTCAGCTAAAAGCATTTCCCTTAACGTATACATATAAATATTTGATGTGAGTGGGTGTGTAGCGGTGACCCTACCCTCTTATACTTGAGATTGCAGTGTCAATTGCCACTAGACGAAAAGGTGTTTCTATGAATGAATAAACATAACATTGTGTACGTGTGTTGTAGTCAGGTAGCCGGGTACCTTTAGGGTAAGATATACCGAGATATTCGGCGTCGCCGGTGGATTAATAGATGACACATATTGCAACTTTAACTCATCCCAGTTACCGCATTTAGGGCCGACTTAATATACCTCGCATTACCTCCTTTGATAAATTTATACAATAACTGTTCTTGACAAAATTAAAGCAGAGAAATTAGATAACACTAAAGGCGTGTATAAGATGGGGCGGGTGGGCCGACCCCGAAATTCTAGAATACCTAAATACCGAAAAATATTAACGAAATTTGTGCGCCAATGGATATCACTTAACTAGCCATTGAAAAATATCTATATGAATCCTGATGGTTTAGAATAATTAGATTTTTTTTCATTTAGAACACATATAATTCACTAATCTATTAAATTTCCCAGTTTTATAAATTATTATCGTTGCAACTACGTGTGTTGATTTACTTTTCCGTTTTAATCGAATAAAATCGTTTATCGAGTTAACTTGGTTTTATTGGACAAAATGGTTTACTCCGTTTTAAAGCAATGTATTTCAATTGTTACTTTCCAGTCTAGCTCCGAATTGGAAAAAGCGAAATCCTTGGACATTTGCCTTTATTGCTAACCTGTAAACACGGACGAATATCTGGCCCGAGTTGCCTGACCCATTTCCAATAGAACGGATACAATGGGCAGATTACTATTGTGTTTCTAAGTACAAGAAATTCATAATAAACAGTATAAGACCGTCTTAGTAGGTATCAGTTTGTCAAATAAAAGTTTTTCTTATAGGTTTGAGGATGATTCCCATTAGATACTCCTTTTATTTCTTAAGATAATCAATATCTATTAAAGAGTTGGGCTCTTTTCCAAGCTTCGTGGACTCCGCCGCTGACATTTAATTTTATAACATTGAATTATTGTTTCAGAGATTTTATTTAGCAAATAAATGAATTCGATAAATCCAGTATCTATTTAATTAATAATAGAATGTTACGATAGGTATTGGATGGTATCAGTTGAATTTTCTAATTATAATGATAATAATGATGAAGTATTGACGTCCTTTACATTAACGCTTCCGGTCATAGATTCGAGTCCCACCCAGAACAAACATTAATGAACATGTCTGTTTGTCCAATGGTTAAGTTTGTGCTACCAATGAAGTTAAATACTTTTTTTTAGGCAAAACCCGCCTTAGTTTAGAATCCGATAATAGTGTGTAAATAATGTAAAATATGCATCTATCTATATACATATATATTATATGATAATCATAAAAAGCAATAGTTAGAAATACAGTGTAAACTCTTTATAACGAAACTCAAGGGACTGAGCATTTTTTGTCGTTATAGAGAGTTATCGTTACATGGAGTGAACAAAAAAAAACAAAACAAAGTGATCAAACCAACCAACTTGGGCTCACTTCAACGTTATAGGGAGTTTATCGTTATAAAGGATAACGTTATAAAGAGTTTACACTGTACATATTATTAACTTAATAAACGAAATAAACAGGTTTAATTATTATTGTTTATTATTAAACATGTATATAAGCAATATAGAGTTTATTGACGCACCATCACCTCGAAACTACTGATCATATCGGTGTGGGACTGCTACCATTCAACGCGGAATTTTTCCTAGATGGTTATATGCTATATATGACACCGCAAAACAAGGGTGAACCACGGGGTCAGCTAGTTTATAAATACAACAACAAAGTATTTTCGAACCTGGTGTACCTAAGTACCAGTTTTTATTAATCGTTTACAAACACGGACTGGGGAAGATGCTACTTACCTTTATGCATCGCGTGTCAAGCTTGGATAAAACTGATAGCAGGTAAAACTACATATACGGGGATTCAGTTTCATATTATTACCTCAACAATACAACGATATTTTATATAAAGCTTCTGGGTACCTACTTATGGAGAGTTTCAAAGACCCTGTAGGAATATCTATGCGTAGTACCTATTGTATTGTAAACAGCAGCTTAGCGCCCTTGAAGAACTTTTGCAGAAGCCTTCCATTTAAAAAGCCACAAGGAGGTATTCTTATATTTGTCTAGACACGATGTTTTAAATCCAGCAAATTTGCTCACTCAAGGTAATTTGTTTACGTAACCAATCTGTTTTTATCTCATTGTTCAAATTAAAATAACATTTTTTATTTATATTTCATGTACTAAAAATCTATCTGTCTATTTTTGTTCTGTTTTTAATAATTCCATAACAATATAGATACACAAACTTCCAAGTTTATTTCTGGACTTATTATGTTTAACTCCGACTGGGGTACAAATAGCTTTATACCACTATACCGACAAACAAGCGCACAGTCCACCTGATGGTAAGTGGTCACCGCCGCCTATGGACATTTGCATCACTAGGGGCATCGCCAATGCGTTGTCGACCCTGAGACGTGAAGTTGTTAAGTCTCATGTGCCTGTAATTTAACCTGCTTTTAATCTCATGGCGTTTTTCTGTTTATATCAAGTTTCTATGATCTTCGTACAGTAAATATCCTTAATTGGGTTTGCTCTATAATATAGGAATATTCCCACGATCCCAATTACTATCTACGATAACAGTATATTCTTATGGCGTCATCATGTAGGTATAAGCACAGATAACTAATAGAACTTGCGTAGTATAACGTCAACCACAGACATCTCTGTAACGCTATGTCTAATAGCTTTGAACCTGTCCCGTTTCAGACTATTAATTAATAACTATTGCCAGGTTTCTTATCATCCGATCTTAGATAAACACTTTAATTATCTATGGTTGAAATTATGCTTCTTTGAAGTTTGAACATTAAGCTTTTCACTATCGTTTGCAGATTGTCGGACGAAGTTATTAATAATAAATTAATATTCTGGGACGTTACCTACGGCCATTTAATCACAAACTAAGCAGACCTAGCACTATGGAAACCAGATTTATACTACATATACAACTATTTTTAAACACATACTAATATAGATTTACATTTAGACAGAACAGACAGACATGTTCTGGCACCCTAATGTTTGTCCTGGATGGGCATCGAGCCCACGACCTGCGATGTGACAGTCATGGTCTCTAACCACCAAGCGTACTATCCCATCACACTAGTTACTTCTCGTGGTTCTTCCCACACTCCTAGTTAGAGGTTAAAAGTGTATTATAATCTCGTGCCGATACAATATGCAAAATATCACGTCGATCCGTTGCTACGCGAAATATGGACTTACGCACTTACAATATTTTTCTTAAAGTTCTTGACGATCGAACGTGATGAAATATTCAACTACTTTGTCTCATTGTATACATCCAGATACATCAACATCCACATTAAGCTCCAAGCACGCCAGATTTTCATTTGTGTCTTTCGAGACAAAAGAAGAAACTGACCCGAATTCATATGGCTCCTAGAAATCTGGCACACTATTTATCTTCTCTTTATATCAACATAGACTAGGTACTCTAATAACCGAGAACCGAGATACGTCTCAGTTCGTTTTCCAGTATGTTCTTCTTTTATAAATAAATAAATATCCTAGGACGTTCTTTACACACGGCCATCTGATCTCAAACTAAGCAGAGCTTGTACTATGGAAACCAGATAACTGATATACTACTTTTTATTTTTCTAAATACATACATATATAGATATTTACACCCAGACACAGAACAAACAGATATGTTCATGCACGCAAATGTTTGTTCTGTGTGGGAATCGAACCCTCGACCTTCGACTTGGCAGTCAGGGTCGCTAACCACCAAGCCAATTGGCCTGTCTTTTATTTACTTGGAACACACCATTGGCTCAGCGATCCGAAACAGCTCTTGCTCTCCGACACCAAGAGAAGCCAATCCTGTTGGTAGTTTCGCGCCCATTCGTCGCCTGGAGCTCAATTAGTTCTTTGTACGACTTTTGTAACGACTGCACAAAGGTCATTTACTCTCTAACTTTGCCTAATCTGCGAAGTCAAGCGGATTTGGTTTCGGCTATTAGGCTCCAGATCTTTTACCTGTTTATTTCATGCTATTCACCTTGTATCTTAGCCAGAACATCATCAATATAAGCTTTTTCATACAAAAACAACAAAATTCCTGAAATTGTAATTATTGCTCTGAAAATACAAAATTTTGTGTAACTAAATTTAAGTAAATGTTAAGTTATTTACTTATAATGTATTCGGCAATAGAAAAATTCAATGTAACACTATATATTAAGGAACCACAAGCCTCAGTTCGAAACAACGAGCAGAGCAAGCGCGGAAAGATGTTAATTTTTAAAAACACCATACAATTTATTTTAAAATAATTTATCGAAGAATCGTCAAAGAGTCCGTAGAAAATGTAAAAAAAATAATAATACAAAATTTTAATTTGAGATGATAAATATAAATTGACAGGTACCAGAAACTCTTCTACATTGCTATGGTTTACATTGTTTTCCTTCATCGATAATTGAAGCTTATTGTAAAGCATTTGATTTTTTATATGCGTACATTAAATAGCGCTAATTCTGGTACAGAATTTAATATCAAATTATGACGTGTATCCTAGCTAATATAATAAATGCGAAAGTTTGTTTATTTCTTGCACTTTTACGGGTCAACCGACCTTACTGAAATTTGGTACACACATATGGCATACCTATGGTATGGCTACATGGGCAATTTTTCCCGAGAACACAGGGATCAAGGGGCAAATAGAATTTTATAAACGCAAAAGGACACCACATATTAAAAATAATGATCCAATATAAGAGATCTTTTCCTAACCTGCCGGTAATAAACATATTAAACGACCATTAATATCGTACTTATCTCCCCATCAGCTTATACCCTTCCCTTCTCAATGATACCAAACAGCCATAAGCATAGGCTTCGGCTTCAGATAAGGATCGATCTTTTGGAATTGGCTATTGTTTTGTTTTCTTAACATCTATACATATAATCTAACCATAGATTTGACAGGCCAGTTGGCTTGGTTTGCCAAGTCAAAGTCACATTCAGGGACATTCTTTACATACGGTCATCTGATCCCAAACTAAGTAAAGCTCGTACTATGGAAACCAGAAACTGATATACTACATATAGCTACTACTTTTTTAAATACGAACTTCTATAGATATTTACATCTAGACACAGAACAAACAGACATGTTCAGGCACACTAATATTTGTCCCGTGGGAATCGAACCCACGACCTGCGGCGTAGCAGTCAGCGTCTCTAACCACCAAGCCAACAGGCCCGTCAAATTTATTTATATATCCACCGTGTCTGTATATTTAATAAATCTGATGCGATTTTGGATTTTGGAAGAGTAACTTAAAACAACTTTAAAAAAAATGCCATGTGTCTCTTTAGACTATAAATCTCTGAAACTACTGAACTGCGTGAAACCTACAGACCAAAATTTCCTAATACCTACATAATTATATATACTAAGTCAACGAGGTATATGGAACCCGTGTAATAACAGCTATCTGTCAGCCATAATGATAATCATTCATTCTCCGACGACAATTATATTAATAGTCACCCATTTGATATCCAAGATTTACTTCAAGAACTGTATTGCATTTCGCCGCGTCATAAAATGAGGTACCTAAAAAAACTCTTAAAAAAGCTTGATAACTTTCCAGGAAAGTACAGCGAAAGTTTCTTGATAGTTGGCCGGCTTCAATAGTTATGACTTATTTCAAGTTTCTGAATATTCATGTTCTTTCTACCTGGTTCTAAAATTGCTTTATGTAAATACACGCTTCTTAATCCTTTCTTTACTATAAAAACTCTTTCTGGTAAACCTGGGAATATTGGCAGAAAAAGTAATGATTTTAGGAAAATAAGGTTCCTTTGACGCACCATCACCTCAAAACTACTGAACATATCGGGATAGAACTGCTACCATTCGACTCGGAAATTTTCGTGGATGGTTATAGGCTATATATGATACCGATAAACGCGGGTGTAACCATGGGGGAAAGCTAGTGGGATATAGAAACAATCGCAAATATGATTGCAGTATAGTTTATTATATTAAATTCCACTTATGAATTAACCTACAATTTTAATTTGAACAAAAGTTAATCATGTTTTCATGGATGGTTATAGACTATATAACGATAAAACGCGGGTGGAACCGCGACGGACTATGATTACTATAATCCATATAGGTTGTATTACAATAAAGAAAACAATTGTATACCATAATTTACGATCTGAACCATGCAAGCAAATTGATGTGAATATTTGGTATTCAAATTCTTCATACAGAACGATATGCATAAAAGAGACAAAGTCACGAAATGCATTCGACGGACAGTATAACTATACCGTATAGCGAGCTACAAATTTCATTTGAAAATACAAGGTAAATCACATTTAAGAAGATTAATGGTGGAGATGGTGGAGGAGTAACTATTTGTACCAGTAGCAATTTGTAGTGTATCAGTAAATATTTGCATGCCCGAGAAGATTTTCAGAGGGATATTAAGTGGCCAATTCGCTTCGACGTGTCTTAATTGGATCGCCGCAAACCTTAGGGTTCGTTACGAATGTCTAGTGGCAAGGATAAACTTGCTTTACGTTGAGTAACTCATTACGATTTACTGCCAAATAGCTGATTAACATTTATTGTACTAGAGTAATAAAATCTTAGAAACATTTTCTATGTAACTATTAGCTTAGCCAATCGTTTTACACTACGTAGACGCACTTTTTCTACTTACAATACACAAGTAGAAATACTAGATAATGAAATTGTTTTCAATAAGTATCTACGACTACATTATTTTGGAATATAACCTTCATTATGTTGTGGAATAATTGTCCTCTTGCGGGTAGAGGCTTTGGCTTTTTTAAGCACATACAGCTTCTTTGTAAAGTGGGAAATAGGCCATGCGTATTAAAACGGTATGAATTATGAGAGAAAGCGAACAGTTTCTTTGATTAAGGAATATGTACCAGAGTAATTTCATCATAGGAGTCACCATCAAAATAAATAATGAAGGCAATAAAGACTTTATCCCGACTCTGGAAGGAAACATAACAATGAATTACCGAAATAGTGTGTTCTGTGGTTTCTTTATTGACAGAATGTAGACAGTGTTGGTATTATTGTAGGTTTCTACAAATCACAAATGTCCTCGTTAAGGTCCGCTAAGTGCTACAACTATCTAATTTATAGCGTTTTTGTCTATTTATTTAGATCACCAACAAGCCACACTAATATATTCAAAAAACCCTACTTAATATTATAAATGCGAATGTAAGTTTGTTTGTTACGCTTTCACGCGAATACTACTAAACCGATCATCATGAAACTGTGTATACATATTCTTGAAGGTATTAGAAGTAAATTAAGATACTTTTTGTGCCGGGAAATGTTACATCCCTCGGGAGCGCGGGTGATACCGCGGGGACAGCTAGTATAGGTATAATAATGTTAATCATATACGGTGTCCCAATAAGAGGTGACGACATGCATGCATTAAGAAAGGACAAACAACAGAACCAAAGAATATCTTAAAAAAAATTACAACTCAATAAAAAAAGAGAATATTAAATAAAAATGCCATAAAATGAAACAGACATTAACAAGGTTTCTTCGTGACATAACATAGGAAATACTATAGTAAACTCAGAGTGGTGCAACTATTCTTACAATCGGAAGTCGGATTGCAGAGCGAGATAGTGGAAAGGCTGAAATGGCTTAAATTGCCTGAAGCTGGAAACAAGTCGCGGACGGAATTTATTGCAATACCATTGCAATTTTTCTCGTTCAGCATTTACGTGGGACTGATATAAGTTTTCTGGATAAGGTTTAGATGCGAACTGGGAATAATGTACGTGGAATTTATATATCTAGGACATTTTCATATTACGTAAATCTACACGCCGAAACTTATAGTCACATAGATAGTAACAATCAGGCTGCAAAATCCCAAGACAACCTTTGGTTTTGAATGTGTTTTCGTTGTCAAATATATTGTACCGCTGTGCCCCGCGGTTTCACCAACATTCCCGGGGGATGTCACATTTTACCGGGTTAAAAGTACCTTATATGTTATTTCAGGATATGCTCCATCTATGTGCATCTATATTTTCATCTAAATCTACCCGGTAGTTTTTGCGTGAAAGTGGAACACACATTCATACATACAGACTTTGGCGTTTGTAATATTAGTAGGGTGTGCTGGTTAAATAAATAAAAAAAATCGCTCAGTTGGTAGTAAAATCACTCAGAACTGTTACTAAATACTTTTCCCTATTTTACGAGCAATTTACTTTCTTTAATAACAATTGTACGGACAGGATGTGCGTAACAATAAAAACTTAAAATGTCTCTCATGTACAAAATAATATAATGAAACTTGTTAACTAAAAAGAAAATTAGTAAGAGAAATGGGAGAGATTGTTAATCCACTAGAAAAACTAAAAGTCTCACTTGATTCCGTTCCCCACCAACAGGGCTTATGACCTAATATCGCAAGGGCTCGGCAACACGTCGGCTTCCCTATGATATCATCGATGAATCAGCGATATCCAATACCGATAGAGATTGTCGGGGAGAAAATGAACCCGGTGGTTTTCAGCCGCACGAGATCAATTTATTTTACAGAGTCTTCTGTTTTTTAACTAACATTGATTCATTTTTATAATTTTACTAGCTGTCCCCCAGGTTTTATCCGCATTCCCGAGGGATGTTAAATATTGCCGGTATTAAGAAGCCTATATGTTATTCCAAAGCATGCTCTATCTATGTGCCAAGTTTCATGCAAATCCGTTCGGCAGTTTTTGCGTGAAAGAGTAACAAACATCCATACTCACAAACTTTCGCAGTAAGATGTAGTTTTCCCTTAGTATTAGGGTTATTCACTTTGGAATAATATAAGTACATTCATCTACAAAAATAAAGAACATCAAAAATGAGTACTAAGCACCACATTTCCATCACTTCCTCATCGATCACATAGCATCTTCTTCAAATACACATAACATCACACCCCCACACAATTACCCATACTTACACACACACAACCTACAGTCACACGCACTCACACATCTTTCCTTCCTTATAATTTTTAGTTTTTATAGTAGATTTAGCTTGCTAAATTAATTTTTATAATATTTAAGAAAAATATTTGTCACTATAATAAAAATATTTGTTACGATGTTGGTGGGGTGGAGAGCTGGTGTCCTGAAATACAGGCTCTGCCTAACTTAGGCACCAGTCTCCCGCAATTTAAGTGCTATTGTAAAATGTTTGGTAAATGAAGTTGTTCATATTTTTTTTGTAACTTGTTGTGGGAGGGAGATAAATAAATAAATTATTATTATTATTATCTTTCTTTCCTTTTTTTTTCTCGGTTTCTTACTACGGAAAACCGGTAATTTACAATATCTACGGGCTATCAGCCAAGTAAATATTGCGTTGTAGTCAATCTATGTGATAATATCGTCCAATTGCAGAAGTTTTCGAACGATACGGCATGTATTTAGTATTGCAGCTTTCTGTAAAGTAATATATAAAGTTTCTTTAAGATCTAGTTATTATTATTATTATTTATCTTTTAATCTGTATAAAAACTTGAATAAACCGAGAAACCACTAACCTTATATTTGCAGCCAAATATCATGTAATTAAGGCTGTTAAACCAGTGATTGACGAACTGTCAAAGAGTATTTTAATTAATCTAACCAAGTAACTATTGTAGAGTACAATATTTAATAGATTATGTACATTTGGCAACACTTCTTGCTACTGTAGGGGTATTTGTTGGAGTATTTTATACTAGCTGTCCCCCGCGGTTTCACCAGCCTTCTCGTGGGATGTAACAATTTCCCGGCACAAAAATATCCCCTGTTATTCCTGGGCATTTTCTATATATTTGCCAAGTTTCATCCAAATTCAAAGTAAAAAACATCCATACATACAAACATTTTCATATAAAATATTAGTGACGGTGATAGTTTAAAACAAGGACGTTATAAATGAAACAATCCAGTACCATCTTTATTTCAACCCTATTTAAGAAAGAAGAAAGAAAAATCGTAATTTGCTTATCCCTCAATATTGGAGCTGTCATAAAGACGAATTGTAATAACTGTACACTTTATCAGATAAAGGAGCTTGATATTTTAGAGGCTATAAAACAAACCCTGTATACGTTTTTAGATGAGAACAGCAAATAACATTGCGTGGAGATAAAGTTAATGCCTTTCGCTCCAGCACCGGCAGTGCGATAGGCCCTTCTCTCGGATGAAAAAATAACTTATGCCTACAGGATTGGCCTTTGGGAGCACATTATCTGATCGCGTAAAAACACTCTGCGTCGACTACAGGTTTGTTTTTCATTAGTGTGCATTATTTTCAATTTTGTGCCATCCACTTCACTTCACCCCGAAGCTTGTTCGGAATTTATTGAAAATCTATACCTACTACTTCATATAAACTGCTAGGCCATTCATTTACAACAATCATTACTTATTCTCCGAAGTGAAATACAAATAAATAAAATAAATCCTATAATAAAAAAGACTATATGTAGAAATTATAGCACTGTACCATCTAACGGTATCGAGTAATGCTGCTTCATTTTGTATTAATATAATAACACTACATAGTATAAAATAAAGTCGCTTCCCGCAGTCGGTCAATCCCTATGTATGCCTAGATTTTTAAAAGTACAAAATGGATTTTGATGCAATATTTTTAATACATAGAGTGATTCAAGAGGAATATTTTTATGTATAATACATGCATATTATAATTGAGAAAATGCTAGAATTTTAAAGATTTACAACTATGTGACTGCGCGCGTTTGACAGTTCGCGTGTGAAACCGCGGGGGACAGCTAGTAATGATATAAACAAATAATTAAACCAACGCAGTTTCATCTCGCAAATCACAACATTAGGGAAAATTATAGGTTCACACAGGTTCAGCATAATCTCTGCACGTTGGAAATTAAATTAAAGCGAGACTATAAAAATGATCCATAAAGCTCGAGATAAGCCTCGTAAAATGTTACAATTAAATCTAACCGCGAAACAAATAGACGTAATAAAATTTCTAATCAATCCAGCGGTATCTACCTATCTTTAATCCTTGAAAGGTCGCTTTCAGTAAATGAAACTGTGCAATAAAAGTGTCTGGAGATAAGAGGGTATGGGACTGAGTCTCTGAATAATTTGAACAATCTATGGAACGGTAAAGGAAAAGTGTCTTCACACCTTCGTACGTGACTAAACGAGATGCTTAAAAAACCCACACTTCGCTTAACTGGCATCGCACAAGCATCGCTGAGCAAAATAATAAATCAACATTATATCATACTTGCTGTCCCCCGCGGTTTCACCCGCGTTCCCGAGGTATGTTCCATTTTCCCGGCACAAAAAGTATCCTATGTGTATCCTAGGGCATGTTCTATATATGTACCAAGTTGCATCCAAATACGTTCAGTAGTTTTTCCGTAAAACAGTAACAAACATCCATACGAACTCTCGCATTCAATTAGTAGGAGCTATTTTATAACACTACTAAAACTTAGTTCCTATGGTAAATAGTAAAAAAAAATCGTTTCATATCTATTCAAATGAAAGTATCAATCATTGTTTTACAATATTATTTATTTTGGTTGTCATTTGGCACTGAGTGGGTAAAAAAATATATAAATTGACATTTTATATTTGTAAAAATATAATGTACATTTAAACATTGTGTTTTGATAACTTAATGTTAGTTACATTGGAATTGATTCGCGTAAGTAAGATTTCTCAACTTGCTTACATAATAAAGTTGTATAATTACTTATTTACATATGTATATTTGGCATAAACTAGTTTATACGCTATATTTAATGCTAATGTTATGTGTATTTGGTTAGTTTAAGATATTTCTCTGGTGATTTAATGCATACTTTGTATGGATTGACATTATCAACCTCATTAAGAAACAGCAGGTTGATTGAACTAATTAATGTTGTTATTTATGTGGTGTTATGCAAGTATCAATCAGTACCTTATGGAATATTATCCAAAGAAACTTATATTAATATTCTACAAGTAAAATGGGGCGAAACGATAACCTGTAAAAATATAATGTTGCACAATAACGAATAACTAAAAGGTTATTCGAACACCAATAATCGTGTAAAGTCAATTCAAAGGCATATTAAGTCTTGCGCTGGTTTCACTATACTATTTATTCGTAGATTAAAACGCCAGCCGGTAAAGTTTTGCCGACGAAAAAGCGGTATTTGTAACAAGGTACAGCTACAACTTAAGTAATCTTCTTTTCACGGTTGACCGTTCAGGAGACCCGGCTGCAAAATAGGCAATCCGTTCTGCGACTCCGATCGAATAAGCTCATTGTTAATTTGCGCTATATTATTCGCATTCCCATTGTATTTCACAAAGAAGACTTCATGGTCGGATATAGTGGGCTTAGGCACCACTACCTGGGGGGGTTCCTCTTTCTTTGACAAAAAGTATATCAAAGTCTTGTCTTGGATCGGTGGCAGTTGACTCTGCAGCGCTTGTTGCAAGCTAGCTATGTTCAATGGCGTCTCCTGCGTTGGCACTTTTATGAATATGATTTTGTAAACCTTCTTTGGTGGAGGAACTTGAACCACGGGTTGTGGTTCCTCAATGTCTGGAGGCGGGACGTGGAAGTATACATGTTTTTTGACAACTGGATTCACAATTGGTACGTTTGATTGATACTTACCGATGTTGCCTTGATTCGTTTCTATGCGCACTTGATTTGTACCTATGTTTTGTTGATATGTGCCTATGGTTCCTTGGTTTGTTCCAATGTGCCCTTGGTTCGTAAGTTCTAAGTTTTCTTGGTACGTGCCGATGTGTCCTTGATTTGTCACTATGTTTCCATGATGTGGAGCTTTGTTTGCTTGTAGAGTTGGATACCCATGACCACTATTAAAATTAAGCGGACTGTCAGCGATTAAAGCATCATTAATGATTTTGATATCACCGTGGTAATCATTGTGATGAGAAGAAATATGCGGTTGTCCTTGATTCTTTTGTTGTTTCAAATATTCATAATCTTCATGTGAAATGGCGTATGACACTGAATGTTCGGGCTGGTGAATCGTGGTGAGCGTAACATCAGGCTGCACATTTCCGAGCGTGTTAATTTGTTGCACTAACCGATTATTAGGTAGAGCCAGGGGTATACTTGGCGTGTTAACTTGATAGCCTGCTTCCACGAACGCCGCAATAACTGATATCACCTAAAACACAATTAAAGGAAAATATGAAACAACTTTACCATTCACGATTTCTACGTCAGCGATCAAATGTTACGAAGCACACAAATATTTTCCACACATTTTTGTATAAAATCTACTGACCAAAACTAACAACATCTTCGATTTCCCGACAGTCGCCATCGAAATGAGCCAGGTGTCTCGTGAGACAATATTTATAAACACTTTCCCTGCGATGAATATTGTTTTTATCACCACAAATTTAGCATAAAGTAGGCTTTTCTAACACATTTCTGATGTCACAAAGACCGAGCATATATTGTAAGCGAAAGCGTAAATTAGATCTGCTATAACAAAGCAGAATTATACAACAATAGCAACAGTAATTATTGCCAATCCTGTAATTGGTATCGATTTAACCGCGTACTGAAGATCAAAAGTTATATCTTTGATCTTACCCTGATTTCTGATAATTTCTTTAAACAACATACGCAGAAATACAACATCCAATTAATTTGTAATGTAGGTACCTAAGCTGGGTAGAAATAATTGATACATTAATATAATTATGTATCTCTGTGGAGTTGAGGGTTATTCCCTCGCCATAAGCGCTGTGGTTACCGCCCTCGAACATCAACAAGACATCTACCTTAATTTGAATTTATAAATCTCTCGTGGTTATATATAGAACCACAAATTTGTAAACATTTACGCGATAGGCCGATCGAATATACATATGGAAATCATGTCATAGATAGAATATTTTACACAGTTAGTAATCTACGGGCCAGGTGCCGTAATATGTGTTAATGAGCTATGCGTGCTAGTAAGGTACTCCAAGTTATGGTTTTATTCATTTAAAATTAATAAACGGTTCACTTGACACAAAAATTCCTATATTAATAGTACACAATGTGATTTGATTTCACTTCAAAAAGTAATTTTATTGTTATGATATAATTCACTAACTGTCCCCCGCGGTTTTATCCGCGTTCCCGAGGGATATCATTGTTTCCCGGGATAAAAAGCCTATATGGTATTCCAAGATATGCTCTATTTATGTGCGAAGTTTCATCCATATCCGTTTGGTAGTTTTTGCATGAAAGAGTAACAAACATACTTACATACAAATCTTTTATCTTTATAATATTAGTATAGATATAGATGAATAAAGCTGTAACAGTGTTATTTGGTTTTAAGACGTACGTACCGTATGAGCAAAAAATAATTAATATTACGATGTATTTTATTAACGAACTACCAGACAACGTTAAAAACAAGTACATTGAAACACATAGCTACAAAGGCAATATGAAATAATATTTCTTAAAAAAATCTGGATGGTCGTAAATAAATTCTCATGCTTCTAGCCGTAAAAATTGTGATGAAATATATATATATTTCATCACATACATATATATATATATACATTATATAAAATATGTTATAAAGATAAGAGAAAAAAATATATATATAGATATATCGTATAGTGTACCTATATGTACATGTGTTACACTAAGCATAGATTTAGAACTTTTTTAGTATATTGTTGCGGCGACCGCCTACACAGATAAGCCCACGAGGCTTCCGTGAAGGCTCTCATAATTATGTATTGTATTTTTTATATGGTTAATAAATATATATTTATATAAAAAAATAAAAAACAAAAACTAAAAGCCTAAAAAAATAAGATGTCTAAATTTTTCGGTTTTTCCAAATGAATGCTAACTTTTTTTGTCGTACATACTCTGACTAGGAAATCTCATCTAAAACACAAAAAAAAACTATGGTATCTATCAAATGAAAATAATCTTCCTCTTTAAGGTAAATTTCTGTTTTTTATCTGTGGCCAAAGAAAATTAAAAATAAATATTCGTTTATCTGGATTATTATAGGATTATAATATGTACCTACATAGGTTTTTTATGTACCTACATAGGTACACATTTCCCAACCTATTTAGTTACTTTGGTTATTGGCCTATAGGGGGGTTAGACTCCCTTCCCCTCATACTAATACTGTATCAAGTTTAGGCAAAATCGTCTCTTAAAAAAAGATAGCATTTAGAAAGTAGGTACCTTGCTATTTAGGTGCCTAGAGATTAAATCTATGAATGGATGAGGATACGGTATGGTTGCCAGTATCCTATTATACAGAAATTATCTCCTTCACACACTTGTGTGGAAGAAAACACGTTTTTTTTTTAATTGAAACACTTCTTGGGACTCGCATCTTTATAGATTTTTCTAGCGTTACTGCTACGCATACGTTTTTTCTCTTACTTTACGTCTTTATTCCATCGCATCTATCTATAGTCTAGTCTAGATCGTCTAGGAGGTGGTCCTTCACGCACCATGAACTCTGTTCCCAGATTAATCCACTCCCACCAATGTAAACCTTAATTTTGATATTAAACTATTCTAAGAATATCAAGCGGCTATTACATAAATACATACCTACTATACCAAATACCACACGTCTTAATCTAAAATCTTGTTGAATGAGAAAATGTTTATTGTATTACCATGGGATTTTCGTGCGATACTAATAATAACTTTACCCAAATAATGCGAGTGAGATCCAGTGTTTTTTCCTTTAAAATTGGGTTACAGGCAAAAATGTAGTATAAAAGGGGTGTTGGGTAATAAAGAATTTGAATTACATCTGCATATTATAACGACGGTGTGGCACTGCAGTGGACCTCCATTTACGCGGCATATTTTCCAAAACTGGGTACTTTGACGGTCTGTGGCGAAGAATAGCCAGTGTACTCTTCACGTGTTAGTTGTTTGTCAAATATTGGATCACTATCCCTTGACCTATCGACTTAAAATGTGAAACAAGCTTTCGATCGCTATCCAGCAGCCGACTATGAATCTTCTCAACTGTTTACCGATTAAACATGCGTTGTTTGGGCGCCAATAATTACATAACATAATTAATTGACGATTATTTTGTAAAGAGAATCGATGCTACACCCAGAAACCATCCCAAGGTAGTTATAGATAGAAAATAACAGGATTAATAATAAAATCGTGAAGATAATGTATAACTTATAACAAAAACAGCCTTAAATAAATGTACTTAAGGTTAAGATTTATTATCGTTACAGAAGACAGATTAAATAATTTAAAAGCTTAGACTACATAAAAAATGGTGAAGTTTTGATATTATGAGGCGAAAGATTTTATTTGCATGTAATAAACCTACTTATCAACTTTATGGTGGTCCATTATGGTTTATAGATTATTGATGTAAACCGCGAACATGCGGCGACCACTTGCTATCGCTATTAGATATCACGGAATTCGTAGAAGGGGAAAGCGACTTGTATTTTCTTTTAACAGCCGCGGAAACTGGTTAAGTATATAAACCGGTAGCAAAACTTCCAACTTCGTCACCTAAAATTCTGCCTTGTTTCCAATTAATTCATGTCTAAATCATCATGGAAATTAAGTAAATATTATCTATTTATATATACTTAGTTTAATACCTGCCCTGGTTTCGCCTAAGTGGAATAATATTATTGCACAAATAAACCATGCGGAATAATTCTCTTAACAGAGTGGTCTTGAATTGGAACCGACTACCGGATGAGGTAGCATCTGCTACCTCAATTAACTCAGTAACAAATTAGACAATTGGACACGGGAATAAAATTCTTCAAAAGTGAACTATTAAGTCCGAAGTGACTTTCAACTCTGTGTGGTATAGACACATCAGCTACTAAGCTGCTCGTCTATAAATAAATGAATTATAGCAAAAACCTAATCAAAATTTATTCCCTAAGATTTTGCTAATATCAGTCCCCCGCGGTTTCACCCGCGTTTATCGATATCATATATACTCCATCCCGATATGTTCAGTAGTTTTGAGTTGATGGTGCGTCAATCGAAGGCATTAAAGTATATATTATAATAGTTCTTCTATTCGCTAGATGGCGCTTTTTAATGTTATGATAATTTCAGATTGTCCCAAGACAAAAAGTAGCCAATATGTTATTCCAGGATAGGATCTATCTATGTGCCAAGTTTCATCCAAATCTGTCCATTAAATTTTGCTTGAAAAAGTAACTAACTTTCACATTTATAATATTACTAGGGTGTTAAAAGAATTAAACGCACTATTCAGAGACTGAAGTCGAAAACTTGCTGTGTACAAATCAAAGCACAATGATAAAACTCGATTTTAAAAGGCCGGTTTTGACAGCAAAGAGTGTTATAGGAATATCAACTCTACGGCCTGATGATAAGGTTCAATAGCATCTTCCTTCATTTAATAATTTTCATTGGATAATAGAAGAAATCTTATCTCGAAACCAATAAAGACAATTTTTGTATGACACTGTAAACTATCGAAGCGGACCTTTTTTATCCCGACTTTAATTGCTTGTCACTAGACTTCTTTTATATCAAAGGTCCCCAATCGGTTGTCAGTGGACCACCAGTTTTTTTTTTCTTTTACCACATGGGCCTACAAACAAGCTGACGGTCCACCTGATGGTAAGTGGTCACCGCTGCCTATGCACATTTGCAACACTAGGGGCATCGCCAATGCGTTATCGACCCTGAGACGTGAAGTTGTTAAGTCTCATGTGGCTGTAATTTCACCAGCCCCCTTACCTTTCTAACACAGTAACACAAGTGCACTACTGCTTCACGGCAGAAATGGGTAAGGTGGTAGTACTTCCCCGGACGAACTTTGCACTAAGCGCTCTACTACTCGAGGACAACAATAGGTAAAATATGGTCCGCGAAAGATTTAAAACGTTTTTGAAGGTTAATTATGGGAAGGCTTTCATATGACGAAACGTAATTTATGATAAACACAATCTATGCTATTCAAAAGTTATAGATGAATAATTAATGTTTTTCTGTAAAACAAAAGTTTCACTTTAATCGTGTTAATGCAAACTAAATTCAATTTTCTACAATTTTGTACATTTTCTATTACAACAGTAATACATGTTATATTGGAATTTTAGCGAATACATATGACAAAATGATTAATTTTAGATAGACCCAGTTTAGTCTATGACAACTAAACTAATAATAAGGACATCAAAGTGGTCCCCAGTCCAATAAAGGTAGAAATCCGTTGGTCTATATAGCAGGACGGTATAACTTTAGGCGAAATTTTGTTGAACGTGATTGCATGTTCACGATAAATATACTGACTGAGGCGCAGGGGTTAACAGTGATAAACCGCTGTGAAATTGTGCATACTTAACTACATCATCGTTGTAAACTAACGGTATATTCGAATGTAAAGGCAACAATAAAATTTGGCTCAATCAAAGGCTTGTTTATTCAGTTTTAACTCCTTATGATTATCAAAGTATCTAAAAGTAGTACCAATTGTTCGGAAAATGGGCCTCACCTGAGAAAGTCTGGTAAGACACTTATGTTACACCAATAATGTTACTTTTGGTCATTTTATTTACTTTAAATTCTTTTTAATAATATTAACACTAAACATACCATAACCGGGTCAAATGACCCATTTAGAACTTTGCATTGAAAATGCACGCATCTTATTGCTTTTGCACATTTGACTTCATGACTTTTTCTTACTAATTTCAAATTAATATACAGTTATACTATTTATTTGCCTTCCTAAAAACCATATTTCATACATTCAAGCAGGAAACATAAAGTCACATTTGACCCGCTATGGTAGAAATAGGTACCTAGTAAAGTGTTGGTATAATTAGTGTTAACATCTATCAAAAACATAATAACGAATGCAATATCTATAAAATTACTTTTCGAGCATTTTCCACGGTGCGCGACAACTGACATGCTAAGTAGAATGAAATAATTGAATCACGAACCTTACTTGTAATAAAAAAAAATATTCATTGCATTTTATTTTGTAACCTGAATAATTTATATGCATATAACTGTCCCCCGCGGTTTCACCCGCGTTTCGTTTGAAGTGATGAGTTGAGAAGAAACCATATTGTTTCATACAAATTTTGCACTAAGTTTTACCCCCTTAGTGGGTGAATTTTCAAAAATCGTCGTCGTAAAGTTTCTAGCGCTTATAGTTCAGGCCCTGCGTTGATATGTCAGCTTCTCCTTTTAAATATATAGATAATTTTACTATTTTAATTAAGATATAAAGTATATCTTATTATTTTTAATTGCAATATTGGTACTACCAAACTTTATCATTATTTGAAGTGAATAGTTTAAGAAATAGTCATGACTTCACTTAAATAAACGAATAATTAACTGTGTCAATATATTAAATTTGTATTTTTCTTTGTTACAGTCACGGAAAAGGAGATACGACTCTGGTAAGTCTATAGATATAAGGTATTCACATACTTTCAATAAAAGTCAAATAACCAATTAATTTGATTATTACAATTACATATATATTATTGAAATAATCTCCACATAACAGCTTGTCTTTCGACAAAGGCCTTCTCTCAGGTTTTCCACTTGTTTCTGTCCTCAGCTGCACGTAACCATTCTGGACCTGTGCCTTTACCATGAGTTATTAACGTACGTACTCGATAGCGACGGCGTAAAACATTTCTATGGCAAATATGTACAGCGCCACTAGCGGTCACTTAAAGAACTAAAATCGATAGTACGAGTCGATAGGTAAAAAACCTATCGAATTGTAGACACTAGCGAGTAACGTTTTTTAGTCTTTGCTATAGAAATTCGGTACCATGAGTCATAAATTTGACAGTTGCTATCGAGAAATACTGTATCAATAGTAGTTTACTCGCTAGTGACTAAAGTAAGTTTCGATAGCAACTCATGGTAGAGGTACTGATACATACGTAATGAAAGATAAACCAATAGAAACTTGGCTTTAATTAGCTATTTTCAAAAGCTATAGAAATAATATATATTACAATAGATTGACAACAGTAATCAAAGATGACAACTGGTATTACATTATGAAGTACTATCAGCCAGTTAGTAAGGAGATTATACGTCATTCACCCCCTCTATGTTTTCTTGATCGAGGAGGTAATCATTTAGACGAATTGGGAGTCTCCTTAACCTTGCTGATCTACGAACGGCCTGAGGTAGTTCGGCACCGTTGTTATCGGCTTCAGGAGTTCTAATAATTTCTTCTTCATTATTTTCATCATCGTTTGAATGATCGTTTCTGTTTTCCGTATTTCGACATCTTATCTCAGCTTCATCCACCAACGTAACAGGAAGCGGCGCCAAATGCCTGTTAGACACCGTCGATTCCTGGCCATTGCTGCGTCTCACGTACGAGTAACTTGGGTTACTATGCAGGAGCTCAACTTCCTCCACATAGGGATCAGTCTTTGAACCTCGTACATATTTTTTTAACAATACTGGACCTGGAACGAGCCACGATGGAAGGGATTCTCCAACAGGTGTTCTTCGAGGAAAGTTAAATAGTCTCTCGTGTGGAGTGGCATTTATCGATGTGCACAAAAGTGAGCGTACGCAGTGTAGTGACGGTTTTAAAGCTTGCTCCCAATTTTCAATGGGTAGATTTTTTGAACGTAAGTAAAGTTGTATTGTTCTCCAAAGAGTTCCATTCAATCTTTCTACCTGGCCGTTTCCTTGCGGATTATACGGCGTTGTGCGAGAAGATGCGATGTTACAATTTCGTAAGAAGGTCTGCAGATCTTCTGACATGAAGGAAGCACCTCGGTCACTATGTATATATAGGGGTTGACCAAATTCAAAAAATATATTTCTGAGACAGTTTATGACAGTCACAGAGGTCATGTCCGCGCAAGGATAGGCAAACGGATACCGTGAAAATTCATCTATTATCGTGAGTATATACTTGTTCTTAGTATTTGATGGCAAAGGACCCTTAAAATCAATATTCAGTCGCTCAAAAGCTGATGTAGCTTTAATAAGTATTCCTTTGGATTTTGCGAATCGTGGCTTAATTTCTGCGCATATTGGACATGAGGCAGTCATTTGCTTAATATCATTGATAGAGTAGGGCATATTTTTCTGCCTAATCCAGTGGTACATTCTAGTTATTCCTGGATGAGAAAGGGCATCATGTAGTTCATATAACTTGTTGTTACTTATGGATGCGCAAACTCTCGAGAGGGCATCAGCTGCAACATTTTCGTTACCTGGTCTATAAATGATGTCATACTTGTAGCATGATAGTTCTAGCCTCCATCTTTCAAATTTGTCGTTCTTTATTTTGCTTGTATGACTTTGGCTAAAGATGTGGCTCACGGATTTCTGATCTGTGATAAGAATAAAATGTCTATTCAGTAGATAATGCCGCCATTTTCTGAGACTTTCAACGATGGCACAAGCTTCTTTTTCTACAGAAGCATGCTTGCGTTCACTGTCTGATAGCGTTCTTGAAAAGAATGCAACGGGGCGACCTTTTTGGGAAAGCGTCGCGGCTAAAGCAAACTCGGAAGCATCTGTTTCAACTGTTAATATTTCCATTTCATCAATAGCAACCAATGCTGCCTTCTGTATGTCTGCTTTTAGTTGCTGAAAGCTGTTCTGCACAGTCTCATTAAGAGGAAAGTGGGTTGCATTAATTAACGGTTGGATCTTCTCGGAAAATTTGTTGACCCATTTGGCGTAGTGAGCAAACAGCCCTTGTGCTCTTTTGAGTTCAGCGGCATTAGATGGTAGCGGCAAATTTATAAGAGGAACAAGTCGATCTTTATCAGGCTCAATCGTATTATTTGTAATCGTGTAACCCAAAAGGCTTATCGTGCTTTTGCTAAAGTTACATTTTTGCTCATTTAACGTTAGTCTGTATTTCTTCACTACGGCCATAAATTGTCGCAAATTTCTATCGTGTTCCTCCTTGTTTTTGCCACAAACAGTAACGTCATCGAGATAAGCGAAGATTCCTTGTAGCTTTTCCTTATCGATAATATATTCAAGAGTTCGTTGAAAGGCGGCTACACCATTGGTAACTCCAAATGGTATTCTCGTGAATTGATAAAGTTTTCCACAAGCCTCGAACGCAGTAAAATTTCTTTCTCTTTCTAATATCGGTACCTGATGATATGCGCTCTTCAAGTCGATCTGGCTAAAGTAATTAAACTTAGCTACCTTTGAAACAATCAATTCTATGTTAGGAAGTGGGTACGCGTCCAGGCATGTAAACCTATTGATAGTTCTGGAGTAATCGACGACCATGCGCTTGCGATGTCCTCCACCACCAGTAACCAGGACCTGAGCGCGCCATGGAGATATACTTGGTTCTATTATACCATCTTTTAAGAGTTTTGCTATTTCTATCTTAATAAATTCTTGATCTTCTTCGCTATGGCGTCTAGATTTAATAGCGACAGGAGCTAAGTCTTCAGACAGGTGTGTAAAAATGGTGGCTGGTGGTACAGAAGCTTCCATTACACAGATTTGGAGAGCCTCTCTAGTACCTCCAAATTGGAATTCAAGCTTAGAATGATCTTTCAAAATATCATGTCCAATTATAACATCTGCGCATAAGTTGTCCACTATTAAAAGGGGACGGTTTACATATTTATGTTTGCTAATAATAAGAGTAGCAAAACATATTCCATCGACATATGATGTGTGGCTAAGCGATGCCAGATTAATGGTTTGTTTATATGGTCTTTCTTTCAATTTCATCATATGAGCTATATTTTTCTCGATGAAACTCACAGAACTTCCTGTATCTATGAGAGCGTCTACGATGATATCATTTACTGTAATGGCAACTGTTGCTTGTTTTAAAGTAGACGGCGATGCAGCTGAAAATACAGTGCTGATAGACTTTGGTTGTGGTACAGTAGGGTTTATAGGAGTGGATATGGCATTGTTAGTGGTGGAGCTCTGTGACCGACAAACTGACGCAAAGTGTCCTTTTTTGGAACATATCTGACAAGAAACATGGAAAGCAGGACACTTAAACCTCTGATGAAGATTCCCACCACAAAAGAAACAGCGCTTTGTTGATTGATGTCTTGTCAGAGGAACTGATACTGCAGCACTAGAACTTGGTGTGACTTGCGGTTGTGAGATTTCTTTAAGTAAAGCAGGCGTCGACAGAGCGTTTAATGTATTAGGGATACTAACGCTCATTGTGGCGGAATCTTTCTCAGCTGTTTCAATGGTTACGGCCTGCTTAAGAACTTCATCCAAGGGTATAGAGGTATTTTCTAATAAACGTTCTTTAATTTTAGGTGATAGAATACCTGCTATAAAGGCGCAACGTATCGCTTGATTTCTATGTTCTAGTGCCGAGACCAATTGGAAGTTGCAGTCTTGTGCTAGTAGTTTTAAAGTACGGCAGTACTCCGAAATCGTCTCATCACTTTTCTGTTTTCGTGTAGCAAGAATGTGACGGGCTAAAATCTCATTTTGTGGCGTAATGTAGGTTTTGTTTAAAATAGATACGGCATCATCGTAAGACTCGCAGTCTCGTATATGAGTAAAGATATTAGCAGTGAGGTGGTTTGCTAGTAACTTAAGCTTTATTACATTGTTAGTTCCGTGCGGAATTTCTTCTGTTAGAAAATTAGTAAAGGTATGAAACCAGTGTCGCCATTTTTCACCAGCTCCGGAAGCATTAGTCTCGACGTCAAATTTTTCCGGGCGAAGGTATCTGGCTAGATAGCTTTTTTTTCCTAGCTCTTCTTCACCTTCTGCATTTTTCTTCGACATATTAAATTAAAATAGCTAATTAAATTGATACATACGTAATGAAAGATAAACCAATAGAAACTTGGCTTTAATTAGCTATTTTCAAAAGCTATAGAAATAATATATATTACAATAGATTGACAACAGTAATCAAAGATGACAACTGGTATTACATTATGAAGTACTATCAGCCAGTTAGTAAGGAGATTATACGTCAGGTACTGCTACTATCTTAAAATTATCTTCCCATCGCTTTAACTGTGTTCCTCTACTTCTTTTGCTTTCTCTAGGGTAACATTCAGTTATTATTATTGTCCATTTCTCTTTCTTTTCTCTCAACATATGTCCTGCCCATCGCCATTTAAATTTTCTGCATACTGTTTGGACTTTTTCGAAGTTACTTTGCTGTTATGAGGAGAGACTAACCGAATACCGAGAATATGACATAGTTTAAGTTAATTTGTTTTTTTACCTCTATTTTCAACATTGAAATAAATTAATTATCGAATAAGTTAAAGTTAACAGCAATAAAGGCTTATTTAATTTTTACTGAAATAATGCTTACAAGTTTTATTTTTGTCCAGGCATAAAGGATTTCTCAAGGACTGCCCGAACGGCCTTCTAACAGAGCAGGTAAGCACTTATTAACAACTTTAAAGTTAGCTAAATAGAGTACCCTGCCATGTAGCGGTGAGGCTGGGAACTAATTCAACAGAGCACTAACTTGAGGTTCATACTTAATCTACAAGTGGCGCCCTCATTTCATATCCGTGCAACAGCTAGAAAATCTATTCCGCTTATAATAAGTGCTGGTAGTAACGCCGTGTGGAACAAATGAGTGAATTTAAATTCAATTTGGTATTTGTTCAGTTATTTGTTTAAATGCCTGACGCCGCATTTATAAGTGCTCGGTTTTGTGTACACCACGTCCGTACGGTGAATTCATGTCAATAAACATAGACAGGGCAGTTGGCTTGGTGGTTAGCGACCCTGACTGCCAAGTCACAGGTTTGATTCCCACCCAGGAAAAACATTTGTGTGCATGAACATGTCTGTTTGTTCTGATTCTGAAGAAAAAAATATTATTATATCAGTTATCTGGTTTCCATAGTACAAGCTCTGCTTAGTTTGGGATCAGATGGCCGTGTGTAAAGAATTTCCCGGGGTATTTATTATTATTTATAGCTTAATCATATTAAAAAATCATAAAATTTCCAAAAAATTGGTACATTGCATAAATTGCCATCCAGTGCTATATCTACGAACTACGTAAGAGCTACGAACGTGCTACGAGCTACGAGTTTTTATGGATACAAAATCTTTGCAAAAATTTGCTAATACAAACTTCTTCGGCGAGCCGCTTCACGGAGGCCTCGGAGAGCTTACCTCTCACGTGATTTGTAGTATTAGCGTAGTAAGCGACAGGGAGAGAGCATAAAGACCGCGACGAAATATCCTCGAGTTAGTGTCATTTTCCTTACAGAATCGAGCCCCATGTAAAATACATAGTATTGTATTATTATGATAGATTTTGTTTATCTCAATTTCAGGGCTTCATTAAGATCTACAAGCAGTTCTTCCCGCAAGGTGATCCGAGCAAGTTCGCTTCATTAGTCTTTCGGGTTTTCGACGAAAACAATGTAAGTACAATTTGTTCTCTTATAAACTTCTCGAAGATCTTAAGTTACAAAGTCAAGAGCTTTGCATACTTGCTTGATTAATTACTTGAATTGGAATATTTCGCCATGGTGTCTGGTATAATCAATGGGAAATTTACTTATTTATTGCATGATAGATTTACAAAATAATATGGTTTACCAACTCATTTATTATGAAAGTATAACAAATATATAGCATACTGTTGTTATTACTGTAATTTTTTATTTCTTTTTGTATAATATTCATACTTATATTTCGTTCGTTGTTGTTTGCTTCAAACTAGTGTTATGTAAGATATTGGTAATAATTCCATTTTAGTACGTGATAGCTGTAATTGGTCTCATTATTATAAGTTCAAACGATGGAAATTTATATAGTTTAAGACGGTTGCTGTCCCAAATAAAGAAAAAAAAATATTAAAGTAAGGATCAATTATATTAATCAAAGTACTATGACGTGGTTTTTGAAGCAGTACAGTATTTTTGTACTGACAATAGGAAGGAGGTGAATTTAATAATGAGTAACATTTTATTTTTAAATTTTAAATTATACTGACGCTTTATCTCTATCCTTAGTTACAACTAAGTAACTCTTTAGTAACAGATTATACTAAAAGATTTAATTTATTTTATATTGCAGGATGGCTCTATTGAATTCGAGGAGTTCATACGGGCTTTATCAGTGACGTCACGGGGCAATCTCGACGAGAAATTACACTGTGAGTATTCTTAAAATTACACTTTTGCTTCATGATTTGTAATGTATCATCACAAGAGGCGCAGACTGGTGTACTTATTTCTCTTATCCTTATAAACATAAACAGAATACGTTCCGGATTTACACATAGAATACTTTTATCCCGGAATCGGGAAAACATTGTATCCCCGAGGAACGCACGTAAACCGTGGGCGAGTGCTAATTATTTGACTTTACTAGCTCTACCTGCGTATTTATACGCGTGAAAAATATTTTATACTTTAACACACAACGTACAGCGGCTTGTACACAAAGTTTGAAGTAATATGATTGGGGACATGAACAAAGAGCTTGTTCGTTTGACACTTTGACACGTCAGGCCTTGTGGTTTATTTATGGGCATGGCGTCACATCAGCTCACAGGGAGTGTGTACATATACGCTTAAATACCCGCGAAATGGGACAGATAATGGAACTGGCTAAACAACAAGGAAGACCCTTTAATCTCTACTCCGTTAATAACCCATCTCAACTATATTAGATATTAAAGAAATACTCGTATAATGCATCCGCTCGTTATATAAAACGAAGCGCAACTACGACTATCTATAGTTTTCTAATTAATGTCCACCATATATCACTTTGACGTCTATCCTGCATCCTCCTGAGATTATCGTCATGAATTTATGTAATGTTTGTGTTGGCTAATTGCGTATCATAAATTGCAGGGGCCTTCCGTCTCTACGACGTGGACAACGACGGATATATCACGCGGGACGAAATGTACAACATAGTCGACGCGATCTATCAGATGGTGGTAAGTTATATATCGCACCCTCAGAACGATAGGGGCTTAACTCAAAAAATCACTTTTGGCACATCTCTGATTGGATCACTTTCGCGCTGAGCGGGGAGGGTGGGTCCCGGAGTATCTAAATTGACTATGTTTTACTGTTCATCGGATAGGGCCTACTCTGTTTAGTCTCTCTATGATCGTTACTCCATTTCGCAAAATGTTGAATTAAGCCCTTATCGTACTGAGGGTGCGATATATTGTTTCTTCCCTACTAATATTATAAATTTGAATGTAAGTTTGTTTCGCTTTCACGCGAAAACTACTTAACCGATAATCATGATACTTTGTACACATATTCTTAGGTATTAGAAGTAACATATGATACTTTTTGTGCCGGGAAAATATTACATTATTCGGGATCGCAGGTTAAACCGCGGGGGACAGCTAGTATTTAATAAAAAGGTGGACTTTTAAATAAAGTATTTTATGAATAGAGCAGAGTTCGTCGGGGAAGTAGCAGCTTACCCATTTCCGCTGTGAACCAATAGTGGTCTTGTATTACTGTGTTTCGGTTAGAAAAGTAAGGGGGCGGTTAAATTACAGGCACATGAGACTTAACAACTTCAGCTCTCAGGGATGACGCCCCTGATGCTGCAAATATCTATAGGCGGCGGTGACGCTAAGTGGCATACCATAAATATATAATACAACATATTTTTTAAATATTTAAACATAAACTGACGGGATTGCGATTGACCTCAATCTCACCGGATGGTAAGAGAAGATGAGGCCGAAGACGGAGCTCGCTTTCCCGTTAGTAACCTATTCACTCTTTTCTTAAAGAGCCCCAAGTTGTAAAAGTGGAGGTTTGAGCCACACAGAGTACAGTAATTTGTATCGTTTATTATAAAACGCTTCGATAATGATAAAGGTAAATATTTTAATTTGGAAAGGAATACAAGTAATTCAAAACGTAACTTATCACCTTCCAGGGGCAAACACCACAGCCAGAGGACGAGAACACCCCACAGAAGCGCGTCGACAAGATCTTCGACCAGATGGACAAGAACCACGACGACCGTCTCACCCTCGAGGAGTTCCGCGAGGGCAGTAAGGCAGACCCGCGCATCGTGCAGGCTCTCTCCCTCGGGGGCGATTAATCTGCGGTCATACTCTCGCCGGATTTCACATTTTCTTAAATCAACTTATTTAATACGCCGCGTGTAACACTGTTTACACAACACGTCTATTGCGTTCTTTTAATGATCAGAATAAAGTTTAAATCGATGTAACGCAATACGCGACAGTGAAAACAGTGCCTTAAGATATTTGATTGTGTGTAAAAGATCATAAAATTCAAAATTGTCTTCATATCACACTGTATTTGGATGCTCAACGGCTATCGGTCTGGACGTAGGTAATTTAATTACAATTTCCAGAGCCTTCAATAAAATTGCCATACAATTTTTGCTATAATCGGAAATACTACAATTCTGTCGGCACAAAATCATTTCACACGCGGCGTACCTATGTTTTTACTTTTCAATTAATGTATTTAACAATATTTGCCAACATATATGGGTTAAGAGCAAGGCTTTTTAAATTGAATGTAAAGATTTTGGCAGATTTATTATTAAATAAATTTTAGTGATAAATTACGTTATAATTAACCGATCAAATTATAGGCAGTTATCGAACGACGTACAGGATAACATGTGATGACCGATACTTATCAACTTTTAGACGATGGAATGAAAAATTCAAAGAGGGTATTATATTATTTAATATTGTATTTGGGTAATTTCGACAATGTGAGTAGTAAAAGACTAGTCTGCAGTAAGAAATAAAACAAGATATGCCAACGATCTATACAAACTAACTTCCAGCACAATATCTTGTGCGTAATTCATAGCTATGAAAACAAATTGGAATGGTGCCAAAGCCACTCGCTGATTGAACTTTCTGTCTCCCTTATTCCAACGGCAAACAAACAATCTAATAAAAACCAATCTTAGAATTTAAATTGACAGATATGATCCGCAGAATAAACATGGCAGATGCTTACTGTGCTATAGTCAATGCAAACAATTCGTTCCTAGCGTTTATAATTTTCGGAGTTAGCCGTAACCGTTACATACTTACGGTAGTCATTTACAAATAAATCTACCCTCACAGGGAAATATTATGGAGAGACACGCGCAAACCACATTTTTTCCAAAAACCGATCATATATTGCTAACATCAAAATATTGCAGAAAAAAATAAAAGTTTATCTAATATCGTAAAATATGAGAAAGGGATTAAAAATCTGTGTGGTCCACTCATCTTTGGCCAAAATAATGGTCAGCCGAAGTAAAAATCTGTGTGGTTCACTCATCTTTGGCCAAAATAATGGTCAGCCGAAGTAAAAATCTGTGTGGTCCACTCATCTTTGGCCAAAATAATGGTCAGCCGAAGTAAAAATCTGTGTGGTTCACTCATCTTTGGCCAAAATAATGGTCAGCCGAAGTAAAAATCTGTGTGGTCCACTCATCTTTGGCCAAAATAATGGTCAGCCGGAGTAAAAATCTGTGTGGTCCACTCATCTTTGGCCAAAATAATGGTCAGCCGAAGTAAAAATCTGTGTGGTCCACTCATCTTTGGCCAAAATAATGGTCAGCCGAAGTAAAAATCTGTGTGGTCCACTCATATTTGGCCAAAATAATGGTCAGCCGAAGTAAAAATCTGTGTGGTCCACTCATCTTTGGCCAAAATAATGGTCAGCCGAAGTAAAAAGAAAGCCTGTGCTGCTAATCCCGATACAGTTGCAAATGTTTTAAGTTTAGAAGTAAACGCTTGAGCTTTCCATAGCCAAGCTGAATCCGCGCGAGAGGAGATCGACGGCTCTCCGGCCGAATATCGATACACGAACATTACTTATTACTTTATTGAAGCACGGCTTATACTAGAAGGTACTGAGTTATATAATAGGCATTACAATAGGGCCCTGCATGTGTCGCATCGCAGTGCGCCGTACACCTACTCGAACTAATCACAAAAACGGCCGACTTCATTCGACATTTTGTAAGTAGGTTTGTCTAAACATAACGTTATCACTTTACTGTTATCGTTGTTAACTTACTAGGTTATACTAAGTGTTGCGCCCCATTATAGTTAAATTTGCATTTTGACAATATAACATTTTTGACATACATGCGTTTTGGGTTTTTACAGCCCCATGTAGCTAATAAAAATTATTCATTGGCCATAAAAGTTTGTGACGTATTTATCGATGAAAAATATTAAATTCCACGTCAAAAATTTTTAACGCAACAATAAAGTATGTAATTTGTAACGATTTTAAAACTAATAAAAAATTGTAACGTGAATTTTTTAACGTAGTGTTAAAAATTCATTCAACATGATTAATAATTCATTTTGGGTAATGTGGTAAAGTGACAAGGAAGTCGTTAGTGATAAATGGTGTTTTCTACAACTATGTTCATATAATATTGTAATGTTGTATTACCTAACCTACCTACAGTGTCGGATTTGCTCTATGCAATGTGAGCAGTTCATCAATCACATTCGAGAGAACAAAAGGAGAAAAGAGATTGCGCATCCCATACCAGTCTAAGGATCTTTATTGTAAGGCTTAGGGCATTAAGACATCTCAATCCGATACTGCCCACCTGTAAAATTGGAATAATATTATCTAGCCGGCGACTTTAATGTCGAATCGATATAGCACTCGTGCTCAATGTTATTATAACTTAAAAAATATTATTCCAATACTAAATATGTACATCGTTTAACCATGTATTAGAGAACACTTTAGCTGAAGATCTAGAACGTGTTACATGATAAACGATTCACTCAAATATTGCACGAACGTCACGTTTCGAACGCCAGTACATTTTTGCGTGCGCTTACTGGCTGTACTAATTCGGAGAGCACCATTATAAGTATTTATGTCGTTTTTGCCAAATCTAGACAACTATTTGAATATCTAGATGTACCTATACTCTCCTACTATTCTCAGGATGTTCTTAAATATATAACTCTGGACGACTGTTAGATATTTCCGTTTAAGGTCGTTAATATGAAGCTACCTAGGTCAGACGACTTCGTTGTTTATGTTCATTCAGATATGAACTCGAAGTGAATGGATACATCGAACCTAATGGTTACTATTCGATCAAACACAGAGTCGTTCGATCTAGGAAGTTTGTGTTAACACCTTAACATTAGTGACATTAATCGTGACGTAGCGTTAAGAACATACTTATCTTATACTATAATTACCTACAGCTTCATCAATTTTTATTATACTTTGCTTACCAACTTAACATTCTTATGATATTGTAATATTACATTTCTATATACCTCCTAAAGTATAAATCTATTATGCTACTCAAATAGGTACTTGTAAGGTGGCGTTGGTTGTCGTTGTCAGTTTGAAGTTCGGAGACATAAAATAGTTAAAATTTAATTGTTAGTTTTGAATCACAAGTCAATTTGTGTCGTTCGACAAAGTTTGTAGGCGTTAAGATGCGTTTTTAAACGAACTAGAGTAGGAAAAATGTCGCGGGCTGTGCGTTTCACATAATTAAATGCTATTTATATGTGCGTTAAATGATTTGGCACACGATTGTAATGTGCAAGAACATGCTTGCTATAAAATAAAATAAATATTATTTTACTTTCAACTAAGTATAACAAAAAATTGGACTCATTACACTTTAGATTGCATTGTTGCGATACATTTATCAACTGATTTTGTTATTATTTAAACTTTAGATTACTGCATTATTATTTTTTTTTTATTTATGCCCGCGGTTTGGGTTGGTAACACAAATTGGATATTAATATACTGGATACAGTAATAATCATACTTACTACCTAAAAATAGACATTAGGTGGACAAAAGTTATATTAAGAAATACTTAATAACCACTCCAACCTATAAAAATCATGACTAACTTAACAGAGTCAGGTAGTAGGTATCATAAATATTTCAAAAAAGAGAAGATAAAAACAAAAAGAATATAAAAAATAATAAAAAGAAAAATTTATAAAATCACTCTCGGAAAAAAGTGTAAAACAAAGAATCAGTATGTTCCTTAAACCGAGAGATTAACATAAATAAAGATGTGGAAGGATATTAAGAATAGACAAGGCGCCTCAATCGAATATCGCATATATTACCAACGAGAGAAGTACCTATTTCAATTAAAATTACATAACAATAACATTACCTTTCTTAGATTAATCAGATATACCTACCACATAGTTACAGATATACCTTCATCGCTTCTGTTTCCCAGTATTAACTAATTCTTTATGTATTCACTAGTATTAAGTATATAACAATAAACTCAGTGTTATTCGATCAATGTGTGTTTTTATTATTTATTTCACAAAGTAAAAACCTGCCCTTGTAGCTTTAATTTAACATCTTGATGATTGAAATATCGTGCTCAAGTAAAAGTTCAACATGTATACATTAAAGTTAGAACAAGTCATACTTACATAAGACCTACTTGTGCATGTAATTCCACAGATCATCCTACAAGGCATGTGCACTGTACTTTTACTTCATGTACTAATTAATTTTTATAATAAATATTACTGTAGCATACCAGGATATTGATTACTCCCCTATAATTTGTAGCGAACTGTGCCTTTACCATGAGTTTTTAACGTACGTACTCGCTAGCGACGGCGTAAAACATTTCTGTGGCAAATCTGTACAGCGCCACTAGCGGTCACCTAAAGAACTAAAACCGATAGGTAAAAAACCTATCGAAATGTAAACACTAGCGAGTAACGTTTTTTAGCCATTTCATTTCATTAGCCTTTGCTATAGAAATTCGGTACCATGAGTCACAAATTTGACAGTTGCTATCGAGAAATACTGTATCGATAGTAGTTTACTTGCTAGTGACTAAAGTAAGTTTCGATAGCAACTCATGGTAGAGGTACTGATTGTCTTTGAAAATTTCTCTCAAATTACCAATAAATTCAAACCTAAAGCATAAAACAGTGGTATCTTGAATATTTACTATGTCATATTAAAATTCATATAAACAATAAATATGATGTTAATTGTTCTACTAAGTTTATAAACACTTAATGAAACCAACTTACCACGAATCAGTTCGCTTCTGAACATCAAATTAAATTGGAAATATAACTAACAGATTTTTTAAATTTATAAAATATCTATTCTTGGAACTCTCTCTATCTATGTATATAGTTATTTACTATTCGCCTATTAGAAGTTACAGTACTATTCACTTTTAATCATTATTATTATTAATAATAAACCAAGTTTAACTTATGTAATATTGTTTCATTTTACCATCTAAATTCTATTTTTTGTTTACCTAACTATTCGACAGCTTAGAAGTCAGTTATAATGTTTTAACGCAAATTCATGTAGGTAACAGGGATTCTTTTAACCCTAGTGCCATTCCACAACGACCGGATGGATTTTAATACCTGATTAACTAGAGGCTAAATATAGGATAGTTATTTTTTTAAAAGACAAAATGACGGTGAATGACTGTAGAGAAACAAATTACTCCATATTTATATGTGGGTATCACCGAATAGTTATCTTTAAATCAATGTCATGTTTACTTGACCGCTTTACAGCCTCGCACCGCCTTAGATCACAGATCATAAAATAAAAAGCATTTAACTAAACAGAAAACCAAATTCAGATATAGTTAAGTAAGTATTTTTTGTCGAATCCTGAATTCGTTTTATACAAGCTAGCGAAATATCGGGTGAAAGGTACACAAAGTAGCATTAATTGAAATAATATCGCAAAAATCTATAATTTACATATGCATATTTACTGACCCAACCAGGGCCGTCTTTAAACTATAAGAGGCCCTGGGCACTAGGCTATGGCCTTAATTATGGCCCTTAATAAGCTATGAGAGCTCTAAGAGCGCGACACACCTATTCAATCTGACGACTGTAACGACATGATCTGTCGCATGCGTTCTCTGTAACGCCTGCCCGTCCAATGGCTTCCATTTCCTCCGAACTGGGGAGCCCCATGGATCGTGGAGCCCTGGGCACTTGGCCAGAGTGCTCAATGGTAAAGAAGGCCCAGGAGCAACTAATCTTCAAAATAGTATAGGCCATACCATAAATAATATCATAAATGCTACTGGACCGCTTTTGAAGCTAAACTTATTTTAGTGTTGTAGGTCCTCGTGACCATACCTGAAAGTCAGTAAAATAAATGGATCCATCACTGTTCTTTTAAGATGGAGCTGATCCTTCCAACTCAACATTATTTAGTTACCTAAATAATGTTATTTGTTTATTTTTTTCAACATATACCCGTATTTAACAAATTGTGTACCTACTGGTAGCGCCATCTACAGTATGTAACAAAAACCCTGTTATTCCTTTTAGGAACGTTATACATTACCTACAAGCACACCATTAATGATATTAGAATTTAACAATTATAAACATTGGCTAGTACAAAGGTCAAAATCAAATAACTATTAAAATCGACACATTCAAAAAAATGTTTAGATTATCTGATTTTACAAATACATCTTTATTTCGCTAAATAGCCTACGAGCTCGGCGGCTTTCTTTGATGCGACAGAAGATGCCGCTAAAACGTAGGCGCGTGCCTCGTATCCCTGCCACGTGCCTTCCTACCCCTTTACCCCACCACCCGCCGCCCTGCGAATCATAAGCGAATTCCTTAGTCTCCCGCGCAACTTACTTTCGAACGGTTGTTATTGTTGACCTAGTGAGTGACTTGTGTTTTTTTTACGTAAGATCACCTGATCTGACGCCCTTCGATTGTTTGCCTCTGGGGTACTGTTAAGCAACAGGTGTTCAAAAAACCGTGTGATACGGAGGTCGAAATGCGTTCACGCATAGTAGCAGCATTTGACCACATCAAGTTCGATAGCTCCATTTTACAAAGCGTAGGTACGTGAAAATATTATTAGGCGTTGCAACAAATGTGTCGAGGTACAAGGTGGTCATATTGAACAGCATCTCCGTGGCCGTCTAGTAGACGTTATAATAAATTAATACATTAAAATGCAAGTAGGTACTTAAGGTTTTGTGTGACAGACGCGGGGACTTTATTTTGTTTATGTAAAAGTGTTAAATGTACTGATAACAATTATCAATTGTGCATAAAAATATCGTGTAAACCAACATTTTCAAAGATTCATTCGTTAAAGTGATAAACAACAGCTGACAAAGTCGTGAACTTGTGTAGAAAAAATAGGTAGATAACCGGCGCGGCGCGGCGCGGCGGCACCGACAAAGAGAGGCCACTCTCTTTGTCGGGTCGGGTAGAACTTCTTCCTATTATTTGTGATTTCGGGTCATCGCTTCATGCAGAGGTAAGATATCAGAATAACATTACAAATATTAATAATTAAATATTTATTTTAATTATTTGTGTTTACAGTTTATTATAAATGACTTCCTTTATTACGTATGTATACCGATTCTTAAAACGTAGGTAGAAGGAATAACAGGGTTTTTGTTACATATTGTAGTTTGTATTTAGAAATATAACCAAACAAAATTCAGTAGTTTATAATCACTTCCACTATATTGAGGTATATAAAGGAGTTTATAACTGAAAAATTTATTAATAATTTAAATGAATATATTTAGAATTAAAAAAAAAATGTTGTGCCGCATACATTTCGGCCGAATTAGTTTAGTACTAAACTATATGTTGACCATGTATTTCCGTCACCCCCAAACGTCGCATCCGTTTCAAAAATCGTAACGCCACTACATTTTTTCCCTCCATGACGATTGTAGAAGGTTCACTTCAATAAATAAGTTTATGTATAATACTTTATTACTAATACAATTAATTAAATACAAGCGTATTCAGAATTCACTAGACTGCAGTTTTAATAAAAGGTACCGAATGTTGGTACATACTAAACACTATTTCAGTTTGATTATTTCGACTAGCTACTAGCTGTGCCCCGCAGTTTCACCCGCGTTCCCGAGGATTGTAGTTTCTGTCCACAGAAATACCCTTGATTCTCCCTTGATATCCTTAAGCTCTCAAAAGGAATATTTTTTCCCGTTTTTGCCACATTCTTTATTGACGCACCGCTCCAGTTGGTCGTAGCGTAGTAGGCAATGCGGTAGCGAACCAGTAGTTTCTGAGATTAGCACGTTCAAGCAAACAAACTCTTCAGCTTTATATATTAAGTATAGATATGAGTACACCACAACTTCTTTTATTTACATTAGAGTCGTGGTGGACTATCGAAGGTCTTAACCTTGCTGTATACTACATGAGCGCCGGCAGGATTAGTTTCGGGGAGATTTGCATCATGTGGCGACATCTATGAACACGCCTACAATCCTTCACCGCCCGCACTACAGTGATGTGGTGACATCTATGAACGAGTAGAAACACGCGAGAATCCTACATCGCGCTAAAAAGATTCTCTCAGGATTCGATATATATATAAGCATCCAACATCAACAGTCGGACCGCGGTCCCCAGGCATGATCACCTAGCCTGGTGGAAGAATTTCTCTTTTAAATGGAGGAGTCTCATACCTCGCTCCTCCATACATCATAATATTATGTAGCAACTCTTTTCTTTTTATACTACTCAGGTACACGAGCTGACGGCCCGTCTGGTGGTAAACGGTTACCGTAGCCAATCGACGCCTGCAACACCGTGGGTATCATTCGCGCATTGCCGACCCTGCAAAAATCTCTTCACACCCTTCGTAAAACTCCCATGCTGTAGGGGAAGGTTGGGTAAAGTGAATACCCCAGGCAAAGCGAATACTCCTCATTACTCCTAAATTATATGTTTGTCATTCAACACGCCAGCTCTGTAATGTTCGGCCATCTTGGCTTAGTATGTGGCAAACACTAAAGCGCACGGCCAAGTCGCATGCCGTCCACAGGGTGGAGATTTGTGTTTTCGTAAATAAAAGATTGATTTCACATGGTAAGTATATTGATAATTTTTTCATTATTATTAGGTCTTAATTTTTAGGAGTATTTTAATTCGGTAGCATATCAAAGTAGGTTTTTATAGTATATTGAACAGAGTCAGAATTATTAGTGTTTGTATAAAATGTCTTAACCTCAAAACTAACCTAATCGGGCAAAATGAATAGGGCAAAGTGAATACGGTATCCACTTTGTCCGCCATTTCTCATTATTGACTTAGGATCTCATAATGTCATTAGTTGGTTTCAGATGGTGAATAAATTTATAAAAACAAGTAAACAAGGGTCGTGGGATGAAAATGCCATACAAATGGCTATTAATTAAGCAAAGCTCGAGAATCGATAATAGGCACAGCTAAAATGTATGGGTTGGCGTACGCAACCTAATACAGGCATGTAAAATCGTAAAAAACTAGGTCGATTCGAAATAGAGTTAATGATAGTAAAGTATTTTTTGGCTTGACTCGAGACGAATTCAAACTCGAATTCAATTGCGGTCATCTACGATAATAAAATAGTTTGAACTACCCGAATAACTAGGACAAGAACGAGAAAGCAGGAGATGATTGGTTATCATCATTTTAGTCTTGTCACGACCAAATTTCAAAAGGATTTTCAGGCACTTCTAATATGAATACCGGCATATAAAGTACAAACTCACTAGAAAGGATCGATATTCCCCAACCTTCTACAACTCCTTTGCCTTCACTTCATCAAGAATATATTCCATCAAATCCAGTCGATTCTCGATCAGAAATATTTCCATCCCCATTCTGTAAAGATTCGTAGCGACGTTGGATGTACACCTGAACCAGAACGTGGATGTTCCCAAATTATCTCCACTTTTGAGCCAGATATAGCTACAAATCAACAAGCTCAGAGAGGGGCACTCAAGAACTGCCTATCTTAATTTTCTAATTATTTTTAGATTATTTCAATTTATATAATTTATATCTACGTTTTCAGAGATTAAAATATGAGTACTCACTTTACCCGAGTACTGTATCCGCTTTACCCAGGGTACCGGGCAAAGTGAATACTTGCGTACTTTTTAGAATTTTATTTGCAGCTAATAATTGCTTAATTACCAATGGTAACTGATTATCGTATTTGCAAGAGGAATTAATAAAGATTGGTTTGTGCTAGTTATTTTGTTTTTGTATCTCATACCTTTTCTGCTAAAACCATAAGTATCTTAAGGTATTCACTTTGCCCGGACTTCCCCTACTCACTTAGGGAAACCAAACTAAATTAAACTAAGTAACTGTTTAGATTTAATTTTAAACTACTGAATCATTATGATTTTCGTAGGTGGCTCGTTCAGGACAAGCTGATTTCTGCAAAGGCTTTAGTACCATAGACCACAGATATGCCGCCTGATTGTACAGTAAACCGAGAAGTATATTCTGCCATTATGCCTGGCGCATGTGGATAATGAGAAAGCCAGATTCAATCGAGTCATGGGCGGTATATTACTTTTTGGCAAAAATGCATACTCGGATAGATATTTACATAAAATAAATTCATAATAGAAACAGAGACAGCGGTTGCAATTAAACTGGCAGTTTTTAAAAAGAAATGACATCGATACATGTAGTACAAAGCTGCACATCGTAAATGGCGCCAGTAGTATTATAAATAAGGACTATTTAGATATATTTTAACATCTCTAATCAAAATAATCTACACTTAAAAAATATTATGAATGCATAACTTTTTAACACAATAGTAATGTTTCAATGTTATTGTGATGGCCAGAAACTCGCCACTACGAACTACCAAAAGATGTTCACGTAAGTCTGGCGATATTAAACACTTATAAAAAAGTCATTCTCAAAATACAACACCTTACCAACCTCAGCACCAGAAGAAAGAATTTAGAGAAAAATTTAATTAATCAAATAGTAAGTTATTTAAATAAAGTATATTGGAAATAGCTATGTATGTATATATGTATTTTAAATACAAAAGCAAAACAATTTTATTGTTTTGCATTTGAAATAATAAATCAAAAAAAAATTATTAAATAATAAAGTAGGTTACGTTATTTAACTATGGGTAAGGGGCAAATGCAACTATTATAATGACAATTGTCTAATTATTACAAGCAGACGTTTTCAACGCAATGTGTCATTCAAGGCGAATTCGAAACGTAAGTTCACGTGTCTAAGCTCAGTTTGGAGTAATATACGTATCCCTAACGTCAGGAGCAATTGCAACTAATTCGTTAATGTTAGTGTAGGGAATTTACTTTTCAAGTTTATCGATATCGAATTTAATTCAATGTTTGTTATGAGGAAAATACAAATATAAGTTTTCCGTTTCTACGATCTTTTTGCAAATTGCAGCTCTGTACTAGGTCATATAATGATCAAAACAATAAAATTATTTCTTTTACTTAGTTGGAGAAAAAGCCAAATTCCCTCAGTGTTCAAGCTATCTTCATACATAGAAAGCTGTGAAAGCGTACTTTACATCTAGATAAAAATACACCTTTAAAATATTAAAGATGGAGATGCTCAATGTTGTACTGTACTTATTTATTATTGATAAGGCAAACCAACGAAATATTTACAATTAATATTAGTGACACAATATATCATAATTTGAGTACAGTGTAAATACGTCACTTACAGGTATGCACACCATTTACAGTAAACTACATATCAAGATATCATGAATACAAAAACATGTTGACAAAATCAACATGAATAATCAAAATTAGAGAATATTAACAAAAAATAGAAATTAACACTAATTACAAATTATATATAAAATAATATAACAATTCAAAAATACTAAAAAGATAAATCAAATCATTATTAAAAATCAATCAATATTATTTAAAAAATTTAAATTCAAAAGTACTGTAAATATCTAGTCTATATATTTATATATCTAAACCAGTAATGTTTAAAATATCAATAAATAAATCATAGGATTAAAAGCTTTGGAGACAGCGGGTCTCTCCCTGCCGCCCCTCTTTCAATTGCGAACTTTTCCCCTTGTCTTTCCTGTTTTACTCTACTTACGCTTTTAGGATAGATTTAACATTCGTCATATCTGTTTCCGACATGCATGCATCTTTCAAACATTTTCTTTAGTGCCCTTAGCACGAACGCCTATCGCAAGCGTATCGTCATCGTATCGAGTGTGCCAAAAAACAATGCAACGGAAAATGTTACATCGCGCAACGTCACTGAGTGCGCGATGTTTCATTTTCGATACGTTGACGATAAGCTTACGATAGATATTTGCGCTTAGGCCTCTGTACTCCGCTACTCCTGCGCGTCACGGGGAGGGTACGCCCTAACCCGGTCGTTATTTATTGTCGCAGTCTTGCTAATATTTCTACAGCCGGCCGCCTGCCTCTCGCCAACACCACACCCTTAATATGAGAGGAGTTGGTATACGATGCCGCTACCACATCAAATTCGTCCATCTATCATCAAAATATTTAGAGTGAGGAATGATTAATTAAAACAAGAGACTATTAATTATACTTCTATTCTTGTATTAGTAACCAGAACTAGTATAAGTATGATATAATGATGTTACTGTAATAAATATAAAAAAATTGCTATAATATTGCTTCAATCAGTGTATAATTCGGTTAGTAAATAACAATAAATAACAAGGCCCTGGCTCGTAAGAATGATATGGTTGAGTGTATCGCTATACAGACATTAATATTCGAAAATACCTTCCGGCCATTATAACAGTAAAAAGCGGATATAGCGTGAACAAGCCTTTCCAAACAAGATTATTTAAGTACAAGAAGCTTCCAATTCAATGTCACACACAAAACACAACAGTCGGAGATCAATTATTATAAAAAAAATTAACTTTGTTTTGTGAAACCGCTTGAAATCACATTCATTGCTTCATATCAACATCGTATTTATCTTAACTTCCATGTTTTGACACTAACCAAATCCTTGGGTTTGATTAAGGGCCTTAATATGTGTATATGGTACATGTATATTTAATAAAAAGGCAAAAATATTGCTTTAAGTAGAACCATAGGAGATAACATTAAAAAAAATTATATATTTCATCAGTCTATAACAATTCCAATCAAATAAATAACAATTAAACCTAGAAAAACAACAATGTCAAATCAATACAAGACAAACAAATGGTTACTTCTGTTAAATAATAATCATCTAAATTCTATCAATGGATCACAGTACGGTAACATTCACATTGTTGTAGTTTGTAATAAAATACATCATTCAACATTATAAAAAACTTTAAATCAATTATTGTATATGTTATTTGCACTTAGTTTCCAGCACTATTGCTTCAGACCACATCCAATGTGTCCAATTCGTAATAATTAACAATTCCATCAACATGTAACAACAATACCAGCTTCTATCTGTTAAGTAAATATGTGTATATAAAAACAAACCTTTATGCTTTCCATTCGAGCTCCCTTTCAATTGTCACCATAAATAATTCAAAATACATCTATCTACTATCTACTGCACCATTATCGGTGTAATCTTTCAACAAATAACATTAAATTAAAACCAAATAATTTACTAATACTACAACACAAAGCTAAAATATGAGCGTTGATTATAACAACGAATATCCTAATGAAAACAACCTAACGCTGTATAGTACTCGTATATAATTGTATAGTGGCTACGTAATCGAATAATTAAAAATTAATTCAAGGCACTGCAGTTCGAAGTATCTGGTACGATTCATAATATGTCGTGTCTAAGAAGGATATTGTCTGATGTATTCAGAATCGAAATAGACGACCGTCACCGTCATGTCGTCTCTGAACATGCGGCTGACGTCCGGCGCCAAGCTCAGTAGGTGGGCGAGCCTCGAGTGATCCACGCCGTACTCCGTACCCCCTATAGCGTGGCGGATCAGGTGAGTAGCGGCATTCCTGTCTTTAGGTTTGCTTTTTAGACTCTCTTTTCTATGAATCAACAACTCGTTTATATCTCCTAACTGAATATTTTTCCTCGGCAGCTTTAATGGGTTGAAAAACACCTTTCCCTTCATGTGTTCACCCACCAACTTGACGGCTTGCAGTGGAGTTATCATGTCCCATAGTCCATCTGAGGCCATTATCATGAATTTATCTTTGGGTGATAACCGACGATAGAACACGTCTGGCTTCGCTGATAGATATGGTGGAGTATGGTAATTAGCTGGAATAGCTTTCTCACCCACAAGCGGAACTGCGATTTCAGTTAGCGTCTCGGTGGACCATTTATATCGATAATCTCCTAAGCTGCGTAGCGGTGCTAACTCTCCAAGCAATCTATCTCTTCTTATGACAGTCTTTCTTTCATTATCGGGATGCTCATTCCAAATTCTTTTAAGTTCCTCAATATTTTCTGTGTTATGCTCTTTTGTAATCTTCTTGGCTAACCACTCGTTTTCTTCGGTCATGGTTCCCAACACGGCATTACAATCTCCTACATTGGCTACGTACAGATGCGGGCCGTCCACGTGCGACACGCATACCACTGCACCCGACAAGGCCACCGAGAGGGTCTTTGGATTGACTACTCCAGTAGATTCAAATTCTTCCACAACCTCTCTAGATAAATCGTCATCCAATTTTAAAATAGCTTTTTCAAATGATTTGCGCACGTCACTTTCTTCACTACGATCATCAGCTAATTCTATGAGATATTGTTTGAAACTATCTTCATAGATCATTTTTAAATCTTCTATGATGTCCGCCTGCAATTAATGCATGCATTTTTTAAAGATGACAATAACATAATAAATCATTTAAAATCCTATAACCCTATAGCCCGCGGTCTTGTCTTAGCTTCAAAACGTAAATACCACCAGATTAGCTATATGAATAAGGATTTTTTAGGACAATTCGGAATGAATAAAGAGCATTATCATGTTTGTTTGGTAATTATAAAATTAATTATCTTAACATATACTAAGTGTGTACGTACAAAAGGTGTGCCTGTAATTGCCAATTTTTAGGCATATTCAATTATATCAATATTTTTTCTTTAAAAGTATTATTTCTTTAGAAGTATTTCCTCTTATAACTCAAAATCTACTGAACGGATTTCTATGAAATTTTGTGTATAGGTAGTAATTATGTCCTTGGTTTTATCAGAAGACCACATCACAAGAAATAGATGAGTTGTTTTTTCTATAGTTTTCATACAATTTTTACAATACGGAGTGGAGTAAAATATAAAGAATAAGAATACAAAAAACAAGTCGTGAAATTCTTCGTTTTTCATAATAATGCCGAACTGAAAGAAAAATCTTAGTAACGGAGGTGATTTGTCCCATCAATAAGTATGATTTTATAGAATTTTCAATAAAGTCATATAATTTTAGTTCACTAAGAAATTTAGGCTAAAATCAAACTTATTTTTTTTTATTTTCTCCCCGAATACATGCTTTACAATAATATGAAATCTTCAACAAAAACTTAGCTATGGTACAATTGAAATATGTAGCGGGAGACAGAAGGCCAAACTGAGTAGACCCCATACTATGGATATCATAGTCCCCGCCTCTCAAGATTTGCATTAATTAAATGTAGGTAATCTAGTTTATAATAATGTAAAAGCTAAAACACAATGCAAACAGTGTGTGTGTTAGTGTATATGTGGGTGGGGTTATGTTTAAATCTATATACATTATAGTACAGTCATATTGGTCAAAATAGGGCAAGAATCTCGGAATGGGAAATATTCAGCTTGCATAGCTTGATAGCAAACTTGTATTAACCTTTATTTTGACACCCTAAAACTTGTACCAAAACCTACTTATCGTAGGATGGCCGCGACTATAGATACCTAACGTCAAATGTCTAAAAAGATTTATGCACATTGTAGAGGATTAAATAATCTACAACTTTTGTTTATCAACATTTTTTATATCTTGAACTATTTTCTTTAAAAATGGTAAAAAAAAGCTGTTGTCACACGTCCGAATTTGGATCAACTTGCTGTATCATTTGAAGAAGAAAACTGCCACAACAACCCGGCCCAACACCTATGTGAACCAGACAACTGAAAGTACAATAACTCATTTTAATTAATGTCATTCGATTGTGCCCCGTTTGTACCGGATTGTACCATCTCTCAAGGCATTTTATTTTACTTTCGTCATTCAGTAATTTTTTAGCCAAAACGTTTGTGTACTGGTTGAGTATTTCCGTATATTTTCTGCAGTAGTTGTTAACTTTTTATATGACTGTTGACATCTCGAGGAACTCGTGGATTTCCAAGTTTCTTACAAACCAATGTGCACTGGAAACTGTTCTCATAGCAATGTTCTGAAATCTTTGGAGTATCTCCAGGTTGGAGTTGCTAACTGATCCCCAGAGCTCTATGCCATAGGTCCAGATGGTTTTATTATTTCCTTGTAGACCAGTAGTTTGTTGCTGAGTGAGAGACGGGCCTGTCGTCCTAGGAGCCAGGAGAAACCTCTGAGTTGCAAGTTTGCTTCTGTTGATGTGGTTTGCCCGGATGAGTCTTCTGTCCAGATGCAAGATATTTGTGTTACAGTCAACCATGCTGGCAGGTTCGCAGTCTCCCTTTCCGGAGTGTGAATGTTACTTACATTGATTTGGTTACATTCGGTTAAATTCTCCATTTTTGGAACCACGTATCTACTTTGCTAGCTGGACCTGCAGTCTAGTGGAAACCTTTTTTGGGTCCATATCGCTTGAAAGGCATGCATTGTCATCCGCATAGGTTGCTGTTATAACATCTGCTGTTACAGGTCAGTCTGCCGTATACTCGTACATGGAGTACAGTACTGGGCCAAGTATTGATCCTTGTGGCCTTGATACATATAGTTTTAAGTAGTGATGTTTTAAGTTTGTACAAAAGGCCATCTTGCCATACCTTTTCGGATGCTTGTGTTATGTCCATAAACACAACAGAACAATACTATTTTCTTTCTAATGTTTGTCTGGTCGAGTGAACTACTCTTGCTCTTACACTTGTTTTACTGTAGCGTGTTTCTCGCCAAATCCAAATTGGTGGTCGATTATAATTTTATTGGTTTGAGTCTGCATAAGAAAGAGTTTCTCGAACAACTTCGAGCAAACAGCGAGTAAACTTATTGGCCTGTATGAGCATGGGTCAGTTGGTGGTTATCCCGGTTTTGCTATCATGCATATGTGTGAAATTTCCCACAACTTGAAGTAGTAGTGCATTTGAAGGGAGCGTTGATTACCATTGTTAAAAAAAATATTCTAGGTAGTCGTTTAAGTACCTCCACCGTTGTAAGGACGAAGCCCGTCGCTTTTTTGTTTTCCAGGTTGCAGATCATTTAGTCACAAGTTCCTTGAGTATCCTTGGTAAGTGATAGAGGCAATGAAAGTTGTTGATCACTTTTAACCATTCTATCAACTTCCTCTTCAAACTCCGTCAATGGCGAAGTCGTGAAGTAAATCACGTTAGGGGAGAAGACTTCACTTAGATGTATGGCGAAGAGCTCTGCTTTTTCGCTTCCGCTCCTGGTCCATGAGTCATTATTTAATATATAATGATAATAATTAAATTTAAATATAATAAAAATAATATTATGCAAACAGTACCTACTTATAAAATTATATTGCTCTTTCCTTTTTAATATTATCCTCTGGCATCCTCAAATTCAAATACTTATGTTTTAAATGTTTAGTTTGGTTTTGAATGTTTATTTGTTTTCCATTAAACAAAAAATTTCCAGTAAATTGCGGATATTATAAGCTATTAAATCAAATTAAAATTAATTTCTTTAGCTATCCTGTTTTGTTCAACAGAAAAATACTTTATAAAAAGTTTTTTGTTTTTTTATGTCAACAGGTTGACAGACAGGCAGGCGGACCACCTGATAGTAAGTGGTCACCACCGCCTATGGACATTTGCAATACCAGGGTGATTGCGAATGTGTTGCCGACCTTGAAGAGCTCTTTTTACGCCCCTTTTGAAGAAATCCCATATCGTAGCGGTGAGGAAAAACCGTAATGGGAAGCTCATTCCACATCAAGTTCGGGATTGTCAACAATGCGAGCAGCCTGCCTTTGGACAGAGGAAAGTGGTTCAAGCTGGTAGGCGGGTGCGCCTGCCCAGAGGTGTGAGCAGTACTCCATATGCGGCCTTACTTGCGCTTTGTATAGCTGCAGCCGAAGCGTGAAGTACCGCTTTGATCTATTAAGCACACCCAGGTTTTTAGAGGCTAGCTTGACCTTACTCTCCAAATGCCCTCGGAACTGGACATCATTCGCTATGTCAACACCAAGGATCCCGATACTTTTTGATACGGTAAGGGGAGTGTCTTCGAACTTTGGTCCTACTACGAATGTGGTTTTTTTTGCGGAGAACGCACGACTTGTGTCTTGGAGGGGTTAAATCATACTAAATTAAGTCTTCCCCAATCAGAGACCCGCTCCAAGGAGGCCTCGATTTCAGAAACAAGTCGTATTCGGCTTTCCTCCACCACGGATCGAGGGATGTTACCACGGCCGGTGTATTGACTATCCCTAGTGTCATCCGCATAACAGTGCATGTTGGGAATTTCCAACATATCATTGATATGCAGGATAAACAGAGTGGGTGATAGCACGCGGCCTTGTGGGATGCCAGCGTTAATGCTCTTGATATCAGAGCAGCATCCGTCAACAACGACCCTGATGCTCCGATCTGCAAGAAAGCTGGACACCCAAGTGCGTAATGCCTCGGGAATTCCGTATGACGGTAACTTTGAAAGATGTGCCCTATGCCAGACCCGATCGAAGACCTTAGCGACATCTAGGCTAACTGCTAATGCCTCGCCTTTGCTCTCTATGGCCTTCGCCCATCGGTGTGTTAGGTATAAAAGAAGATCACCAGCTGAACGACGGATCTGTTCGGTCCCCCTGTGGCGTTATGTTAGATTTAAATAATATATTTATAAATACATAGAATATTATGGACTATATAAATATCCTAGGACATTATTTTTACACTTTTTTGTCATAAATTAAGCACCTAATTTTATTACTTCATTTTACGAGAATCGAGTATCGAGTACTCTCCATAAGTATCGAAGGTATCTCACCAGTCAACCTGTATATCGATAAAAAATATAATTGAATATTGATTACACTATATTTATATAATTACTTAAAATAGAAACATAAAATTTATACATTTAATATTAATGTAAAAATAAATATTTTGTGTGTTGAAGCGGACAAGCAAACCACTTTAACAGCAGTGAGTAAGTTCTTGGTTAGCGAGTCTACGTCACACGGAGTGCGCGGCGAACTTGCGCGAGCGCAGTCGGCCGCCAGTCAGGTGCCTACCACGCTCGCGAACACTGTGTCGCTTTACGTAATTGTGATTGAATCTATCTTCTTGCTATCGCTGATATCTTCTACTCCTTCCATCTATTCTTCTGTGAACTGTATGTGCATCTACTAATAAACTGCTTATTCTTTGGTGACTGTGCTATCTTTATTCACCTTCTACGTGCTAAAAATCTCATACCCATACCGCTAAACCCCTTTTTGGGGATTGGGTGGACATGGGTACTCTTCCACAAAGAGGGAACACGTCCGGCGATATAGGAAAGCCTGAATAGGCGCGTCAATTCTGGGTACAACTCTGGAGCACACGTCCGAAGCACAATGGCGGGAATACCGTCCGGCCCACTAGACCTTCTAACGTCGAGTGAGAACAGGGCTCGCCGGACCGCAGTTTGTGAGAAGCGAACTTCCAGCATTGAGCTTTCACACCGCGGAATGGTAGGCGGTGTAGCTAACCCGTCGTCAAGTGTCGAATTTGATGCAAAGAAAGCAGCCAAGAGATCGACTTTTTCCTTTGCAGTGTGGGTCAGAGAGTCATCCAAGGAGTGCAATGGTGGGAGGGTCGACCGACAGAAATTATCCTCGACAGCTTTGGCAAGCGATCAGAATGCTCGACTCCCAGACGGGAAGCCTGTAAGCCTATCACCGATTCTGCCGATGTGCTGAAACTTCACTCTGGCGATTTGCTTCTTGCTGGACCTAGAGGCAAAGTTGTATGTTTTTCTCAATTTGGATACATTCGGACAATTTTCAGCCAGCGCTTTTGTTCAGGCTCGATAGGCATCTTGCTTAAGGCTAGTGGCCTTCGCACTGGGGCCATCGAACCAGGGCTGGCTCAATCCACCGGTGGGTACTATAGAACATGGAATATAGCACTCCATGCCCTGCAACACCACATCAGCAACAGAGTCAGCGCAGCTGTCCGGATCTTCCGATGAGAAACAAAGTTGCCTTCAAGGGTCGGACTCATAAAACTCGCGCAGTCCATCCCAATCTGCTGACCGGTAATGCCAGACTTTACGCGTCTCACAGGGTCGAGATCTTTGAAAGATGGCTTGTGGTTCTCGATATCTGGAATGCGGGTTGGATCCCGCACCAGTTGTGAGAAACCATAGTGGTCGGTCCTCAAAGACCCCAGCCATTCACCGTGATGAGCATTAAACTCTCCGAGGACTATCACCTCAGCTGTGGGATACCGCTCCACACATTGTCGGTCGCTTCTTGGACGCGTTCAAAGAAGCTAGTTGTCTCGGCATCGCCGCGATGAGACCTGTAGAGGCACGCGTATATACGAATAGCACCACCGTAGTCTACGCGCACCCACATAATAGACTGGTCTCTGTCTTCAAGGTTATAAAACACGACAGCAGATGTCTCCCCGAACAAACAAGCACATCCCAGTCTTTGGAACAAATAAATGTTCAAGGTTGTAGCTAGGGTAGTGAAGGTAAGATATATGGTTGGGCAAGCTATCTGAGTCTCCGTCAGAAAGAGCAAGGTCGGCTTTGCCATCTCGAGGTGGTGAAGGACGGCTTCAATGTTACTATGGAGCCCCCTGATAGTGCAAAAATCCATTCTAAGCGTGGAAGGGGGAGTCGCTAAAGAAAACCTTAATCCTTCTGTGTGTAAAACCATATAAAAAGGGCAAAAACCACATGAGGCTTCAGACACTCGTCGATGTAATGTGACCCATTTAATAATGATGTGAGAGGTGCAGATATAAAAGCTAGTTCGGTTTTTCCATCGGCGCTTATGCCTCCCAAACCATCTATGAACCGTCACCGTAAAGAGTCGGTTTTTCAATGCAGCACTGTCTTCAATACTTTCTTCTTCCGCCGTTACCATAAAGCATGATCGTGGGCGAGGCATCGTAATCGCATTATTAAAAAAATCTCTTTAGTAGGATGTCACAGAGCTTAGTTAACAATCATGATCAGCTCAGCTCAGAGCTCAGTTAAAAAAACGATAATTTATGCAAAAAATGTGACTAAATGCATATACGCCGACGGCATACTATATACATTGAAAACAATCCCTACATTCATTCATTGAACGAAAATTTAAATTTCTAATTTAGGATTATGATACACCATTGTGTAGACAACTACTAGCTATTTATGGGCATATTTTTTTTATGATATTATTTTTTTTATTTTTGATGATTTTTCCTCCTTTTAAATTTAATTGCCACTTGAATATAGCATATTGAATAGCACGAACATCTTTTGCAAGCGTATCGTTATCGTATCGACAGCGTCAAAAAGCAATGCAATGGGAAATTGAACTTCGTCAACGTCACGGTATGCGGGATGTTAAATTTTCCATACAAACCGCACTCGATAAGGTGACGCTACGCTTACGACAGTTGTTCGTGCTTAGGCCTCTACTTAGATTACTTTGGTGAGAAGTGTATAATAAAGTAACAAGCCTTGTGTATTACTCACTTTGTCATTAAAAGTTTCTATAATTTTTTCATTTGAGTCGCCATTCTTTAATTTGTTTATGATTTCACCAGGTAACAGGGCTGCAGCTATATACTTCAAAAGCCGTTTCGATACTACTTGAGCACAGGCGGGGCCGCCATGACCGTCGAAAACCCCCATCAGCAAACCTGAAAAATATTTAATTTATTGGTTACAACACCTTTGTGAAATACTGAGAACGTACAATTTCAATAGTCAACAGGGGCACATTAACCGGCTATATCTATACTAATATATGAAGCTGAAGAGTTTGTTTGTTTGCTTGAACGTGCTATTCTCAGAAACATTGTTCGAATTGTAATATTTTTTTTTGTGTTTAATAGTCTATTTATCGAGGAAGGCTATAGGCTATATAACATGACGCCACCAATAGGAGCCGATCATTAATGGAAAATATGACAAAAACAAGATTATGAGGAATATTTTTCATATTCCTGAGAGGTTTGGTTTGCTCTAACTCTTCACCAACCGCTGTCTTCGCCGAACTCTTGGTGTATACTGGCCCGAGCAAATCTCCAATGTAGACCTGTGGGAACGCAGAGGTGAGACCCCGATCGACCAGCAGATCAAACGCCGCAAGTGGGACTGGATCGGCCACACGCTCCGAAGGGACCCTGATCACATTTCAAGGCAAGTCCTAGACTGGAATCCCCAAGGAAAGCGGAAACGTGGCCGCCCTAACCAGACCTGGCGGCGGACGATCACTGCAGAAGCGAAGGCGATACGAATCGTTTGGGATGGCGACGTACTGTGGACGCCCTCTGCCCCATCCAGGGTACATAGGATATTAAGTGAGAGGTTTGCGCGCGTTTGACATTTTGCGGATTACAGTCTTCTGGAACGAGGGTGAACCGCGGGGAACAGCTAGTATTCAATAAGGTTGAATCACTATCGAAGGAAACCACTTGTATAACATTACATTCTTGGTCCAAAAACAGTGTGTGCGTTTTGTGATGTCGACAGTTTCACTTCATGCCGACCTATTTTTCTTAAGCATGATCTGCTCACAGTCCCTTCTTTAGGTATACATTCTCGAGATATGCAATTTTGTAAAGTCGCATCCACATTTATTTACAAAAATGAGGGATACAGGTGGTTTTAATTCTAGATATCCCAACAGACTTGTATTGCCAAAAATGAAAACGACGTTATACTACCGAAATACTCGTAGCTATCCAATGGCTGTAAAAATGTTTACCCCTAAGCCTATTTAAAAAAAAACTTAATAAATGGCTTGTGAAAGAATGCTTTTATCTGTGGAAGAATATTTAAATAATTTATTTATTTATAGACGAGCACCTTGGTAGCTGATGTATATCTATATCACACAGTGTTGGAAGTCACTTCGCACTTTATAGTTCACTTTTGAAGATATTTATTCCTTGTCCAATTGTCTAATTTGTTTTTAAATGAGTTAATTGAAGTAGCAGATACTACTTCGTCCGGTAGTCGGTTCCAATTCCGAACCACTCTGTTACTCAGAAAGTGATGTGCAGTATTGGATTTAGATGGTGCACGATTTATTTACTGATGCCCACGGGAGGATTTATCACACACATTCATCACAAATATTTCATGAAGATGAGGAATGTTATAGTTTCGCGTCAGGATTTTGTACGTCTCAATGAGGTCGCCATGAAGGCGTCCATCCTCATGAGTAGTGAGGCGCAAGATGCGAAGCCTATCTTCATAGGACTTATGTCGTAAGGCTGCTGGTATTTTGGTAGCTTTCCTTTGGACACTCTCGAGCAGATTGATATCTTTATGAAAGTAGGGGCTCCACACTTGGAATCCATATTCTAGCAACGATCTTATGTATGTTTTGTAAATTTTGGTGAAAAGTTCTATTGTCATCGTTTGGAAGGATCTTCGGATGATATATACAAATGAATTTGCTTTCTTTGCTATTGAGGTTATATGCTCTTCCCACTTTAAATTTGAGGTGATTAATACTCCAAGGACTTTCTGAGTCTCAGTAGGTACTATTGGGTTCCCATCCAGACTGTAGCTATTTCTAGGATTGGTTTTCCCTAGGTGAAGGACACTGCATTTGGGAACATTTAACATTTACATTTGAGATCTTCGTGGAGCTATCCCGAGTTGATGAGTGGGTTAGCAAAAAAACAACAAGACTAGGAATTAAATTTTGACATAATATTATGAATGTAGTTAACAGTAATTAATTTTATTTTTTGTTATGATTATCAATATTTTATAAATGTAGGACTATGTGTATTTTTTTGTTTCTGTTTGGGTCAAATAATTTATGAGTTCTTGTAGTTATGTTAGTTAGATAGAATATGCCTGATTATTTTGCATGCTAGTTTAAGGTGAATGGTGAGGATATACAATATAATATACTGTATTTCAATAAGACCTTATTGTACCACAATTTCTCGAAAATAAATTATTATTATTAACATAGACACTAAACTAATCATGCGCACATGTAAAAGTGACTTTCATCATAAGAATTATTAGATAATGGCTACAAAAATTTACAATACGATTCCCAGAGTTATAAGAGAGCAACCTGTTAAGCTGTTCGTAACTAAACTTCGAAAATGGTTATTGTTAGGATTATTTTTCAATATCTGAGTTTCAATTCAAAATTTTCAAATTGTTCTTGATGTATACAAATAAAAATTTGCATGCCCATTATATTAAAGCAACAACAACAACAGTGGGACAAACCATCAGATCAATTTTAATTGTATGATGTATTTGCTCCCCGCAAATAAACCCTTATTTCATTTAATATGTACGAAGCAAAGTATTTTCTGTTGAATTGAACTGTTCAATGAGCGCATACATTCAAAGCCTTTGACTGGATATAAAATTAGAAGTATTCTGTGGTTACATTTTTATAAAGTGATGAGCGTCCAAATATTTGATAGGGTTTTTGTATCCAAATTGAATAATTCAATCATGGATAGAATATTATGAACCATATAATAGGTACATATTTATAGAGATTATATAATAACATTTCTATTAGGTTCCCTTTACCTATGTCATTTTAAGCAACTATAGCCTTAGCCTAGCCTAAGAGACTATAACTTTTGAGTAAAATCTTGCATCAATGTTTATATAAAGAAGTAAAAGAGGTTGTATTTTTTTAACTTTCATTACAAGCTACAAAATTTTGACTAGTATAGTACAAAAAAAAATTCTTTTTCATCCCATCTATTCGAAAAGGATAACTTGGTTCACCTTTAAATGCACCCAAAGGTGGTGTTTTCTATAAGAAACCTTTAGGGGGCAGTAATGAGATTTTAATCCTCTTTATAAGTGCGCAAAATGCAAAATATTTTTGACTCGGGCGACGTACTTTGAATCCCTCGCTACGTTTCAGGATTCTACTCTAGAATCCCTCACTTCGCTCTGGATTAAAAAAATCGCCCTCGCCATAAAAATATTATTTTGCTCCTTTATGATACAATCTACTATAGTAATTACCTGAGGTCATCTGACACCGTGCCTCACTTCTGGTATCTTCAATGGGATTATTTGATGCCAACTGGTTTGAATCATAAGACTTAACAGATCCAGAAATGAACTCTTTGGTGAATTCATTTTTGCGTAAAATGATTGTGACCTGTAAAATATTGTTGCAACTTTAAATAAAACAAACTTTTTTTATTTTATATATCCATAACATAACATAATAGTAAAATATAATAATTGAATTTTAAACCAAAAAGTAGAAGATGTAAGTTATAGATGTTTTAGTGTTTATAAATAATAAACACATGCATTATGTTTGTATAAATCCTAACAACTATTAGAATTATATTCCTTATATCTGGTATTGATGAAAATTATATTATAATTGTAGCAAAAATGTCTTACCCTCAAATAAGTAGTTTCAAATAAGTGACCAATATCAATTTGGATTTAGGGCTGGGTGCTACTGTTTCAGAGAAAAATTATGTAGCAAAAAGAAAAGTAAAACTCCCAACTTACTTCCTGTGGTGACGGAAGGACTGCAACACCATCCCTTTGCGCTTGTGAGGCATTTAGAGCGGAACGAAAATACCGAGCGTACGTAGAAGTATAACCAAACTTACGATGCTCTAGTTTACGATCTTTGTACCAGTTACTCAAAAGCTTATTTCTTATGCTCGTATCTAATTTTAGACATGTGTTCAAAATTATATTTACGTGAGAACAATTCATAATTAAAACAAGGTTAACCTCGACCGCCGGGCGAGCGATTGTAGCATGTTACGCAAGCACTAACTTTTATGAATTGAATACCTATTTTGTTGAAAATTATAGCACCATGGTATTTCCTTTCAGCTACTATCAGGTTGCTTTTAGTTTCTTTGCCTTTCAGGACCAACGGATTTTCTGAAAGTTCAAAGCCACAGATGAGAGGAAGGATTGAAAATATTCCTGTTCAGCAGCGGTTAAAAATGTTTTCATGTCGGTCTGTGGGTTTTCTCAGCAGGTCGCAGGTTTAATAATTCAGGTCACAATAATAGACAGAGGTTAACTAATAACTAATAAAATAAGATAATTTTGAAAGTACAATCGCCTTATTCATTTGAAGGTATAATCAGTCGGGACTCAAGCAAATATATTAAACTAAATTTATACGGAAATAAAATAAATAATGACCAAAATCCCTCCAACCAAGTTGGGAGGAGGGCTATCCTAGATTATATTATACAAATTTGTGTGCTTCCGTACTTAGGCGGATCATACTTCACCGCCATGTTGGTCATTAATTATTAGTTGGTAACATTTTACCTCCCTGCCCAGTGTTTCCCGATTGGAAAAATGAAATTACTGTATTTTATTAAATTTGTGTTTAATTTTTAAGGATTACGATTAAGTTTTACGGTAAATTAAAATCACATTTTAAATTTTTTTTAACAGTCACTATCACTTTTATTTAGTTCAGGAGCTGGCTCGGTTTTGTAAATAGTTGAATGGATGTCAACTCCCTCACATTTAGAACTACTTTTAATTTTTATGATTCTCATTTCTCATTTCAATCCTTAAAAGTAAAAAAAATACGGTGCTATAAAACTCTAGTTTTACTTTTTAGTACACTGTATTGAGAGAATTTTTTTAGAGATTACATTGTTTTTATGTCGATTTTGATCCATTTTTTTTATCATTTCCTTTGTAGATATAAAAGAGATACAGTCTCCGAGTTCTTTTAGACCTTTTTTTGTGGTAATAATAGCAGAAACGTATTTATTTAGGAATTTATTACGTAATTTCGTTTTGTTGAGGTTAAATTGTAAGAATATTCTCTCGCGTGATGCATATGACATCGGCAAACATAAAATTGGTTCAGCAGAATTTGTAATGTTGAATTTTTTTTTATTCTCGTTGTCTTCGTCTCTGTTGGGGGTTTAGTGAATCCCCCAACAGAGACTGCTTTAGAACAAAGTTGACAAATCCCTAACACTATTTCATAGAAAATTAAATGTCTACAATTTGTTGGTTTTGTATTTAATTGTAATTGATCTTCTCCAAAAATAATTAAAGTGTTAGATAAGTATTCCTAAATCTGCCAAAATCTGCCTCTTTTGTATTTCGGCAGCATAATATGCCGATGTTAAAATTCAACAGCCAAATCTGCCAAAATGGCACAAATCCGCCACAAATGACCACACTGCTTAACAAATCAACTAGCGTTGCCATGCCAAATATATATACAATAATTTATCATCGTAATGTAACTATTAATAAATACTAATGGCCTAGCCAGAAGAACACCATTACGTTCTTATTTTCCGTGCTTACGTTATATACGAAGTTCAAATGTCTTCAAATGTCGCCAATTTCAGCGAAATTTTTCGGTGCGACTAGCGCCAGTATAGAGCACGCATAGAAATATCGTCAACTTACCAATTTGGTACCATATTTGAAAAATTGGCTTTAAAAAAAACATAAATAAATCTGTTGGATGTCATTTAATTTTATTCTACAATAGTTGGTGCATTCATCAGACTTTTCTGTTCCGAGATATATCATAACTTTATAATATCACCTCTACTTGTCATGGTGTGAAAAGAAATACACAACAAGTGAGTTTCTGGTAAGACTATGTAACTGTTACTTAGGGTAATGAAAAAGGAACTTTATTGCGTTGTTTTGTGATCTAAAGTTCTTTAACCGAAATTTGTTCATGATATTGTCTTAGTTCAACGGTCAGTGGTTTTTATTTTACTGTCAGATTGACCGACCTGTGCGTGAGCGAGGGTAAGGGTTAGGGGGAGGGAATCCAACCCTTAGTAACTGTATGGAATAGAATAGGTACATACCTACATACAGTATTTATTTATTTCGAGAAAATCGCTGTTGGGAATGGTGGCTTTTGGAAACAAGTCCGGAGTCGTCGAAGAATAATATAAATCAATCTGGTTTATCATGGATCCCTATGGTAAGATTATTTAAGCTGATTAATTCTATTTTAGCAGCTAGATTCCGGAGAACTTCAATTTTATTCCAGAACTGGGCTAGGTGCAGATTAATGAATGACGTGTCATTTTCAAGAAAAAAAATATTTTTCTATCTCTAGCTTTCGGGATGTTTATTAAATTAACTGTTTGGCTACAAAAGCCTGTAAGAGAAGTAAATACATAAAGAATAGCTGCATATACGTTACCTAAAGACGACCTTTGACTTTCGCATTTCTGTTTTGTTCAAAATATCGATCTAACTATCATTCTACCAATCTTCTAACAAAATCAAGATTCGGTCTCGTTTATTAATATAGAGAACTTTATTAGCACTATTATCTAAATAATTAAGTTCATTCTCATTCTTTTATGTCAAATGGGCCTACAGATATCGTTTATTTTATTTTAAAAGGAGCCATTGGCTTTTTTTTTGTTAATCATTTTGATACATTGGACTTAAATTAATTGCTACATTAAAAAACAATGATGAAAACCTTAAAAATGTTTGCTTGAACAGTATTTATAGTACTAAATATGTTACAAGCTCTAGCATTGTCAATTAACATTTCAAGGCCTCTATAATATTGATTATTAGACTAGACCTTCAAACAAAAATAATTTGCCAACAGAACATATACATGATGCATCAAGACTATCTTTTGATGGAGAGTTTGATACACAAGTCGACCACATTATATTGAATGTAAGATTAACAAGAGCAGAAGTTGAAAACATGCGCTATTTGGTTGATGATGTGGAGCGAACCTTGCAAGCCTTGTGGCCAGGTATTTATAAGTCCTTGTTCTATATTATAGACTGTTTTAATGCTGATATTAGGGCTGTCAGACTTATTGTAGGCTCTGGGCACAGGGTAATGAGGATCAACAAAGCAATGAAACCTTTTGCTGCACACCTCTGTAACCTATGGCTGTCCACATAAGCCATTCCTTTGTTAAATAAGGAATGGGTTTGGCTTAATATCAGTTATTGTTTGGTGATCTGGCAAGAACTCCGAGGATCCTCGGAGAACCCCATGGATTGCACTTGCCTAGAGTGTCCAATGTAAGGGTTTGTCCCGATCTCTGCACCGTGTCTGTGAGCTGCATGCATGCAACACGTTCGCCAGATGTGGACCACTCTTAGAGAGGGACCCAACCATGATATTGATCTGACAAATAATATAAAAAATATTCTATGCAGAATAAAGCTTTATTAAGCTTCGGAATAGCTAAAACCATTTATACTCCTATTGTACCTAGGTAAAAAATTTCAGGTTGTGAAGTTGAACCATTTGGTTCTATCGTTACTGGATTGGGAATAAGAACATGTGACGTTGACTGTTATGTTTCACTGCCGAATGGATTGCAGTCTAAGTGTGAAAACTTGATGGAGGCCAGTAATCAACTCAAGCAATACCCAAACCTTTTTGCTGAATTATTTGCGATTACTAGTGCAAGAGTGCCAATTGTAAAGTTTTTACATGTTCCTACAAATATTTACTGCAATGTTAATTTCAAGGGTTTGGCAGGAGTCAGGAATAGTCAACTTCTTGCTTTCCTATTTAATTTAGATCAAAGAGCATTATCACTTGCTGTACTGATTAAATATTGGTCAAAAATACATAAGTTCACTGGCACAAATTTAATGACTAACTATGCTTTGTCACTCCTTGTGCTGTTTTATTTGCAACAAATAAAAATATTGCCACCAGTGCATGAACTCCAGAAAAATAGAGGTGCATTTTTCGTAGATAATTGGAACACAGCATTTGAAGATTATGTTCATGAACCATTAGATAACAAACAGACTCTGTGTAATATTACTGGAGGGTTCTTTGAATACTATGATATGTTTGACTTTGAGGAAGATATTGTCTCACCATATCTTGGGCAACCAGTGAACAGGCATTTGTTTCAAGACATAAATAATGTTCCTGATGAATTTTCAACATACAAGTACAATGTGGCAAGTAATGGGTGCCAGGCTCTAAAAGTTGATACAAAATTATGTATTCAAGATCCCTTCGAACATAATAGAAACTGTGCATTAGCTGTATATCCAAAATTAATTTCAAAAATGATCACCTACATTCGCTTTGCTGTGAGGAAGTATCAAGAGGATAATAATAATTTTCTCAGAGCTATATTAACTGAGGTTCCCCATTCGGAATCAACCGTAGCTGAGAAACCAAAGGTTAACCTCACTAGCAAAGTGAAAAAACCAAATCAGAATAAACTTAAAGTCAGCAATTTAAATGCCTGGTGTGAAGAAATCAAAAAACTAAAAATTGGAAAGAGATAAACTGTTTGGTTTATCAGGTCTTTTTTGTTAATATATTGTAAATTTTGTTAAATTATAAAATTTTAAAATACCCATGTAATTTCTTTTTAAATCATAAATTGTACTTATATAATTTTACCATTAACAGACAAAATTATAACAGAAAGTTCAGAAATGGAACATTTTAATTTAAGATTTTCAGTATTATACTATTCATAAGTATTTAAATGATTTAGGTTAGTACAAGACCCTTGTTTGGAGTTCTATTTTGTTTTAATTATGCCATAGTAGCTGCAAATACACATTTTAGTGAATAACAAAAATACACGTGATTCAATATACATGCCTCGTCTGTTCTTGCTGATTTAATTGTTATATATGAATCCATGATATAGATTTATGTGATAAAATATGCATTTCTTATAGTTCTTAACAAAACCTACCACTTATTTGTTATCCTTTCACTCTCTAATAATAAATGTTCATGTTAATCTTCAATGGTCCAGGTTGTCATTTGGTCTGGTAGAGGGAGACTCCCAGATACTATAGTAAATGAATTAAAGATTTTTATCATGTTTCTACATACATAAGTTTGTTCATCTCTTGCTGTAACCTAGTAGAAAGAGATAAACATATACTGTATTTCAGATGTACCTATATATTTTATGTAGTTCAAGTGAACGAATAGTTGTAATGCCGGCCAAGTGCCTATCGGATACGCATCAACTTAAGAATACTTGACATGTGTAGTATTATAGATTTTAAAATAAAGCTATTTATTTATTTTATAAGTACAGTAGTTGTAAATTATGGTTAGTTATTTAAATCTATAAGTTATTATGTTTGTATAGGTTAGCGACCCTGGCAACTTAACTTAGGTTTGTATTACATAAGTTAGGTATTCAAGACAGAAAATAATTCATGTACTGTAATGTCCAGAGCTTTGGGATTTTTTAGCGCAATCATTGGCAGCGTTATGTTAAGGGTACCTTAATTTGTAGTCCCAGAGCACTTGGCCATTTTCTTATAGTAATATTTAAATAAATAAATAATCGCAATGAATTATTTATGATCATTTGTATATACTGGGATTCCATTTTAACCAGGATGCACATGCTAATAGTGAAATATATAATTGATGGTACGTATTGCTTGCTTAGTAATTTAATTCCATAAGGTCTACAAGCACCTACTTAGGTATAATAAAAATAATCACAGTAAATTCATAATAAATATATTTGTGCTTCATGGTACCTATCTAATGCATTGTAAGTGAGTAGTAAGATTTGATGACGCATTTTAACTGTAGAGGAATAATTCCTGAATTTTAAATAAAAATAAATTGTGTAAACAAAGATGTAACGTAGAATAAGTTTATTTGAAAACAATAAATATAACATCTAAAAGAAAATGAACAGCAATTGGTATATTTCCTCTAACCTGCGGTTGGACCTACGTTTGCCAGCCGCGACAACGCAAAGTAAAAATAAAGGTTTTCGAATTTACACACTGAAAACGAGTTTCAGTTAGATTTTCAACAAAATGCATAACAACGCGGAAATATTTATAATAATAGTAATTAATATGATAAAACAAGTGTTTAATACTAAAAATCTATAAAGGAGTGCCTTAAAAACAAACTTATAAAATCAATTCCTTTTATGCAATTATTCAATAACAAATGTCCAGATAAAAGTTTCACAGACAGTGTAAAATCAAAGCATAAAACCTTACCTAAATAAATGTATAACTATAGTAAAGCCTACAATGTAACTAAAATATCGAATATCACTTTATTCATTTTCCGTCTTTCTTTGTTTTACCTTTTTGTTCTATAAATATTGGTTCTAGAGAAGGTGTAGGAGGTAACATCCGCTCTGGCCATTTCCTTTGTACATAGTCGGCCAGACATTTTATATCAATAGTCTTAGTTTTCGCCGAACTTGGCCCTGGAAAAGTACAGGCTATTTCATTCAAAAGGTCATCGTCAAGAGGTGCACCAGAATTGGTTACCGCTGTTATAAAATCCTTCAGAGGCATTATCATTTTGTTATCTTTAAGCAACTGCAAAACTACAAGAGCAATATCAACCCGATTCTTTTTTGCCTTTTTTGTGAGGAATTCTACCCGATTTAAAAGCAATTCACGCATATCTGGATCTTTAGGTTTGAAGTTACCAACTACTCCCCCGTAAATGACCTCTGCGTTTTGCTTCGATTTTAAATGTCTTATTTGTTCTCGGATTTCTAAGAACTCTCCATCAACAAAAATATTACGCAATAGTAACCTCTGTATTTTAACAGTGGGGAGTTTTAATTTCATAATCGCTTCTAAAGCATCATTTGGTGACAACGGATTATAAGACAAGTCGAGTGTTACTAATGCCTTTGCTTTGCCTAAGTTACCCAACAAATTAACAATAGCTTCTCCTGCTAATTTGTTGTTACTGAGATTTAAACTACGAAGGTTTCGAGCTCTTGTTAAAGCTTTAATGGCAAGACCTATACGGGGGCCACTTAGTGCATTCCACGATAGATTGCATTCCTGTAATGTTGCGCTTCCTCCTAACATATTGAGTAAATGGTATGTTACGGGTGCATATAGATTGTTCCATGATAGATCTAGAAGAACAAACTTGTTATGGGTTTCTAACGCTTTTGTAAACGCAGTAATACCCTTTGTACCGATATCGTTGTTGCTCAAATGTAGCTTCTGAACATCCAGTCCAAGAAACACGGCTTGGGCAATATATTCCATCCCAATGTCTCCCAGTTGATTTCGATTTAGGTTCAACTCTTTAAGCGATCTATTTAATTGCAGGCCAGATAGTAAAAGTTTGACACCTTCGTGTCCAATACGACACCCAGACAGAATTAGTACTCTTAGTGAAGAATTCCCAATAAACATGTCACCTAAATGGTAGCTTGAATCGTTATTTAGAAAATTATCTGTAAAATCCAATACTTTTACAAGTCTATTGTACTTTAGTGCGAGACACATTGCGCGTACTCCATTAGGGTTAACACAATAATAGCGCAGATTTATCTCTTCTTCTAGTAGGTCCCTAAGAAATGACCTGACAGGACAATGATTCATCTCTTTACACAAAGTTAGGTACAACTCTTGCCCATCATCAGGGTATTGGAGCTTTTCTTCAGGGTACAACAAAGCTCTTTTTATTCCAGGGTCTAAAATACATGGGTAGTGGTAATAAGGATGTCGTAGGATTGAGCTGGTGGACATGCATATGGATTCAGCACATATTTCGCCACAGGGATGAATATGCAAGCTATTCTCGTATAATTTTCGTTTCATGTTTTCTTCTGGTATATTCATAGATGACCACTCGCTTAAGGGAGGATCTTCGAAACTGTCGTCTATTTCGGCACGAAATATATGTTCAATTGTTAAGTCTTTATTTGAAGACCCTCCAGAAGACATTTTGATCGTTTTTATTAGAGAATTGCATCAAGTATAAAATAGAATAACTTCTAATTAAAATATGGCTCCATCGTGTCATCTATGACTAGAATTAGTTCTTCACAAATAAAATAAAAAGCAAACGCAATGTCACCCTGCAAGATCCCGCCAAAAAGTCTGAAGTCAGTTTAGATATTCAGTATGGCCTGTTTAGATACTTACGCGATATTTACTGCCGCTGTGGAAATCGAAAAAGCTCGGTATTCACCAGGGTATTTATATGATGAAATTTGAGTGTAACCAAAAGTAAAAAAAGGCTTTCCGTACAAAATTGCATGATTTTGTGGCCGTGACGGTAGTGTAGACAAGATGTAATGTAGTAAGTAAATATGTAGATGTAAGTAACCAGTAATGTGATGATGTAAGTATGGTCGTAAATAAAGGGTAATTAAAGCCGAATTAGAGCAATAAAAGAAAAGAAAGACTGGAATATATACATGCCACAAAATTTACATACAATAGTTCTTTAACCGCTTTGCTCGCAGATTCCATAATCATTTCTTATAAAGGAACCTACCACCTGATGGTACCTAAGTGGTCACTGCCACCTATGGACATTTGCAACGCTAGGGGCTTGGAGAATGCCTTGTCTACCCTAAGACGTGACGTTATAAAGGCTCATGTGCCTATAATTTCACCAGCCCCTTACCATATTACAGCTTCACGCTGGTAATGGAAATGTAAGGTGGTAGTACTTCTCCGGACGAACTGCACGGAAACCTCTACTACATAAATACTTACTCAGATACTTATTATTAGTAGGGACTGTCATATTTCTTATTTAGTTTTATTAAATAATGTACCTTGAAGACATAAGCGAACAAACAGATAGGCAAATATAGTGGCTTAGTTTTATAATACATACATAATATATATTGGAAAAGAAGAGGGAGTACTTACTTTACCGAAAAAAACATAGTGTAATCACAGCGGCGGCCATACCCATAGCGAGGCTCCGGGCGGCAAGTCATTGCGAGGCCTTTTGTCCTTCGTGAAAAGTATATGATGCGATAGTAAGTCTGGTTGTTTGGTTTAGATATTTGTCATGTTTGACAAGAAATTCAATAGTTATACAAATAAATAAAATTTGAAATCCATATCTTTTAATTTGCTTGGGTTGCGCGAGGCCCCTTCAAGAGCGAGGCCCCGGGCGATTACCCAGGTCGCCACCCCCTAAGGCCGCCTCTGTGTAATCACCATGTATGATATATGTACTATAATAAGGCTAATTCCGTGGAAAAAAAATCCAACGTTACTCTTTTTTTCTCAATGCTCTGTATTTAAATATCAACTTATGAGTATAATAAAATAACAGCTACAAGAATAAATTAAGCATTTTAGAACTTATAAGAATCGTAAGATGTGTAGAACATTTTTTGAAATCTTATTAATTCAATTGTTTAATGTGTTGTTATTGTAATTGCTTTTAACATAAATAAAATATGACAAAATTCTGAAAAATCAAAATTTGAAATAAAAATATCTTTTTGTAAAATTTATAACTAGTTATATATTATATATATATATATATATATATATATAGTAGTAAATTGTTTTGTTGACTAACAACGAGCTTTCAAATTAACAATAATTTTCGATTTTTGGTAATTAGGTACTGAAATTCAATTAACTTGACACTAGCTATAATAATAATTAATGATAATATAATTATTGCCATACTCAAAAAAGATGAAGCAAAATTACAACCCAGTCCAAATCTCATTGCGCATGTCGAATTCGTCATTCATCGTTCGTTTAGGCCGACATCACGGAACGGTCATTTTTTCTCAAAGCTCTAATTTTGCCAACGAGATACCTTCTACAATTATACTAGACCAAAATGCCTAACCAGGTGTTAACTATAGAGCCACAAAACGAACTGAAATTCAAGGGTATGTATTAAACCATTTAATGTTGTGTGAGTAGGTAGGAATATAAACCTCCGCATTGAAACTTGGGCAGATAGGTCGCGCGCGAGCTAGCACTGACAAATGGAGTTTCTATTTCCAGATATCGGCGTTTTGTCAGGGTGCGGCTGTTGCACCTTTTTCCCTCTAGTATATAAAACTAACAATGAAAAATATTGATTACTCCTTATAATGGCGATAGCTGTTACCTAAATTACTAGTAGGTTCCGTCAAATCCTAGAGGAACAGTACAGACCTACTTCCGTAAAACGTAGATTTACGTTTCATCAATTTGACTTCATTACATTTGGAATTGACTCAGTATTTTACGATCGTTCTTATATACGTCGTATATATATATATTTTTGTAAAATTATTTCAGATAAGCATGTTTAGATTTTGTGTAATGGCCATATTTTATGATCAATAAACACCTCAATCTTAAAATATTTTGTCTCCATCATGACAACAATGGCTCAATTAACAAAAAAATTACAGATCAATGATGTTTCATAACAGACTAGATAAATATATAAATGCATTTTGGTCAATGTTATTTCATTAACATGAAAATGGGAATATTGCTAAATTTAAAATAACTGCAAATAATGTACCTCCTATGATATAAATGAACATTTAGGAATTTCATTATTTAATTTCTAAATATTCAGAATTACTGAGATATATTCTATAATTTATGGGATCAGTAATTTGATATATAAACATACAAAATAGGTGTCAATACATACATAAATATATTGTTCTAAAAGTCCTGATAAGTCTTGGTATGGTTATACATAGGTTGTGGGCGGAGATCCAACAAATATTTTGACTTGTTGGTGATGGAAGCTATTGTGTACATTGTAGACTCAAGGATGCATGTTAGCTACAACTATGAGGTGGACACTCAATTGCTAGTCACTTAAACGAATGCCAGGTCTTTTCTATGCTTTGTGTGCTAATCAATCTTGTGCACGTTGTCATTCTTACATGCCCTTGGCTTCTAGTAGTTGTAGTTATTTTTATTTTACATCAAATCGCAATAAGACTTTAGTTGTTTGAATCAGAGTAGGCCCACCAAGCTCTGAGACATGTATGGGATACATGTTACTTGGATGAAATGCCATACTAGTACAATTAAAGTTAGGATTATATGATAGGAAAATAAGTTCACAAAGATATAGGTCGAAATAAAAAAAAGAATATCAAATAGGCCTTCACAAGCTCTTTATACTTTGATCCTAATATAGTCTGAAAGGTTGTTTGGTTGAGAAGAGCCAGCAACAATCTTAACAATAACCCTTTTTGTTGAGAGTTTCTCCCATAATGCCTAAGCTGAAAAGTCATAGGCTTACGCTTTAGGGATGCGCTAAGAAAAGAGAAGGATCAGATAAGTAAACGGGTTCAAAGTTCCATTCAATAAGTAACGAAAATTTTAAAACATCAGGTTGTTGTGGTTAAACACATTGATGTAGACTTGACTTTATCACATTGAATTAATTTTCGAGACTTATTACAGAAGCAATAAATTACATTATTCAATGACGTACTTAAACGTCATTAAAGTCTTTTTATACGGAATCGCACTAGTTTGTGATGTCATAATAACTCAATATGAAGAATATTTCCTCCTCTTTTTGTGTATATTCTATAACTAGCTGTCCCCCCCGGTTTCATCCGCGATTATCGATTTCAAATATAACCTATAACCATCTAGGAAAATCCCGCGTCGAATGTTAGCAGTCCCATTCTGTTCAGTAGTTTGAATGTGATGGTGCGTCAAGGGAACCCCATTTTGCTTATATATATATCTAGATAGATATACAAGCGGTGTGTTTTATTTAATGACAATGAAATCAAATGGAATAATGGCATATTATGAATAAGCATATGCGTATACCATGTAGTTGATTTATGATATACTTCGTAGGTTTTCGTATCGGCAAAAAAATTACTCTTATAATTTTGTCCTGACCGTGTGCCATTTTAATCGGAGAAATAGGTATCCAATGAACAATTTTGTAATGGTATTGGGGTATTAAAAAACAATTATATAGACAGAGATGTACATGTCTTCGTAAATCTTTAGATAGGGCTTCTAAATATGGTTTCCAAATGAAATTAAAAAAAACTTAAAACATTATGGGAGTAAAACATTAAAACATGTTCAAACCGAAATTGCTTTCAATAAGATATAATTTGTGTAGTTTTTGAGTTGTAGGATTTTCTGTTCATCTATATTCTAGTCAATGAAAATATTATCATAAAGATTGAATTTCACCCGTGTACTCATCTCTCCGCACTTCGACACGCACTTGTCCTATGATATTTATTTTTTAATCATAAAAAGATTGCTTCACATTGTACATTTCCTGTTTAAGTGCTGTTAGTAGTTCAAAGTTGTACCTAACAGCCAAAGTACAATGCGGCGGTTACAAATAAGTATTTCATAATTAATCATTTGTGCTCTACAAACCTATGTGAATATACTGGTATAATTATTACGAATGAGATTTTTTGAGCCAATCGACATATATTTACGGGGAAACTATACTACGACGAAATCTAACAAAGAACATGAAACGCGTGTCAGATTACAACTTTTATGAGTCTTATAAAACTAATAAATAGGTATAGCATGCAAGCAGACTGTACTTGTAAGTAACCATTTCAAAAGAGATATTTCGTATCAGTTATGTAGGCACTATCGTATGTTATGGCCATCAAAATAAAAATGTATATATTTCTACTGGGTTAGTACAGCACAAATCGTTATGTCAGAATTGTTATATAATGTTAATATATATGTTTCCAATCTTGAAATTAAAGTCATTATTATTGATGTTTCTAGTTGACTATTCAGGGCTCCTCGAGCAGGGATGTACCACCTACATGCGACTTATTAACCCATCAACTGATACAGTACTCTTCAAGATAAAGACCACTGCACCAAAGAAGTACTGTGTACGCCCTAACTCTGGCGTGCTTGAGCCGAATACTAAAGTGGAAATTGCAAGTAAGATAATTGCTTAAAATAATTGTACTAGAAAACTGTGTTGGATATTTCATCATACATAACTGCATCATTATTATGTGGTTATATTTGTTTCAGTTACTCCACAACCTGTTTATGTTGACCCGAATGAGAAGCACAAACATAAATTCATGGTGCAAAGTGTTATCGCCCCTGAGGGAAAAACTAACATTGATCAAGTGGTAAGTTAACAATAGACACCACATTCACAACACATTCAATATCCTTAATGTTTAGAATTATGTAATACATTAAAACAGTCACTTTAAAACAATATATTTATTCATTTGTTCTAGTGGAAGGAGATCAGTCCTGAGCAGCTTATGGACTACAAGTTGAAGTGTGTCTTCGAGACACCTCGTGGCACCAATTTAAATGTAAGAAATATAGTAATGTTACTTTTCGGATTTAATATCTAGTAAGTATCTTTTGAAAAGTTTGTTTTCAGCGACGCCTACCGATCAGTGCAACAGTGCAGGTCGATTGTCTAATTACCGGATAATTATTGCTTTAATAAAATCTACTCAAAGAAAAAAACACCTAAGTTATACCAATTTTCTGATAACTTAGGATTCTTTCTGTCGTCACTAGTATTTTTCAGGAATGTGGGGGCAGGACGGAAGATTATTCGGCCGATATATTTCGCGTGCCTAAACCTCCCACCTCAATAAATCCCCTTAAATGTTTTATGAGCTAATTATAATTTATTCTAGGATTCGGGTGATAACGTACCCCAGAACGAAGTGGCCAAGAAGAGAGTTGCAGTCGCTGATTCAACAAAGGTAAAGTGATAGTTAGGCGGTAGTATTTTGAATGTATTTACGTGAATCCTTACTTGGAATCAAAATTTAAGGAGACATTATAAAAAAAGGAAGTAGTCGAGATTGGAAAATCTCGGTTCTTCGGATCCTGGTTTCGTCGTCATTATGATAAGCCGTGTTACTACTCTTATTATTTTAGTGTTCGTAATTTGAAGTGCATTATAAAGTTCTGTTTTTTTATTATGTCTCTATCAGAGTATTATAATATACTCATAATTGGTTACTTAGTACAGACCTCTATTCACAAAAGGAGAATGCAACGACTCCCCAAGAAATGATGCAGTAAAAAAGATCTATATGACATTATGTGAGCTGCTATGAGTTGCTAATGATATTAATTTATTAAAAAAAACATTTCCAATCCAGGTATGGAGCTAATTTGAGTATCCTCCTTTACGATTAGTTATGTTGTGATTGTGAGCTTCTTAATTTTGTTTTTGCCCTTCGCAGATTTTTCAGTTTTATTATATGTAACTAGTTAATATGTATAAGTTATGTTTCCCCATTCCCGCTTGCCAGTTCAGACCCTTATTATAATGTTGGGTTCTGGACGTCAAGCAAGTATTCATTGTTTAGTTTGTGGTACTGTCCACGCTTGGCATGTTATTTGAATTGTCTTACAGGGCGCAGATGGTTTAATCCAGAGTGAAGCAAAGCGGAAGGATGATGATCACACATCTGGATTTATAAGCGCGAAAACGGTACCCGAATTAACTTGTTATTTTTACAAATTTTATTCTATCCTCAAATCAGCTAATAAAACTAAGATTGACTTGTGGTCGTACAAAATAATATCTTCTATTTCTTATACTAAACATTATTATATATTTTATAAAAAGAAAGTAACAAATACATACAGTAACCGGTAATATCTGTCACTTTTCTACTATTTGAAGCTTCACGGAAATTAATGTTAAATTGGTCACTCAAACCTTGAGTAGCGGTGTTCGCTTTTTATTTGAACACTCACGGTAGCCGGTTGAAAAATTACAGACAACACTGTTATACTTTATTCACAAATAATAATTTAAAAAATTGTGACAATGCCTGTTTACGAACACAATATGTGGAGAGCATGTTCTTGTTTCTTCTGCGACCGTTCGAGAATTTCGAAATACTCTAAGAAATAGTTCCGACTGACACAAACATCGTGGGATTTCGTCATATGACTATATGTCGTCACATGGTGGTTCCCGTAGTAATTAAGACCCTGCAGTACAATTATGACAATTTGCGGCCGGTATTAATTATAAAGGATACAGTTTTAGTTCCTTCTACTGCATCTAGGTAGGAGCATGTAGGCTATAATTTTCCGGCATTTTCTACAATTAAATGAAATTATACACATACGACAAAGGGATACACAAATTAGTGCAATTAATTTCGCAAGACAAAGTTACTGCGGTTAAAACTGAGTAGGTATGTTCGGAATAGTCTGTTTTTGAGAGGCGGAGAGCTGAATGTTTGTAGGAATATATTCAGTACAGGTCGTAAACTAGAAGAAACTCGTCACCTAGAATAGTTTTTCTGGTAATTTCAGCAATTTAGATATTTACCAAAATAATTATTTTACCTAAACTGAACACGTACTTAACATTACATCTATTTTGTTATTGTAATATGTTTTTTATGGAAAGTCCCTCTAAGAAGCGGAAGATTTAAGTTGCCCTCAAGCCTAAAAGTAACTTAACCGCATCTGTTAGAACATACTAATAGGTTCTTGGAAGTTTTTTCAACCCATTCAACGAGTATATGTTTGTATCGATAATAAAATTTAAAATGTCATATGCTACGATTAGCATTGTTGTTATGTAAAATTAAAGTCATAAGTGTATTTTGATTTTAAAGTTGAAAACCGAGGTTACTTCTTATTATTTTTTTTATTAATCCACAATTATTTTTCTATTAAACAAAATCGCTTTACTATCTCCCGCATGTTTATTTTTTATTTGCAATTTCTACCTTATGAATTATTATGAGACCTCCTTTTTTTTTATTCTTTTTATTTTTTTTATTTCCAGACTTTGACTATGCCTAAGTCTGAAAATGCGGAAAATGATCTGCAAAAGGCAACTTTAGAAGTTAACCTTTTGAGGGAGGAGGAAAGCAAATTAAGACATGAAAACCTGCAGTTAAAAGTGAGTTTTATTTAAGTATATATAACATCTTCCATATCCGTAAATTACGCGGATTTGTGGTGGATCCCAAGCATAAAAGGTATTTGACATTTTTGTTTTTTAAATTGGATGCATTTATTGATTTGTGACATAGATTCACCACTTCAAAATTTAAATCCATATAAAATGGACGTATCTCCTGGGTAGCGACATGGACATTATTCCGGCACCCCGGTAGAGGTGCTGTCGCTATACTCATATTTGATATTACCTTGAAAATAATCACTGCATATCTTGCCTCTGATGGCTAAAATCCTCCCGCGATGGTTATTATTTTGTTATATTTAATTGAGCAATTGCTATCTTACTTTGTATCATGTAGCTACGAATGCTATTGCGACATTCATTACTTACATTTCTTTGTGACGCATTACTAACATGCGGTTTCTCATTATTATTTTATTTTGTGAAGTTACAATTAGAATGCACTTTAATATTATAACCCTTTTAATGTAGATATAGGGGCTTGAGACCGCACGATGTTTTGAAATATTAATAACACCCTCTCGTTATTTATTCTTTGCAACTGCTTCATTTCGCGAATTGCTTTAAATTGTGTCTGAATTTGTAAGGCTAGTTGTATAGGTAGTAAAACAATGGAATAAATAAAATAACCGAGTTTATGTTGTTCCTTATCCGGTATAAAGTTAAACCAACTTCCGAAGTGGTAGGTAGTTGATTGTAATAATATTAGAAGTGAGATTTCCGTATGCATTTATTACCTAGACTTAGGCCCTGACACGTTTAGATCGTCGCTTCTAAAATATCGTTTATAGCATCATATGTAAATCACTATCGACCGCCTATGGATGACCTACTAAAAGCCAAACAACTGGGACATGTTTTATAATACACCTATGCCGCCGTCGCACATCGTAGAAAGCATGTACTTCAAGTAAACACGTTAATAAAATATCCTATTGCATCCGATGATTTCTAACAAATACAAATAAATTTTCTCATTTATTTATAATGGCTCGGGCATTATCTAACCCAACAGGAAAACTGTGACGAAAGTACGTCCTAGTGGTTATATGATTTCAATTCTGCGTCCCATTAAATTGTAAACGTGACGTTTTGTTTCTGGTTGCGTCGGTAATAACCGAATCGACGTGACGTATTGTGACGAAAATTGGGGTTCCGAAGCCCCATAACGCTTCACTTTCTGTAAAGAATAAACATCACGAGGAAAATGTGGAGTACTTTGTTGTACTCTTAAGTTAAAAACCATCACCCGACACCCACTGTTGTATTTTGTTTACTGCACAGAGTTCCCTTTTAGTATTTGTGTGCTTACCAACACTTGTCCACGTTATTGTTTACTACGGTATCACTGAGGTCAAGCACAGATAAAAAAACGATAAAAATATTGTTTCTTTATTTATATACGAAACAATTGTTTAAACACAAAGGCAATCGGGGTAAATGTAAATAACATACAAATCGGGACAACATTCTCAAGCGAGATGATGACTTGCTCGGCGATTGATCACATATAAGTTACTCGCTGAATTGTAAAAAAAAATTTTGTTAATTCCAGCGAATTTTCTTGTGTTAACGCTGCTGTCGCACTCAATTTAAAATAAACTGAATTAGTTTAAAATAAAGTTAAAGAATATTCTAGGTATGCATTAATTGCAGATATGGCAAGGAAAAAAAAATGCTCCGAGAACACGGGCTCCCAAATATATATATATACTAATTTCTAAAGTATAATTTTTCAGTTGGGAAATGTTTACTGAACTTAAAAAAATACGCTATGAATTGCTATAATGACTGGTGATGAATGGTGGTCAACACTAATCAGTGCCAACCAGATTCCAAAATTATAACTATTACCCAATTTATTAGCAAATTCAGTGAATTGCTATGCGATTGCCTTTGCGTCTAATCATTCGATCATCGCGATGGATTGTTTTTTTTGTTCATAACAATAACCTCGCTATTATCTAAGTAATTAATACTATTCTGGTACACTATCACTGCAACTAACACTTTAACTCCGTACTTCATAAATGCGTATGTGAATTTACCAATTAACAACATTCAGTTGTATTTAGAAGTACTGTCTGTTAAATTGCAAGAAAACAAATAATACTATTTTAACTACATACACCCTGCTGTAAACTGAAAATATCACGCGGGTGCTGTTGCTGCTTACAGTCATACCGGCTTTCTTTATAATAGCGAAATTGTGTCTGTTGATTGTTAGTTAATTTCCAAAGAAAAACTGCCAAACAGATTTTGGTTACAGTTCAGACATTTTATATTGGGAACGTGAGTGAAAAAGGGTTTGAGATACTGCTAAAATATAATAATATCAAAGATATATAACATCTTTATATTGTACATAATTGCGCAGTAAAATGAGAGCGCTGAGCGTGGAAATATACCGACGCTCATGCATTATTACTGAAATATACGGACGCTCATGCATTATTACATGAACATTGAAATGCTTCTTGCATCTGATGCTGTGGATCGGCGTAAACAAACGTCTGCGACACCTTATTTTTATTCGTTTTACGGAAAGTGGCAATTTATTGGACACATTTTAGCGTACACCATTTTATTTTGTACTAACACTTCGAAATATGCTTCTTATTCAATACTAATTTGAAAATGTGTGTATTCTAGGAGGACCTACTGCGCCTGCGCCAGGCAATCAGCGGCGAGGGCCGCACTGCGCGCCCGCACTCGTACGGGCCCGAGAAGAACGCGCAAGTAGCGCTGATGCCGTGGATAGCCACCGCAGTAGCCATGGCTATCGTCGGCATTATCATCGGCAAGTTCATAATGTGAATCGCTCACAGCCCGCTCGGTGACCCGACATCACCTCACAGATACACTCCTGACGCATCCTTCTCGCTCGCACAAGGCAGCTTCATTTTAATTTCTAATAGCGACCTTCCAGCTTCTGCCGTGCTGCACGTATTCATTTCAACATCGCAAATTTTTCGAATGTGTTTATTCCACGCTCTGTATCTATTACAAATTACTAACTCTTTTTGCCATTCACCTGAATTTTATTTAGGAAATCAGTAAATATTTCTTTATTATTTTCAAGGCGCTTCACCGTTTATGTTACCCGATTCAAGAAATCGTTAAAATTGCTTGGGCTCCATAGCCATTTAATATCGTTGAACGTTCTTGTTGTTCTTTTACTTCCATACTAGTTTTTACTGAACTTGTCCTCCAACTTATCATATATTAATAGATTTGAAGGCATTTGTTAATAATTAATTGATATTTATAGTAAACATCTGTAAACCATTCATAATCGTAACATTAAGTATTTGTATAAAGATTTTACGAGTAATTGTACGGTGTTTATGTCACATTACATATATATTTTGTGTGTCGAATATATTTAAAACTATTTATTAATGATGTCGATGATCCAAGTTAGATCTAAGATCTATAGTGCAATAAATCCATAAATATTGTTATCATGATAATTTCTTCCAATACATTTAATTTATATTTGATGCTAATATTTTGGATTTTAATTTGGAACTGACAAAATGTGACATTTATGCAGTAGAATTCATGTGGGTATTTATAATTATATTGACATCAATTGTAAAATTAATATTAATGTTGTGTTACAAGCTTTCATAACAGTTGACTACATAGAGGCATAGAATAATAATACCGTAGAGCTGGTTTTTACAGTCACTTTTGGAACTGTACTATGATACTTATTAAAATGAATTCGATTCCTTATAATGTCGTAGTCGTGGTCGTATTCTGTGTAAGCTTCCATTTTATTAACCCGTATATTACTTTTAACTCTAAAATAGGGATTTTCAATAACTATAAAGTAAAGCCATGATTGATAAGTACTCGAAGCGCGAACTCGGCTATATGCGTGTTGCGATCGCGACCACTGTAGACCACGGAATGATCGAGGTGTCTATGGTTGGCTATGAAATGTATAAAGAAATTTGTGAGCGATCAGAATTAAACTTTTAGCGGGTCATGAACGAGAGTGTTCTTTGTAGTTTTTGAAAACGTATCTCGAATTTTCCTCCTTCTTTTTATGGAGTTTTTTTGTATTATATATTCAATGAACTGATAACAAGAGCCCTTAACTTATACCTATAGAAAACAATTTTTACATTACATTGAGTAAGCCAGTTGCCGTCTTCCCTTTTCCCCATTCTCGTCATCTTCCGAAATAAATATATAATTTGGAGATTGCATTGAAAAGTTTTGAAGAATATAGAGAAGTAAGGAACATCAGTAGCGTCAGTTGTTATATGAAAGCTACAGAGTGTTCATATTTGTGTTTTGGGTCAGACATATGCATTGAATTTGAATATAAGTATATATTTAGAGGTCATTTTGTGTTACTGTTATTGCTTTTGTTTCTGTTTTGTGATGTCATATAAAGTCGTGTCTGTTGTCCATATCTATGGTGATGATGATCTAAAGATGAGTTTAATAATTGATGGTACTTAATATACGGCTCCACGCCTGGAAGTTAGTCTGTGCGTATAGTCAATTGTAATAACCATAATAATAATATTAACGACGCTGTTTCACCAATGAGCATTAATGTCACTACACACGGTTGATATATGAGTGAGTTATTTTATATATCGGCGACAATGAGAGAACGACTTTACTAATATGACTAAGGATCTATGATCGTCACCGTAATCTTAACTCTGTTATTTCATATAAATTTTTTCATGACCTTTATAATATTCTCAGGTTTTATTTTGGCTATGACACTATTCAGGACTGCATCATTTCTATTCTGGTTGATAACAAGCATGACATATATATAGAACGCTTCTGTTTCGCAAACGGGAAGGTTGCATAGGAGTTATGACGAAAAATCGAATCGTTGGTCGACTTTCCAAGGTCTGTTACCTACTATCTATGTATATCACTCTTATGTTAATTTGAGCAGTATTACTAATTGACAATAGACGACGTGACCCCAATGGTCCAGTTTTCTTACTCGATTATGTTTAACAAGAGTGAAGTCTTTAGAGCCAACGAGATTATTTCGCAATTAAAAATCAATAGGTTCGATGCTGCCGTTCCGATCGCGGTTGAGCTTTATATTAATTCACAATACTTCCTTTTGTTAATTTCTTTTTGTTTGTTGTGAACTGTTATATAATTTAAATTTTAATTTACTAACTGACTGGTTTGAGTTATTCAGTGGTCAGCTTATGTCGAACAACGATGCGAAGTGTAAGTACGATTATTACGTTAACCGCGGGTCCCTTCCGTTGTTGCGTCAGTATTATGCGGCGCCAATGTCATGAATCACTTTAAATTTGTAGTTTTGTGTCATGTGCTTAGGATATGTCACTCGTGTAATGCATTTTTAATCATGGTGGTTTGGTTTTTATTTTTATAATGACATTGAATGTGTGAGCGACTGATTACATGGTCCTGTCACCTTCATCCCGCGATTGATGCGCTCCATATTGTGATCTGCGTAGGTATTCTCCGGCGAAACGCAACGCGTCAGTATTTCAACTAAATTACGTCTTTATCGTGCTATTTTATTAGTTTAGAAATTAATAAAATTGTATTAATATTTAAACAACAACTATGATAAAGACTTTTTCTTTGGCATATATACGCTACGTGACACAATTTGTTTATGTGGGAAGCCTCGGCCAAAAGTATTATATCTTCAATCTCTAGTTTTCTTTTTTAAGTTAATGCGAAATTAACATAGCGTTAATTTGTTAATGCTCATTTTATTTAGTTATTTAAATATTTAACTGTAATCCTCTTTAAATTTTACTTTTTATTGTTACTTAATTTTTCTTAAATACCGCGGCATCCATAAATGATCGTTCTTGCTGCTCGGATAATCAGATTTTCTGATTGCTCGGCGGTGTTCGATTGCTCTCGGATATTTCGTATTAGGCTTAATCGGTTTATAGTGCGAGACTAGGCATGCCAGTCAGACACTTCGCCCTGACCCTAATGAAAACATCTTCGACGCTAGTCGTGTTAGAGCCAGACAATTGACAGTTAGACATTGAGTGTCTAGCCCGCGCCCGAATTTGAAGACGTCACTGTAAGATCTAATATACCGTGCTGATACTTTTGACCCAGGCTCCACATATTATTATACTAGATATATGTGGCAAAATTATTTATTAAATTATAAGTTCAGACGGAACAGTAGTCCCTAACTATTCGTAGAGATACGGAATATAAATGCTTATGGATAGATTGAAAATGATACTTAATTGTAATGAATATGAGACGCCGTCTTGTACACTTTGAGATAATGTTTGATGTCGAATACTAAGGGGTTACTGTATGCAAGTCTTCATTTATATTATTCTATCTATAGACATTTGAATTTCCATAAGACAATGATCATAATTGATGTGGTAAAATATGTACTAAGTTAATTAAATAATTATCTAAATATATATGTAATCATCTTTTAATCTTACCTGGTCATACATAACCTTCAGTAATACTTATGGTGAATGCATGCGACATTGGGAATAATCGAAATCCTTTGTTCCGATCTGTGATGATGATGTGGCGTGTTATTTAATCTACTTAACAATAAAAATAAAAATGTATAATTGTTTTCTTTTATTGGTATCTATAGTAGTTCGTTTTGAACCGAAGTATTTACGTATATCACCATATAACTCCCGAAGAACGTGTGAACGTGTGATAGGTCGTCATCATGTGGATAGAAGCCACATTTGACAGAAAAATAGTTGGTTGTCCACCCGGTCCGTTTTGATGTTTTGAAAATGTTAGCGTTATAAATAATTATTTAATAGTCGTGAGGTAAACAATTACGTTGGGTTAAACTAACCTTTGTAATTAGTTCACTTTTGATGGAATCGCAATATACCAACTAAAACTACATATTTTTGAAGATAGACAATTTAAAGGCGATAGGCTAAAAACTGTCACTGTATTGTGCACTTTATAAAAATTTTAAAACATTTTAAGAGCCTTTACGTAAAATAGAATTAGGTTGAACCCTAGACTGCCATTTCTAGGAATATTATTTTTATCCGCTATTTAGCTTACTTATATCTACAACCGTTACCATTGTTAGCAACACTGCCACCGACGTATCAATTTAAGAATGGTAAGATACCTATGGTTGATAAAATCCAGTAGACTTTTAAAATTTCAATTTATTATTATTTGTAGAAACCATTGTAATGCTATGTAATGTTACCCTGATTGCTAGAAGTATCTAAAGTCTGTTATTTTACTTGGGAGATGGTGTATTGGTGTATTTTGTGTCTTTCTGTCAAAACAATAGAAAACTCACGAAATTTCCGTATGGTATTGTTGTTATATTAAACTAATATGCTATAATATATTGTATCATTTTCTGAAATAAAAAGACTTAATTTATGAATGTTTTTGCAATATGGATTCAACGCAAAATAACTAGTATCTAATATTGGAAGGTGTTTATGTAAATATTAGTAATGGGGGTGGCGGAGGGGGCAATCGCCCGGGGCCTCGCGTAACCCAAGCAAATTAAAAAAAATATTAATTTCATATTTTATTTATTTGTATAACTTTAGCATTTCTTGTCAATCATGACAAATACCTAAACCAAACAACCAGACTCACTTTCGCATCACATACTTTTCACGAAGGACAAAGGGGCTCGCAATGACCTGCCGCCTGGAGCCTCACAATGGGTAAGGCCGCCGATCCAAGGTAAGTACCTAATCCTGTATCAGGGAATACCTGTGATTTCTGTTACTGTACCTAAAAATATCTGTTACAAAGTACTTCATTATTTCAAGAAATGATTTACTTACACTTTAACTTGGCTATTAATTTATTTACAAATCGACCGACTGGCAAGTAGTGACTGAACGAGGAGTTGACATATTATACATACATCGCGTGACCTCTCCGCGCATCCCTCACCGAGTATAAGTTAGTTGAGATAGGCCTTAACTGTAGATAAAACCTATATAATAAACGAGCCATTGTTAAGGAAAAATCATACTTCCGCTACTACGATATCAAGTTGGATATAAACAAGGAAGGAGAATGATTTCAATACATTGCCTTAGCTGAGTAGGGAAAAGTTAGAAGCCGAAATATTCCATGGTCCTCAAATTTGGACATTTATGAAAAATATTTTTTTTTTATTAAAATTCATGACGCTTCATCAAGCTTGGAGCTTGGGTTTTATGTAAGTGTTATGACCATAAAGTTACTTTCATAATCATTAACATTTTATGATTTACATATTTTTGCTTACGTTATACATAAAACAAATAACATAACAGGTAATTTATTATGCCACATTAGATTTTGGCACCAAAAAAATTCAATGCTCTACGCGAAAAGTACTCGAATATTTTTATCACATTCGAGTAGGTACTCGAATATTCTTCTTTTAACGAATACCAAAAATACTCTACTGCACGTCTCTAGAATTAGGTCGATTACCATAACTTTATGTTGCCATTTCTGAGAGTGGATGACGCATGTATCTTACTACTGTTATAAATGCGAATGTTTGGACGGATGGATCGTTGTTACTCAACCACGGCTGAACGGATCTGAATGAACTTTGGCACAGAGATAAATTATAGTCTGGAATAGCACATAAACTTTTTATCCTAGAAATATGCAACATATATCGGGAATGCGGCTGAAACTCCGTGGGACAGCTAGTAGTTTATATACAGGTGCAGTTTTGCATCCTGGTCAAATTCAAGGAGGTATCTATACTAATGATTCTCGATCTGAATCGATTATAAAATAGGTAGGTATTTTTTTATAATTTTTTGTTGTTTACGGAAATCGGTCAGTGTAAACTACCCGTATTAAAACGCAGCCCGCCTGTTTCTAGCTCTATAATCGCACTGTCCCATACACACACACGCAAACGAGTCCGAACTCACGGGCAAGTATGCGGGAGGCCGGTCGACGGTTTGGAGAGCACCACTCCACAGTGTGGCGGTATAGACCAACAGTGCCATATACCTGGAGCTGTTATGACACGTTGTCGAGGAGATGTTGGAGGACGTTCCCCTGGCTCTCCATCACGGAGGAAGTCACAAGTGTGCAACAATTCCGTGCAAAAGTGATTAGTGCTTTCGACATAGTAAAAACTGTTTTAGTGTTGCGTAAGTTGAGGGATAATCAGCGACGTCGTTCTAGGCTGTGCCTGGAGTGTGGTGGTGAAAACTTTAAGCAACTTTTACCTCCGGGTAACATAAGTAGGTATGTAATTTATTTATTTGTACCTAAACAACCATTAGTAAATACGTTGTTAGTTTAATCATTTTTTATAGTGTAAATAACTTGATTTAAGATTTTTTACTTCGCCAACAATACCTATCAGACTAAATTATCATTACCTACTTAACTAGCACATTTTACCATTTTCATCGAAAAGTAGAAAACATTTTTAGAATTATTAGCAGATCAATCGAAAAAAATCATAAGAATAATGTAGGTGATTTTCGTTCGGAGAAATTTACGGTTTTGTAGGTCAAAAGCGGCACGTGGCGGCTCAGCGAAGAATAGTTAAACATAGTCAATTTAATGATAGAATAAGCATACCGATACTTTGGCCTCTTTAACACCGGGACCCAGCCTCCCCACACAGTGCGAAAGTGACCCAATCAGAGATGTGCCAAAAGGGATTTTTTGAGTTAAGCCCCTATCGTTCTGAGGGTGCGATAGGTGGTAATTAATATTTACCGAGTTCCTGAGCCAAGCAATGAATGTATTAACCTAAGATAATATATATAAGACTGAAATAAAATTATGACGATGTAAACGGTGCAATAGCCCAGGTATTAAATTGGTTTAAATGCAAGAAAAACTAAATGTATTAAATTTGCATTACCCAATGTTAAAAAACTAGGCTGTAGTATAATGTTAGACAACGAAGCTCTTAGCCTTGTTGAGTCAACAGTTTTCTTAGGAATTACTTTAGACTCAAAACTTCAATGGGGGACACAAATATCATGTCTTGCGGGAAAACTTAGTTCAGCAGCTTACGCAGTTAGAAAAATCAGGCAGATTACAGATGTCGATACGGCTAGATTAGTTTATTTTAGCTACTTTCATAGTGTTATGACCTACTGCATTTTGCTTTGGGGTAAAGCTGCTGATATAGAAACCATTTTTATATTGCAAATAAGAGCTGTTCGAGCAATTTATAATTTGAGATCTCGAGCTTCCCTCAGAGAAAAGTTTAAACAAATTGATATCCTCACAGTTGCATCGCAGTATATTTATGCAAACATAATATTTGTACATCAAAATATTAGTCTTTATGTCAAAAAGAGTGATATGCACTCCATCAATACTAGAAATAAGGATAAACTTGTCACTTCTGCATATAGACTGCAAAAAGTGCAAGGCTCGTTTTTAGGACTTAGTGCACGCATCTATAATAAAATCCCTGCTGAAATTTTAAATTTGCCTTAACAAAAATTTAAGGAAAGAATTAAGACTGTTTTAGTACAAAAGGCTTTCTACAACACAAATGATTATTTTAATGACGACAATGCTTGGGTGTAGCGCTCGCTCCAGCAAGACACATCTTTATGTACAAAATCTTATTTTGAAAAGAGTAATTGCTGAGTTTATTGCCGGCTCTTCTCAGTAAAAGCAACCTTCCGAACCGGTGGTAGAGTCTGACCATTCATAAGTGCCTGTGAAGGCCTATTTGAATAAAATATTTCATTTCAACCATAACAAAACAAGAATTCTCGATATCATCTACTTAATATTAAATGGGTCATAAATAAATAAAACCACTAATAGATTGCACAGGATTTTCTATTTAAGTAATATAATTCACATGAATAAACATTTTCCATCAACAATTATAATATGTAGGTGTGTATATGCAGTACAGATATCTACCCTAAATATCTAAAGACTACCTCTTCTTGGATAATGGCCGTGAAGATATTGTTGTATCTAAAATCTATAAGTAGTCATTACATTTTGGGGTTCTTAGGATCACTAAAGACGAAAATTACAATTTACACAAATAACTACTCGTGACACGTGGAAAGGTTTATCTTAGAGATTGAATCATTTATAAATGTCTAACTTAAATTATGTAACATAACAGAATATTATTTAAAGTATACAAAAATAAACATGGCCTAAATATGAATAACAATGGCTGATGCAAACCTTAAAAAATAATTATATTTATGAATACTGGGCATCATTGAGATCATTTTGAAATATTAACCTACTTATAGAATTAAAAACTTTATGATTATAACATTACAAATCTTTGTTTGCGTTTAAATGCTTCAAATAATAATACAAGCTTAGAAAAATAAATACTTAAGGCTAGACAGTTTTCATGTTAAGATCCGATTTTACCCTTTGATACGATATAGTCTCATGTGTGTATTACATGTAGATTAGTAGAACTGCAAGCCATTGCAACTTCGCCTTGGAGTATACTATACATGCCCGAGCATCACAAATAATCAGCAATACATAATAACTATGTAACAAAATTACAACTTAAAATAATTGCTGTAAAATATTGAAACTATAAAAGTAGGAGAATCAAATGTCAAGATACAGAAAATAAAATTAAGAGAGAAATAGCGGCATGCGTGTGTGTTATACTTTTTACAGTAAACATGTTGATAACGAGTGAAAGTTATGATTAGTAACTTTAATTTACAGTTATTCCAGGATGAAGTCACAATAAGGCTTGAAGTTTCAGACTACGTCATTTATTCGCGTATGTAGATTCAACTATTCACTTTTTATATCGGATCGAATTATTAGAAGTGTAAATAAAGACTTTGAATAAATATAACAATCAGGAAGTGTTATGTGACTTGTGATATAAGCACGCGTGCTTGTAAATTTTGATAGAACCCCTGTTTGCCAAGTTAGTTATAGGAACGCGTGCTACATCGTCTGCCCCTTGCAACAAGTGTGTAGGTATTATAATGATGTTTGTGTCAGAATTTATTCAATTCCATTTGTTAGCGGGTCATTTATGTTATGAATAGGCAGGGGATGGTACAAATAGGCGTTCGAGTTTTGCCGCACTGCGCAGCGCGCACCTACCGCAGTGTTAACACATAGATTTTCCTGTTCCTATAAATTAACTCATATTTATTCCATTGTCCGAAATGCAGTGAATTATAAGCTAAGTATTAAAAATTACAAAATTTACAGATAAGTTTAAAGCTAAGCATTTAAGTAACGCAACATGTACCAAATTAATGATAAACTTAATGTAGTGAGCAATTAAACAGAATAAATGCTATTGGGATTGAGAGAAAATAGGACATCATACAGACACATATTTTTTTTGGTTGAATATTATGAAGTTCCTAGATTAATTACGATATACGTTGAATATGATATGATTCTACTATATCCATTATTATGTCAGGGCTTAGAAACGAAGTGGTCGTTTTGTTGGTTTACCAGGTTGAACACAGGTGCGTCACAGTTCAAGGTTTTTAAAACCGAGTCAGGAATAGCTTTTGATTGATGTCATATTCGAAAATAAGCATGTGATAAGCAAATTCTCTCATGCGCTCTCGCCCCGCGCCTCGCGCTCCGTCTCGACCTGGTACAGGTCATCAGAACTGGTAAGGGTATTACAGGGGCACACGCACTCTTGAGGATAGCCGGTTTGATGATAGTTGAAGCCGAGGGCAGCCATTGGAGAGCCTTGTTCTAACCAGCCGCGACAAGTAAGCAACACTTCAGCTTTAAGCCATCACATAACTATGTATATTACACTTAAAACCTGCCATTACTACTTAATAAAAGTGTATCTTACCAAAGTTGAAGGTTTTTCTTATAAAATTACATGTTTGAAAACTAGGCCCTTTTCAATGCGACAACGTCAACGCAACTTTAACTGCAGGTCGCTCAGTGTAGGTAATATTGTTACGTAGGTATGGTCACATCGAAATTCCGTTGACATTACCCCAAGTGAGAAAGGGCTGATGAGAATGATTATGATAAATATATGTCATACATGATTATTATTATAACGGTTATACCTGCCACATACAATACATCCAAGACTACATTATAATCTTTAAGATTTAAAATTAACTGTTGGTACATACGACTATTATTATAATATTATTTGACTATGTTAGGTTATGAAATACCGAAAATTTCACGGTTTATATTGACAGTTAAAACAATAATCGCATCTCTTATAATACCACCCATCTAGCCTCCTGAGTAACTATTAAATATCTTTGGATCCAGGACTATTGAGAGTGGGAGGCCAGAAGTACTTCAAAATAATATCACCTCGAAGTCTAAACACTAAAATATCGAAAACAAATTATACAAACAAGTATCAAAACTATGTAATACACTAAAAATAAAAACGATTATCATAATGAGAACGTTAAAATCATTATGGCGACTATTTGGAGGTTAGGGGGTGGATATCACAGAAAAGGGAATGATGTTAAAATTAATAAGCCTGGAATTTTCGGTCTAACATAAACTAACAATCTATTAAATAAATACATTTTAGGCGAACGTTAAGCGTGTGCATTACTATTAGATACATAATGGAACACATAGCAATATATATAAATATGTAAGTACATTATAAATCAAGGCACACCCCTCCAACACAAATGGCCCAAGCCTGTAAAAATGATAAACTTAGCATATATAAATGTTCGTAGATAATTTCCTTTTAGTACACATCCTGGCGGAGAATATTCAATTGCATTAAAAAAAAATTTTGACGGAATGTTTTATATAATCAGTTTCTGAAGTTAACTTGACTAATATCATTTTGTATGCCGTGTTTGTGGCCATGAGCGTGATTTGCGGATTTTTAAAACAAATCTCTGCATAGAAATATTTTTTAAGATACCAGTATTGATAATTTACCGCAAAGATTACATAAAATAGTTTAACTTAGTCTAAAATAGAAATAAATAATATTTTAAATTAAAACATTATGTACAAAAGTAATTATAAACCAGTCAAGTCGAACTTGTGTATAAATAAAGCCAACATTCTAAAACCTATGTATAATGTAGGTATAGAGGGGAGGGGGGTGCGCCGCCAGACTACACCGCTCACTTAATACCTATTTTTTTTGCCTAAGATATCTTGCCACAGGAAGCAATAGCACAAAGAGACTTGACTGCAATGTCTTTTGAGTAGAAAGAATTCTTATCATTTCATTTATCCAATAAAAACATAAACAGATCATAACAAGCATTAAAAATAGTAATAGATCATTGTCCTTATACCTATAGGTATAATGTGGCGATCGCCATCATAAATTAATTCACATGCGCTAGATCCAGCCAGCGATCAATCAATTAGCGTAAAATTAATATAATAAATAAATTTCATTCCTTGCCTTAAACTAGATAGACGACATGATGTTAAAGCACTAAAATTAGCACATACAATAAGTACACATTGAAGGTACATAGAAAAAAGCGGTGTTAAATCTGAACAGAGAGATCAAAATTGGTAATCTCGATCGACGATCCGCGTCGATGAAATAGCAGTACCACTATAAGTAACACCGTGTAAATGTGGACATATTATCCGGAAATCTGAAATATTGAATAATGCTTACAACACTTATTGACAGGAATGTCCTAATGGCACTCACAGCTTTTTAAGACCTTATATTATAATATAATATATATTATATAGTGATACTATATAATGTTATGTAAGTTGCTCAGGATTTGTTCGCACTTCTATGGCACCGTTCCCTCCTTATTCACTCTTCTGTTGTTCACAAGGCTCGATTCTCCTACTTCTTCTAAATTCTGTACATTCGTTTGGTGCCAAGAGTTAACTCTGAAATAAAAGAATTGTTCAAGTTAAAGCCAATGAATTTATAAAATTCACAACCAGTATTTTACCTCTCCGTTGATATTTTAGTAAATTATTTATTTCATATGTAAGATCAGACATGTATTGAATTTAATTGATCAAATATTTATGTTATGCTTATTCTAAGCTGCTTTAATTTGAGTCAGACCAGAATAAACCATTCCCACAATACCAGATTTATGTACATCTTAGTTTTAAGTTTTTTTAAGTAAAATTCTCTTTTTATGTTTCCTTTATAGTAATATTATTAAATAAATACGAGTGAAATTATGTTTATTTCTAGTAGAAGACAGAATTTCGAAAAGAAGGCAATTTTGACACCGTAGTAATGAAGGTACTTACTATTACTACACTACGAAGATATAAGATACAGCTCCAACTCCAGCGACTTATTGATCAATATCGATGTTCTTTGTCTTGTCACCAAATGTCGGTTCATCTTTTAAAAATGTACCCGAGCGTTCCATGATGGGAATATTGGCTGACAAATCAAGCTCCGGTTCTACGACTGGTGGTTTACTGAGTTTCGCCGGTCCTTTTTGTTTAGTGGTATGCTTAGTCGATTGTGTCTCCTTCACAATTTTCGGGACCATTTTGGCGGAACTCGATTTCGTTGCATTCATTAATGATCCGGGCACCTTGCGGTCCTGTGTCTTGTTGCGGAGCGGCGACCCGGCCGGCGCTTCGACCGAGGCGCTCGAGGCATTCGTTGCGGGTCGACCCATCCGCTTTTGCGAATTCACATTTTGGTTCAAATAAACTGGGATCTTAGTCTTCAGTTTATTATTGTTAGCTGCTTTAGGTTGAGCGTTGTTAACATTGTGGCTTTGGGATGATCTGATAGCTGTAACATAAGTGATTAAATACATTATTAAAAGAAACATTAATCAAACATTGACGTCAAAGCGAAAATGTATCATGCTTACATTCAACGGAGCCCTTGGTATGTTTCGCTTTAGTGTAGGTAGCGTACTTGTTGCTGGTCTGGGATTCACTGAGCGAATCGGTGGAGGGCTCCGCGGTACGCGGGCGCGAAGAAGTCGCCAAGCTGTCCTGCGACATGGTTTGTGGCTTTGCTTTGGCCTCGGGCCGCGTCTTGGAGCGCGCGCCACGCTGGTTCCGAGCTTGAACTGGGCTCGAATTGCGAGAAGATTCACTCGACGACACCATTTTTGCAATAAGCGGTTTGTTCATGGCCGACCGCTTATCGTTTTCTTTAATCGTTTTTGGCTCTAAGTACCTCGGCTTGGTATTCTCAAATGGAATCGCCCGCGTGGCGGGTTTTTTAGTGTTATCTCGCGGTTGATTGTTTTTTATTTTATTATACTTCGCTCGCTCCTCCTGCGCTTTCGTCGTCCTCACCGCGGGTGGAAGGACACGACTGCCCTTCTTCGAGTCGCAGAGGTCGTTGTTGCTCCTCGCGACGTCCACGACGGAGCCGATGGGCGCGGGTGGCCGCGACGCATAAGGTACGAACGAGGCCCGCATGTGGTCGATGTCCAAGCTGCGAGAGGTCAAGGCGTTCCTCATTCGACTAGGCTCGCTATGGTAGGCGCTTCGACACTTCCTATCCTGCGATCGACGAGCGCCCGACCCCGACGGTTCTGCCTGCGCGCCGTACATGATGCAGCCCAGTTCGCGCAGTCTCTTGCGTAGATCTTGCGGTAGTTCCTTGAAGGCTTGCAAGCCGACGACGCGTGGCGCGGTTCGGACGAGGGCGCCCTCGCACTGCAGGCGCCAGCTGGCCGCTTTGGAGACGAGCGGGTTGTCGGGAGCGAGCGTCCTGTCGGCGGCGTCGCCTTCGAAGACGAGGTCGAGCCTGGCGACGCGGTCGCCCCTCATGTCGGCGAGGAGCGCTGACAGGAACGCGTAGGCGCGGCAGGCCTCCTCCGGGGGCGCCCACTCGATGGCGGCGGCGAGGCAGTCGTCGAGCGCCAGGCGCGCGGCGCTGGGCAGCGGGGCCGCGGGCGCCGGCCACTCGGTCGTGCCCACCGAGCGCAGCACCGACACCAGCCGCGGGCCCGCGTAGTTCGCCGCCACGTTCACCAGGCGCCGACACATGCGCCCCACGCTCTCCGCCCATCGACTATTGTTCAGCGACGAAGCTGACGAAAACACATATTATTTATCAACTGTAACATTGGTTTTCGGCAATTTCTACTAATTTGGACGACTTTCTCACAGAATAATCTTTTCTATAGCAAAATACACAAAACGGTATCGCTTACCTGTAACGCCGCATCCGTATACGGTCTCCACGAGATTTTCAGTACTCAAGTTCACGATGTGCTGCTGGAAGCACTTGTCCAAGAGTTCAGAGGGCAATGTGGCAAACGCTTTTGTTGGCCAAACTTTGGTGAAATATCTGGTAATCCACTTGAGGCATTTGTGATATAAATCATCCAATCCATACACAGATGATAGTGGGAAGCATTCTAATACTCCGGCAATGCACAGCGCACAAGGCTGCAAATATAAAACATTATATACCGAATGAAACTTAAAGTAAATACCTGCTAAAAAACTAAAGACTAAAATAAAACAATTATTGCCAATTGGTTGCCTACTCTTAAAAGAAAATAAGATTATCGTTTATTGCTAAAGGGCAAATCTCAGGCAGGGATTAAACAAATAAGCCCCTTTCAGTTTAATCCTCTTATTTATAATCCTTTCTTACACCTACATTTTTGTAGTGATTATGTTTTTTTTAAAGTTTCTATTAAACATTTATATAGCAAGCAGACTTTTCTACTGTTTGCCAACCAGATTGCGTAAGAATGTATTTTTTCGTAACACAATTGTTACAGTTTGCCATGATGTCAGATCACCGAGCCGGCACTCCATACTTGTAACTGAGGGATGAAAAAATCTACTATCTTTAGATATATCATTAAAAATTACGTTTCTAAATTACTTTCTTTCTTCTGTCTTCAGTGACATGGTACGAAGTCAAACACATAGAGAAACCTTTTAATAATTATATTATACCTTGTGGAAGTGATGACAGTATTTAGACTTTAGGGTGAACATGATGGCCTCCTTCAAACCCTCCAAGCTCAACATATCAGCAATAGTGGCCAGTTCCACGATGCTTATGGAATCAGGTATCGTAGACAACCCCGAATATATGTGGCATAGTGCAAAGTGGACCACGTTGTAAGAGAATCTGCAATTAAAACGTTCGATCACAAAACTCGCTATAAATTGTATTGTCAATTTGTCCCAAATTATAATCTTACTTACGGTGGTAAAGAGATGACGTTCCCAGCGCTCTCGACCCAACCGCCGCTTAGTATCCCAGCAAAATACTGGCATCTGTCAAACAAAACAACGTTTTACACAACATAATATAGAATGTATTGTTCACTAACAAACAATAAGCACGTATACGACACCTGGAGGATAGGATGCACTTGTGCGCCTTTATCCGTCTCCCGGACACTTCCACGATTACATCCGGAGCAATCTCCTCCAAGAACATCCGCAATAGATCTTGGCCCAGTCGCGATTGACAGTTTATTATTATGCTAGACGTTTGACTAGAATCCTCGTTGTTGCTGTTTTCTGTAACGTAAAATAATAATTTTAAAGCGGTAAAACGTAAATAATGATAAAATATCGTCATTATTACACATTAGTACATTATATTGAAATGGGTTTTGGTGGCAACGCAAGACTAACTAATAGAATTTTTAATATGCTACATTCGTTTGTTTATTCGATAATATAAAAAGTTTAGATAGACTTAAACTACAGGCACATGAGACTTTAGAACTTCACGTCTCCGAGTCATTGGTGATGCTCGTGGTGCTACAAATGTCCACAGGCGGTGTTTACCACAATCAGGTGAACCGTCTGCATGTTATTCGTCTACAAAATCTTGTCATAAACAAAAAAATCACAATTCTTACCGACAGCCGAGCGACAGATGCTACTTTGCACACTGCTCATCTCCGATACATCTGAAGCCTGCTCCTCTACATCGCCTGGACTCATTGCGATTCCTAATCTGAGAGGAGATCGCGTTCGGCTCGACAGAGATCCTGGCATGCTTCTACTGAATTCATTCTTCAAATGGGGGAAGAGTCTGTTCAAGCTTAGAGCATTTTCTGAATGGAACGAGCTGATGACTTCAATAGATCTCGAATTGCCAGAGAGATTTTGATCGCCCCAGCTATTATCAGGAATAGATCGTGTCATGCGACTATCTAATATCTTATCCTCATTTACAACTGCTGATGTTGATGGCTTTGGAGCTGGTTTATCTAAGTCTGATAATTTTACAAAAAGATCAGTAGAGGCTTGTTTCTCTGGGACAGGTTCTTCTTGGATCACTGTAGTCACTGTACGAGATGTAGTTTTCTCTGAACTGAATGTTTTAGTAGTCACTTTTTTAACACCCTCATTCTCATTTTCATCTGAAGGTAGATTGACTTTTTTATCAGGAATACTTATAATTTCTGATATACTGATATTAGGATCATTACATAGCAGTTCATATTTTTCAAATGTACTATCATTGTTCACGTTTACGGTCGTGGTGGATTTTTTAGCATCAACATTCTTTTTTGTGTTCAAGGAAGCCGATAGTCTAGGTGGCATTTCCTTAACGTTGGAGTTTTCTCCAATGTCTATGAACATTGAAAATATGTTTTTCTTCTCGTTGGCATTCTCAGGTTCCACATTATTCTCAGCAGGTGGCAGTGGATCAGGCATGCTAGACAAATCGATGTAGAATTTATGACTAGATCTTTCACTGCTGTCAGAATCAACAGATGCTCGACTCTTACTACAGTTTTCAGCACTCGTAGGTTTTAGGTCATTTTTCAAAATATAGGTAGGTTTATCTACCGGTTTAGTAGAATTCTTATCTGCCGGTCGAGTCATACAGATGCTTGAATTTAAAGTGCTACTATCTGAACTCATCTTATCATGATGGGCATTGTGGGACATATCAACTACCCATGCTGATGAACTGCTTGAATTGCAGGACTGGTCGTCTGTGGTAAATTCTCCAGATACTTTTGGAGAAGACTCATTATATTTTTGAAATTTCATATTTCTGTTATTGGTACGACCTGCAATTGTGGTATCGCTTTCGCATTCATCCGACTCATATTGTTTGAATGTTGATGATTTCAGTGACATCATTGAATTATTTGGCGTAGACGATGGAATAGGATGCAGTACAGCTTTAAATACGAATGTTTCTACGATACACGATCGGTTAGTTGGCGGTATTTGCTCACGTTCCACTTCCACCTTTTTGCAATTTTCCGGATCAGTTGATGGAGCCGGGTTTTCAAATGTATTTGTGCATAAAGAGTCTTCTGTAATTGGAGTCATTTCAAAAATGGTGGGTGACAGATCTTTCTGCATCGAGTCTGGATCTTTATCATTCTGTTCCAATGAATCATTATCATTCTCTGACCAATCGCTTGGACTTATATCCAATTTAGCGGTGGAACACGGTACGGGTTGACTTGGTGCGGGTAGATCTGGAATTTTTGTAATGGGTCGATTCCCATCTGTATTCGTTCTAAATCCGTGATTCTCTTCGTCAACCAAGGATGCAGCGTCGATGAAACAAGGTGCTGATTTGTAAGGCGTGTTGAGAATAAGCTCCATACCAAGATAGCCTTGTCTTGAATGTGTAGGTTTGGCGGAGTAGATATTATCGTCTAAAGTATTTTGACGCTCAGATTTTAAAAACCTCGCACATATATCTTTATCGGTTAATTTTGGTGGAAATACGGATTCCCATGAACCTGTTTCAGAAGACAATGAAGACGATTCCATGATTAGTATTTCTTCATTTTGCCTTTGTTTTTCTGCTTTGGACGACCCACTGAGCTCTTTCTTGTAGGTTTTATTCATATTTTTGAATTCGAGGTCTCTTTCTGCAGATGAACCACTTGACAATACATGAGAAGACGTGGTTGCAAAGCTCGCCAATTTATACATATTATTTCTTGCAACCGGTAGACTAGACTCATGAGAGTTGCTGTGATCATCTACAGCTAGATCGTGTACTGTGCTCTCTGTTAGTGAAATGTCTGTTAAGGTCACGTCTTTGTGACTATCTGTGCTTTCGACCATTGCAGTGTTTTCTAATCCAGAATCTGAACGAGTGAATAGATTATCCATAGTGACGTATCCAGCGTTCACTTGCGGAAAGCAACTAGTAGCAGATACAACACCTGGAGAGCATGCATTAGCAGCAGACAAATAATCCGAAGAAGAGCTCGGTTCGTCCGTGACTAAGCTGTCTGGAGAATAAGCGGAGTCTGGCGGTACTCTGTCTGGGATTCGCACATATCCACTTGCACTTATATAAGCTGCGTGAGTTGTTAATATGGGACTAACTACCCTTTTTGCAAATCTTTCGATGGTATCACAATTATTGGAATGTTTGTCTGTTTTTTGAGAATGACTAGAGCTTAGAGATAGTGAAGTGGGCTTAGAAAGTTGAGCAGATGCCCCTTGGTCTGAATCGTCACCTTGAGTTTTAATTATGCAGCGAAACGCATCAGAGATCTCGTCTTGTTCTATTAACTCTTTTTCCAACGGGTTGCCATCAATAGGCACTAATGAATAGTATTCTCTCGTTAACCCAGTGCTAGGGCTCGAAGTTATAGCTTTACAGTATTTTTTCTCCTCGGGTGGGCTAGCGCCCTTGGGTGTTAAAAACTCATCGGATTCTTCTGCATTTTCTTTTGTAACAAATGTATTACTGGCGTTTTGTTCCAAAGACTTTAGTGTTTCATCTATGTACGAGATGATTTCAGTTTCCTGGCGTTGAATGTCGCATTCAGTGTACGCGTCACTGGAACAAAAATCACGTATTTCACACAGAAATACAATATTATATAACACTCAGAAGAGCATTATAAACATATACATACATATTAAGATAATAATTTAGATTTTGAAAGAACTACACAAAATAGATATTTAAGTGATTCTATAAATAAATAAACAATCTTCGATTTTAGTACGTATGTAAATTATCTAATTATATCAGTAGAAACCAAGTTACAATCGATGCTGCATGTACAGAAAGATAGACAAACACGGCGACAACCTGGTTATTCAGAACTGCTCGGGTGCGGGCGCACCCGTTTCCGACACATACGGAATGACTTGCGATTTTTAATATCAAACTTCCCTATGCAATGTGGGCGATAATCGGTATACGACCCCGGTTCAAACATACTGTGCCTACAGCATCACCATAAAATGTTCCTAAAAATCGGAGTGGCAACCGAGTAGGTCTGAATACTTTAATTTTTGTCTATGAAAACATAAAAAAGCAACATCGATTTGAAAGGCAGCAAAATACAAACTGTCGCCTCCATATTTCGAAGGAATGAAGTACTTGCACAAACAGCCCACCAACATAGAACCTTCTAGATGCAATTGACTATTTGTTATATAATCGTAACATAAAGTCGTCCGATATATATTAAAGACTTGTAAACCTTTGTAAAAACGAGTTACAATATTAAAAAGGTAATTATGAATCTTTAAAAGATCTTAAGTATAACTTACGGATCGCTAGTCTTCGATCCAAACGACCACAAGGTGTGACTCAATATATCGCATATTGACACTGACATGATAGATCGCACTATTCTATTCTATACTAGAAATAATATTTATACAATAGTACCTACAGTAGTAACAATACCTTATTCATAAACGTTCATATGACAATGTTCAAAGTAATCCAATTTACTGAAAATATTCGACAGCCTATCATTTCTGATGGAAAATTCTATATATTTTGATCATTGTCATTTCAGAGGCAAACTAATTTATGAAGATAACATTACATTAACCCGATGATGTGTTTCACAGTCAGTGTATTTACCCTATTTATTTACCATGCCAATCTATTTATTATTATTAAAGCCATAGTTACAAAATTAAGTAAACACCATGTCAAATAAAAAGTGCGATATAAAATAAGTATTTATCTCAATTACATCGTTATACAATAAGCAATATTCAATATCAATACTACAGAATTGTTAAAAAATTTGTAAACCTTAACATTCAGCAATGCATAAAATGTTGTGTTACCTTATGAAAGAATATATTTCATCGAATGCTTTGGGTCCAATGTTGGCATGCAATAAGGTCTCAAGCTTATGGTAAAATTTTACTGTTCGCGTTTTCAATATGCAAGAATGTGCTAATACTTTAAATTTCCCACATGCCACTTCAATATCAGAGTACACAGATTCATCGAATATTCTGCAACAAACATCGTTAAGACACAATATAGACAAAAAGCCAACCCTTCACCTTTAAAAAGACGCCACATTTACTCGTACACATAATGTTATATCAATTTTATAGTTAATAAAATCATAATTATTATTCGACACTTAATCGAAATTGATACTCAAAATTCGATCAATTTCTTTCACAGCAAAGCGCCAATATAACAACACGATAATGTCTAAGCAAGAAAGCTTTACCAATTGCACTTTGTTGTATTACAACAACAATGAGCTAGTTATGCCAAAAGAATAAATGAAAAGTATTTCTTCATGATAGGTGTTAAAATTTTGAAAGTATAACTTATTCTTAGATACATGATGTTTGACCAATGTCAAAACAGTTGTGCTTCTTGGTTGTAAAGGGAAACCCGTGGTAGAGAAACGCATCCCATAGATGGAGCCATTGGTGTGATGATCAGCTCATGACAACTAAAACCAAATAAGGTACTTAACAGAAAGATTGATGAGGTCGATCTATTATAAAATAAGGCACGAAAAAGGACCTCTGTATGGGAATAGTCTATATTATTTTTTAATTTTATGTAAACAAATATCCCAGTAGTTTATATAAAAAATAATAGTAGAATACAAAAGATTTATTAACAAAGCCAAGACCAAGGCACTCACAATTCAAATAACGAGCGTAATCAAAGTAGTATATTAGTTATCTGATTTCAGGTGGCCATGTGTAAAGAAATTTGCAGGTTATTATTATACATTTAGGTTTCGATGAAAGCAGCATAAATGTTCCGTTGAAAAAGAATATAAGGACCCTTAAAGGCAACTTCCTTGATATGTGGTTCGTCAAGAAGGATGTGAAGAATTTTTTGCAGGGTCGGCTACGAGGGAGTGATGTCTCGTCTACAAATATTATTATAAGCTGTTTGCTAATGCAAATAATTTAAAAAAGGTAGTATAGTTCAATGAGCATTCAATGCCACTGAATAGAAAGTAAGTTACTAATTTAGAGATCTTTTGTGACTTTTAATAAATAAATATACGTGTTAATAAAATACAGAACTTGTGCACGACAAAGGACCTGGAGTGCAGATCTAGAATGCAGGTGGAATATTTATACACTTTAGACACAGTTATTCCAATTTGTTTTGAGTCAAGTGGCTCACTGTTAATATTAATAATAATTAAAAATAAATGTTAATAACTAAATAATGTTTAAAATTAAATACCTATAGGTTAATATTGTATATTTGACAATGGACGATACGCTCATACGTCATACATGTTGTATATTTCGTTGTTCAATATTTATTTTAGTATAGTTAGCTAAAGTGACGTGTTTGGAAGTACATATACAATGGAATAAGTGAGCTGATAACTTTGTATTAAGAACACATTTTATTTAATTTGTATGATAGTGAAATAAAAAAATATATTTAAAAAACCTCAAAATAATTATTTAACCGAAATAAAAAAAAATTTAAACCTTTACATTACGAAGACCCTTTGTAAAACCATCTCTATAATTTGCTAAAACATAAATAGAAAGTAATTAACCTGTATTACGATTTTTGTCAACATTTAACCTTTGCATAAGGTATTCTACCCAATCGATCTGACGAGAATTCACGTTAGGCTCAGACACGCAAAATTTTTCTTAAGTGTTTTTCCATCATGTGAGATCCAGTCAAACGGGCTCAAGTTTTTATAAAAAAAAAAAGAAAAAAGGAAAAGCTGACCACAATCTATGACCTTTTCTTTAACAAAGACACAAAAAAAATTGATTATGCTGCCATGACTTTGTTGTTGATTGTTTTATAAATTGTGGATATTTTAAAATTTAGATATTAAACTGATTTTCAATTAATATTTAAGTGTTTTCATTAAACTGTCTTAATTTCTTGAACGAATCTTAGACGAACTATAATAACAAACCTCATTGTAAAAGATTACTTGGTATAGGGAATATTTTATAATCTCCTTCAATTGCTATATAAATAGAGGTTCCACCGCGTCATTAACAAAATAAAAAAATTATCAATTACAATTAAATTACTTCAACTTAACTCTAAAGATAAGTAACATATCAGGGCCGTGCTCGTGACGGTGTGAAGACGGTGCATTCGTGTCCCTTCAGGGGCTTTCATGTCACAAATATTACTTAATTAAACATACTTCAAATTCATGTATTCCTGTTGAGTTAAATCGTTCAAAATGCATACGGCCTCGATTAACAAACAACTCATCCTTCATATTTTTAAGAAAATAACGACATTGTGCACGTAAAATATTAGCACGTCACGGCGCCGGCCCGGGCACTGGAGCTCGGTCGCCGCTCCGTCGCCGCTCCGGACACGGACGTGTGCGAACGAGTGCATATAAAATGTAGGCAACGATATGTTTTGAGCACCTGCCAGAGCACGGCCCGTTCTCGTCCCGGCCACGGCCTCATATGTGTGGACCTTAAGAATTCAATCTTCTTCCCCTGTACCTATATACCTATCCATAAATTGATGATCGGGATAAAATCAGCATCTTATCTCCACTATTTTTAATTACTGCACTGAGCGGTTCACAAGATTTGATAAATTTTGTTTGTTGGGTAAATAAAGAGTTACATACCGTGCCACATCCTCTTCCAGCTGCTTTTGGAGATGCAGCTCCAATTGTGAGGCCTCGTCTGATGCTGAGGATCCACTATATGCTATCGGCTTAATCATCGAGGGACCGCCGCTCATCAAGCATCTCTTCTGGTAGTCATTTAACAACATCATACACGGTTAAAATGTTTATTGATTCACATTTGATTAGTAACTGATTACAATTAAATTAAAGTATTAAAATCACTGCATATTTCTTCTCGTACTGTTTGTTTTTAGATAATCATTAATGATGTTACGACTTGTCGTCCGACTAGTCGGAGCGTCCGCTTTACAGCCGACTGATCGGACTTTCGACTTAAGCCATAGCCATCTTTAATAATTATAGACTAAATTCACCGATCAAACATATCTTTACTAGATAATAGATAGACAAAGACGAAATTGATAGGAACCATTTTCGCTTCTGTGCCCGGTGCACCGAAATCAATCACAAGCGGAGCAACATCGTGACGAATGCGTCAAAAAGTTGGTTTGTATGCAATATTGTAACTTGCGCCTACCGAACCGTTGCGCAATGGTCAATTTTCCACTCACTGCGCACTCGACAGGTCGCTACGCTTGCGACTACCTTCGTGCCCCGACCTATGTATGCGAATCGATATGATATGTTGCTAAGTGGCTATTAACGAGCTATAAATAAAAATAGCAAAATACTAGGTCATAAGTTTTCCCCTCAATAATTATGGTCAGTTTCAATTCATATTCAGGTCACTTTCGAATAGTGTACACTAATACCTTAGTAACACTAATATATGTTAAATGCCCTATATCTTTAACGAAATTGACGGTGGAACAATGATGCTGGCTACAGACGCCAATTCATCAAAGAAAGAAGGTTCCATCTAACCATATTGCAGAATATATCTTAAATATTTTTATAAACACTACAAAAAAATGCAACAAGTAAAAACCTGCAAAACAGCAATTTTTATAGGTTTTTGTTCTGCCTACATCGAAAACGCAATTATACTGGCTCTGGGATTAATATTATGTTGGTAGTCTTCATTATTATTGTTACAAGCCCATGTTCAGAATGACGTGACTTGCAATAGAGAAACCTCAGTGGTTTTTTAATGATAAAATAAGAAGCTATAACACATTATCTTCGTCTTATACTTTGGTATCCAATAAAAACAAAACTGTAAAATAATACGTACTGAAAATGTTACGTCTATGTTAACGAAATTAATACTTGTTTGTGACTATGTAAAATATAACAAGTCCCACTATTAAGTTCACAAAAATTGGATAAATTGGTTTTATTACTATTGTTTGAATCCACCATGTTCAATTGGCATGTATGGGCATGGGCAGTATTAGTAAGGCATTCACTTCATAGTAAAAGCTAAATGGTACACAGCAAAAATACTTTTTATTCACTGTTTGGTAATTTGGCACACATATTAAAACTGGAACTTCTTATCCTAGGAAAAGATTATACATATGCATCAAGAGAGAGGCTACACTGCACGGTTGATTTAATGTAATAGGAAATAATTATTGTATCAAACAAACACTTGAACACTTCCCATGGTATAAAGTACCCAATAATTCTCATGAATGCAGGTAAATCATGGGTTTGAACCTAGTTTTATAAACAAAAAGCCTGTTTGTGTCATATACCTACATAGATAAGGCCTGGATAAGACTACAAAAAGGTGTGTTACTTTATCAGTTAACATATCATTTTTCTCACTTCTATCTTATCTTTTGTTCTTGGACTGATGAAAAATGCAGTTAAATTTATAAATACTCCATTAAAATATTAAAATAGTTATTCGTATATGTCATTTGGATACCATAACAGAATAATAGCATGTATTAAGCATAAAATACACTTTATATGCTCTCTATTCAACAAATGAAACCTTACCTAATAAATAGAGCAGAATAATAGATTACTGACATTTGTGTATATGATTGTATGTTTGTAAGTTGATATGTTCAATATAATTACCAAATTATTCACCCGATTCCAATAATTGATTCACTGATAGAAAACAACACTATTTGTAGATATAAAAGGTGTGTTATATCTCTCTATACATTTTATATTTCAGGCATATGGTAGCAAGTAGAAAATAAATTGACAACAATAAAACTGCTATTTATATAGCTAAATTAGTAACGTGTTATGTATGAATCAAATACAATCATTTAACATGACTGTATAACATAGAACAGCTTGTTGCATTGTACAATGTACTCATATGTTAAAAAAGGATATAACAGTTAATTTTGAATGCAGATCATGATGCCATTGTTTAACCGTGATAGCATTACATCACACTATAGCACTATAGCTGGAGCGTTCATTTCATGTTCATCTAAATTATAATTAGCACATCAAAGTGCCAAAGTTACCAGGCAAACAAACATTACCATGTGGAAAGGTCTATTGGTGATATAACATCTGTTTTGTTTTATAAATGTTCTTTAGTTCAATTTCACAGATCCTGTACAACACCATTTAACTTATTACAATACTAGCTTTTGCCCCACAGCTTTATCTGTATAATTAAGGATATTGTAATAAAAAGTATATTTTGTTTTAATTCAGAACATTATTTCTGAACGCCAAATTAAACTCCTGTTGAGTCTCAAATGTCGAAACAATCTGATTGGATAGTAATAGCGGGCTTTGTCAAATTAATTAATCAATGATGTCCATTGAGCCACAAAATATAATCATTTAAGGAATATTTACACCAATTTTCTGATATTCTTATCATTTAATAGGCTATTGAAGATAATATAATATTAGACTTTATGGAAACTAATGCTGGTCTTTCAGAAAGGAACAGCAAATATCCACCCATTGTAATACAAAGTATCATTGAAAAATTTAATTTTCACCTAAAATAAACCTACTGTATGATGTGAATATTGATGCTTAGTGTCTGTGATTTATATATACCTAGGTCCATTTCATAGAGGGCTAAATAGATTCTGAATTTAAAACACTATTTTAAGCACATAAAACATTATCAATCACATTTATCTTTAAATGAAATACCAAACCTCCCAGAACCAACCAACAAGTGCCCCCCCTCCCCCCTCCCCATTCCCTTAAGCTTTTAACCATTTTAGGTATGAAATAAGAATGTTTCAAAAAAAAGTTATGAAAGTCTTACCTAAAAACTATTAAATGCTAGTTTAATGGCTGTCCACAGCCTCAGGTAGCAATAGAAGTCATAGGGTATATATGTTTTTGTATAATACGCACAATGTCTTTCGATCAATACTGGCGAGAGCCCATCCGATGCATCCGCCCGAATACACTATGTACTAACACATACACACTATGTACTAATTGAGTACTCTATGTAGAAAAAGGGCCAGGAGAAAGTCGCAATTTAGCAATGTCTGGACTGTTGGGTGGGTAAATTATAAAATCAATGGAAATAGTACTGCGGAAAAATAATTATTGACTTTAATAAGAGATGTACTCACTAACACGAATCCACCTTGATGATGATTTTTCACCGTCACAGACACTTGAATGCAATTACTAAATGCACACAACTCACTGATACTGTCGCAGAATTAAATACCAAGAGCAACGGTGGACCGCACTCACGATATCTTCAACTCCGCTTCAATCAATCGTTATTTAATTAAATCCGCATAGCACTAGACGTATTTGTAGCTTCCGAGCAAGAGACTCACTCAAGAAAGATCGATTTGTTTTTATTGGAAGTTTTAAAAAGTAATTCTTGGCTATGGTCTATGATTGAGTGCGAGTCAGTCCAGGCTTGATAAGGCTGGTTACATACGTAAAAAAAATTGTTTGCTATCTCATTTCTGCACCATTTATCAAATCAACATCTTTAAAATGTTATACTAATTGATCTGATTCTGAACCCTGTGAACAGAATATTCTATAGTGCAAGTGTGCTAATGTTTAATAAACTTTATTCTTTTTAATATATAAAAGCAGAAACTGACCGACTGATGATCAACGCACAGCTGAAACCACTGGGTCTAGAACCGAAATTTGGCACAAATATTCCTTATGTGACGTAGATGTGGATCAAGAAAGAAGATTTAAAATTCAACCCCTAAGGAGGTGAAAAGGGGTTGCAAAGTATGAAACAACGTGCTTTCTTGGTCTGATCAACTTGAAGCTTGGCATTTAAGTCAAATGCACGTGTCAGGTACCCGAAGGCGCAATATCGTCGTCATATTTTGCTTCTTATCTTGTGACAAGATGAAACCAATGTAGTCATGAATCAGGACAGTATATTAATTTTGGCCGTTTGTCGTCAATGAACGCTCAGTGTTCGTTGTGCCACCATAGCTGGAATTTCGCTAACTCAACGCAGGTCTGCTGTAAAGCCTTACCAGGCTACATAGACGTCCGAAGCACATCTCTAATCTTCATATGCAAGCAGGTAGTCCCAGACATTAGCGCGTTAAAAATAACAAAAAAACTATTAAGATTTTTTAAATTTGTATAGATTATACCAATTCACAAAGGCACCGCGGCCGTTGGGCTAAATTGCAATCAAACTGAGACACAATATTCAAATAATTCAAGTAAATGTGGACTACTTAAGTTCCTCAGAACACAAAGTAGCCTTTTGAATTTCAAATTGGTGTCTAAGGCTGCATGTGCACCGACGACTTTTGTCTCAGAATTTTAGGGAATGACAGTTTAGGAAGCTAAAACCGGTGTTGCCGGTGTGGATATTAAGCCCAAGCTTAGAGATTTTTGGTCCTCAGGGATCTTCACAATAATAGGCCCCCCTATTCAGCTAATACAAATCTCGTTAGAGACCCAGTGCAACGAGGCCTCGGAGAGCCTACCTATCAAGCTATTACATAGTGTTAGATATGAGTATTATTTTTTATCTGTAAATACATGTAGACCATGTATTGTGATGCTGGCAATACAATCTTATGATTCTATTTGGGCGGGAAACACAACTTTTATTTATCAGTGGTGACGATGATAAAAATATTATTTACAACGGAACTTAAATTGGAAAAATTCGGTAATTAGACTTAAAAACCGAGAACTGGTTATCGTATACCGAACCGTTGGAAATGTATTTCCTGGCATACAAAATCAGTGCTGACGTGAAACTACCTACACTTATCTCAGGAATAGGTGAAGAAGCTTTTGAACTTTTATTAAGTTTAGCGAGCGCATGAAAACCATCGGCATTGGAATATCATTTAGCTGTAAATTTGGTCCGCGATCATTTGCAACCTAAACCCTCAGAGCTGGCAGAGAGACGCATATCTACATGCACGGTTTGCGGTTCCGATTCCGGTACATACTAGGTGCAGGAATCTGCAGATGACGGGTCTTACGACATCAGCTCGATCAGGGAGCGCAAGAAAACAACACACACAACGCAAGACGAAGACTTCGACGAACCTATATATCAAATATCTTTAGTATCAAAGTTTATGCCGGTGCGTATTACAATGTCTATAAATAATACCGTTTTAGATATGGAATCAGACAAAGATGCTCCGTTGTCTTGTATAAGCACACGTACACACCATAAATAATTTAAAAATGTTGTTATAAAACCGCGTCGCGTGAATTTCAGATTCTCTGGTGGCTCCATTGTTAAAATTATAATCGAAGTAATATAGTAGATTTGTAAATATTTGATAATGAAACGACAAATTTACTTGGACTTCAATGGTTGGCAAAATTAAGTATAGATATACCGAAATTAAAAGTAAATTCTTTGAAAATAGATGTTTATGACAAAAATGAAATTGGTAATTCTATTATATCCAGAAATAGATCGTCTGCACACTGGGACGGTGCAACGGCGGGAGTGTGAGTCTTTGGGTGTGGGCGGACGCGCGAGAATTGCCGTATGCGATACGCGACCGCGTCGACGCTGAGATAGACGCCGTGCTGGCCATCGGCGTCACCGAGCCGGTTCACCGCTCCGACTCTAGTAATAATACGAAAGACAGATGAGGTGATATTAGGATTTGTGCCGACTACAAGGTAACATTCTATCCTGTTTTAATGGTTGACAGATACCCGGTTCCAAAGGTAGAAGACTTGTTTAGCGAACGATAACCATATCTTACAACGATATGTCCCGTTTGTTGGATTTGGACATTTATGGTGATAGTCTTCCTAGATTAAAAAAAAAATTGAAGGACTATCTTGGGTCTAGGTTAGGGTCGGGTAGGTAGTACCAGCCCCTGCATGGACCTAGATAGTAGGTCTATGTTTGTTTCTGTTATGTTTTATGATCATTTTTTTTTATTATTTATTTATTTAATTTTGTTTCTTAGTTTTGTATACCTAAATTTTACTTTTTTAATTTTAAAATAGCGGTATAAGTTGTTGGTGTTAGCTGTGATTACCTGTAATTAAGTGAGCACAAGGCATGTTATCACTGCAGCACCTTTTTTGTCTTAGTTATGTGTATCATTTGTTGGTGATCCTTAATAAATAAATAAATAAACTATTAGGTCAGGTTTGGTTCAAAAAGTTAGACTTATCTGGTGCCTATAATCAGTTAGAGCTTCGCCGTTTAGTCATATATAAACGTCTAGTAAATGAATTATCTTCGAGCCCCGGTATTTAAAAAAAATCATGACTAATCTGTATAGAAGCGTACCGAACACGCAAATATTTTATGACGATGTTTTAATTATAAATAGTGATATAAAACGTCATTTGGAATCTAGCCATAGATAGAGTACTGAACATTTTAGAAACGAACGGATTAAGAATTAAATGCAATAAGTATTATTTTCTTTCAAACGACATTTAAGTATTAAGGATTTATAATAAGAAAAGACGGAGTGGCAGCGGATAAGGATAAATTAGGTGTTATTACTTTAATGGCACATCCCACCAATGTTACTAAGCTCCAATCGTTTTTGGGCATGGTAAACTTTTATGGTAAATCAAATCTCTAAAATCATGAGTACATATTTGAGTCCATTATATGAATTACTTAAAAAGTGGACCTTTGAAGCCTTTCAACAAATGAAAACAAGGTTATGTAGTACAGAAGTGATGGCTCATTAAGACATAAATCTGGAATGAGTATTAACATGCGACGCGAGCTTATACGGTATAATTAGCGTAAGACATGGAGCATAGAGGTCGCGACGAAACATTGTTGAGCTAGTGTGCGCCAGGATCCTTTTGATGACTTTTGTGTCGTATAATAAAATAAATTTAATATTTTCTGAATGAATATGAGCTATAAGGTAACCTTTCGAGAAATCTTTGCGGTAATTTTAGAATGAGAATGATAATGGTAAAGAATAGTTAATCAGTTAGTCAAAAAAAGGTAACAAACAGACAGATAAACAACGTTACTATCGCATTTATAAAGTTAATAAAACATTACTGGTAAAATGAAGAATTAAAACAATCTATTAAAATTATTTTATTGCATGGTGATGCCATTAACATGAAATAATGCTTCTAAACTTATATAATATAGATAATTGGAATATTGTAACCACGATATTTATTAATTCACGTTTGGTAATTCATACTCTTCCCAAATGTGGCTTTTGAAAAGGTACGATATGGATCTATTAGCATAATTTCGGCATTATTTTTGGATTCAGTTACGGAACTATATTATTATTTTACGGATGGCAACACTGAAAGTAAAACCTTAAATAGAAAATTGCGCTCTTCAAGAAGATCAATGAAATGTAGTTTTTCAATAATGTGATTTATATTGCTAACATGTTTTCGGCTATTCGGGCTAATATAGTGCTACTGACTTACTGATCAAGCTCGCCTATTACAATGGCAACTCAACTAATTGAATGAGTGCTATGTAATGTACTTCTTACTTCCCAACGACGTACCGATCATCGATTCCCGAATGTCATAGAATTGTAATAATTCTTAAAAATTGCTTTGCTCTACTACTATATATAGATGTATGTGAACATGGATACTTCATCTGAGAACTGGGACCCAGGTGAGAAATTATCAAATTGTGTAAAACTTGTAAAATATATTTATCGCGTACGTAATGCATGTGTCGCATTATGCAGTCGGCATTAGTTTAAATTATTTATTTGAGTTTCATTGTTATAGTACCGCATAATGTTGATGCATCATTAGGTAATAATATTTAATATCAAAATTATTTCCAAAAATTTTATTTAAAAAAAAACATTATTAAAAAAGCCTAGGAATTTTTATTTAACAGTGGCTAACTTACTGGTTTTGATAGTAGAGCTAATTCAAAGAAGATTAATTATAATATATGAAAATAAATATTTATATGTAGATTTTACTATGTGTTAAACATATTATATATAGTATTAATCTATTTCTTATAATTCAAACTTTATCTGACAAGGAAAACATAAAAAGATGGTCTGAAACTGATTGCTTACTCTTGGGCATACAAATATGTACTATATCCCTGCAGATCTTAGGGATATTTGCATATGACATAATAAGGTTGTTATTTCAATTGTAGAAGTGTAACAGTACAAGAAATTCAATAATAGTACTTTGAGGATAAGGATAGTATAGTATGTCAAGTATCTGGGTCATGCTTTGTGTTAGTCATTACATAATTTCAAGTTTCAATCTTATGCAGCTTACACAAGCAGGCATAGAGGTATAAAGATGTTGACTTTATTTGTTTTTTATTTTTCAATTACAATATACTTTTAACAGACTTAATATATCAGAACCTTTGTAATAATTAAACTTTATAAACTCAAACAAATTATGTCAAATCAATTGACAAAGTATGCTAAATTTCTATAATATTAAATGCAACAATATGTACTTCATATTCACAAATCAGTCAGTTTTAGTGAATAGCTATTTTACTTATAGAGGTAAAAATCTTGCTAAAGACCTCTTGGCAAGGCTTTACTACAACGGGTAAGGACTCATAAGTCAAAAATCTCTTTAGGAAATCTCGCTAATTAAACATGGGTTTTTATGTTGTCTGATAAGACTTAAATCAGACAGTTTAGATGATATCCAAATAAGATGTTGAACCTGGTGGTACCAGACACTACTATTATCTTACACTTAACGTAAGAGCACTTAAAAAAAAAATTACATTTCATGTTCAAAAACAATATTTTATCATACCGTTGTATAATACTGCTGACATGATCAAAGTCAGTAATCTAGTCTCACCAATGCTTTACCTGTTTCCTGTCCATGCACTATATAAAGTGCATTTTTGACCTAGTTGTGATACAAATATAAATTGATACAGTGAACCCGCGGTAATCCGACAAACGTTTTGCAGGGCAGTGTCGGACTATCGAATTTGTCGGACTATAGAGTACTGCTTAAGAGTCCCGAAATTTATTTATTTAAAATTACATATAAAAATGATTAGATACTATCTAAAGATTTGCCTTAATAATATTTGTGTACCTAAATTCAAATGGAAATATTGAATTAAACAGTGGTTATTTACCAGGAACATTTATTGCTTGTGTCAAAGAAACTTGAACACTCAAAGAACAACACTCAAATATCGAATAGATTACAAACACTTTGCATTTATACTGTGCCAGTATATACCCAAATGCATATGGCCTCCAACAAATTCAACAGTGATAGGCATGTCGGATTACAGGGGGTGCCGGATTAGACAGGGGCCGTATTAGCGGGGGTCCACTGTACAACTTAAAATAGAACAGGCTATATAATACCCACAGATGTACTAGGGACCATTAGCAAAATAGTCTGGACAGTCAATGTGCTAAAAACAAAAATAAAATCTTAAAAATAGGTGATTTAGTAACTTCAATGAATACATTATACCAGGTTGTTCAATAAGTTTTGTTGTTCGATAAGAAAAAACCCAATTTTATGGTTCAAAATATACTATTCAGTATAATCTCCCTGAACATTAATACACTTGCTCCAACGATCCTCCAATCTGTGGATTCCATCCATGTAGTGAGAATCCGGAAGGTCTGCAAAATACACTTCAACAGCTGTTATGACTTCTTCATTTGATGAAAAACGCTTGCCACGCAAACATTTTTTGAGTTCTGGAAACAAATGGAAGTCGCTGGGGGCCAAATCTGGTGAATACGGTGGATGCTCAAACAATTCGAACTTTAATTCATGGATTTTAGCCATTGTCAAAATGCTCTTGTGACACGGTGCATTGTCCTGATGAAAAAGGATTTTTTTTTCTGCAAACCGGGTGTTTTTTCACGAATTTTTTCCTTCAACTGGTCCAAAAGGTTGCAATAATATTCAGAATTAATTGTTTTACCAGTTTGCAAGTAATCCACTAACAAAATTCCTTTCGCATCCCAAAAAACTGATGCCATAACCTTCTCAGCCGATTTCCGGACACGAACTCGTTTCGAAGCCGAACAACCAGGTTCACACCGCTCTTTAGCCTCTTGTTTTGATTCAGAATCATGATGATAGACCCAAGTCTTATTCATAGTGATGAATCGACGAACAACATCCACTTTATCCTTTTTAAAACGCTCCAAATGTTGCTGAGAAAGTCGCATTCGAATGTGTTTTTGTTCCATTGTTAGCGAATGCGGCACCCATTGTGGACACAGCTTTCTAAAACCCAAAATTTCACTTAAAATATGGCTCACACTGCCTAATGAGATGTGTAGAGCCTCTACTAAATCTCGCTCAGTCAATCGACGATTTTCCAAAACCATATCCTGTATTTTGGCTATGATCTATGGTGTTGATGCGCTTTTTGGACGTCCTTCACGTGGATCGTCTTCAAGGCTTGTACGACCACGTTTAAATTCAGCAACCCATCTTTCTACTGTTCTAATTGTAGGTGAACAATCATTATACACTTTTAACATGCGATTGTGAATTTCTTTTGGTGCTACACCTTCCAAAAATAACAATTTTATCACTGCACAATATTCAATTTTTTCCATCGTAAAAAAATACTGTGACACGGCGATACTAAATGGCTTGTAAACAAAGAATGAATTGACAGATTGATATGAAAATCACATACGTTCATATAAAGAGTGTACTAACAAAACAAAAAAAAAATGGGCTAGTGGCAACGCCCTCTCTTATTGATCGACAAAACTTATTGAACAACCTGGTATTAACAGAGTTACAATATGGTTTTAGAAAAAGCAGGTTTACCAATAATGATTAGCAATATCTATATGCATGAAAACATTTCGTTTCCTATACAGTTCTCAATAGACCCTTTACAACAATTTAAAGATTATTTTAAAGAATGGAAAGAGAGTGTTATTATATAACTAAATATTACAAAAACGTTTATGTATTCTGCTATAGGAACAGATATACTTCCCTGTATAAAAAGGTATCTTAAGTTATTCCTTATAATTTAGTTGTCTGTCAGCGATGGTCTTATCAAAATCGGTCCAGCCGTTTAAGAGCCCATAGGGCAATTACACACATTGCTTTTAAAAATATACATTTACGCTAAAAACAAATTGTATGAAATGAATATGTTGATTTTATTTGCTGATGAAATAGACGAAAGGTCTATCATCGTACCTACAAAGTGAAATAGTGAGCTAGGGCATCAGACGATCTATATGATATTAAAAAATTGCTGCATGTTCCAGATACACTAATAAACCTATATTGCTTTGGCACGATCTATTTTGGTAAATTGTGTCCCAGATTGGGATTGAGTGCTGAAACTAAATGTATACACCTAGAGAGGGTACTGTGGGCTTTGATTAAGGTCACGTATTTTAAGCCGTATAGATTTTGTACGGAAATACTCAACTGGACGTGCCAGTTAATAACTGATAAAATTTTATAGAATATTCATAAGTCCTTAAAATAAACAAACCACTGAATGTTACAAAGTCTAGCTATTGAATAATAGCTGTATGTTAACTAATACATCATTTCTAGCACAAACTTTTTATGGACAAAAAAAGTAAACATACACAGTATTATAGTCTATCAAACTCCCAAACAACCACCACATAACCCCTCTCGCCCACACAGCCCATACACACGTATCCACAATCACGCAACGCACTCAAGACTCACCCTCGTGTTCACAACCCCACGCAATTTGTAAACTCTTAATTTATTCTTTGTAATTCATAATTTATTAATAACTTACCTACCAACTTTGTATTTGGCTATCGAAAGCAAAGCTTGCTCTTTTGACACACGCTAGAAGTGCCTTTCTTATAATTATTGAGCCTTTATTAACTAAATTAGCTCATTATTATCAGATTAATGTTCCGTAGGCGCCTACTTCATATTTTACATTCATCTCCGTCCTGTGCTAGCATTGGCCAATGAGACCCTTTTTTATTTCAACCATTGATTATCTAATTGGTTTTCACGAGTTATTTTTTATTAACTATCCTCCACGGCTTCACCCGCGTTTCCGAGAGATGTAATATTTTCACTGGATAAAAAGTATCTTATGTGTTAGGTTATAAACCATCTAGCGCCAAGTTTCATCCAAACCTGTTAAGTCGTTTTGCGTGATAGAGTAACAAGCCCCCTCCTCACAAACTTTAATATCTAAGCTGGAGGTATCTAAGGGGGAAGTACTAGGTGGTTAGTCCACCTTACCCATGTCCGTCGTGAAATCATCGTCATTTCGGTGTAAGGGGGCCGGTGAAATTACAGGCACATGAGACTTCACAACTTCACGTCTCAGAGTCGACAACGCATTGGTGTTGCAAATGTCCATAGGTGGTGGTGACCACTTATCATCTGCCTGTTTGTCAGCATAAATGGCAGAAAAAACATCAATAAAATTGATCTCGCTCAAAATTCATTAACTTTTTTACATTGTTTGTTATAGCTCTCACTCGACTACTTGCATCGTTGAAGGAAGTTCAATCTGGTGGAGAGGATGTCGCTTTTCTTAGTGAACTGTTGCAGTCTAAACAGCTTCATGCACTTGTTCAAGTACACAACAAGATTGTCGCCAAGGGGAAAGATGATAAGTTCTATCCACTACTATCTAATTCTATGCAAGTCACCTTGGAGGTTTTGGAATTACTTGCTGAGACGTCTACCGTGTCGAAAGATTATGAAGAGCTTCTTGGTCTAATGCAGAAACCACATTGTCAAGTAAGTTTTGCCATACCGTAGCCGTAGAATAGTTTATAAGACCCAAGATTTTACCATAAGCGGCGGTATACGACCTCTTAACGCACACCGAGCTCCAATTTATTAATTCGTGAGTACTCTCAAATTTTATCTTATTTTAACATCTCCATTTGTACTTCAGGCAATACTCTGCACTCATGACGCTGTGGCTCAAAAAGACTACTACCCACATTTACCAGATATTCCACCGGATCTTGATGATGAAGAAGAAACCGTAAAAATTGTTCAACTTGTCAAAAGTGATGAGCCATTGGTAAGGAGCCATTGTCAGCACTCATAGATGATGCAATCAACATAAATTAAAGATATATTTGATAATAATATATCTTTTGATAATAATATATCTTTTGATAATAATGATAATAAGTTAGAAATAGCAGCTAAATTTTAATTTTGTAATTTGTAATACAGTGCACAGAAATAGTAAACATAAATACGTCCCTACACGTTGTTTCGAAATCTACACAATATGTTTTTGTCAACATTTATGTTATTTTAAACCTTTGAAACGAAAGTAGCTTAAGAACGCATGAAGCTATACTCCCAAAGCACTAGGAAAGGTATTGAAGAATAAATCTTTTTTTAAAAGGGTGGAGCACTGAGTGCAGAGCCAATCGTGGTAAGTATTACCTATTAGTAATGTTATGAATATTATTTTGCTACTTATTTGAATGCTTTATCTTAATTTTATACCTTTCCACCTAATCTTACGCATTCACATTTTTAAATACCTTTTGATTTGTTTTGTCGATGTTTTTCTGTCTCCATGTTCGTTCATTGTTCGCTGTTGTCTACAAATTCAAGATTTTCTTTAGCTGCTATCTCTAGATGCCGATGCAATGTATTGTATTATCTGTTTTACCATTCTCAATTTTTCGTTATTGTTACTTCATAAATACATTATATTGCTTTTATGATTTACTCGTTTTTTGTATTTTATAAGGGTGATGTAAGGTTCCTTCCTTTTTTGTATCAATACCTTAAGTACGAGTAGTCATGAAATGTGTCTCGTAAGTATCCGTTAGAGTACCACTGTAAAGAATACCATGTTTTTGTCGTTTTTTATTCGTATCTGATGTATTGACTGGAATATATTAGTAAATATAATATGTTCACAAAGGGCTGGCCGATTGATGATAGTACAAACAGTGTTGGTTCCGCAGGGAGCTACGATCAAGACGGACGAAGAGACCGGCAAGATCGTCATAGCCCGAGTGATGCATGGTGGTGCCGCTGACCGGTCAGGCCTCATTCACGCAGGAGACGAGGTCATCGAGGTCAACGGCATCAGCGTGGAGAACAAAACCCCAGCTGATGTCTTGTCTATACTGGTATACTTATACACCTTTATCTCTTCTGACATTTAACATAAGTGGTAACATCTTATGCCACATTGGAACTGATATGTCATTGGTGAAGTATAAGAATTATTAAAAAAAAAACTGTGAAATCTGCGGCTCTGTCTTAGTACATAATAAGCAATAAGCCTCCTAATATATTTTTCAGCAAAGTTCGGAGGGCACGATTACATTCAAGTTGGTGCCTTCGTTCGGTAAAGGAGGATCGCGCGAAAGCAAAGTGCGGGTGCGAGCTCTATTCAATTACAACTCTTCCGAAGATCCGTACATACCGTGCAAGGAGGCCGGCCTTAACTTTAACAAGGGTGACGTTTTGCACATCGTGTCTCAGGATGACGCATATTGGTGAGAATCCGTAGACTTTGATCATAAACTGCCCCGCGAATAATTAAAACAACGCATGACCAATATTATTTCCTTAGGTGGCAAGCGCGCCGAGAAGGAGACAGGGTCATGAGAGCCGGGCTAATACCTTCGCGAGCGCTCCAGGAGGGCCGTATAATTCACGAAAGGCAAACCGACCCTCAATCTTTGGATGGTTAGTTTACGTAATATTATTTAATTTTTTCGGCAACTGCGAAATACGTTTTTCTTGTCGTCTATACTGGCGCTGGGATCTGTAAATCCGCTCGTTTCTCATCGTTATGATTGGTGGTTCACGCAGGGAAGCCGGCGCTGTGCACTTCCACCGCGGCCGTAGCGGACTGCGCACCGAAGACTCCGTGCTCGCCGACACCGAACGCCGCCGCGCTCCTGCCCTGCAAGTCTACACCGAAAGTGAAAAAAATCATATATGACATTACAGAGAATGATGATTTCGACCGGGAAATGATACCGACGTATGAAGAAGTCGCTCGCTTGTACCCTCGACCCGGCCTGGTGAGACCCATCGTGCTGGTCGGCGCACCCGGCGTCGGCAGGAATGAAATGCGCAGGAGATTGATCGCAACCGACCCTGAGAAATACGTGACGCCTGTACCTTGTAAGTATAATCAAATGTAGCTTCCCACTTCTCACCATTGTTAGGATCCAAACTATTTGATGTCAGGTTGATTGTAACAATGCTTAATATGACAATAACCTACTAATATATAAAACCGAATGTTTGTTTGTTAATATTTCACACAATAACTATCTGACGGATTTGGATTAAACTTGACATATGAGATAAAGATGCCCTTACACAAGGTAAAATCTGAATCCGCCGTTTACAGCTAGTATTTCATTAAATAATGTCTGTTCATTCGCAGATACATCGCGGCCAATGAAATCGAGTGAGCAGAATGGTAAGGAATATGTGTTCGTGTCGCGTGAGAAAATGGAACAGGACATAGCTGACGGGAAGTTCATCGAGCATGGTGAATACAAGGGAAACCTGTATGGTACTTCTGCAGAGAGCGTAGAAATTATCATCAATTCAGGTGAGATAAACAAATATTACGAGTCTAATAGAAACAAATAGTGATTGCATACATGAGATGTAGAGCTCTTAGTGCACAGTACGTCCAGGGAAGTAATACCACCTAGCCCATTTCCGCCGTGAAGCAGTAGTGCACTTGTATTACTGTGTTTCGGTTAGAAATGTAAGGGGGCCGGTGAAATTACAGGCACATGAGTCTTAACTCGATTTTCCAGGTGTTGCAAATGTCCAAAGGCAGCGGTGACCAGCCCCCATATTCAGCTAATACAAACTTCGTCGGCGAGCTGCTTCACGGAGGCCTCGGAGAGCTTACCTCTTACGTAATTGCGTAGTTACCGAAAGAGACAGTGCAAAGAGGCCACGACGAAACATCCTTGAGCTCGTGTCATTTACCTTACAGAATCGAACCCCAGTTAACATCAGGTGGACTGGCTGTTTGTTTGTCGGCCAAAGTAGTTAAAGAAAAAGAAATACAGCTTATAGTTAAATAATATCATATAATAAATCATAAAGCTACTAAATAAAGCTTAAAGCCCATCGGAACCTTAAAAAGGAAATTTTATTGTCTGCTCCGAACTTTACTTACACCTCGATTAATATTTTAATTATTATCCTTAAAATGTTTCACACAGTAAATATTTCCCTCTTTTAGCTCTATTAGTAGCGTTGGATTTACACTTGGGACACCCTGGATTATGAACAACAATACATATCTAAAAATGTTGTATATAATTAAAATTAAACATTAAGATTATGCAACATCATTGTAAGCTTCCCAACTAAACAAGGACTGAAAGCTACTTGCATTTTAGAAAGCGATCATAAATACTTATTTATAATATTACTTCTAATGGAGCACTTTGATGATAGTATTTCTCGATGGTTTCAGGTCGCGTGTGCGTCCTGAGCCCCCACTGGCAAGCGCTGAAGATCCTTCGTACTCCGAGGCTGCGTCCATACATAGTGTTTGTAAGACCCCCTACATTGGAAAGACTCCTGGCCTCCAGAACTGCAGCTAACGCTCGTTCTTCTTTCGATAAGGAGTGCTCCAGAGCTTTTACGGTTGGTAACATTGATATGATCTTTCAAATTGAGGTTGAACTCGTTGATAAATAGGATCTGTCTTTGGCTCAATAATAAGTAACCAACCAAGTTACACCCGCGTTCCCGACGAATGGAATGATTTCCCGGCACAAAAAGTTCATCCAACTCCGTTTGGTAGATTAAAAATATAGAAATACCTAACCTAACATACAAACTTTTGCATTTATAACATTAGTAAGTTGCACCATACAAATAAACAGTAGATACAATTTTGCATACAAAGTTAGGTTAGATAGGTAAAAAATACTTGATTTTGTGAAATAAATAAATAGTCGTAATTTATTATCATAATTAGGGGTTCTGAAAATAGGAAAGTATCCTGTATTCATGATAAAAGATCAAACACAAACCAGTGCATTGAACGTCTAAAAATACATGAATATATAAAATTTGGTCTAAATTTTATAATTAATATGATTTTTAAGTACCAATCTAACCAAAAAGAGTAGTTCGTTTGATGCTGTACAATGATGATGGCACAATTTTTCATACAACACTCCATACATTCAATCGTTTTGACATTTAATAAAAAGATGCTAATTTGACTTGTCAGTCAACATCCCTATTATGTTACATGCTTTCCCATACTCTTCTAACTACTCAGTTGAAGAGAATAATTATATTTTGCATTTGAATAACCATATTATGTATTATTTTGATACTAATGTTTGTTAGTAATTTAAAATGGTAACAGGATTCATTTTTAATTCCAAGCATTAGACTAAGGGATAAAACAGATAAAGCATGTGATTTTACTAATAATAGTTCTTTAAACAAATAGTTATCATGTTTATGACAACCGAGAAGCTGATGGCGAACAGTAAAAAAAAATTATACATAAAAATATCAATAGCTTCTTTAGAAGCTAACAAAAGTAATTAGACCTAATACTAAGGTAAGATTACATCTATAAAATAAAATGTTGAACTACAACTCTGTAATAAGATATTTCATAGTAATGAGCCCAATGTCTGGTATGAAGATTTATTGTCTGGTATCTGTGACAATTTTAATAGAGCCTTTCCTTCTAAAATAGTGAAAGTTAATAGTAAAATGGGATTTAGTTACTGGGCTCCTAAAGGTATTCGTAGAAGCAGGGATAGGTTATATGAAATGAGATCCGTTAAAATGTAACTAGGAATTTCATAAATATGTTAGAACATTTTCAAGTTTGCTAAATCTACAATTATCTATATACTCGTATATATATATAAATGAATCCCTATTTCCCTTGGTCACGGCATCACGCATGGACGGCTGGACCGATTTCGCTAATTCTTTTTTTGTTGTGTTTGCTATCGTCAGGAGGAGGTTCTTATGAAAGAAAATATTAAGAAAGTTGTGCGGAAAATTTAAGAATACATAACGGCCATATTAACTTTTCTAATATAACCTTACCGCTTTTGACAATATAAACTCTTATAGTGTAACCTTATGGTGTTTGACATAAATGTTAGTTCGTTTGACAATATCGTTTAAAACAGAGGCATTGGTCGGAATTGATAAAATAATCGATATATACGCACCTCAAAACTACTGAACATTTATCAGGATGGGACTGCTACCATTCGACGCGGATTTTTTCCTAAATAGTTAAAGGCTACATATGATATCGGTAATCGTGGGTGAAACCGCGGGGGACAGTTAGTAAGTAATAAAACAGATAATGCCCGAAATGTCATGAATTCGGAGACTGGTAAAATTAGAAACAATAAGGAACTACAAAATCTTAGAATAAAAATTAAGCTTTTACATATAATTTTGAAGTAGCCTATGCTTTTGAACACTTTTTCTCCAGTATCACTACTCGAAAGTCTTGAATCATGTAGCGTTATCTTTAGTCATGCAGCAAATACATAAGATATCACCAGGTTTTATATTTGACCATATCAATGCTTATTCTCTCAATATGAAAAATACTGAAGATTTATGAGGCTTATCAGTAACAATCAATACATCAATAATAACAGCAATTGCACCTGTTTTATCAAATATTTTTAATGAATGTATTGAATAGGGTTCTTTTCCTGATTCCCGAGTTCGGTTGTAAGGATAATCTTCCGATTACAACCCCGTTTCTTAGTAAATTATTTGAAAAACTGGAGCTTAATCAAGAAATTAAATGAATTTAAACAATGAATGGCACATTAATGTTGCATGTGAGGAATCACTGGGTGCAAATGGCATTTTATTACGAAATTTGTGGAACTGCTCATGATCCTGTTTTATCTTATTTATCAAATCGTCAACAACAGGTAGGGGTTACTGGCACAACATCCAAGGATGAAATCGAAATTCATTTAAAGGAAAAATGTAGGGCCTTTTTTGTTTCCAGTATATATAAATGGTTTGTCATATGTTGTAAATGACCTCTCAGATATAGTCTTGTTTGCTAACGAAATATCATAAATTTTAAAGTTGATAGAAAAGACAACTGTAAATGATACCATGCCAATCTCCAATCATACAATGCCAGTCTGTAAGCTACAAATAATATTTTACTAAATTCGAAGAAATCTAAATGCTTATGGTTCTTTGTCAAATGTAGCACAAAATCAACAGCTCGTGCTGCTAAATTAAGTTCTCCTGCAGTTGCTGTAAGGAAAATTAAATAAATAATTGATGAATGCTGAGGCGGCCAAATTAGTTCATTTTGGATATTTTCATAGCCTCGTGTTATGGTATTTTATTTTGGGGCAGCAACAGATATAGAAACTAATCTCATTAAATTTTAGAGCATTTCTCTGTACAGTGCACCTCCAAATTACTTCTTTAGGTTATCATAATATATATTATACATTTTTAAATTATTATATAGTTATTTCTATTGCTTTTGATATTTAAAATTTATAAATAATAAAAAAATAGATTAGATAAAATTTATATACCAATTACATATTTAAAAAAAGTATGTAGAAGAGACCTTGCTGACTTTTTACCTGTTCTTCTCAGATGCGACACAATCATGAGTTTTTTTTAACTTCAATTATATATTATTAGACAGTTACAATATAGTTGTCTATCGTGTACGGAGCTGTCATGAGAAAATGTTACAGTTCATTGATCTGATTATGATTCTCTGTATATTTTTACAATCTTTTATTTAATTAGCAATTTATATTAGTTTGTTTAAGTCAAGTATTGTAATCTGAATTAGAACCACTTCCTTTCTACGGAGTTGAATTTTTAAAAGTAGGTTTATTTCCAATGACAATTCATTTCCAGAGTAAGGAACTCCTCAATGGTCTATAGCATAGACACAAAATTTTAATTTTATTGTACATAACAAATTTCACAATTACCTGACCTGATACTGCAGCACTACAGGGTCGGCTACCGACGAGGAGACTCCTCCCAAATATTCACTAAAAAACAATGATTAAAAAAAATGTTGCTCGTTAATTTATTGGTCTCAGTATAAAAAAAATATTTATTATTAGTTATTGGCAAATTTAAAAAATGTCTGATTCATCTTTGTCTGCAATACTTGCCGGTTCTTCTCAGTTGAAGGCTTCACTTAAATAACTTCAAATTGCAATGTTTATTTTTCACAGCTTGAAGAATTTTCGGATATACTACGGTCTTCGAATCGCATCAATTTCCTGTACGGATTCATGTTTGATGAAGAAATTGTTAACGACGAGCTCGCCATCGCGCTAACACAACTCCTCAAGGCAGCCTGGAGGGTCCAGTCGGAGCCTCTCTGGGTCCCTGCATCTTGGGTCCAGTAAAATATATCTGTATCATCATATTTTCTAGTCAAAATTGTACTTTAATACTCGTAGAAACCTATGACCGTTATGCATTTATAATTTATTAATTGAAAACTATGCGATTTGTTTATGAAATGCACAAAGCACCAGCTATCCACGTTGATTCATTCGATCGTGTGCTATTGCTAAAAACTTTGACATATTTATGTAATAATTGTATCTGATGCGTTATGTAACCGTGTATAATGCATATTTATTTAGTGCCAGTGGTGTTCGGGCGGTATGTGGTTATGATGCAACAATCCGCATATAACGCTGGGGTACATATAATGCATGAACAAAGTCGCTCGTATTCATAAAGCAATGTTCGGTGTTATTAAATATCGCACGTCTCTGTACGATTTGCCGTGATGGTAACGGAAGGATAATTGAAGGGAGAGAAGTATATGGAATTCTTTAATACGCTTTATTGTTCTGTCGATGGTGACGGCATCCCGTGAACGCCTGCGTCTATCGTGTCGTGGCCGTATACCACATGGACTGAGAACTAGTTACATAAACACTTAGGTACCTGATGTTAACAAGGCTGAAACATAGTTACACCGTGGTTAATGCACAGGCAATAATATATCCAAAACATAGAGCAAATATTTTTCGGTTGCTTGTACTTAGATGTTGTGTATACATAAAAGTGTCAGCCGCATGGCACGGCGGGGAGGTCGGTCTCCGCGACCGCCTTGCCGGGCCCAGCCGTAACGGCTTAGAAGGAAATCCCTTCATAACCGTACTCGGTTCTCCCGTTCTCTTCCCGTACTGTGTAACATCTCTAACTGTTGACTGTCTCGTAACTTTATTATGAATACGAAGTAACGTTTTACGCAAATATATTTGTATTATGTGTGGTTTTTCTTGAGTGTGTGCTGGAGCCCCATTCTACGAGGGACCACGACTAACTCTTAAGCGGTTTCATGTACCATTTTTATACCTGTACCGCCGCTCTATAACATGTTGAAACATCTTTATTCACATGGTTTATTAAATGTTCTCGTCTAAATAAGTCTTCTTTAAGATATTAAATCTCCACTAAGATAAATTTACTTTTTTCTAGTTGTTTATAATTTAAGGAAATCATGCCAGTCTTTCATATATAGGTACAATATACATATTCCCTTTACATATTATGTTATGATAAATTTAGGTTATAATTACCAAATACCTTATGGTTTTTGACAATATGCGGAGTGTGATTGAAAATAATTTGTGTCCTTATTTCGGAGTAGACGCAAACATAAATTAGAATAATTGTATTTTTTTATCGAATATTTTTACATGTTGGTTTTGCCGTCGTCCAACCTCGGCAGTGACCCTGGCTTCCAACCAGACGCCGAGAAATCCAATGATAGTTAAGCAAAGATGTTTTCCAATAGTCCAATTATACCCAAATAGGTTACCTTTTGATGTATTTGTATGTATTTTTACACCACATTTATATTGTTAGTAGACGATGTTAGTTACAGTAATTTTTTCCATAATATGTGTTCCATGTATATTATAATTTTAGACATTACTTTATATTTAATTAGGTGTTCGTGTTCCGAATATTTACAATTTTATTAATATATTGAGATAATGATGTCTGGAGAGTTTGTTCCTCGAATGAGAGGTCAGTTATGTATCTTTACTTCTGTGCCGATGAACGTGCACAGAGTCAAGTGCAGTGTGAATTGTATTTTGCATGGTGGTTTGTGTTAGTCTCCCGTCACTACCTCGACTCGCGTAGTTTATAACCAGTGCCTATGATGTGATTGGTGTGGTGTTCGGTTTTATTATAAAATACTTTGTTGAATGATTGTGTGCCAGCGTACCTTAACATATATGTGTATATATAATATATACACAATAATGTTTGGTGTATCGTATGCCGCTGGTAGGTAGTTAAGGGTATTTTATTACATTCAGTAATCCACATTCTAAATGTACACACCAAATGGAAGCATTATGTATTGTTCGTGTGTGAGTTATTATTGTCACATACAAAGTTTTACCTACACATTGACGTAATTAATAGACAGACTTAAATACATCTATTTTATATAGAACTTATAGATAGTTAAGAGCTTGTTACTAGTTTAATTATATAGTCAATGGTAAAAGAAAGTTTTATTCAAAGCATATATCACATTATAATAGTTGCTTAGGTATTCATAAAGCAATGCGTTTGTTAAACAGCTAGCATGCCCTCGTACTGTGATTATGTACTCAACCAAATTCTAAATATCGAATATATATTTATTTGTCAAACCAGTCGAGCCATTCAATTATCGAGAACCGCAATATAAATCATACAACATATAAAATAACAGCTCGTATTATTTAGATCCCTACCTACTAGGTAGTAGCTAGATGAAACGGCACTGGACGTTACATTTATAAACGAAAATTCTAATTGTTAAAGTAGTATTATTGATTAGTGGTTAGCATAATTTGATCATTGAAGATTTACAAATGAACATTCACAAATATATCAGTTTAATAATAGATAGTAAGGGGAAATCGTTCCATTGGACACTATAGATAAATATTTACTATGATAGAATATTTTATATTGTTATTTAACCGAATATAGAATTCCAAAAGTAATATATATCTGGCGTCACGCTATGACGGCCGTTTTGGTGTTGTGCCGACGCTCATGAAGTTTCGTAAATATTTACAAGTGATTTATAATAACACTTGTACTTTATTACTGTACGTCACTAAAGGTATATTTTTTCAAAAGAAATTGTCTATGACGAAATTTCTCCAGCGGACGAGCGGCAGGACGGCCTTCGTAGCGCGCCGCTAGGTTGTTATCAAGTTTTTCAGCGATTACCATAAATATTTAAATCGACGTTTTAATGTCCACTAGTTCCATCGACAATCTCTGCAATAGTTTTACTAAATAAATATTCCCAGTGTGACCTGAATAGTTATAGGCTCAATATCTTGCGTAGATCTTAATAATTATCTTAAATGATTTTCCTGTTCACTATTAATTATGATAGCTTTACAAATTTCTTAGCGAGTATAATGTATAGTTGTTCAACAATTGTAATGCTAAACGAATCCTTTTAAACACTTTACTATGAATAATACAATAATTATATTAAAACATTGAATCTGAAACATTTTAAAGTAACCGTTACCATAATTGTTAGGTTGGTGAAATATATAATAATCTACGACATGATGTTGTTATTCACTAATATTAGTGTAAATTGAAAGTTTAGATGATAGTCCCCAATATAAGACATTACTCAAAAGTCTGATATACACAATGGGATAGGCATGTCCTGTGTAAATAGTTTTAATGTAGAATTACATTCAATATTATATGTACATTTGAAGATATTTATTTGTCGTGTGCATGCTTGTAAAGCATATACTTTTTTAGCTCGTACCTATTGTAATGAATTTGATAATAGGCTTATCGGTTTTCCTAAGACTGGTTTTGCGACAGGTGCTCGCTACACACGGATTTCTTTAGACAATCTTTGTTCTGAAGAATAGCTCGTGGAAGTGAGACAGCCAAACAGCTTCCTTGTCCTGCAGCTGTCGCAGGCGTCCTAGTTAAACGATGAACATATACAATCTGTCCGTCGCACATGTAATTAGCAACATTTCAATTTTAAAACATTATTTTATCAAAATAATGGATTCTCCTATTTGGGAATATTTTTGTTTCCGAAAAAAGGATTATTCATAAAATTTGGTGGAAAAATGTGGCATACCGTACAGTAATAAACGTCAACAAACTCAAAATTTCTGAGTCATGGTGACGTCATTATAACATTTTCAGCCTAGAATTTTCAATGATTTACCAATGATGATATAAAAATGCATCGATATCAGAATATTTTTTATTTAAGCATCTTAGAATTGAAATGTTGTAAATTATCGAAATTTTCCAGTAAAATTTGATTGATGTGTTTGTATGCGTTACTATGATCTATTTGAATTATTGGATAGCTAATCAATAATCAAGCCAATGCTACAGTAGTGCCACAATTCACCTCAATAGAGGATAACTGCAGGCGATTATTTCTTGTCATACATTCTATATTATCTTCAAAATGGAACTGTTCAACATTGCCTACATTATTAGAATATCTAAATAATATTAGTATGTAAGTAATGCATAGCTCTTTTGCCAATAATTCACTTGTTATTATCTCGATAGAACTCACTCTTAAGGGGCCCCTCGTAGGGAACAATCGTAGTTCCAGGATATCAGATTTGCTCACGCTGTTCACGCTTCCTTCACTGAGAGCGAGAATTATTTAATGATAGACTGTACTGGCACTGTTAGCTGATGCGCAGCACACCGTACTTTATTTGTGTTTTATGTGAGCTATATAAAGTTCCAAACAAAAAGTCGGACCCATATAATATGAGATCTTGACAATCTACCAATAGTATGAAGTGTGCTGCGCTGTATCGCATAAAGAAAAATACCAACTTTGTTTTTATGTGAGGAAAACCAGAACTTCATTGTAACAAAAATTCGTGAACTACGATTGTATATCAGTAAGTTTACTAATTAGGGGCGGCTTATACCACTATGTTCCATTCGATTATTCATAAAATAATAATCTTAGTTTATTTTAATTAATTGATGGATAATCTTAATGGAGCACAGTAGAATAAGCCATTGGAATGACATAAGCGGAAAGTATTCAGCGAGTATACGGCTGTGGTGTATGTGGTCTGCCACAAGCGATATTGAGTTTTATAACACCTGTGCCACGATCACTGAAGGAAAGAAGTGTGTTAAACATGACCATGTGACGTCGAAGTTTACTAACATTATGTGCGGCATCACACGAGACTTGCGTCTCGTGTGTTGCACCAGATGTCTATTAGATATATATATTTTGTATGAAGGATTAAACAATATTCCGTAATGATGCTCTCTGATGCTCTCTGTTGTGTACACATGCACTGGCTGGCGTCACAACACGGAAGACTAATGTGAATCCGGTGTTAGTGAATATCTTCTTTGATTAAACAGGCGATGTTGCCAGTAGCAAATATGGTCAGTTAGCTAACAATGCCGCGCCAAACTTGCTTAGATTTCCGGAGAAAGATTGATAATTATTATAATAATCGGTGCACTGGCGACTGTTTGACACGTGTGGTTAAAACACTAAGAATGACTTGCGCTGTGTAAGAATTATTATAATAACGTGTTGTGATTGGATAATATTGATTTTCCTGTAATATTATTGGATGCGCACCGAAAAAATCAAACCAAAGAAGTCACCTGGCCAATTTTGGAGGGATGTGTCACTTTTATATATAAATGTGAGGCATTTGACTGCTCAAGTACGTCAGTGATCGCTGCACAAGCCTTTAATGATTGTTATACAAGCTGCCCTACATAGACCTTCGCTAAATGCGCCCATTTCCCGCTATAGTTTACCCCATTATTTGTAAAGAAACCGATAAAATCAGTGTAATTCTCTCAATTCTGTCTGGCCGGAAGCATGGACACTGGTTTCTTCCAATAATTTATTTCGTCATATGATAGTGTAGCGCGATGTGATCATGTATCCGGTCGGATGTAAACAGGCTGTTCGAATATTTTTCATTCCATTAGTCCGCTTGTACTGGACGAGAAGGCTTACTAGAATTATATCAATTTTGTTATCTATCAGTGTTAATTAATTTATATTTTGATGATTCGTTCAAATCAATTTATGGGCCTAACAACATTATGTAATGTAGATACATACCTAATGTTGTAAATACTGTGTTTGTGTCTTTTGCGCGTCTCACTCATGTTGTAAATGTTCTTTGCTCTAGTCATTATAATGTTTGTGACAGTTCGTGTGATATTTATTATTAATAAATATGATATTATTTGAGATTTTCAACGGATAACCCTTATTAATGTCACCATAATAAATAGGTCCTGCAAAATGCTAAATAATTGGATATAGACGTTTAAAAAAGTTAGTTATTAATTTTTAATAAACCCAGTTGTGTACAACAATATGATGTATTTATTTATCGAATTACCTGTTTGAATTACTATAATAAAATCGATCAAAAGCAATTAAAATATTGCACAAATGGATCTTACGTGCTTAACAAAATCCCGTGGGAGACTAAAAAAAGTGAAAAAAATGTCCACAAACACTAGGTAGGTACGCGTATCGAATAAAAAGAGCCCTGGGCAGCGCAGTAGACATAAGCCCGTTACGGCATTGAAGCCCACGGGATTTTAACGCTACGGCCTCCACTCTAACTTAATTAAATTTTTAGGCTTTAGCCGGTACGAATCCGGCTAATAAGGATTAATTCACCCTCAAAAAGAAAACGCATCAACCATCACAAAGAGTCTGTGAGGGACATGGGGATATCATTGGACGTAAATTACAGTGTAAACTCTTTATAACGATAAACTCCCTATAACGTTGAAGTGAGCCCAAGTTGGTTGGTTTGTTCACTTTGTTTTGTTTTTTTTTGTTCACTCCACATAACGATAACTCTCTATAACGACAAAAAATGCTCAGTCCCTTGAGTTTCGTTATAAAGAGTTTACACTGTACTTCTTTTTTTATCCCATTGACGGTGGTTTGAAATCAGGCTGGATTGGTGAGCTCGTATGTTTTGGGATTTGTTGAACTTGAATTTACTAACAAAGTTGTCTTCATTGCCACTAGATGGCGGTATAAATTGGAAAACCAAATTATTTTTGTTTTACGGTCTCTTTTGGAGGGAACATTATTACTGTCTAACTTTGCAACATGAGCTCGGCGTTTTATTATGACAATAAAATTTCACATTAAAGTAGTTTTGCTATAAATTATACTAAAACATCATAAGACCACAATTTGTATGGTACGTCAAGCCTTATTTCTTCAGAACCAGGAATTTACGGGACCCGGAGCGATGGCATCGTTTTGGACTATTAAATCAAAGTTACACATTACAAGATATGCCGGATCAAGCCGCAGCGGATTGTAATATCTACGCGTAAGTCAGTAGAAATAAACAATCAACTGGTATTTAGCGAACTTAGGTATTATTCAACTTGCCCACTACATTAGTAGTCCTGTTTTTCGTCAGTCCCAGAATGAGTTAATCAATAATTTGGTAAAGAAAAGAGTCAAAATAAGGTAACACAAGAAATAGTTTAACTAAAAAAAAAATTAATAAATGTTTATTTCTGTATCCAAGGTTTACAATTTAAAATTAAGGTTGGGACCTTCTTTTAAGTACAGAAATACTTGTGTCAGAAGACCCCGCTCTTCAATAGCCATAATAGAAGGTTAACACATGGTACAGGTAAGTAATATTAGATACAAAAATGTTGCTTATAAAATTATTATTATACTATTTTATTAATATATATATTATTATATTTCTATACCTATTATTGAACAACAGTCAGTTGTATTAAATTGAGGTCTGGAAATACAATTCCATCTTTAAATAAGAAATCTGCTCCACAGATTACAAATATGCGTGCTCAAAACAGGTGATATAATTGGATATAACAGATCTATATGTAATACATCCTACTTCCTACTGATATTATAAATGCGAAAGATTGTATTTATTGATGTTTGTTACTCTTTGACGCAAAACCTACCCAACGGGATTTCATGAAACTTGGCACAAATATAGAAAATTCCCTGGAATAACAAAGGATACTTTTTGTGCCGGGAAAATGTTTCATCCCTCGGGTACGCGGGTGAAACCGCAGGGGACTGCCAGTTATTTATATTTGGCAGTTACAAAGCTAGATCAGTCTACCGAAAGGAAGTGGGAACAATTTAAAGGTTCAGTTAAATATAATTCGCAGATCAAAAATGAGAGCAAATCTGTCCTGATGTTACATAATTTACATAATTATGTTTTTAAAAGACACGGCAGATATGTTGGAGATGATAAAGGTGAGTCATAACAAACAGCCCCCTTATTCAGCTAATAGAAACTTCGTCGGCGAGCCGCTTCACGGCCTCGGAGAGCTTATCTCTCACGTGATTAGTAGTATTAGCGTAGTTAGCGAAAGAGACAGAGCACGGCGGCCGCGACGAAACATCCTCGAGTTAGTGTCATTTTCCTTTCAGAATCGAGGCCCAGAACACGAACACGTGTAGGGCTTTTTGTCTGGGTGAAACCGCAGGGGACAGCTAGTTGTGTATATAATACCGTTTTTGTAGAAAACATATATTTTAAGAAGTTAGTCAATGGGTCTGCGTGACATTAATTGCCCTCCGGCCCTGGCTATAGTCATGTTGCTACACAAACCAGTTGCGGCGCCGCCGGTGGTGCAGGCATCGCGGTGAGTATGGTAATGATTCATTATAGAATAAAGTTAATAGATATAAAGAAAAATTGCTTACGCTCTAATTGAGTCAAAGTGTAACATAACAAATTGAATTGTATTGAGTAGTTATATTTTTATACCACATGGGCTGACTAACAAGCAGACGGTCCACCTGATGGTAAGTGGTCACCGCACCCTATTAAAATTTGCATCACCAGGACCATCGCCAATGCGTTGTCGACCGTGAGTGACGTGAAGTTGGTAAGTCTCATGTGCCTGTAATTTCACCGGCTCTCTTACCTTTCTAACCGAAACAGTAATACAAGTGCACGACTGCTTCACGGCGGAAATGGGTAAGGTGGTGATACTTCTCCGAAGAGCTCTACTACTCATAAAAAGTTTACGCGCATTACGGGTTACCGGTGCGATGACACAGCTGGTTATCATTGATATTCCTACTAGCTCTGCATCATTATATTCGTCTACCAATAATTAGTAGTAGGTACTCACAAACATAAAACCGAACGGTCATTACCTGCATTATTGTAATAAGCAGCGCTAGTGGGTATTGTAGTCTGCCATACTGCACGCGTACTTCTTGACAATGGAAGTCAACATTGTTTCAAATACCCGTTTCAAACGTGCCATTAATACAGCCCACCTATCGATTTACCGGAGTAGGTAAGTCATTCAGTCACACAATCTACACACAAATAGATACAAACACACGGTCAAAGATTTATTTAACAACTAGCTGACCCGACAGACGTTGTCCTGTCTGAACTATGAACATTGAATTCGAATCTTCCGATTGAAATGTCCACTAATAAATTAATTATTTTATCAATATAATTCCGACATTCCATTGGCGTGCATTCTGTCAATCGCGCCAACTGACAATAATGTCAAACAGGTTACATTAAAAAAGTTTACATTGTCAAAAGCGCTCATAAAATCGTGAAGTTTTCTTAAATTTTTCACATAACTTCACTACATAGTATAAAACAAAGTCGCTTTCTCTGTCCCTATGTAGGCTTAAATCTTTAAAACTAAACAACGGATTTTGAAGTGTTTTTTTTAATGGATAGAGTGATTGAAGAGGAAGGTTTTTATGTATAATACATGTGACATCCCACGGGAACGTAACGGGTAAAACCGCGGGGTACAGCTAGTTCTTAGATATTTCTTTCATAAGAACCTTCTCCTGACAATAACAAACACAACAAAAAAATAATTAGCGGAATCGGTCCAGCCGTCCATGCGTGATGCCGTGAAGGGAAGTAGGGATTAATTGTTATATATATAGATTTCATTAGAACCTTCTGCTGACAATAACAAACACAACAAAAAAATAATTAGCGAAATCGGTCCAGCCGTCCATGCGTGATGCCGTGACCAAGGGAAATAGGGATTAATTGTTATATATATAGATTTCATTAGAACCTTCTGCTGACAATAACAAACACAACAAAAAAATAATTAGCGAAATCGGTCCAGCCGTCCATGCGTGATGCCGTGACCAAGGGAAATAGGGATTAATTGTTATATATATAGATTTCATTAGAACCTTCTGCTGACAATAACAAACACAACAAAAAAATAATTAGCGAAATCGGTCCAGCCGTCCATGCGTGATGCCGTGACCAAGGGAAATAGGGATTAATTGTTATATATATAGATTTCATTAGAACCTTCTGCTGACAATAACAAACACAACAAAAAAATAATTAGCGAAATCGGTCCAGCCGTCCATGCGTGATGCCGTGACCAAGGGAAATAGGGATTAATTGTTATATATATAGATTTCATTAGAACCTTCTGCTGACAATAACAAACACAAAAAAAAATAATTAGCGAAATCGGTCCAGCCGTCCATGCGTGATGCCGTGACCAAGGGAAATAGGGATTAATTGTTATATATATAGATTTCATTAGAACCTTCTGCTGACAATAACAAACACAACAAAAAAATAATTAGCGAAATCGGTCCAGCCGTCCATGCGTGATGCCGTGACCAAGGGAAATAGGGATTAATTGTTATATATATAGATTTCATTAGAACCTTCTCCTGACAATAACAAACACAACAAAAAAATAATTAGCGAAATCGGTCCAGCCGTCCATGCGTGATGCCGTGAAGGGAAATAGGGATTAATTGTTATATATATAGATTTCATTAGAACCTTCTGCTGACAATAACAAACACAACAAAAAATAATTAGCGAAATCGGTCCAGCCGTCCATGCGCGATGCCGTGACCAAGGGAAATAGGGATTAATTGTTATATATATAGATTTCATTAGAACCTTCTGCTGACAATAACAAACACAACAAAAAAATAATTAGCGAAATCGGTCCAGCCGTCCATGCGTGATGCCGTGACCAAGGGAAATAGGGATTAATTGTTATATATATAGATTTCATTAGAACCTTCTGCTGACAATAACAAACACAACAAAAAAATAATTAGCGAAATCAGTCCAGCCGTCCATGCGTGATGCCGTGACCAAGGGAAATAGGGATTAATTGTTATTGTATATAGATTATCGCACAAATTTATTGTTTTTTGTTTTGCCTGGGTAATCAACATTAACTTCAAATATAAGTAACTAGCTGTCCCATGCAGCTTTACCCGCGTTCCCGAGGCATGTCATAATTTCCCAGGATAAAAAATAGCCTATATGCTATTGCAGGTTATGCTCTATCTATGTGCCAAGTTTCATCCAAACCTGTCCGGTAGTTTATTACGTGAAAGAGTAACAAAAATCCATACATACAAACGGCATTCCGGAATGAAATGAAAATATTTTTATTCTAATAGGCCTTTACAAGCACTTATGAAAAGTCTGACTCTAATACCGGTTCGGAAGGTTGTGTTTTTACTAAGAAGAGCCGGCAATAAACTCGCAATTATTCTTTTAAAAAACGAACTTAGATTTCATCATTATGAATATCTAATGAAAAAGAAATACAAACAAACTAAAGCTGACCAGCCCCCACAAGCAGCACCTGTTCACAAGTATGACGCATGTGGCAGCCATCGCCCTCCTCGCCATATTGTAGGGAAGTGAGCGACCCGCCGCACGATGGAACCTTTTGTCTGCCATCAGACATACGATATACTAATAGGTGTGGATAAGTTTTGGGATATCTTGAGTCATTGCAAAATTAGGTTGGCACCTTCAAAATACACGTCTAATTTAAATCATTTCTGGACCATTACACAATAATAACAATCAAGTCCAATGAAATTCGGTACTCCGAAACATTAGATACACAGTTGAAACTATTTTGGGAACGCGATGAAATTCCTAATGTAATAAAGTGCAGAAGAACGTGAGAATGTCTTCATTAAGACTACTTAATGCAATGAAGATGGTAGATTCAGCGTGCGCATATCGTAAAGAGCCAGCTGAGCCACTCTGTGACTTTGATTACATAAAAAAGCATCCGGTGCCGAGTTAAAAATAATTTTACATTGCATCTTTTCCAACAGCAACATAAACCACTTCTTCACGCCAGGTTGGTCCCCAGGTACTTTAACCTACCATACGCGAGAGTTGGTGACCACTGGCTGGTAGAAATCTGACTCGCAAGGTGATGGGCAAGCATGAGGGGGATACCCTCGGTTTCACCCGCATTCTTGAAAAATGTTACATGTTCCCGGAATAACAAGTTTCTTAACTATACTCTATGTCTGTGCCAATTTTATGCAGATCCATTCAGTCGCTCTGGCGTGATTACAAATATCTATCCATACAAACTTTCGAATTTAATAGAAGTAACATTAGGAAAAAATCACAGTAGATTTTCCATAAAATTTACAGAAACATCAAAAATGTTTGTTTTTATTCCGTGGTCACGTTAAATGTACCTACTGTCATCTGCCAAAAACACGAAGTGTCAGTCTGTATTACTCATGAATAAGTAATTTCATGCTATATCATTTTTTTTTACGTAGTAGTTATAAATTCTCATTGTTGCAATCTAGAAAGGCTTATATTACAGCTGTTGTCTACAAGAAATATGTTCACATAATTCCTTTGATAAAATAAGTAAGAAATGTATAATATACGCAGTATTATTTTGATGTTCTCTGCTACTGTGTGGTGTATTCAGAATGAATCGACTGAAGACAAGCTTATTCTCAGTTCTGCCGAGCTAATTAAGCTTGTAGTTCAAGAGCATAAGAAACATAATGTGCCAGCAGTGCAAGTTCATAATGAGCCTACAAAAAAGTATTTTCATCGGTTGAGAGTTAAAGAAACGAAAACTACAACTGGTAATATTCTGTTCTGTTCCTTGTAGGGTACAAGCTGGAACATCTATCGTATCGAGTGCGCCAAGAACCAATGCAATGGGAAATTGATCGTCGCGCAACGACATGGTATGCGTGATGTTCAAATTTATATTTAAACCAGCATTTTGGCGCACTCGATGCGATGACGATACGTTTGCGATAGATGTTCCTGCTTAGGCCTCTGTTCTGAAGATCTCGTAACATATAATAGTTTGTACATCATAACCATAATCGACCTACAAAAGGTAAACTTATGATTTCTCAGTTTAAATACTTCAATTTCACGCAGAATGTAATGACGAACAGACCTTATCCTCACGTAAAATTTGGAGCCGTTGGAGCAAGTGGGGTGATTGTTCCGTGACGTGCGGTGCCGGGACGATTACGAGACGTCGGATGTGCGTGGCGGGTCGCTGCGCGCCGGGGGAGTGCGAGGAGCAGCGCAGGCACTGCACTCGCTCGCCCTGCGCACCCCTCGACACTGTCAATGCCAACACCGATGAACTTCATGATTCGGATTGAAATTGCATGTATGTTATAAGCCTCATCAACATAGCAACAGCGTCAACATACAATTAACCATTGGATCATAGATGAACCGAACCTTGTCTCTTAAGTATTTTAGTTGATTATTCTATAACACTCTTCCTGTCAAATGGGCCGTTTGAAGAGACTTCTCAAATTTAAATCCATCGCAGTAGCCGTGCCAGGAAGTACTACACAATGGAACTTGCGTTTTTCCTCAGAATAGGAGGTTTTTAATGACCACCAAGGTACACTTCAAAAGATTCATTTGACGCCACGTTGTGCCGGTAAACAAGTTAATTCATGGAACTTTACCTTTCAATAGATTGATTCGACAAAACTGCAATGTTACCTGTTTATTTGCAAACGCGGATTGCCGTGGTCGCCTCGTGTCGGTACACTCATATCAAACATGCATTTCATAATGTCATTTACTTTTATCACATTTATATCCAACTGTGTTTCAAGTGAAAGTAAGTATCTTTACCCCACAAATTGGTATATTTTGTCAGGTGGCTTATGGATGGTACATCCATATTAATATTATAAATGCAAAAGTAAACGGTTGTATTGTGTTCGTATTCGAAATGAAGTCATCCGTCAGAGAACAAGTTATCGACATAGCTCAAAGTGAGTGGCAGTGAGCTGGTCACATCTGCCATAGGACGAGACCACGGTTTGGTAAACGTAGTGTAGGGCGCGTCCAGCTAGATGGAGCGATGATATACGCAAGCTGGCTGGCAGCGGTTGGAAACAAAGAGCTGAAGATCGAGCTCAGTGGCGTGCCATAGGTGAGGCCTATGTCCAGCAGTGGACGGAGATAGGCTGATGATGATGATGATGATTGTATCCGTCGGGAACGTGGGTGAAACCGCGGGGCAGCTAGTAAATTATATAGTATAGAATAGTACCTATTTTTAATAGATCATACAAATAGAACTGGTGTTATTTTTTCAGCGACCAAGGAGCCTTTAAAAGATGCCTATCATAAATCTCCGTCACAAGCCCCACCTGTGCCGGACTCTGTAAATACAAACCCTAATCTAAATACATTGTGGGTTTACCGTCCGTCAACACATGTAAGTCTAACTTTTAGTAGTTGGTGATAATTTTCAAGGTTAAAGTTCAGTCAGGGCTTCGAATGCCGAGACGAGAGTGGCCTCGAATTGTACTGTAAGCTTGAACTTTCGGTGAAGAAAAACTATGAGAGAACCATAATACGGCGACAGGGTACTTAGTACCCACCTAGGTTGCCGCCACCCTGTAGAAAATATGTTACCTAGCTGCTATCGTAGTTGCATCAATTTTGTTTTACATTGACGGCACTACGACTGATGTTCCACACTCGCGCGCCAAAGCAATCTATCTATCTATTATGAAAAGGTTTCATTGAACATTGAATCCGAGAGATTTACATAATTCTGGTGCTATTCCAGGAACTGCACGCGTGAGCTCGTTTTCTTCTAGGCTTTGTGTGCTAACCACCACGTTGAGATTGTGGTCAAACAAGCCTCTACATTGTGAATTAAAAAATCTCATAGTCGCTTCTATTAATCTATACAGAAAATAGGGTTCCTTTGACGCACCATCATCTCAAAACTACTGAACATATCGGAATGGGGCTGCTACCATTCGACGCGGATTTGTAGATGGATATAGGCTATATATTAGGTTGGGGAAAAAGTCTTTTCGCATTATAGTATGTATGAACTTGTAATAAAATCTCTTTGGCTATACTATTTGTATCTGGCTGGTTTTGGTATCATTGAAAGTTTAAATTTTAAAGAAAATAATTCCAAATTCAAATTAGGAAAATGTGTGATTTGCATTTGTTTTTCGTACCGCCAAGATGAGTGAATCTAATGAAGAAATTCGATTTTTATGGACCTAGTGCAGTGTCTGTGAGAGTAGCACAAATTTGGTTTAAGCGTTTTCAATCCGGAAATTTTAATGTCAAAGATGCACGTCGCTCTGGTTGCCCCATTACGGATAAAATGGATGCCATTTTTTAAAAAGTGGAGCAAGGTCGGCATATCAGTAGTTACGACGTAGCTTAAGAACTGGGAATTGACCACAGTTTTGGCGCATTTGAAAAAAACTGGGTACACAAAAAAGCTAGATATTTGGGTACCTCACGAGCTCACTGAAAGAAACCTAATGAACCGTGTACTCATTTGTGATTCTTTATTACGACGTCATGAAACCGAACCATTTTTGAAGAAGCTGATAACTGGTGATGAAAAGTGGATCACGTACGACAAGAACGTTCGAAAAAGGTCGTGGTCAAAGGCCGGTCAGGCTTCACAGACTGTGGCGAAACCCGGGTTAACTCGCATCAAGGTGATGCTGTGTGTGTGGTGGGATTGGAAGGGCATTATTCATTATGAGCTGTTACCACCAGGTAGGACCATCGATTGTGAACTCTACTGCGAACAACTGATGAGATTAAATCAAGAAGTTGAGAGAAAGCGGCCGGAATTAATCAACAGAAGGGGTGTGGTTTTTCATCATGATAACGCTAGACCTCACACATCTTTAGCCACTCACCAAAAATTAAGAGAGTTTGGCTGGAAGGTATTAATGCATCCACTGTATAGTCCTGACCTTGCACCTTCAGATTTCCACCTGTTTCGGTCTCTTCAGAATTCTTTAGGCAGTGTCAGGTTAACATCACGAGAAGACTGTCAAAACCACTTGTCGCAGTATTTTGATCAGAAGTCCCAAAATTTCTATAGCAATGGGATCATGTCCCTACCTACAAGATGGCAAAAAATTATCGAACAAAATGGTACCTACATACTTTAGTTAAATGTAAATAAACTATATTAAAAATGTTTTGAATTTTCTTAAAAAATGCGAAGGAACTTTTTCCCCAACCTATTATGATATCGATAAATGCGGATGAAACCGTGGGGGACGGCTAGTGATAGGTATATAAATATTCTGGAAATTCTTTACATACGTCGCACGCCATAGTTCTATCATATCAGCATGCAGTAGGGATAGGTGCGTGCGTGATATTACACCGTCACATTTTCAACAATTTTAATTCAGGCTCGATAATTTGGAGTTTTAACTGTTTAAAATTTACTTTTACTCCTCACTTCGTTTAAGAATTCCATTGAGCACATTTAAAGCGCACCAGCAACTAGAGCACACAAGGTATTCCCATTTGAGCACTGATCAATATTTTAGCTGGGCGCTTGCTCCAGGGTCTTAAGGGAACAAAAATAAATAATCGAATTTATTCTCCTTAAAGCACCTACGTACGGTAGCTTTTAGCGGTGGGGTGACAATATAATATATGGATAAACATTTGCAGTTTTGTTTCTTTATTCTCACAATCAGTATTATTTTATTTATAAACGTTAATAAGAGTAATGAAAAATAAATCACAATCATTATACCAATACGGTATGTATTGTTATGATGACTGTTATTATTATATTAGTTATCACCTATGCCTACCCTATAAAAAGCACAACTTTAATTTTGTTGTAATAAGATATCAAGAGATGGCGCCACTAGTCACGTTTCTACATGGATTTTATTACAATTAAATACATTACGTACCTAGGTATCGTCACCATCGACACTATTAAATATTGTTAACTTTTTTCAGCAACAATCTTATAACGAAGATGACGTCAGATTTCACCACATGATATTCAAATTACCACATTCTGTTACGAAACTAGCTAAGTCACGTGGATTAGGTTTCGACCCATATTTTAAAAAGGTATGTAATAAAAAAATTCGATCACTCCTTATATAAATATTAAAAACGATGGAAGACTTACCACACGTCTATGTCCACTGGTATTATTTCATATCCCACAGCTAAATGTATCGGGTGCCACACTAAAAAAAATACATACTTACTCCATTAGGTACATCTTTGTGTAGCGGGATATAGCTAAGAGTCATAAGGATAAATGGACGAAAAATATAGGCAGGTGGACAGGACAGGTTTTTAAAAACTGTACAATTTTCGTTATATTTCATGTAATTGGGAGAATTATACATAATAACCTACCTGAACTAGAATTTCATACATGACAATTTTCATTTTATTTTATTATTACTTTACTAAAACTTATTTTTGGAGTTTACTCCTAAGCCGTCGATTTTTATAAGCCGAGGGTATGAAATTATTTCGAAAGTAAATTCAAATGTTCAAAACTCATCCTGCGCATCCTCCAACACAGATGATTGATATTTATTCGTAAATTCAGAAAATTTACAAGTGAATAAAGTTTGTAAACTCCAGTCGTGCGTCGGAGCTGACAGACGCTGACACACACACACTTTTTTTATATTATTTTGTTAACCGATTTTATTTGTTAAATAACTGAACTTTTTTATCATGATGTCTGTAGGTCGGTCTGTCAATTTGCATCTTATCAAGAAGGAGAGCCAGGAGACTCATAGCACAGGGAAACTTAATTTAGGCCCTGTCTCTCATAACTAAAAGCACCTTTCTGTTTACAAAATAATTGCTGTATTATTTTTATGTGGGAGAAAGTAAACCATTTTTTTATGATCTTATTATTATTACAGGGATATTTTGAGCCATTTGAAAGACGACAAAAACCCGTAACTCTAGTGGCGTTTAGAAGAAACGGCTTGGAAACCCGTAAAAGCGGGAAGGTGAGATTTCACACAAAGCAAATAAGCGTTCATGGGCATATGCCATTATTCCACAATATTTTGCTTTAATTTTCACGACTACATCAACGTCGGAGAGAGTCGTTTTTGCATCTAGTAACCCAATTTTTCCAAAATTATCGGCAAAAATTTGGCTTTTTAGCGGCAAATGGAATAACGGAAAGAATAGAAAAGGTGGGTACTATGCTGAGGTCCAGCCTAACCGAAACTGATCTAAAAGTTTTGGAGTAGACCTTTGAGGCGAAACTGTCAGTTTTTTTACGACAGGAAGTCACCCATTTCCTATAGTTTGTTACAGGAAGTCTAGCGTTAGGTAGTTCCAAAGCGTTTTAGTTTGGTTATGTTTGTTTGAATGATTTATTGTGATATGGAAGTGGCGTTTATAATCATCTATCCTAACATAGGTATTTGTAGATAACAGGAGGTTTCTAATACATCTAAAACTGTATATGTTTATGAGATCGAAATGAAACATTAGTATTTGTCCACAGAATACCTGACTTCACCAATTTTTTTTTAACTTACAGATACCAATAAGCGAGTCCTCTGAAGTGGCAGAACTACAGTCACCTTACAACGATGTGAGCAACTTCTGGTTGGACGGAACAGCAGACTTTTAAATAAATAATTAAATTCATTGACATGATTTGACGTTACTTTAATATTTTCCAGTCAAAATAAAATATTGTTTTAAATCACTACGCCCTCTGTAAATACTAATAGAAATACATATACTTCCTTTTAATGACATGTTTATTAAAACCATATTTAGGAATTTAGTAGGATTAGATTAAAATATACTTAATTTGATACCTGTCATATTTGTTTCTTTATATAACTAGATGCAAGCTCTATTCAACATTATACATATCAATTTGTTGTAACATTGTGTAGGTAGTGGGAAATATCATAAAATGGTTTACGATAATAAAAAATGGATGTTTCTTTTGACCGCAATTTAATGGGCAAGCCAGGCAATGTTACAGCTATGATTTTACTTACACGTTCGACTGTTATTGGGATATTATTGACAAATTTAATATGTTTTCTAACACTATGTTATTGCGATACTTTCGGTGATGACAATACAGGCGATTCAGATGAAGATGTCAAATTAAAACAAGCTTTATTATTGGTCGAATTGCTTAAAACAGGTATGAGGTACGCTAAGTCGGTGTGTTATGTCTGTAAATATATTAATAACGATTGAAATACTGGAGTCATTATAGTACCGGCACGCTATGATGGCCGTTTTGACGTTTCAGATTGTCATAGGAAAAGAAACTGTATTGGTTTGGAATAAGGTTGATTTCCATCATCATGAAATTAGCTGTTGGATCAATAGATGCACCTTATGTCTGAAGGAATGAAGGTTATTTTTCTTTGTCATTGGTATACGTCAAAACAGCCATCATAGCGTGCCGCAAGTTTAGATGCAATCAAATATACATTTAATTATCTATATACTATTGTATAAACTATATATTATATATATTTATATCACTAAGGCATAAAACAAATAGACATTAACTTTTACAACATATAAACCAAATCACTGCTATGATATGGAAATCGTGAACTAGGCGCCCCTCCACTAGCCTCCACAAGCCCAGTCTTTTAACACAAATGGCTTTTATAGTAAGTTCCTTATAAGGTCTCTTAATTTTTATTTCTGCTTCGTAAGTACACCTTAGTCTTGTTATACTTTTCATAACATTATATACTAGCTGTCCCCCGCGGTTTCACCCGCGTTTCCCGGCACAAAAAGTTCTTATGTTACTTCTAATACCTCCAAGAATATGTGTACAAAGTTTCATGATGATCGGTTAATTAGTTTTCGCGTGAAAGCGTAACAAACAAACTTACATCCACATTTATAATATTAGTAGTATTTGTAAAATTGTAACCATATTATATTGACGGAAATCAATAAAAACATCAAACATTCTTAGATTATGTGAAGGTACTAAGAGATAATGCGGAGTTGCGAAATGGAAACGCTAGTGAAATGTCTACCTGTGCGGCGACCACTGCAAAAGATGGAGCTTCGAGTGCTATGGCAACCTCGAATAAAACATGTGAGTTGATGTCTGAATTTTTACAAAGTTCACAAAAAGAATATTTTAACGTGTACTAAATAATTGTTGCACTAAGTGACTACTAACATGGGTTTGTAATCATAACCATAATACAAAGCACGGGATATTTTTAGCGATCCGTACCCAAAAGGTAAAACGGGAGTCTATTACTAAGGCTTCGCTATCCGTCACAAGCCTAAGCTGCTACGCAATTCCATAATGTTAGTACTGAAACTCGATCAATAGAGGCCTGAACACGAACACCTATTGCAAGCGTCCCGGCCCTTTGTCCTTCGTGAAAAGTATGTGATGCGAAAATAAGTCTAGTTGTTTGGTTTAGGTATTTGTCATGTGTGACAAGAAATGCTAAAGTTATTCAAATAAATAAAATTGCTTGGGTTGCGCGAGGCCCCTGCAAGAGCGAGGCCCCGGGCGATTGCCCCGTTCGCCACCCCCTAAGGCCGCCACTGCGTAGCGTCATCGTATCGAGTGCAATGAAAGAGCATTGTATATAATATTGACAACCTTGCATTCCGTGATGTTGCGCGATGTTAAATTTCCCATTGCATTCGTTTTTGACGCACTCATTACGCTTACGTTAGATGTTCGCGCTCAGGGCACAGAAGACCAGTGTTGCCAACGAGGTCTAATAAAATAAATTTTAAAAAATTAACAATCCATTACTATATCTCGTAATGACTTTCATTTATGTTTCGGTGTTGTATTCAGATACTATGGATCTTCTAAGAGGTAATGGAATCTACAAAATATAAACGCAGCTAGTGATTCAATCATGAATTCAACACCAACTTACGCTGCTGGAATTCCCAGTCTTATTCTAAGTTCGGGCAATGCACGTGAATATTACGAAAGTGAAATAGCAGTACCTAATTATGCCATGCCGTGGCAACATTATATAGTATGGCCATAGGCTACTATAATGGCGGGCGAGGGGACCAGTATGGTCTAGTTTTGACACATTTTTTCTGTAGGTATGTTAAATCAATACGCATTACCGATACAACGTCGCCGTAATGGAATTGTCGTCGCTTTTGTTATCAATCATACCGATAACCATCGTGTTACCATCGTCTAAGATTTAAGACTTTTTCTTTAAGATCTAGCACTGTTTATAATGACGTAGAATGTCCTTGGTTTGATTCCTACGACCATGAAACACGCAAGCACGTCAAGCACGGTGGTAGGGTACTTTGTAGTATCCGCCTGACTGGCTACTACTCGGTTACCGGCAGCCGCAATAAGTACTGTTGACTGGCGAGTTTATACACAAAACACATTTAAAAATTGCGTGAGTGTCGTGGTCTCGTGGATCACTCGGTTGGAACGAAGTCCTTTCGTAGTGAATTATTATTTATAAATGATTTTATATTTTGTATTGAGTAGTATAGCTTTTAGTGCAGAGTTCGTACTACCACTTTACCTATTTCCACTGTGAAGAAAAATGCATGTCTTTAATTCATTAATATATTTGTATTTGGTAAAAAAAACTGTGAATAATAATATAAGAAATTAAGTCTATTTTATTACAGTGAAACAACATTAATAAAATTAATACAATTTGTTGTCAGTTGACAGACCTCCGGCCGAGCCAGCTCTGCAGACACGATCACAGTTGCTACCCCCGGCACCACTCGCCCAGTGGCCTCCAATGCCGCCACAATACGGCCTAACACAGCAACCGTTGCCGCAACTTAGACAATTCCGTAGAAATCTTAGAAATCCTTACGGTAAGAATATTTGTTTGAATGCTGTTTCCAACAAACTATAGTCAATCTGGACTCTAACTTAGTAGGGTAAGGACGGGGAATGGCGTTCACTTATGAAAAACATGTTATTTTTTTTAAATTATTTGTTAAAATCAAAATTAAGAAAAATAAAAAAATCTTTAATTATCGACTAATCAATAATTTTACAACAAAAGCATATATCTTTGACCTACTAATAGCAGGAATACTTAAAAAAAAAACATGTTTGAGCGGCATTGTCCCTGACTTTGGGTAATGCCGCTCAGGGTACGGGGTAATAACGCTCAAACATGTTTCTGGCGAATCCCATCCTGAACAAATAGCATGAGCCCACAGTCCGCAGATGGTGCAGCGATACCACAACTCGTTATTTTTCCAAATTCTTCGCAAATAATACATTTGTTTTTATTTTTATCATCTACATTCATTTCGTCGTCACGGTCATCGTCGCAAAGGTGTTCCTTATTTTCACTCTCTGAAGAGCTTTCTTGTAAAAAAATATCTCTTGTAATTTTTGTTTCATATGTTTGTTCTTCTTTTCTTTGACAACTTTTTTAGGTCTTGATTCTTTTCCAGTCTTATTGAGTCTCAGAGAGACTCAGCATATTTATAAACAAGCTTACGCAAATATGCTGCATAGATCCATTGGTCCATAGTATAGCGAACCCAGCAACTTAACTTGTTAAGCTATTTCAGTTTCCTACTGTTGGGTGAAAACGGGCTTGCGACCTAGTCTTGGGTTGTTCATGTTTTCATTTTTTTGTCGATCCCTCAAAGTAGTAAATGGTATGTTATATTGTTTAGCGGCTTTTCTTTTGGGCTCTCCTTCAATCGCAGTTTTAGCAGATTGAAGGACTTCTTTGGTCCAAGTTTTAGTGTCAGAAAAGTAAAATTAATAATTAAATAAGCATTCAAGTTTTGTACTTACCGACAAAAAAACACATAGCCAAAATTAGATCAGCGCGGCCGCAAACAAAGAAACGCACTTCACGATCACATGATGCGAGCTGATTGACCGTTTGCATCGCTGTCTGTTAGAGACACCTGTCCCCTCAAGCTTCACGCGACGTGGCGTGTTGCTACGTTCCGTTTTAACAGAATTACAGAGGTGAGCGCCATTACCCAGTGAGCGCTATTGCCCCTGCCTACCCTACTACTTAGTATACTAGTAATACTTAGCTTAGTCCTACTATACACCATTCATTTACCAACACCATTTAATGTCAACACTATTTCTTCCAGGTTTCTACCGGCGAATGAATCCTAACGATTATTATTATTATGGTTAGTATCTGCCTACCATTTTTTACCAATATTATTCGATCTAATCTACATATTGAATACAGAAATGTAAGGAAATAATTAAGACATTTAGTACAAATGGCTTTCTACAACACAAACGATCATTTTAATGAGGACAACGCTTGGGTGTAGCGCTCGCTCCAGCAGGACTCATCTTTATGTACAAAATCTTATTTCGAAAAGAGTTATTGCTGAGTTTATTGCCGGCTCTTCTCAGTAATTATTAAAAACGTTTAGGGATGAGTATAGACTTACATACTCATAATGACACCAAAAAAGTAAAAAATATCACTTAATAATGAAAAAATACAAATATTTTTTATTTTTACAGATAATATTCCACATGCAGCAAAATCTGGTATGTTTTATTTTTCTTTATTTTGATCATTGATGTACAGTTGTAGGTATTTATTTTATATTTTACAGTAAGGAGACAATTTAGAAGATTCAATTACGTCGATCCGTTTGGCGAACATCCGAATGATACAGGTTAGTAATGGTATGTAGTCTGTGCTTCACATAAAAATCGATATTTGGTCTGTATCAATATGGTCTATTCTGGAGCGATATATCTGGGGTGTCAAGTGAAACGACACTAGCTCGAGGATGTTACGTCGCGGCCTCCGTGCTCTGTCTCTTTCAATAAGTACTCAACCAAGTGAGAGGTACGCGCTCGTAGGCCTGGTTGCGCTAGCTTGTCGACGGAGATTGTATTAGCTGAATCAGGAGGCTGGTTATTAAGAGTTTACAAAAAGTGTACCAAAATAGTACAAAAACCGGTTACTTCAGTGTCTGTCTGTCCGTATATCTGTTTATACTGATTTTTAGTAAGCACTAATGCTATTGAAATATGTATAGGTACACTAGTTCTCCCCCACGGTTTCACCCGCGATTATTGATGTCATACATAGCCATCTAAGATATTAAGAAATTCCGCATCGAATGGTAGCAGTCCCATCCCAATATGTTCAGTGGTTTTGAGGTGATGATGCGACAAAAATTGCTATCTTGTGAATGTTACAAAACTACCTGTACAACCGAAAAGAGGTTAAATGGGGCCTTATAACGAGTTCATTCATATTAGGGTTGTTGGCTTTGATAATTAATTATATTTTTACGGGGTATTTTGTAACACGTTGTATATGTTACATTATACTTAAAAAAAATTAAAACATTATGTGTTGCGTTTTTCTTTTACCTACATAAATTAAATAGATTTAATTACATCAAATTTATTACTCGAACACACGAATTTACACCTAATGTTATGCGAGGTTATATTTGTCTCTCCTTGACGTCGTAACTAAGCACAGATCAACTGCATTTTTTTTAGTGGAAATGCTACGACTCAGCCCGAAATGAGGGATAGAAGTGGATTAAAAAAAAAAATTAAATTCAAAGAATGACCTAGTTCTCTAAACAAAGCTCTTGTCTTGAGTAATCGCACTAGCAATGTGTGCAGCCTTGTAGAACCATCGACAATTTGTTCGTTCTTTTACCTACTATAATTATTGTAATTTACTCTTATAAAACACTCATTATCCTTTACAGACGGCACGACAGTGCATACAAGTCCGTTACCTACTAAGTTAGAACTAAAACATAGTGAACAACCAACCAATAAACAATCAGAAACTACTGCTAGTTCACAAACGGTTTCTACGGGAAAAATAACTGATTCTAGTTCAGAACATATTCAAACAACGAGTAGTATGTCTATGGTAACAGGTAACAGAAGTATTTTCTCATATATTATGACTTACACAATCCAAATTACAAAGAATAATAATTATAAATATACAAAAAACTACGTAGCTCAGTAAATAGTAGGTCACCTTGAAAGCACAATCCGCATTTAAAGTCGAATAAATTAAAAAAAATACCTTCAGCAATGATGACAGGGTAGTGTGTAACATTTAGTACCCACCTCATTGTCTATTTTATTTATTTATTTATTCATAAAGGAACACCTACAACATCTATAAATTCAAATCCAAACATTTTTATTCAAATAGGCCTTTACAAGCACTTATGAATAGTCAGATACTAATACCGGTTCGGAAGTATTAGATATAGAGTATAGAGTATTATATACATACGAGTATTTATGTATGATACGTATACGCAGGGGCTTGGCTACTGCCGTATCTACCGTATCAAGTATACGGGCCCCCGGGCGCCACTAAGATATGATTTCCTTGTTGCTGTGTGATAAAACATCCAATCCATCCAGTTTTTATTATCAATATATTCAAGAAATGATTCAAACATACCATAAAATTTCCAGAGGAAACAACAACTGGTACTAGTTCAATGCCGAAGTCTACTCCACATAAAGATATTGGAAACCCAAAGAAAAGTTCCAAAACAAATGATACTTCTCCAATGGTAACTCCGAGAACGATCACTGTTTCAAGTTCTGAACTGGATCGTAATACTACAAGCAAACAGTCTAATTTAACAGGTATGTCATGTGGATAAAGAATAAGCCATTAATAGATGGACTAACTTTGAAATCGAGGCTAATACAAACCTCATCGGCGAGCCGCTTCACGGAGGCCTCGGAGAGCTTACCTCTTACGTAATTAGTAGTATTAGCGTAGTATGCGAGAGAGACAGAGCATAGAGGCCGCGACAAAACATCCTCGAGTTAGTGTCATTTTCCTTACAAAATCGAGCCCCAGGTCAGTATAGTGCGTCGTTTCAAGTTGTCTGTGCTGTGCTTAATTTAGTAGGTCTATTCTATGTCTATTAGGTTGTGTATTCTCGGACTTAAACAGGTTTAGAGGAGTCTTTGGCATGGCTGCATAGGACCAGGAAATTTGTAAGGTTGTTGTTTTTAGGAAAATGCTGAGATTTCCAAGCAGTAAATAGGATAAAAGTCAAAATTGGTAGGAAAGTCGGTCACTTTATAGATTTTCTTTACATTTGGTTCATTGATAATACTAAAACTAGGAACACCCTCGGAAACTTGTCTTCAGTACTCCCACTACTACTGTATGCAGCATTCAATCCATCGTCAATTTGTTCATTCTATAATAATACGACGATTATGACCAGTAAAAAGCATTATTTGCTTCAAAACAAATACCTACTCACCACACTGAGGCGAATCAAATTAGTGTATCACGTTGAATTCAACCCATATAAAAAAGAAATCTCCATAGTTTTTATATCTGAAAATAGGTTATAATATATACAACGTACCTAATGTGATAATATTCTTTTGGATATTTTTGAGATCAACACCGACTATGTGCCACAGACACGCAGAGGCGCTGAAAATCGGCGGAGAGAAACGGGTGACAAAACTGTGTACAAACAGTAGATATCCCGTAACTGTTCACTCTCAACCATTGTTCTCTTTATATTCTAGTTTTCCGTGTTTACACAGTACATTTCTATGCGATCAATAAAAAATACTAACAATATTTTTAAAATTCGTAGCTGAGACAACACATCTCAGTAGCCCAGAGCCTAAAAAGTTGAAACTAAAACATACTAATAAACCAAAAAAGCCGTATTCCACCGACAGTTCTGAAACGGTAGCTCCAAGAACAACTGCTACAAACAATAAGCCCAGAGTAATAGGTAAGACTATTTAATATATATAAGCATCATTAATAAAATTAATTGTTATTTTAATCATGGGTTTATTGTGCCTATACCAATCCTAAAGCAATCAGGTATATCCATAAAATATGATTGGCCGGATCATAGAATACCCACCTGTTGTCAGCGCAGTCAGCCCCATTCTTCATACTATATTTATTTCGCGTATTGGAACTAGAGCTAGGGATTGGTTGGATAAATAAGGGGTTGGTACGTATAGGAGTACCTACCATACTAAGTATTGAGTCAGTGACAACTAAGGAACAGGAATTTATGAGGTATCATACCATGGATTACTAAAAACAGATGACGGGGATATAGATTAGGAAATGTACACATACTACGTGACCCATTCAGGGGGGGGGGGAGGGAGGTCTTCAGAATACCACGCTTAGTTACAGGGGAGTCATGTAGTCAATAACCTCTTAGGAAATCTCGCTCCTTTTAGCTTTATTCAAATATGGCGCGCCTTATCAAGCAATTTTATTTGTCATTCTATTTGCGAAATATCGTTGAAAGCCGTATTTTTAAATGACTATGTACAAATTAGTCTTGGCATATACTACACGTGGTCACCAAGGGGGGGATGGGGGAGCAAAATTGTAAAAGAATAGGTCACGTAGTATGGGTACGTTCCCTAATACCTGTGAGTGGCTTCAAAACGGGGATTGGATCACGCGAGTTGAGTGCGGGTTGATAGACACGCATGCAACAAAGTCATAAAACTTTTATGTATGCATGACCTGTAAACTGTTAGCGAGAAGGTTTTGTTGCAATAGATTGCCTTCAGATTAGGTTGCAATGTTGCTTTATACCTTATAAAATATGGAAGCTTGTTGTATTTTCTTCTATACCTACTCATTGTATTAGATTACTTTATCCTATTTAGATTTTGATTAATTAGCATACAATGTTTACAGTGTCGTCTCCAGTTACTGCCAAACAAAAGTTGCAATATTCAAATTTTAACGAGATTGAAGACAATTCACCGATAATTTATAACCCGAAAAGGACAACCAGTGATCCTGTCATGGCACAAGTAGCTTCGGAATTGTTTGATGAGTTCAAAGAAGAAACTGCCATGAAAAAGAATGAAAAATTATACACGAAAACAAAAGGAACAAAAAGGTCACGAAATCCTTTTACTTACAAGACAACCATGAAAATACACCTGGAAGGCAGCACTAGATATCCTATTCCCCTACCTGAAAATCACGCTTTTTGTTACACTAATCCTTACAACGCACTTTGTCGTACCCTGATATAGTAGGTATGCTAATAAATAACCAAATTAAATTTTTAATACAGTCTATATGTCTTTTAATATACCCACAATATATACTTATAATATACATACAAAATCAGAGATTTGATTTTATTTCATGAAAGTAATTCATACGAACTGTAGATTTTTATATATTCTAGTTTTGTCAACAAGAGAAAGGAGCCTCTAATTAGAACGAGTTAAGGGATTGTCTGTGAAAGTCCTATAACATTTTTTTTTACTTTGACTCCAATACACTCGTTTTTTTTTAATTAAACTTATTTTGTAAAGGTAACTTTGTAATCATATTTATTGTGATTTAATAATCAATCAAGCTGATTTAACTACTATAGACATATTGTGTTTCGATTTTTATTTGTGAACCTGATAATTATTATTAATGAAATTAATTAACTGAGCTTATCTTGCTGTAATTCGGCTAACACAATCCCAATAGGTGCGGAGAGGGACTGGGGCTACTGAAGTAAGTATAAGGTATACTTATATATAAATAACCATGCTGTCTCTGGGTAAGCGCATTACGTAAAACTGCTGGAGTAATTCACGGAATAAGATTTTCTGAAAAAGAAAATGGAAATATAGTGCTTTGCAGTGCTTTTTATGGGTTTTTTTTGTATAAACTCAAGATCCAAGCAAAAGCGAAAAAGCATTGCACCGGAACTCGGGAACATCTAGTTTACAATTAAATTAAATCCCACCAGTTCCCATGACCCATGATTCACTCTCAACTTGTGTTGGTAAAAGTGTAAAGTGTTATATATATGTTTCACTAGGCAGAATATCACATGAATGTACTTTTTATTTCAATAATAAATAGCCAAGTCGGTGAGAAAATTTATATACATTAATGTTCTTTAAATAAGTACCTAAAATACTACCCGAAATTAATATTAAACGTTACTAATGACATGTTACCTCGACTACACTTCGATTCGACATCAGTCGGGATTGCTCGAGTTTTGCTCAAGTTATGACATGGAATACCAATATTGAGGATTCCTCGAGAAAATGCTTAAGGTATCCTCAGTCGAGTTGGAGTCGAGGAAACGTCTTAGAATATGGGTGTTAGAGTCATGACAAGATCAACTCAACCAGAGATTAGCGCATCCAAAGAAACAAACAATTCAGCTATAAGTAATGTGCCTTGACAGGAACGAAAAATATAAGCATCTGGGTAAAAGTGGGTAAAGAGAACTCGTGGCGAATTTAATTTGCATCATAATTTATCATCGAACGAATTTGCACAGTATTTTAGAAGTTCATGATCCTTTATCGAGGTTCATGCCTGACTGCCAAGTCGAAGGTCGCGGGTTCGATTCCCACCCAAGACAAACATTTGTGTGCATGAACATAATATCTGTTTGTTCTGTGTCTGGATGTAAATATCTATATATGTATTTAGAAAAATAAAAAAGTTGTATAATGTAGCATATCAGTTATCTGATTTCCATAGTACAAGCTCTGTACTATGATTTCAATTTCAAATTTCAACAATTATCTTCTCGAATTACACAATAAGTGTTTTTTTTTTATATTTTCTGGACTAGACACTTCGCAACTTTATCAAATTTTAAATAACTTCTTACTGACTGACGAGCGCCATGAAGCATCAGCTTCTAGTAGGTGGAAAAAGTGGTAGTTCATCTCTTTCTGTAATACTAATTCACGACGTCTTATTTTCTCTTTATTAATGTAGCTTGTCATGCAAGTTCGATGCCATGAACAATTGTATTCGGTAAAGTCTGTATTATATTTTATTTTGTCACTAATTCCATCTTTCCATCGATCTGCTGCACTTTCAATATTTAAGAACGATCGTGGTTTTGGTTTCTGAACTAAATTACCTGTCTCATCATAAAACAAGCACGATTTTTCAGCCAGTTTTCGCATCTTTACATTTATCACTTGCAGCAAAACATTTTCGAAGTTTTTATTTAAATACTGAACTAATAGAAAATTGAAATAAAATTGTGTGAATTTTAAAAAAATAAACCCTTTTTTTACAATAAATTACTGTTAACTGACTAACCAGCACTTACTGGCAGATATCAAAACTGTCCGCCTTTATCACTCCTAAAATTGTGAACCGTCCCCGACTGGTCAGTCTTGGCGGTAGATCATTGTCACTATTTTACGGTTGCCATGGATAAATTATAAACTATCTAAAATCAATATGCCCAGTTCACAATCACGTTAGATAGATTATAAACTATACAATGTAGTGCGCAGCGGGTAGATTCCATAACTTACCTTGGCCTGGGCGGAACTGCGGGGTGGAAAGCGATAACAATATATCTTACCCTCTCGCACGTTCGCACAGCTGTTATTAGTTCAAAGTCCAAGCAGTCAAGCTATGTTGACCAAGTAGGAAGCCTATATGAAAACACCTTTAGACTTAACTAGTAATCTGTGCCATAGCTTCCTGGGCGACAGAGTATTGCTCGGAGTTTTTTTGACACCTATATTGATGTTAGTAATACCTCTACCCTCCATAGTTAGTAAGCAACCTAAACTAAATACAAATATTCATCCAAATCGTTTCAATTTTTTTATCTATAGGATGTCTGTGCAGAATTTTTGCAGATTATATGATAAATTTTTGCCAGACTTGATAAATTTTTGATTTATGAATCACCGAGGCCTTTAAAATTGATGTGTATGTATGTGCATTTATAACTCAAGAACGATTTGATGAAGATTGGTATATAGTCAGAACAGGTGATTGCGCGAATGATACGCTGTATATAACGATAATCGCGGGGGACAGCTAGTATTATAATTTGGGTACGTTGGAGGATCATTGCTTCGCCGCGCCGTCCTGATACAGACGACAGACTTATAAGTTCCGACGGGAGGTGTTAAGATTATGGTGAGAAGACGAAGTACAATGAGCTATGCCTACCTAAAAGTAGTGATATGTATGATTTGTCGTCAGTCGCTAGGTGCGACCATGGCAACGTTGTCAATTTTGTTTAATTCGTACTCACCATTATTTCTGAATAAATAAGGGGTTTGGCATAAAGACACGGTAGAATTGAAACTTTTGTATTACAGGGAAACATTTTAATTATTTATCAATCACTTTTAAATAGCATAGATTGTGTTTATCATTAATTTATTTTTTTGTCACACAAATAGGTTCAAAGTCCCATAATCACTTCAATAAACTAGTATAATGTCCATCCATACAGATTTGCATTTTATTTACATTCTAACATGTATCTTAAAACAATCATGCGTAAAAATAAAGAAAACATATTTTTCATCACTTTTATTACGTTAAGAAACCTAATTTTGACAATTTTCTGTTACTATGTTTAAAATAGCATTCTTATACTATATTGATTTATTTGTAATTTTTCAATTCGGTTCCCAATAACATGCACAAAGATAATTATCATATTCATTTAGTAATATTGAGGTAGTTATTAGTTTCAGAACTTATACCAATTATAAAATGGTTCTAAAAATAACAGTTTAACTTCAAAGAAAATTTTGGTGGTATATGTATGCTATATAAACATCCAGTCTGAAAATGTACTGAATTGAAAACAAATAATGTCGTATTGTATAATTATTGGACCTTAAGACATTGACGGGAGCAACCACATGGACTCCACAATTTACATAATGAATATTACAAAGGATCCCCCTACCGCAGATCAAAATACGCAGACGTGGTATAAACTAACTTGTAATAACATCGCAAAGAGTAGCCATAGCGGTTTACGTGCGTGATCACACTAGCCGGTGCAAAAACGCAAAGATCGCGATACTACAGCGTATTTGTACGGAATCAACCACCGACCGCGGCTGTAGTGTATTTTAAGCTACAGTGTGGGGAATCCCTAAGAGTGTATCGTGAGGTCCCTCCTCGCTCGACTACGTCTGTTCGCCCGTTAATCTTTAATCTATTATCACACTGCGGGAAGACGCAGGCGCGCGAGGCGGGCCCGTGGCACCGGCGACGGGGGCACTCCTTGCCGCTCCGTATCCGGCACGCTGACCTCTCTACACTCGTCTGCTATGTGCATCAGCATAAATACATACATACATACAACACTATTAGCTATAGACTCGATGAAACTTCAATAGTACTTATATACGGGGGGTGTAACATACGAACAACAGAATTAATGTTCCATATATATATATATATATATATCCCCATAAAAAAAAGTTAACAATTAATCGAAATTAATCAAACCATAAAATTCATTGCGTGCTGAAATTATAATATATCCGGAATAGTGTAGATACTATTTTGAAAATACAATCATGCATAAGAAATGAAATAATCGATTGAGTCGTTCACACGTCAAATACACAAAGTGGTTACACACGAGAAAGAAATATTATAATATAATGCAATGTAAATAACAGTAGAACCATCATCAAACAAGAATGATAAAGTATATTTATTAGCGAGAATGACATGTAAGTAATGGGCGCGGGGGCGCGGCGGCAGGGGTGTAGTTCAGTCTCGTGGCCGCGCGCCGCCCGCGCCTACCCTCAACTTAAACTACTTCACAACGATACAATTAATCAACTAAAACTATTTCTGCATCCTAACATTACAAATCATAATGTACCCTCTCTTGCTTTCATTTGGAAGGAATAAAAAACATGCCTATATGTACACTCTTCCTGTCGCAGTGAAAGTAACCGTTTATTATATTCCATTTGATAGCCGATGAAAGCGGAACCTGGCTGCTGTGTGTCGGTCAACAGTCGGCCGACTCACGCTGTTACAGATGTCGGTCGAAATATAAATCAAATACAAGCCAACATGTTTCTGTCCGATGTTTTAGAACGAGTATATTCTTTCGTGTGATATTTTTTTTTCATCCAACAATACATCGCTCAATTAAAACTGTAGTGACGGCTGATGTGCTTATGTTCATTTAGAAACGAGGTGTAACTGCTAGTTAGCACATGTAGTAACGATTGTTCATTTTACATTGTGTGGTCACTGACTGACCTATACGGAGATAATTACAAGCTCTTATCAAGTTCATTATTTCACAAAATATACGGTTTACCGATATTAATTACTCTTCAGTAACTAAACCAATTTGCATTCCTTAATAGATGTTACATGGTATGTAAATAAATGGAATTGGAATGTTAAATTATAATATTTTGGTTCAAACAAATTGAGAAATACTATGAAAGTTAAACAAAAAATAAAATCCCTGTCAATACAGCAACAGTACATTATATTGAATGGATAAACTTAGAAAGTTCGTGAGAACACAATTGTTTAACAACGGATGAAATTTTCATATTAAGACAGGGGTTCATCAACTTTAATCATCCGTTAAAACTACTGGTAATATTACACTTTCATATTAATTGTCAAATTAGCCGTGGTTTAGACAGTTGAATCAAAGTTGATGACAGTTAGCGCTTAACAGATAGCGTAGTCTACACGTCTATTGTAGACGTCTTTACTTTTATTTAATTAGCCCAGGTATTTAAAAATTATTTTATAATCAATGACTAATTCGGTGAAGGTAAGAGCCTATATAAATGCACATTCTTAGTTTCGTGTACAACAAATTTGGAAGAAAAGAAGAAGAACTCCCATTCATACCACGTTCATTGTAAATTACATTTCGCGTCGGTTTCATTTAGAGTTTTGGAAAATTTCGCTGATCGTCTAACCGGTTTATAGAAGCTCCAACTAGCAAGAATATAAATTTATTATTAAATTAGGCTTGATTTTACCGAGGTTAACATTAACAAGCTAAGTCTAAAACGAAACCGTAAGGGAAGATAAAATACGAGAGCTCAACATGTCTCATGGTCGCTAAATAATGCATAATGCATAACTTGTGCCCTTACGCAAGTTTGTCATATTTAGATCAAATCACGATAACGACAGAACTGCATTGATATGAATAGTGTATTAACGCTTTATTGAAAAGCGAACTGTAGAATCATGAACTTTGAACACTGCAACGTTTCAGTCAATACCGATAATTGCGATCTAAATTGAATGGGCGACAAGCGGACCTAGCTTTTCCTTCGGCCTATTAACGCAGCTCACGAGATATGTAAAGTGCTTCTATGGTGATGGGAACCCTCTTTTAATAAAATTTATAATAGTCAGCTTTTAAAATTAAATCTAATTACAAAAGGAACAGAATTTGAGACAATCAAATAGTCAAATTCAATTGGATAGCAAGAAAGATCACTACAACTACTTCACTGAACCCAAGCGAACTAACAATTACGTTACAGGTATGTATCAATTAATCCATGGTTGGGTTTTAAAGGATGCCGATGAGCTCATGATAACGTTTGTGTAATCGATATCTGTCTTTTGTTATTAATAGAAAGTAAATCACAATTTAAACATAACAGCAAACTGTTCCCGCATGCTACACTTTCAAGTTATCTTCTTCATCATGACTATACAAATTAAGTTATAGTTTGACTCTAAACCGGCTACGAAGATTGATATTGTTCTTATGGTGGATACTAGCATGACGCATGCGGCGGCCATCGCCCCGCCACTTTGTGGAGAAGTGAGCGACCTACCACCACAAGACGCAGCCGCAAGCAGAGGTCTCAAAATGAGATACTACTTTAATTTGAGACAAATTAAATAAAAAAATATATTAGGTATACGGGAATACAATATGCGCGATCAGTTTTTTAGTTATGCTTTAATTGATATCCCTGTGCACCGGCCCTTTTCTACCTACGCGTAGTTAATGTAAGACTGGTTGTCAAATATAACACCTACACGATTATTATTTAGTATTTTAGTTATGAAGAACATCACTATAAGGAGAATAAAGATAATTAAAATCAAAATTATTTCTCTGACTTGACAATAATTAGCGACGGTTATAATTATGCTTGTTATGTATAGATAGCGATATAGCATTTTGCTTTCTTGTATTTATGCAACGCTGAGCAGCTGACCAATTCACGATAAATGCCAAATGTGAGATTATTTTCAATAATATGTGGAAGCAATACAAAACTGCGGCTGAAGCGGTTTCAAACTAGAAATCGATTCACATAGAACATTTAATTACATTGTACTTAATTACATTTTCCAGACAAATGAAATTTTACATTTTCGACAACATTACTTTAAAATTACAAACACGACAATTATCCGAAAAATTGTGGCACTATTATAATAAAATTTAGGTGTATACCCTATACGTTCAGCACTCAAAGGTAAAGGCAGAGTTTAATGTTCGCCATTCACCTCAATGAAATGAGAATTATTTTAATGCATTTGGGACACAGAATATAGGTACAAAGCGCAAGTCGCGCGTCGTAGCGAGAACCGACCTCGAGTGTCGTGCACTGTACACTGTACGGGACATGTGCAGTACAGTCAAGTGTGACGTATGGGCGCGCGGCGCGCGGGGCGGCGGTCGGCGCGGGGGGCCGAGGGGCAGCCCCGCGCCTCTCACCGCACCATTTACCATTTACAATTTTATTATAATCTAACCTAAAATCAGAAAATCGAATGTAGAACATTCTTAGTAACATTTTTGCCAAAACTTCCATATATTATTATCACATTTATAAATATAAACATCTAAGCTTTTCATTAATTTTGATATTATCCACTTAATCTTAATCCTCAAAGTCAATATCTCACTTGGCACAATTATAACGCAAATCGTATATGAATAATAAAACATCGCGATAGAACCGTACAATACGACGCTTACACTCGCACCATTAAACGCTAGGGTATCGTCTTAATTTTCAAAATTCTTTCAATTACATTTTCAATACAAGAAAACATTATAAAGCTAACAAAGACAAAATTACAAAGAAAACGATCAACAAATGACACTTACAAATTAAAACTCATAAGTTTACTCCTTACACCCCAACAATTACTATTACATATATCAAAAATATTGACATCCATCATGTCATTCATCTCCGTATGGTGGGGAGAGCGCAGGCGCGGCGCTAGCCGGCGCGCACGCTTCCCTAGTCTGACGAATGCTCGTCACAATGTCGATGTCTCACCGATTCGACACACAATCGGCGTTCACTCTTTGGATTAGTTACTTCACACCCAACGTACATAATGGTCACATAAAACCATCGTACGACACATTCTCATCAGCATGCATGCAGAAATTCCATGTATCGTTCAAAGAAATATCCTTACATCTTACTTGCAAAGCATTCGTTCGTCCATTGAGCCTCCTCGTTAAAGCAATTCCAAGTAAATCATTCGTTCCTAGTCAGTTTTAATCCCACACACCCTTCAAAATAATATTTAACAGTATAGTGTAGTGATATTAACAGATTAATCTATTACATTATAACAAAACAAAATATGCACTTCTCGTTTGTATAAAAATGGTGTGGTATTACTATAGATAATGCTATTAACATGTGTATATGTATAGAGAACATAATCAACTATTGCGATCTAATTATAAGACAACTCTTTGTAGCAGAATAACACTGTATGAAAACAATATAACAATCACTATCGTTAAAAAATAGTGTATATGAATAATATCATATATATGTATAATATATATTCAAATATTAATCATTAACATAGATAATCCCCGGGAAAAAATATGGATTTATCAATAGTATTTAATTACAATTCACTACAATTATATAATTATGTCAACAACAACATTTGGACACGAATGTCAACAACGGCCTGCCCGCGCGGTGAGCGGACGACGCAACGCCGTCGGACTCATGTGCGAAATGTGTGCGTAGTGGCACCGAGGCGAAGATGCCAAGAGCCGCCACAGCAGAGTAGCGGCAACGGCGGGTCGGCGATTGCGTCGTGCGGGGGCGAGGCGGCCGGCCGCGGCTGACGGTGAGGCGAGGGTGGGGGTGATGGAGGGCGCGCGGGGAAGGGGAACTTGTAAATGGCAGAGGGCGCTTACTGCTGCGCGGGGGGCGGCGGTGGCGCGACGCGGCGGCGTCCCGGCGCACTCGCTTGAGCCACCATCGCACGGATACGACGCTGGGCAGACTGTAGGATAACAACAAACCATTTATTATACCAGCTAAACTATATTTTAGTTTATATGTAGTTTAGCGTAATTTAGGTCAATTAATTTCATTATTTTAAATGACCACATCTTAATTTTTTTGAAAAAGACGTTCGAGTATCGTTTTATTTCAATATAAAACAGTCGCATATGTGCAACTAACAATAACTCTATATTCGCTGGGCAATCCTAATCGAGTGTTATTAATGAAGAACTTTGCCAAATATCAATTCCATTAAATATTATATAAATTTCCTCTTGAAGCAGTTAAAATACAGCAACTATGTGGCTGAGCTGCTTTATTTCTATTATTTGAAAAAAATTGCGATAAGGCAAATTGTTCGTTCATTTGCAAGTCTGATACAAGACATGACCAGTGACGCTGGACTGGACAGTCTTGCCGCAAAAGCACGTAAAAATGTTATTTATGGGGTCGAAGGAATACCGCTGTCAAACGAAACTGAATGACTGTGAAGTTCTAGTTGTGATTGAAATTAATATGACTTAATTAATTCACGCAGATATTAAGACTTATTATTTTGTACACCGGACGAAATGCTTTCAACAAAATTTCTGCATGTTGCATAATTGATAACACATTTTATTCGAAAATTAAAACAATTAACTAGGTGCGTGCATTGCGACCAATTCGATGGGGCTAGCAGCATTATTATTGCATGGAACGTTAAATAAGCCGAGTGATCATACCCAAGAGTTGTCATCGTCTTCATATTGGAAGATCATGGCCGCTGGGGACCACGACTCTTGATAACACGAGTAAAGTGTCTGCCAGGCGAGCGGTTCCTATTAATTCATTCACTATGTTTGCAGACTTTAAGCACGCTCTTTAAAGGCAGGTCCCTCACTTTTATTGGGAATCAACCTTTGAACGTTTTCCAATACCATACATAGCCATCTTGATTTGCTATGCGTGTTTGATAGAATGTGGAAATGCCATATTGAAGACAGTCTGACAGTGATTGGCGCTTAGGTTAGATATTCTGACTACAAGCTGCAAAGTTCGATTTCCACCCAGGACAGACATTTGTGTAGATGAACACGTCTCTCTGTTTTTATATTAAAAAGTCCAGGCCAGTACTTTTACATGTTCTGAAGACAAGTCATTCGTAGACTTTAGCCATTCGTATTCCTGAATGATCATCTACCATCAAAATCTTACTTCATTTGATGGAACGTGAGCACACGCTACCCTATTTTCTTTAGCGATAGCCGTGTCATCGGCGTATTGGCTATTTTCTTATCTACTATAGTTTTCTACAGTGCCTTTGTTAAACTTTCCGTAAATATCTGGTAATATCGTGTGCAGTACTGGCGGACACCTTTGTCTAAAGCACTTTACAAAATCCACAATTTCATCTTGATTATAGTATCCCTATCTCTAACAATCCATTATTTTGGGCCACTGGATATAATGGCCGGCACCTTGGAATTCGTCATTCATTATACAATAGAAGCTCTGATTGCTTTGTCAATGTACGGCAGTCTGGGATCAGGTTTATGATCAGTCGATATTGCATATTTTTTTGCCCGAAACCGACGAAGGAGTAAATGACGGTGACGCGGTATTGTTTCGGTTTCGAACAAAAAGTGTCCCCGATGTCATACCGACAAGTCACGAAAGCATTTAACACGACGCGAAGCATCGCAACGTATTTTTTCCAAATTTCCAATTACCTCACATTCAATCATCACACAAATCAATATTTAAATAACATGTAGTTACAATAGTCCACACAATATAGAACTGATGTAGCACAAAATTAAAGATAGTTTATAGGAATAATATTTTTATTGATTTTTATAACTTAATAATAACATTCGCTAATATAGTATAGAATAATTAGCTTATGAACTGAGGGATTACGAAGTGTTACTCACCTAATTACGTAGCATTTGCAAAAATCAAGTCGACATGAGCATCGTGTAGTATCGATTGGTTCACATACTTCGAACCCTTATACAGGTTGTGTCTCGAATATCTCATCCCGCTTCAGGAGATCGCTACAAAACGTAAATATCTCGTTATGACACAGTGAGTCGTACATACCATAAAAAGATCCAATAAATTTCGCAATGCATGAGCCAGCAAATATTAAAATTAGGTACTTATCTTATTGATACCTTCAAATATAACATAACACCATCACAATATCTTCTCAAAACTCTTGATCTAAATAATTTTAAGTTGGACTTAATTGTAACTACATGTACGTAAATATGGATCACATTCATAATCTCTGCCAAACATTTCTCCTGATACACATACACGAATACTTCGCAGTAGCAAGAAGTTCTTGAATTGTAAAACTAAGTTTCAACGTTATCACAGTAGTAAAAAAATGTACATCCAGTTAAAAATCTGTAAGACGAGAATTACGCGAAATCAGTGTATATGTGGTGGTCGTGTTGGTGTTTCGTACCTGGACGCTATAGAAGGGTCCGACGATGTGCACAGTGGTGTCGTGGTCCTGCTGCTGAGCGATCTGCGGTTGCGGCTGCTCAGGCAGCTTGATGAGCGAGCCGGTCACGCGCTGCAGCTCCCGCACGTTCTGTCCACCCTTACCGATGATACGCCCCACCTGGGACGACGCCACCACGATCTCCACAGTCAGTCGCACGTCGTCAGATCCCGACATGAACCCCTCTTCTCGCATTTTCTCAAAGATGAGATACTGGGCCTGAAAACATTGCAATAACCTTAACTTTGTGCACTTCGCTATACAACGATTTAACTAACACTAACGAGAAATGATAAGTTTAACATTACATTATACACAGTTAATTAAGCACGGGCTTAATACCGTTTATTTGTCTCAACCTCTGAATATTTAGACTACATTTATTGCTGAACATGTGTGACACATACCTTCCATTGAGCCTCCGGGCTTCCAACAATGGTGACCTTGCGCTCCTGCTGTGCATTATTTTGGTTTTCTCCTTGCTTCTCTTGTTCCAATGGTGCTATCTTGACAGAGGCGCTGCTGAACCGGATAATGTTGCGAATGTGGGATCCCTTAGTTCCGATGATGGCACCCACAGCATTGTGAGGAATATACAAGTATGTGGTTTCCTGAATCAAAAGACAGGCAAAAACTATAAGCATATTTTCTTCGCAAAAAGTTATATTAGTCTACCAAAAATATTAATGTTTGCACTCGTGGACTGACCCTTGGAGGCCGAGGGAAAGAATAGTAAATATAAATACTATTTAATATACCTGCGAATCTCCAGCGCCCTGTTGAGCGCCGCCCTGGCCGGCCAGCGGCGCGTAGATGGGTGGTGTGAACGGTGGAGGAGCGCCGCAGAATCCGCGCCCAGTGGACATCATCGCCATCGGGTGCAGCCCGGGGAACATAATACTTTGCGGTGCCAGCACCTGAAAACACAATTATTGTAAAACTTATAATGGACGTGTTACGTGGAATCAAATATTTTCTTAGGATAAAAATATATTATGGGTATAATATACATATATAGCACAGCACACACATCCTTTAATGTTAGGTCGTACGAGATTCCTTAATGAATCGTTACGTCCGTACCGTGCGCCGCTATAGTATATCTGTGCCTTACACCTCCTCATAGACTTAAAAATAGGAGGCAACACTTTATCAGGACTTACACATGGCATTGACTTACTTTATATATAATATTTTTATTTAAGCTCAACATGGTGAAGGGACAACATAAAAATATTGGCGCTGAAAACGAGATAGAGCCGCGTTTAAGTTTACCAGTTGCTTCCGTAATTCTAAAAGTTATGCGTCGAACTGCAGACAACAGGTACGAAAGAGTGAGACGGCATTATGAATATACAAAAGCACTGGGGACAAATGTCACAGTGTACTGTGATTTGTGGAAGTTTTTTCGGCCACGAGCCGGTGTTTGTATGAGCCAACATATTTTGAGAATCAGTTAAAAATAAGTTTGTACCTGCAAATCGTTTTCGTAGCTCTGGCGCAATTTAGCCGAAATTTGTGACTCTGCTTTAGCCATGTTTTCAATAGTTCCCTTCACAGTGATAATCCGCTCCAAATTGAAGCTATTAATATCATTGATGGATGATACTGTTATTTTGGTGTCAGTTTCCTGCATGATCCTTTTAATGGTGTTGCCGCCTTTTCCAATGATGCGGCCGATTAAGTTATTATGTGCCAGTATCTTTAGGCATATTTCGCTGAAATTACAACAAAGATCACATAAATTTAAGCATAATATTGAGTATATCCTTATACTTAAATTGACTACACAGGAGTTAGAAAGTATAATGAAAACATGTTGATGGTTCCTGAACTATAATAATCGCGTTGGCAGCTAACATCTAAGGCCAACAAGTGGCAGTTAGGTGCGCTCTTCCCGAACTCGTAAAAATGGCCACTCTATATTTGAGCTAAACAGAATTGTTTAAAGGAAGTACACACGAAGACAGGAAACTATAATAATTCCTAGTTATAAATTTAACATTAAATGAAGACCCGAATGGAATACGAGCAACCACGTTCGTATCTCTACTTACCCTTTATTGGTATTGTTGGCCTCCTGTTGCATGACTTCCAGTATTCTTTTGCATGCATTAGTACAGTTCTCAGGATTACCATAAATGGTAATAGCCTTCTCAAGGGAGCCAACGTTATCCTTGCGATGAACGTCAACACGAGCGCGGCTCTGCTGTGTAATGAGGCGAATGGTGCTTCCTTGACGCCCTATTATAGCGCCAACCATATCGCTCTGTACCAAGAGTCGCAGCGGGAAATCAGTGGGGCGCGAGCCGCCCCCGGCAGCGCCGCCGCCGCCGCGGCCGCCACCAGGGCGCCCGCGACGCCCGCCGCGAGCATTCTGCTCAGCTGCCTCCACCTTCATTCGACTTCCTTCCAATTCACAACCATTTAACCCGTTGATAGCTCTGTAACAAACAAATTCCTCATTTATTAATCCTCTCATTTCCACCATACCACACACACCACTCTTACGTCATGCATCGCAGGATAAGAAGATGCATTGATCGAGAAGATAAAACAGGCATTGAAAGAATGATTCTGCAAAAACCTCTCCCTGAGCAATGTTTATGGAATATCGACAGATACATTCAGATCCAATAAATATTAATTAAGGCCCCCTGAGTGTCATACACCTTCGAATGCCCAATCAAATTCACAAATTTTTCAGTAGCTGTCCTCAGTAAAGCCGGAAATAAACACGAGCATTTCGTTTAAAATAATCTTATTTGAATAAAAACCTTAATTCTACATTATACCATCACCTCTATGAATAGACACACTCATGCTCATTTAGAATGCAGTTAAAAGAACGACAAAAACACCTCAACTGGAAGTGAATAGTCGAAGCCACACAAAGAAGAAACATGCAATTAGAGAGTAATAAGAGGAAGAGACAGAAGAAGCTGATCTAAGCACCCGGACGAGACAAACAGTGATAACAATGCGCTGCATCCAGCCAGGTACGTGCCATCAAACAGTCAAGAATACTCACTGCTGCGCCTGCTCCGGAGTCTCGAACGTGATGTACACCGCTTGGGCGTTGACATCGCGCGAGTTCGCTTTGTCGCAATGTTGCACGTTGCCATACTGTGAGAGCAGCGGCTCGATGTTGTCGAAGCGAACATGCAGGGGTAGCCCACTGATGAGAACCTTTGATGATCGGCTGCGAGAAGCGACATACTACTTGTAGACAATTTTTATGCCATTACGCTACGTAACTAGGTAGGTACCTTTTACTTAGATAGATAGGTACATATACCCTTGGTGCGCACGAATTATATCATCACAATTCATTAAATCTACCTACCTTTTATTATAAAATCTATAGACATATTATTTATTATAACAACATATAATATATACTGTAATTTGAATCATTAGATAAGTGTACTACCTACACGTTATACCTACCTATTTGTTTGATTCACACACCAGCTGTCTATGTGACAGGATGTCCTACGGTAAGTAAGGTGGGCTATTTATCATACCTAAGTAAAAATTGTGTAATTTAGGTAGATAATATGTATGGGTATAAGTATGTAAGTCGTCAATAGCGAGTAAAATGTAGATAGGTACCTAATTAATAATATAAGATTAAATAACTATAGGATAATTATTTATAACCCATAAGTGTACTATAGAAGTGTTAGAACGGTGGTGTATAGGATTGACCGATATAGGTTATAGGAAGGTAGGTACTTTATAAACGACCTAGGTACCAAGGTATAAAAGGAATAATGAAACATTCAATTATGGGCCTGCCGCGAATCGTTTGTTTGGCTACAATACAAAATGGCGGAGTGGCAAACGGAGATGACATCATCTGCCTGCGCCCTCGTCACAAAACGGTCGGCGGCGCTCGGCGCTCGGCGCATGCGGCATGGCAGCGGGGCGGGCGCCGGCGACCGCGCGCTGCCAGCCAGGCCTGAGCAGACGTGCCGCGCTTCCTCCCCTCCCCGCCCCGCCGACACACCGCCACCCCGCCGCACCACGACGTTACGCCCCACCCGCGCGCCATTCACAAATACGTTCCGTTGCACCGACTCGCTCCGTACCCTGACCCCTCGCCTCGTAGTGAGTATAATATTATCTACCTACTTACTATCTCGTTCTAAACAGTATACACACACATTACAGCTATTAAATTATACACGCAGCGCCATATTAGGTCTTTTTAAATAAGTCCTCATTATCAACCACCTGGCGGGGTCACACAACGATAATTTATGTAGGTAAACGTTTCTCCTGTACTTTGCGGTTTTGCGGTGAGACTATTGTCAAAATTACCAACATTTTTTTAACGAATATGTAATAACCGTCAAGTGAATGTCAGACCAAGCACAATTTTGAGGGTCCCGTAGCACGCCATGTTCTAATTAACTGACATATAATTTGGGTCGTGCTCAAACTGAAATAGCGGATGTATCTGACACTCATGTCGTTCAAATAAATTACCGCGCATGTTTTTCATGTTCCGTAACGAAAGTTAAGATACATTTCATGAATTTTGAATCGCATATCTCATAAACTATTGACTAAAAATAATAGAAAGAAACCCTTTCGAAAAACCTCTATCTAATATGATTGTAAAGATGTTTTTATTTTTTAAATATAAACATCGCAGAATATTAAAATTCAGCCTATTGTCAGAACTTTTTTTAATCAACCCGCCACCATATTGTGTCCTTCCCCCATCGCCGCTTGGAGCCGAAATTCGTTTAATGCGTTCGAACCAGGGTGTTCCGAATCTCGAAAGTAATCAATAACTTACATGGCCCGCTTCATGGCCCGTTCAGCAACTTTCATATTGTGTTTAGTAAACGACCATGATTCGGCACTTATTGGCCAAGACTCATTTCTTACACAACCTGTTTTCAGGCAAAGCGGTACCTTTCCAGCTCTAACCTAATATTCAAGTGTCCCGATTTCAATTCATCTAACTGTATGCACCTCATAAACTTCGTTCGATACTCTTTAACCGTTGTTCAAGGTTGAATCAGAGTACCCTCTAGAAATACGCGCCAAGCGGTGGTTTCATCGGTTTTAAATTGTGACTATGTAGGTACGTACGTAATGGAATGAATTGATTGTATCATCCCCTATTCCATGCGACATCCCTTCGTTGAACCCATAATGGGCGGAGTTCTCATGCATACGTTGGTTGGGTACTTACAAAGGGCAAATAATTTTATGAGGGGCCGCAGTTAGCTGTCTATAGAAGTACCTAATAATAATATAAAATTTGATTTTACTCGTAAAATACTGAGGTCGTTCAATTATTTTACATCACAGTCAATAAATCTCCACTTTTACTTCGCATAGTTAGCGCAACAGCTTACAAATCTTAATGTTTTGTAGGTAGGTACCTTATCTTATCTTCTTAAAAATGAGCAAGTTTGCGTGTGTAAATTTGCTATCACTCAGCTCAAAGTATTTCATAAAATTTTATTATATAATTATAAGAAATATCTATAATGCTTTATTTGGTCATGGATTCGGCCACAAGTAGTATTTTTTATCCCGAAAACGCTATCCGCTGGTGAAACCGCGGGACGGAATCAGGTAAAAATATAATATTTGAATTTATCCGTAAAAAATCAGATAGACTGAAGAAACCTAGCAGATATTGACTAATCTAAGGTCAAAAACTAATACGCCATATGATAAAAAAAAACAAAGTCATTGTCAACATGCCAACAAGGATGAAATTTAGCAGCTGCAAAAATGTTTAGGAAGTTAAATGAAAAATAATATTTCGGTTAACAATCTTTCCCATATACAATAAACACTCGTTGGAGTTCTGTTATCTCTAATAATGGGCTTGGAGATATTACTTTTTAATTTTAACTCTAAAATATTAAAAACTACCATTATTAAGGTTTTCTGTGTCTATACCTAGTTTCCTCTTAGCACTCTTTATTTGAAGAATGCTATGAATTCCGTTCCGCTGTTTTACCCGAGTTCTAGAGTTTTTTTTTTTTTAATTATAACATGTCACAACTATGTCCACCTGGAGTTAGGAGCGTACCTTTAAAATAGTGAAAGAATTTTTCAAATAGGTGGCAGTGGTTCCAGTAATTATCAACAATATAACAAAAGCATTATTAATAATGTTTCACTATAGTCGATACATCTCTGTGCTGCTTCCGTTAACTTCGGGCAAGGTACAGTGGAAGATATCAATTTCTTTCGATATTATATTTATCAAACGAATGGCACGTGACAAATATCTTTTCACCACTAACCAGTATCGAATTATGAATCGATAAACATGTTGGTTATCAGAAAGGCATATGTTCATGGAGAGTTTCCCTTATTTAAATTATCCTGTATTGGTCATCTTACTCGATCAGAGATCAGAACTAATACATACAGGGCGTGTTCTTTAAGGTCTATATTTTTTTGTACATTGCTCTGATTGCTCGCAGCGGGTCAACCGAGAGTGGTACAGGGACGCGAGAAATGCGCGTCTCGTTCCGCGGTGCCTGAGGTAATAGATGTACCACCGGTAGTTGCCGCAGTAGTGTACGCGCGTTTGTTTGCAAGCAAGATTCGAAACGATAGTAAATGCAACTGGTATGTTTCCGCGATATTAGATTTTCAGCTCCCAGACACCTAATTTCGATGATACTTTTATAATAAACAATGAAAAACGTATTTGCACCGAAAATGTATAGTTAGTTACAACTGAGAACTTTTGCATTAACGCGCGAAGTAATATTTTGGCGTTGGTTCAAAGTAAACAGTACTCGACGCTATGTTCATTTGCATATATTTTACTTAGTCAGCCGTTCGTTATCACTTTTGGTCAAATAAAATGTGTTCAGTAAGATTTTTTTGTTAAAATTTCTAAAAGGAAACTCTAGTCCGATATTATTTTCAGAACACAGCCAACGTTTATAATAAAAATAATACATACCTTCAATAATGTTAGAAATAGTTTAATCGCTTAACCGGTTGATTTATTACGTATGACCGGTTTCTGGATAACAAAAATAACTCATTTGTTAGGCAATTATGTATTATTTTATTTTTTATCTACTGCCAGAAGGATCTTGCTCTTTTAAATATAACTTTTATTCACCATACATTTTGCGGCTTAAAATAAACTTTTGGGAAATTATAACGAATATATATATAGCTTTACAGCAAATGCCAAGGGCATAATGGCGTAATTAATTAGATTTAGTCGCTTTCTGGTTGCATACATATTTTAGCCCCTGGAACATCAATATTAGTAGTTGATACGGTGCGTGATAGGTGGCTAAAACTACAAATCAATTGTGTTTTAATTCAATGACATTGCGATCGGTGCTAGTCGACGTAGGAAGGCGGTTGATCGATATTATAAATTAATTATTTGATATCAAGGATTTTCTATTGTATCCACCCCTTTGCATGCGTGTTATTTAGCAGGGGGCTAAAATAACTTCAATGAAAAATCTGCAGTGATCCTGATGATGAGTGTAGCTTAACATAGTGATTTCTTTCGATATTACTCTACTACTACTTTGCCGCTAGCAACTAGATATTATTAGCTCTATTGGCCGGATGTTGGTCGTTAGTATGTAGATTGAATGAGACATTTAAATCTAGTCTGCAATAACTAATAAGTTAACCTTAATTCGAGATTTGAAACTATTCTTAACGCTATAGGTACTACATTGTGATTTAAAAACATAGGATGGTACATTGCTAGGGTCGCCACCGACTAAACTTTAGGTAGGCAAGTAGCCCAACTAACTTGTTAGTTTTTTTTTTCATTCTGTTGATAAATATAGGGTAAATGATATCTTGACATAAGAATCGCAGTTATATGTATTGGTGTACCAAAGGAATATAAAAACCATTCAGATAACCTTAACACAAAGATTAAGTTGTAATTTTGATAATTTCATGTGTCGGGATGCGCGCGACGCGGAGCGGACGCGGTACGGTCTGCGACCAGTGATTCATGCATGTCGCACTTTGCAGCAGCGAGCGAAGCGAGCACCGTGCCTGTGACTGTGCATTGCGCTGTGCCGCCGAGCCGCCCTGTCCTCAGAGTCGGACCGACGACGGCAGAGCCGCGCCGGGCCGTCCGCCGCCATTTTACATTACGCACCACGTGTTCATATGCAATGAATTTACAGATGCACCATAAAGATTTCATACTGATGTAAAAACATATTGCTTTACGTAATCTTGTCTGCATTGTACATTCGAATAGTGTTTGTATTTGATAAGAATACAGAGAGTTGCCGTTTATTACTCCCAATGACATACTATTCCATTAAAATGTCAAAGCTATCTGGATGAAGAAGTCATACCTGCGATATTTCGCCATTCTGTGAGCCGAAAGCCGGTTGCGGAACTTAACACAGTGAGCGCCCGATGTGAATGCACTCGGACGCCGCGCCGTCAAAGTAGATGCACCACTTTAACCCGATAGGCAATATTAATTGAACTATATCAAAGATAACTCCGAAAGTAGAACACATTAAACGAGTAGAAAGGAACTTTTATGCTCTTCTTGTCTTACAAAAAGAGACTGGACCAAGAGCAATAAAAAATAGTACGTTCGCACAAGGCCTGTAGCACAAGTGCGAATGTTGCCGTGTGACTGAACTGACTGAAGAATGAGTGAGTGAGTGAACCGAACGGAGTAGCGGCTATGCGTGCGGCTGCCGCGACGCGGTTCAGAATGGACTTGCAATGCAAAACGACCGCCTGCCGCGACACCCACCCGCCCGCACCCCGCCCGACCCACTCGACCCGCATTCTGATACCGATAAAAGTAAAACAATCCATTTGCTTCGGTTAGTTAGTGTAACAAAGTAAATGCGGTTAGTATTTATCAATAACTGCAGGTCAGGTGATGATCTGGTCACCTATGGATATGATACGACTTCAGTATTGGTAAATAAATATGGCATAATATAATTAATAGATTGAGAATAGATTACCCCGCATGAAGACTGCCTTAAAAATACTGCATGCCAGCAGTAAAAAAGCAACAAAAAAAGGTTGTCCATCTCTGAAGGTGGTATCTATAGTTTCAATAGATTTTATCAATCGCATTAAAAAAGAAATTCCTACCTAATAGCTAGATATTAAGCGGAAGATACCATAATTGCCTGCGGCTAGGACAAAAAAATATAATATTAACCGGTTATTATTAATATTCTAATACTTAATACAGACGTGAATATGCTTTAAAACGGCGTTTGGTATTTTGTATTCAATGCGGATTCAAATCAAACACGGGTACTGTTGCTTATTTACAAAAGACGCTTTAATAAAACATGTCAAATATAAGATATAAATAAAGACTTTTACACATTGCAACAGCAGTCAAATTACTAACTGTCATATAATAAGGACCCTCTTTCTAATTAAAGTTGAAATTGAATAGCTAACTAACCTACTTAATATGGTTGTATTGTATTGGTTTAAATTAATAACATTCAATGTTTATTAATTAATATAAATGAAACCCTACAGACAAAGGGTTTCCATCCAAACCTATAATTTCCAAAAAAAAAATGTAAGTCGATTAACTACATATAAATACACAATGCAAAGAGACAGACGAGCGAGGAGTGATTAAGGGTTATAGTCTTTTTCTAAAGTGAAGTTAACGACTGTCGATTTCTATCTTAATACCTATGTTAGGTATGTTGATAATTACAACAACAGTTGGTAGGTTATCTGAACAGTGCGGTGAGCGCGTGCGCGGCACAGAGTTGAGCCACCTGCCGGCAGGTGTACGGACGGGCCGGGCGCGGCGACACCGACGCGGACGCGACGCGCCTCGCAACCGACTGCAACAGGGCGGGCGCTTCGCGACTCGCGACTCGGCCTGCACTGCACGCGTTATACAGTAGGTTATTCAGCCGGTGATTATAGGGACGGAAAATTATACATTTTAACAATCATGCTAAACTGCAAAAATTTATACATCCATCACAATAAATTATTTATATTAACAATCATGCTAAATATGTATGTATAATCTACATAAATAAATATTTTTTATTAAAACGTATTTCTATTAATGACCTATTTCTATTGGCAATATAAATTATGTCACTTGTTAATTAATAACTTTGCCACTAATTGATTGAAAACCCATTTGCAAATATATATGTAAATAATGCAGTTAAAATAATAACGTTTAAATTAATTATAATGATAAGAACACTGCAATCTTTATAAATGTCGAATAGTCAAGTTTTAACAGCAAGATACCTACACATTCCTAAACTTATACGGAAAAAGTTACTCAAGTAGCTTAGGTAATAAATAATAAATGTATAATAAATTAAATAATTTAGTTTTTATTGCGTTTTGGATTCTCCTCCTAGTATATTTTGAATATAGTGAATATTTTATAAACTATTTTATGCTTACAAAGAGGGTTCAAGTTCCACCCAGACAGATTAGTGAGATGAAACATGGAATGTTTGTGTTATCTGTAGTAAACAACGTTAAAAATATATTAAAAGTTATTTGAGGTCGAGAATACCTAGTTCATGTAGACTCCCGATTCGGTTATCGAATCGATGCACGATGGTACCATCCGCAGGATCAAATGTTTCTTTTTAGTAATTTCTTATTCGTTTGGAGTGGAGCAATCTGGGACGTGAACGCGGTAAAAAAATACTGCGATACCAGATATCAGCATCAAGTTCATAATAAGATTGCTGAACAAAGGCTCGTTTTATATTAAAAACACTGCTTAGTTTGGAAACTTTGGAATCAACTCTGATGAAAACAATTATTTATTGGATATCTTTGAAGTGGAAAATAAGAAGTTTGGTTACATATTGCGCCTCTTTTCAGTACGACATATAATACAATTGCATGAAGAATTGACATTTCACTGTGTGACACACAATTAACGCTGAGTTATTGCCGAGTGCCTTGATATTATAGATTCTCCTATACTGTTGTTTCTTTTTTGTTACCCTGACAACTCCTTGCCTCACCGGGTCATGAAACAATGAAAAAGGTTTCTTTAAATCCTTTTATACTGCGTAGAGATAAATTTATGTGTGCAAACTATGGTTCATATAATATTACACACCATTACGCGCCATAGTGAGTACACTTTTAGTATTCAAACCCTATATCCAATAAATTTATTGATTGCCATATTTTAAAATTCAATAGATGCAGGATAAAAGCCCACAAAACTCTCAACTAATAAAATTCCGCCGTTTTAATTGTATCGCGGGTGAAATAAACAACCGATGATGGCGTTCCGAAGCAAATTAAACAAATAATAAACGACAAGACTTGACGCGATTAAACAAACCAAAAGGACCGCGGTAATTTTATATTTTCAGCGTAAGGGTGTAAAAACCATCTGCGGCTGACACCTTCAAGAAAACAAAAAAAAAATAAGCGGCAAGTTTGTGCATTGCACCTATCCATACACGCTTGGATGAACCTTGGACGGACCGGCTTGCCGCATATCTTAGCTAGTAAGCTAGTAAGCAGGATATTCAGTAGAATATCCTTCATCGGTCGCAGCCCCTAAGCGGGGTGGTCATGCGATGAGAATTAGGAGCGTAGGTACCGTAGTCGTTGTTTTTTAAATTTCTTGCGAGAGCTTGATTCATGCGTGCGATACGGTGGGTGTTGTGAGCAGATTATTTTCGAGTTCTTTAAGAATACTAAATTATAAGGTATGCCTCCTTGCATGTTTGCCTTCCAAATACCATGAATGAAATTTGAAAAAAAAAAAAACTATTTTAACATAGGTACTAAAATATGATTTTTCAGCGAGTGGTAAAAAACGGAAAAAAAATTGTGCGTGTAACGCGCGGTTAAGTAAAATTTATTTGACTTGCCAATTAGAATAATATTACAATAAATATATCTTATTATAGGTTGAAGTAGCACGTATCGATAATACATTTTATAATGGGCGTTATCTAAATCTATAATTACATAAAGTGATACAAAGTCATTTCAAATATCATATTTTCAAAATGTAAGTAAAGATTTATGATAACTAAACTAAACTACTTTTAAATTTGCGATATTTCTTGAAAAAAATCGCATCAATCGTTGTAACCACATAGCTGTCGCGATAAAGTGTAAGGTTATAATATTTTCGGCCAGCTGACGTTATTCATACAAGTACTGCATAACTATATCCGCAGTGTTACCAATACATTAGATACTTATGTTAAGACTGCCTTCTATAGCCATTAGAGTATTCGATGAGAAAAAATGGACGTCAGAAGACAAATTATGTGTAATGTATTCTATCTCATTCTCTCACCGACTTAATCCTTTATACCTATATTTGTTTCTATATCGTGACGCATTTTCGTTTCATCGAATTTCATATCACAACGATACTAAAGTTACACTTCAAGTAAGGAATTTGTTATTATAGTTAATTATTAGAAACGATAATAATTCCATTTAGTATATATAGGTACATATATACAATGGTTATACATGTAGTAAAACTAGTTTTAAATTTGCACCATTGGAAAAATTAACCTTCTCAGTAGTTATTCCACCATACACAGCCTGTTCGATAACTATTACTGTCTAAAATTGATGAAAACTTCACAAAAGTTTACAAGCTAAGATCGTTTGTTTTACTAACCGCGACTTTATTGTTTTACCTTCGAGCGAACTGCAAAGTTGGTGGGAATCACGGTAGCAGAAACTTATGCCTGATTAAAGCCGATATCGGATAAAAATACCATAGATGTAAAAGACTAATACTGCCGGCCTAACACCGCATAGTATAAATTCACAAATTGAGTAGATATATATTTTAAACGAACCATACCTATAAAACAATTTGTTATGCGAGGCGATTTTATCTGTCGAATTTTATCAAAATAATGACGTAACAATGATAAAGATTCTTAGTATTTTCCTATAACATTATCCCTCATTCTGTTGACTACGTTGTAACTACTACAAAAGGTAAAATACCAGACAAATATTTCATACAGTTTCTAAAGATATGCACACATACATTTAGATTTGTGGACTGTATATTCAACTGGAAACTCGTTCCACGCCTACAGGTGACCTTCATGTCTGGCAGGGTGTTACAACCTTCAAAACTGACTGCCTGCTTGGGCAACATCTTTAAATAGTTGCCCAAGTAACCTAAATAAAGTTTGAGAGTAACGGAACTTTAGTAGAAAGACGTCTGGCGGTGGAGTTCTGCCTATTGACGTATAATAATATAGAAACGTCATTTACCGACATCACGGTTCTTACAAACAGGGTAATTACCTGATAGCTACTTACTTACGCGTGAAGAAAGAAAATAATGCCAGCTTACGGTTTACCTGTTGTTAGAGAGATATATAAATATACATCACTAGCTGTCCCCGCGGTTTTACCCGCGTTCCCGAGGGATGTCACGTTTTCCAAGGAAAAAGTAGCCTATATGTTATTCCAGGTCATGCTCTATCTTTGTGCCAATTTGCATCTAAATCTATTTGGTAGTTTTTGCGTGTAAGAGTAACAAACATCGATACTCACAAACTTTGGCATTTATAATATAAGTAGGATTAGACACGTTAATTAATATAGAAGAGTTACGCCGCGACCGTGGTTGGTGCGCGACTAAATGGAAGTAAGGTCAATTAGCAAAATTTTATGTTGCCATTTCTAAGAACGCATCTATCTAGTTCATATATCATTGTTTCTACATAACAAAGTCTTTGTGCAGCATTTGTATGCACGTTCACGACCTGTTACCTTGAGTGGCTGACTCAAGGTCTATACCAAGCCAAACCTATAATGTCGTTTGTTTAATTTGGGCAGAAAAAATAATTAGTTTGGCGAACAGCGCAAGCTCACACCCGTATCTGCTTGGCGACTGATTATCGACTTTAAGGGTGGAAGTCAGCCAGGCGGGTAGTACAAAGTACCCTATCACCCCGTGCCGCGGTTTCATCAAAGTCAGGATTTACATCTCAATATTTTTCATTACCTCTCAAGATCTATTTTAAATTCGAAACGAGCCATGGTAAATAAGTATGCGCAAGTACAGAGTATGTCGGAAAGGGTGTACTATTTCGAAAAGAAATTATGTAATCGTAAATTCCCATTACTAAACACATTTCTTTGTTATGGCACCAGTCCAAAAGCTATCCAATATTATCAAATATATAAGTGCGAAGTATATACAAACAATAAAATAGCTCAATACAACCCTATCGGTCAACTGTGTATAATGTATGTATAATATTATGTGTGTCACGGATTAGTAACTACTCAAAGCAAATGGCAGATTACAGTAAATACTGTGCAGCTTTAGCTTTTTATTACTTGTCGTATAAAAGTAAATAAACAATAATTAATAATTTCTTAATAACCCCAAACAAAATATAATAACTTTTGATTTCGCTGTTCTAAGTTAGAAGTTGATAATAATATTTATAGGCAAATTCAGTAAAGTGGGTTCCTGTCTTTCCAAACTACAAGTCGATTAAAATTTTGATTGTTTACCTTTTTAAATATTAGATTCTGTATTCATTATAAGTTAACAATTTAAACCCAAAATGTTTTTTCTAAAGCTGTAGGACACCTTAAAACAGAATACAACATTTTATCAAATGCGTTTATTGGTTTTATTATATTATTTTTTAATCACTAATCCTTAACTATTTACTGACTTCAAAGGTTCGTTCTTACCCTACCTTGTTCACATCAATAAATCATAGAAATGCCGGCGGATACGCGATTGAAAATTTAATCGTGGCCTTTGTGTCGAATGGTGATACATTTACTGTAGAATATTCTCAGTAATTATTTATGTAAGCCACGGCTTAGTACCTTCAAGACAACTTGAATAATAACTGAGTTAACACGACACGGTCTTCTATTTATCTACCTGTCCTTTTATCCGTATACGGTATTGATGCATACCACATGCAAAAAAGATATTTTAATATCCAGGGGAGGTAATTGCAAGTTAAAGTTTATGATTTGAAGCTGTAAACGGCAAATTTTAAAAAGTTTTAAAAGGCCTTCGAAAATGTTGGTTAGCTTACCTTCATGAGATATGAAGGCCCGGTCCTACACGTCAATAGTACGGCGAGACGCGAAGCAGGAGGAAAAAAACACACCGCGACTACGGCGCGTATTTTCTTCTTCTCGTAGTTCTTACGCGAACTTCATTTTGATAGAGAATAAATATCTAGGGAGAATCTTCACACACAGCCATCTGATCCCAATCTAAGCAGATCTTGGTACTATGGAAGCCAGATGAGTGACATACTATTTAAACTACTTTTTTCCTGCAAAAACTGGTGTCATGTCATATTCGTACTTAACATTGGAGTGTAACTCTGATGACGAAGACCTTTTATTGTTTGTTCTTTATTTTTTTTTCTAAAATGTTTATGCTTTGAGTTTTACAAATCTATATATATATATATAAATTAATCCCTATTTCCCTTGGTCACGGCATCACGCATGGACGGCTGGACCGATTTCCCCAATTCTTTTTATGTCGTTTAAAAAAAAAAAAAAAAAGCTAAAAAGTAAGAAATTTGCGTGGAAAATTTGAAAATTTAAGAAAACATAACGACCATATCAACTTTTCTAATGTAACCTTACCGCTTTTGACAATATAAACTCTTAAAATGTAACCACATGGTGTTTGACAATATCGTTTAAAACAGGCATGCGTCGGAATTATATTGATAAAATAATTAATTTATTTATTTATTTTCAATTATAGTTTTTAATAAAGTAAATATGGCAAAACAGCGTTTGCCGGATCAGCTATGAACATGTCTGTAGTACCCCCTGATGAAGTCATCGTCGAATTAAATAAATAAGAAACAAGCTACTGGTACACACGTACGTACGTACACACACACGCACACGCACGTTGAACGTCACATCACTAGACGCGTGCACGGTGCATGCATGGCGCCCGCGCCATAAGATATATATAGATAATATGGTTTCCACCCGCTCCGCGCAACCGATGCTTCCTCCGCTTCGCAGTGGCTATGGTCGTGCAGGTTTGGCTGTAGCTAGACTATGATTATGTTGTTATGTTGACCCAAAATTGTTAGAACATTTGATTCCTCGCGAGGCGGAAATTTATGGCTTTCTAGAATATTTTACGGCTAACTTTAAGCTCAAGCTAATAAACAAATAAAGTTTAGGTCACAATAATAGCCTAAAGTTCCGCGTTGGTCAAACAAAAACGTCGTTCTCTTTATTTTATAATTACTATAATATACCTATATGATGGAACCATATTTAGGCATAGCGTGCTGTTGCGGAATTTTAAAACGACCGACCCTCCTTGTTAATTATAAAGTAAAGGTATAGCAACAAAAAATTACTTGCTTCCGTTTCGCGGTTCATCCTCATTCCTGAGGGTATCCCTCAGTATGCCGAGATTATAAGATAGCCCATCTGGAATAATGTACCTTTTAAATATCGCTTTTTCAAATTTCTTTATAATTACCTAATAAAAATATAAATTTATAGAGAAATATATTTTAACTTGCTTTCAATAAACATCCAAGTAGGTATTTCTACTACTAGTCTATTCATCACACACATAGACTAGTCATCACACGATATGTGATGTGTAGAAAAATAAGAAAAATAGATGTTTTTTTTCTTCCTAGTTTTCATTTTAATGCCATCATAAAAGGGACACTTTCCCCATTGTTTGTAATGACTGAAAGCAGAACTGAATGACGACCGCACTCCATAACCACAACCAGTCATTACACTAAATGCACGCACGCAACGTCCTAACCATGGAGGAGGGTACCGGTTTGTTATTAAGGAACCGCGCGGTTTGTTAACGGTCAGTCCGTGATTACCCTCAATAGGTTGTAGCCCTAGGGCGAGATTTGTAGGGCGGAGGCGCAGGGCGGCGCGGGCGGTGTGTGTGGGAAGTAGGTGTTTAAAACGCAGAGTGTTGGACATGCGCAAAATATATTCCAATAATTAATACTCATATCTCTAGGTGTTGCACAAGATAGATATGACTATGGTTTTAAGTAGGAAGCTCTGAAGCGAGACTTTATAGCCTATAATTATATTAGTTTGGCTATCCCAATTATATGTCAACATTTAGTATAGAAGTAAAATAAAAACATCCTAGACAAGGCTGAGAAGACAGGTTTGTTTTGACTTATTTAAGACTAATTAAAAAGCTCAAGCAGAGGCTGGTTTTCCTATAAAACGTATTGTCATGCTAAGTGAAGTTAAGCTAAATTTGGCATTACGTACACGTTTTCTCGCGACCCTTCTCGCGGTATTTTTTTGCTGTCTGATTGTTTATGGATAATTAAATTCCTTTAGTAATAATGAATAGTTTGTCGGATGTGAGACGATAAATAAAGCGCTTTATACCGCCGTGTTTTATCGCAGATAAAGCGAAACAAACGACAGCGCAGGTAAGCGGTATCTGTCAGCTTGCTTTGAAAACAAGTTCCGCCGGACGGCGCGGGAGGGAACACCGGCAAATAGTGAGTGAGTATCAGAACGGCCCGGCCCACTAATACCGCGAAAGATATTATAGTTAAGGATATCGGAAAACGGTAGATACATATACTTAACTAGGCTTCATATTCTGTAATTAATTTATTTGATATTATTGTACATATACCTACGCATACCTACTAAGTTTAAGTTTCTTTCTATAAATTTATAAACTAAAATTAATGATTGGGTATAAAATTCCTTTTTATTGCTTTTATTAGATAAACGTAGGTACCTGTTATTTAGATCTTTGATAAGAGATTTATATTCAAGAAAAAATACTTTTGCCCATTGGTTTTAATTATTACGATCCGTTTGTTACATACGTATATGTAATTTACTCAATTGTTAAATAAGTTTAGTAAGAAAATTGTTGATAAGGAGACTTATCAATTTGATTTACTTTAGTAACAGTGGTATTCGAAGATTTATCCGGTTAGTGTTCCAGGATAGGTTCTAAATATTCGGATAAACAGAACAGATAGATAGTGCATTAATTGCACATTTTTCAATTTAGTCGAAAGATATAATATTTAGTAATATTACAAATGTATTTGTGCGGTTCTGATTCTTGTTATGTGTGTAGTAAGTAGCTTACCCGTGCCTAAGAGCAACTATGACACTTTTAGATAAGTATCGATCTACCTAACCAAACCCGCCCGACGGTGTTCGGTGTGCAGGCAAATTTAGCTACACATAATTACAATTTTGGATAACTAACTAATAAATGCAAATAACTTTATAGGTAGACAGAAGAACTGTTATTTCCCATTTACTTTGGTTGGTATGTTAGCTGTTAGCGATTTGAGAGTTTGATTTACTTTAGATATCAAATAGTCCCCCCAAATAATGTAAATTTTCAAACTTGTAGAGGAACTTAAGTCCGACTAATAGATTAAATCGGGTATAGAACTTTTAATTATAAATTATACATTGTATTTCGTATTAACATCAGCATTTTGGGGATATAAGAAATATTTAAAGCATTTTTTTAACAGTTATCTGCCTGACAAAATATACCTATCACGATTGCAATTAATTTTGATTTATGAAACTAAATAGGTACCTATATCATTATATTTATTCAACAATTGACATCTTAAGCCTGAAATGTTCTCTACCGTTCTTAGTACAATCTATGATCATTATGTAGTAGATACGTAGGTTTATTATAATGATGGCAAGAAATGTAAAATAACATGTTTCTATAATGTAGAAAAATGGGTTGTTGTAATACTAACCTTTGGTCTTGAAGCTCTTCTTGTTCAAATATTTGATCATGATCCTCTTGAGATAAATTAAGCTCGCTAAACTGCTGTTCCACAGAGTTAGACATTTCACTAATATTATGCTACACAATTTTAAAAGCTCAACCTAAGTAGGTAGGTATATGTTCGAAATACTGATAACGATGCTAGTAGTTACGATTGGTAACTAAGTTTAATCACACTTAGGAAAGTCACATTAATTTATGATTAAAAATTGATTTAGTCCCGTTGAAAAATTAATTTAGCTAAATTTTAATTAAGTTGTGCTGGCCGCTGCACACACGTGGTAGTTTTAGAGTCAATGTGTTTATTTTTGTATTACATAATATGGAAACGTAGACAAGGCACCAAACAGCACGGCACCGAAAGTGACTGGTGGTGACGGCAGGGTGTCCACGGACGCGGCGTCACCCGCGAGCGACCGGCGGATTCGCTCGGAGTGCGATATGGAGAAAGGAAAGGCAGGCGCGAGCAGCACGTGTGAACCGTGCGTACGTACGGTACGGTACGTCGGCTATCGAGATCACTGCTCAACTGAGCTGCCTAACTGATGTGACGTGCGTGACTGAACGAAACGAACGGAACGACGCCGACTCTATTCTACTCGGTTCTTCGTGCGACCATTTCGTGTGGATTTTGTTTGAGAGTGCGCGCGCTGGGCGTGGCTCTAACCGGGGCCCGCGGGGAGAGCGCGCCACACCTTAGTGAGGCGCAAGTATCGATTTTAAAGCTTTATCGAGGGGGTACGGGAAGTACCCGTTATTATTTTAATTGTATTAATTTGTCGTTAAAGAATAAATAGGTTTTCCAACTACTTTATCAATTTATGTTATTCTATATTCTTGTATTTATGTACGTGGTAAACATGTTTTTAATTAATCGTTATAACTATACTTAATCATCAAAATAAAATACACCGAGAGTGCAGCATATTTCATTTATTGTAATAAATTTATGTAGAATTTCATTGGTACCATTTTGGTTTGTATAAGAAACAAAAATATAGAAGGTTATGTAATATTGGGATGTTGTACTTTTAGTGTATTTTTATGTCACCTCTTGCTTTTCTTTATTTGCTGTGCTATCGTTGATATTGAGATTTCTTTGTAAAATCGAGTAATTAACAAACAAGCAGTAGGTTACCTAATCTTCCTACATTTAATCACTAAAGTATCGACAAACGAAATAGACAAACAGATTACGGTCAGTCACTAAAAACGATAACAGTTCGTGAAGTATATTTGTTACTGGGTCCGTGCGACGGCGCCCCGCGCCCATGTGTTTTCCACAGCGTTCACCCGGGGCCCACGGAGGGCGGTCGCCCGATACCGCCTACCTCGTCTGGTACAGGCGTCGCCCGCCTCGTGTCCCGCTTTACCTTAAAATTACAAGTAGTCGAAACGTCGATCCACGGAGGAGAAAACGCCCTTCAAAAAGCTTAGATTGCCTGCCCTTACGACTTACGATGAGATGAAGACTATTGACAAATGTAGGCAGCGCAATCTCGAAACAACTATTTCCGATATACGATCAGCGGCAAAGATAAAAATAATAACTTATTAGGTAGTTAGGTACCTGCTTCCGTCATAAGTACAGAAAATCCTAAATATTCTTCCCAAGTTAACCCTAATCAAATTTTAAAAAATCAATTAAATGGAAAATAACAAAGCCATGCGAGCCAATCGATTTTTGATGGAACGTCGCATACACGCGATACGTACGTGCGTTCGGGCCACGAGAGCGATCCCACTAAACAGAAAGAAAACACAGACAGACTCGATTCAGAACGCTTGCACTCGACGCGCGCGACTACGACAGCGGCGACGGCGGCGGCGGAAGGTACCTACCCTACGTCATTGCATGATTCATTTTTGTAGCCCGAGTGATTTAAGCAAACGAATATCAATAAAATAACTAAAGGTAATCGGTTTAGTTGTGTTGCAAAAAGCCCTCGTTCTTCTGCTTTCTCAGATCATTTCATGTCATCACCCTGAACCAATATTTCATCCGAGTAGGAAGTAACAGCGCTCCCATTTAATATAAGGAGGTGCATAATAAATAGGGTACTACTAGCGCGTTTATTTTGATCGAAAGAAAAAATCTTCAATAAGCAATCAGCAAAGAAGGAGTACACGCACGACGCAATCGGGCGGCGCGCGGGTGGTGTGGTCAGCCGCGAATCCAGGGATTACTTACAGGGTAGGTATTTATTAAGAGCATATTTATGAGACACGCGGAGACTACATGCGGACTTAACTAAGCCATTTTCTATTTACCTACTTAATGCCCCGCAAAAGATAAAATTTGAAATTTTAATTTAAAAAGTATAATATAGGAGCCAAGGTCATTTACTTAATCGCCCTTCTATAATCTTTAAAGAATATACTAGTAAAAAGCACGTGTGGTTAGGTCACATTATGCACCATCAATGCAATTCAATAACGGCGTAAGAGTAAATGAGCAATAGCGTCGAATTTTCTTTTTTTCTGGAAATCTGTGACGCTCCCGCGTATTTGATTTGGGAGTTCCGTTCACCATCAGATCAACTCGATGGACACATACTTGCAAAAGTAGGGTAAAATCGAATTCCAAGATATTACTAAGTACATGTATACCAATTCGTTAATTAAAATTTTACATTTAGACACTGCCCGAAATGTTTGCCAGCTCTCATATGCATTTTTGTGAGGCAATGGAAACAATTTATCGCAGACATTTAGTGGTACAACTTAACGACTTTCCCGTAGCCGGCCAAATCTGGGTATTATCTCTAACCTTCCCAAGAGGCTGACCCGGGTGTCAGCGGGGCTTCACAATAACATTAACGCCGACCTCACCGGTAAGACTGTCTGTCTACGACATTGCTCTGGCCTCTGGCCATTGGTTTAGGCCACTGCCCTACGAGCTATTAATTACTAAATATTCTCGTCAAATTTTATTGTTTGAATTCTACAAAACGAGGTCGGTAGGTTGGAATATATTTTATCGAGACCTCAATAACTTTGACAAATGTTATCGAAAATAACTATTATTTTAGAATAGGCTTTTTCATCTGTTAATTTGTCTACCTTACTGTAAGTATATTAATTAGGGTTTCCTAAAGTATCTGATACAAATTATTGTTTTTCAGGAATTGATTTCGGAACTAAAGGTAACAAATTAATACCTAATCGAGGGAACTACATTGAAAAGTCCTAAGTTAACAGGCGCCTCATAGATGACAATGATTCTTTTGATTCTGGACCAAAAACGTTTAAGATTTAAATAAAAATGCTGTTGCACTTTTAGAATGCGACTATAAAGAAGTGATGATACTGAATAGCAATGTTGACTTTTTAGTAGCTCGCTAAAGCTGTCGAGGGAAACTTTTGTTGTTCGTAGCTATCATCATTGCACACACCGGATTGGCTGGCCCACAATGAAAAAGTTGAGTGTGCCTTACGGTATCCCCGTCATTGTCCCAAGGACGTCTGCTCCACAAATACAGTATTAACACACCTATTCAAGCTTTTCTATTCCTGCCTTTATTTATCAGGTTCCCAAAAAAGTCTATCCATACGCTATAGATAGACAGCCTTTATTCTTTAAAGCGTCAACCTCCCTTCTCAAGGTAGTTGTTCATCGGGTCATCAATACTCAGCTCCTCAGGTGTCATATCTAACGGAGCGCTAGCTGATAAACGACCACCACTAAGTTTCGACACGGTCGCTCAGGTTTTAAACGCTGTCAAAAAAGTTTGATCAATCGCTAACGTATCTTCCAGACGAAAGCTAAATTGTTTTCGTTCAATTTTGGTATTAACGTTCAAATTACCGGCATCGGGCCCTTGGGCAATGTTTCACGAACTCGCGGAAACATTGGGGTGAGGCAGGAGGAGTACATAGCCCACTAATAGGTAGGGCTGACAATTTCAAAATCGATATTTATTAGCAGTCAGGTATTAAGTGAATATTTGTATAATTTTTCTCCGTGTTCATGTTAATATTTCGAAGGACTTTTGACTAGTAAATAATGCTACATATTTGACTAATATGTGAATAACCGATAGATATACAGTATACAGTACCTACTTTACCTAGTCTTTAACAGAGATGTTATTTATGGACATGAAATTACGGATCTGGATGCGGATATATGAATAGGTACTATTATATTTGTTTTGGTTACGGTTACGGATATGCAATTATTTCGTATTATTCTATATTTTCGGATACCCGATAGTTTCGGTTACGGTTACGGAGCTCCATAACATCCCTGGTGTCAATATAATCTCATTTGAAATAAATTTAATTAAAATACAAATCCGTTTATAATGACATCGAAGGGAATTGACAAACAAGTCATATTAAGCGGACGTCATACAAAGCATTTTTGTGAAAAAGGCTATGAACAAATCATGATAATAATTATTAAGTATTTTATGCCTCTTCTGCGGTAGGTTGGTTCTTCCTCGACTTCCTCTTCTCCATCACTTTCGAGTTGTTCCTAAGCATTAATGTTCTGTACGATATTTTCATCGGTGTGTTCTTCGGATGTGAGTAGAGCGCTATCGATGTCGACATAATCTTCCCACGTTTCCGGTGCTGCTAAGATGCTTTATGACGTTGAGATGCCATTTTTTTACATAGGATATCACTAAAAACAATGCGCGACGTTCAACTGAGATTCAAAACATCAACGAACATTGTAAAGGTGTGAAGAATCATGTTGGTCACTAAAAACGGACAAAATTTGGAAAAAATGGGTCATAATAAGCGACATGTCACTGTAAGCGAAGTCATTATATCCGACTTTGTTACAGAGAATTTTATATGAAAACCAAACTTCGTTGTGTAATTACGTTATAATAGGCGGTTGGTCAATATATCCGGAGTCATAATAAACGGATTCTACTGTATAACTTTGGCGCGTCAACCCTAACAAAGTCAATTGGGTGTATGAAATCTATTTCATAGAAGCTGGCTTGTTTGTTTGCTTGTGTACCGACGGTATACTACAAGTATACAACTATATACTGCAGCTCCTTTGAGATAGAAAGTTCCTGGTCAGTGCATGATACGTTACGGTAACATACCTATAGCAAACCCCAATCGTGTAGTGGCCGGCAAACTAATTACTTATGGAGCCAGATATTCGCGAGTTCTTGAACTAGAGGTAAATTAATTCAAGTTATATATAGTCAAGGTACACTGAATAAATCTAGTTGTTATACCTAGTAATGATATTAATTAATTATATTACAAAGCAACATTTAAAAATAATTTGAACCTATGTGTTTATAAGTAGTATCCATTAAATGATTAATGAGTAAAGTACACTACAGTACAATTACTGGCAATATTAAAAGCATTCGCATATGAATCTATAAACCTTAGACATCTTCCAGATTCAGTTCTATTTCTCAGTTTACTTTTAAACGATTTAAGACCGCAATTTTATATTAGGTTGGGGAAAAAGTCTTTTCGCATTATAGTGTGTATGAACTTGTAATAAAATCTCATTGGCTATACTATTTGTATCTGGCTGGTTTTGGTATCATTGAAAGTTTAAATTTTAAAAAACATAATTCCAAATTCAAATTATGAAAATGTGTGATTTGCATTTGTTTTTCGTACCGCCAGGATGAGTGAATCTAATGAAGAAATTCGATTCATTTTAAAATTTTTCTACAAAAAAGGTAAAAATACAACGCAAGCCGCGAAAAAAATTTGCGATGTTTATGGACCTAGTGCAGTGTCTGTGAGAGTAGCACAAATTTGGTTTAAGCGTTTTCAATCCGGAAATTTTGATGTCAAAGATGCACGTCACTCTGGTCGCCCCATTACGGAAAAAATGGATGTCATTTTTGAAAAAGTGGAGGAAGATCGGCATATCAATAGTTACGACGTAGCTGAAGAACTGGGAATTGACCACAAAACAGTTTTGGCGCATTTGGAAAAAACTGGGTACACAAAAAAGCTAGATATTTGGGTACCTCACGAGCTCACTGAAAAAACCTAATGAACCGTGTACTCATTTGTGATTCGTTATTACCATGTCATGAAACCGAACCATTTTTGAGAAGCTGATAACTGGTGATGAAAAGTGGATCACGTACGACAAGAACGTGCGAAAAGGTCGTGGTCAAAGGCCGGTCAGGCTTCACAGACTGTGGCGAAACCCGGGTTACCTCGCAACAAGGTGATGCTGTTATGCATTATGAGCTGTTACCACCAGGCAGGACCATCGATTCTGAACTCTACTGCGAACAACTTGATGAGATTAAAGCAAAAAGTTGAGAGAAAGCGGCCGGAATTAATCAACAGAAGGGGTGTGGTTTTTCATCATGATAACGCTAGACCTCACACATCTTTAGCTACTCAGCAAAAATTAAGAGAGTTTGGCTGGGAGGTATTAATGCATCCGCCGTATAGTCCTGACCTTGCACCTTCAGATTTCCACCTGTTTCGGTCTCTTCAGAATTCTTTAGGCAGTGTCAGGTTAACATCACGAGAGGACTGTCAAAACCACTTGTCGCAGTATTTTGATCAGAAGTCCCAAAATTTCTATAGCAATGGGATCATGTCCCTACCTACAAGATGGCAAAAAGTTATCGAACAAAATGGTACCTACATACTTTAGTTAAATGTGAATAAACACTATTAAAAATGTTTTAAATTTTCTTAAAAAATGCGACGTAACTTTTTCCCCAACCTATTATGTAGCTAATCTCTATAATTGAAAACGGAATGAAAAGCAAAAAATGTCTTTTTTACATTATACATATATAATTTAGAAATATTATTCCAGATGTAACAAATCATTGTTGTGTTTTCTCCGAGACTTTCAAAGTCCACCATGTTTACTTTCATTTATTTTTAGGCATCCCCGGACCCAAAATAGGCTTTCAGCGGGACCAAAATCTCCACTGTCCCTCTGTCCGTCCGTCTTATTGTTACCGGATTATATCTGTTGAACCGTTATAGGTAAACACTTGAATTTTTCACCGATAATGTCCTATTATGACTGTTTAAACAACAAATAATAAAAATAAAATTAAGTTAAAAAATAATGGGGGTGTCACCAAACGAGAAACGTGTTTTTTCTGAGTTTTGTTAATTAATATAGGACTCTGGTACGGAACCCTTGCATTCCAAGCGACATTCCTTGCGTGCCAGCGCACCCTCATCTGGTCATTTGTAACAGAAGCACAGAGGGCAAAGAGCCGCTAGCGACTCGCGAGCTGCGGTTTGTTGAACTTATTTTGTCACAGTGAAAACGTAAAAATATTTGCGACTATTTTGAAATAAGACATATTTTTATTTTGAGCGCCCAGACCGGAGAGATCGGGGAAATATATTTCATAATTGTAGTTATGAATCGATTCTTATCGCAGTCGTAAACTAGATGTGATTATTTGAAAGACTACTGGCTAGGTTATAAAATCCTTTAAAATAACTATAGTTATCTACTATAATGAGACACACCGCCCGGCGCCAGGGGCTTTATTTGGGTCCCATAAACCTATTAAATATCGATTACTAGACTAAAACGGTCAGTAGAAATTTGGGTAAATAGTTATCCAATTAAATTATTTGTTTCATTAATTCACAAAATAAAATAAAAATCTTTATTAGATTAATAATTATATTTACTTTCCAGGACATTAGAATAGAATGTTTAACTGATATAATTATTATAAATTCACGATATTAAAGTAATACTGTCCTGGTAGATAAATCCACTGGTGGACATTAACCTATTACTGAATCCAGTTTCCTTCGTGCAGCAGTTCACAGCTACCCTTAACAAGACACTACCCTAAACAAAACCGGCCGACGCTCCACTCAAGTTTCGTCTTGTAAGAGCGGCCTAAACCGCCACTCAAACTGATTTCCAGATAATCATGTCACGTCTGCTGCAACAACACCTTGAGACCCGCAGGGGAGCCCTCAATGCAGGTGCTTAACTAATACTCGCTTGAGAGCCCTTAGCTCTCACCAAATTGTCCGCGCAGGGTGTAAAATCCACCTGAGACTAACACCTTCAAGTCAATTAAAAAATGATGGGAATGCAGACATGCATAAATGTACTGTTATAAATTGGTAGTGCCTAAAGGCGGCAGGCAACAGGCGGCAAAACGGTACCATTCACGAAATTATTAATTATGTGTCATTATACTTACGAATGTGCAGAGTAATTGAGTTATGGTTGATTAAGGCTTTTGGCACTTTTTAATTTATATTAAAATACTGGATAGGGGTATTTTAGAGTAATTCATCACCATATAAATTCATGATTCCTTTTTAATGTAGATCACTGTTAAGATCTGTTTAATTATTAAATTAGCAATATCGCTACCAGTACCGCAATTCAACTACCGCCTACCTGGGCGGTAAGGCACGCTATACTAGTTTCGCTCAAGCTGTAGTTTTTTATTTACATTCGCTGTACATACATATTGGACCAAAAATATTATATCTGGTATTGCTTAGGTTCGCAAAATCGAATAGAGCAAAATTACATTCTTTGAACACATACCTATAAGTTAAAAATTATTAAACGCGATTGACACAATCATAATTTTATGCGAATCTTGCGAGTGTGCCTTCTGATGAAGCTTATTTTTATAAACGAAAAAACTACAACTCGTAGGTGTGTGAAAAAGAATTTTAATGAAAGCTACATTTTGCACAGATGATTAATTTAAGTTCATGTTAAGTTACAGAGGACCCTGCTGCTGTGAGACATTTTATAGCAGTTTTCTCTGCAATTTTTAAGTCACAAATAATTTCTTTCGACATGCAGACTACTGCGTCAAGGTAAAATTATTTAAAATTATACAAGGACCGACCAAATACTTCTTCGTGCAAAGGCCCTACTGGCGGTGGTCACCATTAGTTGCCTTCAATTTACCATCTATTTAAACACTTAACTTTTATCTGACTAACGTACCAACCTGTTTTATGTTAAAATCTGGTTCTCATTTTGCAACGACTAAATGCCAACTACATTCATAATAAAAAGGTACAAGAATGTAAAGGAAAGGAACCAGTCGAGTTTATTTCAAGGGCCGCGAATGATTGTCTAATTGGGCCACCGAGCGAGGATAGCCCGCATGTTATGCACAGTGAATGTGATCAGATGTGCGAATGTGCATTGAAGTAGACGGGTATACATCGTTATTATGCGCGTGCCGAGCTACGAGCACAGAATACTACCACAGTTTAGCTACCTGAATGGGCACTCCCCTATCCGTGTGAAATATACGATGTTAACCTTGGAAACATTTAGGGTTGTCAGCTAATCGTTATAAATATAAACGGCGGCCGAGGTATATTGTCCTTTCCTTTACGATTTTATGATCAGATTTACTTACTTATACTTGGATATTTTAATAAATATTTGGAGTTTTCTTTGGCAGTAATGGTGTCTTATCAGCTTAATATCAATGGATATTTTTGTCTACAGTTATAAGATTTTAATTAAGGTAAAGAAAATATGTTTTTTCCCAGTTCTTTTTGAAGGCCAGAAGTAATGGTTTGTAATTTTATAAGCTAGAGTCGCGGCATTAGGGCACTTCTTTTGAGGCACTTTATTTCAGGAATATTGTCAATTCCAATTGCAATTTTTTTTGTTATGGCTCTCTGATTACAAATAAAGAAATCTCAATCTTTATGTTAGTTTTATCCATAAATGGTTAAAACGGAAGTGTGAAAAATCCCAAGCCCATGACCAAAATTTTTGATTGAATACAAGTTGCCGTAAACACATTTTTTTTTATACCACTTTAGCTGACAAACAAGAAGAAGCAACATCCACTTCATGGTAAGTGGTCACCGCCGCCAATGGTCATCGCCAATGCGTTGTCGACCCTGAGACGTGGTGTTGTTAAGTCTCATGTGTCTGTAGTTTCGATTAGTAGGTAATGTAAAATGAAAGCAGTGAACATCAATTGCGATGGATAGCACGCGGGCACCGCCAAGCGCCATGCGTGGCCTGAGTCATTTTGTATGTAAAAATAACTATTTTCCAGTTTTTGATTTCGTAATAAATTGTAGAGCGCAGATAATATCTAATATATTTAAAAAAAATATTACTTATATCACGGACATACTTAGGGCACCTTTAGCAGGGTAGGGATGATTAAGAAGGCCATAAGTCCTAAAAGTACGTTACAAGAAATAATAAGAAAGAAATAGAAAAAATCTATATTATATTTCAATTAGGTACTTGTTGTTTTTTAAATAATTTTTATAGTTGTCACCTGTAAGGTACTCACGCAGTCTCCGGAAAAAAAAAAGATAGAAAGAAAATTGATGCTTTTATCCGAGCTTTGAAGCCATCTACAATTTATTACAAGGGAAAGCCTTGTACACTGGGTAAATGGAAAAGGTAGTTCTTTAACTTATTTTTACCCGACTACGGCCAAGGCAACAGGAAATATTATGATATATCAATATTGTGTGCATGTAATATTCCACGGTAGCGGTAGCGCCCAAACTACTCAATTGTTTCGTTAATAATAAAATCAATATGCCCCATGTAATATCAATAAAAATAGGGGCCACTGAAATTTTCACTCATATCGAGTGCGATTATGCATTTATTTTGATTTATTTAAGTCCTCAGGCCGCATCACATGAAATTCGTTATAATACGGCAATTCAATGCTAACGCTACATAAACAGGGTGTGTCGCAACGACAATCGATAGCAGTGAAACTTTTGTTTTACAGGGAAACATTTTAATGATTCATCAATCACTTTTGAATAGTGTTTAACATTCGTTTATTTTTCATCAATCTAGTGTAGATGCCAACAATCAAGCATAAATCTATAAACGCAATGCAAGATGTTTATTGAATCATACGTTATTAATGTGAAACTTCCAGACGACATCGAGTGAACTAAATAAACAGGAATATCTAACGATGACGATTCTTACTCAATAAGACGACGGCAGAAGTAAACACCTGAATTGTTTATTACTTTTAGTTTTTTATTTATGCCTTGGGTTATAATTTAAAAACTTGTTTTCCCATAGTCGGGTTACATATTTCAATGTACTTACATAGTTATATCTATTAATTGAAACATGAGCCCAACAAATGACACAATTAATATTGATTCCTATATTAAGTAAATAACCGGCCAGCTAGTTCAAAACTTTAGACTTTATAAGGGACATCTCACAACCTATAAAAAAAGTAGTACTAGAAAATCAGATATTTTATTATTCTACACATGCTAAAATACCGGGATTTTATTTCAACCGTCAGCAACATTAAATGTATGGAGGCAAAGCCATTTTTCGTAATTTATTTAATTTTCATTACATAATTGTGTAGCGGGTCATAGAATACTAGCTTCTAAATTGCATCTTTATATCGCAAATCTTCTGCGAATAACATGGCTGTAACATACGGAGAGACGGTCAGGGCGAATATATAATAACGAAAGAATACAGAATATTAGAATAGGTTCACGTGGTATGACAATCGCATTAACCCCACCTGACCCTACATAATTAGAGCTTAAAATAAAAAATCCACGCAAACCAAAGAACTCGCGGGTAACTGCTGGGGTGGAGCACCATTATAGTAAAATAGGGGAGGTCTGGCAATAGTTCTCACTTACTGTCTGTCAGTCAGTCTGCTGCCGTTCTTTTACTTAGTGAGCTGCCTGTATCGAAGTAAAAGAGAACGATTTTAAGTTAAGGCGCGCCCCGTTCGTCGAGAGTGAACATTAGAATTAAATAAACATAATAATATTTTGATTATTTTTAACATAAATATATATAAATTTAATATGCGAATAGTGTTTACTTATTTATTTGTCATAATTTCTCGTCCGCCGCAACGCAACAGCGGAACGGCTTTATTGTTTCACAAGGACAGGGCGGAAAAGTTTATAATCAATTTGTGTGTTCACCCTGGGGAGTGGCAAAGCACTACGGAGCGGAAAGTCGTCAGAAGTAAATAGCTTTTAGTTGCATATAAAAGATGTAAAACAACCTATTGTAAGCACTTGATTATATTAGTATAGAAAAAAAAATTCTATCCATAAAATATATTAAAAATGTATTTTGGTGTTAACTTTAGTTTCAGTAAAATTATACACGAGCAAATTTTTATATTTATGCATTTACCCAGTGTCACAGACTTTTATTGGACCGTTTTTGGATATTATTTGCGGCATCTTAAGTGACGCCCCGTCGTGCCAAGAGGGTGGCCGCAGCGCGCCCCTCGACCATACTTAATTTTAAACGACCACAAAAGTAAGTCAAAACCGCGGTACCAATAAATGTACTTTTTTAATATTTAGGAAATCATGTTGGTGGAGTTACTTATTCCCTATTACGAGTGTAAATACCTAATCAGATGAATAATAACACGGCGGTCATCAAACGTAACACAGATGAGAGTACTTGATTTATATTTTTTTGGGGGTGAGAGAGGTTAAGAGATTCCAGAATTAAGACGACAAAATTGATGCAACAAGCCAGTTCATTCATTCCAGACAGCAAGGATTTCTTCATATATGTATGTTATTGGCGGTGCAGACTACTTACTTTTCATGATTTCACGGACGAATGTGCATAAATATCAATGTTGCCTCATTCATGAATAAAAGGGTCATACAGCAACCAGATTACCTACTTACAAAATGACTTAAAATACATGAATAAATAAATCATATAAATCACGATCACGACTATAGATCTATACCTACCCACTAGTAATGTTATAAAGAGAGACGATTTGTTGTTGTAATCGAAAATCTGAAACTACTGAAAAGATTTCACTATTGGAAAGCTATTTTATCCAGAAGTTACAAAGGCTATATTTTATTCCTGCGAAGATTACGATTTCAGCCTGAATATTATTATCCGCATGTGCTGACTGAAGGATCCTTTATGCATAAATACTATGTAGCTACAAAAATATTTGTTTGAATAGATCTAAGAAAAAATCTAGTGAAGTATAAATAAGCTAAACTTTTTCGCATTTTATGTAAAATAATGAAAAGGTGATTTCAATCGTCATTATTAAACGTAGCAAATTAATCCTCACAAAGAAAGTCATTTTATCACCAACACAATATTTTATATACATAAACAAAGCCTTTAATATCATGTTATTTGGACGCATAGTTGAGATAAAGCAAAATTAAAAATAATAATACTTATCAAATCTGTGGGGCTCGATAGCGAGGACTACGATCGGCATAGACCTATTTTATGGGTAACAGAATACATAGACTACTTTTTACCCCTTGCGGGACCGCGAGTGAAACTACCAGGGACAGCCACATATTAAAGACCGCGGAGCTCCACAATATTCTATAAATTCAATTAAAAAAAATATAATAAATAAATATTTGGACACTCTTTCGTAATGTCATAAATATCGATGTGCGTATGTGCCCTATCCGTCAATATCGGTCCAACCGCTTTGGATTTCAATATTGACGGGACGTTCACAGGTAGATAGCTAATGTTACAAGTAGTCAGTTGGCCTACGGTTTATCTCGGGAAATATAACTTTACTAAACTAACCTTTCTTTCAAGATAATATATAAAAAAGACAGAATATTCTTTAGATATATATGGCCTCATTTGTTTAAAGAAGCCGCTTTTCCTCGGGGAGACTGGTTATGATTATTTTTATATAACTGTTAAAATAAATTTCATTATATTCTAAGATCGTGTTGAAAATAATAACAGTTCGTTGGTAAGCCATCATTTAAAAACGGCTGAAGCGAATTATATAAAAATTACATAAAAATAAGAAATCGTAACAGTCCATATATGGTTTTTAGGGACGGAATAGTTTCCCGGAAATCCGAAAAAATAGGGACAAGTTGTAAGTGCTTTTTTCTGTTATTTTTGTATGAACACATGATTCGCAGACGCATACTAACGCGGGAACAGCAAATTGATTATAATTGTACATAGATTATTTAATGCAAATTGTATTGTATGAAATGACATACGAATTACTAAAAACACCCATCAATTTAGGATGACCGTTTAAAGTAGTCAAGACATCGACAAAAAATAGTACTTCCAAAATACTTAATAAACACGGTGGCATTATAGCTAATTGAACATGTTATTCATGCAACAAGTACGTTACAATTCATTTTTTAAAAAGGAACATCAGTTACTCGGAATGTTCCTTAAAATAATTACATGGTACGAAGCAGAGAGGCGGTGACAATACTCCGTCGCTGACATGTGTCACATTGTCACTTAAATGTCATCAGTAAAATGAGGGTTCATCCAGTACTGTCCCCCTGCCGGCTAGGTCGACTTAAACTCTTATAGATAGGTAGGCTGGACGAACAGACGAAAATACGAGTATACTAAATTGTTCTGCTACAGCGGACACCTACCAACCCTCTTAAACTTATTGATTTAATTGAGTCGTTACCGTGACCCAAACAGCAATTATAAATTCGCCACCCGGTCTGGGTAGACAACCCCTCTTGTCCTGTATACGTAGCACAGCAATTTCTCACATTTCCTTTGTGCCTGCCGGCACGCCAGGTGCTCGAGTGCTTGCATTCGATTTCGACTAAACTCTCTATACATATCTAAAACAAATTTACATAAATACTGTAGTGATGCAACGAATGAAATCTGATCGTGAGATACAAATTCACATGCGTTACAACAACTGAGCTTAATATCGTTACAAAAACTTGCAGGCACACTCACACACGGGTAATAAAGATGGCAAAAGTGCAATTATTGGTTATAAAACTTATAATCATGATTTATATTAAAAAGTGAGTCACACTCCCACACCGTACCTAGATTATTTAACGCCGAAATAACATGTTTCTTGTATGAGGAGGACCCTCTCTAGATTTTAACATAATATAAGAATTATAATTTGTTGTTATAGCGGTTATTATTATAGTAGTATATATACTCGAAATATTTATTAGCCTGCCTATTGTGGTTCATGAAATACAGCCCGCTGACAGAGTGACAGGCACAAAACGGAACTCTAGTAATAGGCTTTTTCTAATTGGCACTCTTTGGGTTGAATATTATACGGTGGTAGGTAGATTTTATCATCTGATTGCGAAATTATATATAAAGTAATAAGTTAGATACTGATGCAAAATGCAACAAGACAAATTCGCGCTTCAAACTAAATAAATTTTCGATGTAATCAAACTGCATAGCATCGCGAAGAGCGGAATGAAATGGAATGGGGTCGGATGTCACAAGCGCGTTCAACACATACAGAATGCAAACGAACATGATATACATCTAATGAGACATTAATTTTGGAACTTAATTACATTGTTCCACGTCGATCGCATTCGCGTATCACTAATATACCAGCATTTCTGCGATGTAGGTACTGCCGATAGAATTCATCTCGCTTGCATGCAATTTCTCATTAGATAATTCTCGTGAAGATATTTCTGAATTCACGTTAAATATCTACACACAAATCCATTAGTCACTCAGAAATATGTAGTTTCTCATTATCATTCTGCCAACTCATCCAAATATTAATTTCTTTTTACTACATAATTCACAGGAAGAACAAAATCATTTTGTTTGAAATCAATACAACAGTTCTATATATATTTTTAAAAAGTTAGTTTGAAACGCCAATCTGTAGCATTCGTCATTGGACTGGATGCCGATTGGCTAATCAAATGTGTTTTAAATTGCGGTCACTGCAATTAAACATATGACGTCACGTCACAAGAGGGTTCTTCGCGAAATCCAATGATGCGACGACGTCATGCTTTTCGATAATATTTCAAACATGGTATGTAACTTGGTGTCAACAATTACACACATAGTTCTTTTCAAATTATTTAAATTGAATAAAATATTATTCAATTTAAATTTAATATTTGAAGCGAAAACTTTAGATGTCTTTTTAAGAAAATTGTGTGAACGGAAATCATTAAATTTGACACAAATAAAGTTTATATGTAGAAGAACAACAGAAGTACGTAAGTTACAAGAAGTAGTAATACATTGAGTTAAGTAAAAAAAAAACAAGACACACACTACCATACGTTTGACACACACAAATATTTTACAATCCAAAAAGCTTACGTTCATACAGCCCAAGTCAAACACATACCTAGGCGTATTTGTGACACGCTCCAAGACGTTAAAGAAGAAAATTCAAAAAAGTTTTATGCAATGCTCAAAGAGGCACTGTGACAAATAAAATCTCAATAAAGTTCAAACATAATACATATGCCTTTAGAATTACGGTGGAATATCAATCGCTAGACGACCACTAATAGAAAATAAATATACTTCATTCAAACATTAAAATTCATAGGAAATATTCCACTCTAATGGATAAAGTCGGAAAGTGACTTATTGATTATACGTTGTAGCACTTGTAGCTATTTCCAAACCGTAATTGTTCTTTCATCAGACATTCATAGACCTAACTACCAACCCCTAGTCTGACATCGAGTCAATTAGTGTCAATTGTGTTCTGAATAATATAGCCGACGTCCTGAAAATAACCGCTATTGAAACCTTCATACAGAATATTAAATGTCTTCAAAGGCTTTGGTGAACGTGTTCTCGGTAATGCACATAAGTGGCATATTGTATCGTTTATTAATGACACCTTCGTGCTGTTGCCTTTCAATTTGATTTTCACTGTAAATTTTGTTCTTTGTAATAGACGCCATGTAATTGATGGCTGTTAATAGATATTCTGTCAAGTCTTTGTTTTGATTTTTATGTTTTATGAAGTATTTATAGGGCTTTATAGGATGGTGCTTGTGACGTCGTCTGTTTTGTTTAAGATAATTGACTTGAGGAAACAATACAAATTCCGGTACAGTATTTAGTAAGCCAGATGGCTGATTACTCCCCATGAATTCAGCATCTGTCGTCAAACACCTATTGGTATGTTCTAGCAGCTGCTTTCAGAGTTAATACCATTCTTCCACCTTTAATCTGTAACCATCAAATAACTTACCGCGGTGACATTGTGCTCATATACATGCGTTCAAGACACAGGTCATGGTTGCGAATCCCGAAGGAAAGTACACAGTATCAATAACAATTATTGTGCTTTGTTTGACCGTCTGTATAAAAAGCCTATAGGGTATATTTATATATGCTAGAGGGGACAAAATATGGAGCTCACATTGACGGGCATCTAATCCAAGTTGTCATTCGTACACCCGAGCGTAGACTATGCGCACCGAAAAAAATTAAGAAAGCGCATCATTCATTGTATAGGGAATAGCAATACTGCACAAACAAATAAAGGGTGCAACGAGTTCTATAAAACGTTCATCAAAGAGAAAGTTTAGTGCACTTTCAGAAATAAGGGGTGAAGCGATGGCCGGCGCGTGTCCGGCACGTGGACGCAGCGCGACTAGCGCGAGATTGTCGACATGCCTTATGCCGGCCGGACGTGGAACTATTATATTGTGAAAGAAAATGTGGGCAAGTGAGAATTGAAATTGCGCACGAAGGGTTGAAGGACTGAACATTCTTATTTTTTTAACAGATCCAGTTATTAGTGTACCAAGACCTATAAATCCTAATAATTGATTTAAATGAGGCAAGCGTCTATTGAACCATCACAAAGAAAACTTTAAATTCTGCGATACGTAGAGATGTATGGAGCCAGAGCCGTGAGTTAAATACAGAAGTAAGTTGACCAACATTTTGAAAAGGGAAGATTTTTTCTCAATAGGTATATTGACTAGCATTCTTTTGACAAATACGTAATTGTTTGTAAAGAGTTGAGGATCTAATAATAATGTACGAATCTCAATGGGGATGAAAAAATGTCGTTATATTTCGTTTTTAAGTAGTTTTATATATTATTATTAATGCGCAAACTTAATTCATAAAATTAAAAGTATTGAGGTGCATACTAGATAAGCCTTCTTTATCTTGTATAAAGAGATGACATTTCTGTATTAGTAAGAAATATATGAATTGAAAATATTGTTGTTGCAAACCAGTTACATTATTTCTCCTAAGTTCCTAGGACTTCTTATCACTACAAGAATAAGGTAGCAGACCATCATTTGGCTGTCCAAATCTTATTTAAAATATCGCGCCCTGGAGCACACGGGGAAATAGACTACCATAGTATGTACACAATACTTATGGCTTCGACATAATTAAAGGGACCATTGTGTTCAGAGACATTTACTTAACGTAGTAAAACACATCGTCTTTAAAATTGTATAGAAACTTTGTTATCATTTTAACGTAAGTTACGGAAATATTTTCGATAGCATTGTTTGTGAATTAAGCTTAGAAACCTCACAGAGTCGCCTAGTGTCGTACCAGCTTGGTGTACCAACTTACTGCTGATTTTTAAAACATGTCTTAAAAGAAGATTCTGGGACTGAAAATGGCAATTTTCTTAGGTTTAAGCTTAGGTTTAATATACGATCGTGTTCGACCAAATATTAACATATCCACCCAGTCCTGCTGTTGTCAGGCTTATGATTAGTTGGCGCATCGCTTTTTGTTCCGTAATCAATCAGATACAGTGAAATAAAATGTATATCGGTCTTCGAATAAGGGTAGAGTTCTAATTACGAATGTTATGTTTGACTATTAAAATCAATATATATTCGGCTTTTGGTCCTGTTTTTATTTATTTACTTAAATCAATTTTAGTAAAGTTAAAAGCTTTGCAAATGAATAAGGCGCGGTGCGTGCATCGAGGCGGGGTGGGTGCAATATGCAGTGTAGGGGCGAGGGGTGTGGCCGGCTTGCCATTGGCTCTCCACGTTTACTGTTACTCGGCGCACAAGGGTTGCAATAGCTGTTGATCGCCCAGCAATCATCGAGCTCTCCTCACAACTCAAACCGAGGGAAAGTTCAATATTGATGCAATTGGCTGACACGTGCGTGTTGCACTCGGTCAGGAATGAGCGAGCATCTCAGCGGCGGAGGTGTGGTGTGTGAATGAATACTTTAGATACTTACTTACACTACTTACGACTTATTATGAATTTAACAAAGTATACTTCGTTATGGAGATTCAGACAGCCCTACCACTACCAGCCTGATATTTTAGAATACAACACCTAATTCTTTTTAAACTGAGTAATAACTAAATAATAATTTCTTACTCATACGTAATAGAAATTCGTATAAATGGTATCACATAATTAAAATATATATATTGCGGAAATAGTAAAAGTAGCCTTTAATAGCAAAATGCCTGTGATATAAATACAAGTAAGGATTCCGTTTTATGACATTTCGGTTCGGAACCCTAAAGACAAATTAAATTCAATCAAATATTATAGAATTCGAAGTGTCCCAGAGTCCCAGCTAACCAAATTCTAGGTGAGTCAGTAAATCCTACTGAGCAATGTTAGCGTTGTTTGTTCAAACAATTTTGAAAGATACCTGAATCCTACTCATTTTAAATGAGAAAGTTTGTCTGTAGATAGACACATGTTAAAACTGTTGAAATAATGGACACAAATGAAGCATCGTCTTTTAATTTTTGTCATAATTAATGCCATTAAAATATGTTTTATAATAAATAGGATCTCTCTTTGTGTTTCATAAAGCTTTACAAATTTTAAAGCTTAATTATTAAAATAATGCTCTAAAATTAAAACATTGAAGGACTGTTTCATCAAGACAGTTATGAAACTAGCACCAATTTATAGAAACAAATATTACCAAATCAGTGAATTTTCTGTTATAGGGATTGCACTGATAAATTATGAATCATTGTTAGTAGGTATATGGAAATCTTATCACAATCACACCAAAACAAAGAACATTAGACGAGCTACATTAAAATTTTAGGGAAAAGGTATACTAGGTAGGTAGGTAAGTTTTTAAGCATGCATTTAATTTTAGGTTCGTATAAGTTTAATGCCACCATTTTACAACAAAACGTCAATTGATGATTTATAAGCAAGACTCATTCGCATTAACTATCAATTGCCCCAGGCGTCTCAAGGAGACGAAAGGTCACATTTTCAAGCGCAACATATATCTAAGTGGTTGTAGATGATGTGGCGTGTAGCCAATAAGCAATATCTATGTGCACATTGAATAGCGTGAATCAATCTGCCTCACAATCACATCAAACATAGTCTGAGTAAGCGTGTAAAAGTCTAACGCCTCAAAAGTCTTTAAAAGCAAAATTGTGCAATAAAATTGTATAAAAATAAGTTAACACAACACAAAACAAAATATGAAAATTATTTAATGTCTTTATTCTTAGCCTTGGATGAGCTGTATAAAGCAAGGCTTATCGTTAGAGACAGAAAAAATGTCCACGGTACAATTTTATTCCCAGATCGGGCAAGCTACAAATGCGATGCAATTCAGTGTCTTATGGATCAAAATGATACGTAGGTACTTATAAACTAGCTTGTCACACACAACAAGTTATGTGCATTTAGATCTAATATTGATCGGACATACGTTAACTTTGTTTTTACTTCATATTTTCACAAAATTGTAAGTAAAGTTAAGTACACAAATCTGCAGATATATTACGGTAGTTTAATGTGTTATGTACATTATCACGCCCTGCTGGAGATTGATAGGAACTCTAATTTGGAAGTTGCAGCCGAGTATGTCTACCTGCACAAGTTTGGGGATATATTTCCACATAATAATGGATCTCCTAGTCATCTCAACTGTATGTGTGACATCTTGAGAAACCATTGCATAGTGGTAGGGGTTGTGTTGTTAATTAAGTGCACAAGTCCGCAGGAATATTAAGGACGTTTCATGTCTTACGTGTAAACCCACACCAATGCCGGAGATTTTTGGGAACACTACTCACGAAGTTGTAGACCAGTATTTCTACCTAGGACAAATTAGAGGATATTTTACCACAGAAAAATGGATGTCTTAATCCCAACTGAATTTGTAACATCGTGAAAACCCAAAGCGTGGTAGGGTGTTAGTTGTTAATTAAGTACGAAAAACCGCAGGAATATAACGGTCGTTTAATGTCTTGCCTTTATACCACTCCAACGCCGAAGATTGTTGGGAACACTTCTCTCGAAGTTGTAGGCGAGTATATCTACCTAGCAAAAATTTCGGGATATATTACCACATAATAATGGATCTCCTAGTCATCTCAACTGTATGTGAGACATCTTGAGAAACCATTGCATGGTGGCAGGGGTTTTGTTGTTAATTAAGTACACAAGTCCGCAGGAATATTACATTCATATTCATACATATTGCAGTCTTACGTGTATTTCACGCCACTGCTGACCATTGATACCACTATGCTTAAGGCCTACCACGACGACACATGCAGTTGGGATAACTAAGAGCTCCATTATTATATGGTAATATTTCTCCAAAATTGTCCGAGGTCGAAGTTGACGAGTTTATCTACTACTAGGACAATTTTGGAGATATGTTACCATATAATCTCTTAGTTATCCCAATTATATGTGTGGCATCGTGAAAAATCTTAGCAAAGTGGTAGAGCTTATTGCTATTAATTAAGTACGAAAGACCGCAGAAAATCTATGGCCGTTAAATATCACTCCAATGCCTGAGGTTGATGGAAACACTACTCACGGAGTTATAGATCAGTATGTCTACCTAAGACAAATTTAGGAATATATTACCATACAATAATGGACCTCTTAATTATCCCAACTGAATTTGTTACACCGTGAGAAGAGAACCCATAGCATTGTGGTAGAGTATTTTGTTATTAAGCCGCAGGAATATTATGGCCATTGCATATCTTATGTTTATATCACGCCACCACGGCGAAGATTGTCGGGAAATACTTCTATTGCCATATAATGGACCTTTTACTTATTTCAACTATATGTGTGACACAGTGAGAAAACAAAGCACGATGGTAGGGTTTTCTATTACTAATTAAGTACACATTTCCGCAGGAATAAACAGGCCGGGAATTTGTAGACGCGTACATCTACTTAGCCACATAATATTGGATCTCCTAGTTATCCCAACTGTTGTTAATTAAGTACATTTCCGCAGGAAAATTACGGCCGTTTAATGTCTTCGTGTATTTGACTCCAATATCGAAGATTTATAGGAACACTTCTCTCAAAGTTGTAAAAGAGTTTGTCTACCTAGGATAATTTAGGTTGGGGAAAAAGTCTTTTCGCATTATAGTATGTATGTACTTGTAATAAAATCTCTTTGGCTATACTATTTGTATCTGGCTGGTTTTGGTATCATTGAATGTTTAAATTTTAAAGACCATAATTCCAATTCAAATTAGGAAAATGTGTGATTTTCAATTGTTTTTCGTACCGTCGATATACGAGTGAATCTAATGAAGAAATTCGACATTTTAAAATTTTACTACAATAAAGTTGAAAATGCAACGCAAGCCGCGAAAATATTTGCGATGTTTATTGGACCTAGTGCAGTGTCTGTGAGAGCAGCACAAATTTGGTTTAAGCGTTTTCAATCCGGAAATTTTGATGTCAAAGATGCACGTCGCTCTTGTCGCCCTATTACGGATAAAATAGATGCCATTTTTGAAAAAGTGGAGCAAGATCGACATATCAGTAGTTACGACGTAGTTGAAGAACTGGGAATTGACCACAAAACAGTTTTGGCGCATTTGAAAAACACTGGGTACACAAAAAGGCTCGATAATTGGGTACCTCACGAGCTCACTGAAAGAAACCTAATGAACAGTGTACTCATTTGTGATTCTTTATTACGACGTCATGAAACCGAACCATTTTTGAAGAAGCTGATAACTGGTGATGAAAAGTGGATCACGTACGACAAGAACGTGCGAAAAAGGTCGTGGTCAAAGGCCGGTCAGGCTTCACAGACTGTGGCGAAGCCCGGGTTAACTCGCAACAAGGTGATGCTGTGTGTGTGGTGGGATTGGAAGGGCATTATTCATTATGAGCTGTTACCAGGCAGGACCATCGGTTCTGAACCCAACTGTGAACAACTAATGAGATTAAAACCTCACACATCTTTAGCCACTGAGCAAAAAAAAAAAGTAAGAGTTTGGCTGGAAGGTATTAATGCACCCGCCGTATAGTCCTGACCTTGCACCTTCAGATTTCCACCTGTTTCGGACTCTTCAGAATTCATTAGGCAGTGTCAGGTTAACATCACGAGAGGACTGCCAAAACCACTTGTCGCGGTATTTTGATCAGAAGTCCCAAAATGTCAATGGGACCATGTCCCTACCTACAAGATGGCAAAAAGTTATCGAACAAAATGGTACCTACATACATTAGTTAAATGTAAATAAACAATATTAAAAAATGTATTAAATTTTCTTAAAAAATGCGAAGAAACTTTTTTCTCAACCTATATATATCGTATATTACCACATCACTGGATCTCTTAGTTATCCAAACTGCATGTGTGACATTGTGAAAGGCCCTTAGTATAGTGGTATAGCTTATTGCAATTAATTAAGTACGAAAAACCGCAGGAATCTTATGGCCGTTTAATATCTTCGTGCATATTACACCAAATCTGTAGATTGTTTGGTAAACTAATCTCAAAGGTGAACTCCGTTTTTTTTTTATGAGGGGTAATGCGTTACACATACCACCGCGTCAGGGCAGGCGCGGTGGTTATGTGGGAATCTCTCCTCGACCCCTTCCCCTGCGGGAAAGGACCGGGGAGCCTACCCACTAAAACCCCGCGAGTTCCTACTCCGCCGTTGACGGGGCTGCGGGACCAGACGAGCCCTACGACCGCCTGCCCCGTCGGCCAAAAGTTGTACTACCTTTTTTTTTTTATGTGGGTAATCCTCTGTTGGATATGTCAGACTCCTACTGACTAAAACCCCACAGTGTTCCTATATGTCGCTGCTGGCTGGGTATACGGGGGCGCCGAGGCATTCGTCCGCGTACCCAGCAGCGACGGCCTGGTGGAGGCCCCGTCTCGTTGACGACGAAGACGTCTGCGGCAGTGAGGACCGGAGCTCTCGTCCTCACCTCGTCTTAAGTAGCGTGCGGGAACACACGCACTACACCCGAGCCCGATTGTGCTGCCCATGGGCTCAAGTGGAGGGAAGGTGGCGTAAAAATGCCTACCTCCGGCGCCCGTTTCTCTTGCGGCGGATGGCCAGGGTAGTTGTTTCCTCCCTGTCCCTTTCCGCCGTCTTCTTTGCGAGCATTACAGTCTCGCAAAAGGAGTGGAGTGCGCCCCAGGACCTCTCGACTATAGCGCGGACCACGCACGGCAACGAGAGGTCATTCCCCACTATGGCGCAGAGCTCGCTGCGCTCGCTAGTCCAGGCTGTACATGCCTCCAGCGTGTGCTGGGCCTCCTCCTCGAGGCATCCGTCACAGTGGTGACACTCGGCGGTCGGCTCCCTTCCGGCTATGCGACACAGATATCTCCCGAAACGACCGTGTCCCGAGAGGATCTGCGTCAACCGGAAGGTCAGCGTGCCGTGTTTCCGTTCTAGCCACTCCTCCAACACTGGACGGATGGCCTCGATGGTCCTTAGACCTGCACTAGGCTGCTCAAGAAAAGTTGTACTACCTAGGTCAACATTTTGGAGATATACCATACCATATAATTATGGCTCTCTTAGTTATCCCAACTGCATGTGTGAGTACGTAAAAAATCTTAGCATAGTGGTAGAGTTTATTATTATTAATTAAGTACATAGATCCGCAGGAAATTAACGGCCGTTTAATGTCTTACGTATATCACTCCCATGCCTGATATTCTTGGGAACACTACTCACGAAGTTGTAGACTAGAAAAGAATTATTGCAATTAATTAAGTACACATTTCCGCAGGAATAAATTGGCCGAGAAGTTGTAGACGCGTACATCTACTTAGCCATATAATAATGGATCTCTTAGCTATCCCAACTGTATGTGTGACATCTTGAGAAACCATTGCATAGTGGAAGGGGTTTTTGTTGATAATTTAGTACACAAGTCCGCAGGAATATTACGGCCATTTAATGTCTTACGAGCACTTCACGCCAATGCCGAAGATTGTTGGGAACACTTCTTTCGAAGTTGTATATGCTGGAGATTGAAGTCTACCTAGCACAAATTTTGGGATATATTACCACATAATAATGGATCTCATAGTTATCCGAGATATAACTGTTGTGAGACATCTTGAGAAACCATTCCATGGAGGTAAGATTTTTTTTTATAAATTATTAGTGATTTCCGCAGGAGTCAAACTGAAAATCTTCAACCAAGAAACTAGTGACAGCTTGTTATAGTTCAGCAAAACATTTGCATTGCCAATGTCTATAGACTACCACTTACTATCAGGTGGACTGTCAAAGGTGTTTCCAGGAATACAGAAATATAATGATTTATTTGGAAATATGACACTCGATCAATAATAGAAATGGCTAAATGCGCGACAGAGAATTTCCACTTTTTAGGTCTTTGTCGTCTGGTTCGTTACCCGAAAATATGCATAAAAAAATGTGCATCGCTTCTGAACAGAAAAATAAAGAAGCGGTATTTCATAAAATTTTAGCGTCATATGAATAATTTAATGTTGTGAATGTATTAACATTTGCTTAGGTAGGTACTTACATAATTAACCTCACCACATTAAATCGCGTGTTTTTGTTAATAGGATTCCGTACCGAATGCTTAAAAACTAATCAGTTTGGTGATTTGGGCATGTTCGGTTGTATGATATTTTATTTAATGTGATCAGACACGTCTGAAATAGTATAATCTTTATTTATCAAATCAGAGCCAGCCGTCGTTACAATCGTCGGATTGATTTTGTTAACAGCAGATAGTTATATTTGACAATTTCATCTTCAATTACATACAATATCTGGTTTAAATAAAAACAGACCTCAACAAAGCTATGGTAAGCTATCCAGATAATGGTGAGTTGCCAACTCACGCTTGTGTAATATTATACGAATACAACCGTTCAGCGACTTATTGTATACTTGTGTTCAGGGTATTTGTAACCTTTAAGTGACAAGCTTATTTTGTCTTCTCCTCTGACTAGTGATTTATGGACAGTGTTAGAGTTCTGTTGTTACATTATTTTAAATCCGTCGATTTACATTATCGCTGACTGGATAGATCACAAATAAGACCCTGGACTAAAATTTTGGACTTTTATTTAAGGAAAACGTAGATCACTCGGAGGTACTCGCATCATATAGACAGATAGTTGGTATTTAATTACAGACGCGTTGCAATTTATTTTTAAAGTTCTATACCATAACAGATACCTTGGACATGAGAAAGTTTGTTTAAAGCGAAACCAGTGGTGCCCCCACAGCTATTGGCTTCTGTATTGAGGTGCGATGAGCAGCGCTACAATACAACAAACGCTTTAATCTAAGGGGCTGGCACAATCGGTTCACCGGAGTCTAAGTGTTCTTTACGCTCTGCACCAAGTGGTCAACAAAAGCTGTCCCGAAGAGGGTTGACGTGAGGCAGGTGGTCGGCCGTAAAAATTCTGCCAACTCTCTTATATTATGTGAACGACCGAACTGACATAATGCATACATACAGACCGACCCTAAATTATCGCAAACAGGGTAGGATGACAGCATTCACTATGCGTAAGATAAATAATTATTATTGATTGTTTGTAATAAACCAAATTTATTTCAAACTAGCGGATACCTGGCGTGTGCTACTACGCTAAAAAGAAAAAACATAGTGTTTATTTGTTGGACAAAAAGGAAATTCTATATATTTATTAACTTTTTTTTATCTTAATGCTAGCGGATAAACAATCTTTTGAGTAGAGGTAGGTGTGTAAAGATTAGGATTTTTCGGCATTCCAGGCGGTGCTACTGCTGCATGCTGGTGCAATCATTTTTAAATCATCAAATCGAATTTCAGCTTGTATTAAATTGAGCAAGAATGTTTTTTTTCTAAAGCCATCTTCGCATAATTGCCTTTCTAATGAAACCGGTTTGGGGACATCGGTTGGATGGTTTCAAAGTGTATAACGGCCATAGGTAGAAACATTTTGTGCGTTTTATAAAAGCAGATAGATTTATTTTCCTTCTTTTTAGACATATCCGAAAATTTTTGGAATTGTAGGTATGGCAACTTGGAAAATAAATAGTATATTTTTTCGAGAATTATGTTACAATATCGGAAGGTGTTTTCTATGAACCGGTTTATAATGTATAACTTGCCCGTGTCTGTAATGTGCTGAGAGATAAACAGAATTGCTCACCAAATGTCAGGTTAGGACTAAAAATATTTTGGGCAAATTACAAAAAATCAAACTGCGCTCCACGTAGGTAACTGAGGGTTGAAAGATTGGCATTGGAATAAAAAAAGCGGCCGTGTCCGATTCAAGCTCGAAGGGTTCCCGAACCACTGTACATTTTTGACAAAAAAACATGATTGTTGTGTAGTCATTTTTCGCCGTTCTTTTCCTTTAATTTTGAATGTTCATATTTTATAGCGGCCATATAAGTACATACTATTCCAAGTGTATAGTTAATTACGCTTGAAAAGATACAGTGTACCCTGTGATAGATGGACAGCAGAGGAGACTCGGTTTTACGCAATTTTTTAAATACCTATTTCCGAAATACAAGATAGTCCATTAAGATATTTGCTCTATCATTGTATAGTTTATATGCATTGCATATTATGCTCAATCTATAAAATATAATTATCTAAATGAAGAGAATTCTATTCCATAATGAACTTATTACTAAATATACTTTCGAGTTTTATTCAAAGACTACATTGAATAAAACTCGAAAGTACAGAGGAAGAATTAGGGTGAAAAGGAAAACGGAAATTCAAGAAAAAATACTATTAAATGGCTGGCTTTATACAACTAAAAGTTAACATTTTCAATCATTATACAAATTACAACGGAAGCATTTTATGACAGAGGAAGAAGAGATAAATTGAATGTTTAATTAAAAAGAACACGTTGTACCTAAAGAGCCCGTCACGACGCCTCTGGCAAATCAATGTTCGAATGTTGCGAAAGTGCTGGAGGCAGTTTCGCAAACTTTAGCTGACTATTGGCTAAGTATTCAAAACAATGGTAAGTCATGTTTTTACAACTAATCTGAGTAAAGATTATATAAAAAACTGAAAGATATTTGTTATATTTTAAATGGTCGGGTCCATTACGCTAATGTTAGTACTTTTAATAAACAGCAGAGTGAATCTTGTTAATAAAACTTAAAAAAAATAGAGGTCTCAAAACTTTAATCATGATTTGCTTAATGCTATACCAAGCCAATAATTTATTAGAGACAATATTTTTAAAGTATCGCTGTATTTGAGTAGGCACATCTTACTTATTTATGAACTCGCTTTGGCCCACAGCTTTGTCAGCCAATGCCTGTGAAAGTGGAATTTTCCAATTTTAAAGTAAACCACGACTAGCTGATATGAGAATGACTTGAATTTTTGAATATAGCACGGGCCTATGACAATGCAAGAAAATTTAAAAAAACATTTCTTAAGCCACGGTTTAAATATAAATATAAACTAAAATGATAATTTAATAACAAAACAAACGCGGGGCGCAAGTATTTTATGATACCTAGAGAAATAATTGAAAGTTATAAGATCATTAAGAAAAACATGGTAAATATAAATGAATCTACTATCCAGCCAGCGCGGCAGCGCTGCAAAGGGCTGTGCGCGTTAGCGATATAATATGTTTTCATTACTCGCATTCAACTTGTTGAGATCGCGAGCGTGGAATTCAATATGGAGCCAAGTTCCGTACCATAGCTTACTGCTAGGTATGTTAATTTTACCGACTCCAAAAAGTTTCTATAGGAAAAAAATTATCAAATTAGAATTCACTATACATTGACAGAATGAAGAAAACAGAAGATATATGATACTCCTGCCAAATTCCAATAAACTACCAGTAGGTATGATTACATTTTATTAGCCATGTCCTTGATCCAAAAGTATACCTAATGGTGTTCGTACGGTCAACATTATAAGTAGCTGAACAGATCCAAAATTATAAAACACTCGTACACTAAAATTAGCCCGTGATGTAGAAGTGTACGCTTATGTAAACACATATTTACAAAACACCTGTAGACTTTATATTTCCATATGAAGTTTAGTTGTAGGTACCTACTGTAGCTGTTTTGTAAATCTGAATCAGAAGTAGCTTAACCTACTTATGATGCTGACTGTACCGAATAGCAATAACTTAAAAGGAAAATAATGAATTGAGTTTATAAATATAAGGTACCTACCTACTTGGCTAAGTAAAAAAATGTTGTAAAGCAAATAAAATTAATGTCTACCGAATAGGAGCCTCATCGCTTACAAACTCCGCTCTCCAAGATTAAGCAGTGTTCCTCCGAGTATCAGACTCAACTGTTGCTGAATGTAGTGACAGACAACGTGCGTGGTAACTTGAATGTGTACATAGTGTAATAAGCTCCACTTATGTAGGTAATAAATGTAATTCTTGAACCGGTGCCCGGCAAGATAATCGTTAGAAGATTCGTTCGGAATTATTGTTTCCCGCGTAAGTATAGAAGCATACTTACGCGGGAAACAATAATTCCGAACGAATCTTAATATGGCCGCATTTATATTTTAAAATTCGACTTCCAACCTATCTAATATTATAAAAGTCATCTAGACCCAACATTCTTGCAAAGTTTCAAATTGATAGGACAATTATATTAGAAGCATGTAGTTTACAATCGACTTTCAATATTGTAGGTATTTCGTTATTTGTTAGTTACATATGTGTAGGAAGCCTGTTAATATAATATGATATTAATGCCTAGGTTGGATGGTAACAATAATTTCAACACTACTCTTGTGCTGTCATATCTTTTGTTTTTTTGGAGTGTAGTATTATTTGAGTACCTGTGTTGTTCTGTTTTTGACCGTACCGTGCTATATTTTAAACAAAAATTAATTAAAAATTAATTATCATTCATTTATGTACGAATTATGGACGAACGGAAGTGGTACGTGACCAAAGAATTCTAAATACTTATTATTAACATGATAACTATACACAACTGACCTATAGGTAGGTACATATATTAAATTAAAAGACAACCAAGCAGAAGGCAAGCAGTTTAGCTAGGTAGGTAACCCCGAGATATTCAACAGCGCGTCCGCCTCGTCGGCGTCGCCGGACGCCCGGGTCACCTACCTACACAAGTAGGTACGTTACATACTTTCAAGAATTTATCGATAAGTCAGAGGTAGGTTCTATACCTACCTATCTAACGCGTTTGAATACTTCTAACAACTAAAATCAAAAGCATTTCGACTTACATATCTTCGTAGGTAGGGGTGGCTTCGCCGGAAGAGCTCTCGGTCATATCTCCGTCCATATCGAGATGGATATCGCGATTTGTACCAAGGTCGAAACTCAGGCCTCAGTCGGCGTTTTCAGTACCAAGGTACTCAAAACCGAGCACGCGGAATTAGCTGCGCTCGTGTAGCGAGTGCTGTGCGAGTGTGCGGAGTGCGCGCTAGACGTTCGCGTTCGCGTCTCGGTTCGGTTCGGGCGGTCTGTCGGTTCACAGAGACTACTCCCGATCGGGCCGGTCGGCCGTTCGTGCGAATCGTACAAGCCGGGCGCCTTGCATGAGCTGTGCGTAAGGTGAGGGGCGGTCGGCCAACGGGTGGGGTGGGGTGGGGGCGGAGGTAACGCGGGTGGATGGAGCCGCGGTGGGGAGGGGAGGAGCCCCTGGCTGACCCCGCGTCTCCACGGCAACGCTGGGCGCCCGCACGCGCTGGGCTACTACGCCGGAACGCACGTGGCTGGCTTTTGTGCCATCACAATGTCCGTCCGTCCACTTCGTCTGTCTGTATATCACAGCTATCAGGCAACTTAGTCGTAAACTATGAATAGGCAGCTCATGGTATGAATGGGATGATGCTGGTTTTCAAGCGTAACAGGTTAAGGGAAGTGAAAGTGCCCTTGGAAAATATTGAATTGAATTTGTTTACATACATAAAAAGCTGTAGGTTTAGCCTACTTATTGAGGATGTGGTAAGCCTTACCAAAATCTCACTGATAAATAAGCATGAAAATGCAATCATAAATCCTAAATAAATTCTAGTTTATACACCTACTATGTAGGCCGGCACGTCGAGTTGGACTCGCGCTCGGTTTGTTCCGAATGTTTATAAAATCAACTTATTGATAAGACCTATTTTGGTTAGACAATAGTTTTATAAAAATAAAATTTTATATTAATTACACATACTTACCTAAGTATTACTTAACATTATTGTATAATCAGTCTAACATTTTTATTTAATTTCTATCGATGGTTCTAGGATTGGTCATTTTGTAATTTAGTAATAAATATATCCTGGGGACATTCTTTACACACGGCCACCTGATTCCAAACTAAGCAGAGCTACTATGGAAACCAGATAACTGATATAGGTACTACATATACTACTTTTTAAATACATCGAACATACAGACACAAAACAAACAGACATTCACACATTCAGACGTTCACACAAAGTTTGTCCTGAGTGGGAATCGAACCCACGACCTACGACTTGGTAGTCAGGGTTTTTAACCAAGCCAACTGGCCCGTCGTACGTACTTGACAAAGTGGGTCTAAAAAGATTTACCCACCTGTGGAACAGAGTGGAATAACTTGAATAACCTTAAGGACAATCGAATTGACATTTTGTACAACTGTAGAACTTGCTTGCCCACTTGCCCACATAATTTATATTCTATACCTTTAGAACTGTGTCGTACCGAGGTCAGTGACTTACTGACACCCAGACAACCTATAGCCTAAGCCGTTAAAGACAGGAACATGAAATTAAGACAATGTATTCGTTAATGAGTTTCCATAGTGCATTAATCAAGGAATTCCCGAACTAAAACTGACCCTTTGCATACGTAAAATGTGAATACAGTGTCATGTTTGTAAAGCAATGACATCATTATTTTTAATAACAACATACATATGTAGTGTACCTACATATATTTAGGTATGTACGGTCGGACAAGAAAGTGGTGTCCCAGTTTTGATTTAGTTTCCTAGTCATCGAAAATTACAACAAGGTTGGAACTAAAAATATATCACTGAAAGAGATGCATAATAATGACGTAAACCTAATTGATAAGTATTCATACGTCATAGGTCACTTGTCTTATAAGTCCATTAAATTTTCACCTTTATTATAAATGGATAAGACATTAATTTCTACAAAAAAAAATTAAAATATTTCTAAACCAAAGTAGTAAATACTTTTTAATTAGACAACCAATTTCTATTTGATAAAGAAAGCTGACAAATGGCATTTTGAAAACTGACAATTGACTATTATTTAAGTAATTTCTATTATTTTCCTCAGAAAATTCTATTCTTAAATATCATCTTCAATGCCTGCCAACTTGACCATTCCTGAAAGGGTACAAATAATTTCCCAATTTAATGAGGGATACAGCATTAGTGCGATGTCGAGGAATTTAAATACATATATCGAGATGTAGTGTCCGGTTTTGGATTCGTCGTGAAGGAGAGGAAAGAGGTTTGATAGATCACAAAAGAAGTGGTCGCCGGCCTGCTCTCTCCAATAACGATAGAGAATTCATGAGAGGTGAATATGAAATCAATGGTTTTAAACCGACAAATCATTTTGCGGAGATGTTTGATGTGACTGCCCAATCAATAAGGAATCATATCAATCATGGAGTTGCACCACAGGCATTACGCCAAGAAAATATACTCGCATTTGACGGATGCTCACAGACTATTATATTGATGTGCTTCAAAATGCAATGCTACCGACAGTTCGTAATGTTTACCCGGAGAACGAAGTGCCGCAATATGATATTATTCAAGCTAATTGTTCAATTCATAATGCGAGGATCACCGGACCTAAATCCGATAGAAAATCTTTGGGGCCTTATGGTCCAAAGATGGTCGCATCAAAATGAAAGAAACAAACTAGCTCTTATTAGTCACTGTAACTTAATTTGGGAGGAAATGCAGGGAAGCGATATTTGCTCAAGGCTTGTTGATTCAATGAGGTCTCGACTTTTAGAAGCCAAAGAAGCCAATGGCGGTTACACCCGTTTCTAATGTTTTACTTTTTTCAACCTCTTCTATGTTTGACCATATGTCTATGTTTGGAGAAGAGCTAGTGATGCGAATATTGGAACTACACCTATAATTGTTTTTAGGGAACTTTTAACATATAGGATTAACAAGCTCCCCCCCGCGGTCTCACCCGCGTTTATCGATATCATATATAGCCTATAACCATCTACAAAAAATTCCGTGTCGAATGGTAGCCAGTCCCATCTCGATATGTTCAGTAGTTTTGAGGTGATGGCGTGCCAAAGGACCCTATTTTCCTTATATCTTCTACATCTATATATAAAAATGAATCCCTATTTCCCTTGGTCACGGCATCACGCATGGACCGCTGGGCCGATTTCGATAATTCTTTTTTTGTGTTTGTTATTGTCAGGAGAAGGTTCTTCTGCAATAAAAATTTAAGAAACTTGCGCGGAAAAATAGTAAATTTAAGAAAACATAACGACCATATTAACATTTCTAATGTAACCTCACCGCTTTTGACAATATAAACTCCTATAATGTAACCTTATGGTGTTTGACATAAATGTCAGTTGTTTGAAAATATCGTTCAAAACAGAGACATGGCTCGGAATTATATTGGTAAAATATAATAGTTAATTTATCATTACTTAGTGTACATTTCACAGTCGATTCCATCAGAACATTTATGAAAAAATTTACACTTAGTTTTTGACAAGTGTGTGTTCATCACAGTTAGTTCAGAGCAATCACGCCTCATATTAAAAGTTCAATTGTTGTGTACCTTAAAGCATTAGGCTCATAAATACTATGTTTTTGGTTTTTTTTATTAATCATACCAGTTCGAATTCTAAAATATAATAATAATTGTAGTACGATAAATTTTCATGTAAAGTTTATAATAAAGTAAATATGGCAAAACAACGTTTGCCGGGTCAGCTAGTCTATATATAAAAATGAATCCCTATTTCCCTTGGTCACGGCATCATGCATGAACAGCTGGACCGATTTCGCTAAATCCTTTTTTTGTTGTGTTTGTTATCGTCAGTAGAATGTTCTTATGAAAAAAAAATATTCGGACATTGCGCGGAAATTTAGAAAATTTAAGAAAACAACGACTTTACTAGCGCTTTTGACACTAGTCAGTAGTTTGACAGTTGGGGCGATTGACAGAATGCGTGCTGCAAATATCGTTTATAATAGAGGCATTGGGTCGGAATTATATTGATAAAATAATTAATTTATAATTTCTATTTGTAATACTAAGTGCACATTTCACAGTTGATTCAATATTCATAGTTAAGACAGGACATACCTAAACGTCTACCCGGATAACGGTTAAAGTTTGATACAAATAGTATAGTAACCAAGTGAGTATGTAACAGAGTCTCGGACTTGTGTAGGGTTCTGTATAATCCATAACGACAGTTTACAATGTCAATAAGACTGACATTAAACAGACATACAATAAAATAAGTATTTTAGACGATTTTTTTATAATGATTACAAAATTATCAAACAAGATTCATACAATAATCTCCACTAATATTATAAAGAGGACGAGTGTGTAAGTTTGTTGATGTAGGTGTATTCTTCGAAACAACTCACGCGACTAACTAAATATTTTAAGATATTATAAAATGAACCTTCGAGGTAGAACATTCTGTATTATATTAGTCCTGCAACAATAAAACAACTTTGCAACGTGAGTGGTCGAAAACACGTTCGAGCAAATACTTTTACTACGAACGTCGCCATAATGGTAAGACATACAAATGCTTTCTATAGAAAAGTTGCGGCGCTTTTAATTGCCTGAAGTTTTTACAGGCATTTTTGGGTCCGCGACTTTTTGAATTAACTTATGTGGGGGTAATTCAAAAAATTATTAAATATTACTAAGAGATATAATGTGTATGTACCTACTTTAACACTAATCATACCAACACTTACTAGGTACCTATTTCTACCATAGCGGGTCAAATGTGACTTTATATTTCCTGCTTGAATGTATGAAATGGTTGTTAGGAAGGGAAATAAATAGTATAACTGTATATTAATTAGTGAGAAAAAGTCATGAAGTCAAATGTGCAAAAGCAATAAAATGATACGTGCATTTTTAATGCAAAGCTCAAAATTTGCTACCATAGTAGTATAAAAAAAAATGGGTCATTTGACCCGGTTATGGTATGTTTAGTGTTAAATAAATTTATTTTGTCGAGGGAAATTAAAGCAGGTCGAGGAAATTGTATGTACATAAAAATTACCCTTCCACAACTTTGTTTGGACGAGTCGTTTCAGTTTTAAGATCGTGTTGCAAAAACGAAATAAAATCTTCGTGTGACTGAACAAAGTTGTTAACTGATCGTAACACAGCCCGGCAGCCGTGGCAAGCGCTGCACAAAATGTGTGATGACGAGAAGCGAGGACGGGGTATTCAGTTTCAACAACCAAAATCGCTTTTTTATAATCAATGACGCGGGTGAGAGAGATTATTAATATATCTTTAAATATATATATATAATAAATTCAGAAGTGCATTTGATGGTGGGTCCCTTATTCACACAAACAGATTGACGTTTAGCATATTTTAATGGGCCGGAGCATAACGGACTTTAACCGCGGGGCATTTGGATTCCTGACAGGGATATACTGTCATCTATATGTTTAAACTAAGTCTGTAGAAAAATCGCGTATGTAGGTAATTGCAAATTATTTAGGAAAGACACAATCTCAGTGTCACTCAATTTGTCTCCGATACTGAATAACACTACTAAACAAGAACAGTAAAACAGAACTTTACTTGTTTAGTAGTCTGACGACAAGTACCCAAAATACTGGACACCAAATTTTATAGAAAACCGTCCAGTAGATATTGTGTTACAATAAGACAAAGAAAGTTACAAAAAAAAATGCTTCAATATCGGAGACCAATTGTGAGTGAAACTGAAGCCAATCTTTTTCTAGTCTTACTATATTTTACAACTACCTATACTACTTACTATATATAAAATTTTATACAATTTTAACAAACCTGGGCGCTGTAATATTAATTTTGAATATGTTTGTTATTCGTTTGCACGCAATAATAAAGCAACCGGATCCACGCGATTTTGGGAGACTAAAAAAGACTGTTACCCCTAACGATAACGCGGGAAAATTCTAGTAAATAATACCCATGCTATAATTAGAGCTAAACTTCTAATTATTATCAAATGTCCACCAACGGTTACGCACATCACTTACACAAACACATAAGTGAATATTTCATTAATTTGTATTTTTAATTATAAAGTACCCCGTTCCATACTATGCCCAATTAATGCTGCAGCAATTAGGTATAATGACAGTGTTCTATGAGCCCCTAACAAAATTCTGTTTATATAGTCTCCCGAGGGAACTGGGTGTGACATACAACAGACAGACAGAATAAAATTATTAGGATTCCGTTTTTGTCATTTAGCAATGGAACTTAAAAAATACACTGCAACCGGCCGATTGTCGCGAAACTTATGGTAAATATGTAGTATTGTATAAATATGAATAAAATTGAGCGCCTAAAAGGGTAAGAGTGGAAATACCGGACGAGAAATGAAATCTGATGTAAAAATCTACAACATGATTTTGTCGATAACGTCATCTCGTCTTCTCAGACGAATATACAGGAGCCCAAGCACTCACCCTACAGAATACATTTATTTATATTTGTAGGCCTTGAATTGCGTATCTTTTGTAAATTGTTGTAGTTGATTGTTTGTCACCTTTCTACAATAAAAAAACCTAAAAAGCTCCCGAGATTCTCGCCATTGTGTCTTGTCAAATTCCAACGGAATGCGGTCCGAGACCTTACGGCCTTCTCCCCATGTCGCCTTTTGTCTCCCCAAGGACAACAGCAGTAAGGTTCTAAGACTCTAGTGGAACATTTTAAATGACTAACTATCCGAACTAGGTTTCAATCGTCCAATATGAACAGTACAAAACTATTAACTAGTTGGTGGTAATTTAATACAAAAAAAAGTATCTAATTTTAATTCGTATTTTATTCGCCGGTAATATTGTCTGGAAATCTGATTCCTCGATATCCGGGATGGAGTGGGATGAATCCCTTTCCTTTTACAGAAATAGTCAACGCTTGTTCAATCAATAGGAATAAGATGAAAAACTGTACTCCCATCATTTCCATGGAAACAGTGGGAGTGTTTCCGCCCATAGAGATTCCAAAGAAGACGTGCCAATTAATTTGATTGGACATTGGCAGTTAAGTATGTGTGCCTACCTACTTGCCAAAGTGTGTGTATTTTCCTCACTATTCCCGCAACACCTTTTTTAACGTTCCCTTTAAATGAAAGCTTGCTTGAAAATACTTCATTATTTAAATTTATTTAAATTATTACCTGCGTACGTTATAATCCATGCGTTAACCCTTTAACTTAATACCCATGGCAACAGGGTTGTAAAAGTCCGCCATCTTGATGCAAATTCTACATTAGATTGACTGATACCTTTTAGCTTTTTGTATTCTGTTCAACAAAACCTACATCATTTGATATCAACGGGTTCTTTATAATAATAATAAATCGCATTGTAGTGTCCCCACGTTGCATTTAGAATCAAGTTACCCGGCTAATCGTGTTTTGACGCCAAAGCTAAAATGGCACAAAGTTGTTGTGTGCCGAGTACAAACATTCGTTTGAATTGGTTGATTTGTAATTCAGTTGCAAGATTTGACCGTTATTGTAAACTTTTAGGTAGATCGTATGACCCTTCTGAGGCTCAGCCTACACAGCGGAACGAAGTTCATGTAATAATAATGTATATTTTATCATAAATAAATCTATATACCTACATATAATAAATCTGTAGACGTGGCGTTTCTGTAGATTGAAGATTTTGAGCAAATTATCGTAGGGGTCTCAAAGGATTAATAACATTTTTGTCGGTACTCTGCAGACTATTTAACATCATAAAACAAAGTAATAGCACGGGCATCGGGAACGCGGGTGAAACCGCGGGGGACAGCAGATAAATGAACAAATGGACATTCTGGGATATTCTGTACACACAACTATCTGATCCCAATTTGAGCAGAGCTGAACTTTGGATATAATATATTATATGGATAACTGAAAGACATGTCCTAAATGCTCATCGGGACCCTTGGTCGCAGCGGTTTCAAACGCGATGGTCATTATCTTTGCCTTACGAATTTAATACGTTTATTATGAATGCCTACTGTGTAATAATAGTATGAGGAGCAGAAGTGTTCGTCAGCTGGACCCTTTATTTGAGACTCGCAGGCCATCATTCCAAATAGGAGTCATATTAGTACTGTCCAAAGAGGTCTTTATTATATTCTAACAGTCAATAGTTTCAGTGCCTGATGGCCCAGCCGGACGACTATTTTTCCAGTTTCAATTCAGATTTTATATTTACATGTACCATTATATTCGCACCTTTTTAATATATATATTTATAAACAGATCGTTGTCTTTTTTAGGCTTCCGGAATTATTAAGCACTAGCTGTCCCCCGCGGCTTCACCCGCGTTTCGGAGTCTGTAATCCGCGAATTGTCAAACGCGCGCAAAGCTCTCAAAAGGATATTTTATGTTTAGATTTACCATTTCTTTATTGTAAGACGCCTCTAATCAATACCAGGAAAAACGTTGTATAAACGAACAAACGCCCCGTGGCGTGTAACGTGCTCACCGCGATCTGGTTTCTTTTATCTAAATATCATATAACGATGTTATTGATAGGCAACAATAATAAAGTCACATAATTAAATGAATATAATGGATGTTATATGATATCAAATATATTTAACTAACCGTGCCGCGGGCTTCACCCGCGTTCCCGAGGAATCTAATGTACCTACCCTGGCATTAGAACATAGCCTATGTCCATCAAATAGATGCTGTGGTTCCGGAAATTATCCGCATACATCCAATCTCACAAAATTCGCACTCTGTATTATTTGGGTATATATTTTATGTAGGGTATATATGAATACTAGCTGTCCCCCGCGGTTTCACCCGCGCTCATCGATATCATATATAGCCCACGAAAAGTTCCGCGTCGAATGATAGCAGTCCCATCCCGATATGTTCAGTAGTTTTGAGGTGATGGTGCGTCAAAGGTACCCTGATTTGCTTATATATATATATATATATATATATAGATATAGTAGAAGCAGATAGATAGTATAGATCAAACCCTTAAACAACATTCATAAAGGTTCAAGCCACAGACATATCTATCTGCCTAAATATGTATTACAAATATACGAGTATAGTATTTTGTAGGTATAATATCTATTATTAAATTCATAATATCTTTGGTATGGAATGTTTAACTTGAATACCTACTTCAAAAAGGAATCTACAGGTTGAAACAGCGTTTATTTGGATGGGGATTAATACTGAGGTTCGAATAACTTGACCTAGTTTGTACGAGCGCGCCCGCGGCAAGCGGCGCGGCGTTCCTATTGCCTTTTAAAACATAAAAAACTAGTAAAGTGATATAAGTTTATTTGTTGGCCATATCGTGTCACAAATCTTTTTGTAGATTGATTGTTCTCTAAAATAATACGTTATTTTGCTATATCATCAATAATTTTTGCAATTCACGCGATGTAAGGTTTTTTATAGGTCATATTTTTACTCATTGAAATAAAATACATATACCCATTTTACTTCGTGACAATGCATATAGCATTGTATTGAACGAATTTTAAAATAGGTCCTATAGTTTTTGAGTTTATTCAGTAACTTCAGTAAGTATCTTAATAATACTAGTATAGATGGATAGATAAATTAGACATCGTTTACTATACCTACATAAGGTGCGCTCAATGTTTTCGCGCCAAACACAAACAGCCGCGAATACCACCAACCTACCGTAGGTACCAGTCCGTAGGGTCGTAACCCTTTTTAAAAACAGCTGTGGACTAAGTAGGTCCTTTTCACGGACGTGCGAATAGGGTGCGTAACTCTAACGATAAGATAATTAATTCATATGTTGTTTTATAAAGTATTAATGTAAACAACTTCAAACCGGTTTAAGATCTTACGAGAGAATCATTTCTTGCAGCATTTCGACGGGGTGACGGGGAGCGTCACGTATGGGCTTATGTACCGTCACTTATAAATTCGGATAACGGATAAGTACTTTGGGGATCGTCATAAATATATACATGAGGAGTGATCTGGTAAATGTAATATGTTAAGGTCAATAACTACCATCACTTTCAACCCATCACCGCACACTTTTCTGGTTTGCCGAAATCAAGTTTATGACATTTCAAAAATCATTTGCATCACGTAATTAGTTCTCGTATATAAACGTATAATGAATTGTAGTGCCAGTTGAGTCTACTAGATCAGGGCACTCAAAAAGGTAGTGATTCCATTCACTTTGGCACCGTCATCGTCTACCTGGCCTGTTCCCAATCATCTGGAGTCGTCGCAATATGTATGCTTACTGCCCATTCGGTGTATTACGTATTATTTCTATTACTTGGAATACATAATACACCGAATCTCAAGAGATTATTTTAGAGTATTTTATTGGCAGCCGCCTTGCATTACCCCAACCCTGTGTGCGAATGCTTTGTCGACCACTTGGTGCAAGGTGTAAATCCACATGGTCATCGGTGTACTCTTTAATCGCCTCTTACGACACCCTAGAGATGTGTCGAGGGGGTGGTATTTGTAGTCCCTGCACTGTGCACCACCACCACACAGCATATTATCCTTTTGCAGCCCTCCGTCCCCCTTGTTTGCTAAGTAAAGGTGGGAACGCATGTTTCGAATCCAATCCTAGTTTCATAGGTAAAACTGCTGCAAAACATGAGTTTCAACAAACGAATATTTACGAACCAAGGAATTTAATTGAAAACGGAATGTATTCTGTGAAAGTAAAAAAAACTTTGCCCTTTAATTCCGTCCTCCGGCCAGCGGAATATTTTAGAAGTGGGGTAGAGTTTCAAATTAATTTGAAATTATAATGTTTCTAGAGCCAATCATTTATAAATTAAAATCGAAATAAAATCCCGAATCCGTGACCAAGTACAGTGGATACTGTACCATATTCTATAGTCGACTTATATATCATTTTAGAATTATAGATGAGATGGGCGCGTATGCCTTTGATGTTCATTTAAATCCCTAAATGTGTGAAAAAGCCGAATATTTTTTTCTCGATAAGTAATCACGCCAGATTTCCTTCTACGATGAATTCTGTGGGTAATAAGTACCCCGCAGAAATGCTGATCAAAAACGTTTTTCCTTTCTACCCGAAGCGTACATGAAATAAATCCCTCTTATTCCATCGTTAACTTTAATGAGAGTGTCGTACACATATTATTATTGCCAAGTCAACAGCGCAACGTTCGTTAGAACACATTCTCAATGCATGAGTAGATCGAAAATGTAAGTTTGAAACATTTTGCGTCCTGCGACAAAATTTCTTCTATCTTTATTATTGGGTAGAATTTAAACAGTACTGTCCAAAGAGGTCTTTATTATATTCTAACAGTCAATAGTTTCAGTGCCTGATGGCCCAGCCGGACGACTATTTTTCCAGTTTCAATTCAGATTTTATATTTACATGTACCATTATATTCGCACCTTTTTAATATATATATTTATAAACAGATCGTTGTCTTTTTTAGGCTTCCGGAATTATTAAGCACTAGCTGTCCCCCGCGGCTTCACCCGCGTTTCGGAGTCTGTAATCTGCGAATTGTCAAACGCGCGCAAAGCTCTCAAAAGGATATTTTATGTTTAGATTTACCATTTCTTTATTGTAAGACGCCTCTAATCAATACCAGGAAAAACGTTGTATAAACGAACAAACGCCCCGTGGCGTGTAACGTGCTCACCGCGATGTTTCTTTTATCTAAATATCATATAACGATGTTATTGATAGGCAACAATAATAAAGTCACATAATTAAATGAATATAATGGATGTTATATGATATCAAATATATTTAACTAACCGTGCCGCGGGCTTCACCCGCGTTCCCGAGGAATCTAATGTACCTACCCTGGCATTAGAACATAGCCTATGTCCATCAAATAGATGCTGTGGTTCCGGAAATTATCCGCATACATCCAATCTCACAAAATTCGCACACTCTGTATTATTTGGGTATATATATTATGTAGGGTGTATATGAATACTAGCTGTCCCCCGCGGTTTCACTTGCGCTCATCGATATCATATATAGCCTACCAAAAGTTCCGCGTCGAATGATAGCAGTCCCATTCCGATATGTTCAGTAGTTTTGAGGTGATGGTGTGTCAAAGGTACCCTGATTTGCTATCTATATATATATATATATATATATCAAATCTATCTAGCAAATCAGGGTACCTTTGACACACCATCACCTCAAAACTACTGAACATATCGGAATGGGACTGCTATCATTATCTATCACTATCATATAGTAGAAGCAGATAGAAGATAGATAGTATAGATCAAGGCTGGTTATAGGCTATATATGATATCGATAAAGGCGGGTGAGACCGCGGGGGGGGGAGCTTGTTAATCCTATATGTTAAAATTTCCCTAAAAAAACTTTTATGCAATTATAGGTGTAGTTCCAATATTCGCATCACTAGCTCACTACATGGGTAGAATTTAAACAGATTAGCTTACTATATTCACAATTCGGAGATCAGATTTCTAATAAAATAGGTTAGGTATAGAAAACTTTAAAGTAAAAAAGAATCGCTCACTTCACGAATAATGAAAAATAATAAATTGTCAAACGCATAAAAAGAATTCGGTATAAAAATAATTAAGTATGTAAAAGTAGATATTAAGAAAAGTATTAGGTATCTAAATATATTTAAATAAAAATAATTTGCTGCCATCGTTCGAATCTTGGTGGTTTCATTTAAAAGTCCCATAGGTAAAAGCACGTTAAGATTTTCCAATATTTCTGAATTTCCCGTGCTAATAATATATAAAGAGAAAAGATTTGATTTTTTGTCAATAGGCTCTGATACAACTGGGCCGATTTAAAAAAAGCTTTCTCCGTTAGGAAGCTACACTATCCCTGGGCGACATAGGCCATATTATATATATTTTTTTTAATTGGGATCCTTACAAAAAAAAAATTAATAAATGTTAAAAAAATGTAAAAAAATTACTTAAAAACATCCTTACATCGCGTGCGCTGCGAAAACTATTGATGATAGAAAGAACAAAATAATATTACATCCCTCGGGAACGCGGGTGAAACCGCGGGGGACAACTAATCCCATATAAACCTTACTAAGAGTATTACGATCATTAAAAATAAAAAGCCAAATTGCTCCAGCAGTTCTCAAATGTATTTTTGTATAGATATACCTACTTGCTTAATAATAAAGAAGATATTTTTTTGGTAATTGTCGCCCTACTCAAAGAGCTTAACTGATTCTTGTGAAAATTGGCATGTATATTGGATACGTTACGTTAGCGCTCACTGAAGAAAATGATTTTTTTTGATTTCGATTTTTTCAAACACATTTATCTGCAAAAGCTAAAGCTAGCATTATGAAAATTTTCATATGGGTTAATTGATGCAAATAGAGTCAGTTTAACTTTTGAATATGTTACTTCTGAAAAATGTTATTATTCTAATATTATTTTTGTAATATATATAGGTTGTATTATTATAGGGTATTCAGAGCTGCTCGGTTGCCAGTTACCTAATCGTTATTTTTTGACGATCAACAGAGTTATTCGGTTAAATAATCATAACATATAACGTCTTGGTTGAAACTAAACAAGTAAAAGTGCAACAAATTACGTGATTCAAAAATGACCAATGTTTCAAAATGAAATAAAGTACTGAGGAGACGAGATGGCGGGCAAACGAGAGAAAACGCCGAAATATAGCTTAATATAAGATCAGTCCCTAGTTCTCGGGACAAATCAGACCCCTTCACTGCACCCAATTTGATGGGTATTTAAAACCTTTCGCTAGACTTGGCCAGAGTCTTGTTCGAGGACTTAAAGCCTCAATTAAGTGGTTATCTCCAAGCGCTAAGAGCTCTCTGAATGATCTTCCACTTACCAGCTTCGAGTGTTTTTATAAATTCGAGAAACGCTCGCGCCCCTTTTTCTTTTTACAGCAACAAGACATTTCTGTTTTTATTTTAGTACGAAAATACTTTCTCATAAAATTATCAAAGAAACCCCCCCCCCCCCCACCCCCTTTAGAGTTGTTATTAAAGTTATCAGTTTCTAGAATTTTGTCAAATAGCGATGTTTAGCAATGTTAGCTTGCTAAGTCCCATATTCGAAGACGTTCCTCGAAAATTCCTCGACTCCACTCTACGTCACTCCCAAGATATTTTAGTATTCAAAGTTACAAAAAAATTCTCCACTCGACGCTTTCCCTTACTCGAGGTGTGGAAACAACTATCAACTTCAAGCTACGTCGGGACCAACCTTAAGGAAGTTTATTGCTTGTAAACAGTTACTGAAGCTCAGTATTTTATTTGATTAATATTTAATCTATAATAGAATGACGTAACTAATGACATGTTACCTTGACTACACTTCGATTTTCTTTATCAACCTGTGTACTGTGCCTCCAATTTTTCAAATCTAAACTGTCGTTAGCCTATTTTTACAAACTTTAAATTAGCCCCAATGTATGCTAGTTTATGCCTAGTCTTTTAAGCTAAGTTCGAACCGCTCCTTGTTGATGAATGACAGTGCATTTTATAAACAATGACCTGATTCAACACCCAGGGTTGGCTCCCGAAGAGGAAACTACTCAACACAATATGTACAAAGTTTGTTTTGAATTTTATTTGACAATTATATAATTAAAAATCTAAAAGAGAATCTTAAAATAATTTGGCCAAGTAACCTTCAATCGAGTTTTAAATAATTTAACAAGGCAGTTATTATTTTCATAAAAACTCAAACAAGAATTCTTCATTATATAAGTAATATTAACCATCTGAAATTAATTGAACAACATGAAACTTCAACTTTTACCGCGTGGAACTTTATGAAGCAGTAAAGTTATTCTTATCAAAGTGGTTCTTACAATTTATTTTCTTTAGAACTGTGACCTCCCATGTAAGCCTTGAATAAAGACTGATAGGGCTTCTCAATTAATTACCGACGTTGAACAATATTTCTCAGTGCTTTAATATAATTTCAAACTTTATTATTTTTGTAGATCAACAACCGACCCAAACTGTGTGGGTGATATTTAATTAATCACGTGACCCATTTATTTCAAATCACGGAAAATGTTATGATTATCAACCTATATTAAACTGGTGATAGTTTAAATTTAAGAACAGTTATTATTTGCATAGCAAACACTTAATGAACGCTATTACGTACCTTGCTACCCAAAAATTGTTTCCAAAATGTGAATATTTTTTTCTATAAACTGCAATATAATAATCCTAGACCCAAACTAACTTCAATTAACGACTCTGGACGACTAGTCCCATTACTTTATAGCTAAGTTACAGATCATTGATCTTCCTACGTATTCTTTCAGTTCTTGAGTTACAAACAAAAACGTTGCGCTTTAAATTATAAAAATGATATAGGTATCCATTTCAAAGTAACGAATAACTAAATATATATAAATCTATGGTATGATGTATGATTATTGATCAATGATTAGAGAATCAGACCATTTTTATACCGACATATGTACTGGACGATACCATCTAATCAATATACTCAGCCCTGTATTTATTTTAAGTGCTCATACTCGCCCCCTTTGATCTATTTACTTATTACACAAGGAAAACCGCGGGGTTGATGTTATGTTTTTAGGGTTCCGTAGCCAACAGGCAACCCTCATAGGTTCGGCACGTTTAGCAGTCTGTCAGTCAGTTCGCCTGTCCAGTTTCAGTAATAAAATCTTCTTTTTCGGATTCCCGTGATGCGGGGATGCCTTTTTTTACTCGTCGCTGGATCGGTGTTCAAACAAAACTGGGGGTGTGTGAAAAGCGTTTTTTGATTTAAGGGATCCGTTTGCGAAATATTTATTAAGCTTTAAAGTGGTCATTTTGTTTATCGAAGCAAGAGTACTCCCCCACCCCTGAAAAGTAATTAGTTGCTTTTGGATTTGTGAAAACCAATCACGGTAGCAGTATTTATACCTAATTATAATGAAGTAAAAAGGCAAGCTTTTACCGGTAAGAAAAAAGCTCTTAAATACTCTGAAATAACAAATGTAACGATATTTTAAAAAATATAAACGAAAGAAAGAATCCTGTACCTAGTACTGAACTACAAAAGAAAGCTATATTTATAAAATTGAGTTAACAACGGATCACAATGAAACATTCTTACGCAAATCCCATCACAAACCCGTGACTGACGGTTTTGAAGGTTTTATTCTCTGTAACTTTTAACAAAACGTTAGGTCATATATTTTAGGGCTGTATTGTTAAGTGAAGCTTGTCGTTTTTACATCAAAAATTAGATATCAATCTAACTTAGAAACAAATATAAATTGACAAGGTAACTGAACACGTCACTCGAGCGTCCCAGGGTCCCACCAGGCACTCACACCTATGTCAGCCGTTTGCAAACAAATCAATATTCTCAGCAGGATGTTAAAAATGACCAAACATACTCTATTGGCGAGGTGAGACATTAAACGGAGAAAACCATAACTGAACAACAAAAAAAAAACAAGTTCGGACCTCGGAGACAAAGAAAGTTATATGTTAACAATCTTTAAATGACCTTTAATACAAATCCGTTTCATGGGAGAGTTGATCACAATCTCGTTACACGAGTTCGTCCCTAAGCTGTCTAAAAGAAATTTGCTCGAATACAATATATAGGGGTAAGGCAAATTGCGCTTTTATAAGTGTACCTATACAATAAATGCATGTACCTACCCATTTATACACGCGCTCTACATTTTGGTTACTCTCTCGTTTGACAAGTTATTGTAAAGTATTTTAAATCTGTGAAATTTCCATATTCTTCTTAATTTTTTTTTAATAAGTACCTAACAGGCAGACGGCTCCCTTGATAGTAAGTTATAAATGTGGGATTGATAATTTATGCTGACCTGTATTATAGGGTCTAGAAGGTGCTCTCATGTGAAGGATCACACCGGTAGTTGTATGACCCGACAAAGGGGTAAAGGGTAATGGTGAAAGGCACGGGAACAGTTTCACCGAAAGCTCATTTTAGGGAATTGAACTCACGACCTTTGTTTCGGCATTCGACGTCCCAACTTGTGCTATAATCGCTTCAAAGTTCAAATAAAAAAAACACGAAATTAAACAAAGAGAGAGTGTTTTGACATTACTCTTTGTTCAATTCCCTTTGTGTAGTTAATTAGCTCTTACTAACACAGCACACGGTTATCTGATCCCAAGTTAAGTAGAACTTGTTTAATGTAAACTCCAATTGATTTACTTAATCAACACTGAATATAAACTTACGCTCAGAGACAAAACGAACAGACATGTTCATGCATATTGACGATATCCGATGCATGGGGAAGAAATACCTTTTGTTCGTTGGAGTTTACTATGAAACAGACTAATACTTTCAATGATTTTGTAGGTTAGGAAGATATGACAATTTATGCCATGTCTGTGCGTGCGTGTGTTTGTGTGTGCGTGTGTGTATGTGTGTGCGTGTGCGTGTGCGTGTGCGTGAGCTACCTCAAAGGTTATTCTAAGATCCTGGGACCGGTGCACGGGCGGCTGAGCGGCGGCAGCTGTATCGCGCCTGCGTCAGCTCCTGGATATCGATTTGGGCACGTGGGTGTTCCGCCCGGGAGAGTCCACACCCGAAGCCACGTGGACACTACCTACCCGCTACCGCTACCCAACACGTAGCAACAACCAATCGAATACCATTCCCGCCATTTTTACAAAGTACGGACTCATTTCGATATTGAGCTTGTAATTAATGAATTTTATATAATTAACAACATACGAATGATTTTTAATCCATTGGGGTCTTAAATAAGCAGGGGCTCCACCATCATTACTGTCACAAGCCACTACTTAGTCCAAAAATCTGATAAATATAATCGCAACTATGATACCGAGGCAGAAATGTACAAAATGGTTTACGAAAAGTATTTAAATACAAAATGCTAAAACTTTTGTAATTTCATGTTTCAAGTTACAATATATAATAGTTTGGCTTTTTGAATATTAAATACCTACTTAATGCTTTAGTTAAATATATACTTTTTGTTGAATTAAATTGTGTTCATAATTATTGCTACTGGTGCTTTACTTGGTAAGCGTGTTGTATTTATCTAAGAATGACTTTTTTTAAGTATATGTGTATTTGGCACTTGTATTTTAAGAATTAAACAGTTTCTGGCCAATTCAAGCACCTTTAGTTAATCCTATATGAAACTTTTCTGGTAATGTTGGTAAAGCTTATCAGTAAAGTACTTTAATTGTCTCAAAAGTCCTACTGATATTATAAATGCGAAAGATTGTATGTATGGATGATTGTTGCCCTTTCACGCAAAAACTACCAAACGGAATTGGATTAAGCTTAGCACATATACAGGCTGTTACAAAACTATCCCGTAAAGCCGAAAGGAGGTTAAATGGGGCCTCAAAAAGAGTCCTTTAACGCTGTATGCGTCACTACAATTCTTAAATATTGTACATCCTTGTACAACATACTCCAAAAAAATAAAAAAAACAGATTTTTATGAATAAAAAATAGAAAATCTATTAAAGTGGACAATTATTAGGTAAAATAGGTACGTAGGCCTTTCTGTTAAATAATCTGGAACCCTGACATGACGGCTTACTAGGGTTGTTGTCTTTGATAATGAATTATATTTTTACGGGATATTTTTTAAGATGTTGTATAGAAAATGCCCTGGAAAAACACATAGGATACTTTTTGTACCGGGGAAATGTCACATCCTTTGGGAACGCGGGTGAAACCCCGAGGCAGTAAATATTCAATAATTCAAAACTTCTTATTCAAATAAAATACTTAATGCTTTTAAAAAAAGGATTTCAATAGCAAATAGTTACTTTGCAATTTAAATCAAAGTATTTAAGATAAGCCGCAACTTTGCACCTAGGTATTGCCACGATACAAACGTGAATTCGCCACACAAAGAGAAATATTCTTTGTGAAGCGTAAAAAGAGAAAAATAAAAATAAAAGACGGATCCTAAGGTGTGAAAGGGTATAAAATGTTATCTAATCCATTGGTTACCGAGATAAAATATTATAACCTTCTAGTTCGACTGACTGAACACACTGCACAGTGTGCACCAGTCTGTCATTTAATTGTGGAATTTCAAAGGACGAATCGTCGAAGCTGACTTTAAGTACGAACGAATAAAACAACAACCAATTTGTTGGTAGGTTATTGATCCGTCGAAGTCTCTAGAGTTCCATTATAACACGGTAAATATATTAGGTTTGTGTGCCGTAGTAAAAGCACAGTTTATTATAAAATAAAGGTCTGCCTACAATACTGACTACAATAAGCTGTTGTACACTACGCACAATTAGCACAATACAACAGCATTCATAGTGAAAGGCCACTCGTCACATGAATGTCGATGGCGCGATGGCGCGATGGCGCACCTAGATAAACACGTCAGTTCTCGAGTTACCCCTCATGAGCCGACATAGGGTTAACAGTGGGTACCGGGTAGCAGTTGATATTCTCTGATACCGCCATAGTGCCGCTGCCGAGATACTTAACTCGTGGAAGAGGTAGCTTGTTAACATAATGTCATTACGTAATAAATAAGTTGAATCTATTCATTATAAACACGCGTCCTTAAATCTAATACAGAACAGTGCTGCCAACCTCAAGTTTCAGAAATAAGTACCTACCTATACCACATAATCACAAATATCCGTAAAAAGAAGGAGAAAAATTGCTTTGATATTAATCTTGATTTATTGATCTTAGATAATATTTTTTAAGTCACACCGACATCCCCATGCCATTAATTTGGATTTGGACAGCACTGACTTAATGAAATTAACGCATCTGTCGATATTGATTGCCCCATACCTATAACCCATTATTGTGCGGCTTTTTAATTATTTTAAGGATTTTCCACAAAGGTTTTTAATAGGAACTGTTTATTCAAAAATGAGTAAATGTACCTCCTTAAGAAGGTACCTACAACTTTACACAACAATCGGCCGCTATTCAAAAGCGAAATAAAATATAAGTAGATATCTAGAACAATTGTGCGTTATTTTATTAATATGTAGATGTAATTTTGAAACTTGTAAATACATAATAACATTCCACATTAACATATGTCGTCGCTTTCAAGCTGGTTTTTGTCAAATTGATCGGTAATTTGTCCCTTGCCATATGTGCGTAATGATAGTATTTAACTTGAACTATGTAAATACAAAAAACGGAAAATACAAGCTTTCAAAAATATACAATAAATCGAGGAGAAAGAGATATAATTAAAGAAAAAAAATCATTTAATCTCTCGGAAAACCAGCTTACATAAAAAGTTCGCTCTTTTTCTCATAAACGTAGTCGTAGCTTTATCACAGAATCGTATTATAGAGCGCATTTTATGAAGCTCTTTTCTCACAGAGAAGTATTCCTGGAACCTAATAAATTTATATTAGAGAGAGAAAATGTTTTCCGATCCAACGCGCTTCGCGAAAGGAAGCCTACATCCGCTCCAGGCTCTAGGTACAGATCTAACTTTTTAATTAGTGCCGGATGATAACACAATTACAACAAAGACAACTACCTGATCGTCCGAATAGTAAAATAAACATGAACATGTTGAGATTTTTTTAAGTCTATTTTACATACATATTAGAAATTTTAGGCATAAATTTAGTGTATAAAATATACACACTTCCCATCTGATCTTAAAGTAAGCAGCACAGACCCTGGGTAGCCTGATATCGTACTAATATTATAAATGCGAAAGTTTGTGGGAATGTTTGGATGTTTGTTACTTTTTCCCGAGAAAACCACCGAACGGATTAGAATGAAACTTGGGACATAGATAGATCATGCCCTGGAATAGTCCTTTTTATCCCAGTAAAATGTGACGTACCTCGGAACGCAGGTGAAGCCGCAGGGGATAGTTAGTCTAATGTAATACTGTTTGATTTATACCTATACAAACTTACTATGCCTAAAACCCTCTATGGAACACGATGGAACCGGTCTTAATTAAATCATGCGCCCTAAGGTGATATTATTTCAAAAAAGAACTTTAATAAGTAAAATAAAGTCTGTTTGTCGCGGAATTTGGAAAATGTAATACCTGTTTTCAGAGAGCGCCCGTGCAGTCTAATGTAACTTACTACAGTGACAAAAGATTATTAATTCAGATTTTCTCCTCATAAACTACGGCGGTAGATAGCGGAGTGATAATATCCAACTACAAGTTTTTTTCATATTTTTTTCGAATGTTATAATATTGTTTTTCGGCACGTCCAAATCAACTCAATTCAAAAACCACATTTGCCATAGTAAAATATATCTTGGGACAATTAACAATCATTCTAAGTCTCATTTACTAATAAAAACAGTATTTTACAAGATGGAATTTCTTTATAAGAAATGAAAAGGGATGAAACATTTCGTACTCTTACAGGCCGACTTACACGACGGTCATTTCAACGGTCAAACTCTGCCGTCATTTTCTGACACTAAGCCTATTTCGCACATCATTTTGTGAAGGATGCCAGACATTGAAAAGGCTTAACAAAACTTAAAGGACTTAACTTATTATTATTCACTATTGAACTAAAGCTAGCTTTTCTTTTTATCAGTACTTTTGCGAATGTGCGTGATGGTATTTAATAAATGATAACCGCGCGTAATTTGAAGTGATGAAAGCTCGCTCAGTCGAATGCAGAGATGAAAACAGGGTGTGATATAGCTTTTTCGATTATTCTACACTAAAATTCGAGTTTCCGGTAAAGGAAAACCTCGTGAGGAATTCTAGAACAATGGTAAGGGTATTTCACGCTCGCCTGGCTGGCGCTCACATACCGGCATGCTCCGACAGTTGCATCAGATGCCTTCTAGGAATTTTTCATGTAAAGTTTGGCAAAATATTGTTGATTCCCGGCAACGGATACTGGCTGGCTATAATCGACGGTGTATATTTACCATAGACCTGCCTTCTGTTTAAAAAAATAACTGAAATACTTATAAAAAAATGCAAACGATTTTTTATTATATCTGAAGACCGGCCACATCTCTAGTTACCTAGACAGACTTATAATCTATGTACATTACGTTTCCGACTATTTAAACAAACATATAAGTATATAATTATATAAGTATATATTTATAAAATAGAGTGTGTCATCGAATCTAAGGAATTTATACGAATAAAATTTCACTCTAATCACACAACAGTTTATCATAAAATATTGAAACCGATTATATTGCATCACTAAACTCAATTAAAACTATGTAGATCTCTTTCAATTTTAATTGAATGCAAAGAGAAAGTAGAGAAAGTCTTTAAATTAGTGTTTTCAAACTCTCGTTTGTCACAAGCGTTTAAGTGGTGTTGAATGGTTTCGTTCAAACTGACCGGGCTGAAAAGTTCCCTCACTCTTTTCAACTTTAGGAAAATAAATAAAAGTTCATCTGAGCGACAGTCAAAAGTGGCCACTTCGAGATAAGTGAGTGCATCCACTATTTGCAGTGACGTCTTTTTTAATTCCTGCTCTTTAGTAACATAATACTTCGTTTTATAGTTTTATCGCATTGCCACACCGGCCCTCACTGAACGTCTACCGATAAACTGTCTATCGTGTGCATAAAAAAGACAAAATAATGACCACACACCGGCCAATGTCCTTCGAGGCTTTCAATGTATAATATATTTTGTGAGTCGGCCACAGAAATCAATAGTCTGGCCTCATTACACCTATAGTAGCTTAATGTACCTACCTATAGACAAAACATATGTATTTTTTGCTTTGCCAGAATATGATTAAAAAAGACACGTTTGTTACAATATTCAAAGTGGTCCACTATTAAATTGCGATGTACCTATATTTCAGTGTAATGCATAAGTAATCTTATAGATTTACTGGTAATTACACCATGAAAAATCAGCAACTGAACTTCGATCTTATTAATTCGATGTTAGTAACGACAAACAGTCCGCCAAACATTAGTAGGTAGTGATAACGAAACTAAGATGCCATTTAATTAGAAATGGCACCCGAGAGTATAGGTAACAGTCAGTCTTTCCAGGGCAACATGGCTATGAGTTAATCAAAGACTAGTCCTGGCTGAATTGAGGAAGTCCGCCACACCAGTGTCGTTCTGATATAGTACCTAATAATGGAGGGCGAGCACTGAGTAAACACGGGCCCTGATTTTCAGGTTTTCGATATAACATGTTAGTACATAAATTTCCTCCGTGTTTTTTGCGTACTCAAAGGGTGCATATTACTACGGACTGTACGGTCTCATAAGCCGTTGTAGGTAGACAGTTGAAATTTTCCATCAGTGCGTATTTATATTGTCGCTATAACAACTAATCTATATACACAAAATTAATGTTTGTCTGTAGGTATGTCCTTTATATAATCGTAAACTATGCAACGGATCTTAATGCAGTTTTCAGTAATAGATAGAGTAATTCAAGAGGAAGGTTTATACCAGGATTAGAAGCGGTTGAAGCCGCAGGGCGCAGCTAGTATCTAATAAAAATAACTACCTAACAACAAGGAACGAGTTGGCTCGGCGTTTTTTCTTCGACCTTAAAACGCTTCATCTTGAACAGTCATATAGCCACATGAATGAGTATTATTATTATTATAGGTGCTAAAATAACAATAAATTATAGTTTAAAAGAACTAAAAAACACGCTTTAAAAGAAAACCAAATTAAAAAGTAGAAAATAATTAAAGTAAAAACAGGGTGTTGTGGAGAATGATGTCAATTGTTATAAATATTTTATTTACAAATATTCGTAAAATAAATAATTATGAAAATGTCATTAAAATCACCCCATGTTAAAAAATGTTAAGTATTAAAAAGGGAGTTCTTATTCATGTCCCTGCCTGTCAGAGAAATAAACAAGATAAGAAAGCGGCAAAAAGTAGGTACTTTTGTTGGAAACACAGTTAATTCAAATAGCTATCTTTTAGGGATTTGGAATATCCCAAAAGATTTAATAAAACTCGTGAATATCAGGAAGAATTTGAAGATTGCTTCAGAATACAATATTTTGTTTGTTAACTTTTGTTTTTGCTCGATCTTAGATAATAATTGCTGTATCTTTTGAATCGTAATCCGTAGATACTTGAAATTTTCACAGAGAGAGTATCACTAATAAAATATTATATAATATAAAACTAGTGTCTGTAACAACAAGCAAACAAAATAAATAAACTTAATATTTAAAGGGAAACGGGTTTGTTTCGGCGTTTTGTAAATTGTTGCGTGAAGCCTTGGCCGCTTTTTTTATTTGATAAATATAACGCATGATATTAATTCTGCTTCCTACTAATATTATAAATGGATGTTTGTTACTCTCACGCAAAAACTTCCAAACAGATTTGTATGAAACTTTGTACACATATAGAAAATGCCCTCGAATAATATATAGGATACTTTTTCTAGCGGGAAAATATTACATCCCTCGGGAACCCGGAGAGACATCATCGGAGGACATAAGCGTCCGTGAACTTTTGCTTTCCATGCGTAAATTTACAAAGTACTTGGTTAAATACATTAATCTAAATAGTATATTACATTATTTTGTATTTTATTTAACACGTGACTACGCTTTGGTTTACATTTCAAAGTAAGTTACTTTGCAAAGCAGTCGGGACTGACAACGCATATTATCTGTGAGATCCGAGCAGAGGACTTCGCAGAATCAGATTTTCCATTTCCTGTTCTACTCCCTTTTGAAATTATATTTTCCTCGTATTTTAGTTTTTTGTTATTTATCCAATGCACCTGAAAGCTGTCTAACGAAGTTGCAGGAAGAGGTAAATTTACTTGGAACTCGAGCTTTTCCCTACTAGAGGCACTAACATTATTTCACAATTTCCTCCTCCTAGAAACGGAAAATGTACTTATGATGTAAATGGTATTAAGTTTTGTTTCAAAGAACTAGGTACATATTAATAATACGATAATAAACATAACTTGGCCACACTCAATTATCTATATATAGTATATAAGCAAAATAGGGTTCCTTTGACGCACCACCACCTCAAAACTTTTGAGCATATTTGGGACCGCTGCCATTCAACACGGAATTTTTCTGTGGCTATAGATGATATCGATAAACGCGGATGAAACCGCGGGGGACATCTAGTACATCATAAACGCATTCATATTTACCTAAATCTAATTAAAAAGTTTGGCTAAGCGGAAATATAAAAATTAAATCTCGATAGACTGATTACCAGGAGATCTATAGTGTGGGTTCATACAGTTTGGACCCCGGCTCTCGATACTTGTACATTTGTTTTGTAAAATGGGAGAAAAAAAATGTAATTATATTCTAGAAGTAAGTAGTAGACTTACATGCATTTTGTAATTAATAATTTAATCATTGATTTAATGAGGGAATACCTATGAGTACAATTTTGTTTTCTTTTTTATTTTACTACTACCTAACTACTAACACCCGGACTAGGCAGATGTTGTTAGTTCAAATTGATTTTGGATATTATAAAGAATTATCTGTCAAATGAAATTCAGAAAAGTTCAGTAAACAAGATCATACTAATATTATTATCGACGCGAAAGTTTGCGAAGATGAATGTTTGTTTCTCTTTCACGCAAAAACTAAACGTATAGATGAAATTTGTCACATAGATAGAGCATACCCTGGAGCATAACATAGATACTTTTTATACCGGGAATACACGAATATACTTGTTATACCCTCGGAAATGCGGGTGAAACCGCAGGAGACAGGTAGTTAGTGACATAATACGCTGACGATGTGAATAGCAGTAAAAGTAGTGGCTTAATGTTTGTAGTCACGTGCTTCTGAATGCTTTTGAATACCGGCTTGTTAGGGACGCTAAGGGCATATTATGCGCATACTAAACATACATAGGCAATAAATTGCTTCAGCCCTTGCTGAACCAAACTGAACAAACAAACTGAGGTGGGCATTCTCAAACCAGTACGATCAATTGGTTTATTTGACAGTTCATGCCTTCTCCTGCCAGTTTTAAATGCCTTATTTTATTGAAATTAAAAGGATACGACGCCTTTTTGACAATTTCTGTAACTTGTTCTTTAGAGGATTAAGTCCAGAGCAAACATGGCATTTGAGATGGTTTATTATTCCAATGCTTCGGTATCTTAGCGAGATTAAATTAAAAAGGAGGCATAAAATCCTATATGATATATATATGTTTCAAGTTTTATCCAAATCCGTCAAGAAGTATTCGCGTAAAACAGTAACAAACATCACACATCCTACATGCATCTTCAGAAACTTACGCATTTGTAATATGTGTTGGTAGAATAAGATATGAGTACGTATCGGCTACACGCAAATCACATGGTTGGCTGGTTTCATATTTCAGTGAGTGAATAAATATGTCATACATGCAATTTCTGCAGTTCTCATAGTTTAAGTAAGTATGAAATACATATTATGAACAGTTGAGTTGAAGCGAACAATTCGGAGAATCGCTTACATTTCTCCGTGAGCGCTTTGTCAACTCGCACTCGTGTAAGCTATACAAGGCACGTACTTGGAAATCAGACGTTAATATCACAATTCCTAGAGGACTTTGTATCTATGGCGACGAGGATGTATCTATGGCAACGATTCTAAGGTGGGCGGGCGGTGGGCGTAGCGCGTAGGTCTAGGGGCGCGGTGCGACCTCGCTAGTTCATTTTCTAGGAAAATAATAAATTAAAAGTAAAAATATACCTGTCCAGCCCCTTAGTGCTCGGAAAATACATAGTACGTATCCAACCTATATAATGAAGTAATGAGAACAGAGAATAATGAAAATAACGTAAGCATGTATGGTTTGGTTGTGTAGGTTGTGTAGGTTGTAGGTACAATGTTTTATACAACTTTACAATATTTTCGAATTCGGCACAATACCCCTTACATTTAAGTATTTAGTACATATTATTCAGTTTTTGGTCATTTAGTAAAGAAAAAATATGTTCAATGCACACATGATTTCAACACACGAAAAGACAATACCAGGCTACTATCAACCAACACACCATTGAGGTTGGACTAGTTTCATTTTAGATAGTTTCAATCGATCGACGTACTATCGCTATGGTGACCAAGCCCTTAAAATAAACATGTACAATGTACGTACACTATATGCAAGCGCCGTAGTGCGCAAGCTAGCTTCCTGTATAAAATGCATAGAGGGCATGGTCCATTTTGACCTACTTCATGTAGCCTGTGATCGATAATATCGTAACGAACCTAATGACGATTCATTTATTTCAATTGGTCCGATCGTTGAGTCATACATTCGCAATTATTTATTAGCTACTCTTTGAGTCACAATCAAGAAAGGACTTTGTAGCTTTCGTACTGTCGTTAAGTGTTCAAAAGATTCAGAAGCACAGATAAATATTATAGGGCACTGACTTCTGTAACAGGTCTATGCAGGCCGAGTTCACAAGTTAGAGATTTAAATTGTTTTATTTATGTGAATATTTTTTAAAATATTGGTTTCAATCTTCGAATTATATTGCATTGTAACGTAAGATATTGATGACGAGAGTAACGGGTTGCAGACAAGACAAATTAAATTTCGGCTTGCATAACAATAATTAATTTTAAATCAACACGAAATATTCGTCCTACATTATCCTTCATTTTACGAAGTGTAAAAGCCACATTTGTTAGTTGAAGGGATATTTTAAGACGAACGTCGAACACCCAGAATTGAAATCAAACAAAATAGTAATGGAATAAAACACGTGCCGTACTGTGTTTCAGTTTCAGTAGACGTAAGGCTTTTCAAATAACAAATAAACAATTCTATAAAAGAGTCCATCGATAGGGCTACCCCGACAAGAATACTCCGACACCGATTCTGTAAAGGGAAACTTTTAAACTGATATAGATTAGACTAATAATAAACATGTATGTCTAATTACTCACCTCCAGCCTCCGGGGGGGGAGTCGTTGCTGGTGTCCTTCAACTGGGTAGTACTTGCGCTTTGAAGATTAGGGATGTTCACACTGGAACAAAATGAATACAGTTAAAAAATAATCAAAAATTCAAATCATTTATTCATTTCAGAGCCACGGAGGGTACTTATAAAGGTCAAATTTAAAGTTACTGAGGGTACTACGTAAGGGTACAAGTAAGGTAGTAACAGTAGAGTAGTATGATTTAAGGTTAAATTGTTTATATTTTGCGTAATATTATAAGTTACAAAGGTTAAGTGCGTGACAATAGGTACCCGTCCAAATTTTAACAATTCTCTCTATTATGTAAATCATTGAATTAGCAAAAGATCAAGCATACTTCTGATGCAGACCCTAAATAATTGGGAGCAGGACAGGCAGATGAGTGTTAAGTGTAAATGTTCCACCATACCTATATACGTATTAAAAAAAATTGAGGAACACACGCGCTTGTAAGTAAGGGTGTAAGAGTCATCAGAGGTTAAAGTTTGCATCCTTACAATTTCAAGACGCAAATTTACAAGCTATATTATATTATATATATAACTAATATTTAAAGGCCTAACTGAGAATATTCTAAACGCTTCTGTGCTCTAGACTTTCTTTTCAACCCTCAGGTACATGCGCCACCCCTATTTTTATTGTTTCGTAACTTCCATTTCACTATTGTAGTGTATTTATTGTATTCGGTTCAAAGAAAACCCAACCTTTTAAATGTCATCTACATGGGCTGATCGACTTCCTATTGGACATGCCGGGAGCAAGTCGTTTATAAATCTTTTTTATTGTGAACTAGTTTGTATATTATGAAATCACAACGTTTGTCATTGCCAGGAGGGGTTTAGTACTTTCAGAACAAATACTATTTATGATCCACTGCCGCGAATTGAGGTTTTATGGGGAATTTGTTAAGATCCCAAGCCCATTAGAAGCTGTTGGGACCCCTTCGAAGGGTCTAGGTTTAGCCATACTTAATAGCGTACTTAATAGCGTACTTAATATTATAATGGGAAAAGTTTTGTGCTGTTGTATGGTACATTATTAGGGTATCGTACCTCAAAAGAAAGAAACGAAACCCGTATACGATCACTTTGTAGTCCGTCCTTCAGTCTCTGTGTCTCTCACGAATTTTTAATCTCAGGAACACGTAGAAGTATCGAGTTGAAATTAAAACGACATACTCAGATCTACAGTCTCTTAAAGCTGTGCAAAAAGATACCGCAAAAAGCGTATATTTCGACAAGGGAATCAAAATTTATAAGGTATTTACCGTTGACCTAGAACTATGAAATTTGGCAAGTAATACAGTCTTATTGTTTACTAAAACTACTTGACCTTGAATTTAATAATTCTTTTACTACTTGAAAGCTGTTACTGAGCAAGGTACTGGGATACATTAGATCCATCGGGGAAGCGGTTCAAATATATTGTATTGTTTTATATTATAAGTTTTCGGTTAAAACGGCTGTAACATAAGGACATCAGATGTCTGATGTGTTCCGTTTTTTGCATGTCGGAAATGTGTTACCTTAATCATAAATATAAAGCCTTGAACGATTTAATCACAAGAAATATTAAGAACGCCTCTAGAATTCTTCAACAGTTTTACCGAGGCGCTAACTTCTTACATACTTTTTTAACATTACATGATTTTTCTTCCAAATATTAGCCGCGCATCAAAACATAATATCGATTATTCTAATTGGATACACACTGTGGGTGTTACTTAAGTCTTAATCATAGATAAACTGGGAACAGATCTAGATCATTCTATTCGACTCGCATTCAAAGCCATTGTTTCAGAACACACAATGGCCTGTTAGTACCAGACGTCATGTAAACAAACAAACGTGATCCTTCTTTGGAAATTTCCTTGGAATCGGAAAAAGATACGATCCTCGTGCTTCCGTCAGTGTTATCATATATGCATATTTTTATCTATATTTATTTACTGATATAAAAGAAAACGTATTTTTTTCAATCATCGCCCTGCCCCAACCGATGAACCGATTCACGTGAAATTTGGCACGTATACCAACTTGGTTCGTTACGTAGGCGCTTACTAAGAAATTTTACCGAACCCGTATCCGCGGTGAAGTCGGGCTTCAGGTGCAATTATAAAATCCGAATTGTAAAAAATCGTCGGTCTTAGAAAGAAAATAATTAAGATTATTTTTTATTCCACATAGGTTGACAAACAAGCAGACAGTCCACTTGATGGTAAGTGGTCACCGCCGCCTATAAACATTTGCAACACTAGGAGCATCGCCAATGCGTTGTCGACCCTGAGACGTGAAGTTGTTAAGTCTCATGTGCGTGAAATTTCACCGGCCCCCTTAGCATTCTAACCGAAACACAGTAATACAAGTGCACTAGTGCTTCACGGCGGAAATGGGTAAAGTAGTAGTTTCCCGGACGAACTCAGCACTAAAAGTTCTACTACTCAAAATGGTTGGTTGGATAGTATTTATAAACGGTATAGTTATTAATAATTAAATTAATTATACTGCTTTGTTATTGCTACATATGTTACCAGCTGTCCACCGCGGTTTCACCCGAGTGCATGAGATAAATGGCCAGATAATAGATGTTACATGAGCCAGGCATGTCAATTCGTTTATTAGGTCGAAGATTAGTTTTGTGAGGGAGTAATTAAACATCTATTCATCCTCGCAAGCTGATGAATTAGTAAGATTCCTAGGAAATACTCTGATGCTCAAAGGTTTAAACTAAACTAAACTTTGTAACAAGAATAGTTTTCCTTACATAATAGTTTACCTTACATGATAGTTTACTTAACATGATAGTTTACCTAACATGATCTTCGGTGCATGCTAACTATCCGTACGTACGTGATGAATCACTTGCTTAAGCCCTAATTATCGCCTAGCATTTGCGTACGCCGATGCCTGATACATTAATTGCTCAGCTAAGTAACATTGCAATAGTATTTGACTGTACTCGGAACGCCCTCAGTTACAGTGAAAGCTGGATTAAAATCCGTGTATTAGGACTAAGCTGACTAGCAAGGTACTACTGCGTAGCACCGACTTAGGGTTGCTAGATGATAATTTGATGTCTATAAAAGAGAACATTATTTGGAACAGGGGTATATTAACAATTAAACGTGAAGTTTTTTAAATATAATTTATTTTATTTGTATCTTATTCAGATGAGCTGCCAATTTTGGCAAGATGATGGCATGATTTATCTACAAATAAATATGATGATCGTGACATGACATGATTTAAAATTGAACAAGAACCAAAGATACGAGTGACTCCATTCTTCGTTTCCTGTTTTTCTTTGACCACTGAGTATTAATCAGCGAGAACACCCATTCTACTCAAATCACATCTCACAGATATTCAGCATATCTTCCAGAAAAAGGGTGACATACAATAGGTAAGGGATGACGGGAGGATGAAATGGAGGAGCCATCTAGGCGGCCCTATCTCTTCTGTATATCCCCGCAATGATATGCAACCTCTCAAAAGGACTTTATAAAATTGAACTCGAGTGAAACCCCGGGGCGAGTTGTAGCCGATAAGTAGATAATAAGTAATCCTTGCTGCGTCTGTTGGTGCTCGTATGACTTCAGAACAACAAGCCCGACAGTCATATTACCATTATATACATGTCCGTAAAAACGGTAGGTCATAGATGATATACTAGGATCTGGTAGAAGTTTTGTCTTAATCGCATTAGTAACTCGTCGCGCCACCTACCGGAAAGGGAGGAACAACGCGAGCGAAGCCAGCTAGCTTAATGTACAAAACGTGTAGTAGTATCAGAGGCATTCGTGGAAAATTCTTCACACACCGCTATTTAATCCCCAATTAAGCAAGGCTTGTACGGTCGGCAACAAGTTGCTGTAGGTATTTATAAAAGATACTTACAATTTTCCCACTAAAACGTAATAATATCCTATAGAATGTTTAAGTAAACAGGAGCTTAAAAACCGTGTCTACATAAACATGTCTACAGTTAATTAAATTTAATAATATACTAGTTCTCCCCCGCGGTTCCATCCGCGAGAGGGTAATCTGTGATCGATATCCTATATAGCCTATCACCATCTAAGAAAAACTCCGCGTCCCATCCCGATATGTTCAGTAGTTGTGATGGTCCGTTATAAATAATATTATGTAGCATTTAGCATCCACCGAGACCATACATTTATCCAGGGTGAGAATCGAACCCACGACTTATGGGGTATGTAGTCTAAGTAATGCCAATACAATAATACACACTTACATTTTCTTGTTAGCAACAGATGGTTCGACGATCAGGGGCAGGCCGCAGTAAGAATATCCTGAAACCATTCACATTTTCCTTAAACATTTCGCTTTTAGGTATATTTCGGGCTTACATTTCAAAGCATGATCCTCTGTTATCAACAATATTATATATCGTTAGTCAAAAAGAGTCATCATTTGGAATAACGATGTCTTGAGTAATTGATGAAATAAATTTTCAGATGCTAGCTAAGAGGTAACTCTTATAAAATTGAATGTTTTATTACTTTCATTTAATAATATTCAGATTTAATATAATTTTATTGTATGGCAGCTAAGTTTTTACGATTCTCTAACATTATGCACACCTATCTCTCAACAGACTATTTACTCCATATATAGAAAACCCAATCAAGTACACGATAGAACGCAGAGCCTTCTGAACAATTATATTTGTTTTAGAAAAAAACAATTGTAGGAATAGTACCAACTACCAAATAAAGCAAAACCAATCCAATTTTTTTGTCTGACTGTCTATTTCAACGCACTGTCCGAAGCATCCGAATAGATTTTCATGGGGATTTCACTGCCAATTAAGTTGAGCTTGGAACAAGTTCAGACGGTATTCCAACTAAATCGGCTTACTTTATATTATATTTCAAACCTTCGTATAAATGGAATTGAACGAGATCCGGGATAGGATCAGGATTTTAATAAAATATATCCTGAGCTTACTTTTAAGTCTAATTAAAGGTTAAATAGCTTAGTCCTCTCCTTTCCACAATTTCAGCTTTAATTATGTGTAGTTAATAAAATTTTGCATGTGCACTGCATGGACCATGAATAAGCAAACAGACTCTAGAGTAAGATGATTCGGTAGGTAACAGTAGTTCCTGGTAGTTTATGGCAGTGCATAATTACTATATACTGACATAAGTATGACCCATTCCTCAGTGGTCACAGCAGAGCTTTGGCGAAAGCACTTAATTATTATTTCAACTTCACATTTAGATTTAAATGGGTTAGTGTGCCAGGAAAACCAACATAATCTGAAAAAAATATTACTCCATCTGCTCATACTCTATTCATTTTGGTTATAAGGGAAAAAAATATAAAAGAGAAAAAAGAGCAGTTAATAAATGAAGTGACTTACCGTGAAGTTTATCAATAGCGCGATCCGCAGCAGACTGGTCAGGGAAGTCGACAAATGCGTAGCCCCCTCTCTTCACAGAGATGTCAGCCACGGTCAAATTTTGTTCGGCGAACAACTGTCTCACGGCCGCTTCATCGGCTTCTATTGGTAAATTGCCTATGTATAATTTATTCATCGCAGAAACAGTCTTGAGTTGTTCACTCATATTTATGGCTCAAATCTTTTTTGAAATTAAGTCTGTATTAGTCCGGTAAGTAGCGTTTTTACGAACGACAGTCAAGTCCAACACCAGCAGGTTTTAATTATTTTCATTTGTCTTTGGTTGTCATTGTCGTGAATTTGATTTTGGAATCAATATAAATTTGTTTTTTTCTAGATGGCCATGATATCGTTTAGGATTCTTCGGGACTAGAAAAGAGGTTTCGATTAAAATATTTACTTGCTTCAAACCAAAGATAGACATTTTATTCTATCATTCGCAAAAAGGTCTTAAATACTGGACAGTTACTTTAATTAAAAAGTACATTAAAGTTGGCTAGGTCTAAAAGGCCCCCTTATGACTACTAAAAATGTTATAGAAAAATCGTCATTATAGCTCTATAAATAAGGTTCAACTATTGATCGGTTAATTGTATGATGTTGCTGATAAACTATAATACTATAAATGCTTAATTTATTTTTTAATCTCGAAAACATTAGTAAAAACGTATTTTTTGGATGGTTATGTGGTAATGATAAAATCGTTACCTACATATATTCTGTATACCTATATATATTATGGTGGTATATTGAATATATTTATTAAATTTAATCTTTTTTTTATGAAAAAAAATCATGTTAAAATTTAAGCCAAATCTTTAAAAGTACCGAGATCTACAGATCCAACTCTACCATTTCATTTACAGATCACTTATTATTCATCATTCCACTTTGCTGAATGCTACTGTTGAATTGGTATTTGTCAGTCACCATTGTGAAAGGGGTATAATATAAATCTGACCAATTCTGGACGGGATGCATTCATTTAAACCACATAATACCTACGTTATATACTTACCTACTCAACGCCGAGATATCGAGATTTGAATGATTGTACATGGGTACCTATTTACATTTAGTTTTATGTATAATCGATTTATTTGAATGATTGTACATGGGTACCTATTTACATTTAGTTTTATGTATAATCGATTTATTTGAATGATTGTACATGGGTACCTATTTACATTTAGTTTTATGTATAATCGATTTATTTGAATGATTGTACATGGGTACCTATTTACATTTAGTTTTATGTATAATCGATTTATTTGAATGATTGTACATGGGTACCTATTTACATTTAGTTTTATGTATAATCAATTTTAGAGATATGGGTAAAATTTGATGATTTTCATTGGACATGTGATCCTTGATGATGACGTTAATTAAAGATATACTTCAACCTACAAAAATTTGGTAAAAAACAAAATGGGACAATATTTTCAATATACATTATTATCTTGTTATTTATTTTTTGTTTTTTATTGTTACCTTAAATATAAAAATTTTAATAATAAAATTGCCAAAAAGTTAGTTTAAATATAATTTATTAAAAAAATTAAAAAGCGCGCATTGTAAAAATACACTCTGATAATATTTCCGTAACGCGGCAAAAGAAGTATAACATCAACCTTTTTCTGCAAAACTTTTTGGTGACGAGTGCGCGCGCTTAGTAAAATTCTAACTTCAAAAATACTAAAGTGCACTCTGAAACAGTAATCTCTCTCAAGGGGGACTTGTGGGGCGCTCACATATACCGTATGGCGGAGCGAAAGTTACCACAGAGTGGATAGGTCCCACAAAGAGCGTCACCATCGCGGCAAGCCTCAGCGGAGATGGTGGGATGAGCTGGACTCGGACTTACCAGACGAATTGGCCTAATTTGAAAAGGTAAGGGTAGGCTATGACAAATAATAAATAATTAAATTAAAACATCCGCATATCTATCGTTTATCTATATATAATACTAGCTGTTCCCCGCGGATATGCTTTATCTATGTGCCAAGTTTCATCCAAATCCGGCAGATTTTTCGTGAAACAGTAACAAACATTCATAGATACAAACATTTGAACATATCGGGATGGTACTGCTACCATTCGACGCGGAATTTTCCTGGAGTGCTAAAATACAGGCCTAGGTTTAGCTTAGACTTCAGATCTCCCATAAATTACAGATCAAATCTGTCATGTTTTCCTAAATGTTAAACTACTACTGCCTAGACCTACTAATTGTAAAACTTTTCTCAATTTTTGTATCCCTAATATTGTAATTTGTGGAGATGAAATAAACGCATTTTTATTATTTATTATTGTTGTTTGAAAAATTTTATAATAATTTGAAAGATACCGTTTTTCAGATCACTTGGCTGGAATCCGTGATCCATTAGATCCCAGGGGAACGCGGATGAAACCGACCGCTAGTTGCTTTATAAATCACGCTATCATAGAAGTTACTGTTTTCACATAAATCAAAATGATCCTTCTTAGTTAGGAAATATTTCACGTTTTCTTTCCCTTTGCAACAAGTTTTTTAAGAGAAACTTCCTTAGGCGCCTCGTGAGTTAGGCGCGGCGTGAGGAAAAAAGTATTAGCGTTACGATTTTTTAAACAAATGTCACGTTTTAGGGGTGACGGAAATGGTTGGGCAACATTATAGTACCTACCTACAAATGCTGCCGCAATGTATACGGCGTACGATTTTTGTAGTTTTTTGATATCTAAAGTATTTTCATGTACTTTAGAATGCAGGGGGTTTCCGGGGCGGTAAATCGATCTAGCTAGACTAGATTTTTAGAAAACGTTGTTTTAACCGTGTTTTCAAGCACTGAAAAACTGCTTCAATATCATTACAATAAGAAGGTATATAGGTATATATGACAGAGTTAAAAAAAAATACGGTAGTAGTTACATTAGTAAAGAAACCCAGAGCAAAGCTCGGTCATCCAGGTACTTTTAATTATAATTATACATAGATTCGCTCGAATTTATTGGTGAGAAAAACTGCACTTTAAGCCATTATTGTCATTTTTCTTTTGTAGTGTACAAACTCTTTGCCCCTGTAGTAACGGATAAGCATTATTGACGTTTTAAGGTTATTAATTACTTTACATTACTCACTGACAGTTCTGAGTTGTGCGATGTTTTCCCGCGCTTCTGAATAAAAAGGCATTTTCCGAATTACCTCCAAAATCCGCGCTCATACCTTGTAACTTAGTTTTTATGGCGTCACAACTAATTTTCATGTCTGAATGCTCTATAGCCATTATCATGGGGCTACACTTTTCCTTTTTAAATCGTTTTTAGTGTCTCCTATCTGAATAAATCATTATTTAAGACACGAATTGTATTTTATAACAAGTGCAGATAGCATACAGAAGTTTCATTTCATGCGCGCGTACACCTTAATACACGCACTCTTTTTTTTTCTTTTTTTTCTATTATGTATCTATCTATTGAGAAGATTTATCCAAAACAAAGCGTTTTTCTTGGTGTAAGATATATCTTATATTATAATATATTCGACTAAAAGGCGACTTGATTCAAGCGCCATTTTGAAAACTATACAAGAGAGCTATTTGAAAATTTTAAAACCAAAAAACAGACACTGCATCTAAACTTCTTAACATTCCACATCGAAGCTGTTGAATATTAAAACTAAATACATGCTTTAACGAATTTTTGCACGGGCCATCATCTTAGTAGTATAATTTATTGAGAAAATGTTACTTTCGTCATAAATGGCGGTTGAGTCAAGTCCCCTTTACCCGTCGATTTAAGTATTAACAGTACTGGGTAAGGTGACGAATAATTGACTCATCATCTTTAATCAGCAAGTTTTCTATACATGTAAAGCTGCTTATTCTGAACTATAGCATCGATATCTTACGATGATGGAATAGGCTAGTGTTCGTACAGGTGGGATGAGCCTATTATTTAGGATAATCAGGAGCAGCTGCTGTTTTAAGTCTCCCTAACATTATCGACGTTGGTGATCATAAATATTGTATAATAAATCTGTAAGCCCCACTGTAGTGTTTGTGTGTCTATTTAATAGATAATTATCACTGTCTCACGCATACAAGTAGTGGCAATACAGTCAGTCAGTCGGTCAGTGACTCAGACGGCCGACCAGTCAGTCTGTGAATTATTTCATTCAATGGATTGAGCGGGAAGACAGAACTGGAGGATTGACTATTAATTGGTGTGTCGGTGAGCCAATATAATTACTTAATAAATATAAGGACAGGAAAGCAGGATGTAACACCCACTTACCAATCAATGGTATGCAAAAACCAACAAGATTAAAATGATTGGCGAATTATACTTTTAAAATGAAACGAGAGAAAGCAGAGAGCGTTGGCTATGGCCAACGGGCAAATATATGACCGCTGTAAATATAAGTGTACCCCTCAATGTTGGGGACAGCCCCTGTGATTGAAGTCTTAACACTTTTAATGTTTGTCTGGTTACTTTTTTAATGATTGAAAAGCTGCTAGCTAACTTAAAGTACAAATAACATAAATTTCAAATAATATGTTACTAATATACTGCGTAATTAATAAAAAAAATTTACACAAGATCGATTTTAGAAGCGATTTTGAAAACTTTTTGTACTAGGGCAGCATGAGTTACTGGTCGATCGTCACCGCTATTTTGTAATTCAAGTCTTATGCTCATTTCACTACAAATTCATTTCCAAAAATATTGTAAAAAATGGTACCAAAGGGAGATGTAGGTTTTGTCACGGTTTAAATTGCCATTTGAAAATTTACGAAGACTATTTTAGTTTTTGAATTGACCAAAAAATCCTATTGATATAGCTAACTATTTTTTAAAAGAGCTTGTTATCAAGCATACTTTAAAATTGACGTATTTTATATGTGCGAGCCACGGCTGGCAAGATTTCTTGCGTCGGGTTTGAGATACATTATCGACACATTCAGGTAAGTTTACATAAGTTAAATGTTTCAGATGATAAACAATATCTTTAAGTAACGTATATATACATTTGATAATAAGCATAAGTAAAAGTTTTCGTTAAAATATAATTTCTCATATAAAATGGAGAAAACACGTCACGTCGGTTTTGCAACATTTTAGTCCCGTGACCTACAGGCTGACCAGCAAAGCCGCAAAACCGATGCAATATCAATTTAAGAATAGGAATTTTTAATGAATCAGAGATAGTAATATATAAACTTGTTATTTAAAAACCATTTCCTTATTTTTTTTACTATTATCGCTTGATACAAGTAAATTTTGTCAAACGAAGATTTAATTAAAAACATTGTAAGCCTTAGAAAATTGGGCTGTCGATTTTGCGACTGACCCCAAGGGGGTATCATACAATTATCGGTAATTTCATATTTAAAATATTTCTCATAAATTCAGCCATTTACAATTTATTTTGAAAATGTGTTACATCGTGTTCCAATATCCACGATTGATGTACTTTTTGGCAGAAATTGCAATTTATAAGATAATGTCCAAAATCTTAAAATTTGAACCGTAATCCTACTACTAACATAAATGCGAAATGCGAAAATGTGCAATCCCTCGGGAGCGCAGGTGAAACCGCGAGGAACAGCTAGTTAACAATAAAAAAAAAAACAATTTTTAAACATGTATAACTTCTTGTATGTAGACTGACAATGTCGATAACTTGGATGTTATGAATCTATTTTACAGTGATGTTAGCAACCTCTACCGCCATCTAGAATCTACATTTAGAACTAATTCAAAGAGACTTTAAATGCTTATTAACATTTTAGGTTTTATTCAGAGAAACTAACAATGTAATTGATTACATAGTAATTAAAAATATATATCCATAAGGATGGGTCGAATTGAAGACATAAAATAACAATTACCATTTTGATGAAAACACACTATGACTGGGCCATACAAATTGTGTTCCAATCATTGTCAATTGATAGCGCTAATCATCATTCGCTTAATAAATTATAAGCGCCATCTATTGACTATGGTTGCTAAACAAAATAACCCTTTGCACTTAAGGTGGTTGCGTAGTTGATCTGCTAGCACAGTTATCGCTAGATGGCGTTATAATCAGTAATTCGGCTATTTCTCGATATTTACAGTAATCTAACGCATTTGTATAATTTTATTACAATTTTGAAGAATTTTGAAGTTGTGTCTATAATTTAAAAAATCGAAAGAGATTGTTTTATGTCTAAAGAATATTTTTTTTAATAGCCAAACCACATTGTAATAATCCATTTGCAGGTTCTATCTACACGCCTTTTTATTGATATTTATTGAGTAGTTCAGCTTGCAAGTCTTGCTTACTTAGGTAGGTCCACTTTTTAATGACATCAGATAAAAATATTAGACATGCTTTATATTCAGTAACTTTTTTATATGGATAACACAGTAAAATATCAGATCTCTGTCAGTTTGTCTTTATGTTTTCGCCAATCAGCAGGGCGATTCTTAATGCTGTCGATATCGTAGCTGCAGTGAATTTTGCATTACATTGACGCTGATACGACTGTCATCTCACGCTGCTCGCGGGCGGAACCATCAATCTATAATGAAAAAGGCTTTCACATTGAATCCGAGATAGGGTTACACAATTTGGGTGCCGGATTGAGGTTTACTAGTTTAGATTTTCAATTTAGTCTTCATTTTTAGTCTTAGTGGTGAGTGTCACTAACCACCTTTTCCAGATGTTTTTAATTAAAAACAGCGCTTTCATTCCGTTGTCGGCTGCACTTACACGATAATGCACATCTTCTTTGACAAAGAGTGAACCAAAGACCACCATTCTCCTCACATCGGTCATAAAGTCTTCACTAAAATATTTGTATTATGCATGGAAAAGTGTGACTGAAAGAGTTAAAATATGTAAAACAAAAAAGATGTGTGAAACACGTAGGTATTGTACCTACTTGAATATGTCATTGTAACCTCTCTGCAAGTTATAATTTTAATCTAGTTAAACATCTAACAGCAAATTTAGTTTTCCACTAACACCTCACCATCCTGCGATGTACTAAGTATAAATGAGTACTCATACTTACCTATAATAAAAACTAAATTTAGTGTAAGTGATTGTTATTCAATCACGCCAAACCACCTAAATGTATCTATCTAATACCTTTTAAACGAGCAATTCTTGTTCGGAAACGGCTCCAACGGTTTTCATGGAATTTAGTAGGCAGGGGTTTTCGGGGGCGATAAATCGATCTAGCTAGGATTCATTTTCAGAAAATATCGTTTTATCCGTGTTTTTAGGCAATGAAAACTGCTACAATGTCATTAGAAGGTAAGGTTTTCATGTAACATTTTTTGTGAGAAATACTGTTATTTGGAGCCCTTTATTATCGCATCTAATTCGTATCTAGATATATATATATAACAGTGCTTTAAAAAAGAGAATACGGTAGAAGTCACGTTAGTAGAGAAATGTCCAGCATTGCTCGGCCATCCAGGTATTTTGAATTAAACTTGGATATAGATTATATTCTAGATAAAAATAATAAATCTACTTTATATCTATGTGCTTAGGGAAAATATTAGCGTTACCAAAATCGGTAGTCGACAGCTAAGTAGTGCGGCCTATCCCTTTTTTTCGTTGGGATGGATTTAATTAGTATTCTGTCGTTGTAGCAGTAAAGGGGGTGGCTTAATGTAATCCACAATCACTCTGTATATATCTTATATTTATATGTATATGTCTTATAACACTGCATATTGGGGACTGGTGGATGTCGTCTGATTAATTGCCTACCTCTGTATATGAAATGAAGGATTGACACTTAAATGACTTCATCTTTAATTAATGTAAAAATCCATGTGGTTTTATTTATTTTGTGTACTTTAAAATAGTCGTCGGATTTTTTTAAATTATTTTTTTCACATTTTCTATGGACTCTTAGTAATCGTAATCTTTAAAGATTCTATGATAAACTATTTTATTTTTATATAAATTATCATCTTTCCGCGATTGCTCAGCTCGTTGTTTTGAGCTGAGGCTTGTGATTCCTTAATATATAGTATTACATTTCTTTTGTTCTATTGTTGAATTGCATGGATTATAAAATAAATAACTTAAAATTTAGTTACAGTTATATTCATCTAAATTTATACATTATTAATATTATATTTGTTTAAGACATTTCGGCCTCGGATGGTTTTGCTCCCAAAAGACTCCATGAAACCTACATCCCGATATTTTATGACCATTTTTTCTATACGGCCATAGTTGTAGGATTTAAGTTATTACATGTAACTACATATTTCCAGCGATTTCAGAGTTAGGCTCAGACTAATCTGCATACTATATTACCTACTATGTCATATCATTAGTAGGTAACGAAGTACTTTTAATCAATACATATATTATGCCAATGTCCCACCATTAGTCACTTGTAAGGTGCATTACATTTATTTGAAGCAAAACTACACAATAAATATAATTCCAATTTTATGTCCTGTATGTTTTATATGAGAAACTTCATTCTCGGATATGCATCATCATGTACTCATTTAATTATGTTGCTGTAATCTACAATTCTTTTTTTAAAAAAACATCATGACCAACAAACAGTGGAACAATGGAAACATTCCATTAAACATTGTATCCCTAACTGCAAGAGTAATTAACTACTTTGAAGGCGTAATTGGCACACAGGTACAACGTTTCGGCGATATTCTGCTCCAAATTGCATTCCATTCTTTATTTCAGTGAGTTATATTGGCTGCAGATAAAACAAAGCCTTGCACAAAGCGTAGCAGCTGATTGATGCAGCGGAGCCGGGTACTATTTGCTGATTATACTTAGTCGCCTGTACAATTTGGCAGGTGGAGCGTGGTGGTCTACTGCATCGCCGAGAGCGGGACAAAGCTAACTGCACAGTGAGCACTTAAAAAAGGAAAAAGCAGACAAGCGTTTGATCCACTTTCGTGTCACTGGTGACATTGTCGAACTTCGTTTGCTTTACTTGTTGCTTCCATACAGTTGCTTGATGTATGATAAATATCAAATTAAATACATTGATTTTGTTTTGAAATTTTGTTACAAACTGAATACAACACTGGTGTCCGCTAAGTGACGCAAGAGCCAAGTTGACCCAATCTTACACCAAAGATGATAATATATAATAGCTTGAAAGAGATTAGAATGACTGTGAAACAGTTTAAAAAAACAAGGCGGCGTAAAGGCGGAATCACAATAGAGCTTCTGAAAGCAGCTGGGAAACCATTATTTTAGTCAGCCTCGCCTCAGTGGCTATTCACTTTAGTACCATAATAACGACAATCCATTTATCTAGGATTATTTATCCAACTAAGTAGGTAGGTTGTTCGAAGAATCCAACTTGGCTAGGCAACCTTCGGAAGCTATGGCTTATCTTCGCGTCCAAAATACCTCAGAGCCTGAAGACAAAGATCTCAAAAGTGTGTAGTAGTAGTGTGGTGACTTTAGTAACAGATATGTATACATGGCCATTTGCTGCTGGTCGTATAATTAAACTCACAGTCTATGGTCTCAAAGCTATGGAACGGGTTATGCTCAGTTAGTCAGCTGAAGTGGAAATGGGCAGGCCACATCGCTCGAAGAATTGATAATATGGATATTTTAACGTTTTACTTCGTAAAAGCATTCGATGTTCCCACCGTAACCGAATTGAAGCCTCAAGTCGCTTGTTCCGAATGACACGAAAAGGATCGTGAGACACGAGTACGGTATACCAATGAAGCGATTCAGTTAGTAATCGAAATGTTCTGAATCGAGACCGTTAGATGTGGGAATATGTACATGGGAGAGGCCTATGTTCACCAATGGACATCCCTCCGCGGCCTGATTCATTATGCAAACTAGAATGCTCAGTATTTTTTTAAAACTGCAGAATAAGCGACTGTTGACTGAATTTAACTTGACTTTACCTTGAATTTTCCTTTTGTAAATGTCCTTAGACTTTTGGTGGACATCGATTATCCCTAGTTTTTGTAATCGTCTCTAGAGTACCTACTTTTAATTATAAAAAAGAAAACCTTTATTTGCTTGCAATTTCGTCCGTTGGCTGTCCTTACGGTTATACCATAACTACACTAGCTGTCTCCCGCGGTTTCACCCGCGTTCCCGAGTGATGTAACATTTTCCCGGGATAAAAAGTAGCCTATATGTGATTCCAATATATGCTCTATCTATGCGCCAAGTTTCATCAAAATCTGATAGGTATTTTTTGCGTGAAAAAGGGACAAGCATCTATACATACAATCTTCCGCGTTTATAATATTGGTAGGACATTTCAGCAGCGATCTCAAATAGACTTATTAGTTTTAGTTGGATATCTGAGTTTTATTTATTACTTTTAGTTATTGGAAATGGGGTTTGCAATAGATTTGATCTGAAAGTGGGGTTAAAGCGGTCAGTTAAATGTTCTTTTTATTTTCGCTTCAACCAGTTCTCCTTCCAACAATTATCCTATTAGTGATACTTATTGTTCTTCCGTTAGTTACGGCAATCTGTTTTTATTTCTCCTGCTTCAAATTCCAGTTAAAGCCAAAGCAAAAAGATTGAAGAAACCAACGATACACTGTATCACAAACACTTGTAACGCCTAGCCTAGAGCTGTTTGCGCCCTTTTGGCTACTCATTAGCGACTTTTATTGGTTCAGGCAGCATTTTAATCTGTGATCGTGCCTTGCCAGGAAGTTATAACTAATGGTTTTCTTGAATTTCATAGAAATTCTTTCTATGAAATTTACTGTGCAGTTAGGTTAGCCCTCAACTTAAAATATCATTAAAAACAAAATTTGAAAGTTCCCCATCTTTCCCTTGTAAGGAAAAAAAAATATTCAAGGTCAAAGGTCAAAAAAATTAATATTTCGCGATTTTCAGCAAAACGGTAAGTTTTAACATAAAAATACCTCAGACAAAAATTTTAGATCATGAAATTATCTACAAAAAATTTATTAATACTTTTTTTTCTACTAGCCACCGTTTTTGAGATACATATAACGATTCAAAAAGTTGTAAAAGTTGTAATCGTCATAATATGCACGTTTCCTCGCCACCTATGAGGTAGTGTATTTAGCGCGTTTTTTTAAACGTGGTTTCTCCAGTAGGCCTGTTTTGATCCTATTTAATTTGAAACTAATGGATATTAGCAGAGATTGAAAAGATAAAAGCAATTTAAGTTAAAAAAAGTAGTGAAATTTAATCGTCCGAGTCGTAACTTTCAAAATCTTCGTCTTGTTCTTCTTAATCTTCGTTAATAGCGATGTATCGCATGTTGCCTCGTTGGAATCAAACGGATCCTATGTTGGTGATTCAATATTAGAGCACAACAGCCTTGACAATGTGTACATGCCGGAGAACAGAACAGTCCGACTTTTTTGCAACCACATTTAGCACTGCATCCCTTTTTGCAGTTGCAAAAAATCGAGTTCAGCAGTTTTTCCGGCGCAGGTGGAAGTAAAGTGTGCACTGGTTCTAATGAATTGTTGACCAACTTCCAACCCCAGTCTGTAGGGTCTAGCTGATAACCAAGCCACACTTGAACTTGGTAATATACCCTAAAAAGATGTTGATGAGCAGCAACTGAGGATGGAGGAAGACAAGCTAATTGTACTTGTTTTTTACTTTTGGTGTTTTTAACGAAACATGCATATCTATACTTATCTAAGCAGGTAGTTTTTTTAGGAGCTCCGTACATAGAAAGAAGAAAGCGAATGCCGTTAGTAATAATTTCTTGTCGAGTAGAATTACTGTTTTTAAAAACTTCAGCACATTCAATTAAATTTTGTTTCTCAAATAGTTTGAAAACTGTTATTTTACCCCTCCTGTAAAATGTAGATGTCGTATCACAGCCAGTTATTGCGTGTAAAAATAGTACATGATTTTGACACTTTGCAAAAGTAGATAAACTTTTTGATGAAATTTCCGATTGATGTTGAGCTTTTCCTGGTTTTAAGAAGAAAATAGTTTTTTCAGTTGGAGTTCGAGCAGTCAGTAATACAAGTAAGTCTATATCTTCACCAACAACAACAGTTGTATTTGTCGAATTGAATTGCTCAATTGCTGTTATAAGACCCTAGCCACGCACACAATTGAACAGGGGACAGATGTTTTCTCAAGGTTACAAAAGCGTACATATGGCATCGTCACTTTCCATCAGGTGAGATCTAGTCAAATGCGCTCAAGTTTTTATATATAAAAAAAAAAAATAAGGGGCTGGGTTTCATTTTACCTGATATTCTTATAGTGATAACTTATGTATATTTTATATTAGTAGTGTAAGTTACAATGACCGATAGAAAAATATTTTAACATATATTACAACTATAGAGATGTATATATACGTGGCGTACTCATGCATATTATAACGATTACAACTTTTTGAATCGTTATATCTCAAAAACGGTGGCTCGTAGAAAAAAAAATATTATTAAATTTTTTGTAGATAATTTTATGATCTACAATTTTGGTCTGTTGTAATTTTTATGATAAATCTTACCGTTTTGCTGAAAATAGCGAAACTCATTTTTTTGACCTTGAATATTTTTTTTTCCTTACAGGGGAAAGATGGGGAACTTTCAAATGTTGTTGTTAATGATATTTTAAACAATCTTACCGATTTTCAGCTTGGTGGGAATTTAGGTAACTTTACTCTTATTTTTTGGTATAAATTGACCGGACTATTAGCATTTCTTGTCAATCATGACAAATACCTAAACCAAACAACCAGACTTACTTTCGCATCACATACTTTTCACGAAGGACAAAGAGCCTCGCAATGACCTGCCCCCCGGAGCCTCGCAATGGGTAAGGCCGCCGCTGCTTAAGACCACACGACATAACTGAAAACTATTTAAAAATAATAAAGTGATATGAAAATAATTTTTATTCTATATTCAAAAGTAATAACATTTAAAATATATATTAATACCTACGTGAAGGGAAACCTTTGTACCCCCTTTTTGAGCATATTGCGCGCACACACTCCGTGCGCGCAATATGCTCATGTCGATGTATGGGGACAACAGTTTTGCAAAAACCGCAAGGGACAGTAAGTAATATTCTGTTTTTAATATTGTAATACATTTATTCATACAGTATTTAATACATCAATTTTTTATTCATTACAATGTTTAATCCAGACCATTTTTTTTTTCAGACCATTTTTTATTCGGACAATTTTTAATTCAATCTAATTTTTTTTTCAGACCATTTTTTTATCAATACAATTTTTATTCAAAAAAATTTTTTTAAACAATTTTTTATTCAATACAATTTTTTTTTTCACAATTTTTTTATTCCTTAAGCTTTATCAAAATTTGGAATGACAGAATTAAATAAATAAGGTTATTTTAAAAAACCTTAAGATCAAAATGGGTGATTAATAAATTATTTAATACTATATCACATACAGTATCTTATATCATACAATACGTAATGGGATAAATTATATATTATACTGAGAAAATATTACGATTTGTAAACAATTATAAGTAGGTATAGTACGATATAATACATCGAAACTACACATTCACAGCGCCATCTACCTAACCTATTGATGAGAAGGCAAACTATTAACAGTAAATAACCAAGTAGTTATAGAAACCATTAGTTGTTCGCAATCCATATGATATTTGTTGAGAGCTTGTTTGTCAAGATATTTCTTGACCCCACATCTCGTGGCGCACTATTAGCCTAAACGCTGAAGTATTTTACCATGCATTTGTCCGAAATCTCTATGGCTTGTGTGTTATATTTGGGAGTTTCTTGCAAGCTTGTTTTTCCATTGGGAATCGAACCCGTCAGTATAAATGTGGGGTCAGTTGAACCTTACAATTTGCTGTTAAGCAGGGTACCAGGTCGGCAGCAGCCTATTAAGTGTTGTCATGGAACTTATTAAAAAAAATATTCGAATAATATAAATTAAAATAAATAACAATGATCTATGTAACATCAGCCTTATGAAAATCAACTCTTAAGCACATCTAGAGCCCTTATAAATCGCTATTAATAAATAATCACAAATACATTTCAAAATGCCCCTAATTCCATATAATATAATGATAAAATATACCAAGTTAGTCCTTTAACACACAGTTTAAACAGTTCAGTCCTTTATAAATAGTTTCCTGCATACGGGTCTAAATGTAATACGGCAAAATGTTCCATTTGTACGATGACATAAAATATGTCGAAACTATTATATATTTGGCTGAAATGATCAAATAATTTATCAGTCATTTTAAGTCATTCAAAATTGCTCACTAAATATAGGTATTGCGATATTGTAAATAAAAATGTAATAACAATAATATTTTCACTTATTATACTAAACGCAAACTAGGCCAATCATATAAATAATGTATCCCTTGTACCATACATCTACTCCAAATGCAAAATATATTTCAACAACTAACTTTGAAGTCATACATACTATCGACTAACTAAGAAAAAATAAATAAAAACATTCACTGGGATTAAACCGTTAGTGATGGAGTTCCACCTCGTGACGCTCTGCTGTACAATAGAGTTAAAGATCATCAACCCCAGCTCCCTTCAGGGAAAATTATCACGAAACAAATATGCTTATAACATAGTAAGAACACAATTAATTTGAAACTTAACTAACATAAATAATACTTAATTAAATTAATGATTCATTATACCCCATTTGAATGCAGTATAATTTGATTATACTTCAATCCGTTTAATACCGTCCAAGACAGAAAAAGAATAGGAATGTATATGTAACCCAGACAGATGTTACTCAATAATGACTATGTTTGTTTGTACCGACGTGCGCATTTGTATCATTGTATCATATTACAAGATAACAAAGTTACAAGTTTTGCTTTTGTTCAACGAATCTATAAACAAATACTTGGTTATTTCAAATATGGCAATTATAAGTTATTAGCAAATCGTGATATCCGAGAAGAATTACAGGTAAATAAGTTAACTAATAACCGGGACGTTTACATTTAGTGACCAACATAACGTGCTTAAAATTACTTATTCCAGAATTCACATTTTCACGTCACACGATTTCTATGCGTCGCCTGTTAAGAAAGGCTGACTTTATATGCATGTAGGACGTGTGCGCCGACACTATGAGATATATTCTCCAAAAAACGTCCGTCCACCAATATATATCGCATACTATGTACTAAATCCACGTGTAGCGGGCGGACAGACTAGATCGGGCCGTAGCCCATTATAATATTAAGTACATTGACAAAAAACATTTAGAATTTCCAAGGGTACTGCCATTAGACAGAACATCTATAATCTCTTTTTTTTTTTGTTAATACTAAAACGCAGTTATTTTTTATTTATTTCTGCGTTGGCCGTGATTTTCGGCAAAAATACTATATAGTAGATTTATAAATATTGATATATGATCTATTTACATTAGGCAAAAATTATAAAATTATATTATATATCTGAGCTAGGCAAAATTATAATGATATAAAATTAAAAAATTAGAACAAAATTAATTTTAAACATAAACATAAATTATACCTATATATTAATGACTTTATACTTTAATCAGCATAATAATGTCCAAGACAGAAAAATAATAGGAATGGATATGTAATCCATTCAGATTTCACTCAAAAATGACTATGTTTATTTGTACCTACTTGCTCATTTTGTATCATTGCTATTAACAAGATAACAGAGCTACAAGTTTTGATTTTGTTCAACTTATCTTCAAAAAAAAAATGCTTGGTTATTGTAACTATGGCGATTATATGTAATTAGCAAATCATGATACCCTAACTAAATACTGAGAAGAATTACGGGTAAATAAGTAAGCATAAAGCTGCCTTGCCACAAGAGATGTGCGAGGTAGGTATGCGGCGAGTCCACCGATAGAAACGCCATATTAGAGCTATGCCGCGCAAAGCTATGGAAATGAAGCGGTCCTATTGACGGACTCGCCGCATTGCTGCGGGAGGCTAAACCGGAACGTAAACATTTTCTAACCAAAATAACTCATAACTACTCATCGTTGCATCTTCCCACAGTCAATCTACTTACGAGCGCTTATTCACGTCATACGGTTTCTATGTGTCGCCTGTTAAGAAAGGCTGACTTATATGCATGTAGGACGTGGGCGCCGACACTATGAGATATATTCTCCAAAACACGTCCGTCCACCAATAATATCGATCGCATACTATGTACTAAATCCACGTGTAGCGGGCGGACAGACAGGCCCAGGGCGTTGCCCATTAGCGGAATACTTACTAACATGCAATTGACTTAAATTTAGAATTTTCAAGGGTGCTGCCATTAGACAACCCGAGTAACATCTTTTTTTTTTTAAAACTAAACGCAGAGTACATACATTTTCTTTTTACCTCTGCGTTGTCCGTGTTTTCCGGCAAAAATACTAAACTTGTAAATATTGATATTTGATCAATTTATATCAAATTTTATCCGAAACTTCCGACATTGTTTAAAATTTTGACACAATCAATAATAGAAAACAAAGAAAAAAAAATATTAATATGTCATCGATGACGAAATCTCGCGTGATGTTTACAGCGCAGTGACTTGAGACGAAGCCTCGCCTTGAGTGCCCGCGACGCCTTTGACAATATCCATTTTTGAATGAAGCCGGAATTGCAGCCTCGATTCGAGCGAATATCCAGAGTATTTCTTCCTGTAATCAATGTTAAAAAAATATATATTCAGTACTCTTATGACGTGTTGATATGAAAATCAATTTGCCATGAGGATATTATAATATCTATTTATGTATTTTTTGACAAATGTCAAATTGATTGATGATTGATTGAAAGACAAACTGTAAACGAACCTGGCCTCTTGCAGCAGTTGGATGGCACGGGTCTTGTCACCGAGTTGGTAGTAGCACATTGCGATCTCTACCATAGTGTATGGCAGCAGGAATGTGTCTTCCCTTATTTCAGATTTTAACCTGTAAAAAAAACCTTCATAAATATAATAAATCCGCATTTAAATTGACATCAAGCACTCAACCACTTTATTTAGAATCAAACATAATGGAATTAAAAAGTTGAGGTGTTAAAAATGTTAGGTAAACTTACAGGAAGATCGAGTCGAATATTTCGAGGGCAGTGCGGGGCAGGCGCATGGCGGCGAGGCAGCAGCCGTGCAAGTAGCGCAGCAGGGCGCGGTTGTCAGCCTCGTAGCCGGCCATCCATGGTCGCGAATCCACCTCCAATCGCTCGCGCGTGGTCTCTATTAGCTGTACGAGATTAATATAAATCAATACCTTCATGACACACGTAGTTATATTGAAATTTAAATATTTGGCATATATTTCTCACCTTGAGAAGGCGTTGGGCAGTGATCTCATTGGAAGCGAGCACTGGGAACATGTTCCAGAGGCAGAGCAGCTCCACGGCGGGCAGCACGAGGCGGCCGCCCTGGGCCGCGTAACGCTCGCAGCGCTTGATCACGAACTTCTCCATCGGGAATGATTTACCGGAGATGCGCTGCTTGTGCAATGGCGCATTCCTAACGACAAAATAGGCACCATATTTACCACACCTCATATTGTCCACTTCATAGGCGACTTTACTATGATTATTGTTTGTATTTTATGTTGTACAACAGTGTCACCTGGGATGTATGGGGTGAAGACCTGGTGATACATAACACGGATCAGTTCCTATCGCAGACACCACACCAGCTCTTCACAATTCCTATGTTTGTACCTATCTCACACAAACTATGACGATCTAATATGATACTAGCGACTTTATACATTTTGTAACGATAAATAAATGATAATATAATTAATAACTTACCTCATGAGATCTGTGCATTCCTGTTTCTCGGCGGAAGTGATGTTATTGCCGAGTTGGAGCAACATCGCCGCTTTAGTGTAGCCGTATATAGTGCGGGACCACGAGCTCTCGTCGATCAGCCTGTTGGCATGCAGCGCTCCGGCTTGCCAGTCCAGCCGCAACCTTCAGTGCAAATATTATGCTTTGTTTACTTTGACACAGATGAGAATGTACCAAATATATCGAACAACATTTGGTCACATAAAACTATATATTAAAGCTATGATATTTATTCATACATATATACAAATCAGTAGGTTTGCCTTCATCGAGTAAATTATCAAGCTCAATGGGAGACCGTTAGAAGTATTGGAGTCCATCCGTACGTTTCAGGTTGCTGAGAAAACCAACGAGACAGACTACAATCAATATGTATATATATTTTTTATCGTTTTGGAAAAAAAGAATGACTTCATTTGTAGGTACTGTTTGATGACTCACCCATTAATCCACATCAACTCCCAATAGCACACATGACGGAACTGTTTCCATGTGTTTTGGGTGTAGATGGCGCGGTTGTAGGTCGTTATTGCCGGCAGGAACAAACCTTGCAAGAACTCAAGCCTGCCTTTGAATACCAGGAACCACACGCTGTCCGGGAACACCTGAAATTACAATAAAAAGCATACTTTAATTTATATTCATATTTAAAATTAAGAAACACTGCAGCGATTAATTATACCGGACAGCAATATTCGATTCGTCATGGAGTTACAACACGTACAATATAAGTAACTTAAAATTATTATTATTATTATGATAGATTCAAAATTCAAAACCATTTATTCAGTTTAGGCCCTCAGAGGGCACTTATGAAGGTCAAATTTAAAGATACTGAAGCTACAACCGGTTCGGAAATCAGCCTTCAACTGAGAAGAATCGGCAAGAAACTCAGCAAGGTTACATTCTTTTTTATTTTTTATTAAATATTTTTTATATAAATTTTATGTAATCTGACTTTTGGGTATTTTATAATATCAATTTTACATAATTTTATATTTAACAATGACATAATATTTAATATAGGTAACATTCAAAAACAAAACAAACAAAAAAAGAAATAACAAGACTACAAAATAGAAAATAACAATAATTACTGACAACTTAAACAAGAAAATAAGAGGTGCACTGTGCAGAGAGTAGCTAATTCCATACATGCTGACCACTTTTGTTAAAAAAATCAAATATGATATTAAAACTTAATATTTGAATTGGGTACCTGTAGTTGTTTCTGCAATATCTCCTGGCAGACGTACATGTCGCCGTGGGCGCCGATGAATTGGGAAATGACGAGATGGTACGCCAGCAACGTGAGGTCGCACAGGACCGACCTCATGCCGGGGGCGCGGGACCCTGCGGCCAACTCTGCCAATCCCTGTTCCTGTACACAATAAATCAAATCATTATTATAATATTGTAAATTAATATTTTCTAAAATAATATTATAATAATTTCAAGATATAGAATGCCTGAGAGCCGTATTTTAAGTCTAAAGTTAAACATAGGACAAGTCTTAAAAAATCTATTTCAAGGCCCTAGATCCAGGACACACATCCTTAGTTATTTGGTACTAGACTGTTGTTATTTTGGCCCACAACCTGCTAATGGAACAACCCGATGGTGTGCTTAGTAACAATTTCAAATAAAATAATAAAAATCGTAACTGTTCACCTGATAAGATAACAATACTAATTTATTTGCAAGTGGAAGAAACTTTTGGTGGTTTTTTTACTTGTTATGAGTTGTTGATGTTCTACATTAACAGGGAACTATCCTGTATTCATGATAAATTATACACTAACTAACCTGTGTATTGAATATCTAAAAATACTCTGATACAACAAATATGATGATAAAAAAATTTAATAGTTTGTTCCACCAGGGACCATTATTGATAATATGCCGTAGTATGGTACTGACCTTATTACCGACAAAACCCACAAACTCCAACAAGCTGATGATCCTCGGCGGCAGGAGCGAGATCATGAGATTAAAGGTGGCCATCCCGAGACGAACTCCGCTCTGGAAGTGCACCTTGGATGCCTCAGACTGCCAGACCTTCCTCTCCAAGATCTTAACGCACTCCCTGTCGCAAAAATTAAAAAGTCACATTACTCCAAATAAAACTATAATAAGGTAGACCTTGATCTTCTTACATATTAAAAACACCTAAAAGTGAAGATTTAAGTCTCACTTGTAACTGGTGTGGCAGGTCTTCACTTTAATGGTGCCTTTGATGAGACCTGTAAGGTCTTCTCCCTCCAAGACGGTCATAGCAGCTTGGAGCAGGAGCGCTTCTGCATAACACAGCTCGGCATGCGCTTGCGTGTCGGTAAACGTATTGTGATTAAACTGGAAATGGACAAAACACCACATGTAAATGACAGCAGAGCATAGCATTACGTGGATAAGTGAAACAATCTCTAGAGCCATTTTGTTATGTGTTTTATATTCGATAAGGCACCGGAGATGTGTTTTAACGATAAACAATAAAACCACAGTTATATTTTAATTGCACGAGGTGATGACGATTGCAACTCACCGCAATCGGATAATGGAATCTCAGGATGTGTAAGTATTGTTGAAATTTGGTGGTACCAACCAGAACAGAAGCGGTGCTACTATTTACCTTTCGCACTATAGTGGTAATGCTCTGGGTAATGGTCAAAGTCCGTCTTTCATTTTGGCAGAGCGCTATGCAGGTCTTAAGAGCCCCCAGGGTACGGCTGATCTGGGCGTGGTCGAATGTCAGCATCGCTGGTATAAATTCAAATATGGCCGCGCCCAAACTGTGGTAAAGAGACGTCCGCGCCCTAGAGAAAGAAATTGTTGTTAATTCTTATTTAAATTCATGTACCTACTGTATGTGTTCCATTGTGAAGCAAATCCGCTGAGGGTTCGTCATGTGAGGCCGTACTTAGGCTCAGGGCTTTGCTGGGGCGTGTGGGCCGACTGATCCGGACCCGTCCGATTGTGCGCTTTGCTCTGTAGTAGCGCAGCAGGCAAATCGGATACTTGCCTCACCTGGTTTCGTTGGCACCGTTAGGTTTCAGCCAGGGTGAGGCGATGCTTTTTCCCTTAAGGGGCAGAGTTTGACGACACTGTCGAAACTAGCAATGCGTTAACCGTGATACTTGTATACTTCGGAGAAAAAATCGCAATGAGAACGTACGCGAAGTACGATCACTCAGAGCGACGTTCGGGGCGGACTTGCGAGGAGCCTATGTCGATCATTAACTCTAAAGTGCGGGAACAAATAAAACAGATCGTCATGCATTATGTTCCATTCTACTTTTGTGGCTGTATGTCATCCATTGTTACGATAATAACCCGATCCTTATCATTCTGTGGTTCACTCACTCGGTCATATTGGTATCATTTAAAGAAGTCAAGTATTAAATATCACTTACCAAGGCTTCATCATATTCATGGCTCCAACCAAATCATTATTGAAAAACCGCTTGATGGCCATCTCACATTGTCTGAAGGATGTTTCAAGGTCCATGTCGAATCTATTATAATAAAATGCTTTGATATGTGTTGTAGAATAATAATATTTGAATATTTAAATGTAAACGTTAACAAATCCATCGGTGATGGCATAATCTGCTGCGAAGTGTACGCCTACGTCTACTCTACTCACACCATTTGCAATATACATAAGTCGTCACAATTGAATAGGATTGATTTGACAGCTAATAATGCAAAAGAATAATGTAATTTATTGCTTCTACGTTAAGGCTATTCATCATATAGATAGATCTAGACACGTATTGTTCATTGAGTAATTGCAACGGTAGATACCTTACATGCTAAGATTTATAACGACAATAAAACTTACATAGCTTGTCCTTCCAGTGCATCTTGGAATACTTCCTGCAATATTGAAAGCAAGGTCAGAAAACAAAACGAACTTACTTTAAGGAAATATGAAATGTTTAAGAATAAAAGAAAAAAAATACTGACCGCTTCATCGAAGTTTTCAGTCGCGAGTGGTGGGACCGATTGGGATGGGTACAGCGGATGCGCCTCCAGAAGCCTCGGCATCGAACTCCCGCGGCTCGAAGCCATTATTCCTCTGCACATAAACATAATTAATTATAATTTGTACACGCGCTAGTGATCACTAAAGTCATCATTTAAGGCCCATAGTTGACCATAAATCAACACAAATGCGAAAGATACATTGGTGAGCAAAAGTTTTGACGGCCGAAACCTAAAACTGCGGAACTTTCTCAGTTCATATTTTAAGCCGATATTATTATACTTAGATTAACAGACGCGCAAATTGAGATAGCAGTCGTGGTGCGCCGTTAAAATAATATAAAATCGGCTTCAATTTCGATTCCAAGAGCTTCACACAATCGCCATGCGCCTAGTTGCCTATTAACTACAAAATTACTAGCTTTTCACTCCACGGTTTCTCGCGCGTTCCCGGAATAAACATCGTCGCCTATGATCTTTTCTGTGCTATCGGTGATCTCTGAACAAAGAAGCTAAGTAGAGTTATGAACAACCATCAATTAAATTTACTTGGATAACTAACATAGATGACGGTTAGGCTATAAGTTAAAACTAGGTTATAACCTCGTCATGACAAAGCAACTACAGGGCCCTACACTGCGCATGCCCGTGACGCACATCGAAGGTACAAAATAAAATCAATATTCTGTTTCCTTGGAGTCCTTAATTCCCGCTATTTTATTATTATGCCAAAAGAAAAGCAAATAATCTTTGTCAGTTAAGTCTGGTTATAAATGTCTTAGTGAGTATCAGAATTATAACCTCGTCATGACAAAGCAACTACAGGGCCCAACACTGCGCATGCCCGTGACGCACATCGAAGGTTACAAAATAAAATCAATACTCTGTTTCCTTGGAATCCTTAATTCCCGCTATTTTATAATTATAACAAAAAAAAGCAAATATTCTCTGTCAGTTAGGTATCTGGGTATAAATGTCTTAGCGAGTATCAGAATAATAACCTCGTCATGACAAAGCAACTACAGGACCCTACACTGCGCATGCCCGTGACGCACGTCGATGGTTACGAAATAACATCAATATGCTCTTTCTATAAAGCACCAAGGTGTAATCTTAGGCCAAATTCATAAATATCCCAAAACACACTTTACATAATGAAAGTGGTATAAACACTTGCCTACTGCTATAACATTTAAGTGAAAGTCACAAATGCCTCCTGCCCACCATAAAATACTTTCACTCAACATACACATATGTATCATCTTTCTGCCACATACCTATCTCATAAAGCTGTGATCATATAAATTTATCTTTGAAACATATTCATTTCCTTGATGGGATAATAGGATCCTAATAACAATTTGAGGTTGACTATTAAAATTAACCGATTTACAGATATTTACAATGTTTGAAGCCCGTGAAGTCCTACATATGTGTAACCAGCATGTAGAACCACATAGCATCAAGTATGCAGCAACTTGCTTGTTACTTATAAATGGGATATGAAAAATAGATATCTGCCTACTACATAAATTTCAACGTTTTTATGTAAATCAAATTTAATATGATATAGTTACGATCCAGTGGCACTTCAAATTGTAATTGTAAATTATTATCATACCTTACAAAGAGCACAGTGTGCATAAATATTTTTGGTTGACGATAACTTGTGAACTAGTAGATTCTATTGCTGTCATTTAATTTGTACTAATTTTGACCTTAAACCTCACCTCCAACCTTTTGGCTACTGCTACTTTATGAAGGGGAACCCTTTTAACTATATTTTATTAATTGTAGTACAAGTTGGCACAGGAGTTCTTGAGGTCAACTGATATATTGATTTTATGTCGTATCAGTTGACTGTAATAACAGACAAGCTTTGTTTCATTGGGATTGCAAAAAAGAAAACCTAACAAGAAAATTTGTAGTTAAGTGTTAATAACCAATGGTCCAATAAAGTGCTTCAGTTGTGGATCAGGATGGGGAATAGCTCTAACTGCCTCTGTTATATAAGGTGGTAGTGTTATATAACTATATTCTAAAGGATGTTCTTATTAGTTATTGAAATGGATCCGAAATTTGCTAATATGCAACACTCAAACCAATCCACCATGTTGAAATTGCATACTACGACGTTTCTGTAGACATATCGATTTTTAAGAATTGCTGTGAAAACTCCATTTTATAGCCACAAAGTCGTGAAAAACGTCGTTAAGACAAATTAATACCAATTTAGATGAATAAGTATGCCATAGAATATCCATCTAAAGTCATTTAAGACCACTAACATGTAATTACGAGTTGAAATCTGTTGGGTATTTCAATCCATAAAATAATATATTAGCTTATTAATCATGTACAGCTTCTGTTTTTTTGCTATGACTAAGTCAATATACAATAGATAAACTTACCACAAAAATGATGCTCTTGTAGTGCAATATGTTAAGGTGGGCGTTGGAAAATGTATTGATTTATTATAATGAAAACCGTATGCACGTCCTCTCCGCAGCGAATCGTCGACGAATGAACGATGGATTCTAAATGACTAAGGGATGTACCTCACGACTCAGCTTCGATGAAAATCGATTCAAGTGAGAGTCTAGTGTTTTTTAATCGATTCTGTAGAATACAATTTTCAAGGGAATCGAATAGTATAGTCTAGACAGTACCCTTATCATTATCATCGTTACACATTATTATTAAAAATATTCTGTCGCGCCGGGCTTGTTTGTGACTCATTGACTCACAAATCGAAAGAAGGATTATGGTAGGCTTTAATTAAAGAACATTTAAAAATTGCTACCGGTAAGACGATATAACATGATAAAAAAACAACGGGTTTTATTTTATCCTGATGCGAGTTTAACATTTTATACCCATTCCAAGAAAAGTGCTCAACGCGGCTAAAGAAGCTTTCACTTCAGAAAAAAACTTGAAATATTCTAGAATAAAATAAATATGATGTTTTTTTAAATTACATCTAAAATTATGTTTTTTTTGCAAAGATACATTTATTATTAACATAGTCTAAAACACAGACTATACTACAAGATCAAATGGTCTAAAAATGACTCACATATTTAGTCAGGTAAAGGTAAAATACTATGTAGGTAAAAACAGTTATGCAAATGAAGCAATCTCTAACCAAAATATAGAAATAATAAAAATGTTTAGTTAAATTATGTATCGTAACGGTACCGATATATGATGTGTAAGTACGATATAATCGATAAAAAACATCCATTCTTCGGTCTCAGACCGACATCCCTATTTATGACTGTTATCGATCTGTCCAATATGAGATGTCCACTTTGACGTATTAGAATGTATCTGAAAAATTAACTTTTTGTTCTTTACAATTAAAGTTCATGACTATTTCAAGCAAAAAAGTAATTTTTCTATGACTTTATTATACGTCAACGGGATATGGGAACTTCATGAAACAGAGCTTGTCTATCAATCTTGTCCATTAAATAGGTACTATGATGGGGTAAACTTACGTACGATTCTGGCCGGACACCGGCCAATATTTCTGTGAGTTGCGAGACTGACAATATTTTTGACTATAAGCAAAATCTAGAATATTTTTGTTTTCGTTAGTTTGTTCCCCTTTCTTGTATTTTAAGAGAGAGAGTGTTGTGTCTTGGTTTTCGTTTTCTATTATTTTTCAACCGAGCGCGACAGTAAAACCTTATGTTATGATTTTCATGCGTGTCTTTGTGGGTATTGGGTGGGTTGTGCGATACTCTATACCCTCGAAGCATCCCAATCCCAACGGCTGGGCAGATTCTAATGAGATAATGTGTGAGGAACCTATCGTCTAGGCCATGCAAATAAGGTTGGGTTTTATATTTATAAAATCAAAATTACGGGGTTTGCACACGGGGGTGTATGTACGAGAATCATTGGTCTTTTAAATTCAACATGTTATTTCAAGGACCATTTTAAAGCTTTAAGATTAGTTTAAGAATGACACAACCAGAAAGTTCTGTTGAATCTTCATTAACATATTAAGGTATTTTTTTAATACTCTACATGATAATAATAAGACAGGGATTGCCAACATTAGTGTTAAGGCTAAAATTGGAGTGTGTTGGTCGAGTCTGTAGAAACTACATTACTTTGGGCCAAAGACATACTTGTTTTTTATTATTATTAGGGAACAACACAATTTACAGACATTTATGGAAACATATTGCTAGGAGCCAGACATCATACTCGAGTTCTGACTTGTGGAAAAAGATGGAGGTAACCTTTACCCAGCAGGATCTTAATATAGATAAAAAAAAGAAAATATGTAGGTAGCTAATATATTTGATAAAGTAAATTTTCTACATTACCAATTAACTTTGAAATCTGTTCAAATCTAGTCTGTTTTTGGTTTTTGATTTAGTGTTTTTATAATACGCAATTATGTACGCATACTGAGAGTGGAGTGATATTTGGAGTGAGAGCTTTGGTTGAGGTGAAAAATCCTAATCGCAAACTCGTCCGAAAAAAAATGTAGAACAGAAGATGCAGGGAGACCAATGCTGCTATGCTGCTACACCCACCATTTATCGATTCAATTTCTTCAAAAGCTGAACCTACGGTTTGTAGTTATCTGGTTGCCATACTACAAGCTTTGCTTAATTTGGAATTAGATAACTGTGTGTAAATATTTTCCCAGGATATTTAGGTATTCATTTATTTTTTATCCACCTTATAAATTTAAAATAGCATTTCATAAATATATATTCTACAATGAAAATATATCATATTTTTTTTTTTGTGCGATTCTGTTTTACATTCCTTTGTTCTTATTTACCATAAAAGTTGTATATTTAGTAATGGGCTAATTGATTACTAGGAAGGCAATTGAGTTTGTTATTCCCTTTATGTTGCAATCTAGTACTTTTGATATGATATATATAACGAAAATGTTTATGCCCTCAGTCATTTCATCTCCAGTTGATACTGCATCGCAAATGCAGAATACTTGCACTGACACAGCCAAGTAGCCAGAATAATTCACCAGCAAATCACCCTGAAATACCGCCCAGTGATGTCTAAGTGCCACACTACAGATATTTAATAGTCCTTGAAGATGGTCATATCATATATGATTTTCACTGTTATTAATCATGTACATCTCTGTTATTATAATAATAGTTTATTTTCTTCCCACAAAGATACAATACATTCTTATTGTCTAGGATATACATATTAATGTAACAATAAAAAGGAGAAAACAAAAAGAAATCAGTACAGTACGAGCAACATATTAACTGTGGGAGGACAGGAGCCCAAACTAGGTAAGCCCTGTGCTATGGGTCTCCTGGTCTCCACTCCTCAGAACAGGGAATATTATTGAAAAAAGTATTACATATTTATAAATGGTGCGAGTGTACGTGCATGTTGGCTGTGTATGTGTTATGTTTATGTGTGTGTGTGTGTTTGTGTGTGTGTGTGTGTGTGTTTGTGTGTGTGGGGTGTATGTGTGTGTGGGGTGTATGTGTGTGTGTGGGAAAGTGGGTGTGTGTAAGAGTATTAAAGTGCTCGAAATTAATTTAAATTTAAATCAGAAGGCTTTCAGTGTCATCATAGTTTAGAGTCATTAACCATTTTGTAATCAGTCTTTTGCATTTTAGTTTGCTCATTGGGTAGATTGCATGTCTTTTGTTAGCATTGTTTTACAGTCTTCCCCCATGGTACATGAAAAATCGTTGGGCAAAAGCAGTCCTAGCAGTGTTGCATACATAGGCGTGGCGTCTTTTGCTAACATTGGAATCTTTTGAGTACTTCATATTTTTGTGCTGCCTGAGAATAGCCGAGAGGACATATATCTGTCTAACGGTTAGGACTTCACATTCTTTGTAAAGGTTTTCGGTAGAAAAACGCCTATGCTTGAAATTACTAACTTTAAGGATTAGTCTTTGTGCTCTTTCAATAATTAACATGGCTGTTTTAGTTGAACCTTCTCATGATAATATGCAGACGAAATTACAGATTGGCATAGACTTAGGTAAAGAGTTTTCATTAGCTTCGTGTCCGCTACATGTCTATTCCACTTTGAAATGTGTTTCGATCTTGATGCGTGCAAAGAGCGCATCCGACTTGGCTGGTCACACATCGATAACTAAATATCCTTTGGACGATGACCCAACTATTTAACAATTAACTAATTAGAACCATTTAAGAATACCTATTGTCCCTATTAGAAATGGGTTTTCAGTTATTTATATTATTATTATTAACATTTATTTGTCACAGGTAGTAAATCGATTTAAATTTTCCTTATTAAATTATTTGAATAGAGCAAAAAGTAATTTTCCTCTATTCAATTGATTTAAGCTATGGTTCATTTTGGTTTTCGAACGGAATATAAGTGACAGTATTTATTTCAGGTCTAATTTATAACAGATTTAGTGATATCAAATTAGTCAATTTTGAAATTTATTTTGTCAAATATTATTTTCATACCTTTTTTTTATTGCTTGTTTATAAATATTGACAGAATCGTCGGTAACATGATGGAGCCATAAACAACAAATTGGAAGTTGAACAACAATTTAAATTAATAAGATTTATTTTACTAATGTATGTTGTATGTTTCAAATTATTCCTCAAGGTTTAAAAATGTTTGGTTCTTAATGTCATTAAATTTGTAAAGGATTTTTCACTTTAGGGTATATTGTAACGACCATATGAGTTTTAGTGTCTGTAGCAATACTCTCTATGACTCTGTTTATAAGGCAAGCTGCCTCTGGAGCTCCTACTTTCCACACTATCCACGTAGCACATGAGCAACTTTTTCTAAACATCTGATGATGTTGTTGTATTACCCTTCAATGAGTGTTATTACTTTGGAATTAGGTAGTTCTTTGCCCCTCAGATGCAAATGCCTCAGATGCCTGTTCCCTAATTACTTACCCTTACCCCTTACCCTAATTTATTATAGATAGAAAACCCTGAACAAAACACATCTTTATATGTTTTGTTCAGGGTTATATCCTGTACCCTGAACGGGTTTTCTTGGATATGACATTTCAGTGGATGTGCGACTCAATGTGGCGTGACACATGCCTCCTGCTTGATCCTTAATATCAACCAAAATATTACCTTGTGGCATCATGGGCTGAATATATTATATAGTATGAGGTTCTGAGGGGTTCTACAGCAGTTTCCCATGTTCCCAATTAAATCAAATAGAAAGATTACTACTTAACTGATAAAATTTTAAGTAATTCCAATTATTATTTTAAATTCTTAGATTTATATAATGAAGGATATTATTTATTTTAGAAATTAAATTGCAATGTATTCATTTCAATTCCCTAAAGGTTAGATATTCCCTATTAATGTATATTATTAGAATTAGAGTGTATGTCAATTACAGGAGGTTCATCTGGGGGACTCAATGTCTCTTTACTTCATCTGGAGGGCCTTAGCCCTATGTTCATGTGAACATAGAGGTCATAGAGGGGCTTAGTGTAGTAGGGTGTTTGTGTAGGAGGTGCTGGACTGCAATCTTTCTGTATCCCTTTTAATATTTTATTAAACTGTTATAGTGGGCATTACCACTATTGGCACCCTTCAGTGTAATGCATTTTATCTCAGGTTGCCAACATTCTTCTTCATCTGAGAAGCTGAGGCAATGCCTAAGGCATTAAGTCCACCTTGTACATGTTTCTGTATGAAGTATAAATAAATAAATAAAAAAAAATCCTTATATAATAGTTAATTCATAAATGTAACAGTTGTATTCTTCTTTTAAATATACACATATTCTTAACTGAACTGGTTGTTATTGTTTTATTCCAATTTTAGTGGGGTATATGAAGGTAATGTTTTCGGTGTTTTGGTGGTGACAACAATACTAGTTTTATACTGTAGAAGAGTGCATTCTGCAGACTGCTAGGTGAAGCTGCAGAAGTGTCCAAACGCGTTTCTTTTCGACAAACTCTTGCTAAATTCCTTCATCATCTTTGAACAAGTTTGATACACAGAGTTAATTCTTTAATAATTAAGACCTTTAACTCCTAAATATTAAACCATTTAAATGGCGCAGAAACGTGTTGTTGAAAATTATTCGTACAATGCGTGAAAAGCTAAGTAATATCTAACTCTAGAATGAACACTAGAAATAAGCAGAAACTGGCTATACCTAAAACACGACTAACGAAAGTATTAATATAAAGGGCAGTGTATGTATACGTTGCTGCAACAAACTGCCTTAAGGCATTCTAGAATTACCCGTGCGCCCTATTGCCCACTTTATTCGAAAAGAAATTTATTCATAGTCAAATCCAGTACTGTACCTACAGGGTCTGAATGTCGGTTTTCTTATGGATTAGGTAAATATTTAATAACAGAATGAACTTACCACGGTCAAGTTGTTCAAGCAGTGAAATATGCTTTTAGTAACGCGTTATATAAATGGTATTGATTATAGCGTAAAAGAATTCGCACGTTCACTACGCAGTAATCATAGAAGACTAATGAAATGAAAGAACAGTGCTGCCAGCGTATATTTTTAGGAATAAATACTAAGCAGCACCGTACTTTCTGGCAAATTCTTGACAAACATTGCTAATAAAAATAACAGTAGTATTTGAGGCAAATTGACATTGAAACAACAATTTATGTGATTGTTGGTAATATATTTAATTAAACATTAGTACTTTTATGTGTTTAAATTATATTTTAATTGCCGCTACTAGCCTTTTATGTCCGTCCCAGAATAAAATCCTAAGTTTGCTTCTGATAGATCAGTTTTAGGACTTTTGATATTGATTCTGCCGACTCGAATTTATAGGAGTTGGCATCACTGGCTCATAATAATATTATACATACTACGGTGTGGTTCAGTGTTACGGTGTGTTGTTCAAGTTTTCAAATATTTGAATCCGCAAAAGTGATAAAATGCCTTAAATTTTTTCCATCAATCTATCTTACTTGTCACGTAATTCTTTAACGGGTTCATTAAATATTATAAATAAATAGAAAGAGAATATCCATTAAAATGCCCTGACATTTGAAATTTGAATTGCGCGCTGCACGCTCGACTCAATGTAACCAATAAAAAATCTACCACCTATGGTAGATTTACCCCCTTTTCAATGCAGGATTGGTAGGAAACTACCAACTTCTGAAATAATATTTACCTCCAAGACAAATTTCAAGTTGGTAACACTGGTGTGGTCCTGCCCTTCCGGCCCTCGCAAGTCGCAAGATTGTTAGGTATTTGGTTGGTCTATCACGGAAAATGAAGAAAATATGGCTTCTTCGAAAATGATTAAAGTAAAAGAAGAAAAAGTATGCCGCACATGTCTCTCTAAAGAAAATGTACTACATTCATTGTTCAGCGTGGAAGTTGGAAAAGATTCACTAGATTTTATAGTATTCCAAGTTACAGGACTAAAGGTAACCAGCTGACATTTTTTTTAATCACTTGTTTCAGAAGTTTTTTGGCATTACGCATCTACTGATAAAGAATAAAACATAGTATCTCTGACTTGATAATATGTGTGTACAATTTGACATATTTCAATACGGAATACGGGAATGTCATCCATGTACATTGCAATCCGATATCGATCGACTATTATATTTTCAGTTGGGTATGCCTGCATAATGGCAACCTAACACTTTATTTTTATATGTAAATAACATTAGATCGAGAACCCTGTTGGGCTCCGCAAAGTAGGAGAGAGGAGGACTGAGCTTCACAGTAAAATATTCTATAATAAATTAATCTGACAAGTTATTTTAAGACAATATAGTAAATGACTAATTGTGGTATCTTTTATAACAACTAGAATCCATATTTGATTTCGTAAGTGGAAATATGGTAGGTGCACCTGTACTGGTTCTCCATACAATAACTCCATAGCTAAGCTATGCATGTGCAAAGGCAAAATAGGTGATAAGAGCAGTTTGCTAATTGGTTGACTTTACATCGCTAAGCGCATATGCTTATCTTGATAAAATTGTTTGTGTTTTTGGAATATGCAGTTTCCAATTTATGTTTGTATGTATTACTACACCAGGCAAAGATAATTCATTTACGATTTCAACTGTTGTACTGTTATATGTAAAGGTTTTAGGTGTCCCGGAAAGTATATTTTGAGATTTTAGTTGTTCAACCAGTTTGTCGTTTCGTGAAGTATGTTGTAAAATGTTTGTCGCAAATTTGTTCTGTTCTGACATGAGGTAATAAGCAAAATCATCTATTTCTTAAGGAGGTTCATTAATATAGATCAGGAATATAAGGCATCCTATAACACTTCCTTGTGGTATAGAGGCCATAAATAGAGTCTATTTTTCATGGGGCAGCCAGATTTCAAAAATTGGTGTAGCTTAATAGATAGCTATTTGATTGAGAAATGCCTGTAATACATATGATGTTTCATATTATTCCATTTTGAACTGAAAGCAATTCTTTCATTTATAAATTTGGATATATAAAAAAATATAGTTCCTAGAAAATAAGATCTATTATCAACAATGTGCTTTGCCATTTTTTTTACTCTGTAATTCAATCTCAGGTGGTTGATAGTGTTATTATTATAATTTTTACTGCAACTCTTAGGTGTCCTCAAACCAATTAGGTTTACTAACTTACATGTCATAGAATCATATAAATTCTTAGATATCATGAAATAATATTGTTATTCTACTATCAAGATCACATTCTGGCTCCTAATAGTATTCAGCAAGGCCACAAAGTACTTTTCTCTTCTTATGCAATGCAAATTGTATTTGGCAGCTCTGATATTATACATGCATTGCTTTCTATTAACTGCACTGCAATTATTTCAATTTATTGAAGATAATTTGCCCTTTCGCAACATTGATAACATTGCAATGCAAATTTTATTTAAAATGTATGTCTTTGCTGATGATTACAAGTTATTTTTTTTGTTTATAAGAATCATGCCTTGGTCAATTTATGGTAAATCTTAATATGAATTGCATTGGGTTAGGTTAAAATTTAGAAAAAAAGTTATAATTTAAAACAAAAGAAATATTGCTCTGCCCTTTACTACCGCTAATTTGTCTATTATCTATGCCATGCTATATTGCCTAAGTATCAAGATGTATATGTGCTAATTTTTGGGCACAGTAAGTAGAAAGCCGAATAGTCAGAAAATTTATCACAGGCTTGGTTTTATGATATAAGCTCTGTATAAAATGTATCATATTCTGTCATGTAACTGTAACATGTTTAGTTTACTTTATAAATAAACTAGCTGTACCCCGCGCATTCACCCGCGTTCCCGAGGGATGTCACATTTTCCTGGGATAAAAAGTAGCCAGTATGTTATTCCAGGATATGATTTATCTATGTTCCAAGTTTCATCCAAATCTGTCTGGTATTTTTGACTGAAAGAGTAACAAACATACAAACATTTGTATTTAGCAATATTAGTAGAATAAATTGCATTTCATGAAATATTGTAAGTCATGCATGAACTCATGGTTTTAAGAAGAGAGGTTTTGCCCACCGGAACCTAGATGTTAATTACATTACTATAATATAATACAATTATTATTTTGAATTTGAAGTAATATTAATGCCAGTTTGTAATTAGTTTTTATTCATAAAAATATTACAGATTCACAGAAATGATGGATTGCCAACAACTATATGCAGTATTTGTAAAGAGAAGGCTGAAAAGGCTTATGAGTTTAAAAATCAATCATATAGAGCAGATGCGTCTTGGACAGAACATTTAAAGAGAAGTAAAAATGATAATTTGGATATAAACCATACATTCGAGGTAAACCAAATAAAAATCAAATTGAAAGACCAATAATATCTGTTTCTTTCTAAATTAGCAAATGAACTATATATATTTTATTACCTTCAGGTCAATGACATTGGTGTGAAGACTGAAGATGTTTCACCTCCTAATGATGACTTCATGGATGCCAATTCTGATACCAATTATGATATGGCAGTTCCATTCCAGTCATTTGGTTAGTATTCATTGAAGACCTATTTCAGTTGCACCAAATCCTTGGTTACAAGTTTAAGAATTATAGGGATGTTACGGATATGTAATTTCGGATCCTGTTATGGATGCGGATATATGAATACCATTATGTCGGTTATGGTTAAGGATATGAAATTATTTGTATTATCCGATAGTTTCGGGTTGCGGATAAACGATTTATTAGGAATGGAGAATGTTCACTAATTTTTAATTTTAGTTTAATGTATTCTCTGTCAAAAATAAAAATATATGTGAAAGAACTATTTTGATACGTTAATTAATTCCCAAGTTATAGAATTTAAAGTGAGCTCGCGCCGCATGACGTCATTTTCCAACAATTGCTCAGTCCGTTCGCGTTCTTCCGTACCGCTGCCTTACGTTTCCCTAAAAATCATTGGATATATCCAATCCTAGTTCTCGGAAATACTGTGTTGTGCCAAAATGTACAAGTATTTCTAACAAGACGCCTGAAAGTGTTTTTTCCTAGTTCCAATGGACTTAAAATACGAAAAAAGTGGTGAAATGCCATGAAGACGTTAGATCCCTTTGGTGAAAAAAGCAAGGTTTATTGTAGCGAAGATCATTTTGACGTAAGTATAGTATACTTTTTTGTAGATATATGTATATCTTTTGTAATTTGGATTTACTTGTTGGTAAATATAAAAATAAAATCAGGTCAGAGGTGCAAATCCTTTGTTATCAGAAACTTTATTTCACTATGTTTATACATACTTACATATCTTAGTTTGACTGAAATTTGGACAGGACATTATTAATACGTAATATCTGGAAGCAAACGAGCTATTTTGTGTTACCGTTTGATTTTTGAGTTCCGTACCCAAAGGATAAAAACTCTTTTACTAAAACTTCACTCCGTCAGTCAGTCCCTGTCTATCTGTTTAACAGTGTGTCCCTTTGTCTGTCACCAGGCAATCTCATGAAAGTGAAAAAAATAATGAAAGTACTTATTGAATACATATAGCTGGTTGGGGGAAGGATTAAACTTTAAAAGGGAATAGTTCCTCACAAATTTAAATGTCAACAAGAAAATAAAGATAAACTATTGAAGCCTTCATCTATTTTTATAACAATTTACACAGAAGCGAAGAAAGAATAGAAAACACTGCGCGGGACCTATTCACTGCTACAGCTGGGCTCGGAATGCACGGAGCGTTGGAAAATGACGTCATCCGGGGTTCAGTGACTTAGCGCGGCAACAAATTTACGCGAACTTTGAATGCTTTTAAAATCAAAACTACTTGGTATTTTTTAAATAAAACAAGTGTATTTGTATAAATAAAAGCTTTACTGTAAATAAGTTTTATGTGATTTTACATACCTATGAACATTCCTCAGCGGCTCATACAAATAATTACGAAGCTAGGGTTTGTCTTTATTTCTTGGCTATCATTTAGTACTAAAACACTAAATTATAATTAGTAAAATATTACAATTTGGAGATTAAGTTAGTTTAGAAAGGTGCTGCCAGATATTAAACTACACCCTCAATCCAGTCAAGGATGACTTGGACAAGCTTACTCTGTTCTCAAGGAAGTTCTGCAAAGGTGACTGACATTTATAAAAGACTAGATGTACCCCGCGGTTTTACCCGCGTTCCCGTGGGATGTCACATGCATTAGAAAAACATTTCCACACCCTATCTATTAAAAAAAACCGCATCAAAATCCGTTGCGTAGTTTTAAAGATTTAAGCGTATAGGGATATAGGGACAGAGAAAGCGACTTTGTTTTATACTATGTAGTGATGAAGAAAGCTCTCATGGCTTAAGTCTAGCAGTTTTCTACTCAATGGTTCATTCTAAGGCGACAACGTTATTCTAGATTATCTTCAATTGTATCAAAAATGTATTAATTTATTTTCTATTTTGTCTATGATTACTCATTTCTGTATCAATTTTTTCAGAGCCTGAGGTGAAACCTGAATCTCCGTCGCTTCCGCCATGTGTTGTATGTGACTACTGCCCCTTAGTATTGGACAATACGAGTGAATTAGAAGAGCATGTGAGAAACCACAGACAAGGTAAAGCAAATGAGTTTATCTGGTTTGCTTGCATATAATATAAATTTCGTTGTCCTGCGGTTTCACCCGCGTTTATCGATATCATATACATACAGACCCCCCCCCCCCCAAACCTTCACGTAATTAATGGACGCCCCTTTAAGAGCTAATGCAAAATATACCTCTATTACGAATACATTTATCAAAATCTCTTTATTACGTATCCTATCAATTATTCCCACTTAATTCTACAATAATTCATGTCTCGACAAGATCAAACACAGTCATGTGTTGTTTGATGCTTGTGTTCCTTGATAAAACCTTGATTAAACGAATCGTCTACGTTTATTGTATTTAACGAACCTCCTTACCGAACTTAATATTTATAACGCATATTGTCAGATCCTTCAGTTCCGTTATATCGGGGTCGCAGTGTATATCCTTTCATTCGCGCAATCACATGTTCTGTCTATACACCTATTTTTATCAAGATCGGCTTAATACTTTTTGGGTATAAAAGGACAAAAGACAGATAAATATAAAATATTGTAGAATTAGCGTCAGTAAGTTTTATAACTGATATTTATTGCAAAATTTGACAAATATAGATTTGTATACTTGAATAGATAAAATAAAATATTATTCACGTTATATTTTAACACTTTTCAGTGGAACAGGAAGATGTCAGTCCTACCTTTTGTCCAAAGTGTGGCAAACGCTATGAGGGTCAAGCAAATTTATCACAACACATGTGGAAGTATCACGCTGAGATAATGGTGTCAGACATAAGGGGTCGACCCAAAAAGTTAATTAATGATGTAAGAGTTTGTTTTACTAATATTTAATGAATACATTTTTAATTCTTCCCAAGTTAAACAATTATTTCGTTATGTCTAGTTCTAGTGCAATATTTTTGCTCGGTATTATCACAACCAGTTCAATTATTTTAAAAAGCTTGGCATTATTGACCAACGAAAAAAAGTTCACGTTATAAATTGGCGCAGATTAATGAAACTCTAGAAACCATTTTGCTATATTTTCTGTAGTAAATTAATAACAATCTTTAACCCCCCAGGCAATTTTAACCAGGTTATCTGAGAACGGATTTTTAATATCATCAGTTGGAACTAGCTATGGGTGTACATTTTGTCATAAAGTAATTGAAAACAAAAAAGAATTTACTGCTCACCAACTGGCCCATAAAGGTTGGTATCGAAATAGTTTTATAATCTAATATCTATTCTTTATTTATTTATGGATCTCCAACAAAATATGCAAGCTAACATTACATTATTATAATACACAGTGAATGTGGGGTGGCGTGTTCCTTCGAATAGAGGCGACCAAAAATATAAATAGACAAAAACTTACTAAATAAAATCAAATATAAAAATCAAAATCAAAATTAGTAACAGTAGAGAATCAGTGCATATAAGTTGGAATTTCTATTGTAAATGTATATAATCACTTGCTATCACATGAAAGGCCCCAAGGCATCTTGATAAAGTTTTCGCAAATGTCTGAACCTGAAAATAAAAAAATTGTATTGTGCCTCCTACAAAGCCTAGGTAAAATTATATAGATTTAATAATGTTTTAGTGCCAAGAGGTTTTTCCGGTAGTTGGCCTGGGTTGGTTAGGTTCTAGAAAGTGAGTTTCCACTGAACTGATAATAATTATGATCCATATCCATTCAATTTGATTTGAATAAAGCTCATACTGACACCGGCAAGCACTGCACTGTGCTTTTCACAAGATGTGTATCACAAAACCTTAAACTTGACTCAAATATTGTACTGTCACTGTTGCCATGGCCCACCATCATCAATGATCCATCATTACAATTCTCTTTTTCAGAGCTCAAGGTCTATTGTTGTGATTTATGTAAGAAAAAGTATCTAAAGAAAAAGAACTATGCCCAGCATAAATGCATTGAAGATAAGACATCAAGTAAATTACATATTGTATGTATATTTGTACTTGATATTTTAAAAATTATATATATTTTTATACTTACATATTATATTTATATTAATTAGTATTATTGGTAGACATGTCATTTAAATTTTGTTACAGGAGGGTACATCTAAAACTCTTAAGAAAGTGGCAAAAGTTACAACAAATGTATTATTAGTGAAGGATGTTATGGATTGTGAAAGTGAAACTGTGGTATGTATTGAATGTATTGTCATAATAGCATTTTGATTTTCCAACATTACAACCTTAATTTATTAAATTTGTAGGATTTACCTGAAGTGTGCAGAGGATGCACTAGATTGTTCTTTCACGAAGGAGATCTCACAAAACATCTTGATACAGAGCATCCTGAACTTTCATTGAAATGCAATGTCTGTAACAAGGTATATAGAATACAGTTAGCATTTAAGATATTTCTTTATTATTTATATAGATGTTAAGTGAAGGTTACTTTAGCCTTCATGATATTTTCATTACAATTAGCCTTACCAAGCACAAATGAATAATCTAATTCTAATGTCAGTTACTGAACAAATTGCGGATAGAGATTCATGGTATTTTTATTACTTTTTCTGTAGCTTTTTCTCCAAGTTTAATGGAAGATTATTCAAACAAAGTATGGGTATGATCACCTAAACCACTCGGGCAAAAGGGATTTTAAAAAGACTAATAAAATATATTTCGTTTTTTTAAATTTGATTGATATAGAAAGTGGCCGACATGGCTTTTATAAATATGTGCGTTGAACATGCAACATCATTGTTATTAATAAATAGAATTGTATTTGGTATGGCTGTATGGGTGTACTATTAATATCTGATAAATATTGTATTGATAACAAACATTAAATGCTTAAAATTAAGCATCAATGCCATACAGTGAAACACTGTCATTCAGCATGTCCAATGCATCTTTTTGCTCTTGCCTACGTTGAATTCTACCCTCTTTTGTTGTTTGGTTTCTACTAGGGGTATCGAGCGGCTACCAGGCATGTATAAAAATCAGGTATCACCGCCGGTCGTTTGAAACGCTGTAACTCCGTTAGTTTTACTCGGAATGAAAATATGTACACAATATTCTGGACTTCTTGTTGATTCAGAAAAAAAAAATAGACCTTAATACTATACTATTACTTAAACCATAACTGCGTCTGTATGCCTAATACACGGGCCTGTCTGGTCTCGTAGTGCCTCCTATACTAACAAAAAAACAGTGGCACTCCGGGAGTGCCGACAGAAGTGAACGCGAACAATTACCTACATGTGTATTTTTTGAATCGTCAGGAAATGTTTCAATTAAAAACAATTTTACTATATTTTGATTATAACAGGACGTTTTTTTGTAATTTTCGATTTCAAAAGTTCCGACATGAATATAAGAGTATATCTTATCGTATATCTATGTTGTACGTATATAGACAATATATGTTTATATGTTAAACTAGCTGTCCCCCGCGGTTTCACCCGCGTTCCTGAGGGATGTAACATTTTACTGGGATAAAAAGTATCCTATGTTACTTTTAATACCTCCAAGAATATGTGTACAAAGTTTCATGATGATCGGTAAAGTAGTATTCGCGTGAATGCGTAACAAACAAACTTACATTCACATTTATAATACTAGTAGGGATGTATAAATTCAAAATTGAAAATTCAAACCCATTTATTCAGTTTAGGCCCTCGGAAGGCACTTATGAAGGTCAAGTTACTGAAGCTACATAGTTATATTATCAACGTATTTCAACCCAAACTCAACTCTCGTGTAAACGGGGCCAATATATGTAGATAGGTATGTCAACTAAGGTGTCGGTAACAGTGTCGCGAGTTTAATGGTTATTTCCCATCTCAAAAATGGCCAACACTCCTAAAGAAGTTTTCACTTCAAAAACAATGCGCGCTACTGCTACACAAATCTAATTATAAAATCAAAATAAAAAAAAAAACAGAAAATTTAAGAAATCTTAATGACCATTGACTTTTGCCCTTTTGACAATATAATCTAATGTAACCATAAGTTTGACTTAACTGTCAGTCGTTTGACAGTTGCATGATTGACTGAATGCGCGCTGCAAATATCTTATATCGGAAAGAGTCGGAATTACATTGATAAAATAATTAAAATAATTTCGCTGTCAATTAAATCGGATATTTGTATTGTAATGTATAGTGAGTATTTATTCATTTATTTAATAGAAGACCAACAGCTGTTTCACTTACAGTCTAATAATATGTATAGGCGGCAGCCGTCGTATTTTAAGAAGTGTTGGTTCATCACGGTTAGTTCTGAGCGCCATCACGCCTAATATTAAAATTTTAACTGTCAAGAATAATAAACATTATGTTCATGGTATTTTAATTTTATTAATGATACCAATTCGAATTCAATATTCATTGAAGACAGGACAACGACTGCCGGGTCGGCTAGTACAAAATAAATATGTACAATTAGGTATATTACACATGTCATTTGAAACAATTAAGTTAAGTATACAATTATATATTCCATTATATAAAATTGAATTTAATTGCGTAAAAATGAGTTATTTAAATTAATAGGTACATACATACCTTCTTTATTTCTGAGTAGAAATAAACTAAATTATGTATTATCCGTTTTACTGGCGCGCCCATCTACGGCACAGTAATAAGGCAGCATCGTTAATTTTTTTTAGTAAATACACAGAATGGTCACTAAGATCAATTAATGAAAATATTGTTCACGAAAGAAACGTTACTGCGTAGTGTAGGTACGTGCGCGAGCTAAGGCATGCGACAACCACTGTATCTTAGTATCCTTTGCGATACTCCACGCATAGTGACGGTGCCCTGCCGTTATCTTCTACCTTGACGTCACTGGCCGGTACCAGCGGAAGACCAGCGCAGGTTTATAAAAATCCTGGACTATGCTGATTTCGGACCGTTCTGCCGCAGATTTGAATGTACATGCTTCCTTGATTTACTTGTTTAATTTTATATGTTTGTTTTTTTTGTACAAGTTACAAATAGTTTGCCTTAAATTTGCTTTCTTTTGAATATTAATATATAACTATTCATATATTATGTTCAATTTCATACCAGAACCACTCTATCGTTCTTATCTTAAGCTTAAAGTGTAGTTAAACGTAATTATTTACAGCGATACCTATCAATGTTTCAGGAGTTTTCTTCTTTGAAATCGGCAGCCCGTCATAGGCTTTTGTGTCTGGAGGTAGAGAGGAAACATAAATGTCCATCATGCGGCCTTAGATTCGCATACCAAATATCCCTCAACAAACACATACTGCGCTACCATGAAGGGCAGAGTGTTTCTGTGAATTTCACCGACCCATTAGCGAGGCTGAGTGATAAGCAGTTCCAATGTGAAACTTGCAAGAAAAGATTTTACAAGTAAGTTACTTATAAACCACACTGTAATTTAGGGGGTAGGTCAGGTGTTTACGTTTATGTTTTAACATTAAGAACAAGTTTCTAATGCTAATTATGATAAAAGAAAAGATCCCACACCCTCACACACACACTCACATAAATAAATATGTAGCATATTGTTGTTATTACTGTAATTGTTTTAAGCTATTGCATAGCTTCTATCGCGGGCCTTGAGCGTGGGGACCGAATCCAGAAATTCCGTAACGAAAAAAAAACCTAACACACCAAGAAGGTTCCGACTCTGAGTTTTTAAATTCTGTCTCTATTGAGTAGTAGTTAAGACTCAAAATTGTGTGTAAATAGGAAAGTGGACCATTATGAAGCGAGCTCGATCCGTTCTCTATTTAAATTTAGATAAAAAAGATATACAACTACGAAATAATCGAGTTATAAATTTGATTCTTAATGTACAATTTTTAAGACTCTAATTAGTATGTATGATTGTTAGCCTCGAGCTCGTTACGGTTCTCTATTTAAATTTGAATTCGAAAATTGTCGCTCGTATTTGTTTTCAATTGTAAACTTTATTTACTAATAGATAAGTTCGTAAATTTAATGGAAGCACGACTGTGTTTTGAATTCTCAAATTCTTTATTTGAAAGTTAAGTCGTTCAAATTAAGTCGAATATTCAGATTAATTACACTACTCAACAAATAACATTTTTTTTAAATTATCTGAGTTTCTACTATGTGATTATAATTCCTTGTTATTGACCTAATACAAATATGTAAATAATATTTGTACATTACATCTCATTTTCAAGATAAATTAAATAAGTCAAAAATATGATTTTCTTGCAAAATATAGCTCACCCGCTAGGTTTTATTGATGATTTGATTGAAAAGGCGAAGTTTTCTTGGTGCAGCTGGCTTTTCTCTTGTAGTGAGATACTGGATTTTCTCTAACAAGACTCCAACAGTAATTTGCGAGCATAGCAGGCTCCCATCTTCCTCGGAAACGTTTTTCGATTGTAGCCACATCTTGATGAAAGCGTTCCCTATGTTCATTGCTAACTGAGCCCATATTTTCGGGGAAAAAGAGGGTTAGATGACCATGACCAAGTTGAAACAGCAATCCATCTATATCAACGCAGAAAACTAAACCATCTTCTTTAGAAACGTACGGAACTAGTGAACTATGACTTTTTCGATAAAAAGTTACTTTTACGCCAGGTTCACACAAATTCCATTGTTGTAATATTGAAGTCAATAATTCTGCTTTGTCAATGGGTAAATTCAAATCTTTTACCAGGTCACTAAGCCATTTTTGGTTCACAAAAAGTGGCTTCGATACGTCTTCATCCTCGGGTGTAAAATCCTTTTTGTCACCTTTTTCGCTGTCTGTCGAAGTATAGCTTTTTAAGGTTTCTGTTCCCATTAAAGAAACCGGGGACCGGGTAACTGGTCAGATTGTGACTGAGGTTTCTTTACCGATGACACATCGGCATACTTAATACTTCATTTAGATTTTTCAGAAAACCCCCAAAATAAGTTAGGACTGTTACACACACGCGTGACATTTTCTAGTTTACCAATTGAACTAACGTATAAAGTAAGTTTTGCTTGTAAAACCATCTTATTTTCGAAATACCTGCAATATAAAAATCAAACTTACGGCAAAAAGTTAAAATTCATATTTCTCAGTTTCTAGACGTCATATCAAAGTAAAATGCCTACATATATTTATTATTAGTCAACCTCGATATGAAACAATATGAGCCAAATCAGATATTTTTTTAGTGTTGAGTAGTGTTATCGACTTTATTACTAACACTTTAGGGTAGTTTATTCAATTTTTAGTTTTGAATATAGATGATGCATGTTTATATTATGTTGACACCCCCCACTCCGACCGGCACAGCGGTGATACTTTTTAGTTTTTCCATCTATCGATAAATACCAGAACTTTTAATGACTTTTTGAAATATCACGCTTGTCTCTTTAGTTCAGCAATCCGCCTTTAGGTGGCATTGGTTGTATTGGAAAACTACCTTAATCAGCTGTTTGTGAGAAAGTATATAGGGGTATAGGTATTTACCATCTATGTACGATAAAAAATGCTATGCAATAGCTTTACCGCGGCAGTCTCCGAGTGCCACACGAATTTTTTTTTCATTCTTTTTGTATAATACTCATACTTATATTTGTTGTTTGCTTCAAACTAATGTTATGTAAGATATTGGTAAAAAGCCATTTTAGTATGTGATAGCTGTAATTGGTCTCATAATTATAAGTTCAAACCATGGATATTTTTATTGTTTAAGACTGTTGCTGTCCCAAATAAAGAAAAATAAAAATTAAAAAAATCAAAGTGATCCCACCATCTGCGTAAACTTAAAAAGTTCAATGAATCTTCTAATCTACAGTATCTAAAGACACTGTACGTTTTCATTATCATCTGCCATTATGTTGTGCATTTTTTTTTCAGGAAGGAGTTACTTACACGACATATAAAAATTCATTCACCAGATGAAAAGTATCATGAATGTGATGTTTGCAAGAAAACATTTCGTAGGAGCGACAATTTGAGGTAAAATATAATGGAAATAAATGCATATGAAAGTATGGTACTTACTTATAAAAAAAAACTGTTTAATTATAATACACACATTGAAAGTGACTAGGGATCAAGAACATTTTTAACTATAAAAAAAATATCCAAATAATATTTACCAAATGTAGTCTCCGGCGCTCCCGCTATTCCGAGCTACGGTAGCGGTCACGGTAACGGCGGGGCAGCGGGTGCTAAGAGTCTCCGGCAGAGATCCGGCTACCAACCCAAACACCTGGCAACATGATGGCAATATTCAACGCCCAGAATGAGGACCGACGAGAAGCTCATCGAGCGAATTTAAAGAAAACTTCAAAAAAAAAAAATTCTAATAGTGAGAATCAATAAAAGGAATCAAAAATTTAAAATTGTACATGATCCCAAGACACTTATGATTGTGCATTATACAAAAAAAATGTCTGTCTGTTTATTCCGGCTAAGGGGCCATTACGTAAGCAGGTTTATTACAATTATAGCGTGTACCTAAAAGTATACATTATTTGTGGGAATCCCCGAAAATGCGTTTCGTTTTCAAGCATAGACAATGTGTAGGTTGCCATATGTATAAAAAAGTAAATAATCACGGATTACGTAATCATCAGCAAGACTCCCCTACCTTCCATGTCATACAAAATAAGCAGAGCAAAACCCCCCCGCCCCCTCAGTGCTTACGTAATACTTGAACGGCCCCTAATCACCGAAATAGCTGGATTGATTTTGACGGCACTTTCACTGGCAGTTGTTAGGGCTGGTGTTATAACGCGTTACAGGCTACTTTTTCGCGGGGAAATGTATCGTCCCTCGGGATCGAGGGTAAAACCGCGGGGGACAGCTAGTCTGTAATATAGCTTCGATACTGTAAAATTGTTACACTTACACACATATTCTAAGACGTCTCCTCGAAAATTTCTCGACTCCACTCAACCTCACTCCAAGATATTAGTATTCATAGTTGCAAAAATCTCCTCCGCTCAACGCTTTCCCTCACTCGAGGTGAGGAAACAACTGTCAACTTCAAGGTACGTCAGGACCAACCTTAATGAAGTTATTTGCTTGTAAACAGTTACTGATGCTCATTATTTTTATTTGATTAATATTTTATCTATAATAGAATGACGTAACTAAGGACATAACATGTCTCGACTATACTTCGATTCGACATCAGTCGGGATTGCTCGAGTTTTGCTCAAGTTATAACTTAGAATATCAATTTTGAGGATTCCTCGAGAAAATGCTTAAGGTATCCTCAGTCGAGTTGGAGTCGAGTGACGTATGAGGAAACGTCTTTCGTAATCGATGACCACGTGCACTTTAAATCTTTTGCCAAGTAATCAATAAAAGCATTCCCGAAGGTGGGCAGGCGGCCAGACTTGAATTATGTTTAATTTCTTACAAAATGATGTACTGAATTGACGGAAAGGTGCCGCCCCAAAAAGGTTGAACACTGGGCAGACGGATGATAATGCCATTTTCCACTTATGTTATTGAATTGATTCAATTCAGTGTAATGTTTTGTATCTTATGTTTTATGAAATGGCAGCAAGAAGAATACGTTTTTACTGTTGCAGGTCTCACAAGCGTATCCATGACATTGACCGCCCCAAAGTCCTTGCAAAGAGCTGCCTCTGTTCCTTCTGCGGGCGAAGTTTCTCCAATTCATCCAATTTGATAGTGCACATGCGCAGGCACACTGGAGAAAAACCGTATAAATGTGACTTTTGCGACAAAGGTTCGACTTCTTATATATTTTCCGGGTTCTTTTATCTTGTTTTATAAGTCCAACAACGGTTCTATTGGGCTACTAGAAAAAGACCTACGTTGCATCACAAGCTCAGAGCTTATAAACACAAAGTCAAACACAAAGTCTAAAAGATCATATAACCTTCACGCAAGTGCAAGCAATACGTATTTTATCGCTGCCATACCGTTCATTCGATTGCGATTAAACTTTGTGAACCTATTGCTTGCACTTCTAAGTGACTTTCTGCTGGCAACGTGTCATTCGGATCATCGGACCACTGTCACGTCGGAACGCATGTGCCTTGACGTCGCGTGTGGCACTACAAATCAGGAGATTGGGATGGATTGCATTATTTCCACGCATCGTACCGGTGGAGGCACCTTTGCTTTGCATGTCCTGGGTTATTTATTATTATTTATTTATAAACAGACGGCATAAAGGCGGTGGTTCTGAAGCAACTTGCTCCGGTGTAATTAATTATGTCCTATATTGTCGCGACTTTTTGCGCTTTCATACGTCAATGGGCTTCTACGCCTTCGTGGAAGATTGTCTACTGGCGCGCTAAAAAGGGGGACAGATTAGATTCGACGAATTTCAGGTCGATCACTAGCATCTCCCTTCTCTCCAAAGTGACGGAGCGTGTGATTTTTATTAAATTTTCAAAATATTTTTTGAAGTGAAACTTTTCTAGGCGTGCCATGAGAGGTAAAAAAGTATTGGCATTATGATTTTTGTAACGGACGTGACGTTTTGTGGGTGACTGAAATTGTTGCTCAACACATAGTTTATTACTTTACTAATGCTGTCGGAACGTATAGCGCAACCCTTTTGGAACGATGTTCCCTATCGCATGGTAGATACGGACTTGACGGCTAGGCGTAGACGGTTATCTATACTGCGTATTCCATTGCCCATTCCTTCAATTCAAATGTTATTTATTATTAAAATTATAAATTAAGTGTATTCAGTTATAAACTCGTGTATATAAATATAGTGGCTATTTATTATTTTATATCATTATTAAATAAAAAAAAAGGAACAATGTAACCTTGCCGAGTTTCTTGCCGGTTCTTCTCAGTTGAAGGCTGACTTCCGAACCGGTAGTAGCTTCAGTAACTTTAAATTTGACCTCCATGGGCCTTCCCTGAAACTTCTTCCTAAACTGAATAAATGGTTTAGAATTTTTGAAAAACAGACTATTATAATAATAAAACTTAATTGGTGACTGTACAACTACAGAATTTTGTTAGGTTATATTTGTAGATACATACTAGATGGCGCTACTAGTAAGCAATTATATAGTTGAATTTATTTATTTTTACCCATCATCATCATCATCATCATCAGCCTATCTCCGTCCACTGCTGGACATAGGCCTCACCTATGGCACGCATATTTTTACCCATACCATTAGCCTATTAATAGTATAACTAAAATGGTGGCTAAACGACTACAACATTTTGTTAGGTTATATTGCGATACTCGCGCACTTGTGAGCAATTATTTTGATGAATTAATTTATTTTCAACATTTACCCTTACCAAAATAATGTAGGTAAATCGGTCCAGCCGTTCACGCGTCATGCCGTGGCTAAGGGAAATAGGGATTCATTTTTATATATCTATACATATAATTATAATGTGCCTATTTAACTCGCTGATATCCGCTCCACCTAAACTAAACAGTGAAAGTAATACATGCATTTTACGTATTTCATTTATTTACTGGATCAAACTGGTGTAGGCCTATAGGTACACAAATAAGGGTTCCTACTACAATCATGCCAAGACAATGTTTTATCTGACCTAAATCTTTAATTTTGTAATTACACTTGAAATTTAGTAAATATTGTAAAGTTTTAAACTAGTATTGCAGTTCTTTGTAGAATACAAGGTAATCACTTCATGAAGGTTAGCAGGTTTGTCTGAGCTGGTGTTCTATTTAACAAATAACTGAGCTGCTGCCCATAACTGACTATCAAACTAGCAACTAAACTACTAACTATCAAGCATGAGACACCATGGGTTTTTAATCATTGTCCTGTTATGCTGCTCACAATGTAATTTTTAATACAATTTTTCATTTTCAGTAATAAGAGCAAGTTATTAAATAAAATTTCATTGCTTTTTTTTTCACACATATGTGTCAATTTCCTTTATACAGGGTAAAGATTACTTGTTATACAAAATGCGAAACCTATGAAAATTTTATTTGAATTTAGAACATTAACGCTAGGATTTGAAAACCTCATATTCACTATTAAACGACACTTGACATATATTTCTCAATATACACATTTTTCTGATAATCCTTACAGAACATAAACTTGCAAGATGTTTCGATTTTTCTGATGAGAAGTGTATAATATTCTAGCTATTCATAAAAGCCGTCGTCGACGGCATTTGTTCCGATAGCATGGACATAAATGTCTGTGCTGTCCCCAACTCTGTTCCTGCTGATATCAGCATATATCAATGATTTGCCGTCTATTGACTGCATTAATTGCAATGACAACGACAATACTGGGGATGCTCATTACACGGACCGTGAAAATATCCCTTAGCCCGTGGTCAGGTAAAGCTAGCCCGATATGGAGTACTGCTGCCATCTGTGGGCCGGGGCACTTGCATACTAACTACCAGGTCTCAAACGGTTAAGAGCCTCTAATTCTTAGGAGAGATATTTCCACCCTGCGTGTTTTTTACCGCTTGTCAGCTGACATTGTTATGGAGAATAGTTTGACTTGATGCCCACGGCTACCTTTTACCATCTCTCGCCATCGACGGGGAGTTAATCCTCACACATTGGAACCAAACTGATCTCTGATCTGACTGAGTACAGAATAGGGTTCTTCAAGAAGGGTGTGCAGAGATTTTTGCCGAGCGAGTGATACCTACATAGCTGCAAGTGTCAGTAGACTGCGGTGACCGTTTACAATTAGACGGGCCGTCAGCTTGTTTAAATAAATATAAATTTTCAATAAAATTATTTAAAAAAATCTATTATTTGTAATTAAGCATGATATCTCTTTTAATTTACAAACGACATTCCCACAATTATTTCTGATACCCAGTTATTGCTAAACAATAACATAGATCAGAAAAATGCAAGTCACATATGTACCTAAAAAGTCTAATTAATCGTCATGTTTCTTAAGACATATAAGCGGTATCTTGTTGCAGGATTCCCGAGGTCTTCTGATCTTCAATGTCATAGACGATCTCATACTGGCGAAAAGCCGTGCATTTGTAGCATCTGCAGAAAAGGTATGTTTGATACTAACATAATTAATCCTATTTTTGAAAAGCTCGCCTATATTCGTATTCTTCTGTTCTTTTGAATATTCACATAATTTTGAAAAAAATATTGCAGATTGCATACACAACTAAGTTGTGCCAAGTCTTACTAGCCTGGCTCTATGACAAAACATGGGCTAAAAATGCGTGTACCATTTTACTCTGAGCTTATCAGCACTTCTGTGATAATGGTTGGAAGTAGATGAATTCTAAAAACCGCTATAAAATGGAGTAGTGTAAAATCATTGTACGTGTATTAATGTCTTTACGCGCAAGAAGCGAAACTTCTGTAGGTTATCTGTAATTTTTATAAAATTCAATTTATTTTTTATTTAATTAGGATAGGAGGCACTAAATAAAAGTGTATAACAAAAATGAATGTTACGTTTACATGTTCAGATTGACAGCATTGGTGAGGGCAGCTTAGAGAATAATGTATACCAATATGGTGTGTGTGGTGATGGCGAGTTAATAAGGCTGCAATTTCCTTTCAGTTAAAATGAAATTAACATTTGTTATGATTTGGCCTTACAGGTCTATGTGGCAAACAAATCTTTGCCATGTCCCGATATTACTTGTTATTTGTAGTTGATTTAAAAAAAATATGATTTGTTTATTTTCTAAAAATAAAAGTTGAGACATTATTAATTTAAGGACTTAGTAGAAAACCAGTAAACTACAAAGTTGAACAAAGTTGATAGAGTTGATAGAGTTGATAAAAAGCGACAATGGTGGAGAATTTTGTTCTGCAGAAATGGAAAATTATTTATAGAAAATGAGAGAGAAAAATGATAATATTAAACGCTTCTTATTACCCGTTACCATAAGCGTGACATGTACGAGTATGTACTTATGTATTAAATTTCACTAATAATTTTGTACTATATTCACTTGAATTATTTACACAAAATATTGCCAGTACACAAAGTTTGATTTATTCACATGATCTATTTTCTTGCATAGTAACCTCTATTTGGGTATAGGTCTCCTCCAGTTTGATCCAGTTTTCCTTGTCTTTAGATCGTCTGATGCGGGTGGTACACACAATAATGAAGAATATCATGAAATAAAATACTTCGATTTTTCTTTTTTTCTACTCCTTTCCTGCTATGGTTATGATGTCGTCACTCAACGTTTTATAGGACGTCGATTTGTCTTTTTCAGCTAGGTCTTTTCCATCTTTTCGCTTCTACTGTATCTTGCTACATGGCCAAGCCCATCGCCGTTTGAACTTTAAACTGTAGTGCAGGTCGTCTATTATTTTTGTCTTCTTTCGTATGAATTCGCTTCATACTTAAGTGTATTTTTTCTTCTTTCCATAGCTTTCTGGCAACAGACCAGTTTTTTTTGTATTTTCTCGCCGGGCATCATACGAGAGAGTCGGTAAAATGCACTGATTTCTTTAGACGGAGCGGATAGTTTACCGGCCTTTCAACTCCTTTTCCGCATATCAGCTGTTGCCTATTTATATCAATGTTAACAGGAATTAGTTGGGCGTTAATGTATCTGTATGTTCTTACAAGACCAGCCACCCTATTCAGCTACTGCAAACTTCGTCGGTGAGCCGGCGTCGAGGAGTCGGAGAGCTTACACGTGTTTGCTGGTTAGCATAAGAGACAGAGCATAGAGACCGCGACGAAACATCGTTGAGCTAGTGTTTTATTTACAGAATTGAAACCCAGACATTTCCTTGTGTCAGTTTCTTAAGTCAATATAATATGTTTTAATCAGTCATTGGAATTGTTTAAAGGGATTGTTCAAAAAGCCAAAAAATATGTATTTTTTTAAATTATGTTCGACATTATTTTGGTATGAGTAAATGTTGTAAATAATTAAATTTAACAAATAATTGCTCACAAGTAGCGCCATCGAAATATAACCTAACAAAATGTTGTAGTCGTTTAGCCACCATTTTAGTTTTAATAGTCTATAAAACAATCATCGCCATTATATTTATTTATGATGATAACATGAGTTTATTTCATTTAAAATTTTAATTAAATTATTTAAAAAGAAAAAAGAAGGTATGCCGTTTCCATTCCGAAAGTATTTGTTTGGTACTAAACTAACCTGTGTGATGACCAACCATTTCCGTCGCCCCCAAAACGTCACGTCCGTTTCAAAAATCGTAACGCCAATACTTGTTTACCTCCCATGGTCGCCTAAAGAAGTTTCTCTTTAAAAATTGGGATGTCACTTCATTTATTTAATTGAGGGTTTAAACTGCGCAGAAGCGTGTGGAGGCATTAAATGACAGCTTTTAGGAAATATAAATATGTAGTTTATTGTAAATAAAAACAAAATCAAAATCGGTTCATCCGTTCGGGAGCAACGATGCCACAGACAGACAAGTAAACCTATAACCCCCGTCGTTTTTGCGTGGGGGGATAGTAAATAATAATATGATAGTAAATTTTCAAATTTAAGTCGATTTGTTTATAATTTTATTATTCACATGATTGATCCAATGTTATCAGAGATGTACAAAATCATTTATGAAAAGTATTTAAATACAAAATGCAAATACTTTTTTGATGCAAAATATAAAATTGTTTTGCTTTTTGTATTTTAAATGCAAAATAGCTATTTTCAGAATATTATATTTAAATAAATATTTTTTGATGAATTATATTTTTCTCAAAATTATTTATTCTGGTGCTGAGGTTTCGAAGGAATTAGGGATTTCGAAGATTACCCTCCACACAATACACAGTGCTCTCTTGATTAGTTATAGTATTTTTCAAATAGCATGAGTTAGGTGACACACGATGTTTTATAAGATTTCTTTTTTCAATGATTTATGTTTATTTCGACATAATATGGGGCAAGATCTCATGAAGCATTTAGTGTTGTATCTCAGAGTAGTCAAGTGCTATTTCACAAGATATGGGTAAAAACGTTCAACTGTCACGACTCACCCCGTCCTATGTGACAAAGATTATAACATAAATTACAATACAGTATGTATATGCCAAAATCATAAATATTACAATGAATTGGAAACGGTTACGATTAATTTTGTTTTTTTTTGTGGCAGGCTTTTCTCGCAGCAACAAATTGTCGCGCCACATGCGTGTGCACACTGGGCAGCGGCCCTACAAGTGTACCTACTGCGAGAAAGCCTTCTCGCAGAGCAACGACTTGACTTTGCACATTCGCCGCCACACCGGCGACCGGCCCTACATCTGCGAAGTGTGCGGCGACCGATTTATTCAGGTATTTATTAAATCTCAAAAAACGATTGTACATACACACAAGAGAAGGTTTGCGTTCTCTTGGGAAACTTAAGTTAATTGTTTATGGATATGATAAAATATAAAGCTTTTTAATAATTCTATCTTTTTTAAAAGCTATTGCATGAAGTAGCGCATTTGGTCGTAGATTTGTGTAGTAGAGTTCGTTCGGGGAAGTACTACAACTTTACCCATTTCCTCCGTGAAGCAGTAGTGCACTTGTATTACTGTGTTTCGGTTAGAAGGTTAAGGGGGGGCGGTGAAATTACAGTCAAATGAGACTTAACAACGTTACGTCTCAGGGTCGACAACGCGTTGACGATGCACCTAGTGCCTCAAAAGTCCATAGGCGGCGGTGACCACTTACCATCAGGTGGACTGTCTGCGAGTTTGTCGGCCAATCTGAATAAAAAAACCCACGCATCGGTCTCCGACCACAGGGTAATCAATAAAAATATATAGAGGGACAGTTATATTTTATAAATATATATCATTAATAACCTATCTAATATATAAAATTCTCGTGTCACAGTTTTCGTTGCCATACTCCTCCGAAACGGCTTGACCGATTTTGATGAAATTTTTTGTGCTTATCCGGTATCTATGAGAATCGGCCAACATCTATTTTTCATCCCCCTAAATGTTAGGGGTAGTCCACCCCTAAATTTTTATTTTTTAGACAAAATTTTTAATTTCTATTTTTTTATGATACAACATACAAAAATACATACAATCCTCAATTTTCACCCTTCTACAATCAACCCCTGTTTTTTAATCGCGATTTTTATATTATTCTGTTCCATCACAGATCCACAATAGGGTTGCAAGATGGCAATCGAATATAATAATAGATTTTATAATAAAGTAAATATGGCAAAACAAGGTTTGCCGGGTCAGCTAGTTATACTATAATCATGTACCCGCGTTTCCTATGTGTTAATCTAAGTTATGAACTATGTACGTGCTAAGTTTCGTTCAAATCCCTTCAGTAGATTTTGCGTGAAAGTGTAACAAGCATCCATACATACTCACAAACTTACTCGCATTTGCGTCATTTGTGAAAGTATGAAACGGCTAAGTGGAACCGTGTAATTTGCAATAATAAAGAAATATTTCTATTTTTATCTGTAAAATTTATTTTCATGGTTTTAGGGGACGGCATTGCAGAATCACAGACGGGCGCACGGCCACTACTCAAAGCCCGAACAAATGTTACCACAGGTGGTACCAAACGCCGGTCCAAGTACCGCTCCGAGTACATTCACCGCTCCGAGTACATTCACCGTTCCGAGTACATTCACCGCTCCGAGCACATTGACCACTCCGAGCACATTCACCGCTCCGAGTACATTCACCGTTCCGAGTACATTCACCTCTCGGAGCACATTGACCACTGCGAGCACATTCACCGCTCCGAGTACATTCATCGCTCCGATTACTCTTCACAAATAAATTATTTCATCATCAAGTGTTTAATGTCTATATTAATGGACTATATATGGTCTTATAGTATGTATTATATTCAAAACGTGGGTTTGCATTGACGAAATAAACTGTCATTGACAGATATCTTGCTATATCTAGCAAGTAACATATCCATACAACTGTAAATATCATAATGAATGGAAAATTGTTTTGTATTATAAGTAATGCTCAAGGATTACACAATATGTAATTAGAATAATACAAAACACTTTTTATATTATTATGGTATTTTAGGTGATAATAATGATAAAACCGCAGGGCAGCATGTGACCTGAGATCTCCTGGAGGCTAGCTACGCCCCCGCCTCGTGCTTGCCTTCATTGGCCGGCCCGAGTGGAGCGCGAGACCTACATGAGAAGTGTTAAAGGTATAATAAAGCCAAGAGTCTTGTCACATTTTGGTGCCTGCTCATTGAGTCAGGTGTCCCGTTGTCTTAATCAATAGCCGTTTTTGCTGCTCCTAGGCACCTAGGGGTAGTAGTATGATGTCATATATTATAAGAATATTTGGACTATCAAAGGCTCCAATTCCACTGGTAGTTTTAAAGATTTATCATTTCTTAACTCAAAGAAATGAAAAAGGGTTAGAAGTTTTGCACCACTTAGTATAATGGAACACCAACATTGTGGCGCTCTGCTGTGACAATCACTTCATTCTTAATGCAGTTATTATAAATATATGATACTTGCTATAAACACGGCAACCCTTGCAATATTTTAATATAGGTACTTGTGTTTTTGCTTTGCATTCCATGATACGAGACATAATGACAGTGATAACGATTTACGGGAGATTTTAATTAGATAAAATATGAAATGTGTTGGTTCAATCTACGAGTTTGAACAATCTAAGACTTCAATGCAAACGCACGGTATGTGTTGTAATTAAAGGGACTGTAATGATTATTAGTAGGTACACATTGATGATAGCTATTACAATTAATGTCACTATAAACCAGGGCTTCCCAACCTTTATTCCCCCGAACCACAATAATATTTTCATGCGGGGAGCATGAAAAGATTCAACAAAAATAAGAAACACATTTTATATATTAACTATATAATTTCAAATAGGTACAATATATTTATTTATTAAGGATCTTTATAAAAGAAAACACATGAAAATTATTAATTACTTTCACATTTACATTTCATAGTTTTCTCGCCTTTTTTCCCCCTGACATTTCTCTAAGCCGCCCTAGGGGGCGCGCCCCCTTGGTCGGGAAGTCCTGCTATAAACTGTACTCATTTATCTATTCATATTAAACCTTTAAGTGCATAACCAAACCATAATATAAGCAGACTAGGCTATAGAAGTCAGGTAACTTTAATCTATGTAGTTTATAGGGATCATGGAATATTGCACTATGATATATAGTTATTTTTTAAATTAAAAAGAATATTCTGTGTAAATGATATTCTGAAATATTGTCATTTTATCAATCATGCAAATATGGGATTTTTTTTGTAAGCGCTGAGTGTTATTTAAGTCTGGCGATATAACACCTTATGTTAGGACGTAGATATTAGCTTTAGTTTCGATGTGCATTGTCATGCATAAACTGAAAGAAAGAACCCAATTACGGCCGCAAAGAAATTACAACATCCGAAAAAAAGTTAAATCGTAAATCTGTACGCTGTTAGTTCTTAGTATAACATATTATTCAATATTTAATCATTTGATTAAGCATGTTATACGCTAGGCACAAAAATTAAAGGATATAAAAAAAAAAACTTTTGGGTAGTTTTCAACGAACTGTAACTTCAAGGAAACACAGCTAAAAAAACGGGAATTGTAGCTCCAAGTGTCTAGTTTTAAGATATGACCATGAATTTTTTTTATCATGTTTGGGTCTGGAGAAATTCTAAGAAAACTACCAACAAAAATAATCCTAATTTTATCTCGTCCAAAAGAGGTTCCTACGGGCTTCAAAAGTTTATTTTCCATGGTTTCTTAGAAAAGCTCTTTTAGAAAATGTTATGCCCTTTAATTTAAATTTATCAAGAAACCTGTACGATGATCTGCCGCGGACTTATCGAAAGAGATAGCGAAAAAGTACTTTTTAACTTTGACAACCAATAACTCTGGGAATAATTTTATTGTATAGGAAATCAAAGGAGGGTTTTGAAAACAGCACAATATTCTCTAAAAGATAATGCGAATGGCATTTGTCGAAAAAATTTTTTTTGAATTGAAAACTTTGGCTGAAAAAAAGACAAAAAATCATCTAATTAAGGATATTTGGATAACTTGGTATAACTTTGCATAAAATGGATGAACGAAGGATATTGTCGGTAATTTTTCAACCTTAAAGTGTCCCCTAAAATCCCTGAAAAATTCAAAGCGCTGCGATTCTTTTTTCGTAGTGCCCCGAAGCTTTAGATTGTTTGTTTTTGCAAAAATCACCATAATGAGAATTTTTTCGATTTTTATTCGTTTTATCAATGAAAACAATTTTTTTCTTAATATTCTTCATTTTTGCGACCAAAGAGATAAATTTTTCGAGAAATTTGAAAATAAAAGAAAAAACATCCACATTTTAAAATTGTCTTGATTGTTTTGAACTGCTGTCTTGCCGCCGGCATTAGCCTTACCCAAAGCATACCACTTGGAGGTCGCTCGGTCGGATTTGCGCTTCTTACACACACGCATGGTGCGTGTCTGTCTGTCTGTTTGTCTAAAAATTTATCTCTTTGATCGCAAAAATGAAGAATTAAAAAGAAAAAAAAAAATGTTTTCATCGAAAAAAACGAACAAAAATCGAAAAATTATGGTGATTTTTGCAAAAACAAAGAATTTAAAGCTTTGGGATTTTAGGGGATACTTTAAGGTTGAAAAAATACCCATGATATCCTTCGTTCATCCCTTTTATGCAAAGTTATACCAAGTTATCCAAATATCCTTAATTAAACGATCTTTTTCGACAAAAAGCATTCGCATTAATCCTTTGATTTCCTATACAATAAAATTATTCCCAGAGTTATTGATTGTCAAAGTTTAAAAGTTCTTTTTCGCTTTGACTGACGCTAACTCCGCGGCAAATCACCGTACATGCTTCTCCATTAATTCAAATTAAAGGGCATTAAATTGTCTAAAAGAACTTTTATAAGAAACAATGGAAAAAAAAAATTAAGCCCGTAGACCTTTTTTTAGACGAGGGTTTTTTTTATGGTTTTAATAGTTTTCTTAGAATTCCAGGTCCAAACACGATAAAAAAAAAATAATGGTTTTTTTTGCTGTGCGATCATTTTCCTCGAAGCTACAGCTCGTTGAAAACCACCCAAACATTTGGATTTTATTTTATATTCTTTAATTTTTGTGCCTAGTGTAGTAGGACGCAGATATTAGCTTAAGTTTCTGTTTGTAACGGCTTTGGCGGTATATGATATGCATTGTCATGCAGAAGCTGAAAGGAAGAACCCAATTACAGCCGCAAAGCAATTACAACATCCGAAATAAATATTTGATCGTAAATCTGTACGCTGTTAGTTCATAGTATATATCTTGTTCAATATTTAATATCATTATTCTATCCGATGAATCATGTTATTATAGGACGTAGTAATTAAGTTCAGTTTCTGTCTGTAACGGCTTTGGCGGTGAATGACATGAATTCTATTAGAAAATTCTATCAGAACTATATTCTATCCTCACGCACATTAAATGTTACTAAAATCTCTATTTGAATAATTTCCTGTACATTTATGATTATTTTATTCAGATCATAATTAAAATCATTTAATAATTATGTTTCTCTATTAAATTTAACTATGGAAACATTCCTTGGTAATTGATAGTTCTTATAAATATAATATACCAACATCACTTTACTTTAAAAATACAAAACTATGTTATTGCATTTCCTAATTCACACACGCGATCTGGAGAAGCCTTAAGAAGAATAATAACAATAATATTATTATAAGGTACACACGTTAAGAATTAAGAAGCTAATTTAAAACCTCTGTTATTAAGAGATGGCGCTGTAAAGGAAGGCTTAGGAAAATATTTTTATTTATGTAGATACAACATCGGTTTTCAAAATAGATTCCCCTGGTCGATGTATAAATTTATATAATTACAAGAATAACTTATTATACTTATTAGTTCATTGTAATTGTTATGATAATTTTAAATACATGCAACTAATCATTCCTGAGGCTGTTGTTTAAGTCTCGCGAGATATTGAGGAATCCACTGCGGAAATGTTTGGTTGTTTGTTGGATATACTAAACGATTGGGTGCAACTTTGTATATCATATTTTCAACTGCTGGGTATGAGGAAGATAAGTTAAATAAACATAATAACAAGGAGTTCGCGACATCCCGCCGGTCAAGGTACAACAGCAAATAAATCTGGCCTAGGAGAGGGTAAAAGGCGACTTGCCTCAACCGCCATTTTTGACAAAAGTAACATTTTTCTCAATGAATTATACTACTATGATAATAGCCCATGCACAAATTCGTTAAGCTTGCATTTAGTTTTAATATTCAACAGCTTCGATGTTTAATGTTAAGAAGTTTAGATGCAGTATCTGTTTTAGGGTAGCTCTTCTGTAAAGTTTTCAAAATGGCGCTTGAATCAAGTCTCCTTTGAATCGCCGATATATTATTCTGCCATGAGATTAGTTTATGAGCTCCCCTGATAAAGATAAGATGTACGACTCGGGCTGAAGGGGTATAAATTAAACAATAAATTATAAACATATTTGTTATTGATGTGAAACATCTACAGCCGCACGTAAAACCGATTTCTGGCGTGGCGACGCACGCACGCTATATGATGAGTTGTCAAAATTAGAATATTTTATTTTAATTTTGGATTTTTGAGTTTTATGAAAATAAATGTTTATTAAATAAACAGTTATTATTTTTGTGTAAAAAAATCGTAATATAATTTTTTTACATTATGCCATATTTAGTTCTATGGAGGAGCGACGTACGATACTCCTCCTTTTAAATGGAAATATCTTCCGCCAAGCTGCCGCAGATCATGCCTGGGGACCGCGATCCAACTGTTGATGTTGGATGCTTGTATATACGAGTATGTATCTCGATATAGCGATGTAGGCTTCTCGCGTGTTGCGTGGTGCGGGCGGTGAAGGATTGTATGCATGTTCATAGATGTCACCACAGTTCCTATCGTAATCTGTTATTTTATACATATTACTTGTACAAAATAATTTCGATGTTTCACATCTGCCAGGCGTCCCGTGACGGCTCACATTATTTTTTTATAATTTTATTGTATTATGGCAATGATGTCCAGTGCACTGAAACAAAACAAAATTCTGTAAATATTTACATAATACAGTAACGTATAGTGCAGTGGGTGGGCACCTATGTACCTACCCGGCTGCAAGGTTTACGCACTGAGCGTTAGTCAGAGGTAAGTCATACAGAGTGTTACAAAACTACCAGTAAAGCCGAAAGGAGGTTAAATGGGGCCTTATAACGTGTCCATTCACAATGTTTAAGAACCGTAGTAACGCTGTATAATATACCCCAAAAATATATAAAAACAGATTTTTATGAATGAAAAATAGAAAAACTACTAAACTGGACAATCATTAGGTAAAATAGGTACGTAGGCCTTTCTGTTAAATAATCTGGTGCCCTGACATGACAGCATACTAGGGTTGTTGGCTTTGGCAACACGTATAAATAATAATTAGTCAAAGACGGACAGACGTAACTGTACATACTAGCTGTCATCCGCATTCCCGAAGCAATTCAGTGCCAAATATTATCCGGATCCGTTTTGCTGCTCTGGCTTAATGTGTGATAAACATCCAGCCACCAAATCTTTCACATTTATAAATAGTAAATAAATAAATATCCTGGGACATTCTTTACACACGGCCATCTGATCCCAAACTAAGCAGAGCTTGTACTATGGAAACCAGATAACTGATATACTACATATAACACTTTTTTTTCTAATACATAATATAGATATTTACACCCAGACACAGATCAAACAGACATGTTCATGCACACAAATGTTTGTCCTGGGTGGGAATCGAACCCGCGACCTTCGGTTTGGCAGTCAGGGCGCTAACCACCAAGCCAACTGGCCTGTTGTAGATAGTAGTAAGATACTATAGGTATAGTCAGCATCTAGGAGTCTTTAAGGCAAGAGTGAATAGGCATTACTTAAGTCCGCGTGTACCATCGACTGCATCGTCGCTTTCTATCAGGTGAGATCCAGTCAAATGCGCTCAAGTTTTTATATATATAAAAAAAAATGTTAAGTTCATGAACAAACAAATTTTAAAACGAGTGAAACCAGAACTGTCCTAAAACTAACCAGGGGTAGAGAACAAAACTAGATTGTCATTTAAAAGTTATAAAGACGCTTAACATTTATAAGTATGAATGTAAATTATGAAATATATGTAGCGGAATGTATATAGGAATATGTCGCGTCGTCATATTCCTTTACAACAGCAACAATCTAGGGTTTCTTGTAGTATTACCAGCTTCATATAGGTACCTAATTATCGCTAATTACTGCAATTTGATTCGATTATTAATCAACTAGCTGTCCCCCGCGGTTTAACCCGTGTTCCCGAGGTACGTTTCATTATTTTGTTCTTTATCGGTCCACTAGTTTTTAAGTTTATTAGTTACATACAAAAATACAAATCTTTCCTCTTCATAATATTATTATTATATATATTTTATTATTATTAAGTATAGATGTAGATTAAAAAACTCTCGCAGTTCAACAATTAAAAATAAAAAAAGAAACCGAGAGACTGTTGTAATTTACTTTGGTTAGAAATGTATGTTAAGAAATAATAAAAATAAATATCCTGGGACACGGCCATCAATTCCCAAACTAAGCAGAGCTTGCACTTTATTATGGAAACCAGGTAACTGATATACTACATACTCGTATACTACTTTTTATTTTTCTAAATACATAAATATTTACACCCAGACACAGAACAAACAGACATGTTGAGGAACATAAATGTTTGTCGAACACGCGACTTACGACTTGGTACTCAGGGTCGCTTGGCACCAAGCCTACTGGCCTGTCAATGTAATGTTTAGGTACAGTTGGAACCGGCAACAACCGTTGCTGCAACTTACGTAGTATGTAGTACGTATCAGCACCGGCCGTTTGAGCTATTCAATTCGGATAGATTCATTGACATATTTAGGAACTGAACAACTCAATTTGTTTACGAAATTAAATACTCACTGAGGATGAACATGCAGCACCTGTACACTGATAAGAAAAATTATTAAGTCATAAACAGATTCAAGAATGACCGAAATAGTTACATATGTTCTTGTTCTGTGCGTCTGTCATCTATATATAAGCAAAATAGGGTTCCTTTGACGCACCATCACCTCATAACTTCTGAACATATCGGGATGGGACTGCTACCACTCGACGCGGATTTTTTCGTAGATGGTTATAGGCTATATATGATATCGATAAACGCGGGTGAAACTGCGGGGGACAGCTAATTTAATATATTGCTATAATGAACTTTGATGATAGATAATATTCCTATTTCAATATCTATCCAACCCAGGCGGATAAAAAAATACGAAATTAAACTGCAAATCTCTTTCTCCAGCTGCGGGATCAATTTGGCATTTCTATATGTTAGGCTAGCTGTCCCCTGCGGTTTCGTCCGCCTTCCCAAGTGGTGTAACATTTTACTGGGACAAAAAGTTGCCTGTATTAGTTCAGGTTATAATCTAAGCGCTAAAGTTCATTTAAATCCAATAAGTAGTGTTTGCGCGAAGGAGTAACAGACATCTATCCATCCCCACCAACTTTCGCTTTCATTAGGATACACGATGTATATTTAGGATTTCACGACTTTTATGACATAAGAGTTTAATTAACAATCTATTTAGAAAAACTTACGAATGCTTTACAACTTTTTGCATGGCACTGTGAAAGGTTAGTCAATACTTATCATTTTATTTATATAAAAAAAAATAAAAAAAAAAATATATATATATATAACATTCGAACAGGTATACATATTTATACAGGTTATTGTTAAATTGCGTTTCAGTTAAATTTTAGTTATGGTTGACGTTCGGTTGGAGTCTTGGGTCAAGATGTATAGAAATTGTATTCTGCAAATTGGATAGAATACAAAACTGGCAATCACACTTGTCTATCGGAATACAGCGCTTTTTTCGGACAGATCTAGTTGACCAACGCAATACCTAAAAACCAACTGCGTTTCGTCAGTTCGCAGAGAATACGATATCTATGATTGTCCAACTTCATTTGGTAATCGAAATAAAAGATTACCAAACCAAAGTTACTCCAATTTAGAGGAATTTCTGAAGAAATTTATACCGCCTTGGTAAACAGTGGAAAAATACGATACAGACATTATTATAGTTTTTATATCTCTGAAATACATATAGTGGTGATCTTTCTTACCTCAGATATGCACCCAGTCCCTTCACACTGTGGAGGTAAAATCTCATAAGTCGATCTATTTATGTTACGAACCACAAGCGAATGTAAAAATATTTAATTTATTTATTGCACAATGTACATAATAATTGTTCGTACAGATATACTTAACCTAACTTACAATTATCAATACAAGGACCCTGATAGGGTATGCAACAGGAACACTTCCTAGAACTAAGTTTTACAATAAAATATATATATTAATAGCATTTAGTGTGGGAACTGTGGTCATTGAATTTTATCATCCATGAACTCTTTTATACTAAAATAACATTTTTCTACTAAAATTAACTTAAGTTTATTTTTTAAATTAGTATCACTGCTTACATTCTCTAGATAGTCTGGCAATTTATTATATATTTGTATACATCGGTACTCGGGGCTGTTTCTAAACATTTCTAATCTTGGGGCTGATATAGCCAATTTATTTTTACGCCGTTTATTATTATTTAAACTATATAATTCAATATTTTTCGTAAAAAATATGGCAATTTCTAAAATTTAAATTGATGGTAAGGTAAGAATTTTAAGTTTCATGAAATATATTATACAGTTGGTACATCCTTTTATTAATACATACAAACATCTCCATCGTCCGGGGAAGTACTACCACCTTACCCATTTCCGCCGTGAAGCAGTAGTGCACCTGTATTACTGTGTTTCGGTTAGAAAGGTAAGGGGGATGGTGAAATTACAGGCACATGAGACTTAACAACTTCACGTCTCAGGGTCGACAACGCATTGCCGATGCCTAGGGGCATGTAGGCGGCGGTGACCACTTGCCATCAGGTGGACCGTCCGCTTGTTTGTCGGCTCATTTGGTATAAAAAAAAATATATATGGGTTCCGTGACGCACTATCACGTCAAAACTACTGAACATATCGGGAAGGGACTGCTACCATTCGACGCGAAATTTTTCATAGATGGTTATAAGCTATATATGATATTGATAAACGCGGACGAAACCGCAGGAGATAGCTAGGTCCCTTATAAATTGGAAAAACATGGACTACTTGGTGGTTTGATGACATTTGATTCATGAGGTGTTACACCAGCCTGAGTATGTGAATCATGTTGTGCCAAATAGTGTGTTTGTGGTGGTCTTCTTGCTTTTTATGTGGACATTTCTTTTCTCCATTGCAACACGTCTTTGCATACCCATTAATGGAAACTCGCGGTTCCCGATTTTGATTACTGTACTTAAGTTATTTATTAGATACTTACTTTCGAAGAACACTGCTCCCCGGTGCACTACAATAATATATAAAATATTCATGAAACAAATTCAATAAATAAGGGATATCTTAGTATTGTTATTAATTTCGGTTGTTAAAACTAGCAGTTGTCTCAAATCAAAATGGAGTTGTTTTTTTTTTTTTAATTACCACTTGGGCCGACAAACAAGCAGACGGTTCACCTGATGGTAAGTGGTCACCGTCGCCTATGGACATTTGCAATACTAGGGGCATCGCCAATGCGTTGTCGACCCTGAGACGTGAAGTTGTTAAGTCTCAAGTGCCTGTAATTTCACCGGCCCCCTTACCTTTCTAACCGAAACACAGTAATACAATTGCACTACCGCTTCACGGCAGAAATGGGTAAGGTGGTAGTACTTAGGACCCCGGACGAACTCTGCACTAAGAGCTCTACTACTCAATGGATGAAAATTTGCACATAGACAGAGCTTTGGAATAAAAATTAGGCTACTTTTTATCCCGGGAAAATGCAACATCCCACGGGAACGCGGGTAACACCGCGGGGGACATGATAAATCATGATACAGGATCTAATTTAAATGGACTGTTACTTACATTTGAAATGCATTTATGTCCAAGACACTGCCAATAAATGTAAAATCATTAAATGCAATGCAAACAGTAGACGTTCCCATATACTCTTGTTACTTATAAGTATTTTGTGAATAGTTTACTATAATTAATATAATAAGTTGGGGAAAAAGTTATTTCGCATTTTTTAAGAAAATTCAAAACATTTTTTAATATAGTTTATTTACATTTAACTAAAGTATGTAGGTACCATTTTGTTCGATAACTTTTTGCCATCTTGTAAGTTGGGACATGATCCCATTGCTATAGAAATGTTGGGACTTCTGAACAAAATACCGCGACAAGTGGTTTTGGCAGCCCTCTCGTGATGTTAACCTGACACTGCCTAAAGAATTCTGAAGAGACCGAAACAGGTGGAAATCTGAAGGTGCATGGTCAGGACTATACGGCAGAAGCATTAATACCTCCCAGCCAAACTCTCTTAATTTTGGCTGAGTGGCTAAAGATGTGTGAGGTCTAGCGTTATCATAATAAAATACCACACCCCTTCTGTTGATTAATTCCGGCCGCTTTCTCTCAACTTCTTGCTTTAATCTCATCAGTTGTTCGCAGTAGAGTTCAGAATCGATGGTCCTGCCTGGTGATAACAGCTCATAATGAATAATGCCCTTATAATACCACCACACACACAGCAACACCTTGTTGGGAGTTAGCCCGGGTTTCGCCACAGTCTGTGAAGCCTGAACGGCCTTTGACCACGACCATATTCGCACGTTCTTGTCGTACGTGATCCACTTTTCATCACCAGTTACGTCGTAATAAAGAATCACAAATGAGTACACGGTTCATTAGGTTTCCTTCAGTGAGCTCGTGAGGTCCCAAATATCGAGCTTTTTTCAAATGCGCCAAAACTGTTTTGTGGTCAATTCCCAGTTCTTCAGCTACGTCGTTAGTACTGATATGCCAAACTTGCTCCACTTTTTCAAAAATGCGATCCATTTTATCTGTAATAGGGCGACCAGAGCGACGTGCATCTTGACATCAAATTTTCCGGATTGAAAATGCTTAAACCAAATTTGTGCTACTCTCACAGACACCGCATTAGGTCCATAAACGTCGCAAATTTTTTTCGCGGCTTGCGTTGCATTTTTACCTTTTTTGTAGTAAAATTTTAAAATTAATCGAATTTCTTCATTAGATTCACTCATCTTGACGGTACAAAAAACAATTGAAAATCACTCATTTTCCTAATTTGAATATGGAATTATGTTCTTTAAACTTTCAATGATACCAAAACCAGCCAGATACAAATAGTATAGCCAAAGAGATTTTATTACAAGTTCATACATACTATAATGCGAAGAGACTTTACCCAACCTAATAACCCACTAGCCGGCACTGTGGCTCTAATGTTCATACAATACTTATAGTCTGGTAGGTTTTGTTGCGAATTAAAGTCATAGTCATGTCTGATCTCGTACCTATAATCAGTGAACCTACCGACAGCTGGTCAAGTAGCAGTGAGAGTGTGTAATTAAAATGCAACGCTTCCTCCCGGCTCTTAATACTATTTCTGATTGGTATCTATAGATAGATTTAATTCATGAGTTTAAGGAGAAAATATGTTGGGCCAAGATTCATAAGTGGTATGTTAAACGTACGTTTGACTTGGACGACACGCCGTTGCTCTGAAAAATAGAATTTCCTGTTCTCAAAAACCATATTGGTTTTTACTTTTATCCCTGTATTTATTTATCGACACATTGCGTCAATTGTCCCGTTTTATAATAAGCCGAGGGGTAAGTGAGCAGTAAATATAAATTCTTATAGGACTATATACCCCGCATAAATTAAATGCTCTTCAGGACATTTAACGGCGTAAGTATCGATAGAAATAAAAAAATAAATAAAAATAAATGAGACTTTAAATATAAAAAAATGTTAATCTTACAAATGATAGGCAGGAAGTTGAATTACACTGAAAAATAAATTAATACATTATGCTGAAATCATCAATCAATCAAAGAAGTTTAAAATTGTATTCAATATGTTGTATTGTATGAACGTTGATATGTTGAAGTTTATATTGGAAGCAGTGGCGCAGCTTGCCTTAGACCGGCCTTGTATAAAATTTTGTTAAGGGGCCCAAATGAAAGATTTAAAGGATTATGGATAATGATTAACGGGGCCCCGCATCGTTGATACGGTAGACACGGCGGTAGCTACGCCCCTAATTACAGGGGCTCGATACTGCTAATTGGCTTAAACTCGGTATTAAACATGCTGATCTATCTTCCACATAAAAGCCAAAGCAGTCGTTGTTTATTTCCAGTTGCTATACAGCTAGGTCGGACTGAGTGTGATCTACTGTGTAAGTCCAATAGTGTCCAACCAGTACACTATCATATCATCTTTAGATTAAAGGAGGTTTTCATTCGACGAGTTTTTCACAATTAATATTTTGTAGAATTTGAAGATTTCGACGAGAGGTGATGGTTTTAGCATAACAAATAGAACTTACTTTCGCTTCGCACGCCAGTCCAAAACACTGCGACGTAGGTAAAATTTAACGTTATTGTCAAGATTAATGTGTCACCCATAATATGTGCTAGTAAAATTAAAATAATTGAAAGTAAATATGGTATAGTTTATTTTGTTATGTTGTATATAAATTAATACTAACTTTAGCCATGCAAACATCCATAACTCCATCGCACTAAAAATATACAGCAAAGATTATTAAATACAGAAATTTTGGAGGGGGTCTAATAATAATACAATATGCTTTTTAGATTTTGTAAATTTTTAGAAGACTTTTCAATTTGACATGTACTATTTTTGGGGGGTCATATCCCCTGTTCCAGCCCCCCCCCCCCTTACGGACTGCGCCTGCAGATTGGTTAAGCAACGAAGTTATATTTGATTCTGTATAGTTCAATGTTTAGGATAATGAGCTAATTTTATAAAAGCCTTTTCAATACTTTAGTTGCAAGGTAAACACATGCCCAGCTCTAGTCGCTAAATAATATGAAAACAGGTCTGCATGTCTGATTGTACGTCTGGAGAATATCTTGCAGATAGTTTTATGTATATTACAACTCAGGCGAAGCCAGGGAACTTACAATATATCTCTCACCTAGTAATATATTCACGTCTACGTTTTTCACATTTTAGGGAATCGAGGATTAAAGATTTTAAAAATGTTTGAATTTGATTTACGGGTTCAGTTAACGTTTTTTTGTCGATTTTATGAGTTTGTTTACTGGTATAAAAATTGTATCAATAAGTTATATAATATTATGCACTATGGAACACCTAGACCGTAGAAACTCAATTTGGCTTTTTTGCAGATGTGCAATATATTACTACGTGAGCGATATAATATGTACAATACAGTAAAACAACTAACAATAGTGATTTAACTTTAAAATTATGAAAATTTATAAACTTAGTAATGCTGTAGTTTGTTTATTTCATTACTTATACTCGTATATTATATGTGTAATGTACCGCTAAAGCATCGTAAATTACTTACAATTCCATTGCAAAAATATCCATAACACTAGAATAAAACATTTAGTGTCAATTGCGTTCTCCAGGTAAGACACCAAGTTATATATATACTAGCTGCCCCCCGTGGTTTCACCCGCGTTCCCTAAGGATGTAATATTTTTCTAGGATAAAAAGTATCCTATGTTACTTCTAATACGTCCAAGAATATGTGTACAAAGTTTTATGATGATCGGTTATGTAGTGTTCGTAAAGCGCAACAAACAAAGTTACATTCACATTTATAATATTAGTAGGGATGAGGTTACATTGGCTTACATTTGAAATAAATTTAAATTTGGAATTCCTAGCCAAACGCCAGATATTTGAGATCAAAGTGGGCAGTTTGACAAAACGCCAATTTCATATGTAAGGACCTAATAATACGTTATAAAATTACACATTTTCGTCATAAATCGTTAAAGGTTTAAGTATAAATTTATATTTGAATACAAGAATTGTTTTTTTAAAAACGATTAAGACATGATAATGCTCAAGTATTTCTGAACGAATTGTCATCATAGACAATTCTGGTGTCTAGATAGTATTGATGTTTTTGAAGCTGTTGGAACATAGAGATTTATGGCAACGATATTTGATCTAGTATTTGGCCACGTAGGTACAATTTTAATGTAGAAATAAATACCGTATTCACCTCAACTGTAGATAAATCCCCATATGTCTGTAAATACAATTTTCATTTTTCAAAAATATTTCATCTATTCCTTCCTATTATCTTGTATCTGTACATACCTACCCTTGCCGTAGAATTAAACCCCATGGCCTGAAATCGTAATGTTTTGTATTTTTAACCAACTTCAAAAAAGGTGGAGGATTTCAGATCACTATGGTCGGATAACTTTGGAAAAATCTTTTTTTTTAAATACCGAATGTTTCTATTTTGAGGTTAGCTGTCATGTAATTTTTTTAAATTTTTCCTTTGTCAAGAGAGCTAATCACTCGTAATTAATAAATGATTTTCTTACCGAGGCTGACGACATAGTACCATAACACTGTAAGTATCAAAAACATATTTTAGCGTCCCTTTCTTCCATCGAAACCTAGATCTAGTTCTAGGTCTACTCCTTAGCCACACAACAATTTAATAATCGAAGCCACTTAAAAATACCTTACAAGTGAAAATTTTCTATCTTACCTGGTACTTAAACAATTCCTATTATTTATTTCTATTCTATTATAAAAGATGCGAAAGGAAATTGTGTTTCTCTCTCTATTTGTTACTGACATGAATTTACAATATTTAATTGCACTTAAGGCTGGTCATACTGTACGGATAAAACCCAGCCGCAGTGACCGTAAAGAGTCGCAATATTTCGTTCATTCTTTTAATCGATAATTCTATCCCTAGCAGTGCAGTAGTTGATGTTTGATAGAGATATTGAAAAAGAGTACTTACTTTTGACAAGCAGCCCGTTCCTTTACACTGAAATACATGATTGTAGTAAAGTAACAAATATCTTAGAAAATTTATACAATATTAACACTTATGGAAGAATCAAACCTTTGCGGAGCATGACTGTTTTTTCTGAAACGTACATACTTGATTGATTAAAAAATTAACCTTTCCTCGAATAACATTAGCGTGCATCACAATTGTTATTATTAATGTGCATTTTAATTTCTACTAACGTCAGTTCAACGTTTCTGGATCAGCGTCGAACATTAATTTAGGCCGTTAATGACCATACATCCTACTAATATTATAAATGCTAAAGTTAGTGAGGATGTATGGATGTTTGTTACCCTTTCACGCAAAAACTACCAAACGGATTTGGATGAAACTTGGCACATAGATAGAGCATACCCTGGAATAGGATATAGGCTAATTTTATCTCGGGAAAATATAACATCCCTCCAGAACACGGGTAAAATCGCGGGGACAACTAGTATTAAATAAATGCAAAAGCTATATTTAGAATATTAGTTGTGCAATTTAATGAGTGGGTATTCCATGTTTTGCAGCTGAAAATACATAGCGTGGCTGTATATCTGTACATTGTTTACCTCCGGACTGTCTTGATTTTCAACCTGAGGAGTCAAATACAGCTCATATTGTTATTGGAATAAGTATTACTGACACAATATTTTTTGGAGCTTATCTATAATTATAAAATATTACCGAAGCTAAGTTCACAAGTAGGAATATAATCAGTTGAATATGATATTCCATGTGTAATGTTGTTTCGATTCTGAATTCACTTTTAATTTGAATTAGTCACAACTAGATGCCTTCTTCAATTTAATTTCACCAATTTGTTATACATTCTGACTAGTTATAAACTGGAAATCAATCAATACGCATTTGACGGGCCTACTGCTTGATGGTTGGCGACCCTGACTGCCTAGCCGCAGGTCGCGGGTTCGATTCCCACCCAGGACTAATATTTTTAATTTAAATGTTTAATTTAGAAAATAAAATGGTATGTAGTATATCAGTTATCTCGTTTCTATAGGACAAGCTCTGCCTAGCTTGAGATCAGATGGGCGTGTGTAAAGAATGTCTCTGAATATCTATTTATTAATTAATAAGGAATGTTTTTAAATAAATCCTTTATTCTGGGCTAGACCTGAGTCCAGGTAATGTATCAATATGATGTAACCAATTCTAGATCGCTAAATAACAAAAGATAAGATAGAGTTTAAGATATTAATTGGCAATGTTAATTTAGGATATTAAATAATAGAACATTATTACAGTGAATTTAATTTATTATAATCTGCATTTTGTAATTTATATTGCGATTTAAATGAGTGTTGACAACAAATCTAGTGATTAGTAGACTACTATATACGTATTTAAAATTACAGAATCTATTAGTAACAGTTAGTACAGTTTGGTAATACATAGGGTAGGTACAGGTCAATTGGTCGAATAACTCTAAATAATAAAATCTCTATGTAGGTATTATAATTGTGTATATAGGTATATATCTAGATATTATAATTTTATCTACAATACGATATTTATTTACAATAAACATTTGTAAATATCATCATGTTTGACTACTTGTATTTACAATTTTGAATACCTACACTACATATACTATCTAAAATCAAAATTGAAGTTATACACACAGATATACAGCGTTGTGCTTAGTTATAATCAATCCCCGTCCGCTAGTTACTAATTGATCCCACTTACGTTACACAGCTCTTTACCGCCAGTCTACACCACTAGTAAATGTGAGATCCTAATGGATGCTGTATACAGGTGCCACTACCTAGAGTAGAGACGCTACGAGATTATAGATATTGATATTATATTCCGTATAGAAATAGACACCCTAATCAATGTGAACTAATTTATTTCCTTTATAGAGTGTTTATCTACATCTATGTCCATCTATTCCTAATGACAGAGCTAAGACGTCGTCCCCGCATGCGGTGGTTTTACACTATGGTTCCCTGTAAGTGCTGCGGATCTGGGGACGGTGCTACCGTCGGCAGATTGGAACCGTAAGATGTCGATGGCAGAGCACCTGCGACGTCTTGGTATCCGCCGAAGAGAATACCAGTGCGGGGTAAACGGTCTACGGGGTTTTCTTCTGGTGGCGTGATTTCGAGGCCGATGTTTCCGCTGAAAGCCATTTTGATAGCATTTGCGTCTTGCTGCTGCTGTTGTTGCTGGTGTTGCAATAGAGAATTGAAATGGGATATACCGATCTCTTCAAGACTGCTCTTTCTGCGTCGTGCTCCTGACCCGCCGAGGCCTTGTCTCAAGGAGTTAGATCGCCGTAACAATACGTCATCAACACGCAGAGAATTGGAGCGTCCTCTGAAATCTGTAATGATGGTTGGGCTATCCGGTAATGATAACGAGTTAGCTTTAGTGGTAGAAAGTGGTGGTGCACGCGGCTGTGCGAAACTTGACATGATGCCTGAACCTCTTCTGCTGGCAGCACTCTGAGCTTGTATTAAAGCTTGTGAGCAATAACTTATGTTTGACTTACGTCGGCTGTTGTGGCGTTCGAAAGTTTTCTGAGCGGAAAATGGGGATGGTCGCACCAGGTATCTGGAAAATATATAAAACAATGTATTTTGATGTAAGATATTACTCGCAATAGATATACCGTTACTTACATGATGTCGCCATCCTGCAAGTTGAGGTCGCAACTCGGGTTTATTATGACGTAAGATAAGCTGTTTCGTTTCTCGCTGACGTCGTCGTAATCGATCCCAGTAAGGTTCAATGATTCCATTCGTGAACGAACGAGATTGGCTATTTCGGCTCGTTCGATTTGCTGAGCATGATTATCTCTGGCCTCATCAGCCATGCTCGTAGAATACTGTGGATAGATTGAGATTTATATAATTCAAACTATATTATGAATTGGTCAATGTATTAGAGAATAATAATATTTACATGGGAGGAATGTACATCCTTACAGACAATTATTCTAAAACTATGGTTACAGTATTAGAGATGCCTTTAATAACAGATTCATAAGTCATTTGCCCGTGCGAAACATGCATGGCCTTCTAATCATTATCAAATTGATATTTTAGTGCAGAAAAGAGACTGTGATTGCATTTCTAGTAACTACGTTCAAAGCTTATTTATAAGTAAGAAAGTTACATGAGTTCATACAGGATCAATATGAGAGTATGACCAACTACCTCACTAATCAAAGCGCGAACAATGTTTTAAAAATGTCATTTTATATGTATCATTTTTATTCACCATAGATCAATTAGAATACAAGTATTAGCGTTTAATTGTCTCTCGTGAAGTCTACTTCTATTCTAAGTATTTTACACGCGTCTATCTAGAATCTAGTGTAAGGCTGATTGATGAGTGAGGTGTTGTACATCTTCATTTGTTTTTTTTTATTCTTTAGCAATGAACGTGTCTATAGAGGGCAAATATATCAGTCTATCAATAAGAAAGTTGCAAAAGCTGGCTTACCAGTATCTTAGAGAACTTAAAAATAAGAATTATATGTAGGTATTATTCATTATCTTTTAGTGGGACTACGGCGAGTAAGGTCTTGGAAACTTCTGTGTACGGAAGATGCTAATAAAAATGGAAATATACCATTTTTTTTTCGACAATCTGTCTCCTGAAGTTAAACCCACTTTCCCGAGGGAAGTCACATTTTCACGGCCTAAAAAATTCGTGATTCTTTCTTTAAAAGTTGATTTCCATACAACTGTTCATCCCTTATTTTATCCCCTTAGGGGTGGTTCCTTCTTAGTGCCCACTTACGTCATTTAAGCATATGGGCAAAATTCCAAGTCAGCCAGTCAGGACAACTAATTATAGTATATATAAATGCTGAAGTATTCAAAAAGAATGGAATAATTATGTTTTGGGAAGTTATCAATTCGTTTACTCGCCTTTTTTTGTGTATCAATTTTAATTTGGTATTATGCTGAAGTGAAGCATGATTGATTAAAAAGCAGTCTCAAGTTGTCTCAGATCTACCTACATGTTCAGGCGTAGGTAATATCATTCTTCCTATATTGTATTGCGAAATTATAACCTATTAAATGAATGACGCTCGACCTAACTATATTGCCTAACTGAAAATATATTATTCTATGTAAAATTCTATTAGATTTGGAACCCATGTTAACTTACTTGCAAAGCTTTGACCATATCAGTTATTCCATAGTTAATTAAAATAATAAAATCATTATAAGGAACATATAGACATTAGTACATCCATTTAAATTAAGAAACTATGATTAGGTTGTGAAAACCAATATCATGTTCGATTAAAGGTGGCTATGGGATTATCGGCCAGTAGTAATTAGCAGTAACATTTTTTTTGAATATTTAATATAGTATTAAATCATTTAGACCTTATTTTACCGCAGTTGTCAGTAAACGTCTTGAGATGGTAGTAAGACAAAGAAGGCCCATGGAAAAGAAACCTTACCGCCGGCGTGCGTTCCCCGTAGCAGCCACCGAGGCAGCTGGTGGCCTCCCGGCGCCCGCACGCCGGGAAACCTTCACCTTCGACGTCCTCCTGCTGTAACTATTGTGTCATCGTTTTTCCAGTTTTAAGCCACCAGCAATAAGTATATTATCGATTGAGTACAATTGACAAAGTACCTACATTCGTATCGCTTTTAAACCAAAATTGTAACCTATTGCTATTTAATGTCAGTGAATGCCATCGGCACTTACCATTACTTAAATTATCAATAAAGCATTACATATAGTAGGAAGTGACTTTTAGGTATGAATACTACTTTTTATTGTTATCAGTATATAAGCATGCAAGAAGCTCAAAGCGTTTGCGATTCTCTACTGCCTTCAGTAATCAGTCACTGCGACGTGGAAGTAAACTTGCCATCATCACAATCAACACAATTCATGTTATGATCTAAATGATTATTATTTTAAACTAATAAACATTTTCAGTGATGTGTGTTTTTGAAATACTCTCTAATAATTTCAACAACTATGATATACTAATTATAATGTCACTGAGTTATTGATCGTATTACAAAATAGTCAGTTATTTGCGTGATATTATTTTAGAATTCTAAGTTTCTCTATATGGTAACATGCATAACATATACTACAAGTAAGTATAACATAGAGGCGGGATTGCGAGCATCGAGTCGGATACCGAAACATTTATTAGTGCTTCTATATTTCACTCTTACTCCCGATGACCCCTCTCGGCTGCCTACTGTATCTGGGCAATTGTTCATTTATTCATGTTACAATGAAGGTATCCAAAAAGGCATTTCGATTAGATTGCCTGATCGTTCTTGCTATAGCGGTTTGCAATAAATCATAAAATTAAAGCACGTGTATTTGATTCAAAACCAAGTTTCGCGTGAGAAATAGAAAGTTAGATAAAACATACTATTAACTAATTGCAGACACTCCACAAGTGTAAGGCTCGAGATGTATGTATGTAAACGTTTACAATGATGGAGAAGGTGTGGCGCTAACGCGAGAGAAATACAAGAAAGAATAAAAAAATAACCCGAAATACAGTCCAAAGACTCGGACTTCTCATACAAAGTATTAATTTATTAAAGCTCGATTATTGAGTGTGAGAATTTTCAGACGAACACAAATGATGTGTGTAATGGTTCCATAGCAAAGACGTAGGTAGTTAGTAAAGGACTGTATTTAAGGAGGGAAATATCTGAGAGTAGGAGTAGCCGACTCACCGATTCTCGCGTCGATGATCGCATTCTCGCGAAGCGTGACCAAAACCAGTTTGACGAGGTCCTGGGCGACATACTCACGTGGTGAGATGCGTCGGCTAGAGTAGTATCCTGAGTACGATATATCCCTATAGGGATTTCGCAAGTTGTCGAACATAATTTTTGATACAGTCGACCGTACGTGCGAATCCACATATCGTCCTTTGTTATTTTCATCTGTTAGAAGTTCAAAGTATAATTATAATGCGCATACACGAGTAGATATCAATTATTCGCAGCTTAAATATGATCAACGATGTACGTTTATGGCATATGACTAGTGACATGAGGTGACGATGAAAAATAATCATTATTAACGGTATTATTCGCCTATATTCGGCATATGGTATCGCGCGGGACGCATCAGCTTATACTCGTACACAAGAAGTTACTTACTGAGGTTAGAAATCCGGATCCTGGTGCTTGATCCACACCCAGTAGCAGGCGTACAAAGGTGATGACATAGTCTTTTACAAATGCCTGATAGAGTAATGTGTCCAGCATGGATGCTGAGAAAACAGAGCCGGCAGCGAATGGCAATCTGAACATGTACGATATATGAGAACCCCGTTCCTTTTCACGCTGAAACGCAAAAGATTTCTGATTTATTAGAGTAGATAATATATAATTGTAGGTTTCAAATTGTAGGGTAAAATTCTATACCTTCTCCATCTTGGAAAGATGCAAAGCGTATTTGTCATGAGCTCGAAATTGCATAAAACGCATATTGGATGATTGCGACAACTCCGTGATTGACTTTATAGATGGGAAAAACCTGGAAAAGAGGAACATTGAATCATTTTTTTGTAAATTTGTACAACGATTTCTGCATTTGAGACGTTAAATACATTGAACTATAGAAAAACATCAAGTTAAATGTATCAAATAACATTAATACGATAGTAAACTTGAAAACCACCCAAAATGGTGAATGTACTTATTTCGCAGAGGCAAACTTATGTATGGGTGCATATTATAAATTTCACTCGCCCGCATGCATAACAAGTTCTACAATATAAATTATTCGCTAATGCTCTAAATAAGTAACTTGTAAAGATGTTTACTTGAACATAGTCTGTACGGCAACTATTGTGTTGCAATCGGCCAGGCTGTCCTCCTCTGCAGAGTTGGACAACTCTTTATTGACCACCACAACATTCTCGGCCAAAGTTATTCCAGCGCGCAGCAAATCATCAAGGCTGTAAAGATTATTGGAATTAGGAAATAATTTAAAAACATTAACTATGTGCAAGTAATCATTAATCAATGGCCACTCACCAGTCGATAGTGCCTAGCATCCAGTATACCAGTGGAAAGTATGATATGGAGTCCAAGAATGCAATATCCGGTCTGCGCTCCAAAAGCAAGATGATAGGATTGAGCGAAGTCTTGGATCTAAAATGAGCCCTCAAAGGAATAATGAAATTGTATATTCCGTTAGAGGCATAATCAGCGGCCAAAATTATAGTTTTATTTTGCCACTGGTACTCCTTGGCGTTTCTGTAAGCGCAGTGTTCGCACACTTGTGCCAACTGAAGGCAACATAGCGGCTTTTTCTCTTTCAGCAAATAGCACAGAGTGGGGCTGACTCCGATAAACGGTGACACCGGCGGGAATCCCTTTACGATTCTGAAAAAGACAATTCAATGTCGGCATTGATGCATTAAAGTTTAACACATTGAGAATAAATTGATTTTCTGTTGCGGATTTAGAATATATTTTCAAAGGCTGAAGCGAAGCTTTATTAAAATATATTATTTAAAAAAGTGTAAAAAGTATGTGTAAATCTTAAAGTACTTACAATGACTAACTTGTAACTAACAAAAGTTTAAAGAGGCACATACAACTAATCAGTACAGGACATACAAGTAAAATGAGACACGAGACGGGGCTGTGAATACTTCTATGGTTTGGTGCTCTTAAACGTCTAACATTCAACATCAAGTTTACGAACTTTCCATGCTCCACAGGTAGGGACAAGTGCAAAACACAAACTCAGTTGCTATTCTACACTGAGCGTGTGGAGCTGCATTTGTTTCACATCTAATCCGTTTCTTCCTTGAGATTATTGGTATTTGAAATAAACGGATGGGATTTTTATAAATCCATAAATTTCAAAACCATTAAGAATTGACAACATTTCCTTTTTTACTGCATCCGCTTATAATTTTTTTATAAATACTTAACAGATGAAAGAGTAGAAGAAAGGGGAGCGACTGGTTGTTAGAATTTTAAGGAAAACGAATAGGTATTTTGTTTTGATTTACCCCATAATTTCCACAAGTTGAAAATAAACTGATAAACCGCAATGTAATTAAAATGAGCAAAAACAGAACATCCAACGAAACCATTAAATGGACTTGGTGACGTCATTGTCATTTTTTTGATCTCTCCTGAACTAACCATAGAAAAAAAATTTGCTTAAGTTACAGAATTCGAAATGTCATCAATTCACTGAATATTTGCCATATTTTCATAACTACGTTTATACCTAATGATGTCAAAACTCCCGAAATCAATAGCTAAGAGTAAGCTAAGTACGCAGTAAGTGCTACTACCAGTTCCAGGTTCATTACGTAATTTGTTCAGTTTCAAATGAAAACCGGTTAAACATACGGTTTTGTGATCAATACTTCATTCGCAAACAGTGCTGGTCTTCATGTCAATTTTGTCACTGTAATATTCTGATCAATATAGATTAGAGGTTTCTAACAGATTGCAATAAAGTTGTATCATCCATGAATCTATGTTGTCAGGATTTTACGTATGTATGTCTCCCCAACGCTTTGAGTTTTTATGTAAAGTTGATATTTCATGTTGGTGTAAGTTTTAAGTATTACTTTTGCTGCCTACGATAAGGAACCACGTCGAATCTGGTGAATAGATGGAAGGGTTTATATTAAGTCAATATTTTGTGACCCGCCTGAGGGTTTTTGTGGTTGCTGATGCTTGGAACCAATTTATCTGAGAGGCTGTGAGTATTAAGTGACTTGCCACGTAATCACGTCCTCTCAGATAAACCATTCGTGTAGTAAAATTATTTTTATAGCTAAGAAATTGGTGAGTGATTAAAATTTATCAGAAGGCTGGATTGTTCATCTGTAAGAACTACAAAGGCCATGAGAGCCATTGACAATTAAAATGTTTTGATGTTAAGCTACCCCATGTTAATTTATTTCCATAGTAGGGCTCACCTCGTGAAATCGTTTCGCCAAGCACTGTGCACGATGTCACTGCCTGCCAACGAGGAGAAGCTGCTGGTGGAGACGTCATCACTGGAGGCAGGGGTACGGGCCGTGCGGTTGGGATTTATGCTCAGGGGTTTATACAGATACACAATGCACACAATTGCATAAAAAAACTTTAAAAAGTATCTATATTAGAAATACAGTGTTCACTATTTAAAGGTTCATAATGAAAAATGTGTACAAAATAACTATAATTAAAAAAAATAATGTGTGTTGACTCAATGACTGTGTAAATATGAAGTTATCTATAGGTAGATGAGGTATGAAAATATTGGTGTGATGCAAAAGTGTTGACTTTAACTGTTTATTTATTGAAGGAAACAAATCACAGCTGCACCTGGAGCAGGTATTTGCCCAGGTGCGAGGCGTTAATAAAGCGGAGCATCCGGTCATTGGTTATTCTGCAAATACATTCGTTGCTCGTTATGGGAAACGAACTTAAAAAAAAGTTGCATCTACATATACAACTTTTTAGTATCTTTTACACTGTGTTTATGTTATACTACTGTAAACAATTTGAATGTATCTGCATTTCTACCGGCATACCCGGGTTAAATGATTTATGGAGTAAAGCATCTCTCACACCAAAAGAACGAAAGAGGAAAGAAATTTGAATCCTTTCCCTCGAGGATATTTAGGTACTCTGAGATGCTGTGTGTGAAATGCATTCTAAGGCTAAATAATCCAAAAGAATGAGCAAACACAAATAATAACTTGAAAACACTTACGTGGAACAGTGACGTAAAGTGTACGATATTCATGCAGCTGATCCTGGTCTGCTTTCTAAAGGGCGAAAGGGTGAGTGCACTAGAATAATGAAAAATAAAAAAATGCTCTGTCGTTTTAAGTCTGCCTATAAACAGCTTAAATAAGTTGGTGTACTTATTGAAGCAGTTTTGACAATGACAGTTTAAAGAAAAGTAATCTGTCGGAATAAAAATTAAACTTAATAAAATGTGATAATAATTTTAAATAATGAATTTGTTAAGCGAAGAAAATCATTGTGAATAAAAACATCAGCGGGATTTTACACAGGTTTGTTGCTATCAGTTTCTATTATCGAATATGGCGGCTTTAAGAGAATACGGCCGGATTGCAACTGGAACTATATTTGATGTATTCGTAAATCAAATAGAAACTGATTGTCACAAAGAGACGTAATCCATGATGGTTACTATAAATAAACCGTCTTAAAATGTTATAATATAAAAGATTTATTCATGTGTTTATTATTTAGGTTTATTTATTACACCATGTAAGGATTTTGTGGAAATCAGACAAGCAGAAAAAGTAATGTATAACATGCGTGCATAATATGGATGCAATCAAAGCTTCGGATGAGTTTTTAAATAAGTATAGTTGACATACGCAATTTTCTCGGAAGGTGACCTCCACGGCACGTCGTCCTCTAGCTCGTCTTCACTCTCGTCCACTTCGACTTCATCTTCGTGATTATCGGGGACTACGTTTGGGCTTCCCGAAACCATATCCGGAACAGGAAGAATTGATGGCCTCCTACTGCCTATATATTGAAAGTACAGATGTATTATTAATGTTTTTAAATACAGACTAAGTACGATGGAAATGATGGTAACTTATACCTCGGCGGTGGTTCATAGTATCTGGACTGAGAAAGTTGGTGTTTTCGGGCCTAGGCAGCAACAAATGGCTGTCAGTGGCACTATCTGTGCCCGGCGAGTCCTTCAAGTATGTTCGAGAGTCCGAAGTCGAAGTCCCCTCGCCATATCTCGCTGTACAAAATGAATGACCGTAATCAGAGTTTGTACAATAATAAAATAATTTTAAATAAATATACTTATAGTTAAAATAAAGCATTCATATCAACTTATGGGCAGTATTGAAATCGGGGGTTTCATGTAAAATGTTTTGATGCAAGTATGTGAATTATACAAATGAGCAGAATCAAAACTGATCTACAATATAAAATAAAATTTAAATTCCAATTCCAAAACCCGCACAATAAATTAGGACAATTAATTATAATATAGATCTATACACAAAATAAACAACAGTAACGAATCAACTTGAAACTGCACTCGGCGCATCGTTGATGTTTTATTAATAGAATATCGATTACAAAAATCAATTCCTCACTGACTTGAAGGTCTCCGTGCCGCTAAGTAATTCACGAATGATGCGCCAGGTGACTTTACTATAAAATATCAAAGGCATACATACTTATATATCATTTGAACTTTTACAAACCAGAAACCACGAGCTAGTCAAGCTATCAATCAAACAAACAAAACATGCATTAAATGTTTGAACGACTTTTAAAAATAATTTATCTTCCACACGTTTGAAAATTTAAAATGTGAAACACATACTAGATTTAGTCTGTGGACACATATGCGACAAAATTATATATGCATGTAATTGCCCAATAACAAGGAAGATTGTGAAATATAGCTTTGTAGGTTATCACGATTTTTTTAAATATATATAGCCTATATACATATATATTTGTATTTTTATTTTACTGAGGTCTTTATCATGCATTTTGTCTTCATTGTATCGGGGTCACATTTCAAAAATGGGCATAATTTGACATGAGTGATTTGCTCTTTGTCTTTTATGTTTTATCAACTATTTATTGACCAAGGAAATCAGTTGTAACGTTGTTAATTACAAGACATTGAGCAACAAGCAATTCCAACAAAATAGATCGAATACATATATCAAATAGAATGTATAAAGAACAGTATTTGAATATGAATTCGATCTACTCGAGTGTTTATCCAACTGTGACACTCACAGCCAGCGAGAGTAAAATTAGCGGATGATACAGTATTAGCTTGGTAGATGCGTGATGGCGATGCATTTGGTGTGGAACTCGCGGGAGCTTGGAGAATCACTTGTGGGAGTTCGTATAGAGCGACGTTACTACCGTCTGATTTGTTCAGCGGACCACGGCCCTCCTCGATGTCACCTGATCTCCTCTCCGTTGAAAGAAAGCTACATGCGGTGTGATCTTTAGATATAGTTGGTTTGGGTTCAGGTTGAGTTTCCGCTACGACAAATGCTGAATTCTCCTCTTTGGTTATGCTCATATAATAACAAGTGTCACTACTTTTCATGATATGTCGAGGGCCCGGGTTCAATAATATCGTTTCCTCATAAAATTCTGGCAACTCAGCTGGACGCACCCCGACCAAAGCTACGCCATACCTTGATCACAGAAAATGATTTATGTTAAAAAGTAATCTCTATGTTCAGATTAACAGATTTACTTATGTATCTTAATTATCTTCTCACGATACCTGCTACTTAACTTACTTTCTATGTGAGTGAAAACTGGCATATGTAAAGCTTTTGCCTTCGTATTCTCCGAAAAATCTGCTATCTCCCAGGACGATGTGATAGATCTCGTTCCCTGAACATTTACCGTACAAGCGATGCCACTCCTCCTGCGATTGCTGGCCTTCCCTGGAAAGTTAACAGATAAAAAATTATAATAATTTTGATTTCAATAACATTTTGTCCAATTTACGGTGATTGGCTCTATGTAATGAATGGAGAATGCAGTAATCTCGTATTTCTTGTTGCTTGTTTTAACTAGCGCGTCACTGGTAAAGTGCTCGTGCTTTGTTTAAAACTAAGATTTTATTCTGGTTAATGCATTACCCACGTTATATGGAAATGTCCTGCACAGTATCAGTATTCCAGAACCCACTTTCACAAAAGTAAAACCGTCAGTACGTAAACAATTTACAATTTGTATTTCAATATAAATGTAAGCTTTCTGCACTCCTTCTCCATATAAACAAAACCGAATTTTATACTCTTCCGTACGCGCAATATGCAAAGCTTTCTCTTCGCGCTTTAATATATAGAATAATTAATTGCCGTCTCTTAGTAGGAACATCTATTTTTCTTAACAAAGAACATCGACAAAGTTGGTGTTGAATAGGATGCATGGTACTCACTGTCCTCGGCTGGTATGAAGCAGGAGAGTAACCAAGGTAGAGGCGCCTGGGCAAGTGCAATTGTTTGCAAGGAGAGCGTACTTAAATTCGTCTTCACAAACCACAAACTCGGCAAATTTTACATGTAACTTATTTTCAGGGCGAAATATTTGCACGTATTGAGGTACATCTGGTGCAAAGTCCTTGACAGCCCAAGATCTGTGTAAAAAAGTAAAATATATATTGATTTTATATGTTTTTTATATTAAAATTTGTTGTGAATTTATTATAAAATTCGGAGAGAAGAACTTTTCACAATAGTGTTTATAAAAAGGCAGAAAAGAGTATGTACAAGAATCCAGGAGATTCTTTAATAAAAAGTGAATAAAAAGTGAAACAGTTCTGAAAATGTAAATAGAAGACGAAAACAAGGCAGGCCAGTTGGCTTGGTGGTTAGCGACCTGACTGCCGAGCCACAGATCGCGGGACGATCATTGTGTGTATGAACATGTCTGTTTGTTCTGTGCCTGGATGTTAATATCTATAAAATTAACGTAGTATATGTAATATATCAGTTATTTGGTGTCCATAGTACAAGCTTTGCTTAGTTTGGGATCAGATGGCCGTGTGCAAAGTCCTAGGATATTTATTTTATTATTAATTTATCTCTTTCCGATCCCACAAAAATGAATGGATAAGAGCAGTAAGTTGATTTCTGATTAATTTTGTTTAGACATCAGTATTATTATACTTTATGTAGTAATTGTTATTGTCATGTACTGTAACTATGTTGTGTTTTTACCTGAGTATTGTATGTTCGTCAGCAGCAGTTTTATCTGCGTAGTTCCTGGCCGCCAGTATGAAGCAGGCTTCGGCTTCATTCATACGCGCTCTGATCAGGTCGGTGTCTTTTAAGCATGATCCTTGAATGTAAATCACTCTTTGCGCCCAAATTGGTACCTGTAATACATCAAACATATTTCGTAAATTGCTTTGTCGTTTTCGTGACCACCAAAAACAGTAATTTGTGAAAACTAAGTTCGTAAAAAAATATTGCAAGGCTTGGTTAACAGACTCGCTAATATGAGAAGGGAGGTCTAACTGGATACCATGTTCTCCATGTAAATCAGTAACTTCAAAAGATTCGTTATACTTTTGATAACTTAATAATAGAGCGACTTTTCAAGTTTTAAGTAACCTGGAAGTTTATTGAATAAACAGTTATTATTTTTCTGGAAAAAATCGTATTCTTTTATTTTTACATTACGCCATATTTAGTTTTATGGAGGAGCGACGTATGAGACTCCTTCTTTTAAACGGGAAGATCTTCCGCCAAGCTGCCGCTGATCATGCCTGGGGACTGCGGTCCAACTGTTGATGTTGGATGCTTGTATATGTATAATATGTCGATTCCTGAGAGAATCTCGATATCGCGATGAAGGCTTCTTGCGCGTTGCATGGGGCGGGTGGTGATGGGTGAGGTATGCGTTTTCATCGATGTCGCCACAGTTCCTATCGTAATCTGTTCTTTTATACATATTACTTGTACAGAATAAACTCGATTTTTCACATCTGCCAGGCGTCCCGTGACGGCTCACATTTTTTTTATTGATGGTTCGGGTAATATTCACGGTCGGTGTAGGATTGCTCTAAGAAGAAATAGTCAAAAAGATATTAAATATTTTTGAAAGTACCTGCAGTATCATCCTCATTGTGGTATCGAGCTCCATTGGTGACAAAAGAACTACATAAAAGTCCTGAAGCAATGGATGGGCATAGAACTCATTGAGGAAGTCCATAATAGTATCAGCGTGGAGCGTCGTGGAGCAAACAACAACATGTTTTTCCGATTGAGCGCGATGAGAAGAGTAGGATCCTCCTAGCTTCTGCCTTTCCATCCATGTAAATGCCAGTTGTTCAAACTGAAATTATTGTTTAATATATCTATTAGTATAATAAACACATAAATGCACACATCGAAAGTATCTAGGGATCAAGCATGTTTTAGCAAAATACTGCGAAATCTTGTAAATTTTAGAAACTCCTTTTAATTTTGTTTTAGAAATTTTGTAACAAAAAAAACAAATTTTGAATTTTGATAAAAGAAAAGACGTATATTAAAATCCTGCAAATTTTGCGACGATTTTGAGTCGAGTCAATCAAAACGGACGGTTATTGGAGAGACGAGGTCATTTAGCTGCCTTAGCTGAGAAGATATGATCTCTCAGCACCGTGCTGTAGCTCTGGCCACTTTGCAGGAAGTTATAAGTCGCCCCTAGGCTCGCTACCGCCCCATTGACCTGCGAAAACTTATTAAGATTTTCTATCTATACTCGTAAATTTAAGTGACAATCAAATGTTTATTAGGAACAGTTGACAGGTATAACTATACACAGCTCCTGCTGGACATCGCGATTTAATGGTCTAAGTATATTTATACTAGGGTCAACCACCGTGGCATTACCTGGATCATCATAATGTTTGATCTATACTACAGATTTTTTAATCTTCTTAGATCCATGAAAATTACTACTTTCATTTGTCTTTTATAGTCAGATATTGTTATTTTTAAATTTCGTACCGGACCTTGACGTTGTAGGCGAATTTGTCTGTGTCAATGTTGGTTCTTTACTTTTTTTACCGGTCTTAAGTATCTTGTTAATGCCAATTTAAGTACCAATTATAATTTCGGAGTTTTATACAGAAAGAAGACTATAGTTAGTCTTTTACTTATGCAGGGACACATAATTGCAATCAAAAGCGCGATAATATTAGGATTTATATAATAGATATATAGATTGAACACAATATGTCTCGAACTACTGTACAAACTACATTACGACTTGATACATTTTATAAATATCCCTAAAGGGGAAGGGGTGGGGACGCATGCTGTGACGTGCCGGGATAGGGCGGGCGGACCGCGTCTTGGTAAAATACGTATATCGCGTGCGAATGATATGCAGTGATGCGACCCGCCGCCAAACGAATTACGCGGCGTGTGTGCGAGACTATTCAATATCTTTTTAGTGAAGTGCATTCTTACCAACAGGTTCATAAAAGTTAATTGAACAACAAATTCTACATTTTAATTGTTTTAAATAGTAATCGGTAACAAGCTACATAAGCATTTTATGTTACGGCCTGTAATGCCTACGCTGACACCACTTACACCTGAGGACGTGCGTAAGCAGCTTAAAATGAAATTGTTTTATCTAGACCTACAACGGTAGTGTTTAAATATTATTTATTTACTACTGGCTTCCGCCACTTGAATCTACTCTTCCCGCGTTCAGAGTTGTTCTGTGTCTTCGTCTTCGGAGTCTTCTGTCACCGTGAAAAAATAAAATAAAACGATAACATGTTAATCTTAAGAATATGTGCATACGGTGTGTACACATTGTTCATATGTTGGGTATTGTGTATTGACACGTTAAACCTACATAGCAAATTACATAGTAAAGCGAAATAGTCAATTACAATATTGTATATGTGAAAGTGAGTAGCCATTTTCCTATAACTAAAGGCACTATCTAACAGTAAACAGAGTAAGAGATATACTACAGTATGTAACAAAAACCCTGTTGTTCCTTTTAGGAACGTTATACATTACCTACAAGCACAACATTAATGATATTAGAATTTAACAATTATAAACATTGGCTAGTACAAAGGTCAAAATCAAATAACTATTAAAATCGACACATTCCAAAAAATGTTTAGAGTATCTGATTTTACAAATACACTTTTATTTCGCTAAATAGCCTACGAGCTCGGCGGCTTTCATTGATGCGTCAGAAGATGGCGCTAAAACGTAGGCGCGTGCCTCGTATCCCTGCCACGTGCCTTCCTACCCCTTTACCCCACCACCCGCCGCCCTTTTTTTTTATTTTTTTTTTATGCCATTTGGGCCGACAATCAAGCAGACGGTCCACCTGATGGTAAGTGGTCACCGCCGCCTATGGACATTTGCAACACTAGGAGCATCGCCAATGCGTTGTCGACCCTGAGACGTGAAGTTGTTAAGTCTCATGTGCCTGTAATTTCACCGGCCCCCTTACCTTTCTAACCGAAACACAGTAATACAATTGCACTACTGCTTCACGGCGGAAATGGGTAATGGGCCCTGCGAATCATAAGCGAATTCCTTAGTCTCCCGCGCAACTTACTTTCGAACGGATGTTATTGTTGACCTAGTGAGTGACTTGTGTTTTGTTTACGTAAGATCACCTGATCTGACGCCCTTCGATTGTTTGCCTCTGGGGTACTGTTAAGCAACAGGTGTTCAAAAAACCGTGTGATACGGAGGTCAAAATGCGTACACGCATAGTAGCAGCATTCCACAGCAGACCACATCAAGTTTGATACCTCCATTTTACAAAGCGTACGTGAAAATATTATTAGGCGTTGCAATAAATGTGTCGAGGTACAAGGTGGTCATATTGAACAGCATTTCCGTGGTCGTCTAGAAGACATTATAATAAATTAATCCATTAAAATGCAAGTAGGTACTTAAGGTTTTGTGTGACAGACGCGGGGATTTTATTTTGTTTATGTAAAAGTGTTAAATGTACTTTTAACGATTATCAACTGTGCATAAAAATATCGTGTAAATCAACATTTTCAAAGATTCATTCGTTAAAGTATTAAACAACAGCTTGTAAAGTCGTGAACTTGTGTAGAAAAAATAGGTAGATAACCGGCGCGGCGCGAACTTCTTCCTATTATTTGTGATTTCGGGTCATCGCTTCATGCAGATGATATCAGGATAACATTACAAATATTAATAATTAAATATTTATTTTAATTATTTTTGTTTACAGTTTTTATAAATGACTTTCTTTATTACGTATGTATACCGATTCTTAAAACGTAGGTAGAAGGAACCACAGGGTTTTTGTTACATATTGTATAATATATAGAGTTTATCGATGATAAGTGGTGTCTTAAACATTAAGTGCTTGGTGTCGTCCAATCGATGTGAATAAATTCTTGAAATACGGAATAATGTTAATATGATGATTATGATGCAAATTCGTTTTCACTCTGATCATTATTGTATGTACTCAGGGGTTTCATTGAGAACTAAACTTCTTAAAGGAATTAAACTTGTACAATTGGTAAAGTCCTTGAAACTGACCCCAGAATCAACAAACATGTGACTAGGGCCATCATTATGTTTTATTTGTGGCTTCTGTATGAAACGGACAAGCAATCTTAAACGATTAATTAAAAGCATTGTAATGAGATTTCAACAAAAGATATGTTCAATCCAGTCTTGTCCATAGAGTTTATTTTAATATAATCGGACTATTCGAAAGTTTAATGAGTACGAAAGGGTATATGGTGTGTTGGCTCTGGGGCTATTGATGTAGGTGCGGATGCAGAAACATCTCTTTAACTCAAATTAATACAGTTAGATATATCTTACGATATTATGAGTAACTCTCTGTTATCATTGAAGTGTGTATGTGTAGTGTGATATTGTTTAATTGAGAATTTATTAAAAAACAAACCCGAAGACCCTTTGAAACGTTTCTTGCGACGGGCTTTTCGCTCTTCGAAAAGAGTCCCATAGCGTAGACATAAAGTTGTAAGAATGCCTGGAGGGATACACGCCTAAGTGAGTTCTGATATTATCGAACGTTAATCAGCATGTACTTACAACATTACTTTTTAATGTTAGCAATATCTATCATGAAATCAGTATTCATGGAAAAGCAGCCAGAAGTCTAGACTTACGATTTGCTATCGTAAATCTAGACTTGAGACATAGGTTAAAATTTACATTATTAATTAAAATATTAGTAGATTAAATATGGTATATAGTAAAACACTTTGATCCCAAGACACTTGATGTGTGTCGATCATCAAATTCTGCATAGATTCGTTTGTACATTGTGGAGTTTTGGTTAGTAATCTGATAACATATTTACCTGTGTAGGCAACACAACTAAGGCAACGCCTATCATTATCACCATGAACAATTGTGATGGCCATATATCTGGCACGAAGTCTCCGTAACCCACGGTTGAAAATGTTACTACTACAAAATAAGTCGCTTGAAATAAGTTCAGGTGACGATGTCCAGCCCGTTGAAAATGTTGTATGCCGCAGACACTGGAATCAATAAGTTTGCTTTATCTTCTTCCTTTAAAAAAAAATCATTTGGTATAAAAGCCTTTAATTCCAGGTGTAGGTAACTGCAACGGTGTAACATTTTTTCATAACCTATTTTCGGTTTGTCATGAAAAGCTTTTACTATTGGATTAACACCTCAATCGCACAGAATATGATTTTCCTACTTTAACGTTTATAAAAAAAAAATTGTAATAAAGATATGATTTGAAAGATGTCACACCGTCGCACACCGTCCTCTACCTGAATTAAATAAGCAGACTGCTAGTGTAACCCTTTCTTTAAGGTAGAAACTACAATAAAGCAAAGTGATTTCCCAAAATAAATAATTTTGTTTCATATGAAGTAAAATAGACAAGGGAAGACTATTAGATACATTTGAATGTCTCATGTTTTTAAACCGTATATCAGATTTTGACTTCTACTACGACAACTAGCATATTCGTCGTCATTCAAAGTATGCATGTTAAATTTTCCTGCTTGATAAGATGAGTCGGACCTTACCCTACACTGAATAATACCTATAGGTACGACGCTTTTACAATAAATGTAGGATCGGACAAATTTAATCAGGTGGAAATGACCCGTTTAAAGCGAGAGATAACAGAATACAGGAAATTGAATAATCTGGCGTGGATTCAGTTCTCTGAGCTTGAAATAATGAAAAGAATTTTATAGTCATTTATATTAGTATGCTACAGAATAGTAATTTGTAATATCATGTGCAAAATTGCTTCCTTTACCTCGTGAAGACTAGACATAGCAATGTTACACATAGTATCATCAGCTGTTGTGATAGTGCTGACTGTGACTTTTGCATGGCTCTGTGGAGGTCGTTCTGTAACATAAATAGTGAAATTTATTCAAAGGCCCTTGCAGTCATATTCCTTGTTTCTTATGGCCCCATTGATCCACGGGTAGCACAACCTGATAAGAAATAAGAAAGGTTCATGCTATAAGTATTAGTAAGATTCCAATACGAGACTCAAATTGGGCTTGTTACTGTGACTTTTCTAAAACAACAAGTTGTTGTGAACATTTAGAAAAGTGTTCACAACAACTTCGAAGCGCTACTCTAGGCGTGCGCTCGGCACACGGTTTGGAGACTCAAGGGAGTAGAAAAGTTTCGGCCTTGTTAAAATCAGTGGAGCTCCTACTTTAAATGTTATTTTATCAAATCCATACGATCATTGCGCGAGGAAAAGTTATTCTCGCAGTACGAAAAACGTTTTAAATATTTACAAAATTTATTTGACTGTTATATGAGTTCTAACCTTATACCTTCCTATTTTAAATACGTAAACACTTACTCCCGTTGTAGTCAAGTAAATCTTTTTCTTTACTTACAAACATGTTTTCCAGTGATCTTTTAGCTAGCCAGCAATTTAGGAAAACTGGGATAAACAAGTTTCGTAGCGGTGGGAATGTCAGCTGAAAAGTTAAAAAGACGTATGAGGTGTGACGGTAGTTTGGAAAAACTGATTTGTTTATCATCAATGGACTAATGAGGTTTATTGTAAAAAAAAACAACTCGTATTAAATATACTCACAGTCAAAGCGAACGGGATCGTATTCACCATTTCCAAGATGAAGTGGAACGACATAACTTGCTGCCAGATGTTCCCCTGCGGGCATGAAAAATATTGATATTGAATATAAATTATGGTTTATTTGAGAGTAGATATAGAGAGGTTTTTGTACTCGTACTAACCTTGTAGCCCAAGTACACAAGCAGTATAGCTTCTGTGAAAGATATCATGGCTAACATGACCTGTACGATCCATAGATACAATGGTCTATGAACCCATAATATCCCATCCCAATTAATTATCGGGTGTTCTTGAAATTCCTCTTCTGTTAAGTTGGCTGAAAGTTGGAATTCAGTCTTATTCCCAGGTACACAGCCATAGCTGGAATATATAATAAGAGTGGTAAGTAATCAGTCATTCACAGGTATTATTAATTCAGGGATGAAGGAAGAAATGTTTTTACTGAGTAAAGTTAATTAAGCGTGAGTTCCATGCGGGTAATGTACACAGTACATACATTACATGTCTTCAGGTAAATTAATAAATTGTACAATTCAAATAATGGCATTTATATTTTATTTTTATGATCGATCTGCCACATACCTTTTGATTGTTCGTTTGAAATGTATGAGGTTAAAAAAAGCGAACAAGGACTCCTATTATTGCTATTTGACAAATAAAATATCTTAAACTTTCTCGGTGATGTGTGAATTCAACCAAAAAATTGCTCTTAATTTTTTTTAAGGTCGGTCTTTATACTATAAAAATATCAACGATATAATGACAAAAAGCTATTCGCGGCGCTGGCACTAAAGACACAAATAAACGCTTTCAAACTGTTCTTATAATTTTAAGCTGATCTTAATTTTAGCTGGGAGTGTTTCTACCAGGTCCAACCTATTGTGGAACTTGCATACACTCCAATCAAGTGGTGCTGGTACAGCTGAGATTTTTCGACGGCGAAATAAAGAATATAAGCGAGAACCTTCACAAGTACCCACTTGGACCACATAGCGTTAATTTTCGCAGCGACTTCAAAATTGGAAAATGTTTCGGACAAAACATTTCGCTCACAATCTGCTGAACGAAACTGCTTCTACAGACGATTCCCCTTTGAAAGCAAACTCACATTGGCATTTCATTTATCACCTACGATGTGTAGTGATCATAAAATTTGATTGATTGAACAATACGCCGCCATCGCTTTTGATTAGAAACCATTGTGTGAAGCGTATTATCACTGCGCTCACGCCATTTTATAAAATAGTCAACAAGAAGGGTAATGTAATGACGTTTTATTTATACATTAATAGTTGACTATTGACACTTACCAACAAGCGGAAATAGGATCTCCATCAGCACACACGCGGAATGTGTACAAGACGCAGGCCAGGAGTTTGAAACATAAGTTTGCTATTCTAATGCGTAAACCTGAAATTGGAGTAATGGAAGCTATTAGCGATGGACACTGAAAACAAACACGTTGGCGCTTACACTAGCACATAATACGATGTAATAATTTGTGTGCTTTGTTAATTTATGTTTATATATACGATATTATGATGAGCTATTTCATAATAACGTTTTGTTATATTATTGTCGGGACGATAAGATGCTTTCTACCCCCGTTTCAACTGCCACTAAAATTCCATTTTTAACCTACATGCCCTGTTTTACTCTATTGAGGATAATAGAAGGGAATTGGGTAAATCGTTAAGCATTTAAAGAACAATTAGAAAAGGATTTAGTTAACTTCAAACATGTCGGGGCCCCAACCAACTAACAATTTATTCCGAAATCTATTAAAATCTTTGTTTTTAGTTCTCAAGAAAATGCCAAGTATTAATGATAAAGAATATCGAAATCATAAAACAAAGCATCTTCCTCTCTTTTATAAAATTTTATTCATAAAACACAAAATCTGTTTTTATCGAAAAGGATTCATTGATGTTACTAATTTGAACTTAAAAATACGCTTATTCCGGTTATTATTAAAAGAAAATCGTTTCATTTGGGGTTTAATTTATTTCAATGATTGCTTAGTTTCGGTACGGATTGTCTAACACCCTAAAAGGAAAACGTTGTCCAAATCTCTTGATTCTATTTATAGTGTCTTAGGCTTTGCTTTGTCTCTTAGTCAGTTTAAGGTACTGCTATATAACTATAGCTATGTTAAGTTTACAAGGTTAGATCGAAAGGGTAGGTACTAAGCCGTGGCCACCATAATAAATGTCTGATGATTCTAAGTAACAGTAAGTGTTGCATTATCTTATAACTTTATTTTAAGGCGAAAAGAAATCGTTTGAATTTTTCCTACAACCTACGAGTTTACCCACGAAGTCGGCTCATCAATGATGGACCTTGCTGCCAAAGGACATTGGGTCAAAACAAATTCGTAACAAAATATTACCGAGTGACCCTATATGATCGTAGATCTGTATATAAGGTTTTAAAAAACAACTAGATACAATACCATGATTGCAATTTCAACATATTTTTAAAAGCAAAATCAATTTTTTTTCTTTTATTTGGACATTACCTACCATCGATGGGATATGCATTGTTTTATCCATTGCCCATATACAATTTAGGAATACCATTAAATCTTTAGGAAAAACATAAATTTCCTAGGAAATGTGTCATTCAGAATGCCTACAATTGTCAGGAAATTTATGAAATTTACATTTCTAGGCAGCAATAGGAAATGTGTTATAGTCAAGACGTCGCCGCGACGTTACAATATAGTGGAGTAAGCGGAGTTTGAACGTGATTGCTTCCCACTTGCTCGATTGCGGGGCGGTACCGCTTATTGTTATTTATTATTCATTTCCATTTGTTATTCGCAAACATTTCCTAGAAAAAACATACATTTCCTTAAAATATTCACCAGGAGGTTTTCGCAACAAAAGTTGTCTGTAATTATGTCAGTAACAGTGTTATTATATCTTTTGGATTAGTACACCCTTTTCGATAAACCTTGCACCTATATAGATAAAACTTATGTACCCATACTTATTTAGAAATGAGGACTAGGTCGTAGGTTACAAAATGGTGTGCCGATAGGCACTACATGACTTCATTACATCACTTAATTAATTAATGCATTTGAATCGATTGTGTTGTGAACTAGTTGCATGTGTTTTGTATCCCACGTAAGTAAATCAGTAAGGTATTTCATTCAAAATGTGAAATTTTCTGCTGCTTTGAGTGTAAATTTAAGATATAGCAGTAAAAAGTGTACTTAAAGAAGTAAGTCTTTGTTTCAGGAATACCCCCTTTGGTACCCACATTTTTTATACATGGGCCTACAAATAAGCTGTCCACCTGATGGTAAGTGGTCACCGTCACCTATAGTCATTTGCAACACTAGGGGCATCGCGAACGCGTTGTCGATCCTGAGTCGTGAAGTTGTTAAGTCTCATGTGCCTGTAATTTCACCGGCACCCTTACTTTTCTAACCAAGCACAGTAATACAAGTGCACTATTGCTTTTTCATAATCTGAGTTCAATTTTGAATGCCGATAAGTGAAATTCCATGTACAATGCAATAATAGTCACCATTTAGTATGTTCATTTCACACAGTGGACGAAAATAATATTTTTTTTATGTTTTAGTTTTATGAACCGCTCCATCTAACTTATTTACACTATTAGGTTTCTGTGTTGCCATATTAAATAAATGTTGTTATTATTATTGTTGGATAAGTTTACTTTTAAGGTTACAAAGTAATAACATGTGTTATTTTATACTTACTCGACCGTTGATTCTTTATAAAATACAGTTGCAGTCTTTCTTTGAAAGTATTTTCGTTCACGTAATACTCCACTCGCACTCTGAAACAATAACATTAAAACATTATTTCTTGTGCACTTTGCACCTGTAGGTGCATTAGTACTCGAAGGAAAATAACCTATTATGTTTTACAACCTTAATACCTGCGGCATATTCGCATGTCTTTTTAGCAGACTTCAAAAAAGGAGAAGATTCTCAAATCGACATATATAATTTTATATTCATTACTATTTTGGTATATGTGGTTAAAATTGGTAACTCGGAAGTTTAGGCAAATTAGATTTTGTAGTTGTTAAAATATATACAACTTCTACAAGTTGTATATATTTTTATTAATAGATTTCCAGGAATCAATTAGAACTTTAAACAAAGCTTATCTTATAGAATACAAAAATGTATCGTTTAGCAAGAAAGTTGACATAACAAGAAGAGTTGAACTTGCACTTGTCTTATGTAATAAAATCTTTGAAGTCAAATTTAACCTACTTCTAATTGTTCTATAAATTTGATCTTTTAAAGTATGTGGTATATGGATGACAATGCAATAATCTGATGCCATCGCGCTGATCTGATAATGGAGCCAGTAGGTGGATAGGAGAACTCTTCTTGCTTGAGGTATTGTAAGACGCTAGAGTGACAGGTTTAGTTCTTTTTTTGTAAATTTATTGATCTCATTTATTGTTATCCTTTTTTTAGTAGATATGTGTAATTAGTGTTATTGGAGAAAACCGTTTAAATTGTAAAAAAATAAAATAATAAAAATTCAGTAGATACTAGTCAACTCGAGTTTGAGCTCAGTTGTTTTGTTTTGACAAGTCCTATGTATTACATGTGCGGTGTCTATAGAGTGTGGTTTGTAAACTTTAAGCTTATATAAGCTTTACAGCTTAAATGGTTTAGGGAAACTTCATTTCCTATGGAAACTCACACTAAACACTACTTGCCAGATATATGATATACCTGCAAGTCGTTTGCCATTGATTAAAGATCTCAATCACTACACTTTCCCAATTCAACTGAATTTACTACCATTACTGTCGACTCCCGCACTTTAACAAAATATTAATAATACATTTTCCAGAAGTCCAGTATTTACAGCTCAATTCTATGTAATTTTATCTGATCTGGCAACACTTTATAGAATCGCAAAACTGACGTCGTATTAATATTTGATAGAATTTGTTAATTGAAAACGTGAAATCTATTTTCCAATTATAAAAGTTAATGAAATAGTGTATATTTAATGTTAGCAAGCATCTATATAATATATTAGATCTATGAATTGAGGTTGGTTAATAGTAACACAAACAAAGTTATTTTTCGTTAGAATTATGATTTATACAACAATTTTACAGATACTTCAGATGATAGGGAGAAGAGCGTTGATATTATTAAATGAAAGGGTCTAATACATGTTGGTCAATATTTGAATAACTGATTACATTACTAGAAAATTCATTATTAGTCGTAATTATATACGTTAGAGTCCGACCATTCATAACTCCATGTGAAGGCCTATTTGAATAAATATATTTTATTTAGTTAATGTTTTTTTTTAATTAGATTTTTATAATTACCATACCTACTTGTAAAACTTTATTACGAGTGTACAACTACTTTTAACTCGAGTAAAATAAAATGTGACAGCTGTCAAACAAATAAATAACTCAGTTGACCTCTGAATATTGCATGTTTGTGAAACTGCACCGTGAATGCAATAAAAACTAAAGACATTAAGCTCAAAGTCAGAAATACTAAAGTTACTATTCAGAAGTCTTCATACGGCAAGAAGGCCAAAAGGAAAAATTTTATTAAAAATATTCGGCTGTTATCTTTTTGATATATAACCATGTCTGCTTTCGAAATGATTAAATCATTAATTTAAAAAGTCAAACATTTTTTTTTGAGTACTCTCCCTGCACAGTTTAGTGCGAAGGAGCTAAGACCGGCTTGACCTCATAAGAGTCAGTAAAATTGTATTTCCAAACATCATGTTACAAAAAAACATATTTCTCTTATAACCTTGCTGAGAACCGGCAAAAATTTCGTTGGTAACTTTGATCTTGATAAGTGCCCTCTTAGGGCCTATACCGAATGCCTTTGAATTTCAATTAAGCTTTTTATATTCACCATTTGATTAAGTTTCAGGCATTATTCAAATGGTCATAAAGCCCTCCGTATTAACATACCTAAAATTCTTAAAAAGCTAAATTTAATTTGATAGCCATTACAATTTAGACCCTAAGAGTTCACGTTCGTAAGATCTAATTCTGTTACTTGATACAAAATATTGAGGGAAAGGTGACAATCATAAGTTCATTTCATTATTATACCATCTTGAAAAAACCTTACTTATTTTTGTCACTGTAATAAAGCTTTTCATTCCTTCACAATCCTTGACGACCAGACTTTAAACATCAAAATGCATATACATGAATGCATGTAACAATACATCCCACTATCTATTGTATTTCATACTTGTTCCAATGTAAGAACCAATGAACATCGCTCTTTATCTGGGCTTTTGAAAATATTGTCAATCGAATATTCCAGTTTGCTCGAACACAAGCGCATCGATGCGTTATGCTCATCTGGTATCTGCGGAAGTGATACTCTATTTTATTTTAGGTCAGCAGTAAATTCATTTAGGCTATGCATTCGAATCCAATGCTTATCTTTTTTTATAAATGTCATCGTGGAACTGCACAATATTTATTATCGACTGACAAATCATTATTGTATCATTCGAACTGGAGTCTATTTTTGACGTGACATCGGAAAAGTCGGTCATGGAAACGAGTTACGAAAATATGCTTCTATTGATCGTTATCAATGTGGAAGACAAATGTTACAACTTTAAAAGTAGCCGATTTAATATTAGCTATTCGATAGAAAGAAATGTTGTTACAATGATGAAGTCATCAGAGCAGTTTCACGGAGGCCTCGGAGAGCTTACCTCTCACGTGATTAGTTGTATTAGCGTAGTAAGCGACAGAGACAGAGCACGGAGCCCGCGACGAAACATCCTTGAGTTAGTGTAATTTTCATTACAGAATCGAGCCCCAGTACTTCATCATGCGATTTCCATGTTACGCGGTCGCTCGGGCTGTGGAGTGAGCTCTATGCCATGTTTTTACCAAAGGAGTGCAGGTTGACAACGCGCAAGTTGCAAGTTGCCATAGGCTAACATAACCACTTACCTTCAGCGAGACTTCTTTCTGTGCCCTATGAAAAAAAAATTAAAAAACAACATAGCTATTGCAGCATATACAGATCCATTCTGATGCTAATTATTTAGGACTTCGATTTCAGTAATACAATTTTTACCCGTTGATAGAATGCATTTGTAAACCTACTTATTTTCTCTTGAAACCCTAAGGGTAAAACAAATCGTGATCAAATTTGGCAGCCTACTTGAATATAGGTTACCTGCCTACAATTTTTTAATTACTAGAAATTGGATTACATATATCCGCGGATGGAAGCTAGATATGAAACTGATCTTCTTTCTTTTTTAATATAAGGCTGACAAATTGGCGGTTCAGTTGACGGTAACTGGTCACCGTCGCTTACGGACATTTCCAACACCAAGGGCATGCGCTGCATCGCTTGCGTTGTCAACCCTGAGACGTGAAAGTGTAACATGACAGGACTAAACAACTTGAGGCACGTGCCTGTACTCTACTTTTGTTAAAGTGAGTTTTAAATCACGCCGTTATCATGCACTTACTTGTATAGCTTAAATACATCCTGAAAATCGACATAGAATCATTTTATCCTGCGTATTACTCTTTGGAAAGCGGGGCGGAACGCCTATAGCATATAATGTTGTATATACACTTTGAATTGTAAATCTCATACAAGGTACGGACCTTTATGAGAGAACGTTCTCTTAATCATAAGCTGTGTACATTGGGTAGAATGGGCGATAATCGATATATATTTGTTCCGATACATTTACGGTAGATAGTGGTTACAGATTGCACGTTATTTAGACCAATTACTTGTTACCAATAATGTCAAAATTACTTTAAGCTTAAACTGCTTCTGAAACGATTAAGACCTAAAAATAATAAATAATATTAGACCATCAGTTTGGAATTAGACTCAACAATCGACCAAATATCCCTGACTAGAAATAAAAATCCCCATGACATTCTTCACACATTACCTGATCCCAAATTAAGCAGATTGTACTGATTGTACTACAGCTACCAGGTAACTGATATACTACTTTTTAAATACATACTTGTATGTAGATATTTACACCCAGACACAGGACAAACAGACAAATGCACACAAATGTTTGCCCTGGGTGGGAAGTCAGGGTCTCCAACCACTAAACCAACTGATCCGTGAGAATTATTAATATAGTTTGTAAAATCCTTATACAGTAGTAAAGTTTATTATCTTTAACCCTAACCTAACCTAAGCCCTATGTCAGAGGCTTACCTAGTTTAGGCATTAGGTGCTCAACCGTGCAACTTTACTGAAACCAGTTGCCACAATTTAGATTATGGTACTAGTTGCAGTTGTTGTATGTACTCAATAATGTGCCAAAAAATTTGTTTTAAAGTGAAACCCTCGCCACGCTCTGTTACCAATACCTCTTACAGCATAGATATACGAGTATATCTATGCAAGTTTTCTTTTCTCAGGAGAGCCACTTTTTTTATTTTCGCTTCCTCCCTTACACGTCATTTTTGTTAGTGTCTTTACAGGTTTTTTTAGGTAATGAAAATTTATTGTAGTTAAAAAGAAATCTACGACACGTAAGCAGACTTTACAAGTTAACAAAGCAACTTATAAAATGTACTACGGTACTTTACACTGTGCATAACCGAATACACACTTGACCGGTTTCTTTTATTTTCATTTTACTCTCAGAAACTCTGATATCAAATTTAAGATACTTTCTTTCTATTATATATCACAATGAAACTACGGTGTTGAATTAAACACTAAAGTGCTCTTTGAATAAGCAAGTTGGAGTACATTCAGGTCTACCTACTTATATGAAACCGCTCATTTCAACTTAGATAGGGTCTTTTTCTGTTAAAATACGGTATTGCGAAGATTACGGGATCACTACAGCAGAAATTTGTCATAAAACAACCTTTCAAAATACCATATATAATATAACAGAACATAGAATACACATTTACCTACGCGTTTGCTTCTCGTAATTCAGAATAAAGGGCTTTGTTGCGTTATGATACAAAGAGAATTTTCATTTTATTAAAATCACACGGGATTTAACAGCAAAAAGGAGAAAACATTCTAACGCTTTCATATTTCTATTCTATACATAGAGTGCTTATATTGCTAATATAACTTCATGAAATAACAAAAAAGGTATAAGTTAAGTTGGTATAGGTACCTACCCACTTATTGGAACTGGGAAATATTATACATCCTTCTTTTAGCCTACCGATAAAACGGAGACGGAATAAAAAAAAACCTGAATGTGTACCTTTTCTTATATTTGGTAACAGTTTACGTAAGTACAGGAGCAAAGAATGATTGTTCAGATTTGTTACATAACCAGTCATATCACAGGGTTCAATATTGCGTAACAAAACCACGTGTAATATAACAGACGGCTCTTCTCAGTAAAAGCAACCTTCTGAACCGGTGTTAGAGTCTGACCATTCATAAGTGCCTGTGAAGGAATATTTGTATAAAAAAATATTTCATATCAACCGGAAATGTATGACTGTCCCTCTTCTAATTCAAATAACATTTCGCTATCATTTTCTGAAAGAAAATTGACTGTTTCTCGCGGACTACGAATAGACAGATATATATATATATATATATATATAGTACATATCAAGGAATTACAGAAATTCAATTATAACAACCAAGGTCTATTATTTCACTTCAATACCGAGCGTAGTCACTTACTCTACGAAATATTATTTCTGCCGTATTTTCCAATGGACAGATATGCGCTATCTGGTTGTTCATTTTAATTAATAACAGTATTTTGAAGGGATTATTGGATGGCTTTGAATTTCAGATCCGCTACCTGTTTGTGTGACGAAAAATAAATGAATGATAAACACAATGTATGCTATTCAAAAGTGATTGATGAATAATTAAAATGTTTCCCTGTAATACTAAAGTTTCACTTCTATTGTGTGTTTTTATGACCCAAGGACACCCTGTTTTTGCAAAGCTTCTATACGGCCATGCGGGGCGCTCACGCGGCGCCTCTACCCGTGCTAAGCGTCAGACGTCAGATTCAGTAACGTCACACGATATCTAATATATAAAATTCTCGTGTCACAGTGTTAGATACCGTACTCCTCCGTAACGGCTTGACCGATTCTCTCCGAAATTATCCGAAATTTTGTGTGCATATTGGGTAGGTCTGAGAATAGGCCAACGTAATTTTTTTATCCCCCTAAATGTAAAAGGTAGTCCACACCAATTTTATTTTTAGAATTTTTTTTATTTTTTTATGATACAAAATTGAAAAATAAATACAACCGTGAATTTTCAACCCTCTACGATTAACCCCTATTTTTTATTTGTAAATTATAAATCTGAAATTTTCCACCTCTCTACGATCAACCCCTATTTTACCATCGCGATTTTGTGTGCATATCGGGTAGGTCTGAGAATCGGGCAACATCTACTTTTCATACCCCTAAATATTTATTTTTATATTCTTGACAACATTTTTTATTTTATTATGATTTATCATTAACAAATTTCAACTTCAAATTTTCACCCTTCTACGATCAACCTCTGTTTTTTAATCACGATTCTTATATTATTCTGTTCCATCCACAGATTCGCAATAGGGTTATAGTAATATAATAATTGCAGTACGATAAATTTTCACGTATAGTTTATAATAAAGTAAATGTGGCAAAACAACGTTTGCCGGGTCAGCTAGTATATAGGCGCACACCGCAGCTACCACTCCGTATTCCTTAACGCTTAGTTCCTACGCTTTATAAAATAAAGCTTCGATTTTTTTCGGGTGTCCCTGGACTGCACTGCTTTTTAATAAACTTGTCTATCGAGTAAATAACTTCAAATTCGTCTGTCCATCCTATCGAACTAATATTAATAAAAAAAGTTTGTGAATATGGATGTACGGATGTACTGTTTCACGCAAAACTACTGAACGAATGTAGATACAATATGGCGTGAATATAGTTTATAACCTGGAAATGTAACATCTCTCAAGAACGCAGGACTAATTCTATAAAAAAACATATATCCTGTTATACGAGTATGTATATGAATTTTTGGAACGAAACTATACTTTTGTATTATAAAACTCAATTTACTTTATTGGTTGTATATTCATTATTAATTCTAATATTAACTTAAATGTTTGACATTTACCGGGCGTCTCGTTACGGTCAATTTTTCATGACATGACATGACACTTGACATTAAAAAAGAAACGGTTGACAAACAGGCAGACGGTGCACTTGATAGTAAGTGGTCACCGCCGCCAATGTTCATTTGCAGCACCAGGGCATCGCTAATGCGTTGTCGACCCCGAGACGTGAAGTTGTCAAGTCCCATGTCGCCTGTAATTTCACCGGCCTCCTTACCTCTCTAACCGAAACTCAGTAAAACAAGTGCACTACTACTTGGCGGCGGAAATGGGTAAGGTAGTACTTTCCCGGACGAGCTCTGCACTAAGAGCTTTATTACATCTTATAAGTATAGTCGGGCCATCAATTATTTAAGTAGCCTATAAAGTTTACCTATCTATCTATCTATCTATCTAATACCGTTTAACGAGCAATTCTATAAATGTATAGTAAAAGTATATATTATATTTGTATCACGGAAACGGCTCTAATGATTATAATGATAATTAATATTTTGAAGGGGCTTGCTTTTTAAGATAATCGGTTTTTCCTGAAAAAAGAATAAGTTTAAGCATTTTTTTTATAATATCAACTATTGTAGCTAATAGATTTTGGCATAAGTATCCATCTCAAAACCCTACAAAAAAGTGTTCCAGATTTTACAAAAAAAGTACAAATACTAGTGACATATTTGGACTTAGTCAGGAAATGATAATACTATTTTTAATTTATAGTTTACTTTTCCACGCCGCGGCAGGAATACAATAAGCTGATTCATGCTACATATTAAAAAAAGAAATAATAAAAGTAGCCGTGCTTAATTACAATGTACTTAACCAGTACGTACACATTATTAATTACTGTTGGGTCACCTAGAAACTAATCTTCTGACGGCGCTAAAACAGTTGTCGTAGCTGATATAATTCTACAATTATATCAGCTATGACTGTAGAGTCAGCGGTGGAATATGTACAATACAATGTACTTTAACATAACATGCTAACAGAACAAATGTTTACAAAATAGGCGGTCTTATCGCTAAAGCGATTTCTTCCAGACGACCCTGGGGGGTAGCAGGAAACAGAAGAGAACAGCAGGTGTTGCGCCAAAAACCTACATCGAAGTTGTACCTAAAAAGTGTAGATATATTTATACAACAACGGCCGACAAACAACCTGACGGTCCACCTGATTGTAAGTGGTCACCGCCGCCTATGGACATTTGCATCACCAGAGCATTGCCAATGCGTTGTCGACCCTGAGTCTTGAAGTTGTTAAGTCTCATGTGCCTGTAATTTCACCGGCTCCCTTACCTTTCTAAGCGAAATACAGTAATACAAGCGCACAACTGCTTCACGGCGGAAATGTATAAGGTGTTAGTACTTCCCTGGACGAACTCTGCACCAAGAGTACTACTACTGAAAATAGAATACTTATCATGTTAATATTGAATCAAGATGTAAATAACGAATCATTTATATAATTACCTTGGTATCTTGTCATAGCTATCCCAGCCCGTCAAGCAATTGTAAGAGGTGTATCTATTGACACTCGCCATGGTAAAGAGGTCTTTATTTCAAGTTCACGGAGAATAGCAAAAATATTACTGATTCGGGAAAAACGTCTTTATGTCACCGAGTTTGCTCTAATGTCGTTTGTAACCGAATGCTGAAATAATTAAGACTTTTAAAATTTCTTGAGTTGCATTAAAAATCCTTTTCTAAATGTTAGCCCTAGCTATCGTATATTGTATTTAATGCCTTTGTATGTGAATATGTTTATGAATGTGTCATTTATGTGTTTAGCGTATTAAACTGATCGCATGTGCTAGCTACGTAGTTATTTCGTCCATATTCAATTAGACATTAATTAAGTTAAAAGCCTCAATGTAAATTTATGCAACACAATGTACAGTGCGATAAAATTGCTTTGTTTTAATTTTATTTTACTTGAATAATTTGTGGTAGTTTAATACTTTTTTTTAAAATTAATTTACGAAGAATGGCAACTGTTACTTTATCGTAAAATAGCTGGTTGAAATAAACTGTAAGTCCTGTCCATAAATTAGTGCGATAATTTGTACGCACTTGACAGTGAACATTTTAATTGTTGTTCGGGAATTAGGAGCCAATGATTCGATAGCTCAATATCTACAAACTGTTCTATCACATTATATTTTAGGAACATGAGCTTCTCAATTTTGGTTTTAGATTTATTTAATAATCGTGTATCTACCCTATGCTACCTATGAACCTAAAAGGGAGTTCTCAGAAAGCTCAAACGAAAGTACCTATACCACGTAGGAACGTGGTAAAGGAATAGTAGGTACTATTCCTATAAACGTCCAATGCACTTTAGTTAATTGATGATGCTTTGCTATGTACACCCTAGTTTTGGCTTTTTAACTTCGATTAACTACAACTCGTAAGGTATGTACAGTAACAGGTGGTAGGTACTCTTGTGAGATTATTATTTCGAAAGTAAAGATGTTGTTTTAATTCGCACACTCACTATTCAAAGATGTTATATAGGATCGTTTGCAAACGGCATTGTTAGTGTTGTGTTGTGAAATTATTTGCGAGCGATCGGCGATACGGGCGCCGCGGTGCGCAACCGTAAAAGACTGGCTGAAATCGGCGCGGTGCGGCTCGACGTCGGGCGGGCGGGCTGTCCGCGTCCGCAACCGCCGCTATACTCGCTGGGACTCGCGACCCCGGCCGTCCGGCGCGCGACGACGCCCGGCCACCCGCGCCCCGCCGAAACAACATCACACACAACGTAATTAAAAAAAAACACATTTCCTTTTGAAGTATCACTACATGTGTAACATAACATAGACACTAAGAGTTTCTTCGAATCGAATTCTATCAGAAACTTTTTGGGCAAAATGAAGTTTAAAAAATAAAGGTGTAGCTACGTCGTACCTTATTTAATTGATGCTAATAAACAACTATAGCTATTTTCGATGTACCTATCTTTCTAATAGCTCTTTGAGTCGACAATTATATATTTATAAAATGCCGACTAATCACCTGACGTTAACTAAAAGAAAGTTGGGTTGTATATGGGTCACTTGAATTGTTAATATAGAGCTTGATGTAATGCTGGAGAAGATAAACGTCCAGTCGAGTAAAGAGTAAATTGGTTATATTGTTTCGCCGGTTATTAATCGCAACCAATTTCGAGCGTTCAGTCGTTGGTCGTCGGACCAGTAACCGGGTTTTTATAACGCAGGAAAAACTCGTAGGAAACAATGAAGAAAGATTGCGAGTCTGTTGGATGTTAGAAATAATCTGGATCCTTTTAATGACGCTGAAAGATTTAAATAAATCAAGAGATTGTATTAACGGGGTTTGTGATGCAGAATCAGACTTTGTTGCAGCTCTAAATTGACCTAGTTAGATAATTAACCAAATATACGTGTCAACTCTACTGTCCCTGATCACGCTTCATCGCTTGATAAGCATCAGCGCGAGCATCTTTTGTCTGTCTACATGCGGAATGCTGATATAGTGCGAAAAGACCATAAAGAAACAATGAATATATCAAGAAAAACGTGTTTGTTACTTTTATCATTTAGACAACTTAGAGTTAAAAATAAAAAGCCTGTGTGTGTACTTATGTACGAACTATTTAGTCGTGAAATTGTAGTGTCCAAACTCTTTGCACTTGTCTGTAGCAACGAATAACAATGTTTGACGTTGTTAGGTTATACTCACTGACACTGACAGTTGCGATTTGTGCGATGTTCCGGACAGACCGTTATCAGCTAACTTCATCCGTGAGAATTTAGTGTTACACTGATGCGCGCGCATCTTTAAATTTTACTTTCATCAATATTCATAACGCGCCTAAAGAAGTATAACTTCAAAAAGAAAACTTGTTCTAATAAATAAAGCTACACACCAAATTTCATGTTCCTAAGCTCATTGGTTTAGCTTGTGCCCACCAATACGTGGCAAGTATCTAAAGGCACTCCTGCTGCCGATTCGTCAGGTACCGTTCAATTTGGACAGGATAAGTTATACGATTAAGATGCCATGTGTAAAAGACTGCTAGGATGCTTATTATTCGACATATAATTACGTATAATATACGTGTTATACAATTTAATAGCAGGTTAACCTGCAAAATAGTAGAGTTAACAAACTATGAATAAGTAATTACAACGAGTACCTACGAGGCCCGACTAGGTCTCGACAAAGGTTTTAACAACAAATTAGATTGCCCGCTCTTTGAAATTTATTATGGGGGAGATTAATTAACTCTGCTCTCAATTCGTAAATTCTAAAACATTTTTTTAATCGAATTAAGTGATGGCATAATATTATTACCTAAGTTCGGGTACTAGTAGAACATGTTAGTTAAAAATTATGAAATTAAAAGATGGCGATGAAGTACGTTATTGGAAAATGTCAGAAATCATAAGTTTACCTCTAAAACATTTTTTTTAAATGTAATGATGTCATTGTATTATTACCTGAGTTGGGGTACTAGTAGAACATGTTAGTTAAAAAATATTTTAATTGGTAATTTAGAATGTTTGTTTCGTTAAAATAAATGTACATTTTATTCCTTCCCGTTTTAAACCGTACTGTTATCCAAATAAAGCCTCAATAAAAACTCCTACCAAACATGCATATTATTATAATAAAGTAGCTGCGCCCTGCGGCTTTGCCCGCTTTCAGTCCTGGTTATAAACAATCCTCTTGAATTACTCTATCTGTTGCTGGAAACTGGAATAAAATCCGATGTGTAATTTATCTCTTGTATAAAGGACATACAGTCAAACATTCATATATATAATTACTAAAGTATAAGTACTTCCTTCTGTTTCACTAAGAATTGGAGGCAAAAGGTCCCGAGTCAAACAAAAAAATGTGCATCAAGGTAATGCCACTAGTTGCTAGTTAAAAACAGCAATGACGTCAATGGGTATACTAAATAATTCACAAGTTGGCACGGCCACCTTACCATGAATCTTTGATATAATCGATAAATTGCATCTGTCTTTATTCCCATGCAAGGTGGGGTAAATGCAATTACATGATTTCCTTTTCTTGGAAAACAATTACAGAAATTAAGTTCGAGCCAATAATACTAATACACACAATAGGTTCGGTTCCCACGTTTGTGCGATAGATGATTTTGTTTATAAACGAGATTAATTTTCATTTTTGTAAAATTTTTGGAACTTAATTTTAAACCCAGAAATTTACGGTCGTTTAGAAATAGAAAAAAAAATGTAGAGTAGTAGAGCTCTTAGTGCAGAGTTCGTCCGGGGAAGTACTACAACCTTACCCATTTCTGCCGTGAAGCAGTAGTGCACTTGTATTACTGTGTTTCGGTTAAAAAGGTAAGGGGGCCGGTGAAATTACAAGCACATGAGACGTCTCGGGCCCGACAACGCAATGGCCATGCCGCCTAGTGTTGTAAATGTCCATAGGCGGCGGTGACCACTTACCATCAGGTGGACCGTCTGCTTGTTTGTCAGCTCAAGTGGTATAAAAAATATATATAATTAGTCTTAAACCATAATAAAAAATCTAAAACCATGACAGGTTCATGTATCAATGTGTGTTTTTATAATATTTTCGGAGAAAAATATGTAGTTTGTTTATACGATCGATAACAGGGTTTCATGTAGTTAATGACTGGTAAGTATCGAATGTTAAACTGATTTCAGGGATCAGATCGAATTATGCCTCCCTGTAATACAGTTTTGTTGGTTGCCAAGTAATGAGGAAGTTCTAAACTGCTGTATACTTCACCATAGCAAAATGTATTCACGGATGTACGTACACGGCAGTGTCTCAGCCAAGTTTATAAAGTAAAGGGGCGACACACAGGCACTTGGTTTCACAAGCTATGTCGCGGCACCTTGGATTTTTTGTTAAATTAAATGTATTTGAGTTTCAATAAAACTCTCCTGAGAATCATTATTTTCATAACTGATTCACCAAAAGTTTGGAGTATACCCAGGTGACAAAGGAAATTAAAAGATGGCGAGGAAGTACGTTATTGGAAAATGTCAGAAATCATAACTTTACTTCAAATTATTTTTTTTGATAAAATGAAGTGATGGCATAATATTATTGGCTGAGTTGGGTACTAGTTGAACATGTTACATGAAAAGAAAGTTTTTAAACCGTTAATTTGACAATGTATGCCCTGACATACATGAAATTTGAAAAAATATTTGCTTTGGCAATATATGTTGTGGCATACATAAGTTGTCAGAAAAACTAAGCTTTACAGATATTTTTTATTATTTTTCTTTAATCGTTTTATGTGTAATAATTACAATTATAACAAAAAAAAATGGTTTTATATACTTTGCCAAATTAAGGGTTAATTGGTAGTTTCGAATGTTGGGTTCGTTAAACAAAATTTTCATTTTATACCCTCCCGATTTAATCCGTAATGTTATCCAAATAATGCCGCTACTCCTACCAAAAGTGCATATTATTATATTAGAAATTACTTATTAAAGTATACGTACTCTCACGAGAATTTAAGGGAAAAGCTCTCGATATCTCAGACAGACCCACGAAGAAGTACCTATCTACCTAAGACTTCAAAACCCTTAAAGCCCATTTGATTGCAGAATTCCATTACCTAATGAAGTTTATTTGTATCCTTATCAAATAGTATGCAGATTAACACGACAACAGAGACAACATTCTCGACCAAAATATAAATGTTTGTTTTATATTTCCACAAATAACCGGCACTCAGGTGACCTGGGTGACCTGGACTAGTTTAGAGATGGGTCAAATTGGATCTGTAACTTAAATAAAAAATGTGCATTAGTCGCTAGTTGGGTTTAAAATAGCAATGACGTCAATGGGTACACTAAACAATTCACTAGTTGGCACGGCCACCTTACCTTATGAATCTTTAATGTAATCGATAAATTGCATGTGTTTTTATTTCCATGCAATTCATAAGACAAATTACTCAATTCTCTATTTCTTGAAACACAATTACAGAAATTAATTTACTGGCTAGTTGGCTTGGTGATTAGAATCCCTGGCTAAGCCACAGGTCATTGGTTCAATCCACCCAGGACAAACATTTGTGCACAATGTGTATCTACTGCAAAGTGACAAAAAATGGCAAGGAAGTAGGCTTTTGGATATACATATAGATGTAGGAAAATGTCAGAAATCTTAACTTTACGGGTTGTTATAGAAGACAAAGTTATTAAGGCGGCCACTTTCAACATTATGTATGGAACTAGTGAATAAGATATCTTTGTAAGGTTATAATTGAAGTTTAATTTAATTTATTATGTTCAAAAACCCGTCCCGGGTGTTGAACATGATATCGGCATCGGTGTTGACTCGGACCTATACCCGCCCCGAATCGAGTAACTCTCTCGGATTCAATGTGGGAGCCTATTTCGTAGATCAATGGTTCAGCCCTCGATTAGTGTGGACAATAGTCGAAGCACCGTCAATGTTATACAGATAATTGACAGCAATTACGATTCCGAGAGTGTTTGACACAATCCCCTTGTCGGACCCAGACCTAGCCCGAAGCTAGAGCCGGACTCTCATAGACTATAATTTTAATCTACTTAAATTGCTTAATCGTAGCATAAACGTAACGTAACAAATTTAATAACAAACACCTATTATTTAAATAGGTGTAGACAAACACAATAACATTTATTATAAAGTAATTAAAAAAACGTTATACATGACAGCTGGTATGAATTAAGGAACTTCGATAAAACTTGGTATCCAGTTAGATCACAGTTTTATTGCCGAAACCGTTATCCCGGGACTTATCTTACACGTTTATTTTTAACGAACTTGGCTATATTTAACATTTATAATTTTACTACTATTATAAGAGACTTATTATATTTTTATATCTACGTAACTTATAATTAGATAATAAATATAAGATGTATAGTTTTATGAAATTGGTCAAATTTATGTAATAATATGAAGAGAGATTTTCAAACATCCACGTAATGAAATAATTTGACAATTAGGTTGTGGAATTAGCTCCCCGCCGTGGTTTTCCCAAGTGAGTACAGCATGGGGTTCTTCATGAAGGACGTGAAGAGATTATTGCAGGGTCGGCAACGAGCGAGTGATACCCACGTTGTAGCAAGGGTTAATAGGACTGCGGTGACCGTTTACCATCAGACAGGCCGGCTACCTTAGTAGTATAAAATAAACGCAATAAAGCTTTCGTCAATGCTAGGGCCAACTTGTCATTATGAATATTTGATATAGTCAATAAAAGTGCATTTTTCTTATCCTATGCAGGTCGTAAAACGTGAAGAAATTAGAAATTAATATTTTATGGTGTTATTACCGGCAGCGTGCGCCGGTGTTCGCGTGATCGCGCGTGCTATCGGTTGCGCTCATAGACTATAAGTACACCTAGTATACACACATAGGTATTATATATTTGCACTCAATTTATTTCGCGCTGCTAACTATACAATATAGTGAAATAGCTGCTCTCTGCACAGTGCACCACTAATTTTCTTGTTTAAGTTGTAAGTAATTATTGTCATTTTCTATTTTGTAGTCTTGTTATTTCTTTTTTTTTTGTTTTTTTTTTGTTTTTGAATGTTAACTTTATTAAGTATTTTGTAATTGTTAAATATAAAAATATGTAAAATTGATATTATAAAATAGCCAAAAAGTCAGAATAGATAAAAAAGAATTTAATAAAATAAAAAAGATTGTAACCTTGCTGAGTTTCTTGCCGGTTCTTCTCAGTTGAAGGCTGACTTCCGAACCGGTAGTAGCTTCAGTAACTTTAAATTTGACCTTCATAAGTGCCTTCTGAGGGCCTAAACTGAATAAGTGGTATTGAATTTTGAATTTTTTTGAAAAAGTGCTCGTCGTCGCTTAGGTGCCTATCGTTTTAGTTTAGCGTATTATTTAGTTGCAAAATATTTTGTTTTTAGTTATAACACCCTAAGCTTTTGTGGGAACAATAGTGATCCCCTTTTTAGCCGACTACAGCATGCTTTTTTTAGTTATAATTCAAAATACAAAAGCATTTATTCAATTTTAACCTGTGGAGTGTAGCCAAAGTTACTGAAGCTACCACCAGTTCGGAAGTCAGCCTTTAACTTGAACTAAGAAGAACCGGCAAGAAACTCAGTAAGTAATTATTTTTTATAAAATAATTTTACTTTTTATTATTTTCAAAAACGTTAAAACTATAGTAGCTGTGAAATAGAAATGAATACATATGTTTCAACTACATAGCTGATATTGAACGATTCTCTATCACTCGATTCGTAATTCTAATCCTTGTGACATAAATGTACATATAATATGTGCATTTTATACGAATAAAATGAATATGAACTGTTTTACATCCAAAAAAGTGGCTCTGAATTATTTATTTTGCTGTCGTATCGAATGGGATGTCAAATAAAAGTGACAAATTGGAGAGGCATACATTAAATATAAAAAATGCGAAAGTTTGTATTCAATCCTGTCATAACGGAAATTGGTATTTAGATTTTAAATAAAAAAGAAATGTTCAGGCGGGATTTTTCAACATTCATCCCTTAAGGCGGTAAAAGGGGTAGGTATTTAAAGATAACACGAAAAGAAAAATTAAAATAGTTATTTCTTGAACCTTTGTATTAATGCTTTTGAATACAATTATAATAAATAAACATATTTTGAATTTTTCAGTAATAGCCCCCAGGTTTTGGTTGATATATTGCATTTGTATGAAACTTAGGGGGCACTCATTAATTACGTGAGTTGATTTTTGTAATTTTTCGCCCCCCCCCCCCCCCCCGGCGTCAGGTCTACCAGGCTACGTCGGTCAGGCAGATCAGGTAACAAATTTAAATTAATATCAATTAACTACGGTTCCTTAAACTCATCCGCAATAAAAAAATACGGGAATTATGTCACATATATTGCCACTCACAAGTAAAACAAATCCTGGACCAATTAGTTTGGTAAAATTCAAAGTCTCACTCTCAGCACAAGAAGGTGCAACATAATGCTCGTATTTAACATCAAAATAATATTTATGTTGCAAATGCACGTGTATTTGCAGTTTGCATATTCACCGTGACGTATCGATGTATGCGCGAACAACAAAGTTAATTTAAGTTTGTCCTGCAATCTGACTCTTCGTAAGATTCGATTCCGAACGACAAACTAACATATAAGTTTGAACAGCAGCCACGGTGCGCGTGTCACACTGACACTTGTCCAGTTGTATAAGTTGATAGTGTTTATTATTTTACTAGCTGTCTATCCGCGGTTTTACCCGCGTTCCCGTGGGATATCACATGTATTATACATAAAAACCTTCCTCCTCAATCACTCTATCTATTAAAAAATACCGCATCAAAATCCATTGCGTAGTTTTAATGATTTAAGCATACATAGGGACATAGGGATATAGGGACAGAGAATGCGACTTTGTTTTATACTGTGTAGTGATTACTCATATAATATCATCTTTGGATGAAATTGATAAGTTTTTTAAATAAATATAACAGTGTCTTAAAGACACAATATAAGGGTAACTTTTGTATTACATGGTTATTTTTAAATATTCATCAATCACTTTTGAAAAGCATAGATTGTGTTTATCTATCAATTATTTTCGTCACACAAAAAGCTTGCGGTTCATTAGAACTGGGGCTTGATTCTGTAAGGAAAATGACATGAACTCGAGGATGTTTCGTCGCGGCCTCCGAGCTCTGTCTCTGTCGCTTACTACGCTATGACTAATCACGTGAGAGCTAAGCTCTCCGAGGCCGTGAAGCGGCTCGCCGACGAAGTTTGTTTTAGCTGAATAAGGGGGGGCTGAATAATCACGCCAAGTATTAACGGTCAACTGGTTGATCGGCAGGTATTTACTCTATTATAGCAAATAGGGGCTTTGATAAATTCCGCTGAGGTATACAAAGCCAACAAAGGCATTAACCAATATCCGAACCTCGTTTTATGTCACGATTTACCTCGAAGGGTGAATCACTGAACTCTAGTCAAAAGGTATCTTGTGATGTTGTTTATTAATAGTAATATTATTAGATATTAATTAAGCTTACGTGATTTGCGGCTTTACATCATATTGAGCCCGCAAATAAGTACCAGCCATATTGTCTTAGTCATATATGGCCTAATCTTTCAGCTATTATAAATGCGAAAGTTTAGATGGCAGTTTGAGACTCAGTCACGCTAGAACGGCTGAGGGGATGTTGATGAAATTTTCCACACAGATAGATTATAGTCTGGAATAGCACGTCTCGGGAACATGTACCATACCTCATCACTACATAGTATACAACAAAGTCGCTTTCTCTAGTCCCTATATCTCTATGTACGCTTCTTTCATGTACGCTAATATCTTTAAAAATACGCAACGGATTTTGATGCGTTTTTTTAATAGATACTTATTGAAGAGGAAGGTTTTTATGTAAAATACATGTGACATCCCACGGGAACGCGGGTAAATCCGCGGGGGATAGCAAGTATTTTTATAAATTGCAGAATGTTATATTTGTTTGTTTTTAATATTCACAATATAATATGTGACTATCAAGAGAATGAGTTAATAAAACAATACTAAGAAATAACTATATCTGTACTAATATTATAAAGAGAAAAGATTTGTATGTTTTTTATTCTTTCACGCAAAAACTACTAAGCGGATATGGATGAAACTTGGCACGTAGATAGAGTATATCCTGGAATAACATAGCATTTTGAAGTAAAACTTCTTTAGGCGCGATTAGGGAGTAACTCAGATTTTTTTTTCTGTCGGAAGTAACGTTCTGAAAAATAATGTATAGTTTATTTATGGGAGTAGTCTTACTATGCTTTGTACATGTATAATATGTATATAATTTTCAGTCTTATATTATAATAATAGTTATTGCATTCGTTCATTTTAGTTTATATTCTGTTACTTAAAAGTATATTGACATTTTAATTGTTTTCTTCTGACGTCCGTTTTTTCTCATCAAATACTCTAATGGCTATAGAAGGCAAACTTAAAATAAGGATCTAATCCACGTGTAGCTTGCTATATACATATATGTATGGGTAACACTGCGAATATACGACTGCTGTATAGTTACATTATGCATTGTTTACATGAATAACGTGCAGTTGGCCGAAAATATTAAAACCTCACATTTAGTAATAAATAATTTATTCATAAATTTTCTGACGATTGCGACATTCTATAATATTCAATAACAAGGTTATATTGACTGATCTACCTTAAATGAAATGGCGGAGTCCCAGGAACCATTTATTCTTTCTTTAATAAATAAAAATTTGATCTATCCATGAATATTTTTCGACTTCAATCAACAACGCGTTTTGGTACAACGATAGATGCTGTATTTTCAAGAAAAGTAGCAATTTCAGAAACTAAAATTTACGTTTCACATTATAGTTACTACAAACCTATAATTTCATACATAAAAAAATATTATGACATTCAAGTAGGTATCTATTTCGAGTGAATAATATTAATATAACATTTGAATAGTCTTTGCAAAAGCACATGAATAATAAATATAATTAAATTATAATATGATTAATCTTTTAATTTTATTAAGTTTTACTTCAATCGCGCGTAAAGGTTACACGCACACACTTTTTATCCCGGGAAAATGTGATATCCCTCGGGAACGCGGGGGACAGCTAGTTTAATAAAAATAATAATCAGTGGGCAACGTTCCCAGAATACTGAGAGCTGAGAGACCTGCCACGTTGATGGCAATTTTAGTTCGCTAACTTCATATATACCTACATACACCTGTATTCTGTGACCCGAGCGTGAACCAATTTCGTCTCGCTTTCGTAACTGTAACGAATCGAGTGCACATTTTGACGGATGTTATGGAGTACGAGTGCTACTCGTACTCGAACTACGTATGTTAATTAGTTTTGAATGAATTTCAAAGTATAGTTAAAGAAATATATATTTATTATATGAGCATACAATTTGTAAAAATAATAATAAATAAATATTCCCGGGACATTCTTTACACACGGCCGTCTGGTCTCAAACTATGCAGAGCTTGTACTATGGAAACCAGATAACTGATATACTACATATACAACTTTTTTTTCTAAATACATACTATAGATATTTACACCCAGACACAGAACAAACAGGCATGTTCATGCACACAAATGTTTGTCCTGGGTGGGAATCGAACCCACGCCAACAGGCCTGTCACAAATACAGTGGAGTATTTAAAGTATTTAGTATAAAATTATTAGTTTTGCAATATAGTATCTATATCTGTATATTAGTTATTCTTTTTCAAAATCAGCTAGAAAAAAGCACTTTAACTTCTACCCTAATTTAATTGTTTTCCGGGCAATTTTTAGAATTCCCAAATAATAAAAGAATAAAAATAAAATATCCGGGAACTCAATTGCAGCGCCACCTACTGGGGCCAATTGTAAATCTAAACCATTCTCAAATCCATTCGAGAACATACAAAAAATTACATCAAAATCAGTCCAGCCGTTTAGGAAGGGTTTAGTCACATACGCACGCACAGAAGAATTATTTATAAAGAAGATGGGTCATCATGAATCATTAGAATAATTATTTAAACACATTTTGAATGAATTTTGAAGAATTACTTAATCTCTCTTTTTAAGGCATTTGGAAGACAAACAATTAATAACATGAATACAAAAAAAAAAGGAAAATTGTTGATTCCAAATTTTAGACTTGATAAAGTTAATAAGTAATTTCTTAAAAAATGCTTTCTCTTTTTGAAAAAATCACTTTCGGCTACCAAAACGTCAGATAATAAATATAAATTTAACAAGAAAGTGTTGAACTAAGCGTATTATAAGGTAGCTCATTATACAAGGTGAAGATGTCTGGTAATAGCTGCACTCTGCACAAGGGCACCTTCCCTGCAAGTATAATCACCTGCTTGTACCAGCCAGTAGTAGCTAGTGGCGTATTCGCATCTATTATTAGGTACTATAAATTTTGTAAGGGTTATAATTTCCTTGTATTTTTTTAAGTAACTATTTCAAAGTAAATGCCCGCGGCTTCACCCGCGTTTATCGATGACATTTATAGCCTATAACCATTTACAAAAAAATCCGCGTCGAATGGTATCAGCCTCATCTCGATATGTTCAGTAGTTATGAGGTGATGGTGCGTCAAAGGAACCCTTATTATATATAGATAGATGATATTTTTAGCCAAACGGTGGATACTTCAGTAGGCCTACCTTTGACCTTCATAAGACCTTCTGGGGCCTAAACTGATGGCTTCGAAATTGAATATATTATCCAAAAAATCAAAAAAATAAATACAAGATTATCAGATATGTAGAATAAAAAAAAAACCCTAGTTGATATGCTCAGGAAGTGAGAGAACTAACCATCAGCACAATACATAAATAACAAAAAACAATACATCAACTTTTAGCAGTAGGTACCCACAAAAAGATACAGAGAGACTTTATTTGCAAATGTAAAAATGAATGAGCTCGTAGCGTTTGCGTTACGAACTTTCTTTTCATTACATTCTAACAACTTCTGGACCAGTCAACTTTGTGACGGAACTTTTATTTGTATTTCAACTAACAGTCAAAAGCTTTTAGACGAAAAATAAGTCTATGGTAGGTCATTACCTATTCATCAAAACTTCGTCGACAGTGGAGGCTACAGATGTATTGATCAATTTATGTTTCGAAATATATTATAATCGTTATCCTTGCGTGTGTATGGTCCATTAAACCAATTTGATGTAAATTTTTAACTTAATCATTATTAATGTTACCTAACTTAGGAATTTTTAAAAATTACAGAATTACTTCGTTTTGGCACGGATTTGATATTGATATCCTTCAAATCAAACCGGTTGGTTCAGACCCAGCTAGGTTAAGTCTAAATGAATGAGATTGATTTATTCTATCATTTGGGAGTGCTACTTGCACTTTGATCGCATTCGACTTGTTATTCTCTTCTAGTTTTGTCTATACTAATATTATAAAGAGGAAAGATTTGTTTCTTTGTTTGTTTGTAATGAATAGGCTCTGAAACTAATGGACCGATTTCAAAAATTCTTTCACCTTTGGAAAGCTACATTATCATACATACAATACAACATAGGCTACTTTTTATCCAAGGAAAATGTAAATCCCTCAGGAACGCGGGTGAAACCGCGGGGGACAGCTAGTTCTATATACATATGTTTTGAGTTACAATCCAGCTCTAAATGTTGTTTAACTTATTATGTTTGTTTACCTTTTGGTTGTAATTTGTATTGTGTACTTTAAATTTTAAAAAATCTTGAATATTATTGTTGGGCATTTTTACCGTCACATGTATTTTCGATCAAGTCACGTGTCCTGTCGCGAGTTTAACATTTTATACCCATTCCAAGAAAAGTTCGTAACGCCGCTAAATAAGTATTCACTTAAAAAAACAAGGTTTACTTAAATCTCTTAACTAAAACATAACCGAGAAAGATTTCATCTTACTTTGAAATTTCTTTTCAATTGACATTAACCAGTATCAAACACATTTCGATGAAAAGGTAATTATTTTTATATAATTACCTATTCTATACATTATGATATTCCAGTAAAAAACTGTTCCCCTGGTATGTCGATAGGTGTTCATTATGCAAAGTGCTACGATCGACATTTCCATGAAAGCTTGAACCTCGGCCTTGATTACACTTGATGGGATGTTACGTAGAATGGAGGTATCTCAATAGATCGTCTTTGGCAGCTCTACCTCTACACCGATGCTATGTACTATACGACGTATTTGTTTGCTTATTGATTACTAGTTTCCGTCCGGCTTTCCCGAGGGAATTTGTGTTTCCCTTGTATCTAATTGAATGGAGAAATTGTATTCTATGGAAATTTCCGTTGTTATGTAATGAATAATTAACAATGTGGTCACGTAATTTTAAAAGAAAATATATTTACGTAAGAATTTCTTTATTGTATATGACAATGAAGAAAGTTGTTTATTCTGTGGTAAAATATGTATAGAATAAAGTTTACAAACAAATGAAACCTTTTCAAAATGTTATTGTGAAAAGGTTACATAATCAAACAAATTTTAACAACCCTATGTAACAATAGGTAAAATGAGCATGATTGGAATTGTTACTAGAATACTTTAATAGATTTTTTACTTGAAAGTCTCCATGTTAGGGCTCTGAGTAATTTGGAACGGAATCGAGTCCACAAACTCTATTAAGTAGTTCAAATATCGTTTAGAGCTATAATTTGAAAGTCGTTTCGAGGTTCTCCTGGCCGAGAGGTAAATAGGCCTCGCTGACCTCTGACCTGAATAAATCTCTTTAATTTTTCATCTCGGTACAAAATATAATTTTGTATACGCTACGCAATCAAATATTTTGATCGTTCTTTGCTTTAGATATTATAAATATAATGATTTTTACGGTTCCACGACTCAAAAAAAACGGAGACCTTATAGGGTCACTTCTTTGTCCGTCTATCAGACGACATAACGACAATGATACATAAACTATAGATGCGTTGTCCGCGTTCAGAAATGGCAACATAGAATGCTGGCTATTGACCTAATTCCATTTAGTCGCACCAAATCTCAACGTTACTAACGATGTATATTCATCTCTTTCTAACAACATGTACATCGTAAAGTGGTATTTATTTTCATCAACTTCTTTCGCGCTCATAAGTAATCTAGTATTTGTGCTGTTAATTGAGAGCCGTGATGTGTCTGAAGTATCTTTAGGTATTCTAAGTTAACACAATGCAAAAAGATATTAATACTTATAGAGTACTTCCCAAGCAAGGCCTCTCAGCACAACTAAACGAATTTGAAAATCCTAAAAACCTCGTAGAAGATATATTACATAAGAGAAACACGTTGTTTAGACAATTGGGTACTTACTTGCTGTAGGAAACGTGACGTAGTTATATCGATGAATGGGTGAACTTGGTTTCAACTACGAAGTTAGACCGTCTTTAAATCCGAGTAATCTTTACGATAGAGCAACGTTTTGGTCCTTTCATAGACACTCGGATTCTCTGATGGAGGAACTATCTACTCACAAGTTATACGGATCCAGGGAACTTTAGTTTTCTTAGTTACAAATAAGGAAACTGTTGCTGATGTGAATGTGAGTAGGGTCAAGTAGAGCGAACTCTGGCTCCGCCTTAAGCCATCTTCACAGGAAGCAACTCAGGTGACTCTGACCCCTATATATTTGCCGAGAATTTGACAAGAACCTCGAGGGCTGCGTATTCTTAATTTCACGTTTCTATCCAATATAGTATTATAGTTTATCAAATTGTAAGGTTCTTATTCCCTCACGAACCGATTAAATGCTGGTAATAAGCTTAGTAGGCTTATATATAACTAGCTGTCCCCCGCGGTTTCACCCGCGTTCGTTCGGGATGTAACATTTTCCCGGCACAAAAAGTATCCTATGTTACTTCTAATACCTCCAAGAATACGTGAACAAAGTTTCATGATGATCAGTTTAGTAGTTTTCGAGTGAAAGCCTAACAAACAAACTTACATTAACATTTATAATATTAGTAGGGAAGTAGGGATATAGTAGACCTTAGCAACTTAAATTTCTTGGAGTTAATTTTATTTTTATAAATCTAGTGGCATAAGGTACGCCACTACAGGTTGGGGAAAAAGTTCCTTCGCATTTTAAACTTTCAATGATACCAAAACCAGCCAGATACAAATAGTATAGCCAAAGAGATTTTATTACAAGTTCATACATACTATAATGCGAACAAACTTTTTCCCCAACCTAATATTATTCGACTATAGATTAACGGAGTGGTAAATTATTGATATGAAACTGATGACATGGGTGTCTATACAGCCCCCTTATTCAGCTAATACAAACTTTTACAAAACAATACAAAATTGACAAAATCAGGAAATAATTGTGATTATACGGGAGTTGTCGTTTTCAAACACGCCGAATTACTGTTGCACACAATCAGCCCCCTTATTCAACTAATACAAACTTCGTCGGTGAGCCGCTTCACGTAGGCCTTGGAGAGCTTACCTCTCACGTGTTTAGTAGTATTAGCGTAGAAAGCGACAGAGACAGAGCATAGATTCCGCGATGAAACATCCTTGAGTTAGTGTCATTTTCCTTCCAGATTCGAGCCCCGATCTTAGAACTTTAGATGGACATGAGTAAAATTTTTGACATGAAATATTTTTGACGGAATTAATTCAGAAAATCTATTTGATAGCGACACTCGGGATAAAATTGTCAAGTATAATTTCAACGCCTCGGGAACACCAAATTGCTTACCTGTTGAGACCAGGCGGCCACAAATTTTACAAGACGTAACGAGTACTGTATACATACATATGTATGTATAGACTGTAATGGGCACAGTGTTCATATTTTTTCACTGAAGTAAAACCATTTCTAGTGGCATGGACCATTCGGCGAGTTTAAAAGTAGAACGGGAGACGGAGATAAGAGAGCTGTGAATATGCATTGAAGTAGATAAATAAAGAGAAGAGATAGACCGTAAAAGGAGTTAAATTAATTCAGTGAGGGATAATATGAGTAAAGAGGGCAGAGTACATTAATTGAACGATTTGAGTCGGGATCTAACATAAACTTTGCCGCATAAGTTTTTAAAGTAAGCAAAGAGAACCTTAAGTAAATAGAATATATGAATGTTTTTGCTTTAATAACAAAGAAGCGTGAAAGACTAATATGCAAAGTCGAACCAAAAAACTGGCTAGTCGAGTCGGGAAGAGCAATGAGGATTATTTTTTATTGAAAATGATAGTATTACACATTCTAGCCGTTCACTGCGGTTTCACCCGCGTTTATCATTATCATATATAGCCTATGAACATCTCCGAAAAATTCCGCATCGAATGGTAGAAGTACCATCCCGATATGTTCAGTACTTTTGAGGTGATGGTGCGTCAAAGGAACCACATTTTCCTTATCTTTATACATACTCGTATGTATATATAATTCTGTACGTGTGTTGACAGTGAACTCCTCCTGGACTGATTTGAATGAATTTTGTTGTATGCTTTTGGGTGGCGCCCTGGATGGTTTAGATTCACAATTGGATCCGGTAGCGCTGCGATCGAATACCTGCATTTTTGTATGGACTTATTTCGACAGGATGACGTCTGTCCGGGCAGGTAGTATATATATTAGGTTGGGGAAAGAGTCTTTTCGCATTATAGTATGTATGAACTTGTAATAAAATCTCTTTGGCTATACTATTTGTATCTGGCTGGTTTTGGTATCATTGAAAGTTTAAATTTTAAAGAACATAATTCCAAATTCAAATTAGGAAAATGTGTGTTTTGGATTTGTTTTTCGTATCGCCAAGATGAGTGAATCTAATGAAGAAATTCGATTCATTTTAAAATTTTACTACAAAAAAGGTAAAAATGCCACGCAAGCCGCGAAAAAAATTTGCGATGTTTATGGACCTAGTGCTGTGTCTGTGAGATTTGAGTGTTTTCAATCCGGAAATTTTGATGTCAAAGATGCACGTCGCTCTGGTCGCCCCATTACGGATAAAATGGATGCCATTTTTAAAAAGTGGAGCAAGATCGGCATATCAGCTGAAGAACTGGGAATTGACCACAAAACAGATTTAGCGCATTTGAAAAAAACTGGGTACACAAAAAAGCTAGATATTTGGGTACCTCACGAGCTCACTGAAAGATACCTAATGAACCGTGTACTCATTTGTGATTCTTTATTACGACGTCATGAAACCGAATCATTTTTGCAGAAGCTGATAACTGGTGATGAAAAGTGGATCACGTACGACAAGAACGTGCGAAAAAGGTCGTGGTCAAAGGCCGGTCAGGCTTCACAGACTGTGGCGAAACCCGGGTTAACTCGCAACAAGGTGATGCTGTGTGTGTGGTGGGATTGGAAGGGCATTATTCATTATGAGCTGTTACCACCAGGCAGGACCATCGATTCTGAACTCTACTGCGATCAACTGATGAGATTAAAGCAAGAAATTGAGAGAAAGCGGCCGGAATTAATCAACAGAAGGGTTGTGGTTTTTCATCATGATAACGCTAGACCTCACACATCTTTAGCCACTCAGCAAAAATTAAGAGAGTTTGGCTGGGAGGTATTAATGCATCCGCATAGTCCTGACCTTGCACCTTCAGATTTCCACCCGTTTCGGTCTCTTCAGAATTCATTAGGCAGTGTCAGGTTACTACACGAGAGGACTGTCAAAACCACTTGTCGCAGTATTATGATCAGACGTCCCAAAATTTCTATAGCAATGGGATCATGTCCCTACCTACAAGATGGCAAAAAGTTATCGAATGAATTGGTACCTACATACTTTAGTTAAATGTAAATAAACCATATTAAAAATGTTTTGAATTTTCTTAAAAAATGCGAAGGAACTTTTTCCCCAACCTATTATATATAGGTTAGAATACTGTAAAACATGGATTGGCACATAGAAAGTTATTTAAACCAAAATTTTCTGAAGTTTTATTCTCATGATTTAATCCAGAACTAAAACGAACTTCTTTAGTAAGTTATTGTTTCAAATAAATTAAGCCAAAGTTAGTACATAATTCCTCAGTATCCTGTCTCTTATTCAGAAACATCCTTTAATATTTCGGCGGTTATTTATATTATAGATAATGATATCCTTAGTATGAGGTATAAGTAAATATGAACTGATCAGGATAAAGAGTGCGATGTAGGCACTTCAACTTTCTTAACAGATTGAGGTCGAGTACATAACTTTGACTGTAATTTACTGAATTAGAACTGAATTTATTAAGTTATTCAGAACAAATAGGTAATCATTGTATACAAAACTTTGAAGGATTCTTTGTATTTGTGAAAATATAAACGCCAAATGAAAAATAGCTTTAGCAGAAACAATACAGGAGCTCAAACAAATTGCCTTAGTTTAAGACAGCCGCGGGGCATTTTGTGATTACTTTCGGTCTATCTATGACAGACTATACACATAAAATGAAGGGATGAGCTGTCCTCGGCAATTTACTTTATTGTATAATGGTGATTTTCCTTAGTGATAGCAATAGGAAGTGCCGTGAGAAAGAGTTTTCATATAACTTTAGTTATTGCGATTACTTGAGATTTGATACCTATTTAGGCAATTCTAGCGAGCTTAATTCGATCGTAATACTTATATTTCAAGTTTTTGAAGTAATATGTACTTCTTTTGGCGCGTTAGGGAAAAAATATGACAGTAAACTTTTAAAATGCGCGCGCATACCGTCACGGAAAACCGACACCTTGAAGTTAGCTGATATCGGTCTCTCCGGAACAACGCATACATCGCAATTGTCAGTGTCAATGAGTGAGTAATGATATTATTGTCAATAATAACCTCACAACGTCAACAATTTTTATTCGTTGCTTCAGACAGGTGCAAAGAGTTTGGACACTACAAAAATCAATTTCGCGACTTAATAGTAAAGACAAATGCGTTTAGTGCAGTTTTTCTCACCAATAATTTTGAGTATAACATCTAACGTGCATACATAAGTACTCGTTTTATTTTCAAAATATTACCTTTTTAATCTTAGCATAGAACCTTTTTGAATTTTGTGCTATTACGTCAGCTGTGAGCGTGTACAAAACGTCATTATGTGTGACATTGGTTGTATGAACTATGATGTATATGTCATTCAAGTAGTGTGTGTTATGTTTATTAAAATTAATTGTATGTATTTCTAATGCATTTTAAATACAAAAATAACCTTATGCACTTTTATTCCATATAAACTTTAACAACATCAAATTTCAGTTTCCTTCCTTGGCGAAATTTTCTTAGAAAAGAGTCAAAGGTTTTCATTTCACGTATTTATATATAGACTAGCTGTCCCCCGCGGTTTTACCCGCGTTCCCGAGGGATGTCACATTTTCCCGGGATAAAAAGTGGCATATATATTATTCCAGGATATTCTCTATCAATGTGCCAAGTTTCATCCAAAACAGTCCGGTATTTTTTGCGGGAAAGAGTAACAAACATCCATACATACAAACATTCGCAAGATGTATTACACTACATAATATATTTTATATGAACATTTTGCAATCCTACCTGCATGTAAACTGCAGTCATCTAATAAAGAAATCATGAATGCACGGTGTTCAGCATTTTATTTTAAGTAATCGCCAGCGTTCTCGTGTACGGATAATGTTGCAACGACACACAACTAGAATTTTTTTTTTTTTAAATAAATAAATATCCTAGGAATATAAATATCCTAGGACATTCTTTACACACGGCCATCTGGTCCCAAACTAAGCAGAGCTTGTACTATGGAAACCAGATAACTGATATACTACATATACTACTTTTTTTTTTCTAAATGTATACTTATATCGATATTTACACCCAGACACAGAACAAACAGACATGTTCATGCACACAAATGTTTGTCCTGGGTGGGAATCGAACCCGCGACCTTAGGTTTGGCAGTCAGAGTCGCTAACAACCAAGCCAACTGGCCTGTCAATTTATCGTACAGATAGGAGTAAAGGTAAAGTCATTTGGACACAGAGTATTTTAAGCGGACGAATTACAAGCCATCTACAACATTTTCACGTAACAGTATGCTAAAATTCAATAACAACAAATTTTGTAGGTCCTTCAATGATTTACGAGATGGCGTTAGAGCGCGATTTTAGTAAATACATCTTTGTAGATAAACTTAAAAAGGGAAACCTTATCAAAATACAAAGTCAACCAAATAGTCAGAGCCGTTTCCGAGATATCTTAATATACACACTAGCTGTCCCCCGCGTTCCAGTGGGATGTCACATGTATTATATTCGTACATAAAAACCTTCCTCTTCAATCGCTCTATCTTTAAACAAAATCCGCATCAAAATCCGTTGCGTAGTTTTAAACATTTAACCATACATAGGGATATTGGGACAGAGAAAGCTACTTTGTTTTATACTATGTAGTGATAATTCTTCTGTCCGTGAGTATGATAGTGAACTCCACCTACACGGAAATTTCATCAAAATCTATCCAAGACTTTGATGAATTTTTTTGTGTATGTTCCAGAAAATTCGAGAATAGTTTAGATTCACAATTGGACCTGTTAGATGGAGCTGCGATCGAATTCCTGCATTTTTCTTTGGACTCATTTCGACTGGTCTATCCGTACGCTAGTCAAAATTTAAATTCATTGCAAGAAATTTCTCGTTAAAATTTATTATGAATACAATTTTATAATTAGACTAGCTGTCCCCCGCGGTTTCACCCGCGTTCCCGAGGCATGTAGCATTTTCCCGGCACAAAAAGTATTCTATGCTATTTCTAATATCTCCAAGAATATGCGTACAAAGTTTCATGATGATCGGTTAAGGAGTTTTCGCGTGGAAGCGTAACAGACAAACTTACATTCACATTTATAATAGGTGTTAGAGTCTGACCATTCATAAGTGCCTGTGAAGGCCTATTTGAATAAATATTTCCTTTCATTTCATAATATTAGCAAGGATTACCTATTGTATTTTTTTTTATGATATGGTAGGCAAACGAGCAGACGTATCGCCTGATGGTAAGCGACTACCGCCGCCCATGGACACACGCAACACCAGAGGAGCCATAAGTGCGTTGTCGGCCTTTTAAAAAGGAGTACGCTCTTTACTTGAAGGTTTGAATCTATTTTACGAAGAAATTACACTTAATGCCGGTTGTTGACAATGACCTCTTTTTTTACCAAAATATTTTAGAAGAATTGGTTGTAACCTCCTTGTGTGCACTTTACTTATGTCATAAAGTAAAGCTGATCATAAGAAGTGAACCCAATCATAATCTTTAATATCCGCACGCGAAACCATACGACTGAACCGTTCTATTGAATGATATTGAAGAGTCCAATTCTTTCAAATAATAGCAAGCTTCGGAGAAGCGCAATTCAATCACTTGAAAATCGAAAAAAGATTATGGAGGGAAAATAAAGTGCTTTTGTTGCTATCATCCAAATATTAAGTTGTTACCTTGACGCAGTATAATTGAAATAGAGAAGTTTAACAAGTGTTTATCATTTTAATTGCAAGAAAAATACCTACTAGTCACATTTTTTTATAATAGTGCGCTAAATATTGACACACTGACATATTAAATGACATACTTTTAATTAATCTATTAACATTTTATTTGAAAATTTTAACATTGTAAATTTTGCATGCCTTTATTCTGGCTCATGTGACCACTCTTAATAATTTTTTGTAACATCCATCTGTACACATTACTGCAAATAAATATTATTATTATTATTAAACCCAGCATTGTCAAGGAGGCTGTTACCTGAATTGTTATAATTAACCTACCCTACCTAACTTAAAATAACTGAACAGGCCTATTTCTTAAAATTGGAGAGTTATATATTTATATATACTATACTATTTTGTACATAAACATTACAGCCACGATTCTCGTCAATAAAGAAACACTAAAAAGAAGGTGAACCTATTTAACGTAAAAATCAACAGTATATTGTTACTATCTATGTATATTGCAGTATCACACGAATTTCCTTAGCGCTGTTATATTATCCGGGATGAAAATTATTTCATGTGTTTATTATTATTATAAATTACCAAAGTGTCAAATTAGTTTGCGTGAAAGAGTAACAAATAACTATTCATCCATCTATTCTTCCATCCTGACACAAAAAAATCATAGTTATTATATTAGTAGCATAGGATAAGCACATCGAACCTTAACCTTCGTATGAGAGGCCTTTGCGCTCGCCAAAATTGTCCGAGTAAGGGTGTAAGAGCCACCGGAGGGTAACACCTTCATCGCATCCAAAAAAAAGCTCTCAGAACCAACTTATTCATACTATCGTCATAAAGTCCTTCCTTGAGAAAAAAAAATTCTCTAGTCTTTTAATCTCAAACAGGGGCTCGATTCTGTTAGGAAAATGACACTAACTCGAGGATGTTTCGTCGCGGTGTCTATGCTCTGTCTCTGTCGCTTACTACACTAATACTACTAACACGTGAGAAGCTGAATAAGGTGGCAGGTACTTATACCAACATCCTTTTGTATATATATAGATTTATTTACGCCTCTCATAAAATTCAGTTAGTTTGAAAAAGATTATCATAACTAATCATTTCTACTTACAATCTATCATGAAAACACATTTAAAATAATCTGTGCATATTAATAAAGCTATTATGCAAAACGTAGTGTATATTCACTCGAGGTAGTCAAGTTCCGCCGGAGACACGGGTCGTGTTAAAGATTTATGCCAACAATACAGGGCTATCTGTAGTGTGACTAAAACCTCCCAAAGATTAATTATCTCAGAAGCGAGGTTAAGATTGGAATTCTCTCCCCTCTCTGTTCCCTGAAACAACTTGGGGCTCTAAGAAAAGAGTGAATAGGCTACTAACGGAAAAGCGAACTCCATCTTCGGCCTCATCTTCACTTACCATCAGGTGAGATTGAGGTCAATCGCACTCCCGTCATAAATAAATAAAAAAATAAGGTTACATCAAAACGAGTATACTTCATTCAGTGTACAAAAATATGATTTTGCCGAATGAAGAACTGTTATTGGCTAATATATAGTTATGGATGGAGTATTAAGTGACCTGTAAATAAAAACACACAAACACGTTATATCCTTCAATATTAAACAGGCCCCAAGTTTAGCTAAAATTTGAACATGTAATTTTTCATTCTACAATTAATTTTCCAACAAGTTATATCAGTAATGTCGACTAAACAACAAACATCAATGAATATAAATAGCACATTAAATCTACTAAAATTTGTACGTAATTTGGCATATTTGGATCTATTGTTATTTGATATTTAAATTGGTCTAATATCTACAGTACAAACACAATAAGGAACAATGCAACCTAATGGGTACATGCCGCAGGCAGTGGTGTAGAGCAGAAGGATTCCTATTAGCTGCGAATCTCGTTCATTCTGCACAAAATGTTGTAAAATGATTCCTTTACTTTCCAAAATCCAATTCTCTTTGTTATTAATAATTATATTAAAACAATTGAAAATACAAGTACTGCTTGCAAAAGATCGACTTAAGGTCATCACAACAAGTCTCAGATTAGAATGAATGCAAGAAATTTGGATCCAGTTAAATAAATTATGGAAGAGCGATATGAAGTCACTTGGATCACAGCAGGTATGATTGATAATTGTTTTCACTAGTTAATTAGAATAAATACTATAATTTGACTGATTTTAATAGCACTAAGTCAAGACGATAAACAGAAGGAAACATTGCAGATATTTGGTATAAGCTAAGAGATATCGAAGAAAATGGAGAGAAAGGGGTATCGACAAGCACACAGAGCTTCATAGGACAAAGCTACAAATAAATGTAAATTATTATGAACCTGGGTATCCGTTGAGCGATCTCATCCAGGCTGTCGATAGTAATGCTGATCGGGCGGTCTAGCGGCCGGGAAGGGGCGGTTACCGTGTCTGAATTCATGTTTCTAGTTTTCGTGTTTCTGTTGTCCCTCTTCCGCTTCTCTTCAGCGCGTTGCAGATTGTGGAATCGGAAGAAAAACATCGACATTATATCTCCTTTAACTGCACTCTCACGTTTAGATTCGGGTCTCACAAAAACATGTAAGAAAGCGTGTGAATCACTGTTGTCTTTTTGTTCACTTAACACTAAGTTCGATAAATAAGTGATTTTAATTAGGTGTAATTTGCGTAGCAGAGAGTTGTGAAATCATATTGCGTGAAAGCTAAGAATAAAATAATATGAGGTTAGGTGATTAATAGCCCTGGCTATTGATATTGAATAATATTGTGATTTACTTTGATTATGTCGGTTGGTTTTTGTAGGACTTGGAGTATGACAAGATTCTTAAGGTCTACCGTGACCTTCAGTTCCGTATCAGCGGAGTTCCATAGTGTGCTATTCGTACACGTCAGTACCGACACCAGCACGTGCATTGATGTTGAGTACACGAGCCAATTTTATAATTGAATTTAATTTAATTCAGTGACTGTGTCGCAAAATATTTTGTTTTAAATATTCTCGGCAAGAAAATCTCATCGGATTACTGAACGAGAGCAGCACTGACATAACTGACGGTCACTGACGCTGGCGAGTGTGAATAGAGCCCTATGAAATGTTTGACATAATAGTAATTTTCACTGATGCTGCACGGTACAGAACTGTCGGTCACGTGCCTGCATGATGTGTGCAATTTAAAATGTGTAACAATATTTTTTATTAATGATTTTCTTTTTAATCCACTTGTGATGAGTGTCCACAATGATAGAGATGGTTCTCAATCGGACTGTGTTTACTGTCGTTTTTTCGATGGGAATTGGTCATGTTATAAAATATGACCACTTAGAAAATAAAAACAGTCTGAAAATTTCGCCATTTTAAATTATATTACTTAATTTCGAAAAAGCGCTATGTTTGTTTTAAAACTAATAAGTTTATTCATATTGTGTAGTATCAGAAAGTACGAGTGTTGTTCACATTGATATAAAGTAGGTACTTGTTGTTGTATTGGTTTTTATACAAGCACAATGGTCGCACATTTTATCATCTGAAGATAACTGAGGTATAATGGTAGGGCCATTAGCTCTTTATGCGATTCAACTGAGGCCTAAGCACGGACATCAATCGCAAGCGTAGTGACATCGTATCGAATGCGCCAAAAAGCTGGTTTGTATAGAAAATTGAGCTAGGCACACACCGTGACGTTGCGCGTTGCTCAATTTCCCAGTGCATTGGTTTTTGGCGCACTCTATACGATGACGATACGCTTGCGGTAAATGTTCGTGCTTAAGGCACAATATGCTTTACAAAACGTAACTTTTTTTACACAAAAATAAAAATATTAAAAAATCTTTAAGTCATAAAACAAATGAAACAGACGTCACGTATGCAACTTGGAAAACCTTTTTAATAGATACCCATGACATGAAGGTGGCTTATGAACTAATAGATGACCATGTTATTGGCGTCATATTGGATTTCGAATGACGTCACTTAGCTAATCGTGTAATGTCAACAAAAATAAGTGAGCGAACAAAATTACAGCTCGATCGGATGGGCACAGTCTATTATTCAGTTGCAATTTTTGTCCCGGGCATAGTAACAGGTTCATTTAAATAAAACCTTGTAAGAATTCAGTTTACCCTGAATTGAATCGCAATAAAAGTTGATGGTACAGATTACGCAGCCTCTTTTATATTTAGTTTTTCAAATGGATATAATAATGTACAGTTGTGTGCGTGTTCTCCCGCAACATTCTGGTCGTCTGTGACCCTTGCTAGCTAGACAGAAGGCGATGATACTCAACCTTATTTCTCATTAGCGTCAAGTATCAACATGTTTCGCATCCTCACTTTTTATTTGTATCGCGTGATGTAGATTTAATGCTTGAGCTAAATTCTTACATCTTTGTGTAAGATTAAGGTCAAGGATCTCTCTCATTTCCGCAAAATAATTGTATTGTGAAGAGTTGCCTAATGTAAATTATGTTAGTATATCTTATCAAGTAATCTTCGAACTAAATCAAAATTAAGCGGTTGATTTCAGCCCCCAATAAGAATAACTACAAATAATACTAATCTATCTTTTTAAGTGAGATAATTATTATTTTCCTGATGTGTCTGAAATCAAGAGAAGCACAGTAATTGGGCCACTTGCAACAAATTCTGGTTTTTGGACTCAAAAGCAAGAAGCACTACTAAGATAACTTCTGAACAACCTATGTATGCTTTGCAATAAACTTTTTGGTCTTATTTACTTCAATTTCTAAAAGCTTACAATGCACATAGCATACTTATCAGTTTGTATCTATTGACGTAAGCATGGTGTAAGTTAAGGAGCTTGTAAATTTGAGATGTATGATGCCTAAATGAAATTCAATATGCCATTGAATAAACAGGCTAGCCGATTCAGTCTAAAACAATTGACTGCTGACTGGTAAGCTACTGTCCACTAATACAAAATACTTTGGTATCCTGAAAAATAATATAGAAAGCTTCATCATAACTCATACTATAATATTAAACAATAGAAATTATAAGAATTTATGGAACGAGATGCTACTACAGCTTATCACATATAACAACTTTGTTAGCAGTGAATAGAGCTTTATTCTAATGGGAGTGTCTTGATTACGCCAATCATTAAACGTGGATGCGCCATTGACCTTGCCGTTCAATAAGACACGAGTACGTACATCGCATTAGGCCCGTTAGTTGAATGGCCGTTAGTTAAGATTTGTGGTAATGTCGAGAGAAGACGATTTTCTCCTATATCTACAAACGTATTCCTTTTTACAGCCTCTCTTTTTAATTTTTGATTTTCCGCTTTAACGTTTTTAAAATGACGTAGGTACCTACGACATATGATCTTTATTTACTTCTAGACCAACGCTTTTATTGAATTAAGGATCACACCAGCTCAAAAAGTCATAATAATGATTAGTTTTAAGGCTCGTAAAATAAATACAGAGAGCCCGAGCTCTACTTTTGGCCTTAAAGAAGAGCCTCTGAGAAGTATAAAGCGTTGCATTTACATAATGAAATCGAAAAAATATATATGGAGGAGGAATCTGAGGAACGTCTACAAATTCTCGCCCGAACCGAACGCTAGCGATTTCAAACGATAAAAAACCTACAGTCCGGGCTCTCAGCGCTGGGCTACAAGTCTTAAGTAGACTTAAGACTTGAGAGTACGATGATAAGCTAGTTCTTGCGGTAACTTTGAAATCTTAATTAAAAAGGATGAGTAATTTTATCGTGTTCAATTTTACAACGATAAATAGTGGTACTGCGAAATACAGTAAAGATTTCTAGAAGCGTGCGACATTAATTATGGTTTACATCGTCTCGTGGGAGTTTATTAAATTGTTTTCCGCATACCCTATAACGTATGTTTCACTTTATATATTTTATACTATTTGTAACGTTATAATCGGATTGGAATTGGACGTAAATTTAATCACCATGAACGTATCCAGACTACAGTACCCGTATAGGCAACACGGATATAAGTCCCGGCTGGCATTTATATACGGTTGTTCATTATATTGTTTCGCAGGTGTACACTTCTTATTTGTATTCAAATTTATTAGATTAAATGGCTTTCAATTACTGTATAAGAAGGGGTGATTCTTTTTTAATTGTTATACAACGTGTTACAAAATACCCCGTAAAAATGTCTGAAGCTAATAAAGGCGTATTAAAAATATAATTAATTATCGAAGCCCCACAACCCTTGTAAACTGTCATGTCAGGGAACCAGATAATTTAACAGAAAGACCTACGTCTACGATTGTCTAGTTTAATAGTTTTTCTATTTTTCATAAAAATCAATTTTTTTATTTTTTTTTGGGTATTTTATACAGCGTTAATTAGCCCCATTTAACAACATAGCTCCTTTCGGCTTTACGGGTAGTTTTGTAACACTATGTATATATGTATAGAGGTGAGCTACATCCACCAAAAGAATTCAGTAACGCAGGTACCTATATGGTGTGATAATCATATATTTATAAGTAGAACATAGTCACGACCCTTGCGATTGCCCCCGAGAGTTGGGCAGAATTACGACTGAAGTTAATTTATTGAGCGAAGGAAGCGACAGCCGCTGGCCTTAGGCGACCGACCAAACCCGTTGAGAAGTCCATAATTCTGTTATTTTAGATGTTACACTAAGTAATCGATATAATAACGGAAAAATTTGCTTCATTAACTTTAAATTTGACCTTCATAATCCGCGGGCCTAAACTGAATAAATGGTTTTGAATTTTGAATAATTTTGTGTGAAGATTACTTTTTTGTCAGTTAGTGTAACAGAAATTAATTGTAAACTGGTGCACGGAGTCCGGCGGCCAAGTGGGTGGGTAGGTAAACGCGGGGTTGAGGGCAGGCCGTAATGAATGTGTCCCGAATGTGAAACGGTGTCAGTATCACAATACATGTTGGGTTTCGAACTACCTTACGAATCAACTAACGGATGACGCATCAACGTTTACGAGCTTTCACTACGGGAGCTTTGTGACTATAGAAATTGAAATGGAATTGATAATGTACATAGAGAATACACAGTTTTGTATATAAAGTTATTATTTACCTATTCGTAGACTATCGCTGCTTGTTCATTAATAAACACTGTGAAATGGAAAATTGTTAATTATTAAAAATGCAGTTTTTTTTGGTATTCAATAAAGAATTAGTAGTTTTATTTCTACCGATAACAGCTTGTAGGTAACTTAATGCTATGTCCGTGCTAGTCACAACAGTGATAGAATAAATCAACAATACTAGCAAAAGGCATCCTGTTGTTTATGTACTATATATATCTAGTTCGATGAAAAGATCTCTGCCCGAAATAAATAAGTAAGCAACATTTTTCAATGCGATTTGGCTTACAAAGGTTCAAAAGAGAAAGGCAAAAGCGAAGGACAGATTTTTCACAAAGCAAAAAGGGAATGGGCACGGCGTTTCATTTCGACATAAATGTTTTAATGGGGTGCGCGTTCCGGGTGTTGGTATCCGAGCTAATTCTTTGCTCGATATAATTATGGCGAATGTATTAATAACTTTTGCATAGTAACTCCATTACTTTTTAGTTTCCTTTCAATTTAGTTCAAAAGTTAGAATAGCTCTTTTGGTACTGTCTATTTTGATCTATTTATATATGTATAACTCTTTGAAAAAATTATTGAGTATGAAGGCAATTGCAATACCGTCATAAATAAAAAAAAATAAAAAATATTTATACGTATGCTTGTGATGATCAAATATAAAAAGGCTAAAATAACTCGGTTAAGGCAAAAACATGATTTAAAATCAGAATTTATTAAAAATTAAAAGCGCACTTTGGCTCTGGCCTATTTATTTAATTGAATTCAACGTTGATGAATTATTTTAGCACATATCTATAAAGGTTACACTCGAATTTGGGTCGCGGGACATCCGTTACTGACATAGTTAATATAATATATATAGAAATGGTTGGAATATGTACATTTGGACTCAATATAGTTGCTAACTGGGTCCATTTGTCAGAAACCACTTTGTATGTTTAGATTTAAATTAAGACTGGCAGAAACATTGTCAAAATTCAAATTAGAAACTATAAAATTTTATTTTTAAATCGATATCCGTTTTTGACTTTGAATAATTCACATGCATTTTTTTATTTTTTATTTGGGAAGCGTTGTAATTTTTTTTAAGGCATATGATTTATTAGGCCCAAACATTGACAAAGACTAAAGATTATGATGTATTTTTCAGTGATACTATATCAGCCAAGTTCATATTTTTGACGCGAGGAAAATTAAGTAGAGAACGGAGTTTGAAGATTTTATTTTCAACGAAAAATATCAAAGTAAAAATATTCAGATTTAGGGTTTTTGAAAATTCATCAATTCAGTTTAAAAATATCTTGGTGGGCTTTACGCGATGGGCTTGACGGTTCGATTAGGTACATAAAATATATTTGTATCTTTAACAAAAAAAGAATAGTTTTAGATTAATCAGATGATCTCAAGGTAAAAAGCTGTTTGACTTTACAAACATTACAGACACTTTATTTGTATAGATATTTTTTCGTTAATTAACTTTTAACCAAAAGTTAGTTTGAGTGTCGGGGTTTCAACTTTTCAGTAAAAATTAAAGAAATAACGATCCTTATAGTTCTGTCAGTAAAACTCAGCCAGCCCTTGAAGCAAATAAGTAGTAACCCAATTTTTTTTGACCATCAGGAAAAATATTTTTGGCATAAATTGGTTATATGCTTTAAACAGATTTTCAGGATTTCTATTTATTACTGCAAAGGAGCAAATAAAAAGAAGCATATTTATGCAAATATTCGACTTATACGTTTCCCGGCATGAAGATTGTTTTAGAAATCAACAAATTAAAAATATTTAGTTTCTAGCACTTGATACTAAACTTACTAAACAAAGCAGATGAACGAGATGTATTAGTAAAATATAAATAAGAGCTACTAGGTATATGATTATCACCTTTATATGTATGAAATTAGGGGTCTGTTTCACAATTAAATATAATATAAGGATTTGTATTCGACATCTTTAGATAGTGTTAACTAAAAAAATACTTGGTACTATCTGTTTGTCTATTTGTTAATACCCTTTTTCAGAATCACATGGAGGTAAAAGATGAAACTTATTTCAAACAAAGAGCATTATTAATATTAATGATTTATTAATGTTAATCATTAATATTAATAAAGCTCTTCGTATTTTAATTAATGTAACATGTAGTCAACGCAATAAAAATAATACAAACATTTTTATTTTGACACTCTTCGAGAAATCAAAACAAATAGGGTACAACCTTGTACAACCCGTTGACCTAGAATCATAAATTTGGTAAGAAGAAACCTCTCACAGAACAAGTAAAGGAAAGAATCCGAAATCGTAATTTGTGTATACATCACATAAAACATATATTGCAAACTTACATTTGCAGCCAATGTCGTGATCGACATATCGGACAACATTTGCAGCCAATGTCGGATCGACATATCGGACGAAATTTTTTCAACTACAAAGTTAAGATTCTTCTACAATCCGACTTATTTTTTTATTAGAATAATTTTCAGTGTTCAATATAGCGTTTTTGGATCGGGGGTTAATATGCAAATTTTTCTAAAAGGGTTGTCAATCCGACGCTATTGGATTTTTATGAATATTCATTTTCACTGTTAGTGACACATTCAATGCATGACTACCAACTAGTTATTTTTTTTTATTCGGAATTGATTTTATCCAGCTAGAAAGTTTAAGATAGAGATGTTATGGAGTCCGTAACCGTAACATTGAAAATGAAATTTCAGGCACATGAGACTTAACAACTTCACGTCTCAGGGTCGACAAAGCATTGGCGATGCTCCTAGTGTTGCAAATGTCCATAGGCGGCGGTGACCACTTATCAGGTGGACTATCTTGCCTTTTTGTCGGCCCATGTGCTGTAAAAAAGAAAAAGATTTTTCTATGCTAAGAATCTAAGTTGCAGAATATGACCGATAGGCACATTTAAGGTAAAAAGATCCAGCGAGTGTGAAACAGACCCCGTAAGTTAGTTGAAAGTTTAATGTATAGACGTAAACTAACAAAGTATAATACTTAAGCGTTTGATTAATTAGCAACAAGATCACATTGGTGTTTAATTAATGCAATGTATTTTCGTTTTTTTAATTTTTACATTTAAATTTATCAATATTAAGAGACTTTCCTGACTGATCTAACAACGCACACCACGAGCCTCTTAAAAAATAATCCGCAATTCTTTTTGGAAATTCTACCCCAAAGGTATCGAAACAGGGTATACAATTTTGTATAAAACATACGTCACTTATGAAGTTCATATATTTATTTATTATTTAACAAAGAAAATACTTCTTTGCAAATAAAACACATATCAATACAACATCTACAATATCTTTCACAAAAAAAACCACGGAGGTAAACTAGTACTTGGATTCTCGTTAACAAATTAAAGATATCTATGCATTTAATTACTTTTAGAAACAACATCCCAGGAGGAAAATAAAAATGAGGATTGAAATTTTGTATAAAAACTACCATTACATTAATAGTTGTCATGAAAATAGGTGTTTCGGCGCCGCTGCTAATTAGCAAATTGGGGTTAATTTTCATTGAAAATGTCATCCGTAATAGGGTGAACATATTGCAATGGAAAATCTTATTCGACAGTCATGTTTTTTTTAAACTCGGGACATTTTGGTGGAAATAAATAGGCCATAAAAAGGTCCAATAAGGTTGAGAAGTTTGAATATTGCAAATGTATTTAGGTAATTTAACCTGAAAGTCGGTATAAATATTTCTCAACCCAATTAACTAGATCTGTCTTACAGAATTCCAAATTCCGCGCAATGGAGAATTTAAGATTGCAATGAAAAAACATAAAAATTTGTCGAAATTACGGAGAAATAAAGAAAAAATATTTTTTAAAGCGAATTGGAAACGCGAAAGAAACCGCGGGGCGGAATGCTAGTCACATACAAATTAAAGTTCAACAAAGCTTTATCGCGTAGACTCATAAGTCAAACCATTTGGTAGATGTAAGTAAATATTATGCGAAAATAGTTATGTGGTTTTGACCTATTTACTTGATGTTGTATTTTGACCCAATATTTGTATTTATGTTGCAAGTCTCTTTAACTTTACATTTGCTTTGAATTTACCTAGAATTTATAAGTAGTCGAATGAAACCAGCCATGCATATCGAATTTAATTATCCGATGAATTTACTCAAATATAACGCGTTACTGTCGTAGCAAGCAGGAAAGGTAGAGAGAATAAAGTGGAGATCCTCTGTACGAATCTTAAATGACTATTAAGTAGGTATTTAAAAGTTTGGAGCAAAGTGGAATGGTTTTTTTTTTTTTGGTAAATATATGTATAACCTACAATATGAAGTTGGAAATGGCAAAGAATGAAACTATCACAAAGTGAAAAGGAAAATAAGATGAGTGCTAGTCGTGCTAGAGTCTGAAGTGTTGGGTCGCCCATAGTGGTCTATTTCCGTCACCTGGGTGCTGTATTGTCGTAGACTAAGACTCGTAGTTGACCTCAAAACTTAGTCTTATTTTTGCTATTAGATTTAATATTATAACATGCTTTTAAGCTACTAATTTTGTTTTTGTTTGCATTTGCCTTACGCTTAACATCCTGAAATCAAAGCATAATGCGTGCAACGACTACGAATAGATTGATAAGGGCTAAATATTTGCAAATATATACATGGTGGTTATAAAAGAAATACTAACCCACTGCGTCCGTACGTGAAAGACATATCGTCCCCTAATTCCATACCCGCTACTTCTCATCCGTCAACGGCGTAATTATATAAAAAGTAAGTAAAGATTAATATAAAGAAAACATACATTTATAAGTAAGTAACCTCAAATATTACCAAAAGTAGTATATCAACCGGAGAAAGTAAAGCAATTAAAGATGGTAAAGTTATGGGAACTTTTTAAATGGTTCAATTTAAATCCGAAATGTCGGTAAATAATATAAGGTTAAATATTTAGATAATGATTATTCGTAGCACTGTAATGGTCACTCGTCGTATGTCTAACTTTAACAAACGTCACGTGGAGTTTGCGAGAGTTCGCGGCACGGAGCCACAGCGCGGCCGTGGCGTATCCGTGCGTTTCACACCACTCGTAAGACTAAATGTGATTTGAGTCTGCGTCGCCCACGAGATTGACTGCCCTCCGCTTGGCGGCCGCCCTTCTGCCCCACTGCCTGCCGCCCCTGCCCACATTGCGCATCCGTAGCCGGATCTCCTACCACCGATGTACCTATAATATGTGCTACGACCCATCGCATATCATACCATTTGTTTTCAACTTCCTAAGTCCGTGTACTTTCGGAGAGCGATGAATTTGCCGCGACGCGACGTATTTTTCCCTCTAACCAATGTTTGTAATGAAGACATCGAAATTATACTCATAAATGTTATTTATCTCGTTTCGCGTTGAAAATATTATAGATAGTACTTATTTTGATAAAGTTAAAAATAGTTTATTGGTTCTTACCGTACAATGACGTGGTAAAAAATGTTTGTTTGCCTTTTATAATATTTTAAATTGATACATTCTACTAATATAAAGTAATATAAAGCGGTGATTAATTTAAAATTTTAAGTATCACATATTTCAAAGGTTTTTAATGTACCTTACTCAAACCAGGTTAGGTTAGTTTCCATCTAAATGGTTTTAAATAACTACATACCATTCTTTCCAGACTTTTTTACATCATAGATGAAAAGCTATATAGCATAGAGGGTTCTGTTCTTTAAAATTAAATGTCGCACTAACTAGCTGAAAATAAAAAAGTATTTAAGAAACATCTGTTTTAATTAGCCATTCAAAGATTGTTCTCACGTTTTTTTAAATAAACTAAAACCTCGTTTTCATCCTTCCGTTTCATATTTTTTTTTATAAATCCTGCTGCCTTATTGTTGAATCCACCTACGCGTATGTCATAAACGATGTCACACATAACAATAAAACACCGGGCCACTCGCTGTGTAGGGTTGCGTATCCAAGTACATTTTATATATTGGTCGACAATTACTCGTTAACTTATAAAGCCTACTTAACTGTGATCCAAAAACAGCGGCTTAATTTGTAGCGGGGGGGGCCCATTCTAGTCTAAAATAAATGACAGTTTAAAGCTAAATATTTTGCAAACGGATCCCTGAATCAAAAAATGTTTTTAACTTGCGCCCTATATTTTTAAAAATAATATCCCACCAAAATCATTAATGTGAAAGAATGCCAAGTTCACAACAAAAAAAAAAACTTGTTAAGTAAGTTAAGTACCCGGGTAACAGCGTCGCTTATAAAATAAGTGAGATCTAACTGGATGCCCAGTTCTTTCGAAGTTCCTAACATTTTAGTAGCTATTAAATAAATTTTGTTTGGTATGTTCTTTGCTACTCAATCGTGCGATTTAGCAAGTTTTTATCCACCAACATTAAGTTAGAGAACAATTTAGACAGAAATTTCATTGTAAAAGATGTAGTCAATCGAGTATTTGAGTAAGTGTATATATTTTAAGGTATGTATGATTAACTTCGTAGATATTCAGTTCTAAGTACTGTAGGTATAGAACCGTATTTAGAATTACCGTTTTGTAATAACACTTGGTTAATATTAATATTTAAAGTATTTAAAGTTGATGTGTGAAGTTTAGATAACGAAATTTCAATGACTTAAAATATATACAATATTCCTATTCGATTTGGAACTTTGTTGATTGGCGTAAAGTTCCATATATATTTGAGAAATTTCACTGAGAGAAAACTTGCAAAGTCACAGTATCGAGTAGCAAAGAACATACCTAACAAATAATCTTTTGAAGCTACTGAAGTTTTGAGAAACTTAGTATTCAGTTAGATCTCACTTATTAAATTACCTAGCGAATCTATTGACCGAATTTTTATTTTGCAAGTTTTTTGTTACTAACTTGGCTTTCGTTCACATTTATGTTTTTTTGGTGAGATATCAATTTATCAAATAATCCTTTTTATTATTAAAATTACAGAATTTTAATACCAAGAGTCTTGTAAGTTTTATATTTTATGGCGGAACGGAGTACGGACAGACAAGGCGAGTACATAAGGGTTCCTTGTTGACTACGGATCCCTAACACGTAAAGCTAATTTTTTTGGTGGTTCGTAAAGAAACTCAGCACTGAGGATTCTCAAGCAAATACTTGCCATTTGCCACAGTATACATATGTCAGTTAAAAGAAAATTTCTTCGAAATAAGTATGGCCAAGTCTTAGGCTGCCTGGTAAAAACCGCTTCATAAATAAGGGTACCTACATTATTTGTGCTTCATTACTTAATTATTACAAAATATTTCATGGCTTTTGTTTTTTTTGTATTCTCTACATGTGATCAGTTGTGTAAGCAATTAAGAGTAATTGTATTTCATGATAAACTTTTGTCTCGCGGGTTTACCTGCGTTCCCGAAGGAACTAATCCTATCCCGGGATTATAACATAGCCTATATTACTCCTGGATAAAGTAGTTTTCTAATAGTAAATGAATTATTAAAATCGGTCCAGTACTTTTTGAGTTTATTAAAGAAAAGCAAATATACGAATATACCATTTCTTTATAATATTTGCGAAATATTTTATAATAACTTATCTATCTATTAATATAATATATAAGGAGAAGCTGACTGACTGACTGACATATCATCGCAGGGCCTAAAATATAAGGGTTACATACTTGAAACTCTGCACAGGGGTTCCATTTATAACGTAGGGAGGCACTAAGAAAGGATTTTTGAAAATTCACCCCCTAAGTGGGTAAAACGAGGGTACAAAGTTTGTATGGAGTAACTTCGAACTAAACGCGGGTGAAACCGCAGGGGACAGCTAGTTTATTTATAAAATTAAATAAGTTATTTGTCGGTTAACAACCTTCAATTTGGAAAAACATTATTACAACAAAATTAACCATGCATGTTCTCTCAACATACATCAATAAATCATTTGCGGGTTCATCCCTTCTGGTAGTGGTAAGGGTTCGATAGACCTCTATCGATAGTCTATGTTAGGGTAGCCACTATTTGGGTTCAATTATATTGATACACTATATAATCAATAGTAACTATTACAATTATTATTTTCTGTTTCTTTTTTAATTAAAATTAAAAACTGTTGGTGTACCAATAAAGTAAAATAAAATAAAAATAATTGTCAAATATCCTTTAGACACGGACAACTGATTCTAAACAAAGCAAAACTTGTCTATGGTAACCAGTTAACTGGTAAACTACCTCCATTTTTATAAATAAATACGCACCTATACACAGTGCAAACATGTTCATCCACATAAATGTTTGGTATATATCGATGGGATTCGAACTCACGATTTGTGGTGCAGCATTAAGTTTATAACCACCACGCCTGGCTCGCTAGTTGAAACTTTAAGTTTTGTTTCTAATACATTAAGATTCCGCCGATAAAGTATAAACAGAAGTTTCTCAGGTGGAAGAGTGATTAAGGTCAAGGCTTCTATGATTTATGTTTTCAGTGAATTTGTACGGTTTATGGTTGAACAGAAAATTGAAATTTCAAATCTTAAAAAAAAACCATGATCTATACATCTATATATATAAAAGAAAGTCATGTTAGTTACACTATTTATAACTCAAGAACGGCTGAACCAATTTGGCAAAAAATTGGTGGGAAGTTAGCTTAGAACCAGGAGACGGACATAGGACTTTTTATCCCGTTCGACCGCGTTCCCGTGTGACGTGACATAAAACCTCAAAGAGAAAACGCATCTGACATGGAATAACAAAACTTAAATGACAGCTAAACGTAATTTTGTCTATGGTTAAGTATGATTGAAAATTTGATAATTATAAATTTTGTCAGAAATCAATAATCAGTCATTTGTATTCTCTTTAAACTATCATTAACAATGCCGCGAAAAAAAATATTATAAATGTGAATGTAAGTCCACGGGAACGCGGGTGAACCCGCGGGGGACAGCTAGTATATTATATAAGCAAAATAGGATTCCTTTGACGCACCATCTCCTTAAAACTACTGAACATATCGTGATGGAACTGCTACCATTCGACGCGGAATTTTTAGTAGATGGTTATAGGCTACATATAATATTAATAAACGCGGAAATATACAAACAAAACAAATGAAAGGCTCCATAATATCCTACTAATATTATAAATGCGAAAGCTTGTATGTTTGGATGTTTGTTACTCTTTCACGCAAAAATAACCAAACGGATTTGAATGAAACCTGGCACATATACAGAAAATGCCCTGGAATGGCAAATATGATACTCTGTGCCGCGAAAATGTGACATCCCTCGGGAACTGACCAAACCAAACTACGTAGTCTACATATATGTCAAACAAACAATCTAATGAAAGTGCTTTGACCGCTGACATGAAATTATTGAAAGAGTTAATAAGTCACTAATAATAACACGCCTCTGCAAGCTTGTAAATACAACCTAAATAAATAATTGAGCGCTTGTGGCTGTGTCAACAGTTGGCGGAGGTAAGTGGAGTTTTTTTATAAATTAGTCATGAATATGAGCTCGTTAAGCCGTTTTCCAGAAATATTTACCTAAATACCTGTTTCAAGTATTTGTCAATTGACCTATTTCTAAATTTGCTATTCATGTCGGATCGAAGTTTGCAGTTGGAGAATACGTTGTTAGGCAGTTGTGATTGGTTATGACCGATCAGAATCCTGTTGAGTTTCCTTGTTTGGGACTTGACAGAGAAGGAGATCCAGCGGAATTCGTTACTAGATATTTGTTTTTTGTATAATCTTATAATGGATTTCCGCAAGGCCATGCCAAAGTCAACCCTACTTAAAATTACAAATGTGAATATAAGTTTGTTTGTTATGCTTTCACGAGAAAACTACTTAACCGATCATCATGAAACTGTGTACACATATTCTTGGAGATATTAGAAGTATCATAGGATACTTTTTGTGCTGGGAAAATGTTACGTCCCTCTGGAACGCTTGATTCCTTTAATTTTGGAAAGTAATCATATAGTTGGAGGAATTAATTTATTCATTATTGAATCTTTATTTCATGACGAGCCTCAAGGAGGAATCACTATTTAATTCTTGTCTTATTCTAATCTTAATCTACAATTCGTATAGAGGTACATTCTTATATATCTCCTTATATAAATGCTGTGTCGTCGAACATGATTATACGGTTATATCCAGCCCCCTTATTCAGCTAATATAAACTTCGTCGGCGAGCCGCTTCGCGGAAGCCTCGGAGAGTTTAGCTTAGTCATAGCGTAGTAAGCGGCAGAGACAGAGCATAAAGGCCGCGACAAAAATTCTCGAGTTTATGTCATTTTCCTTACAGAATCGAGCCCCTGTACTGTAACGACATCTATGAGCACGCACACGAAAATCCTACATCGCGCTATGGAAGTTTTCTCAGGTATTGACTAAATTATACATGCGTCCTCAGACGATCACCTACCCACGCACGGCCAGACTCTGTTGCCTCACATCTACATAGTCGCCATCGTTAACAGTTGGTATATCGAAATTATTCATTCATTCAAGCAATCGGATAATTCCTTTTAGAATTCACAAAAGAAATTGTAGCTTTAGACGTATCCAACCAATAAATATAATATTTTCTTTTGTAAAGGATTTACTCTCAACCTAGTTCCATTTGAGCTTTTGCATTATCTAGACGATTCACAGAGAAGAGATTATGAAATGAGGGAAATTGAATAATATGTCTGGAACTAGTTTTATGTCAGCACGGAAAAAATGCTTTTAGTGTTTTTTACTGCGTTAACCTTTACCTTGATAAATTGACGAGTAAAAAGGTATTTGTTTTATTTTGTATTAGATTTGGCGTGTATTTATAATATGTAAACATGGCTTATGCTAATAGAAAAGGAGAAGGGGTATATTAGAAAAGGTAGCTTCAAAGTCTTATTATAAGTGTTTAACAATAAACCATTTTAAATCATATGTAAAAACAGTCGACTTATGTACGACGCAAATTCTTATAGATTATACACCTTGCTTTTTATTTCTTTAGTGAATTATTTGATGAATTAATAGATCAATCCTTAGCTATATCTCCGAAACTTTTGAACCTAACACCCATATTCTAAGACATTTCCTCGAAAATTCCTCGACTCCACTCAACCTCACTCCATGATTTAATATTCATATTTGCAAAAATCTCCTCCGCTCAACGCTTTCCCTCACTCGAGGTGAGAAAAAAACTGTCAACTTCAAGGTACGTCGGGGCCAACCTTAAGGAAGTTAATTGGTTATAAACAGTTACTGAAGCTCATTATTTTATTTGATTAATATTTTATCTATAATAGAATGACGCTACTAATGACATGTGACCTTGACTATACTTCGATTCGACATCAGTCGGGATCACTCGAGTTTTGCTCAACTTAAAATACCAATTTTGAGGATTCCTCGAGAAAATCCTCAGTCAAGTTGGAGTCAAGTGACGTATGATGAAACGTCTTAGAATATGGGCGTAATATTTAGAAAGAAAATCAGACAGTTGTTCTTTACCTAAATATTACAGGAAAACTTATAAGACCATAGACAGTCTTAAAAAACGTGGCGTATTCATAGTATGTAAAGTTCTCCACGCCAGTTCCACTCGCACTTGTCCGGTTATTCTTATAAAAATAATATTTAATATCCTTTATTATCTTTGTATTGAATACGAGTTCCATCGTGATAGTGATGCGGCGCAAATGGCACGCAATATCAACGTCGTATATGGAGTGAACAATACAAATGAACGGCACGTTATTGGTTTCAACGCTTCCATTCCGGAAATTTTAAACTGAAGAATGAGCGGAAGTTGTGATACTCAATTTACAGCTGAGTTAGCAGCATCATACGCTCGGGCCATCCCTTTCGTTGCTCAACAGATAAAAAACGTTTGGATTTTGGACCACTTACAAAATAAATGAAAAAGCTTCTTTACGATAATCGTAAGCGTAGGCCGGATCCCCGATCAGCGCCTAGGCAATGCACTAAGGAAAAACTTGCCTCAGGAAAAGAATTCTCCATGCGGTTCATTGCCGGTAGGATTTATCACGATACTTCTAACGATATGAATAACTGAACACAATGATGGAAAAGCAATTGGAAAATCTCCAGGAGAAAATCAAACGCTGCTTCTGTACGACAGCCCACGACCTCACACTGTACGTCTGATCGTCTCAAAGCTTCAAGAGGTTAGGCAGTTCTCCATCATCCATCGTATTTCCCAGACATTCAGCCAACAGATTTCAGTTTTGACAAAACTTGGACAACTTCTTGGTAGGGAAAAGTTTAATAACCCGGAGGTAGTACAAAATACCTTTAAACAATTTTGTTTCCCATAGTCTAGCTTAGTTTCTGAGAGGGGCATTGTTAACTTATTTGTACAAAACAGCAATACGACTACAAAATATTACATAGGCAATAGGTACCTATGCAAGCCACCAGTGTCAATCATTCTCGAGTTCAATAGGCGTTATATTGCATTGCTTGTTAGTGCCTTCAATCACAATTAATCACGGCACCTATTGTTCTGAGCACGACTATCGCTGCGCCGGACGAATCATCCATCAATCGATGTATATCCATACTAATATAATAAAGCTGAAGATTTTATTACATGAACGCGCCAATGTCTGGAACTACCACTCGGATTTGAAAAAATCTTTTTGCTTTTGGTAGCCCAATTCTTGAGCAAGGTAATTTATTAAACATCACGCTACGGCCTAAGGGAGCCGAGCAAAAATAATAAATGTCAGAAAAAATGTTAAGCGAAAACAAAGTAATAGCGCGGCGGACGTGATTTTTTACATAGACATATTTTATGAGCCACAGAATATATAGACTACTTTTAACCGCTAATCATTACTTATGATAAATCTTATTACGCGAGGATTATAGATATAAACGATATCATTTGGGAATAGTGTAGCTTTTTTATCTGTGAAATATTTTTTTATATCGGATGAGTAGTCTTGAAGCAGGTACTTGGAGGCTTCCTCCTCCCGTACATACAATGTTTAGCTCTTCATAGTATTGATTGCCTTATTTGATATGTATTACTGTATTCGAAATATATAATTAACCAATTAAATTATACTATTACATATCATTAACAGTTTATAGGATGTTGATATATCGCACCCTACTATAGGGGCTTAACTCAAAAAAAACACTTTTGGCACATCTCTGATTAGGTCACTTTCGCACTGAGCGGGGAGGGTGGGTCCCGGTGTTAAAGAGGCTGAAGTATCGGTATGCTTATTCTATCATTAAATTGACTATGTTTTACTATTCATCGGATAGAGCGTACTTTGTTTAGTTTCTCTACGAGCGTAACTCTATTTCGCAAAATTTTGAGTTAAGTCCTTATCGTACTGAGGGTGCAATATATATGTATGTCTAAAATTACTAATCCAATTTCTCCCGCGGTTAGATTCGCGTTCCTAGGATAAGTAGCAAGTTTATTATTTTTTTTTATACCACGTGGGCGGACAAACAAGCGGACGGTCCACCTGATGGTATGTGGTCACCGCCGCCTATGGACATTTGCAACACTAGGGGCATCGCCAATGCGTTGTCGACCCTGAGACGTGAAGTTGTTAAGTCTCATGTGCCTGTAATTTCACGAAAATAACTGTCATATTCACACATTTCCACCATTGTTTTATATATAGCTAGTCCATTATTGTATAACATCCGTATGGCATGAAAGGTCAATAAAAGAAACAAACTTTTCCATGAAATTTCATGAATCATGGATTCGTATCCAATTATTTTCTTTTCAAATTTTTACACATACAGAATAGAAATAGCTCTATTTTAAGATGTCATCCAACATACGAGTGTTTTCACTCTTTACGGACTGTTTTCAACCCGGCTCAGTGTAAAGGTCGTACTTTAAATGTAAATAAAATACAGGTACCTATACCTACATTTTACTACGTTTTTCAGTGCACTTCGAAGAGAATTTGTAAATGTCAAAATGTTGGACTAACAATGTTGTTGACTTGATACTCGGCTACGCTTTAGACCCTTACCACGTCCCTAGATATTTTCGTCTAGTTATTTCAAGTTTCTATAGTTACTTGCGAGTGGGTACAGCGATATACTTGGCGATTTGAAGAAAAAAATTCTTTATTGTAGTTTCTGCACGATACTATATTCGTTTAATTGGATTCATAATGATTATAAATATCCTAGGACATTCTTTACACATGGTTACCTGTATCCCAAATTAAGCAGTGTTCTGCTTATGCTATAGCTACCAAGTATTACTACTTTTTAAATACATACTTATATAGATATTTATACCCAGACACAAAATAAATAGACATGTTCATGCATAACCATGTTTGTCCTGGGTGGGAATCTAAATCACGACCTGCGGCTTGGGAGTCAGGGTCTCTAACCACCAAGCCAACTGCCCCATCAAATATTATTAAGGTTCAATAAAAAGACAATATTTTTCAATCCAAAAGTTATCATTGAACAGCTTCCGGTACCAGAGCTCTCGAACAAATAAGTCAACTTAGTGTATTTTTAAGTGTAAAATATTTTTGCCCAAGTAATTCCTTTCATCCGAAGTTATATCACTTTATAGTATTACAATGTTAAACTTAGTAGTTGACATCGAAGCATCTGATACCATCGCTTCATAAAACTAATGAAGTGCCCCTTGACATCGCCGTTATTGTAATATCTGAAACCTAAATGTTAAACTCAACTCAACTGCCTGCTATCAAATGTATTTCTGTTTTCATCAAAACAATGACCAGTACTGCATGGTTTTCTAATAGTATATCAATACCTTTATTGGCAAACCAGCGAACTCCATATGAGCATAATTTTCAGGAGACAATTAAAAAAATATAGAATATTATTGTATCTACTATTTTATGAAAAAAAGAAGCCGTAGTGAGATATTTTTGAAAAAGATTGTGATTACATGGAAGTTGCAAGCTGATACAATCTAAACTAGCACTAGACGCACAAATCTAAGTGGGTTTTATTACAGCTATATAATTTAAGGAATTTATGTATACTATTGAAATTGAAAATAAACATATTTTTTTTTAGAAATGTGGAGTTGGCTGGTATTCCGATTTAGGTAGGTACAATGTTTATTAACGCAACATTATCAGATCAATAGATTGATGAATACTTTTGAATGTACCTCGAATTATGTACAAGATACGAATGTTCATCATGTATGTGAAAAGCTATCATGAATGTCGGAAACAACAAACCCATGTAAATGTATATGTATGCAGCCAATTTACATATCATACAGTCGGACACTTCACATATCTCGCTCCACACGATTACACTAACGAAATGCGTCCATTACTTTTGTCCGTTAGTATAGGCATAGATACGAGAAAGATACTTTGCCCACATCGGTCTTTGGGACGCAGGGTAGACAACAATACGGCAGCAGATATGAATACACCTATTCAATATCAAACAGGTGCTATTTCTGCCCAGATAATGCTTTGTCTACAACCAGTCATGCGAACTAAGGGCCTCGTACATATCAGTGCCAAGACAGTTTGGTAAGAGATTATTATGTTTGCCATTTCAATGGTTAAATGAATACAATAAGGTATTTTAATATAGACACGCCATTCACCGACATCACGGCTCTCAAATACCCTAGCTACTTATACTCGCGAAGAAAGGAAAATAAAATAAATGCCACCTTACATTGTACCTGTTCTTAGAGAGAGATGAATATACTTCGTTCTTTAGTTACGTTGAGATTGAGTGCTGTGCCCTGAGCACGGACATCTATCGTAAGCGTATCGTCATCGTATCGAGTGCGCCAGAAACCAAAGCAATGGGAAATTGAACATCGCGCAACGTCACGGTATGCGCGATGTTAAATTTTCTATACAAATCAGCTTTTTGGCGCACTCGATACGATGACGCTACGCTTGTGATAAATGTTCGTGCTTACGCCTCTGCATGCGCCGCGCATGCCGTCGCCTCAGTGGTTAGTGCGCGATTAAATGGAATTAAGTCAATTACCATAATTCATGTTGTCATTTCTGAGCGCAAATAACTTCTCTATAGTTTATATATATTTTTTGACGTGACAACGTATAATAAATCGGTGAACGCCGGTCGCATGCACGAAAAAGGATGACTTATTGTCCCGTTACGCTCATTGTACGCTTGCGCCGCATCTATCTCTCTTCCACTCGATTGCCCTATGCCTATGCGTCACACAACTTACATCTACACGTGAACTGTTTCGTCGACTGTTTATTAACTGAAGAGAAAAGTTAATGTGGTTTCCATTGCTTATTACAACAACAATTTCGGCAATAAAGGTAAATTATTCTTGCAATTAAAAAATCCGATTGCTAGTATAATTTCAAGTATTTATTCTTTTTATTATAAAAAAGTAGCATCGGTCGGCGAGTGCAGTAATAATAGGTTATGTTACAATTGATTAAAAAATTATGGTGATTCATGTGATAAGTCAATAATAAAAATGGTTCAATTTTATTCATAAAAGTAGCATTGATTTCATCAATGTTTTGTTATGACGTTGTCACGTTAAACTATTGTCCGTAAACCAACTTTACAGAAGCCATTCTTTTTTATATCGTTGCTACAATCATTTTTGAACGGTCTCACTTGCGATTCTGTGCAACTGAAATGCGGATATTACAAAAAAATATTCACATACCTTATTCAAAGTAGATTATTTTGAAAGTATCCGTTCGCTATTATAATGTATGATTTTTTTTTATATAACACACAAAGTAGGGTACATAATTAATGACTTTCGGAGCGCCAACTCATGAAATATTCACCTAAATAATAAAGTATCTTTGAAATCTACATTTCATTTATGAAGATAGCTTTCTCTTTGCTTCACCCCTAAGTATATATTTGTTTGTCATTTCAACTACCACTGTGTGCCAAATTTCAACCATGTAGGTAGACCTACCTACATACATAATACCTACTTTTTCTACAATTTATATGCAAATTTGATCAGGCAGACGCTTGCGGTGGTGGCTTCCTATATATTATAATATTAATATTATAATATTATAAATATAATATATTTTAACTAAGACACTGTTTTCCAACTTTTTTGCCATATAATACAAATTTTGGTTATACTAAATAAATTAAATTATTATGTTGGTATTATGGTGGAATAGCTATTTCTTAGTTTGTTACTAGCGCCTTTTGGCCTAACCAAACATTCTACCCGTCATCAGACTATTCTTTTGAACTTCAGAAGGCCTACTCGTTTTTCTTTTAATAGAAACACATCCTGCTTAAGTAACTGATTAAAAATAACTTTTCATATTCGTATTTCTATTACTCGCGGAAATAGATTTGATTGCTTTCAAAATAAAGTTGATGGTTTACGGAAGCAACTGAGAGTCTATCTCGCAGTAGCCCGGTTTTCCACAAAGTTTGGATTTCGACTCATATTTTACATCATACATACATTACATACGGGCCAGTAGCTCGGTGGTTAGAGTCCCGAACAGCCACGCCGCAGGTCGGGCGTTCGATTCCCACCCAAGACAAACATTTGTGTGCATGAACATGTCTGTTTGTTCTGTGTCTGGGTGGTAAATATCTATATAAGTATGTATTTAAAAAAGTAGTTTAAGTAGCATATCAGTTATCTGGTTTCCATAGTACAAGCTCTACTTAGTTTGGGATCTGATGGCCGCGTGTATAGAATGTCCCAGGATATTTATGTAAGTATATGATTCACCTTATAAAACAAATGTGTGCAGCGTACGAGATCTTTACATTACAGCCTTCTTATTCAGCCAATACAAACTTCGTGGGCGAGCCGCTTCACGGAGGCCTCGGAGAGCTTATCTCTCACGTAACTCAGCGTAGTTAGCGAAAGAGACAGAGCACGGATGCCGCGATGAAACATCCTCGAGTTAGTGTCATTTTCCATACAGAATCGCGCCCCTGAACCGGAACCGTTAAAGAACATAAATATATTATTCACAACATAATAAATAAATGTCACCTGGTTTACCGTGGCGTATGGGGTTGTAAAGAGTTTTGTTATGGCTCACAAATCCACCGGCTTCTCGACGCATTCCAAGTGGCTTTGTGATTCGTTATTTATCGATTGAACACGAATACTGAATTTTACAGTGGACTGGTATTAATTATGATTCTGTCAACTGAATCGTAAAAGTTGGTAGCCTACTGCGGTTCGGGTCACCTTGACTGATAAGAGCCGGCAATATGAGTTTCTTGCCGGTTCTTCTCAGTAGCTTCACCAACATTAAATTTGACTTTCACAAGTGCCCTCCGCGGGCCTAGACTGAATAAATGGTTTTGAATTTTGTATAACCTTAGCAATTATTCTTTTCAAGGACATTTTTTTTGTTTAAATGACTTGGAAAACGACATGAGTAGAGCGCCACCGAGCCACGAGCGTGCATAACTAGGGAAAAAAAACTGAGGCTTGAAAAGCAATTAAAAATTCATAAAAGTAAATACATTTTAACCAGATATAATAGTGAGTACCTGGATGGCCGAGCATTGCTCGGGACAGCTTTACTAACGTGACTTCTACCGTATTCCCTTTTTTAAAGCACTGTTATATAATTATACCTAGATACGAATTAGATGCGATAATAAAGGGCTCCCAATAACAGTATTTCTCACAAAATATGTAACTTGAAAACCTTACCTTCTAATGACATTGTAGCAGTTTTCATTGCTTAAAAACACGGATAAAACGACATTTTCTGAAAATGAATCGATTTAACGCCCCCAAAACCCCCAGCATGCTAAATTTCATGAAAATCGTTGGAGCCGTTTCCGAAGAATTGCTCGTTTAAAGGTATTAGATATCATATCATAATAGGATCTGATAAATAGTTTTGTTATTTTTAGCTCATTCCGTCACCTACTGGCCAGAACAACATCTTCTGAGCCAACTTGTAATTAATACGGTCCTTACAAATTAATTTACGCATAGTTTTAATTGATGTAAGGATTCAGTCCTATATGTGAACAGCACTTATTATTATTGTTATTGATTGACAAAGTAATCTTCACTTACTAACTATACATTCTAGCTAAAAATACACTATACAAACTAGCTGTACCCCGCGGTTTCACCCACTTTCCTAAGGGATGTGTTATCCAGGCTAGAAACTGTCTATGTGCCAAGTTTCATCAAAATTACCTAAGTAGTTTTTGCGTTATAGAGTAACAAACACCCATACATTCTCGCAAACCTTCACATTTTTAGTATTATTTGGAAGACTAACAAACGATGTGTTTAAAATAAATATACGCTGAAGAAACTGTAAGGACGCCAATTTGACCAAACTTATCTCAGAGGGAAGTTCGGGAGCCCCAATTATAAATAGCAAGAGATGATATCTGGGTCATCAAAGTTTTTAGTCTAAAGTAATCCCTAAGAATACTGTTGATTCAATAAGATTAACACTTTATTATTTAACATAAAATACAGTCTATTTTATATAATAGTACCTATTAGGTAATGCGAATGTGTTATTTGCATTCATACGGCAGGCCAATTGGCTTGGTGGTTAGCTGACGGCCAAACCGAAGGTCGCAGGTTCGATCCCACCCAGGACAAACATTTGTGTGCATTAACATGTCTGTTTGTTCTGTGTCTGGTTGTAAATATATATACGAGTATATGTATGTATTTAGAAAAATAAAAAGTAGTATATGTAGTATATCAGTTGTTTGGTTTCCAAAGTGCATGCTCTGGTTAGTTATGGGTTTGTTGGCCGTGTGTAAACAATGTACCAATATATTTATTTTTATTTATGGAGATTCTTAACATATACATAGTTCACTTTTAGTAAATCAACATGTATCAGTGAGATGTCATCAGCTTACAGTATATTTATTTCGGTATATATATAGGTACTTCTACACTATTTCTTTAGGTGGAAATTTAATAAATAATAGTTTAAAAAAACTAGAAAACAAGCTTTATATAGAAAACCAAACTAAAAAACAGAAAATAAATATTAATTAAGAATAATGTATTTTTTTTTAATAAATATAAGTTATTAATAGTTTGAATAAGAAAACATGTTTTTTTTGTAAAAAAGCGGGGGTGCATGGTGTCAATAGTTATAAATATTTATTGATAGATATGAGAAGGATTATCATTTCGATATTATCTTGAAAAGCACCCCCGCTTTTTTGTTTGTATGTATGTAACATTCATACAGGTGAAGCTAATATAAAGCGTGTAAAAATGGCAAAGGACTACATTATATATTTATAATATAATTAAATATTGCTGTAAATCTTCCTAAGAGAAAATAAAATAAAATACTAACCCTACTAATATTATAAATGCGAAAGTTTGTGAGGATGTTTGTTACTCTCTCCCGCAAAAACTACTAAACGGATTTGGATGAGACTTAGCACGTAGATAGTTTATAATCTGGATTATCATATAGGATACATTTTATCCCGGGAACGCGGGTGAAACTGCAGGGGAAAGCTAGTATAAGATATTAAATAGGATTTTTTTATTTATTTTAATTATTAGTACCACGAGAAAATACAAAACGTAATTCAATCACGTAACAGATACAAAATCCTTAATTGTAAATTTTCTTGATTAAGAATGAGAAGATATGTCATAACTAAATTTAAATGTAGCTCCTATTAAGTTCAATATCAACACATAGGGAAAATAAATAAATAATCTTGATCATATGTCGCTTTTTCGTCTCATAATTTCATAGTATGAAGAATGGAAACCGGCCTGTAATTAGAGATATCACTATCTCATCGATTCGATCACTCCGCTTTTGAATAACGTTTTTTACTTTACCTTTTTCCATCAAATCCAGGACGCACAGAATAAGCGAATCTATTAAATATTAAAAGGTAAATGTCGAGTGTGCATTCCAGATGATTTTTATTTTAAAATCGTGGATATCTATTTTAGAATTCAGCCATATCGTTTATTGAATTGAAAATGAACATTGAATATTGTATAGTGTTTTATTTTTGTCACCTTTGATTCCAGCCAGCATAGACCTATGAATAATACGAGTATCTATTGAATACAAGTTCCGCCGAGGCAGTGATGCGGCGCGAACGGCACGCAATATCAACAGCGTATACGAATCAAATGAACGCACGGCACGTTATTGGTTTCAACGCTTCCGTCACGGAAATTTTAATCTGCAAAATGAAAACCGAGGTCACCTGAAATCGATGATCGTCAATAACGAACTAGAAGCGATTGTGGAAGCTAATGATACTCAGACTACAGCTGTTAACAGCGCGTGCCCTGACACGCACGTGGCCGGTGTTTTGTATTGGATTGGATACAGTTTGACACACTCAATCAAATTGTTATGATAAATTATATCAGCTCCTTCAATTATAATTATTACAAACCCTCAATGTTATTAATTGTGGTTTGGTTATGAGGAAATTATAGGGAAACATAATGATTATAATTTTTTAGTTCAAGTTTATGACACAATGAAAATATTAATACATATATTGATAATTTTTTTAATTATTTTCTACTTAGTTTGTTTTTCTATTAAAGCGTGTATTTTTTAAGCAATTTTATTTGTCGGCGTAATCATTAAAGCCATTTTATAAATGTTTCAAATCGCCAATCCTGAAGATCCTGGTAAGGAAAACGGGACAAACTATACAAATTATTGCATTGTCATCGGTCCTTGATAAGTGTGCAAAGTTTCAAATCATTTCGACTATTTGAAAGGGGTGAAAATCTCGTTCAAAGATTCCGTTACATAAATACCAAGCTAATATAAGCGTGTTAATATTAGGATCCCAGCTTAGGTGTATATAATCTGTGTAATATAGCGATCAGCCTTCACTAAAATGTTACAAGTTTGTGATGATCAATTTATGGATGTATGGTTGTCATTCATGAAACTTGGCCCATATATAGTTCATAACACATAATATTTTGTATCCTGTGAAAATGTTATATCTCCCGGTAACACCAGGACAGCTAGTATAAAATAAAATCATTACCCTAAGTGTGAATATCCATATATATATATATATATGCGAATTAGACGGTGAGTTCAATGAACAGATAATAATAACTCTCTCTCAGCCATAAGAAACGGCAAGGTACACAACTTCAAAGCCTTTTCCTAATGGGAAGAGGCCAAGATGCTGTTACATATGATAAAATACTTTTAATGAGGTTTTCAATATTAGGGAAACGAATAACTTCTAGATCACAGTATAGAGTAATAAAGACATTTAAGAAATACCGACTTCAAGTAAATTTATACACAGATTAAAAAAATACTTAACATAACTTTTGTTAGAGTCTGACCATTCATAAGTGCCTGTGAAGGCCAATTTGAATAGATATTTAATTTCATAAGTATATTTCATAACATACTATACCCTAGGTATATTGTTGTAATCACTAGCCTAATTAATACTTAAAATTACATAAAAATATATACAATAACTCGTGAATATTTGGTTTTGAAAAATATATTTCTCTTCGATTATCTTGAAACTTGGTATGAATACAGTGTAGTAATAAAAACAGATTTTTACTGTTCCCACATTTAAAATACTTTACAGCGCCAAGCTGCGTGTTAACGACCGATGGGATTTCGCAAAAAATGTGAAAGTTGACGTAAACTTTTGGTTTGTTTGTGGAATAGGCTTATTTATGCCTATCAGCGTCAAATATTACAACGTTTTTGAAGATTTTTTTTTATACAGGCAATATAATTTTAATATAATGTTTTGGGGTATTATATGAGTCTAATTAACCTGTACCAATTTAAATGGAAAATTGAAGTTTTATATGAGATTAATAGTGTAGCCTATTATAAAACTTTAAAATTATTATAAACGGAGTAATTTATAATTTGTAAATTTTATCAATGTTTTCTCATGCAACTTCCTAATTAAAACATATCAAAAGTACTTAAGTCTGCCATTTAATAAATATTGTATAATAACTTGCATTATATAAAACACATCATCACAATTGACATGAAAAAAAAACAATTAGGTGAATGAACTATGTTCTCTCACAAGTATACACATGTAAAATTTTCCGTACAAACCAGCTATTTGACACTATCGATACGATGACGTTACGCTAGCGACAGATGTTCGTATTAAGGCCACAGATGAGCTTAACCAACTCGTAACTACATTTAGTGACTAGTAGTGTAGTTGCAGAAATTTGGGTATCAGTTAAAAAGGAGAGCACTAAAGTTCAAAAACAATATCTTATTAGTTAACTGAAACGATGTTCGAATATATCCAGTAGATTTGTTTTTGATATTGTTTTTTGTTCATGTTCTTGCCAGCCCACGTCAACGTGGTGCTGGACACACACACTAACACTTGTGGCTCCTCTGGTGTTGCGGTTGTCCATGGGTGGCGATAATCGCTTACCATTAGGCGATACGTCTGCATGTTTGCCTAACAAAATATTTAAAAAAATTAAAAAAAAGGTCTCCGATCTCTCGCATCATCATTTTCGGTCCTGTGCCAGTGTTATATTATTTTGCGGCCTTCTGGACTATATGACCATCTGGCTGGACCATCGTTGTCCGTCTATCTAGGCAGACCAAATAGCAGGACATCTGTCCAGTACAATGACCAGGACATCTGTCCTACCCACTGACAGTTTAACCTCGTCAACCGTATACCGATGTCATAGACTGTTGTTGACCGACGAATTTTCAAGTTTGGTATGCAATCCACAAGGATCTACGGCTCGCTGTGTTACTTTAACACTAATCATACCAACACTTACTAGGTACCGATTTCTACTATAGCGGGTCAAATGGGACTTTATATTTCCTGCTTGTATGTATGAAATATGGTTGTTAGGAAGGGAAATAAATAGTATAACTGTATATTAATTAGTAAGAAAAAGTCATGAAGTCAAATGTGCAAAAGCAATAAGATGATACGTGTATTTTCAAAGTAAAGTTCAAAGTGGGTCATTTGACCCGCTTATGGTATGTTTAGTGTTAAAGGTGTACACAGCATTAACAGAAAAAAAAAGAAGCACAACTAGTCAGTACAATAAGACAAAATAAATGAACACTATTAAATTTGAATTTCAGAACATTACATTATAAATTGTTAATAATTATATAAAATGAAAATAAAAACACTAAGATATGAAAAATAAAATAACTTTACCACTAATATTAAGCATCGTTATACGCGAAAAATCTTTGAAGTTTTTGTTTGAAAACATGCAGAGTGTCTGAGAAAATATCTAGATCGCTTATGGGACCGCTGAACTCATTATAAGTTCGACACATTCGAGTAAATGGAGCGTTTAGGCCAAGATTAGTTTTGCATTGAGCTACACTTAGGACCCTGGAAATTCTGTGTCGGGGATAATGCAATGGAGTTTGCAAACATATATTTTCCAGAATATAGGAGCAGTTTATCGTGCCGCGAATTATTTTATAGAGCAAACACAAGTCCCTAATTTTTCTTTTATTCCGAAGTGTCAGCAGTTTAAAATGAGCTAGCCTATTGTTATATGAACTTGCGTTCACCCTAGTGTGTGAAAATAATCAGAACAGACCTTAATTTTCAGGCCCGCTAAGTTTGATTGAAATACGTAGTCTTTCCTAGTCATTCCAGCAGCCCCTCCTAACTGAATTCGTCTAATCTTGCTCTATAGTCTAAGGTTACTAATACTTGTCGATAATTTGATTACCCATGATGACATTGTGAACATCGACTTGGTTGATCCTTATCTCGGATATCTTCACCCCTTTCAGCGATACTTGTTTAAGATCTCTGAAGCATTCTTAGATATCGGTAGCGATTTCAGCCAAGACGATGATATCTGGAAAACGCAAGCGATGTTCGGGTACCCAACAAATGATTATGATCCCTTTTTACTCCAGCCTGTAGTTATGATTACTTCGAGGACTAAGGTAAACGGATTGTGAGGCGAATAAGATTTGAGGTCTTCAAGTTATGATTCCATTCCACTCTTTATGCACACAAATCTGCAAGAACTCCTTAATTCATATAATTTGTACTATGAATGTAATATCATTCCTTTTTTATTGGAACAGGATTCTTATAAACCACGATGCATCTATCTATGAAACCTGAAACTGTTCACATTAACCTGATTAACAAATTTTTCTGCATAGTAATTTCAAAAATCTTTTTCTAGAGCATACCTTCCCTTTGCCAATTCATCAATCAGGAAATGGATTTCTCTCGATCTTTACTAAGTTACCTATTTCGCGAAACAGCTAACGTTCTAGAAAAACGAAAAATCTGAAATCTGTTCAATTACCTTCTGCCGCTATTGGGTTCATGATATTATAATGCAGTTCCTCCTCAGTGTGATTCGAAACAAGCTTAATTTTGATCACTCAGGGATATATTTTGAGGGAAGCTGCTTTTCACACGAACCACTACGTGATAGATGCCAATCCCGGTATCCTAATCGAGTTTACGGAAGTGCTTAGTTATGTTAGCTGCCTGTTGCAATTGGTTGTATTGTAGTTAGAGGTCTAAATAAATCTATTCCTAGGTTACAGTTCCGAAACGTGCAACCAGACCATTCCGTCTGGGCCTTTGCGCTCGGGCTTCGTGTCGGCCTGTCATTTATTTGAATAAAATAATTGGCAGATTTCGAAATAGCTGGGGAAATGTTAAACGAACTTCAGCCTTAGTGTAATCTGTGGACTCACAGCAACAATTTTAACGTGCCTTTTAGAATTAGTTAGACTGTTAAATTTAATAGTCAGGCAAAAGTTTAGACGACTGAATACGGATTCATACTCATAGAAGTGGGTACTCTTTAGTCAAATTAAAAAAAAAATATCCTGGGACATTCTTTTTACACACGGCCATCTGATCCCAAACTAAGCAGAGCTTGTACTATGGAAACCAGATAACTGATATACACTTTTTTTTTCTAAATACATACTTATATTTACACCCAGACACAGAACAAGCAGACATGTTCATGCACACAAATGCTTGTCCTGGGTGGGAATCGAACCCGCGACCTTTGGTTTGGCAGTCAGAGCGTTAACCACCAAGCCGACTGGCATGTCAAAAAAAAAAAAAATAATTAGATTATGTTTGCGATGGGTTCCAATGTGAACAAGGAAAGTATATGTAAGGTTTTTGTGAGGTATATATGATCTGTCTCACTCGCGCGTTTTCGATCCTGCAAAAGTCTATACACCCTTGTTGAAGGATGCCGTGCTGTACTGACTGAAGATATGTATTAATTGCGCATCCTTGTAAGGAAGGAATGCTTGTATTTGTGACTTATGTGATAAATAATTTTAAAATATGTTAAATATTATTCACAATCGGTTATAATTGATCAGTATATTCTTTCGTAGATATAGAGCCCTGTAATAAAACAATTGATTTATATTATACTTAATTCGAACGAATGTAAAAAGAATTAGTAGTAGAGCTCTTAGTGCAGAGTTCGTCCGGGGAAGTACTACCACCTAACCTATTTCCGCTGTGAAGCAGTAATGCAATTGTATTACTGTTTCGGTTAGAAAGGTAAGTGGGCCGGTGAAATTACAGGCACATGAGACTTAACAACTTCACGTCTCAGGGTCGACAACGCATTGGCGATGCTCCTAGTGTTGCAAATGTTCATAGGCGGCGGTGACCACTTACCATCAGGTGGACCGTCTGCTTGTTTGTCGGCCCAAGGGGCATAAAAAAAAAATGTTATTTCTTTCACTGGCACTATTTCATACCTATTTTCTTTCTGCTAAAAATGTTATTAATTTTGTTAATTACATTAATTTTAAACTTGTTGTAACATAGTAGTAACAGAAAGTTTAATCTTAGAGTTTATTATTTTATCGCTACCAGACCACGATTATTACAAAGCTAGTACTGCCCCGCGGTTTCAACCTCGATCCTAAGGGATGACAACATAACAAATGACAATATTAAATCTCAATTCAAAGATTTTGGATCAGAATCGAATAGGTATCAATTTTGGGCGCTGCTTAGCGTTGTCATTAAAGAGCAATAAGGTTATTTTTACTTTGATGAAACTGTAATATTTTTTTGTCTTTAGTATGATTTTACAATTACTACATTAGTATTGCAATGTGCCTGCTTGGTAGACAATGCAATATATACCATAATCAATGAAGTTTAAGGACTTATTTGAGACCTTTTGGAATAATTGAATTGGCCTAAATCTGGAAACTGATTGACCCGTCGTGGCACAGATTCGAATCATAGGCAGCGCACACTAGGTATATCGATTTATTATTTTTAGACTTCTCATTTTGAATTCAGCCTTCGGGCCGCATTCATAGGTAGTGCATTGAAAAAACTATTTTCGTTATTTTACAAATATGATTGTCGTTCGGTATATCTCTTCCGAGTAACATGTGTCGGTAAAGCTGGTATATCCTAATATATTATGTATATTACCTCTTATCAGTAAAAAACAAACCTTCTGAACCGGTATTAGAGTGACAATTATTTTGAATAGTGATGTAGTGGTATATTTGAATAATAATATTTTTTTAAATCTTTTTTTCATATTTTCAAGATAAGGAAGTAAATGCAATGGGAAGTGAAGCAACACCTATCTAGCAATAACATCTGTGGTAAATGTTAATTACTTTGCATATTTTTGTCGCGTAGTCCAATTATGTTATACTTAGTCATTCCATGTTTCTATATCGAGTGACTTCTTTTAGAATCGATACCAATTGTCGGCTTAACTTACAATTAACTATTTGACCTTCTTTGTCAATATAATAGACACAACTACATTATAAAGGGACAGTCTATCTAATCTATATTTATTGTCGTTTTCTTTTGTTTCTTGGACGTAGTTTAATAACATTAGCAATGTTAAAATACGGAACATAATTTAAGAAAATGTATGTATTCCATAAAATATTACGCAATTTGTGTTCATTCAAACGTAAATCTTTACCATTGAACGAACATGTTCCTAATTTGTGAAAGACGGAAGGTATGAGTGGGGGAGTAATTAAGGTAAGGAGATTGAAAGATCATACTTGAGCGCGTATTTTATTACAATTGCCGTATCAATTAATTGTGGGGACATATGGATTCAATGTCCAGATTTGTCCAGCACTACGTGGAATTGGTATTTCAATTTTTGCTGAGATAGATTGGTCTTTATTGCGTGTTTTAATAAACAATGGCGCAAAAAAATCAAATTTAATTGTCACAAAATGAAGGAATCCCTTTATTGTTTTTTGCTTTTAGGATTAAGTTAATGATGTGAAGTTCTCCAAAATACATACTGTAATGCATATTCTTTGCATTAATAAATAAACAAATGTAAGTTTATATATATGAAACAATCCTTAGTTAGAAGTTTTGGGTACTTCTAAACATAAATATAAACTTACATTTGTTTATTTATTAGTGCAAAGAATATGCATTACATTATGTATTTTTATTCAATTAAATGTTTCAGAAAAATATTTAGATATATTTGATTAATTCTCTCAAAATCATATTTTGAACAGAATATACAACTTTCCAATTATAAATAACCGTAAACTAGATTGTAGAACACAATGGTTATAAAAAAAACAGCAACCTACTATGTATTTTTACGGAATAGTGAATCCTAAACCTCCACTTTAGAGTCGATTTTTATTTGAAAATTGCCATAGGTCCATATAACTACCGACGTGCAGCCAGCCACCGACGGCCGCGGTTCGGATTGCGCATGCCGAGATAGGTTTGGCCCAATACGACTGAATGCGTCAAGCACACGATGCGATGGTGCTCGATAAAATTATGATAACTATGTCCATTTGGTGAGTTGATGTAGCACCCCCTGTAACTGTGGTACCCTCCTTTGCAATGATCTACCTCGTATGGCATGAATATTCGCTCCTGTTACCAGCACAATCGTTTCCGCACTTCTTCGAAGCAAACTATTACTTGTCGCATGTTATTAAACTGACACTTAATGTATTCCTATATTTGATACTGATAACTAATTTCTTGAACATTAATAACTTTGGTAGAGACGAACATTACCTATAATATTTTTTGACATGATTTTCCACTGACCTTTCTTCGAAGCGTAAACTGGAGCGACTTATATCACTCCATGCGCTCATAGAACGACCTCGACCACGGTGATATGCCGCAGTGGCCCCGCCGGCTACTGTCGACCGCCTCTCCAGTTCCACTTCGGGAGGAAAGTTGACTTTGGTGGATCCGCGAGATGACGGTCCTTCGATGGACTCGCCTCCGCCCGAGAGCTCCATTTCAAAAGCTGTGTACTCGGGTACTTCGTCAGGCTCTCCCTCGCTGCCGTCACTAGCCGCAGACAGCGCTTCGTATCCATATCCAGGGCGGACGCCAGCGGCGCCGCCGGGAACGCCGCCCCCGCCGCGACCGCACTCCGCTCCTGCAGCCAGTCTCGACGAGGCTTCGATTCGACTCAATGACGCTGCTTTTACAGATTGTCCTCGAACATTTAATGGCGAACTTTTCGCTGGGAAATGATTCGAATAACGAAGCTTGCTGTGGCGAAACGTGGTGATGCCTTACCACGACAACGCACAGAATAGCTCCGAACACGTTCAACTATCAGTCACGAACCTTAAAAGTTCTTTAAGATTATGTTCCCACACGTGTTTTAATTTCTTATTCACTTCAGTGCACTTTACGGATAAAGGAAGATTTACCAATTATAGTTTTAGCTACGAGCTGACATAGTAAACGCAAAGTTATATTTACGTCAGAGTTTACAAGTTCAAATTTACCGCGATCGAGTCACAACGACAAACGTCCACAATGATATGATTATATTCTCACTAATCTGGTATTGAGTAGTCGCACGATTTAAGAGCATTACATCCGCATTCGACACTAAACTCAAATAATCCGTAAAGAAGGAACGAAGAAACGTCAGGCGACGAGCAAACTAAAATATAGCCTGATTTCAGTGGGCCAACTCGCTTTTCGACTGTGACCTTTGTGCCGCCAAGCGGTATCAGGTTTTGTTAATGGGGGTGGCTAAACAATAAAAGCGTATAGATACTACGTTTCATACATAGTAGATCGTGAAGTGAGCAAGGCATGGAACTATTTGGAGTGAAAAACGCGCAAGTAACCTTCGGGCGGGGCAGATCGATTGGACTATCACGGCGCGGAGCCTTTTCGTAGTTCATATTTTCACCGAATGTGGCGCTATTGTGTCAGAAAAATATATTATTGTTAGAAAATCTTTAGTCAGGATTGGTTTTTATATTTCTACCTTTTAATATTTAAATTATAATAAAAATATATATTGCTTGGTTAAAATTACCTTTAAAACGCCGACTTGCGGTATTATTTATTCACTAGTAGGTAAAAGTAAAACAACAACTGTAAAAAAGAATCGAAGAAAAATTAGGCGACGAGGAAACTAAAATATAGACCGAATTCAGAGGGCCACTTTGCCTTTTTCTCTCATAGAGATTCGATACCTCGACCAATTGATTAGATTGGCTTATTTTATTACAATATTATTTACATGTTATTGTAGTAATTTTATAATTACAAATCCTTTACTCAAGAATCAGTATCAACTAATAAGAAGATAAATCATAAAACAAATTTTTAGTAGTTCTAAGTTTTGTGGTGCTACCAACGCAAACCCGATTATCTCGTCGTTATTGGGTTAGAGGCTAGCGTAGCAGCCCCTGCTGTCTGTATAGAATTTGTAGATAGACAAACACAACAAACATGACCTCGTGCGTCATCCTCGATAAGAATCAAATCTACCCGACACGTTTTTCCTATTTTACGCCAACTATTTTATAATGAGGCGATGTCAGGCTAAGTTGTATAAAGTACATATGTTTGTTATCTATTTATTGCTAATGCTAACCAAATTTCCGCCCCGCGGCTTTACCAACGTTCCCCGAATAAAGGTACCATGTATATTATGAACTGTATTGTCCTGCCAAGAAAAAACAAAAGAAACCATTTAATAAAATAAAAAAAACAACGGGTTGCACTCCGGGAGGGCCGGCAGAAGTGAAAACTTGAACATTAGCGTTGTGCATTTTTACAGTCTAACGAATTTTCGATCTGGTCACGTGTCCTGACGCGGGTTTAACATTTTATACCCATCCCAAAAAAGTGCTTAACGCCGCTATAGAAGGTTTCACTTCAAGAAAATATTCTGTAAAACAGGTATCTAGTAAAAAACTAACGGTTCTCTTATAGAAATTTTCAACCCCCGAAGGGAGTAGGAGAAATGAAGAAGTTTGCTTAAAAAACTTAGAATTTTTTTGGTTTTGTATGATTCTAACTTAAAATTTACTTATTTCTAACCGAGATAAAGTACCAGACGTATTTTCATAAAACCTTTCATGCCCTTTCTTATGCCCACAGGCTTAAAACTCGTCTTATTTAATACAATTTTGGCATTGTGAAAAATTCTAATTATACGTTTAATTTAGAACATACATAAATTATTAATAATGCATATATACATAATAGTTTGACCGGCCAGTTGGCTTGGTGGTTAGCGACCCTGACTGCAAAGTCGCGTGTTCGATTCCCACCCTGGACAAACATTTGTGTGCATGAACATGTCTGTTTGTTCTGTGACTGGGTTATTTTAATACAAACTGCAGATTCTTTTACCAAAATTTACCACCTCTCTTTAATTTTGGGGATGAATTTTGAAAAAATCTAAACTCGTGTTTATTAAATTGAATTAAAGAGCATTAATACTTAGTTGCAAGTAATTCTGATCATAAACGCCTCCCATATAATCTTTTTAACACCTTTTACCCTTTAAGGGGAAAAAAATAAAAAATATATTTTTAGGATTCCGGAGTCCTAACAAGGAACCTTCATAGTTTCGCCATGTCCGTCTGTCCGTCCGTCCGCGGCTTAACTTAGAAACTGTTATTACCTACTACAAAGCTGTAATTTTGCGTAGATATATACTCGTATATTTATCAACGAGGAGTAAAATTTATTAAGAAAAGACTATAACACAAAAAAAACACAAATATTGAGGCAATAATGTCACGTAAGTATTATTCAATGTGCGCTTGCGTCGACTGCCGAGTAAAAGTGAAGAAGTTGGTTGACACCGCTCTCCTACTCCAAACGAGACCACGGAACTTCTTCTGAAACTGCACGTCGATACCACCAGGGTGACCTTGGTTGCTTCGATTTTCCGACCATGCAGACTGCAATCGCAATGTGTGACTAGGCCGCGCCCCCACTTCCGGGACGTTAATTAATTACTCCGAGAATGTGGCAATACATTTTTTTTTTCACATTATTCCCATTATATTGTTCCTATAAAATCGTTAGATAGGTCTTTCAAAAACGTTGATTATTTTTCGACCAGTGGCACTTTTGTGTAATATTAAACTTTATGGTGATTTTGTTTTGTTTTCAGTGTAGAATATATAACGGATTAAATGAAGGAAAAGTATCGGCTATGGTAGCTCTGTAAGTTTATGAGTAATAGTCGCCAAACTTTAAAAATGTACCTACTTGGAAAATTTTGTGCGAAATCCTTGGAAAACTACTTAGTTAGATGAAGTTGTTAGTTATTCAACACTTATTTCAGGAGTAAAATTGTAAAATAAAAAAAAATGTTTTAGTACCATACATACATAGTAGCATCGGGACCTTTTTTCAAAACATGGTGGTCAGAGACGTCGGAAATATTGGGCTTGGGTGCTCCAAAAATGTATAGCTTCTATTCTGCGGCCCCGGAACCCTACAGAGCGCGTAGCCCGACGCACCTGGCCGGTATTCTTTATTTTAAAGCTAAATACCTCTTCCCGTGCAATTCACATTAAAATTACAGGATTTCATACCAACTTTCACTCTTTTAGTGGCTAAATTTAGAAAAATGCATTGTTAAATGACCCCTACAGTAGGTGTAGAATCAATAATTGTCTCGTAATTTCAAAACTTCTATAATCAGCGGTTTAGGCTGGGCTTGTAAGTTTTCTATCTATGAATATCACGATCAGTGGTAACTTAAAGTAATAAACAAAATATTACTACAATTACAAAATGTTTACGTGTGTTTAGATTTCTCTGTTACAATTTTGAATATAATAATGATTTGAATAAAATTTGGCAACAGATAGATGTGCTGTTTACTCTGTGAGATGATGGTGATCCCTTGGGATGGATGCAAGTAGTTTTATATGTAGGTATTACATAACTAAAAAGTTTTGAAACTAGTACTTAGGACTCAATGTTACAAACGATTGTGCGTCGTCTTACATTGACATCACTACATAGTATAAAACAAAGTCGCTTTCGCTGTCCCTATATCCCTATGTATGCTTAAATCTTTAAAACTACGCGACGGATTTTGATGCGGATTTTTTAATAGATAGAGTGATTAAAGAGGAAAGTTTTTATGTATAATACATGTGACATTCCATGGGAACGCGGGTAAAACCGCGGGGGACAGCTAGTTGAATATATTTTGATAACGTTTCAAAGGCAAGTTTTTTCATTACCACAACATGTTGTGGTATTTTTAAGGAATGCACATCGTACAATTATTTTATCCTATAGCACGTTCCTGAAGTATTATGTCACCAAAGTTTCTAGGTAGAACACTTATAAACTACTCAGGCAAGCAATCTTATACGCGACGATGATCCATCAGTAGCAGTACTTCAATGCAAGACAACCACACACTGTGATAACAAAACTTTAACTGAGGTATCGCCAGCAAACAACACTATACTTGAGTAATCAGTTACAACAGATCGTAAGCGATTTATACCTTTTTAAAATTATAAACACATTATACATAAATTATATACATGCACAAAGCATAGTAAGACTATTCCCGTAACGAAACTATACAGTATTTTTCAGAACGTTACTTCCGTCAGAAAGAAAAACTGAGTTACACCATAGTCGCGCCTAAAGAAGTTTTACTTCAATTAATATGTAGTAAACCGATAAAATTACTAGTTTTTTTTAATAAAATCACAATATTTTTGATATTTATTTAACCTTAGTTTAAATTACACACTATCAACTAATATTACAAGTCATATGTAACTTATTCCATTAGATACTATTATTATATTGACTAGCCTCTTGGTTTGGTGGTTAAATGCCCTAATTTCTACGGGGAAGCAGGTCGTAAATTCGTTTCCCATCCAGACCGCGCAGAAAACACTTTAAAGCATAAACAGAGTTTCAACGTGTATATCATATGGACTCGCACAAACAAGGGAGTCGAGAGCGATTGTGTAGAGGGGATTATAAGGGAGCGTCATGCCTTTTCCCGTCACGCCAAACGAGTCGGCTTTACTGCCAAGGCGCGCTTATGAATGTTTCAGATTAAAATTATTTTGAAATTGATCTAGCGTACACAGCTCGACTAAAGTGGATATGGTACCTAGTAGACTTTACATATAGCAGGATCATGAGCTGTATAGTGAAGCTTAAGATGAGTATGGTGGTCAACGTAGCCCAAAGGCATAATTATGTGAAACAATTTCATTAAATAACACTTTCAGTGTGAGCCACTTATGTAAGTAAGTTTTTAACCATCTAAAGCGCTTTAACGATAATTATATTCACGTATAATTTATAAATGTGTAATTCTATTTAATACCAAATAGGTACCTGCCAAATAGGTACTACCATCTGTGAATAAGTAATTACTTACGTACGAGTTCGAGGCTTACCAGGTACCACGATAAAAATTAAACAACACATAAGATTACTCGCTCATTGAAATGTATTATACGAGGGAATAATCAAGTCTAGTGTTACTCAGTATAATTAAATTATTGTTCGTTTTATATCCCACGGGCTTGATATAGTTGAAACAGCTAGTTGTGATACGGGTGAAATATAGTCGTTGTAACAAAACATAAGTTGTTTTGTTGTAATTAATTATAACTGATATATCCACATTTGACAGGCCAGTTGGCTTGGTGGTTAACGCTCTGACTGCCAAACCTAAGGTCGCGGATTCGATTCCCACCCAGGACAAACATTTGTGTGCATGAACATGTCTGTTTGTTCTGTGTCTGGGTGTAAATATCTATATAAGTATGTATTTAGAAAAAAAGTAGTATATGTAGTATATCAGTTATCTGGTTTCCATAGTACAAGCTCTGATTAGTTTGGGATCAGATGGCCGTGTGTAAAGAATGTCCCAGGATATTTATTATTTTATTATTATTATTATATCAATTATATTTCGTGTATACCTAGAAAACTTATGTTGGGTATCTTATGCAGCGTGTCGGATGGTCGTATCTTTTTGTATTATTTTTCCTAACAGATTTTAATGTTATCCAACTAGTACCAAGTAAAAAAAAAATTATAATGATATCCTTTTCTTCCAATCACCAGAATTAAAAAAAAATTCATTCAAAAGAAAAAATGGATTAGATTTTATCACGGAACAACTTAATCTCTTTGTTCTGTGGATTGTATCATAATTTACATTTAGACCCAAAGCTCCGGCCCACTTTGAGCTTAATTTCATTACCTAGTGAAGTGTTTAATTAGGAAATGAAATGTGTTTCATTTGTTTAATTTGAATCAGAACCAATATAGAAAATGTATTTTTAAAACTATGAACAAATTCAATCAAAACGAAACACAATAAAGCTTTCGACGAAAATAACCATGTCAGCTTCATAATTGCACTGTCTGGCCACGAATAACCGGCATTAGGGTCACCCGGATAACGAGAGGTGTAGAGTCTGCATCCGTACAATGAAATAACAAGAGTTTCAAAATGTGCATGCAGGTATATTAGTCGCTAGCTGGTTTTAAAACAGCAATGACGTCAATAGGTACACTAAATAATACACAAGTCACCAGCGTTACCTTGTAGTTATGAATCTTTGATGTAATCAATAAAAGTGCATATGTTTTTATTCCCATGCAATATGTGGGTACGTGAAGTAATAATACAGAGTTATTAAATTAATTCCCATAAGCTATTACCACAATATTACATGGCCTCGGTGCGCTGGTCGAGTGCTATAAGCAGGAGGTCCTGGATTCGATTTGCGGGTCGGGTTATGTAATAATGTTGACAAGTCTTTGCTTTAATATTTTTGTAATGGTAAGAATGCTTACTGTTGGGTTCTTATTTAATCTGTGGCTAGATATAAAACTCCCGCCTAAACTTCCGGAACCTGCAACGAACGTTGTTTACGCGCGCCGCCACATCAACCCATGGCGCTGCTGTAGTCAAAACTCAAGAAGCCGCGCGTACGCGTCTCCACTGTAATATTCAATAAAAATATAAACCATCCAAATAAACACTATCAACTGTGCTGTTCCGTATGGTCTAAGTGACAGTGAACGTTTGTGATAAGAATTCCGTCCCGGGACACGTTCGGTTCCTGGATAACATTGGTGAGTTGTATTTCATTAAGTATCTAGCCACACTGTTTTCAAATAACGAAATTTTAAAGCTATCGAAGCGCACATTTTGGTCTATCGTGCCGGGATTAACCAGTTACGAAATCTATGCAACTAAATATCTATTTATTTACATAATTATTGGTATAATTCACACTTAATAAAGTACTATTCAGTGTCGGGAGTAGGTTAGGTACACTCATAACTTTGTGTACTAATTTGCTTATATCTCTAAAAGTATACTACTTAGAAATCTGAATCACATTCAGATCTTATTCTTTTGTGTCCATTCTCCTAATCCAATGTGTATTTCATTTCCGAAACCATTAATTTAAATAGTTGTTTTCGAAAATTTATTACGTAAAATTTACCGACGCTAGCCGGCCGCCATTATTAAATCTTGTTGTTTGATAAATAATTTGTTGCAAAATGCCGCCCAAGCATGATGTCAAATTCGAAGAAGAATACGAAAAATTAGTACAACCACATATTACGACAAAAGAAATGTGTTTTATGAGATTGCAGGCCTTATATGAAGTTTCCAAAAAAGTTTCTGATAAACCGGAATTAATTAGTGAATTTAATGCCCGTTTTCATGATTTGCCCGAATGGCGGGAAAAGTACGATAAAAGTATTTGTGCCATCACACTCTTAAAAAAGAAATTAAATTCCGACTATGTGCCATCATATACAGAACTCGAAAGTTTTGATGTTATGTTCTATTTCATACGCGGTGTTTCAAGTAGGTTGAATGTAGATATGGATAACCAACATAATGCAACATTGAAGGCGGGTGGCAGCTGCGTAAAGCCTAGGTTACCTAAGTTGGAACTATATCCTTTTGACAGTAAACTTGAAAACTGGCCCACCTTCCGTGATACCTTTTCTAGTCTTATACATAACAATACACACATAGCAAATATTGAGAAGTTTTATTATTTACTGTCGGCAGTAAGCGGGTCCGCTTTAATTATCGTAAAGTCTATGCCCGTCACTTCCGATAATTATCAAATCGTGTGGAGTGCGTTAGTAAAACGGTTTGAAAACAAACGCGCATTAGCGACTACGTATCTCGATAAAATATTCAACTTCAAACCTTTGGTGAATGAGTCTGTATCGGGACTTAATGTTTTCTTACAGACATATCAAGAAAACATCAAAGCTCTGCAGATTTTGAACATAACAGATTTATCGGGATTTATGTTGTTTTATGTCGCATTACGTAACCTTGACCCCGCGACTAGGCGTGAATTGGAAAAGGAGTTAGGACAAAATGAGTTACCTACCTATGACGATTTGATGACTTTTATTGAAAAACACGTACGCGCTCTTGAGATGTCCGAGTGTACTACAAATTCCACTAGTACTAAAAGTGTATCGTATACTCGGGGACAAACTAAATCCAGTCAACCCTTTACTTCAAAATCAAATTATGCACTGCGACCTACCATGTCGTCAGCTGTTATCGATACAAACCAACATGTTAAATCAACGAAGTCCATGGAGTGTTTGTATTGCAAAAAGATGCATTCTATTTATCGATGCACCGACTACACCGACCTGAGTCCAGCGCAGCGTCTCGTTAGGATTAAACAATTAAAGTTATGCGAAAATTGTTTACGTGCACATTCTGTCGACGACTGTCCATCAAAGGTACGGTGTACGGTCTGCAAAAGCAAGCATCACCATACACTGCACATAGACTCATTTGCAAATTCGAATTCTAGTGCAGTCGCATTGACGTGCTCGGCTAATTTGACAGTCTTGCTCGGCACCGCGGTTATACACGTCGCAGATTGTTGGGGCCAGTACCACAAGGTGCGTGTTTTAATAGATAGCGGGGCTATGACAAGCTATATAACTCAAGAGTGTGCAAAACAATTAGGTCTGTCACGACGTAAATGCAATTTTGAACCCATTGGTTTAGGGGGCAATCCCGTAAAAGAGTTTGGGTTAACTACTTGTAATGTTAAGCCGCTACACTCAGCCGGACCCATCCTATCTACTGATGCGGTCATTGTGTCTACAATAGCCGGTAATCTACCTACAGTGCCTCTTTCGGATAAAGTGATCGTTGAGTTTCAACATTTGATGCTAGCTGACCCGGACTTCTATAGACCTGCACCCATTGACATACTGTTAGCATGTGATCTGTTTCCGTACATCTACGACGGTAAGAAGATACTCCCGCGAGTACACGGATTACCTGTTGCAATGAGCTCAGTATTTGGGTACGTTCTAATGGGTCAGACTGAACACTCACCACCAACTCGCAATCATGCTGCGCCATCCGCTACTATTAATGGTACTTTCTGTGCATTCACCATGAACCTCGATCAAGTTATTCGCTCCTTCTGGGAGGTGGAAAATGTACCATCTGAGGTACCACGTAACCCAGATGATGAACTTGCGGATTATTTATTTTCAAAAGAGCATAGTCGCGATGCAACGGGTAGGTATACAGTGAAATATCCTCTGCGATCAACGATTGAGCTCGGCGATTCGAGCCAAATGGCAACTCGTCGACTGCTTAACTTAGAGTCAAAATTAGAAAGAGAGCCTGAACTCAAAATTCAATATCATAAGTTCATGCGTGAGTACGAGGACCTCGGGCATATGTCTTGTCTTGGTGATGTCCAGAACGTGGATTCGAAATACATCATCCCGCATTTCTGCATCGTCAAACCGACAAGTACCACGACCTCTCACCGTGTGGTATTTGATGCCTCTGGGAAAACATCAAACAATATGTCACTCAACTCAATAGTGTTGCCAGGGCCCAAGCTTCAAGCTGATATCAATGAACTTTTAATCAACTTTCGGCTTCATAAAATATGTATCTCTGCGGACATTTGCAAAATGTACCGCCAGATTATTGTCGACCAGTGTCAACGACCATATCAACATATTCTATGGCGTTATTCATTGGACCAACCTATTCAAATATATTCTTTGAATACACTAACGTACGGTGTAGCCAGCTGCCCTTATCTAGCTATAAAAGTGCTGCACACCTTAGCAGATGACGAAAGAGTACAATTTCCAAAAGCTGCTGAAATTTTGAAAACTGGTTTCTTCATGGACGATTTAATATGGTCTGTCGAGACCATAGCAGAAGCCTTAGAACTTCAGAAAGAGCTCATGAATTTATTGAAAGCGGGAGGCTTTATTCTCCGCAAGTGGTCGAGCAACTGCGCACAGGTATTGGAACATCTGGATGATGCTCATCGCGAAACGCCGGTTGCATTCGACGATGAAAGTAATATGTCCATCAAAGTGCTCGGGCTTCAGTGGTCCCCAGCCTATGATGCATTTTCTTTTGCCATCACTCCGCCCAATCTTGTCGTTTCAAAGAGAACAATCTTGTCCCAAATTGGTCGACAGTTCGATCCACTAGGCTTTGTAGCTCCTTGCATATTCTATGCCAAATGTCGCATGCAGGAACTTTGGTCTCGTCAACTTGACTGGGACCAAAGTCTGCCGTCAGATCTTGAGTCACAGTGGCGGGCATATGTCAACGAACTCCCATTGCTAACAAAAATAAAACATGATCGCCATGTTAAGGTAGAACGCCATACCTACTGTCAGATTCTAGGTTTTTGCGACGCCTCTTCTCTCGGTTATGCTGCGGTTGTGTACCTCCGAACTAAAAACGACGATGGTGAGACTAAAGTTAGTCTAGTAATGGCCAAATCTAAGGTTGCCCCATTAAAAACTGTCACTATTCCGCGTCTTGAACTCATGGCTGCACATTTGCTAGCAAAGCTTACCAAATACGTCCAATCGATATTGCGTAATCGTCTCGAAATCAATAATATAATGCTGTTTACGGATTCTTCCGTTGTTCTAGCCTGGCTTAATACTCCCAGTTACACACTCAAAACATTTGTGTCCACTAGGGTGTCCAAAATTAATGACAGCGTATCTAGCGTATGCTGGTATCATGTAAGCGGTGGGTCTAATCCAGCCGACATTTGCTCTCGTGGTGTTTTACCATCTGTGTTGCTAGCGACTCCAGAATGGTTCAACGGACCTGGTTGGATCGATCGGGATCAATCTAAGTGGCCAATTAAAACCATGGCTGAATTCCGTGACTGCAATCCTCCTGAACTCAAGTGTCCTAAGCCAGTTTTAGTGTCAACTGAGTCTGACACGTATGAAATAGTGTATAGCTTAACGAAAACATATTCTAGCTACAATAAATTGCTCAACGTCGTTGCTCGATGCTATCAGTTTATACATTATTGCAAGTCAGCTGCTGAGGAGCGTAGATCTCTCGCTGTTTCGGACCTCAGGAAGGCACATGATATTTTAGTGAAATCTGTTCAAAAACAACATTTTTCGAGCGATATAGTATCTTTATCAAAGGATAGTTGCTGCAGTCATTCCTTGCGAAAGCTCAACCCTTTCATAGATTCCAACGGTTTCCTCAGGGTGGGGGGTCGCCTTTCACAGTCAGATTTAACGTATGAAAAGAAGCATCCTCTGTTACTTCCTAAGAAATGTAATTTCACTAATATATTAATTGATCATTTTCATAAAGCTTATTTGCACGTAGGTCCACGAACTCTTCAAAGCATAATAACACAAAAATATTGGATCATTTCAGCGCGTGATGCTATTCGATCACGTACCATGAAATGCATTGCCTGCTTTAGGGTATCTCCCATAAATCGACAACCAATAATGGGGGAACTTCCTAAATATCGTACGCAAGACATTCATGTTTTTCATACCGTAGGCGTTGACATAGGCGGACCCTTTTCTACGAAGGAGTCAACTCGTAGAAATGCTCACGTATCCAAATCTTATTTGTGCGTGTTCGTGTGTTGTGCCACACGAGCGGTACACTTAGAGGTCTTGTCCTCTCTGAGTACCGAGTGCTTTCTCGCATGTTTCGACCGTTTCACGGCAAGGATTGTGTCCGATAATGGCACCAATTTTGTGTCAGCTGGTAAACAGCTGACTGAGGTAGTAAAATTCCTAAATTCGGATTTAGAAAATATATCGCATGGCTTCGTTTCTCGCGGAGTAATTTGGAGACATAATCCACCGACAGGCAGTAATTTTGGTGGACTTTACGAAGCTGTTGTCAAATCTGCGAAACTACACCTAAAACGTAGTATCGGTACACGTGCTCTATCGTTTGAAGAGCTAGGGACACTCTTTGCTCGCGTCGAAGCTGTACTTAATTCAAGGCCATTGTGTGCTTTATCCAGCGATCCAAACGAGTTTGAGATTCTAACTCCCTCACATTTCCTCATAGGTAGAGAACTCTTATCGGTACCGGAATACAGTTTAACTGATTTGACCAGTTCTAGATTGAATCGTTGGCAATGCATCCAACAAATATCACAACATTTTTGGAAACTTTGGAGGCAAGATTATTTACATACTTTACAGCAACGTCAAAAATGGTTTACTAATTGTCGTAGTCTTAATGTCGGTGATCTTGTATTAATTAATACTGATGCTCCACCTCTCAAGTGGGGGTTAGCTAGAATTACAAAATTACACGGTGGTCCGGACGGTGTGGTCCGTGTCATTGTTTTAAAAAATATAAACGGAAACGAATTTACATGTCCCGTTTCAAAAGTGAGTCCTCTACCGTTGGATCAGGACTCAGAATGTTTATAAATAATTTCATGCTTTATTTGTATCTAAAATTGTATCTACCTATACATAATTTATTAACTATTATATAAGTCAACTATTCAATTTATATTCTATTATACAGTCCACTAACACTTTAATTATATTTCAATTTATATTCAAGTACACATTATCTATACCTTAAGTTTTATCTATTTCAACTTTGCCATGGTATCGTAACTGGGAAATCCTTGCGGATTTCGGTGGGGGGAAATGTTGGGTTCTTATTTAATCTGTGGCTAGATATAAAACTCCCGCCTAAACTTCCGGAACCTGCAACGAACGTTGTTTACGCGCGCCGCCACATCAACCCATGGCGCTGCTGTAGTCAAAACTCAAGAAGCCGCGCGTACGCGTCTCCACTGTAATATTCAATAAAAATATAAACCATCCAAATAAACACTATCAACTGTGCTGTTCCGTATGGTCTAAGTGACAGTGAACGTTTGTGATAAGAATTCCGTCCCGGGACACGTTCGGTTCCTGGATAACATTGGTGAGTTGTATTTCATTAAGTATCTAGCCACACTGTTTTCAAATAACGAAATTTTAAAGCTATCGAAGCGCACACTTACCATATGTCAATTTGGGACTTATAATGTCTTCGGTGAAATTTAGTTTAGTTTTTTCTCTTTTCAGACCTTTTTGTGAATAAAAAAATGGAAATTCTAAGACATGTAGGTAATCAGTTTAGACCGAAGAAGGGCTCTTTAAATGTTATTACTGAAGTTACCACTAGTTCGGAGCTCCATTTACAACTGAGAAGAACCGGCAAGAAACACAGCATTCACTTAGGCAAATTGGATATCCATAATATGAATACAAGACAAAAAGACAAAATGGTTGTTCCATATTTTAGACTAACTAAAGTAAGTTTAAGAAGTTGAGTTTCTAATGCCAAATTCGTCCGGGGAAGTAGGTAAAGCAGTAGTCCACTTATATTACTTTGTTTAGGTTAGAAAGCCAGGGGCCGGTGAAATTATGACTTAATAACTTTACCTGTCAGGGTCGAGAATGCATTGGGGTGCCCCTGGTGTTACAGATGTCCATAGTCATCGATGATGACTAACCATCAGGTGGATCGTCTACCAGTTTGTCAAAATACCGGACATTTAAAAAGTATATAACCATATATCATACTAGCTGTCCCCCGCGAGTTCACCCGCGTTCTTCATCATTATCCCGACACAAAAAGAATCATATGTTTCTTCTAATACCTCCAAGAATATGTGTACAAAGTTTCAGGTTGATCGGTTAAGTAGTTTTCGCGTGAAAGCATAACAAACAAACTTTTCACATTTATAATATTATTAGGGATTAGCATATTAATAATATAAGTTGAGTAAATATATTTAATTGGTATTATTACTAACATACCTATAATGCAATGCAAACAGGCAAAGATAAAATAGTTGCCCACCATTTTCTGTTATGTGAGTGAAATGTTTCTTGTTTAATAACTATTAAAGAGCTTTAACGTAATCATAAAAAAAAAATGGAAACAACTAGAATATTTTTGCATGTATATTCATTTAATATTTCCTTAAATATGCGATCCTGGTCTTCCAAAAAAAAAATGTTTGGTGGGTTCGCATAGGACTCAGGATATGCATAAAGTCATGACACCTTCTAACAATCAACCTGGCACTTCCGAAGTATCATAATTAAACAAAGTTCTGAAAGAATTTGCGTAAAATATCCTCGTAGAGACGGTGTTTCATTTTGTCGTCATAGAACTTCTTGACCCAATTTTTTTACTCAATAATTCAAATATGGTGAACGTGGTAAATGCATGGTGCATGCATCCCTTATTACATACAACTAATACTATGAATGTGACAGTTATGGTGCATGTTACTTTTTCACGCAAAAACTACTGAACGGATTTGGATGAAACTTAGCACATAGATAGAGTATGCCCTAGAATAACATATATGGTACTTTTTATCCAGGAAAAATGTAACACGACCAGGCATCGCGTGTGAAACCGCGGGTGACAGCTAGTGTTTAGATATAAATGTGCATGTTATGCCTTTTTATGCCGACGCAGATTTTATGGCAAATCTACGTTAATGTGTATTTTTCATAATGTGAAAATAAAACGACGTGCTCGCTTTTCAATGTATAGTTTATGTGTGATTTTCCCTCCAGAGGTGACATGAATAAAAAGAAACAATAAAAATGTTATGTGCCAGGATTAAATATTACCGCTATCTAATGGCAGTGAATAAAACCTTTTTGGAGTTTTAAATAGCGCCAACAGTGCATTTATTGTACAATGCCGCTGATTAGAAAAACTTACAAAGTCAGGTGACATTAGGTGCCATTGCTTACGTAAATAGTGCAGAAACTTTGTCACCTTCGTAGTTAAATGGGCAATATCCATGTTCATTGTCCAAACTTCCGCCATCCGACTTGCGGGTAAGAGAGGGAAAATAAAACAATATATTCGTCTACTCTTTTCTGTTTGCTCTACATAATTTTTAGAGCCGGTTATGTTTCCAATTTCAACATAAGGACTAAAAATAAAAATCATTCCTAAAAAGCCTTAGTTAAACTAATAATAGAAACACCAACCAATATTCGAAAATACCTACATTTTTGTACTGTACAATTATTTCATTTATATAATTACTAGCTGTCCCCCGCGTAAGTTATGGGAATATTAACATCCCCGGGAAAAACTAAGTACTCTATGTGCTATTCCAGACTATAATATATCTGTATGCCAAATTTTACCAAAATTCGTTGAGCAGTTCTTACTTGATCACAAACAACATCCATTCGATCTTTTGAATTTATATTAGTAGTAGGATAATGGGTGTTCCTTTAATTAATGCATATTTTATTCAAATACGTTCAATTAGCGAAAAAAAGGCATGCTCCTATTAAATTTAGCACGAAATCCACTTCCTTGGGGGAATATTTCAACACTAATCATACCAACACTTACTAGGTACCTATTTCTACCATAGCGGGTCAAATGTGACTTTATGTTTCCTGCTTGAATGTATGAAATATGTTTGTTAGGAAGGCAAATAAATAGTATAACTGTATATTAATTAGTAAGAAAAAGTCATGAAGTCAAATGTGGAAAAGCAATAGGATGGTACGTGCATTTTCAATGCAAAGTTCAAAATGGGTCATTTGACCCGGTTATGGTATGTTTAGTGTTAAAAAGGATATCGGTTATACTAAGCTCCCATAATCTTTTTTTATTTAAATTATTCCGTACATAATACATCTTACAAAAATAATACATCACTACGCTGAGTCATTGCTTATATTGGTAAGTGGTGGCTAGAAAATAGAACCATATAATATCCAGAGACATTCTTATACAAGGCCATCTGGTCCCAAACTAAGCAGAGCGAATATGGAACCAGACAACTGATATACTACTTAAATTATAAACTTTTTTAAATACATACTTAATTAGATATTTATACCCAGACACAGAACAAACAGATGTTCATGCACACAAATGTTTGTCCTGGGTGGGAATCGAACCCGCGACCAGCGGCGTAGCGCTTTATGTGAGTGTGTATAAACGAATAACGCGTTGATGAGTTCCGAAAACTCATTAATTTTGCAATGCACGTATGCCTTGGACTGAAAGTCGATCGATGGATACCATGTCACCACTTTTATTGATTCTATATGTGGGCTGATTTATTATTCACTTATAAATGTCGAGTATGATAGAAAACTAGTTCGCTTCACTCATTAATTCAGTTTTCAATTCAGCCTCACAAATTGAATTCACTCTGGTATGGCTAGATGAAGTTTGCAAATTAAGTTTATTTCGGTTTGGTGGTCATGTTCATTTTGATTTCGTTTTTGGGACAAATATAAACGGATATTTTATGAGAAAAGATATGTATTTTTCTTTTTGTGAATAAACTCAATAACTAGTGGACCATTTTAATAATTCATTCAGTATTCGAAAGCTTCTTTGTCTAGAATAACATGTTATGTTTTTATAGTCCTGAGATACATTAGATCCCTTGGGAATGGTAACAGCAGGACTGAAGCTAATATAATATTAGGTCTTGGCGACATCAAGTGACCCAACTCCTTAGACATTGTTTCAAATATTCCTTTGACTCTTTACCAACGAAATTGCCAACCATTTGTCAACCGTATTAACTTGCCAATTTCACACAAATGAGCCTATATCGTTTTGAAGCTAACGTTGTAAGCTGTTGCTAACTCAGCCGTAGATTGAGTATCATCAGATTCCACAATCGACCAGGGGTTTCGGATGTCCTCGGGGTTCACTCTTTAGATCAATATTTCCGGAACGGAAGCGTTGAAACCAATAACGTGCCGTGTGTCCATTTGTAGTTTTCGCTCCGTTGAGGGAACTTGCATCCAATAATGACATACTCGTATTTTTAATGTACCCATGCCGACGAATAACTTCAAATGCGATAAAAATTTATCATTCATACCTTAATAAATAATTACAAGATAGAATTCTCTTCCAAGCCATAGATACTATAAATATTATACATAGGTACTATAAAACGGCAACTTCATAGATTAACCTCTGAAATTATTCAACTTGATTTCGTAATTGGTTGTTAGCTATCGTTATCAGGTCATGAAAAATCAAAGAGAATTTATTCAATATTCGCGAGCCATTCGGGAGCGGGTGAAGGCTACAAGCCTTTACTATTCGCTGATATTTACAATTTATGGGTAGGTTTTTATTAATTGCTTACGGTAGTTGTTGGGAGAATTGAAATGACGACAGGAAGCCCCTGTCATCAGCCTGCCAGTCGGTAGACTTCATTGACTGCTTTGAGCCCATACATTAATAAATAAAAAAATATCAATGAATAAAGGGCTTGCGTAAACATGGCTCCAGCATATGTGATGAGACGCATAAATTCGGCATTGAGTATGTATAGACTATGATATACTCGTAGACAATTTTTAACTCCCTTTTCACTTTCTACAAAGAGTACATCGTATTTTAAAATATACCAAACGTTATTCATGGATGCAAGTGGGATTAGATTTTGTAAATGAAACAAATAATTCGTGTAAATTTGTAGGTAAAACAAAAAATCCTTAGATACCTAGAGATTTAAAAATAGCCCAACATTTTGCAGAAATCGTATAACTCGAAATCTTAAGTTAATTAATTAATTAAGATACCAATTCGGTTCCGAGAAGCCATAAGACTCCTTGATGTAGCAAGATGTTGTGGCTGTGTTCTTGTAAATATTAAAATGTTCAATTCGACAATACAAAGTTTATTAAAAAAAAATATTGTAAAATTATCATTTTTTTATTTTTTTTTTATTTATACTTCGTACAGAAACATGTACAAGGTGGACTTAATGCCTTAAGCATTTTCTACCAGTCGACCTTTGGGTGATGCAGAGATAACGTGGTAGATGCACAGAAATAATAATAGATAATTTAATATGAACTTAATCTAGCTAAACTATTATACTTAAACTACACATATACCTTATATAATATATAAACTACATAAACATACACAAATATATATAATAATTAAGCGGTCAAATGCTGAGACTAATCTGCCAAAAAAAGTTACTTTAAAAGGTGTTCACGTACCATGATTTTAAAAGAGTATCTACTGGTAGCCATTCTGATTTCGAGGGGGAGTGCATTCCACAGAAGAATGGATTGAATGAAAAAAGAAGAATGAAGAAAGTTGGAAGAGTGAGAAGGACATTGAAGGAGACGATTGTTGATAGATCGGAGATGTCTATAGTGGTTTGAGCACAGATAAGGGAAGTGAGAAGTAAGATAAGAAGGGGCATAGGGAGAGTCAAGAAGAGAGAACAGGGTAGTCAGTGCCCGCATGTTTCTGCGCTGACGTATATTCATCCATTTCAACTGTGATCTGAACTCAGACACGTGTCATTGTGTGTAATTATTTTTTTAAAACCATGTAAAGGCGATTTACAAGAGCCTGTGAAGCCCTACATGAATTGACAATATTTCTATTCCATTCTAAGCAAAATATTATGTTAACTCTGTTTCAATTTTTTTGTTGACATCGTGATTCGTGTTGAATTCCGGAATATTAATTATTATTATTATTAATTCATCGGTAATGAAACTTACTTTTATATTAAGTATAACATATAAGAGATATTAACTTCATAATTTTATTTCTCCATAAACGTTCACGTTTAAATTTTCTTTTTTTTATACCACTTGGGCCGACAAACAACCAGACGGTCCACCTGGTGGTAAGTGGTCACCGCCGCCTATGGACATTTGCAACATTGGGGGCATCGCCAATGCGTTGTCGACCCTGAGACGTGAAGTTGTTAAGTCTCATGTGCCTGTAATTTCACCGGCCCCCTTACCTTTCTAACTGAAACACAGTAATACAATTGCACTACTGCTTCACTGCAGAAATGGGTAAGGTGGTAGTACTTCCCCGGACGAACTCTGCACTAAGAGCTCTACTACTCGTGACTACTAATTGTGATCATACAGTTTAAGCTTTCTTGACAATATATTTAAATTTTCTTCGCGGCAGGTTCTTTGGTGCCACTTATTAGTGGCTAATTTCTAACAGAAGAGCTGCTCTACTAAATTATTTATGACTTTTTCGTGACATAGACTCGATACATGTTAATTTTACGGCTATTAAATGCAAGTTTTAGATGATTTAAAGATCACATTCCTGATAAGAATTGATTGGCAGGTAATGTTAAAAACCTTATATTTATTTAAAACATTATTATTAACTTAGTATAATAGGTATACTTAGCAATACTTTTGATAGGCAAGTGAAGTTACGCATGACATTTGCCAATAACTCTCTAACTAGGAGAAGAGCTGTGTTTAGAGTCAATCAGCGAATTTGTTCTGACATATTTGTAAGAAGAAGTGAGCATTCAATACCATTGCTAATTAGCTATTCATCATCATCATCATCATCAGCCTATCTCCGTCCACTGCTGGACATAGGCCTCACCTATGGCACGCCACTGAGCTCGATCTTCAGCTTTGTTTCCAACCGCTGCCAGCCAGCTTGCGTATATCATCGCTCCATCTAGCTGGAGGGCGCCCTACGTTTACCGAGCCGTGGTCTCCACTCTAGAACACGTCTACCCCAACGGTTAGGTTAGGTTAGACTTAGGCTGATAGTCAAGACAATGGGATGGTGTCAATTACTATCACGATTCAGGCAAAGTCCCGGATGAAATGTTGTAAGTTACTGGTTACAAGGTTCGAAACAAGATAATTCTATGAAATGTTTCTATCATCACTACATAGTATAAAACAAAGTCGCTTTCTCTGTCCCTATATCCCTGTATGTATACTTAAATCTAAGAATTAACTAATGCTCAAATTTGAATATTAGTTAAAACTAGTTTTTTCTAGACAAAACACGTATACTTACTTGGTTATTTATCAGTAACAAAAACGCTAAAGTTGAAATATAGACTTTGGTTATTTTGTAATGTCCATAGGTACATACGTACATACGTAGACATATAGTAAAAACTAGTTCTAACTAAGAAAAACGCGTTATATCTAAAAACTGATTTTAATTGTGACATATAGATTACCAACAACGATTAGCCCCCTTATTCAGCTAATACAAACTTCATCGGCGAGCCGATTCACGGAGGCCTCGGAGAGCTTACCTCTCACGTGATTAGTAGTATTAGCGTAGTAAGCGACAGAGACAGAGCATAGACACCGCGATGAAACATACTCGAGTTAGTGTTATATTCCTTACAGAATCGAGCCCGAGTAATAAATATTTAAGGCATGTGTACACTTGAGATAGAGTTTGTGTTATGGTAAACACGAAATCGGACATCCCCTAGCGCAAAGAATTTATTGTCATCAAAACATCGACGGTGGAGAATATTTCATTTTACAATGCAATTGCACTCGAAACAGTGAATTTGCGTTGAGTAGTGCCTACCAACGAGTGCCAATATGGATGACAATATATTGTTTGTTCTTGCTTTTTATTTTATACCAATAGCGAGGGTAAGTTGTATATTTTTAATTTGTGTATATAACACGTTACAAACAAATGGTTACATTTTTGGAACTACATAGATCTATAAGTCTTAAAGATCTATCCACACATATCAGAGCCGTGTCCATCAGGGGCTCAAATATATCGTTGCCTAGATTTTATATGAACTCGTTCACACACGTCCGTGTCCGGAGCGGCGACGGAGCTAGGCAACGATATTTTTTGAGCCCCTAATGCACCACGGCACATCCATGTCCCGGGCACGGCCCTCATATGTGTGGATAGTCCTATATCCTCAAGAGAAAAGTTGTGACAGTTAGTGCAAATTTAAAATATATGTAGATTTTTGTCATGGATTACTTTATAGTTCGATTGAGGATTCAAACACCAAGCTTACGCACAATATTAAAATATATTATAATGTTTAAGAAACTGAATAAACTGTTTTTTTCCTTTTCTATCTTCGGTAAATTACAGGGTGCAGTTCCAGGAACATTCTTCTGGAAGCCACGTTTGGGCCTCGACTTGGCCATCCCAACTACTGGTAAGCTTATAGAACAGTAAATGGATAAATATATTAATCAACTACAAACTTAAATATCCTTGGCATGGATTGGCAAGGAGTATAATGAGACTCAAGATGGTATTTTAGTCAACTATATTTAAGATAGCTGCCCCCGCGAATTCACCCGCGTTCTCGATGGATGTTAGATAACTTTTTTCTTTCTATCATCAATAGTTTTCGCAGCGCACGCATTGACAGAATTTTTTAGGTAATTTTTTGAACCTTGGGTTAGATTATTGGATCTTTAGTAAGGATCCCTAATTCTTTTGAAAATATTATATTGCCTATTCCACCCGGGGATAGTGTAGCTTACCAACGGTGAAATAATTATTCAAATCAGTCGAGTAGTTTCGGAGCCTATACAATACAAACAAAAAAACAATCAAATCTTTCCTCTTTATATATTATAGCTGTCCCCCGCGGTATTACCCGCGTTCTCGAGGGATATCACATTTTCCCGGGATAAAACGTAGCCTATATGTTATTCCAGTATATCCTCTATCTATGTGCCAAGTTTCATCCATATCCTTTTAGTGGTTTTTGCGTAAAAGAGAAACAAACATACTTACATACAAATATTTCCTCTTTATAATATTAGTATAGATATAAATATATAAGTACAGATACAGTAAGGGCTTTTATACTAATGTAGTACTTGTGAATTATTGCTTATTCAATATCTACGTACGTACGCGAAATTATGTACGACAAGTTTTCGCTACATCCTATGTTGCATGTGGCTATTTCAGGAGAAAGGCTTTGTGCTTTTGTAAAATGTTGACATTAAACACTAGGGCGTATCGAAAACATTCCCCACGGCCAATTTGAATTCATGTTCAATCTAGCGTTTTTGGATCGGGGGTGAATATGCAATTTTTTCTAAAAGGGTTGTCAATCCGACGCTATTGGATTTTTATGAATATTCATTTTCACCGTTAGTGACACATTCAATGCATGACTACCTACTAGTTGCTTTTTTTATTCGGAATTGATTTTATCCAGCTAGAAAGTTTAAAATAGAGATGTTATGGAGCTCCGTAACCGTAACATTGAAATTGAAATTACAGGCACATGAGACTTAACAACTTCACGTCTCAGGGTCGACAACGCATTGGCGATGCCCCTAGTGTTGCAAATGTCCATAGGCGGCAGTGACCAGTTACCATCAGGTGGACCGTCCGCTTGTTTGTCGGCCCGTGTGGTATAAAAATAAACCCGAAACTATCGGTTATCCGAAACCGTTAACGATTCCGATTTCTTTGAAGCCTAATACTTTTCACATAGTAATAGACTTTATATGTTTTATTTTAATGTAGAGGATATATACATATACAAAGGTAACAGATATTATTTTACAATTTTGTGATTTTATTGAGTGACAATTCCGCCATTAGGATCAAATAAAATTTAGTTCCATGTCAATTTCAATGCATGTTTGTATGAAAGTGTAATTTGTTAATATTTTTATGATCATAATTTGATTTTGCACAATAAACCTGGTAGTGTAGGGCTTCGAGAAATCCCTAGGAACATCTGGTGCTAATTTTAGGTACATACACTGGATGAGGACGGCAATACTTTTCTTCAGGGAAAGGTTAAGCATATATGACGACAAATAACAAAGGCAACAAAATTAAATATCGCCGCTTTGACTTTAACGAGAAAATATGATTCTCTTTAGCGACTCTTTTTCCTCATGAATCTCACAATTTTTTCTCCTTTAACCTCAAAAATGACAACGTAAAGAAAAACTTAACTTCTTCTATGAGATCCCAGAATAAAACTTGCAAAAATGCTGTACAAGTCTACACACTTTTGCTGTCACTTGTTTTTTACACATACTATAATTAATGAAGCTAGTAACATGTAATTCTTTATTACTACTTATAAAAAAACATTTAGAAGCTCAGTAAAAACGAATATAGCTAAACTTTCATATAACTCGAATAGGTCCTTTTTATGAAGACACTTCTAAAATAATATCTCAAAAATAGAGTTTTGCATAAGTTTAGTTTGGGCTCTAGAAGGGCCCAGTCACCCTTCATTTGAGAAGAACTGGCAAGCAACTCGGCAAGGTAACATTTATTTTATCTGTCTTATTTGGCTACTTTATTTTTTTATGCACAACAATATGAAAATAAAAACACTCAAAAGAAGTAATAATTATATTTGGAGTGTCTACCCCACTGGACTTGGTACAAGTACGTGATTATACTTGCAGGGAGGTGCCCTTGTGCAGAGTGCAGCTATTTTCAGACATCGTTATCCTCTATATAACTAGAAACCGCAGCATTTTCTCTCAACACTTTCTTAATGTGAGATTTAAATATATCTTGGTTACCGAAAAAAGTATTATATTATTCAATAAATACAATATCCAAAAAGTCATTAAACTTCAACTAGTCTAAAATATGATACCAGCAATAATATTTTTGATCCTGTATGGAAATTGTGGATATCCATTTTGTGGCTAGGTCTCATATTACACATTTCTCACATCCCCATACATTGGTGTGTGGTGCCGGCAGAGTAGAATACCATCACCCCATATCTTCCCGTGGGTATCGTAAAAGGCGATTAAAGGAGTGTGAGAAAGTACTGACTCCTTGTAATTTTCCCACCGCGATACTGTTCCATCTGTCTGAGCCCTTCTCCGGTCGTAACGGTTTCCGGTCCACCGGGTCCAGAAGGGCAAGGATGAGTATGTGCACCTGTGTCTTGCGCGTATACTCCTGCACTTTAATATATCCTGCGCATCTGACCGCTTCCGTTATTATCATCATCACATTTTTTATTTCCAGAGGTATCCATATCCGTACAAAAACCAACAGTACAAAATGTGAAGGAAGGGAGAGTGATATTGATAGACGGTTATCAGGCCGGCATCACAGTGATCGGTTTCGCCGCGGGAGCATCGAGCGCCAAGACATACCCACACTTGGATCCGCTCTCTGCTTACTATCACACAAACGCCTATAGATGGTTGCTAAGGCATATTAGTCTGTAAGTCTGAAAGCCGAAGACGACAATTTATGAACTTAAAATGAATATCTTACGTATAATATTCTTATTTCACAATAGTGTCCCCTTCTGGTTGGGCGGTCATGGCGGAAGTTACTGCGATACGCACAAAGTATGGCGCAGGCGATTTTTCTACTCGGACGAGTTTATACCGGACTGGTTAAAGAAGATATTCCCTTACGTGAAACAGGAGAGTTGGGATCAAGAAGTGATGGACTACAAAAGGTTCAAGAAATACGCGGAGCCCGCATTCGGCAAACACTATCGGTTTCCAGCAAAATCTTACAATTATTTCAAATCTTTCGAGACTGAAGAAACTGTTGAGAGCGGAGAAGGTTCCTCTGGCGCATCGGTCCATATATAACTGCAGAGTGTTTTGGTGTCTAATTACATAAATGTTCTCTTTATTCATATCGGACCAGTGTCACAGTTTGAAGTCATTAAGCACATGAGTTTGATGATTGATAATAGAACTCCTCAATGACTTATAGCAGACACGTCGAGGTTGTGTTTTCATTTAATGTAATAGATTTCAAAAGTGATAATTAAACCTCTCCATTGTATATCACGAACCCGTGAGTTTGGGGTAATTTAATTGTGTATGATTATTTTTATTACTTTGTTACAAATGATAACCGAGGTCGAAAGATGGAGCTAGATGGTTGGTGAACTATATATATGGCCGTGCCCAAATATGGTCTAGTGCCCACTCCAAGACTTTAGCCTGATTTAAAATTCTAAATAATCCTAAATTACTTAACACCAGAGCATCACAACTTTTGTTTTAATGTGACGCATAGTTTGTCGTTACCATCTAGGCACTTAACAACAATAAAAAAAATGTTAGTTTTTAATAATACTTAATAATAATATTTATTTCGACTCTGCTTGATCACATCGGCATTTCAGGGGCTAGGCCCCATTGATAAATAAGCCTAGATACCCCAATATTGATTATACACTATTTTTTACCTACTTTACTATTTTTTAAGGACCACCCTTATTCCTAAGAAAAAAAAATATTTGATTATATAACAGAAAGTATTTCAGTAATTTCTTTGAATTTCTAATGACATTTAGAGGTCGCTACCAAGGTTTGAATTTTAAATAAAATCTCGAAATATGTATTTGTTAGATTATTTTATTTTTATAAATAAATAAATTAAATTAAAAAAAAAATATTACAAAATTATTGTTGTTGTTATAAATTAAGATATTTGAATCATACATTACATACAAGGGCTGACTTGTTAGTTATTAGAGTACTTTTTCCTATACTCTTTTACCAACAAAAGTATTATTTTATCGAAACATCATTTCTCAAAATTCAACATCATCCTACCCTCAAAAAAGCATTATGATCTTTATGTATATAGTCGTTCGGTACAAAAGTTACCTTTACTACAATTGCCGCAATTATTTGGTAAAATCTTATAGCTATGTCTAACGAATCCCTATCTATTTACTACCAAAACGTGAGGGGGCTACGAACGAAATCACACGAATTCCTAACCAATATCCTAAATAGTAATCACGACGTTATATGTATCACGAAGTCATGGTGGTGAATCGTTTAATAGCTCTGAATATTTCGATGCACATTATAATGTGTTCAGATGTAACCGTGATCCTGTATCTAGCGGGTATAACCGCGGTGGCGGTGTTATTGTGGGTGTGCGCCATGATTTATGTGCATCTCCATATTCTAGCTGGAGCAAGCCCGCGTTTGTCGACGAGCTATGTATGCCCCTGCGTAGTCGCACTTCTATTGCTACTGCTTCCGAGACCCTTGATAGAAAAGAAGTTAATATTCCACACCTACACATAATATGTACTTATATACCCCATGGAACTCGACATGAGCCGTTAATTATATAATTTTATGATCGAGTGACTGATCTGGTTCATTCTAGCGACAATGACTTATTTATAGTTTTGGGCGATTTTAATGTTAGTAATGCAACTTGGCACTATGATAATGGACCCAATAGTATGACGATCGAACCATGCAACGATTTATTGTCTTCTCATACGTCAGATTCTATGAGTCTTGCTTTATTATACCAATTTAATAACAAGCTCAATATTAATGACAGAGTACTTAGTTTTTTGTAACGAGCACTGTAGTATTGATTCTCTTACTCTCCAGTTGGTCCCAGAAGATCCTTACAGATTGATCTTCCCATAAAATTACCAAATCTTCTCCAAAATGAAATATCCAAAAAAAGAATGTATTTACAAGCAAATTTTGACGCAATTAAAGAAGGGCTCATTGCTTATGATTGGGATGTCTCATTCGCTCAATTGAGTAACTTTATTTTACCAAATTCTAAATGAACTTGTTGACATATATGTGCCCACGCGCAATGTATCTAATAACACTAATTGTCATCTCCCTTGGTATACTAAACCTCTTATCAAACTGAATAACGAGAAACGAAAATATCATAAGAAATGGATAACATATGGACATAAACATATATAGAATACTTATATGGAATCCCATAATAGTATATAAGTCACATATTGATCGTTTAGAAAAGGTACAAAAAGTATTTACCAAGATCTTGAAATACCGTTGTAATAGTAGTGATCAAATATCTTATGATGAGTTACTTATTCAACATAAACTACTATCTCTTTTGCAAATCGCCGTAAACAATTCGACCTAGTTACTTTGCACAAAATTCTTTGTAATAAAATCGACTCCCCCGAACTTCTTTCTAAGATTAACTTTATAACTAAAGCCCGATTACCCGTTCGCCCCTCACGCAAATTAAATACTTTTGTACCACCTCGACTGCGAAAAAACTACACCTGTAATATTTTTTTCTCACATTGTGTCAAAAATTTCAAAATTCAAAACCATTTATTCAGTTTAGGCCTTCGGAGGGCACTTATGAAGGTCAAATTTAAAGTTACTGAAGCTACTACCGGTTCGGAAGTCAGCCTTCAACTGAGAAGAACCGGCAAGAAACTCAGCAAGGTTACATTCTTTTTTATTTTATTAAATTCTTTTTTATCTATTCTGACTTTTTGGCTATTTTATAATATCAATTTTACATATTTTTATATTTAACAATTACAAAATACTTAATAAAGCTAACATTAAAAAACAAAAAAAAAAACAAAAAAAAAAAATAACAAGACTACAAAATAGAAAATGACAATAATTACTTACAACTTAAACAAGAAAATTAGAGGTGCACTGTGCAGAGAGCAGCTATTTCCATACATTTTTATCTTCAATATAATGAACCACCTTGTAATACGCTTTTTCTTTCAAAACTTTCCTAATATAATTTTTAAATTTATTATCAGACATTTTGGTTACTGAAAGCGGTATCTTATTATAAAATCGAACACAATTACCAAGAAATGACTTGTTTACTTTTAGACCAGGGCCGAAGCCTTCAAAAATGGTAAAAAATGAAAAAAAATTATAGTAGGATGAAATCCATTAGAAAAGGAGGGGAATATGATAAAAATGAAAGGAAAAATAAATTACGGTCGATCCGAGTACGGGAAGTGGGTGGGGGTGAGTTTTTAAGGGTAAAAAATGGTTTATTTTGATTTCCGGCAAAACTAAACGTCCGAATTTTTTTTTTATCATTATATACAATTTTGAGGTAATCATTAAAATTAACACTTTAATTACTCAAAAAACTAGTAAGATTTCATGAAAAGGGCTAAAATTTTACCGAAGGTCACTCAAGTATATAAATTATCTTAACACAGCAATAAATAGTCATCTACAAATATTATTTAAAGAAGATTTTACAGCTTTTTCAAAATATTGTATATGTCTTTAAACATTAACTTTATTAACTTATTTGTCTGTTAATTATAGAAGTATATTTCAATTTGAAATTTTTTCGTTTATCAATAAAACATGAAATCTTACGTTTTTTGAGTATTAAAGTGTAAATTTTAATAAATACCTCAAAATTGTACATAATGATTAAAAAAAAATGTCGAATTTGAGTTTCAATTTTTTGCATTTTTTGAGAACATTTCCTATAGTAATGTATATTTTTTTTACACCATCAGAAAGTAGATATTTCAACGAACAAAAAGACTTTTTGGAGAAAGCTGATATTTTGACGACAAAATTTTCGATTGAAAATTAGGGTGCTTTTTATATATAAAGTTAAAATAAGGCGAAAAAATAAATATTTTAAATCAAATAAATTACAGTGTATTTGGGACATACTAAGGTAAGTTTTCACCAAATTTCGTAGAAAAAATTAAAATTTTGGAAACGATATAAATAAAAAACCAAAAACTTGGATATTTGAATTTTTCACCTAAATTTTGAGGTTATGTGAAAAAATTGTAAATACAAAAGTTATAGATCTTTTTATTACCTACAACTTTGCCATTTAACTTTTTTCCATAGGACTTGTAGTTTTGCCGGAAATGAAGATAAACCATTTTTAACCCTTAAAAACTCACCCCCACCCATTTCCCGAACTCGGATCGACCGTAATTTATTTTTCCTTTATTTTTTATCATATTCCCCTCCTTTTCTAATGGATTTCATCCTACTGTAATTTTTTTTGGTTTCAAAAATTATCGACCCTGGTCTATTTAGTTAGTCTAAAGTATGGAACAACTAACTTCTCCCTTTGTCTTGTATTAATATTATGGATATCCAATTTAGACTCAAACATTCCTATGTTTCTACGTATAAACATTATATTTTCATAAATATTATAATGAAAGCAATGTCATTATATTTATTTCCCTAAATAAATCTCTTAATGATTCACGGGGACCCATACTGTAAATTGCACGAATTGCTCTTTTTTGTATAAAAAATATTGATTCTATATCCATATATATGTCAATATGTATAACAAAGATTTCAATAACATAGATCTCATTAATAACTCTTTGAATTCACTTAAAAATAAAATACTTAAACAAATACAGTCATCTGGATGTGACCCTAATGTACCACGTAATGTACTTTAAAGTTTCTGCTACTTTATATCACGTTTTGTTTTTCTCTCTTGTTATTTCTGCTTTCATTTACTCTGTTTCTTTTTAAAATTATTATAATATTATTACTTAGTCTTTCTCCATAGGCTGTTTATCTTAACAACATTTGGGTACTCATTGTCTTTATACCATAATCATTACTTGTATACATATTTTGTAACTAAATGACTGTATATGCCAAAATAAAAGAAAATGGAGGATCAAGATAAATTAATCTAAATCCATCCACATCAATTTTACCAACAAAAATGTAAGGTACTATGAAGTGTTTCTCAATGGTAATTGAGTGCCATATGAGAATACAGCCAAGAAAAGCCAGAATACACCAAGGCATGATGCTTGAAACAAAATTACGTTGGAAAGCACACGTGAAGAAAAAAAGACAGGAACTAGACCTCCGCTACAATAACATGCATCGGTTGCTCGGAAAACAGTCCAAACTTTCAACACAAAACAAAATTCTATTATACAAACAAGTCCTTATACCTGTTTGGACTTATGGGGCGCCGGTATGGGGCTGCACCAAACATAACACACCAGAGATTCCAGAACAAAGTACTGAGCGGAATCGTTAGAGCACCCTGGTATAAACGAAATCCATCGAGACCTTCACATTGAGGTTGTCTCCAGAACAATTTAAAAGTGCGCAGAAGCTCATGAACGTAGGCTTCACCATCACGTGAACACCGAGGCAATACGACTCCTCGACCTCACAAACATAGAGGGAAGACTCAAAAGAACCAAACGGTTCCAAATTGTGTACAGTCCACCTCAGTGGAATATATGTAGTGTAAGTGCTGTGTATGAAGAACACGACAACAATGTGTCTTCGCCTTAATAATAGAGACAATAAGAAAAGTGCCGATGGGCACATTCTTTGATTAATTGAATTGAATTACTTATTAGCCTACCTAGGCTAGATTGTATTATAATTAGGCGATATAATACTTTATTTTGTATCCTAAAAGATAAAAAAAAGAATCTAATATAATTAATTAACTGTTAAAAAATATATATATATTTCGGCTCATTTTTATCCCTTTAAAATTCTTCCCGCGTATTCATCTTATTTTAAAAATTGTTATTCGTTTGTAGATTTCTAAACTGAATAATGTTTGCTCACTTTAAGATTCTTTAATAAATATTTTTAATTATAATAACGATATTCCAAAGACTAAATTGTTATCTATATAATAATAATATAATGGCAAAGTATATCATCTATAAAAAAAATATTTGACTAAGGTACTCCAAACTGGGTGTTTTAGTACCTATAGCTGATCCTATTCTAACAATATTTGACTAAGGTACTCCAAACTGGGTGTTTTAGTACCTATAGCTGATCCTATTCTAACAATATTTTATTATACTGAAAAATTAGATAGAATCTTACATTGATACTTCTAACTTGTGAATAATACAATAGGGGTGGTCATAAGTCGCCAAAATCATCCGTATGTAATTAATTATTTAATGAAATCTTAAAAAGATTCTCGTTTGAAATAATTTGCATTGACAATATTACAGACGTTCGCCACAAGCATAAATAAATTAAAGAGTTCGAAAATAATATCTACCCGAAACCTTTCTCATAATTTAATTCAAAAGCACTGTTACTACGTACAGCTACAGATTCTTATACAGAACCACCTAGAAATGAATTGATGAATCATGCAATTGGATATTATTGCAGAACTCTTCATGGTAACTTATTTATGCTCAGGGCCTTGGTCCAACCTAATTCTTATCAGATTTATCAGCCGATAACCTATGTAGGGTAAAAGTGGGATAGACGCCCTAGGAGGATAGACGCCGCACCTTAAAAAAAGAGAATTTAAAACCAAGTTCACGCTCTAGTACCAAGTTCCTCGGACAGATCTCGCCCCGCATAGCTCAGTCCGCGCACGCGCTTCGACAGGACTGCATGTGTCGCCGCTTGAGTTAAAAAAACGTTGCAAAATTTTATCGCGCTTGCATGATTCTTGTGACAGTGACATTTTGACGTGTTCAGAACTTTCGTTTTCGAAGGTAAGTTTTAAGTGTGTATTATTATTTAAATAGTATGTATCATTTATATTTATGGTGTGTTCATAAAATTACGAAATTATTAAAAATAATGCAGCGTATCACCTAATTTCATTTTTTATTTTCAGAATCAGATTCTGACCAGACTGAATCTGATAAAGATAATACTCAATGCAGAGAATGTTTCGATGACTATGCAAGTACCAAGTCCACGGCGGACTGGATTCAGTGCTTGATGTGTAAACTCTGGTTACACGAAGATTGCACTCTTTATGACGATTACTGTAATAGATGTGGACACAAGAAGAAGCTTGCAGCTCTAAAAGCTAACCTGGCCAAAGTGAATTCAAAGAATAAGTAACCTGGCCAACAAGGGCGGATCCAGCTTTGGCGCCAGGAGGGGGTCACATAGTCGTGGTCAAGTCAATAACTTATAATTCAATTTTTATAACAATAGATACAAGTAAAAAGTAGGTATTTTATTAATGTACGTAAGTACTGTACTTAAAAATATTTATAGACAAGTGAACAAGTGCTTTTTAGGTCGATTTTTTTTCTAATTCTCCGAAAATTATGATTTTGTTGTCATTCCATTCGGAATGGCTTGTAGAAACTTTTTCTCTTTCTTTTTCGTACTCCTGTAGGACCAATATTTATAATTTTCCCAGAGGGTTGAAAATACGCCCGAAAACGGGTGCTCCGGCTTGCGCAAGCCACGCCCATTTTGGACATTTAATGAATAAATATTATTTTAACTTATAAAATATGAAAATTAAGAAGCGAAAAAATTCAGGCACCTACAGAATAGATCAATGAACAATAATCCGCGGTCCAAAAAATTTTATCGCGTTTTTTTATTAGTTATCCATTAGTTAATTTATAATTTTATATAACACAATATTAACATTGCAAGACTATAAATCTGAGATGTTTTTCCTTTCGTGGAGCTATTTGTCAAAGACTTTAGAATAGATTCTCGTTGGAAAAATTTAAAAATTGTTAATTTTCGCTTTGTCAATTATTTATTTAATTTAATTATTTATTATCAATTACTTAGGTTAAAAATTATAAAGCTCCATTAAACATTAAAAAAACCTTTTTTTCATAATGTAACTTTTGCTCCGCTTTCTCATGGTCAAAAGCTGCTAAAAAATGATTTTTAATCATTTTTATTTCCTATTCTTTAAAAAATTGTTATAAAAAGATGCATTGTTTATAAGATAATTCAATTTGTTTTTCGTTAAAATTGTTAATAAATATCCCTCAGAGAAAAAGTTACATAAGTTGTATGATCATATTTATAATTGTTTATAAGGTATTTAAATATAGGTATATATTAAACATAAGAAACCAGGTGAGAATGATGAAATGAAAGAGAACAGAAAATTAAAAGTCTAATAAAAAATATAAAAAATACATGATTGTTTTTGTTTTTTTAAGTAGAAAAAGAAAAAAATATACAGAGAGACAATTCATTTGTTTATAATAAAAATATTGTTCTATTATATTATAATTTTTTTATTATAAACAAATGAATTACAAGTGATAGAAAAAAAAATTAATTAACAAATCCGTTTTAAGCAATAAATTTTTTTTTAGGAGTGGTTTTTTTTTATAATAATAACTTTCATCATAATTTATATTTCCGAAAAAAAAAATGGAATTATCTTATAAACAATGCATTTGTTTATAACAATTTTTTAAACAATAGGAAATAAAAATGATTAAAATCATTTTTAGTAGCTTTTGATCATGAGAAAGCGGAGCAAAAGTTACATTATGAAGAAAAGTATTTTTTAATGTTTAATGGAGCTTTATAATTTTTAACCTAAGTAATTGTTAATAACAAAGCGAAAATTAACAATTTTTTAATTTTTCCAACGAGAATCTATTCTAAAGTCTTTGAGAAATGGCTCCACGATAGGAAAAAATCTCAGATTTATAGTCTTGCAATGTTAATATTGTGTTATAAAAAATTATAAATTAACTAATGGATAACTAATTTAAAAAACGCGATAAAAATTTTTGGACCGCGGATTATTGTTCATTGAGCTATCCTGTAGGTGCCTGAATTTTTTCGCTAGATAATTTTCATATTTTATAAGTTAAAATAATATTTATTCATTAAATGTCCAAAGTGGGCGTGGCTTGCGCAAGCCGCAGTACCCGTTTTCGGGCGTATTTTCAACCCTCTGGGAAAATTATAAATATTGGTCATACAGTTCCGGGAGTACAGACTTTTCTTTGGGAAATTTCCTGTTCTCTTAGAACTTTTTTAAATTTTGAAAATCTCAAATAGTTTTCGAGATATTTGCAAAAAACCAAACCCCCTTTTTCTTTCACTTAATTTTTTATAACTTTTGCAATTTTTTTTTGAGCGGCCCTTCAATTTTCTCAAAAAGTTTCTACTAACTATTCCGAATCGAATGACACCAAAATCATAATTTTCGGAGAATTAGAATAAGTTTCGACCTAAAAAGCACATGTTGACTAGATTATTATTCTTTATTCTTGTACACTTGAAAAACTTAACACATAATAACTTGTACATATACGTACGTACATATTGCCATCTTCTGTTGAAGTCATTCAGAGAAGCACTATCACGCACGGAATGAGGAATGAGATAAAATATATAAATAAAATCATTATGTTAAATTAGTGGTCGACCTAAGTCCTAGAACCAGCTCAGGGGGGGGTCATGACCCCCATGACCCCCCCCCTGGATCCGCCGTTGCTGGCCAAAGTAAACAGTATCACTATATTTGTTGATTATTTGAAAATTTTGATTACTGTTATTTTTTTTTAAGAAGGAAGCGTTGTTTTTTCCCAAAGAAGTCTTAAGGGACGGATTTGTTTTAAGTTTTATTATTCCTAAATTTAGTTCTGTAAAGTTTTAAATAATTTTTAATAGACATTGTTAAGTTGCTAAGTTTACCCAAAGAATGATTGAAAGACTGAGCCATTTGTTCCTATAAAAGTGCCATTTACTTCAGTTTTACGGTATATTTGGATAAGAAAACCTTATAATATATTATTGCAACTAAGAAAGCAAATAAACATTTTATTTAATTTTCTACGATTTTTTTTTTATTACGGAGGCATCTATCCCATTGTAGGGCATCTATACTCATGTCGAAATTTTGCCAGGGGCAACTACCCCATACAGTAGGCATCTATCCTCAAACAATAAGGTTTTTTTAGAGCCGAATATCTACAAATCTACGGTATGCATTGAATAATGATATGAGTAGATAGTAAGTATAAGGACTAAAGTTGTTACAAATAGTTAAATCACTCAAATAGTGCTTTTAAAAAAAAAGTTATAGTCAGCTTACAGAAAGTGGGGCATCTATCCCACTTTTACCCTAACGGAAGGAATGCGGCTTTTTATGGTCATAGGTAACAATGACAGCAACAGGAAACGCATGACCGATCGAATCTTAAGATGCGATCGGTGTGTTGAGTCTTGCTCTTTGAGCTGTCGTACCATAGTCGTAGATGACACATTGTCCTAAGGTTAGGTTAGGTTAGCACCTTAGGGCAATGGGTTAAAGACGCCTGAGTATGCTAACACTGCTACCTGGATAATAACATGTATGTATTTATCTTTCACAATGCTTCTCCTGTGCATATGGGTGTACCCCAAGGCTCTATTCTAGGGCCTTTTCTGTTTTTAGTATACATCAATGACCTACCATTTTACGTAAGAAATACCTGTGGAATTGTACTGTTTGCTGACTGAAATACAATTATGACGATGTAAACGGTGCATTAGCCCAGGTATTAAATTGGTTTACTGTTAATAATCTTGTTTTAAATGCAAGAAAAACTAAATGTATTAAATTTGCATTACCCAATGTTAAAAAACTAGGCTGTAGTATAATGTTAGACAACGAAGCTATTAGCCTTGTTGAGTCAACAGTTTTCTTAGGAATTACTTTAGACTCAAAACTTCAATGAGGGACACAAATATCATGTCTTGCGGGAAAACTTAGTTCAGCAGCTTACGCAGTTAGAAAAATCAGGCAGATTACAGATGTCGATACGGCTAGATTTAGAATTTTTAGATATTTTAGCTACTTTCATAGTGTTATGACCTACGGCATTTTGCTTTGGGGTAAAACTGCTGATATAGAAACCATTTTTATATTGCAAAAAAGAGCTGTTCGAGCAATTTATAATTTGAGTTCTCGAGCTTCCCTCAGAGAAAAGTTTAAACAAATTGATATCTTCACAGATGCATCGCAGTATATTTATGCAAATATTATATTTGTACATCAAAGTATTAGTCTTCATGTCAAAAAGAGTGATATGCACTCCATCAATACTAGAAATAAGGATAAACTTGTCACTTCTGCATATAGACTGCAAAAAGTGCAAGGCTCATTTTTAGGACTTAGTGCACGCATCTATAATAAAATCCCTGCTGAAATTTTAAATTTGCCTTTACAAAAATTTAAGGAAAGAATTAAGATTGTTTTAGTACAAAAGGCTTTCTACAATACAAATGATTATTTTAATGACGACAATGCTTGGGTGTAGCGCTCGCTCCAGCAGGACACATCTTTATGTACAAAACCTTATTTTGAAAAGAGTAATTGCTGAGTTTCTTGCCGGCTCTTCTCAGTAAAAGCAACCTTCCGAACCGGTGTTACGAGTCTGACCATTCATAAGTGCCTGTGAAGGCCTATTTGAATAAAATATTTCATTTCATTTCAATGGTAGGCAACTAAATAACTACTTAGTTAAAAAAAAACAATAGTTTCTATGATACATTCCTTTGTGAGACTGGTTTCTACTAGGAAGACCAGTAGGTATTACAGATTACCATACTCTCTCTTTATCCTGGATTGATCTATAGAACCTATGCTTTGTTCAGATCTATCACCTGTTTGTTTTTATTTGTTTGATTTGCGTAATAAATAGGCTTACAAACTTAGATAGACGAGAAGTTGCCATGTTATCAAAGATCTACCTACACGAAGAAGTCTTGCTAATTTATTTAAGCTATTGTGTCGACGATCCGTCCGGACCCAACGGAAATAAACAATAACTCGCCAGGGGCCACTGCATTGCAGTCTGCATAGCAAACAAAAACGAATGTTGCCATATATCTCGAAAGCGGTTTGGTTACTTACCTCCTTTAAGTCGTTTCAAAAAAATATTCCTATTCTTCATTAATTCCTTAGTTATTTGTCGGCGGCTTAAACCGGACGTGGGGTTTTTAAAACTTTTTTATTTAACTTTTTGATGATGCATTTCATTCAATCGGTCAGTTTTTGAGATAAATGGCAACATTTGAATTTCTTGCAGTGAGGCACCAATGCAGCAGGCCCCTGGCGAGTTTTCATCGTAACATCTACCTATGAAACATCGCAGATGAATTATATACAGCACTTTCAGAGAAGCGCATTTGAAACGGTTGACCCATTTTCATGATAAATGCCAACATTATAGTGCACTCATAATCTCTCCCTCATGCCTTAGACCTTCTCCATTTTGTGGTGGTTAAAATACTAATGGAAAGTAAATAAATAATCAAAATCAAAGAATGCTCATGGTGATTACAGTGACTTAGAAGATTGACATTGAAATATCTTTATACATTTACAATTCTAAAGATACTTCTCCTGCCTATACACGGCATGGCACACAGGTAGACTTAGGCCCACCCAGAAGACAATCTATTATTTCCCGCATCAAGTCCTTTTTCTTTTCATCATATCATTATAATATAATCAAAATGGTTCTGCATAGCATATTGCTTGATTATTATACATGATGGCATACTGTGTTTGTGTATTTAGTTTCGTCGATAATAGTAGATCATTAAATACACCCAAAGGTACGAGCCAAACTTCTTAGGTTATAAATGAAAAAACATGCAAATTCAAATAATATAAATTTATTTTCTATTGAATCCAAAAATGGTGAATTACATAGAAATAGTGTCACAGAGAAAATTAATCAAATTCTTTGGTTTATCAAGTTACAGTATCATATTATTAGTAAAGTAGTGAATGTTATGTCTAATTAGAAACAAGAGATTCAAACGGGTATGACTCCTCCATTTTAAAATCGGTCTAGAACATTCAAAACCTGCGTACGACTAAAATTGAGTATATTAGTAATAAATACAAAAGGTATACAATATTATAGGATTACTACTGTTTAGGCATACTTGTATTATTTATTAGGTATAAATGCAGATGAAACTGTATAACATTACCATGCGTATCGTTACGCGCTACTTTTACAAACTATAATATCTTACGGCTAAATAGGCAAGAGGAATTTCTTAATTGATACAAAAGAGCTTCATTTGCATTACGTAATATGCAGTGCTTTGAAATATTAAGCCTTGTTTACGGACAATATTCCTCATCAGATGTTGCGAGTGGGTACAGTTCACGGGTCGACGAATGAGATCATGATGTATCTTGTGCCCTGGGTGACCTTCAGTCCCTCGTGGAAGTGCGTGAGGCGGCCGGGGTGCATGAGGAGCCAGCCCTGCTTCGTGTTCTGCACCGAGCAGTTGTATCGAATGAACCTGCAGCCGCCGCCCTCGTAGTCCTCATCTGAACAAAAACAACGACATTTATTGACTGTGTGACATATAAGAATAATGGAGATGTTTATTTTCTTTTTTAAACTAAATACTTCATTTATACAGTTGTAACAGTTTGCTATATTTCGATAAAATTTTGTATGAGGTGCACTTGTATTACTGTGTTTCGGTAAGAAAGGTAAGGGGGCCGGTGAAATTACAGGCACATGAGACTTAACAACTTCACGTCTCAGGGTCGACAACGCATTGGCGATGCCCCTAGTGTAACAAATGTCCATAGGCGGGGGTGACCACATACCATCAGGTGGACCGTCTGGTTATTTGTCGGACCAAGTGGTATAAGAAAAAGAGTATGGTACCCGTACAGGGAAACCCTGTTTTAACGGTTACCAGGCCCAACACTTGGGCATATACTGTTCTATAATCTTTTTCACATAGGATAAATCAAGACAGTTGAAGGTGTTTTACTTGATGATCGTGTGAACCCATATCTTGTGAAATACTTGATTACTGTTAGTATAGAATACACTAAATGCTTTATGAGAACCATTGAGAAATCTTATAAAATACCAAATGTCTAAAAATACAAATCTATAAGAAAATATGTAAAATTAAAAATATAAAAATTATAGTTACAAGTAGGACAATATATTTTTTGTAAAAATGTTAAGGATTTTTATCGTTTTATGCATGTGTGTGTAGAGGACGTATCTCTGTGTGTATAAATTTATATGTGCATGCTTATTCCGGCAAGATCATTCTTATTAAAGATAGATTTAAGAAAGCTCTCAATTTATTACTATTGTTACCTAAAAATATACACAAATCATGAAAAGTATTGTAATTCGTACTTAAATTCAAATGCTAAGGTCGAATAAAGCAAACCGCTTTCCAAGCAAAGGGTCCCACAGTGTGTTCCTATCCTTTAAGAGCTAAAATACATAGTGTATAGCCTTATTTATTTTACACTAGCTCCAGCGGTTTGACCCGCGTTCTCAGAGGATCTAATGTATTTTAGGATAGTAACATAACCTATGCTGGATGAAGTAGCTTTCTGATTATTAGTGATAGGATAATTAAAATTGATCCAGTAGCTTTTGAGTTAATTCATTACAAACAAAAATACAAATCCATTATGTAAAAACTACTACCCGAACATATAATTACATTATCACTACATAATATAAAAGATGGTCGCTTTCTCTGTTCCTATGTATGCTTAAATCTTAAAAACTACGCAACGGATTTTTTAGCGGATTTTTTTAATAGATAGAGTGATTGAAGAGGAAGGTTTTTATGTATAATACATGTGACATCTCACGGGAACGCGGGTAAAGCCGGGGGACCGCTAGTATTCTATAAATTGAACTGGACTAAATAAATAGACATGGATACATATCGTCAAGGTCTGTTGGGAAAGACTAACCACAGATTATCAGTTACTACGCACCAGTCACTTCGCATCATCTACATTCATAAGTCTTCGCATACGCTCGTCGGTTTTGCGTATTTTTACTAGGACCTTTATTAGACCATCGCCTAATTGGTCGATATAGGCATTTCCCGTCCACAAATTAAAGTAACCCATTTAAACTATTTTAATCGAATATTTTGTAATAAATCTTAGTTCATTTTAAAAAGAGTAATTGCTGAGTTTACTGCCGGCTCTACTAAGTAAAAAACAACTTCCGAACCGGTGTTAGAGTCGGACTATTCATTAGTGCTTGTAAAGGCCTATTAGAATAAAAATACTTTCATTTCTCGGTCTCGAAAGTCTAGGTTTCGTTTTGCCGGAAGGGTATATAAAAATACTTACGTGGAGTATTTAGGGCCAGATTGATGGTGTACGTGGAAGAATCGTGGTGGGGACGCAGTGACGGCTGCTCGTCGGGCCGGTAGCGCACCACGAAGTTCATGATGGAGACCGGAGGCTGTCAAAGTATTAACAAACAGGTTAGGGTTAAAAGTATATCGACAAACATATTTTCAAATTTAAACAAAGGACTCTCATATTAACTTGATATCCCAACTAAGCAGAGCATTTACTATGGAAACCAAATAACAGATATGCTTCTTTTTTTTCTAAATACGCCCTTATATCATTGCCAATGCGTTGTCGACCCTGAGACATGAAGTTGTTAAGTCTCATGTGCCTGTAATTTAACCGGCCCCCTTACAATTCTATATCCACAGATACACAGTAATACAAGTGCAATACTACTTCACGGCGGAAATTATTTTTTATAAACGGATCATTGGATTCAGGCGAAATCTAGGACATTGGACACAAACATTTTAGTATACTTTTTGTCTCTGGAGTAAACAGCATTATTTGAACGTATTCATTTACACTTAAAATCGACGGTTGGCTGCTACAATCACAATGTATGAAGTTACTTACGTTGTGATAATATCCGGTGAAAACCATCTCTTGCAGTGGGCGCACGTACTCCTTAAGGATGTGCAACCATTGCTTGTCCAGACCCACTTGTGTCATGTGGATGTCACGGGTCGGCACCGCTTCGTAACCGCTCTCCAAACGCTTATCCTGTAATAATTACAAATTTTGTATACATTACTAGAATTATATTGCTACTTGTTAAGTTATTATATATTTGAGAATGGATAATTATTTCATCAGAATTTTTAAATGGCGATAGGCAGGACATATGTTGAGAGAAAAGAAAGAGAAATGGAAAAAAATAATCACTGAATGGTACCCTAGAGAAAGCAAAAGAAGTAGAGGAAGACAGTTAAAGCGATGGGAAGATGATTTTAAGAAAGTAGCAGGTCCAGAATGGTTACGTACAGCTAAGGACAGAAACAAATGGAAAACCTAAGAGGTGGCCTTTGTCGAAAGACAAGCTGTTATGAGGAGAGACTAACCGAATGCCGAGAATATGATATAGTTTAAGTTAATTAGTTTTTTTACCTCTATTTTCAACATTGAAATAAATGATTTGATAATATCAAATAAGTTAATTTTAACAACAATAAAGGTTTATTTTATAATTATTCTTTCATAGCTAAAAATGTTCGTTTGTGTACCTTCTATTTAAATGTAATGATTGAATTTTTAAAACGTGGGAAAAAATCCATTCATAAGCCCTTAAAATAACAAAACTAACGAATGAGCGCAGTAGATGTAGCTATATCTACTTCAAGATGCGAACTAACGAGCTAATAGAGCGATCCGGTTCGTCAAGGAGCTGCGAACTAAATTGCTTCCAGTCGGAACCTTATGTACGCAAGTCCACTATAACCCATCAAATAAGTTTAGTACTTCAATTTGTTTCCGGATTATTTAAATTGTAATAAAACTTTTTCCCCAACCTATTACAATCTACATATTACTCATCAATGACTTTCAGGAATCGTCTGCCTATTCCTACGTACATGTACGTTTGTTACTCTTTCACGCAAAACAACCAAACGGATTTGGATGAAACTTGGCACATATAGAATATACTCTGAAATAACACATCGGATACTTTTTGTGCCGGGAAAATGTTACATCCCTCGGGAACGCTGGTGAAACCGCGGGGGACAGCTAGTGAGTACATAAAAGATTTGTACCGGTTTCAATAGCTAGATATATGCGATACACGAACGAGAGCTGCAACATATATTATAATTAAATAACACTTTCTTGTTATGTATCTAACCTAAGGAGTCATCCATTAATCACTTAGGTTGGAGGCTCTAGGTTTGGGTACAAATCATATTGAAATGTTCAGAATATTATCTTCAAATACAGGAATAATCTGATGACATTTTGGAAAATTAAGTAATTAATCTTGTGATATTTTTCCGAACCCCTCCCCGTTTCGATCCTCATGTGATTAATAGACGATCATACAGAAACAAATATCTATTAACTAATTCCGCTGAATCTCCTTCTCTGTCAAGTCCCAAACAAAGAAACTCAACAGGAAATCGACACGTGTTTCGCTTCCACACGAAGCATCTTCAGGACGTATTAGACCCGCTGTCACTGAGTTCATACGTGTTACCTCGCCGACCGCCGGACAGAAACTTTCTGTTTGTCTGATTTCCTGTTGAGTTTCCTAGTTTGAGACTTGAAAATTCAAAATTCAAAACCATTTATTCAGTTTAGGCCTTCGGAGGGCACTTATGAAGGTCAAATTTAAAGTTACTGAAGCTACAACCGGTTCGGAAGTCAGCCTGACAGATGAGATCCAGCGGAATTAGTTACTAGATATTTGTTTGGGTATTATCTTATAATGGGTTTCCACAAGGTCACGCCTGAGTCAATTAGTTATAATAGACGGTCCTTAACCAATAGATTAAGAAAATATTTGCGTTTAACAGACCATTGTCATGCGGCCAGATTGAAAACAATTATAAGGTTTGTGTATAGTTAGGCTCGAGATGTATCAGTCTTTGTATACTGTGAAGTGTACTCTATATGTAAACGCAGTCATGATATAATTTAGTTAGTAATGTAGTAATTAAGATTTTTTTAATTAAATTCAAAGACATTAATCGATTGCTGAAAATCTATGAGTACATGTATTTTTCTTTAGTCAAGCTCGGTTACAATGTTCACTATTCTCTATAATAAATAAATATCCTGGGACATTCATTACACACGGCCATCTGGTCCCAAACTAAGCCGAGCTTGTACTATGGAAACCAGATAACTGATAATAATACTACTTCTTTTTTCTAAATACATACTTATATAGATATTTACACCTACACAGAACAAACAGACATGTTCATGCACACAAATGTTTGTCCTGGGTGGAAATCGAACCCACGACCTTCAGTTTGGCAGTCAGAGTCGCTATCCAGCAAGCCAACTGGCCTGTCAATATATATCTTACTACAGGAATTAGTCTAAAGCAGTGATCGGCTAATATCTTTGAGTGGAGTTCAGATTTTAAATTGAAGTCCAGAAACCGAAACAGAAGCCCTCCTGCACATTTATATACCTACGTAAAATATGGCATGTTGGTTAGTCTATGAATGTACAAATATTTATTTGTAGCTCGCCATCTTTTAAAACCTAACCAAAGCGTCTGTGTGTAGGGCACATAACTAATAGGTCCTACTTACTTGTAAAATAAGTACTAGGTAAGTAGAATAATTTCTAAGTTAGATTCTACATAGCTTTCAAACGTAACAGGTAGTCATCTATATATACGAGTATAAAAATGAATCCCTATTTCCCTTGGTCACGGCATCACGCATGGACGGCTGGACCGATTTCGCCAATTCTTTTTTTGTTGCGTTTGTTAAATTTAAGAAAACATAACTACCATATTAACTTTTCTAATGTAACCTGACCGCTTCTGACAACAAAACTCTTATATTGTAACCTTATGGTATTTGACATAAATGTCAGTCGTTTGGCAATATCGTTTAAAACAGAGCCATGGGTCGTCATTAATTTATAATTTCTTATTGCACATTTCACGGTTGATTTAATCAGAAGAATCGAATTCAATTCATAGTTAAGACAAGACAACGACTGTCGGGTCAGCTAGTATTAAAATAAAATTTAAATTAATCTGTAGGTATTATTAAATAATTGGCCGTCCGAGGTTCGACCTTCCGCGAACCGCCTGATGCCGACCGCTGGTCTAGAGCCTAGATTCTCACAATGTGACGAACTGACGTGATTACCAAACTTAATCCATGATAATGGGTTCTCAACCAAATCTACCATTACTTACAATATAGATACGACTTATTTTTTTTTCTTATCTCGTTTTTGTATTTTATTATCTATATTACGTTAAATATGAACACTAAAAGTACAAATCGGTTCGGAAAATAGTTACCAAAATGTGATCTTCCCACAACCTCCTGCTCTATAGATAATTACGAACTCCTTTTTAACACTTTACATGGATATTTTTAGATTAAAAAAGAATAATAATACTTACGCTATTGGTCCCGTCGCTCCACTGCCCGAAAGCTTCCATGATCGCGATCCACTCGACACAGAATCTCTTAGACATCAGCGGGAACCAATATACATCGGGACATGGCTATAACACAACAATAATAAAAATTTAGCCATTACGATTATTACATTTTTATAATAAGCTACCACAGAGTAAGCAAATCTATACGTATCAACGTGCCATTTTTTCCAAAGAAATGTTTAATGTTTAATGAGGTCAACGTGACATCAAATAATTTTGTCTTGATGATTGGGAAAATAATAATAAGAAATACTACCGAAACATGGTCTCTGACCGCGAGGAGTGCCGGTATGCTATTATAACTAATTACTTAGCCAGACATGCTGACAAGGAGCAAAAGAGCATGAATAAATACTTTTTTCTTAGTGCATAATAAATTTTGTGATCACTGACGTGTCTAAAATATTGTGTCGCGTGCCATCGGTTCGCCATCCCTGTCCTAACATAAGTGAACTTCTTACAGCTTTTAACTTAACTATGGCTGGCTACCGAAAAACAATCGATTATTTCAGCTAAATGGAGTAACGGGAAAGCGAGCTCCGTCTTCGGCCTCACCTTCACTTACCATCAGGTGAGATTGACATCGCAATCCCATCATGAATATTTAAAAAAACTGAGTACTACAAATATTGTAATAACCTTTTGAATACCAATGTCGGCTACACTCGACATGCGTAAGCGTGCCCTGTCCGACACTGTCGTCTATACTCGACAATAAACAGGTCTCGCAAAAAAACATATTAAATCATTACTTTTATGTGTTTTATTGACACAGGTATCGATTTTCAGGCTTGGCGTACAGGACATAAAATGAAATATTTATTATTATATATTATTCGGAACGTTGCTTGTACTGAGAAGAGCCGGCAATAAACTCGAAAATTACTCCTTACAAAATAAGATTTTGTACATAAAGATGTGTCCTGCTGGAGCGAGCGCTACACCCAAACATTGTCGTCATTAAAATAATCATTTATGTAGAAAGCCTTTTGACTTTTGGCATGGTGATGCCGTCATAGCATTCAAAAGTATAAAGGTACTTACCATCAAAGGTTTATGATCATCTTCAAAGGATTTGGCAAAGTCTTCATTAAGATAACGAGTCTCCCATTCAATTTTGTTGTCAAACACTTGGTACACGTCGGGGTTTGTTCGGGTGATGTCGAAGCTCTCCGGGTTCACAAGGTGGCCGAAGTCTTGTTCGTTGTTTACGTACATGAATACACCCTGCAGAAGATACCTTACATTAGTATCTATGATGTATATCGACTGGTTATCTCTCTGTCCATTTTTAATTGCATTACTTTTTAATATTCAAATCGGGGTGACGGGCTATTTGTTTGTAGAAACTTTGAACGATATTAATGCGACGTTTTCCATGAAACTAACAGCTGTTAAATCACTATACAGTAAAAGCTCTTTATTCGCGGTATATACGTTCTGCAAATATGCCGCGAATACAGAAACCGTGAATATGGAATGGTCATTTATATGGGATTATGGGGGATACGTTCCTGGGTGACAAAATAAAAAACAAATATATTTATAAAAAAAAGTATTTGATTGAAGTTTTTGACCATAGTGAACATCTAATATGTGGCAGCAATTAACAACATACTTTATACATTGAAAAATAAAGTTGCATTACATAAACATTCTGTTTGTTTACATTCTCAAAAACACCGACCGCGGCGATGGCGGCTTATGTCAAGGGAAAAGCGGGGCCTATACAGGGGCGAATCATTTAACAACATACTTTAGGCGTAGTTGTATGGTATATTTTAGCTTCTTATTAGTCCATTTGACGACGCGTTTACAAAGGATACCGAATCCTTTTTAAATACATATGTATGTACCGATTAGATCCGCGAATAAAGAAATCTTTATATGCGAATATAGGAATTGGGTCGCATTTTTTTTAACCGCGAATAGTGAAAACGCGAATGAAGGAAGCGCGAATACGGAGCTTTTACTGTATAGTATAAAACAAAGTCGCTTTCTCTGTCCCTGTTCCTATATCCCTATGTATGCTTAAATCTTTAAAACTACGCAACGGATTTTGATGCGGTTTTTTTAATAGATAGAGTGATTGAAGAGGGTGGTTTAAATATATAATACATCTGACATCCCACAGGAACGCGGGTAAAACCGCGGGGGACAGCTAGTTTAAAATAAAACCAAAATATTAAAGATTTGTTTTACAATGAAGATACTTTTCCTCGTATAAATTTGATTGATATTGCATATGACCTATATTCCTCATATGAAATTTTATTGATTTCACATATATAAGAAGTACTTTTATCACAACGGTTCTTTTTCGTAACTTAGTCTCATCGAAAAAAATAGCATTTCACCTCACATAATGAGACTGTCATGACATAAATATATATCTTGGGACATTCCTCACACACGTAGGCATGTGTAACTGAGCTCTGAACCTACTTGAACTGTCGAGCTGCGGCTCAAGAGCAATCTAAACAGCTCACGGCCATGGCCGTAGCTAGGGGGGGGCATTGTGGGGCAATGCCCTACCTTGAAACCACAATGCCCTACCTTAAAAATATCTAAAACTAAGATAAATTATTATAATTAAATTGTTTGTTCATAGTTTGAGAAAAAAAATGTAGCGATAGGTATCTAAGTTTGCAACAAAATTTATAATGTGATGGTAAGACTCTTGTATTGGTTCAAACTAAAGCCGATGAAACGGAACGCACCAATGACAAATGTCATGATGACATTTTGCTGAATAAAAACAAAACGTCAAAACAAAAACAACCTCAAATGGATATTGTTTATATTTTATTGAATAATTTTGTCAGTACCTATGTTATAGTGATACACAATACAAATCATTCAAAACTAATACATACTGATTTAACAATTTTCATCTTATATAAAACTCTATATATTTCTATATAAGTGATTCTATATATTTTTTATATAAGTAAATCTATAGAAATATTTTTACTCGATTATTCATAATTGCATAATTTTTTTATAATTATATTATCTCGTATTAAACGTTTTATTTATGATAAAAGCTACTAAATATATTTACATTTGTCTAATTATTAATGTCATTTGTAGCCTCAAAATATTAATGACTTAATTTATTAATTACTTCCATAGTAATACTTAAGTTAACTAAAATATATTTTCAATTACAGAAGAATAAATGAATTGACATTATTAATTAGAATAAAAGTGAAAAAGTTATTTTTTTTTATAAGTTTTTAGATTAAACTTTCGATGACTAACCTCTCAATCAGCTAATTTTTTTTCCCTTTTTGCGGACGCCCATGACATTTTAGCCACCTTTCCAATTGTTTACAATTGTCAACAGTTGAAGATTCAACTGAATTATGTCCCTTTCACGTAGGAGTCTGAAAGGGACACCGTCTTATCTAAGAGCGAGAAGGCAAGATCTGGATCGTGATCCAGATTGAGCGTGTACTGGGCGCCAATATCTGTGTGATGCAGAGGGAATCCCCGTACCATAGACTGCAATATGGGCTATATTGCAATCTATGGTACGGGGAATCCCCTTTTAAACCTGACCTAAAGATTGATTATGATTGTTTGTAGTTTGGTTAAGTGAAGTGTACGGTGAAGAGTGCTTTAGACAAAAATCGATACAATTGTTATTTGTATTGCTATAAATTGAAGATTCATTTATTTCGCGATGGATATACGGGCTTTCTTTGGAAAAAAACGAAGACTTGAGGAGCAAATTGACCACGAAAAACCTAACTGTTCAAAACAGGTGGAAGCACCAAATACAATCGCTACTCCTAGTTCCGTAGCAACAGGTAACGTTAGCTATGGTATTCCGTCTGATATTGCGCAAATCGGAGAACCAATAGAACAAGTTGTTTTAGACACATATCCAAAACAACACAACAGGGCCTTTGTTTCCGATTGGTTCAAGCGTTATAAATGGTTGCAGTATTCTGTCGAGAAAGATGCTGCTTTTTGCTATCCATGCCAGCAATTTTTACCTCATGGAAGCAAACAGACTTCGTACACTTCCACAGGATTTAGAAACTGGAAAAATGCCACTGATTCTAAAACTGGTTTTCCAAAACATGAAAAATCAATTTCTCATATTCAAGCTATGTCGATGTGGCAGGAGAAATTACAAAGAATATCTGCATCTAGCAGTGTTGAAACGTTAATAAATCAAAAAGTATTAGAAAAATATAGGTATTATGTAAAGTCTGTCATGGAAGTAATACAATTTCTAATTGTCAACGAATTAGCTTTGCGTGGAAATTATATTTTGGAAGAAGAAAAAGAACAAGGATTATTTCAGAATTTATTTGAATACACATGTATGAAAGATCCAAATTTGAACGAGGTTCTCACTCATATACCACAAAACGCAACATATCGTTCACCCGAAATTCAAAATCAAATAATTCAAGCAATGGTTCAAGCGGTACGAAGTTCCATTGTCAAAGATATTAATGAATCTGACGTGAAATGGTTTACTCTAATGGAAGATGGGACGAGAGATAAAAATAACCGCGAAAATATTGCATTAGCAATACGCTACGTCAAGGATGGTGTCGTCAATGAGTCGTTGCTGATGGTTAAGACTACTGAAAATCTTGATGCAGCCACTTTCACGGAATTAACGTTAAATACTCTCACGGAAAATAACATTGACCCCTCTTGTATGCTTAGCCAATGCTATGATGGCGCAAGTGTAATGAGTGGGAAAGTTTCAGGAGTTGCGACTAGAATAGAAAATAAATTGGGCCGAAAAATTCCTTACGTCCACTGCTATAACCATCGCTTGCACTTAATAGTCATCAGGACTATCTCAGAAATGACTTTTATTCGTTTATTTTTTGACCAATGCATCATGTTACATGAATTCTTTCATCATGGCAAAATAGCTGCCTTATATGATGGAAAAAGGATTGGCCGACTCCTCGAACAACGCTGGTCTGGACATTTAGCAGTTACAAAAGTTGTATACGATAATTATTCATCGATTTTGCAGACTTTGAAAGAAATTAAAAATGGCAGATTCAACGGTGATGACGTCGCCAAGAGTATAGGTATTAAAAAAGTCATGCTTGATCTGGAATTCCGAATAGCCATGGTTGTGGCCAAAAAAATCTTATCCACGCTACAACCTGCAGACGCAGCTTTGCAAGCCCGAACCGCAGGATTAAAAGATGCCATAACAATCATAAAGTGTGTCAAAGATGAAATTATTAAATTAAGATCAAATCAAATGTATAATCAAATTCTGGAAGAAGCTAAGTCTTTAACAAGCAATGACTGCGGCGAATCTGAAAATAGGACACAGACCTCGAAGAGGCAAGTAAAAAAACCAAATCGGATGGATGACTATTTGACGTACACCCCCTGTTCCTCCGCCAGACAAAATATAGATGAGAACGACGAGCCATTTAAGTCTGAGTATTTCGAAACGTTGGACATTTTAATTGCTGAATTACAAAGAAGGTTTTCGGACAACGATGATTTAATTAATTCGATTGCAAGTCTTGGTGAGTTGGATGTAGATAAAATGGTTCCACTGAAAAATTTGGGTAAGTTTAAAAAAAAAAAATAATTCAAAAAAATTGTCATGTTCAATTTACAATTTTAACTAATTTTTCAGGTCTGAAAGTTCCATCAAGAGAAGAGGCTAGTGTGGTTAAAGCTTACTTGAGTCGTAACGAGGATATAATGGAAAATACATTGCAAGTTTTGTACAGGCAACGAGAGGCGTTCAAAGATACATATGAACTTTTTGCGTCTGTGGCGACCATAGGATGTAGCACTGCAGTGTGTGAATCTACGTTTTCAACTTTAACTGCAATCAATAGGCCTCAAAGGCTGTCAATGGGTCACGAGAGAATGGCTGGTATGGTATTTCTGGCCTTTGAAAAAAAAAGAACAAAATCAGTTGATCTGAACGAAGTTCTTCGCATTTTTAATAACATGGCGAATCGTAGAATTCAGCTGTTTTAAATGTTTTTTATTATTATGTTAGTTAATTATTATAATAAGTACGCAAAAACAATGTGATCTTAATGATATTTTTGGTCGTTTCTATTTACTCGTATCACCCCACCCAATAATTAATTATTACCTCACTCTCACTCAGACGTGGATCTCTACATCCAAATCTGGAAGTTCAACCATCTTATTCACTTGTTCTTCATCATTGAGGATTTAATAGTTCTTAGATCCATGCTCATGCACTGTCACAGTAATTATTTGTCTACGAATAACTATTCACATGATGGTGATATACATGGTGATTGATTTAGGAGCCCGTGTTTCGACGGCAGATCAATTATGATAATTTTTTTACTTCCGCCCTACCTGTAACTAATGCTGCCCTACCTCAAATTCGACCCTAGCTACAGCCCTGCTCACGGCTCACTTATTATTAGACAGTGTGTATACAATCTGTGATCTATTCTGTCACATTGTGTCGCGCATTTTGGTTGAGATACTCATGCCTACACACACGATTATCTAATCCCAAGAACAGGAGAGGATACTGTTTGTACAATGGGAATCTCCTTTTTAATTGCACACCTAATACCTATATAAACTAGCTGTCTCCCGTGGTTTCACCCGCGTTTATCGTTATCATACAGCCTATAACCATTTAGGAAAATTTCCGCGTCGAATGGTAGCAGTCCCATCCCGATATGTTCAGTAGTTTTGAGGTGATGGTGCGTCAAAGGAACCCCAAATTTGTTTATATACATATAGATATCATGTAGATATATATACACTCAGATAGAGAACAAACAGACATGTTCTTGCACAAAAATGATTGTCATGAATGGGAAACGAACCCACGACCAGTGGCGAGGTAAGAGTCTCTTACCAAGTCAATTTACTCGTTATCGTCGGGTATCTGTTAACAGCTGTATAATGATTGGATAATTATATATTTAATGGTATCGGTTCTGTTTGATTTGGAGCGGCGATATGACCGGCCCGCTCAATATTAAAGCGCAATATATTTTTTTAAATAAACCATATTCTATTATAGAAAATTATTCTCATAATCCTGACATATTTAAAAGGGAACGTGGGAGAGAATTTTTAATTTAAATGCCTTCATTTAATCGAAAGAAACTGCTTTTGTCCTAGATGGACGTAATAAATGTAAAATTTTTGAGGCGAATTTGTGACTTCTTCACTAGCTGGTTCTATTAAATTAATGGTTTTATTAGTTTCACTATCAATACAAATAAATTTAATATTTAAAACTTTTAACTTAAAATAAATTACTTTACGTGTAGTCAAAACACCTACTGAGTCCCACTTCACGTTAAGAGCAGAATATCAATAAGAGTTCCTAGTCGTACTTTTTATATAATGAACTTTGGAAAGGGAAAGATAGCCAGACTTTGTAGTCGTCTCTAGCTTACGAAGCATCGTGTTATGAATGTCATAGACAACGCTTTAATACACAAATAGCTATCCCGCGCGGTTGCACCCGCGTTTACCGATAACATATACAGGCTATAGCCATCTTGGAAAAATTCCGCCGCGAAAGGTAGTAGTCCCATCCCGATATGTTCAGTAGTTTTGGGGTAATGGTGCGTCAAAGGAACTCTATTTTCCTAATATAGATAAAGATCAATTTCAAGAAGTAGGTATGTTCTATATGTCTACATAAGTAACCGTAGTTGCTATGCTTCTGCCCTCTTTAGCCTGTAAACGTAACCTGTAACGTCGCAGTATAATTATACGTACAAGTTCCCTCAATCTTGAACACAGCGCCATGTCCGGATCAAGGTCCGGCTGCGAGTAACTGATAGCCTTGGATCCGACACCCCTTAACACTGATGCCTTCACCAGGTAGCAGTTGGTGATGAACGGCACATTCCACACGCCTCTGAAACATGTCAAACAAACAAACAATTAAGTTTCGATAAAAAAAATCGTCAAAGATTAAAGTGACACTAATAGAGTTCGAACAAACAATATACGAAAAGGAGGGCAGACTGATGAAATAATTTTTCCATTTGTATTATTATTATTAACATATTCTTTAAGTAAGATATGCGTTTATACATTACGTGGTTATGTAACAACAACAATACAATAATCTATATATTCATGATATTAAATGAATCATTTAGGTACATCCAATGGAACATACGTAACTCATTGAACAACGTGGATGCTTATATATTCAATTTAATGAATGTATCGCCGTACAAAATACAAAGAGGAAATGACGAGAGTCGTATATCAGATAGGGGAGACAAGGGCCCTCCTGCAAGCACCTCAGCCATTAGCCAATTGAGAGATTGGCGCGGCAGGAATCGCCGACACCACCAGTTGCATACGGGTTCCACACAGAATCGTACCAGCACACCAGTCGAACTTTCATGGGATTAGAGCGATAGATACATTATACATTACAAATGTTCCTCATGAACGCTAAGGTGTTATTGGGTTTGCTCGTCCTTTACTGGTTCCTATTGGATTCGAGCGAAGCACGTCGCGGACGCACAAGGAGCAGAACCAAATCTAAGGTACTTGACTGTATTATTTTTAACTGTGTCTATTTTTACACCCCCGACGCAAAAGCGGGGTGTTATAAGTATGATTACATATTAAGCTTGCAAACGCAAGCAGCAATTCGTGACGTGATTTGCATACTTAATCCATGGCAATGAGTTCTCAACGTGTACCAGTACTTACTTATACAATTAATTTTGTGTTTCTTTCTTTGGCATTACGTCGAGACAGAGATTTTAGTCTCAAGTATTATAATACGTTAAATATGAATTCAACAGGTACAAATCGGTTTGCCTATAACCGGGAAATACCGAGATCCAGAATCTGATCAGTACTACAATAACAATGACGTAAGTGATATTAATACTTTATAGAGCTCAAGCGACTTGAATTTCATTAAAATAGAAACAATACTGTCGAAAATATTATAATCATAGTGATGTAATATCATTATTCTGGAATATTCTATACACAAGGCCATCTGATACGAAACTAACCAGAACTTGTACTATGGAGACCGGATAACTGATACACTACACAATCTGCTTTTTTCTTCTAAATACCTACTTATATAGACACCTAAACAAAGAACAAAGAACAGAGATATTCATGAACACAAATGTTTGTCCCGAATGGGAATCGAACCCGCAGCCTGCGGCTTAACCGTCGGGGTCTCTACCAAGCCAACTAGCCTGTCTACGTAATGTTGTTATGTAGTGGCTTCTTTAGATCAACTCTTTCAGTAACACGTTTACACGCATAATAATACCAATATTTTAGTAATGAATTTATGACAGATGTGCGGATTTAGTACTCAGTCTTTGTCAAAGAAGATGTGTATTATCGTGTAAGTGCAACCAACAACCGAATGAAAGCGCTGTTTTTAATTAAAAACATATGGAAATATGGTTCGTGACCTTAACTGACGACTAAAGACTGAAAGATTTATGTGTTTCTTCACTCTTTGCACTTAAAACCAAATTTTCGAGGTGTTGTATATTCTTGCAGGGAGCGAAGATTTTACTCGCCTCACACTTTGACCTTGAGTACGTCCTGGGTCACAAGATCGCGTTTCTCTGCATCGCAAAGGGATCACCTAGACCCCATATCACATGGTTCAAAGACGGAGTGGAAATATTTGCTCATCATTATTTACATGTATGTACTAAGCCCATAACATCTTATTTTACAAGACCCACCTCATTATAGCCTAACTACACATAGACTTTACTCGTGAGACTTGCAGTGCTAAGACAAACCTTATTTCAAGTCGTTAAGAATCTTTATGCAACGAAATAAGCGTACGTAATTTGTCAAAGCAAATGGGTTGACTATAAATAGCAGTTAATAAAGCTAAATACGGGGTCTGTAGTTAGTTAATTTACTATCGCAAATCACTGGGCATTATTACAGAAAGTAACGATATATTTCGACCAGAAATACAAAATCAGTTGGAATATTATGTAACGCGTAAATGCGACGCGTTCGTGGAACAGTCGGACAATTGAAGCGTTCGTTAATAAAACCGCCGCTGTGCCGCAATCATGATATATGATTCGAGTCGTTGATTCCTCTTGTTCATCAATTAATAACGTAGGCCAGCTCAATTGAAAACACAAGTATGCAAAGCGCTTTCTTTGTGATTGTATATCTCGGTTTTGTGACCTATTTAACAAAATCGATTGTACGACAGTTTGCTCGCCAGCCGCGTCGATGTCTAAACCGAGTCGACCTCAATTTCTCGACCATTTTATTCCTTTTAAGCTATTACAATCAATTTTCACCGTAAATATGATTTCTTTTATCATTACAATAACAGATGTTTTTACTTGACGACCTAGATTCACGAATGGCCGATTGGGGACGACCGAGTGAAGTCCAAAATCGAGATAGATCCGGCCACACAGATGGACGCCGGCGTGTATGAGTGCACCGCTGACAACATGTATTCAATAGACAGGCGCTCGTTCAAAACCGACTTCTCCATCGCATTCGATTAACACACGGAAACAAGTGCAACATGTTGAACAACATTCCATTTTTTTACCATAAATGTATAATTTATAATATATGTTTCTGTAGTTATTTTTTTTAATTTTAATTTATTATTGAATGTATTAAACTCATGACTGAAAGATATTAAAGGTTTATTTTCTATGATGGGGCCCATATTATGAATAATGTAATATTGTCAATTGAAAGTTTATAAATTCAGTTTATAATACCAGCCTCATAATCCTATAGTGTTTGTATAATAATTGAGACATTGTTAAGCTACAACAATACAATAATGTTTTGGTTTATATAAGCTATCGGTTAGCAATTTCGGATGCTCCTAAAACACTATTGTAGGTACCTACTGAATATAACTACTGTTTAACGGAAGATAAGAACAATATTTTTATCCGAAGTCACGCAAATTAGAGACATTGCCTAATTAAAAACTCACTAAATTCTGTAGTCCGGCGTAAAGTTCCACACGACACAGTTCTAATACCTTATTTATGCAATTATTAATAAATATAATTTTGTATTAAATTTAATGAATTTGAATTCATCCCGAAGAAATGTAAAAATGAAGATGTTTAGGGTATATTCCTCGCAGGCTTTTGTTCAGCTATAATAACATTTTTCACTTACTTGATTACTTCATAGACGATCTCCATGTAGTCAGAAGATCTAGCGTAGAAGCCCCCTGTGTTGATGGCGCCCCAAAAGTTGGACCAAGCTTGGCCGTAGCGCTCCAACATTGGTGCAACGACATCGTAGCCCGAAGATAATAAGTATCGGAGGGTATTTTTCTCCAGACGCGCCACACTATCAATCGTGAAGATATAATCGCATACGCTGTTCACGCATCGATCCCTGTTAATTATTAATAAATTATATTATTATGATTATTATATTATTATTGTGATGTAATTAAGAGGACATTTTACTGTTAAAACTAATAAAGGGTAATGGATCCGAAAAATACAGGGCAAGGACCTTTCACTCAGATAACCATGTCCGTTTGTTTATCTGTGCGCCAGGTTACTGCTCTAAAGCATAATAAAAATGTTTATATGCAATAAAAAAAACCGGTAGGTAGATAATTAAAAATCTGTTCTCACTTTGCAATATTCCGCGCTTCAGCTTCAGACAAGAAATCGCTAGGTTTAATGCGTTTGGCAGATGCATATTCCTTGGAGTGAGCTTGGAAGAACTCATCGACTTCCGTCTCATGGTACTCCATATTGTTACGCAGAAACAGATGTATCTTTGATTTTGGGTAGTCAGTCTCTAGTATTTGCTCCAAGAACTCCTCTAAGAACGGTGTCGCTTGTTCGATGAAAACTGCCACCATTACATTTGGTAACTCATCCTCCTAAACAAATTCATAGCATTAGTCAAAATGTGATCCCAAGAACGTAGCATTAGTAAAGAAAGAGAGAAACATACCTTGAGAATGGTCTTTTTCTCTTCACACAAAGTACAGCCATGCTTCTTAGACCAAGCTTTAGCTAAGTAATTGCCGAAGTGGTTCAGGGTCAACTTTGAGGGTCCATTTCCGTGCAAGACGAGGGGGCGTTGCTTCGTGGCTACATTCTCGAGGTATGGCCAGTCTTCTGTGGTATTAGCCATCAACTGTACGTCAGCTACAAAATTAAATTATAAACCATAAATTCACTGAGAGGTTGAGATATTAGAACCTGACATTATGTGGTAGCATGTCAATGCCATGAGATATCTTCTATTTTTTTAGTACTGTAACTTCATTTTATTGCTATAGTAGGTAAGGTTACAGATTTAATAATTAACTGACTAATATATGAGGTATCAGTACTTACAAAATGCACCATTCAGGTTTTGGAATATCTCCGAGTTGTGGTCCAGAGATATTTTGAGGGATTCCCTTAAGTTTTTATCCAAGTAAATATTTGTATAATAAAGCTGATCATCATCCTTATCAGTAACTGGTTTGTTGTTCACTATTTCAGTCAGCTCTGGTAGGTATCCTGTAAAGATGGTATGTTAGTAACAAAAATCTAAATATTCCAACAAAATTAATAAAATAATTTAAAAAGTTAAATTTTAGCAATCAACATTGCCTAGAAGGCAATTCCAAACTTGACTTTTGTGTGAGAAAAGTCACAGATTTATTTGACTGTACATTCAATTTTAATACCAAATATTCCAAGAAAATTAATAAAAAATTTCAAAAGTTAAATTTTAGCAATCAACATCGCCTAGAAGGCAATTCCAAACTTGACTTTTGTGTGAGAAAAGTCACAGATTTATTTGACTGTACATTCAATTTTAATATCAAATACAATCATACCTATAAATCCACCAGAATTTAGATAGGGATTGGATGCATCTGTTTTAGGATATTTTGTTGCCAATTTTGTGTCTGGCCAGCAGAATTGCTCAGCTGAGAACAGAACTCGAGTGTCCGGGAAGGATTTGAACTTGTTCACAATTTCTTCAATGCTTGCCAGGAAAATGACATCATAACTAAAAATAATGAAAATTATTATCAATACCATAAAACTTATGAACATTACTTAAAAATCTAATAAACAATGCAAGATAAATCAATATAAAGTAGGTATTTATTGATACACATGCTGTGGAGTCTGAGAGTCATGATCTTTCTAGATTGTTTATCAGTAATAAGGTCATTTTATTCATAATAAAATAATGAAATGCTGATAACACTAACCTGTCAGTGAATAATATGATTTTTTCTTTATTTTCTGACTTGGTTAGTTTGGTCAATTTATCCTTGAGCAAGTTGATTTTTTGTCCACCACCCGGGTAGTTCATATCTCCACCAGCCCATGGGTCTCCTTTACCGAGTACCTCCACATCAATGCCATAAACTTGAGCTGATCTGAGGAACCTCTCCAGGCCATGATTATCTTCCGTTGCAACAGTTAACACTGTCACATCATCTGTAACAAGAAAAGTTTGATTTAAATAAGTTAAGCCAGTGCAAAAAAAACAAAATCGCCTAAAAACTATATTGCCTGCTTTGACTAAGCTTTGTGAATAAAAATGGTATTTGCATAAAGGCATAGTTGAGTTGTAACTAATATAATTTATCAAATGGTTAGGTCAGGTTAGAATTGAATGAAACATACTGAGCCATCAAACTTGTAATGGTTTATGTCCACAAATATCCCTGTATTTAAAAAAACTTGCTGATTATCAAATACCTTATTGAGCATAAGGATATAGCAAAGTGGGATCTTCTAAATACATTTTTTATTACAATATACATGGCTTAAAGCCTAAAAAATTGAGCAATACTAATGATATGACACATTTAATTTGGAAGTAAGCCCAGGCATTTAGCTATCAAAACTAAAACATATTTTCTTAAATAATTCACTAGAATAATTTTTATTAAAAATGGAATAATTTTCTATTGTTATTACTTGTTACCAACTAATATGTGTATGTTCTGAGGGAAAATATATTAAATATTAGTTAGAAAAAATAAATAGCTAAATGATAGGTATAAATTAGCATTTTCAAACAATAGAAGTGCCTATAGGTGGATTATGCAAGTTTCATTTATACCAATTACTTAAATGTTGTTTTCTCCCTATAAGTGGTTAGAAACATTATAAAGTTTACTACCGATAAATAGAGTATTTTGTTTTACAGCTTGAATGAGGTTATAATGCATATTGATTTAATTGAAACTTACTAACTTACTATTCTAAGCGTTGTTTAGTTTGGTAACGGATAACCATGAGAAAAATATTATAGTTTTACTATTTTATGCATTATTGCAAATCATCAAAAACAAAAGTCAGCTTTAAAACCTGGTCAAGAAAGTTGTCCTTTACTTACTTACTTGGAAGCCTCAATTATAATTTACTTGCAAATTAGTTACTGTTTTAAAAATCATATTATTAGAACTCGCAAGCTTTTTGTAAAGTAAAACAGTACGCCAGCAAAGATCTTACCTGTTCCTCTTGCTTCAAAAGTGAAGAGCAATAAACTAAAAAATATGACAATCACAGTCATTTTTCCAGATTTATCGGCGTACAGCCGAGTTCAACGGACAGTTTATTAGTTCATAAACTGGGGCTAGTTAACCGACACAAGCTAAAGCGAGACTCGTATAACGCTTGTTCCAGATAATGTGTTCCCGCTTCCGAGTCGATAAGCTTTCAGAGGCGGTCAGTGCGTCACGTTGCCGCTGATATCGATATGCCTTCCGCCAGGCAGCCGCTCTCGACAATACCGCTTCGTTATATGAGATCACCCCGCCCGAGCATATGGTTTTTATGTCATAATCATATTTGATATGTACCTACAATTCTATGGAAGTATCATGATGTACCGGTCTGGTATGCCGTTTAAGCACAATTTGTAAGGATATACATCAATATATAGACGATGTCATTCATTGTTAATTGCTTTCTTAACACAATTTATTTTTGAAAACTACTATGTAATGTACCTACAATTCTATTATCAAATCATGATGTACCGATCTGGTATACCGTTTTATGCACTAAAGTATGTACATACAATAACATAGACGATGTCATTGTCATCCATTTTAAAATATTTCTAAACACAATTTCTTTCTGAAAACTGCTAGAAGCACAAGCTCCTATCTTCAATTCTAATTTATTGATTAAACCTCAATCCTTTATACAGTTTTACTTATGTTTATACCTATGTTTTCTGTCTACTGCGCCGCGGCGCCGGGCTAATTGCTATGTATGGCTTAGGCATGGGCAAAAAATATCGACATTTCATTCATACAACTATCGATATAATCGTCTATATTTTTAATCGCGTTATATCGATATTTATTTGAGAGTATCGAATTCGTATCAATTTCTATATATTTTTAACCTAACTCTCGTTTCGTGTTTAATGTAACTAGATACTCCTTGCAAGCTCCTCGCGCATCATAAAGCTTTATGAAATGCAAAATAAAACAGTAAGACTAGGCTGCGTGCACGAAAATACTAATATTAATAAACCATAAGTGTATAGAGAATAAATACGGTCCAGCGGATCAACGAATGTATCCTGTATGCCATTTGTGTTGTACTTTTCGTATCACATACCGATAATCAATAAAGTTATAACACAGTAATTATTTTTTTGCTTGATTTCTTTCCTGAACTCGACGAAAGGCAATAGTACCCGTCATAAACAAATCATGAAAATGCGAAGGACTTTTTAGTGTTCAAACATGATTATTCAACAGTATATTATATAGAAAATATTTCCCATTACGTTCACGTATTCACGTACAACACACGGCCGTGTCCATAACACAGACACACCCCATTTTTAATCTCGTATTTTGGATATCAAACTTCGTACTTTCACAATATTATAATACTAAAATTAAGGTTTATCAGATGATTGAATTTAGGACGAATTTTAGAAAATGAATTTATGTGTTTTACTTTTCTTTCAGGCAATGCTAAATTTTGCATGGCAGCAAGGGCAGCTGTATAAACTGCCCGGGGTTAAAATCTCGTACAGGAACCTCCTACGGCTGGCAACCTTGATTTGTTGCCTATGTTGGCTATATGAATTGCATAAAAAGTAGACTTGGGCATAACATCCATTAATTTACCGATATAATATCGTCAAAATTTTAAATTTAAATCATATCAATATTTAGATTTAAACAGAACTATTCTGTATTTAATGTTAAGCTTTGCATGGATTTATTCGATCTTCCGAACGCTTGTTTTTTTAGTTACTTTTGTATCGTTATCTTCTTTATTTATTAATATTCCGTGAATAAAATTTATTGCAAGATGTAAATATGAATAGGATAAAAAATTGTCCTGTCAAATCATTTAGTCGTCTATCCGTTTATTGTTCAACAGGAATTGTGTGAAGGGTATGAGATACTATTTCCGAACTGTCCACGGTTATTCATTGTAAGTTGGGCAATGCAAGTAGATAAATTAAAATTTCCGCACTCCTCGTGCAAGAAATTTTTGTATAAGTCCTTGTTCATGATTTTTTTTAAATAGGTACTGTCTAGGATTATGGACACAATATTGACTACTAGAACAAAAAGACTATGTACCAATTACTTAACGATCTGTTCGCTCAAGCTGAATACGACCGAGGCCTAGAGCTTGTTTTCTTGCATAATTATTTAATGAAAAGTGGAGCGAACAAATAATAGGCACCTCAATGAATACGGGTAATATTTTTAAAACCATTTTTTTATATGAAACTCGAACGAAAAGCCGATACTAAAAAGAGACAAACTTTAACATCTATTGGCTTTAGGCTGCGCGAGAATGAGATAAGAAGTTTTCTGCAGATTCCACTTCTACCGCGTGTGAAATGCACACATATTTTTTTTGTAATTGATGTATACATTATCTGCAGGGGCTCAATTCTGTAAGGAAAATGACAATAACTTGAGGATGTTCCGTCGCGACCTCCGTGCTTTGTCTCTTTCGCTAACTACGCTAATACTACTAATCACATGAGAGATAAGCTCTCCGAGGCCTTCGTGAAGCGGCTCGCCGACGAAGTATGTATTAGCTGAATAAAGGGGCAGGACATAACGATTTTTTTGGTAAATAATTAATAATTAGGGATTTAGATATAATTACCGGTAATAAACGGGCTATCTCTATCTATCTCTTTCCCAAGGATTGATTCATCTTAGTGACCCTATTATCTTTTGATCCATAGGAACATAATATCTTTGCAAGTGTTACACTTATCCACTGTAAGCTTAAATTTATTGTATTCTTAGCGTACCTATATATCATGAATGTACGTTACCAGATTTTTATTTTAAGTTACCATTTTTTTAAAAGCCCCTAAGTAGATAATAAATAATAAATAATGAATAAAATTTGTTTATTTTTTCTCCCACACATAAAAAAATACAACATATTTTTTTGTCTTAAACAGGTAGGTATATTTAGGTGTGGGAGGCAGGAGCCCAAACTAGGTTACCCTGTGCTATGAGCTTCCTGGCTCCCCCTCTTGGTAAGAAGAAGTTACAATTAAGTAATATATTATAATTCACGTGAAAAAAGAGAAAATAATTTAATTTTTTAAAAAGAGAAGAAACCGACAAACATACATTATTGTCATGATACAGTTTTACCGTTATTTAAAGAAATACAGTCGGCTAACAAAAGGAATTTAAAAAATAAGTTATTAAGATGTACCCTAATTGCAAATATAAATTTTTCTCGTCGCTTTTGGGAAAATAATTTGATATTTGCTAGATATATAGAAAAAGCAGATACGCATAACATGTGAGTATATGTTGATACCAATCCACGCTGCATTATAAGATTTAGATGAAGTTAAATATTTTTGTAGTAACATAAATAAAATGCTTTTTTAATACTCTTAAACGTTGTGATTATAATAGAGAGTAACGATTCGCCAAATTAAGGTTATTTATTATATATGATTTTTTGCGAATTTCTCGCAATTAGGTATTGGTAATCTGTGTGGATTGCCACTGATGTTAGGTAAATGCGATATAAAAATAAATATACTTAAATATTGTATATAGTATACTAGCTGTCCCCCACGGTTTCACTCGCATTCCCGAGGGATGTTAAATATTCCCGGTATAAAGTAGCATATGCGCTATTCCAAGGCAAGGTCTATCTATGTGCCAAGTTTCATCCAAATCCGTTCAAAGAATAACAAACACAACATATAACTCACAAACTTTAAGATATTTTTTCATACATTTATAATATTAGTTGGATGTATAATGGATATATTACATTCAGACACAGAACAAATAAGTATGTTCATGCACGTAAATGTTTGTCGTAGGTAGGAGTCGAATCCACGACCTATAGTGGGACAGTGTAGGTATTAATCGACACTCTAACCTGCATGGTTAATAAATTACACTTAACTACAATAGATTTGATGTGATAGAAGTTCTGAAGAAAAAAAAATGACGATTTTTTCGTAATATTAATGTTACGTTCTATCCTGTGTAGATCTGTGTTTACCACATCTTTATGCGAATTGGAATAGTGCCTCTAATGGAATAAACAGGAGAGCATTTTTTCCATATACACATTAAAGCGATAGACGCATTCGTTAAGATTGAAGCACATAGATTTAGAGTAGTAGAGCTCTTAGAGCAGAGTTCGTCGGGGGAAGTACCATACGTAATTACGCCGTGCACTTGTATTACTGTGTTCCGTTAGTAAGGTAAGGGGGCCGGGAAATTACAGGCACATGAGACTCAATCATTTCACGTCTCAGGGTCGACATTGCATTGGCGATGCCCTGGTGTTGCAAATGATCATTGGCGGCGGTTACCACGTACCATCAGGTGAACCATGCCTGTCTGGCAAGTGGTAAAATAAATTAAACTCAAGCTGTGAATGAATTAATCGCCATTCAAGACACTGGCGCCAAAGCTAAATTGATTTCACAACATATTCAAAATCTAGTTTTGGGTTTTAACAGGTTAAGTCACGGTGTATTACTACGGTAAATGTATTAGGTACTCTATAATATCATATTGTAGGTATATACAAATATATATTGATTTATCGTTTGATAACTACAAACAACTCATCGATATCAGTAACCTTTGGAAATTTAAACGATTTCTTTAAAAATAATAGTAATGCTCTGTCTGGTTTAGGTAGAGAGAGAGAGAGAGAGAGAGAGAGAGAGAGAGAAAAGCATTTAATATTTATTTGAGACACATTGGGAACATGATTTAATATTATCTATAAATAGGACGTAAATTAAAATCTCTATAATACTTTGTTTAATTCGCTCTAACAAGTATGGCTCCAAATTCGCAAAACAGAGTAAATAAGTTATTTTTTTTTTTATTTTATTTTTTTTTTTTTTTTTTTGGACAACCAACAAAACATACACTGATACATGCAAATGATAATTACACAAAACAAAAATTAGACTTAGTGCTACCTTAATTACAGGTTGCCACTGCTTGCATTATTTGGCTACAGATTAAATAAGTATGGTAAAACTAACACTGTTTATATAGTTTTGAAATTAAGGTCTAAAAATATACTAAATTTTTTATTTATATCTTCAAGGACGAAGAACAAAAAAAACATGTTAAATAATTTGTACATAGGTACCTATCAATTATTTTTAAGGTAAACCTAAGAATACAGCCCTGTTATTGTCTATGTAAATGTCTGTAAGGTATTCTTGAATGATCACTATAACAAACTTTTGGTTTCCCAAGTATAATATCTCCTAAATTAACATTTTATAATCTTTCCTATTTATTAATGCATAAGTATTCGTATAACGTGCATAAACCGGTACGTACGTTATCAAGAACAACTTAAGGAAAATGTAAAATAAAACATCGCATAGCACGAAAGCTAAAAATTATAATTAAAATAATTTAATAAAAAATGCATACCTTTGTTATAAAGAAATTGTGTTTTGCAGTTGTCATCTTGCGAATCTTTAGAGCAGAATTCTTGAGATAGAGTGCCAGGTCTCAGCGCGATTAGAATAGCTAATATCCAACAGCAACATTTCAACGGAAAACAGCGATGGCTTCGAACCATGTTTCCTCTTAAGCTCCCGATGAGTGACTGCAAACATTCCGCCGATAGAATCTACCAGATTGATTACAACAGAAAAGGTGATAGTTATTCTTTTATCTATTTTATTACTTTCAGATAAACTTATTATACCGTGAAATGAAAGTGTCGCGTCCAGTTGAAAAATAGAATTCGACAAGCGTACGTAACTGTGAATTTTATATTATTTATCGGTTTTCTATAGGTTTAGACACGATTGAAGTTAGAGTTTTAGTAAGGGACTCATTTGTCTTAAAATATGGTCAGAGAAGATCACTTATGAAGGTTAATGTAAAAATAAAAAAAATATTGTGAGGTTAATCAATTTCCGTATGAATATTGACTGCAAAGTGCAAGAAGTACAAGTTCGTCTACAGAATGACCTCAAAATTAGAAATCATAAATTAATTAATATCCTCCGATATTTCTATCGGGATTTTAATCACAAACTAAGCTGTTAATCGACTTTTGATATACACACTGCAACTCTGGGTATGATATAGGAAAAATATACTTGTACGTACATGCACACAAATGATTGAAATGGGTGGATATCACACCGCACCCGTAGCACCCTCAGGGTATCTAGCCACCACGTCACTAAATAACACCAACAAAATATACCTAGAAAATACCTACTGTCTCTTTAGAACATTTGAAATTTGCGCGAGATCCAAATATGGTCATGCAGTTTTTTTAACACGCTTTATTAGCTTCACTTATATCTATAAAAATGAATCCCTATTTCCCTTGGTCACGGCATCACGCATGGACGGCTTGACCGATTTTGCCAATTCTTTTTTTGTTGTGTTCGTTATTGTCAGGAGAAGGTTCTTATGAATGAAAAAAATAAGAAAGTTGCGTGGGAAATTAGAAAACATAACGACCATATTAACTTTGTATGTAACCTTACCGCTTTTGACATTAATTTATCATTTCTTAGTGCACATTTCACAGTCAATTAAATCGTAAAATTGTATTGTAATGTACAGTGGGTTTTTAAGAAGTGTTTTTTCATCACGGTTAGTTCAAAGCGCCATCACGCCTAATATTAAAAGTGTAAATTGTCAATGGTATTTTATTTTTTATTAATGATAACAATGCCTTCAATAAATATTTAATTCATTGAAGGCAGGACAACGTCTGCCAGGTCAGCTAGTAATATAATAATCATAAATATCCGAGAACATTCTTTTTACATGGCTATCTGATCCTAAACTAAGCAGAGCTTGTACTATAGAAACCAGATATACTACTTTTTATTTCTCTAAACACATACTTTTATATATATTTTACACCCAGACACAGAACAAACAGACATATCCATGCACTTGTAACTAGCTATGTAATACAATCTTGGAAGTCGCTTTTAATTCCTATCTGGATGGATGGATTAAACAATTTTCAGATATACTAGAGCCAGATTGCAATCCCATAATATGACGCCATCGGGCTGATGATGGATCCAGGATGTGGATAGTGGAACTCATCATGGTCTATCAGTAAGCCCCTCGAGTTTGGCATCATTGGTTTTAGTATTACGAGCTCTATACATTAGATTTGGTAATGAGGGTCTGATGATGGAACCAGAAGAGGGATAGTGGAACTTATCATTGACTATCAAAATTCAAAAAAATCAAAACCATTTATTCAGTTTAGGCCTTCGAAGGGCACTTATGAAGGTTAAATTTAAAGTTACTGAAGCTACAACTGGTTCGGAAGTCAGCCTTCAACTGAGAAGAACCGGCAAGAAACTCAGCAAGGTTACATTCTTTTTTATTTGTTATATAAATTTTTATCTATTCTGACTTTTTGGCTATTTTATAAATTCAATTTTACATAATTTTATATTTAACAATTACAAAATACTTATTAAGGTAACATTAAAAAAAAAACAAAACAAAAAAAAAATATGACAAGACTACAAAATAGAAAATAACAATAATTAGGTACTTACAACTTAAACAAGAGATTTAGAGGTGCACTGTGCAGAGAGCAGCTATTTCCATACATTTTTATCTTCAATATAATGAACTACCTTGTAATACGCTTTTTCTTTCAAAACTTTCCTAATATAATTTTTAAATTTATGATCAGACATTTTGGTTATTGAAAGCGGTATCTTATTATAAAATCGAACACAATTACCAAGAAATGACTTGTTAACTTTAGTTAGTCTAAAGTATGGAACAACTAACTTCTCCCTTTGTCTTGTATTTATACTATGAATATCTAATTTTGACTCAAACATTCCTATGTTTCTACGTATAAACATTATATTTTCATAAATATATAGTGAAGGCAATGTCATTATATTTATTTCCCTAAATAAATCTCTTAATGATTCACGGGGACCCATACTGTAAATTGCACGAATTGCTCTTTTTTGTATAATAAATATTGATTCTATATCCGCTGCTGCTCCCCAAAGCAAAATACCATAGGACAAGAGGCTATGAAAATAAACTAATTTGGCCGTCTCAACATTCGTCAATTGTTTAATTTTCCTAACAGCAAATGCAGCCGAACTTAATTTAGCAGCTAGAGTATCAACCTGAGGTCCCCATTGCAATTTATTGTCTAATGTAAGACCCAAAAATACCGTTTTATTTACAAGATCAATATGGCTCCCATCTATTATTATTTGGCTATCTACTTGTGCTACATTTGGTAAAGAAAACCTTAAGCATTTAGTTTTCTTTGAATTTAGTAATAGATTATTTGTAGCAAACCACCCACAGACAATTGACATAGTATGATTAACTTTAGTTAGATCTTTGTCTTTTCTATTAACTTTAAAAATTAATGATGTATCATCAGCAAACAAGACAATATCTGTGAGGTCATTTACAACATATGGCAAATCATTTATATATACTAAAAACAAAAATGGACCTAAAATTGAACCCTGGGGTACCCCCATTTCGACTAAAGAGCCCTTGGATGTTGTGCCGGTAATCCCTACCTTTTGCTGGCGATTTGATAAATAAGATAAAACAAGATCATGAGCAGTTCCACGAATTCCGTAGAAGTCAAGTTTTAGTAGTAGCGTACGGTGGTCAACGCAATCGAATGCCTTGGACAGATCACAAAAAATGCCAATCGCATCCTGTGAATCCTCCCATGCGCAATGTTGCTGCCGCATCGGATGTAGATCTTCCCTTCGTGAAACCGAACTGATGACCATGCAATACCTTATGCTTAGTAAAGTGACTTGACATTTGATTAAGCAGCAGTTTTTCAAAAATTTTACAAAGTGCTGTAATATCAGAAGACTATACCCAGTAGTACTCATCGTGCAGTAAACCCCTGGAGTATAGGCTTATTCATTTTGATAAGTCCTATATATTACATTTGGTAACGTCTATAGGCATCTAATATGCTTTTATTTATTTTTTGTCATCTGGGTATACCCCAGAATAGCCCATTCTGTCATTCTTTAATTAAAATTTCTGTAAGAACACCTAAGTCTATCCAACTGACCAAACAAACCGTTGCATTCGATTTTAAAATAACGTTAACCAATTTATACTTTGATTTACCTACAGCTAAAAGTTATTGTTACCAGTAGACCATGGTCCAAAAGGAAATAAATGACGAGGTGAAAGTAAACGATTCTGGGACGCCGACAGTTACGCTTCGGTTGCTGTTAATTTAGGTACCTACTTACTACTGCTTCTTTGATCGGAAGTAATTTTACCTACTTACTAGATATTATTAATCCAAGAATGAAGCTAATTTGTTTATTCTATGCAGGCTCAGGTAATGCATGGGACGATGGGTATAGAGTTTGGGGCACTTTAAGAATAGAAATAAAAATAAGTGTATGGCATAATTATTATTTTTGGTAATTTTAATTATATTGGCAGGAATTCGTTGTCGAACTGAAATAAACTTATGGTAGGTAAACAGTTGATTGTTTTGTAAATATCTCTTAAAGTCTCGTAAAGTCTTTCTAATTTTATAAATCAATAAAAAGAAGAAATAGACACAGGGTTTTAGCATTTCGAGCTGTTACGCATGAGGTATATACGGGGCCTATGACCCCTCATGATAAAAACGGAACAGATTTTAAGTAAATTATTATTATTGTCTTACAAAATTATTAAAAGGTAGCATATTTTTTACTAAATGTTAACTTATGATTGATAATAAAAACAAATAAAATAAAAACGGAACAGATTTTAAGTAAATTATTATTATTGTCTTACAAAATTATTAAAAGGTAGCATATTTTTTACTAAATGTTAACTTATGATTGATCTTGACCTTGAAACCAGCGGCATGAATGCTTTTCACAAACAGCAAAAAAAAATTCGTTACTGCTTGCCTTGTGTCAAAAATCTAGATGTGGATATTTGACCAATTGATTTCAAATACATCTTTTTTATTATATTACAATTAGTTATATACAATTTGGTTTACAGGCAGTGTTTTCATATATCTTCAATAATTGAACTATACTATACAATAGTTCGAACAGAATATTCGGAAATATGGGAGATAAAAGTGGTGTCGAATAAAATGTAGGATACCTATTCCTATAAAACTCTAAAGAACATGTTTTAACCATAAAGCGCCCAAAAATGTTTCGGATAAAAAGATTTACATTATCAAATCAATAACCGTCCACCCGAGACAGATGTTAGGAAAAAATTGTACATTATAATTTATAAACTAACCCAGATTCATAAATCTAAGAAGAATTTGTAATTATCTTTTGAGAAATATTAGAGCGATGTCGGCAGGACATCTTCAGTGATGATGGCCCTGAAGATATTTATCTATATATATACAAAATTTAATGATTGTCTGTGTGCCCTTTATAGAATCGTAAACTATGCAACCAATTTTAATGTAGTTTTCAGCAATAGATAGAGTAATTCAAGAGGAAGGTTTATAACCAAGATTGAAAGCGGGCAAAGCCGCAGGGCGCAGCTAGTTCTTAATATTTATAAATGGGTGTAATCTAGACATTCGAATCAATCGGATTGATATAAAAATGAATGTTTATCCTCGAAAACGAGGGGAATAGCTAGTTATAGAATAATAATGTATGTTTACCGACTAGCTGTCCCGCGCGGTTTCACCCGCACGCTGAAAGAATTTTTCAAATCGGACCAGCGGTTCCTGATATTAGCGCGATTATTCAAACAAATAAACTCATTAGCTTTATAATATTAGTATAGATTTACTGTCAAATACCCACGTGAGCAGTATAGTGCATGTCGCCTGCTTGTACTATTTCATAGAACTCAATGTATATTGCTCAATATTTTTATTTAGGCGCTTTAAATTGCTACCGGTATATGTTATATATATAACTAGCTGTCCGCCGCGGTTTCGCCTGCGCTTATCGATATCGTATATAGCCTATCTTCGAAAAATTTCGCGTCGGATGGTAGCAGTCCCATTCCGACATGTTCAGTAGTTTTGAGGCGATAGTGCATCAAAGGACCCTATTTTGCTTATATATTATAATTCTTCTGTACGTGTGTTGACAGTGAACTCCTCCTGAACGGCTGGACCGATTTGAACGTCTTTTTTTGTATGCGTTTGGATGGCTTTCTGGATGGTTTAAGTTCACAATTGGACCTGGTAGGTGGCACTGCGAGCGAATTCTTGCATTTTTGTATGGACTTATTTCGACAGAACGACGTCTGTCCGGACAAATATATATATATTATAGATAGATTAAGAATATAATTATATTAGGTATTGAGTATGTTTTATTAGTCGTATTCCCATCTCCAGATCAGGAGTACTATGAATTTCCCGCGTTTTATAATTTAGGTTAGTTTAAATTAATATCTATAACACCAGCTGTCTCCTGCTGTTTCACACTCGTGCCCGACGGAAGTTACATATAATAAATAATTAAATTATATGAATTAATTTATAAAAAAGAAGCCTATGTGGTATTCCAAACTATATTCTATCTCTCTTCCAAATTTTGTTCAGATCCATTCAGCAGTTCTAGAGTGGTTGAGTAACAAATTTCCATCATTCAAACTTTTGCATTTATAGTATACCTAGTAGTTATTGCAGTAGTAGTAAGATTGATGAAGGTGTACCCTCGGGCGAGCGTTCACTTTAGGCCTAATCGAAATGCCTTGGTATGGCTAGGAAACAAAGACCTGAAGATCGAGCTCAGTGGCGTGCCATAGGTGACGCCAATGTCCAGCTGTGGACGGAGATAGGCTGATGATGATGATGGCCTCGGAAAAGCGAAATCGTAACTTTTAGGCAGTAATTTACATGACAATGTACATCCTGAAAATCATCGAACAATCACGAAGAATGTTTTGTATCAATCTCTAATAGTTTTTTTGTAATCTCTACACGCATGATGCGTTTTTATGTAACCATGTAGCCATGATTTTTTCTGTTCCTAAGTACTTAGTTACTGAAGCCCAACATATTTACTACAAATGCGTTAAACATATCTAATTAAATCGACTTGGTAAGTAATTCTATCAAGTAATGTGATTTATAATAAAGGTACATAGTCGTTTAACATTTTGTACAATACTAATATGATCAATTATTTAGCTCGTAGATACGACGACGGAAAGTAGTATGCCAGTGGCACATGTAAAGCTTCAGTTGTACAGTAAATTAAAATCCAATTTGAGTAATAAGATTAAAACTAGAAAGGAGTTAGGGAATGCGCACAGTTCTAGTATTAGACCCGTGCTGGACACTGCATCTCGTGGTGACCCGCACATCCCAGCTTCGTAGCCATGCCGAAGGAGGATCCCGAGACTACAGCACTCAAAAAAGAGTTGACTGATCTAATCGACAAAGTGAAGGCAAGTGTAGCTGTTGAACAGCCGACAGTTCGTATTATTGAGATATAATAGCATTTTTTGATATCCAATTTATAGGCGGAACAGGAGAAAGTGGCCGACACTAAGCTTGCTGACAAATGTGGCGACCTCGGGGATGTTCAAAAGATAAGATTGGTAACCAAAAAGACACTGAAAGGACATATCAATAAAGTAAATTCTGTCCATTATAGTGGCGACTCCAGGTAAGTAATAATATTTACAATCTTAGGGATTTCCCCAACGCCCATAATGAATTTGTCATAATCTGCTCGAGCGATTTTCATATTTATGCGAACGACACTGATTCTGAGATACAACGGGATATTACCTATCTTTTCCTTTGTCTGTAGTAAGATGACGATTAACTTAGTAATTGAAAATAAATATGTCCTTCCTTACACTTATTGTACGTACATAACAAGTTTATATAGGTATTTCTGGTATTACTAACGTGGTCTAGTACTCTAAAATATTTGAAGTCTATTTTTTTACGTTTACAAAGATATCGCTCATAAATACCAACCAGTTGGTTTCGTAATCATTTAAACGGAGAAATGCAAATCCGTGCGTATTTTTTTCATCTAAACCATCGTTTTCGCTTCAATGCACCTAGAAAATAATGGTTGTCATCTGCAGGCATTGCGTCACTGGCTCGCTGGACGGGAAGCTCATTATCTGGGACACTTGGAGTGGGAACAAGGTGCAGGTTATACCGCTGCGGTCCGCGTGGGTCATGAGCGTCGCCTTCTCACCTTCTGGAAATTTCGTAGGTGAGTTTATAGCATTTCCTTACTTTATACAGAGAAAATTTAAGCCCACGCTTATATAATCCGATTACTTAATAGAGATTAGTGCCTCACCCCGCCCCCACTTCTGTTATACAAATCTCATCGCAACGAGGCCTCGAAGAGCCAACATTTTACGTTAACGATAAAATCAGAGGGAAAAATCCACGATGAAATATTATCGAATCAATATAATTTACCTAACACAATAACACTGTTGATAAAAAATACGTTTTCCGCTTTGACTTCCTCGCGATCATTTACCAAAGAATTGTTTTAAAAATATTAATGTCTGATTTGTTTAATAAGCGCGGCCTGACGTTCTACTGAGAACAATTTTACCTGTGCTAAGTGTTGAATTAAACGTAAACATATACAAAATAATTTATTTATTCCGATCTTAGGTTGTTATGACGATAATAATATATTGTAATGGCCAATTAATGACTGACAACGGCACGAGTGGCGTCTTAGATAAATGTCCTCGTTTACAAGAAAAACCCTGTGATACCTGATAGGAAAATTAACCTAATTTGATGATGGTATAACTGTTAGCATAGTCATCAGTGACAAACACCATGAACTCCATTAACAATTTAAGTAATTTAAATTGTAACAAATACGAAGAATTGAATAGGTTTCGTGGTCTTACATAATATATGTCTGATAATACTTATGTGTCGGCATCGATTTGTAGGCAAAATGTATAGGCGAAATTTAAGAAGCTCCCAGCCAGCATACTTTTGCCAACACGCCTCGGACTGACAATATTTTACACAAATTTTCACGATATTTAACAAATAAAATGAGAATCTCTAAATTCAAAATACAAAGTATTATATATACATATTGAAAAAAAATATGTTTTCCAATAAAACCCTCTTTTCTCTCCAGACTGACCTTAAGGTAAACGTGTAAAACATCTCAACCCACATGTGACACTATATCTGTCTGACTGTTTGTCCAATTATATCTTTCAAACCACGCAATTGATTATAATACGGTTTTCGCCATCACTTGGAGAATTTATTCCAGATGGTTTCTGTGCATAAAGTTTTATATTATTTTGATAAGGCGAAGCAGGGGCGGGTAGCTAGTTATTTACAATTGCTAATTGGTACCAAAACTTTAAAGTCAACATTATGTATAAAGTTGATACCGATACAAAAGTAAGTCTTCAAATGAGGGGAACCTCAAACCATAATGAAAACCTAGATACTCGTATTGTGGTTTTTGTATTGTTCTGGTATTCGTTTCTGACATAAGTGATATCATCTCATCATTATGAGGTCAATTTATTATCAACCATTTTACAGAGCAAGTGAAGATAGTTAAAGCTAAGTAAGTAAGTAAGTGAAGAAGAAGCTTAAAATTAATAAATAACTATTATAACTCTTAAATATGAAAAATCCATCCATAGGTCTGATCTCTATCGGCGAAAATTAATATGCTATCCCGATCGAAAATCCATGGATTGATGAATCTCTTGCGATTTTAGATCGGGATCGTATATTAATTTTGGCCGTAAGTTACAACAAGTGATCTAGACAAGTGTGAAATTGCCCCCCTATTCAGCTAATTCAAACTTAGCGCGCACCGCCGCAATAAAGTCTCTGAAAGCGGAACGTCTCGCTTGATTGCATAGATAGTGAATGAGACGGAGCGATCAAAAATCGAACAGATTTTGCCAGTTATCATGAATAATCATATCTGTCAGATTTCTGAAACCAATGATGTGGCTACTGTGACCTGTGTGGTGTCACTTTGTAATGTGCAGCGATTTGAAGCAAAGTTTTAACTCTATTTATTTTTTATTAAAAACAACGCTTTCTTTTAGTTATTGGTTGAACTTACACGATAATACACATCTTCTTTGACAAAGACTGAGTGCTACATTTCTCCGCACATCGGTCATAAAGTCATTACTAAAATATTTGTATTATTATGCATGTTAAAGTGTGACTGTAAGAGTTAAGATGCCTCTAACGAAAGTACTTACAAGTAGATGCAAGGTTTCCCCTTTGAAATTTTATACTTTTCGTAGATTTTCTCATTTTGAATATAAATATAGCCAATTTAAGATAATTATTATAATTTACTAAATTAGTATTAATATTAATATGGGCAATTTTATATAATTAATTTGCTTAATTAATATCGATTAATCATTCTCCGGATACCTGTTTCGACAAAAACCCACGGTGACCTGATTTGTGAGCTCTAATTTGCAGATATTACCTAATAGTTTTATTTATATGTATCTTTTGTTTTGTTAGTTTATCAGTAACTTGATATATCTTATGATATGTTGTCTAGATATCTTGATATGATAACGGTGTGATATAATTGAATCACTACAATAGGACTATCTAGAGATACCTAATCTATCGATATTTAAAAAAAATGACTAGCTTAATAATTTAATTCAATGCCTTTGTTTTTGTTGAGGTCATACCATATATAGATAATATTGTTTTTTCTTCTCTAGTTTTATACCTTTATACAGGTTGATGTTCCAAGCGGGCGTGGATAACAAAGGAGTCTCGAGCTCGATTTTATGAGAAAACTAAAACTACATCATTGGAGTTTGAAATAACCAATAATCGAACCAGTTGATTTTGAAATACATACTGTATTATTACACCACGCTCCAGCAGGACACATCTTTATGTACTAAACCTTATTTTGAAAAATAGTAAACCTTCCGAAAATTAGAGTCTGACCATTCACAAGTGCCTGTGAAGCCCTATTTGAATAAATATTTAATTTAATTTCGTTTTACCATTTGCTAGTGTCGGAAGTAATGACAGAAGGCACGTTAAGGAAAATTTAAATTTAAATCAACATATTACAATAACACAAATCATACCATTGATTCTTACATTATCAAACATCCTGGGGTGGACCATACTGAAGTGCATGATTGAAGATCACATGGAGAGAAGTGCATTAACAGATTGGTGATTGCAATTGCAGCTTGTGGCGGTATGGACAACATGTGCACCATCTACGACGTGAACAACCGAGACTCGACAGGGGCTGCCAAGATGGTTCGTGAACTTGCTGGCTACGAAGGATTCCTCAGCAGCTGCAGATTTCTAGACGACACCCACATCTTGACTGGATCGGGAGACATGAAGATGTATGTTACAACTTACTGCTAATAGATATCAATAATAATTTTAGAACCAGTAGAGCTCTTTAGTGCAGAATCCAGGGAAGTACTACCTTACCAATTCGCCGTGGCAGTAGAAGACATGGGTAACTCAACCAAAATGCTTGAGCAGCGGTTCACAGATCAGCTCAAAATTGCCGACCGATCACTGAGTCTCTACACCACTGTTCGACAACGACACAATATGACAGAGTAGATCACAGACTGTAAAATAATAAGTGACCCGTGAGCTGTTTAGTTTGCTCTTGAGGCGCAGCTCAACAGTTCAAGTAGGTGTGATCTGATCTGTTGAATCGGGTCAGAGCTGAGTTACACATGCCTAGGCAGTAGTGCACTTGTATTGCTAGAAGAGATTTGAAAGGTTAGGTGAAATTACAGGAAAACGAAACTTCACATCTCAGGGTCAGCAGCGCATTGGCGATACTCCTGGTGTTGCAAATGTCCATAGGTGGTGGTGCCCACTTAAGACATCAGATCATCAGATGGACCGTCAGCATATTCTATGGGCTTGAGATGCCAAAACATATTACGAATGCTTGACCATCTATAGATCTAAAATTAAATTAATTCAAAATTATGTTGAGCTATTACACTTATATATAATTATTATTATATACATATATTTTATTTATTTATTTGTGAGCATATAAGCAGGCACACAACAACAACTCCAACAGTTGTTACACAAATTTCACACAAAAAATATAAATATTACAAAAGTCTTAATTTATTATGTACAATTAATTAAAAGTAATCATAACGGAGATAGGCTGATGATGATGATGATGATGATGATAACATGCAAATATTAAAGACTATTTTGTAAAACGGTTATTAGAGTAACAAACCCATAGAAGACAATGACTTAGAGATATTGAAAAGCAATAATAATCTATTAAAATATATTATTGCACAAATACTTTCTTTTCTTTTTTTTTTATAATATAAACTAGTGCTTGAATGCGATCCCATCTGATGGTAAGTTAGTTGAATTAAAATCTGTACATGATCTGAACTAATGCTTTTTGTAAATGGGAATCGAACCAACGACCCGTTGTGTTGTTACACTAACTAACTGATCCTCTGTCAGTTTAATCATTCAACCTTGAAAGGGTCATGATTTTATTAGACCAAGGTTTACTTAAAAACCTATCCACACCGGTCAATAAATAAATATATTGATTTTTAGGAAATAGCTATTGTTATTTTATATAACTACCTACTACTAAGGTGAAAAAACAATCTGATAGTTATATAATATTTAAGTAGCTGTCGCGACTTTGTTTTCTTTCAATATTTTATAGCAGGAAGTTATTAGGGTCAGTTGTCCGTAATTTTACATTGCTCGTTACAAACTTGTTTGTTGATAACTATAGAAAAAAAAACTCATCTTTTTGCGTTGTTATGTGTCATAATCTACCTGTCCACCAAACTTTATAGAAATCCCACTATCAGATCTTAAGTTATAATCGGACATAGAGACACAAAACGAAAGCACCCTCCGGTTATTTGTGCCAAAATGTATGGAATTACGTACTCGACCTTTATGAGACTAATTGGATGTAGAGAATATTGATATCAACTTAGTAACAATTATTTTCTTACATAACAAAAGAACCAAGGCGTTGACCTTGTAATATTGGTAAGTCTCAAGGTGAGAACGTAAACAGAATTCCAATAAGCCTGCTTATATAAGCTTATGGAAAATATATAGATTCTTACACCTACACAGATATTGATAAACGAAAGCCCCTTCATTTTTAATATTACAAAAGTCATCTGAAATGTTTCATCAATTTATTTTTACTAGCTGTTCCCCGCGGTTTCGCCTGCGTTCCCGAGGGATGGAACATTTTCCCGGCACAAATAGTCACTATTTGTTATTCCAAGGCATTTTCTATATATGTGCAAAGTTTCATCCAAATCCGTTCGGTAGTTTTTGCGTGAAAGAGTGACAAACATCCGTACATACAAACTTTCGCATTTATAATATTAGTGGAGGCCCACGCGGTTTCAGCCGCGTACCTGGAATATGAACCTGTGAACAAAATTCAAAATTCAAAATTCAAAACCATTTATTCAGTTTAGGCCTTCGGAGGGCACTTATGAAGGTCAAATTTAAAGTTACTGAAGCTACAACCGGTTCGGAAGTCAGCCTTCAACTGAGAAGAACCGGCAAGAAACTCAGCAAGGTTACATTCTTTTTTATTTGTTATATAAATTTTTATCTATTCTGACTTTTTGGCTATTTTATAATTTCAATTTTCCATAATTTTATATTTAACAATTACAAAATACTTATTATAGGTAACATTAATAAAAACAAAACAAAAAAAAAAAAAATATGACAAGACTACAAAATAGAAAATAACAATAATTAGGTACTTACAACTTAAACAAGAGATTTAGAGGTGCACTGTGCAGAGAGCAGCTATTTCCATACATTTTTATCTTCAATATAATGAACTACCTTGTAATACGCTTTTTCTTTCAAAACTTTCCTAATATAATTTTTAAATTTATGATCAGACATTTTGGTTATTGAAAGCGGTATCTTATTATAAAATCGAACACAATTACCAAGAAATGACTTGTTAACTTTAGTTAGTCTAAAGTATGGAACAACTAACTTCTCCCTTTGTCTTGTATTTATACTATGAATATCTAATTTTGACTCAAACATTCCTATGTTTCTACGTATAAACATTATATTTTCATAAATATATAGTGAAGGTAATGTCATTATATTTATTTCCCTAAATAAATATCTTAATGATTCACGGGGACCCATACTGTAAATTGCACGAATTGCTCTTTTTTGTATAATAAATATTGATTCTATATCCGCTGCTGCTCCCCAAAACAAAATACCATAGGACAAGAGGCTATGAAAATATGCAAAATAAACTAATTTGGCCGTCTCAACATTCGTCAATTGTTTAATTTTCCTAACAGCAAAAGCAGCCGAACTTAATTTAGCAGCTAGAGTATCAACCTGAGGTCCCCATTGCAATTTATTGTCTAATGTAAGACCCAAAAATACCGTTTTATTTACAAGATCAATATGGCTCCCATCTATTATTATTTGGCTATCTACTTGTGCTACATTTGGTAAAGAAAACCTTAAGCATTTAGTTTTCTTTGAATTTAGTAATAGATTATTTGTAGCAAACCACCCACAGACAATTGACATAGTATGATTAACTTTAGTTAGATCTTTGTCTTTTCTATTAACTTTAAAAATTAATGATGTATCATCAGCAAACAAGACAATATCTGTGAGGTCATTTACAACATATGGCAAATCATTTATATATACTAAAAACAAAAATGGACCTAAAATTGAACCCTGGGGTACCCCCATTTCGACTAAAGAGCCCTTGGATGTTGTGCCGGTAATCCCTACCTTTTGCTGGCGATTTGATAAATAAGATAAAACAAGATCATGAGCAGTTCCACGAATTCCGTAGAAGTCAAGTTTTAGTAGTAGCGTACGGTGGTCAACGCAATCGAATGCCTTGGACAGATCACAAAAAATGCCAATCGCATCCTGTGAATCCTCCCATGCGCCATAAATGTGCCTCAGCAATGTTGCTGCCGCATCGGATGTAGATCTTCCCTTCGTGAAACCGAACTGATGACCATGCAATACCTTATGCTTAGTAAAGTGACCCTATTATAGAGCAAGTCTAGTGAGTTCAAACACACAGACAGGCTTTTAAATGTGGGAGTGAAATAATTTTAGTTGGAATCATTATCAGCCCACTTTTCCAGACAACATCCTTTGTATTTTTCCACTTGTCTGGAAAAATAACATCTAATGAGAGCTTTGCTCACCCACACTTCTGAGAATATAGGTATACCTCCACGCAATTATAATTCTCAATTTTATTTCAAGCATAAATAAGTATCTGTGTGAAATTATTGTTTTAAAGGTTCTTTAACCAGATGTTAATATTCAATTCAGATGTGTCTGGGACTTGGAAGCCGGCAAGAGAGAGATGGAGTTCGATGCTCATGCAGGTGATGTCGTCACCATTTCATTAGCACCAGGTACGTGGATAAAACTATGGAACTAAAATATTTTTTCATGTATTTATCGACCTCCTCCAATGAGACATTATTTACGTGACTCCAGTCAATATCAGTAATTTATTGTTTAATTGGTAACACGGTAGAGCACCTTGCCGGTACATCCAGGATTATATACTTACCTAGTTTATATTTAAATAATGGAGCAATGTTATACCTATTATTCATTTTGTTTTGTGTTTGACAAATTTTCTATATTATTGGATATCATGCATCTTAATCGTTAATTAATTTACTAGCTAATCAGGTCTCTACCTGAATACGTACTCACGTTAACAAAACAATATCTAACTCATCATGAACATAAGGCAGTTTGGAATTACGTAATTTATTTTTGTGGAACCCTGTATTATATTTCGTTACGAAACTTATGACGCCTCCACATTTTCACTTCTGTTTGTTTTTCGGTTTTATTATTTACGTTAGTAACTATAGAGGATCTTTGTGTTATCTATCAAATTTTCAAACATTCATATATATTTTCCTCAAATGTTCTATAATGCTTATGGGTGAATCGACCAGTGGGCAATCACTTGTCTTTGTAATCTATATATAAAAACGAATCCCTAATTTCACTTGGTCACGGCATCGCGCATGGACGGCTGGAACGACTTCGCTAATTCTATTTTTGTTGTGTTTGTTATTGTCAAGAGAAGGTTCTTATGAAAGAAAAAAATAAGAAAGTGGCGCGGAAAATCAAATACATTAAGAAAACAGAACGACCATGTTAACGTTTCCAATGTAACCTTACCGCTTTTGACAACATAAACTCTTGTAATGTGACACTCTTATGGTATTTGACATAAATGTAAGTAGTTTGACAATATCGTTTAAAATAGACGCATGGGTCGGAATTATATTGATAAAATAATTAATTTATCATTGCTTAGTGCACATATCTCAGTCGATTCAATCGGAATATTTATGAAAATGTTTACACTTAGTTTTTGAGAAGTGTGTGGTCATCACAGTTAGTTTAGAGCAATCACATCATATTTAAGTTTAATTGTCAACAATAATAAACACTATGTTCTTGGTATTTTACTAATGATACCAAGTCGAGTTAAATATTCTTTGAAGATAGGACAACGTCTGCCAGGTCAGCTTGTTATATAAATAAGTAACAATATTTTACTGGGTAGTATCTACTACAAAAAGAAGTTATAAGTACTCAATGGTAATGCTAATTACTAGAACCTACAAACCTACTTAAATTATAATAGTAAAATAGATTAGCAATTCGTTAATAAGCGATCATATAGAACAATAGCTCATTGCGCCTTCGTCTAAGCGCCATAACTTTATGCGCATTATAAAAGTACCTATTAAGACAATAATTAACTTAGTACTGCCATGAACCTAAACATTAATATAAATAATGAAAAGGAAATCTTGAACGTACGTTGAGCTTAATTAGAAATATATATAAGGTAAGAAGAGTTACAGTAAAAACAGCTGATCTAAATCGCTGCCGGTGGGAAGCGTGCCTACGCTGGCAGCATTGCCACGCTGTATAGCAATGCTCATCCTCTGGCCGCGGTACTCGCCAGCCCTCTGGTCGCGGGAAGCGTCGACCAGGTGCTTAGAAATATGACAAAAGTCGCGATGAGCTCCTGCCCCCCACGGGCCTAATGTCTCTACCCCAAACGATCAAACTAAGTATTCTATGATTTCCCTAACTCCAAATTTGACCGCCATATGTGCCCCCGCGGGCCTAAAATTTGTTTATGTTTACCTATATATTAAAGTTTTACAGCTAACGCCTACCTGTTCTATGAGCCAGAGTTAGTGATGCTACCAGAATATAATTAATCATCAAAAGGTCAATCAAAACAATCAACCTTTACTAATATTTGTCGAGTGCAAGTTTCGATGAGTTTCCAGCGAGGCGAGGCCATAGGTTCTTTACAATTAATTTTATAAACAGTAGATTCTCAATAATCCGGATTATTGGAAGGTTCGGATTACTGGATAGTATAGAAAAAGTCATAATAAATAAAATAAAACATTGACTAATTGCGTTAACTAAATAATCTTTGATTGAGGTCTGTTTTTGTGCAAGTCGTAATCCTTGTTCGAAAACCTTATATCGCATGTTTCGAAGAATTATAACATCTTTAGCAGATACGCCGTTTTCTTCAGCCCATGTTATGTAGGTATTGAAACAATTAAAAGCTGTATCTGGTGTGTTTGTGAGAATCCACTGTAATTATATCGAATTTTATTCAAATAGAGAGACAGAGTAACACTTTGATTATTCAGGTACATACGGTTAGCAACACGAATACCAAAATAGAGCCGAATAACAATACACCTGCGAAATATATCCAACCTTATTTATGGGAAGATAAAGTAAATATTATGTGTTTGGTAAACTGGTGTCCATTTATAATAAATATCGAGACATTCTCTACACAGGTCTCTGATCTCAAACTAAGTAGCTTGTACTATGGAAAACGGATAACTAAAATACAACTTTTTCTAAATACAAACTTATATGGATACAGAACAGGCATGTTCGCAAATGGTTGTCCTGGGTGGGAAACAAACTTACGACCTGTGGCATGGCAGGGACTCTAACCACCAAGTCAAGTGGTAGGACCACTATTGAATTATTTGGCACATTATTTATCAGTTTTATTGTATTGTAAGTCTAATTTTATAAAAACTATGAGACCATATTCAAATGGAACCCTAAATAAATATTATGGACTTCCGTGGTTTTTTAATGTATTCAAATTTTTTTAATAATAATATATATTCAAGACATGAAGACCTACGTGACTGGCTCCGTAGACAAGACCTGCAAGTTATGGGACGTGCGCGAAGATAAAGCCAAACAAACATTTTTTGGCCATGAAGCTGACGTCAACAGTGTCTGTGTGAGTTATAAAACACATTCATTTTATTTATAGATATATCAACTCGACGTGAATATTAAGTAAGTACATAAGTGATAATACGCTGCCTAACGAACTCGAAAAATATAATCTACTAGCTGGTCCCCGCGGTTTCACCCGCGTCCCCGAGGGATGTAATATTTTCCCGGCACAAACGTATACTATGTTACTTCTAATACCTCCAAGAATATGTGTACAATGTTAAGGAGCCGAGTATTCATGAAAAATATGCCAAATTGAGAGGTTTGCGCGCGTTTGCGAAAGTTTTGGTCACTCAGTTTTCTTTTTTCATTTATGACGGGATTGCGATTGACCTCAATCTCACCTGATGGTAAGTGAAGATGAGGCCAGAAGGTAGTTATCATTCACTCAACAAGTACTTAACAAAAGGCCAATATAAGTTTGTTTACATTTTGTAAGTTAACAGAATGAAAACCTATTTTATTGCTTTGAGTTATTATCAATTGAGCAGTAAATGAAATTGAAATAAATAACAAACTATCTAGTAAAATTATAACTTTGCGGGGGAACTATTGAGCTGATATGTTTCTAAGAACAGAATAGATTTCTACTGTAGAACGTATACCCAGTAACACAAGAAAAGTAGATGTATTAAACTTTGAAAAGTCAAATTGCTATAACTTAGCAAAATTTCGACAAATTTATCCATTGATTTCATGTTTTTGTCACTATTTAAAAACCTACTTACTTATAAAATTACAAAATCAATACAATGTTCATTTACAAATGAAGTCACTTTCCTCTTACAGTATCACAGCAGCGGACAGGCGTTCGCTACGGCGTCCGAAGACAAAACAGCTCGCCTCTTCGACATTCGCAGTGACCAGCAGATCGGACATTACAAACCACCAGGAGCCAGTGGATTTACCAGCTGTGGTCAGTACTCAAGATCATTGCTATGTTTGATTTTGTTTCGAATTTGATTTATTTTATTATTTGCGAAATGTCCCCCGCGTTCTCGAGGGATGAAAAAATTTCCCAATATATAAATACTATTTTTTAATCCAAGTCATAAACTATCTATGTGCCACGTTTCATCCAAATTCGTTAAGTAGATTTTGGGTGAACGAGTAACAAACATCCTTGCATCCATACATCCCCATAAACTTTCGAATTTATAATAGTAGTAAAATTTTACGTGGCTTAAGAACATCATTCAAGGCTCATTTTAACCGATATTCATTAATCTACTGGTTGAGCAAGATTTTAACCATCATAGAATTAAATGTCGTATTGAGAACCTGAGGTTGAGAATGACACATTACCATTCCTGAATGCACAGGGCTGTCTCTAAGCGGGAGATACCTGCTCGCTGGCTCTGATGACAACAGTGTTCACTCCTGGGACACGCTGAAAACTAATCATACAGGTTTGTCTCTATAATAATGATTTAATTTTGATCATATTTAATGTTTTCGCAAATGTTTCGTATTTTTAGATGTTCAATACACTGGTTAGTGTTTGATCATTTATCTTTAATACAGGACACATCCCACTTATTACCTTCAGAATATTGGCAAAAATATTTCCATCTTCTTTTGGTGGCCTACATATTTCCATTAATACGTTTTACATGTCTATAGCAACTTTTATTTATACTTCTAAGGTAGCAAATAAGTACCGTAGCCTATCCAATGGACGCTTGCAACACCGTGGCCATCACTCGCGCGTTGCCGACCCTGCACAAATCTCTTCTCACGCTTTTTGAGGAACCCTTTGCTGTACTCACTTGGGAAAACCACGGCGGCCCATTCCACAACCTAAGCGTGCGACGTGAATTCAAAGTGGAAAACTTCCATAAGTGAATTATTTTTGAAAAATAATAACGCCTTAATTTGCTTGTTTTTACAGGTACTTTGAATGCTCACGAGAATCGAGTGACGTCCATTTCAGTGTCACCCAACGGTATTGCCATGGCGAGCTGCTCCTGGGACCAGAGCGTCAAGGTTTGGGGCTGAAACTGATCCAAAACTTTTCTCGTTTATACCCCACTCTTATATTGTTCTTGATAAACCTTTAACTTTGTAATGTTGCATTTAAATTGATCAACACATCCCATTTGAAATAAATAGTGTTACCACAAAGGTTTTGTTTTTTTTTTCAAGTCTATTGTATACCTGCTAGTCTACTAGTCACCAGTGCCTTCTACGGTCTCAGTTGAAGGCACTGACGATCTTCTAGAGTTGGATTAAATGTATAAGGGCCAGTTGGCTTGGTGGTTAGAGACAAGAACTTTTGTGTCTGGGTAAAGTAAATAAGTATGTATTTAAAAAGTAGTATATCAGTTACCTGGTAGCCATAGTACAAGCAGTACACTCTTAACTTGGGATCAGGTAACCATGTGTGAAGAATGTCTTGGAATATTTATTTATCTTGGGATATTTATGGACGCCCACCTTAAATTCTCCCCACAGTCACTTTAAAATGTTTCGTTACTCGTTCGTAGATATAGAGATAAGTTGAAAGTTAAAGAAATATACGAATTATTTAATTTCGCTCTTGGTTTAATTCAGACGTTAACAATCCTACTTTAATGCCATTGTTTTTGAGGATGAATTTAACTCTTTCAAGCAAAATGTACTGAATGGATTTGGATGCAACCTGGCACATAGATAGTGTATTTTTATATTTCTCGGGAACGCAGGTGATGCCGCGGGAGACAACTAGTGTGTTGAAAGTATTTCAGAAGTGGTATATGTTTACACTCAAGTGTCAGTTGCATAATCAAGATCAAGGAAAATGAAAGCTAAAACAATGCGCAGAAAATATTCCATACAATGATATTGCATGGTATTGTGCATCATCTTTCACAGATTGTTAGCGAACAGTTTTAGGGTTCCGTGGTCAAATGGAAAAAAACGGAACCGTAATAATTTCTTCCTATCCACCTGATCGTCTGTATATCACAGCCATTTTATTCGAAGACTATTGCCACTAAATATTTATATGAAGCTAGCTGTCCCCTGCGGTTTCACTCGCATTCCCGTGGAACGTTATATGTACACTATCTAAGTGCCAAGTTTCATAAAAATCCGTTGAGTAGTTTTTGGGTGCAAGAGTAACAAACATCCCTACATAAAAACATTCAAATTGATAATATTAGTACAATTAGGAGAAGTTTAATTGGCACTGGGAGATTAAATATAAAACTTGCATTTTTTTCTGAGTCTGATAATTACAATGAATAATTATTTAATTAAAATTTAGAACTAAACAGGGGCTCGATTCTATAAGGAAAATGACACTAACTCGAGGATGTTTCGTCGCGGTGTCTATGCTCTGTCTCTGTCGCTTACTACGCTAATACTACTAATCACGTGAGAGGTAAGCTCGCCGACGAAGTTTGTATTAGCTGAATAAGTGGGCAGGACGTGGTCCGACTCGCACTTGGTCGCATATTTACCAAAATAAACAATAAGCATCATGTTTGTTTCGAACTCATTGCTTTTCAATAAACACTGCGGTTCATTTGTGACTACATCCATAATCCAGTCCTTAGTTCACGTATTTTTACACATGCTGTCACCTTTTAATAAAACTTTCAGACTGCACGGCAAGACTAAACTTTTGTATTACTTCACAGTAATGTCCACATTATTTGTGATGTTTTTCGTCATAAATACTCGCTTAAAGTTTGGTAAAATAGAGAACGTATCATTGAGTCAGAAACAAATATTTCAACCTACAGCTACAGAAGAAGGTAACGAGAAGAGAACATCGCACCCTCGACGAATACGCGGTATGAAATACATCCTCCTTATGACAGACTCAAAAAACTTCCCGTTCGTGTACTTCGGAGAAGGAACTTCTGTTTTTCAACACAAAATGTGTGAATGGAGAAATTGTTACGTTACCGATGATTCAGATCTTTTAGGGGATTACCAGAAGTTCGACGTCATCGCATTTAATGGACCTCAACTATCAGACCTATATAATGCAGGTTCTTTACTAGTAGTGCGGTCCCTCCGACAAAAGTACGTTTACGCGAACATAGAATCCGCTGCTAACTATCCACTATGTAATAAACGCTGGAACGGATTCTTCAATTGGACATGGACTTATAGACTTAATTCCGATGCAATTTGGGGATATTTCGTGGTGAAAAATGCCAATCAATCAGTAATAGGACCGAGTCAAAACATTGAATGGATTGACATAATAGATATGGACCCCATCGATAACGATTTAAAAACAAAACTCAAAACTAAAAAGAATGCTGCTGCTTGGTTCGTGTCCAACTGCAAGACAACAAGCCGAAGAGAATCCTTCGTGTCTCTCATCCAACAGCACCTCGCTCACTACGATTTAGAAGTAGACGTGTATGGTGCGTGTGGAACGCTTAAATGTCCGTTTGAAGTATTAAATAGCTGTTTACAAATGGTTGAGAAGGACTATTACTTTTATTTTGCCTTTGAAAACGCCTTAAGCGAAGACTACGTAACGGAGAAGGTACTCTATGCCCTCAATCATCATACTGTACCTGTGGTCTTCGGAGGAGCTAACTATTCTCGGTGAGATGTTACTTTTGCCTTTGTTACGACTCTATATCAGTATTAGATCTAATTCCAATAACAAAATGCATATCGTTGTGTTTACGTCTATAGAACCATATTTATAGATATCATAATCTTTATTTACAGCTTTCTACCGCCAGGAACGTACTTAAACGCTCTGGAGCTTGGACCAAAAGTGTTAGCTAAGAAAATGTACCAGATCATACAAAATCCGGAAGAATATTTTAATTTCTTCAGATGGAGGAAGTATTATTCTTTTCACTTTAGACATGAAAGTCCAAGTACAGATGACTACTGCCAGTTCTGCGCCATGATCAATGACGAAGAACTAATGAAAACACCTACTGTGTATGAAAACTTGGATTCCTGGTGGACAGACGATAAAGTTTGCAATAAATTAAGTCTACTATAAGTCTAATATTCTGGTTATTTAGTTTCAATTAAAAGACAACATGGAACACAACAATTTTATTTATATTAATTAAAGACTAACAATACTTTTATGAGGTTTCAACGAAAATAATCTAATAATAAGTTACAATTCGTCATTCAGTCGACGTCTTTGCAGGTTGTACCATAGCGGTAAAGTGCTCCAAAACCTTGACTCTGATGCCAGGTTCTCCTTCATTGTTTGTACTGATCCGATGTCTAAATACTCCATGTTTTGGCCACTTGTGGCTTTTTTCCACTCGAAGGGAATTTTAATGGGTTTATTTGGATCTCTGAAAGGAAATAACATGAATCAGGTCATTTTTATTGTGCGGATCTATCAGAACGCTTTAAACCACGTTTCTTTGAATATATTTTCGTATTGTCTGCGGTCTAAAGTGTTGTGTTAAAATCCTTAGATAATAAACATTGGAATGGCGTGTTTACTGACATACGAGTAATTTGTTGAAATAGTAATGTCGAAGCGAAGGGCGCCGCGCGGCGTATATACTTTCGATACAGCATTACCACAATCGATGTCATCATGTTACACGAAGGTTATTATTCTTAGAGACTATTTTTCGTATAATTTATAACTGTGTTAAAAGAAGGTTTATCATCACTATAAAGGTGAAAAATTTATAGCCACCTGTAGTCCACCAATATATAGTGGATGCTCTCCATAAAGCCTTATTATTGCAAATAAAACGTTATCAAGGCGACCGTGATTAAACGTAAGCATTAAGTAAAAAACATACCCTGTAGTTGCAAAATTTGTCCACAATGTCAATATAGTTTCACTTATTTTGATATCCTCGGCAGATTTAGGCTTTTTAAGGAAATGTATGGGGAACAAGTGCATCAGTTCATCCGCATGGCATACACCTGTATGTACATTAATTTATAACGAGATTTTAAGTAATTTACTATCACTTATCCTGAATTTAGTAAAACACATCAAGAACGATTATATGAAAGGAAGGAATTAAATTAGAAACAGCATGTCATGGTGGTTGATAGATACTTGGATTACCAAGCTACAGATTAGATTGGATTCCTACCCAGAACATACATTTCTTAACATAAACATAACAACAGTATTATGTTAAAATAAAAGAAACAATAAAAATAATATTGGTACCTATACCACTAATTAGATTACCCCAGCACTATTTCCTCTAGTGCAGTATCAGAATGTGTTTGACCCATATGTAAGTATTTCCCAGGTTAATAAATAGGGTAATAAAAAATAAGGAAATATAAATACAAAAGTCTGATGAGACGAAATGACTGAAGTAAATACCTAAGAAAGATATGATTCCGTGAATTGACGACAGCCATGACTAATAAGAATATACTACAATACGCTGTTTAAGTTTGGCAGGTGGCAAGAAAACTATACCGGTTCACGCGGGGTGAAAAGAGACACAAGGGTGTCTGGAAACAGAACTTTGAACTACAACAAGAACTCTAAATTATAAAAAATGAGTATTTTTGGGTAGCAATCTATAATAATTGAACATTAAAATTCCTTTTAAAGTTTTGTTTCTATTCACCTTGTGTCTCTATTCACCCCGTTTGAGGTAATTTTGCACCAATTTAGCTACGATTTTATAAAATGTATAAATTGTAAACGGCAGGTGTAATGCTCTCACAATCGAAATCAAAGCCAAATTACCGGTACATTGACGGCCATACCATTGTTCTCTCTCTCTGCGCAAAAGTGTGTAAATGAGATAGCAATCACCCAACTGTCAATCTAGTAGCAAATCCGCCTCAACCTCGATCCCGAGACCATACACAATTGCCTAGCGGAGTACATAATACTTACCATAACCTCCATCGGGACTCCCAAATATCTGAGAGAAACTATTTGTAGCTTCATAGCTCAGTTTATATAAATACACAGGATTTTTGGTGTAGCTGAAGACTTGTTCCACTGCTTCCACCATCGGATAATCAAAATACGAGTGCGAATACATCTAAAACGGACAAAAACAATATCAAATTAACAATAAACATAATCACGAAGAGAGATTTGAGGAGGTGGCAAATTAAAAAATGCATACTTCAAGAATCCCTGTTTTTGTTTGACTATCATCACGTGACCTCAAATATTTTTGTCGTATTTTATTGGTGATAAATTCTGCTTCAGGAGAATTTTCATAATAAAATGTAACTGGTGCTATAGCATCAAACCCTGACCAGAATTCATTATATCTCGTCTCGTTTTCCGTTATCCCTGCAATATTAGATACGATAGTTAATATGAATATAGTAATATCAAGCAACCATTTGTTCGAGTACAGCGCTGTAGTACACACAGACAGATTTAAGGCATCCTTCATCCTTATTGATGCCTGTCATCCAAGGTACGGCTGGGACCTGTGGCAGCTTACGAGGACTTCGTGTCAAGAACGCTCCGGGCAGGTCTGGTTCAACGACCGCTTTAAACGGAGTCATTGGCTCATAGTCCCATTCCTGGAAATAAAAATAAATTAGTTAAAGGGGAATTACTAAAAATTTATAATATGTAAATAGAAACATACGTAGAAATTAAATTCCGTGTTGATAATATCGTAACTATCTTTAGCACGAAGGCAGTCGAGCATCTGTTTTGAGGGTGCTTGAGGACATTCAAGGAATTTGGCCAATCTGAATGCTTGCTTCAGAGCCTCACCAGGGGATGCCTCTGCCCATGGCACTAGGGCTGTGCCAGACTCTGATATTGCCTTATGAAAAAGACCTAAAATAAATGGTTACACATTATTAAGATAAAACAGTCATTATATCTCGAACGAATATTAAAAAGACGCCTATATCACTAATTATAGTAACTCATGCTTACCTGAACTTGTTTTAGACAACATGTGGTAGTGAACACTGGCCCCACCGGCGCTTTCACCGAATATTGTGACAGAGTTCTTATCTCCACCGAAACTTTGAATCGTTTTCTGAATGAATCTGAGAGCCTCTTGCTGATCCTTGAGGCCATTATTACCAGGACAATGTTCATCTTGCGTGGAAAGAAATCCCAGAGGGCCTAAATAAAACCAGTAACATATGAAAAAGGTTAATCGCAATGATGAAGGCCGTAATAAACAACATCTGTCAATGATCTACAAACCCAATCGGTAATTTATTGTCACAAGGACGATATCTCTGTCCAAAAGAAATTCTGGTCCGTAATTGTCTGTAGTAGAATCCCCACACATCCAACCTCCACCATGGATGAAAACCATAACAGGCAGTAGTAATTTCTTAGCTGCCAATTCCTAAAACAATAGCTAAGTTAACAGCAGATATTCTTAAATATTTGTATTTCTTCGAATTGAAAAGTATACTTTCAAATTAATACATACATTGTATTTGGCTGGAGTGTAAATGTTTAAATATAAACAATCTTCTTGCCCAACTATATCTTTTTGTCTGATATACGGGTTTCTCTGAACGCATGCGGGAGTCGTCTTTGTTGCGTCCAAGATTTCTTTCCACGGCTCCACTGATATCGGGGCCTGTATAGGTGGTATAAATAATATTACTTATCCTGTATTGCAGTTGCAGATAAAAATGGCAGAAAAATAAAGGTAAATACTATGTACGTAGGTATGTACAGCGACTTTTGATCTCAATGATATTTATAAGCGTAACTAAGTATCCGCGAGCGTGGTCCGGCAATTTTAATTGGAAGCTAAAGAGCCTTCGGAACATGAACAAAGCTGTAACCGGTTTTTGAAATGCCAAACGTATTTTGATAGACAAAAAATACTCGATTATTTAATGAGGAAGACACTTATTTGCTGTAAGCATTGCCAGCGAGCGATGGAGTTGTACCTTTGAGTTATTGTTGTGTGCATAATTATTAACTACATCTAAGTTGTTGGGTGGGTTGAGTTTTATTTGCTTAGGTCAAGAAGGTTTAACCAATTGATTTAATTTAATAAGCAATGAAACGTACTGTAACCTACAAACCAGGAAATCGCAGTCAAGTCGCGACGCAATAGTCTTTAAGAATACTATAATTAAAGTCAAGGAGACAGAAATCGAGCACCATTCATCCAAACACCAGCCTTCAGAATCTTACAGTAAAGGAAAGAGTTTAACAAATAATGTTTTTCGAAAGAACCTGTTGGGATGGTGCGCTGTTTAAATACCCTGACAAGGTGGAGGTCGTGGGTTTAATTTCCACATGCCTACAATTGTGTGCATGAACATGCCTATTTGTTCTGTGACTGAGTGTAAATATATACTTTATAATGAAAAAATTTTTGTTGATATATCAGTTATCTGGTTAGTTTGAGATCAGGCCATCATGACCAACTGCTGTGTTAACAAGAATGTCCAAAGATATTCTTACTCGGCCCATCGGCCGCTCGGGCATTATTAAACAATTTACTCAAACCTTGGCACCTACCGATAAAATCAGCGAATTTAACTGTTTTGCTATGGGAATATATTTGTATAGGTAAGTACGAGTAATTATATTATATATTTTGCGTATTTACTCACAATGGCTTTTCATAATAAGCTGTCAATTTCCCTAATAAATAATTAGATGTAATTCTCAACTAAGAGGATCAAATGTCTGGAAAGCGTAAGCGCAAATTGCATGTATATTTCGTTTAGTTTTCTCTCGCTCCAGTCTACTAAAGAAGAGTTTTGGGCGAGAGTATCTCCATTGGACAAATTTTTTACTTTTTTCAGTTGTCAGATCTAGGTCACAAAACGCCTTCGAGGTTGATATTTCCTGACTAGAATTATAATTCAATGCATACCTAGATCAAGAAATTATATTTGTTTCACTGTAATTACGAATCAATCATTATTTATTGTTTCGTTATCTGGTATTTACTTATTTTGTTTTTATCTCACATTCACAACAATGCGAATAAAATATTGTTTGGAGATATCAATGAAATGACAAAAATGAGCGCCAATTATACAAACCGACGTATGTACTACGTAGGTACGTAGTATATGAAGCATGTTTCATGTTTAGTTCTACAATTCCTACACAGTTTGTATTTTTGTAGGCTTTCTAATTGACAATAATAAACATATTTACATGTGTCGCATAGCTTAAATATACCAATTCCTTACCTTAAATCTCAGATCTCCTAGAGGTGGAATTGCATAAGGTATTGCGGTGAAAGCCATCAGCTCCCTTCCTCCACGAGTCTTCATATAAAACCCGCTGAGATCCCCGAGGGAAGTCCTCACGACTGGCGTTTCACTCTTCACATCTGGAGCGACTAACAATAACGCGGCGACGCAAGCTATCAATCTCCAAGTCCACTTTATGAACCCCGTACGTACTCGCCCCGTGGTCGGACTAAACCCGTTTGACATGATCGCATGCAGATGATTCCGTCTCGGAAGCAAAAAGCGAAATGAAAACAAACGCTCGGCTCTCCGGTTTTTATTTTATACTTATCTATCCGATGACGGTGTCTAGGCAAATGAATCTACACAATACACATGTCGAACAGCAATTGACCACCTATCCGACATATAATTTGTTCTGTTATATTACCCCGCACACTGTAGCTTTTCCTGTGAGATTTCCACGTTTCGGAAAAGCCATAGAAATTTGCAATTTGCCTTGAGCCACTCATAAAATGGTAACTACTATAGTAGTTAAAGTATGCAAGTATAAATAAAGCGTACCAAAATATACTCGTATATTGGCTTTAATTTTAATCGCGCTTTTCCGATCAAGAATGTAATAAATAATATACAAATTAATCAGTAGGTTGAACGACCAGGAAAATATCTGATTTCATTAACCTATTTGTGCTTAAGTCGAGAAGATAGGTTTGTAAGATATACAATACTTGTTCGTGTATAATCTACATACATATAAAACATCGATGTGTATGTTTCCCTATGGACTCCAAAACTAAAACCGCGGGTGCTAATTATAAATAAAGACTGCGTAAATAAACATAAAAAACATGTGAAGAATACATCTATGATTTTTACAGCACCCTTTTAATTTAAATGTACATGTTTTTATTTTTATTTCCTTCTAGGTGTTGTTGCCGTATTCATTTTTCTGTTTAATATATGGAACATTCTGTACAGTAGATACGACCGTCGCCGTGTTCTGAACCGAACGGTCTTCTCGGGTGCGAGAGGTGTCGGCACATGCTCGTTGATTTCTAACGATCTGTTTGGTTTGGGAATTATATTAAAGTTCCTCCCGCGGTAACTGTAGCAAGGCCCGTCGCTACACTTCTTGTTCTTTTCTATTTCATCAATTTTGCGTAAAATATCATCGTTCTGTTTAACGATACGATCAGTCACAGATTTTATGTGAGCCAAATCGGTGTTCAGTTTTGGCAACTGTATTTTATTGACTAACTCGAACTTCTCGCTGATAGCGTTAATTGATCTGAGTAAATTCGCAATTTCTTTGTTATCTACATTTTCAGTACGCAACCTAAACGCGGATTTTTTACAGACTGCACATTTCCATTGGTACGGTCGATCACCGCCCGCGCCGCCTCCTCCACCATCGCGGCTGTCCCCGACAGGCTCGTTCACGCATCGCGAGTGGAACTTGGACTCGCACATGTTGCATTTGAGGCCCTCATTATGTCGAAGGGAATTTTGACAGCGCTGGCAAAACATTCTGAAAATGAAAATTAGTCAATACTACTAATTACAGCCAGTCGACGAGAGCACACGGAACATGCTATTTCTATGCTACCTCCGTGTCATAGCTAGGTACAGTGCGACGCACAATGAATTGCAGTGAAAACGAGCGCATGGAATTTAATTAAAAACTACTGAATGTTTTAAATCAATTTCGGGAACATACATTGTGTTTGTTACTTTACTTTAATAAACTGATCAAAGACATTAGTGCATTCATTTAAAAGGTAAAACAGAAACTTTTAATGAGAGGGCTTCTGAAATATATAAATTTATTTGGAGAGCAATTAATTATTCGCTTCATAATCTATTTGTTAATCCTTCTTTGCCCACATTATTAAAATTAGCACGACTTATTGTAAACGCCTACACAAGTTGACTAACCAAACAATGCATATAAAGAAATGATTTCTGTGGTGCATAAATAAGTGATATAATAATATGACTTGGTCTAAGTTGGGTTAAGATGTTTTAACGTTCCCAATAATTTATTTTATTTTATTCAAATATTTTTGAGAATGAATATAGCCAAAAAGTCGAAACCCTTAGTTCTGGATTTACAACTATGATTAGGGAGTGATGAACCCTACGGTGAACGTTGTATGGAGAAGTGAGCTACTTGAGTCTATCATAGGAAGGTTATAGTCACTTTAAAGAGTTGATATTAGGAATAAGGCATTAACCGGACAGACGTCATTGCAAATATTAAAAAAGCCGAGCACCGCAGTAGTTCGAACAATATTCAAATAGAAGAAGTTGCTTTTGGATTCCTTTAAAAGATGGGTAGGTCAGGTCCCTTTTGTTTCCTCCATTACAAATCCAAACACTTGGGTATAATGATTATACTTGTTGGGACCAAGGAAATAATGCGTACCATATAGTTTTCAGAAAGGTCGTTGTCTTGTTTAAAATAAATAGGTTATCCAATAGGTCACTTGGTGAAATAACGCATAGGCTTTTAATTTTCACAATTTAACAGTCATTATTGAATATGGTATAAGTAGTACAAAAATATAAATACACATAATAAAATATAAAACAAACTAACAACAAAATATAAATATTTAAATTAATTATCCTAACGTCAAAAAATCATGACAGAAATTATAGTAGTAGTATAATGTTAAAACCATTTTAAATAAAGGAGGTTAAATACTTACCTACCAAAGATATAGAAGTCGTGATACCTATATTTAATCTCTTCGTTAGATAACCTTATTAGAAGAATAAATTATAATAATTTAGTTTAGTCATTCCTAGTTTCATAATACCCTAGTATTTGATATCCATCCAGCTTCCTAATATCTTCTGCTGGCTGACCGGCGGCTGTACTGTGACTGCAACTGAAATCATAGGTATAATTGGGGAAATAAAAGATCTTCATTGTAATCTCCGTCAAAAAGGACCTACTTCGTGTCCATATTAAATTTATCCGCTAGATACTTAATGGTTAAATTACCAGGAAAACATCAATCCAGTGCATGTAGGGAGGCAAATATCTTAAGGTAGAAGCTTCGCCAATTAATTTATTACCCAGTAGCCGCGTCGCTGATCGCGGCTGTGAGTGGCTTGGTACATACATACCTTACATTTGTTTTGGTCTCGCATCGTGTCGCCGATCCCATCGCGCTTGTACTGTTTTTTATGAGTATTTGGGGCTTGACTGTGGGAATTACTAGCAGAACAGAGCAACCTATATTCAGCTCAAAAAGGAATCTTTAATCAATAGATACAAATGCTACTGAAATGATCCACTTTGCTGGCGTGCAACTAATGATGGACACCCTCAAATATCCTCAAAGAAAGCTCTACTCGAGTAGAGATCTTTGCGTACATAGGTACGCAAAGATCGTTCGATCGAAGTTAGGGATCTAATCAGAGTTGATCGTGTTTTTAATCTCCGGAACTATCTGCACTTACTGGACGTAAACCAGCCAAATGCTAATGATAAGCTGTGAAAAATCAGGCCTCTGATAGACTCCAATCTGGGAAAATGCCACAGTTTCCCACGCTCCAAACATATTTATGTCAATTGACGAGCAAATGATAACATTTTCCGGACGCACTTTTGCCATTTTCTTGATTTGGTTGTCGTCAATTGCTCGATCATGGTCACCCGCTGTTGTGCCGAAGATGTCCAACACAATGATAAGTTAGGCTTACTCCAATACAGACTGAATTTGGCCCCAGCGATGATGAAGTATGGCGGCGGAAGGGTTGAACCCAACTTCTTGCTTTCTGATTCCAGATCTCGTCCCAGCTCCAGCCCTTCGACATGTGCCAGCTTGACTCCTACAAGCGATGTACAGTGGGCCAATGGACCACCCACAAAATACACTGGCCGGTTGTACCCCAACCACAACCTGGAATAAGGCTTGATACGTTGGTCACCTGCCGCGATTTGTGGACGGCATATCCGCTTCAAAATGTCGTCATCCCATGTGCTCCTCCCGCTGCCGCACCATGTGTGTGAAATTTCATGTCTACGTATGCTGCTATGCTGCTATAAAATAATTGTTTTGGAAGTTACCACACTCATAAGAACTTAAGCCCACACTGAAGCCTAGGGTGCACATATGTGCACCAATTATCTTATTAGTTAAACTAAAAAAAAATCATGTCTTATTTATACCCTGTAGGGTTGGTTATAAACTGTAATAAACCACACAAAACATTATCATTATATTTGGTTAAAGTTCAGTTGTCTATGTCAACTATGGTTTGAGCATAATATTAGGTTGGGGAAAAAGTCTTCTCGCATTATAGTATGTATGAACTTGTAATAAAATCTCTTTGGCTATACTATTTGTATCTGGCTGGTTTTGGTATCATTGAAAGTTTAAATTTTAAAGAACATAATTCCAAATTCAAATTAGGAAAATCTGTGATTTACATTTGTTTTTCGTACCGCCAAGATGAGTGAATCTAATGAAGAAATTCGATTCATTTTAAAATTTTACTACAAAAAATGTAAAAATGCAACGCAAGCCGCGAAAAAAATTTGCGATGTTTATGGACCTAGTGCAGTGTCTGTGAGAGTAGCACAAATTTGGTTTAAGCATTTTCAATCCGGAAATGTTGATGTCAAAGATGCACGTCGCTCTGGTCGCCCCATTACGGATAAAATGGATGCCATTTTTGAAAAAGTGGAGCAAGGTCGGCATATCATGATGACCTCACACATCTTTAGCCATTCAGCAAAAATTAAGAGAGTTTGGCCGGGAGGTATTAATGCATCCGCCGTATAGTCCTGACCTTGCACCTTCAGATTTTCACCTGTTTCGGTCTCTTCAGAATTCTTTAGGCAGTGTCAGGTTAACATCACGAGAGGACTGTCAAAACCACTTGTCGCAGTATTTTGATCAGAAGTCCTAAAATTTCTATAGCAATGGGATCATGTCCCTACCTACAAGATGGCAAAAAGTTATCGAACAAAATGGTACCTACATACTTTAGTTAAATGTAAATAAACTATATTAAAAATGTTTTGAATTTTCTTAAAAAATGCGAAGGAACTTTTTCCCCAACCTATTATATAATTTTCAGTCATACATTATATTTAAATGTTGTAATAATAGTAATTGAATTAGTTAATTTTAGTTTATATTCTACCTTACTTGAAAACATTTTTGTTTTTATTATATATAAATGATTTGCTGATGGTACATCATTTATTTTTAAAGTTGATAGAAAAGACAAAGATCTTACTAAAGTACTGTACTACATACATAGTATGATGATACTGTGTCAATTGTCTATGGGTGGTTTGCTTCAAATAATCTTTTACTAAATTCAAAGAAAGCTAATTGCTTAAGGTTTTCTTTACTAAATGTAGCACAAGTAGATAGCCAAATAATAATAAATGGGTGTCATATTGATCTTGTTAATAAAACTGTATTTTTGGATCTTACATTAGACAACAAATTATAGTGGGGACCTCATATTGATACTCTAGGAAGGAAACAAATATAATGATGTAACCTTCACTATGTATTTATGAAAATATTATGTTTATACATAGAAACATAAAAATATTTAAGTCTAAATTGGATTTATACATAATATTTGAATAATTCTTAACTACTACTTACTAGAATAACATATTACAAGACAAAGGGAGAAGTAAGTGGTTCCATACTTTAGACTGGCTAAACTCCAAAAGTTCTTTCTTGGTAATTGTGTTTGATTTTATAATAAAATACAACTTTCATTAACTAAAATGTCTGATCATAAATAAAAATTTATATTAAGAATTTTTTGAAAGAGTCTATTACAAGGTAGTTCATAATATTGAAGATAAAAATGTATGGAAATAGCTGCACAGTGCACAGTGCACCTCTAATTTGCTTGTTTAAGTTTTAAGCTATTATTGTACATTTTTGTTTTTCAGCCTTAATTTTTTTTTTAGTTACCTATATTAAGTATTTTGTAAATTTTTAATATAAAAACATAAAATTGAGATAATAAAAAATCTTAAAAGTCAGAATAGATAAAACAAAAAGAATTTAGACTTGCGACTTCCTTCTTCATTCTGGGGTAACAATTTTTGATGATGAAGATGCTGCTACATTATCCTCCTGAGTTGTTTAGGTGGCGGTACGTTCGGAAACACCTAAAAGAAAATAATGATAATTAATTATATTACGTGATGTCCATACCGGTTCAGTCCGCCGGTCTAGTACCAAACTGTAGAAAAATGTTATTGTAATGCTGTCCCTAAAACTTACCTGTCAAATAAGCCTCGGCATCTAACCTTGGAAAACGGTTCCTTAGGCCCGTTATTGTTGCGTTCTTCTTCACAAGCACGTTTGTCTTTCAAGATAATATCTCTCATAGCGATTAGTTACTTAGAAAACAAATAAAAACAGAACACTGCAAACTCTCTTGACACCTGACATAAACGACAAGATGGTAGACTAAATATATCGAAGTTTTTCCATACAATTATCGAAATATATTATTCGTTATTTATTTTGAAGTATCGAATTCATATCAATTTCGATATATGTTTTTAGTGCAACTCTAGTTTCGTGTTTAATGTTACTAGATAATCCTTGTAAGCTCCTCGCGCGTCGTTAACTTAAAAAAATCTGTAATCTTCATGATGCAATATAATAGTAAGACTATTGACTGCGTGCACGAAAATATTGATACTATTAAGCCATTATTGTGAGACATATATGACCCTGAAGATAACAGACAATTAATAATACTAGTTTTTTTTTTCAACAACTCAAGTACAAAAATAACAAAATAAAAATAACTGTAAGTACGATTTTTTTTTATATATTTTTTTATTATTTTGATTGCTTTGGGAATATGACGATACAATCGATATTTTTCTCTAGATATTTATCGATAGTGTTAAAAAATATCGATATATTATTTTCACTTGCCCATCCCTGATGGCGGGTATTGATTAGTTCCGTTGTTAGGCGCGCGGCGCGCGCAGACTTTCTTTGCGCGCAGTCTAGTACTATATTTATTACTTATAAGCTCAGTCCTAATGTAAACGTCTACATTAACGGTTCTGTCCTGCGTTTTCCTCACATAAAAGCTTTCCTCAGCAATCGGACTGAAAATCTCCGCCGTTTGGGGGTATTCCCCACAGATTGGCAACGCAGTTAGTAAGCAGATCGAATAGTTTTATTTTTCATCTAACATAATACAGCAAGGCATATATAAGTGGGTAAATTCAGCTTAATAACGTTCACAAATGTATTTATACTGATTTACCTACAATATATCCGCTTTATTATGTGTTACAGCATATCCACCATGACACCAGAGAACACTATGGAGGTCCAGACATTTGTATGGTTGGCAGTCAGAGTGAATCCCGGACCCATGGAGCGCTTTGAAGTGCAGTTTTCTCTCGAAAACACTGTGGAGAGACTTAAAATGGAAGTTGAGAAGAGGTGTTATATTTCAGCAGCTGCGCTTGGTGAGATAAATTACATAATATATTATCTTAAGTTGAGCTTGAGGTATCAATTAGAATCGTATTTTGGTAAGCCAGTTTAAAAGTTTATATTTTCCTAATAACCTTATTAATGCCCACAAGTATTCCTAAAACCTGAAATTGTCTTCCTATAATGCATATTAATGTATGTCTATTTTAATTATATTTATTCAGAAATGATCCATCATGGCAAAATACTACAAGATAAAGCCACACTTAATGAATGTGGAGTCAAAAGTGGTGCATTTGTGCATGTGATTAGGAAAAAGGCTACAAAATGTTCACACCCCATTCCTGTGATTGACGATTCTGAGTTAGAGGAAATAAACGCATTTCTGAGGAATTTGGGATCCACACCAAATACTCCAGGGTGGACGAGAGCTATGAAGGTAGATCTTCTTTTTAATTAAAATGAGTATAAATTAAATTCAATTTGGTTAAGCTGTTTCGGAGATTGAAAACCTTTTGCTTGCAAGTGGAAATCAAGTATTAATATGGGCTTACTTACTAGACTTTTGTAAGGTGTGCTATGGACATACTACCATATATGCTTACTTTATCATTAGCATATGTGTACAGAGACATGCATAACCCTCATACAACGCTTACATTCCCTTTTTCAATTTCAATTATGAATGTTGGGTATTATTTTGCATATATGCATATATGCGTATACTTCATGTGCCAATTACAAAATATCTGGTTTCTATGCAATAACTTGACTAGAATTTGGGTAATAGCTAGTGTCTGACTGAACCTTTAGTTTCAAAGCCGAAGCCCAAAATTAAAGGAACATTTACTTCAAGGGTTTATTACATTATATTTTAAACAGTTCAAAAGAAAATTATTTTATTCAAATAGGCCTTTTCAAGCACTTATGAATAGTCTGACTCTAATAAGATATAGTTGCAAGGTAATTTTATCCATTTTGTTATGTTGATTATTAACAGTTATAAGGTTTAGAAAAACATTGTTATATTCACATTTAACCAACTTCAACTGACTTTACAGGGCTAATAATCCTTTCGCTAAAACACTCAAATAATAGTTTTTTTATTTCTAGCTCTTGAACCAAGAGTCTGTAATGAACGAGATATTGGAGGCGGCCCCGGCTCTGGGGGAGGATTGTGTGGCGTTATCAATTCTACATGAAGTGGAACTATTGCTTGCTCTCGCAGAAAACCTCACTACCATGCGTCGAGGTGCCCTCGCTCAACCAGAGCTAACCAGAGCCTTGAAGCAACTCATAATAATTATGCGCACCAGACCAGAAGATGAATTTCTTCATGACGATTGTAATAGCTACTTCACTTAATTTATTGATTGAATATGAGAACATAGTGCTGAAATCATAAAATATTAAGATAAGCTTTGAAAGCAGATTGATAGATAATTATTTTGGTTGTTACAGCTCCTATATCGGGATATGAATATTCACTGGAAGCTCTAGCTGAAGAAGCAGATACAGATGAAGAAGAGGATGAGGACGATGACAGTAGTGATGCACCCCAGGAAAAGATGGCAGCTGCTCTGCAGGTTTGATTTATTGTAATATTTACGTAAAAAAAAAACTAGTTTTTGTTTAATTTTTTCAATATTTGTTGGTCCAGTTGATGCAAGCAGTGTTTTGTCAACATAAGTGGAGGAAGTTTATGTTGTGCATGATCCCCATCCAATACATGGCAATGAGATGTGGTTCCGCATGCTATACTACTTGCTTTCCACCTTCTTAAGTGTCAGCTAGGCCCAGAATCATCCTTTCTGCCACCAGTAGTCGCTATTTTTCCTTTTGTGTCAGTGTTTAGTGATTAGTTGCCACTAAGCGTCTAAGACGGTTCTAAGTTACGGTGATTATCTTCTCTACTCTATCAAAGGTAGTCCGTAGATACACGCGAACTACGAACAGGTCCTTGACACGTTCCGTTCAGGTCTTAAATCTTTTCATAAGAACATATTGAGTATTTTTTATAGTCAAAAGAGTGTAATTTTTTTGCTACACGCTTTTGTGTCAATGTATGTCCCATGACCACCATACATATTATTATCCGGCCAGGAGACGACAGAGGCGGTGGTGTGGACCAGTAGCGGCGACAGCGCGGTGGCGTCGACGAGTCGTGGCGTGGTCGCGTACCTGGAAATGGAGGAGAGCGACCGTTCGAACGGCTTGCTGCAGCTGCTGTGGGCCGCGGACGCCCTTGCCGCCGCCGAGGCCGCCGCCGAGACCACCGCCGAGACCGCCGCCGATGGCGAGGAAGCCATGGCCGTGGCGGGTCCATCGGGGTGTAACGCCCTGGGGATGTATTCTGGCGCCACAAATGAAACGGTGATTTGCACGGCGCGGCACCCACCACGGACAGTAGCGATCACCGCCCAGACAATATAGTCGGAGAGATGGCTCTGACAATTTGGCTCGATCTTGTTTGGAGAGTAGTAGATTTTTTGCTCAGGACATTATATTTAGTAGAGATAGTAGAGTTGATGATGTCAAGAAAGAAAGATCGCATTATGGAGAGTTTTATAAAAAATCTAGAATAATTGGTTAATCCAAATTATATTTTGCTATAATCGCAAAAAGAAAACAAATATTTTTTGAAGACGTCGCTTGACGCCTCAACTCCTGCGCTATTCTCGGCGATCGTCGCACGACACGGTGGCATGCGCAGGACTGTTCCATACATTTGTTTCTGCCGCATTGAACATATTGAGTATTTTTCATAGTCAAAAGATTTTTTCAAAGCGAGTAAACTTTTTGATACACGTTTTTGTAATATGGTATGTATGTCCCTGAACACCATACATATTATTATCTGGCCAGGCGACGACTGAGGCGATGTCGTCGTCGAGTAGCCGCGGGAGCTCGGTGGCGGACATTGCGGAGAGCGACTGCTCCAACGGCCTGCTGCAGCTGCTGCGGGCCGCGAACGCCGTCGCCGCCGCCGAGGAATCCTCCCGCTCCACGGAGTATTACGCCGTGGCGAGTACATCCTCCGGTATTTTTTTTTGCCTTTTTGAAATGAACACTTCTTTAGCGATCTTTCTTCTTTCGGTATTTTTGTGGATGTATTCGTATTATTACTGAGCACGTTAGATCTTTCTCTTCCTCGCAGCTGCAGGACTAACTCATATGTTTCCCCTGCGACACGCCTGGTATAAGCCTCACCTTCACCGTCTGTTGTAACGCTCGCTACTGCCAACTCGTCTTACTATTATTTCGCTCACTTTTACGACTAGACCAACATCGTGCTATTTGATTAACACATATATGAATGTCGTTTATTGCCCGCTGATCAGCCCAGGCAGTCAAAATATTTGACGTACTACCGAGATGGACAGTCTGGTATAACACTAACAGCAAAATAGCTTTGATAAAGATATACTATGTTAAATTTGCGATATTTTTAACGCCCACGCGGGTTTTTATTCGAATGATAATTATCCCCATTAACATTTTAATTAGGTCTTAGTTAATTTTTTTAGTTTTTATCCCACCACAATAATTATGTAGACGAGGGTGTTAAGCTCAGGAAGTCTAGAATGTTACCCGATCTCCAGCCTAAGCACGAACATTTTTCGCAAGCGTAGATGTGCTCAGGGCAGTGTATGGTAGGTGCTTGGTAGCAGATATCCAACTTGAGGGTGGAAGTCAGTCAGCCGGGTACTTTAAAGTGTCTTTTGTGTATGTTTCGAACTCGCCACGATATTACACGTCACTACCAATTCCTTAGCGGACAAATCTGCTTTAGTGGTCAACTATTTATTAACTTGAGAGATTATGTACTCTCTGATTTTCAGCGTCGACATCTCAGGGCATCGCGGTCATACCGTGGTACATACCGCAATTGTACCACATGAACGAGATGGGTTTTCTGGATGACGCGCGCAATATTCGAGCACTTTCAATTTGTTCAGGTACATCCTCACATGTTTCTTTATATAATGTACCACCCAGGAATCATATTAATCATATAGGACAGCGTGCCGGCAAAACCATGGAGAATTTGAGTATTTCTTCATATTATTATAGCCTGTTCTCTAAAATTCCATTAAACACGAGTTACAGATAATGTCATTATTATTTACTTTGTACCTAAACATGAAATTATGATGGGTTTCAGGTGACGTGACTGCTGCTATCAATCTGGTTTTCAGCGGAGCCATCAATGAAGATTAAATTTTTATTGCGATCAAATCAATGCTACTTTACAGTAGAATGCGATGTATTAATTAGATATTAAGTTATTTATTCTATGATTAATCACTTTGCTATGTGTCACGGACACGATATTCACCATAAAACTCGATGTGTTAGCTTTAAGGTTTTGTAATATTATTAGTTTATACTTGTGTTTACTTATTTCGTTCCGCAATAAAGGCGTAATAAAAAAAAACACTTTGCTAATTATAAAAAAATATTTTACTTCAGCCGCGTGTAACTCACTTTTTTTTTGTTAATCGTTGTGGATGCTACGCTTTTTATTTATTCAAATGAAATTAAATATACCCCCGAGTAAAATATGTCACGAAAACGGTCTCAAAATTGTATTTTAGTACCTATTTAGTATCTATGAAATAAAGGCATTTTAAAACAGTTTTCTTCTTTTCTTTCATGTCTCTCCTATGTTACCTATTCTATAACTACATCAGGAAATACCGCTCAATATAATTGAGCGCCTCTCGTCACTCGAGTAACATACCACTTATCATAAAACCTTTTTTTGTTGACCAACTATCGATTAGATTCCTTAAATACATAAGTACAATAAATAATCAGTGAAAAATTTCCTGTGTTTTTGCTAATGATTTTAGGGCACTGCTATCTCGAACTGTTTGCTGCTAGCTGGCTCCGGTCTCTAACTAATCTACTGTGCCAACTTTTGAATCAAATTTAAGACCTCAAAATGACATTTCCTTATTTTATAGTTAAATATAAGTAAAATGTTGAGATGAGCTCGCTCCCTCATGGGCATCTGGATACAAACATAAAGAGTGGTAAACAAATGTATGAGGTCTGGGCTCACCCTTCAATAGTTACATTTGGTATACCGTTGGATATGGCTATGTTCGCGCCGAAGGTATTCGGTGCTTATTTTTTTTCTAATTATTAATATAAAAGTAGGTCCTCTTAAATCTTTTTTTAGTTCAAATTCTTTCGCTGCACGACTAGAAACTTTAGTGCTGGACCACCGTAGCTTACGCCCAGTCGCGTGTACTCCGTTCTGCTAAGGAGTTACGCCACCGCGAACTCCACTCTTATATCGAAGGACAATCGACCCGTTGTACAAAGAAAGAACGCGCCAGGTCGGCTCCAACTCCGAGGTGAGTGGTTGTGCAACTTTTCCATAGTTGGGGTTAGATTTGTCCTCCCGCAAATTTCAAATATATTACCTATGGTAACATAGTTGACCAATATAATATCTTCGCGTCAACATTTTGTTGGTCTTCGAGCCAGATTCGCCGCTTATTTCAAAATGTCGATCTATGCATATGGCATAATCTCCGCTAGGGTACCTACACAGCTCCTTATAAAACTTATTTTATTCTTATTTTTGGATACTTAAATAACCACACATTGTATTTGTTTTGTTCCATTTCCTAAAGGATTTCAGACTATTTAGTTTAATTTCACATAATTACGTATTTGAATTATTTTTCGTATTATTGTGTGGGTAAGCACAATATAGCTTCACAAAACGTACGTACCTACACGACACCGCGCCATCTTGTCTGCAAGGAGTTAGGCCGTCACATTAATTGCGTTTTAATTAGATTTTATTTTTCGCGTCATTTGCATTATGACGGCAGACTTCCGATCGGAATATTAGACAACTGGTTAAGAAACGGGATGCAGTCTTTGCACGCTTACAGACGATCTGACATGTCTTAATTACATTTAAAGGATGAAGATAATTCTGACAGATTTCTCGCTTCTATGATTACCATAGATTCCTTCCTTAACGATTTTGAGAAAATTCTAGACGAGATTAATTCACATAACTTATTATTGAATGCAGATTATGAACCTTATTATCAAAGTTGGTCTTCATTCGAGAAATGATATTGTCTCTGTAAATTTACCGCGAATAAATTAAATGCTAAGATGCATGATAATTCGGGTGCTTAGGTCGAAAGGCCCGTTTTTGCGGACCCGCGGGCCCAAAGCCTAATAATATTATTTATAATTTTTTGAAGGTGGCTCTATGGCCCTAAAATTGAGTCATAAAAGTAGTACGATTTTTACTCGACTGCAGCAATAGTAAAAAGGGGTTATGATATTATTTCCATAACATTTTCTTGAAGCTGAAGATATCATAACATACAATTTTATAATAATAAAACCAAAATGAATGTGCTTGTGCGTGTTGACAGTTTACGAGGTGTATTCAAAAAGTAAATTTCGCGGGCAACGTACTTTCGATTATCGATTTTTTTGTTATTTTGGTACACTCTTCCCGAACATCTGTACTTACAACGTGTTATAAGTGTTTTGCGTGCTCGGCGATTTCTTGCTATAGAAAAATATGGATCAAAGGATTTGCATCAAATTTTGTGTAAAAAATAAAATAAAGTGCTCCGAAACACTTGAAATGTTGACAGTGGCATACGGTGAAACTGTTCTGAGTAAAAAAAATGTTTACAAGTGGTACAAACTTTTCCAAGACGGCCGGGAAGATGCCAATGACGAGCCTCGCTCTGGACGCCCAAGCACGTCAACAACTGATGAAAACGTTCAACCAGTGAAGAAAATTGTTTTGGAAAATCGTCGAATCACTATCAGAGAAGTTGCTGAGGATGTTGGTATATCACTTGGCTCGTGCCATGAATTTTTTTCTAACGTTTTGGGCATGAGACGTGTGTCAGCGAAGTTTGTTCCGAAATTGCTAAATTTTTACCAAAAGAACCGTCGCATGAGCATCGCTCAAGAACTGTTGAATGACGTCAACGACGACCCAGACTTACTCAAAAGGGTCATTTGGCACTATGTGACTTTTTCTTGTTCCCAAAACTAAAGAGACCTATGAAAGGACGGAGATTTGCAACGATTGAAAAGATAAAGACTGCATCGCTGGAAAAGCTCAAGGGTATACCGAAAAGTGCTTATGAGAAGTGCTTTGAGGATTGGAAAAACCGTTGGCATAAGTGTATTGTATCTGAGGGGGATTACTTTGAAGAGGACAACATAAATATTGATAAATAAATAAATATTTTTTCTTAAAAATACAAAGTCACCTTATTTTTTGAACACACCTCGTATATGAAACCATCCCGAAAGTCGAGATCTTTAAATTAATAATATTGGCTCAGTTCGGCTTCTGAAAAACCAAACTGAATTGGATTATTTATCACAAGATACCAGCATGTCCCTCCATGGAGCTGAATTCGAAGATACGAAAGTCTTCCGATCTGCTGTGCTTAGGTTCTCAAAAGGCTCGTCACCAATAATGGATAAGAAAATACCTGAGGGAATATTGCGAGCTACCAGGGTATAAGAATTCGAAGGAGTTAACTTCGGCGAATTTCAGCCACAAAAGCAAATACAAAATTAAATTTGTCAGGTACTAGGATTTTAGAAGTTCACTGGAGTTTAGTCACATTGCAATAATAGATCTATGTATTTAAAATTTCATAGTATACCGCCAATAATTCATTATTTACAATTAAATAATGAATACTGGTACTCAAGGCAAGGCAAGAAAATTGATCCATTCTTGGTCGATATGTTAGGACGTCGTTAAGATGGTGTTCGGAGTTCAACCCAACGCACACAAATTAAAGCGTCGCTCAATGTATACTCAGCATTTATTTACCGTGACAATGTACAAACCAGTTGGCGTATGATAAACACGTGGATGAACAGCTATTATCAATTCTGACCAGTGCCACTATTCGCGGTCATGTACTAGGGTAGCATAAATGGGAAGAGCCTACATGTCAAACTAAACCTCTATTAGATCAAAGTTTATTACTGGCGGTATAACATTTTGTAAAACAAGCACTTTCATTGAAAAAATAAAAAATATCACTGACAGCTGTCTGTGAAGTAATTATTGTCATATTTATTTATATGTCAAGAAAACATTGTATAACGAATTTTGTAAACATTTATGGTGGGATGACTGCTGATGGTCTTGTGGAGAGCCTTTTGCCACCACGTGCGTCGGAATTGGATTCCGTAGATTTCCTTCAAAATGCGATACATGCCAGCCGCCGGATTTCTATTTAGATATCAACCAAAAGATGGTTGAACCCTACGAAAGAACGGTAGTAGCTCTGGAACGGCGCAGTAACGAATTGTAAACTGAACAGAATTGAAACGTATTGGAGAAACCCGCAGACTTGATGTCTGCTTAAGGCTCGTGAGCTCAATGAGAGATTGTCTCCGAGCTGTCATAGTCGCGAATGGCGGTTGCAGAGGATATTAAATTACTTCGGTTGACTCGCGGAGGGGCTGGGCTGCAGAAAATGTAGACAAATTAAAAATAACCATACACAAGAGATTATCAAACTCCTTAAAATTACCCTGAATGTAATTAGGTGTGATGGTGACGGTGATGATGACTGGATATTGTTGTTATTTCTTCCAGAATATTACTTTGAATACACATTATGTAGATTAGATTTAATAAGATTAATAACAGTGGTCACAGTCGAAAAAAAGGATAAACATATCATTCTTTCGATTAGATATCTCGTCCTGTAGACCAGTTTTGTGCAAGTACGATAGTTGGTGTACGGACTATACTGAGTCTATTGGTACCTAGCTGCACATTATGGTTTTTTATATTAATTTGTTTGTTTCTTGTCTGTCTTTCTATTTGTATATATATATTTTTTTAATCTTTTCCAAAAAGGAAAAATATTACTTTTCATTTACCGTTTATTTGCGATATTGTCTGTACAGTGTATAAATAAATAAATTATTTTATTAATCATGTTATATACATTTTTCTTTACATATATAGAATATAATAGCCAGTCATTGTTGAAAAAGAATAACCTTACTTGAGAAGACTCCTAATATACGAGTAGATATGTAAAGTTTCGTATTCTGTATGAAATCTTGCCATATTGACATACTTTAGTGAGCCATGTAGGCCTTTAAATAGTGGTAAGGGGGCGTCCATTAATTACGAGAAGTAATTTTGGCGATATTTCGACCCCCCCACTCCTCCTGATGAGATGTCATGAGATTTTGCTCAACCCCCTCTCCCCGCCCCTAATCTCACGTGAGATTTAATATTATCATTAGTATACGATTTAGATTTGAAAAAATATTACTACTATATATAACCCTCTTCTAGCAATTTTACACTCTTGCTTGCTAATAAAAAAATTACGTGATATTTGCCGAGACCTCCACTCTCCTCCACGTGAGATTCGGCTTGACCCCCTCACTCCCTAAAATGCCTCAAGTAATTAATGGACGCCCCCTAACCGCCATATAGACATTTGCAACACTAGGGTATTCCCAATGTATTGTCGACCTTGAGACGTGAAATTGTTAGTCTCATGTGCCTGTCATTTCACCGGCTCCCGTACCTTCTAACAGAAGTACAGGAATACAAGTGCACTACTGCTTTAAAGCGGAAATGGTTGACGAACTCTGCAATATTACTTTTACCGGTGCCGTCTTTCTACTGAACATATTTTTTTCATATTATATGTGCGTTAAAATACCAGGACAGCATAAAGTGTGAGCTCAAAAATTACTGAACAAGCCACGAAGCAACTATTTCCATAGTTGAAACATCCGAATTTAAAGTTACTGAAAATTTTAGAATGATGTCGACCAATAATTAAGCTTAAAGAGATAGGAATTATTTCATTTTCGCTTCTCGTTTGCTGAATTACTTCTCAACTGAGGCACTGCTATAGCTGCTGGATACGGAAGTAGATTCCGTGGGATAAATTTGTTTTGATCTAAATATGTAGTAATATCTGTTCAAACTTCTTGTGTCCTGGTACTTTCAGGAAATTTATTACATTTAATGATGGTTTTTCATTGGCATTTTTAATCTTTCAATTCAATGTAATAATTGCTTTCAGACGTTAGTAGGTAATTCATGTAAGTGATTGAATTTGTAAAAAAATTAAGTGTGATAATGATCAATAGTGCATTATTTTCATAATACAGAATCATATAAGGTCATATATATAGGTAAATAATAATATACTACGAAAGAACTTCGTTCCAGCCGTTTGGTCCACGACACTCACGCATATATTTTTTTATATATTAATATATATATCCATCTAACACTTTTCTAGCTATCATTACCAAAACTATAGAAAAACACTATCGTTTTTTGTTCGATTTGACTGTGAGCCATAGCGTCACCTTCAAAGATATAAATAACTAGCTGACCCGACAGACGTTGTCCTGTCTTAACTATGAATATTGAATTCGATTCTTCCGATTGAATCGACTGAAAAATATGCAATAAGAAAATGATAAATTAATTATTTTATAAATATAATTCCGACCCATGATTTGCAGCGCGCATTCTGTCAATCGCGCCAACTGTCAAACGCCTGACAATATTTTCAAACAGGTTACATTAAAAAAGTTTATAATGTCAAAAGCCTAGTAAAGTAGTTAAGTTTTCTTAAATTTTCTAATTTATCGCGGAACTTTCATTATTTTTTCTATCATAAGAACCTTCTCTTGACAATAACAAACACAAGAAAAAAAAATTTTTTTTTTTTTTTATGCCTCTTGGGCCGACAAACAAGCAGACGGTCCACCTGATGGTAAGTGGTCACCGCCGCCTATGGACATTTGCAACACTAGGAGCATCGCCAATGCGTTGTCGACCCTGAGACGTGAAGTTGTTAAGTCTCATGTGCCTGTAATTTCACCGGCCCCCTTACCTTTCTAACCGAAACACAGTAATACAATTGCACTACTGCTTCACGGCGGAAATGGGTAAGGTGGTAGTACTTCCCCGGACGAACTCTGCACTAAGAGCTCTACTACTCTAATATAAAATAAGGGTAGTAGCTTCAGTAACTTTAAATTTGACCTTCATAAGTGCCATCCGAGGGCCCAAACGGAATTAATGGTTTTGAATTTTGAAAAAAAGGGAAAAAGGGCTCGCGGACCTAAACACCCGATAATTCATCTCCCTCTGTTAGTGATCGTGCTAAAAAGTGTCACGTCAAATTCCCAAAATTAGAAAATGTTAGTTTTTCGGGTTCACCCCTTAGCTGGCCTACGATTTACGATACATTTGGAACCAATACACATGAAAATTCCGACCTCACTAATAATGAACGTATCGAATATTTCATGGGTAAACTATCGGGCAGTGCACTCTCTAAAAGAGCGTCACCATCATTCATCCTTTCCATAGTTAGGGTTAGATTTGTCCTCCCGCTTATTTCAAATATATTACCTATGGTGACACAGTTGACCAATATAAAATTTTCGCGTCAACAGTTGTGTTTACCTCAATCAGTTTTCATCACACAAAAAAGATACGCATTTGAATATCAATGCTATGAAGTTTCACTTCAATCCTAATCCTAACTGATATTATAAATGCGAAAGTAACTCAGTCTGTCTGTCTATCTGTCTCGCTTTCACGCCAAAACTACTGAACCGATTTAAATGAAATTTGGTATACAGATAGTCTAGAGCCTGAGGAAGGACAATTAATACGAAAAAAGGGTTGTAAAGGGTTAAAAGGGGGATGAAAAGTTGTATGGAACTATAGTCATTTTTAGAGCTAGAAGCTTGAAACTTATTTTTTAAGCTGTTGATTCGATATAAATAAATATGACATGCGAAGTTTGTAAAAGTTTCACCCGCCAGGGTGTAAAATAATAATAGGGGATAATAATAGGCAATGTTTTTTTATAAGATTATAGTATGTTTTTGTTTATTTGGATCAATAAAAGTGGTTTAATACTTATTCATAAGTATATTTATAAGTAGGTTTTAGGTTCTTATAACTTTGGAGAAATGTAAAGAAGTTATTTTCGTAATAGGAAGTTTTGTTTTCTGTATTCATGGTCAAAAGTATAAATAAGTAGTTATAATCCTAATAATATTATAAATAGAAAAGATTTGTACGTAATTGTACGCAAAAACTGCTAAACGGATATGGATGAAACTTGGCACATAGATAGAGCATATCCTGGAATAACATATAGGCTACTTTTTATCCCTGGAAAATGTGATATCCCTCGGGCGCGCGGGTAAAACCGCGGGGGATAGCTAGTAGTATAATAATAATTATGTAAATGCGATTTTTTTGTTATCGTTGTTAGCTTAATCCCGCCGTAATGGCTGAACGAATTTAGCAGAGGGGCAACTCGGACCCAAAGGCAAACATAGAATTCCCACCACTTAAAACAACTTCTAGGATTTTAAATGATAAAAAATATATAATAATATAACCAGCTTTTATAGGGGAACCTTAAGTATCTACTTCTACAACAACCTGGGCACAAAAATTAAAGGATATAAAAAAATCCAAATCTTTGGGTGGTTTTCAACGAACTGTAACTTCGAGGAAAATGATAGTACAGCTAAAAAAAAAGGAAACTGTAGCTCCAAGTGTTTAGTTTTAAGATATGACCATGATTTTTTTTTTATCATGTTTGGGTCTGGAGAAATTGTATGAAAACTACCAAGAAAAAAAATCCTAATTTTATCTCGACCAAAAGAGGTCTACGGGCTTCAATAAACTTTTTATCCGTGGTTTCTTAGAAAAGCTCTTTTGGACAATTTAATGCCCTTTAATTTGAATTAATCACTAAGCCTGTACAATGATTTGCCGCGGAGTTATCGAAAGAGATAGCGAAAATATACTTTTTAACTTTGACAATCAATAACTCTGGGAATCATTATTGTATAGGAAATCAATGGAGGGTTTAGGAAACTACAGGGCAGGCGCACCCGCCTACCAGCTTGAACCACTTTTCTCTGTCCAAAGGCGGGCTGCTCGCATTGTTGACGATCCCGAACTTACTGGCGGTTTAGAACCTCTCAGCCTCCGGAGAGATATAGGCTCTCTTTGTGTCTTCTACCGCCTATATAATGGGGAGTGTTCTCAAGAACTTTTTCACCTGGTGCCACCATCACCGTATTACCATCACACCGCTCAACGATTCTGTCGGACATTCCTGCTTCGGGCCATTGGGATGTGGAATGAGCTTCCCATTACGGTTTTCCCTCACCGCTACGATATGGGGTTCTACAAAAGGGGCGTACAATCATTATTCCCAGAGTTATTGATTGTCAAAGTTAAAAAGTAATTTTTCGCTTTGACTGACGATAACTCCGCGGCAAATCATCGTACAGGCTTCTTCATTAATTCAAATAAAAGGGCATAAAATTTTCTTTTGTTTGATTGGGCTTTTATATGAAACAATGGAAAAAGAATGTTTGAAGCCCGTAACCCTTTTTTAGACGAAAAATGGGAAAAGAACTTTTTTTTTCATGGTAGTTTTCTTAGAATTTCTCCAGACCCAAACATGATAAAAAATTTCATGGTCATATCTTAAAACTAAACACTAGGAGCTACAATTTTCTTTTTTTTTTGCTGTACGATAATTTTCCTCGAAGTTAAAGCTCGTTGAAAACCACCCAAAAATTGGATTTTTTTATATCCTTTAATTTTTGTGCCTAGTGTATATGTTATAACATTACTTATTCAGTTGATCGTAGAGGTATCTGTAGCTTTTCTTACAGATCCAGACTAGCTTGTATGACCATAAATATGTCTCATGTATGGGAATGGAACCATCGATCGCAAGACTAATCAAACAACATCACAATTTATTTCAAAGGAAGCAAGAGTATTCTGGTAAGATTTATTGCTTACAATCATGCAAAGGCGCTCGATAAAATTTTTATTCAATGATTTACTACGACTTAAATTCAATTCTTTTACTCGATGACTTATAAGTTTTCCAGACTCAAACGAGGGTTAATAAGGTTCGTTTTTGCTAAGAAGAGCCGTCAATTAGCTCAGCAATTAGGTACTCTTTTATCAACAAATTTAGATTGATCAAGTAAAACTTGTTTTGCAAGTGCGAGCTCTAAAAACTGATGCGCAGTTAGTTACATTTGAACATTCTTAGCTATTCTAGTCAGAGCAACGAGATCGGAATCAACGAGCCCCCCATTTAGTCCAACGCCCCATGCGTTGCTCTCTTGGTCTGATGAACTAATATTGCACATGCGTCATACTTGTGAACAGGTGCTGCTTGTGGGGGCTGGTCAGCTTAAGTTTGTTTGTATTTTTTTTTTAAATTAGGTATTCATAATGTTATATTATTGTTCAATAATTCTTCATTTTTGCGATAACACACAGGTATTGTCAGTGAGACTAAATAAATTTTATGTAATAAATCTAAGTTGTTTTTTTTTAAAAGAGTAATTGCCGAGTTTATTGCCGGCTCTTTTCAGTAAAAAACAACCTTCCGAACCGGTATTAGAGTTAGACTATTCATAAGTGCTTGTAAAGGCCTATTTGAATAAAAATATTTTCATTTCATTCATTTTCATTTCATTTCAATTATCTGCACCAAACAGCATGTATTAAACACTCGAATTTAATAGGTACCTACAATAATTTTTTTACCAAAATTCGTTAACGCATTTAAAAAGAAATACCAAACGGGAATTTCATGGGTAAAGACCAAATATTTTAACTTTGAACTGAGGGCAGCAAACGTGTAATTTTTGCCAAAACGAAAATGTAGTTATGCAAAACCTTTACAGAGATCAAGGTTTTATGATACATGTCATCAAACCAAGAATTGAAAGAATAATGACATGTTGATTTTCATAATTAAACATGCATGATAATGAAGGAACAATGACATACATTCATGTATATGTAGGAGCTAAATTAACAAAAGAAACTGAATGCAAAATTGTAAAACTTTTATTTAACAAAAACAAAATAAAGTACATGCCTTAATAATTACATAAATTATGGCATGAACATGTCCCCAAAAAATATATGTTGTAAAATCCAGTTTCTTAAAAATTAATATGCAAAAATAGCACCCCTTAATTACAATAAATGTCAATTTTACAGGTTAGCATGATATTTCTTGAAAGGAGCCAATCCAGACGCTACTTTGCTTCCGAAATCAGGATGGACTTGAGTAAAGATCTTAATAGCTCTCTCCTGAATAAAACCAGCTGCATCTTTAAGGTTGTCTACAATATTTTTGATAGCGCGCTGTTTCTCCTCATCGGTAAAGACTTGCTTGTACAGAGCAGTAGCTTGGGTGAAGTTATCTTCAGTCTGCCCACTGTCATAACGGTCAACATCACCTGTAAGGTTGTATCTGGGTTGCAGGCGTTGTGCTCTTGGGCACTCTTGTGGACCAGAGAATGAGTTGGGGAAGTAATTGGGGCAGCCACCTTGGTTGCTCATATTTTGTGGTCCATCACGCTGGTAGTTAGAGACAGTTACACGGTAAGGACAGTTAACGGGAATCTGCAGATAGTTTGCTCCTAGTCTGTGGCGGTGGGTGTCACTGTATGAGAACAGACGACCTTGCAACATTTTGTCAGGTGATGGCTCTACACCTGGGACTAAATTGGCTGGACTGAAAGCAATTTGTTCAACTTCGGCAAAGTAGTTCTTTGGGTTTCTGTCTAAAACAAGTTTGCCCACAGGAATCAATGGGTACTCTGAGTGTGGCCAAATTTTAGTCAAATCAAATGGATTAAACTTGGAGCTCTCAGCTTGTGCCATTGTCATGACCTGGATATTTAGAGTCCATGATGGGAAATCACCCTTGCCAATAGCATTGTACAAGTCCCTAATAGAATAGTCAGGGTCAGAAGATGCAAGTTCACCAGCCTTTTCAGCTGATAGATTTTTGATACCTTGGTTGGTCTTGTAGTGGAATTTTACCCAGTGGCCAACTCCTTGAGCATTGACAAGTTTGAAAGTGTGCGATCCATATCCATTCATGTGTCTGTAGCCATCAGGAATACCACGGTCTCCAAACAGATAGACTAGTTGATGGATTGTTTCTGGCCTTAGGGTAAGGAAATCCCAGAACATATCAGGGTCTTTTAAGTGAGTAGCAGGGTTCCTCTTTTGGGTATGGATAAAGCTGGGAAATAATGTTGGATCCCTTATGAAGAAAATGGGTGTGTTGTTACCAACAATATCCCAGTTACCATCATCAGTATAAAACTTGACAGCAAAGCCTCTGGGATCACGTACAGTATCAGCAGAACCGCTCTCACCACCTACAGTAGAGAACCTCACAGCAATAGGAGTTTTCTTACCAATAGTCTCAAAGACCTTGGCTGCTGAGTACTTGGTGATATCATGTGTTACTTCAAAGTATCCAAAAGCACCTGCCCCCTTTGCATGTACAACACGTTCAGGAATGCGTTCCCTGTCAAATGCAGAGATTTCATCAAGGAAATTCACATCTTGTAAGAGTGCTGGTCCGTTTCTTCCAACCGTTTGAATAGCTGTCTTCACTCCAACAGGTGCTCCAGTCTTAGTGGTGATGTAACCAGGAGAATCCTGAAATTGAAAAAACATAATTGTAGTTTCTATCATATCCTTATTTAAAATACATTATTATGTAAAATGAAAGTTTATTCGCTTAGCATATGCATGTAAGACCGGCCAGCCAATCCAACACTTGCATTCTGGAACCTAATCCATAATGTACAAATAATATATATAGGTTTATGAAGACATATCTACAAAATTGTTGTTAACTTAATATTTTCATATTAGAAGTAAAGTGTTATGTTTTATAAGTATCCAATTCAACTGATGTGAAAAGAAATCAACAGATCATCTCCCATATTTATTTGATGATACATTTTATAATGAATCATCAATTATAACCAAAGACATAAATAAATAATATATACCAGTCTACCATTATTTATAAAAACAGCCTTACAAATAAAAATGTTATATTCATACCTAAAAATAACTACAAGTATCAAACATTGATATGATGAATAAAAATTTTCACAAGTCATTGTTGATTCAACCTGTTAAGTAATGTGGTAAGTACAAAGTTCACTTTAGCCAAGTTTATAGGATATGACATATGTTGAAAATATTCAGCAGAGCAATTTATTGATGAATGTATAGATAATGCATGCAGCAATAGTTCTAGAATCATTGCACATACTAGATACCTACATTTAAGGCAGGGATTATAAAAATGTAGCACAGGCAAGATTTTTGATAAAGTAAAAGTTTAAAAAGTAAAGGACCTTATAGTCATATTATATGATAATTTAAACAGTTTTGAAGACAGCTTATATGTTTCATTACAGTCATCCAGTTCTGTTAATTAAATATGCAAACAGGTTGGAATTCCTACATTCACTTATTAATAATAATTTAATGTTTCTAGTGCATACCTAGTTAATAAAATAGTTTAGATGTGCAACTAACCTTGAGGGCTTTTTTGAATTCAATGAGTTGATCACTTGCTGGGTTTCTTGAAGCCATTTTATTGGTAGTTATTTGTACAGTCCGAGTTATTACGGAGCGACTCACTGGACGCGTACCGTGTACACAAATACCACTAGCACTGTATGCGGACCCCTTTATATAGCTTCGAGCGATATACAAATAATCAACTATCATACCAAACAAGTGCAAGTCAACTGGCGACCGATAACGTTTTATGTATCTTTACTCTGTAGGTATGAAATTGATTGTGAGAAATATTCTTAAAATTGTAAGTAGTAAGTACCTCGGCAATTATGTACTACAAACAAAAATAAACTTAGTTTTAGGATATAAAGTAAGTACTTAACTTGAATTAAACAACACGCAATACAAAACTACAAACGTATTTATGCTTCACAAAAAAGAGGACTACGATCAAATCAGACAAACGCAATTAATGACATTCAAATAATTCAAATTCAGTCAAAACAACTACGTGCAAACAACCAGAGTAATAAATAGTGATGTACTAATGCATGTAAGAAGTAATTTGGTTCCGGGTGCGTGTTTGTTTACCTTTTGATTACAAAAAATCGATTTGGCAGTACTAGGATTTATTCACACTTCAATATTTTAAAAAAGTTTTTTTTGATCATCTACTTAGTGTAGTACGTCTCGAATTTATTTTTTCAATCTGAGAATCTATAACTTTGTTAGTTACTTATCTTATTACAAGCTCAGGAGATCACAAATCCTTGAAATAATGTAAAATAACGGTCGCGAAGAGGCCTGGCAATTGGCCTATACCGTGTCCCACGAATTGGCATTGTATCAGCGTGGTAATAGTGTCAGCCTATATCATGCGATTTGGGAAAAAATGTTTTGTACCTACCTATTTGTACGTAATTATAATAATCTAAAAATAAATGTCCCCATTCTAGGGCTTATCATAAATAATTGTCCATAAGACTTAAGATTTTACTTTAATGCTAAGTGCAGCTAAGCGCATAAGTCAATTTCGTTCTCTATAGAGCTGGAGCAACTCGTTTTCAAATTGCATTAATAGCGAAAGTGGTCGTACGTATCTGTAAGTATCTAGATGTGCTAACTATATCTACACGTTATTAACTGTCGGGTCGCAGCGTTTTAGCGCGTAGGACATGCCATTGACTGATCCTATTTGACCATTCTCAGCATAGTTTATAAACTTCCTTACGATAACGATACTGCTATTTTTGCTAGCGATACCAAAGTTTGATAGTTGTTATTTAAAAAAAATAGTAATATTTAATTCTAAAAATTAAAATTGATTGAGTAACTGTAATATTTTCTAATTAGTTTAGTACTTAATAATATATCTTTATTTTATGACATATTACTCAAAATTTTGTAACAAATTAAAAACGTTATTACTTCTAATATTCAAAAATGTGTAACATAAACTGTTTATAAATTTAAATATCAAATATTAAGAACTACTTCTTGAGTAGGAAGAAGAAGTCATTATTTTTAAAAATTAAATAATGACTAGAATAAAAAGCAGAAAACTAGTACTTAAGATTTTGATAAATTATTAAATATCCAGCTATTAGGTAACAATTCAGTTATAAACTATAAAATATGAAGAATAGGTTGGTAAAACATTTAAAATTTTAGTTATTTAGTATCGAAATAATCATATTATAAATAATATTATATTTAAATTATTATATTACTAAATATTTATATGTAAAATAATCATATAGCTTGATTTTTTTAAATAATTGAATATTTATTAATTGTATGTGAAGTAATTGGTACTTTAAAATAAAATAAATAGTCTTAAATTATTTTTCTGCCAATCCCTACTCTCATCGAATTGTCTGTGTGAGGGTGTATACCCCATCTACCTACGCCTAAGACATTCAAATCGATAAGGCACAACTACAGTGCACAAATGAAAACTACTAACATATAATACATGCATTAAACGTTCTTCACATACCTCCAATACCTAAAGAAAATAGCTATCCAACGACACCCTATGCATAAGAATGTCTATTCAAATAAAGAACTTTATCGTCGTGTATAATATGCCAAATTACATATTTTTAGTACCAAGAGACTCTGGGTTAAACGGCGGGCGAAAAAAACAAACCTGGCGAAACTAGTGACGATACTAATTCCACACCTAGCTAATTCATTAAAAAAAAAGTGTTATACTTTTCATCTTCTTAAAGACTAGTGGCTAGATACTATTGTATCACTAGTAGTATGTATTTTAGTAAGTAAGTAGGAAGGTACCTTAAGATACGAAATTAACTTGCCATTGCATAACATTGTCTTCATCTTTACGATAAACTATGCACATGTAATATCGTCTTTTATCATGTCGATATTAATGCTTACAATAAGCATTAATAATAACAAAAAAATGAAATCAGGCACTTTTAGGCATAACAATAATTAAGTTTATAATTTAATGACTTGTTTTACTAAGATAATGATGTTATATAAAAATCACATGGCAATGCTATATTTTTGTAAGATGAATGTAATTGAGTGTAACGTATTCATTAAAAAATTACTTAGTTATTTAATTAAAAGTACTTGTTAATAAAGTATTCTAAAGAATATTTACTTCTATTATTCATAACGTTTCAATAGTTAGTCAAATGAAGACTTGATTTGATAAAACCCTGTTTAAGGATTAAAATTATATGTCGATTGATTCCGACTTATTTAATAGTCGGTACAGTACGGTAAACAATATCGATGAGTAAAATTCGGTATTAACTATTCAATAAACTACTCCTAGTAAGCTACTATCAAAAACTATAAAACTATTATACTTTATTTTGTTTTCAATAAAATTCAATACTATAGTAGGTTAAAACCTACGTAGCTTGTTTCAGACTAGCGTATCAAGAACTGGTACCTATATGCTATGTTTAAGACTGTTTCATATAATTAAATAGCTAACCCCTACGGTATATATGTTATTCCAGGGCATGCTCTTTAGTTTCATCTAAATCAGTTACGTAGTCTTTGCATGAATTTGTAACAAACATCCATTCTCACAAACTTTCGAATTTATAATATTGGTAGGATAGTATAAGAGTAGGAAGTAGGAATAGTATAGTACGATAGGACTAATAAGCCTTTCGTCTCATGACCTGCTTGTGTAGATCATCTATTTAGCTGGTTGATTTTACGTCCTTGATTTAGACCTACTAACATTTTACATACCTACGTGTTAATATAGTCTAAACAGTGTGAACAAGTCGTGATGTTTGCCGTCTGCTGTTATGGAAGTTACTACAATTTCGGACAAAACTGTAATACCTACTGACGTGATACACTTTTGATATAAGTACGAGTAATCATTGTGAAATATTATACGCATCACACTTATTATTATCTAATATAAATCCAGAGCATGGCTAAAAATCTACATAAAATACGTACTCCTAAATGAAAGCATCAGGACTAGCGGCATATAAACTCTATTCATGTATCAATAATACTTATAAAAAATATATATAAAATACATAGATATACATATATAAAACTTAATACAAGTATCTTAGTATTTAAATAGTTATGAAAAATCTTACTATGATTTGACTAATTCTTATTTTAAAGTAATTGTAATAATTATTCAAAATGGTGGTCAATTTCAATGTCATCGTCACATCACTATTTAATTTATAATTTCGGTTATAGTATAATTCATAAACACCGCCTTAAAATAAAATCATTTTAATAAAAATCTACTTTTCCTTAAGTTAAACTAAATTAAGCCGTATATCATTATTTCTCTCAGGATTAGATTCTTATCGCGACACTAACGAATTGTGTTATGTTATAATACAGCCTGTGGTAATTTTTTTAGAGACAACGCGTACGAATCCTGGCAAGGATTTTGTAAAATCTAATGGTCCTTAATAGATAAGGTATTCTAGTCTAGACCCGTAAAATATTAGCTATTTCAGTTAGTTTCGGATTTGGCCATCCACGCCTAGTTGAATACTTCATCTGTAGGTATAGGCGTAAAGTAAAATGCAGCTTTGTGTCTTGCACAAGCTGCAGTTTGTTAGTTTGGATAACTTGAACATTATGGATCCTATGACGCAATAGGTGAGACTAGTTAAAAAGCGTTTGAGTAGCTATTTTATTCTTTTGAGTAAAAATAAAAGTCCAATTGAAATTAAATATATTAATTTATCAATATTTATTTTATATGTGGTTTACGCAACACTTGCATATTATCTAACAGATAACAAAAGGCCAGCATAGTTTACATTAAAAAAATGATATGATTTCGCAGCAATAAAAATTGATCTACCAGCGCCTTGGCACTAACAGAATAATCATTATATTATTTTTAAATTTTATACCCATTGGCTGTAATAATGAAACGAGATAAAAATTTAGCTTAAATACCTATAAAGTGCAGTGATAAGAAATTAAACAACGAGCACTCACAAGGATTCAAGTAATACGAAAAATTTGCAATCTGCAGTCATTATAATACAAACCACAGATTTACCTGTGTTTAAGGATTCAAATAACTATTAAGTAATCTGTGCTTCTGTCTGTTTTAACCAAACCAAAAAGAATATGAAAGTTATAAGGGTTCTAAACCTTCTTTCTCTTCAAAGTGATGCATTGGGCTAGGTTTTGAAGTAGCTTACCGAGGAGTCCTCGGAGGAGGCAGGGCTTTGTTGTCGACTCCTCCGAGTCCGAGATGGACCTCCCCGAGGTCGAGACCCGCTAGCCCCCCCAAAAGAGGGGGACACCGATGAGGAGGACGACCCAAGGCCGGAGAGTGGGCCCAAGGTCAGCACGGCCCGAAGGGGAAAACCCATAGGGCCGTACGCGCGATCGGCGTCGGCGAGGGCCAGGCTCCGGACTTTCGTACCGTGGCGGGGCGAGACCTTGTATGACGATTCATACGAGGACTCGGACTGCCGGTACGAGGAGTTTGACAGGCCCGAGGACGTGACCCGCCGGGCTATAATTCCGATCCTCGATGGGATCTCGGACCTGGACATGTGTTCCAGCGCCCGGGTCAGATGCAAATAAATAAAATTTGAAATCCATATTTTTTTTAATTTATTTCCTTGGGTTGCGCGAGGCCCCAGCAAGAGCGAGGCCCCGGGCGATTGCCCCGTTCGCCACCCCCTAAGGCCGCCTCTGCTTTTATACATATACAACTTGCTGCCGTCGTCTTCCCGGGATTTTGTGACGGGATGTCACAAATTAAATAATAGTTTAAAAAAACTAGAAAACACGCTTTATATAGAAAACCAAACTAAAAAACAGAAAATAATTTTTTTTTTAATAAATATATGTTATTAATAGTTTCAATAAGAAAACAAATGTTTTATTGTAAAAAAAGCGTGGGGTGTATGGTGTCAATAGTTATAAATATTTAATTGACAGATATGAGAAGGATTATCATTTCGATAATATCTTGAAAAGCACCCCCGCTTTTTTTAAAATAAAACATTTTTTCTTATTCAAACTATTAATAACTTATATTTATTAATTTTTTGACATTATTCTTAATAAATATTTATTAAAATTTATATTCTGTTTTTTAGTTTGGTTTTCTATATAAAGTGTGTTTTCTTGTTTTTTTAAACTATTATTTATTTTGAATTTTTTATAAAAGCATTTTGAGTGCCCGAAAGAGTAAGTCTGGAACTGCACGCACGCGTAGTTCGCGCACTAGCTCTATCTCTCTTACTCGCATGCAAAGGATGCGGAAAGAAATTAATTAATCCTGGCGAATCTAATTAGGATAATCGGATGCATTGATCGGATTATTGCATTGTCATCGATCTTTGACAGGTGTGCAAAGTTTGAATTAAATCTGATCGTTCAAAGTAGGACAAAATCGAGCTCAAAGGGGTCGGTTACATACATACATACAGGTGAAGCTAATATAAAGCGTGTAAAAAAAATGTGCCATTAGCCAATAAACATATCGGTGCTATATTTCATCCATCGTTTGAGTACAGCCGTCCTGGCATGATTGAATAACAAATATCCATCAATCCAAATTTTCCAATTAATAATAGTTGTAAGATAACGCACCACATCGTGACAAACATCACTGGCTACCATGGAACATAAATAAACTCTCAGGCAGGCCCAAATTTAATAGGTAATTAATACGCAGCGTGAAGGCAGAAAACAATTGTTTACATAATTAGTTATTGTGTTGGTAGGTTAAGTATGTATGTATGTATGATCAGAAAAGTGTTAATAAACAACATCATTACTTATATTTATCATAGATATGTAGGTATGTTAATATGTTTATCCTCTTATCGTAGCGTAAGTTTGTGTCTATCAAAGTTAGTATGAAATTGTTAATAATAAGGAAACTTATGAAATAGATGAAGGTACATAATATAAATATATAGGGCAAAAATGCTTGGATATAGCGCTCGCTCCAGCAGGACACATCTTTATGTTCTAAATCTTATTTTGGAAAGAGAAATTGCTGAGGTTATTGCCGTCCTTTCTCAGTAAAAGCAACCATCCGAACCGGTGTTAGAGTCTGACCATTCATAAATGCCTGTGAAGGCCTATTCTAATAAAATATTTAATTTAAGGTACCTATTACTTTTGGTTTATGTTGAAATTGTATTCATACTATATAGTGATGCAATCATCAAGAACAAGGTGGAATATGTTTTTTAGCTTCTCTTTTCTCTCTCATTATTAACGGATATAGAGAAGATGGTGCGAGTTTTACATGCTCGAGTACGGTACCCATACCAATAATAATAAAACCAACCAAAAATTGTTTATTATGTATGTAGTACGAATAATTTTTAAATTAATTTAAATAATAATTTATTTCCAAACAGGTCCTCATACTGTGTAAGCTATTGCCTGCGCTATCCGACGAATACCCAGGTACAATGTTCAAAAAAAGTACAATCGGACCCAATGAATTTGTCAAGCCTTGTCCGTAGTTGATATGCCTCAGTATCTATACCTATAGACCCAGGGTTCCTACAAAGGCATAACTGAGACACATTTCTATGGCTATGATTAAAGAATCGTAAAACGGCCATCAATTTAATAGGTAATTAATACGCAGCGTGAAGGCAGAAAACAATTGTTTACATAATTAGTTATTGTGTTGGTAGGTTAAGTATGTATGTATGTATGATCAGAAAAGTGTTAATAAACAACATCATTACTTATATTTATCATAGATATGTAGGTATGTTAATATGTTTATCCTCTTATCGTAGCGTAAGTTTGTGTCTATCAAAGTTAGTATGAAATTGTTAATAATAAGGAAACTTATGAAATAGATGAAGGTACATAATATAAATATATAGGGCAAAAATGCTTGGATATAGCGCTCGCTCCAGCAGGACACATCTTTATGTTCTAAATCTTATTTTGGAAAGAGAAATTGCTGAGGTTATTGCCGTCCTTTCTCAGTAAAAGCAACCATCCGAACCGGTGTTAGAGTCTGACCATTCATAAATGCCTGTGAAGGCCTATTCTAATAAAATATTTAATTTAAGGTACCTATTACTTTTGGTTTATGTTGAAATTGTATTCATACTATATAGTGATGCAATCATCAAGAACAAGGTGGAATATGTTTTTTAGCTTCTCTTTTCTCTCTCATTATTAACGGATATAGAGAAGATGGTGCGAGTTTTACATGCTCGAGTACGGTACCCATACCAATAATAATAAAACCAACCAAAAATTGTTTATTATGTATGTAGTACGAATAATTTTTAAATTAATTTAAATAATAATTTATTTCCAAACAGGTCCTCATACTGTGTAAGCTATTGCCTGCGCTATCCGACGAATACCCAGGTACAATGTTCAAAAAAAGTACAATCGGACCCAATGAATTTGTCAAGCCTTGTCCGTAGTTGATATGCCTCAGTATCTATACCTATAGACCCAGGGTTCCTACAAAGGCATAACTGAGACACATTTCTATGGCTATGATTAAAGAATCGTAAAACGGCCATCAATTTACCAAAACAGTGACACTTAGGTGACTAACTCAGTGATCAAATTCGATAATTGCTAAGAACAAATATCAGAAAAGGATTTTGTTGTGGTCAACATAGGGTAGATTTTTGTAATGAAGTTTATGTTTAGGTCAAGTCGGCCAACTGAGCTGCACATGCACTTACATTACACAACCTAGACCACATAATAAATTGGTACTGTTAGTTAATACTCGTACCGAGTTAGATAATATTTATCTATTTGCATGGGCGTGGCATTTCATCAACAAGACAAGTCAAACCGGCCTGCTAACTACTGGCGACTCGAGCCGAATGGTGTCACTGACCTCAAATATATATTATTGTTTGTGACTGTGTTTATTACGACCAAACTATAAACAATTTATGTTTAGAATGCTCCACTAATATCTCACATTTAAATGTTTAATCGATATACGTATTCCAAATTATGCACTTACCTGTTTACTACCTACTGAATTTTTGTATGATTATAACTATGTATAACGCATTTATATTCTATCTGTATCCCTACTAATATTATGTGTAATGTAAGTTTGTTTGTTACGCTTTCACGCGAAAACTACTTAACCGATCATCATGAAACTTTGTACACATATATTTGGAGGTATTAGAAGTAATCTAGGATACTTTTTGTGCCGGGAAAATGTTACATCGCTCGGTAACGCGGGTGAAACCGAGGGGGAGTAGTATAACAATATAAGCAAAATAGCCTTTGACACACGATCACCTCAAAACTACTCAACATATCGTGATGGGACTGCTCTAATTCGTCGCGGAATGTTTCGTAGATGGTAGGTAATATGTTATAATATGCTATAAATGATATCGATAAACGCGGAGGACAGCTAGTTTAGGTATGATATTAAAGTGACATTATAATTTGTTGGAAACTTGATTCTCTTTGTACGTCCTCAGCAAGTCCTTGATTATTTGTATTCAATTTAGTAAGTCGGTTTAAATATGTATGCGCTGTGTAAAGCAATTAACTTTGTTTAAGAGAAACAATGATAGCAATATCATTAGAAGATAGCTTTCCGGTCCAACATTTTAAAAATGGGAGAGTTCTTTGTGCAGATCTCGTCCGGAGAAGTACTACCAACCTACCCATTTCCGCCGTGAAGCAGTAATGCACTTGTCCTACCATGTTTCGATTATAAAGGTAACGTGCCGGTGAAATTACAGGCACATGAGACTTAATATCTAGACGCTTCAGTGTCGATAACGCATAAGCGATGCCACTAGTGTTGCAAATGTCTATAGGCGGCAGTGACCACTGAGATTCAGGTGAGCAGACTGCCAGTTCTTGGCCCTACATGACATAAAAAATAAAAACATATATTAATATTATTCATAAACGTACCTATGTTTAGCGTTGCCTGACATAGTTAGGCGTATTGATTGCGCGTCCGGCCAAAATACACGGTGTCAGGCTCGTCCGGCTTTTATTAGGCTTTTTACTATATATATATATATATATATATATATTTTATAAGGTATGGCGACCGGGCAAACCTACCTATGTTCCTATGTACTCGTATTCTATATAGGTACCTACGACTAATATGAAAACGTCATACAAAAAAAGTTAATCCATTAAGTCAAATTCCCATGATGTTATTTTAAAAAGTATATAAATATATAAAAATATACATTAATAAATACCTACAAAAGTTGTATCTGGTAGTTGTTTTAGCAAAAACAAGTTAAGCGAGTTTGTCGACGCCAGCCGTTCGCGACATGTTCGCAACGCGCCTTATTCCTCCGTCTTCATAACATATTCGACATTTCTATATTTATTTCAATAACACGTAGGCATCTCAAAATAAATATTACTTTCCTCGTCCTATAGATTATTGGAAGGGTACGGGTGATATGTTAAATTTTATACAATTTTTATACAGATCAAATTAGAAAATACTGCCGTTTCTATCTTAGGTAGGCGGTTCAAAATTCATAACCCCGTCCGTTAGCCCCTTATTCAATTTAGGCCCGCGGAGGGGACTTATTGTTCGAAGGTCAAATTTAAAGCAACTTAAGCTACCTGGTGGTATAACATATAGGGAAAGGCAATGTAAATACTAAATGAAAAATAAATCACAATCTTTGTATATAATACCTTTCGGTGCTGCAATATCCTGATAGATCTAATCTATCCCGTATAACAACATAGGCGATGTCGATCCGGAATAATGTACTTTTTAAATGGTAAAGGAATTTTTCGAATAGGTGCCGCGGTTTAAGAAATTACGCTCCGCATACAAACACACAAATTTGCACTTTCACTTTATAATATTAGGTACCTATAGATATTATTGAATATGTAGAAGCTAGATGTTAAATCGTATAGGTATTAGGTATGACACCTATAGATAAACTTGAAAAGTAAAACGTTATCACCCAAATCGTTAAGCCCGTGTAACAGATATCAATGTATTACATAAGACAAAATTGTAAATTAATGTGTCATTATGGAACAAAAAAAGAGTGCGTGAGAAGCGAAACTTCTGTAGGCTTACTTCACTTTTAATAAAATTCAATTTATGTTTCATATAATCAGCCCCCTTATTCAGCTAATACAAACTTCGTTGGCGAGCCGCTTCGCGGAGGCTTCGGGGAGCTCACCTCTCACGTGATTAATAGTATTAGCGTAGTTAGTGAAAGAGACAGAGCACGGAGGCCGTGACGAAACATCCTCGAGTTAGTGTCATTTCCTTACAGAATCGAGCTCCTGGATAGAAGACACTAAAAAGATTTTAAAAGGAAAAGTTTTGCCGCAATACCTAATACCAATAGAACATTCAGGTATAAAAATATGTTGTGATGCTATAAAAACTAAGTTTCAAGATATGAGCGCGGATTTTGGAGGTAATTCGGAAAATGCGTTTTTTTCAGAAGCTCGGCTTAATATCTCACAAATCGCATTGTCAGAGACTCGGTCAGAAATGGCAAGAAATATTATCAATAAAACCTCAAAAAGATGCAAAGGTGCAAAGATTTGGACTCAACTTACAAAAATCAATTTCACGACTGAATAGTAAAGACAAATGCTTATAGTGCAGTTTTTCTCACCGATTTTCGAGCGGCACTATTTCTAATTTTTAAAAAATATTTAAAAAGTAAAAATTGATATGACGTATTCATTCTGTCAGCACTCTTTAAGTACTAAACTATATGTTGACCGCCAAAACGTCACATCTGTTTTAAAAAACGTAATTCGAATAGTTTTTTACGGCGCTTTTTTATAGCGTTCAAAGAAGTTTCAATACTTTTGATATCAGACCTCATTAAATCAGCCCAAAGATAGAATCACTCTATACAAAGTATCTAGGCACTAATAAATAAGCTTAAATATGGCTCTTATCTAGAAAGATTGATATTACTGAACTTTGAACTTGTTTTCGATAAGGATTTTATTTTTTTCATATCAATTGACTCGCAAAATCTTAATTGGTAACTAGTGGAGGAAAATAGTTTACATACCAGTCGGATCTATACTTTAATTATATAAAGAGAGAGTGCATTTTGCGAGTAAGTGTGTATGCTATTTGTTGTCTCCTGTAATATTAAAACATTTATGAATAATCTCATTTTTATTTGCCTTTTTTTATAAAATAACAAAATCATATCTACATGAATAAAACTCAACTTACCTACTTCTTTCTTCTATTTATACAAAATTAGGACTGTTATATCAAAACCTCTTTTGGCTGCTATTTCAAATATGCTATGCTATGTTATAATCCCAGTATACCCTGGATCCCCCTGGGGGTGAAGCTGCAATACAGAAAGCTAGTAGATAGAGAAATAAAAGGACAGTAAAACAATTAATCGAATTTGAATTTTCGGAATTGGAATTCGCACGTACTAAAATGATAGGGGTGAATGATTAAAACGATTTTAATTGGTTATCACCGCGGGTTTTGCTCGCGTTCCCAAGAATCACATCAATCTTATGTTTCTCCAGATTTAAAAGTCCCTATCTAATATTCTGCAAAAAATCATTTATCATTTATCCAGTCGGCTATTACGGAGCTTATTGGAGACAAAATAACTTAATAAAATTATATTAGAATGAAAAGATTTATTGGTAACATCACAAACTCAAAATTAATGCTACAAAATCTTAAGAATTCTGCCTACCTCTTTGAGGATGATTGTGACAAGATTTATATATAAACTAGCTGTCCGGACAGACGTTGTCCTGCCAAAATAAGTCCATACAAAAATTCAGGGTTTCGATCGCAGCGCCCCCTACCGGGTCCAATTGTAAATCTAAACCATTCTCGAATCTCCACGAACACACACAAAAAATTTCATCAAAATCGGTCCAGTCGTTTAGGAGGAGTTCAGTCACATACACACGCACACAAGAAATATATATATTAAGATGACATGTAGTGTGTCCTTGTTTCCAAATGAAACATCTAATTTATATGTTAGTATATATGGCTTTAATTTTTTTATTTATTTATTCTAAATTATAACACCATTACAGCCTATAGTAGGTACTAATTCGATGCTATATATGGTACATAATTAATATTTCTGATTATAAATATGTCTGGGCACGTAAGAAAGTTAGGTATTTAATACAATACACACTCGTTTCAGTGACATAATCAAAATACAGCAGGTAGGTATGAAAGATAAAATGCTATAACTCTGTACCTAAGTAGGTATCGTGGGTTATCATTTACAAATTATAATAACAATTAGGTAATTACATAACATATTTGTTACGACTGTGCTCTTTCGGCTTTAATACTCGTAGGTAGGTACATTGTCCTCTCGAAGGCCGCGATTCATCAGAGAACTGAAACAGTGTGGAACCGAAACAGTTGTGGGTAAAGTATATCAAAATGGACTATTGTCAAAGAAATTACATGGAAAGGTAGGTATTGAGGCGTATGTATTGACAGGTTTGGCTTTCTATATCTATATAGATATACGAGTATATATATATATAAGGAAAATAGGGTTCCTTTGACGCACCATCACCTATAAACTTCTTAACATATCGGGATGAGAATGCTACCATTAGACGCGGATTTTTTCCTATAACGATAAACGCGGGTGAAACCGCGAGGTTCGGCTAGTTACATATACGTAAAATGTTATTATATATATTACAGAACCTATAATAAAACGTCGCTGTAATGTTTGGGTAGACTCTCGATGCAGGGAACACAGGACCTCTCCATTTGAAATCCATGGTGGCGGTTATGTTTATCTCTGGTGATGCCTAGATATGATGATATGAATAGAATATGATGTAGTTTATGTTGGAGACGTCAGCATAGACGGATTTAAGGGGGTCTTAAGACTAAAGTAACTTTATATGATAGTCAGGACCGTCTTTAAACTATTGGAGGCCCTGGGCATTAGCATAATGGGGCCCCTAGACTCTCCTATTAGAGTTAAGTTCGCGACACAACGATCCGATTTGACGACACGATCTATCGCATGCGTTCTCTGTAACCCCTGGCCGTCCAATGGCTTCCATTCCTTCCAAACTAGGAGGCCCCATAGATCGCGGGGCACTGGGCACATGCCCAGAGTGCCCAATGGAAAATAAGACCCTGATGATAGTCCTACCTGTTTTTTTGTCCTAACTGGGAAACAGCTTACATGATTTTAAAAATCTAGATAAAGCACAGAGATAAATCAAAGAGCGGAAAAGGCTACAGGCGAAATATGGTCCTGGTAACGCGGGTGTAGCCCAAATCGTCTGCCATTTTTCTTGCGTATTGCATACATTACTTTGGGGTTTTAATATACAATATAAACCCAATAAGTCATCATATCTGCCCAGGTATGGCCACTGCTGAACATACGCCTCTCTCTTAGATTTCCATCTCGAACGGTCCTGAGCCGCTTGCATCCAGCGGCTTCCAGCGACTCGGTCTACCTGGTAGGAGGTCGTCCCTTTCGGCGTTTTCCTGTACGTGGTCGCCACTCGAGATCCTTCTTTCTCCATCGGTTAACCCAATAGGTACCCATGCCAAGCTTACATCTTTCAGCTTTCAAGTGGATACTTAGCGAATACACGGACAGACAGACAGCATAACTTACCTACGACTAGATTGTTCTCTAGCAACGCAACCTATAATATAAATCAAATAAATATAATAAGTATGTACCTACATATTTTCCTGATATATCATGTTATGCGAAACTATTTGGATAAATTAGGAGATAGCCCGATAAGATATAGGATATGCTGCCCCCCACACCACACTACACTGCTTCAACATACCATACATCCGATAATGATAACATACAAAATAATCCATACATTTTCATAAACCTACATTCCTATTATGTACCTATCTGTACCTCTACCATGAGTTGCTATCGAAACTTACTTTAGTCACTAGCGAGTAAACTACTATCGATACAGTATTTCTCGATAGCAACTGTCAAATTTGTGACTCATGGTACCGAATTTCTATAGCAAAGGCTAAAAAACGTTACTCGCTAGTGTTTACATTTCGATAGGTTTTTTACCTTTAGTTCTTTAGGTGACCGCTAGTGGCGCTGTACAGATTTGCCATAGAAATGTTTTACGCCGTCGCTAGCGAGTGCGTACGTTAAAAACTCATGGTAAAGGCACTAGTAACGGATAGTAGGCCTACGCGAGTAAGAGTCAAGGTAGCCTTATTATCAACGTTTAGGTACCAACTTTGGTGACAAAGGCAATGAATGCAATGAAGATTACGAATATAATTTATTAAATAACTACACCTACCTTGTATTTACTCTCAATTATATATGGATTCAATATTCGGAGTACATACATACTTGTACATTAAATGCATACGTAATGCTACTGAAAGTGTAGGTACCTACAAAAAACATGGCGTCTTGCCTATTTACTTATTAAGATGTTGATACAACTTTCAAGACCAGTTATTTGGAATTATGAAGACGTTGTTGATGTGTATAACTCTAATATAAGATAACTAATATTTGTAGTGATGTTTTGAACAAAATAAAAAAATACGTGTTATTTTTTTTATTATATTATAATTATGATAATAAACGCAACGACGCAAGTAAGTACCAAGTAAGTTTTATAATCAACTACTTAGTTGTCCTCCGCGGTTCCATCCGCGTTTCCGAGACTGTTACATTTTGACAGGATTAATAATAAATAAGTAATGATAAGTACCCATTTGATCTAGGTTATAAGCTATCCATCCGTGTGCCAAGTTTGATCCAAATCTGTTAAGTCGTTTTCGCGTGATAGTGTAACAAACACCCATATTTTTACACGTCCATCTTCACAAACTTTCGCATTTATAATACACTAGCTACGCCCTGCGGCTTTGCCCGCTTTCAATCCTGGTTATAAACCATTCTCTTGAATTACTCTCTATCTGTTACCTACTGAAAATTTCATTAAAATCCGTTGCTTAGTTTACGATTCTATAAACGACATACAGACACAAATTAATTTTTATATACGAGTATATAGGTATTTAATAGGATCAAACTAAAACTACTTATGTTCTTACATGCCATTTATTTTATAAAACAGAAATATTGATTATTTTATAAATATGTGCTGCCACCTAGTAGTAGACGCTCGAAGTAACAAACTTTTAGTTTCCGTGGCTTCCGTAGTATTGCACTGTTTTTCTAGTTATGATTCCACGCACGATTTGAAGTAAATGATTTCAGGATTTAATAATATTTATTATTTATATCATAATATTTCCCATGAAAGACATGCTTACCCATTTCCATCGTGATGCAGTAATGAATTTGTTTTTCCTAGAAAGGTGAGGGGCCGGGGAAATTACAAGCACATGAGACTTCACATCTTCACGTCTCAGGGTCGACAACGCATCGGATATGCCCCTGGTGTTGCAAATGTGCATTGGCAGCGGTGACCACTTAACATCGTGGACCGCCTGGTTGTAGTTCGGCCTACTTTCCTAAAAAACAGACAGACAGACCAACAAATTCATTGGGTAGGTAATACCGGCAATCATCTATTTGAATTACTTTTTATTTACAATTTATCCCACTAATATTATAGATGCGAAAGTTTGAATGTATGGACCTTCAATCGTAAAAAGGAATACCAGACTCGTACTATAAAAATATTTAAATTTAACGGGCCAGTTGGCTTGGTGTTTACAGACCCTGACTGCCAAACCGCAGGTCAGTTCCATTCCCACCCAGGACAAACATTTGTGTGCATGAACATGTCTGTTTGTCATGTGTCTGGATGTAAATATCTATACAAGTAGATATGTATTTAAAAAAGTTGTATATGTAGTATTGAACTATCTAAATAACTAGCCATATAACAAGTAGTACACTCTGCTTAATTTGGGATAGAGAATGTGTTGAAATGTCCTGAGGAATAAACATTTTCAATGAAAAATATCTACTGCTGAGTCTTGATTGCCATTGCCGCAGCCCCCAACACACGCATTGTGTAATTGTCGTATTCAATGTTGACGCCTATTTATTTCTTAATAGATTGATGGTTCGACGCATCAAAAGTGTGCGACAATAGTCCTAACGCCGTCAATGTAATGCGAAATTGTCTGCAACGACGTATCGAGAGCATTCGCAATCGCCCTGCCAGGACCTCGACTAAATTACAAACACCAATCATCAATGTACTTAAAATATAATGCAGCTTGAGCGCCGCTGGCAGACAATGCATTAAATTACAACATGGAATGACAATTGTGTACTTACTTACCCACTTCGACCTTATTTCGCCATGTGTCCACGCCGCTCGTTTTAAGACATGCTGACGTATTTAATCGTGTGTAAAGCACAAAATTAATTTATCCGTTCTAGTCATTTGTTAATGTTGTGACGGATTGTGTGTACACGGCTACGCTTAGACGGTGACCGTGACCAATATCTTAGTCTTAATGAGTTTACGGGAGTCGTAAAGTGCACTCAGGCCATAGGTGGTAGTCGTAAGAAATGCACACAATTATCGCAATAGCTTTGGTATCGGCCACTCAAGCGTTACTTCAGTGTACCGATTACTGCAAATTAATGTAAGTTTTTCTTTTATAATATTTTATGTTGTAATTTTGCTACGAAGTTACCATAATCTTCCTACTCATCTATTATGTTTTGTATCGAAAAAAAATTAAGGCCAAATTACTTTATAAATCTTCAAATTTCATCATAACTTTTTAATAGGCAAGTAAAGTCGGTCGATGGTAACACTACATTGATGTAGTCATGTCAAGTCATTCGTTCATTAACACAATTTAATTGAACAATATCAGGTTAAAATTATTACAACTTTAATGGATAAGACTAGTTTAAAACTAAGACATGTCCTTGGGGATTTTGGCGCTGTATGCTGTAATACAGGCTTCTTGCCTAATTATAACCTAGTCTAAGATATCTTTGTCAAACACTACCATGTATTAACTTAGCTATGAGTCAATAAATTATTATTATTATATCACCCGTGTTACACACGAAAAGAGCTAGCATATTATCTTAAATAACTAGGTATACCTATAGTAATTACAATTAGGTATATTATCCTACATACAAAGTTTTAAATTAATCTGTTGTAGGTATATTGTTTAATACTAGCTGTCACCCGCGGTTTCACCACTTTCATTCCCTCAGGGAAGGAAAGTAATATTATCCCGGGATAAGAAGTATTCTACTTATATACGAGTATGTTATTCCAGAGCATGCTCTATATATTTGCTAAGTTTGATTTTAATTCGTTTAGTAGTTTTTGCGTCAAACAGTAACAAACATCCATTAATGCTCACAAACTTTCGCATTTATAATATTACTAGCTGTCCCCTGTGGTTTCACCCGCGTTCCCGATGCATGTAACATTTTGCCGGCACAAAAAGTATTCCATGTGTCCCAGGGCATTTTACTATATATGTGCCAAGTTTCAACGAAATCGGTTGGGTAGTTTTTGCGTGAAAGAATAACAATCACCCATACATACGAACTTTCGCATTTACAATATTTTTATCAAAGTTAGTAACTTCTCTGAATCTTTGTAGGGTTGGTATTTTGGTGTGCATAAGGATTTTCTTACATCTACTGTAATTTAAGAAATAGATATTTGTTATTGCCTTTAGTCTATGGTAAAGAACTGGTCCTAGGAAAAAGCATGCTTTAATTCAAATAAACATTATTGATAAAGGTATATGGAATGGAAAATTTATGGAAATCTGTTAATATTTTAGATATTGACGTAGAAGTGGGATGACGTGCGGAGGAGTGTAGGTACTTAAGTTAAAGCACGTGGGAGGGAAGCCATTGCTCTGTTGAGCAAATTTTCTAAATGAAACAAATATAATAGGTTGGGGAAAAAGTTTCTCCGAATTTTTTAAGAAAATTCAAAACATTTTTTAAGGTACCATTTTGTTCGATAACTTTTTGCCATCTTGTAGGTAGGGACACGATCCCATTGTTATAGAAATTTTGAGACTTCTGATCAAAATACCGCGACAAGTGGTTTTGGCAGTCCTCTCGTGATGTTAACCTGACACTGCCTAAAGAATTCTGAAGAGACCGAAACAGGTGGAAATCTGAAGGTGTAAGGTCAGGACTATACTGCGGATGCATTAATACCTCCCAGCCAATCTCTCTTAATTTTTGGTGAGTGGCTAAAGATGTGTGAGGTATAGCGTTATCATGATGAAAAACCACACCCCTTCTGTTGATTAATCCGGCCGCTTTCTCTTAACTTCTTGCTTTAATCTCATCAGTTGTTCGCAGTAGAGTTCAGAATCGACGGTCCTGCCTGGTGGTAACAGTTCATAATGAATAATGCCCTTCCGATCCCACCACACACACAGCATCACCTTTTTGCGAGTTAACCCGGGTCTCGCCAGTCTGTGAAGCCTGATCGGCCTTTGACCACGACCTTTTTCGCACGTTCTTGTCGTACGTGATCCACTTATTATCACCAGTTATCAGCTTCTTGAAAAATGGTTCAGTATTTCGCATTTTTACCTTTTTTGTAGTAAAATTTTGAAATGTATCGACTTTCTTCATTAGATTCACTCATCTTGACGGTACGAAAAACAATTGAAAATCACACATTTTCCTAATTTGAATTTATGTTCTTTAAAATGTAAACTTTCAATGATATCAAAAACCAGCCAGATACAAATAGTATAGCCAAAGAGATTTTATTATAAGTTCATACATACTATATTGCAAAAAGACTTTTTCCCCAACCTAATATGTAGAAAAATTGGATAATATATACTAATAGCTGACCCGGCAAACGTTGTTTTGCCATATTTACTTTATTATAAACTATAAATGACAATTTATTTATTAAATCGCGATTTAAAAACAGGGGTTGATCGTTGAAGGGTGAAATTTTGAAGTTGTATGTATTTTTCAATGCTAATTGTCAAAAAATTAATTTAGCGGAGGACAACCGTCAGCGGTTTCACCCGCGTTTATCGATATCATATACAGACTGTTACAAAACTACCCGTAAATGCGAAAGGAGGTTAAATGGGGCCTTATCACTGAGTCCATACACAATATTTAAGAACCGTAGTAACGCTGTATAACATACAAAAACTGATTTTTATGAATGAAAAATAGAAAAGCTATTAAAGTAGACAATTATTAGATAAAATAGGTATGTGGGCCTTTCTGTTATAATAATGTAATAATCTGTTTCCCTGACATGACAGCTTACTGGGATTGTGGGCTATGATAATAATTAATTATATTTTTTACGGGGTATTTTGTAACACATTGTATAGCCTATCTATAAAAAATCCGCGTCGAATGGTAGCAGTGCCATCCCGATATGGTCAGTAGTTTTGAGGTATATATAGGACCCCTATTTTCCTTATATAGATGATGTTAAACAAAATCTGTTCACATTCGAAAATATAAATTAACGTAACTATGTCTAAAATAAACCCTAAAACTGACATCAAATGACAAAAAATCATCCGCAAACTTTTACTTGCTCTATCTTGTATTACAATTATTAATTTTAATTTGTTTCAGATCTTACAATCAACCTGTTGAATGGCGCCCAGATTGTAACTGCTCTATTATGAAGAAGGGAAATCTACAAATCAACCCATTCCTTAGTGATACTCCTGATTTACTATATGACACCGATACTAGTAATATCTATTACGAGCCGGCTAAAACTCAAAGGTCCTCTTATATAGATCAGCCGTTTTATTTAATCAATCCAACCGTGCCGATAATCTCAAAACGAATGCTATTAAAAAATCACCAGGAAGAAGGAGAAATTGATGAAAACGCCACGAAAAATTATAAACACCCACATATCCATAAAATTAACATTGAAACAGAAGATCTTCCTTTATACTTAGATATAGATATACATAAACCAACCGGACAAGGCAGATCAACAATGCAAACTGAAGTAGATTACATTAAAAAAACTGAAGACGATCTAATCAAATGCATAGATCTAAATGTGTTAATTGTTTCACGTCAGGATGATTTATTTGTTGATAATAAAGAAATATTTAAATCTAATGACATGGAACAGTATAGTGGTATGTCTGATTCGGAATTGATGGCCGAATTAAAAGATAAATGTGACTTACCTGCTAGCCTTATAGAAAGAAGTCTTCAAGAGATTAAAGACAATTTGCCAAAGAAAGATTCATCCACAGTGAGACTTCGGAATGATGTTTCTAAAGAAATCAATATTTACCCAACACAATTATCAAAAGACAATACTACTAATGATCGAGCTGCGATACAAACCATTCCAGATGAATCTAATGTTGATAACCTGATGGACTATATTAATAATACTACAATTTTTCAAGAAAATGCAGAAAATACTTTAGTAACTGCTACAACTATACCTTCCGCACCTTTTGAAAGTGAAGTGATGCATCCTTATGCAAGAAAAATATTTCCTCACAAAAATAATGTAGAAAATGTAAACAACCATGAAGTTATGACGACAGAAAGCTATGAATTCGGTCATATGACAAACAATACGGATAATGATAGCTTAGCAAAAAATAACAGTGACTTTCAAGAACGAACCGCTTTTCAAGTGGAAACAATAGATTCTTCCACATTTCAGTCATCAGATCAGGAGTTTACAACTAGTAATGTACCAATAACAGGTAAAGACTTGCTTAATTTACCACAATTTCGCTCTGAACAAAACGAAGAAGATGATAATGAGCTCAATGTAGATATTAAAAGTACAAATACTATGGAAACCTTTACCAGTGACAACAATGAAGTTATAAATCCATATTATGTTACAGTAAGAAATGATGTAGATCAAGTGAATCATGAATTAATTCAAGAAAATCTTACTAGTAGTGTAACTGAATATGACAAAACCAGCAGAGTAAACCGAACTCAATATTTAGAGGGAGAATATCAAATACCAAAAATAATATCTAAAGAATTACCAAATGATACCATTATTAGCGTTATCGATGGAAGCGAAAAATTACCCAATTTAGATTTTGTTGTGGACAACAATGTATTAGATATCGGTATAGATAAAACTGCAAAAACTGAGGATGTCACCAGTGAATTAATAAACTCAAGCGAATTCACCACGGCTTCAAACGTCGTAAACACAAGAACTAACGATGAAAATATTGCAGTTATTCAGTCAGATAAATTTGAAATTAATGGGGAATTATTTTTTCAATACGGTGACAGAAATATACCGGCACACTTCGTGCAGAACTCAGATGGAAAAATAAATGTAGCTATTGATGGAGCTTCCATATGCGATGAGCTATTTAAACGAGCAGAGGTGAAATCATTGCTGGTGACGTCATTGTGCAACTGCGTCCAGTCACGGAATTGCACTCAATCATAATTGAATTACTATGGTGAGGCAAACGAGGTGACGTCAAATAATAAAAATCTGAACAAAATTTTACATGATTTAATTTCATATTTGGACCGTACGTAAGCAACAGTAAACTATTATCTAACTATTATGCTCTTGTGAGACTGCCATGATGCCCTCTCATAAACTTCCTCAGTCAACAGTCGTTTGCAGGTATTTCTGAGAGTAGCAGTATGTATCTATGTAGTACCTATCATAGTTACTCGAGTATGACAAGCTTTTCCATTTTTTATGCTGGTAACCCCTTCATTATATTATTTTTTTCAAGATAATCTTCCGCAGTACATTTCACGTTTTTGAGCAGAATGCCAAAATATGATCATACTTTTTTTTTATATCACTTGGGCCGACAAACAGACGGCCCATCTGATGGAGGTCACGACTATACGGTGCAAGGTCTGGACTATACGGCGGATGCATTAATACCTCCCAGCCAAACTCTCTTAATTTTTGCTGAGTGGCTAAAGATGTGTGAGGTCTAGCGGTATCATGATGAAAAACCACACCCCTTCTGTTGATTAATTCCAGCCGCTTTCTCTCAACTTCTTGCTTTAATCTCATCAGTTGTTCGCAGTAGAGTTCAGAATCGATGGTCCTGCCTGGTGGTAACAGCTCATAATAAATAATGCCCTTCCAATCTACCAACACACAGTATCACCTTGTTGCGAGTTTACCCGGGTTGGTTCGGTTTCATTACGTCGTAATAAGGAATCACAAATGAGTACACGGTTCATTAGGTTTCTTACGGTGAGCTCGTGAGGTACCCAAATATCGAGCTTTTTTGTGTACCCAGTTTTTTTCAAATGTGCCAAAACTGTTTATGTGATCAATTCCCAGTTCTTCAGCTACGTCGTAACTACTGATATGCCGATCTTGCTCCACTTTTTCAAAAATGGCATCCATTTTATCCGTAAGCGACGTGCATCTTTGACTTCAAAATTTCCGGATTGAAAACGCTTAAATCAAATTTGTGCTACTCTCACAGACTTACTAGGTCTTACTACTCACTAGGTCCTTAAAAATCGCAAACTTTTTTCGCGGCTTTCGTGGATTTTTACCTTTTTTGTAGTAAAATTTTAAAATGTATGGAATTTCTTCATTAGATTCACTTATCTTGACGGTACGAAAAACAATTGAAAATCACATATTTTCCTAATTTGAGTTTGGAATTATGTTCTTTAAAATTTAAACTTTCACTGATACCAAAACCAGCCAGATACAAATACGAGTAGTATAGCTAAAGAGATTTTATTACAAGTGCATACATACTATAATGCGAAAAGACTTTTCCCCCATCTTAATACAATGAATTTCACCCAAATCGTTGAAGCCCAAGGGTTAAAGCGCTTTATAATAGCTCAAGCAACTGTTTGTACCTGCTTCTACATTGAATTTTTTTGTCACACTTAGTGATATATATTCGATGCCGATCTTCATAAAAATATTTATATTCCTAGCTGACGTAGCTGATGAAACCGCGGGGGACAGCTAGTCTAAAATGTAGAAATAAATAATTGTTTGTTCGTATTTTATGCATATACCATATCGTTCATTTGATTGCAAAAGAACTTTGTCAACTGATTGCATGCTCTTGGGTGGGTGGTCATAGTGCAATTAAATTAAGTATAGGTAAGGGCACATGTCGTACCGGCAAATGTATTACAAAGCGCAGTCCTACAATGCTTTTTTAACCGACTTCAAAAAAAAGGAGGAGGTTCTCACCGACTCCAAAATTATCAACAATTGTAACTACATTATATTATCGTAATAATTTGATTGACTTTTAAGTAGTCTAATATTGTAAAAAAATATTTTTTTCTTTTTAGTGCGTATTAGTTTGTTTTGGAATAGTTTCTTTTTTTCTATGGGATTTTGGTGTATGAACTGTATGATTTTGTATGATCACTCTCAATTCGAAGACGCATTGCAACACATACCGGGAATAGCTTGTCCTACTAATACTATAATCCCACTATCTTCTAATAATACATGCGAAACTTTGTGAGATTGTATGGATATCTGTTACTCTTTCACGCAAAAACTACCCAACAAATTTAGATTAAGCTTGGCATATAGATAGAGCATGCCCTAGAATAATGCCCATACGTGGTACTATTTATCCCGGGAAAATGTTAAATCCCTCGGGAAAACGGGTGAGACTGCGGGGGCCAGCCAGTATTATATAAATTAGACAAGGCCGCTTAATAGTAGCTACCTATTAGATTATCTATTTTACGTCTGTCCATACCATCACAGCCCCAAATCAATTCAATCCGGTTGCTTTTATATTTCACTAGCTGTCCCACGCGGTTTCACCCGCGACAATCGATATCATATAGCCTATAACCATCTGCGAAAAATTCCGCGTCGAACGGTATCAGTCCCATCCCGATATGTTCAGTAGTTTTGAGATGATGGTGGGTCAATGATAATATAAAAAATCGCGATTAAAAAACTGGGTTGATCGTAGAAGGGTAAAAATTTGATTTTGTATGTATTTTTTAATGCCACATTATAAAAAGATAATAAATTTTGTCCAAAAAATAACATAAAAGTGTTAGGGTTGGACAACCCTTATCACTTAGGGATATTTATTTATTTCAACATGAAATGTAGATAGGAGCCGATTCTCAGACCTACTGAATATGCACATAAAATTTCAGAAAAATCGGTCAATCCGTTTCGGGGGAGTATGGTAACTAACATTGTGGCACAAGAATTTTATATATAAGATATAGATGAAATCCATCAATTATATAGGTAAATGAGATTGAGATGAGAGAGAGAGACAGAAGATCTTCAAAACAGAACTTGTAAGTATTTTCTTCCGAAATATAAAGAGCTTAAATTTGGTACAGGGATAGATTTTATAATAAATCGATGGCTTCACTGACTTATGGAGCTACAATTAATGTACCGATATATACTTTCAGATTTATGTTAGTTTCAGTGTCTAAATTTGAGATTCCGTTATCTAAAAATCTCTTGAGCAAAATATGGCTATCGCCTATAGGGAGCAATTTCTTATTTGTGTTGCCTATGCCTTGACCATTCATAAGAGGCAATTTCATGAGTGACCATCTCCTGAACATAGATTTCGGTCAACGCTTAAGAATCAACTATCACTAAATAAAACCGAATTAGAGAAACCACTCTGCTACTAGCAAAAGCAAATGCAGAAAAAAAAATATAAAAAACAGCAAAAATCCGGAACGCTCGTTCTGAATACAAAAAATATTATGTCCGTGCCTACTTACTAAAAGAATTGAAATCCCAACAAAAACATTGTGTAAACGTGCTATGTTACGTCACTTATGTTATGTTACTTGGCTATCAAAAGTAATGAAATCAAATAAAGAGCCAAGTCCAGCTGAGTTATAAAAATCGAGACTAGGCCGTAACAAGATAATAATGAAAACGAAAGTAACTAAAGACATTCAGGAATAGAGATTATGCATGTTATTTCTTCAATAAATCATTTACATCTTTATCACATAGAAAAATATATAGATAGGAAGTAGTAAAATTATTCACGTCAATAATTCAACGTCTAATAAATCGATGAACGCTGGCTACATGCACGAAAAATTGTCCCGTTACGCTCATTGTAGGTACAAGGTTAATTATTCTTGCATTTTAATAATCTGAATACTAGTATAATTTCATAAATTTATTCTATTATTATTTAAAAAAAAGCAGCATCGGTCGGCGAGTGCAGTAATAATAGGTTATCTTACAATTGACTAAAAAAATATGGTGAATCATATAATTGATGATAGATATTTGATTACAGTTTATTTCTATGAATACTTGTTCAGAATTATATAATAAAAGATATGAATATATATTATAATAATTAATATATTTAAACTTTATAGCAAAGTAAGTAATTAACATATTTGAATTAATGAGTGCAAATAAAAGTAAATTTATCAATTAAATAGTAGATTTCATTTCACTCCTTTATATACTAAATAAAGATAATTCAATAAAAATGATACAATTTTATTTATAAAATTAGGCATTAATTTCATCAATGTTTTGTTATGACGTTGTCATGTTAAACTATTGTACGTAAACCGACTTTACAGACAACCATTTTTTTAAAAGTGAAATTTAAACTCCTCTATTTAGCGCGCGCTTTTGACGACGTCATTAGTTGTGTCCCGTGTTCGTTTACTATATGCGTTTCATGGAATGGTTTCAAATTTCAAATCATGGAAGGAGTTAAAAAAACCTTCTTACAAGTATTGTATGGTACCGAAGTAAAAAAATACTAGTATTAGTACACCTGATAAAGTGTTTTTTCGTATTAAACGCGATGCAAAATTACAAAAAAAATGGTTTAAGATGATGAAAAGGGATAATGTATCTCCATTATCGGTTATATTTCGTTCTGAATATAATTTTAAGGTAAGTTGATATATTTATGTACAGCTTAGTGTAACTTTGCTATTAAACTAAGCAGTAGAAGATTCGGTCTAAAACATATATATATAAACAATTTCGATTTATTTCAGGTGAAGGAAGATACAGTTAATTATATTGAATATAACATAATGAAACAAAATGGAGAAAAATCTAATCTACGGTTAAAGAAAGGAGTAATCCCTCATATATTTTTGTGTCAAAAACGGAATATGCCACCACCGGTTGAAAGAATGACCGTAGTTAAAAGGCGAAGACTCGCACTGGTAAATGAAGCTCTTTCAGAGAATGCTATCAAAAGTAGTAATATTTTAGAAATTGGTTAACCTCCACAAAAAAGTGAATACGAAGCAAGTTCTAGTACTTCCAATACAGAAACGTATGAAATTAATCATACAGGACCCAGTACTTCCCCTATTGAAGTACCTATATGATAATCATCAAAGCATCAGAGCCTGCACTTCTTATATTGGAGATATTACTAAGTGACAAAGCTGTGCAAGTCAATATTAAACCGTAATTAGAGTACAGAAGTGAAAGTGTCAATGTAAATATACCTAAGTGATATGAAATTTAAAGACTGTCACCATTACCTCTTTCTGAGCTGATAGGACTTTTATATCATCTTATTATTCTGTTACATCTCCGATTCTGCGCCAAGTAGTTCATCTGAGTCGAGTTCAGTGCAAGATAATTCAGAGGAAGAGTAGCATGGTAACTGCTATTGAAAAAGATCCAAAAATGTTGCTAGGATTACCTAAACAATCATATATTTATTTATTTAAATAAGTGATAATATCCCACTTCCTACTATCCTAATACATTATTAATATCTCATAAATACAAAATCACCATAATGTTTTTTTGTTTGTTTATAGAAGTATTATATATTTATGAATTATTTAGAGCAGCTTGGTAGCTGATGTGTCTATATCACAGTGTTGAAAGTCACTTCGCACTCTATAGTTCACTTTTTAAGATATTTAGTCCTTGTCCTTATATTGTCAATGTAAAGAATAAAGAAAAAATAAATAGGAAAAAAAACTATTTTTATGCATATTCCCCATTACCCATTCATAAATTTAAAAAAGATTGTTAAAAATACTTTAAATCAAAAGGTATTTTATACCATATTAGTTGTCCCCCGTGGTTGCACATGTAACATTTTCTCGTCACAAGTATCCAATGGTACTTCAAATACCTCCAAAACTATGTGTACAAAGTTTCATGATGATCAGTTAAGTACTTTTCATGTGAAACCATAAACAAACAAACTTACATTCACATTCATAATATTAGTAGGGACTGATTATTTAGAGGCTAAAATCCTTTGGCAATGAATTGATTGCCTAACAAGCTATCCATTTAAGTATGTTTATTTTATTGTAAAATTATTATTATAATTTTTAATATCTTTGTTTGTAATATTATAAAATAACCATCTATAGACGATTTATGGTTGATGTAATTAATAATTCATGTAGGCACATGAATTATTAATTAATTATTCTAAACTTAATCTCACTTGAATAGGTTCTGTCTCAGCCATATTCTAGAAAGTTACCTGAAGGTTATTAAATATATTAAGAACAATATTGTTTTTGGTTCTTGTACCATGTACACATTAGATTCATATTGAATATCTTGGGACATTCTTATCTGAGGCCAAATTAAGCAGGGTGTGTATTGCTTGTCCTATGGCAACCTGTTAACACTATAGTGCTTTGTAATTATTATTCCTTTCTTTTTGGTCTATTTACCATTTAAAACTGAGATAAACTTGCCACAGGATAACACTGCAGCATACAAACTAACCAATGACTATGAAAATTGGTAAAGCTACAAAAGTATTTGAGGATACTTAATTAATAATAATTGTATGATACTAAGGTATTATTATTAGCATACCATATATTCTCTCTGTCTCTGTCTGCCGGGACTCTTGTTGAATATGGTACCAGGGCCAGTCAAAGATTGTCTGCCCATCTTCTTAGTGGATGTTTCTGTTCTCATGCACCATCCCTTGGATACCATAATGTGACCTGATGGCTCCACTTGTTTGCTCCAATCCCATTTTAGATGGTTGGTTTTTAGTTTAGTGGATATACTCAAGTCTTTGCATTTCATTATTTCTTTGAGAGTTCAGTACTTCTTCCAACCACAAGCAATTCTTTTGATGGCTTTTTTTTCTCTGGTTCCTGGGTGATATTATTTGCCCTAAATATACATACTGAATAACATATTCGAGCTTTTTCCCTTCAAGTTCAATGCCCATTTCTGTTAATTACAAGAGCTTCCTTGCTTTTGTATGCCAGGGTCTCTACCATTTCTTGTAGTACCTTTTGATCGCTTTCTAGAATAATGAGATCATCTGCAAATCTTAGATGGTTTAGTCGGTTGCCATTGATGTTAAAGCCATAATCTAATATACCAAGATAGAATACTTATTATATATCTATATATAATTTATATTTAGATAGAGAAGATAGATATATATAATATATAGATATTAAATATATGTATTACTCTTATAAGAATTGTTAAGTGGAATAATAAGGCTTTAATAATAAAAAATATAGTTTAAAGGTCTAAACGGACGAGTATAATTCCTGATTAAACTCCATTTTGACCAACTCTTTTAAATGTCTCACTGAAAATGACGGAGTATGATGCAGTATCTAGCTCTTGATTGACTCAGAATAGATTGAACCCCAGCAGCATTAATCCACACTGGGCCACATTTTTTTTCTATTAATTGTTATTATGCTTATATGTATGTAAGTTTTTTGAGGTAACATTTTTATGTGTAACAAAGAAAGTTTCTACGAGAACTTTTGAGAAATGTCATAAGTCATGGGTGGACCGTGATGATGTCTCTTCATCTACTGTAGTAAAACAAAACAAAAATTAAGATGCTAAGGTTCTGTGCAAATTGTTTGTTTCAGTGTTAAAGTGAATATTGGTTTTGAAAGAACCTTTCCCCTTCATCAATTTCTTTCTTTATAATTCATTAATGTTTTCAATTTTAGATAAGTTTTTCTTTCCTAATACTTCTATTGTTTGTAAGAAAAAATAGAAACAATTAGATTGTTTTAGATTTATTTTTATAATCAGAATGTTATTGTTTGTACTCATAAATTAGTTCTATTTTTGATGGAAACTTTGAAGATCTATAGCAATAGCACCTCAGTTGTACCTTTAAATCAGACAACAGTATCTGTGTGTGTATTTTGCTATAACCATTATCTGATTTGAAATACTAACATTATCTTTTCATGTCTGTTTAGCAATGTTACCTATATAGTTTCCTTGCTATTTATTTTTGATCTAAAATCATTCACCAATTTCTGAAACTTCAAGATCTGTAAACAGCATTTATCTGTACTAACAAGATTAATTATTGGTCAGTCATTGCCAGAATCCAAACAGTTTTGTGATTAGCAATTCACCATCTAAATCAATAGTAACAATCTAATATATGCATGTAAATAGATACATAGGTAGTACCTATATCATTCAAAACAACAAACAACATGGCACAACTGTCACTTTAGACAGCGCTTGCAGCGTTAGTTCGCTCACGGCGATTTCGCCTTAGCGCATGCTCGAAGTAACCTCAAAATGGCGTACGCCCAGGTAAATCGCGTCCCTACTGTATTGACGTCATCATACTTGTGACGCTCGATCTATCTTTGTCGCGCTCCATCGATTTGGTACGCGTGTAAGCGCGATGACCGAACTCGGCGGAATAACATTTTAAAATGGCCCCCCTTTTAGTCATTATTGATGAGTTTCAGCTGAACAGCATACGAATGCATTTTATAATTACAATCGAATGATTCGACTGATTTATTCGTCAGTAATCGATTAGAAATTAAATTAGGTCTTCTATTTTCCAATCTTAGTTATTTTCTTAGTCACAGCTAGTTTTTTCTATATGTATTTTACTGATCTATCGGTAAATGAATGATATCATCCATTCACATAAAAATAATATGATTCAGATAAAGAAATGATAATATTATTGAAAAAAAAATTGTGTGTTTATTTATGTACGCACGTATGAAGTTGTACTCGAAATTATTAAATATTATATCATTACCCACTCATTGACACTGACAGTTGCGATTTGTGCGATGTTCCGAAGAGACCGTTAACAGCTAACTTCATGGTGTCGATTTATCATGACGGAGTGCGCACGCATCGTACAAATGTACTCTGTTAATTTTTCCCTATTGCGCCAAAAGAAGTATAACTTCAGAAAAATCATACCTACTATCTATTTCGTAACCGAGCAGAGCCGTTTTAAATTGATTATATAATTTTTCTATCGATTAATTTATTTGCATTGCCTGAAATTTTTTTAATTGTTAATTCAATTTTTTTATTTATTTATTGCACAATGTGAATAAAAGTTCGTATAGCTATAATTCATATTAAAAATCATACTTTATATATTTTACCCGCGGCCGCTGCGCACAATGGCATCATGACATCGGTCCGGGGTGCAGGTGGCTACAGACCGTGCCAGTGTGGTACTAGGACTCGCTTTATGTACAAAAGTCGATCGATACTTATTCAGGTTTATTTATAAAATTAAACCTTAAAAATGAATTCAAGAAGAACTCGATTCGATCTTTTCTTTAATCGATTATAATCGTTCTTAGTAGAGTATTCATCCAAAATTTTCTTCACCCCTAGTCACTTCTACACAGAAACAGATTGTCAATTGAAACGAAGCGGTGAACATCGAGGAAGAGGTAGTGGAGGATTTTACCATCTAGCCACCATCGCCGTTCGCCAATTACACCATGGCTGATACCGAACAAGCGTCGCAGCCGGAGCCCCAACAGCAGCAGCCGCCGCAGCCAGAGCAGCTACCCCAACCGCAACAACCTAAAGCGGCTAAACAAAAGCAGGTCATTGGTAAGTTTGTGCCGCTACGCCATCTTAGTTTTGCTGCGTGCCCGGCTTCGGATTCTAAAGCACATGGTGGCAAAATTTTAGACTCGTCTGTATTTCCGTAAATAATGGGTTTCTAAAACAATGTCGATAATGCATTTTGCCTAAATTGAAATATATTTATTTGATTAGATTGTTGAGGCGTTCTTATTTTAACAGTATTGATTGTGTGTTGACCTCGTTATTATTAATGCATCGCTTCAATCTGTTCTCCGTGCGCATCTAATCAATAGTTGAGATGCGACATGCATCCCGCCCGCCCTACCCTGCGCCCTGCGCGACCTATGCACATGCGCTTTTGATTACTACGCAACTCAGTCTCCTACCTGGCCTGCATTGATTTTATATCAACGATAGTTGATTTGGCGTTGCAGAAGTGTCTAAGCGAATTTAAGCCTTTTAAAGTAATACTTGCTAGTTTTTCGATCCGATTGTTTGAAATGATGAACAGATATAATCTGGTATTCCAACTTCCAGGTAGGTCTGGATCTACCTAAATCATTTTGTGATCTTATTGCAAACTTAATTATAAAATTTTAGCAATCATATTTCTTTTTTCTAATTGGCTTATTGCAACTTCTCATTAAACATAAATATTATTATTTTTACATATACATATTAAATATTTGTGACTACAGACTGATATTTATTGAAAAAATTGAGTCAACACACAATCATTAATTACATTCGTTATATGTTGATAATTAAAATGCATCATCTGTATTTTTATAGTATCTCTTATTTATTTATTTGTCTTATTTTTTTACAGCTGAGAAGGTTTCAGGGACCGTCAAATGGTTTAATGTCAAGTCGGGATATGGTTTCATTAACAGGTAAGGACTTAAAGCACTACTTCTGATAGTATATCTTGATAGTCTCTAAATAATTTATACTTGCATTTTGAAAATGTTTCTTTGTTTGGGGCAGACCGCACCCTGTGGGCCCTAGCAATGATTAAGCTGACAAGTTACAGATTAAAAAAATTACTTCATCAGGGGTTTACTAGGTTGGTAGGTGGAGCCATCATATGCAATGTTTATTACAATGTTCAGTTACTGAGGGATGCTTCTCTTTCAGGAATGATACGAAGGAAGATGTGTTTGTGCACCAAACAGCAATTGCCCGGAACAATCCCCGCAAGGCTGTGCGCTCGGTCGGCGACGGAGAGGCGGTGGAATTTGCCGTGGTCGCCGGGGAGAAAGGCTATGAAGCAGCCGGAGTGACTGGTCCCGGCGGTGAGCCGGTTAAGGGCTCTCCATACGCTGCAGACAAACGCCGCGGCTTCCATCGCCAGTTAGTAGCAATTAATCTTCGGCGCAGATATTAATGTTCTAAGTCTGATATCAATTCTGTTACAGATAACATTAACAATTGCCATGTATGATTTTTGTTAAATAAAGCCTTTTTCCTCACTCTTAAATAAATCATAACACCACTCTTAACGTATTATTGAATATGATTAATTTCCCAATTCAGTAGAGTTGCTTTTTTTTGACACCCCTCCTATCCTCTTCTTTTGTTACAGATATTTTCCCCGTCAAGGCGGCGGACGTGGCGGTGAGGGCGTTCCACGCAGAGGTATGGGACGTCGTGGGCCCCCATCCAATCAGGGGGGTGCACAGGGAGATGAGGGACAGGAAGTTGGCGGACCCCTACCACAGCGCAGGTTTGTTCTCGTCATTCTTAAGTAACGATAGATAGACAAATACGTAATGTATACATTCTAAATAACTTAAAATGGTTTTTAGCTACTTCCGTCGCAATTTCCGTGGTGGACGTCGCGGAGGCGGCCCTGGGCCCATGAACCGCGGAGGTTATCGCCGCATGCGTCCGCGTAACTTCCAGCAGGGTCAAGGTCAGGGACTGCCGGGTCAGGAAACCCCGCAACCTACCAATGGTCAGGAAGGAGAGGCCCCCCCTTCGGCCTCTTCGCCGCAGCCACAGCAACAGGCCAAGCCGCCCAAGAATAACAAACCAGTGGGCACCACCATTGAAACCACCACCAATGAGAGCCAGGCCTAAGCACCAGGCACCTTTACAGTGTGGCACATGATTTTGTAGTGCATGTTTATTCTAGCTGTACCACACTTCCATCACATCTATCTTGTGTGTCTATTCAACTTGAGTGTATTGTATTTATGTGTCTCAAGACACTTAAAACCCATGTGGTCTTTGTATTAACAACAATTTTTTGAGAATGAATCGTCTTGGTCGGGGTGTGAGTAAGGAACTGCATAATATCATGGATCAAAGATGTGATATTTTACTAAATATAAAAATAATATATTGTCATGTTTGGATTTAACAAATTTGGTTGTATACATGTAGATTATGTATACATAACTTATTCTTATCCTTTTTGTCAAAAGTGAACTTCTCAAAGCTATTTATTTAGCTATAATAAAAATGTATTGTGCAATGGAGTCATAATTTTAATATTTAAGTGATTGATAAATGATATGGCAGGTTCCAAAGCCCCAAGAAATTTGTGTATTTTTTTTAAAGCTGTCGATTTCTTCTAGATGCGACGCCGTAACATGTATGAATTTTAAAATTCGATAAATAAAATTATTAGAACCTGTGTAAATGACAAGCAGAAAATAAATTTATTTTTACCTGTGTGAAATTTGTCTTAATATTATTGATAACCAATTCAAAAATAAAGAAAGATACCCATAGTCTACAATTATGCCAGATTTTTGACATATTCCGCGAGCAATCTGGACTTCGCCAGGTGCTCTAGTTGCTTGCATTGACGTTTCTAGGGTTGTTTCTCAGGGGGGCCAGGCCCCATTAAAATTACTAAAGTTGATCTTGTGTGAAGTTATATAAGTATTTTCGAATTTATCATCTACGCGCTGCCCCCTCCCCCCCCATATATACACCTATAGATACTTGGTAAACTGAGGGGCCCCTTGCCAGAAAAGCATTTCCTTGACTTTTAGGTAAGTACAAACTGAACATTTTTAATCAACTCGGCATTTATATCAGTCAACTACCACCGCGAAACGTCAGAATGTCATTGCCATTATTACTATACTATATTATACATTAGACTGTTTAACTTGTAGTAAAAAAAAACAATATTAATAATATCTATGACTAAAACATTGAAAGTTAAGTTAAAATCTTTGGCAGTAATTTAAATTGGTAATGTTAAATTTTATGTTGAACATAGACTTTTACACAAAAATGTTTTGTACCTTAATCAAAATTCGCAGCTTTTGTGTAGAATCCATGAGGCGGGTTCACTTTACTTGTTGAAAATCTATTTTGTAATTTATCTAAATAATGTAAGTTGATACCGGTTCACGACCGTGGCAAAAATACTGCTAAAACTACAGCATCAACCTGATATGACGGTACCATGTATGTTTTACTAAATGCAGTATCATTACTTTTACCCGCAAGCGCAAGCGGATTTTAATTACTCACTACAAAAGCAATCTATTATTCGAAATATATATTCTCTATTTTAGTCTGGTCTACAAGTGCCTCTCAAGTCAAATTCTTTTCTTCGCTTCCGAAAAATTAAAGGAGGGTTGAACATTGTTCAACAATGTTCTAACATTGTAAGTGCGGTAAAGTAACAATTTTGAGATTAAATAACTTTTTGGAGCCATTTTTGAAAGGTCTCAAAATAGATTCCCGTTGGAACAATTTACTCAGGTAAAAAAAATTTTAACTTGATTAATCATTGAAAGTAAATAAAATTGTTGATAACAAAGTCTCAAGAAGAATGTCAACAATTATAATTTTTTCCCACGGGATCTATTCTGAGACCTTTCAAAAATAGCTGCAAAAATTTTTTTTGGATATACGAGTATGTGAGTGGTTACGCAATAAGGGAAAATATGTAATTGATTTCGAGTACAATTATTGTAAATCGCGTTTAAAGCGCGGGCGAGGGGCGCGGTATGTTTTATGTTAGTGAGCTTACACGATCACTGACATAATGGTGTAATTTGTCCAAAATTGGCTCGGCTCATTAAAAAATAAAAAAAGTGTTTTTAGTCTCATTAGACCAAAACAAATCTGACCGACCACAGAATCAAAATTCATGGAAAACAAAAATCTAATCGTTTCTAATCCCTTCCCTTCAGTTCCCTTTCTCGTAACCACTCACATATGTTATTTAACAATTATCGCACTTGTTTACAATGTTCCTGTTAAAGTTGGAAAAAAATACTAATTGGGAAACCCCGATAAAAAAAAAAAAATTAATTATAATAATAAATTTAATTATTGTTTCTTTCATTAGGTGGCTGCTTTTTTAATAAGTTTAAATAATATTTATTCATTATAGTGGCGTCTTGTGCAATTCAGAGAACGTTTTAAAACGTAATTTCAACCCGCTGAGAAAGTTTTAAATATTGCTCATACAGTTCCGGGTAGGGACTTTTTTATGAAAAAAATCCTCTTTTGTACCTCTTTTCAAATTAATAAAACAGTTTTGAGATATTTGCAAGAAACCAAACTCCATAGCTATTAAGTGAATTGTTTATAATATTTGTGATTTGTGCAATCCGCGCTTTAATTTTCTGAAAATATCTTTTACATGCTTTTCGGAATTATTTATTTATTTCCGCAAAATATCATATTTACACGTTTTTCGAAGGCGGAGAAAAAAGTTGACTTGAAAGGCACTTGTTGACTAAATTGAGGCGTAATATTGACTAAGTCGTTGTTATGGAGTCCAAAGCATGGTTCTTTGCAAAAAAATATTCTTCTTATACGCAAGTGTGGAACCCTATGTATAAAACATGAAAATCATATGGAAAATATCCAATAGGAATTTATTACGCAACAGTATGTTATCGTACTGGACAGTATTTTGTATTTCTCGACTGTCTAGCATATTGTAAGCGACAGCAATACCTTTATTTAAACGTTTTGAGATAGCCGATATTCTATTCTTTCTCAAAATAACTTCTGTCCGAAACTTCTTTCCGTTTGTCGATGTACCTGCTGGCTCCCTTCGTTACCACCTTTTATTTGGCTTTACGTCACGTTTATACAAATTACAGACAAAATACATCTAAGCTACATGCGAGATAAACCTTTAATAGTTAACGAACGATTTAGGTAGATGTTGAACTGTTGAATATTAGTCACATGGCGATGCGGCGAAAACTTTACGCAATGTTTTTTATTGAGTTGGTAATGCTCAATCTCGTAGAAATAAAAATATCTTGTACATATATTTGCTAACTTGTGTACTTGGTTATTGCTTTATTTTGTTTCCTTTTTATTTTTAATTATTTGATTTTTGAAGGATACCAATTGTAACTATGAATTTATACAAAAGAAATAATAGCTCGGGCGAACGCGATATTTTGCATTGACATATTAGATATACCTACTGCTTTTTACGCCTAACGGGAACGCGGGTGCAACCGCGGTGGACAGCTAGTTTAGCTTAGTTATTAAACATTGTCGGCGAGCCGGCCCAACGAGACCTCGGAAAGAGGGTTTCTCGTGAGATTGCGAAGTAAAAAAAACAGAGCATAGAGGTCGTCTACAAAATAGTTTTTAACGATGAGAATGCCAACGGAGTAGATAGTCGTATACGAGTATACAGGATTACTGGCTGAACAAAGAATAAGGAGCTCGCTTACTCATGTGCCCCAGGATCCTGATATTAGTCTATATTCCCATGCCGGTAGAGAGAAACAAGTTTTTTTTTAATTTTTATGAATATTTGGTAGTTAGGTACCTGCTGATTAATAAAGGTTGTAGGGACGCGGATAAATAACCCTTAGGATTACCGTAAAGCAACTTTGCATCAGTTTTATATTTATCTCAGTTGAGTTATTACACACGTATACATGTGTAAATTCGACGGTGTCATATTAAACAGATATCATAGACTGTAGCTACTTAGTAGGTGACTATCCAGCATTTGGTACTAACCCACCTGTATGAGAGACTAGATGTCCCACGCGGTTTCATCCGCGTTCCCGAAGAATGTTACATTTTTTGGGATAAAATTGTGTATGTGGTATTATAGACTTTAATCTATCTCTGTGCCAGATACCAGATACGTTACACCGTTCTGGCGCTATTCAAAATTCAAAATTCAAAACCATTTATTCAGTTTAGGCCTTCGGAGGGCACTTATGAAGGTCAAATTTAAAGTTACTGAAGCTACAACCGGTTTGCATTCAGTAACAAATCCATCCAAATTTCGCATTTTAATAGTGAGATAGGAAGTTAGGTGCAGTCAGACACTGAACACTTAGTTCCTAAAATACTAACCATACGTTCTGACAAAGTAAACTACAAAATAGCCTTGTCATTATAGAACAGCAAAATCACTAAATCCTTTAAAGCAATAAATTGCTAAACATTAACGATAAAAATATATTATCTTTATCAAATACAAAAGTAGCCGAACATAGATAAGGTTGATTCGTTATCCGCTAAATTAAATAAACGACTGATAACAATATAATAATTATTTGTCGTTATAGTTAGTATTATAATATAAGTAATGACTGTACTTACATTAGAGGGTATACCACTCTATGATAATGCTGTGGTGCGTGCTTAACAAATTTTGTCAAAATCCCATAATTAAGTTGACCTACATGTTTATTTAGTTAAGCATGAATATGGCGATCAATACACCTTCACAGATAAAGCATTAATTATACCTTATTTGAAAATCATAATATGGTTATTGTGAGTCAGACATAGACATAGGTACTATCTTTATATCTTATAGACTTTATTATCTTATAGAGTTTTTTTAGAACGTTTTGAGAGGATCATTTCACCATATAATATTTTCTTGTAATTTTAAGCTCTCAAAAGGTTTCGTTTTATTGCGACTCAATTCTGCCCTCGTCTAATGACTAAATTTCAATAAAAACCAGTCTCACATTTTGTTTCGTTCACTGACTCTTGACTACTTCCAGGTGACATAAGAAGTTAAAATAAATGCGTGGAGGTGGGTTCTTGAACATATTTTATCAGAAAAAGCAGAAATCATGACTCATGCCAGAACAGCCATCTACTACCTACTATAATTATCTATGAAACTGATAACTTTACATTGTTATTATTGAACGATTCTACTCTAATTAACCGAAGTCGTGATTATGATCGAGGTATCGGTGTTGCACCTGGCCCGGAACCAATCCGGAACCGGACCTGAATCGGACTTCTCGGACTCCGAAACATCCATGACCTAAGTTCAAATACTAATTTAATAAAAAAAATAGAATAAAAAGAAGAAGCCTACTTAAATGTAAACACAAATGTGAAAGAAAATCTAGTTAGCAACATAAAAACTAGCCAGTAAGAACTTGGATAATGGCATCGCTATTAAAAGGATGGGGGGATGGCTGCTACTTCCCCCTACCATATACTCGCCACTCCTCACCTTTTCCTCCCTTAAATCGATGTCAGTTCTGGAATGTTCGATGGTACATCCACAGGTGGGGATCTACGCCTCCCCCCCACCGTGGGACAGTGGGATGGGGAAATCGATGGTTGTTATCGTTCCGTACATTATAGACACTACACGGCCGCGAACAATTTAGGGTCCCATAGTTTTATAAGCTTGTCGAATATTACTCGTTCACTTGTAAAGCTATCGATAACAGTGACTATTGTCCTTTTAACGTTATTATGGGCTTAATATTTAACAAAAATGACTAGATTAAATTAAAAAAAATATGGACCCCGTACAAGAAACGTGATTGTATTCACCGTTTTTTGACCTTCATATCGCTGTATCTCTTGAACCGTAAAAGGTACACACGTTATACTTCGTATCACATAAGTAGTATTAAATCTTGTACGACTGTACTGACCCTTCGTGTTTGAGCGTCCAACTCAGCGTCGAATGTGAGTTCAAAATAGCGTAGCTGATTTAGAATTATGTATTAGCTGACCGCGCGATAGTAAGGACGAAATGACGTATCGTGACGCATGACAATGGAATCGGTATCATACATTTAGTATGGCAACGTTTATACATGTATGATTTGATGGATTTTGCAATGGCGCATCAGGAGCGATCCTGATTTGCATCAGGGGCGCGGGCGGGGCAGGAAGGGCGAGGAAGCAACGCCATCCAGACATGTCAGATCAATGTGCAATGTGTTATGTTTTGATGCTGATTTTATGACTTATGATTTATTGAGTCAAAATATTCTCTGAACGCGTCATTTAAATGCTAAAAGTAGTCATAATGTCACGACGTGACGTGTCACGTCACCATAAATCCAGCTTCATATAACAATCGAGCTGTTCCCAGCGTACGTTGCTGTGCAACATTTTTTATTTCAGGACCCTTCAAGACGTAGAACAACTCACTTAAGTTACATCTCTATCGGATAAATAGTGTAGGAAGGTACTCGTATAGGTACTTAACGTAAAATAAGACATTTCTACATAATTAATTCTGTTTATTATCCGACTGCGATAATGGTGAGATAGGATACATTATAGGTATTAATAAAACCAATATATGGAATGTTTCCTTAAAAAAACGTGGGTGTCGCTGTATTTCTTTGCTGTAGTATCTATCTATAAAGGTGGGATGTTAAATATAAGAGAAGAAAGTTCTGATTTAAATAAAATAACTATTGTAGAATATTAAAAGATTTCAAAGGCATAGAAAAGCTATTTCTATTCTAATAATAGGTATCTAGACTGTCACTAGACGAAAGGTCATGCACGTTAAATTCGTCTATTACATATTATTAATATTCATTTCTAATTATGATTTTATCGTTACTTGTTTGGAGTTCTAATGAACAGTTAACGATTATGTTAGGAATATCTCACAAATCAAAAGACTTTACGTTGACAATCAGCGCTTAAATTATTTCTTACTTTTTAGTTAATGTTTTTTGTAATTTATATTTAACCTTAGTCGACAGGGTTTTTATCATTCGCAGTCAGATTTTTGTTATTTCTTATTTACGTTCTTGTTGACCTCTTTGTTGTTGTTAAATTAATTTGATATTTATTTTACAATTTTATTAGCTATCCCCCGTGCTTTTACCCGCGTTTATCGATATCAATGGTAGCGTCGAATGGTAGCAGCCCCATCCCGATTTGTTCATTAGTTTTGAGGTGATGGTGGTAAATACTCACGTCACTTAAAGTGAAACTTCTTAAGATTTGAAATTCAGATCAGCAACATTTTTGTGTGACGAAATATAAATTATTGACAAACACAACACAAAAGTGATTAATGAATAATTAATATGTTTCCCTGTAAAACAAAAGAATCGCTACTATCGCGTGCCTTTACGACACACCCTGTGTTTTAAATAGAACCTAACTCATTATTGTTATAGTACCTACCAGGCAGCCCTCGAGTTACTTTAGTGCTGGTGACCTGTAAAACAGGGTATCCTAGTACAGGCACCAGTCTCTCACAAAGGAGTAGCGTAGATAATATAATATATAATATAATGTTAATCTTAAAATCTTAAATTTAAACACTATTCCTGAAAACGTCTCAATAGTTTCGATTTCTGTTATAAGGGTATTTACTTTCAATGCTATTATAGAATATCTATATTTGATATGGACTCGTACGAAAAGTACCATCGCACAATATTCAACAAAACGCCCAAATTAACACGTTCGTATGGACACCTGTATAAATGTTTTACTTGATTTTATAATCATAAGAGCTCATATAGTACGTCATATGTTAAAGGTGAGCGAGGAGATCAACCTTCGGCTCCGAAATAAATGCGACGTTATTTAGGGACGCCCCTTTATTTATTGCTATAGCGGCCAGAGTAGTAGGTACTGACATACTGTGGAAAAATTTAAAGTGTCTAATATTTAAGTTAGGTATAAGCCTGTGATGGACATACAGATGGACAGCGGAGTTTTTAGTAATAGTTCCAACCTTTGAGTACGAAACCCAAAAACAGGAAGCGAATCAATCTACAATTAATAGAATTTTTTGTTAACATCATACGCGCGGTTCGCCCTAAAAGTCCAAATTAATTTGAAATAAAACGCAATTATGAACACACTGAATATAATGGAGCGCCGGAAGCCTGCCCGATCCACCCGTGACACGTGACCACAGTGTGTTCAAAATTGCTCTTACTTCTAATGGCATTGATATCAAATTTGAATACAACGGCAAGTTGGTCCTGCCACGCCACCGCCAGACGCCATTTCTGCGTGCTCTCCACCCTTTTAATTAAAAACGAAATTCACGTTTGGACGCGGTCGCGGTACATCGAAACCATATTTACTAACAAGCTGACTTTACTTTCAATATACGTATATATAAATCGAAATACGTATGTTTCCTGCATTGTATATATAAATGTACCTACTATCTACATGGTGATGTGATAATGCGTTTTAATCATAGGACTCTGCAATAATACAATTGGCTGGTATCCTTCAATCTTTTGATGGAACCTTCGAGCCCAAGTTTTTATTTTTAAAACTTGTTAAAATTTTGAGTAGTAGATCTCTTAGTGCAGAGTTCGTCCGGGGAAGTATTACCATCTTACCCATTTCCGGCGTGAAGCAGTAGTGCACGTGTATTACTGTGTTTCAGTTACAAAGGTAAGGGGGCCGGTGAAATTACAGGCACATGAGACTTAACAACTTCACGTCTTAGGGTCGAGAACGCATTCTGCAACACAGTGGCGTTGCAGAAGTCTATAGGCGGATGTGGACACTTACCATCAGGTGGACCGTCCGCTTGTTTGTCGGCCCATGTAGCATAAAATAAAAAATCTAATGATTTTTTCATAATAATAGTTAGGTACTTAGTACCTATGTAATACATACCAATCATAAGTACCTACTAATTCGATTTTAAATTATTTTAAGAATTAAATTTTAGTTACAAACCAACTTTTATCGAATATATGGAATTTGATTTATAAATAAACCTTGCGCAACCTAACCCCTGATTTTAATATGGAAATGTATGAGAAATATGACTCAGCTCGACGTGATATACATCGTTTCAATTTGCGTCGCTTATTTCAAGGACCTAATGTACCGTAGGTAAGACCCAACTATATTAGGACTGCCTGTAATTTAATATATAAATACTTAGTGCTCCCTCCAACTCCACTCAACTACTCAAAATGACATCTGGTAATCCTTTTATCCGAATACAAAAGTGTATTGTGTGCGAATGAGTGTGTCTCGGGTGTGATTTTTTAAGGTAATTTACAATTTTATAGCTAAAGACTTTTAGTAATCACATCAACCTCATTGCTAACAAAGCATACAAAAATGGAGGTTTCGTAGTAAGGAAATGTCAGCCCTTTAATAATCTAGCCTGTATAAGCCTTCTGTATCACGCTTACGTTCGTAGCATTTTAGAATATGGCAGTAACATATGGTGTCCTCAATACCAAGTATACATCAACAAAATAGAAAGACTGCAAAAAAAGTATTTAAGATTTATAGACTACAAATTTAAAAATCTTCTAGAGACATGCAAAGATAGATGTGTGCACCATAAACTACTTACACTTAAAGACCGCAGAATAATGTTGGACCAAGTGTTACTCTACAACATTATCAACAGTGGCCTTGATAGCCCTTGCTTACTTAAAGAAGTCCAATTCTCAACTCCACCATCTCGCACCAGATACACAAAATTATTTTTTACCTCACATCGAAGTACCAATTATGCACTCAACTCGCCAATCAATCGTATATGCTCAGCGCATAACAAACTTTTTCAGACACAGACATCTTTACTAAAAAGTTATGTATGTTTCATTTCTGCTCCTTACTTTTTACTTTTTGTATTAGTTAATCTAGGAAAACCTATAATTGGCTTATGATAAGTTGTATTTTTTATTGTAAACATGTTCTGTAATATGGATGTTGGTTTTCTAAATAAATAAAAATAAAATAAAAGATGTTACATCGTGCCTTTATGCTCTTTCTTTTTCTAAAATCACCCAATTACGTGAGAGGTTCCCGCGGCTTGAATAAATCTACTCAATCCTAACTAATATTATAAATGCGATAGAAACTCTGTCTCTCTGTCTATCTGTCTCGCTTTCACGCCAAAACCACAGAACCGATTTAAATGATATGAAATTTGGTATATAGATTTTCTAGAGCCTGAGGAAGGACAGGCTTTTTAAAGCGAAAATAGGGTTGTAGGGGGACGAAAAGTTGTATAAAAAAATCGTCATTTTTAAAGCTAGAAGTTCGAAACTTAAAAATTACGAAATTACTATTAAAAAATTGTTTGTCAAAACATCTCAAAATCTAGCTACATCAACGCCATCTAGCATTCCAGTAATGAAGTTCCATAAGTACTGTAATATCGTTGCACTGTGTCACCGACGCGCGACGTCACGTCAATATCCAATCCAATTGACTATAGTTTCAGCTGTTTGAAAATTTTCTATATTTATTGTTATTTTTTTCTGTATATGCAGTACACCAATTTAAATATTTGATGTTAGGTGTCATTTTTGTCGTTAGATGTTGATTCGATATAAATAAATATGACATTCAAAGCTCGGGAACGCGGGTGAAACCGCGGGAGACAGCCATTAAATATAAGGAGAATAAGTAAATTAAGAGGAGGTATTTAATATTTTACACTAGATAAAAAAAAACATTAAGTTTAGATAATAATTTACATCGTTTAAAGTTACAAACATACATCCATGATGCTACATTATACTCCCAGCTGCATCTGAGGAAAAACATACATACTTTTGTCACCTTCTGACGCAAGTCGCGGATTCTGATGCAGCGCTATTAAAATAAAATTTATAACTACAAAATGTGCCTTGTATGAATTTTGTGCTTCGAGTTTATTGCATTATCAGCAGGATTGTATATACTTACATGTGGTAGGAACCTTTTTACCACCGTAAAACATAACAATAAAAACAGTTATCGAATTAAATTAAATCATTTCAATTATCGAATCTCTTTCGGTCAAAGATGTACCAGTACCACTTGTGATAGACGGATGGGAACGATTTGCATGTCCGTTAAGAGATCAGCAGGGCGAATGCTCTCGGCATCGTAATTGCAGTCAATTTTGAATCACATTGACGGCGCCACGACTGTTGTCCGGCGCTGCTCGCGCTCCGAACTATCAATCTATTGCGAAAAAGGCTTCTACTTTGAATACGAGAGAGTTACACAATTTAGGTGCTGTCATAAGATGTACGTATGGTTCTGAATGTCTGTGGAACGGATGAAAACGATTGCACGCAGCTGATATTAAATTGCTAAGGTGGATGTGTTGAGGGACTAGAATTGACAAATTAACAAGACAGTTGACGACAGCTATTTATTCTGCCTCTCAGGTAGTGTTTTATCTCCTAAAAATTTAGACTATCATAAGCTTTACGCTACTGATGGATGGACGCCCACTGGTCTGTGTGAGAGGAACCGTAGTTTCGGACATTTGATTCATGCACCTCGGGTGCAAAGCACGATTATGTCTGAACGCTTCGAAGGCCAAAGCCTATCCGAATCCGCATGCATGTCCAACATGTAGCACCCCGAGATTCGGGCTCTAAACAGTGTGCCTTTACTTTAAATTACCATAATCCTTTTATGTTTTGCTTGCTGCCCTATAGCGAAATATACTGCATCACTTACATACTTATTGTAACATTACCAGCGACATAAATAAAGATATCTATATATATAAAAGTTAATCCTTATTTCCCTTGGTCACGGCATCACGCCTCTTATCCTCGCATTTTTTTTTGTTGTGTTTGTTATTATCAGGAGAAGATTCTTATGAAAGAAAAAATTAAAAAGAAGCGCGGTAAATTAGACAACTTAAGAAAACATAACGGCCATATCAACTTTTCTAATGTAACCTTACTTACCGCTTTTGACAATAAATCTCTTATAATGTAACCCTATGGTGTTTAACATAAATGGCAGTCGTTTGACAATATCATTTAAAACAGAGGCCTGGGTCGGAATAATATTGATAATATAATGAATTTATCAATACTTAGGGCACATATCACAGTCGATTCAATCGGAATATTTATGAAAATGTTACTTCGTTTTTGAAAAGAATGTGTTCATCACAGTTAGTTAGTTCAGAGAAATAATTTAATTTTAATTTAGTTTAATTGTCAAGAATGATAAACACTATGTTTTTGGTATATTATTTTTATTAATGATACCAATTCGAATTAAATATTCATTGAAGACAGGACAACGTCTGCCGGGTCAGCATAAATATATTTTTTGTCAACATCGGTTACACGGCCGTAATCAAACATACTTATTATTTTTTAATGTTCCGGAATATTTAGATATTTCAATATACTTGACACTCAATCCAACCAAACTTTATAAATATAACGCGAGTGAAGCCGAGGGGCGTTAGGTAGCTTTAATTTTTTAAATGAATTCTTGCTTTCGGAAGTTGTGTTCTATCTATCTATCTATCTATATAATAATACCTTTAAACGAGTAATTCTTGTATACATGTGTATATATATAATTTGAATCTCGGAAACGGCTCCAACGATTTTCATGAAATTTAGTATGCAGAGGGTTTCGGGGGCGACAAATTGATCTAGCTAGGTTTCATTTTTAGAAAACGTTATTTTATCCGTTTTTTTCAGGCACTGTAAAACTGCTTCAATATCATTAGTAAAAGTAAAAGATTTCCAAGTTCCTTCTTTTGTGGGAAAAACTATTAATGGGAGCCCTTTATTGACGCACCTAATTCGTATCTTGGTATATATGACAGCGTTTCAAAAAAAAAGAAAGAAAGTAGTTCCATTAGTAAAGAAACCCCGAGCAGAGCTCGGTCATCCATGTACTGTTTATTAAAAGCTACCGTTCCGCAGTACATTCGCGTCCCCGATAGATATAATGTAGCACGGGATTATAGCAGCTAATGCTACTTCTGGGTGGAAGGTAGGGGTGAAATAATGATTAAATGCGGTCGCAGCAGTTTTTAAGTTTACACAAACAAAAATACAAATCTTTTTTTAGTCATATGTGACCGGACTTTCGTATTGCGTTCATATTAAACGGAGAAAGAAGATCCCCAGATAATTTACATATCGTGTAAATACTCGATAAAGATCAGTCAGTAAATTTGATAATCTTGAACATCTGTTTTTATGTTCCGAGAATCCGAGAGCCGCAATAATATCGGTTTGTTGTTCTCGTATGTTTACACTTTCCTGTTTCAATATTTGTTATTTTTACGTTTTAATAAAAAAATATCGGCAGAAAACAATTGCATGCAAAAACATATCGATTTGTGTCAATAACCTACCTAGCCGGCGGCAATTTACACTAGAATTACGTTAATAAACAGACATGAGAGTATGTGAATCCATATAAAAAAAACATGTTACTATTAATTATAATTTTTTTTTAATTGAAATTATACAATAGTCAAAAAGTCAGATTAGATAAAATGTATTAAAAGGAATAAAAATGTAATCTTGCTGAGTTACTTGCCGGATCTTCTCAGTTCAAGGCTGACTTCTGAACCGGTGGTAGCTTCAGAAACTTTAAATTTTACCGAAATTAGTGCCTTCCGCGTGAAAATTCAATACCATTTATTCAGTTGTATAAACTGTATTGAATTTTGAAAAAAGACAATAATATTTGTTTACGGAAGAGTGACGAATCCCATTCGGATATGCGCACAACAGAGGAAGCGTTCACTTGGAAACCTTAAGATACTGTATGGTTAACAAAAAATATATAAAAATAACGTATGATAATGCTAGGTATCTTGTTTTAATACGCATGTCGAAGCTACAAAATTAATTCATATTAATCTTATTTTGTAATAATATTATATTTTTAATAAATAACAAATATTTAAAAATAAAATTCAAAACTTTCCAGTGTTTCCAAGTAAATCAATAAAAATGTTGTTGTGTGTTCTTAGTACTTTCAGCGCTTATCTAAGGTCATACCCGGTATTTCCACAAGTACATTTAGTTGTTATGCTTTATTTTAGAATAGGGAAAGTGTGAGTTGGTCTCGCGCGCCGAGGATTCCGTAAAAAAACCGTTTTAGGATATATCTACAAATGTTCGATGTTAGGATCTTCCCTTCACTTAAGACATTGCTTCTTGCCAAATTTAAAGACTTGGACAACGGGGAGTACCTAATATAGGTTTTAATTCCCTCGCAAGTGTCCAAATATGCATCCTAGACGGCCGTATCTTTTGATTGCATTGACTTAAGAGTTTGTTTTCTCCACAGTTCCAAGGCATTGCAGACTTGAGTATTAGACATTACTTTCAACTTGTTACCCCGGAGAAAACGGTCGTGACAGACAGACAGACAGACGGATAACGAAGTGATCCTATTTTTTTCTTTTGAGGTATGGAATCCTAATGATGCTAATGATATGCACGAGTTCCACTAGCTCGCCAATGTTTTATCGTAGCCTCTATGCACTGTCTCTTTTGCTGACGATAGAATCGCGCAAGGGGTACGTTCTCGGATGCTTCGTTGCGACGGCCCAACGACGAAGTTAGTATTAGCTGAATCAGGGAACTGGTTACCATATTTAGCGACGGTTTATTGAATACTTATTTCCTGATATCCGAGGACGACCAGGTCCGTGACGTCATCTGCTTCCCCACAAGGTAAATTTAGTAAATACAGTGGACGGAACAATAGCTAAGAACGGAATTTTAGATAGGGCCGAATTAAGGGGCTCTAAAGGTCATATGAAAGTCCAAAGATTTTTCTGCTAAAAACCTTAAAGATGAGTATTCTGGTTGAAATGATAAATAAATGAATGGGGTAATCATTTCATATATCATTTTAATTAACATTATAAATTCTAAACTTTGTTTTTTGGTTGTTGGTTTATTCTTCTTTCACACAGCATTACAGGACGGAATTAATGCGGTTTTATGTATAGAAATATCTTATGGGCTATAGAATACATAGAATACTTTTAACCACTAAAAGGAATGTGTATAGAACCGCGCGGGACTTGAAACTAGAACTTGTTATGGTTCTAGCTAGCTAACCTAAACAATTTTTTTTTACATTTTATATTCACTCATTTTATTGCACTATCAATAATATCCAATTAGCAATTAAATAAAGTCAGAGACTGTTTAGATTTTTTTTTTTATAATATACCTACCGATATTTCGTGGACTAGCTGTAGTCTTTATTTTATTATATTAACTAGCTATCCCCTGCGGTTTCACTCGCGTTTATCGGTATCTTATATAGCCTATAACGATCTACGACTTCTGCGTCGAATGGTAGCTGTCCCATCCCGATATGTAGTATGAGGTGTACTTTTTAGTTAGTAGTTTTGAGGTGATGGTGCGGCAAACGAACCCTACTTTCCTTTTATATATGTATATAGATTACTAGTACAAATAAATAGGAATATTAACAGCCATTAATCTCTTATGTAAGATATGTTAATATACATAAAATGTCATAGATATCTTAAATTAGTATAATAATGATGTATATCGTAAACTAGCTGTACCCCGTTGTTTCACCCGCGTTCCCGAGGGATGTTTCATTTTCCCGTGATAAAAAGTAGCCTTAGTTACCTCTTATAACATCAGCTATCTGCCAGTAAAAGTCCCGTCAAGATAAGTCCATCCGCTTCGGAGATTACGGAACAAACAGACAGACAACAATTTTTTAAATTGCTTTTTATAGTAACGACTTACAATTGCACTTTGTAAAGGTGTTTGACATTACAAATAGACAGTTAAAATTTATTTATTTGCATAAATAATCATACGTGAAGGAAATAATATTTGTTAAATCTTTCTCAATTAGACTAGGCGATTAGTAAACAAAGTTCTCGAAGTCGTCTATCGTTCGTTCCGCATCGCAAGCTTGTGGCATCTTGTAGCCGTTGATACTTCGAGCGGCGGCGGCGCAGGCGGCGAGCGCCTTGACACTTTAGTGGTGGTAACTGGTAACGACTCCAATCCAACGCAGCAATGACTCAAGAGTCAGTATCGTGCAGACAAGTGGCGCACAAACCTGCCTCTGCGACATCTGCGACCAGTCGTTGCTCGTTATACCTATTGATCACTTCCTCGCTTGACATAACGCGAAACAAGCACCGTCGCCGTACATGTCAAATATTGATGTAAGTTTTTAATATATTCAATTGTGCTGTGCATGTTTTATTATTTAATTAATGATGAATTGGTGTATTATTTTTAATAACCGTGACATGTAGGGTGACATATATTCATATGCAATTAATTTAAATAATATACGCTCAAGCGAACTTTTTAATTTTCGTAGAATTTTAATTAAATTATGATATATTTATTATTGAAATCATATAGTGATCCTTGATATGTTGTAGTACCGCGAATGCAATGTCGTGACAAAATTGTTATAAAAAATGTACATTTAAAAATAGAACATACAAGTTCCTGTATTTATGATTCCATATCGCTTCGCCGAAGTGAGAACCATTGATTTGATCGACCATTCTAGCGTTGATTTCATGTAAACAAAAGTTAACGTTAATGTTGATTAGGTACTATATATTATTAACAAAAATTATAAATTATAGAAAAACATGCACATAATTCTGTGGTCTGTTGTACCTTAAGGTTTGACAACAAGCTAATACATTGTAGGTGGGTAGAATCGAAGAAAAGTGAAAGGAATGTTTATCTTATTGAACCTTCGTGGGTACCTTCTGCAATCATTCAACTATTCATGCGTTTAAAGTGATTATTTCTAATGTATAAATTGATATCTCAAATTGCTCCAAGTCATGACAAAAATTTCGTACTTATATTAGATTTAATGTTCAAGTGAGTTTATTTAAATCATTCAGAAAAAACTTCGTTGTTACTTTTTGTTGATATTTAATAATTACCTGCTTGATATAGTCACTATGCTAGTTTAGTTTTGATGTTAAGAATCATATGCTAAATGCGAATGTTTGTATGTATGTGTGTTTGTTACTCTTCCACACAAAAACTACCAAACGGATTTGGATGAACCTTGGCATATATATAGAAAATGCCCTGGAGTAACATAGGATACTTTTAGTGCAGGGAAAAGGTTACATCCCCCGGGAACGCGGGTGAAACCGCGGGGGACAGCTAGCATATTTTTTTTTGTAATAAGGTGTATCAATTGATCTAATAGTTCATTATATGATTGTGGAGGTTGATCCTACGTTTTTGATGATGAATGTATGGTGTTTGTCACTTTCACGTAAAAACTATCGAACGAATTTTGATGAAACTTGGCACGTATATAGAGCGTGCCCAGGAATAGCATAACATATATTTGATATAAGAGGTTTATTCTGGGAAATATTAACATCTCTCGGGAACGCGGGTGAAGAGCTAATCTTTTCATAAATGAAGAAGATTGAATGAACTATATTAATGTAAAAAGGCTTTCTCAGTCTGTGATGAATGGTTAGACTCACACTTGTTATTTTTTTTTATATTCTTATTGTCATAAGGCGATCAAACCGTGCCGCTAGTTTGGCTATCATAGTCGCAGTGGGAAGGCAAACCAAGCTCCCTTGATCTAGTTTAACCTATTGTCCGAGATTGGTGACCACATGCGGAACCGCATTGAATTTGTACCTAGGTGATAGCATTGTGCTTCGCTTATAACCAACTCAAATGTGTGGCTCACTGCTAAATCCGGTTTGTTTAATAAAACATACATACCTATATGTACAATTTGAATCTTTTATGTTAATCAAGAAATTTAAATGATTTATAGATTTTTAGCTCGTTCTCATAAAAAAATGTAATTATTGGTCTGAGTATAGGGAACTGGGGCTCGATTCTGTAAGGAAAATGACACTAACTCGAGGATGTTTCGTCGCGGCCTCCGTGCTCTGTCTCTTTCGCTAACAACGCTAATACTACAAATCACGTGAGAGATAAGCTCTCCGAGGCCGCCGTGAAGCGGGTCGCCGACGAAGTTTGTAATAGCTGAATAAGGGGACTGTAACTGTATCTAATTATCTCCAGACATCTATTACGTTTGAACAGAATTCTAACACTATCTTAGATGGCTTGATGTTATTAATTATCTAGATTATTGCATTAGTCTCCACTCCATGGAGTTAACACGGGCGTAATGAAAAAATAACAATGTTGGTCATTTTGTTATGAAAAGAAATAGCTGTCGAGTTGGTTGTTATGGTTACTCGTCTCGCGATATTAAAAATATTGGAAAAACATTGTGCAGATTTGATTGGGTTTGTTGATAACGAATTGATATAAAGCATGCATATTGCGCCTGCACCACATGGTTGGGAACAGGGCAGACAGGTGATAAGTAAAGATGTTCTTATAAATATTGCATCCAAGACTTGGCTTCGATGGAATGGGAGTCACAACAATAACCAAAAATAGACTATCCAGGCATAAATTATAATAAATATATTAAATGTATAAAGAAAATAGGGTTCCTTTGACGCACCATCACCTCAAAACTACTGAACTCATTGGGATGGGACTGCTACCATTCGACGCGGAAATTTTATAATGGCTATAGGATACATATCATAATATTATAACGATAAAGGCGAGGGTAACCGCGAGGGACAGCTGGTTATATCTATAAAAAGGTTTGCTACCTAAAGATTTTATATGAGATCAACTAAATTTCAACCAAATTCGGTGAAACTGAACTCTTTCTCTCTTGCATTCGCCCTGTGACCAATTGGAAGGTTTTTCGTATTTTTGATGTCATCACTTTAATTGTATTCTTCCTCTTGAGAGTTGGTTGACTCTGAAAATAAAGTAATTGTTATAGCTTAGGTAAGTTAAGTTAGGTTTTTGAGTAGTGGACCTTTTAGTGCAGAGTTCGTCCGGGGAAGTAGGTACTTACTACCTTACGCATTTCCGCCGTGAAGCAGTAATGCATTGTAATGCAAATTACTGGCACATGAGACTTTACAACTTCACGTCTTCGGGTCGACAACGCATTGGCGATGCCCTAAGTGTTACACCTCTTACAATTAGGTGGACCGTCTGCTTGTTTGTCGGCCCATGTGGTATAAAAAATGTTATGTTTACTTATCTAGTTGATTGATATTGTACCTACAACTACATATGTACACGTTTTCATTACTTCTGTACTCAATTAGGGTTATTATGCATTTATGTCCCCGAGCCATGTCATGAGACTGTAACAACTCACATCAAATCAGGGACAAGAGAATTATTATCTATTTTTCAAAGTCATATTTTTGTAACTATCAATTCGAAAGGCTTATTAGAGTACTGGTTACCCTGACTGCATCTCGGTCATCAGTTCGATTGCCACCAAATAACTAGCTTTTGTTCATGAGAACAATTATGTTGAAGTTCTTATTATATCAAAAACTGTAACATTTGTAACAATCATAAATTTTCCATACATTACATATGTACACTACTGTGTACATGTACATGTGTAATACAAATTTATATGTAAGTAGTTTGAATTATTTTGAGGAGCTAGTCTCAGACAGATCTAATGTAGGTTTTCCGGGATTATTTTATACCTAGCCCATTTCAACCGGGAATAGCATAATTTTCTATCAGTGACAGAATTATCGATATCAGATGAGTTTCTCGATTATTATACTTTACTTCTTTATAATATTAGTCTAGTATTTTACTTCGAGGTATTCGAGGGCCCCGAGTGTTTCTGAACATTCAAAGCCTTAATCAAGTTTAAAACAACATCAGTTTTACCCGATATAACAATTTTTTTCGAGATACTATTACAAAGTACTTATGGCTTCATCCAAACAAATAACAAGCTGATATGTTCGGCGACTAGTGGGATAGCATTTAGGAACCCTAACCATCTGGCCATCTGCCCGCTCTTTGTTCATGTAGCCCCCTCATTTAGCATATGAACCCCACATTTACATTTCGACCGCCATTCAGACCGATGTCCAATGTTATAGTTTATTTTTATGCTGTTTACCTTAAATAGATGCAAGTAATATTATAACTATGCCAAATTTTAAGTCAGTATACAGTCAGTCACACCATTAGTTTTTCTTTTTTTAATATTTCTTCATATATTATTTGTCAATATTTTGTACAATTTATCTGAATCTCTAACATCAGACTAAACTTGATTATAGAATTACTAGCTGTCCCCCGCGGTTTTACCCGCGTTCCCGAGGGATGTCACTATTTTCCGGTATAAAAATAGCCTATATGTTATTCCAGGATATGCTTTATCCATGGGCCAAATATCATCCAAATCTGTTCAGTAGTTTTCGTGTGAAAGAGTAACAAACATTCGCATTTATAATATTAGTACGACAGAACGTTGTTTTATCTATAACTCGCAAATTTAGCAAAGTTTACCAAATACATAGATTATTGTGATATTACGTACAAGTTTTTAAATGTTTAATAATTGATATATTGTAATGAATGCATCCTTAAAAGTCCACGAAAACAAACTCGCGGGGAACAGCTTGTACCTAACCTATATAAACTTGAGTGTACATCTGATTTATTTAATACATCTACTTCACGATTACCATTCTTAAGGATCTATTGTTAAAGTGAATGATTGGATACTTAGGTATAGGATTAGTCACTGTAAAGAACCCGACAAACGTATTTTTCATTTTTTATCGATTTTTGTCAATAGGTACGTTCTACAGAGCTACTTTTTAGTTTCAACTAATGATAATTATTTTTAATGGCTTTCAAGTTAGTTTTCTAGTTCTATTAGATATTATTTAAATACTTTTACGTTAATATTGAATTAATGTAAAATTAATAGTTTTGACGCATTTTGCGCGACGTTCTAGATGGGTGCCTATATTAAGGAATAATACCGGACAGTACGAGATGGACTCGGACACAAAGGGGTCTGTACAAAAGGCCGAAATAAACTCGTTTCCCCATTTTTTTGTTGTTGTAGCAGCCATAGTACTCCGTGAATTTCAGTCTACCTATTAGCCATTATTTATGTGGTTACCAACTAACCTCACTCTCTCTGTTCGACTCCTGCGTCAAGGACGATGATTCTTCCTTCACTTGCCTTGTTTCTTGTGTCTCGCTGGATGATGAGCTTGTGAAAACCTATCGGCAAATTGTCAAAATTTATATAACAATCAAATTTTTGAGCGGTTCTTTCGACAGGGAAAAAAATCTTATCAAAATTGAAAGTAGGAACTTCAGTCATTTGTTATATTATTTACAGCCTAGTTTCTATATTTATGGTCTTTCCCATTTTCGAATTCAATTATTGAAACTTGTTTTGTACATAGGCTCATTACCTTTTTGATTACGTTGCTGTTTGATAAACTCTCTTGCTACTGTCATCTAATAATAGGTACTGAAAGTACAATAGAACACAATGGATTGTGCAGCAGTGATGTCAATAGGTAATAAATGTGTTTAGATCTGTATTTGACTACCGACTATTACCTTCCTACGTAATTGTAAGATAAATGCGCATGCTTGTCAGTCCATAATTTAAGTAATCAATTCAGGAGTGACTGAGTACATTTAGCTACGTAAGTAGTTTAATAGTTTCATATTGACTTATCACCTTTACACTAAAATGAAGCCTCTCATCTAGGTGTTAAGACATGCCACTTAAATCGACAGCTTTATTAACACTAATCATACCAACACTTACTAGGTAGGTACCTATTTCTACCATAGCGGGTCAAATGTGATTTTATGTTTCCTGATTGAATGTATGAAATATGGTTTTTGGAAGGGAAATAAATAGTATAACTGTTTATTAATTAGTAAGAAAAAGTCATGAAGTCAAATGTGCAAAAGCAATAACATGATACGTGCATTTTCAATCCAAAGTTCAAAATGGGTCATTTGACCCGGTTATGGTATGTTTAGTGTTAATAAAGAACCTACATAAAAATTACAATTAAGAAGAAGATTTGTTAGTACTATAATATTATGAATTTGCAAACTGCGTTGGCATCACAGAACAAAGATTTCCACAGTAGAACGACTATGTCATTGTTGACTAGATGCTTACACTAAATAAACAAGCAATTTAGAAAACTGTATTTATGTTGTAAAGAGGATTGCACCAATAAAATGTAGCTGCAATTCTCTGTTTACAACACAATACAATGCTGTACCGGTATCAGCGATATTCTCTTGACCCGCTCAATTTCAAAACGGTTGTTATCTGGCGACATGAACACAGGATCGATGCACAGTCTGTTGTCTTCGTTAGCGTTGAATATGAAGTAGGAGTTGGCCAGGGGCGGCAGACATCGCAGGAGGATGTGGCTGGCTGCCAGCAGTGCGCACAGAAGAGCTGCCATCACAGCTATCACTGGAGCATAGCCTAGCCGCTCCACTGGAAGACCACATTTAGATTTGCGCTCGTCAAACCTGCAACAATATTTTCACATGAGCATTAATCATGATCTAGCTGACGTGCGACATGTAGGTTCCGTCTATGTTTGACTGGTGATAAAATAAAAAAAAAAAACAAAATTAAAAACTTTTTATACAGGTTAGGCCCGCGAAAGGTCTAATAAAGCTCAAATTTAAAGTTACATATATCAGATTTTGTAGGACCAAATAAATATCTTAGGTGTATTTTCTAAGTTTAATAGACATACCTAATTAGCTCAAGAAAATAAAGATATTCTACATTAGCATAATGGCATATTTTTATGTGTACATATGATAATATAAATGCAGTAGGTAACAGTTCCTTTGACGTAGTTATATATACTCAGTCATCAACACTTGTAGCAAAAACTTGATCTTAAAGAACATTTAATCAGCTGCCAGTAGAGGTAACACTCAATTTCGTTTCATTGACTCATGTTTGAACTGTTTGAAATGTTGAAACAGAAATATATGTCTTAATAAAAACAACGCTGGAAAAGTATGCTTATTTTCTTTAACCAATACCTAACGTAGGCTACGAATCTATGGTAATTATTATAAAGCTGAAGGGTTTGTTTGTTTGACCGCGTTAAACTGGAACTATCAGTCGGATTAGAAAAAATGTTATTGCCTTTGATGGCCCAATCGAAGAAGTTTATAGGCTATCATCAGAACATCACGGCACAAAGAAACAACAAGTAAAACAATGTCACCAATAACGGTAAGCGAAAACGAAGTAGGTAATAGCGCGGCGAAAGCGATTTTTTGCATAGATACCTATATTTTATAGATAGGAGAATATATAGATTAATTTTATCCAACGGGTGGGTGAAATCGTGTAATTTTGACACGTGTAAGTAGTCTCTTAAGCCCTAGGCCTTACAGCAGTGGTCTGATTCCGCTAACTGTCAAATTGATAGGGTAATTACGAATTGAACCTCGGTAAAGATGGTTAGGGAATTTTTCGGTATCTGCATTACACACCCTTATTAAAGATCATATTAGAGAAACATAATTATTATTTAATGATTTTGGAGTTGTGTATTTTTAAAGTTATATTCGTTTCAAATAAATTTTAGATAAAACGGTTGGATGGTTCTGTGATTCCCTATGTAATTGGGGGTTGAAATTCTAGTGCACATCTGCCTGTGGTGCATAATTAGGTACCTAGGTCCCCAATAGTATTTCCTTTGTGAGATACGCGTATCTAAAAAGGGTTTCGCCCTTTGTAACTTTAAACTGAGGGGTGGAAATTCTGAAATGATGTTGAGTTGCCAAAATAGTACAAGCCTTTAAATAACATTCCTTACCCTACTAATATAAAATGTTTGTTGTCACTTGTGGATTCTCCCTTACCTTTTATTTACCCTGACACTGGCGGAATTGTGTAAAATAAACACATCTGGTGCCATTATAAAAAGAAGTGAAGTGAAGGGAAATGAATTTGAAACGATATTTGCAATTTTACATCATAGCACATTTTTTTCGTAGCCGGCAAAATGAGTTGTTCCTTAGTACATGGGTTGAAAATCTATGATCGTTAAAGTAAATGGGTTTCCGACGTGGTTCAGACATAGCAAGTGCATATCGTCCGACTCAACCGCGGAATGGCGGTTACATTTACTTTGAATTCAATATATATAGTCTATATAAAAAGAAACTTAAGATTCTACCTGTGTAGATAGTGGATATCTTATCCATTGGGCACTCTGGGCAAGGGCCCAGGGACTCGTGATCCTTGGGGCTCCTTAGTTCCCGTCAGATTACCAACGGATATCCGATGTTAGGGAAATAATGGAAGGTGTTAGAAATGTCGTCACATCGGCTTGATGGGTCAGGTTGTTTGTGCTATCATAATCCCACTAATATTATAAATGCGAAAGTTTGTATGTATGGATGTTTGTTAGTTACTCTTTCACGCAAAAACTACCGAACGGATTCAGAAGAAACTTGGCACATAAATGCCCTGAAATAACACCTAGGATACTTTTTGGTCCGGGAAAATGTTACATCCCTCGGGAACGCGGGTGAAACCGCGGGGGACAGTTAGTATAGTAATAAAGGTGATTATCCTAAACTGCCTAAAGGGACTACTTTTTACTTTAGGGGCACTTTATAAGGTTAAAGACAGCTCTAAATGTGAAACAAAGGTTTGTGTAAAAAGGTAGAAATATTTGGTACCAATCAGTAACTCCACAGTTCTTAATGCCGTCGCACACCACGCCGCTAGTGAAGCAGTATTCCTCTTCACGGATGGAGCATGAGGTCTCGTTTTTTTTATTGCAGCCATTGAGGGGTTTTATTCGAGCAGAAATAGCTGTTACTTGATAAAGATATGCCTGTAGAATTTTCAATATTAGCTGAAGAACTTTTTGAAGTAAAACTTCTTTAGCCACGACTTGGTAGTAGCTAAGAAGTAATTCAGATCTTTTTTCGGACGGAAATAACGGTTTTCAAACGGAAGTGACGTTCACTAAAATAATGAATAGTTTCTTTGCGGGAGTATCTAACAATAACAATAACAAATATTTAAATGTTATAATAATAGTAATTGAATTGGTTAATTTTAGTTTGTTTTATATCTCACTTCAAAGTCAAAAATTATATTGTCATTTTCATATTTTTTTTAGGTAGTATTCTCTGATTGAGCTATTTTAATCGAAAGATGATTATGTTTAAGATCACGTACCTCATACATGCATGTGTTAAATTTAAGTGACAATATGTGGCAAAAATTACACAAAGGTTTTTAATGTCTTTTTATTATAATAAAATTTGTGGGATATGCGCTCAGTCGTAAAAATGTGTCTCTCTAGCGTTTTAAGTATTATAAAATTTTAATAATACAATAAAAAACTTGGAATTAGATATCAACTAAAAACCAGCCCACAACGTGTCGGGCTACACGCGTGTAGGGTTCCTTAGTATCCAAGTGTGTATCTACATCTTATGTTGGTGGACTATTAGTTACTCTTTAACTTAAAAAGTCTATTTAAATTTAATAGATTTCCTTTGTGATGTGATTGAAATGGCTAAAGGAAACTATACATAAGCTAACGATTTCTTTGATAACCGTTATTTTCAACACGAACTCAATGGCCGCTAATTGTAGTTAGTATTCCATTTGTAAAAGGTTATACTTTTTTTTGGAGTACACAGGTACGAAACCCTAAACACTACGCGTGCTGCGCACTTGGCCGGTTATTTCATAAGTAATTTAAAAATAAAACATTCACCGATAACACGTTACGAATGTTCAATAACCGTCGAAACGAGTTTGTGAATATCGTTATTCCAGACGACTTAGCAACAATTTTTAACTTACTTTTATATCTGTATTAATGCTGCTATTACTTAAGAAACGAAACCGGATTCTTCCCTTCACTGATACGGAATAATACGGTGAATGAAGATCACTTTCGCCCAACGACTGGCAAAGTCTAAAGCAATTGTCGTCCTCCAGGATGGTGAAGGCATCGCCGTTGGCTTGGCAGTTCATTCCTATAGTAGTCGGGAATCTGATTACGACTATTAATACGTCTTCATCAGAACCCGTTACTATCTCCACTGTGCATCCGTAGTCGACCTCAGTCATTGTTCGAAACACCTGTCAAAATTATAAAAGGTAGTTATCATCCCTAATAATATTATAAATGTGAATGTAAATTTGTTTGTTACGCTTTCACAAGAAAATTACTTAACCCATCATCATGAAACTTTGTACACATATTCTTGCAGCATTAGAAGTAACATAGGATACTTTTTGTGCCGGGAAAATGTGATATCCCTCGGGAATGCGGGTGAAACCGCGGGCGTAGTATTAAATAAATCCTATGCTATTTTTTCTACCAATATTATAAATGCGAAAATTTGTATGAGTTGTTACTCTTTCACGTAAAAGAACTAAACAGATTTGGCTGAAACTTCGCAAATATGTAGTTTATATCCCGGAAAATTTTAACACCCCCGTGAACATGGGTGAAGCCGCGGGGCGCGGGGGATAGCTATTGTTAAATAAATAAATATATCCTAGAACATTGTTGATACACGATTATCTGATCGCAAACTAAGCAGAGCTTGTGTACTGGAAACCTTAGCAATTTGGATATTTTATATTTTACACAAACACAGAACAAACATACAAATGTTCATGCACACAAATGGTGAAAATCGATCCCACGACCTGTGGCGTGGCAGTCAGGATCTCAAACCACCAACTGTCCCGTCAGAGAAAGTAATTTTAGGCATGAATGAATGTCCATGAATTTTTGACATATGGATACAACATACAATTAATTATTTCCTGATACTTAATAGTTATAGAGAAGTTCTAATGTATTTCACATAGAAATAAACTTCCCCCGCCCCAACCTCATAACATAACTAAATATAACTTCACGCCTATCCCTGAAGGGGTACCACTAATCATATATGCCACACATATATTACGATTCTAAAGAAACAGCCCTGTCAAAGCCAGACGGACAGACAGCGAAGCGTTGATACATAATAAGCACCGTTTTGGAATGGAATAATTATGATCCTTTTCACAAAGGATGAGTCGTGACAGTTGAAGGTTGTTACCCATATCTTGTGAAATAGCACTGGATTATTCTGAGATACTACACTAAATGCACCATAGGACCTTTCTCTGTTACGGTATCCCCTTATTATGTCGAAATAAACATGAACCATTGGGAAATCTTCTAAAACACCATGTGTCACACAACTCACGCTCTTTGAAAAATACTATAAAGTACCTACCTACTTACATATTCGCTTCGATAATGAATAACTTACTAACCATGGAAATTGTGTCAGACATCCCCATTCCGAAGGATAAATCGTATCGCAAATAATTTGAGAAAGCGCAGTCGTTGCTAACATCAAACGGTCGGTACAACAACAGTAGTCCATTGCTATTAGCTTTAGAAAATAAATGCAACAATATAATGAATAAAATGAATGTGCGGAGCATTTCAAGGAGACGCCATGGAATCTAGGTAGCCATGCATAGTAATCGAGTGACATTGTGTAATAATTGTTGTACCTTTAGCATACTGCAGTGTTTCCACGCGGCAATCGTAGTGCTACGTTGCGTGTGTCCTTGGAGATGTTGCCAGAATGTTAAAAATAAATTAATAAATAACTATCCTCGGATATTTTTCACACATGGTTACCTGATCCCAAATTAAGCAGAGTGTACTGCTTGTACTATGACTACCAGCCCCCTTATTCAGCTAATACAAACTTCGTTGGCGAGCCGCTTCACGGAGGCCTCGGAGAGCTTATCTCTCACGAGATTAGTAGTATTAGCGTAGTTAGCGAAAGAGACAGAGCACGGCGGCCGCGACGAAACATCTTCGAGTTTGTGTCGTTTTCCTTACAGAATTGAGCCCCAGGAACTGATATAATACTTTTTAAATACATACTTAAATAGATATTTACAGGCACAGAACAAACTTACATGTTCATGCACATAACTGTTTGTCCCGGGTGGGAATCGAACCCACGACCTGGGGCTTGGCAGTCAGGCTCTCTAACCATCAAGCCGACTGGCCTGTCAATAAATAAATAATCATTTACCTCCACATTCCAGATGGCGATCGACAAAGACACCGTTATGTATGATACCGATGCCACGGATATTAAAGACACTTACAAAAAGGATTTCAAGACAGCTCTTCCACAGATCTTAGCTGTTAGTGTTAAAAATCTGTTGCTACTTGGTGAGTTCTATTTATTATTTCTTTCGAGACAATATTGGGTAACTTGCCCCAGGCTTGTACCCACCTTTCGTAACACAATACTTAATGCGAAATAGTATATTTTCCTATGATATAATTAAGTATCTATTCGTAATAAACATTTTCTATCTCTACAATGATATTATTTTCGTTCGACATAACTACTTTTATTTATTAGATATAGTTTTTAAGTTCCCAAAATACTCATGGTTGACCCAAGCAAGCAATTACCATAAAAGTATTTGCACAATCTTGACATGATTCGAATAGAATTATTCCAACTTTTCATCCAAATTTTGATATTTTTAATAATCTAAATGGTTTACAAAATAACTCTTTTTTTAGGCTATGGAATGACCTTGGGGTTTCCTACTATACTAATACCTGCTGTCAGTAAACCAGTGGACGGGGAGAGGTTGTCTCTAGAGAAGTCAGAGATATCATGGATCAGTAAGTAAGATTTGCTACACTACCGGCACGCTTTGATGGCCGTTTTGACGTTTCAGATTGTCATACGAAAATAAACTGTATTGCTTTGGAATAAAGTTGATTTCCATCATCATACAATTAGCTGTTGGATCAATAGATGCACCCTATGGCAGGAGGAATAAAGGTTATTTTTCTTTTTCATTGTTAAACGTCAAAACGGCCATCATAGCGTGCCGTAAGTTTAGTTTACCTAATATCATTCTGCCAGCCCTTGTAATTTGTTACACTCGGATTCATAGTTATAGCTTATTTCAATATAGATTGATGGTTCAGCACACGCCCTGAGAAGGTCGGTAGTTGCGGTGCTTCCGTCGATAGAATTTTAATAAACATGATTTGATGTCATGGTCTACCTTTTACCATCAGACGGACCGGCTGCCTGTTTGTCAGTATTTGGTGTAAAAAGAAGTCCTAATTATTTTCAATTCTTGTGTTTCTAAAAATAGTTGCCAATACCATTTTTTTTATTAGCGTCGATATGCTACGCAGTTGCTTAGGCGCATGCCTTGCCACGATATTCTTATTCGCCCTAAATCTTCCCTAGACGTGGAGCTCGGTTCTAAAAGCCCAGAGAATATGGCGAGGCTTCTTACTGTCGTATAGGGTTGCCAGGTCGCTAAACCTAATAGCCGGACAGACCAGTCAGTTTGACAACGAACATTTGGGTGAAAAGGCCGGACTCCCGACATTATTGAGGGTTTTGTGTCTTAGTATAGGTACGACAAAATCAAGATTCTTTGATTATTACCAGCTCGTTTGCGAAATATAAAAATCCTAACAAAAGCCGGACGAGCCGGACACCGTTTATTTTACCCGGAGACGCAATCAAAAAGCCAAACTATGTCCGGCTTTATCCGGACGCCTGGCAACAGAATAACCAATATACCAAATGTAATACTTTCTTTTCTACCCACGTTCCCTGGATTAAATGTCGTCTTTATGGCCCTTTCCGTCTTGTTAGCTATCTCTGTGCTGTTGATAAATAAAATGATACAAATGTAAGCGTGTTTGAAATTAAAATTTAATTTAGATCCGTTTTAATTTTTATTGCCATGAAAACTTCAATGCCTCGTTGGACTCCTATAGAGGTTGAACTTGGAACATTAAGGCCTACCACAAAAAGGCACAGCGAACTTAGGGACCTCCTGTAACCCTATGTTTAGGAATAAAGGGCTATTTTATAAGGAACATGTATATTGTATACCCAATTCAAGAGCTCAACTACCAGTTGTAACAGATTTAACGTAAAAATGTGTTTTAATACAAACTAACGCACATACATCACCCGCATTTCTTAGTGATTGTCTCTATTATTCAAGGAGCCTGTTTGCGAAATTTCAAGCTTATAACCCCAGTAGTTTAGACTGTGCGTTGAAAGGTCAGCCAGTCAGAACAAGTATTCTATATTTATAGATTAAAGCTATTTGTAGAATATATATAAATCTGTGCTTCCGTTTGTGTTAATATTTATGGGTTGATACCTGTATCATACAGTGCTTAGATTGTAGGTTATACTTATGTCCTCGCATGTACTTGGATGAACATTGTAACGATATGTTTCTAGAATGATGGTATATTTCTTTAAAAGAAATGTACTCTTTAGAAATAATGCTAAAATAAAAAAAACATTCTTCACACATGGTTACCTGATCCCAAGTTGAGCAGAGTGTACTGCTTGTACTATGGCTACCAGGTAACTGATATACTACTTTTATATCTTATAACAAACATGTTCATGCACACAAATGTTTGTCCTGGGTGGGAGTCGAACCCGCGACCTTCGGTTTGGCAGTCAGGGTCTCTAACCACCAAGCCAACTGGCTCGTTAATTTGATTCGTAAAATTTACTCAAGTTGTGGTCAAAAGTCAGTGTTATAATAATGGCGCTAAAACAACTTTTACAATAAATATTCAAGGCGATGATAGCTCAGTCGGTCGGCGAATACCGTAGGGAAGGTCACGGTTCGAATCCCACTGACCTTGACCTTACGGCGAGGGAACGCGTGCAGAAAATATTACGCGTGCGCGTGGGGATCGTCCATGAATCATGTGAGGCTCGAAAGGGGGAGCACTATTAATTGCTTAATTTTACAATATGTAATCAGATTATACCTGTATTTAAATATTTTATACTGAAAATTTCAAAATACTTTGTTCCAAAAAAATTGACGTGATTTTGGGTAGGTTAGGTTGTCTAGAACCTCACCACATATCACCAGGAGAGAGTTAAAAAGTTTCTAAAAAACGTGTGTGTGTGTACTATATACGCACGAAAGAAGTTACAGGTACTGGAAATTAGTAATGAGAAAATGTGAAATTAATTTTTGTAGTATCCAAACTCTTTGCACCTGTCTCATCATTTTCTCTAACGCGCCAAAAAGAAGTATAACCTCAAAAACATCACGTGATTAATGGCCGACTCCTTGGCTGCCAGTTCCCTTTTACAATTCGTGTGCGGTATCCTCGGATACATCATCACTTGAAGCGACATGTTGTCATTGTGAACAAACGTCGTATAAGTATCTACTGTCTATGTCAATGATCCGTTAAAAGTTAAAATGGCGGAAGGAATATAAGCAGATTAACGCGGAATGGAAAGATAATCAGTACATGTTAATTGTAATTGCTCAGAATAGTATAATTGCATTGCCAACTAAGGTATTTTATCACAAGTACATCTAAAGATCATACTCATGCATCTATGTAGGTACCTATCTACTTACATATTATACATAGATTTAAACCTTTATTACTTTTTGCGCAAAGTTAGGCAGCAGTTTGTTTTATTGTTCGTCATTCTAATTTTCAAATATTTTATTTATGAATTCTTAAAAATTTATCATTAAATCTGTTAGCAGTTTCACGTGACTCAGGATAATATCCTTGAGGAGCAAGCTAGTACATAGAAAGGATTATCCACTCGAAACAGAACAAACTTGTAAAATTAACGTTGTATTTCTTTCAAAGTCATTGATCGCAATCATAAAAAAATATTCACTGACCGATTATTTTAAATCTTGATGTCAAAACCTATACTAGGTACTGAGACATTTTTTCTTAAAAGGGTGCTTTGAAGTTTAACTCATAAAGAGGGGGTTTTTTGTTGCAACGTGATACCCGATGTGGATAGGAAATATATAGGTACGCTACTTTCTATCTTGGAAACATGCGTGAAACCGCGTAAACCGCGGAAACCTAGTAAATTATAATATAGATAGCTTTACATAGGTACGTATCTATTTCAGGTTCAATAAATTTAATAGTTGTGCCTTTGGGGTGCGCGCTGTCTGGAGTGGTGACGTCACCCATGGGTCGCAGGAGAGCCATGCAGATGGTCAATATACCGTTTTTCATAGCATGGTTGATATTTTACTTCTCATCGACCACATCTCACCTGTATGGAGCATTATCTTTAACAGGCTTAGCAGGAGGTCTTTTGGAAGCACCCGTAAGTATTCAAAAACTGTTTTTGTACTAAATTGTTAATAATCTTTGATTCTCTTGTGGGTGTTTCTCTCAACAATTTCAAATACTATCGATTTGTAATTTTATACAGTCGTGAACTACCAATATCGCATACTTTTATTATTATGCATAATCGTAGTAAGTACAAAAGCCACGATGTGAAAATAAATAAAAAATAACTTGTTAGCGCTAAAATTATGTTTATATCCTTAGGCGAAATGGAATGTCGAAATCTACATGTGTAGCAAGTAGTTAGTACCTGTTACATTCTTAACAAGTTTTTGGAATACAAGCAACGTGCCTTTTGAGAAAAGAAGCTGGTTTTATTATTAATTGCGAATCCCTTCAAGTTTAGGGTCCTATCTTTTACTCTTATTCTTTTTTTAGTCTATGTATATAGGCATAGACGAATTAATTGCGTACCATTTTGTTTCCTGTCTGTCGATTATTTATTTTTATTAATTGTTATTATTGAGTTATTTTTCGTTAGTTTTTTATCATCATAAAATATATACCATGGTTTATGATAATGGGCGAACTAGGACCAGTGGGCGAGCCCTAGTCATTTTAATTAGCCTAATTGATTCATGCTTCCAACAATAAAACAGGCGCTCGTTAGTTAAGTGCTATAATTTTTGCATCATACCTTACTTATGCAAACTACACTTTCGGGTGAAAGGTGCAATAATGGAGGTTAAGTAATTGAACAAGTTGCATGCTAATAAGCAACATGGCAAACAAGATAATACTTCACTTCAGTACTCAACACAGTAGTCTCATTAGGTATACTCGCTACTGGGCTAGGTTACATCCGCGTTTCCGAGGAATATAATGCTTCCCGAAAAAAATAGCTTTTGTTAGCTGGGATCTGGAATATTGTAGCTTTCTACCCCATAAATAAAAAGGAGAATAGGGTTCCTTTTCCGCACCATCACCTCATAACTACTGAACATATCGGGATGGCACTGCTACCATTTGACGTGGAATTTTTCCTAGATGATTATTGGCTATAAGTATATGAAATCGATAAACGCGGGTGAAACCGCGAGGGACATTTAACTTCCATGTAATATTAGCGTAGATCATTTTTTTTAAGAAACTATACAATTAGTTTTTCAGTACCTACCTATAAGCTAGCAACCCCTAGAAAACTTTAAAAGGTCTGACTTTACCCAGCACGGTGCTTTTCACAAATCATAATAAGTAGCAAAAACTACTATATTCACGGTTTGGGTTAAAATCTATGATAAGTACCTAGTTAGTCGCACAATTTTTAATATTACTTTTATCTTGATTAACTGACGAAACCCCACGGCTGCTCTTGAGTTCCCCCATTAGCGGTGAAAAGTCTTTGTCTCTCCGCCCCTTGTTAAAAAACATGTCGATCCGTTGCTTTTGCTATGCTTCGCCACGTCGTGCAGGCCCGCGATCAAAGGCACTGACGAATTTATAATATTGGTTAAAATTATCTTGAATATTAATTTTACCTGCGTATTCGTTGTTGAAATTAAATACGATGCCACCTGTATTATTCAAAAGACATTTGGTGCAGCATATGACACGAGTTTTACTTCAGTCAGATGCGTATAATTATATTATCTTTATTAAAATAAGGTTACTTTGACCATCACCACAAAAGTACTAAACATATCAGGATGGAACTTCTACCATTACAAGCAGAATTTTTCATAGGTGGTTAAAGGCTATATATGATATCGATAAACGCGGGTGAAAACGTGGGGGACAGCATGTTTTTCTTTATAAAAGGAGATCATTATATTTAAACTACTGGTTGAAATAATATTATTATAGTAAGAGGATTTAACTTAATTTTAATACACACAACAAAGATAGATTGCGTTCGTTTGTTTTATTTTTATATTAATTAAATTGGGACTTTGTTTATCATTACAACCTCATATAAGGTTACTACGTAACTCAAATGGTACGTTTTTAAGCGTGATAGCATTATTAAATAGTTTTTTATATATTTTATCATCACTATAAAATATCTTAAGATTTCTAAGTGAACGCACACTTCTTTATTGTGTAATTTAAAGATATATGTCAGGTCCGGGACATTTTACAGGCCTTTTTAAGGTCTACAACTTTTATTTTAACGTAATTATATACAGCCTACGGACCATTCCACCCTGAAGGTTATAAACTACCATAATTAACCAATATTTATTGGTAAAAGAATGATTTAATTCGGATGAGTCGTTTCGGAAATTACCTCCTACATCTAGTCTTACAAACATACAAACTTTACCTCTTTATAATATAGATAGTGTAGATTTACGCTTAATAAAATTAGTGACACGACGCCCCTAGGCTATTTCGTACCCTGACTATCTTTTTAATAGAAAAAATGGCCGAGAAATTTATTTTACTTTATAAATTATTTCACCCGCGTTTCCGAGGGTTATTATATTACATTATTTTGTTCTTTCTATCATCAATAGTTTTCGCAGCGCACGCGATGTAAGGATTTTTTGTACACCTTGGGTTACATTTTTGAGTTTTAATAAGGATCCCTAGATTCTTTGAAAATTGAATATCGCCTATGTCACCCGGCGATAGTGTAGCTTTACAACGCTGAAAGAATTTTTGAAATCGGTCCAGTAGTTTTTAAGTCTATTCGTTACATACAAAAATACAAATCTTTCCTCTTTATAATATTAGTGTAGATATACTTGCTGTCCCACGCGGTTTCACATGCATTTAAATTATTAAAAAACTAAAACAAACAAAATATATAGGTACTGTGTGATATTGCCCTAAAATGATTCATGGCATTATTAAAACCACGACATGGTTGATGTTAACGAAGTTATGGCGTACCTATTGCCAAAGTTGTCAAAACTACGTTATTTTTCTTTTATGGTATATATCTCTCGTTATGTTTGCAGAGCCACTCACTTGTGTATATATATCTATAATTTCTATATAATATATAAAGCTGAAGAGTTTGTTTGTTTATTTGGTTGAAGGCACTAATCTCAGGAACTACTGGTTCTAATTGAAAAAATATTTTTATGTTAAATAGTCCATTTATCGAGGAAGGCTATAGGCTATATAACTAGCTTGTAATCAAGGAATAAAACATTAAAAAGAAAGATTTTATTACTTGTTTTTTGTATTGTTTCTAAAACAGGTTCTGACATACGTAGCTGAGATCACTCAGCCTCACCTCCGAGGGATGCTTACAGCCACCAGCTCCATGTGTATTATCGTGGGAGTCTTCACACAGTTCCTCTTTGGAATATTCCTATACTGGCGAATAGTTGCTTTAGTCAACATCATATTCACGGTCAGTAGCAACTACTAATATAATACTTACGTCGTATATGTACTTATATAATATCTTAAAACTGATCATTATAACTGTTTTTATGGATAAGGCTTGTGGGATTGTTTAGCCAAAGCTTTTAAAGATACCTAGAAATTATCTCATTCACAAGCAGCACAAACACACCAGTGGTAACAGCCTGTTTTCATCTTTATGTGAAGTATCCAGTTATGCGGGTACTACAATACCTATTTTACCCTCCTATAGCTTTCACCCACAATGGCCAGCACTTGACGTTATCACCAAAGACTATATCATATACAGAGTGTTACAAAACTACCCGTAAAGCTGAAAGGTGGTTAAATGAGGCCTTATGAAGTGTCTATTCACAATATTTAAGAGCCGTAGTAACGCTGTATAACATACCCCAAAAAATAGAAAAAGCTATTAAAGTAGACAATACGTAGGCCTTTCTGTTAAATAATCTGGTTCCCTAACATGACAGCTTACTAAGGTTGTTGGCTTTGATAATTATTTATATTTTTACGGGGTATTTTGTAACACGTTGTATATCACCATATCATTACCTTAAATCATGAAAGTATCTTGTGCTGTAATTGTGATTTATTTTGATTATAGGTATTAGCCGTCATTGCTCTCTGCTTCATTCCCGAATCTCCCCACTGGCTGGTGTCCAAGAAACGACACGATGACGCCAGAAAGGTAGTTATAGGTGCCTACATTGTATTATTACTATAATAATGATTCTATTCAATGCATTTCGGCAAAATTAATGATAATAAATAATATTAATAAGTGAAATCTTTGTAATCCAAGTAAGGTAAGTTGCGAGTCATTCCCAACACAAGTATATCTGATTATTTACTGGGAAGTCGCGGCATAAGTTTTGTTAAAATGATTTTTGAAATAAACCTATTTTTATTTATAATGTTGCAATAGCACTAAAGATTGTATTTTTTAGATTTCGCTTTTTAAATTCATGATTTATATCTGGTCTATTCTTCTAATGACCACAATAAATGCAACTCGATCGAAATGCCGAGGTTTGTCCGAATAATATTTGATATTTTATTAGTTTGGTATTGATTTATTTGTGTGCTAATACACCCAATGACCATATAGCGAATAAAATGTCATAACCCGACTAAGTGTTTAATACAAACTAAAAAGTTTTGAAACAAGCTAGCTGCTGTTTGCTATTATCGTTTTAATATTATTATCTGTTAGATATTTCGATTATTAACTATTAAGGTCTACTGGATGTTTCACATTACATTACTGTATTATTGTATAACATTTTATCAGAAACCAATTCAATTGTAAAATATTCGGTTATAAAGATATAGGATAGTAAGGTAGTGGATATTGTATCCAATTCAATAATGAAGATTTTTTTTATTAGATTTCTTTATTGCAATCTATCAGTCTTGCAGATATTCAGCAATATGTGTGAGATTTCAATTATAATAAAGATAAGGATATCAAGGTACGTTAGTACGTACGTACATCTTAGGGTCGTCAACACATTGGCGATGCCTCTGGTGTTGCAAGGCGGCCGCGACCACATACCGGGTGGACTGTTCGCTTGTTTGTCAGACAAAGTGGTATAAAAAAAATGCAATAATATTTTTGAGTTCATTACAGTTTTTGATTATTTCAGAGTCTGCAGTGGCTACGTGGCTGGACCACTTCCGACGCAGTTGAACATGAATTGAAGGATATTCAAGCTCTTTACAAAAAGAAACAGGGTGAGATATAAATTTCAAGCTGTTGCGCGTTCCCGAGGGATGTTTCATATTCCCGGCATACAAAGTCTATATAGTTTATGAGCTGTTCCAGACTATATCTGTGCCAAATTTCATCCAAATTCGTTCAGCTGTTCCAGGCAAACTTTCGCATTTATAATATAGTAGTAAGATCACTCTTCGATTTCTCAATTCACAGTATTTTCATAACTTTACATTTTCAGTCAAAAATAATCTTTCAAGATATCTATCTTATTTCAGTTGAATCAGAGGATGTGGACGAGACATTAACAGAAAAAATATCTCATTATTTTAAGAAAAGTTTCCTTATACCTTATTTCCTCGTGTGCTACAGCTTCTTCGTTGGTCATTTTAGTGGCATGACTACACTTCAGGTAAATATAGCAATTTTTGTTTTTGTCATTTTTTTATGTCAAACAGGCAGACTGTCTACCTGGTAAGTGGCCACTGCCGCCTAGTGCCACTAGCAACACCACGAGAATTACCAATTCGTTGTCAACCCTAAGACGTGTTGTTAACTTTCATGTACCTTTCACCGGTCCCTTTTAACCGAGACACTGTAAAAATAAGTCCACTACAACTTCACGGCGAGATGAGTACGGTGGTAGTACTTCCCCGGACGAGCTACTACTTCTGATAATAAGAGATCTACCGTCTTTATACTTACTTACCGTCCATATTTTGTTTGGTTACTGCAGACATATGCAGTGTCCATATTTCAGATGTTAGAGGCGCCAATAGACAAGTACTACGCGACGTTGGTGCTAGGGATCCTGCAGATTGTTGGCTCGGCAACCTGCGTGTTACTTGTCCACTATACTGGGAAGAGGCCTCTAACGATTTTCTCTACGACTGGTGCAGCAATATGCTGTTTCATAGTCGTCGCATATGAAAGTTATATTCGAAAGGTTTGTAACAGAAAAATATTAATATCATTTGAACTTAAGCGCCTTACTTACAATACCAATCGTAAAAAGATATACTTAAACCTGAGGACAGATTAATAAGAAATGATATGTTCATTTAAGTGTTATTTGTGTAAATATTGTCACTTAGCGCATTCACATATATACTAATACCTTTTAGTATATTTACATTGGATTGTTCTGTTCCTAATTTACCCCTCACGCTGTAACATATATTACTGACTTTGATAAAGTTGTCTGATGGCTTTAATATTATGTTTATCTATTAATAGATAATGGTTAGACCAGAAAATACATGTGTCTTAATTAACATACGTAACAACGACACATTGCCAAGAAGTCCTTATCAGCTAATGCACACTTCATCAGCGAGACGGCAAGGACGCTTCGGAGAGAGGAATTCTCACGAGATTGTGTAGTTAGCGAAAAAGACAAAGAGGCAACGAAACATCTATGAGCTGGTGTCATTAACTTACAGAATCAAATCCCAGGCCTCAATAGAACATATTATTTTTATTTTTTTTGAAAGTACAACTTTATTTGGCTCTGAATTTCTGATCCGCAACCTATTTGTGTTACGAAAAATAATTGATAAACACAATATTTGCTCTTTAAAAGTGATTGATAATTAAATTAAAATGTTTTCGTATGTCTTTACGACACATACTGTCTTTTTTATCAGGTAAGTTAAATGAGTGAGTAAAATACTCAGAGTGAGTACCTATTCTATTTATTTCAGAATGGAATATCTGTGACAGCATCAATTATAAATGGCACAGCATTGGATGCACTTAACAAAACTGATAATATTGAAATCGCAGCGGTAAGATTATTGTATTATATTGTATACGGTATTGTATCAAGAATCTTTTTATATATTAACTAGCTGTTCCACGCGTTTATCGATATCATATAAAGCATATAACCAGCTAGGAAAAATTAAGCGTCGAATGGTAGCAGTCCCATCCCGATATATTCAGTAGTTGTGATGTGATGGTGCGTCAAAGGTACCCTATTTTGCTTATGTTTACATGTATGTAGAAGATATTTGTTCTCTAAGCCTTCTTATACTATTTATCCGATAATTAAGTAACGTGAATAAGTTATTCTACGTAGGTACCTACGTCAACGAAGGTTCGCTATAAAAAAATAAACAAAGAAATGGGGGAGTGCCGGCAGAAGCCGGAAGAATGTTTGGTCAGGTCACGTGTCCTGGCGCGAGTTTAACATTTTATACCCACCCCAAGAAAAGTTCTCAACGCCGCTAAAGAAGTTTTCAATTCAACATTTTTTTTTATCAAAAAATTAAATCTACGCATCCCGGGAAATGATAATTGTAAAAAAAGAGAATTTTGCACACTATAACATCTGCAGTTTCTGCTACTACTTATACGTTTCATGGTGGTTATCTATACTATTGCATAGTTAGTTTCTTCACATTTTTGAGGTTGGTATATTAAAGAACTTGCAAGTAATACAGTGTCTTATTTTACCAAAAATTCAGCCGTCTAGAAAGGATAGTTAACAAGCCTAACAATTCGGAAGGTGTGGTCCAACGTCCATCGTTGGTGTAAAGTAACGCCATCTAGCGGCGAGTTACAAAAACATAGAAACCTTCTTTGAAAAAATACATAATATTAATGCGGAATGTGATGGTGAACTGTCCGATTGTCTCGAAATAAATTTATTTCTGATATATATTTTTATTTAAATAGATTACTGGCCTAGTTTATCTTAGATCATCCACAGTATGTAGGGTGTCGTACCATTTAAGTCATAGGAATAAAATGATAATTGGGGGTCTTCGAACACATACTAAAATAACGAATTTCTTAGAAAACAATTTTCTAAACTACCTCGGACATATAAATTTTCGTAGAAAGTTTTCTATAATTATCCATATTTTTTTACCGATGGTGACAAAAATACTTGAATGCAACCTGTATTTTTTTTAATAACTTATTGTGTGGCAGTTTACATAGTAGGTACTTACCTAAATACGGAAGATGAACGAATTCTCTTCTAGATTATGCTACTTGGCAAAAAATCTGAACACTTGGGATGAAAATAAATAATTCATTTGATTTTAATAAAGTTTTAGCGATTGTGGTCACTCAACAATAAAAATTGCTATCTCATTTCATCATAAATATAATCTTTACAGAGCAACCCCTACTCCTGGATCCCCACAACGTCGCTCATGCTTTTGGCGTTGATAACTCACACAGGGATCAGATTGTTGCCATGGATTTTAATTGGCGAGGTAAGAAGTAAGTCTTTGATTTTCCAAATCAAGATGATATTATATTTTACTAGCATTCACACAATCACATGCCCTGACTGTATACCAAATTTCATCAATATCGGTCAATTACTACTTGAGTTATAGAAGGACATAAGAGAGACGAAAAACTAATGTAAATAAACCTATGTTACTTTTGGATAAAGTTGCTTTCTAAAGGAGAATGAAACATACAAGTCATTTCTCTTTGTAATATTAAATATTGTAGGTAGACATAGACAAAAGAACGGAAAGTAAAAATAGGCAAACCTTGAAGTGATTGGCCACTAACACCGCGCACTAGATTGATTGTATCATCCTTTAAAATTATAACGATTACGAGATATGTTGGTACCTATATGTTCTCCGCAGGTGTTCAGTGCCAAGACTCGATCTGGCGGAGCTGGCTTGGCAGGTGCCGTTGGCTACATACTTGGTTTCCTGACAAATAAAATGTACATCGATATGGTTGACTCACTGTCAATACGGGGCACTTATGGATTTTATGGTATTATCTGGTAAGTGGAACTGGCAAATCAATTTAACTAAACTTGCCCCACGCTATTATGGCCGTTTTATCACAATGACAAAGAAAAATAACCTTTATTCCTTTCAGACATAAGGTGCATCTATTAATCCAACAGCTAATTGTATGATGATGGAAATCAACCTTATTCCAAAGCAATACAGTTTATTTTCCTATGACAATCTGAAACGTCAAAACAGCCATCATAGCGTGCCGGCAGTATAAGCTATTCTCTCTCTCTTGTAGTATTATGTTCAATTAAAATGGTTTTGTGCTTCGATTGTAACAATTTTAAAACTAATTATTAATTGATAATAATTTATTCATTTTCTAGTGTCTCCGGAAGTATAGTATTGTATTACATCTTGCCTGAAACCGAGGGCAAGAAATTAAATGACATCGAAAACCATTTTGCAGGCGTCAAGAAGATTACCAATAAAGTTTATCGTTCAAAGGTAAAAACACCCTAATTGCAATTCCACACCTAAAAATATTAAGAAATAACCTACTTTTCAACCAAACATTTCCAAAAATGTTGCATAATGAGTTATTTTTGGATTTCATTGTTTGCAGTACAGTTAACACAAAAGTGACGCTGCAGCGCGCACAAGTTAGTTTTATTCAAAAATAGTACACGTATATATTGTACTATATTATTTGGTACAAGAGGAAGAAAAAATACATTTATTTCATTTTTCGGATTTACATAATGTGCATGTATGCCTCGAATTTGCTTAATTAAATCTTAATACAACAGCGTCATTCGGCAAAAGGGTTTTATTTTATTTTAATGGACTGCGCATTAACTTGATAATATATGAGTTATGCCATTGATAAGCCGTACAACAAATAGCATAAGGTTCAATAATCTACAATACTTACTTAGGCACTTACCTACATACACGTATAGTAGATAAGGTAAATGAAAAACGCATGGTACGTAGATCTTACCGTTGTTAATTATGCATACCCCTGTAGATATACCATATATTATCAATACCCGTATTCTTGTTATAGGTACAAATTGACCTATTATTTTTTATTAGGTAGTGATCTGTATTAAAATATGCATGGTTTAGGAGCATTGTAAATGTTTTGTAATGAATGTAAGTTCATTTTTTAAACGAGTAATGGCTGAATTTATTTCTGACTTAATTTTTTCCGAATCCGTATTAGAATCAGTCAAAAGGTCTATTTAAAAAAAAAAATTCACTTCATAAAAGTTTTTTCTTTGTGTTCCTTATGCATTACCGGGACAAAAGTCGTGTAGGTAGGAAAAACTGATTTAATGTATAAATATAGGGCAGTTGCGTCTAGCATTTGCAAACTTGCCCTGATAAATTGGCGGCGTGAATGTAGATAACAGACTTAATCACTTACCAACTAAGTAATAAATGTAGTAGGTAGTATGTTTTAAAATAGTAAGCATTAACATTATTTTTTGTTACAGCGAAGAACACCTAACGAAACAAAAATGCATGTAATAAATGGAAAAACCAATCCATCGTTTGAAGATGATCATTCAAAATTATAAATTCGGGTTCAGCACCATAGCTTCTCTCCATTTTATGAAAGTAATTCTTGCGTGCTGCGCATGCAAAAGGTATTTTCCGTATTATGTGATAAGTTACCTACTTAGTCGTCGAGATATAATTATTATTACATAAGGGGAATAACCAAAAATATACGCCGTTAATAATTTCTAAGGTTCTAAATTTGGTGTAGGGTACAATGGACTTCCCATCGTCGTTTGACTGCATTATATGACCTACGATTTCAATTATACTTTGTGTTGGTTATTTTGGTTTGAGGTAGACCACATCATTAAATCAACATTACGGTTGGTTTTACCGCTAAATAGTAATCGAATACAAGTCCTCTCATTTCCACAAAAACCGCTGTTACCTACATAAACTATTTTATCAGTTTTAAACGAGCTTTAACATGGATTATTTGGATTTTCTTATATTACCTGAGGTAAGAAGTTCACGGGAGTAGAAGAATGGAGAACATTTAATGGCATTCATTGTATGCATTGTAATTCATGCCTGAAGAAATACTAGTAAGAAGCCATACACCGGAAGGAACGGATGAAGGGAGAAGAGGCCTTTGCTCTGAAGTGTAACACAACAGGCTCACAATAATATTGATTACTTGGGGGAGGAAGTACAATGAGTAAAATTAATATCATTTATGCGTAATGTCAAGCAATTATCCCTCAGTTATATAGAATTTCCAAGAACCTAGTTCTCCATAACTACGTATGCTAAGGATTATGTATCTCGACACCAGAATGGAAATCGGAGTTTCTCCACGACAATATTTATTTTTCTTCACCTGTTTGAGACATCTTGCTTCTATATTGTAGACCGGGTTCCCCATCCAATCGAGCTGAAATTTTTCACATTCTATTGTTTTTCGTTGACATTTGCTAAGTGGCATCACTCTAATTCAATGTAGCGGATGTGGAAATATGGTCATTTATTAATAAGCCATGTCATAGGTTCATTTAATGAAAGGTTTTCCCAAGCAGCATACGTAATGTCAGTTTTATTTCTTTTATGGCTTAAAGAGTATATTATTTTAACATCTTTTTACTTATTTCAATAAAAGACATGTATACTTATTCAAATCTGTTCAGAACCCTAAGCATGAACATATATCGTAAGCGTAGCGTCATCGTATCGTGTGCGCTAAAAAGCTGGTTTGTATATAAAATTGAACATCGCACACCATGACATTGCGCGATATTCAATTTCGCATTGGGTTTTGGCGCACTCGATACGATGACGATACGCTTGCGATAGATGTCCGTGCTCAGGGCACAGTTCTGCTAAACAGTTTATTTTACGAGCTAACAGCTCGAGGAGCAGAAAACTCTCTTTGGTCGTGATGGTTTTGTTTTCTTTGTCACATCACTATATTTACTTAATCTATCGTAAATAAAATTTTGACATTACCGAACTACCACTTAAGCCTTTTGTATATCATATAAGCTTTGAATTAGAGATGGGCCGAGTACTCGGTTGATACTCGGTAGGTACTCGGCCCTAATAACTCGGTTCGAATGCCGAGTATACTCGGTTTAAGATAAGCAATATATTTAGGTAGATATAATTAAAACAACAGTGATCAAACTATCAAGCGACTGGTAGTTGAAAGGCGCGGGCGGGGTGAGAGGTGTATCAACGCGAGCCGGCGCGCCGCTCGACTGGCGCGAACCTGTTTGAACTTGTTTGCGCGTGCGAAATGGGAATTTGATTGAACCGAGTTACTCGGCCGAGTACTCGGTTGACAAACAATTATACTGAGTAAAACTCAGTACTCGTTACTCGGCAAAAGTGTTACTCGGCCCATCGCTACTAAGAATTAATAATATTATAGGTATTATATATACGAATATAACTAAATATATATATACGAGTATACCTATGAATACGACAGTTTTAGAAAAAAGTTACATAGGTCGGTAATATTGTGCTACACGGCAGCAATTCTAAAATTTATATAAATATTTGTCATAATTTTGATGTGGTTACCAAAGTGCCAAATTTAAGCAACATGGAATAAGTTAACCAGAAAATGGCTGTGACATATAGACAAATAATGAATAATATTGAAAATTCAACCATAAATACAGTTTCTTAACGGTTTTTCCCAGTTGAAGGCTGAATATCTGAAGAGCGGCTTCCCCATAAAGAGATGTAGTGGTAGTAAACCTAATTAAACTTGCCTAAAATTTCCTTTAATTATAATAAACTAACAGGCCACGTGGGGAGCCAATTTTGACCTTCACGCCGGAGACTAAGGGTATTCTGGGTATCCCAAAATTTTATATTGGATAAATAATAATTTTATTTAAGGTAAATGAGATAGATACATTTAACTAGACTATTTAATGAATTGTTGTATTATTACCGAATAAAATATCTTAAAATAACGTGTCTGTTTTTATATTTTATTTTGAAAAATCCCAAAATCTTACCATTTTGCCCATTACATTCAACTTGGAAAGTAAAACATAAAAAAAAACTGTATCGTATATATATATCCGTACTAGCCGTGTCCTCGATGTAACATTTTCCCGTCACAAAAAGTATCCTATGTGTTATTCCAGGGAATTTTCTATAAATGTGTCAAGTATCATCCAAATCTGTTCCATAGTTTTTGCGTGAAAGAATAACAAACATCCATACATACAAACATTCGCATTTATAATATTAGTGGGATAAATTATACGCCTTATTTTAATTCTGTGATATTTCCTAGGATATTCATCTAAATACACAGATCAATTGGCTTGGTGGTTAGTGACTGTGACTCCCAAACCGAAGGTCGCGGGTTCGATTCCCACCCAGGACAAATATTTGTGTGCATGAACATGTCTGTTTGTTCTGTGTCTGGGTGTAAATATCTAGATATTTAGAAAAACAAAGTAGTATATCAGTTATCTGGTTTCCATAGTACAAGCTCTGCTAATTTTACGTACCAGACGGCCGTGTGTAAAAAAATTATTTATATTTGCGATCTAAAATTAAGATAATAAATATGTTGTTATAACATCTACACAACTAAAGCGAAATAATTAATTTATATTGTTGTGTTTTCGTATATCTTTAACTATCTTCGAAGCGCACGCCACGGACGCTCAAAAAAGGGACGTTTGATTTTTTATTTAAATCATGAATGTCATCATAATATTAATGTCGCAAAATGTTAAGAAATGCATTTCAATTTTCTTATACCAAGAGACACGGAATAATTATAAGTAGGTATATAGTAAGGGGGCCTTATTTATTGATAAGTTCAACACCATAGGCATTACATAAGTGGATCGTGCTTTAGTGGACACACCAGTTGGCTTGGTGGTTAGCGACCCTGACTGCCGAGCCGAAGGTCGCGGGTTCGATTCCCACCCAGGACAAACATTTGTGTGCATGAACGTGTCTGTTTGTTCTGTGTCTGGGTGTAAATATCTATATAAGTATGTATTTAGAAAATAAAATTGTATATCAGTTAACTGGTTTCCATAGTACAAACTCTGCTTAGTTTGGGACCAGATGGCCGTGTGTAAAGAATGTCCCATGATATTTATTTATTTGTTTAAATTCAACTAGTACTATTTTACCTTCATAAGTAAATGCTACCTTAACTAATACTTCTTTTCATTTTAATCTTTACTATATGACACTATTTTAACGTTATTAAGAAGTAAAGTTTGTATGAAAACTGCAAAACTACTTGTACAATTTCAATTGCGCTTTCATCAATAGAACGCAACACTGTTCCTGAGTGGCATAAGCTATATTATAATCCCCCGATACATCGATCCTTCTGCAATTATTCAACTGCAAATTAAATCCATCTTTTACTAGTTTGCGGCTCAAACAAAGTCAATATAACAAAAAATGTGGGTAGATTTGACGAATGACCCGTTTCTATGAGCTTATTTCAAATCGGCTTATTTTGTCCACGCGGTCGGAAAGAACAGTCGTCTCAGCGGCCGAGTTATAATTTAGTTGACGATTTTCAGAACTTATGACAAGTTATTAAAGTAATGAGCTTTCTTAAATCTCTTTTTAAAAATTTTGCTTCTTCCATGCGTGACAAACATAACACTACGATGTTTGGTGAAAATAGTGAATTAGGAGACCATACTGACCTCAATGACACGTTAAGCACTTTAGAAATTGTACAAGATCCACCGATTATCTTCTCAGATGGAGAATCTTCTCTCACAAGAGCTATTATAACATCTGTAAACGATAAGAATTTGAATATTCCGAGGACTCTTCCGAATGTAACGCATAAAATTGACCACTTTAATTTGAATATGTCATCGAGAGTAGAGAGTTTAGCGCATTCGCAGACTGTCGATAATATTGAAAGTAATTATGAGAACCAAATATACTGCAAACAAGAATTGTGCAATCCAAATTTGCTGCGTTGCTACGTGAACTACACGGAGTTCTGCAGATGTCCGATGTGTTTTCAAAATAGCCAAGGTACGTTTGAATATATATTTTCTAAAAGTTTTACCAATATATGGTCCCATCTATAGATAAACGCGAACCTGCATATTGCGTTTCGCAAATCAAGGTAATTAGGGTCAGGTAGCAAAATGGTGGAATAAAGCGGCACAGTGTTCAGATTCCATAAGGGTTCCGTACCGGCGTTTAATATTTCACAAAACGTTGAAAAATATACATTTCTGGCTGGGGGCTACTTTTTACTTTATTGTCAATAAAAAGTCATAAAAAATAATTAAATAAATTTTTGATCTTGTTATAACCTAACAAGATCAAAAATTGTTATTCGTTGCTACAGACAGGTGCAAAGAGTTTGGACACTACAATTTCACGACTGAAATAGTGCAGTTTTTCCCACCAATAATTTCGGGTATAACTTCTTACGTGCGTGTACATAAGTACACACACTCGTTTTTTATATGTTGTATGGATATGCACACTGTGAAAATTTCAAGGATCTACCTATTACGGTTAAATAATACTGCCCTATGACTGATGGATGAACGGACAGCGGAGAATAATTTTCGATTAATAGATGTTACATTTAAATAACCAAATTTTCAATGATATCAAGAAAGGGCACTGGCTTCTGTTACACAGGTATGTATGCCTAGCGCAGAAGTCAGAGACAGAATTTAAATTGTTTAAGATTATTTATGTTAATAAATTTATTATTATTATTATTGTTCATGTTCATAAATTGTAGTAGAAATACCTATTCACTTTTGTAGATTTTATTGAATATATTTTATATATAATAAAATATTTTTATTTTAACTTTTAAGTTTCAGTTGGTTAATATAAGAAACTGAAACTAATAAAATAATATAATATAAGCAGTATAGAAGTCAATTGTTTTTTATTGTAAAAAACAATCTTCTTTTTCATTTGTTCAGTTGCGGAAAGTAACTGTATTTTCTACTATGAGTAGGCGTTCTAAGTCCTCGCCGAATCATTATATGAGCCCAAACATTGCCGCTGTAATCCATCGAAGAATTCCTCTCCACTACCTACCATTTAGTAGGTTAACGGGATGTAGGTAAAATTCAATGAATGGGATCTCAAGATTTCCACCCTTAGAGGTGGAATATGTAATATATACAGACCAGTTGGCTTGGTGGTTAACGCTCTGACTGCCAAACCTAAGGTCGCGGGTTCGATACCCACCCAGGACAAACATTTGTGTGCATGAACATGTCTGTTTGTTCTGTGTCTGGGTGTAAATCTTTATAAGTATGTATTTAGAAAAAAAAAAGTAGTATATGTAGTATATCAGTGATCTTGTTCTCCATAGTACAAGCTCTGCTTAGTTTGGGATCAGATGGCCGTGTGTAAAAGAATTTCCCGGGATAATAAAATTTAAATAGGTGGTACTAGGAAGTTTTAAACTCTACCAATTAACACTAATCATACCAACACTTACTAGGTACCTATTTCTACCTTCTATTTATAAGGGAAATAAATAGTATAACTGTATATTAATTAGTAAGAAAAAGTCATGAAGTCAAATGTGGAAATGCAATAAGATAGTACGTGCATTTTCAATGCAAAGTTCAAAATGGGTCATTTGACCCGGTTATGGTATGTTTAGTGTTAAAAAAGCATTTTCAAAATCGGTCGAATTGTGAACTCCCTTCATTTCTGCCGGAGGACGGTAAAAAGAATATTTTAGTACGACTGTTTATGGTTTCAACATTCAACACGAGATGGCGTTACTGACGCACGAGTTCAACTTATTTTTCTTACACACGACGAGCATGGCTTGAAATGTCATCTAACTCTCGGTCATTTACTCTTCATTTACCTTGCAGAACCAAACCCATCATTAGAAGGCATTAACCCGTCTATGGTGTAATAGCTTGTTATGTGGTAATATGTCATTGACATAACGAAGCTGTGATTAAATTTATCATAACTTGGACTCAAGGTTTGACAAACTGTCAATCAAAGGGTTACAGTTACTTCTAGGATTCACTTGATCTTTATTCCACCTGTAAGTTTAAAGTATAAATATTATATATGGTCATATATTTGGTAGTATCGTGTTACAAATTTGGAGATAGCTGGTAAACATTTTCTCTGACTAGATACTTACCCTTATGGTGTAGGATCAATGAGTGATAAGAGAACTGATTTAATAATTAAGAAGCAGAATTATTACATTAATTCACTTCAGCTTTGTAAGTATCGGGAAATAGTATACCTACTAATTATGATTTCGTCGATGATCTTTCGTATTGAAACCCAAGCTTTATTCATAATTACGGTAATAATTACTAAGTTCTAGAAAGTATCCGTTACATCGATCTCACTTTCGGATCGCAATTATTCCTCAAGTTCACCGCCCAGTTACAATACAGGTAGCTGACACAGACGTTTAAAAGTATTATGTCTGTGGTAACTGGGAAACAACAAAGTTGGCAATGATGGCATGGTCAATTTGCCATTATGTAAGGCTCTATGGCAAATTGCTAGCTATTGCTGGCAATAGCTTGTGAGCTCATTAAAATCTAACGATTGACTGCTGGCAATACTATTACAAAGCTATGCGCTAGTCGTGTGGAAACCGACAACCTACCTATATTGGTTATTATTTATTATGTACGCTAGGACTAACCGTGACTATTATAATATTACTAGCGCTCGCCCGCGGGTTTCACTTGGATACATTTTTTAAAGACCTTTTGAACGAAAGCGTACAAAGTTACAAAATAAATCGAAACGTTTCAGAATAAATTCCATATGTGGATGGAAAATTCGTGAAACTAAAATTATGTCTGTTTAATTGTGCATTTTACTAGAACAAGTGGTTGAACCGATTTAGATACAGTTTTTAGTTTTTAAGTAACTAAATGAGAGGGAAGATAGTAGTAGTAAGGTGTAACCTGACTTTAATTTAGGGGATTTGATATAAAAATGTAATTTGCTTTTATTGTACTTGCCTAGGATAGCATTTATTATTTTAACTGTTGAACATACTAATATACTCGTATATGTTGAATACTACACGGATTTTTTATGAATTTTCACCTGTACTGAGGGGGTTCCAAAAGGTTTTATCAAACTGTATCACACGCGGGGCCGGATTATCCTTTAGGCTGTGTAGGCAACTGTCTAGGGGCCCCGCATTGGGCAGGGGCCCGTTCCCCGAGAAAATAACTTTTTATCCGCGTTAAACCGCGGAGGACAACTAGGTGTGAATATATGTAATGACGTTTTTGTTGAAAAAAAATATTTTAGGAAGTTAGTAAAGGGTCCCCTTGACATGCATTGCCTAGGAGCCCCGACCTATCATAATATGATGTAATCAAGCTAAACAGGGAATAATTTTGTCGTCCTCGCAAACGCTTCACGTAAATTATGTAAATATCTTTAAAAAAATGTATGTGTAAAATTAAGAAAATTATCGTATTATATTTACACCGCATCTATAATATCCTTGTACGTTAGATGTCACAATTTGTTAAAGCTTATTTCAAGAAGGAGCACAGAAAACCAATATTTTTATACATAAAGTATAAATAATACATTAAATTAATTAAAAACCATTATCTGCACTACAATGCGCTTGACACATAAATGAATCCCTATTTCCCTTGGTCATCACGCGTGAACGGCTGGACCGATTTCTCGTTTGTTATTGTCAGGAGAAGGTTCTTATGAAAGAAAAAAAATAACAAAGTTTCATCTCAGAAATTTTAATGACCATATTAACTTTTCTAATGTAAGGGAACGTACCCATACTACGTGACCCATTCAAGGGGGGGAGGGAGGTCTTCAGAATACCACGCTGAGTCACAAATCTCGCGCCTTTTAGCTTTATTCAAATATGACGTGCCTTATTAAGCATTTTTTGTCATTCTATTTGCGAAATATCGTTGAGTGCCATATTTATAAATTGCTATGTACAAATTAATCTTGGCATATACTACGCGTGGTCCCAGGGGGGAGGGGGGTAAAAATTTAAAAAGAATGGGTTACGTAGTATGGGTACGTTCCCTAACCATATGGCGTCTGACTTACATGTCAGTCGTTTGACAGTTGCAAGATTGACTGAATGCGCGCTGCAAATATCTTTTATAGGAATGAGTCAGAATTATGTTGATAAAAGAATAAATTTATCATTTCCTAGTGCACATTCCACAGTCAATTAAATCGGAAAAATGTATTGTATTGTTCATCACAGTTAGTTCAGAGCGCCATCACACCTAATATTAAAAGTTTAATTGTCAAGAATAATAAATACTTGGTTCTTGGTCTTTAATTTTTTTAATGATACCAATTCGAATTAAATATTCATTGAAGACAGGACAACGTCTGCCGGGTCAGCTTGTTATAAAATAAACAACATGCATACAGCCAATGTCAAAACACATAATGATGTGTTTGTGACACGCTAACTGACGTATTAGAAAAAAAATTAAAAAATCTATGCAATGATATAAAAAAGCAATGAAAATATGTTTATTCCAAGAAATAGGACAACATTAATTATTTGGCTGCGCTCCCACATTAGGTTACCCGGTGTTGTGGGAGAAACGGTCTGCCTATGATTAGTTACAGAAATGGAATTATTAGTAGAAAAAAAAACATGCAAAAATTATGATTGTGAAAATCTATGAGAGGTACCACCCTTACCTGACACATAGATATGTGTGTGAGGTGTGTGTGTGGTGTGGGTGGGAAGGGAGTGAGTGAGGTATGAGTGTGGTATGGGTGAGGTGTGAGTGAGGTGTGTGCATGAGCAGTAAAATGAATAAAGAGGTTATGCTAAGACCTTATAAAAAATCTGCGATAAAGCTCAAATTTAAAAGAATTGAACTATATACAATTTTTTATCAAGATGGGTCAAATAATTTTTGAGCTATAAATGGACACATGGAATGGCAAACAAACAGACTTTTTTTTTAAATAGTAGAATTAAATTGACATCAGTAATTCATGAAACGAATATGGGCCCCAAATTTGATAATTAAATCAAATGTACAGACCGATCCTACAAATGTATACAGTAGTAGATATAGATAAGAAAATGGCGAACTGTTATGCGATGCAATTATGATTCTACATGAATATTATAAGTGCATAGTTTGATATTAAAACAAAAATATCATAAAAGTCGTGATAAAAAAAAAGAAGGAAAAACCAATTACGTATTTTACCTACTATTTGTGTAGCTAATAGAAAACAAATTAAAGTACCAAGAAAAATTGTTACAACTTTTATGTTTACCTAATTATTTTTTTTATGATACATATAGTATAGCAGACTTCGTCCGGGGAAGAACTACCTTGTACTTGTATTTCTGTCCGTTAGAAATATATGGGGCCGGTGAAATTACAGGCACATGAGACTTGACAGCTTTACGTCTCATGGTCGACATCCCATGGGTGATGCCCTTGCAAATGTTCATAGGCGACGGTGACCATTTACCATCTGTATGAAAAGTTAGACTTGTGAATTGTCTGGTTGCCGGCCTACATTAAAAAACACAAAAAAAGGCCAACTTATTTTGTGATTTCATCTAGCAATCAGTAATACCAGACTATAAGTAGATGAGGTTGGGACTTTTTGTCGCTTAGGGCGCTGCTCACAACGACAAACCCTTTCATTGTCATTATCAGATTTCAACCCTCCTATTCATCGAAAATATCGCGTCGCTATTTAAGCCGGTGAACTAATTCAGGATACGGATGTCCGAAATGCAATAAAGTGTTTATGTATCGGTATGATTTGACAGAGAATATTCGTGCTCAAACCAAAAACCTTCGACCAAAAACAAAAAATATAAAATTAAATTAAATTTGTTAAATTATGTTAGTGTAAGAACGTATTCTTTTTTAATCTTGAAAAATGTATAAATGTTTATTGGTCTGAAAAAATATCGATTTTTATACCATATCGATGCTTGGAATATTATATCGATACATCGACATATGGAAATATTAAACATTGCTTGAAAACATCGATCCATTGATTTTTGTTATCGATGTATCGATATTTTTTCAACAACCCTATTTCAGGAAGAGTTCGGGTATGCAGGCTAAAGCTAGTTCGTATGCTTAGACAGGCTTCTTTTATGGTTACCTGCATTAGTGTCTATTTCTTCTTTTATCATTGGCATCTCCAGAATTTCATGAACCTCTGTTGTTCTTATTTATCTAAAGATGTAGTTTACATATATAAATATAGTGTATAGACTGTTTTATCATTGTGTTGGATTCATTGGCAGAGCCCCACAGCTATATACCATGTGTCCAAATTCTTTTCAGAATGGTTTTGTATACATATGAGCTGCTTATTGAGTTGAGTTTTGAGTTACGTCCCAGCTGAGCTGATACACAAGAAGTAATAGTTCCCAATGGATAGCAATGGTTTAGGTATTTCCTTCTTTCATCCCAATTTTCAAACAGAGCGTTATCCACATGCAAGCATGTTTGCAAGTCTGTAACTAGACATGAATGTTTTAGTCACTGGTATTATCGGTATACCTAATTGTCAGTTATTTTTTCAGTTGCGGATTTATGTAACCTTTCGTACAATTACTGACTTTAGTCTACCTGCTTTAAAATCTCAAATTTCCTTCTTTACGCAGATGACCTTAAAGTTTACAGAACAATTTCCAATCAAACCGACCACATATTACTTCAACAAGACTTAGATCGTTTCTCTGACTACAGTATTCGTAATAAACTACAATTAATGATGAATTGCATATACATTATCTAGTGTCACTTTGAGTAGAGTTTCCTCCGTCAGAGACCTTGAGGTAATACTAGATATTAAGCTCCACCTTGAAGAGCACATTGACATAATCGTTAATAATGCTTATCGTATGTATGTTTTTGTGATGAGGTCAACTTTAGATTTTAAGCGAACTGACATATACATTCATTCATACAAGTCTCTAATCAGATCATAATTGGAATGGCTGGGATGCTATGGAAGTTTCTCAAAACGAAAGACTATCGCTGCCGCTATAACAATAATTTATCGAAAAATATAACTTGGCTACGTCTCTAAAAATGTAGTAAGGCTACTCACCAGCAGAGGGCGTATATAACAGTACTGCAAAATATTATTGAATCTTCTAGGTAAGGTATTAGAAATTATTTGAAAATATCAGTGAACATACAAAAATAAATGTTTACAGATGAACATAGAATCTCATCCTATATTGAAATTGGAAAAAATATGTGGTATTTTACTAGTCTTTGCTATGTTTCCCTCCCGTCAATTCTGCTCATATTTTGACTATGGCAATAGTGAAAAGAAAAATTTTATGTTTCTGATGAGGCCGTATTCCTGAAATTATTAGAGGAATTGAAAAATTTACTTTTTGAGCTTACTTAAAATTCATTGTTATAGAAAAATATAAATAATAGTTTGTATACAAAAACTTATATTTGTGCTAATTCAGTAATCAGGGCCAATATCGCTTCTCTATCGAAACGAAGTGTAGGTACGTATTGGTTTAGAATATCTCATATTTATTCTTTTAATATTTAATGTAGTAACTATATATCGGCTGAAATTTGGGATTTAAAAGGTTTTGTGAAGTTCACCCTGCAAAGATGATTTTATAATATTCAAATACTAAATGTATTCTGATTTTGCAGTGTCAGTATTTAAAAAAAATGTATTATATAAATTACTAGGAAGGTAGTAATAGTATGACTGTAGATTTTATTTCGTTTCATTTATTTGTTAAAACTGCTTATATTACTATGACAATATCTGTATCGAACATCTATCGTAAGCGTAAGCGTTAGGGCTGTTGATATTTTTTAAATAAATCGAGTAGTAGAGCTCTTAGTGCAGAGTTCGTCCGGGGAAGTACTACCACCTTACCCATTTCTGCCGTGAAGCAGTAGTGCACTTGTGTTACTGTGTTTCGGTTAGAAAGGTAAGGGGGCCGGTGAAATTACAGGCACATGAGACTTAACAACTTCACGTCTCAGGGTCGACAACGCATTGGCGATGCCCCTAGTGTTGCAAATGTCCATAGGCGGCGGTGACCACTTACCATCAGGTGGACCGTTCGCATGTTTGTCGGCCCATGTGGTATAAAAAAAAAAAAAAAAAAAAAAATATATGATTTCCGATATATTGATATTTTTAAATATATCAATGTCGAAGTTCGATATATCGTAAAAAAATATGGATATTTCGGTATATTGGCTTTATTAAAACAAAATCGTAAGTCAGCTCCAAAAATGATTACACAGTTTATAGTCCAGTATATTTATTAAACAAATTAAATTATAAATGTAAATAAGTGTTAGGTTATAGTTTTAAGTCATTATTTTTTTTATTTTAATTAGATGATTATGTATACCAATATTTTTCAGTAAGAGTTTATAAAAATACATTTTGTTTTATATGTTCAGCTGTTTGGCTACGACGATTATTAGGCACAAAAAGATTAATTGTAGAAGCAACTCGATCAGATGCTACAGATGTAGCATTGTGAAATCAAATATTTAACAGCTATTTCTTCAATATCGTACTATCGATTTATCGTCCAAAAAATATTAGTAATAAATATCGATATTTCGAAATAATAATATCGATATTTTATCAACAGTCCTAGTCAAAACCAATCCAATTAAAATTTTTACCATCGCTTCACGGTATGTGCGGTGTGAAATTTTAAACACAAACCAGCTCTTTGCCGCACTCGACACGTTGACGCTTAACGATAGACGTTTCTGCATCATCATGCAACACTTCGAATGTGGCCACAAATAGGGATGTTACGGATATGAAATTGCGGATGCGCTTATGGATACGCATGTATGAAAATGTTACGGATATGAAATTATTTCGGATTATTAGATAGTGTCAGATAATTTCGTTTACGGATATTTGATTTTTTTAGGATTGTAACCAGCACTTCAAATAATTCAAAGCAAATACTAAATACTTTTTTAGATATGGTATTCAAATAAAATGGTGTGGTTTAAAAATATTATAACAGTAATATTCGCGTGTTTGTAAGTGACTCGTATGATTATTATAAATTTATAAAGAAGTATAAAATATATAGATAAATATAAAAAAAACCAAATTAATATTGGTTTTTGTATCGATATAGTACATTTAATCAATTTATAATATTAACTACAGCTCAATGCTACCTGCTTTAAAAAAACGCATCCCATCCCATCGCATGCATTGCATGCGTGACATGAGTAAACGTGAACGAACGAATGACATTTTAGATTTTAAAAAACTAAATATTTAATATTGTTAACGCGAAGAAAATATATTTACATTTTTAATTGTATTTTAAATCTTCCAATAGTACAGTAGTCACTAAATATAAGTGTTTATTTAATTTCGGACTCTATCAGTGACAGTCACGTTTGTTTATTGGTTAACATCCGCCATTTTGTACTGTCGTTTGTTTAGTGACTGGGACTTTATCTAGTGATGCTATATCATACTCCAGGATATATTTATTTGTGAATTTGCATGTTGTGTACAATGTTTTTGTTAGAAACGTTGATTTCAAAGTCTATAAATTAAATCGTGTTACTTGTCAATCTGACGTCGGTATATCTACGCTACCTATGTGCCGGATGTGTCCTACAATCGGTTAGGGCGATTTTACGTGCCACCTTGAGTGGTGTACGTGTCCCGATACCTATGCTGCCAACATTATGAGTGGCAACGGGAATCAGGTGCCGCTGGCACCCACTCAGCGAGGGCCTGGACCGTATCCTTTTAAATATTGTGTAAATCGTTGTTTTATCATTTTATTTACGTAATATTTGCCACTTCAGCATCTGGTTGTGCCGCAATTGCGAATTATTACTTTCAACCCCTGTAAGTTTTTAAGTTTCAAAAGTTTTTATAACATGAACATTGATCATATGAAGTCATGGGATTGTCACTGAAATTAATTTATTTCAGAACTGGATTCTTGGCATAAATATTATTTGTTTTTCTCTGCTACATGACAAGTATGAAACAGTTTAAATGCTTATGATATTTGAGCAGCTTAGCAGTACTTTGGGAGTTAATATCAAGAAGTGCAACAACTTTCTAGATATCAAAAAAAAAGTATAGGTACATGTTTTGGGACAATTTTAGCTACATGTTTGGACCTCAAAAATGTATATACTCTTTTTATTATATTGCAACTTTACTTTATTGTTACATAGTATATGATTATTTTACTTTTATGACTAACATTATGTTAAACAAGATTCAATCAGGGTGATGTTATTTAAAATGACAGCCTCCATGTCCCGTGTACTTGTTTATCTGTTGAGCATAGCGAGTGTATGTGTACCCACAATTTTACTCTTCAACATAATCATAATTTTCTTTATTGATTTCAAAGTTCAATCAATAATAGTACTAATTAATTCAGATGATTAGTCTCTTATAATTAGTTCTATTATTCTCTTAGACTAGTCAGCTGCATATTTGTGGTCAAAACACGATGAAATTAAATTATAAATTGGTACTGTTAGTATTAACAAGGCATCTAACTAAATAAAATATTGATTAACTGTATAGACATATAAACCAACTGTATATATAATATGAAATGCAGGCTATATATATAAGAAAAATAGGTGTAATCTATATATATATATAGACTGACTCATAAATAATCTATCCATGATATTTTTTTATTTCCCAATATGCTATACACAAGTCTAAAATTTATATTGAACTTATAACATAACTTACGAAAATCCATTCTATATACATAGTAGTAATATACACTAGTTAACAATAAAAATCATTAAACATTCTCTGGGCTTAAATAAATCATTAAAAAGTTCCACACAAGTAAAATAATAACAAACCAGCTATTTATATCTGTACTTTATTCTTGTTATGCTTCTGAAAATAACAATCTGACTTATCAACAACAATAAATATGTTGAAGTGAGGAATTCAAAAACAATTTATGCAGATGGTTACACTCATTACAATGCTGATTGTATTTTGAATGTAATAATCTGTATGTTATACTATTGAACATGTATTGCCTATATAGTTGTGTGATTTTAAACCTGAGTTTAATTCCCAGTTGTGTCAGTTACAATTAAAATTACTATAATAATTTTAGTTTAATTCAAATACTATTAACATAGTGAGTTCAGATTCTCAGTAGAATTCTGCCATGTCATTATCTTAATTAATTGTTAAAAGCCTTAATACTGAGGTTAGACAGTTGATTAGTGTACATATTGAGTAAGATAAGAAAACATTCTCAGTTTACTCAAAAGTAATAAAATTAGGTAATAAAATAAATCAAATCAATCACCTATAACACCCATATGTCCACCACTTAAATATCATTAGTGTTTTTTTGGCGTGACTCCAATGTCTGTCACAACTCAAATGCTGCGTAGAACCTAGAATGATAACTGTATGAGTACTCGTATGTTCCTGATTGCACCAACAAGAAGCTGAACAGATCTAAATATGTAATGCAAAACATCTTTGTACTCCAGTCATCCATTATATCTGAAGATAAAGTATTCTAGTATTTGGAAATACATAAATATCAATGGGAAACCTACACCATAAAGTAAAATTTTACATTATAGTGTAGTTTTGAAAATTTTAATCTATTCAAAAACATATAATGTTGGCCATTAAAGTTAGATTTTTGAAACATATTTTATTATTACTTATTATAATAAAATACTCATACATATACTACATGAAATAATCACATTTATTATTAACAATATATTAGTACTTACAAATAATAAAAGAAATGTGGGATGGGATTTAGGCACTAGCTTCCATCTTCCAGTTTTTTCAACATTCTCGACGCATATTAGGTCCGCTTTGTATCACTGAAAGAGTTTTCTGAATCAGATCAATAGTTCTAAAGTTTACCATCAACATACTAACAAATAAATGTTACCCCCCTATTATCACTAAAAGTTATTATAAGTAACAAATCCACAATGCTACTGTAAAAACTCCTTAAGGGCGAAAACTGTTTTTGAGTGGATATATAAAGCCAAGAGTAGTTTTGACTATGTCAGAAATAGGAATTCCAGTCCTTAAGAAACTAATAAATCAAAACTAAGCTTGCTCCACTTTTCTTGAGTGTGTTGCTTTCCAATAAACTTACGGAAATGCATTTATAGCAGCTTGGTAAGTAGCAAGTCTCACCTCAAGCCAATACTATATGCCTACACATGTGTCTATGGTCATATTATCCTCAATCGCATAATAATAAAATCCACTAAACAGACATCTTGCAGCAAAATTTTAAATAACCAAACATTAGAAATTTTATCTAATTTGCAATGTACAATATCTAAGCGAATGTGCTATAAAACACCTATTCGTTAATAAAATATTTATCATCCCGGGTTTATATAAAATAATTTTTCTTATATCTAAGAATTAAGATGAATTTAATATTGACTTTGCATGTACTGATCAAACTCTGCTTGAAAGAATACCATCATTATTAATGCTATCAATTGACCAATGAGTGCAGTTTTCAAAAGGCCAAAATGTATCTAATAAATCTTAGTATAAAAAAAGTATAATATACGAAAATCTAAAGAAATGAGTTCTGATGTTACTGTGAAAGAATATTAAACTTCTCCTTTTCTAGAATCTGCAAAACCTTTTTAAAATCGAAGCAATTTGGATTTTGAGATGTAAACTTCATGTTCCCAGAAACCAAATTTCATTTTGTTGTCATGTCTGTTTTATTTACGGATCTTAGCCACGTTGCTTCAGGATCCCATTAGACAATCTTCAGATCTGCTATGAGGTCCCTGTAAACACAAAACTTAATTTATTAAAGGCACCAAGTTTCGACAAAATCGTTAACATCGAATAATATGTTATATACACCATGTTTTTGAAAACGAAAATATATACTACCGATATAAATGTAAACCTCAATGATTCAAAAACGGTAAACGGATTGGGAAGAAATTTGGTACACAGATAGTTTATATCCTGGATATCGCAACCTTCCATAAAGTGATAACGCGAGTGGTACTACGGCAGAAACTAGTATGTAATATATATATATTACACCTCTTCATGAGATTTTGATACACATCCAATCCTTTAACTAAATGCTAAATGCTAAAATTTAGAACTATGATGTATCCTGGGACTGCGAAAAATCGCGGGGCGGAGCTAAGCATAAGTGTTGTAATAAAGTGTTCTAGTGTTAAAACTGCTGTTTAGGCTAAACTCTAATGTTATTTTCTTTAAAAAAATACATTCACCTACTTTTCCATTTATACTGTGTATATGCGTTGCTTTTGACAACAATATCACCATGATGATGCGACCGAGGGTAGAAAGCAAAGCCTTTAAGGTAAGTGCAGCTGTCACATTTTACCGGCGTGTGCCTGCATGGTATTTATTTGCACTGCCGTTTGTTTCATTCCTCAGTCACAAGAATGGAGTGCCGACTCAAAACATGATCCTTGCACCAGTTTCGCCTGTGGGTTGATCAGACTGTCACAACTTTGTATATTTTGTTGTGGCTAGTATATATATGGCTTGCCGCCCCGTGGATTCGTTCCGTGGTAAAATAATCTCATCTATCACCGTGAAAAGAAAACACAAGTAAGTAACCCATGTAAAGTTTCAAGTAATTTTTAATCTGTTTTAAATTTACTAGTGTTAGCCAACTGGCCATAATTCGACCATAATCATTATTGAACATTTAAGGAAAATATATGTATACATATGAATTTCCATGTAAACATTTTTTTCACTTTTTTATTGATAAAACAACAACTCGTTGCTACAAAGCTACTATATAAAAACTAAAATAATAAAACAAAATAAAAAATAGTACTTGTCAAAATTGCAAAAAACCACGTTGCATTTCATTATTTGCATCAAAAATATGTGTTCCGAACTTGCTTGTGCGTGCACATTGCGTCCACTTGGAGAGTTTAAGATATTTTATGGTAATGATTAAATATAAAAACAAAGGTAATACCGCTATCTTGCTTAAAATAATATTTCTATTTTTAAACATACATAAGAAAATAAAATTCAAAACTTTTTAGTTTTTACAAGTACAGCGTAAACTCTTTATAACGAAACTCAAGGGACTGAGCATTTTTTGTCGTTATAGAGAGTTATCGTTATATGGAGTGAACAAAAAAAAAACAAAACAAAGTGAACAAACCAACCAACTTGGGCTCACTTCAACGTTATAGGGAGTTTATCGTTATAAAGAGTTTACACTGTAATAACAATCACTAAACAACATATCCCTCTGTTTAGCCCCGTTTAGCGATGAGTTCCAATAAAATACGAAACACGTCTTCGATCAATTCTGTTAAAGAATGTTTATGCAAAATTGTCCCAAACAAACTTTGTCCCCCCTTTTGGGTAGAATTTCGGAAAATTCTTTCTTATCAGATGCCTACGTCATACAAAGAACACACTCCAAGTTTCCGGTCTCTACGATCAGCGGTTTAGGCTGTGCGTTGATCCCTCATTCAGTCATTCAGGACAGAGTATTTTATAAGTATAGATTGACACATTAGAACACCAATTGATAATTTAGAAATACCTTCAACACTCGGAATAGAAATACTTTGTTTACCGTGCTATTTTATCTTCTCAGCTGCAACGAAGTTTTGTTATCCAAGCGAATCCTTTGTTATACGAACATTCCCCAACAAAATTTATAAGTTTTCTTTTATTGCAGCAACGTGACAAAATCTACGCGGCTGATTTGGCCACATAACATTGCAGTGACGCAAATATTCGCGTCATTGAGATGTATGAAGTCGTAGTTTGGATGAAGGATATCGTTAGTTTCTGCTTCTGATGACGTGATCTGCAAAGTGTTGCCGTCGCTGTTTTTCTTTCCAGTTTTCTCTTGATTGGTAATTAGCCATTCCGTTTGCCGTCCTTGGCAAATCATCGTTATCAGGTTCTCGAACTTATTGTCAACGTACCTTTTAAACTCGTCCAACTATTGTTATTATTATTATCTTGTGCATTTTTTATGTTAAGACAGCGTCCATTGGCCAGTTGATGCCATTTGTGGGACTAATCAGTAACTTAACTCACAAACTGTACACTATTGGCTAAAGTTCCGAGGTAGCTTGAAGGCTTCAAGGTGGAATAAGAAAGTACATAGTACATCATCACCACAACTTCCGATGTCACTAGACTATTTTCATTGTGGTCACACTTTTGAATAATATTACTTGAGAAAGTACCAATATTTATTATCAGTTAAGTCAGTGTTTTTAGGATTGGATTAATTGCATAATTTGTTATTAATGAATGCATAATGTTTGTCTTATATGTTGTTTGAATTCTTCTTAGTTGTTAGTTAATACTTATTAGTACTTGCCGTGACATTTATGTGTATACTGTGACGAGTTACGAATTGAACAATTGGCAAATAATTATGGACTTAGAGCTAACAACATCCTTACTCAACATAATGACTTTGACTGGACCATAATTTCCCTATCGTCGTTCGTATTTTAAAGCTTAATAACGTCGTATTATCATATCCAAATAATACACCGTAAGATTGAAAAAATGTAAAATAAATAAATGTACAGTATAGGAACTAATATAAAATGATGTTTTTTTTATAATTCAGTTTTTTTGTAGCAAACGATAGCCAAGAAATAAAGTCAAATCCTTGCTTTGTAATTATTCGTATGTGCTGGTTACAATCTTTATGTATAAAAATCAATCCCTATTTCCCTTGGTCACGGCATCGTGCATGGACGGCTGGACCGATTTCGCTAATTCTTCTTTTGTTGTGTTTGTTATTGTCAGGAAATGGTTCTTATGATGGAAAAAAATTAAGAAACTTGCGTGGAAAATTTGAATATTTAAGAAAACTTAACCACTTTACTAGCGCTTTTGACAATATAAACTTTTATTATTGTCAGTCGTTTGACAGCTGGAGCGATTGACAGAATGCGCGCTGCATTTCGTTTAAAATAGAGGCATGGGTCGGAATTATATTGATAAAATAATTAATTTATAATTTCTTATTGTACATTGCACAGTCGATTCAATCGGAAGATTCGAATTCAATATTCATAGTTAAGACAGGACAACGTCTGTCGGGTCAGCTAGTACCTAATATATAGATATATAGAGATATTAGATTTATATCCGGCACTATCGGATAATCCGAAATAATTTCATATTCGCAACCTGTCATACGAATCCATCACCGGATCCGAAATTTCATATCGATAACATCCCTATTATTAAGCTCTGGATGCACGGAGGGTGGTAATTAATGCCTAGCGGCGATTGGGCCGCCGAATTCAGCCCAACCCAGGCGCTGTATTTCGCTTGCACCCATATTTTCGCTATGGAACTAGAAGGTGTAACATGAGCCATTGCTATTGAGATTGATTTTTGATTATTGCAGAATGCAGTGCTATAGAGTGAGACAGTGATTAGGATTGTGTGTATCGAAATGAGAGAAAATGATTTCGCGCATGCGTATATATGCGTATAATGTTGTGGGTGAAAGATTGAAATATATATTTACGTACTGGTTAAAATTTAATATTACGATCGACTGAATTATTTGAGATTTACAGTATTATTTTTTGAAACAAAAGATTTTTTCAATCACTTAACTTTTAAATCGTTTCATTTTGCACACCTCTTTGACAATGGATTTATTTTCGAAGATCGGACGCGAGCAGAGCCAATTCAGGCTCGCTCATCGTTGTTACAAATTCTACTGCGCAAAAATGCATTTCGCTTTAACTCCGCGCGCTTCAGTGGGCGCGGCGACGCAGCATCTAATCTTTAACAGTTAAATAAATTATTGTTTTATACCCGTTTGTAAGAGTTGCATGAAAATTAACCTTATCATTTAACGATAGCGTTCATTATTTCCAGTTATACTTAACAAATAGTATGATCTTTGAATATTATGTAATTAAAAACTATTACTCATTTCAAATAAAATTATGACATTATTATTTCCTATATACTTGCGTTTTACTCATGGTTGTTTTCATGTCGTGCATCATCTGCATAAGCAGAATCTTGATTCGGCCAGCAGCTTGGCTATGCGACTAAGAGAGGCATTCCGGTTGCCTGCAGCCAACATCATTAGAATTTCGTACCTATAAGTTGCTGAGGTTCTATCGACAGGTTATTTTAGGATGTTTTTTTTGGTAGGGAAGATGGTGTTTCCCTTTGATGGGTTTTATACCCTTACACGGACAATTAGGTTATCTTAGGCTTTGTATGTCGCCTTCGCTCGTTTTCTCACTCTCATTTGCTTAAAACATGTGATGGGGACTCACAACCTATTTCGATCTTTGGTTAAATCGCATTGGATTTTACAGATTTTTCTCGTACATGTAATTTCTTCTCATAGTATATTATTCTATGAGCAATAGTATATCAGAGAGAGTATGTAATATAACTTTGAATATTAGTTTTAGTAGTTAGAATTGTAGGGACCGATTTAGTACGATCTATAATCCTCGGATATAAATAAACGCTTTTTCTGAGATGTCTATATATAGACTGACTTTAATTCATCACCAAACAGTATCAAATCGCTCATCAAAAATTATTTTAATATCACTTTGAAATTTCTATTATTAGGTTTTAATAAAAGGCAGTATAAATATAGCATTAAATAAAATTAATATTGATCCAAAATTAGAAATATTTACACCTAGTATTCTATTATAATTTATTTTACCTGCGGTGACAATGGATGATTTATATGAAGTAAAATTACGATATCTTTTGATATAATGTTTAATAATCCACAAATCCTGTCATTTACAATTACTGTTATAACTTGAAGAAGGTAAAAAAAATTTGCTTAACTTAACCTTAACTCTGTGTTATAAAACCTCAACATGGGGATTTTTATATGGGTTTTGTAAATCAGTTACTGAACTAAATTATAATAGTTTTATAAAGATAAAAGTTGTATTCAAAAATGTTTCATATCTATATTTTCTGTCACCAAAATGTATTCAATTAGAATACCAATCCCCATTGAATCAGAAGGGTATAGAAGTTTTTTTACAAATAAATGTTAATTTGTATCTAAAACAAAAAAAATGTCACAATTTTCTGGATCATACATAAATAAAAACTCTTACAAAAATATATCGCAGACTTTATAATTACTTTTCTATTCCTTCCTCAAGTTATAACAGTAATTGTAAATGACAGTATTTATGGTGAAATACTATATCGAAGATATCGTAATTTAATTTATAAATATCCATCGTCACCGTAGTTAGAAAATTAATTAACAATAAAAGCACGTTTAGAGTAAATAATTACTGTAACCCATAGAAAAAAACCTCATGTCCAGGTTCCACAACGCTAACGACAGACTCCGCGAAGATATAGGTACATATTAACAAATGAAGAGGCGAGACTGTTAGCAAACTACATAAGACGCCTTGCTATAGATCTACTCAGTCCATTGATTTTATTGCTTGACCGTGCAAATTGTCACACGTCCGATCCGCTTAGCGTCATTTCTGCAAGTTGTAATAGTGTGGACATGCCAGTACCTTTTAATATAGTATTTATTTTTGACGTGAAACTTCTTTTTGTGTGACGAAAAATTTATGATAAACACAATCTATGCTATTGATTAATGTTAAATAAAATGTTTCCCTGTAATACAAAAGATTCACTTGTGTGTCTTTAAGACATATCCTGTTTTTTTACTTTCTTTCACTTTGAGTGTTTATTTTTTTGATATAGTTTTTGAATTGGAAAATAAAAATTGCTAGCTTTTCCCTACTATCTGTGCTTTCTACGGCATATAACTTTTGATATTTGAACAGTATGAAGCAGATGCCAGATACGGCTGTGGCGTCTTTGTTCGTTCTCAAACTGACTCATTCAATAATATTATAAGTTTCTATCTTATTAATTCTGTCGTCTGTCCAGCTACAATAGTCGACACCGCATTCAGCTTCAATTTGCTGTAATTTCCATTGATGTGCCGACAACGACCGGTGTTCGACCGACGCGGCGTGCGCGAAGGATGGCGAAGCCATTTGTTTACTTTCACTTAAACGTATACACGCGCTAGTTCTCCATCGTGCGTTTGTCTTCGTTCGCTCTTATTACTTTAATTCTATACCCAGGATTATTACCCGAAGTCATACTACACGAGCTTCCCACCCCAGCGATCGTGAGAAGAACAACCGACTAGGCACTGTGTAGGGTCCCGTAGTTTTAAAAGTTGATCTATCACTCGTTAATTTATTGCCTTCTTAGCTATGTTAGTTTTACTTTTAATTTTGTTATATTTTCAAAAGAAAATCACATATCCATAAACAATAACCACTTTAAAGCTTAGTTTTTCCCCAGACAGATCCCGGAATAGAAAAGTCCGCAATAATATTTAACGACCTATGCACCAGCACGCCACACCTTGTTACAGGCAAGAAAAAATTTCATCGCCACTTATCGTATTAAAAAATGCTTTTCCAGCTAATTTTTCAGCCAAACAGAATGTTTTGTTTTACGTATGGAGAATAAATAAATTTGATATGTAAAAAGTGGTAAAATCTATTGTTGACCCACGATTATTTATTTTATTGATCACTCTATATTCCTTCTTCTTTATTTACCAAATATAAATATTTTATATTACAAAGTCTCAGCCTAAATAAATAAATATATAAGTGCTTTTAAAAATGCAAGATCCTCCCGAATGGACTTTTAGGTAATAGCTGGTAGCAAACAATAGTACAAATACTATGATGATAGGATTATTAGAACGTATGACACGCTCCAATCATTTTTAAATATATTCAGTGATGTTAATGGACACAGTGAATTGTCTAATTTGCCCAATCCAAAACAAGTTGAAAATATTTGCAATTGTTCGCATATAGACTCGCAAGGATATGACAAAAATTTCTATCTACTGCCCAAGCAGCACAAAACCGTGTAAATACTGTAATTAAATACTCGCCTGTTTATACTTATTGCTGTAGAAGCGACAATTCATGAAGCAAACATTCATAAGTGTATATTGGGCCCTAAATTATACAGATTTTTGCTCCCAGGTACCTAATAGTAGGTTTTGTAACCGAAAGAGCAAAATAAGTTCTTTAAAAGCTGCTTAAGAACTGTAAATAGGTGTATGAAAATCATAAAACCTGATTTCTATGGCCTTCATAGCTGTTAATTTGAATGAAGAACTGTAATTATTAAAACATTGCGTATCCAAGGTTTATCATCGATTGAGAAATCGGTGATCCTTCTACTATAAATAATCAATTCTAAGTATTTGCTGATGATAAAGTTTCCGAGAGAACATAAAGCTAATTAGTTAAGTCTTTTAACCTTTAGGATGTCAATGTCGGCTTTATTCGACACGCGCAAGTGTGCCCTGTGCGCCATTGCCGTCTATAGCTCTACTAGTCAATAAACAGGTCACAGAATAATACAAAATAAACATATTAAATAATTATTTTTATGTGTTATTGATACAGGTATTTTTTACGATTTTCGCAACTTACTTCTCAAGCAACTGCCTTGAGTCAGGTCCAAGCTGCACAGGGAGCACCCTCACTGTAGTTTCTCAACTTACTCTCGGTTGAAAGCCCTCAGCGCTCGCCCGAATTATCCGCGTAAGGGTGTAAAAATTATCTGCGGCAAACAGAAAAGCGTGTCAGCAAGAAAAGAAGAAGAAGAGACGGGTTTAGATATACGTAATTTTTGGAAAGGTTTATTATAATTTTTTTCATTCAAAAATAATCTTATTCTAATAACTAAATAGTGCGGTGCGAAATCTATTAATGACGAACCGCTATTTTATTCAGCTGTTTTTTTATACTTTATTTTATCAACCAGAGCTGTTTGTGTTTGTGATTTATTATTACAGTATTATATTCCCTTGTTAATTGGAGCGTTTTTACGTCCTACACCGGGACATGTTCCAGTTTCAAGCGTCATATTGATTTCAGAATATTATATATATTAAATTTTCAGCAATATTTATTGTCTTTTGAATCATCCATGGTTTACCTAATTTCTATTCCAAAGGTCGGGGCGACGTTCTACCAATTATGGCAGCCCTATTATAGACCATAAGTAATAACTCCGAAGGTTAATAAAACTGTACAATTACTATTATGATAACATTAAGTATTGGAGGGAAAAGTATCGAACGATTCTGTTAAGATATTTTTAGCCATAATATATTACTTAATAACATACTAATTACTGCCAGTATATACAATATTGTATATCTCTAATGATAAAAATAAGCTTGAAGTGACTCCAAACGTACGCAGTGAAAATAATTGTTATTTTAAAAAGAAGCATTTAAGATTATTAACTCAGCCTTCATTCAATTACAAATGCTTAACAACTTACAAAAATATCTTAATGCTGATAGAGTCTTCTGATACTCTTGTACGTTTCTAATGGCGCTCGAACTCCTTAACAGCCTGGTATTTAGTTGTTACTAACGCTCTTGTGCTTTTCGGGTTCTGAGTTGTTTTTAGTTTGTTACCCCACGCAAATCACATTAAATCCTTTTACCTATTCGCTTCCCTTGAGACAACTTGAGGCTACTGTATTTGTATGGATACGATGTTAATTTTTTGGGAACAGTCCATTGTTTCCCTCTGTCTCGTCTAAAGCGTCAAATCGATAGAGTCCTTTGGAACAAGGAGCGACGCTATCGTCGTCGCCTGCATACAACGGGGTGACTAGGGGCTTTAGGGAACGCCCCAAAATTGTAGAGTGAGCCACACGATACTTTGGTCTCTTTCTATCGTACCGGTCCGTTACATCATATTCCGATGTTTTCCGTCGGGCAAGTACCTCATTAGATTTTCCACGGAGAGTATCGTGTTTTATAAAGAAATAAGTTTACATTAAAATAATAAACCATCACAAGTTGTTCGTGCGGATTTAGTGTCGTCATCGTTTCACTAGCAGAATGTGTCACGGTGGCATTAATTTGAGTGCGGCTGTGGAGCAATGTAGCATGTAGCGCGCCGTTTCCTTATCGATTTTCTCTACGCTGCATCAAATTACTATTGAAATTGTGAACGCGGAGTAAAAATTGGAAATGCATGCTTAAAGCAATACAATAACCAACCATACCTCAAAAAGTGTTGTGGATAACGTTTTTGTGAAGCTCGGGTGCTCGAATAAACATTAACTTTAAAACAAATAATCCTTGAAATCCTGAATCTTCCACGATTTAAGTACCGACATATTACCTATTATGCGGTCTTAAATTAATATCGTTACCATATGCCGATGTTAGTGTCTCCTTTATTTTGGGAATGGTTTACAATTTGGCTGGCTCAATTTTTGAATGATTTGTATGATGAAATTAAAATGGTGGCACTAAGAGGAACAAATACTTCGATAACTTCGGGGCCGCATGGCTGTATCAATGGGAACACGACACAGCAGATCACAATTGATGTGAACATGACACAATCGGGAGTGCAGCATCAAATCAATTTGGCACCCTTGAATAATGTTCCGCTGCAGTTCGCTCAACAGCAATCAAACCCCGGTTCGCATAAACATGAACAATCGGCCTCTCGCTATTCTAACTCGAATCGCACTGTACCTTCTCATCAATACTCAAGACTCTTGACCCAAGCAGTACCCAGTAAGTGAACTGTAGTAATTTGATTTGGTCAATATTTATCATCGGTACTATAACGTGTTATTTTTAATTTGCAAATTTTGTTGTTACTTCTCGAGATGATAATGTTACATTATCGTATTTTTATGAGTTGCAGTAACTACGGTTCGGGCGCACACACCCAAGTAATCTTATTTTAGATTACCAATCGTTTTGAAAAATGTTTTTTAAATTTACATATCGTATCGTAACAAATTTTGAGTATGGTATTGAGATGTAGTGGGTACGATGCAGATAGGTGAACCTAGTTTTTTAGGATTTTCATAAGCAAATGATCCCCAATTATAACAATTCGTTTACTGCGGCACAAATATGTGAGGGTATATAATGTATATAGTATTGTGCATTACTTATCCGCTTTCGCAAATAATATGTCCTTAGCACAGATCAGTTATCCGCGGGCATCAACACCACACAGTGAGTTAAATCCCTCAGAAACCACATTCACCGGGGGGCTAAGTACACTGTCTTCTTGACTGGACATAATATTTGTGTGTTTTTAGGACCAGTGGAATGTTACCATCCTTCAGGTGCAGCAGCAGGTGCAGCTTTCATGCCGAGCACTACTAGTGGAGCGCAGACCTCTGCACAGCCGACGATGAGGGTGCAACCAACGCCGCAGCCATCGGCTCCGCCGGCGCCGCAGCAAGATATGTCTAAAACAGCTATGGTAAGTAGTTTGTGTGATACTATGATACCACATAATGTCACAATAAGAAATAGCTGGAAGATTTAATTATATAGTTGTAGGCAATGTCATCAGTTCACACCCCCTACTCCAATGTAAGTGGATAGTTTATAATTATCTATAGTTTGTGTTGTAAAGTTCTTGAATTTAATCGTATAGTTTCGATTCATAATTTATTCATGGGGATATATATAGGTCTTAGAGAAATCGATTGGGGTTATCGTCCTTTGTTGCATGTGTTCATACATCGGAAAGAATACAGTGGCGATTCGAATGCGGTCACTAGTAAAATATAGTGTTAATAAAGCTTATTTTTAACTACAATGATTATTTTTGTATTAATTTCAGCCTGGTCATAACTACGTGTCACAGAATCAGACACAGCAGCCTCGGCAACAGTATCCTAACGTGCAGTATAATAGACCAACACAGCATGGTTCTAGACCCAACTTACATCAAAGGTATTTATAGAAATAATTAAATCTAAACTACAGTTTCGTGATCATCAAAGCTTTACCATCGCAATTCGTTTTGCGATGTAAAAGCTTTGTTGTTATATATTCTGACTTTACGCGAGACACTTTCTTAGTATCAGTTTACTAAACCTTTGACGGGCGTAATCAACGTAACAAGGCAATGCCACGATACTTGCCATACTTATCATACATCTTGAAGCTTGTACTAAAGGAGTTATTTTTACAGTTTGTCTAATGAAGGTGATAAGTTTTGTTTATGTAAGTATGGTTTTAGAAAAAGAAAGATCTATTTAACCTACTTATTATTATGTTATAGAGTAATTAAACTTATAACATTCTATAATCTTGATATAATATAGACATGTACTTACCAGGATTTGATGATTGAAATGAATAATCGCCCGTCTTTTGTTTAGCCTCTTCATGGATATTAAAGGGTAAAAAGTTGATTTGGTACTCCAGCAAAGTCAGGATATAATATGATCATGTAGTAAATAACCGATTATGTATTGTGTATAGACAACAGCAGCCGTTTGTTCCTAGTGCCGCTGCAAACGCCACCGGGCCGGTCATGTATCCAGCTCTAGTCTTCCAACCTCACATGGGCATGCAGACTTACCAGCAGCCACGATCCAATGCACCTGGGTAAGTTTAAATACAATATCATCAAGGGAGAATAGCATACACATACATCCTCATCATACATATTATTAACGACTTTATTGTATTCAAATTTACTGGCTTATTAGAGAGATCGTGAGAGCTCATGAAATTTTAAATTATTTTACTATAATATAACATACATTAAGGGCTGATTTCTCAATCGATGGATAAACTTCGAATACACTTTTCCATTGTAAAAACAACAACTTTTGATTCAAATTAACAGCCAGTATCGGGTGTCTGGAAATTGAAAAATCAGGCCTCAGACCAGTACCGTGAAAGTAAAAAAATATTATTATTTAAAAATATAACATCGAGCATCAATGAACTTAATTAGGAAAAAGTCTTTGTACCTGTGATTTGGCTTTTAATGTACTTTTATAACTAAGTTTAAATCTGCACTAAAGGATTTGTGCTATGTCGGTGATGTTAGATAAATACAAATACGGCTCCATGTTAAGCTTATATAAGTAATTACAGATATTTTAAAATACAATATACTTATAATGGGCATTGTCCAACATTTATGTTACATTAGGTATTTCTTAACCTTTGAAATTGCTGTTTTATACAAAAAGTTACCAGCACATTATTTCCTTTTTTTAACTCTATCTTTGCCAGTGTAGTTGCCATTTTTTACTTGAAAAAGTAAGTTGGACGGGAGGCAGCCAACTCACAAAACTGTTGTATTCTTGGCTCAGGTAATTAATTTATTACCTTGTTGCCCAAATTTTTGGAAAAAGTTGACGTCTATTGGTGCATGCTCTGGTGAATACTGTGGGTGACGAAGAGCTTCCAACCCAAGTCCTTGGAGACCGCCTGTGTCGCTGTGGGATCGCGTGTAGTCGTGCAGAAGCAGTTGGGATGAGCGATGCACCAAAGCTGGCTGGTGGAGACTTGCCTCTCAATTTATCTCCTGAAAAATATTCAAATGTGAAGAATAAAAAAATAACGATCCATAAACTTTTGTTTATTCAAAGCTTGAATGATGCCTGTGCACTTATTGGATGTTCTAATTCAATGGAAGCACACGTGCTTCACATAGGAACTGGGTTATCTCTAAAATACCTGTGCAGTATATACCAGTACATACTTGTTTCACAAAATATATCCAGCTGTCGATGTAGCTGTTTTTTGTATTATGGACATTAGAGGTTTGAAATGCGCGGATTCATATAGATTGCCAAGGCTGATTCAGTCAACCAATTTTTATTTATACGCTTGAACTTAGATCCTGTCTCTCTGCTGATAATATATTATTCAATTATCTATATTTTCAAAGGTCATTGCAATTGTTTAATGATACAAAGTTATATGGATCTTATTATAACTTATTTAATCACAAACACCCCTATAAGGAATGGTTCGGTAATGAAATTCTATAAAACGATTAACATAACACGTCTGTTCGTACTGTGTCATTTAAATCATTATGCATATAATTCATATGATGTGAAAATGAACTTGTTTGTAAACAATCAACAATTATTAATCAACATAAATTTTCTCAACAATACTTTCCATAGTTGTTATAAAACCTATCAAAGATTCTCATCACCTTAACGAGTTAAGACTTCCAGTCAAAACATGATTTTCCAATTCTCATTTATCTAAATTGAAAGATATGAAAACATTGAATTTTTAAATTCATTCCCTTCAGAGAACCATTTTATAGAAAAATTTTAAGATTTATCATTGCTTTTTCTGAACAAGGTCAGAAAACCGTAATGAGAGAAACAGGTAAAATTCACAATAGCATTCAGCCATCTTTGTGACGCCATTTTCAGGTGTAAGGCTTACAAGGCGTACAATATTTAAAGAAACGTCGAAACAAACACTTTTATTTTTACTTTAGTATTTGTGACACACAGACGGACAGTGAGGGCTTTATGTTAGGGTCTTGTCGGTACCCTTTGGGTATTTTATTAGCTATTGTATAAACTGTAAATAACAAATCTAGTATCTGGAATTTTACCTTCTAACTACGGGATCAATTGGAGACTGCAAGTGTATGTCGGTAGGATGACTAATTAATAATTAATATGGTACCATTTAGCTAATCTTTTTTTTTTTTTTATGTGGGAAAATCCTCTGTTGGATACCCGGCGGCTCCCGGGGGAGCGGCCGAGTTATGTCAGACTCCTACTGACTAAAACCCCACAGTGTTCCTATCTGTCGCTGCTGGCTGGGTACACGGGGGCGCCGAGGCATTCGTCCGCGTACCCAGCAGCGACGGCCTGGTGGAGGCCACGTCTCGTTGATGACGAAGACGCCTGCGGCAGTGAGGACCGGAGGTCTCGTCCTCACCACCTCGCCTTAAGTAGCGTGCGGGAACACACGCACTACTACCCGAGCCCGATTGTGCTGGGCGGCGGACTCCCCCGAGTCTGCCGCCCTTGGGCTCAAGTGGGGGGAAGGTGGCGTAAAAATGCCACCCTCCGGCGCCCGGTTCTCTTGCGGCGGATGGCCAGGGTGGTTGTTTCCTCCCTGTCCCTTTCCGCCGCTTCCTTTGCGAGCATTACAGTCTCGCAAAAGGAGTGGAATGCGCCCTAGGACCTCTCGTTATCGACTATAGCGCGGACCACGCACGGCAACGAGAGGTCATTCCCCACTACGGCGCAGAGCTCGCTGCGCTCGCTAGTCCAGGCTGTACATGCCTCCAGCGTGTGCTGGGCCTCCTCCTCGAGGCATCCATCACAGTGGTGGCACTCGGCGGTCGGCTCCCTTCCGGCTATGCGACACAGATATCTCCCGAAACAACCGTGTCCCGAGAGGATCTGCATCAACCGGAAGGTCAGCGTGCCGTGTTTCCGCTCTAGCCACTCCTCCAACACTGGACGGATGGCCTCGATGGTCCTTTGACCTGCACTAAGCTGCTCAAGCCTGGACTTCCACTCTTTGATGGCGAGCGCACGCAACTCTGCTCTGCACCTTTCCACCTCGCGTGGTGCTGGCCTCTGGCCCTGGGCCAGCGCCTCCTCACGCCAAAAGAACACTGGCGCGAGGGCTCTCGCCTCGAGGTCCCAAGGCAAGGAACCTGCCAGAACACACGCCGCCTCGGCGGAGATCGTGTGATATCCCCGTATCGCCCTGATCGCCACCACCCTTTGCGGCCTTCGCAAGAGGGTGATATTACGGCGATTCAGGGTGTCCGCCCATACGGGAGCTCCGTACAGCACCATCGATCGCACGATCCCCAGGTTCAGCCGCCTGCAAAGGGCGCCTGGTTCGCCAGTGTTCGGCAGCAGTCGCCCGAGAGCAGACGCCGCACCCATCACCTTACCATTTAGCTAATCTAATGGAAGGTAACCGAACCTTTATAATGGAACAAGGACTCTCATCTGCGATTGAACTTGGAATTGTTTCAAGGTACAAAAAGTGGGTATTCATTTATTTCACACCTTCGATGATCACATGTATTTGAAAGCTTTGAATGAATAACATGTTTATGAAATGTTCTGTGTTAACATTTTGGCATAAAGTTACAGTCTTACTATATATAATTATTATATAATATTATATATAATACAATTGGACAATAATATTTAACTCTCCAGTGGCCTGAAGAAGGGTAATCTCTTTCTATGGTATATAATATTTTTTTTTTTACTATCTCTGTATATAAGTTTCTGTTATAATATTACATCGGGTACCCAGAGTATTAAAACAAGATATTACACCAATTCATAAGATAGGAGTAATAAATATTTTAAACTTAATTTGCAATAACACAATCTAAGAATTTTTCACATACTGCAGTGGTTCCAGAATTACACATCATATAAAAACACACTTACAAAATACGCTCTCTCTTTAGAATATTATAGTAAAGATAAAACAACTAAATGTAAATTGAGTCCGCCATTTTGTCGTCCCATCTGATTTCTATTTTAGCATATAAAACTTAATATTACTACTGTTACGACTATTATTAAGACTACAACGATTACTATACATCATCATATCAGCCCAAGGATCTCCACGGCTGAACATAGGCCTCCCGCTTGGATTTCCACCTCGTACGGTCTTGAGCCGCCTTACATATTAGGGTCTAACAGAGGAATGTATTTTTCACTGAGAAATCTACAAGTATTTTAAGATAGATTTTTTTAGATAGATATAATGAAAAACTTCTCCTCGAAATGGTTTTAGGTTTGTTACATTTTATTTGAAATTGGACAATGCCTATTAGGGTAAAATACAAATATATGTATATTTCACAACTTATTCGTGCAATTGAGCAGCAAGAGTATATTGTATATTAAAATGAGTAGAATTTGTGAAATTGTCTCGATCGCAAGTTCTATTCTACAACTATTGCTTTAGATATTGGAGGAACAGAAGTGCCACAATTAATCTGGATTTGATCAAAATTTCCATTGGTATTTTTCTTGTTATCAGCAAATATTTCTACACATTAATGTGTTTGAAAGTTAGACACACTAATGCAAATACCCCTGCATTGTCACAGCCAATAACTAATTCTTAATTTATAATGTGTACATAGCACCCCTTACATCATATATACGGCTAATGTCTGTATACATCTATAGCTCCAGTTAATAGTGATCGATGACTACCAATAGCAACGTACGTAGTTTATTTATCCCTAGAAGTTGTTCACTAACAATTCATTGCTTCAACAGTGAATGATCATGACATTGTAACTTGCGGCAATCTGTTTGCAGAAAGTCAGTTTCTCCTCTATATATATTTGTTGATCTACCTAAATGTAAAGGGTTGGTCGGTGTCCTCTGATGTATGGTTTCTCTAAAACCTAGGTATCCAGATCTGTGTGTTGGGTACTTTCAGTTCCTTGACCTTAATGTTTTGACAAATGCTTCTACAACCTTCTGAATCTGCTGTTACGTTTTATAGCCCCTATAGTATATCAATACCAACGTTAGCAGTAACATAAATTAAAATATAGTGGAAATTGTATTACGACCTAAAAGGGGGGTAAGACATAATTAGATAAATTTATTAATTGCTACTAAACTAACTTCTATGCTTGATATATGAATAAAACTAAAAGCCCCGGACAAATATACTTTTGGAAATAATAATCGTGTCTAAAATGGGACCAAAAAATCTGAATGTTGGGTTACTACGGCAAATTGAGTGTTATTTGGTCTATTTATTTCACAACTTTACATAGTTTTTGACTTATGACTCTTCCTTTTTCCCGATGTTTGCGAGTTATACCGAATATAATTTTTTGTATATTTTCCATTGTTTTAAAGAAATATTAAGATTGTCTGAGAATTTATAAATAATCATAATTTTGGTTAATAAAAAGCGGGTTAAAAATATAAGTTAACCGATCCGAAGAAAATTAGTTTAACGAAGTCCTCGTCCTTGTTTCTATTATAATTATTTAATATGGCATAAGGTTCTGGGTCGATACAGACATAGTTTTAACAGTGTCATACTGTTAAGATATAGAAAAAAATGTAACGCCTAATATAGAGTACTGTCCTGTAGAGGTACCCACCAGCCGGACTAGCATGGTCAATAAACCGTGACCCCGAGAGGCGGGATATCTTTTCTTATGTATCATATGATCAAATTAATGTATCAGATATAAACGTATTTATTATGTCTGCAAGAAATAAAGTGCAGACAATGTTTTAAACTGTCAGTGTTATACTTACATACTATATTGAGACATTTTGCTATTACGGCGGTTATGACCGGTTGCTATTCCGATCGGTCGGCGCAATTCTATTGTATGTAATTTATGTTGATGTTGTCACTCGCAGTGTTATTTAACCGAGGTCGTGTTCCGATCGCCCTCCTCAATTGAAATATAAATTACAAAATAGAAGCAATTCGATTGTGTAGATGACCCAATCAGCTTGTCACTCGAGCAGCTGAAGTACTCCGATAGTTGCCATACATAAAAATAAAATAGTTAGTTTAATAGTCGTTTATTTTGCTTCGCGGGAATATTAAATTGTATTGATATTGATTTTAAATTATTATACTCTTTATAATACTTTTGTAGTATCGGATTATATCGAGAGAATCAACGAATTAAAACCAATTCTGTATGTACTTAATCAAATTTAAGCATCTTATTAGGAATTTTTTAAGTATTTTTAATTTCTCAAGTCTATATAAAATTTCATTTTATTTTAGCCTAAATAATCTCAGATTTTTGGTTCGGAAACTTCGAGACAAAGGTAAGACTGAAGATAAGTCTAAAACATTAAATTATAGTATTTTTAATTGTGATTTGTCAATACAGCACGTTTGTTTGCCATAATCACCACACTTTTCGATTTCAACCCCCATTCAGATCCACCACACTATCATATGACATCAGTAGTTGCTGAAATAAGTAGCTGTGACAGAAAGACGATGGCACACCACCTTAAATCGAGTGATTTGTACCGACGACTAGAAAAGTCTTATATAAAATATTGTCTACAGTTTATCACAGAATAATTGTACAATCCGTTAGTGTATAATAAATTTAACGAAAATTCTAAACTAAATGTAATATTCACGATATTTTTTAACAATCTATCCATATCTAGCTGTCTTACAATTCTGTTTTCTTGGGACTTGTGTTGTATTTGTATCAAAATTCATAGATAGCTGGAATTTGTATATTTATTATATAATAATATTAATGATAATTGTATGATATAGATTTCCATAAAGAACATCAAAAGAAATGTTAAGTATTACTGAAATTAAATGTAGTTATCAAACAAGACAGCTTTAAGTTAGTTTATAAGTGTCAACCATCGTAAATCTAAATGGTGTGTGCCGTTGTTAATTTGTTATTATTGCGAATAATAATTAAGATTACATCGACAGACGTGGCTAATTATGTGGATAATAACGTATCAGCTCATTGTAAAGGATCTTTAGACCTCGGTATTTAGTATGCCTATAATTAAAAGGTCGTTATGGATGGTTGGGCGGTCGGTCATATGGGGTCATTCTTATATTACGACGCAATAAATGAGATACCTACGTCTCATTTATTGCGACGAAAGTGTTTATAAGTACCATTTTAACACCAACCGGCATTTTTAACTGATGAATCTTGGGTGTTCTTCATTGATTTACTTCTAATGTTGTGAGATATAGCTCGAAAATCTTACAAAATAGGCACTTTATTTTACTTTTAATGATTACAATCATTCTATTCACGTTTCAATATATTCTTCTTTTGACGTTCCTTTTTTTCCTCGAATACACTTGGCAGTTGAGGACTTAAAATCAATAATTTATATCCCAGATGGACTTTCATCGCCTAATGCAGTCCACGGGTCATTAGGTCTGCAAAAGATAATTTATTAATAGGTTCTTCCCCATTCCGCACCTTTTTAACGGTGCACAATCATTCCGTTTCTTGGCGGTTACTTTGTATGAACAGTGGGTCTTTTTGATTGCAATAAGATCACCTACGTTGTTAACAAACGCTTCTTTTCTTAATATAAATTCGCTAGCTCCATCTCCGGCCTCATCTTCACTTAACATCAGGTGAGATTGAGGTCAATCGCAATCCCGTCATTCATATAGATACCATTTGTAGTTTTTGACTACTACTGTCTTTAATCTTCTTAGATTCTGATTTTGTAATAATCTTGACGTCACTTCCAGTATCTCTAAGTGTAGTAAAATCTAGTCCATTAATCGTTATCTTCTTATAGGAAAATTTCTACACCTTATCTTATTTCGTATGTTCAACGTCTTATTGTTGGCTGTTTGTACATTCAGGAGATTTATGACCAAATTCATTACATTTGAACATTCGATTCCCTTTGGACAAGATGATGACTAAGTCACCACAGTTGAACCATCTTTTCACTTGTGAAATCTTACGCGTAGATGGCCAGCCTGTGTAGGTTTACTTAACTTTCTTTACCTTCTTTCTGAAGTCGTCGTAGATGTCCAATGTCTTTCGAAAATCTTTTATATTTGGGGACAATATAGAATAGTCTTGTTGGTCTCTACGTCACGGGTCCTATCCACTTGAGCGTCGTACAATAAGTCGGCTTCTTAGTGCTGATTAAGATCCAAATTAATTCAGTCTTTAGTCTTCAAAAATAAATAAAATCAGAAAGTCTTAAAAAATACCATCTTCACACCAACCGGCATTTTTATCTGATGAATCTTAGGTTTTCTTCATTGGTGTACTTCTAATATTGTGTCATATCCCAGACCAGCCCCCATAAAGTTGTGGGATATTTCTTGTACCAAATACGTTTTTAGAAAATATGAACTTATTCTTTACATATTTTACTTTCTATCATTAAAATAATTCTGACGACATATTTTTTTTTCTTCTTCTGGCTTAATTTTTTTCCTCGAATACTCTAATGGCAATCGAGGGCATTCTTAAAATATATATATAAATCTCTGTCGTCTGGGTATCTGATTCGTATTAATATAAAAGTATATTTTATAATATAATGATGTTAATATATTTTTTCCCTTGGAATATGCAACAGCTTGAAAGCCTCGCAAGATATTGATAATCTTTGCACGTAAGTAAAAACCTATTTATTTAATCTGCGACCTAAGCACGAACATCTATCGTAAGCGTAGCGTCATCGTATCGAGTGCGCCAAAAAGCTGGTTGGTATTGAAAATTAAACATCGCGGATAACGTGACGATGTGCGAACTTCAATTTCCCATTGCATTGTTTTGGCGCATAAGATACGACGACGATACACTTGCGATAGACGTTAGTGCTAGTAAACTGTTATGTTAGAGTGCTGTAGAGTCTAGAACTGAAATATAAGTAGGGGAGCGGGAGCTAGTTGTAAAAAAAAAATGATTTTTAATTCGGACGTCGAAATATTGAGTCTTTCATCATAGAGCATTTTAAATAAGAGGACATCTATTCAGATATAAATTAGAATGATAGGTGGCCTTAAATTACCTTAAATAAACAATTACTTTTTTTTAAAGTAATTTAAAATGAGTATGCGAGATACATCGTTCTTGGGGCAAGTTGTAATAACAACATCATTGGCATTTATTGTAAATTAATGTGAAAAATTATACTCATTGTGTATTTATTACAAACAAATAAGTTTAACAGTGTTCTCTTCGCATTCTTTTACTAAGGCATTTTTTCTGGAGCGAAAATTTGCGAAATCTTGCCCCACGACAAAATTAGGTAGATTTGCTTATGAAAAAAAGTTTTTTATTGTCAAGTGAAAGTAACACAAATAAATAGATACTTATTAGAAAGACATTGCAGGTTCTTAAAATCAAATTTGTTGTTGTGTTGTTGTTATTTGTTGATGTTGTTTAAAAGTGGTTCTCCTCACAACTACAACTAAACTAACTGCGCTCTTCCGGGCCTCAATAGCTATGTTTACTTCATAGGCATTATCAGAAGTAGATTAAGTGTAAATTAAAAACAAAATATTGGAAACCCGCTGAGTTGTTAAGCTGTTACTATTTATCTCCGCACCCCGCTCCCCTACTGAGCGTTATATGCGTGTGTTATAGCTATGCGTATATAATAAGTTGCCGCAACTGTTTTAAGTGGCTCAATGGAATGTTGCTACTTCAACCAGATGACGCCTGCGAAATTTGCGAGACTTAATATACGGATATATATGACGCCCTTCTATTGATTTAAATACTGGGCAAGTGGAAATTGAACTCGTGAAACGTGGCCCGTAATCCAAATGTTTATAGTATCTATATACATACTATATGAAAATTGTTCTACCTAAGTTATTGTAATTTTATTTTAGCGTGTTATTATAGTTTTTGCCTTTTCGTATTAATATCTAAAGAATACGAAGGGAGAGCGATGCTCCCTAATACAGGTATTTACACTGAACAGTAGTAGTATACTAAAAGTAAGTACTACTAAAGTAAATAAACGTTTTGTATTGTGTTGGTATCTACCATGGTATTTTAAGTTTGACTGTAATCTACACGTTTTGGCAATAATTGGTATTTCTGTTTAAGTAACTTAAAAAATATGTTGAAACCCTCACAACAAGCACTTGCATTTGAGAAGGTTTCCTGTAATCTATTCGTTTTGTCAGGGAATGGTATTTTTTAAAATTTAAAAATATATTTATACTCTATTATTTTAATCTATTCCTGGCGAAATTATTAAAATGTGATTAAAACAAAAGAATGGCAGTATTTTAAGATATAATTTCAAGTTTATAATATCAAATTCATTTGTTATTAAGATTCCCCGCCAAAACAGATAAATTACATTTTAAACTCTCGTAATGCATATAACATTTTTAAAAATTTTGTCTAAATTAAATTAATAACTAAATTTAATAGAATACATAATGTTTATAGATAAACACATGTTGCGATTTAGATGATTATTATGATGATATCTAATGCTATAATTATTATCAACTAACTGACCCAAAAGACGTTGTCCTGTCTTAACAATGAATATTGAATTCGAATTTTCCGATTGAATCGACAGTGAAATGTGCAATAAGACATTATAAATTAATTATTTTATCAATATAATTCCGACCCCTGCCTCTATTTGCAGCGCGCATTCTGTCAATCGCGCCAACTATCAAACGACTGACAATAACGTCAAACAGGTTACATTAAAAAAGTTTATATTGTCAAAAGCGCTAGTAAAGTACTTAAGTTTTCTTAAAGTTTCTTCATATTTTTTTGTTCATAAGAACCATCTCCTGACAATAACAAACACAACAGGAATTAGCTTAATCGGTCCAGCCGTCTATGCGTGATGCCGTGACCAGGGAAATAGGGATCCATTTTTATATATTATATAAAGATAATGTCGTCAATGATAATGAATATTTGCTTTTTTTTACTTTCGGTCCCCAAGACACTGAACAGTTACTGAGTACTGCCCAACCTAAGGGACTTATTTGATTTGGTTTTCATCTGTAATCATGATAAAGGAATTAAGAATATAATTCAAATAGTCTACGATCAATAGTGAAACGAACAATTAAATAGATTAAAAATAACTTACTTAATCACATCTATTAGTTCGTTTTTTTGACTAACCATTGATCAACAACATTTTGTCTGTCAGATAAACCATATTGTTTTTATTTTTAGTAATCATAATTTATCAAGTAATCATCTGAAACGTCTGTGACAAATAAACCATCTGTCGATTATTGTGGCCAGTTTTGACATGTGCGTAGCTGCAGTGGAATAATGTAGTTTTTTTTAAATACGTTTAATCGTGTATGATAATTTCAATCTTTGCATAAATATTTTTTTGAAATATTCGTCAAATATGTTTTCACCTGGGGCTACTATGTCTCTACAGCGAAATATATATTTTTTTAATTGATGTTCTCTATGTATAATAAGTCTAAATTAGGAATTAAGATTTGTCGCTCACATGCAAAGTTGAAATTGGAAAATCATTTGATTGCGCATAAACGAGTCGACGTCACGATCTTGTCACGGTAAAACCGCCCTCGTGAAGCGAATCAGTTTTATATGTACCTATACTGCACTGTGAGATTTGTAGCTCTTTCTAAAAATCAAAATGGCTGCCACAAGCCGACAGTCCCGCCATCTAGTAATGTAGTTTACAGCTGCGTTGCCAGTTTTTATGTTTCTACTATTTTACTAAAATTGTGTTACACAAAGACGTTACACAAATAATTAAATTGGGACAGGGTATGTAATTTATTTTATTTAGAAAAAAAATTTGTAAATAAAAGTACTCTGAATATGAAAGAAAATGTCATCAAAAGAGCAGAAAATCGAAAGGATACTTGATTTAAGTGACATTTTATCAAATATAAGATATTAACTAATAAATAATACAAATTAATGATATTATAATGATTGAATAACTTAAACAAGGTATTGGAAGAATTGGAATTATTCACTGAGATTCACGGTTATCAAGTCTCTGTCTAAAAAATACCACTGAATGAGATGATGAGGGCATGAAAAAATGTTAGAACAAAATTTGTCACAAATTTTTACAATAAATGTTAACATCATTGGAGCTATAGAAACCTAGATAGTCGCGATTTTTTACGACGCAGACACGAGATTTTAAGAGACTTTTGAGACAACTTTTAGAATGCCAAAATGAAGGTGTCTACGAGTTTTCAGCGTATTATCTCTCATTCCGAGGTTGGCCTGTGATTTTGCTTAAATAACTGCAGAATTATTGTATTATGCGTGAAATATCATTCATTAATTATTCATTAAAACATTATTTATATACTCATAATTATATACGATTATACATTATCATATTATATATATATATTAGGTTAGGGAAAAAGTCTTTTCGCATTATAGTATGTATGGCTTGTAATAAAATCTCTTTGGCTATACTATTTGTATCTGGCTGGTTTTGGTATCATTGAAAGTTTAAATTTTAAAGAACATCATTCCAAATTCAAATTAGGAAAATGTGTGATTTGCATTTGTTTTTCGTACCGCCAAGATGAGTGAATCTAATGAAGAAATTCGATTCATTTTAAAATTTTACTACAAAAAAGGTAAAAATGCAACGCAAGCCGCGAAAAAAATTTGCGATGTTTATGGACCTAGTGCAGTGTCTGTGAGAGTAGCACAAATTTGGTTTAAGCGTTTTCAATCCGGAAATTTTGATGTCAAAGATGCACGTCGCTCCGGTCGCCCCATTACGGATAAAATGGATGCCATTTTTGAAAAAGTGAAGCAAGATCGGCATATCAGTAGTTACGACGTAGCTGAAGAACTGGGAATTGACCACAAAACAGTTTTGGCGCATTTGAAAAAATCTGGGTACACAAAAAAGCTAGATATTTGGGTACCTCACGAGCTCACTGAAAGAAACCTAATGAACCGTGTACTCATTTGTGATTCTTTATTACGACGTCATAAAACCGAACCATTTTTGAAGAAGCTGATAACTGGTGATGAAAAGTGGATCACGTACGACAAGAACGTGCGAAAAAGGTCGTGGTCAAAGGCCGGTCAGGCTTCACAGACTGTGGCGAAACCCGGGTTAACTCGCAACAAGGTGATGCTGTGTGTGTGGTGGGATTGGTTTTGAATTTTCTTAAAAAATGCGAAGGAAATTTTTTCCCAACCTATTATACCTATGTATTGATAAAATTGGAAATATATTATTTTTATTTCCAGAAAATGCGCGATCTTTTAGAGATCTGCAAGCTTATATATCATTAAATTAATAAAAATGGCAAAATGTGCAAAAGCAAATCTTCAGAGGATCAAAATATTCAAGTAAATATAATCAGATCTCACAAAGACATCACACAAATTTTAGGTGAAATAATTTGGCAGCAAACAAACTTCTCTCTGTCTAATAACTTAACATGTTTTATTTTAAGTAATGCATGTCGTCATATTTATTCATATAAGCATATATTGGATCTCGACGCAAGCGAAAATGTGGCACAAGCCACTTGGCAACGCAATTTATAATAAGCTCCAAACAAAAACTATAACAGCACTGTTTTAACATTTTCATTGTCTCAATACAAGCAAATAAAATTAAGATTATTCGCTCATATAATTTAATAGGGATGTTACAAGAAATGCGTAAACATAGATCCTCAAACTTTTTTTATGTCTGTTATAAATAGGATCAATGAATGACTGATCACGATTCAATATTGTGTACATAAGAAAATCACAGTATTAATTTTAAAATGAGTTAATACATTTTTTTGTGTTATGGTAGGTACATAATTTTCGTAAACAATGAATATTGATATTCATGACAAATTTAGCAAAATCGGTGGCGAGGCCATATAGTTCACTTCTGTAGCGTACGTTGCGATAAATGTTATGATAATATACAGACTAATTGTTAAACGAATGTAATTGTATTGTGCATGATTCTGTAATAAGTTATGTATTAAGTATAGGTAATAAGCACTGTCAGCAGCAGACTCCATTTTGACATCACTGTAAAATAAAAACATGTTGAAGAACTAATGTAGCACACAGATAGATGAATAATTATTGTATACCGTTTTTTAAATATTCATATTTATATTATATGAATGCCTAAATATAAAGGCATTAGAAACTGCGATGGGCGCAAGGAATGAGGAAGACAGTGTAATAATTTAGTTTTAATTTAAATATGCTTAATTGTAATTGCTGCCATAGGGCGGCAGGGCGATTGTGTAAGCTCTCGGAATCGTCGTTGTAGTCAATTTTGTAGTACATTGATGGGACCCTTGTTTTTCACTGGTCGCCCGCCATACCATCAATCTATTATGAAATCTGATTCAACATTGAATCCGAAAGGTTAAACAATTCGGATGCGGGTCGCATATTCCCTAACATATATTTAGTTATATACATATAATATATAAGTTACAGACTTCGATGGATTCAGGTTTTGGAGACCAGTAAAAAAAGGACATCAACCGACACGCTTTTTCAATCCACCAAAGTGTTATTGACACTTGTCTAATTATTCAATATAAATGTGTAGTATGTGTATAGATATATGTGTATTTAGAGATCTCGGTGTTATAGTTATTTTTGGTTAACTAGAACAAATTTAAATTGATGTTTGCACGTAGTATTTGGTCGTAATATCGTTTTTTTATTTTATATTATGTTCATTGTGCTTATTGAACGCCACTACAGTAAGATTGAATGGCTGTTCTGCATGTAAATCCATGTTTTTATTTTCTTTTAAGTCGTAATTTTTTTCCCAGGTATTACCCATCGTATCATTACATAAGCTACAATACTCCTCCGAGCCACACCTCGCCATGTAAGTAATAATTTTAAGTTGATTATTTTGACACCCCAATGGAAGGTAATTATTCAAATGTATCGCGATATATCGAACGTGCTTGCCGTAAGTAATGTAAATGTGGAATGGTAATTTAAATGTTGTTGTAAAATCGTATATTATATTCAGTTGTTGTTGGTCCATTAGTTTGTTTATTTATTTATTTATATTTATGCGTAAGCAACTAAATATATTTTGTAATGTACTACCTGACTGCAAACGTTATTCTGCCCATTAGGTAGCGCTATGAACTAAAAGTAACATAACTACAGCGCCACCTATCGTATCCTAGATCCAAAAACAAAAATGTATCCTTCGGAATACATAAAAATACTGGATCTCGACGACATCGCCACTATCTAAGAACCATCGAGGTGACACCGTACTACAAAAAGTATCAAAATTGTTGAAGCCTTTTAGGAAAATGATTATGAACACATGCACACCGGAATTTTATGGGTATATATATATGTATTATATTTTATAAACTTATTGTAATGTATTAATTTATAATATATATATTAATGCAATATTATAGAATACCAAAATTTTTAAGTATGTAACTACATTTAATGGGGTTTATATCCAATTTTCTTTTGAGCTGCAGAATCCTGAAAAGCTGCCAGGATAGCGCAAATTTTTGGGACAAAACGCAATGTACAGTACACCCTTTTCGTTTTTGTTAGTGCTTTGGTCGTTTTGAGAAAAGTTTACTACGAAAAAGTGTAGCGGTTGTTACCACTCAGCTCCGTAACGGCTGATCGGATGCGATTAGATTTGGCACGGAGATATAATATGGGTTGGATTAACACGTAGGAAAGATTTATCCCTGGGAACATAAGATCTCTCAGGCACGTGGGTGAGACGTGTGTTGTTAGAAGCTAATAACAATATCCCGCCCACTGCAGCTAATACAGTAAGACCCCGTGAAGGCTTATAGTAAAAAGGCTGGTTTCTTCAAGAGCACTAAAGGAGGCAAGAAAGTATGACTACAATCAACCTTAGTCGACGCTTACTTAAAAGTATGAAATTAACATTTTATATACGAGATATATAAATAGTCTCGCGCCCGATTTGATTACAGCTAAAACGACATAACTGGATTTATGAATAATCTTATTATTTTAATAATAGCCTGGAATCGTACCTGCCCCCTTATTCAGCTAATACAAACTTCATCGGCGAGCCGCTTCACGGAGCCCTCGGAAAGATTACCCCTCCCGTGATTTAGTAGTATTAGCGTAGTAATCGACAGAGCATAGAAGCTGCGACGAAACATCCTCGAGTTAGTGTCATTTTCTTAGCAGAATCGAGTCCCAGATGATGATTGAAAAAAAAAGCACTTTTTTGTCACATTATTCAATATTGTTGGAAAATGTATTTTTTTTTATAAATTGTTAAATAGTTGATTGAGGTTGATCATCATTGGCCGAACCTTTTTCGTAATTATGCATTTTCTTTTTCTTTACAAAATGATGTAATTTTTTTTTATTATGCCTTCGCGTTGAAATAAAACTCATTTCGAAGAAGATACTGAGAATGGGAATCAAATTCTTATTGTTAGTTTAACATATGAATCAATATCGAATTTCAACATTTCCCCTTAGCCACTACTTCCCAGAATTAAGGCCTTATTAGCGACACTATCGAATGGTGTATTATTACAGTGTATGTTTTTTCAAATTCAATGGGGTTTAGTATTGGCGGGGAATATAGATTTTTCAAAAATCCAATGATGTTTTAGTTTTCGTGAAAATCGGTATCGAGACTCATTTGAAAATTGTCCTTTGTTTCACATATTATGACGCCTAATACTACCTACATTTACCGAGTGTATATAAGTAACAGTCCAAATTGTATGATTAATAAATAATTCGGACATTCACTGCTTTTACTTGGTTAAACTTTAACCAATTTCAGTTTTACTGAAATATCTTAATATTTACCACAGTTCTTGTTTTAACAGTAAAATTAGCTTGTTTTTAGTGAAGTACTGCTAGTGAGTCTGTTAAATTGTTGTTTCTAATTCAATAGCCATTTTCCAAGTAAATTAATATTTATACAAGTGCGTGACGGGCCACGCGCTGTGTAAGGTCCCGTAGTATCCATGTACCTACATTTTAGAAGTTGTTCGACTATTACTTGTTGACTTGTAAAGCTTACTTAGTTTAGTATAAATAGTACCCTGATTAATTACTTCGTCCACAACAACTGCTACGGTGAACTTTTTCACATATCCCAAAGATAACTTGTAGGAGTGGGAGGGAGGACACTTAACACTTTTGACACTTGTAATAAATATTACCACTTTACAGCTTAATATACGCAAACGGATTCCTCAATCGAAAAATATTTTACGCACAGCCCCCTATATTTTTGAAAACTAAGTAATCATCCCCGCTTAGCGTGGATGGGAGTCGCACTATTGAGAAAAAAATATCAGTCCCTAAGATAATGTTCGAAAGGGGCCTCATTAATAAATTTGTCTTCCATATCATCCCTGGGATGATTTTTTTCCTGTACGTTCAATAAACTACAACCACGTAATTTTTTAACTTCCTAAAACAGTTCCTACGACTTCCACTTCCTAAGAATCAGTTAGTTAAAAAAAAGTATATTCTGAGGCGTCATTATCTTTTGAATGCTAATATTATTAAATGAAGGTCTCGCTAGACGCACAGAATTACAAGCGTGTTGATTAAATAGATTTTAATTATGGATGGGTCGAAAGTGGTCAAACGAAAGCAATTTTAAAGTTGAGACGTTGTCACTTGAGAGTGTAATTAGTCGCCTCCGGTCATACCACCGCACTTCTAACCGCGTGGCGCAGCTAACATCAAATGCGGTTATTGAAATAGTTGTAATACTGTACATAAAAAAGTAATCTGATTTTAATTAAAAAGCAAACTAAGCGCATATTATTCCAAAAGGTGGCATGACAATGGGAATGATTAGGTGGATCCGACCAGATGATGCATCAAGACCGCGGTGGAGGAGTCAGCGCGACACTGTTTGAATGTATTTATTTTAAGGCACCATTTAAAAAAAAAATACTTTCGAGACCATTATTTATTTATAAGGTTGTTTTAATTTTTATAATGGACTCAAACTAAATTCGCTTAATGCAGTTTTGGACAGAGGAAAACTGATTTTATTTTTGAAAGTGGAGTATTGAAAAACGTGGGTTGTTAGAAATTACAGCAATTAATAAATATCCCTGGACATTCTTTCCACAAGGCTATATGATCCCAAAGTACGTACTTGTACTTCGGATACCAAACTACTGAAATACTACATATATTTCTTTTTAAATACAGTATGTATTTTATATAGATATTTACATCCAGACAAAGAAAATACAGACATGTTCATGCACACAAATGTTTGTCCTGGGTGGGAATCGACCCACGATCTACGACGTAATGACAATGGTGTTTCCCCTCTTGTCACCCCCATTAGCTAATAGACCTTTTCCACTTACAAGGTTGTTTGCAAGTTAATGGATTGACTAGAATGTTAATAGATTAGTATTTGCGGGATACGTAATTGTCAGTAATATTTTCACTTGAGGATTTATCAAACCTTTCGAACAATTAGTTATTGTCTTTATAAGTCACTAAAGTACCATGGAAACCGAAAATATAATTCTCGAAAGTATCAAAATATGATAAAATGAGAGCCAACCCTTTTCTAAGGCTGGTTTTATAGTCACGCCGCTAGACATGGCTGCTGGGAAGCGCGCACTTGAAAATCGGTGCACTGTGACACGAGATATGTACCACGCGTTCCGCTGCAGGCAACAGCGACTTCGAAGAAGTGTAGCTATTGATCCCAAAACCCTACAAAGTTACTGAGAGGCGAACACGTAACATCGTTCTCCGATTTACGAGAAAATAGTTGGAAGCGCCGCACGGTGTTTATCCTGAACATGCTAGCTAGACAAAATTATTTATTGATGTTTTTTGTCTTATACGGCTTTCATGTGATGTCTTATTGCGTAATTCGTGCAAAACACCCAAATAAAAGGTGGTAGGTAGGTACCTAGGGTGACGATTTTAAAGAAAACAAAGATTACCAGTATAAGTTGTGTTTAATTAAGGCAAGTAAAGATAGGAAAAGAAAAGGGGGTAACAACACATAATATGATTGAATTACTAATGTCATTGCTACTAATTGCACAGTGGACCTCATTACCTAACTTTATATAGCAAATTATCTTGAAGTACTTTTCTTTTTTTTTTTTTTTCTTTTTATATTTTCCACGTACACTTAGTCCGAACTCTTTGAAGACTCTACGATAAATTATTTTAAGATTAATTGTATTGTGTTTTCAGAAATTAACATCTCTCCGCGCTTGCTCAGCTCGTTGTTTTGAACATTGAATTTTTCTATTGCCGAATACAAGGATTATAAATACATAACTTAAGATTTACTTAAATTTAGTTACACTTATTCATCAAAATTTATAATTCTAAAGATTAAAGTTTAAGCTTTTTCGGCCTCGGATGGTTTCGCTCCCAAAAGACTCTCCGTGACAACTGCATGTCGATGTTTTATGGCCATTTTTAAGTTATATTCGAAAATGGCTCTTGTCGACGCGGCCATCGCCCGCTGGACAAACCTGCCGATCGCGTCATCACCGTCGTCTGCATAATTGGTGCAACCAACGGTGTGTCTCGATATCGCCACTACCGCGTGCGGTGAGAACCGACTCGTACGTGGCTCCTTGCGCTTCGTGGAGGGTAAGGACGCTTGACCCTGTGCCCTCTCCATATCCCTTGCTGGTCAGGGATGCATTTTCTTCCTGGGTATGGACCAGGAATAAGGTGTTGGGGAGTGTTTTGGGTACGTGCGCATCCGTATATCTCATTAGCTTCATGGAGTGTACTAGATGTTTGGACGAGTATATACCATTGTACGAGTATACCTCGTTTAGGGCGTATGCCACGTCCATCGGGTTACGATGTGTACACAACAACTCCTGGCTGATGGAGGTTACCAGGTTTGGGTGTTGGTATTTTAGAGGGTAAAGATTTTCCCTGTCAATGTAGGGTAACTGGTTTATGTCTCCGATAAGGATTACTTCGCGGGCACCAGACAACCGAGCTGCCATTACGACGGACCCAAAGTGGTTCATAAGGGCTTCGTCGTCCATTAGACGGTCGCAATTTTTTGGAACCTTTCGCAAGAATGTATGCCATTGTGCGCACTTTGGTTTTGGCTGTAGCTACAATACTTGGAGCCAGCTTTTCGCGCAGGTCTTTGGTTGCTTCGGTTGTGGTGGTGACTACGACGTCGCTCTCCGCATAGAAGGTTTTGGTTACCCAAGTTGTTTTGCCACATCCGGGAACCCCATTTACCCAGTTGAATTTGGGTATGGCCCAGTCTTGCCACGCTGCTCCTGAACCAAGGTCTCCTGAAATGGTTTTGGCCATTCCTAGGATCCTGTCGTCCAGCATGATTTTTGTGCACCGGGCTGTGATGACTATGGGGTCCTCCGATGGGGTGTTGAATTTAGGTGGGTCTGCTCGCTCGCCTTCTTCCTCCACAAAGCCACTAGTTGTGCTATACGCAGCCATATAACTCCCTGTCATTTTCCCTTTAAGGACTTTTGAGGTCTCGTTGTTATATATGGCTGCCTCCGCCTCCTCGAGTAAGGTGTTCAATAGACTTTCGTTTTTCTGTTGAAAGGTTTGCATGATCTTGCTACTACACGTCATGAGATTGACCTCTTTGGTCGACCTTATGGTGCCTAGAAACTCAAAACCTGGAAGGCGTTTACTGCGTGTTCTGATGGTGTTGATGCCGGGATTTGAGTAGGCGATCTGACCTGCCCCATGTCGGCTCTCGTCCTCACTACTGGTGTTAGCTTGAGACCTTGGGGGGGTGTTTTTAGAAAATCCATTCTTAAAATTTTAATTAGTAAATCGTAATTAAAGCGATATAATAATAACCTACAACAATACAATAGTCCGCTTCCTTATTCTACATCACTATATTCTTCTAAAGAAGAATCTTCAACATAAAAGTCAGAACTAACATTTAGACTAGAACTACTCATATTTACACTAGAATTTATATCTAAACTAGGGGCTATAGTTAATTCTAAAACCTCCGAAGGAAGCTTACTTGTCGGCTTTTTGGGAATTTCTCGAAGACTATTTATTACAGGATCAGATGTGATTATTGACATATTAAGTAAATCTCTATTAGTGGCAATACGTGAAACTTTTCGTGTATTGTGTTTTTTTTTTATACCACTTAGGCCGACAAACAACCAGACGGTCCACCTGATGGTAAGTGGTCACCGCCGCCTATGGACATTTGCAACACCAAGGGCATCGCCAATGCGTTGTCGACCCTGAGACGTGAAGTTGTTAAGTCTCATGTGCCTGTAATTTCACCGGCCCCCTTACCTTTCTAACCGACTTACTTTCTGTTCTCAGTATATTCTACAATCTTTATTGCGAGCTTCCTGAGCTTCCTCAGAAAGCTATCCAATAGGTAGAAGAGCCGATTGCACAATATCGACACTGTGCACAAGAAGTTTATGCACCGTAACTGGCATATAATACCACGCGTAGAGACTAAGGTATAATTTTTTTGTGTCCTGCGTTAAACTATTAAATTTTTCAATATTAATATCGTAACCTAACGTTCTAAGTATGGTCCCAAAGTTCTTAATTAGGGTCACATCTAAACTTGTAATATCTGAAGCTTGTCCAGGATTCCCAAAAAACCGACAAGCAGTATTTCCATCATTGGTATTCTCGAATCCAGGTTTTGGTTTATCGACTATCAAACCCATTTCCGACTTAAACCAATCTTGAATTCGGCAAAGATCTGAATACCTCAAGCTGTGCCGAAATTAGACGTTCGACCGTTTTGTTTAACGCGGCTTGAAGTTTAATTTCTGCCCGAGATTCGGTTTAACAAAATCTGTTCCTCAGGGGGATAACAGTCTAATTTAGCCTGCCTAACACTATTAAATGAAGGAAATACCTTATGTCCCGCCTTCATGCTCCATTTTCGGGTTTGTTTGTAAGAATGGGTTGTAGCTCAGTACATAGTAAGCCAGAGCTTCTTACTTTGAAAGGCACATTTGCGAATCAACACGCGCACTAATCGTTTGCTTTATGTCTTGACACTTTTCCGGGCTGTTGCTGGCTTCTCCAATCACACAGGCGAGATTTTCGAGCCAACCGCGCTGAAATTTCAGCAACAGCCATCAACTGGTTTGTATCCCGTTCTTGGAGTAAATCGTCAAGTCGCCTTTTTTTCGATTAATCGCTCAGGTCATCAAAAGTTTTAGTAGGCCGACCCGGAGTGGATGTTGAGGGTTTGGGATGGTGGACAGTCACTTTTCACTTGAAATCTTCTGCCAAGTAAGCAGAATGGTTGGTCAAGAAGCGTTCATAATTGCCTCCGGAACTTTCCATATTTCAGCAAATTTTGAAGAAGTTCTGCTGACATGGTGCCTTAACTCTTTCATGGAATCATCGCCGATACCCAATAATCCGTGTCTGTTCCTTATACATTCATATAATGCACTGGTTCGATTTTCTTTTGGGTGTATTCGACTACGCCATTCTTCCAAAAACTCTATTTTCGAGATGGTTAATTCGATCTCTAGAAAAATATAAAAAAGATAGTTGTAATTTTTTGTGAATTTGATGACTACTAAACATCAAAAGCTTACAGATAAAGCTTATGATATAACAAATATCAACCTAGGGCAATGAGGGGAGAGATAGTTTCTGGTCCATCAAACATTAAAAACGATAAAAAAATTTCAACATAGCGCGTCTTGTAAATGATAGGAAAAAAACAATAGGTAATTTAAGCATCAAAATAAAAAGTACATACCTTTAGCTACAAAATCTATCCCAGTTTTTTTAACAAGTATAAAATTCACTAGCTTATGAAGTTTCTCGTTAGAAGCAAAATTGCAACTAATTAACAATTTACTTACCCCTTATTTATATAACAGCCCTCATTAGCTTATCAGTGATCGAAATGTGTGCAAAATATTTCTTAGAACCGGGATAATGGGGATAATAGCAAGCTACTTATATAATTAGTTCTTGGAAATTTGAAAGTGACTTTTGTCTAGCTAGCATATTCAGGATGAATCACTGAACGCGCTGCAACTCATACATCTAACCCATACATCTCAGAGCGCGCGCATTCCAACGGCGGTGCCGAAACGCGTAGCAATAAAACCAGCCGTACGAGATAGTTGTAGTGTAGTTGAAGAGGCACAATGCCTTGGACCATTAAATAGGTAGGCAGTAGTTTACCGGCAGACAGCAATTAATCCGTCCATATTTGGGTTGGTTTTTACCTGGATCTTCGATCAGCCATTGACAGTTACAGTATCTTGTTAACTTATACACGATACTATTGACAAAATATATTTCTAATAGTGCTAGACTCGGAAGTATTCCTATAAAAAGTAGGTCGAATAAGGATGCTATAATTAGAATACGATGTCCACCCGCGTTCTCGATAGACTTAAAAGTCTATTATTTTCTCCCATAAATATGACTAGATATCACCTGGATCTGTTGCTACGAGAAAGAAGGTTAGAACTTCTTGACCAACAAACTGACAAACACATTTACTATTTTATAATACCTATTAGTTAAAAATAGTTCGGGTTACTGGGATTTTTCTTGACGTTCGAACGTGATGAATTACTTAAAGAAACTAAAGAAAATATACTTCTCGTCAAAATAAATGAAACAGTTCTGCAAGTAGTTTCAGGCGGCATCTGAATAAAAAATTAGGAGTGATTGTTAACAAAATCCTAGCAAAGAGAGTTTTTACTAATAAATATAGATAGCTCGCACACGGAAGCCGCCCAAGTCATGGCGTTGCTGGATTCAGGGTGTAGTCAACGTGTTGTGGCTGCAAGATTACATCGTAGCCTGCTGTCAATAGAGCGCATCAGTTGTATCGGATGACTGTTTTAATCGCTCGTTTCAGGTTAATCGCCGTCCAGGATCTGGTAGACATCGAGTCACGTCTGAGCAAGATGACCGAAATAGTGTCTCAGATTCTCGGAGAAATTGTTACGTTAACCCTATTCAACGGCTACGTAAGGTTCAAGGATTGACTGTGAGCGCTTCTACCTTTATAAGAAGATTGGCGGAGCGTGGCCTGAAATGACAAAAACCAGCTAATGTCGTAAAATTTACGGTAGTCCACGGTTCATTCCTCCATTTAAAAGGGAAGATCTTCCGCCAGGCTAGGTGATCATGCCTGGGGACCGCGGTCCAACTGTTGATGTTGGATGCTTGTATATATATCAAATCCAGAGAGAATCTTGCAAAAACCGCCACGCCGGAGAGTGAGGAGCCAGCTGAGGTCCGGACGTGTGCTGCAGGTGAACTGTGGTATGAGCGATGAGTGCTGTCGCATAAAGTGTGCCTTGCAGAACCAGGAAGCACGGTGAGTCGGCTGCGGTGGAACTGATTAAGGCGAAGCTGGCTTGCTGTGTGAATGCAGCTGAGCTTGAAGTGAAGTGATGGTGATCACGTCGGGGTCACCACTATGGAGGAAGATCTTCCGCCAGGCTAGGTGATCATGTCTGGGGACCGCGGTCCAACTGTTGATGTTGGATGCTTGTATATAAATCAAATCCTGAGAGAATCTTGATAGCGCGATCTAGGATTCTCGCGTTTTTCTACTCGTTGATAGGTGCCGCCACATCACTGTAGTGCGGGCGTGAAGGATTGTAGGCGTATTCATAGATGTCGCCACAGACCGTTTGGGGAGGCATAACCGCCGATGTAAAATCCGGACTTGCTTTTGTATCTGGGCCTCGCTTATCGTCTTTAAATGAGTTAAGTTATATCGAAGAGTATCTGTTACCTCGTAACTTTCGACTGGGCGAAACGATTTTAATGATTCTTTTTTTATATGAAAGCTGGTGCTTCCCGTGTGGTCCCATTTGGTCTAATTCTGACAGTGGCATCCATGAGAAAACCATATAAGTCTAAAATTAAGATGAGTCCAAATTAAAAGTATCAGGGTTAGCGGCTACCCAGCAAGAAGGCCGGATATGAATCCTATAGAAACCTATGGGTTGAGTTGAAGAGACGAGTCACAGCGAGTGATCCTGCTCCGGAGACGTTTGGGCAGCTTAAACAGCTGTAGAAGGAATCCGCATGGAAGCAGTCATTACAGCCCGGGGAGGAAATACCAGATACTCAACAAATTTTAGTTTCACGTCTTTGTTTCAAAAATTTTACAAATTCTTCTTAAAGGGTTAAATCATACCTGTTGAACAAAACACGATTTCTACAGAAACTTTATTTTAATTTGTTACATTAATATTTGTTAAGCGATACCTTATAATATCCGCAAATAAATGGCTTTTTTTTTGTTTATTGTAAAAAAAAAAGAAATAAAGCATTCAAAACCAAACTTCAGAGGTGTTTCGATTTTTTTGATGAGAAGTGTATTTTGTGTATGGATTAAAAGTACACTGAATGTGTCCACGATCAAAATCTACAAAATTTCATAGAAATTCGTCTTTTTTCCCTGTCAATAAGTATCCTCCACTTATACTTTCGCAAACATTTTGCGATTATCGCACGATTTGAAATTATATTAATTCGCATTCAAATAGGCCTTCACAGGCACACTTGGTCACTGCGGACGGTGTAGTATTTTGAACCAAAGGAATCACTCGGGGTTCTCGTAGCGTCCCGTATATAGATCTGCCCCTAATGGATCGAGATAGTAAAACACAGCCGGTAAAAGTGTAGTAAAAAGCCAGCTACAAATGTATTCGCTTTACAGATTACTACGCGCCAAACAATCCGCAACTGCCTACGCCGAACATACAGGCGAACGCACCTGGCGGTAGGAGCAACCCCACTACGTTGGTGGGGCCTCAAGGCACCCCCGCAACCCCTACAGCGCCCACCGCATCGCTTCCGCACCCGCAAGCCCCGGCACACATGCACCCAACCATGCCTGGTAATCTTCCTTTAGGCTGAAGCTATTTATAAAGTAAAATTCCCTGGCAGTACATATCGGGTGCGTAACTATAATATTTGCAGTCCAGCAGATGATCCCTACCGTTGGAACAGTAAAAGATCAGACAACATTATGGTTAGGTTTATTAGATATAACACATACTAGGCTTTTCATCATTCTGATATAGGTGGTTATTAACGGCAAAAAATTACGCACGGCGGGTTAATTGTAAAAGTATAACTGCACTTTAATTAGTGGTAGGCGCAACAAATCATTAATTTTATATAAATATATTTATTTAACCAATATAAGTATATATTCTACTGCCTTGCGCCGTTTCTCGAAGAATTTTAGGTCTCTCCGGGATAACAAATATATGTTGTGATATCCAGATCACAACTTGTCCATGTGCCATATTATATTAAAATTCGATTAGCCGTTACGAAGCTGGGTTGTAACAAACAAACACACAAAAACATTCAACAAATAGTTTTATAAGTAACCGGGGGTATTTGAAGAGCTAATACAAAAAACGTTAAAAATACACATTGTATGAGACACCCCTTATAGTTTATATGTTTATTATTTGCTACGTAATCCGCCATAACAAGATATATTATATAAAAATTTCGGCAAGTTACCTATTACAATTTAAAAAGATACAGTCTTTTAAAGGTAGGATAGTTCAAAAGACTGGCCAATGGTTTTGTGAATAATATAAGGTCACGTTTGTTATCTTTTGGGTACAGAACCCTAAGAAATAAGCTTCATTAACTATTTCTTTAATAGGTATGATTCAGTTTATTATATATATATTACATTATATAGTTTATATAGTTCACCGTTTCCCTTGAGTTTGTTCGCCATGCGTCCATTACTTCTACTTTTTTACTAATATTCAAAGCTACCTATAATCAGTGCATATATTTTTTCAAAATGATCGGGTTCGATTCTTATAAATTTTTTATAACGCAGTTATCATTATAAAAAAAAAATTGTTTTAGTTTTCATCAAAATCGGGCCCGAGACTCTTTTGAGTATTTTTCGCTAATCCTCATTGTTTCGGATTTGGCCATGCACATTTTTTTAAATACATTCTGTATAGTTTAAATAAAAATTAAAATAATGGCAGGTAAGTAAATTCTACAAAGGATTGGATAATGGAGATATTATATGAATGTTTTATGTCACCAGATAAATTGTTAACACAGTCCTAGCGAGATTTTATAATGACGATAGCATTGTGAACTTAAAAGGCAAGAGGCATTCATTTTCAAGAGTTTATAATCTAGCCCCTTCTAGGCGTCAAGTGAGTAAAACACTGTGCACAGAATTTATATAGGTATATGTTTCGGCTGGATGGGGTGTGCAGTTCAATGCAGTGTTTTTTTGGTCTTTTGGTATGTAGCTGACTCGCCGACATTGGCACCAAAACGCTCATTAATAATTGGGTAACTAATAACTAATTAATTAGGATGCTTTAAACGAGACTGTCCAAACTTTGCAAACAATAAATAATTCAATGGCGATCTCTATTGATTCTCAATAAATGTGGCGGTGCCGTATACCTTCAATAAACCAACATTCAATCATTGAAGCAGTTGAGTTCGAGTGCAGACTTCGTCTGGGGAAGTATTACCCCCATACCCATTTCTACGATGTAATAATTCACTTTTATTATTGTGTATCTGTTAGAGAGGTAAGTATGCCGGTGAAATTACAAGCATAGATTTCAGTGTCGATATCCCAGTGGCTCCTGGTGTTGCAAATGTCCATCGGCGGCGGTGATCACTTATCATCATGTGAACCGTTTATCGACCTACTTGACGTAAGGGAATAAAAACATCATGTCTTCATTTAAAACATCGAGAAACGTTATTGATACGTAAAATAATTCCGCACATGATTTATGGGAAAAGCCGCACGATCTATTAGGTGGTATGAAGTATAGTGGCACAGAGCATGGCCAGTCATACGATCATTTCTATGCATATGTATCAGGCTCACCAATAAACTTTTACCTTAAGAGTAAAATGAGTACTGTTTACGTATTTCTTCTTCCAAATAAAACGACGTGCTGCACCTTGGGATGCCTGGGGCACATACTGTTCGCGATTGCGTCTTTTTTGTCATTATTTTGGTTTGTCCGCCTATAGTCTATATCTATTGTAATACGCAATTGAATTTGATATGGCTTATACCATTATTTAGATATTTTATTTCTAAAGGTTTAGCTGAAGCGGGGCTGAATAAATATTAAATTAGCGATTTATAAAAAAAAATATGAATGGTAGTTTAAATTTTTTGCTTTTATATAAATAGATGACGTCTTAAATAGAAATTTAGCTCGAAAGTGTTCTTTGTTTGATAGTGATTAGATTTCTATAGACATGTTTTTTATAAAATTCTTATACTAATATAATACCGAAAATCAAAATTATTGTTGATTTTGGTAATATTTTAAAATTGGCATTTACTGGTGAATAAACATGGATTACTATCTTACTGTAGTCAGTACCAACAATACCTTTGCCTACTTAATAAGCTATGGATAAAAAAATAACTGAAAATACATTTTTTTATTAAAATATTACCTGAATACGAATATCATTTCAGTGTTTTGTTTTCTTAATGTAACCGAGCGCTCCTGCCAGTACGAATACACAAAGAGTTTGGGCATGTGCACGCCAGATAGAACATTTAGTATTGTTCACGGAATATTAGTCTGACAATTCTTTACTATATTTACTTTATTTCTTCTCATAACTTTAATCTCATTCCTCCTTTTCAGAAGGGGGTGAATGGCGCTTTATAGCTACTTATTTTAAAATCTTAAAAAAAATGTGACTTCTATAGGGTAACAATTTTTTTTTAGGTATTCGGCCAGCCGTCCCCCCGAAACGTGTTAGCCATAGACTCGCAATTATTGACCCGGTTACCCGTAAGTGAAACAGTTTTATATTTTCTTCAGTCCTCATTAAGTACTTTAACACATTCTTAACAATATAATTTGGTTCCAGAACAAGACATCCTCTCCAAATTATATTCCAATGATAATTCTTTAAGTGGTGATTCAAGCGAGAGACAAACGCCACAACCACCTGTAAGTAATACATAATTTAATGAACAATGGTACCATAAATTACATCCCTTGAGAAATAACGTGAAGTCAGACTTCGCTACTATGATATGGGGCGGTAATTCTAGATTTGTCATGAAGGACATTTTCCTGAACTCTCATTTGGTCCCATTCCGTCTTCATTGCAAAAAACGATAACAACACAACTGGTATACCTAAAACCTAACTTGAGGAAATAGGATGAGGCTTTTACTTAATAAATAATTTATATTGTTAATAAAACTGAAGATGCAGCTAGCTGTTCATGTTACTCCACAATGTACAGACGGATAACAGAGAGATAACGTTTTTCTCTAACTCGGTTAAGGAAATAATTTTTTATGACCCATCTGATATTTTCGTCCTATAATTATGTATTTCGCTTACTCGTTTAAGAACTCGTAACCATGACTTATTTTTTTGAACAGAATGGCAAAAATATGATCAATCAGAATTGAATTCCGTAATTGATATGATTGACCAATTGGTTTTATATTTAAATATTCCAGGAACCCTCAATCGCTGAAGAGTTTTCTAGGATGGTCAATGAAGTCGCTAACCAACCGTGTGATAATGCTTTCAAATCGAACTATGCATCAAGGAACGTGGATATTCCGATACCTTCCACAAGTAACTCGGTGCAACCTCAAGCAAATGCATTAATTAACTCCATAAATAACAATGTAGTTAAGGCTGACATATTAACTATTAACGAAAACAAAACTTTTGGACCAGATGTTGCTGCCCCAGTACCTAATGAAACACCGATTGTGTCAGCAATATCAGACAGTCCTGTAATAGTGCCTAAAATGCCAATGAATAATAAGCAATTCCAAAAGAATACTGATCCGAATATTCAGTCTTTAGTTCTAGATTCAAATAAGAATATACCGCTTAATAAACCATATAAACAAAATAAAAACAAACCAGTTGTGCCTCAAGTTGATGACTTAGAAAAACCCACAGATAAATTAAGCCCTATTTTATGTCCGAATGCGCCTAACGTGCCACCAAGTGTGGCGAATATGGTGAAAATTGCTACTGTTGCACCAACGGTGGCTGTGAATGCGGCTTTGAACGCCCTGACGCCGGTGTTCGCGCCTGCGATGGTGCCCCAATATGGTCATCTTCCTATATCCGTATGTGCACCTCAACCACAGAGAATAAGAGAGCCCAGGGAAAGGGTCAGGTTGCAAGAAAAGGAAAATATGCCCGTACCTATGAAACTTAATGGTCCTACATCTGTGGGTAAGTACCAAATTACAATTGACCGACCATTTTGAATTCTTTCATAATGTTGTTAAGAAGCGCCCGATTAGTTCCGTGTTCATACCCATACAATTATAGCTAAGACCTTTTTTATATCATTTATTATTTTGGCTATTGAACCTTTTCAAATAATAAATCATATTCAAAACAAAAAAACTCATACCGTTTCCTCGATTATTGGCGCAGTTTTATCAAACAGGGAGGTGTATGTATATGTATATAGTCGTGTAATCACACTTCCGAGATGAAACTTCGTTTTGGAAGGTTTTATAGTAACGCTGAATTGACGACCAACCAGACATTTTATTAAAACTAAAGAGCTAAAATCTGTTTCGGATTCCGTACGATGAAGTAGCTCTACTAATTTCGAAAAAAACCTTCACAATCGCGCGCGCGACCTAGACTGATTAGATTGTTCTGAATGATGTTATATGGTATTCTAAGACTTTGCTGTAATCCATAAGAAAATAACTATTTTCTTAAATTTTTAGGCATAGTAGTTTCAGAGACAAGGGAAATTGAGACGCTCACAACAATCCCTTTCATATTTGATCAGTCATAGGCCTACGCTACACTTGACGGAAATTCCGACGCCGATATTACGCATCGGAACGCCCCAGTACATTTAATTGCACACTACGCGGAAGTTCGGTCGTTCCGTCAGCGGACCACTCGGTCTTGCCCTGTTCCTTCCTCAGCGCGTCGATCTACTGTCGGGTAGTGATCTTCTTTAAATTTCCGCAGCGAATGATTATTGCTACGGCAGCGCGTGCAAAATACTGTATCAATGTGGCTGCAATATTTAATCACGGATTTACCACAACGGAAGTTCGGAAGTTTCCGTCAAGTGTAGCGTAGACAATACGGTACAGTTTGCAAAACTATCAAAATCCCTACCCATAACTGTTTGGATCACAGTAATTCAAATTATTACCAAATTTCAACATAATCAGTCCGCTAGATTCTGAGCAAATTGGCTATGATAATGATACACGTACAGACAGACAGAGATATACACGAGTGAACCAGATGCGTTTTGTGTTAAAGTTGATACATTCATCAAATAGTTCACTTTGTTGGCGAGCGAGGCAGCGCAGTGAGAATGAACTTGAATGTCCGGTGTAAGAACCATCTGAGGCTAACACGCGTCGTCCTTTCCAAAAAAAGGGCACAACGAGTCTTCGGAGAGCTTACCTCTCACGTGATTACGTAGTTAATGAAAGAGACAGAACATAAAGGTCGCGACGTAACATTGTTGAGCTAGTGTCATTTTCCTTTGAGAATCGAAACCCCGGGGCCACATGCGGGCATCAAAACACAGTTCTATTATTGCATTTGATTAATGTCCGCAAGGATCGCTATCGCGACCGTAGTCTTATGTACAACTAGGATCATACTAAATTCATGTTTTTGAGTACTCATTAGAAAAATCGCTCGTTTCATTAAATTTATATTACAACTATACTTATATATAAAATAGACTAATAAAAACTACCCGGTGTAAAAATCCACACCGTTTTGCCTTTTAAATTTTACAACAAAACATAATTTTAGTTTTTAAAAGGGGAATAATTCAAATAGATGTCAAGAGATGGCGCTGACCATTGTTATCCGTCATAAGCAACAGGTATTATGGGTAAAAATTACTAGGTAGTGGCTTAGTTCAAACCATTCGAACCTATTGTCAATAACTGTTTAATTAATGTATATATAATTCGTGTCAATACAATACTGTTTTGTAGAAATAATGACTTATTGCTAACCATCTCGTCAGCCTAGGGCAAATAGAGGTCGTCGAGTCGGTGACGCATTTCGCTTTTTTGCCATTGACATTTAATTGCCTAAATAGGTCAAGTTAGGTAAAATAATAGGATACTCTTATTTTTTAATAAAAATTTTTTAAGACGCGCTATTTATTTTTAAATCGATATACTTTTATTTTTAGAACCTACGAACACTGAGGACTTCATCGGTATATTAACTACCTGTACCCCGCAGATTAACCCGCTTTCCCGGCGATGTTATATTTTCCCGGGTTATAACCTAATTAATAATTTAAATAAAAATTTGAATTTTTTTCTTGATAGACTAAACAAACATTCAGACATCCAGCCTCACAAACTTTGTATTTATAATATTAGTAGGATATAATATTTCATGTAAAGACCTGAAATATTCTATCTATTTTTGTGTTATTTGTGTCAAGAAAGAAAAGTTTATTTAACGATCGATTCGGAGTTAGGTAAAGTTTGAATCGATCGATTCTGCACATGCGCACAACACTATCTCTAGACTGCCAGTCCACATGTAAGGAAACGATTCAATATGGCGGCTTTGACTTCACAATCACTTAGAGCATGGCTGCGTTTTAAATATTTTTAATACTTTGTAACTCGATTTTTACACCATATATTTGTCTAAATTTAGCATTTATAGTATATATTTTTAGTTTAAGATTAAAACTAAGTAATGTGCTCTAAGTGTTAAGAGTGCTAAAAGTCAGACATTCTAGATCCTTGAGTGACCTTTTGGATAGACTTTCTTTTACCATATTGTTACGTATCGTATCTTATTTAAGTAGTTTAGTGAAGTTTCAATAAAGTGTTAGTGGATTTGAATACTGTGATATAATTTAGATATCAGTGCCACATAAAAAGTCTGATATTCAGGTACCGTGCAAGAACTCCCACGTGGAAATACCTCACGTCTCTATAAATAGAATGCGAACTTGGTTCACAAGAAGTGATAGGCAAGATTAAAAATCGACCGCAAAGACATTTTCTTTGTCTTTAGACTTAGTAATTTTGCAATTATCTCATAGATTATGTCGTATCTTCCTATATACTCGAAATTTTGATCTCTTAGAGCATACAGTCCCGTAATAATTTAGCGGACATGAAAAATCAAATAACATATAATTTACGATTCTCAGTAATACATTTCTTAAATTTGTTTGCGATCTCTAAGATTGTGTCATCCATCTTGATAGGTTTAACAGATAAATACCACAAATGTATCGTGTTTCTCGATTATACTACATATACCTACCCTCCTTCAATATATTAATATTGTAGTGAACTATCAAGCCCCATCAGATTTTCATGAATTTGCTTGAGCTGAATTTAAATTAAGTACTTTCTTGTCATGCTGTGTAAACTAGTTAATTTTGTCAAGTAAAAAGAGAGTAGGAGTATATATTAGGATATAGGGCTCTAATCTTTGTTTTTCTCATGCAAATTTTAATTGCCAAGAAAGCATAAACCAAACATATCTATCCTTTTCCTTACATTCTGTTAATATAGCTAAATACTCAAGGTCAATTGATAACTTTAATTCTTTTAAAGAAGATTATCACTAATAAAGTCATTTTATTACAGCGATTAGTTCAGTTGATAGTTTACCAGTAGCTATCAACCCTCCAACTAGTCAAAACAGTCAAAAACATTTTGTGGAACAATCAAAAAAATTTAAATCTTTCATACCAACATTTGTACTTGAAAGTGCCACATCAGTTGAAAGGAAAGTGGCTCCAATTACCACTGAAACTCCAGCACCCACTGCCACACAGCTGTTATCTGCTAGTATTGAAAAGGTTGCTAAAGTGCAGCCCTTTGTAGCAGAAGTAAAACCTGAAAAAAGAGAACCATTCAGTGCTATAGAAGCCCAAGCTAAGCTGACACAGAGCTTGTCTAGTGTTCTTAGAGCTAATCAACCTGAATTTAAAATGAAAGATATTAATTTAAACATTCAGATCACAGGTATGTGTATATCTCTTACGTTAAATTGATTAAATAGGATATTTAGAACTGTTCTTCATATCATTGTGCAAATTAACTTCCTAAATGTTTTTCAAATTATTATTTACTTGTACTTTGGATTTACATGTAGTAAATAACCTGTCACCCAGGTTACAGTTCTGAGTAGTGTGTAAAATGGGTGACATGTCCATTTTGATGAAATCTTTGTTATTTGCATCATTATAAAAGGAAATGATGTAACTAAAACAAATAAAATACTCCTGATAATTAATCTCATGTTTGAAGTACTAAATTCTGCTATATTGAATAAATATATTTGTGTTCATAGACCCTGATACTGCCAATGGTAATTCTGAAGAAGAGACCAAAACTGAGACTGTTAAAGAAGAAATCAATAAGAATGAAAAAGTTGTAAAGAATAATAAAACTAAGAAAGCTGCCAAGACAGCCAACATTGAAATGCCTGCCCAAGAGGTAGAAGTACATGAAAATGGTAAAGATGAGACTGATAAAGTAGTTAATGTAGAACAGGAGAAATCACTGCCTACAGAAGATGAAACCACTTCCACCCCTGTGCCAGCAGAAAAGCCTGAGGCTCCTCAGGCACCAGTAGCTTTTGTGCCGAAATACAAGTATAATGATGGTTAGTATCATTAACAATCTAGTCAGCACATCTTTATGGGGACCTGTAAATTTATTATAATTATATTAAAATATATTTATTTCAGATCAATGGTCTCCCCTTAACAAAACTGGTAAAAAATGCTATGATATTGGTTTGCTCAAGCAAATTAAGGAAGACCCTCTTTCAAAAAACAAACCTAATGCTCCATTGCTGGAGGTTTGCAATGTTATCAGGGTATGTATTTAATATTTTATTAATCTATAGATTTTCATAAATGTTATAAATAATCATGTGTATGTTGTTACAGACCGCACCAATGCAAGAGCCTATAACATTTGCTCCAATTTTAAGACCTATGAATGACTCACTGTTCCCTCCATTTTTGAAAAATGCTGGTATGGGTTCGAGGAATAATATTTCCCGTGATACAAAGAAAGATGGAAGGATTATGCCACCTGGTGGTGAGAATATCTGACTCACAGTTTCCACTGGTCATAAATGTTTATATTAATATGGTAGTACATTCAGTAACCTTATTATTTGTATTTCCCAGGTAAGGGTAGTGTAAAAATGGCTTCGGCAAGTGGCAGTTCCCAACACAAGCCTGTCATCCATGTGTCTTTATCCCTGCGAGAAGAAGTCAAACTGAATGAGGTTGATTCTGCTTGGAAACCTACTAGATTTAGGCGAGAGAGTGTTGGTGAAGAAGAATTCAAGACGCAGGTAATGTCTGATAAAATGTATATGTGTTACATAATCCGCCTTATATGATAAGACAACAGGAATAAGTATTTTAAAAATTACCTCTGATGTTGTTACATTAATAAAACTAACCATACATTATTTACTATTATTAAACAATTATTCTGTATCGTTTTAAAATCAAGGTAATAAGTGGTCAATATTATATTCAAATAAAGTCATATATAATTTTTTGTATGTCCAAGTTGGTGATAAATGGTATTATAAAGTGAAAAGACTGAAAATAATGATATTAATGATTTGTTTTACTTTTTTAGGAACTGTACAAGAAGTTCAGAGGTATTTTGAACAAGCTAACTCCTCAGAAGTTTGATACTTTACTGGATAGAGTAAAGCATCTTGAGATCAATAACCAAAAACGACTAGAAGGTGTTATTGATCTTGTATTCAAAAAGGCAATTGATGAGCCTAATTTCTCTGAAGCATATGCTGCCATGTGTAACAAGCTCTCAGTACTTAAGGTATTTTTACTTGAGATGGTATATCAATATTATACTACTTAACAGAAGGGAATGTCATTTTTTTAATTTATGTTCTCTGTTTTTAGGTACCAGCTGATAATGCTTTATCTCCAGACCAATGCGTTAATTTCAGAGCACTCATTATAAATAAATGCCAAAATCAATTTGAGACTGATAAAGTAGATTCTCAAATTTTGAAATTAGAAAAGGATCTTATGGAATGTGCAGACCCTGTAAGTATTTATATGTATAGATATTGAAAATTTTCAAAGTGCAGTAATTCAAATGAATTGATGAATTAAATCAAATTAATGAATTCAGGCATATGAACAGGGCACATTTATTTACACAACTATTTTAGTAATTACTATATTTATTATAATTTACTATAGGCCAAAAAGAAAGAGCTACAAGTGATGTTAGTGGAGGAATCAAGAAGAGTCAGGATGAGATCAGTTGGAAATGTGAGATTCATTGGTAAGTTATTCTAGTTAAATCATTTTATTTGTAGTTAAATAATACAATGTATCTTGCTCCTTGTTATCACTACATAGTATAAAACAATGTCGCTTGCCTGTCCCTATGTCCCTATGTATGCTTAAATCTTTAAAATTACGGATTTTGAAGCGGTTTTTTTTAATAAATAGAGTGATTGAAGAGGAAGGTTTTTATGTATAATACATGTGACATCCCACGGGAAAGCGGTTAAAACCGCGGGGGACAGATATATTCTGTGACAGTTACAATTATTAACAATAACACCCAACGCTATTTCTAGTAAGGTGCTTCACCATAAATATGTGTTTGAATTTAAGCATTGCAACTGTGAAATTTTTTATATTAACTTTTAAGCCTTTGCGAATAAAATTGCCACTGCAAAACTGTCGTATGCGGCTAGTGTTGCGGGACACAGGCCACTTGTAATGCACCAGCTCTTTTCACATATTTGTTCATATTCCCTTTTGTAACCATTGGTAACGGCTACACGTTTGCGTGTACAAGCATCTATGTTATGAGACTTGCCTTACTACTGTGTTTTATTAACCCCACCTTTTACAAATTACCCCTTTATAATATACATATTATAGTATATGTTTGGTAATAAATAAATATCCTGGGACATTCTTTACTCGCGGCCATCTGACCCCAAACTAAGCAGAGCCTGTACTATGGAAACCAGATAACTAAGAATACTACTTTTTTTTTCAAATAACTACTTATATAGATGTTTACATCCAAAGTCAGAACAAACAGACATGTTCATGTACACAAATGTTTGTCCTGGGTGGGAATCGAAAGCCCGACCTTCGGCTTGGCAGTCAGAGTCGCTAACCACCAAGCTAACGGGCCTATCGAAAGTCCTAATATTCTGCTACGTGTAAATCTAAAATCTTATTTGAAGCGTTAGCCGAAAGTAGCCGAAAGTCCCGCTGGCCTTCAGTAAGTTTTGAATCTATGTCTCGCTGAACTGATGACTGTAAAAAAAAATGAGGACGTCTTTGGAAGCTAATAATTTAACCCTATGTGATTCATAAGTATCCGATCGGAAAGCCGAGGAAATTAGCAGAGGCTCACGCTGCAGAACACGATATTTTCTTTGTTTTTAATACTATTATCCAGTGTTTACATACAATACATTTTAAATTCATAAAGTTTTAATAGAAGCCAACGACTCGAAGTTAGAGGTTGCTGTCACAACGGATTCCACTGGGCATACCAACACAACGATCTTTGAAAATCACTCATTCATCTTCTTAGTTCTGTTTAAATTCTTTAAGGATTTATTTCTAGCCAATGTCAAGATACTTTTCATTGATATTTTATGTTCCGATAACGACAATTAATAGTGTTACAAAAATACTCGGTCACCTTCCAAAATAAGGTCAGGATTTCGTAAAGAGGTCGTATTATAAAAAAAAATCTAATTAATCGCTGGCTGCTTTCACGTATTCTTTTCACTCCACTTGGCTAGTGTATCTGTTTAAAAAAAACTCTGGATTATTTTCCTTAACTTTAAAACATTTGCGCAAGCGCTTTTCCGTGGTGTCAGTCAAATTGAAGTTATTCGTGGATACGCAATTTTAATGCTCAGTATTTGAAGGCTGTGGTAACAGCGCGTGGATAACCAGTGAACGGAATTTAAGACTTCTTTTTTTCATCTTACTAAGATCGGCAAAACGTGAAAGTTGACAACTTTTATGATGAATGTTCGTGTACTAAAAGTATAAATGCGAAAGTCTGTATGTATGGATGTTTGTTACTCTTTCACGAAAAAACGGATTTGGATGAGACTTGGGACATCTATAGAAAATGCCTTGGAATTACACATCGGATATAGTCTACTTAAAGTATTGAAATAAATTTATTTTTGAAACTACGTACTTTATTTTATCTCGAAATTCTCGAACGCCTGAAGTACTTAAGGTTATGATATACTTCATATTATATACTGGCTTTTGTTCCGTTTGGCCCAAATCTTACCGTGCTTGGATTTTTTTAAGTTTGTATGCATAAAGATCTAGAAGGGGGATCGTATTACTCAGGTGTAGCTTCCTACCGATCCTGAAAGGTCAATCTCATTGTTGGATTCGTCGACCCACGGCCACATATGTCATCGCCTACATCAATCCATAATGTTCATATTGCATTGGATGCAGTTTAATTAACTGCTTTGACGCGTTTTTAATGACAGGTTTTATACTTAGCTACCTGTACAATTATGTATTTTGTGACCTATTTTAGTTAGGGCTATGCTCACTTTGCAGATTGCGAAGGTGTTTATTTTGTACTTTTACTCTTTGCTAATTTTACTTTTTTTACTCTTGTACGAACGGATAAAGTATATGCTATTGCTATATGAGGGAGAGATTGTTTGTTTGTGTGTACTTTCCTCAAAAATTACTCGTAAGAGTCACGATTGGACCGTTATTGAGATAAATGGCAATTTCTTTGTGTTTAAGTATTTATAACTTGACTGTATGTGTGGATAGATGCATACGTACCTACATCCTCAAATACATTGCTAAGCAAAAGAAAAGAAACGTTAATTATACCTTACCCGGTCCGGTAATCAAACCGCGTCCCTGACCAGGCTTTATACCATTTGACCACCGGAGCGTGGATATCATTTACAAAGTTCTTTTAGGTAATGTTCTAAATTCAAGGTAGATCTTGATACTTTGCCTACCTCGTCAGTAAATTCTATTAACCAAACAAGATTTAGGTTCGTGTGTATGTACTATGTGTATCAATGGAAAAGAGTATAATTACAGAATAAATATTTTCACTATACATATTTGCGAGTTTCTATGTAACCCGTTTTATATTTATAGTTTGTTATTTTATTCAACTCATATTATTAATAATTGATTATTGCTCAATAAATTTGTAAAATTTAATCAATAACATTTCATTGTTACAGGGGAATTATACAAACTGAAAATGCTTACATCAAAGATCATGGATTATTGTATGAAATACTTAATCGATAAAGTCGAAGAGGAGAAACTTGAGTGTTTGTGCAAACTGCTGACCACGATTGGCGAGCAGGTTGAAAATGAAGTTAGTGGACAACTTGACACTATTTTCAAGAAAATGCAAGATATCGTTGATCGCAGATCTAACAAAATCAGCAGCCGCGTCAGGTAAGTGAGAGCTACTCTCGCAAAATCATTTGTATTATAATCTACATTGATTTATTTGACATTATAAATAGAATAAATTTCTGAAGAACCACTAACAAGACCACCAGAACCCACAGCGGAGACTCAGGTTTGATTTTAACGAAAGCTAAATCACACTGGTTTAGTTTTCGTTAAACTCCGCCCTGAATTATCATCGAAGTCATGGAAGTTTGCAAGAAGAATATTCCAAGCCAGAAATCGTGTAAGCAACGTGCGACAAATTGGTGAGAAATATTAATAAAACGATTCATATATTAAAGTAATGTCTTTAATTCATATTTATGTTACCCGTGCCTTGTTCAAAATGTGGCTCAATTTTTTTTTGGGCTAGTAGCTTTACTACTACATCTCGATATGACTAGATTGTTTTGAAACTAAATCTCTGACTGAAATGACTACATCACGTTAGGGCTACATTGCTTTTGGACTAGATCGCCAAATGACCAGGTGGCGTAACGACTAAGTTGTAGTTTGTTTTCTAAAGTACAGTTATGTCGATAATCAGAAAATTCTGTTTTTTATTTAATATTTTTAGTTATATCTAAGTTTTAAATCGCTAACAGTTTTTAAAAAAACGAAAGACATATTTTCCTGTGTTTGAAGATTTCTAAATTCGGTTTTATATTTGCGTTTAAATAATATGATTTTTGATGATCTTTTGTTTTGAATCTGTGCTTCTTTTTTAGAAAATAATAGCAACGTCGATGTGTGCTGCATGCACAAATAGCAATGCTATGCCTTGTTTATGCCTTTGTCCTATGTTTTTCACCCACTGCTTGCAAAACTAGCTTACGAATGCCTCAATTTCTGTTAATTTTGTAGAACTCCACAATTGCCGACCATCAAAAGGTGAAGGCAAGAGAGACAAATTCGCAATCATCCTAGTGATTTTTCGTTCTTCTTTATGTTTCGCCAGAACGATATCTTTCGCCTTCTTCCACATGCTTTATTATAATGATAAAAGCACCTGTAACACTTTTAAATACCATTGTCTTAATTTCTTTTCTGTTTTTTTTAATGTCTTTACTTAATATCGATATGACGTATATCGATATTAGGTAAATCTGATAACAGGGCGCATGCATATATGGTCAGACAGCTATGTAATCTATGTAATGCTCTAATGTGATGTGGTCATATCGAGACGTTGTCGTAAAGCGTCTAACCCTTTTTTTTACTGTCTTCCAAGATCACCGGATGTTCTCAATTCGGCCGTTAGTCCAGTCATATTAGCAGTCAACCTCGGAATATAATAATATATTCATTTAATAATACTTGCCTACTTTGTGTGATCACAAACTTATCGAGTGAAATACTAATATTATCGAATATCTTCATTATATATTAATTTATGTAAAGTAGATTTTTATCTTATTAAGCATAACGTCTTCAAAATGTGAAAGCTCTAAAAAACAAATGTTTCTAATATGATTTATACTGGGGAGGCCTATAGTTCGAGAGTATAAATATCACAACGAAACAAGCTGTGATAATGCTGATGTTCTGATCATAGAAACAGCTACCGAAAAAACCAAATATGGGAGGACTGGCGTCATCCTAGGGGTAAACAAAGATTTTCTTGTTATGTTAATTGGTCGCACTCAATTACATCAAGAAATTATTTTTAGAATTGTATTAATCGTTTTATTTCTACTTATAATCTACATGAAATAAATTAAGATACACATAAAATATATAAGTATTCCACACGATAAGTTTTTGATCACACAAGGTAGGTAAGTAATACTCAATACATTAGATATATGTAAAATGTTTTTAAATACAATGCATTAACTCATAAATCATCCAATTTATTCATTGTTAATGTCATCTTAATGATGTAATAACTATATACGAGTAAAAGGTATTATTCCCTGAGATTCACGGTTGATCTTGTATTACAGTATGTATGGTTGAAGGCTACCTAAGAATGGTTGAGTGTATAAAACGCAAACATACGCTACACACACACATCCACCTCACATATACACACAAACACCCCACCATACACAAAGCCATTTGCATTTCGAATAAGTTTTGTATTATTTACATAAATGTAAGCTAGATTAGGTTTTGATACGAAAGGGCACTTACTTTTGTAACACAGGTATATGTATGGCTAACTCAGAAGTCAGTCTTTCATTTAATTTGTGAAAGTTTTATGATTATGTGAACAAATTTATTATCTATAATGTTATATAAGATGTTTAGAACAAAATCTATAGCAAATTGTATGCTCTACAATTAGTATAATAGATGTTAATATCATTGGAGCTATAGAAACCTAGATAATCGCGAGTAACTGATATTTGTGAACTTTGATCATCAATAACTGACGACGCAGATGCGAGATTCTATGTAACTTTGAGACAACATTTAAAACCCCAGAATGAAGGTTTATACTAGTTATTACTACTACCTCTCATTCTGAGGTTTACCTCTATTTTATGCTTTAATGACCGGACTATGTGTGTTCGTTTATGTGTATACTATTTCATGTCTTCGCCCATTGTGAACCGATTTTGATTTTTTTTTATTGTTCGAGTAGTTATTTGTTGCTCCCATTGAAATTTTTTTTACAGCACACCTAAAGCGTTGTCATCTTCACAACATTAAGTTTAATTTTTAACATTTTCCATAAGATGGTTTAGAAATATTGTGTGCTTTTACGATGGGAGTTTTAAAAAATTTACTCGAGCTTCATCATAATCGGGCCCGATACCCCTCTGATTTTTACTATTCTTCATAGTTTCGGATTTGGCTTAAAATAATCATTCTCTTTAATTACCAACATTATTTCGATAGGTTTATGATCCAAGACGTCATTGAGCTTAGAAAGAAGAAATGGGTCATCAAAAGCGTCGTGGATTCCCAACCCAAGATGATGGATCAAATTCAAAAGGAAGCTGAACAACATCAACGCCACATTGAGGTTAGTCCTTCATTGTTATACATAATCCTTCCGAGGACTGAACTAGATCATGGTTGTATTAAGGCACTAATTAATTTTGCTATTGTTTTACTGTAGCTCATGAATGCCAATCCCATGGGAGGAGGCGGCTTCCGTCGCGATGACGGCGGTCGCGGGAAACGTGGCGGAGACGGCCGTAGGCAGAACTCACAGAATTCCTTCATGGATGGTAACTGGAAAACTACTCGCACTACTAACTTCCCAGTGGATACATCAAAGCTCAAGGCTGTCTCCCAGAATGCTCAAAAGGTATTAATTAGTATTAAATATTTTTTGGACTGAATTATTTTGCTTTAAATGTAACAAACAACATTGGAAATTTGATTAATTTATTTTCAGAATCTTACTAACATCAAGTTGGCTCCACATCATTCTGCTTGGAACCATGGCTCGGGCACAAAGAGCACCGCACAGGCGGGTAGCAATTCTATGATCAGTCTCAGTAAAAACATGTACAGTGTTCTCGAGAATGTACAAACTGACCCGACTTCTCTTAGAGGTAGGTAACCCAGACTCGAAAATAAATCATGAAGTTTTCATTGTGTCATTTTTATGATAATAACACATATTTGTTCTCTCCCAGGAAACAGAGATATGACCCCTAGCTATCATGCGAAAGGTGCATCAATCGAGCGATCGACGTTTAATTCCAGGGGTGATTTTAGTGAGTAAATTTTTATAATTTCTGGGTTGATTCAGATATACGTACTATGTGGATATAAGTAAATTGCAAATTTATTACTTACAAATCATTATTTACAGGTAGCGGTACTGGCAGCGGAAACCGCTCAGGATCTGTTGGCGTGACTCGTTCTAACTCTAGTACTCGTAGTACTTCGACAGCGCCGCCATCCCCGCCCGTGCAGGATGCACCACCTTTCGTATCTACGACTGCGCACACCTCCGCGCCCGCGCCTGCCTCTGTTCCTCAGGAACCACTCCCCGAAGTCAAGAAGAAGTCCGTTAAGTCTATGATCGACCTTTGTCTCATCAATCCCGACGATGAGGAAATGGTAGCCGAAATCAAACAGCTGTTCCCGCCGCAGTATCACGCCGCTGTGGTCACAGAAATTCTTAATGTTGCATTCGAAAAGTGAGTTGCCACGGCTTTCGTGATTTACAAAATTAAAGTATATTTCTTTCTTTACCATTTACTAGAAATCGAAATAGTTCCTAAACTGAACAAAAAAAAATAAAAAGTCTTGCACATAATATATTTAAGATTCTTCGAATTCGAAGTATTTATACCATCATTTGAAATATATACCTACATAACGACTGGGGTATATTTGCTAAATGGTACACTACAAAGTATTATATGTTTTAAAGACTAATTTGATTGACTTCAATTTTAGGGCAGCAAAGGAGATTGGAATGATATCAAAATCGTTGTTACACTTAGTATCCACGAATACAATTTCAGCTGATAACTTATTAGCTGGACTGAAGGAAATATTCGAATTTGCCCCCGACCTGTACATTGATATTCCCATGCTATATGAGTATCTAGGAAAGATTATAGCATTGCAAATTGAAAAGAAGGTAATAATAAGGAAATAAGTACTAATGTATTATTGATAGATAATTTAACTATGTTACTAGATGTTAATGATATAAATCTTTTATTTTTCAGCATATCACATTTGTACAGGCATTTGGGCTTTGCGAAAGCGTTGTTTCCGCTAATCAGGGACACCTATTTCTAAAAGCTTTAATTAGAGAATTGAAAGATAGCATGGGTCCTACCTTTGTCACTACGAAATGGCAGGAGTCCGGGCTTCAGCTCAAAGAATGGATGAATGAGGACCAGGTATAGTAATATCATAATTATCTCTCAATTTTTAACCAACCACACCAAAAGAGGAGGTTCTAACGCTATAAAATTGATTTTTCTACTGTAGGTGGCAAAATGGTTAGAGGACAATAAATTCCAATTCTTGGAAGGAGGTGCTAAAGTTTGTGAAGAAGCAAACAAGATTATGACTCCAGCTGAAACACAATCGAAACTACTTCAGCTAATGAATTCTGAAGAGAACTGTGAATGTATTAAAGGATGGGTCCAGGTAAGTGAAAAGGAGATGATAAAGAGTAATTAATATACCACATTCACGTTTGGACTACTTAGAAGCGGCATAAACCAAAAATCATTGATTTTTGAAGGAAGTACTATTTTTCTTAGAGAAATGGCAATGTTTTTTTTTGCTTTGGATGACAAACAACCAGACGGTCCACCTGATGGTAAGTGGTCAACTGTGGACATTTGCAACACTAGGGGCATCGCCAATGCTGTGTCGACTCTAATACGTGAACTTGTTAAGCAAAGAAAGAAAGTAACAAAATTATTTGTGACAAAGGGAAAAATAACAACATGAAAATAGTTTACTAAAAGAAACGAGGTACATAATTGCCACAAATCGGTCCTCCAACTCATGTGGTTGGCTGTACGTACCACTGTAGGTACGTGTAGCCAACGCTGATCTTCCGTAAACTTAAGTGCCGGGAAAATCAGGAGATGACTTTTATTTTTTTAGTCTAAATAAAAAGATTTTTTTCTACGTTACCAAATTCCAATATCAATAAGAATTTAAAAATTAAATAAACTATGTCAAAGTCCACCATGTTCATAAAGCCCTGTTCAATGAATAAAATAAAAGTATGAATTCGTCTCACTATGGAATGTTAGTAACAATAAATTGTTGATATTACTCAAATACTTTTCTCTAATTTATAAATATCATTGACAGGATAAGTTTGGAAAATTTGCAAATGAGGATTGGTTTATGCGAGCACTAATCCAAGCAATATGCGAGCATGCATTGTTCACCCCCGAATCACGAGATGTGCCCCACTTCAATCAGGATCGTATGAATAAGTATGCTGGGCTCATCAATGACTTTGGAGAATCGAAACCAGCGAGAGAAGCCAGTTGTTTGTTCGGAATACAGCAGCTAATACGTAGGCTAGAGCATCCACAAGGTACTTATTTTGTAATATTATGTGAATTTCTATCGTGCTTGCTTTATTCTACAAAATCAGTATTACAAATACAGTTTGGACCCTCTATAATACATTAAGGTGACGAGCCTGTCCCAAGTACAAAAATATAATTGTATACGTGCTGGCTTGTAACTGACGCTTTTGGAAAGTAGATATAATTTTTCGAGTTATTTTATAATTATCAATGAATGTAATATCCATATAATAATGAAAGAAGAAATTAGTAATAGGTTTATACGAATTACTAAAGAACATTTACATTTACAGCACTTAAAGTTGATGTTGTATCAAACATTGATGAAAGCACAGCATCATATTTTCAAAAATGAAGCTCTCTACCCCTACATTACTCAATGTTTTTTTTTTTAAATAAATGATGTATATTTTATATTCTTTCTTTTCTCTGAAAGTTTAAATAACTGCCATTGTTTCCAAATTTAATGGTTTGACTATACGAGTATATTAAGGATGTATGGTAACATTCTTATCAATTGTTTCAGGATTGACGTTAGAAATATTCCAATATTTACATGAACAATATATCATCTCATTTGATGGCTTTATAGCTTGGGAAGTATCCGAATTGGAACCAGAAGGCAAAGGTATGTTTAGTCGAGCTGTTTGTTTAAATGGTTGTTAACTTACAATTATCATTTATTAATATTTTGTGATCAATTTAGTGGTTTATTAATAATGCTTGTGTCGGGTGCAGGCGTGATGATGAAGGCGCTGACCTCGTTCTTCACAAACATTAAGGAGGCTGACAACGAGGACTCGTGCAGCGAGGACTGACAAAGACCCCCCGCCCCTTCCCTCAGCGGCCGGCGCGCCGCGACCGACGCCCCCGCTACTCCCCGGCCTATCCGTCTTGTCAGCTTCCACATTGAAGGTCGTCGTTTTTTTGTATTGTACTCCTAAACGGAACTCATAGATTATATTATTATTATTATAATGCTGCTTAACCTAACAGAAGCTAGAAAAGTTGTATAATATTTTTAACGCTATAGTTAATTAACAAGGGTCTAAATTAAACTTGCTTCAAAAAAAGCGTAACTTCGTATGTAAAAAGTTGTGTTTTGGGATGAAATACTGTTCCTGTTTTCTAATTTAATCCAACGTCTACGACAGACATTATAATTGTTTTAAATCATTATTTTTACTTATTTATTTAAAAATTGAGAAAGAATATAATTTTATAAAATATTCTCCCTAATGAATTATTTAATACTTTGATTGTTATTAAATCAACAAAATAATTTATTTAATCTCCAAGACCCAACATTATGCAACTATTCTCTTTTTTCTCTAAAGTGTAACGTAATATAAATATCGTATCTTTACATATCTCTTCCAAATGTATCCATTGTCTATAACCGTATGTTAAACTGAATTTAAATCAACAGTTTAAATTCAGACCACAAAACCTCCAAAATGTTTGTAAGTCTATACCAAATCTTCCATATCTCTCCATTTGTTTTATAATCTGAACAATATATAGGTAAACTGATAACTTGAGGCAAATAATTCATCGAATAATGTTAAACACCACAGAAACACTAATTATTCGTTAAAATGTATCTATCAAAAATCGGCATTTTTAACCAAAAAATGTCACTTCCATAGTTTATGAAGTGGTCCTTTGACACACAGTTTAAATAACTTTAGCAAATAATGTTGAATTAAATTTAAATCAAGGTACTATTTAAATACAGATTACAGAAACACCAAATTCCGCTTCCATAGATTATGAACTGGTCCTTTGACACGATACTAAAGTAACTTAAGACAAATAATGTTAGTTAAACAAAAAATTACGCTTCCATATTTTACAAATAGTGGCCTAAGCACGAGCATAGTTCGTAAGCGTAAATGCAATGGAAAACATTTTGGCGTACTCGATACGCTTACGACAGATGCTCGTGCTCAGTCACCTGATACATATATATTCTGATTAAATAACTTAAGACAAATAATTTAGACCACAGAAACACCAATATACCAATAAAAGTAAATAGTGTTAAATGATTTATCTACAAACATTGAATTTTATCGGGGAGAATATACAATTTATAGAAAAAATAGATATTTTATTACAATAATGTAGCTCTCAAAGCAATTGCCCGCAAGTTTTCACAATAATTGGCTTTCGGCCACTAAATAATATACTCCAAATAATTAAGTAATATCACAATAGCTAGATATACATTATGCAAGCTTAGTTGACCTAAAGATTTGACTATAATATACATATTTGTTGTACCATATACACATACCCCTTCATTTTGATTGATATAGATGTAAAATGATGATAAAATAAATAAATAATAACGTTCTTTAAAAATATATAAGAATTGATTTTGGCTGGTTTCAGATTTATTTTTAATTGTCCTTTTTTATTTCATTATTATTTAGCTCTCGTAATATGCATGCAGTAAGTATCTTTGGTTAAATATTTGTTTCAGACTATTAAACGCTCGATATTTCACACACTTATAAATTAAATTGTAATCGTAAACTTTTTTAATTCAATAGATACTATATTATTGTTTAGTTTTAATTATATTATAGGATCTCAGTTAGCAGTGATGATCGTCTCAAATCTTTGTGAATTCAGTAAGCCGGGCGACGGCGGGCCTTAGTCTCGCCGCTGCCCGAGTACTGAAGCGCGGTCGTGTACACACACTTACCTGTCTCCGCTACTGAGTTTATTTTTATTACTATAACTACTCTTGTCAGTTACTATGTATGTTATGTAAATAAACTTTTTGAAAAAAGCCTATCTTTCCTGAGTATTCCTACTAAACATCCATACATTGTAATCTCTTATATTCAATCATCCACGTCACTATTTTATACGGTTTTAGAGGGTAGTATACTGCGACAGAGCTTTTATATTCCATTAAAATTTATGTATTCTGCGAGGAATTAGTAAACACGCTATTTATTATTGAATTTTTTACAAAAATATAAAATAAATCTCTTTTTGAGGTTTTTGTACATATTATGGTTGTTTTAATTTATAAATAATCAACGAAAGTCGGGTCTGGTTTGGCCGCCACCTCGAGTAGTCTTCACATATCGGTGCGGCACTTCCTGGCAGGGCCGCAATCACGGATGTGAATAATAAATTGCCGCCATACTGTCGGTTCCTGGTTTAAAACTTTTAGGGTGTTTTAGACCCTACCAGAAAAGCACGCATGCTGTGTCTTAAAAACTAAACCACCTAATGAAGGTCTATTTGCGCACAAAAGAAGGCTCCAATATAGGTGGGATCGCAGTCAAGCACTAGTTTATATTATTTAAAAAAAAATAGACATAATAATAATCTGTCCTTGGTTTAGAATAACTACAGTTTTAGTCTAAAGGTATAAGTCCATGAGCTACACAGCTTATTCTGCTAACGTAATATATACCAGGGATATTGGAGCTCCGTAAACGTAACCGAAAATATAGGTTATACGAACCCGATGTATAAGTTTCGGTTATGGGGGGAGCCTAAATGAGATGGTTTTGGCAGGTTTTCCGTCCGTTTATTTAGTTTTAACTTTTTAATACGCAAAAGCTGATTAACTGTATAGGTTGTTTTTATTGATGTACGATTAACAACTGTCTCCTTATAAACTAAGTATTGTTTAAAATATATTTTTCAAACAATTATGCCCAGGATGTACTAGGAACTAACATGCTCTTTATGGTTATATGCGATTTTGTTTTTGCATTGAGTGTTATCTACTGAAAAATGGGTAAGTATAATAGCACAGAATATCCATACAGAAGCCAAGCTGCATATAAGCGGCTCACAGTAGGTACACTTAGATAGCGCGGCGATGTGCGATTGACCTGTCACCGACGGGTTCAACGGGAACGCGCCGTCAAGGTAAATACTGGTGAGCACCAGCTCAGTTGTGGTATGACCTGCAGGGCTGTCACGCACCAGGTCGCGCGCATTCGACGAGATTCAGCAAGTTCTTTGAGTGCTTTTGTTGACGTATTAGGATTTTTACTATTTCTGTGCTAAAATAAAACTATAATGTCGATTAAGGTAAATTAGTATTCAATAATTAAACATGCCCAACTCTTGCACCGTGTGTATGAACAATAATGGAAAAACTCTTATCAATTATTTAAAAATATTAGATTCAGACTACACGTTAAAAATCTAAATATATAAAAATGTTAAATTGGTTTGTGTACGCTTCAAAACCTCCAAAAGTTCTGCACCGATCGAACTGAAATTTTAGCATAATATATAATCTAACATCGCTGATACCTATATACCGCAATCGTTTGTAGATACATCACGCGGGTAGGTACCTACTTACTTAAATTTAAACATTAACGTACACCATGTTAAATACCTTATAAATTAAATTTTTATTCCTTAGTTATAAAATTAAGCAAATATTTGAATAATATCTATAGTACTGTGATGTAACGTGAAAGATGTAGAAGAAGACTAGATATTAGTGCTATTACTGGGCATGCTCCACGTATATTTGTGCCAAGTTTCATCCAAATACCTTCAGTAGTTTTTATTACATAATAGGTTGGGGAAAAAGTTCCTTCGCATTTTTTAAGAAAATTCTAAACATTTTTAATATAGTTTATTTACATTTAACTAAAGTATGTAGGTACCATTTTGTTCGATAACTTTTTGCCATCTTGTAGGTAGGGACATGATCCCATTGCTATAGAAATTTTGGGACTCCTGATCAAAATACTGCGACAAGTGGTTTTGACAGTCCTCTCGTGATGTTAACCTGATACTGCCTAAAGAATTCTGAAGAGACCGAAACAGGTGGAAATCTGAAGGTGCAAGGTCAGGACTATAAGGCGGATGCATTAATACCTCCCAGGCAAACTCTCTTAATTTTTGCTGAGTGGCTAAAGATGTGTGAGGTCTAGCGTTATCATGATGAAAAACCACACCCCTTCTGTTGATTAATTCCGGCCGCTTTCTCTAAACTTCTTGCTTTAATCTCATCAGTTGTTCGCAGTAGAGTTCAGAATCGATGATCCTGCCTGGTGGCAACAGCTCATAATGAATAATGCCCTTCCAATCCCACCACACACACAGCATCACCTTGTTGCGAGTTAACCCGGGTTTCGCCACAGTCTGTGAAGCCTGACCGGCCTTTGACCACGACCTTTTTTGCACGTTCTTGTCGTACGTGATCCACTTTTCATCACCAGTTATCAGCTTTTTCAAAAATGGTTCGGTTTCATGACGTCGTAATAAAGAATCACAAATGAGTACACGGTTCATTAGGTTTCTTTCAGTGAGCTCGTGAGGTACCCAAATATCTAGCTTTTTTGTGTACCCAGTTTTTTTCAAATGCGCCAAAACTGTTTTGTGGTCAACTCCCAGTTCTTCAGCTAGCCAAAGAGATTTTATTACAAGTTCATACATACTATAATGCGAAAAGACTTTCCCCAACCTAATATATCACTCCTCACAAACTTCCCATTTTTAATATTAGTAGGATTTATTAATAATATTGGTACCAAGCTTAAAAGTTCATTACATTTTATTATTTATCAAATTTAGGTGATGGCAGCCCTAGTCCGATGGCAATTGGACGTAACCTATATTTTCTAGTGCAGTGAACTTAAGACCTATTCATTCACATAGCAGTCATCGAACATCCGACTAATTATGTGTTTGTTTTATTTTTTCATTTTGCTCAATATCCTAGACGTAGGTTTCACGCAATACGTGCACATACAAACACCCAAACAGACAAAAATTCTAATGGTAAAAATTGGTTCTGTTGCCTATCCTATAACTATATACTATATAGATTTATTAAAATAGGTATGGATTATAATCTAAATTAATTATATGTTCGTGCACGCATATAATATGTATAAATCAGTGACGCTTGACACGGCTAGCGACGCACATAACTATAGTATCGGCACGATAAACCAAGGGAAATCAATTGGCGTAGGTCCATCCCCGACAAGTGTTCGCGCTGCTTTAGCACTTTTCTTGTGTAAGCTACGGAAGGTGCGTCTGATGGTTTTAATACCTTCCAGCGGGTTGCAGACCGAAAAGATTGACTAAAATAAATTATGTAGATCCTACAGATTTATATACAATATAGATAAATAATAACAATTATTAGAGATGGGCCGAGTAACACTTTTGCCGGTAACGAGTACCGAGTTTTATTCGGTTTAATTTTTTTTCAACCGAGTACTCGGCCGTATAACTCGGTTCAATCAAATTCCCGTTTCGCGCGCGTAAACAAATACAAACAGGTTCTATTAATCTATTAATTAAATTAATCAGGTATTATTACTTATATACATATATGTGGTTACCTTTTGGTTGTAATTTGTATTGTGTATCCTAAATAAATAAATAAAATAAATTATATCTACCTAAATATATTGCTTTTCTTAAACCGAGTATACCTACTCGGCATTCTAACCGAGTTATTTGGGCCGAGTACGAGTATTAAAAACCCGCCGAGTACTCGGGCCATCTCTAATAATTATTAATGAATAAAAAAATCCGAATAATTAATTAATGTCTTATTTTATTAATGAAAAAATATTTTTCTCTTTATTCATATACAATTTGTTTTATCAAAAACTAAGCTGGTGGATATGGAGTCATAGAGAAATTAACCACTGCTTTATAAGTATGTTTATTTGTATCGTTGTGTGCACCTTATTTTAAAAGCAGTAAAGTATTTTGTTCCATAATACTTTTAAATGTCGATAGGATCATCATATCGTTCCATTGTACAAAAGGTTATATCAATTTAACGTCGCAGAAAAAACAGTCTAAACACAGTGTCGCTCACCTCAAACAAGTGGACAAGTTTGAATTGAGTAAAATAAAACACAATGGACGTAGGTAATTGAAATTTAAGTACAGTGGGTATTAAAAATGTTTTTTATATATTAGATCCACACGGACAGTACTGAAGGCTGGAAGACATCTACATATAATAGCTGAGATAATTTGATAACAGATATTTATATGTTAAGTTTTCAACCCGCTGCTACAGAAACTGTTATAGCTAACCAAAAGCCAATATTCAGTTGGATTAGATACCTACTTAAAGTTAATTGTTTGCCTTACAATATCCCACCACCTATTTAAGCCCTTAAGGGATGATTTTTTAAATATTAAACCATTAGTTTTTAACCAGAACCATAAATACCTATTTTTATATATCTTCCTTAAAAATAACGAAGTTCATACAAACTTATATTAGGTTGGGGAAAAAGTCATTTCGCATTATAGTATGTATGAACTTGTAATAAAATCTCTTTGGCTATACTATTTGTATCTGGCTGGTTTTGGTATCATTGAAAGTTTACATTTTAAAGAACATAATTCAAATTAGGAAAATGTGTGATTTGCATTTGTTTTTCGTACCGCCAAGATGAGTGAATCTAATGAAGAAATTCGATTCATTTTAAAATTTTACTACAAAAAAGGTAAAAATGCAACGCAAGCCACGAATTACGGATAAAATGCTGCCATTTTTGAAAAAGTGGAGCAAGATCGGCATATCAGTAGTTACGACGTAGCTGAAGAACTGGGAATTGACCACAAAACAGTTTTGGCGCATTTGAAAAAAACTGGGTACACAAAAAAGCTAGATATTTGGGTACCTCATGATTTGTGATTCTTTATTACGACGTCATGAAACCATTTTTGAAGAAGCTGATAACTGGTGATGAAAAGTGGATCACGTGCGAAAAAGGTCGTGGTCAAAGGCCAGTCAGGCTTCACAGACTGTGGCGAAACCCGGGTTAACTCGCAACAAGGTGATGCTGTGTGTGTGGTGGGATTGGAAGGGCATTATTCATTATGAGCTGTTACCACCAGGGAGGACCATCGGTTCTGATCTCTACTACGAACAACTGATGAGATTAAAGCAAGAAGTTGAGAGAAAGCGGCCGAAATTAATCAACAGAAGGGATGTGGTTTTTCATCATGATAACGCTAGACCTCACACATCATTAGCCACTCAGCAAAAATTAAGAGAGTTTGGCTGGGAGGTATTAATGCATCCGCCGTATAGTCCTGACTTTGCACCTTCAGATTTCCACCTGTTTCGGTCTCTTCAGAATTCTTTAGGCAGTGTCAGGTTAACATCACGAGAGGACTGTCAAAACCACTTGTCGCTGTATTTTGATCAGAAGTCCCAAAATTTCTATAGCAATGGGATCATGTCCCTACCTACAAGATGGCAAAAAGTTATCGAACAAAATGGTACCTACATACTTTAGTTAAATGTAAATAAACTATATTAAATTTTGAATTTTCTTAAAAAATGCGAAGGAACTTTTTCCCCAACGTATATGCATCTTATATATCTTATATGCAGAACCAATATTATTGTAATTAATAAAAAAAGAAACTTCTATTATTAAAATTTGGGGATGGAATTTACAATAATCGATTCTTATTGCTCAATTTTATAAGGAAACTTATGCAATGTTGCATGCTTTTATAGACAGCAGTTTCCCCTTTGAGTTAAGCTGTTAGTCAGTTAGTTCTATTTTTGTAAGTAAGATACATATTTAAAAAATGAAAGAAGTTGCTATAAAGTACTTTTAATTTTTATAAATGCAAATACATAAATTAATGTCATTTAATTTCATGATATCATCATACTCTTCATTAAGTGTGCGAACTACTCCTCGCCAATAATCTCGTCTTGATTCATCGTCTTGAATTTGGATGAATATTTGTCTCACTTCTAAAATAATAGAAATATATTTGCTTGAATAAAAAGTAACCTACTAGTTATAGTTTAATCATAAACTTGGTTTTATTTGAATGATAAGTAATTATATTATATTTTAATAATACATAGTAAGTAGCTTACTGCTGCAGACGCCGCAGGATAGGATGTGCAACATTCTTTTTAGATCTACATCGTCGTCAACTTTTCCAATATAGTAAAATCGGACCAAGTACGGCATTAGCTCGAAGACTCGTCGCAACGGAAATACTGCCGAGCGCCACTGATGGATGCTCAGGGTAGCTGAAGGGATATTAAAACAGCAAATAATAGCTAACTCTTTCATTTAGGATAGAATCTCAAAATCTGCTCTGGACCCTTACAGGCTAGTTAGTGGAGAAAGGTGCAAAATACCAATAATCTGCCTTCCGAAACCAGTAATGTTATAGACAAAACAATCCTGAGGTACCTAAATTGAAATCAAATTCGTAATATTTTATAGAATAACTGCTATTAAGAACCATCTCCTTTCGGTCGCAAAGTCTGTAGAACTTAGTCTGACAACACGTTTAGTTAAGTCTTACGTTTTATCAACCTTGTTCAAAACATCGAACAAATACAAAATGTGTGGAGTATGATGGTTACCTAATGTATTGGCGTAAAAGAAGGCAATGTGCCGGATGAAGCAGCTCACATCCGAGTCTTGGCGTTGTCTCATCTCCAGATCTATTCCATACTGCAGATGGACTTCGCGAAGGGGAATGCTTGGTGTCAGGAACCGTCTTACGTTGTCATAGTCTCGAATTCGGACTAAAAATGGTTTGTGTATGAAAATAGCATTACAACTACTTAATATTAAAATGTGCGAGTGACGTGGAACACTCGATTGGAACGAAGTTCCTTTCGCCTTTATTATTATTGTTATAGCTTTTAGTGCAGAGTGCGTCCGGGAAAGTACTACCACCGTGAAGCTGTAGTGCAGTTGTATTACTGTGTTTCGATTAGATATGTAAGGGGGCCGGCGAAATGACAGGCACATGAGACTTAATAACTTAATGTCTCAGGGTCAACAACGCATTGGGGATGCCTCTAGTGTTGCGAATATCCATAGGCGACCAGCGGTGACCACTTACCATCAGATCGACCGTCTGCTAGCTTTAAATAAAAAGTAATATAATTATGTTATTGATTTTTGAATACAAATAAATTAATTTTGAATTAGCGTCTGGGAGCAATTAAATGAAACCCAAAAGTTATAATGAATTTCAATTCAAAATCCTTCAGGATTGGCCAATAGCATACGCGCTATGGAGTACCGTCTGCACTGGGTCGTGACGGAAAACTCTTATAAGTACCATCCGCCAAGTCCGTACCGTGCGATAAGGATGAAGGAATTTCGTTCCAAAAGAAATTATAATAATCTCACAGAATGCCATGAATAAGTAAAGGTTCGGGCAAGCGATATTGATACGTCTCCAGGCGGTGTCAGGTATGCCATGACCTCCAATACCAAGAGCAGGGTCAGCTTTCCCTGGAATTTGATCTTCGCGACACACCAACTGTTAATATATAATAAAATTCTTTCAAATAAGCTTTTATTCTACCATTAAATCTATTATAGCATTAAACTTATGGGAACAGATTTGATTGGTCACATAGAACCGAACGTTGACTAAGCTACATATTAAATGGATGATTTTTTTGCATTTTAGTGATATGTCTGGCAGCATCGACGTCATTGAAAGGGAATACAAGTGCTATTTTGCCTTCCAGCTTCATCGTCATCGAGCAGGACGATGCTGTCGAAGTCAGGCCGAGTAATGTATGAAATATCCCAACAGTATTTTGTACAAGGCCTGTATGAGGAAAAGGGAATCAGGCACGCCGTTGAAATGCCAAAAAGTAGCTACCTACTAATAATAGAAATTCTTGGATAAAAAAATACTGGCCAAGGGCGTGTCGGGCCACGCGGGTTCAAGTATATTAAAAAAATTATATCAAGGTTTTTTGAACATCACTAACAACATTTTACGATTAAACTGTGCGAAATTACTAAAATAATAATTAATTGCGAAAAATAAAACAAACCTGCAAGCGGAAATGTGGTCTTTTTAAGACAGGCAATAGTGTTAAAAGAGCTACACCCGTCCCATCTGCTATGTGAGAGTATTCGAGAGCCAGGACTCGAAGATTCCTAAGTTCTGCCAAACTCCGTAAGAAGCACTGTTTGCTACCTGGCCGCGGAATGTGCTGGCCACTACCTGGAGAGAGTAAAGCATTTCCACGTATCATTCACGTCTTACACTAAAGCGCCCGCATGACTGAGGTCTACCCATGTTTGGATGTTTTGTCTAGTTTCAAAGTGTAGTTTTAAAGTGACGTCGACGGGTCGTGGCTGATTTTTGGGAAAGAACCGTTTAAAACCTCATTAATCTAATTTATCTAAGCTATGAAGATATGTTATGGGGTAAAGTAACTATTTGAACTTCGTTTTCGGAGAGAATATTTAACTCAAAACATTTACTATACTATTAGGTTAGTAACTATGTGCAATATATCATTATAAATAAAAAATATTATATAGGTATATGTGGATAGTAGTCGCCTCTGCGACGTAGGCTCTCCTAAACCTTTCCAGTGTTATTTGAGTTGTAGAATTTTCCGTACATCTGTTATTTCTTTGTCAATTTCATTTGAAAACTTTATGCCCAGTATAATACTTTCCATTTCACGTTGGCAGATAGCTATTCTTTCCTCTTCCTCTTTAATCAACACCACATGCAACCATGTGTAAGGCATGATAATACTGTTACTTCGCATAATTTTTCATGATTCCTATATAAGGGTATTCCGGGCTAAAGCTATCATTTGTTGAATCTCCTTTCCAGTGTTATTTTTAAAAGATACTAATCGCCCTAGACTAACATATAAATAGATACAAATATTATTTGTATAGGCTAGCTTTATATTATTTAGTACGCCGAAATTTTAAAGTATGCTTTTAAATAAAGGAACTTTTTTTATTCTAGCCTAGTTAAGGTAGGCAACAAATTGTAAAAGTTTGGAAATAACTTTATTATTATATAGTTTATCATTTTCACATTCTGTGTTCTGATGGCCGTCTCCAGAACATCCTCCGTTCTGTAGGGCGGTTCTCGGACGACGCTCGCCTGTTTATCATGAAACGCTTAGAAAATCGTTCACAAGGTCCACAACTAAAGGTCTTGAAAAATAAATTAATAAGATTAATAGATTTAAATAAATTAATAAGTCTTATAGTTATAATAATAATAATAATAATCGTTTATTTTGACTCAAAATAGTAGTTAAATTATACATGTTTGCTCTTATTCAGTATACATAAGTTAGTAGCACATTTTGACCATTGATGCCTAAACTAGTTGCACAAAGCAACTGTTCTATAGAGATATAGACATCAATATCCCATACCTTTTATGACAACTATGTACCTGTTATAAGTTTTAAAAATCAGTGGTCGTTGTGTACCTGTTCAATTCGGTTTAAGGTTAACTAGGTTATTTTCTAACGATATAATGAATGGGAGTGTAAGATGTGTACCTAAGCGTAATGTAACTGTTGAGTGTAGTGAGTGTATGTTTCGTTAAGTGTGTGTAGTGTGTGTATAGTGTGTTTAACAAGATATACTCTTTAAGCAGATATTAAGCTCTCAGTTTGGCCATAGTTCAGTTTTTAAAGCCACTGAGTTAATTCATATTTGCATTTAAAATATGATAAAGGAAAAATTTCAATTTCTTTGGATATTTTATTGTACCTATAGTTTGCCACTAAGGTAGCAAGAGAACCTACAAGCAAATTTTGTACGACTATTTACTGACGGACAGATTCTGTCTTTTCTTCTTTGTCTGTTATAAGAGGACCTGTCAAAAATTAAATTTGAATGCATGTTCAAAATTGTTTGTTTGATAAACAATTGCCTTACTGTCATTACGCTACAATTTCGATACAGTAGGGCTAAGTGTACCACCCGAATGTTTTTAAAGACAGCTATAAGCTTCGTAATGCGTTGAGAAAGAAGGTAAATATGTCGAGTCAACAGTAAATGTCCGAGTCCAAAGACAATAAGTTGTTCCTAAGCCAATTTATTGTCTTTGAACTCGGACAAAACTAAGTTTATGTGTTTTTCCCTGCGAAATATTGCAGGGTCCCAAATCTACTATCCAATTAAATCGCATTCTCCTCAATGTGTGCATATGGATATTGAGACAGACTGTGCATGTCATCAATTAGAGCGTGTTGACACAATGAAATAATTGGGAGTAATGCTTGACCATGGTTTAACCTTCAAACGTCATATTTACCTTATACATCGACATAAAAACAACAGTTGTGGGCGTATATCTACTAATACATCGACATAAAAACAACAGTTGTGGGCGTATATCTACTAATACATCGACATAAAAACAACAGTTGTGGGCGTATATCTACTAATACATCGACATAAAAACAACAGTTGTGGGCGTATATCTACTAATACATCGACATAAAAACAACAGTTGTGGGCGTATATCTACTAATACATCGACATAAAAACAACAGTTGTGGGCGTATATCTACTAATACATCGACATAAAAACGCGACATACTATAACATTCTTATTACAAGTTTGAGCTATCTGTAAAGCATCTTCTACCACCATTTCAAATAAGTTATAGTCACCTAAGGGGGTACACGCAAACTTATAACAAAGCGCTCAAGCTCCACAAAGGACAATTCAACAGTGCGCTCGATAGATAAGTCTACAATGTCTTTGCGGTCTTTACTGTGCATAGCTTTTTTTATAACGAACGCACTTAATAATTTATACTAAGGAGTTCTATTTAACAACTCCGAATTCTTTAACCAATGTTCGGTGACACATAACAATTCAACATTATGGTATTCAACAAATAACTTGAATCCATCTTATATTTTATTTACGTTGGTATATTTTTCCTAGTAACAAGTCATTATTAATGTTATGGTATGTCAATGCCCGGGAGAGGTAAATTTATTTTGTCCGGTTTTTATAATTGTTTATATTTGTACTCAGTTTTATAGATAAAAAAAAGCATCGGTTATACCTAGGTACTTTGTTTTTATGTATTAAAATTGTTTGTATAATATATACAATATATAATATATACAACGAAATACTATATTATATGTTATTATATTGTAAATAAACTATAACTGTCTAACAATAACATGGACTAGTAAAAACAAACTATCAAATAAACTATAACTGTCTAACAATAACATGGACTAGTAAAAACAAACTATCAAATAAACTATAACTGTCTAACAATAACATGGACTAGTAAAAACAAACTATCAAATAAACTATAACTGTCTAACAATAACATGGACTAGTACAAACAAACTATCAAATTGCACTTTCTTGAGATACAGAAAAATCCTTCATCTTCAATCATTATTTATAGTCTTTTGAATTCCAAATTTATTTTGGTTTAGTTTTTTTTATTAATATAATGTAAGTATTTTGTTTTTCAATTCATTCTACATTTTGAGGTTTAGCTTTGGCGTCCAACAATACATGTGCGTCAGGATATATCATGATTGCAGTTGTATTTTCGATTTTCCTATATTGGAAGTTGGGTAAATTCTTTCTGGCTGCCTCAACCGTCTCCCTCAGTCGATCGGCACCAACCGGTAGTGCGGCCTCCTCCTTACATTCCTTAACGAGGACTTTCATTTCTCCTTCAGCCATTGGAACAATCATTTGTGACGACTTCTCAATGTGTCGCTTCAGATCACTATCGACACGAAGCAGTTTTTCTTTACTAGAGTGAGTTCGCCAAGGTCTTTTGGGATCTGATTCACTTGCTGGAGGAGTATCAGATGAACCTTTTTTGACTCTGGAAACATGAAATACGTGCTGTGATGTGATACCATTGATAAACACTCAATAATCAACATTTGAGTATATTTTTGGGACAAAAGGGAAATACTAAAGTAAACAACTATTGTACGTAAACAGTGTGCCACTTTAAGCAACATTTATTATAAAGCGTACCTGCATTTAAAAAATCCTTCGCCAGCTATTTGGCTCAGAACATTTTTGTTATCAGGAAAAACATCTGTCATATATACGAACCGACTGAACCAAATTCAGAATTTTATGAATATACATAACTAAAATGTTTTATATATAGTCACTTACTTCTTATTTTCATTTAACAGTTCTCGTAATTTTCTCTCGTTTTCTTCAAGTAACTCCCTGTTTACTCTGTAGGGATTCTCGAATTCTTGGTTTTCCATATTTGCCTCCTCTTCTTCTTCAACCTCTTTTCGGAATCTCTCGTAGAACTCTTTCACCAGACTCGAGCATCGCTCGGTTAGCTTGATTTCTGGAGTTTCTAATCCTTGCAAAAGTTTCGCTATTTTGGATTTCTCTTCATCGGTTGTCATTGTTATTTGAAGCATTTATTGCTATGGTGACGTTGAAAGATTGTCGTCAAGGCAACTTGGCCTATTATTCCGCCGGCTTTTAGTATTTTGAATATACATATATATTTTTCTGCAGCATTCTTTCATAAAGATGTTTCATTCATAAATGTGTTTATTTTTATTTTAGCCACGTCCGAGAAATAAGAAAATAGTCCCCCGAAATACACTCCTGTCATGCCCAACAGCGTTGCACAAGGAATTAAGAAACAGAACAGCTTAAAACACGGACACAATACTAAGAATGGTAAACAATTAATCATTTTGCTTCAAGATTTCCTATGAATTTACGTAAATACAGATAAGTTTACATTTATTTTTATTATATAAAATAATTTTCAATTTTTTTGATTAACTTTTCTTGAACTTTATTATAAAATGACGTCTATGGACTTAGTTTTTTTATTTGAAAGGACTATGTGTGACGATAAACCTTCTTGTATATGCCTAAAATAAATATCTTAATATATATAAATCTCGTGTCACAATGTTTGTCCTCAATGGACTCCTAAACCACTTAACCGATTATAATAAAATTCGCACACCATGTGCAGTTCGATCCAACTTGAGAGATAGGATAGTTTAAATCTCAAATTATAGTCGCAATTTTAATTTATTGCTAATTATTTGTCTGTTATTATTTGACAGTCACAATTATCTGTTAACTCCAAATGATTCTAAGAGATGTCGATACCTTTCGACTGGGTTGAGTAAGTCATCAATAGATGGCGCTGCTATGGTAAATCTACGAACGTGTCATATAAGCTACAATTCAATATCATGATTACCACGTGTTATTGAGGCTAATGTATAAATTAAATTTATTTTGTAGTAAACGAAATACCGTGAAATTCAATTATTTCTTCTTTTTTAATACGGCTGGACCGATTGGAATGTTTTTTTTTGTTTGCGTTTGGGTGGTGCCCTGGATGGTTTAGATTCACAATTGGACCCGGTAGGTGGCGCTGCGAGCGAATTCCTGCATTTTTGTATGGACTTATTTCGACAGAACGACGTCTGTCCGGGCAGCTAGTATTACCATAAAATAATCAGCAGAATTCAAGATTTGATCAGAAGCTATTTAACAAGTTGTTTCACTCTATTTTTGTCCTATATTATTGCATTAATGTTGGGAGCTACAAGGATGAGTCGACCAAGATAACATGTAAGGACTTATATATTGTGAGAGATCAGCATTAAACTTAATGTGAACTATTTATAGAGGACCCTATAACACCCAGACAATGAGGTAAACTATGATATATTCGACACCGAAATAGATTAGGCCCATTATACCGATCCTACTTAGTACTAATAACAAATTGATTATTTCCCAAGTATAATAGGTGGACTCAAAGGAAAACAACATGAAATAATAATTATCCTCTAAAATAATATAATATACCACTTTGTATGTCTGTTTGTTCAAGCATCACGATTGTATGTTAGTGTTTGACCTAGTTTCATCCATTTATTAAATGCAAATTGCAACAATATACCACGATCGAACATGCGGGGGTGACATGGGTACCACGAGGGGTGTGCAAAGGGGTGCACGCGCGCCCCCTCATATAGAAATAAGCTTTGATGACCAGCCCCCTTATTCAGCTAATACAAACTTCGTCGGCGAGCCGCTTCACAGAGGCCTCGGAGAGCTTACCTCTCACGTGATTAGTAGTATTAGCGTAGTTAGTGAAAGAGATAGAGCACGGATGCCGCGACGAAACATTCTCGAGTTAGTGTAATTTTCCTTATAGAATCGAGCCCCTGGACATTTACTGCGTCTCCGATCGTAGACAGACTGATTTAATAAAAAATAGCGTGCGTGTCAAATTTTGTATCACCTGTGTTCATAATGATTATTATAAATTGAAATCTTATCAGTTATTTTATTGAGTTAGAATTTTCAGGGAGGTGCGTCTAGATACAAATATTATATAGTAGCTATATAATATAATAATATCACCCGAATATCTAAAACGATTCCTTAAAATAAATACTCTTAATTATTTTTTAGGAAATTTCATTTTGGTTGACATATTATTTCTATCAAAATACGCAACATGCGTGCCGCGGGGTGGAACTATATTACGACTGGTGCAGTTGTTTTAGTTCACAGAGTCCGGTCGGGTCAACTATTATTATAATGGTAACAGTGCCTGTAGTGTGAGCGTTAGCATCATACTATACACGTACGCACACAAACAATGTGTATGTGCATACTTAAAGTGGCCAAACAGAACAAACAGACTTCGTGAAAACTATCTGTAAGTATCATTTAGTATTACAATATCTGTACACATCCAGTTTGGATGGGTTAATGTATGAGTAATCGCTCAAACTATACGGTAAATAAACTTACGTGTTTTAATAAGAAAAATAGTGACCTAACAAATGAGTGGACGTTATTGTACTTGAAAACAGGCGCTTACGGGGGGTGGGGGTGGGGGGGGGACGTGTCCACCCCAGTGTAGTCTGATGCCCACCCCAGGATGTTGGACCGTTTGTAGAATACCTAAATAACTACACAAGAATAAAAAGCTTTAGTTTTTTAATGGGGCTAGGGGGGAGGGTGGCTGAAAACTAACCCTTAATATGCTGGAAAACAACCTCCTGCAGTAATTATTAAAATCAATATTGAATGTATAATTAATACTTATCAAATTAAAAGTATATGTAGGGTATCAGTTCTCCGGTTTTCATAATACAAGCTCTGCTTAGTTTGGGATCAGATTGGCGTGTGTAAACAATGTTCCGGATAATTATTTATTAATTGGTTATTGATTTGTTTTCCGAAACTACGTATCTGTGTTTTGGACTAATATTGCCTGATTTGCAGCACAAGTCGGATTTCGAATCTAACGATAAGTAATATATTTAAAAATAACATAATGTTTGCAATAATAGACAAACCAGTGGTATAGCTATAGTTGATAAGTATAGGATTCTCGTTGGGTAACACGAATCGCCACAAGAACAAGTATTTGAGGGTATCTGAGTTGAAGCAGGCCAACTGTTGGATCAACCGAACACCTTCCAGCCTCTTGCAGCACAGATTCTCAAAGGAAACTAGCTGTAGGCGATCCTGGAAACTAGAAGGAGACCGAAAGAAAATTTATTTAAAGTATCCTAGAGTTTTGACACCGAGTTCAACAAAGACGAGGAATTGGTCTAAACCAGTTAATTAATCAATGTAATTTTAGTAAAAGTTTGTAAACAGAATAAATAAACCTTACCTCAAAATGTTTAGTAAAATTCGGAAAAAAGTATTTCTTTTAAAATGATCTAAGCGGTCAACTTTAATCAATTGGTCAGATATTATTATGCGATCCATTTGTGCCTCTTTTGCCTCTAATTTCTGTAACCGTGTAGTGTTCCTTGTTAAAATTACTTCAATTAATGATGGGCCCATTGGCTTGGTGATTAGAGACCCTGATTGCCATGCCGCAGGTTGTGGGTTCGATTCCCACCCAGGACAAACATTTGTGTGCATGAATGTATATGTTTGTAGTGTGTCTGGGTGTAAATATCTATATAAGTATCTATTAGAAAAGTTGTAGGTATATGTAGTATATCAGTTATCTGGTTTTCATAATACAAGCTCTGCTTAGTTTGGGTTCAGATGGGCTTGTATAAAGAATATCCCGGGATATTTATTTTATTTGCTACTACTAGTTTCATGGCGTGTTTTCTGTAATTATTTTTGATTACTACATATTATAGTAATAGACTATGAAATGGTTCACCTTCAGTGTTATCTCAAGAGATATATTAAATTCCTTCTGATAAGGAGTAGGTGGCAGCTTCAAAGCGGCATTCGCTCTCCAGAAATAGCGGCCGAGAGGTGTCGGCAATCTTAAGTTAGGATACTGAAAGGTGAACAGTAGTTGTTCACAATGCAAATCCCCGAAAAAATATCGTTGGACATCGTGTATTGACCAGTATTGAGAATCAGTACTTCTGTAATAGGAATATTAATAAACTTAAGGCTAGTTTTATAGTTACGCCGCTAGACGCGCCGCTGGGCAGCGCGCTAGAGCAGCGGTGCACTGTGAAATGAGATTAGTACCGCGCGTTCCGCTGCTGTGAGACAGTCGTGTACAATATGAACGTTTATGGGGTTACAGTACTGGCTATTCACTTTTCATGGAAAAGAAGGCAGCAGCGACTTCAAAGAAGTGTACTTATTGATCCTTATAACGTTATATAGTTACTGAGAGGCGAACACGTAACATCTTTCTTCGATTTACGAGAAAATAGTTGGAAGCGCCGGCAAACAGCGCGCGTTTACTTGACGGCGCTGCTCAAACACGCGACATTGAAACTACAACCCCATACTTCTCAGAACGCGCGCGCTCCAACGACGCTGCATAAACGCATGACAATAAAGCCTAACTTGTGTAAATCTAGATTTAAAATATTTCTTAATTTAAAGCATTGTCAATTATTAATTTTGAGTCCAAAAAATAAAAAAAATATCTTCGGACTGCTAACTAAACCTACTAATCCTTTCCTAATCATTACTTTAATGATTATAATTCCAACAGTACAAGCTCAGTAGTTTGGGATCAGATGACCCTGTGTGAAGCATGGTCCGGGATAATTATTAATATTTTTGTTTGAGTTAATAACTAGACCTTCTCGGATCTGAACATAGAAAATATATTTTAAAGAAATAACTTATCACAAGTTGCTGATTAAGAAAAACTGCTCTCTGCACAAGTGCCCCTTGCATATGCTTGTTAAGGTTATTTATTTTTACAATATTTATATTCATTATTTTAAAAAGCCTTGCTTAACAGTTCTTCACAGTTGAAGCCTGTATTTCGAACCGGTGGAATCCGTGGGCTTCACACTGATTCAATGTATTTTAAATTACATTATAGATTGCATCGCCACCCGAACCCTAGCTATGACTGCGGATAACTAATAATTGCGCGAATATGATAACGTAATTAACACTAAACATACCATAACCGGGTCAAATGACCCATTTTGAACTTTGCATTGAAAATGCACGTATCATCTTTATTATTGCTTTTGCACATTTGACTTCATGACTTTTTCTTACTAATTAATATACAGTTATATTTCTTATTTCCCTTCCTAACAACCATATTTCATACATACAAGCAGGAAATATAAAGTCACATTTGACCCGCTATGGTAGGAATTGGTACCTAGTAAGGTTGGTATGATTAGTGTTAAGAGCTTATTATATTACGTTTTATACAAAACGCTCTAACGATTATAATTATAAAAAGTACTTTACCAGTACCGGTGTAATTTTTTGATTTTCAAGGGAACGTACACTTTGGTGCTGCCTATTTTTATTACAACCTGTTCCTACATGTATTGAACTAATAAATATTTCAAATATGACTCAAACTTCTAGATTGACTATCTTAAAAAGCCGGACAAAGCGATTCGGTTTCAGGCACCGAAGATTCCGTAAATAAATATTTTTTTGTGTATACAAATTTACGGTTTTTGGATTTTTACCGACTTTCATGTGTTCTATATTGTACACGTAAAATGAAAACAAGATAACTGGATCTTACATCAGAACATCATCATCAGGAAGTAGTCCGTCAGCACTCTCTACGTAGTAAAGCCATATGTGAGGGTCCTTTGTCCAATCACCAATCGACAGAGGTCCAGGGCTAGGATGATAGTTTCGAGGCCACAACAACCATTTAACATCATGTAGGTGACCGCCAATTTCAATACAATCGCATTTTGCTGCATATAAAAATAATATTATCGAACCAAACAACTAGGAACCTTTTGGGAAAGAAATTCATTATTCAAGTTATATTTTAATCCTCTTATTCCCATATTTAAATGTTTTAAATTGTGTGTATGCGTAAATGCGCTTAATAAATCCTCACTATAAAGCAGAATAATTAATAAACCAATTAATATGTTTTCAGGTAGTCAAATTTCGTGTAAAAAGGGTAAGTTGATTATTTATACAACCATTTATCTCGATACAGTCTTCTGTTAATTTGAGCTTCTTCTATCGGTAAATAAAACATCGAAAAGAAAACGATGATATTGCATTGTACTATAGACTTGTAGGGGTCTTTACTAGCTCAACCGCTCTCAACTCGAGCGTTCTTCATTGCCATTATAAAGAAAAACAACAAGAGAAGTCGAAATTGAACGGTGCCTTTGAGTAGCTTACAATATTGTGAAGAGAAATCTAGCAATTACCTGCAAAATCCATTACTCAAAATCCATAAAAATGCATTTGAAAATTGGTTTTGATAAATGATACGAAATACTCGTATACTAAATAGCGTATTAAAGTGTTATATCAAAAATACAAATATAAATATTTACGACATAGATTTAAAGACGTCTGTGTAATGCCGTCATAATTGTCAATTAAGTTGTCAATTAGGAATGTCAGAATTATCGGCAGTAGGTGAGGCAATGAGGAAAATAGACAAACAAATATAAAAATGTGACAAAAATACACAAAGTATTCCCTTTTAACCACCGATTTATTGCGCGCCAATGCAAATTTGTATATTTCTGTTGGAGCTTTGAACAATATTTAACAAATAAATTATTGACTTTATTCTCCTAGTGGTGTATTGTAGGTATTACAATAAATATATCGATCAAAAATCTAGTTTTATGATTTTAGTAAACTAACAGATTATAATTAATATCACAATCAGTATAACGCATATTTTTAACCTAGATATAAGGCATAAAATGGAACGATGAATGTGATCTTCGAATTAATACAAATTTTTATCATTAATAAAAATATATTTCTTACTTATACTAACATACATATGCTACTGGTACCAAAATGAAATATTAGCGTTTCACAGAGTGTAATGATAAATAATAATTAATAGAATATCTTATAATAATTATTAAAAGCACTATGACAAAAGTATGAATGACTAGCTGCCTATTTCACCCGCGTTCCCGAAGTACATATGTAACATTTTGTGAAGTATCTATGGCCGGCCAGACATATTATGTCTTTGGTACTAAAATAAAATATCACGTGCTTTTATCAATGTATTTATTTTAATTTACTTATATTTAACACATTTTCCCGGGATAATAAAGTCTATGTGCTATTCTAGACTATAATCCATCTCTCTGCCAAATTCCATCCAGATTCGTTCAGCCGTGTCGGTGTGATTGTGTAACCAACATCCATCTAGCCAAAGTGTCGGATGTATAATAGTAGTAAAATAGGTATGCCTATATATGATACTAGCTGTCCCCGCGGTTTCACACACGTTTATCGACATCATATATAGCGTATACTCATCTACGAAAAATTCCACGTCGAATGGTAGCTGGGAGAATATTTTCAGTAGTTTTGAGGTGATGGTGCTTCGAAGGAACCCTATTTTCCTTATAAAACACTAGATCCGCCCTCGCGATAATTATTCGATAAGTACGCGTGATAATTTCAAATTGAGGTTTTACCGCGAGATGATTTTGATAAAATAAAGCCTGTGTTGCCCCATCTTCTCACAGTTTCTTGTAAAAACCCTTATTAAAAGTTTGGTTATTTCGGAGATTAGCGTGTTTAAACAGACAAACAAATATATCAAGATATCGAAATAAATAAAATTCGTTTATTTTTCTCCCACACATAAAAAATACAATTTATTTTGTTATAAGCAGGTAGGTACATTTAGTTGTGGGAGACAGGAGCCCAAACTAGGTTACCCTGTGCTATGAGCTTCCTGGCTCCCCCTCTTGGTAAGAAGAAGTTACAAATGAGTAATATATTCTTATTCACGTGGAAAAAGAGAAAATAAAAAAAAGAAGAAACCGACAAACATACATTATTGTCATGATACAATTTTACCGTTATTTAAAGAAGTACAGTCGGTTTACAAAGGGAATATTTTAAAGAAATACATTAAAAATGGGCCCACTGTGTTCTCCTACTCAGCCTATATCAACGGCATCTAGTTTTTGGCAATTATTTTCAACTAGCTTTCCCCCGCGCTTTCACCCATGTGGGACCATTTTCCAGACACAAAAAGTATCCTATATATTATTCCAGGACATTTACTATATATGTGCTAAGTTTTATCCAAATCCTTTCGGCAGTTTTTGCGTGGAAGAGTAACAAACATCCATACATACAAACTTTAGGATTTATGATATTAGTAGAACTTATAATATTACTAGCTGTTCCCCGCAGTTTCACCCACGTTCTCGGGGACGTGACATTTTCCCGGGAGAAAAAGTATCCTATATATTATAAGTTCATATATACTACAGGCCAGTTGGCTTGGTGGTTAGCGCTCTGACTGTCAAACCGAAGGTCGCGGGTTTGATTGCCACCCAGGACAAACATTTGTGTGCATGAACATGTCTGTTTGTTCTGTGTCTGGGTGTAAATATATACTATATAAGTATGCATTTAGAAAAAAAAAAAAGTAGTATATCAGCTGTCTGGTTTCCATAGTACAAGCTCTGCTTAGTTTGGGACCAGATGGGAGTGTGTAAAGAATGTCCAAAAAAAAAAAAAAAACATTTGTGTGCATGAACATGTCTGTTTGTTCTGTGTCTGGGTGTAAATATGTATTTATATAAGTATATGTATTTAAAAAAATAAAAAATGAAGTATTATAATATGTAGTGGTTATCTGGTTACCATAGTACAAGCTCTTAGTTTGGGGCCAGATGACCATGTGTAAAGAATGTCCCAGGATATCCCAGAACTGCAAGCTCCTGGACTGGGAGGCATACACATAAATGGCGAACACATCACTCACCTTCGATTTGCTGACGATATACTTTTAATGGCGGAGTCACTGGAAGCTCTAGACACCATGCTCAATGACCTCAACAGGATCTCCCAATAGGTAGACCTAAAAATTAATGTGGACAAGACGAAAGTTATGTCCAACATTCATATCGCGCCAATACCGGTCATTGTTGGGAACACTGTTCTCGGTAGGTAGGTCGGACTTCGACAAGGAGGTCATTCAAAGAATCCAACGCGGGTGGGTAGTGTTCGGGAAGACGAAGGATTTTAATAATAATAATAATTCTTTAATTCAGATTTCTCCATTTTGTTAGTAGTACAAAACCTTAAGACTATGTTAGTATAAACATTGAAATAATTATATAGATCTAATATTACATTTGATCCTACGTACAATATGTAACATGAACCCTACCACAATGGTTCATGTACCGACCGTCCAGCCTCGCCGCGATCATTGACAGAATACTGTTGGTGCTAGCCCGTACTCTGCGCATCAAGGATTTCGGATGGTGGCATAAAAACAATCGGTTCGCGCTTCCGCAAACATGCCTGATGCACTACAGAAACGGGGCAGTCGCAACAGCATCCGGAAAGCGTTGTTATACTGAACTCGCAGGGCATTGTACGATCTTTGAGAATAATCTACCCAAAGACTGCTCGTGTAAAAGGATGTACAGTAAGCTCGAAAGAGCGTGATTTTTGTTTGTTTTGAGCAACGAGCAAATCTGCGGGCTATCATATTAGATCTCACCGACAAAGCCCTGCGCTCTCGTTCCATATCAGTGTCGTCTTTTAAGTCTTCTGTCACGAGATGTCCAAGATATTTGAAACGAGAAACTCTTTTAAGAGGAACGCCCCTCAAATAAATTTACAACACTCGACGGACTTTTGTTACCGGCCTTAAAAACTATAATCTCGCTTTTGTTGACATTATAAGTTAGACCATGACTGGCTGCATACTCTTCACATGTGCTTACGAGCTGCCTGATGCCACAGATAAGTGTGTGTTGCCAGTGATAACCTATGAGGCCACATCGCTCGAAAAACTGATAACCGATGGGGAAGAAAGTTTCTCGAGTAGCGACAACGTACACGAAAACGCCGAGTGGACCGACGACCTGGTCAGAGTCACTGGAAGCCTCTGGATGCAGGCGGCTCAAGACTGTTCGAGGTGAAAATCCAAGGGAGAAACCTATGTTCATCAGTGGACATCCTTAGGCTGATATGATTATATGATATATTATTCCAGGGCATGCTCTAGATATGTGCTAAGTTTCATCCAATTCAGTAATGCAATGTCCATAGGCGGCGGTGACCACTTACTATCAGGTGGACCGTCTGCTTGTTTGTCGGCTAAAATGGAATAAAAACAAAAGTTCTTCGTAAATCTCTTATTTTGTAACGATGAGATAGTATTAATAGATGCGAGTCACTAATTTTGTTACTTAATAAATTTATATTTTATACTTATACTTGCTTCGTACTGCAGTAGTACATGCACTAAGTAGTTTTAAACGCGGCCCGCGAACGTATTTAAACGCTTTTGGCCCTCAACATGTCAAAGGTTGCTCATACCTGACTTAGATACTTTAAACTAATGCCGTAACGTATGCCTTACGATTCGTAAAACTACTGATTGTTTAAGTGATTGTGATACGTATAAGATAAAAATAAAGACTATATTACTATGGTACCTACATAACCGTTGTATCATTATAGACTAGGAACTAACCTGTACTCCTTTCTCCTTCCATCTTCCTCTTTACCCTTTTCCTTTCTCGAATGTTGAGAGACTCCCGCTGAAATGTTCCGCTCAACCGGCAAGCGAACGAGTAATTACGACTTTTCACTACTAACAATCTAATCGTTAAACACTGCACAGATTTGATGAATTTTACTCGAAATTAAATTTATATTTGAGTTATTTTTAACGGAGCACGTAATGTGTGAATTTCGAATGCATTGTCAATATATTGACCACGATATCGTCGGCAACTCGAAGGTGAGTGATGTACTCGCCGTTAATGTTGATGCCGAATCCTTCCCACTCCAGAAGCTTGAAAGCGTCTTCCAATGCAGCGGTGAACAGTTTCGGAGAGATAACGTCTCCCTGTCTTACGCCTCGCTGCAGAGAAATCGCTCTCGTGCTCTGCTCCTGTATTCGGACCGACATAGTGGCGTTTTTATACAAACACTTCAGCGCCTCGATGCACCGATAGTCAACATGGCATCGCTGGGGAGCTGCAGCACTGACCAGGTCTCGATCGAATCAAAGGCCTTCTCATAGTCCACGAACTCCAAGCATAGTGGCAAGTTATACTCCTCGGTCTTCTGTATAACTTGATGCAGCGTATGGATGTGGTCCATGGTATTAAAGCCTTTTCGGAAACCGGCTTGTTCGGGAGGCTGGAAGTCATCGAACCTACGTGCGAGACGATTCATGATGACCCTCGAAAATAACTTGTAGAGATGGCTTAGAAGCGAGACGGGTCTGTAATTCTTTAAGGAGTTAATATATATATTTCAGTACCGGTGTTCCACCCGCTTTCTGAAGCTCTGATGTGATTCCGTCTTCACCCGGTGCCTTATTGTGCCTAAGCTATTTCAGGGCCATCCTAATTTCGTAAAGGCTGATGTCCGGGATATCTTCGGTATAGTGTCGGGTCAGCTTAGCTCTTGGATCTTTGGCGGAGCTACCGACAGGTTTAGTGACCGACGTGTATAACTGTCCGTAAAACTTCTCTATCTCCATCAAAACTTCGGCTTTTGACGACGTTATACTGCCGTCCTCCGTCTTCAGCTGGCTTTGTCTAATAGATTTATCTCTTGCACACACTTTGGAGCCTTGGTTCCGCTCTATCGCCTCTTTAATACAGTTCGTATTAAAGTTGCGAATGTCATGTCGCATGGACTTCCATATCCGTCTATTGAGCTGCCGATATGCCTTAGCGTCAACGGAGGTCTGCAGTGCCATTGAACGTTGTTCTGCCAAGAGGTTGAGAGTTTGATCGGTAAGCTTATGCGGCCTGTCTGAACGACGGGAGTCTGAAGATTAGAGTCTGTCAAAAAATGTCAGGGACTCCCAATAAGAAAGCGAGAAAACGCGTCTACGTTGGAGGATCCGCTGCGTTCGCTCCTTAATAATAGTAGTCATCAGTCAGACATCAATCAGTACACGATGTAAATGATTATTTAAACTTTTTACGCGGGCCACAAATAAACCTCGTAAAAAAAGTGTGAGGTTCAAATGCCATGTACATGTAATGCCTTGTTTGTACATTTAAGGCACTTGTAACTGAATCATTTTTAAGACTGGTATAGTTCCTTCAAGCTGTTATTACATCTAAGGCTACACTCGTAAGGTAAAAGTGATTTATGGATGCGTCCGCCGACTCGTAAAAACTTATCCTTATCTCCGAATGGATTGAGTCGGATTAGTTGATGAGAGGTAAAGTCCAACCTTGAGAACCTTTTCGAATATCCTCACGAAAACTGGAATGTTGTACAATATGTTATATTAGCCTTCAATTAAAATCATAAACCGCTACAGTGGATTATGAATCTAAACGAGCTAAACTCGAGACTTACAAGATGGCGTCTAAAAGAAGCGAATTTGATTACACAGTAATTTATAATCAATGCAAATGCAATACTAATAAGGTTGCTAATATTAATAAAGATATTAATGTTAATAAGGAAGAGCTAAGCTCTATGTAGTATCTAAGAAAGCACAATCTTTAAATAATTCCAGAACAGTTACAGCTCCGGAAGCTGCGGACGATGCTAGAACACTTACCGTTCAAACAAAAACTTCCATCTTGGAAATTCCGATCACGGACGACCCCTCCAATAAATTCACTAAGCAAATTATTTTCAATATAGTTGGTGATACAATAATAATAATAAAAATCTTTGTCACTACAAACCAAAATACTCGTATATCTAATAATATTTTTACTTTCACTATGTGTACTACAATTGTGGTTGTGGGTCGCTGGTGCCTGTCCTATAGGAACCTGTATCACAGGTCACCAGGTCTATCTCTAGGAAGCTGTTTTACAAATCTAAATAGCGTTAATTTATATACTTACACTATTTGTGTATTTTTTAGATAACTACATTATCACAAATAAGTGAAAGAAAAAAAAACTAATAAATTCATTCTACGTTCATGAAATATTAGTTGTAGTGTTGGGGATTTGTGATGTAATTTTGTAAAAGTGTATTAAAACTTCATGAACCGCCATTCCTGAATTGAAGTTTAAATATTAAATTGATTTTGGGTGTACAAAGACAGTAATGTAATTTATTATAAACACAGGGTGACAGGACACACCATACGCTTTGAGACACATACGCGAACGTCTATACAGTTTGTTCGGAGTTACGAGTCAACCTTCTACACAGTTATCAGAATGCAATCTAGAGGATATATTTAATTTATTAACAGAATATGTTCATCCTAACACTAAAACAGGCTTACTTCTTAACCTACCGTTGGCTACGTACTCTATTATCCCTATAATACAAACAGCATTTAAATCTTCAGCTATGAATCCTATTTTTACTAAAATAGAATAAGAAAACGTTTGAGAATATGTAAGGCAACAGGAAATAATTAAAAGTAACGCGATGATTGAACAAACCATCGCGGAATTAATGAAAGCTAATGCGCGAGCACGTAACAAAATTTATAAACGAGTACAGTTTTCGATCAAGCTAAATACGACCTGTACCTCTACCATGAGTTGCTATCGAAACTTACTTTAGTCACTAGCGAGTAAACTACTATCGATACAGTATTTCTCGATAGCAACTGTCAAATTTGTGACTCATGGTACCGAATTTCTATAGCAAACGTTACTCGCTTGTGTTTACATTTCGATAGGTTTTTTACCTATCGACTAGTACTATCGATTTTAGTTCTTTACGTGACCGCTAGTGGCGCTGTACATATTTGCCATAGAAATGTTTTACGCCGTCGCTAGCGAGTGCTTACGTTAAAAACTCATGGTAAAGGCACTGAATACTATTAAACAACATTTCCGATTAGTTCCACCCGCTAGTAAACCCTTCGAATTTGGGCATTAGGATTTGCTGACTAAACAAGGTGAAAAATACTTAGCTATGGTAGATTCTTTTTCAAAATATCTACGCTGAAGCCTATTACTTAAGGGACGGTGGTAAGGACTCTACGCCAAACCTCCGTGCCGCACGGTCGCCTGCCATTGTGCTGCGCCCACTGCCTGCCCGCCCGAGCTTCTTCCGAGAAGCCAGCCTACCTGCGGTCTGCACCTGCACGCACCGCACACACTCCCGGCATTGTCGGTGCGCTTTCATAGCGTACCGTCAATCAGCCGCTGAGACGTTATCGTGTCCTTTTCAGGACGCGGTAATAGTCGACCCCTTTGTCGCTTCAGACACCCAGACGATTAGCTCGTTCTTTTCAGAACGACGCTAATCAGTCGCCCTTTGTCGCCTCAGACACAAAAGACGTATTATAGTGTTCTTTTCAGAACGCAAAAATATCGTCGCCCTCCGTCACTTTGACGGCCGCCGCCTCAGGCACCCACAGAAAAATCCACGCTTCACGTGGTGACTAGCGGATACCTAACGGTGCCAACGAAGCTAGTTCGAGCGTGACCCGGGCGCTCGCTTTTTCCCTTCAGGAAAAAGCCAACACCGGACGGGACTGGATCAGTCGGCCTTGGGGGCTTCCCTAGTCGACCCCAGTTATCTCCCCCCTCCCACCCTACCCTTTCCCGAATCATCCCATTCTCCGGTGTTTGTTTGGGTGTGCGAGACCCCACTCTGGTAGTGGGGACTCAATAACATCCCTGCACCGGGGCTGATAGGGCCCGTTAGGGTTTTCTTAGAGTAGGGCGACTGCCAGAAGTTTCTTGTGGTTTCTTCTCTCTGGAACGCCCCGGTACGAAACCACATAGTTTATCGGTAGAGTAGGTTCCCAAAATCCCCCCGAAAATACGCGGCCCTTAAGGCAGAGCGGCCACTATGGCCGACTCACAACCAGTTTTGTCCTTTGAGGACATTCTCATTGACAAGGAGGCACACAGCTACCTCGTCAAGAGATACAACGGGCGATTTTTCGTCCCTCCCCCCGCGAATCCGCCTCCTTTCCATCCCGCGTCGCGCGCCCCGTCCCCGATGTCCGCGAAATCTGACTCCGACAACGAGTCGGGCTCCGACAGCGACGAGGCACCCTCAGTGCCCGCCGCCAAAAACAAACCCGTCCCCGCCACCGCCGCGAATTCCCCCTCCGATGACCTCGCCACCGCCGCGTCCTCCTCTTCGAACGAGGAGGAATACACGTTGGTGCCGAAGGGTGGGAAGAGGAAGAGGAGCGGCAAGAAAGCCGCAAAAGCTGTCACCGCAAAAGCGGCGAAAGCTTCGTGCCCTTCCCCTCCCCCCACCCCCGCCGACGCTGTCGTAACCCCCGCGTCGCCCGCCCCCGCTGAAACCCCGATGGTCACGCAGCCCGTCGCCGCCGCGCAAACGAGCCGCGATGCCCCCGTGTCCGCGTCCATCCCCGCTCCCGCCTCTGCCACCGCCGGCAAGCGCAAATCCACGGCCCCGCCCCCCCTGTACGTTCAGGACAAAGGTCAGTGGACCAACATTTCAAAGTGGTGCACCGAGCACCACATCAATTTTACATCCGCCCGTCCCGCCGAAACCGGCATCAAGGTCACGGTGCCGTCCTCAGACGACCACCGTGCCCTAACCAAACTACTTCAAGAGCGCAAGGTGTCCTTCCACACCTACGCTCTCCCCGAGGAACGCGCCTTACGCGTCGTTATCCGAGGTGTCCCAAAAGAGATTCCCACTGACGAGGTGAAAGAATCCCTCCAATCCCAATCCCTCCCTGTGCAGTCCGTCCACCGGATGTACAGAGGCAACCCCCATGTCCCTTTCAATATGGTCATCGTCGTCCTCGACAACAGCGAGGCGGCGAAAGCCATTTTCAAAATCCGCACCGTGTGCCACTTGTCGGGCATTCATGTCGAGCCGCCCCGTAGGACGGCTTTCCCGTCACAATGCCATAGGTGCCAGCTCTATGGCCATTCCGCGCGTCACTGTTACGCCACACCCAGGTGCGTCAAGTGCCTCGGTGACCACGGCACGGCTGCGTGCCCCAGGCCCAAAGACGTGTCGCTGGCCACTGAGGCACCAGGATGCGTCCTATGTCAGACCGTAGGTCACACGGCAAATTACAAAGGTTGCCCCAAGGCGCCTCGCCCGACTGCCCGACCGTGGCACAGCTCACGGACCATCCCCCCCCTTATGTCCGTCAATACTACGGCCCTCCGGCCGCAGAGACAAACTCCCTGGAGGAACCCACACGACCCTCAGTCGATCCCCCCCCCTCCAGGCCCCCCCTTACCTAGATCGGCGTTCGCGCCAAACAATACTTTCGCTGCTACCGTAGCAGGCGCTCCCGTGAGCACCGCCACCCCCGCCGCCGCGACCGCGACCGCGACCGCGACCGTACCAAAGCCTACCGCTGGGCCTAAAACGGCACCGTTGCCGCCGCCGTCATCACAGCGTCCGCTCCTCAAGCAGACGCCCCGCGCCGCAAACAATATCCAACCCGCACAGAAGGTAGCCCCTGGTTCAGGCCTCCTCACTGTGTGCCGGCTCGCGCAAGCAATCGACTACGAACGAGTCGACGAATTCGCAGGCCAAATCGAGGCCAACATCGGTGATCTCTTCGCTCTCGCGGGAATCATCCACCAATATAAGGACGTACTCGACGCCCTTAAAAACTTCTCAATAAATTAAATGGCTACCACGCCGCTATGCAGAATCAAACCCCGATCTCTCAAGTTAGGTTACTTCAATGCCAACGGCATTAGAGATCAACGCGATGAGATCGCAAAATTCTTGCGTGATCACCAACTTGACCTCCTACTAGTGCAGGAGACATTCCTCAAACCCTTTCATAGGGATCCTAGAATTGCAAACTACAACATAGTGCGCAACGATAGGATCAACTCAGCGCTCGGAGGGACGCTGATCTATTACAACAAGTCCCTGCACTGTTCCCCCCTGGATCCGCCTTCCGACCTCAAGTACATCGAAGCGTCGGTATGTAGGCTCGCCATGACCGGACACGAGTCCATAGTGCTTATATCAGCCTATCTCTCGCCAACCTCGACCGAAACAAACCCTAGGACGTTGCTAAAAAGCGACGTAGAATCCCTGATGCAAATGGGTCACTCTGTCATCCTGGCAGGGGATCTAAATGCTAAAAACACCCTCTGGGATTGCGTAACAACCAATACCCGGGGGAAAATATTAGAGTCCCTTCTGGACGCACTAAACCTAGACCTAATCTCGCCCTTAGAGCCGACCCACTTCCCGGGCGTAGTGTCTCACCGCCCGGATATACTCGACGTGGCGCTGCTACGGAACGTAAGCCTCCGCTTGCATTGCGTATCGGTGCTACACGAGCTTACATCTGATCACAGACCAGTCATATTAGAATTCGCTTCACGAACAGGCCCCCACACAGACCCAAGTTGCACAGCGACTAAAAACATTATCAATTGGGACAGACTTGGCGAACGCCTTAAATCTGCCACCAATTCCGTTCACCTCGATAGTATACCCGACACTATAACCACCGCGGTCGACGTGTCTGTGGCTATCGACTCCCTAACCAACCACGTACAATCGACCGTTGTCGATTGCTCTCGGACAGTGCCGGATACGGGTGACCGTAAATGGCAATTGCCCGAAGATATACGTGCATTGATCAGGGAGAAGAACGCCATAACACGATATCACGACAAAAAACCATACGACCACATACGCGCTCGCATGCGTTATTTACAGCGGGCCATTAAGGTCCGCGTAAAGGAGGCACGCAACGCTTAATGGGAACGTACTATCGAGGAGATCGAACCCTCTCATACTGCATTTTGGCAACTCTCCCGTAAATTCACTAAAGATACGGTAGCTCCCATGCCCCCCCTTAACAGACCTAACCTCCCACCCGCTTTCGAGGATAGCGAAAAGTCCGAATGCCTAGCCGACAGCCTGGCGCTTCAATGTACACCCAGCTCCCTTCATGTTGACCCGAGTCACGTGGAGGCAGTCGTTTCCGAAGTGGAACGGAGAAGTTCTCTCCCGTTACCATCTTCTCCTCCCTCCATCGCCCCAACCCCCCCCAGCCCCACTGCAACTGAGGAAGTGGAGGACCCCATCCCCCTAGTTACACCTGACGAGGTAAAGTCTATCATCAGGAATCTACATCCGAGGAAAGCTCCAGGCTCGGATCGTATCACAAATCGAGTAGTTAAACTCTTCCCCCCGACCCTTATCACCCTTCTGGTGGCCATCTACAACGCTGCCTTGGCGTGTAACTACTTTCCGCAACAGTGGAAGGAGGCGCACGTCATTGGCATTTTCAAACCCGGCAAACCTAGATCCGAGCCCACCAGTTATCGTCCCATAAGTCTACTCAATGTCATGGGTAAGATTTATGAGAGACTCATTTATATTCGATTAAAAGCATATGCCGATGCTAATAAACTCATTCCCGACGAGCAGTTTGGTTTTCGAACCAAACACTCGTGTGTTCAACAAGTCCATAGAATCGTTGAACACATCTCTAGTAACTTCCAATCCGGTGCACTGACGGGCGCGCTCTTCTTCGACGTGGCGAAAGCGTTCGACAAAGTGTGGCACGACGGCTTAATTTATAAGCTTTACACTATGGGTGTGCCACCGAGGCTCGTTGCCATCTTACGAGACTACCTGTCGAATCGCTACTTTCGCTACCGAGTCGAAGGGCGCGTACTCTCATCGCCTCATCCCATTCGCGCCGGAGTCCCGCAGGGCTCGGTGTTGTCTCCCCTGTTATTCTCGCTCTTCACGAGTGACATGCCCAGGACCAGAGACACACACTTGGCCCTGTTTGCGGATGACACGGCAATCTACTCCTCAAGTAGAAGCGTTCCCCTCATTTTGAAACGTCTCCAATGCGCAGCCAACGCCCTAGGCGATTGGTTCCGCAAATGGAGAATCGAAATCAATCCCACTAAGAGTCAAGCCATTCTCTTTTTTAGAGCTTTTCGCGCAACTTACCGAGCTTTCCCCGACACATCCATCTCTATGTTTGGCGTGCCCATCCCTTGGGAGAGGCAAGCCAAATATTTAGGCGTCATTCTGGATGAAAGACTTTCCTTCGGCCCTCACATAGACACGGTGCGTAAGCGCGCCAACTTTGTGTTAGGCAGGCTTCACTTCCTCATCAACTCACGTTCTAAACTCGCCCTAAAAAGCAAGCTTAGACTGTATACCGCGTGTATACGGCCCATCATGACGTACGCGTGTGTAACTTTTGCACACGCCGCCCCCAAGCGGATCCATTCACTTCAAGTCCTCCAAAATAAATTCATGCGCAGAGCCACGGGCGCCCCGTGGTACATGCGAAATCTCCAACTCCACATGGATTTACGATTGCCGACCATCAGGCAATTTATCAAAGGGGCTTCTCGCCGCCATTTCGATTCTGCAATAAACCACAGTAATCCCCTAATAATAAAGGCCGCGTCCTACACTCCGTCCCGTATCAGTCGCGTTCGCAGACCGAGACACGCCCTCGCCGAGTCTGACGACGAAATCACCAAAGCTCAAACAGCTGCAGCCGAATCTTCAGCTCGCGATACTACACACCCACAAGGCCATCAGCCTAGATACCGTCCTCGCCGGCGTGGACGTTAGCCGCGCTCCCTCTAAAAATTCATTGTTGTTGTTTTTTGTATTGAAATAAAGAACCACTAATAAATAAATCAGATAATGTAAAGTCTTTTGACCCCCCACGCAACGCCCTGAGCCCGAGGTCCGAGCCCCACAGGGGGCACCCTCAGTGTGCTTGTTGCTTAAAATCTAAATGTACTTTCGGCTGAGAGCCCCTAGCGCTCGCCGGAATTGTCCGCGTAAGGGTGTAAGAGCCATCTGAGGCTAACACCTTCGTCCCTTCCAAAAAAAAAAAAAAAAAAAAAAGGACGGTGGTAAGCGTAGTTTCTTTATTTTTGGACATACTACGGAATTCCTATCACTATTGTGACTGATAATGGTCCGGAATTTTTAAACCCACTTTTCGAAAAATTTATAAGGTTAGATAAAATTCTGCATCATAGAATAGCAGCACATAATCCAAATGAAAACGGTATTGCTACGTTTTCAATCAACGATATTGGAACCTCTCCGAATATTAAAAGTTGAGCAAACACATGAGTCCCCGATCATTCCCCTTCCGGCATATAATAACACCAATCAGTTTTACGAAATGTAAACATGAAACACGTGACCCTGTTTACATTGACCTTTCTGCACATTTGTTACCACAATATGAGACTGACTATAAACATAAAATAAGTACTGCTTATAATTTAATCCTTCACTCTTGTTCTACATAAAGACATTCGAAATAAGACTCGAGAGGCTGAAATTGAATATTCGCCCGAACAACAGATTTATTTGAAACGCCCTCTCGCTTTTCGTCAGAAAATAGACCCACACACGATAGTAATGGGAGATCACAATATTGTTATTTACACAAAGAAAAATCGTGACCCAGTCGCCACTCCAAGATTAAAGAGAGTACCTAAAAACGCTCAATTGGTACAGGACTCGCCTGGTACTTCAACTTCTCATGTAACCGGGCCCTAATGCAGGAGATAACACTTGATGATGATAATAAACTTGTTACCAAATTTATTTTGCATGTTAGTTTCAACTAATGATTGGATGAGACAGGATGCAAATATTATAGATAATATTGGAGATAACCAAAATAAGTTAGCGGTCATTATTGACAAATTAAGTAACAGAATGGCCTCTCAAGATCACAATCTAAATAAAAATGAACATCTTGCACAGATTCTTCTTATTTTAAGTGATAATGTAGATCTGATGTCAAGAGATTTCAAAATATTTAAGCTTTAATTAAAACCTCTACAGCTCATCCTTCTATCATAAGTTTAAATTGAATTTAATTAGCCTAGAAAATAATAGGTTAGTCTCTACGGCTGAAATTATATTGACGGAGATGTTAGAGAAAACTATGACAGAGTACAGTTAGGTTCATACTATGTAAGAAATAAGATAGTTATAGTATATAAATTTCCTATTATTATCCCCTAAGTATATAAGCTATATAAAATATATATAGTACCCAATAACAACCATGAACTCCTTACACTGAATTTCCCATTTCTTACTATCCATTTGAAAGGCTTTAAGTACACAGAGGCTGAATGCTCAAAGACCAGTAAAGGGTATCTTTGAGAAAAAATTCATAATCTGCAGACCCAAATATTCGAGGACAGTATTCAGCAGCTCATCAATCCGCATCTTAACAAAGTAAATATGTATTTCTGTCTTTGGAGAACCAGCCTTTGAAAAGCTCTATGGTTGCCACTACACTAGCAGATTCCCTACTCCTACAAATGTACATCTATCTTGAGGGTCTCTATACTTCTAGTCAACTGTAACATGGAAACTTCGAAGTTCATGATCACAAACATTATTAATCGACTTAAAGGACAAACCCATAAAAGAGAATGGATATACATAAGGAAGAGGCTGTGATCCCGCAACCACTGTCAACTTTCAAACTCAACTATTTCAACAGTATCTTCATGCCATCAAAACTAAAGTACCCCAGAAATATCCGGTAAACTTGACAAATGAAATAGATAATAACCTATATCACACCACCATACCGCTGTACATTGTGATAATTTGTGCTTGCTTATTATGATGTGGATTAGCATACAAGAAATATCATTGCAGTCAAATAAGAGACCAGACAGATGAACAAGTTGAATCTAGCCCTCCAAAAACCCAAGGGTCTATGCTACCCCAGCCACAAGAAGGGTTGACATGAATCGACCCCTAGATCAATTCAATTACAAGGAAATACAAGTTTTTAAATTAGTAAATATTTTTTATGAATAGAAAAAAATCTGGGATAGGATTTTTAAAATAGTTGTCTCTCTACTGTGGGAGGTTAGATTAGTTGTAAGTCGATAATAACGCGGTATTATAACGAACAGAGGGTGCGTTGGACGCCGCCTGAACCTCTTGTGACCCTTGATGTATTGACCTCAGAGCAAGTTGTGGATCCACCTCCACTACGTATTCGGTTGCATCAATCTGCAATGCAATAGATAAAAGTACTAGGAGTGAGACAAGGTTATTCACCACCTTGTCGAAATTGGATTTGGGTACATAATAAATCGAAACATACCAAACATTAAAGATTACTAAACAAAATGTTTACTAACAAGGTTACTCTCAAGTAAGTGTCAGATGTGACTGATGTGACTGCAGTGCTACCAACTCAAAATTTGTCTCGGAGGTATACTCTGTCTTATTTAAGATGATAATTTTGACAGCTTACAGAAAGGATGTGGTAGTGTATAATCGATACACAACCTATGCGATCATCGATTTTACTCTCATAAAACATAATATCGATATAACTGGGTGGTCCGATTAAAATACAAAACAAATTATACTTTTTCTATTAAATTAACAATTTATTTATATGACTGACGATGCTCTCATAAGCCCTCCAACAACGACGATTTTGACTCGGTCCTATTTTCCGCCGTTACCGGAAAAAATACGAAATTACATGGGCGTAATCTGTCAAAATTAGACAGTGCATAGATATGATTTCAGAAATTGGTAACTTCCTATCAATCCTACTTTGAAAAGTTTGGGTCGTGCGTGCAGTGCGCAATTCAAATGCCAGAGCATAAATTAATATTATCTCACTATTTATTTATCGTATTTAATGAACCCGCTGTAGAATTAGGTGAATCGAAAGATAGATTGATGGAAAAAAAATGAAGGAATTAATATCACTTTTGCGGATATACTGTCAAAGATTTGAAAAGTTGGTTGAGTTGGTGTGAGACACTGTGTGGGCGTGACAGTCACAAAGGGCGGTCGATGATGAAAAAACATATTGATTTACATGTATAAAGTTATATCGATATTTATTAAAATATCAATATCGACCTCGATATATATCGGTTAAATTGTCAGATATTTTCGGTTTTAAAGTAATAATGTGTAAAAACCAAGGTGTTTTAATGACTATTCCCTTTTATTAGGCAGAACTAGATAATATCAAAAACTAAATAGCAATCTTCTAATGTAGTACATGTATATAGGTTATCTTTTCAACAGGCCTAGGGAGACAGACAGTGGACTAGGCATGCAAAGTTTTGACAGTGAATCGGTTCTCGTTTACAACTAAATTTTTATCTTTCAGCTCTAAGAATTGATTAATCAGCAGTGAGAATTTTAATCGTTTATGGGTTTGAAATTTATTTGTGTTAAGGAAATTTAGTATCGAACTATCGAAAACAGAAAGAGTCGATTCTCAATAATCGATTATTTCAAGAGAATAGTCGACTCTTCAGTAGAATCGGTTTCAACTTAGGTTTGCATCCCTATAAAAAAGTGATAGATATCTATCTCATTCTCACTCGACGAAATTGTTTGAAAAGAATTTGCTTGTTGTTTCTACAATTCTTTAAAAAAATCAAATCAAAAGTATAAAGCCGACTGGGAAAAATAATACGACTGGATAACAAACAAAACAAGTGATGTAATCCTCAAAATAAACATGGTGTATGATGTATTCTCTGCGCCGTAAATTTTATTAGCGGTTCAGCTGGCATTGGACAGGTGAGTTAGTTAACATACCTCTTGTGTGACCGTGTTTACTGTGTGTGTTTTCGTGTTTTTTCAAATTTTAATATCTATTTACTTGTTGAATACTGCTCCAATATTCAAATAGTATTGCCTAATTGATATAAAATAGAATAAACTTATACTTACTAATGTTAAAGTGCAAAATTTAATTCATATTGTCTGAATAAAAAAAAGTTAATACTTTCATTATATTTCCAGATAGTGTTTGAATAAAATATAATTTTCAATTATTATTCTAAAGATTTCCAGTTAAATGAATATATCTCTTAATAATTTTCTCAAAATTTAAAAACTAGAATTCTTGATCAGTATGCAGTTGAAGATGGTTTGGTCTAGTGGTGGTGGTATGTTATCTTTCTTTTTACAGATTAAGAGAATTATATTATATTATCAGAAGCACAAGATGATTACACATGATGACAATTATGAAAATATCTGGTGCACTACAAAATTTCCCTACATCAAATACTATGTTGGTGTGTTTAGTGTCAAGTGATGATAACAATACTATAGCAGCGGAGCTTGCATTGACTTTTCATACAGTGAAATATAATCTTTCTTATAATAACATGGATTGTGCTGTTAAATTAAGTGAAATTAATTCTCTGTTTCCAAGATAGCCATTAAAATATGCTTGGATAGAACAAAATGGAAGCACTAGTGACAAAAGTATTCTGTAATAAGTAGTAATAATATACTCTAGTAGTAATATATGTTCATATAAATGATTTAAATGATGATGATGTATTTTTCTATCTTCAGACACATGCAAATAAAAAAAACATTAAATTATTTCTTTTGGTAGTCCAATATTTTTCAATAAATAATGGGGTGCAAAATACACTGTTAGATTTCTATGAAAATTCTAATGATTCTGCCAAAAGGATATTTAAAGCTGTTATAGTGTCTATGGATTCTTATAACCTGTGATTTAGTCATATATCAGGTACTTAGTGTGGATAATTGTGATGCAATCATAAAGGTGAGGCATTCATAACTGCAAATATTTGTGTACAAATATTAAAAAATTAACAAGAATTAAAGGCAACTGCAACCATGAACACTTAGGAAACAAGCTATGGGCTAGTTGATTTGTGACATAGAGAATATTGTTTTAAAAATGTAGTCATTTTTCAGTGCCTGCTAATAAAAGTAAAGAATAAAAAAAAAACATTGTGATTTTCAGGAAATTAAATGATATATTGGTTGTCATTATTCCAGTTTAGTTTTTGTACATATATTTTTCTAATTTATTGTTATCCTTTTAGTAGACATGTTATTTGTGCTATGAGTGAAAAATGTTGTAATTGTTAAAATAAATAAAGAAATACAGATAAGTAGGTACTTTGGTTATGAATCCAAAATTAGATTACAAAGAATTGAAAAGTCATCACCCGAAATGTTCAATATCAGTAATTTTTATCTTTTTATTGACATGAGTTTAAGTTATTTGAGAAAATGGTTTGAATTTGGTGAAGATTTTCAATACTTCTTAACATATCTTTGAAATATGAAGTTGAATTTAAACATTTTGAAATGGTAATTATGAATGCCAAATTCCAAGGCAGGGTAAGTAGATGGGTGATTTATATTCTGAGTCAATAATACTTAAAGAGATCCAAAGAAATTCTACTAATTTACAAACTACTGTTTACAAATGGCTATATATTTCTAAAGATGCATCTGATAGCTTACCAAATGTATAAAAATGGTTAATTATTTACTCAGTCCCGCTTTGCTGCTTTCTCTGAGAGAGTATTTTCAGGAATTAATCTAAAGTGGTGAAATAAGACAATTAAATTAATTATATCTATATTTTGATTGTAAAACTAGCTTAGAAACTTTCAAAGGCAACAAAAAAATTTTAGTGTGCTAAATTTATACAAAAATATATCTGTATGAGAATTAAAACATAAATTTGAAAAACATTTTGTTTGTATATATTTCTCAAAAAAAAATTGGTAACCCTTTGCAACAATACAAACATTTCTTATTTTTTTATAGTAATCTAATCTGTCCGAAGTTGTCCCGTAAGGCGTCGGATTAATTGGACACCTTTTAGACTATTGCACGATCATTTTCATACAGCAGGAGCCATGGTTCCATCGCTTCGTATGCCGTATTTTATCCGTTGCGGGTGTTCCCCCTCACAGCTACGTACAATTTATTCAAAAGAATGTCATATTTCTTCACCTATAAGATTTCGAATCGCTTGCCTATTGAATGAGGAATTTACGTAGCATAATATTCAATAATAAAAAATCTCACTTATCAATGGGGAATTGCATCGTTTCTGTTTTTAAAACTGTTTAATCATATAAAGGCATTTTATTGCTACGGCCATCTTGGACTTATAATGATAGTGAATATATTGAATTGTTTTGTCCACCACTGTATTAAACCCAAACAAATAAATAAATAAACAACAAACGGGGCAAGCTAAATAAAACTGTTTAAAAAATGATATCGTGCTCTAATAAGTCTTGTTCCGCCATTTTTAATGGGGAGGTGTTATGTCGTAATACCACATAATGAAGAACAATACAATTATGGTGACAACACACAGTGAGAATCGACACGATCCGGTTCGAACGAATCAAATTATCTATCATTAGGGGTAACAACCAACCTGTACTCCTGCCTCGTTCACTGTCTGGCTCGTGTTCCTTGTATGGCGCGATTAGGGCTCCGTCCGGGTCGCCCGGGTCGCCCGGGTCGCCGGGCTCGTTTGTCCCTACTAACACTGACAATCCACGAAGTCACTAGACAAAGCTGATTCGCTTTTGCACACAATCATTTGAACACAGTTTTGATGGATTTCACTCGAATGTTAATTCATATGTGAGTATTATAAAATGGAGCACGTAACACAATAACATTAAATCACATCACAATCATTAACTCAAACCAATGTAAAATTTTGAGAATGAGATCAATCATCATCGAAATCTCAAAATATGTTGTTACAAACCATGAAAAACACCTCAAATTGATATTTTCTTACCGGAGCACGCATGGCTAACAAACCAGAAACAAAATCGATAAAATTGCATACCATTGGTTTATAGATGGTGCGTTCGTCTCGTTATTGTAGCCAACTTGAAGGCTAGTCCACAGAGATAAATTACGGAAAGTCTCCAATTTAAACCAACTTCGAATTTGTATCGAAATTACAAAATATGTTGTCCCAAACAATGGAAAATACCTAAAATGTATTTAGAGATAAATATTGTAATCATATATTACATTTTAGCTTATATTATTGTTATTGTAAAGCTATGGAATAATTCCGTGAGAATTGTATTTTTATGAGATAAATGTGATTTCATTTATATGCCTTCATGCCTACCTTGGCTAAAAAAATATATAGGGCTGATCAGATGTAGATTTACACATTTGATGCCCATAGGCTAATAAAATTTTGCCGCCTTTATCGCACATACCATAGTTCACAATCAAAAATAATTACACTTTTTTTTTTATCAACTCATAACATGAGATGGACAACATCCAGCCCGTATCTATGCAGCTATTGCTGTCGCATACGGCTCCCTTATCCATTGGAAACCCGGCGGACCATAGATGATAAGAACTTTTATTTCAGGATACTTTTTCGAAAATTTAATAATTAGACTTAATAATTTTCTAATATTACAACAGGCCCTATCTTGTACTTGTGTTGTGTGTAACTACAACTTGAAAATAAAAAAAACAATTACAATTTCAGTTTTGATTCACTTAGGTATTATACAACCCAGGTTTCAGGTGTTTACTGCAGGATGGCAAATTTCTCGTCCAACGCTCGATCTCCGTTCGTTTTCATAATAGCGTAGGGGTGCCATCCGATTCTTTTTGCATTGGGGCCCGTTAAGCCGACTCGGCTTATTAGTTATTACGTTTTTTCCTCTAATTAGTATGATTGTAGACTACGAAATCGATGTGTTGCTACCGGGATTATTTTCACTACCTACCTTTAGTTAGCTGGCACAACAAAAGCTGTTGAGTGTTATTTCTGATGCTAATAAAAACTCAGTCATATAGTACTAATAAGGCGGAGTAAAGTATGCCTTAATACTACTTGCACAGTAATGTACGATCGGTAAACGTAATTAAATAATTTTATTAAGCTTGAACTTATAAAAAAGAACAATTATCATGTTAATCGATAAAATAATTACATCAGACATTGAAGTAGCTACTGCATTCGATATTTTTTTGCTGATATTCCAATTTCAATCACTATGCCGGGCACCTAAGGCCCTTAGTTCGTCTCTCACCCTCGACATTTCATTACTACAGGAAAATGTAACTAAATGTACACATCACTTAAATTTTCGTATGTTACCTCTATAGAAGCATAAAAGCTGATTAATATAAAAAAAATAAAACTGCTGATCTACGGGGCTCTGTTAAACAGAAACATTGTTTGATAGCATTGCACTGCATTGGGCTTTTACATTTAATAAGCTGCCCCGCGGTTTCACCCGCGTTCCGGAGGGATGTTGCATGTATTATGTACATATATATACCAACCTTTCTCTTTAATCACTTTATGTATTGCTGAAAATTGAATTAAAATCCGTTGCGTTGTTTGCTCACAAACAGCGGGCCTGATTTATTAAATACACCGTTCCTGTTTTAATGAAATTTAGTAAAGTAGTACCTTTATTTAAAGCTGGTAGTACATCTGACCCTACCAATTTTAGACCAATACCTATACCAAATGAAGGTAAGTATCGATATTTCACTTTACGAAATGTATTAAGTTTGTCTACCCAATATACGAAAAGTATAGAAGGATAAAAAGATAGAACTTGTAAATACCACTGTATTTCTAGGTATCACTATAAATGCAAAGTTTCAGTGGGGCTCTGATACTCTCGATTGGCGAACAGACACAGCTTTGGACCATAATAAAGTAGAAACTTACGGGCATAGATAAAGCGATATGACCGTGCATAAATTTAAAAAGGTAGTAAATAACCTACTAGGTTATATCAAAAGGGATTTTATAATATATCTGATTATTTAGAGGAACATTGGCAATGAATTGCTCGCTTGACAAGCTATCCATTTATGTGCTTTTATTGTGATTGTTTTTATATAATTGTTTGTAATGTTTTTAAAAACATGTCAAGACGATTTATAAGAGCCTGTGTAGGCCCACATGAATAACAATTGCAAAAAAAAATGTTATGAACGCTCAACAATACCTATGCGCGATTCGCATTCATTCTATTTATCGTAATAAATTTATTTGTAAGTTTGTTTAAAAAAAGAGATGTTTTTGTCAATCATATAATAGGTAGACGGTCAACGTATCTTGGCAAGTCGGAACATTGGCTCTGTGAACTTTAGAACAGGTATACACTCGTGAAGAAAACTGTTATTGCCAGTAATTTTTTATAAACAAATATATGAATAAAAATTGCCTAATACAGTGATCAAGTACAAATAAAGTAAATATCAAAACGCTTTGAGACAGAAAGCTACAAAAATAGCCTATTAAATTAAAGATTCAATTCCGATTAGAGCTGACTTGCAATCTAGTATCCCTATATTGTGTGTTGGGACACACCAGTAGCGTTGGCAATTCTTAAATAAAAATTGTCTGCGTCTTTTACGCCTTGTTTTTTTTTTCTTTTTTCATATACTGCGTTAAATCGTAAATAATATTTCTCGCCTGGCGATTTTAGACAGTATTATGCTTTGGTGGCCTATTCCGCGAGAAATATAAGTGTCATCTGACACTTGCAAATAACACAAATAAAACTAACTAAACATACACTTAACAATATACATAATAACAATTAACAACAAAAACGACGAAAGCTTTTGTAACCGACTGTGCTGAAGACAGAGATAGCAACACAAATTCTATCCTGTCACTGATATATTACCGCGTACCGACCTGTACGAGTATACTACGCAACGTTCTGCGCACAGTTCGGACTCGCCAAAATACGTTGGCCGTATTAAATATTCATAAATTTCTTTAAAAAATACAAACAAATTAAATATAGAAATATATATATATATATATTTTAATCAATAATATATTCGTTTTTTTTTACAAATAAAGAAATAGAAATAAAATCCAAAAATAACTATTTAAATTATTTTTTTACAAAAATGAGTGAAATAAGAACAAAAAAAATTACTGACACGAGAAATGGGTTAGGCTCATGTGCCTGTAATTTCACCGGCCCACTTACTATTCTAACCGAAACACGGTAATACAAGTGCACCGGACGAACTCGGCACTAAAAGCTCTGTTACTCAATACAAAATCATATCAATACAAATATACTACGAAATGACATCGTTTTCAACCCTACGGTACAGACCAATCGAGCTTTCCACAATACTCACGAATTTTTTTTTTATTTGCTAGTCATAGACAAAAATTTGCCGCCCTAGGTTTCAGCCTGCTCAGCCTTCTGGTAAATCCAGCACGGAAACTGATTGTGATATTAGTAGGTAATAAGTTTATAAAATTTTCGCTTTTTAACGATGTATTTTATTGTAAGCTCCGCACCGTAAATGCTAAAATGATTTAGATTCGAATTATTTATTTTAGTTCTCAATAGAGCATCTTGCTTAAATATTGATCGGTCGTCAAATCGGAATATTTTGGGAGCTTTATGCATTGGTTCTTAAAAGGAAATAAAACAAATAATCGACCGGTTATTTTTACGCTCTCAGCGTATAAAATATTCAATTGTTGATCGTTATTTACTTTCGTATTTATCGTTAGGTACTTTTTGAGTTGAGCTCTGAATTTATTTTTTGTGCCAGAATCAAATTTTTCATAATAAATTAGCCCTTTTGTCACATATTTGTTTTATGTAGGTATAACGTTAGGAAAATATGGAAATAATAAAATGATTTGTGAATGATATTAGTATTCGAGTATTGTGTATCCTAGTATTCCGTTTTATAATATTGGAGCATGTGAGTACTACGTAGGTATTTGAGTCAGCCTGACTCGACATTACTCAACTTTATAGTGTTTGATAATTTTGACAAGGTAAGGGAGAGTTGCGCATCAAATTAAATACCACTAAAGCTTTTTTAGTACTAAATTAATAAATTATAGTAATTTATATAATTCTATCCATTACAAATCAAAGGTTTGTTTACTGTTGTCGTAAAAATAAATTGATTATGACGAGTTTAGAACGCACCTCCACTCATGTTGGATTTAACAGGAGGCGGTGGTCATTGTTGAGATTTGTTTTAAAAGTATCTCTAACTATTATTGAAAGAAAATTACGTGTTATTCCATATTAGTCCATATTTAAAAGTGTTTTAACTTTCATCTATCTTTGTGTAGTTTGTGTAATAATGGTATATTTTCATAAAGACAACTTACTTACAAGCTAACTTAAGTACCTACCAATGTATTTTAAGTGGTTTTTTTACAGTGATGTATCGCGTCGAAGAGTAACGTGCGGTCAACTTGAGCAGCTTTGGGAATTTCTGAACCGAAATAAAGCCATAGCAACGGGCTTTAATAAAACTTCCTCAGTTCATCACACAGTTCTAATACCATTTGTTTAGACAACCGATATATCTTTTTAAATTCTGCATTTTCCAAATAAAAGGGGTTCGATTGATCCCGTGTTAGACGTCTTTTATGTCGCCGTGTTGTGTTTATTTCATTATCATTTTCCATGATTTCAAAAAGGACTAATTCGTCAGACATCTAAAATAAAAAAATGCTCTACAAATCACTTGTTTACATCAACACATAAGAAACACTAAATATTCAACTGAAATACCTTGAATTATATATATTTTCACTATTTTTAAAATGTTATTAACAAAACGATTCACTTCACGCCAAGAAAGAAGCAACTTTTATTGGATTACTTTGACACTTATGCTATCCAATTTAGGTTGAAATGTCACCTCAAGGTACGAATGAAAACAGTTTGCCATCCAATTGCAGACTTGATTTGGCGTCAAAATAATAATAAACTGGATCGCTTTAATGACGTCGTGGTACGAAATAGCAGGGCAGTTTATTTTAGGTCGTCAATTGAATCGCAATAATAGTTCATAGAAGACCTGCAGTAGCTCAAACATGTAGGTTTTGCTGCCTGAAATCAGTGAGCAAAATCGCATTTTGCTCACTGAGTGAGACAAAGTAACTTTTTAATTTTTGTTTTCAGAAAGCCGTGAATATCTTATTCAGCCTTGGATTAATCACATACAATTCGAAACATTCACATTCCATCTCTTTCCCGCTATTAGAAAGAGAGAGAGACAAAGACCAGCTCTTTCGAAGTTTCGATTTTGAACTCGATCTCAAATACAAACACGTTCGGATATTCGTACTAATTAAAGAAATTTTGCAAAAAGATAATTATGTCTTTTAATGTAATTTATTGATTTTTTAACTTATTATTATACATAGAGAGACAAAGATCAGCCCTTTCAAAGTTCCGATTTTGAATTCGACCTCAAAGACGAAGAAATTTAGCAAAAAGAAAATTATGGCTTTTAATGTAATTTATTGAATTTTTAACCTATTTTTTCTACCGAACTTTATTATAACGAACGTATTTACTGCAAATAAAACAGATATTTAACCTGTAAATATTTATTTCTAGTTTCAATAATGTTAGGTAATATATTTTGAATAATAAAATACCATGGGTGCTATTTCCGAACACGCCTTAATTTAGATAAATGAGCAGGAATAAAATTTCATGGCTGGTGTCAAGAGTTGAATAAGTTACAAAATATTAAAATTATCCTAAAATGATGAAAATATGAGTGAAACTATCGACGAGAACAGTATTTTAACACCGGAAGAGTTAAAACAACAAGTTCCTGTTTATTATTTTATCTCATAAAGTGTTCTCGCTGTTGAAGTGAAAAGTCGTGTGTTACACGAGAGCAAAGTTTTTTGCATCTCGTGCCTTTGAATCCCTCGCCACATTCAGGATTCAAAATCAGCACTCGCAGCAAAAAACGACTTGGCTCTCTTGTTGCACAAATAACTATTATAAAACTCAGCTCTCACTAGGTACGCAGTATTTTGGACGGTAATAAAAAATTTTTATTTCCTTGGAATTCCTTTATATTTGAAAAATATACAAAGAATTAATATTATAATTAATTTGTTCTGTACAATTTTAACATATTTAATTAAGAATACTAATAAATGCGTTACATAAAAGTGAAAACTAAACAATTTTGAAAATAGTGACCTACTTACAAAATATAAGGTATTAGTGCCAAAAAGATGAATCATGAAACGATGTGACCCGTACACTAGAAAGTAAAATCATGCGTGTTTCTGTTTCTAGGTCTGTTTTAAAATCTTAATTCAAGATTAGACATTAATATACTATACATAGTTAGATACATATTCACCGTTAACGATTAATTAGTATTCATATCATTTTCTTTTAAAGTCCATATCTAGAGACTTGCGGCACATCAGAGTATAAACAAAATAGCTCCTAACTCATATTACATTAAAGCTTATTCTAGTTTATCTAGTAAATTTCACCATATCGTTTAAACAAGGATAGATTATAACCCAAGAACACACGACGACACCCATCGCAAAAACTACTAAGCAGATCACAAAAGTTTAAATTTTATCTAAATTAATACATTCCTTCTACACATATTATAAGACTGCTATTGGTTTTACAAAATTCGACAATGTTGTTTATTTGTGATCAGTTAATTTATCATTGTCTTACAATGACAATTTTATACAAATAAGGTATTGGGTATAATAATATGAAGTAGTCACGAACAGGGTTAAAATAGCGTGTGCCACGAAATACAATCTATACTAGTCCATCTAAAGGCGCCCTTCAGTAAAACCAAAATGGGCTCCGCGCCGCCGCTGCTTTATTCGCTTCCATTAGTCAATCGCGATGGCTGGTGCTTACTTTCAAAGTTATTACATATCGATAATCAGATTAAAAATTACCTAAACAAAGCATTCAGCATTTGTCGCTCGCGTTTTCTGCATTTAATTTGACAAAGATCTTATATTATCTACGTAACCTTTAAGATACGCTTTGTTGTCTATATTTACATTGTTGTCAAAATTTCTAGTGCTTACAGTATCAGAACAATTTTGATTATTTGAATGTTTATAATACTGAATGTTCTTGTTCGGAGTTGGACGAAGACTTATTGTCACACTATTTAAAAGCCAGCTCGAAAAAGATGTGCAATGTAGTCATGAATTAGTACTAATATTCGATTAATATAATGTGATTAATTACATACGGAATAATGCAAACTATTGTTTTCAACAAGCTTCAGTCATCGCACTGCGTAAGGACTTAATATGTAAGGTATATTATATCAAACATAGATAATAACACCTATATAACACCATATATATAACATACAAGTTAATGAGCTGAAATATTGTTATATACGAAATGTATTAACCATATATCAGGGCGTAGGACTAATATTAGAAAACTGAAAAAGTAATATCAAAAGTTTATTCTGAATCAAAACAAACTGAAAGTTCAGCAGCCTACGATTCATTTAATATTCTCCTAATTGTAACGAATGTATGATATATTTTAAACAATTTAAAAAGGAAACAATAGTAAAGTAGAAATACCATGATTACATACTTATTTTAAGTTATTATTCTTACATTGTGTATAATTCTATTATTTTGAAGGTATTTACTTTTTAAACTACTTGAGTAATTATATTTCCTTCACAGACTATTAAGGATTTCATGATCAAAGCATATTGTAACATTAATTTCTGAAATACAGTATATCTTCTGGGCATCGTTACAATCTAATTACAAAATCTGATAAAGGTTTGCTCCAAATCAGCTATTGCATAGATTAAAATGGTATCTAATAATATTTGACCTAAATATATGATTAAAAGCATGATGACGCGCCCAAGAAAACTAGCTGTATTCAGATAGGTAAATTTACATCCAATTTGATAGTATGCTTAATTTAAATAATGTATTAATGTAACCTCCTTTAAGCAAAAACATAATGTACTACGTGAAACGATTTACAAAGTGTCTGACATCATTTTGTCTATCTATACGTGTAAAATTACATATCCAGGCTAATTCATAATCATCATACCAAATCGCTGTATCTAGAAACGGAATATATCGTTCCTAATTATCGTAAGTAACAATGTGATAGGATATTTGTGCCCCAAAATATTCTAGGCATTAAAGTTTCTATGAACAATTATATAAATACTATAACGATGCGGGGAAAAAGGGGTTATATTTGTAGAAATATAGCCCAGTAAAATTATCTATATATATGTATATATGGGGTAAATGTTAGTTATAAAATTGCATACGCATACATGCGTTTCATTGCACAAAGATAGCTGTGAGAAGGGAAAGGCTACTTTTTATCCTGGAAACGCGATTGAAATTACGGGAGACAAGACAACCTGTATCTTAAATTGTTTTACTCAATGGCGGCCAGACAAGTCATACTAATTGGAGTAAATAATAACATCGAAATTAATTAATAAAACATCACATAAAACTATTGTTAAAATATTAAACCTAATCAGGTATTCGAAGCTTAAGTTTATGAGCTAAATAAGCTACACTAAGGATCGATTTCTATTATATTGTTTGTTCCGTTTAATATAAAACAAGTACTTATTATAATTTACAAAATATTATCAGCGGGATTATACAGCGGTGGCCAATTGCTTGAAGCACGTGCATTTACCATTTAATATGAAATTGTGTAGCTTTTCAAACTAAATATTTATCGTAATTACCACGTGATATTACATTTAAGATTATTTTTCAATGCATCCTACATGATACGGTGAGTGTTAAACATTAATAATAACTTACTATATAATATGTAACAATTGACCATCACTGTATCAAAATATCGTCACCAGAATAAAAACCAGACACGACAAAATCACAGCCCAAACATAAATATATACCTTACTGCGGGTACAGTGAGATCAGATACATTGGAGTTCTGTTTATTTTTCATTTTGTCCCTTTCCGATATGTTCATTGTCATATCTTATGAAAATATTTTTTTTTATGGCACAATTAAAAATTAGGACATCACGAAGTTGGTATCGAAATATGACCACTATTCAAAACTCAACAATTCAAATCTTGAATTTATAGTTTATTTAGAATAGCTGTAATACCTAACCTTTTAAATATTTTTAAATATTTTTGTATTGCAGAATACAACCATATTAAGGCCCAACTCACATCAGGGACATGGAAGCTCGTCCCTTTCATATTAACATTATTATGATAAATTCATATTTTCAATATGCAACACAGAGAAGCGATAGGAGCGTCACTTCGCCGTCCTCTCCATTACTATACAGGTATCCCATAGCGGTATGGATATATAATGAATACTAGGAAAAGGGCATGCATCTGAATTCCATCGTCACGTTGTGTTGTTAGGCTTTAATATACAGTTTATGTGAGTTCAGACTTTACTAGATTTGTGCGGTGCATTACGTTATTTTTAACACAAATTACACTGATCACCAGAATATCTGATCCCGTTATCCGATGTATCCAACGCATTTCGACAGCATACCTTGTACGATGACACATTCTTAATACTCATAATATTCTAGGAACATAATATAAAATTGACAAAACTCCAACTCATACGATTAATTACATTTTGCTAAGTCCACTAGCAACAATGATATATTTTTTTATATTAAATTCATTCCAACTGGCTAGTTATAATAGATGTCGATCATCACACGACCGCACAATGACTCTACTGTTTAACATAACCCATAAATAACGTACCGATTGACAAAAAGGAGGAGGTACACGATTCGACTGTTAGTTATAATTTTTTTTTATTACAAGAAGACTTGCAAAAGCAACCTACATACTTTAGTATACCATTTTGCAAAATAGCACCGTATTTCAAATAAAAATTTGATATCGAAATTGGTCACTCTGATTAATACAATTTTCGCTCCGAAATGTTAGCAGTTAAATCATACATTCTTTAAACAAAATCCGTCGCTTAGTGGTCAAAAAACGAATACTACACTTGGCTCGACAATGAAAAATTGAATATTTATATGTAAGTAGGTACGTGCTTTTAATGAAATTTTTCAAGACATTCAATCGGTTATGAAATTTTTATCTACATTTAGCGGACAAAGGTTGGGTATATAACCTTATTTCCTTAACTAAATTCTCCTTCATAACGATTCAATTGTCGTCACAAGCAATCGATTGAACTCGTGGACAGGATTCATAGCTCAGCTAGGTCCGTCGCCCAGCATGCGTAGAGTTAGCTCAGGCGGTGGGCTGCGCCGTGGACGGGTGGGCATGCGTGGAGAGGTGCGTGGACTCGCTGCGGCGCGGCGGCGCCGGCGGTGGTCGCTTCTTGATCGGCTTGGGCTCCTCCCGCCGCGGCGTCGGCTCCCTACCGAACACGTTCTCGTAGAATGGATCCTCCACCCCGCCGCCGTAGTGCTCCTGCACCCACATGGAAACGCTCGTCTCTTTATAATCTTCCGACAGAGGGTATTCTCGGAAGCCGAGTACTTCGTGAGGCGTGGTCGCCGGCTCCAGTTTACATTTTTGAGCCACTTGCCATTTTTTCCTCATCACTCTCTGTAAGTCCTTCAAGAAATCTTTCGGCGGGTTGCTATTAGAATCGGCTAGCTTTTTTGGCGATGTCAAACGTGTACTCTCGTTACGTTTCGGTGGTGGTGGTTTTCGAGGAGAGAGCGGTGGTGGGTCTTTCAAATTGAAAGTGATCTTTTTATTCTTCTTCGAGTCCGAACACGTAGGTAGATCATCCGCGAAATTTACTTTTTTTATGGAACCAGTGCGCTCCTTGCTCGGTTCGGTCGTGAGTTTCTTTTGCAGGGATGGGCTCCCATTGCTCAACTTCTTGGTCTGTAATTCAACGAGGCATGCACCGTACGCTACATTCTGTTGTCCATAGATACTTTTATCTGAATGAAGCGAAGACGTGCGCGACCCTTCGGAGTTGACGCTATCGAGTGAGGGCAAGCGTGGAAAAGATCGGCTGGAATCCGAGCTTCGGGAGCTGACCCTGGACAAGCCGGTACGAGCGGTCTGTTCGATCTGCTGCGTAGACAATTGAGTCACGATGTCGTGCACGCGACCGGGATGGGCTTCTATTGCGTACTCCGGGGGAGGTGGCGGGAGACTTAGCTGCGAACCGGAAAGATCTTCGATCGGTTCCAGAGGTGGAGGTGGTGGCGGTAAGGAGTCCAGACTGAGGGTAGAGCTGAACATACCATCAGGCACGTCTTCGTTAGGGGGTGGAGGCAGTGGCAGATCTTCTACTACACTGCTTACGTTCTGTGGCCTCTGTACAGTGTCATATATGGTAGCGTATCCGTAAAGAGTTGAGTTGTTATCTGCGCTATTGCGATAGACATTATCTCGAGGAACAGTTTCGTAGTGTCCGTAGGTGGGCGAAGAAGACTCTTTTCTGACGGCGCAGTTCTCGGTATTCAGATGTCCGGTATTAGTGGTGCTGTACACGGCAGTGTCTGACGTATCTGCAAATAACATAAAAACATTTCGTATCATACTTTCTTTCAAACATACATACAGCGCCTAAGTTCGGGGAGATTCATCTATCTATAGATATAATCAATTTTGAAGAAATAAATTGTAGGGGTGTAAAAGCATAACTAACAGAACTAATTTCTATATATTTTGGAACTTTTGTCTGTTTGGATGTATGTCGCCTAAAAGGAATCATTAATGAGTTCTCATTAAACGAAATTTTGCAAACATTACATATGACAAGAAGATTAGAAAAATATATTGATTAGTTTGTTAATGTTATGACATTCTTTTTATTAAGGTGAATATCACAACCTTATTATGAATGATAAATATAATTGTTGCAACATCCAGTCAATGTGTGGTTGCAGCTTGGCGCATTTGTAGGTTTGGCGACTAAAGAAAGTATTCAGAGATTCATCAGGCTCACCTTGCGTTCACCCAAAAGGGTAAATCGGAATTTTTGGGCTAAATGGTGATTTTGCATTAGTCCAGGTACGAACAGTCATTACAGTTTTCTCTTAGAGTTTGAGTGCCTGTCATTTTAGCCACATAATCTCACTGGTCGCACTTAATGGAAAATAATGTTAAATAAAATTCGTTGGTTTGTTTGTTCGTATTTTATCTGATTGCAAGAAAACTTAGGTAATTTATTGCTAGCACTTGCGCTAAGGTTATAGGCAATAGGCATAGTACAATCAACTCACAGAAGATGGCGCCCAAATCGTACCGGAAAATATATTTGAAAGAGCATTTTTGCATTAATTCTTTCTTTCCTTCAACACAATTCTGCGGCAACAATGCGCCATTAATATGAAATCAAAATTACTTAATTAATAGACATGTAACATTTTCCCGGCACAAAAAGTATCCTATGTTACTTCTAATACCTCCAAGAATATGTGAACAAAGTTTCATGATGATCGGTTAAGTAGTTTTCGCGTGAAAGCGTAACGAGCAAACTTACATTCGCATTAATAATATTAGAAGGGATATTAAGCCCGAAGCTTTTAAATAGCTTACCTAATCAAAATATTATTGTGCGAATGGATTATACTAATTTTGTACAAAAATCCGGTATATTTTCTATACCCTAGACGTGAAAATGTTAAGTCTCAAGTGCCTCTAATTTCAACGGCTCCTGTATCATTCTTATCGAAACATAGTAATACAAGTGCACTAATGCTTCACGGCGGTTATGGGTAAGGTGATAGTACTTTCCCTGTCGAACTTTGGACTAAGAGCTCTACTACTAATAATATAATAATAATAAAAACCTTTTTTTTTGTCACTACAAATCGAATTATATCTATAAGCAATGTATGAACATTTTATTGGCTGTGGATTGCTGGTGCCTTTGGTAGGTAATACGAAACTGTATTACGGCTCACCAGGTCTCGCCCTCTAGGAAGCTGTAGCATAAATTTATATACATTTAAGTTATTTGTGTATTATTTAGTTAGCTACATTATGAAAAACAAGTGAAAGAGAAGAAAACAAATAAATTCAGTCTACCTACCTTCATGCAATATGTCTCCCGCGGTTTCACCCATGTTCTCGTGGGATGTTACTGTTATTATTTTGTTCTTTCTATCATCAATAGTATTCTCAGCGCACGCGATGTAAGGATATTTTTAGGCAATTTTTTACTCCTTTCTAACGGCAAAAATTCGGTCCTGTTGTTTTTATTTCTTCGTTACATATAAAAATACTAAACTTTCCTCTTTATCATATTATTATTAATTAATTAATAATTATTATAGTGTATATTATATTATTAGTGTAGATTAGTTGTAGTGTTCGGGATTTGTGATTTTATTCTGTAATAAAAGCTATTCTAGAACCTAAAAGACTTGAAGAAGAAAAGCTGTTTATCTTTTATTGGTCTATGTGAATTTGACGTGATTGTCACTAATGACATTACATTGCTTGTAATTTTGACCTAATTTAATAAATTGTAATATTTCCTAAACTATTTTAGCCTTCCGGATTAAAGTAGTACATACATTACGATATCCTTTGTAAGAAACATTTAGAATATAATTTTGCGTCCGTTTTCAACATTTACAACTCATAAAGCGTTGCAAATGTCTTTAAACCGTGTTTTTAAATTAAGCTTTTCAATACAGTGAAACTTGGTTAAGTGGGACCTGGATAAGTGAGAAACCTCCATAACTCTACTTTTTGAATCTCTTTTTTCACAATATTTTGAAGAACAAGGGAATCTTAAGCGCGTACGTGTATTAGAATATCCTGAACTTGAACGCTCACCATAATATGCCCGGTCTAAGCCACATTAAACTCGTGTATCTGCCTGCGAATACGACAAGTAAATTGCAGCCAATGGATCAAGGCATCATTAACAATTTCAAAATTTATTACAGAAAAGTATTTATAATGTTTAAATAACACGTTATTTTATTTAATAATCACACCTCTATAACTGGAATAGCCTGTATTCTGACCTCTATTAATGGAACCCTCTGTAAATGAGACGAATATTAATTAAACCTGGATATCTGAGACACTGGGTAAGTGGAATACCTCTATAAGTGAAACCACATTGCAGGTCCCTTGATGTCTCTCTTAACCAGGTTTCACTGTATTTTCCAATTTTACGGGAATCTTTGCTTTCCATAAACTATTTATTCATATTATAACGTACATATAAAAATAATGCCAAATTATCTTTCTTATCTGATGCGCTTAACACCTAACAGGATATCCTTTTTACCTATATATAAGATAGATCAATCAATTGGTTCGGATAATTTGGTTGAACGGGCTAACGTCTGGAACTTCCAGTCGGAGTCAAACAAAATCTCTATGTACTTATTCAATCTTAAAGTACGTATTATTTTCGAACACTTTCCAGATTACTGTCTTGGTCTATCTAGTATTTAAGCCTTGAGGGTCGTGATTGTTTGGGAAATGCAACAAACCATGAGTATTGTGCCTCTTGAGCGTGGAGTCATCAACTCGCGCGTTCCTGGGGCGGCGAGTGAGTGTGCCGCCGTCGCCGCCTCCCTCGTCCTCCACACCGCAGTCGCCTCCTTTTTCCACCATTTCCTTCAGCTGCCGCGTCATCCACGTCAGGGGAATGTTTGGCTTCATTGACGGCTTACGCTTTATGGTACCTGGAACCATTATAATTTTTGATATTAGAATAAACAAAATACGGAACCGGTAAAAAGTAGTTATCGTCTGATTAGTTGAACATCTAATACACTATGCAAATTACGCCAAAATCTAATGTGAGGTTTCGGAATTAATCAATTCTTTAGAATTTAAGTCATCGGGTGGATTACTACAAATAATCTTTCACTAAATGCAAAGAAAACTAAATGCCTAATGTTCTCATTAGCGAATGTAGCACAAGTAGATAGCCAAATAAATAGATAACGGTATTTTTGGTTCTAACATAAGACAACAAATTACAGTGGGATCCTCATGCTGTTACTCTAGCAGCTAAATTAAGTTCTGCTACATTTGCAGTAAGAAAAAGTTATATAAGGTTATAGGAACTCTAATTTCCTTAGTCATGTATTGATTTTGTAAATTTTAAATATTTATAATAATATATCCAAAAAGCCAGATTAGATAAAATTTATATAAAAAAGGGAATTTGTAACCATGCCGAGTTTCATAGCGGTTCGTCTCATTTGAAGGCTGATTTCCGAACCGGTGGTAGCTTTAGTGACTTTAAACTTTAACTTTGACCTCCACAAGTGCCCATCGCGGGCTTAAACTGAATAAATGATTTTGAGCTTAGAATTTTTAATGAAGATATGGAATATATTTGTGGACCACTATTTTGAGTACTACTAATATTTTCAAAAGTAGTTACTTACCCATAGGGAATTCGCAGTCGAAAGCGCTTTCAGATGCAGTACCGCCGTCGGATAGACATCCGCTCGAACTGGACGATGATGCGCGGGAGTGCCTGTCATTTACACATTTTAAAATAGTAATATTAAAAGCGTTAATTTGATGCTTTCGCTTGGCTTAGATGTTTTAATGATTTGCATAACTATGATTACAATTCGCTTTATGCATCACGCATTATACAGTAAGCTGCGTACTGTGGCATAGCAGCATAAATATATATTAGATTAGTTTAATGGGTTAGTTTTTTTGCGATGCCAATTTATAATCAGAACAATATTTATACACCTTACATAAAGTTGAAATATTTATCAAGTTTGAACTATACCTTCCGCTGCTTATGTCGGAGTTGGCAACACTGACGTTACTCGAGGAAGACTGCGCTGGGCTGCTTATACCAACTGTAGTGTTGCCACTTGTCTTCGTCGGAATTGAAGTGATCTACGGAATAAAAAATAATCGGATTATGTTTTTTTAATTTTTCTGTGCGTGTGTATGTGACTGAACTGCTTCTAAACTATTGAAACGATTGCAATGATTTTTTTGTGTGTGTGTTCAAGAGGATTCGAGAATGGTTTAGATTCACAATTGGACTCGGTAGGTGGCGCTGTTGTCGAGTTCCAGTTTTTTAAATTGCTTTCCCAAGACCTTTTTTATAAATATTGTCTTTTATGTAGGATATAACGGATCCTAAATATGATGACGCTGTAGTAAAGTTAGTATTAGGTCATAGCGCCACCTACTGGGCCGAACAACGTCTGCCGAGTCAACTAGTTAACCATAATATTAGAATTTAAGATTTAATCGGTTTTCACTTTAAGCTACAGAACTATTCCGCTCTCGAGGAGAAAACGATAATATTGCTGTGATGAGCTACCATATCTTCATTGGGTAGGTTGGTTACCTACTGCGTACTCATCCTTTTCAAAACCCTTACTAGTATTGGTCCTTGATGCTCAGGGCATTCCTGTCACACCTTGATAGTCAGGTACTTACGGAGCAAGATCGAGCGTGAGCTAAATGGTCCAAGTCCTCTTGAGTGAGCTCCTCTACTAACGAACGGTGATTTTCTAGCAGCTGCCTTCCATGCTGTAACAGATAAAAAATAATTATTTGCATTGATTTACAAGAAACTGCCGATTACATGTTATGTGAGAAATTGCTATAAATAATACACGTAAAATGATATTGTCACTTGTTTACATTATGTTACGATTATGAATTCATATGTATGGAACGCATTTTCGAGTAAGTGCTTTTTTTACACAACCGTCACGTCTTCGGTCAGCCGCGTCGCGTCAGTCACCGTCTCGGCCGGTATGCTCATTGACTGACTGGAGACGCGACGGTGTCATGAATGATGACTGATAATCTTAAATTTGCAATAGACTTATAAATTTAGATGAAACTGAACATACATTTGACGGATGTGCACTCAATGTACAATAACTTTAGAATTGGCCTTATGAGTCGACGTGAGATGAGTCTTCTATTAGGTATTGAAATTCAATACAGTTTATTTTTGTTGTTTAAGCGGTTTACAGATATAACTGCTGAGCATGTACTGTCTAGTTAGGGTGCTGCGAGCGCGTTACGTTCTGTCTACATCCAAAGCGAAGCATAATAAATATGTATCTAAACTACATCAAGATTGTAAAAGATTTCATTTATATAAATGACAACAAACGTGCTTTCATTAGAATTCTGTCTACCACTTGAATATCGATAAGTTTCAATGCCAGTCTTCTTAGCCTTCTAACTTCGTACCTTCAAATAATGGGTCCATGCAAACTTCTACAGTATGTACGTTAACTAAAAAATTCCAATCGCTTGGCAATTTACTTACATATTATAATATTGCTGACTATAATCTCAAAAGGTATGGATTCGTTACGCTTGTCTTGATAATGTCGTTATTTCACTTTATCTTGCTGAGTGACATATGTAATTGATTTTGAATGGGCAATTAATAAAATGATTGTTACCTTGGCTATCCGCATGGCGGTGACCCATCTCTCGAGCGAGCGCTGGTCGTCGGCGCATAGGAACTTAATGAATTTAACACTCTTTGGTTGCTGGAGCCTCGGGTGCTTTATTGCGAAGCAGTAGTCCGTCGGCGACTTGTACTTCTTCTTCCAGTTCAAACCTATATACACTTCGTTAGTGTCGAACGTCGCCAAGCAGACCAGCTCCCTTAAAGTTTTCACTTTGTCCTTGGGCGAGTAGTAGAGTCCTAAATAAGCGACAAATTATATTTTTATGAAAACATATCACTTTAATAATTCTCAAATATTACAAAAAAATATCGCATGAGCCTTTTCGCTTTGCTAATTATGAAAGTGTGGCCACACGTCGCCTAGCGAGCCTTTAGGTGAGTTTTACTAACCGGATGGTCGAAGAACGCAATAAATTTTCTTCCATCCCTTTTTGGCATCGTTTTTTAGATATAAGGGCCCTTCCATAGGTGGAACTGGATGTCCCGATATGGACGGTAACGCACTCGTAGTTCCGCCACTTTGACCGAAGAATTCTTCTATTATCACTTGTCTCGAATGCTCGTCGTGTTCGCAGGACCAACCTTCGTATAAACATTGCTTAGTATAATGTAAAGTCTAGTCTACCTTCAATTGTAATCACATAATTCATTAAGCACTAGTAAAATTGCACAGAATAGTAGCGAATCAGTAGTGTCTTGAGATAAAATAGCTACATTTCCACGTACCCTCGAATACTTTATTTATTTAAGCTAATTGATATAGTGTGAATACATACCTCTATCATCTTCAGTCAACAGGAATTTTTCAGGAGTCTGGAATAGTGATAATTTGTCCTGTCTTTCAGCAAATAAAATTTTATTTTTTGATTCCCTCGTCCATAACATTAAATTATCAACTAGCATTTCGTGGTCTTCATATACACGTTCTGGAAAATTAAAATAGAGTTCATAAAGCTTTGGAATAACTGTTTTTTTTACTATCTTTTATATATATAATTCTACTGTATGTATGTCACTAAACTCCTGAACGGCTGGATACTTTTTGATGAAATGTTTTGTGTGTGTTCCAGTGGATTCGAGAATGGTTTAGACTCACAATTGGACCCAGTAGGTGGCGCTGCGATCGCTTTTCTGCATTTTTGTATAGATTTATTTGGACAGGACAACGTCTGTCCGGACAGTTAGTAAAATATATTATTACTTTTGAATCTACTGGAGAGCGTAGTTTAAATTTGTATCAGGGATGTTATCAATTTGTTATTTCGTATCCGGATATGGATACGGATATATGAATGCTGTTACATCGTTTCAGTTACGGTTACGGATATTAGATTTTTAAGGAATTGTTTTCATGAAATACAAAGTAAGGACGTTACTTTATTTCGTAACGGAATAAATTATTAGTATTAAATGTACTTACAACTTTACTAATTACAACATTTTTAATAGTTATCAATACTATTTGATAAGTATTTCGGATTATCCGATAGTTTCGATTACGAATATTCGATTTTAAAGGGATTTTTTTCAGGAAAGCCAAAGTAAGGGTAATATAATCTCTTGACATTTGCTTCTAAACATAGTACGGAAAAAATAATTAGCACTAGCTGACCCGACAGACGTTGTCCTGTCTTAACAATGTATATTGAATTCGAATCTCCCGATTGAATCGACTGTGAAATGTGCACTAAGAAATTATAAATTAATTATTTTATCAATATAATTCCGATCCATGCCTCTGTTATAAACGATATTGTCAAACGACTGACATTTATGTCAAACACCATAAGGTTAAGTTAAAATGGTCGTTATGTTTTCTCTTTTTTTTTAATTTTCCACCCAACTTTCTTAATTTTTTCATTCATAAGAACCTTCTCCTAACAATAACACATAAAAAAAAAAGAATTAGAGAAATAGACCCAGCCGTTCACGCGTTTTGCCGTGACCAAGGGAAATAGGGATTCATTTATACTGACTAATAGTTACGACCTTTCCAGTAGATAACACTATGCAAAAACAAAAACAAAATTTCAATAACCAAACCCAGCATCCTGTATAAATTCCTAGTAATTATTCAATGTTGTTTTATATGAATCATTATTTATGTATTAAAAATATATTTTGACTAATTAGTTTATAAGGACACAAACATAGTTGTTATTGGTACGTCAACAACAACCGATTCAATTAATCAACCTTTTTAATTGTCTTTTCGTATTAAAAATTTAAAACTGAATTAACGGGTGTAAAGCCGGCATAACGTATGCTCATTTAGTCTCCACCAATATCCGAAACTTTTATATCGGATCCGGATACGGTTTCGGATATACCACCGTTTCGGTTACGGTTACGGAGCTCCATAACATCCCTGGTTTGTATTCAATTGGATGGCATTGCATTGAATCTTTAGAACTCACCCATGTGTAGATCCGGCAAATGCTCAACTATTGCCCACTTCGGTTCCATAGAGACGTGGTTCTTGTCAGCCAGCAGCCTGGCTACATATCCGCAGGTCATTTTCTCGTCAACTAAGAGGCTTTTGGATGAGCCGTCCATTGAAAACGCTTTTATAAATAATTTTTTTATGTTAGCCTCTCGCATTCGCTCCAGAGCTAGTTTTATCTTATCGGCTTTTTGTTGAAAACTCGCATCCTGAATAAAAATAATTATTTTACACCATTGTGTTATGTGTAGGTATGTTATCGTCAAACATTAATTAATATTATAAATTCTATTTTTACCTTCTGATTGTGTAGTAGACTCAGTTTTAAGGCTTTACATTTGGAACTGGCACTGCTGGATGCGGATGATTCACTCGAAAGCATAGACACCTGAAAGAAAGAGAAAACAAATAGGTGAATTTCAAATTACAAGCAAGTATTATGTGCTTCTTTAATCAGTTGTTTACTTACGGTATCACTGAACGCTGAATCGTTGTCGGGAGAGTCAGTGCGGGCGATGCTGGAGGCGGCATCGCTATTCTCCTTCTCCTGTCTCGGAGTACTTTCTCCCCTTTCTTTGGAACCTAAAACAAATATCAAGGATAAGCTAGTAAACTTTTTTGTTCTAATTATGATATTATTGAAAGAATATCATATTATATAAAAAAACAACCGATTTTTTTCAATTTCGTTCTTATTTCAACTTACCAGAAGATACCCTTGATATCTCTTCATCATATTCTGAGTCTAAGGCGCATAGTTCTCCCAATATTGCATCCAGGTCGGCATCCTGCGTCTCCTCCAGGTTCGCCATCGAAAAACGATACGTGTCAATTCTTGGAGCAACAATCTCCAAAGGCCTCATTACGGACCCATCATTTGATGAATTCAGCCCCTGTAAAATATTTATTTACAATTTAGATTCAACACCGTTATCGAGTTCAAATAAGGCAAGGATCGATAATCACCGCTATACCTAATACAAGAATGTCAAGTTAATCATTTATTGAAAGAAATCCATCTAACGAGCCCCAGGAAACTAATCCTTACCCATGAAAGTGGTCTCAGGACGCCATGAATATGAATTAGAGCCCCTATAAGTTTATGAATTCATTATCCAAGCACAAACATCCCAATACATAGTTGGAAATGTATTGTCTTTACAAACAATAAGCTGGTTACCTACCTACATTATACGAACTGCCTATTTTGGTATAACCATTTTATACGATATCAATTAATATAAAATAGTTATAGGTACAAAAAAGACCTTCTACTGCCTTTCCTATTTATATAGCTACCTACCTAGGTACCTCGTTATAAATACGGGCTTTGAGTAAGTGAATAAGTACCTACTTGCCCGATAAGAAGTTTGTGTATTATTGATTCTGCTCCTATTTTGCCTTCGCGATTAGATACTTGGCTAACTTAGTATCTACCTATTCTACGTTTTATAAAATTGAGCGTTAGATTAATAATAAATATTTAATTTACTCACATCGTCCTATTATTATATCAAGTATTGACAAATGTTATTAGCTTCTTTTATTTCTTCTTTTATAGCTTCTATTATTTTATTATATATTATTATTTATTTAAATGTTATTAGGGTCTTTACATGAATTAATTTAGTAACAGTTTTATTTATAATATTATTGTACTTGTACACCTATCCACGATACGTTTAAAAATAAACAATGCAATGTTGCGGATTTAAATTGTTTAATATTTTCACAAGACTACTAGAAACATTTAAACATTATTTCTAAAAGCAGCCAAAGCAAACAACCGTGCTTACAACATCAAACGCAAGTTCTTTTAAAAGTTACTTCAAAGCTCAATCTACACTCTACAACCTGTATGTTATTATAGCTACTAACTACGATTAAGTGTACTACGTACCGTATTTGACATATCCAAAGTGTGTTCGATGGATCTGTTATCTGTCGGAGAACTATTTACACTTCTAGACTTCCCACTAGCTAAGCGAAAGCTCCTGTTCAAACTAGACAGGAATCCTCCACGCTGCCACTTGCTCGGTTCAGTGAGTTGCACATCCATCATTTCGTTGACATCGCAACGTGTTATGACTCACAACCCTAGCCTAGTACTTCTCAGTTCACAGTGCACTATTAAGAGAGCTATGTGTGCCAAAAGCCGGCGTCTCGCACTGTAACTTATTCAACTATGAAACTTAGCATCATTGTTTGTTTTGACTAAGCAAAGAACGGAAGGAGATATCGATTAACGAATGGCGTATACAAATACAATGGGAGTACAATAAAGTTGTACTTGAAGACTTGCATAAAGTTATAATGAAGGGTACGGAAACGTGTTTGTTATTTCCACCACGTTCGGAGTCTGCGCGGGACTGCGCCACGACCACACCGCACCACCGATACATATACACAGAGCCACAGAGAGACCGCTGACCTCGCCCATTCACTTCATCGAAAACTTTGTTTTCGCGCACTACTGATTCATTAAACTATTTAATATAATAACAGAACAAAGACGGCGCCGATGACTACTCGCGAACGAGTATTGCGTACGCAGTCTCAAACGCAACTAGCGACCGAACCGAGCGGAGTGAGTAAAATAGTATTATAAAATGAACCCAAGAGCGCCGAGTCGCTTGCTTTCAGAGGCAGGCAAAGGCGCAGGGGGGAGGTGAGTAGACACACAAAGTACAAACGGCAAAGCGTCGACCATATTTTGTGGGTTGCGCACGTGTGCGCGGCTGGCTACACTACAATGTTTGATTCCAGAATGATGGGACGAGGATAGGCACGGTGGTGTGAGTGCAAGTCCCCTTACGAATGAACCCCCCGTAACGTAGGTCGTAAGCCCGCGCCCGCGTCCGTAGCCCGCGAAGCCGTCGGCGTCGTCGGGCCAGGCAGCCAGTGGCACTCGGTCCGCTCGACACGCGGCTCCCCCGCCCTGTCCGGTCCGGCTGCCGCGATGCCGGTCGGCCGGCCGCCTTCACGCATACATTTGCGTTTAATCTCATAAACTGATGATTTTTTACTGTTTCGAGATAGGTACGACACTTATCCCGTGACTCTAGTCTCGAATCGGTGGCATCGAAGTATTCAACGCACTAAACACAATACAACATTACTAAACTAATAACATTGCATTACTGACTAAGTCACAGAATACGTAGGTACTACAGTCACCGTATAAAATCAATACTAATATAGCACTAAAATAGCATATCGGGTAAATTTAGTTACGTGAAATGTTGTAGCTGTGCAATTAATTTATATGGGGCTTTCATTAAATTAATTATATTTCCAGCACTGATTTTGTGGCATAAAACAACGTACATATTGCTGATGGATTGCGTTGTCCATTTCGCACATTGTTTTATAGTTATACCTATTTCTAATTTAATACAAATTATTAATTATTCCAACATTATATGTTATCAAGCTATATTTAGTCTATTTTTTAACCCAAGAAGTTTGCTGTGCAAATAAATTGCTTCGCAATCTCACAGCGGCATAGGTCTATGTCTGTCCAACTTTATAACAGCCAAGATTTTAAAACCAGATAACGGATTAAATAATGCTGGTGACAAAAATATCAATAGGACTTGATTAATAAATGTTCCCTAAATGACAGGACAACGAGATTGCGTGACCTACATTTTCATTTTGTCCTACTTTTAGCCGCACCCCCTTTGAGCCCCCATTTATTTAAGCAATATTTCAGTGTCTAGTGTTTTTTACTGTATTTTAATAGAAAATGGTAAGGGTCCTGGCAGTAGATATTAGTTGCTGTCGCTCTTTGACCTCTCTTTGAAACTTGTTGACGTGACATAAGTAAAAATATGGTTGCGTGTACATTGTAGTGTACGTAGTGTCTCAAGGCTACTTTGACAATTTAGGTATCGATTTTATTTGCCATTAACCATATACGAAAGGATTTTGGTATCTTGAACTTCACGCGTGGTCGACAGACGACTATTCTGCCGTTACCTTACCGCTAACCAACATTGTCTTCCTAGCAAAGCCAGATGGATGGTAATCAGATGCAACCGCAGTAGAATAACCTCGGAACCTTGAGTTGGATGTTTAAAACTAGATTAAACAGCGTCTCAGAAAATCAAATTGATTCTATGCAGTAACATTCAAATGAGCGGAACGCCTATAGGTACTCCTTTTTAAAACAAAAGAATAATTGAGAAAACGTTACTCCGAGAAAAAACGTCTTTTACTAAAGTTTGTCAGATTGACGAATTCTTCTTACTTCACTGAACACCATGTGCCCACTGTCATTAGCAATGCTTTTAAAATACCCTTCCATTTTCAACATGATATACATATTGCCAGCATAAATGATTCTTAAAAGTTTACTAAAGTCCTTCTGTTAGAAAGCGTATGAAAAAGAAGGACAAAAAATGGGAAACAGGTGGTGTTTTTAAAAACACCTGCGTGCGCGCGCAGGCCAATCCACACGACAGATGTGCGGGATCAACACTATGGATCTTTAAATTTCAATATGTAAAAAAACTTTTTTTAAACAAGCATTTAATGAAATATGCACTGAAATAATTATATTATTTTTTATCCCGAGTTTATTTATTCTGACCGGTGGCGGGTGGTAAAATTACCCAATTAAAAATGACGTGCAGTATTTTACAGATGTTTCTTTTTACTAAAGAGCAGTATTACGACACGTACATTTCTTAATTTAGGTTCACCACCTTATACTTACTTTAATGTCTTAAATTACTTTTTAAGCCAAAATAACACTTGTTGTTTTACAATTTCTTCTGTAATTCCTAAGCTACATTTCTAACAGAGCAACATTATTGCAAAATCTCTTTCGAGTGAGCTTATAATGATAAAGAAGGCAACCAATCAAACACATCAAAGTACCATTAACTGTCGATAAGTTGGGACAAGGTAAAGGTTATAAAGTTTCTGAATGGAGAACCGATTACCGAGAGATTCTAACGTCAATTCTAAAGTCAACACGACACTGCAATTCAATCAATTGAGGATTTGGGACTCGGTTGCAGCCATAGGTAAATATCTCTGCCCGTTCCAAAATAAGCCAATATATCAACATTGGAGCTGGTTTCCGGATCTGATCATGGTTTTCAAAGCTCGGTATTGTCATTGGCAAATACAGAACGCGTGTGCAAAATGTCAAGTCCATAAAAAGAGAATATGTTCGTAATTGACCTGCATGATTTGACGCTGAAGCTGGAAAAAAATGTTCGTCGGGTTCTTATCAACAATACCTAGGTTTTCTGGAAGATATCGTTTTAGCGATAAGACCGCCTACTTTGTAAACACTTCTGTTATCTACTTATTTATTTTTTCTTCTTCTCATGTTATATGTTGTACAAATAAAGTATATATTGTATTGTAATATCTTAAACATTACTAAATATTTTTTTCAAACGTTCCATACATATGAAATAAAACACCGTTAGTACTAGCATATATTTCTACCAACGACACAATGTTGATACGTAATAATTGTAGGAGCTCATAGAATAGTTGAATGCCCTGAATCACAATCATACTTGCCTTGAGTCATCTCATACGTAACATCGTTGACTTACAACTGCCTGCTCTATTTTTATACCAATGTAAAGAGAACATAAATAGACGGATTGGGTCAATATACATCAATAATTGTGATTGTTATCGTCCACTTATAAACTTGTAACATAATGACCCTAAAGAAGCAGATACCCAAAGGCTGTTTAACTGCTTTATTCAACCTTATTTTTACTTAAACAATAAAAAATACCATCTGCCAATGTGTAAAATACAAAAAGAATGACAGACGTGTTGCAATATCAAGGTTACATTATTATTCTGTTTTTAAATCTAGAAACAACTTATAAGTTCCACCTGTTGTCTTGTAGCCTAAAATTATTTAAAAAAATAATAAAGACAACTGCCATGAGAATGCATTGTATGTAATTAGGATTATTTAGTAATCCGTACATGTCTTCTTGTCTCATGTAAATCATAAGTAGAATTAGGTACTTAGGTAGGTATATTTTTTTATTTGAACTTAAAATATGTATTAAAATAATTCAAGTTCCTTTTATATTATTTTTGATAATTTAACTTTATTTTAATTGTATACCAGATGAGCCTGGTGACTTTTAGTACTGTCCAATGTCTTCTCTATTGTTTAAAGGGATCTGTAATTTCGCCTGTTTTGACTGACATCTGGCAAACGGCGCAGACTTTTAGATAGAATGGTTTTATTTACTTTATTGTTTATTAACACTTATTTTCTTTAACTTCGCGAAGTAAAAATAAATTCAATGACACATTCTCTTAATTTAAAAGATTTCCAATTTTTATTGCATAATTTTGGTATTTTATTTTAAGAATGAGAAGAAATTGCAAAGAAATTAACGGTTAAAGATATGTTGCAAATCGGGTCGATGCCGTGAGCACATTTGGAAACACTTAAAAACATAAGGAGCTGCACCAGATGACGAGACAACGAAAAATGATTGTTGGAGCGCATATGCGCGCGCGCACCTGCTCACGCCGGCTGCGAGGCACACGTGTTCAATTTTGAGATCCAGCCAGCATCAATAATGCCTTTTGAAACTCAAGTAATATTTTCTTCTTTTATTTATTTTAATAATACCATTAATTTTGAAGATCACGATATCTTTTGTTACCACTGTAATGGTCTGGAATAACCTCACGACAATAACAATACTGGTAGGTATTTTATAATCATGACACGAAATTGTAAAGGCTCTTCGGTGTTACAATTTTGGAGTTTGTGTGTGGTGTGTCACCGCACTGGCTATTAGCCTCAAAAAACGCGTGGCGTGGCCGCCTGACGAAACAAGGCCCACGCGCAGCGTTAATGTTCACCGGTAAATTGCAATGTTTAAAGTGTTTACAAAAAATATGTCAAACAAAATATTACTAACCGCCGTGAGCACAGTGAGTTCGCCCAACCACTCATTGAGCAAGGCCTCGGGGTCGTCGGCGGCGGCGCCCGCGCCTGTGTCCTCTACCAACGCCATCTGAAAATATACAAGAATACACATTTTAATACCAAATATAATTTTACTACGATTTAATTAAGGCTGGGAATGACGTAACACAAAATGTAGGCAAACGCTCCGAACACGCGCTTTGATACACCTTTATGTATTTTCCTTTACATCGGTTTATTTACGTTCTGACACTAACCTCTTACCAGTTCGTGAGCTATTTTTTAAATTACATTTTGTTTGTATACATTTTTTATGATTATTCTCAGTTGCTATTTTTTTTCGACCGACAACAGATTCGATTACATTACAAACGCTACCGGAAGTCATTTCTAATTAAATAATAGATATACTTTAAACTTTGCTTTATAGTAGGTAACTAGTAGGTACTTGAGTATTTTTTCTTTTTTCATGTATTGGGTTATTCTTTATAAATAAAAAAAAACACTTATACATTCTGTTTTATTTAAATTGCTGTTAAACAATAATAATTATATGTAACTTTAACCACTTTAAAGTAATTATCGTTTTAATGTTTATTTTAATAGGATGTTTAATGTTAGAATAAAGGGAAAAGGACGGAAGAAGATTTTCTTCTACATCTGTTTTAATTTCCTTTGTACCTAGTTTAATTCAATAAATGTGAAAATGATTGCCAAACCTTTGTTTTGTGTATTATGTCCCCCGCGGTTTTACCCGCGTTCCCGTGGGATGTCACATGTATTATACATAAAAACCTTCCTCTTCAATCACTCTATCTATTAAAAAAAACCGCATCAAAATCCGTTGCGTAGTTTTAAAGATTTAAGCATACATAGGGATATAGGGACAGAGAAAGCGACTTTGTTTTATACTATGTAGTGATTAGAACGTAACTTCGATATTAATCGCAGTAGAGGCGAAATAATATATTTATTTTCCTAAAAGCTAAATCATGCTCTTATCAAAAGTAAAGAATAAATTAGTTCTTGGTTGATTGATCAAGTAACATTTTATTTCTATCATCTAACCTTTAATGAATGCCTTTATCGAATGTAGACAATCTTGAGTTGGTAAGGAGCATCAAAGTCCTCAATTTAAGATTTCAGTAGAGATTCAAATAACGCTGATTCGAATTTACAGTAGCTACGAAAAATTAATAATATTGTTGAAAGTCTAAATACAACTAGTTTCCCGTGGTTTCACCCGCGTCACATTATTTATTAATATCCTTTCTTGCAGTTCGGAGATAATATGTTTTTCAAATAAAATTCCAAATTTATTTTTGCGAAATGTGTAGACCAAATCTACTTTCAGATACATTCCCTCCATAGCCAATATCAATAAATAATGTATTATTTACTATAAATGTGCCAAATTTAAAGTAAAATATAAGTAGGAAGTTGCCGAATAAATAAGCTGTGATAGAAGGCAGACATAAAGAAGAAGTCGGACAATGTTTTCTTTTTCCATTTCGATACAGAACCCAAAAAAACTGAGCAAATTAGTTAATAAAGGCATGTAATGGGCTCAGGGCGTTTCCCGGTTGTGGTTTGAAAAGGCGATACAAACGTCAAAACCCGCCTGCCATCTGTCAGTATTGCTATTAAGCACACAAAGAAGATGTAAACGCTTTCAACTTATTTGATTACTCTGCCTTCGTGAAATTGCCACAAATTACACACATTAAACACGTGTTAAGATTGTTGCAATCCCTCCATTGAGTTGGAAGGTCCAGAAAGTTAGTCACATAAACAGTAAATACATAAATTATAACAATTAATGGTAAAGTCGGCCAAAATTATAGTAATCCACAAAGTGTTCCTTGAATTGAATGCAATATGCTTCCTGGTATTGTATGGACAATAATTGGGTGGATCAGATTATTATATTGTAGCGAAGTGCATTCAATTTCGAATACGTTAGAGACCTTAAACAAAAGGGTATAACGGAACCCTATTGTGACGAGAGCGGCCGGTCGACTCGGGCCAGCCGAAATTCCAAAATCCATCTATCGGGAGCTTTCAACCAAATGAGCTTAACAGGACACCAATCCTGACGGCCTTTACGCAGAACTTTGTAATCGTATTACCTATTTCACAATATTGCTAGTACAGGCAAAGGTAAAACTCTTTTGTTAGGTTTAAATCAAGTTTTGCTTTAACTCGTAGTGTTTGAAAACGTGTTAGGAAAAATAGTACCTACAGCTACACACTTAAAAAAAAACCGGACTGACTGGAGCTGGACTCGCACACGGAGTCTCTCGTACATGGGTATTACAGCCACACAGGATTTCAATTATAGTTATTTCATAAAAAAAATGTTACAAAAAAAATTTATTACACAAAATAATATAATTATAATAATACCTATACAAAAACTCATTTAAGGCCAGCTTACTCAAAAAAAGTATTTTTTTTCAATACATTTTATTTATAGTACAAAACATGTTGAGTAATAGAGCTCTTAGTGCAGAGTTCGTCCGGGGAAGTACTACCACCTTACCCATTTCCGCCGTGAAGCAGTAGTGCAATTATATTACTGTGTTTCGGTTAGAAAGGTAAGGGGGCCGGTGAAATTACAGGCACATGAGACTTAACAACTTCACGTCTCAGGGTCGACAACGCATTGGCGATGCTCCTAGTGTTGCAAATGTCCATAGGCGGCGGTGACCACTTACCATCAGGTGGACCGTCTGCTTGTTTGTCGGCCCAAGTGGCATAAAAAAAAAAAAAAATTTTTTTTACATATGAAAGCACATATATGAAATTACATGAAAAAACATATTTTTTTTTCAAAATGGCGGTCTTGAAAATGGCTGTTGAAACTCATCTGATTCGTAGATGGATGACATCATTTCTTAGAAAAGAATTATCTGAAAGCAAAAAACAAACGGTTTCACGTTCTGTATCGAATTGGCTATGGCCTCAAGCAGAACCAGAAATATTAATTATTATTTAAAAAAATTATAAACAATTAAAAGTGAAAAAAAGGGTAAAAAAAATTCAAATGTCCGCCATTTTGATTTTTTCATTGAAAATGTTTCATTCTGCTTGAGGCCATAGCCAATTCGATACAGAACGTGAAACCGTTTGTTTTTTGCTTTCAGATAATTCTTTTCCAAGAAATGATGTCATCCATCTACGAATCAGATGAGTTTCAACAGCCATTTTTAGGACCGCCATTTTGAAAAAAATTTAAAAAAAAAATTTCAAGTAATTTCATATATGTGCTTTCATATGTAAAAAAATTGATTACTCAACATGTTTTGTACTACTATAAATAAAATGTATTGAAAAAAATTACGTTTTTTGGAGTAAGCTGGCCTTAAATGACTTCCGACTCTGAATATTCATGAAAGGGGGCATGAATATTTAGAATCCCCATTTAGATACTATGAATATCTGAAAAAATTTTTTTTTCTTTTATTCAACAATGCAATTTCATGCAAATTCATCAACTGCGAACTTAAGTTAAGCATTTGTAGTTTCTTTTTTGTTGTTTTTCTTTTCTACCACTGGTACATATCTTGCTTTGTGCAACTAGTTTAGGCATCAATGGTCAAAATGAGCTACTATCTTATGTACACTGAATAAGAGCAAACACGTATAATTTTACTACTTTTTTTAAATCAAATAAACTACAATTTTATTATTATTATCATATCTCTAATAAAAATTGACAATTATTAATTTTCTGCATAACACTATTGACTAAACGTAAAAAGTACCTATTGTAGCATAGTATGGTGGTAGCATATAGTTGATTCGGTGGAAGTGCTCCGCGGCCGTCGATTTGCCTGTGACTAATTACCTAATTGGAAATGGTGATGCGTGAATTACAGACACGACGATTCGAGACCATCAAGCGACATGATCGGTCCATTTATTTATATTGATTCAGTACAATTCTCACAAACGGATTACTATACGGATTTTATTTAAACTGTACAGTAATATGGCTTATGTTAATACAATACCTACGCTATTTTATAATCTGGGGAATGCGGGTGAAACCGCGGTATGATAGCTAGTATAATAATAGGTATCCTATGAAGTTGCTGTTTTTATACACGTTTTGAATGTAATTTATCTATGGGTTAGGGGGGAATTCTAATTTCAAATGAATTTTAGTTTTAAAATGTAAATTTTGTATTTTCTTTTAATACTATTCGGAATCTATCATTGCTTATAGATTCGTTTTTTTTCACACAGATTCCTACGTACGAAGCGAACACTACTAATGAACGAACGACATGTTATTGGTTTCAACGCTTCCGTTACGAAAATTTTGATCCTTTTAGTCGCTGAAAAGCTACTTGACACTTGCACAACGACTTCTACCTTCACCATAATGTAGATTATTCTGGAAAAAAATCCAATACCGAAGAGCACTAGGAGTCAGAAGAGTTTATTGCCTCTCATCTGACTCACTTTTTCAAGAAGGAGGGCATTGATATATTGCCGCTTCGATGGCAAAGATTCATCGATAGCATGGGTGAATACTTTGATTAATAAAGTAATAGAAAAATTGGAAACATTTTTTGTACTAAACGACACTTTAATACGATCTTTACTTACACAGTTAGTGATCACATAATATGCCTAAGCTTTCAACACTTGTACGATAATATTGTATAGCAAGCAGCACAAAACAGCTTAGGTTCAATTGTATTGGCGAGCTAGTAAGCACGTCTCGCTTGCCCTAAGTAAGCGCATTATGTTTTTGTGATCTTACCTTCAACTCCATACCGGGAAGGAAAGTTGTATCGATGTAATATTTTACGTAATAATAGGCACTATAACACATAAAAGCTATTTTCGTAACTCGCTAATACACAATAGACAATTTTATACCATGATTTTCGATAACAATGTTTAGATATAAGTACTTACTTATAACATTCATTGCTCTAAAAACCAAGTTTCCTTATCAATAATGGAGATAATATCTTTAGAAGAATAATACTATTGTCGTAAGTGAAACTAAAGCACACACGTTTGATTGTCATCAAGCCCGAAGCTGCAAAAGTAAATTGCTTTTTAACAGGTTAAATTGTGTTAGACGCATAAAGCCGGCATTAAAGCTTTCACAAAAATAAATACTGGCGTATCGTTAGGGGAAAGTGTAGCGCGCATTTGTAAAGACAAATTAACTACGTCAATTTGATGTGAGTGGCCATCAATAAACGGACATGCGGGTCGGCCTGTCGTGGCTGCGGCGCAGGCGGCCGCTGTGGCGCGGACGGGTACACAGCCCGATGTGTAAACTTTAACCATTCTACGACTAAGCACACATAATAATATCTGAGAAGCCTTTCGCTATCATGAAATGTGCTTCGCGAATAATTTATAATGAAATTCAGTAAATGCAAATTCCACAGAGCTGTCGTCGTGAAATAACTTTTTATAACTACGTTTTAATTACTTGCTATTGCTTTCATATTTCAAAATGTTACCCGATACTTCAAATTCTCTACGCGCAGAAAGGATTTAAATTTCCTCACAAATTTCAGTATTGTGAATTCTGCTACACGAATCTAATTTTCAACGTAAAAGGTATTTATCACTGACATAGGTTCCACAAGTAATATATTTATTATTCAAAGCCGGAGCACTCCACAAAATTGTATTTATATAAGTATACTACATTTTCACACGCCCGGGCACCACTCTGTCTGTCCGTCAATAAACCCAATTAATAAAATTGCGCGTTCAACCGTCGTTTATTTATTTAATAAAATGTTATTTTGCTGATGACATTTGTTTCAAGTATCGATGTCAATTATATCTATAATTTCTGACTGAATTGACGTTCGTACATCTATAATTTACTATGAATTCATATAAACTTTATTTTAAATGGCTACTAAATTTATACATGACGATACGATGATAGTCATGCTACCGACGTATGAATATAGATAATATTACGATAGTAATCCTAAGTGATCGTACAACTCAAGTGGAACACAGTAATAGGTCTATGATGTCAGTGACAGCTTAGTACTCAATTTATCTATTAGCTCCACAAATTGGTTGCGAAATTGGATGATGTATAATTACTAACGCGCCACGAAACTGTCATGATACCCAAGCTATCGGTGGCACACAGAGATGATTAGAATAGCACAGACGCTTGCGGGGATTAAGCTTTTGTCACATTGTAATAGGTACGTGACGTGTGAGTGAGCACACATCAAGTACACACGTACACAAGTACGTGTGTAGGAAGTGTGGATGAGACCACCGTATTTGTAAAGAAAACGGTTTGTTTAATTAAATAACTTCGACTAAAAAAAGAGAACGGACAACGGAAAATGCTGGTTATTTAAAGCTTCCTCGACGTTCCTTTACTAGAGGGTAGAAACTCACCCCCCTCGGGGGGGTTCGACCTCACATCCCGCTGTGATTGTGAAATGTGCATCCCGATTAATTATGAATACAATTTATGCCACATTGTTATGACTATAAAAGCTTTATTATTGTTCTATTTTGAAACCGCCACTGAGCAGACAGTTGGCAAAACAATTAGCATATTGCAGGTATTCTGTTTTGTGCTGGTATAATAATACATGTAGTTTCGTCTTCCATTAGGACACGTGCCCAGGGCCTCGGCTCGATTGGGGCCACGAAATACTGTAATTTTGTGGCAATATATTTTTTACTGAATTTATCAGTAAAAAATATCATATATAATTTTGCGTAATTGACAAAACAGTTTAACAGAAATTTCCTTCATTTCAACAACAAATTCCTGCCAACATATTTAATGAACAAAACAAATAAACATTCTGGTTATTATAATTTTTTTTATAAGTTCTTTAAAACAGCCTCAACAGATTTTTTGGGTGTAGCATGGCCTTAGATGTCCTTTGAATCCCATAAACATGTACGTTACATTACACGTACATTAAAATACCTCGCGGCGATATTCATTTCATTTTTCACTCATGGATATCAGTGCCCTTAAGCACCAATATCTATCGTCATCGTTTTGATACCTAATAGGATCCGACAGGTGGCGCTGTGCGTACGCTACATTTACCTCATTCCGGGCAGAACAACGTCTGCCGAGTCATCAAATTTATATAATATAAATTTTAAACATTGCATCTCGAAATTAATGTTATTTATTTATCGCAGTTTTTCTTTTAGAGTTTATTTATATAGGTGTCTTTCCTGACATAACTTTTATATCTTACAAAAAAACATAGTGTGTCGTAAAGGTAGTCGATAGACGTAAAACTTTTGTATTATAGGCAAACATTGTAATTACTCATCAATTCTATTTAATAGCATAGATTGTGTTTCTCATTCATTTATTTAACGTCACAGTAAAAGGCTGTAATTCGAATTTCAAAGCAGTTTCATAGTAGGTTCACTTCAAAAATATACTACAAACTGATAATAACTGACAGAGTTCCCACTCTGCGGCTAAAACGTAGAAAAGTACTTAAAATATAAAATGTCACCATTGAATGCTTCATATAGTCTTACGTCTAACTGACGGAGAAAATTCTCTTTATGACTTCAGCAAAGTGGTTCGAAATCTCCTTGAGGTAGGTTAAGTACCAATCTACTTATAACAAGTTAAATACAGTTGGAAGCCGAAAGGAGGTTTTCCTTTTAGAAAATAAAATTCAGTAAGCTGTGCAAATAAAATAAATCTATTGAAGCTTCCGAGGTTGCTCTTTCAATTAAAGTGATATTACTTATAAAGATTTATTGATAAAAAGGAGCTCTCTTAAGCATAGGCTACTTTTTTAGCCGTGAAATATTATAAACATACAGACAAGCAGAGACTTAACTTTAAGATATTAGTATGGATGAAAGCTATAATCGCGATGTTTAACAATGTAAGTAGTTATTAGTTATTTAAATCGATTAAGGTCCTGTTTTTGACATTATTAAAAAAATTATAATAATTAAATTTTTTTGATTGGTATGGCAGCCAACTCGAATATTACCATTCCTCAAAAACATAGATACCAATGACCACTGCACACCTTTAGGCATGCAAACCCATTAGGTATCAAAGTCCGTCATGCAGGCGGACAGCCGTAAAATCTGCCAAATGTGATAATGGACATATATGCTATACATACAAATAAATTTATAGTGAAATGGTTGTTTAGGGAAGTAATCCCATCAAACCCATTTCCGCCGTGATGCAATAGTGTTTATGTATTACTGTGTTGCGGTTTGAAAGGCAGGAGGAGATGGGAGAGGATGGGGTTTGGGGGTGAAATTACAGGCTGACTTAATATGTCAGGTCTCACGTTCGATAACGCGTTGACGATGCCTGTGGTATTGCAAATGTCCATAGGCGGCTCCGACCACATGCTATCAGGTGGAATGTCACTGTGTCGGCTTACTTATGTTTTAAAAACAATGGTTCTGCACAGTCCAAATAGATGATAAAATGACATAATATTATGCACAAAACAAGTAAAAAAAAAGATAATATTCATAGCGTAAGTCAGGGTATTTTATTTTGAGTTTGAAGGGTCACGATATCTGTAAGAGACTCTCGTTCAAGCACTTTCAGAATATAGCTAGAAGGCAGTATCTGGAAGTTTGTAAAAGTAGTCCTTACAATAAAAATTGTTGGGTAACTACCAACTCAAACATTACGAAAACTTTCAGCCGAAGGCGTGCTCTTGTCAGAACAAAACAACACTTATAACGCTGCATAAACTTGTGTTGTTATTACGAAACTTACCTTGGAACATTCAAAAAGTAGGCTCCTCGCAGGGACAGCTGCCTATCATAATACAACAAAACAAAGGAAACTCCTGCAAGCAGCATTCACAAGTAATTTCGCAATTTGCATTGACACTGACAAACACTGTACCTATATAAATCCAAATTTGACTTCTCCAACTCGTTTAGTTCACAGAAACAGATGTAGTGCGGTGCGCTGTGCGATTCGACCGCATTTATAAAATAATATTGTATCTGACACACTGAGATGTCACGCGACTGGAACCGGCTACGGTTAAATGAATGAATGCTCTATCTATGACTTGTTATGTGACGCCAACTTTATGCTATGATAAATATACCTAAAAATGCGAATTACGTCATTTGCCGCATGGTTCATCCTCACGGCATTGTACCTAGTGGTGAAAGAAATCACTACACTCACCTGGCTGTTGTGAGCACTTCTATTTTAGTCGTTGAAAAGAGTACATTCATTATTATTTGTGACTAAATAGGTATTATTGTGGTCGAGGGGTGACGAGCGCGTATTATGTAGCATGTATTAAAAATCGTAGTGTTTCCTTATATTCCACGATCCGCTATGACCGGTGACTGTTCGTCCGTAGGGCGTATGTGAATCATTATTAAAATCGTCCTAATCATTATACACACAACAAATAATTTAATTTGTCGTCTACTGTTACACAGTGAAATGGCTCATTATGAACAGAATTAGTAAAATGCGGAATACTATTCTGAAGGTCATCTTTTACTTTTTTCAGTTATTTATTCATGATTGAATGGTGTCTGAAACAAAGGCCTTTGTGATATCGTCCAATAAAGTCTAAATAAAGCTGTAAAATTCCCATATTTGTTGACGAAAATGTTGTTAGTTTTCAATCGGTGCTAACGGATCGTCAATATTGCGCGCTCCGGATTATTTTCCAATTCCACAGTATTATTATTTTAAAATGTTACCATACAAACAACGAAATTGAACTGTGTTCCATTCATTTTATTCGTACTGTTTGCTTTTGGAAAGCAAACTGTTTGTTCAATAAATATAATGTAAATGTTTATTAGGTATACAATACATACATGTTAAGCATATTATGTGTTATAGGAACTGATCTATTTACCCTGTTAGCACTTTATTAAGTATCCATATCCGAGCCTTTATAGGTTTTAAACAAATTAGTACTCGATCGAGGGGGTAAGTGGTCGCCTCAGACAGGAAATGAGATTTCCTGGCGTTGATATCGCCTATCTTACAATCTTTGATGACAAAATTGTTCCCCTTATAGATTTTAATGAAGGCTAATAAGCGCTGTAAATGAAAGAAGGCACTTAATCTAGAATGAAACTGTAATGAAATGTAATATGAGAATGGAAACTATGCATATACTAAATGTGTAACTCTTTCATGCAAAAACAACCGAATTTGGATGTAACTTGGCACATAGATAGAGCATGTCGGACAGGCCAGTTGGCGTGGCGGTTAACGCTCTGACTGCCAAACCGAAGGTCGCGGGTTCGATTCCCACCCAGGACAATCATTTGTGTGCATGAACATGTCTGTTTGTTCTGTGTCTGGGTGTAAATATCTATATAAGTATGTATTTAGAAAAAAAAATTAGTATATGTAGTATATCAGTTATCTGGTTTCCATAGTACAAGCTCTGCTTAGTTTGGGACCAGATGGCCGTGTGTAAAGAATGTCCCAGGATATTTATTTATTTATGTCCTGGAAAAAGATATAGGGTACTTATCATGGGAAAATGTATCATCCCACGGGAACGCGGGTGAAACCGCGCGGGACAGCTAGTATTATGATAAATCTTTCCTACGCTACGCAACTAACAATATTTACCATTTTTTTGAATCTCTGTGTGGTAAACGATTAACTTTTGGGTTTTACATTGCTGGTTCTATGGTTTATTCTTTATCCTGTTAATGGACAGAGGATTTGGTTTGGATTTGGATTTACCAGCATTTTGCCTATTCTCTGACCGAATTGGTGCAAAGTCCCATTGTGTATGGTTAGTAAAAATGTGCGTTGGTTGCAGTGACGTATTTTAATATAGATATATCATCCACCAACATCACGGCTCTCAAAAACCGCTTCAATACTAAATAGGTAGATATTGGCGAAATAAATGCCGACTTACAGTGTAGCTGTTGTCAGAGGGATGAATAAACATCGTTAGTTACGTTAAGATTGAGTGCTGCATGCGCCGCGCGTATGGTTGGTGCTCAACTAAATAGATTTAAGTCAATTACCTTAATTTTACGTTGCCATTTCTGAACGCGGACAACGCATCTATAGCTTAAATATTATTGGTTGGTTAATCGTAAAAGTGCCGCTCATAAACCGCTTCGAATGTAAACATTAAACATCGAGCCGCGCATATGTTCATGTCCCGTTCAGCGCAAGCGCACCGGTTATGATAGCCTCCAAAATGGTAATATTCGTGTCCAAGAGCCATTATGATGAAATTTGACTTAAGTATCGTATGATATTGTCACGCCCCGAAAGGTTTCCTAATAAAACCTTTTATAACAAAAAAGTATACCAATCGATCACGAGAATAATAAAAAAAAATGGATTTATAATGCTATAAAAACGTTGAATACTTTAACTATGTATTGGTAGCGCATGTTCGTATTTATGCATGCAAAAGGGTTTAATTCGATCAGTATCTACATAGTTACCGAGGCCGAGCGTGTGCCTAATCAATTGGAGAGTACATAGCCCCGACGTGTTTGATGGCCAGTGTAGCGGGCATTACCTGTACCCAAATATAGAGCAAATACCGTCTGCCTGCTATTACCGGCTCCCCCTCCTTCCTCTACATGAACTCTGCATCGCTCCACGACATACGACCGTATAAATGAGTTACGTAACTTGCTTCAAGAGTCTAATCTAACTAGCTTTGTACTTCAACTTGTATGAACGTCCATATTGTCTATGAAACATTTTCAAATTGCATTTCCAACGTATTGAGAATAGAATTTCCTTTGCTAAATGGTTTTATATTAAGAGATAATACAACGGAATATAATTTGCTTTGTCGTTTTACGTTAAGGTAACATGTTATTAGAGATGCAGTTCGTCTAGCTTTGCAGCATGCAAATACATTTACTTGATAAACTTTTGAAGTTGACTTATGAAGATTTTTGTTCTTTAACACTTTTATAACCAAATAGCTTCTGTCTCGGAACTCTTTTACTTCTGAAAGATATAAAGAATACTGTGATTATAACAAAGCATCACTCCATCACTTATGGGTAAAATAGCTTGCTAAAAGTGACAGAAAACTTTTGTAATTTATTTGCACAAAACAATACAAATCGTTTCTTTTTATATTCCTTATAGAATACTTTCACTGTTTGTTAAAACACCGAAATAATAGGTACTGAATCTAAAGCTGTTATTTTGAACTCTTCGTTGATAACCATAATGGGCAATACTCGGTATCTATTACGTTGATAAGGCTGCGTTGTAATACAAATTGTCGAGTTATCAACTGTATTGCATTTGAGTCGAGACGCGTGCGATAAAGTGGCGCCAAATCACGACCAGATGGGTGCATCTATTGAAGGCATGGATGTAGCTATATGTACAAGCTAGTTAACTGAGAATTATGGGTTGATCGTACATAATTTGTTATATAATTTCCACATGGTAATACTATGTACTAAGTTGATGGTTTTGAGATAGGTTTGGATCTGAGATAAGCGTTACTCTGCCTATTTACTATGTCTAAATACTGTATAATGTTAATTGCAAAAAAACACCACAATTTTCTTTATGACAGCGTAAATTTAATTGATTTTCTTATCATGGTTGTTTCATTAAAAGTTATAAGTTTAAAACAATGAGCTGAGCCAGCGCGGAAAGATGTTAATTTTTATAAACACAATACAATTAATCTTAAAATAATTTATCGTAGAATCTTCAAAGAGTACGGACGAATTTCTTTTTACATTATGTAAAAAGAAATAAAAAAAAACTTATATTAGACGTTTGTTTTTATTTATAAGGGTTGCTAACAGATCATACACATAAAGATACAAAATTTCAAATAAAAAGAGCTGTCTTGCTGCACATCCATTTACAGGGAAACACAACATACCAACAGAGGTTAATGATAGTTATAAGAATAAATAAAAGTTACAAAAATTTCAGCAAAAGTACCTACACTGTCCTTTTCATTCTCTATCTATTTATATCATTTAAGATACTGAAAAAGTATAGCGGTGAATTGTATAAACTTTAAGGGAGAGCCAATACCTGGCAACACTAATTGAAAACTTCGTTAATTAACACTAAAATAATGACCATTGTTAACGTAGCCTTGACAAGGCATGAATATTGTGAAATTACTAAGGAACAAGACAACAGTAGGTATGTGGTGAACTTAATTGTTATTTCTGGAACATGTGCAATAGTTCTCCGGCGAAGTGGCTTCACGGCCCGAGACGTGATTACGCATATTTTAGATACTTCAGCGACGCCCGCATGTAATAATATAGTGTATCTATACCTATATACATATCCTGTACTATGTAACAACATGCATGCCTATATACCTCTTTCATTAGATTCAGATCCTCTTTTAGATAGTCAATATAATACTACAAATATTATAAATCCGAAAGTTTGTATGTATGGATGTTTGTTATTCTTTCATGCAAAAATGTCTTATCAGTTTTGGGTGAAACTTGGCACATAAATAGTTTTTATAACCTGGTTTACACATAGGATGCTTTTTGAGCCGGGAAAAGGTTACATCCCTCGGGAACTCGGGTGAACAGCTAGTAAACAATATTTAAATTTAATGCATACATTTCTAACTACGTCTACCGATCGCTGCGGATACTAAGCTACCTAGATACTAAATCGGATGTCAGTACAGTTCATTAACGGATCATACGCCTCTACTGGGATGTGAAACGGTGATAACTGCGGAAACCACTAGTCACCAGTGAAAATTTCCCACTCGGTGTTGCCACCGTCGGCCATCAAGAAATAGTAACTAACAAACTCATTTACTAGAATAAGAAAACAAATCATTAATATTGTGATAATAAAGGCTAACTTTCAACTATCGTCAGAAGCGATGGCATATTTTATAGTCTTATGTTGTACAGCGATGAAGGGAGAGCATGTTCTTAATTAAAATGAATTTCTCGAAGGAACGAGCAGCGGCATTACGACTAACGAGCTGGTTACAGCTATTAGCACTGGTGTCAAACAATTCGTACGAGCACGCAATGACGCCCGCAAGAAAGTTTACAAAAGATCAGGAAGTCGTTTATTAACACTACAACAGGGAATCTAAGTTATTTGATTGCATTAATCGTTCCTATTAGAAACATTGGCTAACCAACCATATACGGCGGAAACAATCTACGAAAACTTTGTTAAAAACCTTTTGGCATTGATTATTAGTATTGATTGGTTTTGTTATAAAATAAAAGCCGAATCCTACAAAACAGATGGAACTATTGGTTACCAGACAAGTGCAACGGCAGCATCAAAGAAATGGAAAAGTTGCATCTCATTTCGTTATACTTCAGCCCCGCATTCATTCAAAGTTCTTTGGCGAGCCGGGGAACGAAACTTTAGAGAGTTTACCTTTCAAGTGATTGCGAAGTTAACGAAAGAGACATAGCATTGAGGCTGGGGCGAAATATCGTCGAGCTTGTGTCATTTACCTTACAGAATCCTCTCCGTTAAGAGTCATAGCAGACAGTCTAGCTTATAAGTACATCTATGGCATCGTACAAAGGGTCTCTAATTAAAAAAAATTGCCATCCTCCTCTTCCTTCCTTCTAGGAATCAGTATATTATCAGACACCGGGTGCAAAGGTATATCTATAGCAAATAGAAATAAACAGGATATACCCACGTCTAAAATCGCTGTCTTGTAAAGGATAATATAAATTTATTGTTCATCTTAGTTTTCTAGTGTTAGAAATATTGTGATTAAAACTTTAGTAAGAAAATAATATCTAATTAGTATAAGAAAATGTAATGTAAAACACGTTTATTTATTATATATAATATATATATATATATATATATATATATATATATATATATATATAACTCGTTGACTTGTACGTAACAATGAATTTGATAATACTGTCAAGACAATTTAATTATTTCGCCAGTTTTATATCCCCTTACGATACGAGGCTCTCGGGTACACACGGCAGGGTTCGATCGAATATTCACCCTTCCCAAGTCGCAACATGCACAGTATACAACACCATACGTATGACATTCCTGCCGCATGACTCATTGTGTCGTATTGTCGCTTTAATTAACTTTAATAGACCGTTTCAACACGGTTCGTAGTGTGAAACGGTCGCTCAGGTGGCCATTTGCACTCAACACATTACAGAGGTGAACTATTTCCAACATTTACCGACAACTTTGTAGAGGATGTAGGGAGGTTAATTTCCGACTTTTCAACTTTTTGGCATTTTGCTAAAGCTCAGGTAAATAATAAATTATTCTGGTTCAGTCAAACTGGGTAGTTTTAATGGACTGTATATAAAATTCGAGTCGTGCAGATTGTATAAACTAAGATAAATTAATAATTACGTTAGAGTAGGTATTGTTCGTTCAGGTGAATTCAACCTCGAAAGTTTTTGTATATTATGTAATAGAATACCTGGTTTTTTATACATAAATGGATTAGAAACACTACTTTTGTTTAGGATTTATTGTGAATAAAATATAGAGATACAATATTCAAACTATTTAATTATAATACTAATGGCTAACTGTGAATAAATACCCGCCAGAGGTCCCGAACTGTACGATTCTGTTTATGGTAAAAACAGAAATATTTTAGTGTTTATATACGAAACCCCAATTACGATTTTCTACTCTCAAAGCACCTATTAACTGGGGAATTGGATAAATTATGTGCTTACATACGGGTGCTTGCCTGTAACGTATCATCTCTCCTTTCTGTCTGATATCTCGGTATACACCCAACAATTTTTGAGATGACCGCGTTTATTACGCTAGATATTCATAATGTTCATATCTGACGTTGAAAACAACTGTGATATTTTTCTTTTTTTATACCATATTGACCGAAAAAAAAGCAGACGAGATCTGATGGTTAGTGGTCACTGCCGCCTATGGACATTTGCAACACCAGGGTCATTGCTAATGCGTTGTTGACCCTGAGACATGAAGTTGTTAAGTCTCATGTGCCTGTAATTGCACCGGCCGCCTTACCTTTCTAGCCGAAACACAGTAGTACAAGTGTACTACTGCTTCACGGCGGAAATGGGTAAGGGCTCTACTTCTCAAACTTGTGTCTAATCGGACCTCAATTTAGTAAGAAATTAGTTTGTCAATGAAGGAACGCGTCTAACAATCACATGGAGTAGGTACTCATATTAATCACTACCCTATTGGATTTTCCTGTACGTAGTTGAAACGGTACGCACTTAGTTCGTTTTTGAAATTGCATTAACAATTTATAAGTCTGAAAATGGTTTGTTAGTATCCATGTTGGGTTGTGTCCAATAGGGGAGAGTAACGATTTATATTCGTTGTTTGTTACGTATGACCAAGTTGCCCCCATCCACCCCGACGGACGTGGCCGGTGTAATGATGACTTTTATGTACATCGCCTCATTACCGCCTTTGTATGCTGCTGTTTCAAAATGTAAAATATTGCAAATAAAATTACGTCCGTTCATTCGCTGCAAACAGTGACATAGTCCAGGAGGAATCGGCGCATGAGTACCGAAAACTATTCCACCTCAATTTTTTTATGCGATCCTCTTTAAATTGTCCTACTGATGATATAAATGCATGTTGCCATGGGGCAACCCCGTGCCATATTGTTTAAACTGAAATTGTTTAAACAATTGTAAGGAATTGTTGTTTTTCAACCGGACAAATTTTTTTTATATTCTTTATTGAAATACGAATAAAAAAAGTCCTATGACTTTTCACGATAAAGTTAATATTTTTAGAGATATGAATTTTTAAAGGTTCGAAAAATCTCAAATTTGGGTACTTTTGACCCATGAAAAATATATTAAAAAAAAAAAAAAAATATAAATAATATTTTTTTTTTAATTCTTTATACAATAGTTAATAATATTCTTAATAGATACTTTTAAAAATGTTATTGTTTATACCTGTTTCATAATTGTTAATTTCACGCGCTCACAAGTATGCGCCGCTTACCTTTAAGTATCGCCGTCTCTCTCTGACTCATGCGCTGCATCGGCCTCTCTGTGTCCTGAATCATTATTTATCATTTATCTTAAAAACTATTAACTTTATCAAGATTGTTAAGGAGAGCAATGTTATTAATAATTAAATTGTCTACAATTTGTTTTCTATAAATTTTTTTCTGGAATCAATATTACGAAAGTTATTTAAGCATGAATCGGAACATGTAATTAAAATTACTTTTTTATCAGTTTATATTATTTTTTTGTTATTATCATAGTAATTTATGAATTTTTATCAACAATAATAATATATAACAGTATTTGAACATTTTTTGGAATCACAATTATATATAAATAATAAAAATATATTGGTACGCACTTAAATGTTCGAATTCAAAATTAATAAAATAAAAAATACTTATATGTATATGTATCATGGTGTTTATATGATTGTGTCTAAGTAAGGAAAATATTTTTTTTGTTTGTTATTTTTTCAAGGTTACTCTTTGTATAAAACCTCAAGATCTTCGTTTGTTCTTGTGACAAAATTATTGATTATATAGAGCATTTAAAATAAACAGACAAGTTAGTGCCTGTCAGTTCTCAACTGATCATTTTTTGTTTTTTGCTCATAGTTATTCAGTCTTTTTTATTTTGTTCAAGATGTAAGATTGTTAAACGTTGTTCCACTGATTCCAGTGATCTCGTGTATTATTAACATTTTTAGATGGATATATTTTCAGTTTTTGTGATTTTTCGTTACAATCAATGTGAGTGTCATGTCGTTTTTAGTTGTTCCCAAGAAAAGAAAATATAGTGATACTACTCTAACATGTATTTTTTGTGAAATTGCAAATAATGTAGTGAAGAATCCGAAGCCTGATACATATATAACTGTACAACGTGCAGCTTCTCGACGAAAAGATGATGCCGCTATCCGGTTTGAAAATTTGTTTAATTCTTCTCTTGATAAACAAACATTTTCGTGGCACAGAACATGTTATGCAAGTTATACAAGTGAAGAAAAAATTAGGCGACGAGAAATACAACTACACAAACAAGATCAAAATTTTCAGGAAGTACAGTCGACAGAACCCTCAACTTCAAGTACAATTTATACTTCTCGTCGGTCCACCAGAAATGTAGAAAACGACAGTGATCTGTGCATAATATGCGGCCAGTTAAAAAAAAATCAGGTAAAAGCGACATACGTTCTATCTGATCACGACGCAGCTGAAAATTTTTTAACTGTTGCACGTCTAAAAATGGATGATGTTTTTAAAAAAATATGTACATTCGATTCGGTTGACAATCTTCTCGCTCAGCAAGTTAAATATCACAAATTGTGTTATAGAAGCTATTTATATGTTCCTGAAAACTCTAATAATAAAGGTGGCCGACCAAGTGTCAAGATTCCTGATGATGTTATCAATAAAGCATTTGAAGATTTGTTGAAAGAGATTGAAATCCCTTTATGCAACTCGACGGCTTACGAATTAAGTTTTTTAACTAAACGTCTCAACAGCTTTATCGAGAATCAGGAATTATCTGCTAACAACGAAATAACTAAAGATCTCTTAATTAAAAAATATGGAGAAAAAATTTTATTTTCTCATCCAGTAGACAAATCTAAATCGGCAGTTGTCATTATGGTTAATATACCTTTAGAACTATTAGCTGAAAAAATTCGAGAATCGAGTGATTCCAGAAAACTAATTCGCCAATGTGCTGAACAATTGAAAACCGAAGTTATTTCTAACATTGATGTTAATGCTTCATACTTAAAGGTAAGCGGCGCATACTTGTGAGCGCGTGAAATTAACAATTATGAAACAGGTATAAACAATAACATTTTTAAAAGTATCTATTAAGAATATTATTAACTATTGTATAAAGAATTAAAAAAAAAATATTATTTATATTTTATTTTTTTTTTTAATATATTTTTCATGGGTCAAAAGTACCCAAATTTGAGATTTTTCGAACCTTTAAAAATTCATATCTCTAAAAATATTAACTTTATCGTGAAAAGTCATAGGACTTTTTTTATTCGTATTTCAATAAAGAATATAAAAAAAATTTGTCCGGTTGAAAAACAACAATTCCTTACAATTGTTTAAACAATTTCAGTTTAAACAATATGGCACGGGGTTGCCCCATGGCAACATGCATTTATATCATCAGTAGGACAATTTAAAGAGGATCGCATAAAAAAATTGAGGTGGAATAGTTTTCGGTACTCATGCGCCGATTCCTCCTGGACTAACAACGTAGTTACAAAAATATTTCACTCGTAAAAACCTTACAATGCAATATTTTTGACTTCAACAGAAATCAAACTATCAAAAGCCCTTAAAGTCCATCCGGCCGGAAAAATAATCATATTAAAAAATACGTGGCGTTCAATCAATATAAAACTGAACGCAGAATGATGTATGCAGCGTAATAACAAGTTTCGTGTTCGATTCAGTAAAAAAATGGGAATTTTTTGCGTATTTTGCAACGGTGAATTGAGGTGCAAAACTGAATGTGAATACTCTTAATAACCTTTTTTGCTGCACGTCGCGCGTCGCCGTTAGTGTGCGCGATGGGATTACAATACACACTCCATCGATAAAGGGACGCTCTGCACGAATTAAATTTCAGAATACGAGCGAGCTTTATTTTGTGAGTGGAAATTTAAAATAAGATAGTATTTGTAAAAGTTATAAAGGTATTGAAGAATAATCGTACTAACGTTTAATATTTAGAGAAATATGTTGAAGAAATAAAGTAAAGCCTATTTGCGATAGGATTAACAGATTAGGATTTAGAAGGTGGGAGCATGGAAGGTATGGTAGGAACTATAATTTTAATATTAAACTTATAATCGGCTTATTTTAAGTCTTACGAAAAAAGTGTATAATATTTTAAATAATTTAATAATAATTGTATATTATATTATGTTTATAATGTTATAAACTATCTATGTGCCAAGTTTCATCCAAATCCGTTCAGTAGTTTTTGCGTGAAAGAACAACAAACATCTTCACAAACTTTCCCGTTTATAATAATAGTAAGATTGACTATCAAACTTGCAAAACTCAAACATTTTCTTACAAGTACGCACTATTGGACCATTATTGGAAAATTCTGGTCTCGTAGCTTACTACGGCTTGTGCACGCAAAAAGAGGGTTGGTCCGGCTATGGGGGCGGGGTTGAGAGGGGGCACGTGGGGGCTGGGGGTGGCGAGGCGCGGATATTGATCGGCGTGGGCGGCATAGCACTGCACCACCTGCCGTTGCAGCTCAGGAAATTCGCCAAAATTCGTCGAATTCTAACAACAATTTTTTTACACAACGAAATAATATTTCAGAAATATTATTTTCAATTTGTGTATTTTATTTTACGATAGGATTTTTTGTTGGAAGATGAAGAATGTCTACACAAAACCCTTATGATAAAAAATACTCGTTAACAATATATTTACACAAAAAAAAAAAGCTATTTGATTTTTTTAGCCTAGCGTGGTGTTTTTAGAGATATCAATAAAGTGTCCTAAAGAATCAGGTTCAAAACCCAAACTGTTCTTTAATTTGGTACTGTGTACAAAATTTAAGAAGAAATGAAAGTCCTACTGAAGATGGTAAATTAAAAATACTTGAATTTAATTGATCAAGATTAATGGGAGAAAACTTTTCGTAGTCGATTACTCCGAAAAGTCTTCTTGTCGCACACGGACTAGGAATTTATATTACGTCTATATTCATAGGGACATTGCGGGTAAACTTAGTTGATAATAGACCTATTATTTAATATCCATATACGAGATATTTATTTGCTAATTTGAAAACAGTTTTGGTAAAGACTTAAGAAAGGAATAGAATATCAGCGTGTCGGAGGTTTGCCCATTGATTGAGAAGTCGAACCGATTTTTTTTTTATATGACTCACTTCTCTATAATGTCGTTATTCATTCTTAACGTCACTGTTGATTTGAGAACAAAAAATGTGTTAATTTTACCTATAGCATGAAAGTTCATTGTTTGACAAAAAATTGGAAGTGATAAAAATTATTCTTATCAAGTTATCAAAACTTTCATTAAATTGATCTACAAATGTATTCCATTGATCGTCGTTCCCTTCGATAAAAAAGTGATATAACTCATTCTTAACATAGCACTCTCCGGTTAGGTCTACTGCCTGCGATCGGTATCGTGTTTCCTATTTGGGACTGAAGCTCTGCGTTATTTTTGCCCACAGGTCGCGACCCGAGGTAGTCAGACGTGGCCTGCTTTATACATAGCCTGGCAAGGCGAGTTATTGGCTGTTTTATTAAAAATTCAAACGTCGGGTATCATAAGAATAGCACGACTGTTATAGGTTGGATCGATGCATATTAAAACATTAAGTTCGTTCAATGGACTGGCAGGTTCTATTTTAATAGAGTTGCGGATTTATGCAGATCCGCGACTCTGATTTATTGATGCATGCAGGCAGAGTTTTATACAACAAAGTTACTGCTGAGGCTACATCTGACTACCGGTCCGAACTTTGTTTGGAGAGCGGTTGAGAGTTGTTGGCGGCTAGACTATTGGACATCGATGAGAAAAAAATATCTGCAATGTCGGTCCGACTTTTTTTTATATCTTGATCCAGGCTCTAGATAACCGCGAGTCTTTGAGACAAGAAAGTTAGATACGGGGGAGCGTCTACTCTAATAATAAATTAGAAAGTAATTCATATTTTTTTAACGAAATCACGAATGGAAACCAAACCATACATCGAAAAGACATGAGTTCTTTGACACATAGAGTCTTTGTACGCAGCCGGATTAAATCCACAAAAGCTGATCCTGTGTAGGGGCGCTTTTACATTCGAGCTTTGAGCTATCTGAAATGGTTACGGACGACATCATGGAACTAAGGGGGTCTTGTTTGGATTCCGGGACCTAATGAGATTCACGTTGACTTGATTAAGGTTTATAGTTCAGGTATTCTAAAGGAAGAGCTTCCGAGTATTTGTATAGAACCACTCAGGCATAAAATACATTACTAGATATACTCGTAGATGAGACAAGTCGATATTATGCTTTGTCCTCGTCTTGTTATATAGCACTTGTATAATATCAAATAACTTATTTTAAAAGGAGTAATTGCCTGTTAAGTGATTATATTGCCCTATTTATTTGTATAAATATATGTTTATATCTATAATACTATATCTTCATAGCGCTCTCAGTAAAATACAAAGATCCTTCCGTACCGAAGCGTTAGAGTCTGACCATTCATAAGTGTCTGTGAAGGCCCATTTTAATATTATATTTTATTTCATAACAGTGGTTATTTAATTTTGTAAAGGTACAGAGAAATATGATTATTTAACCCTTAATATTTTTATGTGAATAAAACATTGAACACAAAAAATTCATACACTATTTTATTTGCTAATAAATTTTCCACACGCGTTCATTTAGTTCAAAAGTATGTTATAAAATTATCCAGTCGATGTGAAACATTTATGGCTAGCGGAAAAGTTGTTCTGAAATTCCAGAGTTGCTAAATCCCGGAATAGTTGGTGTAGCTAATACCTCACGTACATAGATAGCATAGCTTCCAACTCAGTGCATACCTGTTCGATTTCCACTTTGCAAACTATTTATTAAAATATTTTCATATTGTAACCCTATGTGGAGATTTTACCATCCTCATCGTCTGAGCCCGTATTGTCCATGGTTAGACCCGTAATAGCCGTTTGCATTACACATAAAGTACACTTTATTTAACGTCTTCGTTTTGTTTATTAGCTTATTCAGAATATTCATATAGTAATACTGCTAGTGTACTAAAATTGTGCTATTATTTATTTTTTATGTAGGTTTAAATATTCAAATAATATTTCTTACTAAGCTTTTTATTGTTAGCTGGTTTGATGTTTATTTTTAGTTCTGCTCGGCTACGTTGAGGGGGTGGTTCTGAGAATCTTTTGTGGATTGGATTCACCCAAAAACCATTTTGTCATACGACGAATTCTTGATAATTCATTTACAATGTCAGTCGCTATTACTCGCCGTTGCGCGGCGAATTTTTTAAAATTGTATTAAAATTTCCTGCCAATTTTGTACGTACAATGTCAACATAATATTTATAAAGTTTTACTGGAATTTCACCTAAACTCATTCCTCCTTTACACTTTGACAAATTAATTAGTACGTACATATGATAACTAGCTGTCCCCCGCGGTTTCACCCACGTTTATCGATATCATATATAGCCTATAACCATTTACAAAAAAATCCGCGTCGAATGTGATGGTGCGTCAAAGGAACCCTATAATATATGTATTATATATAGAAGATACATATATATATAGATTATTGATTAATTTGTCACATAATATAGGCAAGTGTATCGAAATGATTTTTTCCACAAAGAAGAGATATAAGGGTTCTTATTTCTAGCTTATATTTCAGCGCATATCTTTGGCAATTCCATTTTCAGAGCTATGCCAACGAGGAGCCGCGCCGTCGAATAACTGGACTGGGTAGAATTCCTTATAATAGAAACTAAAATATAAATGGAATTAAATTGGACTACTGAGAAAGGCATGAGCACCATTAAATTTCTGCGGTGTGGTTTCGGTGAACCCGAAATATGATAGATAATATAAACGGCTACACTTAAGTTTCAACGTTTGTAGGCAACTAGAAATAAGGAACTTTATAATTAGAAATGCGGCTGAATAGGGAAGTGAGGGTGGAAAGAAAAAATATTGGGTGGAGGAGGGTGTACGCGTCGACTGTCGACCAAGACCTTCAACTAACGGTGCTATTGACCTGCAGACGGATTTTGTAACCTCATGTGAGCATAAGTAATCGAGCGTAAACTTTACACGACTTTATCGGCACGGAATATATTTTATTAGTCATTTGTACGCAATCATCGGTAACTACTGCCAGTAAACCTTGGTCCGCGATACCATGCGCTCGAGGATAATACTGTCTGATTCTATGCCACATAGTTTTTGTTGGTGGTGATCGACCTAATCGTGTATTGTTTTTAATTGTTCTTCCCTGGGAATATTAGGCTCTTGAAGCGCGGTATACCGCGAAGCTGGCTCCGATCGATACGTCATACTTACGACTAAGCTCGTACCTATCCGAGAATAGTGTCACCACATTCCGATCGGGTCTTGGCCTCTATGGAGGAAATCCTGCTTACGCGCAAAGACTAGCTATGGAGCGTCAAGACTTTCACGTACAGTTCGTTTGATGAAAGTCCACACTTTGGTTCGGTCGGACAAGACAATGGTGCAAATTCGTCGTACCGCTTCTTCCGGCAGTGCGTGCAAGGTCTGGGTTGGTAGGGTCGACGTCCTGTCGCCGCCCGCGCCCCGCACCCCGCCAGCTGTCTCCGCCCGGTTATATTTAGACCGGATGGCGGAGCTCTCACTGAAACAGTTTCTCCCCTCTGTTTGCATAACGTACCAAATCGTTTGACTGACTAAATCCATTATTGCGGAATAATGATACGGATGCGTTCTGGTTGCCTGCAAATGCGATTTGGTATCCACGCGACGGAGTCTAGCAGGTTTCAGGGCAGAACTATACTATAAGCGCGTAATTATCGATATTATACACAGTCGCGTTCGACTTTCGGAAGAATGCAATGTCATACACGTATGGGTAGTCGAAAGTGATCCGTGTTCCATCTACTCGTCGTAGGCTTCGACGTTACGGAGATAGTAAATTATCTGAAAGCCAAAAAAGGGCGATGTACCGTTAACCATCAAATCCAGTATGATGCAAACGACGCCTGCGCCATTTGCGGCTAAGCAGTACTAAGCACACAATAAGACATGACATATCGAAGTGAATCTCGCGACCAAAACCGGGAACATTATAGAAGGTAAACAAAGCGACATTAATGACTATGTTAATTTCTATGCCGACGACCGCTCGAGAAGTGACTCTCGAAAAATACGGATAGAACTTTTGGGTTGCCAAATGGGGTCGGCGTGTAGATATCAAAATGCTCGAATATGAAACAAGCAAGTTTGATGGTCCCTCCTTATCAAAGTGTAGGTATTTACCGTCTACCTTACCTTATTATGGGCAAGCACACCAAAAACCCTCTACCATGTGTGCTAACCACATTACGATACCCGTAAAAGGGCGAGCCTTTTGGTACATGCGTCATACATAACAAATATACACTTCGACCGAATATTAAACCTACTTAGAATGCCGTCTCAGGATTATACAATAACGCTGATTAAATTAATTTGTGACATTTAATAGGAGAATTATTGTATTGTATTCAAGGTGAATTAGTCATCGAATTGTAAGGATTGTTGACATCATAGTATTATTATTTACTGAGCTTGATGTAGCCAGCGTAGCTAACGCGCACTAGTGTGATTACCTAAACAATTGTGGAGACACTACAGAAATTACCGACTATTGGTTGATAGATTATATCTTGGTATCATAAAGGATGGTTATAGGCAATAACGGAGGATTTTATTCCCGGAAAATGAAATATCCATCAGGTACGCGGGTGAAACGCAAGGGACAGGTAATGCCACATCATTCTAAGAAGATGATTCGTTAACCTAGTAGAACATGGTAATACTTTGTCTTTGAGAGGTACTCAGAGTTAAAATTGTGCGAACTGGCTTCCCTTTGTGGCGAGTGACGAGGCATTCACGTTTCGGTGTCCCTCACTGGTTTAACAAAGGGTACAACAGACACGCGTTGCACACTTTTTCTATTCTCCTGCGCGGTTTTGTTTCATACGCATGACAGGTTCTTTTTTACAAAATTGATGTGAAAGACTTACCCGCTAGCGTATGATGTTTACCGAAACTGCATCGTATATTGGTATCTGCAAAAGAAAATGGGTTTTGATGAGTGTGATAAGTGCTTCGTCTTACTTCGTCTCACAGTTATAATATACTAAACTTGCGGCACGCTATGATGGCTGTTTTGACGTTTAACAATGACAATGAAAAATTACCTTCAGACTTAAGGTGCATCTGTTGATCAAACAGCTAATTGTATGATGATGGAAATCAACCTTATTCCAAAGCAATACAGTTTCTTTTCCTATGACAATCTGAAACGTCATAACGGCCATCATAGCGTGCCGGTAGTATAGCTGTGCCCCGCGGTATCACCAGCGAGTTTCCGAGGGATGTAACATTTCCCGGCACAAAAAGTATTCTATATTACTTCTAATACGTCCAAGAATATGTCTACAAAGTTTCATGGCGATCGGTTTAGTAGTTTTCGCGTGAAAGCGTGACAAACAAACTTACATTCACATTTATAATATTAGTAGGGATATATTACATTGTCGTATAATAGGTTTTGTTTATAAAACCATCTTTTTTCTAGTTACTCGAATGTAAGATGTTGTCGATATGTACAACACTTAAATAAAATACATTATACTACACAATGTTATAATAAAATCGGTCTGCATGCCACAATATTATGGCCAGACCAGTAGACGTTGCCATTCGTGGAAGTTGAACAAGCATCCAAGCGCTTGCGACCAGTTCTTTGATCTGATACAGGAAACGTCAAGCAGGACAGAAAATAAAACTAATAGTATAAAATTCACAATTTAGACATAACTATACGTATACATACATAATTACAAAGAAATATTTAGTAACGAGACTATTTAAAAAATAGTCTTGAAAAATATTAATAGGCACCAAACTATGCGAATCTAATGATAGAATGTTAAAAATACACACTAAAGTACATGATGTTGAAAGCTCAAATACCTCCATCAGCAACTAATTTAAAAATAGGCTGTTGTTTACAAATTCAATACAACACCACGCTCATTTGAGCGTCGAGGCCGATTTACAAACCAAAACGGAAATGCCAGACCTACACAACCTGCGCCAGCGCATAATGTAGTACGAACGTGTTACAACTATACAAAACATCTCTATTTACAAAGTAAAATTATAGTTCTTTACCATAAAGATATAAAGATGAAACTGTAACTCTATTTTTTAAATAATAAACGATTATACGCTATTATATGGACGTGTTAAATATCAGAGAATTTTAATAGAATTTTTGTAATATGTTAAACATCGAAGCGAGTGTTTCCTGGGACTCGATTCTGTAAGGAAAATGTCAGTAGTTCGAGGATGTTTTGTCGCGGCCTCTATGCTCTCTCTCTGTCGCGTACTACGCTCATACTACTAATCACGTGAGAGATAAGCTCTCCGAGGCCTCCATGAAGCGGCTCGCCGACGTGTTTGTATTAGCTTATTTTCAGAAAGTGCAAGCGAAACGACCTAATAAAAAATTATTACTGACAACTATAACGTTCTAACTTTTCGCAAATCAATGTAGTTATACGATGATATGTTGAAAGCTATTGTACATTAATTACCGCCTTCATTATACAAATACACCCATGTGGTTAACGAGGACTAAGGAAGGAGTGTTCTGACATATGTCAGCGGGAGTTACTCACAATAGACGTGGTATGTTTGTGAGCGTGTCCCCTTAAAACTGTAGTGGGAAGTAAATTCATAATAGTACCCCCCCTAATTACATTTTGATTTACTTGTGCAGTTAAGTTCCATCTATCTTTATCTTTATATGCTTTTGGGACTAAGTACCATTCGACGCGGATTTTATCCTAGATGGTTATAGGCTATATATGATATCGATAAACGCAGACGAAACCGCGGGGGACAGCTATATTCGCATAGATAAAAAGAACATTTTGAAAATAAGTATTCGCTTACATATGAATGTGCGAGTATTAGACGTAATAACATGTATTTACGCGTACACGTAGGAGGATGTTGTGAAGATTTGATTCATAGTTCTAGCGTAAAATACACACCTACTTAGATACATCTATAATTATGGTCACGAAACTAGTTACCGAGAAATGCGTAGGATACCTGCTACGTGGCCGTACCGCGTACACCTGTAACGTTGGATAGCTAGATCCTACAGGTACGCCCACCTGAAGATATGTTTCGAAAGTCTATTGAAATACTAGGACATTCAATTTATCAATCACCCACCACAGAATACAAATATGTAATTGCAGAATTTGAATATTAATGAGTGACTAACTTAAGAAAAATGTATTTGCCATCCTAAAGTTATAAGTACGTTGTTCTAAGTCTGCATATCATAACATAATTAAATCCTATATCATCATCATCAGCCTATCTCCGTCCACTGCTGGACATAGGCCTCACCTATGGCACGTCACTGAGCTCGATCTTCAGCTCTTTGTTTCCAACCGCTATCAGCTTGCGTATATCATCGCTCCATCTACCTGGAGGGCACCCCACACTACGTTTAGCTAAGGTCTCCTAAATCCTATATACCCTAATAGTTACCCTACTAATATTATTATTTATTACTAAAATAAAACAAGAGCAATTATAGACTAATATTATAAATGCGAAAGTTTGTGTGTATGGATGTTTGTTACTCTTTCACGCATAAACTACCAAATGGATTTACAGTGTAAAAGTGAGCCCAAGTTGGTTGGTTTGTTCACTTTGTTTTGTTTTTTTTTTGTTCACTCCATATAACGATAACTCTCTATAACGACAAAAAATGCTCAGTCCCTTGAGTTTCGTTATAAAGAGTTTACACTGTAATTGAAACTTGGCACATAGATAGAGCATGTCCTGGAATAACATATCGGATAAAGGTACACAGGTAAAGTCGCGGGGGATATCTAGACTATATATATTTTATAGTATAAAATACTTTATAATTATTTAGAGCCGTCTATGGGTAAATTGGCCAGAAGGCTAGCCATGTTGCTTTGTATGGCTATTCAGTCATTTATAGATTAATGCTTTTTTATCGGTTAATTTTAAGTAGTATATAGTACGTATAATTTTAAGTTTCTTGTAATAATTTTCAGATTTTTAAACATTTTAATCAAAATTTACATCATTTAAAGCATATTCCTAGATTCTAAGACTACTAGAGCACTCTTTGGAAATTGATGCTAAGGCACGATAAATAGAACATCTTCAATACTGCGAACTACAGAAACCTTATTATTACTCCCCGAGAAATGCTGAAAACGATACTCCAAGTTTAAAAATAGAAAAAATCCAGTTACTTCCTGTTGGGATAAGGATGTTCATTCGTTGCTATTATGACTTCAGGTGGTTTTAGATACGTTCAAAATATCAAATAAACTTATCAAGATCGGGATAAGGAATTTTTTTAACCTTTTAGTCGCTAATGTCGGCTACACTCGACATGCAAGCGTGCCCTGTGCGCCATTGTCGTCTATACTCGACAGTAACCAGCTATATAACAGAAATATACTACTTAATAAATTACTTTTACGTGTTTAATTGAAACAGGTATTTATATGGCTTGACGTACAGAATAATGAAGATGCAGTTGTGGCACGACGTTCAAAAAGTTAATAAAGATTAAATAAATAAAAACTAAATAATAAAGAAAGAAATTGAGTAAAACAAACGTAACATTCTGAGCATCTTGTTTGATTTATTCTGCTAATTAATTCGATATTTGAATAGAGGGTTGTAATGTTACATATAGTCTCGTTATGTTCTCTCTTTTCACTGTAAGTATATATTAATAGGCGGGCTATCAAATGTGGTTTAATAAACCTTCTCGAGGAGGTTAATAAAAACGAGGGCGTGCGACCGCGACTGTTACATGCGCAAATCGCAATTCGTGATATAAATTCCTATCACACCTTTATTAGCATTACACGACGTAGACTCCGTATAGATACGGCTACTGATAGCTTTTATGTATTTGATTATCGTTTTCGCATGTAACAAATAAGTTTTGTCCTATAGAATATTTAAAGCTGAAACAGAATCAGCTCTTAAATGACTTTCTGAGCCCTCATTAGTCATCTATATACGAATATATAAAAATGAATCCCTATTTCCCTTGGTCACGGCATCACGCATGGACGGCTGGACCGATTTCGGTAATTCTTTTTTTGTTGTGTTTGTTATTGTCAGTAGAAGGTTCTTATGAAAAAAAATTATTAGAAAATTGCGCAGAAATTTGGAAAATTTAAGAAAACTTCACGATTTTATGAGCGCTTTTGACATTATTGTCAGTTGGCGCGATTGATAGAATGCACGCTGCAAATATCTTTTAAAATGGAGGTGGCGGTCGGAATTATATTAAAAAAGTAATTAATTTATAATTTCTTAGTGCACATTTCACAGTCGATTCAATCGGAAGATTCGAATTCAATGTTCATAGTTCAGACAGGACGTCTGTCGTCCGCTGTGTTACGCTTGTTATTTTATATTTAAAATCAAAATAGGTGGTTACATAATATTAGTAATGATAATAAACATTCAAACTGTATTTATAATATGTGTATAGCAAAACAGTTCATGAATTAAATTTATGCATACTATTGTGTTATGCAAAGTGATATTATGATAGGTACGCAGAATATAAATGCAATCGCACGCGCAGCGCATCCGTCTCTTCACTGCCGACTACTTCGTGACATTATATATATACCTATATATATTCTAATTATTTTGTTTTTTTTTGTTTGGCACGAAGATGTTAGTCTCTGGCTCTCACAGCGAGCGCAGATGGCTCTCATCCATTCGATTATTTTTTGAGGCCTCGGAAAGCGGACAGAGACAGAGCATAAAGGCCGCAACCAAACATCGTTGAGCCAGCATTTTCGAGAATCGAAGCTCAGACCATATTAGTTGGTCTATTCAGGCATCATTGGAGTTTGTTGTTTCCAATAGAGACATACTTTTATAACGATATTAATATTATATACTAGCTCCCCCGCGGTTTCACCCGCGTTCCCGAGGGATGTAATATTTTCCCGACACGAAAATACACCACATTTTCGTGTCGGGAAAATATTACATCCGTCCAGGGCATTTTCTATATATGTCCTAAGTTTTATTCAAATCGGATTTGCTAGTTTTTGCGGGAAAGAGTCACAAACAGCCATACATACATACATACATACAAACTATCGCATTTATAATCTTAGTAGGATTCTTAGCCTATATTCTTATCTCTGATCCCAGTGTCTGCTTGAGCTTGATAAGCAGGAAACGAAAAATTCGCAGAAGTAACCCTGCGGTTATCATTAAAATAACTGACAAACAAAAGAAAATAAGCATCAATTCATATTATGATTTAATCGGTTCTTCTACGAACTGTAAAATTAATAAAATTGATATTCCACGCAATCCGCTTTATTAATATCACGCAGAACATATTTATTTTAAATACTCTATTGACATTTATACAGGCCGTGCATGGAAGTGCAATGGCTGATTTTAATCATTTCGTTGAGCTACTTACACAATATTGGTAACGGTATCAATGTTGACATAATATTTACTCAACTCTGCTGTAGGTATCTACTTAACTATAGACTCATACTTAGTTTTCTTGGAATGATAAGTGTGATTGTTTTCAACAACTACACAGTTTGATTAATTATTTATCATTGTTACAAAAATATCAAACATCTATACTAATACTAGCTGTCCCCCGCGGTTTTACTCGCATTCCCGTGGGATGTCACATGTATTATACATAAAAACCTTCCTCTTCATTTACTCTATCTATTAAAAAAACCGCATCAAAATCCGTTGCTTAGTTTTAAAGATTTAAGCATACATAGGGATATAGGGACAGAGAAAGTGACTTTGTTTTATACTATGTAGTGATTATAAATCTGAAGAGTTTGTTTGGTTGAACGCGCTAATCTCAGGAACTACTGGTTCGAATTGAAAAAATATTTTTGAGTTGAATAGTCCATTTATCGAGGACAGCTATAGATTATACAACATCACTTTACGACCAATAGGAGCGGAGCATCATTGAAACATGTGGCATAAACACGAAAAAATACCTTTTGAGGGCTTTGCGCGTGTTTGACAGCTTTTCGCGGATCACAGTCGTCCGGAACCCGGGTGCAACCGCGGGGGCAGCTATGTTTATAAATAATATCCCGTGATAATTCTGTGAGATCATACCTGTCACGTACTTTTTTTATAAATCGGACCGGTTCATAGTTGGCCTTTTTGTACACAATATAATATTATTCAAATTTGACGACAGCATATTCTGAGAAATTAACAATACGCATGCTATTTCCAGTAATGAACTAGTTGTCTCTAGCTGAAGAATGATGGACGACAACAACTACTAATGTTTATTTTTAGTTGTTACGTCACATTTGTGTTTATATGTGATTTTGTAAACATTTGCTATACGCCATTGGTTAGTAATAATATTGTTTTAATATCCAATAAGCTGATATGTTTGAGTGAATATGATTCCGACGTGCCAGGGTTAGCTGATGATCGTGTAGGTCAGCTTCCGAGGCAACCTCTTAAGTTAAGGAATAAAATGTGAGATAACACCAACGGGCATTTAAAAAATATTAATGACGTAGGAAAGCTACACAATGTACTTTAATACATTACTTAGATATACTTTAACAAATATCGAGGTGCATACAAATCGAAATCACCAGATATGCGACTTACTTGAAATACTTGTATTTAAAATACAAATGCAAAATACCTATTTTCTATTTGAACCTTTTTTAAATAAGCATTTTGTATTTTATTTAAAAATACATTTTTGAGACGTACGAGTATACTCAATTTGCAAAATGCAAATACTTTACTGTCAAGTTTTGCCAACATTAAAATTAACTGAATTGCTTGTGTTGGTCAGAAACTCTCCAATACTAAAAATATGTTGGCACAAGTCAGGCGATATTAAACTCTTTTCCGTAAACAAAAAAACTATTCTAATTATAACACAAAAACATTAAGAAAACTAAATAAGTACATTCAAATATTTAACTTCCATATACTTACAACACGGTAGTTATTTATTTTTATGAAACGCCTGCATTTCCAAACAATACCTTACTATTTAGGATAGTTTTATTCGTGTTAGAAGTTGACTTTGTTCTACAATAAATAGATCACAGTCAAATTGAATAGGCGTTGAATGCATACCGGGGAGCACGAATCTCCTGTTGCAATTGTTGCCGCGTCTCGGTCGCCGGAAATTTAGCAAATCTGTCTAGGTATCTTATCACTTCGTCCCGAGTCGGATCAAACAATTGCTGTGCCAAGATGAACGTCACAGTACCCATAATAATAAATACCAAACTCCCATAATTTACAAAAAACAATAGGCGAGAAAATTTGTATATATGCAGAATTAAAAGAAGACATGACGAGAAAGATGCAAGAAAAGGTGTACCATGGTACCCATAGTAGTTTCCACGGGTTTTATACGCAACCACCTCCACCATTGCCTCAAATTACGAGTAATAGACCTCAAAGACTCAATTTATATCACACTCCAAAAAGCCGCGATTTTTAAATACCTGCAGAATAATAAGGAAGTTCATTCAAATCGACGACAATGAAATATCACACAACTCACATACACACGCTACGTTGACTTGGTTAAGGCCCTTCAACGTGGCTTAAACTAGCGAAAGACCTAAGAAACAGAACATGTTTTCCAAAATAATAATAATAATATATTTAATTTGCTATAAAATACACACTGGTAGACACAAACAGCAGACAGAAGACAGTTTTTAAATACATTTTTGTTGAACTCTGGTGCCAAAGTAAGTTTCAACTTGTATTATGGGTACCAGGGCCCTCGCACTTATTAATCTATTACAGAACAACTCTTCAGTGTCCAATATAATTAAAGTAGTCATACAATAATTTTGTATAGTCTGTCCTTGTAACAGATAACTCGGTGAATCAATTGAGTGTGCGCTCGCGATTATTAACATAGAATAGTTAGGACCAGATGTGGCGACGCGGCCATTCCAGGCGCCTCGCCTCCGACATGCAACGTTGCGTAAGCTTCCTTACCGGGGCATGGACGTATCGTAACATAACTACGGCAAAGATTCTATCATGATTAATGTATGGTGCGGAATTGGATGCCGGTATTGCATGCAAATATGACACCTAACGTCATTAAAATATGATATTATGCAGTAAATAACGTTCCAATAGTTTTGTGTGATAGCAATGTAAACATTTAATCGTTTGGATAGAACTAAATATCTGTGACAGTTGTAGGTACTTATACAAAACCTTTATTCCTTTCGGTTTACGTTGCCTTGACATATTTTACGAGGGGTGGCTTAAATCTCTGGTCTCCAAGATTTATGCTAGAGATGCCTTCGATAGTGAGGACTGTCGCACAGTGCCATGCACTATAGAGTAATTAATTAGAATCTGGTCACGTTTAAAACGACTGTCGGACACAGTAACCGCGCCGCGCGCCGGAAGGATGTCCCACGAGTGGCCTGCCGTGCGCTGCGTGCGTAGCGTGCCTCCTACCACCATTAATAATATTAAATCTGCTCGTGGCTCACTTCTTTAAAACATTTGACGAGGATTAACGGTGTTACAATATTCATCATGCATTTACCGTAGTAGGTACGAGTTATAAACGATCGATACCAGCCACAAATTATTTATTTAAAAGGCGAGACTTTAAAGTATGAGTAGGAACTACGTGCTTACCCAAATAGCATAATCGCTCAATACGACCATCCGGGCACGGTGTGTGGTATGGTCATTGTGGAAGGGCACACGCACGACTTAGCTCAAGCGCGGAGCCACCGTCGTCGGCACGATATACATGCCCGCAACCCTGATAGACTTGTGATGTCACACTTTCACGGGTTATTGAGCTCGATAGACTGATGATATTATATCCAATGCCTATACAAAATTAAAAAAAAACATCCTTTGTATCCTTCCATATGGATAGAGCACTTGGCCAATTTTCGGATGGCTGTGACCACAACCTTTTTAGTGTGCTACATTCGCGCCTGCGACTTGTCGCGTACGAAATTGTATTTAGAAAATAAAGTATCACTGTCCCTTCTCTACATTAGTAGACATCGACTATTGTGTGCGTGATAATGATAATATCCATCGGCCGCACTATAATTTCCATATGAAAAAGCACCTAACGGGCGGGTCGTCAAGCAAACTATGGGAATGTAAACATGCCGCATGTCGTCTTGCTTGCTTGTTACTCGTAACTTAATATGTAAGTACTGACATCATATTATGTAGGAACGAACGTTTAAATTGTATGCCAAAACATGTACATATTATGTATCAAAGATAGAGTTCAATAGAGGTGCAATTTTTTAAAATATATTTTAACAAATCTTAATTTTTATCCCTTAAATGTATATATATATAAACAGGATGCGGAACCCTATGAGTTATTAGTCAATTTTATGGCACTGTAGACGACTGCGACCACACGCGTGCTTCACAGTTCGCCGAACTCGCATTTCTAGTATTATTCACACTGGCGCCGTCAAGCAATGAGCTCTTGGTCACATCAAATATCTGCTTCAGTGTGCTTACACGCTCTGTTGTTTGATCTTGTAGTATTGAGTCCTCTATCGAAAGCTGTACGACTGCACCGTTACTATTTTGAAAAAAAAATTTATGAACACATCACTAACGTGTAGGTAGGTATTGACTAAGCGGCCGACTCGCGCGACTCGAACCTCTATTTGACGTAGCGACGGACCGGATATTGCACGCTACCTACTTACCCTACGATCGGATGCATCCGTGCAATTACTCTGTTGGGTGGAATGTTCTGTGTCAGTGCCAGTTAGCCTCTTCTCACAACCCAGGGGCAACGGCAAAGCGACAGCAGCGCAACCTTAATTGACACTGTGAGAACATTGATTGCCATACAGACCTGCAGTTTGACGTGTGTAAAAATACTCAGTACTAACTTGATGACATGTTCATTACCTCGCTCGTTATAATACCTACCTATGCAATGATTGCTAAATAGCTATGCAACACAGATTAAATAATGATATCCTAGGCGAGGTAACAAAAGCAATTCCAAGGATGTCGTAGCTAGATAATAAATAGGTATGGTTATTGAAGGTAATGAGTAAATCGTTGGATAAACGTTATAAGTAAGTATTTCCTACCTAGTTACGTTACCTTCAGAGACTAACTAGAGATAACTACATAATTTCAGAATACAATGAAAGAGTGAATTGTATTCGTATGAATATAACATTATTTCTTGTATACAGGGTTCGGTATAATTTTGCGTGTGTCGATATTGAAAAGGAACCGACAATAAAAAACAACTAAATAAGTTTGCTACTGCGAACAGATGAATTGTGAAGTCGATTCATAGTAGAAGGTCAGGCCGGCAGGGTTGTTTCACTCGCTTGCCAGTTGCCACATTCAGCGAGCCGAATTCAGCGACCTCGTTCACGCCTTTTGGTGCCATTATTCATTTACAACATATTGTGTCGTTTAAGCGTTGAACTCAACATAAGATCATCAAAAGAATGCTTATTTTTAATTCGTCGTCCAGCGCGTCCTCCGCCTGCCCTCTATACCCACAGCTAACCCTCTCTAAAGAGCTGGTCCTCCCACGCAGTGCACGGTGCTTTACTGCCCACAATCAGACCTGCACGATTCCCTTTCACAAACAATATTATTTAATATACAGTTTGTTTGAATACGTTTCTAAACTACGTATTTTTAAATGTTGTAGTAGTATGCTTGAACAATACTATGTATATTAAATCTAGTCACGTAGGTACCATCTTATTTTAATTGTTGCCATATGAAGGACTCCCAAATAATTTATTTTGCAAGATGGGCTCGTTGACTATTCAGACTAGCCGTGTATGGGGTATAATAGTGAATATAAATAGAAGAAATAATGATTGTGCAATTAAATCCATCAAATTATACTGCTGGTGCTATAACTATAACAGACAGGCTTTGTATTACTGATTGTATGGAAAGATATACATTTTTATTGTTCACCTATTGTGTATCTAATGAAAGTAGTGTTGTGCTCCATTGAGTTTATAATAATTTGTCAGTTTGTCGTTTCCTAGAGTGAGGCGGGTCCGTGTCTTGTCTAGTCTCTTGCGCAACATGCACAGGTACCTACCGGCACTGCAGCCAGCCGGGGCGGCGCGGGCGGCGGGGCAGCGCGGGCGGCGCGGCGGCAAAACATTCGTGCAGCAAAATATGGTTATTCATTTTTAATTGATAAATTTCAGATGATAAATTATTGACACTGCAATCTGATTGCATCAGTCTTATTGTTTGTTGAGAAGTTGAATTATTAATTCCATAAAAGGCGAGCTTTTAATTATTTTGCAAATATTTTGAAGAACATAGAAAATACCTATATATCGTAAAACACACACATTCCATATAATAGATAAAATACGCATTTCTGTTTTATTGCTATTTCGCAAAAATAATGTAATGTAAGCTTTTTTCGCAGCCTCCTTCAGTACATCCCTTATACATATAATATTGTGCAAATAATAATAAAATACAAACAGAACATGTAAAATAACGTGATAGTAATAGAATATGTAACTAGATTTCCAAGGATACCTACGTTACACTCGTCTTATTGCCTCACAATACTTATTACAATAATTCAGCATGCCAACTCTCGTGATAAACAATATAGTACTTACTATATAATGCAATAGTAGTTAATTGTGCACTTAGCTACTGCCATAACATTATTTAATAACAATAGGTACTTTATGAAACAGAAAACGTAATATGCAATGCCACTTTTATTATTAGATTAGGTTCTATTTGCAGCCACTTCCGCACGATACTAGTTGATAGACATCTGACCAATAACAGACGGCGATATCGAATTACTACTTGCACTATTGAAGTGAAGTGACCCGATTTATCGGTGGGCTTATCGGTTTTTTATATTTATTTGTTAAATTTAAAAGCAGTTAACTCACTGCCGATGTCTGCTGTACGGCAGATAACACTGTTAATGTCAATATTGAAGCCAAAACTCACTATGATTACAATCTGCGGTAATTTCAGATGTAGTTTTAATATTACGTAGTTTTTAAAGTTTATTAAACTTTCTCTTAATTCCAAGTGCATCATGTTTACATACATAATGCATCTGTTATCACAATTCATAATAGTCCGTGGTGGATGACTTCGACTTAGTTTGGATACCAGTTCCACCTACAAATTTTAAAATGATAATTTTTATATGTTGTTTTATTAGTTTGTAAGGAGACAAAAAAAATAAAAACAAACATACATATATATAGATAATTTACTGCACTATGATACAACTATAATAAATAATAAAAAAAGCCTTATATTTCATCGAAATATTATAGTTTTAAAAAATTTAACTGAAACTTATCAATAAACTAGCTGTCCCCCGCGGTTTTACCCGCGTTCCCATGGGCACATGACATACATGTATTATACATAAAAACCTTCCTCATCAATCACTCTATCTATTAAAACAAGATCCGTTGCAAGATTTAAACATACATAGGGATATAGGGACAAACATACATAGGGATATAGGGACAAACAAAGCGACTTTGTTTTATACTATGCAGTGATGATATACTAATTTTACCTAGTTTGATATTTACAAAATATATTTTATGTGTTATACACTAATTTTAATTTCTATAAAAAGTAGTAGAATAGGTAGATGATACTAAATGAACTATAAGATCGAATAATGAACCTACCACTCTAGGTTTACCCTTCTATCATAATACTGATCGGGATCGTATCTCATCACGATCCCAACCTAATTTACTTGTCCGCTGTCGAGTAATAAGGCAACAAACAGACATTGTTATCTTTCATAAGGAATATCTTGCGAACTGACCTCTTTTGGCGGTCGATGCCCTTGGGTGTCGTGGGACGCAAACTTGCTTATCTATGCCTTAATGTTTACTAATTATATAATAAATAGTGTACGCATCAGAATTGATTTGCCCGCTGCAGTGCTCGTTTATGTGTTTGTTTTTGGGACGACCTCCCACCTGGTCAGAGACGCTGGATGCCGCTGGATGCAGGCAGCTCAAGACCGTTCGGCAGTGGGCATCCCTGTACTGACATGATGATGAGTCCTAGTTTAAAGATCGCTATGTTTTCACATGGCAACACAAGAGTGGATCCTCAAAATAGATTTTTGAGTTTCCTAACTACACTTAAGTAGTTTTGTAATTTACTTTTATAACACTTATCGATGCAAAACTCTAGGTATATCGAACTAAACCTATAAAATGAACCATAGCAATAGTTTACCCATAAGTTTCGCCAGTTTATGTTCCTTCAATATCAAACAATCTTATTACATAATAGGGAAACTGAAACATGTTGTCAGCTACATATAGAGTCCCGTGAAAAATATTCTATAGTAATCCTGCTAATGTTATAAATGCGAAAGTTTGTATTATATGTATGGATGTATGTATGTTACTCTTTCACGCAAATACTAACCAATTTGGATGAAATTTAGCACATATATAGAAAATGCCCTGGAATAACAAAAATGATACTCTTTGTGCCGGGAAATTGTTACATCCCTCGGGAATGAGGGTGAAACCGCACGGGACAGCTAGTGCGGCAATAAAAACAAACGCTAAACCGTAGAGAAAATTTCTATCAATAGAAGTGTGCAAAATGTCGCGATTGTGACAAAAGTCTAAAAGTCAATTCCAATAAAGTGAGCGTCGAGGCAACTATTATTTCCGGTGTGAAATATCGAAAACCTAGCGCCAGTTTCCTGTCAGTGACGTTTTTCTCGTTTTTTTTCCATGAATTGCGCTCGTATTCCCGTAATAAAAGCATGCCTTTCTTCCATGATGTCCTTTGCGCTTTTATCTATACTTTTATATTTTCTAAGTGTTTTCTCGAAGCACTTTCTATGAAGCGAGACGGTTATTATTAAGTGAACTTTCTTTGTAAAATGCACTGAAATATTAGCTTTTGTTTATAAGGTAGGTGACTTGTTTCAGTGTAAACTATAAGTACTTTAGGAGCAAAAAATTATTGTTTGAGTATATCATGATTTTAGTAGTAGAAAACTGTTTAATTATCGTTTCAGTCTCAAGTCAAATCGAAATATAAAATGGTAGATATTGATGAAGGAACATCTTTATATTTTAATACAAAAGGCCCGATTAGAATGCTGATTGGTTGATTGATTGACTATAGGTTAACTAAACCTTGGAACCCAATCAACAATCTCTAGAGAGATGAACCTAGATGTACGTTTATTTTTATTTCTAATGGGTAATTCGTCAATTTCACATTGAAATTATACTTGTCTAAAAGTTTCTGTCAAACAAGAGATGGCAAAATGTTATCTTAGTTTCTTAATAACGGCTTAGCACAAGGAGCCAGTCACTCCAAATCCGTTAATACAGTCGACTGGCTTGGATTAAACTGGCTGGTTTCTATAGTCTATAGAGAACATCTTAATACAGGATCTATATTTAGGCATACTGAATAAATTTTCGCGATATGTATTTTTGCATAAACATAATAAGATTTTTTTTATTTATCTCCTCAAATTACACGCTTAAGCTGAACTGCAGCTGACAAGTTTGGGAAAAAAATTTGCAATTAAGTATTTTATTAATTAATTAATTAATCAAGGATCAAGTTTATTGTAAACGCATGGCGTGGTGGATGGTTGCCATCTGTCAGGCCACAGGGTGGGTTTGATTTATAAGTTTTCTTGCATGAACATGTCTGTCTATACAATGTCAAGTGTAAAATATTTATACTTAAAAGCAATATAAAATAAGTATTTATCCGTTATTAGGTTACCATTGCACAACTATTGGTTACTTGGGATCAGATAGCCTTGTGTAAAATAAATTTATTTATTAAAATTTGTTTATAAGTAGGTTTTAGATTTTAATATTTCAGGTTTTTGGGGACTTCATTATACTCCCTCTTTTCTTATTAATAAGCCTTATTTGTAGTTAAAGTGCAAAAGAATTTTGTATATCCCTTTTCCATGCGCCGTGAATTTGAATTACATTTAAAAATATTTAAACAGTTCGGCAAAGCGCACAGCTCAAAGTGAGAAAATAATTAAATCCGACGTTGCAGGCGCACTCACCTCCAGCACTCCTCCTTAAATAGATTCCTGTAAAAATAGAATTTCTCGGAACTTCCGCTTCAATCCAGTGGAGCAATTTAGTTATTAAATTTTTGCAGCTACGTAACTCATCGCAAATTACTAAAAATAGTTTTTTTTACTAAAAAATGTTTTGTAATGAGACAGTAGATGGATTGTATAATTTGATGCTGGCCTGAGATCGACGGGATGTAAATTACAACCGTGTTTATACATCTGATTTGAAGTAGAAAAACGAGAGATGTTAACAAGTAAATTTAAAATAAAGTAACAAGGAGTTTGCGATGGTTGGACTTAAATAATCAATGTGCTTTCATATTTCATGCTCCATTGCGACTTAATAATTATAGTAGGAAGTGATATCTAACGAAAATAATTGGTAAAATATAGAGAAAACAGAAAATAGCATTTGTTGGACGCCACGTCATTGCGGCTCGTATAGCGCTAGCGGTCAGGCGGCGGAAGTCGCTTCCTGCCGCGAACATCGGCTCACGGAACAACGACGACATTTCGACGATAAGAATACCTACGTGTCCCTATCGTGTATTTACAGCTTGTGCACAACACAACTTATACTTCCGTGACACAACTTGAACGAATGAAGTATTCAATTCAATAAGGCTGTATTGTTATTATCGACCACACGGCAAAATATCGCACGGTAAAAGATAGACTCGTGAACATTTAGGTACTTGTACTTCATATTTTGGCGAACGGCCATGTTCTTATCCAAGAAAAAAATACCATACAAACGAATAACACCGGGGTTTTCTCCCGTTATTAGCATTAAAGTGGATTGTGTCCCCCTGTGACTCTGAATAAGTGACTGTCAATTTTCATGAAGATTTGACAAGCTATTTAGTCGTGAACCGGTAACAATCAGACAGGGAGACTGAGTTACTTTCGGTTTAACAATATTAAGTTTGGATAAAAATTTCAAAAAGTACCAGAGCTCTTAGTGCAGAATTCGTCCGGGGAAGTACTACCTTACCCATTTCCGCCGTGAAGCACTATTGTACTTGTATCACTGTGTTTCGGTTAGAAACGTAAGGGAGCCGGTGACATTACAGGCAAATGAGACTAAGCATCATGTCTCAAGGTCGACATGCTCTGGTGTTGCAAATGTCCTTAGACGGCGGTGACCACTTACCATCGAGTGGATCGTGTACTTGTTTGTCGGCCATAGTGGTATAAAAAAAAACAGCGTACGAACAACAGTTTGAAATTTTGTAAGTCATATTAAATTAATCTGTATGAATAAAGTAACGTGAAATAAAAGCTGAACGTTAAATCAAAATGATGCATTGCTGCTGCTACCTGCTTATCTCTGGTCTAATTCTAATATTCATGGGGGTTATTTATTTAGTTGTGGTAGCATAGCGGCAACAACGGAAATTAACTGCTTGTGTTCGTATCATGGCGAAGTTAGTGATCCATCATCCGTAGTGACGTTTTAACTCACTTTTAATGGAACATTTCCGGCGAACTGTGCGCAGACGCATTGCTCCGATTGTTGACGTTCGGGTCAAGGGTTGACCTTTTATTGTTCGGCTCTCGATAAGTGAGGCGCCGCTGTCACGCCAATCACTAAATGTAGGTATTGAATAGGCGGGTAATGTTGATGCCCATTGGGTGTTTATACACGGCTTTATAGTAATAGACGGCAAAGATTTGTCATTATTACGACGTCGCGGTGGCGGTTCGAGGCTATATTTTGAACTGCGAGTTCGGACGCGTGGTAGCTTTTTAATAACGTATCTTTCTATGTTGTGAGCAGATTTTAATAATAATAATAACTTGGACCCTATTCCCGATTAATTGTAGGTATTCTTGTTAATAATATACTTATTTTATAATATCTAAATAATGAAAAAAAAAATGGAATAATAATAATAAATAACATTTGATCCGGAAACCGGATAACTGATATACTACATATGCTGCTTTGTTTATAAATACATACATATATATATATTTACACCCAGACACAGAACAAACTGACATGTTCACGTACACAAATGTTTGTCCTGGGTGGGAATCGAACCCACCACGTGCTGCTTGGCAGTCAGGATCTCTAGCTACCAAGCCAACTGGCCCGTCAAATGTCAGTGATATCCGCTTATGACTTAGAACAGTAGGATTACAGTATACCCTCCCGATCGCTCTAGGTTTTACGGAAATAAAAGTGTACTAGAATTTGAAACCTGACATGAAACTGCGAAATCTAAGTAATATCGGCTATAATAAGTAGTAACTGTTCTGTAAATTTTTAAAATTTTGATGTAATAAAGCCTAGATATTTGCTGCCTCAAGCTAGTACATTCTTCGGTTACTACTTCCTGTATTCTGTGACTCTTCCTACATCAGCCGCCATCACGATTTGGCAAGTATTTTCAACGAATAGACAGGAGACGGTTCTACAGTTTTATAATAGTATAGACTAGGTATTTACTACCTGTATTATCTACGGAAAAAAGGAAGTCGTCTCTATTCTTAATATCAAGGTATGTCCTTTGTCAGTACCCCAAAGTGTGAATTTTAGATAAGATTAGCAAGTTAAATGTCGGTGGAAGTAACACTAGTGTCGTCAAAGGTCCTTCTTTTATTGAGCCCTCATTAAGAAGTTTAGAGTAAATTGATCATAATCCATTTTGGGATTGCACGCAAATTGGCTATTGGTCTCCTAGCCAAGTCAATGCTTAGTGATCCATGTCACTGAACGCAAGGAAAGCAAGAAGTTAAATTGTCAAACCAAAATTAAAATAATAAGTAATTTCAAACTTATTATATTTCATAATCCGATGTAAAATTAACGAAGTATTCCGCCGAACTCGACTATGACTAATCAGTCGTCGGTTCCGAGAGGGAGTGCTGTTTAATCAAACGTTTCGCCAATACACATTTCTCCCACAATCTAATCTAAGGCAATGCTATATCGTGGGGCGTCCGGAAGTTAGTCGCGTGGTACGCTGCCATATAGCCGTACAAGACCGAGCCGCCGCCCCCTGCCGCCCCCTTCCCCCTGCGCCCATACCATCTCCCTTGAGGTGAATGAACGTCTTAACACCAGATTTCTATAACGTATATTCAACATGAATTTATTTAATGTAATAAGTAATACAATTTGTTTTAGAAAACGGGATAAATTCAAATGGACGGCTGGCACGTAACCGGTTGTCGCCTATACACATTACATGTGTAACATTCACCTACGCAAAACCTCCTGGAATGCATGCAGGAGAGAAAGGCTTAGGATTTACAGTGTACTACGCGAACGCATGATTTGCTTAGACTGTAAGCTTTTGATGTGCTTTCACCTCGAGGTACGTCTTGTCCTCCTCTCGGAGAGCACGTGAGCAGCTTTTAAATGAGACGGCGTTGTGATAATTGTGATGCTGTCATAAACATGCCTCAACATAATTTGAGCTGTTAGATTCGCTTGCATAGCATTAAATTACAGTTTAATCTATATTTTATCTGTGCTCCTGTTAGAAATCGACTTATGTCCATAGATATTTTAATAGCAAGCAGTGATAATAATAACTTAGCTAATATCGATTGTGTATTGTTTTCGGCGTATAGCCGGGCAACCAGGAGTGTTGTAGGCGCACCCTCGCTGTGATACGGTAGGGAAGGGCGGTGAGGTGACTCATCAAAACGTCGTCAACGTAACTAATTCTGTTGACAAATCACGCTTTTGGTAACGAAATTGAACTCTATTTTCATTGCTCTAGCGTTTAGAACGAATAACAATGTAACTTATATATCAAATTTAAGTTTAAGGGCTTACGGTAGATATACTAAACAAAACATCAGAAACAGAGAAGCCATTCTATTTAAATTTGAATACATTGTTTGTTGTTTAAATGTAAACGATAACAATTACGACAACAATAACAAAATCGCAACCTTATACAACAAGCTTATAAATAGCTGTTCCCGCGCGGCTACCCCCGCGCTCCGGAGGGATGGCACATTTTCCCGGTAGCCTGAGTCATTCCCTATAACATCAGCTTTATGCCATTAAAAGTCCCGACAAATACGCTTTTGAATTGGAGCCTAATTCACCCATTTAGCGGTAATATTTTGAAACACACCGAAATACGTTTACAATTATTTGTAACCTGAAACAGGTATATGAAATTTCTATTCATCCCTTATTTTATTCCCTTAAGGGTGAAAAACCCTTCTTAGTGCTCACCCTTGCTTTAAGTTTGTACCCGCAGCGGTTTAGGCTCTGCGTTGACGAATCACGAATCAGTCAGGCTGTCAGTCAGGACAAGTACTTAAAAGTACTATTTATACCTATATGTATAGATAGATGTAACATTTGGCGTAGATATTTTATTTTGGTAAGTGCGCTAAGAAATTACAATCATAGTTTCAAGAAGAAGATACCTACATCGTACAGACGTACTAGCTGCCCCATAGGCTATCCGAAAAGATCAGTATTTTTTAAATACTCAACTGTTTAATTGCACAATTTATCCACAGCGTAGATATTCTACAAACACGTCACGTAGGTACGCAATACCGTATTTAATTAAAACATGGTTTCCGGCCATCTTATAGTCAATCACTATATTATTCACCAAGGAATTTCAAAGTGTTTACTATGCAATCATGCAGCAAAATCATGGATCTTTAACTACCCAGGTTTATGTAAAGATGCATTATTGGAATTTATTAGATCATCAAAACATGAGGTTAGAGTTATATTGTACAATCAGCAATTGAATTCGTGATAAAATCCACTACATTACAAATGTCAGAGTTGAGGTGTTATGAAGTGATTCGCTCGCGGATAAATGACCGAACGGTTTCAGGTTAGACTTAGCATACAAATACAATCAAAGAACATTTTAAATATCTACTAGGAAAGCGAGTGAAACCGCAGAAAGGCTTTCTTTATAATTATGTCCTAAAACGTCTGACTGTATTGATAAAGTAAGTACCTACTTGTTTAATGAATGGACGTATCAGTTTAATCGCGATCCTGTCTTCCGGTGGAGGAATTGCAAGGAATTCCTCATATCTTAAAAATGTATAATTATGAAGAATTATCTCTTCATGGAAAAATAAACATAAAAATCCTGTTATGGACGAAGGTACTTTCTATTCAGTCGGTTAAAATACCTGATAATCATAATAATGACACTGTAAACTTATAAATATTCTAGCTGTCCCCCGCGGTTTCACCCGCACTTTTCGATATACTATATGCTATACTAGCCTATAATCATCTACGAAAAATTCCGCGGCGAATGGTAGCAGTCACATCCCGATGTATTCAGTAGTTTTGAGGCGATAGTGCGTCAAAGGAACTCTATTCTGCTTATACATATGTGCAATATAGATAAGTTGGTACTTCTGTTAATATATAACAAAATGCTCCGTAGGTATATAAATAGTATAGTTACAGAGATCGGCTTTCAAAGTCAAAGCCATTTACTTATTCAGTTTAGCTCTAGAAGGGCCACTTATGAAGGACAAAGCTACTGAAGTACCATCGGTTCCCTAGTTTTATGTAATATAAATTCAGTTAAATATCTCAACTTTATTATTATATTAATACACATTGAGCATGTGTCCAGGGCCCCGCGATCCATGGGGCCCCCTAGTTCGGAAGGAATGGAAGCCGTTGGATGGCCAGGGGTTACAGAGAACGCATGCGACAGATCGTGTCACGAACTTAACTCTCATAGCATAGTCTAGGGGCCTCATTATGTTAATGCTCAGGGCCTCCAATAGTTTAAAGACGACCCTGACTGCAACATATAGGCAAGTAAAGCCACGGCATAAGCGATCCTACTAATATTACAAATTGAGAGTATGAGACAAGTTTACAAATGGAGATGTGAATACACAATGCGACTGATCAACTTGCAAGGGGATAGATAGATCGTAGAGCGGAGAAGAACAAAGGCTTCTGTTAATCCTGGGGAACAGGGTGGAACAGCGGTGTCGAAGCTATTAGTACTTTCAAGTTTCAATAAAGCACCCTTCCTTTGTACCAAATGTCGAAAGGTAGCTAGTATTTACTACATTCAGCCTGTAACAGTTCGCAAAAATAAGTTTTTTTGACACATTTTATCCTGGAATTAGAAAGTACTGCTTTGTTTTCGTGATTTATTGAGATTAAGATTTATTGTGAAGGTTGCATCTAAAATATTAGTTCTGTAACGAAACTAGTCTCGGAAATAAGGGTAGTGGACAGTTTTGTGTCAAATGTGCACTGTGCACATGCGGTGTTGCTATAATTTGACCAAAGCGATTTAAACACCTTACAAGTGTATTCACTCTGACCTTCAGAAAGTAGGCAGAGTAGAGAATAAAATGACAATTAGAATGTTAAAGATCGAAGGGGAAAACATGGCACGAGCACTACGCTAAATACTAAATAGATGAAAGTAATATAAATGTAGGTATCTAGAACAATATTGACAAAAAGAAAAATATCGTGACAAATATAGTAACAGGAAAGTAACGTAACCCTCTGATGTGGAAATTAAAAAAGTAGCCAAAAGGCTCGGAGGTATGCATGATGCCTAATGTACTCCTGGATGTATAAATAAATATATATACCATTCCTCGACATAACATATCATACCTCAGGAAAAATATTGTGCATTTGCGGTTGCGGTCAATGCAGGGCTGCCGTATATATCATATATCAATTGGTATTATTTTCCGAGTGGTTTTCAAGCAAAATTCACTGCAAAATCATTTTGAGAGAACAAAACTTCATATTATGATCTTTAGGTTGGTAACACTTATTTAATACGAGAAGAATTTATTTACGTTTCGGTTAGAAATGTAAGGGGGCCGATGAAATTACAGGCACATGAGACTTAACAACTTCACGTCGCAGGGTCAACACGGAATTAGCGACCACTTACCATCAGGTGGACCGTCAGCTTGTACGTCGGCGCATGTTATAAAAAAAATGTCTCTTTCTCTATATTCGATTATGTTACCAACACTACTGTTCTATAGTTATAATCTTTAATGGAATTTGTGAACTCTTTAAATAAAAGTATTCTCTTCCACAATAAGTTTATACAGAATTGTTCTCAATTCAGATAGCTAGATTAAGCTTAATTGGCAATTGAACAATATGGCCTTTAAACAAACAACATATTAGCGACAACTCCTATAAACATTCAGTATGAATCCTATACACAGCACTGTTATCCAATTAACACAAATGGGTATCTACCGATCCTATCCGACTATCTGAATACCTTGAATGAGAATTATGCGATTACCTACCAAATCAAATGATTAAATGGTAATGAACTTAGGTAATTACTATCAAGAACAATCTCAGTGTACATCCAACCTATTGCACTCAACAAGATGGGTTATAGAAAATTGCAAAATACAATGTTACGTTATATTATATATATAGTCTATGGTATTTACAATTCCCAGGGTAAAAATAAATAATCAGTCATCTATATATAAAAGGAAAATAGGGTTCCTTTGCACCATCATTTCAAAACTACTGAACCTATCGGGATGGGACGGCTACCATACGACGCGGAATTTTTCCTAGATGGTTATAGGCTGTCTATGATATCGATAAACGCGGGTGAAAACAAGGGCGACAGCTAGTAATCTATAAAGTGAAGATAAGTATGATATTCCTAGTCAGATTTGTTTCGATCATCACCTTCTCAACTTGTGGAAATATAGGTAAATAAAGGTTGCGAAACGGTGTACCTGTTGTTAGAGAGAGATCAATATACATCATTAGTTACGTTAATATTGAGTGAAACATGTGCCGCGATAGTGGTTGGTGGGCGACTAATTGGAATTAGGACAATTACCACGACTTTATATTGCCATTTCCGAGCGCGGACAGCGCATCTATAGTTTATATATAATTGTCAATACCCATTAGATGAATTGCTAGTTGCTCGTACGGGTAAACGGCTAATGTGATTTTATTTCGCGTTTAAATCAAACAAGCTTACGTTGATTCAGCCGTTGGTCCAGGTTGGGGATACACGAAAATCTATTTACCGGTAATCCTGACACGTTGGGTCAAATAAACACAGCTACGTGTGTAGGTACATTAGTTTAATTTATTTTTTGGAAAGATTTTATCAAATAGAGATATAAAAATTGATGAAATGATGTCTGTCTTTGCCTTTTTATACTATTTATCCAATAGTGATGGACATTTGTGAGTTCTATGGACGCCGAGAAGGTATCTGATAAAATAAACCAGGAAAGTATAAAATAAAAAGCCACAATTTTTATAATAATTGTAAAAACGACCATCCATAAGTTACGAGTATGAGCGAAGAGTTATAACTTATGTATGTAGAACGTCTGGTCTTAAATAAATAAAATCTAAATCGGTTGCATTTTAAACCGCCGGTCTGGCAAGTAAAGGCGCCTCAAGAGACTTTTAGAAAACCTCGACGAAACCTCTTGAGTTTGCGTCATAATGTTATGAAAAAATTGATTTCTTACTTAAACTTTTCAATTTATTTCTAGGCATGTCCCGCACGTCATGAAGCCGTGGAAATTTATAATTGCTCAAGGCAGACTGAAAACTTTAGAACTTTGATGTTGTTTTATCGCTCGTGCACCGACATTTCCTGCAAAGTGAGACTGGTAACTTAGGCTTCTGTATTTTAATTCGAGTGAAAGCTTAGTTTCAATTTGCGTCAATAAACTGGAACTCTGTATGTACAAGACATACAGTTCTAGCTATAGTATGCCAAAGTATTTTTTTTATTATGTACAGCTGCATCAAATAATCTCAAAATAAATGTAATAAAAAATGTATTTTTTTAGTTTATTTATGGTAGATATACAGTTAACTAAAATTCCTTTGTGATTGCCTGGTGTCTGTACTAGTTAAAATCTGTCTTACAGATTACCAGGCCCTCGCCCTGACCGGATACAACAGTCATTTTAGTTTTCCAAAAACATTTTTATTTTTTACTAGCTGTCCCCCGCAGTTTCGCACGCGTTCCCGAAGGATATAACATTTTCTCGGCACAAAAAGTATCCTATGTTACTTCTAATACCTCCAAGAATATATGTATAAAGTTTCATGATGATCGGTTAAGTAGATTTCGCGTGAAAACGTAACAAACAAAATTACATTCACATTTATAATATTAGTAGGGATTTAAACTTAGGTTAGTAAAAAAGGGATGTTAGATTTGGGTGTATGTGAGAGATCTGGCTTATCTTAATAAATTGGTCACTTTTGGCCCTGTACACTTTTAGTAAGTAAGGGAGCGGGGGTACGTTGTTACAATTTTTAGATAATTGTCAATATGACAAAAGCTATTAAATAATTAATACATTTGATTGCTTTTATCGTTAGTATGTCTATTCAGCTATTAAAATATGATTGAAAAGTTATTAAAATTTATGTAATTTTTTCACAATGGACAATTTAACCAAAAAATGCTCTTCATGTGGACTGCACAAGCAACTGCCATCCTCTAACGACAAATTGAGACACTTTAGAATCGACTGGAGATACTGAAATTGCGCGTTCCACGTCGGGTGCCTAGACACGCGCAGGTCAATTCGGGATTGTAGAAACCGCCATTTGCCAGAACCAATGTAAAACAATTTTCTCCCATAGCTCGCTTGTATTAAGCTTACAACGCTATTTGCAGTGAAGTGGATGTGTTCGGAGATAAGCTATCCACGTTCAAAAAAGTTGTTGGAGTTGTTAAGACGCAGGGATCAAATTTAATTAATTAATTGTATTGTCTTGTTTCTTTATTTAGTTATTTTGTTTTTAATTTTTTAATTTGTGAAAAATTAAAAACAATTTTTTTTTTAAACTTTTTTAATAATAGATTTGTTTACCTCAAGATGCATGCTATGGCATCTTGAAATGCTGTGCACTTAATTGCTATTTTTAAGATATGTTAAATTAAAATGAAGTAATGTAATAGCTACTGATTGTCCTAAATAAACAAAATAAAATAAAAAGTCGACTGTAACAACTTATCCCCTATTTGGGGCTAGTTGTTACATCATCGGGGCACGATGTTACGGTAGGTAAATAAACAAAATCATCAATGATAAATATATATATATATTTTTATTTCCTAACGTTATAAACAAAAGAGATCACTTTAAACAGTCTTCTAACATGTATGTGGCCATATCCCTGTTGATTTAAATCTACTCATGATATATGCAGGATTTAGGACCAAAGGCAGTGATTCTTCACCACGGCAGGGAGATCATGAATCGTCATTGCTTTTCCTGGATGATTATAGCCAGGCTGTCTGTGCTCGATTAAGGTGGTATTTAAAAGGATCATAAATTCCTACATCTAATGGTTGTAAATTGTGAGAGCAGTGCGGTGGAAATGACAGCATGATTATGTTGTTTACTTTGGCTTTCTCAGCGACATGAAAATTTACATGTGAACTGTGGTTATCCAGCAGGAGAAGAACGGGCTGTTCAGTGGAAGGCTTAACATGTTGAATGAAATGACCCATACATTTTATTGCCCCCTCCAATCGCATCTGAATGAGAAAAACAGAAAGAGGTACAGTTGTACCTCATTCTGAAAAAAAAACAAAGAATATTTCGAATTTTTAAAATATGAAGACGAACGGTACTATACAAGGTATGGTAATTTTTTGGGGTAAGTTGTTACATGTAATAACCCCAAAATATTGTATGGTACATTTTTCAATATAAATTGATGTCACCATTAATGGATATCGATAGTAGAAAAAAAACATTATTGCAAATTAAAGGTAAAAAATATAGACATCAGGAATCAAAAATTTCGTAAAGGATTTTTTTACTTACATGCTTGAAATCGAGACACATTCACACAACCTAGCAGCTTGGGGTTTGGCGGGTCACTGATCGTTTTTATGTAATGGACGTTGTTATAAGAAAACAAATGAGTCCAATTATGTCCACCAAAGAGTTTCAAATCCCGGTGAAAAAGGCGTGTAACTACTTATCCCTGTAACAACGTGCCCCCCGCTCCCCTAAGGATGCCTATAAGTGTTTTCTAAAAGTCAGATTAAGTGATTCGTACTTATATTTGATTGAAGTCACAAGTGATGCGTGTGTACAGCGTACTCGTGCTCTCTGATATATATAATTAAACAAATCTATTCAGTGCACCGAGGGTTACATAATTCCTATAACAGATGTTTTATTCATAGCTATAATTACATGTTCGTGAGACGAAAATAATAAAAAAACTGCAAAGACACCGTATCTTAAACCAAAAACGTAAGATTAGGATAATCATGTACCTATATCCGAGAGCACGAGCACGCGGTCACGCACATCACATATTACTTGAGTTAAATATAACATACTAGCTGCGCCCTACGGCTTTGCCCACTATTAATCCTGATTATAAACTTTCTTCTTGAATTACTCTATCTATTGCTGAAAACTGCGTTAAAATCCATTACATAGTTTACGATTTTATAAAGGACATACAGACAAACATTCATTTTTATGTATGTATACAGATATTAAGAACTTATGCTCAATTCATTATATTACTAAATGTCATGCCCTACATACGGCAATTTCATAATAAATAAATATGCCTACATATTTCAATTAATGAAATTAAGGTGGGACACTAGTTTAAATTCATTAATAGCCGATACATCAATCGATATCGATAATCAAAATCATTTCCCCTATTTCCTAAACTTCATCGGGTCACGGCGCAACGAGGCCTCGAAGAGCTTACCTCTCACGTGTTTGCTTAGTTAGCGAAAGAGACAGAGCATAAACGCCGCGACGATACATCGTTGAGTTGGTGTCATTCTAGTTACAAAATCGAATCCTCTGGCCTAAATCATCATTGTTTTAGTACGGTAAGGGAAGTATTCGTCCGTTTCCTTGTAAGTTAATCGTAAAAAATTACGCAATCTCCGATGACGAAGGCCGTATGTATGATGTGAAGTCACGGGGCAAAGGTTATCGAATGAGCTTACTTAGTGTATCACTATGAATATAGCACATCACTTTTATAAGGAATTGGCGGATAACGCAAATAAGAATATTCAGTAATCTACTAGTGCTAATCTAATAGTACTGCCTACTCTCCGAATGTCTGATATTGAAAATCACTTTACAAATTGTGAATTCATCATCATCATCAGCCTATCTCCGTCCACTGCTGGACATAGGCCTCACCTATGGCACGCCACTGAGCTCGATCTTCAGCTCTTTGTTTCCAGCCGCTGCCAATTGTGAATAAGTAAGCGACAATTCGACGCGCAAACAAAATTAAAGATTCAAAGTAAACCTTGTCCCGACTGCGGCAGACCTAGCCAAGGTTTGTTTGCAGAAGCTTTCTTTTCTATTTTCAGATTTCATAGAAATTTATTTTACAAACTGACTATAGCGATATCAGCCGCGCTCCTGAGGGATCTTAGGGATTATAACATAGCGAGTAACATATACTCGGGAAAAGAGTACCATTCTATCAGTCAAAGATTATAACAAATCGGATTATTACGGAGTTTACCTCCTACATCCGAACTTACAGACTTCAGCACATTATAATATAAGCATAGATTATACTATGTATTATATAGTACATATATATGTGAATTTTAGATCGTAAGTTTCAAATTAATTAATTTATTGTCGTATATTAGATGTTGATATTATCTACTTGATTTTTTGGCAAACGGATTGAGTGTATTTCTTTGTTGGCTATATAAATATGAAGATATATTACAAAAGTAGGTATGCGTATTATATGTCGTTTATCAATTTACTGGTCTCGATATTAAAAGGTCTACTTTGTTAGGGATCAGAGGCTTGAGCATAATACCTATCGCAAGCGTAGCGTTATCGTATCGAGTGCGCCAAAAAGCTGTTTTGTATGGGAAATTGAAAATCGCACATACCTTGACGTTGCGCGATGTTCAATTTCCTATTGCATTGGCTCTTGGCGCACTCGATACGACGATGATAGATATTGGTGCTAAGGGCACTGGTGTCCGTGTGTACAAACTAACCACGGATATTTAGTATTATTATATTCCAGATTAATACAGCTTAGTATTTATTTATCATCAGAATAGGTAAAGATTCATCGACGACTGTAACGATGTAGAGATTCCTAAAGATTCATCGGCGACTGTAACGATGTAGAGATTCCTAAACTTTTTCAGATGTCCATTGCCTGCCACGATGTACCTTCCGGCGCCGACGGTGTTTTCCGGTACCTAAGTTTGAGTCATTTTTCTTCTAAGCTTTGTGTGAAAAAGGTGGTAAACACCAGTGTTTCTATATAATACAATATCTATTTATATATAAGCAAAAACTGATTCTCTGAACATATCGGGATGGGACCGCTACCATTCGACGAGGAATTTTTCGTAGATGGTTATAGGCTACTTATTTTTTTGATTCCATTGACAGTTTAAAATTTTTTTTTTACGAGCTCAGTGGCGTGACATTGGTGAGGCCTATGTCCAGCAGTGGACAGAGATAGGCTGATGACGATGATACATTTATTACCCAAACATTTCATTTTACTTCAATAAGATTACGAAAATAGAAAAGAAAATTTTTATTGTTATAACTAGCTGACCCGGCAGACGTTGTTTTGCAATTTTTACTTTATAATCTATACATGGAAAATTATCCTACTATAATTAAATTATTATATTCGATAGTTGACCCGACAGTCGTTGTCCTGTTACATAGGTACCTAGTATTTATGAATCTAATGCTTTAAGATACACAAAAAATTAACTTTTAATATATGGCGTGATTGCTCTGAACTTACTGTGATGAACACACACTTCACTCAAAAAACTCAGTTGCATTGACTGTGAAATGTACACTAAGTAATGATAAATTTATTATTTTATCAATGTAATTTCGTTGTTTTAAAAGATATTGTCAAACGACTGACATTTATGTCAAACACCATAAGGTTACATTAGAAAAGTTAATATGGTCGTTACGTTTTCTTAAATTTTCTAATTTCCCGCGCAACTTTCTTAACTTTTTTTGTATAAGAACCTTTTCCTGACAATAAAAAACACAACAAAAAAAGAATTATCGAAATCCGTCCAGCCGTTCATCCGTGATGCCGTGACCAAGGGAAATAGGGATTCATTTTTATATATATAGACTAGCTGTCTGGACAGACGTTGTCCTGCCAAAATAAGTCCATACAAAAATTCAGGGTTTCGATCGCAGCGCCCCCTACCGGGTCCAATTGTAAATCTAAACCATTCTCGAATCTCCACGAACACACACAAAAAATTTCATCAAAATCGGTCCAGTCGTTTAGGAGGAGTTCAGTCACATACACACGCACACAAGAAATATATATATTAAGATAGTCTCACAATAAGTGATAATATTAATGATTTAAACGCGGGAACTGCTTTTTAATATATTTTTCGTGGTTCCAAAGTAAGGCCGCTTACTAAATATTTAATATTATAATATTCTTCAACTAAATCGAGATTGTCGAGAGCAATATACATTTATTGGATTCTCACGTCAGCAGTGTACCTAGTTGAGTGACAGATAATTTAATTGTAAAAATAGGTCTGGACGATCTTTTAATGTTTTTATTATTAATTATCAGAAAGGCAGTTGATTCAACTGATAAGTGGCTATATCCGGTTATTCCCTGCTAGTTCTTCTCCATGAAATGACGTCTTCTCGGACTATTAGAGGCCATTTGTGGACATTTATTGATTTTATGATATTGTTTGTAAATGTATCAATGTGTGATGCAATTTTTGATGTTAAATTTTCCGTAGCGTCCATTATATTGAAATTTGAACTGTCTACCTCACCATCAGGAATTGTCAGCCAGCTTACCACTGAACTGAGGGAAGGTCAATAAGAATCAGGTACCTAAGGTTCATGTCACGTAAATTATTCCAGGTATTGCCATATTCTCTCTTAGTAACATTTTTTTATTCGCGGTGATTTTTCCATTAGTCAATGCATTTCCTTTGTAGGGAAGATACGCCATAGTGTTCTTTTTAACAATTTATTGCTTTGATTCTTGTTTGTGATATTGTACTGTTCTTTAGCCCTGTAATGGAGTTATAGCGAAAAATTTAGGTTATTTTTGAAATTCTTTGTACGTTTTCGATATGAAAAAATGAATAAGTTCGTACTATTCTGTTTTTTCAGACGTGAGTATATATCTGATCTATTGGTTTTTAGATCGATTTTCATTCTTATTTCTTTGGCTTCCTTTTAGAAGATACAGCGGTCACAGCATTTGTGATGTCGCTTTATTGTTTCATTATGACTTAACTGAATAGTTAATTTGTCTTAGTGTCTCGCAGCTTTTCTAAATTAAGGATGCGACATTACTTTTTTTAGAATTTTGACAAGCCAGTTGGCTTGGTGTTTAGAGACTCTGAATGCCAAACCGAAGGTCGCGGGTTCGATTCCCACCCAGGACAAGCATTTGTGTGCATGAACATGTCTGTTTGTTCTGTGTCTGGGTGTAAATATGTATATAATTATATATTTATAAAAAAAAAGTAGTATATGTAGTCTATCAGTTATCTGGTTTCCATAGTACAAGCTCTGCTTAGTTTGGGATCAGATGGCCGTGTGTAAAAAGAATGTCCCAGGATATATTTATTTATATATTCACCTGTGCGGTGTTAAGTGCAGTCTCTATTATCTCTCTTTCGTTTATCCCTCTATTATTTATGGTTGTGGAGTCGTATAACTTGAATATGCATGTTTTAGCTCACACCTTACCCAGTACTACTTGCTCCTAGAGTTATATGTGAAAGTTTGGATAAAATTGTGACTCATTCTCGCTTTACTGGCATTACGGATTTGGGTGAATTTTAGGCTTATTAATATAGATAGAATTAATATAGATAGAATATGCGGAGTAACAGAATTGATATTTTTTTTATGAGTAAATAATAAATGGTACTGTATGATTGGCTTGTGGCTACATAGTCGGGAACTCGAAAGATGACCAGCACAATATGTATCATAAACAGTTATGATTCAAAATAGCGATGATTAAAAGATGATTCGGAATAATTTGATAAGGTTAGTATGTAGACATAGGTATATTTCTATGCTTGAAGTTGCATTTTTAGTTATTTTCATATATTTTCATAATTTTAAGTAAAAACAGCATTCTTTTGTGTAATTTACTAGAAATGTAATTACATTTATCGTCTATTTTATATTAAAGGATTTCATCGAGTTTATCAAAGTATTTTTTAATTATTTATCCTATACCTGTATTTTTTTTTGTGAAATAAGTCAATTGGATTTTTTTTAATAAATTCTATTTACATATTTATAAACCTATTTTTTCAGCCGTACCTAAGTTTTATATTTTTTTCTACATTCTTTATTGAAATACCTCATCTAATAGGTAGTAGGTATAAAAATGTATAAAGATAATTCTATAATTAGTTCGTAAGTTAACTGCTTACTTGTTAAGTAGTTTATTTTTATATTTTAAATAGGTGATTTGTTTAAATATTTTTAATATTAAAAATAATAACAATAAAAAAAAATATTAGTATCTTAAGTCTAAATAGAACAATTAGTTTCTGCGAACAATATAAATGTATTTAAAAACAATTAAATATACACATTCGAAAACAATCAAGTGTACTCACCAATCTTATTGTACCGGCTTTGAGACGGAGCTTCTTAGACAATCATAGGTTTCACAGGTTTAAAAACATGTTAACAATAAAGTGCATATCACAACTGAAAGCCAATTAAATTTGGTCCAAAAAATATATCACTTAAAGAATGTTCGTGAGTGAGCGAAACCGTCTTTGTGCCTCCGAAAGTCTACGATGTGGGGTACATCGCTACCATAAAATCACACTGAACCAGACCGTTCTACACACGTCCGTACCGTGACTCCGTAGTCGGTATCACAGTACGACGATATCTAACTTCGTACGTTGTAGGCGGAAGTGTGAGTGTATAGTTGCACACCGAGAGTTTCATTTCAGTGTGCATTAGAACTTTAAACAGCGCCATCTATACGAAAAGTACAGCAATATTTTGTGCACTGTAACACCTTAATATTAGCGCCATCTATTGATAATTCTGTAGACTATATTAGAGTTTGCTATTTTAGTTCCATGTATCACCACCAATTGATTGATAACAATAATGACATTCTCATTGGATAACAATGGCAAACTTCGCGTGCCTACTCTTAATATTAACTAAAATAATCAATAGATGGCGTAAGGTGTGTCCTTCTAGGTATATTAGGGGCCGGTCCACACAACCAGCTAAATGACAATGTGTTTACATTGTATGCTGATTTTTTTTTTCATATTTCCGACTGTGACTTGTTTGTTGATGGATGGGAAAATAATTATATTGGCCGAGAGTTTGGATTTTTGTGAGAGGGATGTATGATTGTGTAATTGTTATTAATATTAGTTGTATTTAATTGTTACAATTTGTAATTTAATAAAATTTCCTAATGATGTAAATTGTGTACCGTAATAATTTTAGTTTAATAAATAAATAATAAATCTACATAAAAACGCATAAAAAAAAATGCATTAGCACAAACATATTTTGCAACGACGACGGTTGTAGAGACAATAAAAATCCGATAATTTTACAGATTTGTTAGAAGCCTCGGGTTTAAAGGGTACCTGTTCAGGTATTAACGACGTTATTTCACTTTTTTTTCGAACCCCAAGTCTTTTGTTACACTTAAAAAATATTACCTACCTTGTGCGTGAGGGTAATATATTGAATAATTTATTTATTTATTAGGGTTACCAATAGATGATACACGTTAAAAAAAACAAATACAAAATTTCAATTAATGAAAAAAAAAAAATAGGACCAACTTGTTACACATCCAGTTTCAGGCAAACAAAACATGCACAAATAACTATTAATTATGAATAAAAAAATTGAAAAAAAAGGGACACAAGCATCATCTTATCAATCAGCCTATTTAGAGCTATTAGTATAAAGTTAAATATAAATGAACGGGCGTAAAACCTGTCATAAGGTATCTCAATAACTTTTTGTCTATATCTGAAAATATTCGAAACTTTTATATCGGATTCGGTTACGGATAATTTTTATTTCGTATATCCGATAGTTTCGGTTACGGTTACGGAACTTCATAACATCGCTGATCTGTGGTATAATGACAGTCCGGATGCAGACATTAATTGCAGAGAACGACTTACAAAAGAGAAATTAAATAAATTCATTGTTCCAGTTGCCGCTGTTGTCACCGCATATGGCAATTTGTCTCCCACTCCATCCTTCTCAAATCACGATTTTTTTAGGTGTATAGTGCATTATAACCTCAGTGGTTTCACATTATAAAATAGACACGTCATCCACCAATATCACGGCTTTCAAAAACAGCATCAACAACAATATCTACCTACGTATCGCGCGAAGAAAATGAATGCCACCTTACTTACAGTGTACCTGTTGTTAGTTACGTTAAGATTGAGTGCTGCGTGCGTCCTGCGTACTGTCGCGATTGTGGTTAGTGGGGCTAAAATAATTAGGTCAATTACCATAATCTTATGTTGCCACTTCTCAGCGCGGGCAACGCATCTATAGTTTATATATCATTGATTATAACTGTAATATTGAATAAATCACATGATAAACTAGTTAGTCGCTTTGTTTGCACACACTGTAGATAAAAATGTTATTATTGCCGTACACAAAGGTTAGTATAGGTTCAGTGCGGTTGTAAGGAGAGGGCGAGGTTCGGCGTCGGCCCTGGGCGCCAAATTTGAGGGGCACCGAGGTATGGAGTCCCCTACCTCAATACTGTGCTCTCCGCACAGAGGCCGCGATGAAACAACCTCGAGGTAGTGTCATTTTCCTTACAGAATCGAGCCCCTGCATTTGGAAATGAAATGGTTACAATAATACCCTTGCGTATTAATACATAATAGTATGTCAGCTAGGGGTGGACCAACGCTCCTTCACCCACCGCCCAGTCACCAACTATTTATTACTAAAGTGAGCATAAACTGGATATGATAAAATAAGTATTCTATTTAGAGCGCCGATTTAGCGCACCGATGCAGAGACCACCCATTTATATTTTATATAATGTGTTTTTAGAGCCCAACTCAATAATAACATAAGACTGTTAGTGATGATAATAATCTCTTGGTTTACTTAAGAACTGTGTGGCCTAAGCACGAAGATCTATCACAAGCGTAGCGTCATCGTATTTTTTTTAGGTTATAGATTGATGGCGCATTCGATACGATGATGCTTGCGATAAATGTACATGCTTAGGCCGAGTACTGCTGATTTTTACTGACATCTTTTGTTTTAGGTACTCATCACTCGAAGCTACACCACAGATGCTCAACGAAGATTAAAATCACCCAGCAAAAATATTGTTCATTGCTCAAACATAAATTGGGTGCTCTATGCATCGTTGCGCAAAAGGGATTACTGACAATTGAAGCAAAACATCTGGTTTAATAAATTCATCAAAATTATGGCTAGTTATATCCACATTATGAAGTAAGTACTTTATTGTATTTTCCAATTATTTTGTACCTAACAGGTGTTGTCGGTACATCCTTGCTTAATTAGTAAGTATCTGTCATGACATCAGCGGCGGCCTTACCCATTGCGAGGCTCCGGGCGGCAGGTCATTGCGAGGCCCTTTGTCCTTCGTGAAAAGTATGTGATGCGTAAGTAAGTCTGGTTGTTTGATTTAGGTATTTGTCATGTGTGTGTGACAAGAAATGCTAAAGTTATTCAAATAAATAAAATTTGAAATCCATAAATTTTTTTATTTGCTTGGGTTGCGCGAGGCCCCTGCAAGAGCGAGGCCCCGGGCGATTGCCCCGTTCGCCACTCCCTAAGGCCGCCTCTGCATGACATCACTGCTTAGATCTTGAAAACTACGCAACGGATTTTGATGCGGTTTTTTGAAATAGATAGATTCAATGGAGTATATAATGGCTTACATGCATAATATAGTAAAGAAACACTGATAATTTTCATGGTTTCTATTGTGATAAACAATTTTTGCGCTTACATTGCAAACGCTGGTTGAACCCTACGAGATAGATTAAAATAATGTAGTACAGTATTGTACACCTTAAAAAGGTTGAACGTTGTATTTAAAGACATTCTGTAGTATATTTAGTATCAGTATTGCAACCGTGCGAAGCTGGGGCGGGTCGCTAGTATGTTATAAACACAGGACATATCATAGTAAACGACTGCTTATTAGTTATTGTAATGATAGATCCAACGTACTCGCTGTCTGACTTTACGCCAACTTGGCTTCATCCGTGTGAATCTCCTTGAAAATATAGGTAGTTCGTATCCTCGCATCGTCCAAAGGCATTCTCTTTTGACATGTACATCAATTAGCCTTCGTTGATTATGTACCATAAGTATACTTAACTTTAAAGTTGATTTTTACAAGAGCAATGTAGATTTTGTAAATTCATCAAGAAGGTAGTAAAATTTACAGTGTTCGATACTTTTTTTTACCAGTAGAGAGGCTTGTGTTTGCGGTCACAAAGTGGCTCTCAAGAGCTGTTTCTGGGCTGCACACGAAAGGCCGGGATAGTCACCACCAAGTACACAAATCACAGTATCCTGACAACTTATAATCTTTATAATTTTTTGTATTTTTTTTTCATGTGTTATTTTTCCCCTTGTCACAAATAAATTTGTTTCTTTCTTTCTTTATAAAACAACTTGGTGTTTCTAACAAATATAGACTTTTTTACTATTGCATACTAATGGGCCTAATAATTAATTGAATTTAATGTTACCTATATTCAGTACTAGCTGTCTCCGCGGCTTTACTCGCGTTCCCGAGGGATGTCACATTTCCCGGAATAAAAAGTATATGCTAAAGGATATACTTTATTCCAGGATATGCTCTATCTATGTGCCAAGTTGCATCTAAATCCGTTAGGTAGTTTTTGCGTGAAAGAGTAACAAACATCCATACATCCTCACAAACTTTGGCATTTATAATATACTAATATAATAATGGATTTAGTAAATGTTGAATATATAAAAGACATATAACATAACGAAATAATAAAATATCCAAAAAGTCAGATTAGATATCTATAGTGTACTCGTAGGTAAAAATGCATCCCTATTTCCCTTGGTCACGGCATCAAGCGTGAACAGCTGGACCGATTTCGCAAATTCTTTTTTGTTGTGGTTGTTATTGTCAGGAGAAGGTTCTTATGAAAGAAAAAATTAAGAAAGTTGCGTGGAAAATTAGAAAATTTAAGAAAACATAACGACCATGTTAATTTTCCCAATGAAAACTTACCGCTATTGACAATATAAACTCTTATAATGTAACCTTATGGTGTTTGACATAAATGTCAGTCGTTTGACAATATCGTTTAAAACAGAGGGATGGGTCGAAATTATATTGATAAAATAATTAATTTATCATTACTTAGTGCACATTTCACGGTCAATTCAATCGGAAAATTGTATTGTAATATACAGTGAGTTTTTTAAGAAGTGTTTGTTCATCACGGTTAGTTCCGAGCGCCATCACGTCTAATATTAGAGTTTAATTGTCAAGAATAATAAAATACTACGTTCTTGGTATTTCTACGTTCTTCGTATTTTATTAATGATACCAATTCAAATTAAACATTCATTGAAGACAGGACAACGTCTGCCGGGTCAGCTAGTATTTACTTACATAAAAAAAAAGTTAACTTGCAGAGTTTCATGCTGGTTCTTCTCTAATGAACTGTTTACTGTTTACTCTTGTTTAAGTTGTAAGTACCTAATTATTGTTATTTTCTATTTTGTAGTCTTGTCATATATTATTTTTTTTTTTGTTTTGTTTTTAAATGTTACCTATAATAAGTAATTTGTAATTGTTAAATATAAAATTATGTAAAATTGAAATTATAAAATAGCCAAAAAGTCAGAATAGATAAAAAATTATATAACAAATAAAAAAGAATGTAACCTTGCTGAGTTTCTTGCCAGTTCTTCTCAGTTGAAGGCTGACTTCCGAACCGGTTGTAGCTTCAGTAACTTTAAATTTGACCTTCATAAGTGCCCCCCGAAGGCCTAAACTGAATAAATGGTTTTGAATTTTTTGAACTCGGTAAGATGCAATTTAAAAATCATAAAAATGAAAAGTCATTTCTTAAGTTTCGGCCCGCGGAGGGTCAAATGTAAAGTTACTGAAGCTACTACCGGTTTAGAAGTCAACCTTCAACTGAGAAGAACCGGCAAGAAACTCAGAAAAGTAACATCTACGAGTATATAATATATTTTTCAAACGAGCGACTCTTTTACTCTAATGCTTCCCTAAAATGTTAAAATATTGTATAAAATATAGTGACGCAATGCATTATCTAGTTGCTCCTTTGTCAAAACATATTTGTAGATCTGCATCATCATTGTTAGGTAGGAGGTGCTAACGAGCAAAACAAACACGTTTTTAAGGTTCCACTTGCCAAAAATATTTGTCGAAAACTAAAATCATAAAATTCATCACAAATCTAAACTTCTTTGAAAAATTCAATTCAGAATTCGAAACCATTTATTCAGTTTAGGCCCTCGGAAGGCACTTATGAAGGTCAAATTTAAAGTTACTGAAGCTACTACCGGTTTACCTACTAGCTTACATCTGTCCCATTTAAAGGAAAATATTTTAATGTTGAAATAGTTTGTTTTAGTTGATAGTGTATTTTAGTTTACCGACTGATCGAAATAACTTTGTATTCTTTGAATAATTTATGTGCGACACTATTAATTATTGTAAGGGGGCCGGGGCCAGGCACATGAGACTTAACAACGTTACGTCTCAGGGTCGACAACGCATTGGCAATGCCCCTGGTGTTACAAATGTCCACAGGCGGCGGTGACCACTTCCCATCAGGTGGACCGTCTGCTTGTTTGTCGGCTCATGTGGTATAAAAAATAAAAAAATCTCATCGTGTTGCCGAATTAAGGAAGTGTTAAAATAGAGTCCTCATAAACTATTGCAGAGTTGATTTCGATAATACATTTAATGAATGTCTAAGAAAGAGAGAAAATCACTCTTTGACGCAATGGAATCCTACTTTGTGCGTGACCCAACACTCGCTTGGTTTGGTTTTGTGTTATTATGCCAAAGTCAAAGCCATTTATTCGGTTTTGGCCCTAGCTGGCCATTTACGAAGGTCAAAGTACTGGAGTCTTCACTGACATCAGTTCAGGTGTTCAACTAAAGGAATTAGCAAAAACCTATAAAAAGCAAATGTAAAATGTTTTAAATATAACCTAGTAATTTTTTTAAACAAGATTATATAAAAAGGTTTAAGTATAATAAACAAAAAATGGTTATTTATTTACTGCTGGAAGCAAATAGTACTTTTTTCGGGAAAAAATAATATAGACGTACGTAGGTAGGTTAGTTCTAGTATATACTATCTATAGACGTACCTATTTATACAGGGTTTTAAAGTGGTTGGTTAAAACCGATATTAGAGAAAAATACTAACAGCTATATTAAGGAAAATAGGGTTCTTATGACGCACCGTCACCTCTAAACTACTGAATTTATCGGGATGGGAGTGCTATCGACGCGGAATTTATCGTAGATGTTTATAGGCTATGTATTATGGTATCGATAAACGGGTGAAACCGCGCGTGGGTCAGCTAGTTATATAATAAATAGAAAAAAAAACAAAAGAATTTTGTTTCATTATATTACATCCGGGGACATTCTTTACACAAACTCAGTAGAGCATGGGAAATACATTAACTGACAAACTGCATATACAATTAGTGTAAGCGCGAAAGTCTGTGACTATGAATGTTTGTGACTCTTTCAAGCAAAAACTACCGAATGGATTTGGATGAAGCTTGGCATATAGATAGAGTATGCCCAGGGGCCCAATTCCACTAAATGCAACGTTCGAGTAGGACGTTTGGTTCGGCAATGGTATGGTTACGATTAATGTCAAATTGAAGTTTGACATTTCATAAATATGGCATTCCTACGCACTACAACCGAAACAAACATACATTTTGACGTAATCTTTCGAACGAATGTGAACCATTACCGAAACACAACCGCAGTTCGACCGTTGGTGTATTTATTACAATACGATTAAACGTCAAATTTGACGTTTGGTTGTGATATGGTAATGGTTCGGTGCATAATATGTTAGTGGAATTGCCCACCTGGAGTAACATATAGGCTAGTTTTTGTCTGGGAAAATGTAACATCCGTTGCGAAAGCGTGTGAAACCGCGGGGGACAGCTAGTATGGAATAAATAAACAAGACACTGTTCAGTACTTACAAGAGCGTAAATAGGTACGCGTCCTACGGAAGTAGTCATTGGTATGCAACGTATACGCTATACAATGACCTTTGGCTGCGTTTACTATGAAACCTACTATAAGGACGAGTAAGTTCCGTTGCTTACACCCATATTCTAAGACGTTTCCTCAGACGTCACTCGACTCCAACTCGACTGAGGATATCTTAAGCATTTTCTCGAGGGATCCTCAAAATTGGTATTCTAAGTCATAACTTGAGCAAAACTCGAGCAATCCCGACTGATGTCGAATCGAAGTGTAGTCAAGGTAACATGTCATTAGTTACGACATTCTATTATAGATAAAATATTAATCAAATAAAATATTGAGCTTCAGTAACTGTTTACATGCAATAAACTTCATAAGGTTGGTCGCGACGTACCTTGTAGTTAGTTGGCAGTTATTTCCTCACCTCGAGTAAGGGAAAGCGTCGAGTGGGTAGATTTTTGTAACTATGATTACACCCATATTTTAAGAAGTTTCCTCGAAAATTCCTCGACTCCACTCCACCTCACTCAAAGATATTAGTATTCTAATTATAAAAATCTCCTCCACTCGACTTGACATCTCTCACTCGAGGTGACGAAACAACTGTCAGCTTCAAGGTACGTCGGGACCAACCTTAAGGAAGCTTATTGCTTGTAAATAGTTTCTGAAACTCATTATTTTATTTCATTAATATATTTTATCTATAACTAGCTGACCCGACAGACGTTGTCCTGTCATAACTATGAATATTGAATTCGAATCTTCTGAAAGCGCTAGTAAAGTGGTTAAGTTTTCTTATATTTTCTAAATTTCCACGCAACTTTCAAATATTTTTTTCATAACATCCTTCTACTGACAATAATAAACATAACAAAAAAGAATTAGCGAAATCCGTCCAGCCGTCCATGCGTGATGCCGGAACCAAGGGAAATAGGGATTCATTTTTATAGATATAGGTAGATTGACGTAACTAATGACATGTAACCTTGACTACACTTCGATTCGACATATATATAGGTAAGTAAGGTAGCATTACACTTTTGTGATAACTTGGCTTACAATAACATTATTTATAATCCCTACTTAATATTAAGTTGGGGAAAAGTCTTTTCGCATTATAGTATGTATGAACTTGTAATAAAATCTCTTTGGCTATACTATTTGTATCTGGCTGGTTTTGGTATCATTGAAAGTTTAAATTTTAAAGAAAATAATTCCAAATTCAAATTAGGAAAATGTGTGATTTGCATTTGTTTTTCGTACCGCCAAGGTGAATGAATCTAATGAAGAACTTCGATTCATTTTAAAATTTTACTACAAAAAAGGTAAAAATACAACGCAAGCCGCGAAAAAAATTTGCGATGTTTATGGACCTAGTGCAGTGCTGTGAGAGTAGCACAAATTTGGTTTAAGCGTTTTCAATCCGGAAATTTTGATGTCAATGATGCACGTCGCTCTGGTCACCTCATTACGGATAAAATGGATGCCATTTTTGAAAAAGTGGAGCAAGATCGGCATATCAGTAGTTACGACGTAGCTGAAGAACTGGGTACACAAAAAAGCTAGATATTTGGGTACCTCACGAGCTCACTGAAAGAAACCTAATGAACCGTGTATTCATTTGTGATTCTTTATTACGACGTCATGAAACCAAACCATTTTTGAAGAAGCTGATAACTGGTGATGAAAAGTGGATCACGTACGACAAGAACGTGCGAAAAAGGTCGTGGTCAAAGGCCGGTCAGGCTTCACAGACTGTGGCGAAACCCGGGTTAACTCGCAACAAGGTGATGCTGTGTGTGTGGTGGGATTGGAAGGGCATTATTCATTATGAGCTGTTACCACCAGGCAGGACCATCGATTCTGAACTCTACTGCGAACATCTGATGAGATTAAAGCAAGAAGTTGAGAGAAAGCGGCCGGAATTAATCAACAGAAGGGGTGTGGTTTTTCATCATGATAACGCTAAACCTCACACATCTTTAGCCACTCAGCAAAAATTAAGAGAGTTTGGCTGGGAGGTATTAATGCATCCGCCGTATAGTCCTGACCTTGCACCTTCAGATTTCCACCTGTTTCGGTCTGTTCAGAATTCTTTAGGCAGTGTCAGGTTAACATCACGAGAGGACTGTCAAAACCACTTGTCGCAGTATTTTGATCAGAAGTCCCAAAATTTATATAGCAATGGGATCATGTCCCTACCTACAAGATGGCAATAAGTTATCTAACAAAATGGTACCTACATACTTTAGTTAAATGTAAATAAACTATATTAAAAATGTCTTGAATTTTCTTAAAAAATGCGAAGGAACTTTTTCCCCAACCTATTATTATAAATGTGAATGTAAGTTTGTTTGTTACGCTTTCACGCGAAAACTACTAAACTGATCATCATGAAACTTTGTTCACATATTCTTGGAGGTATTAGAAGTAACATAGGATACTTTTTGTGCCAGGAAAATGTTAAATCCCTCGGGAACGCTAAATCGTGCCAAACGGCAAACAATTAAACCGCGGAGAAGCTAGTACATAATAAAAGAAAAATATATAAAGTGTACACAGGGTAGCGTAATCATTGTTTTTTAAACAAGCAACAATAGAAAATATTCGTTTTCCTTTGAGACAGAGTGAAAAATGCATCATAATATTTTTGTTTAAATTTTGTAAACGAGTTCTATTAGGGATATGGTGTGGAAACGATTGCCACATAATCTAATCATGAGGCTGATGCAGTGCGGGATTAAACACGTAGCAAGAGTAGCAATTGCTACGGACCCCGCACAAAAGGGCGCCCCACGCAAAAGGGGGCCCCGCATGTCTAGGGCCGCCAACCTCCGTTAGTTTCTTTTAGTACTTTTTAAGTAAGAGCCCATAGCATACCAAAGGCCCTCGATAGAATTTGCTACGGGCCCCGCGCTTGGTTAATCCGGCACTGGCATGTATCCCTTGCTTTACTGTTCTGACATATTTAGGAAATACATACCTATGCCTATTTTATATTCGTTTTTCACTATGGCCGCGCGGGCGTCACTTGAAAGTAAAATCGATAGGTACTCTGGAATAAGGAGTGCAAGTATTTTTGCCATATAAGGAAAGTACCTAATGGTTTTGTTAAATTTCATTAATTGATACTAAATTAGCTTAAAAATAGTTACGGTCCCGTTTGAAAAGGGGGCCAACGGACCGTATTACTTAGGCTCCGCTATATGTCTGTACGTCAGAAGGCGACTGTACTATCTTTTGAGCTCCAATAAAATTAAATTAAAACACCGAGGGTGTATTATACTGGCCTGTATGATAACAAATAATTAAAAAATTAATGGTCCCCATACAAGAGATTTGATCATTACTCCGTTTTGGTAAATATTGTACGGTGGTACGGAACGTTTATGTGCAATTCCGACTCGCTAGATTGGGCGATTTTTTTGAATTTTCGTATTACCATAGTTTGAAAATTGTATCTATTTAAAAATGTACAATACATTTTTGCAATCTAATCTATACGTTTGTTTGAACGCGCTAATCTCAGGAACTACTGGTCCGATTTGAAAAATGTTTTCAGTGTTAGATATCCTATTCACCGAGAAAGGCTATAGACTATATATCTTCACGCTAATACTAATAGGAGCGGAGCAAAAACGGGAAAAAATATTCCTTTTGAGAGCTTTCGTTGCGTGCGTTGCGTGAACGGTTAGAGATTATACTCTGGAAAAGCCTTCTATTTATCCCGGGAATACGTAACATCCCCCGGGAACGCGAGTGAAACGGCGGGGAACGTCTAGTAATACATATCAAACTTAGCAATATTGTTTTTTGTTTATTATTGATCATATTTTGATTGATCCATCATTAAAGCCAAAATGAAGAAGATATTAAAAAAAATACTATTTTATGTAATAAAGTGGACATTATCGGACAATGGTATTGTATTTGTAAGGAAAAAAGTGATGTAAATAGTCATATCTTTGTCCTCGTTATTATCTATAAATATTATGTATAATTATATCGAACACAATCCTTAGTTTATATACTAATTACATTATATTAGTACCTAATTACGTGTACGTGTCATTTAAAAGAAATATGCCATCAGTTCCTGTTGATACTGCGTTTTGCAGAATGTATGACCATGTGAACATCTATATCAGAAATTAAATGAAATGAAAATATTTTTATTCAAATAGGCCTTTACGAGCGTTTATGAATCGTCTGACCCTTATACCGCTTCGGAAGGTTGTTTTTTACTGAGAAGAGCCAGCAATAAACACGGCAATCACTATTTAAAAAAATACGAACTTACATTTATTACAATTGTTTTTTTTATTCTCACATACAATACCTACCTGGGTGTTATAAAGGAAATAAATTATAAAATATTACAGTTCATGAGATAGAGCCTGGTTACAGACGGACAGCGGTGTCTTAGTAATAGGGTCCCATTTTATCCTTTGGATATTTTGGGTACGGATTCCTAAAAAAGAGCATCAGATTATGTAATCTAAATACTGACGATTGCTGTGTCGGAAGTGCCTAAGCCTTTGAAATGGCTTGATAAATCCTGACCTCTGAAACCGAGCAAGTATCTTTGATGAAGGAACTACTAGCAGTTAAATTAGAAGGCGATATTACTTAGATTTCGCAGTATCATGTCAGGATTCAAATTTTATTACGTTTTTATTTCCGTAAAACCTAGAGCGATCGGGAGGGTATACTGTAATCCTACTGTTCTAAGTCATAAGCGGATATCACTGACATTTGACGGGCCAGTTGGTTTGGTAGCTAGAGATCCTGACTGCCAAGCAGCATGTGGTGGGTTCGATTCTCACCCAGGACAAACATTTGTGTGCATGAACATGTCTGTTTGTTAAGTGTCTGGGTATAAATCCCTACTAATATTATAAATGTGAATGTAAGTTTGTTTGTTAAACTTTTACGCAAAAACTTCATAACCGGACATCATGAAACTTTGTACATATATTATTATTATTAGGAGGTATTAGAGGTAACATAGGATACTTTTTGTGTCGGGAAATTGATACATGAGGGATATACTAATTTCCCGAGGAAATGCAGATGAAACCGCTGGGGACAGCTAGTATCCATATAAGTATGTATTTAAAAAGTAGTATGTGTAGTATATCAGTTACCTGGTAGCCATAGTACTAGCAATAGTACGCAGTACTCTGCTTAATTTGGGATCAAGTGTGGAGAATGACATGGAGGATATCGCTAGCGGTATGTATTTTTATATCACAATTCAAGTGAAAAAATACCGCTTTCCTGGGTTTTCCCGCCACGGTATTCTAGTTACGCACAAGCCGCCGAACTTACATTCAAATATATGGCGAAATATAGCGCGGTATTTTTCATTACCCACAGCGGTAACGATTATGGCTTGTCTGAATAGGCACATGCCTTTATAACCGATTTTGTGACAGGGTCGAAATCGGTTTCAAAGCGATCTCTATGTAAGCTTAAATGGGGATCCTATCTTTTCCTGTTAGATACATAACGATGAGGTATTCGGGTTTAAGATGTAATAAATAGGGTGAGTCGTAAAGACACGATAGAAGTGAAACTTTTGTATTACAGGAAAGCATTTTAATTATTCACCAATCACTTTTGAATAGCATTTATATTGTGTTTATCATTTATTTTTCGACACACATTGTTGCGGATCAGAATTAAAAGCCCTATTATAAGAAATTTCACTTAAAGCAAATTGCTTTGTAAGATATTAATATAATAGTTCTTTACCTAAGCTATATAATGCGAGGTTTGTCGGTTTGCAGATTGTCTTTCTTTCACACAGCAACAGAATAACGAAACAACGGCTTTTTTCATTTCGGCTGGAGATACTTACATAGACTATTTTTTTTATACCATAGGGGCCGTCAAACAAGCACACGGTCCACCTGATGGTAATTGGTCTCCGCCGCCTATGGACATTTGCAAAACCAAAGAGCATCGCCAATGCGTTGTCGACCCTGAGACATGAAGTTGTTAAGTCTCATGTCCCTGTAATATCACCGGCTCCTTTACCTTTCTAACCGAAACACAGTAACAAGCATAACTGCTTCTCGGTGGAAATGGGTAAGGTGGTAGTACTTCCCCGGACGAACTGTACACTAAGAGCTTTACTGCTCAAAGAAAGGTTTTTAGTTTTTTTAGTCACCAAGTTTTCTATTATATATAATTAGGTAACTCAATAATTAACCGATGGTAGTTAAGAGATGTTATTGTTGTCTAAAATTAGATCGCTACAGCTATTAGTGATAAACGAGCGCTGCCTTTGTCGTTGAGTTGGTGATAATAGCAACAGATGATGACTTCTCAGAATATGCATTGCTTATAGATAACTAATAATATAATACTCATTTGTTTATTATAATAGTTTTAATTAACAAATTAATGGTAATTTACTAGCATGTACTTTGATAAAAGTTATCTGTGGTCCTTTTGTATTAATACAGGCTCTCTCCCGCGGTTTCACTCGCGTTTATCGATTTCATATAAAGCCTATGACCTGCATGAAAATCCGCGTCGAATCGTAGCAGTTTCATCCCGATATGTTCAGTAGTTTTGAGGTGATGGTGCGTCAAAGGAACTCTATTCCGTTTATTCTACTAATATTATAAATGTGAAAGTTTGTGAGTATGGGTGTTTGTTACTCTTTCACGCAAAATCTACCGAAAGGATTTGGATGAAACTTGACATTTAGATAGATATATAGATAGAATAAGATTGTATCCTTTTACTTATTTATTAATTCCAGTGGCAAAAAAATCAAATTAAGAGTTGAAACTCGAATTAAAACGCGTGTTTAATTTTTTTGCGTAACCCCAGAGTGGTTGATACAGAAACTGATAACTCCATTACCTTGCCGACACTGAGTGAGTGCCGCTTTAAGAGCTTTTTCACACTGTAATTTTCCTGTTCCCGCACTTACTACAAGTGAAACGGAAAGCTGTAAAACTATTTTAAATGGAGCTGTGAGAACAGTGTATATATATTATGTACTACAGACGAAAGTGTAGCCATCAACAGCGCCTATAAGTACGCAAAAAACACAAAGTTGTCGTACCTATATATGTAGACTAGCTATCCCCCTCGGTTTTACCCGCTTTCCCGAGGGATGTCACGTTTTCATGGGAAAAGAAGTAGCCTATATCTTATTCCAGGATATGTTTTATGTATGTGCCAAGTTGCATCTAAATCCGTTTGGTAGTTTTTGCGTGAAAGAGTAACAAAGATACATCCATAAAAACTTACACTTTTATAGCATTAGTAATATAGAATACATACATATACGAGTATAAAACAAAGTCGTGTTAGTTACACCACGACTTTGTTTACTCAAGAACGGCTGCACGGATTTCAATGATTTTTATTTGTTGTATGTATCTCCATCTCGAACAGCAGAATAAGTAATTAAAAAAATAAATAAATTGGTTTTCGCAAACATTTTTCAATATCAACGCTTTCTCAAAACAGAAATTACAATCCTCGGTCACGCGGGTGAAACTGCGTTGCACAACTAGTACTATTTAAAACAAGATCAGTATTAAAGCTTGAATACATGGAACTTGATACTAATTTTATAAATGCGAATGTTTGTATGTGTGTTTGTTACTCTTTCACGCAAAAACTACTAGACAGATTTGGATGAAACTTGGCACATAGGTAGAGCATATCCTAGAATAACATATACGCTACTTTTATGCTAGCGAAAATATTGGGTTCATCGGGAACGCGGGTGAAACCGCTCGGGACAGTTAGTATCTTTTATAAATAAAGAGGCTAAGGTTTTAACCTGCGAAAACATTAGATACCTCGCGAGGTGGGTTTCGTGGGAAGCCGCAGGCCGGAAGGTAGCTGGTACACATATAATAATTATATGCAAACTCATAATCTTCCCCTACTTGAGCGTAAGCCTCGGTTAAGAATAAAAAGAAAGCTAAGAGAACAAAACAAGTAATATTTAGAATTTATAAGTAAAAATATACTCGTACACTGTTTCTGATGTTCTGATATCATATATAGCCTATAACCATCTACGAAAAGTTCCGCGTCGAATGGTAGCAGTCCCATCCCGATATGATCAGTAGTTTTGAGGTGATGTTGTAAGAAATATGCCATCAGTTCCTGTTGATACTGCGTTTTACAGAATATAATTAACATCTATATCATATATATTATTTTTCATTTATTATGTCTATAATAAGGAAAAATATAGTTACTGTTTGTTGTGTACCGTTCCTTTATAGATATCAAAATAGTTTAAATTGCTCAAAGTCAGAATACCCAGTCGGCCGGCAACATTAACTCCTTGAATAGCAGTGGTATAGCAAATATAGCATAGATATATTTTAAGAGGTGACAGCTCACTGATAACCCATATGTTAGTGGAGATGATTTGGAAATCATGGAAATACGTATAAGAGACTCTATTACTTAGAATTACTTATCGGTAGGTCTCGCTAAGTTTGTCCTTAGAAGCTTTCCATTTAAGTATCTTTATTGTGAATTCATTCATTTTTTAATACGCTTTTATTAGCTTCAGACGTATATTATGTTAGTATGTAACGGAATCTTTGAACATGATTTAGACCCCCTTCAAGACGTCGGATTAACTCGAAATTTGGTATACTTGTTAAGAACCGATGATAATTCAATATTTTAAATAGTTAAATCCGTTATCCTTACTAGGATGATCAAAAAATTAAAAAAGCAATAGTTTAAAAAAACTAAAAAACACGCTTTTATAGAAAATCCAACCAAAAATAATAAATAATAAAGAAGAAAAAAAAATATTTTATTGTAAAAAAAGCGTGGGGTACTTTTTAAAATATTATCAAAATGACAATACTTCTACTCATAATAGAATATTTATAACTACTGACACCTACTGTGCACCCCACGCTCTTTTTTTACAATAAGTATTTTTTTTCTTCTTTATTCTTAAATCAAATTTATTTTCTATTTTTTAGTTGGATTTTCTATAAAAGCGTGTTTTTTTTAGTTTTTTTAGTCTATTGTTTATTAATCTTTAATCAAATAGTTTAAAAAAATATTGTGTATCTGTATCTATATAAGTATTTAGACAAATAAAAAGTAGTATATCAGTTATCTGGTTTCCAAAGTGCTTCTGGTGTGTAAATATGTCACAGGATATTCATTTATTTATACAGGCTGTTACAAAACTACCCGTAGGCCGAAAGGAGGTTAAATTGGACCTTATAACGAGTCCATTCACAATATTTAAGAGCGCTGTATAACATACCCCAAAAAAAAAACAGATTTTTATGAATGAAAAATAGAAAAGCTATTAAAGTATACAATTATTAGGTAAAATAGGTATGTAGGCCTTACTGTTAAATAATCTGGTTCCCTGACATGACAGCTTACTAGGGTTGTTGGCTTTGATAATTAATTATATTTTTACGGGGTATTTTGTAACACGTTGTATTAAAGTCACAAAGAAAACCATAGTCAACACGCAGATCTAGTGTAGAGAAAAGAATTACGCATTTTAGGTACAACTAACGTTGGTTTACTTATAATATACCTACTTCATCTTTAGAGGTATCTTTGTGTGGCGACTTGTTGTTTCACTCATTATTTGCTATGGTAGAGGCCGTAGCAACACGTATTCTGTGAAAATTTCTATGAGAAGCATGACGGTGAATATACCTGTGACAGACGGAAAGAGATACTATTCACTAATGTAATATTCACAAAATAAATACCGCTCTAATAATCTAAATTTTATTTTTCATTTATAGATTTCTAGCTATGCCCCGCAGTTTACCCGTGTTCCTGAGGGTTGTAAATTTTTTCCGGCACAAAAAGCATCCTATGTTACTTCTAATACCTTCAAGAATATGTGTACAAAGTTTAATGATGATCGGTCAAGTTTTCGCGTGAAAGCGTAACAAACAAACTGACATTCACATTTATAATATTAGTAAGGATTGCTGTATTTATTAGCTAAATTTAAGTAGTTTAGTATGTAGTTTTAAGTTTATTTTAGTGAATGTTTGTTACACTTTCAAGCAAAAACTACCGGACAGATTTGGATGAAACTTGGCACATAGATAGAGCAATACCTGGAATAACATATAGGCACCTTTTTATCCCGGGAAAATGTGACATCAATCAGGAACGCGGATAAAACCGCGGGGTCAGCTATTAAGACAATAATTTAAATTACTTATTTTTGTTTCTTTTTATAAATTAAGCTTAAAAATCAGGGTGGTCCACTTAGGTCCAATGGCCCGTTTTTCGGGCCCGCGGGCCCGGAGCCTAATAATATTATTTATATTAATTTGAAGACTATGGCCCACTGTCAAATCGAACAATAAACGATTGTAAAGTTTACCAAAATGGCCGTGTTATAATAATTTTATTTTTCATCAGTTATTTTACGATTTTACATTTGTTATTATATAAGGACTTAGCGACAAAAAATATGTTAGCTTTGTTATTCTATTGTTAAATTCCATGACACCCACTGGAGACTTTACCGTTACAGAACCTCTACAATATTTATTGTGTTTGAGATTTGTAATAACGGTCACCATAATGTTCAACGTATGTTTGATAAAACCAGAAGAACCACTTTTGTCGTCGAAGGAGTTTTTTGACCTCTTTTATTATAATATTCATAAGATAATACATAAACTGTGTACAGTGTTTTATAAAAGAACGAACATACCTAACGATTTGATACTTAACATTTACTAAAACTTAATGTATTTTATGATTTATTGGATTAAAAATATCAAAAAGGTTTGGCATGAGGCGGGCGGTAGAAAATTTAATGTATCGAGTGGTAAAGGACAAGGCAAACATTAGCTTGGCCCAAAATGATTGGGAACAGGGGCTCGATTCTGGAAGGAAAATGACACTAACTCGAGGATGTCTCTGTCGCTAACTACGCTAGTACTACTAATCACGTGAGAGATAAGCTCTCCGAGGCCTCCGTGAAGCGGCTCGCCGACGAAGTTTGCATTAGCTGAATAAGGGGGCTGGGCAGGTAGGTGATCTTATTTATTGGATATGAATATAAATATAAACGGCAAAAATATCATGTCTGTTGAATGGGAGCCCCCTTAAATATTTATTTTGTTCTGTTTTTCAGTTTGTTTGTTGTTATAGCGGCAACAGAAATACATCATCTGTGAAAATTTCAACTGTCTTACAATCACGGTTCATGAGATACAGCCTGGTGAAAGACGGATAGACAGACAAACAGACGGACATCTTAGTAATGAGCCGTTTAACCTTTTGGGTACGGTACTCTAAAAAAACGGTGTGTGCTTAACCACCCTTGACCACACGACAAAAGTTAAAACTTCAAATAGGCGAGGTTATTTATACTAAATACAACCATATTTGAATATTCATTCAGTAGGTAATAAATAATAAATAAATAAATAAATATCCCAGGACATTCTTCACACGTTTACCTGATCCCAAATTAAGGAACTGATATACTACATATATTACTTTTTACTACATACTTATATATTTTTACTTAGATATTTACACCCAGACACAGAACAAACAGACATGTTCATGCACACAAATGTTTGTCCTGGGTGGGAATCGAACCCGCGACCTTCGATTTGACAGTCAGGGTCTTTAACCACCGAGCCTACTGGCCTGTCACATTAATAATCAAGGATCAATTTTAAATAAATAAATAAATATCCTGGGTCATTCTTTACACGCGGCCATCTGATCCCAAACTAAGCAGAGCTTGTACTATGGAAATCAGATAACTGATATACTACCTATATGGTACTAATTTTTATTTTTTCTAAATACATACACATATATATATTATCTCTTAAACACATCCACGACTGTTGGGACACAGGTTGTGTTGGATTTATAATTGGGTAATAACATTTACATCACTACATAGTATAAAAGTCGCATTCTCTGTCCCTATATCCCTATGTATGCTTAAATCTTTAAAACTAAGCAACGGATTTTGATGCGGTTTTATTAATAGATAGAGTGATTGTAGTGGAAGGTTTTTACGTATAATACATGTGACATCCCACGGGAACGTGGGTAAAACCGCGGGGGACAGCTAGCTATAAATAAATATAACTGTGTATAAAAAAAAAATAAATGTAAATTAGAAGGAGGTTTCACCTACTTTAATCATAGATGCATAATAACTCTCTCAGACTTCTGCAGTCCAGTACCTCTACCATGAGTTGCTATCGAAACTTACTTTAGTCACTAGCGAGTAAACTACTATCGATACAGTATTACTCGATAGCAACTGTCAAATTTGTGACTCATGGTACCGAATTTCTATAGCAAACGTTACTCGCTAGTGTATACTTTTTGATAGGTTTTTTTCCTATCTACTCGTACTGTGTATTTTAGTTCTTTAGGTGACCGCTAGTGGCACTGTACAGAACTGCCATAGAAATGTTTTACGCCGTCGCTAACGAGTACGTACCTTAAAAACTCATGGTAAAGGCACTAGTACATTTTACTAGCTGCCCCCAGCGGTCACACTCGCGTTTATCTTAATCTAATAGCCTATATCCATATACGAAACATTCCGCGTCGAATGGTAGCAGTGCCATCCCGATATGTTCAGAACTTTCGATGTGATGATGCGTCAAAGGAACCCTATTTTGCTTATACATCAATCAATTTAGACTACCATAATTGTGGTTATCAAGCATTTGTTTTTCGTCACACAAAAATGTTGCGGATCAGAATTTGAAATCCGGCCACTTCAAAAAGAGCGTGTTCATTGTTTTATTTTCACACAACAGTTTGATCCCAAACAATACCTAACTTGTGATATGTTAACCAGACAAGTGATTAATTTTTTTGTACATATATATAATTAATATAAATATATATAAATAAACTAGCTGTACCCTGGCACGCTTCGCTGTGGCACATTGTGATTGAATGGTTGAGAAATGTGAAACAAAACAAAGACGATCGCGGATATGTGACTGATGCAAAAAATAGATAAAAACAATCCCTGATGCGGATTATATATCATGCTGAAATTTCAGCTCGATCGGTGCTTTTTGGAACTTTTTGAGTTTTTGAAGCGTACACAAACCAACATAACATTTATATATACTCGTATATAGATTTGTACTTTTAAACATAGAAGTTCATAAATAGATATTCAACAGAATAAATACACTTGCTCACACATTTTTTTCAAACTAAACAGTATTGTTTGTTCTTAATGTTCTGGGACCTTCTTAACACGACCATCTCAAATTGTTGTAATCTTTTTTTTCTACATTTTTTTATAGATATTTACTGCCAGACTCAGAACAAAGTTCACGCACATAAATGTTCGTCCTGGGTGGGTCGAACCCACGACTTGTAGCGTGGAGTAAGGGTCTCAAACCACCGAGCAAATTAGCCCGTAAATAAATTATTATTATATTTGGTTTTTGTGACAAATAGATAGCAAAAAACATTCTCTTGCTCATCTTCTTTCTCAATTTCTCACCTAGTAGGCTGATCCTTTAGACATAATATATGTAGATTGTACTCCCTTCAGATTTACTCATTTATTTACGTAGGTATATATTTATTGATAAGATGGTTCTAGCTAATAAAAACAAATACCAAGTACCAATACCTAGCTCGGTTAATGACGCACTTGACCTGACTGTTTCGAAACAATGTACTAACACCCGGATGGCGCGCTCCGCATGGCGGCGTAGTCGTCACGGGTCAACGGTATCCTGGACCTGCAGGTCTTTCACGGGGAAAAGAAGAATGTCGTAGAGCCCTCAAGAAGGGGAAAGATATAAAAGTGAATGTCGGGTAGACGCGCGACTCAGTCGCATCGCGGTCGACAGTGCAGCAGTGGCCGATTCGACATCTACTTTCGGCGACTTCACGGGCTTACCCAGGTGAGCGCTACCCGCCGCCGCATTCGACCACCCACCCCCTAATCGACAAGTTGTGATACAAGTACAAGGTTTTTTAGCGCCTCTCGTTATCAGGCGGAGGCGATCCTCGCCGCGCAGTCACGAACGGTAGGGCACAGGTAGTAAACGCTACCGGGCGCGATTCATCGCCTGACAGCCGCTCGCGACACCCGCGCTCTCGACCGCTCTCGTATTAGTCCGGCGCTCGCCGCTCGCCGCTCGAGCTCGCGTAACTTTGTTTCTACCACAACAAAATATACCTCGGATTCAATGAGGTGAGTTTACCAATAAATAATTTTGATTTATTCTTTCGTCACGTTTTTTTTAATAGGTATTTTTGCTTTGCGATGTGCGCTTATTTTTTTATTGATTCATAAATAATTTCGATTCACTCATTATTATATTTTCTGCTTGTGTTTTTTTTATCATCCACAAATTTAAAGTTAATTAAAATCCGGCTTCGGTTTGCGATTGATCACAATGTCACAGTGGCCACTGATTATGTGGTAGGTGTAGTGGGGTAGGTACGCAATGCTAAGTACTCATGAGGGCTCTCAATTTAAGCTGGGCGCAAAATGAGAGCGGTAGTAAACATAATTGCAATATTTTCTAATCGGACATTACGTAAATAGATTCAATTGCGATTGATTAAAGTTTATATTGAATTAATATAAACGTTTGGCGAAGTGTTCGCTGCTACCGATCAGGATAAATAAATGAACGTATAATTTAATAAAACACGGTGACAAACTGCTATTAAACTCGATTTATTGTTTTGTTATGTGTGATGCAACAAGTGCTCGACTGCCGGTGAAACAAAACTGTTGAGAGAAAGATGACGGTCGTTGTTTTTAAATATTATTATTTAGCATTCGATATTAGCTTGAGCGTTGTAACGTTCTACTAGTCACATAATCTATTAACTCTCTTTTATTGACACGCGATCAAAAAATTAAGTTGCGTAAATGTTTTTCTTTGTGTACGTGTTACAACTCGGAGCTGTAACGGCTGAACGGATTACAATGAAATTTTGCACACAGATAGAATGATGAATGATGTAAGAATGTTTGTATTGACGCAGAATAATTTTATTTCGGAGACATAAAATATTTTTCGGTTTCGAAAGGTTATGAATGTAATGAATCAAATCAAACAAAAAGAATTTGTAAAGGTCATAGATATTTTACAAAGCTATACTAATATTACAGAGGCGAATTTTGTGAGTTTGTATGTATGCGGAAGGTAAACTACAAAACTACGGTACCTATTAAAAAAAATACCAATTGAAATGTATATTGTTCCGAATGGACATAGCCTTTGTTATAATAGAGGGATTAAATAGATCTCTCCAGAACGCCTGTAAAGCCGAGACGCGGAAAGGTGTACTTATAAAATAATTCATAAAAGCAGGTACCAGAGGATTCCTACATTAAATCATAAAATTGTTTTCCTTTTAATAAACAGTGGAATATTCTCAGAGAAAAAATAATTTCAAATAGAACTGGGGATTTCACATTTAATTTAATTTGCGTCGTTTATGTGGCTTTAAGCCGAAGAGAAAATTAAAAATACCTGGAAAAAATAATCAGAGCAATAATTTTCAAACTATCTCACTCCCACTTTTCCTTTGAAATCCTACGCAATACGTTTCATTTTATGAAATAGCACTCTGCGAAGCTTAAAAAATAATAAACTGTATTTTTATAAAGACTCACCTTTAGTATCGTTTAGTTCTATTTGATAAATTGCATATGAAAGTTCATAAAAATAACAGAATTTCTGCTACCTACATTATTATTTTCCTGAAGTCTACAAAAAATTTAAATTATATATATGTACATGTACTATGTATGTTACCTATATGTTTTGGTTGTTGTCTTTATTTTTTTAACATATATTTTTATTAGCTACTGCAAAATACTTTAGAATAAATTGTTGAGACTATTTAAAAAAAATACCGTTCCTCCCTATCTCAGAATTTGTGAGGGGAAAATTCTGAAATAATTTGGACTAATATACAGTTACATATATGAAAATGAAATTATAATTAAAAATTATACAGTTTTAGTGAAATAAAAATATTGACTATCAAAATAGATCTTACTGAGTCCAAGTTCCAAATAGCTCTTGTTTCGTTTTATTTTTTACAAATAATTTCGTCATATCCGTCTGTCCGTACATCCCCAACTTAAATAGCTTATCGATAAAATAGCTATAAAACATCTCTGCCCCGCGGTTTCACCTGCGTTTCCGTGGGATGTTTAATTTTCCCGAGATAAAAAGTAGTTATAACTTACTCCTTTTAACATTAGTTATCTACCAATGAAAGTCCCATTAAAATCTCGCCAGCCGAATCTGGGATTACGGGAAACAAACAGACAGAATTACAGATCAAAATTATCTTTAATTTTTTGTTGCAACCCTATATTCTTCCATATGCATTTGGATTTTTTTTTTATTTTGGCTTTAATCACAAAACATAGATTGTCACCACATATCGTTTAATGAATGAATAATTTGCCAACGTCATATGTCACTAAAGTAAAATAAACGACTAATAATAGCTTGTTTTGCTGGTTTCATAGTTAGTTTTGGTTTACATGAGATAAAATATATATATATATATATATAATACTAGCCAACACGCGCGTTCCCGAGGGAAATAACATTTTTCCGGCGCAAAAGTATCCTATGTTACTTCTAATACCTTCCAGAATATGTGTACAAAGTTTCACGATGATCGGTTAAGAAGTTTTCGCGTGAATGCGTAAATAACAAACTTACATTTACATTTATAATATTAGTAGGGATTTAATAGCTCAAATAGTCAATCATGTGTTTAGCGTGATAATTATTTTATCTTTGATATTTATTTCTTCTCTATCTCAAGATCCTGTTATTTTCAGAGAAATTATTAAAAGTATTTTTTTTCCGTGCTATATATAATATATCAGCAAAAAATTATCTATATCTAAAAAATTATATTTGTATGTATGTCCGTTATAGAATCGTAAACTATGTAACGGATTTTAATGCAGTTTTCAGCAATAGATAGAGTACATTAAGTAGTGTAATTCAAAAGCCGCAGGGCGCAGCTAGCTTACGAAAAAAATAAAATAAAATATCCTATTCAATTATGAAAACAGTATTTTCAAACAATTATATTATTCAACATACTAATTAAAAATATATATTTTCAAACACTTCATATTTTTGATGTTGGTAAAATGAAAAATCAAACAAGAATTATGTAACTGTTTTAATATTATGTAATTGCACTCAACTAAGCTACACTAAATATAAATTTTATTTTCATTCCCCCACTTGAGACACGCTCACGCTCGTCCTTGTGCGTACATCGCTGAAAGCTCCTAGATCGTCTGCGTCATCACTAATACCTCTATTTGATCATAAAAATGTCTATATTTCCTGAGAGCAATCCATCCGAACATCGTAAAATTGACGTTCGGTAGTAAAAGCAGTCTTGTCATAAAGGAGCATCCATGCAATGCATCATTTTTAACCATTTCGTCCGTTTAACATTAAAAATCAAATTTCTATCCCAAATCCTGTACATATTTGAACACGCCTAGAAATTCTAATCTGTAAAAATTACATGTTCGTATAACTCTTTAATAAAACTTTAATTTAACTAAAAATTAACTTTAATAAAAAAAAAATGCTGTGCTTTCCTGTAATTTAGATGCATGCGAGAAAAGTAACTGTTATAGTATTCTAAGATAATGTTAAGTGTGTATTTAGTTGGCAAGCCAATAATTAAATAATTAAATAAATAATAAATAAATTCTTTTTTAAATTCATCAATTACATCATATCCCTAACAACAAATACGAATTCCTAAAAATAGAAAGTAATAACAGCTAATTTATTTCCACACATGGTATTCGATTCAGTACCACAAAAATATCACTGCTCTAAAATACGTTGCAGATGTTCCTAAATATCACTTGCGCGCAATTGAGTTCGTTCAAATAATATATGTTTTAATCAGTGTAATTGAAACAGCATTGTCGTAGCGATAACTTCAACGCGTTTGAAATCAGACGCAGAGAAGGAGACAAAACGATTAAGAACTAAAAATAAAAAATTGCAGAAGTATTCCATGCACTCACAATCACTTCCAGGTCGTGGATAATTGAATTCAACGTCCTTTTTTATATGCCACACGTTGTCAGTTATCATTGCACACCTCTGTCCAATTACCTTACTTTGTATATGCGTAATAGAAACCGGTAGAGATTCTACTGCTCTATTGAATTCAATTTATTAAAATAGTACCTCGTAAACTTACTTTATTTCGCATAATATGTTGTCTTGCATCCACGTCGTCGAACAGCAACGACCAATTGAAAATTTACCATTTAATAATAACAGACGACTTCAAATTCATAACATTGATAGAACAATATTGATCGTTTAAAATCTGTGCTATTCATATCACGATGCCAAATGCTGTCTGTTTCAATTTAACGATATTTCATATCTATTGATTTACCGACTTGTATCTAAAGGCTTGATAGCTGGTACGCCAATCACAATTTAAATTTTAAATGTTTTGTGCGCGTAATAGTGAACGTATTAGTTTATTTTTGTAGATATGTTAATCGGTTTGTATTGAGGAATCTAAGCGAAAATCATAAAGATACACTGTCTTGCTGAAATGGGAAGTAGATGTGCCTACATATTTAATTATTGGAATAAAAATTGCATGTCACTTCGGTTACTTTATTCCTTTACTTGTTGTACTATATTTATTCAATATTATAGTCAAATAGTTGAAGCTACCTATAGTTTAGGTTATATAAGCCAAGACAGGACGATACCGAGATATTAAAGTGGCCGGTGACAATGTCACAGTCACTTTGTTTCATGAATAATGCAGGAGGAAAAACCAGGAAACCTGTGGAGATCATTCTATTATTGTTACGATATAGGTGGGGTGACATTTGGTTATTTTTTCTTTAGATATGCTAGCGCTTGACCGTCACAAATATTAAAAGGGACTATTATGGATGGATGTATATATAGGACCCACAGAATCATACCCACTTTGAAAAATTTTCTTTACGAAAAAAAGGTCGAGAAATTCCAAAGTTATTCCACGTGTTGCACTTCCCTAAATTCCTAAGAATTATAGATGAAAACAAAACAATGTATTTCATTTCGCACCGATATACCTACCTAAATAAAAATCAACAGGACTCTATATCGAACACAAAACTGAACAGCGTTGTAGTAAAATCTGGTTTCGCTGACTGTAGATACGTACTAGAATTATCTTAGTTTAACAGAAATACTAAAATTGTGATATTCAATTAGCTTTATTTTATTAAGATGGATCCTCGATAAGGGTACCAATCGCAATACAAAGAAAGTTACTTGGATCAAATTATGCAACGTTTTGTAAACAAAAACAACATGTCAAAAGCCAATGGCAAGGGACAAATCGTCGGGAATGATTTGCAATTCGATGTTGTGTGTCGTTGCCGCCTCCGCCGCTGCAGTAGGTACTCGCAGCTGTAGCGGAGGCAATGAAAATATGTTCACGGTTCTGTTAACATGATGAGGGATTCCATTTTAAATTAAGATTATCATTGCATTTCCTTGCGTATTCTTGCACAGTGTTATGAGCTGAGGATCGCAAATGTTTCGTCGACCTTTACAAGCCTAAAGGGCATTTCTCAACTATGACTACCGGAACATTATCGAACCTAAAAAGTTTCTTTAGATTTAAACTGATTTACGTATAATTCTTGTAATTAGGTACTTATTAGTTGTACTTTGAAAATATATAGATACCAGCTTATGTAATTTTAAGAAGTAAATAAATATACTGGGACTTTACAGGCGGGCATCTGATCCCAAACTAGGGTTCCTTTAACTCAAAACTACTGAATATATCGGGATGTGACTGCTACCATTCGACGCCGATTTTTTTCTAGATGGTTATAGGCTATATTATATTATCAATAAAGGCGGGTGAAACCGCGGGGGACAGCTAGTATTATATATAAAAAGTACATGGAATGCCCATAAAACATTAAATGTTAGTCTACATTGTAACTTTGGCAAATAGAAGTAGTGTTTGTAGATGCTCAAGAAAACCGTTTTCATATCAGGTATTAGAAAACTATGGTCGTTATGTACACGCGATGGAAAACTGGAATTGTAATACCGTCATAGTTTCTCTCCATGACATACATTCCTTCCCAATAACTAGAGAAACTTTGACTATCATCAAAGTCCCGAGGAGCCACTTACGAACTTCTCTCTAAGTATACAATATATACAATATTATTTATATTATATTGATTTCTTGCTATCATATTTGCGTGAGCTTTTAGGCTTTATGGTCACAGAAATTAAAAAATAAGAAATACTATATTTTGTCTATAGAATCTTTTGTTCATCACTCACCTCTCCTCCACCAGAATTCATGTCGTTAAGATGGACTTGTGACTGTGGTTTTTGAGTGTTATTTTAAATTAGCGCGCCACTGCTACTTTTGACGAACAGTGTGTTATATATGCATATGTATTATTCCTAAATTGAGAAAATCGTTCTTGATACGCTGTATTGTGGAGAATTTTGAAGTAATGCCTCTACTTCTATTTAGAATTTTTGATAGTTATTGATTGTAGGTGGATTTTTTATTGGTAGGATTGAAAGCAATAGGATATTATTATACTAGAGAGGCTTTCTATTTTATAGTTCAGTTGTACATACTGGCAACACCACGGTCAAGGTCTCGGCCTCGAATCCTATATAATCAATGAGTTAGTAATATTAGTAGTGAGTATAGTAAGGATCTATTAATTTATGTAGATGTTTTCGAAACCGTCTCTTGTGTTCTAGCAATTGAGAGTCAGTTAATTTTTAAGCTTAATCTATATACATACTAGATGTCTCCTGCGGTTTCACCCGCGTTCCCGAAGGATGTCACCTATCCCAAGATCATCTTCTATCTATACGCCAAGTTTCATCCAAATCTTTTCGGTAGTTTTTGAGTGATAGAGTAACAAACATCCATAGTCACAAACATTCACATTTATAATATTAGTAGGATAAGCAGAATAGGGTTCCTTTGACGCACCATCACCTCAAAACTACTGAACATATTTTGACGGGACTGCTACCATTCGACGCGGAATTTTTCGTAGATCTAGGAATTTGTACTTCATAACTTTGTAATAGTAGTTTCGACGATTGATATAGACAAACCATTCTGTCCAAAAATGTTATATCTTTAGCATTTATCCTGACCTACTTACACTAACTTACCCAGTACCCGTTGTCTAAGAAATCTTACCAAAGTACAAAACATACTACAGTATGCGGAGCATAAATATTTGAGGTACCTAGTTAACAAGTTTTGATTTAGTGAAGCTCAAACATTTAACAAGCTAGATTATGACACCTAAGTTTAATTATCTAACTTTTAATTAACCTTCGGGGGGTACATATATGTTTATATAGTCTTATGTTCTATTCAAACAAAAAATAAGTTTTATCGACATGTACCTATTTATTTAAAAAAATATACATTAAGTATTTTTTTTTTATTTAAATAATCAAAATTGAAAAGGAGGTAGAAATTTGTTGGTTTAATTATATTTCGAATTGTATATAAAAGTAGTACATATATATTTTCTTTTACTACTCAGGACTTGTTTGGTATTAATTAATTTGCTTCGAAGATGAAGGAATATTATAACTAATATGGTTTGTTTGTAAAGCTTTCGACTGAACCGATATTACTGACACTTGGGAGACACATAGCCTATAGTATTGAGAGGTATAAAAGCTACTTTTTATGCTAGGGCAGGCGAAACCACAGGCGACAGCTAATATAATACATTTCTTTAAAAATCCGGCATCAAATATCGAACAATATGTAGGAAACTTATTAAGGCCTAAGTACCTATATATTGTGCTAAATACGGATGAAAAAATCAATTGTGTGTCTCACCAACACCAACCTTGGTGGCCATTATTTGTCGCGTACAAAGCACTTTATATGTGTCAAGAAAAGTTTTTTTTTTAATAATTGATTATGAATGAACGTTTACTTTCATGAATTAATTACAAGGCAACAATTTATCCTCGATCTAACCTTGCAGCGAGCGAGGGACATGGACTTTGTACAACCTTAGTACTAGAAGTTTGCTATTTCAATTAATTACTTTACTGCATGTTTTACACATATTGCACTACACGCGACAAACTTTACATTTAATTGAATATCATTTATATAATTCTGATTAAATGTCACATTGTATATTTAAAAGTACTCTCATACATTTTGCGTTTATTAGTTTACATTGTGACATTGAATTTCAGTCACGCGAAGATAAATTGAGTCCATGTTCAAGTTCACGCTAAAAATAAAACAAATAAAATGTAAAGTACCTACTTAATTGCTAAACAATGCAAGCCTACAGCTTTTATGTACAGTGAAATGTAACTACCATATCCTGGTTTATATTTGTACGCTTAATCTTTTAACTACTTCGTACTATGTACTGTTACAGTGTTTATTGTGGAATATCTACAATTTAATATTAATCTTGCAACATATTGCCCGAACTAAGCAAAGCCTGTGAAAGGTAGCACTACTTTTAAATAGGTACTTAAATAGATAGTAGGTACCTAAGACTGAGGATCACCCGGTCGTTTCTTATATTGTAAATTCGTGAATTTTCATTTAATATACTTAAATAAATATAAATATATCCCGGGACATTCTTTACACACGGCCATCTGATCCCAAACTAAGCAGAGCCTGTACTATGGAAACCGGATAACTGATATACTACATATATTACTTTTTTCCTAAATACATACTTATATAGATATTTATACCCAGACACAGAACAAACAGACATGTTCATGCATACAAATGTTTGTCCTGGGTGAGAATCGAACCCGCGACCTTCGGCTTGGCAGTCGGAGTCGCTAACCACCAAGCCAACTCGCCTGTTATTTAGATTATAAGTTCAAATTTTCATCCAAATTTGTTAGAGCCGTTTCCGAGATGCCAGTACATAAATAAATTTGTATATACAGACACAAGCTCGTTTAATAGTACTATATAAACACCCAGACACAACACATATGTGACTAGTCACGCACATAAATGCTTGTTCCGGGTGGGAATCGAACCTATTACTTGTGGCGTGGCAGTCCACGTCAACCGGTCTGGTAATAATCAGTTTTATGCAATTTTCCTTCTAACTGTTTTTGTTCTAATCAGTAGAAAGGAAAACTAGAAGAAGCCTAGGTTTACTAACATATAATTTATAGCAATTAGTCTTTGAAAGTAGATCTTGTGAGAGAGAAGCAAATAGCTCGAAGTGTTTACAACTCGAACATACATCGAGCAAATACTTTTATATTACAGATTAGAGATAGTCGCAAAATGGGCACATTTATTTACCTACATATTTATTTGAAATTATTTACTAAGCTAATGAAAATGTAGTTCTATCAAGGTGCAAAGATTAATAAATAAATATCCTGGGACATATAGGCAGGCCAATTGGCTTGGTGGTTAGCAACCCGACTCCCAAGTGGGTTCGATTTCCACCCAAGACAAACATTTGTTTCCATGAACATGTTTGATTTTTCTGTGTCAGGGTGTAAAATAAAAAAAAGTTGTGTAAAAGTCTTATATCAGTTATCTGCTCTCCATAGTACAAGCTCTACTTAGTTTGGGCTCAGATAGATGGCCGTGTGTAAAAAAAATATTTATTATTATTCTGCATGTTTTACGGGACGACAGCTTATTTCAGATGACTCCTGCTGTACAAATTATTGAGTTTCATATATACATTCGTTATATTACTGTTCAAAACAATTCTAGTATATAAATGAGAGTATTTGTGAGGACGGATCGATGGATCTTTGGGATTCATAACACCGAGATTATTTCTTCGTTTTAATAAGTCACTGAATACAAAACGATTTCTCACTGGCACCGGGAATAAGTTCAAAAATATATGCACTTAATGATTTACGATAACAAAACTAACATTTACACGTAATGTCCAGGTAATTCACAATAAAATTACAATGTTTTATTTATCTAATTACTATAACTTATTATATTATCTTAAATTTAATTATGGAGCCTATGTTGCTTGACTGACTGACAGCTGTCAATGCCTGGAGCCAATGTATGGCCAATAGCCTGGATTAACACAAGATAAATTTTAACTCCAGAAAATGTAAGATTCTTTGGGAATGTGAGTGAAACCGCGAAACAAGCACTAATTTAAATAGTTACCAGACATATGTAATGTTGGTACAACACTACCAACTTCTTACTTCCAACATATGACACACCATCCGGCCCGTCTCAATAACGCGATTAATTAATTAAGTCATACATGATACCTACATCCAGTTAAATGTTTTGGCGCTACATTTACGTCTTTATCTCAGTATCTCGACCTTAAAAACTCACTAATGTAATGTGCAAGTAGAAGCGCCATGTAAACTGTTGGAATCCTCTTAGCACGTTTTATGACGTGACGCTTCTGTTTCAAAGTAGGTGGCGGTTCGTTACAAACACATTATTTCAGATAAATATTACAGAATGTCTCTCGCTTACGGAAAGCCGACGTGTTGGCATCTCTATAAGTTAATGTCGTATTATTAGACCGCATATTTAATCTACGGTTAGAACAAATCACTACATAGTATAAAACAAAGTCGCTTACTCTGTCCCTATATACCTTGTATGCTTAAATCTTTAAAACTACGCAGCGGATTTTGATGCAGTTTTTTTTAATAGATAGAGTGATTAAAGAGGAAGGTTTTTATGTCTAATACATAAGACAACCCACGGGAACGCGTGTAAAACCGCGGGGGACAGCTAGTAATTAAATAAATGCGAAAGTATATGAGTATGTTTCTTACTCTTTCACGCAAAAACTACTGAACGGATTTCGATGATATTTGGCACATATATAGAGCATACTTTAAAATAACATATAGGATACTTTGATCCCGAGAAAATGGGAACCCTTGGGTGAAACCGCGGGGGACAGCTATATATGTATATATCTGACCCTTAACTAAGCATGTAGTTATAATAAATAAAAAATGTTGTTATTTCAAAATTTACGTCCGCTGAGGTTAAAACCACCTGTTCCGGAATAACATTAATAGCTTGTACAGGCGACAGTTGATACGCGACAGTCGGCGAGCGCGTATCGAATGCGTTCCGGGTGACTATTGTCTCCCCAATAAAATAATTCGTGGATATCGCACCCTATATTCTAACAACAATGACCGAGGAAATCGGCTCTCGCGAAAAACAACAGTTCGTATTTCCTTTTTAAATTATAATGTGGGCTGCTACTTCCATGCGTCTATTATACTAATCATTGTCAATGACTTGTGGTCCTTAAAGTTTTACTTTGATCTTGCAAAATTTTTACTTGTGAATATTGAAGTAATTCTCGGTGTAAGTGAATATAAATTGTGAATTTAAGTGCATATTTTTAATAGTTTTGTTATTGTTTCAGTTCCGACGCAGAATATATCTCCACAAACTATAACATGAGGAATAATGCAATGTGAGTATTACAATTTCAAATTTAATTTCGTATGCTCAACCCCGAATATATTATAAAATTTTATCAGTTCAACATTAACCATGTTATTTTGGAAACAATGACCAAGGGTAATTCAAACTTTTTCTAGTGTTTGTTGCATGAATTGAATTCTATTGTATACAATATCGATTTAATACAACATGCAATAGTAATGTGCAGTAGTTTAAGGGCACAACTTGTCGCACGTTTACTGAATACGGCCTTTTTAGTTATTGCGTGCAGTCACGTACTAAATACTGGTTACATGACTAAATATCATTAGATTTTAAATACACTGTGAGAATTTCTATTACAAGCACCCTAAACTTGTAATGGGACATTATAAAAAAATCTTTATTTACACAAATATTAATGTAGCATATTATTACTAGCTTCCCCACACGCGGGATCTGGGGATTGTAGTTTCTGTCCACAGAGTATTGATAACGAAAGTGTTTGAGAAAACCAAAGCTTGTAATTTTTCTTTCTTTTTAATCTTTATCTTCTATTCGGGACGGAGATACATTCAAATCTGTGCAACCCTTCTTGAGTTATAAATATTGTAAGTAACTAACACAACTTTGTATTAGCGAAAGTTAGTCTGCCTCATACTGGACCTAATATATACTTTGATGACTTCCTGAACCTACTCTGTTAGAAAGGAAAATATGTTGACTTTAATTTCCAATGATTAAATAAAAAATAGGTTTTATAAAAATGTTATTATAGTTACAATTTCAAATCGTATAAAAATAGATTTACTTAGGTACTTAGTCATAAAAACATAATTCTCGATTAACCATCTACATGTACATAAGAATATATTACAATAATGTATGGTACATCAAATAATCTTGTATATGAAGCAATTTCTCATATTTGTAAACTATAGGTACGCACTAAAAATGTTAAAATGAACAGTTAATTAGTAATATTCTTCGAATGTTCATCATTTATGAAAATAAGTGGAAAATAGTAAACGCGGATGTTATAGGTATCGCGTTTTTAGGGTCCCATATCATTATGGTAAAAAAAATATTGAATATAAAAACAATAGATTAATAATTACGATTTCTTATGATGCGTCCGTCTGTCGCTATAACTGCTATCGACACACTTGTAGATATTTACATGCATTTATTATATATTGGAAATCGGTTCTAATTTGGGATAACATTCTGAATAGGAGGGGGCAACTTCGGTCATTTGGCATAGGAGCATGTTCCTTGAGCCGGCTTGATTGTAGAATCAAGATAGTAGTATCTTATACAATTATCATAAAAAAATATATGTTTAGACTTAGGTATAGTCATAATTCTATAAAAAAAGCCATAACTAGGTTTGTTAGACAATAGATCCGGTAGGTATTACTCAGACCGATCATTAACTCTATTATGTTTATTAAACAGGAAAAATGAGAAAATAATAAAAAAAAAATACTTTTGAAAAATAAATAATAAATCTTGGTAAATTTCAAAGTCAAAATAAATTTTACACAGAACTCTTCATGAGTGAGTACAAAAAGGTTTCGTATTCGATAAGAACGGCTTATAGTTTTGCTTGTCCGTCTTTCCGGTATTTAACTCTAGAGACTCGCACTAAAATGGTGTAATTAAGCATGGCTATACATATTATAATTACTCCTACAAACTTCTAATTTTTATCTTGAAATAAAACCTCCATACACGTAAAGTATGGTTTTATTTTTAACTAGCTATTCGTTAGCTGACCCGGCAGTCGTTTTTCTGTTTTAAATATGAATATTGAATTCGTACTGATATGAATAATAAAAAAAAATCCAAAAACATAGTATTTATGAATCGAATGCTTTAAGATACACAACAATTGAACTTTTAATATAGGCGTGATTGCTCTGAAGTAACTGTGATGAACACACACTCCACAAAAACTATGTGTAAAAATTTCAAAAATATTCCGATTGAATCTACTGTGAAATGTGCACTAAGTAATGATAAATTTATATTATTTTATCAATATAATTCCGACCCATGCCTCTGTTTTAAACGATATTGTCAAACGACTGACATTTATGTCAAACACCATAAGGCTACATGAAAAGAGTTTATATTGTCAAAAGCGGTAAGGTTACATTACAAATGATAATATGGTCGTTATGTTTTCTTAAAGTTTCTAATTTTCTGCGCAACTTTCTTATATTTTTCGTTCATAAGAAACATCTCCTGACAATAACAAACACAACAAAAAAAGAATTAGCGAAATCGGTCCAGCCGTCACCAGTCGTCACAGTCGCCATGCGTGATGCCGTGACCAAGGGAAATAGGGATTCATTTTTATATACTCATATATAGATTGTGTTATTAGTCGTCTATTCTATTGTGAGTTGTGCGTTTGCTAAATATTTAAAGAGGTTATTTTTGTTAGAGTCAAGTGCCCTCACGCCTACAAGCTAAGCCGATGTTTTTGGATAGTTACGCGAGAACAGTACAATATACTACAAAGCTAAAACATCGCTGTCATAGCTTAATAGGTTTTACGATTACAAGTAATAAACAAACTTTTAAAATTCACTTCGATACTACGGAACCGTACACTGCTCGTGGTTCGACACACATTTGGCCCGGTTTTTATTGTTTAATTCTCTCGGTATAGACGCCTGATAGTTAATATTTTTATGTTCCGTTTCTTAATAATATGGTATGACTTGCGACCTTACACACGACTCAAAATGTAAAGTAAAATTATTTGATTTGTTATTTAAAACGACATACCTACCTCTATATCATTAAAATGAATATAAATTAAAATGTTCCTACCTAAGCACGAGTCGCTTTTCACGGTACACCTTTGTAAATTAGTACCATAATATACACGAACAGTGCAGGAATATGTTTGTATTTTATTAAAATTCATTGTAAATATGGTTTAAATTACTCTTGTACTATTGTAAATAAGTAAATTTTCCACATGTTTAATTTTAAAAAATATTACTAATCTGTTCCTCGCGGTTTCGCCTGCGTTCCCGAGGGATGTAACATTTTCCCGGAATAGTGCCTATAACTTATTCCAATATATGATCTATCTATGTGCCATCATCATCATCATCATCAGCCTATCTCCGTCCACTGCTGGACATAGGCCTCACCTATGGCACGCCACTGAGCTCGATCTTCAGCTCTTTGTTTCCAACCGCTGCCAGCCAGCTTGCGTATATCATCGCTCCATCTAGCTGGAGGGCGCCCTACACTACGTTTACCGAGCCGTGGTCTCCACTCTAGAACACGTCTACCCCAACGGTTATCGGTTCTACGGCAGATGTGACCAGCCCACTGCCACTTCAGCTTGCTAATCCTATGAGCTATGTCGATAACTTTGGTTCTCTGACGGATGACTTCATTTCGAATTCGATCCTTCAGAGAGACTCCGAGCATAGCTCTCTCCATAGCTCGCTGAGCGACTTTGAGTTGGTGAACTAGTCGCACCGTCAGTGTCCACGTCTATGTGCCAAGTATCATTCAAATCCGTTGGGTAGTTATTGCGTGAAAGAGTAACCAACATCCATACATACAACTTTCGCGTGTATAATATCAGTAGGATAATATTGTAATGTAAATGGAAAATCCGTTATTTAATGTATGTTATAAGAATTATTAATGTAAGGAAAACCAATTGTGCAAATGCCGTTTAAAAGCTAATTAGCGGCATGGTTTGCTTCGAATAAGATGATGAAAAACACAGTCGAGTGCGAGTTTACTCGAGTGATTTCGTGCCATAACAAAACCATTTTTGTGTCTCCATTTTGTAGAATATCAATTGCTTTGATATTCATCGTAGCCCCAAAAAATCATTTTGTTATATTTAATTTTTTATTGCGCACAGTGAGAAAATTATTATATATAACCTGTCGTCCGCGGTTTCACCCACGTTCCCGTGGGATGTAACATTTTCCCGTGATAAAAAAATAGCTTATTTTGTTATTCCAGGGCATACTCTATCTATATGCCAATATGCTATAATAAGCCTATATGTTATTCCAATATATGATCTGTCTATGTGCCAAGTTTCATCCAAATACATACGGTAGCTTTTGCGTGAAGAGTAACAAACATCCATACGCACAAAGTTTCGCATTTATAATATTTGTAAAATTCTGTAAAAAATAACCAACTTCCTAGTATGATTTAAAATAGTTTTTAAGGTAGAATAGATGGATAAACAGGCTCTGCAATAACTAGGTACCCGGTACGTGACCCTAATAACAATTAATGTAATATATGAACGCGTGACTTTATCTGTATAGTAGAATGAGCAGACTATAACCAGAAATATAATTCAAATCGCAACGCAGACTCTATCACGTTAATAAAGCTTATGAGAAAACTAAACATATCGTTGCGTCACATCACACCTTTCTGCTGGTAGTTTTCCATACCCAACTTAACAACTAAATACAAAAATATTCGTTAAACCAGTTTAAATTCACCAACTCGTATTATTCCCAGCAAATTGCGAAAAAATCGTTTCTAAATCTTATTATTGTAATAATATGTAAAATTGGCAAAGAACAAGCCATACTTTCGCACATACTTCCCTGTGACAAATGCAAATACATATTTTTTTATGAATCCTACTTACACACCACACAGAACGGCGTTCGTCTCGCCAACGGTTATAGCACTCGTACCCCCAGCAACGGCCCTTGTTGCGGACCCAACCCCAAACGGGTCTACCTCAGGTCTTCCACCCATCAGCTCAGCTGACTTGTCAGGAATGATCGCGGCGAAATAAGAATCCTACAGTCCTATTTTATTATTATAAATGCGAAAGTTTGTAAGTATAGATGTTTGTTACTCTTTCTCGCAAAAACCACTAAACGGATTTGGATGAAACTTGGCACATACATAGAAAATACCCTAGAATAACACATAGGAATCTCTTTGTGCCGGGAATATGTGACATCCCTGGGGAACGCGGATGAAACCGCGGAGACGGCTAGTTGTACATAAATAAATAAATTTAAATAACACAAATAAAAGGTAATTGTAGCTTTGTTCTAGACGTAAACTACCAATCTAACTAACTAGGTACCTTACTAAACGAATTTATTTATTTAGGCTATAAATAAATAAATTTTATGATTGTATTATATAAATACTTTATTGTAAATATTCAATTTATCGCATTGTTCATTCAAGCGCCATTAGGTCTTCAGTTAAATGTGTTGTTGTTAAACATATTGTGGCAAAATATGTGTTAACACGTTTTTGACATTACGTTAATATATGTTAATGTGAATTTCATGTTTTGGTGACTTTGATCTTGTAATAAATATACGCAACGACTCGACTAGCTCGCTATTATTACCATGAGAAATAAGGAAGACTTTGTTCGAAATAATACTTAATTTTAATCTATTGGTGCGTATAATAGATCTATGCGTAGATATATGTACCGACTATATATTTTGTACAGGAAGCGTCTTAGCGTGGGAAAACGAGTGAAGCAGCAAGGCGAAATCTAGTTTTTTTTACATATATGGCTTAAAAATTCAAGTTATACCGACAGACATACATCAACATCGTTGCAAAGTCCGTGACCTTAACACTCAAAATCCATCAGGTGCGAGTGGATCTCGCACCGCCCATAAATATTAATCAATTTAAATTAAATTCCTAACATCCAAGCAACCATTTACCTTATTATTATAGGGAGAACATACATATTTGCAAATCATAGGTTTAATTATTCCGAGTAAATAGAATCACCTCATTAAACTTGTGTTCGATGCGAGTTAGAGACGAACTATGACCTCCAACATCTTAGGTACTATTTTGTTTCGGTACCTATCATACCAATCTACTAGTTAGTTGTAGAATAATCAATGCTCTTTTCTTGTACCTTTAAAAGCAAAAACTAAAATCTCGGCGTCTTGTAAAAAATCTTGTACTCACTTACTTAGAAACGCTTAACCTTCGTTTCATTAAAAAACTTTGTATTTTTCCTTATGTATGTGAAGGGGAATACGTTTGTTTTTATATTAAGCATATTTTGTAGATTAGTATCCTTCCGATGCCAAATATTACCGGGGATTTTTATAGATCGCGGGTAAAACCGTCATGCATAAAGTTCACAGTGTAAAAAATAGTCTTTTGTACAAAGTTACATAGGTACTTGTAACTTCCTTAGCCATATAGTAATTAAACCCAAGATACACTTAGCCTAGGCAGTAGCTTCAGTAACTTTAAATTTGACCTTCATAAGTGCCCTCTACACTGCAAAAATTGTTTTGAATTTGAATAAGCCAACTATTCAGCACTATCATTGACAGGTCAGTGAGAAATGTGATTCTGCCTGATATATATTGATATTTATAAAAGTATTTTCTTTATCAATTATAGGTGTGTCATGGCTATCACAATAAGCCTGACGTGTATCATAATGTTGCCAGCTACACAATATAGTTTAAAATATATACGGTTTGAATATTTTTGCATAATCACGGAGATACAATGGCGTTGAAACTGATCATAAAGTTCGTTCAACTCTTGAGCTTGTATCAAATATGCAATCGAATGTAACGGTTGATCCCCATACAATCGTCCTCGCCCAACTGGTGAGGTCAATCCTTTACCGTACCGTACAAACAGTTACTTCTATAGCTAGCCATGTAACATACACAAGTACAAGAAAGTGATCCCTCAATGAATAACCTAGTCATTATCCCTCTTGGATGACTTCCAACTATTGTATGTAATCGTGAAAGCGGGAAAAAGTGTAGCGTACCTTACATTTCCTACTTTCACCTTTAGGTATAAACAATGGTACAGTTCCAACTCTTAATGACCGTTTCACTGAATACCTAACACGCTTTGAAGTGCTCAAATTCAAATGCAATTTCCATACTATTAAAGCTCGATAAACAAAGATGAGAGTCATAATCCTTAATTTACCTTGACATAAGTCCAGTTTGTCAATACCACGGTCAAAAAGGTTTCTTGACCCCACTAAAGACAATGAACTTATCAAACCGGTCACGGATTGACAGTTAAAATTGATCAGCAGCACCCGATGACAACTAAGCAGCATCTAAGATTGTTAGTTGCATAACAACTATCGGGAGCTGCACAACTGGTTGCGGCTGCGGGCTGTGCCGCATGTGGCGCACGGGCACGTAGGTGCCACTCTAAGAGGCTGTTGAACCGAGCCTTACGCCTTTTTGCCCTCATATATACCTGATATAATACCTGATTTGCACCATATTCATAACGCAGTCCAACAACAACTAACTAACAAGATATAACTTTTATATCTTAACTTGTAACGGAGTTGTTTACTTATATCTCATTGATTGAACACAAGAAAGAGTAATGAGGAAGAGTCGTGTTTGAAATAGTCTTATTACTACGTTGAATACAAACTTACCAATACTTACCAATTTTCATCATTGTTAGACTTATAAGGCAATTTAATAAATTACTAGCTGTACTCTGGCACGCTTCGCTGTGGCACAGTATGATTGAATGGTTGAGAAATGTGAAACAAAGAACAAAGACGGTCGCGGATATGTGACTGATGCAAAAAAATTGATAAAAACAATCCTTGATGCGGATTATATATCATGCTACAATTTCAGCTCGATCGGTGCAGAACTTTTTGAGTTTTTGAAGCGTACACAAACCAACATAATATTTTTACCTATATCAGATGTAGGTACTTCTTAGTAGTTTTCCCTCGTAGGAGAACAAGGTAACAAAGGAAAATTATGGTCTATCTATCCACTTGTGGTAACGTCACGGTAGCGTGAGGCTTTGTTTGTAGATAATGATTGGTTTCAATGAGTATTTTATTTCCTTGAGTGATTTTTTACCTTGATCATTTTAGACTGAGTTGCTATTAAAATCAGTCTTAGGAGAGGTAGAAAATATTACTAAGAGTTAGTTACTAATTTTATTATGAGTACCTATTCAAAGAAGTAACATTGGTGCCCATGGCTACCGATACCATTTAATAGAACCAGAGAAGTCCATGCTTGGGCTCGATTCTGTAAGGAAAACTACACTAGCTCGAGGATGTTTCGAGGCGGCCTCTATGCTCTGTCTCTTTCGGTAACTACCTAACCACGTGAGATGTAAGCTCTCCGAGGCGTCGTTGCGGCGGCTCGCTGACGAAGTTCTTATTAGCTGAATAAAATAGCTGCCACGAACATTAATACCTGTTTACGGGACTTATAAAATTATGAAGATTTATTCAAATAAAAACTAAAACATTCTGTAGGTGTGCTAAACCTTGACTTTTGATGTATTTTATAAAATAAATCGCATTTTCTATAAAATGTAGTGTCGCCCTAAGGGGAGTTCCTCGCAGACACTTAATAACTACGTTTATAATTGATATTAAATTGCATACTCGACTAGATAATGTACTTATTAAAAAGCTGTATAACAGATGTCGACGCCTTCCTTGTGATGTGACGCAGTGGGGAAAACTAATACACTAAAAATACCCTCTAGGTATTCTTATAATTGAACATTCTAATTTTGGTAAACACATCGTAAAATTTACACTACTGTTTTTTTTAGTACGAGGTAAAATACGAAAAACCAAATTCGAATAGATCTGAAGACGGTAATGAAAATAACAAAAAATAAAAAAAGATTAAGAATTAGGTATATATTAAAAGCTAAGAAACTAAGTAGGTAAGTATTCAACATTAAACAACATTACATCTATATTTTAGAATTACCTATTCTCATGGGATAGGTCTTGTAACCAATTCCAGGTGTTCAGGGCCGCTCGATTCACGGCGACCCCAAATTCAACGCAGATACAAAACATATTCGATCACAAAAAAATACAGTAGATACCTACCCTAAAAATTTGAATCGCCCAAACTTGTGATCGAAAATTCACTACTATCATTTTTCTAATATGTATTACAAACTACCAGACATATTTAGATGAAAGTTAGCAAATAGATAGAGCACATCCTGGAATAACATATAAACTACTTTTTATCCCGGGAAAACGTGACATCCCCCGGGAACGCGGGTGACATCTAGTTTTTATAGATTAAACTTCTTTTTTTAGATGGCAATGTCAAAGGTTGCCCGTCGAGCAAAGTCGCTTCATTAGGGGAAATAAAGGTCATGCGTACTTTGATAGCTACAATCGGATTTGGGAAAAATTGATACAGTTTTACGTATGGTAGGTAGATTAAAGCCGGGATTACCAAAGTCCCCGGCGAAACGTTAGTGATACACGTGCAACTATTGGCTTTATAAATTGGGAAGGATTATTATGTAATATATCCAAAAATAATGAGTGGGTTCCGAGTATATATTTATTATATGTATTGAACTTGTTTATGTGTACACAAGTACATACAGAAGCATTTGCTTACTTAAAAAATTCTCTTGAACTTTTTGAATGAATAGTAAAAACTATCATTATTTTTTTTGAGACCGCTTTTTTTTTATTGTGAGTTACGACACCAATGCCATCTATAGAACTAATTCAATGCTATGACTAAATAAATAAATAAAATTCGTTTATTTTCTTCCACATACAAAAAAACAACAATAACTAACTAAAGTAAGATGTATGCTTGGTTCTACGCAATTGAGTGCATTTGAGATTTGGATGTCGTAGGTTCGAATCAATATGTCTTAAAATTTTCGGTGAAGGAAAATACTAAGAGGAGACCAAGCACAGTGGTAGGGTTTGTAGTGTCCACCTGAAGAGCTTCCAATCTTAAGTAGAACCTGAGTGTGTTGAGAGCCAGTTCACTTCTAAACTTTGAGCTACCACATCATTGCTTATCAAGACAATTTTGTGGTCAACCGCAAGTCTATACAGAATTAAAAAACATTCACTGTAAAACTAACGACCAGTTAAACAACTGAGATAAAACATTCGAACCAAACTCATCCGTTCCTAAGTATGTACTTATGGGTACCGACAGGTTATAATTTAAGGTAAGCAGCTCATAACAGGATAACCGTATGTAAACCGAAACAAACTCGTTCTTGTATTGAATATCATTTATGATTCCACATTCTGTTATATAAACAGCTATGTAGCCGTTTACTATTCGACTTTTATGCAAATGCCGTGTTTCTATAAACAAAGTCCTGTAAAACTGTCAACTGTTATACCGTTATTGATAACAGTGTCTGTTTCCACAAAATATATACCTACTTACACTCTCTAATTGAAAAGAATTAGCAACACAAATACTGGAATGAATAAAGCATTTCTAATAAAGGAACCGTTGTTTGTTAGAGCACAGTATTATGTACCTCTGCTTCGTAACAGCTCAAAATTTATGGGTAACTAAGAAAAGATTTCCAACTCTTTGTTTTGCCATTCTATCATTGGAACAACAGCTGTTGTCAGGTCTCAAATACGGTACAATATCCCGTAAACATCCACTTAATATACACATAAACGACATTATCAAAATCCTTTAGGGTCGAAAATCACATGGCTGTTTTTTTTATTTAGGCCTGAGAACCTTCTTCATATATCTAAATTGATATGCAAAATCCAACCTTATGTCCAATCTAATTATATCTACCTGTAGGTACTTAAGTACTTCAAGATCGGTATCTCCAGTCAAGACACGGCCAATGATCGCATTAGTCTAAATATCCGAAATCATTTTTTTTTAATGTCAGAATATATATTTTTAAATCTACGAATTTTTCATCCGATGCCTACCTATTTAAATTTATAACCTTCAAATTTTTTTAATGTTGTTATTTTTGTCAACTGTCCAAATTGATCTGTTTTTAGGGCCGATGATATGTGGTAGCAGGTGTCATCCAGAATAAATTAATGTAAGCTTGGAGTATCAAATCAGCCGGGCGTCTGACCACAGGGCATGGGCTTGTTCCCACCATTGAATTATATATCTGTTTATTGTGAATCTGGGTGTAAATATTTATATTAGTATCCTACTAATATTATAAATGGGAAATTTTGTGAGTATATATGAATGTTTGTTACTCTTTCACACAAAAACTACTCAACGGTTTTGGTAAAACTTTGAACATATATAGTTTATAACCTGAATTAAAACATAGGATACTTTTTATTGGGATATTGTAATATCCCCCGGTAGCGCTGGGAACCGCGGGGGACAACTAGTTTAGTCCTTCTTAGAAGAGTGTATTTATGGGTTTTGGAGAGAATATTGTTTTTAAACAGTAGGCGTTTTCAAGAGATGATGTTTCTACGAGTATGGAGGGATTACTAATCCTGGAACGTAAAAAATACATTTAAATTAATAATACGTACTTATATCAATTTCTTTTTGAAATGTATCCCTTATCTATAAAAGGTAATATTTATATGGGTTTTTAACAGAATTACTTGAAACTTTGAATTAAACCTCTTCAATATAATTAAATAAACATGTCTCTTATATTTTTTCAAAATTTTGCCCCAAATGGCGTGTTATAGTTAGGTAACAAATCTGCCATTTTTAAACATACATCATCATCATCATCATCATCATCAGCCTATCTCCGTCCACTGCTGGACATAGGCCTCACCTAGGGCACGCCACTGAGCTCGATCTTCAGCTCTTTGTTTCCAACCGCTGCCAGCCAGCTTGCGTATATCATCGCTCCATCTAGCTGGAGGGCGCCCTACACTACGTAAAACATTTAAACATACAATTTACAGAAATTAAAGCGGGCGGAAAGAAAATTACATTTCTTGACTGATTGATTTATCGATTCCCAAACCACTGTGCACAGGAGTTCTATAAACTATAATTTTAAATGAGCACAGCAGAAAGAATATTTTGACAATTCAATTTTGGGACATGCTTTACACACGGCCATCTAATCCCAAACCAAGCAGACTATGGAAGGAAACTAGATAACTGAAATACTACCTTTTTTTCTAAATACATACTTCCTATACATATATTTATACCCAGACACAGAACAAACAGACATGGACACAAATGCTTGTCCTGGGAATCGAACCCGCGACCTTCGCCTTGGCAGTCAGAATCGCTAACCGCCAAGTCAACTGTACAACAACATATAAGCCATTTCCTTTACAAAATTATTATTTTCGCAACTAGATAGAAAATCTGATTGAATCTTGTAACTCGTGTAGAAAAATATTAAAAGATTGTATTTGGCGTAAGACAGGATGTGAGTTTACAGGAAGCTGTTAATTAATATCTTAGCCTGCAGCAACGCAAGCAGAAATATGAAAGGTTTTTATGTCATCTATTATTGGAACGACTAAAACCTTATGCGGACAATTCTAGTACAATTATAAATGCGAAAGTCTGTGTGCATGGATGTTTGTTACTCTTCCATGCAAAAACTATTAAACAGATTTGGATAAAACTTGGCAGATATATAATCATAGATTAGTAGAGCTCTTAGTGCAGAGTTCATCCGGGGAAGTACTACCTTACCCATTTCTGCCGTGAAGCAGTAGTGCACTTGTATTACTGTGTGTTAGAAAGGTAAGGGGGCTGGTGAAATTACAGGCACATGAGACTTAACAACTTCACGTCTCAGGGTCGACAACGCATTAGTGATGCCCCTAGCGTTGCAAATGTCCATAGGCGGCGGTGACCACTTTCCATCAGGTGGACCGTCTGCTTGTTAGTATGTATAGTTTATATCCTGGATTAACACATGTGATACTTATTATCCTGGGAAAATGTAACATAAAAATGTAACACTTAAATTTTACTATTATAATATTATGAATGCGATGTTCGTATGTCCCTAGGGATGTTTGTTACTCTTTCACGCAAAAACTACCAGACAGATGTCAATGAAACTTGGCACATAGATAGAGCATTTACTGGTGTAGAATATAGGCTTTTTAGCCCGCGAAAATAAAACATCCCTTGAGAAAGCGGGCGAAACCGCGGGCATAGCATAATAAAAAGAATTTCGTAAAACCAATTGTAAAGTTAAACGTAAAATACATATATACAGAACGCTGAAGTATATCAGTTTGATCTAACATAAAATCTATCCAAATAAGTACCTACAAAACCTAGGTACTTAACTTTAATGTTAGTGATTGTACACACTCGTCACAGTTATCACATGTACATTACGCTGTAGTGTAACCTATGTCGATTATCTGGCGATAGTAAAAGTACGTACTAATCAAAATGTTAATTAAGAAAACGTGTGTACTTATACGTACGCACGTAAGAAGTTATACCCGATATAAAGTATTGGTGAGAAAAACTGCACTAAAATCATTTTTCTGTACTATTTAGTCGTGAAATTGTAGTGTCCAAACTCTTTACACCTGTCGGTAGCAACGAATAACATTTTTTGATGTTGTTCGGTTATTTATTGACAATAACATTATTACTCACTCATTGACACTGACAGTTACGATTTGTGCGTGGTTCCTGAGAGACCGTTATCAGCTAACTTCAACCTGTTACTTTTGTGTTACAGTGATGCGCGGGCATCTTAAAATTTCACTCTCGTCATTTTTTCATAACGCGCCTAAAGTAGTATAACTTCAAAAATAGACTCCATTATTAGGTTTAGTAAAGTCTAAGTATGTTGAGCATGTGTGATGCATTTTTCATGGAGATATACTGAAACTCGCTTTCGTAGTGTCAAATCAGCAACTCTTCTTAAATTTTGTAATTGTTAATAAGTGCTTGTAAAGGCCTATTTGAATAAACAATATTTTTATTGAATTCAAGATCGATGTCAGTATCACATTTGTGAGTTTACCTTGTTTTTCCAAACACATGCTGTTTCTCACCACCCAAGCTGCGTGATTATGATCATCTGTGAAGATGGTTGGTATATATATTGGATCTAAGATCTATTATATTTTATGTATGTGTATTATTGTGTATGTAATTAAATTTCTTTAAAATCATGAAGGGTTTTTTTTTATACCACATGGGTCTACGGTAAGTGGTCACCGCCGCCTATGGACATTTGCGACACTAGGGGCATCGCCAATGCGTTGTCGACCCTGAGACGTGAAGTTGTTAAGTCTCATGTGCCTGTAATTTCTCCGGCCCCCTTACCTTTCTAACCGAAACACAGTAACACAAGTGCACTACTGCTTCACGGCAGAAATAGGTACGGTGGTAGTACTTCCCCGGACGAACTCTGCACTAAGAGCTCAACTACTAGTATTTCAAATTGATTAACTCTGTCGTAGTGTAGAACACTTGTATCCCACTAATATTATAAATGCGAGTGTTTGTATGTATGGATCTTTGTTACTCTTTCACACAAACACTACTGGATAGATTTGAATGAAACTTGGCACGTAGATAGAGCATATACTGGAGTAGCATATAGGCTACTTTTGGACCGGGAAAAAGTGCCATCCCTTGGGAACGCGGGTAAAATCGCGGGGGACAACTAGTAACTAATAAATTATTTTATTATTTATTTTTTATAATTTTCGCAGACCTTTCTTAGTGTTTTTTTTTACAGTATCATCTTGATTCAGTTTTAATGTACTTTAGTCAATTGTATGTATTTCAAAAATTTGTATTTATATTAGTTTACTTTATCACGAAAAATCCTCAGAAAATGTCGATCGTAGTCTGGAGTAAATAAAGGTGGGTTTTAGATCAATGACCCACTTACAAACTTGAAAAGGATATTGAGGTGGAGGCGAAATCCTTTTTGAAAAATAAATGAGTGAGACGAGCAACAGGTTTGGTTCTTTATCGAGGTATTTGTTTGGGGAACATGCAAAAATTATGGAGGTCTTGACATAATAAATGGCTTCGTATTTTTGTCAAAGGTACGCATTTGGATGCTAAAATAATACAGCATAAATACAATGATGACTAAAAAGGGAGCTGGGCTCGGTTTACCGTGTTACACTGATGGGAATTTATAATCGCGCTGTAAAAAACTTATCAAAAATTACCAAAAATAAGGTCCTACATTAATAAATATAATACACAAACAATGGCACAAGACGCCTAAACCGTAGTGACTAAATAACTTATTAAAATACCAAAAGTAAGGTCTAACATTAAGGAATCGTATAATACACTAAGAATAGCACCTAGACGCGCAAACCTTTGTGATTTTTATTACTTAAAGAGCAATTTAATTTAACGAATTTTTGTTTATAGTTGGAATGATAAATAAATAATGAAAATTTCAAACATAGCGTTTTGCATTATATGAGCTTCAAACTACGTAGCTAACAAGTTACTAAATTTTACACAAAGTAGACTGTATACAGCAAATTTTATCCTAAGAAAATAATAAAGATTTTTTTATATTCGTTTATACATATTATATTAGTTGTGAATTATAGGAAAAATCTCACAAAGGGCTCTAACAGGAACGACTCCCACTTGTGTGTCCAGTTGGCTTGGTGGTTAACGCTCTGACTGCCAAACCTAAGGTCGCGGGTTCGATCCCCACCCAGGACAAACATTTGTGTGCATGAACATGTCTGTTTGTTCTGTGTCTGGATGTAAATATCTATATAAGTATGTATTTAGAAAAAAAAGTAGTATATGTAGTATATCAGTTATCTGGTTTCCATAGTACAAGCTCTGCTTAGTTTGGGACCAGATGGCCGTGTGTAGAAAAATGTCCCAGCATATTTATTTATTTTATTTATTATGGAATTGAAGCTTTTATTATAAACTAGCATCGGTCGCGCTCAGTGTTTCGAACCCACGTTCATCAGGAATCGTTTTATTTTTTGGAAAAATACTCTATGTATAAAGTTCTTCTAAATTGGATCTGGGGGTTGATTCTGTAAGGAAAATTACACAAACTCGAGGCCTCAATGCTCTGTCTCTGTCGCTTACTACGCTAATACTATTAATCACGTGAGAGGTAAACTCTACGAAGCCTCCGTGAAGCGGCTCGCTGACGAAGTTGGTATTAGCTGAATAAGGGTTAACTAACAAATTTCAGAAACGGTACAGCTCGGTTACTTTTAGTTATAGCGAAATTGAGCGTTGCGTATTTTTTTTCAATCCATCAATTTTATAAACGCGAAAGTTGGTATGTATGGATGTTTGTTACTCTTTCACGCAATAACCAGCAAAAGAATTTAGATGCAACTTGGCACATAGATGGAGCATATCCTGCATTAACATATAGGCTACTTTTTATCCCTGGAAAACATAACCTCGGGAACGCGGGTAAATCCACGTGGGATAGCTAGTTACATACACTTAGAAAATTATTGTTCGAGGACGTGCAAATGTGTGCTTTGTTGTAAAGACTTGTATATTATTCTTCCTTTGTTATCAAATGTAGTGTAGGGCGCACTCCAGCTAGATGGAGCGATGATATACGCAAGCTGGCTGGTAGCGGTTGGAAACAAAGAGCTGAAGATCGAGCTCAGTGGCGCGCCATAGGTAAGGCCTATGTCCAGCAGTGGACGAAGATAGGCTGATGATTGGGTGTTATTTACACTTATTTTACATTTTAGGACTTACACCAAGATATTTACCTAGACGTATTACAATACCGTGTCAAACAATCCAATTTATAATTGTCAAAAACGTTATCAATCTAGCAATATATAATAGAATAAATAAATTTTCTCTAGATAGAGATTTTTTTTATACGACTTGGACCGACGTACAAGCATACGGTCCACCTGATGGTAAGGGGTTACCGCCGCTTATGGACATTTGCAACACCAGAGGCATCGCAAATGCGTTGTCGACCCTGCGACATGAAGTTGTTAAGTCTAATGTTCCTGTAATTTACCTTTTCCTCTGAATAGAAAAGCCGATCGATATGAATTAAGTTATAATACCTACATAATAATCCGATTTTCAATTCCTATTTGTTATATTATTTCTGAATAGTTTAGCTACTTTTCCATTTTTTAACGTTAAATCGGTATTAAATTATATTTATTAGCATATTACCTCTAGGGTAGAATTTTTCCGAGTGATTATTAACAATCCTCTAAATATCATTATAATCGGCTTTCTTTCGTTAATCTGTTGATCATACCTTTTTGTAATATTATTTCTAATAACTGCTTATACAATTTTAACATATTTATTTGTATTAAATTATTTTTATGGGGCCTTACCGTCAATTCTCATTAAGATCTATTTAAGGCTGAGCTGATCAGTTTGAAAAAGTGGTAATTGAGAGTAAATAGCAATATGTAATGAAAAGATTCAGATACGGTCTGATTTGAACACCACCTCTTTTTCGTCGGTAAAAAGAAACATTGTTTCTAATTGTTTTCTAATAAGTAAATAAACTGTAACTTGTGGAAAGGCAGTCGACAGCATGCTTGATAATTATGTAATTATCTCAGATAGATATATTATATTATTTTATTTTATTTATAATATTAATATAAATAAACTTTATTTATATTATAGATTAGTTGTCTAAGAATGGTCTGTTTATTTTAATTAATTAACTAACTGTCCCCCGCAGTTTCACTCGCGTTTATCGGTATGTACCCATAGGGTAAAACATTTTATAGGTACTTATAGAACTACCTATGAAAAATTTCGCGTCGAGTAGTCGAATAATTGTTTGAATATAAAAAAATCGTATATATCAGATGATCAATACTGAAACAATACGTATAGAAAGAAATTGAAGTTAAGAACATGTACCAGCCCCATTTGAGTGGGTTAAATGTCAACTTCTATTAATTGTACCGAGACTATACTGTTGACGATTTCGAAATGTTGAAAACCTATGAAAACCACCTTTGTACATTTCCAATTGTTTTACTTACAAGCAGCCTTTTTTTTCAAGAACCCATACCGATGTATGAAGTAGGGATCCCTCGCTACTTCCTTTCGTTTAACACCAAGGAAAATTGCGGGTACCTACACGAAATTGGGTTACCAAAACAAATTGAAAATTTCGAGGCAATTTTCTCCCTCAAAGAATAAACACTTTCAAAAAAAATTCTTTTACAATGACATTAGTATTTCTAATACCAATCAAAATATTAACCGCAAAAAGTTCGACATAGATATTATACCTAACCTATGAACATAATTTGTAATTAACCTTTAGGAATTATGATTACAGTATTTACATGTATAATTTTGTTACAGGCCATCCTTTTGGAGTCAACGGACGAAGCTAGAGAAGCGGCTCATGCTGCTCGCTGGGGTGGCCTCAGTTCTAGCTATCGCGTTCCTCGGAGCCTTCATTGCCAGCTTGCTCATCAAGTCTTCAAATGAAGTCCCCGGTGAGTCTCCCCCGCTCGATGTTCCCAAACATATCATGCATTCATCAATGTATCAGTCATTGATTTGCAATACACACAACAATCACAAACATTCATTACTCAACTGTTCACAGTCAAATCGGTACACATGGATGAACACCCTACTCATATAATCTATGAATTCTAATGATATTTTTTTTTGTTAAGCAAGTAAAAATAAAGGTATTATATTTGATCGTAAAGAAAGAGGTATAGTGCCAAGTAATATCTTTCTCCTACAACTACTGGGTGTCACACAAAAGGAACCTTCCTTTGAAATCTTGGCACTGGCCCTTAACCAAGTACCTTGCAGCTAGCCGTCTCTAAACGAAGCACATTTCACAATAGCTTCTATATATATAAAATATTATAAAAGACAGCTCATACGTTTGTTAGATGATCAATCGGTACAAACATTTGTGTGCATAAATAGACCATATTGTCTGTTTAAGGCGTGTCTGGGGAATACTTTGTGTGGGAGCGGGTAACGATATATTTTAAAGTACCTAGTAGGTATTCAACGAAGCAGAATTATTGGTCTGGTTGATTACAAGTTCTTAACTATTTAGGTATTACATGACAATGCGAAAATTCCAAAAATGTATTCTTTTGCTTCAATAGAATTCATTGTTTTTCATATTTTAAATATTCGGGAAATATTCGCAAGTAAACATAATTGTATTGAAAAATGGGAATCAAAATTCATAATGTAAAATTAAATCATTGTTTTAAATATTGTTAGCTGTTGGTAGCTTTTTTACAAGTTATACTTCTTTAGGCGCGTTATGAAATAATGATGACAGTGAAATTTTAAGATGCGCAAGTATCACTGTAACACAAAAGTAACAGGTTGAAGTTAGCTGATAACGGTCTCTTCGGAATATCGCACAAATCGTAACTATCAGTGTCAATGAGTGAGTAATGATGTTATTGTCAATAATAACCTGACAACGTAAAAAAAATTATTAGTTGGTACAGACAGGTGCAAAGAGTTTGGACACTACAATTTCACGACTGAATAGTAAAGACAAATGCTTTTAGTGCAGTTCTTCTCACCAATAATTTCGGGTAAAACTTCTTATTGGTTTACATTAACTATATTTACAAGAAGATAAATCATTCCGATACTTCATATAAATGTAGGTGACACAAACAACCACAAAGAGAGTCAACACGCAAAATATGCAAAACAAAATAACAATTCTATTGTGAATGTATCCGTGTCCACGATTGAGAATTTCAATTGTGTATGTCTATAGAATAAGTAATTAGAGAAAATTTCACAAGTATTTCACGTGGATTTGTCCACCTCGAAGTAAAGTTAGTGGACTAACTACGGATAGTTTGAAGGGTTTTAACGGTGTTTCTTATGGGAATTATAAAGACTAGCTAAATTGGTCATAGCGGGAATGGTGGCGTTCATCTCGCTCGCTTGTACAAAGTTAGCGTCACGTTAACTTAGAAACTTTAGAGTTTATTTGTTCAACGCTTTGTAACTTTTACATGAATACAAAAGTAAACGTTAGGTACCTTCGTAAATCTATATAAAAATGAATCCCTCTTTCCCTTGGTCACGGCATCACGCATGGACGGCTAGACCGATTTCGCTAATTCTTTTTTTGTTGTGTTTGTTATTGTCAGGAGAAGGTTCTTATGAAAGAAAAAATTAAGAAAATTGCGTGGAAAATTAGATAATTAAGGCCTAATAATGACCATTTTAACCCTTCTAATGTAACCTTATCGCTTTTGACAATATAAACTCTTATAATGTAACCTCATGGTGATTGACATAAATGTCAGTCGTTTGACAATATCGTTTATAACTGAGGCATGGATCGGAATTATATTGATAAAATAATTAATTTATCATTACTTAGTGCACATTTCACAGTCGATTCAATCGGGAGATTCGAATTCAATATTCATTGTAAAGACAGGACAACGTCTGTCGGGTCAGCTAGTAGTATATATAATACTTTGTGTACATGTTTATATTCGGAAATCAGTATTATTTTCCTAGTATGTGTAGTAAAATGGGATTCCTTTGACGCACCATCACCTCAAAACTACCGAGCATATAAAGATGGGACTGCTATCACTCGACACGGAATTTTTCCTAGATGGTTAGTGTATCAGCTAGGTACAGCTAGTGTATTATTAATGAGAAGTAACTTTGTATTTTTGTTTATGTTGTACGTTTTTAGGACTGAAACCATATTGATGAAATCTTAGGTCATGGAATCGGACGCACGGTAGGTACCTACTAGGTACTGTGCATCACGGGATGAACGGGTGAATGTTGGACGACTTGTCCGATCACCGTGCACTGCCTTGCACTAGTTGTTAACATAGGGATTGGCTTCGGCCGTATCAAAATTCTTGTAACATTTAATGCATCGAATAACGAAGGACTAAGCAGTATTTAGGAAATTACAAAATATATTTAAATATTGCGAAAGGAGCCGGTGGAAATATGACTTAACTTCACGTCTCAGGGTCGACAACGCATTGGCGATGCCCCCGGCGTTTCAAATGTCCTTAACGACGCTGACCATTAACCATTAAGTGCACCGTCTCTCAGTTTGGCGGTCCAATTTTATTCAAATCGTACTAATATTATTGACGCGTTTGTATGTGGGTCATTATAAGTTGAGGTACTTTCCATGGCCAGGACAAAAAAATACTTTTTTTTATACTAACTTCCTAATTAACCTAAATATTACTTAAAACTAAATGTTTTCTTCATGCTCACTTAAATTTATTACAGAAAAGTACGTAGTTTAGTTACAATAAGTTCTAATCTAAGAAAAAAGTCTCTCCCCTGGTCTGTCTCTAACACGACTTTATTTGTAAACCAATTATTATGAATGTATTAAAATTCAATTATTACTTTATCATCGTTAATTTTATACAGAACAATAACTTAGTCACAGTGTCTTATAAGTATAATTACTTATATTCCAGTTTTTCATAAATAATATCAACGCCGAAATTTGTCCTCCGTGTTTCGTGTCTCGTACCCTGGCTTTTTGTTTTCGTTTAAAAATCAGTTTTGTTTTGCTAGTTTGTGAAAGTTTATTAAAATCGTGCTAATATTATTGACGCGTTTGTATGTATGAATGTTTATTACTCTTTCACGGTAAACCTACTAAACGGATATGGATGAAACTTGGCACATAGATGGAGCATATCATGGAATAAAATAAGCAACTTTTTTATCCCGGGAAAATGTGACATTGGATGGAACTTGGCACATATATAAAAATGCCCTGGAATAACACATTGGATACTTTTGTGGCTGGAAAATGTTACATCCCTCGGGAACGCGGGTGAAACCTCGGGGGGCAGCTAGTGTTTTCAAGCCTACAAATCAATTACATCTTGGAATTTTCTTTTTTTTTTTCAATTTTAAATGCTACAAACGAGTTTTTTTTAACTCAGCGTTATCTAACGTACAGTGCTATTTACGCCAAGCTATTTATATCAGCTATTATATCACTCGCCTAACGAAATGTCTGTAATTAATTATAAATAACAATAAATAAATGTACGTAGTTTCTTGTTTTATTCGATTCTGTAACGTAAATGACTTTAGCTCGAATATGTTTCGTGGCCATTTTCTTTTGTCTCTTTCATTGACTACGGCAGCACGTGAGAGACCTCGTTTCGTACCTAAGCTACTTCTAGCGTCAACGCATAATTATGCAATAGCTATTCTATCTATATCTCTAACATCTATACCTACTACACTGATAGCCTACTTCCTATCCTAGTAATTATAAATGCGAAAGATTCTATGTATGAATGTTTGTTACTTTTTCACGAAAAAACTACACGACAGATTTAGATGCAACTTAACGCATAGATAGAGCATATCCTGGAATAAAATACAAACCACTTTTTATCCCGGGAAAACGTGGCATCCCTCGGGAATACGGGTAAAACCGCGAGAAACAGCTAGTACATTAATAAAACTGAAGAAACTTCGTGTCTGTACATTGAACATATTTGCCAAAAACTGATTCCCGTTTGTATATTTATAGGTAGATAGGTACGTACAGCAGTATACAATAAGACCAAACAATGGTTACATGCTGATATCCAAAACTCCTGGATTAATTTTAATGGGGATTTCATAGGAATGCATTATTACATTAAAATCAGCTGATGAAAAAAATACCTTAATTGAACATGTACGAAGTATCGGGCTCAGCTAGTTAATAATACAGTAGGTAAAACACCAGAGCAAAAATAAATTGAAATACATAAACTATTGAGAAATATTTAATTCCAATTTAGTACAGCTTAAGCCATCATAAGCCTATCACGCCTACTTCGTTGGTGTTTATGTAAGGTTTTATTTTCATAAAAAAAGAACATCTATATCATTAATAGGCAACAAATAAATCGCTATAAGCACTTTCGAATTATTAATACACCATTTAAAAGAACAATGGTATAAATTAAAAACTTATTTAGTTTTTTTCCTCATCAGTAGGTATCAATCCGCACAGAAAATATAATAATATGTTATGATCAACTCCAAGTAGGTACTATTAGAAGTGTAGTATTTTTAAATGAGATGATTTAATTGGTAAAATGAATTCTTTATTGAAAGCCTTTATTTGGTATTTTTCCCGACCTTCATCTCAACGAAGCGGAAACGGAAACAAGTGCGGAAGCGCAGGGCGACACGACGGTACGTGATTGAATTTGCACATCACCGCGCAACTTTATAATAACTTTTGAAACCAATTTGCCGATGTGAAAGCTAATTCGAAAAATAGCTAACAATATCGCAACAAAACGTTGGACAATTCAGTTACAGAAGCGCACCACATTGTGAGTGTCGGTTACAAAATGTTAGATCACGTTATGTGGCGAAACCGGCGTGGCACGCTCCGGCGAACCCAGATAGATACACTCGTGCCGGCCAGAGCCGATATTCCACTAATAATAACAATAATGCCTACAATACTACACGCCCCAGCCGAGGCATTGTGCAAATATTTGCAAGATCAATAATAATTTTATTATATCAAAGTCTAGTAGGTACAGCGGGTGAAATTGAAAGTAAAACGATTTGTTAAATGGAGCGTGGTGAATTGTTACGTTACCATTAGTTATCTATACGTGATATTGGGGTTCGCTGTACGTGCTCCGGTGGTATGGTACACTGCTGTTAACACGTAACGTCATTAATGAGTACACCTCTTAACTCTTACAGCAACCGGCTAGGTCCGTCGGTGTCGTGATCATGCAGTTTCCGCGGGCGGAAATTGGCTTACGATCCACTTATTGCCTTTGAGGTAAAACGCAACCTTCATGGTGAATTTATTGAGTTTCAGCCCGTGCCCTGTGACATTCTGTGCAGTTAACTTGATTTTACATCAATTATGCGGTACATCAAGTTATAACTAAAGCTAGTATCCTATTTAAATAAATAAATACGTAACTTATTACAATAGGAAGTACGACTAAATATGAACAAAAATATCTTGCTAGACACATCTTTTGTCACCTGACTGACAACTTTACTGGTGTGGATTTCAATTCACGCCTACACAGAGCCGTAATTTAATAACAGTTTCGTATTCCGAGGCTTAATGCTTTAACAGGAAAAATACAGGTCTGTGTGATTATACGGAGATGAGGCCAAGTTTAAAATTTAAATCGCGGTCAATATCAACCTCGGAGCCGTGAAAATAAAAATAACTGACCGAATGATCATTGTTATACCTACGTACATAATAAGTTACAGTTAATAACAGTATTGCATAAATCCAAAATGAATATTTGATCCCTGCCTAATATTGCTGGATTAGTTTAAGTTAGACAGAACTTTCTAATATTAAAAATCGTTTTTTTTAGGTAGCAAAAGTAGCAAAGTACTGTTACTGTTTCACACCTAATAATCCTTCATGCGGTCTAACAAAATGACTTTAAATCTATTGAGTTTATCCCACTAATATTATAAATGCGAAAGTTTGTATGTATGGATGATTGTTACTCTTTCACGCAAAATCTACAGAACGGATTCAGATGAAACATCGCACATAGATATAGCATATTCTAGAAAAACGTATAGGTTATTTTATACCAGGAAAACGGGACATCCCTTGGTAATGCATGTAAAACCACAGGGGTCAGCTAGTTATTTCATATTTCTGTTACAAACGCTTTATGTCGATAACGAAAATGGGAAAAACGACCAATAACCGAGGTTGATCCTTAAGCGACGAACAACAAAGATCCTTGTAACAAAAATTAAATACTTTTAAAGGCATTCAGGTTACACGGTACTCACGCTGTACCAATCGTATTTTTTTTTCGTTTCTCGTGTCATTGAAAGCGTGTGAACACTAAAACAATACCTTCTGACGTGTATTTATAAATATGGGATATGTAGTATACAGGCTGTTACAAAACTACCCGTAACGAAAGGAGGTTAAATGGGGTCTTATAACGAGTCCATTCACAATTTAAGAACCGTAGTAACGCTGTATAACGTACCCCAAAAAAAAACTGATTTTTATGAATGAAAAATAGAAAAACTAATAAATAATCTGGTTCCCTGACATGACAGCTTACTAGGGTTGTTGGCTTTGATAATTAATTATATTTTTACGACCTAACACTAACAGGTAGAACAAGAAGTAGCCATTCCAAAATCATTGGAACAAATAAGAGGCTAGGCTTAGATGGCTGGTTAGCCAGGAATAAGAAAATATCGATATCCTTGATAAGGACATTACTAGGTTGTACGAATGAAGATACGTTTTCTAGATTAAATTGACAAATACCAGGCAGTATAAAGTAGCCAAGGTAAAACCGAAAGAAGCCAACTAGTTAAGAGCACTGCCGTAAATATATATTATTTAACGATATAGATAAATATTATATATATAAGGAATATTGAAAATGAAATGAATGAGTATTGAAAACACTGCCTGTGTTTTCAATACTCGGAGATGCTTTTGGGCTCCGTGACCTCCGTGGTGAGCACAGACGACGCCACTCTGGCACGATACAAAACTCAGGATTCCAGTAATTATCAAAGGAATTACAAGCACATGAGACTTAACAACTTCACGTCTCAAATATCCATAGGCGGCGGTGACCACTTACCATCAGGTGGACCGTCTTTGTTTGTCGGTACATGTCATATAAAAAAAAGAAACACAAATAATGATGAATTTTTTGAAAGTATTTGTTATTGATCGTAACTATACGAATAAAAAGGCGCTGGAATAACTTGAAGCCACAGTTTATTTTACTTCGTTTTACAATAATGTGAAAACCAGCGAACTTCACTAGTGCTACTGACTGTCAGTACTTTTAGAATTTAGAATACAAAATAATATCCAAAAAGGTGATGCAAGTTGTGGCTAAAACCACAACTTGCATATAAGATCGATAATTATGTATATTGCTATTTTGATCATAAAAAGAAAAAAATCGGTTCGTAACAACATTCTTAACCCTACTAATCTCCAAAGCGCAACTTGTTCGATGAAAAAACAGGACCTAAATTATATTACTTTTGAAATATGTAAATAAATAAATAAATATCCTGGGACATTGTTTATGGAATATTTGTCCTGGGTGGGAATCGAACCCGCGACCTTAGGTTTGGCAGTCAGAGCGTTAACCACCAAGCCGACTGGTATTAGAAACAAGCTGTCCCCCGCGTTTACGCCCGCGTTTTTAGTTATCATATATAGCCTATAACCAACTAGGAAAAATTCCACGTCGAATGATAGCAGTCCCATCCCGATATGTTCAGTATTTTTGAGGTGATGGTGCGTCATGAATGCGATGGAAAATAGGGTTTCCATATATATATGTACATATATCAGAAGATTCTAGCTTCCAATATTAAGGGGTACTTTGTTGTCGCAGTACACCCTTTGTAATATACCAATAGCACTTTGCTGAACATAAGTGCATTTTCTCATAGCGACGAGGACGTTCAAGTTCAGTTGTAAATATTTTATAGAATCGATATTAACCATGACCGTTTGTGGCCTCGAAGTTACTTCCACGGCCAACGCTTTTTAATTGGAAGTAGCTGTAGGGGTTGCAAACTCATTTTAAATTCAGTTTTTTTTACAAATATTACATATTATGAATTATTAGATATAGATGATAATTTATAAAAAATCCAATACAATTTATCTTAGAATAATGTATCATAGAATCTTTTAGGAGTACCGACTAAGCGTCCGTAGAAAACTAAAAAAATAAAATGGCAGCTATTTTTTTACTTAAAGTTATTTGCTTACAACGTAAGCAAATAGATTTCACCCGCGTTTCTGAAATATCTAATATATCCTAGAATTATTACATAGCCTATGTTACTTCGTGAAATAATTACAAAATTGCTCTAGGTAATAGTTATTGAGCTTTTTTTATAACAAACAAAGATACATATCTATGTGTATAATATAAGTGTAGATAAACATACAAACATGGAGCTGACAATATATTAAATGTTCTGAACATCCTTGGGTCGCGGTTATTTGTTTAACCACTCAATTTACTATATTTTATGCGCATCAAAAATCATTTCACCTTTCTATGTGCTCTATCAATAATATGTTTGACTTTGACAATACGAAGCCGTTTAACTGATTCAAATGGATATTTTACCCCAGAACGATATTTTATTGCGATTGTAGGTACCTAAACGTTTTTAGCGAGTGCAAATAGAACAAATCCGTATCGCCGCACATTCGCCGCCAGTGTGAAGTTAAATTTTATTAAATTAATTTGATCCACTGTCATAACAACGTTAATTGTTACTTTAAACATTTGCAGAATAATCGGTTAGCACATTTGATTGTATAGTCTTCAACGATTGTAGACGGCCATCTTCTATAATTAAAATGCAGCAAACTCATTCTTAAACACATGGGTTCTTTATCACATATTTACATGCTTCGCTTTCACTTGGATACAACTATTGTCGCATTAAAATTGTAATAGAGAATATATTGCAATATATTTATTGATGACGAAACAATGGCAAGATCTGTAAATGAGTTGAATGTGATATATTAATAAAATTATTTCAATGATGGCACTCTGCCGGCACGCTCTAAAACTAGGGACAAAGCAATATTCCAGTAAATTATTTTTTACTGCGACATAAAATGTATCAAAGTTTTTTATTTACACAGAGCATGGACGCTTTCCAGTTTCCAAGACCACCCTTTATATAATTTTCGTGCTAAAACAACATCACGTGTCGACCGACTGTAGGTACACGACATTATTAATACTTTACACGAACCCATACACATTTTCATTTCCATCTGTGCTGTCCCTCACTGTCATTCATTCATTCGGCATTTGTGTTTGTATCTGCATTTTAGACATGCCACAGACTAGTGAACTGAGACTTTCTTCATCCATGCCACCAGCCGTCATCTCCAAAGGATCTTCAAACGACAAAACGTGCAACTCGCCAGGATGCGTTCACACAGGTAACATATATTTTATTTGCTGTGGCTAACTTTAATCGTAAAAAACACTGCAAAGCAAAGTTAGCAGCATCGACGTTTTAATCGTTGTGGTATGACGCACGTAACTAGTTTGTGTATCATTGTTGTCTGATTATATGTACCTACCTTTAAAAACCAACAGGTGAGTAATAATACAAATTTTGCTTAAAAAACCATTAGATACTAAGATGGATTTTACTGTTCTAGCGTCCAAACTTCTTTTGAACATGGACGACAAAGTGGATCCTTGCGATGACTTCTACGACTTCGCATGCGGTTCGTTTGTCAAGAACACTCGTATTCCTGATGATAAGACCTCGGTGAACACTTTCTCTATCATCACCGACCAGCTTCAAGAGCAGATACGTGCACTGCTGGACGAGCCTATAGCTCCCGAGGAGCCGAAGCCATTTGTTCTCGCCAAGACCTTGTACCAGGCGTGTATGAATAGAAGTAAGTAGAGCCGATAATGCAGTTGATATTATAGCTACAACAAATGCTATAATATTATTATAGCCAGCTTTACTAGTTTTTCGGATATATCCAATATGTATGCTAATGAGTGGTGAAGATTGCAGAACAGAATTGTGTGCCGTGGTTCTTTATCTTGTTTGAATTTAATATATAAAAACAGTCGTGTAATATACTTTAGTAATGGTGTGCCATGAACGACTTTGTGCCGCGTAATGCACATGAAAGGATAGTTTTAATGTAAAAGATTGGCGAGATAACTGTTTGGAAGGAATTTCCTCATAAAGAATACACTAGAAAATGTATAATTAGTATCGGGATTACAACAGATAGGACAGTATTCCTCTTTCCTTTAGAATAAACATGATTACGTTATGTTCTCGGAATCGTCGATGCAGTCAGTTTTTAACTACATTGACGGCGCAATTAGTGTTGTCGCTCACTGCTCACTGCTCGCCCGCCAAACCATCGATCTATTTCGAAATATGCTTCCAAATTGAATCCGAGAGAGTTACACAATTCATGTGCTGTTCCTAATTATTTATTTAGAAGAGTTTTGATTTTTCGTCCTTTTCTGATTTATTTTGGGTAGTCTACCTATCTATAATGAAACTGTAGGGTAATCAGGTTTGAAAATATTTGCCAAAAACTAATTGCGATGAATTTAGGGAACGTAAAAATATCTTTTCGAAATCTTTGTATGTTAGTCCGTTTTAAATTTCCATAACTGCTAAAATCTTGTTTCCAATATATGAGCTCTGATATTAAGTGGAGGATTTAGGAGCCAATTTAAATAATATATTTTATTTATCACTATCAAATCCCTCGCCGCGTCTGTCTGTATGAATGCGCTAATCTCTGGAACTAGAAGTCGATTTTTTGTTTATTAGATGACCCATGACTTGAGGTCATACGCTACTTAGCCTCACACTACGACATTTAGGAATCGAGCTAAAGCAAAAAGAAAGACCTAAAGCACATAGCGCGGGCGATGCGACGCGAATGCGGTCAACCGCAAATCACAGATATAAATGAAGGAATCTTTGTGTACCAAAACCTGAGAGCCGAAAGCGCTAACCGTTATTGTCCGCGTAAGGGTGTCAGAGCCATCCGAGGCTAACACCTTCGTACCTTAAAAAAAAAAAAAAGTGTACCAAAACCTGTTGCCTGCGCGAGCAAAGCCACGTGCAAAAGCTAGTATAAAATAAAACATGAGCAGTCCTTAAGTAGATAGGTATATAGGTATTATTTATACGATAATATTGTCCATTGTAGCACATAAACATTGGAAGGTTGTTATTTTGATAATAAAATATAAACCTCAGGTAATATAACTTTTTAGGGTTCCGTACTTTATAAAGAAAAAGTTACCCTTATAGACTCACTTCGTAAATCGTTTATCTGTCTGTTAAAACACTTTATCCCAGAAACGGAAGTATTATAATATACCTACTCAGATCTGCAATATCTTGAAGCTGTGAAAAAATCAAACTTTTAAGTTAACACAATCAAATATACACCCTTTTATGCCATAGGTATATTTTGACACTCGCAAATGAATCAATCTTATAGGATAGTTCCCGTTGACCAAAAATAATTAAATTTGGCAAGCAGCAATGTGCATAAGTGCACAAGGGAAAATCTATAAGCTGTACATTTTTGTACGTTTACAAACTCATATTAAGGGCTCGGAAAATTTACTGTACATCGATGTAGGTATATAAAATTACTTCCTTTTTTTTTAAAAGCAAAGAACAGTATATTCCATTTATGGAGGAACTATCTTCATATATTAGAGTCAGACTGTTCATAAGTGCTTGTAAAGGCCTATTTGAATAAAAAAAATCATTTCATTTCATACAAATTTGTGCGGAACCATCGGTGCGCGAGTAAGACTCCCACTTGACCGCTATATTTGTAGGTACCTACTTACGTGAAGCCAACTTAATTTTAAGTTTTCAAACATTTTTCATAATCTTGTTTTCGAGATGTTGTTTTTCTAAGTGTTTTGCTAAATGACCAAAGTAAAAAATGAAATAAAGTTTGTTCTTGCTTACTTCGTCTATAAATTCACCTCAACTGATTAGTTTTGTAACTTTATAATATCGTAAACTTAGGCATTAGACCTCGGATTTAATTACGACAATTATTATTTAAGCGGCGCTAACCTGTTGTAGCAATAATGAGTGAAAGTGAACTGAATGATGTTGCTTCCGCTATTTGCACAACCGATGTGACGTAAGAAACGGATGAATGAACACTGAAGGCGGGAGTTTCCAAAGCCTCCTTATGAAAAGTTTGTAAGATTGTAATACCCGACCTTCTCGCGAAGTACTTAAATTTGTCTTCAGGGTGGTAGGATCCGAATGCAAGTCTAAACAGAGTATAACAAATACCCTGAAAAGATATATGTATACCTAACGTTTTCGTGAATGTGCCAGGTGCGATAGAGGCTCGCGGAGTGCAGCCTCTGCTGGATATGCTGCGGCGCCTCGGCGGCTGGCCGGTCCTCGACGGCAACACTTGGGACGAGAATTCCTACACCTGGGAGCAGTCCGTCTATAAGTTCCGCTCTGCCGGATACTCCGTCGATTATTTCCTGGATTTCTCCATCAGCGTCGACGTCAAGAACTCCGTCAAAAGAGTTATCGATGTAAGAATTGAAGACATTGCGTAAATCAAATTATTTTGCCGACATTATCAACTTTTAGCGTTAGCTGTTTGCCTAGTTTCAAAGCAACGACTGGTCGGCCGACCTTGAAATAATAATATGTTTGAGTTACAATACCTTGTGTTTATAGCATAATTATCTCTTTATATTTATTGCCAATTGCATTGCGAATCATTTGTTGCCCAGCGATTGGTTTTTCTTTATTTATGTGTCGCGACCGTTCTAATAACAAAAAAGCACGAATGCACAATAAATATTCGCCGGCAGCTGGACCAGGCATCGCTCGGCTTGAGCCGCGAGTACCTGAACCGCGGCTTCGATGATAAGCTAGTGCAGGCCTACTACCAGTACATGGTCGACATCGCGGAACTCCTGGGCGCCGAGCGCACTCGTGCCGAGGTCGAACTCAAGGAATCCCTACAGTTCGAAATGAAGCTTGCCAACGTAAGTAACCTATAATGACGGCGGCGCTACTAATTCTAATAGTCGTTTCAGCGCCAGCATCGGACCCACCTTTAACAGGCCTCCTCGTTACGATAACAGCTTTATGGGGCCACAAACAAGTGAATTTTTACGAGCTTCGTTGATTTTGATGTAAAATGAATCACTCTGAAGGCTATGAACAGTTTTATGTAGACTGTCTTGTTGACCATTACAACTTACCATTCGAGGCCTTCGGTATTCAACGTTGTTAAAAGTATTTGACCTAATTATTCCGGCATCTGGGCCGAAAACTTGTTAATCGAAATGTATTGCGGTCGAACATGGCTCGTTCACAATTATAAATGCCGTTAGGATGGGAATGAACGTCGTGGGAAGAATGGAAACTCAAACTAATATTATCCCCAATTGTATTTCATAGATCTCCTTGCCACTCGAGAAACGTCGTAACGCCACTAGTCTGTACAACCCGATGACCATCGCTCAACTTCAAGAGAAATTCCCAAAGTATGTATAATTTAATTTACCGTAAATCGAATTATTAAAATTTTGTAGGTACATTTCATAATCGAATCGGTTTGTTGTTTTGTAGGATCCCATGGATGGAGTACATCAACCGCCTGTTGGCGCCGCACATTAAAGTAGGCCTCGATGAAATCACTATCGTCAGCGTGCCCAAATATATTTCAGACCTTGAGGTATAAATATTCGCCTTTTTATCCGGTATAAATAAATAACGTTGTTTACACATACATTGGCATGAATAAATTACTCTACAGGTGCTCTTGGAAAATACTCCTAAACGTGTGCAAGCGAACTATGTCATGTGGCGAGTTGCCGGCGCCTCTGTCTCCTACCTTACCGATAACCTGCGACGAAGGCAGCTGGCGTACGTCACGGCTCTCTCCGGGAAGACAGAACGCGAAAGCAGGTGGAAGGAATGCGCGGACACCGCCAGCGTCAGGTACCTACTCTACCACATAATATTAATAAAAAAGCAATTTTGAATCTTATATGGTTTATTATAAACCTTAAAATAATCGATTTCAAATCATCGAGGTCTCATAGCGAGCATGATTCCGGTCAGGCCGGCTTTGAATCCGGTTACGACTGGAAGAAGGCGAATTCCTTCTTAATAACGCAAGTAATCTGAACTGGTGTCGCCGATTATGAGCTTCAGTGTAGGGTAATTGACCGCTCTGGCGGAGACAAGAGTCAGAACAGTTCCTAGTTACGCAATCTGATGTTACTAACATTGTTTAACTGCATAATAGTCCAAAGCGCGAAATAGCGTTATTGTTCGGAGGCAGTGAGTGGATATCGCGTCACAATGATAAAACCCTCGTTTTTGTTCCAGCATGTCCATCGCAGTCGGTGCACTTTACATAAGGAAATACTTCAACGAGAACTCAAAACAAAACGCCCTGGAAATGGTGAATGACATCAGGTAGGCGATTTATTAGATCATCAGTAAATCTTTGTACCCACATTATTAAGTTGTTGGTGGATTGTCTTAAAAGTGTTAGTTCTACGTTGTATTTTTATATAATACTGTTTATCCCGAAGTTCATCATCAATATCCGACTGGGCCACAGCGAAGCGTGACCGAGTAAAGCTAGTAGTAAAATAAATACCAATCAGTAGTGCACTTGTATTACTGTGTTTCGGTTAGAAGGGTAAGGGGGCCGGTAAAATTACAGGCACATGAGACTTAACAACTTCACGTCTCAGGGTGACAATGCATTGGCGATGCCCCTAGTGTTGCAAATGTCCATAGGCGGCGGTGACCACTTACCATCAGGTGGACCGCCCGCTTGTACGTCGGCCTATGTGGTATAAAAAAAAAGAAGAATTATTTGGATAGTAACAAACCAAGCCAGTTGGTGGTAGCTAACACTGACTGCCAAGTCGCAGGTCGAAGGTTCGATTCCCACCCAGGACAAACATTTGTGTGCGCGAACACGTTAGTTCGTTCTGTTTTTGGGTGTAAATATCTACGAGTATATAAAGTTGATTCAGAAAAAGAGAAGTAGTATATGTAATATATATTTTATCTGGTTTCCATAGTACAAGCTCTGCTTAGTTTGGGATCATATGGCCGTGTGTAAAGAATCTCCCAGGCTATATATTATTATTATTTTATTATTGCAAGCCTTATCCTATGTCGTTAGTTTATAGGTAGCGCTTAAGTTTAAGAATAGTGTCAGATAAGAATAGCTTTTCAAAATAAACACTTTGACAGACAACAGTTCCGCAAGACTCTAAAGGAGGTGGATTGGATGGACGGTAAAACTCGCCAAGAAGCTCTCGAGAAGGCCGACGCCATGGCCTCGCACATCGCTTACCCGAGTGAAATGCTCGACAACAATAAACTGATAGAATTCTATTCAGGGGTGAGTAATTAATGTTGACCAAACACCAAAAATTAATCTGTACTTATACATATAAGGAAAATGGGGTTCCTTTGACGCACCATCAACTCAAAACTATTGGACTTATCGGGATGGGACTGCTACCATTCGACGCGGAATTTTTCCTAGATGATAATAGGCTATTCATGATATCAATAAATGCGGATGAAACCGAGGGGACAGCTAGTTTAATTATAAAACAGAACAACATTTTGGGATATTATTATTTCTTACAATTTATTATTTCATTGTTTTTGGTTGATTTCAACATCCGCCGATGAGTCCTACTCTATTTCGAAGCTAAGTTATCTTCTGGTATAGTTATTTTGAATCGACAACATACTTATTAATTTATACCATGGTTATGTGCCTACATTATGTCTTTTATATCCTTTTCTTTGCCGCTTACAGCTGGAAATGTCGTCTGATAAATTGATGGAGTCCGTGTTGAACTTGACGCTCTTCGGCACCGAATACTTGTTCGGGAAACTGCGGGAGCCCGTCAACAAGACGGACTGGGTGACCCACGGCCGCCCAGCGATCGTCAACGCATTCTACTCGTCTATTGAGAACAGCATTCGTAAGTTACTGCATCTATACTTTGTCTCGTATTTTATACTTATTTGAATAGAAAAACATGTGAAAAAAAAATCCTATTACCAGTTTTCACATCTACTACTAGATAACTACTACTGAAGTATATAACAAATATTATAAATACCATATTTATATAACTACTTAAGTCTGAAGTCATAATCAATTCAAGCCGGTTCAAAATATGAGCAATCCATTTAAATCTATTGTATTTATCATTTTATACAGAGTTCCCGGCTGGTATCCTGCAGGGAGCATTCTTCTCAGCCAAGCGACCCGCGTACATGAACTATGGTGCTATTGGCTTTGTTATCGGACACGAAATCACCCACGGTTTTGATGACCAGGTAATTTCGTTTGTACTATCAAAATAAAAATTATATTATTATTTACTATATGAAATTATAGAGCCTAACCATGGAATACTAAATGGTAGTTAGATCTAAGGAGCAGAGCAGGCCTACCTAATGACATCAAGGATGTTGACAATGATTTGGTAGGATTTTTTTTTAATTCGCGTTTATTTCGACAGGGTCGTCAATTCGACAAAAATGGAAACCTAGTCGACTGGTGGCAGGAATCTACTAAGCTGAAATATCTGGAAAAAGCCAAATGTATTATAGATCAATATTCTAACTACACTGTTAAAGAAGTCGGATTAAAAGTAAGACCTTGAAATAAGTATATTCTGTTAAAATTACTTATAAACTCATTAAGTATCTTTAATAACCATTCAATTGGAACTGTTTTAGTTGAACGGAGTGAATACCCAGGGCGAAAACATAGCTGACAATGGAGGTATCAAGGAAGCTTATTATGCCTACGAAGCATGGACCAAGCGACATGGAGAAGAAGCTCGCCTACCAGGACTCGAAAAGTATTCTCCGAAACAGGTAAAATAGCGACCAGCTACCATATCATATTTTCATAATTGCAATGTTTGACAATTCATCAATTTGATTTATTAATATTTGCAGCTGTTCTGGTTGAGCGCGGCTAACACTTGGTGCGCAGTGTATCGCAACGAAGCCATCAAGCTAAGGATCACGACTGGATTCCACGCACCCGGCCGCTTCCGCGTCGTTGGCCCCATGTCCAACATGGAGGAGTTCGCCTCTGACTTCAAGTGCCCCGCCGGCACCCCCATGAACCCGGATAACAAGTGTAAAGTTTGGTAGTGCGAGTTTTGGCCGATTCTCCCGAACACAGGTATCTGGGGAGATTTTGCTAATTTCAGCTCGGCCAACTGGTGTTAAATAATGGAGGTGATGATTCAGCTGTTCTAGGTGGTACATGATAAGTGATATGCTCTCAAATATATACATTTAAATGGGAGCTATCACTTCAATCACGCGACTACTAAGTCATAGATGCTTGAAAATACGATCGAAAAATTTAATGTTTAGTAGGTAATATTGGCTTTCGATTCACGGTACTTGCCTAGTGGTCAAGTACTGAGGACAGTTGCAATACTTTTGCAGCTGTGACAGTAAAAGAGTTTACCACATATTAGTTTCAACGCAATTTTACCTAAAAACTAATTTCAAAATTATTATAAAACTTATATTAATTGATAGAACCTAGAGCAGAATGAAATCACAATTTTTCGCAAAAAACCAAGTGGTACAAAAAGGAGCAGGAACAGCCGGTGTACAACAGTGTACTCGTGGCCGAATCTGTCCACCACCACCACGCTTCTCACAAGCAAATAGTTTTACAGCATTACTTGCACTAGTTTTCTTCATGTTTATTGTATTGTATAAGTATATTCGATTATATGTTTAGGTATTTATTAACAAAAAAAGTTGATAAGAATACTCCACCTCATTTTATTAGTAAGAGCAGCCTGTAGCTCGGCTGTAGAATTGTGTATTTTTGTGGAATGTAGATGTAATTCAATATTTAGAAATCGGAATTAAATAAAGGTTATGAAAAAAAATATGTAGGTATCACAATCACATACAACATGGATCTATCATGATTGCCTTTGGGTGAGATTTTAGACTGAGCACGAAATGTAAGTTATTCGACGGGTATGAATATGTATAGATAGGTGCGTACTTTTGTAAGCTCGTAAAACAGAAGTACAAACTCATTGACTATTTGGCGGTCCCACTCATTTAAACTTTATGACCGAACTGTAATAGAAGGTACAGCCCTGAATGAGCATTGTAACAAAACACATAGTAAGTATTTCATATTTATATTGAAACGCCGAGAATGCGTGTTTAGAGCACTTCACATAATGTAATACCAGCATCTCGGTGGTTAACGGTCTATAATATATTATTATATAGTATCGCACTTTGTGACTACGATGCGATCATTGATAATTTAATGTTAATGTAAGTAGCTGTCTAAGTATGAGACCGTTTTGGATACAATTGTAATTTGTTGTGAATCATTGAAACAAAAATAAAAGATAAATTTTATCAGCATTCACGTTTTATTAATGTAAGCCATCCTATTATTTTCCGATATTTGAAACCGGGGATGTTATAGATATGAAATTTCGGATATGGTTACATGAATACTATTATATCGGTTTCGGTTACGGATATTAGATTTTGTAGGATTTTCCAGCTAATTGACTGAAAAGGCTAGATTTCCTCACTCCCGTTACTAAGCTCCTAGAATACCTACATATATTTTTTAAATAGTGATGTTATGATAATAGGTAGATGAAATAAAAAACCAATCTTATTGAATATTATTACTTATATTGATATTAATTTAAAGTGATCAGTAAAGAAGAAAACATACACGGGCATAAATACTTAATTTATAGGAATAATTATACATAATGTAAAGTGGAATCTTATACCAAAACATTAACACAACCGAGTTTTATAAGTCGTTGACTCTCGTTTTATGGATTACAAATTAAACTCAATTGGGTATGGGAAAACTGTTGGAATCAAGATACAGTAACACCTTTACTTACGCTACCCCGACTTATCGAAATCGATCCTGGAGATGAGTGATTTTCAAATTTCACCTCACTCTCACAAAATTTTGCAAGAAAATTATTTTTGATAGATTTTTTGGAACTTCATTTAATATTTCTGATACCTTGTTTATTTTTTTTATTCTGAACTATTAATTTCCGGTTGACATGAATTCAATTTACATTATCGCTGTCCAACCTATCGCGAAAGTTCGGGTTATTCCTGTAATCTTAGTGAAATAACAGTTAGTATGGAAATTGTCAATAGATACCTTTTACAACCAAAATTTATATTCGATCCCAACCCCTGAGTTATGAATTTGTTGGCAGAATTAAGTTTTCTTTGCGATTTTCGATCTAGAACGTTTATAATTTTTTGCCGTGAAGTATACACTGACTGGGAAAGTAGACATACAAGCAGAGAAGGCACTCCCTAAGCTAGTGGTATCGTTGGTAAGTGTGATAGTTTCACTGTCAGTTCAAGCAAAGTGGCGGTTTGGTCTTAAAACAGCTAGACAGCACTAGTTTAGGGAATAAAGATGAACTGATATTAATAATAGAGGAACTAAAATAAATAAATCCCTTCAAATCAGTATGTGATACAATGAAAAGGGGTTCCAAGGCTAATTTTAAGTTATCACAAACATCGATTTATTTCATAAACCTACTAAACTCCTTTAAATATTGTGAACGTATCTACTTAATTAATCCACCAAATAGACAAGATATGATTGAGTCGATATATTTTAACCTGTAAATGTGTTTTTTTTTTTAATTAATTTTGCACCTGTAATCCAATCGAGCATAAGATTAAACTATGATCTCCCACGCGCAGGGCATATCTGGCGAATCACACGCGGTGCAGCGCCACGAAGTGCGCTTTTACCATTTTTCTATTTGCCGTTAGAATAGAATTCCACTGCAACGATAGTTTAGTTTTACTGTATGTCTCGATGGATCTATGAAAGAAATTGATTTACATTTGACATTACGGAATAATTTACGTGTAATATGACATCGACAGTACATTAAAAGGAAGGATCATTAGTGTTTATTAATATTGGTATTCGATTATTTTATAATTATACCATATAATTTAATACACCACTACTTTTAATTACCAAATCATCGTAAATGTGCATCAAAACTTATGTTAGGGTTAAAATTTTCAGAAAACCTACCTAAAATTACGGAGCCTATACCTAATTCTAGATCAAAAATAATATGTACCAATCTATTCGCGTGCTCAAGCCGAGTACGACCGGCACCCTAATTGTGTAACTCTCTCGGATTCAATTTGGAATCCTATTTCATAATACATCGTTGGTCCGGCGCGCGAGCAATGTTGCACGACACTGGTAGCACAGTCGATGTATTACAAAATTGACTGCAACGACGATTCCGAGAGCATCACACAATTACCCTGCTGAACTCCCGAGCTTTTTTTATTGGAATGTAGCGAATGGACTGAATGGAAAATGCAGCGGTGAAGAAGTGCAGATTTTAAATAATCAATAATTCTGGTAATTGTAAAGTAGTGGTTTATATGCTATATCTACTGTGGTCAGCTGTGTCCGCCCGATGGAAGATTTCTGGCTGAAAACGAAGCCTTATAATTGGCTAGCGCTACAGTCTTCGGTACAGAACGAAGCGAAAGGTTAAAAATCTAATCGTTGCATGCCAGAAACCTTCGCCTTCAGCCAAACTTTCGGCGAATGTTAGCCGAAGCCGAATTTTGGCGGAACATAATTTTATTCGCGAGAAAGTGGTTGTAACCGAAGGTTCGGTCGGACACTAGTTCTCGGCGCTGACAATGATTTTGTGATTATAACCTAACTCTTTGGGAATCGAGGATGTGAGGATACATGTGTTTCCTACATCGAATCAACAGACATCAATTCCTAAACCTATTGGAAAGTCTTCAGTATATCGAGATAAAAGTACATTAAGAATATATTTATGAATACGTCATACACTTAATTAAAACACACAGGGATGTGATCGTGAGTAACATTGCCTGAAAAGGGCTAATACTACAATAGTTTCACTGGTAAATAGCTGCACAATACTGCACATGTTCTTATTTAAAATACGTCAAGAAGACAAAAGGTATAAATAAATAATGATTAAATATCAGATCAATCAATTAATTTACCTCCGGATGACACAAAATATAATAAATAATATTAATTCATTTCACACACATTTGCTAAGACGATAGTATATGAGATCAAATATATAGTGAATAGAGCATCACCGCACTGCAGCTGAAAATACACAAAACGACAGCTGCCGTGTTTCATCAGCGGTGTGAAAAATTTGGAATATGGAAGTAAAGTCCAACAACCTAAACATTTCTATACAGCGTCGTGCAAAAGGTTCTGCTTTGGCATCGTATTTGAAGCTACAGCGCGGAGATTATTAAAATTATAATACTAGTACAGTATAGCAAATGAAAAGGAATAAACGTGTTGAAATAGGTTTAAACATAATGACTAGATGTAGATTATTCACGAGAGCGGTTTATCATTCGGTAATCAGTATGAGTGAGTATGCCGGTCAATACTATGTCGGGAAATCCGTATTAAAAAGGCGGCTGTGCCATCGCGTGGGTAAGCGCGAACTTAAAAATGAAGCAATTTTTCAGCACTATAATAATAGATAAAAGAAATAAAGTTATTTCTTTTAGAATTATTATATGGATTACTGAAAAATCTACTTCATTTTTATTTCCGGACAAAAATATCGACCGATATATTTTTTTTATTGGCATTTTGTTTAATTATATCGCGATGTTATCATGCCAATGTATAGGTAACCAATATGTTACAACTGGATCCCTACTCGTCGGAACGGGAATCGAGATAACCGACGTCCGACTTTAAATATATCAAGACTGCCAGGAAACGGTCGTTATTAGCGTCGGTGTCACTGTAAAAAAAGAGAAACCAAATTATTTATGTATTTAACTTCATGGTAATTTGATTATAAAACACCTATTCTATCGGTTCTGGTCTCGGGTAACAAATAAATGATATATTGCTATTAACGAATGGTAGAGTACCACAGAATAAACAACAATACAAACCAAAATGTTAATGGTTTAAGAATTTCATAACGTGTTGCGTAATTATTTCTTTTATTTTATATCCTAAAATTAATATAAAATAGTATTTCTGGGATATCATAACATTATACTGATTACGTTATAAATCAACATCATGTTTGCATTATTTATTCTTGAAACCTGTCGCCATGTGTATGCCTACTGTATACTTATTTTAATAGGCAGAACAATTTGCCCATCATTGTGACATACTAAACAGATACTTACTCGACGTCTATTTCAATCGCTAACAGGGTGTTGTGCAGCCGCTCCCCATCTTCGATCCATCTGTGGAATCAATAAAGTCAAGGTTTATATTGATATAAATATTTATCGAGTTTAATACTGCTGAGATTAAAGTCACGACTTTAACCAATACTCGTACATCTTGACTGTCTGCAGAGCCGGGATTTGAACACTGAGGCCTCTAAGGATTGTTCCATAAATTTAAAGACGTTCAGGGAGCTTCGGCAGTCGCACTCGAGAGACAGTCGCTTTCTAGTCCTTGAATAGGTACGTAGTCCATTGGCAATGCTCCAGGTATTGCTAACGTTATAGGCAACGATGACTGATTTTATGAGAATAGACAAAGATCGGTTCAAGTATCAAATGTGAAATGTTGCAAATAGATGTAAGCAACCATAGAGTGTTACAATGATTGTGAGCACTTGAGCACTTGAGCACTTACGCGTTAGGGAAGGTGGGCGCGGAGGAAGGGACGGCGACGAGCGAGCGCGGCCGCCGCGCCGGGCCCACCTCGCCCGCCTCGCCCGCCAGCGCGTGCGCCGAGCCCAGCGTGGAGTGCGGCATGTGCCAGAACGCGCGATGCGTCGCGCCAACACCATCTATACGCTCGATCCGCACCCAACCTAACAATATTTAAATTATTAATATAACCGATATTTTTTTCTTGTGTATTTTGTCAATTAGAACTGAATTTAGTACTACAAAGTATAATAGTTCGATACGCAAAAAGTTGATCTAAATAAATTAAAATACCTGCTAAAGATTTAGGTGCGTCAGGTCGACAGGTGCTGCAGTAGCACCGCGCCTCACCCCACTTCACCGCCTGGCGTAATTCTGGATACGGCATCACTAAGTTGGTCCAGTATTTCAGCACCAAATACAGATGCTCACAACCCGATCGAGACGTCGCCGCCCAATCAATTAGCGAGCCTTGTCCCTCAGCACCGTCCTGATCGAAACTTAAAATACGATTCAAATAATGCAAATTCTCAATTGCCAATGACTCAGACCAGCAGTCATCACGCCTGGTAGACTCGTCAAAAGACGACGACTCCTCTTCATCCAAATCAGGCAAATTGCCAGTTTCAAGAGTCAACGCGTCCATGATCTCCGTATCCAAGTTGTCGACGTCGTTGACTTCGGGATACCGATGACTACTTACGTTCATCGCATGTTGCACGATTTTTCTACTGTCAGCCATACGCTTAGCTCCAAGATCCAGAAACCCCTTAAATGGATTTACATCATTCAGATGATAAAGATTTAGATTGAAATAAGATCTCTGCAAAAACTTATTAAACGATTCGTTGCTATCCGCGAGCAGAGGGTTCTCCGGAATAATCAAACTATGGTGTAGAGAACTTTGATTCGGACCAACGTTTCGGAATTTAATTTTATTATTGAATATTTCTGCATCGTATGTAGGTTTTGGAGTCGGAGCGGGTTTTGAGCTGGAACCGGGTTGTACGCCGATCAGATCCGATACATCATATATCAGACGTTCTTGGCGATAAATGCAATACTTCTCTTTTGACATTTTACGGGGATCGATATTTTGATCGATCCTTAGATCGATCACTATATCGAAATCTGAATCGGTCAATGGATCGGTCACTAATTCGACCTCTGGATCGAACGGTGGCGCGATATCTGGGACGATCTCTGTATCGATCTGTTGGCCGATATCTGGGACGATCTCTGTATCGATCTCTAGGTCGATATCTGGAACGATCTCTGTATCGATTTCTAGGTCGATATCTGGAACGATCTCGGTATCGACCTCTGGATCTATCTCTGGGTCTATCTCTGAGTAGATCTCTAGGTCAACCTCTGCCAGGACCTCTGGATCGATCTCTATATCGATCTCTGTATCGATCTCTGTATCGATCTCTGTATCGATCTCCGTGTCGATCTCTAGATCGATTTCTGGTTCGATCTCTACTTCGGTCTCTTTATCTATCTCTGGAACGATCTCTGGATCTATCTCTGGAACGATCTCTGGAACGACCACTGGAACGATCTCTGGATCAGTGCGGGGGAGTTCGCTTTCGCCGTGTTCTGACGCAAGCGAATCGACTGAAGGGCTGTCTGCAATTATTGGTAAATTAGGAGACTCGACGCTCACTGCTACGCGGGGATGTAGTAATACTGAAACCTGAAATGTGCCATTTCACGTTATCTACGGTTATTGTTAAGGTTCGAATAAGGCAGTACGAAAAAAAAATTAAAAGATAATTAAACGTTTTTGATAGCAAACAAAGTTTAATTTTCTAATAATATTTGAATAGCTTACTTGTTGTACTCGCCCGTAGAGGTCGATCAAAGGGAACACATGGTTAAACTTCTGCGGAACTGTGCCTATAGGTTCGAGTATCTTGCCATCAATGTCGATGACTATGTCTCCGTTGAGCCGGAAATGTACCGTAAGCACCGAATGTACCGACACATCAATTAATTCTGATGCCGCATCCGTTCTTGTCTGGGAAATGGAATAAGCATATTAGTACAATTTGTGATTGAATGCGAGCTACGTTGCTAATATTACTGACACAGCTAGAGCTTTGGCACTTCTAATTTTAAATATTGTAAGACTGTTAAGATTCTTACCACAGTTCCATTGTTCTGTGAGACTTCATTAGACATAATCCATAACGGGGTATTGAGGTGCATAGCATACGCAGGCAACTGACCCAGTGGTAAATATCCGATCGCACCGATCGATGCACTACCGTCCCATTCGGGGGCTATCTTATCAACACGAAACTGAAAAAAAAAACTACAATTAAACAAACGGGGCGAGCGGTAAATACGCGGCGGCGATGTTACAGTTTATCGTTGTTTCTTCCTATATATCGTTAAGTCATAAATGTGTTTAACTTATATATTAATTCAGTCGCTCCTATGCACCGCATAAGTTGTCTTATTAATAAGCATCCCCACTTTCGCTTACAGATAAACATTTCATATTCGCTGCGCATATAATAAGTGAAGCGCTTATTGTGTACCATAAATGAACACGAAATATTTGTTGTTTAATTTTAACGTACCCTGAAATTCTGCCCCCTCTTCAATGGCTGACTAATTATGGTTATACCATGATTAAATCCGATCATCCGCGCCGCAACTGTATCTGAAAAGTAAATCAACCGACATGTTGTGTACCTTCACGACTGAAAATTTCAATTGATATGAATAACATAAGTAGTAATTGTTACCTGAACTGTACAGTTTGATGTTATCGCCGTACACATAGTGGAAAGTGTAAGGCCGTGCTGGACGAGTAGGCCGCGAGTCGGATGCTGCCTTTGTTGTGCCAAATGTGTTGCTTTGCGTTGGTACAGTCTTAGTACAGTAAGTGCTCGCGTCGGGAGGTTCCCACTCGGCCTTCCTCGCCTCGATATCACGCAGTTTAATCATACTTCGTGCCATGGCTGTAAGCTCGTTAGCCTGAGCTTTACTATCCGGAGACTGGTCATCCTCCAGCTCTGAATCCTCCAATCCGAACATTAGTGCTTCTTCAAGCTCTGTGAGTGGATACTCCCTAAGTAGGGCGTTCCTAAATGCAAGATCATTATCTGGAAGCTCACCGTCCGGGGACTCTTCAAGCATATGATTATCATATAAATGTACTTGACCAATATAGGCTTGAGGCTCGATATCCGATAAATCACTGAAAGGAAGTTCTTTGAATGATGCTACGTTATCAGCTGGAGTTCCATCGATAGGAAGCTCGCTACTTGAAGAATGATCACCATCCGAGGTTTCCGATGGAGTCTGGAGCAACACACGTTCATTTGTGTTCAGCGAATACTCTCTAGTAAGTGGCATGTAGTAGGAAGGCCCCGTTGTGGGTATAAGGCGAATCTGATTTATCGGCAGCGGGTCGCGAGGTACAAAATTGCCCATAAGCTCACTAAGAGACGTTGCGTTGCAAGGAGCTCTATCGCTCAGAGCATTATTACCAGGTTGGTACAAGTAAAGAGGAATCCCGTATTGATTCTCATCGCGCGAATCAATATCGAGTGGTTCTGCATTACCAGGCGGAAATAATACAGGGATATTTTCGCAGCTAGATTCGTATTCACGCTCATCTAAATCTCTCTCGTCCTCGTCGCACTCTTCTTCATGATGGTGTTCTTCCGAACTGTCTTCTTCAAAATTATCAAAAGGTTGCGCATCGCATAACTCTAAATCAAAAACACGACCGCGATAGCGCCGATCTACAAAACAGCCATCTTCCACGCTTGCACTGTCAGTATCTGAATACTCACTATGGATACAGCGTGCCATTATACCGTCATCATCTGAACTGTCACAATCTGACAGGTTACAGCTATCATCTGATAGGTCATAGTTATCATCTGACTGGTCACCATCTGACTGGTCACCATCTGAACGATCGCCTTCTGAGCGGTCACCAATTGAACGGTCGCCATCTGAACGGTCACCATCTGAACCGTCACCATCTGAACGGTAATCATCTGATAGGTATCTCTCTACTTCTTCGTAACGACGATCCACAAAATGCCCATCATCGTCACGGGGATCCTCTATACTGTCATCATCGCTACAGCGAGCCACTATGATATCAACATCGTCACGGCTAGCCACTATGGGTTCATCATCGTCACGGTGATCCACTATACTGTCATCATCGATACAGCGAGCCACTATGAAGTCACCATCGTCACGGTTAGCCACTATGGGTTCATTATCATCACGGCGATCCACTATACTGTCATAGAGGAAACGGCGAGCCTCTATATGGTCATCAAATAAAATGACACGTTCTACACGGTTAACTTGTCGGTCAGCTTCTAAACGCTGATCTTGTAAAGGGTCATCATCCAAAAGGTCATCTATGTGCTCGTCTCCTGAATCATCATCGCCAAAACACTCAAATTCTGATCGCTCTTGTTCGCACCGCTCTATTTCAAAGTTGTCGTCTGGTACGATTACACGTCGGGGCTCATCCGGGGAGTCAATGAAAGAGTATCCATTAAACGGTAGCGCTTGAAATGCGAGCTCGTAAAATGCAATATCGCTTTCTAAGGATGAATTACTCGAATAGGTTACCAAATAGTTGGGTACCGTTTCGTCAGATTCGATATTAGATTGCATATTGTCCGGTTGATCTACCGGAGCCGCGCTAGTACTGGCAACCGGCTCCGGAGGAGGTTCCACCACCTCTTCGATCACGACTGCATGAAAAAAAGAGTTTATTTACCAATAATATATGAATTGAATAAATAAATATTTGTTCTGCGGTTGATTTACATTTCAAAATAACTTACCTGGCGGCGGCGGCGGCGGCGGCGGCGGTCTTGGTACTGGAGTTCTCCTAAAGATGACACCTTTAGTCACTGACTGAATTTTTGAGACTGGGCCATACATATCCATTACAACGAATACTTTCTGTGGGTTGAAATAAACTGTTAATATGAAAACAGTTCACACGAGAAGAACTATACAAGTTGTACTCTAGCATTACAATCCAAATTTTATCAAAATCCAAGGGGTGAATCTATTTATTTACTAGGACAAAGTCAATAAAGGATTAAATATCCGGAATGATTGTATAAGCACACAGCCATCTGACCCTAAACTATGTAAAGCTTACACACGGCTAGACACCGCAACTATGTATCCGCAACTACTCTAGTATCGTCTGATACTGAGAATTGTTGGAAATGGACTGTTCATTTTGCATTGGCCAATCACAAATCCCAGCCAATCATTTCTAAGCCTCTCGCACTTGTATAAGTCCGTCTAAACTCTAGGTTGTAGTCAGCGTGTGTACCATGAAGACCAGATATAGATAACTACTCATTAATTTATATTTTTTTTTTTTAAGTGAAACTTTTTCTCGAAGGGCTTTGAAATTCTAATCCGCAACCTTCTTGCGTGACGAAATTTTATAGAACGATAAAATACAATCTATGCTATTCAAAAACGATTGATGACAGGTTTCACTTGTATCGTGTATCTTTACGTAAATCCGTTTAAGTAAATACCTTATTGTTGTACTTACATCAGGCACATTTTCAAATGCAATGTTGAGTGGTTGCGAATTGAAGTATATCACGACCCGTGTGTCGGTGGTCTTCACAAGGCCCACTCTGTCTCCGGGGCGTAACCAATCGAATGAAGGAACGAAAGATGTTAAGATTTTGTTTTTGACGTCACCCCGCCGAGAATATTTCATGTACTTCCCTACAGTGAATTAACATTATTTCACCAAGTAACAAGTACAAAAAACAGTTCAAACATGAAATATAATAATTCGCTGTGGACGTACACTTACACCGTTTATGAAAAAATATTTTGCCAAAATATTAGAAAACTTTACATCAAGTTAATGTCTAAAAATTTTAAGTATTTGGATTAATTTTAAATCTTTCAATAGACTTCAAAACAATACGCGAGGTAATTTGGATTAGCCGATAACGTATTTATTTGCTTACCATCAACATACGCCGTGAAGTGGGGCAGGAAGCAGATGCCGGGCGGGAAGTTCATGTTCACATTTGCGTTAAGTATATTAACATCAGTCACGCCGATCCGAAAGCCACCCGCGAATTTGTGATTGCACTCTAATATTCGGACCTATAAACGGACAGCAAGGGGTTCAAAAATCAGTTATGAAAACATACAAAATAAAAGTGGATAAATGCGAGTCACGCACATCGTGGCTTCCTACAAACTTGTAATACATCAAGAGCGTTGTTATTAGTGCAGTGTTCCTAGAGACGCTACTCTAGGAATGCACCTCTAGTCTATAGGAATGCACCGAACACTGCACTAATAACAAAAGGTAGGTCGGATTATAGGACAACATATCTCGTACATCGCTATACGTCACGATTCCCTATTCAATATTGTACGGTGGTATGGAAAACTAAAAAAAAATTTTACATATAACAATTTTGGAGGTATACTTTGAAATATTGTTGGTCAAATTATACCAATTTAAAATTAATATGATATGTGTTAATAATATAATTAATAAATCATTCTGGTTAATTTCTATATATATTTTAATTTTGAACTGTATGGAGTTTTTTTTTTGTCTGAGTATTGTAACTCCTGCATAATATATATGATCATTGCATAACAAAAAAATACCTCAAAAATCTCGTCGCGAGCGAGATGAGCTGAACTGAACACAAAAGCTTCCATCGGGTCGATTCTGAGGCGTTTAGCGATTGAATATTGGCGCCTCAATTGAATATTGTGTCCGCAGTACTCCGAGAAACTCCTAGAAATTGATAAGCATGTTTTTAAATCCATTCAAGCTGAAATAATTACAAATAAAAGTCATTAAAAAATATTGTCTTTTCTGCTTCCCTGCTTTAAATCCCATACATTGTGTTCATGAATTTAAAGTATAGTGAATTTTAGGGGACGGATCGAAATCAGTTCTCCATTCATTTCTAGCCAAATTATGATAGTGACTGATGTATAAATAATTTGTTACATACCAATATGGCGGAGGTGGCGAAGTAGACGACAACGCTCTCGATGGGCTCAATACTGAGTGATCGGGAGTCCCACCCTGGTTGGCATCAAATTGTCTTTCTTCGTTCTGTAGTATCGTTACCTGTTATATCAAAGGTTTAATAATTTGGAATTCTATGTTACATTAATAGAAAGTTGTGTAATCTAAGACGATCGACTGATTGAAATGTGGATATATGCAAATAAACCAAAATAACGTCCGCCCGAAAGTAACGTAATGTATGGACGACACCTGTACCTCTACCATGAGTTGCTATCGAAACTTACTTTAGTCACTAGCGAGTAAACTACTATCGATACAGTATTTCTCGATAGCAACTGTCAAATTTGTGACTCATGATACAGAATTTCTATAGCAAGGCTAAAAAACGTTACTCGCTAGTGTTTACATTTCGATAGGTTTTTACCTATCGACTCTTACTATCGATTTCAGTTCTTTAGGTGACCGCTAGTGGCGCTGTACATATTTGCCATAGAAATGTTTTACGCCGTCGCTAGCGAGTACGTACGTTAAAAACTCATGGTAAAGGCACTGGAAACTTTAACCCTTCTGGTTAGTAGGTATTAGTATATATTCGTCTTCAAGCTTAGAAAATATTAATAATAATGTGACTGAGGGACCAGACGTTTATTATTATAGAACACATATAACACCATACCGAAAGAATCCGGAAATCAAAAAACATAATACTAATTTAAATTAGTCGATTGTCTTTGAATCCATCATGTACATTAATGCAGATATACCTGGGTGCACTGTCCGTACAGGTCAACGACAGCATAAATGTTGAGGTGAGGCACATACCATGATTTACCCATGTCGATACCGTCCAAATAGTAATGGATACTTCTATCCGCGTGCCACATCATACCTGCCAACAATTCAATTTTGCTGAGCTACCTCAGTTACAATTTACATCATTTTGACTTTCACCTATTTTTACTGGAGGAAATATCTAAACCTAATAATAAAAAATCTTAGTTATGTTGCCTTTGTTGATTGCCTTGTAGTATCTTTTCATGGTGCTGATTTTGTTGCGACCCTAAAAGAAACTTACCGACTCGGCTGCCGACTTTGAGCGTGTCCAAGTCTAGAGGATAGCCACTCTTGACGCACTCGCCGTCCTTCATCATGGCGGCCCCGCTAAGGATGTACGTGTCCAAGTTGAGGTCCGTGGCGGTACCCGCAATCGCGCCCATGCCACCGCTCGTTTGCAAGTCGTCAGGACGTATTGCCGTCACTCCTGGAAACGATTCAACACCCTTTTAGCTATGGAATCACTGATTTAAAGTCAGTTCTGAGTAGTTTTAAATACATAGTTTGATCATACCGATTTCGATACTTCCGATCCAACAGTCTATCATTTTGTCGATGCGCATTTCAAACATTTCACATTCGCGCAATGGCCGCGAGCTGAACAGAACCGCTTCGTTGAACTCCGAGTAGGCGGACGCGCGGGACGCTGTCAGCCGGTTGGTGCTCAGCCGGCCGTTGGGGCCGTGGACGTAGTGGAAACACATATCACTACACAACACATACATAACAATCGATTACACAAGCTGTATCATTATATGTTATATTGAAGTGAAATCTTTTTTAGGATCGTTGTGATTTGAAACTCGATGAAACGAAAAAAAGGCACGATTGAGCCAAACATCTGCAGGACTTAGTCTGCGAAAGAATGTGGGGCTGATGAGGAGATCAAAGACAGACGTCGTTTTCTGTTTCACTCCTCCTGCTTGATAAATGCACACATTTATTTCTGTTATTTTTTTTTACTCTGTATGACTTACGCTGGACGAAAATCTCAAACAAGACTGGATAATCTTTGGCAGCTACCAACCAAACGATTGATACTGTCACAATTCTTTTTATTTTTGACCAAATAGCTTTGTTATAAAGCATTTTAATATAAAAGCAATAAACAAAAAATTGCTACAACAGATACTTACGGGTACACTGCGTTTGGCTCTAACGACAACGGCGACTCGGGACGCGGCGGTACGTAGTTATCTACTATAGTCGCCTGCGCCACGCGTCCATACAGATCTAGAAATAAAAATAATATTCTCGCTCTTTTGTATATAAGGTACGGTTATAAATTGCTGATTACACCAATATTAATAGAAAAAATATCAAGGTAGGTACTAGTTAAATATCAATAAGTTAAAACTCACCAATTATTCCGTAAACCGGGGTTGTAATATTGAACGCTGCTGGGCCTAGATCGACGCCGTTAAGGAAAAAGTGTAGAATCGGACCCCTTCTCATCACTCCGATAGTATCTCCTTCCTAAAAAATAATATAACAAAAAAGCGTATAGAGAAAAACAAACATCGAAATGATGGGAAAAAACTCATAAGCTCACATTGTGCCGGTTCTTCATGTCACATGATCTAGGAGCACACGTGACACTAATTTAGTTTATATTGATGGCTTTATAATACAGTCTGCTATATTATTGAAGACCTGAAGCCTACCAAAACATTTCAATAAAGAACAACCACAACTTACCACTACTTCGTTGAGATTTTTTACATATTGCGGTATGATGATTGACCCATCATATACCACATTCTCTCTGGACATTAACCACGTTCCTGACCTAGAGACAGCAAAGATGGATAAATTGTACAGGTTATGTCGTTGATCTGATTCGGAAGGCGCCTGTAAGCTATACAGGCATTTGTTTTTCATTCTGGCCATGAATATGTTCAAAATTTCAAAATGAATTACTTTTGCACTGGTTCGTGTCAAATAATATGTATATAATAATTGTTTAAAAAAACCCAGTGCCACACTCCTTTTGACATACACATTTACCTAAACAATAAAACGAACGAAAACGATATAACCGTAAAAACACTCACAATGTACTGCTCACTCTAACTGGTGCTGTTAAATCGTGTGGGGAATGCTGCGTGACTCCAATCTCTATGCTTCCGGCCCATGTCGGTATGATGACGTCCAACCTCACTTGAAACATTTCGTGCGACTTCAAGGAGCGGCTGGTCATCGTTATGCCGCTGAGGAAGACTTCGTGAGCGCTGAAAACATAGGACATTGATTATTGCCGTCAAAAAGAAATATATTATGTATTAAAATACAATAATAATAGGTAATACTTACTTAGGTCTATGAGCAGTCTTACCATCATTAGAAATAATAACATTCGAATCACGCAGCGTATGAAATAAAAGGCTTTCTTCGTCTATATTTGGTCTACATAGGCCTGCAAATAGGGATAATACTTTTCTATAGTATCGTGGATTATTTTCAACTGACAAACGACTGTTTCAAGATAGTTTTCTAATAAATGCCTTCATTGGATAAGTTGAATAACACTAGCCATAATTAGGACTAGTAGTAATTAGAAAAAAAACCTCGAATTATATTTAGAAAACTATCTTTATCAATCTTGAATTTGAATTTAATCAAATTGCCGATTAGTACAAAAAAGTTAAGTGTTGTAAATAAAACTAAACGATCCGGTGATGACGAATGAGAGAGGTCTTCCAATTCTAGCTCAAGGAGCCTGGACACCACTTGTTATTGTGTCTGGGCTGGCAGTAAGGCGTTGTCCTAATTGCCTAACGACCGTAAGATCAAACGATGCGATTCCATGACGCGTTGAAAATGATCGAGCGATGGACCCAACGATGTCCTTATAGGGCGAGCGGTGGGCATCGTGCGATCCCGCCGCGCCGTCACCCCAACGGCGTCATTTCATCTATGGTTCAATACAGAGCTGCTCAGCCTTTACTGTCGAGCAATATTGCTTTGAAAATTGCAAGTGACCTTGAAAAGAGAAGACGTAGACCACAAAAAAAAACGAGATTTTGTAGCTTTGATCGCACGATCAAACCCATCGTTATTAAGCATTGTCTGTGGTCGTGCGATAACTATTTGAAATATTGTAATAACTGTGTTTTTTCGATCGCACGTATGATCGACGCCAATTAGGACAACGCCTTGTACCTATAATAAGAAGAATATGATGAATCTGCTAGGGCCACGACGTTACTCTAATTTTTAATATGTCCATGGTGATGGAAACACTTCAAATATGATAAAAAATAATATTATAAATACAAAACACCAAACGAAATAGCAAATCCAGAGGTAGGGCCGAGGGACCTTACGGTGAACCTGTTGCTAGAGAGAAATTAATATACATCGTTAAGTTACATTAAGATTGAATGTCGCATACGCCGCGCGTACCCTTGCGTCAGTGGTTGGAGCTAATAAATGTAATTAGGTCAATTACCATGATTTTATATTGCCATATTTGACCGCGGATAATGCATCTATAGTTTATAATATGTCACTATGGTGGGCTAAGTAAGTTAGTAACTTCAATGAGCATTATGCTGTCTTACCGGTACTTGTGGAAGGCTCTGGCTCCTCCGGCATATCCACCACACTTTCATCATTATCCTCAGGGTGATCTACAATGGTAACCTGTAAGTCATCAATATTAAACATTATTACAGCATATATGAATACTGCAAAGGAGTCAGGCAAACATTTGATGATGAGCTTCATTTCAATCGGATGCTGATTTTAATCTATTTATTAATATTTAAGCAGCCGATTTACGATGAAAATATTATTTCAGAGGATTTTTATTCATTTGTTATATAATTAAATATTCGTCTTCGACTGGATAAATTCCTTGATAGATATTCTTTGTTACGTAGGTAGAGTGTACTAAATATTCCTTGTTAATATCAAACCTTCACAGTCATGCCGTACAGATCAACAACGGCCCACGCGTGATGCTCGACTTTATCGGAGGCTACTCCCTGATCCACCCCGTTTATGAAATAATGTAATTTCCCGTGAGGCTTCCTCATCATACCGATCGTGTCTCCTTCCTGAAATCGATCGTTTTGTAAATTTTTTATGTTAATATTACTTTCGAAGATTTTCGTACATTACAAGGCAATAGCGTACGTACCCTTAGTTCATCAAGGTTGAAGTTCCCATACTCGGCGCAGGTACCCTGTCCGTTAAGGAGGATTTTGCAGCCAGACATCATGACAGTTCCAGTCTCCATGTTAGTCATTGTCGAGGGAAATCTAATGGTAGCTGGATTGTGTGAAGTCACCCCGACCTATTTTGTGTAATAGTAATCATCAACAATTAAAACAACAGCATTTTAGCAAACAATTATTATTACCTTCAGTAGCTGGTTGCACATTACCTCGATACTTCCACTCCATTTGTCAACGAGCTGGTCTATACGAATCTCAAACAATTCATTCTCATAGATAGGACGATGTGTCATTACCACGCCGTTGTTATAGTCGTCCAATGGCTGCGTCCTCTCTGCTGACCTTTCATTTAAACGGATTCAATTACATATTTCTTAAAAATTATAAATATTCTACATATTAAACATTCTAGGAATAAAGCAGTTAAAGATAAAAAATGAATGTGAAACTTACTTGTAATTAGCAGACAGCTTCACTAATAGTCCACATCTCGGATGAAACCGTAAATGATCAAGGGTCGCTAAAGAGTAAAGAACAAAAATGTAATTTAAAAATCATCCCAAAACACAACAATATCATCTAAAAGTATTCCTACAAATATAAAAGTGACTGATTAATTATAAGAAAATCTCATATTACCTGAAGTACGAGAGCCACCCATGCACAATGGACCCTGGACAATCCTCAATGAAGGATGTCTGAGAATGTTTTCATATGTCAAGGGTTCCAAGGCTTGCGCGTTTTCAGAAGTGTCTTCGGGATCAGCAGTTACTACAGTCTCTGCGATTTCTGCGGATTCGGCGGTCACTACGGATTCTGAGGTTACTCCTGTTTCGGCAGTTACTGCTCTATCTGGGGCTACTGCAATTGCTTCGGTTTCTGAGGTTTCTGCAGTTACTGCGGTTGGAGCAGCAACTGCGTTTTCTGCCATTACAGCGGAATCTTCGGCATCTGCCGTTTGTCCGGTTACTGCGGTTGCACCGGCAATTGAGATTTCCGCCATTACAGCGGAATCTTCGGCATCTGTCGTTTGTCCTGTTACTGCGGTGACTGAGATACCTGCCAGTAAAGCGGAATCTGTGGTATTTGTTAGTTCTTCAGTTACTGCGGATGTAGCGGTAATTGAGATTTCCGCCATCACAGCGGAATCTTCGGTATCTGCTGTTTGTCCGGTTACTGCGGAAGTAGCGGTAATTGAGATTTCCGGCGTTACAGTGGAATCTTCGGTATCTGCTGTTTGTCCGGTTACTGCGGAAGTAGCGGTAATTGAGATTTCCGGCATTACAGTGGAATCTTCGGTATCTGCTGTTTGTCCGGTTACTGCGGTATGAGCGGTGACTGAGATTCCTGCCATTTCAGCGGTATCTGGGACATCTGCAGTTTCTCCTATTACTGCGGTATCTGCCATTGTTGCGGTAACTGAAGGTTCTGCAGTTACTACTGAAACTCCATCAAAGACATTCACTTCAGCCTGCGAGCCGTCATTATTCGGAACATCCTCATTCTGCAACATAATACATACCTAAATATAGGGTCACACTCCCAAAAAGGTTAATCATGCAGCGAAAGTTCAATTATTAATTCTCTGAAATAAAATGACAGGTACTTATGTTACTTTATAAAATAACGTTGCCATATTTATCATCATAGTAATATTCCAGTTCACTTGTGAGACAACTCACTCGCACAAATATAATGGGAACATATAAATGTAATTATAGTTATAAATAGAAATTCCATTTAGGTGTTAAATACAATCATAATTCATTGTAATATAGCTAGAATTATTATATATGAGTATATATGAGAGATGGATGTGAATCGTTGTTTCATCAGAGACTACTATCACAGTAAACATCAGTTTACTCCAGTGAAGAAATCATTACACTTAAGGCTTATGGACTAATCCTTGACGAAAAGAGATCATAGGCAATATATATTGTCAAATAACATGCAAAGTCTTTAACAAACCACTAACCTGGTCAACGATTGTATCTATCACAGGTGGAATAGTATTAGTATCCATGATTGACACCTGAACACATTGCCCGTATAGATCTATGACTGCAAATAGTCTCGCGGGCAAGTCCCTGGCCGCAACGCCGAGGCAGCGGCCATTCACGTAAAATAGTAATTCTGCCTGTTGAACAAAAAGTTTCCGCTTATCCATGTGGTCATAATACTTTAATACTTGACTTATTCCAGAGGAAGTACAACCAGGGTTCATGTAACGACATAGTCCGATGAATAAAATTAATTGCTCTTCCGTTTGACAAATAATTATTTTCCAGACTATCTTTATTATTTGTTGAAAAAATGCTATTATACGAGTATATATAGGAGTCTGTTTTCTTAGCACCCTTTTTTTACCACTCGGTACTGAAACGGCGTATCATATTTAAAGGATATTCGAAACAGAACAACATGAAATGAATATTTTTAATTCCCCAGAGAAACATAAGACCACCGCGAGAGAAGGAGGAGTCCGAACTCCCAGTCTTGATAATCATAAACTTGAGCCTTGAGTCATAACCATTTTTCTAGCCCAAAGACTATTAGTAATATATTACTTATCTATATATCTCCAGAATTGTAAATAGTGTGACGCTTTCAATGTTATCCAATAACGTTTAAAGATAAATATACCCAGAAAGTTATTAAAGTTGTATAATGTCTCCCCATACAGGTGAAACTGTAGTTCAGAAATGAAACAACTAGTTTATAGACTAACTAACTAACTATCGATATATTGCCACTGACAAACTCCGCTCTTCAACCAAAGTTCCGAATATGTTACGAACTATCGATCAAGATGCAGCCGCACAACAAGAACTTTGTCATCTAAAATTGGGTCATAGCATAACTTTGGAACTTTACAATATTCCGTTGACATTTTGAAGTGATGCCAATCCCCAGGCTTCAAAATACAACATGATAGGTACATATTGTACTGACAGACTTCTTGGCTTGGTGATTAGCACCCTGACTGCCAAGTCGCATGTTGCGGATTTGATTTCCACTTAAGACAAACATTTGCGTTCATGAACATGTCTGTTTATTCTGTCTGGGTGTAAATACCTATACAACGTATTACAAAATACCCCGTAAAAATATAACTAATTATCAAAGCCAACAACCCTAGAAAGCTGTCATGTCGGGGAACCGGATTATTTAACAGAAAGGCCTACGTACCTATTTTATCTAATAATTGTCTACTTTAATAGTCTTTCTATTTTTATTCCTAAATATTAGTTTTTGACGTGACAACCTCTAATAAATCGATAGCGGTTAAATTTAATCCTGGCATATAGCATTTTTATTGTTTCTTTTATCCATATAACTTTTGGAGGGAAAATCAACATCTAAACTTATATATAAACTATATATATATGATAGAAAGAGGAAAGATTTGATTGTTTTTTTGTTGGTTTGCATTGAAAAGGCTCCGAAACTACTTGATTTAAAAACGTCTCTCACTTTTGGGAAGCTACACTATCTGCGGTGAACATAGGCTAATAATAAATTTTCAAAAAAGTTAAGGATCCATACTAAAACTACAATAATGTAACACAAGGTGTGAAAAAATTACCAAAAACCTTTCTTACATCGCGTGCGCTGCGAAAACTATTGATTATAGAACAAAATAATGTACTACATCTTTGCAGAACATATAATTAACGTGACAGCATATGTCTAACTATTATAGTTATGTCACAATAAGTGTTTTTTCATTTAAAAAAAATATATATAAATGCCACCGCTATAAATTTTTAGCTTTTATTTATACTTCGGAATTAATCCTTATCAAAAAAAAATATTGAAATAAGAGAAAAAATAAAATTAAGCCTGATTTAATAACATTATATAACTTCTTGAATTATTCAATTTGGACATTCCATTCGATAGATATCACAAGTTTAAAAATATTAGTTATTTGAAAAATTTCGCATGGTCGCCGCTCACGTCGCGCCGCTCGGTTAAACGGCACCATAATAATAATATAGGATACTTTTATCTCGGGAAAATTTAACATCCCTTGGGAACGCGGGTGAAACCGCGGGGGACAGCTAGTAAACTATACATTGAAAAGCGATCACGTCGTTTTATTTACACTTTAGAAAAATATTCATTCACGTCTAATAAATCGATGAACGCTTTTTACTATTTATTAACACATATTTTATACAAGTTTTGCATGCAGCCCCATGCAAAACTTGAATAAAAGTTATAGTTAAAAGAATCTGTTCGTTAAAGTAATTAACATATTTGAATTAATGAGTTTTATCAATTAAATTGTACATTTCATTTCATTCCTCCTTTATATCCATACAAAATAATGATAATTCCATAAAAATGATTCAATTTTATTCATAAATTTACGCAATCATTTCATGAATGTTTTGTTATGACGTGATCACGTTCCAGTATCGTCCGTAAACTGACTTTACAGTCAACCATTTATTTATTTATTTTTTTGGGGCATGTTATACAGTGTTACCACGGTTCTTAAATATTGTGAATGGACGCGTTATAAGGCCCCATTTTACCTCATTTCGGCTTTACGCGTAGCTTTCCTGTGTATGCATGTATTCAGAAAAAAATAGTATGGGTAGTATATCAGTTATCTGGTTTGCATAGTACAAGCTTTGCTTAGTTTGGGATCAGATGGCTGAGTGTAAAAGAATGTCCCAGGATATGTATTTGTTTAATTGTGAACAACTAACCTTATTGGTTCTTTTCACACCTATGCAGTCTCCTTCCCGAAGTGATTCTAGTTCCGGCCCATAAGGGTTAACAAGAGTAATACCATCTTTTACAATAGAACTACCAGACAAAATCTGAGAAAAGTAAACAAAAACCAGATGCATTTTTTTATAATATACAATTATAGAGTCACTACGACACTAAGAACAGTTTTATTGTATGCTTTAACAAAACTAGCTCCTTCTAGAATTAAAGGCTCTTACAGTTTGTTCACTATCTTTGCCATTTCAAGTTATATGATATTTTTACTACTTTCTATTTTTATTTCATTAACACTAATGTAAAATATAAAAATAATTGGATTAACATGTTCATATAAATAGATAGTTAAATAGCTTTGTATTGTAACATTACAATGTTAGAGGCTGTTCAATATTTATAGTAGCAAATGGAAAAAGCTGTTATCACTTGTGAAAGAAAAATGAAAATTCTAATGAAAATGCTGCATCACCAAATTTTTTATTGTTATTGACACATTATATTGAACATGTTAGGTATTCTATATATGTGACCATACATTGTATTAGTTTCTTATATTCATTATTATTAGTTTATAGATGTTTTAGCACTAACCCACGCTGTGTTTCGTAGCTTAGTAGCGGTAGCTGGCAACTCTATACATTCAGGATCCAAAGTAGTAACACCGATCTCAAGACTGCCATTCCAAACACTGACCTAAATAATAGTAATCAATGTTCATTTTCTATTCCCACAATATTGCATTTGTTACCCATAGTAAAGAATGTACTTAATTGAAGTGAATATTTTTGACCAAGCTTTACAATTATTATTTTTATTTATTCAGGCAGGCAGATTCAACTGATAAGTGCCCATAAGCTTGTATAGATTTTTTATAAGAATGGCAATATTCAATGAATGAACTACAGATATGCTATAGTTGCATATAAACCAGCCAAAAAGGCTACTCTGACCCAATTATTGATATATTCTCTACTAACCTTTCTATCAATGCATACTTCAAACATTACATCATCTTTTAAGGGTTCATCACTTAATATCAAGCCGTGATTAAACTCTACAAAATTTCTTATAGCTGTTGAGTTCTCATTGAGCAAAGTAACTCTACCGCCGCACCGTCTGTGAAACTTCATTGTTCACAATGAATTCACTTTCACACAAAACCTAATATTTGATCATCTCCTACATTTAATGAGTGGCATATTAGTTAGTTACATTACGGCAATCCAATTTTCCGAATACCTCTTCATAAAATTGATTGATTTTTCTCGAAGCAAATGATGTGCTTCGAGGCGAACCATGGCCATTTTCATTTATTGATTTCTATGCGTATACATTGGTTTGGATCACTGGTTCTTTACATAAATACACAGAAAAGAAATCAAATATTAACGAATTAAATTGCATTGCTTATTTCAATACGAATTGTTGAAACACTCGCTCACTCCACTGGTACGTAAAAACAGTCCTAAAACTAAATGAAATTGACTATTGACAGTTAGTGATGTCGATTACGATTACAAAAATCTAAATTTAATCAATAGTGGACAATCGACTGCGGAAATATTAATCGATTCCATAAATTTGAAAAATCTTAAATTTACCTACGTTGAGGCTATTTCAAGATTATAGATATAGTTAAACTCTAACGTTCTCGCTCAATACTAGTCATGAGTTGACCAGCAATACATATCTATAAACCTGTATAGTGCTGCATCACTTTCATTCAGTCCAGTGTTTCTGGCTGTTAAATCCTATTCATTTCGGGTGGGATAATTATAAGAAATATTTTATTAGTACTTAATCGAAAAGCACGTATTGTTTTTCGTCGAGTCTTGGTTTTGGATTTGATATTCGCTTGATTAGACACAACATAGGCACAACTTTGTTGGGTTATCTGATAGCAGTGAGTGTAACCAGCTCCAATTTAAAGATTCTACCATAGCTTTCATTCAGTTCACTGTTCCTGGCTGTTAAATCTTACCCATTTATAAAGGGTAATATAAGATTTTTTTTTAGTATTCAATCCGTGATTTTCTTCGATGAGTCTTTGTTTTGGATTTGATATATTGGTTTGGTTAGTGACATCTAAGTCTGACATACGTCAAAGTGTTCAACTTTTATTTAAATCATTCCATGGCAAATCACTGTGTTTTTTACGCGACCCTTTTTAATTTAGCTAATCAATTGTTATCTATTTTCGCTTTATGTAAAATGTTTTTAATAAAAAAAAAAATTCAATACACCAAAAAAATACGAAAAAATGTCCAGATGCTGAGATATGACATTTATGCAAATCTCATGATTTTTTAAGTCCGACCCCATTATATTTTTTGTTTTATTGTTTCAAAATAAAAAAAAAATGGTAAAAAATGTATTAATTACGTTTTTATTTAAAAAATAGAATAGTTATTTTTTTCCTACATTATAAAAGTAGTTCAGATTTTCAAAACGTCAAAACGGCCATCATAGCGTGCCGGTAGTATAAATCCGCTGCTGCAACCAAGGCACAACTTCGTTGGTTTACCTGACAGTAGCGTGTGTGGCCAACTGCAATATTTTCTATAACGTTTGGTTAATGTTATCTGTTTTTCTACATATTTTTTAAATTAAGTTTTGTAAAAAAATATCCCACAATACATAAAAATAATCTATATATATAAAAATGAATCCCTATGAGAAATAGGGATTCATTTGTCACGGCGTCACGCCTGGATAAAATGTTTGGAAATCAAATACCATTGTAATGTTTACTGTAGATACTTATTGACGCAAATAATAAAATAAAAAATAGCTATACTAGCGACATTGGTAATTGGTGTTAGATTATAATCTTGTTATGATTTATTAGTTTATTGTGGCAACTTTAAAGTTATTAATAAAAAAAACGTTGTTGTCAAAGCAATGTCATCTATTTCTAATAATATTCTAACTGTTAGTTAGAATATTATTGATCCTCAGCAATCGATGTTTGCCTTCAATTGTCGCAACACTAGAAATGTAGATATATTTTTGCTAGCTGTTAAATTGGAGCTTATTTGAATAAGTTTTTCTTTATCGCTCATTACTGTCCCATGGGGCCTAATATCAACAACTATAATCGATAGTTTTTTTTTTATTAGAGAGTGGAGAAAGTTTTGAGTATCTACTATAATAATCCATTAATTTACAAAATACGATTCACCATAGGCTTTTCAATGTGGTTACTTTTTTATTTGTTACACCATCTAATACCCAACGCTGGATTTACACTTGGGGCTAGTGCAAAACGTTGCGTTATCGAAATTTCTGTTGGAACCATTTTCAAAATTAAAATCATTTTAATAACTTTATTCATTATTAAGATTATGTTCAAAATTAAAAACATCGGTTTCATCAACAATATTGTGAATAAAGTTCTAGTGTATCAAATTTAAATTGTCAGTTGCAAAATCTATAGTTCATTATTTTCTATAGGTATCTGCTCTCTCATACCGGCAGAGTTACGTAAAATATATTAACTACCCGTTACTGAATTGTTAATTAAGAAATATTTAGTAACTTTTCATTTTGTATTTTCAGATGTCGGTAATTTATTGATTTTCAGGAATGGGGTTTCCATCATATCGGGACGTTTTGTGCATTATTTAGGAAACCTTTGTCAAATTTCAATTTGGGCATTATTAATTAAAATAATTTAATTCAATCGAATGGACAATAATTTTACGCAAAATTTAAATGATAATAAATCGATGGCCGACTATTCTAGTGTCCAGCGGCGGCGCTGGTAATACCTACTTAGGTCGTGAATATTCAGAATTGGATGATGATACTACTTAGTTAATTAAACCCCAGACTAATTCTAGTTAAAGTTACATTTGTAGTCTAATTATATTGCTACTTTGATTGAAATAAAAGCTACGGAAGTATCGAAAATATCTGTACGGATTCAGATTACGAATTCGCAGTGAGTTCGCAGCGAATTCGCAGCGAGTTCGCAGCGAGCGCGCAGCAAGTTCGGCGCGAATAGCGCAATCAGCCGCCCGCCCCGCTCCATTTCTTCGCGACTTGTCCGCCGCGTGCTCGCTTCGCTTTAAACTCGCTCGCAAATCGCCAGTGTGTAATGCTGTAAGACTAGCTGTTGGCCTCAACGTCACGCGATTTTTTTTTACTTGAATTTAATTAGGTAAGGTTCATTATTTTTTGTATTTCACAGTTACAATTCTTCTTGAAGGCTCCTCCTCGGTAAAATACTGTAAAACTGAGAAACTATGTAACCAGTTTTTACCGTTACCTGTAGCACTATTTTAATCAGAAATAATACACAGCACTCTACAATATGAGACGTGATGAAAAAATCATGATTTCACGTGTAGGTTTATTCGGAACGCATATTTTTAATGTAGATTCAACGCTTTTTTTTATGATCAATGAAAATTTATTACTTATACCAATTATTGAATGTTATTGAAATTGTTAAATGTAAAGTTGGCTAGATAAAAAAAATCACATAGTTGCCTTAAAATTTAATTTTCCCTTCCCCTTTACAATATCCACCTGAGCCCCGCGCTCCACACTGATATTCCTATTGGCTATTGTTTATGAGCGAGAGCTTTATGTATTTTTTTATGACTAAGGCTATCTTTTGTCTAAAAAAATAATAATTCTTCAACTTAGGGATCTTAAAAATTCATATGTATTTAGGTTTTTGGTAAGAAATAAAGACCTTACGGAGGCATAGTATGGGGTTAAAAACTCTAAGGTATTATTAAGATGTACTCCCTATGTCCGTTTACATCATACGATTTGGTTTTGAATCATCGTGAAAGCAGTTTGTAGTATGCAAGTAGTTGGCTTGGTGGTTAGCGACTCTGACTGCCAAGTCGAAGGTCGCGGCCTTGATTTCCACAATGGACAAACATTTGTGTGCATGAACATGTCTGTTTGTTCTGTGTCTGGGTGTTAATATCTACATACATATGTATGTATTTAGAAAAATAAAAAGTAGTATACGAGTATGTAGTATATCACTTATCTGGTTTCCATAGTACAAGCTCAGTTAGTTTGGGATCAGATGGCCGTGTGTAAAAGAATGACCCAGAAAAAAACAATTCGCTTGCTCATGTTCCAGAGACAGAGATTTTACGGAGAGAAATTGTAAGGTTGTCGTCTGAATGTGACGGGGAAGGTCTTTGTACTTGCAAGGGTGGTTGTAAGTCTGACAATGCAGCTGACGCAAAGAAAATGATCTCGCAACTCAAAGTGCCATCAAAGCAACAATTGTTGTTACAAATAATTATGACATTATCTTGTGTAAATCCTCGATTTTTTTAAAATTATATTTCTGTTTTTTTTATAATGTATAGAGTACAGTTCTTTTTAGTTAAAAGATAATACTTCAGTGAGCATAGATTAAAAAAAAACGTTTTAGTATTTTTTGTGATTATAGTTTTGATTTTGTTATCTATATGTAGATTGTTTTTAGTTTAATTTCATTTCATTGTAACCAGGGCCGTCTTTAAACTATTGGAGGCATATATTTATACATGCCCATGTCCTATAATATAATGGGGCCCCTAAGACTATGAGAGCACTAAGAGCACGACACACCGATTCGAGCTGACGAAACGATAAATTGCATGCATTCTCTGTAACCTCTGGCCGTCCACGGGTTTCCATTCGTTCCATAACATCGGTTATCGGTTGGTGATGTGGCAAGAACTAGGGGGCCCCGTGAATCGCGGGGCCCCGGGCACTTGCCTAGAGTGCCCAATGGAAGAAAAGGCCCTGATTGTAACTAAGGTTTTAACAACAGTTTAACATCGTGAGTTTTAAAAGTTTAATTAACGGTTGATCATTTAATTATGGTAAAGTCTAGACAAATTAAGTTTTTATTATCGTAGACCATCAGAGTGTCAATGAATGAAAATATTTTATTTGATTTTAGATATTGATTCTGCGATAGAAATAAAATAACTGTATAATATTCGAGTTGTAGAGCTTTTAGTGCAGAGATTTGAGGTCATTCGGAATCCCGTCAAAAAAGAAAAGTGTCGTCCGGGGAAGTACTACGACCTTGCCCATTTCCGCCGTGAAGCAGTAGTACACTTGTATTACGGTATTTCCGTTAGAATTTGCACCTAGTGTTGCAAATGTCCATAGTGGCGGTGACCACTTAGCAGGTGGACCGTCTGCTTGTTTGTAGGTCAGTGTGCTATAAAAATACCTGGTTTAATTGTTAGTCACCTATGGGGCAATAGGTGACTTGCGTAATACAGCCCGGTTGCTTTAATTATTTCATCAGTTTCTATTACACTGCCTTGTATATATGGGGCATTTAAGTTCTAGGAATGGTTTTTGCACTTTTTGAAGTCTATATGCAGAAGAGGCAAGCTTATTTTTAGTATTAATAGTGCTTATCACAAGTTGTTACATAATGACTTTTTTTTTAGATGGGACGAAGCTGTTAGACTCTGCTGACTCTTACGCGGACAATTTCGGCGAGCCCAGAGGGCTCTCAGTCGAAGTACCTACATGAAGACTAATATTTCGATGTACAAATACTATTTTTGCATATTTTTATTGCTTGTATATACTGCGATGAAACCGTGAGGATATCAATTTGTTTAAATTTTTTTTTACGGGAAGCTCGAGAACTCAAATTATAAATATGTCGGACTGCTCTGTATTTCAAAATAAAAAAGGTTTCTATGTCAACAGCTTTATTTCTAAGCAAAATGCCATAGGACCAGACCATAACACTATGAAATTTTCCGAATTAAAGTTATCTACATCTATAATCCGTCCGATATTTTTAACTGCATAAACAGCTGAACAGAGTTTTCCCGCAAGACGATATGTGTGTGGAGGACATTAACTTTAGAGACGTAATTCCTAAGAAAATTGTTGACTCGACTATGAAACAGCTACATCATCAGCGCCTCTAATATTATATTTATTTTGGTAACGAACTAATTCTGCATAACAAATATAATTTTACAGGCCAGTTGGCGTGGTGGTTAGCGACCCTGACTGCCAAGTCGTAGATCACATATTCGATTCCCACCCTGTTTGTTTGTCTGGGTGTAAAAATCCAAGTATGTATTTAGAAAAATAAAAAAGTAGTATATGTAGTATATCAGTTATTTGGTTTCCACAGTACAAGCTCTGCTTAGTTTGGGATCAGATGGCCGCGTAAAAAGAAATTCCCTGGATATTTATCATTAATTTATATTTATTATAATTGGACAACATTTTTATCCTCTAATTTGCCCTAAACTAAAAAATAGGGGATGGATCTATGGATTGAGTTTTATTGGTTGATTTAGAACTATGCGTAAAGATTCTTCGATACAATTACTATGGAGATTCGCTATAGAGTTAATAATCTCAATATTCATCCACTGGGTTGAGAAGCTGGATGAACGATGAGGATTTAAAACCAGCAATTGAAGGCCCAATTGTCAATATCTAAAAATATATGTACCAATTTGAACAGAGGCGAGCGAACAAGCTCTACAATTGTGCCAATTACTTGTCAATAGCGTTAGTAATGACTTAAGTAGAAGCATCTCAGTCTTACCATAAAGATCTTTTTGTACGATACTGGTACAGAACCCTATAAACCATTGATTTACTATTGCCAAAACTCTGCTGTTAGGAAGTTGACGCAAATATATTTAAATAGCTGATTGCAGCGAACATGAGTAAATGGAGGACTTACCCAGTGACGGCGCTATAGTCTAGTCAACAAGTGTTTTCTTTTTAAGTTTTTTTAGAAGTCTATGAAATATATAAGTGAGGTGTCATTCGATTTGGAATAACATATAGAAGACTTTTTAAAACAAAATGCTTTCTTATGTTCTCTCTAATGTTTCGTAACAACTGAAAAAGTTATAATCAAGTTACCGCAAATACTAAATTGGATTTTTAAAATCTAAAAAATTATTGAAAATAAAGAGGAAACTTCCGAAAATAAATCTCGGCTCCCGGAACTGTAGAACCAATATTTATAATTTTTCCAGGTAGATGAAAATACAGCCGAAAACGGATACTCAGGCTTGTGCAAGCCACTTTGGATACTTTAAAAATATTTTTATATGAAATTTAGAAATAAAAAATTCAGGCACCTACTGGATAGATCGACGAACAATTATTCCTTGCCAAAAAAAAAATTATCGCGCTTTTTCAATCATTTATGCGATAATTAACAATTTTTGGCTGATTGAACATGATTATTGTAAGTGTGATAATTCTTTGACTACAATTATAAATCTGGATTTTGTTTTCTTCTTTGGAGTTATTCTCGGAAGTCTTCAAAAAGCCGTTATGAAAAAAAACGTGTGTTTGTACTTATGTACGCACGTAAGATATTTTTTTTTAACAAAGGATTATTATAGTTCATTAATCTATCCAGTAAGTGGCTGAATTTATTAATTTCTTAATTATAATATTTAATATTTTAAAAAATAAAAATGATGTCCAAAATAGGCGTGGCTTGCAGAAGCCAGAGTTTTTTATCGCGCGTTCCGGGTCTTAACGGAAAAAATTGAGACCAAAAGTTGCAACGATACTTTTTGCTTTTAAAAGTTTCTTTTTACGAATTAACGGACCGACGGACCGACGGACCGACGGACCGACGGACCGACAGACTGACGGACCCCGCGACGTCACCGCAACGGCGTCATTTCATAAATGGGTCTTTATAGAGATGCACAATTTTACTATCAAGCAATATTGTAGTTTGTTTTATGTAATGTGTTTTTTTATACTTCTTTTTGTTGGCTTTCGAATTACTTTCTTGAATTTTTTATTTTTATAATTTCTTTTAGTAAAATTTCACATTACGGGTCATCGTGTCAATTGACACGATTTAGTTCGTATTCGAACTAAATTAAAAAACGCTAATTGTGCAGCGATTTTATTTTCATCCGAAAGGGTAGCCCGATTAGAGATTCTCGATTGAGCGATTGTAGATTCACGATTGACCGATTGTAGATCGGAGAGCAGTAAAAAAACGCGTGTAAGGTTGGCGGTATTAACAATCATAAACGTGAGCGCCGTGTAGTCGAGGACCGCCTCTAACGATATGCGTAGAGCATAGTATTGAGGGTACGCAGGCACAGGATTGAAGCAAGAGAGCCTAGATCTCGGCGCCCCTCCAAATATAGCGGCCCGGGCTGTCGCCCGCCCGGGTCGCCACCCGCCCTCATCCCCCCGCCCGCCCCAGCCGTACTAGACCCAGGTCTCCTATTTTGCCCTACTTACACAAAAGTCAAATTTTGTTTGTTTTAGTGGTCGTCTTCTGCTTACCTATATTTACTTCATGTTTTTAAAAATATCGATTATCAAATGGTAAAAACAAATACCTAATAGAGCTCGTATCAATATGTACCTACGTATTTTCCGTCTTCCAGATTTGGATAGTAAAACATTGTTGGTAACTTTAAAAAACCCGAAATATGTAGACAATCAATAGTTTTGCGAATAGTGTCTACCTATGAACCCACCTAAAATGTCTTACATATACCTACTAGGAACATGACCATGTTATATGGGTTCTGTATTCCAACTGGGAATTGTTAAAAATGTCACATATTTTCATATTTCTTTCCCAGCTCTGCAAAGTTAGCAACCAAATTCAATCTGGTTCAGACTAAAGGTACCTACCCACCTACGTACCACCTAGGTAGGCACGCCCTATAACCACACCCAAATGTTAATACGTTTATGATATGATGTTTCGGTATTAAGAGAGAATATGTTCGGGAATAACACAAAGAACCAGTTGCATCACGTTTAATAATCCTCAGGAACGCGGGAAAAGCTGCGGGGCGAAAGTGCGTTGTGCACATTTAACGGCGTAGATTTCAGTCCGATCGATATCTACCTCAATGCTGAAAATAAAATTACAATAATCCTGATCTTCGAATCCTGATCATCATATTTTAAAACAACGGATCATTTCCGCCCTATTCTTCATCCTTTGTTAATGCTTCGAGCCATTCCAATGCACAAACTCGGTATTGCGCATGCAGATAACGGCCGCCATTTTCCCAGGTCCTGCAAAGCTGAGGTACCTACCGTAGAGGCGTAATACCTCAAAATATGATAAAATTTTAGTAAATTATAAACATTGGTACTCACCGCTATCCTTTAGTATTCAATTCGGCCCACCGGAGAATGAGAAATGGAAGTTATCAAATGTAAGGCGTTGTCCTTACAGGCAGCGTTGCACCGGCGACAACGCTGGAACGGCAGGAGGCAGCGGCGACGGCCGTCGGCTCCCGATGGATAACTAACTGAATGCACCGGGAGACAAGGAGAGAGGTCCGCGCAGCGCACCCCAGCCAGACATACATCTAGATGTATTATTGCAACGCAACTGAAAACTGCATTCGGGTCACTTAATTTTGATCAATATGACAAATACATAAAGGACTAGTCAGGTTGCAGGTACCGTCTACATCTCACGAATCAATAAACCTACACAACAAATTTCTTCCTCTTTTAGTATCAATATTTGTTGTAAAATTCTTTATTTATAGATCATAAATGTTAAGATAAAATGGCATATCAAAAATCACATCAAAGGCGAAATACCGATTTTACCCTAAATCAATAAATTATTAAATTTAGATGTACAATTGACAGGAAGCGCCTTAAAGCTAACATGCGAAGTATTCTCCTAGTTGGTAACATGTTATGAGGGGAAGGATATTTCAAAGTAGGATTCAAATTAATGGCCTTTTCGAGCCAAACATTAACCAGTAATTCAAAATTTTTTTTAACGTTACAGATTTGAAATAATTTATTGGACAAAACTTATGCCTATTAAACTTATGGTACTCAAAACAGATCCTTATTTTCATACAACATTGTAACTATTCTCGCCATCTAGTATCGCATTCAAAAACCTCTAAGTCATTGACTAATATCGTATATGTATGTTTATGATCGCCCTTTACGCGGTATTATTTGAAGAGGTAGGAATGTATTGACTAAAATGCTTTATGCCGAGAATACTCATCTACCTTTTTTAAACCATTATCAGAAAAATAAATATATTGAAAAAAAAATGTGACATAAGAGGTTTTTGAAAAGACTGATTCAATTGAATAAATGGCTAATTTATTGTATCCATGAGGTCGCACGGGTGCGAGTTGAATAACTAGCAATTGAACGATTCATTTTATTTTTGCTTAAGTGATTATTATTGTTGTTCTGAACTTCGATATTACAATGCCACGGAAGCTGGACCAAAGTTCCTCGTCAAACTTTTTTAAAGCAGTAAAAGGTATTGAAGTTTAAAGTTCTTACTAGATATGATGATAAACTTCTATCCGAGACCAGGCGCTCTTTTTCTTCTGTCTGTTACGGACTTATCACTCCTTCACCAAAGCAAATATATTTGTGTTTAGATTTGTTTGTAGGCGATATATATGCAAAGAGTAGAGCGTTTTCAGATGTCTAAATGATGTTTTAAAATATTTTGCTTATTAGTCTTATTCCGCTAGTACCCAATCTAGAAAATATTTTGAAAAGTTATGACAAATACTTGATTTCATTTGAGTGTACAATTTATATTATTGTGCTACAAGTAGTCGCCTAGGGGTCGAATTGAACGTTATTTTACGCGGTTCTTTTATATCTCTAGTCTTTGGATATTATATTTTCAGGTATTTATTTGTTGGCAACATCTTTAGATTCTAGGACGAAAATCTGTACTCTGCGCTACTGTTTGACCACAGATTAAAATGTGATAGACATTGGCAGTATGCACGTAAACAATTTATGATTTATTTAATGTTACACATATTACACACACAACAAAGAAGGTTTGCGTTTACATGGAAAACTCAAGATACTTTATGGTTATAATATATTTACATATTAACTAATTACGCTGCTAAGTTTCTTCTATTCTGTATGCTATTCCAGAACATGCTCTATCTATATGCCAAGTTTCATCCAAATCGAGTTAGTTGGTGATGTTTGTAACATTTGCTTTTATGAAACTAGCTGTCCCCGACGGTGTTGCCCGCGTTTCCGTAAGATATCAAATTTTCTCGGAATAAAAATTGCCCTATGTGTAGATCCAGGATATAAACTATTTATGTGCCAAGTTTCATCCAAATAAATTTAAAAGTTTTTGCGTGAATGAATAACTAACATCCATTACATCTTCTCCAACTTTCGGATTTATAATATTAGTAAGTTATGATTAGTAGAGTGGGATTAGTCAGATTTAATTTTTAGGGTTACATATAAACTAATGAGTAGATTATGGGATTAACAGTAGCATACACCTCCGATTGAATAATAAGCCATCAATAAAGTCACGTGCGTATTGTATTCATATTGTATAAAATCTAGTTTACATTTGTCTTTTTGTTAAAACCTAACGCCGAAAATTATTTAGCCGGTTTTGTCTCATCCGATTCGTAAAGAAAATTCAGGAATTAAAAAAATGTGGTTTTATTTTTTTGCCAAAATCTCAAAAACTAATTGAATAATCCAAAATTTGAAAAAGGTAATTTCCCAAAAAAAGTTTACCTCTCAGAACCAGTAGGACGAATATTTTCATTTAAGTTGATAAAAAGTGATAAATAACAATGTTTTCATCTATTTCCTAATCGAATGACACCTCGTTCTTATTTTTCGGAGCGGAGAAAGAAGTTTGACTGGAAAGGCACTAGACTATACGGAAAAATTATCAGAGTGAATTTTTACGTTGCGCGAGCTCTCCTACACCAAAAAGTCTTGCAGAAGAAGGCTTTACAGTATGTTGGATTCAATATATTTATTTTTTAACAAATACAAATGAATTAAAAAATTATAAAAAAATCAAATAAGAATAAATAATATTACATACCTTTTTCATTTTTTTTTCAATTATTTTTATTACGTTATATTTATTGCTAAATGCATTGTTTATAACATTTTTTTAATGTAAATCGTACAATGTTGATAAATATTATTAATTTTAAAATAAAAATTAAAAATATTCCTACATCTTGAAGACGCTGAAAACAACCATGTATTTGTTTGTTCAATATTAAAAAAAAAAAAAAACCGTGCTTAGATGAACGGCACAGCACTATGTAACGACAACGTAAAAGCCTACGTCTCGGAGGCCTCCTAGGTATCAGAGGGGTCAGACGGGTGCGATAGTTTTAGTCAATGTCAAGGATGGGCGATCACTAGGACGTACACTTTGACATTTTATGAAGTGCGGGGCACACTTTATTATTCCGTCAAAATTAAACAATTTCTACAACGCAATATCTTTTATCGATATGATATTACCAGTTTAATTAAAATCAAAATTCATATAAACGATAAATAAAGTGGCTGTGTTCATTATTGTACCTATAGGGTGCAATTTTAATAGAAGAACCAAAATTAAATGCCTGTCTAAATTATCTTGAGTTTGATACGTTTAAGTTTTATTTGACAATACAGATAGTATTTTCACAAACAATGTTTTTACGGCCTCGGATTTATGTCAACTAATACCAAAGCAATGTGTCCAAATCAAATTCTTTATAACGATAAATATGTGCTAAATTTGATGAACGCAACGTGGTAAAATAAACGAGCCGCAATTTTAATAACTTTTACACATCTTGTTTCGGGAGGACGAAAAGTATTGATATATCGATTACGTCGTGAACGCGTACAGCGCAATGAAATAGCCATTCGCGACATCTAGCGCCAGATGGTTGTGAACGGCGCGAGTGTGAACTATGATAATCAAATTTTGTATTTGTTTGGTATTCTCGAATTGAAGATCTAGCCTTGATTTTAGGTTACGGCTACAGCTACAATTTTTAGTGCTAATACAAGAGCTACGAACTCTTAAGCTCTACGAACACGGTCTCGGGCGGACTGTTACTTTGCTGTCATTAGTAGTGAGTATTTAAAATTGGTGATATTCAGATAAGAAGTGAAGTAATTTTCTTTCTCCACAATATTATTGTGAAACACACACACTGAGAGTGACTCCCAACGAGTGGGACGACCTCTCAACTAACACTTGGTGAACCAACGAAATAGTCAGAAACGCTGAAAGCAGCTTGATACAAAGGTCTCAAGACCGTTGGAAATTGTGGAGATCTCAGCGGGAACATAGGATGTCTTCAGTAGAAGACATTCTTCGGCTGCATATGACAATGATAAGGCATAGGTACTGTATGTATACCTACATGTATTAGTTTCTGTACGAGAAACATGTCGTTACAAGACATTGTATGTTTAATTAGTTGATATATCAATATTACAAAATAGAAGGTTATTCTGAATCAGAAGATTTTTCCAACCTACTTTTGAGCCTATTTCTTATCTATATTTTGACCATTTGATTACTATTTTTTTCCAAACTAGGAAAAATCCAACGAGAATATATTAGACGGACATTTGCATTAATAATATTAGCTGGGTAAGGATTATGTACACGTTTGTTGTTTATGGAATATAACTGACATACTGCATAAATAACTTTTCTTGTAAAACTTATATAGATACGCCAAATGATTTATTTAGAACCAACAGACATGTTTAACACTCATGCAATCAGTGATAGCCCGTAAGGCCCGAGTCGCGATGACGCGATGATTATAGGGCGGCAATTTTTTCAGAAATAAGTACCAATAGCGAAAAAAACAGATTTTACCTACGAAAAATATATAAAAGAAAAGATTACTATAATATTCTGTTCCACCCAAGATTATCTACAGAATCGATCAAAGTTACTGTTAAGTTGCATTTTGAATTTTTATAATCAATTCCTCAGAGTGCTCAAAGGGCGGCACATCTCACGGGGCCTAGGGCGGCATAAATAAATCCGCCACTCCATGCGATTTATTTGCACCAAATGGGAATTGAACCCACGATCTGTAACGTAGCACTCAGCATCTTTAAACACCATCCACTTTAAAAAAAGGTTTATTTCCAGAATTTCACGGGAACGCGAGTAAACTGCGGGCGGAAAGCTAGTATAATATTATAAAATATAACCAATAAAAAGTGGCACTCCGGGAATGCCGACAGAAGTTAAAACTTGAACAATTACGTGTGTATTTTTTAAATCGTCAGGACATATTTTATTGTTCAGGAAACACGTTTAAATTAAATGGTTGAACAAATGAACAACATTTATATTACAATTTTCTTTAATGCGCTTTTGTACATAAAAAGGAATGCATATTATTTTACGTACAAAAACTGCAATATATTGCTTGAAACGTAAATTTACAAATATGTACATTAAAATTGAAATTTAATTTATTGCTATAATTTAAAGTAGTAAGATAAACGGGGCCAATATATAGATATGGCAACAACGGTGTCCGAGTGACAGTGTCGCGAGATCAATTGTATATTCCCATCTCAAAAAATGACCGACGCGGACAAAGAAGTTTTCACTTCAATAATAAATAACTCAGAATAAATTATAACTACATTTTTTATTTTAACGTATTATTTAATAAATATGATATTCTGTACATAAGTCCCTGGAACTGCACCTATGTCTGCTAGGATTTGGTATGTCTCAGCTTGAAGTTATACATCTTCTGAAAGCATGTGTGGTGGCCTGACAATGCTCAGTTTTCGCTAGCCTTTCTGTATTCTTAGAAAATTGATAATTCTCCGACATGCTCGCCACCTGAGGGCGACGTCGAGGAAGAGGGATTGCTCTCAACTGACCGCGCGGCGTGCACTATGGTTTAAGCCGCACCTAACGTCGAGGATGTGATCGGTTTTAAAGTAAAGCATTAATGGTCACCATAAAAATAATACTAAATGTATAAACCGAAAATAAAATACTCGTTTTTAAATTAGGGTCCATAAGCATTTGTGTTTTCTTGGTGATTTATCGGCGTGAACTATTGGGCGTCCCATTTTCGTTTGCCTCTAGCAGCGGCTAGGACAGAATCAATCAACACGAAAATTAAATAATCACAAAGATTCTTTCCTCGATTGACGTAAGGGGGCACTTCCTCAGGTGGATTTCCTGCATTTCCATTTTGCGAAGCAGATAAGGCGCTAGGCCCCTTTATTTAGCGAGCTCTTCTTCCTTCCAATACTATAGAAGAAATTTAAGTGGAGCATCACAAATCACACAAATTTATTTTGAGAAACTCATTAGCCTTCATACCTTAAGTATAAATAAATAATCAGTGTTTATTACATTATTTTATTTTATTTCCCAGTAAAAAATATTTACCAGAGATAAATTCACCAAGTCAAATTTCAATCCCAAGCAAATTTAATTATAAACAATATATTTTATGTAATATTATTTTACCATATTTTAAAGAATGTTCAACAAGTTATTTGCTTTAACTGGCAGGTTAACTGACGCCTCTCAATTCGCAAACGATACTATTTATTATCATAAATTGGACACTCTACTTGACACTGGCTAAAGTTAATTACACATAAAGTTAGACATGGAAAATATCCACTCTTACTCCAGTATTCTTTGGAAATAGAACATTTTCATGAGCTCGAATATCTCAACTTAAGCAAGCCTAAAGACACTCTATAAAGTATGGAACGGGCTGTGCTCAGAATTGTAGTAAGCAATATCATGTTTATACGGATTTTTAATACTCTAGATTAGCATAGAGGTAATATAGTAATATGGCTAAACAACTGTCCTAAGCATATTATGTAGAAATTTCTTACTAGCTGGTAAAATTTTAATAATCATCAATTAATTATTACGGTTTTAATATTCTCCTAGAACTTTTGTGAAATAGTAAAAATAATAGTAGCTTTCATGTTTTTTTGTATAACATGAAGGACATAAGATGATATGACGTAGTACGTTCGGTCAAAAATATGGTCTACCACCCTACGGTTGAAGTTCATAGGCACGCCATTAAGGGGACCCGGTGGTCTAGCGGCCTAAAATTTAGCCTATTTTTAAAATTTTTTTTTGATATGACAGAAATGACTAAGGGTTTAAAATTTTTTTAGGCTTTCTTTTATTACTTATTAACAATACAAAAATGATGGTAAACACAAAAAAATTTTTTTTTTTTAATTCCAAAAGTGGCGCTGAAGTTCCCCTCTCAAAAAAAAAGGACCTAGCTGCTGAATGAGGTTTTATCTCTCCCTTTGATCTGAAATTAAAAAATAAGACGGATTTTTAATCAGTATAAGTATAGTTATGGCGGGGACTAGAATAAAAAAAAATTGACAAAATGGCGCGTAATTCTAAGTACGAGTCTGAAAACGACTCTTTTTTTGCAATGTTTTTTTAATAAAAAAAATAGAAATACTCAACAGAAAATATTTTTTCTAGTCCCGGCGAGAGCCAGTACTATTTAGAATGACCTGTTAAAATTTCAGACGAATCGGTCGAACCGTTTTTTTTTTTTAGCTTCAGTAGACCAAAAAAAGTAGTTTCGAGATAAACGCGTTTAAAGTTTTAAGTAACTATATTCTCAAGAAATTGTATTAAAATATGCACTTACGATTAATCGGCGATCCCAGCACCATAAAGGATTCCCTCTGTTCTCTCATAGTCTTCATTTTCTTGACTCTTGGATTTTTTACGAGCAGTTCTTGCCTCTTTGGAGTCACTTGTGCTTTGACGATCAGCCTTATAGATTCTTCGCTCATCACGATCTCGGGCTAGTTGATCGGCGTATGGGCCGATTTTAATACCCATTACGTCCATCATCTTTAAAATAGCTTTAAAACCTTCGTTAAATGTACAAGCAGCACAACATGCAGCGATGTCCACAATTTTTTTTCCAGAAAATTGATGCTTCGGTGCAAGTTGCCAGACGCAAGAGTTGAAGCTTTCATTGTTATTTTGAGTGTTATTTCCGAGACATCTTGACTGTAATAAAGAGTTTCTCTCGCAATATTTAAATGGTTTCCATATAATAAAATACAATGAAGATTATTTGTAGATAATATATTAAAAGCATGAATAAGAAAGGTGAAAGTAACATAATATTAGATGTCACGCGCCTTAGCTAAGAGCCAATACGTCATAATTGTTCATCTCTTTCATTTTTAGAAATGGAACCAACCTTGTCGTTTCTTTCTCTGCACAGGTTTTGTCAAAACTGGTAGACCACTTTCCAGGCCGACCGTACCATTCATGAAGATGTAGACAATAAATCAATTTTACTGAATAATAATAGACATGAGTTGTTATTTAAATACAAAGTGTACCGCACTGTATAATTTAATAATAATTAAAAAAAACTATTTTGCAGGTTGTAAAGAAACGCCTAGCTAAAAGTTTATAGCAAATTCTTATTCTTGTATAAGTTTGTGTATCTATTGACGTAGGAGTTACTACAATTTTATTTTCAGGACTGTAATGATATAAAAGTTATTAAAGCCTTTTTCATACGAAATACTTAGATATTCAGGATTATATACCATTAGATACAGTGTTTATACATTGCTAGGCCAGTCGCCCATACTCTATTTAGTCATGTCATAATTGCTCTCGAAGATTTGGAAAAGTACTTAATTGTATATCGTCACAAAAACAATGCATAATTAAAAAATACTCTTAATTATTGCAGTATTTGTACCGTCATTAATTAAAATGAATATTTAAAAATAAAATGGTTATTTGTTTTGGATTGCGCATATTTTTTGCATACCTATGAAGTTTTTAGTGAATATTTGCATGTACATTTTGGCACATATTGCATATAGCCCGATGTCTAAAAACAATGTATTTGTTTATTAAAATAATTAAAAAGCCAGTTTGATGGTACAGTTGGCTTGGAGGTTTGAGACCCTTACTGACTGCCCCGCAGCAAGTCGTGGGTTCGAATCTCATCCAGGCGAATCATTTGGCTACATGAACTAGGTACTAGAAAGCTGTAATTTTGTAGGGGGTCAATTACGTCGACAAAGTGATAAAATATTGAGTTTTAGGTTAGTTTCCTTACATGTGAAGTGGGCATAGATTTATTTTCGTCCTCTACCCCATCGTGTGGGATTTCGCTGAATAGGTCTTTTAAAATGACTAAGGGGTTGCTAGAACTGTTTCTCGATCATAGAACATTTATACTCTCACGAGAAGAATAACAAGCGCATAGATAACATATGAGACAGAATTTTAGCCATCTAGTGGCAGCCCACAAAAACTTGACTGACTTGATACTAGGCGGGAAATTTAAATCTTAGGAATGTAGGTATATATCCCTACATATATACTTTATATGTACTGTTATAGTATACTATAAGCTTAATAATATATATTATTGATATATAGTAATGAACTGGTGGAATAAAAAAATGGTATCAGTTTCACAAATTTATTTCTGCAATATGTAATTAGTGTACAAATGTTTTTTCTAAACATTAAACAAAATAATCTCTCAATAAACGCACAAGCATCTGCGGAAGGTGAAGAACCACACTTGATGCACTTTTTTAAGTTTTCCTTTATCCGATGCATCATGATTATCGATTTTATGATTTAGAAAAATATATTTTTCTTGGTATAATTGGTACAAATGATTTTTTTAGAAATATTTTGTTATCGACACTAAAATCAACCATGTGTCTGAAAATATATAACAAATAATAATCCAGAAAAATAATGAACATTAAATAAAACGATTTTTGCTAATAATTTTATTTTTAACAAGCAATCTGTTTAGTAACACTCATACTTTTTAACAAGAATCATTTCCATAAAAGAATAAATATTTTTCATAAGCCATGCATTTGTTTGATGGGTCAGTTGGCTTGGTGGTAACGGACCCTAATCTTAATTCATTAACAAAAATTAGGGATCATGAAGTTAATGTTACTCTCTAACTACTCACATATAGGGAATAATTATATTTGGAATTTAAATAACTAGTACCTGGATGAACGAGCATTGCTCGGAATTTCTTTACCAACGTGACCGTATTCTCTTTTTTAAAGCACTGTCATATATAGGTACCTAGATAAGATTTAGATGCGATAATAAAGGGCTGCCATTGACAGTATTTCTCACAAAAGATGAAACTTAAAAATCTAACCTTCTAATGACATTGTAGCAGTTTTCATTGCCTAAAAACACGGATAAAACGTCATTTTCTGAAAATGAATCCAAGCTAGATTGATTTAACGCCCCCGAAACCTCCTGCATACAAAATTTCATGAAAATCGTTACAGCCGTTTCCGAGATCCTAATTATATACGAGTATATATATAATATATATTACAATAATTGCTCGTTTAAAGGTATTAGATAGATATACATAATGCTACACGTCATAGTGTAAATTTTATTTATTTGTTTATTTTGATACTAACAAGTTAGTTGGTCATTGAAACAAGATACCTACCAAGTTTATTTAAATTAAATAAAATTACGAAATTGATTGGTTACTTGTAGCATGTAATATAACCCAAATATAACATAAGACGATATGAAGAAGGTACCATTCATAAGATGTGGTCAATAAACCCACTTTTTTTTGACTGGATAGTAAAATATAAGAACTCAGCTAAATAATATTTATTTAAATGGCAGCTTGCCGCCGCGTATATTTTAATAACAATAAAATAATTTACTACATAAAATCATTTTTTTACGTGTTGCAGTTTGTATATAAACGCCTAACTAAAAGTTTATAGCAAAATCTTTTTCTTGTATAAATTCGAATATCTATTGACGTAGGAGTTTCTATAATTTTATTTTCTGAATTGTAACGATATAAAAAGTTTCCATAGCCTTTTTATTTATTAAAATTTAAAGTGCAAACGTTTGTTTCATTCAAAAATCTGGAAAAATTCATGAAGATAATGCACTTTATGATCTTTAAAGGAAAATTATAGCGGTCAAGATAACTTTATTAGTTTAGCAGTAATAGTCGTAGCCTTGACTATTGGATATTTAATTAATATCTACGAAATACATACACACTCCTTAGCATAACTTTTTTAGAACGAGCATAGACTTGAATTGAAAAACAAAATCTAAAATAAGAAACCACCATAAAATTTCATAAGTTCACAACTCTGTCGCTAGATGGCGCTGTATACCTATCACGTAATGGATGGTTTAGAAACTATGAAAATTTTGTTATGGTACTCCTTGCTAAACATTATTATTTTTTAGAAAACAATCATTTCTTAATAAGTATGTTTAATTTAAAATAACTGTTATTAACAAATGCATTGTTTATAATATTTTGAAATGGAAATCTAATCATCATTAAATATTATTAATTTTAAGAAAATTGTCGTTTAGTACAAAAAATTACTAACCCACTTGTTAATTAACAATTTTTTTTATTGCTAAATACCATTAAACCATTATTTATCACGTTCTTCTATGTATATTACGAATTAAAAACATATATTTTTCATTTGTTTATTAATCAAACAATTTGGTATAAACAAATGAATTTCTACGAAACATAGTGTTATCAACACTAAAACAACCATGTGTCTAAAAATGTACAGCAAATAATAATCCAGAAAAATAAATAACACATTCTTTTTCCAATAATTTTATTTTTAACAAGAAATCTGTTTCGTAACATTTATAATTTTTAACAAGAATTATTTCCATGAAACAATAAACATTTTTCATAAACAATGCATTTGTTTGATGGGTCAGTTGGATTGGTGGTAAGTAGGGTTCATTCCTCGGTTCACGATTTACCGGGAATTCACAGCTCGAGATTTCCCAGGAAATCAAGCTCGAGAACTAGAGAAATCATGTAACTATACAGAAATTAAATCGCTGCTTGTTGTGTTGCGTTTAATAGAAGCTACTTTAGTTTATAAGTTCTAAATAACCAGCTAAAAATGGTGCTGTCATTATAATTATGATTTTAAATAATATTACATATTCCTGTATTATAAATGATTTTGAATATAATCAATAAAAGTTATATAATTAATTTGATACTTTTATTTGAGAGGAATAGCACCGAATTTGTTGACGTTATTTGGAACCAAATAATATGAGAAAACGTACGTAAATGTAAATTTCTCGACAACCCGAGAATTCTCGAGACCCGAGAAATTGAACAACTCGGGAAATCATGAACCCTAGTGGTCCCTTACCACTAGGGTTCATCACCAATCTTAGTCTTAATTCATTAACAAAAATTAGGGATCATGAAATTAATGTTATGTGATTTTGAACTCCTCAGATATAAAAAAAAATTGCATTTATATAACTACATGCATAATGCTACACGTCATAGTGTCAATTTAATTTATTTTTTATTTTGATACTAACAAGTTAGTTAGTCATTTTAATTGAAACAAGATACAAAGTTTATTCAATGATATAAGAAATTGATTGGTTACTTGTAGCATATAATATTAATAGGTAAATGTATAAAACAGTGAGAACAAGTTATATTTGTATTAATATGGAGAATAGTTCTTTAAACACATATACAGTAGTATTGATTGCAGAGACGCTCAACAACTAAAATTTTTTAATACATCAAAATTTATCATATACTAGAACTTTTGTGAAGTAATAGAATAAATAATAGTAACTTCCCTTTTTTTTTGTTTTTGACAAGAAGAACATACGACGATATGTGACGAAGGTACCATTCGAGAAGATGTGGTCAATTTTTTGACTGGATAATAATCGACAAGAACTCAGCTAAATAATAAATGACATTGTTGCTATTTTATTTAAATACTAGCTGTGCTGCCACTTTTAATATTAATAAAAAAATGACTAATCCAAATCATTTTTTAACGTATATATTGCAGTTTGTAAGTAAACGCCTAAATAAAAGTTTATAGCAATATCTTTTTCTTGTATAAGTTTGTATGTCTATTGACATAGGAGTTTATACAATTTTATTTTCTGGATTGTAACGATATGAAAAGTTCCTATAGCCTTTTTCATACGAAATTCTAATATTTAGCTATTTAGCATTACATATCTGTACTTGAGCTGTTACTTCAAAATTATATAATTAAGTATTAAGTAAATATAGCATTCGATAACGCCCATTACAAAATGTGGACACATTTATTGCAAGATCTTTTAATCTTTTATTTTGATTAAGTTTTACTTTAATCGCATGTAAAGGTTAAACGCACTCTATTTTCCGTGTTCCTTGTTTTAAATAACTGTTCCTAACAAATGCATTGTTTATAATATTTTTAAATGGAAACCTATAATCTTCAGTAAATATTAATAATTTTAAGAAAAAAGTCGTTTACAAAACATACTAAATGTCCTACTTGTGAATTAACAATTTTTTATTGCTAAATACCATTAATCCATTATTCACTTTCTTATAAGTATGTTACGAATATTAATAAAAACTTTTAATTTGTTTTTTTTAAAGAAACATCTTGGTAAAACCAATTCTCTTTGAAGAAATATTTTGTAATCAATACTAATACCAACCATGGGTCTAAGAATGTATAGTAAATAATAAATTAATTGAAAAATAAGAATAATAATTGACGTGTGCGTGTTGTGCCAATAATTTCATTTTTTAACAATCATCTTTTTCGTAACAATCATAATTTTTATTTTTATCTTATAAAGAATGCATTTCTTTATAACAATTGACAGGCCAGTTGGCTTGGTGGTTAGCGCTCTGACTGCCAAACCGAAGGTCGCAGGTTCTATTCCCAACCAGGACAAACATTTGTGTGCATGAACATGTCTGTTTGTTCTGTGTCTGGGTGTAAATATATATATAATTATGTATTTGAAAAAAAAAATACGATATGTAGTATATCAGTTATCTGGTTTCCATAGTACAAGCTCTGCTTAGTTTGGGACTAGATGGCCGTGTGTAAAGAATTTACCAGGATATTTATTTATTTATTATTGAACCGGCCAGTTTGATGGTTCAGTTACCTTGATGGTAAAGGATAGTGTTAAATCATTAACAAAAAATCTGACGGTTCAAAGTGGGTCAAAATCAAGCCCAAAACGGTCGGTTACATACAAACATACAGGTGACACTAATAAAAGCGTGTTAAAAATTAGGCGTAATGACGATAGTTTTATGCTTTCCCCGATTCTTCTTACAACTCAGATATAGAGAATAATTATTTTTGGCATTTATATATGGTTATAATATGCATAATGCAAATAGTCATAGTGTAAATTTTATTTATTTTGATACTAACAAGTTTGTTAGTTATTTAAAATTGAAACAGAAAGTACTGTTTATTCCAAAAAAAAAAATAAGAAATTGATTGCTTCACTTTTATAGCAGCAGCTATCCCCCGCGGTTTCATCCGCGCCATTTTTTTACACCTAGGGTTGCATTATTAGAGTTTTAGTAAGGATCCCTAATTTTTTTTAATATATAGTATAGCCTATGTCACCCGGGGATAGTGTAGCTTCCCAATGGTGAAAGAATTTTTGAAATCGGTCAAGTAGTTATTAAGTTTTTTCGTTACATACAAAAATGCAAATCTTTCCTCTTTATAATAATAGTGTAGATAATATTAATAGGATAAGGAATAACACAGTAAGAACAAGTTATCTTAATATTGATTAATAGTTCTTTAAACACATAGTAAGCTCAACAGCTCATTTTTTTAATTCATTAAAATTAGAATCGCTTATTTATTATTATGCTTATCAGATATATTGTTGAAACCAGGCACTATGCTTTATAATTTACCAGCGACCCGCCCCGGCTTCGCTCAGGTACAATGTAGATACTAATACATATAAACCTTCCTCTTCAATCGCTCTAACCATTTAAAAAAAACCGCATCAAAATCCGTTGCGTAGTTTTAAAGATTTAAGCATACATAGGGATATAGGGACAGAGAAAGCGACTTTGTTTTATACTATGTAGTGATTATTTATTTTTTTATTAGGTCAGCCAAAAATTGTTTACACAATAGGTACATGCACTGTTTCTATAATTAAAATAATATTTAAGTGTATTAGGTTGGGGAAAAAGTCTTTTCGCATTATAGTATGTATGAACTTGTAATAAAATCTCTTTGGCTATACTATTTGTATCTGGCTGGTTTTGGTATCATTGAAAGTTTAAATTTTAAAGAACATAATTCCAAATTCAAATTAGGAAAATGTGTGATTTGCATTTGTTTTTCGTACCGCCAAGATGAGTGAATCTAATGAAGAAATTCAATTCATTTTAAAATTTTACTACAAAAGAGGTAAAAATGCAACGCATTATATACAGTTACCAATTAACACAATAATAACAAACAATTATTATTATAAATTAAATAATACTGATTGTTTAAAATTTTTTTATAATATTACAAACTTGATAGTTGCCAGTATATTCATCATATTATAGATTTAACTGCAGAGGGTGGTGGCACAATCATTCTTAGAAATAATAGTAATAAATTCAAGGAACGAAAAGATATTTACAGCCTCTTTGTTGAGCGTGTCTGCGAGGTGTCTTGTGCAGAGCTGCAGAGCTATATAATTGTTTGTGTATGTAGGCCAGCGGCATCAAATTCTTTATTGCTCTAGTCTATTATTGAAAAGATTCTTCGCGAGTTATTTAATTCTTATAAGTCAATAGTTGTACGTGGCGACTTATATAGAAACTCTTGGTCTTTCATCGGAAAGTAGGAATTATGTTGCCTTATTTAAATCATTCAACTTAGATTTATTGTTTAGAAAGTCAACAAGATCTACAGCCGCTTTGGCTACTTTTATTGATAATGATAATAATAATAATATTAATTATTATTTATTGGTTCCATTGACGCACCATCATCTCAAAACTACTGAACATATCGGGATGGGACTGCTACCATTCGACGCGGATTTTTTCCAAGATAAGCATTTTAAGATTTTTTACAAGCTGTATATAGCATGTATATACGATATCTATAAACGCGAGTAAAACCGCGGGGGACAACTAGTGGCAGTATATTGTGGAAATCGATTATCAGTGGTGTTCAACGCATAATTAGAAATCTTTAAGAATAATTTTGAACTAAGACTGTAATAAATTATTTATGGTTTATTGTCTGGGTTTTGCGATAATTTTAAAAGAGCCTGTCCTACTAAAATAGTGAAGTTAAGTAGTAAAATGGGATTTAGTGACTGGGCTACTAAAGGTATTCGTAAGAGCTGGGATAGGTTGTATAAACTAAATCATTTAAAATCTCTAACTCATACATAACGCGGAATTTCATAAATAGGTATGTTGAAAAAGTTTTCGAAAAAATTCATGCTAGCTTGTAATCAAGCTAAAACTTACTCCTGAAAGTAATAAAATAGGTAATGTGAATATTAAAATAAAGACTATCCGGAACGTAATTAATACGTAAATAATAATTAACATTTACATTCGAAGAGTCACTCAAAGTTCAAATCACACAGATTCAAATCTATATATATATAAAAAAATAATGTGTATGTGCATGTCCTTTATGGAATCGTAAACTATGCAACGGATTTTAATGCAGTTTTCGGCAATAGATAGAGTAATTCAAGAGGAAGGTTTATAGCCTGCGGCTCGATTCTGTAAGGAAAATGACACCAACTCGAGGTTGTTTCGTAGCGGCCTCCGTGCTCTGTCTCTTTCGCTAACTACGCTAATAGAGATAAGCTCTCCGAGGCCCCGTGAAGCGGCTCGCCGGCGAAGTTTGTATTAGCTGAATAAGGGGGCAGGATTGCAGGGCGCAGCTAGTTAATGGTAAATTGTTTATAAGTAATTTAGATATAGCCTGTGCTTTTAAAGGCTTCTTCTCCAGTATACAGAGATGTGAATTATTTAAAATTCATATACGAGCATATGAAATGCTAACACAAAATTCAAAATACCTATTTTTATTTTACATTTGAATTTTATTTTGTATAATATTTTATTTGAAGTACTTTATATAAACATTTAGAATACATATTTGTAAAATACAAAATAGTTTTGTGTAATTTTTTAATATTTTTTTTTACTTTTCATTCTTAAATCCAAAATTATTTTATTAACGTACTGATCGTGATCCTAAATGTTGTCAGCAAGAACAATAAGACCAACATTGCGCGACAAGCAAATGTTAGGTAAATAGCGTCAAAGAAACTGTATTTTTGTGAGCTCTGTGTTCGCGTGTTGATTATTTTGTTTTCTTTGTGATATTACTCAGTTTTCTTCATTCGCTGGATGAACGACTCTTTTCATTTGGTGTAATGATTATGAGGCCCCATAGACGGAACATGAAAGAAGAACTTTTTGAACAACTAGTATTAAAATCTAGTGCCAAATCCCTCATGTAGTAATATATTGGCACATGTGCAAAAAAAGCGAAATTGAGTTTCTGCGGTCTAGGTGTTCAAAAGTGCATAATTTATTATTTTACATAATTTTAAATTTAAGTTTTGTACTAGCAAAAAAACCCATAAAATCGACAAAAAAAGTTAATTAATTTCAAACATTTTTAAAATCTTTGATCTATGTGGCAATATATTAATTACTAGGTGAGTGAAATAAGTAACAGCAAGTATTGAATTTAGACAACCTCTTTGAAAATACGTATTTTGTATTTAAATTCTTTTATTTAAAACTATTTTGTATTTCTCTTTGAAATACTAAAGTTACCATGCATTTACATATTGCATATAAATACTTTTACTAAACAAATTTTTACATCTCTGCCAGTAGACCTGATAAAACAACTCAGTCTTAAATCATGTCCAATAGTGGCGGAATCTTTACTCAAGCAGCATATCCATAATATATTTCCAAGTTTTAAGTTTATCCATATACATGCTAGCGATATCTTAAAAACTTTTAATTCGCTCAATATGAAAAGTACTGAAGATTTATGGCGCTTATCAGTAACAATCGTAAAATTGCAGTGAGGACCTAATATTGTACTCTAGCTGCCCACCGCGGACCTAAACTGATTAAATGGTTTTGAATTTAAACTTTGTAGACATGCACTTGTCTGTTTGTTCTGTGTCTGGGGCAAATATATTTTATAAGTATGTATGTAGAAAAAAAATGCGTGAGTGTCGTGAAACACTCGGTTGGAACAAAGTTACTTTCGTAATATTATTGATAAATATATTAAATTATTGATTAACAAATACAAATAAATGAACTACGTCTGAGAGCAATTAAATCTATCGCAGTAATCACCCCTACTAATATTAGAAATGTGAATTTGTAAGTAATGTAAGTTTGTTTGTTACGCGTTCACGCGAAAACTACTAAACCGATCATCATGAAACATTGTACACATATTCTTAGAGGTATTAGAACTAACAAAGGATATGTTTTGTGCCGGGAAAATGATACATCCCTCAGGAACACAGGTGAAAACACAGGAGATAGCTAGTAATATTATAAATGTGAATGTAAGTTTGTTTGTTACGCGTTCACGCGAAAACTACTTAACCGATCATCATGTAACTTTTTACACATATTCTTGGAGGTATTAGATGTAACATAGGATACTTTTTGTGCCGGGAAAATGCACATCCCTCGGGAACGTGGGTTAAACCGCGGGGGAACTAGTAATGTATAAAACAAAGTCGTGTTTGTTCGAACACTTATAACTCGAGAACGGTTGGACCGATTTTATTAAAAAATACATTGCAAAATTTACGAAATAATAAAATAAAAGGAAAAACATTTTTCCATTCAAAAAATCATGGGTTTCGTAACTGTCAAACAATTACTGTTCCCCCCCTTCGATACGGTAAACTCTACCCTCAAATGTAGAACGTATTTAAAGAAGGTTTCGAATCCACAATATTCAGATTATGACGATTTTTATATTTTGATAAGTATAATAATGTCAGTAATAAAAAAGGATTGATATATACATTGGTTGTCAATTATATACGCGTGCGTATATAAATAAATTTTGTGTAAACTAAGGAAAATATATGAAGCTACTAAAATATACAACAAATGAAAAATGAAAAAATAATATGAAATATTTCTTATGTGGCGTAAATGGGCACCAAGAAAAGTTTTAAAAGTTCACAGTTCAAAAGTAGTCGCAAAGTTTGTACGAAACAACGTGTTTCCTTGGCTTGATGTACAGGTAAAGAATTTTAAAAGATTTCATTAAGCACGTGTTTCAACGTTTTTTAATATTCAACCTCTAAATGGATAAACGGGGTTTGCAAAATATTTTTTATCAGATTATATCAGCTTATATCTGACGGGACCGCGGGTGAAACCTCTGGGGACAGCGAGAAACTAATGAATTGTAGGAATGGCAGGTAATTCTATAATTCATATACAGTGAAACCTGGACAACTGGGATATCAAGGGACCTGCAAATTTGTCTCACTTAAGAGTTATTCCACTTACCTAGTGCCTCAGATATCCAGTAATAAATAAATATCTGTCTCATTTACAGAGAGTTCAATTAATAGAAGTGTGAATAGAGTTTATTTCAGTTATAGAGTTTCAATCTATCTAAATATACCTATATAAATGAATCCCCATATCCCTTGGTCACGGCATCACGCGTGCACGGCTGGACCGATTTCTCTAATTCCTTTTTTGTTATGTTTGTTATTGTCAGGAGAATGATGAACTTATGATAAGAAAGTTGCGTGGTAAATTTAAAAATTTAAGAAAACATAACGACCATATTAACTTTTCTAACCTTACCGCTTTTGACAATATAAACCTTATGGTGTTTGACATAAATGTCGGTCGTTTGACAATATCGCTTAAAACAGAGGCGTGGGAGGGAATTATATTGATAAAATAATTAATCTATCATTACTTAGTGCACATTTCACAGTCGATTCAATCGGAATATTTATGAATTTTTTTACACTGAGCACACTTTTTGAGATGTGTGTGTTCATCACAGTTACTTCAGAGCAATCACGCCTCATATTAAAAGTTCAATAATTTTTGTACATCTTAAAGCATTAGATTCATAAATACTATGTGTTGGATTTTTTTTTATTAATCATACCAGCACGAATTCAATATTCATAGTTAAAATAGGACTACTACTGCCGGGTCAGCTATCGAATATAATAATTGTAAAACAATACATTTTCATGTATTGTTTATAATATGGTAAATATGGCAAAACAACGATTCCCGGCTCAGCTAGTTATTAAATAAAATAATGTGTTCAGAACATTGAGATGGAGTTTTAACTTTATTCTGAATAATTCTACAGAGAGTAGATTTTGGCAAATTTTATTCGACACAGACTTCATCGCATGACTTTCCACTTTCATAAACGAATATAAATTTAGTTTTTCTAAGACTTAATCATTCGTTTCGGCATTTTCTAATAAACATCCGGACGATATCAAAACAAAATAAAACTGGAGGTCATTTAGACACCATTAGCCAAGTGGTAAATTAGAGGGTTGACTAAGAATTAGTAAACAAAGCGGAAATTTATCGGCAATAAAGTTGGAATTAGAGAGGTAATAAATTAACGTTATCTCAGTTACAGAAAAGAAACTAATTTAGCAAAAGTATTCTTCAAAATAATAGTCTCAGTAAAAGAGGTAAAATACACTCGTTGTCTCAATTATAGAGGTAATTATGACGATAGAATCGAAATAAGTAATCCCAGACATAAAGGTTTGTTTTGTCCGACTAACGGAGGCAATTGAGTGCTAAAGTGTCGGGACCTTACCATGAGTTTCAGCTATGAAGGTTTCTCATTTATACAGGTCCCACTTAACCATGTTGTACTGTAATGTTTTCGAGTTTTAAAAATAAGGTATTTATTGTTCGTTATTTAATTCACTATAAACTTCATCAGTAAATTTTCCATCCGTACATTGAATGGTAATAATAACAAGGAATAAAGTTGTGGCATATCGCGCGAAATAAATAAGTTTGAAGTAAATAATCACTTATTCTTTCTAACATCAAAATCATTCAATAGACATTATCCTCTTCTTCTGGCGTCTCTTTTTTTCCTCGAATTCTCTAATGGCAGTCGGAGGCACACAAAACATGAGTATCTAATCCATACAGCCAATAACATACGCGCTATGGATAACCATCAAACCTATAGGAAGGTCGTGCCGGAAATCTCTCACACTTTTTTCCCTAGTAAGCCCCTACTGCCAAGTCCGTACCGTGCGATAAAGTACTTCTTTTTTTTATACCACATCGGCTGTCAAACAAGCATACGGTCCACCTGATGGTAAGGGGTCACCGCCGCTTATGGACATTTGCAACTCCAGAGGCATCGCAAATGCATTGTCGACCCTGAGACTTGAAGTTGTTAAGTCTCATGAGCCTGTAATTTCACCGGCCCCCTTGTCTTTCCAACCGAAACACAGTAATATTAGTACACTACTATTTACGGCGGAAATGGGTAAGGTAGTACTTCCCCGGACAAACTCTGCAATAAGAGCTCTACTCCTCTAGAGTCTAGTGCACTACTACTACTCCCTACTTCGTTAAAAAAAAGTACCTGTAGTATATTTTCAGGTTTCCATAGTACGCTCGCTCTACAAAGTTTTAGATCAGAAGGCCGTAAGTAAAAAATGTCACAGGATATATATTTTTTTTAAATAATGGAATAAAATATATGAAGCTTTTAGAAATAAACAAACAATAATATAAAATAGTAGAATAATTGAAAAATATCTAGAATTGCTCCGCAAAGTAAAAAATATGCTAGGTTTTCAGTTTGGAAATAATCAGGGTTTTACTTTTTATATTAACTTTCAACAGGTAAAAATTTTACAATTAACAAAAGCAGAGCAAAAATGGGTTAAACATTTGTTGGCGGCGGATTATTCTTCATTCATGTATTAAGATAGAACCCACCTGCCAGTATATTATATATAGGTATTCTTTCGTTTCTTCATTCTTTTTTCCGATTCGGTCGTCGGGCGCCCAAGAGCCACTATAGCCTTTTTACTTTATTTTCACGTTTTTCTCTATTTTCACCTCTCAATACAAAATATAAATATTGTTGGTACAGTTTGGAAAATGAGGATATTTTGTATTTTATAAAACCACTTTCACCAGCTCCAGCCTCAATTTTCCATGCTCAATTTTTGTCTGTGTGTCGTTACGAATCGAATGAGACCAATCATAATGGTCAGGCTTTTCACAAAAAGCCACTTGTGAACTAGACATGACGTGACTCATAGTGCATAATAATATTGTATTCCAAGTGAACGCTAACATTCTTCATGTGTATATAAATGTGAGCATTCTGCACTCCTTCTCCGTATAAACTTTATTTGAGCCAAATCGCACACTCATCCGTGCGCGCAATATGCTTACAAAATACCGGCCGAATACTTCGCGAGCCACGCGTCGTGTAGAGTTCCGTAGTGAAATGTGGATGTTGTTACACGCTATGAATGTCTGGAACAGCCAAGCGCATATGTTTGGGACAGACTTTCTGACTTTGACAGTTCGGGTAAAGGTTGTTATTATGTGTATTTTATGATTTTATTTTTCCGCAACTTAATATGTTTACCACCCGTTTTAAAAAAGTAATAATTTCATAGTAGTCATTTTATTCAAAGGATTTTGTATTTTGTACGAAATTGTCCATGATACTTTTCCTTCTAAATCCGTTATAAACATCCATAATGACTTTTGAAATATTTTATTCATTGTATAAATGAACTAACAGCCCCTAAGCTAAGCCGCGGACGGACGGACAGACGGACATGGTACAACTATAAAAAGAGGTACAAAGTTTTCTCTTCGCGTAATGATATATAGATTGCGTTACAAAGTAACTAGGTCCTCTTGATAAAGTTCCCAACACTAAAACAGGTTAGTAATACTAAACCAGGTTAATAATACTAAACGATTAGATACTAATTAATCAAATTATTATCACTTTCCTCTCTTGAGTTTACCTACCGAGCTTAATAATTGTCAGACGTACGCTATAAAATCCAACTTCAATTGAACCGTAACATAATTTACTAATTATTCAACCACCCTTTTTTGCGAAATTCCTTTAGTATGCCTATGAGAAAAATGTTAAAGTAATTAAATTTTTAGTTAAGTCTACAAAAATATAATTGAAAATTAATAAGCTAATGAAGATGAAGATTGAGCTTGACTACAACTTTACTTAAATGACTACATTTAAAAAAATGTAACGAAATTCACTTTAAAAACTAAAATTTAAACCGAATTAAACCTGTTAATGTATTTGTACAAACAAAATAGACCTTATTTGATAGGTGGCACGAATCTTAATTGAAAGAGCACGTCGAGATGTGTGTACAATCCTGAAAATGTTTTATATAAAAAGGTGACATGTCTCGGCATGAGGACCGTGCTTAGTCGTGTTGAGCAAGAGGCAGGAGAGTTAGGATGTTCTGAAAGTGTCGCTGTGGCGGTTCATGTGGGCGTGGTATCGATCGGCGCGTCACGCGCGCGCCTAGCGCCAGTACACCGAGCCACAGTGGCCACCAGTAAACAGTAAGCACGCTCAACACTCAAAGTAGAAGAGACGCCGTAAAATGCAGACGTTGGTCGCGTTGCTGTTCGTCACGGCGGCGGCGTGCGCCATCGCGGGGCCTGGTGAGTGACAAAAATATTTTTTTTTTTACTTTATTTTAATCGAAAGAATATTAAATAAACCAACTTATTTTTTTTATCGTACCTAATTGATAACGCGCTTCCGTTTTAGACATTGTCATTGCGAACTTTGCATACATTGTAAATAGTGCCAAGCATTTAATTATTAATGTAGATTAACGATATTTAATTGAAAAAAAAATAGTTAATATGTTAGAATTGTTTCGAAAATAAGGTTTGATAAGCTAGCCACGGACTGACACCTGTTACGCGCTCCGCTCCGCGGTTATCGTTTATATTACGCTTGATTGCAACTATTTGCTATTTTAATTTGAAAAAAATATATTTTTTTTAATATTTCGGTTTTACATAGGTTCCTAATATATATATTTTTTAAGTGAAAGTGTAATTTTAATTTGTCGCGTCGTGAAAATATTTTTTTACTTAAATATTGATAATAGTTTAGGAGACAATAGAGAACGTTAAGTTAAATTATACCTAAAGTGCAATAATGTACTCTTATTGAAACCAGTTAACCACTTACTCACAAAAGTATTCGCGTACCTATATCTATCTGTCCGCAACAGATAAGAAGCTGTTCATCGTTTATGTACCTACGTAATGTATTTCGTATTCAAAGTGTTTCATTGTGTTGTGATTAAATTTGTGCGTAGAAAATGAAGCTATAGGATTTACTTAAAACTACAATGATATCTTATAACAAAGTAACTCGTGACATACTGAACAAATTCAATAGAAATACGAGTACATTTTATATTATCTAGGTTAAAACATCTAATCCGAGTACAAAAGGTACATAATACTTTTAAATGCTACATGAAGGTTCGCGTTGACGTCACTAGAGGAGAGTCATTTGATTGATTCTGCATCCCGGTTTATCGGTCAGTAGGGCAGATATTTATACACCAATCCGGTGACCATCGGCTCCCTAAAGTGCAACCCGCTACTATGCAACATTATATCCAGATTTTCCGGTCAGTTCATTAATACGAAATGAGATAGACACCTAAAGTACTTGCCGTACTTTAGGAAACTGTGTCGGAGATATTTGCATCTTTAAATAATAAATCATTTTAGCCAATGTATTTTAGTTATAGCTGACTGGTTTATTTATTTAAAAAACAATTCGATCATTTGATTCTACTTAATTGACCATACTAGAAATGCACATTCAAACTATTCTATTTAAAAGTCCCTTCCATCATAAAAGACTAAGTAATTCACTTAGACAAATCAAAGATAGAATATTTATTGCACATCTCAATAGAATTGCTTAATGCGTGAATAGTTATGGAAAATCAAAAAGACTTAGAATTTTGCTTAGGTATGTCAAAGTTATATATTAATCACACATCTCAATAGAAATGTTCGCGAAAGTGAACTTAAGTTACCCAAAAGCGTGAAAAGTTATGGAAAATCCAAAAGACTTAGAATTTGCTTAGGTATATCAAATATATATATTTATCCCTCATCTAAATTGAAATGATGTTCAAAGTAAACCTAACTTACCTAAATGCGTGACAATTTATGGAAAATTAAAAAGCCTTAGTATCTTGCTTAGTTTTATCAAATATATATATTTATCCCGCATCTCAATAGAATTGATGGCAAAGTAAACCTAAGTAACCTAAAAGCGTGAATAGTTATGGAAAATTAAAATACTTAGAATTTCGCTTAGGTAAATCAAAGACATGTCTTTTTCTCGCATCTCAATAGAAATGATGGCCAAAGTGAACCTTAGTTGCCTAAATGCGTGAAAAGTTATGGAAAATTAAAAAGTCTTAGAATTTTACTAGTTATTATATATTTATTAACCATATAAAAATACAATACATAATTATGAGAGCCTTCACGGAAGCCTCGTGGGGTTATCTATGTAGGCGGATCAAAGATATATCTTTTCCCCGCATCTCAATAGAAATGATGGCCAAAGTAAACTACCTAAATGCGTGAAAAGTTAATTCAAAAGAATGAATATTTTCCTTTAGTATACATAAATATAAATAAATAATAATTTAGTATTTTACTTAGGCATTTCAAAGATATATTCTATCCCACATCTCAATAAGCATGTTGGCCAAAGTAAACGTACCTAAATGCGCGAAAAGTTATGTAAAATAAAAAAGCAAACAATCGGGTACCAAGTAGAGCGTAAATTAATGGCCTCATCAAACTTTAAAATACTCCACGGAGACTGCAATATCCTGAAGCAGCTAGTAAAGTTCACCTCGGAGTTAATCATATAAGCGAAGTTATCGAGTTAGGTCCTCGGAGGTTGATCTATTTAAAAACTTCCACAGCTTTACCAATATTGATAGAGACAGTTTACAAATATTAAGAATTGTTGACCATTTATTGCGGCATTTGTTTCTTGCCTTAATATTATTATTGATCCACAATTCTACCCGGTCAGGGTGAGAGCCTGGTAATCTGTAATATAGGTCACCAGTTTTTCACAAAGGAGTTTAATTTTAGTAGTCAACTGTATACCTAACATAAATCAATACCTTTGTGAAAGTAAAAAAATACAATCAGCCAATGTACGACGAAGATATTCTTAAAACTAAAACCATGTCTATAATTCAAAAGATCGTATTTGTGAAATAAATTATAATTCAAAATAAAGACATGCTACTTAGGTATAATAATACCTTTGTGCAATTTAACATAAATCGTCAATCGCAAACACATAATAAATAGAAAATATGAAAAGGATTACTTAATATATTCTATCGAATTATAAAAAGAAAATTTCCGATCAAAACATGCATTAGATAACATATCTTTAATATTCTATCCGTAAAAGTTCATAATAACAACTGTTCTTATTCAGAAGCTCTTATAAAATAAGTAACTAAACCGCAAGTATTCCTTGACTACTTAAACAGATGCTTGAACGATGAAAGGATTTTCTTTGTATGAGAAGATCACGGCAAACGCTTTTGCAAACCCGTTGCTACTTCAAAGGATAAAAATGCATACAACATTTTATTTATCGAGACTGCTGCCATGAATATGAATTTCCACGTCTATTTAAAAACATGAAATAAGTCTGTTCTTTTGAGCTTTTGACTAAATACCTCTTTTTAAAGTTCAAATTAGTTCCGCAACATGTTTTAATCATGTGGTAATTGCATGTTTCATTTCCAGTTTGTATTGTTGTTAATTTTAATTAATTAACTTAATTTGCGGAGTAATACGCAATACACATATGAGGTCAAATGATACACGTAGATCTTATATTACGAGTTGTGACGAACTTACCGACACGACGGTCGATTCTAGCGATATAATATCATAATATCATAATGGTAGTTTGTCTTCGGAACCATCAAAATGTTTGAAAACTTGGTAATTACTTGACACTTTAGTTTCAACACTAAAGAAAAAAAAATATCAAGGACAAATTGAGTAGGCAAAACGATATACAATTACACAACAATAACCTAGCGAAGCCTTGCAATTAGCTTTATATTTGAATACAAATGACGAGAAAGTTGAAAGATGTTTTCGCAATAAAACACAACTTTTTGAATAGCTAATAATATCTATAACTCACTTCGAACTTTTAATTACTTCAATAACGGTATATCGTTATTTTTTTTTATTATATAAGTGAAGTGAAGTGAAATGAAATTTTTCTTACAAGTCAAAATGTTGTGACATTATTTGAAATCAAAGTACACTACATATAAATTTATCTAGACTAGTAGAACTCTTAGTGAAGAGTTCGTCCGAGAGAGTACTACCGCCTTACCCATTTCCGCCGTGAAGCAGTTGTGCACTTGTATTACCGTGTTTCGCTTTGAAAAGGTAAGGGGCCGGTAATATTTGAAATAACATTACTCAAATGCAATCAGAGTGTCGGTAAATTAATTACGCAAAATAACATTTATTTACTGAATTGAACCTGTCCAATAAATAACATGAGCTAAAATGGACACATTTGATGTCCATTGATAGAATTCAGATACTGTAAATAAATAAATGGCATCGCTGTGAATTCGTAAAATGTATTCAATTTACTAAAACTGCGTGAATGGCTCTTCAGTCACGCAATTATTGTCATTAAATATTTGTCATCGACATCTCATTTATATCAGTTTATAAATTAAATAATATTATTTAAAAGTCGACAATAGATTGATACCTTTCGCGGAAATTGATTATTGAACAACTACATATTCCATTGGTAAACAGAATGGGACAAGAACTGAATGGCTCGTAAGATCCGTATGACATATTAACATAAAACCTATAGACTATGTAGCCATGTGGCTGTTTAGCAGGAAATGAAGGTGCCGTCTGTGAAGCGTCATACTTAGTATATCCATAAATAGGGATCTGCCCCATATTGCAAATGAGTATGCCCATGAACACTCACATTTTACACTTGCACTAGGTGGTGAAGTAAAGAAAAACAATACGATACGATATATAAGAGCTAACATGGAAGGGATACAAACCATTTTTCGTCGTAATATATTTTTGAATTACTTTTTACTGGAAAAATATCCCGTATTTTTTAATTGCACTTGGTTGGCTATTAGGAATTATATTTCTATTGCTTCGTCATTAAACTTTTGAATTATAAGTACCCAGACACATTACATCTAGATTTTAATTTTTTATTTATTGATCATCTTCTCTTTTGATCATTCAACTTTTAATATCGCGTTCGACAGAATTGTACCAAGGTTTTGAATTACGATTTTCAATGAATATAAAATATATAATAGTCCCTTTGCTACCGTTGCTAGTTTATTATCTAATATTGAGACAGAATATTTTTCCTTTTAAATTTCTACTGCAGTTTATTATTAGGTCAAAGGAAAGTTTCTAAGAAGCGGGGAAGTATTTTTAATAAGCCGCTTTGAGATCGTACATGCCTTCTAGAGAATAAACGAACTAATTGTCCTTCGCACAATTTAATAGTATAAAAGGCTTGTCTCACAGACTCGGTGAAGGATATAACTTTAATAAGCGGTTTGCGCAACAGTTAGGTATTTTACATTGTTGTATAAAATGTTAATTAACGCCTGTATTGATTAACTTCAGTCTCAATGGCCGAGGCTGGAGTTGATCCTCATACAGTTATGTTATGACTATATGACTCAAAATCTTGACTTAGGCTTTACGATTGGTGAAAGGAAGGTTTGGAAGGTGGCCCTGAAAATTTACTTTTAGTTACAATTTTTTTTTTTTTTTTCAAATAATATGATATCAGCAAAACAAGGATAAGTGTAATGAATATCTTAATAAACTAGCGACTTTATAATTTCACGGTTTCTTGTAAATATCAGAGTCAAGTTAGCAAAATGCACTGTATTTACAAAATGCTGATGCAAACTTTGAAAGTGTAAGAGAAAATAGATGCGACGACGAGGATGGGTATAGCGGTTACCCGTGTGGTTACTTTGTTGAAAACTACTTACATTTTAATTAAATTATGAAAATGTATTCGGATTTAGTCTGCGGACTCGAGCGCGGTAAACAAATGTAACTAAATGGGTCTCCTCGTCGCATATTTTTTATCTCTTCTGAAAGTTTTTTAAGCGAGCATAGTTGCAAACGCTCCAATATGGCTGCGACATACACGATATCACTTTAAAGGTGACAACTGCGAGTATGACTCGCGCTGTTTGGATTCCGTACAAACTTGTAGCTTTGAAGATAGTTCTTCCATATTACATAGTTTGCTGCTCTCACATTAGTATAAGTCACATTCAATTTTCCGAATGCAAAATATAAGTATAAAATCGTAAATAAATTTGTTTCATGTGATATAGTAACACATTAATGATTTTTGGAGTTTCCTTTTCTTGTGCTGTGAGGCCTTGCTTCTTGCCAAATTTCATGATTCTAGATCAACCGGAGTAACTTATAGGTTTTGATTCCCTTGCGACTGTCAAAATATGCAGCATAAACAGCCGTAGATTTTTAATTGCGTTAACTTAGAAGTTTCATTTTTTTACAGCTCCAAGCGGTTGACTTGAGTATTTGATATTAATATCAACGTGATACCAACATGATACGTCCATTCGTTCCTGAGATAAAGGGGCTTGACAGACAGACAGACAAACAGAGAGACGGACAACGAAGTGATCATAAGGGTTTCTAATTTTTCCTTTTGAGTTACGGAACCCTAAAACTGCCCTGAAATTAGTCCATAATACACGAAGTCGATGAAAAAAGGAAGGGTTTTAAAATTGTTTGTTTGTCACGTGTTTGACAATATTCTTAAGGTAGATAAAAACAAATTAAGACGTTACGGGCATCAACACAGTAAATAACTAATAAGGTTCGGAACAGAGGGTATAATCACAGCCAGTAATGACACGCCATGACATGTCATATTCAAAGGATATGACTGTAAATATCGTCATAAGTATGCACTGAGCACACGAAATGCAATTTATGCCCAACCTATAATTTAGCCTTGTTGACGGTAATAATATTGTACCTAAGTGTCAATAACAGCTTCCAGTTCTATATTGTGCAGGTTTCAGTAGCCGTATGCCACGTATCCCACACTTATAGTCCGGGAGGCAGCGTTGCATTTATGCTAGTGATTTCAGGTCAGCTAATTTTTTGTGTAATGAACAGTTGAAATATAGATAACAACTGAATGAAGAGTCAGCAGGCACACTTAGAGGGGAGCGGGTAATGAGAAAATTACAATGGTGTACAAATAAAAATTCCCACAAGTATTTTCAGGTCGCTTGAAATTTTTATCAATGATTATTTAAATAATAATAAAACTAAAAAAGATATTCCACAGTCAAGATAACGGTGGATTATCCGTCAGCAGCCTCTGTAAACGTGTATCAAAAACATTTAATTCAATTTTATATCAGATCGGATGAAACTAACATATGTTTTTGTTAATACTATTACAAATAATAATATCAAAGTCAGCAGGTATTCTCATGGGGGGAAGATCGTCAGCAGGGGGTTTAAAGTTGTCGAGCGTGCAGTTAATGCTAGTTAAATGAAATATTTCGTATTGATCTGCTGACAATTTTTACCCCTTTCGATAGTATGCTGATCCTTTTTTTCATGAAATATATTGTTTCAACAATCCTTACCCTTCATATCAAGCCACCTGAAAATAATTTATTCAAAAAAACTATCGTTTCTATCACTTTCCATATCTAACATATATCTGCTATCAGAGGAACGTGCATAGGATAAAGGATATGATGTAAATGTGTTAATATAGTATAAAATATATTTTGATTTACATATTTTTTATTTGATGACTATACTACAGTTACAAAAAAGTTTAATCATTAATATCTTCACTACTACTATCCACTGAAGAGTCTGATTCATACTCAGTTTCTTCACTGTTATCATCAGAAGAATCAAAAACTGATTCATTTTCTTTTTCTTCCTGTTCCTCAGTTTCTTCAATTTCGATGTTTTCAGCTTCTGTTTCTCGTTCTGCTTCATCTGAACACAAATAAAATTAATTATTTTTTTCTGCTTATTTTATAAGCTGTTGATTAGATTCCTATTGAAATTTGCAGAAATTTATAAATACCTGTAGTGTTGACACCTCCTGTGACACTTTGGATACTTGGTGGAAGTTGATCACCATCAAACCATTTGAACTCGTATTTCCCATCTTTTTGTTCCCATCCATAGTCTGTCGGTGAAAATGCTGTTGGAACTGTTAATTTTTTGTGAATTTTTCAGAAAACTATAAACGCATGCGCACATTTCAAATCAGGTCGATGTTCCTACCACCATTAGATTCTGTCGTATTCAATGAAAGAAAAAGCGTTCATCTGCTCCAAAACTCAAGGCCATACTAGTTTCTAACACCATAGACGTAGCAATACAAAATGCGACACATCAATTTATATATGTTTAATTGAAACGTTTGTTTATGAGCAACAATTATTAGAATATGTGCAACATACCTTGATGTTGATGATAACTTCGATAGAAGAAGACCCCTATGATTTGGCGGTAACGCAGAAAATGTTTTATAACACTTAGAATGATATTTTTGATAATCGTTACATTCTTTAGGAACTTTAGCATCACTCATTGATTGTTTGTATTCTTTTCGAATAACCAAAATTTCATTACACTTTTTTAAAATATCATCCGGAAAAGTTTTTAAAGGTTCACTTTTCTTAAAACAAAACACACAAAATGGTTTAATTTCTTTCGACATTTTGATCGTTCCACAAGCTAACGCGTCAAAAGCTAAAATCGAACTGAGAAACTAAATAAAAGCCACTACTGAAAAACACGCCAGCTGCACGAGTGGACTCCAATTCTTAGACTCCAAAGTACAATAAAAGACCCTAATGTTCGTAGGTAAGGGCGCAGGTAATTTTTATAGGAACGCGCAGGTATGGAGCACAAAGATTGTGAAGGTCTCTGCAAATTAACCTTACACAAAAATTCTACGACAAATATTTGTTTTATTCAGGAACAAGACACATCCTCATTCCTTCAAATCATATGCAAATGCAGAAAGTAATAGAAACGATAGTTTTTTTGAATAAATTATTTTCAGGTGGCTTGATATGAAGGGTAAGGATTGTTGAAACAATATATTTCATGAAAAAAAGGATCAGCATACTATCGAAAGGGGTAAAAATTGTCAGCAGATCAATACGAAATATTTCATTTAACTAGCATTAACTGCACGCTCGACAACTTTAAACCCCCTGCTGACGATCTTCCCCCCATGAGAATACCTGCTGACTTTGATATTATTATTTGTAATAGTATTAACAAAAACATATGTTAGTTTCATCCGACCTGATATAAAATTGAATTAAATGTTTTTGATACACGTTTACAGAGGCTGCTGACGGATAATCTACCGTTATCTTGACTGCGGAATATCTTTTTTAGTTTTACTATTATTTAAATAATCATTGATAAAAATTTCAAGCGACCTGAAAATACTTGTGGAAATCTTTATTTGTACACAATCGTAATTTCCTCACTACCTGGTCCACCCCTCCTGGACCTGCTGACGTGTAGATGACTGAATTACTACTTATAAAGAACAGATTGTGACATAATTTAATTGACCTGAAATGACTGTGTCATTTGCAACGCTGCCTCCCGGACTATTACGCCTATTTACGACACGCGATACATATTAAGTCATCATTTGATGGACCTAATTGTAGCTCAATAAGTATGTGTGGAAGCCTTAAGTACTAGGTGGGACATATGAGTTATTTTTGATATCACGTGTGCTGAAGGGTTTTTATGAATGTCATCGGTTGCAACCATCACCTTTTACAAAATGATTCTCATATAAAAACGGCAGTTTCTAGTATCCATGTGTAACTTTATTCCAGATTCTGTTTCACTACTTTGTCTATGTAATTAATATGAAGCAATCAGCATTTTAGTATATAGAATATTAAAATTAATGGTCAAACGTATGGACGGACATCGCGAAACTATAAGGGTTCCATGTTGACAGCGAAACCCTAAAAACGACCAAACTTTTATAATGAGAAAAAATGCCAGTTTCAGTGCCAGTGAAACTGGTCAAAAGAGCTCCCAAATTCATTTCAAAAAGCAAATATTGTTTCGACAGAATACACAAATGCTTGAATGCAACTGTAAAAATCATCAGCTATTATTTGTTCAAATGAATGGAGAATAAATTCGCGTTGTATAAATCTCACGAATAAAAATAATCCGCATTTTTTACTTATCAATTCCTCTCTATACGGGGTGGTTGATAATAAAATTTATAAATCGTAATTTTTTTTATTTAAATCTTTTCATGTTCGACTATTCAATTACTACGTATTTTATTTATTATTTAATCGAATAAACTGATATATTTTCTCAATAAAAAGTGGTACTTTCAGCTTGTATTTTATTTCCAATAGTAATATCTTTTTGTCAAAGGCAGCGACTTAACTTGGTTTCGGATCATAAAAATTGAGTTGAGGATTAATATTTATTTTGGTTATAATTTAATGCATTCTGTTTTATAATATTCTATTTTATGTATTAATAGCTCTCCCCCGCGGTTTTACCCGCGTCCCCGAGGGATATCACATTTTTCCGGGATAAAAAGTAGCCTATATGTTATTCCAGGATATGCTCTATCTATGTGCCAAGTTTCATCCATATCCGCTTACTAGGTTTTGCGTGTAAGAGTAACAAACATACTTACATACAAATATTTCCTCTTTATAAAATTATATAGATTCACATTATTAACTACAGCGCATATGCGGTTAATATGTCGATCTATATTGTGAGCTAGCTTAATTAATGCTCTCACTCTCAACTCAATAGAAGTGTCTACTATCTCATCTTACTCTTCGTCATTAGGGAAAGTGTCTATTTTTAGTGACATTTGTAAACACCCTCAACTTGAGTAGGTATTTGTCCCATTAGAGCTAGACTCGAAGACTGAACAACTTTCCAATACAGGTAGGTCAAGAGTCGAAGCTGTAAAACAAGTTAGTTTTTATTGTTTCGGGATGTCCGGCTTTGATGTTAAAAAGTTTATTTTAGTTTGTTCGCGACAGCCATACTCGTTTCTATCGCAGCATTATTTATGTGATAAATATATGAGCTATGAGAATAGAGGATTTATTTAAGATGGAAGCAATATCTATTAAATATTGTAGTGTCACTGAAAGCATAATGGTAAACTATTAATTTCTTTATTTATTTATCTTACAAGAAAATTAAAACGATTGCACCAAAAATAACTAATATTTTGCTAGAGCTGATGCCTGATGTAGGTTTTTCTAATTATTAAAATATATAATTAATAATTAAAATAAGATTTTTTACTTTTCATACTGTCAAAACAAAAACATAGTGTCTTAAGATTATTTACGTGAATTACTCGTCATATACTCGTATAATATATATAATATATTTAACCTCTTCGCTACCTTAACACCAACTTCGAATCACAATATCATGCGAAATTTCAAAACAGGGCAGAACAACACCAAAAATTATCGAGTTTATTTACTAACATTATAATATAATTAATAATAATTTAATATTCTACAAAACATCAACATAAATGTTACTCAGTTAGGTAACTGTAAGATATAATGCCAAGAGCTTAGCCCACTTCTACCCTGACTCGCTGGCTACGTACAGCCAATCAAAACTTTATCTGCCAAGTTTACTGTCGTCTCAAAACTCGGTTGAGGAACAACTTATGCATTGTAAGAATAAGCGCTCTACAGAGAAAAGTTATAATAACTACTGCAAGTATTATGAATCCTATTACTTTATTCAGAGATAACTGAATCGTGAAATAGCGAATCACAGGCTTATTCTGTCAAGAGAGGCCGTTGTAATATTGGACGACAATGCTAATCTATTTCCGATCGTATTATTAACAACCTCTTATTTTTTTAAGTGAGTTTATAAACACAAAATAACTCTCTCCCTTTAACCTGGATATATTCAAGTCTAAAGAGTGAACAGGCTTTTCTGGTTAAACGTGATACACCCTCGGCTCCGTCATAAGTCCTCAATGGGTCAGTTGAAGACTAAACGCAGTATTCGTCTAAAAAAATGCTACAAAAATAAATTCATTTCCCGCTAAAGCACATTTTCCACACTTCAGACTCAAGGACCGAAGTGCTCTCATAAAACCAACATAATTTTGTACGCTAAAATATGTATTTAGTTAAATGATTTAAATGGTTTAAGCAAACAATATTGAAATAAACGTAATGTATAATTAATTGTCATTATTGTAACATACAATTAATATGTTTGAAAATTCGCTCAATTAATCCAATTAAACTAAATTAAACTATTTGACAGTAATGGAAGAACTGGCCTCGTTTAGGGTTTATTTATATGGTATATCGTTTATTTATCCTCTGATACTCTATTGTCGATGGCGAATCTTTTTCTTTTAATTTTATTGTGAAAATTTACTTTATTGATCCATTTGTGGACAATCTTCTCATTCAATATATATAAATATGTATGTATGTAACTCTGCCTATGCCTTTTTAAACTATTTATCCGATAGCGATGAAATTTTAATGAGTCATTCTATGCGAAAATTCTTAACACATTATAAAAATAAGGCGCAAAGCAACGCATTCCGGATAAAGCTGGTAATAAATAAATTCCAATCAACTGCAATATTATTCCTGCGAGCAACTGCGATATACATACAAGTGCAATCGCAACTCCAAATAAACTGTCGCAGTGCATGCTTCTCGCGGGCGCAGCTGGTGTGATAGGACAAACCGCTGATACACAAGCATACTTAACAAAAATATTATAACAGGATCCACACTGCCGGATGCCACGGCCGCGCAAAAACCGGTGGATGAGCCATCACCGCCGCTCCCTCCTCCAGCATATGTTAACCCATACTACATGTTCCCTCTGCTGAACTACCGAGGATATGAAGAGAGTCTTCGGCTCCCTGCACCTAAAATGTCCAACACCGACTGGCTGAATAAGGTATTTATTAACATTAAAGTTTACTATTTTTAATACACACTTTCATTAAGAGCATTAATTTTATTTGTTTAAAAAGGTATCATGGAGATTTAATAACAATTCGTCGATAGGATTATTTCGCGGATTCAGAATTATGAATTTAAAGTTCCCAGTACCGAATTCTGCCAATACTTTATCTCGTAAAATGTTGGGGAAAAAAATGCCAGTCGGAAAATACAATATTGAAAAATCAAATCACTCCAACGTATTATTAAAAGGTATAGAGTAGAAGTACCTACCATGTGTGCATTTCATATTAGAAAGCTAAGTAAACTGCACTTGAGCTACATTTTATCTAATATAAATCTTATCAAAGTAATTGCACTTAGAGTTCCAGGTGGATCGGTAAATTGCAGTAAATTGTAACGGACAGGTCGACTTCCACTAATGGACAGCGGCGGAAGGATCTCCTGAAATAGCCTCTGTATCTAAAGTGTATTTTCCAGCATCTGGAGAGAACATCTTCTAGACAGTTAATTGCGTTGCAAATTGACTTTTAGAAAAGTTAATATATTTTTTGTCAGTAATAAAGATATCCTTGATAATACGAAATTATAGGAGATATTTAGGAATATCCATGCATTTCATCCTGTCAACGGAATTTGTTTTTTTTTTGTTCTACTATTTACAGCAATTCTTTTGTTTTTATTAGTTTTTTGTGTTGGTATTGGTATTTTAAAATGATGATTTATTTTAATTTTATTGGTGTTTTTTATTGTGTAAAATCAAATACTTATCCTATTGAAATTCTTCAAAAAGTTGTATTCTAAGTTTTGATATTTTAATGAAAAATATCTCCTATTAAAATATTTAAGATATTACTTACTAGATACATGTATTACACTAGTAACAAATATATATAAATTAAATAAAAAAATATTTTATTCGGACAACAAGGATCCATTTCTTTAAAGTAGGTACCTAGACATGTAAAAGATATAAAATAAATTAATTAAAAAAACATTTGCGATGCTCTGGTCTGGAGAGCCTACTTGTCGGCCTTTGTGGTATATAAAAAAACACAAAATTATCAATTTATATATCTGCTATTTTTTACTGGTTACTGCTTCATGCCAAAACCACTCAAGGGATTTCAATGAAACTTAGCAAATAACTTTATAATAACACTACACATACTTACACCGGTAAAATCCTTCAACAACGCGGCTGGAGCCCCGGGGGATAGGGGATCGTCCAATAATCACGTATGACTTGAAAGGGGTTAGGAAAAATATCACAAGAAGGAGGGATATAATAACATATCACGTGTATTTACTTGCCATTTTTCCAGATTCTACCAGTATGTAAAGATAATATACTGAAAATATTAATTTATAAGGTACCAAAAAAATGGGGGGGGGGGGTAATCTAAAACATCATTGTAACAGGCCAGTTGGCTTGGGACCCTGACTAGATCAGTTATCTGGTTTCCATAGTACAAGCTCTGCTTAGTTTGGGTTCAGATGGCCGTGTGAAAATAAATTCCCAGGATATTTATTTATTTATTATCAGTACATATCACCAGGGGGGGGGGGGGGTTAAAAATTTCCTAAAAACCTTCACGTGATTAATGGACTATCCCTAGCTAGAAATTTACATCATAAATTGTTGTGAAATAACTTGATTATGTATTCAATAGATAATAAAAGACAAGACCGTTGCATCGTCATAGGAAAGGTAATTTAACCATTATGATAAGTTTTGTAATTTTCATGTCATTTTACAATAACCCTAATTGAGGCTTCATTATGTCAGTCTTTTAATATCACTTCATCGTCTATTATTCAACCAAATTGCAGCTCGCCGTAGGGGAAGCTAATACAAAAATACAGAATGACATTGCACGATTGCAACCTTCATTATATATTCACTTTGAAATTGAAATAAAATTTCCTTGATAAATGCTTTGATTTGCTAGAGGTTGAAGTGTGAGAATTTAAACTTACCTATCACCTGACGCTGCCACTTACAGGCCAATCAAGTCAAAGTGGCCTATTGAACGTCTATTTGGCGTGAAATAGTTTAAAATATTATTGTGCAATTTCACACTATATTCCTTCAGTAAAATAATATTTCTGAGAAATATTATTTCTGTACAGTATTTATTAATTTTCTCATAGCAACTACTCGAAATGAAATACACATTTACGGTTGCCATCTTTCTTCAACGAATAAGATTTTTATTTCAAACTAGCTGCCCCCGGGTTCACCCGTGTTCCCGAGAGATTTTCCCGGGAAAAAAGTATGTGCTAATGCAGGTTATTTGCTATCTATCTGCCAAGTTTCATAAAAACACATTCACAGATGTTAGATAGAACGCGTTTTTGCTTGTTATAAGTACATAGTTTTGATTTGATGCCTTTGTTAAAACTAGAAATAACTAATGCATAATAGATCAAATTATGATGATCTCAGTTAAAACTAGTTCTTACTAGACAAAACACGTCTTTCCATAGCGAGTCCGTTAAAACTGTTTATATTATACTTAATATGAACGCAAGTACACAATCGTGGTAAATTTGTAACTTTGTGATAAACAATAACATGTCACCCTATAACTTATTTATCAGTAACCAAAAAGCAAAGGTTTTATCTTTATTTTGTAACGTAAATTAATTCGCGTTTTAACAAAAACATATGGTAAAAACTAGTTCTAACTAGGGAAAACGCGATCTTAAAACTGGTTTTAACTGTAACATATATCTTGGATTGATGGTCAATGTTAATTAGACGGTTTTATCAGGTTAACTCACAGGGTTGGTTCTACCAAAAAAATATTCGATCGCCGATCGTATCCTCACGGCTTTTGTAGGTTCTTACTTAAAAGTTTTCAAGTCTACCGACTCCTTATTTAAATATTGTAACAAATTAACTAAATAATCAAATATATGCGTAAAACTTGTACTATTATTTAGATTCAAAATATTCTACAAAAAAAATCAATAAATCACAGGAAATCGACCGTATCAACCAGATGGAGGAGGCAGAAGATGCTTTAACACCTTACGAAGCAGATTTATCTCAATGGATTTCTCAGGACCCATACATTCGACGCATATTCGAGGTCCCCGCAACTAAGAACAAAATTTCGGACCTCGCCCCTGAAACTTTATCCGCGAATATAGAAAACCTAAAAATGTTAGAGCCGATGCCTTATACGGCTGTTGATAAGCCAGTACCAGCATCAATTGAAGGTTTGAAAGAGACTAAAACTAGCGTGACCACCGACAACCACAATCCACCCAATAATGTAAGTGATGACCAAGAAAAAGAATTCGCGCTGACTCCGAGTGATAAGGGGTATTTCGAGTTTGACGGAGAGGCCGAGAATGAAGGTTAGTGCATATTCAGCAACGATTTTTTGACGAGTAAAATTTGACGTAGACTAGGAATTACTTATGGGCATTAAGTGTACGAGAAAAATAAAGAAGAAATTCCGCCTAAAAAACTTTAACTTTTCTGTCGTAGAAGTTCTTGAAACGTCTAACAACCCACCGGAAGGTAGTGAACTCAGGGCCGATCCGATAATTGAGCCGCCGAGACAAATCCGACAGAATCCTAACCTGAGCCGAACTAAAACACTCGTCGCTGAAAACTTGGACAGGCTTAGAGCAGGACTGTAAGTTTTTTATTGTTTACTTACTGACCATGTCACTCGGTCGAAATGTTGGATATCAATATACTTAAATATATATCAACCTTTAATGAAAATGTTCTTTGTGTACACTTTATTGATTCTCGTAATTTTTCTAGTCTAGATATTTTTTTATTGAATGATGAGGTAGTGTCATCATCATGAAAATTCCACAAGAGCACACGTAAATCGCCCCGAGGCATCTTCCATTTATTTACACGTTCATAATATCACGAGGCACTAGTTATCGCCACATTTATACAATAATTGTCGCCGACGGCAAACTTTAATCAAAACGTCAAACCACTCTGCCACAATTCGAATCAGATCGTCGGCCAGATTTCCGATATTGCCAGCTACCGGAATAACATTGGCCCGCCACAACCGTCCAACGGATTTCAAATAAATTACGCCTCGAAAACTATGACTCTGCGATATAGTTTCTCATGTAGTTAATAAAATATGGGTAACAAATTATGCGAATTATTATCCGAACAAGCGACTACCTAGGTTACAAGCAGAATTGTTTGCTAACTAGTACCTTCCAACTCAATATCTGTGGGGAACAAGTTTCGAACAAAGTTGCACGGAATATGTTGCCAAGGGCAACAATGTCAGTATATGGATAGCAGCAGCTCCAGGAACAATCTCTTTGTAGTGTATTCAGAGATACTTTTGTATGATGTAATGTTTACTTATTTTATTAAGTACAGCTAATCATCTTTTTGTTATAGTTAAGGAACGTTAGTGTCTACTTCAGCACTTAAATACCTTTAATACATTTTAGACAAATCCATGTTTTGGAGTAGTCAGCGCTGAGCGCTCAGCACTCACTCAGTTCGTTACAAACAATGATCATATTTTATCAATTCGAGTAGATTTGCCTTCACATCGCGACTACACAAATCATGATATAATAAACAAACCATACATTTCATTTGACTTTGGTGCTTTGATTTTAATTAAACAAATCATATTTACTCACCGTAGTAAATTTAAATATTCAAGAGAGCACCGTAGCCTAGCCAAGCCACCTGCCGCTTCGAGTTTCTTTATAAATCTTCGTCAAAGGTTTATTATTTTTCTTAACTTAGAAACTTTTTTTAAAGTATAAGTGTGCTATAGTATTTTTTTTATTAAGTGTGTGATAATCTTAAAACAGTAGACAGTATAGTGTTAATTACAGGGCTAATAAGGACTACCGATTACCCGTCTCCTTACTGCCTTCTAACCTGGGCTGGTTGAAAATTAATGACAAACCTGATCATGATGATGAGGAGAGGTGACATACATATATAAACACTTAGAAATCTACCTTCCCCCCACTCCTTCATTTCCTTTAGATGCGCATGGGAGTCCTAATGGATTTACTCACTAATTTATAAATCACAAACAATATGTTTGTAAGCATTTAATCTATGTTATCGCTTTATACAATGGATCTACAGCAATTACAGTACCTACACTTGTGCGAGAATTGCAAATTTATGTGTATGTTGAAATAACGCACTAGAGTGTACGTCCAAGCAAGTTGTAAACACAATATCTGTCTACAAAAATTTGTAAATTAATCAATCAGTTTTATTTACTTAAATCACGTTTTCTATAATTTTAATTTTGTTACAAAACATCGATTGTCCTAATAACAGATGCAATGCATATTATTTGGTTCAATAATTTTATTTCACTGAACATTATGACTGCAAACTGATTGGCTACACAACTGGCGATTTACGCTCTAAAAACAACAGGAATGTAACAAAAATATAAGGTTAAGGACGAGACCAAAATCGCGTATGGTAGTGACTACATGAGATGCTTATCTTTATCATTACTATCGATTGTCTGAATCACCACGTGCCGCAATTTAAGAATACCTAATTACCTATTATAACAGACAATATTGAATAAATAACTTAATAAAATGTCTAAAATCCATAACGGGCTACACAATATGAAATTTATTTTCCTAATGACATTTTTTCTATAAATAAAAGCCAATGGTTACATATTCACTGACTGAACACGAAATATCGAAATTTACTTGACGTTCGAAGCTGAAATTCGGCAGGGAGATATTTTATAGCTTCGATTTTGCGACTAAGCGAATTTACGTCTAAAGGTGTAAGTTTGTATGAGAGTTATATGTTTTGCGGCTAGGGTCGTCAAGGCGTGTTATTATGGTGTATAAGGTACAATAAATTATTGGGATGGTAACATTATTAATTAATCTTTAACAAAAATTATTATTAATTCGAATCTGTGTTAGATGGTTTCTTTGGCCCGTAAATACATAAACTAATTGTTAACCCAAACGGAAACAACTGTAAATGTATGACAAACCTTAAAAACCATTTATTACTTTCAACTGCTTTATAAGGTTTGAAATAAAAACATAAACGCAATACATAAGGTAAAAATACGACCACAAAGTTGTGTATTTGTCCACGTGACGCTGTAAAAGCCATCAAAGGCTAGCTTTGGATCCTTTGGCGAAAATAACAAATATTTGCTTTTGAGCGGCTCCTCGTGCTGCCACAAAACGCTCGCTTGCCTCTCGGGGATTGCGCTGTTTAATCACTGATTTAACCGTACCCACTGATTTTGTTCCATATTACTTTCGTAAAAGTTTGTTATATTATATTAAATGATATTAAACCAAGGCACTGTGTTTATATGTGCTGTTTACTCGCTTGTCTTTTAAACCTTGCAGTAGATTTTGTGACGGTTCTCACAAACAATTAGTGATTGATATTTTCTTACTCAGACGAAACCGCGATGGATCGATAGTTTATTTTATAATACTATATTTATGATTACTATTATTCCGTAAATTATTCAGATCTCTTTTTTGTAATTTATTTATATATGGAGTATGTTGTATCTATCGTATACAGGCATGTAATACCAAAAATAACTGTAGAGATCCTAATATATTATTATTGGAAAGTGATTATTTTTGTGGCTTGTTATGGAAGGTATTTTCGGACAAACGATCTTAAGAGAAGATAAGGAATCTTGGATATAATATTTTAGGACAAACGATGTTATTTCTTAAATAAATATAAATGCATACTTTTACTTTTTTATCCATATATTCCTACGCAAAAAAAACCTGCAACAAAGCTCCGATTTTGTGGAGACAAAATCAATTATGAAGCATGTGTCCTTAAATATAATAATTATATTTATCTCTATTGGTACTCGACTGGTAAGACACCCACAGACACTGAGGTGAGAGTGGCAGGTAAACACAACATATAGCATGTTACAAATATACCGGTACGCTTAAACTAGTTGTTTTTCAAAATTTTTACTTGGAAACGGTGACGATGGCATTATTATCATAACGACGAAAATCGATATCATTAAAGGCTGATATTTACAAAATTTCAAACTTGTAATGAATTGCTAGGTTTCGTACCCATTTCTATAAAACACACCATAATATTGTGTTTATAGTCGAGGATCATGGAGGATTTTAATAATACGGTATTAGTGCAGCTAATTCGGGATTAGGCAACGGTATACTTTACATACACATCGCACCCTCAGTACGATAAGGGCTTAACTCAAAATTTTGCGAAATGGAGTTACGATCATAGAGAGACTAAACAAAGTACGCTCTATCCGATGAATAGTAAAACATAGTCAATTTAATGATAGAATAAGCATACCGATACGTCAGCCTCTTTAACTCGGCAGTGCAAAAGTGACCCAATCAGAGATGTGCCAAAAGTGATTTTTTGAGTTAAGCCCCTATCGTTCTGAGGGTGCGAATGTTGGATTGGTTCCTATTGACATTTTTTTTATATGCTGTATATGTATTCTACCTTCGGTCATACGAGCCCATCTCAACCAAGACATCATACATGACGATGACTACCTCAATACATTTATATAGCCACAAGAGTTTCCAAGATGAAATATGCGAACCGTCCATATTTCTAACAATAAATACATACACCCATTTAAACGTGTTTAAAACTCGTTTAATCGTACTACAGAACAATGTAGCTCGTAGCTAGATTTCGTAGAAATATAACCAATCTAGAATACTAGTTCAGACATCACGTAGCTATGCCAGTTTAGCTTGTTTAATCTGATTTTTGGTTGTGTTATGATGCTGACTATAATGTATAACACAGCTCCAATGAGGATGGCGAGCCCACGGTCAACACACAAGACTACCGCGTGACAGAAACGGCATCGGCCGATGATGATGACAAGTACAGTGTATCATTTATAGCTGTGATCCTAGCCGCTGTGACCGTATCTGTAATCGCTCTGCTCGTGGGATGGTACACGTAAGTATCATTAAATAAGACCTAACTTCTCTTATCCCCTTCCTTCAAGTGTACAGACCGACATCCAACTATGAACTTGCAAGTTTCCACAAGTTACAGTGCCAAAGTTTCTGCGGAGACACTCCCCAGAAGACTGGTACGGCCTTCATTTCTAATTAAGAGTTCTGATAGTTACTTCTTCTCTTTAACCAAACAGTTGTTGCGGGTTCGCATTTTTTATTAAAAAAAATTGAGTCTAATTGAGAACCTCCTCATTTCTTGAAGTCGGTTAAAAAACAGTTGTTGAATCTCACTTGCATTCATTAACCGATAATTATAGCTTTTTATTGCCTCAGGGAAAATACCATTTGATATCGCAGTGTGGAATTACGATTTTAATAATTCAGATATAACTGATTGCAATTTACGACTATACTGGCAATACTCGGCTTTTCCCTGTAATTTTTTATCGATTTTATGGTCGGTCAAGTTGACTTGAATACCTATGTAAGTGAACTTGAACGAATACAAATAGAAGGAAAAAAAACATTTGTTGAATCTCTCACTTGCATTCTTTATTAGATAATTATAGCTTTGCATTTCCTCGCGGGAAAATAATTACATATCGCAGTGTGGAATTACGATTTAAAAAATTCAGGCTGCAATTTCCGACTTCACAAAACTTTGATTTTCCCTGTATTTTTTTTTATAAATTTTATGTATTTAAGTTGAAGGTTTGATGCATTTTTATTACTAGGTTGTCCAAAAAGGCGAAGGCGGCTGCTGATATCGACTACCCTGCCTATGGAGTTACGGGACCGACAATTGATTCATCGGGAGACAGGAAATTGGCACATTGCGCCCACATGTACCACTACCAACATCAAAAGCAGCAAATTATTGCCATGGAAAGGTACGCTTGGGTCAACATGAAATGCGTATATGACATAATTACATACATATTTAGGGAAACTAGAGGAGGATTCTTACAGTAACACACTATTGTGATCATATTGGTCACCTTGGTGGTCGAGCGATATGACTATTACTAGGTTTGTTTCTCAGGTCGGGCTAGGTACATTTGATTTGATTATAACCTATGGGGCTAATATATTCGGTCGAAGTTCGTTTCTAGTACTGAAACTTCTGCCAGGCTTCTCGGGGATAATGTGCGTAAAAAATACCTTTATTCTTCTGTCCGTGTTTATGTTAGTGAACTCGGATGGCTGGACCGATTTTAATGAATGTATTTTTGTGTGTTCAAGAGGATTCGAGAATGGTTTAGATTCACAATTGGACCCGGTAGGTGGCGCTGTGATCGAATACTAGGAATACTTATGATCGAGTACTAGGAATTTTTATTTTTTATCGAATACTTATGGTATCAGTTATATTCTTGGCTTTACTTGGACCCGGTAGGTGGCGCTGTGATCAAATACTAGGAAATTTTGTGATCGAGTACTAGGAATTTTTATTTTTTGCAGACATCTTACTTATCAGTTGGATGGTTCTTGGCTACAGTTGGACCTGGCAGGTGGCGCGGCGCTATTGTCGAGTTCCAGATTTTTTAAATTTATTTTCTCACAACCTTTATTATTAATACCTATTGTTTTAAATTAAGGATCCGTTAGAAGGCGCTGTTAAGTTAGTATTTGGTCATAGTGCTACCGGGCAGAACAACGTCTGTCGGGACAGCTAGTTGATTTTATAATAATGATATTAAAGTATATTATTAATTCTATTTTTCTATGTTTAGGCTTGTATTTGCCCACAGTCTCGCCAGGGTAAGTGACCATCGTTCAATGTTATCCTTCCCCGCTAGTTCAAGCTCATTCTAGTACATGAACTCACGACCCTCGGCACGGCATTGGACGAACTAAGCTGTCATTGCCTCGGAACTCTTTCTGTTTACTGTTAGATTTTGGCATTCAAAATTTAGTTTGTGTTCGCTTTTATCTTGTTATTCAACTACGTGTTCCCCGCGGTTTCACTCGATTTTCGATATCATATATAGCCTATAACATGAAAAATTCCGCGTCGAATGGTAGCAGGCCCAATCCGATGTGTTCAGTAGTTTCGATGTGATCGTGCGCCAAAGGAACCCTGTGTTGCTTATATATACTAACTGTCCCCCGCGGTTTTACCCGCTTATCGATATCATATATAGCCTTTACGAAAAACTCTGCGTCGAATGGTAGCAGGCCCAATCCGATATGTTCAGTAGTTTCGATGTGATCGTGCGCCAAAGGAACCCTATGTTGCTTATATATACTAAATGTCCCCCGCGGTTTCACTCGCTTATCGAAATCATATTTAGCCTATAACATGAAAAGTTCCGTCGAATGGTAGCAGTCCCATCCCGATATGTTCCGTAGTTTTGTGGTGATGGTGGGTCAAAGGAAGGGTTCCTTTGACCCACCATTCGACGGAACTTTTCATGTTATAGGCTATATATGATTTCGATTTTGTTTATATATATGTAGACAATATTTATCACTATTTTGTTATTGAAGGAAAAGTACTGACTACTTTGTACGTACTACTAATCTGTCAATAATTTACTTTCTTCTTGCAAATAGGATTACGTAAGTCATATTGAGTACACACTAGACACTTTTATTAGTTTATAGTTTCACGCTTTAGCCATGATGCAGTATGAAGCACTTAATCAAAACCGTAGGAACACTAAAAAATCTTAGATTTTGTCATAGAATGTGATTTAAACATTTATGATTATTTAGGAATGGCTTGGAACAAAGAAACGGCTCTATTTCTGATCCTGAATCTGAAGAGGAAAACGAGGAAGGCGACTACACTGTCTACGAATGCCCAGGATTCGCTACGGTACCTATCGTTTTTATTATTCAGAGATTAATCCCAAACTTTTTTCGCTTCGTCAGTTTGTTTAACTTCTATTCCCTTTTTTATTCTACTGCTATTGTTACTGTTCGTAACTATACGAAATGAAAGAGAGGGCGCTGGATTGAACCACAGTTTATATTTAAAAATTTATTTACTCGATAAAAAAGAGCAAACCAGTGAACTTTTCTAATGTAACTGTAACTGTCATAGAAGACTAAATAAAATCTAAAAATGTGACCCAAAAAGGTTAAATAAATGAGTTCGGTTCGACACAGCTCTATTTATTAAAATATGATTTTTAACGATTTCATCTGCGACGAAATTATGTAAAGTATATTCGAAAAAAGTTTTTATATAATTGTTGTAAAAACTAAAATCCCTTATTTTGCAGAACCTACGTATTTATATTATTTTGCGCATAAACGCGCATATTTAAAAAGGTAGATTCAAGTCACTAAAATGTAGATAGTACCCATAAGACTGAATTGTTAAGAAGGAAAATCAAAACCTACCGTACTGTTTTATTTTAAAATACTTTATGTACTATTTTTATTCATAGCAACAGGTCCTGACCTAACTGATGATTGGCTGGTCAGAGCATTCTAACCGGTGGTTGTAGGAATATTATATGTCTAAGGGTAATTTCTTTTCCCGAAATTGGCATTCTAAATTAGGGAAATGGTTTGCCTGTGGGATTACCGATTGATTTAAATATATTTTGAAAATTAGATTTAATAGTTTAATTTTAATACAGCGCTAAGTCTACTTTCTAATATCTAGTAGGTAATATTTTTTTTTACAAAAAAAGAGGTTATTTCATATTGAAACCTAGGATGGTAGCAGTGCTAAATACACTCAACAAATTCATTACAATATTAATTAAACAAATCAATCAATGATAATACTTTCCGAGACCGGTCTACAATGTCTACGACTACTACGAGATGCCTACGAGCGCTTAATGCTGGCTACGATATTATGCTACGGATCGGAATGGCTCAGTGCAACGCTTGAGCAAATTCCAAAAATTCTTTTGCTGCTTTTGCTCCAAAAAGCTTTTATAAAATTATTTTTTTAGGCAGTTTTAATATTGTTGATTTTATTTTAAATTTAAAAAAAAAATCTCTTTTTCCACTTTAAATACCTCTACATATATTATGGATAAGCAATAGGCAGTAATCTTCCTCCATTTTAAGTTTGCATGCAGACTCAGACAACTTTGCCAGCGAAGGACCGGAGCAAGACAATTACGATACAAATCAGAACGCGTGAACGCTGGCTTGTGTACGAGCATGCTCGAGGCAGAAACCGCTTTCTAAATATCTACCATGGACGGGCTGCTACGCTTTATAGATTACATTAGTTTTAAAAGTAATTAAATTTGTCACATTAAAATGCAATGAATTGACGTAGGCATACGTAGTCGCCATCGCAGCGCTTTAGCACTATACTGATATGAAACAATAATTTGGTACATTCTTATTGCATTAAGTTAGGCTCGAATACCGAAAACGTTCATTGAGACTAAGGAACCACTCGTCCTACAAATTTAAATCATTGGCTTTTTGGCCGTCTTTACGCCGCGAGCGTTGTCGATCTTCGAGACTGACATCAATAATAAAGGCTGCTTAAATATTAGTTAATAACTGAGCCTCTTTCTACACGGGACAACGTCAACGCACACTCGGCTGATGTTTACAACAACGGTGCAACTCACACGAACTAGCATGAACGTTTCAATAACAAAGGACTATTATGCCCGTGTATCCCTTGATAATTTTCCCTGAATTTGCTTTCAATTTTGCTTTAGAACATATCCTGGACATTCTTTCACATAAATGAAAATGGTTGTGATCAAATATGAATGATTATCGTAAAGGTTCCAAAATAAGATAAACCGGCGAAAAATGAAACCTTTCGTTGCTCAGATGCGTCGTGTAAGAGTTACTATTTATTATCCAAGCCACGATGATGCGTATCGTTTATTTTGAGTTGCCCCGTGTGTTTAGTGGCTAAGTATAAGCGTTATACGTGACTGCACTAGTTTTATATTGTGTGTACATCACATTATGTCCCGTCTCATGAAATATGTAAACGTGATTGCTGTGAATAGTATCTGATGAATATTTAATAATTTCAGACCGGTGACATGGAAGTGAAGAATCCCCTGTATTCCGAAGATCCAACCCCCGCCACCCCTGGCAAGTGTGACGTCGTGAAGCCACAGCCCAAGGAATAATTTCTTCAAATGTCAACGCTTCGACCACTTAAAACAACGCGGGGGAACAACAGTTCTGTCACACGTTTTTATTGAAAATGATCTCTTTCTCTTATATTCCTGTATTTTATCCTTGATGTCTTATTTTTAATCTGTGACTTATATATATTTTTATTCGCCTGATGTATTATGAATCTAAGTTATCTACGATAGATGGACAGTGGAGTTTAATCAAAATAGCGCACAGTAAAATTAGTATTGTACTACATAATATATATATTATGACATGGGCCTATATTGTATCTGAAGTAGATTAAATAGCGGCTCGCTACGGCTGTTTATGTTGTATTTTATCAAGGTTCTGTTTTATGGTTATCGGCTTAAAATTAAAAGTTTAAGTGCCCAGGTAAGGTAATCAATATACAAATCAATCGTGAGAAATCAATGCCTAATACGAAAAATACACCTTGAGGAAATACATTCCCCTCAACATACAGCGGGAGCCTATTAAGAAAATAATAGATAAATCAAAACTAACCTGTAAAACCACACCAAATTGAATGTTAAAAAAATTACAGAGCCATATAATATCCATTATTTTTTTACCACAAATATAATATATATTTTAACCACCTACTTACTTGTATATGTTTTGATTTGGAATTAAATATCGTTTTAATTCATATTCAATATATATTTAGATGGAATACTACAGGTATATTATGTTATATGTATGTTTAGATAATACACAACTTTTATGCAATTCGCACACGCTACCTACATAGGCACTTAAATGTTTTACTTAGATGTCTACAAAGTCATACCTATTAATAGATGATTAAAATAATTATAATAACACATTAAATTACACGTTCTCTGGATGAAGCCGGCAATTGGGTAAGACTTGGCAACTAGAAACTTTTTAGTTGCCAAGTTGATTATTAGGTACCTAGATCACATTACTATCGCTAATCTATAGAAGAAGTAAGCAGCTGCATCAAATTTTTCCACCGTTGACAGCTACAGGGCCAAGTGTTCAAAATAATTTAAACATACAAAACTCAAAATAATATAATAAATTTGGTATTTATAAAATTGACGAATTAATTATATTACCTTCATTTTTGTATTGTACAAAACTTGAGTTTTGGAACTTTACGCACACAGACTATTTGTGTCATAGTTGTATCTCGTGTTCAATATTGTAATAAAAATTATATCGGCCTATTATCAGAATTAAAATACTTAATGAGAAAAAATATTAAATAAAGATTTTATTAAACAGAAATATAATTAAAATTTAATTAAATATTCTAATAATCATACTGAAATGCGATTGCGCTCTCTACTATTCACAGCATTGAGGGCCCCACGTAAAAGGCCCTTTGATCTCCATATGTACCTATTTATACAAACATCTCCGTAACAAAACAACATATTATTGTAATATTCATATAAACTAAACTATTTGCTAATCAAAAGATATCTGTGTCTGTTATTCGAATAAAAGATAGTGTATATTAAATTATAAATATTGTCTACATATAGATTAACGTAACGTACTTGGAAGTTTAGGCCTAACATAGACACGAGGATCGATCTGATGCAGGAAAGGGAATACGGCTGGAACCTATAAATCGTGTTAATTCTATAATCTATCCATTTACCTGTTACCCTGTAACTGTAACAACATAGAAATGAATTGTACCCACCGATTATTATTTGTTTAAGCGTTATGGAGTACTAAAATGCATATCTTTAACAAAAATATCCCTGAACAATTTACTAAAAATAACTTTTATTGATGATAAATATGTTTTACGCACAAATAATATACACATTAGTTGTAATATACGCTGGGTGTCACTTATCGGTGTTGCCAAGCGGCATGGGAACAAATCGAAATTTTAGAGAGCAACACTCAAGTGGAATATGAAGAACTAAAATGACGATCCTGGTTGTCCAGTCAAGGTTGCAAGGTTCCGCTTGCATTCTTGCTGTTTTCACAACGTTTTTTAATCCACAGTATTCCATTATTATATTAACTCACATCTCTGCAAAAATTCCTATAATAAATAAAAAAATGTTGCTGCAAATGTATATTATTGTGTGTATATTAAAAATTATTCAATGTTTAACTAAATGTACATCAATTATCAAAAATACCTAATACTTATATATCTATATCTGTGTGTAATGTTAGAGTACTTATATTTACAACAATCAGTATTGCAAAGTACGTAAGTACTGTATTTTAATTTATAAAACCTACGTTCTAACATGTCTCGGTACCTTGAAAAAAAATGTATTACCTATATTAGTACCATAATTATCAATATCTATAAAGTATTATTAAATATGCCGGCTTGTACTTGGTAACATTATTTTTTGAGTACTTTTTATAATCTAAAATTGTATATTTCCATTCATGGGTTATTACTTACTGTCTCACTCTGCCATAACGACGGTTTATATTGTACCTTCACCTACGGACCTTATATTGACTATATATGTATATTAAAATATGACGTACAATTAAAAACTAAACTACTAAATTATTTACATTACGCTGTGTCAAAAAGAGGACATATTTTCATAATTGGTATATTTTAAATCTAAACTTAAAAATTGTATCGTTTAAAATATATCCTGTTAACCTTATTTTACGAAGCATCCTGAGACGTCAGTCAATTTCTTACACTTTGCAACTAATTTTAACATATATATATATATAAATATATATTTAGAACATATTTGAATAGTTAGAATGAAGTTCTATCACAGTTATAAACATTAGTGGTATCAATGTAAAACATATTAAATTATATATGAATACGATCATTGTTTTATTTATTCTCACGCAGCTTGTCAGAGAGGATATATCCAGGCCCCTTATTCTGTAATGTTTTCAGTGATTCAGTACAGTTTCTAATACTAACTTCGTCGGCGAGCCGCTTTACGGAGGGCTCGGAGACCTTACCTCTCACGTGATTAGTAGTATTAGCGTAGTTAGCGAAGAGACAGAGCACGGACGTCGCGACGAAACACCCTCGAGATAGTGTCATTGTTGGTTCTTGATGGTCGTGAAATAAAATGGACTGTGTCTCGATAATCGCTGATTTATTAATATTGACAAGATTGTATGCACTGAGCGGTGGTCCCGAGCGTGGCCATCGATGGAGCCCCTTGCGTCTCGATTGGTGGCGCAAGCGTCGACGCCCGCGCCGCCCTCACCCCGCACCTGCGTCTGAGCTGCTAGTCGCGGTGCCGCGCCGCCGCATATGGTGGAGAGGAACACGAATTGATTCTCGACAGTCATTTTCCTTACAGAATCTCCTGCAAGCTGAATATGGGAATAAAATCCCAAAAGTACCTAACTCATTATTAAAACCTATCTTTACACTAACAAGATTTTTTAGTAGTTCTCTTGTTGTGAAGCAAATAAATAACCAATCTACTCTTATGTAAGTGCAAAGCCTATAACGAAATACCTATACCGGTAATTACCACTTCAGACGATATGTATTCCATTTGAAGAACATAACAAACCCTGTTGTGTTCGCTACATATATTAGATTTCAAAGCCTAGACATGCAGCTGTAATTTGCTTTATGTTCTCGACAACACAATGGATTCTACTTCATCTGAAAGTGGAGATGCCCTGGATAGGTATTTCGTTTAGGTGTAGCACTTACACAAGATGAGAATTGGTGCTTTATTTGTCACACAACTACTTGAAACTACAATTTTATTGTCAATTTAATTTCATTTTGTAATACGTTTTTAGTTTTCTACTGTCATAAGGAACTCGTTTATTTTCCGTCTGTTTCAGAGACTTTGTACTAAAAGTTGTTGTTTGACATTAATTTTTAAATATCAAGGGTAAGTCATTACCTACCGTATCTAATTAATAGTAATCTTCTATATATATATATAAGGAAAATAGGGCTCCTTTGACTCACCATCACTTCAAAACTACTGAACGTAATGGGATCGGACTGCTGCCATTCGACGCTCAGTTTTTTGTAGATCGTTATAGGCTAGATATCGTTAAACGCGGACGAAACCGCGGGGGACAGCTAGTAATAAATATAGCTTAAGTAACACTTTTATACACCTCGATTTCACAAAACAAGATAAGGCCTTACTAGTTATTCGTGTTTATCAATTTGGTAAGACTAGAAGAAATATTTGGTGATTCGGAAGAAATTGGGGTTAATTTGCTATTTCAAGTACAGTAGTTGAAACAACTCATGTAAACTAGTAAATTATTTGTATAACAGTCGGCTTAATGCCTATTAGTAAGTTTCTTATCGAAGTGAAACTTTTTTCCATTGCCTCAAATTTTTGGTCTATCTATCGCATGTCGCATTACAGCCAGCCGCGGCTATCCGAAAGACAGTTTCATTTGCATCGTGGTTTCATAAAACCACACAATGTGTTTTCTTTTATTAGTATTTATACTAATATATAAAGCTGAAGGGTTTGTATGTTTGTTCGATTGAACGCGCTAATCTCATCAACTACTGGTTCGCGTTGCAAAAATATTTTTGTGTTGAATAATCAATTTATCAAGGAAGACTATATAACATCACGCTACGACCAATAGGAGCGGAGCATCAATGAAAAATATGGCAAAAACGGGATAAAAATATTCCTTTTGAGAGCATTGCGCGCGTTTGACGATTCGCGGATTACAGACCTCTGAAACACGGGTGAAACCGCACCACACACCACTCTCATTATTTTTACCTAGAGCTGACATTGTAGTTTAGAATAATCTGTAATAACACACAGAATATTATTCCAAGCCACTTATGAAGATCAAATCTAATACCTGAAGTTACCACCGAAGCAGCTAGAGAACAGACTAAGTTACATAAATAAAAACAACGGGTTGCACTTCGGGAGTGCCGGCAGAAGTGAAAACTTAAACGTTAACGTTGTGCATTTTTACCGTCTTACGAATTTTCGATCAGGTCACGTGTCCTGACGCGAGTTTAACATTTTATACCCATCCCAAGAAAAGTGCTCAACGCCGCTAAAGAAGTTTTCACTTCAAAAGTACAAGGCCCTTAGTCTTTTATAGTTTACGATGCTAGTCAACGAAATATTTTACACACTCCTCAAGCAAACGATTACGACACCCTATCAGACGTTCATAGCCGCAGCAACAACATAGTCGTCTTGAATTATTATGCTTCAGGCGAAGTGGCATCGTAGCTTCCCTCCTGATGAGATAGAGCTGGGGCACGACCGGCACGTGTTCAATTATGTTATATGCAATATTCCTTCTGATAGTAAAATCCTACTAACAACATAAATGCGAATGTTTGTATGTATGGACATTTGTTATTCTTTCACGCGAACTACCATACGGATTTGGATGAAACTTAGCACATAGATAAACCATATCCTGAATTAACATATAAGCTACTTTTTATCCCGGGAAAACGTGACATGCCCCGGGAACGGGGTAAAACCGCGGGGGACATATGATATATTTTATTCAAAGCAGTTTAACACCAAACGGATTTGGATGAAACCTGACACATCATAGGAAATGCCCTAGAATAACACATAGGATACTTTTTCTGCCGGGAAAATGTTAAATCCCTCGGGAATACGGGTGAAACCGCGGGGGACAGCTAGTATTCTATATTTCAGTAAATTATCCATACAATCCCTTGACGTATTTAATGGAATATGGGAGGGAAAATTTTATTAAAATCCGCTTATTCAATATCCAATGAGACTGCTTTTTCCATAGACGGATGTAATAAATAATACAATTATGAGACCATATTTTTTCGAGCCAACTTTAATCTATCGTGTTTTGAGCCCCATATTTCACTAATATATTAAGTTTTCAGTATCAATAAAACAAATGTAATTCACAACGTTTATCGTAAAAACAATAATTTTGTAATCAATACACCTACTTTAGTTCCAGCGTAATAATTTAGAACCCCACAGTTTATGCACGGTCCTTGAACTTATGGTGTAAATACAATATTCTTTGATGGTAACATGGTACAACGCTTTGGTCAACAATGGTAGTAACCCTAGTATAGTCTGAGATCTTTTATAGAAGGGTTCCTTACCAAAAATGGAAGAAAATCATGTCTGTTATATAGACCCCTTAACATTAATTTAATTCTGTTTCTTAGTTTTTTGTTATAGCGGTTGCAGAAATACAATATCTGTGAAAATTTCAACTATCTAACTATCACGGTTCATGAAATATAGCCTAGTGACAGACGGATAGATAGACAGACAGACAGGGGAGTCTCAGTAATAGGGTCACGTATGAACCCTAAACATAAAGCTAGCCTACAATGTTCGTATGTACCGGTCTTATTTAATATACATGATGTATCTTTTAATAAATATCGTGGGACATTCTTTACACGCGGCCATCTGATCTGAAACTAAGCAGAGCTTGTGCTATGGAAGCCAGACACCTGATTTACTACCTTTTTTTTAAATACATACATAAATATAGATTAACACCCAGACGCAGAACAAACAGACATTTTCATGTAAATGTGGGAATCGGAAACACGAAGCCAACTATCAAATTATATGTTTTGAACATAAAAATGTAAAAGAACATAAAGAGCAATAACTATTTATCTTTATTTACTTTACGAAGTTCGATATCACCCATCGGTGAGGTCACAACGGTTGGTATATGAGATGAGAATACAAAAAAGAAATGATGTCCCCAGTATATTATATGAGCATTATAGAGGAGAGGTTGATGATGCTGACTATACAGGTGACATCAGTTGGTTTTTCTATTTACTTAAACTTATTAGGATCTAATACACATACAGGGTGCGCCAGAGAAACTTACTTATTTGAAAGGTCAATAAAAAAAAAAGTACTTCAGTTATTGTTTTAAAATTTTTTTTATTTGAGAATACAATATCCCAATTTTTTTTTTATGCAGTCTTAAAAATGACATCGGATAAATGGCGACCCCCATTGCGCATACACTGATGAAGTCGATTTTTGAAATTCGTATCCACTCTTCGCAGCATATCAATCGGTATGTTGGCAATGGCGTCGCAAATGTTGTTCTTGAGGTGTGCTATGATCCGTGGTCGATCGACATAAACCAGGGATTTCAAATAACCCCATAAAAAGAAATCGCATGGAGTCAAATCTGGAGAGCGTGCCGGCCATTGGAGATCGCCTCTGAGAGAGATGAGGCGGTCGGGCAACAAAATCGCGTTCAGTTAATTCTTGCACAACAGCCAATTTATAGGGATGAAATTGAAGGTCTTCATGGAGAATTCGTCGAACAGTGGTATCAGAAATTCCCATAGCAGCTGCGTGTTTGCGAGCCGAACGCCGAGGAGAACGCACAACTGACTGCCTCACTCTTTCGATATTTTCCGGAGTTCTGATGGTCCGTTGAAGTCCATTTCTGGGTTTAGCGACACTTCCACACTCCCGAAATGAGTTAACCCACGACAGAATCGAATTACGGCCAGGAACGAGTCTGAGAGGATGAATTTCAAAGCGAGCGCGGAAGGCACGTTGCGTAGCAACAAGTGAGCGACCGTTAGAAAAGAAGCTCTCAACTGCGAAGGCCCGCTGCTCTCTAGACCAGAGCATGATGGCAACTGACTGGAGGGAGAAACAAACTTGGGAACTTCCCCCTCCAGATGCGCCCCCTCTTGCCCCTCTACCCGCCCAACTCACCGCGCGGGAATTTTTTCAAATAAGTAAGTTTCATTGGCGCACCCTGTACATAAAAAAATTAATATGAAGTTTATAAGTTACCTCTACATAGTTTGGGACCGGATCGCCGTGTGTAAAAATCTCCCATGATATATTTTTTTATTATACTCAACTTATATGAGATGTCAGTCAGGTATATTTGAATGAAGCACAAATAAAAATCCTATGCCGATGTGAAAGGAGAACCAAAATATTTTCAAATATTTACTACCTATCTAACGTAAATTAACTCGATAAGAAACATTTTATAGTGAGTTTCAGAGTAAAAGCAGTTCAGGGTGACCAACCCAAATCTATCTACTATCTATTTCATTCCTATATTATATGTAGTTCCTTTGACGCACCATCACCTCAAATCTACTGAACATATCGGGATGGCACTGCTACCATTCGACGCGGAATGTTTCGTAGATGGTCATAGGCTATATACCATATCGATAAACGCGGGTGAAACCGCAGGGGACAGCTAGTTAATTATAAACTTAAATTTTATTTATTTTATTTTCCTTTCACAAAAGGTTCCTTAAAACGCAATGCTTAGCAAACAGTACAATGCAGCCCTTTTTTTTAACATGAATTAACTTATTTGGTTAGACTACGAAAAGGTATGTTCCAATCGATAGTACAACCTCTGCTTAGTCTGGGCTCAGATGGTGTAAAGAATATCCCAGGATATTTATATCTATTGTATACTAGCTGTCCCCCGCGGCTTCACCCGCGTTACCGAAGGATGTAACATTTCTCCGGCACAGAAAGTATCCTGTGTTACTTTTAATAGCTTCAAGAATATGTGTACAAAGTTTCATGATGATCAGTTAAGTAGATTTCGCGTGAAAGCGTAACAAACAAATTTACATTCACATTTATAATATTAGTAGGGATAAATCTATATACATGTTTTCCTTTGACGCATCATCAAAGATAGTTATAGATGGTTGCGAGTGAAACCGCGGGATACAGCTAGTATTTACATATAAGTAGGTAGTCATGCGACAAGATACCCATCCTGGAACTCTAACCGTTCACACATAGTCAGCACTACTCAGCAGTGATAAGAACGGATGTTATTCATGCATGCATTCTTTCTAGGTGGTCTTCAACCATGATTGAATTTATTGTGTTAGAATAAGTCAGTCTTAAGCAATCGGCCGAATAAACTGCACGTATTACAAATTCTAATTGTGTTTTTAAAAAGACCTCCTGGGGCCGTCGGTATTTGACTAGGTAACTTACAAGCAATATGGGATAAATATGGGTCTAAAAATAAAACAATGCAATATGATTTAATATTTTTAATGAGAGGAGATTCTGGAATAAGATTTGACACACTTTGTTTCTACTGACTAAAATTTATCGTATAGTACCCACTATTAGAATAACATCATAACGTACTTTGTGTAAACCGCGATCATAATAAATGAACGGGAAATTCAATTACAAAAATTAAGTACTTATAATGAACTGTATTTGATTATATGCAGATAATTGATTCATTTGCGTTTGAATTAAAACAGTTTAGATAACAAATTAAAATAAAAATATTATAATAAATTATTGAACTTTATATCTATGCATTCCAAAGATAGGTAAGGGTAGGTACAATATTAATCAACGATATAAATTCACACTATCGTACAAAATATAAACTATTACATCCTACTTCGGTAAGTAATAGATCTTTAACAAATTATTATTATTAAACAATTTTATATTATCACTATAACATAAATGCTTTAGATTTGTATTTGCAAGCTAAATTGACTATATTAAAGTACATACTAACTGGGGAACATTCTGAAAGTAACTAAAGACATGATCATTTATTTTTTGTGCTGGTAACATTGAATTTATTTATTTAGTTCTAAACATATAATAGGGAGTGTAATCTGGTTCATTATTCATCTGTGGATAAATGAAACTAAATCATTCCTAATATTAATTTGTACCTTCTAACTATCTGGCTCGAAAATGTAATTAACAATATTTCTAAATACTAACAGCATTTTGTTATAGTTTATATTGACAAGGCAACGTTATAGAAATATTATTGCACCCTATACAAGTTTAATAACAGCCATAGGTAATAAGTGCACCCACAATTAACATTTATTAACAATTACATTAAACCAGCGGCACGCTACGATAACCGTATTGGCGTGAAATATTAACTATATTGCTTTTGAAATGAAGTGCTATGGATCCATTGGTTAATTATGTTATACAAACAATATTATGTACATATACCTTCTTATCATTAACTGATAGGGTACATTTTTCTGTGACATTCTTTAACTGCAAAATTACTATAGAAGAGTTTTACAATACATACACTTGCGAAAGTTCACCTAAGTGCTTGCGTTGAGCAACGACCCTCCAACAATTAAGTTTGTACGTTGATTTACTGCCCTCAACTAGCTAGTTTTGATACCCATTTATGAAACATTTCCGTTCGCTTGTTGGAAACAATAATGCAGAGGTATTATTTAATATAGTAACTAAAGTAAAATTTTAATCACGGCATTGCTCACGTGTCGCTCAAACTTTTCTAATTAGCTTACTCATTCGAATGCGAATACAAAGCATAAATAAAGCATCACAGAAAAATCTGACAGCAGATTTTGCAAAGAAATTATTGCATAATATTTTATTTTCCATTTTGTCACAACCCGTTGCACACCTGCATGTGACAGAGTAAGTGCCCACGAGCTGTGCTGCGACATCAAAGGCGTTCCGCTATTGTACATCGTCATATTGTAATCATAACGTGCCGATAGCTTGATAATTAGAATACCATTGAAGAAGCAACAGGTGGCACGTCAGAAGTGAGTCGCAAAGACAAGTCTACCTGTGGCGCTTTGTTCTACTTACGTATTAACCACCTGATAGCATCGATACATATAGACTGAACTGTAAATGCAATATTCGAGTACGCTTATTGGAAATTATAATTATTATGAACAGCGAAGTGCTGGGAATAATTCTCATGAATAAAATACGAGTAAATACAATGGGGGTTAAGTGGAAACTATTTGTAATAGTGCATTGTTTTTTTTTAATACCACATGGTAAAAAAAAGCAGACGATGAACCTGATAGTAAGTGGTCACCGCCTCCTATAAACATTTGGAACACTAGAGCATGACTGAGACGTGAAGTTGTTTAGTCTCATGTGCCTATAATTTCACCGGCCCCCTTACCTTTCTAACCGAAATACAGTACTACAAGTGCACTACTGATTCACGGCGGAAATTGTAAAGGTGGCTTCCCCGAACGATATTTGCATTTTAATGTTGAAAAATGTTGCTCAGTTTGAGATAACGCAATTTAAAACCGAGATTATAATAAGCTTACCTATAAAGTGAAGCCAACAAATCCGGAAACTACTGCGGAAGTTAATTCCAGTCCTAGCTATTCGCTCTTTGAGAGGAGAAATATTGTGCCCGGATATTACGATGCTCGAGTTATTTACATTAATCCACCTCTGAATGCAATGTTTCGTGTGACTTATTTGATAGAATAAAATTGAATAACTTTACAATATAATAACGATAGAAAATAACTTATATTTTAGTATTTAATAATTTTCATAACGAGATGTTGAATAATTTAGTAGATACAGAAATCGAATTAATTATTTGTAGTGGCAGTTTATTTTATCACCGGCGCAACAATGGGCTATTTAATAAATTAATGTTTATTTGTTATTTCACAACCACGATGGGATGGTATTTATTGTAAAATATTTTACATTCCATTGGCAAATTACTTAAGTCCGTATTGAAATTAAAATTATTTAATGATAAATTAATCTTTATATGGCTATCGCGGATATTTGGCCAGTATTTATGTTCGAGAAAGGACTGATACTTGGTGTATCGGTCCTACAATATCTAACTTAAAATTTACGTAATTTTTATTTTTAACGTAAAATATCTTATATTTGCAGTAAATATTACGTCGGTATTTATTTTAAAGTGACTTCGATGTACTAAATATTTCCTTTGATCACTCGCAGCTCAAAAAAGGTAGTAGCAATAACTTATCAGGATCCAGTATAGAGGTAGTACTTAGCAACTAAACAGATTGATGGTATATAGTAGACCCACATTCAACAACGTTGTATTATTTATCTTTAACTTTGACTGACTTAATACTAATTGAAGTTAAGTACTTAATTGCTTTATCACAATAGTTAAATAAACGGAAACGCTAACGTTTCAGTTTCAGTAAAATAAAATTTGTATTCTAAAAATCACCATAGTTCATCACACTTCAGTATCAAAATTGTATAACATGTACTGTCTAAAAATTAAAGGTATATTACAAGGGCTGAAAAGTCCCGGGCCTAACACATAGATGGCGCTAGTTTTATTGCAGTCACCTTTTTTCAGTTAATACTAACCTTCAAAAGACCGCTGTTCAAATTGCATGATATTCTATTCATTAGTTTGTGAGTTATTGTGCTAAGAGTGACGCTACTTTTGTTATTTTCAAAACAATGGATCAAAAACCATTTCGTTTTTTAATTTTACACTGCTTCTTGATGGGAATAAATACCGTTCAAGCGAAGCAATAGCTTCAAAAGTGTTATGGGGACTCCGATCCATCAGAAACAATAATAAAACGTTGGTTTGCTGACTTCAAACGTGGTCGGAGAAACACCGATGTTGCAGAACGCAGTGGACGTCCAAATGAGGCGGTAACACCAGAAAACATAAAAAAAAATCCAGAAAATCGTTTTGAATGATCGAAAAGTGATGTTGCGTGAGTTAGCTGATATCGTAAAGATATCAAAAGAACGTGTTGGCTTTATATTACATGAGCATTTGACTATGAGAAAGCTCTGTTCAAAGTGGATGCCGCCTTTGCTCACTGTTGACCAAAAACGAGAACGTGTTGATGATTCTGAGCAGTGTTTGGCCATGTTTAAACGTAACAAACCGGAAGTTTTGCGTCGATATGTGACAATGGATGAAACATGGATTCATCACTTTACTCCGGAATCAAAACGATCATCATCTGAGTGGACAGCAACTGGTGAACCTCGTCCAAAGCGCCCGAAAGTACAACAATCGGCTGGAAAGGTTATGGCCTCGGTATTTTGGGATGTGCGTGGTGTAATATTTATCGACTATCTTGAGAAAGGGAATACCATTAACAGTGAATATTATATAGCGTTATTGGAGCGTTTGAAGGCCGACATTGCAAAGAAACGACCGCATATGGCAAAGTTAAAAAAATTGTTTCATCAAGACAACCCACCGTGTCACAGTCAATCAAAATAATGGCAAAACTACATGAATTGAACTTTGAATTGCTCCCACATCCACCGTATTCGCCAGATTTGGCTCCCAGCGACTACTGGCTTTTCGCAGACCTGAAAAAAATGCTCGCCCGTAAGAAATTTCGCACGAATGCAGAGGTTATCGCTGAAAGTGAGGCCTATTTTGAAGCAAAAGATAAATCGTTCTACAAAAGTGGTACTGAAATGTTAGAGCGGCGCTGGAATTATTGCCTTGCTCTTGATGGAGATTACGTTGATGAATAAAGCTAATTTTGAACCAAAAAAACTGTGTTTTCTTTGTTAGACCCGGGACTTTTCAGTATAAACTTACGTTCGTTAAGTCTACATCAATTTTACAAAACAAAACTGTATACTTCAGTTGTTTTATAATCTGTATCAAATAATAATATCTTAATGAAAAATTGTAACTATGGCGCAATTATGTAAGGAATATTACACTTATGCGAGGATGTTTCATCACGGCCTCTATGCTCTGTCTCTGTCGCTTACTACGCTAATACTGCTAATCACGTGAGAGGTAATCTCTCCGAGGCCTCTGTGAAGCGGCTCACCGACAAAGTTTGTATTAGCTGAATACGGGGGCTGATATTAATAGAAGTGCTAACTGTGTAGATGAAGAGGGAGAGAGATTACGAAAATATATCTGACAAGATTCCCCTGTGCATCGAGGCATGCAGTCAATATCCTTAAGGGACCTAGAAAAAACGTGATTATTTTAATGTCATCATTTAGGGGTTTAAACATATCATATCACTTTGAAATTTCAGAGGTTAACAAGAAGCGAGAAATTTAACAACAAAGTTACATTCATTAATAAGCCTGAGAAGGCGTATTTGAATAAATATATTTCGTTTAATTTACATTTAAATATGATACTATACCCCATTTAATTATTAACAAATATTAACGACTTATGTTCTTCTTATTTTAAAAGTTGAATAGTAACCTTTTATTACGATTTGTTTTGAGCTTTGGCGAAGTAAACAGATTACTACATTACATAGACGGAAGAGAGCAAACATTATTGCTTGACTAGATTATTGTCTGCTGGCGCCATAGACCGACAGACTGGATTTTATTATATTAATAAAGCTATTTACGCATGGATAAACGCCGAGTGGATGTAAAGTTATTTTAACTATTAAAAAAGTGATGTTAATCCAATACGAGTACTCGAGCCGAGAGAATTAATTTTAGTTATACTTGGTTTGTATGCTATGTAAAATTTAAAGGACCAAAATTTTTTATTAATATGTTTAATGTAAAAGAAACTCGTTGGGTTTAGGTGTTCTCCATAATGACCCAATGCAATGAAAAGGCCCAACCAAAAATATTTAGGATCTGGGGCTCGCTTCTGTAAGAAAAATGACACTGACTCGGATGTGCTATCTTCGCTAACTACGCTAATACTACTAATCACGTGACGAATCGCCGACGAAGTTTGTATCAGCTGAATAAGGGGCAGGACATGTATCAGGCGATAAATTTTGAAAAAAAAATTTTTTTTTCCGCACTTTGCGATGGCTCACACTTTTTTACTGAGAGGATGCACAGGCCTATCTGAAACATTGCATATATATTCTATGTAATCATCAATTCCCATCTACATAGCTATCACTTCTCTCGGTCTGATTCTGAAGTTCTTAAAAACTTATATCGGTGGAAAGTCTTACGTTAGATACAATCAATATAGCCGATATTTCATGGCTATTTAATAATTTAATATTTTTTAATGACCTTTGCTGAAGAGGAAGGTAGGTAAGTTTATTGTTATTTAAATAAACTAAAGATATTACAATTCTATCAAAAACCAAAATATTAGGTACCCCAGTTTGCTTCAAAATTGTGTTTTCTTATCAGGTGACACATATTATTTTATGCACCTACGCAATAGAAGAACATTCATATACTGTCTCCACACCAAACAGTTTATAAGTTAACGTTAAGAAAATATAACATTATCTTGAGTAATAGTCCATAAAAGCCGTAGTAAAATACATTGATATAGTTAAGAAATCGTTACACTGTATACTCTACAACTTGAGTTACAAAGCATTTTTGAATTCTTCACTTAGAATATAGAGTTATAAAATATATTTTTAACACATAAATATTAAATAATGTTACACACAACATGTCTAACAGTAATCAGACAAATTAAATATTCTATATTGACAACGTTATCCTTAAATGTCTTTACATCGAAACATCAAACAAATTTCTATTAATTTTAGTACAACGTGTGGCGGGTAGAAACCGATGGCATCCCTCACTCGTGATGCAAACTTACAAATTGTTTGTTATACAAAAACATTTATGTATTTTAATCTTTTTTCTATATAAGCACAGGTATAAGTAAACACGTATCACGTCCAATAATTCATAAAGAATACATATTGATACATAGCTAACATAATATATGTACCTACGCCAAAAGTTTTATACAATACTATCGTGATCGTATTGGAGAAACATTGCAATTTCGTAATCGGCTTACCAGTGACCGGGTGACGTATCACATTCCTGATACGACTTAATGATACTTTCCTATTAAGTATATTGACTAGTTCATCAAAGGCTTCATTCTACAATTTAAGCACAGTAGGGATGAATGAGTACATACATATCGCACAATCCGGAATAATTGAGAATAGGAAACATTCTACAATTGGTATCATAACAACATGAATAGAATTTAAAAAAATCTAAAACTTGCATCAACTCTTATTTTTATTTTTACATTCGAATGAAAGTCCAATAATTTAACTTACTTCTCTAAGGTGAGAAATCTATAAACACCCGGCGCGGTCCGAAGGGGTGGGTCACAGGGGACATGACCCCAAATAGTACAAGTCAAATTAAAAATCTTCTATAAATTTACAAAATAAAAAAAAGTATATTGTAATATTACTAGTGACCCCCCTGCATACTCAGACCATGCCTGCACAGGTGCTTCATATACTCGTATACTAGATAACCACTGTTCATTAGGTGGAATCCATGTTGTTTACGAGTTTGATTGTCCTGTATCTCACCTCGGTCGTGTGTTAGTAATACTCGTTAAATACGTGAAAGTAGGTCAACGATGTGGGGATTATGTAGTGGGCAGGTTTACATAATTGTACGATAATATTTATTGATTAACTAATACTCTCTCAACAAGAGTGTGTCTGAAACTGTGTTAGGTAAATACACGCACAATTGTTGTGTTAAAATTTACATATACATTTTAAATTTTAACTATGATATAATAGGTGTAATCACAAGCGATTGACTGACAGATTGGCTGCCGTTGCAATTCTAGAATCGTGCCACATAAGCGTTACGTTAGTTGGTTATTCTCATACAAACATCGCAAGGTATGGTAGAGATTAATTCACGCTGAAGTAATCTCCTGAATAGCACTCGAGAATGTACGTTGCTTGTCTGTCAGTGCAACATATATTGCTTTAGAACGTTGGCTTCAATAGGAATTTACGTTACAGTATTTGCTTATATCTACAGAACAAGTTTATGTAGTTCCGACATGATTCAATAACATCAAATCTAAGTTACATGTAAGTGCATACATTCTTCACACAACATAATACAACTAGACATGTTAGTTTGTGATTGTTACATCGAACCTAATGACCATACGATAGGTAATGTATCTACTTAGTGTTTGTGATAAAATTTTCAAAAACTTAACATTCGTCATTTCTATATACTTATTTATGTGCGTGAATAAATGCATTACTAGTATTAATAAATGATTTGATATGTACATAAATCTAGAAACATATGTTTATATATCATAGTAACAATATTTATTTATTATCTATTTAATATCTAATCTAATCTCACGCCGTATATAAAACCATCTCAATCAAACGTAACTAAAACTACTTATTACAATAAATAACCGATGAAACCGTGAAAATGATATGGATAACATTATTGCACATTTATAACTGTTTAACATTGCCACAAACACGTTTGTTGTCCGCGTGCTTAAACACATTTCATTTTCATTACAATCCGGTGTTTCTCGGAATAGTGAATAACAATCCGTTGTTCGTAATGGAGCGCACATCACTTTGCAACAATCATTTTGCATGGAAGGTTTTGAACATTGACACATGAGCATGATGAATAACCGAGACTAATAAATCAGACGTTTACATATTATCGATGGACTCGTTCGAGTATTAGTTAGTACCTATATTTTTAAATGTTCTATAGTTTATCAATAATTCGAAATGTATATATTGGAATGCAAATATAAATGAAGTATTGATAACCACGACCCGATAGGTACAAATATATAGGTACAGTATTCTGATTTATCTATCTCCTGTCTCGCAGGTACTCATATGTTAACGATCGTGGTTAATCATCATTATCCATACCTAGCAATTCAGCCTGTAAACGGCCTTTGGTGCGGCAACATGCGGTCAGGCATAATATTCTGAGCGCCAGCCGAAATTGCGGACTGAACGATAGCAGTATAATGATTTTCCAAAATGAATTTAATACTCCGATCCACACCATACCAAAATGTAGCATGGGTATTTTCAACTCTTGATCAGTAATATATTCGTAGAACCTTATGGCGGCGTATGGAGTCCAGCTCAGCCAGAAGACGGTGACGAGCACGAAGCTCATGCAGTGGCTGGGGTTGCCCAGGTTCTCCGCAAGGGCAGTCGCGTATTCTTTATCGTGAATAGGAACTCCGCTATTGAGTCTTTGCTTCATTGAGAATATATAATAGTAATTGTACACGATAGAGATGACGCTCGGGCCCAGGACTAGTATTCCCAGGGTCGCGGTGTAGGCGTAAGTCGTTCCCCAGTCGAGCATGCATATAAACGTTTCTTTGTCGAAGTTAGCTTCTTTCTTGTAGCCGAGCAGCGGCGGGCAGCACAACATGGCCGCGGATATCCAAGTAAATACCATCCAGCACTGACTTCGTGTGCGAGTTTGTACCTGACAGACCCAAGTCGGCATTAATAATAGTTACATTTGGTTTTGCATCGAGCTGTTCATAGAGCATGTCCATTATCTTTAACTTTTGTAAGATTGGGGGATATCGACAATATAAAAAGATTAATATGATTCATAATAATAGAATGCATGTAAAAAGAATTAAATAAATCGAGTAGAAATCGAAAATGTCATTAATGGATTCGACTGTTGTTGAAATTAATAGAGCTAAATCTAGCGGGATGCGGAATCACGATGCTTACTATGAGTGGGAATGCTCTGAAATGCACGGTCACTGAAACAAAATAAAAGTATGAAAAGGATAAATACCGTCGCACTAACCGTCTCATATCGGAGAGGCTTTCGGACTGCTAAGTATCGGTCTACTGAGATCCACATGAAGGTGTAGACTGAGACGGACCACAGCGTGACCTCCACGTAGCCAGCCAGTCTGCACATCAGGTCGCCGAACATCCACTGGCCCGTTATGGCCGGCCATACTGACAGCGGCACCACCAGCAAGCCGCACAATAGGTCGGCCACCGCCAGCGACAGAAGATAGTAATTGATCACTTCGTTGGATAAACCTGAAAAGTTAATTGACGTTATGTTAAAGACAACACTCCATGAACAAAGCAGTCATGTTAAAAGCTTACTGAAAATCCTACTAATACTATAAATGCGAATATTTGTGTGTCTGGATGTTTGTTACTCTTTCTCGCAAAAACTACTCGACTGATTTGGATGAAAGTTGGGACATAAATAGAGCATATGCTGGAATAACATATAGCCTACTTTTTGTCCCGGAAAAATGTGACATCCTCCGGGAAAGCGGAGAAAACCGGGAGGGACAGCTTGTATTATTAATTGTATATTATATCTTTTACTATTTGTACTTACTGTAACAGCCCGATAACTGATATCTAAATTACTTTTTAAATATTATATATACTTATATAAATATTTGCAGATACAAAACAAACAGACAGCACACGGTTATTTGTCCTGGCTGGAAATCGAACCCAAGATCGGCAGCGTGGCAGTCAGGCTAACTACCAAGCCAGTTGGCTCGTTTACATAATACGTGAATAGAATGGATAAGTACGTGAACCCAGGCAGTAATATGATCTTGTATGTTTGGGCTGGATCCTTCCTCTATTGTTGTCTCGTACACGGCAAACCTTATTAGTTCTCAAGCTTATCCACTTTACCGCAGATTAGTTTAGGATCTGAACTATACTCTGAAACTAAACTTTAGATGCACGAACTATCTTAACTTAAGATAGAATCCAATATGTAATATTAACATTGAAACAATTATAAACATGAAAATAAGGCTGCGTAAAGTAATATAATTAAACGTACCTTTGAAATTAAGAAATGAAGCTATAATGAGTATGTTGGATACGACGATGGCGATGCCCATGACGGCAATGATGGCAGCCTGGGTTAGTGACTCGATGGTGACCAGGGGACTGTCTGCCACGCTCACCTCGCCCCCACCGCCACCGACGCGGCCGCTCATCATCCTCGCTGGCATAACTCTGTCATAAATACACTATACGTCAACAAAACATTTAAAATTATACCACAAATAAAATTATCCTGGAACGCCAATAATACACGGTTATCGGACTATAAACTAAGCAGAGCTTATGCTAAGGCCACCCGATAACTGAGATGCTTATTAATAGATAATTATATCTGGCTGTGTCGTTCTCCCAGGCACAAAATAAATAGCGATGTACACACACACAAATGTTTGTACTGGGAATTGAACCTGTGGCAGTCACTTTAATTAACCCAAGAATATTCACGTCAATATTCATGTAAATATTTCTCGATGGAATTTCCGTTCGCTGTCATGTTGGTATTCGATCCTGAGTCAAAGGAAGCGAGAACCGAGCGCCAGTTTGCCATCCTACATAGGTGCATGTATTTGCAATTTAATTAATCCAGCCAGTTAGCTACGGGCGCTCTCGCTCGGAAGCCACTAATAGTTTAAGTGACCCTTGACCACTATGTGCGTTAACAATAGACCAAAGCTGTGCAGAAACGATAACGTTCATGAAGGCAGGAATTTCATCGATAATATTATTAACAATAGACCAAACCTGTATGGAAATGATAACATACATTAAGGTTGAATTTCCATTGTTAAAATTATTAACAATAGACCAAATCTGTACGTAAATTACAATATTCATGAAGGTAGAAATCTCATTGACAACATTATCCTTGTTAATCCTTACTTCTAATATTATAAATGCGAAAGTAAATCTAAACAACAGAACCGATACTATAGAATTATATAGTATACTATAGAAAACGATAGAATTTGGTACAAAGATATTCTAGAGCCTGAGAAAAGACATAGGCTACATTTTAATGCGAAAAAAGGGCTGACTGTTGAAATAGAGGGTTATAGTTTGTATGGAAATTACGTCATTTTTAATCCCTATTTTAAGTATGCCTTCTAAAGCCATTAAAGTAATCGATGAGAAAAACGGACGTCAGAATAAAAAATGTTATTTCAATATAATGATCGGCGGACGGAAAGCTAGTTAAGATATAAATAAAACACTTATGTAGCATTAGAAGACATTAGAAACCTCATCAGTCAACAAAGTCCAACAATGACTACTTACTTAATTGTCTTCCCCCTTAATACGTGGTGTACACACCGGATCACGTCACGGTTAGTTAATTAGTTTGTATGTAGGTATCATTATAGGTAATTAATAACACTCGCTTTTATTAAAACTTATAAACATCGGAACTTCTAGCACTGAGCCACAAATTTAACAGCTTTTAAGTCTCTCATAATAATTTCACAATGAATTTAAATCATTTAGTGTTGAATACAATACAAATATTTACTTCACTGCCAAAAGACACCACTTGCCTCGAGAAGCTACATTTGCCAACTACATCGGAGGTTCGCTAAAATGTGGTCTCGCCCGCCTCACTTTGCGGGAGTGAAGAGGTAGGTGGTAGGTATGTATAAGAATATAGGTCACTGATATAACTTATTCAAAAGATTCTTCTTTATTCAGCACAGCAGGAATGTTTTTTTTATCGATAATAAACGATAATTCCACGCTTAGTTCAGTTACGAGCAAACTCAAGTGCAGTAAACACAAAAAGCTTAGAACTTTCTTTTTACTATGTTATACTGCTAAACAAAAATAAATATTTTTCCAAAACTTCTGACGTTTGCCTTAAAAATATCTAAACCGGATTAAAAAGGTACTAATCAAGTAACCTACATGTGCTCTCAAGCTTAAGTCACTAATTATGGGATGTACCTGAACTCAAAATGATATTAAATCTACTAGCTGGCGAATCGCAGTATCACTCCTGTTACGCCTTAGGGGTGTCATTTTATACGGTAAAATGAGCTCGACCCGTGCTCTCTCTCTTTCGCTAACTACGCAATCACTTGAGAGGCGGCCTCGTCGCCCCTTAAAAGTAGGTCGACCGTCTCCACCCTGCCAACTATCCACGAAAAAAAAAGATCTTCCGTCGAGACATATAGAAACGATAAACAAACTCGTAATTTTTATTTGCATTAATAGATTGAAAAGAAACTTAAAAGATTACAGTTTCAAATAACTTAGAAGGTAAATGTAATTATTATTACAAAACTAAAATTCAATTTCTCTGATCCCATTTGGACCGGGGACAAGCCCCAACAGAACTGGGGCAGAGATACGATCTATTTAAGTATTTAAGTTGAGACGAGGTCACAGATCAGTGCCCCAAGTCGCTACTTTCCACATCCTCCCTCTTTCGTCAAATAGTCGCTATATTCTGCTCTTATTCGAAATCGAGGTCGAACAAATTTGCAAGGCGAAGTAAATATATATTTAAAGTATGACAATGAAATCTAGCAAATCTTTGCAAATTTCAAGTAACATTATCAATTTAAAAAATAGTTACTTTTGAACTCATAATATGTATTACAATCACAATGTCCAGTCAGCAACCGTTCATCGTAGCTTTTAAAAAAAAATACGTTTAACTAAAACTTGTCACCGGCTTTTACCTCAAAACTTGACCTAAAAGCCTGGAAATTCGCCATGTACACTTATTGCGTCACTATGTAGTCATTGCACTTCATTTTACTGGTACTTGAATTCATATTTTTGTCTTACTCGAAATTATACACTAAAACTCAAGAATCACAAGTTAAAGAAAATATAAAGTAAACGCCACTTTGTAGCAGGAAAAGGCGAGGCCAAAGAAAGAAATAACACTTTATAAGTTCCCGTCAAAGACTCGTACAAAACTATTTGTTCAGGTACATTGTTTTTTTTTGTGTAATGGCAAGCTTAAATTGCATTTAAATTATAAATTTGTGTGAGAATAAATTATAAGCAAACTAGCAGTCAGATTCCAGGAATATTTCTCTGTAAAAAATAACATTAACTACGCTACCCTTTTTCATAATGAAAAATCATCAAGAGAAATACACTTCGCATTTTTTTTAAATATTTCGCGTTGCAATATTTACTGCTCGGTAACTGTCTGACCTGTTTTCTCGGTCAACGACTCCACTGCACTGCCTCCCTAAACTATTTCAGACATAACAATTTCACTTTCACTGTTCCATAAATCGACACGATCGAAACTCGTAAAATAGCATTGTGGTATTATTCACAAAGTGAACAAGAGGTAATTAACTATTTGAACTTTTGAACATAACAACCAGTACCAAGAAAATATAATGTGGTAAGAAAGTCGTGTAGAGTTCTTAGTAATCTCAGAAAACGGCACTTTGAAAGGGGATTGATACGTGGAAATCCTAAATTGGCCGTCCTTATACTGTCGAAGTACAGAATGACTGGAAGCAGGGGTGGGTGGAGTGGCCAGCACGCAATCATGATCTAAATCCTATCGAGCATACCTGCGACGAGCTCGGACTATGTGTAAGGCGACATAACCCCGCTCCAATTACGTTCGTTGCATTTACAAAGGTTCTGCCAAATTGCAAACGTGCCATTTTTGATTGCTTTTGACTATTAACACTTCGTAGTTCGTATTCTAGTTATATAGAGCTAAAATGTTATTAAGCTTTATTATTACTCAACGGCACCCTCTGTGAGCGATTCCAACTCACACTTAACCCGGTTTACAAATAAATTTAATCAATTTTAAACTTAAGCCATGTGCCAGCGTAAGCCCCTTTGTGAGAGATATTGAGGTAAAACGCCCACACCCTAAATTGAAAGTCCCTAAGTGTAAGCTGCAGCCTGATAAAGCAAAGCTCAGGCTTGTTTGTATGCATGCTGGCTTCCAGTCAAACTATAGTATAAAGGCTTTATCTATCTATCTATATTAATACGTAAAGCGAAAACTTTTGACCCCTTTTAAGAAAACTGCGCTAACGAAGGTGTTTGAGATTTGACATAGTTCAAGTTTATATAGAGAAGGCGTGTAGAAAGATTAAATTGATATATAAAATGCATGAGAAATACACTAAATTAGTTAAAATAAACATCACAGACACTATTCACTGCTTGAACGACACAATATAATAAATAACTTATTATATCGTTTATACTACATGTCAAACTCATAATGGCGTATTGTACACGCTCGCAGCTGGCGTAAAAGAAAGAAATCAAATAGTTCTATGCAATGATCATAGAGGTTATATCTGACAAAAAAATCTCAATAAAGTTCAAACTTAAATTATTATTGAAATACGGTCGAATTTTGTCCGCTAGACGACCACTATTATACTATTGTGTATTTGGAAGTACTAACATACCCATTATTACATCCCTACTAATATCATAAATGTGAATGTAAGTTTGTTTGTTACGCCTTCACGCAAAAACTACTCAACAACATCATAAAACTTTGTACACATAGGCGCAAGGCGCATTTTTAGGACTTAATACACGCATCTATTATACAATCCCTGCTGAAATTTTAAATTTGCCTTTACAAAAATTTAAGGAAAGAATTAGGACTGTTTTAGTACAAAAGGCTTTCTACAACACAAATGATTATTATTTTAATGACGACAATGCTTGGGTGTAGCGCTCGCTCCAGCAGGACACATCTTTATGTACAAAATCTTATTTTGAAAAGAGTAATTGCTGAGTTGATTGCCGGCTCTTCTCAGTAAAAGCAACGTTCCGAACCGGTGTTAGAGTCTGCCCATTCATAAGTGCCTGTGAAGGCCTATTTGAATAAATAGTTCATCTCATGGAGGTATTAGAAGTAACATATAATTCTTTTTGAGCCGGGAAAATGTTACATCCCTCGAGAACGCGGGTGAAACCGCAGGGGACAGCTAGTTATACATAATTACAATTAGATACGAATATTGGATAGCTTAACGTTTGTTTCAGTTTCACAAAAGATTTCAATACAACCCCATTTTCTGTGACCACATATAACGTTTAACAAAAACAAACCCATTTATTCAGTATACAGTATCGAAGGCCATTTAATAGGGTCAATGTTACTAGTGCTTGCATATAAGCACGAAGTTATAGAGCGCGAGTGACGTGGCCCTCAGAGAAATCGCTAAAGGAGGGCACATAATATCAATCGCTAGCAAACCAAGGCCATGGTATGATTACACGCTCAATATTGTTCGAGGTTACACCGATAATAGAGTTTAGAAAATATTATTTAATGGGCGTTAGGAATTGGAAGAACAGCTAGCAACTTGACATGTTTTAAAAATAAATGAACGATTTAATACTCATATCTGGTAACTTCAGATTTTACGTCGTGTTTGCAAGTCCACATCATCCAAATCGTATTCAATTTCCACCGCCAGCTTCGTAGACTATGATAGATTCGGTTGTCGGAATATAAGTTTTTTGTATAACCATCAAATATATTATAAGTACGAAATAGTTTTCACCTTGGCAAAGCAAGAAGGTTATAACTAGCTACGGTCATGCGCGTCATGCCCTCACGCAAAGCCTTCTACGCCGTAGTTCATAAACCGTCAAATATCGATCCAAGAAAAACTATATTTTTATAGCGATAGGTTGATAGAACTCATTTAAAATACACTCAAATACACCAATCAAAAATGTTAAAAGTATCAAAACCGGTTTCACAAACAGAATTCGTAGCAGCATCTACGATAAAGCTACGTCGTAGAGCACGCATAGACAAAAAGCTACGATACACTCGAAAATTGACTTTTTTATTACTCGGCTAGAACACAAAGTTGCACTTACAAACACGGTACTGATAAACACAACTGAGCAAACTAAATAGCATTGTAACAACACCAAACAAAAAAGGCTGTCGGTGAACTGTACATGAACCGTACGACCCGAGTCCACGTCGTGCTTACCGAATATAACTTCTGCGTACCATTAAAATTACCAGAAACTATTAAAAGGTGTACTTACATGTAATTTTTTCACTAAACATTCATGAAATTATATATTTTATTAAAATTCCCGAAGAGTTACGTTGACTGCAACGCGTCAACCTGAAATGCACTTCGCTCAGGTATCCTGCGCGCAGATGCGAAGTCCAAGGTCATGTAAGCCCTGGGCAATATCAAGGTCAAAGCTACGACACGTGTATGCGCTGTTCCGATGTTAAACTTACGTTTCTAACGAGTCCGTGCGTATATTTCAACAGTTCTCATCGGAAATGTAGCTTTTAAGGCGTCGACGTTAAGTTTAACTTTCGCGTAGCAGTTAGTATGATAGTTAAAACTTTCTCATGACATTGATGTTTATTGATCGTGTTAATGTACAAATTAAGTATTTATGTACAATGGCGTGGCGTATAAAGGATTAGATGGTGTATTTCTACACGCAAATATGTTTATTGTCAAGATTAAATCCATATTTGTTTTAACTTACATTCTTTTGGTAAAAAAAGCAACCCAAATCTTTTATTTACATGTTTTTTTTAATGTTTCGCGTGAATATAACCACACCCGGCTTTAAATTAAATTCAGATATGATGGGTGTATGAAAGAGAATAATGTCACCTCAGCTGAAAGCCGTTTTGAACTAAATATTAATACGTGGTAAGAAAACTTTGTACACCGTTTTGAGCATTTTGCGCGCGCGCAGGCGTGTGAGAGATTTGACACAGTTAAAGTTTATATGGAGAAGGGGTGTAGAAAACTGAAATTTATACATAGTACCTGGATGAAGGAGCTTGTCTCGGGGTTTCTTTACTAATGCAAGTACTAACGTGTTCTTCATTATAAAGCTCGGTCATATATACCTAGAATAATATGTTTTTCTCACAAAAGAAAGAACTTGAAAACTTTTTTACCTTCGCATTCTAATGATATTGTAGCAGTTTCCGTTGCCTGAAAACACGGATAAAACAACGTTTTCTAAAAATGAAACTTAGCGATTTATCGCCCCCGAAACTCCCTGCATACATAATTTCATGGAAATCGTTGGAGTAGTTTCCGAGATCCTAATTCTATATATACTCGTATATACGCGTACATTTATTGATATTTTTTTATATTAAGAATGAATTGGATGATTTCGTACAGTACCCGTATTAATAGAGTCGGCCCAGTTTTTGTTTTAAATCGAATACAAATTGGATAAATAGCTACCTGCCTATTCAATTAAGTGAAAAAAATAAGGTATAGGTTAGAGTTACTTTTTTTTATATTTATAATTTTTATATGTTGGTCGCACTGTACCAGTATAAATCTATATATATAAAAATGTTATGTTGGTTTGTGTACGCTTCCAAAACTCAAAGTTCTGCACCGATCGAGCTGAAATTTTAGCATAATATATAATACGCATCAAGGATTGTTTTATCTATTTTTTGCATCAGTCACATATCCGCGATCGTCTTTGTTTTGTTTCTCATTTCACAACCATTCAATCACAATGTGCCACAGCGAAGCGTGCCAGGGTACAGCTAGTAATTTATAAATTGTTCGTACAGTTCGTACAAATAGACACACTCAATCAGAGTGACTATTCGTACGGGTACCGGATGACTAACTCAATGGCTATTCGTTGAAATTAATAATTGAAAAATGAACCGTGCTAAAATATATTTTTATTTTATTTATTTAATTCCTTTATTTATATATTATTATAATTCATCTATGTTGGTCGCACTGTATCCGTAATAATAATTATAAATTGTTCGTACAGTACCCTTATTAATAGAGTCGGCCTATATATATATGTTAAAATGGCTCGTTTAGAGGTATTAGATAGATTAAGTATTACAAATGCAATAAATTAATAAAAGTAAATTTTGTACATTCATACAGCCAATGTCAAACACATAATCACGTATTTGTAAACGCTAGCAAGTGACGTAATAGAATAAAATTAAAAAAGTTTTATCCAATGATCACAGAGTTCTCTGTCAAAAACTTAAAAAATATAGAATTGCAGTCGATTTTCGATCGCTAGGCGGAAACTAGTTTATATAAATTTACGATATATCTTTACAAATCATAGTCATATTTCCACTGTGGTTTTTTTAACTAGCCTGGAGTCGAACACATTTCTCGTTGTATTTGACATTCTGACAGATATATTGTTATATCTTTCCATTATTGTCAGACGGAATTAAATATGTCAGACGATTGCATTTCATTTAAACGCATAGCAAGGCATCGATCTGTTATTTTGTGAGACATGAGAGCGCACGTGCCGTTCAGGAGCTAAGGACAAATAGTCAGCCAAAGAAGATATAATCGCTGCGTAATGGAAGCTTCACTGGCGCCTTGGCGCTCCACGGTCTCTGGCCCCCACTCCCCTCACCTCACGCACAATCAATACCTCAGGGCCGTCACAGAACATAGGGGTACGTACCTTTTTCGGCGATGTGGCAGCTTATCCAAATTAGAAAAATATACAATGTTGGTTAATATAATACAATTATTAAATTATTCTTATATCTAGTAGCTAATAAGTGAATAATACTATTTTTCAAGTCGTATCCAACTGTTTAACCCATATAAAAGACGCACTTGCACGCACAGCTCCACGACATGTATGCTAATAAGTAAACACAGCACAGTATTATAAACGCAAGTTTATCATTACATATATATATGTATAGGTTTTATTTTTATAAAAATTATCCTCCAGAGGATCTTCGCCACTTTTGTGTACACAGCCCGGCCACAAAATTATGATATTAAATAAAAAACCTTACATACTAACCAGCTATTAGTAATCTGCGTAACTTCGAATTATTTTGACTACACGTGAACTTTCTATAATAAATATTTTTATATATATTTCTCCTGTTCGCGTGTATGTCACTGAACTCCTCCGAAGCGACTGGACTGATTTTATGAAATGTTGTGAGTGTGTTTGAGTGGGTCCATGGATGGTTTGGATTTATAATTGGACCCGGCAGGTGGCGCTGCCCTTGAGTTGTAGGTAGGTAGCGCTGTTATTAAGTTAATTTAAACTCATAGGGCCACCTACCGGGCGGTACAGCGTCGGTCGAGTTCCCGTTACACTCAAATAAATTATCTTTGTTAACTGACTGATTTATTTACAACCATGTATACGAGTAGACTAAAGCCCTGATCCTAAAAAGTGAAAAATTTAATAGGATTTCCATAAACAATATTATAGGGCTCTAATAAAGAATTTTCGGAATATAAATCTGAAGAGTAGTAACATGATGAAAAAAAAGCATAATTATTTTAGGTTAGAAAAAAATGTATCCCAAATAGGGTTGAAATTGGGGTTGAATGTTTGTGTGGTATTTATTTAAGGAGGGATAAAACGTGATACAACTCTATAAAGAGGTCTTTGTTATGAATAAAGGTCATATTTCCTTCTTTGCTTTAATTTGAGGTTAACGATTGTACTCCGTGAAATTTCCTAAGTTTTGAAATTAGAGTAATAGAAATTTGGGAAAACGGCTCTTTTTTGACATAAAGAATTTACTCAGTATTTTAGAAATTTTAAATATCAAGACTTAAGGCCGTTGAAAGGTTGATGTTTGTGACTCCATCACGCATATACAGCTAAATGTGTAGAAGAATGACTCTTGGCAGGTAGAGACTGCTTCTTGGTTAAGTTAGTTTTATGAGGAAAATTTATAGAGTTTGTACTCGTATGGTTCTTAATGATTTCGATAAAGTCAAAGTAAATTTTTTAAATGGTATATTAATTGTAAAAAGATATAAAATCGATATATATAAAAATCAATTCCACTTTTCGTTGTAATTGTATAACTCAAGAACAGGCTCACTTATCCAAACCAAATGTTTAGGCTTTGTTCGGACTATTTAGTAGATTTATGTGAAGCTTGCACAAAATCGGTCGAGCGTCGAACGATTTTTTGTAACAAATGAATTCAATAAATGGCGGATCATTTTGCTAATGGGGATTTTGCTGTCAAATTGAAACTTTTTTCAGTGTTGACAGTACAACATACGTTGTTACGTCATTCATGCGGACGTGCTTCGATTAAAGCAAATTGTCAGCGATAATTAATGCTTTGTGTTTATATTTTTAACATGTTGTTGAGTGCATTCATACCAACGGTGAGTCTTGAATTGTTCAAATGTACTATGTATATGTGTGCGTGTACTTTTCTGAGTTTTTTAGCGAGCCGTCGGTGTTTCATATCGTTTACGGGCTTTATTTGAATAAAATTGTCAAACGCATGTACACAAACGATAAGTTTTGAACTGTTGAAGTGAATAACATGTATGTACGAGTATGTGTGTTTTTTTGTTTGAATAAATGAATTTGATGTTCCATTAACAAAAAAATATTATTTCACTTTATATGTAGCGAAGCCCGTACCGGACCTCTAGTATGGTATAAACTCTAATCACAAAATATTGGTTATAATGGTTATGAATACGCTATACAAAATGATTCGATGGAAGTGAACCGCGTACTGACGTAAATTTGGCACACATAATGTAAGTGCGTTTAAATTGTATAAAGTGCATAAAATCACTATGCTGAGCTGTTCGGTTGATATTAGTAACGTTCCGCAGTCAACAAGGAAACCCTTATAGTTTGGTCATGTCCGTCTGTCCGATACTCCGTGGTTTAACTCTGAAACTTTTGATACAAAAGAAGCTGTAATTTGATACATATTTAAAACTGAGAAAGCTGTGAAATAAGGTTTTTAAACAATTGATTTTTTACACGTATAGTAATTGCGCTGATTGTTTTTGTAAGGACCGTGGCCACATGCGTGTTTTGAATACGGGCTACTCTGACATGGTGACTGCCCTACACTGACGGTGGTGGTGATCGACGCATAGCTGGGTGGAATCCACATGTCTGCGGAGCCAAGTCTAAGTTACAGGATTGGGTGTTGTCTGAGTATGAGGTCTAAGTCGGGATTTCTGTACAAAACATTGTTCGACAGCAAAGTCGCGATTAAAATGGTGCCAAAATCATAAAGTGGATTTCCGCGGCTTCTGCAAGAGTACAAGTAAAGTGAAGATAAGGTCTGACCCAACAATTGCAAACCTTTTTAAGAATATTTTTTCTGTGAATTCACTGTTGGGTGCGGCGACCGATCTGTTCAATGTTATCGTTAACAATCAAGAGACTGGGAAAGGATTTAATGAAAGCCATAGTTAGGCTTATCACTAGAAGTAAGTCTTAGTCTTTCAAGCGTGCCTTTACCTTTGTTTAACTCGCTGTGTTTGAGCCATTTCTGCTTACCTGCCGACTTTATAAAAGCGGTGAAGAATAAAATGGGTAATCTTACTGATAAGAGTATCAACAGGCTTATTTCTCTTATCTGTTACTGGAAAAGTGGTTGATGGTTTGCACGGTACTCAGCGAGGTAAGGATTACGGATTTGAAAGCATACAATGCATTGCTCTACTCAATAGAACCTCCAGCGCCGGAGTACAATAACGTATTCAGGGCGATGTTGAAGCTCCCCGATTCTACAGCGCCTCAGGTATCCAGAAACGTACACCGATTGTTTTCAAGCGATTATACGCAGACGAGCTCTAACAACGTATTGGCTATGATTGCGGATAAACTGGAAGTTGTTATATCCGGCATTGTTCTGGAATAAATGTTGCGGTAAATAGAACCGGAAAGAAGTATTTAATATTGTAGTGTACTTTGATTATCTATTAATTTGTTGCACTGTCGTTTGTTTTATTTTTATTGTAGTGTACTTTGATATATCCATGAATTTATTGTTTATTTGCGAGTGACGGGCGTGAGTGTTGGGTAGAGTGATTTATCTGAATAAAAAATGTATTTATTTGTTTGTGAATTTTATTTAAAGCGGCGCTGATTTTACCAACAATGAAATACCTAGATAGACAGGTTTTAATATTGTGGATATGTGCAGCACATTTGTCGATTCAGGGATCCGTTAGTAATATAGTAGTTAATATTAAGCTTTAAAATGGTAAATGTTTTTGTTGGTATCAAGTGTCACATAAATATAAAATTCCTGTGAAGTTGCCGCTTTATAGTACTGGCCATTGCAAAAGTAATTTATGAATGATTTGGTGAGGTATTCTATATTATTAAAATGAGATGTCCTCCACGGTTCCAACGCCTTACCTAGGAATGTATAATAGCATTATTAATATTTTTTCGTCTTCTTTTGTCGTCGACATCTAATACTAATCTAATACGAGCCCTTCTATATTTAATTATTTATATGAAAATCTTTATTTAGACAAGATAGCTTTGTATGTTTACAAAAATGGTTTATCCGAAAAACCCTAAATGTTTCACAAAGAAAAATCCGAGCATACTTAGTCGCTCATGTAGGATTGCCTAGTATAAACAGGGGACAAGTGGGAGTGTGACTCGCGCACCGAGGGTTTCGTATAGGAAATTTATTTCGTACAGGATATTTTCCTTTACTTGTGCTTGCCAAATTTCATGATTCTAGGTCGATGGGAAGTAGCCATTAGATTTCCCCTGCCAAGTGTTAAAGTAAAAGTAAGACTGCAGTCTTTTGATTGGGTTCAATTAGATGCTATTATTTTTAAGTAAATATTTCAAGGGACCGCAGAACTTTGATGTTAATTTCAACTTTATACCTCCACGCGTTCCTGAAAAGAAGAGTATTGACAGAGACAGACAGACAGACCACTGGTAATAGATGTCTGAAGAGTTTCTACTATCCTGACTTCAACATCAGATCAGCTTGAAGGCATTTTCATAATTTTATCATCTCAAATCCCACATTTAGAAATAGGTTCAAATCGACATCCAATATTTATAACATAGTTACAAATGAAGTTAATAAAAGCATGTTGAATACACAAGTAATGATTGAACACGGGTTCCGAGCTAGTAATGCGGCACAAACTGCACACGATACTAACGACGTAGACGAAGCAAACACAATAAATGAATGGACGGCACGTTATTGCTATCAACGCTTCCGTTCCGGAAATTTTGAAATGAAAAAGAAAAGAATGTAATCCCCGATGTTTGCGACTAATAAACATGGTAGAGAAAACTGGACAAATAGCGTATTTATCGACGTACGCCTTTCGTTCTTGATCTGATTGAAACGAAAGATTTCGAAACCGCAATTGGATTTTGAATCGAATTGTTACTTGCAACGAAAATTAGATTCTGTATAGCAGTCTTAAGCGCTCATCCTGTTAACTTCGTAATATACAGTACGATCATAACGGCGGTGTCCCGTGGAGCTGAACGCAATGATGGAGAAGTTTGTGAATCTCCAGTCAGTTTTGGCCCCTGCTGCTTCTACACGACAAGTGCGAGCCCACTGCACAACAGATGCTCTTCAAGCTACAAGAGCTAGGGTTGGAAGCTCTCTGTCATCCACCGTATTCACCAGACTCTCCTACTTTGACTAGAATTTGGACAACTTCTTGGTAGAAAAAAACCAATACCCGAGAGGCAGTACAAAATGCCTTTGAAGAGTTTCTTACTTTCCGTCTAGCTGACTTTTAAAGAGATAAATTGCCACTGGGCAAACACGCATTGATTTCAATCGCTGCTCCATAGAAAAAAGAAACTTCTTTTGTCTTAAACAACCATTTCATAGGTTAAATAGCGAGAAAGCTATTTTAATCAAGTACTCTTTACATGCTAACTAATAGTCGACCAAATTATAAAATAGAACACGACACGTACTTTGCCGCATTTAAAAAAAAAGTATTTCATGGATTCTTCAACCGTATAAAGGTTATAAAGAAACATACTTCTGCATGTAGATGTTGAAATGTAAGATATTCAACATTCTAGTATCATCCCCTACGTAGATGCAATAGGATGGTCAAAGGGAAAAGCGGATTAACCCGAAACTAGGCATAGATATTCCTCAAATAGTTGGGGTGTAACGGGGCATTCATGTCTGCCAGAAAGAATGTTTGTATGTTCTAAAGTACTTGTATGTAAAAAACATGACTAATTTATCGATACTAAGCATTTAGAAACCTCAAATTTTGCATGACTTTTGTATATAATGTAAATGAGCCCTCATGTTTTAGGGAAGTTTCTCATTTTAGGAAGTAGAAAGAGGAAATTGATATTGAGTCTAGTGATTAGTAAAAATAAAAGGTACGTAAGTACATTTCATCGTTGTAACCTCTATTCTTGTCAACAAGAAACCCTTATAGATGCCCCTTGTCAGTCTTGCACGTTTAACCCAAACATTCAAGTACTAAAAGACAGTTATTTGTTCCTATATATCAATCATGCCGATAACTGTGTGAAATAGAAAACTGAATAAAAGAATCTGGTAGCCGAATTGTTTTACCTCCCGAACTCGTATTTCATGAATGTTTTTTTTTACTCTTCTATTCTATTGTGTGGGTTGAGTGCTATTGGTTTTTTCGATGGACCCGTTTGGGAAATATTAAGCTTTGTGGTAGTCATTTTTGTTAGTCTTGGAAACCCACAAGCAAAACCGCTTGTTTTGGATATGTGCAAATTTCGATAGTATTTCAAATAACGAAGTGAAAAGGAAAACAGGTAAGTAGGATTTACAAGTTAACGAGTAATATTCGACCAACTAATAAAACTACGGAACCGTACAACTACTCTTCTGTTTAGAAATAACAGTATCCTGTTGTAAAATTTAGAAATGTATCCCATAAATGGATGAAATTGAGGATTTATTTTTGTATGAAAGTTAGCGTTTATTTTTATTGGGAAATTTCGTACCTAGTATCAAGCTTTTTGGTTAGTAATTAAACTGTCATTATTTTGGATTATCACCTCTTGGGGGAAAAATAAGGGATGAAAATTTGTATGAAAATAATCTGTCTAAAATTTGGTCAGAGTATGTATGTGGCAGCAGAGTTTGGTGTGAGGGTGTACCTAGTAGCGCTTTGTTAGAACATTTTGTTTCACTATTTATAATGGGTACGAATTGAATATCTAATAGAAAAAATTTCGTAGAATCGCACTGAAAACTGGGTGTACCTACCTTAATATTAATCGAAAAAGATAATGAAAATGCGTTACTAAGTCTTACAAAATTTACTCAAAGTAGGTACCTACTAAAGAGAAGTATTAACTTCCATTTACATTCACCTTTTAGCGAGAAGCTAATAAATATTTATATAAAATGAAATAGCAGACCCGACTGTCTCTAAACTTGGTATGAATCTATATAATTCTATAGAATTCTAAGAACAGGATAAGAATAAGAGTCTACCAACTAAGATATGTCTTTCAGAATTAAATTCTACAAAAGGAATAATGGGAAAAACATTTTGTGTGACCTTCTTTTATTGACTACAAGCACAGTGATCTGACAGGGAGAACAAGGATAAAGTGAGATGGGATACTTTTACTTATAACATTTCCAAAACCCGCAACTCTTTACCAAATCGTGAGATGGTTTTACTCTAGGGCCTCAACAATTTTAGTTGAATCAAGTTGAATGAGTGCCTACCTATCAGAATTATAAGTTATTACATAAAATCCAACCATCCAATCTGAAGAAAGTCCCATTCGTTTTGTGGTTATACAAATCGGATCAATAGTATTTTCGAGATTGGTCCCAATTGTGCCTCAATATGACGAACCCTACTCAAGCTTATTTTAGGTTTTTATGTGATAAAATCGGAACATCATCTGATATATGTAGAAGTGATGATTAAGATATAATTGTGAGAATTTAGATTATTGTGGGTATTAAAATTACTTTATTTTGTACGTGCATACCTTAGTGACGTGTTTGAATCTCATACAATAGGTTCTATGTGATTTTGTGAACTTTTTACGTGTGAAAAATGTATACGTAAATTACGATGAAGATGAAAGCACGTTTAGATGCAAATCATTTAATGAATAGGTGCTTTTCACTAACCAAATTACCTAAATGGCAAACAACAATATTGCGATCTATGTAAACTACGTGAGTGATCGTTATTTGTTACAAATAACTATTAACTAACTATTTTAAAGTTTTATTCTGACGAAACTATTCGGATACTAAAACTTTTACAACTCTGTGAAAAGCAAAACTTACTTTACAAAATTGGCATACGGCAGTTTATATGAGGTTTACTGAGCCAAACTTCATTTGTTGGATCACGTGCCCCGTGGTTTGTGAGCTACAAACTGCTCGAGTAGTCTTCTGTAGCTCTGCAAACAGCGTGACAGGCGTCCCCTACACAGTTAAAGGGCACACTACATGAAACTGTTCCTATACTCCGAATGCAGCGCTGCGCCCCAGCTCATTGCGCAGGGCGGAGTGGGGAGCGCGGCGCGCGCATTACCGTCTGCCTTTGACTTTATAACCGCTATCCGCCCAAGAACCTCAACTAACCATCGATTAAACGTTTCGCTACTTTTTATCGCCGAAAGTACCTCAAACTTAGCGCACATTTTAAATTACTGAATTTATATATCTTTAAAAACGTAAAAATTTAAATAATGGGGTAAAACCACTAATTAAATATCCCTAGTACATATTATGAAACCAATAACTTCGAACTCGTAGTGTAACTCGAAGTAATTAGTTCCCAGAGCGAATAAGACATATTTAATTAGAGACAACTAAATTATTCACCTTAAAGCTAAAGTGACTTTTTATTTAAATTCTAACAAAAATTACTTATCAATGAAAATTATTTTAGAATTATCGAAAAAAAAGGAGGCGTCAACTTTTAATAAAGTTTGAAATTTTTTAAAATATTCATGTCGATTTCAAAAATTTACGATTACTTTATATTTCCAATAAATAAATTTTACTAAATATTTACTCGGTGTTGGCGGCCTACCGTAGCCCGGGGATTCATAGCACCCCCTACCCCGCCGTGACCATGACCGCCGCCGGAAACTAGGAGCTGAAGATCGAGCTCAGTGGCGTGCCATAGGTGAGGCCTATGTCCAGCAGTGGACGGAGATAGGCTGATGATGATGATCATGAAATATTGTCAAGTAGATAGTAGATAGAGGAAAGACAAGATAGCGGATAGATTAGTTGACTTTAAAACTTTTGCAGGACATTCCGTGCGCCTCTTCGTACAACCGGTCTTTAAGATTTCTATGATATTTTTAGCTGATTGTTGACGTGACATGGATGAATTATTTACTATAATGAGAATATCAGTTTATGAACACACCGGCAAGTACTCGGCAACAAATTAACAACATGGAGGTAAGGCAGGTATTACATAGTTTTCCGACGATGTTTTTCTTTACCAAAAACTAAAGCTCAATATTTGTCTGCTCACTATTAAAAATATTACTTTAGTCTAAAATATAATATGTTTTTAAACGAAATAGTTTTTCACTTAAAGATATCTAAACGCATATAACAACAGAACACTGCAGGGAACTGTATTTCCGAACTTTCAAACTGTTTGCAATACCATTGTTTGTCAGCGAACTTTTTGAAAGTTCGATTGACATGGAATAAAGGATGAATAACATCAGATAGTGTAAAACAAATTCAAACGCTAACGTTTCGTTCGGGCGATTGTGTCGTACTCTTGGAATCGTAGTTGCAGTCCATTTTGCATTATATTGACAGCGCTACGAGTGTTGTCTGGCACTGCTCTCGAACCTAGAAATCCAAATAGGCTTCCACATTGAACCCGAGAGAATAACACACTTCGGGAAGAGCTATATGGTCAAATTGGAAAAGAAAACATTTTCTAATTATTTGATAAGAATTTTATTGAACACAAGAGCACGAAGTTCCGAAAACACACTTAAGATAGATGTCGTAAAAAGCTTATAATAATAATGCTTTAGAATAAAGGTTAGCCTGAATCGGTGGATATTTAAAAATTGATAGGCCAGACCTAATGTAAAGAATCTATACAATTATAATTTATTATAAACGACGTTTAAGATACAAAATGAAATATATTTAGGATGCAGAGATTTATGTTTAGTGATTGATTATACATACATACATATTGTGGCAGTCTTAGATATAAACAATTATTAAAAAGTAGGGTGATAATTATTTGCAAGACTGCGTACCAAAATAATGACAATAGTTTCAATTTCAGTCGTATATCATAGCCTCACAATTACTACTTATATGTAACTAACCAAAATTAATAACTATACGCTACAAACTACAAAATATACGTAACTTTGGTTGTATTTAAAATATAATTTTATTCATATGCATTTTTACGATTGGCAATGACAGGATTGATATAGTTGAATACATTGGTTGATATTTATTAACTTTTAACAGTGTTAAGTTCTTGTCAAAAACATTATACCAGAACACTTTCAAGCGGCGGTCTAGTTAGCCGATATAGGCCGTTGTGACCTGGTGAGGCGACCTACTTCGTGACGTAGGTATTTTAAACTGGAGGGTAGAATTTTATTCTAATGACTTTCTTTTTTGTGAACATTAAACACCTCTACATTTAAAAGGTTTCATATTTGTTTATCTCCAAGTAATAATAGTTTTTCTTTAATGTTTAAAGCAAAACTCATTGAAGTAAATATTATCGTCTATGCTCTGTCTAATTTAGGATGATAATTTTGACAGATCACGCCCATGTAGTTTCGTATTTTTTCCAGTAATATGCTACTTCAAATAATGTCGTACTTCATTGGTGGGTACCGTCCACTTAGTGAAGTGCTACGCATAATGAACAACAACAGAGTATTAATAATCGGTTTTGAAATAAAATGAATCTAACAATAAAAAAAATATATTTGGATAATTTTATATTTTTTGATAAGTTTTTGTTATTTTTGGTTACACAATGCCAAAAAGAACGAAAAAGACTGTTTTAAATAGCGAATGTCGCGAATTTGTGGTTCGATTGCAAGATTATTTTGAACATGAATGCAAAAATGGCGGAAAATAGGACCGAGTCAATATCGTCGTTGTTGGAGGGCTTACGAAAGCATCATCAGTCATATAAATAAATTGTTAAATTTAATAGAAAAAGTATAATTTGTTTTGTATTATAATCGGACCACCCAGTTATATCGATTTCATGTTTTATGAGAGTAAAATCGATGATCGCATAGGTTCTGTATCGATTATACACTACCACATCCATTCTGTAAGCTGTCAAAATTATCAACCTAAATTAGACAAAGTATAGTGTTATATATGTTTAAGAATATAAATAATATCACCGGGGTAAGATGTGGTTATGCATAACTTACTATGTAGATTTTGCATACGACCCGAAGTCGAATCAACACGTATCGAATATAAACTAACACGTACTGACTCGACTTCATCAAGTATTCGCTCGAAACAATTAGGTACATAAATGTTTCCACGTACGCTAGCCTCTTCTCCGAACAATACTCCTCTGAAATTGATGAAGCATTAATAATATGACAGAGCCGGTTTTGCGCGTGCCTGTTTCTCAGAACTGGAACCTATTTCGACATTGTTATATACCAATCGGTATATATGTTGTTTGAAATTGAAACTGATACAATAGAGTAGGGGAAAACTGTGTGTGATCGCATATTCTAAAATATTTAACTAATATTTTTGCACAGATCTTAAGTACAACAAACATTTAAAAGTTTACATTAAAATATGTTATACATTTTAATCAAGTGACTGCATGGCATAGGCGTATATAGGGGTGGGGGGCGTGGCCAGGATATTGTACCGATTCGAAATTCTAGAACACCAAAATAAATTCACACACGATTAGTGAAAGTTTTTTTTAATTTTAGCCCTATATGCGCCAATGCTGCATGGTCTCCTTATACATGGGTCTCCTCCGGGTGGGGCGGTATCTTGTATAATAAAATTGGTTTTACTCTATTTCGGAACATGGCACTGTTTGGTAAGAGCCTACACCTTATGATAACGACAATATTTATAAATACTTTTTTATTTATCATATAGAACTGGTATAAAAATAGCAGTATATTACAATATGTATGTATTGGATTTACTTGGTGTAAACTTTTAGAATTTTATGAGATTGTGTCTTAAATAATAAGAACTTTGACATGATGTATAAATTTGTGAGTAATTTTTGTATAGGTACTTTATAACTTTTTATTTTACATCATACACTACCATTTAGGTTTTGGGTTACTACCCAATTGCGACAGTGTCCACGTCTTGGCTCATTTTTTATTATGTATATTATTTGAACACTGTCTTAAGATAATTATTGGTATGGTGAACAAACCTTGAATATCTTATATATATAATTTCAGATATCGGCCTATATGATATTGATGTGACATTTCGTATAGAATTATGACAAAGCCTTTGCTCGCGGTTGCAAATTTTGATAAGTACATATATCTTCAGGATATATTTCACTTCCTCATATTCTATGAAAGCAGGTGATCTTGATAATAATATATATATTAATTTCACATTGACTTTGATACCAACAATATTTTTTTTATTACATCAACTTGGCTTTCAACCACATCGAACTACGGTCTACTGTACAAGATTATATAAATATCTTGGAACATTCATCACACCTGGCTATTCATAATTACGTGTGCATCACAATCTAAGTAGCTTGTACTATAGAAACCAGATAACTGATATATTTCTACATATACTTTTTCTATATTCTTATATATTTCCACTCGGACATATAACACACATGTTTATCAAATCATCAAGCAGTGTATAAACCTGCCAAAACCTAAGGATTGTAGCATTCTTTACTTTAATGGGTAATCATAGTCTATGGTCTCTACGTTAGTTATTCCCATTTGATAAGTCTCGTACCTACCTACTAATAAAGGTATTTTTTCAAGGCATGGTGCAAGACAGCTCATGTGATTTCTGTGAAATACTTATTACTCAAGGAAACAGTTTATCTTATTAAAAAATCGGAAATTTTCTCTTGTATGCATCGTGATGTCAATACCAACTCAGGACAAACATTTGTATTCATGAACAAATATGAAAAAACATGTCTGAGTCTAGAGTATATATTTTTTAAATTACTAGTTTCACCTCGGTGTAATATATTAGTATTTTACTAGATCTGCTGAGTTTGAGACCAAAATTGATATGTGTAAAAAGAAAGCATATTTCTTTGTTAATCATGTCTTACACTCAAGCCAAGCACCATGCCTCATAAATTATATTATCGATAATCGGTAGATCCTAACCACTACGAAACTAGTCTAACCTCTTATTGCCGGTAAATATGTCCAATTTATCGCAAGAATAATTTAATATGGGTTTCTTTATGCTGAATTAGTAATTTTATATACAACATTACATTTTACATACATTTCAATTATTTGTATTGCATTTTTAGCAATCTCCATAATTCCAAACTCCAAATTTCTAACATGCACAATGTTCATAATATAAATGTACCAATTAGAACAATTCGTCCAAGATACTCATTAAAAGTACCATTGCTATATTTACTATCACGCATCATTATCATTAAAAACTATTACCTATGATGTAGCACCAGGCTAAAAACTAACAGAAATGGAAGGCAAAATGTAATCTCCGGTGTCAAGTTGTTTGCAATATAGCGCATATAATCTGAAGGAGACTGATATTCACTGCATATTAAGTGAATGGAAAGCCATAATCAAGTTTTAGGATATTTAGCAGTGTAGGGCGCCTTCTAGCTACATGGAGCGATGATATACCCAAGCTGGCTGGCAGCGGTTGGAAAAAGAATGGAAGATCCAGCTGAATGATGCCATAGCCATAGATGAGGCATATGTCCAGCAGTGGGCAGAGATAGGCTGATAATGATATTTAGTTAACCAAAATATTGTGTACAATGTACAAAAGTATTGAAACATCGACGGCGTTTACGAATGGTTCGTCCAAGGTACTTTTGCAACTGGCTATTTATGTTCCAGTGTCTGCATTTGTATATGCCTCAATGAAAATTGAGCCATTGACGATATTGTAATATTTATATCGATTGAGTTTAAGTTTTAGAAAACTGATTGCAGTAAAGTAATGTAATCCACATACAGGGATTTTTTTTGGTAGAAGAGTTCTTAATTTATGATAAAAACATATTAGAATTTTCAGAAGGTACATTGCCTTCGTCGAAATTGTGGCTTTAAGGCAGCGTTTTGTAGATTGGAAGCACAATCGCGAACATATGAAAAATAATTAAAGTGTCAACAAAATAACCTTGTAAACACACTCAAAATCGTTTAAAAATTATTAAGCACCGTATTTTGAACGTAAATAATGGAGTTAACATTATTGTAACCAAAAGGAGCATAATAGAAAGCTAAAAGTCGCCTGATTACATAGTAAATGTAAACAAAAGGTTAGTGTCGCGCCACCGCAATCAGTGCTCTAAGGCATATTGTCAATCGCTAATTGCAACGGCGCGACATATACAACATACCTACTGCATCTAAGTATTAAACTATATGTACACTATACGGTACGTATAAACATAAATGCTCATTTATATTGCTTTCACTAATAAATATGTACGTATCAAATGTATTTATTTCACTTCTATTCGAGTTCAATATGACAATCCTTGAGACGATCGTGCCATGCATGCATAACATTATTATAATCAAATCCAATATACGACAATTCTTATGAGTTTTGTATCATGCATGCATAATATTATTATAAACTAAAATGTGCATCTAGCACACTATGGAGTATCAATGTAAATATCGGGCTTAAACACGGTTCCGGTTGGAAGCACTTTTAAAAATTCTATAAATATTGGTGTCTGCATTGCATGAACATTATAAAACGATCAGGCTATATTGTCAATATATTCACTTAATTAATATGAAACATACATTATTAAAAATTAAGGTTTCTTTACATATCGCAGTTTCTGTTCTCGTGTTAAAATATATTAACATGAAGTGTGATTGAGTAATTGTTTCTCCAATATCTAAAACTAATTTTAAAAGGTACAGAGACTGTAGGCATATTATAAAGTAAATTAGAAATGTTAATGGTATATATAGAGATAAAGTATTAACTTTTAATGCGTAAGATATTTTTTTGTAGACCTACTTACCTAAATAAAAACTTTGTTCGTAAAGGGTACCTCAGCGGTACATTACTTGAGATAATAGTTGTTCAAATGGCGGTTGAGTATCAGATCACTGAATTGTAAACAGTAACTTACTTATAGAATAACAATCAGAATTTATTCGAATGACATGAGATTAGCCGGGAGCGGCTTTACTATCTTATTTGATATTTCGTCAATTTTTGTCACCCACAGCTTGGCCGCAGATTCAGATCCAGTTCTGGAATAAAATTTCATATCATGTTAATATTATTGGCACATATTATAGGTTTCGGCTCATGATGACAGTACTTTTTAAACTTCCACAAATTATATAATCTTGTTGTGTATAAGTTTGTGCGTTCAATTTTTTTTTTTTTTATATATATGTAAAGTAACTTTTATATATAACAGTATGGAGGAGCGAGGTATGAGACCCCTCCGTATAAAAGGGAAGATCTTCCGCCAGGCTAGGTGATCATGCCTGGGGACCACGGTCCAACTGTTGATGTTGGATGCTTGTATATATGTCAAATCCTGAGAGAATCTTGATAGTGCGATGTAGAATTCTCGCGTGTTTCTACTAGTTCATAGATGTCGCCACATCACTCTAGTGCGGGCGGTGAAGAATTGTAGGCGTGTTCATAGATGCCGCCACAACAGGACCAAGTATAGGTAGTGCCGAGACTACACTCCGTCATATTATAATAAAATAGTAAAAAAATCTTTATTTGTCACCATAAACCAAAATAACATCTAAATATATTTTTACATTCTATGCTATGAATTACATTTCTTTGGCTATGGTGCTTGTGGTAGGTAATCAAATCCTGGATTACAGGTCACCAGGTCTCCAGGTCTCCACCTCTCGGAAGCTCTTTTACAAAATCAAAATAGCATACATTTGTATATCTAGCTGTCCCCCGCGGTTTCACCCGCGTTCCCGAGGGACGTAACATTTTCCCGGCACAAAAAATTCTATGTTACTTCTAACACCTCCAAGAATATGTGTACAAAGTTTCATGATGATCGGTAAAGTACTTTCCGCACCAAAGCGTAACAAACAAACTTACATTAACATTTACAATAGGTATTAGTAGGGATAGAGTAGGTAAGTAGTGCTACAGATCAGTAAATATTAAAGTAATAACTTTAGTTTACTTGAAGCTGCAAATTTTTATCTTTACTGTCCCATGTTTTCCTTATTTCCTTTTAGGTTTAAAGATTTTATGATAAATTATTATTTTACACCCATGCGGGTGAAACTTTTATAAACTTCGAATGTCATATTTATTTACAAGTAGACCAGGGTCGATAATTTTTAAAATCAAAAAAAATAATAGTAGGATGAAACCCATTACAAGAGGAGGGGAATATTAAATGAAATATTAAAATGAAAGGAAAAATAATTTACGGGCGATCTGAGATCGGGAAGGGGATGGGGGTGAGGTTTTAAGGGTAAAAAACGGTTTTTCTAGATTTCCGGCAAAACTAAAATTCCTATGATTCCTAAAAGTTAAGTAGCAAAGTTGTAGGTAATAAAAAGATCTAAAACTTTAGTACTCACACTTTTTTCACATAACCTCAAAATTTTAGTGAAAAATTCAAAAAACCAAGTTTTTGGTTTTTTATTTTTATCTTTTACAAAAAAAAATTTTTTTTTCACGAAAATTGGTGATATCTTGCCTTTTTATGTCCCAAATACGCTGTAATTTATTTGATTAGAAATATTTATTTTTTCACCTTATTTTGAATTAATATCGAAAAAGCACCCTAATTTTCAATCGAAAATTCAAAATATTAGTTATTTTCAAAAAATAAAGCATGTTTTCTGTTCGTTGAAATCTCTACTTTCTGATGGTGAAAAAAAATATATATGTTACCATGGTAAATCTTCTCAGAAAATGCAAAGAATGGAAGAGATAATCAATAAATATTTGCGCTATGTAGAATAACATTACGCAGCAAGCAGCTTTATTGTCTTTGATGGGTATCCCGAAATTAAAAAATCAGTTAGTGTCACAACAGTACTAGCAACTACTTCAACTAAAAGAGGAGAACGTAGTCGTAGAAAAACCTTAGACAATATTCCATAGTTCGATGCTGCGTAATGTTTTTTTTTGAGGTTATGTGAAAAAAGTGTGAGTACTAAAGTTTTAGATCTTTTTATTACCTACAACTTTGCTACTTAACTTTTAGGAATCATAGGAATTTTAGTTTTGCCGGAAATCTAGAAAAACCGTTTTTTACCCTTAAAACCTCACCCCCATCCCCTTCCCGACCTCAGATCGCCCGTGAATTATTTTACCTTTAATTTTTATAATATTCCCCTCCTTTTCTAATGGGTTTCATCCTACTATTATTATTTTTTTTTCACTTTTTATTATTTTTAAAGGCTTCTACCCTGGTCTAAAGTAAATACAAAACAAGTAAATTCAGTCTACGTTCATAAAATATTAGTTGTAGTGTTGGGGATTTGTGATGTAATTTTGTAAAAGTGTATTAAAACTATCCAAGAACCTCCAATAGGCCTTCAGTTGCTGTGTAACATTGTTTTAGAAGCCCTTCCTGAATTGAAATTTTAAGGTTCAATTGATTATGAGTGTACAAAGGCAGTATTTTATGTAATTTATTATAAACATAGAGGCCGAGGAAAACAAAGAATCTACGAATAAAATAAATGTTAACTGAGATAGATGCAGCTACTAAATGGTTGCGACGAACAGATTCTGTATTATTTTTATAGAATTTAGTATTTTCGTGATCACGATCATTGCAACTTTGTCGAAACGTGGAAGTTAACAATAATACATTTCTATATATTTATTCTTTCTTTATAAATAGGATTCCTTTGACGCATAATCACCTAAAAACTATTGAACATATCGGGGTGGAACTTCTACCATTCGGTGCAGATTTTTTCGTAGATAGGCTAGATATATAGTATCGATAAAGGCGGGTGAAACCGCGGGTGACAGCTTGTTATATATGTCTTATATATGTGCGAAACATGAACGGCCGCAATATAAAAAGAAAACATTTAGCGTACTACTTGTTTCCGAGTGTTACAGTTGTAAGCTCAAGTGGAATGGATTATGGAGAGTTTTGAGCGTTGATGTACTTGTTACAATATGAATGGCAATTTAAAAAATTAAAAACAAAAGCTTTAAAGAGTACATAGTCCAGTCATATTAATCAGAATAGGGCAAGTATCTCGGCATGAGAGATAGTCAGCTATAAACTTGTATAAGCCTTTATTTTGACACCCTAAAACTTGTCTCAAAACCTACTTATCGTAGGGTGGCCGCGAATACAGACATAAGGTTATAGGTTAAAAAAAGTTTTTTTGCAAATATCTCGATTCCTATGGGCTTTATGCCATGTGTAACAAAATAATACGAGCATTAAATTCTCTACAATCTTTGTTTAAAAAATGTTTCTACATCTTGAACCATTTTCTTAAAAAAGGGAATAAACTTTGGTCAGAACACTCGAAAAACTTCCGAATTTGGATTAACTTGCTGCATTTGAAGAAGAAGACTGCCCAACTGCACAGCAGCTCACCAACATTTCAACCGTGTTTATTATCTAGTTCAGACTCGGTTAGGGCATGATTTAAAACCCCAGGATTGAAGATAATAAACACGGTTAAAATTTTGGTGAGCTGCTGCACTCGATGGTGGAAGATTTGATAACTGCACAGGTTTATTCACTTTTGTTAATTTGATGAACTGTGCATAGCGTAGACGATCGATACCGTCCTCAGATTTTGGAGCATTATAGATTGCCATCAAAGTTTGCACACCATTCTCAAATAATGTTTGAACTGGGCTGTTTTCTTCTTTAAAGTCTGAAAAATTATTGATGTTTTTTTAACGTTTAAAATATATTTACTTGAACTTATAGACAGTGCCGAGGTGATGGTTGACCAGCTGGAAGCCGTCGGGCGCGTCGGCGTGGGCCCCCGCAGCCAGCCAACCGTCGAGCTGCAGCACCTTACACCGCTCCGCGCGGAAGTCGCTCCGACTCGTACTGCATACACAGTATTACAGCATATCAGTATTACAATAAACAGCGTGTCATTAAAAATTTCAGCTTGCTTACTCTGAATATATTAGAAACTAGCTGTCCCCCGCGGTATCACCCGCGTTCCCAATAGATGTAACATTTTCCCGGCACATAAAGTATCCTATGTAACTTCTAATACCTCCAAGGCAACCTACACATTGTCTATGCTTGAAAACGAAACGCATTTTCGGGGATTCCCACAAATAATGTATACGTTTAGGGACTCGCTTAGAATCGAGTAGGGGAAATAACGCGCGCTATTCACTTGTTTAAATTTCTCTGTCTGTGTATTGTTTCGTGTGGATACTCTGACGAGTAGACGTATTAGAAGCATAGCAAAGCATGTTAAGATTTGTGTTACCACTGTTTCAATTAAACAAAGTTTATTTAAGATGTCGCTTCAAATAGACAAATCCAAATTATACCAAAAATTGTTCATACAAATATGAAAGTACAAAATGTGCAGAAGTTAGTTAACGAAGTGTGGCGTAATTATAAATTACAAGCAAAGACCGATAAGGAACTTGATATTACAGTATCTAAGAGAATTGAAGAAGAATTACAAGCACCGACTAAGAATAAATCAAATACAATACATTAATTTTAAGTTTACGTAAGCATGGGGGGAGGGGGTAAGAGCTTTGCTTACTTTTGCTGACAAGGGGGTGGGGGGAGGGGGGTTAATAATTGTTATAAACCTGCTTGCGAAATACTTGAATGGCCCCTTAAGTAGTATTCGCGTGACACAACAAACTTTCATTGACATTTATAATTTTATAGTAGGGATAAACATAAACAACTCACCCTTTAAAAGACTTGGAAGCATAGAACAATAAAATATTCCCTGACATTTGAAGCCAGTATCTTTGCCACGAAGAGAGTGATATTTTTCTTCCATCCTTCAATATAGTTTTTCTTCTAACGAAGCCTTGGAAGTCACACGGAATAGCTTCAGTCTTCAATAAAGTACTGAAATTTGAATGAAAAGTCAAGGCTAAAAAAGCAATGCAAGTTATGATATATAATCACAATACACTTAGAGTTTTTTTCAATACATACGTCAAAACATACTTTTCTTAAAATACCAAGTCTCATAGTATTAACACTAGATTTTAGCGGAAGCTCGCGTCGTAATTCAACTTATTAAAGTAAAAAAATCATATATCTATAAAAGTATAGAAATAAATAATAATAAAACAAGTACTGAGAGAAGTCCTATTAGATCGTAGTTATCTTATAATTGAGCAAAGGAACCTCCTAAACAGTTGGTTGGATGTCGCATCGGCATGTGCACATCTTCAAAATCATCATCATATTAGCCCGGAGATTTGCTGAACATATGCTCCCCATAGGGGGGTTTACCATAATTACCACGCTTTGAAGGTAGGTTGGTAATCGCAGTGTAGTGGTATTACTCAAGAGGACGCTGTTGCCCGGATCCTATGCTTTTTACTAAACCCCCATGGGATTAAATTCGGATTGGTCCCATTTTGACCCCAAGAAAATAGGAACAAAATTTGTCTTACCTGTGTGGCAAGGATTGTGACATTTTATCACCAGCAATGGAGCTTGGAGACTCCAACAAAGTGTCATCCAGTAAATTCACCGAACCTGCAGGCGTCTTCTCGTCTAACTTGTCATCTGTATGACCTTTGCCGAAAATGCTACAAAAAATTGTATGTTTTAAAAATCTAATAAATTAATCAATATCCAGGAATAAGAACAATATAGTCCTAGAAGAAATATAATAAATGTCTGTTCAATCTGTTAATCTAAGTACCTAAGCCAAATGGTTATCAGTAACATCCGTAATGACTCGACAGTAAGAGCAAGTTGGACTTGCACACAAGTTCCCTACAATACTAATAAAAGTAATATTATTTGAATATAATTTTTATATTTTAGTTTCTTTAAGAAGTATTAAAATCTTAGTTGTATTCGTAAATTGTCTTTGTAAATATTTGACCATGATGACAATAGATAAAAAAATATCTTAATTTGTAAAATATTACTTTATAATATAGAAACGAAGACCATGTTTTTGACACCGGACTTGACAAGTAACCCAACTATCTTTAAATCCAACAACTACAAATTTATTAAGATATTATATTATGTAGATGCAGGTAAGCAATATTTACGACTGCACCAAATTTCAAGACAGAGAAAAACAGCAAAGACATACAGACAGACAACGAATCCTCACCGTAAGAGTTCCTTTTCTTTCCAATTTCGTACGAAACCTTAAAAAGACATGTATCAGACATGAAAAACATTTTGCCTTTATTGGTAGGCAAGGGATTTCCAGACATAATAAACCTAATGTTTATAGTAGGCCAATGTGAAGAGCAATCCCACACTATATCGTACCACCCATAATTAGCTGGGCTACAAATTAAAAAGTTTTTTTTTATCAGGTAAGTCTGCTTTGATCGCAATATTTATACAAAGCAATGCCTAAACGTTCAGAAATATGTCTGGAAATAAAGTACTTAATCTTTATACACGATAGAATAGATTTGTCTTTAAAAAATAAAATAAATCATATAAATTTTTACACGTCGTCGGTTGTGACATGTCTTTCAGCGCAATAGTATTTTATGTCACAAAAAAGGTAAATAAAAATTTGAACTCTACGTAAGTTCTACAACTCAATAGGTATCAGAATAATTCATATGTGACATTTTCCACAGAAAACAGTGCATAATAAATAACTGAAGAAAAAAGGTATTAATAAAATTTGAGTCATGTAGTGCTTGTGTGTCTGTGTGTTAGTATATTTGCCAATACAAGTTACGTACAAAATTGTTCACACGAAGGCCAGAGTTCATCAACATTTTAGCAATCGTTTAGTAAAACCCGCCAAATTTAAACCTAATGTTGATGAACACCAGCCCAAGTAGATAGTTTTAATGTGTATTAATAAGGTACACTGGATATAATACAGGATTTAACTACCTAGTAGTTGAAATAATTACAATATCAACCGCATTCTTTTATATAAATATCAAGCTTCAAAGAGTCACAATTTGCCTACAAAGCAATTAAGTAATTCAAGTGAACTGCACTGTGCTTATACGTACAAGTATAGCTTAAATACATATGAAATGTACTAACTACCAATAAAAAGTGCGTGTAAAATTGTTGCTACATCATGCAAGCTAAAAATTTTGGTTTCGTATCCGATAGACATAATCATCTTTAATACAAAATATAGGAAACATTTAACTTTAAATTACTTCAACGTCAGTTCGAATTCAGATAACATTATGTAGTATATTTATATAATTATAGTTACATATATATTAGGTACTTAAGATTTCATAGCTATCTCGACGTAACAAGAAATAATATATCTGTTAAAATCATCAAAATACCCATCATCAAGGCGCTATAGAAAGTAACGGCAATATTTTTACAAGCTGCGTAAAAAATATCACTTGTGTTCTGATCACTGATACTCTACCTCCATATCTACAAATGAAAAAGGCACGTAGGAGTAAGTAAATACGGTATATTCTTAAGATTGTGTAAATAATAAATAAATTATTAGGCCGGAAGCAAACATCATCATGTTCGTATGTTTCTCATACTTTTTTCTTTTATACGACATGGCCCTGACAAACAAGCAGACGGTCAAAAATTCAAAATTCAAAACCATTTATTCAGTTTTGGCCTTCGGAGGGCACTTATGCAGGTCAAATTTAAAGTTACTGAAGCTACAAATCCACCTGATAGTAAATGGTCGCCGCCGCCTGTGGACATTTGAAACACTAGAGGCATCCCCAATGCGTTGTCATCCCTGAGAAGTGAAGTTCTAGGTCTCATGTGCCTGTAATTTCACCGGCTCCCTTACCTTTCTAATCGAAACACAAGTGCAACACTGCTTCGCGGCGGAAATGGGTAAGGTGGTAGTACTTGCTCGGACGAACTCTGCACTAAGAGCTCCACTACTCAAAAAATCTATTCTATTCTATTAATTCACAATTCGTACTATATAACTCGAACTCATCAACATCTTTCGATACTTCGTACTTTAACTATGACTTCTAAAATACTTTTTTAATTATTTATTTAATTTCTACTTTAGATAGGCTTGTATTACAATATCGCCACTACTTGAGGAAGGTTGTTGCCAGACGATTACTACCGACTACTCTACTATCGTGCTATGTTTTACTGACGATAGTCAGCCCGCTTATAGGATTCATTTCCGCGATCTTCGCCACAGTGTTCCTATAACTGAACTGTGGTCCTAGATCAATTATTCATTGAATAGCATTTGTTGAAGGACTAGGAAATATTTCTTGATGAAATGTTGATCAAGTTAATTCCTACTTTAGTTCCTGTACTGCGTAATTCATATCAACTTTTAATGGTATTGCGTAAATCTATGTTTTTACGTAAATCTTACTAAAATTTTGCAAATTATTTAACATAAGCAAATAGAACACATTCCGGCATTAAATTTTACTATATTCACATTTACATAAACCAGAGGTGGGATCATTAATTAATATTAAACATGTTAAACAAAGTTCTTGAGTTTTTAATTAAATTAGATATCAGTCTCCGTTCTAAAGGCTCAATAATTATTCTTAATCGTGCCACATTCGAGAATTATATAGTAGGTCCAAAAGTTATCACCCGCATTACCAAAAAATAAAATAGACCAGTAAGTTGTGTGATTCGCAATCTCCACGTCACTGATTCGATGCGACACTTCGATTTCCACCTACATTCATGTGCATGAACATGACCTAGTTTTGAGATTGGTTTCAAATGTCGTACAGTTAGACTGAATATACATTTAAAATTGTGTTTTAATATTTATTTAGCTTCATAGTACAAGCTCTGTTTAGTTTGGCACTGTTCGAAGAAGTCGACGCCAGTCGGATTGTCCAATTGATAAAAGGCAAAAGGATTATAGAAAAAAATTTTGGAACCATCGCTCGACATGTGTGTTGACCAACTTTTTAGCAGATACCTATACATTCCAACAGTAAACTTTCTTCCAATTTCGGTTTTATGCCTTAGTATATATTAGATATCAGAAGTGTGAAACTTTTGGACCACAAGTATCTTTAGTAATTCAAATACCTCTTCATTGACGTGAATTTACAAACAAAGCATGCATGTAATTCACTTACTTGTCTATTTAGTATTATTTCATACATAAATATATATACATATATATATATATGTCATTAAATCGCCATCTACATAAGATCACAATGCAAGCCGTCATATTCAGGAACCAGATAATTGACTCACCCCGCACCAAAATTGACCTTGTGAAAATTTCTTGGCAAGCTCGCACTACGAAACCTATGTACCGAGCGCAACAGGAAAAATTATGCTGTAGATATTATACATACATGATTGAAAATTCACGTGATCAAACGAAAACGAAACATGATTATGTCTTAGGGATCTTCTCGGACGTTGCCAATATTATACCTATAATAACATTTTGTTATTTATATAATAATTTCAAATTGAAATGTGAGTGTTATAAATGTTGATAACAACCAGTAAGTAACGAATATGCATCAGAGAGACACTTATCTGAAAAATTTACTATAATTCTGAATTTACAAAGTTTTCTTCGTGTGGTACTTTTAGATAAAGTTAGATATTATTATTATTTTACAAGTATATCTGTGTAACAAATATTTTCTTAAAAAAATTAACAACAATTTTTGTTTTCGATGGTGGTGTGGCACGACACGGAGATTGCGATGACAGCTTTTGTTGTCTCAGTGACATCACATTTACATAAGGAGGGATATCATTGCAACAATTACAAAAAAAACAAATTTTTCCATTGAAGAAAATTGAAAATTAATTCAAAACAACATAATCCAAAAAGAGAGTACGTTTAGGTACGTCATGATAAATCCTAGAATATCTAAAAACTAAATCTATCAGGACTGAGACCTCTGCCATCGATTCGAGGTAAACACTTTCTTCGTTTATTTAAAGTCATCAAGTATCTTAAATGACAGGGTCATGCTAAACATTTTACAAAAGATGTGACCCACTTTTCGGAAAGCCTCCGTTGCCCATTTTAAGGAGCACGTGGTCAAAGGTATATACTTTATTCGCCTCTGAGGACAGAGTAGCTGGAGTGGTAGTATTTTTGCCGTTGCAAAGCGAACAAAAATAACCTTATATAAAATGTTAGTTTATAAATTGACAGACCTAACTAATCCTGCCGAGTACTTTACTAAGACTAATAAGTCTAACTCAATATAATAAGTAATATTAAAATTGTAAATAGATTCACCCGTGTCTAATGATAAAGTAAATTTTTCAGCAAGTGTCATATTAAAGTAGACTCTAATGAGAAATAGCATGAGCGTTAATTGATATGAAATATTGTTATAACAACAGAATAACTTAATAATGTCAAATTAAACTGTTAACTCACTTGGATCCAAGCGATCGACATTTCCGATGTGTAGGAATAAATTTTCCCTGATGACACGACCCCTGGAGACGCAGTGATCCTGAACCAATTTTGTGCGAAGGCGAGAGATTGAAAGGAGTCACAATTCCTTGCGGTGTGACTTCTTTGATGGATTCTTTTGAGCCAGTGCAGCTACCGATGGGCGAAGGAGGTTCCAGCTTCTGAGATAACCTTAAATGAGAGAATATGTCTGTTGTCAAAACATAAACCATAAATACAATTTCACACTACAAGTTGGCTATATCTTCTTTATAACGCTGATACCTAAAACCTACACTTAATTATCTCAACCTGAACAACAAAATAAGCGGAAATAGATACCTATTCAAATGTATGTTTACATACAATATATGTACATTTCATTAATTAACCTTACACAATACTCTCGTATCCTACTAATATTATAAATGCGAAAGTTTGTATGGATGTTTGTTGCTCTTTCACGCAAAAACTAACCAAACGGATTTTTAATTATTTATTTATTGACTTGGTTCTTCAACAATGAGTACACCATTACAAAGATAAACAATAACAAAGCCAAACTTATATCAAAGTGTCACATTACTTAAAGAAGAACACAGCATGCACTTAAAGCCGCGCAGGTGAATAACATAATTAAATATTTAATTATTAGCCTACTATATAATAACAAGAACCTTATAATTATGACATTAAATACACTTAATACAGAGATACATACTGATACCACATTAACTTAATTTAATTTAATAAAATAAAATTAAGATGAAACTTGGCACATATATAGAAAATACCCTGGAATATTACATACCTCGGGAACTCGGGTGAAACCGCGGGAGACAGCTAGTATATAATAATCTTGTATTATCAGTATGAGATAACATCCTTTTAAACTTACTTATACTGGTCATCTTCAAGAAATTTCTGTAGTTCTTCTATGTATCGAACGCTGTTGAGATAGTTGGCGGCGTGCGGCAGCGCTGCAATATCGTAATCCGACGTCTGGTATCTTTCCAGAGCTTTCAGCACTACTGTCATCTTAGTGGCCCGGTGCGGGGAGCCCGCTGGGTGCGCGATGTCGATGTAAACCAGATCAGTCAGAAATATACCTGTTTAAAAGAAACAAAAACAGGATCAGTCCCGAATATCAGTCTAATTTCTAAACTGTATGTATTTTTAACTACGAGTAAATCACAGTGACATTTTCAATGCTGATGAAGCAGGAATTTTCTATAAGTTGACTCCAGATAAAACTCTGAAATTTAAAGTGGAAAAGTCTATGGGAGGAAAGCTCTCCAAGGAACGTATTACGGTGCTTGTGGCTGCTAATATGGATGGCACAGAAAAAAAAATTACTAGTGCAGCAGCAGACGTCAGCCAAAAATACAGACTATACGCAATAGCGGTCAAATAAGAATGTTTTTTTATGTACATAACTATTTACACTAGTCTAAAATAAACTTTTTCTTTTTATAATTCTGTTTTTTCTTCTCTCCATTTAACGACAACTCTCTATAACGCCATAAAATGAACAGTCCCTTCAGTGTCGTTATATAGAGTTTCGACTGTATACTTATTTGAATAATGGAATTTGATACGACGTATGTGTTAGAAAGAGTTAAAATGTACCGCCCTATAAATCATGACTACATGAATCTAGGCATACACATATACCTATTTTACTAGACGTCACTGTCGACCTGAATAAGAACTGAACTGGAACCATAGTGCACTGTCTATATGTGATGAATAACGCTAGCCACGGATGCAGATAAATGACACAAGCAAACGATTACATTGTTTTCTCTCACTGTCAAATGATAAGCGACCAATTACTCAGAACAGTGATAAGAATAACGCAAATAGAACTGCAATTCAGAACTGCTAGAAATCATATTCTCATATAACGTACGTAGGCACGGTACACAATCAGTGACTAATGTCACAGAAGACTGTCAAATGCGAGTTGATCTATTTCTGTTTGTTAGTCTTCATTTAATTTAGAACCATATTTGTTTGCAGTCCCCAAAATAATTCTACTATGAATAAATGAAAGTCTGCCGGTTCAGCTTACCGAATCAGGCCTTTTATAGCATTTTAGAACACTTCTTCTTATTTATAGTCCGATGAAACAAATGTTGATCGCACAAAAGCTCCGATATATGAAATAAATATCTTATGGTTTATAGATAAAGATAAATGCAAAATATGTAAACTTAAAACTCACCAAGATATGGTATACAGGGCAAAGCTATAGACCTCAAATATTCTCTGAGGGCCATCCAGTTGTCCTTTTCGCCAAACAACTCGGCAAGTTTATCAAATTGCTGCTTATCTTTCTTCGATAAACACGTCCATGTTTTTGTTAACCTTTGAAAGTATTCACAAAATTAGTAAAGGGTCTGTAAGATTTTCATACGGCGGTAGGGATCTACAGAGTGATACAAATGGATAAGGGCGAATTTGGTAAATAAAATATATAACTAAACACCATGTCATATTATTACATGTTATTTTGTCCAATGTTTGTTTGTTAATGTATATATGATGTTAATAAATAATGCTGTCTGGATTATTGACTTTTGATTACCAACATATTTTTTTTTATTCTCCTTACCTATATATACTCGCACTATTTAATGCTGAAATAACAGCAAAAAGAGAATGTAAATTGTTCAACTCGTGTAACTTTTTGGCAACTTTGATGAAATGCGCCAATATTTCCGCTCTCGCTTTTGGCGATTGTCCGTTTAATATTTCTTGTACAGTCCAAAAGCTGACCTAAAAGTTAAAAAGTTTGAAAGTGTAAATATACAGAATCGGAACAAAAATATCAAAATAAACACAGCAAGATAAACAACTATTAAATGGGTATTATTATCTTCCAAGTAACAGTTCTTATGTTCCACTAATGAGGCACAATAACAAGTAAAAGCAGTTATTAGGCTAACTTAATTACGCATAATAAGATATGATTTCCAACTGACCCTATTAAATCTTTTCGTAAAGGCGACAACATTTGGCGCCACCGTCAATTTGTTCAACTTATTCCAACCACAAGTAGTCAGTTCCTCGGCTTTGATAGCTTTGAAGCATGGCAAATCCAAAAGTGTGAGTTGGTTGGCAATATCCTCTGGAGCCAGTCTCAGTGCTGAGCAGACGATCTCATCCCATGACTGGTTAATCGACGAAGCGGCCGGCAAGCTGCTCGTCTTGTACTGGTAAATGGGATCATTCTGACGGTTGCCACCGGGGTCACCATGTCTATGTAGAATTACGTTAAACATTTAGTAGTTTTTACTTTAAATTTATATAATTTATTTATACATGAAAGCATCAAAAGTTAATATATTTTCACAAGTAAAACAATAGACTGAACTTTCTACAAATCTGATCATTGTAAGGTAATCTTACTAATATTATGAATGCGAATGATTGTATTTATGTATGTTTGTTACCCTTACACGCAAAGACTACCAAACGGATTTAGATGTAACTTGGAACATAGATAGAGCATATCCTGGAATAACGTATATACTTTTTATCCCGGGAAAACGTGACATCCCTCGGGGAAAACCGCGGGGGAAAGCTAGTCATATATAATTTGGATATGGGGTATATGTAATATATCTAATTCAAAATGAATTTGCAGGCATCAATATTGAAATTTACTTACGCATAGTTGTAATAGCAAGCACAGTCATCTTTAGGGTAAGTCTGCTGACTATTAAGCGAAACTTTAGTATGTTTCTTATTATTCAGTTTGCATGGTAGCTTATCATCGAGGGGCCAGTTCTCCTCGTCTTCATGCTTAAACATTAATAAGTTCTGTTAAATTAAATGAATTTATCATCTGAGATTTCATTAACCAATATAAATAAACTACAAATCAAAGTTCTTTATAGAAACTTTTAACATGCCACAATGACCACTGATGTGCTTAGGGACTGATAGTTTTGTATTACAAGACCATCAGAATAGCCTCTCAAATTTCAATTTAATTCCTCATCATTTCAGGAAATACATTGACAATAATTATTAACAAATCCCAAGGGCAGCCACTTCTATACTGCATGCTCTAAAGCCGAGGTTCCATAGCAAAGATATAGGACGCAAAACCAAAATTCCTTTGTTTATTTTTAAACAGTTTATTTTACAGTTTAGTATATTAGTGAGGGCCACAAGGTATTCTCAAACTCAGTGAACAAAGAAATAAAAGTGGTCAATGCCCAGAAAAGATTGGGAACCACTTTTCTAAAATGTGCTCTGTAGTCCCAGCACCAAATGACCACACATATTTATTTTGAAAGTGTTTAGAGAGTTTCCCTGAATTTCAGTTCCAGATACAAGAATTTATATTTATTGGTTTATTTGAATTGATTCACTAGTTTGGAACATAATGTAATATTCATGTCCCAGGATATTTTTCTATTTATTGGTACATTTACCACATTCACTCAGGTAATAGGCACCATAACAATATGAAACATTGTATTAGTACTAGTAGTAGTTATTGTAAACTTAAAATGGCCCCTACAATTTGGATGTGAAATTTATATATCATTATACCTCTGAATGGAATAAAACATGTTAAATATATCAAAAAAAAAGTATTAAACAACAAAAAACTAGCAAGTAAATGGTACAGTAAAAGGTCCAGCTAATGGTACTTGCAAATTTATATATTTTTTTTAGAACAAATAGGAATGTTGTAGTGAGACATTTTTGTGTTAGGTTTTGTACCTGTTTATTTTTTTTGCAATTGTAATTTTTCAATGTCAATTACAAGAAGATTTTATCTAACATTGTTCTTGGAAATTGATATATATTAGTGACACTGCACAACAGCTACCAGTGGACTAGGTAGTAACCAAAGTAGGTATAGGAACAGATTGTACATCAATCTAGAAATATGCAGGGTAAGTAACCAAATCAATCACAATATATGAATGAGCAAACATATACTGGGTGAATTTTTCAAGTAAACTTAATTTTTTTAGTTTTCCTTGTCATTATTTCTGACTATTAACCCTAATAGAGACATTATCAGATGGTGTAATAATAAAGTGTTTTTTTTATTTAATACAATGGTTTTTTTGGCTATGAATAGTATTAATCAAAATTGGGCCTAAGTCTTCCATAAAGTATTTTGTTATATTTATCATAATTGATTGATTTGGTTGCATTACCAGTTAAAATAAAGAACTATGTCTAATTCTATTTGGATTGATCATCAGTCCAAAGCAAACTTTAGAGAAAGATGACTATAATTATGAAGATTACTATTTAGTAAGCAAAATACATAATACAGAAATAAACATACCTCCACAATCCTTAAGACAGCTAAACTATCACTTAGAATATCCCGTGGCATTGCGTTCTGAACAATAGCACATACTTACATACAATTATATTAGGTAGCAATGTAGGGTACCTAAAATAACAATATTACTAGATACTGTTAGAGTAGTGTAATGGGCAAAATGGTCCGATTAATACCACACACGCACTTATCACTAAAAAGTTTACACCATATAATACAAATTTAAATAGATTGTTCGTTTATATAGTGGGCAGTAATTTAGATAGGTACATAAACAAATCAATTAACGATTTTGTTTGTACTTATACCTATTGATCATATTAATTTATTATAATAGCTATTACTAATTCATTAAATAACTGAATAATAAAATCATTAGTCGAAGTCAGTGATACGTAAAGATTACAATTCTGCCTTTACCAAAATTTATCACGAAACAGTTTTGACTAACATAACTTAGCGGCTCACAGATTATGAGAAAGCTATTCTTATAGTACTTTTTTCATAACATAATATAGTATATATAATTTGGAAATACAATACTCATTACTTACCGCTGCCTTATTTTTCACATTTGATAAAATATCCTCAGTAAATATATAAATTTGTGGGATTGAATTATAAGAAAAATTTGGCAATTCTATTAGATGTTGCCATTGGCCGCCAATAACGAAACCACCTAACAGAGTACTGCCAATCAAAAAAATATTTAATTTTACTATTAGCTTGTTTCTTTCTCACTGCATTAAATTCTGACAAATCTGTTAAGAGGACAATGTTATCACTACATTCCATTAGACCAGTTTTTTTTTTAATTTTAATAAATTAATTACAACCGAACATTGAAACAGTGGCGTGCCCTAGGTGAGGCCTATGTCCAGCAGTGGACGGAGATAGGCTGATGATGATGATGATGATGATGATGATGAACATTGAAAATACCAGTTATAATCAAACCGACTTTAAACCAATGCACACCTAGATTAAAAGATATTTTAATAGTAACATCTGTCCTTGCTGTTGTCTTATTTTATTAAGCCTTACATTAATTTGGCAATTTGTACATTGTGCAATAAATAAATAAATTAAAAATAAATAAATTTTAAACTCAGTTCATAGCTCAGTTACATAAAATGTCTAGACAATAATACGAATGGTTTGTAAAAAGGCGATATTTCGACTCACACCTTATAGCGGATATGAATGAAATACTGAGGGGGCGGGCTGATTCCATGAAATTTTCTCCCATCCTGTAGTTCTATACCCTTTGTCCTGAGATAAAGATTGTGCTGTAAGGAAGTGCATTCCAGAATCTATCACTTTTAAAACAGACTTAAAAATATTGCTTTATTACTGAATAGCTGAGGAATAAACCATCTAATATGGTAATCAAATAATTACGTTCAAGCCAGGAAATCTTTTTCCGATTGTTGAATAAGCTGAAAAGGCAGTGGCCAAATCTGTCAAGGGTCGCTGAAGCAGAAAGGCACTGGAATGGAGCCCTCGATCCAAGAGACATGGGTTGGGGTGCCATCCAGCTCGCAGGAAGAACTCATGAGGAAAATAAAGTGTGTGAGAACTGAAGACCGAAGGAGTGGCGTGTCATGGAGGGGCGGAAACATCAGCAATGGTGAAGACGCAGGCTGATCGGTCGAGTAATTAAATTTTCCGATAACCCTAATAATTGACATACACTACAGTTTTTATTGGAACGAAGTTCCTTATCGCGCGTTGTGAAGGGGGCTAGACGGAAAAAATTCATACCAAAAGTTGTAACGACACTATTTTTCATATTGTTGCGTTCGAAATTTAAATGATATGGTTTATTATTGGGTTTGTTTTTTTCATAATTTATTTAAAAGCTACATACAACATGTTTCAAATACTGTTCCATTTATAAATTAGTATAATTAGTAATTATTATAAGAAAAGGAATAAGTTAAAAGTAAATTTTGAATCGCACTGAATTGAAAGAAGCATGTATTATGTCAATGAAAACTTCTTAACTTAACTTGGCTTAAAATGTAATTGTAAGATAAATTCATGTTGTATCCTTTATATTTTTCAATTTATTTTATTTCTTCTGGAACTCTGCTACACACTTACGAATACAAGAGAATCATAAGGTAAAATCAAAATTTGTCGCACTGGTATGGCAACGGGGCCAAGTCATGGAACGATAGACTACGAACTATAGGTACTCTTACATTTCAATGGGTGGTACATAAATATAAAATGCAGGCCTTGGCCTAAGTTGTTTGTGCTGTCGAGCAATAACAATATAACTTCGTGTTAGTGCGATTCACTCTTTAAGCATAATACAAATCACAAAGTAATCCAAATAATCTTGAAACAGGTTGTATAAAATCGACAACTCAACTGTGCAGTGAAACATGCGACAGACGTAGTGATTATATTCTCTTTGCAATCGTGAACTCACTAGACTGCTGTCAAAAAAGAAAAGAAACAAACATCACAAACATCCGACTTCCGTTTCAGTTAGCTATCATTTAATTTCTCTTTATGCCTAATACATTTTATAACAAATATTTAATGTATATTTAGTTTCGTAAAAAATGAAAGGTAAATTAATATACTTATATTCATATCAGTAGTCAAGAACGGCGTGAAATGCCTTAGTTTTGCAATCTATACATTTGTACAAGTTGTAAACTGTTATGGCGTTTGTGTCTCGATATACACAACGCATATTCGTAACTCTTCCTCCCAATGTCAAAAAAAATAATTTTTAATTAACAAGGACATTTAAAAAGAAGCTAGTACCATGGAAATAAGTTTTTTATTAGAATAGAAGCCCTAACTGTGAACGCATATAGTTTTTAGGTTATGTTTCCATCTTTTATTGGTATTTTAGGTGGGTTTCAGTGAGTCAGGATCTCAATTGTGTTTTTCTCGAAGACAGTTGTCCTAAAAGTGATGTCTGAATGAATTTCTCACGGTTTCTAGATATTCAGTCATGGTGGGAAGTGCCCAGCATCGCGTACTTTTGTTCTCTATTCAGGACTGCTTTCAATCTTTTGGATTTTGACATCGAAGTGAGTACCAACGCAATAATATTAGATTAGTGAGTTTTTGTGTACATCGAGCAGTCGTGTGATAATAATCTTGCCTCGAAACGTTTTAGGAACTAGAAGAAGCTCTGTTGACCGATGGCACTGAAGAATCAGCTAGCTCTCTTCTGACCGAATTAATAGTCCGCCTATTGAATGGTTGTTTAGGCAACAATGACATCTCTGCTTTTAATTATCAGGTATTTATTTGTTATCTTGATTTTTTATTGCAAGGTGCACTAATGCAAAAATTTTTCATTAATTGATGACACATGTTACAGATGTATTTGAGGCGTCTCTTTAGAAGAAAATGTCAAGAAACGGGTCGGTATAATCCATTCAATACTGATATAGATTTTCAATTCTTACCTCTACGAACAAAAGTGGAAATTTTATATGCATTATGTGACTTCCGATTAGATGCTGAAGATGTTTTTGATTTATTTAAGAATCTTGAAGCCGAAAGCTTGAGGGTTGAGCCACTTGGGTAAATATATTTGAAATACTAAGCACAATAGGTTTCCAGGCGCTTAGACAAGATGGTTGTGGCAATCATTTGCTCTTAGAAATGTCACTATTTTGTGGAATGTAAATGAAATAAAATAAAATAATTCAAAAGTGATATGTATTTAAATTAACAATGAAAATCCATCTTGTCTAAGGGATACAGGTATGTAGGTCCTGAATAAAATCATTATTATTTCGTAACTTCAGATGGGATGACAATGATTCAGCTTACTGGTATTTCTATGGGACAAGATTATACCGTGAGGATATCATAAAAAAGCTTAAGGGGAAGAATAAAAAGAAAAAAGTTAAAGAAAACAAGAAGCGCGGTTGGTTCTATGGTGATGACTGGCTCGATGACGAGGAGACAGAACGAGTCTGGCAAGTGGTGTGTTTTACAGAGGCGGATTGGACCCACCTGACAGAGAAATTTAGAAAGGCATCTAGCAAGGTTGAAAGGGAGTTACATCGTTCTCTTTCTCAAAACTTTTTGCCTGAAATACCGAGGCTTTTTCAAGAAAAAGAAAAACTACAGCGTAAAAGGTATTACATATTTCTTTTCCTATATTTAACAATACAATGTTAAATACATCCTCCAAATTCATTCCCCATTGTTGCATGGCTAAGAATTAGTCATTCTGTTCCTGACTTACTTTCTATCAATAGGCTTACCATGCTATGCAAAATATTCACTACAATCCTTAGGACTTAAACAACTATTACTCATGTGCAGGTAGTAGATAGATTTCTTAAAGATATTATTTTTATAATAAGAAATTTCAGTGCTAATGATAATCCTGAAATGTATAAAAGCCATGTGCTATGTCAACTGTAATATTATTTTAGTTAAACAGATCAATGCAAAATTTTTATTATTCATATACATACATACATATGGTGCTAAATCTCAGACTTGTTGACACCAATCAACTTTAATTGAAAGAGCACATTGCATTGTGTGCAGTATGATTTTTTTCATACATCAACTAGCTTGAGTAGAGTGTCCATACATGAATACATTTTTGCAGACATTAGTGATGTTATATTTACAAACATTATGCAAAATTTGTAGTTGCTAGTGCTTGAGCGTCATTCGGGAGTCCAGTTCTGTACTATATTATTTATTTATGTATTTAGAAACAATCCAAAAAGGGAGATTTTTAACCAAATCAGGAACAGTTTAAAACATTTATTATGGACTTAAATGATCAGATGCTCTCTCAGTTAATAGTCTGTCTAATATTTTATAAAAGCATGTAAATGTACACAATTGATAAGAGCCTCTGCAATCCTATATGAATAAACCATAATTTTACTTACCTGCTTATATTATGTTGCCTATTTGCGAAAGGACTTTCAAAATATGCTCCAAAAATAATGTGATTTCATTTATATACAGTAAAGAACTGCTTTTGAGCAACATTGAGTATCTTATGATGATCTTCTAAGTTACTTTATTAGTCTATTCAATGAGAAATTTAGTTATTCAACTGTGCTGTAACTAAATAAGTTAACTAAGGTCAACCTTGTATTCATATGATGATATTGTATATGTTAAATCTGTTAATTAAACTCTCTTGCCAAGCACCAAACTGACTTAAGAAATTTTAATGGGCTTGTTACTTTTCTTGAAAGAAGCAGTTTACAACTAATTAAATATAAAATCTTATATCTCTTTAAGTAGGCTAAAGCGATTGTTTCGAAAATGCCCAGACTGCCTTGCTGATTTTCTCTTTCAATAAACATTTTTTATGACCAGCTGATGTAACTGATTGTGGTAAATACAAAGCCTAGAAAGGAGTCTGGAAACTAGAGATAGGTTTTGGGCTACATGACATTTGGAATATAAGGGGTATAGTCAACTGACAGATGACTACCAGGGGCTCGATTCTGTAAAAAAAAATACAGTAACTCGAGATTGTTTCGTCGCGGCCTCCGTGCTCTGTCTCTTTCGCTGACTACGCTAATACTATTAATCACATGAGAGATAAGCTCTCCAAGGCCTCCGTCAAGCGACTCGCCGACGAAGTTTGTAATAGCTGAATAAGGGGGCTGATTAGGCACATTGTACAACCTACGTCCTTTTATGTATAGCTTACCATCTTGTAATGGAGTCTAAATTACTGAAAGCCAGCGTTGAACGTTATCACTACAGGTGTATTTGTGTGAGTAAGAGAGTGGCTGCATAATCGCGATCGTTCATGTGGCTCACCCTAGGCATACTTAGCAAAATTAATATAATTATGATGTTTTGAATACGCAAAGCATTTTTACAGAAAAAAATCTTAAAAGTTATTATATTATATATATGCTAGTGGCCCAATGAAAGCGAATTTTACTTTGTTTTTGTGACCCTAATTATAAACTACTAGTACAAAACTAGTTATTATCTTTAACCCTAACTGCTAACTAAAATATTTGCTAGTTGTACATGTATGTTAGTTGGTTACATATTCATATAGTATAGGAACATTGCATTGTTTTTTTTTTTTTCAAAGGAATATCCGGAAAACAAGTACAAAGGCAATTTTTTAGTTTAGGCTGTTGACACTGTCTTGCATAAGCTGGTCACTTGAAAGATAGAAACTAGTGGTTCTCATCACATTGTTAAATAAAAGAACGCAGATTAATCTGATGTTATTTCTAGTGAGCTATCAATGTCTCAGTTAAACATCACTTTTTAGTTATCATCATAAATGTGTCATTATTGATATGACCCCTTAAAGAGTGTTCGATTAATAAGCATTTTAGGAGTAAGGTTCAAATAATAATACTTATATTCAATGAGTCATATATGTGCTATTCTTTTAAGGCTGCTTGAATTAGCTCCACGACGAACATCGAGTCGAGTACTGCAAAAAATAAAACAAAAAGAGGAGGATACGAAGACGAATGACAGCAAAGACGACGACGAGCCAAAGAAAAGCCCTGATATTGCACGCGAAAACAGGGCTAGGAGACGAAACCTGCTAAGGTACGCAATCATTTGGCAAACAACATATTTAAAGTACTCAATCATACCATATTTAGATAAGTATAACTAGAAAATAAATTAAAAACGATTTTCTTATAGGTCTAAATCAGCTTCATCAGATTCTTCAGAAAGTATACAAAGTGTCAAAACAGAAATGCCTCAAAAAGTATCAAAACGATCGAAAAGCCATGAAAAAAAGTCGAAACACTCGTCTTCAACTCACAAAGGCGAACCTCCACCAGAACCTCTCGTTAAAACCGGAAGAAAAACCAACAACTCTCTGGCGTCAGCTACAGGACAAATATTAATACCAGATACAGATGAACCAGTCAGCAGTACCAGGAAAAAACTGAAAACTTCACAAATGTTAGTAGATTACAAATACAGTACATACAGGTGTAAATTAAACTTAACAATCGACTTGACACCCTTAATCTTAGGCCCAGGTCTGTGCCCTGAGGGCGAACATCTATCGACATCGTATCGTCATCATATCGAGTGGGACAGGAACCAATGCAATGGGAAATTGAACAACGCGCAACGTCTCTGTACGCGCGGTGTTAATTTTTCATACAATCCCGCTTTTTGGCGCACTCGTTACGATAACGCTACCTACGCTTACGATTGGTGTTCGTGCTTTGGCCTCTGAGCATGAAAATCTAGCGTATTGTCATTGTATCGAGAGCGCCAAAAACCAATCCCATGGAAAATAGAACAGCGCGCAACGTCACCGTATGCGTGATTTAATCAAATTAAATTTTCCCCTTCGGCCGCTCTGGAAACCAAAGGTTCGAAACCAGTTTCGAAAACAGAATTGTTTTTCTTTATTCGAAACCATGTTACCTAATAAGAAAAACCATTCTGTTTTCGAAACTGGTTTCCAATTGAAATTATAAAACCTTCTTTTGTAAATCATTGTATATGTTTACAAACTACTGGATCAGAATTATTTTCTGGCCACTTAGACATATTTTACAACACTAACAAGACGTCATCTCAATATCAATATGTGATAGGATTGATAGATTTCAAGAGCAGATTATTTAATTTTAAATGAGTTGTGTACTGTTATTCTTTATTGCGAACAGCGGTAGCTTTAAGAAATATAACGTTTTAAAATGACAGGGACGAAAATTCCTGATCACATTCTTATTGTTCAAAGTTATTAACCGAGACATATTTTTTTCCTGTGATTGCTTTTACTTATAATTTAGGTCGTTAAAAAATTACATAGACGAAAATGTGTGCAGGTGGTGTGGCAGCGTTATACGGTGGTCGCAAATATCACAGGAAATCCACAGGAAAATATATATATGTCTCGGTTAATAACTTTGAACAATAAGAATGTGATCAGGAATTTTCGTCCCTGTCATTTTAAAACGTTATATTTCTTAAAGCTACCGCTGTTCGCAATAAAGAATAACAGTACACAACTCATTTAAAATTAAATAATCTGCTCTTGAAATCTATCAATCCTATCACATATTGATATTGAGATGACGTCTTGTTAGTGTTGTAAAATATGTCTAAGTGGACAGAAAATAATTCTGATCCAGTAGTTTGTAAACATATACAATGAGTTTCAAAAGAAGATTTTATAATTTCAGTGGGAAACCAGTTTCGAAAACAGCATGGTTTTTCTTATTAGGTAACATGGTTTCGAAAAAAGAAAAACAATTCTGTTTTCTAAACTGATTTCCAAAGTGGCCGAAGGGAAATTTTCATACGATCCAGTTTTTTGGCGCACTCGATACAATGACACTACTATTGCTATAGATGTTCGCGCTTAGGCCTCTGGTGCACCCATGACTTAGATACTTCTGAATTATACGTCTAAATCTTCCCTTAAATTATTTTAGTACTAATTTACCAAAAATATTTTTTCATCCCTAAATATGTTTTGCTAACAGATTCCGCCAAACAGAGGAGGACATTCAGACTGACATGTATAAAGTTCTTGAACAATTAACTGCACATGATGATGCGTGGCCATTTATGGATCCTGTTGAAGAGGAATACGCCCCCAATTATTACGCTGTCATAAGGCGTCCGATGGATCTTCACAAAATGGAAGAACGCCTAGATAGTGGCTACTACACAGATTTCTCCATGTTTAAAGCAGACTTTAAACTCATCGTAAACAACTGTCGCTTGTACAATGGTCAAGATAATGGTAATGTATAATATTTTAAAGTTGATATTACTTATTTTGAATATATAATTTGACACAGTTTCAGTTTATGTGGAGAAGGAGTGCAAATAGGTAATATGTAGTCTTATATAATTACTAGCTGTCCAGACTTTGACCTGTCGAAATAAATCCATAAAAAATGCAGGAATTTGATCGCAGCGGCACCTACCGGATCCAATTGTGAATCTAAACCATCCAGGGCGCCACCCGACCGCATACAAAAAAAATCATTCAAATCGGTCCAGCCGTTTAGGCGGAGTTCAGTGACATACACACGTACGATAGAATTATATATATAAAAAATTATGTGTTACGAATACATTGAATTCATTAAAATAAAAATTTACATTCGTACTGCCAATTTCAAATACATTACGTATCCGTATGCTCGCACCAGACGTAAAGTAAGTTCTATGAAATGACTATAGAGGTTATACTCAAACGAAAGAAACTCAAAACGTTCAAACTTAAAAAATTAAGAACTACGGTCGAATTTTGGTCTCTTTGCGATCATTAGTTTTAAATAAAACGGTCAACTCAAAGCTTTTTATATTACCTGATCGTCACAACAAACACGAACAATGTAATAAGTATTAATTATTTCCAAATGGCCAATAATATTGTTGCATTAAAAATATATTTTAACTAATTCTTAGTTTAAAAGGACACAATGATTGTTATATCAATAATAACCCATCCAAGTAATCAGCCAGTCTTTTTTTTTGTAATTAGTGTATTAAAATGTAAATGTACATATGTATTTAAACTAAATTGACGGGCGTAAATCCTGTCATAACATCTCTCATATAGTCTCCGCCCATATCCGAAATTTTTCTAATCTTTTATATCGGATCCGGAGACAGTTTCGGATATCCTATAGTTTAGGTTACGGAGCATCATAACATCCCTAAAAATATATATTCCTTCTGAAATAACTATATGACTCAGGCGTAGGAAATCCATTATAAGATTATACAAAAAATAAATATCTTGTAACAAATTCCGCTGGATCTGCTTCTCGGTCCATGTTCTGTCCGGCGGCAGTCGGTGTAACACGTCTGTGGTGCTCGTGGGTCGGGTCAGTGACAGCGAGTTTGTGCCATACGTCCTGAAGTTGCTTCAGGTAGAAGCGAAACACGTGTCGATTTCCTGTTGAATTTCCTTGTTTAGAATTTGACAGAGGAGATCCAGCGGAATTAGTTACTAGATATAATTTTTTTGTATAATCCGTTCTAAATATAAGTAAAATATTTTTTCAATTTTATGAACAGTTTCGCAGATTACCTTCTAAATTCAAACTTACTAACTTTACCTCTTTATAATATTTGTGTAGACAACACATTGTTAAGGTTGATTTTTAACACGGTTAACAATGTAATGAAATCTTGCAAATCGATTTGATGTACTCGTATATCCGATAAATAGTCTTATTGATTGGAAACGTTGCAAGTATGTGAGATTCTAATGACGAAATATCGATCCCATCATGGCAATCTGATTATGGAGTCAAGAGGTGGATAGGGGAACTCTTTGATGGCTCAGTGAACCCCTCCAATTTTGAGCTCATTTGTTTTGTTTGACAAGTCCTATACATTACATTTTGAAACGGAGTATATTGGAATCTTTAAACATTTTTTAGACCTATAATATTTATTTGTACGATTACATTACCACAATAACTTCATAGAGGTATAGTTTGGGAAAGTATGTAAAATGTATGTAGTGAATATCAGTCACACGCGTTTTATTACTTGCGGACCACGTTTGCGGGGGGTGCCGTGCATCACTGGACGGAATCTTTGAACTCCTTTGACGGAGCCCGAGCGTAATTGCAATAAACTTTTTTCGTATTTCTATTACGTTGATTTTCAGTAAACAAAACTTTGATAGGATTTGTTAAAAAATTTTTAAAGTGTATTGTTATTAATTTAAAATATATATATCATCTATCATTTGGATGGAATTAAAAGCTGAAATAAACAGATGTGACTGACACAGACAGATGAAGTCGCACAATATAGGTGCTTTCTTTTTAGCATTTGATATGGTATCTTATGATCGTGCAAGCAGCAGGCTTCACCTCGACGAGACTAGCTAGTTATTGGAAATTCTAACATAATTTGCAGGAGGCCTATAACCCAATACATCTAATAATTGTTTTTCCTAATGTTAATACAAATCCCTACTAATATTATAAATGTGAATGTAAGTTTTCACGTGAAAACTACTTAACCGGTCATCATGAATCTTTGTACACATATTCTTGGAGGTATTAGAAGTAACATAGGATGCTTTTTGTGCCGAGAAAATGTTACATCCCTCGGGAACACGGAAGAAACCATGGGGGATAGCTAGCAGCCAATAAATCATATGTTTAAAGAAATTTAAATATTTACTTGAATTGGGAATGAACAGCTTTATTATTATAAATATATCTTAAACAATATACAGTGTCCGTATAACAGTCCTTTTTAAATGTTTCCGTAGCGGTGGTAAAATAGGGATTCAATGTTAGTTTAGTAACTACTACTCCATTAAAATCTGATTCCATGGTCATATTTGCTCTGAACACTTAACTATAGATGCAAATAATAAAATGTAAAGTACCTACACAACATTCGTCCTCTCCCGGGTCAAAATGTTTGGAGAATACATTTTACTTTAAAATCGGTATAAATGCTTCTTAGAAATGAATAATTAGATACCCTGTCTTAAAGAATTCCTAATTATTTCGTTTTACTCGCTTTGTCTTTGCGCTATTGTCTGACACAGCAGAAAAGGTAATAATACATAGGTTATATTTGTTCTGGGAACGCAAGTCAAACCGCGGGACAGAAATCTAGTTAACTATAAAAACTATGTTGAAAACTTAACTTTATCTACATGATATAACATTTTTTATATCTTTAAAATTAATCAAATCCTATTGTTTTCAAAATTATGTTTTCATCATATTTACATGGCGCGAATACAACACGCACATGTCCAGTTTTATTGTAATGACTTACTTAAAATAATAATAATATTATTACAGAGTATACCGTCATGGTGGACAACTTACAGACTGCCTTTGAGCGTTTGACTGAAAAGTATATCCATAGAGTATCATCTTCGGATGAAGAGATCGCAGTAGAATATCAGATTCCGACACCATCCAGAAAACACAAATTGAAGTCAAGCGAATCTCCAAGTCATCATAAGAGAAAGAAACGAAAATCTCATTCTGAAACTGGTATGAAAAATCTTTATGTATTCATTGTTTACCATAATTAAGAGTATGGATTGTTCAGGACCAGGCCTTTTTGTTTTTAATTAACGGAAAAGTGAGCTCCATCTCCGGCCTCATCTTCACTTACCATCAGGTGAGATAGAGGTCAATCGCAAAACAGTTTTAAACAAAAATTCTGTAAAACTTTGCCACAGTAGTAACTTAAAAAAATGAATTAGTTTCTGAAATATCAGCTGTGTTCAGTTTGAATCCAAGAACCCCAAATTATAACTTTGTATTACTTCATCTTGCTACTGTGTGACAAGCACTGGCCTGGTTGTGTTTTTCAACTGTCAGTAATGTTCCATGTAATGTTTGCCAACATTTTATTGTTGTTAACTTCAATTCACTGTTGTTATAGCAGTTCATATATTATTATGTATATACCTTTCATATTTAATCAAAATAATGCAATTTTATTTTGTTTCATTTAATAATGACATGTTATTGTTTGTAGGTGAGCTAAAATCAAGTTCTTCTGATATTATTCAAGATGAAAAACAACAAGAAGAAGAAACTCCTACTGCGAAAATAAAAAAAGTAAAGGAATCTCACAAAAGTAAACTAGGAAAAGGAAAGAAAAAACGCAAAGGTCATCATCGGCACGGAAAACATTCCAAAAATCACAAAAAAGAGGGTCGAAAATCTGAACACTCGGAATCCTCAAAAAGACATGGAAGGAAACAAAAACATGGTAAAAATAAGGATGGAAAAAAATCTAAACAGAAGAAAAAGAAAAGTAAACACCATGTGCCTGAAGCAACTGAGGTTATTAAACGAAGTGCATCTCAGGAGTCGTTAGAAAGTTCAAACAGAAGCAGAAGCGCAAGCCCGCTTCCATCGATACACACTCCGTCGCCATCACCCACTGAACAAGACCCGGCCGAGCCCCCTGAACAGCTTAACGATCCTGATTTCTTTAAAGATAAATATGATAAAATAAAAGAAAGAAGGCGGCATGCAGCTAAGGATGCTTGGGATTCATTATTTGACTACAAACAAAAAGCTGCCGATAAACAGAAACATAATCTTGGTGTACCAGAAAAGGATAAAAATCAGAAATTAAGAGAGACTATTGAAAAATTAAAAGCTAAAAATGAGAAGTACAAAGATAGTTCACTGTTCAATAGTCTGTTTACATCAAGCCAGAGCTCGAAAGATAAAACATCAGAGATTGGAAGTGTAAAGGAACCATCAAGTAAGGATTCTGACGAAGATGATAATGACGACGATAATGATGATGTTCATGCTGCTGGTGCGGAACCAAACCAGAAAAGTAAACCAGGACCTAAGAAAGGTAATAAAAAGAATACAACTAAAAACGAATCAGCTTCTGAGGCCTTAGAACAGGCCGTCAAAGATATCAGCAAATGGTTAGATGATGCCCCAAAAGGTTCTGCTATCAGTTCACCTTGTGACAGCCCAGCACAGACAATTTCTACTGAAGAACACGATAATAGCCGATTGGATGATGATTTGTCCCAAGGAGAAAAACCTGTATACACCAAAAAAGAAATATCTCGAAAACGACCTTCATCTCGTGAACCTAAAACGATAAAAAGGAGGGAAATACAAAGAACAATTGATAGATTACAGCCAGGTAAAAGTAAAGGAAACTTGATTTCAAATATGACCAGCAAAAATACGGAAAAAGCTGAAGAAATATCACCAGTAGGTCCATCGAATAAAATTGCTAATAAATCCGAAGAGTCGAGTCCAAAATTAAGTTTAGGTTCCGTCTTACCAACTGTAGAGTTTAAACTCGGCAATGAACTTAACTTTAGCAATAATGACGAGAGCAAACAAACTACTGAAAAAACAAAAGAAGTTGAAGCAGTAAAAGCAGTAGAAGATGAAGAGAAACCCTTAGAAAAGAAAACTGAAATAAATAATGTGCAACCAAATAAAAAAGATGCAGAGGTTGAAACAGAACCACAAATTTCAACCAAACCCAGCCAGGAAAAAGCTACACCCAATTTAAGCGCCTGGTTTAAAGCATTCGGTGCTCCAAAAAATAACACGTCAGCCAGTGCTAAAAAGAAAGCTGATGACGCCGATGTAAACGACAAACCATCAGAAAATTTAAGCAATGATAATAAACCTGTGAGTCCCAAAAATCCTCCTAAATATGATTCTCCGACTGATCCAGAAACTCTTAATCCTGATGATGGAGACAGTCCTCTGCCAAGTGTTGTTGCTACGCCGAGACAGAGGAGAACCAGTACAGGCAGCTCAGTCTCAGAGAGGTCTTCTTTCAGTCAAGATCTTGATTCACCCAGGCACCAGATGTCACACACATCACCTTTGTTGCGCTCACCCGCATCACCGAGAACTGATGATTTTCAGAAAATAACATATCCTATTATTAATGGTACGGTGAGAGCCGGCTTTTATCAAGATACAACATCTATAAAAAGTAGCCCTGAGAAAAGTTGCAGTCCACGAGAAGCTCCACAATCACCATATTCTCCCTATTCTCAGCACGTCTACGCATCAAACAGCGCAACAGGTTCTTCCACACCAAACTATTTCGTGGATCATAATAAGAGCCCCCTTCCAACATACGGGCAGAATCCGCCACCTTTCTATGATACTTCTAAAGTACCTTCGGTCAGCAAGCCGGCCCGAGTTCATGACGATTACACATCACTGAGTCCAGATTCATATCAGCAAAATCCATACACTGGTCCATTCTCACCAGCATATATACCATATCCACAAACTCCCACTTCGAACTATCCACCAGTTCAGCCCTCACCCCTGCCTTCAACAGACGTTACAACTTCTGTTATTAACTCCACCCAGTCAATTACTGATCCGAAAACAACTATATTTCCTGTTAAAAAACGAACTTATAGTGAGCCTGACCATTCCCTTAAAGCCGATGGCAAGGAAAGCGGAGAAGAAACACAGAATAAAAATGATTATCATAAAATTACTCAATCCTTGCAAACTCTATCAACATTACCCACCGCTTCAGTAGATGATATTGCATTAGCCTTGAGTGAGAAGTCGGAAATGGCTAAGCTGAACACACTAAGGGAAAAGAACCCCGTCAAATATGTAGACCAACAAGTAGCAGAAAACAGAAATAATTTAAAATTTGATAATACTGATACAGCACAGAACCATAAAAAAGATGATATCACTATTGATTTGAATAAACCTGTCGGGATGATTACTATAAATGATAATGTTGATATGGTTAATATGGGATACATGAACCCAGATATGGACAGAAGATTGATTGAAACACATGAAGCAGAATTGACTGCGAGAGAGTTACCTAAATCTATACTTTGTTCACAACAGAAAGGATATGAAGTCGAAGCAATTGCAATAAATCTGGGTATAAATAATCAACAGTTGCAGAAAACACCAACAAAATGTAATACTATATCCAGCAATATTCCACCAGCACACTCCCATGACAGATCGCTCGGTGAAATTAGTTTGAATCAAAATATTACTCATGCACATCACAATCAATATGATGCACATTCCACGGGGCAAACATTAAGCAGCTTTTCAATAAGTGACATAGAAATGGCCAATAAAAAATTGTATGCTAGTAACAATACTCCCTCAACGGGTGTCCTTGATTATGGAAATTGGAAGATGTCGAATCAAATACGAAAACAAGAGATATTGCCTTCTGATTATTCAACAACGTATAACTCTAACAACGCTGATAAATTGAAAACAGACCTAAATTCTTCAAGTACGAATGTAATAAATTATAACAAAAACTTATCACATCATCAATACAACACTTATAATGCCGCTAGAACAAATATTCAAAGAACCCAAGAGCTGCAACAAACCCTTCCTGCTGAATTAAGAATACCAAACCCACGTAGCCATCTTAAAAATGATCATATTAATGCATCTTCCTCGATTAGTGAAACAAATTTAATTACTAAAAATATGGATCTTCCGGCAAAATCACAGAAATCTGAAAAACTTGTACAAAATCATCCATTAATTACTTCGAATCCATATAAGACACCATACAGCAGTCACTCAACGCTTCCTCTCGAGACCTTGCGGAATTTGCCCAATATTCCTCAAATGCTTGAGAGATATACTAATGACGAAAGATATCTCTCTAGTTTTGCAGGAAGCTCATCAATTTATCATGAAAAGCAGTTCCAAATGGCCCAAATGTTTAGTAAAAGTTTGTCTTCCGATGTTCATACACCCAGTACATCTGTTAGCATATACTCTGCACCTTCAGTATCGATGAGTAAAGATAGTCTTTACAAGACATCAAGTATCGCAACCACACAATCTGATACGAAAGCAAAAAATAGAAGAAAGAGGACTACGGAATCTAAACAGAGTCATAGTGTGGGAACTCAACCATACCATGCGTCGACGTGTGGCACTGATGTGTTGTCGTCCGTGAAATCAACTATGATGCCAGGAAGTGCATTTAACTTTGGAACAACACCTAATATGACTCTCGGTAGTGGACTCTATGGTGACAATGGCGGCTTTACGATTGATGATTTTAGGAATAGCACCGCTAATCAGTTGATGGCAGCAAATTATATGGTAGCGGCTGTTGCACATCAACAAAGGAATAATGTGGAAACAAATGTGGAGAAATTAGTGAAACCAGCGCATCAGAATTCAAGTCATGCCGCGAGCACGTTCCCTTTCATCGGCCACACGCAGATACGAAGCGGCTATCCTTTTGCAGACCCCTCGTCTCCGCTATACCAACAGTATTTACAAAGACACCAAGAAGAATTGCTGCGGCAGACTGGAGCACAGATCATGAGCCTGTATCCCCCTGGCTACCCAGCTAGCTTGGGTGTAAGGCAACCTTATGACTCTATCAATCGACCTTCTTGGCTATAGATGACTCAATGATAGTTTAGCTCCAAATTGTCGTTTACCCCTTATTAATCATAGATGTGACAATTGCTATAGGTAAATTGTAATTAATCTTGTTTATAGATTTAGTATAGCATTTATGTGAAGTTATTTTATCCTTTTTATATTACTTTTATTGTTACAAAACAAAATATATTTATAGTAACAATATGACAAATTTATATTTGATAGCCTATCAAAATTATTTTTTTGCTTATTGATATGAAATCTATTATCGGACAGAATACCCCTTGCCATTTCCGTCAACAGTTACAATCAATCACTATATCAGTTTAAACAAAATGGTAACATTTTTTTCTCTAAGCTGACAAGCGGGGTTTATCCTTAACTTATGCCCTGTGGTTTCTGGGAGATGTAGTAGTTGCCAGTCACTTGAACCTCTGCAACAATATGGTCTATATAAAATGACTGTGTAGTCAGTAATTCAGAGATATTCTTTTATATATTGCATATGTATATAGATGAATTAACTGTTATTGTACCAATCAAATACAAACATATATTTAACAAAATGATTATTATTGAATTCATCAAATTATGTGATAAATTTTAGAAGAAAATTTGTTATGAAATGTTAAACTGTAAAGATATTATTCACTTCTGCTTTTTTAAAATTTAATAATCATGTCCATTTTATGACTTATCCTGTAACATCTTATCTTGACACTTTGTAGGAAAATGTTGTCAGTTTCTTTTTACTACTAACTCAATTAGCCTGAGCGATGCCTGAAGACAGTTTAGCAATATGACTGGCTACTTATTATATTTTGATTTTCATAATGTATACAATGATTTTATGTCACTATGTAATTATTGCTTTTTAAGGTCACATTAACAATATTTGTTATATAATAAATATTTTAATTTTATGTTATAATAAATAATTTAGATTGTTGTGTAAATATAATCACTATTTTATTTACAATCAATGTTTTTAGTGTTTTAATATGAGTATACTTCTGTTAGATAAGATTTAATTTTAAAACTAAAACTCATGGACATAGTGTTATGAATTTCATATAAGAATATTAAAAATAAAACTCTTCTTGTGTAAAAATTAAAAAAATAAAGATTTTCGAAATAAGCTTATATTTTATTAATAAAAGTTATGTTTAGTCACAAATATCAGTATTATTCCATAATCTTTAATGTAGCAAAATACAAAAAAATATTTCCAATCATTTTACAGTAATAACAATACAGACGTAAGTGCTCACATAGTAAAAGTAGATACAGTAATAACAATATAAAGCTATTTTGTTATAGTTAGTAATTCAAAGTTTACACTTTATCAATAATGCCTGTTAGGAATACACTTATTTATTCACCTATAGCTAAACATAGTGAGTTTTGCATCTGTTAACACTAAACTGTAAAATATTAATACTCATGTGAGTGTTGTTTTATCGTTATAACTCGCCACTTCTACACTTTGGCCTCTTTATTATACTAACAATAATTATTTTAAGGGTGATAACTAATTAAGCATGGTTAGATCAAGGTCCAAATTTTAGGATTTTCAACTAGATATACAGGGTGCTTGGTGCATTGTTGCCAAATGTCAATGGTGGATAGGAGGGATCATTTGCTATATCCTCAGCCCCTAAAATAAATTCTTGGCCCTACAGGGATTTTTGTCAATATTTTTTTTATTTCTGTAAATTCCAAAAGTATGCCTTTAAACTTGAATAAAAAAGAAAGTTATTAGTATAGAATAAATATTGTTTATTCATTTATGTTTGATGTAAATGGTATTATCAAAAGCATAATCACTTGCAATTAACATATTGTTTTGTTTTTATAGAGCCACAAAGGCTTTTCAATAGTAAAAAAAGTCCACAGTCCAAATAAGGAAAAGAAGTAATGCATGTATTCACAGCAAAGGTCCGCAATTCAACCAAGATTTGATAAATATTTAATATTGCATTTCTTATAATTAAACCATATGTGATTTATATATGATAAAAGTTGATAAGTAAGATTATTTACTATCTACTTTGTGCTTGTTATTTAGACAAAAAGTTTTTATTCTACATATTGGTTATCAGCCTAATGTGAGCCGATAAAAAAGTGTGCAAATTAGTGAAGTTGGTATATGTTTTTATGGCAATGTGGCATATCCTTAGCAAGAACATAGACCAACAAATTCTTTTAAAGTATTTCATGTACATTTGCAAGCCAAAGTTCAGCTTTGACTAAAGTTTTACTTCTTTTAAAACTTTGTGGTTCAATAAAAACAAAACAAGAAATTAATTAAAAGTAATTATGATTTTGATAAAATGATACAACATACACATAACAAATAAAAAACATGAATTATACTAGTATATTTTTTAAATTTCCAGTTTATACACAAAACATTTGGAATTTTTCAAAAATAAAAAACAAATTAAAAAAAAAACTGTAGGGCCAAGAATTCATTTTAGGGGCTGAGGATAGCAAATGACCCCTCCTATCCACCATTTACATTTGGCAAACGATGTACTAAACACTCTGTATAAATAATGGTATTTAGTATCTCACTGATCCTTTCTTTGCTGCACCATTTCTCTGATGTTGTCTTGACTCTCTTTCAAATTTTTTTCAAGGTACTGTTTATTGCTTTCTAGTTCAGTTGCTCGTGACATCAAATTAGTTTCCCGGTATATCAAATTGGCTTTGACATCACTTAAATCAGTAAGTAGAAACATTCTTCCGACGGATTCGTAGGTTTTTACTCCATCTGGTAATGCAGCCATTTCACGTCGAGTAGCAATTACGATACTTGAAACACGTTTTATCACGATAATTTGAGAGTCAATCATTTGAATTTTCTTGCTGGTCTCAATCATTTTAACCTGCAGATCTCCAAAAGCTTTTTTTAATTCCAAATCCACCGGTTTCGACATATTGAAGAATGCTCTAAAACTCACTAATAAATCTAAGGCTCTTGAGAGTGGGCTGACGGACGAGCGAGTGTGAACGTGACGTTAGCTAGGTTAAGTTTAGTGCTGCCAGTTATTACAATTGATTATAACATGGACTGGTGGTCGAACGAAAATAATATTATTATACTAATCAACTAAATTTCGCATTATGAAAAACAATTGATATTTATAAAGAGGGAGAAATTCCCGTGAATTTATAGAAAATATACCTTATTTCGACTTTTGTAGAGATGCAAATGTGGGGACGTTTTTTTCGTGGAACCAGAGACTAATCGTAGATTATTTTTGCTGCTGTGCGGTCATGTATGTGTGTCGCCGGCGCCAGTTGTCGCATAAATCGACTACTGCAATCCAAATTTTGATAAAGTTGGATATAGTAAAATAAAAACATGCTTTACTTGTTTTGTAATAAGCGGGAAGGGGTTTACTAGAACGTAAGAAATCATTTTATTTTGTAGATTATACAATTGGTTTGCGATTGTCATTGTGGTTCAACTCTTTCTAAAATAATATTTCCATGATAGCAGATATTTAAAATCAATTAACTTTCACAGACTTTTAATTTCATTGATTCTATAGATACCTATATACCGATATATTCCAAGCGAAACAGTGTCATTAAAAGTGTATAAATTTAGATAAATATCCAATATTGCTACCAAGCTAATTACAAAATAAATTTATAGTAATAAAACATTTTTTCAAACAAGCTGTTCGTAACGGATAATATCAAGCAAATGAATGATTATTTTTTTGGGTTCATAATTAACAAAAGCAACTATTTTGAATCACTATAGGAATTTTAAATCCTCTATCGAGTCGTATAAAATCATTAATTTTATCTCACTTTATTTCATATGCGTAAAATTACTGGTACATAAATAAATAAATAGAACAAAACCAAATTACAATAGTTTAGCTGAATGCCGCGCCGCGACACGCCACGCCGCTGGGCGCGGTATAGCGGCTTGATGCCATACATAGTGCTCGCCCGAGAGCGAGTGGTACGTATAATCGAATCGACGTCTTGTTAAGCATTAGGACGACAAGCGAGCTTGCGCACAGTATTTGCAATAACCAGAGCCATAATCAAAACTATTTAGTATATTACAATGAAACTAAAATTGATGTACTTGTTTAATGTAAGCTCCGCTATGACAAAGTTTGAAGCCACTATACGTCTTAATTGATATTCTTATTTAAATGAACATTGTGTTAAAATTTACAATTTACACACATTCGTCAGAACTTCTGGCAACTCTGATTGACTCTTTCCTGAGTGTCTCGCTCGAATGTGACATGGCGTCCATCAAGATAAATCACGGCCTTCTGTGAAACTGTTTTTAATGACAGTGGTTTCATATAGAATTTTATTACTGAGGCCGTATTAAATCGTATATTTGCATTGATGGTAATGCATGCAAGGAAACCTCAGCGAATAAGCGATGGGTAACAAATCTTTTTATGCTTCGGCTTCACAATCTTTACATGGCGGTCGCCGATTGAATTTTACTATGAATACAAGTGAAATTATTCAACAATTCTGTCTGTTTTCAGGTACTTTGAGAAGCACCAGACCCATCCGTATCAGGTAAGCACAAATCGTGAAGATGAATTATAGGTTTACTATCAAATTTAATGTTCCGAGCAAATGGCTAGATTTGGCTTGTATGTACATCTCTACGTATTAGCTAGCAGATTTCGACAGCCTTTTCCTGTTTTCAACAACACGTTCTGCGTACATAATAATGAATATGAAATCTCGTACAATATTTATAACACATGCATTGTTTTGGATAGAAGTAATCATATGGGTAGGATATGTTTTTGTAGAAAACCTTGTGTTTTACAGAAAATATACTAACCATAAATAATTACTTTTTGCCTGCACATCTACATCTATTATAGAATGCATATACAATATTTTACTTTGATGGTTTTTAGGCATAATTGTTGCTTGTACTAGTTTCTATTGTTTACATGATTATTTTATGTGTGAATATGCCAATGATGTGTTTTCTGTATACAGAAGTACAATTCAAAGGGTGAAAGAAGGGCTCCAAATGACTATGTCTCTTCTGACAACCGGTATACACCACTCCGATCCCCCAATGGCAATTTGGCACATGGCCATAGCACTCACACCAGCCACTCTGGACATGGGCACCATCATTACAGTCATGTGGCTGAAGAGAGAGGGTATGCTACATCCAGAAATTCCTACCTCCCAAAAGGTACTGAAAAGGAGAGAGATAGAGACTACAAATCCTCTAGGAATAAGTACACAGGTAAGATACATACTCATTTATATTATTGAACTAAACATTTCTAATACATTTCATGAATATGAAAATGAAAAAAAATTAAACATTTTTGTTATTTGGATTTGGTGACATTCTTTTGTAATCTTTAGTAACCATAACATGCTTGGAGAAGTCATCTTTGATTTGGCATAACTACAATATTACTAGGTATAATTAAATTTCAATCCAGAAGTGGGGAAGGCCCAGCCATTTCATATTTTGTGTTAAAAACAATAAAATTATGTGTCAAATATTATTGATAAACATTTAGGTTACCTTCTTGGCTTTGTCTGCTTGCCATATTATTTATACCAGGTTATTTAGTGAAAAAAAAAAGAACTTTCAACATTGTGGATCATCATTCAGCTTGTATCTAACCACTGAGTACAAACATATTGAGAAAATTATAGATTTAATGTAAAAGTTAAAGTTTTATTTAATTAAAATTGAACAACAAGTAGAACATATGTTCAACACATTACATATTAAAAAAATATCTTTTGGGAGTGACTGGCTGCAATTTTAATCTGAGGCATACATAATCTTTGCATAGCCACCAAAAATAGGTAGTTACAATTTAAGTTTGAATCCTTCTTGGGAAATATACTTGAGTAATAAGTTTTTAAATGCAGTTGCTATGCGTCTTGTTTATTATGGTGTTCCATTATAATATTTTTCTTACATTTGATTTTAAAAGTACCATCCCATGGTGTGTATTTAAATTAGTAATAGAGGCATAGCAGCATTTTATATCTAAAAGTGTCATGAATTAAGCAAAGCATTGTCATTTTATGAAATAAAATATCTTTAGCTAATATACAATATGCTATGTATTGTAATTAGGTTAATACAGTGCCATCTCAAGAACTAAGACTGTTTTTGAAAATTGTCTTTTGTGTGAATAATCAGTGTTATTTATTACGTTTATTTGATTTTTTTGTTATTTCTTCATTCTTAAGATCGATATCACCTGATTATTCTTAATTTGGTTACAATATTTGTTTCATTTACACAAATTGTAGAATCATTTATTACTTATCTATTTGTCTATCTGTACCAATATTTATTTTTAATCTATGTAATTTTTTATCTATGTTTATGGGTATCAGTCTCTAGGTATTATCATCAATATTTTATTAAATATCAAACATTAACATTCTATGGAGAAGTTTGAATGAGTGTCTTGTGACAATGCAGTGTCAACCATGAGTTTGTGTTCTTGATTTGTCTTAAAAAAATATTAAGAGCTTTCATACTTAGTACATATTTGATCTATTGTTTATTTTACATTGATTTTTGATAACATCTTGAATACATGCAAATGCTATATTGTCATTTTACACTATTAACTAAATATTTACAAGATTCTTCTATTATTTATTGTCATGTATTGTAAGTGTTTAGTAGTTTCAACTTGCAGATGTACCTACCTGCATTTTACAGGAGACTTATACCCATAATTACCCTGTTATTGTTCACCTTTTCTGAATTCTGGTTTAACACCAAATGCATTCAGCCATTAGAGATTTTTTTTACTTAATAAACTGGCAAACATTTCTACATTTATTATTGTTTGTGTCAGACACTGAGTTTTATTCATGTTTATATTATTACTATTTAAGAAAAATAATTAATATTTCTTTACCTCTATCAATTTTATTTAATATCATGCAGTGCCACATACAGTTTTCACAGCGAAGGTGGAATTTCAAAAATGTTTATTTTTTATTTTGAAGCTTATTGCGAATGTATGATAATAATTTTAGTGCCTAATAGTTATCTTATGTTAATGCTTATGCTTTGAACAATTTCAGATAGTGTCAGCGTAAGTGTAAACTTAAAGGAACGTAGCAAAGATAGTGAGAGAAGTAATCATGAACGAAATGAATCAGAGAAAAAAAGTAGGACTAGTGGCATGAACATTAGTGTTAATAGGAGTAGTAAATATGATAAAAGATGTCCCCCTTCAACGAGCATACCCTCTGGAAGTGAATGGTCAGAACATATTAGTTCATCTGGAAAGAAGTATTATTATAACTGTATCAGTGAAGTGTCACAGTGGGAGAAACCTAGGGAGTGGGACTTGAGACGGACATCATCCAAAGATTCATCATATTCATCCAAAAGCAGTAAGTTGTTTTATTCTTTTGTATTTTTATTTTTTGTATCTGCAATCAGTGTTTTGATTATTACCAGGTTTCATAAGGGATACATAAATATTTTAGAGTAATTATACTCTTTTGACCTGGGAGAATTTCAGCCTGCTCTAGTCATAGATTTGCCAGTTGACATCATCTTATTGGCAAGAGGGTCTTCGGTATATTTGATGTGAAGAATTATCTGTAATTTTTTTTTAATTAGAATATGATTGGTACCTGGCGTAAACAACAAAGTAAAATATTTAAATGCTACTTTCAAAATAAATTGATTTTTAATTAAACAAACTAATAGACATAGCAACAATTAAGTAATCTATTATTAGGGTCCCTAAGAATAACATTAGTACCTTCTAAAGCAAAATTTTACCATTTATTTTTATATTTATCAATAAATACTACTATTATGAAAAATTCCTATGACTCGTATCAAAGGCAGAATCGATTCATTAAGTAGAACATTAATGGGATAATTAACTACAACACAGTATCTTCTGTTGCCAGTTTAAATTATCAAGTATATAGCCACCAAAATATATTACCTAATTATATATCTATCTGAACAAATGTTCTAATTTGTATTTAAAATTAAAGCTTGATCGTCATTTTCTATTGCCTGTGGAAAAGGAAAAAAAAATGACATTTAAATAGTGGTTAGGTTATAGAGTAAGAGTCCAGAGATGTATTTCATTTTCTGAAGGACTGAATGTGGGGCCTCAAGGTATGTTCATGTCTACATTGAACGCCAGCATACATATGCCTTGAAATATTATTCAACACTGCCCGACAATATCCGCCGGTCATAACATCCACCAGGCGCATTAAAGGTTCCAAAAAAAAAAAAAATCTCGGAAAGAGTATTTTTGACCTTCGATATCTGAGTGCAAAAGTCGTTTTTATCCTCTAGAGAATAAAATAAATTGAATTTAGAACATCGTCTGCACTAAATTTGTAAATTCAAAACATCATTAAACCTATTTACTTCTACATCCATGAGGCCAAATTTATCATACAACCTTTTTTAATTTGTTGAAAACTCAGACTCGGAACCTTCTAGGTGTACTTTATTTTAATTTATTTTGCGGGGGCCATTTACGTTTTTTTTTAATTAAGTCATTTCCTCGCTGAGGTGGGATGAAAAGTTACGTGTTGCACTCGAGTGCGAAGATCTTTCACCTCGAGCTCTTTTGAGCAAAATTGATTCAAAATTGAGCACGCGACTAAAAAGCAACATTGCACTCTTGTATAACAAATAACTATTAACTTTTCTGATTTTCTAACGCGTGTTTTAATTATGTATCTTTAACTCCATGTATATGTTACTTAAGGGACTATTTCAAACATATATTTGTTCAGCCAGCCAAATTATAAGGGCCAATCATCCCCCCACACACCAAAAACATTCAGCCGTGAGTATGAGCGTGACGGTTCTATGCTCGTGCTTTGGAGTGATTAAGGGACAGTAAAATTGTTTATGAATAAATGATTATTATATTTGATTTTCGCAATTTATCTTGGTCTTTGTCAAATATAATCTTAATTACATTAGAACGAGGATGGAAAACTATTGAACCAGATCTGTTGATATTTAAACTATAGGTACTTGTGGACATTTTTAATATTTAACTGAAACTTGATAATCAAGTTATTTTTTGATTAGTAGATCTCTTAGTGCAGCGTACGTCCGGGGAAGTAGTACTACCTTGCCCATTTCTGCCGTGACGCAGTAGTGCACTTGTATTACTGTGCTCCGGTTAGAAAGGTAAGGGGGTCGGTGAAATTACAGGCACATGAGACTTAACAACTTCATGTCTCAGGGTCGACAACGCATTAGCTATGCCCTGCATTAGGTACCTGTTAATCGGACGTCTAACCAACTTAGCAGGTATCCTGACATAAAATTTACGTAAGCAACACTACTCAAGGCCGCACATTTTGTCCATTAGGAAATAAGGCATTTCTGGATGCTCTGGGCTCTTGGACCATAATATTATATTCCACTTCCTTTCTTTAAGTTCATTACAGTGATTGTAGATGACTGAGATTTATGGTGAAAATAAACTTAATATCGTAATTAACGTCATTTTGTTTAATTTAAACATATCCATTGACACAGCAGCTTAATTAAGATTAACATCATTTAGTATTCATGTAAAATATATTTTTAGTTATACAATATATATTAATATATTGATAACTAATATACTATATATATACAGTGTAAACTCTTTATAACGAAACTCAAGGGACTGAGCATTTTTTGTCGTTATAGAGAGTTATCGTTATATGGAGTGAACAAAAAAAAACAAAACAAAGTGAACAAACCAACCAACTTGGGCTCACTTCAACGTTATAGGGAGTTTATCGTTATAAAGGATAACGTTATAAAGAGTTTACACTGTATATATATATACTATAATAGATATTTTTTTTTTGTTCATAAAACTAGAATAATAAGTGAAATAGCTTGTATTTGCACTCAGACAATATCTACAATGTGATACCGCTGAAGCCTTTACTGAATGGATTAAAACCATATCAATTTAACTAATTATGCACTGTCCTGGTTGCAGATACAGAAAAAAGCGTTTACCAATTCACAATAGATAATTTATTAAGATGATAAATAGGTAAACAACACACACCAAAAGTATCTAGAGATCAAGGTATTTGTAAAAATATGTTTTATTGGTCTAATAAAATAAAATTATAATGTCTATTTAGATTAATTAAATAAATAGTTTCCGTATGTGTAGATCGACCATGTACTCTCTGTTTTTGCATTAATAAAGACCTTTCTGCGATTTTCGTTATGTTGGGTTTTTCACCTTAGTTAATTTAAAGAAGAAAAAAATAGAAGTTTTGAATGGTTTTTATTGCATAAAATAAACAATTTTATAATTGTCTGTCTTTCCGCCGTTAACGCGTATAACACAATCGTAGATATTCGGCGTACTCAATAGGAGTTCACGCTAATCACGTTGAGGGCTGGCCGCCCACGTCCGTTGTGACAGGCGAAAAAGATTTTTTGATGTGTGTACGGCATCCATATTTAGCAGAGCTCTTCTTTGAAGCATATCCCATGGGTGCTCAATGAGATTCAAGTCTGGCGATTGAGCAGGCCAGGGTAGGACGTTAATATTAGTTACAGCAAGTGTGTTTGCAACGATACTCGCAGCGTGTGGACGTGCATAATCACGTTTATGTAGAAATTAAGCACCAAATTGGGTCCGCAAAGGAATGACAGCATCTGATACAATCGTTCCAGCGTATTTCTATAAATCTGTGCATTGAGATTGCCTCTGATCCATATCAGTTTGGTTCATCCGCCGATCCAAATACCAGCCCATATCATGATTGTTTCACCACTGTATGTATGAACTTCCTGACATGATTTAAAGCGTTCTTGGCGTCCAGGAGTCCTCCAATACGATATTCGTCAAGTATTTGGCCTCATACCAGAGTGAGGTTTGACAGAAAAAACCAAAACGCCCCTCTTTTCTGCCCATTTTCTGTGTATCACAGAGCCCATTGTCAACGGGCTCTGTGATTGTGGGGCTCAATACGTGGAAATTGCGGAGATTGACTTCATGAATGGATTTCTTATAGTTTGATAGCTTATTAACATCTCTGACGAGCTATGAAGCCTCGTAACCAACATCATCGCGACGATTTCGTCGAGCAGTATACATTTGTATGTAACGATCTTGTCTCCATATGGCGATGCGAGCTCGTCTTCCACACTGCCACGCTGCCCGTGGTGCGGTAACGTGTCCAAAGTCTTATAGCATTCTGCATAGTGCGCAGAGAGACTGCCACAGCACTTTGCCGAGAACTAGCTTGCAACATTCCCACGGCTCTTATCATTTCTTCTTGGCTCATATGACGTCTTCTCTCCATAATACCTTATTTGGCAGAAATGTTATTGAATTAAATAGAAATACGACTTGATTAAAGATTTTCATCTTTTAACCCACATTAAAAATCTATTTCATTTTTAAATTTACTAAAAAGTGTCGTAGAAGTATGTAGGAGTTATAAAAAAACAGATTACTAGCAAAAAAGTTTGATCCCTAGACACCATTGATGTGTGTATATACGATATATCAGTAGCAAGTAAAATAAAAAAAATAGGTAAACAGTATAGTTTGTTTTATCTATTATTAGCAATACTATCAAACTTCTTGCTGTGTAATGCCCGTATTAACATTACACTTCTGTTCTATTAGGTACTTAAGACTTGGAAATGGCCGATTTAATCATTAAAACTGTATAACTATGTATGTTAAATAAAACAAATACACCTAACCAGCTTTAAGAGGGGGTGGTACATTAGCTGGAAGGCTAATTTAAATTTAGATATATGAGTGCGATTCTGAATGTGATGTATGATTTCGAAGAACAAACTGTTCGTACGCTTTAATCGAATGTAATGTTTGTGAACCTATTGCATTTGAGAATTGTTATTAAACATCGAATCCGATATGCCGGTCACTGGATACAATTTTGACATAATATCACAGCTTACAACAATTGTGCGGCCCGATTTCGTTATAATTATAGATGGGACATATTAGGCTTGAGTTTAGCTAAAGCTGTTTTAAAATGTGATCGCTTCTTCCGTAAGCCTGACTATGCTTACAGTTCTATTAATTCTTGTCACAATTTTTTTCTTAATTTACCACTCTTTCAGGAAGCCCAATTATTTTATTCATCATCAGTTCTGAGAATTTCAATAACCCGTTGAAATCTCTTCCCAAAAGATATTTCAAGCGTTTTCAAGTTCACGTCCGGCGATTGTGCTGGCCGGATCGTTTCTGTGATACCATTTAGCAATGCATGTTAGCATTTCAGTCGCACTAAACTTTATTGTGTATTAAATCTTATTTTCATGAATGTATCGGGCTGTCAACATGTTTCTAAGTATCTCTATGTCTATGTACTTAAGCTTGCGCTAGAAGACCCCAAAATATGGCGCTCCACACTAGAAGTAACCGTTCTACCATGCATTTCGACATTCCTAATTTTCTGTAATCTATCAACGAAATTAACACAAAAACGGCTCACTAAGCACGATGCGACTGCAGTCACTTAGCTATTCTCGGTGATGACGTGCGAACGGCAATCATCTCACAAGGGGAAACTGCCAACTGCGACCTAACACATCCTAAGTTATCAAACGAGCGACGCAACGTGAACAATTGGTTTGATTGTTGTGTAAACTTAGCTTACCTTGAAGCTTCGAAATACAGAATAGTGATGATGAAGGCATCATATTTCATCTTTATCGTTAATAAAGACAGCACAAATACTAATAGAAACGGGTAAAAAAAATTGGATTAATCCTTACATTGCAGGAAAAATCAACTACAGGTGTAGGTGTTTGCTTTTGGTCTTCTGAATAAAATAACTTAGACCAAGAAAATACAAATTGTGGTTGTTGCATTGGCTCTCTTCTTATATTTAATAACAAAAATACATATGCGTATCTAGATAGAGATAGATAGGAATACCAGTCAAGTAAATAATATGATATTACATAATTAAACATAGGTAATAAAAGTTAGCTGCCTAAATTAAGACATTATTGTTATAAGTTGAAAATCGGCAAGAAGACGTTACATTTGGTCAGATCACTCTTGCGTGACTAGTTGCATTGCCATCTGAAACTTGTCGAAAAGTTGCCTCGTACGAGAACTATCATTTTTGCTATAGTATGTATTGTTGTAGTAGATGCTAGTGTTTGTTTGTTTGAATTGTTTCTTTTGAGTGGTTCCGTTTGAATAGATTTTATGTTTCTTAGAAGAAAAAGTGATCTAAATATATTAAATAATAATAGTTATTTGTTACACAAGAGTGAAAAGTTGCTTTTTAACCGCGTGCTCAATTTTGATGACCGAGCAAGCGACGGATTCTAAAATTAATTCAAAAATTAAAATCCTGAGCGTTAGCGAGGGAAACAAAAGAGCACAAGGTGAAAAATCTTTGCACTTGAGTGCTTGAGTGCACGTAATTTTTCATTCCACCTCGGCGAGGAAATGACTAAATGCGAAAAAAAAAAGAAAAGCAAATAAAAAAATAGTACACCTAGAAGGTTCCGAGTCTGAGTTTTTAACAAATTAAATAGGTTGTATGATAAATTCGGCACCATGGAGGTGAAGTAAATAGGTTTAATGATGTTTTGAATTCACAAACACACGTGACACGATGTTCTAAATTCAATTTTCTTTATCTCTCTAGAGGATAAAAACTTCTTTTGCACTCAGTTATCGAAGAGCAAAAATACTCTTTCCGAGATGGGGGGATGAAAATTATAGTATCACATTAGCCCAAGAATTATTACTTCAAAACGATTAAGAGTTTAAACCTTGCCTGCAAAGTAGTTATGTTATTATAAACCCTAATATGTGCATAAAATCATCATATATAGTTTAGTATGTGTAGACCTCCGAAAACAAATCTAATAAACTCAAAAACTTACCTAAGAAAGACTAAATCTATTTCGGTGAACTGATAAATTTTAGTGGTTCCCGTAATTCGTTCATTTATCGTTCCACGTACCTAAATGTTTTTCACCAAGTCACAGACATGTTAATACACATAAATGTTGTTCTGGATGGGTCACTACCACTAAGTCAACTGGTCCGTGAACCATTCAATACTAATAACACATTACCTAAATGTACTCGGAATTTTATACATTTCATGAATAATGTTACGAATTGTTATAAAATGTATTCATACATTTAAAACTAAAATGTAGTTAAATAAAATTCACAAGTCAATCAATATTTTTGTCTCGGTACACAGACAACCTGTTTTCTTAAATATATAATTATCCAGGCACTCTGTATAACGTACAGAAAATGTCATTGTCTGACGACCGAATGTGGTTATAAAATAAAGGCACACATGTTCTTCCTGTAGCATAAAAAGCCAAGGACTACACTTAGCAAATATGCTGAATGCGCTGCAGTATCGAGATTGTATGGTATACATTTTATTATTCTTGTGGAAAACGCCTGCACCTGGTGTGCTTCATATAATAACAGAAGGTACTCGGAAAGGTTTAATACCTATGCAATTCTCCGTGGATATTTTCACTTTGTATAGGTACCTACTTATGTTTTAATTTGAATGTTTTTAGATTAAATACAAATATCTCGTAAAAAATGATCACATTGTTAACTTGCTCATTAATCAAATTAATTTTATTTCACTATTATTTTGCTACATTACAACATATATTTTAAAGTATAGATCATGTCGTGTAGTGAACGGGAGGCCTTTGTACCGGTTAGTTCGCTCGTTTAATATAAACTTTGTTATATCGATATTGCGGCAACGCGTCGTAGTAGTAAAAGTAATATTAAGTATTTTATTATTAAGCTACCTACCATAATTCGCGCATTGTTTCGTATTTATAAATGTAATTTGAATAAGCTGGGGTAGACGGTGCTGGACAAGTTATTACGACTTCCTGAAATGTATTGTGTCACTGTTAAAAAAAATAAAACACCAGACGATAGCTTTCCACTTAAAGATCGCATGTTATAATATAATCATCCTTCCTGATATTCTTGACATCTACTACGTTCCAGCCATATGTCGGTATTTACGTGCGTGACCGCAACTCGTCGCTTTTTTAGCTGCATTTTGTATTATTATGCAATTTGGTTCTTATCCCTTTGTTCCGTTAATAAGCTTTATTAACTATCTTCAGGGTCCACGTGACTCAGTCACGAACGTGTCTGAAGTCTCCGGTAGCAGTCCGCCAATTGCGTACATAAACGTGTTGCTTGAAAGACTTGAATTTAACATAAGATTGTTTTTATTATTGTTTTATCTTCTATTCTATAATAAAAGTATAGAATCGTCGCAAATATAACCAATTAGTAATATATGCCAAAAATTGCGGTTGATGTAGGGATTGTAATATAATTATCGGCAGACTCGAGGGCGTCCGCCGCCCTGTACTATCGGGCTCGGGTAGTAGTGCGTGTGTTCCCGCACACTACTTAAGGCGAGGCAGTGAGGACGAGAGCTCCGGTCCTCTCTGCCGCAGACGTCTTCGTCGGCAACGAGACGTGGCCTCCACCAGGCCGTCGCTGCTGGGTACACGGACGAATGCCTCGGCGCCCCCGTATACCCAGCCACCAGCGACAGATAGGAACACTGGGGTTTTAGTCAGTAGGAGTCTCACATAATCCAGCCGCTCCCCTCGGCGCCGCCGGGTATCTGACAGAGGATTTCCCCAGATAAAAAAAAAATGTGATTGTAACATAATACGTTGTTCTGTCTGTTTTAAAACTTTGATCTCCGAATTATTAAAAAAACAATAATTTAAAGTTATCACGCGTATTAAGTTAGCACAGCTATTTTTTATAATAACACAAATAAATTGATATAACATGTTCATTGTTTTCCATGAAATTAAAAAATATTAATGACTTTTTTACCCGACTGTCAAGGAAGGGTTACGTTTTTTGCGCGTATCTTGTATATGTATGTATTACTGTTTGCAAATTTCTTCATTACCTCGTACCAATCGGCTGGATGAATTTCGACAGTTAAGGTTATTATATTCGTTTTAAACACCCAAGTGTCCTTGATAGGAGTTCGAAAAAAAAACAACATAATGGCGCATTTTTCGCGCGAAATTCTATTTTGCTCGTCTGGTAACACAGTTTTTTCTCGATAAAAGCGTGATGTATAAGCGAGACATAACAGTCATCATCATCATCATCATCATCAGCCTATCTCCGTCCACTGCTGGACATAGGCCTCACCTATGGCACGCCACTGAGCTCGATCTTCAGCTCTTTGTTTCCAACCGCTGCCAGCCAGCTTGCGTATATCATCGCTCCATCTAGCTGGAGGGCGCCCTACACTACGTTTACCGAGCCGTGGTCTCCACTCTAGAACACGTCTACCCCAACGGTTATCGGTTCTACGGCAGATGTGACCAGCCCACTCATAAAATAAATCATTAAACATTTTAAACCCGACTGCAAAGACAATCTAAAAGTAATGTACTAAAACACATCTACGTAAACCGAAGTAGAGTTAACTTTGTTTATTTTAATTTTGTTTTCTATTCTGAATCTTGTTTTGGCTTTCTTAGGGCATTACTTTTAAATGGTCTATTTTGCAGACGTTAATTATTTTTTAATAATGTCAATTATTAGAGGGATAATATCTCACAACATTAAAACGCATTATACGCTCGTTTCATATCCGTCGTTTAATAAAACATAATTGTATTAAAAACCCTGGCGCCTTGTAGGCGACATAGAAATATGATACTTTGCTTCAAGGTACATCATAAGGGAACAAAGGAAATAACCGATCGATATCGTATCGTCGATTATAGACAATGCGTCGGTGGATAGGTGCATTATTAAGTGTCATTGGTGTAAGTACTTAATGGGTTTCATGTAGTCCAGGCGGCGCCTGTCGTAAAGTGGAGTGAATCAGAATAAGTAGGTACCTACATTTTATGTACTGCCAGAATTTAGGAGTGGTACACAGAATAAGTACCTACAATTTTATTTCGTAATCGTGTACTGCCAGAATTTTGGTCAAGAATTAATGTGCCAGACCAATTCTATTCAAAAGAGGGATTGAGTTGTTCCCTTCAAGAAAGGAAGAAGAAAGAGGAGGGAGAGGGAAAACACAAAAAAATTCATGTAAATTTTTTCTTTATATTGAAAAATCATTGCAATTGATATTTTAAGGGTCCGGCAAACAGTATTGTCAAAAAATAGGGGTGGCAGACATCATTTTTTATATTCTCCTGATCAAAACTCCTTCGAATAGTAAAACAATGAACTTACATAAGTCTTATACCTAAATTTAACAAAAAAAAATGTAAAGAAACAATTGGATAAGTTACTTTATTATTTGTCTTATGTCCAAAAAAAAACACAATCGATTTTTGTACTTATTCTAGTTCACCTCCCTTAACGACGGTCGCCGTATTAGACTAATGAGTATAATCGAATTAAATGACTGGTACGAACGAACACGATCTAGTAATATATCTATCTTACTACGCTAATCTAGTGAAATTAATAAAAATATATATTTTCATTTGATTTGCACAACTGGTGTCGAAATGTTCATGTTATATGTATGCAACTGTTGTAATTATGCAGCCACGAAAATTTATAGGCAACTTAAAAAGTACTGACGAAAAAATGGAAAAGGAGTCAATTTTTTTTGCGAAATTGAGGTTATATGTTCAGTTCCGAATGAGGGCCTCCAAAAGGACCTTTACCGAGGACATTTGGGCAAAAAAAATAATTTGGGAAAATTTTTGAAAATCGAAAGGGGGTCATATAGTTGCTACTTCGGTTCTTGTAAAAAATCCAAGATGCACCTGTTAGAAGAGTTCAGTGCACTTTCATTCCAAATGTTATGATTCTGGATCATGTAGTAACAAAAGCTAAGGATTGAAGGCAGATAGAAGCATTGTGCTATATACGTTTTTTATAATGTACATGACTTTTACAAAGTACTTTACACTATGATTATTTATTAATTCTATATGTAAATAAAAAAAGATTCTTTTTATAATGTTATTTTAATGACTGACTACATATGCATTGTTTGCTTTGGTTATGATAACAAAAGTTAGATTAAAGGAAGATAGAAGTATTGTACTACTTGATTAGATAGTTCTTTATAATATAATATACACAATTTTTTTTTAAGTATTCACTTTTGATCATTCTATACCTAAATATAACAAATGGATTGTTTTTATTAATGTGAGTTGTATTAATTACTACTTATTACATTGATTGTGTTTGTTGTGACGATTGGGTAATATCAAAAGCTTTGATTTGACCGTTTTATTTAAAAGTAATGGTCACAAAGAGACCAAAATTTGACCGTAATTCAATTTTTTTAATGTTTGAACCTATTGAGTTTTTTCGTCTGAGTATAACCTCTATAGCCATTTCATAGAACTTTTTTCAATTACGTCAGCTGCGAACATACGGATACGTCGTCATGTATTTTAAATTGGCAGTTCGAATTTAAATTATTATTTTTATTAACTCAATGTATTTGTAATTTGTAACACATATTTATATATATATATAAGTCTACTGTACGTATGTATGTCACTGAACTCCTCCTAAACGGCTGGACCGAATTGAATGAATTTTAGCATGCGTTTGGGTGTCGCCCTGGATGCTTTAGATTCATAATTGGACCGGTAGGTGGCGTTGCGATCGAATTCCTGTTTTTTTTATGGACAACGTCTGTCCAGACAGCTAGTAATCTAATATATAAAATTCTCGTGTCACAGTGTTAGATACCGTACTTCTCCGAAACGGCTTGACCGATTCTCATGAAATTTTGTGTGAGTATGGGTATGTCTGAGAATAGGCCAACGTAAATTTTTCATCCCCCTAAATGTAAAGGGAAGTCCACACCAATTTTAATTTTTAGATAAATTTTTATTTTTTTATGATACAACATTGAAAAATAAATATAACCCTGAATTTTCAACCCTCTACGATCAACCCCTATTTTTTATTTGTAAATTATAAATCTGAATTTTTTTGGCAAGACTTATTCTTATTTTGTCATGACAAGATATATATTACTCTTAATTTTCCACCTCTCTACGATCAACCCCTATTTTACCATCGCGATTTAAACTTTTTTTTATTTTTAATAATTACCTTTAATAATTATGATTTTTTTCTCAATTCAATTTGATTTTCCGCCTTCGCCGGTCGGTAACTGATCGATTGGTAGTTTACCGTTGTCACCTCTCATCCAGCAAACATCACGGAGTAGGGATGGGAACGAAGCCGGTCTCCTATCTTACTTGCTATACAATTTTCGGCCTTATCGCGCGTTGCGCAAGGCGGCTAGACGGAAAAAATTATGACCAAAAGTTGTAACGACACTTTTTGCTATTTATTATTGCCAAGACTTATACTAACTATAACACTTCACACTATTTTCAATAAGTTTCTTTTTATCAATTAACGGACTGACGGACTGATGGACTGACGGACTGATGGACTGACGGACTGACGGACTGACGGACTGACGGACTGACGGACTGACGGACTGACGGACTGATGGACTGACGGACTGACGGGCTGACAGACCGACTGACTGGCGGACTGCCGGAATGACGGACTGACGGACTGACGGACTGACGGACTGACGGACTGACGGACTGACGGACTGACGGACTGACGGACTGACGGACTGACGGACTGACTGACTGACTGACTAACTGACTGATAGACGGACGGACTGACGGACTGACGGACTAATGGACTAATCAACAGACGGCAAGGACGAAGATGTAAGGGTAAATTAATTTGCCACGTGACTACGGAACCGAAAATATTTGTTTCTTTTGTTACTACTAAGGTGGCAAACAAGTTGACAGCCGGTCTGATGGTAAACGGTCACCGCAGCCATGTTTTATTTAAATAATCACAAAAATTATACTTTCTCATATTATTTATAATAAGGAACTTCGTTACACGTGTGTTGTACGTATATTTTTTTTCTCATGTAAATAAACACGTGTTGTGATCGTATGACGTAGTGAGAGTACTAAACATTTTAGGAAATAGTTTTAAATCAAAACGAAAACGTGTTACGTGTTTAATAAATATACCTGTTTTATAATTGTGAAAGGTAAGTCAAATAATAAGCAAACGAATACAATATTAAGTTACTCTTTTTTACCAATACACTGATAGGAGGATTTATTAACTATTAATAACTTCATGTTTTTGAAGACAATCCCTATCCCTACTATCTAATATTTAACATTTTCATGTCGCGGTGTTTGTCAACAAACTCCTCCGAAACGGCTGTACCGATTTGTATGTAATTGTGTGTGCATATTTGGTAGGTCTGAGAATCGGGCAACATCTACTTTTCATACATTTAAATGATAGGGGTGACCAACCCCTAAATATTATTTTTTATTTTCTTGACAACATTTTTTATTCTTATTTAATTATGATTTATCATTGACAAATACATAGTTCAACTTCATATTTTCACCCTTCGACAATCAACCTCTGTTATTTAATCGCGATTTTTATATTATTCTGTTCCATCCACAGATTCGCATTAGGGTTGCTAGATGGCAATCGAATATAATAATTGTAGTACGATAAATTTTCATGTATAGTTTATAATAAAGTAAATGTGGCAAAACAACGTTTGTCGGGTCAGCTAGTATATATATACATTTAAGCTTTCTGCATACCTTCTCCATATAAACTTTAGCTATGTCAAATATCACACTAATCCGTTAGCGCAATATGCTTAAAAAGGGGTACAAAGTTTTTGCTTTATGTATTAAGATTTGGATGAGAAACCAGTTGTACAAATTAAAGGAAATATATATATTTGTAATAATTTCACTAGATTAGTCTAATAAGGTAATTATTTTGAAAGATCGTGCTCGTATTATAGTTGGTTATATTGCTAGTAAGACGCTTTTATTCGGTTTTATACAACTATATTACGTTAGATAGGTTCATCCCTACAACTATACCACGGCTCAATCATCTTACTGCGATATATCTATGGTTCTGCGGGGAGTTCTAATTACAAATTTTAAATTAATTTAATCATATTTTCGCGTTCTGCATTTGTTTATTATGATTATTGTTATTAGTTAATTAATTTTCGTCGACGTGGGCTCATAAATTAGTTGTTTTTGAACACGAGTCACGTCGTTATAGTAATGCGGCGAAAACGGTACGTAATATCAATGAACTTTATTGGTTTCTCTGAAATTATATTTTGGGAATTTTGAACTGAAGAATAAACCCCGAGGTCACCGAGATCTAAGGTCGACTACGACTAATTATACGCAATGTGGATGCTGATGATATTCTATCTACGGCTAAGTTAGTATTAACTTTCAGCGTTAGAATCAAAACGAACTTGGTCCATTTGCGTCAAATTGACAACGTAAAAAGTTCGACAAATGGGTGCCACACGAACTAAATAATCGCCAGCGACGTACGCGGTTAGGCATACCCTTTGTTGCTCAGCAGACTCAGAAACGTAGACATTTTATTCTTGAATCTTGTGACGATAAATTAATCTTTACATTTACGATAAGAGATGGTCACTTGCCGAGGAGATGCATCACAGCATTATTGCGGATATGTATTGTGTAAAATTGAACACAGTGATGGAGCAGCATGCAAATCTTTAGCCACTTTGATGAATCGTTCGCTTCCTATATTTATGCACGTTTACACATGACCTACTAGCTAGCTAGGGTCGGATGGTCAGCATGCACCGAATTCATTAGACTTTGGCCCAACAGTTTCAGCTTTTTCGATATTTGATAATTATATAACTTTTTGAAAATGAATAATTAAATACACGTATAGCAGTAGACTAGCAAAGTGACTTGAAGAGTTTGTTGCCTCCCGTAAAGTTAAGAATAATGCATCGATATCACGGGTGAATACTCCTAATACTCAAATAGAAATTATATAACAAAGTGTACATATCTATATATTACAAGCTGACCCGGCAAACGTTGTTTTGCCACATTTACTTTATTATAAACTCTACATGAAGATTTATCGTACTACTACTATAATATTCGATGGATGGAACAGAATAATATAAAAATCGCGATTAAAAAACAGAGGTTGATCGTCGAAGGGTTAAAATTTGAAGTTGAACTATGTATTTGTCAATGATAAATCATAATTAAATAAGAATAAAAAATGTTGTCAAGAAAATAAAAATTAATATTTAGGGTTGGGTCGCCCTTATCATTTAAGGGTATGAAAAGTAGATTGTGCCCGATTCTCAGACCTTCCCGATATGCACACAAAATTTCTTACAAATCGGTACAGCCGTTTCGGAGGAGTTTGTTGACAAACACCGCGACATGAGAATGTTAAATATTAGATAGTAGGGATAGGGATTGTCTTAATAGTTAATAAATCCTTCTATCAGTGTATTGGTAAATAATAAAAAAAATGATGGGAAAGTATCATTTTTGTGATTATTTAAATAAAACATGGCTGCAGTGACCGTTTACCATCAGACGGGCTGTCAACTTGTTTGCCATCTTAGTAGTAACAAAAGAAACAAATATTTTCGGTTCCGTAGTCACGTGGCAAATTAATTTACCCTAACATCTTCCATCAGTCCATCAGTCCGTCAGCCCGTCAGTCCGCCAGTCAGTCAGTCCGTCAGTCCGTCAGTCCAGCAGTTCGTCAGTCCGTCAGTCCGTCAGTCCGTCAGTCCGTCAGTCAGTCAGTCCGTCAGTCCGTCAGTCCGTCATTCCGGCAGTCCGTCAGTCCGTCACTTCGTCAGTCCATCAGTCCGTCTGTCCGTCAGTCCGTTAGTGTGTCAGTCCATCAGTCCGTCAGTCCGTCAGACCATCAGTCCGTCAGTCCGTCATTCCGACAATACGTTTTCGTTTTGATTAAAAACTATTTCCAAAAAATGTAAAGTACTCTCACTACGTCATACGCTCACAACACGTGTTTATTTACACGGGAAAAACATAAAGAAATAATACGTATAACAGTCACTGCTATGATCGATACACAAATAAACAAAATGGCCGAAAACTGTATAGTAAGCCATACAGGAGACCGGCTTCGTACCCATCCCTACTCCGTGATGTTTGCTGGATGAGAGGTGACAACGGTCAACTATCAATCGATCAGTTATCGACCGGCGAAGGCGGAAAATCAAATTGAATTGAGAAAAAAATCATAATTATAGGTAATTATTAAAAATTAAATCGCGATGGTAAAATAGGGGTTGATCGTAGAGAGGTGGAAAATTAAGAGTAATATATTTTTTTTTACTCGAAGTCATGACAAAATAAGAATAAAAGTCTTGCCAAAAAATAATCTGATTTATAATTTACAAATAAAAAATAGGGGTTGATCGTAGAGGATTGAAAATTCAGGGTTGTATTTATTTTTCAATGCTGAATCATAAACAAATTAAAAATAAAATCTTATATAAAAATTTAAAACAAAATATTGGTGTGGACTACCCTTTACATTTAGGGGGATGAAAAATAGACGTTGGCCGATTCTCAGACCTACCCAATATACACACAAAATTTAATGAGAATCGGTCAAGCCGTTTCGGAGGAGTACGGTAACTAACACTGTGACACGAGAATTTTGTATATTAGATTACGTGAAGCGAAAACTTAAGAGCCCTTTTTAAGAAAACTGCGCGAACGGATGAACGTGAAATTTGACACGGTTAAAGTTAAACAAACTAAACATTACACACAGTACTGCTTGAATGACACACACATATACACAACGTGTCCCAGAAATCATCGTCAAGCCCAAAACGGCCAATAGGCCAAGACGTGATAGTTATTAGAAAAATTAAAAAAATATATCTTTTTCATGTACTTTTCAAAATATAAGGTTTCAAAAATAAATCTCAAAAAGTGACAGCTGTGATGATCTTTCCAAGTCTATAAATATTGACTTTTCGTCAGTTTTTTTTCTGTGAAGTTACCATGAATAGCCCTTCTGTAAATTACAGTTAAAAGTTAAAACATTGCCTTAGTTTTAAATAGAATATTAGATTTTTGCCCAACGTTGAGTTCAAAATAATTACATCACAGCCTTCAGCTGTAATGCACTATTATCATATATCATTTTTAAAGAGATGTCTCTGATGATTTGATCTTATGATGAGAGATGTCTCTTTAAAAATGATCTCGTTATAAGATGGGCGTATCCAATTTGTTTCAAGTAACGTGGTTTGCGATGAATCCGCATCCACGATCACTTTTCTATCTTTTCTCTATTATTTTTTATTATCAATTAGGGTCTCCACGTGGTTTGTTCTGTAGGTCAACATTTCTAGAACGAAAACTTTAGAACCGAAAGCATACCGGGTTTTCTTTTACGGTAGCTTCCCCATACACATGATTAATACTTCGAGCTGTTTCTGCAGCACTGGTGCCAGAGGAATTCTCGTATTCGTAAATAGCCCGATATTTTAAGGTTTCAGTATTGTGAACAGAACGATGTCAAAGAAAAATCAAATGGCGCAAACAAATGAATCCCTAAATATGAAACACAAATAGTAGTAATGACCTAATATATCGTTCATACAGCCAATGTCAAATACATAATGACGTATTTGTGCACGCTCGCTGCTGACGTAATAGAATAACATTTAAAACGGTTGTATACAAAGATTAAAAAGATTATATTCTAACAAAAAAACTCAATAAAGTTCAAACTTTAAATATAAAAGTGTTACGATCAGATTTCGATTGCTAGGCGACCTAGTGGCTAGTTCACAATTATTCGAGTTTTTTAAATTCTACAATCTAATTATTTTTTTGGTCTTGGAGCCATTATTGTTTTTTGATATAGCATTCTTATTTGGAGATAAAATGTCACAATTAAGGTTATATGTTTTATAATTAAATAATTAATAATTGTAAAAAAATATTGAAGTGTTGTTGAGCTGGATCTGGACCCTACGCTCGGTCTTAGGACTTGCAGGCACGATGAAATTGAACAAGCTATGATGTTGTGATATCTACAGTAAGCTCCCCTCTCAAATTAATCTTACTTAGCCTCTGCCTTATTCAAATAACCGTGTGTTTTAACATAATTTTGGCAATAAAATAACTTTAAAATCTTAGGAATTCACACTAAATTTCAAAAACAGATACTCAAAATGCCGACTGATGTTGAGGAGTTAGCTGTTAGCAACAAACATAGAGTTTGGGAGGAAATAATATAAGATATAGTGCAAAGTTAATTTTTTGATGTACGTAACCCTCGGCACACGAGTGCAGCTTGCCTGGTTTTTTCGGCTTAGGAGTGTAATAATTTATTTATCTTATAATTTTCTGGGTAAGGGCGTAAAAGCCATTTGGAGCCAGTCAAAAAAATCAACAATAATAATTGTCACCATGCTCAAGCATTTTTTTTTATTTGAATTAGATCGTGATAAAAGATCAAACTCCCGGTCGGGGAGAAGAGAAACAGAAAAATCTAGTAAAAGAAACAATAACGCCTCGGAGAGGTATTGGAATAACAGCCGAGACGATGATGGGTATGAAAGGACAAGACCAAAACATTCAGCGCCTACGCATGAAGGCAAAGGTACGTGTAATATTTGATAACCTTTTACTGAGTTGACATGCCTCATTTTTGATAATCTCAAAATCGTGCTCCACAAAGAACATTATTTACCACCGCTCGTCTAATGTACCCGAAGAATGTGTCCCGAAGATCAAATCTGTATTTTTTTATCTTTATGTGAAGATTCATTAACGTCATTTCCGACATTTTTATAAGCCGGAGGAGAGCTTTAAAAGGTTTTTATGATTTAATTATTTTTATTTTTTCAAATACAGATGGCCAATCTTTACAAGATATGGACATATCTCCGGATAGAAGTACGCCACTTTCTGAAAATTCGTATGGAACCAGGGATACAAACTCTGCTATACGGAATAACTCTGAAAATAATGCAGTCCCTCCTGTTGTCGTACTAGACAACTCAAATCAAACGGTATGTTAGAACTTTCCTTTCTTGTTAATACATAAATCCATATTTGAAGAGACACACGAGTAGTTATGTACTTCAACAACATCAATTTGAAAATAATTGCAATGACGCTATTAATATCGATATATGTTATAAAAGCGTTATACAATATTGCACCATCGCAAGTTAGTAGGGTATTTTGTAGTAGCCGCCTAGCCGCATTAACTCAATTTGAAAATCTGTTGCCAACTTCTTGCATGTTGCGGTAGCGGCTCTTGTGAGTCGGTCACTCTTTCGGCCATATAATAAATTACACGGTAACATAATAGTCCATAAAAGCTTATATAGTCTAAAAAAGAAACCGGCAAAGTGCATGTTAGACCAAGCACGGTGTGCGGGGTTACGTACCATCTTCTGTGTAGGAAATTATAGTTTACAAATTTGTCAACGACAAGAAATAAGTTATAAATCTTTTTATTTTTCAATTATACTATGGAGCACTAAGCTATACTTTTTTTAAACTGAATCCGAATCGTAAAATAAACATATTTGACAAACGTATCTTGTTCAAACCAATTTAATTTGCAAGTGTTCCTAAATATCTGCTACAACAAAAAATGGCTGTAACTGACGAACATAGAGGAATTATAATATATATCTCCGTCTGGTTGCGGAATCCTTGAAATAATTAAATAAGGTATCTTTCATACAGAGCGGGTCACTGTTAGCTGCGGCACTACCGCGCATCGTGGCCGCACCGCCGCCGGTATGCGTCGTGCCGGCCAACAACGGCGCGGTATCGTCACCCGTGATGGAGTGCGGGCCCGGCAGCGGCGCCGACACGCCGCACCGGGACGCCGGCCCGCCGACCCCCACGCACTCGGAGAACACTGATCCTCATGCCCCACCGCTGCATTTAGAGACCGCTTTACCCAGGAAGAGTAAGATATTTTCTTTTAATAAGTCTTTGTGTCTTATGATCGTAGTTATCACGGTCCTAGGTCAAGTTAGCCTAGCTGATCAAGACGTCAGTCGAGGTCTCGAAAAGAAACGTGATTACAAATTATTAATAATATATCATTGACGCGACTGCAACAGCGCGTAAGACAATCTTCACACGCTATCCAATTTCAAACCATGCTGAAATTTTACTATGAAAGCCAGCTAACTGGTTACCTTCTGAATACATCATTATATCAATTCACCGACCGCTGCATTAAACGGCCCGTTAGATAATCACCGCTCTCTCTTCAACATCCAACCAATCGAATTATAAACTTCTTCAAACACATTGCATATAATCATCGTCGAGGCGTCAACGTCACAAGGTTTCATCTTATTGGACAAACTACTATTGCCTTGAAACGACAGTTGTTATTCAAAGCAGTGTCTCTAGGCAGTGTTTCCTGAGTAGTAGAGCTCTTAGTGCAGAGTTCGTCCGGGGATGTACTATCACCTTACCCATTTCCGCCGTGAAGCAGTAGTGCACTTGTATTTCTGTGTTTCGGTTAAAAGGTCGGGTAAGGGTCGGTGAAATTACAGGCACATGAGACTTACCAACTTCTCGTCTCAGTGTCGACAACGCATTGGCGATGCCCTGGCGTTGCAAATGTCCATAAGCGGCGCCGACCACTTCCCATCAGGTGGACCGCGTGCCTGTTTGTCGGCCCCTGTGGTATAAAGAAGAGGCATTTTCCTTGAGATAGTTAAATGATGTACAACATCCAGTAGTATCAAATGTTTTATACCTTTTTTTTATAAATTTCCAGTGGAATGTTTGGGAAGTTATTCATCAGTGGTGGGCGGAACGTTACACCATGCGCCACCGATGCTGACGCCATCTCTCATCAACTACGTACGGACAGATCTTACTTCCCACGTTCTCGGTTGGCCAGCTGATATCCTCGAGAAACAAGTAAGTTTATTTCAATAGAATTATTGTTTTCATAATTAATAACTAGCTCTATCCCGCTAGGATAAAAGGTCACAGCAATATGTACAGTAACCGACGGTAAATAATACACATAGAGCTAAAGAGGGCGATTTATAGAACATCTTTCATCATGGGACGTAATGTTGCTCTCGTCAGTCTTTGTATATGGCGGTTTCGCAATTGGTAGCTCGATGCCCATCGCGCCGTTATCGTAATGGCATAATTTCATCATTGGCTCTTTACAGAGATGCACAGTTTTTAGTGTCGAGCAATATTGCTTTGACAATTCCAAGTGACATCGAAGATAGACGAGGTAGACAACATAAAAAACGAGATTTTGCAGCTTTGATTGCTCGATCGCACGATCGCACGATCAAACCCGTCGTAAGATCGATATTAAGTATTTTTTGAGGTCGTGCGATGACTTCTAAGGTTAAATTAGGACACTAACTAAATGTGTGGGTTTAATCTCGTCGTGCGACGAACACGCATCGTTAATGCGATCGCGACCACTTCAAAATATATATATGCAGAGTTATACTGCAACATATTATGTACAATACCATCTAAAATAAATATAGGGAAACCTATACACTGCTGTTAGTCACGCGAAATTATTTACAATGTTTATAAATATTTCGTAAAAGAAATCAAACGATTCAAACATTTGAGGATAGTGGTGGAAGTAATTATTTCAATAGGGTTCTAGAGCGAGTAGCAAATGCCCTGAAATTTGAAGATAAACTTCAAACAATACATTAAATGAAGTCGGTACTGAAAGTAGTCCTGCAGTATGAGTTCGACTCATCAGCGTTAAATGTTTAATATTTTTTGTTTTGTTTGAGGTACGATTAAAAAAAATAAGTAATTAACATATTAGCGTCAGTAATTAATATTATCTATAAAAGTCGATGTGTGTATGTATGTTCCTTATAGACTCCAAAAGGGCGGGAATTTTAAGGAAATCTTCTGAGCGACCTAGCGGGTAATTGTAATTAAGTTCCTGGTTTTTTTTTTGCATCATCTGCTATCGACCACTATTGGTTTCATAGCCCGCATTATGTAGATATTTGCGTCGTAATTTTTCAATGCAATCTTATACTTATGGGAGCTTCAGGGTTTTGAGTTAAACAAACGGTCACGAAGTAAGCTGCTTATTTATTACCAAAATTACACGTATTATATGACAAGTTTGGGTATCACACGTAGGTAGGCAAGTCAAAATCCCAAAATGGACCAATCAAGAGATTAGAGCGCGACAGCAATAAAATATAGAAACCATCAGTGCAGTGATGATTCATCGCTGAATGGTGCGAGCGAGCGCGCGGCCATGTGTGAGCGGGATGCGCGAACGTAAATATACGGTCCGCTCCGATCGCGGCCCGGCAGTCTCGGCACGATGCTCGTTGAGGCTGGTAGATGTATGTGTGATGTCACATACTATTTATCCGATAGCGACGAAACTTTAGTTAGATGTTCTATGAATGCCTGCAAAAGTTTGACCCAAAAAACCAAAGTCGTATAGTAACGCATGCCAGGAACGGCTATTGTTATTAAATATTTTTTTTTACTTTGACGTATCTGTCTGAAGTTTGGAGTAAATTTGGTCTAAGCTATTGCCATTAAATCCTGGAGATGTTCACTGTATAGCAAAAAAAGTCGGGTCCATTTGGTGACTCCGGTACTCCGAGTACGAACAGCTATCGTAAGCGTATCGTCATCGTATCGAGTGCTCCAAAAACCAATGCAATGGGAAATTTTACATTGCTCAACGTCACGGTATGCGCGGTGTTTAATTTTCTATACAAACCAACTTTTTGGCGCACTCTATACGACGTCGGTGCTCAGGCCTCTGATCTATATTATACCTTTTCTGCATATACATTGACCTGAACTATCTAGTTAAAATTGTTTGTTTTACAGGCTAACAAATTCACGGAGGAGGCGTATCAGCTGGGGTGCTTGCAGTGCACGAGGGTGTCTGCCGAGCTTAAGTGTTCGCGTTCACTTGTGCGGCACACTGAGATACAAGCAACATTACAGGAACAAAAGTAAGTGTCGTTCATTTGATCCGCATGTGATTTATGGATGCTGTAGGTGGTATAGTGATGAGCTTCTAACTAAAATATAGATGGAAGCAAGCAAGTTGTTCGTCTTTCATGATAAACTGATGAGATTATCTGATAATTTTATTGGCGAAGTAACTCTGAGCAAAATATTGCTTATGAACTGGTGATATGTTCCTGTCCCGAGTGTTTTTCTGAAAATATGTGATGACAAGTTTGAGTATGTTGTCTTTGAGTCAACAATTACAAAATACATCCAATCAGGTTTGGTTTCGGACACCTGGCGCCATAACGACACACTGCAGGAGCACACTGTTACCCCAACACGTACAATAGGCGCCAAATAGAATATGAACGTATAACAATATTGTCAACAGGATAATGTACTTGCGGCAACAGATATCTCGACTGGAGGAGCTAAAATCGCAGAACTCGTTTATGTCGGAGGACTAGCACCGCAGCAGTCGCACCAGCCGCCGCAGTACAGTGCCTGGCCAATTACCCGCGCGCTGCTTTTTACACCCTAGAAGGGGTTACTTTCACAAGTCAATGCTAAACATTGTTCATTCCGTTCTTTTTCTATGTAATTTAGATCGAATGATTACTATTGTGTTGTGTGATTTGATGTTAAATTTTAAGCAATGTTGTCGAATTCAATTGATGTCTCTACACGTTTTCGAGCATGCGAAATTATTACTGCTGTGTGTCTTCTATTTCACTGCAAACAAGATTTTAAGTTAATTAGATTTAGTATATACGATCGCGTCATTTTGCGCAGCGCGCGTCTCACATTGTTACGCTGCATTCTGCAGTTTCAGGATTCATTTTGATCCCGTTTTCGATAAATATTTCAGGGCTACTTCTACTAAAACATAAACCTTTATTAAGGGATAACTAATTTCGATGTTACCATGCATTTGAATGGCATGAAACACTGAACTTAGTTTTATATTTTAGTGCAAGACGCCCTTTAGAATATAATTATTTAAAATAATAATTTGATTTTATACAGGTTAAATGTAATAAATTATTTGTATTCACCATCGATTAATTAACGATTTTGATGTCACTTTATTTGTAAGTTGTTGGATGTCAATGTAAGGATACAATGCTTTTTTAATGTGTTTATTGTAAAGTTTTAAATTATTGAAATAATACTTTCCTAGCGAATTATTTCTTTAGTTACTCGTCTCAATAAGAGGTAGAGCAGTAGTTAGCCGCCGAGGTAACAATACATACCTACATCCCGTCACGTATCAGCTCAGCTCAGCTCAGCTCAGCTCAGTAGTGTAGTGTAGTGTAGTGGACTGTATTGGAGGCGCGCCCCTCACCCGCCGGTGTGTGGTCACGTACTGAGACCTGTATTGCTGAGCAAATTCATTTTTGACCAATTGTTAGTATACACATTGTTAAATAACCAGATATTTTTGTTAAAAATAGCTATAATGTCAGAAATTCACGTAGGTACATATTAGTTGATTTTTTATCCTAAAATCATATAAGCTTAATTAATGATTTACATAATATTTCACATGCCTTGTGATTAGATAATTGCAACACAGTGAAGTTGGTTCATGGGAATCTTATCTGTTTATGCTAGGAGCTAGGTAAAGCAAATTCCGGTCTAAGCCTTTTTATTTTTCTAATACTATAGAGATAATTGATATAATTAGATCAACCTTCTGAATTTAGAGCCTTCAATCACAATGTATAATACGTCAAATTTACAGAAGTTAAATACTGTGATAATCATCCATTTTCACATAGGTAAATATTTTGGTGGGTCTGTGTGGAGAGTTAAACAATGTCATGTAGCGCGACTCCACCGCGTAGGAGAAAGTTGGTAGGTCAGCTGATTTGTTTCTGATTTGTCCTACCCAATTTACCATAAAACTGAACTGTTGCGAAAAAAAAAATTATAAAGATTGTAAAGGTCAGCGGAATATTTCCTTAAAATACTGTTAAATACCACAGCTGGCCATCAAAAGTGTACGTTAGGATGCCTTGATTAGCCTGGACCAAGAGAGATTTTGGGAGTTTGATGTATACAACATGTGTTTGTGTGTACCAAATGTACTACATATCAGATTGTCTCAATGAGGAAAGTGGCCAACCATTCTGACGCCAGAGTGGCCGCGTCTAGTTTCACCTAGTTATAGGCATTATAGCTAGTTATTAGTATATAGTTAGTAGTCTTTTGATTAAAATTTAGTACCTATTTTTTGGTTTATTTATAAATCTTAACATACCTTATAATAATTAATAATATTTTGTGACTATGTAGGCTTTTTTTAGATTCATAAACAAAAAGAAATTCACCTAGAAGAAGTTTTGGCCACTTTCATCATGAAAACATTAACGTCTATACCGAGGTACTAATTATTTGATATCTGGTACCAAATAGTTTCAACCTTTGTTATGGCGCAAACTTCTAAAATTTGTCTTACTTCAGTCATCCTGACGCAAAGAAGTACCTAAGAGCAGTTTTTTTTTCTAATAAAATTAAGCCAAAGCCAGATCTAAAAGTAGTGTTTAAAAAAATATGCCAGTTGGATGTTACCCTTATCTTGTATGCTACTCTACAGCAACGTCCAGCTTAATCGTTAGTGATCTAAGAGCAAAATGTAATGTACTTTGAACGTACATAGTGTATCTACAGTAGATACTAGATAATGGCCATTGTGTATGGCGCCGCTACGAGGCGCTCGCTGACTGAGTCACTTATTATTCTTATAATTATTATTATTTATAATTCGTATAAATAATATATACAATGTAATGATATTGCAACTATTGCCTACTGAAAAGTAATGTACTAACAGTAGTCATATTAGTCATAATAGGGAAAGTATCTTGGAATGGGAGATAGTCAGCTATAAACTTGTATAAACCTAAAACTTGTCTCAATCTACTTATCGTAGGGTGGCCGCCTCTACAAATATCTTAGGTCAAAGGTAAAAAAAACATTTAATTGGGCACATTTTTGCAAATATCTCGTTTCCTATGGGTTTGAGGCTATTTGTATGTATTATAAATATTGTAGAGGATTATTCTCTACAACTTTTGTTTTAAAACTGTTTTTTATATCTTGAACCATATTCTTTAAAAAAGGAAAAGCTTTGCTAAACGAATTTGGATCAACTTGCTGCAGCATTTCAAGAAGAAAACTGCGACAACAGCCCTGCTCAACTGCACAGCAGCTCACCAACATTTCAACCGTGTTTATTAGCAAGTTCAGACTTGGTTAGGGCATGATTTAGAACTAAGAACGAATATAATAAACATGGTTGAAATGTTTGTGAGCTGCTGGACTCGTTGGTGGAAGATTTGATGAACATGATGACATTGATGACATTGATGATTTGAACTGCACAGGTTTAGTCAGTTTTGTCTACTTGATGATTACTGTGCATAGCCAAGGTGGTCGACCACTGTCTTGAGATTCTGGAGCATTATAGATTGCCAACAAGTTCTGCACTCCATTTTCAAAAAATATTTAATCTGGGCAGTTTTCTTCTTCAAATGCTGTAGCTAGTTGATCTAAATTCGGAAGTTTCTCGAGTTTTCTTACAAAAGCTTTCCCCTCTTTTTTTTAAGGAAAATTGTTCGTAATAAAAAACGTTTTTTAACAAAATTTGTTGAGAATCAAATCTTCTACAATATTTAAATACATACAAATGGCATTAGACCCTTAGGAAACGAGATATTTGCAAAATAATCGTTATTTTTACCTTTGGCCTTAGATATCTGTAATCGCGGTCACCCTACGATAAGTAGGTTTTGAGACAAGTTCTAGGGTGTCAAAATAAAGGTTTATACAAGTTTATAGCTGACTGTCTCCCATTCTGAAGTGAAGCCTCGAATATCACTGGACTATAGCGCAATTGCATGTAATACGTACATATCAATAAATATATTTTTTTTTTAATCCTAAATTAAATTTGCACATGTTTAGATAGCTGATTACAACTGAAAACGTATTGCTAGCATAAAATGTTAGGGCGTGCCCAATGTAAATTATATTGACTGAAATGCATAGAACTACAATATAATCGTGATGTTTCAACATGTTCTCAACCGCCACGAATTCTATGTGAGGCTGTCATCGAGTCCATCGTAGCGGCGCCACACTCAATGACAATTATCTCGTAGTCTTATGTAGGTATGCTATTTAACGGCATACATTATACAAAAGTACATAATATTTCGCTATAATATACCGCTATCGACAAATCGTTTCTGGAGAGTAACATACCTTAACTTCATTATTTCTACAGCTTTATGGTCAATTATGTCCGCATGCTCAGCGAGACACTTTGTCGCAGCGGTTTCAGAATCGGCGTAATGGTTGGTATGTAGTTGGTAGTAAATTAGCAAGCATCACATGGAGTCTAAAACCGCTGCGACGCAGAGCCATGACTGGAGTGAATTGCCTGACTTAACCCACGTTCTCCTACCTTGGGAGTCCGGTCGAGAGTACTCACAAATGCGATTTAATACAGTTTTTTTTATTTGTGCAAGTTAGTTGTAGAAACCTTTGGCATGAGCCTCATACAGCGAGCTTTACCAAATCAAACATAACATTTTGCGGTATCATACAACCTACTCGCCCATGTTTGAACAAGTTTGTTCTACTCCACACAGAACTCATAAGTCCATATTTTCCATCCCATTATTAGCGTCACCTTATTATTAACAGTTCGCGAAGTATGTCATTTTAACCAGTTAAATAATTATTGGTATTGATTTCAAATAATACTTTTTATCTATTCGTATAAAACATTTATTTTACTAATAGCTATTAAGTCTATTATTAACATTGAATACAATATAACAGAGTTACAGAGTTTTAAAAACATTTATGAGGATGAGGTTAAGGCAGTTATGTTTGGCTGTCCCCGGTACAAAATAAATATTCATTTTGGCAGATAAAACAATTTAAGAAAATGTTATGCATTGATCTATATGGTCTGTAGATTCTCGAATTTATTTTTATATAGAATCGTGTAACATACCTACCTCGTAAAAGATCACATTGTTAAAAAATATATATTAAATATAGTGGTAATAATTATTATTAAACAACAAAATGTTTACAAAATAGACGAAGTACACTATACACAAAAAAAAACTGTTTGAAAATAAATGTCTTTTAAAAGGCTTATTTGCTTGATCACAGATAAATTTACCCATTTTCAACCTTAATGTCCTGTTGTGCACGTTGCTGGTAATTGATTGCACACATAGCTTGGGCACATGACTCTGTTGATTGCACCAATGCACAATGCCATCCGCCCTACAGGTGATTCTAAAAGACCGGTCTTCATGGGGAAGTGTGGAACTAGAGAAACTTGGCAATAGGTACCATGGCGTACTGATGGCAAGCCTTACTGACATAAGCAGCGTTCTCTGGTTGACGTCATGGTTTCTAAGAACAAATGTTCTCTATCACTTAGTGACAGACCTGTCTTATCGAATTGCTCTGTGTAGCATAAAAGCAACTAGTGTAGTTCAGTATTCAAATGAGAAATCTTATTGAGCAGAATATTTTATTTGGTGTTTTGATAGCTGTCATTATAATAGCTGCAATTCGGTCTCAAATAGACGGTGAAGCTGCTGTTGCGCCAGTGCCTGTGTACACGCAGTCACATACTTCACACTTTCCGGCTGAATACGTTAAGCCCGAACCGCAATAGCTTCTCATCTTTTCCTTTGCCATCGGCCGCAATGACAAGTTCACTTACCAACCTCTACGATTGCCCTTTCTAAATGTGTCTGTCGCATGTGGTATCGAGTCAAGGAGTGCTTAGTTTAATTTATTTAGTCCGTTATCTGGGTGAGAAGTGCAGTTCCACGAATGATCCAGAAATCGGAGTGCTGGTTGGCCGGCAACAGAACCGGGAGAACGAAGTTGGTGCTGTGTCCCGTTGTGGAAAGCGTCCCGGCGCGCTCCGATGTTTTGTACAGAGGGGCGTCGTAGCGAGGATCGGGCTTGGGCAGCTCCAGAACCGGCTTGAACCACACCACGGGCAACGATGGATTCATTTGTCCTTGAAACAATATGTACCAATTATTTGTGCCTACATTCGTCAATATAAATACATAGCATAGTTCCATATTGAAAGTAATACAATTTTTATATAATAGTCAATAGTTAGCTTAGTTTGAGTGACAAAGAGAGCCAAATTTCTGGACCATTTCAGTACGCGATAGCCCTGCTGATGATAGTGGGTCGCAAATCACAATGTATTGCACACACGAAGTCTGGAGCCGTTCCAACTCAGGGTTATGAATTTTAGCTGCCTTTGATTGCCTATCTCAGGTGGCTGGCCTGTGCAACTGTACAGTGTGACACCAACAAAGTCCTTATATTATCACAGCCGGCGTAGCCATGGTTAACTCTGCACGGAGTATAACACGGCAAGTGAATTCAGCAGTACCTAAGTAGATATTTATTTATTACCTGGCAGAGCGTCAATTAGGCAATTCTGTTCCATATTCCAACGGCCAGCGTCAATGAAAAGACCATGTCTATTAACTCCGTCTTCGGGCAGCTCTAATTGTCCATATACATTGAAACCGTCATCCTGAACAAATGGCCGTATTATTAGATTAAGCGATCCATTATTAACATTATTATTTAGTTATCTTTCCAGTCTTTCTCGAGTTGTATTTGAAAGGTATTCGCTCAAAATCAAACATGATAGCATCAATATGCACTCTGTACCGCCGGGCATATGACTATAGAGACCCCGTTAGCAAGCCTTGAGGGAAGAATAGGCCTGACACCGAAATACTAGTCGGCGGAGAAAAGAATATTTTTAGGATAGTTGTCAAGCACCGCTGATCCCACATATCTGTCACTCTGCCCCCGTACGTAATTTGACCTGCAATTATTTAATTAGCTATAGATATGTAGTTTAGATAACAGATAGCTCACGTTGTTGGAGAATACTAAATTGCACCTACCTCATATTGTGTACCAGTTTTAATATATAGATTTTAGGTACAAGTTGTACAGGACTGCGCTTACTTGTTATATATTCGAGTGCATCCCAGGGTATATGCCCGCCTTCACAGAACATTTGGAGATTGAGCATGGCGCATTCTCGATCACTATTATTGAATTCGTAGGTAATATTCCAACCGAGAGGACCAAACTTTTTGCGTTCCTGGATTATGGCTTGGAACATACAGATTCCAAACAACATTGTTCGCCAGTCTTGACCCAACACTGTAATGTTAAAGAGTAAGGATTTCAAATATTTTGCTAAGACGGTTGAGTTGTTAGTTTAAATCGTCATTATAATATTATCAAATGTGTAGCGCATCATTTATCACAATACTGTTTCGTTTTCAATTAAGTTATATACACCATTGAAACGAGATCCGGAATAAGCTAAATCAGAACAAATATCATGAAGTTATTAGTTCATATTGACATCTGTTTGGACTTAATAAGGTTTGCTCATTGACTGCGTGCGGCGATAGGTAGGTATGCCCGCTTAAACAAAGATTTGAGTTTTGGTGCTAGTCGCTCTGACTTCCGTACTCAAAGACTCGAGTGGTTCAACTTGCGCCAAAACTTAAAACTCGATCTAGTAGACTTAAGCCGTCAAATATATTGTATATTCGAATTTATTTTGCCTTAAAACTAGTTTTAAGTTTTAGAGTAAGGGGTTAATAAATTAGAAATTGAATCCTGGCAAATATGTGACGTTAATTAGGTACCTACATGACCATATAAAAGATATTTAGTTTTTTACGTTTTACGAGTAAGGGCATGAATATGTAAAGCGGGCCTAAGTATTAATTAGCTAAGATGTGAGTTTTAGTCATTTTCGATTTACGCTAACCCACTTACGGTCAAAATTAATCTTCGATCTCGATCCAATTCCGTTAGATAGATGTACCATCTTTTTGATTGAAAATGCAGGGTCTAACCAAATCCAGAAGTTTTGAAACGAGCTCGAATATAAATTTTGCCCGTTAATCGATATGTTCACCTCGAGCGAAGAGGATAACCGTAGTTCCAACGGCTTATAAAAGGTAATGATAATTGCAGCCTTCATTTATGGATATGTAAGAATAAACGCGATTGCAAATGCGAACCTAATCATTAATCAGTGTGTTTACTATTGGATAATTTTTTATTTTCTAAATATGATAAGGTTTAATGTTTAGTCTCATTTGTATTTGTGAAATAATATTTCAGGAAAACACCATAATTAGTATTTAGAGAATAAAGTACCTTAATAACCCGGACACTTATTTACCGTTATTTTCAAAAAAGTCCTCTTCCATTTCAATGAGCGCTCGCTTTACGTTTGCCTTTAGCCCTTTCGGTGGCTCATTTGTCACTTTCACAGGGTTTTGCAGCACGGAGACAGGAAACTTAGGCGTCGGCATGGAGCTTAGGTAAAGGCGGAAGTCTAGATGCGGCGTGCCTTGCTCACTGCCCAAATTTGGGGCTAGCAGCTCCAGGTTCAACATCCAAGATGAACGAGAAAACTGCTGATTAAATTTTATTGTAATAATAAATTACCTTACTTTTTCCTACATTATTTTAAATTAAATTAGCAGAATTTATTATTATTATTTTGTGGATGAACACATGGGTCAATTTTATCGCATAAAATATAAGATCCTTCTGGAACGCACGTGAAACCAAAAAGGGTGGACAGTGATGGATTTAGGCATAGGCCGTGAGGCCCGGGTCTAGGCTGGCAACATTTTCAGAACCTCAAACCTTTGGAGCAGAACGATGTAGAATAATCAGAATATCGATCATTTTTGTGTGTTTTTGCTTTTAATTAATTTAATATTTATAAAAACATTTAAATATTGAATTTACCCTATAATATGTCGGTGCCATATGAATTATATCTAAACATGTTTAAAAGAAATAACTTACAGATTTTTTGGAAATTATATATTGTTAATATGATTGCGCAGGAATAAATAAAAAAAAAACCGGCCAAGAGCGAGTCGGACTCGCCAATGAAGGGTTCCGTAGCAGCAGGTAGGTAACATAGTAATATACAAGTTTTTGTAGTTCATTGTAAGTTTGATCGACGTGTTTAAAAGAAAAATTTAGATTTAGTAATCGAAATAAATGTTATTAAAAAAAAAAGCAGTAGGTAAGTACCAAATCGTACCTAAATATAGAATATTTAGCATTCACAAACGTATCGGGAAAAATTAGCTACGCGCGCACGAGTGTCAGCGACGTCTGCCCTCACGTGTCTGCCCGTTTGGGTTAGCGCAATTGACGACGTTCTCCGCGCGGTCCGCACCCGCGAGGACGACGACACATTTTACCACTTTGGAAGAGTATCTCGCGCAATCTATTCAGTTTAGAAAAAAATGATGTCAGAAACCTCAACATCATTTTAAAATACCTATCCATATATACCCCACACGTATAGGTTTGATGAAAAAAATTTTTGAGTTTCAGTTCTATGTATGGGAAACCCCAAAATTTTTGGATTTTTTTCTGATTTTATTTTAAAATCTTAATGCGGTTTACATTTAAATTTCAATAATGTAGCTCTTATAGTTTCGGAATAAACTGGCTGACATACGGACGGACGGACAGACAGACATGACGAATCTATAAGTGTCTCGTTGTTGCTATTTGGCTACGGAACACTAAAAATAGATATTTCTTAATTATCTTAGGGTATTAATAGATATAAAGTACCTATATAAAAAAAGTTTTAATACTTATTTAGAAATCTCAATGATTTTCTAAAATTGTTAACCAAGATTTCTTATTATTTCCAAATTATTTTTTTTACTAATCTAAGTTTGACATAGGAAGCGTTCAACTAATGATATAAGGTAGGTAATCATTCCATGGCAAATCGCTGAGTGTTGTACGCGACGCTTTTGTAATTGTTTGATAACATAAGAAACTCTTCTTTTGGTATTCTGTTAGATTCCTTTAGTTGTGTACTTAAGTCTGTTATTGTAATCTGTAGCTATCCATTTATATTCAGTGTTGTGCTTTACAGGAGACTCGAATATTTGTCCAAAACTGTCGTAAAAACCGTTCAGGGTGCATTGCATCGTTGCACTGTGATTGTGGTAGCGCGCGGTACGGGCTTGACGGAGTCACATGTTATTGGCCGGTTCTGAAATTTCATCATCTTAAAACTACTGAACTGCTACCATTCGACGCGGAATTTTTCGTTGATGGATATATATATGGAGCTATATATAGTGCGGATGAAGGCGCGGGGGACAATTAGTATATATATTTATTTTTTATTTATCCTATAGATATAATAGGTTGGGGAAAAAGTTCCTTCGCATTTTTTAAGAATATTCAAAACATTTTTAATATAGTTTATTTACATCTAACTAAAGTATGTAGGTACCATTTTGTTCGATAACTTTTTGCCATCTTGTAGGTAGGGCAAAATACTGCGACAAGTGGTTTTGACAGTCCTCCCGTGATGTTAACCTGACACTGCCTAAAGAACTCTGAAGAGACCGAAACAGGTGGAAATCTGAAGGTGCAAGGTCAGGACTATACGGCGGATGCATTAATACCTCCCAGCCAAACTCTCTTAATTTTTGCTGAGTGGCTAAAGATGCGTGAGGTCTAGCGTTATCATGATGAAAAACCACACCACTTCTGTTGATTAATTCCGGCCGCTTTCTCTCAACTTCCTGCTTTAATCTCATCAGTTGTTCGCAGTAGAGTTCAGAATCGAAGGTCCTGCCTGGTGGTAACAGCTCATAATGAATAATGCCCTTCCAATCCCACCACACACACAGCATCACCTTGTTGCGAGTTAACCCGGGTTTCGCCACAGTCTGTGAAGCCTGACCGGCCTTTGACCACGACCTTTTTCGCACGTTCTTGTCGTACGTGATCCACTTTTCATCACCAGTTATCAGCTTCTTCAAAAATGGTTCGGTTTCATGACGTCGTAATAAAGAATCACAAATGAGTACACGGTTCATTAGGTTTCTTTCAGTGAGCTCGTGAGGTACCCAAATATCTAGCTTTTTTGTGTACCCATTTTTTTTTCAAATGCGTCAAAACTGTTTTGTGGTCAATTCCCAGTTCTTCAGCTACGTCGTAACTGCTAATATGCCTATCTTGCTCCACTTTTTCAAAAATGGCATCCATTTTATCCGTAATAGGGCGACCAGAGCGATGTGCATCTATGACATCAAAATTTCCGGATTGAAAACGCTTAAACCAAATTTGTGCTACTCTCACAGACACTGCACTAGATCCATAAACATCACAATTTTTTTTCGCGGCTTGCGTTGCATTTTTACCTTTTTTGTGGTAAAATTTTAAAATGAATCGAATTTCTTCATTAGATTCACTCATCTTGGCGGTACGAAAACAAATGCAAATCACACATTTTCCTAATTTGAATTTGGAATTATGTTCTTTAAAATTTAAACTTTCAATGATACCAAAACCCGCCAGATACAAATAGTATAGCCAAAGAGATTTTATTACAAGTTCATACATACTATAATGCGAAAAGACTTTTTCCCCAACCGAATATTAATATAAATATATATATATATATTGTATTGTAAGGAAGCGTGGGGTGATTTTAAAGACATTTTCATGCTGATTGCTATTACCAATATCTGTCAATAAAATATTTATAATAATTGAAATCAAGGGCCCCACAATTATTTTTTTACAATAAAATAATGTTATTTTGTTGATCATTAATTATTTTCTACTTTTTAGTTTGGTTTTCTATTAAAGCGTGTGTCTGCGACTAACGTACCTAACAAAAACGTACTAAAAATAGCGTGCGCTACGTGGTAGAAGGTGCTCTTTGTTTTTCAATGACGGCCCTGCAGGAGGCAGTTGTCCAGCCCAACCTGACTCGCTAAACGCCACGGACGCCCTTATAGTTTCACTATGTCTGACTGTCCGTGGTTTATCTCAAGAGACTTCTGAAATAAAATCTTGAAAAATAATGTCTTTTGGTTACCTCCATACGAAGAACAGGGATGTTTTTAGCACGCTCTTATTAGCTTCACCTGTGTGTTTGTATGTATTTTTGTAACCTACTTTAACCGGTCAGATTTAATTCAAACTTGATAACAATGCAATCATTTGTCCCACTATCCTTACCAGGATCTTAAGAATTAGTGATTTGAAAAACTAAAAACAATATCAACAAAATTATATTCATAAGCGCCCTGAATTGTTGCTGTTCAAAATTTGGTAGGAGCGAAGTAGATACGATTTGAAACTTTGATGAGAATGAAATAATTTGTCCCATTATCCAGAATATGTACCCGTATGCTCAAGCTTTACAAAACTAAAAGAAATCCCTTACGCTAACTAAAAATAATACTAGTTAAAAAAACACGCTTTAATAGAGAACGAAACTGAAAAGTAGAAATTAATTTTCAATAAATTTAAATTAAGAATAGTGTGATTAACAAAAACATTTTTTTATTGTAAGAAAGTGCGGGGTGTTGGGTACAAATATTTGTAATTGTTACAAAGATTTTATTTCTTAGATGTGTTTTTAAAAATATCAAGCGTGACTTACAAAAATTACGACTTAATTTAAATTACACTTTTACACTAACATTTTTTTTCCGACTTGAAAAGGAACATTACAAGTGCGATAATTGTTAAATAGCAAATCTGAGATTTTTTTATATTTTTGGAGCTATTTTTGGAGCTATTTTTGGAGCTATTTTTGAAAGGTTTCAGTATAGATTCCATTTGGAAAAAAAATATAGTTTTCACTACACACACACACACACACAAACACTATACACAAGGTGAAAAATAACAACTTTAAATTATAGATCACACAGATTTCATTTTGGGAAATTTCCAAGTAGTCCAAATAATTCCAATTAGTGTTTGAGCTATTTGCAAAACACCAAACCCCATATGATTGTTTATAACTTTTGCAATTTTAACAAACGGCGCTTGAATCTCTTCTAAATCATCTTCGCGCTATTCCTAATGGAATGACACTTCGTTCATATTTTTCGGAGGTGGAGAAACAAGTTTGACTTGAAAAGCACTTGACTAGACTCTTCTTAAAAAGGGGTCTAAAGTTTTCTCTTCACGTATTTATATATAGACTCTCATAAACTCATAAAATAAACCATCGCTATGCCTTCTATGGTATCTAGAACGGCAATCATGGAGGTATCACAGTGTCACGTTTTAGTCGGTCTTCGGTCTTTTTGTATCTTCTCTTCATCAAATTGTTGTTTTAACTTTATTGTTGCACTGTTGGTGGCACTGATGGATTTTTCTACTTCACATCATAATCTATAGGATTACATAAAGAAATAAAATCGAATATCATGCCAATTGGACGAAAATGGTCCGTTATCGTTTTGAGGCAAACAATGATAGCTGCTGCTAACTTAGCTGTAGATTGATTATCATCAGCTTCTACTATCGCCCTAAATTCGACGTTGTTGACCATATACTTTTCAGGCGACAACGGGGTTCATTCTTCAACATCAGATCAACATTTCCGGAACGAAAACATTGAACCCAATAACGTGCCGTGCGTTCATTTATAGTGTTTACTAGCGCCGCACCACGACAGAACTCGTAAGTATGTAATTACTCGTATTTTGATGAGTCCATGCTGACGAAAAACATTCAAATGCAAACAAAACACTAAGAAATAGCTGAATTTTAAAATAATATTTGATAGATTCAAGCCTATTATTATTTGATTAATAAGGGAGACATAATGGGTATTAATTCTTCCATTCAGAATCCATAACCAGTGGGAAACCCAGGTGGGAAAATTACGTTACACGTATGACGTCTGAACTGATCAATGGCACCTCACGCGCTTTCTCACGGGTAAAATAAAGTTTGACATGCCAATAAAGGAACGAATCTAAAACTACGCCTAGTGTTTGAGTTGACAGAAAATAAAGTCGGCAAAGAAATTTAACTGGTATTTCGGTATTATTACGCTTTTTGAATTTATACCACGATCGACTACCTCAACCGACCAATCGGCTTGGCAACAATATTATAAACACATTTCCCAAAAAGTAGGACAGACTTCATACCAATGGAGGAACGTCTGCACTATACGGTGACGTGATCCTATTATCCAGCTCAGCTTTTCCATGATATAATGGACAGAAGAAAGAATGGCTACAATACTTTGTTTTCCGACTGACCTCTGTAAAGATCCATAATAATCCCAGCAAAACTAATAACATTATCATTTGTCCAAGACTGCCAGTTCACCACCAAGTACCAAAGAAATGTTTATTAATACTTTTTTACATTTACATTCACTCTTCATATTATGGCAATGTCAAACATATTGTACATTATTTTTATGGAGTGTAGAAGTAAAGGAGGACCATCTCAGTGTACTAAAAAGTGTCCCTTGAAAGGGAACAAATTAAGGTGGCGCTGCTGTAGCAGGTGGAAGAATTTTAAATAGAGCGCCACAAATGATTAGAGCAGGATAGAACATTAATAAAAAAGGAAAGAAACATTTCCGTTTTGTTACAGCGCATTTTTATAATTATTATAATACTAGTTGTCCGGACAGACGTTGTCCTGTCAAAATAAGTCCATACAAAAATGTAGGAATTCGATCGCAGCGCCACCTACCGGGACCAATTATAAATCTAAACCATTCTCGAATCTCCACGAACACACACAAAAAATTTCATCAAAATCGGTCCAGTCGTTTAGGAGGAGTTCAGTCACATACACACGCACACAAGAAATATATATATTAAGATATAGATAAACATGAGTATGGAATAAAATTATACAGTGATTTTAAGTACCCCAATTTATTGTAAATAGGAATTAGAAAATAGTTTTAACACTAATCATACCAACACTTACTAGGTACCAATTTCTACCACAGCGGGTCAAATGTGACTTTATATTTCCTGCTTGTATGTATGAAATTTGGTTGTTAGGAAGGGAAATAAATATTATAACTGTATATTAATTAGTAAGACAAAGTCATGAAGTCAAATGTGCAAAAGTAATAAGATGATACGCGTATTTTCAATGCAAATTTCAAAATGGGTCATTTGACCCGGTTATGGTATGTTTAGTGTTGAAGAATTACCGGAAACCAACCCAGCATTTCCACTTGCTACACCAGCGCTATTTCGGTGAGAATTCTAAACCTAATTTGCTGTTTACAAGGGGATACTTTTTCGACTAATCCCCCATACAAGATGGTCCCCCTTTACTTCTACACTACATCATTATTTTTATATGGCAGTGGCAGGAGCTCATTAAAAGTTGCCACTTTGCGGCACTTTTCTTGATTTCGAGGTTTACGGACCTTAGTTCCGATTAATAGGATGTATTTTGAGCTGACCATTCGTTCATTCAGGACCTGAACGTTTTCATAAATAAAATTATAGGTAAGTGTATGGTATTTTACCTTTTAAAGGATTCAAAGATTTAGTAATGTAGTTGACAGTTTTCATTACCCTTTAGAGTGAAAACCCATCTTCTGAGGTATAAAGTGTGGCATTCTTATCAAGAATTAATTTAATAAATGTCGAGTAAATACTAAGTGTTTATCTCATACGTTATCTAACACCAATGCAAATGGTAAGTCAAACAAAATCATCACAAATATTAAAACCATAAAGTCAATATCGACGCCGTATTAGATTGAAATTTTTGCGTTTTTTCTTCAAGCTGTGATTAGAAAATACAACTACATAACAACACAATTATTGTTAATATTTATAATATTTTTTTTAACATAAATATACACAACAAATACTGATAATAATTAAGTAAATAGATTATAGCGATGTTTTGTATTTTATTTAGTTGACATTCCTTAAAGTGAAGAATTTTTCTCCCTAAATCGATAAGGGGTATTCTCAGCTTTCGCCATTGGCAACAACAAAAAAAAAAATCATTCCCCTCTCTACGAACAGTCAGCGCTGCTACATCACGTCAGTCCGCAAGCAACTCTGAAGGTGTTAGCATCCTTGTTCAGTGCGCTCCAGTGTGAAGAAGTAGTCGCCGAGTCGTTGAGTGATCGTTGATAGTGGGTGCAATATTTTAAAATCTTGTTCAAATATTCTTCCTTTTTTAATTGGTCCTTAGGAACAATTTTTAATATGATAAGTTCAAAGTAGTTTATTTTTACGAAGCTGAAACGAGATATTTAATGAAAAAAATATATAGAAACTTAGTTTTCAACTTTTTTCAGTAAAAAATATTTTTTTTATAACCGATAGTCTTTCTCTTTTAAAACCTGTGAAGTGTTTAGTGCTACGTAAAATATAGTAGCTAGTTACTACTTCTGTGAAACTTTTTGGCGGAAACTTTCAATGAGACGTCGCGTCTTAGTGATCGCGTTTTATTAGATTTTTATCTATTAAAGATGCAACAGTAAAAAGAAGTGAAATAAATAAGATAGTCGTAATTTTTTTAGTACCCTAGAAGCCTGTGAAATGTTTAATAACAACGGCTGCTGCTTCATTAATAAGAAGAATTCTACGCATGGTGGTGAAGAATGTTTGGACGAATAACATTAAGTACCTACAAGTTTTACTGATTCGTAGCACGGCTGTGGCAGGCGCTTCACAACATAAGGGAAAGGGAAATATATATATTATTAGCCGTATATTTCAATTTATACTGGCTGCAGGATTACAGAGTGATTAATTAAGTAAATATTATGTGGGTAGTCTTATTATTGTTGCGAGCCTGTTTGCAGAATGTTGCTACTTGCAATCGAGACAAACCTCCGTGGTTTTAGATTGTAATGATTGTAATTATGTTGTAAGATGTTTTTAATAGTAATAAAAATATATATATATATATATACCGTAACAATTAATTTTAAACCAAAACCGCAACTGTTTTGTTGAATCCGAAACGCGGGGCAATTATCGATATTACCTTTAAGTGCTACTATGAATACGCAATTCAACGCAGCAACAAAGCAACAGGTGGATGTGCTTTTTGCGCAGGGGAGCCCTAGTAGTAATAATCAAGTAATATAGTTTGAAAGATATAGTGAGACTACACAATCTTTTCTTCAACGGTTAGATACTAAATACAATCAACAATAAATCAATACATTTCAACGCGTGTCGGATGCTATTTGTGAAAATAATAAGCGAGCGATTAGCCGGGATGGGGCGCGAGGGTTGTTTTTAAAGCATTTAAATTGAAGCAAGTTAATCGACAGACAAACAATGTTTCGCAAACATGAAACTCGAAAATCGGATATTCTGTAAAATCTTTTAAACTTTCGGCGGATCAAATTTTAAATTACACTATAAAATTTTCAACAAACAGGAGCCAAACCACGAACATCTGTCGAAAGCGTATCGTCATCGTATCGAGTGCGCCAAAAAACAATGCAGTGGGAAATTGAACATCGCACAGCGTCACGGTTTGCGCGTGCGCAGCGTTCAGTTTTCCATACAAACCAGCTTTTTGGTGCATTCGATACGATGACGTTACGCTTGCAATAGATGTTCGTGATTATGAGTATTCGACATAAGTAGAATTTAGCTACTATATATTAAGCACTAAACACTTCACGGTTTGAAAAGCAGAAAAACGATCGTTTATAAAAAAAAAATAAGAAAATAACATCATATCGAGTGCGCCAAAAGCTGGTTTGTATGGAAAATTTAACACTGCGCACGCGCATCCGTGATGTGGCGCGATTTTCAATTTTCCAATGCATTGGTTTTCGGCGCACTTGATACTCGCGACATAGCCCATTTTCCCTATGGACTTGGTACTATTTACTGTATCTTCGTTTTATTTGACAATGACACTCTCTTTATTTTATTTAGAGCTGACTTGATCCCCTGCTGCACTAGACATCAATCAAGCGAAGGCTGGTCTCGAGGGCTGGCCGATCCATTCTCTCCTATTCCTCTGATTGGTTAGGTGAGACAAAGAATACAACAATTTAAACAAATCATAAGATGTATATGTTCCATAGTACACAGCGTTAACATAGTCATTTGTTTGCAGAAGCGAGGTGAAGCTCGATTTGCGCTGCTATCAGTTTGAGCTGTCTTCAGTTAGCGTTCGCAAACTTTCCTGGTAAGTTACATGCTTCAACCAAAATGAGATAATAATAATAGCTGGAGCAGTTACTACTATGCATAGAACATTTATACTCACGAGAAGAATGACAAGCGCATACATAAAATATGGGACAGAAATTTAGCCATCTAGTGGCAGCCCACAATAACTTGACTGACATGTATACTAGGCAGGAAATTTAAATCTTAGAAATTAGGTATATTTACCTACATATATGTACGGTTATAGTATACAATAAGTATAATAATAATAAATATTATTGAAATACAGTAATGAACTGGTGGAATTAAAAAAATGGTATCAGTTTCACAAATTTATTTCTGCAATATGTAGTGTACAAATGTTATACAAAATAATCTCTCAATAAACGCATAAGCATCTGCGTAAGGTGAAGAACCACACTTGATGCACTTTCTTAAGGTGGTTGCGTAGTACCAGCTTTCCATACATTTTTATTTTGGGCGAATATCTGAAGTTACGTGGGTTTTTATAATTTTTAGTAGTTTTATGGGGTAATTACGAATATATAGTTTCGCCTTCTTGCATATCAGCCAACAATATTAAGTAATAAACGATATTTTGTGGTTTAAAATAAGTGAATGCTTTATGTTTGTGTGAGTGAATTTAGGCACGCCATCTATCTATTAATGTAGTGATTAAGGTAGTAAGAAGGAAGATCTGCCATCTGTGTCACAAACAGGTCAATAGTTGCCAAACCAAATATTGTAGATGGCGCTGTGTATCAAATGCCTCGAACGGTCACCATCCATGACTCCCCGCGTCAAATTATAAATGTGTTGTTACTGATTACAACGCCATCTAGCGATAACTGTGCTAGGAGATCAACTACGCAACCACCTTAAGTTTTCCTTTATCCGATTCATCATCTTATACGATCAAAAGTCACTGTCTCACTAAAGATTCACTATCTCAAAACTTGATTCCACATACACAATGCAACAGGATGCTCGACTCAACGTTATATATGATGGCAAAACAAGCAAATAAGTTTATATAAATTTAAATAAACACAAGAAAAAACTACCGTCCTCAACGGCAGCCAGCGATTTATCTTGTAGTGTTACCAGAACAAACTACCAGAGTCTATTAATATTATATTATAGAAACAGAATTAATTAATTTATTGTTCTAAATGTAGATAAGTAATAAAAAATTTAATAAAAATCATTGATTGTTCCAATAATTATTAAATCACTAATCCATAAGCTATATATTTTAAGAAAAAGCTAATGTATAACGTTAATATTTCATCATGTTAGACAGAGGCAGCAACAATCGCTATTGTTGTCACTCTTTCAAGCCCACGTCGTGTCCAAGGTCACCTATAGACAGATAGACAGTGATTTCAGAGTTTGTCTCAGGTTTAGCTTAACAAATTTGAAATATTCAATTTATTTATTTTAAACAGGCCAGCAGCCAAGAAACAAGAAACTACCAAAAACAACCAAGAAGATGGGTGACATGCCTAACCTGAGCAACGACACCGTATTAATCAACAACGTGATCCAGATGCCTGTCGTGGGCTGTAAGTAAACTTTAACTTGATTGAATTATTCTTTTGTTATTTGAATTTGTATACTTCTTAAAAATGTTTACAGTTGGCACATATCGGATCAAGAAAGCTGACATAATTAAGAAGTCCATTGATGCGGCGTTGGCGGCTGGATACCGCATGTTCGGTGAGTATGCCTACTTTATGGTTCTTTATAACTCGGGTTATTCTTAGCCTTGTAAATTGGGTTCGATTCCCAGATCGGGCAAGCTAATATGAACGTTTCTTTATTTGGAAATAATTACCTGTAGCCCAAGATTAGAAACAGGTCAAACACGTAAATGCCCTTTTAGTAAATGCAAAGTAGGGTTCCATTGACCATGACCTCAAAACTACTGAACACATCGAGACGGGACCGCCACAATTCGACGCGGATTTTTTTGCAGAAGGATATAATAGGAGTAGACTATATTATATGATATCGTTAAGCGCGGGTGAAAACGCGGGGGACAGCTAGTCTATGTATGTAAATAAGGGAAATAGGGTTATGGGATAAGGGTAATAGTATATCCTTCGGCGCACCATCGTCTCAAAACTATTGAACATATCTGAATGGGACTGCTACCATTCGACGCGGATTTGTTCCTAGGTGGTTAGTATATATATGATATCGATAAACGCGGGTGAAACCGCGGGCGACAGCTGGTACAATTATAATACCGAGGCCTCAAAGCAGCTGGCGGTCAGCATGTACGAGTTTAAACATCCAGTTAGCAAGTAGATGGTAGTAGGCATGGTCGGGCTAGTTGGCTTGGTTAGAGACCCTGACTGCAAACGGCAGGTCGTGGGTTCAATTCCCACCCAGAAACATTTGTGTTCATTAATATATCTGTTTATTCCGTGTGTTAGTACAAGCAGTACACTCTGCTTAATTTGGGATCAGGTAACCTTGTGTGAAGAATGACATGGGATATTTTTTTATACATTACTGTACATGTCCGGACAGACGTTGTCCTGTCAAAATAAGTCCAAACAATAATTCTGGGTTTCGATCGCAGCGCCACCTACAGGGTCCGATTGTGAATCTAAACCATCGTCGAATCCACTTGAACACACACCAAAAAAATCATTCTAATCGGTCCAGCCGTTTAGGAGGAGTTCACTGTCAACACACGTACAGAAGAATTATATACGAGTATATAAATATTATGGTTGACGTAGGTCCTAAGTACATTTATCGAAATAGCCTAAATGTTTAATGAAAACATTTGCGTACTAATGATTTGCTGACTTAGAAACGTCGATCCAGCAGGTCCCTCAATGATAGGTATTAACTCCATTAATAAATATCGTAGCGTAATTGACGTTATTCGCAATCACGTCAAAAAAAAAAAAAAAAACCTAAAAAAATCTAAATAAATAATAGCTTTAAAAACTAAAAAACACGTTTTTATAGAAAATCCAATTAAAAAATAGCAAATAAAATTTAATAAATTTGAATTAAGAGTAGTGTATATTAAATAAGAAAAAAAGTATTTTATTGTAAAAAAAAGCGTGGGCTGCATGGTGTGGTGTCAATAGTTATAAATATTTTATTGACTTAGTAGAAGGATTCTACGATCATGTCGATAATATCTTTAAAAGTACCCCACACTTTATTTTACACGCTTTTTATTAGCTTCACCTGTATGTTTGTTTGTAACCGACTCCTATGGGCGCGATTGTGACCCACTTTATTTTAGAATAAAATTATTTTCGCCATTTTTGGACCGATTCTCAAAATATTTTTTTATTTAAACTGATATTTATTTATTTTAATGGTCTACCCATGATGCTATAAATTAAAAAATAAACAAACTTAAAAAAAAAATTTAAAACCGACTTAAAAAAAACATCAGCAATAAAAAGCGAAAAATTAATATATAGATGAGACATAATATGGGACATTTAATTCACTACCTACTTACTGATCAGTTCGAAGTCGGTGCCAAGCCCAAATATAAACGGATAGATGTATTAACACCTATGTATTTGTTGATATGTGCAAGTTAGAAAATAAACTAAAAATAATTGTAATGAAGTCACTACAAAGATCGGATAACTACAAAAACCGTAATGTACAAATATGTTTGATTTTCAGAAGAACCATTTAATGTGTACCAAATTCATAATGAAGAACGATTATTATTATTGACTAGCTGTCCCCCGCGTACCCGGGGAATATAAGCTATTAGTTACTCGATGCGCTGCGTGGCGGCCGCCGTCGGCATGTATTTTTATTTTAATTTCATGATATCTTTTGAATGGAATGTCCGATTTCAATAATTCAAAAAGTATTGATCAGTATCATAATCACCAGGTATTGAAACAGTCTTGAATATTAAATTATTTATTTGGATAAAAATTTATAAATGGTATGGATAACACGGTCTGATTTTGATCGGCATTTCTATCAATTTGTTAAATGTAAAAAAGTAGTTATAGTGACGTAACTACAATAGTTAGACATATGGTCTCGCGATTTTTTTTGTAGATATTGATATATTCTATAATATTGTCGAACATTTTTTTGTCCTATCATTAATACTCTTCGCAGCGTATGCGATGAAAGACATTTTATGGCTAATTTTTTTACACCTTCGGTCGGTTTTAATAGGAGTTTCTAAAGATTTCTATAGTAATCTAGTACTAAATATAGCCTATGTTACTCAGTGATAATGTAGCTTTCTAATGAAAAAAGAATGATTAAAATCGGTCCAGTACTTTTTGAGTTTATTCGTTACATACAAAAATACAAATCTTTCCTCTTTATAATATTAGTGTAGATATTTTCATGTAACTTTCCTACTTTTTCGATGATGGTACCTATCTGTTTACCCAAATACACAGCCACATCCTTCACGGATCTAAGGGCCTGCATAGCAAATATTTTACAATTTCCGTCATTTCTTAACAGGTAGTGATTTAAAATGTATCAATTATTGATTTATTCTTGTGAAATGATAATGAGATGCACGCGACGCAGCGGGTTGGTTGGCGGCGGTTGACATGGATGCTTGATACCTTGACTGTCGCGCATGGGAAATGGATCTTAGGAGATGATAACCGTGTTTGAGCAACTGGATGCCGGATATTTGTTATCGTTGATTATTCATAAATGAGGTTGCGGCTTTACAAATATCTCTACAAGAGAAATATGTAAGGGTTTTGAGATTTTGGGGAGGTTTGGTATATATGCTGTATTTTTTTTTGGACAGATACCTCTTCGCCCCACGGAAATGAAGCAGCCATCCGACAAAGTTTTGACACATTATTAGTTGAATATAATCTTAAACGAGAGGATATATTCCTCTCGTCAAAATTATGTAAGTTTTCTTATTTGTTATAGTATTTCATAACCTTCCCATGTCAAACGAGTTACGGCGAATTAGACTCATTGGAGAAATAATCAATTATTTGATTCGGCACCTGTTCACATTTAATAACTTTAATTGTTAATAATAAAGTTGTAAGTAGCAGTCAACTCCGGCCTTCTAAAATTTAAGCGTTCAATTATTCAACAGATTTTTCAAATAAAAGTATTGAAGAAGCATGTAAACGATCAATACAAAATCTGGGCGTCGAATACATCGACCTGTTTTTACTACATTTACCAAGCAGTGAAAAATTCCGTACGCTGGATGACGAACATGCGAAGATGCGCAGGCAAGCATGGGCGGATATGACGAAGCTGTACAACGAGGGGCTGGTCCTCGCTATCGGCGTATCCAACTATTCTGCCGCTCACATTTCCGAACTTATGGAGCACAATCCTGGAGTTGTTACTCCAGCTGTGAATCAGGTAAGTGTTTATTTTGCTAATTATGTATATACGTTGAGGTGAAATTTTGTCAGATACAGGTATCAAGTAGTCGATATCGAGCTACGTTAATTTCCATAGAATTATAAAGTCTGTAAGTTATTCATGTTTTCAAATAAACAATTTATTTTTTATTTTATGGAATAATCTGATGTCAATATACACAATATATCTCGTTTTCTGCTTCCAAATAATCTACCTAGCAATTAAATGTAGAATGGAATAGCTATAGTCAAAAGCGTCGACGGCAAAAACGCGTACCTATAGCTACTTTTCGCAGACTTGTTTATTTTGTTCTTGGAAAATAATATTATATCTAAAACATAAAAGATACGTGAGCTCGTTAGCCAGCTATCTGCCAGGTGATGCAGCTTCAATAGTACGTTTAGCAGAAAACTGTCAGGTATAGACAACTACTGTGTTTTTAATGTTATTTACATTATTCACCGCTAATTTAAGAAATCAATACCTTGGAAAATGTACAGAATAGTAGCATGGAATTCGAAGATGGACTGACAATATATACACACATATGTCTTATGTCCGTATGTATGATGTCTAAAGAAACATTTGGTTTAAGAGAAAGTATTGTCAATTAATCTCCGAATACCAACCATTTTAGCCCAATTTACTAGGAGTTTCATGCAATACGGAAATTCATTTCGAATTATACATACACATTAGATCAGCCCCTGTCCTGATCGCAAAATTTTGTTTTCTATACAAAACAAAATGAAACGATCAAAGTGCATAATGCAATTCGCGACAATAAAGATTCGGGAAACGTGACGTGAATATGTGAAATATGACGGCGGTACAGTTGAAAATTATAAATTTGGTTCATTTATGTATATATTAATCGTACTCTTACTTTAATGACATTCTGGTGATAAGAAAACCTGCTTGCCAAATTCATAAAGTGCAAGTTGACTCGCGCCCGGTTCCATGTAAGAATAATGATGCAGTCCATCCCATACAGAACATTTCATGGAAAATGTTAGCCAAACAAGCATGGGTATGATAGAGACTTGAGATGTTATGTGGATCCAAATCATCGTCTTTTTTACATATCACTCATTATTTGCCACTTCGTAAATGTATACTTAGTTAATGAATGTTTTACATCTCCCCATCTCGGAAAGAAAAAGGCGTTTTTACCCGCTAGAGGATAAATTAAATTGAATTTAGAACATCGTGTGCACTAAGTTCGTGAATTCAAAACATCATTAAACCTATTTACTTCTACCTCCATGGTGCCGAATTTATCGTACAACCTTTTTTAATTTGTTAAAATCTCAGACTCGAACCTTCTTGGTGTATTTTTTTTTATTTGCTTTGTGCACCCCATTTTCTTTTTTTTTCCATCAGTTATTTCCTCGCTGAGGTGTGATGAAAAGTTACGTGTTGCACTCGTGTGCAAAGATTTTTCACCTCGTGCTCTTTTGATGCTCTTGCAGTCGCTTAGGATTCTGTTTTTTTAATTTTAGAATCCTTCGCAAGCTCGGTCTGAAACTTTCCACTCTTGTATAACAAATATTTTTTTTTGTTATTCTGAAAATATTAACTAAAAGAATGTTTAAATAATTATATTTTGCTAGTGCACTGTATTGGTAAATACACACTTATAACAACCTGTCAACTTATAACATAATCTGAGTGCTCGTATATAGCCCATAGCTCGATCCTTTTTCGGAAACTCTGAAATTTTTCTTATCTTGTTCTACATTTGTACCAAGTTTTTAGGGCTGCTAGTTTTAATATTACCAGCTGATCGCTCAGTGAGTGAGCGACAAATAGTTTTTGTCTCTGATACTAAATTGATAGGACAGGAAATCAAATTTACTTTCACCTTCCCAAAATGTCATTAAAGATAAAATTTAGCACTTTGTGCAGCGGTTTCATTAACCTCGTGAATTTAGATAATAATATGTTTTGACATTTCGCGAAATGCATATTATGCCTAAACCTAAATAGAAACTACTATCAGACTTCAAATAATGGTACAGCATAAATAATAAGTATTCCCTATTGCGCACCGATTTTTAGCGCATCATCAGAAAAATTATTAATTTGAGTAAACTAACAGATTATTATTAATATCACAATCAGTCTTATGTTATTTATTCAACTAGTTATGAGGCATAACAAATAAAGTGTCGCGTGTGTAGTAGGTTGATAGGTGGTATTTTGATGATATTTCCTTTTATTTTCGTATTCCTTTGTAAAATGTTTTACTATGAAATATTGATTGTTAATTAGAAGTGGACACTGGTAAATTAATTTGACACAATGTTCGCAAAATCAAAAATAAAAAGTAACTATGCCATAGGCTTCTATTTCATTTACCAATCACGCTCTATTCTTTTCGAGACGGTAAAAGTTACCCAGTAAATCGGTGCGCAAAAGGGAATATATGTAGTTAATTAAAGTTACTTCATAAATATTTCATCATAATACATAAAGCTTTTTTTGGTTTTAGGTAGAATATCAGCCCTTCTATCAGCCAAACAAATGCTTGAGCGTTTGCAGGGAATATAACATTCCATTGCAAGCTTATGGCGTAATAGGAGCTGTCTCTGGCTCGGATAACAGTAGCGTCCTGAGCCATCCAAAGATCGTGGAAATTGCAAGGAGGCTCAGAGTGTCGCCCGCGCAAGTTCTGCTAGCCTGGGTGCGGCAACAAGATATAACCGTCTTAGCAAAATCTACTAACCCAGAACACGTGCAACAGAACTACGATTTGACGTTCCGGCTTTCCAATGAAGACATAAAAAATATTAATAAATTAGGCCGTTATGCGAATGAAACCGAGATGTCAGGATGCGGAACAAAGCATGCTTAAGAAAAAAAATTAGCTTCTACACAACGTGTTAGAAAATACCCCGTAAAAATATTATTAATTATCAAAGCCAAAAATTTTGTCAACCCTAGTAAGCTGTCAAAGGCCTACGTACCTATTTTACCTAATAATTGTCTACTTTAATAGTTTTTCTTTTTTGCATTCATAAATGTTTGCTACCTCAAAACAAGGATGTCATTATACTCAAGTACTGGCTTAAAAAAATGTCATGTTGGAAAAAAAAAATGTTGTCAATTTCCAATCTTCTAATCGATATCCTACGACTGTTTCGAGTTTTATTTCCAACAATTTTTACAAAATAACGATGCATCTGCCAGTGGTACCTCAGGCAGTTGGAGGAATACCCTAATTACTTAAACTATTTTCATTGGACGGACGAGGCAACATTCACGAGGTCACCACAAACACCGCTGTGTATTTTTGAATATGTCGTTTCATGTCATAATTTTTTTGAAAAGCTATATATAAGTTAACTCATTACAATGATATTCATTGTATCCAAATATAAGATCAAGATTGGAAAAAAAAATGTAATTAAATTGATTTATATAATGTCTTGTTTATTAAACTAACGCATTTATTTATGTTTCAATAGTTATTAAGATTTTATTCTAGTATTTTATGTTCTCTGCTATATCATAAATATGTATAATCTGTAAGAAATTAAGATCAGTGTAATGTTAATTGTTCTATCTATGTCGGCTTATGTAAACAAAGGTGTGTGAAATAAAAATATTAAAGTACGAACAGAGTATTAAGTTGAACTGTGGGCCTCAATAAAGACCAGCCCCAAGGCTGCTGCTGACGTACTGCGCTATAGCGAACACCAATTTCTCCTCTTTGAGACATTTTACAATTATTAACATGTCAAAGGTTGTCAATCTGACATTCCAGTTGATCTTTGGTGGAATCTTATTCGCCTTGTTTATAACTAACAAATATATCAAAATTGCCTGACATAGCTCCGGCTCTCGGGGGTCATCCATAGTTTAGGGATCATTCATTTACAATTTTGATGATTAGCAGCAAGCTTAAAGTAGTATTTTCTTGTAGATCCATACTTAGGTTGTGATACCCACCACACTGAATGATCCTAGTGTTATAGGTATGTTTCTCAGACAGTCGTCGACAATACCACGAAAGCTTTCATCACTTTCCTCTAAATGATTAGCCGCTAACCACATATGTTCCGTTAGTGTTTCGACAGCTGGCTTTGTAGGTGGAACCTATAAAAAATAAACATATTAAAGGTGCAGATTTGGAAATTTGTAGAACTTATCTTAATGTGTCAAAAGTAATTTCACACATAGTGTTGTTTTACATCACAGCTGCTTAAACGAAACAATTGTACCTAGAGCCTCGCCTTTGCCATGTGTACCGTATCTGTGCAATTATACCATTGATGCTGTGTCGAAACATTTCAATCTACGTGCGCAGCGAATTTCAGTTCCTAATCGCGTCACATGCTGCGGATGTAAAAAGGGGTAAGGTCAGTATTTGTAACGTAAGTATATTACTACAAATCTACTTGATCTATGCTGTGGCGGCAAATGCAATTACTGCTCAGGCAAATGTTAATTTACTCTTGTAAATAATGATCAATGCCATAGAAATAAGGAATATATGACTCTTATAAGGGAATGTGCCAGCGTGTTCTCTAGCTTTCCCTTTGTTGTAGTTGTTCAATAAAATGATGTTCAAAATAATTAAATCAGTTATCAACCCCCTTAGGCATTTAAGACTGTCGTAGAATGGTTAGTTGTATGATGACGTAAATACACCTTATCATAAAGAAACACGGTACATTTTTGTATAACATTCTTATACGTCAAAAGGATTTACTTAAATTACCCTTAACTTTTATGCTACTCTACAGCAACGTCCAGCTTAATCGTTAGTGATCTAAGAGCAAAATGTAATGTACTTTGAACGTACATAGTGTATCTACAGTAGATACTAGATAATGGCCATTGTGTGGCGCCGCTACGAGGCGCTCGCTGACTGAGTCACTTAGAATTCGAATACATAATATATCCAATGCATGTATGCAACGATTGGATATTGAAAAGTAATGTAATAACGCGATTGTATGTTATACATGTCGATACATATCATAAGTATCAAAAAAATGAATCTTAATTAAGTTTGCCCGTGGAAAACTAGCTGATTAAAACTGAAAATGTATTGCTAACAGAAAATGTTAGAGAATGTCAAGAGTTCCCAATGTAAAGTATATTAACTGAAATCCATAGAACTACAATTTCATAGTGATATTAAACCGATATAGTAGGTACGGTACGTAGTACGGTGTGCGAATTTTATGTGAGGCTGTCGTCGAGCCCTTCGTAGCGGCGCCACACTCAATGAAAATTACCTCGTAGTCTTCTGTAGTAGATACACAATTTAACGGCATACATTATACAAAAGTGCATAATAGTTCGCCATAGTATGCCGCTATCGATTAAGGTGGCGTTGCTGGAGAGTAACGTACCTTAACTTCATTATTTCTTTGGAAAAAACAGTTTTATGGCCAATTAGCTGACCCCGGGGTTACACCCGCGTTCCCGAAGGAAGTAAAATTTTTCCAACATAAAAAGTTACTTCTGATACCTCCAACAACATGTGGTACAAAGTTTCATGATGATCGGTCAAGTAGATTTCACGTTAAAGCGTAACAAACAAACTCACATTCACAGTTATAATATTAGTAGGGATGATGTCTGTATGCTCAACTAGACACTTTGTCGAAGCGGTTTCAGACTCCGTGTAATGATATCTAATATGTATTAGTACGTTGAAATGAAATGAAGTCTTTTATTCAAATAGGCCTTCACAGGCGCTTATGAATAGTCAGACTCTTACACCGGTTTGGAAGGTTGCTGTTACTGAGACGAGCCGCCAATAAACTCAGCAATTACTCTTTTCAAAATAAGATTTTGTACATAAAGATGTGTCCTGCTGGAGCGAGCGCTACACCCAAGGATTGTCGTCATCAAAATGAACGTTTATGTTGTAGAAAGCATTTTGAACTAAGACAGTCTTAATTTATCCCTTTAGTCGCTGAGTAGCTAAAATGCAGTCTGCCTATTTCGCGTTATGCATAGATTGATATTTAGACAAATAGCGTAATAATTCATGAGCGAAGACAGCGAATCGAGATTTTTTGTTTAATGTATGACGGTATGTAGGGTTAGGGCGTATTAGCTCAAGGGCGCGGAAGATATTCAAACTATCTCCGATCTCTCTCTCTATCAAAATATTTTTTTATTCGCTCATTTCCTTCAATTAAATTCTGTTTCAACTTCAAGCTTTGCCATAAACACATTCACAAATTGAACTGAAATACCCATACTAAAAAATAGATTTCTTGCGACATAGTCATATTGTTAAATTATTTATGAGAAATAGGTTTACTGGGACATAGTCGTATCGCTAAATGGGCAAAATTAAGTGTAGACCTAATGTGACATAGACAAAAACATACTTAGTCCCAACGCTTATTTTAAATAACATTTTAGCATAACGCAACTTGGCCGTTTGCGTTTAAGGTACTCAGTGACTGAAGGGAGAATATCCCTGAGCGAAGCTCGAGAACTCAAAATATATTTGGCTTGAACTGCAAAATCAAGTATGTTCCTATATCACCAGCTTTACCTCAAAGCTAAATGCCGTTGGTCATAACACTATGAAAGTAGGTAAAATAAGCTAATCGTTTATAACGAATTTACGTTTAATAGTAATATCCTACTGGGTGATAGTCTGACTTAACAGGCAATATGAATAAACGTAGCAATTTCGCAAGGAACTAATAGACACCAACCTACTAGTCCATGTTTGTTCTACTCCTCACAAAATTCAAAATTCAAAATTCAAAACCATTTATTCAGTTTAGGCCCTCAGAAGGCACTTATGAAGGTCAAATTTAAAGTTACTGAAGCTACTACCGGTTCGGAAGTCAGCCTTCAACTGAGAAGAACCGGCAAGAAACTCAGCAAGGTTACATTCTTTTTTATTTTATTAAATTATTTTTTATCTATTCTGACTTTTTGGCTATTTTATAACATCAATTTTACATATTTTTATATTTAACAATTACAAAATACTTAATAAAGCTAACATTCAAAAACAAAAAAAAAAAAGAAATAAGACTACAAAATAGAAAATGACAATAATTACTTACAACTTAAACAAGAAAATTAGAGGTGCACTGTGCAGAGAGCAGCTATTTCCATACATTTTTATCTTCAATATAATGAACCACCTTGTAATACGCTTTTTCTTTCAAAACTTTCCTAATATAATTTTTAAATTTATGATCAGACATTTTGGTTACTGAAAGCGGTATCTTATTATAAAATCGAACACAATTACCAAGAAATGACTTGTTTACTTTAGTTAGTCTAAAATATGGAACAACTAACTTCTCCCTTTGTCTTATATTAATATGGATATCCAATTTTGACTCAAACATTCCTATGTTTCTACGTATAAACATTATATTTTCATAAATATATAATGAAGGCAATGTCATTATATTTATTTCCTTAAATAAATCTCTTAATGATTCACGGGGACCCATACCGTAAATTGCACGAATTGCTCTTTTTCGTATAATAAATATTGATTCTATATCCGCTGCTGCTCCCCAAAATAAAATACCATAGGACAAGAGGCTATGAAAATATGCAAAATAAACTAATTTGGCTGTCTCAACATTCGTCAATTGTTTAATTTTCCTAACAGCAAATGCAGCCGAACTTAACTTAGCAGCTAGAGTATCAACCTGAGGTCCCCACTGCAATTTATTGTCTAATGTAAGACCCAAAAATACCGTTTTATTAACAAGATCAATATGGCTCCCATCTATTATTATTTGGCTATCTACTTGTGCTACATTCGGTAAAGAAAACCTTAAGCATTTAGTTTTCTTTGAATTTAGTAATAGATTATTTGTAGCAAACCACCCACAGACAATTGACATAGTATGATTAACTTTAGTTAGATCTTTGTCTTTTCTATCAACTTTAAAAATTAATGATGTATCATCAGCAAACAAGACAATATCTGTGAGATCATTTACAACATATGGCAAGTCATTTATATAGACTAAAAACAAAAATGGACCTAAAATTGAACCCTGGGGTACCCCCATTTCAACTAAAGAGCCCTTGGATGTTGTGCCAGTAATCCCTACCTTTTGTTGACGATTTGATAAATAAGATAAAACAAGATCATGAGCAGTTCCACGAATTCCGTAGTAGTCAAGTTTTAGAAGTAGTGTACGGTGGTCAACGCAATCGAAAGCCTTGGAAAGATCACAAAAAATGCCAATCGCATCCTGAGAATCCTCCCATGCGCCATAAATGTGTGCTGCTGCCGCATCGGATGTAGATCTTCCCTTCGTGAAACCGAACTGATGACCATGCAATATCTTATGCTTAGTAAAGTGACCTAACATTTATTAAGCAGCAGTTTTTCAAAAAATTTACTAAGTGCTGGCAGAACGGAAACTGGTCTGTAATCAGAAGGATTCTCCTTACAACCAGACTTAAAAATAGGTACTATTTTACTGTATTTCATCAAATCAGGAAAACAACCCTGATCAATACATTCATTAAAAATATTTGACAAAACCGGTGCAATCACAGAACTCATAAGTCCATATTCTCCATCCCATTATTAGCGTCACCTTATTATTAACAGTTCGCGAAGTATGTCATTTTAACCAGTTAAATAATTATTGGTATTGATTTCAAATAATACTTTTTATCTATTCGTATAAAACATTTATTTTACTAATAGCTATTAAGTCTATTATTAACATTGAATACAATATAACAGAGTTACAGAGTTTTAAAAACATTTATGAGGATGAGGTTAAGGCAGTTATGTTTGGCTGTCCCCGGTACAAAATAAATATTCATTTTGGCAGATAAAACAATTTAAGAAAATGTTATGCATTGATCTATATGGTCTGTAGATTCTCGAATTTATTTTTATATAGAATCGTGTAACCTACCTCGTAAAAGATCACATTGTTAAAAAATATATATTAAATATAGTGGTAATAATTATTATTAAACAACAAAATGTTTACAAAATAGACGAAGTACACTATACACAAAAAAAAAACTGTTTGTAAATAAATGTCTTTTAAAAGGCTTATTTGCTTGATCACAGATAAATTTACCCATTTTCAACCTTAATGTCCTGTTGTGCACGTTGCTAGATAATCGATTGCACACATAGCTTGGGCACATGACTCTGTTGATTGCACCAATGCACACCAACTTGCTTTTAACTTTTATCAATCGACTATATGCCATCCGCCCTACAGGTGATTCTAAAAGACCGGTCTTCATGGGGAAGTGTGGAACTAGAGAAACTTGGCAATAGGTACCATGGCGTACTGATGGCAAGCCTTACTGACATAAGCAGCGTTCTCTGGTTGACGTCATGGTTTCTAAGAACAAATGTTCTCTATCACTTAGTGACAGACCTGTCTTATCGAATTGCTCTGTGTAGCATAAAAGCAACTAGTGTAGTTCAGTATTCAAATGAGAAATCTTATTGAGCAGAATATTTTATTTGGTGTTTTGATAGCTGACATTATAATAGCTGCAATTCGGTCTCAAATAGACGGTGAAGCTGCTGTTGCGCCAGTGCCTGTGTACACGCAGTCACATACTTCACACTTTCCGGCTGAATACGTTAAGCCCGAACCGCAATAGCTTCTCATCTTTTCCTTTGCCATCGGCCGCAATGACAAGTTCACTTACCAACCTCTACGATTGCCCTTTCTAAATGTGTCTGTCGCATGTGGTATCGAGTCAAGGAGTGCTTAGTTTAATTTATTTAGTCCGTTATCTGGGTGAGAAGTGCAGTTCCACGAATGATCCAGAAATCGGAGTGCTGGTTGGCCGGTAACAGAACCGGGAGAACGAAGTTGGTGCTGTGTCCCGTTGTGGAAAGCGTCCCGGCGCGCTCCGATGTTTTGTACAGAGGCGCGTCGTAGCGAGGATCGGGCTTGGGCAGCTCCAGAACCGGCTTGAACCACACCACGGGCAACGATGGATTCATTTGTCCTTGAAACAATATGTACCAATTATTTGTGCCTACATTCGTCAATATAAATACATAGCATAGTTTCAAATTGAAAGTAACACTATTACAAATCTAGATATTGATTCATAAATAATTCGATATCATGTTTAGTTTTGTTGGTATACTAGTTACGTTAATAGTTGTGATCACTCTTGCGTCTTTTGTATAGTGTACCAATTATCGCGGCGTGGCAATATATCTAGTAGTCCCATCCAGGAAGATCCTTGGACAGTATGCGAGTATAACTCGGCAAGTGAATTCAGCAGTACCTAAGTAGATATTTATTTATTACCTGGCAGAGCGTCAATTAGGCAATTCTGTTCCATATTCCAACGGCCAGCGTCAATGAAAAGACCATGTATATTAACTCCGTCTTCGGGCAGCTCTAATTGTCCATATACATTGAATCCGTCATCCTGAACAAATGGCCGTATTATTAGTGTTGGTGTTGGATGGAGAAATTATACAAATTTGTTTATTTTAATTGATTATTAACGTGTTTGCGTCCAGAGATTGCTTTGTGGCACGCGGTCGTCTATACAGCAGACGCTTATATACCCTCGGTTCGCGCCCCCCTCCACCAGCCATTTGTCCTGCGACATCTCTGCACGCATTCGCGATAGTAAACCTTTTTTTTATTACCAATAGACCACATACATAATTATATTTTTACAAATTAGCATACATGTAGCATCTAACAATATACAAATGTAACAATAAGTAAATAAACGCATAGGTGTTCCCTATAGGTGTATAGTTAGCCCTTTTATATAAAAGAATTCTTACGAGTGTGCGGTGGTGCTAACCGTCGTGTCGCTAACAATTAGATTAAGCGATCTGGTGAACTAAATTATTAACATCATTATTTAGTTACCTTTGTCTTTCTCGAGTTGTATTTGAAAACATCATCTTGTGACAAAAAGAAAGGTATTGGCTCGAAATCAAACATGAGAGCGTCAATAGGCACTCTGTACCGCCGGGCATATGACTGCAGAGACCCCGTTAGCAAGCCTTGAGGGAAGAACAGACCTGACACCCAGCTACTCGGTTGCTTACCATCTACTAGCCATTTCTGAAATCGTTTACTAATAAATAAATTCATAAATTTAATAAACGATCAGAAGAATTATTTGCTCAAAAAAGGTCTAGACCTCAACAAAATCGACTCTTAAAGTAAGATCGTGTATCCAGCTGCCGAGTGATTTTAATGAATTGTACCCTTTCTTATGCCACATTGCCGGCACTTTATTATTTAAAAATGACGTGAAAACTTCTTCGAATGCTTCCGACATGACGACGATGCCCTGAAATAATGATGTGTGAATAAATAAAGTAAATACTAATTTATCGACATCAAATAGCAAAGTCGTAGGTATGTTAAACAAACCTTAATTGCTTTTTGCAGTTCGGTAAGGGAGAAATGAATTAATCCGAGAAGCGTATTGAACCTGTCCGTTTCGTGCATTAAAACCGTGGTGAGAGAGTTCAGCTGTCCCATGTCGTCGGGTACCATGAGGTCTGGATTTATCAGCGATTTGTCGATTTTGGTCGCTATTGTAGCTCGTGTCTGCTCGCAGATCCGCCAAACTATTTGATCGGGAGTGTCACCCCCACCGCCCCCTACAGCTCGGGGTTGCACGTCAACTATCGTTAGAATAAGCGTATTTGTTTCTTTATTCTGTACAGAGATAATTCTAGTGAGTATAGATTCCATTTGACAAACAAGTTCCAACATAAAGTATTCAAGGTTCAATTGTATAGATACCCCACCTCAAAAGCAATGTTAGCGTTCTCGTGCATACCAAACACCTCTGGGTCCTCGATTACAGGAAGAGTTTCCATATAATCTCGGTAACTTTCTAGTTTTTCGTCCCTAGGACAGTAATATTTTCCAGAGAGTGAATATGTATAGCCTTCTTCTAGAGTCGGCGGTGAAAAGAATATTTTTAGGATAGTTGTCAAGCACCGCTGATCCCACATATCTGTCACTCTGCCCCCGTACGTAATTTGACCTGCAATTATTTAATTAGCTATAGATATGTAGTTTAGATAACAGATAGCTCACGTTGTTGGAGAATACTAAATTGCACCTACCTCATATTGTGTACCAGTTTTAATATATAGATTTTAGGTACAAGTTGTACAGGACTGCGCTTACTTGTTATATATTCGAGTGCATCCCAGGGTATATGCCCGCCTTCACAGAACATTTGGAGATTGAGCATGGCGCATTCTCGATCACTATTATTGAATTCGTAGGTAATATTCCAACCGAGAGGACCAAACTTTTTGCGTTCCTGGATTATGGCATGGAACATACAGATTCCAAACAACATTGTTCGCCAGTCTTGACCTAACACTGTAATGTTAAAGAGTAAGGATTTCAATATTTTGCTAAGACGGTTGAGTTGTTAGTTTAAATTGTCATTATAATATTATCAAATGTGTAGCGCATAATTTATCACAATACTGTTTCATTTTCAATTAAGTTATATACACCATTGAAACGAGGTCGGGAATAAGCTAAATCAGAACAAATATCATGAAGTTATTAGTTCATATTGACATCTGTTTGGACTTAATAAGGTTTGCTCATTGACTGCGTGCGCCGATAGGTAGGTATGCCCGCTTAAACAAAGATTTGAGTTTTGGTGCTAGTCGCTCTGACTTCCGTACTCAAAGACTCGAGTGATTCTTAAGCCGACAAATATATTGTATATTCGATTTTATTTTGCCTTAAAACCTAAAATAAACCTTAATTCAAAACTATTTACCGTTATTTTCAAAAAAGTCTTCTTCCATTTCAATGAGCGCTCGCTTTACGTTTGCCTTTAACCCTTTCGGTGGCTCATTTGTCACTTTCACAGAGTTTTGCAGCACGGAGACAGGAAACTTAGGCGTCGGCATGGAGCTTAGGTATAGGCGGAAATCTGGATGCGGCGTGCCTTGCTCACTGCTCAAATTTGCGACTAACAGCTCCAGGTTCAACATCCAAGATGCAGCTAGATGGCAGTTCTATATCAAGTTTAAAACTACAGTTTAATCTATATTGGAATAATAAATTACATACCTTACTTTTTCCTAAATTATTTGAAATTAAATTGGCAGACATCAAATATTTTGTGGATTATGGACATGGGTCAATTTTATCGCGTAAAATATAAGATACTTCTGGAACGCAGGTGACACCAAAGGGTGGACAGTGATGGATTCAAACATTTTGGAGCGGAACGAAGTAGAATAATTAGAATTTGAGCATTTTTGTAGATATGCTTTTAATTAATTAAATATTTAAAATAACATTTAAATATTTAATTTATCGGTGCCATATGATTTTTTTTGTAAACATGAGGGTTCAAAAGAAACAGCTTACAGATTTTTTTGTAAATTAAATATTTTAAATATGATGACGCGGGAACTAAAAAAAAAATGATATTTCTTAATTACCTTATGACATTAATAGATATAAAGTATATAAAAAAAAATATTTTAAAATTTATTTAGAAATCTGAATGATTTTCTGAAATTGTTAACCAAGAATTCTTGTGATTTCCATATTCAATATTTTACTAATCTACGTCTGCCATAAGTGGAAGTGTTCCACTAATGATATAGGTAAGCGTTCCATGCCAAATCACTGAGTTTAGTTCGCGACGCTTCTGTAATTGTTTGATAACTGTCAATAAAATACTTATAACAATTGACATCAAAGCACCACGTGTTTTTACAATAAAATATATTTAAATTGATTGAAAAGTATTTTCTACTTTTAGTTTGTTTTTCTAGCATATTTTTTGGTTTTTAATTTTACCTGTCTCTTTCATATTAATAGGTGCTGTAGATGTATATGAATTTCGTAAATATTTTGGGTATGTTTCGAATTCCTTTATTTTATGGGTATAGGAAGACCATTCAGGAAAATAGCGCTTGTGCTATTTTGTTTGTAATAAAGTTGTGGTTACTTATGGCAGTAATGAGGCATTGTATTTTTGTATTGTCTTCTTGTTATATAGTAATTAAGATTTCCATGGATGCTGACATATATATGCAATTACATTTACTTAAATCTCCTGCACTAACTAGTATAAAACAAAGTCGCTTTCTCTGTCCCTATATCCCTATGTATGCTTAAATTTTTAAAACTACGCAACGGATTTTGATGCGGTTTTTTCAAAAGATAGAGTGATTTTAAGAGTAAGATTTTTATGTATAATAATCCTCCTCCTATCTCTGCCGTACCATTAAGATGTGGAACTCGCTACCAGCCCACGTGTTTCCCTTCTCTTATGATCCTGGGTCCTTTAAGCGGGGCGTGAAAAAGCTTCTCACAAGGCCGTCAAGGTGAGGGCCATCATGTCACAATGCTACGCTGGCTGCTGGGATGATGGCCATCACTAGGGGACTTCATTGACTGCTTAACATCAGGCAGCATGGAGTCAATTTGGGCGGTAGCAATAAAAAAAAAAATAATAACAATAATACACGTGCCATCCCACGGGAACGCGGGTAAAACCGCGGGGGACAGCTAGTTGTTTATAAAATGAAATACCGCTCACTGATTAATCACAAATATCAAAGTACAAATGGTACAAACTTGACATTTGGCCGGTAGATTTCCCATAGGGAAAAAACCGCAAAAATGTTTTTTTTAAATGTTACTCCTGTAGGGTTAAATAATTTGAAAACTCGGGTGAAATCGCGTCACGGTAGTTTTTAATATAGCGAAGTAAGCAAATCTTTGGGTAACGAGGAAGTGATGACTGTTGGTGGTGCAGTAGATGTATCATCGGCTGTAGCATTATAGGCTTATTAGGAGTCCCGGAGAGCCTGCCTGCTCAATTGTCCATCGTTGGCTGTAGTCGATTGTTCGACTAAACTCCTCAGGTCTTCTTCCTGCGGCAAACAGCATCGGCACCTACTGCGCTTCAACGACCCCCGACCCCCTCAATCGCAATTATAACGTTTTTCATTTATTCAAAAAATTTAATTTCTTACGAACTGTAGCCTAGTAGCTTTTACCTCCGTAAGGATATTCCGCGGGCCTTAACTAAATAGGTTTATAATTTAGTATTTTGTATACAAGTGGTACTCAAGGGGGAAGTCAGTATCAGGAATTTAACTTGTAGGAGAAAAAATATTATATTAATGAGATCTACATGGGTTCTACATCCACCACGAGTGTTTTTATATTTTGAAAATTGTCCTGTAAGCATGTGAGTAGGTAATATATAGGTGGGAACATTATTAATACAATAATAAATAACAAAATATACGGGACAAAACCAATACCTTACTAAGTTACCGACTAAGTTATCGAAGGCAAGTAAATATCTATATGAAACAATGTAAATATATAAGGGTACCTACCTGTAGGAAGATCCAGTCACCCTTTGGCTTTGCGTTATTAATCATTTTTTCAGCGACAGGTCCCTGTCCCTGACCGAGTGATATAGAGTGGACCTTTTCTCTCACCCCCATTTCAGTAGCAAACTTTTGAAAAGCACCAAATGGATCAGAGCCCGTACTTAACACGAACACGAGTGGTATTATAGAAGTCGTATCGGCATATCTGTTAATTAAATGAAATAAGGTTTACCAATTGTTCCTACGTCTGTTACTAGTTTGCGGAGATCACCAGATAAAACCAGTCTACCCAAGTACAGTTTGATGCGCCGTCTTGAGTAATTGTCATTTAAAAAAGCAGTTTATGGGAAATTAGTTAAGAGTTCCAGCGTGGCACTTTCTGATAGAGCTACGATTACAGATTTGATGCTTAAATGGACCAAAAATTAAAGAACTTTGTCGGCCCGATACAAAAGTTATAAAAGAAGCCATGGTGACGTAAATATACATAAGCGTAAAACGACATAAAACGTATATATTAAAAAAAATATTATTAGGTATCTTAGGTTAATTTTTCTATAATAAAGCTGAATTGTTTGCTTGAACGCACTAATCTCTGGAACTTCCTTTTTGTATTTTTTTCATACTACTTCTACCGAGGCTTAAGTAGCCTGACATCACGTAACGTTCGAAGCGTCAATTACAACAAGAATACATTAGGTCAGTACTATGGTAGCTACGTATGCATGGAACTCAGATCGCACATTGTTCTGTAACATATTAATTTAATATTCATTAAATGTGTCGTAGAAATGTAGGGTTCAATTAAAAAGAATGTGTAAAACAAAAATATAAAACTACGCACAGAGTATTAAGTTGAACTGTGGGGCTCTCAATAAAGACTGCTCCCAGGCTGCTGCTGACGTACTGCGCTATAGCGAACACCAATTTCTCCTCTTTGAGACATTTTACAATCATTAACTTCTCAAAGGTTGTCAGTCTGTCATTCCAGTTGATCTTAGGTGGAATCTTATTCGCCTTGTTTACATGTATATCCTGTAAAAAATGTTTATCCACTATAACATTTGTGGAGCCAGTGTTTAAATGAAACAATAGTGCATAATTACTTTAAAACAATATTTATTAGCCGACTAAAACGTTCAATTCGAGTTCAGCTTTTATTTATCATAACCTTACAAATATATCAAAATTGCGTGACTATAGCTCCGGCTCTCGGCGATCATCCATAGTTTAGGGAATATTTTCATTTTGATCGCGCCGACAATAATAGGGGAGATGCATAAATATATAATTTACAAATTGACCATGGATATGACGCAAGATATCCTTCCAGAAGATATTCCTTTTTATGTTCTATCTCTAACGGCTTAAATAGAAGCGGAACAGTGAGTCTTTTGTCGCGTTGATATATACAATGCTATGGCGGGATGTACTATGAATTTACAGCTCTATACAACATTAAGACTATGTGGTAGGTGTGAATGGTGATATTTGGAATTATGCATCTATCTTATTGTGCTTTTGCGGCTGAATCATAATTTTGACTGGAAAAAGTTATGTTAGTACAATTATACCGCGCGTATTTCGCTTTACGACCAACTCGTTCAAAGGGTTTATTCATTTACAATTTTGCTGATTATAGCCTATAATAATTTATATTCCATACTTAGGTTGTGATACCCACCACACTGAATGATCCTAGTGTTATAGGTATGTTTCTCAGACAGTCGTCGACAATACCACGAAAGCTTTCATCACTTTCCTCTAAATGATTAGCCGCTAACCACATATGTTCCGTTAGTGTTTCGACAGCCGGCTTTTTAGGTGGTACCTATAAAAAATAAACAAATTAAATTTGGAGTTCAGATTTGGAAATATGTAGAAGTTATCTTAAAGTACCTTTTTAAAGATGACTTTCATCTCTCTAGCTCTTTCTCTTTCTCTTTGTGTAGCTATTCCATAAAAGTTACGAATGCGACGTATTTGAAAAACTTCTTTTTAAAATGCTAATACAAAATACCTATTTTGAATTTAAATACCTTAAATTTTTTTTTTTGTATTTTATTAGAAATAATTTTCTATTTGTAAAATGCAACTTTACTGTGAAGTTTTGCCAACATTACCAGTAAAGTTTCCATTCGTTGGCCAGAAACTCAAATACTAAAAAGATGATAGCACAAGTCTGGCGTCATTTAAACAATTATCTAAGGATAAAAAATAGTAATTCTAAAAATACAACACACTGACCAACCTCAGCACCAGTAGAAAGAATTTTGACCAATATTTTTTTTACAAAAAGTATTTTGAGAATACCTTTTATGCATTTAGAATATAAAATACAAAAAGAAAAACAAATTAATATTTTCCATTTGAAATAATAAATCAAAAAATATTTGCATTTAGTATTTAAATACTTTTGTACATCTCTGCCTGAAACTTATTACCTTTGCCCTGATTTTATATTTCACATCATTTTTTTCAGCCACAAGCAATATCACATAATTAATTTTGCAAAAGCTTGAGTTAATACTCGATTATCCTTTCTAGCCAAAAGTGAGTGTTGACCATTTTAGGATCCCTCTACTTCCTACTTCTCCTTCAATATTTCTTTCAAGATATAGTAATGAAATTTTTTGCATTGTAATTTAACCAGCTGTCCCCCGCGGTTTCCCCCGCGTTCCCGAGGGATGTAGCATTTTCCCGGCACAAAAAGTATCCTATGTTACTTCTAATACCTCCAAGAATAATGTACAAAGTTTCATGATGATCGGTTAAGTAGCCTACGGCTATTGTCGCTTTTCTCAAACAACCATCAATTACCCCGTCCGTTAAAAATTTGCGAACTGCACCTATTAAGGTAATTAGCGAAACTATAAAAATATTTTCTCTTCATGATCCCAACTCAATAACATCATGTGATACGACCATTTATAATAGTTACACGTAGGATTAATGTACACGTGTCCAAAGCAAACATACCACTTTGGTGCCAGCTGGTCCGCGAAGAATGAAGTTCCACTGCTCCGGTGTAACGAGCCCAGCGTTTAGGTAGATAGCCATGTTCAACAAGAAGCTAAACACAAGTTTGTGTCGTTCGAACAATCCTCTGGACACGTTGCGATATACTGATAGAGTGATCTCTCTGTGCAATATTTCAAGCCGAGTTTCCAAAATGTCGCATTTCTCGCTTTTCTCTATGACCAAGTTAAACACCTGTAAGCACGTTTTTCAATATTATTGCACCGAAACCACGGGGATGGTTCTTTAAACTTATTTCAGATAAATACTTATGAACTAACTTTACACCTGTAAGCTTTAGTAAAATACTATTGTCAACAGAATCGTTCTATTTATGCGGCTTCTTATAAAACTACTCTGGCGCAAGTTCCACAAACATTGGAACATAAGTCTTCTGAAAGAGTTCAACCCTTAGTCAAGGACATTATGGGAGAGGAACAGTTGCGAGCACGACTGGTGAGGTACGGTGCAATGTGATGTGGTTGTACAGTAGTTAAGTTTAGAGCATTGTTGCCATTGTGTGGAACTGTCACCCCATCATGGGATTAGCCTTAGAGTAGACGGTGTCATAGAGTCCTCCCACCCAGTTCGTGTAATAGTTGCTATGCCCCAAGGAGATCATGTATACAATATTAAATAAGCCTTAATATATACTAGCCTGGTTGAAGTATTTTAACGAAAACTGGTACATTGGGTCGATGTCTGCTAGCTGTGCCACAGCAAAGTACAGCACCGCTCCGCGGGTGGCGACGGTGCGATACTTCTCGCGCGCCGCTGATATGCTAATCTCCGTCGCTTCAGTCTCTTCTAGTCGAGCGTTAATTATTTCAGACGTTTCCTGGTTTTGTTTAAAATATATTGAATTTTTGAAAAGAACATTTATTCTTCGTTTGTACGGCGACGTTTTCATCCCTCGACCAGATTACACACACACACATTTATTTCATGACTGACCCACCTTACCACTGGTCATACCCTTGGGTAATAGTTAAATATATGTATGTTAGGAATATTTTGTATTTACAGTGCAACCTTAATATACTTAATATAACGAACCTCAATATAAAAGCTTCCTTGATTTAACAATCAATGTAATAGTCAATGTAAATAATACCTTTACAATACGAACATTTTTTACGAACAACCTCATTATAACGAATTTTCAACTATTTAAAAAAAGTGTTAATACCTGTAATTATCGAATTTTGTCAACTCAAAACCAATATGACCCTTAAGCCCGTAGTATGTGATTCAGTCGCGACAGGTTACGACACATTTTTTCGTAAAACAATTGAAAAGTAATGTAAACAGTGCTGCTCGTCACTATTGTTGAAGATTCTAGTTGCAATCGCTCAGAAACGTAAAAGGTGGAACACCTTATCAGTCACAGAAAAGCGAAATATTATTAATTAAGTTGACAAAAGCTACCATAACCACATTTTGATTTTTTACTTTTAATTCGTGGGTTTTGTTGTGCGAATCTTTGAAATTAACATTAAATTACCTACATAATGTATGAACCCACCTTAATACCTACTTTTACGGATTCTACTGCTTTTAATTTTGATTATTGATGGGGGAAAACTAAGGAAAAAATATGTTACCTATTTTATTGTTTTTAAATAGAAAATACATAGAGTATGACATAAATAACTTACTATTGCAAAAGATTTTCAAAAATACACCTTGTTTGAGAGGATACAATTTTCTAGAGTAATATTTTATGAGCCAAAAGAATTACTTGCTAGTGCTACAAAATATTGAATTATGATGAGATATTCACTTATAATATGTGGCTGTAACCTCGACGTCAAGTCTGCCGTGTCGAAGGTCTCTTTATATGAAAGATGTTAATTTTTAAAAACACAATACAATTAATCTTAAAATAATTTATCGTAGAATCTTCAAAGAGTACGGATTAAGAGTCCGTAGGAAATATAAAAAAATAAATAAAAAAAAAGATGGTCGCTTCATAGCAATTTCGCCTACCTTACTCTCGTTGAGGGTTTCGATAAGCTCCTCGTCATCGAGGATGTTTCCTGACGAGGCATACAGCAGGCGCAGAATCTTGTCTTCGATTTCTAGCAAGGTTGCCTTATCAGCATTGATGCGCACGATTAACTCAGTGCGCATTATTTCTAAGTCTGGACGTTCGAGCCTTACTACGTCACTATACACATGGAAAAAAGATATCATAGGAGGTCTAAGCACGAATAACTAACATAAGCGTAGCGTTGACGATAATGTTCATGCTTAGAGCACAGGATAGTCTTGTACTTTCATCATCTTCTTTACTTTTATATTATTACTTACGCCACGCTAACAATTGCTCATTAAAATAATTATATTTGGTTCATTTACGGCCGTCAGATGACATGTGGTGAGCTTTTTAAGTAACATTGGTGGTCCACTTGATCATTGAACCATGAGAGCATATATGGCTTTTTGCTTAAAAAACATTGCTTCGTCGGCAAACGGTAAACTTGTTAATAAGTCAAGAATTGAGAATAACAATAATTTGACAGGGCAGTTGGCTTGGTGGTTAGCGACTCTGACTGCCAAGCCGAAGGTCACGGGTTCGATTCCCACCCAGGACAAACACATGTCTGTTTGTTTTGTGTCTGGGTGTAAATATCTATATAAGTATGCATTTAGAAAAAAAAAGTAGTATATGTAGTATATCAGCTATCTGGTTTCCGTAGTACAAGCTCTGCTTAATTTGGGATCAGATGGCCGTGTGTAAAGAATGTCCCGGGATATTTATTATTATTTGTTAATAATAGCCAAACTAACGCCAGCAGCTGATCCTCCAGTCCGGAAAGAGTGACAGTGAAGTTGACAAGCGTTACTTGGATACATATCTCGGGCAGGTAGTGGGGGTTGGCAAGCTTCGTCGTCAGGTACAGGCGGAAGTTCGAGTCGTACTCTATATCGCTATCACCTAGGTGGATGAGAAGACGCCCCGCCTGCACAAATTATTAGTTATTAGTTTTATAGAGATTAAAAAAATATCCTAGGGTAGTGTCATCATTTTGTCATATTATGAGTAATTCCAAGCCGACTGAATGTCGGACTCTCACACAAAGGTTTCTGTACCTTCGCACAAAATTTTAATGTACTTTTCAATTACTTACGCAAATCTGCAAGCGAGGCGCTATAACAATATATAAAAACGCTAATAACACGACTCTTGAACGGGGACCCCATGTTTTTATCATTGTTTGTTGCTATAGCGACTCACTCCCTGGAAATTTCCACCCTCTACCTATTACGGTTCATCAGATACAGCCCACGGACAGACGGACGGACAGCTCAGGCTTAGTAATTGGGCCTCGATGGCACCCTTTGAATACAGAACTCTAAATAGGTAATCTAATACCCAGACTTCGGTAACAAAGCTGGTTTTATCACTAAACACAAATTCTATAAAGGTACAACAGAGAGGCAACAATTTGCGCTTTCAAAAAATAAACTTTACTTTTTAATCAATATTGGAAATGGGTAGGTTTAAATCTCTAAGTAGAGTTACTACGACACATTTACGGACTCGATGTGCAATTGTGCACATGTCAATCCAGTTTGCAAATGCACATGACTATAAACTTGCACACAATATTAAAAATCATAGTTGGAAAATTGTTTACCTGAAGAAATGTCTGTTTGAGTAAGACAGGTGCAAGTGTAGCTTCCAAGGTTTCCCCGAGGTCTTCAATCAACATCGGCCAGCCGAGTCGAATGCAATTTTCCAGAATGCGCAAATAGGAAGTATCATTTAACTTAGTGATCTGTAGACCATTTTCTCGTTCCATGTTCTTTATCCATCGATTAGCCTATAAATAATCTTTATTAAATTCTCTGCTTTTTAAGTTAACTACAACGTGTTACAAAATATCCCGTAAAAATTATACGGCGTTACTACGGTTCTAAAATATTGTGAACGGACTAATACTTTAAATGTGAAACTGTTTACGTGTAGCTGTTACGATGTTTGTTACTCTTTCACGCAAAAGCCACCAAACGGATTTAGATGCAACTTGGCACATAGATAGAACATATCCTGGAATAACATATAGGCTACTTTTTATCCCGTGAAAACGTGACATCCCTTAGGAACACGGATAAAAACGCAGGAACAGCTAGTATAATATTTGATGAATTTATTCCAGTTCATAAATTCATTAAATCAATAAATCTTGTTTTAGAGAAACTGCTTGTTTTAATAATTTCAAGTACTTAAAGCCATAATATTATCTGAAATTACTTCTGATTATTTGACTTTAGCGTTACATTGTCAACCTGTCAAAAATGAAACCTTTGATATGTCTGTCCTCATTTGTCTGTCCGCGGCTTAGCTCAGAGACTAATTTGGTAAATCTCGCCGTGAGGGGAAAATCAAAATTTTAGGGTACCTCCCTCTGATGTTTTTGTTTCTCGTCTTTCCCAAGTGGGGTGTCATTGGATAGGTCTTTCAAAAATATAGCGAGTGATAAATTTGCGAAACATTAAGCTTTAAAGTGGTAACTTTACCGAGCTAGCTTGTTCTATATATAGAAGGAAAATAAGGTAGGCTTTTCAAGTTAATAAATTGTAGTCGACCCAGCCCCGGATTTTCAATGTTTTCCGCCCTGGGGCAGAAACCTGAGAGTGGCGCCCACTCACTGACATTTGAGTAAAATTTAAAACAATAAGAATTTTTTCTGTTTTCATGTTGAAAATCCTTTAATAAATTTTGTACTCTTTATTACCTGTTGGGTAATTAATTTCGCTAAACCATAAAGTCTTTCAAATAATTTTGAGCCGATCGGCTCTTTTTTTGCTAATCCTCAGTCGACATATTTAAAAACACGTGTCCACCGAGGAAGTCATTAATCTGGAATTATTGATAAAACAAAGCGCGCTGGATGGTAGGCACTTTTGAACCAAGTTTTTTTTTCCAGCATTATATTACGATTTTGGCGCCCCCTGAGACTGCCGCCCGGGGCGGATGTCCCGGTATGCCCGGTATGCAGATTTACCTGTTCCTGTGGGTCAATAGTGAGTGGCCACCGGCCAGCCCTGGTAACCAGGATACCGTTCTCGGTTGAAATAGCATCGCGAGGCAGCCCTTGAGAGTTCCAAGTACGGACCGTGTAGGAGTCCGCCATTATCGATATTAAACTAAAAGTATAAATATTACTTATTAGTTACTTATTGTTATTATTCCATTTATTCATTAACTTTTACTTTTTTAAATACATAATTATAAAAAAAAAGAAATATATAAAAAAAAATCCCCACCGGCATCGGGAAAAGGGTCCAAGTTACCGGTGGTCAGGGCTCCATAGAGAGTAACTTCCTCACTTTGCATGCATTATTATTATTATAAATGAAGTTGTATTAAATGAGGAAACAAGATGATTTAATATACTGTTGTTCATAAATCACATGAAAAGTGCGGACAAATCACTGACTATAACATTGTAATGCCGTATAGGTAGGAATTTTCCGATACAATGGTGGCCGATAACAATTAACTAACTCAAAAGTATCCGAGGACGGTATTTCCAGCTGGGAGCACTGGTTAATCCACTTAGTTTCCAACTCCCGCCGGTAGGTAGACGGAAATGCACCGAAGTACGCGATGCAACCGGACGCGACGATAATGTCGCCAATTGTGCAGTGTAGCTTTTCAGTGGCGGCCTGCATTAGAGCGATTAAATAATAATAAATAAGGTATTATTATATACCTCATGCCAGTTATAATCTGCCCAATATAAGAAGTCCTATTTGACGTGAAAGAGCTTTGAGATTATAGATGCACCTTATTTCTAAACAAATGAAGTTGATTTTTCAATGACGTTAAACGTCAGTAACTTCTTATTGTAGATATTAGTTGTAATGCAATAACTATCTATTTACAATATAATTTTATATTGAATGGCAACTGCACAGACATAAGACCGACTAGTATGAAACAATTTATATTTAAAAACAATTCCTAATCACCATTTCACAAAACGACGAATTGTCAAGACATGCCATATACATAGGTGTATGTACGTACATGCCATGGCTAAATTGGAATGTGTTGAGTTTCCTATTACCATTAATATTGCAAACAATTTGGTTCCAAGTAAAAAACACACAAAAACCAACCAAAATAATGTAACCATTTTAGAATGAAGTATTTTCAGATCAAAAGATTTATTTAGCAAATTAGTGCAGTACTATATAATCCAATTGTAGGTAATCGAAACAAACCCCATATCTTAACAAAACCATTGCATTTAAATATATATTCTAGATTTGAAGTAGGTATATAAATAGGGGTTGTTACCTTGACGCTCTCCTCCCATCGGGTTTGCTCGTCAGCGAGCGCCTGAGTCAGCCTGCCCGCGCGAGACAGCCGTGCGGCAGCCAAATCCACGTCAGCTTGAAGCTTTATGCGTTCGTCTTCCACTGTCTAAACGAACACATTACACTTATTAATAGCAAAGTACGTAAATCACACTCCTATAAATGTGCAACAACTATAAAACTACCCGCTATAGCCCAACGAAAATCAATATCAGTCGTTCTCCGAATGCGTGTCTTTAAAAATTATCACGCCAATTATATTTGCTACAAAATGCAACAGATAATTTAATTAGAAATATACGAGAATACCTGCTAATAGGTTGCAAAGAATGTAAATTTGAATAAGTTTCTTTTGTTATTAGACAAATTACGTCGTAATGATATTCAAATAATTAACTTGGAATAGCTGATTGGATTGTTTTTCTAGTCAAACCTGTCTCATGTCCAGCGATGACATAGAGTCATAGATTTTCAAAACGTACGAATGATAACTGTTGTGTATGGTGAAAAACTTTTATTCTTTTTACCGAAAAGACCCATAATCGTCCGGATGTATTAATTTATTAATTTCTGTGCCTGTTGTGTTACTATTATAATTTTTAAAACATATAATTCGTTTCTCATTTCTCTAATTGGTAGGTATTATAATTAGGATCCGCACGGACAACTAAATGAGTAAAGGGGAGCATTATGGCTTAAGAAAACGAGCTTTACTGAAACTTCCGCGATCTAATTCTTTACTAAAATAATAAAGCTGAAGAATAATTTCCTTCGAACGCGGTAATTTCTAGTACAAAGAACAAAGTCTGTAAAGAACGCTGAGTGCAAATGAAGTAATAGGACTGGCGCTGCCACGGGGCGGGTCGTATCAAATCCTGAAGTCTGCGCGAGCAAAATATCGTTTTGCTCGTAAAAGCTTGTATAATATTATTCAAGAAAATGAAAGCTTTATTTAATGAAGTCCATTACAATTTCCAAATAGCCCGTTTATAACAGTTATTTCGTTTCTCTCAACAGTACCTATGTACGTATACATATACGAATATGTATAACACTAGCTGCCCGGACAGACGTCGTTCAGTCGAAATAAGTCCATACCATAGTCCTACAGTGTCAAATTGTGAATTTAAACCATCCAGGGCGCCAATCAAACGCATACAAAAAAAATATTCAAATCGTTCCAGCCGTTTAGAAAGAGTTCACTGTCAACACACGTACAGAAGAATTATATATATGTATATTAGAATTCGAAACCGTGTCTGTAACGTTATCACGGCTAAGTGACTAAAAGGATTTGGATGAAAATTGGTATGGAAATAGATTGTATCTCAGGGAAAGGCGATAGACTATCTTTAGTTTAAAAAAAACAACCTTGAAGCGGGTGAAGTAGGGTATGAAAATTTTTGTGGGCAACCCATAATTTCTGAAATGAATAGAATGATAATTTATGAAATTCATATTAAGGCCTTAAGTAAAATATAAGTGTTTCTGCAGTTTTTGTATAGTAGAGAATTAAAATGATGAGGTTTTCTATAGATGCACTTCTCATGTACAGTAAAAGGATCCTGACACAATTTAATTATTATATCACCTAGAAAATGTTGAGTAGATCATATTTTCCATTACATCATGCAATTTGAACACATAGCCTGAGATAATGAAAAATTAACTGCGCAGCGCTGGGCTGGACATATCATGTTATGCCGACCGGTAGGGGGGAAACAAGGGCGCAGAATATGCGTATCTAATAGAGGTATCCATTCGCGAGACATAGCGCCTTTTCGAGCTATTATCTACTTAAATTACTTTCATCAGATAGCACATTAATATAAAGCAGCATATTTAATTAAATACCTTATTTTGTATTTAATTCAGTTCAACTTTTTACATTTCAAGTAACTAGTTACTTAATACATAATATATACATAAAATATATATATATAAATTATGCACGGTCGGTGTTTTTCTTTTATACAGATTAAGAAAGGTCACTCTCTTATTCACTCATTGACTCGCCCTGAAACCTCTGAAAGTACTTCAAATATTAATTAAGTTGAAATTTGGCCGATAGCTATTTGTTAGGAAAACTAACCAATATAATTTTTCAAAAGGTTTGTTTCTTTGTTGGTAATTAATAAATTCACCGACTAAACCAATTTCAATTATTATTTTACTAAAAGCTGTCTAAAAAAAGTAACATGAGACGAGAGTAAGTGGCCATGATTTATAAAGAGGTAGGAGAAAAATGGGGGTGAAAGTACAAACTTTCAAATAAAATTACCTAATTTGTATTCAAATAGGTAATTTTATTTGAAAGAAAGAAACAAATTTATTTGTGACAAAGGGAAAAATAACACATGAAAAAAGTTAACAAAGAGAAACGAGGTACATAATTGCCACAAATCGGTCCTCCAACTCAGCACATGGTTGGCTGTACGTTATTATTAATTCATAGTTAGTTATGGTATTACACACAACAAAAAACCTTCTGAACCGGTATTAGAGTCAGACTATTCATAAGTGCTCGTAATTTGTTTAAAAATAGATTTATTTCATGTCACACACAAAACAAGGGGCAAATGGACTTGACAATGCACAAACAATAAGAGGCGTATTACATACACGGTAATTTCTATAAAAGTTATTGTTCATTTGTTTCAGCACAATCAAATAAATCCCCATCGACTTTATAGCTTCCTATACTGTGCTAAAACTACAAATCGCATTTATTATTAACTAGCTGTCCCTCGCGGTTTCACCCGCGTTCCCCAGGGATGTAACATTCCCCGGCACAAAAAGTATCCTATGTTACTTCAAATACCTCCAAGAATATGTGTACAAAGCTTCATGATGATCGGTTAGGTAGATTTCGCGTGAAAGCATAACAAACATACTTACATTCACAATTATAATAGTTGGGATTGTACTTTTTGAATGAAATACAAAAATGCATAATATAAGGCAGTAAAATGTATCAGTTCATTGTAATGGCCATAATAATGTTTGGCAAAATCATGTGTACTACTCCAATTTTAACAATAATACATCAATCTCCCCGTTAATTAAGGGATACTGTGCAGTTGCATCCCCGCTTGATTGCAGGGTACTGACAGTTACTATGTAGGTATCTATATAAATAATACGCGAAGCGAAATCCTTTGTTCAGCAGTGGCCAACCCCAGACAATATACAATCGAATAATGGTTAAAGAGCAACAATAACTATGTGCTTCGTGCGGGAATTCATTCCCAAACATGTGTACAACATGACAAATAATGTGGGCAAATTTGTAGGAAGTTAAAAAATGATACAGAAAACAATATGTGATATGTTGAAGCGACAAAAGTGTGTCCCTCAAAGATTTCAGTTTGTTTTTCTTTGTAAGACTACTAATACTAGAAAATACAAAGAGAGAGTGTAAATTTCATGAGTCTCTGTCTATCTTAAAGCGAACCTTATGGCCATTAAGATATATATACTATATAAAAAAAACACTGAAGTTCCACTTTTCCCAAGTGACATAGGTAATAGGGGATAAAAAAGATCCCCCGGGAACGTGGATGAAACAGCGGGATGGTATTAAGAGTATTATATTAGCAGCTTAGTATCTAGACTAGTATCCAGATTAGTGCTTGGGGGAGACCTGCCTTTGAGGGTGGTTTAAACCAATTTGAAACTGCCATCAATGCGAAATATGAGTAATTAAATCAGATCAGTAAATGAAAGCTACATATTTTTACACTTAACAGGAGTTGTATATATGATGGTGCATTCAAATCCATTTGGATCAATAGTCTATCTTATTAATCAATATATCCGATTAAATCAGAGGCCTAAGCACGGAAATCTATCGCGAGCGTATCGTCATCGTATCGATAGCGCCAAAAAGGTGGTTTATGTAGAAAATTTTACATCACGCAAGGTCAAGCGCGATGTAAAATTTCCCATTGCATTGTTTTTTGCCGCACTCGATATAATGACTTTACGGTTATAGTAGTAGATTATAGATGCACGTGCTCAGGGCAAAATCAGCAAATATAAGGATATGCATACATATCCTCATATCATTTTCACATTTTCATCCACTAACTGAATCTTGAATTTTAATTTAGTCCACTAACGTTTATTTGTTCATTACCCCACTCGTTTATCCTCCCGCTTCATTCTCGATCACGTTGAACGTTACATAATTTACATGATGGGTAACATGCATAAAATATGTTTCATGTTAAAAACTGCGTGTAGAATAGACCGCTCAAGTCGAATATTCAGAAAATATTGAAATTTCATTTTAAAAACGTGACTTAATGCGGATTACAATTTTGCGCGGCAACGGACCGCACGGGAACTTATTATGTTCACAGACACGGCCCGCGGCTTACGTGATTAAGAGAGGGTGATGTCCGTCGCCTGGTGCTTATATCTACCTCTACAAATACATCAACTTTGTTTACTATACCTAACGATTTTCTTTTCTTTAAAATATGCTTAAACTAACACATAAACAATCTAATTAGCCAATCAGCATAGGGTTTCAAAAATACCATAAACATATCCTAAATTAAAAAAATGTTGGCTTATACATTAACCATTATCTCGTTCGTTTCGTTATCTACATTTTACGGAAAGCGCTTCTATATACATAAGATCAGCTCTTAATTAAACATATTAATATTCAACATACTTCTCAAATAGATTCATACCTTATATATTTATGACAGAAATAGTAATATACCTTTAATTCGCCCATCATTTTAGCAAGTTGAGCTTCAATAGCCTCAACTTCCTTTTGTTTTGCTCGAAGTACAGCCATCACGCTCTTCAAGATAACTGCAGCTTCTTTGTGCCTGTAGCATGCAATATAAAGACATTAAACTCTGCAAATCTAATTCATTAAGAAAAACATTACCGCTAAATCAATAAAGGTTGCATATAAAAAATATAATGCCTATTGGAATTACTCTAAGCACATAAAATGCAACAAAAAAAAGTAATTAATGGTGAATTTTCGCTAAATATGCCGACGCCGCGACGTATTGTCTCCAGTGACCTTTGTTATTTTATCAAAGTTGATTAGTTCAATGTGACCTGTCTGCGGACGAATGGCAGACAATAGTTTTGGAATGGTTGAGGTATTGCGAGACGCTACAGTGACCGGTTTAGGTTTTGTACACTTATTGATCTATCATTTATTGTTATTCTTTTTAGTTAGGTATAAGTAATTAGTCTAAAAGGTGAAAGCCGCTCTAATTGTTAAAATAAATATTAAGCAAGATATTATATCACGCTGAAGTGCTTGCTTCACAATTTAATCTCTCAGTAGAGCTCATGTCGAGTAGTTCCAGTGAGGCGCCCTCACGAGAGTGAATTCAGTGAAACGATGCTCGTTATATTAACAAGCTTAGTAAAGTAACATTCAGTCTGCGTATTTAAGTTCCTATAAATGAAATTTTGAAGAGAAATAATACAACAGAACATTCATTCCAATTATAATAACTCCTGTTGCACATTTCTAGGAAGGCTTTAATTTCAGGGCGGTGAAAGGTGGAACGGGGTGGAACGGCGTGGGCCAGGGCCGTGCGCATCGCAATATCATGGAGTAAATAAGGGTGGTGTCCGGTATTGAGATGTGAATTCTGCAAAGGTCTATAGGCAATCAACTATAACGAATGACAGTTCCGTTGCATTTTATTGGTATATGAAGATTTCTGATGTAAATCTTTGCTGTTGCATTTCCGGAAAATCCAGAAGTGTGCGAGTTAGACTTGAGCTAGAAGGGTTCCTTTTAAAATACAACATCTGGCTAATGATTTTAGCTATATAGAATAATATTTTAAATTTCTGATGAGTGTTATGTAATTTTAGTGTTTGAAAAAGATAAGAAATCTATCTATGTCTATGCGAATCATTCAATTACTAAAAAGTATTTCATTTGCCATTAGTCAAAAATAAATTGTTTATATAACATACCTAATTATAAGAAACATTGACTAAGATTGCGCAAACAAGGCCCTCTCATATTGCTTACAGATTAGACCTCCCACTTACCTCAATTTTCGAAAAGAATAACGTAATAATATTTATAAGATTCGCTCAGACGAATAAATATTAAATAACAAGACATAACAAAGACTATCGCCTTTCAAGTTGCTGGTCTATAAATAAATCACGATCAATACCATTCGTTAGGAAAGGAGCTGTGAACTGAAGTCTTATAACAAGGGCAAATATACTTTTCATTTAAAGAGTGAATAGGCTACTAACGGGAAAGCGAGCTCCATCTTCGGCCTCATCTTCACTTACCATCAGGTGAGATTGAGGCCAATCGCAAACCCGTCTGACATAAAATGAAAAAAAAAAAAAATAAGCTACATAGCCTCTAACAATAAAATGTTTTCTTAAGAATCTGGCTTAGAAATGTTATCTATTATTATAGATAATACGCAATATACTCGAGGCTTCAAAATGACAAGAATCCGGGAATTTCTGCTACATTCTTGCTAATTTTCAATTAAGTTTTGAACTACCCTGCAATATCTCTACATACACACAATAAAAGAAGCGAGCTTTCACATTGAAATCTTAATATATTATATAGTTATGCGAAAACTACAAAATAAAGATTTTAATAATGGTATCACGTTTAAATTGACAATTTCAACTAGAAAATAAATCAGTGTTTGAATTTTGCAATAATAAAAGAAAACAGAATTTTCTTCTTTTTCTTTCTAAGTGAATGCAAACTTTTTGAAGCGAAGCTCTATCCGTGCTAAGCGTCAGACTTCAGATATCTTATAACTTCATATATAATATGTATACAGGCGCGCGCCGCAGCTGCCACACTGTATTCTTTAACGCTTTATATTAAATTTTACTGTTACTTACTTGAGTATTTTTGGTTCAACGACTCGGAACACTTTTGCATACATATCAATGGCTTGCACCCATAGCACCATTGAGCGGCATACCTAGAATTGAAAATATTAAAACTACAAATGTCACAAAACAGCAGGTAAAGTATTGTATCTCGCTACACAAATAAATAGGCATCTATTACATAACACAATAAGATTGGTTATGAAGGTGACGTTGTTTCTTTAGTTTGTAGGCCAGTTTAATTACGACGAGAAAGTAAAATTGGTACAGGTCTTTGGTGTTCTTATTTTTGAGTTCAAAAAGTGTTTACCCGGGAGACTTTGACTACTGTTTCTGGGTTAAAATCCTTGTGTGTGAGGTAAACTTTGATCTTCTTTAGAGTTGCATCGGGTATGTGGTCTTTGTCGTACTCTTCTAATTTCCCGATAAAATTCACATCCGCTAGTAGTTTCTTAGTAGAATCCCAATCAGGTCTGTCGAAAAAGTAGATAAAGCTTTATGTTAGAAATGTTTTACGTCAATAACGAGCCTGCCTTTGAGACAGGATGGAGTTAATAAATTGAGTTCTAGGCAGCCTTTGATATCTTGTGCATTATAGGTGTCCTTTGCATCCTCCAGTCATCTTAAGTAATTGGTTTTGCAAAGTAAAACCAATGAGGGAAGAGATGGGCGCATCTACCCCCTCCCACTCGCTTTTAATGGTGGAGCTTTATTAAAATTTCATGAAATACATGCAGATTGTTGTAAGTAAAGTCATTATTAATAACAGGATTGCATAACGACAGCGCCATGACTAATCATCGCAGTTGCTAACGGATAGATAATTTCCTGTCTTGACCGCACTAGGTGATAAGCTTCACACTAAAGGGCGGTCAAGTTAAGCTGGCGACTGATAAAGCCGTATTTAATACTCAGCGGATGACCAGTTTGACAGACCCCTCATCTCACACAGCTTTGTTAACATTGTGATTGGGAGTGATTGCATGTAACGGCTATACAAAATACGATTTGCAAGCTTTATGATTGGCATGGCATTTCAAACAAAGCTCACTTAGACCGACAGATGTTGTTGAACAAAGCAGTGAGATAAAGGAGCAGACTTCCGAACGAGTTTCCAGTTAGTAACAGACGCTGTCGTTATGCGGGACTGGAATTTTGGAACATGCATCAAAGATCCCAGGGTCTAAAACTTGATTTTTGGCTCAGAAACTTGACACATGAGAAAGAGGAGGGGACATCGGTAATCTTTTTATTATTGACCAGTCAAAACCTGTATATTAATGCAACATCAAAGCATGAGAACGTCGGTTTATAACGGTCACATAAAGCCGATTCATAATGGAACCCCATTTGCGAAGTTTTGATAAAAAAATATAGGTATGCTTTTTTATCTCTGCAACGACTGACCTAGTTTGCTTCAATTTTGAATCCAGTGAAAGGAAAAGCATGGAAAACATTTCAGAGAATTTTAATACTGCATCTACTCAAATCCATATCCACCTATATTGCAACTATATTCAGAGAGATGCCTTTATATGCATTAGTCGCCGAGTTCCTAAAACGCGTTCGCGCAAATTCGCGTAAATTTTCCTTTATGCCAAAATGTCATTCAAAATAAGCGTTGGGACTAAGTATGTTTTTGACTATGTCGCAATAGGTCTACTCCTTATATTGCCCATATAGCGATACGACTATGTCGCAATAAACCTATTTCTCACTATGTACTTTTAGCGCTAAGACCATGTCGACATTAATTTAAACTCATTATAATTTAGGTGAGGCCTACGTCCAGCAGTGGACGGAGATAGGCTGATGATGATGATGATGATGATTATTTTGTGTAAAAAAGTATTAAATATACTTGTTTAGTTTTATTTTCTAGTACCTGGATGCCCATTGCCCAGCTTTGCTCGGTATTTTTTTTGGTTAAAATTATGTAAAGTTAACGCCAACTACTGGAGTAGCTTTAATGTTGTTGTGTCGTTAAAACAGTTAATGTCAGGAAGTCATTTTTTCACGTTATGTTTATGTCAATTATCGATAAAGTTGATCATTGAAAACACGGATAAAACGACATTTTCTGAAAATGAATCCTAGCTAGATCGATTTATCGCCCCGCATTTAAATTTCATGAAAATCGTTGGAGCCGTTTCCGAGATCCTAATTATATACAGAATTGCTCGTTTAAAGGTATTAGATAGATAGAAAATATTTATCTCCCAAACTAGAAAGAAAATCATAAAGAAAAGTTACCATCATCACAGCTTAAGGATAGAAAGTTACGCCCCGCCACTTTCGTGTATGAGTAAAAACATGAAAATGTCTATAACCGAATGGTTTGTCTGTCTGTCTGTTCCCTTTTCATGCTTAAACTGCTGAACCAATTTGGATATTTGGTAAGGAGATAGTTCTAATATCTACCTCACCTTTGAGCTAATACGTACGAAACTTACAATTCAATCCGATACAAATATAATATTATTGTTTACAACATATAAAAAGAAAATAAAAGAACGTTACAAACATTTGAAGTGCAAACAATTTAGGCCTTATTCGCTTATGAACTAAAGCTCAATATACTTTCCTTGCCCTTGAGCTAATACGCATTTAACCAAAATCTCAATTCGCCTACTTCGCTCATCAACAAATTCGCAATAGGTCTAAATATCAATATGCCGATCTCTTGTTAGGTCTAGCCATAACGCGAAATTTGTGAGTGAAGGGTTTATATTACCAGCAATCGCTACGCTTTTCATTTCGCGTAACTAATAAAGTGTGGGCACCTCCACAACGAGGGGTCCTTTAGAATTATACTTAGGATGTCTGCATTTATACAACACTAGCAATCGCCTCGCAGTTACACTCGTGTACAATTCTATAAAGTACTGTTACTGCATATCATTGCGGATACGTACTTATCGTATCGTACTCATACATCGAATCGTTATAGAATCAACTAATTACAAATGTAATTTTTAAACACGATATCACCAATTAGCACGATGCAATTAGTAGTCACGAAACACGATAGACGATGTGCCGTCGTACGATTTTCCACAAGGGTCGACACTGCAACCTTTTTTTAACCGACTTCAAAAAAGGAGGAGGTTCTCAATTCGTCTGTTTTTTTTTATACCTCATAACTTTAGACTGGGCGAAGCGATTTTAATGATAATTTTTTATATGAAAGTTGGTGCTTCCCGAATGGTCCCATTTCAATTGTTCTGACAATGGCATCCATGAGAAAACCATAAGTCTAAAATTAGCATTAAGTATGTATGCCACAAATGAACGAGTAATTCAATATCATGCCAACCGATTTTATTTTTAAAAGAGTAGACTTCACAGATCATTACAACAAGACCTGATGATGGAATCCTGAGAAAATTGAGGAAAATCCTTAAATGTGTAGGCATACATAATACACCTTAAGTAATCACGTTTAGTAGGTCTACCCATATTCAGAAAAAAAAATTGTGTTCTTCAGATTCACTAAACATCAAAAAATAAACAAAAATTTTAACAAAAAAAAACCGACTTCAGAAAAAGAAACTATTCCAAAACAAACTAATACGCACTGAAAAGAAAAAAATAATTGCATTATGGGACTACTTAAAAGTCAATTAAATTATTACGATAGCCTAATGTAGTTACAATTATTGTTGTATTGTGTCATTCATGTAGTAGAACAGCAAGTATAATTATGCCTACAGCCGCTATATCATCATCGTTATAAAGTCGTCGGGGTTCAGCAGCCGAGATGACAAACCAAAATTAGCATACGGTCGGTTCATAAAAATGTATGGTTCTCGGTTTATCGTATCGTGCAAGGCTCTTGAGTCGTCTCGTGAGAAAAGGCCTTAGGCATTTACGTCCCGTCAAGTAAATAAGTCGCTCATTTAGTGTTCATAAAAGCATAACGTTTTCTCTCCATTTTAGTGATTTTAATACTATCGTTTAAAATTTACCTCCACGGCCGGGCTCGGGTGGTGCAATGCACCCCTTACCCCACCTACCGCCGGGCGCCCATGCCTCACAACAGTTCAATCCGGGATTTGATCAATATGGAAACGTAGTTACAATCAAATCGTGTGATTTGGCGTTGGCTAGATAGATAGCCTATTGTGTATTTTTTGTAGAATCGCAATTAGGTACAGCGTCATTGAATACTGTACTAAATATTAATTTTGTTACATACAACCATCAATTTTTGTGCATTAGCTATACAACATTTTACTTAAATAAAGTCCAAGTCCAAATACTAATATCTAGATATTGCAAAGATATAGAAATTGATGGTTGTATATAACAAAATTAATATTTAGTACAGTATTCAATGACGCTGTGCCTAATTGCGTTTCTCCAAAAAATACACAATAGGTAAACCTGTAATTGTATGAGAGGCAACGATTTAGTGTTACGATATATTACTATGAATTCATAGTAATATTAATTATTTCCTTCACTAGATATTAATTATTCCCCGCCGGACTAGTTGCATGACTTGTTGAATGAATCGCAGAAGCGCAGTTGGGTCGGTTGTTTGCAATATTGATTTAATATGAAATTAATTATTAGGTACGTGTCGAATGCCGTGACAAAGATTCAAATCTTGAGATCTCGATCATATGGAAGAAAGGAAACGGTGTTCCAGCCCCTATACTTGAGAGAGTTCCCTACAACGCTACGTGTTTTTTTACCACAATCAGCCACATCATAACTTAAGCAACATTATATAGGTTATAGTCATGAGTGCCGGGAGGGGGTGGAATGGGATGCACATGCACCCCTAATATGAAAAAAAAACTTGATATCCAGGCCTTAATCAGCCATTAGTCTCGTGTCTCCCATCATTGACCGTCGTTCAATATTAATAGCGGCTTGCATGCCGAATTTTATATCACCTACGAATATCATAATGATTAATCATAACGAATATCATTAATATATACTAGCTACCTTCCTGAAAATAATCCCGCGGGGGCCCATGGTTATCTATAGTACTAATTATTTTTTTAAAAAACATAAACCAGATAATCTAATACAAAGTAATTAAAAAAAATATGCCAGAGATGTTATAAATACATCATAACAGTATTGCGTTATGAATTGATAGTACGTTACGAATAGTAGCTTTGAATTTGCAGGTATTTGTGCGACGTTATCGGATCGATATAGGTTAGTGCTGCGTTGTGACATGTCGCATCGCCTGTGCACGTTCTGACTTTATCTATCTATCTATATATATAAAAATGAATCCCTATTTCCCTTGGTCACGGCATCGCGCATGGACAGCTGGACCGATTTCGCTAAATCTATTTTTGTTGTGTTTGTTATTGTCAGAAGAAGGTTCGTATGAAATTAAAAATTAAGAAAGTTCCGTGAAAAATTAGAAAATTTAAGAAAACTTCACGATTTCATAAGCGCTTTTGACAGTGGAAACTTTTTTAATGTAACCTGTTTGACATTATTGTCAGTTGGCGCGATTGACAGAATGCATGCTGCAAATATCGTTTAAAATAGAGGTAGCGGTCAGAATTATATTGATAAAGTAATTAATTTATAATTTCTTAGTGCACATTTCACAGTCGATTGAATCGGAAGATTCAAAATCAATGTTCATAGTTCAGACAGGACAACGTCTGTCGGGTAGGCTTGTTTATATATAAATGAATCCGTATGCTTGTGATATAACTTTGCATTCTATTTATCCAAAGACGATTAAACTTTAATGAGTTATTCTACGAACACCGCGAAAGTTCCAAAGTCAAGTCGCATAGACACCAGTGCATTCCCAGAATAGCTTGTCTTCACATAATTAAATTAAAACTACGAGGCGCATTTACTGTGAACTAGCAATAGTGATTCCTGATTGTCTCAGGATTTCTAGATATTACTAACTTTGCTCCCATCAAGATGCAGACGGGCTCCATAACAAAGCGGACCAAGGCTGGAGGTTTTTGAAAGGCCTTCAGTTCATTTATATCGGCTTTATTTAATGCTTTGAGAGCATTTTGGGCGGCGTCCATTGCAGGCATCGCAAGAGCAAGGTCGGCTTTCGCTTCATCAGCAATTTCTTTTACTTCCTCAGCTTTTATCTAAAATATTATAATATAATAAAAAAAATATTCCATCATTGTAAAACATACTGTGAAATTCTAATGTGAGAATAACTATTTAATATTTCCGAGTGTAAACAGGCCCCAGGCTTTCACGAAAAAGGTGCAGTGAAAGCCTGGCAATTAGTGTTCGTTCGAAAAACAGTTTGTACATTTGTTGAAAGGCCTTTCAATGGAATTGGAAATAAAACGAACATCAGAAAATTGTTACGGAATTTTGGCTTTTCGCTATTGCTCGACGCGCAACCGGGCTTAACAGAGGTTTTCAATTAACAGTTTTGACACTTGTTTTTTACATGACATTTACACGTCGGTTTTGTAGGATATTTCTGAGTTCAGTACAATACATTTGTCGCTAGATTGCACCTTAGCTTCAGCTTCATCCTTCATGACGGCTTGCTTTACTTCGTCGGCTGCTTTCTGTTCTATTTTAAGTCTATTGACGAGAGCGATGCCTTCATCTGCTTTTCGTGCCAGAATTGGTTCCATATCTCGGACTTGCTGCTCCATTACACCCACCACCTCATATGTTTCGTAAAGTTTCTGTGTAAATATAAAATCAATTTGAATGTTTAAGAGTATTTCTAGAGAGAATAAGGAAACATAATTTTTAACTACTTCAGCATTATTTCTTATTATGTTAAATGGATCTGCTCGGAGTAGTTTTAAACCTTTTGAACGCTATGTCATATCTCCATCTCCTGTACAGTATGTCCAAAAATCTATATAAATACCTAAAAATCACCTAAAATAACCTATATAATTTTATTTTCCTGTGAGCTGTTTATTCTCGAGTATTGACGACCATGGCGCACAGAGCACGCTTGCGCATGTCGAGTGTAGCCGACATGGGCGTTAGGGTTAAGGTTGTGTAATCACCTTGATTACATGTAACTCGTATAATTTCATTATTTCTATTTCCGTCATAGCCATTTTATCTGGCGAGTTTCGGTGAAATCAAGCTAAAACATTAACATTTCCTCTTTGAACTTATTACAAAAGCGATGTTTTAGGTGGTATCGTGGGAGTGGTACAATTTTGCGTATCACATTGTGAGAATGTTGATATGAGTCGAAATTAAGGATCTTTGTCTTTTTGCTATTTATATTTGCTATAATAACATACTAGCTGCCCTCCGCGTTCCCGAGGGATGTAATATTTTTCCAATATCCTATGTGTTATTACGGGTACGTGAAAGAGTAACAAACACATACACAAACTTTCACATTTATGTAATTAGTAATATTTTTAAGACGTATAATTATAAAACGAACTAACAATATCATATATATATATACAATCTACATAAACATATCTATATATATAATAGTATATATAATATACAGTATAATATAATAATAGTCCCAACACATAGTCCTACAACATCAATGTGCGTTTCAACAAGGTGCTACGACGCGCTACGACATGCTACGACGGGTTCAATGTACAACGTCAGAATACACAAACTAATACGGCGACTGCAGCAGTGACATCTCTCAAAGGGGCAAAGGGGGGGGGGGGGGGATGAGACTTAACGGTCCAGCGAACTGAAGGAACGGAGTTTGTATACTCTGAAAGGCGCTTTGAGTACCTTGAATCGCAGGGATCAGGGATCTGTACATAGAATATTAAATATTTAAACGTGCTGCTATATAATGGCATTATACATTACAGCGCGAGTAAATGCGAATTTTTTGAAGCACAATATCTGCTATTTAAAAGTGATTGATGATAGAAGCGTGTGTTTTTAGCACACCCTGTTTTTAACTTCATAAATATATACCTATTTATTATTGGGACAGGATAATGCATATTACTTTTTTCCAAAGCACTTAATTTCAACCTATATCCCTAATTCGTCCAAAACTAAACCCCATAATACTCTATCCCCTAAAAACTGCAAATAAGTGAATAACAAATCCTCATGTCAAACACAGAGACGAGCTTCATAATGTCATGCAACAAATTACAACATCAACGGAAACGAAGCTAGCCATGGAAGGGGAGTGGGTGGGGGGGATAAGGCGCTACGACGCGCGTCGTTGATGCTACGAATGGTATGGAAGCTACGAATGCTACGAATTGTATAAATGCTACGAATGCTATGTAACACTACGAATTATACGAAAATCTTCATATTGAGATTGCGTCCATCTGAATCCATAGCTATCTTTGATATTTATCACATAATCTTAACTCTACATATGTATTATGTGATCTTGTAATCATATAAATATTATATTCTTCTATTGCTTGTCCCAAAACATTTCTTTTTCATATATCACACTTCTTCTTCCGTAGACTAAAACTACAATATATTTTAATTAAATGTTTTCGACTGAAATCTATAAGTTTACAAAAAATACCTTAAGAAATTGATATCATCCTGTATTTTCAATTGACGATGTTATGGTTCAAAAGTGCACCAATTATAAAGTTAGGTATGATGTAAAATATTAAACAAGGCAAACAGGCTTTAATATTTATTCAGGCCATTTATTTTCCGATCGCTCGAAATAAAGCTTTCAGACCTGTTGGCCTAAAAGCTTTTATTTCCGGAGATCACCTGCAGCCAATTTCTCTTGTCAATATATCCCGATATAGCATTGTAGCGGTTGCAGCAGAGTGCAAATAACCGCGTGTATTATTGGGACGAACCATACGTAATAAAGCACAAAGGGATGCCAAATTTGCCACATAATTAAATTCGCTTCGATGTGAAATAGCGTCGATTAGGATATCATTATCTGTTATAATTATGAAAGCAGATATTAGTGAACGAATTTGTTACACAATGGCTTGAATTCCAAATGAATTCCCTGGTTCCATGGGTTCTTGGAACCTTACAATTTTTTTTGTTATGATAAATATTTGACTCAGGCGTGACCTTACGGAAATCCATTATAAGGTTTCCTTGTTTGGGACTTGACAGAGAAGGAGATCCAGCGGAATTAGTTACTAGATATTTGTTTTTGTAAAAACTTTTATTATAATGTAAAATCATTTTTTTGTAAGATGTCAGTACTAACCTGTAACCCACAAGATATCCTGTCCCTCCCTCGTATAATTTGCTGTTGCTTGTTGTCAAGCAGCATCAGATAAAGCTTCAGTAAATCCAAGTAGCTACTAGGAGTTGTGTAGAAGTAACGCCTCATTTCTTGATACAGGCGGTCGGTCATGACATCTACATCCTGGGAAATATTAATATAATTACGTGTAACTGAAAAATTGTAGAATTGTTGACGCAACAATTAATCCGTGGTGGTATTAACATACGAGTATATTTTTTTGATTAATTTTTTCCTAAATTATATATAAATATATAATATATTATTCTATATATATTCTTGATATGTATTCATTATAAATATTTGCTGACATTATTGCAATATCAAATATTTTTGTCAGCAAAGAGTGTTATAGAAAAATGTACTCAATGGCGTCATAATATAGTACGTTAGCATTCTTGTACAATTGATAAATAGATGACCGTATCTCAAAAGCTATAAAGACGTTTCTTCTCTGACATTCTTAGCTCTTAACGGACCTTTTAGTATTCAACAATTATAAAAGGTATTCTTTTCTTTACATTGTCTTGATTAACATGTCACTCATAATAATACTAGAGTGGCGCTGATAAAAAATGTAGCTCATCGCCAAGTCAATTACATTATCTAGCTTTGCTTTTTACTTTTCAAAATCACGGACAATTTTATTTATAGTAAATATTATTCATATTCTTGGAGAGAGAAATAAGATATTTAATAACATATATTTATTTAGTGATACTTTTACTCTTGCCTGTCTGTCTTTATATTACCTTTCCAAGCTCTACCACGTCAATCTAAATTAATGTGTCCGTTGAACACCTTGCCATTACTTAGCTACACTATACTGTACCTAGGTCTACATATACTATAGAGTGGTCCGTTAATTACTATGGCTTTGATACCAACCTCATGCATGGTGACGCACAGTCTAGAGATCTTGTCTATAATTTGGTTATTTCCCAACGGCTGCAGGCATTGCTGAGCCACCGACAGTAGCGCTTCTGGTGGCCATTTCGTAAACCAATCTATCGTGCAACAGTTGACGAGAGACGGGAACATACGGCAGCGTCGTCTGTGTACCAATACCAATTAATTTGACGCAGCTATGCAGAAAGGCTTTGAATGCCCTGTGATGAAGGGGATCAGACATGGCGCGAAATGAGTTTGATCTAACTAACGTGTGTGTGCATCACTTGCGTTTATTAATCCTCAAACGGAAACCAATTAAAATTATTGTATCAAATAATAAAATAAATAATCAAAGCTAATATGAGAAAGAGAGATAGAGAGAGCGGATTTTGTAAGGTTGTTTATTTGTGGAGGAAACCATCCTCGGTGGAAAGCGGGTCAAACGGCGGGACGGATCAAAGTGTTGTAAAAAAAGATAATTGAAAGAAATACATAATTTATATCTATTAGTACCTACTATCTATAAGCTTAAATAACCTCGTGATACAACTAAACATTAGAATAAATCTATAATTAATAAATATATTCAAAATCGATAAAAATATTAAATAATAAAAATCAACAAATAGGTAGAAGATATGTGAAGTGATGCAAGCAGACAAAATCGATTCCAAATATAAGTACATTGTACATAACCAGTTCAAAATCGTGTATTCGACGTGCTTTTACCCCGTATGTCCCGAGGGATGGTTTATTAGGTTATACACAAAACCTTTTTGGTTGTACCTGAAAGCTTCACCGACCGGGCTCATGCATATACAAAGGTGCAGTTTTCCTCTAACACGATTGATGAAGAAGTAATAGACGCTATCACGGTCCGCTGGGTTGATACCGTTTTTACTGGCACTATCACGGCAACCTGTCTGCACTTGTTCGTACGTGTCACCTTCGAATAAGTTTGGTACTTCCCCTATAACGTTATAAATTATTTAATTTAAATAAATATACTTACAAAGAGAAAACAAAATTGTGTAATAAAAATTGTATACAAAACTAAAATGTTAATAATAGACATAAATGGTATATGAAAATAGAATCTCAAGAATTGAGACTTAATACAGAGCGAACAGTTATTATCGCTCGCCCCGCCCCCGTCTAAGGCGATCAAAAAATGATCATTTTTTATCTGATAAACATTGGTATATAAATTTCACATATTACGTAGCCTATAGAGAGTAATGTCTAGAATGTGTTAACTCCGAAGTCGAGTTCGTGTAAGTTCCTTTTTATTTTTTATAGCTGTTGCCGACATGCGTTGCTGTGCGATGTTCTTTTTGTTTATTTCTTTATGGTCCCCTTTGCGTGTGTACGTACGTGGAGAAAATGACAAGGTTACATCACTATCGGATAAATAGTAACTAGAATTTCTTACATATATATGTATGTATATAGATGAATTGTTATCTGGTTTGTCAATTGGATCACATAACTAACATTAAATTAGATAAAATTAGGTGGGTTGGATTTAGCCTTTTAGCCCTAAAAAGTGCCATGCAAATTTTCATGACCAAAAAAACAAGTAAATAAACGTATCGAAGGGATTATTTCCTAATGCACAAAGTAATTGTGAACGTGGATAGAAAGTGGAACGTGAAAACCTAACATCAGTTTAAGTGGCCTAAGAATGTTTTTGTAGGGAAGGGGTAATGCAGCACTGGGTATCCTAATCGGTATACGAACACCGATCGATGAACAAAGTACACGAACTAATATTGCACAATGATGTGTGTGCTTACAAATGTATGGGATCTTCGAAGAACTCATATTAAGTAATTATAGCTAGTATTAAGAGTAATTTAGTAATAGGATATTTGGTAAATCTCTAAATTGCAGGTTTAAAATATAGTGGTTGTTTAATAAAGGTAAACAACGCTGGGCAACAAAAATCGATCGAGTTGTTGCACCCGGGCCGCGCTTACAACGGCGAGGTCAGCGGGGGGTGGGGGCTGCATCAGGTACACTTTACAATGGTACTATTATATTTATAATAAGTGGAGGTGGAAGATTATGAATGATTGCGTCATACCCCTATAGCTTTAGATTAAGTAATGTCGACTTTAAAATATGTTTAAAGGTACTATTTTTCTAAGTTTCGTGCGCTCAAATGCTAATCAAAAAAACATTATGAGAAAACCATAGTAATTTTAGGCCACCACCCTCAAGTTGAAAATCTACAGCTGTAGTTGAGAACTTTCTGGGCTACATCATGACTTACCATAAAAAATGCTTTTAAGTTTTGGTGCAATTCACCCGATGTAACATAAAATTATGAATTAATTAATTATATACTTTTTGATAACGTTACCAGAATTGAGCATATTATTGATATCTTCCAGGAACTCCTCTTTTGTTATTTGAGTGTCGGTAAACAGGAACACAGTGTCTTCAAAGTTTACACCAGCTCTCATGTACATTTTACGCAAATCATCGTGAAACTCTGGTGTATCGTAGTTTCGTTTCAGTTCCATACCCATACACCTAAACAAGTAAAATGAGAAACTTTATTTATCATTCAATTCTCGCATTTCTCGGAGACGCGCTAAGTCCATGAAATTGTTATTGCTATTCGAAGAAAAACGAGATGAATAAATTGTGCAATCTGGATGAAGGTTATTGCACAATTTTAGACAAGACAATAGGGATGTGTCCTGACATGTCAAATCAGCAATTCTTTATGAAATGTCAAAACGATTGAATGTATGGAGTTTTGTAATTGTATAGCATCAAATAACATACTCTTAGTGATGATTGTGATACTTAAAAATCATATTAATGATTTTATTTTGATCATATTTAATGTTTTTGTATATTTTTGGATGTTCAATACACTGGTTAGTGATTGACAATTTATCTTTAATACAGGACAGTATTCCCCATTGTCCATATTGCAACTATTATTATTATTATTATTATTATTTATTATTCAACGTTTACTTATGGCGCTACATCGTTACTAGGTGACTATCGATTTAAAGTTATGACGCATATCGGTTGCAGTATTCTTCAATATTTAAGTGATATGGCCGAGTTACAATATGCATACGACCCGGACGACAGAAATAGATATTGATTTCAGACATTTGTTTCACGTTATATTTAGGGCAAATCTAGGCCAAACATAGGCCATCAGGCATTTAGAACAATATTATTTGTTATAGCATGCAAATGTAAAAGCAATATTTACAAATGATTTTCCAATATATAAGATACTAGCTGTCCCGCGCGGTGCTACCCGCGTTCCCGAGGGATGTCACGTCTTCCCGGGATAAAAAGTATTTGTTATTTCAGGCATATGCTATATCCATGTGCCAAGTTACATCTCAATCCGTTCGGTAGCTTTTGCGTGAAAGAGTTACAAACATCCAAACATACAAACGTTCGCAGTCATAATATTAGCAGGATGAGTAAAAAAGATATATCAAGTGCAATGAATGGAGTAATGAGCTAATCCGCAAGGAGTGTTGCTAATTACATATTGCCCCGTCCTATATGAGCGCCGTATCAGGAAATTTAATTAAATTTTATGATACGTTTATAATTCATAACACATCTAGTTATGTTAGCTGAGGACGATGTTATTTCTTTTCAAACATTCTTGTACGACTAGCTTTTTACCAGTGACTTTGCCTTTGTTATTTGATTATTATTTTAAAAGTCCACATTATAAACTGTTATTCTTCTATCCGCATTATGAGATGCACTGAATATGCCGTGACTTCCTGGAGGACAATATTTAGCTAAAACTACGAAAAATATGCAGAGCCCACACAAACAAGAGAAATTACAGGCACAAGATTAAGAGCTTCACGTCTCAGGGTCGACAACACATTGGCGATGCCCGTAGTGTTGCAAATGTACATAGGGGGTGGTGACCACTTACCATCAGATGGACCACCCACTTGTTACTCAGACAATGTAGTATAAAAAAAAGTTTTTACTTTCGCTCAATAGCATCTTATTATTTTGATCCGAAACAAACATTCAACAAGTTCCGTACTCGAATTCCATTCCACAAAGTTTTAAAGAAACTACTACTTCACCTGTTGCCCCTTTATAGGTTGAACAATTCCTTAGCTTATAGTAAGTAGGTACTGAATTTACATTACATTTCGATAACCTTTAGCTTAGGCGATTTTTTAGCAAAAGCCTTATAATCTGAATTACGTATTTGCTTACAATAATATTGTCTCCAAAACTGTAAACCCATTGTACCTGATTTAATTTGGTTAAAATTTTGCACACAGAAAATATCCTTAGACAAATATTTGTATCGTTATAGCATATGATATCAGTGTAGAGAACAGATGTAATAGAAGCGTACTTGCACTCATTGACATGTCCAGCGAGAGTAGCCACACTCCTGCGACCGGAGCCCCCGGGGCCGACCATGAGGCAGTGGCCGCGCTCAGCTCGCAGCACCCTCGCCACGCGCACCACGTGCTCCACCGCGTCCTGGAACAGCACCAGGTGCATCTCCGCGCGGGCCGTCGCGTTATATTCCTCTAAGTATTCCTGAATAAAAAACATTAGGCACTCGTAAAACGTGATTTTTTAATTACGATAACCAACCACGTGATCATTAACATTTCGAAGGGAAGCCCTTGAAGAAAAAATTTCAAAGTTTTCTGTTTCTGTACCATAAAATAATAAAAACTCCAGCTCCAAAGCATGTTGTGTAAGTATGGCTATTGATCAGAACTTTCGAATTTCTTGGTGATTTCGTCAGGTAGAAAAACTTTTAATGAGAGCAAACAAACGTAAATCAGTTGTACGGGTTTTAAGTAGGTACTGACGAAACTGAGCACAGCTTGTACTGTGGAAACCAGACAACTGATAAATAATATATACTACTTTTTAATGACATACTTATATTCACATCCTGACACAGAACAGACATGTTCATGCACACAAATGGTTGTCCTGGGTGGGACAATTAAATAATTTTGTCAAAACATTATGATATCCTTTAAAGTGTATTACTGAAACAATAAGTCGCAACCATTGAAGTCCTTCAATTAGGCCTGCTTTCTTTGTAATTGAAGCTTTATTTCGATCGACTTTATGAATCTTGCCTGAATGACTTTGTACTAATTGTTCGATGCTTTGTTGTTGACGAAATCCTAGCTTTTGTTTTACATTGTGATTTGGAAACTAGCTATAAGATGAGGGAAAAAGTATTTTACGTAACACCTCGTAGATATAAGGTATTCTATGTTAAATGTTCTACCTTCAGTACAACCATAAGTTTCTGCATATCAGGAAGTTCTTGATAAACTCTGTTCTCTTTGGGTACCGCCGAGCTAATGAAATCTCCGAAGAGAAGTGTTGGCGGATATTGAATAATAGTGTCCTCAGGGATATCCAAGATGGGGGTTTGGAAGTTCTTCTGACAGACGGTACTCATGAGATGAAGGAAGTAACTTTTGTCTTCGATATTAATCAAGCGATCGTGAAATACTCGAAGACATTCATGGTAGAATAATCTGAGAAAAAAGGTATCTAAGATTTATTGTATATTCTATGTATTTTGTTCATTTTATGGATACATTCGACCCATTTATTGATTGCGACTTCCAGATATGCAATATTACCTGAGCATTGCTTGTGGAGAGCGCATGTACCCAGCATCGGCTTGCAATACTCCCTGCATAGACTTAGACAAATCACGCAAGTTAAACACATAGTGCGACTTCGCAGGCGTAGGCAGTAACTCTGCACAAATCTTAAGGTAAACTTCAACTGATGCATTAACTATAGAGTCTCCCAATGTCGATACTTCCGACACAAAATCCTCCAAATGACCTTTCAAAATCGCCTGAAATAAATCATCATTAACTGAAATGTTATTTGTAATATTTGTGTGACATAAAACCATCCACTGCTAAAAGTAAGTCGTGATCTCTACCTTCCCTTGGGGAGACAGTCTCCTCCAAGGGGGTCAACCGGAGAGCACGCAGCCTTGACGAAGTGTTTGAAACTTAGCGAGTTGGAATGAGTTTTGAAATATACATTAGAAATGCAATTGGTTGCGTACCTATTAGCTAGAATTTCAAAATATAATAACGCAAATGTCTCAAGGATTTTTATTAAGGTAAAGCAATTCCATTGAATTAATTCTAAGAACAATAATTAAAGGATAATTTGAGTAGTAGAGCTTTTAGAGTAGAGTAAGTCCGGGAAAGTACTACCACTTTACTCATTTTCACCGGGAAGCAGTGGTGTTCTTGTATTACTGTGTTTCGGGTAAAGCTGCAAGGGAGCCGGTGAAATTACAGGCACAGAGGCTTAACAAATTCACGTCTCAGGGTTGATGCCGCATTGGTGTTGTAAATGTGTATAGGCTTCTGCTATCTTACTAATAGACCATTAATTAATTACCTTGAAAATGGTTTTCATAGCGTCGGCGTTGGGAGCAGAAATATAAAACATAGCGAAGTGTCTGACAAAGCGCGCAGACAGGGGGTTGCGCCCACCCCCCGGCGGGGCGCACGCACACGACAGTACCACGTCCAAAATATCCTTCCAATACAACTTGTCCCGATCATACAGTCCGCCGAAGTCGAGGAATTGTCTATAATGTCGGTAAAAATAATAAAATAAATATTGCCTGCTTTTACATTTTTATAAAATACTCAATGTTCAGGCGCTGTGCTAAATTGAACGCCTGTATGTGATGCCTTCCAGTCCCAGTAGAGAGTCGTGGCATTATTGCTCGCGAGTTGTATCGGGAGTAAATAGATGTGTCAATTGATTTAAAACTTTTCTTCGATCGCACCACTCAAACGCACCATTTTGGCACCATTATATCCACTAAAGATATAACACTCAATATGATGTTTTAGGAGTTCAATGTTAGATAAACCGGATACGTTATTTATTTGCTAAGTCTTTACAAACACTTAAAAGAAACCAAAATATTCATTTAGTGTCATATGGTACAATTGAAAAAAAAACGATGGTATCTGCAAAAGTTTGAAAACTGCGTCGCAGACACAAGCGTCATCCCCTTTCTTGATACAAATAAACAGGCAAAAGTGGTTAATCGTGCCTAAAGTTATATAATACTGGCGGACTCGATAGGCAGATGTTGCTACAGACTTCGAAGACAAAAATAAATTCTTTTTGTCAATTTTATCGGAAAGTTATTAAATCTGTATTGACAGTAGCGCCATCTACCGGCATATAACACAAAGCCATCTATGTGACCCCATAAGTAGAAAGAAGCATCTTAGTAAAGCCGTTTAGAAGAAGATTAATTACGTATAATTAATATAATATTAAAAAAATATTAATAATACTTGAACCAACAAAACTCATCAATCAGAGTAAAAGCTCATCAATCAGAGTTAAAACTGAGGATACGATAGTGTTGAATGCAATACTGAAACAAAGTTATAAGTAGGTACGTTAGATTATTTCACAATACATTTTCCATTGCTATGTTCAACATCTACATTGAACTAACTGAGTACATACGTCCAGTAAATAAATAAAGGAATTAAATGAAAAGAGAATTCCTTTTAAATCGGAATTACGTCTGGTTTTCAATTCCGAGCTTTAATCGATCGAGTGATAGAAATAGTCCACTGCAAAGCGCTTCCACTATAGCTGTATTTCCGCTCTGACCTAGTGCAGTGCTAAACCGGAACCACTTAAATAATTACCATGGCGCTGTTATTCAATCTAGCGTTGCCTATTTTTATTTATAGAGCAAACCGACAGGCTTCCTCTAACTAGGGCATCGGGAGAGGGGTGCGAATCAATTGAATTATTGTGCAAAGTTGAATGTTTAGGTATTCTACAATTTCGAATCGATCCACCATCCTGGAGTAGGCACGCGCCCCCATATATACGCCTACGTGCCCAAGCCATTTAGTCTCGCCTCTTCCATCTTTGACAGATTTAATATTAATATAGGCGCGCGTACCTCATTTTATATCACTTACGAATATCATAATGATACACTATTGTAAAATTAAATCTTATCAGTTATTTAGTTAAAATGTAGCTATATATAATATGGATGTAGATGCACCTCCATGAAATAATCCTGCCGGCGCCCATCTCTTCCTAAGACCCGTCGGAAGTTGTACTTTACCTCAAAAGCTCTATGGTCGGCTGTGCACCGTATACATCCAATCGCGGCATATTTACATCATCTATGAATATTATCACTTTCTTCCCGAGCGGAGCGCCTATTGCTTTTCTTGGTCTTTTTTCCAAACGGAGTTCAATTACTTCCTACATGATAAAATTAATTATATTTTAAATATCGTACTACTCGATGCTGTAGTGATTACAATCTACTATACTGCTAATAGTCCATAAGTTGTCAAATAAATAATTCATTTCAACATAATAATATTGCCAATAACCATTGTGAATACCTTTCGAATTCCCCAATTTAATTAGAATATCACTCGTCCAATATCCATTGTCAAATAACAGCCACCGCATACATGTGGTTGCGGTGGCTGTATATGACTGGCTACTGAATATAATAAATACAGCAACCATTTTGTATGTAGGTATATCTACTCGTACAATTTATAGCTTTTATAACATATGTATATTTGACTGTACCTGTGTACGAGTGCTACTCGTTTGAGCTGAGAAATTCAATATGATTGGTATGAAGTAACCACCGCCTGACATTTTATTGAGCACTTCAGCCGCCACGCAGGTTTTACCTACACCTACAACAATAAGCAGAATTCTTGTAGCATCACCGTAAAAATTATGCCCCGAAATACAAATTAAAGTTACCTGTTCCTCCAGTGAACATGACCGGTTTCCCGGAAGATAGAAGTTTTTCGAATAAATATCCATATCGCACAGTATCTATGGTCGGTACCAATGTTTCGAAAAAGGGCTTGTCGCTGTCATAAATAAACTCCGGAATAATCTCGGCCCACACCTTCAGCCTCCTTTGTTTCGTGTCCATATACATATCGAAGAAGTTGAAGCCTTGCGGGAAACTAAATCAGGTGCTTAAAATTAATAACCTAAACCTAATAAGCACATTTATAATGGGCAATGCAACCCTTTGTACAAAGTAGTTCCGAACCTGTTTATTAAGAACATATTCCAAACCGGATATTAAGCCTTTCTTCACCCTAGTAACTCGTTCACCCTACTCCCATTATACTTTTCAATATTCAGGCTGAGGGCTCTAATTCTAATTAGTATTTTTCCGATTCTAACCGACCCACGCGTCTAGATGGGAACTATGACCATTTTATGGATTTTGGTGTGGGATGCCGATCTTTCCATGAATGTTGACTTTAAATATAGCTAGAATTTTCCATCACTGAGAGCCAGCTGTACTATTTACAGCTGTAAATAGTACAGCTGGCTCTCAGTGATGGAAAATTAAGAGCGACTGCGTAATGAGGCTTGAATTTCCATACATATTTGAAGGATGAAAGCCGCTCCAGGTTTCTAACGTACCTACGGCTTATCGTCAAGTGTGAGTGTATTTACAACGCACAACGTAATTTTACTATATTATTATATTGATCATATCTGCCTTCACCCGCGTTCTCAAGGGTTCCTATGATACGACAGCTTATATCTCTGGGGCATAGCTGGGGCGAAGATTTATATAAGTGCATTTTCAGAATCAGGTCAGAGTAAATAAACAATTTTTTTTATGTAATAGTACAGACTAGGTTAATATAAAGTACTAAACAACAACAAGTACAGACAACCGTAAACAATAGACAAATATTTCATGGAACGCAATGTATTTCGTACTAATTGGAATTGGGAGGTTCTGCGCAGCATTAATTAAATTGAGTTGAGGGATGCGCTATGAATAGCGTCCATGAACAAACTTGTTTGAGTATCGTGTGTCAAAGCCCATTCCGTGCATACGTGCAAATGATTTCGATATCCAATATTCGAATTCGGAGAATTCATACACAAAGGGGATGATTCTCGCGTAATTAATAACTGACAATGCACTCTCGGATCATAACACATTCTGCGAATGCTACGGGGTGACGTAATTCCACCTGTGTAGTTTGTTTTTATTGTATATGGAATTTTTAATGTTTTGTGTTTATTTCGCAATGGAATTTTACTTCGTGCTCTTTTCGATGTACCCTTGTAGAGCCTAAACTGTACGAGTGGCATTGTATTGAAAAGCTTTAAAGGTGTTTAATTAACTTATTAGTGATTTAGTTTGGTGGGTACCAGAAAAGTTGTCACTAGTTGTATTTCGCGAATGTAAGCTAGATTACCTTTTAAATATGTAACACTACTGAAAGACCGGAACCTAAAATTTAAAAAAGTATGTTGCCGGCGTATTAACTTATCTGTATATATGTATGATCACAGAACATCAAAGATTACGGTAGCATTTACATGCTCTTACCAACCCGTTATAGATTTCAAAAAGTATTAATTTTAATGGATTAGTTATTCATAATACTCATGCCCGCTATCTCGTTTCCAAAAACAATGCTTGCTTAAATTATAACATTTATAGCGGGTATTTAATAAAGCAATACTCAGAATTCTGAATTCATTCGACTGAACCAGAATAATTGAGTTGCGCCTGTGATATATCCGGCCGGATAGCCAGTCCAACGTCAGATACGTTATTGACAGAATACCTATATTGGATTTATCGTACAGTCAGCAACAAAAGTGTTGAACAGATAATAATATATATTACATATAGTTTTTCGCAATATTTTGTGTGAAGTGTATTGGAATAAAATAAGTGATTTTTATTTATTGCACATATGGTAGTGTTCGCCACATTCTCATCTTGATATAAAGTAATGAATTTGAAATATTTTTTCAGATACAAAACTAAGATTAAGCTGCGAATGAGGCAGAAGTAGAATGTGTCCAAAATGTGCACCAACCCTTAATTTTGGACGTGGTGTTTAGTAAATTCGACTACTTATGTCGCTAACTGTACGTAGCGTTTCCGGCTTCAGATGAATAATTAGATACCACTAGCTATATCCCAGTATTGTATTCACATCAGTGAGCTGAATATGGAATAGGCGTAGCATATCCAGGTTACAATTGACATATTTCTCGCCACCAAGCTAACAATATAATCTTACTACTCGGCTTCCTCGAAAGCTTCGAACTGTCGTTTGATGAGCTCCTCGAATACTTTTCTGTTCCCTTCTAGGATATTGCCACCGATGCACCAGACGTAGCAGAAAATGAAGCAGTGTGCTATATACACTTTGATTGCGGCTTTGTCCGGGAACCTTTCCCCAGGTTCGGACAATAAAGCGCCCATTAGATAGCATATGGCTGATACTTTGCTTATATCCACCTGTTATACAGAAATTATATTTCAGTGAACATAATTAGGCTTCTATTTTATCCCAAATAAACATTCATTATATAACTGATTATATCTTTTTTTCAGAGGTTCTTAAACATCATATAATTGGCTCGGTTACTTTGCTTGATTACAAAACCATCAGCGTCGGGTGGCCATAGATTAATAACTAAACACTTAATTCTTACCTGATTAATTCCCACGCTACATTTGGTATTTACAAGATTGATTCCAACTTCAAGCATTTTAAATAACTCGTAAAGGAATTCCGAGTTCTCCTGGTTGAACAGATTCTTCTCGACGCCCTCTTCGAGCCAAGTTCTCACGTAGGGCAGGTATCCCATTTCGTTGGGGTCGATGTATACCATGCCACAGCGTGATACGGTCGCCGGGGAAGCTTGAGCAAGATCTGCCACCTTTTGGAAATTATTATTTTAGTCACTACATCTTTGCATTGCTATCTTTACTTATACATTCTATTTACTATGTCAAAAGATAGCAACATACTGGGCTCAACAAAAAACTTTAAACATCTTTAGGGTTTCGTGGGCTTAACAGGACCCTGTTACTAAGGCTCTGCTGTCTGCATCCGTCCCTGTCACAAGTAATAGGTCTGCCTATCACTTGAAATTTTCAGAGAGCGTATACTACTATTGCTAACTACAAAAATAAAATAAGTCCTATTAAAAATAACGTGTTTTGGGGTACGGCGCGCGTATTTTTAAATATTGCGGCACGAAACCTCCGTGTGCAAGTTAGACTCACACTGGGGCGTTTTTTTATATCTGATCACTATTGTGAATTTATTCCAGGAAAAAAAATCTAACCCTTAGAAGAACAGATATTGCTTTCTATAAGTAACTTTTCTGGGTCATGCCTCAAGGCGGATTTATAGCACCTATATTTTACTTAATATTCTTATAAGTATATATATATACCTACATATATACCTACATATATACCTACATCTATATCAATAAACGAAAGCTCACTCGTCTATAGCCGTTATTATATAGTTATATTAGTAGTATGTTAGTGCGTTATATATATATATATAAGCAACTATAGACTTAATGTCGACTACTTGACGTGTGAAGCTGAAATTTTATAGGTAGGTAGTTTATAGATAGGAGACGTCCGGAAACTTTTGCGACAGGGCCAAATTAATGGGGTGTAATGGCTATAGTAAGTTTATATGAAAGTTCTCAGAAATAGAGCAACCAATCGACGGACTTCAAAAATAAAATGAAATGCAACAGAATTTATACATTTTATGAGCCAGTGAATTCGTAGACAACTTTTAACCCCTTACTGGAATGCCCGCAAAGAGCGGGGTAACCAAGTCTATCTTCAATATTTTAAAGCCAGAGGTCACTCACTAGGCAAGTCGGTTGATAAGGAAAAAACTTCAGCTAAGAACGTATTTTGCAATATCGGCTTTTAATGTAAATTAATAATATATCTAACTTTTACCCGACATTACATTTTACAAACTAGTATTATATTTTTATTTTAAATGGCGTGCCATAGGTGAGGCCTATGTCCAGCAGTGGACGGAGATAGGCTGATGATGATGATGATGATTTTAAATGGAAGACCTACATATCAATATAAAAATATCAAGATAAAGTGAGAGAGATCCTCCGAGGCCTCCAAGCATTGGGTGTTCCAGCAGCCACCGACAAAGACAAAGCCTAATACGTTCTTGTACTCTTTTGCTATTTTCGAGCTCATTATCACTAATGGTAGGATTGTGGAAAAAAACACAAACTTATCTGTAATATGTATATGTTATAATATCCATTGTTATTCATTTGTTTTATTTTAATCCGATAAAAAGAAATTCAACAATTTGTTTCTACGTCTACTTGACTTTTTACATTCTATTATCGTAAAATCAAATATCTAAGCTTATTGGAAATGGCAAGGGCGTCCGACTAGTATTGGTTAACTCGTCTATTTTAGGATGAGGGAGAACCTCGTATTACCTAGGCGAGGAGAGCTGGGGTGGCAGCCAGGAGTGGGCGAATGATCGATTGCTGTTTCGATGGTTGAGAAAGGGAGATATATTTTGATGTTTTGTTGGTTTTATTATTTTAAAGTACCTAAGGGATTAAGACTATTATTTTTAAATTAATACTTAAAGTAATATAATAAATATATGCTACATTTGAGGTACTGTTTTCCATGCAAACAAGAGCAACATGCTAGTCAACTCTCGAGTAGGACCCGTAAAACTGTATTCTCTGTTATTCGACGTAGTGAAACCGACTTTAAGGGGGATGTGGAGTCTTTTAGACTCGAATGGGTACTCCGCCGGTATAAGTGGTATTCGCGGTATATACACCGATTCACCTCGAGCGTAGCCAGCCACCCATGAAGTGTACCTGCATGTTTTTCTTAAGGCGGAGCTTTTTTTGTTATTAAGGTGCAAAGAAGAGGCCTTATTTTCAATAACTTCGTCAACTCGAGTGTTTAAAATTGCTTCAATCTCTGAAGACCCATTTTGCCACTACAACATAAGTGCCATTATCGTATATATTATTATCGATCACCTACATCATACATTTTAGTGACTTTTAAAAAAAAGTTTATTAAAAACTTTCGTTCTGAATATTTATTGAGATTTTCATATAAAAATATCATTGAAATTTCCAGCTTCGCTCGTGGATTTTCATAAAGTTCAACCAAACAACCCTTGTTTTTATTTTTAAAAGATATTCAATATCTAGTAACTGCTTACTTATTGATAAAAATATACTGTGAGAAAAAACAATAATAGGCTTTTCGTAGATCCAGTCTGGCTACGTTGAATATTAGTTTTAGAAATATCGATATTTTCTGGGAAATATTTATTTACTCTGAAGCTTGTTATTGCAACTGTATAAAAGTGCTAACTGCCCCCCGCGGTTTCACGTATTAGGTAATTATAGAAGTCCCTTCAGAGAGCCTACGTGTCGCGCGCTGCGTAGATAGTGACAGATACACGAAAATAATTGATGGGGGAATAGTTTCATTATTAAAGCTTAAATAAAGTGGGGGTAGTTCAACCGACTATTCTTTAAGGTTGACTCACAATATCACATTATCCATTTTATGATTTTCAAATTAGTTCTACAACAACGCTTTATTTGCAAAGGTGTCTTACGTGAAAAGAAAACTTTGTACCCCAATTTAAGAATCAAGTTGTTTATATCGAGAAAGAGTGCAAAAAGCTAAGATACATATATTGATAACGTTCGTACTGCCAATGTCAAAAACATAATAACGTATTTGTATAGTGGGTTTCTCATAATTGACGTAATAGAACAGAATTAAAGAAGGCATCAGAGAGGTATGCTCTTTGACAGAAACTCAGTAAAAAATATGATTTTCGGTTGATCTTTGACCACTAGGCTATTAGTCAATATATAAACTTATACTATTTTTATACATAGGTAAAGATAATACACTATTGCTATTTTCTCTTATGTAGTCATTCATGAGCTTTAGTAATTAAAAAAAGCGATCTTTATTTTTAAGATGCAAATTCATACATTATTTCAATAATGATTCTGGTGGGCGGATACTCTAAATAAAAATACCAAATTAGTCATCTAAAGTACCTATTTCATTAAAATCAAGATTACCCATAAAGTTTAAAATTAATTCAATTTGAACCTAAGGCAATATCGTTGTACAAAAATAACTCTTGCAACAAGTAATTAGTGCTACCCTTGCGAAGCCCGGCTCTACATTACACAATCGTCCTGGAATCGTCGCTCCAATCTCGCGCGCCCAACCATCAATCTATTAAAAAATAGCTTCCAAAATTGAATCTAAGAGGGTTATTCAATTCGGGTGCAGGTCGCTAGTGGTAATATAAATCACTCACCTCGAAGACCATGTGCACGTAAGGCGTGAGTTTAATCCTCTCGGAGTTGGAGAGACACAGCATCTTGTTGTCATCCAGAACAGTGTTCATGTTTTCTATCCACACCGCGTCCACGGGGCCGTCGCAGATCAACCATTGGTGATCGGTTTTCTCACACTAAAATTTTAAATTTTAAATGAACTCTTCTGTATCCAGCAGGCTTCTTATTTATTCCGGTGTTTATCCTACTAATATTATAAATGCGAAAGTTTGTATGTATGGATGAAAAAACAAAAACTACCAAACGTAGGTATTTATTTGAACTTTCACCAACATCGCACATATATAGAAAATGGCCTAAAATTACACACAGAATACTTCTTTGTGCCGGAAGAATGTTACATCCCTCGGGAACGCGGTTGAAACTGCGGAGGACAGCTATTGAATACCTTTGATTGATTGTTGAATATTCATAAAAACCTAATAAATAGAAGTAGTCAAATTATTTTACCTGATAGAGACCTATACATGACATACAGACAGACTGAGAGACATTGAAGTCTCCCCAAAGGTTTATTTTTTACCATTTTAATACGGAATTCTACAAAAATATACGGCAAAGGATAAACTGCATGAAGTTTTATAAATCAAACCTCTTAAATCTTATGTAAAATTATTATCGTTGAATTTATGTTCACTAGAACATTATCGTTGATACCTGGACAGCTGTTCTCAAACTGAGTGGTAGAATCCCATCGTGCCACTCCAACGTTTGTAAATTGACTTCACCGTAAAGTTCGCCGATAGTCAAACTTTTTGGGTTCATTATGTATTTGTGCACTATCTGATTTTGCAGGCCCGGTACTCCGTCCTCGCACAGTTTTTCGTATGTATCTGCCAGGATCTGCGTTTGTAAATAAGAAATATGAAACCCTTGCCAATGACGATTTTAAAAGTTGCATGAAGGCCATGCCTTTAGTAATGAGGTGTCGCCCTAATTAGCGTAGATCGTACGATCAAACGATGCGTTTTCGTCGCACGACGAGTTTAAACACATACATTTATTTAGAATGTTCTAATTAAAGCTTACAAGGCACACAGAAAATGGTTAATAACGATTGTACGATGGATTTGATCGTGCGCTCGTGCAATTAAAGCTACAAAATCAAGACTTTTTATTTCAATATCACTTGCAGCTTATCAGCAATATTGTTCGGCAGTAATGCCAATTGCGATACTCAATGCGCGATCAATTAGGACTCCTTTTGGTCTATCGCACGATCATTTCCATCGTGCGATGAAATCACATCGTTTGGTAGACGCCTTAGGTACTTAATTATTAATCGTCATCACTGAAGCGAAAATGCACAATATTGAAGAAACATCGCATTACACGGTGCCATAATTCCTTGAGTATATTGGCGTCAAATTGTGTAAACAAAAAAACACGCGTTCTTTTTTTTTTTTTTTTATACAAAAACTTGAGGGCATTTGACTAGATCTCACCTGATGGAAAGTGACAATGCAGTCGAAGATGGTACACGCGAACTCAAGTAATGCCTATTCACTCTTGCCTTAAAGACTCCGAGATTGTATGAATCGGGAAAAATTGACGCCGGCAATGAGTTCCACTCCTTTGCTGTCCGCATAATGAAAGAGGAAGCAAAACGCTTCGTGCGGATAAACGGAATATCAACAACAAAAGGATGGAACCCCAGCCGGCGCCTAGTCGCCTGCAAGTGAAACGGAGCAGGGGGTATGAGGTCGTGTAACTCCTGCCCACACTCTCCGAAATGAATCCGGTAAAACACCGATAGGCAGGCAACTTTGCGGCGATGCTCAAGATTTTGAAGCTTACTCGAGACTAACTCGACGTCGCCTATGAGTCTCCTTGCTCGGCGATCTATGGCATCCACGGCTTCTAGCTGGTAGCGGGCTGATCCATCCCAAAGATGAGAACAGTACTCCACACAGGAGCGGACTTGAGCCTGGTATAGAGTTAGAAGCTGTCCAGGTGGGAAGTACTTTCTCACCTTAGAGAGGATGCCTAGCTTCATTGCAGCGACTTTTGCCTTAGATTCAATATATCGGCCGAAATTTAAATTTGATGTAATATTAACACCAAGGAGCTCAAGGTGGTCGGATATTTTAATGGACTCACTTCGGAGAGTGGGAGTCAAGGTGAAGGGACTCCTTTTGGCGGAAAAAAGACAAACCTGTGTTTTAGAGGCATTGAACCTTACGAGGTTGTTGTCACCCCATTCAGACACTGCCTGAAGTGAAAGGTTCATGCGCTCTACCATGGCCCCTCTCAGGGACTGCGTCTCGGCGCTGGTGGCCCGTGCACTGGATAAATATCTGTCCACAACTGTGCTGTCATCTGCATACCCAATTATACCGGGCTTCAGCAGGTCATTAATATGCAGCAGAAATAGAGTTGCGGAAAGAACCGAACCCTGAGGTACCCCGGCCTCGATAGCCATTAGGTCAGATGAGCAGCCATCGATGACCACTCGGATCGACCGTTCCCTCAGAAAATCAGATACCCAGTTGCACAGGCTTGCAGGGAGCCCATATGAAGGAAGCTTGCCCATAAGGCTAGCTTGCCCATAAGGCTAGCGTGCCAAACCCTGTCAAAAGCCTTCGAGATGTCGAGAGACACGGCTAGAGCTTCTCCGTGTTTTTCAATGGCTTCGTATTGACAATCACTGAGGATGTCATTGTCTTCTAGGTACGCCAGGATGCGGGTGCTCAATAGATTATGGAGGTGATTGCAATGGGGCGGCAATTGGCAGGGTCAGCCCGGCTGCCTTTTTTGGGCACAGGTTGCACGTTGGCAAGCTTCCAAGATTTAGGTACTACACCTGTTTTGAGCGAGAGGCGGTACAGGCGTGTCAGAACAGGAGACAACTCAGGAGCGCAGTTCTTCAGAATAATGGCTGGTATACCGTCAGGCCCACTGGCCTTATTCACGTCTAGATTGCTAATTGTTTTGAGTACCTCCTTTTGACGGATACAAATAGGTGACATTGTGGTACCGCAAGGAGGCAACTTGGGTGGCATTTTGTTTACAGTGTCTAGACGCGAATTCTCAGCAAACCGACAGGCAAATAAGTTTGCCTTATCAGTAGCTGCGTGAGCCAGTGTTCCATCTGGCTTCAGCAGAGGAGGCAGGGACGGGCGACAGAAATTCGCCTCGACCGATTTAGCCAAGGACCAAAACGCCTTACTCCCCGAGGGATAGGTGGCCAGTTTAGAACCGATTCGGCTTATATGGTCAAGGCGTGCTCTGCGCAGGGTCCTCTTGCAGGACTTGGCGGCTCTGTTAAAGACTTTCTTCTTGTCTCGCGTATCCAGAGCTTTTCGACTTCGAGCATCAGCCCAAGCTTGGTAAGCCGAATGTTTTCAGTTCAACTATAAACTTGGTTATTAAATACAAGAATATGCTCACATGTAAGACCACCGTTTTCCCTCCTCCAGTGGGTCCCACCAGCATGACACCCCACCTCACTATCATGGTCTCGTGAAGTTGAATCACTTTGCGTATTTGACATATCTCAATCTGCAGCTTCTTCTCAAGAAGTTTCATTCCTGAGTAAATAAAATAATATAATTATTCAAAAATTTTAACCATTTATTCAGTTTAGGTATATGGAAGGCATTTCAAATTTAGGCAGTCAAATTTAAAGTTACTGAGGCTACTAAAGTCTTCAATTAGAATAAAACGACCTTAAAAGGCACACTCACTGATGACGTCCTCCATGATGCCGTAGTCTCTTTCCGGAAGGCTAACGCCGGGGAACAGGTCAGATAATATTCCAGCAAATAATACAGCATCCGCTGCTAGGAACTTGGGTAGATTACTATCATTTAAGGCACACAGAAGAGTCTTTTCCTCGTGTTGGTCCGGACTTGCCCGTTTCAAGGCACCGGCCATTACCTGTAGTTTGTTTATGTATATTTATAACGATTTACAGCATTTCCACCAGCACTAAACTTGTTGCACTATTTTAGTCTTTAGGCTTTTTATAACCAACTGTGGAGTGTGGATCGATCTTTTAACAGATAGCTTGTTATATATTAGACAATACAAACAAAGAGACGTATAATTACCAGAACGCTTTTGACTGCTCTCATACCGAAGTCATAGTGATCTTGTTTAGAGAGCTGTTCACTAGACAACTTGTACATTTGCACCATTTTCTTCGCCAATCCTTTTGATGATTCGAATCCTTCAGAGTATAGGATCACTTCCGCAATAAGAGCTTTGAAATAAGTTATAAAGGCTGTTAGACACTTTTGGTTTGACACTTAGATCATCATGACTAAATAATAAACCTTTTTTATAATGTTATATTTATGTGTAACTAAATATTGTTTACTTTAGAAACATCATGCACTGGAGTAAAACAGTATTTAATATAGCCAAAAAAATTTATATTAAGATTTGATTAGCCTAATTTACCGAACGATATATGGAGCTAACTTTAAAATATAATACAGGCATAAAATGCCAACAGGCAACTGATATAACACTAACATTACAAGCAACTGGAAGGACGGCTGGACAAGGGGAAGGAATGGCTGGAACTAGGTAGGGAGGGCTAAATCAAAACTGGATAAGCGTGAGGAGAAATCACGCAAGAAGGGTTCAGCAGCAAAAGTGATAAAATGTAATTCCAATGGTTTTCCCTGGCTAAAAGTTAAACGGGAAAGAAAAATAATTAATTATCTATCAGTCTAAATTTTTCAGATTTTACAATTCATAAGTTCCAGACATAAGGGTACATGTTATATGATCACAAGATATTTTGAAACCATTTACGTACCGTAGTAACCCCACTTTTAGGATTTGAATTAGGTATTATTACAGACAAGGAGTCTGTAATTCAAATCATTCCAAAATCTTATTTTTTTTGTGTTATATTTCTATAGCATTAATGAAGTTGTTGCTGTAATAAGCAGCTTTGACAAATGTAGACGAAGTCACACAAAAACGGTTTCTGTTTCACCATTTTGTGCGGATCACTAAAGAGAACTGTGGGTGGGACAGCGAAGGCTACTAATAGAGCAATAATACAATTTCTACCGTTATTTTCCACCGTTGAGCACAATGCATTATTGACGACCAGGTCGGCGCGGACAGTTCGATACCATGAAGGCCATGCCACGGGTCGCCGGCAAGATATCCATAAAGGACAAACATTTTTGTCCATGAACAGAACATGGCCGTTTTTTCTTTAAGTACCATTTAAAACAGTTGTATAATAGTTAAAGTAGTTATCGTAGTACAATCTCTGCTTAGTGTAGCCACTTCCTTGGCATTACTGTTAAAAGTCTCATGATCTGAATACATATTTTGTACATACATATATATATACACGGTTGAGCCGTGGGTTCTCGCAGTACGATAAGTGCGGCGCATTCAACATGTGATTTTTACTCATCCTTTGGTCATATACTCGTATTTTGGGTGGATTGTACAACACACTTACCATAGTCAGGTACCATCATGGATATAGGACGAAACAATGCTTTAAGATTATCTGGAAGTTCAGTCCTCCCAGCATATCCGGGGTTCATAGTTATGAACGCAGCGCATGTGCGCACCAATTTGATTTCACGCCCCTCAAACATGAATCTGTGGAACGTACGCCAACTAATTACATAGGCCTTTGGTTAGCCAGTGTAGTATACAGATCATTTGAGCCCTCTAATTAAGCCAGGAATTGCAGCAGGTATTCATTAGTTAGTAACCAGACACTTTGTTAGGGGTTCGCTACGTATTCAGTATGACTACTACCTAACTAAGGACTAACGAACCTGGTTTGTTTTGCAACTTTAGCGTTCCTTATAGTTATAAGTTGCTGAGCTATAACGGACAGCACCTCGATGTCTATACGGTTAAATTCATCAAAACAGCACCAAGCACCAGACGTCGCAAGCCCAGAGAAAAATCTGCCCATCATTTTGTAATCGAGACCTGAGTTAATGACAAATGTTATCTAATAAAATAAAATTCTCGTGTCACAATGTTAGACACCATACTCCTCCGAAACGGCTTGACCGATTCTCATGAAATTTTGTGTGCATATTGGGTAGGTCTGAGAATCGGCCAACATCTATTTTTCATCCCCCTAAATGTAAAGGGTAGTCCATCCCTATTTTTATTTTTTTTATTTTTAGATTTTTTTTTAATATTTTTATGATACAGCATTGAAAAATACACACATCCCTGAATTTTCAACCCTCTACGATCAAGACCAAGACCTTTATTCTTATTTTGTCATGACTTAGAACAAAACTTCTACTCTTAATTTTCCACCTCTCTACGATCAACCCCTATTTTACCATCGCGATTTAAACTTTTTTAAATTTTAAATAATTACCTATAATTATGATTTTTTTTCTCAATTCAATTTGATTTTCCGCCTTCGCCAGTCGATAACTGAGCGATTGATAGTTGACCGTTGTCACCTCTCATCCAGCAAACATCACGGAGTAGAGATGGGAACGAAGCCGGTCTCCTGTCTTACTTACTATACAGTTTTCGTGCATTTTTTTTTTTGGTTTTATTTGTGTATCGATCGTAGCAGTGACTGCTATACCTACGTATTATTTTTTTTATTTTTTTCTCATGTAAATAAACACATGTTGTGAGCGTAAGACGAAGTGTGTGTACTTAACTTTTTTTGGAAATAGTTTAAATTTTTTTTAAATCAAAACGAAAACGTGTTCCGTGTTTAATAAATATACCTGTTTTATTATTGTGAAAGGTAAGTCAAATAATAAGCAATCGAATACTATATTAAGTTACTCTTTTTTACCAATACACTGATAGAAGGATTTATTAACTATTAATAACTTAATTTATTTGAAGACAATCCCTATCCCTACTATCTAATATTTAAAATTCTCATGTCGCGGTGTTTGTCAACAAACTCCTCCGAAACGGCTGTACCGATAAGTATGAAATTTTGTGTGCATATCGGGTAGGTCTGAGAATCGGGCAACATCTAATTTTCATACCCTTAAATAATAAAAGGGTGACCCACCCCTAAATATTTATTTTTATTTTCTTGACAACATTTTTTATTTTATTATGAATTATCATTGACAAATACATAGTTCAACTTCAAATCTTCACCCTTCGACGATCAACCTCTGTTTTTTAATCGCGATTTTTATATTATTCTGTTCCATCCACAGATTCGCAACAGGGTTGCTAGATGGCAATCGAATTTAATAATTGTAGTACGATAAATTTTCATGTATAGTTTATAATAAAGTAAATGTGGCAAAACAACTTTTGCCGGGTCAGCTAGTATTATATTATATATAGATACAAACACAAGAAAAGTAATTTCGCTGTTATTGTAGCGAAATAATTCATGCCTCACCTTCTGAACAATTAAAGACAACACATTGTATGGCAAGTGCCTTGGCTAGATCTTTGGTGGTTTCAGTTTTGCCGGTGCCTGCTGGACCGGCTGGAGCTCCGCCTAAGTCTAGCTGCAGGGCTCCCATGAGGCACAGGTAACATCTATCCGTCAGCGGTGTTATCACCAGGACACCTGTTAAAATAAACAACCTATAGCAACTTATATAATATGCAACATATTTTTTTTATTGAAAATTTGAATCCAATTAATACCACCGGCTCCTAGATATTCGTGACCATAAATATACAGCGCGCTGGACATTCGTGCAACACAATTGTCAATTTCCTCTTCCCAGTAATACCGAATCATTTTCAGCCATTCAAAATCAGTCCTGAAACATTTGTGATTTTCATTTTGTGTCGTATGTGTATGATACATACAGTGTATAATATTATTGAAGTATAGGTGGTGTACTAACACTTTTTGAACGTGTTTTTCGACCATGTGTGTTATAGTATCCCTGGCGTGCACGTCAATGGTAATTAGCGCACACAAGACCTTCCTGAAGAGAGAAGAAAGGTCTTTGCGTGTCAGCGCCGCCAAGTCGTTTAGATCGGCTATACATTTCTTTTCGTAGCCCAAGAAGCCAGTGTCGATTCGAAGTGGAATATCGTAATCGAAAATTTCATGAACGCCTTTAGCCCACATAATTTGTGATACTGTTAGAACCACCTAAAATGATAATTTTATTGTTATAACTAGCTTTCCCCGCGGTTTCACCCGCGATCAAGGATATCATATATAGCTTATAAACTATCTACGAAAAATTCCGCGTCGAATGGTAGTAGTCCCATTCCGATATTAGTAGTTTTGAGGTGATGGTGCATCAAAGGAATCCTATTTTCCTTATACATATATATAATGATAGATAGATAGAAATTGCATATATAATAGTGCAATATTTTACTTCTTCTATCAGTCAGTAAAAATCTCTCAAACATGAACTGTACATTCTAGGAATAAATACAAGCTTAAGAGAGAAAACTTTTCCTTCAGCAGCCATCTATGTACTTATACATACTGCAGTTTTACCCTTTCCAGCGCAAACTAGCAATTTCAAAGGAATGAAAAGTTACCGTAATTACGTGCCAAGGCGATGCGATGTAATTTAAATCAAGTAAACACCTACACAACCAGACGAGCTTTTAAAAGTAATATTAGAAAGAAGGACTAACAAAAGGTGTTATGTCTGACACATTTCTAAGAGCCACTCCGTCGAACAATACCTGTTTGACAATCTCAATAGGGCGGGTAGAGGTGTTGATAATAATTTTCTTATGGTATTATGAATAGAATGAAATAAAATATGTTTATCAAAATAGCCTTCAAGCCTTCACGGCCACTTATGAATGATCAGACATTGACGACGATTCGGAAGGTTGCTTTTACTGAGAAGAACCGGCAACAAACTCAGCAAAAACTCTTTTTAAAATTTGATTTTGTACATAAAGATGCGTCTTAGATGTGTGCTACAGCGAGTGTTACATTCAAGCAATTTCGTCATTAAAATAATCGTTTATGTTGTAGAAAGCTTTTTGTACTAAATTCTCCAAAATTGTTTGTAAAGGCAAATTTAATAACTTTGATTTCTTACTTGATTGGCATGTAGTTCTACCCATTCTACTCGAGGACGATTCATAAAATCCTTGAGTGCATATTTCATACACCGTTTAACTGATGCAAACATTGCTTCCTCAACTTTACCAAGCCAATCTTCTACGTTGCCTCGCGCTTTCAGACCCTTTGAAAGACCGAATTATAAAATTAATAACCATAAAAACAAGTGAAAATTGTAATGCATTCTATAAATACCTGTTGAGTATGTAAATAGAAAACATACTTTGCCCAGATTAATTCTCTCTCCTTCAGGAGACAGCATTGCAATTATGTCTGTCGTAAGATCTTCAGGCTTCGCTGTCTTGGCTAGCTTAGCCTGTAACATATCTCTTGTCATGAACGACATTTCCTTTTCTACAAGTGCTCCATCTTCTGTTATTTCCATTTCATTTTCAGGCAATTTCACGCCAAATTCCAATTTGGCTATCGCGTCAAAGCATTTTCGAAGGTGAGGCTGTACTGCATGAGGATTGCGGGTCTAAGAAAATAATGTTATGTGTGAGTTTGCGTTTATAATATAGCTGCCCCCCGCGGATTCACCCGCGTTTATCGACATCATATATAGCCTATAACCATCTGGGATAAATTCTGCGTTGATTCTCAGTAGTTTTGAGGTGATGGTGCGTCAAAGGAATTTGCTTTGCCCATTTTGCCCAAAGCTTATATTTAATGTATAGATGTGACTATTGCATGCATTAACACTGTTTGTTTACCTGAGCCAATATCTCGAGTAGTTCATCATTGGATAAGAAGAAGAATCTTGGAAATGCTACGCGTTTCGTTTCTAGATAGGCTTCCAGACATTTCATAATCTGATCCAACATCTCATTGTTACGCACAAATTCTTCATATAATTTTGGTTGTGTTGCAGCTGGCATCGCTAAGGGTACCTTTAAAATGTAATAATGTGTTAATATATATTGACAGGTGAGTTGGCTTGGTGGTTAGCGACTCTGACTGCCATACTGAAGGTCGCGGGTGTCCCGGGATATTTATTTATTTATATATACCTAGTAATGAAGAACTTAATTATTGGACGGTAGCTCTTACCTTCGCTAGTTTACGCATGATATCTTTCCATGACTTATCAACGATAGTGAAAAGTCGGGTCTCATTTGGCAGTTGCCTCTGAATGTCAGGAGCAGAGAATATGACTTCCAAATACATCCACGTTTGCTGACACGCAAACCATTCTTCCTAAAGAAATGATATTAAGTGTTATTAAGATCAAAAGTTAAATATAATCGAAATTGTTAATCTGTTAATTAGTGCAGTGTTGGTTACCAGTGTTTTAGCAAATAAATCCAGGTTCTTAGCCCATTCTTCGACTCGGCTCTTGATGGGTCCACAATTTCTAGAGCTGAGAATAGTGCCAACGTGGATATTGCTTTCGTCTAAAGCTGCTTGAATTTCGTCAAGACCTCCCAGTACGTATACATCACGTGCATCCTTGTGAAGTAGTACTGGGAACTCTAAGGCTGCCCATATTTCTTCAACCTATAATAGTGTAAATTTTAAAGTGTGTGGTGCTCGTGCGTCGAGCGTCAGTGACAGCGGGTCTAATACGTCCTGAAGATACTTCGTGTTGACACGTGTCGATTTCCTGTTGAGATTCCTTGTTTGGGACTTGGCAGAGAAGGAGATCCGATCCACCAGAATTTGTTACTAGATATTTGTTTTTGTATTGTCTTACAATGGATTTCCGCAAGGTCAAACCTGAGCTCAATAAGATAAAAATAGAGTGTTTTATCTATTAGTATATCCTACCTTTTTGAGCAACGCTTCAAGGCCTGATTCCGAGCTTGCCTGTCCAGCCACTTCCATAAGTTCTTCAGCATGCTGGAATGCGTGTATATCCTCAAATATCTGCAGTGTTAACACCTTTTCAGGTGTAAAACGAGTATGTAGAATCTCCTCAATTTTAACCCAGTGCCGAGGTTTCAATGCTGGGTTTCGAAGGTACGTTATAACTGGTAGCTGAAATGAATAGTTATCGTTATATAACATTTAGTACATATATTAACTGACTATTAAACAAACCTTTACCTTTTCTTTAATAATATCTATTGTGTGTTTACACTTAGGCACGATCTTATTTGGTGGCATGCCTTTATCGAGTTGATTAAATATCTTGGCGAAGTTGATAGTGGTGGTTTGAATATCATCTGCGTCCAGTGTGTTGAAAGGCGCATCGAACCTATGTTTAGAATTTAATTATTAAATTGTTATTAGAGAGAGGGAGGGGAGGCTGTTGACCTGCAGTGGGATACATCTGTTCATAACAATAATACATATTTGTTTTAATTATTTTCACCAAAATATTAAAAGCAATGAAATACAGACACACACATAACATTATAATATTTATATATTTAGTTAGAATTTATTTTGCGATATGTTAATTTAATAGAAAATGAGATGCTCAGTGTTGAAATTGCGAATAAACAGTGAAATCTTGATTACACTGTTCTATACGGAAATGGGCAGCCAGATATTGATGGCGTGTTTGAAGTCAACATCAATATTTCATATAAAATTGAGTTATTTTCACTTTACCAGGAGCTGAACAATTCATTCCATTCCTTTGATGATTTCCAAAGTAATTGCCTCAACTTTACATCGTTTACAGCTTCGTCAAGTGCGTCGAGTCTAGCCGGTGGCATCTGATAAAAAATAATGTCAGAACAATGACCGTCTACCGAAAGAATACTTAAATAACATTCAATACGAACGCTCTTTTAGCGATCTTCAATAACTAGTTGTGGGCTTTTTTGAGTGATCTAAGTTTCTGATTATTAGTATTTTTTATTCCCCACACTTACCGTTACTTACCTTACTTTGTTCAAAAATCAGATCAAAACACCATGAGTCGGACCACTCAAACTACTACCTCTCCAACCGCTTCCAAATCCTAAACCATTATAGTCTTGCGCAATTAGCGTATTTTCTAGATAAAGTACATGGTTACCCTATTTCTGAGTCAATAAGTATGTACCCTAACCTTGAAAATCTTCTGCCATTCCCTGATCTGCTTGTCTCTAGCTAAGCAAGCCAAGAGTTTCTCATGCAAGTCATCCAAAGTCTCCATTACTTTTTCCATTTCCGATTTCTCATCATAAAGCCACGGTTGCTGAAATTAAATATTGTAAAATACAGAACCAACAATATCGGCACATTTGGCTGCATTGACGCGAACAACCAAATTTATCCTAAAAGAAATGGATTCTCATTCAGGTAAACATACTGTCCAAATATACCATGCAAACCATATTTTAGCGGGAGACGAGTAAACTCGCCATATACCTTCTTATAGTAAACCACGGGAGATGAATTTACTCGTTTTTTTGTGCTAAGCGGTAAGGCGCGGGAAACATGTAAAAACGGAGGTGTAAACGGGTGGCGGGTTGTGCGTTATCTATTGCCTGTGGTACCCGTTCTAACTACCTGTTGATAAAATGAGTTAGAGCCGGAACAAATAATAATAATAGACAGCAAGAATATTGAAATCCTTGCCTTACTTGCCATTTAATTCTAGAAATATTTAGTATTTTTATAATAGTACCGATGCTTTCAAATATAAACTTAAGCAAATATTGTAACATAAATGCAAAACCGCGGGGGACAGCTAGTGAAGAACCAAGACACTTATATAATAAAACATATAGTTACCGCAACTTCATCTCTAAGTTTATTGACATCCATCATGAGGTCCATGATGTCCTTGCCAATTTGACTCGCAAACATTCCGGCCAACTTGCTTCGAGTCTCTAATCGAGCATCTACGTTGGTCCGCAAAGTTCCCAGAGCCACACTTAAACCTAAATAATATATAGTGTTAACAAACTTAATTAAATTAATTAAAAAAAACATAATTTAACATACTTAATACCGACCTAAATATTCGGTCATATCTTCTGGAGAAATCGGTATATTAAATTCACCCATTAGGTCATAGAGTTCTCTGAGATACTCAAGCCGTTCTTCCAAGAATGCTACACGCGATTCCAAGGTGTCCAGCATGTAATTGAATTCGACAAGCTCTCCAGCGGTCTCCGGATCCTTACTAATGTCATTGCTTATGTTTTCAATTCCATTTAGAATTTGTTCGATGCAGTCATGCCCAATCCTATGAGATAAAAGCATCATCAACCAGTTTTCACTAAGGAGGTACTCACAAAATATTCCTGTACGAAAAATCATACTCACTCAGGCGTAACAGAAACAATGACTTCGAACAATCTCCTCGGCTGCGGACGGAACAACTCTTGGAAGGGACACAAACATAAAAATATTAAACCCAACGGCTGATAACTCACAACCTCTTCTATAGAGTCCATTTGCTTCGTAAATTTATCACAAAACTTTTTGAACTCTGCCACGTCTCGTTCCTCTTTGATAATGTTAATGTCCATCTGATTAGCTTCTCTATAATTTACCATGAAAATGTTCAAGCGATTAAGGAATAGCCATACGTTACTAAATCCGCTTTTAAGGGAATTAGGAATCAAAGCAATATCTTCCAACATAGTCTTGTCTTGATTCATTAAGAAGTATAAATTGGGTGAAACGCCCGCGGACCATTCTACAGGTTTGCCCATTATCGTAGGCTGAACAAAAATCTGCAACGCATCTTCATTAAGAAAATTGTGGAATGTTCGGATATACTCGTCCCAATAGCTGGTTATTCTCTCCATGTACGATGATACGATTTCTTCACTAGGATTTAGTTCACATTCTCCATTAGGTCGGACATAAACATCGACTTGAAATAGTGCCCACTGAAAAATAGGAACTAAGTGTTCAAAAAAACAGAGTGGCAGCTGCGGCGCGCGCCAATATAATGTATACGAGTATATCGTGTAACGGTACTGAATCTGACGTCTAACGCTTAGCACGGGTAGTGGGGCCGCGCGGCGAGCGTGTCGAACGTCCGTAATATAATAAATGAAATCTCTTGATCGTACCTTCAGTAACTTTAAATTTCCTTCATAAGTGCCGAGGCCTAGGGCCTACACTGATTAAATGGTTTTGAATTGTGTTCTTTTTTAATTTTGATGGATATGGAAAACTACAAGTAATTTAGTATTTAGTTGGTAGACTTTTACCACTCATAATTACTTTGGCTAAATATTTTCTTTATGATCAATAAACATACACATCGATAACGTTTTCTTGTGTTTTTAAATAAGTTACAATTCTATTTAGAAAAGCCTTCAGTCACATTTTTGATCCACTCAATCATGTCGCGGGATGTAGTCGAATACGTTAACTCAACGTACCTTGCATGTGTCTGTGACTCTCGGTATCACTTCAAGCACTTCATCCACCTCAGTGCCCATTAGGAGATCATTATCGGGAGTGAAACTAACATGTTTCCTTAACAAACCTGCCATCATAGCATTGGACCTCTTCGTTAAGCGGTACAACATGTAGTTTGTCATATAGTCCACATACTTAATAAAACTGTAACAATAAGAATATATTGATACATACTATTTATAGAGACCCTGACTGCCAAGACGGAGGACGTGGGTTCGATTCCCACCCAGGACAAACATTTGTTTGCATGAACATGTCTGTTTGTTCTGTGTCTAGGTGTAAATATATATAAGTACTAGGTGTCCCAACAGACGTTGTCCTGTCGAAATGAGTCCATATAAAAGTTCCCTAAAAAATTAAACGTTGGTACTTTCAACACAGCGCCATCTGTTAGAATCTTTTGAAGTTACAGATAATTGTGACTGTCAATTAATTATAGACCAATAATTTGCAATAAAATAAAATTGCGACTATAATTAAAGATCTAAGCTATCCTATCTCTTAAGTTCGACCAGACTGCTCACGGTGTGCCAATTTAATTTAAAATCGGTTAAGTAGTTTAGGAGTCCATCGCGGACAAACGTCGTGACAGGAGATTTATATATATTAAGATGTATAAAAGTAGTCTATATAGTATATCAGTTACCTGGTAGCCATAGTACAAGCAGTACAATCTCACGCAATCATATGCTTAGACTATATACCGATGATCATCAAGATCAGTCAAATCGTTTTTCAGTTATAAATGGACATACAATTTATTTTTATTTAGTTTCATATAGAAGTATAGATATGGGATAGATTTGATATTTCTTTGGGGTCGACTCTAGGCATAAACAGCGCGGTAGTAGAATAATGTGTTCTTGATAAACAGAAAAAATAATATAAAATAAAAAATAAAAAATATGCCTTTACAAGCATTTTTGAATAGTCTGACTCTAACGCCGGTTCGGATGGTTGCTTTTACATAGAAGAGCCAGGTATAAACTCAGCAATTACTCCTTGTAATATAAGATTTTGTATAAAATCCTACAGCAGCGAGTGCTACATCCAAGCATAGTCGTCATTAAAATAATCGTTTATGATGTAGAAAGCTTTTTGTACTATTCGGTCTTAATTCTTACATAAGTTTGTGTGAAGGGCATTTTCAAAGCACATATTTTATTATAGAAGCTTGTACTTATTCTGTACAACAACCTTGCGCTTTTCGAAGTTTATAAGCGGAAGTGACGAGTTAAGGTGTTTTTCTAGTATTGATAGGGTTTTGCTACTATGGATATCACTCTTTTTCTCATTAAGACTAATATTTTGAAATTAAGTCATCCGTCAGAGAACCAAAGTAATCGGCTGGTCACATCTGTCGTAGAAGCGACAGCCGTTGGGGTAGACGTATTCTAGAGTAAGGACGGCACTGCAAACCAAGTGCAGGGCACCCTCCAGCTAGATGCAGCGATGATATACACAAGCTGACTGGCTGCGGTTGGATACAACGAGCTGAAGATCGAGCTCAGTGGCGTGCCATAGGTGAGGCCTATATCCAACAGTGGATAGACATAGGACGACGATGATGATGAAATATAAGTACAAATGCTATGTTGGCATAAATATACTGCGAGCCAACAATGAGGTATATAGCAAGGAATTAAGCAAGCTAGTAATTCAATGAAAAAAAATTTTGGCATATTGAGTGTATCAAAATATGCAGCTACTTATCCGAATGGATTTCTAAATAATAATACATACGTTTACTAACTGATCAAACAATGCGTGCATACCCGCGGGCAAAATACTGGCAATATAATATTAATTATTAAAAAATCTTTGATTATCAGTTTAGTTCTAATGAATGCATAATGAAGTATGGATTAAACAAACAGGTGAAGGCGGACATTTCATTAATATTCGATGTATTACCATGCCAGTCTTTCGCAGTACTTCCTTTTGTTAGCTTTTTCTGTGTACGACATGCCCCCTGTAGGCTTCCCTCTAATGATCTGGAATGGGGGTATGTTTCTATCATCGAAGACGAAGCCTTGTTGATACAGCGCCGTGTGACACGATTGAGTTATTATTTCTAAAACGACCGATCTGAACTCTAATAATGTCTCCCTTATCACTTCTATGCGTTTCATCTGTGGGTTACAACAATTCGATTAACATAAATGTTGAACATAATAAAAGATTGTACTAAACTTCCGGCTCGGTCCGTTACCTGCACTTCAATGAAATAGAAAAATGCAACGTCCATGTCTTTACTCAAATCTGCGAACGTTTTCATGTACATTTCGCAGCACATGGCCTGGATGCTAAGTAGAGCTTTCCCCAAAACGGGAGTTAAGATAAAAAGATTTTTGGAAATCTTTGTCCGAATCTTACTGAACTTCCGAAATAGTATTGATTTTCTCCAAACATAAAATGCTTTCCAGTATCGGTACACTTTGAAAAAATTTATCTGAAAGTTTATGTTAGATTAGTTGATTTCATTAAAAATCGAAACGTAAAGCGAAAACAATTATCTTACGTCCGTCAGCTTCACAAAAATTGTGTATTCCTGTTCCCATGACGGAAGTTTTGTGAAAACCATTTCAGAGCGGGTGTAGTGCGTTACTCCACACGGACTTATTGTTAAATAATTCTTTTTATCAATCTCTTCGTAAGTAACCACCCTAAATACATAAAACGAGTTCATTAATATTCCTACTAAGTATCAATAATAAAAGCTAAGGCTTTATGTTGATTACATACTTTAGATAATATGGTGTAAAATACACATTCTGAGGATGAACTGCGTATATCATATAAAGAAATCCACAAGATGGATTATTCCTCACAAAATCGATCACCTCCTTCTGAGATGCGACTTGAGGTTTGATTTTTAGCGGATCTTTTGTTACTTCTCCTTCTGGAAGTTGTAGGCTACTTCGGGACTCGCGTATCTTAAGCGTTTTTTTCCTTTTGTCTTTTGTATCACCTGACGACGAATAATGAAAAAAATTATTATGACTGACATTATACGACATGGAATATAAAATAGCTTAATTATGTATACCTTGGGATTCGTCCAACTTTATTGGTTCTAACTTGGCTGGTTTTCTTTCTTTTCTGTACCTTTCATCCTGAGCAGCTGTAAATCCAGTCTGAGAAAAATGTTGATATAAAGTCACGAAAAGTAACGACACTTTGCAACCTTGTTATTTATTTTAGGTGAAAATACGAGTACATTGTAAACAAGCAATACTACGTTTAGGTATTTGTTTAAGGGGAGGTTTTCATTTCTTGATTTATTAACATGCTGTTCGCGGTATGCGTTTCTATGCAACTTTTTATGTTTTTTGCAGTCAAGAACCTTTGTAGGCGTACATAGAAGAACTTACAAAAGTTTCATCCCTATCAGCCAATATTATAAGCAGGAATAGAGTACAAACATTCACTTTTATATATAGATTATGTGAGCATCGGTAAATACGCCGACCCATGTCTGGGTTTCGTAAGAGACAGTATAATGTGCGCTTGCATTTTATAACATTCCAAAAACAAATTGCGATTCATGTAGGGATAGAACGAAACGAAAAGAGAACAAATACATTTTTTTGGAAACTTTAGCTAATTAAAATTAGCTCACGAAAATTATGCCATTATTTAAAGTTATCGCGCGTTCAAAGTTGAGGCCGCAGCTAGTATTTAATATTGTTATTTTCTACTAAGCAATAAGAAAATTAATTTTAAAAGACACTGCTTAGATGAAGTTTTTTCAATGCGCTAAGGCAATATGGCCTATATAGCTTCAGTCCCCACTCTACAGTCTATAAAATTAATTTGTTGTGTTGATTTTACTGTCAAGTGCGATAGTTGCTGTAGTTTGTTGCTAGTTACTAGGTATATTTTCATTCATGATTGAAACTATATAACTAAACGATACAATAGTATATTATAATAGGAATAGTGAATAAATAGAAGTAGTGAATATTATTGTTTATAGGACACAAGCTGTCCCCCGCGGTATTACTCGCGTTCCCGTAGGATGTCACATGTATTTTAACATATAAACCATCCTCTTGAAACACTCCATTTATTTAAAAAAAACTGCATCAAAATCGGTTGCGTAGTTTTAAAGATCTAAGCATACATAGGGACAGACAGACAGCGGGAAACGACTTTGTTTTATAACTATGTAGTGATAAAGCTGCAATAAGAAACAATCTAAAAATGCTTATACCAAGGGTTCTGGATCCTTCTTTACGAACTCTATTTTCTCCAATAACTTCTTGTGTGGCAAATGAAATGGAACGTCTCGAGGTTTCCTAGAACAAATAAATTTAGAAAACTTGAATAGCGATCTTCAAGCTGCAAGAACGATACTAATCTTATTTACTTGAGTTGTAGGGAGAATATAGTTAAGTACTATCCTAGATTAGAGTATGATTCTTCATTTAGACCCAAATTAATATTCCATACGGATTCAAAAATAATCCATCGAAATTTATGTACTTTTTTTAAATTTTCGTTTCAATATTAATGATGGCAAATATTGTAAAAATATCTTTAATTTAATATTGTATTTATTGGATAAGATGAGAGGATTGAACTCAGATTTATTCAATTTTATTAAATTTAATGATTTTTTTAAAAACGTACAAATTTCTCGCGGTTGTATCCTAAGTTTATAAATGCACAACCGTCTTTATTATGATGAAATGATTAAAAGCCAACATTTCATTATTCTCTATTATTATAGTCTACTAGCACTTCCACAGAACAATTGTGAATGTATTTGTATAAATAAACTTCCAATTTTCATATCATTATATATTTTTTATAATCTTTTACAATTTTTTTCTAAATATTCTTTACAAGCTTATAATACTAAATATTCATATTATTAGAGGACACAGCAATTGTCTTATTCTGTCAATATTTTAAATGCTAAACACGAGTAAAGAAAGATAAAAGCTAATTAAGACAGCATATTATTTTAATATACATACACCTAGATACCATGGTAGGTTCGCAAATAGAATATTTGTCTTGGCATGTAAATACACTGCAGGTAGTTTATTAAATATAAATTTTGCTCATTTACAAGCCGCTTTACGGGAACCATCCAGGAACTTTAGTTTGCGCAACGTGTTTGTAGAACTAAAAGTTTGTAGTAATGAGACGAGTAGACGGTTGCAAAACTTTGGAATAGGTCAAAATTATATCGCATTCGCATCCATCAGGAATCAGACTTTTTCGGAAGCACAGAATGTTTGTAGGAATATCTCTTCACGTAGCAGTTTTCAACCCAGCCCCGTTATTCAGCTAATACAAACTTCGTCGTTGAGCCGCTTCACGGAGGCCTCGGAGAGCTTATCTCTCACATGGTTAGTAGTATTAGCGTAGTAAGCGACAGAGACAGAGCATAGAGGCCGCGACGAAACATCCTCGAGTGTCATTTTCCTTAGAGAATCGAGCCCCAGCACCCAACTTATTTTTTTTGTAAAACAGTGTTGGGAAAAATGTTTTTGAATTTTCGCTCAAACATTTCCCAGAGACTTTACATTTCAACATTTCATAATTCCGCTGAAACTATTGTAACGATACGTTGAACTTTTAACTACGTACTGCAACCGGTGAATTCCACCTCGAGAGTTTTAAACCGCAATACCGACTTAGTATAGTATAGTAGTAGTGTATGGAAATAGCTGCTCTCTGCACCTCTAATTTTCTTGTTTAAGTTGTAAGTAATTATTGTCATTTTCTATTTTGTAGTCTTGTTATTTCTTTTTTTTGTTTTTTTTTTTGTTTTTTAATGTTAGCTTTATTAAGTTTTTTGTAATTGTTAAATATAAAAATATGTAAAATTGATATTATAAAATAGCCAAAAAGTCAGAATAGATAAAAAACAATTTAATAAAATAAAAAAGAATGTAACCTTGCTGAGTTTCTTGCCGGTTCTTCTCAGTTGAAGGCTGACTTCCGAATGGGTAGTAGCTTCAGTAACTTTAAATTTGACCTTCATAAGTGCCTTCTGAGGGCCTAAACTGAATAAATGGTTTTGAATTTGAATTTGAAAAAAAAAGTGACAAGACAATATTTTTAAGGGTAATCATTAGGTACTCAATAGGTAAAGGTAATCATTAGGAATCAGCGCGTACTGTGCACTGGTTCCTAATATCGATTTAGCTACTGTCATTACTTTTCCACCTATTCTCCAGTGCTATTTACTCGATTTTAAACTTACTCCGATACAATAAGAAAGTTTAATGTGTGCTGTGGGCGAGAAGTGTGAGACTTCTTCATTTAAAAGGTCATTCGTTTGGAGCCTTTGTAACTGCGGCTAACTGGATGTTCGCGACTTGAACTTCGATAATCGATGTTGGTTGTCTGTCTATAGATAGATACATGTTGTATTGCTGAGCTTGTTGCAGTAGATGTGTTGTAGGTTCATCCTTTATTTAATTAATACAATTGTATTGACTAGGTACTAGTTTTTTAATTAAAGTTTTTCATTCCTATTGGAATATTTCTCGCAAGCAGCTGTCCATGAAGAAAGGCGGCGTCGTATATTTTAATGGTTGTATTTAGTAAAACAGGAAACTTGATCCAGAGATATCGGTGTCTGTACAATATTAAACATAACAAATAACTGTGAATTACATTGTTGCTAAGAGTATTACTCCCACAGATTCGTAAAATAAAAATCATTCGGCAAATATTTATGCTCGTTGGATTACCCAGTGAAACATACTCCTCGCTGGCCAATTAGCGGAGAAACAGGAAGTATTATTATTGTTATTTTCTCAGCTCATTATCTTTGTACCTACCGACTTTCTATTTTCAGAACATATTCGCGAAATATATAACTTAAGTCGTTGAACATAATACTCTTAGAGGTAACTTGATTGAAAGCTTTATGACAATGAAATCACCGTACAGAATATGAAAATTTAACTCACGTTCAGAAACTCTAACTCGACTTAGCGAACTCTAAGGCTCTTTCAAGGGGCACAATGTACCTTAACTTTACAAAAGATAGTAAGGAATAGAATTTCTTGGTAAGTATATTAAACATATTTTTAAGCCTACATTACGAATGGTACCTACTACAAAGTTTTTGTTTCTAAGAGATTTATTTTAATGTATTGTTTGCTAAAAAATGAAAGAATTGAAGAAATTTGTGACATTTAAAGTACTTTGACTAGGTACATTGAACTAACAGAACATTCATCAGGGCCGCGGACGGGATCTTTAAATTGGAATTTATTTTAGATTAGAAATGGCGCGACGCGTGGGTGCGTTAAGTTTATACGATTTCATACCAAAACGGTCAAGTGTGAGTCAGAGTCGCACACGAAGGTTTCCGTACCACTGTTCAATATTTAACAAAACACTGATAAACGATATTTCTTTCTTTTATAAAGTAGTTCGCAATTTGCGAATATTTTATCTATCTAGGTATTACGGTTCATGAGATAATATGGAACCCTAATACCTTAATGACTTCAAAACGTTGTTTTCGGCGCAGTTATACCTAAATTTTATATTACACTAGCTGCCCGGACAGACGTCGTTCTGTCGAAATAAGTCCATACTAAAATGCAGGAATTCGCTCGCAGCGCCACCTACCGGGCCCAATTGTGAATCTAAACCATCCAGGGCGCCACCCAAACGCATACAAAAAATTAATTCATATCGGTCCAGCCGTTCAGGAGGAGTTCACTGTCAACACACGTAGAGAAGAATTATGTATATATATAAATAGCTGTCCCCCGCGGTTTTACCCGTGTTCCCGTGGTATGTCACATGTATTATACATAAAAACCTTCCTCATCAATCACTCTATCTAATAAAAAGAACCGCATCAAAATCCGTTGCGTAGTTTTAAAGATATAAGTGTACAAGATTTAAGCGACTTTGTTTTATACTATGTAGTGAAGATGTAAGTAATTTATGTTAAAAGGTGGTCATGACATGATTTGTTTTGACAAATTAGGTACTTGTGAATTGGAATTCGCAATAAAGCCATATCATTCTAGATATTTCATGAAACTATAATAATATAATAAGTAAGGTACATAAAAGCCACCCACTGAATCATTCGCCACGCTCTTTCAATCTTACTTTGATGAAACGAATCCTACACTTGAATATTGATTAACTTTTTATTTTGGCCACAAATATAGTATTCGTAGTTATTTAGATATTATTATATTAGCGTCGTTGAGAGCGCATCGTGTACATTTTTTGAAAAAATATCAAATTTACCTGACGAAGAGCGTTGGAACTTTCCGGACATTTCTCTGCAATATTTCTATTGCTGGTAATGCCGTCGATGTTCCTTTACGTTTAGCGTTTCCGTTTAACATGTTTTTTTTTATAAAAATGGTAAAATATTACCGAACACGAACATTATTATTGCACCTTAAATAACTTTCTCAGCTATTTGATCGTAAACTGTGTTGTTGCTATAGAAACTCATAGTTTGTCGGTATCCTTAGTAACCCATTCGGTCTGGTGGCATTACGACCTCATGATATACTTTCTTCAAAGTTTCGAGCTTTGCCCTATTTTTATTACAAGCTGTTCACGGTTTCAAAGCTTACAAAGTAGAATCGCCCCTCGAACCGCCCCGGTCGAGCGGTAGATATTGACATAGATACATAGATTAATTTCCGTGGATAGTAGGTATCCTACCTCTTCGGGGATAATAGGCATGTAGATAGTTGATTAATTGATGTTTCCTAGAGATTTAATGTGTCCCTGGATTACAAAACTCTATCTGAAAAATTTACCTTTGAAATTGTGAATGAATTTTATGACTTTATTCAAACTTTGGCGTGGGTCGAAATTGAACTCGCCACCAGAGATGTGGATGTCAGGGCCTTTAACCACCATCCTAATCCAGTAACTATATAGGAGCGATAATTTTTAAACCTTCGTTTGATTCGAAACGTTGAACAGTTTCAGGTACAGAACGCCATCTACCGAGGTATGACATAAACTTATTTTTAATATTTCGCTTCTTTCTTCGAAAATGATAGATTTCCATAGAAATTTTAAAAACTTCTTCTTAGTGTTACCAACGTATTTTATGAGACCTTCAAAATTTCTAGTTTGTAGCCGTTTAGGCTCCGCGAAATATATTATAATATATAATAATTTATAAATATTCAAATATTAAATATATAGGATATATTGAATATTTTAATAGGTATATTTGTATATAGATTAGACAAGGTATATGTTTCTATACCCGCAATTTACCCTACCACGCAGGTACGGTCACTATACATTTTTTTGAAGCGACACGTTGAAAAGTTTCAGGTACACAACGCCATCTATCGAGATACGACGTAAACAAAGTTTAATATTTTGCTTCGTTTTTTGAAAATTATGGAATTCCATAGTGCCGTTCATCCCATTTTTTATCCCCTTGGGCGTGAAATTGCCAAAAATACATTTTAGTGCTCACTAACGTTATTTAAGGGACCGTTGTTCTAAATTTCAAGTTTGTAGCCCCAGCGTTGATATATTGTATACTTTACTGGGTATTTTTATGCATGTATAGATTTTACGATAAAATGTAATTGAACAGGGCTCGATTCTGTACGGAAAATGACCCTAACTCGAGGATATTTCGTCGCGGCCTCCGTGCTCTGTCTCTTGCGCTAACTCCGCTAATACTACTAACCATGTGAGAGATAAGCTCTCCGAGGTCTCCGTGAAACGGCTCGCCGACGAAGTTAGTATTAGCTGAATAAGGGGGCAGATTAAACTTTACCTGCCTTCATAAACCCCTGTAAATCGTATTGTGTTATCGGTAATGTATAAAAAGTACCTACCTACTTTACATATTCTCAGAGCCTAATCTCTAAAATGATTCAACCACCAAAACAATGGCAAGTACCTAATCAATTTAATAGCCAGATCTTTTTATCAAATAAATGAGAATAGAGAATGTTAAGAAAATAAAAAAGTGAGTAGTACTGTATATACTTTATAGATGATTTTCATAAAATAGGTTGAAAAAAGATTTCACTTAAAAATCTTCGAGCCCCGTAGGCATATTGTAAAACCGTGTACATATTAATTAATTATGGGCGCCGAGATGGAGGTGCAAAGGAGGCATGCACCCCCTAATATGAAAAAGTTATCGTGTACATCCTCTTCCTATGCACTATTATACTATTAAATCTTATCAGTTATTGAGTATAAGTAGTTGCCATACATTTGGAAGCAGATGCATCTCCCTGATAATAATCATCCTGTCGGCACCCGTGTTTTTTTTCTTTTACTCCTTTTTAATTGAATTAGAATGCCTATACACATTTAATATTGCAAAATTGTTATAATCTGCTATTCGTTTTTAAATTCATTAATCTCATTGTTGTATATAATTATGTTATATATATTTATATATATATACCCTATAATTAAATTATCAATAAGTCGAAATAAAATACATTTTAAACAAGATATTTAGGTACTAAATAAATATTATGTATCAAGTATTTTATCGAGCCCATAGTTATAATATTAAATTAGCCTAAGGAAAACCTGCATCTATATACTAATATATAAAACTGTAGAGTTTGTTTATTTGTTTGCTTGAACGCGCTAATCTCAGGAACTACTGGTTCGAATTGAAACATTTTTTTTTTAATTGAATAGTCAATTTATCGAGGAAGGCTATAGGCTATATAACATCACGCTGCGACCAATAGGAGTGGAGCGTCAATGAAAAATATGGCAAAAACGAGATAAAAAATATTCCTTTTGAGAGGTTTGCGGATTACAGTCTTCCGGAACGCGGGTGAAATATAAAATAAAACTTTCCGCGTCTGCCTGAACATTCATAGATACCTATGTCCGCTAAGTCCGCTTAAACCACGCGACGGATTTTGGTGTTTTTACCATCAGTTAGATAATTTCATTAATGTTCAGCTGCTGATATATTTGATATAGTATAAATATATTTTTATCGCTTATATTATGGTTTGAATTGGTTCTTGTCGACTACGTTCAATTTATATTCCCCGACTTTTGTATTTGTTATTGCTATTATAATTTTTTTTCGCTAGTAATGTTCAGCAATTTACGGCTTAACGAATCAACCTTGTCAACCCCGAATGTTCTATGTCCTGTTATTTTAGTATTTGATGGTGGTAATATATTTTTGTCGCTGGTAATGTTTAGACCTATAAGGCGAAGAGCCTTCGCAGACTTTTGCAGCGCCTTGCATGGCAAGCTTGTTTTACTTTGGTCAGAAATGTATATGAACGAAAGAAACAGGGAGACATTTATTTAGCTTCGATTCTCAAATGCATATCCACGCCACAATAAATTCTGAGGAAGGTCCTCCTGCGTCAATATATATTATTTAGCAATACTTAGTAATATTGGTACTCAATTGAATTCCGCGCCTTCCGATATTGACAGCACTACTTACAATATTTACTTTGACATTCACTGGAAATGTAAATGTGTATGTACCTACCGTAACAGTATTTACTCAAATAAAATGGCGGAAGGTATACGACGGTACATACCGTAAATTAATGGCGTTTTTCTAATTCGATCTTAGCATGAATCTGATAAATTAGCACACAGTGCTGCCAGGTTATTATGAGTCCAAACTAGGCTTGAAAATCATTAGTATGAGCTTCGAGGCAAAATAAGGAAGATAATTGGTACTTTAAATAAAACCGTGGCGTTTTTCATTGGTTATCGATTATTTCTACCGCATAATGAGCCCTGAAACAAAGAGCTGAAGATCGAGCTCAGTGGCGTGCCATAGGTGAGGCCTATGTCCAGCAGTGGACGGAGATAGGCTGATGATGATGATGATGATGATGATAATGAGCCCTTAATATTTATCGTGGATGCGCACCCAATTTGGATAATTATTTAAAATATTTTTTTATTATTGTGATCTAAATTTAGGCAGTGAAATAAAACGGACGACCGTGCGTGCCTAAAAAAGTTCCTTGTTATCAACACACACCACAGTCCTCAAAATAATATAAAATGCCGCGGGTACATTGTATTTCCGCTCGTTTATTACTACTCTATTTGTCTATGGTTAATATTCATGCGCAGAGTATCATCGAAATATAAGAGTAATTCTTCGTCTACTGTCGTAATTTTATTCTTGGAATTTTTATGGATCTTTTACATAAATATTGAGAATCCTATTTTTAGTTTTTAGATTGATCTATGTTGGTTGTGCTAGTGATTATTCCACATACTTATTACAATTATTATTCAGTTCAGTTTACTTCACTATAATTATTACTCAATCTACTTCACTTCCATTCCATCCATTGCAACCACAGATGGATGAATAGGGAGTGATTCTATGCTCTTTGGAAAATGGAATGAGGCAGAGAGAATTAAATTCTATTCATATAGTTTTACATGTGTGATTGATTTATCGCGGTTTTGTGCATTTTTAGTTATTGTTATCTTTATTAGTAAAAATTTAGCAATATTGTGTTTGTACATATTAAAAAATAATTGATATTTTTATAATTACGTCAGTTAACGCTTCTCAGATATATTGCGGAGGAAGGTAACATAATTATTCTCAAACACAACTTTCACCTATGCATTAAATACATAACAAATCATTATTTATTCCTAGATGCTTTCAAATAAATTGTGTACGGACTGTAACTGTTGGTAAAATTGTATACAGTAAAATTTCCTGTTTGATGGTAGTAAAGATTGTTCACGCCTTAAATGTCCACTTTCTCTCCGTAAATCTGTTTCTTTAATCAAACGTTCGTAACACCCTTGTTAAAGTACTCTGATATTTTAAACAGCATTGTTTGAACAAGCTGTTTTTATTTGAAAAGATAAATATGTGGGCTAAAAGTTAAAGACAGAATTAGACAGAATTAAGCTATCCACTTAATGCCTATTTAATTAATTAGTAGTCTTTATTTACATAAAAAAAAAATCTTGCCACCTTAGAATGTATGTAAAATACTATAGGCAATATACCTACACATTTTAATTGATACTATAATTTTACCTCAATTAAATATTCAATTTCCCTATATTATCATGACATAGTCAGTACAGTCCTGTACTAAGATCCTTTTCAACAATTAAAATAATAAAATAATGCAACTTAAAAACCCAAACTACATATAAATATTCTTAAAATATATAATTTTTCATCAGATTCTATAATGGTGGCTTCCATTAATAAATACTAATTAAAGTACATTTAAGATTGGAAAGAAATGTATAAATTGCTATGTTACTACTACATTGAACTAAGTGCATGCTAAGATAGAATACCACTCGGTAGGATTACTTAGTTTGATTGGTGTATTCCATTCACAGATTGTTCAATGGGTTCCTTTATATTAAGTCTGCCACAGAGGTTTGGTCAAAGCCTTTAGAGTTATTTGCCATTAGGGAATTGAATGGCTATGTATTATTACGCAAGTAAATTGAATGAAGCATCATGTAGTGGGTGTAATATGAAAGTGCCACCCGCCCCCACTGAACCAGCACCACTCCCACCACCACCCACAGACCGTGCTCCACTGCCACCAGACCCAACACTATTACATGGCTCCGGACTATCTTATTATGATGTAAGTTCAATCCAGTTCTAACATTACATTAAACTCATACAAGATTACTTATTGCAGGTTACTTAGTTACACCCTAATTATACACATCAAAATAACTGACAAGTACATGTCGTTCACTGTTTGGCCATTCCATTTAAACTATTTTGTTCTTAGGAAGGGTACATTATATAAATATCTCTCTCAATTCTTTTTAGTCATTTGCTTGGGCAATAAACATCTAAAGAGAAACAAATTAGTCAATAATAGTAGGAAAATGCAATTTTCTTGGGAAACATGTTACAATGTTTGTAATGTACAATAAATAAATGTTGTTGTTCAGTATTTTTACCATTTTTGTCAGATATAAATAATCCCAAAACCCAAATAATATTTGGGTGAATAGGCTGACAAAAAACTACAATTTGTTTGCAATATTATCTAATCTATTATTTATTTTCATGTATAGCATTATTTATGGCTAGGAAAGGCAAGGAAAATAGGGTTCCTTCGACACACCATCTCAAAACTACTGAACATATTGGAATGGGTCTGCTACCATTTGACATGGAATTTTTCGTAGATGTTTATAGGCGATATATGATATCGATAAACGCAGGTGAAACCGCGGGGGACAGCTAGTGATATTATAAAAATGTGGTGTATAATTAACTTAATGGAGGTGACACCATTCTGGTCTGCCTCAGACGGCACTGGAAATGACTTAATACTAGTTACTTACTTTATACTAGTTATATAACTTTATTTGCAATGTAGACTAATATTGCATAAAGTATAGCATGGAACATTAATTTTTACAGAATGATGACTATTACTCAATGGTGAGAGGAAACAAATTCATGTCAGAAAGCAGTTGTAAACATATTGTTATGAATGGTGGTATCAATTTTGTTCCTACACAGAAAGTAGAACCACCACAGGTACATTTTTATATGGTTCTTGAAATTAGACACTTCCAATGAAATATAACACATAGTCATGGATAAATGTGGTTTTTCTAGCTATCTACTGTTCTGACATCTGGCATGAAGACAATAACGAATCTGCCATATGCAAACAGCCCATCGGACAAACCAGAGATTGAGTACAAAGATGGACAGATAGTGAGCACAACTCTAGATGCTTTGGTAGATATGCTGCGGCCTGGTGCAAGCAAATCTTTCACATTTACATTCTTACTTTGCTCACGTCTCTTTGTTAAGCCACATGAATTGCTTAGCAAGCTCTGCAAGCGTTACTTTAAGAACTATGACAAAGTTGTAAGTATTCATACTTGTGCATAATTGCACCAATGTTTGTTATTTATGACTCTTAGATTTGCATATGTTATGTTCTTATTTTATTACAGGGAAAAACTGAAGTGAAGGACTTAGTAGAGAAAGAATTGAGTGACATGACGGCTTTGGTGAGAGTGCTAAATCAGTGGACTGGGATGTTTCCATATGATTTCCGTGATGATAGGGTTATGGCACTTGTTCGTAGTATAACCCAAAGGTAAGAAATGAAAATCTTTGATCTTTTATATCTGAGTGTTAATTTGAAATCAATCACACAAAGTTAATTTCACCACATCTTAACCATAAGTATTGTGCTCTTGGTTAATAAAACATTGTGTTAATAGATGTGCAGCAGAACACATGGCTTCAGTGAGGGTAGAAGTCTCCTCCACATTGGAGAAGCTACTGGACAAGTTGACAGCGCTCGAACAGTATGAGGAAACATTGATGGAGGTCCCTCAAGTTACATCTGTGGATCAGTTGGCACAAGTTAGTAGCTAATATTTTTTAATATACCAATTTCTTTTTATAATGACATGTCAACCTTTTTTAATATTATTGTGTTCATTTTGCTACAGGGGGACATATTATCGCTCGGCTTAACTCCTGTAGAAGTGGCTAACCAATTGACTATTGTTGAGCTTCACCGACTTTCATTTGTTGGACCTGAGGAGTTTGTCCAAACATTTGCACCTACTCAAGCCCCACAGCCAACATCCTCGTGCGGCAAAAGTTCTATAAGCTTACATCATATCGAAACAAAAAGTACGAGGAATTTGGAAGCGTATGCTGATTGGTTCAACAGGCTTAGTTACTTAGTAGCGACGGACATACTTAAGGTATTGCAGATTATATTAGAAGCCTTCTTGAATAAGTTGCTGAAATTGATGAATCATAACTATTTTTTTTTGACATTCTAGGCAGTAAAGACCAAGTATAGAGCTAGAATTATCGAGCAATGGGTGATGACGGCCAGGGAATGCTTCAATCTTGGCAATTTTAATTCACTTATGGCAATCATAAGTGCACTGAACATGTCTCCTGTAACGAGACTAAAGAAAACCGTAAGTACAATTATATTTGTATTTTTTTTGTCAACATTTTCTACAGTTATGTGTTGTGGTTTGACTACATATATTTTTTATTTCAGTGGAATCGCACTTCGGCCGTGTGTGGACAACAATTGCGGCAGTTGGAACTTTGTGTCGAACCAAGTGGCAATCATGCTAGGTGACTGATCTAAATAAATACAAGCGGTTTTACTACTCATTATCTACTAACATTCAAATCTAGAGTTTTGTCATTAAGACTAAAATGTTAAATATAAAAAATTATTTTAATTCTCCTGAAATTAACATCTCTCTCCAAAACTTTCCGACGGTTCCTCACATACATAACTGAAAGAATCCTCTAGCGGTCCCCCGCGATTTTAGCCGCGTTCCGAAGGGATGTAACGATGTAATGATGTGTTATTACAGGGCATTCTCTATGTGCCAAGTTTCACCCAAATACGTTCGGTAGTTTTTGCGTGAAAGAGTAACAAACATCTATACATTTTTACATTACAAATTTTCGCATTTATAATATTAGTAGGATATTTTTTGTGCGTCATCAAGGCCTAACATTATGCAAAGTTTTAATTCCTATGTGCGACCCATTTTCCTTCGGTGGCGACATTTGTCAACAAATTGATCTTATTAATTTATCAGATATCGTGCTGCGTTGGCGGCTGCCCCCACCGAGACTGCGGTGCCGCTGTTATCTGTCACCTGCAGAGACTTGCACTTTGCCAATCAGGGATCGCCATCAAAGTAAGTGGTTACCACACTGCCAGAGTCGTCACTTTTATTTTATTTTACTTAATCGGCACACTAACAGCTAATAGGCAGTACAATATATAAATCATAATCTAGAGATACGACACGCCAGCATACTTGCTAATAATTGGTGTGAAACAACACTTTATAGGTTCTACAATAATTTGCACTAATATGAAAATAATAAAATAGTTACAATTATTGACTTATAAATTTCTCCGTATTCATTTACAAAATAATTAAAATAATACTGGTTCTTAATTGTTAGTATCTGTGATAAAGTTTATTGAGAAATGTTTGTAAATAATTAATAAAAATATCGTGAGCCATTTTTCGCAGAAAGGTTGAGACCTAAAAGATTAAACGAACATGTCCTATATGGAACGGATAACGGATAGATACTCCTAGCAAATACCACTTTTTAATATAATAATTAAACTGAAATTTAAATGTAGATATAGACAAATAAAACAGACATCATGTACATAAGACATTTTCAAGGCATCCAACCAGCATCCGATCGCTTTCATAACATCTAGTGGTAGGTACGGCATCCTTCTCACTCACTCGTGCATGGAAATGTGTGACAGAAAATACGTGTGTTACAGGTTGTCAGGTAACCGTGTGAACTTTGAGAAGTGTACATTGCTGAGCCGACATGTGAGTATGCAGCTGGCAGGGCGTCGGCTGACTGGCGAGGAGAGCCCGGCACCAGCGCCACCGGCCCCACACCTGCCCGTCTGGAGGTTCCTTAACGACAGACCCACACTTACCGAAACAGGTAATTTGTTTTGTCTAACGATTCATGCAGGTCGACCACCTGATGGTAGTGGTCACCGCCGCCGATGTACGCCTGTCGACTCTGAGACGTGAAGTTGTTAAGTTGGTATGTGTCTAATTTCACCGGATTCTTTTTAACCAACACAGTAATAAGTAATATTTCATGGTGGATATGGGTAATGTTATTCTCTAAACGAAGTTTACTGCTACAAAATCGCCGTCGGTATTAATAATAATGTTTTATCTGCGTGGTGCTTATATATCATTTATAATATTTCAGCTCTGGAGCTAACGTCGTTTGACCGTGAACCGCCGGTCGACCATTTGGAGAAGGAACGCCTGAAGCGTCTGCGCGGAGCCAGTTAAAAGGTGATTGCAAACATTGACATTTATTTTAGCACTCAGCATATCCAGCTAGCTAGAGGCACACTATTTAAAAGGGCAATATTCTTGATACCACATTATACTAAAAGTATAAGTTAAATCCCTCTGGAATATATTGATAAAAAATGAAAAAAAACGTATAATCTATTATTGTATTAATAATAAAAGATTGAGGGTAGCTTTTCGGTAGGTGTTACAATATTTTGATATAATATTCGAAGAATACTTCTTAGCTGATCTACTCGAGCGTTCTATTATGAATACGTAGAATATTATTCATATTAATCGATATTGGAATTCCATATATTTCTTAATGCCGATACAAGGACGATTTATAAAGGAAATTGATATTCATTAATATACGATATCCAAACACATATTCTAAAGGAAATTTCATTAATTTATTATAGATAGCAGTTGTAGAAATCTGTATTATTTTTAAAGAACGTTTAGTATATTTGATGTCTCTAGAACATTACACATGCTGTACGACTGTGTGGTTCGATGAATAGATTAAATGTAGATTTAATTGTAATTTAAGCATAATATACGATTATATAAAAAGTCAACTTTTTTGGACTTAATTGATGAGGCCATCTAAATCCAAGTTCCTTAACACATCAGTATTTACCTTTGTACTTAATGTCGCCATTTCGATGAATCTCGTAATATAGAACCTACTTTTAACTTAATATTTAAATTATTTAAAAACATCTGTTTGTACTATGAAAAGTGATCTCATTTAACATTGAATTTATATTGCACCACGCTTAATGTGTAATTTGTGTTCGTGTGATAGCAATAATTGTATTGTTTTGTGTACGTGTGGTGGGTACTTAGTTAGTTTATAATTTAATAACTACGGTGTGTTTTAATTGTTGTGATTGATTTGTGCGTGCGAGTACGTGACTGATAAAGTCGATGCGTGCTTTTTTATATATCCTAATTGATATTAATGAACTGTTTATACATACACGTCCTTTTGTTGTGAAACGTAATTATATGTAACACCACTTGATTTGTATGTTGACTTATCTGTAATATTTACACACTATATTATCTATAATATTGTAGGCTCCGGGAGGATAGGCTCGTGCACCCTTTTGGATCTGTCATGGAAGATAAAAAATGGTTTAAAAATTAAATTGTTCAACACCTTATCAATTAGAGCGATTCTAATTTACTTGACTTGACATAAATGGCTAATAAGTTATTATTATAATGTATGGATTTTATCTCAAAATAATCCTCCCGGCGCTTATCTAGATACATCTCCACACTTATTTATGAGTAGTATGTAAGTAGTACATATTATATATAAAAAAAAAGAATAATTATTTGTTATTCCTCTATGTACAGCATGTGTATGTCAATCTACGTTACGGTAGCATTTCAGGCTTTCATAATGTACAAATATAAGTTGCCATGTTAGATGTAAGTGTTAGATATGAATCTCCCACTACGCAGCTGTGCTGATATCTCAGGTCAGGTACTTATATTTTAGTTTTTAATATCCTAGTTAAAATAGGGAACTGTCCTATATTAAAGATAAATCAAACACTAACAGTATTGAACATCCAAAAACGTACGAACACATCAAATATTATCAAAATTAAATCATTAATGTGATTTTTATGTATCGATCTATAACTACTAACAGTATGTTATTTGATGCTGTATAATTATCACAACTTATTTCATACAAAACTCCATACATTCGATAATTTTGACATTTCATAAAGAATTATTGATTTGACATATCAGGACACATCCCTATTATTGCATCTACCATTTATTCTTTTAATTATTAAATCTAGGTAGGAACATGATGCTCAAAGTGGCCGCGAGGTGATACAATGGTATCGTAAATTTATTTTGAAGTATTAATATAGTTCAATTTTACTCATTTACATTGTCTCTCTAATTTGAATGTCAAATCATTTATGAAAACATATGTGTTTAATATTATATGAGACTGATGCGCTCGTTTACAGACGTTCTGTCTCGGGTGTAACGCGTTAATTTTTTCTGCTCTTCTTAAACTATATATTCTCTTCATGAGCCCCCAGATTCTACTAACTGAACATTTCAGTTCAAACCGGGAACTGTACACGGGTTTTACTCAAACCTAAATATCTTACAAAAGGCTGATCTGATTTTCTTCAAACATAGCTTTAAAATGCATTCCGAATAAATTGTTTTTCAAATATAAAGACTGTATTGAAATAGGTCCATCCGTTAAGAAGCTATGATATTGCATTTACTGACAGATAGTCAGACAAAAGCTTTAAACCAATAGTATCTGCATCGGGCCGGGGTTAAAATAATCCTAAAGATTTTGTAAGTACTAAATGCTTGAAATTATCAGAAGCTATCTGCCAAGTAGTTCAGTAAAATCGGTAGCCGTGAAAACATAACGCACGTAAAGACGTCGCTTTTATTTTTATAATATTTGTAAGAATTCCAGAATGTAAATCATAGAGCATAATCTGTTAGTTACTTAATATTTTCCAATGTACTTAATGTTGTTTATATTTTTTCATAATACTTGAGAATATTTTGGATTATCTCAAATGTAGATGTATGGACTAATATTATTTACTACATTCCACTGTCATCAGACTGAACTATAAAATTGTTGGTTATGTGTTCGACTTCCCAGTGTTTTAAAATATAAAGTGATAAATCAGTATTGGAATGCTTTAATGATAAGTTTTACACTACAATACTAATAATTTTAAAATCAATACAGACAGCAACAAAAGTAAATTATTATATTATATATATTTTTTAGTGTAGCAATAATAATTTGTTAACTGATTAGTTTACCTACGTGATTAATGTATGTGTAATCACACATTGAATATTTACTTTTGATGCTGAGTGTACATCAAGATTTGATACAATAGTCTAAAGTCTAAATGATATCACAACAATATTTATTTTTAATATATCAGACTGAAGAATATTTTAATAAATTCGCCCTGTGATATATGATTCATCATACTTTTAAGTAACATTCCTTTTATTTGTATTTTTTATAAGATCCCCTGTGAGTAATTCTCATACAAATCTGCAGATGAACAGATATTTATATGGGCTTGTAATACTATTGAAATTATAGTAATAATAGGTTAACAAATGCGTGTAGTTTTCAAGTTATCTGATAAAAAATATTAATTGTTAACATAGTACCTATACATTATATAAATGTCACAAATTCTAAAATTATAAATTGAATCTTAAGTAAAATACCTGATGAATAAATTGTCATTACAATAAACATGTTTTTTTATTATTTTGTTAACCAAACAGTCTTCGTTATGTTGCTCTAGCTTATTATATATATCATATATACGAAAATAAGTGAACACAATATATGATATGTTCGGGGAGATTTTAAATGAATTAGTTTTGCATATATATGAGATTACATAAGCCAATGTTGCTACTCAGTACACTGATAATTCTCTACTTTCCAATTCAAATGTTTTGAACGAAAATTGTTTACTCTTTGTTTTTTTATTACCTTATTTTGATAGAATATAAACACAAGTATTAACAGATCTACTTCATTAATTTTACGGGAATAATATGAGCAGTAGGCGTAGGTCAGTAATATTAACGAATGTCTTGTCTATCGCACCTTGGGCACTTATATATAACTCAATTCAAATTATAGATTAGTCACACTAAATTACTAAAATTAAATACAGGTATGACCTTAACTACTTATTTTATAATGAATTATTATAATAATAATAACAAATGAAAGGTTACAGTTAAAACTTAAATTCAGAGCTACAAAACAATAATAATGATTGGTCTATTCTGCTTCACTGCTTCATAGTAATCACTGAGTTAACACCTCATGGGTGACCCGTCAGGATTAGTAGGAATCTTTGGCTTACAAACTTTTTTCCTCCCCTCAGCGCCACTTACCATCGTACAAGTAAAGGTAAAGTAACCGCAAGACGATGATTTTGTATAATAGGTGTGCGAGTACTGTTTTCTTATATTATTTTCACCATCTAGAGAACGTGTCACTGACTTGGAAACTGAGACGTACCTGTTATTATCATCAGCTTTATTACTGTAAAGAGATCGTAAATTTTTAGGATCTATATTTTTCGCGTAAGGATGCGTGTATCTTATTTTGCCGCTACCCGGTGTAAGGGACACTGTTTGTGCTTGTGAGGGAAAATCTTTTGATCCAATAACGTATGTTTTATCTTTTGAAGCAACAGATTTCACACTGCCAGTAAAGCCGATTGGTATCGTGTAGCCACCGGTACCTGGGATACGCTCTCCAGGCTGGTAAACTCTACTTTCATCAGGTCGTTCCGAAGTTTTTTGGGTAATCTTGGCGTCGTGACCGTTTAATGAACCTAAAAGGATGTGTTGTGTATTTCCACCAGTAGTTTGTCTGACTTCTATACCCTTTCTATTCGGTCCTTGCAGAGATTGATGCGTCGGTTCTGTATCCCTAGAAAATTCATTATAATCTGTTTGTTCTACTTCAGGCGCCTCATTTCCATCTGGACCGAAGCCGTCATCTACATCGTAATCGTCTTGTGGGTTGTCGTCCTTGTCAGTAGTGTATTCATAGTCTGCATTGTTGGGGTTATATGCAGATGGAAATGAACGCCGACTTCCAACTGGTGGGATAATAGTAGAGGTAGACTCAGTATCAGTTTTGTGGTGATCAGAATGTGAATGATCAATAAAGTTACCATCAGGTGCCCTGATAGTTTGATCTTCCGTTCTGTAAGTAGTGTCTTTAGCTTCGAACGGTATCTCAGTTGAAGGAATTATTTCCTGCGGATTTTCTGGCAATGGATCTATTGGTTTTTCAGTGATTTCTATATTTACGTTTATGTTTTTATTACTTTCGTCATATACATCTATTTTGTCAAAAGGCAATCTATTGGGAAATACAGCGTCCTTATCTATGCTAGCGCCAGCCTGTGAGGCTCCATTATAAGAGATACCATACTTGAAAGTACCATGGAGCTGTGACTGTGATGTACCGGTGCGGCCGCTCGATTGCGCAGAAGATGTTCCTCCTCCCATAAAAGGAGTTTTCTGTGTTTCGTGAGATTTATCTCCTTCCTTGTAAGGTGTAAAACCAATTTGAGCCTGAGATGAAGTACTTCCTGGACCTCTTGCCTGAGCGTCTGCCATACCTCCTTTAATACTACCCTGCACTTGCGTATTAGAAGAATGCATTGAACCTTCACTTTGTGACCCCGTCAGTACGGAGCCTGTCTCAGATCCGAGTTGAACATTTGCTTGAGCCTTGTTATTGCGGCCACTTCCTTGTGCGTTACTTGATGCACCTTGCTTGTTTCCCGTAACTTCACTCATTGCTCCCTTATTTTCACCACTAATTTCAGCTTGTGCAGAAAAAGATCCGCTGTCTGTGTATGTGCCTTGAACGTGTGTTTGTGCTCGACCTTTGTCATTTCCACCTTTTGATGAAGCCGTCGCAACTGTGCCATTAGTTGCTTGGGAGACACTTGCTTCTGCTTCAGATTCATCGCCATCAGCTGAACTTATTGAGTTCGGATCGATGAAATTTTGCGGACCTGAAGAACAACGACTAATTAATAATGAGAATATCAAGAGTAATAATTCGACTATCTACTTAACGATTGTATATGGTATTAATCTTTTTTGTATAAGTCATAACCTCATATCGTGTTAAATACTTTCACTGCTCAACGATGTTTTTTTACATGGTGATAGTTTAGCCATGAATAAAAAGTAATTATCAATAGTTTTAATAAGTATCTTGACTTGCACAGCCAATTTCAATGTAAATTTGTTTTGTATGACTTTTCTTATTCAAATATGATAACTAAGGGACGGAATAGACACACATGTGATATGAATATGACACTCTATAATTTAAACACCGTCATAGTGACACCATGTTTTATCTGCCTCTTAAGTATTGTTAGTTGGTAAGTTACACATTTATAACCAAGCTGCTAGTAGTTTGGTTGGGGATATTGTGCCTTTGGTGATAACGAGGTACCCGTGGAGGGTTTCCAGAAACGACAAAGGCTAGGCTTAATCATTGAAATAAAATATACATCAAAATATGTAAGGGCTAACACTTTGTGTGTATTTTAAATGCATCTAGTAAAGGTTTAATATTATTAAATCAGTGAGTCCATTTTAAAAAGTGTGCTTGTATCTCTTCCTCCGGCTTGAATTAAACTTACCATTGATGTCGACGTCCTGGCCGTTATTCTGTAATTTAAAAAAAAATATTTAACCAAAATTTTCTTGCTAAAGTAGCTATTTCACTATTGTCAGATCAAAGGGCGTTTACAGTTAAGTTACTTTGGATATCGAGCTGGGTAACCCTGGTTACAAAACAAATCTTCTCAAAGAAGACATTTATTTAAAAAAAGACAAAATATTTAGACACTCTTAGTAACGCCAGAACCTCAGTATCACCCACCCTGCCTCAGACAACAAATTCCCGTTCGATCGTTTCGCAGGATTAAAGCAACCTTGATATGTATTTATTTGTGTTTTGTATACAACATTTTGTTATTAGTTTTGGTATGCCTGTTATTTGCCATTATAGAAGTGGTCATTAATTGATCGTTTAAGAAAACAAAGAAAGCCTAAAAGAATATTAATTCATAGACGTAACACAAAAATTACAATTGTATTAGGGGAAAATGTAAAAGGAAAAGATTTACTATCAAAACAACGGGTTGCACTCCGGAGTGCAGAAGTGAAAACTTGAACATTAACGTTGTGCATTTTTACCGTCTTACGAATTTTCGATGAAGTCACGTGTCCTGACGCGACTGAAACATTTTATTCCTATCCGAAAGAAAAGTGCTCCAAGCCCCTAAAGAAGTTTTCACTTCAATAAAGACATCTTGTAACTAAACAAACAGGTGTTGGAAAGAAGCCACGTGAGAACTAATCTTAAATGAAATACATTTCAAACAAAGCTTTAAATAGAATAGTAGAGGTAACTCACATGTTGATTATTTCCATACGGGCCAATATCCCCTGTTCCGTGGGACCCCATGGGGCCTCCAGGAGTTCCAGTTCCGTATGTGCCGCTGGGTGAGCCATTTGGTCCATTTGTTGTCTGTCCTTGTCCGTTTGGTCCAGTATTTCCGCCATTCGGTCCCCCAGTTCCGTAGGAACCTCCAGGCGTCAAAGGTCCATTCTGAGTGCCTGTACCACCGTTTCCATATGGTCCGTTTTGGCCCCCAGAAGTGCCTGTTCCGTAGGGCCCAACGTTTGTTGGCAATCCATTTTGACCTCCGGAAGTTCCTGTTCCATAAGGACCTCCAGACGTTCCAGTTCCATAAGGACCTCCAGGTAATCCGTTTTGACCACTAGGGCTACCTGTTCCATAGCTTCCACCTGTAGGCGGCAGTCCATTTTGACCGCCCGTTACTCCCGTTCCATAAGGTCCACCATATGGTATCCCGTTTTGACCACCAGTTGTGCCGGTGCCATAAGATCCACCAGTAGGCGGCAATCCATTTTGGCCACCTGGAGTACCGGTTCCATAAGGTCCACCAGTAGGTGGCAATCCATTTTGCCCACCTATAGTACCAGCTCCATAAGGTCCACCTGTAGGTGGCAATCCATTTTGGCCACCAGGAGTACCGGTTCCGTAAATTCCACCATTAGGCGGTAATCCATTTTGGCCACCTGTAGTTCCAGTTCCGTAAGGTCCACCAGTAGGCGGTAATCCATTTTGGCCACCAGGAGTACCAGTTCCATAGGATCCACCAGTAGGTGGCAATCCATTTTGGCCACCTGGAGTACCGGTTCCGTAAATTCCACCATTAGGCGGTAATCCATTTTGGCCACCTGTAGTTCCAGTTCCGTAAATTCCACCATTAGGCGGTAATCCATTTTGGCCACCTGTAGTTCCAGTTCCGTAAGGTCCACCAGTAGGCGGTAATCCATTTTGGCCACCAGGAGTACCAGTTCCATAGGATCCACCAGTAGGTGGCAATCCATTTTGGCCTCCTGGAGTACCGGTTCCATAGGATCCACCAGTAGGTGGCAATCCATTTTGGCCACCTGGAGTACCGGTTCCATAAATTCCACCATTAGGCGGTAATCCATTTTGGCCACCAGGAGTACCAGTTCCATAGGATCCACCAGTAGGTGGCAATCCATTTTGGCCACCTGGAGTACCGGTTCCATAAATTCCACCATTAGGCGGTAATCCATTTTGGCCACCTGTAGTACCAGTTCCATAAGGTCCACCAGTAGGTGGCAATCCATTTTGGCCACCTGGAGTACCGGTTCCATAAATTCCACCATTAGGCGGTAATCCATTTTGGCCACCTGTAGTACCAGCTCCATAAGGTCCACCTGTAGTACCAGTTCCATACGGCAATCCGTTTTGCCCGCCAGTCGTTCCTGATCCATAAGGTCCACCTGTTGATGGCAATCCATTTTGACCGCCTGTAGTGCCTGTGCCATAAGGTCCGCCAATTGGGGATAGTCCATTTTGACCACCTGTTGTTCCAGTCCCATACGGGCCTCCTTGTGATGGTAATCCATTTTGTCCATTGGTACTTCCGGTTCCATAACCATTGGAAGGTCCAATACCATATACTCCTCCGGGTGCATTTCCTGAGCCATACGATGGTCCTATTAAATTATTAGGTGCATTAGGAATTCCAGTGCCATACGGTCCATTTGGAGGAATTTGTCCTGAGCCATATATTTGATTAGGTTGTAAAGCACCACCACCACCTACTGTCAAAAATTGTGGATTGCTATTGGGCCCTGAAACGCAACAGTAGTAAACAGGACCTCCAGGAGTTTGATATGAACCCGTTAATATTGGCCAACTAGTACCTCCTCCGGTATTACCAGTTCCGGGTTGGCCAACTTGTCCTGGTCCGTATATCCCATTTCCCGACCCACTTGGAAAATTGCCGGGTCCATACACACCATTACCGCCAGGAATGCCTCCGGGTCCATATGGACCGTTTCCTCCTGGTATGCTTCCCTGTCCAGGTTGATATGGCCCGCTACCTCCTGGTACACCACCTTGACCAGGTTGGTATACACCATTAATTCCTGGTATGCCTCCTTGTCCCGGTTGATATGGACCCGTACCTCCTGGAATGCCTCCATGTCCAGGTTGGTATGGCCCCGTGCCTCCTGGCACGCCACCTTGTCCAGGTCCGTACGGACCGGTACCTCCTGGGATGCCTCCTTGTCCCGGTTGATATGGACCTGTACCTCCAGGTGTACCACCTTGGCCAGGTTGGTATGGACCGGTGCCTCCTGGTACGCCACCTTGTCCAGGTCCGAATGGACCGGTACCTCCTGGAGCACCTACCTGCCCAGGTCCGTATGGACCGGTACCTCCTGGAATGCCTCCTTGTCCAGGTTGGTATGGACCAGTACCTCCGGGGATGCCTCCTTGTCCAGGTTGATATGGCCCGGTACCCCCTGGTATACTACCTTGTCCAGGTACGTATGGACCAGTGCCTCCTGGCACGCCTTGTCCAGGTCCATATGGACCATTACCTCCGGACACGCCCCCTTGGCCAGGTACATATGGACCATTGCCTCCTGGTACGCCTTGACCCGGTTGGTATGGTCCGGTACCTCCTGGTATGCCTCCTTGTCCAGGTACATACGAACCACCACCTTGCGTTCCTCCTTGTCCGGGCCCATATGGCCCAGTACCACCCTGTGTTCCTCCTTGCCCGGGTACGTATGGCCCAGTACCACCCTGCGTTCCACCTTGTCCGGGTCCATATGGCCCAGTACCACCCTGCGTTCCTCCTTGCCCGGGTACGTATGGCTCAGTACCACCCTGCGTTCCACCTTGTCCGGGTCCGTATGGCCCAGTACCACCCTGCGTTCCTCCTTGCCCGGGTACGTATGGCCCAGTACCACCCTGCGTTCCTCCTTGCCCAGGTCCGTATGGCCCAGCACCACCCTGGGTTCCTCCTTGTCCGGGTCCGTAAGGACCACTACCACCCTGCGTTCCTCCTTGCCCAGGTCCGTATGGCCCACCACCACCCTGTGTTCCTCCTTGCCCAGGTCCGTATGGCCCAGTACCACCCTGCGCTCCTCCTTGTCCGGGTCCGTATGGCCCTGTACCACCCTGCGCTCCTCCTTGTCCGGGTCCGTATGGCCCTGTACCACCCTGCGTTACTCCTTGTCCGGGTCCGTATGGACCAGTCCCACCCTGCGTTCCTCCTTGTCCGGGGCCGTATGGGCCAGTACCACCCTGCGTTCCTCCTTGTCCGGGTCCGTATGGACCAGTAACACCCTGCGTTCCTCCTTGCCCGGGTCCATATGGACCAGTACCACCCTGCGCACCTCCTTGTCCGGGTGTGTATGGGCCGGTACCACCCTGCGTACCTCCTTGTCCAGGTGCGTATGGGCCAATACCACCCTGCGTACCTCCTTGCCCGGGTGCGTATGAACCGTTTCCTACACCGTTGGTTCCCCCGTTGCCGCCTTGGCCTGGCCTTAAATGGACAGAAGTTTTGTTAGTATATTAGGTTCTTAGTAGAATTACATATTGCATGTTTCCTACTCTCTAAATAATACGAATACCAACAAAGTTTATTAAGCCCAATAGTATGTTTTGTTTCTTTCCTTGTAATCCGTAATAGATTATTATTATTGTGTATGTTTTTTATTTATGAAACTAGGATCATTACAGCTTTTTAAAGGCACAATTAAAAACAAAAACACTTATTTTTATTCTTTGTCAGGATATACCTATATTTTTTAATTAGAAATACAGTCATAGAGATTATTTATGAAGAATTTACCTTCCACTAGCATCGCCGCCATTGGAGCCGTATGGTTGACGTTTCAAATTTTCAGCTTCTATATCCGATCGTCCAAGACAATCGTCACATGTTGTATCGTACATCGTCTGGCTCTGCGCTTGGCCCATTCCGCTATTACCACCTGTAAAATTATGCGTTATACAATCTTTGTCTTCGATAGCCCACATATATTTACAGCAAGAAAATGAAGCTTGTCCTGGAGAGCGAAGCTCTGTCTGGAGCGAGGGCACATTAAGAAATTACCTAAAATTAAAACACTAGTACCTATCACATGATTATAATCACTAAAATATAATATATAATAAATAATATATATATTAATATATAACAAATCACTTTGACCTACATATTTAACTAAATATTATTCACGTGATTTATTTTGAAATATTTTCAACGTTCGGATTTTACAAGAAAAAAACATTGAGGTTTGAACGTGCTATCGATATGACCATAGTTTTTAATATAATAATTATTACCTAATTTAAAAAACAAAAGACTTATAAAATTCTATTCTCCAGTTCCCTTCCGAGGTATTGCTGTAGCGTTTTCTTAATAATTTGAACTGTATATTTTCTCTGGCGCTGATCTTTTATGACAGACGGGCTAATTAGCAGATAAGATCGTTGAAAAAGATTAAATCCACAAATATAGATCTTCTAAATACTTACTAAAACTCTCAATAATCGTGCCCCCTTACACACATACGTTGAAAGCTACCTATTAAAGTTTAAGTTCCACATTATACTGCGTATGTCGCACGCACGCCCTTGGGCGATAATAATAAGATTTGTACTATTAGATACTCACTAACACTAGCCCTTGAAGAATCTGCTGCTGAATGTGCTTCGGCCTTGCCTTCGTCTTTCCCATTCCCCCGGTCTATCGCCAGGTACTGGGACTGGGTTTGTCCCCTATAGCGACCCCTTGGCGTGTACATGGCTTCGCGTCGTACTCTATACACTTGCTCGACTCCGTTATCGGATCTACCATCGAACGTATCTGATATTATGACGTTGCCAGTTTTACAAAATGTCCTCCTTTTAGATCCATTGTCTAACAGCGGCTTCACCTGTTGCAACAAACTATTTTCAATTAGAATAATTAGTTAATTAGCATTACTAAGATTCCCTTGACACAATAAGGTTTAATCTTTGTCCCGTTTACGATAAAATATGTTAATTGTGAAACATAGGCCAAGGAAATATGTACAACCTTGACAAAAATAAGTTATCGCCTTAGTTATTGTAATGATAAAAAAATGTTAAACATTAGGTATTAGCCGCTTAGATGTCGTCAACGGCTAAGAGATTTTGCGTTCCAGTCATACGTTTATTTTATTGTTATTTCAATCAATTATAACTATACGAATAAACTTAACTACCTAAAATATTATATTAATTCTTATTTAAATAACAAATGAGTTATTTTTTATAAATCTCTTAATACGGCTTTCGTTTATGAATGAATACTTTCCACTCTACATTTTACATAACAATCGATTTCAGAGACTGTATCCAGACCAAATTATTTGCCACATTTCATGGAAAATCTATTCAACTAAAACGCTGGAGAGTGTAACAAACATTAACATTGAAAATATTAGTGAATAAATCGGAAATATCAAATTCAAGGACTGGTGAGACAATTAAATTATAGTTGGCTCATAATTTTTAACTAAGTACGGTTAATAAGAATTAGTGAACCTACCTTCCAGAAGCCAAAAATCTACTAAATATAATAAGAGGTATTGAGTATAATATAGAGATTGGTAAGAAATTTGGTATTGAGACATTCTGAGTTCCATATTTTTTGGATTGTTTTTTTAAAACCCGACGCAAGCAACCCGTCAATATGCAGGGATTTGCTCGATGTTCGTATATTTCTCATGTTAAATTTATATTACACGACTAGCTATCCCCCGAAGTTACACGCTGGTTCCCGGAGTACGTTACATGTCGCCGGATAAAAACTTCAAAAAGTCGAAACATTGAATTTTTTTGTTAAAAGAGCCGTATATACATTCAAATGCATTTTCTGATATACAAATAGACACTTCAAGTTTATTTATTTGTTAATTAATAAAATTTGCGTTGCATAAAATTTGTAGCCCAGCGATACAAATTATTTGTTATAATAGAACACATTGATAATAGCAATTTCAAATATGTTATTCGCAATGCTTTTTTAAGTAAATATTATATGGACTTAAAACTTAGTTTTGAACTTTTAACTACATATTAAAAAAATATGTTTCGTACCGTAATGTACTTTCGGTGAGGAAATAGAGGGCGCAAGTCACTCAGGCCACAGTACTCCGTTAAGTCAGTCCCTGGAATGGCCTTTCTTGATAGTTCCGCTGCAACTCCACTTTGAATAATCCGTGCCAAACATAATTGAGAACTCGGATCCTTGCACACCAGAAACAACTGAAAAATACTTTCCATTCAGCTGATACCTAACAAAGTAAATCCAAGTTTTTACTAACAAAATGTTATATTACTATTTTTGTCCAAAGATTTTTTCAAATTTTTACACAAATTAAGATCCGTGGCTGCTCGAAAGTACAAAATTTATACTAGAAGTAAAAAGCTTAACTTACTGGTCTTATCGTAAGAGCGTCAGTCGTGTACATGAGCACTAAGAGGGTAGCGGCGAGCAGAGCAGTCGCGGGCCGCGGCATGCTGGGCGCGTCTCGACGCATGCCGATGCGGTGCCGGTGGTACGCGCCAACGATCTGCCGCTAGAACGACGTCGCCGGCGCACTGTCCGCCATCTGACCCGCTCTCATAAGTCACAACCCAAGATGAACTCGCTCTAGATATAAGTTCACCCACCCAATTTCGACGATAGGGACTTACCGCATTGAATTCGTACACGAGGAAGTATGACTTTGGATTTTAATATCAATAAAATATGACTGATATACTAGTAATTGTTAATTAATTTACTACCAAGTATTATATCATAATATCAGAAAATAGAAAACTCTATATACTAAACTGAAAACTGAATTATTACGATTTCATTGTTTAATGTATTTACATGAATGTAGTCTGTATATTTCTTTAATTTGCGTTAAAACAAGCCATGTGCAGCTCCTGGGACACGTGCCTGGTCTCTTCCTTAAGTGGTCACCGCCGCTTATAGACATTAGCAACACTAGGGGCATCGCCAATGCGTTGTCGTCCCTGAGACGAGAAGTTCTTAAGTCTCATGTGCCTGTAATTTCACCTTTCTAGCCGACACACAGTAATACAAGTGTACTACTGCTTCACGGCGGAAATGGGTAACGGTATAGCACATCCCTATATATTAATTTAAGTGTCTATTGTAAAGCAATGCAAAGGAATGCTGTTTATGATTTAATCTATAAAAAAAAATATTTTTTTTTAGTACCACTACAATCTATTCCCAATGGTTCTAATCCTCACTGAAACTGAGGATTGAATAATAAATGAGTGCTTTAATAAAAAAAATTAAAAGGAATTTGTAAGTACACGTCTCATTACGTCTTTGTAAGAAACCCTACTGGCCTTCGTCACACCTGCGTCCAGGATAAGAAATGTCCCATTTACTGTACAGGGATATCACACAAAAACTAAGTCGATCCCTTGCTCCGTTATGTCTAAAGTAGTGATACTGTAGTATTTTTGACAATATTCTAAGCTTCACCACGTAAAGTAATTGGGTATTATAAATTATCATATAAGTTAACAATGAGCGCCCATCCTTGAAGTCTAATCATTATAGTTTATCTAATAAAATTCGCGTAACTATCATTATACTTTACCCACTTTGATAACGGCTAAGAAATACGATTTTGCGTTTCTAATTAAAGGAGAATATACGTATTTGAAAGATCCCTCTTTGGGTTAGCGTCGCCAAAACGCTGAACCGACTATTTTGAAAATTGGCTTGTGTGTTGAACTATACATCATCACTACATATTATAAAACAAAGTCGCTTTCTCTGTCCCTATATTTATGTATGCTTAAATCTTTAAAACTACGCAACGGATTTTGATGCGGTTTTTTTAATAGATAGAGTGATTGAAGAGGAAGGTTTTTATGTATAATACATGTGACATCCCACGGGAACGCGGGTAAAACCGCGGGGGACAGCTAGTATATGTATATAGCAGGCACTCACTAAGCCGGGATATTTTTCAATCCTTAACCCTGGCCTAACTTTAGGGTCCTTTTTAGTGAGGATAAAAGAAACCTTATATATATTGTCGGAACCAATTGATTTTATACGTACATTTTTTATTACAAATAATTAGATATGTATCCCATGTGTATTCTCAAAGTATTTTTACTTAGTTATATAAAACATAAAAAAATGTACCAAACAATCAGTCTGACAGATACAATATTGAATTTAAAATTTAAGTATGGATGTGAGTGCATTTCAAACTAGAATTAACAAAGAACTTTTGTCTTATCGTTTATTTATAATCCTTAGGGTTTAAAGGTAAGTAAAACAAAACATGCGTTTTGAAATTTATTATAAAAAACTATGTTTCAACAAGTATAAAGCAGATATATGACAATTTAGAAAACCACAAATTGATCTATTGTAAAAATGCCATTTCTTAGGCCTAATATTGAGCATCCAATTGATGAGTATACGGCTTAAAATTGTTAAGTAAGAAAAATTCGTTATTTCTGTTCTCTAATTGTACGTATTTCTAAAAAATGGTGCACCTCCTTTCAGTGTACTTTTCACAAAAGCGAGACGGACCGTTCGTAGTATCTGTTATTTCTACGAGGAACTATTGTAAAAAGTTCACTGAAATTCTACCGGACTGACTTTCGCCTGAGCTAGTCTATACGAAATGTATGGTTGGAAAGTATTCCGGTACCCGTGGCTAAGCGTATTTCAGTTAAATATTTTGAGTAAATTCTTTATCGTAATAGGTTCATAGTGATGAAAATCACACAAAACCAGGATCCTCCCCTTCCCCCTCCACTTTTCTGATCTAAATCATTTAAAGCCTCGTTATTTCGGAGCTAACATTAGAATCTTTCTTCTTGTACGTATGCGTTGGATATATGAAATGTTGAGTATAGTATGCACTCGATTGGGGCTCCCCGGGGCTCTTGGTGGCGTTTACTCTGCGATAGTACTCTATAGACTCGACGCAGTCGCAGGCGAGCCTACTCTCTGACCCACTACTTTCTAATTGATATTTCGGGACGACTATAAGACTTTCGGTCGACTTAGTAGGAGCGCAGTGACTGTGGCTCCTGGTGTACACTGAGTAATGATGATGTGCTGTGCTCTGGCGATGGGAATGCTTCTCTTGCGAGTAGTGTTGATACTCGTGATGACTCTGAGTACTACGCCCGCTATGGCTCCGCCCGTGGCTTTTAGATCGATTTGAATGTTTTGCTGTCGTATCCAAATACCCGTAACCGAATCCATAGCCACCGAATGCCTTCGTTGTTAGGTTATCCCATGACTTTGGTTTCGCATGCTGATGAGTACTTTGATATTGTATCTTCGGTGAAGATTTATTTTCTGATCGATCGTTATCCCAGAAGAGTGTATCACTACTCAGAGACGTACTGTAACTAGATGCCGAATTATCGCATGGCACCGTAGCGTTGCTAGTCGCATACGACTGCAGACTGCATTGGCTTGTTTGCGTGGACTCCATCGCTAAATATCGATACCGATTGGAGCAATGTCCCGAAGAACACACTTTCTTCGTCCGCACGTGTGTATTGCCGTCTGGATTTTGGGTGGATTTATCAACATGTTGATATTTATCCTTCCTCTTATGTTCTTTTGAACATTCTTTTTTCCTTCGTATTTTTTTCCTATTATTAGGAACACATTGCGGATCACAGCACGGGCTGGCGAGATCGTACGCTTCCAGGCTGTTGGCGTCTTGGTTGTTGTACGCTGGCATGCAAGGAGCACACCCGTGGCTATGATTACTCCTGTGGCCTTTAGCATGCTTCGCATTAGTCACTTTGTGTGTCTCAGAAGCGCGGTGACACTCTCCTGGAGCTTTAACAACGTAGTGATGGCACTCTCGTCTATTTCTAGGTGAACCTACAGTTATAACAAAGCTTCCATTACGAACATTGGGTTGTATAAGACACGCCCCATAACGTGGGTCTAAGTATTGATACATAAATATATTAGGCTGAGGCGGTTTGGCAGTGGTAACATTTTCGCTCGAAAGTGTTGGTCTACAATAAGAATTATTAACATTTTCGCTAACGTTGGTCTCTTCCGTATCGGAGTTAACATCCGTTGGAGATGTTTTCTTCTTCTGTGATGGTAAACTGTGCGTTTTCCAATTAGAATCGAATAGTTGTCTCTCTCGGACGGCTAATTGTTCAAGATCCCGAACTTTTAACTGCAATGCTCTCTGAATGTTGATGTATTTAAGATGCAATTCAACTTTACGAACGCAGTCTTCAAAGATAACTACCATGCGCATTCTGGAGTCGCAGCTGTTGATGGCATCCACGATGGCAGCGTGGTCAGCGCGCTCGACATCGGCTCCGTTGATTGACAGAATGACATCACCCTCCCGCATCCCCGCCGCCGCCGCCGGCCCATCCCCTTCCACATGGTCGACGTACGTGATCACTTCTATCTCTTGTTCCTGTAAAATATATACAGTTTAAAATTAGACTTTGAATGAATGTTCAACAGGTATAGTTTTGGCATGACACAGACTTCCCCGCCCATCCCCGTTCCACTCACGACCCGTGAATAAATTACGTGGATCTGTTGCAGCATTCAAAGTCAACGAAAGGTCAAACAAACTAACATTCTCGTTAAAGTTGTTGTGGCGGTAAATTTAACAAACTAGTATTATATATTCACTTCTGCACTTTGGATAACCAAAAATATTAACTAAACAGACTTTGGATTCCTTTGCTTTAAGTATCTTGCGGTATTAGTATATCGAAGAAATGGTTTGCTACTATATCAAGCTAATATTTCGTCACTGCCTTTATTAAATTACACAAAATTTTAATTAAACATTATTAATTGAATATTATCAACCTACTTACTTTTTTATAATGGATCCCGTAGCTTTGGAGAGTGAATCCGTAACTGCCATTCTTTTTCTCAACAATAATGGTTCGCCTACGCCAATCCTCTTCATTTTTTCCTCCACCGGATCTTTCGGACTTTATCGATTCCTTTATCTGCAGCACACAATAGTTTACGAAAGTTTATAAACTGTTATAACTCTCAAGAAAGACCCGATTAACAATCATTTTACTCATAATAAAATTAAAATAATGTAATACTCACTGAATTATCCAATGACTCATCCTTCGCATCGTTGTTAAGGTGTTTTTTATTATTGCTCATGGTGCTGGAACATCGTTCGTTTAATTTCGGGGAACTCATACTGCTAGGAGTAGAGTTTAGGCGCTTGAGTGAAACTTGCTCCCTTTGATTCTCTTAACATGATGACTTAAATCTAATTTAACTTAAGTTATTATCATAGCTATTTTTAACCTACGCTAGCGTCTACCTAAGTAAGCGTGTTTGCTGGGCGCGACGAATCATTAGCCCAATCGCGCATGCGTGATACCTGCACATGCGTACAATTGGATAAAACATTACTTTAGTCCGCCATTTTATACTGTAGAAAAACAATCAATAAATTAAAGACATACTTGAGAACAATGAATCTCAATTGTAGTAATCGTATTTATCTACTTTTTTATTTATAATTTAATCATGACATTTTTTACTAATTAATGTTAAATTCCTATTCTCTGTTATAAATTTTGTGTCAAATTGTGGATGGAGTTAGGGTTGTGATTCAATGGCCTGACTGCCACTCCGGAAGTCGTGGGTTCGAATCCCACCCAGGACAAACATTTGCATGCATGTTGTCTAGGTGTTAGTATCTATGTATATAATAAATATTAAAGTAGGTATAACAGTTATCTGGTATCACGTTTAGCTTAGTTTGGGATCAGATGGCCGAGTGTAAATAATTTCCAAAGATGATAAAAAACGATACTTGAGCTACGAACTTGAGTGAGTCTACAGTCTCTTGAAGCTGTGAAGAAATTAAACTTCAAGTTAACGTATATTTCGAGACTCTCAGGGGAATCTTAATTTATATTTTCCGTTGATCTAGAACAATGGAATTTGGCAAGTAATACCGTCTTATACTACAAGTATAGAAAAAGATCTGAAAACGATACATTTGTAATTAAATCATAAAAAACGAACGAATTGAGTTAACCGTGCTATGTGGGGTATCGTATCAAAGGGCTTCATTGGCACAAGCTTAAACAGGTTGTTAATTATTTTTATGGAGGTTTCCATTTATGACGAATAATGAAAAAACAACCTTTTTTATTTCATAATATTCATGTTACACATTTTTTTTATAATATGTACCTACAAATTTGTACGGAAGCCAAAGGTGAGGCCGGCTCGCACTTGTCCGATTTTTATTTTGTTGACGTGAAATGATAATGAACTATACTATATTAATATAATATATTTTGTTTTGAGGAATAGATAAATAAAATATAATAGCAAACATTACGCCTTCCTTTCAAAAGGGTGTTTGTTTAATAATTTCACTTTATATTTGTAGAATACCATTTTGGTATAAAGCCCTGAAATAACTTTAAATAAAATAAACCTTTTTGTACTTTAGGCATATAAACGCAAATTAATATGACGTTTGAAGATGACGCAATTTAATATGAGGTATATTAATAAAAATCTTTATTTTGTTTAAATCAGGCCTAAAAGTACAAATTCAACTCAAGCTCTGTAAGGAACTTATGGTTTCAGGTTCAACAAGCAATTTACAAATGAAGCACGTAAACAAACATGCCTTTCACGCTAAGTCTTTCAACTTATTATAATAATTTTTTATATTCACCACACATCATTGTTCGTGCTGCATCATTAATCTATAGCAGGATTTCTCAAACTTATGGCACCCCGAACCCCTGTTAAAGTTTCCAGATGAAGCGAACCCTGTAACTAACTAATTAAATCACCGTTTTGCGTGAGAGTTCCGGATATTCTCCTGTCATCCCAAAAATCTATCAAAGACATCCATTTAAATCAGCTTGAAGAGTTTCATTACGGACATTTCTAACGCTCGCACGGTTTGCGTACCCCACTTTGAGAAACCCTGATCTATACTATAGGATATTAATTTAGTTTCAACCATAGAGGTGCGATTATTTTTTACAGTTTCAATGTGTTATATGCATTGACTATAGAAAAGTGCTAATACAACTGATGCTGTGTGCGCAAATTTACCCTCTAAGGCGTGTGAACAAGTGTATTAATTTTAGCATAATGTACCACCGACGTGTTAGGTATCGGCACTGGGATATCCGAAAAGTTATTGTTAAGTGCAAGTAGTGGAGGTAGCGCCACAGATTGCACTCCAGCCTCTTGCGGTATAATCGCTGCACCGTTCACAATTTTAACGGAAGTCTTATTTTCACCTCCGACTTCCCTTTTTTGCTTGCTCTCAAAAGTAAAAAGACTATTCTCTCTTTTCCTTATATATCTTTTCTTACGGTAATTATTCGCTTTCCCTTCTGTTATTTCTTTTGGCTCTGTGTTATCTGTAAAAATATAGTTATGAAAATATATATTTATACCAGGGGCTCGCTTCTGTAAGGAAAATTACTCTAACTCGAGGATGTTTCATCGCGGCCTCCGTGCTCTGTCTCTTTCGCTAACTACGCTAATACTACTAATCACGTGAGAGATAAGCTCTCTGAGGCCTCCGTGATGCAGGTCGCCCATGAAGTTTGTAGTAGCTGAATAAGAGGGCTGTTCACAATTAGTAGATCGCGGTATCAAATTTCACCTGATTTTACAATTGACGTCGGTTGATGCAGTGATGTAAGATGGTCAAAGGCAGCCCACGGTAGTTGTGGGCTTGCGGAAGTATTTCCAGTCTGTGTTGGGGCTACTCCTACAATGCTCTGAGCTGTAACATTGGTCATTATGGGCTCCGGTATCTTGCTCAAGTCGACATTTGAGCCGTTGGTATGATAAAATGTGACAGCTTCTTGATGTCCGCTACGAAAACAATATCATTATTTCAACAAGGTGTATCTTTGCTTTTATCCCCCGCGGTTTCATCTGCGTTCCCGGGGGATGTTACATATTCCCGGGACAAAACACGACAATGTTTTTTTCCAGATTATAATCTCTATATAATATTTTAACCGTTTACGCAATGGATGCTTTCAAAAAGAATACTTATTTCCGTATTTTCCGACTATTCAATACATTAATATTTTTTATATTAATGTATTATATGTATTTTATAGTTCCTGAGATTAGCGCGTTAAAACAAACAAACTCTTTAGCTTAATTAGTATAGATATAGATTTAATTAAATTAATTAACTTACGGGTTGTAAAGACTATTGGTTTCATTGTCAGTTTTATTTGTAAGAATTCCGACTTGGTACACCATGGCGTGAATTACGTACCTGAAATTATATTTCGTGTAAAACAATTGATATACAATAATTGTGAAAAAAAAAACAAAATATAATGACAGTATACTTACATGTCCTTGTTTGGATCAGAAGAATTTCCAGTCAATCCAGTGATGTTTACATCTTCGCTGCACATGCCGGTCACCAACCACGGTGATAGACCGAATATCATTAACTGAGAAAAAGAAACGCGAATTAGACTACACTCTCCTCACTCAAGCATATATTGGTAAATATACAAAAATACTAGCTGTATCCTCTCGCAGTCTAATGCAGTTTCACTCAGGTTCCCGATGTTACAGTTTCCCGGAATAAAAGGTATCCAATGTGTTTATCCAGGCTATAAACTATATATGTGCCAAGTTTCATCCAAATCCGAAAAGTTGATTTTCCGTAGAGTTACAAACATCCACACTCACAAACTATTGCATTTATAATATAAATTGGCTAAATATAAAATGAATTATAACTTCTCTTCGTTCATTGGCTGTCTATAACGAACTATAATTTGAAATATTAACTGGTTTCATGGTATCAAATGAGACCACTTTCTTGAATGGGATTGCAGCTTAGGACTCTTAATTAAGGAAAAGTATAAAGTAAATACCCCAAGCTGAAATTATAATTATGAAAACTGATTGACTCAGGTCCACAAAAAAATATGTATCTAGTAAATAATTCCGCTGGACTGGAAATTATTTCCTGTTGAGTTTCCTTGACATCGAAGGAGGTCCAGCTGAATTAGTTACAAGATCTTTGTTTTTTGTATCTTACAATTAATATCACAATTACTACGGAATAGACTTACCAGAAAATCCATGTTTACAGGTAGCTAATGGTATCAGCAGAAGTGCCGTGTTTCAATAGAGGGTGACCATTTTATATGCTGCTTATGATTAGCATTAGACTGAGAAGGTGTCAATTACTCACTAATTAATCTAAGGTTGCTACAATGACAAGTTACTATGTAGCGGTACGCTTTGATGGCCGGTATGACGTTTTCGGGTTATAGAAAATAGTACCCTGTTGGTTTTGAATAAGGTTCATCTGCTGCTAGAATAAACTATTGTATCACTTTTGATCTTTATTTCAAAAGCAACAAAGTTCTTTTTTCAACTACATAATAAAACACAGAAAAAGACATCGTAACGAGCCGCTAGTGTTATAAGTTACACTATCTATACATATATTATAAAGAGGAAAGATTTGTATGTATATATGTTAGTTACTCTTTCACGGAAAATCTACAAAACGGATATGGATGAAACTTGGCACATAGATAGAGCATATCCTGGAATAACATATAGACTACTTTTCATCTCGGGAAAATGTGATATCCCTCGGGAACGCTGGTAAAATCGCGTGGCACAGCTATATGAAATAAAGGATTTTCGCAAGAGTTAGTAGGTGCCAGGTACTCAATCCTACAAATATTATTAATTTGTATGATTCTTGACACATATATTGTTAATGCCCTGGAATAACACATGGAAAATGTTACATCCTTCGGGAACGCGGGTGAAACCGCTGTATCTAAGTAAATATGCTGTCTATTTCCCGTATTAATTTTCATGAGGACAATTATTTTTATTACATAGACTTGTGTTTGATTATAATCACAAGGTCCAAAAAAATGTCTATGTCGGTCTTCGTCACCGTAAAGAGCCATGTGTCATAGAAATCATAGTTGTTGCCGGGTCCTGTACCCAAAGGGTGCGACGGGACCATATCTATCCGTCCGTCCGTCTATCAGAGGGCTGTATATCTTGAATTGTAATAGTTAGGAATCTGGAAATTTTCTGAGTGAATACTACTGACCGCTATAACAGAAAATAATAAAAATAAAATTAAGCATGTCGTTATTGGGGTTTTGTTAAATATTTTACTTTGGTACTAGGGATGTTATGGATATGAAATTTGGGATCCGGTTACGGATACGGATATATGAAAACTATTATATCAGTTTCGGTTACGGTTACGGATATCTTTTATTTCGGACATCCGTGATTTCGATAACGGTTATGGAGCTCCATAACATCCCTGGTTGGTATCGTTACCGTTGCATGAGCCAGACTCGCAAATTACCACTTTTTAAATTACTTATCTGGATTTTTATCTATATACAATATTTTTTTAAAGGGTTATAGCTTATAGACGTACAAGCCATTGATTATATATCAATGTAATAGCTTATGATAAATGCTATTAAAGTATTTCTCAGTAATCATTAGTGTGAGACTTTGAAACTTAGGTTAATATCTTCCCGACCCTCACGGTACTAATATCTCTTGAAATCAGTAAAATATACATGGCATATAGATATGTAACATACATAAATAAAAAATAAGTCTGGAATAAAATATATCCATTAATAACCGTTCACAAACATGGGAAAAGTCAGGAAATGAAAATTATTGAAATAATTGAATTAAATATTGAAATTACAGATTTGGCAAAATCGACTTTTATTAGATATTTTTCGGAACTAAATTAGGTTAGCACCCAAAATTTGTGTTTATATTTACTCTCACGTTAATCAGTTTGAGTATATCTACGATATTGAGTTTGTTTGAATGTGCGACACTCGAAATATATCGCAATGTGACAATATGTCAGAGATTGTTGGCGTGCTATCTGTGAGAAAGGCAGAGCGGTTCAGGTGTGCCTCAGTGAGATGCTGGCCCGCGAGCGTGGTGTCGAGTGCGTGCGCGTGCTGTCCGAGTGACCGTCGCCGTGTCGGCCCCCGCGTCACTGCGCTCGAATCTCTTTACCCTGCGCCCACGCACCACCATCACCATGAATAAGGTTATGGTTTTCGCCGGCGTCTCCACACTGGTGAGTGACCAGTCTATATTAATTTAAAATTTATTATGCTTGCGATAGTATTTGATTAGAGATATAATTATCTAAACGTTACTCGAAGATGCATTAACTCCGTTAAACGTTGAGTCAAAATATTAACGACTTCTTGCAAGCTTGCGAATTGTATTTCGTAATTTTTTTCTACTTGTCTTGCTTTGCGATTTTTCAACATTTTAATTTATGTTAATGAGGTATACTATTTAAGTCAATTTAGTGTTAGAGCTTACAATACGTGACGCCTTAAATTAAATGACCTATAATGAATAGAAATAGAGATTGTAGATTTTGTTATTAGAAGGTAAATTTCAAAGGGATACACTGAATTGGAATATCTTCGCCAATAGTAAAGAATAAAATGATAGTAAAGATTATCTATTATATCAACATTTTATCAGTGGAGAGTTTTCTTGTAGTTGATAACGACATGACATCAAGCATGGACAGATGTCCGACATTTTTACCTACTCACAACTTATTGGGAAATCGCAACTTTAAGCAGAAATGCACTGCAGTGTATTGCATAGTAAAAAGATTCAACGCTGTAGGTAGATTATAGATAACATATAATTGCTTCCATGGGGTTACAACTAACGTGGCTTCCAAAGCGGTCCTGGGATATAATATCTTTTTGTTTATAGTTTTGAGAATAATAACGACTAAACTAAAGTCTTTGAACCTGATTTTCGTCTGATTAGAATAGAATGGGATGTACTAAGATTTCATTAAGTTAAGCTATGCACAATCGAATCTAGTGCTGGGCTAAAAGGATTACTAGAATCTAGATCGTCAGTGACACAACATTTTGGACACAATTTTACATCGCTTATTATGAATAAAGATGTGGCTAGAAGACTAATTAACGTAGATATTGATGTTTACATTTACGAAAGTCTGCTTGCTAAAATGACGATCATTAATTAAATAAGCGTAGAAGTAGAGATACTACAAATGATTGAACAGGACAAACAGATCATGAGTAGAGATGCATAACTTTGTTGACGTACAAAAATTAAATTTTAAATCAAATCAATCAACAGAAACGTGCATTAAGCTGAGTAAACTAATTAGACAACGGCGGTGGCCCAAGTATGGCCCAATACCCAACCCAGCATGTTGGATCGATTCGAAATTCTAGAATACCTAAATCACTTCACACAAGATTAACAAAACTTTTGATTTTTTATGTTCTTTTCAATGGGGCCTAGCCCCTCCAAATAACTCAATGCCCACACTCATTTTAGAGCTCGTATTGCCCGAGAATCTTCTGTTCGACCAAAATCTATGACAACTGGCTGGTGGTTCCCATTACTTGAAACATGCAAACAAATGTTTACATAGCTACGTCGTATTCAGATTTTTTATAAGATCTAAGATAACTCACATTACTTTCACTCACTTACTACTTGATTGTACATAATAACATATAATAAAATACGCGTAGTAAAGTCATTCTAAATGGTGATTAATAAAAGCTTTTCAGCTCGTATTCTTATTTATGACGGGAGTGCGATTGACCTCAATCTCACCTGATGGTAAGTGAAGATGAGGGTGAAGATGGAGGTTGATTTTCCATTAGTAGCCTGGTAGATTCCTAAAGAGCCTCAAGTTGTAAACTTATTTTGTATTTGATCACTCAAGATTATGTTATTTGTACTAAATACAATTTGATACAGCAAACATTTCGATACACATTTTTATTTATCTTATCTATGAATTTCGTCGTCTCGTCATAATGTGAAGATTGTAAAATATTTTCTGCTGAAGTGATCCTATTACGAAATTTGCTGACGTATCCAAAGAGCAATGTGAAAGGATTATAGGAACACACGTAGGTATTTTTCTTCTCTTAATGATCTTATATATTTTGTGGCAACTAGCAAGAAAACTTGATTGGGTGAATTCGTCTGAGTACGGAAGTAATTTTTAAGTTCCCCAAATAATCAATTCCTTTAGTTGGAACAACATTTTAAATCTTAACTTTAGATACAAACAGATTCATAGGTTCCATGTTATGAATTATAAGTTAAGCTATTTATATATATAAGGAAAATAGTGTTCCTTTGACGCACCATCACCTCAAAACTATTGAACAAATCGGGATGGGACTGTTGCCATTCGACGCGGAACTTTTCGTGGATGAATATAGGTTATATATGATATCGAAAAGCGCGGGGGCAGCTAGTGTAAGTAATATCAGTGAGTCCTGAAACCTCTAGTTTAGATACCCTGTGCTATGGGAGGCTAAGTCATTTTGTATTTTGTGGTTCTTAATTCTTGATTCGGGAACAACTAACTAACCTGTCTTTCTAACTGCCTTGCATCTAAATCCGTCAAGAATTAAACGGCCTCAAACTAGTATTCTTGGCATTATATAGAAAATAAACTCGCTGCGTTAATTTCTAGTTAATTTCGTAATTATATATTTGATACTGGTTTAGATAACCTAATAATGATCTCAGTATTAGAGTTTCGTACTAAACCTTATTATTGACATTGTTGGAATGGAAGTTAAAAGGTACTTATTATTAGTGTATCCAAAAAAATTGGTAAAAAAACTGCTTAGAGATAGCTGTAAATCTCATTTTACAAATCAAAAATGTTACCTTACCTTCTTGCTTTCTTTTAAAATTGTGTATTTGAGACATGTCTATGTATTCGAGGAAGAATATTAACTTGTTTTTTTTTTAAGTAAAATTGAATCTTCCGTGACCCAAATTTGAATTTTTGAAAATTATAATTTTATGTTTCAAAATATTAAAAAGTGACAAAAAATATTTGGTGTGTACTTTGGATTCGGATGCTAAGTGTCGAATGTATGAAATACTATTATAGCAAAGTATGAAAGTAGAAGTCTGTTTTATTTTTGTTAAAATGTTTATCTTTTTTAGTGTTGGATTCCACCAGATACTCAAAGTCAGACGACTTTATGTACTCGTATACCATACTTTTGAAACAAAAAAATAAAGTACTAATCCGAACTTGATAAAATTTGTGGAACATGGGACCACTTCAGAGGTACAACCTACCAAACGAAAAAAAATATAAGAACCCATTCTAAAATGGGGAATTAAAGCGAGTTATTGTCTACTAGCTGTTTACTAGCTGTTTTTTGTTTACTAGCTGTCCCCCGCGATTTCACCCGCGTTTATCAATATCATATATAGCCTATAACCATTTAGAAAAAAATACTGCGTCGAATGGTAGGAGTCCCATCCCGATACGTTCAGTAGTTTCGAGGTGATGGTGCGTCAAAGGAACCCCATTTTGCTTATGTATATAGAAGATACATAGATAGAAGAAGACATATGGATAGTATTCACACAAAGGCAGTAAGAATTATTCTCACGTCTCATTTTCATGCTCGAGTTGATGAAAGCCATGACGATATATAGAAACCATTCCAATATTTGTTCCAGCTTCAAGCAGTCGTCCAGGTAGTCCTAACTTCATTGGCATTAGCGCAATATTTCTGCGTCATCGACTTCTTAAGGGAACTGCCGATTCTTTTGTATCTCAGAATCTTATATTTCCATAGTAAGTACATAACATATTCGTTTCTTAAATATTATTACCCGTCCGTTACCACAGATCATAAAACCAGCGATATCCGTTTTTATAGGTGTTTAATTGCAGATCCTGACAGTTGCGGCATGAGGGTCAACATCGGTCAATCCATAGATGACATATCGAACCAAGCTTTTGTTCTTCTTACTCAGGCACCATTCACCGCCTTCAGAACCTTCATTATTAATTGTGTTAATCTTGGTTTGAGTATACTTTGGATCATGGCCAGTACCCTTCTGATGAGTAAGTTTCTGCAAACTATATCGTTTTTTTTTTCGTTATTTATGACGTGATTGCGATTGACCTTGATATCACCTGATGTTAAGTGAAGATAGAGCTCGCTTTCCCGTCAGTAGCCTATTTGCTCTCTTAAAACTCTTTCTTATCTCCTTACACATTAGAAATGTGTCATATATTGGGGTGGTCATCAAAATAAATATTTCTAAATTAGGAACGTATTAAGAAGAAATTAACGATGTATGTAAACATATATACGGAATCCGATAAAACCTTTTTTTTATACCACATTGGCCGATAAACAAGCAGACGGTTCACTTGATGGCGAGCGGTCTCCGCCACCAATGGACATTTGCAACATCAGCGGCATGGCTAATGTGTTGTAACGTTAAGTTGTTAAGTGTTGTAAAGTAAGTTGTAAGTTAATGTGCCTGTAATTTCACCAGCCCCTTACCTTTCTAACTGAAACAGTAATACATACTGCTGACCATCAGGTGGGATCGCAGCCAAGCACTAGTTAATATTATTTAAAAATAATAATAATAATAAGAGTACTACTGCTTCACGGCGGAAATGGTAGTACTTCCCGCACGAACTCTGCACTAAGAGCATTTTTTTAAACTAAAGCGAGTTATTTGTTTGCAACGTCACATTTCACAGATTCTTTTTGCAGGAGGTGGGTCTAGGGAGAAGCAATCCAAAACCATACGCTGGCCATGGATCATCGTAACTGTAGCCACATGCGGTGTAGATCTCGTTGCGTCTGTTACGTATGCCAATGACTCCTTCCAAACAAGGGTGCGTCTCTCGTCTTATTTAATTTATATCATAACCTCAGCATATTAATGTCCATCCAAATTAAAAACCGGCCAAGTGCGAGTCGGACTCGCGCACGAAGGGTTCTGTATATCTATAAAAATGGCAAATAAATCATGTCCGTATGTGAGCCCCCTTAAATATTTATACATATATATATATATATACTTATTATCAGAGTGCAATGAATTGTTTAGGTTTAGGCATATCACACCTTTCGATGTCATCAAAACTTTCAAAAGTTTAAAAGTTAAACGGACTGGCGACTTATGGGGTATATCAGTAACAGTTTTGCAGGGTATAATTGATAATATTGCTCCCCATTTAGCTCTAATTTTTAATCGATGCGTAGATTTTGGTAAATTTCCGGATTTAATGAAACATAGCAAAGTTATACCTTTGTTCAAGGCCGGAGATCCTAGTGATCCAACCAATTATAGGCCCGTTTCTATCTTGCCAGCCCTAAGCAAAGTATTCGAAAAGATTATTTTAACGCAACTACTTGCTCACTTTAATTTAAATAAACTTTTACACAGTGAGCAGTACGGTTTTACTAAAGGTCGCTCCACTATTGATGCCGGGGTAGCACTCTTAAAACAAATTTTCAACGCTTGGGAAAAGTCGCAGAATGTTATTGGAGTGTTCTGTGATTTATCTAAAGCTTTTGATTGTGTTGACCATCAGACACTTACGCGTAAATTAGACCATTATGGAGTTAAGGGTGCAGCACTTAATTTGATGAAATCGTACCTTAGTGAGAGAACTCAAAGTGTTAATGTGAATGGAGTTAAATCATCTGGTTCTCCTGTGCATATGGGTGTACCCCAAGGCTCTATTCTAGGGCCTTTTCTATTTTTAGTATACATCAATGACCTACCATTTTACGTAAGAAATACCTGTGGAATTGTACTGTTTGCTGACGATACCTCACTGATTTTTAGTGTTGATAGACTGAAATACAATTATGACGATGTAAACGGTGCATTAGCCCAGGTATTAAATTGGTTTACTGTTAATAATCTTGTTTTAAATGCAAGAAAAACTAAATGTATTAAATTTGCATTACCCAATGTTAAAAAACTAGGCTGTAGTATAATGTTAGACAACGAAGCTCTTAGCCTTGTTGAGTCAACAGTTTTCTTAGGAATTACTTTAGACTCAAAACTTCAATGGGGGACACAAATATCATGTCTTGCGGGAAACTTAGTTCAGCAGCTTACGCAGTTAGAAAAATCAGGCAGATTACAGATGTCGATACGGCTAGCTTAGTTTATTTTAGCTACTTTCATAGTGTTTACGGCATTTTGCTTTGGGGTAAAGCTGCTGATATAGAAACCATTTTTATATTGCAAAAAAGAGCTGTTCGAGCCATTTATAATTTGAGTTCTCGAGCTTCCCTCAGAGAAAAGTTTAAACAAATTGATATCCTCACAGTTGCATCGCAGTATATTTATGCAAACATAATATTTGTGCATCAAAATATTAGTCTTTATGTCAAAAAGAGTGATATGCACTCCATCAATACTAGAAATAAGGATAAACTTGTCACTTCTGCATATAGACTGCAAAAAGTGCAAGGCTCATTTTTAGGACTTAGTGCACGCATCTATAATAAAATCCCTACTGAAATTTTAAATTTGCCTTTACAAAAATTTAAGGAAAGAATTAAGACTGTTTTAGTACAAAAGGCTTTCTACAACACAAATTATTATTTTAATGACGACAATGCTTGGGTGTAGCGCTCGCTCCATCAAGACACATCTTTATGTACAAAATCTTATTTTGAAAAGAGTAATTGCTGAGTTTATTGCCGGCTCTTCTCAGTAAAAGCAACCTTCCGAACCGGTGGTAGAGTCTGACCTTTCATAAGTGCCTGTGAAGGCCTATTTGAATAAAATATTTCATTTCATTTCATATTTATTTTTCCGTTTTTTAGTAGGTATCTGTTGTTGTTATAGCGGCAACAGAAATACATTATCTGTAAAAATTTCTACTGTCTAATCACAACTTATGAGATACAGCCTGGTGACAGACAGACAGACAGACAGACAGGCACACAGACAGACGGACATCGGAGTTTTAGTAATAGGGTGTCCCTTTGGGTACGGAACCTCAAAAATTGTCGAAGTCGGACTACACTGTTCAAATTTATGCGTGGTCACAAATGACAAAAATGTATTCGGTTTTACTAAAGAACCTCCTCCCTTTATAATCGGTACAAAATTGGGGATAACCCTGGACATTCTTCACCCATGGTTAACTGATCCCAAATTAAGCTAAGCCTGTTCTATGGCAACCAGGTATATACGATATATATGTAGTACCTTTGTATATATTTCAATCCACGCTCAGAATAATAGACACGATCATGCAAACAAATGTTCGTCCTGAATCAAACCCACGACCTGCGGCGTGATAGTCAAGTTATCCACCACGCCAACTGGCCCGTCAATATTAATATAACGTCGAGGATGCATTATTCTCTTATTTCACAGACAATGTCAGACATGATGGATTTTATCGGAGGAGTAGCTAGCGGGATGGCTGGAGTACAGTTAGACACTTCCTGGGCATCCTGGCTCATGGTTATGCTGTACTCCAGATTTGTGGTGTTATTCCTTCTCAATCTTCTACTTATTGTGCTGATTGTTATTAACTACGAACTGAAACCGGAGCCAGTGAGCACGTTTGTTGTGAGTACTATGTTTAAATTGTATCTTATCTGATAATAACTTTCTGCCCCACAGTTTCAACTGTGTTTAGAGGATGAAACTATTAACAATACCCTTTCTCGCCCTATCATCTGTCTATAAGCAAAGTAAATGCATGACAGCGTATGCAGTTTCATGTCTAATGACCCGTTTTTTAAACTAAGAAACTATCATATAACTATCATTGACACCTAAGTCATTAAATTGATATTAATTTAGTTATAATAGTAATGCTAAAGTTTTAACAGCATCAACAGGGACGGTCCAGCAGTGTTCACTACACTACATGTATTTTTTTTTTATGTTCAGATAAATAGACAATTCAGTGCAGCAAAATTATTGCCATTTTAACATGTAAACTAAAAGTAATGACCACTTGCACTTAACTGCATAAAACGTATATATAATATGGTTTTTAGCAAGTGGAAGCACCAACTATAGTTGCACGTGACACCTACAGCGATAAAGACTTAGAAGAAGCCAGTTTGCCAAGCGAGTCTAAGCCGTCGACAAGGATACCACGTCCTGGACTCAGTCACTCGTTCAGGAGGATGAAAACACTTCTTTTCAAAAGGTCACCAACGCCCGAAGCCAGGTGCAGAACTACTCCGGACTCGTTGGATGCATCACCTGAAGGGTATTTTATTGTTTACTATTTATTCCTGTAGCTATTAGACATCCCTGGGACATTCTTCAGACACGGTTATCCGACCCCAAAATACACGGGGACATAGACTTTATATAAACACACATGCTCATTCACCTAAAAGTCACATAAGAGCTAATATTGCGCGGTTCTCGACACCTTACCCTAAGATTTAACTAGGTATAGGTACACTAGTTAATACTTTATCCTCACTTCCTTCACAACCCTCAGCTCAGCTTAAACCTTTTAACGTTGATGCAACATACACTCGTCGGTTAAGTTACATAACGTATGGTTAGTTACTCATCATAGTCAGTCTAGTTGTTTTGTACTCGGTTGACCCTCAACTTTCACTTTATTCGTATTAAAATATGCCTCCCAGACGTTACATAAATTATTTTATTTTCCATAAATTTTAAAAATTCGTTTGTTATGATTTCGATTAGACAATGAAGTGGTACCCACTTTTTTACTTCTTGCTGCAACTCTTGCCGATGCAAATACGTCCAATTATATAAATCTGGTAAATTCAAGACAGTTTTTATTTCAGGACTCTCCGCGCCCACCCTGTTGATGCTGACAAAAAGCGCACAGTAAACTTCCCCGAGACCCTGCTATCGTTGCCGCAGCGCTTGGAGAACCTCATTGCGGAGCAGCAGAGGCGACTAGACAAGGCGGTCATAGACACTGCGGGCCGGCGCACTCCTCCTCGGACTTCGCAGTCCATGCCGCAGCTGGCGACCACTTCTAACCCGACAGATGCCACGCGCGGGTAATATTTTGATTTCAAAATTTATGAAGATATGATGGCTTGGAAAATGAGTGAGACCCAGTACCGAATTATTTTTTTAGTAAAGAAAGTATGCTTGTGCCATCATGTTTCGGGGAGTATGAAATACTTGGAGCATATTTTTTTATTTAAAAATAATAATTTTATTATTGTTTCTGCAGTCGTCGCGGCACGACAGCTGAGCTGCAAGGACAACTGCCGTGGGCATACATACCTGCGTCGGCGCATCGAATGCGCGACCAACTTCCACCCGACGAAGACCTGCCCCCCGTACCTCTGCCGGACTATTCTGCTTTACAGTCCTACAGAAAAGCTTGTGAGTAACACCGTATAGGTAAATTAATTAACTGTTTCAATTGTAATAATTCGGGAGACAAGTAACTAATGAAAAAATGTTTCTTTATCATCCAAAATTATGCCATAAGTAGAATTCCTGCGTTAGTAAATTTATCTTAAAATATTACAAGTGCCTCTCAACATGGACCATCGCATCATTATACCTATTTCAAACAAAATATAATAATTTCATCATAAAAATTTTAACTACTATAACGGACTTTGTTGTGGACTTTTGTGTCAGCTGATAACAATACAATTCTGACACAAGTTCCGTATTATGTTTCAGCCGTCCACCGAGCAGCATCCAGTATAAGTTCATTGACACAAAAGAAAGATTATGCTTTATCCCAATCAGCACGTCGTAAGTACTATGTGTATTAATATTCTCGTAGATAAATGTGATTGACGAAAGAGCGATTTGGGTCAGGCCCCTATGTACCCGCTATCAACGGATTGGTGCACTGACCCAAATAGACACTCTCATTTTAAACAACGTAGATATGCCGATGACAGTACCTAATATAAAGTTTGACGGAGGTTTACATCGCCCACCGAAGCGAATGTGGCTTTATATTGATACATTTTATTTTGCAGCGCCACTAACTCAGTCTGACGTGTTGTACTAGAGTCCAAATTTTCTTCGAGACCTACGTTGCAAAGGGCAGACAGGGTCACATTATCTATACAAAGTGTAATGCCCTGTGGAGTATGCATTTTGTATACGCGATGGGGAATCGTAGATCACAAATATGTTTAGAAACCTTATAGGCAGCAAGTTAATGTAATCAATGCCTACCTACTTATCATATTAGCGCCCATCGGAAAACGTACTAATCGATCAACACTGGTTGCAGTGATATTATGTTGCTTTAGAATCACGTGACTACATGACTGACCGTTTAAATAAATTGTAATAAATTTGTATATTATCGCATTGTAGGTCCAGTCCACCTGTATATAATAGAATGTATTTAAAAGTTTCGGTGTATCTACTAACCATAGACCAAACTAAATTTACTTTTAGACCGCCAGCACGTTAATTGACGCGCAGCCATTAAGTTTTTATCGATTATTATTTTAAATTTGGAATGCTTATGAACGGTCAACCTGTATTTAGAGTATTAATACTTGAGGTCAGCCAAGTACCAACGCTATTAACAAAGTCGAGTTTTTAAGGTCTTGTATATTTTTTGGTGATAGTAGAAATTACCACCGAGTTTGCGTTGGAGACAATTCTCAATACAGCGCCTCTAGTGAAATACTCATGGAACTACATTTCTTCTATATTAAATTACAAAATATACAAACGCTTGTCGAATTGTCGTTTACGCTAGCACGGTTGTAATTGTTGATGAACTTATTATCTTGAATAGATATTATAGTACTAGATACAAATAGTATTAAGTTAATTACTAAGTATTTTAATTATTTTTTTTACAACGGCACTTGTTACAATAAAAAAATAGTCTAAATATCTTAAAGTGAGTTCTAAATAAAATGAATCCTAAAAAGTTGTGTAGGTTTTAGGTGCCTACAAAATACAATTACAAAATAACGTTATAAATAGATTAATAATTAATTTAATAACGTAAATTAATGTACCGATTATTATATATTATGCTTTAAATTAGGACTCTAATGAAGGTAATCATAGAACACTCATTACTAAACCCTAAAAAAGTTTGTTGAAAATTTATTTACCGATTGCAATCGTTTTGATCCATTTATAGTATGGCCCAATATTGTATGTAGGTACCTATAACCTATTCTGTTGGACCTATATAATGTATATAATTATATTTATGTATATAGTGTTATTGGTTTCCTTTTGACTTCTTTCGACTTGTAGCTCGAAGAAATTTCAATATTATTATTATCTCACATTGTAGTTTCACATTATATTATATATAGTTTCTAATTTAAGGATTTAATTGTAATTAATTATAGATAAGTAAATGATATAAATCCCGATTTACATTCTCGTAGAGACAATGAAATAAATAAATAATTGACGTGTTGAATGTGTTCTCTCACGAGACCATGCTGTATAGATTTTCCTTCGAGGTTTTACTGTTGCTATTCCAATTTGTTTTTTTTAATGTGTTAGTTACATCCAAGGATATATGAACCGCGTTGTCGACGCTCAGAAATGGCAACATAAAATGCTGGTAATTGTCCTAATACCATTTCGTCTTGCACAATCTTAAGGTAACACATGGTACATCGTAAGGTGTGGCATTTATTTTCTTTCGCTTTCTGCGCGTATAAGCAATCTAGTTTTTGCGCTGTTTTTGAGTGCCGTAACATTAGTGAATGACGTGTCTTTTTTAAAATACGTCATTGGTCAGCCTTTTTCGATGATGGAATATCTAGTTATTTCCTATATTGGCTACTTTTGTCTACAATAAACCAAACGAGCGGAATATATTGCAATATTTGTTTCAAAGTGCACGTATAAGGGCTCGAATACTTAGAATGCAGATCGGGTTTTGTATTGAAAAATGATTTTGTAAAGTGATTAAGGAGTTTTTGACATGCATATACATTTTTTTTGATTATAGAATCAAAAAAATGTAGAGGTACGCATATGATGTATGTCTCAAACCGTTTTCAAACAGCGCTTTCGCATCTCATTGTATTATAAGATGACGTTAAGCTAATTATTGTATATTTTACTGTAATTAACTTGCATAAATCAGTTGGATATTTTAAGCCTAAGCTGAACTATGTTTAAGTTATCGGTTAATAAATTTTATACAATAAATATTTTCTTTTATTTCTCAGCGATTTCATATTAATAACCTGACCAGTTGGCTTGGTGATTATGACATTGAATGCCAACCAGGTCGTGGGTTCGATTCCCACCCAGGACAAACATTTGTGTGCATGAACATATCTGTTTGTTCTGTGTCTGGGTGTTAATATCTATATAAGTATGTATTTAAGAACATAGTACAAGCAGTAAACTCTGCTTAATTTGGGCTCATTTATTTATTACTAGCTGTCCCCCGTGGTTTCACCCGCATTACCGAGGGATGTAACATTTTCCCGGCACCAAAAGTATCCTATGTTAATTCTAATACCTCCAAGAATATGTGTACAAAGTTTCATGATGACCGGTTCAGTAGTTTTCGCGTGAAAGCGTCACAAACAAACTTACATTCACATTTATAATATTAGTAGGGACTTTTAGTCCATTAGCAATTTGGACAATAAATACATGGGACATAAAGTCAAGACTAGATTCATAAATCTATTGCTTTATAGTAGACGTTAGATAGAGTTCGTCCGGGGAAGTACTACCACCTTACCCATTTCCGCCGTGAAGCAGTAGTGCAATTGTATTACTGTGTTTCGGTTAGAAAGGTAAGGGGGCCGGTGAAATTACAGGCACATGAGACTTAACAACTTCACGTCTCAGGGTCGACAACGCATTGGCGATGCTCCTAGTGTTGCAAATGTCCATAGGCGGCGGTAACCACTTACCATCAGGTGGACCGTCTGCTTGTTTGTCGACCCAAGTGGCATAAAAAAAAAAAAAAAAAAGACGTATGAATAAATGGAGGTATTATCTTTAGGTACAATATAACTGAGAATTATATTATTAAATACCTATACCTTTAACCCTTACTAAGTAATATAGTTAGGTAATAAACCTATATGTACTTAGGTGGCGAGAAAATAGGTAATATAATAATGTGGCCTTATTAAAATTTTAAGGCAATATTTTAATAGACTAGTGGGTCGCCTAGCGATCGAAATTCTTTATTTCAAGTTTGAACTTTATTGAGTATTTTTTTTTTCAGAATATAACCTTTTTAATCTTTGCATATAACCTTTTTGAATTTGGTTCTATTACGTCAACTGCGAGCGTGCACAAAAACGTCATTATGTTTTTGACATTGATAGAATTAATGCTGTATGTGTGTGTGTCGTTCAAGCAGTAGTGTGTGTAATATTTATTTTTATAATAATATTTAAATAAACAAAATGTTGACTTCTAAAATATTAACTTTAATTGTGTCAAATTTCACGTTCATCTGTTCGCGCAATTTTCTTAAAAAGGGGTTTAAAGTTTTTGTTTCACCTATTAAAATATAGATTCTAACCAAATTGAAATTCTCTCATTGTATTAACAATACATTGATATTTAAATTAAGCCCCACCGCTTCATTGTATTCTACTTAAAACCTCGTTTAGCATACAAAGTTTCCATAATAGATATGATTGCGAGTACATATAGTAAAATGGTAAAGTGGATGCAGTCCACAGAGGGTTCCCCGTCTTGATGCATGAGTTATATATAGGCAGGGAGCCTGTGTTGGTAAATACATATTATCCTCTTCAATAGATTCACGTAGGGATAATGATGCAGTGAAGTTGCAAGACTACTGAGGAAATTGCCAGACATGTCAAGCGTTGATTTAACAAGGACTAGTGACGGCAGTAGTTACATTGTATGAAATAGAGTAGCTTGTAACGCAGAACTCAAAACATTACATTTTGGTTTCTATTTGGGGCGAAATTTAGCAATACATCCGTTTTTATGCCGCTTTCATGGTAGAAATAACTAAAAATATTTGACTAGACCTTACGAAGTTCTACTTCGCGCTTTCTCCTACTTTCTTTCTCTACTTCTTCGCACTCTCCTACATTCTCTCTTGATATTATCATATTCATAACAGACAATCCAATATGAATTTTCGAGATGAAGTTTCTACGCAAGAAGACAGAAAGATAGGCAAGAAGGCAAGAAGAGATAGTGTAAAAACTTTGTCCTACGTTGTTTATAATGAACTAGCTCTCCCCCGCGGGAGGTACAGTAATTTTGAGGTGATGGTATGTCAAAGGAATTCAATTTTCCTTATATGTTATAGAGGATCGAAGGCAGCAGACAATTTAATATTTCGAGCATGAGCCATTATTCATTGTAATTCTTCTGCATATCACCTCATCTTCCAGTTGTTTGTCAATCAAATGTTGGGTACATCAATTGCAAACTCTGAACAAACTAAGCAGGCCTCCACTCCACATAGAATATCTTGCCTCCACAAATATAAATCCTAAATTCTGTTCTGTAGCAAAAAAGATCGGTAGCTTCTACGAAGTCCTTTCAAAGGCAAGTGAACCAGATAAGAATAAAAATAGGTTCCGGGTCCAGAAATCACCGACTTCCAACATACAATCAAACAATATAGATATTAAATCATATGAAACACTTATCTAATATTAATACTTAATACGTACTTACTCAGATTACAATAGATGTATGTATAAATCCGTTTAAAATAAATCGAAACGACAGTAGAATACTATCAGCTTTCTACTCTTTGAGCATCTTTAGATGCTTTGATCCCCTAATAGGACGATTGTGAATAATATCCATTTGATTGACAACATCCTTTGGAAGTCTCAGTATTCAGCAGCGTTGCCCGAGCGACCGCCGACTGCTGAAATGTAAAATACCTACCAATACAAAGATAAGTATTCGCTTTATTATCGATAACAATTATCACCACGCGATTAACTACTCGATATCATGTTTAGTCCCTTCATATGCGAACACTAACTCGTCATGACGTGCGATCATTAAGGAGCTAAAATGAAGAAACTACAGATACCTTCGCACTTTGTATTGACTGTATATTTATCAGGATTTTTAACTATCGTAAGTAAAATGAAACATATTTTTTAATGGTTCTTCGAATGTTTTTATACTATTTATTTTAATTGCTGTGCTTGTTACATTTTATGTGTGTACCTATAACACTAGATTTTTATTTGTTATGCCTAGCGAATGGGTTAAGTACCTAGTTAATAATGTTAACAGACTGGTATTTCTTTCAAATGAGAAAACGGTTATTATTTTCTTGAGACTTTCACTTATTTTCACTCATTCCTCCTCATATCAGACCATTTCTCTTTAACTTCCATTTGCACTAGATCCAGTCACTCTTGGCAAAAGATTAGTATATGTGCTTATTTTGCATATACAATTTTACCTGTCTACCTTTTATTGGCCGGACAAACGACGTACATAGACTAAAATATCTGTCAATCGAAACGATCATATATTTCAGATTTGTAGTGAGGTCAATGTGCTATACATTTCGAACTAGCTGTCCCCGCGGTTTCCCGTGGGATATCACATTTTCCCGGGATAAAAAGTAGCCTATATATCATTCCAGGATATGCTCTATCTATGTGCAAAGTGTTATTCAAATCTGTTCTATAGTTTTTGCATTAAAGAGTAACACACATTTGCATTTATAATATTAGTAGGACTATATTGATTGTTAATAAATATTATTTGTGCGAAATAAATGACGTCATCTGGGTCTATGAATCATTCTGTTGGAGTGTTTCCTTCTTATTTATTGATGCGTATATTCTTAAGATTATTTGTCGATTAAAATAATTCTATGCGACTATAATGAATTATCTTTTCAGATATTATCGTTACTGTACACGGGATTATGTGTTACGGCGTTAGTATTTCGATATAAATGTGATGACGACCCGACGACCGTTAAGGGAAGCGATTATTTCTGGTACGCACTGTACAAGATTTACATTCAGGGTGAGTATTATATTCCTTATAAACTTATGTATATAGGGGTAAATGGATTCACATGGAACTTCGATTATGTAGTTGGTGTGGTCTGTGATGCATGCATACATAACGAGCCGCCGCATAAGTGGGAACAGAGTGCATATTAGCGCTTGATATTGGATAATCGGCCCGGATGTGGGGGCTCTAAGTGTGTGCAATTGTACATAGGGTCAGTTGGCGTGCTTCTTTTGTATCGCTTTTGCATATTGTATTCAAATGTCGCTACGCTTTCAGAAGATGTCTGATATAATGTTATCTTCAACAATCCACAAGTATGGTACTTATAATACCTGCTTTATTCTAATGAAATGAAATGAAATATTTTATTCTAATAGGCCTTCACAGGCACTTATGAATGGTCAGACTCTAACACCGGTTCGGAAGGTTGCTTCTACTGAGAAGAGAATGCAATTACTCTTTTCAAAATAAGATTTTGTACATAAAGATGTGTCCTGCTGGAGCGAGCGCTACACCCAAGCATTGTCGTCATTAAAATAATAATCAGTTGTGTTGCAGAAAGCCTTTTGTACTAAAACAGTCTTAATTCTTTCCTTAAATTTTTGTAAAGGCAAATTTAAAATTTCAGCAGGGATTTTATTGTAGATGTGTGCACTAAGTCCTAAAATTGAGCCTTGCACTTTTGCATTCTATATGCAGAAGTGACAAGTTTATCCTTATTTCTAGTATTGATGGAGTGCATATCACTCTTTTTGACATATAGACTAATATTTTGATGTACAAATATACTATATTCCTATACCTACCCATTTTGGTATAGGTTAGTATTGTCTCGCTATCCCGCTAGCTAGTTGGAATATTAGTGTTTTATTTTGCAGTGAAACTTTTTATGGGGGAGAGAATGATAATCACAATGTATGCTATTCAAAAGAGATTGATGAATAATTAAAAAGTTTCACTCTATCGTGTGTCTTTACGACCGACCCTGTTTTTAATGGCTTCCAGATGACAGCTGCGCTAATTCAACGTCGGCCGAGCAAGCCACGGATGCACAGCGAGTGTTTATAATGGTAATAATCACACTGAGCGCCTCAGTCATCAGCTTCATCACAGCAGTTACTATGATTGCAAGTAGGTATCAATGAATTCGGGGATATTTCTATCACAAGGTATTATACGAGCTCCCTACTATGGTAACCAGATATCCGAGGGTAGGATTAATACATTGTCTAATTAATGAAACTAACAATATGTGGGTACCTGCCTAAATAGCAGCAGCACCAGGCGCGGTAGCAGTCTGAAATTTTGGAGAGGGTCACTAATAATAATACAATAAATAAATTAGACTTTATTCCTCTTATAATATATTTGTTCTCAACCAAGGTTTTACACGCCTTAGCGTCGAAAATGATCTCTCTGATGTCGCGCCGCTTATAGGAAGAGTTACCAGAATTCAATAATTTTATAAATTTGTAGAAGTTTTAATTTGACGAGTACGGTTTTGGAGGGGGTCATGTCGCCTGTGAGCCTCCCCTTCGGACCGCGCCTGAGCAGTACCTTCTTAGAGCAAGTAATAATGAATAACTTGAATAAGCTAAACAAATGTCTTTTTTATCAAGTGATATTTTTTTACATTTGTTATTATTCGCAATCCTTGGTTTCAGTTGTACAAAACGAAGCATACCGACATGTCAACACGGCCGTGAGTGGTTACATTGTAGTGTGTATTTCGTCACTCGTTGTCGATGTGGTATTTGCATGCCATTTTGGAATAGATCACACAATTTTTGTAGGAGAATTAGTAAGTATTATTAAATCAGGTATCTTTCAGCATTTTTAGATGGTCTTAAGGAACTGCATATTGAATAATAATATGTTAGTAAACAAGAAAAGCCTGTTGTGCAAAATAAAGTAAATGCCTGCCTTTGTTAATACCACTTGGGTCTACAAACAGCCAGACGGTCCACCTGATGATAAGTGGTCACCGCCGCCTATGGACATTTGCAGTATCAGGGTCTTCGCCAATGCTTTGTCGTATCAGAGAAGTGAAATTGTTTAGTCTCAGGTGCCTGTCTGCCAGACCCCCTTACCTTTCTAACCGAAACACAGTAATACAAGTAATGCAAGTAATGCAATAAGACCTTTACGCTGTCTTAAATTTCAAGTCTATTGTTTCTTGTTAGCGATAACTTTAGATAAACCAAATTGAAACTAAAAGATGAAAATGAGATATCTATAAAAGTAGTTTAGAAATGATTAAATTTCTTGTTTAATCAGTGAAAATCATGTCACCTTGCATGTGTAATAAATACCTAATATCTATAGAAAATTACTGTGCAGTTTATTTCTTTTGAAGTTTATCGATTTCTGTTTTAGGACGAGTCCCTTCCAGGAGCCCATACGAACTATTTGAAGGACATATTGCGACATGGTGCATTCCTTCTCATGACAATATCCTTGAAGGGTTACGTGGCTCATGCTATTAATATCGTGCTAATCGTACTCCTGATAGTTTATTCATCGGAGTTTCAAGCAATTGTTCGTAGGAATAACGTAAGTAACTTGGTTTAAAAAAAAATATTTCTCATAAAAATCTTTACAATAGGTATTAAAACGAAATAAAAACTTATGTATTCTATAAAAGATTCTACACTAAGAAATTGGTGTATGTCACAGCAAAACAGATGTATAGTATTAACACTAAACATACCATAACCGGGTCAAATGACCCATTTTGAACTTTACATTGAAAATGCACGTATCATCTTATTGCTTTTGCACATTTGACTTCATGACTTTTTCTTACTTATTAATATACAGTTATACTATTTATTTCCCAACCTAACAACCATATTTCATACATTTAAGCAAGAAACATAAAGTCATATTTGACCCGCTATGGTAGAAATAGGTACCTAGTAAGTGTTGGTACGATTAGTGTTAAAGACTACCCTGAAAATATAAAATTACTCATTGAAACATTTCACTGTTTGCAAAGCCTTTTTCATTTTTATGATAGACCCCTGAAAACATGTCTAAAACTAACTTTGCGGCTACTTTTTAAACTGGTACCTCGGGTGACCATACGCGGGGTGTAAAGAAATATATAAAAATAACGTAGCTAAATGTAAATGTAGGTTATAAAATCTAAACTATTCGATAAAGACATCCAAAGCTAGATAACTGATATCACTTCCGAAATAAATCTCTTAATCTATTAGACTATCGTACCTACATAAGTTAATCAGTGGATTACATTTCAGCATTCCATCCACAAGATGGGCGTCTTGACCGCTTACGAGTAAGTACAGCCTTAACATCTTAAAACAGAAAAAGGTAAAAAAATTACCCATGCTTTTATTATTGCAGTCAACAAAGGAAACAAGAAGATAACTGGCGTCAACAAGATATCATGCCCTTTGCGAGAAGGTAACTGTTATTATGTTAATACAATGAAATTCTAATTAGGTACTTATATTATACAAACAAAATCTCTTACAAAAGTGAAAGTCTGTTGTGCGAAGGTCTTGGGAGGCTGGTGGATAAGAAAGTGGCTCCAGCTTTAATTCTTAGAGTCGTTTCTATAGTTTGGATACCTTTAAAAGGTAGGGATTACTGGCACAACATCCAAGGGCTCTTTAGTCGAAATGGGGGTACCCCAGGGTTCAATTTTAGGTCCATTTTTGTTTTTAGTCTATATAAATGACTTGCCATATGTTGTAAATGATCTCACAGATATTGTCTTGTTTGCTGATGATACATCATTAATTTTTAAAGTTGATAGAAAAGACAAAGATCTAACTAAAGTTAATCATACTATGTCAATTGTCTGTGGGTGGTTTGCTACAAATAATCAATTACTAAATTCAAAGAAAACTAAATGCTTTAGGTTTTCTTTACCGAATGTAGCACAAGTAGATAGCCAAATAATAATAGATGGGAGCCATATTGATCTTGTTAATAAAACGGTATTTTTGGGTCTTACATTAGACAATAAATTGCAGTGGGGACCTCAGGTTGATACTCTAGCTGCTAAGTTAAGTTCGGCTGCATTTGCTGTTAGGAAAATTAAACAATTGACGAATGTTGAGACAGCCAAATTAGTTTATTTTGCATATTTTCATAGCCTCTTGTCCTATGGTATTTTATTTTGGGGAGCAGCAGCGGATATAGAATCAATATTTATTATACAAAAAAGAGCAATTCGTGCAATTTACGGTATGGGTCCCCGTGAATCATTAAGAGATTTATTTAGGGAAATAAATATAATGACATTGCCTTCATTATATATTTATGAAAATATAATGTTTATACGTAGAAACATAGGAATGTTTGAGTCAAAATTGGATATCCATAATATTAATACAAGACAAAGGGAGAAGTTAGTTGTTCCATATTTTAGACTAACTAAAGTAAACAAGTCATTTCTTGGTAATTGTGTTCGATTTTATAATAAGATACCGCTTTCAGTAACCAAAATGTCTGATCATAAATTTAAAAATTATATTAGGAAAGTTTTGAAAGAAAGAGCGTATTACAAGGTGGTTCATTATATTGAAGATAAAAATGTATAGAAATAGCTGCTCTCTGCACAGTGCACCTCTAATTTTCTTGTTTAAGTTGTAAGTAATTATTGTCATTTTCTATTTTGTAGTCTTGTTATTTCTTTTTTTTTGTTTTTTTTTGTTTTTGAATGTTAGCTTTATTAAGTATTTTGTAATTGTTAAATATAAAATTTTTTTTTTTTTTTTTTTTTTTTATATAAAAACTTGAGCGCATTTGACTAGATCTCACCTGATGGAAAGTGACGATGTGGTCGAGGATGGTACACGCGAACTCAAGTAATGCCTATTCACTCTTGCCTTAAAGACTCCGAGATTGTATGAATCGGGAAAAATTGACGCCGGCAATGAGTTCCACTCCTTTGCTGTCCGCATAATGAAAGAAGAAGCAAAACGCTTCGTGCGGATAAACGGAATATCAACAACAAAAGGATGGAACCCCAGCCGGCGCCTAGTCGCCCGCATGTGGAACGGAGCAGGGGGTATGAGGTCGTGTAACTCCTGCGCACACTCTCCGAAATGAATCCGGTAAAACACCGATAGGCAGGCAACTTTGTGGCGATGCTCAAGATTTTGGAGCTTACTCGAGACTAACTCGACGTCGCCTATAAGTCTCCTTGCTCGGCGATCTATAGCATCCAGGGCTTCTAGCTGGTAGCGGGCTGATCCATCCCAAAGATGAGAACAGTACTCCACACAGGAGCGGACCTGAGCCTGGTATAAAGTAAGAAGCTGTCCAGGTGGGAAGTACCTTCTCACCTTAGAGAGAAGGTACTTTTGCCCTAGATTCAATATATCGGCCGAAATTTAAATTTGATGTAATGTTAACACCAAGGAGCTCAAGGTGGTCGGATATTTTAATGGACTCACTTCGGAGAGTGGGAGTCAAGGTGAAGGGACTCCTTTTGGCGGAAAAAAGACAAGCCTGTGTTTTAGAGGCATTGAACCTTACGAGGTTGTTGTCACCCCATTCAGACACTGCCTGAAGTGAAAGGTTCATGCGCTCTACCATGGCCCCTCTTAGGGACTGCGTCTCGGCGCTGGTGGCCCGTGCACTGGATAAATATCTGTCCACAACTGTGCTGTCATCTGCATACCCAATTATACCGGGCTTCAGCAGGTCATTAATATGCAGCAGAAATAGAGTTGCGGAAAGAACCGAACCCTGAGGTACCCCGGCGTCGATAGCCATTAGGTCAGACGAGCAGCCATCGATGACCACTCGGATCGACCGTTCCCTCAGAAAATCAGATACCCAGTTGCACAGGCTTGCAGGGAGCCCATATGAAGGAAGCTTGCCTATAAGGCTAGCGTGCCAAACCCTGTCAAAAGCCTTCGAGATGTCGAGAGACACGGCTAGAGCTTCTCCATGTTTCTCAATGGCTTCGCCCCATACATGCGTAGCGTACACTAGAAGATCCCCAGTAGATCTGCCACGGCGAAATCCGTATTGACAATCACTGAGGATGTCATTATCTTCTAGGTACGCTAGGATGCGGGTGTTCAATACACGCTCCATAATCTTACAGATTATAGAGGTGATTGCAATGGGGCGGTAATTGGCAGGGTCAGCCCGGCTGCCTTTTTTGGGCACAGGTTGCACGTTGGCAAGCTTCCAAGACTTAGGTACTATGGTAAATATGTAAAATTGATGTTATAAAATAGCCAAAAAGTCAGAATAGATAAAAAAGAATTTAATAAAATAAAAAAGAATGTAACCTTGCTGAGTTTCTTGCCGGTTCTTCTCAGTTGAAGGCTGACTTCCGAACCGGTAGTAGCTTCAGTAACTTTAAATTTGACCTTCATAAGTGCCTTCTGAGGGCCTAAACTGAATAAATGGTTTTGAATTTTGAATTTTTTGAATTTTATGAAACTCAAACATAAATTCCGAAGCGTCAGGAAAAAATGCCTTACGTCTTCGTTGATTTCCGTCCAGACGACTTTTACAGGCATCAACAACCTGCCCCTGAAATGGCTAAATATAGCTTTTTAAGAAACCTTTATACAAACTATATTTCCCCCCCTTTAGGTAACGAAATTGAAGGAAAGTCCCGAGTCGGGATCGAACGCAACTGGCCCATCAAGACATAGTTTTAAATACTGCAAATGTCCCATCCCATGTACTTAATGCATAAAACTCAGGATTTTTACATTAAGTCTGTTTTAAAAAGGTATAAAGATCAACAAGACATTTCGGATAAAGTTTATCCACCTCGGTGTCAACTAACTCTTCTGGAAATTTTACAGCTCTCAAGTGAATCCTATATTCTTCAGTGGCGATCCTCCGCGTAGTCCCATGCGTGAGCAGTCACGCCCGGAGTCTAAGTAAGTTATACAAAATAATATTTCACCGGTGATTTCGTGCATTGATTCATGTCTACATCACTAAAACTGTATACAAAGTTGTATCATGTCTATAATTCAAATACAGCTATCGCTGGGTAGCAACGTGTCCTTCTTTGAGGTCATGGATAAAATCGATACGTGGCCTTCACAACAGCCTTACGTATAATCGATATTGTTAAGGTTAAAAGAATATTTTATCTTCATTTGAGTGACTATTCATAAGTGCTTGTAAAGGCTTTTTGAATAATAATATTAATTATAATATTAATTATAATAATAATAATGTTTATTTCCTTTCTCCATACAAACTAGATATTATTTAACAAGGTTTAAAAATGACTTATAAGATTAAAGTTTGCTGGAGAAACTGGTTTCCAAGCTAAGCCGAAGCCTGTGTTATGGAAACCAGTCTCTTCCACCTCGGACTCGCATCAAACCTCTAAAATCAAATACAATTTACTACATGGTATGTACTTACTGCTAAAGAATGAAATATTTGAGTAAGGAAAATTGTGTAGAGGAGTTTGTATGTGCTTGTGAATGTGTGTATGAGTGTGTGTATCTCAATATTTGAATAAAAATATTGAGATTTTTATTCACAAACACAACACTATAATGTTGTTATTGACGGACCAGAGGGCTTGGTGGTTTGAAACACTGACTGCCTAGCTTAATTGGTTCAATTCCCACCCAAGATAAAGATTTGGGTGAATGAACATGTCTTTTTGTTCTGTGTCTGGATATAAATATCTATATAAGTATGCATTTAAAACGTAATATATGTAGTATATCAGTTACCTGGTAGCCATAGTACAAGCAGTACACTCTGCTTTATTAGGGATCAGGTAAATATGTGTGAATGACCTGGGGATATTTGCTATAATGTTGTTATTTTGTCCAGCCGAGCCTTCGACCGTTCGGATTCGTGGCACCACAGCAACCCAGGGCCTGCCCAAACTTCCCGGCCATTTTCCTACTTGGAGGAAATAAGGCAGTCTGTAAAGAAGATCCCGTCGACGTCATCGCCCGAGCCACAGTGGCGCCGCGACCCGTGGCCACCCGCGCCGCCTGTCCCAGCGCCCGACTACAGCCCACAGCCAGCGAGGAGACTGAAGTCGGCTCTTAAACCAGCCTATATGTAATCTGTAACCATTTTATACTGGTAATTTTATATTTTTTTAAATTATATAATATCTACTATATTTACTATATTTTTCGTAACTAGTAAGTTTTTTTGAAATGTCAAATAAAAGAAACATGTATGTAACTATATAATATATTTCATTATGTACACTTTTATTGCTATCTCAAACAACTTCCTTAAAATGTATTAGGTATTAAAAACATGGTACTATAAAATTTTGATACAAAGTTTGAATATTACAAATATAACATTTTATGATCCAGACGTAACGTAGCAGGTGTATAATAGTCGTTGCTTAAATTATTGCAATTAACCAATATAAAAACATTGGCAGTGTATATTAAACAAGGCACAAAAATTCATTGAGTTGCTTTACTTAACTTACAATCAATATGTACAATTTTATACACATTACTAATTTTAGAATTACTTTTGTTACGTGCAGTCTTATTCCAGTGGATAGTTTAATTGTGTGTTATTGGTGTCACAACTCGTCCGAATGCTTATTATCTGACTCGGTCTTTTGTTTTACATCGTTTGAACTAACTTCACTAATCTTTAGTTCCGACTGTTCCGTTTTCGCTGAAAAAACATTATTAGAGCTATCTACACAATTTTCACTGATAATGGCTTCATTGATAGGTAAGTTTTCCGTCGAGTCTCCAACGCCTGCACTTTGGGTGAGCGGGTCGTCATTGGAGAGTGACAATTCAAATTGTGCTACTAATTGACTAAGAACTTTTTTAAGATGATCGAAGGATTCCTTATCGGCAGGCACACCCTGTGAGTCGAGGACGGCCTCACAGTTCCCATCCTCACAGTTATTCTCGTACTGTCTCTTGAGTGATTTCAGTTCTCCAATAGTCACTGCCAAGTCGGGTTTCCCTTCCAGGGCGTCAGTGAGGACTTTGCCATCTTCTGAGAAAAGGAACACGGCTGGTATAGTGATATCATCTTTACCATCTCCGGACATGGCAAATAAGGCGGAGGTTTTGTGGTTGGAGTCCGGTATGTTGTCGAGGATGACAGCTAGTTTTACGCCGGCATTTTGCATGTTGCGGACTTTCTGAGCGAAAGTGCAAAGCCCGCGTTTGGCGATGGCAAACCTGTCTCTTACTTGGTCATTGTTTAGAATGGGCGTGCAAGCGTCTATAGGTTCTACGATCGAGAGGGTTTCCGTGTACCGAGCTTCGCCAGAGATCTCTTTGCCGAAGTGTGCCGGCCCCCCGGGGAAGATTACATCGTTCACTTTAAAGCCAATAGGGACCACTCCGTTTTCCAAATCGCTGAGGGAGTTCCATCGCGACATTTCGCGCATAAACGTCATACCTTCGGCAGCGTCCTTGGCTGATTTTGCCTGTAATTGATAACATTCAATATTAATAAAATGAAGAACATATAACCAAATTTACTTTACCTACTTTTCTTCTTTTGTAAAATACCGCTCATTAGTAACACTGTGAATATAATATACCTATAAATCATATCAAGGTAAAGCATGGGAACTCTAGTCGACTAGTTCTAGTGTATTGACCTATTGATTGTGGAATTTTTATGGGAAACTTATGGCTGTGGTGAAGGACGTGATATTGACTTTTAAAGACTTAGCGATAGCCTAGAACATGTGGTAGGTGATATTTTTTTCTCAACCTTCATTTTGATTGCCACAGCAGCTATTTTGATTTTATACATTTAAACCTAGCAACCCTACAAGCATTAGACGGTTTAGGCAAATGAATACTCAAAATCAATTAATCCGTTGGGCGTTATGAGGGTCTAATATACATAAAGACATATCTATGTAAGATACGCGTGAAAAACATATCTTACAGTCTTTGCTGTCGCGCAGAGTCAAACCGATACTAACCGTAGATGTGGTGTACAGTAGTTGCACTCGACCATCGGACAAAGTTAACACAGATATGCCCATATCTGACAGGGCGTGGATTTGGCGCGGGTCGTTAAGGGGCCGAAGTCTGGCTGGAGGTCGGGCCACAGTCGAACCGAGCAGCTGTCTCATCGGCTGTCTCACTTTCTCTGCCACTAACGACCCAGTGTTCGGGCATGTTCTAGACGAATAAAAACATTTAATAACATGATATATCTCATTTTTTTAAAACAAGAAAAATAATATATTGAATAGAGTAGCTAACTTGTTCTATGGTGCTTAATGTGCCAAACTAGGATTTATACACTACTATCCATTTCGATTTGTCATTGTAACTAACGATAAATAAAAATACTTTGAAAGAAAAAATTGCAGATGAATTCACTGGACAGGCTCAAGCGAATTTGAATATTTCTTTTATTGAAAGCTTCCTATTAAAATGCATATGCAATTACTTACTTCCGAAATCTATCTTCATCGTCATCATCAATCTTCAGAGAAAAGTAAGAGGTGTTCTTCCCGGCATGGGCCAGCGATAGAGGCAAGAAGTGGGCTTCGGTGGTCAGTACATAGTCTTCCATCTTCAATGGCAGGTCTTTATCTTCTCCGAATAACATGAACAGGTATTTAAAGGTCTCAGCCAACACGAATGAGTCCATTCTATCTTCATGGATGCGGGTCCTCACATCATTAACTGCTGCATACCCACAAGGCACTTTGGTGTATTGCTGCAGTGCCTTTAATACTGCTTTTCCGACGTACAAGTAATGATCATCTTCAGTCGCGCGGTGTAAGAAATATGTAGACTCTAAAAATTCAGGGCGTAGCGGATGTTGGCCCCAGTGCACCTTGAGAATATAAAATCAGTTTATTAAATTCACAGCTTATCTACTCAAATAATCGTCATGAAATTGGTATTGCTATGTAATATTGCCTATTGAATATTTACGAAAACTAAAGGTTATTGATATATATGATATTATAGGTTATTATAGCTCTGTAGTTCTGTAAAGGAAAATATCACGAGGAAGCCCCAAAGCACCTCACTTATTTGTAATGCAGAGACTAGGCTGGTACTCAAAAGTTGAAATATGTCACGAATTGCTGGGATTCGGATCTTGAGAGCCAGCCCTTCTTGGCTTTGTGTACTAACCATCAGGGGCCACAGCGCCACACAACATGGTGATGTAGTAAAATAAAACCTAGTAAAAAGAAACGTACCTTACCTAGAAAACGAAAGAATAATAATTTGTAAAGTCCGGTCACGGAGTAGAAAGAATTTCAAACATTAACCTGTTATTACCTGTCTCTGTCAATCACGCGTAAATATAATTATTTTTGCTCCGCGACCGGACTTTAGTAAATTATTGCTCGATATGTTAAAATTGTTGAAAAAAACTTTTGATCTCGGTCAGCAAAATACATTTCTAACAACCCTAGCAATTTTAGGATGCAACTTGATATTCACCTGAAAATACATTTCTAACAACCCTAGCAATTTTAGGATGCAACTTGATATTCACCTGAAAATACATTTCTAACAACCCTAGCAATTTTAGGATGCAACTTGATATTCACCTGAAAATACATTTCTAACAACCCTAGCAATTTTAGGATGCAACTTGATATTCACCTGAAAATACATTTCTAACAACCCTAGCAATTTTAGGATGCAACTTGATATTCACCTGAAAATACATTTGTAACAACCCTAGCAATTTTAGGATGCAACTTGATATTCACCTGAAAATACATTTCTAACAACCCTAGCAATTTTAGGATGCAACTTGATATTCACCTGAAAATACATTTGTAACAACCCTAGCAATTTTAGGATGCAACTTGATATTCACCTGAAAATACATTTGTAACAACCCTAGCAATTTTAGGATGCAACTTGATATTCACCTGAAAATACATTTCTAACAACCCTAGCAATTTTAGGATGCAACTTGATATTCACCTGAAAATACATTTGTAACAACCCTAGCAATTTTAGGATGCAACTTGATATTCACCTGAAAATACATTTCTAACAACCCTAGCAATTTTAGGATGCAACTTGATATTCACCTGAAAATACATTTCTAACAACCCTAGCAATTTTAGGATGCAACTTGATATTCACCTGAAAATACATTTCTAACAACCCTAGCAATTTTAGGATGCAACTTGATATTCACCTGAAAATACATTTCTAACAACCCTAGCAATTTTAGGATGCAACTTGATATTCACCTGAAAATACATTTCTAACAACCCTAGCAATTTTAGGATGCAACTTGATATTCACCTGAAAATACATTTCTAACAACCCTAGCAATTTTAGGATGCAACTTGATATTCACCTGAAAATACATTTCTAACAACCCTAGCAATTTTAGGATGCAACTTGATATTCACCTGAAAATACATTTCTAACAACCCTAGCAATTTTAGGATGCAACTTGATATTCACCTGAAAATCAGAGGTAAAAGCCTCTGGTATGAATGTGTGTCGTTGCATGACTTGGTACAGCATCTCGTGGGTCTCGACCGCGGGCCGCATGTCGCCCAGCAGCACCTGCAGCCCCGGCCAGAACGCTAGCAGGGCATCCATAAAGTTCCGGGATTGGAGATGGGGTCTGCCAAATTTTTATATAAACAAGTTATTTATTAATAACTAATCCTACTAAACATATTTGGGATCAGATAGCCGTTTGTAAAATAATGTCCCAGGATATTTATTTAAATTTGAATTTTTTTAGCTGTGTCATTGAATGTCAATGATTTCGCGACGCCTGTTATTTTCAAAGCTCACCTATGCATATGGACAGCCAGCATGACTGGACCTCTACTGATATACTTCATGACGGCGTTGTAGTGCCTGTTGAACCGGACCAGGTACTTCTCGTCGCCGAGCAGGATGTACGCCTTTAGACAGTATTCATAGTAAGAGTCGATACCGGCGCCGACGCCCGAATCCTTGCGAACCCAGTCGCCTGAGTGTATGTTTATTACTGTTCCCATCAAATCTGATGTCCTACAATAAAGTATAAAAAGCTTCACAAACATATAAAGACCGTGACTTGTTCACTGATGGATGGGTTCATCACTCAAGGGTACAAGATATATTTAGTGTTTGCATTATTGTGAGGGGGGTGTTGTTGACTGTATACAATTGTTAGCTTAAATTAATTCTCAAATATTTTTTTTAATAATTATTGTAATTGGTCTTCTAAACCGTAATTCAGTTTTATAAATAAATAAAGTATGCACGTCGGATGATACAAAATAATATTGAATCTACTACCGGCTCATCTTAATAAAAAGACCAAACCTTATTTCCTTACCTATGCCTGATCTTCCACAACCTGTCCATGGCTTTGTGTGCCTTTTGCTCGTATACAGGGTTGCCGGTGAGTCGCGAAAGCGCCGCCATTTCCAATATCATTGTACCGGCGCACGCGGTACAAGTCTCACGGGACTCGGTCATGCCCTTCATGCCGTACCGAAGGTTAATCTGAGGAATATTCTTTGCATACAGGACCTGCTCATTGTTTGAAAAACTTTAACGTTTCCACTCGTACAATAAACATCTGTACCAATAACACCAAAAAATAAGCTTTATATAAAACAAATATTAAATGACTCCTCCGCGTAATTCGATATAATAAATCGACTAAAGACTATTTTTAAATATACGAATCACACAAGATAAATATAATTCAAACATAGTAGCTTAGCTTCAGTGACTTTAAATTTGACCTTCATAAGTGCCCTCCGCGGCTTAAATTGAATAAATGGTTTTGAATTTTTAATTGAATTGAGTTGTTCACAATAAATGACATCTTACTTTTCCATGAGGTATACCAGTGGATGTATTGAATGCAGGCAATAATTTACGGCCTAAATCTTCAGCCATAAGAAGTAATTCTCCATTGTACCAATGCAGTACCCGTACGTCAGTCTTCAAGGCGGTAGCAAGTACGTGGGCCGATAACAGACCCCTACAATCAATAACACGGTACAATACATATTTTATTTACAGAGTGCTTTTCGATTACTGGAATTCGAGAAACATTTTAATAATATCCAAATTCCCATATATTCCAGAGAAAAATACCCCATAGCATAATTCGAAGAAGACAAAAGTTACAGAAGGTGTGATTCATTGGAAAAAACACATAGCCAGATTAACAGATGGACCGCCAGGATAATATCCTGGAAGGGTCCATCAGGAACCAGATAGAGGTAGACCAGATGCCCGGTGGACTGACGATATTATACAAGCAGCTGGCAAACAGTGCATGGGGACAGTGAAGAACAGGGATACTTGGAAATCTCTAGAGCGAGGCCTTAACCTTCGAGAACGAGGGGTTCTTACATAAATCGTTAAATATTTATATCTATAAATATAAAGTTAAGTCTTAACATAATACTCGCATATAATTAGAAATAAATTTATTTTTGTATTCTTTAGTCAGAAATAAAAGGATATTTATTATTTATTTATTTATAGTCAAGATCCTTAATAGATTTAGTGTGTTTAACACATCAAACCTTAGCCTGCTAGTTTTGTGTCGTGTACCTCGCTATATGCGAAATTATATATGCTCAAGTGGAAGGTAACGTAAGATAAATCGCACATTTTTGATACGAAAGAGTTTCCAGAAGAGACATAGTCAGATAATAACAAAAAGAATGAAAGAATAACAGTGCATGTGGTTCAATGACCTAATTAGAATATATTTGCTTTTGAATTAAGTAGGTATTATTCATTATCATTGTTTTGGTTAAATGTATGTTTACAAACTATACAGGATGGAATTTTCTTACCCTAGCATTCTTATGTTGGTTTCAAACACTGATACCACAATATCATGGTCAAATGTAACATCTCGTATTACAAGTTTGATGGCATTGCTGAATTCTGAGAAGTCTCCCATCACAACCAGTGTATCCAGGCTATCTACCAATGTGAGGGAAAAGCTGAAACAATTTTATACCTTTAATCCTAACAGACTTTTCAGCTAATAGCAACACTGAACAATTACCACACAAAAGTGTCACCACAACTTCACAGCTGTAAGGGGGCGACTTGGTATCGGGTATCTAACCAGATACCCTATCTAATGCCCCAAAGTTGTGAGGATAATTTCCACCCAGAACAATATATGTTTGCATGCACATGTTTTTTTGTTCTGTCTGGATGTAAATCTATGTAGGTGTGAATATTTATTAAACATTACTATATCCCAATTAGTGCTAAATCGTGTCTTACTTGTAAATCTTAAGATTTACTAACACATATTTATTAGTAAATATAACCTAACATAAGATTTACTATTACTCGCTTACTTGCACTCAGCAAGGTCTATATTTTTATATACATTTCAGTGTCATCATTCACTTGATTATTTATTAATATATTTTTATTTTATATTATTTCAAAAGGACACATATAAAAATATATGACTCATTTGATGCATGTATTTTAGGTTATCTGTTATCTGGTTTTCAAAGTAGTGTTGCATGGGAGCAGATGACCATGTGTGAAGAATGTCCCAGGTTATTTAAAAATAAAGAAACAAAAACAGAAGATAAGTAGATAAATTCATTACTCGACAACTGATCCCTGGTTTTACAACTTGGTCAAACATGTATCTTGAGAACCAGGAACATCTTCATATATTTAAAGGATGCCAATACTGTATTCAGCGCACAGCCATTTTTAGTATCTAAAAATTATGTAAAATAAGGCTGAGCCTTAATGACCTGCTTTATCATGTGAAATGAAACAATAATATTAACACAAATGATGTGTGCATGTCTCCGATAAAAACCACTGAAAATAACTGAGAATGATATATCAAATGTAATATCTGGAACCAACAGCCACCTCTACTGCATTGATACACTCAACATTGTGCACACCACTGACAAAATGAGCGTAGTTGAGGGTACACCCATTACTACAAAATGTAGACTTACTGAAAATAAACAATTGTCAGTTATGTGAGTTAAATATAAGGCAAAGTTATGGTGCAAATTTTCTGAACTCACTTTCCTAGGGCATCATCCATGTCTCCACGGCTGGGTGTGATGCCTTTCCACCGGCCTTTGCAACTGAGTGGCATTAGCTCATCGGCAGGATATGCATTATCCATGTAAGCGTTATATGCATGGTAGAACATCATTCTTGCCTCCTCCCTATATGATATAACTAGTAAGTATCTCATAGTATATATATGTATATAATAGATCCATAAGACACTTTTTCCCAACACCTTTATCCTGGATATATTCAAGGCCATTGTCAGAAAGCATTTTCTGGGTAAGCAAGCTACATTCAGCCTCATCATTACTCCTTCGGGGGTCAGTTGAAGACCAAACACAAGCCCATTCTAAATAAATAAATTAAAAAATAGATTGGATGTAGGATGTAATCTAAAACTTCTCATGCAATTTTCAAATTTCTTCCACATAGACAGCTATACTAATACTAGTTTTAATCATGGGTTGCATTCGATCCTTCTGACAGAAGCTAAATAGTTAGGATACAGATGTTCCCAAGATGCTCTACTTATTGTATTGTACTTGTTTTGGATTATTTACAATTATTTGTTGCTTACTCTTCAATATAACATCCATCATCAACAAGGGCCTTCGAGGTGTTTCATTTTATCTCTGTTCCATTTAAGAAGTCCTTTATGATGTCATAGAAAAGTTAGTTCATTGCATTTGAAACAAAGTTCGTCTTTTGATTAACTCGTTAATTATATACAATGATTTAGATGAACCTTATCACATACCGTTATGTTTCATTTTTCTTTAACATGTATAGACGTCAAAAAGGACTGTTATGGGACAGACGATATTATTCCAGATTTGTTTAAAAGATTTACCTTAAACTTATTCTCTCCGTTTTCGACATACGTGATGCCGCAGCCTCTTCCTCGGTCCTGACAGATATTACGGCCAAAATAAAAATAAAAACTCTGTAAGCCATTATTTATCACCGTGATCACAATGTAAATGACTAGTAATAAACTTATCTACAAGTGTTGAATTAAGTAACAATATCATGAATATAAATAAACTTCAATTACAATTATAAAAACAGTAACAAATTAAATTTAAGTATAAATTTAAGTTTAGGAAATGAACAAGGAAAATAAATCGTCTACTAGTCTGTTCTATGCTACAACAAACCAAATTGGCACACGCAACCCAGTTCAGTAAAATCAACCATCGAACTAGTGTAGTAGTATACTATATCGATATTATTCGACAAAAGAGTTTAAGCTACAGTGCATTAACATTAAGATAGTTTTTCTTTCTCATAGGACGCGAATACGAACTCGGTAGAGCAGAGAGAGACTCAGTTTTAAATGTATGTTTCTCTTTCACACTATTGCCAGTAAAATGAATGATTAGGGGAACGTCCTGGTGATTTATCACAGAGCATAATGAGTACAAAAATCATAACTAAAAATCGTTATGAATTCATGATCGATTGTGTAATTTTTGCAGGGCCTTCATTCCCATTGGGCACGCTGGGCAAGTGCCCAGGGCCCCGCGATCTATGGGGCTCCCTAATTCGGAAGGAATGAAAGCCGGTGGACAGCCAGAGGTCACAGAGAACGCATGCGACAGATCGGATTGTTGTGTCGCGCTCTTAGAGCTCTCAAAGCATAGTCTTAGGGCCCCATTATCCTGGTGCCTAGGACCTCCAATAATTTAAAGACGGCCCTACATTTTTGTCTAATTTTTATGGAGTGTGAAAGTAGTAAACTGCTAAGCTATTTGTTTCCAGGACTTGTATTCGGTTGCTCAAAACCCATTTATCGTGCTTCACAAATATTTTCCATTGTTCGTCGTCGCCCGCGATTTGTAGGCGTCATGTGCGTATCTGTAATGATGGTTCATTCTCACCAGCAGATTTGCTTTTTCAGCACAAACCAAAGGCGCACACATACACTCGGCTCATGACGGCCATTATGTAAATAGCTCCACAAAACTCGCATTGGACTGTAGGACTGATCTTCTATCAAGCCTACTCTTGCGTTGTCTGAGGTTTGGTCGTTGAGTATTGCCGACTTTATATAAGTATAATTTCACTTCGCGAAATTAATGCTCATATTAACCGATCTTATGCGATGTACCTACGATATAAATACTATTAGAGATCGACGACTATTTTAAGTAACGGTGGTTAAAACTTATTATGTACCTTCATACTGGCAAAAATAATTCCCAAAAGTATTTAATTAACAAAGAAGAAAGGAAGATAAGGGCTTGTTCTTGGTCGGATTGGTCGTGTGAATCCACTACATAGATAGTAGAAAATCATATTTAAGTTTTATTACTGATTTTGATTATTTTATACTGTGATTCTCAAGACGAAGTCACGTGACCAATAAATCGGCGCCATATTGCATTAGTACGGTGGCGAGGGTTCATGCAATTTCGCACAATTTTTATAAATCTAATTGCTGAATGATAATTAAGTGTGTTCATGTGGTTACATTTCTGTGTCAATTAATTCTTATTATTGTCTCGTTTCTCAAATTGGATTCGCATGGTCCCGCAGTGTAGTGTTTTTATTTGTTATAGAAAAAAAACTGGGTTCCATTCATTTTCCACGATTGAACAATCCAACTTGTGAACAGAGTTCCAAAAAAGGTCTAGTGATATTGTACTACAGACTGGTTATAAAGGTATAGTTCTATTTATTTCTTATAACTTGTGTGTTTGGCACAATCTATGATTCTGATAATTTATTTTTCGACATAAATACCTACCCGGCATCAATTGTTTACTACGAAGATGATTATGAAAGTATATTTGTCATAACGGAGTGTTTTCAATCAATAATCATACATACTCTATAGAATTATAGAAGTCGTCAAATATTGTCAATTTGGTAACTGTATTTGGAGCGAAAGTCTGAAAAAAGACTATCGTAGTAAATAGTGATCTAATCACTTTTTGTATGTCAACAATCATGTCCATCAGCGAACTTCATGTTTCACTCGTTATATCATTAGGTGATGTGACCTTTGGTGTGCAAATAGGTACATAATGTACACGTAGGTAACTCTATTGAGTGTACCATGGAACCGCCATTTTGATTGCTAGCGCCTTGCCAGGGGCGAGGGGAGAGGGAAGGCGGGAGGGGGCGGGGCGCACTATAAAAAATGTGACGCTCAGACACTTGGTACCTATCTTCTCTTGAACATCAATGATCATTAGAAACATAACCTAATAACATAATCCTTATGCTTTGACAGGTGTTAACACATGTAATGTAGCTTTGGCTCATCATGAATGGTGAAGTAAATGGCACAATGCAGGAGCCTATTGAAATATCTCCTCATAATTCACCAGAGGACAATATAAATAGGATTGTTACCTCTGAGGATGGTGACAATGAAACTGTTCAATATGTGGACAGCAGTCATACTGATAACAGTATTCACTTGAGTGGGGACTCCAGCTCGGACCAAATAGTAAACAGTAACCAACTAAGCTTGGTGGCTAATGATGAAAATGGAGATTCAGTGGAAGAAATTATTGAGGATTCAGGTGGACAAGAAACTATCAACAATATAGAATTAGAAATTATCTGCAGTAATAGCAATGAATCATATCCTGGGTCCATAGCTAGTTCTCAGGGTAAAGCAGAGTCCGTAGAGCAACAGAATATTGATGATAAGAGCAGAGATGATGGTTCTGAAAAGGATTACAGCAAAATCTTAATGCCAAATGATATGGTATGTATGGGTATTTTTGTTTCTGGTCAGTTAGAATTTTTGTCCATTCATATAAACATTACCTATCAAATCAGTTACCAATTATCTGAGCTGGTTCATTTGTTATATAAAATCCAAATCACTAAGATTAATTTAATGTTTTTAAATTTGGCTCATATATTGATTTAATGGTTAGCTGTATGATGATGTAAATGGACTCCATAAAACACAAAGGATTTTTTTTCTAATATCAGAAATCTGTAGGTAAAATTATAATATTACTAACCAAGTTGAAAACATAACAGTACAAGTTATGCATAATTAAATTAGTACATTTGTTGGCAATAAGCTGATATATGTTCATTTATCTCTATTAATAATTAATTAAAATTTACAATGTATCATCATAGAATCTAGGAAGTATATATCAATCATTAAGTTAATTAAACATGTGGCAATGTATTAGCTTAGTATCTATTTTAATGTAGGTATAAAATAACTAATTAGTGGGTTTACTATTTTTCATTATATAATACTTCTATAAACCCTTCCCTTTATGTTAAGCAACCATAGTGTAGTAGTTGGTATTATTCATGCATAGCAACAGGTATAGGTACCTAAAAAGATACTTTATGAGTATTGACACGACAATTAAAGCATGCCCTACCATCATATAAATATTATTCCACATAACATCAGCAAAAAATCATTTAATGAACTTATGTAAGAAATAAACAAAGAATATTTATATTATCAATACTTTATACCTTTTGATGATATGATGCTTCATGAAAATTTTACTTGCACATTCTATTTATCAATCATCAAACAAACTTGTTTACTGAATGACCAGGTTGTTAATTATTATTTCAGAATTCAGATGATGAAATAGATTCAGAGGAGGATTCTTCAGATGATGAGTGTTCAGAAGCAGAACCAGAACCAGTACCTGAAGATACTGTTAGCATCAATTCTGACTCAGATGCTGAAGATGGTAATGGAGTTTCCCAAGCAAGTGAAAGAAGACATGAAACAATTGATATTATTGTAATAGAATCTGAAATGGCAAGCAGTCAAAATGGCAATTCTCATGATGATGCCAGTATAGAAATTCATGAGATTGGAAGTGACAATGATGACTGTGACAATGGTGACTGTGACAATGATGACTGTGACAATGATGTCTGTGACAATGGTGACTGTGACAATGATGACTGTGACAATGATGCAGTGGCCAATGATGCAGAGTCCAATGATGCAGTGGCCAATGATGCAGAGTCCAATGATGCAGTGACCAATGATGCAGTGGCCAACAATGCAGTGGCCAATGATGCAGTGGTCATGAATGCACTGCCCACTAATGCACTGCCCACTAATGCACTGCCCATTAATGCACTGACCACTAATGCAGTGGTCATCAATACAGTGGCCATCAATGTAGTGCCCAATGCTGCAGTGGTCAATGAACAAAACATTAATACTTTTGTTGATGTGAAGCAAACACTTAGACGCAGCAGTCGAGCAATCAAACGAAAAAGATATAACGACATAATGAAGAATGGTGATATGGAATCTGACATAGAAGAAGTAGAAATGGAAGATCCCTTGAAACGTAAAATGAAACCAATTGTAATCAATGATACAAAAGCTTTAGTGGAGATGGCAGCTAAACAAATGAAAGTCAATCAAAATAACCAGAAAAAAGAGCCCACCGTTGTTATAATAGATACAAATTCTTTAACATCAACAAAGGATTCATCAAATCAAGTTAAAAATTTTGGGTCTACCAATTCATCTGCAAGTGCCCAAGCTTTATACCAAAGCATTGTTGCAAGAGGAACTTCTGTGACACCTGTATCTAGTAAAGCTGTATCAACACAGAGCACTCCCCCAGCACATCAACCCACGATTTTGCCCTCATTGACAGATGACATGTTTGTAGTTGAAGCACCCTCATTTATTGTTCCATATGTATATGAAAAGCCTTCTATAAAACCATTCAGAGAATTTGTAGACAAATTAGGTAAAGAACTTGAGGAACAGAGGACCAAGGAAGAAAAAGAAATGTTAGAAAAAGTTCAGGAACTAAAAGAGAAATACTATAAAGATAAACAGGAGCGAAGAGATAGAGGTGAACCTGTCGAGGATACTGATGAAGAAGTTGAACAAATGGAATCTTTCAAAATGGACGAGGTTGAAGAATTAGTAGAAAAGAAGAGAAAGAAGGCAGAAAAGAGAGGTATGTTATTAAGTATATCCCTATTAACGATAATTCTCTCCATGGAAGTCATTCTCATTAATCTTGGAGATAATTAAATTTTAATTTTCGATTACATTATGTTTATTTCAGAACGGCGGAGGCGAGGAAATGAAGATGATGATGATGACTCATGGGATGGTGAAACTTCGACTGAATCTGAAGATGAAATCAATAGTGATGAGGATGACAAGACTGTTGTCATTAAAGATATCGCTGACTCATTTGAAGAAATTAAAGATGTTACGGACTTGACTGGCGAAAAGGTTTGCTCTGGCAAACGTGACAATTACTTTGATTGCTCCCTCGGAAAGTTCTTTATAAACATTGGAATAAGCCTTGTGCAAGAATATGTACAAAATGATTTACTTAAACAACAAAGCCGTAAACTCTATAGGGAAAAGAAAGGAGGTCATAGTACAAAGAGTACAGAAACGTCAATTGTGTCACTTATGAAAAATTTAGAGTTTAGTAAAGAAAATAATGCTCCATTTGCTTTTCCTCAAATAAAATGTGAATTTTGTAGTTTTAAATCTGAGTCAATGTTGGCAATGGCTCATCATATGGAGACACCACATATGAAAAATAATGTTTACAAATGTAACTTTTGTCCATTTGAAATTCGAAGTCCGCATGATATTCTATACCACATGGAAGCGGAACATAACTCTAGAGGCCGCCTGGAGAGAGCCCCCGCATACCACCAATGTGCCAATTGTCCATTTGAAGACAATGGTAAAGGGAAACTGGCGCGCCATATGATACCATGCGCAAAGAAATTTAAAGCAGAATTCAATTTATCTCCGCCGCTTGAATGGGAGCCCCCTGCCAAAATACCAAAGGTAAATGCTTTCTATTGTGATCTTAATGGGATTTTATTCTTGAACATTTGATTAATATTCTATGTTGTCGTTACAGATACCCAAGTCGCGCAACCATATGATGGCGCCTTACCAAGGTACGTTTAACCGCAGTACAATTGGAAACACATTGATCAGGCCCGCATTGACCGTAGCCAGTATGCTACCGGGTGTTGCTACTGGTTACCGACCTCGAGGACGGTCTCCGATGGCAGTACCGCCACGCGCGATGCCAGTCCACGGCACACCCATTATTCGTGGTGGCGTCATGGTCAGACACAACTCACCAATACTCATGTCACCGAATTACCCGATTGCTGTAAGTATTCTACAAATGAATAAATAAATAAATATCCTGGGACAGTCTTCACACATGGCCATCTGATATTATCACAATTCCGCATGCGAGCTTTTATTTCTTTAATAACAATAGATCCTGTTATTATTTTAGAACAATGGGAAACCAAAATCGATGCATCAACCTTCAATTTCTATAACACCGTTACCTCGACAACCTCAACCACCGGCGCAGACGCAGGCTGCCGCGCAAGCGAAGAACACCTTTGTTATTTGTGAGATTTGCGATGGTTACATAAAGGACCTTGAACAACTGCGAAATCATATGCAGTGGATACATAAAGTGAAAATTCACCCCAAAATGATCTACAACAGGCCACCACTGAATTGTCAGAAATGTCAGTTTAGGTAAATATTTTATAATTATTTTGTAATAAATCTATATTAATCTCGTTAAGCTAGATAGATTTCTAATTTTAGTTACATTTATTGCACAGGTTCTTTACAGACCAAGGTTTGGAAAGACATTTGTTGGGATCGCATGGTCTTGTGACCAGTTCTATGCAGGAAGCGGCGAATAAAGGGAAAGACGCTGGAAGATGTCCCGTATGCGGCAGGGTGAGTTATATCCTAGATCATTATGGTTGTCCACAGGGTTATCTGATTTCAAATTAATTAGAGCTGTACTATGGTAACCAGATGGCGTATATACTACTTTTAAAATACGAATTTATAGACACACACCCAAACATTAAAAAGCACACACATATTTATGCACACAAATGTTTCTCCTGTGGGAATCGAATCTTGAATTCTCATAGTCTCTCGATCTTACCACTCCGTCATAATCATTTTAATTCTGGGTATTGTGTCCATTCTCTTGGCAATTGTTGTTCTCATACAAATTGAGTTGGCATCCCAGATCACTTTGTTTTACTTGACATCAAATCATGCAAAAATTGTCAATGAGACATGCCTAGAATGAACATTTAGGTAGGTATATATAGTAGTTGCTGAGATTATTTTTGGATCTTCTTTGGAGTAAGCAACCTCCCACACCGTTATTTTGAAATACAATGAAATATTCATCTTATACTTCAATATAATTAATTATTGTGTAAGTATGTATAGTATTTTTACAGATAAATTTATATATTTGACTCTAATTTCAGGTATACCAATGGAAGCTTCTCAACCACGTGGCTAGGGATCACAACATAACGCTGAAGCCAGCGCATCTATCGTATAAATGTACCGTTTGCACGGCTACATTTGGAATGTACAAACAATTTGAAAACCACGTTTACTCAGCTCACAGCGTGGTCGCGAAGCGCGTGATGGACAAGGGCAAGGCCAGCTCGACGGTGTCCAAGTGCACCAACGACTCGCTCCTGAAGCCTTTAAAAATTAATGATGAGATTACTATAACACCACAACCTGTCAAATCTAGCACCTCAACTAAAGATAAATAAGGTAATTATATGTTTTTTGCGTATTTCAGTTTTAAGCCAAACCGTCTGAGGGGCGGTTTTTAATTGTCTGAGTATGATTAAAAGAAGATGGAGAGATATAAGCAAATCTCAGTACCACATCGCCATAAGCACGAACATCGTAAGCGTAGCGTCAACGTATCGAGTGCGCCAAAAACCTGGTTAGTATGGAAAACTTAACATCGCGCATACCGTGACGTAACGCGATGTTCATTTTCCCTTTCCAATGGTTTTTGACGCACTCGATACGATGACGATACGCTTACGATAGACGTGCGTGCTTAGGGCACTAATCCTAAACAGAGCATTGTTTGTAGGCGTCAAATGTGGCAACTAATCATGTATGATTTGTGTATTAAATTCATTCTGCACTAGCGAATTAACTGTGTGATATGTAACTGTAAACTTTTACTTAGTGTACACTATAAAGCATTAGTATTTGGAGCCATCTGGTTGCTAATTAAGTAGATTTCGTGTGAAATTTGTTCCGATAATGCCGGTCGCAGGACATATTGATATGCATTGCTTATATCTCTTTTACGATTGCACTTTGCAGATTGTCATATAATTCAATGTAGATAGTTCTATAACGAAAATGAAAATTTAATTTAAAAAATAAATTTACGCAAAAAGATACTGATGTATGACTATTATAAGAAAATTATACCGATAAAACAGCTCCAAGCGAAATGCAAAAAAAAAAAATGTGCTAAATACATTTGACTTTACACTTTAGCATATAATATAGAGTAATTTATTGTCACAATATAGTACTAATACAAATGTAAATATTTTTTTCATATCAGTGATGAAAAGCCTTCTTAAGGTACCTGCAGATTTTCGCTAACATTGGCTTATAAGTAAAGGAAAGCGTAATTGAAAAAACGCCCCCAATCTTTTACCAATCACAACCGCTTGTGGTGGCCGAATTATCACTATCACTACATATTATAAAACAAGTCCTCTCGGCGCGTCTGTATGTCTGTTTGTCAGTCTGAATGGTTGAAGGAATAGAATAAAAATAGTCTGAAAAAATGCTAAGTTGTAAGGTAGTTATAGCGCGGGTGGGCGAGATGCGGTGTCGGTGGGTCAACCGCGGAACAGATACATAAAATAGAAATTGATTGACTGTTTCAATTCCAAAGCACAAACATCTATCGTAAGCGTATCGTCATCGTATCGTTTGTTTGACAAATTGAACACCGCACATACCGTGACGTTGCGCGATGTTCAATTTCCCATTACATCGGTTGAATGAAATGAAAATATTTTTATTCAAATAGGCCTTTACAATCACTTATGAATAGTCTGATACCGGTTCTTGGTGCACTCGATACGTTGACGCTACTCTTGCAATAGAAGTTCGTGCTTAGGTCTCAGAAGTGTGCGCGAGCGAAGCCGCGGGCTTAAGTTAGTAAATTATATCCGCTCCGGTGATGTCTATGACGATTATTATTGACTTTCGGATCTTAGAATTATGTTGTTGTTTTACTTTCGTAAATGTAAGATTCAACAATAACGTGAACTATGCAATGTCATCGGAAACTTACAATTCGGCTTCTGCAATTAATAATTTATTAAACTTAGTTTTATTGCCCTGCCTTTGCGATATTATGCATACTGCTTAATTTGTAAGTCTCTTATCCTCTTTTAACCAACTACACATAAGATAGTTACAATATCTATGGCGAGGTTATGTTATAATTTCTGATTTATAACCAATCGAAGAAATTGGGGTGAGGTTGATATGAATCAATTTCTAATGGTACTTATTATATTAAGCCATGAGCGACGTAAAAATACAATGCATGGCACCTAGTTTTCTTTCAATTATCCGCAAATATAGAGTCATATGAATGCATTTTTCGCGAGTTATTTCTTCTGTTAAAATCAATAATTTGTGAGGTGCTTTATGTGAATAAATATAATAATAACCTTGATAATACAATTGCGTTGCAAATAGCTACTTTCAAGTTTTTATTATGCGATGCAACCTAACAATTCTACTGCTTGCTAAGTATCAGATTAAAGTTCCGGATCTAAAGGGTCAGGATTATTAGTATTATAGGACCCTATTATAAAGGATAGCGTCGACTAGGGTCGCCGAGTCGATTTCCCCTCGCCAGTCGCGTTTGAGCTATTTTTTGCGTAAATGATCAATGAACTGTTTATATAACAGGATATTTCTTAAATCAGTGTTCCGATCACATACAACTTTCACAAGTGTAGTGTCATCTTATCGAATGCGCAAAATAGGTGGTTTGTATGGAAAATTGATCATTATGGATGCCCGTACCATTGCGCGATGTAAAATTTTCGTTTGCATTGCTTTTTGGGGAAATCGACACGATGACGCTAGGCTTACGATATATGTTGGTGCTCAGGCCAAACTCCGTTAAATTCACTGTTAACTCAGGTTAAACTCCCGTGATGAATCCTCCCTTTAAAGTGTATATGGTGTATCCAGTATTTTGGTGCACGCTGTTTCTACAAGCATTTATTTAGTTTATTTAGAGTCTGTCCATCTGTACCCGTTACCCATTTCCCGGTTTCCGATTCAACTGAAATTTCTGTTGGTCTAAAACTGCGCAAGGCTTAGTGACGTCATTCTCAATCCAATATGGCGGCCGTGGCAAGATGGTAATTTATTAATCCATGTCATGGGTATCTAATGTAAGGGCCAAGCTACTTGATGTTAATTTATTTTGTTGTTTACCTTAAAAAGAATTTTTTAATTGATTTTTCAATGCATTCTCTTGTTATAAAGAGAAATATTTCTTCATCCGAGTTGTGTGTTCTGTTCAATAACTGACCGATTACACTTGATTAGTTTTTTATAATTATACGCATATTGAATAAATAGAATAAAAGAATAGGAAACAGATATTTTCAAAGTTTTTTTGATTTTATTTTAGAACTATCTAATATCGTAGTTACTAAGGATGTTATTTTTGCTGTACTTTAATAATTAATTCCTATAAATATAGCGAAATAAATAAGTAATTGTAAAAAGTTTGAATATCTTTTTAAAAATAAAATGTTGCGCCTACGAGTAATATCAAATCAATTGCATAGTATTAAGGGCAATTGCGACTTAAAGAGCCATGAAATTAAGTTGGATATTTTATTATTCTAACAATGAAGAACTTAATCAATACATATGAACACTGTCAATATTCACAGGTTTTTTTTTTACTTTGTATTACGTTTTTTATTTGCTACATATTGTGAGACGAGACATGAAATTGGTGAAATGAAATAATATTAAATTATACTGCCAAATCTATTAAAATATTAATTATGATTTGTGGCCATTTGTTTCAGGAGTTATGAATGAGGCACGGCGCTATGGGAGTAGCATCATGTCGCCGGGCTGTAAGCTTGCCGCTGCCTTCATGCCACTCGCGATCGATGCTTTGGTCTCGAGGTCTATACGAGTTTCACTATCGTCACCAATATTAGTGTACATTCCACATACTATAAATTATTATTATGCGGTAAAAACAAAAGTAGTGTTTAGACTTAATATAATGTTTATCCACAATTAGTGTGTGCGTCAGGCACAATATATAATTATGATGTTAGTCTGCACGCCCTGGTCTACGCTTTGCCGGTAAAAGCCATAGTATCTACTATTATAATACTAATGTATATTTTGTAAGTGGAGATCAATTGTTTAACAGTCAGGTTATTTGGATCATCGTTCTACTGCAAGTAATCAAGAACCACGGTTCCATAGGAACACGAATCACTGCCCAGGCTTTCAAAGCCAGTGTTATATTAAGCAAAAATCCGATAAACGACGATAGATCACAGTTGTATTCTTTTCGAGTCATCGGTTTTAAATGTACCAATATAGTCAAGGCAGTGGGAACAGAAACTATTCACATATACAACATTATCTTAAGCTATGTTAGGTTAACTTGGAATGTATACTAATAATTTGGACTACTTTTGACTCATATGTGAACACTTACCATACCTCAACAAATTTGTATGGAAATAATAATATATTGTATTTTTTGTGTAATAATATATGAAATTGTTCTCAAGCGAATGAGAGAATGTGCTTAGATACTATTTAGTTAATGTGTGATGTGCGAGGCTACGTTAATGCCTTGACATAGAGTAACAGTCTACGGGTATACCATTGCTCAGAGCGAAGGTTCCTTTATCAATACGATCGTTTGGAAGGTACGTTTATGTATGTTTGTTTTATTACAATATGTCACGGCAAAGCTGTGAGCCAAGCACACTTTGAAATTTTGAAGAAATATTCAAAGAGTTGATTGCCTAAGAAACCATTAGGCCATAACCTTCTTATAATTTTCTATAGCAAATGTAATGGTTTATGTATATGTGCATACCATGTGGATGAATAACAAGTCTGGTTGAACATAAGACATTTGTATGTGTTTTCTGACTGTTTTATAAGTATTTATACTAATATCTTGGATGTATAATTATAGTCTCGTGATTATTATATGCGTACCAAATGTGTACCTTTGTGAGGGGTATATTTATATATATAGGGAGAGCGAATACTGCAAATCAGGGGTTCTCAAATTATTACTGCTCATATTACTTAAAAGACAATAAAACAATATATCATATCTATATTCAATATATCATACATTTTACATATCGCATAGTAACTTCCATAAATATTATTTGGCCCAACTTAACCCTAAGGAGTTCCTCTAAATGATATAAATACCGGTGTCTTAGTCCTTTTCTCGACGACTCTTAATAAGTTTCAGATTCATTAATTTTGATTACATCTCGTAAATATCGTCGCGCCGGATAAATGTGGATCATGATGACAAATTCATGAAAATCAGTCATAAATGTGGATGGATCATGACAAATTCATGAAAATCAGTCATAAATGTGGATGGATCAAGATGACAAATTCATGAAAAGCAGTCATAAATGTGGATGGATCATGATGACAAATTCATGAAAATCAGTCATAAATGTGGATGGATCATGATGACAAATTCATGAAAAGCAGTCATAAATGTGGATGGATCATGATGACAAATTCTTGAAAAGCAGTCATAAATGTGCATGGATTATGATGACAAATTCATGAAAAGTAGTCATAAATGTGGATGGATCATGATGACAAATTCATGAAAAGCAGTCATAAATGTGCATGGATCATGATTACAAATTCATAAAAAGTAGACATAAATCTTCGTAATAAATATGAAGTCGAAGATATAGTCTATGGTCGTTCGCGATTCTCGAGTTTGACTTTATGAGAGCCGTACGAAGGACGACAATGTGTGTCTGGTGTGCATGGGGTGTTGTTTGTGTGTATCGATTTATCATTATTTTGTTTGACGGTGTCGTTAGATGTAATCGGCTCGTGCGCCTTGTGCATTGGTACTGTCTGAGCGATCGAGGCTTGACTCGATTTACGGTGGACATCTTGTGGCGGTTGTTTGTTTAAATTTGTTTGAGAGTCGAGTAGAAAAAAATCTCGAGAAAACAACTATGAATAGGTGTAAGACTAGCGCATCCAATTTAACCATATTTTTAATTGATAGTGTATTAGGATATGCCATTGCATAAATAAGGTGATATAACTTACCTGAGCTATCCGATATCATATATATATATTTACGTGTACGTTTTTTTTGTCTGAATGTGTACCGTTATATAACTAATGAGCGAGTTATAAAATTTTGAGAACCGCTGCTTTATACCTTGTAATAAAAATAATATTAATCGAAAATTAGATATTGCATATATTTTTCAAATTGTACTTTCTTATTGTATTCTCAAAGAAATTGTATGTTAAGTGATAAATCCAGATGTAGCTATCCTGATTTTCGCTGATTTAATGAAAGTTTTTTGAGTCGATGTATTTTTCTTTTTTTTATTTTGATCGAATAGTTATATCCTAGAATTTGAATATGCATAACTATTTTCGAATTACGGGTAACGTTATGTAAAATTATTAACAATTTCAACAAAATTTTGAATGTCCAAGTATAAAGTCAAATTTAAAAATAATTATTTTGTACTAATTGCTCATGGTCATCTGCCCGCATGTTCCTGAATACCCATAGATATTAAATACAAGCAGAGAAAGTGTCGTTTATCATCTAATAAATTGCATAAAATACTGTTATACCAACATATTTGTTTAGAGTGTGACTGACAGTGTTTGTGTGTGCATTAATTTATTATTGATCGCGATACAAATTGTGTAATAAACATGATCTCGAAACACAAAATATTTTGTATGTATAACTTATTTGTGTCCGTACTATTAAATTAGCTTATTATAACAATTATGTACCTGTAACCAAGTCAAGTCCCTGAGGTTTTATTATAATAATAAAAGTAAACCACTTATGATAACTCAAGCTCAGTATTCAATTGTATCTATGTACAGTCAAATAAGTAAGTGATGATAAGTACTATATGACTATATACAACGTAATATCAGACAAATAATGTGTTGACTCCAATTCCAGAGTATCTAGTTTTGTAATGAAAATGTAAAGAATAACCAATTCGTATTATTAAATTTTAATTTACTTATCAAGGTTATCTGTGATTTTTGTATCGCATTTAAATAAAACCACTAATAACAATATTAGTAATTGAAATGTCAGGAAATGTCAGATTTTCGAAAGAGATTGTTCTGTTCGGAAGCTAGAGAAATATTTTCCAGAGGTCTTTACTATCTTCTTACTCTTGACTGTACATTTTAATAATATCTGGAGGAGCACAAGTGTCACGATTTGTGTTTCTTAGTTTGTCTTTCTTTCTTAATTAATAACGTTTGATATGTAACATTAATGTTACTTTCCGCTTTTGCTCATTTTTGGAGGAGTTATCAAAATATTGCTTTGTCGTGTATGCTCAATTTACTAACTACGTTGTAAAAGATTATTTCGCACTTTACTTTACTCTTTATTATTATACACCTGCTATTTCTATGGTGAATCATATGTATGTTTATTATATCGACTGAGTTAAACATATTGATTAAATTAATCATGTATTTATCCACGTAGATATTTACTAGAATGTAATAATTGGTAATTTTTTATGTTTACGACTTAAATCAGGTGGAGTATGAAAACCCTATTAATAAAAACCTATTGAAAGTGCAAAATAATAGTTAACCTGAATGTAACATTAACTTAATTAGAATAAAACATTTTTATTGAAATTTATAATAATTGTATATCTAAACCTTTTGAAAAATATTTCCAAAAGCATTATCTAGAGAGACCATAGAGTAACTGGCCACTGGGTAGAGGATGAGCCTTTGTATACATAAACATATTTTCCGTACTCTTTTATAATATTAACAGCATTGTTATGTGCAATCGGGTGCCTTGTACTGATATGTATAATTCACATTAAAATTATTGCGTATGTAGCTTTCTGTACTGGCTATTAGAACCAAAATATCAATAGTAACTAAACGCAATAGGCTGAATAAGTACTTAGTGGGCAGTTCCTGTATTGTTCGCCCTATAAATGTATAACGAGAATAAATACTCCACAAACAAAATTACTTCTATGGGAATATACTAAAATATTTTACAAGACAGTCTTATCGTTGTCAGCATAAAATTAGTCCGCAGGTTGATTCGACAAAAACAATTAAATACTCTAACGTCGCATTTAACCGACAAATATTTTACTTTCCATTTCGCTAACGTCCTTCATACGACAGAAAACCTAATCATACATGTTTTGTTTTCGAATACGAAGCGCTGGGGTATGGTAACAGACAAAAATGGTTAAAGATTTTTTTTAGTAACAACTTTCATATTACGCTTGCTGGCATGCGATTCTGTAGTGTATTGTGATGTTCTTTTCTTAATTATTGTATAATTAACTTAGGGTGGATGCTGTCGTATACCCCACTTTCTTAATAGCAAACTGCATTTCTATACAACTTTGTATGTTCATTTTGCGAAATATTAAGGTAAACGAAAGCTTTCCACCTTAGCACAGGTCAACACTTTTTCATTCCTGAATCATTAAGAATTACTTTCTTTTAGTAATATTGCGAGGTGCGTGGTTAATATTTATTATCTAAAATTTAGTTTATTATTAGACTTATTAGCCATTAATTAAAGCGAAAGTAAAAAAAAATATTTTAAATTTAATTTGTCTGCTGTTTTTTATTTGATGTGTGCTGCTAGATTTGAGTGATTCGATTAGTGATCACGAATACTACATTATTTACTTTAAGATTATTCAAGATTTTTTATCTCCTGACACTGAACACTTTTATAATTTTCATAATTGTAAATATTTGGTACCTCTTAAGGCCCTACATGTAATAAAACTACCTTACCATGATGGTTGTTTTATTCATAAAATATCGGCGGCTTCTACTGTTCTTGGTTTACGCAACTTGGGTAACGCTTTTGAAATACTTCCTTATTACTTTTTGGAATTAGATTGTCGTAAATAAATCATAAACATAACTTAGCTGTCAGCTCTGATTGAAGAGCAAAACAAAAACGAGACTTAAATTAGAAAATAAAAGGTGAACAGGATTTTTGAATGAAATTAAATAGCATTACTTTTATTACATACATAATTCATATTTCGTGATTCTGAACCATTAATTATTTCATAATTTTGTAGCGTCGCGAAGAAAGGAATTTTGATATAGTAAGAACTGTTGAATTATGTGAGGAAAAGTATAAGTTGACCGATGCTTCCACGGGTAGGTAGTGGTGGCAGTCGTTTGGTGTTGTAGAGTGTGGAGAGAGCATTCAGTGGTGCAAAGATGTGGCGGTGGGTGGTGTTGTGGCAGGCGTCGGGACTGCTTCTCGTCAGTGGTTTCCTGGACTTCGGATTCTTTTCCCAGAAATCGCGATTTGAACCTACATCACAGGTATGTACTTTTTGACCCGGTTGCGAAATCACACGTCTGATATAAAAAATATATATACATATTATTAATAATATTCTTATTCGATATTTAAATATTGTAAAACATGCCTATATTTATTTTGCAAAGATTTTGGTAAAATATATTTTGGTTTATAGTTTTGAAAAATTCAAATATATGGGTTTTGTAGTACAATAACTTTAGATAGGTGTCAAATATTATTTCTATAAGTATTCCAAATTCTATGGTTATTTAAATATCTACCCTTTAGTCCTGTTGGCTTGTGTGCAATTCTTGTCTTTTGGCGAACTCGTAAAAACACATAGCAGGTGAAGTTGTTGTAGACTTATCTGATGTTGCCTGTATGCATATAATAGCAGCAGCCAACGATTTTAATAAGTAGAGCGAGGTTGTCAGTTATCACTTTGCTACGTAGCGTAATAACTCTTGCCACTAATCCGTTTGGAGCTGTGGATCCGCAAGACCTTTATCCATTTACTCTAACTAGTTAAACTGCATAGAAAAACATGACAAACGCCATGTACCTTCTCAAACTAGAATTCCAGACTTGCAATGTCCAAAATATTCATCAAAATAGATATTTTGTCTTTACTATCAATGAATTATCAATAGAGCAGGAATTATGTTTTATTAGTGCTAGATATAAATAACCAAACGCAATAACTTGATACCGCCTATCGTAATTTCTGTCTAATATTTGGAGGCAGGTAGTTGCTAGTGAAATCTAACATATGTTTAAAAAATAAAAAAGCGTATCTACTTAGTATTCTATAAGCAGGATTTAAAAGAAAAAATGTTACATCTTACGAATTTACGCAAAAAAATATTGGGGTTAACTTATGTGGATGTACTATAAGTCCTGTATGAAATACTCTCTCTACAAGTTCGTTACATTGTACCACATAAATGCTTAACTAAATCCTCATGTAGTATCAATAAATCGCAACATTCATTTAGTAATAAAAAATAATAATTAAGTTGATAATTAATTCTAACTTCCCTATCGAAGCCAAGCATAGTATCGAAAATAGTAGGTATATAATAATAAAATTATTCAGGCAACACAGAAACCCAATATATACACATAACAACTATAATACGAAGACAATATTTGTTCCTCTGTGTGAGTTTCTACATCAGAGGACAATCCACCTTATTTGTTATCATATTTAGAATACTGTTGCTACTCTCACGGATTCTTCCTAGCAAACAGGCTGTTCTTATGCCAGACGGCATCGAAGCCATCTGTATATAAGGTTACTTCCGATCAAAAACCGTGTCACTTAACAAGATCAAGACCCAACTTCATCGGATAAAAAAAATACCGTTTCAGTCATCGAAAACCATCTAACACGCATGCCGGGCACCCGCGCCCGCCTTACAGCGGAATGTCAATTTCTAAATAGTTTTTCATTTCGCATTAGGTAATGGACAAAAGGGGCTCTCCCCAAAGTCATAGTAAAGTTTGCAACCTACCCTCTATCCCGAATTTCTCGTGAGCGGCCACTGTTCGTCCTTGTCGAGATCGTCTTCGCCCACTTTGCAGCCGACAAACCTCGTTTGACTCTGCACGCCACTACACAAAAACCCTCAAACCTAATATCGTCCTCGCCGGCGAGGTAGGTACCGACGCGAAGCCCAACCTAGTAATTATTCTGAGCAGAAGCCCTACAGCGTAGTGGCTGAACTTACCCTCAGATGAGAGAGTTGAGAAAATGTTTTTTGCCATCAATTTATAAAGCTTACAGAGTGGAAGAAGTCTTAAGACATTGAAGGCACAGAGACATAAGAGACAAAAAATTTAACATCACGTTTCTATTAAACATACGATTTAAACTCATGTTTCGCAGATAGATAAATTACTAGGAAGTGGTCATACAGAATATCAAAAAGCAATTCATATATGAAAATTTGTGCACTAAAATCGTTAAAGTAACGTGTTAATTAATGACACTATAATTACTAGCGACAAGCGGAATGAAACACTGTCAGTTTGCAAAGTTCCATGATGTTACGTATGATAGATGCACTTAATTGCATTGATGGTTATTTTCAGTAAAATCGTTACTATTAGATTGATGAGCACGATACGCGTTTTGTACTCATTTGTTTGATAGCTAATGTGCGTGCGATGGCTGACCAGGATATATCCATAAATATTGAATTTCGCTTAAATTGTATTTTATAACGATCTTAGATTGGAGCTTGATACTAGTGGGCATTACCCACTGGTTTAGTAGTGTTGTGTTTATAATTTAATAACTTAATTTATTAATTATTTCTGTCAAAGCATTCTTCATTCTAGATGTAGGTTAGGGTAGATTTTAAAGTTTGATTTACTGACCCACTGCACAAAGTATGAACCTACCTAATATCAAATTCATCTTTGTATGGAGTAGGTATATTGTAGGTTTAGACCATACTCGTATATTGGCAAAAACCGGCCCGCTGCAAGGTATGATCCGGCCCGCGAGACATTTTGAAAAAATCCAATAAAAAAAATATTACATTAGGTACTTATACTCACTATGTACTGCAGTAGTAAATGCACTAAGTACTTTTAACCGCGGCCCGCGAACGTATTTGCGCGCTAAAGTTTGGCCCTCAACATGTCAAAGGTTGCCCATAGCTGGTTTAGACAAAGAATAAAACGGTCCTTATTGCTGTGGCTTCATTGTGTTTATGTAATTCATTTTAGCGAACTTGATACACCTACCTAACAAGCGCAGCGAAAATTTAGATGTTTGCCTCAAGCGAGTTAATGATCTTAAAGCGTATTGTATTGCTTGTTTTGTTAGTGATTTTCCTACTAATGCGCGGTAACTTTATGCTTGGGTAGGAGCTTTTATTTAACCTGTCAGTGGGTATACTGCGTCGAATCTTACAACTGAATTTTAAACCCATATGCTATTCGGAAAGATTTTTTCACACAGTAACCTAACTCTAAATCCAATATGGCGGATACGACAAGATGGTTATTTCCAGAATTCTTACTCATATGTTAACTAGTTTTTTTACCACCCTCAATGCGCAAAATGACACAACAAAAAAATCTAAATGTTATAAACAAAAAAAATATTTTTGGCAACATTGCGTTGGTATTGTTTTTATTATTTTGTATTGCATTGCCAGTTAGTGAACTTTTTTTTCTACTAAAGAGCGCTAAGCTTATTTCCTCTTGTTATATTTATGTTAAATTACAGTGTAAACTTTTTTTTTCAGATGAACTGCTATGAATATCCAGACCCCAAACTAGATCGATACGTGAAAATGTTTAGCGAAGGTAATTTATAAACCCTAGGTTATAAGGCTCATATCATTATGGTTTTGGAAATACCTACCAATTAATTCTTATTTTCCTTCAACTTAGGGTGGCGTTCGAAACCAGCACCCAGACAATTTATAGCTTTGCCTTCTTCCGCCATTTACTCGGTGGACACATTGCTCAATACAAATGAACTGATATCACGGAAGATCGACAGACTCCTGCCAGAAACCGACGACGTGGTGAAGGAACACGCCAAACTAGTGCAAGATATCAACGGTCTCAAGCAAGTCATGTTCGTTTCTCCGTTCAGGGATGACAGCAGGGATTACGACGATTCTATCTTTCACGAAATCATTGAAACATCAACTACATCTCGACCGACGTCCACCAAGCCATATCACAAGTCAAAATCGAGTTCCATTCCGATCATTTTACTCGGTGGTGCCAGTCAACGACAAGTTGTAAAGAGTCAACCGCTTCATTTTTCCAAACCGACAATCAATCTCGTGGGAACGACCTCTAACCCTTTATTGAGGCACCCTTATCCATTTGTGATACAATCGTCTACAAAAAAGCCAGTCAAATTGTGTATGCCTTCTTTACAGATGGAGTACACGACTCGGCGACCGTCTTTATGGTCCAGGCTGATAAATTCAATCATCCCTAGATAGTTAAAAAAAGTAGTATTTAGTACTTTAATTATATTTTTAGCAATTCAACTATATTCTTATTAAATAATTTTTGTTTATCTATTTTAATATTATATTTAGCAATTTTTTGTAAATGTATAAAAGTTGATTTCATATCGAATATAATGGAAAGTCTTATCTATTCTGTATTTCTAAAAAGAAGTAAGTTGGTACAGTGTTTCCGCATTTACCAAAATTCTCATAATGACAGCTTATTCAAATTTTATTTATTTTTAGATCATTAATTTATTATTATAAAACTTTTATAATTTGTGAATAACCCCAACAATTATCCAACTTTGTTGCTACTTTGTTAATTATATTTGTAAATAGATTGTTCTCATTGTTTTTATTAACGATTGCGATGCGGAAGCCACCTGTTTCCCGCCCCTGCGGTTACAGCACCTCGCACGCACATTGCGAGGGTAAGTATCAACACATGTCGTGTATGCGCTGCTCGCTACAACAACGTCTCACTGCTCGTCGGGTAGGTACATCATGCGTGCACTCATATCGCCAGTCGCGTGTGCTGCCACTAATTACAGATGCCAATTATGTATTGTCTTCTTTTTTACACTTTTACGCGTTGGAATGGAAAAGTTGAACGTCTTATGTGTTATGACGAAATCATTATTTTCCATAGTCGTTTATGTCACTGCTTTGTTAGAAGCATTCAGTCACGAATCATTGATACTATTAATAGACTGTGCTTAAATTGTTTTGTAACAATTGATGAATTGGATCAGATATTGCTCGGGTCTTTGATATTATGAGTAAATAATCGATCAGTATGCTGCTGTTATTTATGTACATACATTTTATGATTGTACCGATATTATCTGATATAACAAACGGTCATTGACACGTGAAATTAATAGTAGAAGTAAATAATGAATACGGTAATAAATAATGAAATACGTATCACATTTCATTGAACACGAATGTTATAAAGATACTCACTCTACGAATGATATAGTAACTCATCGTGTATTCGTAACATAGCTTAACAAGAAAGATTATAAAATTGATATCCATTGTAGTAGGTTGTCGGTATGAAATACGTTATTGTATGCCACTCGGCGCCTACAACGGCTTACGGAGAAAGTTATTTTTTGTTCGTTTCCACTAAGTAACAAACAAAAGCAATCTTTGAGACCAATGTTAATACACTATAATGAGGTTTTTTAATTGATAATCGTGCAGTAAAAAAAGCAGTTTAAAAATCAGACAAAAAAATTGCTTTTAAAAGGAAATTATTGGTATTTTCCGGGTAGGTGGAATCAACAGCTTGTGCCAGCGACAACAATACTAGACCAGGCACATATGTAGATAATTACGTAGATATTTATGGTTTTCTAGCTTTTTAAAAAGAAATATTTGGTATTTTTCGTGTTGTAATCAACTGTTTGCGCCAGCGACACAATACTAGACTAGGCACACAGATTATTGCAGATGATATGTATTTATAATAATAGTTTTCTGTATAACTACATTGTCATTCGTCAGGTCATAAGCCAGACTACTTCAGAGTGCAAAATAATTGGATAATGAAAGGGTTCCAACTGGGTCTCGTGACAATAGGTCTACGTGATATTGAATCAGGAAATCCAATGGAGCTCCAAGTGGTAGATTGAGATAAGTAAGAACTGCGTAACTATGGCTGCGATGAGGTTATTGTGACATAACAATGTGATATGAACTCATTTAAGTGTACCCAAACTCTTCTTACGGTGGTATCTCGTAGACTATGTAGAATTCACAAGATACCTGCAGATGGTGCGCGAGTTTTAGAGACATTTGTTACAAAAAAACATATTGGATGACCTTGTGGTTCTGCTGTCATCGTTTGTATAAGAAATATCCCTTACTCCCCTACTCAGCAGCCCTTTAACCTAACATTCAGGGTTCATTCGAATCTTCAGCTAAAATATTGGTTGAGATTCGTAAATGCGGTTTACTTCAACTGTATTATCTTGTAAAGTTGATTTGGTTTTCATTAAACATTGCTGATTAACATTTCTATAAACATGCCTTCATTTTTGTGTATGGATTGCAATATGACTACATGTAATTATTGCGTACAGGGGTACTAATTATATATAGATGTTTAACGATAATGATTGAGGGACTATCGTATTCAATGAGTTAAAAATATAAATTATTAATTAAAAATATTATTAATTATAAATAACTGCCCCCCGCGGTTTCACCCATGTTGTAATTTGTAACATTTTCCCGGCAAAAAAAGAATCCAATGTTACTTCTAATACCTTCAAATATATGTGTACAAAGTTTCATGATGATCGGTTAAGTAGTTTTCGCGTGAAAGCGTAACGAACAAACTTACGTTAAAATTTATAATATTAGTAGGTATTAGTCAGATAATCATTCGAATCTTTTTCACGTCAAATTATAAACCTAATTCGTTTCACATATTGGTAGTAAGCTAGGCATGTTGGTTAAGAAAACACAGTAGAACTGCGACGGGACTGCCACGCCCCTGGTCATGAGGTCGATACCCGCCCAGGATAAATATTTGTGTGCATGAATAAATCTGTTTGTAGTGTCTGGGTGTAAATATATTTATGAGTATGTATTTAAAAAGTAGAATAGAGGTTATCTGAATATCAGAGTACCTTCAGTACCTACCCTTTTATTTTGCCAGCAAATAATCGTGTTGGAAGTCCAAGTTTATTATAACTCTGGCTTAACCTGGTTATTTGTTTTATCAAAATCGAAAATATTAAATATATTCACTTTTATTAGAACTTCTTAGCGTTGGCGGACTGTAAGGTGTAATATACGTTTTATATTTCGTATTAGCTACCTAGATAGACACTAAAAAAGCTTGCTATTAATGTTATGTAAGAAAAACCAATTTAGTATTGTCAAAATAACAATATTTTATTGATTTAATTAAGAATTATATAATTAATTATAAGCACTAGGTACATGAATATTACTTACAATAATACAATTAGGAACTTTATAATTTTTTGAAGGGAATGGAACTTCATTGTGTTTGATGAAATTAACAATTAAAATGGAAACAATAATGGAATGTAGGTTATTATATCTTATTCTTAACACTCTGTCTAGAATAATACTTTCATAACATAAGTATTTTTTTAAGAAGACTGGCATTGTCTATGACCCGCTCACTGGGAAGTTAATATTTAAAGCTAAAGTAAATTTAATAATATATATTATGTGATTCAACTAATTATAATATGAAATGGCAAATAAAAAATATTTTATTTATATAACCAATTTTTGGTTATTTATATTTTAAATGTAATGTCATAAGCCCTTTTGAAATGAAGAAAGCTACTGACTAAAAATGAATAATCTATCATTGAAAACATCACAAACATGTATGTGTACTAAATAAGAAAATAAAGACATGCCTTAATTATTTGCTTAAATTGATAGCAGCTAACCTTTTTGCAACCTTCATGTTTTAATCTAGGGTACCTACACCATTGAAAACCAGCCAACGCCATACAAAATACACACAACAAAGAATGCGTTCACTTTGAATTAGTAATTGAAAATATTTGAATTTAATTTTGAATCATTTGTTCATTGTTTCAATAACAAAATAGTATGAATTAATTTTTTAGCTTAGATGGTACTTAAACAAGATAGCATTATTACGAATTCTTTTTTACATTTTATCATAACCATAAAATAACTTGAGGTTTCCAAGTGAACGTATACATTTAACAATTATATTAATCAGAAAATTATGTCATTCACTGTTACAATATACGAAGATATTCCTCCGTGGTTTTTATAAGGAGTTATATAAACAGATTTGCGATTGCACCTAAGACTATTTTTGCATATCACTGCGTTGCAGTTTGTACGAAGATGTGATTGTGTAACCGGATCGATTTTAGCCAAGGTGAATGCATACGTGCAATGTGCCAGTATTACCTACCCTAGTTAGTCCTTGTTCTATTTGTATTCCCCTAATGTGGACATGTTGGTAGATTGACGAGGAAAAATACGTTCAGTTCAATCAATGCTGCCAACGTCAAGAAACCAACGTAAACTAGTGTACACGTTATACCTATTTTCCAGTCTAACTGAAACTTATTTAATGCAAGAGAACCGTACAGAGCAAATAATGTAGACAGGAGAGAAATAACACTGTAGGATAAACCGCTCGAATTAATTGTTACCTGCAACAAAATTCGTCAATTAATTCTTTACTAATCCTATAATCTGACATCAATAATTAATTGTTGAGTAGCTGTTTTGCCTCACCCAAATACTTACCCAATGATTTCCCGGAATAGATGGATAAAATAATGATTTGACGAGCCAGGGTAGTCCCAAACACAGCAAAATGTCAAATGTGTTTGATCCAATAGAGTTACTGATACCCATCGTGCCGTGTCCTGTTAAAGCAAAACTAAAGTTATAACACCTTTCCATATGTCAATCTATATACATATAAAGAAAATAGGGTACCTTTGACGCACCATCACCTCAAAACTACTGAACATATCGGGATGGGACTGCTACCTTTCGACGTGAAATTTTTCGTAAATGGTTATAAATATATGATATTGATAAACGCGGGCAAACCACGGGGGACAGCTACTATTTGGTATACTTATTCAAAAATGTAATCCAAAATTAGCTTACATAGTAATGTAATTTTTTACATTACTATAGGAATGACTTATATTATTTTATAAATGTAAAATTTCATGCTTACCTAAGGGCTTTGTCATTAATATTTACAAGAAATATTTCATTGCATTATTGTGATAGGAATGTTTAACTGATCGAGTGAATTTAATAGTTATAGTACATATTCAAACAGCAGGATAACTATAAATATACAATTAAAAATATTTCGTTACCTTGGATTGTTACCAAGACACTGGAAACTGCTTCAGGAAGACTTGTTCCTGCTGCCAAGATTGTAAGGCCGGTTATACTGTCGGGCACGTCTAAAGTATCACCTGAAAAAAACATGATAGTTATAGATATATACAACAAAATGATAGTTTTATATAGACAATAACACGACGTAGACTCCCACTGGAACTTAAAATAACGTCGGTTGAATGTGGGTACTCTACTGAGACATCTGCCTGCCTCTAAAGGGATATAATGCGTGATGATATTTATTAATTTGATATTAGTATTAGTAACTAATCTATTTGTAATTTAGCTGGGAAATATTTGATACTGCCACTTACCGAGTATTGTTATAATCCAAGCTACCAGGTAAGATACTCCTCCAATCCAAGAGATGCACATAATGAATGTCAGGGGGTACAAGCTGAGGTGGCGCCTGCAGTCTGGTATCGTCATCCAGAGTACTAGGCTGATCGGCCATGTTATAATCCAGAACAACTTCTTCCAGACTGATATTTTCTCCCCTGGCCAGGACCATACTGTGCTCGCACTTGTATCTTAACAATAATATGCCTTATTAAAACCAGATAAGATACAAAATTTATTGAGTATGCTCATAGCTGTTTCCTCGACTTCGGATTTCAGATTCTACAATCTGTTTGTGAATATGTATGGGAATTGTTCAAGTGAGTGGCGGTTTAGGTTTCGTTGAACTTTAGCATGTGCCTGTCATCAACACGATAACGTGTTAAATGATAGATGACTGACGCTTTATTTGTAAGCAAATTAGGAATAAATTTGTATAATAACCAAGGATATACACATTTTTTGTTTCGCTGAACGCATTGAAGTATAAAATTATAGATTTATGTCGCTATGTATATTTATGTACAGTCGAATGGACTCCGATGGAATGTTTTACAGTTGTCATTTCAATTACATGTAAGTACAAATAATGATATATATAAGAAAACTAATTTTGTATTCCTATTTGAATTTATATCCGTTCTGCAGATCTATTACCGAAGGAGAAGAAAGGCTCTTGAGTACTTTTCACATCTGACGATTAACTAACATTCGGTAAGACTATCTTTATTTTAGTATCTAAGTGGTAGTATTAGGGTTCAATTTATATCAAAAACATAAAGTCAATCATTCTCCCGACATACCCGATATATATGGGAAGGTACAGCAGATATCGATAAACGGGGCGAAGCCGCGGGGGATGGCTGATATATTATATAATTGTTGTTAATAAGGTTACCTGATGTAGTAGAATCGTGCCTTTTCGATACTTCGGCTCCTTGCTCCACATCTTGCCGTTGAACAGAGCGGTTCATATGTCGAGCAGCATCCAGCGGATGTGCTTTTTCTAAAATAATTTTGAACATTAAGTTTCGCTAACCGGTACATCTTTCACATCATTTCAACAGTATTTTATAATTGAATTAAAAAGGCTTTATTTAGGAATTTGCCTTTACCCAAAAATTCTTAAGAAGCGTTAGAAAATATTTACGTGGTTCAGAGATCATAATTAAATCTTACCTTTACTTAACAGCGGTGTGATTTCTGTATATGCTTTAGGCTTTTTGAATGCACAGCATCCGCTTTTAACAAACGACCCTAGTCGCCCGTTGAACACCATGGCTGTAAAGATATTATGATTAAATTATTTGTTAACATTATTAAATTATTAATTATTTAACATATATTATTAAATTTCATAAGTTATAGCAGAACAATTTATCAATTTATAATTCATGCGTACAAGATTCACGCATTTGACGTACCATCACCTTAATACTACTGAACATATCGTGATGGGACTGCTACCATTCGACGCGGAATTTTTCCTAGATGAATGAATATACGGTACATATGAAATCGATAAACGCGGTTGAACCGCGGGGGACAGCTAGCAGTAGATATAGACGCGTTACCTAGTATATAAAATGTGTACATAAGTACAAGTAGCAGAGCTTCATGCCAATAAATCTTGTCGTCGAGAAGTGTGAGGATGAGCGCCACCACAGCGATGGCATACATCATGCAGTCCCGGGACACTGACCACCAGTCCAGTTCTATCCCCTGATGAAATAACATTTAAAATTATAGCATTCACCAATTTATTTTAAACCTCACTAATCAATATTTATATATATATATAAAACCAAATAGGGTTCCTTTGAGCTAAAAACTACTGAACATATCGGGCTGGGACTGCTACCATTCGACGCGTAATTTTTCATACTCGTATATCGTTATATATGATATCGATAAACGCGTGTAAAACCACGGGGGATAGCTACATTATATAAATACGAATGTTGGTGAGGATAGATTTTTTTTAGGTAGGTATTCTTTCACGCAAATAACTACTATATCCATATTAATGAACTTTGGCATATATTTGTCATGTATTAAGACCTTGGATTAACACATAGGATCACTTTTATCCCGGAAAAACATACATAAAAACAAAAGTAAGATCCTTCGGAAACGGGCGAAACCGCGAAGGACAGCTAGTGTCAAAGATTATAAATGTAATTAATGATTTTTTTAAGTTCCACAGCATCTCTCAGCGGCTCTCATCCATTACAATGAATTCTGGCATCTGTTAGATAAATTAATGTAATATTGTTGTAGGGAAAATTGGCCTCGGATATAATGTTCTTGTTGCAGGCGAATTAGATAAAATAAAGCTATATTATTCAGTGGAGGTTTGTATTCCTCTGTTTTCTACTGCTTTTTTTCAGAACCAGGATGGTATTTACCTACTTTTAATAGTCGAAATGCGTTTTTAAGAGATATCATGTTTTGAATATACAATGTCACGATCAGATACGATAGCTATGTTTAAACCTGAAAATTATTAACTTAATGAAAGCTGTAGGTACTTTCCAAAAAAACTGTTTCTATTAAAAATGTTTACGACTTTTGGACCAATTTGATGAAAACATAGGCGTAACTATTCATTAATTTTTCTTGATGTATGTACTTAGACTCATATCGAAGCATAACATGAAGCTAACTTCGGAGAAACCTAAGTATAAAGTAGAAGTCTATAGGTTCAGGTCACACCCTACAACAGCGGGCGAAAGGGCAATGACACTGCAATTTATGGATCCAGTGTTAGAGACGTCATGCGCATTCCCTATGTGACGCACCTGAGAATCTAGAACACTCCAGGGCGTGTCCCAGCCCTTACTTTATGTTCGGTATCAATAGATGGAGTCACCATATTTAGAACCTATTAGAATTTGCACTGGGACAGAAATCAGTCACTATGGTGGTTTCCAAATAGCATGAGTTGGTGTTTTATAAGATTGTTCAATGCTTTATGTTTATTTTGACATAATATAGGGATACCGTAACAGAGCCAGGTCTCATGAAGCAACTTAGTAACAGTAAGTTTTCCCGTTGCCACACCCTACCAACCGTCCCTGTAATAATAATGGTAATGTAGGTCAAGCTAGCTGTTAGCTGCTAGTCGGCTGTTCGAACTATTATTATTTACATTGTGCAATAAATAAATAAAAATCCTTTAACTGTCACGACTTATCCTATGTGAAAAAGATTATAATGGCTATGAATGAAGACCCAAATTTGCTATTTTAATACCCATAAAGTTGATACACACCCTGTTTGCAAATAGAGCGCAGCAAGCAGGCACAGCCAGCACATTGAAGACAGCCGAGCCAACAACGGCACCAACCCCTAGATCTCCCTCGGTGACAAAGGTCCCGACGCAGTTGATGAATAATTCTGGGCTGGAGCTCGCTGCGGCCATGAATGTTGCTCCTGCTATATCCGACGCCATATCCAACCCTGAGAATCATTCATATTTTAATATGATCCGTTTCCATTTTGGGAACTCTTAATCAATGAGCATTCGTTCAACCTTCGCCTGAAGAGCTTAAAAATCTTATTCATATTTACTTTACTATAAACTGTACATGAAAATTTATCGTACTACAATATTATATTAGATAGCTGACCCGGCAGACGTTGTCCTGTCCTCAATGAATATTTAATTCGAACTGGTATCGTTAGTAAAAATAAAATACTAAGTACATAGTGTTTATTATTCTTTTAATATATAAAGTTTCTATAAAGTACATACTTTTAATATATAAAGTTTCTATAAAGTACATACTTTTAATATTAGGCGTGATGGCGCTTTGAACTAACCGTGATAAACAAACAATTCTTAAAAAACTCACTGTACATTACAATACAATATTCCGATTGTATCGACTGTGAAATATTCACTAAGTAATGATAAATTAATTATTTTATCAATACTATTCCGACCCATGACTACTATTTAAAACAGTAAACGACATTGTCAAACGACTGACATTTATGTCAAATAGCATAAGGTTAAATTATAAGAGCTTATATTGTCAAAACCGGTAAGGTTACATTAGAAAAGTTAATATGGTAGTTATGTTTTCTTAAATTTTCTAATTTTCCGCGCAACTTTCTTAATTTTTTCGTTCTTAAGAACCATCTCCTGACAATAACAAACACAACAAAAAAGAATTAGCGAAATCGGTCCCGCCGTCTATGCGTGATGCCGTGACCAAGGGAAATAGGGATTCATTTTTATAAATATAGATAGATATATTAGGTTGGGGAAAAAGTCTTTTCGCATTATAGTATGTATGAACTTGTAATAAAATCTCTTTGGCTATACTATTTGTATGTGGCTGGAATTGGTATCATTGAAAGTTTAAATTTTAAAGAACATAATTCCAAATTCAAATTAGGAAAATGTGTGATTTGCATTTGTTTTTCGTACCGCCAAGATGAGTGAATCTAATGAAGAAATTCGATTCATTTTAAAATTTTACTACAAAAGAGGTAAAAATGCAACGCAGGCCGCGAAAAAAATTTGCGATGTTTATGGACCTAGTGCAGTGTCTGTGAGAGTAGCAAAAATTTGGTTTAAGCGTTTTCAATCCGGAAATTTTGATGTCAAAGATGCACGTCGCTCTGGTCACCCCATTACGGATAAAATGGATGGCATTTTTGAAAAAGTGGAGCAAGATCGGCATATCAGTAGTTACGACGTAGCTGAAGAACTGGGAATTGACCACAAAACAGTTTTGGCGCATTTGATAAAAACTGGGTTCACAAAAAAGCTAGATGTTTGGGTACCTCACGAGCTCACTGAAAGAAACCTAATGAACCGCGTACTCATTTGTGATTCTTTATTACGACGTCATGAAACTGAACCGAATGCGAAGGAACTTTTTCCCCAACCTATTATATTAGAATTCGGCGCACAAGCTTTTTATTTTGATATTATTTGTTTTAGTATTAATATTAATATTATGCCAAATAAACATTAATTTAGATATATGAAAACGTTAAAATAAAGTATTCTATAAATAATTGGCATGGTTGAATAATTTACTGTAAAATTGGTAGTGAAATAATAATTGAAATGAAAATGGTTTCAAATCGCCGAGCTTTTATTATGTTAGGTACATACGGTATTCGTTTTAAAATGACTTCTAAATCATTTCAATTGACTGAATTTCGACATATCACAATAAAATCGCCATGAAATCTGTAATTATTTTTTCTAAGTAAATGTATAGTTTTCTTCGAAGCTATATCTATATAGCAATGAAGATACAGTTATCTATAACAGAAGTAATATTTACTTATGTACCAATGTCGATAAGATTGTTATATCGTATAAAATCATTTAGCATCGGCTATCCGCTAGTTTTAACAAGTATCATTATCATGGAGTATTTACGAAAACTAATACGACTTCCTCATTTTCTTTTGTATTTGTACTCTAATATATCTGTAGTAGAGTTATCTTTAGAACGGACTATTAGTAAGGAGCCATAAGTAAACATTGCATAGATTGGTTCACAGCGAACCCAAGATTCTCAATTTCAATCTGATCACTATAAAAACAGAAGCTCAGCTTTGATTCAATCAGCACGTCCGGCCTCCGAGGGGCTGGAACACCAACGTTGCTGGGAAAGTCATTTAATCGACTATATGCAAACTGCTAAGGAAACGCTTATGATGTACTCGAACTTGCTCGAAGATGCAAGTGAAGATTGCATTACACTGTAGGTACATACTACCCAAGTGCGGAAAGTATTTTTTTAAATCTATTTCGCTTCCACTTACCGCTTGTTACAATCTATACCTATTTTGCTACTTATTATGTTGTCTGTATTTAATTAGTTTTACTTTAGGAAATAATATTTCTCGAAATATTTCTTATTAAATATTTTTTATATAAATATACATAAAAATAATATTTTTTTTAATATTCCCTCGTCTGTGTTCCCAGAAACTTACAACTTGGGGCTCTTTAAGAAGAGAGTGAATTGGCTACTAACGGAAAAGCGAGCTCCATCTTCGGACTCATCTTCACTTACCATCAGGTGAGATTGAGGTCAATCGCAATCCCATCAGAAAAAAAAGATTTATAATTTATATAATATCTTATTTAGTAGCTTCGTTTCAAAGCATATACTTTCTAGCGTTTATTCTCACCGTAAGACATCGAATGTAAGTACTTTTAAGCAAAAATGCATAAGAAATATGAAGATCTTTGTATCTCACGACACTGCGCCGTTTTAGATTGAGTTAGGTAACGGTTTATTGGATGTGTAAGTAGATTTAGAGTCACATCCGTGTCATGTAACGCACGGTCCATTCCGTGATACAACGCTACGTTACGTGATAAATTCCATGAACAACCTGTTAACCAACTAACTACCCTCAATTTTCTTACATTGTAGTGCTAATTTAGTTAACGAACTGATAACATCTTGATACATTGTTGCACTTCTAGGATATCGTGTAGATGTATGATATTGATGCTACTTGTTAGCTTTGACATAAGGAATACTGTACAAATCGAAAATGGGTTGTCAGAATTTCATATATCGGTTAAAACAGTGACAAAACCGTAGCTTGGTGATAGATTTCCTACCAAGATTAATAAAGGGTAAAAGTAGGTTTTTTTTTTAAACTAAGTAGTAGAAAAGGGCGACTTTCAAATAGCGGAGTGACATTGGTGATTACTCGCAAATTTGACTATTTGAGAAATATATCAGAGGACAAAACAGATTTTCTGTATGTTGGCACCATTATCAGTACAGCCATTTTGTAATAACAAGATGGCGGATCTCGGTTCTGAGACGAGTACGCCGTCATAGGGTTGTAAAAAAATACATTGCAGTATAGACTTTTAATGGCACTTTAGATTTTTTTTATTTCTCAGAAACTATTCCTTATGTCGACTATTGAAAAATAACAATATTTTAATTATTTTTACCGCCTTAGACACACTAATAGAAGAAGATATATGCTCTGAAGCTATTAAAAGTGACCCCAATTTTTTCGTACCCATTTTATATTTACTAGGGTCCCTTATTTTTTTTTTATGTCTAGCAGGCCGACAAACAGGCAGACGGTCCACCTGATGGTAAGAGGTCACTGCTGTCTATGGACATTAGCAGCATCAGGGGCATTGCCAATGTGTTGTTGTCTAGGACGTGAAATTATCTCACGTGCCTGTAATTTCACCGGCCCCCTTACCTTTCTAACCGAAACACATAATACTAGTTGCACTACTGCTTCACGGCAGGAATGGGTAAGGTAGTAGTTCTCCGGACGATCTCTGCACTAAGAACTCTACTACTTCATGTTAACCATAGTATACATGTTCATATAAAAATAATACTTTATGCGGTGACAGCCATGAAGCTGAAAATAGTTAACTAGCGTCCGCTCGTGCCGATTTATTCTTAACAACCACATTGTACAGTACAATCTTCCAGTTCAATCAATATTATACACTATATCTAACTTAAGTATATTACAATAGGGATATTGTCGAGAGTAACTTACGTTCGCAAATGATCTCGATGGCCGGTACGAAATATTGCTCGCATACACTGCCCAGCAATAAAAAGCAATAAATCGCCATTACGCAATGTAATATTATGTAGCCCTGAAATATTATCATAAATAAAACGTCTGTTATATTAAGTATAAAGTCAGTATTAAATGAGCGAGGATATTAATTTATTTGCGGTAAACAAATTTGAACTGTTTCGTAATTTCAATTAATTAAACGTCAATATCAAAATGCAACACAAATATTTGGTTAAAATTTGAGCATTGCATACGTATTTGCAGGAAGCAAAATAAAGGTGCATCCACACAAAGTATCTTTTTTGGAACGACGTTTGCAAGAGCAGCAACGGATTAATACATGTTTATAGAAAGTCAAAGTTACTGCAAAGTTATATATATCAATTAAAAGGAGTATCGGTGTGGATGCATCAATACCCTCATGCCTGCAAGCTAGATGATTAGCTCTAGAAAAAAACACAGTTTCAGGATGTACTCTGGTTATGAAATACTTACATGTTGTCTTTGATACCGAGACAATCCATCTGGAGGGAACTCTAATATTGCAGGTGGAGTGCAGTTTTTATGAGCATCATCCACTATTGCAAGTAGATGACGAGAATAGAAGCCAATATTTTGACCTGTAGATTAAAATCAACCTTTAATATAATAGTTTACCATTTAGATTGACAGGTAGAAATTGAGAGGTAGTGTGCAGTTTATGAAAGGATCGTTCGCTTTTGCAATTTATTTGTCTAAAACATATATTTTTTTGTTATGTAAACCAGTTTTTTTAATCATTGTTAAAAGCATGTTAGATAACATAGATAACTTTAATAATATTTAAACGGTAAACAATTTTTACCTGTGCTATCTCCAACTTCAGATTTTACCGAATTCCCATAAATTTTATCACAATGTACAAATAACAAATACAACGACGGGATACCAAAAAACAATATCACTCTTATTTTTAACGCTATTTTGGTTTTGCGCACAATATGTCTAGTCCTTATCAACATGTTTGCCATTTAGTATTCAAATTAGTGGTTGTGATTGATTGATAATATTAATGTTATGAGAATATTCGCACTTGTTATTTTAGCTTTCGTCAAATGAAAAATTCGAATATTTTGCTGTGTATACTACAGCAGGATGTCATGAGTACGCGATTGTCTAGTTGCAGCACATGAGGCAACATAGACGCACTCTCGAGTCGGTAGATTTACTTGCAATGATTTCTTTCGGCCCTCGATGACAATTAAAGATTTATCGATAAAGTATTATTATTACATTTTAAAGAGTACACATTGATATCATCGTTATCGATGGCACTGTAAACAAAATAAAACGCTCTGAGCGCCGCAGGTAGTCAGGTAGGTGGCATTATCAATATATCCTACAGCTGCTTTAATAGATTTTTTCAACTATGTATTTAAATATATTTTACTAGCTGTCCCCAGCGGTTTTACCCGCGTTTACCAATATCATATATAGCCTATAACCATCTATGAAAATTTCCCCGTCGAATGGTAGCAGTTCCATCACGATGTGTTCAGTAGTTTTGAGGTGAAGATTATAAATAACAAATTTTTATGTCTAAGTCTTCGTACAGTCATCTCTTCTGGAAGTAATTTTTAGGGATCAGCTCCATAGATTTTCGACAAAAGAGCCTTCTCCTTTAACTCATTCCCTTCTCTTTTTCTGATATGTTTTACCTTTATTAGCTAACCCAATTTTAGTTCCTAAAGTTTAAATGTTTTAAATCTAGATTCATTAGATTAGGTAAGTAAGTATTCTTCAGCAAACATGCAACATTATTTTAATACATATTTTTAGAAAGCTGTCTTCCGAACTGATGGTAACTTCAGTAACTATGACCTTCAGAACTGCCCTCCGCGGGCCTTAATTGCATAAATTGTAAAGATTTTTCTTAATCAGTATCAAAGTAGTCTATATATAAGCAAAATGCACCATCACCCCAAAACTACCGAACATCTCGGGATGGGACTGCTACCATTCGACGCGGAATTTTTCTTACATGGTTATATCTATATAGGCTATAATATGATATCGATAAACGCGAGTGAAACCGGGGGACAGCTAGCCTTTAATAAAAAAAGGGAAGTAAGTTTACAACCCTCTCGTTCGAGGTCAATATCAAACGCGCAGCGTTCATATCCTTTTATTGTGACTAACAAATATGTTAATAGATGGAAGATGATAAGAAATCAAATAATAACTACTTAATTCAAGGCTAGCACAACTAGCTAGATCTCATGCTTGTCGAATAAAAATATTCCATTAAATCATTAATCTATAGATAGCGGGTTGAAGTGGGTAAGAAACTTTCCACTGTTTACTGTGTTGGCCACACAGTTACGGGTTTCATGACTATCAACAACAAATAATGTTGATAGTGCGACAGGATATTAAGCGATTTAAGTCTGTCACGTAGGTGACTTCATATCTTCCCCAGCAGAGTTGTTGCACAAATACGAAGATGCATTTCAACATAGAAAACTTTTAGATTACGTTTGCTAGAGCATATATGAAAGCTGGTGAATCGGAAAAGGGTTGTAAATAATTACGGAAGGATAAAAAAGTAGTTTTGTTTCACGTGTTCCTTAATGTTTCCAAATCTCTGATTTAAAAGATTTGTTCGCGTTAATGCCTATTAATATCATAAATGTGAATGTAAGTTTATTTGTTACGCTTTCATGCGAAAACTACTTAACCGATCATCATGAAACTTTGTACATATATTCTTGGAGGTATTAGAAGTAAGGAAAGTTGCGAGATTGTTCGAATGTTTGTTACTCTTTCACGCAAATATCACATTAAGGATTTGGATTAAACTTAGCACATAGATAGTTTACAACCCGGATTAACACACAAGATACATTTTATCCTGGTAAAATGTAACATCTCTTTGAAATGCGGGTAAAACCAAGATAGTATGTGAAATTCTAAAATAAAAATCTATTAAAATAATATAAATAAAATGCAAATTAAACTGATAACGGATAATATCATATTATTCTATTCACCTGAGCTTCAGTGGTTTGTGCATATATAATACGTGTTACAAAATACCCCGTAAAAATATAATTCATTATCAAAGCCAACAACCCTAGTAAGCTGTCATGTCAGGCAACCAGATTATTTAACAGAAAGGCCTACGTATCTATTTTACCAAATAATTGGCTACTTTAATAGTTTTTCTATTCTTCCTTAATAAAAACCTGTTTTTTTTTTCGTGTATGTTACACAGCGTTACTACGGTTCTTAAATATTTTGAATGGACTCGTTATAAGGCCCCATTTAACCTCCTTTCAGATTTGCGGGTAGTTTTGTAACACTCTCTTTACTAAGAGAATACAGTGCTTAATGCAGTGTTTTGGCATAAAGAAAAACAGGAAATAAAAGCTTCTCCTAGTTTAACTGATATGCTCACAATGGCAAAGTTGCCTGTGTGCGTCACTTAGGCATTAAGACAATTTCTAAATGAAGTTGTTACAAACGGAGCTAAAATGTTTGTATTCTCAAAATCTTAACTAATATAGATTTTGTAAGCGTGAGAATTTTGTTAGTATATTTGCGGAGGGTAATCTCAAGAACACGGCACTTATTTCAAATATTCCTTGACCATTTAAATGGTACCTTCAATATTTGAAAAATTCCTTCACCATCTGAAAGGTGCCTAAAATTTTTCAGATGGACACATGCTATGTTATAAACCTTAGGTACATTTGATCCTTCAGGAACACGGGTAAAACCGCGGCACGGAAAGCTAGTGTTATATTAATGGATTATATATTAGGTATTTCTTTATAATATCTTGATGCATTGTCAATTGATATGCTTGTAATATCAAGTACCTTTATATCAGCTTTGACCCCACTAGAAGGCTGGTTTTGTGATTTTTTTATTTTTTTTTAATACCACTTGGGCCGACAAACAAGCAGACGGTCCACCTGATGGTAAGTGGTCACCGCCGCCTATGGACATTTGCAACACTAGGGGCATCGCCAATGCGTTGTCGACCCTGAGACGTAAAGTTGTTAAGTCTGTAATTTCACCGGCCCCCTTACCTTTTATCTGAAACACAGTAATACAAGTGCACTGCTGCTTCACGGCAGAAATGGGTAAGGTGGTAATACTTCCCCGGACGAACTCTGCACTAAGAGCACTCTATATATATATATATATATATATATAGAAGTGAAACTTTTGTATTACAAGGAAACATTTTATTAATGTTTATCATTTTTCGTCACGCAAGAAGGTTGCGGATCAGAATTTCAAAGCCCACCCTTAAGAAGTTTCAAATCAATTATGTACATAATTGAATTTATAACTGTATTATCAGCGGGTATCTATCTTCTATCTATCGATATACTCGTATATAAGGAAATGTAAGGAAAATAATGCCAATGCTGTTAGGACTACCTGGACGACTGCTTGAAGCTGGAACAAATATTGGAAAGGTTTCTATTTATATACCGACAAGGTTTTCATCAACTCGAGCATGAAAACGTTAAAATAATACTTCATACTTTTTTTTAAATAATTATTTAAATCCATCTATCTAGATGCTAGAACTACTTAATATACCGGGATGGGACTACTACCAGTCGACACAGAATTTTTCGTAGATGATTATAGGCTATATATGATATCGATAAACACGGGTGCAACCGCGGGGGACAGCTAGTTCTTTATAAAATAATCAATATATTCATTGACTGTAGTGACATCTCTGGTGTACGCCTGTTGCTGTCCGGCATAATATGCCTCGAAAACCATTGAATCAGCTTCTGTATCCCTCAATAGAAGACCAATTTAGGCTAACAGTCATCTGTTGTGAGGTCATGTTCGTAGTACAACGCTATATTAAATAAATATTGTCAAATTGGATTTTTTTATGTATGATTCTGCTGCAAAACAATTGTTGTTTTTTGTCTATTATGCAAGGAGAATGCGATTGCATTCCTAATTAAAAAAGGTACTGAAGGCACTACATATCCAAATGCAGCCAATAATTGGGATTGTTGCTGAGCCAACAGTTTTTTACCGGGTGTATTTTGATGTGTCGTTAGTCTAACTAATGTGTTAACTAATTTTTACTAAACTGTTACTTAATTAGCTGTTGTTTGACCTAATAATGAAAAGAAAAGTAACATATTATCCAGCAATATGAAAGTATATTTTTAGGCCATCAGGAGTATAATTTATGGATTACGATAACAATACAAGCTCCAAGTGTGTCCCTCGAGTCGCTAGTCTTTATACCATCACCTCAAAACTACTGAACATATCGGGATGGGACTGCTACCATTCGACGCGGAATTTTACCTAGATGGATATAGGCTATATCGATAAACGCGGGCGAAACCGTGGGGTAGTAAGATCTAGAAATACACAACTATTCTTTTGAGTGGCTTAGTAAGTCACGTATGATTTACGTCTTATGATGCATTAAAATGCATTAGAGAAGTCAGTATCTACTGAATTCACTGGAGTCGTTCAAATCACCATATAGCTCTGACATACATAAGATAAAATTGGTATTGACACAACGGCTCGGCTTAATACCATATTGATAAAGTGATTAGTACCATCCAAGTGATTCGAGAAGTTTCAATAACACGATAAAACGGAATTCAAATGTTGGCTCTGTTATCCTTGTGGTATCCTCGTTTGTTCCATTCATTTAGGAAAGACGACTATGAATTGAAATGTATATTTACAGTGGCGTAGCTAGGTAACCGTGGGCCCTGGGGCAAAAAATGTAGTAGGGCCCCAACTAAACTATTTAAAATATTCAGCCGAAACATCTGGCCCCGGTGTTCTGCCCCGTCTAGCCACTGTATTTTTATATAATTACGTGAAGCGAAAACTTCAGACACCTTTTTAAGAAAATTGCGCGATCGGATGTACTTGAAATTTGACACAGTTCAATTTTATATGGAGAAGTGCATAAAGGTATTTTTTGTAATGTGAAATACATCAAATTAAATAAAAATTACACATACTATATAAACAGCTTACGTTCATAAAACGAATGTAAAACACATAATGACGTATTTGTGACACGCTCCAAGATAACGTAAAAGAAGAAAATTCAAAAAGTTCTATGCAATGATCATAGAGGTTATATACTCTGGCTCAATAAAGATCTAACTTAAAATACATACAGCATTACGGTCGAATTTCGATCGCTAGGCGACTACTATTTTATTTCAATAGGTAAGATACAGTTATCAATTGTTATACTCAAACGCTGGTTCGAAAGGTTACAGGACAAGAAGCAGAATAACAATTCTTATATCAGTATATCTGAATCTCGTCTCATCTCACCATCTGTTTGGTGAAATATACATAATGATTCTTATTACAAAACGTGTTAGAGAAGGTCAAAAAGAAAGAAAATCGACCTCGATAGTCTTATTTATATAGCACAGTAAAATTATGAAGCCTAAAGAACTAGTTCAGTGAACGACATCGACAGAATAAATCAAATTACGTGATTGTGACCACGTTTTTTATTTTCAGTAGGTACCTACAACGATATGACCGCCGTTTATGTAGGTACCTACATATCTGCTGATTGCAGTGATCGTAGTCTGCGTATGAAGACGAGCATTTTTTTTATTTACACCTAGGTGAGTCATAATGGTAGTTTACTATGAATATCCGGGCTCAAATCTTTTAATTAAGCTTAATTGTAAAAGAAGCGTGCCGCCTATGAGCGGGAGGGCCGATCAATTGACGTTTGACCTTACGGATTAAGTTTATGGAAAATCAGAGTTCGCTATACATAACCTACGTCTTATATTTCGCAGTGTACGATGTTTTGAACAATGCAGGTTGAGGACAAAATCATCATCATCCTTCTCATCATATTTTTGTTCTAGCCTGTCTTTATACGACACATCATTTTACCTTTCTCCTACGAAATTATCTTATTGCCAGAGACGGAACCGAAACATTAAATGCGTTAATGCGAGATAGTGTCTTAAATACCTAATGCTTCTGCTTGGAATATCTAGAACTGTACTGTTGTTAGGAGAATATACCAAATATATGGTATAAATTGTATGGGTGACTGATCTTGCTGACATTTTCATTAAAAAATATAATAATATGTTTATGCAATTACTATTTATTATAACAGACTTTACCTCTTTTTTACATCTTTAAATACTTTTTAATATTTGCGATTTTATGAGCAATTGTCGCTCTGCCGTTGCCGCTATCGCTAAATCAATTTTAGTTAAATATGACCTCTGTAATGGTTATTTGTCATGAGCACTCCCTAAATTCTCGAAATTCTTAACCGCGGCAGTACTAAGATTTCAAGATACCTTATAGCTCTGGATCCCTTTGTGGTAAGCAGCTGATATTTAGTAGATACTATCTGCCCGGATAGACGTTCGACGTTCTGTCGAAATAAGTCCCTACAAAAATGCAGGAATTAACTCGCAACGCCACCTACCGTGTCCAATTGTGAATCTAAACCATCCAGGTAACACAAACGCATACAAAAAAAACATTCAAATCGGTCCGACCGTTTAGGAGGAGTTCACTGTCAACACACATACAGAAGAATTATAGGTATATATAAAGATAGATATGTATAATACTAATAAAAAAAAAATATGCATGACTCTCAGGCACAGATATCCCGGGATACATTTGGTAAAATTAAATTAGTTACTATATTATACTATATAACAAAAACGAAAAGATACTAGTGGCGTCTGGGGAAAAAAGTCCCTGGTTCTCAAGTCACCAAAGGCCAAGACCAAACGCTTGCCTATGTCCTCAAACGTAGATTTGGTGTCAGATGACCTTGGGCCCATGCGTGTTTCTCTATAATTCTGAAAGTATACAAAAGACAATAGACAAAAGAAAGATTGTGCAAACAAATGTTTCTTAGTAAAAATAAAAAACGATTCAGATTTATGAAAACGTTGAGATTTTAGATCTTACTTAAGTCAGCACCCACAAATTCTAAAGAAAGGTAATTTTGCCAAATAGACTTTCGCTATATCGAAGTATTGCAATGCTTATACAATAAAGCAACAATGTAAATCCGAGCTCAGGGTCAAAATACCAATCGAATTGCAGAAGGGAAGTAAGACAGGGAGACGTAATTTCCTCCAAATTGTTCACCTATAGATGATGTCTTCTAGCTCCTGGACTGAAGGGGAATGGCATTGACATAATCGGCAAACTCATCACTCACCTTCGACATGCCGAACACATTGTTATAATTGGGCGGAATCGCTGTAAACCATGCTCAATGACCCCAACAGGGTTTTCCAAAATAAAATTGACGCGACAAAAATTATGTCCAACGTCGATATCGCACCAATACCGGTCGTTGTTTGGAACACTGTTCTCGTATTTGTTGAAGAGTATGTTTGCTTAGGACACATTGTTCAACTAGGTAGGTCCAACTTCGACAAAGAGGTCAATCGATGAATCCAACGCGACTGGGTAGCGTTCGGGAACATACAGCATATCTTCGCGGATTACATCAATTAGAGCCTGGAGCCATCAGAGACGAGCTCAAAGTTTACTGATCGGGCTGTTGAATGGCTATCACACCATTTATTTAATGTTAAAAATATATTTGCTTAAAATCTTAAGCTGGGCCATTCAGCCGCCTGGCCTGATTGAGTAACAAAAGTAGTAATATTTCTTTGAATTCTTATATTAATTGTTCTATTTGTATAATGTGCAAAAAACACATATTATTATGAAATATACATATATTTCCGAGTGTTTTATTTAGTTGTCTTATAAACAGATTTGGGTTTGAGTCGGCTACGTAGATATGTAGCTTAAATTTAAGACTGCCTCTCAAAATACTTTATGCCATTGTAATGTATGTAAAGTGTATATTGCGAAGTGTAAGTAGTAGTAGCTAGTATATGGAGCGTGGATCAGGCAGCGTGTAGCGTGCTACCAGCACGTAGCGCAGCGGTGGCGGAGCTGGTGGGTGCGCTCGCGCCGGCCCTCGATGCTCGCGCTGGAAATCACTCCCGCACTGCGCCCGAGCGCCGCCCGACGTACGTGTATTGTATGGAAATAAATAATTGGCCCCCGTATTCTTCTTTTGACGAGCTCTCCGGCGGGTCCATTATGTCCGTTTGAGTGTGAGCGTCGGCATTCGGACGCCAGTGGCGACGTCCTCGGTCGCTTGCGTCGCGCTCCTCTCGACACTTCGACGAAATGAATACCTCCGATCGAGGTACGAGTCACTGTCTTTCATTTAATTGAAGCGTCGTATCGAAGCATTCGATACATTTTCAGCATTTTGGAGATTCCGATCGATGTAACGCCGAGCCCGGTGTTGTGCGCGTATACCTACGCAACAAGGTTACGTACAAGGAGGTCGGAAGTGCGTCCAATTCCCGGTTAACGGCTAGGTCACTCACTATTGAGAAGTGAATCGAATAAAGGCAAGAAGTAAAATGATATCAGCGGTCCGAGTGGCGGTTATTGAAAGTGTTCAATGTATAGTGTCTCGCGGCGAGGCACCGGCCCAGGCGCTGCCGCGGCTCGCCCGACTGCCGCCTTTGTAAGTATGGAAGAGTAGCTGCTAGACCATGGCCAGTACGCAACCAGGTATGGATATACTATGAGCCGTTCATGACATAAAACTTATCAAGTATAACATTCCGATTGTATATACTTTAATTGGCATATAAAACAACCGCTACTAATGTCAATACCCGTAGATCAATTCATGTAGTAATTCATGAAAGCCGGGCGTGGCTATCGACGCTATGCCACTTGGCATTGTGTAAATGCATTAGTGTTGATTATAGTACAACAACTCTTTGCATTTAACCTAACCATCAGCCACTCCTTTTTCACAAAGGAGAGATACTATTTATAACTAAATAGATCAGGACCGACCTACCGCAACAACATGAACTGACTATGGTAAATAAAAAAATATTTTTAAAGGTTTTTATTTAACATGTGTACTAAATCGAATAAGTCGAGGTTTTAATTATGTTATAGCGTGAAATTTTCATGAAAATAGGTAGTTGGACCGTGATTGCTTGATAAGTAACTGTACCTACCTACATACTTACACTTACTCAAGTAGGTATGTATTTTCTTAACAAAATGCGCGGGAATTTTTTTCAAAAAACACATAACTCATTTCATTCGTTTTATTATTTAGTTCCAATAAAAAAAATTCTTAAAAATGTTTTTTGAAATTACGCCTCAGTCAATTGTATTAAACCCTACCATTTGATATCCTTGGGATGGCGAAGGTTAAGGAAATGTCCGCCATCTTGAGGCGTCCGCCATATTGGATTTAGACTAATATACTTTTGCTTGTATTCCACTCAATAAACCCTTCCATTGGATGCCTTTGTCCAGGGCAAGCTTGTCTCTCATCAATGTGCGGGTGATTTAGTTTAGAATACAGTCACCGAGTCACTAATCGTGCATTGTCATGATTACTTACGGGGGAACTTCTTTAAAATTCAGTTTCTAGATTTGACCCACTCGTCCTTACAGGTGATAATAAAACCTTACAAATTTTTGGATAGAAAATATTTTCTCCAATCATAATGTTGATGTTCGACAAGGTCATAAACTAATCTATTGAAGTAGCAACTAGTGTAGGTATCTAGAAAAGTACGAAATAAATGTTTGTGCGTATTATTTAAATTGCCTACGGAGTTGCCGGATTAGTGAATCGTAGATTGTCTTCAGAATAATTTTGTTTGTATTTATTTTATTACGTCTTAGAATATAGAAATCCGGGCTTCGTATCGAAGCATTGTCTTCCTTGTACAATTTATTAGGTAGTAGGTATAGTTAATATGTTACTGAAGGTTTGATTAAGTAAATTTGCCATTATAGTAATTTGCCACAGTTAGGCCGCCGCGTCGTTGCTAAAGTAAGAAGGGGGAGGCATGCTCCGACTCGGCGCCTCATCCGGTCGGTCCTCGCGCAAATTGTAAATTGGACAACGTCAACTCAGGGCTGTCAGCGTGCAAGGTTGAGCTGCGGTCTTCACGTGACCTGGTGCTGCCACCGGGCGCGAGCACCAATCATCGAAACGTAAACTGCTTAAATCTTCCTATTCCATCCAAAAAACATATTTAACATAATTAAGTATCTACAAAAGATGTAAGAAAGGAAACCTAATAAAACTTCATCTTCAAATCGGTCAATTAAATAACTACTAACGTAATAATTTTGAATCAGTGACACTTGAATCTCACGGACTGCGAGCTCTAGTAAGAGCACCGGTTCGAAAGACGCTTATGCGACGTTAATGCGGACTTCCTGCCTTCTTTGATCTGTCAATTTCCTTCATAGTGCACTCGGTGATGTTTGAGTGTCTTAAACAAGCCATGCACGAAGCACGACACGCACAGTTTGGCATATACCTAGCTAGTTATGTGATGAGTACCACGGAGACACACGACCGGCTACTTAAGTGAGGAGTATCGTGGCAGCTCACCAGTTGACACGTCGTCTTTTCTGAAATCAGTTAATCCAGTTAGTGCAGTAGTCGTTTGAGACAATTTGTCCACGATTGGCTTGTTGACTTTGCTATTTGCTGGTGCCGTTTTTAAAGTGCCGCTGGAAGTGAGGTCATTAATCATGACCAACATCAGTTCGCCGTTGATGAGTACGTACTAGTATTAATACTTCAATAAAACTAATATTATTAGTGATTCAGTCAATAAATTACCTACAGATGTATTTCATAAGATATTGCGGTGGTTCAACAATTTTGTTGTACCAAGATGATAATGTTGTAATCGTCTATTAGATATGAAAAATGTACATGTACCTACGTACTTCACTGGTTGTTGAGCTATAGGTATACTGATAGAAACAAAATTATTATTATGTTATGGTATTTTATTTTCTTTGCGGTTTTCAAATAAAAACACTAAACTTTAAAAAAATATTTAATATATTAGCACTGTAATAATTTAGACAAATAATGTAAGGTAATAATAGTAAGGCATTTTCATATTTATTTATTATTTTACTTTTCAAACATCCATGAGATTATTTTATTGCCTGCAAGATTTATGCAATTTTTTCACGAAATAATTTATGAGGCAAATTTGTATAGTGATTGTTTTTTCTTACTCATTTTTTACAGCGTAAGTCAACATTCTATATGATTAATTCATCTTTATTTTTGTTAAGCCGATTAATTAATAATTAATATTCTCTATTGAAAAGTGGATCTTCGTCAGCTCAGGTGTACTTGATGGAGGTAAAAGGTCATGTCTTCGAGGCTGGGTGATTAACAGGTACTGTACAATTAACTTGGCTAGTTTCGAAACCTCTCTCCGAGACGTACAAAGCAGAAAGCTTATTAGTAACTCGATTCCTTCAAACTTAACCAAGAATAATTAATTCTCCATTAATGAATTAAAGAAAACTTTAAATAATTATAGTTTAATCTAAGTTGTTGTATATTAAATAAAGCTTGATCTTACCCCAAAAGAGAGAACAAAATCAGTTTTTCATCGTGTTTTTTGGTAAATATTAATATCTATTAAATGTCTAAAACCAGGTATCCCTCTAAAAGCTTTTAAACTCCCATTCCATGCAATTTTCAAGCATATTTTACAACATGCATACAGAGGGATGTTACAGAATCACAAAAACATTTTGATTGGGACCCCAAAGTAAAATTCTTTTATTAACTAAAATATTTTTCTTTAGTTACATTTCACCATTATGACAATAGTTAAACTTAACGAGCCAAATTAATGAAGCAATATTTAATTGTTTGCTAGATATTTAATAAAAAGACTAATAAATGAAAGTAGTCAGGTTGGAGGTTTTATTTGAAATAACTGATACGTGACGTACATGGGTTCTGGTTAAAATCCCAGATTTTAAATAAAACACATTGTTTTTGGATAAGTTCATGCGTCTAATATCAACTACATATAATTTATTCTCAACTCCATAAATTATAGTTCAATCACTAAATCAATTGTAATGTAAAGGTTAAATGTGGGGCTAGGTCCGTGTTAAGTGCCTATATAAGATCAATCGATCGAATGCCATTGTAAATGCAATCTTAATGTATTTGTTTTTAAACTGAAATTATTACGGTACACAAATTACAATAAATGGAAAAAAAATGGTGAAAACTGACATTAAAAAAAAAACTATATTATTGTGTACGTATATACACAATATATGTTAATATTATAAATAGTAATATTATGAAAGTATGTTAACCCAAACTCAATTATTGTGTAAACGGGGCGAATATATGAGATACTTATATACAGAGGTGTCGGTAACGGTGTCGCGTGTTCAATTGTTTTTTTTCCCATCTTAAAAATGTCCAGCGCGCCTAAAATGTTTTCACTTCAAAAATCATAAATTTCAAATTAATTAAAACTATTAATTACATACAATCAACAACATTAAAACACTAATAATAATTACTCCGTAATACATCCTTCTCACAAAAATGCAAGCACAAACAAATTATTTTATTAGTAAGTAGTAGCGACTTAGGAGTAGTAAGCGACTTCGCGGCTTCTCCCGAGGGGGAAACATAAATGTGTCATACGGAAATTTCGTTTGGGAGAAATATACTTATATAGTTAGAATTGCGTCGATTAGAAGGCGTAAAACAAACAGACAAAAATAATTATTTTGTTTAATACTACAACCCTCATGTTTGCCATCGGTCAGCCGGAGTCCGCTTAATAGTCTGATTAATATTCAAAACAAAAAATACATTTCCATGGCTTGTGTTCCTAAATCATAATTATCCATCACATGATAGAGAGATTTGTAATGTGTTTTTTTTATTTTGATTTTTTATTAAACGGTTGACTATCGTTAGTAAGGTCAGTAGTTTTCACCTATAAACGACAAAAAAATTTAGGACAGTTAATTTTCCTTTTTTTCATGATAATCTATTCAGTCTACTTGTCTCAGGATTTAAGATTGTACTGTTTATTGTTAAGTCAAATTTATAAACATAAATCATCATGCATGTGCGCTGAATTAAAGTGAATATAGTTCAGAGTCCGTCGGAGCCCGGAGTGCCTGCCGCGGCGCACAGAAATCAATAAATCACGCCAGACGCAATATCAATCGACATCTAGTGCACTCACTCGGTGCAGCCCCATCCCCCGGGAGCCGCCTGCCAGTATAGATATACATTGTAGATAGCATTTATTATCCACTGGGAGGGAACCTTAATTGGACACAACATGGGCTTTCAATCAATAAACGTACTGAGAGGGGATGCATGTTTCACGCTTGCATGCGCTTTCAAGATTTTTGCTCACTGCTAAGAGTAATTTAGAAAAAGGAGTGTTGTTGAATACTTCCAAAAATAAGATGTCACGTTGATGATGCCCATTTGATATATCTTTTGTATGTAAAAATTGGGCGTCCGGATTTTTATCCGAAAATCTCGGAAAGTTATCGATGGTTTGACTTAAATTTTTTCCCTAACGTAGCATTTCTATATAAGAGCGATTTTATATATCATACCTAAGTTTATATATCATACCTAAGTTTCAAAGTTTCCTGGGACATTCTTTACACGTAGTTATTCAGTGGTTGTTTCAAAGTTTCCTGGGACATTCTTTACACGTAGTTATTCAGTGGTTGTTTCAAAGTTTCCTGGGACATTCTTTACACGTAGTTATTCAGTGGTTGTTTCAAAGTTTCCTGGGACATTCTTTACACGTAGTTATTCAGTGGTTGTTTCAAAGTTTCCTGGGACATTCTTTACACGTAGTTATTCAGTGGTTGTTTCAAAGTTTCCTGGGACATTCTTTACACGTAGTTATTCAGTGGTTGTTTCAAAGTTTCCTGGGACATTCTTTACACGTAGTTATTCAGTGGTTGTTTCAAAGTTTCCTGGGACATTCTTTACACGTAGTTATTCAGTGGTTGTTTCAAAGTTTCCTGGGACATTCTTTACACGTAGTTATTCAGTGGTTGTTTCAAAGTTTCCTGGGACATTCTTTACACGTAGTTATTCAGTGGTTGTTTCAAAGTTTCCTGGGACATTCTTTACACGTAGTTATTCAGTGGTTGTTTCAAAGTTTCCTGGGACATTCTTTACACGTAGTTATTCAGTGGTTGTTTCAAAGTTTCCTGGGACATTCTTTACACGTAGTTATTCAGTGGTTGTTTCAAAGTTTCCTGGGACATTCTTTACACGTAGTTATTCAGTGGTTGTTTCATGGTTAGCACAAAATAACTAATTGCTTGTCACCTTAATGGCATAAAAAATACTACCTATTTACTTAACTTTTGAACAGTACGACTTAAAATCTTAATTGTTTTGAAATCGTATTTCAAAAACTATTATTGGTCTCATTTCTCAATTTGGACCTGTATGGCATCAGGTAAGTAATTCTGATGGAGATCTTGAATTACCAGGTGTATGGAGCGACTTCTCTACAAAATGGTCAGTGGTATGAGTGAAATGCGTTTTGAGTGTATCGTGCAACTTTATCGTTCATAAATCGCTTCGGATCGCCGCTGATCTTTCTTCTACAGGTACACATATTTGTTACGGCTGAGCAACTAATTTGTTGTCGTTTGCATCAATGTAACTCGATTAACTTTGAGTGAGAATGTTATATTTTTATAAGTTTGGTACCGAGTAAAAATCCCTACTTAGGTTTTAGAATAACTACTACCTCAAAACCTTGAGTCAATGAACCATCATTTGAGCTATCCTTGATTTACATAGTCATGAGTCCTAGAGATACACTCTGTATGTAACAGGGTCAATTGTTCTATACAATGATTGGCTTGTTGACAGGCTCGCCCCTCACACGATGATACCGATTGTAATGGGCTATTCAGTGGCGTTGCAGGCGTCGGTATTGTAATAACGAAAGATTTTAATATAATTGCAGACGGATACATACGCAACTGCACCCCGCCGGCGATCGATGACTTCCCGGCAGGGTTTTTCACGGAGGTGGAGCGGCAGCATGGCGCTATCGTGATACATGCCTTGATCTCACTCTACCTGTTCGTTGCGCTCGCCGTAGTCTGCGAAAAGTTCTTCGTTCCAGCCGTTGGTAAAATATGTCATGGTATGTACCTATGTATAAATTTATTAACAATAATTGACAAGGTTTACCTACACGTGTTAATTTGAAGTATTTCCTTATCATTGCTTAAGTACACTTCTGTCCAAGAGTGAATATGCGTAATAATCACTTTGTTCTTCAATATCACAGGCAATTACTAATCGCAATATTAATCGAGTGATTTTAGCGACCAATAATTGATTTATTAACTATAATCGAAAATATTTATTCCGTTTATGGATGTTAAAAATTAAATATTTGATAATCTAATAATTGTAAAATCATTAGTTAACTTTCTGGTCACGAGCGAACATCTCTGAAGTGTAAGTACTATGTTTCCGAAACGGCTGGACCAGTTTCGATTAAATTTTCAGGAAATCTTTAGATTGGCCTAGCGTGTATCACACTACACACAAACGGCGATCGGATCAAGAAAACTTTTTATTTTGCATTAGCGTTGCATCCTGTGCCTAGTACAGCTTGTAGGAATATACATCTAAATATTTAAAAATCCACGTGTGTACTTCGTTATGGACTCCAAAACGGCGGGACCGATGTCGACGGAACTTCTACTGGCAGATAGCTGAATGAGGAGCAACATACATCCCTCGGGGTCGCGGGCGAGACCGCCGGGGACTGCGTGTATGACGTATAAATAAATGGGATGATTAAGACTTCCTTTACAAGGCATGCACAGTGCGCGTATTATTTGAAAATAGGTGCCAGTTTGTTTTGTGTTATTACAGCTTTAAACATGACAAATGACGTTGCCGGAGCCACTTTCATGGCCGCCGCCACGTCAGCCCCGGAGCTCTTTGTCAACGTGATAGGCACATTCATTACGGAGGGCGATATTGGTGTGGGCACCATCGTCGGCTCGGCTGTCTTCAATATCCTCGCCGTCGCCGCCTGCTGCGGCATTGGTGCCGGAATGGTACGTAGCTGGTGTTGATTCTGCAATATCAGATCCTGCTGTGGAATAAACTTTATTATCTCTGGTTCCTGAAGACCGTAAGTATAGGAAGTATTGTATAGAACAGATGATAATTGTTGACAAAGACGGTAGGGTCGGTCGTTTTAACAACGTAAAAATACTCCTGCATACTGCAGCTATTATCTACGTCTATGTTGTAATCGTCTTTATCCTATTCTATAGTACCTACCTTTAGCTTGACTATTGGATACTATTTGACTTTTCTTGTAAAAATTTACAAATTGGACTGGACTTTTTAAATTTCTAAGGTCGTGCCTTTGGACTGGTGGCCGCTGACAAGAGACTGCCTCGCTTATGGTATTACCGTATCCATACTCATTTGCATCATGCACGACGAGTACGTCCAATGGTACGAAGCTTTCCTCCTCGTCATGCTGTATGGAGTCTATATTTGTATCATGTACTATGATAAATCTATTCAAAACTTTGCTAAAGGTAAGACTGATGTCATTTATTAATGAAATCTTTGCTATTTTATGTGCTGTACGTCGATACATTATACAACTGAGGCTTAAATTCCAGGGAGCTGGACTTGTGTCGCTGCTATGATAAAGAAAAAGGATGATAAAACAGACAGCGTTGTTGCGGTTGAAACCGAAACAGAAGCTACGGATATTAGACAGGCATCATCTACCAACAAGGATTTACCGGTGGATCGTCATCAACATAATGGGAATATAAAACGTCCCTCATTACCCTCCAGCGCAAATGATAAGTGCACTGAAACTGATCCTCGATTAGAATTTCCACTACGCGATATGAGTAATCCAAGGAACATTGAAGTTGAACCAATAGTTAACGATTTGGAAATTGTCTGTACAGATGAAGTTTCAAATCAATCTAATGTTGAAGGAAACAAAGATCCTAATGAATATGAGCACTCGCTTTGGAAATGGCCGAGTGGAAGGAGCTGGTTCACTAAGGTATAATTAATAATTTTATTGACGGTAATAGAACTGTAATTACATACTACACGTTTACTATACGTTTACTATACGTTTACTATACGTTTTCTCATCTAATAAAATGTATGTCTTTGTTACAGACTGCGTGGATAGTAACATGGCCCATCCACTTAGTGTTCCTGTTTACCATTCCAGACTGCGAGAAACCGCGTTTCAGAAATTGGTTCCCGTTGACCTTTATTATGTGCATCGTTTGGATAGGATCGCTTTCGTATATCGTAGCCTGGATGATTACTATAATAGGTGCGTCGAGTCGAAATCCTCACATTCCTATTAGAGCAAGTTAAACAGATTTATATTTATCAAAATGTGTTTTTAGGTGACACACTGATGATACCGGATTCCGTAATGGGAATCACGTTTCTTGCCGCCGGCACTTCAGTTCCAGAGGCCGTTTCCAGCGTCATAGTAGCAAAACAGGGTAAATATAATATTTATTTATAATGTTTTGATATATTATTTGGATTTACATTTTCTTTTTCTTTGTGGAATAGGGCATGGATCAATGGGAATCAGCAATTCAATTGGATCAAACACTTTCGATATCCTGCTGTGCCTCGGGCTGCCGTGGTTGATCAAAGCCTCGCTTACCCCAGCCGAGCCGGGACACTACTGGGTTAGATTTATTTCCAGATTGTTTTCCTATTAATTTGAACGCCTACAAGTTCTTAACTATTATAATACTTTTATATTCCAAAAATATCATAAACCACAATCTAAGGCGAAGGACTCGAACGCGAAATGTTTGCACTTGCGAAAGGTTTTGCAGCTTTTCTAAATTGATATAAGTGTTGCTAAGCGATTTTATAAAACTAACCACAGATCGAATTTTTTATGTAAATCAAATGAATTTTTAACAGGTCAAGATAAACTCAATGGGATTGGAATACTCTGCAATTTCGCTGTTATCGACCCTGCTGTTGCTTTACATGACGTTTTGGTTCAACAAGTTCAAGCTAGACGCGGCGGTGGGGCGGGCGTGCCTCGCCATGTACGCCATGTTCCTGGTGCTCGCCACTCTCATCGAGCTGAACGTCTTCTTCCCGGTCAACGTGCGCACGTGCAGGAGAATGGAACTCAAATCCTAGGCTACTTGGTGTCTGGAAGTAACTTTATGACTATATTAAGTGCAAAAATGTCAGTCGTGGTGTCTCTGTCCACTCTGTCTTTTATAATTAATTATTTTATTGATGTGTGCTGAACGATTGCCGAAATTGAATTGAACAGTGCTGAAATAGCACTCGTGGTATATACAATTTGGTAGCAATAAATTATTATACTTTTTTACTAGAACTGTTTAGAAAAATATCAAAAATATCAATCGTGATCCATTCATTTTTTATTTTTTTCTTTACTAGACTTTACGATAGTTGAGCACAAATCCCATTTGATAACGCTCTTATTTAATGTTTATGTTTAGCTTATAAGCTCGGAATCACAAGCTTTATACTCTAGGTTAAAACTGTGTTCGAGTATTTTTTCCTCTCTAGGGGCTCTTAGTGATAATATAATCAATACCGTACACCTGAATCTCTATTTGAATCTCGTAACATTTTGTATGAATTAAATTTCTAAAACTTTGTGCCGAGCATATATGTTTGTAGTTTGTGTCATAGATAATAAATTGGATATGAATAAGTAAATTTAAAAATTGTTTTTGATGATACACAACATTAGAATTCGTTCAGTTGATTTGTTGTACATACATAAAATACGGCGTAATGTTATTGATTTAAGAGTAATTAAATATATCTAATGATTTTAATTTCATTAATGGTGTTTAATTTACCTTTTCTCTGTGGGGAAATCAATTATTTAAATATACTTTACCTAATCAAGTTAATCACTACATAGTATAAAACAATGTCGCTTTCTCTGTCCCTATATCCCTATGTATGCTTAAATCTTTAAAACTACGCAACGGATTTTGATGCGGTTTTTTTAATAGATAGAGTGATTGAAGAGGAAAGTTTTTATGTATAATTCCCACAGGAACGCGGGTAAAACCGCGGGGACAACTAGTTATTACATAAAGTAAACTCCTTCCTGCAATTTGGTAATGCCTGCAATATATATTGTGCACATTTATGGAGTTTTACTAGAAGGCAGTTTAGGTATTCTGATTAAAATGGGATATCTTAAAAAATATATTATGTTTTATGTGGAGGCTATATTTCAATATCAGATATCTATACTAATATTATTATAAAGAGGAAATATTAGTTATTTTGATTGTTTGCATTGAATAGGCTCCGAAACTACTGCACCGATTTGAAAAATTCTTCCACCGTTGGGAAACTATACTATCCCCAGGTCACATAGGCTATATGATATTTTCAAAAAAATTTGGAATCCTTACTAAAACTCCAATAATGTAACCCTTGGTAAAGTGACATAAAAAATACATCCCTCGGGGAAGCGGGTGAAACCGCGGAGGTCAGCTAGTCTATACTAATATCAGTGTGAATGTTGGCTCCTTAGATGGCACTGTCCATGTATTAACATTTGGGTGAGCAGTTGCCTATCGATGAGCCTTTACAAACCAATAAATGTATGAGATGGCTTACGCTCATCATTAGCTTATTTTGTAGCTACGAAATACGAACCGCTACGAATACACCACATCATGTTTAAGGTAAGAAAATGCGAATCTTTGTGATGTATAGATGCTAGTTTCTCTTTCTCGCAAAAACTACCAAACGGAATTCCATGAAACATGGCACATATATAGAAAATGCCCTGTAATAACACATAGCATACTTTTTGTGTCGGGAAAATGTCACATCCCTCGGTAACGCGGGTAAAACCGCGGGGGATAGCTAAAAATATTATAAATCCGAATGTTTGTGAGAATGTACGGATGTTTGTTACTATTTCACCCAGAAACCACGAAACGAATTTCGATGAAACTTGGCACATAGATAGAGCATGCCCTGGAATAACACATAGGATACTTTTTGTGTCGGGAAAATGTCACATCCCTCGGGAACGCGGGGGACAGCTAGTTACAACATAAACAAAGAAATATCAACACGGCTAGCTGAGGCTACGGGGGTGCTACGATAAATAAGACACAGCTACGACGTAGGTTTAACTTTCCACTGCTACAAGGTGCTATTGAAGCCATGAAATGCCTCGTGATTCTACTATTATTACATTGCTGTTACGGTTTTGTTAAGGATTGAGTGAGATTACGGTACCTGTAATCTTATTTTTCATACTACTCGCTCCACCTGATGGTAAGTGGTCACCGCAGCCTATGGACATTAGCGACCCTGAGACATGAAGTTTTTAAGTCTCACGTGCCTGTAATTTCACCGGCCCTTTTACCTTTCTAACCAAAGCTCGGTAATAATAGTGCACTACTGCTTCACGGCTGAAATGAGTATGGTGGTAGTACTTTCTGCTACTTCTCAACTTATTATTATATAATAATAAGTTATAACTTTAGTAGTCTACTAATATATAAAGAGGAAATATTTGATTGTTTGTTTGTTTGCATTGGCTCCGAAACTACTGGACGATTTGAAAAATTCTTTCACCGTTGGGGAGCTACAGTATCTCCGGGTGATATATGCTATATTATATTTTCAAAAACATATGGATTCTTCCTAAAAACCTAATCATGTAACCCAAGGTGTGAAAAAAAAATAACTAAAATATTTCTAACATTGCGTGCGCTGCGAATACTATTAAATATAATAAATATCCCGGGACATTGTTTACACGCGGCCATCTGATCCCAAACTAAGCAGAGCTTGTACTACGGAAACCAGATAGCTGATACTACTTTTTTTTTCTAAATGTATACTTATATAGATATTTACACCCAGACACATAAAAAACAGACATGTTCATGCACACAAAAGTTTGTCCTGGGTGGGAATCGAACCCGCGACCTTCGGCTTGGCAGTCAGAGTCGCTAACTCGCTTGATGATAGAAAGAACAAAATAATGCAACATCCCTCGGGAACGCGGCTGAAACCGCAGGGGACAGCTAGTAGAGTTATTACAACATAATTTTTATAATGAAAGGCATAAAGAAGTTTAAACAAATTTTAATAATGAATAAATGGCATATAGGTATATAATAATTATGCGGTATCTAATCTCTGTATATCGTACAACTTTGTATACCGTGTAAATGATATAATGTAACTACTCTTTATTTATTTTAAATAGGATACTTGAATACAGTAATAAATTAAATAAACATGATAAACATTGCTAAAAATCTACACATACACATTTTTATTATTTATTAACTGATACTGGAAGTTGAATTATTGTTGTTCTTCCGAGCAATCAACTCTGTGCGGCTGTCACCAACTTTCTGAGAAAAGACAATACATTAATATAAAAAAGTTCTGTTGGACATATTTTGAGATGGGAAAAATCAATTGAACCGGCAGCTCTGTATATACGTACCTGTATTGACCCCGTTTACACGAGAGTTGAGTTTGGGTTGAAATATATTGATAATATAACTACAAATTTTTTAGATATATTTTTTAAGGATGAAGTTATCTATTCGAATTTTAACACACTCATGAAAAACTACACTATTATAGAATGTACAATTAGGCACACTAAGCACACATTCAAGTCTATCTTGCCTCAGAGAAGAGGATCTTTGCAGGGGCGAACTGGGTCTGGAATACTAAGAGGCTCATGCTTCCACTGCAAGAGTCGTTTCTCCAGTTACAAGTATTCTGTGCGATGTTGAATAAATAAGTTTTTAATTATTTTTTTATAACACATGTTATGTGGTGCCTGATGGTAAGTGGTCACCGTCGCCTATGGTCATTTGCAGCAGTAGGGGCATCGCCAATGAGTTGTCGACCCTAAGACGTGAAGTTGTTAAGTCTCATGTGCCTGTAATTTCCCCAACCCCCTTACCTTTCTAACCGAAACACAGTAATACAAGTGCACTACTTAATCTAGGTTTTAAAACATTTTGGGTTAGGTACATGGCGTTAGGTTCTAAGGTAAGGAGGGTTAAACAAACCACAAGTTAGTTACTTACGGTGTAATCTGAGTGAGCCCTGAGTTCTTCAAGCTCCCTGGCGTGCAACTCAATGTCGTGCTGCGTGAGACGCGGGCGACGGCAGTGCGGATTTTGCAAGGGCAGCCAACGGTGGACCAGCGGCGTCAGTAGGTCGCGATGGACCTTCACGAACACTCGTTATATAAGGTATGTACATTGTTTCTATTTACTTGCTAGGTGTCCCCCGCGGCTTCACCCACGTTTATCGATATCATATGTAGCTATAACCATCTACGAAAAATTCCGCGCCGAATGGTAGCAGTCCCATCGCGATACGAGTATGTGCAGTAGTTTTGAGGTGATGGTGCGTCAAAGGAACCCTATTTTGCTTATATTTAAATTGTTGTTACCAAACCAAAAACATTAATGCAAAAGTGGTATGCGCCAGAATTTCAATCCTCTACGGTCTGCTTTTACTTCAATTTGGCAAGTTTTGACAGATGCTTATGTTTTGTCAACTTATTGAATAGACAGAATTTCCCCACCGACCAATAAATACCGGGTACACCAGATATATCTATGAAAAGTAATTTTTATAAACTCTGGCGTCACCCCCAAACTCTTTGAGAAAAAATACTAACAAAAAGAAAAAAGTTTATTACGGTAAACAACTACTCATTGACCAATAACGACTATTCTTAAGTTATGGGAAAGCTCTTTTCATGTCCATCATATGTTAAAATGACGTCAGTCTCAATCTAAATACGAGAAACAATTGAAAGCTAAAACAATAACATTTCATAAGCAGAAAATGATGTCCATTTCATTGATTGTTGAAGTAAAGTTTTTAAAACCATATCGGGATGAACAGAGTTTCTGTGTGCCGCAAAAGACATGCTAGAGCGAAAATATATTATTGTTATATTTAAATCGATGGTATCTAATCCAGTTACTTATTATTGCCCTTGTTTTAACCGGGCGAAGGGCAACGATTGTACCTTTAGCTTCTAACTCTTTGTAAAATGGTTGAAGACTGACATCCATAATAGTAAACTTTATTGTACCTGTGGTGTCGTATCAGTTTAGACTTATGGCGATTATTTCATAATTCTTATTAAAAATGTTTTATTGTAAGATTTTAGACACAATGGCATAGGTTTTTTTTTAGCTGTAAATTTTTCCTCAACGATTAGAGAATGATCGCCATTGTAAGAAATGATAAACATGAAAAAGTCTTATCAAAGACATCCTCATGAAAACTTAGAGATTAAGTACTTAAATTCAAATCATACCATCGCAGGATCGTTGAGTCGAGTGAAATACGAGACGATGATTCCGACGACAATGCATACAATCATTCCAACGAGTGTGTAATACAAGTAGCTCAGTCTGTACAGGAAGAACGTTCCTGACCTGTTGGTAATGTGTAATGTTATGTTACTAAATATACACCGGTGACATAAATATAGGTATACTCAAATTACTACATTACGCGGCAGTCAATGTCGCCGGTAAGCGCTACGCTTATTATAGTAAAAACAATCCCACCAAAAACATTAATGTGAATCAAAGCCAAGTTCTATACAAAAATACTTGTAAGAGTACTCGGGTACCGGGTCCGCTAGTTAATGATGTTCTAAGATCCTTAAACCTCCATACATGTATAAAGTTGGTCAGGAGCTTTAAAAGAGAATGTGCTATTTTCTTTACTTCCCAAGCGTTCTCGGTTAAATAGATTAAAATGGTTCAATAATATTAATACAAAGTTATAATGTAATACCAGCCCTTAGTGTGATTTTTGACTTTTTATACTATATGTATATAATTTAAATAACTCATCTCCACTAAATTTTTTACTTTCTATGAGATCTGAAAGTAATCTAAACTTTTAATGAGTGAGTGAATAAATGAGACTAAACGGTCGGTGAATTTCGGCCGTTTGCTTTGAGAACTTGGCTAAATGCAGTGTAGACACAGAACAGATGAAAACCAAAATATATTTAAATTTTTGGATCAGAATAATATGATACTTCCATGAATTTATTCAAATGAATAGCATACCGGTCGAATTCAACAGTATTGGCTGAAGTTGAAACCTCAGGCAAGGTGTAGTTTGCTGAGCAGGAGGCAACCGAAACAGGCTTGGCCATGACGACTATTTCTCCACGCATCATAGCCGCTTGGGTGCCCAGTGAAATCCAACCGACGAACATAGTTGATGTCAAGCCACCTAGCAAAGCACCCTAGAAAAATCATAGGTATTTAAAATCCCAGGATATTTATTATTAGTGAAATATTTTCAACAGTTGCCAAATTATAAAACTTACTGTAGAATTGATCCATGGTAAGAAAAGGCCCATCGAAAACAGGCCTAAGAGGCTACCGGCAGTGATACCCGCTAAACTTTTCCCAGCTTGGATAAGTGCTCCCATGTGTTCCACCAAGAACACTAAAGCTACGCAAATAGCACCTGAAGAAAGAGAATTGTTAAGTCTTCTTACGGTTCTGTACCCAAAACGCTAAAAATGGATTCCTTTGGAGACTTTGCCTTTTCGTCACAGCGTTGTCATGCAAATGCCTTTTCCGGAACAGGAATCAATTTGGTTCATTAGCTACTTAAGAATATAAGCATGAGATAAGATAATACACTTTGATTGTGATAAGAGGAAGGTTACTGCACTTAGCACATGTAGGAGGTACAACGTGGGATTAAAAGGAAGAAACTAAAAAAAAAATAAAATTACCTCGACAGTTTCTTACCTACAACGATCACAATAATCTTCATAATGAAACTGGCCGTTCGCTCTGAGATTGGTTTATTGTATGCCGGTCTGATGAGATCTTCAAAAATAACTCCACAAAGTGAATTTAGGCCAGTTGACATGGAACTAGAAAAATAATAAATATTTATTTAAAAAAATTTATTAGTATCATATCATTTTATTATGTCATTTAAATGTTATTCATTGTAATCAAGGCCCGTTATAATAAATATGTACGTACTAGCAGTACCCCGCGTTTATACCCACGTTCCCGTAGGATGTCACGTTTTCCCGGAATAGAAAGTAGCCTATATGTTAATCCAGGATATGCTCTGTCTATGTGTCAAGTTACATATAAATCTGTTTGGTAGTTTTTGCGTGAGAGCGTAACAAACATCCATAAAAAAAATTAGTAGGATATTGCATAGTTACCTCAATGCGGCACTGAAAACCCCACTCATGAAAATCCCTGGCAACGCTGGTATGGATCCAGTTATGGTCATGACGAAGTATGGTAATATCTGATCCATTTTCTTTATAGCTCCGGTAGTAAGCGGATCACACGAGGCAAAGGTAGCATATATCACCAAGCCGGTGTAACAGCACAAGGAAACTATGATGAAAATCCCCGCGGCCATTATAAAAATTGTTCTAAAATGTAAATAAAAAGTAAATTTCTGAAGCTATTATTAACTCAATAAACAGTTCCGTTCCGTAATTAAGCAATTGAATTGAAAAATAATGAAAAGAGATAATTACTCACATGCGAGCCCTTTTTAATGAGGACAATGCAAGGCAACGCTGTACCATCGCCTGGTTGACGGAACACGACGCCAGCCAGCTAAAGTAATTTCCAAATACGGTCGACCAAAAAGTATGTCGAATAGTGGGATCAACATCCATACTAAAAATAAGCATAAATAAATAAACAGATTAATATATTTCAAAAAAATCGCATATAACGCAAGCCAGATAAAGTTTATTACAACTCACTTAAAAAATTCAAGACGATCCCCCTCTCTGTTAATTCTTATAACATCAGCTACTCCACCGAGACGCCAAGTTCCATAAACCAGTACAAAAACTACGCCAAAGTACATAAGTATTGTTTGTAAAGTATCAGTCCATACTACAGCTTTCAGTCCGCCCTGAAAATACAACATTTTATTTTCTATCTCTACACAACACATGTTGTGTTAAAGGTGTATTTATCCGCCTGTGTGTTATAAATACAGGGTTTCTAATTAAGGACCTTTTTAACTTATTTATTCAATACGCATTGTGTTGGTCTTGAACAAATGTTAATTGAAGAGCTTACTATATATTTAAAAGAGCTATTTACGGTTCAATGTTGCGCCAACAATCAACCCTTTGTGCAATTTTGCACAATGCAGGATTCAGAAACCGCGGAAGTGTTCTATTAAACCGCCACATAACAGATGCAGCAATGCCGCGGTTGATTATGTGGTAACGTGACTATATTTGAAATGCACAAATTGATAACAATTAAGAAACGAATCATATAAAGTATTTGTTTCTACGGGTAATTCTTTTGAAATCGAATGTCATTAGACATTCACAAGAAGTCTTTTAAAGGTTTACCAAAGTAGTTACAGTATAAATAAATCGTATTGTACTTGAGTATACATCTAAGTTAAATTATAGGAAATTACAGGCACATGTGACATCACATCTTCACGTCTCAGAGTCGACAACGCATCGGCGATGCCCCTAGTGTTGCAAATGTACATAGGCGGCGGTGACCACTTATCATCAGGTGGACCGTCCGTACGGACCTTGTTCGTCGGCCCATGAGGGATAAAAAAAATACTATAGTCAATAAACTCTTTTATAACTGCCAAATAAACATAAATAAATGCATTAATATAAATGTATTATTAAATGCCCGAATCAGATAATAAATCTTAATGCCCTTGTGCGATTCCATAACATTGCGACCTTCTTCAGCTAATTCACACTTCCCGATGAAATGAGGCCTTGGATAGCTACCTCTCACGTGATTGAGTAGTTAGCGAAAGAGACAGCATAGAGGCGACAGAACATCTTTAAACTAGTGTAATTTTCCTTACAGATGCGAAGTCCTGCTTCGGTATTATGATTACTATCATGACCCTCTTCTCTCTCTCTCTCCGTAGACAAAGGTCTGGTTATAATTGGAACACCTTATGTCACACTACTAAACAGCTCAGACCAAAAAATCTTTTAAATCGCACTTATACCGAATATCTAGTTTTCATCAATTTCTTGTTATTCAATATTATTTATTATTTATTATAAGTATAGTAATATTTATTTATCTTTATTTAATATATTAGGTTTAACTAGTAAACATATATTTAGTTGCTTTAATATTTATGGTATTTGTTTATATTGCACTAGCCGTCCCCCGCGTATTCACCCATATTCCCGTGGGATGTAAAAAAAATCCGATCTAAAAATTATGTGTTAATTCGGATTTTAAGTATCTATTTGCCAAGTCTCATCCAAATCTGAATAGTAGTTTTTGCGTTAAAGAGTAACAAAAATTCATACATCCATCCTTACAAACTATTGCATACGTTGCAATAGTTTATACAGAACAAGTAGGCAGATGTATACCTTCAACCATTTCTTTATTTATCCTGTTACTTAAAAGATGTAGCTATTTGTGTTTTCATTTACCCGACTACGGTAAAAAGGAGGGTTATTATTTTAGCAGACTAAGTATTTTATTTGTTTATTTTTCATTGTCACATCTCAAAATCGAGCCGTGGAATCCCCTATGGATATATTTATTGCATCAACTCTTTGCATGTGGTATCCTCTAATTCAAGGAACACGCCACCTCATATATTCTGTGTGTTATAATGTAATACGGTTAGCGTGTTTCTTTTGTTTGAGGTCCATATAAATAAATTATATATTTCTATTTTTAGTATACATCAATGACCTACCATTTTACGTAAGAAATACCTGTGGAATTGTACTGTTTGCTGACGATACCTCACTGATTTTTGGTGTTGATAGACTGAAATACAATTATGACGATGTAAACGGTGCATTAGCCCAGGTATTAAATTGGTTTACTGTTAATAATCTTGTTTTAAATGCAAGAAAAACTAAATGTATTAAATTTGCATTACCCAATGTTAAAAAACTAGACTGTAGTATAATGTTAGACAACGAAGCTCTTAGCCTTGTTGAGTCAACAGTTTTCTTAGGAATTACTTTAGACTCAAAACTTCAATGGGGGACACAAATATCATGTCTTGCGGGAAAACTTAGTTCAGCAGCTTACGCAGTTAGAAAAATCAGACAGATTACAGATGTCGATACGGCTAGATTAGTGTATTTTAGCTACTTTCATAGTGTTATGACCTACGGCATTTTGCTTTGGGGTAAAGCTGCTGATATAGAAACCATTTTTATATTGCAAAAAAGAGCTGTTCGAGCCATTTATAATTTGAGTTCTCGAGCTTCCCTCAGAGAAAAGTTTAAACAAATTGATATACTCACAGTTGCATCGCAGTATATTTATGCAAACATAATATTTGTACATCAAAATATTAGTCTTTATGTCAAAAAGAGTGATATGCACTCCATCAATACTAGAAATAAGGATAAACTTGTCACTTCTGCATATAGACTGCAAAAAGTGCAAGGCTCATTTTTAGGACTTAGTGCACGCATCTATAATAAAATCCCTACTGAAATTTTAAATCTGCCTTTACAAAAATTTAAGGAAAGAATTAAGACTGTTTTAGTACAAAAGGCTTTCTACAACACAAATGATTATTTTAATGACGACAATGCTTGGGTGTAGCGCTCGCTCCAGCAAGACGACATCTTTATGTACAAAATCTTATTTTGAAAAGAGTAATTGCTGAGTTTATTGCCGGCTCTTCTCAGTAAAAGCAACCTTCCGAACCGGTGGTAGAGTCTGACCATTCATAAGTGCCTGTGAAGGCCTATTTGAATAAAATATTTCATTTCATTTCATTTCATTTCATTTCATTAAACGAACGTACCTACGTTACTTTATTCCCATCGCAATATGCATTTGAACAACAGGAGGTAACTACGTTTCATTGTAAAAAATAAAATCAAATTGTTACTCAATTTCGTTGCAGCTCAACTAAGCAAATCATATCTCTATTGTACAACATTGAGTTGGTCCTTAACTATTTTATACACTAATTCACTCGACCTCGAACTGCGACAGCTCTAGGCTGCTCCCACGGAAGTAACTACATGCATATTGCAGTGGGGGATAAATAAAAGCAATTTGAAAACATACTCACAAGTGTCGTGTAGAATATGCACACTATACACACAATAGGTGTGATCATATGTAAATTGATACCGGTCACTGTAAAGGAAAAACAAAAATTAATGAAATATAGGCAAGGTAGACTTTATATTGTACGTTTTTCAAAAATCCAAATACCTTGACTGAAGGCCAATGCAGGAACGTAAATTACTATGGGTATGTATAATAACATTTTTATGATAAATATTATAGACCCTAAAAGACGGACCTTTTGGTTAAATCTTAGGCGTAAATACTGAAAATAAATAAGAACACAATTACTATTTATATTAGTTACAGATAAATATAAATAAAAGGCTCTATCTGCGGCCTCATCTTCACTAACCATCAGGTGACATTGAGAAAAAGATATGAAAAATATAGCGAAGCATTTGGTTATCATTACCTCATAAGTCGATGTTATTTGTAAATTGTAGAACACCGGCAGGTAAATTACAGCTATTGTCAGTGAAACAGCCCACTCCGAAAGTACTATAGTCCATAGTTGGGTTCCATACGTGTACATTTCAGCAGGTAGTCCAAGTAGAGAAATACCTGATATATAACTGAAAGAAGAAAACAATGATTTCGCCGAATTCGTAATGCGTACAATCTAAGTGTTATTAAATAAATTCGCAGTAAAAATATTTTCACTACTATCAGATATTTTTTATACGAGAATATCCTAGGGGTAACGTTATCTGATCCCAAACTAAGCAGAGCTTGAACTATGCAAACAGAGAACTACTTTATGTAATACTTTCTAAATTCATTCACAGGTATAAAGAAATAGAAGAATTCAACAAACAATGTTCATGCACAAAAATGATTGTCTTGGGTGGGAGTCGAACCCACATCCTGTGGCGTGACGGTCGGGGTACCTAAGTAGCACGCCGACCGCCCCGTCGTCGTCGCAAATACCTTGCTATCAGCGACATCGATATGGGGAACATGCCCATTGTCTTTCCGCCCATTAAGTACTCGGACGTGGTGTTCTGTTTCTTGGTGGCGAAGAACGCGAAGTACACTCCAATGAGAGCCGACAGGAGAAGCATGGTCCCGAAGACGAGGTAGTCGAGCCAGTCAAAGTATACCACCGTCATCTTGAATTATTTGTGTCAATCGGCACAGTGAGGCCGCGCGTCCGTTCACTGTGACACTTAAACTCCATCTCGGTATACAAAAGGCATTTACTGACAGGAACTTGCAGCTGGAGCGATGCTATATTTATCCATGGAAGGATCTCGGCTGACCTATTGGGGAGGGATGAGGATGGCTAATTGACTAGTTACCGGTGTAGTGTCGTCAGTCTCGCGTTCTTCTTGGCACACATATATACTGCTCGTGTTAATAATTGGATCCTTCACACATGCGCGAATGTACATGGCTACATACTGATGTATTGTATCAGCTCCCACTCCACATATCATTTAACTATTTTCATATTATGGTGTAAGAATTACCTGATGATTATTCTTTCCGTGTTCTTGGTTCTTTATCAAACTAAACATACTTTTTTCATATTTACCAAATGCCTTTTTAGTTAAAAAAATTTAAGCCGGCCAAGAGCGTGTAGGGTTCCGCAGTTAGTACAATACGGTACAGTCTGGCACCTAACACCAGATCAGAGGTCTGTGATATTTATTTATTATATTGTGCTACGTACAGTTAATAAAGAATACGGATTCAAATAAGAACTTCCGTCTTTATCTTAAATAGGTTGACAAATAATTGATAACAAGGTATTTTACAGACACTAGTTTTAAGCTGGTTGTTATAAATTGCTTTATATACTCGTATACCTACTAGTGATCATAAAGTACTATTTAATTCTCATAATATATGTGCGTCTGTCCCTCGCGTCTCCTGTATTTAACCTTTCTCTCATGATGGGCCAGATTGCTTGGTGTTTATAAACGCTGACTGCTACACCATAGGTAAAAAATATGTATATCAGATAGCTGGTTTTCGTAGTAAATACCAGCAGTACAAGGTCTACTTAGTTAGGGATCAAATGGCCTAGAGTAAATAATGTCCCAGGATATTTACTTATTGCTAGCTGTTTCCAATATGCAGTGCAATGTCTTCTTTTTCTTGGTTTTAGAAACCTTATACCGATAACCGTTAACCCCATTAGTTTCATTGCCTGCTGATGAATGGTAAAGGAGCCCATAGAAAAGAACAAAGAAGCATCGAACTTAATATTTATGGTAGACTAGCTGTACCCGGCCACGCATCGCTGTGGCACATTGTGATTGAATGGTTGAGAAATGAGAAACAAAACAATGGCGGTCGCGGATATGTGACTGATGCACAAAATTGATAAAAACAATCAAAAATTTCAGCTCGATCAGTGCAGAACTTTTAGAATTTATGAAGCGTACACAAACCAACATAACATTTTTATATATACGCGTATATATAGATATGGTATGTTTTGTAAATTTTCTGTGTGAGTGATGTGCTATCAATATAATTGAGTTCCATTAGGGTATTATTTTCAACATTAGACTACAACGCCACCACACGCAGAATGATTTCCGAATATTTATAACGCCTTTAATACTCCTGTCTATCTGAATCTCCTCTCTTTGAAGCGACATGGGACTTCTTCCTGCAAAAATATCAGAAAAAAGAAATCTCAGACATTTATTTAGATAAGGCCCACGGAGGGCATTTGAAAGACGAATGTTGAGACGGTTAAATTAGTATATTGTGCATATTTTAATAGTCTCTGGTCCTCTGTCATATGTTCCTATTTTATTTTGGGGAACAGCCTATTTTTATTTTACGAAAAATAGCTATTTTTGTAATTTATAGCATGGGTCCTTGTAAATTACTTAGAGATTTGTTTTAGGAAATCATCATTCATAAATTATATTAATACATGAAGTGAAAACGTTTTAGGTATCCCTTTTTATAAAAATTGCACATACACTACCATGATTTTTTCACAAACACACACATATTTTTAACCGACTTCATAAAAGGAGGAGGTTCTCAATTCGTCTGTTTTTTTTAAATGTTTGTTACCTCATAACTTTTACAATATAAATAGCTAACGTTCATACAGCCACTGCCAAACACATAATGACGTATTTGTGACGCTCCAAGCTGACGTAATAGGAGAAAATTCAAAGGGTACCATGCAACGGTTAAAAAGGTTATACCTATTCAGCCAAAAATCTGAGGCGACCACCAGTAAATATAAATTAATGAAAATAGAATTTATATACGTGGAAACGATACTTGAACATATTTTTTTATATAATTATTATTTGAAGTATTTTCTAAATATTAAATATAAAAATAAGTAATTAAATAGCCAAAAAGTCAAATTAGATAATATGTTTTGACAAATAATTAAAAGACTGTTACTTTGCTGAGTTTCTTGCCGGTTCTTCTCTATTGAAGGGTGACTTCCGATCCGGTGGTAGCTCCAGTAACTGTGACAATTGTTAAAAGTGCTTATACTGAAATAATGGTTTAGAATTTTGAAAAGTGAAATCCACCGAAGTTACCGTCGGTTTGGATGTCAGCCGTCTACTGAGCATAAGACATATTCCTAATTATATTTTTCTGACGTTTAGTTTATTCTAATATGGAGTAATTGACGCCATAAAGGTGAAATAAAAACGAGTAAATAGCTAATCCTTATGTTATTGCTAATTAGTGAAATTAGTCTGTGGTCCCAGAAACTTACAATTTGGGACTCTTTAAAAAAATAATGAATAGGTTACTAACGGTAAAGCGAGCTCCATCTTGGCCTCATCTTCCCTTACTTACTGGTGAGATGGAGATAATAATAATGGTTTTAATGATACTTTAATTTTCTTCCCACAAAGATATACATACATTCTTATTGTCTAGGATATACGTATTAATGTAACAATAAAAAGGAGAAAACAAAAAAAAAACAGTACAGTACGAGAAACATATTAATTGTGGGAGGACAGGAGCCCAAACTAGGTAAGCCCTGTGCTATGGGTCTCCTGGTCTCCACTCCTCAGAACAAGGAATATTATTGAAAAAAAAAAGTATTACATATTTATAAATGGTGCTAGTGTATGTGCATGTGTGGCTGTGTATGTGTTATGTTTATGTGTGTGGTGTGTGGTGAGTGTGTGGTGTGTGGTGTGTGTGTGTGGGGTGTGTGGGTGTGTGTGAGGTGTTTGTGGGAAAGTGGGTGTGTGTAAGAGTATTAAAGTGCTCGAAAATAATTTAAATTTAAATCAGAAGGCTTTCAGTGTCATCATAGTTTAGAGTCATTAACCATTTTGTAATCACTCTTTTGCATTTTAGTTTGCTCATTGGGTAGATTGCATGTCTTTTGTTAGCATTGTTGTAGTCTTCCCCCATGGTACATGAAAAATCGTTGGGCAAAAACAGTCCTAACCCTAGCAGTGTTGCATACATAGGCGTGGCGTCTTTTGCCTACATTGGAATCTTTTGAGTACTTCAAATGTTTGTGCTGCCTGAGAAAGGTAGGGATTACCGGCACAACATCCAAGGGCTCTTTAGTCGAAATGGGGGTACCCCAGGGTTCAATTTTAGGTCCATTTTTGTTTTTAGTATATATAAATGATTTGCCATATGTTGTAAATGACCTCACAGATATTGTCTTGTTTGCTGATGATACATCATTAATTTTTAAAGTTAATAGAAAAGACAAAGATCTAACTAAAGTTAATCATACTATGTCAATTGTCTGTGGGTGGTTTGCTACAAATAATCTATTACTAAATTCAAAGAAAACTAAATGCTTAAGGTTTTCTTTGCCAAATGTAGCACAAGTAGATAGCCAAATAATAATAGATGGGAGCCATATTGATCTTGTAAATAAAACGGTATTTTTGGGTCTTACATTAGACAATAAATTGCAATGGGGACCTCAGGTTGATACTCTAGCTGCTAAATTAAGTTCGGCTGCTTTTGCTGTTAGGAAAATTAAACAATTGACGAATGTTGAGACGGCCAAATTAGTTTATTTTGCATATTTTCATAGCCTCTTGTCCTATGGTATTTTGTTTTGGGGAGCAGCAGCGGATATAGAATCAATATTTATTATACAAAAAAGAGCAATTCGTGCAATTTACAGTATGGGTCCCCGTGAATCATTAAGAGATTTATTTAGGGAAATAAATATAATGACATTACCTTCACTATATATTTATGAAAATATAATGTTTATACGTAGAAACATAGGAATGTTTGAGGCAAAATTAGATATTCATAGTATAAATACAAGACAAAGGGAGAAGTTAGTTGTTCCATACTTTAGACTAACTAAAGTTAACAAGTCATTTCTTGGTAATTGTGTTCGATTTTATAATAAGATACCGCTTTCAATAACCAAAATGTCTGATCATAAATTTAAAAATTATATTAGGAAAGTTTTGAAAGAAAAAGCGTATTACAAGGTAGTTCATTATATTGAAGATAAAAATGTATGGAAATAGCTGCTCTCTGCACAGTGCACCTCTAAATCTCTTGTTTAAGTTGTAAGTACCTAATTATTGTTATTTTCTATTTTGTAGTCTTGTCATATTTTTTTTTTGTTTTGTTTTTATTAATGTTACCTATAATAAGTATCTTGTAATTGTTAAATATAAAATTATGTAAAATTGAAATTATAAAATAGCCAAAAAGTCAGAATAGATAAAAATTTATATAACAAATAAAAAAAAATGTAACCTTGCTGAGTTTCTTGCCGGTTCTTCTCAGTTGAAGGCTGACTTCCGAACCGGTTGTAGCTTCAGTAACTTTAAATTTGACCTTCATAAGTGCCCTCCGAAGGCCTAAACTGAATAAATGGTTTTGAATTTTGAATTTTGAATTTTTGAATTTTGAGAATAGCCGAGAGGACATATATCTGTCTGACGGTTAGGACTTCACATTCTTTGTAAAGGTTTTCGGTAGAAAAACGCCTATGCTTGAAATTACTAACTTTAAGGATTAGTCTTTGTGCTCTTTCAATAATTAACATGGCTGTTTTAGTTGAACCTCCCCATGATAATATGCAGTACGAAATTACAAATTGGCATAGACTTAGGTAAAATGTTTTCATTAGCTTCGTATCCGCTACATGTCTTAGTTGTTTAAACACATATACTAGTTTTCTAACTCTATTTGAAAGCATCTGTATATGGTCAACATAATAGGTTGGGGAAAAAGTTCCTTCGCATTTTTTAAGAAAATTCAAAACATTTTTAATATAGTTTATTTACATTTAACTAAAGTATGTAGGTACCATTTTGTTCGATAACTTTTTGCCATATTGTAGGTAGGGACATGATCTCATTGCTATAGAAATTTTGGGACTTCTGATCAAAATACTGCGACAAGTGGTTTTGACAGTCCTCTCGTGATGTTAACCTGACACTGCCTAAAGAATTCTGAAGAGACCGAAACAGGTGGAAATCTGAAGGTGCAAGGTCAGGACTATACGGCGGATGCATTAATACTTAGAGTCAAACTCTCTTAATTTTTGCTGAGTGGCTAAAGATGTGTGAGGTCTAGCGTTATCATGATGAAAAACTACACCCCTTCTGTTGATTAATTCCGGCCGCTTTCTCTCAACTTATTGCTTTAATCTCATCAGTTGTTCGCAGTAGAGTTCAGAATCGATGGTCCTGCCTGGTGGTAACAGCTCATAATGAATAATGCCCTTCCAATCCCACCACACACACAGCATCACCTTGTTGCGAGTTAACCCGGGTTTCGCCACAGTCTGGGGTGGACTTGTCGCTGCCGGCCTTGCTGAATGCCATGGTCGGCAGTGAGGAGTCGTGGAAGCGGCCTCCTTCTGTGACGCTGTACTGTCACAGAAGGAGGCGGCGGAGCGGGAGCGGGAGGACGATATCAATTCGGCCCCGCTCCGTCGCCGGAGGTGCGGCAGGCGGCGTCTGGCCTTCGCGGCCCGGATGCCGCCGTAAGCCGGGGACCGCGGGTGGTGGATCGGGGCAGATCCGCCACCTGCACTAAAGGTCCCAAGCTGGAGGCGCCCACAGTTCAGGGCGAGCGACGCCGACGGGGCAGGCGGTCGTAGGACTCGTCTGGTCCCGCAGCCCCGTCAACGGCGGAGAAGGAACTCGAGGGGTTTAATGGGTAGGCTCCTCGGTCCCATCCCATTAGGGGAAGGGGTCGGGGAGAGAGTACCACATAACCACCGCGCCTGCCCCGGCGCGGTGGAATGCGCAATGCATTTCCCCTCGTAAAAAAAAAAAAAAGAAAGGGTTTCGCCACAGTCTGTGAAGCCTGACCGGCCTTTGACCACGACCTTTTTCGCACGTTCTTGTCGTACGTGATCTACTTTTCATCACCAGTTATCAGCTTCTTCAAAAATGGTTCGGTTTCATGACGTCGTTATAAAGAATCACAAATGAGTACACGGTTCATTAGGTTTCTTTCAGTGAGCTCGTGAGGTACCCAAATATCTAGCTTTTTGTGTACCCAGTTTTTTTCAAATGCGCCAAAACTGTTTTGTGGTCAATCCCCAGTTCATCAGCTACGTCGTAGCTACTGATATGCCGATCTTGCTCCACTTTTTCAAAAATGGCATCCATTTTATCGGTAATGGGGCGACCAGACCGACGTGCATCTTTGACATCAAAATTTACGGATTGAAACCGCTTAAACCAAATTTGTGCTACTCTCACAGACACTGCACTAGGTCCATAAACATCGCAAATTTTTTTCGCGGCTTGCGTTGCATTTTTACCTTTTTTTTAGTAAAATTTAATTTAATAGTAAAATCGAATTTCTTCATTAGATTCACTCATCTTGGCGGTACAAAAAACAAATGCAAATCACACATTTTCCTAATTTGAATTTGGAATTATGTTCTTTAAAATTTAAACTTTCAATGATACCAATTCCAGCCAGATACAAATAGTATAGCCAAAGAGATTTTATTACAAGTTCATACATACTATAATTGGAAAGGACTTTTTCCCCAACCTAATATGAGAGATTGTTATCAATTATAATGCCAAGGTATTTTATGGTAAACTATCCATTCCCGTGATATGTGCCGCTGTATGCAGCATTTATGTATAAAGCCTCTCTCATATTCGTACTTAGTAAAGAAAGGAATCGAAGGAATTAAAAACCAAACGTGATTTTCTCGTATAAATTTAATCCCCACACGAGTCTAGTTGCAAATGACGAAACGCCCCGAATTCTTATCTTGAAGTTGCAACGGAACATAAACGTCATTTCAATATGCGAGAAGAACTTACTTTTATAGAAAGATGAAAAGTTCGAGTGAGACTGGCGCACCGAGGGTTCTGTACAAATTTGTATGTGAATAGCTCGTCCGTCAAGTAATTCCAGTCTCGCACTGAACGTTGTTCTATACCCTTAGTTTCCAAAGAGGTCCTGGTGGAACCCCAGGAGTCCACAGGAGACTCGACGGGGGTCTACGTTAATTCCATAGTTAGATCTAATCTTTACATTTTTGTCGAGTTTTGGGAATATGGTAGAAGTGTAGCTGCAGGGGGTCCACCGGAACCAGCAAAATTTTGAAAGTGATCTACGAGAAAACACTCTGGAAACCTCTACTCTAAAGCTTAAGATATGTCCTATCGAGGGACAAATTTAACTGTGCTGTTGGAGAAACAAATAGACCTTGCTTTTTCCCAGATTTAATGATTCTAGGTCAACGCAAAATAACCAAGAGGTATTGATTTATTGCCGAGAGTCAAAGTTTGCAAAATTTAAGCATTAAAGTTTTATTTTTTAACAACTTAAGTATTTGATATGAATTTTAGCTTCATATCTCAACAAATGGACAACGAAGTGATTCTATTAAGTTTATTTGCTATTCATTTAATTACGGAACGGCGTTACATTCCTTACATTTCGTGCTTACGCAACAAATTGTGAATTGTTTTTATTACCAAAGGGTCTTATTAAAATGGGTACTTATATAATTTGAATTATCTTTAATTTTGCTAGTATTATTATATAAATAAAAAAAATGTTTATTTGCAAAAAAAATAGAACTTTAAAAATAGTTATTGGTAGGTAATAAAGAAATAAATACAATTTTTAGGCTATATTTCCATTTATTTGATTGATTATGTGATTACAGTAACATCATTCTGGCTTAAACATTAGAAACTAAGCCGTGCTATATTAAATTACCCTAAAATAGTGGGTTAAACATGTTGAAAACGATTTATCCAATGAAACTCCGTAAGAGTTGAGTAATAACCTACGTTGCACGTATGCACTTATTTAACATTTATTCATGAAATTCAGACACTACATCTCTTATCCATAAACCTTAGTCATGTACTTCATAGCAAGCTTAAGTAATATTGATTAAGATGCAATTACCGCTACGTTAACATTAGACAAAATGCAATAGCACGTGATTATATATCGAAGCAGGTACTGGACTCTGAATCGTCCTCATCTACAGTAACTCTAAAATGTTAAATACGTAGGCTTATATAATTTAGAAAGAGATATATAACATATAACTAATAAGTATAAGTATCCACATAAAATATAATAACTGAAATATCAAAGATAAATTATAAAATAATATATTTGATACATATTTAAATCACAATAATATAATTAACTGATATGTGTTAAAAAATATAATAATATTGCGTTAATAGCGGAGTGTAGTGCCCTGAGCACGAACACCTATCGTTAGAGTATCGTCATCGGATCGAGTGCGCCGAAAAGCAAGTTGTATGGAAACTAAACACCGCGCATTCCGTGACGACGCGCGATGTAAAATTTCTTGCTTTTTGCCACTCTCGATAAAATGACGTTATGCTTGTGATAGATGTTCTTACTCAAGCCGCCGCCTGAGTGGTTCTTGTGTCTTAGTGTCATCGTATCGAGTGCGCCAAAAAGCAAGTTTGTATGGGAACTAGAACACCGGGAAATTCCGTGACGATTCGCGATGTAAAATTTCCCATTGTATTGCTTTTTGGCACACTCGATAAGAAGACACTATGCTTGCGATATATGTTCGTGCGTAGGCCTGATTGCGGTAGTGTTATGTGGGTGGTAAATTTAACATAACGGTGGTTGGTGCCTACTTTATAATGTTCGTTGGTAATTCACATTTACCACTTGGCCTTATACTATTCCTAATTCTCCTGCACGAACATCCATCGCTAGCGTAGCGTCATCGTATCAAAGCAAGTTTATATGGAAACTAGAACACCGCGAATTCCGTGACGATTCGCGATGTAAAATTTCCCATTGCATTGGTTTTTGGCACACTCAATAAAATAACGCTATGCTTGCTATAGATGTTCATGCTCGCGCCTCTGCTAGCCTTAGTGTTATGTGGGTAGTAAAATTTGCATTACGATGGTTTGTGCCGACTTTACTACTCCGTTAGTAATTCACATTTACCACTTGCCCCTTTACTATTCCTATATCAATCGCAAGCGCAGCGTCATCGTATAGTGGGGTCAAATGCTGGTTGGTATGGAAATATTTCACACCGCGTATTCCGTGACGACACGCGATGTTCAATTTTCCATTGCACGATGTCGCTGCGCTCGCGTTAGATGTCCATGCTTTGTCCTTCAACTCACGTCCTTCTTCGTCTCATACAGAATCACAAATGTTTATATTGTAAAATGAATACTAAGTAAAATTATGTTTTACATCATATAATATACATATTACAACGTAGGTTATGCATACAGAAATGACATATTATTTTATCATCATTTAACTATAATGTATACAACTGGTGCTCCTAACATTATGGGAACGAGGGTTTAATGTTACCCAATGCAATATCTGCCGCTTTACTACTTCCATTAATACTAAATCTTAATTACTAATTTACTTAATATTAAACACGACACTCAGAATTGAATAACAACTTACTTTAATAAAGAGAAACAAGCTACGTGTTGCATTTAGACGAATGCTTCAACCTATCTGCTACTTGTGTTATATTTGTAGGCACCTATGTTTAAGCCAGACAACTATACCTAGAGATTGCGGATTTAAGAATCGTTTGATATATATACCGCAGAAATATTTTTTTACAAAAGATAGTTCCTAATCTTAGTTTACTCAAAGGAATCATTTGAATCCATCTTAATAACACACCTTAATCCTAATTCCTTATACATATTCCGTCGGGCTTCCACCGAGCACTACTTGTTGACATTTTGAGAGCAGATGATATAATGTGAAAAATTCTTTTAAATACTTATCTGTACAATAAATACTAATCGGGGTCTTAATACTACGGAATACATTCTTACAAGTAGATCTTAATACTACTCACGACAAAAGGCTATACGGGGCCATAATGATGTGCTATCCATCAGATTATACCTACCTTCTATGCAATTAGCTAAGATTTCAAAATCATATCTTATAATGACGACAAGATTTTGGTGTATTACTTAAGCTATTCATAAACCTTACCTGTTTACAACGTTTATTACGTTTTACATAAGATACTACTTTGTTTTACACGATCAACGCCATCTTTAATCTAATTAAATTTCTAGTTTTCCAACTTTTAAACTTTTACCAGTACAGTCCTTTTATAATCACTTCTGAGTCCATTATCATACCATAGTCTAAACACCTTAACGATAAAGTTCAATACAATCAGTTTTAATAACTATTTGAATATTCATGAAAGTTAAGTTAAAGTTCTACATTGAATGAATAAAATGTTTCTTTACTCTCATACTTCTATATTACAAAATAGGTTATTGATCAAAATATATTTCTTTTCTTACAATGTACTCTCATATCTGTACCCTTCAATGTATTTAAAGTTTTTGATAAATCGACTCAACTAAAAAGAAACTCCAATTATAGAATTATATGTCGGCAGGTGAGGCTAGATCAAACCTCGATCGTCTGCGGTCTCTTGCGATTGACAACTGTCCCGACGAAGACCTCTGCAATGAGGCAGATCTTGGACGAGCTGTTTCGGACTTTGACTTTTTAACCTTGCTTCCCCCAGTGGCCGGCTGCTTACCTTTCAACGATGACACCGATACTACTACATCTTTAGAGATTCCGTCTTGCTCTAAAAGAAAAAAAAAATATTATTATAGACATTATAAGTATGAGCAATTATACACATTAGTGGAAATAAAAAATTCAATTTAACTCACCAGTACGCTTGATGACTTCACCGGCGTTGTTTAAAAAGAACTTAGGCTTTGTGTCTTTTGCATCCTTATTTTCTTTCGGGTCCTTAGTGTCCTTAAATGATTCCTGAAAAGATAACAAGAGGATAGTAAATGAGGACAACTCAACTCGCCGGTTGATGATATGGTTCAAATGAATTGATGATGAGTTGATTACCTTTGATTTACTAGATTTGGAAGCAGTGTCATTGCTTCCGCGCCACCACGGTCACTGAATGTCACAAAACGCTCTCCCGGTCTCCTTACCGGGAGTTGACGCTTCGCCTTCACCGGGAACGTCCCCTTCAGCTTTTGGAGTCCCGCTTCCTGATCCGCCCCTAAAGATAAAGAATGAGCTCAGTCGTTGCCTTCAAAGTTGATAGGGTTTACTGGTATTTGGTTCCGTGTGGCGCCCTATGTATTTCCACACAAGGACCGTTTAAGTTATAACAAAATACTTACGTCATGTCAACTCGCACGGTGCTACTATTCTGTTGGTTGCGCATAGCAAGAGTAGACACCATGGGTGGTCGCTGAGGCTTATTCCCTAAAAGCCTTTCTATCTCCACCATTACCAAAGGAGTCAGTTGGGGCACGATCTAATAGTTAATGAAATCTACACTATTAAAATGGTTATGGTATGAATTATCATAAAATAGTGGCTAATCCATAAAAATTATAATGTTTCTGTTCTACTTCGACACTAATTCTACTTTTACTAACCTGAAGAGCATGAATATTTTCTTTAAATTGCTCTACACTTGTCGCACCAAGTAGCAGACAGTTGACCGAGTCATTCTTTAGACACCACGCAACAGCCAATTGACTCATCGAGCAATCTGTAAAATAAATTATAATTATACGTATTCACAAAACTTTTAGTATGTAAGGAATATTTTTTTATTTATTTTACTTACTCAATGAGTTAGCTAAGTTTGAGAGATCACGAAGTTTGTCTCCGTATGTGCGTGGCTCTTCCCCTTCTACTTGTTCTTTACTACCGGAGCTCCTCATCTGCGCACACGAAAAATTATTGAGCAAGAGAAAAAATAACATTAAACAATGATTGTTGTTAAAATGTAAAATTAATATTTAATATATTCATGATTATATTTTTCATTTAAAATTCATGAAATAGATTCCAAAAACATTTTATATTACTTCAGGTACAGCCAGGTCCTCTTCGCACCAGCTAAATGTACTATATTTTCTATTGAAGCGAGATTTAGCGAAAAGACCCGTGATTTCTTCGCGCCCTAGACCTTTGCCTGTTGTTATGGCCGACCATACCATCATACCTGTTTTCAAATAAATTAAACAGTGTTATATATATTTCCAAAAATATTATCACATAATTATTCATTAATTTTAGAAAATATTACCTTGGTAACATAATGAACAAATAAATTAATCAGAAAAACATCGTTTGAACTCACGGACACAAAGCATCTCAATCTGTTCTACCTACCGACGCCAATTTTGTGATATAATTCTGGCATGTACAACTCCGGTTTCTCTCGGCAAAACATGTGATATTCTGTTTGTTCTACTATTGGTGTTATGCAGTTAAATTGTCTGCAATTTGTATATGCGTCCATTATCTACAATGTTTAAAAAATGAAGATATATAATGGAATATATTTATTTTCCCTGACATAATAACTTTTACGGCATCTCTTTAACTTTAACGTACAAACAGTTATGTTGATAATTACCTCCGACGGTGACCAGCGAGCAGTTCCCCAATACATGACCCACCCTTGGTTTATTACAAAATTCATGGCCCGAACCAACTCTGTGAAAGACATAAACAGCTTCATGGGGCTAATAAATAAAAAAATGGACGGTATTTCACAAAAATAATTATAAGAGTCACTGACCTTCCATCGGGCAGACTGGATCAACTTTGTGCAAAAGTACCACATCGATATATTCTATTTGGAGCCTTCCAAGAGATGCCTTTACACTTTCAACTATATGTTTACGAGACAAGCCTCTTTCGTCTGACCTGTTATTAGGATGAGTTAACCTAATAAATAGAGAGTTTAAAACAAGTTAGGAACTAATCAGCGAAAAGCGTAAAACTGAAAAGCGTTAATGGCACGTGAAATAAGCAACAACTTACCGAAGAGCAAAGTTAAAGCTTTTCACTCTGTTAGGCAATCTAGTCCTTGTTAATTGTTATTGCTGACATACTCATACTTATTAGTGGGTGATTGATGTATTCGTACAATGAATAGTGTATTCTATTGAAATGATCAAGTGGAGTGCTTTAGAACTCTCAATCACGGAACGGGTGTCAAATAATCTCTTTGTTGCACATCCATTACTCGAGGTTAGGATGTGAGTTGCATCACAACATTTTAGATCAATTTTTTGTGATTCTTGGAGCATGGTCAAAATATTATAGAAATCGTATTGTTTTGAAAACATTGTGTAAAGTCTTCTCTTCGAAATTGTTGGTAGGCATTTACTTTTGATTTTATGTTAAATGTAACGAAAACAATAAAAAATATGGATAAAACGTATAGAAGTATGAGAGTAGAAGATTATATTTACATTTTTTTTTATTGACTTATCATATATTTTTTTTAATCATTTAAAAATTAATCTAATGTTATGTATGATTTTGTATTGGCCTAGAGCCTGAAATAAAACAAATTATTATCACATTAATTTCATTACCCTTTTGCGTTATTCTACGGTATTGCCTGTAGCCCAATATTGAGGGTAATCATTTCAATGGACCAGGGAATATTTACAAATACGAATATTTGTATAATCGATATTTTTTATTCTTTCGTCAATTTTGAGGAGGAACAATTATTTGAATAAGCTTGGTGGTTAATTGTAGCACTTGATAATGCACTAAACTGCGTGAATTCGCGTGTTACATGGGATACACAATTTACAGGGCTACATCGAATCTCGCCGAATGTAAAATGATATTTTTTATCACTTACTAGTATCGTTTAAAATTGTCTTAGAATGTGTCCCGGCGAAACATTTAAGTGCCAATTGTCGGTCAAAAATAAAATTCGATGTATCCCTATTATTTAAGAATGCAGCTAATTATTAATGAATAAGCTCAAACATTATTTTATCAAATTTGTTATTTCGAGCCCTTCCTTTAATGCAAAACGTCAAAAGTGCATTTGATCAATTAACAAATATTCTGCAATTATCTAAAGTGAAAGCATTAATTTGTTTCATTTATTCACATTCATTAATATTTTAATTTAAATGCTTCAATGGAATTGTGCAAACTTAAGTCATTTATGACATAATTGACATTTATTCATTGAAACCAAATAAATCATTAAACGCAATTGTTACTCACTTAGTGCTCCAGTATATTTTAGTTGTGACAATGATGCTTGTCCTGCGCACATTCCTTTTTTTCAAAATTCTGCCCAATTCGGCTTCACCCTTGGCTGATGAAGATATTTTTTTATTATAGATATATCTTTGAACTTTGACTTTAGAATAAGTTAATTTTATTTCAAATAATGCAAGCCTATTTAAAATCCTAATGAATAGCTGGTTTCCGAGCGCTATACGTCTGAAGAGCACACTCTGCGAACTGTGACTGTAAAATACACAAATAGAATTATTGCTTACCGCAATGAGCCTCCGAAAGATCAAATAAGTTTATGCCATTGTCCAATGCCGTCATGATCACGTCTTCAGCGCAGTCTTCGTTGAGCATAGTCCAAATGCCTAAGCCAATGTTGGGAACTCGTAGCCCAGACTTGCCAAGGTTCTTGTAGCGCAATCCGGGAGTTATGACTGACGGCATGGTTGTGTGATTTCCCATATAAGTTGACATGTGCCTTGAGACAGTCACTTCTCCCGCTGTTGGCAATATATCGAAGATATAGCATCGATTGCAGACGTGCATTAAGTACTACTGATGATTGAATACAGCTCGATCGTATTTCCAAATTGTTCCGATAAACCGCTAGTAAAATAATTAATATTTCAACAAATTATAGATCTGCTACAACAATAGCTAGAAAGTGGGTCTATTTGATATAATAGGCAACTTTGATAATTATAGCTCGAAGGCGCGGTGTCCCTGACATACTTTAACATTTTCCACTTGCGAGTAGTGCAGGAAAATGGGTGAACATTATTGATTTCACCATATCACGATTCTTTAACGTATGAGTTTTATAGTTGTTTTAATTAGGCTTTTGTATACTTTTAAACGAGAATTACTTTTTACTTTTTGAGAAATACTTGTGTATGGGCGCCTTTCCTAAAGAACCTATTGTGTAAACGTAGTAACAGACGGTTGACCCAGGTACTCTCTAAAAAATTATTGAAGATTTGAGGATTATAATTTTTAATCTTACCTTGGTCTAACATTTGCTGCGAGTTAGCGCTGAAGTCATCCATACAATCGAGAGATGCAATAGGGGCACGACATCTGGACAACAAAAATATTACGACTGATTATTGTTGGAGAATTTAATGGTACAATATTGTATAAGAACTTTTTTTAAGCTTATGACAACATTTCAATTATTATAAATATCTATTAAAAAATGTCTAAATCTTATTAATGAAACCTTCTGTAAAAAAATGATTATGTTGGTAAGTGTAAGTAGTTCATTTTATTTTCATATATATAACTTAAAGTTTAATATATAATATATATATATTATAATTAAAATCGTATCACTTTATCATATATATAATTATATTCTATTAAAGTAGCTACTTTACTTTATTTTTATATATTAAATACTTTTATCGTTAAGACTTCACTTCACTTCACTTCACTTCACTTCACTTCACTTCACTTCACTTCACTTCACTTCACTTCACTTCACTTCACTTCACTTCACTTCACTTCACTTCACTTCACTTCACTTCACTTCACTTCACTTCACTTCACTTCACTTCACTTCACTTCACTTCACTTCACTTCACTTCACTTCACTTCACTTCACTTCACTTCACTTCACTTCACTTCACTTCACTTCACTTCACTTCACTTCACTTCACTTCACTTCACTTCACTTCACTTCACTTCACTTCACTTCACTTCACTTCACTTCACTTCACTTCACTTCACTTCACTTCACTTCACTTCACTTCACTTCACTTCACTTCACTTCACTTCACTTCACTTCACTTCACTTCACTTCACTTCACTTCACTTCACTTCACTTCACTTCACTTCACTTCACTTCACTTCACTTCACTTCACTTCACATCACTTCACTTCACTTCACTTCACTTCACTTCACTTCACTTCACTTCACTTCACTTCACTTCACTTCACTTCACTTCACTTCACTTCACTTCACTTCACTTCACTTCACTTCACTTCACTTCACTTCACTTCACTTCACTTCACTTCACTTCACTTCACTTCACTTCACTTCACTTCAGTTCAGTTTCATTTCCATTTTTTTTTCCATTTCCATTCATTTCCATCCATTTCCCCCATTTCCCCCCATTTCCACCCCTTTCCACCCATTTCCACCCCTTTCCACCCATTTCCACCCATTTCCACCCATTTCCACCCATTTCCACCCATTTCCACCCATTTCCACCCATTTCCACCAATTTCCACCCATTTCCACCCATTTCAATCCATTTCCATCCATTTTATTTTATTTATTCTTATTACGTTTTACTTTATTCCTTTTTATTTAAATTAATTTTATTTCATTAATTAAGACAAATTAAATTGTCGATACTTTGAAATGTTGCCATTATTTATTTAAAAAAATTAAAATATCCGAATTAATCCTCTATCCGTAAATATACGAGTATACTAAGTGAAAATAACTACATGTAACTAATCTACGTTTCTGCTTCTAATTTCTATGCAATTTTTGATGAAGAGATGGTCCTATCTGTTGTAGACTCTAAGTAAAATAGTATTGACGACTCTAGTGTATACCTTTATTGATTCTGATCACTCATATCTAGTGTATTTTAAAATAATGAAAACGATACAATTTTTTAAGTTAATCTACGAACTAATTGTGCAGAATTGGACATGCATACACTGCGCACGTCCTTCGTCGCATTTCTAAAGGTACTGTGTTTCTCTAATATTTTACTTCGGTATCGATTATAAAAGACCGCTTTGTAATCTGCATTTGCTAATTAAATATTTCTACAGCCTATTGTAAAAGCCAGAAAAAGTGATAAATAGGGAAATAGGTATGAGTGGTAAAGCGACAGAGTCATCAAATTAGAGGTAGTTACCATACCTTTTCCGCCCGTGTCGGCCATCTTGTCTCGATGCACCAGCATGATGCAAGCTAAGCGGTCATTAAATATCAGCCCGTATCTGAGTCAGTTGTCAAATTTTCGTCGGAAAACGGTTTATGGAACACATAAATGACATCGTGTTCGCAGATACGAGCCTCATGGTGGTACCTACTCGCATGCGGCGGACGCGGTGCGCGATGCGGCGGAGTGCGCTCTCAGCGAAACTCGTCCTTGGGAGAAGACGTAACAGCGACAATGCTATATCTATTGCAGCCAATATTCCAATTTCTAATAGATATGAAATACGGTAACGAGACAAAGAAATTTTAGGTGACGCAATCCCAATGTCGCTCTACTGTCGGCAGCATTGTTCGATCGATAAGTAGGTACGTCTTCTCCCTGGAGAGAAATCGTCAAGGGTCCAATTACCGATATATGGTGGGCATGGGGTTGGAGTCAACGCTGGCACTGTCGGGCAGGCCCAGCGGAGTGTGTGGCGTGCACCGGCTGATGGTGGACTCGCTGCGAGACATTTGTGAGCCTTCCTTGCCGCCACCGCCCTCTGCACCTCTGCTTTGCATCTCGTTTCGTCTCATTCTAAGCTCTTACGCTTAGTAACAGCATCTTATCTCCCTACAAACATCTTATCTGTAACGAAACTTTCATACGAATCCAGACGCTGATCCACGGACGACACCCCTTCTCTCACCTTCTCCCGAACGGATAGGACACAGAGGGTTAAAATCGTAACACACTTAAGGACAGTAAGGTAAACAAAGAAAAGCATGCATGCCCTAACTCTAACATCTAGTCTGCTAAGGAGCACGAAACCGATCGATCCGCGACGAAAGATACATCTAAGCTCGGGCTATATTCACTATTAAAACAGAGAAGTAGTACGTTAAACTGTCATAAATGTGGACACAGATGAGGATCTGGCTAGTTTTGTGAACGGAGCACTCACCGGGCTGGTCTGGGTGCTTAAGTGCTCAACGAGGGCGGCGGCGTGAAGCGACGACGACGTCGGGAAATAAACTGCGCAGAATACTGCAGCCGTGGGGCCAGGGCGGTGGCGCAGGGCGGCGCGCTGTGGGGTGGCGAGAGCCTGCGCCCGGCTGGGAGGACGGCGGCGCAGGGTGGTGCGCGGGCCGGGCCGAGCTCCCGCACATGCGCCCTGGAGCTAGTACCGATCCGACCTATTTCTAGATTCAGCCCCGGACGCTATCGAAAGATATTTATAATTTTTGATTCATCTGTTTATTTAGTATGTACCAGATATCTTCAAAAATACCGAAACGATTGTTAAACTGAATAATAGACGTCAAAATTCATTATTGTTTTCATTTGTATTGATATAAAACAGTACTCTGTTGCGTAATATTTTACTCAGGTGCCGACATTACAGAACTTGCCAGAAGGCAGCAATCTTTTTTATAATCTAAAATCACGTTATTTATTTTGTACGTTATTACGTAATCGATCCACTAGCGAATACCATTCGTGATGCTCTATAGGTTAACGCTTCGATAATTCATTATGTTCGCGGCTCAAATCGACTTTTTGTCAATATATAAAACGATTGCGGATAGGCTATTAAAAAGTTTCATGCTGATTGTTAATGTATGCTATTGGATGATCGTTGTTACGTAACGTATGGTTCTTACCCGGGACAAGATGGCGCGCGTACTAGATCTTTGCACCTGTGAGGACTGACATCATTGGCTGAGGCTCGCCAGCCCCTGGCTTCAATGCTGTTGGTACACCCGGGCATTTCACAACAACCGTCACTGTCCGCAGACTCATCTGGAAAGCGAATGAAAATTCAATAATGACATCATATCTTTAGTAGTCTAAATAAAAAACAGTCAAATTCGTGTGAGAAAGGCGCACGTATTTAAAGTATTTTCTTTTTTCTGTTATATTGTAAGTTATTAATGTTTATTCTGAATGTATGAAGTAGTACATTTATGATAGAAACTCACTTTAAATAGGTAAAGAAGGGGTTTCTAAAGCATGTTTAATTACATGTTTAATAAGATCCTCCATAAACAACGGATATGTTAGATATTAAAGCAAAAAAACAAATAGCTGCGTTGGACTCGCTGCACATGGGTTCCATACAATAACAATATCTGATATAACAAAACAAATAGCTGCGTTGGACTCGCTGCACATGGGTTCCATACAATAACAATATCTGATATAACAAAACAAATAGCTGCGTTGGACTCGCTGCACATGGGTTCCATACAATAACAATATCTGATATAACAAAACAAATAGCTGCGTTGGACTCGCTGCACATGGGTTCCATACAATAACAATATCTGATATAACAAAACCATATTAGCCAAAAAATAATACCTATAAATGTTTTTTTAATTAATGCCATCTGAACCCAAACTAAGCAGAGCTAGTAGTATGGAAAACAGATAACTGATATAATACTTTATTTTGTATTTTTCTAAATACATACTTAAATGGATATTTACACCCAGACACGGAACAAACAGACATATTCATGCACACAAATGTTTGTCCTGGGTGGGAATCGTACCCGCGACCTGCGGCGTGGCAGTCAGAGTCGCTAACCACCATACATGTCAAACGCACAAAAACTAAAATTTAATACCTAATCTATTGCTACTACATATAATAAAACTGTCTTGTGTTTATTAAAAATATTTTCCAAAACCAAAGTCTGTCTGTTTATTTGACCACGCAAATTCGAAATAATTAAACGATTTTAATGAGGCTTTCACAGGAAACTGCAACGTAGCAAGGGGCAATATAAATCGGCTTCAATTAATTAAAATTAGCTGACAAAAGGTTATTTAATTGGAACTCGTCACGCACGGAGTTGCTAGCTCAGCACGTGTAAAACAAATAATTAATTAGTCTGGATCCTGTCATTTACAATTTGGCCATATACTAGTTGAAAAATAATGTCACAAAAAAGACAAACAATAAAGTTCTGGAGGTTGCATAAAACTGCATAAAAAGCCAGGTTATATGACACCCCATTTTCTTTAGTAGCTTCACATTTAGATTACAACCCTCGTATAAATAAAAGGTGATTCAGGTGTAGAGGAGCGAGGCTTATCGGCGCTCCAGACGTTTTGAATAAAACAAAGCGAATGGAGATAATACGATACCCCTTTGAAAACAATCGCTTCGTTTTGCATACAGACGTAGGTGCATACTACCGCTACTTTATAATATCATCCTATTTTCATAACGTGAATGAAATGTATTACAAGTAATATTGCATGACATTGGGAAATAATTTATCGCAAATATTCCTGAAATAATAACTGGTACCGCGTAATATCTGACCTCTTAACATATTTTACCTTAATTAGATGGGACCCTGCAAGTTTTATAAGTGTGCCAAGTTTCAAATCAGCATTAGAAGTTGCTAAGAAAAGCATCGTGACATACATAAGCACCGAAACCTCACTTAAAGCGTTCCGTTTGACTACGTTAATACGAACCCATAAAAATCAATAAAAGTTAAATATATTTTAGTCTAAATATAATCAGTTCGTTTCGAGTATGAATGCGCGCTGAAGGCTTACGTTTTGAAATAATTTTCTGTGAATAAATTCAGTCTAAGCCATTGCAAAAGCATATTCAATTCATGAATAATATAAATGCTCAATACCGAAAGACAGCTTTAGTTATATATGTATAAATGTATATACGTGAAGCGAAAACTTCAGACTCCTTTTTAAGAAAATTGCGCGACACGGGTAAACGTGAAATTTGACACAGTTAAAGTTTATACGAAGAAGAAGTGTATAAAGCTATTTTTTTTTTTATTTAGAATTAATATTTCAAGGGGTCGTGGATGCCCAAATCCCAAACTATGAGGAATAGCCAAAAATCCTTTGTTCCAGTGTTCGCTTCTTTACAAAGTGAATCAAAAAATCAAAATATGGCCACTTCAACAATGGTTTGCCATAAATCTTCAACTGCCATGCTATTTGCAAATACATAAAACTCAAACGAGAGGTGGGCACGCGGATACTTGACCTCTCATATAATTGCCGATTCACGAGAGAGACACTTAGAGAGGCTTAGTGTGTATACCTACTATAGCAGACGAATAAGTAAATGGTGGGTAATCATTTTTTTTAAATGTTAGTACTAATTTACCCAGATAACAACCCAGCAAACTGCATTCTCTGGCTCATAAAATATGTCAATACATAAAATGGCGTCCGTCCGCGCTATTACTTCGGTTTCGCATATCGTTCACTCAGGCATAAGGGCCGTAGTGTTGACAATAGAGCCCAATAATTGGTATGATATATATAGATTCGAACAAGTAAGTTTTACTAATGCAGGCATTTAGATTTATGTTTGTTGTTGGAAAATTAACTGTATGTCCCAAACTTGTTGGGAAAATTCGGTGTTGACCGACAACGGAAGGGCAAACAACCCTTCTGTTTAATTAGGGGAACATATGCCTAATATATTTGCATGGGGTCCGCACTGATGAGTATGTCCACACTCAGCGCAAATAATAGCGCGCAGCGCTCTGACCATTGCACCGTACAACAAATTAATCAATATGTAGATGCAGTCTCTGTCCTGAAAGTTGTAGCAACGCCCATCTATGTGTTTCATCACAAAATGGTGGTTTCACTACCAATTTTAATTAGGTATATTGTAGTAAGTTATAAAATAGGTGTTTCATAGTTTCGTATAAAAATAATATATTACTGCCTGATTGCATCATAAGTTGGTCCAAAAATAGAACCTAGTGTTTAAAGAAAGAGTAATTAATACATTTTTTATGGACTTTCTTATGTTATTTGATAAATGCCATACTATAATAAGCTTTATAATTTGGATATACTGAAACGCGAACTCTCCGTCCCGGTCCTGCTACCGGGAAAACAGAGGTATAAAATTATAGGTATTATTTTAACGATTCGGTGTCCAGTTATTAACAAGTACCAAAGTTATTATATACCAAAAGTTATTCGGAACTCTTACCTAACTTGACAAAATTGATAAAATATTAGCGTTTAACTTTTCCAATATCTTTCCCCTATATTATATGACCTTTTAATTAATTAGGAAACATACCTCTGCATGACCCAAGGTGAGAGAGATTGATGAATATTCCGTCACTCTCACTAATGCTCTGGCTTGATTGTGGCTTTGTTAACTGGGTACTGCAAGCTTTCTTCAAAACACTCTAAAAGATTATAAAATTAGAAACATTGTTATTTAAGCATAACGTTATAACTAAACTATTATAACACCAAGAGAAAACGGAGATATAAAAAGATGGCATGTCCTTGTAATAATATAAAGCGGCAATTCTTTTATGTACTCTCAATACGTACCTACTTACACTTGAAAGGAAGCAGGGCATTGTATGCTTGCCACTTATGGCCTTGCGATCACTCACCACAAAATTGCATATAATTTAATAATGACACGACAAACCGTCGGGTAAAAGTTTGAACTTAAGAATAGGCATGACAACTTCTATAAAGCTATTGGTCGACCTATATTTACCGCGCTTGAACAGTGTTAAAGGCAATTCTTTAAGTGGAGTCATTTGTTGAACAATGCATCTGTATTGCGTCTGTGTTTGTAGTGCAGTACCTACTCAGCCCCATACAAGTGTAAATGAGACGTTTATGGGACAATATCTCTTGGATCTAAATATATTCTTTTCTATCGGTGCGAGTTATTGTATATTTTTCGGCAGGTAAACTTCAACGATTAGATGAGGCATGTGGGCATTTTAATTACATTTTTGATTCTAGTCATAAACGATGTTAAACTATAATTATAAAATTTGAGTTTTGGAGGCCAATTCATAGTTAAATATTGACACATATCAGTTTATAGATTTAAGTATTTTTGTAACGACCCTCGACATATGTTGATCGGAAAGTTATCCTAGACATAGGCGGGGACATTAAATAGTAGATATTTTAAAGTTATTTAATATAACGTTTCCTTTTAACTACGGTGGTTGGCGCGAACGGTCGATGATACTAGAAACTGCGTCATTCGTGATTTAGCGAGAGGAGCGATGGCTAGCAAAGGGATCGAGATGTCATCGTGTGTTTAGCCACTCCGAGTACGCAGTTCGCGAGGGACTTTTAATGCAGACCGACCAGCGGCGAGTCAAGTGAAAAGTGTTGACAAGTAAACTCTGGCGGGAATACAAAGGGGACGCGCTCAGAGAGGTCGAATGTATTAGAAGTAAGTGATTTACATTATGATCTGCTATTATCTGGTTCGAATTATTCTTACAATATGTTTAAGCTTATAAAGCCCGTTGTTATGAAATAAAGTTATTTCGTTCTGGGCATTGTGTGACTGTGTTTTGTTATACATCAAAACTACAAGTTTTTCCTAACTTTACGAAGTTATTAAAATGTGTGCTTAAAGTGTGATTAACACTCAAACTTGATCTTATGCATTTTAAAAATATTCACTCAAAGCAGTATTGAGGTCGGGGCTAAAACAAACACATACGTAGAAGAGTATGCATAGGGCTACAGCGCAGCATCAATCATTATCAGTCCGCGGGGAAGCTTGTCGATAGACAGTATTAATGCATATTTGATGCACATGCGTATTGGGACGGCCCCTGGGACTAGCTGCATCCCATCCTCACCTTAGCCGTATTGAGTGATTTATTTATTTCATAAAGGTAAACGCGCATGTCCTAAGTAAATGAAAATCGATAGACGCATTTAATATTGCACTCGGGACGACCTACGGGAGTGCCCTATATTTAGTTTGCTTTCGATATTCAGAGCGGAAGAGTATAAACTATAGTCTTTCTCTCCAACTTAATGGAAAACTATTAAATTTGAGTTTAAAGAATACGTAGTAAAGTTTCCAGTTGCTAATCAATGAATTTTGAACTGAAATAGTTAAAAGAAAGCCCCAGACGGAGTTCTAAGGTACAGTTTTGCTTTGTATTTTCTAAGTGAGATGTGTGCAAGGTGCATTCTAGAGAATTTAATACATTCACTTCAATGTATGTTTTATAAATTTAATTCATATAATATCACAAATTAAATTCCGTTCTTTTAATATAAAAAAATAAACCTCATGGGGTGGTGGAACTGTCTCTCGACTACTTTTGTAGTTATCCTACACTTTATCTGCAAAGTGAGTAGTAGTATCCGAACCAGTCGTCATGAATAACAATGTGTAATTATAATATACCTTGTAATGTTTAGCGGTATCCGGGATCGAGGGGCGGCTGTGACGCCACCTGGCTGCCTGCCGCTGCAAGTCACAGAGTCTGTGGTGCGACCAGGAAGTGTTCATACCCCGTAGCTCCTCCACAGCCTCCGCAACCTTTGGCATTAGGTACATTTAAGAATTAATCTCGATGTAAATTTCATGTAACCTCAAAGAAACGTTATGCATCCCTAACATTATCAATGTACATTTCGGTGAACGCATGATGCACCATCCCAAAAATGTGTCATTTTGATTTTAAATGTAGCCTTTGTCTCGGGTAAATTTCATGACGGTATGACGAGATATTAATTACTTTTGACCAAATAATTACAAGATAATTATAAAAGAAAATGACACATTTTTAGGCAAAAATTACCTGTTACTTCTTTTCATTTGTGAATCTATACTAACTGTAGTACCTATCTGTAATTCTTGTAATAAGTGTTATGTGTTGTTAAATGTTGAATGTTTTAATTTATTCTGTGTAAAATATATGTCTTAATTTGACCTCTTCTTTTGTGTGTGTACATTTTGTTTCGGTATTGGTGTATTGTAATATGGGTTAGTACTATTAGGCATAACCTCTCGTTTCTGCTCTTCTTCAGCTTCAATAGCTCTTTGATGGAGTAGTTCGATGTCTAACTTCCTCACTTCCTCAGCTTCTATCGCCTGTTGTTCTTTTTCCTATAAATTTAAAATTCAATTAAATACAAATCTTATGCCGCTTTTAAATAAACTTTTGAGATTAAAATAATAATAAATTACATAATATGATAACAAAGAAAGTATCAAACAATAATATTAACACAATTATGATTAGGTTATGTGATATCTCATAAATTTATGACCAAAAGTAATTAGATAATAAACAATATTACACCTCAGACAAAGCTTTGGAAACAGAATCTTGGATCTATTTATAAGTTAGGTAATGCCCACTAGAAATATAATATTTCATAATATATTTGGCTAAAAGGTAAAACGTCTTTTATATCTATAATAAATATCAAAGGACATTCTTTATAAACTGGAATCTGATCCCAAACTAGGCAAAGTTTGTATTATTTGTACTATGGAAACCAGACAACTGATATTCTTTGTATTCTTCTCTTGTGTGTTACTGGGTGTTGCTGTCTGTTACTGTGTGGAAATAAAAGATAAAACATATGTTTGTTGACATGAACAGACATATTCATGAGGACAGTTTTTTGTCCCAGGCAGGAATACAACTGAAAGCCTACTGGCCCGTTATTGTATACTTTATACTGGATATTTTTATGATTCCTACTATCATTTTAAGTGCAGCAAGTGGATATTTCGATTGATTGCAATTTATTCAGTATGTAGGTACATGTAAACTATTCATGGAGTGATTGAAGTTGCTAATACCTATAATATAAATTGGACAGCATCCTAAGATAATTTTTTCTTTACTAAATTGAACTCAAACTTTGTTAAATTTAACAAACAGGTAATAATTTTATACCAAATAGGTAGTTTATTTCAAAAGGTACCAATTTCTAATTTTACCAATATCACCCACCAAGCAACATTTAAATTGTGCGGACATTTGCTGCATGTTTGGTTCACTTTAATTGAATGTTTAAGCCCCACACTCATAATTAATTTGACTAACTTTCCGCCCCGCGGTCGCACACGCAATGACCACATTAAGTCGCCTATTTTGTGATCATTTTCACCATGTTCGCTTTGATATTTTGCAAGCGTTAATAGTACTTATTAAAAATTATACTTCAAAATTGCATCCAAATACCATGTGGAAAATAATACAAAGACACTTTTGAAATAATTAAACATTGCTTGTGGATGAACCGTTTAATGCAGTTCTTATTTTTTTAAGAACTGATTAATACAGAATATCTCTCAACTTTTTAATATAAATAAATCTAGCCATCTTCATGAGTTTACTAAAGTCAGTGTACCAATTTGTATAACATCAGGGTGCTATCAGGTACAGTTAGAGGCTCCTGGCTTTAACAAAAAGAATACCGTACCATGGGATGTAGAGTAGGCTCCGCACACATAATAGAATTATATAAACCTTTTGTCGCACGCGCATAAAGCATTTATTGCATAGGAATTGAGGTTGACTGATTACGGATACCAGTATTTCCTTCAAAACAATAGAGTTTGGAGGAAAATCTTCGATGATCCATGACACATGTTTCTACCATCAAATATTGGAAACAAGTATATTTTTGGGGCTTTCGTGTAATCTCGATTGAAACGAATTATAGCCTAAAGTTCAGAACAAAGAGTATATCGATCGTTATTATTACACATGATTTTTTTAGTATCACCTAGGGTGGCAGTTCCTTCAACTGCGACAGTCAATACTTTACTTCAATAATTCAGTCATAATAGCTATGCCCGGTAATGTGTCTGGAACACCCGCTTTAAACTTTGCAAATATGAACTTTAAGGATGGGTGGAAACCAACAGCTGCATCCATCGCAATTGCGTATTGGAAATTACAGGTTTAATAATTTAAATGGCAGGCGGTATAAAAATCAGTCTATTGCCATTCTGGTAACTAGAAGGGTGTATGACAACTAAGTAAGCGCTTAACTGGGAAATTATTTTTCAAACTTGCACTCAAAGGTAAGTTTAATTTCTTTTAAAATTAAATCTTTATTTATTACCGTTGCGTTTCTTTTTTACTTTTTTAATTCTTGGCCACATTGAGCTGCATGATACCGTGTTGTGAATGAACATTTTTCATTTGTTGTACTTTATTGGTTTTACATCAACTACCTATGAATTATGACAAAATCTTAATCAAAGATGATCGTTAAATGATCTGTCGATATAAATAGAACCTGACTGATATCTATGGATTAATACAGTGTTTTAGGGCCATGTTAAAAGGACATGAAATTTAGAGGATAGCTTTTATTTTTAACATGAGCTGATGTTCTTTTTATCAACCACTAGGGAGCTTGTAGTAGTTATAGTGGAAAGTTTGTAGGGGAATATAGGTAAGGTTTTGTAGCGGTTTCAATTTAAACTTCTAATATGAATGTGCTAATAAAAGATTTTAACTGGAAAATATTGGACGTTCGGTTTTGTCAACAAATAATCGTGTGTGTAACGCTACAACTTTTACAAAATATTAACTAAATAAACTTCGTATAAATGACTAGTGATTTACCTTTTTTATTTAGGTTAAACAAATATGTTTGCTTTTTAATTTTAGGTTTCAATACGAGTACATTCTATATTGAGTAAGGACACGCGTTCCTAGGGCACTGATTTAAATAGTGACTTATTTAAATAGTGAAGCATTTATGACTCACTTTTTGCATTTGACGTTCATGTTCAATTTTCTGTTGCTCAAGTTCCTCTTCGGGAATAGGAGGTGTCTCATCGCCACTCGAAGCGTGTTTTGCCCCTTTAATGTACCATAAATTAAACCAAACACATTAAAACTATAAATCCACATTTTTGTGAATTGTTTAAAAGAAGCAATAAAAATTAACTGAGCTAACCTAAAACTTGAATAAGCTTCACTATTCTGTTATTACGTCATAAAATAACAATACGGATCTTACCAGAAGGCGGGTGGTACGATATCCAAAATTGATGAGCCAGCTTTACACACTTTTTAAAACTGTTTTGCTATTTGATTGGTATTCAAGGCTGAATGAACTCAACGTATCGCGCGTTACCCTAAACGTATACTGAAACCCGTGAGAATGTATTCATAGATGTTTATTTTCATGTAAGATACACAGCGAAGTTTGTGAGGAACTGATTGGCAACTTTCCAACGGACGATATTCCCTGTCCCTAAATCAAATCTCATTTATATCATGGCCATTATTGAGGTGATAAAATCGGTTTATTCCATGAAATGTGTAAACAGTCTAATGCGAATAATTTTGTAATAGTTCATAAATATTTACAGAAGATTTCGGTAAATAAACTCATTAATTCGAGGAATGAAACCATGTAATTTGATTCGCATTCGGTGTTATGAATTGCGGTTAACTGACATATGAGAATATCTGCAATTTTATTTCACAGATTTTGGAGATACAGGTGTTAAATCTGAAAATGGTTATGATTTTCATTTGAACGATCGGTTGCACATTTCCCAAAGATTTTAATAACTATTCATGGTGCTATTTAAAATCAATCTATGTATGGGTTTCAGTGTTGTATTACTTATATATTATTTTTCGTTTTGAGGTCTATTACGTTATTTTGTTTTAGCTGTATCTTCTTAGTGTTAAATAGTTTGTAAGAGTTTGCTGTGAACTGTTGTAGGTCTTTTGTGAATTTGATCAATTTACTGCACTAAAGCAGAAGGCAGCCAGCCGGAAATCAATGCTTAAGCGAATAATAGGTACCTTATGCTGTCTTCTTAGCTACTCACAACTTGCTCATGTTGCTTACTCTTTTAAAATATTATTAGGATTTAGTGTTTTTCTTTCTCTCGCATTTGAGCGTATGAAGATTAAAATTGGAATATCTGAAATTAATCAAGCAAAGATTTATTAATATTTACTGCACTCACCATTGAGTTACCTACAATTCGCAGAACGATTATGTCACATTGTTCAATAAGCCACACACGGTTCGTACCTACAATGATACCGAATAGGATTATCTCCCACCAGCTCGGTTAGGCCAGATTAGCTGGAATCAACTGGATACAGCTGGTTCAACGTTAATTAAGGAGAAAATCCATGTTTAAGGTCATGCAGTAGATGCTGAAAATAATTATTAATTTCTAATATTTGACCCTTACATTTCTGAGTTGCGTCATTAATAATATAGGTATATTATAGAGACACTTTTAGTGCTTACCGACAATCTACTCAGCTATTCATCACATGTTCAAGTGGTGAGCCCCACAAGACATACGTGAAGTAACGCCAATTATGAACTATCATTAATCAAATTTTTATCATTTCCAGAGTGCAGTAAAGCCGTCAAAATTACGACCCCAAATATGAAACGTGATAGATTTAAGGTGGCGAGGCCGATAGCAGAGTGTAAGCAACCAAAAGTAAGTACCAACACACCATTTTGTTTTTTAATTACGGCATTTTTGTATTTCATCCGAGATGCCCAATGGAACATTCTAGAACGACGAACAACTTAATAATTAATTTCTAAATCTTCTACAAGTCTACAAGGTGACTCTTGATGATTACTCCGAGTAATCAAAACGCAGTATGTCTGTATGTATACAAAACAGGTATAACAAACCATCAATAAAAGTATAAAAGTAAACTGTAATAATTTTTTGTATAAATTGATGTAAAAATGTTGAATTCAGAAGTGAATTAATAGGAACAATGGGACTGTATTTTTCAGTTGGCAAAATTGGGCAATATACACAGCATTGGCATTTTGTTGAAGCCATCCAACGATATAGACAAATCTTTTTTACCGAATCATAAACCTGCACAGACTATTGCGTTATGAATAGAGTAACAAGATAATTAAAAACATTATGATACATTCTTATTTACATGGGACAGCTCACATAATTGATCATTAGACAGCATCATTAAACATGGTCACCGGGTACATATCCATGCACTACCATGTCACGGCAGAAAAAATGTATTATTAAAGTCACTGTGTAACTAAGAACGAGTGACATTGAGATTGTCGTCTTAAATTATTTAAAGCCTTGTCAATTAGACGATTTGTATTTGACATTAATTAAGTTGATAATAGTTGGTTAAAATTGCCTATTCAAATACTTACCTACCAAATACATACTACCTTACATGCCTATACTATACGGAAGCTTTATAAATTTAACCTTATTTTTTTAAAACCCCCTATTAACTCATGCCTGGAGGCTTAGATAGTAATAAAATATATAGATGCTGTAGGTCTTATGAAACCAGGCATTCTGATGCGGGGCAGTGAGCATATACAACCACATACAGCATCTAAACACTGAATACAAATAATGTAGATACATACAAGAGACAAAGTGGAAATCGAACCCACTTAAGTTGTACTACTAAGCCAGCTTAAAACATAAAAAAGTTAATGGAAAATGTACTTTATGGCGTGATTATAAGGGTTATCATACAATTAACCAATGGATGCACCTTATCCGAGAAGCAATACAGATGATTTTTCAATGGCATCCTTGCTGGCAAAACAGGCCTTATAGATCTCGGCGGCTTCACCCCAGTGTAGACCCGGAGTAAGGAGGTAGGTACTACAAAGGCAAGTCTGTCGGTTTAAAAAAGGAAAACTTAAGTTTCCGTTATCGATTAAACCTTCAGACCTTTTTAGTCTTTTCTCTTAGTCCAATTACTGACTGCTAGAGTCAATATTATGAATACCCACCCGAACAGATTTGTGTATTTATAAATCTATTTCACGTTACATTGCTATTAGTTTCAATTCGTAAAAAACATTGATATAGGTATTGGTTTGGAACCTATTTAAGTTCAGAGCTACTATAGCTGCGTATACACCGCACCACGGTAGACCGTAGAGGGTTCATAAAACCCTTATTAGACTTGGATGTGAATCAGGGAATAGTGATTGCGATTCTGTTGTGCACGAAACTAAATTCATGTTCAGAAGAAAAAAAAATATTCACCCTACACACATTAAGAATAATTAAAAATAAGTTAATAATAATTTTATAATATAACAATTAACAATGAGAATACTTCTGTGGCAGAATCATGTGGTTTTTGGCGGCCTTCAGCGTTCGTGCTTATGAAATTGACCCAAATTCACACCCTAGCTAAGTATTAATACCTCTATTTTCTTTTGATGTTACCACTCCGGCTGCAGGAACCAGACGGCAACGAAAGCTACCCTAATGTTCGCTAAGCCGCCCATAACAGTCGATCGATATTGGATTTTTAGAGTTCGGAACCGATTTCGTAACAAAGGAACACGTACGGTGGAACTTCATAATGTCTGTGTCTCAGGTACTTATATAACTTAAAATAGGGATAGTTGTAGAACTTTCTTCCCCGTATCTGTGTCTGCCTTAAAAAACTATAGATACGTAGGTATAGGAACTAGTTTTATTAGAAAGAAATCTAATAGTTGTTTTATGTGCTTTATCTATAAAATTACCTAACCTAAATATGTAGGCAGGCATGTGTTTAAAAAGTAGTATAATTATATAATATACTTAGTACATATACTATATAAATGATTGTTTATCATAGTATACCGTAGGTCCCTTAGCTTGGGATTTATATAATCATTAAAAGGCTATTAAAATGTTGATCTAAAAATAAATAGATGTTACTGCATGCCCAATTCATTTAGTTTAAATAATATTATAAATAACTAATAATATTATAAAATGGGACCGCTTGAATTTGGGATCTTTGAGATGGCCCTTATGCTTACTAGGTCGGCTTTATAGGCTAATTTAGATAGTAGTAACAGTAGGTATAGGTTTGAATTCCATCTCACCACGGTACATGGCCAAAGGTGGTACTTAAACGCACTGATAGGAGCTTGGTGACAGATTTTCGATATAAGGGTGGACAAAGCGGGTACTAAAACTTTTTGTTTCATTTTGTTTTACCGAAAGCTCAGCCCCCTTATTCAGCTAATACAAAAGAAGTCGGCGAGCCGCTTCACGGAGGCCTCAGAGAGGTTACATCTCACGTTATTAGTAGTATTTGGCGTAGTAAGCGACAGAGATAGAGGATAGAGGTCGCGACGAAACATCCTCGAGTTAGTGTCATTTTCCTTACAGAATCGAGCCTCTGGTCATTGCAGGATTTTAATTAATGACTTTCATCACGACCATCGACGCCACAACCATTGAGTTCCATCCTCTCATTATCTGTCTGCCGGGAAGTGCTTGGTTTTCTTTTGTGTTGGGTTGTACTACCCTGCAGGATATAATTCTGTTTTTCTTTAGTTGGTCTTATAAATGCCATCAATTATCGCATTATTTCGTATTTATAATTATTAGAAAAGAGATAAAAATTAATGGATGTATAAAGGTATTGTATAGATTGAAAACCTCCGTTGAATAAGGTTTTGTCATTGATTTATCATATCGCTGCCCTAGAAGCAAAATTAGATGACCGACTTAATCAAACTGTTCATTGCGAGAATGCAAGGTGCTTTAGTGGGTCATTGTGTCAAAAACGACGATATATTTTTATTAAGTTCAAATTTACTAATATTTAAATTTAAAAAAAATGATAATTTGTGTAATATTTTTTTATTTATTTAATGAATTAATATACTACTAATATTAACTTTCTGCCCTCCTTCTCCTACACTTTTCATAGAAAATTAGTACAAAGATTTTGCTTCACGTAGGTCTTAATATTATGATAATTTAGCCTTCAGTTTTGATGTTCCAGTGTTGTGTTGTGTGATGCTTGATAGAGTAAGACATGGAATATAAATGCATAATAGCGGAGGCTTATAAAATATAGTGCCTTGATTTGAATATGCTGTATGTATATGAATGAAGTCAAATTAAGCAAAGACAATATTTCAAGATAAGCGTTAAATCAAAGAGTTGATAGAAGACCCAAGCAATCATACATTGATCTAAATTGACTAAGGTAGTATTTTATAACTTGCATAGATTCATGAATGCAGTTAAAGGGTCAGTGGCGGGTCAACTGTGATTAACGAAGCAAGTAGTAGTCACAATAACCATTTGCACTCAATAGGAGATATTAAGCATGCTGTTTTATGAGCTCTGCGGTGCCCGGTGCATGAATTCAGTTCGGAAACAGTGAATACTGCACGTCGTTAGTCTACCTGAAGGAAGTCTAATTTTTCCGTGGAATGTCCTATCGGATATCGAGTATTTGAGTGTGTGGCGTGCTCATTAGCAATTTAGTTTCTCTTTCTGGATGCTATTAGGCATAAATTGTAGCCTGTTTGTTAGGATTTGAGCTTTCCATTAGGTCGCGCTGGAGTTCATGGATAATGATGGTTAGATGTCATATTAAATTCTGACCAAAGTAAGTGCGACACCTTTTTCGGTTTTACCCATGAGTTTAGGTGAGTCGTTTTAATACTTCTTCTTTTTTCAGTGTGATATCAGTATTGATCAATAGATAGAGTGAATTATTCTCATTAGATAAATAAAAATGTTTGAATTTTGATATCGGTTTTCAGTCTTTTAAGGTTCTTTCACCCTATATTTTAGATCAATTAAATATCTGTAGTAAAATGTGCTCTCAATGCAAAAATCACCTGGAGCGGCTTCATCGAAGGAGGCATCTGCATCATAACTGGATTTCCATGATAACATGATTAATTATAAAATTTCATGTAATTCAATGACATGACGGATAAATAAACCTATGTGATAGTAATATTTACATTATCTGTTATTATGATTTATTATGTAGTATTTATTAGTTTTACTTTGGAGAAAGTAGATAAATGTAATAAATCATGGTACCACTAATCAAATAACATTAAACTAAATATAATATGAGCATATAAAACAAGATTAATTCATCATTAATAACTTAACTAAATTAAAAGGCTGCATTAAATTATATTTTTTTATTTTAGGATTTTATAACTCCTATGAATACTTTCAAATTCATTTCATCATTTTATAAAGACAAGTTTCTGAATTTCGGTTAAAATATGAAAATCTTCTGTCAAGGCGCATTCCTAAATAATCCTGCGACGGGTTTAAAACATAGAGGTGAGTAATAAATACCAAATCAGTAATATTTCTGCCATACTTCTGAGTGCAATCAGTAATAAGAAGGCTATTATGGAGAACACTCGTAATTTGAGCCGAGAAGAAACGATAAGAGCAAGGGAATGCTGGAAGCTAATTCTCGGCAAAATGCAAACAAATTACTGCTCGACCCAATGACTGCGATTTTGCTAACTATCGAGGCTTCATTGCACCATTTCTGCTAGAATTTTACACATACAGATAATAATATATGAAATTCTTCTGTGCGTGTGCATGTGACTGAAGTCCCCCTAAACGGCTGGACTGATTTTGATGAAATTTTGCGTGTGTTCAAGTGGTTTCGAGAATGTTTTCTATTTACAATTGCACACGGTAGCGCTGCGATCGAGAAGGACGATTTTATTTTTACGATTTTTCTTATGAAGTCAAAAGTTCAACTGTTCATATTTCTATAGTTGGAACCGGTAGGTGGCGCTATTGCCTAGATCTACTTTCTTTTGCTTCATCAACATTTTTATGGATTTTGTTTTAGATTTAGGATCCGATAGCACTACCTACCGGGCAGAACGACGGCTGCCGAGACAAACTACCAGTGTCATTGTAAACACACTTGCAGCACCCACCATGGCCTGCCCAATCACTAGTCTTAAATCCCATTGAGCACGCATGGGATATTCTTCAAAAAAGACCCATGCCAGGTGGATCCACACACTACTAAATCTTTTTCGTCTGTTACAACGGACGGTCATTTCACGGCGTGATATAGATGAACTCATATACCTAGAGTATGTCGAATCACTGCGGTTGTGTTATACCTATGCGTTAACGTCGGAAATACAGACTACTAAATGTTTATTTTACGCAATAAAAACCTTTATAATCTTTTTATTTTTATCACATTTATCAAAATTTCAGGATTATCTATGATGAAAAATTCATCTTAAGCAAAAATCATGAATAGTCTCTATTATTGCAAAAGCAGAGAGTAAGTACTGCGTCAATCTACACATACCATTTTATTTAATAAATTTAACATTTTTGTTCAATATCATTAAGGCACTACTATACTAAAACTTAATACTGTAGGTATCAGGGGCGTAGCTACTATTAAAAACATCCCAACATTTTTTTTATTTCAGAAATTACAAAAGTCATCAGTTCTTTTTTTTCCCTCGTAAATCGTGCGTTCAAAAGTTGCCAACACCCTACATCGGTTATCGCGGGCTGCAGGAGTTCCGCGTTTAAGTCATTTACTTCAACGGGGGAATACCACAATAATCGATGTTCATATTATGTTGATAAAGTACGGAGAGCAGTGTTTATTGACGCGTTTAATTTAATTGTGCATTTCATTCTGGTTAAGTAGTATTTATTAGTAGCGATTTGTAAAAAACAATAAGTGAAAGGAAAAAAGATTATCCCAGTGGAGCTACGAAAAGAAAAAGTAAACAGAAAAGGGAGGAGGTCAAAATGTGCCCAAAATGTATTAGTATTTATAATTATATATTATTATTATTATTTTTTAAATTAATAAATAATAATACATTATTAAATTTATGATTATTAATTTTATGCAAAACATTTTTTTTCTTTTGTGAGAAATCTTTATCCTTCATAAGGGCCCTCAAACAATTTTTATATGGGGCCACGCAAAGGCACGTTACGCCACTAGTAGGTATGTTTGTGATAAATCAAGCTATTCAGAAGTAAGTAAATCCTGCTGAAAATCACATCGTAAATATAGGCGTAATTAAAAAGTAATATACTAATATAATAATTTTTGCCGTATGTCTTATACATTTGTGTTGATGGTCTGAAAGACTGCATCGTATTCATATTATATTCATGTCAAGGAAGGATATCGAAGCTGTAAGTTTGATTTTAATAATTGTTCGTTCTTTGAAGCCTTATAAGACCTGATACTTAAGCTTTCGATATTTGGCAAATTATGGTGAAAATTAATTAGGTCTTCACAACAACAAATTAGCAATACCTAAAAAACCATTTAATACTTATAAAATATTAATGAGCGCGCGTAAGATGTGAAACTTCTGCTCTTTTTATAAAGTTTTATTTATTGATTATAAAATGAGGGAGACACTAAAAAAGGTATAAAAGGAAAAGTTTAGCTCCACGATAATACCAAAAGAGCATTTAGGCAAGAAAATGAGTTGCTTTAAAAACTAAGTCACAAGATATAAGCGCGGATATTGAAGATGATTCGGAAAAATGACATTTTATTCAGAAGACCGGCAAAACATCGCACAAATAGCAACTGTTAGGGAGAAATGTTCCATTTCCAATTTGTTCAATTCAAATCAATCAATCAATTTCACAACATAATTGTGAAGACAAATGCTTTTAGTGTAGTTTTTTTCATCAATAACTTGGATCGTATCTATTTATAATTTTAATAAAAATATTGAAGAACGAAAAAAGGTATGCCGGATACATTTCGGCAGCATTAGTAAATTACTAAACTATACGTTGACCAACCATCTCCGTCACCCCTAAAACGAAACATTCATTACAAAAATCGTAACGCCAATACTTTTTTACCCACTTATGGCGCGTCTAAAGAAGTTTCACTTCAAAAACTGTTAAACTTGACGCTGCTTAAAATAAGATACATATAATATTGATTTAACAAAAAAAACTAAAGATTCGTGCATCAGTCGTGAAGAGATTTGTTTGAGGAAGAATTATTGAATCGAATTGCTACAAATTATTTATCGATAACTACCCTGATAGTATGGATAGTACAATAATGTCCACTGCTGAACATAGAGCATCAGCAGTGGACATCCCGAGGCTGATATAATAATCATGATGATTTCCATTTGTCACACCTTGTCATAAAGGAAACTGGAGACTTTCGATTGGTAGCAATACTGTCAGCTGAAACGTGTTTAAATTATAATAATGTTAAGATATATTCACATTCAAGTCCTTCTTTATGCATTTTAAAACATAGGAAGTAAATTGGAAAATAAAAAAGTATTTTATTAATAAAGAGTTGTGACCCTCCTATCATAAATGCAAATTATATTATAATCAATATTTAATAAAAATGACTAAAATAGCAATTTTTAAATCGATTAAAATATTTCACCTAACCGTATCGTGACACGTAAAAATCTCTGAAACCCCCCACAATTGGTGGGTACTAAACAGGTAGACATTTATGATTGAAATCACTGGTCTCTCACTAACGAGAACGTCTTCCTTACTACTAAAAAACTACCACGTCTTTTGTTGAACTGCACCTACAGCACTATGGCACTATAGAAAAAAAAAAGTTGTCTATGGTTGACGCCTTGACGCTAGTCGCTGCATTTCTTCAATTCAATAATCATTTTACCACAAAACTTTGCTAAATGAAAGTGTAATTATTAAAATTGGAAAAAATATATTATTAAAATCAAATGATTTACCTTAACATTGATCTTAGGAAACATTTTCGCGTGCGAAATAATTGTATAGCTATTATGCGTCTTTTATCATTTTGCATGTGCGTGAAGGAAATGTCAGAATAGAGGAGTACAGTACGTAGATTGGTCGCTGTTTTGACAATGTAATACCGCCGAATGTGGGAAATAATTTTGGAATATTCTGCAAATTGTCACTAGTAGTGTATAGTGAGACAGGTGATCAATACGCCTGGTAATGAAACGAACAAAAGTGTAGTAGTGACGGTTAGATAGTTTTTGACAGCCGGCAGGCTAGTCGTAAGTGTAACGATTGGCTCCCAGAAAAATGAACAGTCGCAGTAGTGTTAATGAAACGAATCTGGTGAATTACTCGACGGATCTGTCGACACTAAATCCATTGGATACCAAAGAATCATTGTTGAGTTTTCCCTTCGATCACATTTACGCATGTCACTCAGAAACGCCAGACAGCAGGGAAACACTTGAGCTTGACAAGGAAGTGGAGATATCGACTCACTGCATCATTGCACAGGATAAGGATCTGGTGAGCACCACCGCTGAGATCAGCCGCCTCACAGATCGTCTCTCCGTCACAGAAAACCAAAACAAGAAGCTCAAAGACCTGCTCATTTATCACCTTGACTTGATACAACAGCAGAATGACCTCATTACAAAAAGGGATAAACTCTATCATACTCTGAAACAGGAAAATGACACAGTAAGTTTGATAGGATATCAAAAAAATATTAAAGATTTGATTCAGCGTGTGTGGTGGTGTTAGGTGATACAGAAATGTAAACCCTTTGCCTATTTTGGAAATATATTATTAAATATAACTGCAGTTGTTCAAAGCCAATCTTTTTCTAATGGGGCAAATAATATTGACTAATAAAAGTAGTAATAACCAACAAATTAGAGTTATTATTAAATAAGTAGTCTTAATGTCTAAATTTGAAGATTTTACTTATATATTTGTACAAAGTTCATAAATTAGCAGTGAAATGTAATTTTTGCATTATTTCCAATATTAAACTTATAATTAAATCAATTACATAAGTTAAAAGATGTGTGAAAGTATTTACTGACAGATTAAATTGCTGCACTCTGTAGAGGTTAATGTCATCTGAGAAAAGGTGTTTAAAATATTTAAGCAATAATATATCTTATTGCACCAGTCAACCACTACTAGTGAAATATGGGAAATTATAGCTTTTGTTTAAGATTACATTCACTTAAACAATTGTTATCAATCTGGTATATAGATAAACAAAAACAATTATAATATACTGTGATTTAATCAACAAAATGTAATGATGTTAAGTTTTAATAATAAGTTCATATAAATAATATTGATTTATGCTGAGAGGTTCACTACAGCTCCAGATCAACGTTGCCTTGGTGCCAACAACTACTAAAACACCAATGTTAGCATCATACTTAAAGGAAAGCACTTAAATTAAATCAAGTGGATCCACAGTATTTTAGAAGTGCTATAAAAAAAAATATCAATTTTGACGCTGTGTCTTTTGCTTAATAACACTTAAATGCACCTGCCATATACTTTAACTAAATGATTACTAACTTTATTTGATAATTCTACGCTTGCGATTTGAATTAAGGAGACTTTTAGAACTTTAGAAATAACAGGAAAAAGCTAATTCAACTACAATTACTCTTAATTATAATAACCATAATATAAATGTTGCCTGCCTATGCATATTTTAAGCTGTTAAGCAGTAAAGCTGCCACAAATCTGTGACATTGTTCCAATAAGCAATATAAAAGTTATAAATAAAAATAAACTGGATATGCGAGGATTGCAGAACTCATGTCAATGAATAATGCCTTTAATTGCTCTGCAATATGAATATATTCTATATAAATCTGCAATTGCGACAAAATAGAATTAATCTGAAATTTGTCTCTGATCTTATTAAATATAATGATGTATAAAAAGCATTATGACATTTTTTTACAATTTTATTTGTACTCATATAAATATAAATAAGATAGCCTGTAATATATTTTTTTACTATTTTATTTGTACTCATATAAATATAAATAAGATAGCCTGTAATATATTTTTTTACAATTTTATTTGTACTCATATAAATATAAATAAGATAGCCTGTAATCCCTGTTAATAACTTATATGTATATTACTTATATTGTGAGTTGTCCCAAGATATATTAGATGTATGTATATTCATTATATAGCCCCTAGTTATATAGCTACCGTACACACTCTTGGTGGTGATCTAACAAATAAATTACTACTATACAAGAAATACTACAATCAAACTAATTATTAGTACTAAGCATACAATGGCTGAATTTGTGATATCTTTTACTTCACTAGATTAGTCAGTTTAAACTAAGGCGGCTACTGCATTTACATTTAAGTTTTATAATTGTATAAGTAATTTGGTACTTGATAGCCATAAAATGTTATTTTGTTCCTGTTTGACTGTATGTTGAATGTTTGCACTGAATTCTACAGAATATTAATTTCATATTTTCAGCTAAAGGCCAAACTGACTCAAACAGCCAAAAAACCTCCTATTACTCAGAGGCAAATTTTGCCTCCGCCACCGTTAGTTCATGTTCCTGTTACTTCAACTGTGGTCAAAAGTGAACCATCACAGGTAAGTTCTGCATCGATTAGTTCAGAATATTTGTGAGCAATATTTATTAAATTCTTTTTCAAAAGTACAGTTGATTCGTATGTCTAGTCAAGGTCTGCAAAGCTTGCTAATATGCATGTTTTCTTTTAGAAGAACCATATGCTATGATGATTTTTTGAAATTTTATTATGTTTTGGTTTTTCAGATTATGTTCAATAGCTACACAGAGCTATTGCTACCAGAAAGTAGATCAAGCCCATATCTGTTCCCTACTGAAATAGACAAAAATAAACCTTTGGTTGAGGATTCCTTTGACTTACCTCCAAGTGCAGATGCAGGTAAGGAAACCTTAAAATGGTACTTATTTAAAAAAATATGTTTACAATAAGAGATAGATAACCATGAGTTACTAATACTTAAACTAATTACCTATGAATTGATAGATATGGCATTCTTAAGTGTTTATACATGGTATAGTTTTTTTTGTGTGTGTATTTCTAACAGATTGATTGTTTAATTACAGATGTGGCCAGCTATTTTGCGTCCGATTTAGGCATATCGTCACTATTGGAAACTAGTTTACCATCCCCCACATTCAACATGATAGAGAATAAACGTTCCATTGTTAAGAAAGCACCAAAACCCGAACCGCGTCCTGAACCGCTTTATACAGTCACCACACCATGGTAACATTTCTATATCAATCATATTGCAACACATAATTCTCTACAGACTTTTTTATAATGCAGCATTGCTTTTGTTTTTTAGTGGTAATCCGGCGAACCAGAAAATACAAAAGAATAGAAGGAGGTCCTCGGGCGTTGGCCACTTGAGCCGACTTCGACCTACGCCAAAAGTAGAAATACCTGAAAGTATGAGTTTGGAGGATCCAATTTATATCCGTTTGACTAACCATTACTCATTACATTTAATACTTTTGTTTTCATAATTATTTTTAAAGTTAACATTCAATTAAATTTTTTTATCTTATCATTATATTTAAAATATTAATATTTTACCATGTTATTTCAGCCAAAATAGGTGAAGATGATAACAGTTTTGAACGCATGTATAATGTGAATAAAAAATCTAAAATGATTAACACTTATGGAAAATCTAAGACCTGCACCACCACTACTGCTACAATACCAAAGAGAGCTATTCATTATACTGGCTCGTTATCGGATAGGCTAAAGCTGATAGATACAACGCCCACTGGCGAAGACCCCTACCAACTGGGCGAGGCCGACATGAGGGAACAGTCGCCGATTCCTAAACTTATGTTACAAAAAAAACATTGTAGAACATTGAAAGTTTATACTGATCCTATGGGCGACAGTACAATAACCTCAAGACCCATTTATGATCCTGCCGGTCCCTCGGAAACCAATACGACGAGCAAGTCGAAAGCTAACAAATATCAATACCCGAAAACTGAGACAATTGTCACAGAACCAGAGCCAGAAAAAGAAGAAGAAGTAGAAGAAAAGACAGAAACTAAGCCTTCCTTGCTAGATGATCCAGATTTGGATTTAATAAAAGCATCAGAATCGGATGTCGATTGGCGATTCTTTTCGAAACCAGGAAACGAAACTAGTCTGTGTGACTTTTCGTATGGTGAAAATTCGAATAATTTGGCCACTAACATTCTACCAAGTCTAGATTCTGTCGACTTCCAAGATCTATTCTCATCTGATTCTCCATTGAACTTAGACAGCTTGGCTGCCCTCGAATACCCCACGGCGCCTGAGACTACACCTGATGATAAATCCAAGAAGCGAGGGGCACGAACCAAAAGCTTAGTGGGGGGAGCTGTACGTATACTTCCGTATTAGAACTTACTAACAACGTTGGAATGGCTTACTAACAATAGTTTTTTGTAGCATTTACTTCGTATATCTCTCCGAGCACTGCGATGAAGCTGGTGAAAGGACTATCTAAGGCATCATATTCGTGGGTTTATAATTTCTTTTGTGTGATTTTAAATATTACAGGACGGATCAAAAAATAAGCGAGGTAACGGTAGCAAACGTGGTCGGAAGCGTGCAGTGTCTACGACAGGTCTAGCGAAAGGTGTAAAGGAAACCCCTGAGAAGGGATCGGTAGCACCTAAACCAAAGATAATAAAAGCTAAAGGTAATATGACTGTTATTTGACCTCCAAAATACAAAAAATAAAATATTAATATAATTCGTAAAGAAAATAAATTGTGAAAAGACAAAATACCTAGTCTAGATGACATAAGGTGGTGGCGTCGAACACCTAAAGGAATAATTTGGCGATGTGGGCCATGACAATTCCGACTCTAGATAGATAGATATGTTTTAGCTGCGACTCGCGGAAAGAAATCACCTGTGGGCGGAATGATTACCGATAAACCGTACCACACGTCTGTGGGCGATCCTGATTTATCGTGGTATCTTGGGTTAGATCCGGACCTAAAACTGGACGATGTTGATCCTCCCAGTGATTGCAAGATGTCTACTGTTGAGGTATGCCCTATCGAATGGGAAATGGATCAGGATTTCCGCACGCACCCACTTTTTCAGGGTAAAGGCACACCTTCCAATTCCATACTTGAATTCATGAAATTTTTTGATATCACACTCCCACACATTTTCATCCACATTTCATCCCGTAAAATCTATTCATTACACATTTGCTAAGTCCAGCTAGCTAACACATTTCCATAAATTCTTAATAGTAGGTAATTGCCGCTTAAAAATAATTCCATCACAATTCACTGACAGACTTGCTATAATGATATCGAGGGGTGAAAGGCTATTTGTTTCGAGCGACATCTTGGGCGATATTAGGTTACCTCCATACATACTTGAAACTATCGATATTTTCCGCGCGAATGAGCCGGGCTTCTTGCAAATCGGAGCACATTTTTGGCGCTTCAATTAATCCAATTTCAGGGTTAAATTGTTTGATCCGGCATTCAATTTGCCTATTTCTCCCACTCTGCACTTGAGCCAAAAGACCTGACATCAAAAAAAACTGGACATAAGTTGTTTAACCCTTCCTAAATTCATAATCGAATACCGCTTAGAGCGTATGTCGCTTAAAACATTTGTCCGTCAGCCAAATCAAACAACGAAAGTCGGTTGAACCCGTATGGCACTTCAACCTATTGGTCCTCATTTGAAGGAGGTGGTCACTTAAGTATTATGACAAGTAGAAGTTGTGATTGTGAACTGTGATTTAATTAATTCGTAATTAACATATTTATTAACATTTAGACGCATAGAAATAATGTTTATTAAAAATTTCTTCTTAATTTTTTTCTTGAATCAGTTACAGCATAAAGCATAGGCAACACTGAGACTGACTCCATATTTTGGTAATGATTGCTACTTAAGTAATTTCTCCCGGTTCGCCATATAACCTGATGTGGTAGTTAAAACAATTAACCTGCTACTATCATCTCTGCTTTGTAAAGCATTATGCCTAACACTTAATATAGATGGTGGAGTCGCTTTAACCCTTATGCCTGCTACTAATATCAGATACTCTTGTCACTTCACATTTTTCCTTACTCTTTAAAACAGTCGATTGCGGGCGTTTTGTTTTAAATGACAATTGTCTTTGTAAGTATAAATGTTTATTGATTGATGATAATACATATAGGAATTAGAGTTTTTTTTTTTTAAATTAGTCTCGTTGAAATAACTTCAGTTGTTCTTTTATTATTATTTTTTAAACTAAATAACCCCCTGTATAGTTCCTAAAATGTCACTTGAAACAAATAGCCCTTTTCCCCTCGATATTATTACTAAGGGTTGGGATTCTGTCTTAGAATAGGTACACATTTAATATATGTCCCTTTTCTGTCCTCCTTTTGTGAATTAAAAATTTTTGCACTCTCAGTAAATTTAATTTGGGGAACGGCAATATACACTACACACAATACAAAACTACCCTCTTATTGTGTATCTTTATTTTTCAATAAATTTTAAGGTCCCTCGTTGGAGGGAGAAACTATACACGAGTTGTTACACCTTGGAGGGGACGGAAAATTTGGAGAATAAAGTATTTGAAAAGCGACATCATAAACTGGAGGCTGAGGAAAGACGCCAACTCAGGTAACCTAAATACTGGATATGCAAGGTGACATGATGGACTACAAAACCTTTTAAAATTATTTGTAATGAGCCTTGAATAGGTATGTGTACTTGCCGTTGCGAAGTAATGAGATTGTGTTTTCAGGTCGATACTCGTGTCGTGACATGGTCCGTATTCATGGCATGTAGATTGTGCTCTGTGTATAATATGTTTGGTAAATCTAGATGGCACATGCGAAGAATCCGCGAGCAGAAGCACGTGGAACGGCTTCGCATGCGGCAGCGAGACTCTTGGTGGAACGTTAACACGTCACAGGCATGTAACCCGCCGGTATATACCATCTGGCCGCAACCTCTTCGCGATGTACAAATCATCGAGATCACCGATACGCTACCTGTTATGGCGTTCGGTGAGATCCTACCGGCACTTCCAGAGTCGTATGTATATTTATTTTGTACTAGCTCTCCCGCGGATTCACCCGCGTTCCAGACAGATGTTATTCTAGGGCATCTCTTATCTATATGCCAAGTTTGAACCAAATCCGTTTGGTAGATATTGCGTGAATGAGTAAAACTCATCCGAACACTCATTCTCGCTAACTATCATATTATTTATTTTAGTAGCTTGTGATGATGGTTTTAGAAAAAAAAAACTTGCTCAATTTGATACTTGCTGAAATTCGATTAAAAAATTAAACTGCACTAGCTGTAGCGTCTAGAATGCCGAAAAATCTTTATGTTTACACACCTACCGAAAATCCCAAAATATTGTTTATCCGCTAGCAATTAAACAAAAAAAAAATCATAAGTAAGCAAAATAGCAAGTAGCACACGCCGGGTATCCACTAGTCAACTATAAAATTTGTTATCTGTCCCCTTAGCACGACCATCTATCGTAAGCGTATCGTCATCGTATCGAGAGCGTCAAAAACCAACGCAATGGGAAATTGAACATCGCGCACCGTCATGGTATGCGCGATATTAAATTTATTAAACAAACCAGATTATAGCGCACACAACACTATGACGCTAAGCTTGCGATAGATGTCCTTGCAGCTCGTGTTAGATCGCATTGGATGTGAATCTGTAATGCGAGAGGCCGATATTATTTAAATTATTTATTATGGATAATGCCAAATAGTCAATTCTTACGTTTCAGGACCTTCATACTGCCATGGGTGAGGATTTCAAAGGCCCTGAAAAGATCTAAAAGGTCCAAAACGCATCACTGACGTCAGAGAAAAATACTGTTACACAGTATACCACCCTTATGAACTTCTCCCAACATACCTGTGCGGTAATGTTGTTCAAAGTTAGCAAAATTGAAAATTTAGTGAATTGGTTTTAGCCTCCAGAGACTAATAGATTTCATGAACAGCTTTGTCCCAGTGAAGTGATATACATTTATGTGTCTATGATTAATGGTAACACACGAAATAGTGTTGTTTTAGCGCTTTTTGTGTCTATTCTGTTACAATTGCCAATTATATAATGCGCTATGTATTGCAAATATATACTACAATCGTAAATAATTGTAGAGAAGTAGGCATGTATATATGTTACGATCACTTCATTTTGGATCGCGTAGTTATGCAGCCGTTGTCTACATCGAGCTCTCTAAATCGTTTGAATTATTACGGATATTGGATATTAGATTGTTGGAATTACCTGTATATATGATGTAGCTGCCTTTCAATGATTTGAGAATTGACTGAAAATTGTAAATATTGTTTGTATGTAGCATGAGAAAAAGAAACGATATGGATGACTGTATGTGGTAGTTATGTGGTTTTGGTTATGAACGTATTCGTTATATTATTGCTTTTAAGCATTTAACATTGATTATTATCTAAGATCTAGTGATGTAATTTTATCCAATTTAAACTCAATCAGTATACCGTAGTTAGTGGCGTTGGTAAAAAAAAAAACTTATTTAACTAATACCTACATATCTACATGCTTATAGCAAAGGTACTTGTTGAAAGTGGTTAAAGATTAAGGCTTTACTTTTGTAAATTGTACAAAATTTTAATAAGTCTAAATATCGCGTCAAGAAATCGTTACTTCTGAGGAATCTTACACCTCCAGGTTTGTTATGAAATCTACAATTAGCAGATTCGTAACTCGATAAGTTTTAAAGTGTACTTGATTGTGTGTGCAATAATCAAAGCTATCGTGAAATAGCCGGTAAGGTTTGTGAATCTTTCATGCCGTTAAGTTTTGACACATTTCAACGATTTTTAATACTTTCATAAAGGCTTTCCAATAGTTTAGGTGACTGATTACCCTTATTCTATGTACATTTTGAGAGTTAATTAATAAACATTATGTTTATTTGATGCCTATAAACTGCGCGCTTGCCCACGGTCTGTGAGGTCTTCGAAATCTTCCAATATTCTTCCAACTTTAAACTATTTTCAATAGTAGACAACACATCTTTATATTGAAGACTGGTATCGTTTTATCCAGGTTCTATTATTAGTCATTATACAAAAAGATAACATACCGTCTCCTCTGTGTTCAAAACCGTCTTCCTAGTTAATGGTCTTTAAATTGGGTCATTGTGGTTCCAGCAACAGGAATTGTATTTTCAATACTGGTTTGCTCTATTTGAAACGTTCGGGTCTGTATATAATTTTTGGAATTTCTGAACTGGTCTGGTTTGACTCATTCCATTTTTGGTAGGGATATTAGAGTTTACCTACAAATATTTCAATTTACTCGATATTATTGTTACAGTAGTGTCGATATAACGGATAGTTTAAAATTGCGATGCTGCACCTCCCCACAGAGATGCATCGATAACCGCACGGTTCAAGTTCCACAGAACCATGCGGTTGTAAGTAAACTAACTCGATTACGGTGCGTCTGCTTTCATGGTGTTAGCATATTTAAATATTTTTCGAGGTCTAGATTCTCCACTATACCAGCTGGTTTTGATCCCCATCCAGGTTTCTCATGAAATTCATGTGAAATTTACTTAGGGAACAGGCGGGTCAGATTTCAGAGATATGATGTATTAACATTTTAATGGTTAATTGAAATGATTGGTTCTTTAAAAGTACAGCAGTGCACCGTGGTCAAGTTGACGTCATTAAGTAACAAGACGAGACATCCTAATCGCATCTTGATACTTAAAGTAGTGTTTGCTATGATGCGCTCCGAAGGATTCGTCAATAAAATGCCAAAAATATGTACTATATCTTAGAAATAATGAGCTTGTAAATAAATAAAAATTAGCGGCATTATTAAGCATACATATGGTACACTAAATATGTTCTGTAGGTATATAATGCTGAATATATTATATTACTCAAGTGGTTATTTAGTTATTTTTTTGAGAAAATTTACTTTAGGATAAATTTTAAAAAATATACTTCCGTCTTTTATCTAACTAAATTATAAAATTTAATGTCTTATTCGCAGAATGTAATGTATAACATACTCGCTTAATATAGATTATACGCTTATATTAAGATCGAACGCGGTATATGCACTAATTAGGTATATCTATATTGCTTATCATCGTTCACTCGAAACGCTTCATTAGCCTTTTTTTTAACCAAATATGAAATCTTCAATAGATAGTAAGAGTAATTATTTTGTGTAGAATATAATATTTATGGCTTTAATCTTTCTTTGAATTTCAGGTCACAGTTCTGTATATATGTAATATAAAGTTAATATTTCAAAAGCATTACGGTATCCATTCTTCACACTGCAAATATTTTAAAACATAAAAAATTACACAATTTTACAATTCTTCGTTCCAATTCGTTGTAGGCTCATATTGTAAATAATTAAATAAGAATTAATCAGCCTGCGAACTTAAAAATCGTCGTGTCCTCTTCTATCGAATATATCAACTTTGTGGCACGACTGTCATTGCAGGTTTCTCGTTTGTTAGTATAGGAGTTTCATCTAGTGCAATAAACAAGTTGTCTATTATCATGATCCGCTCACAGTCCAATGAGTAAAATCAGATTGAGAATAAATGACTGTATATATTTGTCGCGTACGTTCCGATCCTGCGGCGCTAAGCCACATATTAAATCGATACTCTTGCGCGTTATCCTGGTGCTTATAGTACGCCGTTTTCCAACGTAACCTAACCTCCACTTTGCTCGATCTTTGGAATACATAATAATTGTGAGTCGATAGGTCAATGTCCGTCTTCATGTGGTGTGAAGCCATCGCTTCGTGAGTCGGCCATGGTGTACATAATCAGAAATATCTTGGTATGGCTGAATCACCATTTAACATGTCCGTTGACTATATATTTCCGCAGCCATCGTAGCACTTTCGGTTTGGATACCGAAGTACATACTGGAATACCGTACCCTCGAATTTTGCTGGTATTCTATGGTCGGTCACAAAGTCATATAACTATTTATACATTATAAATTTCATGTTATATATCGTGTGAAGTCATAATTATAATATATAAATGTGTCTACGAGTATATTGTCAATGTATTGATTGATCTGTAGCCGCGGTAACGTGGAATTCTTCCGTATGCTAGATATGTTAGGTAAGATGTAGGAACAAAACGGAAAACATCTTTAATGAGGAAATAGTATTTTCAATTTATTTCTGTTGTTTTTTTTTTTATTCATATTGTTTGAACTCTTAAAGTAGATATATATATATACACACATAATTTTTATAAACATACATAAAGATGTAGGATATATTCATGAACTTGTTGTAAATATGCTTGTATATTGTATGAATCTTTACAATGCTAGGTAATTTATGTGGAATTGTGTTGAATTAATTATATATATGGATTAATTTAATTTAAAGGTTAGGTTTTTGAATTTGTTTTATTAACGAATGAATATAATGTTGGGTAGTATTTATGAGAATGTATGTAACTTTTTGTATTTTTATGTGAAAACTTTATTATAATTTGTAGTTCTAATTACTTAGGTTTGTTTTGAAATCCGAGGAAATTCTGGCTGTATCATCAGTATAGGTTTCGTGTCACACGAATATCGAAGATCGCGAGTAGTCTCGCTGGATAGACAGTAGCTCCGGCTACTCCAATAGCCTGATGATGTATTACCATCAGAAAGCCACTTGGTGGCTCGAAAACTTTTTTAAATAACCCACGTGTACAGTCTCTCATTCCTTCTCTTTATTGTCCATGTGTAACGTCACATAATTATTTATTGATTTTATCAACACGAGAAAAGTGGGTCATATTTTTTGTAAGACTGATTTCTTTGACATGTTTTGTATTTAACAGACATGATTTTTTTTTATTGAGATTTGCTTTACTTTAATCGTCTACAGCACCAGGTTATCGAATAAGTAGTCAGAAAGTTATTGAATAGATATGATACTATCATACAAATATGAAACCTATATGAGTTAGTATTAGAATACTTTTTCCGGACAAAAGCGGTTATACTTGTGACTGTAGAATAGATACCCACTTTGATATGATCATTTATATAAGTTTGAGTATTACATCCATAAAGTAGATTATTGTAATCGTTGTTCAGCCGAAATATGTCTACTTGTAATCAGTAGGTATTTGTTAAGGTCGCTATGTAGTAACATTCAGTGCAGTTGAATTCGATTACCTTATTAATATATCGCTGCCAAAAGCGACTTGTAGTGATATAAGATGTGTATAATAGAACGGCACTGTTCACTTGTCATAAAAATTCAAGATCTCATTAATTATATGAATTATTATTTGAATGACAAAATATTTTGTTTCACACAAATATATTGGATTTCTTTTATTAAATTTGAAATTTTGGTACAAAAAATCTTGTTTGTGTGTATGCACCAATATTGAATTTAGAGTTACGCCATGCATGTTTTCTGGAGAACATAGCATATCATTTAGTTATTGTTATTAAAAATCAGCGTGATTATGTTAAAATATGTATATTTTTATTATTTCTTCAAAATTGTTGTTAATTAACGTAGTGTGTAGATAATATGATGTGGCATTTATTAAACAATCTCAAACACATGGTACGTTTCAGTGTACATGATGGTAGTGTGTGTAACACTATTAGGGTAGCTTAAATATTTATATTCCCTATCTCTAAGAACTTTAGTTTCAATTTAATTACGAATTCATGTGATACTTCAGACTAAGTTGTATAAGTACATGGAAATAAAGGACCTTCGGCTCTACAATCTAATAGTACGTTGTTTTAATTCGTCCTTGCACGACAATCACCCTGTTCCAGTTGTTTGGCGCTTCTTAACGGGATCACACACGATTCTGAATCGGATTTGAATCCAGAATAAAAAAATATGAATAATGCGAAGCTTTGTCGGCCCATAGTTTAAAATTATAAAGATGTTTTGGTTAAATCATGTTGATGTGATACCTCGTATCTCAAAACTAAAAAGGTGTGTGCGCTCCCGCAATAAATAATAGAATTTGTTGGTAAATGAAATAAAATATTGGGAATCGAATTTTCTCTCCCGACAGGTTCGAGTACAGAATCAATCGAATTTGACTCGAATCAAACGTCATTCCGTAGGTAATCTTGAATTCTACACTAACGTCCAATCGTGCGGTGACTAATTGGAACTAACCTCGTTCGAAAAATGCGTTAGGATTACGAAATCCTTCCTCAACTCGATCACAGTTATGACTCGAGTCGTAGGATCGAAATAGAAACTATACGTCAATAACTAATTACACGATAGCAAAATAGCTACTTTGTTAAGTTCGAGTGAGATTATTTAGATGTGATATTACTTCGAATTCGCCGGTATTGTGGCTCGCATTTCTTGTGTATAATATTTGTGTTGTATATAATTCTTATGTACGTGCGTTGAGAGTGAACTCCTAAACAGCTGGACCGATTTGAATGATTTTTTTGTATGCGTTTAGGTGGCGCCCTGGATGGTTTAGATTCACAATTGGACCCGGTAGGTGGCGCTGCAAACGAATTCCTGCATTTTTGTTTGGACATATTTCGACAGAACTACGTCTGTCCGGGCAGCTAGTTTAATTATATAATGTTCAATAAAGTATAATGTTCCACCACTTGTTGACCACTTGTTGTTGTGCTGTTGATTGATTCAAGAATGTTATTTTTATTGTGAGAATAACTCTCATATAATATACTTAGGTACCTATACATTATTATCATTATTGTGAAAATTGTGTTAAGCATTTTTTTGATTTGCTATTATGCCAAAAGATTTTAAGTTTCTAAGCCAATTTTTATGCTGGTATATTGATTGCCACAGGTATTATGTTGCCTGTCTTTTACGATGTTTGTTTTGGAGTTTTATTTTAATAAATAATTCATTCGAAAATTTTAATGTTTATCTTTTCACTCTTTCGACAACCCTGACAGCTATTTCTATTTCGTTGGAAAAAATCCACATTGTGGAAATTTCAATTGCCAGTGCAAAATATACAATTTTAATATATTTGAACTGTGACAAAGCATGTGGCAATGGTGGCTATGGTTTTATAGGCAAAATTTAATTAAGTTTATCCATCATTTTGGTAAGGCAATCGTACCATAAGTGACTTTGTCTTCGCCATGAAGATTACTTAAGACTAAATATCATTAATGAATAAGAAAATAATGGATATTACATTGTCTTTCAATGATGCACGCCATTTACTATATAGCTGTTAGGTTGCTTTGTATATTGAAACACCTTTTCAACCTATGAAAATACCTATTGAGCGTGTTTGTGAGGTGTCTTGTGCAGAGTTGCAGAGCTATATTATTGTATGTGTTTATAGGCCACCGGCATCCAATTTTTTATTGTTTACCTCTATAATAGAAGAGATTCTTCGTAAGTTATTTAATAATTGTAACAAGTCAATAGTTCTATGTGGCGAGTTTAATGTAGATACTCTTAGTAATTCATCTGAAAGTCGGAATTTAGTTGCCTTATTCAAATCATTCAACTTAGGTTTATTATTTAGTGAGTCAACAAGATCTACAGCCACTTCGGCTACTTGTATTGATAATATATTAACTAATAGTAGTATACTAGGGAAATCGATTATTAGTGGTGTTCGCTCGGATCATAAGGCTCAATTAATAGAATTGCCATTTAAAAGACAAGTATTTAAAGTAACGAAAGTAATTAGACCTACTACTAAGGCAAGATTAGACACCTTTAAGAATAATTTAGAACTGAAACTCTGTAATACAATATATCATAGTAATGAGCCCAATGTCTTGTATGAAGGTTTATTGTCCGGGATTTGCGATAATTTTAATAGAGCCTGTCCTACTAAAATAGTGAAGGTAAATAGTAAAATGGGATTTAGTGACTGGGCTACTAAAGGTATTCGTAAGAGCAGGGATAGGTTGTATGAACTTTATCATTTAAAATCTCTAACTCATAACGAGGAATTTCATAAATATGTTAGAAACTTTTCAAAAACATTCAAGTTAGTGTGTAATCAAGCTAAATCTTACTTTATATGTAATAAAATAGGTAATGCGAATAATAAAATAAAGACAGTCTGGCATGTTATTAATACGGGAACTGGTAAAATTAGAAATAATAATGAACAGGTAACTCTTAAAATTAATGATAAAATTTTAACGAATAATTTAGATGTAGCCTGTGCTTTCGAAAACTTCTTCACGAGTATACCTGGTAAAACTACCAAAAGCCTTAAATCATGTCCTATAGTAGCGGAATCTTTACTCAAACAGCATATTCATCATATATTTCCTAGTTTTAAATTTGAGCATATTAATGCTAGCGATATCTTAAATACTTTTAATTCGCTCAATATGAAAAGTACTGAAGATTTATGGGGCTTATCAGTAACAATCGTAAAATCAATAATAACAGTGATTGCACCGGTTTTGTCAAATATGTTTAATGAATGTATTGATCAGGGTTGTTTTCCTGATTTGATGAAATACAGTAAAATAGTACCTATTTTTAAGTCCGGTTGTAAGGAGAATCCTTCTGATTACAGACCAGTTTCCGTTCTGCCAGCACTTAGTAAAATTTTTGAAAAACTGCTGCTTAATCAAATGTTAGGTCACTTTACTAAGCATAAGATATTGCATGGTCATCAGTTCGGTTTCACGAACCGAAGATCTACATCCGATGCGGCAGCAGCATTGCTGAGACACATTTATGGCGCATGGGAGGATTCTCAGGATGCGATTGGCATTTTTTGTGATCTATCCAAGGCTTTCGATTGCGTTGACCACCGTACACTACTTCTAAAACTTGACTACTACGAAATTCGTGGAACTGCTCATGATCTTGTTTTATCTTATTTATCAAATCGTCAACAAAAGGTAGGGATTACTGGCACAACATCCAAGGGCTCTTTAGTCGAAATGGGGGTACCCCAGGGTTCAATTTTAGGTCCATTTTTGTTTTTAGTCTATATAAATGACTTGCCATATGTTGTAAATGATCTCACAGATATTGTCTTGTTTGCTGATGATACATCATAAATTTTAAAGTTGATAGAAAAAACAAAGATCTAACTAAAGTTAATCATACTATGTCAATTGTCTGTGGGTGGTTTGCTACAAATAATCTATTACTAAATTCAAAGAAAACTAAATGCTTAAGGTTTTCTTTACCGAATGTAGCACAAGTAGATAGCCAAATAATAATAGATGGGAGCCATACTGATCTTGTTAATAAAACGGTATTTTTGGGTCTTACATTAGACAATAAATTGCAGTGGGGACCTTAGGTTGATACTCTAGCTGCTAAGTTAAGTTCGGCTGCATTTGCTGTTAGGAAAACTAAACAATTGACGAATGTTGAGACAGCCAAATTAGTTTATTTTGCATATTTTCATAGCCTCTTGTCCTATGGTATTTTATTTTGGGGAGCAGCAGCGGATATAGAATCAATATTTATTATACAAAAAAGAGCAATTCGTGCAATTTACGGTATGGGTCCCCGTGAATCATTAAGAGATTTATTTAGGGAAATAAATATAATGACATTGCCTTCTTGCGTTTCTACGTAGAAACATAGGAATGTTTGAGTCAAAATTGGATATCCATAATATTAATACAAGACAAAGGGAGAAGTTAGTTGTTCCATATTTTAGACTAACTAAAGTAAACAAGTCATTTCTTGGTAATTGTGTTCGATTTTATAATAAGATACCGCTTTCAGTAACCAAAATATCTGATCATAAATTTAAAAATTATATTAGGAAAGTTTTGAAAGAAAAAGCGTATTACAAGGTGGTTCATTATATTGAAGATAAAAATGTATGGAAATAGCTGCTCTCTGCACAGTGCACATCTAATTTTCTTGTTTAAGTTGTAAGTAATTATTGTCATTTTCTATTTTGTAGTCTTGTTATTTCATTTTTTTTGTTTTTGAATGTTAGCTTTATTAAGTATTTTGTAATTGTTAAATATAAAAATATGTAAAATTGATATTATAAAATAGCCAAAAAGTCAGAATATATAAAAAAGAATTTAATAAAATAAAAAAGAATGTAACCTTGCTGAGTTTCTTGCCAGTTCTTCTCAGTCGAAGGCTGACTTCCGAACCGGTAGTAGCTTCAGTAACTTTAAATTTGACCTTCATAAGTGCCTTCTGAGGGCCTAAACTGAATAAATGGTTTTGAATTTGAATTTAAGCCACTATTAAGTGGCAAAGTAGCCAGTAGTATTTATGGTACTCAATTAGTAATGTAGTCATATCGTTTTTTTGTTTTATCGAAAATATGCATGTTTGTAGTGTAACTCAGTGATGTAATGGAGCTCCGTAACCGAAACTGAAAAGGCTTAAGATGTTTCTTGAAATGAAATACTGATTTGTTTGCTATGATATATTTTTCGGGCAAGCTTCGGCTGTGACCATTTGCTGATACTTGATTGAATAATGTAAGAAGATTTTATTGAATATGTAAGAAAATATTTCAAAGTGTTTAAAAAGTTTGCACTTGGGCAAAATCTATATATCTAAGAAATAAGATAATGATTATTTGAATGACGATAATGCTTGGGTGTAGCGCTCGCTCCAGCAGGACACATCTTTATGTACAAAATCTTATTATGAAAAGAGTAATTGCTGAGTTTATTGCCGGCTCTTCTCAGTAAAAGCAACCTTCCGAACCGGTGTTAGAGTCTGACCCTTCATAAGTGCCTGTGAAGGCCTATTTGAATAAAATATTTCATTTCATAAGCACACTGCAATCGCTTTTATACTACCGAGAAAAGTTTAAAATTTTTAAAAAGAATCCACAACTAAATCACATATCTAGTCTTAAAAGATATTTCCGGTAAAGATTGATATTTGATCAACACACTTCCGGAATAGTATTTTACAACCAATTACATATATTCAGAAGATAATAATGCAATTTAAGATTAATGATTAGAATATGTTTTGTAATAATCTAATATCAAAATTTAATGTTGTCATTGACATTGCGCGCCATATTGAACATCCAACAAGTCATAATATAATTCATTAAAATTAAATACCTTTAACAACTAATTATACAATTCCACAAAATCAAAAACCTATTAAAACACTATGGAAATAATTGAACATAGTAAGTCAGTTAATACAGTCTAAACAATTTATAGTCGGGATGTGACGATTCTGCAACGACCGTCCGCGTCCCACGGCGGTCGGGCGACTTCTTGGATTCCGCTCCATGAGTTATCTGAAATACCAAAAGAAAACAAGCTGAAATTTTGAATTTATTTATAATAATTTACCCAATTATAATACTGACGGGGCAAAACAATATGATAAATATAAAGATAACTATCTAAATATGTAGGACACTTTGACTGTATGTAAAGATAGTATTTATGTAATGTGTTAGTTAGCTCTCGAGTATGTCAATAAGTTCATCTCTATCTAGATGAACTACCCACAACATAATTAATGGATTTATAAGGTCTAAACACGCAGTCGAAACATTACTTCCAAATTCAGTATAAACACAATTTGTCAGAGAAGATCAATCGTATCTGGAATTAATTTCTATAAATACATTAATAAGATCGATATTATGAGCCGCTATTGTTACATCAATCTTGAGACACCGTATTTGGAGTGTTATGTGATCTCAGGTCGCAGGTCTCTACAAACTTAGCACAGCTTGAAGTTGTAACTAGGCTTATACCGGGTTGATTAATCATTGACTGAACAATAATCAGGTCTATATCAGATAAATCGTAATTTGTTATTTCAGCTTCACCACTCAGGCATTCATTATATCTATATATATTATACATCTAAACGTGATTTGCCCAGAGACACCGTTTGAGCACCTTCAAATCCTCTAATTACATGGCATCTGAGAAAAATTGTGTTACATTTAATCTACTGTCGGTATCAATGAAAGTAACTAGCTGCTTAGAACCATTGTATGCTAAGCGTTGGTATATGCTTGGAGTATTGGACGAAGTATACATTATACGACTGACCTGAGGAGTCTGGAGTGACTGGCGCGTTGACCCATAAGTTTTTGCAGACCAACAGGTAGCGAATGTGTGTCGGGCACGCTGGCAGATGTCACAGCGTTGTTGACCTCGGCAGTCCCGCGCTTCGTGTCCACCCCGACCGCAGATGTAGCATCGCTGTAACCCGGACTGCAGCGACTTCGTTGTGGAGCTTCCATCGGTTATACCTATTCTCGAAGTAGATTTCCGCAATGATAAAGTGACTTCGACTATTTAATAGATTTCGAGTGACGACAAATATCCATGTAAAGCAGCTCCGGAGTCAGGAATTGATATCTTTTAGCAATTGGGTTATTTTCGTTGTTACTTTTCTATTTTCCTGTATGTAGATTTATAAATATTGATCAATAATGTGTTCTTACCTTGCTTAAAAAGACCAAACCAATTATTTGATATAATGAAATTAAACGATCTAAATACATATTCGTAGGTTACTCAAAGACGCTACTACCAAAGAGAAATGAATAGGTGCAACCGGTAGAGTTAAAAGGGTTACACAAAACTAAGCATAAGCACCATATGCTCTGAGCATTTCATGGAAGTCGATTTTTTAATGTCGGCTAAACAAAACCTACAACCAATAGATTCACAGATATATCCCCACCCCACATATTATCCATGCCTACTTACTACTGGCAATAGTAAATTGACATTATTGGACAATCTTCTGGCAGTGTGGCTCTCTCTTTTCCTCTTTGTGACAGTGAAATTACCCAAACAGTGCAGGCCTTGATGTTCATGGGATGATGGTCATTTGAGTACATAAGGAAAGCACTCTGATAAAGAAATTTACATTCTGTGTCAGAGTGCTAACCTCAGGAAACTCAATGCATTTCTCGTTGTTGCTGAATGTTTTGAAAATCCTTCTTAGCACTGTAAATGTCATAGCTTTTATGAAGTTTTAGTATATGCGGATATTTTGATAATTACAACTCTAGTTTCAATATGAATGACAGATTTATAAAATTGGCCTTGTAGGGAGGCCTGTTCCTTGCAATGCCACCTGGAAGAGCATACCTGTTCTTTTTCTCTCCAGTTACTTTTGCAATAACGGAATGACCTTAACTGTCCAGCGCAGGCTCTGATGTTCATGGAATTATGGTGATATGAGTACATAAGGAAAACATTCTGAAAAAGAAGTTTTACTTTCTGATTCAGACTGTTTACCTCAGGAAACTCTATGCATTTCTCGTTGTTGCTGAATGTTTTGAAAATCCTTCGCACTGTAAAGGTTATAATTATTATGTAGTTTAAGTATAAGCGGATATTTTGATTATTACAACTATACTCTCAAGATGAATTACAGATTTATAATATTGGCCTTGTATGAAGGCCTGTTCCCTGCAAGGCCATCTGGAAGAACATAATTAATACTGATTATACCTAGAATAAAAAAAGTTATTTATATGTTACACAATAAAACAAAGTGTTACTCACACTACCTCTTTTGAATTCCCAGTTCCACATAGATTCAGCCAATATATAGGTATTGAAATATATAGATGCGATATCCAACATTCTAAACCGATACATAGATATAATTTGATATAGTGTAAAAGCGATATTACCCATGCCTACTTACTACTGGCAATAGTAAATTGACATTATTGGACAATCTTCTGGCAGTGTGGCTCTCTCTTTTTCTCTGCAGTTACCTTTGCGACAGTGAAATTATCCAAACTATCCAGTTGATGTTCATGGGATGATGGTGATTTGAGTACATAAGGAAAGCACTCTGACAAAGGATTTTTTTTCCTAAGTCAGAGTGCTAACCTCAGGAAACTCTATGCATTACTCGGTGTTGCCGAATGTTTTGAAAATCCTTCTTCGCACTGTAAAGGTCATAACAGATATTTTGATTATTACAACTCTACTCTCAAGATGAATGACAGATTTATCATATTGGCCTTTTCTTGCAAGGCCATCTGCATGAGCCTAATTAATAGTGATTACACCTAGATTAAAAAAAAAGTTATTTATATGTCACACAATAAAACAAAGTATTACTCAAACTAGCTTTTTCAATTCCCAGTTTCACACAGATTCAGCCAATATATAGGTACTGAAATATATAGATGCGATATCCAAAATTATAAACCGATACACAGATATGATTTGATATAGTGTAAAAGCAATATAACCCACGCCTTCTACTGGCAATGGTCAATTGACATTATTGAACCATGTTCTGGCAGTGTGGCTCACTACCTTTTCTCTGCAGCTACTTTTGCGACAGCGAAATGACCCGAACTATCCAGTGCAGGCCTTGATGTTCGTGGGATGATGGTGATTTGAGTACATAAGGGAAGCACTCTGACAAAGGATTTTTTTTCCTAAGTCAGAGTGCTAACCTCAGGAAACTCTATGCATTTCTCGTTGTTGCTGAATGTTTTGAAAATCCTTCGCACTGTAAAGAGTATAGTTTTTATGTAGTTTATGTATATGCGGATATTTTGATTATTACAACTATACTCTCAAGATTAATGACAGATTTCTAATATTGGCCTTGTATCCTGGCCTGTTACCTGCAAGGCCATCTGGAAGAGCATAATTAATAGTGAATGCATCTAGAATAAAAAAAGTTATTTATATGTTACACAATAAAATTAAGTGTTAATCATAGTACCTCTTTTTCAATTCCTAGTTCCACACAGATTCAGCTTATATATATATATAGGTATTGGAATATATAGATGTGAAATCCAACATTGTAAACCAATAAATAGATATAGTGTAAAAGCGATATTACCCATGCCTACTTACTACTGGCAATAGTAAATTGACATTATTGGACAATCTTCTGGCAGTGTGGCTCTCTCTTTGTCTCTGCAGGTACCTTTGCGACAGTGAAATTACCCAAACAGTGCAGGCCTTGATGTTCATGGGATGATGATGATTTGAGTACATAAGGAAAGCACTCTGATAAAGAAATTTACATTCTGTGTCAGAGTGCTAACCTCAGGAAAGTCAATGCATTTCTCGTTGTTGCTGAATGTTTTGAAAATCCTTCTTCGCACTGTAAATGTCATAGCTTTTATGAAGTTTTAGTATATGCGGATATTTTGATAATTACAACTCTAGTTTCAATATGAATGACAGATTTATAAAATTGGCCTTGTTCCTTGCAATGCCATCTGGAAGAGCATACCTGTTCTTTTTCTCTCCAGTTACTTTTGCGATAACGGAATGGCCGTAACTGTCCAGCGCAGGCTCTGGTGTTCATGGAATGATGGTGATATGAGTACATAAGGAAAACATTCTGAAAAAGAAGTTTGACTTTCTGATTCAGACTGTTTACCTCAGGAAACTCTATGCATTTCTCGTTGTTGCTGAATGTTTTGAAAATCCTTCGCACTGTAAAGATTATAGTTTTTATGTAGTTTATGTATATGCGGATATTTTGATTATTACAACTATACTCTCAAGATTAATGACAGATTTCTAATATTGGCCTTGTATCCTGGCCTGTTACCTGCAAGGCCATCTGGAAGAGCATAATTAATAGTGAATGCATCTAGAATAAAAAAAGTTATTTATATGTTACACAATAAAATTATGTGTTTTCAATTCGTACTTCCACACAGATTCAGCTTATATACAGGTATTGGAATATATAGATGTGATATCGATATTCTAAGCCGATACATAGATATGATTTAATATAGTGAAAATGCTTAACCATGCCTACTTACTACTGGCTACTACTAATAGTAAATTGACATTATTGGACCATGTTCTGGCAGTGTGACTCTCTTCTCTTTCTCTGCAGTTACTTTTGCGACAGCGAAATTACCCTTACTGTCCAGTGCAGGCCTTTATGTTAAGGCTTTTTTAATGTTTTAGTAAAAGCGGATATTTTGATTATTACAACTCTAGTTTTATAATGAATGACCAATCTAAATGGAATGTCAGGCTGATACTCTAGCTGCAAAATTAAGTTCGGCTGCATTTGTTGTTAGGAAAATTAAACAAATTGATGAATGTTGAGACGGCCAAATTAGTTTATTTTGTATATTTTCATAGCCTCTTGTCCAATGGTATTTTGTTTTGGGGAGCAGCAGCGGATATAGAATCAATATTTATTATACAAAAAAGAGTAATTCATACAATTTACAGTATGGACCCTTGTGAATCATTAACGGATTTATTTAGGGAAATAAATATAATGACATTACTTTCACTATATATATATGAAAATATAATGTTTATACGTAGAAACAGGGATGATTGAGTTAAAATTGTATATTCATAATATTAATACAAGACAAAGGGAGAAGTTAGTTGTTCCATACTTTAGACTGACTAAAGTAAACAAGTAATTTCTTGGTAATTGTTCTATTTTATAATAAGATACAACTTTCAGTAACCAAAATGTCTGATCATAAATTAAGAATTGTATTAGGAAAGTTTTGAAAGAAAAGGCTTGTTACAAGGTAGTTCATTATATTGCAAATAAAAATGCATGGAAATAGCTACTCTCTGCACAGTGCACCTCTTATTTTCTTGTTTAAGTTGTAAGTAATTATTGTTATTTTCTAGTCTTGTTATTTCTTTTTTTTTTATATAAAATAGCCAAAAAGTCAGAATAGATAAAATATATATAAAATATTATTTAATAATAAATAAAAAAGAATGTATCCTTGCTGTGTTTCTTGCCGGTTCTTCTCAGTCGAAGGCTGACTTCCGTGTAGCTTCAGTAACTTTAAATTTGACCTTCATAAGTGCCCTCCGAGGGCCTAAACTGAATAAATGATTTTGAATTTTCAATGATGAAGTACGCACGATACTTAACATTTCAGGAGCTGAAGCGCCGACGGCACACGAAGCGACGCACGGGGTCTGGGGTCCGGTGAATTGGGTACTAGCGCCTTACAAGGGTCCAACACTTGCACAACACTCGATGCTCCCTTACGTGGTGAAGCGCACACAAGCGGTTCATCGTAGTCCAACACTTGCACTGCACTCAACACATTGGAATCGGGAGATGACGCAGCAGAACACCAAATTGGGGGCGCCATGATGTCAAGAGAACAGGAATACGATCGATACACGCTCTAAACACCGGTATACAATAGTAGTCTTTGGTACACACAAATAACGAATGAAAACGGTTAAAGGTCCGTCAGCGTCACTCAAATTACCTTTCGTTTTTCACGATTGATAAAAGTAAAAAAATATTTGTTGTTTTAATCGTAGTAGTTAAATTAATTGCATAATATTTTATATTATTGCGATCTATTCAAACATAACTTAACTTCACTTCTTTTTATAATGGCACCAAACATAACAAAAAGATAAAAACTACAATCTCATAATATAAAAATATACATTATGTGTCTTTCTAAAACATACAGCGTTTAGGTGAAGAAGCAGTCTGTGAATCTTGTCTCAGTCTATTAAATATGCATAAAAACCTTACCAGATTGTCTTTGGTGCGTCAGATTTCAACCAATGGCTCACCAGCTAGAGCGTCCGTTTACCGCGCTGTCACTGTCAAGTGTCATAGCGTTTGTGAAAACTTTTCGAGTAACATGCAAAAAGTTTAAATAATTTCCAGTTATTAAAATTTTACTCAAAATTCGTGTTAAATTTACATACAGTGTTAGAACAAAGTCCTATTTTAGGCAAGTGGATGTTATTTCGTGAAAAAATGAGTGCTAAGGGTAATTTAAGTGAGACCGAACAACGCGAACCTGTCGCTACAGGTTCACAAAAAAAAGAGTCTCAACATAGTTCCCAGTATAGTTCGTTGTCATCAGAGTCGTCAGACGAACCTGGTATTTCGTCTCCACCGCCTAACAAACGGTCACGGAGAAAAATATCCGAGACAAAGTTCAACGACCCTCGCATCGACACCCTTATCGCTCAGGTGAGTTACTTAACTCATTATATGGGTGCATTAACCCAGCCGAAAGCTAATCAATGTCAACCTAACCACGAAATAAACTATCTACAAAATCCAGCTTCACCTTCAATTCCTATTCTGGATCTAGGCGTACTTAATACCGATTTTGATGATAATAAGGTAATACCTACAGCTGATAATGAAAGGCTTGCTACACTCAATCGACTCCAGCAATTTGAAACTGCAGCATGGAAGGGTATTAGATACAAGAAGGCACTGCAGTCCTTTGGTGCTACTCCAGGCTTTATAGCACTTAAAGTCAATGATGAGCTTTGTCATTTAAATACATCCAAAGACTACTTGGCTACAACAGAGCAGGTATTGGCAGGCTTATCTAATGCCATCCTTGAACAACGACAAATGCTGCAAACAGGCTTACAAACACTAGTTAACTGGGCTGCAGATTCCAAAGAACTAAACCCTAATACACTCTTTGAAAAGATATCCAAAACATTTGGGCCTGGTACACCTATATACAAAAATTCTGAACAAACAATGCAAATTGTGTGTGGTAAGCGATCTGAATGCATAGAAGTTCGTCGTGACAATGTATTGAAACATATTAATAATATTAATTTAAAAACTACTTTAAGAAATGTACCTCCAAGTGCTGAACACCTATTTAACAAAGATGCATTGCTACCTATAATTCAATCATTAGGTGGCCCCCAAATATGGCTTAATACTCCAAACTATATAAAAAAGCAAAATACTGTAGCACCATCAACATCCTCTTATCACAATAGATCAAGCACAAATAAAAAATATCAAAATTCAAAGATAAATAAATCTCATAAAAAATCAAAATATAGTGTGAATATCAAGAAAAATCAGCCCTTTCATGGTGGTTCACACAACAACCAAAGTGCACAAAAATGACAGCAAAAGTGTGTTCCAGAGTGGATGTTTAAGGTATCATGTGGAAGCTTGGGCTCAACTCAAAGCCAATCAATTTATCCTCAGCACAATAACCAACTGTCGTATACCTTTTTTAAAGAAACCTCCTCTTTGCTTACCAAACCATCACATTCAGAAAACTTGTTCTACAAAGAGCAGTCCAGCAATGACAGACATGATACAATCACTCAGAGATCAGCTTATTCTAGAAAAACCTCTAAATCAAGATGCCGGCTTCCACTCCAAAATGTTTCTTGTGAAGAAACCAGATGGCTCACAGAGGCGCATATTCGATTTGAGAAACCTCAACAACTTCGTTTCAACTCGACATTTTCAACTAGTGTCACAAGTAACAGTGAGGGATTTCTTACAAGATCAGGACTGGTTGGTAAAAATAGACCTGCATCAGGCTTACTTTCACCTGCCCATCTCAGAGAGTCACCGTCGTTACCTTCGCATAATTTACGAGGGGGAAGTGTTACAACTGACCGCCTTGCCCTTTGGCCTCTCTTCTGCCCCCCGTACTTTTGCAGCTGTATCGAATTGGATTGCGGAAATCCTTCGAGCCAGAGGTATTCGTGTTCTAGTATACCTAGACGACTACCTCCTGGTCCATCAGGACCAGTCCAAGCTAAACACTCAGGTTGCGGAAACTGTGAGTACCTTGGAAACATTGGGATGGCATATAAATTACCAAAAATCTGTTCTGAGACCCACTCAACAGCTGGAATATCTAGGTCTAACCTGGAACACACAGAGGATGACAATAGCGTTACCTACAAAAAAAGTTTTAAAAATAAAACTAGTGCTTACACAATTAGAAATGAAGAAAACATGCACCCTAAAAGAACTACAAAGTTTACTAGGTCTCCTAAATTTTGCAAATTTTACAGTCCCGAGAGGCCGTCTGCATTGTCGAAGACTGCAGATGTTCCTAAAAAAGTTTACCCTACACAGAATGAGGGAAAGAAGAATGTTGCCACCACTAGCTTTGAGGTAACTGGAGTGGTGGTTGAGGTCTGTGCTCAACAACACAACCTCGCTAAAAAGGAGTCCAATTACTCACTTTCTCACCACAGACGCAGCGGATGCGGGCTGGGGAGCACACCTGAACGGATTTTACCTGTCGGGTCAATGGACTCGAGAACAAAAGAAGTGGCATTCAAATGTCAAAGAGATGTTTGCGGTTTACGGTGCTATTGTAACCCATCAAAACATACTAAAAGACGCCCATATCTTAGTCCAAACAGACAATCGAACTCTCGTTGCCTACATAAGAAACGAGGGAGGGACTCGCTCAATAGCGCTTCTGGATCTGACCACAAAACTGCTTCATCTGACCGATCGGCTCAGTGTGACGCTGTCGGCATGTTATCTCCCAGGGAGACTAAACGGAATAGCAGATCGATTGTCACGAGGTCGCCCACTACCCGAATGGCACCTATTACCCCAGGCCACGGAGGCCGTATTTCAAAAGTGGGGCATACCAGAAGTCGATCTTTTTGCATCAGAAAGAAGCGCCGTAGTGCCAAGGTACGTAACCTTGGACTCAAAAGATGGCTATGCAGAATACTTCGACGCCTTCAGTCGCAAATGGGATTGGCAACTAGCCTGGGTATTCCCTCCTCCAAACCTTATTCCACAGGTGCTTACTCACCTAAACAATGCGAGGGGACATTACATTGTAATAGCTCCTCAGTGGATGCAATGCTATTGGCTTCCAGATCTGGAAGCCAGAGCATTAGCAGACCCATTACTAATACAGGATCTAGAGATGAAGCTGATAGACCTGACAACGGGACTACCCCCCCCACAGATAAAGGAACTAATCATTCAAGCGTGGAAAGTTGGGGGTGGGCTAAACAAGTAGCACACTGGGAAAAAGATGAAAGAAATCTTTTATCTATGAGCTGGAGAAGATCCACTCTTACTACCTATGCTCCACCAATCAAACGATGGATTTCTTGGTGTGATATAAATAAGATTGATGCTAAGTCTCCTAAGGGAAATGAAGTAGCTCAATTTCTAGCTAATCTTTACCTTAAGCAAAATTTTGCATATAATACAATTTTGTTACATAAATCAGCCATCTCAACATACTGTGCCAATGTAGAGGAAAAAATTTCATCAAATTTCTTTGTTCAACAAGTATTAAAAGCAATAGCTATAGCTAGACCAAAGCCAAAGAAAGTACCAATTTGGGATATTAAACTATTGTTCACCTGGCTGAAAGAGACCCCTATTAAAAATACCTTGTTTGATTATTCAAGAAGAACTGCATTAATTTTACTTTTAGCATCTGGTCGGAGAATACATGATTTAACACTATTGCACATTTCAAAAGACAAGTTAATAATACAAGGTGATGACAGTATTATATTATGGCCTGAATATGGATCCAAAACCGATTCTGCTACATACCAACAGTCTGGTTGGCAGTTGAAAAAGCACCTTGATCCCAATATTTGTCCAGTAACAACTATTAAATTATTGATCCAATCATCACAAGAAAGAAGGTCAAAAGAAAACATAAATCAATTGTTTATTTCAACAACAGGCAAAATTAAACCTGCCTCAAGGACAATGATATCCGGTTGGCTAAAATCTATATTCCAAGCAGCAAATATTGAAGCACCTCCAGGTAGTATAAGGTCAGCAGTGGCCTCCAGAGGCTGGCTTGAAAATAAACCTGTGGAAGAAATCCTAGAAAGAGGAAACTGGCGCAGTGAACAAACATTTAAAAAATTCTATTGCAGACCAGTTAATTTGATAGAAAAGAATAAGTCTGATTTATTATCATCTAACTTTTGTCCTATATAATTAAGATATTTTGATCTCAATTAAATATAAGTTAATAATATTAGTAGAAGTGATGTTAAGTTTTGGTTATTAATAAGAAAAAAAAAAAATAATAAATAATTTAATTTTCTTTGTTTCTGCTATTAATATTGTTTTATAAATATTATTAATTTTGTGGATTTCGTAAGGCATTTCAGAAGATTGATGTCATAGTTTAATTATCATTAAATATTTTCAGAATTATCACATAGCGTTTGTGTTTATATTTCACCAGCAGATATCAAACACGTCTTCACCTAAACGCTGTATGTTTTAGAAAGACACATAATAAAGATGTTTTGCATTACAACAAAACATGTATTATGTGTTGAATAAAACATACAGCGTTGCAGTGTAAAACTTGCTGGTGGTGAAGACACTATGACACTTGACAGTGACAGCGCGGTAAACGGACGCTCTAGCTGGTGAGCCATTGGTTGAAATCTGACGCACCAAAGACAATCTGGTAAGGTTTTTATGCATATTTAATAGACTGAGACAAGATTCACAGACTGCTTCTTCACCTAAACGCTGTATGTTTTATTCAACACATAATACATGTTTTGTTGTAATGCAAAACATCTTTATTTAAATTTGCTGTCACTTTATCGGAACGTAAAACGAAACAACCAACGAATGTTTTGTCTATATCTGTGGCATAAACATAAATTAAAAGACATGGGTAACTCAACCAAAATGCGTGAGCTGCGGTTCATGTTTGTGAGCCGGGGCTGTAAATGCGAATCGGTTCACAGATCAGCTCAAATATTGCCGACCGATTACAGAGTCTCTACGTCGCTGCCGCGCCCCAGTTCGACAACGACTCAATATCACAGAATAGATCACAGATTGTATACAGACTGTAAAGTAATCAATGAGCCGTGAGCTGTTTAGTTTGCTCTTGAGCCGCAGCTCGACAGTTCAAGTAAATGTGATCTGATCTGTTGAACCGGTTCAGAGCTGAGTTACACATGCCTATTAAGAATGTTAACTATTTTTTATGGAGTCTAGAAGTAAAGGAGTGTCCACTTGTAAACAGCAAATTAGTTTTCGAATTCTCACCAAAACGGATTTGAACGTATTTTATTAATAAGACAAATCAAAATTAAAAAAAGGTTTGTAGGTACATCTGTTCAACCCACTACATTTTCAATAAATCAATGTATGTATTTAGTTAATATGCGCATACGTACCTACAAATCTAAAACTTTTATACCTAAATATTTGTTGTCTATAACGTAAAACTTCAAAGGGTTGGTACTTCTGCCTATTTGAGTTGCAATATTACATTAGTTGGGTATTTTATTTTAAAATAAAATGTTTTATTAATAAAACCCTTTAGAACAGATAAATTATTTTGTAAATAGCAAGAAAAGTTGACTTACCTTAGCATTTTTATTCCTCGCATTTCGTCGGCAACGAAATCACTATTTGTTGATAAATAATGGGCAACCATTTGTGCATCTATTTAAGGCATATTATCCCATTGCCTTTTTTCGAATTCTTCATCCATTTCATTAATCGAATATTAACACTATTAACGAAATGCGCGGATGAAAACAAAACAAAATACTGCGCAAGCTTCTTAGCCACTGACCCACTGTCACCGCTGGCGACTTGCTACTAACGTACGTAACGTAGTCACGTGACTGTTAGGGGGACTCGATATTTATCGTAACTTTAAATGTCTGTAAAATCAAAACTAGTAGGTATTTTTGACTACAACTAGTGTATTTGTATACATACAAGCTTTACTGTAACAAACTTTCAACCGATTTGTCATACCTATCAACATTCTTAATTGAAAATTTGTTAAAGTTACTGAAACTAGATTTTTTTTACCGGCTAAGAGCCCCTTCGCTCGCTGGAAATGACTCCATCTAAGGGTGTAAAACACACAGGCCAACAACATCGTCCCTTAAAAAAAATTTTTTTTTCAAGAAATCTCTGCGTCTCCGCAATTTGAGGCGCTTCTACCTGGAAGAGTTCTACACGAATGAAATAACCGCAGCCCTAAATCAATAACGTTTATTGTATAGATGAATGTACAAATTGTAAGTTTTAAAATACCAGTCCATGTATGGATATGTATATTCTCTCATTAACAGAACTAATATGTAATCATTTACTTTTAATTTCAGATTTGTGATAGCAAGATGAATATTTTGAGTGTTTTTATTCAGTCAGCACTCAGTCATATCTAATAAACTTAATCAGGGTGAAAATGGATGCTTTATAGAGGATGCATTAGGTGGGTAAATTATTTTTTATTTTATATAATATGCTATATTTTGGAATGGGATTCCATTCCAAAATCAATATTAATAACAAAATTAATGCAATATAAAAAAGTACAAAATTTTTCTCTGATTCTGGTTATGCTCAGAGAACATATCTGGTGACCCAAATCATAACTGCAGCAGCTGGATCTCCTGAGGAGTAATACACATAAACAATGCTCTACCAGGCACAGCGTGGAGCGAACATAATAGGACTTGTGAAAGCTAGATGCAAGGGCGGATCCAGCTTTGGCGCCAGGAGGGGGTCACATAGTCGTGGTCAAGTCAAGAACTTATAATTCCATTTTTATAACAATAGATACAAGTAAAAAGTAGGTATTTTATTAATGTACGTAAGTACTGTACTTAAAAATATTTATAGACTAGTGAACAAGTGCTTTTTAGGTCGAATTTTTTTCTAATTCTCCGAAAATAATGATTTTGTTGTCATTCGATTCGGAATGGCTTGTAGAAACTTTTTCTCTTTCTTTTTCGTACTCCCGGAACTGTAGGACCAATATTTATAATTTTCCCAGAGGGTTGAAAATACGCCCGAAAACGGGTGCTCCGGCTTGCGCAAGCCACGCCCATTTTGGACATTTAATGAATAAATATTATTTTAACTTATAAAATATGAAAATTAAGAAGCGAAAAAATTCAGGCACCTACAGAATAGATCAATGAACAATAATCCGCGGTCCAAAAAAATTTATCGCGGTTTTTTATTAGTTATCCATTAGTTAATTTATAATTTTTTATAACACAATATTAACATTGCAAGACTATAAATCTGAGATTTTTTTCCTTTCGTGGAGCTATTTGTCAAAGACTTTAGAATAGATTCTCGTTGGAAAAATTTAAAAATTGTTAATTTTCGCTTTGTTATTATCAATTACTTAGGTTAAAAATTATAAAGCTCCATTAAACATTAAGGGGGTCATCCCATGTGATGGGTTCAAAAAATCGATTTTTTTTTTTTTTCATAAATTGCTTCCTTAACATGTCTAGAATACGGTAGTAAAGTGATTTTTGAAAATTCGAAGTCGTTTTAAAGATACAGCAGGTAGAAGAAAGAGCTGTTTGGAGCGCTGAGTTGGCAGTTGGGGTCCGGGCCTATTGTGTACCGTCGGCTGTATACCTGGCCCCCTTTTTATACATATATACATTTATACAAGTTTAGACAAGTTTCTACAGGCTTAAACAGAAATTTCTATAGATATTAAATATTTTACCGAAGTTATTTTAGTCTTGGTTGAACTTCGAAGAGTGCAACAACTACAAATTATTTTTTTTCATAATGAGTGGACGGAAAGGAAGTATGAGTGGAAATGTTCATCCTGGTCGTAGTAAAAAAAGAAAGTTTAGTGGAAACCGTTTTACCACCCAAAATGAAACGGCATTTACATCAGCTTCGGCGAAAAAACTTCAAAATAGCATGAACATGGAGGTTCCCATCGCTTCGAATTTCGCGTATTGCATTTTGGAGTTTGTTTCTGTATTCGCTGCTATTTCTGAAATGGTAATATGTAAAACTTGTAAAAGTGATGTGTCTATTTCGCAATCAAGTTTCCGTGGCTTAGGTTTTAAAATTATTTTATCGTGTGAGTGTGAAAAACAGACAGTTATAAACTCAGGCCCATTGATCGAGAATGCATTTGAAGTTAATCGCCGATTTGTATTTGTGATGCGATTATTAGGAGTTGGTCACGAAGGAATAAATCTTTTCTGCAGCTTCATGGACATATGTTCAGGTATTGGAAATTCAACTTATACTGCACTACTGAAAAACATTCATATTGCCACATCTTCACTCTGCGAAACTTTATTATCATTCGCTGTGACGCAAGAAAAAACTATGAATGAAGAATCAGGAAAACCACAGGATGAATTGATTGTGTCAGGTGACGGTACTTGGAAGAAAAGAGGCTTTTCATCTCTATTTGGAGTTTCTACATTGATTGGAAAGTACACTGGGAAAGTTGTAGATGTCATGGTTATGAGTAGTTTTTGTGGTGCATGTAATTTGTGGAAAAGTAAAAAAACAACGGATCCTTTAGAGTACGAAATTTGGTATGAAACGCATGTAGATGAATGCACCATAAACCATTCCGGAAGTTCCGGTAAAATGGAAATAAGTGCCATCACGAAAATGTTTTTGAGGTCTATGGAAAAATATGGCGTAAAGTATCTTACATACATCGGCGATGGTGACAGTAAAACTTACAAGGGGATCCTAGATGCTAAACCGTATGGAGATACTGTAGTAACAAAAAAAGAATGTGTGGGCCACGTAGAAAAGAGAATGGGAACACGACTTCGGGCTGTTAAAAAGGATAAAAGAAATAAAGGAATCGGTGGAAAAGGACCAGGTAAACTTACTGATAAAGTTATTCAAGAAACAACGAAATTCTACGGATTAGCTATTCGACGTCATCCAGATTCGCTTGAAGATATGAAAAAGGAAGTTTGGGCAACGTATTATCACAAATGTTCTTCAGATGAAAACCCTCAACATCAATTTTGTCCAGAAGGCGAAGAAAGTTGGTGTAAATGGCGTAAGGCAGAAGCTAAGGATGAGCTCGACCAATTTCATCACGATAAACCACCTCTAATACCAGAAGTACAAGTAGTTATCAAACCGATTTTCGAAGATTTATCGAAAGACGAATTATTAATTCGTTGTTTAGGAGCAGAGACACAAAACAATAACGAATCTTTGAATTCGTTGATTTGGACTTTTGCTCCCAAGCATCTTCATTCTGGCCCCAACATTGTTGAAATTGCTAGCTACTTAGCAGTTATCATCTTTAATGAAGGTTTTGAAGGTGTTTTAAAAGTAATGTCGGTTATGGGATGCCCCATTGGCCGCGAAGCCCATACGTATGTTGAGAAACGTGATGAAAAGCGAATCTCACGTTCTGAGCGGCGCGTAAGTGATGTCGTTAAACAAGCCAGAATTGACTCAAGAGCTGAACAATCTGCTTTAAAAGAGTTTCAAGAGGAAGAGGAAGGAATACTCTATGGACCAGGCATCGCCGATTGAGGGTAAGTTGAGATTTTCATAGTTTTAAATGGACTTGAAACTTTAAACGCGTTTTTCTCAAAACTGTGTTTTTCAAACTTTCCTCCATCGTATCTCAAAAACGGCTTGACCGAATGACCTGAAATTGATAGGGCACACTCAACACATGTAAACGCATGGAATGGACTATTATCAATCGAAAATTTCCAAAATTTCGATTTTTTTATAGCAAAAAACAAAAAAAAAAAACGCAAAATTCGCAACTTTTATTTCAAATGTCTACCAAAAGTCCAATTTTTTGTATATTCACTTGATAATAGTCCATTCCGTGCATTTAGGCTTACAGATTAAAACGCCGTTTTTTTTTTTTTTTCAGATAAGCCAATCAGCCGGAATCGTGGAGGAAGTGCGAGCTCATTTTTTCGAGGCGGGGGTGTTCAGAACGCTGTAACTCAAGTTCTACACAATATTTTTGGCTTAAAATTTATATTTATACTGTTGAAATATATGTTAATAAATGATAATAAACTTAAAGCTCTATCTATTTACTGGTCGTAGAAAAAAAATCCTAAAAAATCCCTAAAAAACAGGCCGTCACATGGGATGACCCCCTTAAAAAAACCTTTTTTTCATAATGTAAAAATTTTTTTTAGGAATGGTTTTTTTTTTATAATAATAACTTTCATCATAATTTATATTTCCGAAAAAAAAATTGAATTATCTTATAAACAATGCATTTGTTATAAACAATTTTTTAGGCAATAGGAGGATATAAAATATATTATATAAATTATTAAAATATTATATATATTATATAAAAGGATTTTTAGTAGCTTTTGATCATGAGAAAGCGGAGCAAAAGTTACATTATGAAAAAAAATTGAATTATCTTATAAACAATGCATTTGTTTAATTTTAATGTTTAATGGAGCTTTATAATTTTTAACCTAAATAATTATTAATAACAAAGCGAAAATAATCAATTTTTAAATTTTTCCAACGAGAATCTATTCTAAAGTCTTTGACAAATAGCTCCACGATAGGAAAAAATCTCGGATTTATAGTCTTGCAATGTTAATATTGTGTTATAAAAAATTATAAATTAACTAATGGAATAAAAAAAACGCGATAAAATTTTTTGGACCGCGGATTATTGTTCATTGAGCTATCCTGTAGGTGCCTGAATTTTTTCGCTAGTTAATTTTCATATTTTATAAGTTAAAATAATATTTATTCATTAAATGTCCAAACTGGGCGTGGCTTGCGCAAGCCGCAGTACCCGTTTTCGGGCGTATTTTCAACCCTCTGGGAAAATTATAAATATTAGTCATACAGTTCCGGGAGTATAGACTTTTCTTTGGGAAATTTCCTGTTCTCTTAGAACTTTTTTTTAATTTTGAAAATCTCAAATAGTTTTCAGATATTTGCAAAAAACCAAACCCCCTTTTTCTTTCACTTAATTTTTTATAACTTTTGCAATTTTTTTTGAACGGTCCTTCAATTTTCTCAAAAAGTTTCTACAAGCTATTCCGAATCGAATGACACCAAAATCATAATTTTCGGAGAATTGGAATAAGTTTCGACCTAAAAAGCATATGTTGACTAGATTATTATTCTTTATTCTTGTACACTTAAAAACTTAACACATAATAACTTGTACATATACGTACGTACATATTGCCATCTTCTGTTGAAGTCATCCAGAGAAGCACTATCACGCACGGAATGAGGAATGAGACAAAATATATAAATAAAATCATTATGTTAAATTAGTGGTCGACCTAAGTCCTGGAACCAGCTCAGGGGGGGGTCATGACCCCCATGACCCCCCCCCTGGATCCGCCGTTGGCTAGATGGAGATATTGGTTACATTACAGGGTGTTATGATGCACAAACTGCAGCCAGAATAAATAATGCATGTTGTGTGCTGCACGACTTGTGTAACGTAAACAACAGACAATCTGTCAAAACTGTCAGTGATGGCCACATTAGAGACAAAAATCAATAATTTTTCCTTCAAGGTCATCTTTATAATAAAGCCAATAGTTTTGCTCAAAATGTATCCATTGACGAGACAGGAAAAGGAAAAGTCTCAAAATGGCTGCTGCTCCTCATAGATTGTAATGCTACAGAAACACTTATTATATAAATATTAATAACTAGCTGACCCGGCAATCATTTCCATGCCTACTAATAAATCGATGAACGCTGGCTGCATGAATGAAAAATTTACCCCTTGCGCTCATTGTACGAGGTTCATTATTCTTGCAGTTTAAAAATCTGATTACTAGTATAATTTCAAATTTCAAAAAAAAATCAAGTATTTATTCTTTTAATATTAAAAAAAGTAGCAAAAATGCCTAGCAAAAGTACCTACCAAAATGTATGCGAACTATCGTCCGTAAACCAACTTTACAAACAACCATTTTTCCCTAAATACATATCTTAATGATTCTTAATGAGTCCCAGGGCCGGATTTAATTTGTGCCGCCCTGGGGCACTGAAGAAAATGCCGCCCTATGACTTAAATTTTATTTTAATAGATTTGATATCTTATTTTTGAAGAATTAGAATAACAAATTTATTATACATTATGTTTTATTTATATTTATTCTTTATTTACTCATATATTATAGTAATATATAAAAATATTTGTATTTTTCTTAGAATTATAAGTTTTGCACTAAGAACGACTTAATATTAGTATTGCATAATTTTTTTCACAGGCAAACTCGCCTAACTTTTTGAATTGCAAACTGGTCGATTTGATTCAAAAATATTAAATTGTTCTTTTTAATTAAAATTAATTAGTGTTATTGGATAATTCTCTAATTTTGGAAAAATTCATTAATCAATAAAAGTTTCTGTTAACAAAAAGCCATACATAATTTGAAAATATTTTTAATTCTTCAAAAAAACTACATAATTTTATCAATTCCAGAAAATAAAAATATCAACTTTAATTTTTTCAAACCTTTATGGAAATAAATTAATTAAACTATTTGAATAGTTTTTACTTAAATTTCCAATATTATAATACACAAAATTTTAATGTGATACATAATACTTGAATTATATTTCTTGAAAGATAAAATGTTTATTTAAAAGAATTAGTTAATTATATATTGTATAGAAAATTTTATCTCACTTTCCAAATTTTGCCGCCCTGGGCACTAGCCCCGACTGCCCCTAGTATAAATCCACCACTGATGAGTCCCATACTGTAAATTGCACGAATTGCTCTTTTTTGTATAATAAATACTGATTCTATATCCGGTGCTGCTCCCCAAAATAAAATATCATAGGACAAGAGGCTATGAAAATATGCAAAATAAGCTAATTTGGCCGTCTAGTTAACATATTCTAGTTTGTTATTATTTAGAGAAAAGTAATGGTTCTTACGTTTAGCTATAGAGCTGCTATCTCTTTGAAGTGACATTTTTGTAAGTGATTGTACTAACGTAACTCTTATTCAAGACTAGTTGTGACCGCGACATCGTACGCGTGATAACTATAAATTAGGATAGATACCTATAAATTTTTGATGACTAATATTTAGGAATAAAGCCGATATGTTACTCGGTCTGCAATCGCCAGTTTCCTGTCAGCTTTCAAAATGATCGTATTATATTCTGGTTATATGATACGTTATGGCAGTTTTTACACCCGTTCATTTAGATTGTACTTGTGTTATAGCCCAAGAAGACTTTTGAGACGAAATACTAATTTGTTTCTATGATATATTTTTTGGGCACAACTTCGGCTTGTGATTTTTGATATTTGATTGAATAATGTAAGTTTTTTGTTTTGAAGGGACGAAGACAATTCCTTCGAGCGCAGAGGGCTCTCAGCCGAAAATACATTTAGATTTTAAGCAACAAGCACACTGAGGAAACCCCCTGTGGGGCTTAGGGCGGGCTCAGGGTGGGCGGTCTCAGAGACTTTACTTTATCTGCTTGGTGGTTCGTTATTTCAAAGCAAAAACAAAAAACAACAATTAATTTTAGAGACAGCGCGGCTAACGTCTTCGACGGCGACGACAGTATCTAGGCTGATGACCTTGTGAGTGTGTGGATTGTGTAGAATCGCAAGCTGAAGTTTCGGCTGCAGCTGTCTGAACTTGACGGTGATGTCGTCGTCAGACTCGGCGAGGACGTGCCTCGGTCTGCGAACGCGACTGACGGGACGGGGTGTAAGTCGCGGCCTTTACTATTAGATTAGGGGGGTTTTGTGTTTGATTGCAGAATCGAAAAGACAGCGAGAAGCCCTTTTGATGAATTGTCTGATGGTCGGCAAACATAAGTCCATGTGGAGAATAATGTAAGCACACGGCAATCGCTTCTATACGACTAAGAACTGTTTACAATTTTTAGAAAGAATCCACAACCAAATCACTTCTCTTATAAGATATTCCCGGTAAAGACGAATATAAACACACTTTCGGAATATTATTTTACAAGGAATTAAAATTAAATACATACATATATTCAGAAGATAATACTGCAATTTAATTTTAACGATTAGAATATGTTTTGTAACAGTCTATCAAAATGTAATGTTTTGTGGTGTGTTAAAATTGAACATCCAACAAGTAATAATATAATTCAATAAAATGACTTTTAACAACAAATTATTATACAATTCCACAAATCAAATACCTATTAAAATACTACGGAAATAATTAAACAGTTAATACATTCTAAACAATGTAGGTATAGTCGGGATGTGACGTAGTTAGGTTATGGACGGATATCATTCGCTAACACTCGGGCGTCCTGCAACGCAAAAAAAAACAAGCTGAAACATTTTGTCATTTAAAGAAAATGTTCGTTGGCGAGAGTTTAATGATCACGCAGACAGTGTCAAGTAAGTACCCATGTAGAACTGATCATATTGTATGTATGGAGGGTAGAGGTAAGGACCCCGTCTTATATGGGGTACAAGTTGAAAAACTGTCCAGCTGTCAGCAGCAAATTATAGTTCAAGAACCCACCAAAATAGCGCTAGTGTAGCAAGAGGAAATGATATGAATTTGGCAGTTGTAAACAGAGTGAAGTGTGCTGAGTTGAAAATGTAATATTTCTGGTGACTAGAGAATATTGCAGTTTATAAAACGTCAACTATTTACGTAGTCCAAAGTAATTTAGTAAATATAACCTATGAAACTCCTGAAATTTTTAATTTATTTATAATAATTTACCCAATTATAATAATAACGGGGCAAAACAATATGATAAATATACAGATAACTATCTAAATATGTAGGACACTTTGACTATAAGTAAAGATAGTATTTATGTAATGTGTTAGTTAGCTCTCGAGTAAATCAATAAGTTCATCTCTATCTAGATGAACTACCCACAACATAATTAATGGATTTATAAGGTCTAAACACGCAGTCGAAACATTATTTCCAAATTCAGTATAAACACAATTTGTCAGAGAAGATCAATCGTCTCTGGAATCAATTTCTATAAATACATTAATAAGATCGATTCTATGAGCCGGTATTGTTACATCAATCTTGAGACACCACATTGCATTTGGTTGTCTAACCACTAAGAGCAGAGGTCAGGAGTTATTTAATTTCATTGATGACTTGGATCTATGTATTTTAAATGACGGTAGTTTTACAACTGTTAACTACCCGAGACGAAATCCGTCCGCAATTGATGTTAGCTTTATTAGTGCTAATCTCGCATCAATATGCGAGTCTGTATATGATAATGCCATGCCTCTTACAATGCATTGAAAATATACAGAAGTGAACCTACTATGGCGAACTATTTAGATTATAAAAGAAAAGATGCACTTAAAAAATGAACCATATCGGACCAAAAAAGAACTGGGTTGGGATAACTTATGTAACACTTTTAATAGAACTAATCCTATAAGTAAGATTTGGAATCTTCTTAAAATATTCAAAGGTATAAGAGCTGGCAATAAATCATATAAATATGAGTTTATTTCTCAATTGCTAGATAAATTATCAGATAATAGTAATTGATGTTAATAGTTTGGGCAATATTTATGAATTAAATAATGAGAATCTAAATTCCAGTATTTTTGCTAGATCCTTTTACATGGTCTGAATTTAAAATCAGCGTGTTATCACGAAAGGACACAACACCCGGTTTAGATGATTTCCTCTATAGTATTATTAAAAATTTTGATGAATCTGCACAAAAAATATTTCTTAAGATTCTTAATTTACTTTGACATTGTAAATGTATTCATGGAAAACACAATGTGTAATTCCGATACTCAAACCAGATAAACCTTCACAGCTTGCCAGCTCTTATACACCAATATCACTTATCTTCGTGTCTAGGTAAATTATTTAAAAACATGATTAAAAGTCGTTTTGATTGGTATATGGAATCTAACGGCATCATTCTACATGTACAATATGGATTTCGTCGAGGGCTAAGTTGTGCAGACAACTTCACTTCCTTAATTTTGGACCTGAAACATGCAAAAGAGAGAAAGTTACACACTGTTTGTGAATTTTTAGATGTTCAAGGTGCTTTTGACAGTCTAGATCCGGTTACACTTGTTCAAGTTATGTCTAGGTTAGGTGTGGCTGGTAAACTATGTAAATGGATATATAATTTTTTGAATGAGAGAACACTATATAAATTTGTAAATAGTAATAGATATTTTGCAGTTTGCTGATGATATTGTTATTGTTAATTGCAATTGGCAATATTAATAGAGCCTTGTCCCAATTATTTTACTATTATAATGATGTGCTACATTTAAAAATTATTCCCTCCAAAAGCAGTATTATGATATTTGGTTCATTTCCAAACATTAATTCTAAAGTAATTTATAACGGAGAATTTATAAATCCAGTAAATTCAAATTGATTTTTAAGCATAGTAATAGATATAAAAATTTACTTTTGAGGAACATTAAATAAATATCAAAGAATGCTCTAAAAGGTTTAAATGTAATTAAATGTCTTGCAGGAGTCTCATGGGGAGCCGGCCCGAAAATATTATCAATACTGTATAAAAATATAGTAAGGAGTCATTTTGACTATAGTTCACTAGTGTATATAAAATATAAATAGTAATCATGTAAATAAACTAGATTTATTGCAGAACAGAGCTTTGAGAAAAAATTCAATTATGCCATTAATTTGAGACGTATTTTACTTGCAGAGAGATTCTGTCTTAAATGAATTGCTGCAAATAACAGTAAAATAATAAACAAAATTGTACCTTATAATATAAGTAGAACTCCTGGGCCTCTAACAACAGAAGAGACACCTCTTGAATGGCAAATCCCCAACATAGTCCAAAATATTGCTAGAAACCAAAAATTGTTTTACTGGTACTAGAAAACAGGGTTCATGGCCATGTTACTCCTTCTATTATCAGTGTATTTCACGTCCTGTAAAAGAATTGCAAAATCCCATTAATAATAATTTAGATATGTTACAGTTTTTGGCAGATAATAAAAATTATTATGTTATTTACACAGATAGCAGCAGGGGGAGTGATCATGTGCATGCTGCCATATATGTACCACATAGAAAATTAAAAAAAAATGTATTAATGAAAATATATGTAAGTTATGGTTAGAAATATGGAAAAAAGACCAAGACATCAAAGGAAAGAGGTATTGAAGTATACAAGAAAGTTTACCTGTTAAACCCTGGTACAATAAATTTAACACTAAACATACCATAACCGGGTCAAATGACCCATTTTGAACTTCGCATTGAAAATGCACGTAACTTATTACTTTTGCACATTTGACTTCAGGGCTTTTTCATACTAATTAATATACAGTTATACTATTTATTTCTCTTCCTAACAACCATATTTCATACATACAAGGAGGAAATATAAAGTCACATTTACCCGCTATGGTAGAACTAGGTACCTAGTAAGTGTTGGTATGATTAGTGTTAAGGAAGCCAGCGAGACTTTATTACAACGATAAATAGATTGCGCTTTGGCCATAATACAGCACCGTCACACCTTACTTGACTTGGTATTATTTCAAGTAGTACATGCCCATATTATGATAGCTTTTATGTAGTTTTAGTATAAGCGGATATTTTAATTATTACAACTCTAGTTTCAAGATGAATGACAGATTTATAATATTGGCCTTGTTCCTTGCAAGGCCATCTGGAAGAGCATAATAAATAGTGATTACACCTCGAATAAAATGAAGTTGTTTATATGTTACAATCAAATAAAGTGTTAATCACAGTACCTCTTTTCGATTCCCAGCTCCACACAGATTCAGCTAAAAACAAGTATTGAAATATAATTATTAAAATTTAATTTTTCGACAGCGAAATGACCCGAACTATCCAGTGCAGGCCTTGATGTTCGTGGGATGATGGTGATTTGAGAACATAAGGAAAGCACTCTGACAAAGGATTTTTTTTCCTAAGTCAGAGTGCTAACCTCAGGAAACTCTATGCATTTCTCGTTGTTGCTGAATGTTGTGACAATCCTTCTTCGCACTGTAAAGGTCATAGCAGATATTTTGATTATTACAACTCTACTCTCAGATTTATCATATTGGCCTTTTCTTGCAAGGCCATCTGCAAAAGCATAATTAATAGTGATCACACCTAGATTAAAAAAAGTTATTTATATGTCACACAATAAAACAAAGCATTACTCAAACTAGCTTTTTCATTTCACAGTTTCACACAGATTCAGCCAATATATAGGTACTGAAATATATAGATGCGATATCCAAAATTATAAACCGATACACAGATATGATTTGATATAGTGTAAAAGCAATATAACCCACGCCTTCTACTGGCAATGGTCAATTGACATTATTGAACCATGTTCTGGCAGTGTGGCTCACTACTTTTTCTCTGCAGCTACTTTTGCGACAGCGAAATGACCCGAACTATCCAGTGCAGGCCTTGATGTTCGTGGGATGATGGTGATTTGAGTACATAAGGAAAGCACTCTGACAAAGGATTTCTTTTCCTAAGTCAGAGTGCTAACCTCAGGAAACTCTATGCATTTCTCGTTGTTGCTGAATGTTGTGAAAATCCTTCTTCGCACTGTAAAGGTCATAGCAGATATTTTGATTATTACAACTCTACTCTCAAGATGACTGACAGATTTATCAAATTGGCCTTTTCTTGCAAGGCCATCTTCAAGAGCCTAATTAATAGTGATTACATCTAGATTAAAAAAAAGTTATTTATATGTCACACAATAAAACAAAGTATTACTCGAACTAGCTTTTTCAATTCCCAGTTTCACACAGATTCAGCCAATAAATAGGTACTGAAATATATAGATGCGATATCCAAAATTATAAACCGATACATAGATATGATTTGATATAGTGTAAAAGCAATATAACCCACGCCTACTACTGGCAATGGTCAATTGACATTATTGAACCATGTTCTGGCAGTGTGGCTCACTACTTTTTCTCTGCAGCTACTTTTGCGACAGCGAAATGACCCGAACTATCCAGTGCAGGCCTTGATGTTCGTGGGATGATGGTGATTTGAGTACATAAGGAAAGCACTCTGACAAAGGATTTTTTTTCCTAAGTCAGAGTGCTAACCTCAGGAAACTCTATGTATTTCTCGTTGTTGCTGAATGTTGTAAAAATCCTTCTTCGCACTGTAAAGGTCATAGCAGATATTTTGATTATTACAACTCTACTCTCAGATTTATCATGTTGGCCTTTTCTTGCAAGGCCATCTACAAGAGCATAATTAATAGTGATTACACCTAGATTAAAAAAAGTTATTTATATGTCACACAATAAAACAAAGTATTACTCAAACTAGCTTTTTCATTTCACAGTTTCACACAGATTCAGCCAATATATAGATACTGAAATATATAGATGCGATATCCAAAATTATAAACCGATACACAGATATGATTTGATATAGTGTAAAAGCAATATAAACCACGCCTTCTACTGGCAATGGTCAAATGACATTATTGAACCATGTTCTGGCAGTGTGGCTCACTACTTTTTCTCTGCAGATACTTTTGCGACAGCGAAATGACCCGTACTATCCAGTGCAGGCCTTGATGTTCGTGGGATGATGGTGATTTGAGAACATAAGGAAAGCACTCTGACAAAGGATTTCTTTTCCTAAGTCAGAGTGCTAACCTCAGGAAACTCTATGCATTTCTCGTTGTTGCTGAATGTTGTAAAAACCTTCATCGCACTGTAAAGGTCATAGCAGATATTTTGATTATTACAACTCTACTCTCAAGATGAATGACAGATTTATCATATTAGCCTTTTCTTGCAAGGCCATCTGCAAGAGCATAATTAATAGTGATTACACCTAGAATAAAAAAAGTTATTTATATGTCACACAATAAAACAAAGTATTACTCACACTAGCTTTTTCAATTCCCAGTTTCACACAGATTCAGTCAATATATAGGTACTGAAATATATAGATGCGATATCCAAAATTATAAACCGATACATAGATGTGATTTGATATAGTATAAAAGCAATATAACCCACGCCTTCTACTGGCAATGGTCAATTGACATTATTGAACCAAGTTCTGGCAGTGTGGCTCACTACTTTTTCTCTGCAGCTACTTTTGCGACAGCGAAATGACCCGAACTATCCAGTGCAGGCCTTGATGTTCGTGGGATGATGGTGATTTGAGAACATAAGGAAAGCACTCTGACAAAGGATTTTTTTTCCTAAGTCAGAGTGCTAACCTCAGGAAACTCTATGCATTTCTCGTTGTTGCTGAATGTTGTGACAATCCTTCTTCGCACTGTAAAGGTCATAGCAGATATTTTGATTATTACAACTCTACTCTCAGATTTATCATATTGGCCTTTTCTTGCAAGGCCATCTGCAAGAGCATAATTAATAGTGATTACACCTAGATTAAAAAAAGTTATTTATATGTCACACAATAAAACAAAGTATTACTCAAACTAGCTTTTTCATTTCACAGTTTCACACAGATTCAGCCAATATATAGGTACTGAAATATATAGATGCGATATCCAAAATTATAAACCGATACACAGATATGATTTGATATAGTGTAAAAACAATATAACCCACGCCTTCTACTGGCAATGGTCAATTGACATTATTGAACCATGTTCTGGCAGTGTGGCTCACTACTTTTTCTCTGCAGCTACTTTTGCGACAGCGAAATGACCCGAACTATCCAGTGCAGGCCTTGATGTTCGTGGGATGATGGTGATTTGAGAACATAAGGAAAGCACTCTGACAAAGGATTTTTTTTCCTAAGTCAGAGTGCTAACCTCAGGAAACTCTATGCATTTCTCGTTGTTGCTGAATGTTGTGAAAATCCTTCTTCGCACTGTAAAGGTCATAGCAGATATTTTGATTATTACAACTCTACTCTCAAGATGACTGACAGATTTATCATATTGGCCTTTTCTTGCAAGGCCATCTTCAAGAGCCTAATTAATAGTGATTACATCTAGATTAAAAAAAAGTTATTTATATGTCACACAATAAAACAAAGTATTACTCGAACTAGCTTTTTCAATTCCCAGTTTCACACAGATTCAGCCAATAAATAGGTACTGAAATATATAGATGCGATATCCAAAATTATAAACCGATACATAGATATGATTTGATATAGTGTAAAAGCAATATAACCCATGCCTTGAACCATGTTCTGGCAGTGTGGCTCACTACTTTTTCTCTGCAGCTACTTTTGCGACAGCGAAATGACCCGAACTATCCAGTGCAGGCCTTGATGTTCGTGGGATGATGGTGATTTGAGAACATAAGGAAAGCACTCTGACAAAGGATTTTTTTTCCTAAGTCAGAGTGCTAACCTCAGGAAACTCTATGCATTTCTCGTTGTTGCTGAATGTTGTGACAATCCTTCTTCGCACTGTAAAGGTCATAGCAGATATTTTGATTATTACAACTCTACTCTCAGATTTATCATATTGGCCTTTTCTTGCAAGGCCATCTACAAGAGCATAATTAATAGTGATTACACCTAGATTAAAAAAAGTTATTTATATGTCACACAATAAAACAAAGTATTACTCAAACCAGCTTTTTCATTTCACAGTTTCACACAGATTCAGCCAATATATAGATTCTGAAATATATAGATGCGATATCCAAAATTATAAACCGATACACAGATATGATTTGATATAGTGTAAAAGCAATATAAACCACGCCTTCTACTGGCAATGGTCAATTGACATTATTGAACCATGTTCTGGCAGTGTGGCTCACTACTTTTTCTCTGCAGCTACTTTTGCGACAGCGAAATGACCCGAACTATCCAGTGCAGGCCTTGATGTTCGTGGGATGATGGTGATTTGAGAACATAAGGAAAGCACTCTGACAAAGGATTTTTTTTCCTAAGTCAGAGTGCTAACCTCAGGAAACTCTATGCATTTTTCGTTGTTGCTGAATGTTGTGAAAATCCTTCTTCGCACTGTAAAGGTCATAGCAGATATTTTGATTATTACAACTCTACTCTCAGATTTATCATATTGGTCTTTTCTTGCAAGGCCATCTACAAGAGCATAATTAATAGTGATTACACCTAGATTAAAAAAAGTTATTTATATGTCACACAATAAAACAAAGTATTACTCAAACCAGCTTTTTCATTTCACAGTTTCACACAGATTCAGCCAATATATAGATTCTGAAATATATAGATGCGATATCCAAAATTATAAACCGATACACAGATATGATTTGATATAGTGTAAAAGCAATATAAACCACGCCTTCTACTGGCAATGGTCAATTGACATTATTGAACCATGTTCTGGCAGTGTGGCTCACTACTTTTTCTCTGCAGCTACTTTTGCGACAGCGAAATGACCCGAACTATCCAGTGCAGGCCTTGATGTTCGTGGGATGATGGTGATTTGAGTACATAAGGAAAGCACTCTGACAAAGGATTTTTTTTCCTAAGTCAGAGTGCTAACCTCAGGAAACTCTATGCATTTCTCGTTGTTGCTGAATGTTGTGAAAATCCTTCTTCGCACTGTAAAGGTCATAGCAGATATTTTGATTATTACAACTCTACTCTCAGATTTATCATATTGGCCTTTTCTTGCAAGGCCATCTGCAAAAGCATAATTAATAGTAATTACACCTAGATTAAAAAAAGTTATTTATATGTCACACAATAAAACAAAGTATTACTCGAACTAGCTTTTTCAATTCCCAGTTTCACACAGATTCAGCCAATAAATAGGTACTGAAATATATAGATGCGATATCCAAAATTATAAACCGATACACAGATATGATTTGATATAGTGTAAAAGCAATATAACCCACGCCTTCTACTGGCAATGGTCAATTGACATTATTGAACCATGTTCTGGCAGTGTGGCTCACTACTTTTTCTCTGCAGCTACTTTTGCGACAGCGAAATGACCCGAACTATCCAGTGCAGGCCTTGATGTTCGTGGGATGATGGTGATTTGAGTACATAAGGAAAGCACTCTGACAAAGGATTTTTTTTCCTAAGTCAGAGTGCTAACCTCAGGAAACTCTATGCATTTCTCGTTGTTGCTGAATGTTGTGAAAATCCTTCTTCGCACTGTAAAGGTCATAGCAGATATTTTGATTATTACAACTCTACTCTCAGATTTATCATATTGGCCTTTTCTTGCAAGGCCATCTGCAAAAGCATAATTAATAGTAATTACACCTAGATTAAAAAAAGTTATTTATATGTCACACAATAAAACAAAGTATTACTCGAACTAGCTTTTTCAATTCCCAGTTTCACACAGATTCAGCCAATAAATAGGTACTGAAATATATAGATGCGATATCCAAAATTATAAACCGATACACAGATATGATTTGATATAGTGTAAAAGCAATATAACCCACGCCTTCTACTGGCAATGGTCAATTGACATTATTGAACCATGTTCTGGCAGTGTGGCTCACTACTTTTTCTCTGCAGCTACTTTTGCGACAGCGAAATGACCCGAACTATCCAGTGCAGGCCTTGATGTTCGTGGGATGATGGTGATTTGAGTACATAAGGAAAGCACTCTGACAAAGGATTTTTTTTCCTAAGTCAGAGTGCTAACCTCAGGAAACTCTATGCATTTCTCGTTGTTGCTGAATGTTGTGACAATCCTTCTTCGCACTGTAAAGGTCATAGCAGATATTTTGATTATTACAACTCTACTCTCAGATTTATCATATTGGCCTTTTCTTGCAAGGCCATCTGCAAGAGCATAATTAATAGTGATTACACCTAGATTAAAAAAAGTTATTTATATGTCACACAATAAAACAAAGTATTACTCAAACTAGCTTTTTCATTTCACAGTTTCACACAGATTCAGCCAATATATAGGTACTGAAATATATAGATGCGATATCCAAAATTATAAACCGATACACAGATATGATTTGATATAGTGTAAAAACAATATAACCCACGCCTTCTACTGGCAATGGTCAATTGACATTATTGAACCATGTTCTGGCAGTGTGGCTCACTACTTTTTCTCTGCAGCTACTTTTGCGACAGCGAAATGACCCGAACTATCCAGTGCAGGCCTTGATGTTCGTGGGATGATGGTGATTTGAGTACATAAGGAAAGCACTCTGACAAAGGATTTTTTTTCCTAAGTCAGAGTGCTAACCTCAGGAAACTCTATGCATTTCTCGTTGTTGCTGAATGTTGTGAAAATCCTTCTTCGCACTGTAAAGGTCATAGCAGATATTTTGATTATTACAACTCTACTCTCAAGATGACTGACAGATTTATCATATTGGCCTTTTCTTGCAAGGCCATCTTCAAGAGCCTAATTAATAGTGATTACATCTAGATTAAAAAAAAGTTATTTATATGTCACACAATAAAACAAAGTATTACTCGAACTAGCTTTTTCAATTCCCAGTTTCACACAGATTCAGCCAATAAATAGGTACTGAAATATATAGATGCGATATCCAAAATTATAAACCGATACATAGATATGATTTGATATAGTGTAAAAGCAATATAACCCATGCCTTGAACCATGTTCTGGCAGTGTGGCTCACTACTTTTTCTCTGCAGCTACTTTTGCGACAGCGAAATGACCCGAACTATCCAGTGCAGGCCTTGATGTTCGTGGGATGATGGTGATTTGAGAACATAAGGAAAGCACTCTGACAAAGGATTTTTTTTCCTAAGTCAGAGTGCTAATCTCAGGAAACTCTATGCATTTTTCGTTGTTGCTGAATGTTGTGAAAATCCTTCTTCGCACTGTAAAGGTCATAGCAGATATTTTGATTATTACAACTCTACTCTCAGATTTATCATATTGGCCTTTTCTTGCAAGGCCATCTACAAGAGCATAATTAATAGTGATTACACCTAGATTAAAAAAAGTTATTTATATGTCACACAATAAAACAAAGTATTACTCAAACCAGCTTTTTCATTTCACAGTTTCACACAGATTCAGCCAATATATAGATTCTGAAATATATAGATGCGATATCCAAAATTATAAACCGATACACAGATATGATTTGATATAGTGTAAAAACAATATAACCCACGCCTTCTACTGGCAATGGTCAATTGACATTATTGAACCATGTTCTGGCAGTGTGGCTCACTACTTTTTCTCTGCAGCTACTTTTGCGACAGCGAAATGACCCGAACTATCCAGTGCAGGCCTTGATGTTCGTGGGATGATGGTGATTTGAGTACATAAGGAAAGCACTCTGACAAAGGATTTCTTTTCCTAAGTCAGAGTGCTAACCTCAGGAAACTCTATGCATTTCTCGTTGTTGCTGAATGTTGTGAAAATCCTTCTTCGCACTGTAAAGGTCATAGCAGATATTTTGATTATTACAACTCTTCTCTCAAGATGACTGACAGATTTATCAAATTGGCCTTTTCTTGCAAGGCCATCTTCAAGAGCCTAATTAATAGTGATTACATCTAGATTAAAAAAAAGTTATTTATATGTCACACAATAAAACAAAGTATTACTCGAACTAGCTTTTTCAATTCCCAGTTTCACACAGATTCAGCCAATAAATAGGTACTGAAATATATAGATGCGATATCCAAAATTATAAACCGATACACAGATATGATTTGATATAGTGTAAAAGCAATATAACCCACGCCTTCTACTGGCAATGGTCAATTGACATTATTGAACCATGTTCTGGCAGTGTGGCTCACTACTTTTTCTCTGCAGCTACTTTTGCGACAGCGAAATAACCCGAACTATCCAGTGCAGGCCTTGATGTTCGTGGGATGATGGTGATTTGAGAACATAAGGAAAGCACTCTGACAAAGGATTTTTTTTCCTAAGTCAGAGTGCTAACCTCAGGAAACTCTATGCATTTCTCGTTGTTGCTGAATGTTGTGAAAATCCTTCTTCGCACTGTAAAGGTCATAGCAGATATTTTGATTATTACAACTCTACTCTCAGATTTATCATATTGGCCTTTTCTTGCAAGGCCATCTACAAGAGCATAATTAATAGTGATTACACCTAGATTAAAAAAAGTTATTTATATGTCACACAATAAAACAAAGTATTACTCAAACCAGCTTTTTCATTTCACAGTTTCACACAGATTCAGCCAATATATAGATTCTGAAATATATAGATGCGATATCCAAAATTATAAACCGATACACAGATATGATTTGATATAGTGTAAAAACAATATAACCCACGCCTTCTACTGGCAATGGTCAATTGACATTATTGAACCATGTTCTGGCAGTGTGGCTCACTACTTTTTCTCTGCAGATACTTTTGCGACAGCGAAATGACCCGAACTATCCAGTGCAGGGCTTGATGTTCGTGGGATGATGGTGATTTGAGAACATAAGGAAAGCACTCTGACAAAGGATTTCTTTTCCTAAGTCAGAGTGCTAACCTCAGGAAACTCTATGCATTTCTCGTTGTTGCTGAATGTTGTAAAAACCTTCATCGCACTGTAAAGGTCATAGCAGATATTTTGATTATTACAACTCTACTCTCAAGATGAATGACAGATTTATCATATTAGCCTTTTCTTGCAAGGCCATCTGCAAGAGCATAATTAATAGTGATTACACCTAGAATAAAAAAAGTTATTTATATGTCACACAATAAAACAAAGTATTACTCACACTAGCTTTTTCAATTCCCAGTTTCACACAGATTCAGTCAATATATAGGTACTGAAATATATAGATGCGATATCCAAAATTATAAACCGATACATAGATGTGATTTGATATAGTATAAAAGCAATATAACCCACGCCTTCTACTGGCAATGGTCAATTGACATTATTGAACCATGTTCTGGCAGTGTGGCTCACTACTTTTTCTCTGCAACTACTTTTGCGACAGCGAAATGACCCGAACTATCCAGTGCAGGCCTTGATGTTCGTGGGATGATGGTGATTTGAGAACATAAGGAAAGCACTCTGACAAAGGATTTCTTTTCCTAAGTCAGAGTGCTAACCTCAGGAAACTCTATGCATTTCTCGTTGTTGCTGAATGTTGTAAAAACCTTCATCGCACTGTAAAGGTCATAGCAGATATTTTGATTATTACAACTCTACTCTCAAGATGAATGACAGATTTATCATATTAGCCTTTTCTTGCAAGGCCATCTGCAAGAGCATAATTAATAGTGATTACACCTAGAATAAAAAAAGTTATTTATATGTCACACAATAAAACAAAGTATTACTCACACTAGCTTTTTCAATTCCCAGTTTCACACAGATTCAGTCAATATATAGGTACTGAAATATATAGATGCGATATCCAAAATTATAAACCGATACATAGATGTGATTTGATATAGTATAAAAGCAATATAACCCACGCCTTCTACTGGCAATGGTCAATTGACATTATTGAACCATGTTCTGGCAGTGTGGCTCACTACTTTTTCTCTGCAACTACTTTTGCGACAGCGAAATGACCCGAACTATCCAGTGCAGGCCTTGATGTTCGTGGGATGATGGTGATTTGAGAACATAAGGAAAGCACTCTGACAAAGGATTTTTTTTCCTAAGTCAGAGTGCTAACCTCAGGAAACTCTATGCATTTCTCGTTGTTGCTGAATGTTGTGACAATCCTTCTTCGCACTGTAAAGGTCATAGCAGATATTTTGATTATTACAACTCTACTCTCAGATTTATCATATTGGCCTTTTCTTGCAAGGCCATCTGCAAGAGCATAATTAATAGTGATTACACCTAGATTAAAAAAAGTTATTTATATGTCACACAATAAAACAAAGCATTACTCAAACTAGCTTTTTCATTTCACAGTTTCACACAGATTCAGCCAATATATAGGTACTGAAATATATAGATGCGATATCCAAAATTATAAACCGATACACAGATATGATTTGATATAGTGTAAAAGCAATATAACCCACGCCTTCTACTGGCAATGGTCAATTGACATTATTGAACCATGTTCTGGCAGTGTGGCTCACTACTTTTTCTCTGCAGCTACTTTTGCGACAGCGAAATGACCCGAACTATCCAGTGCAGGCCTTGATGTTCGTGGGATGATGGTGATTTGAGTACATAAGGAAAGCACTCTGACAAAGGATTTTTTTTCCTAAGTCAGAGTGCTAACCTCAGGAAACTCTATGCATTTCTCGTTGTTGCTGAATGTTGTAAAAATCCTTCCTCGCACTGTAAAGGTCATAGCAGATATTTTGATTATTACAACTCTACTCTCAAGATGAATGACAGATTTATCATATTAGCCTTTTCTTGCAAGGCCATCTGCAAGAGCACAATTAATAGTGATTACACCTAGAATAAAAAAAGTTATTTATATGTCACACAATAAAACAAAGTATTACTCACACTAGCTTTTTCAATTCCCAGTTTCACACAGATTCAGCCAATTTATAGGTACTGAAATATATAGATGCGATATCCAAAATTATAAACCGATACACAGATATGATTTGATATAGTGTAAAAGCAATATAACCCACGCCTTCTACTGGCAATGGTCAATTGACATTATTGAACCATGTTCTGGCAGTGTGGCTCACTACTTTTTCTCTGCAGCTACTTTTGCGACAGCGAAATGATCCGAACTATCCAGTGCAGGCCTTGATGTTCGTGGGATGATGGTGATTTGAGTACATAAGGAAAGCACTCTGACAAAGGATTTTTTTTCCTAAGTCAGAGTGCTAACCTCAGGAAACTCTATGCATTTCTCGTTGTTGCTGAATGTTGTGACAATCCTTCTTCGCACTGTAAAGGTCATAGCAGATATTTTGATTATTACAACTCTACTCTCAAAATGAATGACAGATTTATCATATTGGCCTTTTCTTGCAAGGCCATCTGCAAGTGCATAATTAATCTAGAATAAAAAAAGTTATTTATATGTCACACAATAAAACAAAGTATTACTCAAACTAGCTTTTACAATTCCCAGTTTCACACAGATTCAGCCTATATATAGGTACTGAAATATATCGATGCGATATCCAAAATTATAAACCGATACATAGATGTGATTTGATATAGTATAAAAGCAATATAACCCATGCCTACTACTGGCAATGGTCAATTGACATTATTGAACCATGTTCTGGCAGTGCGGCTCACTATTTTTTCTCTGCAGCTACTTTTCATCATCATCATCATCAGCCTATCTCCGTCCACTGCTGGACATAGGCCTCACCTATGGCACGCCACTGAGCTCGATCTTCAGCTCTTTGTTTCCAACCGCTGCCAGCCAGCTTGCGTATATCATCGCTCCATCTAGCTGGAGGGCGCCCTACACTACGTTTACCGAGCCGTGGTCTCCACTCTAGAACACGTCTACCCCAATGGTTATCGGTTCTACGGCAGATGTGACCAGCCCACTGCCACTTCAGCTTGCTAATCCTATGAGCTATGTCGATAACTTTGGTTCTCTGACGGATGACTTCATTTCGAATTCGATCCTTCAGAGAGACTCCGAGCATAGCTCTCTCCATAGCTCGCTGAGCGACTTTGAGTTGGTGAACTAGTCGCACCGTCAGTGTCCACGTCTCGGCTCCGTAAGTCATAACAGGTAGGACGCACTCGTTAAAGACTTTCGTCTTCAGACATTGGGGTATGGGCGATGAAAAGACTCGACGAAGTTTTCCAGCTACTTTTGCGACAGCGAAATGACCCGAACTATCCAGTGCAGGCCTTGATGTTCGTGGGATGATGGTGATTTGAGAACATAAGGAAAGCACTCTGACAAAGGATTTTTTTTCCTAAGTCAGAGTGCTAACCTCAGGAAACTCTATGCATTTCTCGTTGTTGCTGAATGTTGTGAAAATCCTTCTTCGCACTGTAAAGGTCATAGCAGATATTTTGATTATTACAACTCTACTCTCAAGATGAATGACAGATTTATCATATTGGCCTTTTCTTGCAAGGCCATCTGCAAGAGCATAATTAATAGTGATTACACCTAGAATAAAAAAAGTTATTTATATGTCACACAATAAAACAAAGTATTACTCAAACTGGCTTTTTCAATTCCCAGTTTCACATAGATTCAGCCAATATTTAGGTACTGAAATATATAGATGCGATATCCAAAATTACAAACCGATACATAGATATGATTTGATATAGTGTAAAAGCAATATAACCCACGCCTACTACTGGCAATGGTCAATTGACATTATTGAACCATGTTCTGGCAGTGTGGCTCACTACTTTTTCTCTGCAGCTACTTTTGCGACAGCGAAATGACCCGAACTATCCAGTGCAGGCCTTGATGTTCGTGGGATGATGGTGATTTGAGTACATAAGGAAAGCACTCTGACAAAGGATTTTTTTCCTAAGTCAGAGTGCTAACCTCAGGAAACTCTATGCATTTCTCGTTGTTGCTGAATGTTGTGAAAATCCTTCTTCGCACTGTAAAGGTCATAGCAGATATTTTGATTATTACAACTCTACTCTCAAGTTGAATGACAGATTTATCATATTGGCCTTTTCTTGCAAGGCCATCTGCAAGAGCCTAATTAATAGTGATTACACCTAGATTAAAAAAAAGTTATTTATATGTCACACAATAAAACAAAGTATTACTCAAACTAGCTTTTTCAATTCCCAGTTTCACACAGATTCAGCCAATATATAGGTACTGAAATATATAGATGCGATATCCAAAATTATAAACCGATACATAGATATGATTTGATATAGTGTAAAAGCAATATAACCCACGCCTACTACTGGCAATGGTCAATTGACATTATTGAACCATGTTCTGGCCGTGTGGCTCACTACTTATTCTCTGCAGCTACTTTTGCGACAGCGAAATGACCCGAACTATCCAGTGCAGGCCTTGATGTTCGTGGGATGATGGTGATTTGAGTGCATAAGGAAAGCACTCTGACAAAGGATTTTTTTTCCTAAGTCAGAGTGCTAACCTCAGGAAACTCTATGCATTTCTCGTTGTTGCTGAATGTTGTGACAATCCTTCTTCGCACTGTAAAGGTCATAGCAGATATTTTGATTATTACAACTCTACTCTCAAGATGAATGACAGATTTATCATATTGGCCTTTTCTTGCAAGGCCATCTGCAAGAGCATAATTAATAGTGATTACACCAAGAATAAAAAAAGTTATTTATATGTCACACAATAAAACAAAGTATTACTCACACTAGCTTTTTCAATTCCCAGTTTCACATAGATTCAGCCAATATATAGGTACTGAAATATATAGATGCGATATCCAAAATTATAAACCAAACAATCTAGAGCTACATTCGTCACACTTAGGTATTGTAAAAACAAAAGCTGAAGCGCGATTTTGGTTTCCAGGAATAGACCATGAGCATACTGATTTTCTGGGACCAATTACCGGGTGTATGTATTTGGTGGTGGTTGGCGCTCATACTAAATGGGTAGAAGTGTATACCATTAATAATACAACAACGTCAAGTGCCGTAATCGAAAAACTGTGCGACTATATGTCTAGATTCGGGGTACCAAAACACTAGCTAGTGATAATGGCACAGCATTTTGTTCACAAGAATTTATTCATTTCTGCATATCGAACGGAATTGCGCCTATTACTTCGCCATTATACCACCCAGCCAGCAACGGTCAGGCCGAAAGTTTTGTAAAGGTGGTAAAAAAGGGGATAAAGTCTTGCATTATATCGTGTCTGACGGCAAAAGATTCAATAATTAAATTACTTAAATATCTTATGGATTACCGTAATTCTGTACAAACCATCACTGGGTTTTTGCCTGCGCAAATGGTTTTTGGGCGTAAATTAAGGTCTCGATTGGATTTACTTAATCCAAAACAGTCATCACCCTTACCACCGGCTATATCAATTATTCTAAAAAAATAAACAGTGTTTGCAAACTAACGAAATAGTTACACTACCACTTACAAATTTCAATCGTACCTGCGTTTTCCCCGTCCGCATCTTTGCCACCTCCGTCGCCGCAGCCGCCGCCCTCACCGCCGCCACTATCTCCGTCGCTCACAACATCTTCTATATTACCAAATACTTCTTCGGATCGGCTAGTACATTCGTCATTAAATGCCGAATCGTGTGATCTCCCCAGAGAGGAAAGGATAGAGTTGAATGAGGTCAATGTTTCAGAGGAGAGCGATTTGGATGCTGATAGGACCTCAGCTCCAGCATCACGATCAGAGGAAGGCAAGAGTGAAACCCAGGCAATAGATCAGGTCGTTACTCCGAATGTAGCACCAATGCGATCGTTACGTAAACGTCCCAATATCTATTATCTATATACATATATAAAAATGAATCTGCGAAATGTATGTACGCCCATAACTTCAGAACGGCTGCCGATTTTGCTTATTCTTTTTTTGATGTGTTTGTAATTGTCAGGAGAAGGTTATTAAAAATAAAAAATTAAGAAAGTTGCGCGGAAAATTTGAAAATTTAAGAAAACATAACGACCATTTTAAAGTTTCTAATGTAACCGCTTTTGACAACATAAACTCTTATAATGTAACCTTATGGTATTTGACATGTCAGTAGTTTGACAACATCGTTTAAAACAGAGGCAGGCATAGCCTCTGTTTTAAACGATGTTGTCAAATTGTTGCCGGAATTATATTGATAAAACAATTCGGTCTTTATTATGAGGGGATTTTTGTGGTTAATTGCAGAATCGAAATGGTTACAATGTGCTAGATCGTCGCTTCCTGTGTGGATACCGAAATTGTACGACCACATTTGCCTTTTATAGACCTCTCTTAAAAATAAAAGAAATATGGATCTTTTTAAAATTATTTATTTCACTAAGAATTTGAGTTACAAAAGTACAATATACATGCCTTTTTTTAAAATAGTTTATTTACCTCAGAATTCTAAATTATGCAGCATGGTTCTATTTTCCTATTTATGCACATAGTTTATGTGGTTTGGGATCTTAGGTTGATAGTATTTTTTCATACAAACAGTCACTCGGCGGCTTAGGTCTTTTTACCACATTATAAAATACACTTTTTGGAATCGTTTAACTTAATATGACCAAAGATGTGGATCGGTCGAGTTTGCATAACTACGTCCAATTCCTTCAATTCTATTAAATAATAATTCAAATAATAAATAATCAATTAATTAATACTATGTTTTTGGATTTTAATTTTATAAATTGTACCAGTTCGAATTCAATATTCATAGTTTAAACAGGACAACGACTGTCAGGTCAGCTATCGAATATAATAATTGTAGTACGATAAATTTTCATGTATAGTTTTTAGTAAAATAAATATGGCAAAACAACGTTTGCCGGGTCTGCTAGTACTCGTATAAAAATGAATCCCCATTTCCCTTGGTCACGGCATCACGCGTGAACGGCTGGACCGATTTCGCTAATTCTTTTTTTGTTGCCTTTGTTTTTGTCAGTAGAATGCACTTATGAAAAAAAATTATAAAAAAGAATATAAAAAAGTTGCGCGGAAATTCAGAAAATTTAAGAAATCTTAACAACTTTACTAGCACTTTTGACAATACATATAAACTTTTTTAATGTAACGTGTTTGACATTATTGTCAGTCGTTTGACAGTAGGCGCGATTGAAGACAGGACAACGTCTGTCGGGTCAACTATACTGGAGTATAAAAATTATTTCTAGAGTTGTTTTGTTTTGTTTAATAGTTAATGTTTAACTACAGGGAGGAGATGTTGTATATGTGCATGTAGTGGGGAGCGCCCCCGCGCCCCTGTCTATGTTACGCTTTAATAAACGAGTCAGTGCGCCACGAGCCGATGTTTGTTTCACTCGCTTCCCGCCCGTATCCACATACCTAACATTTTCCAATTTTTTTTACCACACATACCTGGTTTTTGTTACTGTCGAGTGCCTCCTGGCGAGACGCGTCGACCCACACGCGTTGCTCCGCTCTACGACCGACGAAACCTGAAATATAAATAAAATAGTATTACAAATTTATAAAATAACTTCTTTCATAAGAAATCCAAAATCTTATTTTGACTGCTTCCATTCTTCACAAGAGTAAGTGAGCCGCGACGAGACGCGTCTTTTGACACTTTTCGGGCCACTAACGGTAAAAAAAATAAGGACCCTCTCATTGTCCTGTATGACGTTCTGCAGTGTATAATAACACCAACAGCGAGATAGTGGATGCAATCAGTTCCCAGAACAAACACATGCTAGGTGGGATGAGGGAAGAAGACGATCGGATAGAGGTTCGATATCCGCGAAAGGCCAGGAAACCGCTCACCTCGCACGTTGTGGCCAAGGTCTCGCCGTTCATCTGGCAGTGCTTGACCGTCGCGGGGGCTGTGCACGTACACATCCAAAGGGTCGCTGCCCAATCCCCCCTAAAATTATACCCTAGTATGGGCACGGACAGCGATTCTGTCACGAGGCTGTCGACATGCCTGCAGCCACTGCGGAGGACTGCACCTAAAAACGGATTGCGCCGACTATCTCGCTGATGCTTCACGGAGTTGCACAAACTCCATTAAAACTAGGATGGGCAGAACGGATCACAATGCCTTCGATGACGAATTCCCGTCACAGATCACCATTCGGGTCGGCAACTCAGATCAGACAGGTTTTCAGGGGTAGGACTCTATGCTGACGGAGCAGAGGTACCACGACGGCACAAGTACCAAGGATGCATATCGGAGTCAGCTTCATATGAACATGGGCCAATTAAAAGCTGAAGAAAAACACAAGGAACAACTTACCAAGCCGTGGTGGTCCAAAAAACCACTGCATACGAGGGAGGGTCACCACCAGCACACGAAACTCAAGGGCAGCAGAAGAGATCCTGAAAAAGAAAAAAGAAACATCACATAAAAACAACGAAGGTCGATCTGAAGAGTGGGAAAGGGGTTCGGGAGATCAGGACAGGGAACAGGATGAGGTAAGGAAGACTAACTGGACATGTCTGTGGTTGAGGGCGCTCGCACAGATGAAACTAAACGCCGGGTGACAAAATGGTCAAGTGACCCTGTGCATAGCAAAAATTTGTTTAATGGCGTTAAAGGAATTAAATCCGACAAACACATGAGGATAATCCTGGGTCTGCCCCGATCCCAAAAACGGGATCAGAGGAAACTGCAGATTTGACATTGAAAACACACAAGGACAAGGAAAAAAAATAAATGGAAAGAAATTATAAAGGAAACATAAAGTCTGAAGCAAGAACATCATAATAAAAGGAAATAAAGTAGAAACAAAGAAGGAAACACTTATGTCTATGTACATTTAATGCATTAAGTGCCCGGAAAATGGGGTAGAAAATAAAAAGTAATTGTAAAATTGTAAAGATGATCAAGAAAATTGTGCATGTAGAAAAAAAATAAGAAGGAAAGAAAAAAAAAGTATCCACAAAAACAAATCTTCTGTATCCATAATTAGTATATGTTAGTAAGAATGTACCTAAATATAAGAAAACAGTAATTAGAATAGCATTAATGTGATGTATAAGCAGCAAGAAAGGCATGAAACTCTAACATAGCCAAGGTCTCCGATCATGTTGGAGGGAAGATTCATGGGCCGGGCTAGAAAGAGCCTGAATAGAAAAAAAACATTTTCTGCAAGTGTGGTTCTCTTCTTTTTCTCTGCAGTTTCTTTTGCGACAGTGCAATGACCCTTACTGTCCAGTGCAGGCCTTGATGTTCTGTTCACAGAAATTTATTTTTTTATCAGTGGAGAAAGAAATAAATTTTTGTGTGTCAGAGTGCTAAACCTCAGCAAACTCAATGCATTTCTCGTTGTTGCTGAATGTTTTAAACATCCTTCTACGCAGAGATTTTGATAATAAGAACTCTATTTTCAAGCTGAATGACAGATTTATAATATTGGCTATGTATGGATTAACCAAAACATAGATATGATTTGATATAGTGTAAAAGCAATATTACCTATGCCTACTACTCGCAATGGTAAATTGACATTATTGAACCATGTTCATACGGCTCACTTCTTATTCACTGCAGTTATTTTTGCAAGAGTGAAATTACCCTTACTGTCCAATGCAGGGCTTGATGTTCATGGGATGATGGTGATATGAGTACATAAGGAACGCACTCTGATAAAGAAATTTATTTTCTGTGTCAGCGTGCATACCTCAAGAAACTCAATGCATTTCTCGTTGTTGCTGAATGTTTTGAAAATCCTTCTTCACCCTGTACTATTTTGATTTGATAATTGATAGCTTTTATGTAGTTATAGTATACGCGGATATTTTGATTGTTACAACTCTAATTTCAAGAGGAATGATAGATTTTTTATATTGGCCTGGTATGGAGGCCTGTTCCTTGCAAGGTCATCTGGAAGAGCATAATAATTAGTGATTACACCTAGAATAAAAAAAAGTAATTAGATGTAACACAATAAAACAAAGTGTTACTCACAGTACCTCTTTACAATTCCTGCATGCATTTCTCGTCGTTGCTGAACGTTTTGAAAATCCTTCTTAAATTTCACTGAGATCAAAATTTCCGCACAGTAAAGGCTTTTTGAAGTTTTGGTAAAAGCAGATATTTTGATTATTACAACTCTAGTTTTAAAATTAAGGACAAATCTAAATGGAATGTCCAATGATGAAATAGGCACAACACTTAACATTTGAAGAGATGAAGCGCCGACGGCACACGAAGCGACGCACGGAGTCTGGGGTCCGGTGAAATGCGCACAAGCGGCTTACAAGAGTCCAACACTTGCACTACACTCGATGCTATTCCGTGGTGAAGGGCACACAAGCGGCTCATCGTAGTCCAACACTTGCACAGCACTTATCACATCGGAATCGGGAAATGACGCAGCAGAACACGAAATCGGGGACGCCATGATGTCAAGAAAACAGGAGTACGATCGATACACCCTCTAAACACCGGTATGCAACACAGAGTACATTTATAGATAGAGACGTCACTCTAACATTTCATGGCGCCCTCTGGCAACAAGTAAACACAACTATGAAGCGTATATATAGGTCTATACTTATAGCCAGCTTCAGATTTGCAGTAGGCCTTTCCTATTTTCTTTCCAGTGGTAGTTACTAAAAATAAAACAATAAATACAAAATCAAATTCTTTATTTTAATCTTTTTTTACAATATTTGAAGGCCTCTTGAATTTTGTCATCAATATCATAATCTTTACGTGATCCACATAATAATTTATTTGTATCTTTGCACCAATTGTATATAAACAAATTAATACATAAATCTTCAATTTTCGTAATTAATTGAAGTTTGTGGTCATTGCATTTAATAAAACTATAATCTAATATAACTGAAAATATTGTTTTAATATATTGTCGGATGTTTTTCTTTTTAGAATCTTTTTTTAATATACTAGTGACAACATCTTGTATATTAGAGAAGCATTTCATAAGTGGTATGGAAGGATACGTAAGGCTCGTTTTATTTCTAAAATATTCCCTAAAATGAAGGGAACTGTTTTCTTTATTTTCATTATAAAATGAATTCTTGCAATATTTGCATTTTTTTACATTTAACTTGCGCAATACGTATCCTGTCACATACTCTAATTGTGCTTTTATTTTTGGGTCTTGTCTCTTTATTTCAAGATCTACATAGATATTGTCACTGTTCACATCATCAAAATCAACTTCCACAGTATAACTTGACGTCTCAGGTTTCTTAAAAAATAAGTTTTTTAGTGATTTAAAATTTAAGCATTTATCAACTTCACAGTTGGACCCCGGCGAATGCGTATTACTAAAATTAGTAATAAGTAAGGACGTGTAGGCTGCTTCGAAGCCAACACACGAAGGCGAGATATTACGATATCCATGGCTTCGAATGCAGCCAAATAAATTTTCTAGGGGGTCCTGGTTGAAATGTCTCATCCATAGAGACGTCAGGTTATACTGTTTAGCTAAAACATCAACAAGATATTCAATATTTTCAATTGTCTGCAACCAATTTGTTATTGATGGTACAACACCAGATTTGCCATTACTGCAATATTTCATAGAGCTTAAAATTTTCTTTGCTTCAGCCCATATTCTTTTATGAGTTGAATTTGGAGTTACTGGTCCAAGTAAATGTTTCCCAGCCCTTTTTTTTGAATTTTCGTAGCTCCCGTCAACGGAGTCGAACAAATCGTCGAAAAATAAAAGCAAATCTGCTGTTTCTTGGCATTCCTTTGGCAGAATTCCCATACCTGGATAAGAAAGATAAATTCATTATCATCAACTTAATCAATCAATTTGTTAAGTTATAATTACATAGGTTTTATTTACATTAAATAATTTTCTTAGCCACCTGTAGGCTCGAGGTCCCTGCTTGTACAAGGCTAAGGACATAATTTTTTCATCCTTTGTGAATCTGCAACCTAATTTATGTTTCCCTGCCTCTCGAAATTGCAGCATTGTGAATATATTTGCGGCTGATGAAAATTTATTGAGTGCTTTTTTGAATGTAACATTTTCTGACAGTTTTAAAGCTTTCTTTAATCTTGTAATTGCAGAATCCTTTTGCCCTTGTAATTTTTTTATCTTATTCTTCAGCATAATAGTGTCTGAATCAAAACTTCTGAAACTCATTCTCTTGACATCTTGTTTGCCTGCAAATACAAATTATGAGTTAATTCTAGTATAAGTATTATAATAATTAATGTAAATATGATAGAATTAATGTATGCAAAATATTTTAAACACAAAAAAGAGTAATGGCAGAGTTTCTTGCCCTTCTTCTCCATACGAAAACTACCTATTGGAATGGGCAACTAGAATCAATACTTTTATTTAAATTTTTTATGTTAAAATGTGCCCTTTATGTGCCTATTTGAAATAAATGCATTGACTTTGAGTATAAATAATTGTTTAGTATAGTAAAACTAAATAGTAGTGATGGTAATAGATCGAATGATATTGTGACAGTTAACAAGAAAAAGAGGATGAGAAAAATATTTTCCACCAACCAAATAACAAAGGACAAGGGCAGGGCCGGAAGAAGAGTGTAGTAAAATAAAATATGAAAAATGGAACCGACACCGAAATAGCGAAAAATAATTTTAGATTTCAGAAAATAATCTAATCAATATGCTTTATGCAACAACAAAATAATTCTAGTAGGTACCTTTAGATGTTGATGGGGCAGGTTGCTCAAATATTGATGCAGGCTGATTTTGAGATAGAACAGCTGGTTCCAACTCATTTTCACATCTCTGACCCGAAAATATAGTTTCCCTTGTTAAGTTAGTAACATCTTGTAAAGGCAAAGATGAGTGGATACCTGAAACAGAATTGAGAACATTTATTCAAATATGTCATGGTTGTTTCAAGTGATGATCACCTGCTATCTGCTACAGTCCATAAACTTAGCAAATAGTGCCATAATCACCACACTATCTGACACAACATCCATCAAAAGTTTAATACAAGTAGCACATTTGGTAGGTCTTATGGTTTCAGTTTCTGAATATGTGAGGGGCCAGCTAATGCTCTAGGCAGACATGAACAACTAAGGGCCTGCGAGAAGAGTTAAATGTTTTAGATAAGTAGGTGTAGACACACTTGGTAATAGTGTATCTAGAAACAGTTTCATATTGCATAAATTGATTATCATACCTGATAAAAACAATGATGGAACTGCATTTTTGCTAAGTCTTCTGCTTGCAGTGTAGAAGTTTGGATTAAAATGTGAGTGGCAGATTCGTCCATTCTTAAAGATAGACTGGGAGTCAATCACTAATACATTTCCACCAATTGCATATATCCACCTATTGAATCTATCCAACTCCTTTTCTGGATCAGGGAACTTATGCAAAGTAGTATTTGGACCTGAAAAGATTATATTTTTTCCTCAAGGTACTTTAACTTTTATATATATATATATATATTATATATGTATATACATATTTCTTATTTATATAGTATGTAGGTATATGTAATATTGTATTTTTGTGTTTATTTAACTATTATATTTCAATATTTTAAAATATAGGTACAGTAAAGTTTTTACAAGTACACATAATCTTGACCATCTTTTAGTGCACCTGCCTCGCTTGTTTCTGCATCACCCCAAGGTAGACGGGTAGAATATGCCTAAGGCATTATGTTCGCCTATGTACTTCAGTGCATAAAGTATAAATAAATATTCGATTCCTAATGTAGTTAAATCAGTGTGTTTATCCAGATTAGGAAATACTAATTTCTATACTATTGAATTCTAAATAGAGCCGACAGGCGGTTCGTACCTACAAAGAACCATTATTACTTGTACAACAAACACACATTTTTAACAGTATAATTATTTGTACTTACGAGTGTTTTTGCAGTTCAGCACACAACACTTGCTTGCGTTCATGTTTATACACAACAGATGCACAACAAACAAGTCAACAGTCCAGATATTCGTGCAAGGGTCAATCAAATATAGCGTTGTCGTCGGTATCCAATACTTTTCCAGGTCAATGTTTAGAAGCAGAATCGTCAATGTCCATACAAGCCAAGTCGTCAAGAAAAATCCACAAATTAATCGAAGCGCATCCATTTACTCGAAGAGAGAAAAACGGAATAATTTTTTGAAGTTTTGAACAACAAACGACACTATCGCGAGTTGCGTTCCTTTTTTCCCCATAAAATTTAAAACATTTAAAAAAAATTGTGTTGGATTATTAGACGATTTTACCCATTTAAACAAACGTTGTGTGTTAACACAATTAATTTAAAAGGTGTCTAAATAATAATAATAATAGCTTCAATATTTTTATTTGTAAAAATAATAGTTGATATTTTTTGAAAATCTGAGTAAGATGGAACATAATGTTTAGACTAAACCCATTGACATTTTAAGAACAGCGCCATCTATCAATAAGTAAGTATAACTTTTGATATTACTATACGACTAAATTAAAAATCTATTGAATTGAGTAGTGTATCTCCAAAAGCAGGAGCCTACCTATACTGGCCGGTTATGAATCCCTGACTTTTGTTCTAAGCTAAAACACCGTGGTCTTTGGTACACACAAATAACGAATGAAAACGGTCAAACGTCCGGCAGCGTCATTCAAATTACGATTCGTTTTTTACAATGGATTAAAGCGAAAAAATAAATATTGTTTTAATCGTAATAGTTAAATTAATTGCATAATATTTTATATCATTGCGATCCATTCAAACATAACAAAAAGATAAAACCTATGACCTTATAAAAACAACATTTATATTTGCTATCATTTTATCTGAACGTAAAACGAAACAAAATTAATAAATGTTTTTTTTTTCTATATCTGTGGCATGAACGTAAATTATCTTAAACTAGCTACCCCCCGCAGTTTTACCCGCGTTCCCGTGGGATGTCACATGTGTTATACATATAAACCTTTCTCTTCAATCACTCTATCTATTAAAAAAAACCGCATCAAAATACTCAACGGCGTAGTTTTATAGATTTAAGCGTACATGAAAGAAGCGTACATAGTAGGCATGGCATGATTCACAAGTAGCTTGTGAAAAATCATGTGAAATATATTTTCATATGTTACACCTACTACCTGCCTTGACGTCTGTACTTTTCTGCTACCTTGCCTACATGATACATCGCACACCGCAGATCATTCGGATATCATCGTATTTCACCGATGACTTACGACGACGTCAGAAAGAAAGAGCGTCTTTCTAACCCAGTCGTGTTAGAAAGAGCAAAATATATACCGATTGTCGCTACGAACGGGTCGCACGGCCAAGAGTGACATGAGAGCATTGCGAAAAAAAAAACATTGGCTGTGAAATTTCACAGGTGAAATCACTGTGAAAAAAAAATACATTAAATGAAATAAGAGTAAATTAAAAATTATGTCAAGTTATTTTATTTTAAATATTATTTAATATCTAGTTCTACTTTCTAATGTTTGTGCAATCCTTTCACCACTGGTAATTAAGGCATAAGCTAAATTGTCAATTGCCGGCACAAGTTTTCTTCAACCGGCAGTATTAGCTACTTCAGCTTCCACTCTATTCAATCGCTTCAATTCTTATGATCTGTTGATGCTACACATGAACTCTGCTGCAACCGTTGAGGCCTGATGCCTGGGCTTCGTCTTGGGGCTGTCTCCATCTTATTGTTACCTTCGATATCTGCCATATTATTGTTCCAATATTGTACATATTGTATAGATGGATTTTAAATGAATTTGATTTGCATGATTTATTGCAATGTTACATTTATTTTATTTCTATTTATTGTATACAATAACATGTTACTTCACACATACACTCAATATTTTATTGTGTATTATGTTATTAAGCTCTATATTGTAGTCCAGGCGAGAAACCACTGGTGACTCAAAATGCAGGTATCCACCTAGTTTGAAAGTCAGAGGCAGATCGATCTTGAACATATAATTTATACCCTGTATCATTGTAATTTCACATCTTAGGATTATTTTCTTGCATAATACCGCGATTGCTGTTTTTTTTAATAGTAACTAACAGGGAGTGGACGCAAGGCTAGTTTGTGGAGGCTGTACAGCTTGTGATGTATTAGTTTGTATGAGCTCATTGCGAAGAATTAAGGAATTTAAGTAACTTAATTAATAGTAGCCTATTAAGTAAACTTAGCCTAACGCTGTGCATGTTAAATAAAAAAATATATATATATATATATTATTATTTATCAAAACATCGCAAGCCTACTGTTCATTTTATGAATTCGTTAGTCGCCAAAAGTCATAGTCGGCACATCACTAATTAACATAATATTCTGTTTGTTATTATAGCGCTTAAAAGCGACATCTGTGGTTAAATACCAATATTATTATTTACGACCTCCCGCTAGATGGCGTAGAAAGGCATGCTTTAGAACTAACAATATTGGGAGCCGTAAAGATTATACATTTAAATAACAGGTGGCAGCACTATATCTTATTGTTACTTTCAGATGGAGCTTATAGTACGAGAGATCACAACCAAAACCATGTCGCATCGTTTTACGGCCAGAACTGTATAACACCGTTAGAGTAGATGATTCTGAACCTGGCTATTTGGGCAATACCGGCTAGAAACGTCGCAGTTTTATGGAGGGGGGCTTATGGATGTGTCCTGACATGTCAAATCAGCAATTCTTTATGAAATGTCAAAACGATCGAATGTATGGAGTTTTGTATGAAATAGCAAGTTGTGACGTCATAATTGTATAGCATCAAATAACATACTCTTTATCATTAGATCGGTACTTAAAAATCACATTAATGATTTATTTTTGATCATATTTAATGTTTTCGTATATTTTTGGATGTTCAATACACTTGTTAGTGTTTGATCATTTTGGAACGAAGTTCCTTATCGCGCGTTGTGAAAAGGAGCCCCCTTTCACAAGACGGAAAAAAATCACACGAAAAGTTGTAACGACACTTTTTTCGAAATTGTAATGATATGGTTTATTATTGGGTTTGTTTTTTTCATAATTTTTTTAAAGGCTAGATACATTTATAAATTTTTATAGTTAGTAATTATTAGCACAGTCTTGATCTTTTATTGAAGACCTAATACTAAAGACGAGAGATTGCAAGTTTTTCTCAACACTGGACCTAAACTCAGCGTGTTGGTCAATTCCAATGCGTATCTTCGTTCCATCCGGGATCCCTTGACACCTCTCAAGTTTTTTTTTATCTTTAATACAGGACACATCCTATTTCGGTTTCGTCAAAAAAATAGGCAAACAGTTTTATCACAATATGTCTGATAATAAAAATGTGTATTTGTTTCGTAATTTTATAACGAAAAAAATTGTTTTAGATATATTGCGCGTCACATGTGGCATTTTCATAAATGACAGAAAACTTACCCGACTTGTCTCATAGCAGCTTAGTTAATTTTTTTTTAATCTTTTGTATGGCTGCCTGACTTATGAAAAAATCGTTTTCAGACATTTTAATTGTTGCGATTCTTGGCTGGCCTATAGCGCAAGCGTCCATCAGCTGTTCTGCCTATACTAATACTATTGACGAGTCCGAAAGTGATTGAAAACGATGCTATTTTTTCAATAAACAGTATTTTTCAAACGTTATCCCAATTTCCTCTTGTCCAATTTATTAAAAATGTCCTTAAATTTTAGATTGATGGTTCCGAGTAAGCTCTTTATCGATCATCATCTAAGAATTTGCGAGCTGCAGAGTATTCATTTGTTTAACAGACGTAAATACGCCAAATACGATTTTTAATAATTTCTGACTCGAAAAGTTGTCTGATTAATGAAGTACAACACAAAATTTGTCTGATTTAATTTTTTTCTGCATCCAGGCAACTTTTTTCATGATGTAGAACAGTTTTCAGACAGAATGCTATGGAAAATATCGGTAAAATTTTTCAGCACGTTCAAAATGGTTTCAACACATAAGATGCTTACACTTTTGAAAAATGATTAATTCGCATCAACTGACCAATGTTCTTTTAAAAACAAGATTTCCAGACGGTTTGCTATAGGTTTTTTATTTGCCTCATTTTTAATTTTCTTATATGTTCTCCTGGGTACGTGCCACGCTTGAGGTGTCTGAAAATTGTGTCTTCAGTATCTAAAATTTATCGTACACCTACATTCTGAAAATCAGACAGATTACTATGAAACAGTTCGGTAACATTTCTTGACATTTTCGAAAATGCGGACATGACGCAGAAAATTTCTGAAAATACTATTATTGCAATCAGAATCACCAAATCTATCGGTTTTATAAAGTTTTGATCGTAAAATGATAAGGCAAAAATTTTGGCCGTGGGCTTTGGTACTATTAGAAGGTCATAGAAACTGACTCCAAAATATTATGTACCGAGTAGGAAGTAGTAGTGTAGTATATATAAGTTATATGATTACCATTGTACATGCTACGCTTAGTCGGGGATCGAGAGTAATGTCTCTAGCTGTAACATATGTATGTAAAAGATACAACAAACATACATTCTGTGTTTGATTAGCTATGCAGCAAGAGATGTAAGCTACATGCCACTCTCTTCGGGGAACCTCAACGTTTGGTGATCATCAATTGCCGGAAAACATTCTTATTCGACATGTTCGAAAAATTATGGAACACAAAGGGACAAGAACATAGAAAATTATTTGTTAACAATATTGATTTGACCTTTTTTTAGATAATGTAATGAAAACTTGCTTTATATCCTAAACCCATCTATACTAATATTATAAAGAAAAAATATTTGTATTTGGAATGAATAAACTCAAAAACTACTTCCGCTGAGATTAATCATTCATTCATTTATTAGAATGCTACTTCGCCAGAAGTAACATAGGTGTATGTAACTATGTTATGCCTAAACTTATGATACATAGATCCTTCGGGAAATAAGGGACTCTTGTTCCCATTAACAATAGACCTCACTAACGTCTGCATAAGGGTTGATATGGGCTGATATAAAGATGACAAATAGGCCGACGGGCGGTAAACACACACACTAGATTCTGGTTCTTAAATGCAGCACTTTAAGAACACCAGTAGGCAGTCTGTTTCTTTTTTCGTAAGCTGGCAACAGACAGACAGGTCCTCCTGGTAGTAAGTGGTCACGGCCATCTATGGATATTTGAAACCAAAAACCAGCGGCATGGCCAATGCATCGATGACCCTGAGACGTGAAATTGTTAAGTAAGTATCATATGCCCGTAATTTCACTGGCCCGTGCCTTTCTTAATGGAACACTAGATTATAAATGCACTAGTGCTCAACGGCGGAAATGGGCATGATATAATAATATGCACTTCCCCGGACGAAATCGGCACTAAGAGCTACTTGTAAGACTAGGTACGACTAACACTTAACTAGGTAGGTACCTACCTACAAACGTATGTAATGTAAACGTGTAAGCACAAAATACTGAGATATTTCCTCAAGGTCATTGTACGACTTTAACACACGTCCATCGTTGCAGGATCCGGTCACTATCATTGAGTTATCAGGTGTATATTTATAAAGGGATATAGCTCGTTCAATTCCCGGAAGGGGTAGTCAAAGGTCTCACCCAGTTTTTAAAACCACCGTGACGTGGTAAATTGCACCTGCCGTATCTAAGAATCGGACCAGGACCTCCGTTGTCGGTGCGTGCTTTATACCACTCTGGACGATGTAGCTATAGAGAGACTAAAGTGTATACTCTGGTCATCTTCTTAAGTTATATAAAATATATATACTATGTACGAATATGCTCAAATGGAGCTGGTATTTGTAAAAGATACGTAGAATATCTATCTACCCCCGGGGCATAGAGTGGGGATCGCGGGCGGGGAGGGTTGCTCGTTAACTATGCAAATAAAGCGGGGTGCGGGCGAGGGGGTAAGCAGCGCAATCTGATCAACTCACGCCCTTCGATGATTAAAAAAGTTGATGTGAAACGGCTTCCATAAAACGTTCCAGTTAAATACAACATACATAGAACATGAATCCTGTTCTAATAATTCAGCTGTAGGTCCCTAAGCTTCATGGAGTCGGGGTCATGCTATTCTATAAATAGGTGAAGGATCATATAAACAACAGCCATTCGTTCACCGAGCGATATGCTCGGAGAACGAATGTAAAGCTAGGTATGAAACCTGAGGTCCCAGGTTTGATTCGTAGGTCCTTACTTAGGAGTTCTACAAGGTTGTTCTGTGGCATCAAGGTACAATGGACGTTTCGCTGTTAGAAATATTTACTTGATGTTCCTAAAAAGACGAAGAGATTTACCTGTGAACTCTGCAAGTAATGAACTGATATTTACTGCAAATGTAGTATGCCATTTTGTCCGCGTCACGTATGCTATTTTACCCGCCTAGAGTGGAGAAAACGGTTTCTGTTCGAGTTTTTAAAAAAGATTAATAATTTAATTGTTTTTGTTTTAAGTTGATTGATCTCATTTATTCTAATTAAGTAATGAACCATATAATCTAAAGCTACCTAAAGTGTTCAAAAATATAAAGAAAAAAAATTGGTTCCTTATTATAAATAATATGAGAAAGTATCATTTTTGTGATTATTTAAATAAAACATGGCTGCGGTGACCGTTTACTATCAGACGGGCTGTCAACTTGTTTGTCACCTTAGTAGCAACAAAAGAAACAAATATTTTCGGTTCCGTAGTCACGTGGCAAATTAATTTACCCTAACATCTTCGTCCTTGCCGTCTGTCGATTAGTCCATCAGTACGTCAGTCCGTCAGTCCGTCAGTCCGTCAGTCCGTCAGTCCGTCAGTCCGTCAGTCCGTCAGTCCGTCAGTCCGTCAGTCCGTCAGTCCGTCAGTCCGTCAGTCCGTCAGTCCGTCAGTCCGTCAGTCCGTCAGTCCGTCAGTCCGTCAGTCCGTCAGTCCGTCAGTCCGTCAGTCCGTCAGTCTAAAGATTTTATGACTAGTTATATAACTAGAAAAGTAAATTTAGAGTACTGAATTTCTTGCTGGTCGTGAAGATATTCATATATATTATACAGCGCTTATAAAATATATTTAACGCAAATTAATTTAAATTAAACATAAAAGAAAGTGTCCAATTAAGTACTTCAAATAGACTGGACCACTCGTCAGGGAACTCGAGACCGCGAGGGAAAACTCGAGACGGAAACTACCCTGATGTCCTTGACATACAAAATTTCATTTCGCCCTGAATTGTATTTCTTAAAAGTTGGTGGAGGCTGTATTTTTGCGTCAATCCATACCAATACCAAGAATACAGTTAAAAATATATAACTTGTGTACAATATTTGAAATGTACACATACCCGAGAGGTAAGCACGCCTCTCTTTGGTCGATTACCGAAATCAAAATCGACAGATATCGATACTGCGTTGTTGTTTTGTTGAACCTACGTAGTACACAATCGATTTTGCGGCGTGAGCGAATATTGTCTGTATGTCAATAGCGGTAAGGTTTTTATTGAGTTGTGGTGTTGGGACGGTGCGGAGTGACTTGCAGAGGCGCGGTGGTCCTCACTACAATCGCCGACCACTAGCTACAATTCAGACCACAGAGTAATTGACTGTGCAGAGAATTTATAATTAAATTCACATAGAGTAGAATCTTGGTGCACTCGATATTAGGGCAGCTTCTAGAATAATTCGTAGTGTAGTTATTTTGATAAATGATGCACCATTTTTTTTTAAGTGAATTGAATTTAGATTTAACTGTTTAACAGCCATTGGTTTTGATTTCTGTCTGTTTGTTTGTGCGCTAATATAATTAAAACTACGCAATCAATATTACTTAATGCGTAAAATCATCATTTAGAGAATTCCATTTGGGAAGTTTATGTCCACAATACGACTCGCCCCGGCTTTGCCTAAGTACAATATAAATATTAGATATTATTTTCTAAACGATGGTGAAAACTATCAAAGTCCATTGCGTAGTTTTTAGCCTAACAAACAAATAGTGACTTTGTTTTAAGACTACTTTTATAGATAAGTAAGTTACGCATTATATTACTCAAATGAGCCTTAGGAAGATCAGACGACGAATTACTACTAGATATTTATAAAGGCGAAAGTTTGGACAGATGGATGATTGTTACTCAATTATAACCTATAATATTTAACATTATATAATAACCATAACATATATATATCCTATATATACTATACCAACTATAACCATATAATTATGGATCATAGTTTGGAATAACACATAGGTTACTGTTTATCATAGGAAAATGTAACATCCCTTAGGAACGCAGGTGAAACAGGAGGGGGGGGGGGGGGGGGCAGCTAGTACATAAATAAAACGTATAAAACACACAGCAAACATGAGTCTCTACACTGCGCTACTCTGTGGCCACATGGTCGTGTCGTGGCGACATGAAAAGGCCGGTATCATTGGTATCGGCAACCGACGAAGATATATGGAGAGTCTGTGACGCGCCGCTTTGATGCCCCGTCAATATCTGTTAGTGGGTCGAGTGGACAACGCGTCTCATCGCCGAGCCATCGCTCTGCGAAGCTGCGGCGACGCGGTGGATGTTCCATTGTTTGTTGTATCTTGTATCTAATACCTTTAAACGAGCAATTCTTGTATATTTATAATCTGAGTCTCGGAAACGGCTCCAACGATTTTCATGAAATTTAGTATGCAGGGCTTCGGGGGCGATCAATCGATCTATTTAAGTTTAATTTTCAGAAAACGTCGTTTTATCCGTGTTCTCAGGCAATGAAAACTGCTACAATATCATTACAATACGAAGGTAAAAGGTTTTCAAGTTCCTTCTTTTGTGAGAAAAACTGTTATTGGGAGCTCTTTATAAGCGCATCTCATTCGTATCTAGGTATACAACGTGTTACAAAATACCCCGTAAAAATATAATAAATTATATCAAAGCCAACAACCCTAGTAAGCTGTCATGTCAGGAAACCAGATTATTTAACAGAAAGGCCTACGTACCTATTTTACTTAAAAAATTTATTGTCTACAGCGTTACTACGGTTCTTTAATATTGTGAATGGACTCGTTATAAGTCCCCATTTCGGCTTTATGGGTAGTTTTGTAACACTCTGTATATGACAGAGCTAGAAAAATAGAATACGGTTGTAGTTACATTACTAAAGAAACCCCGAGCAAAGCTCGGTCATCCAGCCTCAAGCACTAGCCAGTGTATTGAACAGCCTAAAATACACGGATACATCAAATGTGATCTATATTTCATAATTAATATGATTTTTATGTACCGATCTATTCACAAAGAGTAGCTCCTTTGATGCTGTACAATTATGACGTCACAACTTGCTATTTCATACAAAACTGTGTAAATAACCTTTATTCCTTCATACATAAAGTGCATCTATTGATCCAACAGCTAATTGCATGATGATGGAAATCAACCTTATTCCAAAGCAATACAGTTTCTTTTCTTATGACAATCTGAAACGTCAAAACGGCCATCATAGCGTGCCGGTGGTATAGATGTACGGGATAAACAGTAGATATATTCCGAACTATAATTTTCTATATTTGTGCCAAATTTCATATAGATCCGTTCCCATACTAGTATGATTGAGTTACAAATATCGATGAAACTTTTGCATTAATAAATAGAAGTAAGATAAAATACGTTTAAATAAGTACAATGATATATATTAGAGAAAAAAGTGGCCAATTTTGAATCCGACTTGCACACAGAATGCTAAAAGCATTAGATTTTTGTACACCTTTAATTTTTAACTTTATTTCTATTTGATGTACAGGGGCTATAGAGTGAAACACATTAGGTTAAAATTTCAACAGTTTACCTATTGGGTACTACCTTTAGGTTCATGGGATACAGCACGTTAAGACAGACGGACGAACGAACAGCAGAGCCTAAGTAATTGGGTCCCATTGCCACAATGTGGGGCTACAGTCCAATCGTAGCAGTTTAGTACTTATGACTTCCCAAAATAATTGGCTGAAAGCTAGTAATATTACCTATAAATGCGAAAGTTTGTGAGGTTGGAAAGATTATGCAAAAACTACTAAACAGATTTAAATGAAACTTAGCTCATATATAGCTTATAACTTTTTATCCCAGTAAATTGTATCATACCTTGGGAACTCAAGTAAAGCCGCGGGACAGCTAGTCATTTATATGTAAGTACGCTTCCCTATGAAGGTCAGTGCAATTAAGTTTACCATCGGCTTGGAAGTCAACTTTCAGCCGAGAGTTCTTCTTGGTAAGGTATGATATTTTGTTTTTCCAGCTATTTAAGGTAAATAAATTGCCACATCCAAAGTGTAGGTCGTATCACAGAGCGCGGCGGCGGGCGGGCGTTGCGCTGGCCAGGCCAGAGGTCGGAATTCCTCGCCGGGAGGTACTGCCTCTCCACTCACCTCTGAAGCCTTTTCCCAATCATGATCGTGGTATTGTTACCACTTGTTCCTAAACTGCCTTTTTGGTCAGCACACGATAAACCTGAAATATTTTTTATCACTGCGTGGGAATTCAATAAAAGGTTTATGATTCTGTAGACTTCAAAAAAATTTTACTGCAGCTGTTCAAGGGTTCGTAAGCTTGATTAGAAGCCCTCACATCCAGGGTTCGAAAAAAGACAGGTTAATACCTACATCCCGACTTCTGGTGTCCCGCAGGAAAGAACTCCTTGTGGTGTTACTTCGTCCGTCTGCTTGCCTGTATCTATTTAAGGTAACACCAAAAACACCGCCAATTAATATTCTTATATTCGAAGTGGGGACTAAAAGTGGGGTACCAACTATATTAGTTATACTTTTTGTGACACAGTTAAGTTGATTCAAGAAAATGAGCATACAAAATTGATACATAAAAACCTTAAGCCGATTAGTTACCAATTGAGAGCCCGGAGCTATTCTGCTCCGACTGGCGAGCAGCGGCAGCGGCACGTGCTGTAGACAATGGCCGACACGTGTCGACTATAGCCGACACTGCGACCTGTCACAATACGCGCCGATAGCTTCCTTCCTGCTATCACGCCTACACGTTTAAATGGATTATTTATGGGCGCCATCCTTTTTTGGAACGTTAATGTCAAAAGACTGGGGCTCTTTTTCATTTAGTGCGACAACCCAATTAAGATAAAAAAATTGACAAAAAAAAATATGCTTTGTCAAAATGCTTAATTGCGTCGCAAATTCATCTTAAGACGTGCAAAAACTGTGTGTTTCACATGTGTTTATATATTATTACCACGACAAGCTAACCGTACCATAAGTCAAAAAATACAGATTCATGGAAAATATTCAAAATAAAAGTATTCATAGTACAACTGAATTTCAAAGCTTTTCCTTGCAAAATCTCCATAAAGAGATTTAGTTGTTCCCTCGGCGGACTGCCGGCTCCGCGCCCGCATCTCGGTGTTTGCAGCTACAAATATTGTTACTCCAAGGGCGGACCACCCTCGCGAATTACACGCCTATTGTAGGATAGTACGAAAACAGACTTCAAAAGAACCGAGATGAGGACGTTCTAGCGTTTAATTTCGAAGCGTATTTGAATAACTGTTGATTAAATTACTTAAATGCGACTATTGTATAGATTGGTACTAACCTATTTCTTGAGTATTCTTTTGATACCTGGTTGGCGATGATAGCTTAGTCGGTAGCGACATCGGATGTCGTGACGAGTATCGTGGGTTCGAATCCGACAATCAGCTTGAGTAGTCAAGGAAAATATATTGAGGGAACCATAGCACGGTGGCAGGGTACTTTGTGCAGGCTTGATACCACCCTCAAGTTGAAAATCTGTCTCCAAGCACCTGTATGTGTGTACTGAGAGTCAGTTCCCTTCTAGTCTATATGTATTTACCACTTTCGGCTACATCATCACTTACCTTGTTGAGATTGTGGTCAACACAAGCTTATGCAGAGAAAGATGTGTGTACCGAATGGTGATGGACCTAGCCTACATATCGTAATCTAAATCTTTGAGCAACACAGGATAGGCAGGTCATTATGAAGATAATTGGACATGACTCTACTTAGTGCTACACAAAAAACGACTAGGATCAGATGTTTATTTTTGTGGTTTTTGTAAACCACTTGCCCGATTTCCACTTCTCACTTAGTACATGCTAACCTTTGGTTACCTCGCAAGACACCCTACAGATGAAATGTAGTACAAGACGCTGCTACGATGAAGCATCTATGTAATATTAAAAAATATTGATAAAACTAAGATACACTCAATTAGCTTCTCCAAAAGAATGAGGGGTGAATTCAATAATTTATTTATTTGAAAGGCATTTATGTACAGTAAATGTATTGACAGAGTAAATACCATATAATATACGATTTTTTATTTGTAATCCCAATAAAGTAAAATACCCTAGTACACCAAACTCAAATAAAACTCCAATCTTGATGGGCCAGTTGGCTGATTAGTTAGGTACCTTGACTGCCACGCTACAGGTCGTGGGTTTGATATCCACTCACGACAAACATTTGCGTGCATGAACATGTCCGTTCGGGACTGTGGGTGTAAATATCTACATGAGTTTGTATTTAGAAGAAAAAGGTATATATGTAGTATATCAGTTTCCATAAAAAAAGCGCTGCTTAGGTTGGGTTTCGCTGTGAAAGAATGTCCGAGGATATTATTTATTTATTAATTAAACCTATCATGCCCTAATGACATTACATACTTGGAAGAAGTTAGGCTCTCAGTAGACACTTTGTCCGAGGAAGTACTACCACCTTACTCATTCCCATCGTGAAGCAGTAACGCGTTTATTTTACTGTGTTTCAGCAACAAAGGTAACGGGTGCAATCACTGGCACATCATGTTATTTGCGACCACTTACTGGATCGTCTGTTTTTTTGGCCTAATTGATATTTTAAAAAGCAGTGCACAGACATTTGGGAGGCACACGACGGGTGACTATTACTGCAGTAATACTGGCCTCACTTATTATATGGACCACGCATCACTTCACTACACTGGGCTCCCCGTGCTGTATGCTGACCGAATGCAAAGGGGGATACAAAAGTTTTGATCGTTTGTAATCGTGTATACCATGGTAGTCGCTTAATAATTTATTGGGTTCTGAAGTCTCACAATGAGTTATTCAGTTTTAGCCGTGCTGGACTGAATTTCTTATTAATCCCTCGTCTTCGGCCAGAAATCTAACTTCAGGCGGACAAAATATGGATGATAATGATTGATACTGAGCGCTGTGATCTGAGGATGGATTCTGAAGATGTGACAGGGTTTCTCAACGAGAGAGATATGTGTAATATGATCTAATATAAAAGTTAAAAACTTAGTGACATTTTTAAAATTTGTTATAATTTTTACTATGTACTTACATTAAAGTATAATTTACTTTTATTTTAAATTAATACTAAGAGTGTTTGTAATTGTTTTTTTTATTTTATTTTTAATGATCGTGAATCTATACATAATTATAAACATAGATATTAATACTTGCAGTTTACACAAAATCATGTTTTCCATTCTCATTTGTTCCCAGTATCAAATCGTCGACGGGCTCATCACCGTGGGGTCGTGAGCGGTGATTACACAGCTCTAATTCGATAAATAGACGTCAGAGGGCGCGAGGAGGCCCTCTTCCTCTCACTCCGCGCCCTCCCGTCCGGCTCGCAACACATCTAACACAATTTATCACTTGATTGCACCTTTTGTTGTTGTGGTTACGTACAACTATTCTTTGATTATGAAGCAAAATATTATCACAAGTTGGTATTCTGGTCCGACTATGCTGTCATACAACAAACTTCACTGGGACAAAAAAAAATAATAAATAATGTTATATTTAAGTATTTGTTCTTTGTTTAAAAATATAAATTATTGTAAAACTCATTATCTAGCACAAATAGTTATTTAAATTGTATACTCGTACATATATATATTTTATTATAAAACTCAAATTTATGATACTATTATACTATATAGAAATATTTACTATTCTAAAGCTTTTATATATTTTACATCTGAAGTTTTTAATTTGAACGAAAAGTTTTTGTCGTGAGTATTTCTCATGAAAATATGTTTCTTCCCACGAACAATCAATAGTCTGACTCTAATACCGGTTCGGAAGACTGTTTTTACTGAGAAGTCTCGGCAATACATTTAGCAAAACATACTTAGATTTATTACATACAATTTATTTACTCACTCTCTCGTCTCACTGATAATATTTGTGTTGTAACAGAAGTTAATAAATAAAAATATATTGTGTATGACTAATAGAAAACCACAAACTAAAGCATACCAGCCCCCACAAGCGAAGCCCTCATACAATACTTTTTATTCGGAGGAATAATGTCATGGGACTAAAGCCCTACGCTGCGGCATTGAACTGGGTAATTAATAGACAAGTCGAAAATATAAAAAACTGAAACAGAACAAACTGGAACGACACTTGAACACTGCTTTATCTATCTAATACTAATAAATGAGCAATTCCTTTTAATTTTTATCATTGGTATCTCGGAGACGGTTCTAATTATTTGGATGAAAAATTGTATTGAGAAAAGGTGTGGCTATTCCAGAATAGATGCGATTTTATATCAAAAAAAGACGTCGAGCACAGCCTGATCGCTAAGTACTAAAATTAATGTTCTTTATTTCATGTTACCACGGACGGATGTCACATTTTCTCGGTATAAAAAGTAACCTATGTTCTATTTCAGGGCGTGCTCTTTCTATGTGCCAAGTTTTATTCAAATCCGGTCATTAGCTTTTGGTGATAGAGTATCAACCATCCCTACGCCTATACATATAGATGCTTGGATAGCCTTAGCAAGCTTTCCCATTTATAATATTGGTAGGATGGATTTAAATCCGGTAATCCGACACAAAAGCGGGCTATACATTCCAAATACAGAGTAGAAGTTGTAAGTGCGTACATACACGTTGAGATTCAATTGTAATGGCATTCGCCGCGTGGGAGGCACTGACAGTTGGCTGTCGTGACGTCAGGGGAGCCTGCGCACGCGCAGCGATACGCTTCGTTACTAATAAGCATGATTTAACTCGATCGCGATCTGACACGCCGCGCCGCGCGCCCCGGCCGCGCCGGCAGACTCAACTCAACACACAATTTACAACCGAACGGCGACATCACCATCGTAAGCTCTTCGTTATTTGCATCGACCGATAGCATGAGACTGTTATTCAATTATTTACATTGTGACATCAACCGAAAATAAACCGGCGAGACCGCGAGGCCGCTCTGAAGGGATTTTAATAATACGCCGGCAGTAAATCAAAATTTGATTACAAAAATACAGCAAAAAGCCCAATAGGTAATTCCGTTTGGTTCGCGGCTATAACTCAGCGGGCCGGGCGTTGATAACAGTTTAAAATGTTGTAGGTCGCGTTGAAAAAACCCGTGTGCGATATAATGTTTATTTGTTCGTGGCACAACTACTAAATATCTAAGTATTACAATGAAGTGGTTTTAATGCGAGCTGCCGCGCGAAAAAACCTCTCTCATTCAGGAACGATGCGAGTAGGCCGAAGTACCGACAGGGAATTAAGTGGAATCGATTATTGTGATCGCTTCGACATGTTCATGTCACATTTGTCGCTTCGGGGAAGATACAGGATTCGATTGGTCTTTAATAAATGTTCTTTTATCCGCGTACTAAAGTTGACAGTTAAGAATGCTATATAAAGATGAACCATATCTTTAAACCATTAATGATGATTTTCCTTTGACATTGTTGGCTGTCAAAAAGGGCCTTTTGCTCTCGGCAACTTTTCCACAGAGGTACTATAATTTGGTTGTTTTGTGGTGTATTTAGATCAAGACAAGATGCGCCGGAAGTGTACTGAAATTATAATATTTTGGAACAACTACTACATATATGATTGAGGAAAGTTTAAAGGAGCACTAGCCATGTTCCTTTAGGCTATTTCCTACAAGGTAGCTCCCGACCCGCGGTGTTATTCAGGTTCCTGAGAGATCAAATATATACCGGGAATACAACATATACCTACCTATAGCACTCGGGAATTGTTGCTTTCTATCAGTAAAAGTACAATTGAAATCGATTAAGTAGTTTTGAAGATTTGCTCCTACATCCAAACATAGAAACGTAAAAACTATAGGCCTGTTTCATGGCCTGATACCCGGTGTCTGTCTGTCTGTCTATAAATAAATATTGCATATAATATTTTACTCACTTCCCAGTTTCCGATTAAGATGATAATTTACACACGCAATTGGTATTGATGACGACGCATGCTTAGCTATGTGACGTCATTCAAAATCCAACATGGCGGACGTGGCAAGTGACATTTTATTAATTCATATACCACCTCCATGTCATGTGTATCTAATGAAAGGGTTTGCAGAGGAGAATACATGACGTAGTTTTTATGGCATCAAAATCTTTTTTAATTTTTTTATTTTAATTGTGTTTATTGTTATTATATCAGTATAGAAGTCCAGCCAGTGACCATGCTGTCGTTACTTACGAACAAATAGCAATAAATACCAGGCTCCATATATCTGTCCGCGCTCGGCTCGCATTATTTATGACGGCGGCCGAATAAATCGACCGGTGAGTAAACACCCTCCACCCCCCTCTCCCGCACCCAAACAGCCTTCGGGCAACTTTGCGAAGCCTCCAACAAGGTTGTTGATGATCTGTTGAAATGAGTCCACGGTACATCCTACTAATATTATAAATGCAAACGTTTGTATGTAGGGATGTTTGTTAATCATTCACGCAAAAACTACAAAACGGATTTTGTAGCCTTTGTGCAGTTTTAATAATTTTATAAGCAACATTTTGTATTTATATTCCTTACCTTGTCTTAACCCTATATACAATATTATGGCTATTGAAGAGCGGGTTTTTGTAACACAAGTAGTTGTGTAAGCTGTACTTAAATGATGGCCCCTATCTCAATTATAAATTAAAATCCTTGGATACAGACAAAAAGAAAATAAAAAAATATTACGTCCTGTGCCATAAAACAACAAATAATAGACAATCGCAATACACTATAATATCAGAAGCTCTTTGCCATTGTTACAGTTCAATGCCAGATAACAGGGTATTCCAGCTTTTCCGCATACATCGCCAATGTAGTGTTAGAGCCGGTCCGTACTCTGCGCACTAAGGAAGTGTGTTGTGTGCATGTTCATTTCTGCTTCTGAATGTGAATATCCGGACAAGTACGTATGTATTTAGAAAAGTGTGTGTCAGTTCTCACTTCAGGTTACCATACACGCTCTGCTATGTTTAGGATCAGCTGACCATGTGTGAAGAAATAAGTCATAAGTCAGCATTATGCTAGCTTTTGATATTAATATTTGTATACAAAAGAATTAATTATCTAAAATTATTTTATTCAGACAACAAAAGATCCATTTTTGAAAACTACCAGGACAAGTAATAGTTATAAAATAAATAAATTTAATACATACCCAAAATTATCAATTATTGTTAATAATACCTTATAATAAAATAATATTTTCACGTCTATTATCCCCATTAAGGTAGACAGAGGTAGCAGTTCTGTTTTTATTACTTCAATAAAAAAAAAATCAATTCTGTCTAAAATTAGAATTCTGCAATAAAAAGACACCAATTCAGCACAGTTGTTACCAACAAGGAAATAATAAAAATAAATAATTCAAAAGGATTACAGAATTCACTCACGGCTGAACGAATGACAATTGTTTAGTTAGGTCCGGGGTTCGATTCCCGCTCATCAGCGCTTGCCCCGGTGGCTCATTATGGGCTCAGTTATTCAAATTTATTCAGTGTATTCGGTGCCCGGGCTGGGGGAGCTGTCGTGTTGCTACAATATGTTTATTGGGAACCCACCAACTTCGTGTGGTAATAGTTAGATGAAATTCAAATCATTTGGTGGTCAGTAGTGAGCTAGTTATTTCCGCGAACGCGGGTGAAGCCGTGAGACGAAATGCTAGTATTATGCAATAGATAAACTCCACTCACCCAGTCATTCTCTGATTCTTTCACTAAACACCAAAAACTTTTTTACTAATTTTGGTACGTAGTTCAGATGTCAGCTAAGAATGGAAACGGATATGTTGAAAAATAGTAAAAAAAATATATTTCTTTTTAAAGTTAAGCCTCGTCAAAATTTAAACGTGGGCTATTTTCGGTAACCTGATCTAATGCTGATCCATTAAAGATGCTTGTTATTATAGAAATACGCTTTCTTTAACAAGTTAAAGTTTATAAATTTACTAAAGAGATGGTGTTTGTAAATATTCCAATATTGTTATCATGGCTGTTGTAAGTTTTTCTTTGCATTTTCATTATAAGCAACAACTCAAGCAAGGGGCTTGAAAATTGAGATTTTGACGCAATTGACAGAACCCATATAATTTTTTTCTTAAATTGTTTATCATTATGCAATATAATGATGCTTGTGATAACATTTTATCAATTAGTTCAAAACTTAACTCTCACTTGATTGTATAGTTAGCGAAAGAGACAGAGCTCAGGGCTTCGATTATGTAAGGAAAATGACACTAGTTCGGGGATGTTTCGTCGCGGCCTCTATGCTTTGTCCCTTTCGCTCAATACGCAATCACTTGAGAGGTAAATACTCGCAGACCTCGTAGCTGCGCCTCGCCTCTCATAGAAGATGTTTTATCGATAAAACCGCCCCGACTTCGTAGGACAAAACGAAATCTACATTGACACTAAAATCAAAATAATTGCACAATGTTTTTTAGTTGTTCCTTTAAGGTTGCAAATAAGATATACAATATTATTTGCCGGTTGTTGCAGTAAGTGTCTTGACCACTGTCGTGACACCGTACTCTAACCGTTGAAATCAATATTGGGTTTATTTCATAGGCACCAATCTGATTAGTAGAGCTCTTAGTACAGAGTTCGTCCGGGGAAGTAACCAATTTCCGCCGTGAAGCAGTAGTGCACTTGTATTACTGTTATTCGGTTAGAAAGGTAAGGGGGTGAAATTACAGGCACATGAGATTTACCAACTTCACGTCTCAGGGTCGACAACACATTGGCGATGCCCCTGGGGTTGCAAATGTCCATCGGCTGCGGTGACCACTTCCCATCAGGTGGACAGTCTGCTTGTTTGTCAGCCCATGTGGTATAAAAAAAATGTAATTTGATTACTTGATATTTATCAAAGAAATATACTTTCAATCTACAATTTTATATTTACCACATACCTACATATAAAAAAATATGTTGTATAATACTACTGCTATAAAAAGTAATTGCACCTAAAATGAATTTTAAAAACGTTTTCCATAAACTTTTACAAATAAAAGAAAAATATGATATTCAAATAGTTATCACAATTCACTACCCTATGTTGAAGTGGCAAGAGCTATTACTGCATGCACCACCCGCGACACGAGGGCTGACAACCTTAAAATACCAATTATTTCAATATAATACTAGGTTTTGTGTTGATTGCTTATACATATTAAGTAAGGTATTTAATATTGAGTAATACTACTACGACATTCGTAGCACCTCGTAGCTAGAGTCTACGAGGCTATTTTTAGGTATCCGTACCTAAAGGTTAAAACGGGACCCTATAACTAACACCCATATTCTAAGACGATCCTCAGACGGCACTCGACTCCAACTCGACTGAGGATACCTTAAGCATTTCCTCGAGGAATTCTCAAAATTGGTATTCTAAGTCATAACTTGAGCAATTCCGACTGATGTCGAATCGAAGTGTAGTCAAGGTACCATGTCATTAGTAACGTCATTCTATTATAGATTAAATATTAATGAAATAAAATAATGAGTTTCAGTAACTATTTACAAGCAATAAGCTTTCTTAAGGTTGGTCCCGACGTACCTTGAAGCTGACAGTTGTTTCCTCACCTCGAGTGAGAGATGTCAAGTCGAGTGGAGGAGATTTTTTATATTAATAATCAAGTTAACTTTTTTCACAAAGGTTAAGGTTTAGTAAATGATGACCAGTGCTCGATGGAGCTGGATTTCTTAAATGAATAACAGATCCACGGTTTGATTTTAAAAAAATATGGAGTTTCGCGTGATAGCTAATCTTGCTGAATATCTCTTCTTGTTATCCGACCCCTTCATAGGCTTGCCTTACGTATTAAAGTTTATAGAGAATGTTAGGAGGGAGGGAGGGAGAATGTAAAGGATTCTATGAATTTCCAATAGCCAGTGAAACTCAGACTCTAGTGATATTAGAAACAATACAGTTTCATATACAGTATGGCGAGCAATTCTCACATATTCGAACTCCAATAATAATAGTCTTTATTAAAAATCTTATAAGATACAATTAATTTATTTCTACTTGATACTACAAATAAAATTAGTTTAGGTTGTAATTAAATATGAATAATATTTCTGTTAGACACCAGTTTCATGATTGTCTGGCTTTCCAGCATAGATCTAGACTGTTAAATGGTAGGAACTTCACGTGTGCACTGAAATATTCAATGTTGATTAGGACTAACCCTACTACATACAAATTTTATGTTCTGATTATCATAAGTATAAAAAAATGTCTAGTTCACTGACAAATCCTAAAAATAAAAAAAACCTAACATAGGTGTGAAGTTAACTTTTCTCTTATGCCAGAAAAGCTGATAAACGGGCAGATATTCTACCTGATGGTACGTAGACTTTAGCAACACCAGGAGCATTGCCAATTCAAGTCAGCCTGTAATTACAAAGCCAGCCTGAAAGTACAGTTATACGAATGCACTGCTGCTTCACAGCAGAAATGAGTTTAACCTCAATACCATACATCCCAGAATGATCTTTGCACTAATAGCAACTACATCAAATTACCCACAACTATTCTGAAAAAAGACCTGCAACTATCTGATAGAGTATATAGTTAGTGCTCAGAAAACTATTACAAAATTATATCCTTGCGGATATCGAAGAAACTCAACGATCATATTCTTTGCAAAAATCAAATAAGTGAGGAAGCACCTTCAGACGGCGAGTTTGTAACATTTCTTGAACGTAACGAACTGTTTGCATCCCACGGGGGCAGGTAATTGAATCTGTAGCCTGGAGCCGGCCTCCCCCTCCCGAAGCACCCCCTTCGCTGAAACCGGCGTTTTTCCTCTTGTTTGTTTCAGTATCGCAAAAGAAAACGTGTATCGCATACGGTCGATGTATCGACGGTTGAAAGTGGGAAAATTTATGTTAGAACATTTACATTTAGTTTAGCGGGGTTTATTAAATAAGAAACAAAAGAAACATTGTTTCGTATAGACATACATCACAATAATACACATAGAAACTCGCTGTCCGGACAGACGTTGTCCTGTCCAAAAAAATCTATACTAAAATGTAGGAATTCGATCGCAGCGCCACCTACCGGGTCCAATTGTAAATCTAAACTATCCAGGGCGCCACCCAAACGCATACATAAAAATGTATTCAAATCGATCCAGCCGTTTAGGTTCACTGTCAACACACGTACAGAAGAATTATCTTAGATCAGATCAGATCAGATCAGAGATTAGATCTAGAAGAAGATAAAGGTACCTATATAACCTCGCGCAACTGGTGGAATTGAACTTAGGTCCTCTGAGCCTCCAGCCGTACTTAACCACTATGATCTTTCTTTACGTATAAGACAGAAAATAAAGAATCAATAAAGCCAACGGAGGGATTATAAATACTTGTCAGTTTTCTAGGAATAAAAACACAGGAGAAATATTGATATTTATAAATAGCCTCTCGGTTCCTTTTCAATTAATCTATACTGATTTAATAATAAAAACATAAAGTTTGTAAGTTTCTATGTTTGGAGGTAATTTCCGAAACCACTCATCTGATTAGCTTATGTTATAGTCCTAGGATACATACATTAGATCCCTCGAAAAAAAAGGAAAACCACGGGACGATAACTAGTTGTTAAGAAATAAAACTGACGTCACGTGTGGTGTTTGGTGAACCTTTTCATTAGATACTCATGACACAGTGGCTTATGAATTAATAAATCACGTCCGCCATATTGGATTTAGAATTACGTCACTTATCTAATCGTACTATGGTAACAAAAATAATAAAGTGCGCAAAATTACAGTTTGAACGCATGAACGCCTGCAGGATTATTTACAGCGAGGTGCATCTCCATTTTTCAGATTGGACATAATTTTATAATAATTCATCATTATGATATTCGAAGGTGATATAAAATTGGGCGCACGCTTTTAATAGGATTAAACCAATCGGTAAACGATGGGAGACGCGAGACTACATGGCTTGGTAGTCAAATTCATAGAAAAAAGGTTTATACGATATTTTTTTCCCTAAGCACCCTCTCTCGGTGTCCATGAATATATGTAAAGCTTATAAAATAGCCTTAAAAAAAACAAAACATTATCATTTTCTTGGCAGTTCCTTTCAGTTCAAGTAATTTTTTTAATTAGCCCTCCGCAGCTGGACGCAGTGTTGTTTTACCTGAGGCGGTTTTCATTCATTGTTAAAAGAAAACTCAATATAATGCAAAACTCCAGCCCTATACGCGTGAATTCGATCACACTTTAACAATTGCAATCTCTGTGCGAATCGAACCTTAGCTTGGGGCGTGAGCAGTACTCTCACGCAAACCATTCACTCGGTCATCATTCACTCAATAGTGACTGATTCAGTGGACACGGGGAATAAGTCATTTGCAAATTGCGACACGTGTCCCGCTTGTTAAGTTCACTAAACTTGGTGGATCGGAAAGATAATTATTAGTTTTTTCGTTCAATAGGATAGTAATAGGATTAAAGATTTCCCAAGCTCTCTCTATATTGTTAATAAATATACCTATCTCTATCTAATAAAAAGAGCTTACGTCAGTCACAACTCACCAACAAGTTTAAAAAATAAGCAGATTCTTTCCACCTGATGGTCACCGCCCCCTATGGACATTTGCTACTCGTGAAGAAGATTGTGTGAAGTTACTAAGTCTCATGTGCCTGTTATTTCACTTCATTACTATTCTGACCGACCTTCTAGATTACTACTAACTACTACTTACTATAACTCAGTACAAGGGAAACGGAATCTCCTACCAGAAGGGTTCTGTGAACTTCTAAAATCATAAATAAAATGTTCCTTAGGTGTATTGAATAGAGCGAGGGCTCACTGTTTTAGTTCACGCAACTTGCCAACAAACTGACACCTCCATCATCAGGGGCATCGCCAATGCGTTTTCGACCATGAGACCTGAAATTGTAAAGTCTCATGTGTTTGCAATTTCACCGGCCTACCTTTCTAACCAAAACACAATAATACAAGTGCATTGCGTCAGGGCAGAAATGGTTAAATGAATATGAAATATAATTGCAGGCCTCTCATTTTACCCTTTTATGAATCATTTATTTGCCATAGGACACAAATGTGTGTCTCCAGAGATGTCATATTAAAAACAATAACATGACGAGTATATCTCGTCTCGCCGTCGAGTTGCTCTGCATCCCCGAGTGTCGCGCTAACAAGTCCCGCGGGACGGATAAACTTTTTTCATATTGATACACCCCATGGCAAACAATGTTTGGAGATATCTCGGCTACCGTTGAATTTCTACCCTATAACACTACTAATAAAGTATCAATCTGGTCTGCGAGCAGATCAGATGCGGGCCCGAGTAAACTAAAATGATTTGTAGCGACTAATCGAAATATGTGTTATTTTTTCCATTCTTCAAACTTATACTATTTTACTAGTTGTTTATTAATAAATGCATAAGTAATTTTTAGCGATTTTTCTAAACTGCACTATTACAATTTACTATAAGAAAATATCATGAAACTTTCTATTAACAACATAAAATGTCCTTTTAATATTTTTACTACAGCTTCTTTTAAATAGCAAACAGCGTCATTTTAGCGTCAAACATTTGGACGAAATCCAGTTACAGATCAAAAAAATGGGGTTAGCAGATTGGGGGGGTGCAGTGAGATCCCGGGGAGTGCCGGGGGGTGTCGGGGGATGCCGGGGTGGTGTCGCGTCGCGTCGTAATCGCATTGCTCCGGTCGGCTGCGCGCGCGCCTCGCGTGTAATCTCGTTGTACTAATAGTCTTAAGGCAGACAAAAGACTGATCAAACGGTGCATTCGCGCCAAATGTCGACGCTCCTGGCTTTATGCGTGTGGCCCAATATGGTGCCTACCCTTTACACCGCTTCTTTGAAACAATATCATCATTTTATATTTACCCTTGGAAAGTGCACTGCAAAATATTAATGACTACATTTGGAGTTAAATTTCACAATGCCAATATTCACGCATTACGGTTCTATAGATGTAAATCAAATTTTGCATTAAAACATATAGTTTCCTTTGAAATCTCTCAGGAAAGCTAGTTGTATCGTAAAAGTATATACATTTAATATGCACGAATGAACAACTCTTCAGCTATCAACAAGAACAATTCTATATTAATTATCACAGTAAAAAGCAAAGTGCCAGGGGCTTCATCGACAGTGAACCTTGACTCTATTGTAATAGGACATACAATCTTATACTCTCATCTCACACAAACAAAATAATAGAATGTGACATGTTTTCAACGTGCTAGACAAACAATGCAACGGCAGCAATATTGTCGAATCGTCCCTCATGTCTGTCAAACAAAAACCAACAACTCAGCCGGCACCGCCCCCCACCGCCCCCCTTCCCGCGTCACAATTCTACAACATAATAATCTGAATAACAAACAAACAAAACAGAACAAGTTTGTGAGTACATCGCACTTGCAACTTAATTACAGAACAGGAACACGGGTTCGAATAGATTGAGCTTGAGTTTTCGGTGAAAGAATACATCGAAAGGAAACCAAACCATGGTGGTAGCTTATAGACCGACCTTGCTAGCACCCTCAACATTATACAAGTAACATTATCCATTAGTATTATTGAGAGTAGTGCAGCTCTTCATCCAGAGTTCGTCTAGGGAGGTACTACCTTACACATTTCCACCGTGAAGCAATAGTGCACTTGTTTGTTTAACTGTGTTTCGGTTAGAAAGGTAAGGGTGAAATTACAGGTGCATGAGACTTAAGATCTTTATGTCTCAGGGGCGACAACGCATTGGCGATGCCCATAGTGTCGCAAATGTCCATAGACCACTTACATCAGGTCATCTTTCTTGACACGAAACAAATCAAAACACAAAGATTTCGTACAAACCTCAAACCCACACAGAAATAGATTTTTCCCGGTAAATAATGATAGCTAAGAACGTTAAAGGATATTCATCTTTACTCCTTCTGTGATAAAGTTCATCTATTGATCCAATCCTTAGCATGGTGAAGCTGTTGTACCTTATCATAACTACATAGGGTTAATTTTTCTATAACACTCTTTGCTGCCAAAATGGGCTTATAAAATCTCGATTATCCTACTAATATTATAAAAGTGAAAGTTTGTGAGCATGTATGGATGTTGGTTACTATTTCACGCAAAACAACCAAAAATATTTGCATGTAATTTGGCACATACATAAAGCATGCCCTGGAATAATATATAGGGTACTTTTTATCCTGGGAAAATGTATCATCCAGGAATAGCGGGTGAAACCGTGGAGGACAGCTAGTTTTAAATAAGAATAGTAGGTAATGCACAGTAAATTTACTTAAGCCCAAATCAATGTGTATTCTTAAAGTTAAGGCCAAAATTCTGTAAACCTCAGATCTTTTCTAAAATAATTTAATAAAAGGGGCACGACCATCCCCCGAGGTTTGTTAAATGTCGTTAATAGTGGGACAATGGCATGCTGTTGTGTGGCATGTTGACTCGGCAATTTTCGGCAATATTCGGCAGGCAGTTTATTAAACCGCACTTACGCTTCGCCGGGCTTTTGGTTGCTACAATTTGTGTGTAAACATTTATTGTTATGGTGGAATATTATAATATACCGCGGTTTTACCCGCGTTCCCAAAGGACATCACATTTTACCGGGATAAAAAGTGGCCTATATGCTATTCCAGGATATGCTCTATCTATGTGCCTAAGTTTCATCCATATCCGTTTAGTAGTTTTGCGTGAAAGAGTAACAAACATACAAATCTTTCCTCTTTATAATATTAGTATAGATTACTTACTTTAGGAAGTATCGTGTCCCTTACAGAGTTGATACTCGAAAATATTTAAAAAGGTTGTATTTCATGATTTTTAATATTTTTGAAATTACTTAAAATGGGTAACGGCAGCCAAAAACAGCCAAAGGGTAATCTATATGTTACAATCTATATATATATATAAAAGGAGTAGATGACCGCCTGACATATCCACGCAGGGCCTAAACTATAAGGGTTAGAAATTTAAAATTTTATACAGGGGTTCCTTTTATAACGTTGAGGAGCATTAAGACACGGTTTCTAAAAATTCAACATCTAAGGGGGTGAAAACGGGTTGCATAAATTTTGTATGGAACAACGGTTTTTCGCCGGGACAGCTAGCTATAAAAAGTAAATAACGTCCGAAAGGAAGAAAATACTGATATAATGATTTAAAATCCTAAACAGACATTTTGATGAAAAGGTTAAAAAATATAGCTTTTAGACTATATCAAATCATATCTAGATATCGGGTTACAATATCGGATATCGCATCAATGTATTTCAAAACCTATATATTGGCTAAATCTGTGTGGAACTCTGAATCGAAAATTGGTACTGTGATTTTTAGGTTTCGGTTTTGTTCCATTTATGTATATCATCTATATCTATACTAATATTATAAAGAGGAAAGATTTGTTTGTTTGTAATGAATAGGCTCCGAAACTACTGGACCGATTTCAAAAATTCTTTCACCTTTGGAAAGCTACATTATCCCCGAGTAACATAGGCTACTTTTTATCCAAGGAAAATGTAAATCCCTCAGGAACGCGGGTGAAACCGCGGGGGACAGCTAGTTGTATATAATTTGCAACTGTATACTCGAAATCAGTTAATCTATTGTTTAGTGGTATCGATAATTGGTCCTGGTTTTTTTTACGGTATTGCGATTGACCTCAATCTCAAATTAAATTATATCAAATTAAACTAGTATAGTAGATTCGGTCTTTTAGATATATATTTTTATCAATTATTTTATAAAATTAATAAATAACAAAAATAAATGAAAAAATTAATTAATTTGATAATAACATTTATGTTATTATTTATTCATTTATTAATAATAAAATAATAAATAAAATAAATAATTAATTAATTTGATGATTAAATTTATGTATTTTTTTATTATATTTATATTATTAATTAATTCATAAATGCCTTATATCAATTTGAACCGAATACCATAGATATTGCGGTACGGTAGTGATATAGTATTGTTATGTATTCACTATAGATTCGCGGTTAATATATAGATTCAGTGCCGTCCGACCGATAACAGGTGTCGGATATTGTGCCAAGTAATTCTATTTTCATAGTTAGAAATAATTTTGTATATAATACAAATATGTCACATATTAATATAATGTTGTATTATGTTCAATTTATTCTAGAGGCATGGGCCTGCTCTTCATTATCACAGGCTATTTTTGCCTAGTAATGAGAGTAGTCGCAACTGCAGTATGTTTATTTTCATTTTATTAACAACTTACATAGCATTACATTTCTGCACCCTTGTGTAATTATTTTGAGAAACAAAGATATATTATTTAAAAAAGAAATGATATTGTATCTATATACGATTTGTATCGCCCACTCCTAATTATGACGAGGCGAAGGATGTTGCACGCTTACCCAGAAAATGCCTATTAATAAATCCAGGCTAAAGGTGTTGGGGAACACTGACCGGAAGAGAGTCCCACTCCTTTTGCTGTTCTCATAAGTAACAAAGAAGCGAAACTTCGTGTCCGTAAGCGGATGTCGACAACGTGTGGGTGGAAATTCTCCCGGTGTCTCACAGTTCAATGGAGAAATGAGGATATTATGTGTTACAAATATACTTATTCGATATCAATAAAATATTAATAAATTGTTTACGTTGATATTGCTAATGTCAACAAATCAAGAGCTTCATTGAAGGCTTTCACGGAGAGTACCTACTACTATTTATCTGCCATTCAATATAGAGACGCCATTGAATCTGAATAGCATTTGATCACAACAAATCCGCTCACAATCATTACACGGCATAGTTGCAGTAAGGGAATAGCCTCATATTCAGCGGTCTGTAATTTAGTATTCAAAAGGCGTAGAGAAAATCAATGGCGGACAAGCCAGGACTGATTGTTAATACGGCTCACTGCTCATCCCCGGGGAGCGAGGTTGATACTCCCCCGGTAGAACAACATACACAAGCACACAAATACGCGAGTGATTATTTAATTTACTCAGTTTGTATGTGCAAAATTACCTAGTATAGGGATGAAATACGTGATGAATTTTAAAGCGAGTATCGGGATGCATTTCAAATGTTATATAATTCGACGGAAAATTTTATCTTTATACTGACTCGCTTACTGACGCACTAAGCATGGTTTTTTTTAGATAGGAGTTCCATTTATAAGTAAGTGTAATGGTTTTTGGAAAATTTAACCCTTATGGGTGTGAAATTGGGCATGAAGTTTGTGTGGGAGTTCATAATTTTACACAACCCTTTATTTATCAAATGTATGCTATTATTAAATGTATGCCTTTCCAAATTTACCATCTATTTTTCAACTTCTTAATGATGTCAGATTTAACAGAAATTTTACTTAGATAAGTTCGACGGCAATGCAATGTCATGATACCATCGAGGTGGTTTGATCGGTAGGTGTTAATAAGAACTGAAACTGCGGGAATAGTTTGTCACATAATTCTGCAGCAAAATGTACTTTAACACGACTTAAGTAAATAAATGAGTTTCTTTTTACAACTTTTTCCTTTTTCAAATCCGTTTGGTAGTTTTTGTGTGAAAGAGTAACAAACATCCATACATACAAACTTTCGCATTTATAGTATTAGTAGGATTATTTGACCACAGAAGATGACGACGATTCGATCTAAGGTCGTAAGCAGACAAATCATATTGTAATTGTGATATAAAGTTAAGTTTGGCTTTCGCTCAAAGGGGTACACCTGCAAAATAACAACCATATTTATTATTTCATCAGATTTTTATAATTAACAATTATCATAGAGACAAGATTGTTCATCTGGAGACTCATTGCTGGGGTACATTACACCCCAGCGAGCTTGGGGTAGATAGCGATCACCGCAGCAGGTGGAATTACAACCACACAAATTATCTGTAATGTCACAATGTATTATGAAAATTGGCTATGATTTATATTAATTGGTTAGAATTATATTAATTTTAAGGGCGATTTGGCGAGCTGTTTCAGTACTACTGAGATGGTTTAGCTACTTTCATAGTGATAAATGTGCTAGGCATGCCATTTTACTTTGGTGTGTGAAACATATATGTAGCAAAATATATCAGTACGAGCTATTTCTAATTTACCTTCTCACTTCTCGACCGTCCCTCGTAATAAAGTTTAAACAAATTAACATCCTTACAGTTTTATAGCAGTGTAATTTATGCATACACGATACATAGAATATGAATCATTATGGAAAAACTCTATGTGCACTCTATTTATATCAGAAATAAGCATCATATGGTCGCTTCTGCTTATGGAGTTTAAAAATAACAAGGATACAGATAGAACTATCTATAAAGAAAACCGGATTGCTTATTTTTAATTTTCCTGCACGTAAATTGATGGAAATAATTAAGGATCAGAATGCTTTCTAAAATATCAACGATTATTTTAATGACGACAATGCTTGGGTGTGCTTCTACGGGACACGTCTTTACTTGATGTATTAAATATTGTGTTGAAAAGAATAATTGCTGAGCTAATTGTTCATCTCACCAAAAGCAACCATCCGCAACGGAGTTAGAGTCTGGCCATTCATAAGTGTCAAAGCTCATTACTTATTTTTTTATCCAAGATAATTAGTAGTGACACTTCATTTAAAGTTTTCTTTTCAAAACGATTCCTTCTTTAGGTATACTAATTTAAAAAAAAACATTCAAAAGCTACAGAGTAAAATATTAAAGAATAAAAATGTGCGCCCAACGAGCAACTGAAACATGAATATTTCAGGATTACAAAATTAGAATTGCAAATTGCGCGCTCTCCTCTGAATGAACGAATCGATCCTTCCGGCCAATCTAGCAGCGTTTCCGTTCATATCAAAATGCAAAAAAGGCCTTTTGAAGGTTCAAATTAAAAGTATGGCCGTCGCACCGGAAGTCACTCTCGGATATCGGCAGAGGCGGATCCGCGGGCAATAGAGACGCCCCTCCGCGTCGAATGAGGCTATTGAAATAAATATTATTTATTTATTCCGAAGAAGAGAACTTTTACGACAGAAGATGTCCTGCAGTCGCGAGTTGAACATGACTGTATGATTTTTAACTACATAAGTACATCAAAATAACCTCTGCATGACGCGTTTGGAAAATACATATACATACAAAATCTTTTTATTATAATATTACTGTTTAGTTTAAATACGCATCATTAGAGTATAAAAATAAAGTAATATAAATTGTTATTTAAAAAAAAATACTCAAACAATCCTATAATGAAATTACAGGAACATGAGAGCATCGTGTGCTTGAAAAAAATTATTCATTATTCATTTTTAAAAATATTTTTTGATACATACAAAATACGTCCTATTCTAACTCGAACTCGAAATCCTCATGTGTATGAAAATCGAGTTATCCAGTAACTTGCGGTAGCCTGACCCACTGTTGCACGGCGGCTTCCCTGATCTGATTAACGGAATATCAGTTATCTGGTGGCCATAGTGCAAGCTTCGCTTAGTTTGGGGTTAGACAAACGTTTGTGAGGAATGTTCTGTATTTGTTACTAGTGGTCGAAATTCAACCATAATTCTTGATGATTTAAGTTTGAATTTTGTTAATGGTTTTGGTCAGAATATAACCTTTTTAATAATGGAATAAAACTTTTTTGAATTTTGATCTATTACGCCAGCTGCAAAACTGGCAATATGAAGGTAATTTGTATACATTAGTTTATACTATCTGCCGCCCTTTTCCATATAATGTTGAACTATGTTAAATCTCACACTCACACCATGCGCGCAATATTCTTAAATACAACATTTTCTCTATACGTATGAATATATAGGTTTCATTTGACTACTAATGTATAATATCGTTAATATTGACCTAACTTCTATTCTAAATTATATATAAAACAATGTTCTTTGTTGAATGTTATGCTGGTTCTTTTCAACAAGACTTCTATCAATTGTCATTTCAGCTTCTTTTACCTTTATAAGTGCTCTTCTAAGTCCTAAATTATATAAATAAATGAACTCTTGTACAACAAATATAGAATCTCTATCTTCCGTTTCTATTATTAATAAAATGCTGAAGGATTATAAAAAGCTTTTGCTACATTAAATACTTGTTGAAGCGAATAGAAAAAGTTTTGTAAAACCTGTACTAATGAGAGGGGCAGACGTTCCTGCAGTCCCGGGGTACGGGGACCGCACCGGGTCCGGGGTCCGGGTCTGGGAACGCGAAACACGTAAGCGGTATTATCCCACCCCGGACGGGAGGGCGGGCAGGGGACGACTCAATTTGGGTTTTGATTGCTGCCTCTCCCTCCCGCGGTGTGCGAATCAATGCCTCATTTATATATAGCTAGGGCTTAGTTATAGCTTAGAGTCATGCTACTGAAATTATGAATTCAACTGTGTTTTTCAACACTATTTCGGTTCAGTTAGATACTCTGTCCATCGCGCGAGTCGTTGGTTCCTTGTGTGCATGAACAATAGGAACATGTCTGTTTTGTTAAGAAGTATTTTTTAAGTAAGTATTAGTTAACATTCTGGTTTTTATTGTGCAAGCTCTGTAAAGTTTGGTATCAGATACCTATCTGTGAGTAATGAATTGCCAAGAATATGACATGTCATCTCCAATATCGAAAAACAAATGGATAGAATCATTTATTTTTTAACAACCTCCAGCTCAACTTGTCTGTCCTCGTCAAAATAGTCCGTACAACCCAAAAAAATGCATCGAACATCAAATAAAATGCAGCAATTATAGTACATGAATAATCGTAGCAGAATACAATAAAAGGGTCCTAAATCTCTTAAATGAAGCCGCCAAATTGTCGCCGTATCCGTGTAATCCACCCTTGACATGTAACTACCCTTCGAATTGCAGGCGCGGGATCGCTGGAGTGTCCTCGAGCACAAGCGCGGTGATTGCGACGCGACGCGACTGCAACGAGTTGACGACTAATCTCACACATTATCTACTCGACATAATTAGGCAGCGGACACGAGTCGCGACTCATATGTTGTCCTCAGAAGTATTGCTCTATTAGAGTACTACTACCATACCTATTTTCACCATTAAAAGGTTAGAAATGCATGGGGGTAAAAAAGTACAGACAAATGAGACGACAATGCATTGGTGATGCCCCTATTTTTGGCGGCGGTGACCACTTACCATCAGAGGTCTAAAAATTTTACAACCCGCATACCGTGACGTTGCGCTATGTTCAATTTCCCATTGCATTGGTTTAAACGCTCTCGATACGTTGACGATACGCTTACGATAGATGTTCGTGCTTAGGCACAGGTTGATTGACTGTTTATCGGAAAACTTGAGAAAAACAAAACATGTAGTGTTAACATCGATGTCTATCGTTTACAGTAACTTGTTTCAATTAATTTTGGCTCTTAACTATGTAATGATAAGGGTATTAATGGGATAATCTTCACTCCATTATCTAATAATCGAAGTAATTGTATTGGGCTTACATTACGTACAGTTAACATACGTAATTGTGATACGAGAACACACTTGACACAGTGCTGCAGTTTGGTAGATATATCGAAATAGTATAAATAAAACTCACTATTTCCGTCTGTTTGTTTAAACAATAGATTTGGAAGCGGTTTTCACCATAATTTAGAGAATTTCCTCTGAAGGGACGGTATATTTATAGAATTCCATGTAGGGGAAGCCGAACCAGATCGGTAGCAAAAATATGATGAACTTTACGTTTAAAAATATAAAGTTGTTTAATAAGGGTTGGGTAAAATCAAGCAACAATCTTATGATATTGTAGTCGAAGATCGTTGCCGCCATAATTGCGGGCATATGAGACTAAGTCACTTAACCACCCAGGGTACCTAAAACAACGAACAAAGCAATAAAAATATCCTTCTAATATTATAAATGCTAAAGATTGTGTTGAGAGACGAGCGCCTGGTACTCTTCCACTCTAATGAATTGAATAAACCTTGGCACATAGATAGGAGCGTGCTCTGTCATAACATATATGATACTTCTGATTCCGAGAAAATTTACTATAATTCGGAAAGTCGCTGGAAACCACAGGGACAGTTGGTATTATAAATGAAAATTTGTGAGGATAGGTGGATATTTGGGTGTAAATATCTATACATGTATGTGTATAGAAAAAAAGTAGTATATCAGTTATCTGGTTTCCATAGTACAAGCTCTGCTTAGTTTGGGATCAGATGGCCGCGTGCTCTTTAAGAAAAGAGTGAATAGGCTACTAACGGGAAAGCGAGCTCCATCTTCGGCCTCATCTTCACTTACTCTTCAGCTGGGATTGAGGCGAATCACAATCCCGTCACAAAAAAACAGTGTAAAGAATGTTCCAGGATATTTATATTTATTTATTTCCTATTTCACACAAAAACTAATCACCGGATTTGTATTACATATGGCAAATAGATAAAATGAAAAAATTATGTACCATTCCTCATAAAACACAGGTGAAACTGTGAGGCACAGCTAGTTTTAACTTAATGGTGTAGGTGTGGCGATGGACTAACACGGTAATTGACCTAGATTGGTGGTCTAGTTTGAATTAAGTCTTGAATCATGAGCACCACTCAGTCGGTAATGGAATACGTTAGACTGTCGACGTATTTGCATGTTTATCTATACTGATATTAGAGAAAGAGCGACTTTTGTAAGTGTGGCTATAAACTGGATGGAAATTTCAGAAACGGCAATATGTATTTCAAAATATCTTTCACAAGTTGAAAGGTTAATTATTCCAGTATATTATTTAGCTAACGCGGGTGAAACCGTGAGAAAGGAGCAGGTTGACAAAAATAAGGTATTTAATCTAAATAGATATTTATAGGTACAAGAAGTAGGTACATAACCACTGGAGGTTATTAGGGCACAAAACATAAAAATAGTCACAATTGTAAGTATGAACCTTATAATAGGAATTTCCTTTAATAATTTTATTTCTAGCTAACACTTCTCTTGTTTCTGAGAAATATTGCGTTTCTAAGCTAAATAATTAATGGCGACAAAAGAAATACAATATATTATATTTGTGTGGCACAAATCCCAATCCGTTGCGCGAGGGACTTAGACACAGGCTACGAAACATTCACATTTGTGATATCAAGTGGTTTTTTAATTTATTTTCAAACTAGCTGTCCCCCGCGGTAAAACTGCTAGCTCGGTAAATAGCCACTTTAAATCTTAACGTTTCGCAAGTTTATCACTGAATTGGAATACTCTTTATACTCGCAATATTTTTGAAAGTCCTGTCCAATGACACCCCACATGGGAAAGACATAAAAAATTTGATTTTCCCCTCACGGCGAGATTTATTAAATTCGTCTCTGAGCTATGCCGCCGACAGACAAATGAGGACGGACATATCAAAGGTTTCATTGTTGACAATGGCAATAAGTAGTTGTAATTGTTAAAACGAGCAGTTTCCCTAAATCAAGATTAATGAACTGGTATAAATTCATCAAATATTATACACTAACTGTCCCGCGGTTTTATCTGCATTCCCGAGGGATGTCACGTTTTCCCGGGATAAAAAGTACCTGATATGTGTGCCAAGTTAACACACATTCGCATTTATAATATTCGTAGGATATTGCGTCAATCATTACGCCAATCTACTACTCACTTTGTCGGCAATTTGTTTTGGTGTTTTCTGATGAACCGATGAACAATTACACATTCTAGCGTTCGAAATTCGACCTTATTTCTTTACATTAAAGTGTGAACGTCATTGAGTGTTTTTTAAACAAAATGAAACCACTATAATCATAGCGTAGTACTGCTTTGAATTTTCGTTTATTACGTCAACTGCGAGCTTTTACTAATACGTCATTATGTTTGACATTGGCTGTATGAACGTAATATATATCGGTATATATATGTGTGCGTGTGACAAACGCATGGTAGTGTGTATAATTGGCACTTCAATAGATAGGGCTTGCCCTACAATAACTCTTGAAAATCTCTTAGGTAAAATCGTAAGGAATAGCTAAATAAAATGATAAACTGGACAAAACCTATACATAAAGTAAATGTCCGTCAAATATATCTACTACAGCCTGCGGAAACGTAAGCTATTGTGTAACGTTGTGTAACAGGTACAATTATGTTATTTCTACATTCAACAAGTTGTACTTTCAATATACTTATGAAGTATTATTATATTGTACTAGCTGTGCCCCGCGGTTTCACCCGCGTTCCCAAATGTCACGTTTTCCCGGGATAAAATAATCTGATATATTCTAGGGCATATGTGCCAAGTTGCAACTAAATCCGTTTAAACATCCATACATACTCACAAACCATTGCATTTATAATATTATAGTAGTACGATTTCAAGGGTCATTCTTTTCACACAGGCTGAATCACAAATCTGATCTCTAACCAAGCAGTATTTATACTAGAAAAACTAAGACATACTATGTATACAAAATACCTCGAAAAAATATAATTAATTTATCAAAGCCAAAAATCCTAGTAAGCTGTCATGTCAGGGAAACAGATTGTCTACTTAAATAGTTTTTCTACTTTTCATTCATAAAAATCAGTTTTTTTTATTCTTTTGGGGTATGTTATACAGCGTTACTACGGTTCTTAATATTGTGAATGGAGCCGTTATGGCCCCATTTAACCTCCTTTCGGCTTTACGGGTAGTTTTGTACCTGTATATTTACACCCAAACACAGAACAAACAGACATTTTTATGCTCACAAATGTTTGTCCTGGTCGAGTATCGAACCCACAACTAATAGTAGGTTACCTAACCACCACTGTACTAACTTTATGAGGATTTATTAACTTGAAACGTTTGCTGTAATACTAAATTATAGACCTTATAATATTGTAATAATGTTCAAATTGCAATTTTACGCGAAATCAAAATGAAGTGGTTTTCACTATGAATTGTTTGAATAATAAAATCAGATATTTACTCTGTTATTTATATATTATTTCCTCTCCGTAATAAATGTTGTGATCGCGTTTAAATCATGGACTTAGTTATTTCTTCTATTACCCTACATATAATATAAAGAAATTACAAAGAAAGAGTACGTTACTCTTTCTTTGTTATATGTAGGTTAAAAGATTAAATTATTTTATGGTTATAATAAAATATATTGAAACAACCGTTTTAATTATACTATCTTGTTTAATTATACTATCTTGTTTAATTACGAACCTTCTAAGCAACAAAATAAAATAAATATATTATGTATTTTAGAAAAAATGCTTATAAGTTAAATTCGAACTTAAAATCCTTACTAATATTATAAATTTGTTTGTTACGCTTTCACGCGAAAACTACTGAACCGAATATCATGATACTTTGTACAAATAATCTTGAAGGTATTAGAAGTAACATAGGATACTCTTTGCCGGGAAAATGTTACATCCCTCGGGAACGCGGGTGAAACCATAGGGGACAGCTAGTAAACTATACATATTAACTATTAGAATCAGATATTATTAGGATAAAAAAGCAACGTCATGCGCAAAACAGTGCACTTTTCAATTTTGTTTGTTTTTTTTAACTTCTGAGCAATGAAATGAAATGAAAATATGTTTATTCAAATAGGCCTTTACAAGCACTTATGAATAGTCTGTCTCTAACACCGGTTTGGAAGGTGGTTTCATATTGAGAAGAGCCGGCAATAACCTCAGCAATTACTCTTTTTAAAATAAAACGTAATCAAATTTGTAACAGAACTTTTATTTAGTCTCACTGACAATACCTGTGTGTTATGAAGGAGTGAATTATTAAAAATAAAAAAATATTTGGTTAATTTGGAATTAGTCAAGAATACCTCAACACAACTTAAGATAAAGCGGCATAACTCTGTACCTACACTTTTATAATATATATTTTATAATTATTTAAAAAAAAACGACTGCATTCAAATTTTTTATTGATAAAATAATCGGAATTTATCATTGACACCCTGAATTAATACCTTGTTTATTTTAAACATGGATAAACTTGTATTGTGACAATCTCACGGGAGTGAGTGATGATTTGGCTAGTGGTTGCAAGCTCTAAAGATTTCTAGAGAATATAACTACAGGACTGTCCTTTGTGGGAACTTATTCGTTCGCTTTAAAATCACTCCATATGTCAAAAACATAGCTTATAAAAAAATCTATTATTGTTATATCAAGTTATCAGTAAATCTAAATGGGTAGGTATTAATATCTAAATTACTTTAGCCAATATATATGTTACAGCTTTGCCTGATTGGGATAATATTAATATTTTATACACATTGACCTGTCGGAATAAATGTTTTGAATGATGGTGAACATTTTAACAAAAACTATTTGGTAGTTTAATGAGACTACGCTCATGAATAGAAATATAGAAGATGTGGGTTGGTTTCAAACTAACTATAGATGAAAATATTGCAATACTTCTTTGTCTCGCCGGAAATTGATTCCTGCGACAAAATGCGATCATAATAGAATTAGAAACCGATAGCTATAAACTGCCAAACAACTTGAATTAATCATGAAAGCTCAGATATTAACAAAAGCAATAAATTACAATATTGATCCTAAAACCGCATTTTTTTCAACTATTAATATCATCAAATAATATATGTATTGCCATAAAATGTATAATACATAATATTGGCAGTATTTTTCAATCAGGATTCAGTGCTTGGAATCCAATAGGTCACGCAAAAGCCGGTTTTCAAAATATGTATAATTTCTCTGCAAGCCGCGTACTAGTAATTTAGGCAGTACGGGGGGACTTTACCGTATTAATAGAACACCTTTGAAGGAAAGAGTAGTTGAGACTACCGTGATCGTGTGGCCCCGCCTTGGGTCCATCCAGGGGACCAATAAGAGAGCGCGAGAGGCGAGGGCCCCGGTTCGGCACCGCCTTAATAATCCTAAAAACTTAGTTGAAACGTTACAATCGCGAAGTGTGGTCGCGCCCGCGCCCGGTCGTTGCCAGTGGCTAGCTGTGTACCCTTCATCCCGACCGCTGGGCACAGGCTCCTGGCTTCCAGCTGGTGAAATGTTCTGACAGTTGATGACAGCTGATGGGTGTCGTGGTGGCCGCTTATGTTTGTTTTGTTTTGTGTGAAAAGCTGAAATAATCATTCAAAGTGTTGGGCGTCAAGTTAGAGATGAAGGTAAGGGAATTTTAGCTCCGGTCCAGGTTTTACTAGATCCTAATTCTATGTGGAAGTTAACCATTAAACAATTACAACAATGCAACGGTTCTGTATTGAAGAAAATATATACATCAAGAGTTTACCAAGTATTAATAAGTATTTCGCGATATCAATACAAAAACAAGCGATTAAACAGCCTACCTCGATATAGAAAATCTAAAGATGTATAACTTTTAACAAAAAAGGTTCCATCTCCGTTCATTAACAGTCAATTTGCATTTATTTGCAACACCATCATATTATACACCGTGAATTAAAAAATTTAAACATGTAAACCGTATGTAATTTGAATTTTCCGTTATGTATTTACTTGGAATATTTTAATATTTTTAAGGTCGTACTTCCAGGGTAGGGTACACTGAATACATGAATTATAAAACGGTTTTGATTAAATTAATTTATTTTTATACAAATTTAGTTAAAATTAAGTTGAACAACATGTTGCTATAATCTTATAAAGTATTAGTTAGTAGAGCTCTTAACGCAGAATTTGACAAGGAAAGTCCCACTTTACCCAGTTCCGCCGTGAAACAGTAGTGCGCTTGTATTACTGATTTCCAGATAGAATACTATTCTATCCGGTCTTCGTGAAATAACAGACATATTAGACTTAATAACTACATGTCTCAGGGTCGACAACTCATTGGTGATGCCCCTGATGTTGCTGGTGTTGCAAAGGTGTACCGATTGTAAGTCGGCCTACTTGGCAACAAAAACAATATTTTTTTTTTATTTATTTGACATGTAATTATAATTTACCATAAAATTGTCTTTTAAACTGAATTTATTTTTAAATAATATAAAAGTAACTTTACAAATCGGTACTTTTAAGTACCTACATACGAGAATCCAATTGACATAACAGTCTTCCATCGTAGGTCAATTAAGTACCCATATTTAATATTCATAAACAGCCCATGTCTAATTGAAGCGGTTGTAATTTACAAACATTCATTGTAATACGGAGGATGTATGTTCCTTATAATTTGTATTTCATTTAATTGAAAACACATTTTTTTTTATTTTACAAAAACAATTTTTTTTCCTAGCCTCAACATTTTTACTAACTTAAGTATAGTACAAATACTAGAAAACCAAGAACATTGAATTGGAGTTTTACCATATATTTATTTAATAAATAGTTAATGTTGTCAGTTAATGGTTTGAGACCCCTAGGCGCGTAAAAAGCTCCCAGAGTATTTTTTTTTTATCTTGTCCTGTCTATAATTTTTATATTTTACTACAATTTTGGATATTTTTAATTGGCTCAAGAATAATTTATCCGTGTAGGCGAAGCCAGGTATTTTTTTTTTCTATAAAATTTTGCATTTTATTTTTATCATAATGAGGTTTTTATAGGTATGTTTAACTCCTTCAAATTGGTATTTGGCTAGCAAGGTATAATCACTAATGAAAATATAATACTGCATAATATTTAAATTATTTTTACTCCTACTTACTCTACTCCAATTAGTGAAATGTACAGCTGTTTGAAATGCAATCCGCTAATGGACTTTCGTTGTTGACTGTACATTATTAAAACAACAAAAGTTTTACGGAATAAGATATTCGTTTTTTTTTAAATAATCATTGAACTTTGGTGTTAAACAGGGTTTGATTCTGTAAGGAAAATGACACTAACTCGAGGATGTTTCGTGGCGGCCTCCGTGCTCTGTCTCTTCGCTAATTACGCTAATACTACTAATCACGTGAGAGGTAATCTCTTCGAGGTCTCCGTGAAACGGCTCGCGGTCGAAGTTTATATTACCTGAATAAGGGGGCTGTTTTGGACAAAATTGCAAATGTCTCTATGAATTAATAGTTTAAAATCCGACGCTAAATATTCTTTGCGGGTCCAATACGTCCTGAAGATGCTTCGTGTAGAAGCGAAACGCGAGTCGATTTCCTGTTGAGTTTCCTTGTTTAGGACTTGACAGAGGAGATCCAGCGGAATTAGTTACTAGATATGCGTTTTTGTATAACGTTGAAGTTTAAAACCTAATTGACAGGCCCAAGGAAATGTATCATGCCGTCTCTTACTGTATTCAATAAATAGAAAGAGACCATATCTATTAGTTATTAGCAACAGTTAGAATTCCCACACAAATAAACGTGTAGATAAGTAACACCGCATCTAATTATCCTTTTTATTTAATTATCTTGTAAATAACTCATTTTATTTCCTATTATATATATATATATATATTATATATATATATATTATATATATATTATATATAGCCTATTTATTCAGGAAGACAACTTTTTATCCCACTGCTGGGCACGCTATAAAATCTTATACTATTTAAGAGATGGCGATGAAATTGTTGTGGATTGTTCTACGTATGCCGGCACCGGTTCCACACAAAAAAGGCGTAGCAATCAACAAAGCCATGAACAGCTTGTTGAAGATAGATAAAGGTGAAGACACTAGTAGCCGTAGAATTAGCTTCAAATACAGTTAATAATCTAGTACAGGCAGACCTTAATTTATATGTATTCACATTCCTTATCAGTACAGGCACTTGTATTACTGTGTTTCGGTTAGAAAGGTAAGGGGGCCGGTGAAATTACAGGCACATGAGACTTAACGACTTCACGTCTCAGGGTCGACAACGCATTGACGATGCCCCTAGTGTTGCAAATGTCCATAGGGGGCGGTGACCACTTACCATCAGATGGACCGTCTGCTTGTTTGTCGGCCCAAGTGGTATAAAAAAAAAGTAAAATTGTATTTTACTGAAATAGACTCTTATCCCCTCAGTGTAAGGGGTGATTAGTGCCCCAGCTATGACTCTGTCGTCATAAAGATATAAGTATGGAATAAGATGACGGTTTGTAAACATTTTTCGAAACGGCGCCGGCGCTAGTCATGTTAATATCGCAAAAAACTTTAACATTTTTGTTTTTGTAAGTTGCCTTATTTATTTTAAAATGTTTATTTATGGTTATTTATATAATTATAGATTTTTTTAATCTAATTATCTTGAGCACTTGCCTAAACAGGTACATACTCTTATAGTTGGTGGGCCCATGATCTATATATTTATTTAATTGGTTACTTAAAGTAAATATTTAGGTGAAGATTTTTCAAATCTTATTCACTTGAACACTTACCTTTTTAAATAAACTTTTTAAAGTTGGAAGGCACAAGAACTATACTTTAAACTTAGACGATAAGTTAGTTATTGTTTAAAAAATAACATTAGATACTGTCTTATATGTACTCGTATTATATATAAGGAAAATAGGGTTCCTATGACGCACCATCACCTCAAAACTACTGAACATCTCGGGATGGGACTCCTACCTATTGACGCGGAATTTTTGTACATGGTTATAGGTTATAGATGATATTGATAAACGCGGGTGAAACCGCAGGGGACTAGTACTATATATTTTGAACTCATCCCAACCAAGATGCTATTACTAGTTAAAATACATTTTTCAAAGATCAAAGAGATCATTACCGATGTATATTTTGACTCCAATCTCGACATCTCTTCCGTCGCGTTTGTGAGAACGTCACATACAGGTACAAAAAAAATTATAGGTATGCTTTTCGATTTTTTTGGCAAACAACAAGACTCTAGAATATTATACAAATTAGTGCAAAAAAAGAAAAGAAGAGAACAGGTGACATTTTCATTACATAAATAATCTCTCTATTATATTAATAAAAAATAAAATGATTTTAAAAAGGATGTCTCTAATTAGTATAAAACAAAGTAGCTAACCGTGTCATTATCATTTATGTTTCTACGCTTTCCTTTTATACGACGCAATGGATTTTGATACGCTCTTCCCTTTCTTTCAGAGACTTTTTTAATAAAAGTTATTATGTAATATCACTATATGTTATTGTAGAAATAAAAAAAATTGGAACAAAAAGTTTTGTAATCGAGTTGGTTTAAAATCGATTTTCGGTCGCTTACATAGCTTATCTAATAGATATATCTCCTACAGAAGAATTGTACTTCGTCAAATAGCACCAAGACCCCTGCCTACCTCTTCGGCGTAATGATAAAGATATTTTTTATTTAGTAATATTCAGTTCTCGGCTGCGAACCCTTCCACCCACCAAATTGTCCACGCAAGGGTGTAAAAACCGTAACAAACCGTACTGTATAAAATTATACTATTATTTGAATAATTGCATAGTTCGTTAAGGCTTTTTTTAAATGGTTTAAAAAATAAATTTGCTGCCATTAGTAGTCGAGCGCTTCGCAGAAAAGACTTCAACGGGTTGCGCTATGAAAATTTTACTTCCTAAAATTATTCAAAATGTGAGACTTTGTGAGGATCAATGTTTGTTACGCTTTCACGCAAAAACTACTTAACGGATTTGATTGAAACTTGGCAAATACACAGTTAAAAATCTGAATTATTAATATGTTACGAAAATACATAATAAATTGGTATAATATTAATACTAAAACTAATAACATAAAATAATAATAGATACATAGTTAAAAATGAAAACCTTATAAGTAGGCTAGCTCACCCAGATTCCTGTCAAGTGGTAGTGACGCCAGAATTCCTTAGTCTGCTTCTCTGTTAATGAATGATAAGTAGTACAGCTCTTGATACAGAGTTGATTCAACAAAGTATTACTAACATAACTACTGGTAAAATAGCAATATACTTGTATAAGTGAGTTTCCTTTAAAAAGGGCAGAGGAGAAATTACAAGCACATTAGATTTAACACCTCACGTCTCAGGGTCGACAAAGGATAAGCGATGCCCCGGGTTAGCAAATGGCCATCAGGTGGACCGTTTGCTTGTTGATTGGCCTACTTACATAAGCTTTAAAAAATACGAGTAGTTTTCGGAGCAGTCAGCAAGAAACAAAAACGTAATACTAACATTATAAATGCGAAAGTTTGTGACTATGTTTGTTACTCTTTCTCGCAAAAAAGACTAAACGGATTGGGATTATACTTGGCACATAGATAGTTTATAACCTGAATCAACACTTATGATACTTTTTATCACGGGATACAATCTTAACTTACATTAAAAATATACTTCACAAAATTTATAAAAAAAAATATTTAACAAAAGGTTACATATAAAAGCTTCTCAACATTTAAAATACATTTTAAGTATAGCAATAGCACAGCTCTGTAGAATATGAATCCAGAGCCAAGACGGCTGTTCCATAAAATCATTAAGCCAGCCGCAGTAAGGACTCGCATGAGTAATAACGCAATAAATTTCACTAGAATATAGAAAACTGTTGCGACGATATGCACGCTTACATAAATTAAAGCCCATGGAGAAAATATATCGAAGAAAAAGAAATACCGAGTTTTATGATTGTGTTCAGGAAAAATAAGTAACGTGTTCACATTACCGACTCCCTTTCAAAAATAAAGCAGATTGCGCAGTGCCTCAAAGGGCAGGGACACAGCACGTATCGATCGGCGATGCATCATGCGAGAACAATCCAGGGGCCGAATAATCGTCGGCGGTCGCGTTACATCCGATCAAATCCGATTACGGTCGCGTCGTCGGGAGCACGCGATAAATCGTCACCCGCGTCGACTGTCGTCGGCGATTCGTTTCGTTTCGATTTACCAAACTTATACGATATGTTGAGAAATATGGCGGCGGCGGCTTTGGAGGCTAATATGTTATTTAAGGCGGGCGCGGAGCCCCGCGGCGCTGCCACCGGCTCAATGCGGATATTAATGATCGGAATGTATCAGCTCGTGAGGGCTGCCAATGTCTTCTTCTCCGTGTAGCGCACACGAGGGGTCAGCCTCGATCGCCCTTGCCAGACTGTGGACTTCAATTCAATAAGGTTTTATGCACAAATATCAACAAGCGCACCCAATCGACTTTGAAACATCGCGCTAGAGAGTAACGTTGCGGCACCTCGTTCTTTACAATACACATAGTCATAGTTAGAGATCTGTGATCTGTTGCATCAACAGTTCTGTTACCGGACGAATCGAATCAGATTATCAGAGCGTGATCATACGCGTCAGCATCTAAACATAATCTATCAGTACGAACGATCTACGCCCGGTGCGATGCGATCCGCCGTTGATAGATAAGGCCGGTAGCTGCCCGTCGTCCGGAAAAAAAGTTAAAACGTGACGTCAGCGAGGAGTATGACGGCGGACCTGGCGAGGACTGTTTATTGAATAAACAAGGGAGAGCATCGAGGCTGCGCCGGGCGGCGCGGACGTGTGCTTTGTGCCGCCATGACGCGAGGGATTCTGACCCGCTGATGACAGTGACGACGGGGATCGGCAGGCGAGCTGACAAAACCCTCTTATGGAACAGATTTCAAAAGATGCCTACTAAGATTAAGAAATTTAATCGCTTACAGGCGAAAAGAATGTTTAATTTTTCCGGAATAACAAGTATCCTATGTGTTAATCTAGATTATTACCTATCTATGTGCCAACTGTCGTCCAAATCCATTCAGTCGTTTTACCGTTAAAGAGTAACTAACAGCCGTCTTAACAAGCTTTTGGGTTTACTATATATCAGATAAAAAATAATCATTGTATGTAACTACTAAAGGTTTGGCAGGTAAAAATCTAAGCATTCGAATAACGTAATTTGATGATAAACGTAAATTTTAACTGTTCTGAGCTTAAAACTTTGAAAAGCAAAAATTCCAATTGACATCGTAGATACACAGCTACGACACTGGTCGTGGGTTTGATTCTTATACGAGTCTGTTTGGGACTAGACAGCATTGTGTAAAAAATGTCCTAGTATATCATTATTGTATAATAAACGTTAAGAAACAAGTAACAAGGGCTACATTGGAAAGCGAAACTTTATCGCTTTCAGAAGTTTCTTCAAATGCAATTAAACTGTATTAGAAACTTGCGTCCGAGTTGAAGGTTTATGTTCACTTCGTTAAGATACAGAAGCTGTTGTGAAACCGAGCTAGCCGCTGGAAACCGAGCTAGCCGCTGGTCGGTGGCTCTTGCAATAATTAAATCATGCTAGTAGGCCCGTAATGGCTGATCGGATTTCAATGAAATTTAACTAACAGATAGTATTGAATGCTTTGTATTCCTCAGGACTGCGGGTAAATACGCGGGGCGGAATATATCAAATAAACATTTTAACTATAACATAAAAAAAACATGTTTAGTTTAACGACAGAACGGAATTTGTTGATATTTGGCACCTTGGGAACGTAGGTAAAACCGCGGGAGACAGCTAGTCTCATATATTTTGATCGAGATACTCAAGAAAAAAAAGTGCAAATAAATCTTTAATAGGTCTTTCGCTATAATTTATGCGTTACTACAAAATAAACTTGAACTATAAAGTATTAATTGATTTTTCAAATATACAGCTCGATATATGTTTCGACTCAAATATTTATGTTAATATCACACGGTACAGTTCATTTTTAATATATATGTGACTGGCTGTTCCAGGTTATAAACTATTTTTTTACTATGTTTCATTAAAATCTGTTTGATATTTTTGCCTCACAAAGTTTCGCATATTAAATTATATTACTAATTGGCCTCGCGGTTTCATCCGCGTTCACAAAGAATGAAACAAATTCGTGAGATAAAAGGTAGCTTATGTTGGATTCTACATTATAATCTATATCTGTGCTAAATTTCAACCAGATTCATACAGCCGTTCTGACGTGAATGAGAAACTGACATCCGTCCCTCCAAATTTTCGCATTCATAATATACGGAACTCTGGATCGAAATTGATAGTCACGCTCCACAGAATATTTTTTAATAAGCTCGCCTGTTGCTCCCCAAGTGTTGATGCGTAGACCTCACTAATCAATTGTCCTCTCAGAGGTCAAAGAGTCCAAATAAAAATAAAACACGCCAACAAAAGCAACAGACCCATCTGGACTTTGATTTGTAAAATATTAATGTTTTTTTTTTTTGCTCGAATGTCCTTTTGAAGATGATCACATTCTTCGATGATTGGATATTGTTGTATTAATTAATTTTACTTCGTTTTTATTGTTTTGTCATATTTCTCGATATTGATCGTTGTGGAATGTAAAATACTGCTTCGGAAAAAAGCAAGCTATTTATGATAAAGCGTTTATCTCGCGTGATTTATTTTAAATAGTTTTATCTTTTTTTATATTATAATTTTCCTTAATTTTCATAACGTTGGTGTGTCCGCTTATAGCTCAAGATGTACCACATAGATTTCTATAAAGATGGTGTAGTCCGTAGTAGATTATGACCTTAGTCAAAATTAAGAGTATTATTTATCTGACATCGCAAAAAAGAAGAGTTCTGTTGTTTTCTATAGTTTTCATTCAATTAAAAAAAATGCAGAATGGAGTAAAGTTTTTAATGTTACATCACGTTCGAGCGTTAAGATAATTAAGGTATAATAAATATGAAAAAGTGATTGTCAGTTTGTCGTTCTTTCAACAGAGCAACGGATCAACGTGATTGTTTGGCTGGACATATTTTATGAGAAAATTTAATTTTACCCCTGAAGGGAATGTGGATGCCACCACAGGGGACAGCTATATTAATTGTTAAATTAACACATAACGTAAATTTTTTAAGCCCCGGGAAATGATAAGATCCCTCGGGAGCCCGGGTGAAATCACAGGGTGCAGGGGTGGGTATTCAATAAATATATAAATATAATAATATAAATAAATAAATATATAATGCTACCAAAACTCGGCGACCGTTTTCCTGTGAGCTCAAATACCTGTCATTTTCAACGTCAGTTGAATATATATAGTAGTTGAAAAGCTGCACCCTTATCTTGAGAATATATATATATAAGTTTGACCGATGACAATAGCATATATATATATCGGTCAAACTTTCATGGTAGTTTACTAATTAAAAATAGTTTTTAGACAGATATATCATCAACCATGTTTACAAGCTTTTAAAATTCAAAATTCAAAATTCAAAACCATTTATTCAGTTTAGGCCCTCAGAAGGCACTTATGAAGGTCAAATTTAAAGTTACTGAAGCTACTACCGGTTCGGAAGTCAGCCTTCGACTGAGAAGAACCGGCAAGAAACTCAGCAAGGTTACATTCTTTTTTATTTTATTAAATTCTTTTTTATCTATTCTGACTTTTTGGCTATTTTATAACATCAATTTTACATATTTTTATATTTAACAATTACAAAATACTTAATAAAGCTAACATTCAAAAACAAAAAAAAAAAACAAAAAAAAGAAATAACAAGTCTACAAAATAGAAAATGACAATAATTACTTACAACTTAAACAAGAAAATTAGAGGTGCACTGTGCAGAGAGCAGCTATTTCCATACATTTTTATCTTCAATATAATGAACCACCTTGTAATACGCTTTTTCTTTCAAAACTTTCCTAATAAAATTTTTAAATTTATGATCAGACATTTTGGTTACTGAAAGCGGTATCTTATTATAAAATCGAACACAATTACCAAGAAATGACTTGTTTACTTTAGTTAGTCTAAAATATGGAACAACTAACTTTTAACCTGCGACGTATGTCTTTCTAAATTTGTCTGATTGAGTATTATTTAGAATACTTATATTAGTTTGGTTACAATGGAATAATAAGTAATACTTTAAAAAAACCAGGTAAAGACGATTTATATGAGCTTGTGAAGGCCTACATGAATAAACAATATTACTATTCTATTCCAGGAGATGGTCTGATGATGGTGGAGGTCATTAGAACTCCTAAACTACACATGATACACCCATCATGTTTGAGCTCTTGATTCATCATTTTCGTCCGATCTCCGCCCACTGCTGGACATAGGCCTCACCTATGGCATGCCACTGAACTCGATCTTCAGCTTTTTGTTAAAAACCATTGCGTGATGTGGTGCCCAGGGTCTGACGATGAAGTCGGAAGGTGGCAGGAACTCTTAATTTACATATTAGTTTAGATTTGAATACTTTATTTAATATTCGCTGTTCTCAACGTTACAATGCTTTATTCTGTTCTTCAATATCATTGTAAAGTTACATCACTTCGGATGAGCGGTATAGAAGATGAACTAACAAACATTCATCTATATATATTAGATATTGACGTATCGCGTACAAGTATTAGGCAATAACAATTACAGAGTTATCTGTTCATCTCAGATAGCATCGCCACAATCGGCACGCTCGGTGTGGGTCGCGTACCACCCGTGAGGCATGAGGAGTGTAGGTGCTTCATAGAGTTTGATTGTTGCGGGCCTGTATGCAGAAACTTGCTACTTCCAATCGAGACAAACCTCCGTGGTTTAGATTGTAACGATAAATGTTCTATTGTAATATGTTTAATTGTTATAAAAAAATAAAGAAATACAATAGTATTTCTCGAAGTGTTAAAGGTTTTTGTGAAGACCACCACCATACCAATATAGGCATTAGTAGGTGCACTTTTATTAGGTACGTTCTTTTTCACATCGTTAAAATTGTCGCAAAAAAATGGGAAATTTCGAATTTCATTAAATACGTCAGATTGCAAAAAATGGAAACTTGCTGAGTCTCCTCCCGGTTCTTCTCAGTTGAAAGCTGTCTTCCGAACTGGTGGCAACTTAAGAAGCGTTTCATAAGTGCTTTTTTTAATAGCAAATACTAAACTAAGTCAAGATTTTGCATCATTTCAAATATTTCTAGATTCTTACTTATCTTTACAGATAAATAGGCACATCACTTTAAATTTTCAAAATGTAATAGGCCGTTTTGTCCTCTTAGAGTGTTAAAAAATAACCCAATCGCGTCATGATATTTTTTTAAATTTATGATGTGATTGCGATTGACCTCAATGTCACCTGATGGTAAGTGAAGATGAGGCCGAAGATGAAATTCGCTTTTCCGTTAGTAGCATGCAGTAGGTGCATCAGCATCGTCATACAATAAACAATCAGATCAATAGATGAACCCTATCTCTAACACAATAAAGTTGACTTTTCTACAACATTTCAATCTGTCAAAACGGCCCACGACAACCGTAAGACAATTCACTTTTGGTCGTCAGGCATGGCATTAGTAAGACAACGGTCGGGACACCCACTCGTAACTTAACTAGTTCATTCACAACCGCGTGCAGAGACAGAGCCGGCCGACAAGCATTGTTTACACCTCATGACAAGTAGTCGGTCGAGTGAGTGATGGCCACAAAAAGTGTTGTTTCGTACGAGAGCATTGTTTGGACAAAGACTGATGGGAGCACCTCCGGCCCAGTGCCTTGTGAACGTTTAACACTTCTCAATAAATCGCAGTCGGAGAAACAGTGCCGCTTGTCGGGTGACCACCGCTCCGTACCTCTTAAGACTATACATTATTAGCCGTTGTTTTCCCAAGTAGCGTACAGCATGGGGTTCTTCAAGGACGGCTTGACGAGATTTTTGCAAGGTCAACAACGCGCGAGTTGTACCCATGGTGTTGCAGGCGTCATTAGGCTGCGGTGAGCCTTTACCATCAGACGGGCCGTCAGCTTATTTTCTATATTAGTAGTATAAAGAAAAATTGCCTAGCCTAGGTATGCGCGGTAAAGACCGTGTTCCCTATTTATTCCCATATAAAATATTTCCTTACAAAAAATTTGAATGACAAAAATACTTTAAAATTTATAATATTAATCTAAGTAATCAAGTCTTCTGCGATTGTTCGATTCCAAGTGCTGAAACATTAAACAACAGATTTCTTGTATTCTTTTATATATTATATGTATCAGATGTAACAAGTAAAATGCAAACGTTTATTTATCTCTACCTTCAATTTTCAGTGAAATTTATTTCTAATAGGCCTTTAAAGGCACTTATGATAGCATGTTGCCTTTGCGAAAAGCCGGCAATAATCTCAGCAAATACTCTTTTCAAAGCAACATTTAATACGTTAAGATGTATCCCACCACCACCACAAATCGTGGTGAATTCCACATTAGTGATAGCGGACGTGCACGTGGCGGGACGCAAACCAACGCGGGGTTGATCGATCAATAGTCAGCGCAACAATACGCGAGGTATGATTAATACCATCGCAGTCTCTGGTGCTCTATGGCCGGGTTAGGGCTGCCACACATGCAATAAGGCCTCATTCGTCAAAGGGTTTATTATCCTGAACTTGCCCAGCAACCAAGGATACATCGTTACCATAAATATGTCAGGAATGCATTGAACTTCCGACGCGCACGAGTGGATTTTCTCAAATTCTGCAGCGAAAATAGTAAGTGAAGCGGCAACCCTGGCTCAGTACCGGCCGACTGCGGTCGAGGAATCTAACCCTATTAATATTTCATCAAACAGATGCAAGATCCAACATTAATAGTGCTCTCCATACGAGCGGCGTTTTGTGTTGACAAAAAACAGTGTTTTGATTGTCCGACGCTTAGGTGTGGTAACATTTAAAATGTTGTGGTTTTGATGAACGCTTGTAGTTAATTTCGACAGACGTATTGATGGGTAACCGTGATCTGTCGAGTGTTATATGGGTTTAGTTCACCAGGTGCTGGGTCCAACGGAAGATGCGCAGATGGCAATCGTAGTCTGGCTGTCAGATATATCGGGCCATTTAACTTTTTTAGATGCTTTTTATTCAAACATAGTTAAGACACTCTGAGTTTTTTTTACTCTATAACTATAGGCTTCATCTAACTCTGATAAAATCTTACCGTGGTTAGTGGTGTTGAGGTTGAATGTCATTGGGACATCTAGCCACGAAGAAAACTGAGATTTAAGAGAAATACACAGGCACTTGACAGATTTTCATCATGAGTCGAAAGTCATGTCTGACGAATCAGACAACAACCACCCTACCACCGTGCTATGGTTTCCATCATCAGAGACACAAGCTCATCCAACTCACCAACTATCATCACCTAAGTACTTACAATGCGATTGAATCTCCGTAATGCCTGCAAGCAATTTAACACTCAATGCTCTTTCAAATTAGGTACAATAGCCGCCGATGTGCTAACTTCCAATAAAACTACACTCGACCCGATAAAAAACGTGGTACACTCATAAGCCGAGTAATAAAAAGAGTAACCGATTCGGAGGATACTTGGAGTTAACGTTTAATACTTGGCTATGATAAATATGGGCCGGTTCCCGGTATTTAAGCACAATACCGCGAGGGCCCTTTGTGCGGGTTGATTTAGCGTCCGGAGAGCGGGCCCAAAAAACTGAGCACGCGCTCGCACCCACACCGGCCGTGAGTTGTTATCACTCGTGACAAGTGATTATGATTAATATTAAAGCGTTTCTGTTAAAACCAAAATGAGGGGGAAAATACTGTAGCCGATATTTGGTATCTGTGACGCTCACTTAAAAAAATAGTGATTTAAAAATCAAATTATTATCGTCTGGAAAAGGTTTCAAGCATCGAATGATCATCGGTGCTGTCCATTCTTTCGAGTCAAGGATTCATTAAATGTGTCCAAAATTATTAATTATTCGTATTATGTTAGTTATATAACTAACCTCTACTACCCTAACTATCATAAATAACCACAGATTTTCCATATGGTAACATTAACCATGCAAAATAAATACTACTCAGTAAAAATCATAAATTTCGGACTCTTAGCAGAACTCTGTAAATATTAACTCGGTTTAGCATGAATCCTTAAATTAACTAAATGATAAGATTTATAAGTAATACCTAAGATTTACCACTATTTAGGCTTTTACAGTAACATATCACAAGTGCATACAAAAGTGGCCAGTGGACACAATGAGCGCTATACATCATGTGGTCGCGCGAGTTGCAGGCTGCGCACACCGCGCTGTCAAGCCGCGACGCGAAACGCTGAAACCGCTGTTCCTATGTAAAATTAATAAAAACGCATTAAAATTACTATACCACTACTACCAGCTGCCGCGTTCCTGAGAGATGTTACATTTTCTCGAAATAAATTAGAGCTTATATATTAAATATTAATAATAATCCAGGGCACGATCAATCTATCTGCCAAGTTTCATCAAAATTACTCTTAAATTTTGCATTTATAATATTAGTAGGATAGAATTACATTTCCCTAAGCGAATATTTTAAGAAACAATAAGTTTTATTAAAGCTCAACTGGCAATTTATAAACTACCAAGTTCCTGAGGGACTAACTTAGGCTGTCACTTGGGAATAGTCTAGCATTCCATTAGTGTAAGATCTTTTAAAATTTGTACAGGTGTAAGGTGCCTAAGTGCACAACAAAATAACAAAAATCGCACTCCATAAAATAAGTATAGATTTTTAAAACATGTATTTTAAGTAACGCTGAATATGTTCACGGCCTAAGTTAGGAAGGTTCTTTTAAGTAAGAAAAAGGTGGTAAATGTCATTGGTTAAGAAGCTCCGAGTTGTAATCCGTACATAAGAGCTCATTTCGTGGGGATTACCGTCGGCTCGTGTAATTTATCAATTTGTGTCCCCAACCGCGGGGCTAGCCGAGCACATGGGGCCAGCTAGCGTGCTGCCGGCGCGAGGCGGCGCGGCGCGGCGGGGACTTACAAATAAGTATCGAAGCTATTTTATTTTATTGGTTTTCATATAATTAAACTCGACTCGTGTTTGATTATCGTTTTAAAAATGCCGAGAACGTTCCGCGGCGATTGCTTATGACTTTTTATGTTCGCAGTAATATTATTGTCATGTCACAGTTATTGTTGCGTGTGAAATGGATTAATAGATCATTATTGACACCGAGCAGATGTCGGCTAATAAAAGTGGTGTCGCATATGTATGCAGCAGTAGTACAACTCTTCCAGGAATGTACTACGAACTTACCCATGTTACCCATGAGGCAGTGCAATTGTATTAGTGAGTTTCGATTAGAAAGGGGCCTGGAGAAATTACCGGTACATCACACTTAACAACTTCACGTCTCAGGGTCGACAACGCATTGGCGATGACCCTGGTGTTGCTAATGTTTATAAGCGGCGGTGACTACTTACCATCAGGTGGACCGTCTGACCGTTTGTAAGCCTACTTGATATAAAAAAAAAATCATAGTTAAAAAAGAAAATATAAATACTTCGGCTTGATTTTTCAATGGCCAGTACCTGATTCTTAATTTAAATTTAGAACAGATTTTCTATAGACTTTAAAAAGGTCGTATACGAAGTTTATAACTCGATGGAGAAATCGGCCTATAAGTTTATTTGTATTTTAAAAAGATATGTCCAGGACATTAATAATACTTATCTAATAATATGCACGTTTCTACAACCTCCTAATATTATTATGTGGTATTTTTTTATTATAAACTAGTTGTTATGAAAATCCTATAGAAAAAATTACTTTGAATTTTATCCAAATTTTCTTTACCAGCCTTTGTTGCCCTTCGATCTATTACAAACATTTAAAACAAATAGCCCTTCTAAAGTGAGGAACTTACCAGCTGTTGGCCTTTAGTGTATTTAAATATATTATAGGCCTTTGAGGCATTTTCATAAGCTAAAGCTTTGTCTAAGTGTAAATTGTATTTAAAAACAAAGAGTATGTTGAGTTATTTGGTTTCCATCGTACAGGCTCTGATTAGTTTTGGGGTAAAGAATGTCACAATATATTAAAAAAGTATACAACATTACCATACACATTGTAGGTAGTCCACCTCTATACACACTTTAAAAGAAAACAGACAAGGAGTAAATCCATGTGTCGATAAGATGGCTGATCCAAGTTCGTAAGCAATTCATTATACCTGTGAATAATTAAATAAAAATAGAAACAACGAGAAATGTTAAGTTTATAATTAAAATGTCTCCATATTTTGAACCGGCGCTCACCGTCGCGAGAAATCGTCTCTTCTCGTTCTACCATAGACGCTTGAACGTTAAAAAGTAAAAAATATACAGTTTTTTTATTCCAGTTTTTATTGAAAACTCATCTCGGTGTAGATATTTATGAATAACAGCTCTTTTTAACGAACGCCTCGTCGAGACCGCCGCGCCGTTGATTTATTTAATGTAATACAATGTTTTGCAGATATATTATAATACTCAGTGGTAGAGCGGAATGGATTTCTTTGCTGTCTCTATTCCAGTTCCCGCCGATTGTATTTTAAAATAACAAATTAGTCGCTATTAAACCTAATGGATTCCGGTGACATATCAACACCTGATCTGTCATACGTGTTTGTTCTGTATGTTTGTATGTCTGTTTCTATATTTTATGGTTAATTTATTCTTCTATATCAAAGATCGCTGGAGGATCTGCTCAGTTTGACATAGCATTTTTAAATTGCTTATGTAATTTGAGTTCTATGATAATAATATTAAAGTCTGTTTCACTAGACACCAGATGATTTAGATTTCTCATTGATTGACGATTATTATGATAAAATATTATGGTTATAAAAGTAGTGGGAGACTGGCAAACGTATACATGGATTGTATGAAACGACGGCTGAAAGGAAAAAATGGAAGAACACAAGTTTTACCAACCCTGGTTAAGCCGGATAAGGGCTGAGGGATGATGGTGACTCTACTCTACCTATCTATCGAAATCTACCATTCGTACGCGTAATTCGTGAAATAGACATTAAGTAAGTTTACTAAATCTCAAAAAGGGATTGATCCATAGTCATAGTTTTTAGGTCCTGAATTCTTGTAAAGGTGAGGTGGTGAACCTCAGATTGGATCCCAAATCAAATTAAGTGACAAAAATATTTTTGGTTTCGGTCAAGTTTTTGTTGAATGCTTCAAAAATTAGAACAAGTAACCTAGTATTTACCTAATCATAATACTAGAGAAGTTTGACACTTAATGAAGGGTCAAACAGGTGCCAGACAAACATTTATGTTTTCCGTATAACATACCTAGATGTTATATTTTTTAATAGGTATTTATTCAAAATGTTGTATATCAGTTGTTTGGTTACTATAGCCCTAGCTCTGCTTACTTTAGGGTCACATAGCGGCGTGTGATGAAATGTATCCTTGCTGAGTTTCATGCTGATTCATCTCTGTTAAAGGCTTACTTCCGTATCTTCAGTAGCGTTGACCTTCAAGTGCCCTTTAAGGGCCTAAACTGAATAAGGCTTTATGAACTTTTGTTCCGGAATTTTATATCGAAATACTGAAATGCGCTACTACTTTCGATGACATTAAGATATAATGAAAATGCTGCGGTGGAATGTAGGTCGGCACATTTTCAACAGGTCGCGTCTGTCGCGGCGCGTGAGGGGGGGGGGGGGGGAGCCGCGTGTGAAACGCAAACTAACCGCTGTGCACCCGCAGCCACCACCTGACGTCTATATTACCGCCGCCGACACCGCTGTCGCGCCACAATGTCACATTGCACACGCCGTGTCAATCAAAACACAACTCTAATCCCGAGTGATACGCCGCAATTAATAAAACCTCGCTCCGCGGTGTGTGTACAGACGCGCTTGTTTGCGGTGCGCAAGAGTCACTTGTGTCAATTTCTTTCAGGTCCATAGAGATCGCTCGAAGGTTGTTTCAATGGCGACCGTGTCGTAGTCAAACAATGATAAGTAAATACTTACATACCGCTGCGCCCGCGCCGCTTGTTTGGTGAATTCGCGTTATCACTTTATTTATGAACATATTTCAATTGTTCCTTTACTACAAAATACGATTCCGCGCTTCAGGTGATTTTGAGTTATAACACTATGATTTATAGTTGATATTTCCTTGTGGGCATTTGACAAATGGAAATTTTTACTTGTGGAAGAGTTGATATGGAATGTCAATCGACTTTCACCATTAATCTTTGTTTGACATAAGGTTTCGAATCTGATGCACTTAATTTAACCCATACCATAATATAATATAATAAATTATACGATAACTTACTATTATTTTTCTACTACCACATGCGTCAAACTGGCGAACAGGTGCCGGACGTCGAGGCTGATCATTTACTAAGTCACCGTCTATAAAAGAAAAAAATTGTCATCATAAAAACAAATATTGTCTGTGGAACTTGAATGAAAATCGTTTGTATTAAAACCTACGTTTGTTTTAAAATCTTTTATCTCTTAGCAAATATAACTTTCGTATTGTTTTAGAGACAGACTATACGTAAACACTGATCGTGAAGACGTACTTAAATTAAATGATAATCCTGGGATATGCGGACACACAATTACCTGATCCCAAAGTATGTAAAATGAATTACTTGAACCAGATAACTGATTCATACTACTTTTAGACACATACTTATAAAGGCACACCCAGAAAGAACCAAATAGATGTTCATGCACAAAAATGTACTCTCTGGGCGGGAATCAAACCTACGATAGTCGGGATCGCCGACAGAGTAATAAACAGATGTTATTTGTAGAGAACGTTGCGCAGGCGCACGCGCGCTGTCATACGCCCGCAATTTGGCCAACAATAAACACTTTAGCCTTTACAATAACAGACAATAGGTATAGATGCACAAAGAATGATTAGAATGCGGTGTAGACACAGGGCAGGTGTTGGTGCTCGCGCAACTCGCGGCGGCCGGCGATGGCGCCCCGCTGCGCTTGACCGGTCCAGAAGCCCGATTCTCAAAGAATCGATATTAATATTACACTGTACATTCATTGAGCATAGCCGGCTTTTCGGCTTGTCGAAAGTTTGAGCATCGTACCCGAGCGTGGCAGCCTCCCTGTCGGTACTTGACGTCGCTTCTTTTTAATGGCAACCGAATATATCTAGGATAAATTTTTGCCAGCTTCGAGTTGCTTGTAATGAGTAAGATTTAACTTAAGAAGTAATATATTAATCAAGCCAGTCACTGTAAATAAATTATTGTTTTAGATCAATGCTAGCCGGTACTTAGCACCTGAGGTTTTTTGAGAAATCGTAAAATGTATTCACTTCTCTTCACTTCATTGATTATTTAATCTTTTTTGGGAAAAACACCACCGAAATATAAGTATATACACACTTGAGATCCAGCTCGAATGTTTTCTTTTCGTTCTGATTTGTTAAATAGAAGTAAGTTTTTTGAGCATAAAAGACATATTATTTTCTCGCAATATTAGAATACAGATCCATCAGTGCCAGAATTCAACTAAACTCAAAATTACAGGATTAATATAACGCATCCTATGTACCTACATAAAATAATAATAATTCTCTCGCCAAAATATATGAATCTTTTCTTAAATGGTAACTTCGTGTTGAGTATTTCGCCAAGCACGTTAGTAGGTACCCATAGACATGTATCAATCCATTACAAACAATTATAAGTTAATTTGTGTATACCGGCGCTGGACGAAAGCGATCGCTTCTCGGATTTTATTGCCGTAGACATGATAGGTGCTCGGTTCTCGAATAGACGTCTCCATTGAGGTACATGGACAAAATTCCAATCAAATTAACATAATTAACTTAAATTTATAACCTTAAGACAGAGGGTGTCGCGGTTTATAAGTCTGACACGGGATACATCATCACGTGTCGCCACTAGCTGATGCGCGGTCGACACCTGCCGACACGGTTATAATATCGTTTTTTTTAATTGCGCAATTTTTGTAACTTTGCACTGCGGTACGTCGCGACGCGCTCGCGTGTTTGCGTCTTTATTCATGGTCCCACCGCCGCCGCCGCCGCCGCCGACGGCGCCAGCGCTGTTATGGCTTATTACCATTTATTTTTTCAACAAATTCATCTACGTTTCGAGTCACGGAAGATGGACTCGAGACGGATTAAATTTAGATAATGGTGAGACTTATGCTAGGTTGAGTGACCGGCCGGAGCGGGCACGCGGCGGTGGCGGTGGCGCGGCGGTGGCGCGGCGGTGGCGCGGCGGTGGCGCGGCGGTGGCGCAGCGGTGGCGGGCCGGGCCAATGTGATACGAACGATGGATCGTAAGCAATTTCCTGTCGCGTACAACAAATGCAAACAAATGGAATCGGTCGCCTCGGGCGCTCTTATTCATAACCACGGAATTATTAACGCGAGTTTTAATTAGTTTAAAATTTTGTTTGATAACGCTATGAATATTAAAAGGGGCTCGCCGACCGTTTAATTTACTACTTTCCACCCATTCGGGCGGCGCGGCGTCGAGCCCGACTATCACCGGCTCGGACGTAATTAAACCCGAAAAACTGAACTAGCATGGCATTATTAATATCGAGAAACAACTGGCGCCTTCGGCCGTTCGGTAACAAAAAGAAAAAACTCGGAATTTATACGTCAATAAGAGTTTGTTGGGCATCGGGCATTATCGTAAAATGTGAATAGTATTTAATAGTTGGCACAAGGAGAGCCGCTCCTATTAACGAGTGAGTTATATGACAGTTATAATGTGCCGGCACGGACCGCGCCCGCGCCGCGCTGCTGCGGACCCGCTGCGGGCCCGCTCGCGCCGCCGCACAGTCGCACAGTCGCACTGACGCTTACGCACATTTAACCTTCCCTAATTATGTTGTAATCTAATCTCCGCATCACGGAGACCATTGTTCATTTGCACAGTTGCTACGTTCCAGAGATCGGGCTCTTGTCGCTAAAACTCAACGCAAATAGAAAGAATCATAAAGTCTACATTCATATACTTACATATTAAGTATTAAATATACAATAATATCTAATATTTTATACATAGTTATACGTTATACCTAACTTTTAAATTACAGTACAGAATTAGGTATCTACAAATGAGGATACAAATACAAATGAGGAGCAGAAAGTTGTTAAAGTTAGACTATTCATAAGTGCTTGTAAAGGCCTTTTTGAATAAAAATAGATTTTGTTTTCATTACAAATATCTAAAACTATATTTAATTAGTAATATAATTATTTTAACAATAAATCACAGCATTTTTCCATACATAGCTTTCTGATGCCCTTTTATATTGGATACCAGACTTACTTAATTTTTTTTATACATATCAAGATATTTACGTAGCCCTAGGTCGAGTGGTATAGAGATCGGCTAGATACTTTGAGACCCTAGGTTCGATTCCTAGGATCGGCAAGATACTTGTTGGATATTGTTTCTATGTTTGATGATGTATCAGATAGATAGTAACCAGGACTTTTGATCTTCGGTGATATGTGGGTCTCAGTGCTAAGGCCTCTGCCTACCAGGAATAGTGGGCGTGAAGATATAAATATTTTTTCATTTTAGTAACACAGCATAAACAGTCATGTAATTCACACAAATGTTTGATGTAAATAAAAAGTGAACCCACGTCCTGCCCACTTATTCAGCTAATTAAAATTGCAACGAGGCCTCTAAAAGCTTACCTCTCACGTCATTGCGTAGCTAGCGAAAGAGAGAGCATAGAGGCCGCTACGAAACACCCTCGAGCTAGAGGTTCCTTACAGAATCGAAGCCCCAATAGCTTCCACAGTGACGTTGATTGAAGTATTTATAACGTGTCAAAAACATGTCACATTTTTTTTAAATGGATGTATTGTTTGACGGGACCCAACAGGATCTTGTCTGCCCAGGTTAAGTACCCCGTAAAAGATAGAATAACTAGTACTATAACAGTTTTAGTGCTCCTGTCACATAGAAGGATTTATTAACAGCAACAGAGATTACTTGCATATTAATTTTAGATTGACGCAAAGTTAATGTTACGTCAGAAGTTATGTTGACGTATTGGCTGTTTTGTGATTGATTAAATGTCAATCAATGAATGAGGTTTTTGTTAAGAATAAATATAAATATATTTACACTAGCTCTTGCCCGCGGTTTTACCGGCGATTTCGAGGGATATTACTTATTTCCAAGATTAAACCAGGCTGTTATCGATATCTGTGCCAAATTTTATCGAAATCCGTTTAGCAGTTGTGTCGTGATTGATAAACAAACATCCATCCAGTTTTTGCATTTAAAAACACTTTCTGACGGTTTACTTATTGGCGTATTTGCAAACCGTGTTGTTTATTCATTACTACATTAGGTTTTTTAGTCTGTACGCCTTGTCGAAACAGCCTATGTACTAAATGTCCAATTTCTCACGTCGGAGTGAGAGTTTTTAGAAACTTTGTGAATAAAAACTTATTATTTATGAAACTATAATTCATACGATTGTTTCTACGATAATAATCAACTACCAAACGTGAACAAACGGTACCTATCACAACAATAAATTAGATACCATTATTCTTTTAGTGCATAAGAGTTTTGGGTCAGGGCATGGCAAAAAATAAATAACATCTAAAACTACGTATATCATCTCAGTTTAGTGTCAGTAACATCACACAGACATATTTATTAACGTGCCACAAACAAATTCCAGCTGTCTACACCCTTTATACTCCGTTAATGTTATTCCATCATAGATAAATGACTATCGCCTAATCATTGTCTTAATATAGTTCGACTTGTTAAGCGTAAACGAGCGTCGGAAATTAAGTCAGACATCCAAAAACTATAATGGCCATTTGTGAGATCCGTTTTTGTTTTCAATATGCAATAAATAGGGTAATAACGCTGCGCGCGCGCCGGTGTCCGGGCCGGCGGCGTGGCGTGGCGTGGCGTGGCGTGGCGTTGCGTGGCGTGGCGGTGCCGCGGCGGGGGGCGGCAACATGGCGTCTAATTGTTGGTAATTAGCGATCGAGACAGCCTCGCCGCGCGGCTCTGCCTGCACCACGTTTATAGACTGTTTATTACTTAATATGTTATGATAGCCGGCTATCTACGACCGAGAAACGGCCGCCATATTTAGGCATGTGGGAATGTTTGGAAATCTGTCTCCGATCGATCGAGTGCTTTATTTTAAACATCGATTATCGGGTGAAACTCATAAGTTTCTCTTAATCGAGCGTTAATTTAACGAGCTCGGGACTATGATGTCGGAATCGAAGTGGATAAAAGCGAATCAATCCGCTGTTGATTAGGTTAATGATATTGCATTTGGAACTGATGTAAAACGTTTAGTTTACACGAAAGCTATTAAATTAAAAGTTTATCATCTTTCTAAATAGTATATTGGCTGGTGAAGTTCCCTTTGAATAGACTTAGAATCAACTAATTTTTTTATATTATTTGCGTCATTATGAAAATGAAACCTTTGAATACGCGACCATAGTCATACCAACGAATTGAAGAATTTCTGTTTCAAACAACGTATTAATATTATAAGTTTCGTTTACAGTTTAACTTTTTTTTTTCTTTATACATTTTCTACGGACTCTTAGTCCGTACTCTTTGAAGATTCTACGCTAAAATATTTTGAGATTAATTGTATTGTGTTTTTATAAATTAACATCTTTCCGCGATTGCTCAGCTCGTTGTTTTGAACTGAACCTTGTGATTCCTTAATATATAGTTTTACATGTAATTTTTCTATTGCTGAATGCATGGCTTATAAATAATTAACTTAAGATTTACTTAAATTTAGTTACACTTATTCATCAAAATTTGTAATTCTAAATATTAAAGTTTAAGTTTTTCGCCCTCGGATGGTTTCGCTCCCAAAAGACACAGTAGAGTTATAGTTTATCTTTACGTCGACCAGTGCTGATTGTTTGAGGGGAGTCTGTTGTTCTAAAGCTGATCACAGAAAAAGTGATGGTTGAAATTCGAATCCTACAGCCTACATTGTAGATTTACAGTAGACATGTAGGATATTTTAAGTAGCCCGATAGACTGGCTATCACCCTCTAGCTGTCCTGATCTGTTCCAAAAAACTGTTGATATCCAAGGTTGTATTGAAGAGCAAATTACCGTTAGACTAAAAAGTCTAAGAGTTGTAGGGTTTTTGGCTATACTCTGGTACAATTGATATGAATAGGTAACTGAGACCATTTACTAATAGGTAGATCGGCGCCCGCCAGTCAGCCTTCTGTTTAAATCAGATAACAATGAGCTTTTATATCATATGTATAACCAAAATTTCTGAATGAATATATAATATCGGCTCCCCGCGGTTCTGGAGATCCTACATAACAGTAATCCTATGTCGCTTTATCTATTCACTTCTTATAAATTCCAAGATTCATCGAAATATGTTTGGTGTCGTTATTTTTGGCGTGAAAGAGTAACAAACTTCCAAAATATCCATAAATCCATAATGCAATCTCACAAACTTTTGGATTTGTACCTTTTAATAGGATTTTGTTTATCAGTTAATTAGTTACCATTTTAGGTACAAGTTCTGCTTAGTTTTGAGTCAGATTGCTGTTTGTACAAAATGTCCTAGGATTTATTATTTATTTATTGATATGGAATTTTGATATTAAAATCTACGTCTAAAAAGGGATTGGATGTCTATTCATTTTGTTCGTTAGACTGGTTTGACGAGCTCAAAATTTCTCGTCACAATGATTTTTCGATGGATATTATTCAATTTTATGACAACATATTCACCGCGATCATTGATGATATCCCCGAAAGTGGTAAGCACAGCCTGGGAACAGGCTCTGAAGTGCAGAGGCTACTCTCTTTCTCCAAAACGAAATTTCGCAAAAGAACGAAATTTCTTCTAACTTCGTTTTTCGTTGAATAAAAGTAGACACGTAGATGTCAAAACACACCGGTAGACGATAGACTTTTAACTTAACACGTAGCCTATCAGCCGGGTACTACAAGGTGCTCTCCCGCCGTACTTTGGTTTCCTCACGATCATTAGACATAAACGCGTTCATTGATTCTTTGAAACAAAAAGTTTCAGGTAGAGTCCTCCTAGTGGCTTGACCGGTAACCTGGTTTGAATGGTAGAAGATCAACTAGGAGAGGAATAAAAGCAATTTAGGGTCAGATATTTTTAAGTAACTTTTTTTTAACATACTACGTGTTTGGAAGGATTACTTTACTTGCTATGGGAATATATGGCTTCTTAGGTAACTTATGATAGTGTGGAGTACGGGTAACTATTTATATGCATATAATATCCTATTACATGGTTATATACTCGTATATATATATAAGTTACACATACATAGTCACGTAAGTACGTGTTGGTACATGACAATAGAATAAAAATACTTAGTAGAACAGTTTCCATGAGTTTATATGGAGACAGTTCGTGAATGCTGAGATATTCTCAGTGAAATACTTTTATACTCTTTCTGGTTCACAATACATGATAACATTTTCACTCAAGTACAGTATTCGTTTCATGTGATGACGTCGCTGTTTGCACAGTATACTCTGACATACACATACACATACACATACACAAGCACACACACACACCATGTAGCGATGTTTCGGTGACGTCACATCTGTAGAAGGTAACCGCGCGCGGGCGCCACGCCCAGCCCCGCCCCGCTGTCGACAGCGGCTGCCGCGGGTCGCAGCGCAAGACGTCATCGCGATTTCATGCTCTATCGTGACGGAATAGAGCACACAACTGCTCCGCTGACCGTCATACGCAGAATTTATGGTTGAATTTTTCATTCGCTGTTTACAGTTCGGCCGTTTTCTTTTTTCTGCGTAATTTTTGCGCAGTTGCAGTAGATCTACTGATATGGGATGGTGTGTGGTTTATCAGAATGTCATTTGTTATAACTAACATTGCCAGTAGGCATTGCAACAGCGAATACGTTTTCAAAACGTAGAGCTCTCAATTTCTCGGAACAGCCACTATTAAGAGATATCATCTAAGATATAGAAGCATTTGCATTTGCATGTGTATATTTTGTTGGTTACCTTGTCTCGCCCAATGACGGATGGTCGCCGTGACCCCCGTCACTGTGAAAAAAACCCGAGGGCGATGCTTGAATGGTGTGAAACTCTCTCTATTATCCTGCGGCCGGCTCCCGCTGCGCTATTCTCGCTCAGCTTTGTGTACCCACCAGATAGCTCCGAGATATCTGCTCGCATCGCACCGTTGACGTGCACACATCATTTATATTCAATATTTTTTGTTAGCAAGATCATTTAAAAACACACTGTTGATCATCAATGAAAAAAGTATGATCCCTCAAAAAAAAACAAGGAAATCCCACAACAAGAATAAACAACGTTTACTCTCGAACTCTCGTGGAGTTGTTGGGACAAATATTTTGAATAAATCGCCTCCAATTTCCGCGTGATTCTTCGCGTGCGGCCTCCGAAATTTGTTTCCGATGAATATAAAACGCGTAACAAGAGGGAATTTGAATTCTCGACGCGCCCCATCCGAGTAGCCCCCGTTATGGTAAAGTGCTACAGGAGCGAAATCCCGTTGCTTACATTAACTTCACTCGCTATGAAACTCACAATTCATTGACTGTTTCTCAAATGGAACCTAATCTATAAATTTAAACGCACCAGTTAAGAAAGAGGTGTACAAAGGATTACAAGTTGCCGAGCACCATTCCTTAAAATGTTTGAATAGGCCATCGCTCGCCGCGAGCGCAGCACCCACCCACAAAACTTAATCTCCCAAATACATTTATCATGTTGAACCGATAAAAATGCCATTGAGATCAGCCGCACACAATGAGATACAAGCTCTCGGTACCTGATACGGGGCCGAAAGTCAATTATATTCAAATATAAATCGGATTTGCAAACGTAAGCCCATGACAATAGCGTAGGCAGGCGCCCGCGCCGCGATGCCACCTTTAGGCCTCTCATTCCTGGATAATAGTCGGAAGCCGTGACAATAGCAGGACAGTTTGGCCCCGGCGGGACAATGCCGGGCCGAGTGTCCGCTATCACGCCTGTCACGCCACGCCACGCCACGTCCCCGGCCCGGCAGCCGTGTCTGATCGCGCATTATGTTCTATTTGAACGTTATGAAGTCGCTATTGTGGTTAACTATCATTAAATACACTCCGACTCGATGTTGCATTTTCGAGCTAAATCTTGTGATCTCATTCGAATATTCCACGACCGTTTTTGGTGCAGAAGCGCTGAACGCTCGAATCTATTGATATAGTATGGTTAGTGTCTGTTCATACCAAGAAGGTATTTTTAAAGATATGGCCAGTAAAAACTGCCTTACAAGCCAATCTCGATCCGGTTACTTTGTTTTCATCCACATCCGCTCCGGGCTCACGTCACATGGTCGCACGGGGAGGGGGGCCCCTATGGGAGTCACGCCCGCCAAATCACCGCACAATGTGCATTTTGGGACGCTCCTCATGCTGTCAAATGCGTTTCTATTCAATGAATCCGACCGTTGTTGACTCTTTTGTCACCCATTATTGGATATCAATGACGGCAAAAAAAGAATAATGGCAATGTATCATTTACAATCTTCCATTTCTTTGTGCGAAAGGTAGTTCATTGAATACGTGAGTCGCGAGAGTCACAAGTCTCGAAGCGATAGAAAAAAAAACCGTATCGCACAGCGCCACAACGCTGGACCTCCTCGAGCGCGAGAACGGGACGTCTTATTTGCATAATTTCGAGGCAAAAACCAGAACAAACAAACCCTTTTAAATGATGCGATAAATGCAATCAAACGACGTCATTATACACGAGTAGCTCGCTCGCTCAGGTTTCGGAAAAAGTGTCATAAAAAGTGGATATCAGTCAGCTGAAGTCGGTCGGCGGACAATGCGCCTCGGCCACCGGGGATCTATTATGCACCAGCGTCAATGGAGCCCTTAAGAAATTTGTTACGAAGATTTTGATAAGTGACAACCGCTTTTGTTCAACGGCGAGATCGTCAGGGGATACTATTACATATGTGCGGTTGTTATTTAGTTATTGTGGCGGGGCCCATACGCTCGGCTCGGGGCTCCGGACGGGTGCTCGGATCGCAACATATTTATTGCTTACAAAACGGCGTGAATTTGTTTTGGGGTGTCGGAGCGTTGCTAAACGTTAATGTTCGTGTATTGTTTGTTATTACACGATCGGCCGGGTGCGGCTCCCAGCGCCACTCCAGGAGTCAATAGCTGCAGCTTCGCGTCTGTCATAGCGATGGGGATGTAATGAACTCGGTTTATTTTTAATTATGATTTAGATTGTAGCTGTGGTTGGCAGATAGTAATCACAACTTCAGTACCCCATTCTAAGTATGAAAGCAAGAAATTTCAGACTCCCATTTTAACTAGCTAATTATATTATTAGCGACTTAATATCAGTATTACGGTTGTTGAATACATAGAGACTGATTGTCACGTGTAACTTTATCAGTTGAACATCACAGTCACAAAGCACGATTGAATTATTTAGATTAGGAGCTGGGACGCGGCGCGTGCAGCTTATTATTAGTATTGTAAACAAATCCGGCGCGGGCGTCACGTCGCGGATTATCAGCACGCGTCGTATACGAGTATATAATGCACTAGCTGTCCCCCGCGGTTTCACCCATTATTCACATTGTCCCGGGAAAAAAAAGTATCCCATGTGTCAATCAGGTTAATTATTAATTATGTGTCAAGTTTCATTCAAATCCGTTCACTTAGTAGTTTTTGCGTGAAAGAATAACAAACATCTATACATCCATACAGATATCACAAACATTTGGATTTATAATATTATTAGGATGTCCCACGCATTGAGCTTCTGTAACTAACTGTAACCTTCTAAGGGGTTGCTGCACCCAAACCTGGTAACTTCCATCAGCCAGGAGTTGTTGTGCACACATCGTAACCCGATGGACGTGGCATACGCCCTAAACGAGGTATACAATGGTATATACTCGTCCAAACTTCTAATAAACTCCATGAAGCTAATGAGATATACGGACGCGCAAGTACCCAAAACACTCCCTAACACCCTATTCCTGGTCCATACCCAGGAAGAAAAGGCATTCTTGACCAGCAAGGGATATGGAGAGGGCACAGGGTCACGCGTCCTTACCATCCACGAAGCGCAAGGAGCCACGTACGAGTCGGTCCTCATCTTTAAAACAAAGGCCAAAAATCTCCAACTCCACGACAGCGTGCCGCACGCGGTAGTGGCGATATCGAGACACACCGTTGGCTGCACCTATTATGCAGACGACGGTGATGACGCGATCGGCAGGTTTATCCTGCGGGCGACGGCCGCGTCGACAAGAGCCATTTTCGAATACAACTTAAAAATGGCCATAAAACTTCGAGATGCAGTTGTCATGGAAAGTCTTTTGGGAGCGAAACCATCCGAGGCTGAAATAGCTTAAACTTTAATATTTAGAATTATAAATTTTGACGAATAAGTGTAACTAAATTTAAGTAAATGCTAAGTTATTTTAATCCATGTATCGGCAATAGAAAAATTTTATGTAACACTATTATTAAGGAACCACAAGCCTCAGTTCAAAACAACGAGCTGAGCACGCGCGGAAAGATGTTAATTTTTAGAAACACAATACAATAGATCTTACAATAATTCATCGTAGAATCTCCAAAGAGTACGGACTAAGAGTCCGTAGAAAATGTAAAAAGAAATAAAAAAAAAAAAAAAAAAAAAGGGGTTGCTGTAAACGTGCCATTTTTTATTGTCCGCGAATGGGAGTAAAATTTCATCAGAGGCACACCTTAATGCGTACTAGTCTATTTAAAAAATAAAAATAAAAAAGTGCAAAATGAAGATTACTGTAACATTTAACGAAACCTTCTTGAATTCTTCTTTGATATAAATGGCTACTGATTGGTATTTCGAAAATGGAAGCGCCATGTTTTTTTCGCTTGACATATTAGTTTAAAAAACTGTCAAAAAGTTCGGTAGATCTTCAAGCCAGTATCTTCCAGATAAAAGCTGCTTAGTATTTCATCAATTCAAATGTAGAAATTTAAATATCTAAAACAACATGATTTCTACTACACGTTGCAAAATCCTTTATTCACGACCGTGTTGAAACAAAATTAGTATTTTAGTCAAAGCATTGATTGAACACAAGGGGTGTATTATTTATGCAACATTTCTATTAGATTACCCGCCCCCGTCGAACCGGCAATCAAATAAACTATGTCGCTTTGTCCACAACAACCGCGGCAAATGACACACGGCGCTAATTCACTTTACAACATGTTTATTGTTGAAACTACATTTTAAACCCTGTTATTAACATTTGCCAATATTTTTTATGGAGTGTCCAATTGAATTATGAACTCAGTTCGGTCGGATCGGCGAGTATAGCCGAACAAAATGGTACAGTTCCGATTGAGTCTTCTCACACACACGACACTATGGAATTGTTTCTGTAATTTACTTTAATAATTTTGTTTAAAAATACTGCTGCCATCACGCCATCAGCATGACTGAGCTGATCTTAATTAGGTTCCAGGTTAGTTCCAGGTTAGTTAGGTTGCAGGGTCAAATTATATAATTTAAGAGATTTGAAAGATTTTTTATGGACTGCCACTGTGAATGCATTTCTTGACCACTTGCGCAAGGCAAAAGTGCAGTTGTCATCGATGTACTCTTTAGTCGGGATGAGTTTGAGGTGATGGTATTTGTTGCCGCTAGTGCAGTATGCATATTGTGGTGGCACACAGCATTGCTTGAGGTCACTTGAGTGTCAAAGTCGCATACATATTAAGTTACATACATAGTGATGTAAATGTTCAATGTTATTTTGGATCCTGCACTATTTCTCATTGAGTTTCTACAAACGAAAGAAATGTTGTTAGCAATTTAAAGGCTCTACTTGTTCATGGCTTAAAAAGGGGAGGGGTGGAAGAAAATAGATATATTCGTTATTTATGTACTCGTATTATGGATTTCACAAGCCTTTGTAAATCGTCTTAATTTTTTTAAATAATACAGATAATACTATGAATAATAAAAAAAAATTAGAACAACAAACATATCATTAATATGTAACTCATCAGGCGAGCAGTTCGTTCAAAGTAACTGAATGGAACTACCATGGCTAACGTAATTTTATTTTTTTTATCTCAACGATCCCGACAAAAGGGCAGGGATGGACATTTGGAACATCACGGGCATCACCAATGCGTTGTCGACCCTGAGACGTGAAGTTGATAGATCTCATTTGCGGGTAATTTCACTGGGCTCCTTAACTTTTAATCCAAAACACTGCAATACAAGTGCACTACTGCTTCACGGTGGAAATACTAAATTGCCTGGAGAAACTCTGCAATTAGAGTTCCATACTCCTTCAAAAAATATATATATATAGTGATTTCTAAACATACATCATGAAGTTCCATGATTTCAAAGCGAGCCATTGGATATATTTACCAATGAGACAAATTTGCACAATTGGTTTTTATTGTGGATAAGAATTGATAATTTCCTTATAAATATACATATAAGTCATTTTCGAGTAAAAAGTTAGATTTTTTTTAAAGTACAGTTTTTATTGCTTTAGATGACAAAGTTATTCAGTCTAGAACCATAAAAAAAAAAATTATTGGTGGTAACACTAAAACGCTTTGATAGCACACATTATGATAAATATACAATAGATTCTGACTACAATTACAATTAGACGTGTTGGTACTTAATAGTTGTTAGTGGGTAATTACGATATACAAGCTAACACTGTAGTTACGAATAAGTGAATTATATTATACAAATCTAACTATAAATACAATACAAATTAATAATTATATTGTAATGTTTGTATGTACACGCGACTAAAAAGTTTTCGTTCACTTAGACAACTTAAAACTGTTTAATAATTGGCTTTTTCATTTTTGTTTAATTTAATATAGCGGTATAAGTTGTTGTTGGTGGTTGTTATCATTTGTTGGTGATCCTTAATAAATAAATTAAAAAGAAGAAAAATAATAATCTTATTTTTTTACCATATTGTCCGACAAGCATATGGTCCAGCTGATTGTAAGTGGTCACCGCCGCCTATGGATATTTGCAACACCAGGGGCATCGCCAGTGCATTGTCGTCCCTGAGGCGTGAAGTTGTTAAGTCTCATGTGCCTGTAATTTCACTGGCCCTCTTTCTAACCGAAACACAGTAATGCAAGTGCACTACTGTTTCATGGCGGAAATGGAAAAGGTGGTAGTACTTCCCTGGATGAAGTCTGCACTAAGAACTACAGTACTCTATCTTGTCTTAATCTAAATTTTATTTACATAACAACAACAATTAGAACAAAGAACAAATGCTTAAAACGAGAAGTTCACAAAATTTCAGTTTTTCCACTATTTTTTCTATGTATTTTAAGAATAATAGTACAGTATATTAAGTTTGAGTGTAGAAGGTGTTCTCCAAAACTCCTCTTCCGATTTCAATAATTCTTTCACTGAAAGAAAGATTCACTATTCCCGAGTCATATAGGCTAGGTTCTTACTCCAAAAATGACTCATGAATCTCTCGCAAACATGGGAGAAACCGTGGGTGGAAGATTTATTAAGATAAAAAGTAGTAGATGTAGTATATCAGTTATCTGGTTCCATAGTACAAGCGCTGCTTAGATCGGGATCACATAGCCGTATGTAAAATGTCACAGGATATTTATTTAATTTATAATAACTAATTTATATCTTTCACATATGCATATGTGAAAGATATAAATTAGTTACTATTAAATATATTTTAATGTTTCTTTTTTTCATTGAAATGTCAAGATTACAATGGCTTGAATAGGTTGATAAGTCGACTAGCATATATATATATTAACATCATAATAGGCATACAGTAATTTCTAAAATCATGCATTGTAAAGTGTGCATTTTCGACATATTAACCTATTCCACCGCCTTGTACTAAGTAGTGTACTTTGTATTGTATCTCATATGTTTATGTAGTACGTTAAGTTTGTCATGCCTGTATACGCTCTTGGGTCTCAATCTGGATGAAATATTATTGGTTTAATTACAGACTTGATTGTGACCTGTATATGCCTATAAAGGATATATTTTTATTTATTTATCATTTTAAACAGTATGCGTAAATTCCTTAAACCAAATGCGTCTAGTGTGTATGTAAATAGATATTAATAAAATAAAAAAGGAGAAAGTCACATATGATTTGCTGTACCTTCCAGACGGAGCACCGCACATGCTGCGCGTGCGGCGAGGCCATCGCGGACCGTTACCTCCTGGAGGTGGGTGGCGGGGCGTGGCACACCGGCTGCCTGCGCTGCAGCGTGTGCGCGGTGCAGCTCGACCGGCATCCCTCCTGCTTCCTGCGCGACCGACAAGTCTACTGCAAACAGGACTATGCCAAGTGAGTGCTCAACATGCTGGCGAAGCTTGCGATCGCTTTCTTTTGATGTTGTATTCACAGTTATCCATTTTTTTTAAACTAGTGCTTCTTGCCACCAAAGCGATTACGTGTTCCTCCCAGAATTATTGCCATCAATTCTGTATTACGTTGACGCTACTAATACTGTTGTCACAAAGATTTCGCGCGCTGAACTGCCGATCTACTTCATCGAAATCAGCTTCAATATTCCATCCGATAGGGTTACACAATTTTGGAACAGTTGAGGAATTCCTATAGCATGGAATTTGGACACGATCAAGCAGAAGGCAGTAGCTCTACTGCGTCTTGATCAGAAGTATTTACAATTGCTTTTCTGAACCAGTGTATTGATGTAAAGTTACTTATGCTTATGTATATCCTTATTTAAGTTATGATACGCAAAAAGTAGAGTTAGTATTACAGTCATGATAAATATGTAATCACGGATAGTTCTGCAATAATATTTGATTTCATAAGTGTCATTAATTTCTCTACTGTCATTAGTAGATGGTTCAACTATTACAACGACTCTGTAGCTAAGTAAGTAGTAACAGTGCTGTTGAATTATGTGCTATGGTTTCCAAACTGTCTATGGTTAAATACTTATGTTCGCAATGGTACCAAGTGATTAGCTAACGTCAAGATGAAAATCTGTCGCCAAACACTTTCTTAGGTCTCAATACAAAAGAACCATTTCTCATCGACAACATATTGCCCATTACTCCGATACTGCCTAAGTCCTAGTCGCGTGATGCATAGAGAGTTGTCTTATTATCCCTCAAGCGGGCGCGCGGTCATTTGAAACGGGAGCGGGCGCGCGTAACCGAAAAGACCTATGGGAAGAATAAAAGAAATAAAGCACTAATTATTCAATATTTACTTATTTATTAGTACTCAGATATATTATCAATGTCTTTAAAGTCTGATTTGTCAAAAAAATAATTAAAATTATGAAAAAGAAACAATTATGAAATTAATTAACATAACTCCAATATTCTTTGAATCAAAACAAAAATTAGGAACACAAAACCCTTTTACATGTCTCAGAATAGTTTATATACTATAGTCTAATAATAAAAATTACAGAATAAGAATAAACATTAATTAACTTTGGTTTAGTTTTCATCAGAATCAGTTTCTTCGTCCATATAAAATTGATTGCAAATAAATGTTGTATGACTTCTGCAAATATATTTCATACATAACTGATTGATTGCCTCCTTTTTATGGCTGGACATATTTTACAGGTTCCTCTGCATATGCCAGAACTACCTTCATCTGTATCAGCAGCACTACCCTCCATATTCAAATGCTCCTTTTCTTTTTAGTTTTCATGGAAGGCCTAACATCGTTGATCTTCTTTGGCCGTACTCTTTTGTCAATTCAGTGCCTAATGCCCGTAAATACATTCGCCTTTTCCGTAGAGTCACATTATTTGCCTTCAATATTTATCACCATACAATTTATTCCTGCAATATCCAGAAGATGAAAGAAGAGTATCAAGAGTGTCTGAGTCCGAGCAGTTTGATTCCTCAGCAGGTCGAGGTTCCTCTGCAACGATGTGGTCGGAAGTTTCAGAGCCTTGGTAGCTGAGCTCTGATTCACTTTCTTCTTCGTTTTCTCTTAGTAATTCTTCGATTCACTTTGTGGTAACCTTCCACGACTCATTTTATATAAACAAAATCCAAGATTCATTCGATAATATTGAATGATGGCCGAAGAACTACTACGAGCGTAAACGAGGGTATGTCGCGTTGAGCGTCGCGCCTAACCCTTTCGACGACAGGCGCGTGTAGTCTTGTCGACGACTGCACCGGGGCTAAAACAATTGCGATATGTGGAGTGGGGGGTGCGCCCCGAGCGACGGTTCATTCTTTATTTTACTCCCAATGACATAGCGACAGGCTACTAGAAATGACATATCAATCTGATGGGTAATAATATAATATGAACGAAAATGTACTAAGTGTGGTCGATTCGACCGCTTGAAGGTTAGAAACTGAAACATCAAAAAATACATTTAATACATTACCGCGTTACTTAAAGAATCAATTTACTTTAACAAATGAAGGTCATATAAAATAGATTGTCCAGTATATTTTAATTTGTTCACGTTTCGGCGCCGTCTTTACATATGATGTTGAGAATTGAATTAAATGAAGTGCTTTATTGCCAGTAATATCGCGTTATTAAAACTAAATACAGCATAAAACCATCGTCAGTGTAGACACAGTATCTCAAACTGGATTACGCGTCCCCTAAGGGTAAGTGAAACTGCTACTGATCTGAAGTGAACATAGTAAAATAACTCATAAAAATGACATAAATTCACCCGTTTGCCATAAAAAAAAAGAAAAGCTATTATTTTTAATAGGGGCTCGCAGCGCTATAAGTTTGAGAAACTTAGTCCAGAGTAATCAAATGCTTATTTGTCTGGTGTCGTAAATGTTATGGGCCTGTTAGACAACCACACCTCTGGTACTTAAAGAGATATGAATGTCTCTACGATATACTATTTAACCATTATTATTCATAAGTCTAGGTCAATAGCCATGTCTTCTACAAAATATGAGGGTCAAAGGTGATGTGAAGACCCGAAATAATCTATCCTATCAAAAATAAATTTAAACAAGACAATAAATATAAAATCAGATTGTAAATTTCTTGGAGGTTATATTTTTGTTTTTTTTAATGCCAATAAGGCCGACAAAGGGGCCTACAGCCCATCCGATACAAGTGGTCATCTTTGTCTACAGACACTTGCAATACAAAAGGCATCGCCAATGCGTTATCGGCCCTGAGAAGAGTAGTTCTTAAGTCGCATGTGCCTGTAATTTCCCCGCCCCCCTACCTTTCTAACGCTGGATACTGCTGAATGCTTCACGGTGGATATGGGTAAGGTGGTAGAACTTTGTGCACTAAGAGCTCTACTATATGTACTTCTAAAATACAAGTGTATTTGTTTACACTTACTTTCCTATTTCCATTCATCTTTGTGCATAGTTTTATTAAATACTATTTTCCATCTCGCCCCTTTACCTGAACCTTTACCTTTACCTTTACCCTTTATGCTGAAACCATTCAAAGATCCATACAAACCCAGATAACAACCACTCGAATCAGGTAAGTATTTGAGAACCTAAATAAACAATAGATCAACCTGAATCAAGATCAATAAACGAGCGGGAAATTAATTACTTTGCGAAGCATTTCGTTCGATTTGTTCTGATATTTAAATTGTTGTGCAACTACACGATTTTAATAGAGCACACTGTATTTAATTGAGCCATTAAAAAATACATGCAGAAAAATCGATTTCGGCATGAATCTAAAATTGATAAAAATTATTTCCACAAATTTACACACACAATCGTTTAGCCGGGCCGTGGGTTAATTCTTTTACAATGCACTGCCTTCGTCCAATTAACCTTCGACGTATTATAAATATCCATAGTCATGATTATTCGAGTCATCCGTGAAGGGGGAGTAATGCGGCCGAGTGTAGGCTGGTGTCGTTCTGTGGGTGCGCGGTTGTGTCGAGCGTGCGTCGCATTCGGCCGGTTAATAGTCGGTATGCATGAAGGAATGCTGGCAGGGTAGGCGGTCCGGTGCTCGGGCGACCTGTGACCCGCGCACGCTGTGTGGCGGCCCGTCCCGGCTCGGCAAGGCCCGGCGCGGCGCGGCCGGTGATGCTGCACTATCCGCGCTATCCGCACTATCCGCACTATCCGGCACGGCACAGCACCGGCAATGATCGCATGCGCAGTCTTTTTGTTCACGCACATGGAAATTTGGAATCGATACGTGGGTTTTATTTTGATTCAGATGCCGATTTGCCCCTTCGGTTATGTTTTTTTTATTTTACTTGTACTAGCTTTCCGTGCCGCGGTGTCAATCACGTTCCCGGGGTTTCTAATGCACCCCGGGATTGTAACATAGCCTATGCCCATCCGGATACCTTTCAAATGGGTACTGTGGTTCCGGATATTAACCTCCGCATACATACAAACTCGCAAATTCTAAATAAAGCCCTGTTAGACAACAATCTCATCACGGTGTCGATATTGTGGCAGAATGTGTTAAGTACACAAATCTAGGTCGAAACTGGCTTATGTACAGCTGTCGGAATACACATTTACAACTTGAAGGTGGTACCCACCAGATGGGTACTAGGAAGTACCCTACAATACCACCAATTTCACCGAAAGCTCAAGCTCATTGAAGGATTCGAACCTACAGCTTTCCTCACGGCATTCGTCGCCACTACCTACTGCGGTATCATCATATTTTGTAAAGTTGTATTATAAATGACTTGTAAGCCAGACGCAGTAATTAACTGCTTTTACATTTGTTAGAGAAACTACACAATTGATTTGAAAGGACGGTCAGCTGTAGGATCCATAGTTAGTGAAGCAACATGATTTATTATCTCATTAGATTAAACACATAAATTATTATTAATTGAATGACACGTGAACGTTTTTTCAGCCGTGCGCGGCGGTCACTTTATTGTGATATCTCAATAACTTGTGACAGAGCTATATTTTTTTAACGGTCTATAAGTTATTCTGTGTATACGTACCTACTTAATAATATATCGTGTCGCGTCGCTCTCTAACAAAAATTATCATAATTATCAATATATTAAGCAAATTAAAAGCTATTCGGGCACCAACAGGTGCGTGAGAACTCACTCCGATGCGTCAAAATAAAAAAAAAGCCAAAGCTCGATGTCCCGAAGAGTGGTTTTATTGAAAATCCGTCGGCCGAGTGTGGCACAACAAAGCGAATGGGGAATGTTGCCAGCATGAAAAAATATACCGGCGAGACGTGACTTGCAACACTGTGGCATACTGTGCTTTTCATTTGTCATTTATTTTGATTGTGATAACTGGACGCGACGCGACGTGGATCCATATATTTTAATCGGAGCTGTGAGACCTGATGTGATGCGAGGACACGTGGTGCGTCAGGGTGGTCTGACACCTGCTCTCGCTTCATTCCACGATGCAATTTGCGTTATAGCAGAACCGTGATGGGTGAGACAGTGTCGTGTGCTTATGAATAGTTTACCAAGCAAAATGACTAACTGCTACAATTTATAATCAACGGATCTTGAACTATGACGGGCCTGCTGACATAGTGGCTAAATACCCTGAGGCTACAGGTATGGGTTCGATTCCTACACAGGACAAACTTTTGTGTGCTTGAAAATGTTTCGGTGTAGATATCAATATTTGTATGTATATATTTTTTATTGACCTTGTTAGCTGTAAAATAACACCTTTTAGATCTTTTTATAATATAGAACACCATAAGTAGAAGTAGGTGTTATGTGAATCAAATAGGCCTACAGTAATTAAGCTTGAAAATATATAAAAACTGGAATGTTTTAGCCAATTATAAACCTTCACTTAAAATTATATGCACGTAAATACAGTGTGCATGTAATGTGGTAGCTTCAGTAACTTTAAATTTGACCTCAATAAGTGCCCTCCGCGAGCCTAAACTGAATAAATGGTTTTACGTTTTAAAAATATACGAGATACGTAAAATAGTAAAGTAACATTGCAACAACCAAGAAAATAAGTTTAAATAACAATCTTTTATGAATATGTTAGATATAAATACCTATATATAATAGGTATATCCACTATTTCTTGCCTTCTTGATTGCCTAATCAAAATACTAATCAAAGCCTAAGAATAACTAAGTATTTAATAATATAAAACATTGATTGAAATGACTTTAGTTCAATTGAAATAAATATTTTATTGAGTTAAATATATTTTCAAATTAACTTAACGGATTTATCGGATACTAGAACCGCCCCCGGCTTCCCACGAACATCACGAGGTTTAGTTAAATTGGAACCAGATGAGGTTTTTAGTGGATTCTTAATTTCATACCTATATGTTCCTAATTGTCAGTCAGATGATTAATAATACCACATTGAATAGTTTTGGAAAAAAAAAATTAAAAATACAAAAAAAACAGAAATTTTACCATATATTTACAATATTTTATTTTGTTCTATTTATATACTAGCGTTCCCGAGGGATTTTATATTTTCCCGGGATAAAAAGTACACTATGTTACTCTTTATAGCATCAGCTATCGGCCAGTGATAGTCCCGGCAAAATCGGTCGTGCCGTTTTGGAGTCAATACAGAATTGATACTGCTCAACATACAGAATTGATACTGCTCAACATATAGATTCCAACTTAAGTTTTTAACTCAGAGTAACTGACCGCTATAAATTGAATATTAATACCAATATCTCCTACCAAAAGTTAACTATTAGCTTATCAGTACTGAAACCATGAATGTACTTAAAAAAACAGGGTGTGCCGTAAAGACACGATCGAAGTGATACTTTAGTATTACAGGGAATTATTTTAATAATTCAATCACTTTTGAATAGCATAGACTGCGTTTATCATTCATTTATATCTCGTGACACAAAATGGTTGCGGATAAGAATGTCAAAGCCCTCCCATCAGAAGTTTACCCAATATAACACCTAAACCGTCCCCCATAGCTGCTAAAACAACGCGGTGGAAGCTATTCAGCTATACGATTGGGTAACATCGACACATTGAACGATCCCCAACATCATTAAAGTGGATAAGGTCACGGAATGTCAATCGTAAGTGTTCGTGAGACTCCGTGGCGAGACTCGGGCCTTCGATTATCGTCGAGTATCATTGCGCATCCTTGACATTAGCTGTCGATCACAAACTATACATCACTTTGTTATTATTTCTATACCTAGTTGTGTACCCGTGTGTAATAGGTCAAAGGATATTGTACTATTAGAAATTGTCGAATTACTCTTGCTTGTAGATGTATTAATAAAGACGTGACATTTGTTAATGTTAAAAAAATGACCATTTATATGAGAAATACACCGGACAACAAAAAGGTTGCGCGCTCTTGGAAAATCTGATTATTTTTTAATTGATGTTTAAAAATACAGAATAATGTTCATTTATTTAGTAGCTCAAACGATACGTATATAAACAAGATAGCAGTTATAAAAGGTATTTTTATATATTTTATCATAAACATTGAACATATTAAGTTTTTTAAGTGAATGCATACTTTTTTTGTTGTGTGTATGTTCAATTTCATAGTACTGAGCGTGAGTAGAAAAAAGTCAGAAATTTGTACAAGTCTGTAATATGAGTTGTTAAAGTAAATTAATATTGACGTCTAAACATCAGACGATAAATTGTCTGAAGATCGACATATCCTTTGAGGACGTCCGCCAGCAGTAAGGTCACAGGCGCCACAGAACACCTGTCAGTACCCCGGTGGTCACGACTAGTAATACATTCATGAGTACATTTTAATGGCTTGCATATGGAAAGATGAATAGTTAATTATTTAATGGATTCCTCAGGTTACATGTAATTGCTACAAGTCGATTTCAATACCCGCTCCGTCCGCGAGCCAGTGTTGCTAAATCAAAAGGAGAATCGTCAGAGGGTCGTTAAAACGTGAACCTTGTCACAGTTTAAATAATATTTGTGTATACGATAGTGTATAGTTGTGTATTCGGTATAACGAGCGTTGGACTCGGACTCGGGATCGTCTCGTAAATCGACCGTCGCCGTCGGCAACGGTCGTAATTGCTTTCGTTGATATATCATCTGTGCATTGTTTATTTAGCGCGCCTTTTTGTCTGGTAGCCGGTGCCACACGTCGGCGCCGCGCCCGGCCCCGCCTCGCACCTCCGATCCTTTTGTTTTTACAGGATGTTTGCTCACAGCCACAGCAGAAGCCACAAGTGCACTTGTCACTCAAATTCACACAAAACATTTGATAATCTTCAATTTCCTGCATCCTTTTTCATCGTAACGGTAACCGGATAATGGTGTTGCATTATAAAGCGTCGCCGCGAGGATGAAGTGTTCAGTCGATAAAGTGCAGCCTTAATGAGAATGTGCAGTTAAGTTCTTTATCTATTTCCCCTCACATAATGATCTCAATTTCATATCCGAAAGCCGCATATCAGCGAGTTTTCGCAGAGTGTCTCTGGTCGCATAGCACGCGATGTCCCGCCCACACTACGCCGCTGCAAATGCGCGCGCCATGTCTTATGTAAATGCACCATGTCCCCTCTTGACTTTAATTAATCTCTAGCAGCATAAATAAGCCCGCTTTAGATCAATACACTCGAATATTAAACAATGGAACCCGAGTCGGCCCTGTCGCAATCATAATTCTGACTCCATAAGACGACCCGTTCACGGTACACATTGCAATGATTGGATCTCAGATGGGCCATGTTGCGCGGTGTCTCTACTGGAGCACTTCGTTCGCTTTTCCTCTTCCGATACAACACACGTCGATTGTGAACTTATTGTAATGGGACTGGATTTACAATTATTGCTCCTTCGGTGAATTGTTGTGTATTAAGTCTTGTAACTAACCGAGCTACATCGCCAGGGAATCCAAATGCACCTCGGAATACCATTTTGTAACGAAGCCAGTTTCACTTTGCTCCTGTTGCCGGGATCTTGGTATTTCTCGGAACGTTTCAAAAAGCAATTATAATTTCCATGTTCCTACTCGGATTAACTAATAATTCATCGACATTTAAAAATGTTACATTATTAGTAGCGCATTGTATTCGCGTCCTGATCATTTGTCAGCGCGTCGCCTAGGGCGGCTAACAGTGCCTCGAAATTGTTAAAACAAACTTACGTATAATATACCAATGAATCTCGTATTGGAGTCGTATCTAAAACAAATAACTTAAATCATGTCGTCGAGTGAGCGGACGGCTTGAATGGGTATTAAAATGTGAGGGTGGCAGGCGAGGGGCGCGGGACGCCCGCCGCCCGCCGCACGCCGCGGAGAGCAATCAACGACTGAGGATTGATGACGGCGCCCGCGGCCCTGCGCCTGCGCCTGCGCCTGCGCATCGCACTACACGCACCCAATATTGTCAAACGCCTTCGGGACACCCCGATTTGGTAGTTGCCCATTTACGAGCCGCTCTATCCGACAGCCTCGCTACACGGATAGATAGTTGGGTATACTCGTATGTAGAGCCGGGTGGCCACATGAATAGTCAACGGTTTTATCGAGCGGAGGTACGCGACATCTTCATTACGGGCGAGTGTTAAAACTTGTTAATCTGTCACTTAGTTAATTATTATGCGAGGGCCGGCCGTTAATTGATTCGGCCGGCGACAAAATGTTAATAAGCGTTGATAAGGAGGTGAAATGATGGCGCTCTGTTTACCGACGCCGGGTTTTGAAATGCAAATTGTTCTTTTTGAGTATTGCTGTGGATAGCCGCGATAAGAGATGGGGCCAGGAGTGAATTAATATACTTGTTACACGCGATTTTGCACTCTCGCGACAATCGGTACGGTCCTCGCGGTTGGCAACTGTGTGGAAGAAACATTAGACTGCTGGCTATATAACAAAACTAGAACACCTGGTTTGTCTCAGCATTTTTTAATTTCTATAAAAGTATATATTTACAGTGCGCCTTAAGAGTTAGTTATCCAATAATTGAAAACGGCTTTTTTTTTATAAATTTTGTCATGCTCGGTATCTTCGGAGAGTCAGGTAAACCTGTCACTGAATCATGTATGTACAGGTAATAAACGGTATTACAGGATATCACTGCGCTAGGCGATAATAATAAAGGGTTACAAAAATCTATTAAAAGAAATCTATATAGTTAGTAATCAATTATTATAATAATTAGATATAATTGGTACTTATTTATTATTATAAATGGTGCTAACTTCCGTAGCGAATCGTTATACCATCATAAATATCCTATACCCTATAGGAGGATATTTCTAGATCTTTGAATCAGTAAGATTTCACATTTTAATCATTTATGTTCATCCGTGTCACATAGAGACTTCACTAATAACTTTTTCTCAAAGAGGGTTGGCGTCAGGCAGGCGGCCGCTCGTATAGAAACTTGTGATATATGTTGCACCAAGTTAACAGAAAGCATACTATTGCGCCGTACCCCAACAACGCACTAACGATTATGATGCATAGCTTATATCCAACCTGTCAAACCCCAAGGTATTTCCCGCGTTCCCGAGGGATGTCACGTTTTCCCGGGATAAAAAGTAGCCTATATTCCAGGATAAAAATATTTTGCATATATATTACAGATTGCCCTTACAGATTTACATAGAAGTAAAGATATAGGTCCAAATAAAAACCATATTAATTATTTTTGGAATGCGTGGTGTGGGTGGGAGGTACGAGTATCAGTTGCCAGAGTTTGATCAACAATATGGTGTTTTTCTAAATTATCATCGAGGAAATTTCATCATTAGGAGGAAATATGGTATTGTAGTTTTGGAAAATCTTTACTAATATTATGAATTCGAAAGTATTTCAGTTTGTTTGTCTTATTATTACGGCAAAACGCATCTTGATGTTTCTTAAGGTAGATTTCACATCGAGTCACAAAAAAATATTCTGTATTTCTCATAACGGGTGAAACAAGTTAGAATTTGTATGAAACAGTAGTCCTTAAACAGTACCTAATTATTGTTGTCATTAAAAAATCTGCATAATTATTTTGGCGTATTCATGGAGTCAGTTAATATTTGTTAAAAAGATATTTTGCTATCCTACCCACTTATATTATTATATTATAAATAAAAATGTTTGTCAGTATGGATGTATGGACGATTGTTACTCTTTCACACACAAAATTAACTCATAGGATATTTACTATTCCGGGACACACACATTGGTAACGACATTGGTGTTATTATTTTTACCGTAGGTTATCTAACTTTGCAACTATTACATAATCAATAGAAACTCAGTTACTGCTAATTTTTAATAAACGTTTCTACCAACTAGAGAAATACCTAACTTATACTGTTAATTATTAACATGTCATTTTAAATTATGTTTCCAAATTAAAGTTTTTTAAAAGGCAAAAATTATAATTCTGTAATACTACTTATGAAAATAAAAAAAATCATACAATGCACCTACATGTTTCTATAACAAACTACCCTTTTTTATTGCAATATTGTTTAATATTTAAAGTATTGTCTGTAATATTTACAAAAATCGATTTATACGAGCTTGTAAAAGCCTACATATTTAAAGGCATACCCATACAACTTATAGGTTTCTCTCTTTGGTTCAGGAACCTTCGTTGGTGTTTGCAGAACAACTCACCAAAGTTTCATCACAATCGGATGAATAGTTTAAAATGCATACAGAAGAACATACCTACATATACTTTATAGCTATTCTAGCTGTCCCCCGCGGTATCACCCGCGTTCCCGAGAGATGTAACATTTTCCCGGCACAAAAAGTATCCTATGTTACTTCTTATACCTCCATGAATATGTGTACAAAGTTTCATGATGATCAGTTAAGTAGATTTCGCGTGAAAACGTAACAAACAAACTTACATTCACATTTATATTATTAGTAGGATATATGTATATTATTGTATATGAGGAAAATAGGGTTCCTTTGACGCACCATCACCTCAAAACTACTGAACATATCTGGATGGGACTGCTACCATTCGACGCGGACTTTTTTCTACATGGATATGGGTAAAACCGCGGTGGAGTGCTAGTAAACATATATAATGTTCGAGACTAGATCATAACTGTATTTCGACCATTAGAATTGAGATTTGACGTTAAAGCTTATAAAGAGCATCACGACTCATTCTAAGATCCGCCGCCACACGTAAACGAATCGAAATACCAAAATAAACAGAAATTAATTCATTGAGAGCCTTGCGAAGGCTCACGCGGAAGGTTCAAAAATAAACAGCAATGTTCTTAATGTTCGCGTTAAGTGATATGATAGCGTGTTAATGGAGTGTTGCATGCGTTTATTTAATTAATTAAAATATTAAGGGTTCGCGAAATGTTAATGAGGGCCACTGCCGTCCGCGTCGCTCGCCGGTAGCTTTGATATCGACCTACTGTTTGGTTTGTCGACACCGCGCCCGTGCGCCCGCGCCGGCTCCGGCCCCCGTCCCCTCCCCGCCCCTCCCCTCCCCGCCCCGCCCGAGCCCCGCGCCGCGGCTGTTCTTTTATTTAGTACACAAGTACTCGTAATTGCAGGTCTAACCGAATTGAACACCATTAAATATATAATTATCTTGTTTACACTTGAAGCCTTGTTTTATGCCTTTTATTAACGTTTCTTTTTTTTCATTCGGTTAATGAGCTTTGTCGGAATTTTCGTTTGAAGGTATAAAGTATTGCTTGCTTATGACATATATTTACTAAGGTGGTTTGTTTCAGTCTCAATGGGACTATTGTTTGAGATAGAATCTCAGTAGAAATGAATATAAATATTTCGGGTTTAATGGTTTGGCCGGAAGACTGTTCCTTTTGGAATTCGAACGGAATAAAGTCTGAAATCGTAGAGGTCCTGAATTATTGAATTAGATTACAGAAGGGCTAAAATTGTATTTTAGGTTAGTTAGTTCGAAAAATAGGGTTCCTTTGACGCACCATCACCTCAAAGCTACTGAACATATCGGGATGGCACAGCTACCATTCGAAGCGGAATGTTTCGTAGATGGTTATAGGATATATTATATATGATATCGATAAACGCGGGTGAAACCGCGGGGGACAGCTAGTAACAATTGAACTTATAAACTACCAATTAGTTATAATACTAATTCATTCATATTAGAAAGCTTCTTTATCCAGAAGTAACGTAGGGTATGTTCTAATCCAGAAATACATTAGTTACTTACCAGGCATACATAGGATACATTAGAGGCCAATACCTATATCACATTTGCAACAACAAATATTGCAAATACCTTTAATGAATTACGGCTAAATATTATTTGACACAATAAACCGTTATGACAGATAACTGAGCTTGTCGTAGAAATCACGTGAGTTTAAATATAATATTATTAAATTTAATATTAGTGAAATGGAATAGGAAGCTTTCCTTGATAATACTAAGGCTCTTACAAGCACTTATAAATTGTCTCTCACAATGGTCCAGAGAATTTTACCGTAAATAAATGTTATTGTTAAATTTTTACCCATTTCCCCTGTGAAACAGTAGTGCACTTGTATTACTGTGTTTCGATAAGAAAGGGTAGAGGGCCGGTGAAATAATAGGCACTTGAGACTTAAAAACTTCTCGCCTTAGTGTCGACAACGCATTAGCAATGTATGTATCCCTGATGTTGTAAAGGTACTTGAGCGGCGGTGATCACTTACCATCAGGTGGACCGTCTGCTTGTTTTTTGGCCAGTGTGGAATAAAAAATAAAAAAGATAGTCAAGTGAGAAATTCATTAACAAAAAGTTATTATCCTTCAAATAATCTGACATAGTATAGTTCTCAATATTTATACACTGGTAATTAACTCTTGAATGTCTTTTAGTAGTTTGATTATGAAATATTAAGTCTATTTATAGACATACACTGTTAATTTTTCTAGTAAAATTACAAGCGTTTCATAAAGCAACGTATAAGAAATATTACAAATTGTTGCTAACACAATATACGATACAATTAGAGTAATTTAGTAAAACATGTGAGGAAAACTTTTTTTTATACCACATGGGCCGACAAACAAGCGGACGGTCCACCTGATGGTAAGTGGTCATCGCCGCCTATGGACTAGGGGCATCGCCAATGCGTTGTCGACCCTGAGACGTAAAGTTGTTAAGTCTCATTATTTTATTTCTTAGGTATATCACAGATCTTTTCACTTTTCTAACCGAAACACAGTCATACAAATTCACTACTGTTTTACGGAAGAAATGGGTATAGTGGTAGTACTTCCCCGAACGAACTCTGCACTAAGAGCTCTACTACTCTAATTCGACCCAGCCGCAAAATATATTCTTTTCTGGCGTCTCCTCGTATCTATAAACTACTGAATTGGCAAGTTTCGGTTTCATATGGCATGTACATAGTTACGAAATTTCATATCTAGTGACCTTACGCTTTTAGAGGGTACTTCATATAGTTTTACTTACTATTTTACTTGGGCTTGAACATTCATATCTTGTTTGGTATAAGATAACCCCGCTTATAAAGGAAAGGTACCAGAATGATTTGTTTCAATAAACTGGATTTCTTTTTGATATACTCGTATTTCTATTTCTGCACCAGTGACCTCTCTCTGACTTCACCTGAGTGGGATAATACAAATGTTGCATATGTACATTTAAATCTTTTGAGGAGCGAGGTGTGAGACTCCTCCATTTAAAAGGGAAGATCTTCCGCCAGGCTAGGTGATCATGCCTGGGGACCGCGGTCCACTGTTGATGTTTGATGCTTGTATATATGTCAAATCCTGAGAGAATCTTGATAGTGCGATGTAGGATTCTCGCGTGTTTCTACTCGTTGATAGATGTCGCCACATCACTGTAGTGCGGGCGATGAAGGATTTGTAGGCGTGTTCATAGATGTCGCCACAAATCTTTGGAATCAATTGTCTAAATTATGGTGGATACTTTATCAAAAACTAGAGGAATAGTGACTTTATTTTACTATACTTCACTATTTAGGGGAGATAGAGGAGAGATAAATACTGAATGTGTACCTAGTATAGAATTATAGATATCGACGTTGTTTATACAGCGTATAGCTAATTTCGTTTGGTTTGTGGTGAATGTGGCTTGTGGTTTGGAATTAACCACAATGCAGTAGTCAAACAAACATAATCGTTGAGCATGTACCGCGCTAATCATGTTAACGGAAAAAAATTAGCTATATCTGAAATATACTATCGCCTAGCAATTGAACGATTATTTTCGCATCAATCAAACGAAGAAATACCTCGGACATCAGCTAATTCATGGCCAAATTACAGGCACATGAGACTTCTTGACGCCTTAGGCTCGACAACGCATTGACAATGCCCCTGGTGTTGCAAATGTCCATAGGTAGCGGTAACCACTCATCAGATGGACCGTCTGCCTGTTAGAAATAAAAAATATCCAAAACTTAAATCCTTCCTTTCCATGAGACTGTTGGCGTATCTAGACCCTTTAGGTAAGTTTTTATGACATGCATGTAATATATACAAGTTTTGCTATGCGAAAGTGACCTTTGCAGTTGCATAATGTTTTAATTGTGAACTATTATAGCGCAATTATGACGTCAAAGTGAGTTCTTTATTGCTTTACATCATATTGTTTTTTCGACGAGCCAATGTAATACAATATCACGAAATTGAAACAGGATTGAATGTCATTAATAGTGATGTGGAAAATTAGCACTTCTTGCGTCAATAACTTAAGGTTCAATTTAATTCTATCCTGTGGCCTAAGCACGAACATCTATTGCGAGCGTAGGGTCATCGTTTTGAGTGCGCCAAAAGGGTTTGTTGCGTGATGTTCAATTCCTCATTGCATGGGTTTTTGGCGCACTCGATACGATGATGATGCGGTTACGATTGATGTTCGTGCTCAGGGCACTGTTCACATAAGTAAGCGATATTCATTACAGCTGTGGGTAGCGAAATATACCGAGCGGTATTTGTATGCTATTCCGCGGCTTGAGCGTAACCAGAATACGCTGCTTTGCCAAACAAAAACCTATAGTGGAAGCCGGATAGGATTGAACTGTATTACCGCTATACCCACTCGATTTAGTACTCACAGTAGCTGTGAATATCACTTAAGTACGAATAGGCCTTACACAAAAACTCAATAGGTACTTAGCCAGTGGCGCGGTCTGGTGGTTGTTTCAGCGTTTTTACATGAAACTTCGTAAGAACTGCTATTAAAATAACCATTTCTTACTTACTTCAACCAAAAATTAAAAATAAATAAAATGAAGTTTTAGATCATTTAAAGTCTGTTTCTAGAATGGTAAGTGATGATAATAAGCACACAACGCCTAGACAGGTCTCTAATTTCAGTTAAGGGAACACACCAGATAGTGCATGGCGACAGATTTTTCATTTACGTGTAGGCGGATACTCAAACATGTTGATGGATTTTAGCCCTCGACTGGGCCGACGACTGTCGTCTCGGCGATCGATGTCATTACTAACTAGGTTATCACCGCCTCGCATTCGCCATTTGTTTTACCATACAATTGAAGGATGTCCTTGCTATAAATATACAACAAATACTCAAAATAAGACCAACTTCAATAAACAAAGCTGAAAATCAATTTTACCGCGGCAATGTTGAACTAGAAAAATACATTGCAGAAGATTGTTCAGAAGATTCTGTTGTTGTGAAGTTTAATAAGTTATCAACTCGAGTCTAAATTTTTTTATCACTATACATACGAGTATAATCCATAACATTACATAACTTATGTTTTTTATTTGCATATGCGTTTGTTTATGATTCCTTTCACCCCGTGTGAGCTAACAATAGCTTTGACTCGACCGAGCATCCTTTCCAGAAGCTTCGGCGCGAAGTGCTCGAAGTGCTGCCGAGGCATATCCTCGTCAGACTGGGTGCGGAAGGCGCGCGAGCAGGTGTACCACCTGGCGTGCTTCGCATGCGATGCCTGCGGGCGCCAGCTCTCCACCGGCGAGCAGTTCGCCTTGCACGAGGACCGCGTGCTGTGCAAGCCCCACTACCTGGAGACACTGGACGGAGGGTCTATTTCTTCTGATGGTGAATTCCTTTAACTATTTCGGTATGGGAATATGGAAGTCAATTTTAATTAGGACGATGGTGTTTATTTATATTTAAGCCATTTATATATTTGTAAAGTCTTGATTCTCTCTCAGTAATATAAAACTATGTTACTGATCCTAGACAGGGATAGAAGAAGCGAGCTTATTCTTTTTCATGAAATGTCCCAGAGTAATTGCTTTTAATTTGCTCATCATACACTTCTACTTATTTCCTAACAATAAGAATTCCTGGTCAAACCATCCCAACTTTTTAAGACAGTTTTTTACCCATTACCGTGTAATTTACCCACAACTCCGCGGACCACAGATGGATGCGACTCCGAGGGGTACCACAAGAGTAAAGCGAAGCGCGTGCGCACCACATTCACGGAGGAGCAGCTGCAGGTGCTGCAGGCGAACTTCCAGCTGGACTCCAACCCCGATGGCCAGGATCTTGAGCGCATCGCGCAGGTCACGGGGCTCAGCAAGCGCGTCACGCAGGTCTGGTTCCAGAACAGCCGCGCCAGGCAGAAGAAACACCAGCACACTGGCAAGGGGAAACAGAATCAATGTGAGTATCAGCATTACGCACATTGTGGTTTGTTATTTTTGCCCTGCGAATGATCAGTTTATACATGCTCAGCAAGTTCAGCCCTGTGCGATTGTAATTATTGTTCTTTGGTGTGATTTTTACGGATGCCCTTGTCCACAGTGATGTCCCGTGACTCTGACCCGGTGGGGTTTGGCCGCCCCATCAACCTGCACCTCACCTACTCCTTCCAGAACAAACCACCGTTTGTGCCAATAGGTAAGTCTGTAAGTTGAAACGTTATACCTATTAGATTTACATCAGATATTAATAAAACTAACTTTTGAAACGTTGGGAGTTTAAAGCCGAAAGTGCCCTCCAAGATTATGTTTAACAACCCAATATTAATTAATACATCAAAATGTCACCCCACTTTATCTTCCGATTATTTCATAAGCACCGGTGCTTTGGAACTCCATCACGAAGCACAAGAACTAAAACCAAAGTTTTTATTGAAAATACATGTTTGGGTGTTGTGCATCGTTAACCATAATACATAAAAGTCTTAAATCCCGAGTCCAGTCAAACTCGTCCGGACTGGAAAGTCTTAAATCAATTTGCCTTTTACCATCATCGCTTGCTGTTTGTTTGGTTCATTAAAATCATGTAAAACAAAAACTGACATACGAATCTAAAAATCGTCCTTAGAAAATAAGAGACTCCATACACAATGTAATCAGAACCAGTTCAATTTAATTATTGATTACGCTCAGTGGAATTGACCTACTAATTTCTAATTCCAGATGGAACCTCTTTCACGGACTCCTCAATGGATGAACTGTCAGAAGACTCATCTATCCATTGCATGCAAAGCGAGGTTTGAAGCCTTCTCCCACGAGCCGGGCTACGGCTGAGCTGTTGTACATAATCGCCATGTTTCTTTATATCGTACCTCAGCATCTCGATGCCTGATGGTTTCGTACTTCTATAAGATATGCGTCAACTTGACATCACGTCTCGATGTGTTATTTAAACGTACTGTATAGGTATGTCTGTTAGCTTATAAACTCCTCTGCAGTGGGTTTCCTCAACGCTTCAGTAAATAAGTGACTTCAAGCAGTTAGAGCCGAAACCAAGTGTTATTGTTGTAATAAATGTATTCTAAAGTATTCTATCATGTTTGATCTAGCACTGTAGCCAGTTTTGGCATATATATCTCTGTTCAGCCATATTATTAGACAGAAATAGGGCTCTAATGCTTTTATTGAAATGGGGTTCAATAACGTCTTATTGTGACATGTATTCAATTTCCTCAAAATACAGTCTAGATATTAGTTTTCTCAACGGATTTAGAAGGCTCTTGAAGATAAAAGTTGTTCTGTACACTGTTTGTTAATGAAAGACATGAGTTTCTTAGAGGTAGCAGAAATATATGACGTAATCAAAAATCCTGTATACAATATCGTGTCCTGCAGTCACCCCATTATATAGCACTTAGTATTTCATCGAACCGGCGCATATTTTTGATAATTAATATTTATATTAAACATATTATCTCTTAAATGTATAAAAGTACTTAATTAGTTATATGAAACATTAATATAAGATTTGGAATTGTTTTATGACTGTATTCATTGTAAAAAACGTATATTTATTTATTTATTTCTTGTAACTGTGATGTTAGGTCGCTGTCCAATTCACGGGTTCCGTACCAGCATGGTAAATGTATTCATATGGTGAGAGATCGTGTCAGTGTGCAATGGGTGTTTTCTTGTAGCAACTGTATCGACTTGATATTTCCCTCAGTTGTATAGCTCGCTTATCAAGGTCCTGTAAAAAAAAATGTTTTCAAATTTCTCAGTATATAAAGTAAAATAAAATTGGCTAGTCAATGTAGATCTCACCGCATACGAAATTAATTTGGTTTTATTATTTTTCCACGGAACCCTTTGTTTTTTTTTCATTCGTACCGATAAAACATATTTGTTAGATATACATAGTTACTGTAGTGCCAAAATATTTAATGGGAAGGCGGAAAAAGTTAATATAAATGTAACACCGAATAAACGAACCGCAAACTGGTCTACATCATAACTATTATACTGAAAATGTAATATCGAATAGTCATATAGTAAATTGTAAAAAGCACTTTATTACTTATTCGCTAATAAACTTAAAACCGAACTGACCGAATGACGTCACATTTGAAATAGGGTACTGCAAGGTAATTGTGTAATACTCTCAGAATCGTAATTGCAGTCAATATTGTAGTACATCGACGGTGCTACGAGTGTTGTGCCGCACTTCTCACGCGCCGAACCATCAATCTATCTTAAAACAGGGTTCCACATTAAATTCGACAGAGTTACACAATTAGGGTAGCGGACTGCCTTGTTAAATCACTTACTTTTTTTTATCATCTGTCAAATCGCAAATATTGTATGCAAAATGTAGGTACTGAGTACTTAGGACGTCATCGTTTTTCAGTACTTTTAATTGTTTTGTTAATATAATATTTGCTAAATTAAATTGAAGAACTTTTATAGGGGTGTTTTGAGACAATCTTTTTGATGATTCGATCGCAATTTAATTTTAATACTGTCCGCTACCCTATTACAAGCACGTGCTTAACATCTTTACGTCTTAGGGTCGACAACGCATTGGCAATGTCCCTGGTGTTGCAAATGTCCGTAGGCAGCGGTGACCACTCGTCAGGTGGACCGTCTGCCGGTTTCTCAGTTTTAAATTGTGGCAGTCATCGTGTTCGACACAGTGTTCTAGTGGAATAAGCAAGCTCCTTAGACTTCTTCTCAGTGCCAATTCTTCATAATCAATGTTAAGATTAATTTAACTCTAAACTAGCTCGTAAGAAAACATTTTGTCATCGCTAATTTTGTCAATCGATTTGTAGTTGTCAATTAATATTACCCCACTTATAAATGATAGATTATAATTTAAGTTTTGTCCAGTATTTGTAAATATTCACATTGCAATGTACGTAATTATTTGTAAATTCCATTATAGATCTATTTATGATAGCGGTAAGATTCATAGTTCTTCATCTCGTCATTTTATTGTAATTAATAGTCGCTAAATGAGTACTAGGTACCTATGGTTTATTCTGTACAAATTATTGAATATATTATGTTGGTTATTATATTGTTTTATTTGGGTGTTAATATAGATATAAATAATTCTTCTGTCTGTGTGTATGATAGTGAGATCACTATCACAGGAGAAGATTTCTCCTAAACGGCTGGATAGATCCTAAAATGGTTAAGATTGACAATAGGACACGGTAGGTGGCACCGTGATCAAATTCCTAAATTTTCTATGGACTTATTCAGATAGGAAAACGTCTATTCGGCCACATAGTTTCTATATAAGTATGTTATTAAAATAGTTGAAGAAAGTAGTATATCAGTTATCTGGTTTCCATAGTGCAAGCTTAGTTTGTAAGCATGCCTTGTGTAAAGAATGTCCCGGGATATGCATTATTTACTTCAAATGTGAAATTAAACTTATTATTTGGTATTTGCATTTATTTAAACAAAGTGTAAATTTAAAATATCTCAAATATTTCATGAATTATTTAAGAGTAACATATATTGTATCTTAAATTAATTATAAATAATAACCGTTATATACATCAATACTTATTCAAAAGCTTATAGCTAAGTTGGTATCCATCTTTACTTAAACATAAATATTCTACAGTAATATTAAATATGTTGCCAACAGAGCAAATATTATAAAGCTATTTTTAAATAGCCTTTTGGCTAAAGAATCATACTAATAATCTTAAAATTCAAATATTAACTATGCCAAAGTTGCAACTGGAAATATGACTGTAATTTACATCAATTTTGAAAGCTGATATTGTTACACATTTAAAAAAATATTGCCAATATTAAAATGTCGAACCCGGCTGAGTTTCTCGCCGGTTCTTCTCAGTTGAAGGCTGAATTCCAAACCGAAGGTAACAGCAACTTTGACCGTCATATATGCCTTACGACCGACGCTGAATGAATAATTTTTAATTGCTAGTGCAACAATACAGGTTAAGATTTTCATATATCATTTCTGAAAATTCTTAGAGAGCCCGCCATTTGAAAAACATCTTCTGTTTCTTAATGAAAAAAACCCTCTCCTGTATATTAAAATCTAAAATATCTAAAAGTTTAAGACATCTTTTTAATAACTATATATGAATGAATTATGTTCTATAGTTTATCCATAGCATTGAGCAGTAGTTCCATCTCCTGGTGGACTCCGTGGAGGAGGTCCCTCATCTGGCGCGAGGAGTCCAGGATGTCGATGCTCTGCGTGTATGGGTTGTACCGCACGCCGAAGTCACGGGGGATTGTTTGGGCGAATTTACTAGAAATAGATAATAACTATTAGATATGGTCCAATCTTGTCTATACTAATAATAATATTATAAAGTTGAAAGTTTTGTGTGTAAGTATGTTTGTTACTCTTTCATGCAAAAATTACTGAACGGATATAGATGAAACTTGGCACATAGATAGAGCATATCCCGGGAAAATGTGATATCCCTCGGGAACGCGGGCAAAATAGAAAATATAGATACCCTAAAACTATTATAAAATACGAAAGTTATGGTAAAAGTTTGTGGGGATGTTCTCTGGATCATATCTGATGAATGGATTTACATGAATAGCTACCAAAATAGATCATTAAGCTGGTTAACGGCTTTTTATCCTGAAAACAATAAATTCATCTGGGACGCAGGTAAATAAATGTAATCGGTTTTCAATAATTGTATTAAATTTTAAAGGTGGAGTTTAAATTCGTCAACTCTTCCGGGATAGTTTCAAATTCAAATTAATACACAATAACGTGACCTATCGAATTTATAACTATGGTTACATACAAACACTTTCACACATTATCATACTATTTCCATTCTCACATATTCAGTCCATCTCTAAAATGAGATACGGAGAATTTATGGAGTATACAGAAGTGACTATCAAAGGTATTGATTTTTCAATCAATACTTTGTTATTTTGCAATTGGCCGTCTTTAACCTTGCAACACTTCATTCGAACAGGTAAATTATGGATTAGATTATATGATACAAAGAGGTCAGTTAATCACATCCACAGCAATAAACGCTTCAACCTTCAGGTAAACTCCGGTGAAACTTCAGCCTAACTAATATTACAATCAAGATTATTTTTAAGATATAATTTTTAAAATGGTCTCGTTTATACTGATTTTTAAAGTTACTTACATCATCTTCTCTTTAGCATCTTCAAAGCTGTTGGCAACGAAGTAAACGGGTTGGTACTCAGTGATGGGGTACTTGGTATCCCCAGTGACCTCAGGGTTGAACTCCCTCAGCTCGGGCTTGTCTGAGAGACAGTACTGCAGCTCTCCGAAAGATGAGAGCAGACCAGCTCCGAAAGCCTTTAAGTTGCCTTCTTGCCGACATAAACCGAACTCCACCGTGAACCAGAAGCACTGGAAAATAATACAATCAAAAATTACAAATAAAGACTTTTTTGAATCATTCAATTTCAAATTCGTAGTTTATGAATTTTACTATACTGATCCATCTCTCTAACATAAAATATCAACTAAAGTAATAATAAGGCTAAGTAACTTTAACTCACCGTAGCCAACTTTTCGATGTAGTCATCGGGCGCCCCTAAAGACGCCAGGCCAATTTCCTGCGAGAATTGAGCGAAAGCCGGGTCTGCAAACAATGGTGCGTGTCCGAGCAGCTCGTGGCAGACGTCAGGTTCAGGGGTGTAGAGTGGCTTCGAATGATGCCTAATGTACTGGGTGCTGTGGAACACGCGGAATGCCAGCCCAGCCAGGAAGTCGCGAGAAGAGAGCAGACCAGCCACCGGCCGGAGCGTGAACCCTGTGCAGTCTGTAATCAACATTGTCTGGGTTATTACTTTAATATATCATTTTACTTCTTTTTTCTTTAATATATAAATTTAATATATTTAAGCCATATAAATTATTAGGTTAATGTAAAAATAAGATTTACCTTTTAAGAAATTTGAAACGTCTTCCAACTGAGGAATATTGTCCTCCCTATAGCCGCAGTTCTCAATGAGCAGCGGGAACACGTGGTTGTGTTCCTTGCACGCATGTGTTGGGTACAAATCTGTGAGTTTGGTGAACACGACGCCCCAGGTGGCGACCTCCTCCTTGCTGTAGTCCACGTGAGGCAATGGCTGACCATGCTTGTAGTTGTAAGCGATGTCGGCAAAGTACTTGCGACGAGCGCGGTATAAAGGGTCCGTGAAGCCAGGGTGGTCGGAGTCCAATTCGGCACCGTATGACAGGATCTGATTGGCGAAGCGGTCGAGGTCACGGATACGTCGTGGGAACCAGGGTACGGCCGCTGTGAAAAAAATAATTGTATCAAGTTTTGAACATTCGAGGGCGGGTACCTAATATATATTCACGAGTTAATGAGTGATGATTATTTTGTTAGTGCTGAGACCCTCAATCCAACACAGATATTTTTATGTCCTGACGTGACATGTGGTAAGCACTGTCACCGTATGTCGGGCATTACCTATCCTGGCCAACACTACTTCTAAATAATCGTCAGCTGTAGGTACAGGACCGTTGATCTCTAAGACGAGCTTTCTACTTCGAACAACGAGGTGATTGGACCTATGTTTTACTTAGTGGTAGAATTTGGTTGTGTACTATTGCACCATCAAGTGGAAATTAAGTAGTCGAAGAAAAATTCGAACAGGTTCGTTTTGATACTTACATCTGTTATCCTTATAATTTCTGGAAATAATATTGAGATATCCAACATTTTTCTTCAACTCTTCGAGGGCAGCTCCGAAATCTCCGGCTCCATGCTCGCATTCTACCATGAATTCATAGCCTGGTCTCCTGGCGGAGGAGCGGGACTCGATGTGGCTGAGGTTGACGCCATGCGAGGAGAAGATGCTGAGGAACCGCGCCAGACATCCGGCTGTGTCAGGAGTCTCCGGGGAGAACAGCAACCAAGTCGACTTCGTAGAGTCACGACCCTCGCGGATGTAGTTTCCGCCTTCCATTAGCTTCGGCTGAAATAATAATAGAATACATATTATTGCATATAGGTAGGTAATTATGGTAGAATTAGAATAGTTTGGATTCCATTATAAGGCAGGAAGCTCTGGTAATAAAAAGTAGGAACATGATGAAATCATTTAGTTTTATTCCGATAGTTGTAGTATTTTAACTTTTCGTACGGAGTAATCACATGGTGAAAGAAAATATTGCCATGCCGCCTCCATGGCTGAAAATGAAAAGACTGTGCACTGAGGCCGCATTCGTCAATTGTAAGAAGAGAAGGTATGTTAGTTTGGACTACGCACTTATGTGCCTACCGACAAAGGACTATCTTATGAACTGAACCATGTTATGGTTTGTTCATCCAGATATGAGATGTCGTTATCCATATATTTACTGATTGTTCAAAATAATCTCCACAGTAAGATAATACTCTTACTGTATAGAGAGAGCCCAGTGGCGTTGAATAGCCTGGCTAAGTTCCTGAGCTCAAATCTTATAATAAGCTTGATCCTTCAGTTAAGGAAAATATAACACCCAACACAACCAACAAACTCACCTTTAACATATTCAAGAAATATTCATGAGAAATTATCCATAGCGATGACTATCTGTATAATTGTTATCAATTACCTACTTAAAGACAGTCGTCAAGATATGGACCAGCCACAGATGATGTCACGTCATGTAGCATGGAGATAGACCTCAGTCATAACGTCGCGATACCGCCGCGTTATCACCTAGCTACCGATATTCAGGGTACGTGAGGAATTAGTGATAACCCCCGACCCGAGCCCCGAGCCCCGAGCGCCGAGCGGCCGTCCTGTGTCGATGCCCCTTTAATAAACCCTCATATTCAAACGATACTGATAACGTAGAGCGTTATCGGAAATCTAGTTTAAACTGAATCTTACTGGATTGGTTTTTTAGGCGTCACAATCCATTAGCCCCGTTTTAACAGTAAAGGATATCCAAAAACAATGATTGTGAAAATGATCCTTATTTTAAGGCTGTAGGGATTTCTCTTCTATAAGATTTTTTGTTGGGTTGGACACAGTTGGTAATTTAGTAGATTTTGGAAATCTAATGCTGACTTACATTGTCATTTTTATTTTCATTAAAGTAACAGGTTACACCTATAGATAAACACAGTAAATAAAAAGGAAAACCCTATCCTAATGTTATACAGAGGTATCTAATCACGATTGGATGTACATAGTTTGTATCTGAGACACTACTCATCAGATGTTAAAAATCTTTCAATGAGGGAAAGCTACACTATTTGCGAATGACATAGGCTTTGTTACAGTCCCGGGATAAGTCAGATCACTCGGGAATGCTCGTAAAACCTCGGGGCGGAAGCTAGTTAAATAAACCTACATCCAACTGAGGACCACAACAGACCTTAATATAAAAGAAGGTATTCTAAAAAGAGTTTAATGAAATTCATTACGTGGGTTCCTTTTACGCGATTATATTACGTTACAGCTCCACAGAAAGACAGGTGGATATTCATTGTTCACTTACTTTGTGGATACTTTCATTGATTAACTGAATATATTAATCATATGACAACATGCTAGATACAAGGAACACTCTAACAGAGATCAAGTACGTATTATATTATCCATAATTTCTCAAATACAATCCTACTAAAATTATAAGTGCGAAAATTTGTGAAGATGGATATATAGACGAATAGATGGTCTTATTTTACGCTAAAACTACTTAACGGATTTGTATCAAACTCAGCACATTAATAGTTTATAACCTGGACTATCAAATAAGATACTTGTTATCCGGGGAAAATGTAAAATCTCCCAGGATGGGGTTACACCGCGAGGAGCAGCTCGTTCAATAATACATAATGCTAAAGCTTGTAAAATCCTAAGCCGCGTCTTCATTTTACCACTAAACGCTAAAGTCCACAAAGCAGGCCCAGATTTACTAGTCCACTTCTCCGGTATACGAATATATACATGATATTTCCATAAAACAAAACGAAAACAATACAGCCCCTTGAATTTTGTTGATAGTAAGGTTGGCCAATTCTGTGCATCTCTTAACTTAACTAAAAATATTTGTATCTCTTTCTATTTGATAATTATGAATTACACTTTTTAGTTGTATCAGATCCGTTGATTACTGTATTATTTTAGAGACGAGGCTGGTGTGTTACTCCTATAAATGATTGGTTTGGAAAATCTCTTGCACTCTTTTTAACTATAGGAAAAGACAGAGAGGTTCATAATTTTATGCACACCGCAATCGAGCCATTATGTAGCGTTCCGTTACGCTGGTTATCCTACTATTACTATAAAAGTGAAAGTTTGGATGTTCAGTGGTTTGTATTGGTATTGTTTTGTTGTTTGTGCCTCAATCACGCATAAACTGCGGAATGTACTTAATTGAATAAAATTTAAAACAAGGAGAGAATATGTTTGGGAATCCAACTAATATTATAAAAGCGAAAATTTTTATGTTTCGACGTTTCACGCAAAAAACAACTAAAACTTGGCACATATATCTTTGTATATATGTTTCTTACGTTTTCCCAGCCAATCGGCTGAAGAGCTCTTAATGAATTTTCGTGAGGTGATCATGGAATTTTCATTTACGTCCCTCCATTTCAGGCGGGTGGACCCGCCTCTGCCTGGTATTTAACAAGTACATCAGATATCTGCTTACCTACCACACTACCATAGTAAGTACCAGCTCTGCTTTGTTTGTGTATAGATTTTTTATTTATTATTTGATAAATGATACAAAATCCACAGCTGTCAACAATTTTAAAATAAATCATACAGTTGTTACTTAAAATGCCACGCTAGTTATTTATTTAAAAAAATTACAAGAAAATTACAGCAAAATTAATTACAGCAAAATTAATTACAGCAACGTTAATTAATTACCACGTTATTTTGCGCTAGCCCCGCTGAGTAGCTACACAAACATATTTCTAAGCTGTGCCTTATTAGACGATACTTTAAATAATTTAATCTAGTTTTTGAAAATTGTATACGTTACTAGCGCCATCTCTTGATAACTACGTGAACTAACGAACTACGGGGCTTTTCCTACAAACAAGTTTTATTTCCAGTCAACATTCTTGGCTACAGACATTTTTTTTATAGAATTGCGACCTTTGATTCTTTACAGCGCTTTATATGCTTATTTAAGGCCTGTACAGGTATAAAGGATATTCGCTATTGCTGTGGGTAACGAAAATATTAATACAATATTGTGCGGTATTACTTCGCGTATTTGTATGATCTTCCACGGCATGAGAGCAACCGATATACCGACCAAGTAAGCGGTATATATTCGTTTGAAACGCGGTTCCAAAATGAATTCAGTATAACTTGGGTTACCGCATACCCAGTTGTTATTCGCTACCCAAAGCGGTAGCGCAATGGCTTATCTAAACAGGTATTTATAAAGATTAATAAATAATCGCAATAGCTGTAATTATATCTCCTAAACATAATTCAATAACTAACCATACACATTACAGAAAAAAAGTGAAATAAAAGAGCGAAAGCCGAAGAAAATGTAACAAAAACTAAGTTTCGACTCTTACTTACAAAATAAAAACTCATAAAATACTTGCTTAGTTAATTAAAAAATAAATAAGTTTTATAATGTCTGATGACCGCTCTCTGAGCTGATATAAATAACTTGGACCCTAAATAGTCTGTACTAACCTTGTCAGGGGGCGATGAGGACAGCTTCTCATTCTGAGGATCCGTATTCTGCGTCTTGATGTCCATTGTGTGAAGTGTAGCAAGAACTATGTTCGTGGTCGCGTCGCGGGCGTCTCGCTCTTGTAAACAAACGCCAGAGGCGCGTGCGCAGCTTTTATGTGAGCCGTGTGACGTCAACACGATTACTTAGATTCCATCGACGCGCGACGTTGGATGCGGCACAATAATACTAACAATCAGTTTGCTTATTTTCTACTACTAACGTAACAAACACGTCGGTTTATCAGAAGGTAAACAGCACCCTAGCCCATTATTCTTTATATAGATACTATTTACTACTATTATTACTAGCAACCGAAAAGTACCTTTCAATGTAAATTATTAACGTAGTAGGCATACATTCTGTAGAGTTCTACAAAAAATGAAAATCAAAATAAAAAATGTTTTTTTTGGAAATTAAGGAGTCGAGGTTCAGATCTATCTTTAACTAATACTGTAAATTTAAAAGTGAGATTGTCTGTGTATTGGTTTGTTCGCAGGATCGAATATCGTGTGATCTGTGTATCGAACCCGGATGACATTGTGCATACATATATTTTACGGCAGAATAAGATAGATTAGAAGATAGATTCATGATTGCCAAGAACGCGGGTGAACCCGCCGGGCACAGCTAGTAACAAATAACCTAATATCAAACGTGTATGATTAACTGGAAATTCATCGAATCACGTAAGCAAAATCACCACATTCAATATATCAAGGTTTTCTTACGTCCAAGTTACAGATAAAAAAGTTCGTCGATGCAATACAGCGGTTCAATTGCGTTTGTTTTGTGTATTTTTTCTGCGACTTCGCTCGGCCAGCCCGCTGCCCGCAGCCCGCTGCCCGCTGCCCGCTCCTATCGAGGTCGGGCTAGTTTTTGTTCATATATCATTATATAATGCGCAAAAACTACAAACTATTTCATAAATTAGCAAAGCATCGCACTTGATTAATCTTGACAATGAATGTGTGTTTGGTTGTTCTGTGCATACCATATAACATATTGCGATAAATATCCTGGGACATTCTGGCCATCTGGTAACTATGGAAACCAGATAACTAGTATACTAGTTTTTTAAATACATAATTATATGGATATTTACATCCCGACATGCTCATGCACACGAATATTTGTGCTGGATGAGAATCGATACCCTGCGGCATAGAAGTCAGGGTCTCTATTCACCAAGCCAACTGGCCCTGTGCTTGTGAAGTTACTAGAGAGAATTGTGCCCTAATAAGGTTTATATGACCGAGAAACAATGTACAGTTACTTTAATTCCTACTAATATTATAAATGCGAAAATTTGTAAGTATAGATGTTTGTTACTGTTCACGCAAAAACGACCATTCGGATTTGGATGAAATTTGGCACATAAATAGAATATATCCCATACTAACATATAGGCTTATTTTTGTCCCGGGAAAAAGTGACATCTCTCGGGAACCGCGGGGGACAGCAAGTCTAAATATAATACCTTAAACCAGTTATATATGCGGTTCGTACTAAATAATAGTTTTTTTTAACGAGATTTAATTCATGTTATACGTTTTCTTATAAACGTTTAGATAAACACGTTGTTGAACTTGTTATTAGCACTAATGCAACAATAAACAAAACTAAGGGAAACTTAGCGTGTTATGTTTTGATACAAGATCAATAACATAAACATTAAACGGGCGCAATAAAGTTATTTTATTTAGTATTATGCCCCTAGAATGTATGTATATACTTAATATATTCTAAACAAGCTGTCCCCGCGGTTTCACCCGCGTTCCCGAGGGATGTAACATTTTTCTGGGATAAAAAGTAGGTTACTTCTAATACTTCCAAGCTTCATGATGAAGAGGTGTTCGCGTGAAAGCGTAATATACACTTACATTCACATTTTATTAGTTGGGATTATAAAGATATGACATAAAATATTAATAGATTCTTTATTTTCGCCTGTCAACGTTTAGATAGGTATATTAATAGGGAATGAAAATGATGAAGAAGTTACTAAGGAGTCAGAAATGAACATTCTGCGAATAGGGATGTTGACTGATATGTCAAATCAGCAACTTTTTGTTAAATGTCAAAACGATTTAATGTATGGTTTTTTTGTATGAAATAGCAAGTTGTGACATCATAATTGTACAGCATCTAAAGAGCTACTCTTTGTGGTTAGATCGGTACTTAAAATACATATTAATTATGAAATTTAATAGACATTTGAGGTATCCATGTATTTTTGTATGTTAAATGCACTGGTTTGTGTTTGATCATTTATCTTGAATACAGGATAGTTCCCTATTAGATTATTTGGGTATCAGTTGGGTTGCTCGACTAATTTTACTGGAAGGGAGTTTACAAGTAAGGACTGTATTTATTAATATGCACGCAACTTTGTACGCGTAACATCTATAAATTATTGTGGTTTTTAATCGTAAGGCTTTTTTTTAAATATGTATATATGTGGCCACAGGCATGCCAATTTCCAAAACCACATTAATATTCGCCTAATTTTGAAGATTTTGCGTTATCAAACAGATAAAGTTTTAAATAACAACCATTACCGAAACAAGACTAGGTATACTTTAACTGTAGTATATCTTTATATAAGTGTGTTCTTTGATGTGTCCCAGTGGATTCAAGAATGGTTTAGTTACAATTGGACCCGGTAGGCGGCACTGCGATCGACTTCCAGCATTTTTGTATGGACTTATTTCGACGGGACAACGTCTGTCCGGACAGCTGATATAGAATAATATAGATTTTACTAATTAGTGCGGATATCACAAATAGGTTCCTACTTATGAGTCATTACTTAGATAACATGAGATCAATAGTGTACCTTATTCTCAATATGTAGTGCATATTGAGAAAAAGTTAAAACTAAACCTATCACTCACGGTATCCGTGTCTGTTCTAAGCTGTCCTCAAACTACTAAGTACAGCATATTTCAGAGAGAGCGTAGAGGTAAAAAACTTTATATTTATGATGAGCTTTTGTTTTTTGGTGTTCAGAGGGGAGGATTTGAAATTCTAGAATACCTAAATAACTTCACACAAGATTACAAGATCACACTAGATACGCCAGTACCACAACAGTATGGGGTGTAGATGTAGTAAATAAAGATAGATGTCTAAAACAAGTTTGCATTGGAATACAATTGGAAAGCGAATAAAACTTTGTGGTGGAAAATTTGTCCTGATATAGTGTAACTATCATACCAACCTTTATTTCCCTTAAACTGTAACATTTGGCAAATAACTGTACGGTTTCGTAAAGAAACGCTTCGGAATATAAATTAATCGGCAAGTATTGTATTAGTTACCTGGTGGTGCGACCAAGCGCCGGTGGACGTCAGCTGGCCTCAACGGTCGGTGCAGACAATCACGCCACCGAGGTTTTACGACTTATATGACGTTCACGCGGAAAAGCAATTATAGCAAACAAGGTAAATGCAATACATAGTGCCTGCAAAGGAAAAACCTAACCATGAATGTGCAAGGGATTTCGTCGTATTTCGAATAGTTTTGAGTTACGCGGCCGACGTCAGGCTTCCGAGAATTCATTAGATTTTATACATTTTACTGCGCTATAATAAAAACATTCCTTGTGTATTTTGCTGAGGTTTTTGTTGTATGTATACAAAAAGTAGCTTAAGTTCAGACTCAGGTTATAATCATCTATAGACTAATTGGGTAAGAATATTCACAAACAATGTTCGTGTCTACCATTGACAAAGTAATAAATGAAACCTTTTTGAATCCTTTAAAAAGTTTGTCAAATAAAATGGAAATCGTTGTCAAAACTGAGGGATACCAATGTGACATTTGTTGTATAACATTTAAAGACCAGGAAGAAAAAACAGTTTTAGGGGGAGACGATTCATGTAGAAAATGAACATTAGCCTGACTAACAAGTAAAGTAATAAAGAATGGTGCAGCTGAAGCAGGTGTCACTGCGGCTGAAGTCCATCAAGAACATCCAAAAAATCACCAAGACTATGAAGATGGTGTCGGCAAGCAAGTAACGGAATTTCAATTGACTTCCTCCGTACCATAATTGTTTTATATTTAATATTTCCTAGCACTCCTGCTAAGGAGTTAACTTAGAAAACGTTTTTCTGTCTTTGGTCAAAGGTCACATTTTAGTTCGATCTTATGATCTTGTATGTAATTTCAGTATATCCTGTGACATCACCCTACAGAACATTATTATTGTTGTTATCCCGTTGCCGGATAAGTGATAGAACTTCACTGATGATGGTGTGCTGACAGGTTCACGAAGGCGGAGCGCGAGCTCGCCGCAGCCAGACCCTTCGGGTACGGCCCTCGCAAGTTCTACCAGTCGTCGCATCTGGTGCGTGAAGCCGTTAAAGACAAGGACAAGGAGGCACCACCAGAACCTGTGCCAGCCAAATCTGAAGATAAAGATGACAAGAAGATCAAGCGGATTTACATCGCAATGACTTCCGATAGAGGTAAACTGGTTAGGCAGATATTTTCAGTACCACGGACATCACCAATGCTTCGTCGACCCTGAGAGTTGAAGCTAGCCTGGAACCCCAGCGGCCTTGACCTTATCATTTTGGTAGTACTTCCCCAGGCGATTAATTACTTTACCTGTTATAAAAGGTAGGTACCTAGTCGAGTCTAACTTCCAAACCGGTTGTTATTTCAGCGGATTTGACCTTCACAAGTGCCTTTCTTGTTATTCATTGTTATTATTTAATTTATATGTATATATCAAATATAGTTTTTATATGCCTTCTTATGCTATTTGTCTTACGGCGATAAAACTTAAGTCAGATTAGTAGCACATAAAAAATTGCATAGCAACGCATGCCGGGAACAGCTACTCTATATCTATCCATACTTAAGGAAAATAGGGTTCCTTTGACGCACCATCTCCTCAAAACTACTGAACATATCGGGATGGGACTGCTACCATTCGACGCGAAATTTTTCGTAGATGGCTATAGACTATATGCGATATCGATAAACGCGGGTGAAATCGCGGGGCACAACCAGTATATCATAAGTGGCATTGCCTTTAAGATACTACGTCTATTCTAAGACCAACCCGTTCTCTTTGATTTGACATTTGACTTAAACCTTCTATGTACTTAAATAAAATCAAGTGAAATAACGAAATTAAATAAAGTACCATATTTACTCAAATAGATCTTCAGAGACACTTATGTATGGTCAAACTCCAACGCGTCGGTTCGGAAGGTAATAATAATAATAAACTCAGTAATTAGTCTCTTTAGCACAAGATTTTATACATTAAGATAATTCAGGAGCAAGTGCTAATCCCGAGCATTAAAAATCGTTTATACAACAACAAATGTATGTAGGGCTCGTTCAGTCGTAACTCGAAAGATCGAGTTTTTGCGGCTCACAGAAAGCAACGTCGCCGTCGTAAGGAGTAAGTTTGGTTAAATGTCAATGCCATAAAAATTGGAGCAGCTATAAAAAACAGAGATACCGCGCGTGAGTCGCAATAATATTTCGTTCGGCCGCTTGGAAGATAGCCGCGGGTTATCGCCGCGCCGGATCACGGACCGGGCTGCGAAAATACCTTCGTGCGTAACCATCGCTGATAACTCATTATTTTAGGGTCCTTATAAACATGTGATTGGCCTGTCTTATTGATTCTTGCATCGGTGGCATGGGCGTGGAGGATATTTTAAGGAGAGCTTTGAAAATCTATTGTACATCCTTTTTGTGTGACGAAAATAAATTAATGATAAACTGTGCTATTCAAAAGTGATTGATGAATAATTATTATGTTTCCTTGTAATACAAAAGTTTCACTTCTATCGTGTATCTGTATGAGATACCCTGTTGCTATGTCAGACTGACGGTCCACCTGATGGTCACTACCCCCTATGGACTATGGCATGACTAGGAGCATCGCCAATGCGTTGTAGTGAAGTTGTTAAGTCTCATGCGCTTATAATTTCACCTTCACCCCCTTACCTTTTTAAGCGAAACACAATAATATAAGTGCACTACTGCTTCACGCAAATGCTCTACTAGTTCTACATGTTTGCTAACTAGCGACCCGCCACGGCTTCGCACGGATAGTAGAGCATATTATGCCATCATGTTTTGCTAGTAGTAGGATGGCATCAGCTGATGCGTTGAATATGTGCATTAGATCTAAATTACTACTTGATGTATTTTAATTTATGTTTGTAAATACTATAACCATAAAAACTAACTACATTATTTATTTATAATAACCAACATTGATGACGACAACAGCGATTACTTAAATTTATCTTTTAAGGATAGATTAATAGTATTAAGCCGCCGCGGAGTTTTTTTTGATCTTGATTCGAAAGAGGAATACCCACCATGCATGTTTTGTTATATCTCAAAGGGCTTAAACAGCGTTTTCGATGAAAGCTCTCAGCCGGCTTGACATTTTCCGACACGACCTACAATTATCGTTACATTTCAACCAAAACACAAAATCTTGACAATTGTATGAAACGAAATGAAATATTTATTCAAATAGGCCTTCACAGGCACTTATGAATGGTCAGACTCTAACACCGGTTCGCAAGGTTGCTTTCACTGAGAAGAGCCTGCAATAAACTCAGCAATTACTCTTTTCAAAATAAGATTTTGTACATAAAGATGTGTCCTGCTAGAGCGAGCGCTACACCCAAGCATTGTCGTCATTAAAATAAGCATTTGTGTTGTAGAAAGCCTTTTGTACTAATACAGTCTTAATTCTTTCCTTAAATTTTTGTAAAGGCAAATTTAAAATTTCAGCAGGGATTTTATTATAGATGCGTGCACTAAGTCCTAAAAATGAGCCTTGCACTTTTTGCAGTCTATATGCAGAAGTAACAAGTTTATCCTTATTTCTAGTATTGATGGAGTGCATATCACTCTTTTTGACATAAAGACTAATATTTTGATGTACAAATATTATGTTTGCATAAATATACTGCGATGCAACTGTGAGGATATCAATTTGTTTAAACTTTTCTCTGAGGGAAGCTCGAGAACTCAAATTTTAAATTGCTTGAACAGCTCTTTTTTGCAATATAAAAATGGTTTCTATATCAGCAGCTTTACCCCAAAGCAAAATGCCGTAGGTCATAACACTATGAAAGTAGCTAAAATAAACTAATCTAGCCGTATCGACGTCTGTAATCTGCCTGATTTTTCTAACTGCGTAAGCTGCTGAACTAAGTTTTCCCGCAAGACATGATATTTGTGTCCCCCATTGAAGTTTTGAGTCTAAAGTAATTCCTAAGAAAACTGTTGACTCAACAAGGCTAAGAGCTTCGTTGTCTAACATTAAACTACAGTAGTAACCTAGTTTTTTAACATTGGGTAATGCAAATTTAATACATTTAGGTTTTCTTGCATTTAAAACAAGATTATTAACAGTAAGCCAATTTAATACCTTTTTTTTTTTTTTTTTTTATTAACAAGGTGGAAAACTCATTAAGAGTTCGACCCCCGCCCTGGGAGAGACGGGGGGATATGTGGGCTTCCCTACACCTCCCCTTCTCCTAGTGAGAAGGGGAAGATGAGGTTTACCCACTAAAAACCACCTTGGCGTGCTACCGCTGCCCGGTTGGTTGGACACCGTGGTACCGCTTTTAAGCACAACCCACGATGTCCACCGGTCTCGCCCCGGCTAATGCCGGGGTCTTCCTCTCCAAAGGGATATGGCCAAGCACGCGTGGCCATCTCCCGTCCGCCAAGTGGCTTGATGTGGCAGACGGAGGACTCCCATCCTCCGCCTGCAGCCACTAAGAGTCCCCCGGGGGGGGGGGCCCTTGCCGTTCGTGCCGGTAAAGGCACCCACCCGCAGGACGTAGAAATGCCATAATGTAGGCATTTAGACGTCCATGCGGGTGTCTTCCTCTTCCGGCCGGCTGGCGGCCGCTGCCTCGGGGGTGGGGCGCGATGGGCGGGCGGGCTTTGTCCGCGCCACTTTGCCTCTCACCGCGGGCGGGGAGCATTTGCCCCCCCCCATGACGTGGCCGGCCGGGAGTTGGGCGTGGTGGCATACTGCACACCGCGCCTTCTCTTCCCGGCATTCCTTCGACAGGTGCCCCTCCTTACCGCACCGGAAGCACATATGGCTCCGGTCGATATCAGAGGGGCAGAGCTCCCTAGTGTGGCCCACACCCATGCATTTGAAGCAATGCATGGGTGTCGGCCCAACCGGAATGATCCTGATGGACGACCAGCCCACCAGGATCCGACTCCGCCCGAGAAGGGCCCTTGCCGCCCCCATCGGGCACCGGATCAGAGCTGACCCAGTGCCATCGTAGCGGGAGCGGATGCCCCCTACCTTTATGTGAGCCGCCTCACATTCCCCCGCAGCAGCGACGGCGGCCGTCAGCGACTCTGTGGTCGCCGACTCGTCAAGGCCGACCGCTAGGATGGCGGACATTTTCTGCGGGCGGCTTATGTGGGCTACGTCGCCCACGATGGCCTGCAGCTTCGCTGCAAGCGCATCCGCCGCCCGCTCCTTGTCCGCCCCGGGGACCTCGATGACCCTGCCCCCGGTCATCGAGGCCCGCACCCTCACGTGGTGCAGCCCCACCTCAGCGAGGCTGCAGCCCTTTATGGCTTTTGCCATAGTGGCGTGCAGCGTGGTGGCGGTGGCGAGGTCCTTTTTCAAGGTAATCACCAGCGTCGCCGTGTTGGGGACCTTCGGTCCCTTCTCCCTCTTTTTGGGCGCTACCTTTTTAGTTGGGGCCACTTGGGTTGGGGGGGCGCCCTTGCCCTTCCCCTTGCCCTTGCCCTTTTTTGCCACCGTTGCCCAGCTCTCCTCCTCGGGCCGATGGCCCGAGGGGCCCGGTCCCTCCTCCGGGGCCGGCGGGGCAACAGGGGCAGCCGGGGTGGGCTTCTTGGTGGCCCCGGCGGCGGTCTTGGCGGCCGCCTTGGCGGCAGCCTTGGCGGCCTTGGGCCTCCGGGCCCGGCCGTCGCCCAGCCTCGCCCTTTCGGGCTCACTTGCGGCTGGGATCGACGTAGCCGGTCCCGCAGTCCTCCTCTCGTCGGCCTCCAGCGGGGGGCGGACGATGGGTTCGGCAGGCGGGCGCTTGCTCGCCTCCCCGAGACGGGTATTGATCATACCCTCCAGGGAGGCGAACAGGTCCCGCCTGATCTCCGTGAGGGCCTCCGCCAGGTCCGCAGCGGTGAACTGCGACGTTGGGGCCGAGGTCCCGCCCTCCGACGGTCCGCGCTTCGTGGAGGCGGCGTGGAGCCTCCTCAGCTCCTCGTCGCGGAGGAGCGCCCGCTCCCGCAGCCTCCAGTTCTCGGCTTGGAGGGCGCGGACCTCGTCGTTCACCGTCTTCCCGGCCTCCATCACGTCCATGGAGGCCAGGATTCTGTGGCAGGCCCTGTTGATTTGGCCCCGCACAGCCCCATTCAGGTTCCCCGACTTGCGGGTACCCTCCAAAATCTGGGCGGCCGCCCTGCGCGTCTCCCCGACCGGGTCGACGACGGGCTCCTGCACCGCCTTCCTCTTCACCCCCCCCGTTTCCGATTCCGAACGGGGAACGGGGGGATCCTCCCGGCATGAGGCGGAGCTATCATCGAGGAGGCTCCCCGCATCGGAGGTAGCGCAGTCGTCCGAATCTGCGCACTCCGACGCGCGGGGCCTCGCTCTTGCCGCCGCCAGCCTCGCGAAACTTGCGAGTCTCCCCTTGGCCCCACCCCTTCGGGAGGTATTCACCTTGGGGGTGTTTTCGGGCCTCGGGTCGTCCTCCCCTTCCTCATGCCCTCTTTTTCGGGGCAGAGAGGTCACCGGAGTTCCCGGCCGAGCCTCGCCCCCCGAGCCCGAGTTATCGGGCTCGGACGACTCAGTCCGGCCGAAAAAACCCGACGTCACCTTCTGCTCCTTTGTGCCTCCAAGCACTCCCTCGTCTCTCCTCCTGTCCTCACTACTCTCCATCAACATCCGGTTCGAAAAAGCATTTGTCATTTTGGTTCCCACGATTATGGACGATATAAAGGTCGACCCCCGGGTGACGCCTTTCCGGGGGCAAGGCTATGATACTGTACAGGTCGCCAGGTATGTACAGGGTTTTAACGTCTTGTCCTGACGGGTTTTTATAGAGTTTTCCTTTCTCGCGGGCCGGCCATTGAAGGCAAGCCCTCCGCTCCGGGCTCCCACTACTCCACAACGCCATTTGGTGGAGGTCGTTGCAGGATGCCCGGGCTACGGATCGCAGAGGAGCGGCGTGCCTCACTCTGGTTTTGGACGGTTATTCCCGACGACAGTGTTACCTGCCGCCGGGCCCGCCGGGAAAAAGGGAGGGGGGGGTGGGAAGGAAGGGGGAGAGGATAAGGGTTTTCCCTTAAAAGGATGGGAGTGGAAGGATGGGAAGAGGACCGAAGGGAAGGATGTGAGAGTCAGCCGCCAGCGCCAAGTGTCCACCAAAAGCTGGTGGGCACCTGGAGCTGACGTTGCCCAGGGTGCGCCACGAGGAGGCCTCTCACTTGCACCCCCCAATTTAATACCTGGGCTAATGCACCGTTTACATCGTCATAATTGTATTTCAGTCTATCATCACCAACAATCAGTGAGGTAGTATACCTAAATTATCCTCATGAATTACTCTATCTATTGAGGAAAATCTGTTCATTGGTTTTTGAGTTTATCGCGAATAGACAGATAAACAGACGCGTTCTAACGTAACATTTCATAATTTTTTACTGTCATAAGCCCGATACACATTTTTGCTAAATTCCCAATAACTTATTGATAATAACTTACGGCACCCTTACAGTTGAATGGTGTTGTGATAATTTTTTATGATTATTCTACTATGACCTGGCAGCTTATTTTTTTTCAGTTTCCTGACCTTGCTTCGACAAAGCAATGTCTATTAAGTCAAACTCGTACTTCAGTTTAGAATGTTAAGAAATTGTTTATGATATTCTCAATTCCATGACGAAGTTCTTAATAAGCTGATTGATTAGTTTAATTACGTCAAAGTTATTTTCCTTTATCTATCACTTATCATACTGGAGCGAGAATGAAGTTCCCAATATTATAAATGGCTAAGTGCATGTCGGGCCAAGCGCATGGGTTCCGTAGCTACCCGACATACACTTTAATATTTTATTCTTTAGTAACTCAACAAAGTTTCGGCGTAATCGGATAAACGGAGCGAAATGGCCAGTTGGCCTGGTGGTTAGTCCTGACTGGTCCCACCCAGTACAAAAATTTGTGCGCATGAAAATGTCTGTTTTTTCTGTGTCTGGGTGTAAATATCTATATAAGTATGTAGTTAAAATAAATATGTGTAGTATATCAGTTACCTGGTAGCCATACTACAAGCAGTACACACTGCTTAATTTGGGCTCAGGTCAACATGTGTGAAGAATGTCCTGGGGATATTTAACACATTCAATTTGAATTAGATAGAAACCGTAAACAGTATTTGGTATGGGTTTGTTAGTTCATGACCTCTACAAAGTTCAAACTCGACTCCGCTTAAATAAAAAAAAAAAAAAAGGTTTCACGAATTTTTGCTTTTCTTTCAATCATGCAGTATCTTCCATCTGAAACTTAAATCCTCCATCACATTATTTGAGAGGAACGCTTAAAGCTATTGCTATTCTGTCTTCTATCGCCGTCATCCCCAGATCTGTTGTAACCGATTTTAACCTTACATCATCACGGACCGTGCTTGTAGTTATTGCGTCTCAGTTTGTTGTTGATTTGACATTTCCTGTACTTTACATATGCGTGTCTGTTATTGTTTTGCGATTCTTTCAATCAATTTTATCAGGATTTACTTTAATTAGTTTAGTATCGTGTTAAATTTCATTCATAAAATAACCAATACGTAAATGAAAAAGAATTGCATGTAAAGTGAAGATGTGACCAATTATGGTCACCAATCCTAGAAGGTATTGGCTCTCTTATATTATAAGATTGTATCGAGACAAATGTCTAGCATCATTAAGTAGTATCAAGGGACTTGACTGAGAAGGAGATCCAGCGGAATTAATTACTAGATATTTGTTTTTGTATAATCTTACAATGGATTTCCGCTAGGTCACGCCTGAGTCAATTAGTTCTCTTATGTATATTAATTAATATCCTGGAACACGTACGGCCTTCGAAACAAAGCTTGAACTCTGGACAAAAGATAACTGATACTCCATGATCCAGACATAGATCAAACAGATATATTTAGGCAAACGTTTGTCAGGAACCCAAGGCCTGCGACGTGGCAGTCAGACTATATAACCACTAAGTCAAACGGTCTGTTATAAATGCGAAAGCTGTGTAGATGTGTGTTACTCAAAACATTCATAAACATTTAATGTTTCGATGTTTTGTACACAGATCAGATAGCTTATTTATTGTCTATAACTACTACTGTAACTGTAACTGTACTGTACTAATACTGTAAAAGAGCTGGGTCTGAAAGTATTTAATTTGAGTTGAACATGAAAACGAATATGTCTTTACAATATTAGTATAGACACGTAAATCTAGAATACATGAATGACAATATATTGATTGACACGGTGGTGGATTTGTTTGACTATCTAAGGACAAATAAATATACGTGACACGAGTGAAATAAGCAATGAATCAGCGCGTAGCTATCGGGATGATGTACAATTTGTCTCCTCGCTCATCTTTGGCCTCTCTGATATGATAAGTTTGCTGTCCGTGTATTGAGCACGAGGCAAAGCATGCGAGTCGACGCACCATTCATGCCTACCTACATATCATTCGTTTTGTAATCATTTCTCAATATAAATGATAATTTGGGGCACCTTTTTTTTACTTTCTGCTTCTATTTGCATCTCTTTTTCTAAACATGTTTCGGGGCCAAATTTGACAAAGATTTGATGGGACAGTTAGATACCCTTGATTTTAACAAAAGTTCAAGTACCTCCTTATTCATAATACGGTGGCACTCCCAAGTGCTACAGCCAGGCTCGACTCCGTCATCACTAGACACATAGTATTAAATAATTATGTATTGTTTTATTTAAAATTTTTTTTGTAGTGCGTTTTGTAAATACCATTTTATTTTAATTCTATATTTATTTGTAACTTATTTTTAATTTTTGTATTAGTGCAAATTATGTAAGTAAAATGTTGTTTCACACCTATTATTAGTAAGTAGGCTTGTCCAAATCTCTAGATTATGATTTATATATTGTACTGCCTATAAGCTGTTGGTGTGCCAATAAAGTAAAATAAAAAATACAATAATATAAAATAATTATCTTCAGTGAAAACAACCTGATAATATTCTTTTTTTAGATGTTGCCTGTGGTGGCGACTGGTCACACATACGAGAGCATAGCAACCTTTCGGACACCATTACAGATTAAAGCTATTTCATATTTAAACGTTAATATGAAAGTTGTAGATATAACATAAACTGGAAGGCGATGCCTCCGAATGTTTAAAAGAAATTGTGTATTCTTGTAGTCGAGTGGCAAAAACCTAGTCCTAGTTTCGATTCCCGCATCAGAAAAGGTAACATTAATATGTCTTTATTTAAAATTGATTACCTGTAGCCCGAGATAGGTAGTATCCGAAAGAAGACCAAAAAGCTCACCACACAACATGGGGTTTCTGCCTGCCTACCTCTTCAGGGTTGGTAGGCGTGGAGTATTGTATTTCAACACATCTTGACAACCATATCAATGTGATGTAATAGTTATTATCAAATAACATTATAATAATATTATTAGTAGGATAGTAACATTTATAAACATTTCTGCGTTAAAACATTATTTCTATATATTTATGAACTGTTATTATTTTATATAATACAGATAATTGAGGGCTCAAACATCAACAGCGACCTTGCGTCAGAGTGCGAAACTCTTTGTGATGTTTTGATGTAGGTATTTATAGGACTTTTTGCCTTAGTTGATACCAAATTTAAGCTCCACAACAGTATGGTCAACGTCCAATTGTGGTTAGCCGACAGGCCAGGGTTTCACAAACTGAATAACACTTGCTGGCTTTCGAATCAGTGGTAATTTCAGTAGCGTTGCCTTTTTAGCGCCAAAACTGAATAAATGGACTACCACTAATGTAAACCAATTTAAGTTTAGTGCAGCCAAACTGAATGTATTATAGTTATACAAGAAAAACATTTAGTTATATCTGAGTTATGGTCAAACAAATATCCATTGAAAAAAGCGCTTAAAAATTTCCCTGTTATAAAATTGGCTACGTTTCAAAAAATTGTTGTGCCCTAGAAACCTTTTTGGGCCTATTACGAATATTTATAAAAACATTCAAATTCAAAACCATTTATTCAGTTTAGGCCCTCGTAAGGCACTTATAAAGGTCAAATTTAAAGATCAAAGTTACTGAAGCTATAACCGGTCCGGAAGTCATCCTTCAACTGAGAAGAACCGGCAAGAAACTCAGCAAGGTTACATTCTTTTTTATTTTTATTAAATATTTTTTTTTTATAAATTTTATCTATTCTGACTTTTTGGCTATTTTATAATATTAATTTTATATATTTAACAATTACAAAATACTTAATATAGGTAACATTCAAAAACAAAAAAAAGTAATAACAAGACTACAAAATAGAAAATAACAATAATTACTTACAACTAAAACAAGAAAATTAAAGGTGCACTGTGCAAAGATTAGCTATTTCCATACATATGTGCCTAGTTTAGGATCAGATGGCCCTGTGCTAACAAAATAGAGCAGTGTGTAAACGAAATAAAGATACTTAGGTAGCTGAGTTTCCTGCCTGTTCTTCTCAGTTAAAAGCCAACTACTAGAACACCGGCAGCTGCAATGACATTGACCTAGGTACATAAGTGCCCTAAAATATCCTATCAAATCCTATTCAATTAACTGAAATGCTCCTCGGTCCCTAGGGTTATGCGGTGGAGTCCACTCCGGAGTGGCGCGGCGTATCAAGCGAGAGTTTGCAGCCCGCCAGGCTGATGGACCCAGCCACAAGCTGGTCTGCATCGGAGACAAGTCCCGCGCCATGCTGCGAGTTTTCGGCGCCAGTATGCTCGTTAGCGTTAAAGATGTACGCACCTAGGTGAACTTTCTATAGCTCGCGAAAGAAGTTACTTCAACTCTTATTCAAAAATGCAGTGATTGACGCAAACTTCAAACTGGACTTCCAAAAGTCTTTTTTCAGACTTTTTTACATACAACAAAAAAAGTTTTAGTTCACTTGGTAAACTTAAGATATTGCATGGTTGTGATAAGATATATATAAGAAAAGTTTTTTATAATGCTATCTTGTTTAATTACTTACCATCTGAGCTAAGAGATAAATGTTTTTCCAAGTGAACACAAGAAGGGACAGTTTGACACACTGGTACTTTACCGCGATTTTCATAAAGCTGGAGATCATTGTAGAATTTGACCTTTCCATTTTAGCCAATGCATTCACTGTCAGTACCACTTCCACTCCCCTCCCCCTCATGTACCTGATTTGGAACAGTAGTACCTACTGGCAGTGTGGTAGAAACTTTACTTCGCCTTAGCCCCTTTGTATTTCATATAGCAACCTGACTTGTTCGAGCAAACTGTTACAAACTCAACAATACTGTTGATTATTTTTTTACGTGTGTCTTTTTAAAGACCACATCATCCATACTCTGCGCAGAAAGCTACTAATTCAACATGTAGGTCACATGTGACACAGAAACATTCGTAGTGCCTAGTATGACTGTCGCAGATCGGGCGCATAGCACCGGTGTTCGCTGACGCGTCGCAGATGGCGGCCGCCATCACGGAGGCGGGCTACGCCTACGACATCGGCGAAATTTACTACAACAAGTACTTCAGCCCCGTCAAGTATGAGCTCACCGTCGTGCCCATCTTCAACAAGACCAGGATCGAGGTCACCTTTTTGCACACCTAGTACTGTGGTAGTAGTAGGAACCAAACGTTTGGTTACAGGATGAATAATCTAGTAAATGCAACAAAATGGTAATTCAAGAGAGGGTTTATTCTTGTGCCAACATTTTTTATCAATATACAACAAAGTCTCAGAGTCATTATACTCGTAGCATCGGCGTTGCCCCTAGTATTGGAAATATCGGTTATAGTAACCACTCGCCATCGGGACCGTCTACAAGCTTGTTGGCGTACCTGACATGTAATATAATAAGTTAACAGGCGGCGCCGAACATGAACGCGTTCGACGACGTGGACGAAGACCAGCTGGAGTCGTACGCGGAGTGGACCCTGGCGGCGCTGCTTTACTACACGCTGAAGGAGGGCGCCGCCTCCGAGCAGTCGGCGCGGATGGCTGCCATGGACAACGCCACCAAGAACGCCGGCGAGATGATCCGCAAACTCACGCTGCTCTTCAACAGGACGCGGCAGGCGGTCATCACCAGGGAACTCATCGAGATCATATCCGGAGCTGCTGCTCTCAAGTAAATAAACGAAGTTTTGATACTACTGTTGCACGGTATCCGCTTGTAACTTTAGAGCAATGAAGTTATTTAAGGCATGATCTTAAAAGACGTGTTGATTTTATTTATTTTGAACTTATTATATGTTTTAGAGATGTTTTAAAGTTTTTTATTCTCAAGCGTCTTTACAGAAATTGTGGCCAAAATGTATACGTACGTTTACTTGTGGTGACTCGTGTTCCATACATCTCTCAAGATGTAGCGTTGAGGAACGTATTTTTTTAGACACAGTTATCTAAATAGTCGCCATATTTGGATCACATCTGTGTGTACTGATTTATTATTGACTAGCTTCCAGCCCCGGTTTCATGTGCGTTATCGGGTGAAAGATTATTTTTGAGATAAAAGATAGCACAGCCAACATCAACTGCCAACCAAATTTCATCAATATTTGGCCGATTAACCATGTTAACGGCACAAACAAACAGATTTTACTATTAGTCGGGAATCAAGAATTTTCGATTAAAAATGGCATTTTCTTACAATCTATAAAAGAAAACACTTTTAGAAAGAACAATTTAATTATCACTAATTATAATATTTTTACAATGTAAAAGGACAAATATTCCTACGAAGTATTGGAAGAAAACTTCAGAGAGCTTACATGAGCATCATACGTGTTGCGGGTAGACACTAAAGGTTCTTCAAGTAGTAACATTTTTTACTGAAATAATGAAATATACTTCCCTGAAACTAATACCATCATTAATTACTTAAAGAACATTGAAGACCTTAAACTTGCTTCCTTAGTTTGTCTGTAATAAAACGGTACTACCTACAATAAATCTTTGGGAGTAATATTTGATCTATCACCAGCTGCAATATCAAGACCTGAGAACCTGAATTTAAAAGCGTGTCAAAGCGTATCAACAACAGTAAAAAACCTTAAAATCAACAATATAAATTAAGTCATAATCTCCATGTGCCAACGCATGTGACTGCCGTGTGTCAATGAGCCTCCTGAAGGTAGATGTCATACTTCTCTTGATTCATGAGCTTCTCCAGCTCCTCAGGGTGGGAGAGCTTCACGCGGAACAGCCATCCCTCCTCGTAGCACGACTTGTTGATGAGAGACGGTGTGGTCTCCACTGCGCTGTTCTTTTCTGTCACCTGTACATTGAAGATGCTTTACAAGTCATTTATAGATGTTAGACGACTGCTAGGAATATCCTGCTGTATTAAAGACGTTACATAGCTGGTTTGCTCTTTAATGCGCAACTTATTGGCCCAAGTTCTTTAAATTGGGGTTCGCAACATCATTGATTTGAATTATTACAGTTGTCTGAAAGATTGGTGGGTGAAGCGTTATAGAGCTAATGATACTTTTCCAGGTATATTGTATTGCTTTAATAAGGTTCCCGTAGGGTCAAAACGCAACACATGATGATGATGGGACCTATACGCTAATAATAATTTTAAAAGGGATTTAACCGTTTATGCAGAACTAACCTAATTCTATATTTTTTATTCTCTTTTAGACCTTTTTTATGGCCTGAAAACTCCATTATGCAAGTTTTTCCTAATACAATGTATATTCCTGCACCTCAATAGTACATACGCTGGTCGGCAATCGACAAATGTTTAATCTAGATTTTTGAAAGACTAAGATTACTTTAAGTAGGGTTTATTAAAAATTTAAGTTACAAGTAAGGCTTTTTCAAGGTAACGTTTTCAAATAAAAATTCTATACTAGTTAAAAGGGTAAAGATTGTATCTGGGAGGTAATTTTCGAAGCTACTTATCCGAATTCAATAAGTATTTTACCGATATATTATTTATAATCCTAGGATACAATCTCTCGGTAACTTGGGTGACGTTGATTAGTTTTAAAGTTAAGTGGCCATCAGGTGTGATAGTGAAAATATTTAAAACCAAACTTGCTTCGACATAATTCTAGTCTCACTGGACCTTAATGAATTGAGGAACTCACTGTGCCTGAGATGGGCGTGTAGACTTCGCCAGCCGCCTTCACGCTCTCAAGAGCTCCACACTCATCTCCCGACGCGAGCTCCTGACCCACTTCTGGCAGCTGTGCGAACACCACCTCGCCGAGAGCATCCTGGAATGAAGTCAAGCACAAACCACATTATTCAAAGTTATGGTGGTCTCAGATGAAGTTACTTCCGGTCAATTCAAGGTTGCATTATCTATATATAACATTTTATGTTTAATTATGCATTCAATGCATTTTGTGTCCCATCCCTGTCAGGATGGACAAAAATATGGAGTATGAAATTGGCTTTTTTTAATGTCTGATGATGTACATAATGGTAATCTATTATGTACATCACCAGATATAGAGTATATATAATATATATAATAAGTGTAGGTTATTAAACTCAGAAAATATGTCATCAATGTTGGTATCAGTCATAATTTGGGGGCAATTAACTAAATCGTAATAAATGGTTAATTAAAGATTGTGCAAAACAAAATAATTAGGTATAATTGGCAGATTAGACGACGAAGTCATTGTACCTACTGTGGAGGCGGATGTTTCCGTTAGATATAGACTTACGAATGTTTAGTGGCGACACTTCATGAACTGACAATGTATAAGGGCGCTTTAATACGCAGTCATTTACATCCCAAAGTAAGATTTAAGTTTCGCTGTAGCTCTATAACTTAGTAAGGCTACAACCATTTCAAAAGTTTAAATACGAGGGACAATCCTTTAAGAATTTCGTATGGTGAATACGAAAAGCCTAAAGAAATATTTTAATTGATACGTACATGCATCACTACATAGTATAAAACAAAACGCTTCCTCTGTCCCTATATCCCTATGTATGCTTAAACCTTTAAAACTACGCAACGGATTTTGATGCGGGTTTTTTTAAATAGATAGAGTGATTAAACAGGAAGGTTGATATGTATTAGTATCTACATTGCACCTGAGCGAAGCCGGGGCGGGTCGCTAGTATATGTAAAGGTAAAAAATACCAAATAAAAATACAAACTATTATCAATATCACAAATACGTAAGGTTGTCCTAATTATAGCGTAATCTAACCTACAGGTTACCATCGCTCGAACCCGCACATCAACAGCATATATAAAGCACTTCATATTAAATCAATGTAACAGTATTCTAATATGTACACCAATTATAGATGCGTACAGCATTTACCACATTTGGAACGAATGTAAGATTCTATTCACAATAATTTAAGGACATGACACTTCTATTTGATTAAGAGGTTACAGAGCTCCGATCTTCCCGTTCGGAGAGGAAGCCTCACACCAGTTCCGCCCCCACAGGAGCGCGGAATAATAGGAATAAAGGATATAAATAGATATCCTGGAACATTCTCTACACACAGCCATCTGATCTTAAAGTTAGCAGAACTTGTACTATGGAAACCAGATAACTAATTCTCTACATTAACATTTTTTGGTCATACCACACCTTTTATAGAAATGTACAGAATACAAAAAAACAAACGTGTTCAATCACACAAATGTTGGTTCTTGGTGGGAACCAAACCCATGACCCAGCCTACTGGCCCATCTGATGCTTCTTTGTGGCGTATGGTATGGTGTGTAGAAGTCAATAAGTGATTTCCCTACGTAAAAAGAAAATTGGTACCACAAACCTGTGCAAAGCTAGAAATCCCCACTGTCCCAATGTTGTTGTTCACCGACACCCACTCATGCTTCTTCGTGTAAAACCGAGCTGGAAACATTCATGATATTTCATAACGGTCCTCCAAAGTAAACATGCACAGATTTATCATATATCCTTCACTTGCTTATCACGTTTTGAGTTCTCATTGTTGAATTAAAATATTAATGGGGAAAGAGATAAGACATATCAGTTTGTTTCATTCAAAAACTTTAACGTTTACTTAATAATTTGAACTTTATCACAACAATTAAGGGTAGATAACCAATGATTAGGTGGGCTCATCGGCGTAATATTTCAGAGAATCAATGGACAAATTCGCAGAAGCACATGGCAGAATAATATATCGCTATTTTGGTACAGCAAAGCTCATTCATACACCTAAACACAATTAATGTTATGTACGGACATGGTATTTACAACCTATTTATTATTATAATGTAACTACGAAGGCGTACAAAAACAGACCACAAGGTACAAAAAACTTATTAAATTATACAATTTTTAATCATCAGATATTCAGGGAATATACATAGAATATTATAATTTTTGAAATCCTGCATATTGTTATTAAAATAAAAAAATTATTGCGCTTCGATTAATATCTTTATTTGTCCTCTTCGAATAAAAATTTAATATAATTAAAATTGAAATTAGATGAGCATTTTTGGTAATAAATTCGTCTATTGAGTAAAGCACACAACCACCCAGCCAATCGCAGTTATTTTTTAAATTTGTTTGGTGTCAAATCTCATTTATAAATTACTACATAGTATAAAACAAAGTCGCTTTCTCTGTCCCTATATCCCCATGTAAGCTTAAATTTTTAAAACTACGCAACGGATTTTGATGCGGTTTTTTTAATGGATAGAGTGATTGAAGAGGAAGGTTTTTATGTATAATACATTTGATAATAATAATATCTAGGGCATTCTTTACACATGGCCATCTGATCCTACACTAAGCAGAGCTTGAAATATGGAAACCAGATAACTGATATATCTACTACTTTTAATTTTTATAAATACATTCTTATATAGATATTTGCACACAGACATGTTCATGCACACAAATGATTGTCGTGGGTGGTAAGCAAACTCAGGTTCAGTAAATTGTTCAAAATTTTTACACACCTGTCATAGTAGTTATTTTGGTAAAGGTTGTCCTAGGCAACCTATCCAGAACCAATCAGATACAATTTCTAGTATTTATAAGTCCGGATAATTGTCGCTCATCGATAAGAAAGTCATCAGAACTTTGCTATCATTTGTTAAATATAAATTAGGATTTTACGAAGTAAATTAAGATATTGGTCAATTAACTTAATTACATTGAGCATACTAGCTATTCCCCGCGGTTTCACCCACCTTCTTGAGGGTGTGCTGTATCTATGTGCCAAGATTCATCCAACTCATTGCGGTACATTCATACATCTATACGTCCTTGCTCACAAACTTTCGCATTTTTAATATTTGTGGGATTGTCAAAGATTTCTCAAAGTTACTACTGAATTGGTGTTCTTTACTTTAAAAAAATATGATATCCAATGTACATAGCGAAGTCAACAAAGTTTTATCCACTTTTATTAACATTACAGAATCTTTCTGTCAACAAGAAAACCACGTTTTAACTAAATGGAAACGTTTTATATACTCGCTTTTACATTAGTAGTAAATGTTTATTAAACATGTGATCGATCGTCGAGCACAAGAAGATAGTTGCGTAATCTTGAACTTCCATTATATATTCAACAAGACGCGAGAAGCGGAGTATCAATACGGATTTTTCACAATAAGAAGATAAGACGCTTCGGTCGTGACCAATATTGAACTGATTGAGGCGTTAGTTCTCGTGAGTATTGCAACATTACCAGCCAGATAACGGATGAACCCGCATTAATCGCTTATTCATGTTAATATTATAATAAACTAGCTTTCCCCACGGTTTCACCCGCGTTTTTCGATATTATGTCGAATAGTAGTAGTCCCGTCCCGATATGTTCAGTAGTTTTTAGGTGATGGTGCGTCTAAGGAACCCTATTTTGCTTATATATAGAAAAATATATCCTGAGGCTAATATATTCTTCACACACGGTTATCTCATATCCAATTAAATACTAAAAAATATCAACCAGATAACTGATATACACATACTTGTATATTCATTTAAACCGACATACAGCCATGTCGAGATGTCATAACTACAGACATGAGAAGGGAATAACTCCTAGGGAATCGAACCCGCGACCAGCGTGATGATAGTATCTAATCAGTACGCCAAATAATTTAAAACGCCATATATCTATCTAAGAATGAGAAGTGCTTTAGCTCATCAAAGAATTCTATAAATAAAGTTATTACCCGTTACACGAAAGCTTAACAGCTTAATAATAGTCAGATGCTGGTACCTTTATTGTCGGTGCCGTACAGAGCTCGCCTGCAGCAGTGAGGACCCACGCTGCTCCTGGTGACCCTCGTCGCGGCACGGATCATGCTGCATAGCACCATTGTAGATATTCTGAAAAAATATCCCAGTGGTTTGTGATCAGCGCAATATAAATCCTTTTTATCCGTGATTGACTCTTCTCACCTCTTCCTTGTTTTTAGATTTACACCAATCAATCAGACGGACAGTCGCTTGCATCGCTTTAGCTATAAATCAATAAATATCGTGGGATATTCTTTACATAGCAATCCGATCACAAACTAAGCAGAGCTTATAGTATGGAAACATATACCAAATTTACTTTTAACATTTTTTATAAATACATACTTATATAGAAATGACACCCAGAGTAAACCCTAAGACATGTTCACGAATATGTTAGTCTCGGGTGGGAATCGAACTCACGACCTTTGGCGTGGCGGGGTAGTTAGGGTCACATAAATCAATGGCTATGGAATGAGTAACTTACGTTCAGATGGTTGATAGAGATAATTGTGACAATGATGCGACGCGCGTACGTTCGTCCCCGGGCTCGGAGAGGCAGTGCGCGCGCAGAGGGCGGCGCGGCCCGCACGCCGGCATCTTCACGACACTTTATCATTATCAGCACCTCAGCGCAGACGCTGCCCTCTCAGCTCTGTTTCGAGTACAGATACGGTCACAGCTCGAGCGAAGAGTGAGCGACGAGCGGGATATGTGTTGCAAGTTGTTGTCAAGTTATATTTGGTAGACGAACTTCCTAATAAATTCAATTCAGGGTACCACTTGCTGGTTACAAATTCGCAAGTTCATATGGAACCTTTTTCATTTGACTTAAAATTTTAATATCCTTAGATACAGACATATTTTTGGAACCCATGATTTCTTCAACTCCTATCCATGGGAAGGAAACGAAACAACAGGGAGAAGAGTTAGGTCTCTTATAATATGAGTGTAAATTCTATTTATACGAAGATTATTTCAAGCAGACTTGCTTTCATCAAGGCATCTAACTACTGCCAATCGCTAATCGCTCCAAGTTACGCGCAGCCTTACGTCTATACGTACTCTCATTAGTGGCCATCAGAGTTTATATTATTTTGTCTTTCTTTACATAATTCAATGTTTTTTTTTTCACTTAATATCCGTAATTATCATTAAAATTGGCCTAGCAGGAACTGAATAAATATCTATGAACCTCTCATTCTTTTCCTATAGTTGAAAAGAGTGAGGGAGATTTAAAGTTCGGTCAGTTTTAATAAAACCAATAATTTTTACCCGTTTCTAATGCTCACCAGCAATAAAGCAATAAAGCTATGGCAAAAGCGTGTTTGACGGAAAACACTTCTAGGTCTTATTAAAATAGAAAGAGATCGCATAGAAATCCTTGAACACATTCAGGGATAACAGATGTGCTTAGAAGTATAATTTTAACATATAACATTTCTATTGCTTTGTTTATAGATTCAAGCCTTCCGTCTTAGTTCATACGTTGTCCACATTTCTGTCATGATGAAACATAAGCTATACATGTTGGCCAAACCTCAGCCAACACGGGGCATTACGTAGGCAAATTGAAGGCGAGTGCAAGTCTACATGTTGGTCTTATTTGAGCGAGACCAATGCCAACTGCAAAATTAAATGAGATTTCTGGAGCTATCACATGTTGGACGTAACCAGCCGAGTGCAGGTGGATGTCTTGATTTGTGCAGAAGAATGACACTGTTCCGAAGTGAGACAAGTCGTGGCGATCCTCAGTGCCCGCTAGCATTCGGACAGCTAGAGGAGCATGAGCAATGGCAAGTGTTGGCGTAGCTGAACTCGGCTAAGAGCACGTTGATACTCGCCCTGACTTGAAGAGTTATGGCCGACACGTATTGCAGGCTTTACTGTATTTAGGAGCTATGTAGGACAATAGTATGAAATAAGAATTGTGTGCATGCTCTACTTGCTTCTTGTTTATATATGATATAGCTGATCCTTGTTCATATCAGATATATTAGAATTAGATAATTCATCCCCTGCTTGACCTGTTTCTGACCATTTGGGGTCCTAACCCTTAGTCCTCTGTCAATCAGTGCATTATGTATTACAAGAGATTTTACGCCAACTTAGGAACTTACTACCACCTCACCCATTTCCACCGTAAAGCAATAGTGCACTTTTATCACTGTGTTTCGGTTAGAATGGTAAGGGGGCTGATAAAATTACAGGGTCGATGACGCATTGACAATATCACTGGTGTTGCAAATGTCCCTAGGCCTGTTTATCAGCCTGTCGAAAGCTTTCCCATCATCACCTAAGCATTGTGGCTGTACATTATATATGAAGATCGTATCCTACGACAGATCGTCCATGCATGCAGAGTTCTAAGCGATGTAATAGTGACATAACATTGCGGGCTAGTGCCGTAGGTCCTGAGATAAACTATCTGTTTGTCGTGACGCCGGTCCACTGGGGGTCGCTACATGATCTGGGCAAACAAACAAACACGTTATTATTGCGGTATACGGGCCGTAATAACATCGATACTAATCACTGATAGATGATAATTATTTAACTGTCATTTAAAAAAATACGAAAATAAATGTATATTTGAATTAAGATCTAATAGCCCGTAATTAAAAAAGGAACAACAAAATTAGTCCATAAAAAACAGTCCATAATTATGTTGGATTTTTATCTTCATTGTCTGCTAAAGATCGTCTGATCGTTTGATTCCCATCAAGGGCAAACAATTGTGAACATATAATTATTTCAAAAGTATAGTTGGAACATAAGTATAGTTGGAACATAGTGACCTAGTTTCCATAATACAAGCTCAAGTTTGTTTGGGATCTGATAAACAAAGGTAGTCATCATCCCTAGGTATTTTAAATTCATTAAATAAAGTAGTATGTAGGTAACTAAATCAAATTCTTTATGGTTCTGCTCCATTGGAAATCTTTAATACTGATAAGAAATCGTTAGTAAGTTTGAACGTCTATGTTAAATCTTGCAAGCATATATTGTAGGCGTTAGTAATTAAAAAACAAACAACTTTTTTAAACTTAAGTTTTATTGATATATTTAAGAAATATGTGTACATCTGTTATGTGTACATCTGTTATGTGTACATTTGTTATGTAGCGTGATTAAAACTAAACAAATAAACTAACTAAACCGATACCAAAAAATGCTATATTTGTAACCCTGTATTTAGTTTGTATTTATGGTTCAAAATGAATATGCGCCATACCCCTTTTATCCGAATTTAAATAAACATTAATATGTCTCAACAATATAATCTTACAAAAAGCTAACTCCCTGTACTGAACAAGAAACTTTCATAAACATCTCATAGTTGGGTAAATAAAACAAAGATTAAATATAACGCTTTTAAAAAAGCTAATCTTTCATTACACGATGAATCTATTAAAAATGTTACCTTATTAACAAAATGTATAACTATTACGCGTGCACGCTGCCTGATACCTTAGAACAGCTACTTCGACCTTCATGGAACGTAAAAGCTCCTCCACAGTGTTAGAGCGTCGTACTTCTTATCGCAAGTAGCAGGGTGTCGCCTGCGCCGTGCTGAAGATGGCGCTGATGGCGCTGAAGGTGGCCGCGGCACCTCCCAGCGCGCCCAGAGCGATCACCTCCCAGCACACCATCTTCATCCATCCAGGGACCTCGCTGTTTAACAATGAATCTATGTTCAATACGTATTCAAAATGGTTACACCCATAGTAGTAGTAGTTTCAAAGAGTATAATCTGTAGGAATTGTACAACAAGTTATTACAATAATTACAGGGGCAACGAATGGCTAAAACCTTTTATATACCTATCAAAGTAGACATCGTTTTGAACGGCTCAAATGCTTGTGATAGACATTTTGTTCAAAAAATTATATTATAATAAACAAACTGCTTTAAGATTTTCTCTATCACTACATAATATAAAACAAAGTCGCTTTCTCTGTCCCTGTATCCCTATATATGCTTAAATCTTTAAAACTACGCAACGGATCTTGATGTGTTTTTTTTTAATAGATAGAGTGATTGAAGAGAAAGGTTTTTATGTATAATACATGTGACATCCCACGGGAACGCGGGCAAACCCGCGGGGGACAGCTAGTTTCTAATAATGTCGAGTAGGGTGACGGAAAGAAGACGGTCGATCTGATAGTAAGTTGTCACCGCCACTTATGAACATTTGCAATACAAATTAAGTGTAGTTGTTAAGTCTCATGTGCCTGTAATTGTACCACCCACTTACTTTTCAACCGAAACAGTAATACAAGTGCATTACTGATTCACGGCGGAAATAGGTATTCGTTAGTTCTCCAAATGAACTCTGCACTAGTAGCTATAATACTTCAGTTGGTCGGTAATATACGTTGAAGCTACTCACGGAGCAGGCTGCTTGTCCCTGGCCGGCTGGCTGACGAGGTTGAGGTAGCACAGCGAGGGTAGGATGAAGGTAAGCAGCGCCACCGTGGTGCCCCCCACCAGCGCCAGGATGGTGTAGAACCGAGGGATGCTCTCGCCGATGAACAGGATACCGAACATTATCGATAGTCTCACTGCCATGCGCCAGCCCACGGAGTCTAATATATGTATTAACATTTCGAATTTACAGAAAATACCACCTTAGCCATGTTTAAATCTTAATATCAATTATTATTAAAAATAAATGGAGATGTATAATTTGGTCCGAATAAGATGTTATGAGTTAATAATAAATCTCCAGACAGGTAGAAGTGTAGAGACCAGGGGAGAGATGTTGTAAGGTATATGACACTACCGTAGCCATGTTCATTTGGAGCCCTACTTGTTGGGAGACTCTATTGAGGCCTTCGAGCATTGTGCCAAGGTGTTCCAGCGATTCTGCCTGATGTGCTCGCCGTTAATGTTGATGCCGAATCCTTCCCATTCCAGGAGCTTGAAAGCGTCTTCCAATGTAGCGGTGAACAGTTTCGGAGACATAACGTATCACTGTCTTACGCCTCGCTACAGAGGAATCGCTATCGTGCTCTGCACTTGTATTCGGAACGACATAGTGGCGTTTTTGTACAAACACTTCAGCACCTCAATGTACCGATAATTGATATTGCATCGCTGGAGAGACTGTAGCACTGCCCAGGTCTCGATCGAATCAAAGGCCTTCTCATAGTCTACGAACGCCAAGCATAGTGGCAAGTTATACTCCTCGATCTTCTGTATAACTTGCCGCAGCGTATGGATGTGGTCTATGGTATTAAAGCCTTTTCGCAAACCGGCTTGTTCGGGAGGCTGGAAGTCATCGAACCTACGTGAGAGACGATTCGTGATGACCCTCGAAAATAGTTTGTAGACATGGCTCAGAAGCGAGATGGGTCTGTAATTCTTTAAGGAGTTATTATCCCCTTTCTTAAAGAAGATAGTACACTTCTGTTCCATGCCTCTGGCGTTATTCCTTCGAGTAAGACAGAGTTGAAGAGCCTCTGAAGGACTTTCAGTACCGGTGTTCCACCCGCTTTCAGAAGCTCAGATGTGATGCCGTCTTCACCCGGCACCTTGTTGTTCCTAAGCTGTTTGAGGGCCATCCTAATCTCGTATAGGCTGATGTCCGGGATATCTTCGGTATAGTGTCGGGTCAGCTTAGCTCTAGGATATGTGGCTGAGCTTTAGTTTTAGTGACGAAGTAGTAGGACCAACAGATTTAGTGACCGACGAGTATAACTGTCCATAAAACTTCTCGATCTCCATCAAAAATTCGGCTTTTGAAGATGTTATACTGCCGTCCTCCATCTTCAGCTTTGTCAGCTGGCTTTGCCCAATAGATTTGTCTCTTGCAAACACTCTGGAGCCTTGGTTCCACTCTATCGCCTCTTTAATACAGTTCGTATTAAAATTGCGAATGTCATGTCGCAAGGACTTCCATATCCGTCTATTGAACTGCCGATATGCCTTAGCGTCAACGGAGGTCTGCAGTGCCATTGAACATCGTTCTGCCATGAGGTTGAGAGTTTGATCGGTAAGCTTTTGCGGCCTGTCTGTACGACGGGGTCTCAAAAATTTCGACCCGACCGCTTGGACAGTTTCGACAAACCTGTTGTTAATCTCGTCCACTGGCTCGCAGTTCTCCAGGCATTCAAAGCGATTTGACAACTCGAGCTGAAAGCTCTCGGGGCAGTAGATATGGGTATTTGAGGGTCGGAGCGTAGACTTCATCAAACGGGACCTTTCCAGCTTGACGTTGATATTCAATGTGCCTCTGACCATTTTGTGATCACTGCCGGTTTTAACCCTGTTGATCACGGAGACATCATTGAATATTCGTCGATTTGTGGTCATGATGAAGTCTATCTCATTTCTCGTGGAACCATCGGGACTCATCCAGGCGGCTTCTGAAAGAAGGAGTTCATCATAAAGAGGTCCTCCTCCTCCAGAAATTCTGCCAGTCTCTGTCCCCTGGGGTTCCGTTGCCCATGCCCAAATTGCCCCACTCTCAACTCATTATCGCCTCGAATGCTAAGCTTTGCATTGTGATCCCCCATAACAACATTCTAAGGCTAAGTAGGTTTTAGTGGTATGTATGGCCCTATTTATGTCCTCATACACAGCCTCTACTTCCTCATCTTCTCACTGACCTCAACTTCGGGCGGTTCATTGAGTCCAAAGCCAAGACAGCTGCTAAAAAACTCGGCGTTCTTGCAAAGGTCCGGCGGTACTTCACACCGGGACAGCTTCTTATGTTATACAAAGCTCAGGTCCGATCGTGTGTGGAGTACTGCAGCCATATATGGGCTGGTGCTGCAAAATGCCATTGAGCAGCTTTGGACTCGGTGGAAAGGCGTGCAAAAAGGCTAATTGGTGATCCAGGTCTGGTTAAATCCAATCTGCAAAGCCTTGAGCACAGGCGTAGGGTAGCCAGCCTTTCGGTGTTCTACAGGTTGCATTTCGGAGAGTGTGCGCGTGAATTGCATGACTTGATTCCGCCATCACCTTTCCACCATCGGACATCCCGTCGTACGGCGAGTATCCACCCCTACGTTGTCGAAACTCCTACGGTCCGGACTAAGCGTTTCGCCGTGTCGTTTATACCGCGTACATCGAGGGACTGGAATAACTTGCCTGCTGCGGTCTTCCCGAGCAACTATATTTTGGGTGTCTTCAAGGCTAGAGTGAATAGGCTCTTAATAAACTAGTGCGCCTCAAAATGTAAGATTGCATCACTGCTTACCATCAGGTGGGATCGCAGTCAAGCACTAGTTTATATTATTTAAAAAAAAAATGTAGTCAGGAACAGCGGGACTACCGGAGACTGGGAGCCTGGTTTTTTCTGGACTTTCCATTGGTTGGTTTTGCCAATACTCGCCACGCTTGGCAGGCGGGTTGGCGAGCGCAGTTTATAAGGTTTCGCACGTAGACGCTGCTGCCCGCCGCGTGCTACAGGAATAAGTCGCCTCTTTCGACACGCTTCCTGAGGGCGGTGGAGAAATATATTCTTTACAACCGTCCCCGACACGGCTTGTTGTTTGTGTGTGGTTTGTGTTGTCGAACGTCCATGTTACGCCCTACTCAATATCAGTTGGGTGCTCTACTCTCGAAACTGTTGACAAATATGTCTACCTGGGATATGTGATCCAGTTGGGTAGGTCCAGTTTCGAGATGGAGGTCAATTGTTGAATCCGACTCGGCTGGGCAGCTTTCGGGAAACTACACAACATCTTCTCGTCCAACATACCTCAATGCCTAAAGACGAAAGTCTACAACCAGTGTGTGTTACCAGTGATAACATACGAATCCGAAACGTGGCCTCTCACCATGGGCCTCATAAGAAAGCTCAAAGTCACTCAGCGCGCTATGGATAGGGCTATGCTCGGTGTTTCTTTGCGAGATCGAATCAGAAATGAGGAGATCCGCAACAAACTAAAGTCGCTGACATAGCCCAACGGATTAGCAAGCTGAAGTGGCAGTGAGCGTGGCACATAGCGCGCAGAACTGACGGCCGATGGGGCAGAAGGGTTCTCGAATGGAGGCCACGTACCGGTAAGCGCAGCGTGGGACGTCCACCTACAAGGTGGACAGACGACTTTATAAAGGTCGCAGGAAGCCGCTGGATGCAGGTCGCTTTCAACCGGCCAATCTGGAAGTCATTGGGGGAGGCCTATGTTCAGCAGTGGACGTCTTACGGCTGAAATGATGATGATGTTGATGATGATGATGATATGACACTAGATCGACAATGATTCGATTCGGCATCCAAGCTCTGTTTCTTTTGGTTCCCGACAATCTCGTAAGCGGTCGACTTTCCGAAGCCTTGTTGCCCTGCCGGGTCGCCGACAAAGTTTATAATAACTGAAGGGATCTTCTATATTCAGCTAAATAAAAAAACCATGACAGGTGCAAAATTTTACCTCTGGGCACATTGTAGAGCTCTTCCATCTCTTGGCAGACTGGGTTGATGATGATGATGAAGGCGAACACGAGGTGGACGGCCATGAACACGTTGGCGACAAGGGTCAGTGGCGTGGCGCTCAGGGATGCCGCTACGTTGTTGGCCACAGACTCTCCGTAAACAGCATATCCACCAATTGCGATGGGCAGGTATAGGAGCAGGACAGCTGCGGATTACACCGAAGAGCCTTAAGACAAAGTACAAAAGCAAGCCTAGCCAAAAGATAATCTATACGTATGTATATCACAATATATATGTACGAGTATATATAGTAAGTGTGTAAAAAGTAGTGTCTATAATTGCAAATTTTTTGTATGAATATTATTTTGTGTGTCTGTCCTCCAATAACTCACGATCTCCGGGACAGATATCTATAATATGGTGTGATAAATTACGGTCCTGATTAACAATTTGGGTTCTTTATTTGACTACGACAGCTCAAAAATAAAAGTATGGTTTTTGTTCTATGTTTTATTACCTGTTAATTATAAGTACTTTATAATAATACCTCCAAAACTGAAGTGCAGGGTCTGACTGAATTTACTCTTGTCAGCCATGTCGTTCTGTATAGTGGGGAAGGTAGAGGCGCCTCCGAAGGCAAACATGATAGTGCCGAACGCAAGGAAGAAGTCCTGGAAGCCGTGGATGCCCCAACGGAACACGAAGGGTCGCACCTCGTTCATCATCTCGATGAAGTACAGCACGCACGCGACTATTGTCGACCCGAATGCAATTACTCCTGTGAACCTAAAATTTTACTTATTAGGAAAGTTGTTAAGTTATCACGCGCTGATAGTAGCGTATGGCGAAGCAAGCCCTGATGACCCGTAATGCAGGTTTTTCTTCATCCTACATCAGAAGCCAGCTCTCACAAAGCAGGTGTGCTACTCTGATGGTACTCATTTTTTATTGATCTGATGGTTTAGAACGATGATCTTTAATGTATTTGTATTACTCTCTATCTAGAGTGTATTCATTGTTTTAGAAATCAAAAATGGGTGAGGTATGTAGTCAGCATTAATCTTTTAGTCGCAAAAACCTCAAAGAAATGTCAATTATATTCCTTTTATTCACTACTGTAGAGCAAATACCTCCTTTCACTTCCTGGTACCAAAATATCTTCAATTGTTAGAATGACTTACGAGAAATCCTTAGGCGTTCCGAAGAATATGAGCGGTGTCATGACTCCAACGACGATGAGGTACCAGGTGCAGATGGTGAGCGTGGGCACCAGCGCGAGAAGCACCTGCTCGATGATCTGCGCCGCCAGGAGTAGGTACACCACGGCCGCGCCGAACAGCGTCACGATGATGGCCATCGACACCACCACACTGCGTATGACAATTTATTATTTCTTATCAACAAAAGTTTATTTTACTCATGTAACTGTTTAGGCCTTACTGCAAAAATGATTCCTTTTAATTCTAATTAAACTTTTCTCGTGAATGAAATTTCAGAATATTATTCATTTTGTTCGCAACGGCAAAATTAAATGAGGGAATGTGGACTGAATCCACGAGGTTCTCATTTTGACGCGTCTTTTAAGATACTTATAACGGTTTATTTAGGTATTCCTGTATCAGATTCTCGTGTTGAATCATTAAAATTACTGTAATATTTGGCTAAATTTATAAATTTTAACCTAATTTCATACTACTAATTGCAAATTAACTAATTACAAAGTAATGTTATAAAGAGGAAAGATTAGTTTCTAATTAATAGACTCAAAAACTACAGAACCGATTTTAAAATAGATAGATTTATTTATTTGCCACAAACGTGGTTTAATTATAATAGCCCTTTACCATTAGAAAGCTACTATCCGAAAGTAACATAGGCTATATTATAATTCCGGGATACATTGGGATTTCGAGATACTTCGAGAAGGTGGGTGAAACCGCAGGTAGTAGTTAATTATTTATTAAGTATAAGTAACATTTGAAAAAATCGTGATCGATTTATGTAGAAACTTTATTATCATCCAAATACTCACCTCCAGGTTTTCCCCAGCGCCTGATCAGCAATGATGGCGTAGGGGTTCCTCTTCCTACTCCTCATTTCGGGGTTGCGCTCCTCGATGAGGGTCCAGCAGTCGCCGAGCCGCTTGCCGCTGAACGCAGCTATCACGCACATCAGGACGATGATCGGAACGCCCACCCATCCTGCAATTGACGGACGGTATCGTGTGAAAAACCGGCTAAGTTGTAACGCCTATAATATTAACGCATTAAGTACTGTTTGTATACATTGCCCCAACAGCTAGATTATATGCTTAAGGATGGTTATTGAAATAATAAGTTGAAAAAGAGGATAGACATTTTCTTTATTGATAATATTTATTTGTATGCAAATTACTATAGATTTAAATATGACATGAAATATTGGTTATAGTTAAATTGTATTTTTAAAAATTTTAATTATTTATTGTACTTTCTTGTATTAACTGTTATTAGATTTAGCTTCGTATTGTATACGGTTGGAAATTTGGTTCGAGCTCAAATTTATATTTATAACGCCAATAAACATGTACGTACTCGTTTATGTAACTGCAAGGGAAAACGGGAGTGTGATCATCCTAAGCACACTTGGCGACAAGATCACATCGAGATTACCAGGAGTATAGTGCAGCTTACAATAGGTCACAGTCCTAGACGATTATGTCTTCCCTCTGCCTCTACTCGTAGACGCGTAGCCTAATAAGCTTATAGAACTAAAGAACACGCTTATTACTAAATGTAGTTCTGTCATAATCACTGAAAATAAGACTGTGTATATTTTTAATATGTGTACTGTTGGTGTATGTAAACTTAATAAATAAAGTCTTATGTACCTACCTCATGCAATATCACGGGCCCCTTCAAATTTCTAATCAAAAAACAGTATTACAAGTTTTTTTATTGGATTAGAAGGTGTTATAGCCTCCGATTGCTTAGACGGACAATATGGATAGTAGTAGGATGTAGGACATGGTAGTAGTCTTGGACGAACTCCGTATCAAGAGCTCTACTACTTTCAATCTATATTTACTACTAATGTATCCCATTTGTCGAAAATAATAATTATAAATGAGCAAACAACGGTGCTTAGACCAGTTTCGTATTCAAATAATATGGCGAAAGACATTATATGGCGATATGAGAACTGGCTCCTAATAATAAGAGATCGAACTTAAAAGCTAATAAAACCGCTTCCTATTGAATATTAAAACAAAACAACACAATTAAATTAATTCTGAAGGATTTTGACTCGAAACTATTGTATCGCAACTTGAAAATGTCACGATTGATTGAATTATAGAAATAATATTACTCTCACTGACTATTATTTCGTCTGTTATAGACGAGCTGACTCCGTTTAGTAGGTATTGAATGGCTAGATTTACTTCTAAATGGTATAAAATGAAGTTACTATTCCTCTGCTCTTTCTTTCTCTCTTTTGAACTAGATAATAAATAGATTTTGGTCTGGTATTCACCATCATTGAGTTTTTTTTCCAAAAGGTTTATTCATGAGTACTTATTTTTAACGTAAAATAAAGTAACACATCGGTCATCTGGTTTCCATAGCTTTTACTATAACATAGTTTATACTATATCCTAGTAGAACAATCATGTAAAAAAATGTCTCAGGATACCTACTATTATGATTTTTATTATCGCAACCAGGCAAGGCCGTGGCAAGTTGTAAGTATATATTATAGATTTGGATATTTTTTGCACGCGGCCATTTGATCCCAAACTAAGCAGATATTGTACTATAGTTAAAACATATATTATTACATGATTCTTATTGAGAAATTTTATTTTCTAAATTTATACTTATGTAGATATTTACACCCAGACTCGGAACAAACAGATATGTGCGTGCACACAAACGTTTGTCCTGGGTCGGAATTGAACTCACGACCTTGTAGTAGCAGACTCTAACCACCAAGCAAAATAGCAATAAGGGAAAGAAATAGCAACCATACAATTAATTATAGAAATTTATTTATCTATACAGACACCAATCGGTGAGCGACGTCATATTTAATTATAAATAGTAAAGTGCATTTTAGTTTAAAAACACGCTATTGATCCTTATAACTAAGTTTAATGTTGAGGACTTGTCAAAACAAGACAAATGCCGAGAGCCAAGAGTTCCACTATCTACCCCTTGAGTCCAACAGCTCGATGGCAACAAATTATTGTATCATATTTCCGCCATGAAGCCCCTACTGCACCAATACCACTGTGTTTCGGTTAGACAGTTTAAGGAGGCCGGTGAAATTACAGACACATGGGAGTTTATAACTTCACGTCTCATGGTCGACAAGGCAAGGCGATGCCGCTGGTGTTGCAAATGTCCATAGATGGTAAGATGGCATAAAAAGAAAAAAACAATCGCTTTCCGGATCTCGTAGGTACTTGTAAAGTTACAAATCGATAGGACGAGTAGGTTAAACTCGACTTACAAGATTTGAATACATAGTAACAAGTGCAGAAGTATACAAGTGAAGTTATTAAATGTTGTTAAAAATTGCTATGCACTATTACACCTACACGCGACATAACAATACTGAGACCTACAGTAACAGAACTGTCTAAAACTAGCGAATAGATACTATTTCTTTCGGAACAACCAAACAAAGTATTAATATTATTTACTTTGATACAAACAAACATTCTTTCGGTTACACAATAACATTCCCTTGAGAAGCCCTAATGGAAATAAATTGATGCAACTACAACTTTATAGTCTGCCCAATTTGAAACCAAATTTAAAGTTTATGATTGTCATGGAAAAAATCGTTTTAGTGCCTTCGAAATAAGGTTCATCTATTGATTCAATCATAAAGCCAAAAAGGTTAATATTTCTATAACATTCTCGCGTGAGAAGGGTCTTCTTACATTGGACAAACAATGGACGAGGTCAAATCTTGTGACGTTTTGGACAGCGAAGACATACGAACGGTAAGCGACGGCGATTCCGGTTTATCCCTTAGGTTAGGTCTATCTTACCCTCTTTAAAATTAACAATATGTCTGCACTCTGCGTATAAAAGGCAAATTATCATCTGAATTATATTATTTCTATTATAAAATCGTTTAACATAATATCTAAAGAGATGTCTTTACGCGACCATATCCATTATTCCCGAACTTGTTTGCCCTGGGTGATAATCGGACTACTATATAAACTCTCTTACTTTTTATGACTGGTGCCCCACCCGGCTTCGCCTATATGGAATAATATAATGGTGAAAGCCACCTCTAAATCTGATGCGTAGTTTAAAAGATATGACAAACAAAAATAGTTACTCTGTTGTTTTCCTATTTAGGGATGCAAAGTAACTCTTTCTCTCTATTTGTTTGTTTGTTTATTGAAGACTTAACAGCTGAAGCGATCGTAATAAAAGTTTATAGGGGTTACGATAACTCCAAGGTTAACTATTACATAACCGGTTATAGGGTACTTTTCATCGAAAGAACGCGGGTGAAACCGCGAGGCGGTAGCTTGTCCTTTATAAAAACTAGTTTCAACCGGTCAATAGGATGGAACAGATACAGTACGTGGCGTGATCATTAAGTCTATGGTGCGACTCATTACCATAGCGAGCTGTTTGACAGGTTACCAAAATAAGTTTATCGTTTTTTTTCCCCTCGGACTTACTATCTGTTTCATTAATTCTATTAGTTCGTAGATCTATATCAGCTTTTATGTTTCTTTATTATTTTTTTTAGAATACGTCCATATCGTTAGAACCGACATATTAGAATACTTGAATTGTATAATCAGGAGGTCTTCTAGAGGTCTCGCGTGTATGCCGTGGGTGTGACTGCGACATGAAATTACTAGTCTCGCGTGCCTGTAATTTTAGTGCCCCCTTTACCTTTCCAACTTAAACACAGTAATACAGTGCACCACTGCTTAACGGCAAAAACAGGCGAGATGGTTGTACTTTCCCGAACGAAGTCTGCTCTAACAGAAACAGCTGTACCGCTAATACGTCTATATACACGACCACTTCTAATGTAGGACTCACCTTACACTATGTTTCTAACAATACCTACTTACGCACATAGTATTTTACAATGAGGATAGTTATCGCATGTGCGTTAGACAGGCAAGTGACCCACTTTACCAACTGTAGTTCCTTCAGATTTATTGACCAATTGTTAGATATCAATTTAGACTGTACTGCGTTACGATAGCGCTTACAATTGCGTGCACAATGGCATGGAAAGCAAGGCTTGTGTAAATAGTGAATTGAATGTGGAGCACAGCATCTACAAACGGTTGTTATCAGCTTCAAACAAACAATCATACGTGCATGCAACTATATAACTTTAAATGTTTTATGCTTGTTTAAATTGCACCCTATCGTTTATAACTATAAGAATATTTGTCTTTTAATGTTTCCGAATGTTCTAATGTGCCTTCTGGATAAAGGAGCCTTCAAATAATTAAAGAATTATTAAATCGGTCCCGTCATTGGAAGATTAGTACAGAACAATATAAAACCATGTGACAATTTCTTGTCGATTTATATGTTTTAAAATGGGCAATAAATTTTTTCTTCGGTGTTCACTATCATCTAGCGATTTTTTCGGGAACGTTTACGTGTATATCCCACGCAGGCGAAGCCAGAGCGGGTCGCTAGCATATTTATACATCTATATTTAATAAGTAGTTCGTTCGGAATACGTCAAATGGCCCGGATGCACGGTCAAATGGAAGCGTGACCATGGTCAATTATGTTAGTCTATTATATTATTAGTAGAGCTTTAGTGTCGAGTTCGTCCGGAGAAGTACTACCTTACCTATCAGCGCATTGAAGTTACTTGTATTACTGGGTTTTGGTTAGAAATGTAAGGGCGCCGATGAAATTAAATACATGTGAGTTTTAACAACTTCAAATCTCAGGGTCGACAACATATTGCCGATGCAGCTGGTCAGATACTATCAGGTAGACTGTCGGCCTACGAGATATAAAAATAAAAAGAAGAATCTCTCCAGCGAGCAGTTGGCTAAATACAACCAATATTAAGAAACATTCGCATTGCATTATCTTCACCCTGCCACCTGCCACCACATCCTAATGTGGTTATGGTGGGCCCAACTGTTATGACGTTTTCATAAATTTTAAGGTCCATAAAAATGAATTTCTTTCGGCAAGGATAAAGCTCGCAAGTGCAGTATAAGTTTCTGAAATCCTTACCGGTTCTGACGAGGGCCCTGGGCAACGCCAGGACTCCGCTGCCTGCCATCTCGCCGGCGACCAGCAGCGCCGTCTGGCTGACCGATAGGCCTCCAGTCTCGGTCTGGTCTTGGCCTGGTCCAGAATCTTCTAAGCCCTGATGTCAGTTCACATTATATTAAATTTCAACCATTTTTGGGCGATTGTAGAAAGTATTACTGAAATGCGAAGTTCTTCCAGGTTCCGGTTCGAGTAAGGTTATTAGTTATTGTTTCCTTCATAATCATCTGTAACGTCCCCGAAAGACTGCGACAACGCTCTCCGCATGTCACGTTGGGGCTTTAAAAATCTATGAACGTGATGTGAATGAGACTAGGGCATGTCCCTTTGGAAATAAAGTTGAAGATAATAAAACCATTTCCATGTCCTATCGATTTATTAAATTCTATACATATCGAATTTACGCAATCAAAGTACGGTTAATCACTTAACAATGTATACTATATTTGTAAACTGACATAAAATTATATATACGTTAGTTAAATAGTGAAATATTATTAACCCAAATGAGTTCATTGTGGTTTAACTACTACAGTTTCATTTAAGATATAATATCTACTCAAATTTCCAGCTACAATTTTAAATGTTAAGATAATAATTGAGCGATAAAACAGGTGTTGCGTAATAAAGACGTTATGTTTAAAAAAATATTATACGCCGAGAGCGTGATTGGCTTGAGTTTGGATACTTTGTTATGTACATAATTAATAGTGACGAGAACCACTAGAATGTCGTTTGGGAAGTTCACTAGTGGGTACCTACGGCGTCATGTAACTTAATACTGATTCAGCCGTGTCTTCGTGCCAGTGAGGTTTGCCTTTTCTAAGATTGAGTATCTATGATATATTTGTGAACAACGAGACATATTCTCTCGCATGTTCACTCGGGCACCTGCACGCCGGCTTGTGGTCGACATTTGAAACGTGACACCGAGATTGACGAAATTCTAACACGAAGTCAATATTCTCTCCCTCCTTACACAATCAAGGCCAATTCCATTCCTTCTATTAATTGAAATACTAGCTTTGGCCCGCGAGTTTACTCGGGTTTATTGATACCAAGCCGTCCTGTCTCTCTCCGAACAGGGTTCAGTCGTTTAGCGATAAAGCGTAGCAAACAAAGAAATAAACAAACAAACAAACTCACATTCGCACAATATAAAGTTAGGACTCGATCAAATATTATTGAGCTATACACTTGAAGATAAGTTAATGAGATATACCTTTTTGGGGACAAGAGGGGTGCTCTCCGTCGCCGTAGCACTTCCGCTCGCTTTTGGCTCCGACTTTTTCGACATTTTTATCTATTCAACAAAAAAATACAAATAGTTAAATCTCAGCGACACCTACACTGTCCACCGCCGGCGAGCCACTCCGCGCGCTTCATCACCGCATCATTAGAACTGGTTTTTTATACTATCATAATGGTATATTTCCACCCAAACTAAGTAGTTGATGGATACATGCTTAAAGTGGTTTTCGATTAGACTTCATATCGAGTTTCCTGTCTGTCAATAAAGTCAATTGGGTGCAATGTAACGAGTCGGGTAATGTAAGTCTTCTTACTCACGTGGGGTGGGCTGTGGCCGGCTGGGGAGCGGGGACGTGGACGCCTGTACTCCGCGAGAATGTCCACGGAACTGGCGAGCTGCCCGTCCGTCAGGTAACTGTGGGCCGGTGCCGATGGCGGCGAGGCGCAGCGCCCACCCTCACTTCAAATGTAGCGCCTATGATAAAGGAATAGAGATTATTATTCAAATAGGCCTAAGCCGTTTAATCTTCGGTCGGCTGGTTCTTTGGCGTTACATGCGTGACTATAATACCTGTTATTTGTAATTGTTCAATATTATTCTTAAATCTTCAAATCAGTCATCAGTCATAAACATTCAATCAACGTGTACAATTAATTCGTTTTACAATTTTATTAAAAATGTTTGAAATAGAACTAAGTACATAGTTTATCAAACAGTCAAAAGTTTTTTTTTTTCAGTCAATTTTTACCTGTAATAAAACCTGTACCTAACTAAAAAGAAACAAACATTACAAACCCGTAGGATAAGTGGATGTGGTTATAATTCAGGTTGAAAGATTTCTCCTAAACAAACTTCGCTGACTTATCCCATGTTTTAGTATATAGTTCTGGTTTCTTCTTCACAATGTATTCCAAACGAATAGCAAAAACCCCATACAAATAAGATCAATAGTTTTTGAAAAATCAGGAGCATATACACGGGTCAAACATAGAACCAACTCATTTAGGAGTTAGGTTTAAAAATTAAAGCTTAATACTTAGAATTGCCTCAATGTAACTAAGTTACGAGCTAACAAGTTAATTGTCTGAGGTTGTAACATCAAAAGGTTGGTAGGAGGTATCTATCCGATATATCAGATGTCCGAATTATTCAAGAAATCTGTCTTGAATAAAATATTTAAATAGTTCTTAGTATGATTGATACTTTAGAGATTATCGGCGCAATGATACTCAGGTTTTCTTTGTTCCTTAGTTACAGCGACAGTTGTTGTAATAGTTGAGCCGTCAACAAATGAAAGAAGAACAATTAATAAATCGTCAAATCAGATATTATTGCAGACCTCTCAGTGGTTTCATATTTATACATGAGTGAGTATAAATATGAAACTGTACATCATAAGTTACTATATTTGATGTATGGAACCCTGCGTACTCGAGTCCAAGTCGCATGTGCCTAGAAATTAAATTTGTATTCTTTCATTAATGTTTCTATTCAGTCCGCTATCAAAATATTAGGTTGGGGAAAAAGTCTTTTCGCACTATAGTATGTATGAACTTGTAATAAAATCTCTTTGGCTATACTATTTGTATCTGGCTGGTTTTGGTATCATTGAAAGTTTAAATTTTAAAGAACATAATTCCAAATTCAAATTAGGAAAATGTGTGATTTGCATTTGTTTTTCGTACTGCCAAGATGAGTGAATCTAATGAAGAAATTCGATTCATTTTAAAATTTTACTACAAAAAAGGTAAAAAAGCAACGCAAGCCGCGAAAAAAAATTGCGATGTTTATGGACCTAGTGCAGTGTCTGTGAGAGTAGCACAAATTTGGTTTAAGCGTTTTCAATCCGGAAATTTTGATGTCAAAGATGCACGTCGCTCTGGTCGCCCCATTACGGATAAAATGGATGCCATTTTTGAAAAAGTGGAGCAAGATCGGCATATCAGTAGTTACGACGTAGCTGAAGAACTGGGAATTGACCACAAAACAGTTTTGGCGCATTTGAAAAAAACTGGGTACAAAAAAAAGCTAGATTTGGGTACCTCACAAGCTCACTGAAAGAAACCTAAAGAACCGTGTACTCATTTGTGATTCTTTATTACGACGTCATGAAACCGAACCATTTTTGAAGAAGCTGATAACTGGTGATGAAAAGTGGATCACGTACGACAAGAACGTGCGAAAAAGGTCGTGGTCAGGCTTCACAAACTGTGGCGAAACCCGGGTTAACTCGCAACAAGGTGATGCTGTGTGTGTGGTGGGATTGGAAGGGCATTATTCATTATGAGCTGTTACCACCAGGCAGGACCATCGATTCTGAACTCTACTGCGAACAACTGATGAGATTAAATCAAGAAGTTAGAAAGCGGCCGGAATTAATCAACAGAAGGGGTGTGGTTTTTCATCATGATAACGCTAGACCTCACACATCTTTAGCCACTCAGCAAAAATTAAGAGAGTTTGGCTGGGAGGTAGTAATGCATCCGCCGTATAGTCCTGACCTTGCACCTTCAGATTTCCACCTGTTTCGGTTTCTTCAGAATTCTTTAGGCAGTGTCAGGTTAACATCACGAGAGGACTGTCAAAACCACTTGTCGCAGTATTTTGATCAGAAGTCCCAAAATTTCTATAGCAATGGGATCGTGTCCCTACCTACAAGATGGCAAAAAGTTATCGAATAAAATGGTACCTACATACTTTAGTTAAATGTAAATAAACTATATTAAAAAAAAAAATTTTGAATTTTCTTAAAAAAAGCGAAGGAACTTTTTCCCCAACCTTTTAGTATGGTTTTCAGTAATAACCCCTAAATATGTGATAATGCAATTTTGCTATTAGAAAAGTAGTAGGAGCAACGAAAATAAAAGTCACAATAAATTGGCTTCCGGCCCGCGGTTTCAGCCAGTCAGGTGAATTATGTAGGAAAAATTGGTCTCTACCGAAAGAAAGCTTCCAAGGCATGTGCTGCGTAAATGGAACATAGCATGCAGAAACGTAACATGGAACCTATGTATCTAAATTTATATATATTCCAATATGTTAAAATAATGTATGGGAAATAGGTATCTATAATTCTACCTGATTACTTCTAAAAATCATTCTCGATAGCTAAGTCTATCTTTTAAGGTTGACTCACAGTTAACCTTTTATATACCTACTATCGACATCGTAGTAATCCTTAAATAAGCAAATACGTCAGTATTATTTCAATGGGACCATAATTGCCCGCTACTCTATTTATTTTAGATGAACATCATAGAAAAGAACTCAGACTTAAAATAACTCGCCCAAAAATTTTTAGTGCTTACCCGTACAAAGCCGGGCCTTGTTGCTAGCTCGCTGTCAGCTTTCAAAAAACCACATTGTATTTTATATTGGCTCCACATGAGTAGCTCACGATACCTATCAATACCTACCTACCTTTACGTTTGTTTCCGTAGTAGGTAAGCAGAGTAGGTACCTACCAATTCCACAGTCTGTAAAGATATAATCGATTAAAAATCCTGACAAGTGCGAGTTACAAAACATAATCCAAATCTATATATAGGAATAATAAATCTAGAAAGAAGAAAAAAATACAATTTATTGAGGACACGCAGTTAACAGTAATACAATATTTTTATTAAATATTATGCAACCAAGATAATACAAAATAAAATTAGCATAGGTAATCGAAAAACAGTATAAAAGGATTAGGATAATAACGATTTTTTGTGAGAGCTCAGATAACTGCAGCCGAAGCTCGCGAAACACCGTCCACACTTATACAAGGACATCAGCCTCGATAACGTCCTCTCCGGTGAGGACATCGATCGCGTCTCCCCTTTCAATAATAATTTTGTTGCTTTTCAAATGCGGCTCAGGACCTTTCTATACAGAACCACCAATAATAAGATTACAGTACCCTCCACAACGCCCTGAGTCTAGGTCCTAGCCCCACAGGGAGAGCCCTGAGCGCGCTGTTGCTTAAAATCTAAAACGTCGATGCAAAGCCCTCTGCGCTAACCGAATTTCTAGGCGAAAGGGTGTAAGAGCCATCAGAGGCTAACACCTTCGTCCCTTCTAAATAAAACCGTATTTTTTATTTATTAAGATATATTTTATGCTGAAAACCTGAATGAACTTCATTTTATATTTTTGCGAGTAGGTACTTGATAAATCTGAAATATTCCTTATAGATATAGCAAACTAAAAGCCATATCATTAAGTGAACTATTTTTGTACTTTAGCACAATTACAATTCATTTCATGCCAAACTGACCGACTGTCTCCTGTGGTACTTAGTTTATTATGCAACATAGTCACATAACATAACACACCAAGTCGACGAAGACGAGAAAATTTGTTACCAAATTAAGCAGAGTATTATTTAAATAGGATCTTCCACCACACGGTTTCCGCTTTACCGAAGGATGTTCTGTATTCCCTAGATGTAACTATCCTATATATGTGAAACACACATAATATATAAAATAAACTATCACTGTTTGTCAAGTTTAAATCCTTTCAGCCGGTTCTAGAGCACGTAGAACTCAGGAGAAATTGTTACCTATTGGGGGCTCGGCTTGAGAGGTAGCTCGGGCCGCACTTACTAGACTTGGGTGGGAGGGCGCGACAGTCATCTCCGGCGAGGACAATTAGGTTATATGAACCGTTCTGTTTAGAATTGGGGGTGCCGAGCTGCGAGGGTCGGTGCTACGATCTGAGCTGCGGTAATTTCGTCATCAGATTCGGCGTGGACTCGCCTCGGACTAGAGAATACATCACTCTAGTAATTTTATTTTTTGTTTAAAATATCTAGTGACATTATTTTATTCACGGCCATCTGATCCCGATCAAAGCCTGAGCTTGTATTATAGAAACCAAATAACTTATATACTACATATACCTACTACTACATATATACCCTTTATTCGCTGAGTACCTAAAACACAGTCTGCCAATATCGCGTTATGCCAAAATGTCAAAATAAGCGTTGGGATTAAGTATGTTTTTGTCTATGTCGCAATAGGTCTACTCCTTATATTGCCCATATAGCGATACGACTATGTCGCAATAAACATATTTCTCATTAGGGGCATTTAGCGATAAGACAATGTCGACAGTCATATTTTGTGTAAAAAAAAGTATTAAAGATACTTGTTTTGTTTTCTATAATATTTGTCTCCCACACTAGCGAGAAAATCACAAAGAAAAGTTACCATCATAACAGTTTAAGGATAGAAAGTCATGTCCCGCCGCTTTCGTGTACGAGTGACTCAATTCGCCTACTTCCCTCATAAACTAATACGCAATAGGTCTAAATATTAATATACCTATCTTTTGTTAAGTCTCGGCATAACGTGAAATTGGCAGACTGCGTTTTAGGTACTCAGCGACTATAGGATACATACAAACAATTTTTTTAAATACATTATATATAAATTTAAATTCAGACACAGAATAAACAGACATGTTCGTGGACACTAATTTTTATCCTGGATAGGAATCGAACCTACGATCTGCATCGTGGTATTCTGGGTCTCAAACCACCAATCCACTTGGGCCATCAAAGTACAGTTTAATGTGGAAATAGAGTTAATAGTTATAGTAGGTACTTGTTCACGAGCTATCCTTTGATGGAATTATCTTGAATGAACAAAGTCGTAATTCCCTGAATGAGTAAAGAGCATGGCTGAGTATATCACGTGAGTTGGAATCACGCTCTTTATATAATCCTGCCACCAATTAAGAATACGAATGATACAATGGGTCTGGGAATTCAGTGAGAATCTTTATGAATTAATATCTTAGTTCGACACCTGAAAATCGTCTAATAAAGCCGCCTTACGATCTCTGCTTTCATAACCTCTTTATGTCTCCCACATCAGACATCTTTATCACAAATAAAAATATGGAAGAAAGTTGTGGCACAAACATATTTTTTTCATACAGCTTTTTTCATACTAATTAAGGAAAAATAGCATATTCAAAATGCACATTTCATCGAAAGATATAACACAAACGAACTAAGTATCTATAACGGCTACTATAAAATGTCCCACGGCTCGGCTATAATAATCGTCAACATGATAGATTTTGCTACCGAATTGCTACCCCTTCGAATATCCGACCAAATTGAGGTGTAGCTGCATATAGGTAATATAAGTAGGTACCTATATCTATAGTGGTGTCTGCAGAGGGTTGCCGAGCCTGCCCCGTCGGCAGCTGGCTGAAGTTGAATAGCTATTATATTAAAACTACCTATAGTCAGTCCAATTCGAGACCCCTTTTAATGTAATGTTATAGAAATTCTTACCTTTTGTCGTTTTGATAAGGTACATTACCATACATTTAAAGGCCGATCACTACAGATTTTATCAGCATTGCAATCGCACTTCTCATTCTCTCTACAGACACGGTGTAATCCGGTCCCGGTCTAATCCGTCACCCCCTTTAATCCTACGTACCACAGTAACTATATGTGCACTACATACAAAGCACATTCAGGAAAAACTTCGTCAATGCTCGCGTGACTTTTGCTCGACGCAGTCGTATATCGTTTATTATCCAGTCCATATAAATTTTATATTACCATCTATAAGTGCCAAAGTAATTTATCGGATTACGAGCGTTTTTCAAAAAGTTACGAACTACAAGTGGTCCGTGGCAAAATTCGATCATCCAACACCGCCTTGAAAAGCATTTATCGGATTACTGGTTACGGGTCTACTGTATGTCGCATAAGGTAACTGTCCCATATTTCGGCCTGTAAGGCTCTACAAAGTTAGATTATTTTTTATTTTATAATAATCATTGTATAGTTAGTTTTCTTTTTTATATTAATTTATTTGCCCTCTTGTTTGGACCCCATTTCGTAATAAAATATGGCTCTGCTCTTAACTTTTTCTCTAAACTTATTCGTGAGCTCGTGGCCCTTTTTTCCGGATAATGTTTTCAAGAGTAAAGAAGTAATCAATTATTATTTATTAATAAAAATCATAAATATTTGCAGGGATTATTATGTGAGGACAACATTACGATATTTAAATAAAAAAGATGTGTGAATGAGAATCAGCCTAAAGCTATAAAAATGTTCCCTTTGTTTAACATTGTGATTTTTAATCAAGTTCTTCTTTTTTTGGAAGACGTTTGTCCCATAGCTTTTGATAAGTCACTTTATGAAACTGTGATGCAGCTTTGTCGCCAGTCGTTACTAATGCCAAGGCATGAGCTAGTTTTTGATGTGAAACATCTATAGCCGCTGGTAAACCCGATTTCTGGCAAAATCCATCCAAAAGCCATCATATAGCGTGGCGACGCGTCGCCACGGCATGCGTCGCCACGCTATATGATGAGTTGCCAAAATTTGAATATTTTATTTAAATTTTGTATTTTTGAGTTTAATGAAAATAAATGTTAATTAAATAAACAGTTATTATTTTTGTGGAAAAAAATCGTAATATATTTTTTTTTTACATTATGCCATATTTAGTTCTATGGAGGAGCGACGTATGATACTCCTCCTTTTAAATGGAAAGATCTTCCGCCAAGCTGCCGCAGATCATGCCTGGGGACCGCGGTCCACTGTTGATGTTGGATGGTTTGTATATATGTATGTCGAATCCTGCGAGAATCTCGATATAGCGATGTAGGCTTCTCGCGTGTTGCGTGGTGCGGGCGGGAAGGATTGTATGCATGTTCATAGATGTCACCACAGTTCTTATCGTAATCTGTTATTTTATACATATTACTTGTACAAAATAATTTCGATGTTTCACATCTGCCAGGCGTCCCGTGACGGCTCACATTTTTTTCTTAATATAGGTATTGTACGACATTTGCTAAGTAAATATCCGAATTAACTTTTTAAATATAACCTCAGGCCACGTTCCCACTCGTTTTATTAGTATTCTAGTAGTTAACGAAGGTACCTACTAGCACGAACTAGGGGCGTTTTACCTTAAAAGAATAATTTCGTTCGAGTCGGTAGTTATGACGTCATATCATGTAATTCTGTTTGTTTTAGTTAGGTAGTTAAATTTATTTTAATTTTTTTTTAAATATATAAATGTAGCCCCATAAAAAAACAAAAAATAAAATAATAATTACCGCGGCGAGAATCGGACTTGAATATTACGAATGAAGTAGTTCGGCGCTACTCAAATCAATTGACTACCTACGACGCTAACTCCACAGACTAAAATAAAATGTAGGTACTTGATTTGGTACCGCTAACACTATCAGTTAATGAGTAATCTATCCTATAGCCAAATAGCTATGTTCTATCTACTTGGTTATTCCACCACAAATAGTCGGATAATTGAATACCTAATTTAAATTTCGGCTCGTACTTCGGTCTGCGTAGGTACGCGACGGGTGTAGGACGCTATTATCAGAATACGGTGATTTATGCCTGAAACGAAATGGCGGTGGGAAGCCCTTTTCCTCCATTACCTGGTGGTTGCCAATCCTAGGTTCTTAGCAAGAAGTTTCATATTTTTAATAACTTTTAATTTAATCACCTCAGATCAAGAACCTAAGAATTATTAATTATTGTTTAATTGATAAGTAGGTACTTAAACTTAATCAATAATATACCAATTATAGGTAAGAGCTCGGTTACGTAAAACAGAGCACTTTCTTCACTTCCAAAGACAATATGAATCGATTAATTATCATGCAGTACCCACCAACCAAAAACTGCACTTTAATGTATTACTTGTATTTGGTAGACTTGTAAGACAATAAGGAAAAGAAAAAGAATATAAAATAAGTCTTATGGTTTTTTATTTGATACTTAACCATAGACTTATTACAAGTACCTACAAAAGTAACGTGAAACGGAACACAGTGTTTATTACCATAGACAATATTAATCGATCAATTTACATTGACGTACGTACCGGCCAGAAACGGTACTTTTATGTGTCACCCGTATTTGGTAGATTATTGAAACAATAAAGAAAAGAGAGAGAAATGTCAAATGTTACTAATTCGTGAGTAAAAGTGATTGTGAATTATTTCTATTTTGATTCCGATTGACTAATAAATTAGCTTGGGAACTACAAATGCGACTGCTGAGCTAATTTAACACGTCATGCTATTGTTCTAACGCAATTGTAGGCCTACAGGTAAGTTTCAACAAACATTATCATTTCTCCTCAAGCAGTCACTAAAAAATCGATCACTTAAATGAACACAATGCTATGTCTATAAAGCTTCGTACACGCTGCATGTGCTAAGTACATCATCATTTCAGCTTCAGATGTAGAAATAGTATTATAATCGTAGTTGGTTATCCGCTTTGGTCAATGGATGCCCCATAGTATACCTATTTTATGAGTTTGTGGGTAGGTTTATGATATATTTGCTGGTTTTTTGATCCCGCGGGGTTCCTAAATGTGCGTGTTATCCGTTGGATGCCGCGATCGATATTTTTTATCTTGTATAAAAAGCAGTTAATTTTACAGTTATCCCTGTATCCCTGTAGATGCCTCAGATTGTATTGAAAATTTAAATTGTAACCCTCAAAGTATTTTTTAACTTACTCTTGAACTGTATATAATATAATTATGATGCTTCACACGGACAGGGATCTTTAGATACTGACCATTGTGAGAGATTGGGGACTTGTGAGAGCATAATTATCCATAATGGGCAGTATTGAGCAGCTATCATGTCCTGTATCACAGTCATTGTTAAAGCCATTTATCCAGTAAGGAGCCTTTTAAAGGTCAAAGCCATTCAAGCAATCCCTGTTAACAAGTCAGCTTTTATTACAGTTGGATTTATTATCACAATTATATTTATATTTGTAGAAATTGCTCATTTTAAATAATTTTACAGTAATTGTAAGATAATTAATTATATTAACTATGCATTGCGATTGTGTACACACACCTATCTGCTTTAATTGTAACTATATGTTGAGCAATAAATAACTTCTTTCCAAGCAAGCTTTAATGTATTTGATGGGCACTAGCGAAATAAATTTATCATAAATCGAAACATTAACTACTTTGTTATATTGTTAATGTCAAATACAGTGAGATTGTGTTCAATCACAAGCCTATCTATTAAATAAAACATATATGCTAATGTGATTTCTCACCGTCTCACTATAGTTGATAACATAGCACTATATACACCCTCCCACCTCATAAAAGATACTTGTTTTGTAATGGTCAATACACCCATTGCGTATCTCACTAACACACATTCAATTATTATAGCTTTACAATCTAAATTGTTGCATGTCAATTTATTAAAGTGAATGGTGAACAAGCTTGAGCGAGAGTGACATGTGGTAAATTAGTTTGACATTTTGTGATTTTAGAATGAAAACAACATAATAGAGCTTTGTTCCAGGTCTGACGACTTATAATGGGACAATCAACATTGATTTCTCCGGAGGTGAGTTGTTAACAATCATATTTACCTTGTGTCTTTTGTTAATAGGGTATGTTGACAGTCAAAATGTTGCAGTGAACAGTTTCACAGGTGAATGTATTGTGTCTAATAATGGTTAATGAGCCAGTTGATATGTTGGTTAGATACCCTCACTACAATGCTACAGAATTGAACAAAAAATTGCACAAATGTCTTTTTGTTCTGTGGTTGAGTGTAAATATTATAAAGTCTTTATTGAGGCAAGTTATTCTATGTACAGGTTACAATTTTAATGTTCAATACTAATATTGCATCAATAAGGGATTTTGATTTTGTTTGCCTCTTTTTCCAAAGACCAACAGTGACCACTTTTCTTTATCAGTGGACAGTCTTGTCCATGTACCACTTTCTACAGCTTCAATTTCGTCTACTCACCTTATGAGTGGTCTGCCGCATTTTCTTTTCCAATTTCTTGTGAACTAGTGCATTATTCATGTTGACAATTTTACTTGCCTTTTATTATATATCCCGACTATATCAATTTCAGTATTCTGATGCTTACCACGTTTTCTTTTGTTTAGGTGTGTTCCTTTATAGTTATGATTCTTGCTTTATTTGCCAGTCTTTTCCCCATTATACTCCTTTCCATTGTGTTTTGACACATATCAAGTGACTTGGTGTGGGCTTTAGTGATTGCCCATGTTGGTATGTGTTAATACTGTATAGTTTTTCATAATCTCTTTCAAACTCCTTATTGTTGACATGAATTGTTATGCGTCTATCAATTTCCTTTGTAATTGGGTCTGTTGGTGTGTTTACTTGACCCAGATAACTGACCTACGAAAAAGTCGTAGCCAAGAAGTAGTTGTAGAATATTGTTAGTGACGCGTATAGGTGCTTTCTTCACATTTATCGTATCGTTTTTTAGGTGTTTATTAGACATTAGGTATATATTTAAAAGGTTACTATATCAGTTATCTGGATACGATAGAAAATGCCCTTCTTCAATTGTGATGAGATCATGTCTAAAGAAATGCCTCAGGATTTTGGTTATTTTCTGACATGTTGGCAAGTATCCCATGTAGGCAGCATTCCTAATTTGCTTGTTAAAGACGATAAATCGTAGGGCATTACTACACATTGGCAATTCAGAGTGTAGTAGGTGACAAAGTCTTTTGTTAGACAACAAATGAACAATTGTGTTTATGAATGTCTGTCATAAGTGGGTATCGAACCGACAGCGCGGTAATCGACTGACGAATATCTTCAATTGCCTTTCATCGTACATTGACATCATCCTCACAGTTAATTATATTGACAAGACAATCTGCAACATGGCAATCATACTTATATTAAATAGCTTTCTGTCCCGCGGTTTCGCCCATCGTTTCCGAATGACTTAGAGATAAAAGCACAAGATTGTCAGTCTGTTTGTTTTACCTCTGTAACGGCTGTATGAATTGTAATATTTTTATCGTACACATAAAAAAAATCTTAGATTAACAAAAATAATACTTTTATAATAGGGAAACAAAATCCCTTGGAAATATGGATAAAACTGCGGGGCGGAATATAGTTATGTTTATGATAACGAATACCAGGAACACAGTTCCACAATTAAATATTGGTTACAATATTCTACAATTTTAAATGTATTTAATATGTTTGTTGACAGTGATATAAGGATACAGTACAAGGAAAACCATTCACAATGATTACCTCAGAGGAATCTGACTCTTTGAGCACCGTTCCGTCTGACGGGCACCCTGAAGATATTATGTCAGGTTAGTAAACATAACCATGTCGCTCCAATAGGGATTACTGATAATATTTTATTTTTGTTTGTCGTTGATAATAATACAAAAACTTACATTTAATATGCAAAGGGAGTCATTATTATGTATAAAAAGTGTTTTCATTTGTGGTTAGTAAAAATGCTTATTCGAAGAGGTTTTTGACGACACTTTTTAGCAAAATCCTTTAGTAGAATAATTTATTTTCATATTATGGAAAATAGCAAAGTTGACAAAAAAAATAAACGGCTCGATTTTTGAGGAAATACATTATTTGAATATATATAGGAATAACATTATGTATTGTAGGCATTGTTTAATGTTATTTATAAAAATCATATCCTGCCGAGAATTCTTCCGTAATTTACTGTGTCCCGGGGCTAAAATTCAACAAGGAAAATATTATAACAATATAAAAAGATATTAAACATATAAATAGCTATTGTCAAAAGTAGCGGTCAATAAGTTATTTATTTAAATAATACACATCAATTAAAAGTAGCTTAGATCAAGCCCTATGAATGGTTCTGAAACAGTTATTGCACGCAGGATCATGTATGGAGGAGGCTCCGTCGTCGATGGTGTCGAGCGAGGCGGAGTCAGAGGGCAGTGCGCTGTCGGAGGCGCCGCGACACGAGGCGGGCGAGGCTGGGGCCGGAGACGCCGACCCGCACTCACCACACGACAAGCAGCACTCGCCGACAAACATTAACGACTGGAGGACACTCGGCTCTAATGTGCCACCCTTCATATCTACTAGAGGTAACTATATTTTATTTTTTAACTATATTTAGCGGTAGTAAAGCCCTTCGTCCGGGAAGGTACTACCACTTTACCCATTTCCGCCGCGAGGCAGTAGTACACTTGTATTACTGTTATAAGTGTTTCGGTTGGAAAGGTAAGGGGACCGGTGGAATTACAGGCATATATTAAAGTTAACTACTTTAAGTCTCAGGGTCGATAACGCATTGGCGATGCTCCCGGTGTCGCAAAATTAAATGTCAATTGGCGTCGGTAATCACTTACCATCTGGTAGTCAGTTTGTCGCCTTAATTGACGTTAAAAAACAAGTAAAGAATATATATTTCCTGTGGTCCAATCCTTAATCACTTACCATCAGATGGGCTGTCTGCCTGATGGTCGGCTTAATATACAATAATAAACAAGAAAAAAAAAACCTTATATTAACCCTTGTAGTGTAACGCATTACAACCGAATTGCAGGCTTATTTCTAAATACTACCATTCGGAGTTTAATGTTTACCTGGAGTAAAATACATACGTACCTATAGAGTGACATAACATTGATGTAGGATACACTCTGGATTCGGGCTTAGTAGAGAAAAAAAACAGGATCAGATCACTGTAATTCTTAAGGTTGTATACCTCTGTATTTAAAATGTAATGAAAAGAGTTGTATAGAGAACTTGGAAAAGTTTTATATATTTTTTTTTTGGTAAAAATATAAATTTACCATCCAATAAATATATTTTCGAAAAAATATAATTAATTGAAGTAATGAAATAAAAACTTCGATATAAAACTCGAAGAACACTTGTACACTGATATATAAAATTTATTTAGATATCCTTGAAAGGGTAGTTAGGTAATAATTTAGGTAAAATAGCAAATTATACCCCGGTATAATAAATGGCATTAATCGATGTGACAGTGTCTTGAAGCCAATAAGGTAAAATAATGTATATATTTGTAACTGCATAACAAAATGTCACTAGAATTCAATAATTTGATTGTTCACTTGAGGGGTATTTAAATAAATTGGTTCCCAATCTTGGAACCTTTCAACGTACAGACAAAGTGGCTTGTATTAAAAAAAATACACAATGTTTAATAGTTATTTGTTATACAAGAGTGCAAAGTTGCTTTTTAACCGCGTGCTCAATTTTGATGACCGAGCATGCTAAGGATTTAAAATTAAATAATTAAAATTAGAATCCTGAGCGTTAGCGAGGGAATCAAAAGAGCACAAGGTGAAAAAACTTTGCACTCGAGTGCAACACGTTACTTTTCATCCCACCTCAGCGAGGAAATGACTAAATGCAAAAAAACGAAAATGGCGCGCCCAAAGCAAATAAAAAAAAGAACATCTAGAAGGTTCCGAGTCTGAGTTTTTAACAAATTAAATAGGTTGTATGATAAATTCGGCACCATGGCCTCCATGCCATAGAGGTAGATGTAGTAAATAGGTTTAATGATGTTTTGAATTCACAATCACACGTGACGCGATGTTCAAAATTCAATTTACTTTATCTCACTAGAGGATAAAAACGGCTTTTGCACTCAGTTATCAAAGAGCAAAAATACTTTCCGAGAAGGGGGGATGAAAAAAATATTATCTTAGGCCTAGGACGATTGAGACAAAGAGTAATGATCGAAAAAGAGTCGGTTAATTTTCTTTACAATCAAGTGTGTTATGTATAGCATATTTTCTAACCCACTTAATTGTAATCGCAAGCTTTAAATAAGCTGAAATAATAAAACAGAAGAGAAATATGATTTGTTCTAAGATGAGCTCTATTTGCAGGATCAATGCTCCCATGGGGGTCTCACAGGGGGCCGGTTATCCCCCCGGCGGACTCGGACCTGCGTCCCGGCGAGTTCGTCATGAGGCTCCTCTTCACGGAGTTCACAGTTCAGGCCGAGAGGAAGATGGAGGCGGTCATGGCTGAAGCACTGGTATGATTGTTATGCTTTTGTACGACAGGTCGATTGACGTGGTGGTTGCCCTGACTACCAAGCTACAAGCCGTGGGATCGATTCCACTCAAGACTGATTGTGTTCATGAAGATGTCTGTTATTACTGTCTCTGAGTGTTAAATTTCTTAAGGAAATATTAAAAAATAAGTTTACATAGTATAGCAGTTATCTGCTTACAATACCACATGTTCTGTTAAGTTTGTGAATGGATCGCCGTGTGTAACAAAGACATGACTCGGGGCGTTTATTATTATTGTTTATAAATTTTATATATAAGCAAAATAACTTTTTAGGGATTTTACTGTTGAGTTTCGTTTCCCCTCTTTTTAGGGCTCACAAATTAGTAGGCACCTGTGTGTAATTTAACGGCTGTTTGTGGTTAAACGTATCATATGGCGTACTCCAGGTTTGTTAAATTGTTTCCGTATTTGAACGGTTATTACATAAGGTGAAGATTTGTCAGTTGGTTTGAATCCTTGTACAATAAACTTAAGCTTTTGGTGAAAGTAAACGTCGCGAGGAAACCATGGCACAGTGGTAGGGTATTATGTAATATTCGATTGGTCAAAATAAAAATCTGTCTCCAACCCTTTAATGTATTCCGGTGGGTGCACTAGAAAGTTCCCTTTAAGGCTTTGGGTGTTTACCACTTCCGGCCACATTATAACTTACCATTGTTACACATGTTGGTTGGAATATGGTGAAACACAGGCCTATACAGAGTATTTTCTTAAATTTCGTAAATTTTGTGTTTGTTTGTTTTAAGGAAGACACCATTCAATCTATATTTTATTTATATAGTTAAAATGAAACTCGTATTAATTTTACCTATACTATACACAGGAGAAGCCATTGAACAAGACTTTGCAACGCGGCGAAGACCCTCAATTGGACCAGATCCTGTCGGCCTTCGGCACGGTGGCGGAGCACTGCTTGCCTTCGCTACTGCGAGCTCTGTTCGGCTGGCTCGAGCGACAGATGGCCGACTCGCCGCAGCTCAACGAGCAGGCCAAGAAACCGCACCAGGATCTCCGGAACAAAAGGTACATCCAATGTTACTCTGTATTTGTAGGGTTTTGTTAGCAAGTTTAACAAGTTATTGCTGAAAGCCAATGAACATATAAGATTCCTGAGTGATAGACTGAGCGATTGCAGAATCTATCTTTTGGAGGATCAATTTAAGCTAAGTCCTCAAAATCAATTTGGCGTGGCCAGATGGTAATTTATTATATTACTAGCTGACCCGGCAGACGTTATCATGTCTTCAAGTAATATTTAATTCGAATTGGTATCATTAATAAAAAAAAATACCAAGATCATAGTGTTTATAATTTTTGACATTTAAACTTTTAATATTAGGCGTGATTGCTCTGCACTTACTGTGATGAACACTTCTCAAAAAATGTAAAAACTTTCATACATATTCCGATTGAATCGACTGTGAAATGTGCACTAAGTAATGATAAATTAATTAATTTTTCAATATAATTCCGACCCATGCCTCTGTTTTAAACGATATTGTCAAACGACTGACATTTATGCCAAACACCATTATAAGAGCTTATATTGTCAAAAGCGGTAAGGTTACGTTAGAAAAGTTAATGTGGTCGTTACGTTTTTTTGAATTTTCTAATTTTCCGCGCAACTTTCTTATTTTTTTCGTTCATAAGAACCTCCTCCTGACAATAACAAACACAACAAAAAAAAGAATTAGCGAAATCGGTCCAGCCGTCCACGCGTGATGCCGTGACCAAGGGAAATAGGGATTAATTTTTAAATTTATAGATTCCACCTCCATGTCATGTGATAATTTTATAGTCTTGTTACCTATTTTTTTATGTGAAAAATCAATGTTAAGCTTAGTTAGTTGTACGAAGTAACCGTGTCACTCTCCACTATGACCCTTTTCGGAGCATAAGTAGTTTGATCAGGATTGACAGAGAGTGTACTATGTTGCAGTATCATCTACATAGTGTCTGGCAGCGGCGCCGGCACAGAGGCAGTGGAACGTAGCGGTGAAGAGTTGCAGGCGGAGAGGCGCGACCTCGCCGTCGAGTTCCTCTTCTGTCTGGCGCTCATCGAGGTGCTCAAGCAGCTGCCCTTCCACCCGGGCCATGAGGACCTCGTGCAGTACATACAGGACGTCGCCTTCAAGCGGTTCAATTATAAGGAAGGGTGAGAAATATACTGTTTTTGTTTATTTATTTGGCACACAGAACAGAATATAATTAAATTATGATTAACAGGTTTCGTACAGGACTGCATTTCCAAATCTTGTACACAATAATGGAAATAAATGTACAACAAGAACATTGGGATATTAGTGAAATGTTAGTAAATTAAACAGAACAACAACAACAGAAAACCAATTATTGAATTGATTAGTAATACTATAACACTGATTAGTGTGTTAGTACTTAACTTTACGGGTTCGCCCCATTCTGTCGTTTTACCAATGAACCTCTTATATATTATATATCACCGAGTATATTTTGCATATTTTATAGCGTCTTGTTCTATGATAATTTACTATGGGTATCGCAGCTGCAAATATTTTTATAATTAAAATAAGAATAAGTCAGAGAACAGTAACATTGATCCTAGGTATAATATACGTAGGATGCGAGGCATTAGTGACTTGTTGTATTCGTTGGTCGCAGACTCCAATCGAACCCGAACGCGGCGAACGTGCACATAATAGCGGACCTATACGCGGAGGTGATCGGTGTGTTGGCGCAGTCCAGATTCGCATCCGTCAAGAAGCGATTCACAGCTGAATTGAAGGTAAGATTTACCCACCAGGTTAACCCCTTAAAGTTAGGTTTAGATTTCAGCAACGAGTATTGTGCCCTTGGTTTCAGCACGAACGTCTACCACAAGCGTAGCGTCATCGTATCGAGTGCGCCAAAAAGCTGGTTTGTATGAAAAAATTAACACCGCGTAAATCATGAGGTTGCACGCTGTTCAATTTCCTTTTCGGTGCACTCGATACAATAATGCGCTCAGACCCAGGTTTTGTTCATAACTGTATTTTAGATTGTTAATTTGTAATGAGTGTAAAGTAGGTACACACTAAGGCTGAAATCGTTAATATACAAAATATTTGGTAATAAATGTCTGTGATTGCATCCATTAATTGTCTCTTGGTTAAATCAGGCTTGGTCGGGAGAATTGAGATTGGTAATTGATCGTGGTATTATCTCCTTACAAAGTTTATGTTAAATGGCAGATAACTTTAATTAATATTCGCTCCACACGGCCACCTGATCCCAACCTCAGCAGTAAACATTTGAATCAGTTCAGCTACTCATACTACAAAACCTAAAGCTGTCGGGATCTAAGAGGACAGTTTTGACAGCTAGGAATATCATAGGCATATCACTTTTGTTGCTTTTAAGATAGGGTTCATGTATTGATCCAATTGTTAATGGTATTATCATGAGACTTACTGACTTTTCGTCTCAGGGTCGACTACTCATTGGCGATGCCCTGGTGTTGCAAATGCCTATAAGATCTGGACAACTTGGAAACAATGAAACCTTTAGTAGTTTCGTTTTTCAATCGGAGGGCTTGATTTAGGACCTTAATTGAGTAGATGGATTAAGTTTCCCCTTTTTTCCCCATCCAGGAGCTGAAAAGCCGCGAGGCTTCCTCCTACACTACACAGAGTATAATCTCGCTGCTGATGGGCATGAAGTTCTTCCGCGTGAAGATGGTCCCCATCGAGGAGTTTGAGGCCTCCTTCCAGTTCCTGCAGGAATGCGCGCAGTACTTCGTCGATGCGAAGGACAAGGACGTCAGGCATGCCCTTGCCGGGCTCTTCGTCGAGATACTGGTGCCTGTTGCTGCTGTAAGTAAACCTTCTTTTAGGGATCCGTAGCTACGTGCCAGAAGAGGGAATCGTTACGTTTTTGTTACAGCTATTTTACTAAGAGGCTTTTGGCATTAAATATATAACAGGTTGACAGGTAGGGTTAAGCGAAGCGGTCTTGGCAATTGTCCGCGTAGGCGTGTTGCGTACCAGGAACGTTAAAATAATATCACGTATGCAATTAATAGCAATCACTTATTTTATTCCAATACACTTACACACAAAATATATCGTAAAACACAGGATGCAAATGGATTATGAGCCAATAGGTTAGCACGCGTGCACCTCTTGCGCTGTCCGTCTAATGATCGACTGACGTCACCGCGTAGGCGCAGACTTGCTACTCTATTCGGGGTTACCCGCTCATATTTAAATATTCGACGGATTCAAACATTAAACCGATTCACTTAAATGACTATTTTTCTAATTTTAAATCCAACAACAACAAATCTACGGAATTACAATCAGTTTTACTTTAGTTATTAACGAAACTCAAAGATTAGATTCTCTTTCTAAGGTCGCGCCGTCATATAGATTATATTTGTTGGATTTATAAGGTAGGTGGTTTCTATACAATGACGGAACGAAATATCGAAAAACATAATTATGGCGACTTCATGCATTCATTGGTTTGAAATAGAGATAGAGTTATTGATTAAGGTAATTTAGCTTGACGTCACTATGACTATTCGACCGACAGACTGTGAAGAACGAGGTGAACGTCCCCTGCCTCAAGAATTTCGTGGAGATGCTGTACAGCCACACCCTGGACGCGAGCACCAAGTCCAAGCACCGGCTCGCGCTGTTCCCGCTGGTCACATGCCTGCTGTGCGTCTCCCAGAAGCAGTTCTTCCTCGCCAACTGGCACTGTTTCCTCGCGATGTGCCTCTCGCACCTCAAGAATAGAGATCCCAAGATGTGTCGAGTGGCGCTCGGTGAGATACATTTTAAATACTTGTTAGAGTATTTTTTTGTACTTTCGATTTTTCTTTTGTTAAGAAAATTAAGTTTAGCTGTTATTCAATCAAACATATATTATTATAATAAGATGTTTCTTTCAGAATCGCTATACCGTCTCCTCTGGGTGTACATGATACGGATCAAATGCGAGAGCAACTCTGCGACGCAATCCCGCCTCCAGAGCATTGTCAACTCGCTGTTCCCGAAAGGATCGAAGGGCGTCGTCCCTCGCGACACGCCGCTCAACATCTTCGTCAAAATAATACAGTTCATTGCTCAGGAACGGCTCGACTTTGCCATGAGGGAGATCGTCTTTGATCTCCTTATGGTCGGGAGGCCCATCAAGATCATTCTCACTCCTGAGAGGATGTCGATAGGACTCCGAGCATTTCTTGTGGTGGCAGACAGTCTCCAGCAGAAGGAAGGCGAGCCTCCCATGCCGAGGACGTCAGGGACCTTGCCCTCGGGGAACACGTTGAGGGTGAAGAAGACTTTCCTGAACAAGATGCTGACGGATGAGACGGCTCGCTCGATCGGCATGAGCGCCTACTTCCCGTACGTGAGGCGAACCCTCGTTGAGATCCTTAGGGCCCTGGACGCCCACTATGGGAGGCCTCTGATGCTGACCAACACACAGAATGTTACCAAAGAACAGGAGATCAACACCGGGGACAGGAAGCCGAGGATCGACTTGTTTAGAACATGTGTGGCCGCAATACCGAGGTCAGTACTTTTAAAATAGTCAAAGTTTCTGAAGAGATGTCTCATGACACGGCGAAACTAGTTAGTTCAAGTTGTATAGTGGACTTTAGTTAGTGCTATTGTCAGGTTAAGGGTGCCTGGAGCAGGGAATTACTGTGGTAGCTTATTGTAATACCCGCCTGTACATTTCCGTCACATCAGGTGTGCAAAAAGTGAACAAATATAATAACTACAGTAAAATCATTTTCAATTTCATTGCGTTTATAGTAATATTCAATTTTAACTATTTATATATTCAATAACTTAGCACATGAACCCTAAATATGACTTGACTCCGTCACCCTCAGACTCATCCCCGAAGGCATGAGCTCTAGCGAGCTGGTGGACCTGCTAAGTCGGCTGACGGTCCACATGGACGAGGAGTTGCGAGGTCTCTCCTTCCAGAGCCTGCAGACCCTCATCGTGGACTTCCCCGAGTGGAGGCAGGACGTGCTCGCCGGGTTCACGCAGTTCCTCGCCAAAGAAGTGCAGGTTAGTCGTTTGTAATCCTTTTGTTGCTATCAAGCTGGAAATATTAGGACCTTTAAGGTTTTCTTAATTAAATATACTGAGTCAGTCACTGAACTAATCTACGTAAAACCTTTATCTTAGTTTTTTCAGCTCTGTATCTTGCTTTCTCCAAAACAAAACTATAATTGAAAACCTTTCATTCGACGATTTTATCATTTTAATCTTAAAAGGTTTTTCATTACATTTCATTTCATGTAGAAATAGTTTTTTACATTCTACATTGCCAAGCCGGAATAAAACTAAGTCGAAATAAGATTTAATTCGTTTATTTTTGTGTCAAACAAAGTTGGAACATCACACGCGATATTCGACTCAGTATTCTCTCATACCTCGACCTGATTACTTTGTCATTGGTGATGCGTTTTCAAAACTACCAGACCCTAATAACATACCCCTGTCTCACAATCACCCTCAGGACACATCTCCTCAACTGGTGGAGAACGGTCTCAGGATGCTGCTTCAGCTAGTGACTAGCTGGAAAAACGGTGAGCCTTCGCCGACCACCAGTACCGCCACCGCTTCTGGCGCCGCCGCTGGCACAGTCACTGCCTCTGGCCCCGGCACTGCAACCGGCCCCGCCGCCGGCCCAGCCACCGGCCCCAAGCCAGAACCGATCGCCAATGTGGTGCGCTCGACCGAGGCCCTGGCGCTGGTCATGCTGTGCCAGTGCAAGGCCTACCCGCGCCGGCTGGCCGTGCACGTGCTCAAGTTCGTTATCATCCACATTTTTATTAATATAACATTTTAGGTTGTGCTTTACTGATTCATCAACGTCCAGATCAAACTGCTGAGTCTATAGACAAGCATCTTAATTAGAAGTAATTATTACCCGTCTTTAAAAATTAAAATTAAATGATGTTCGTTGTTAAGCATATGACTTGAGTACCGCTGAACTCGAATGGTCATATATTTAGTTAAAATGCTTCATGTTTCAAAAATGATTCATATGAATAGATATAAATTTCAAAATCGCTTGGAATTACAGGATATTTTTGTAATACCTTTTTGTAATTAAATTTTTGTATGTAATTATCAAGACCATATACTGGCTATTCGGAAATACTTTGCAACGCAAGTCGGGAATAGACGTTAAATTTGATCGATTTGGTTACGACAGGGAGACCAAATCACTGCTGGAGAAGCTGCAACTGACTCGCGACGAGCCGGCGCTGATCGACGCGGCAGACGCTCACGTGGCGCAGCTCGCCGAGCGCTGCCTGCCGCTACTGCCGCCCGCCGAGAAGCAGGCCATTCTCGCCGCCCCGCAACCCGACCTCATGTGGCTCGCCGACCGCAGCCATCCCATATGGACTGCCGGTACGTATCTATCCAATATGACACTATCATGAGTTCATATTTTTTTATAGTTGATAGTTGACGGCGTCAAATTAGCTGCCTTACAATTTAATTACAGATAACTCATACAAAACGATTAACATATTTCATAACAGTAAATTAAGCTAAAATACCTAAGGTCATTAATTTATTTTTGTGATTATTTAGGTGTTCAATATGATGAAACCTCTTCAAAGAACAGTTGGAGCGGCAGCACGACTAACGGCGCTGACCCTTGGGAGGTAACTACTCCTTACAATTATTCTTTATATTTATTTTATTATTGTCTTTTTTTATGCATCTATTAGGTTTGATCAGAATATAAACTGGAGATGGTAGAAAAAGAACTGGCTTTCAGCTATTGCATAGATTTTCAATTTAAGGGAAGGATAGACAAGTACTGTACAGAATATCCTCCCACTTTGCTATGTTTTCCTTTACGGAAATCTCAAGGTACACATACTAGTTTGGTAGGTCGAGTACTGTACCATGAGAGATTATAGTATAGTATTGTTATTGTCGATGCTAAGTGCTCGAGGGTGCCTTGTACAGGTGATACTATTCGGCCTGCTGGAGCGCAGCCGCGTGCCGGCGCGCTGCCCGAGCACGGTGCTGCAAGCCTGGCCTATCCTACACGCCAGGATACACGCACTCTTCACCATCATAGAACCTGCGTAAGTATTTAAATGCAATTTTTCAATTTAGGAACAGAAAGGGACGCCTTAAGTGACCACCAGCTTGGAACTCTTGGAAGTCAGTCTTCGACTGAGAAGAAACTCAATAAGGTTCCATTATTATAGTTTAATTAAACCATTGTTTTTCAGTTACATTAACAACATAATTTGTTTTCTTCATAAAACTTGTTTTTAGTCGCTAGGTCATCTACCATAAGTTCGCTGTAATATCTACATCTATTATAAAAGGATGATGTTTAACTTGCTCTCAATAATATGTTAATATTTTCATCAAAACGATGCTCTCCTTTTCCTGCCATTGGAATATTCTTTGTTAGATATACTAATTGTGAATGAATCGACCTTAAATTTATTAAATCTATATTCAACTAATGCTCTGATCGCTGATGGAAGGTTGACTTCCAAACTCTGTGGTAACTTCAGTAATCTTCATAACTGAAGAAATAGTTTTGATATTTGTTATTTTTGTCCAATTGATTATGAAATTTGTCATCAGTTTCTAATGAGTTATTTATATAGTATCGCTGAAATTATCCCTTACTCTTCTGATCTACTCAGTTTCCGATCGGTAGGCACTATTTTATTTTATAATGTAAAAGTTGTGGTAATAACCAGCCGACTGGTTTAATACAAATAGAACAAATATTAATTTTCCGCTCGTTTCCGTTCTCCCAATTGGGTGCCTATCGAGCTGTTCTGAAAACTCTAAATATCTCTTTGTGACTATAACTCTACAAACCTAATGTAAATTTTACAGACCCGTGAATGACAATCGTGCATCTCTCCTGTCACGCAGTCCAGCTCTACCCAGGAAGCCTGAGAAGGAAAGAGACGGATATATGCAAGTGCGTTACGCAACAGTAATTTTTCCTTATTACAGCGTTCTTCTGTCACAATACTTCTTCATTAACATGATCTCACATAAGTATCGTTAAAGCTCGTAATAATATGACATTGTGACTTTTCAGGTATGGAAGTATTACATGACGATGGCTTATTTGGTGGTCCCGGCGGTGCCGAGCCCAGTCATCCGATGCGCCAGCCCGGACCTCAGCCTGAGGTACGTGACAGCTTTACAACCCCAAAACCTTTAATAAGTACCCTTACCTTACAGTTTGCTCAGGATCGATTTAAACGATAAATTATTTAATCACTTAATTGCCATGTATTAGCTTCAGTTACGGAGACCCTGTTTGGAAAAACTCGTAACAATACACAAAGCCCTACAGTAACGACGTAGATAATTGGCTTTAATTGATCTGGATATGTAGCAAAGTTATTGCGTTGGAATTATGTATGTGCTGTTACAAATCAAACCAGCGGCACGGTTTGACGGGCGATTTGTCGTTGAAGTATGTCATTGAAAATGTAACCTTATTGCTGCATGTATTAGTTTTTGTTTGCACCAACATACAATTTACTATTGGCTCAATAGATGCATCATGCAACAAGCTATAAAGTTCATTTTCCAAATGGCATTGTTAAACGTTGAACCGTTGGACGTTGCGTGCCGGTAGTTTAGTAACCGTTGATTTGCTAAGTGTATTCTATGCTTTATTTATAAACGTTGTTTAGTAACTCTTCTCTCGATATTTCCTTTTGGTTTGTTTATTAACTGTACAAAACCATATTACTGGTTTAAAAATATTATTTATTATATACTTACTATGAATTAATCTGATATCCTTAATTTATTTACTTTCTTGCTTCACATAACTGTTTGCGCCGATGCAATCTGGTATTATGGATTCGGAAAAGGAATCACGATAAACACTAAATTTTGGTTAAAAAAATATTAATATTTTAACATCGTTACTGCCTGGCTTATGGATATTTGATAATGTGTATACATGTCTTACTAAAATGGGTCGCCAACTTTAAAAACACAGGTTGTTTTCTTCACAAGATGTCGAGATATGTTAAACGACGTTTATGAATAAATTCGCTATATAATATGTGGAATTTATTATCTCTTTAGTCTCATTTGCGAGTATGTTTTTTTCTAAATTTATAGCGTCATAGAAAAACAAAGACTTTTTGGCTTAATGTTCCGATAATTTTATTATAATATATGAATGAGACGCATGCGTTTTGTAAGTAAACTTTACCCATCCAGAGGTTGTCAGAGACCACACTATTCACTTATACCTGCACATGTTTACTAGCGAAACATTCACTATTATTACTTGAGTACCTACTATTTATTTATCAGTTAAATTGAACTCTTTATTGTTAAGACACTAGTAACGGCATATACGTCGAGATCGGACGAGGTCCGATACACAAATATGAATAACTGAATAAGAAATGTGTTAGCTATTACAGAATACAAGTGTGATTTGCGATCCGGTTGCAGCGAATATTGAACGCTGTGAGCCACATGTGATATATATAAATGTGTTAGCTACATGCATGTGTTTCGGGAGCGAGCGAGCGCGGTGAGCTACAGGCGTCGGATATGTCTGTCCAGTAGCACTGAGCCGGTGACCGAGGGGTGGGTCGCGCTGGCCCCGGCCACGCTCAGCTCGTCGAGCGAGAGCCTCAACGCGCCCGGCGGCTTCTTCACGCTGCCCTTGAGCTATGCGCGCGCGCACAGGCAACACAAACGAACGAGGTCTACCATTGTCGCTCGCTATGTGCACGTCGCATATATTTACATCATTAAAACCGACCGATCATGTCTCGGTTCCATCTCGTGCGTTCTCACACATTCTTTTGATGGAATCGACGACTCGACTCATGACATCATCGTGAGTAACTATTTACAGTGGCCTTACGCTCGGATATATTATGCTTTCTTTCATAAGTGATAAAGGTCACTGTAGGTTTCAGTCATCGCTCATCAAATCACGCACAGGTGTCGCACAGCTAGCGCATACCATCCGACGGGACGCCAACAGCGGGACGAAAGTTCAAGTTATAATGACAACAATGCATACATACGCAGGTGCTGTTCTAGTGCCTCGACAAAATTTAATAGATGTTTCACACACACAAACACATCATGAATGTCATGTCATGAGCATAAACACACACGTGTTTGTATTGAATAGCGCAAGCAGCGTTTATATTTTTGTTTGTAAATGAGTTAACGTGATTAATAAATTATTGGTTTAGCTTAGATGCAAGTACCACGACGTTGTCATTACGACATGTACAGAATTGATTAAAGCTGTAGTTGAAGCTGAGCATGTAATATATACATTACAAACTGTTTAAACGAGCCTTTTACTATTTGATTAAGTAGTGTTTCTTACAATAGTTTAGTTAGTGACGTCATTTTTTACCATCTATAACTGTCGGATACTGCGGACAGTGTAGTGTGATTATATACATCTCAGAATGTTTACTTCTATCTCATTCTTGTGACGGGATGGCGGCCTCGAGCCTCACGGAACGTCTGAACTGTTGTACTCTGCTCGGTTTACCTTTAAGTGCTCTCTCGCATGCTTAGTACTTCCAGCTTACTCTTTCAGTATTCAATGAATTTTGCTAAACCTTCTCATATTTCAGTTTTGCATACAATTACAAACCAAATAATAGTCCCCTTTGAAATTACCAAATCTGTGCAAACATGCGTATTATAGATCATTGAATTCATTAAATCAAACTGAACCAGTTCAATGGTTTTCCATTCCATTCAAGTCTTGCAAATTGATGCTATTAACTCTAGTTTTTAACTATTTCTTCTTGTTAATAGGGGATTTTTAAATAATATTATAACATAGGATAATAAAAAATATAGTTGATGTATGTACCGTTGAATGCAATACAAAAGTAGCACTTTGATCATCTTTTAAAATATATTAAATATTCCAAAAATAAATAGAATTGTTTGATCTAGGAAAAAGTAATTAATTCTTATTTTTCCCAAAGGCTGAATTTCAAAAAAGCCAGTAATCAAAAAATTGCCGATAGATAACTCTGAAATTGATTACAATGATATTTTTATTTTTTTTCGTTAGATGACGAGCATACTGGTCAATTAAAAGTTCTTTAATAATGATGTACATAAACTTATTTTCCCCGGACAGTGCACTCTTCTTATCAGCGTGTCCGGAGACGTTGTGGGGGTATGCGGCGTAGCTAGTAACTTCATGTGTGACTTGTCTCTGTGTGTGAGTCTGTTGAGGTGTCCGAGTGACGTCAGCTGTAGAAGCATTGAGTAGAGACATACAGATGGCCAGTTTATCTTGATTGTACCTACGTGGAACGCGTTAAAATAGATTTAGTAGAGCCCTCAATGCAGACATAATGTATCTACCTACCAGCCTAGATAAGAAGAAATTACAGGCATATGACACCTAACAACTTCACGTCTTAGGGTCGACAATGCATTGACGCTGCCCCTAGTGTTACAAATGTACATAGGCGGCGGTGACCACATCACAGACAAGGCATAAAACATAGTTCATACGCTCCCATCTGTGTTAGCTGGCACGAATACATACGTCTGTGCGAAGACGTCCTGTGTAATGTGTATAATACATAAGTAGTAACTATATGAGTTATCTAATGCTTACACATGTGTCTGTATATAAACTAAACTTATATGTGTTATAAATCATTTCATATTGTTTTGTTCGAGGGGCTGATTGTCTAACTTAATCACCTCCTGGCGCTATTCTAAGGGAACAGTGGATTATATACTCTATGTCAAAGATTTAACTCCATTTTGGCTCTCGTGGCATGATATATTCGACAATTTAAACCTTAGTACATGGCAGTAAGGTATATTATCCACTGAGATATTGGACTCATGTCCAACAATAGTGTTTCAAAAGAATTGTTTACCAAAATCTTTTTATAATGTTAATCAAAAATAAGCTTTAACAAATTAAAAATAAGATTTATGTTTTGCTTTGTGCTTATTATAAATGCCAGCAATATGTTTTTTGATAATTCAGTTTAGATTATACCTACTTTAATATTAATAGTATTAATAATTGATATAAGATCAAATAGATATGCAATAGACACGCCTTGTGTTTTCCTTTTACGATTTATTATGGCATCAGATACACATACTGAATTGATATGCTTACATGTGTTGGTTAATTTCATTATTCATCAATATAAATGGTTATATCGACATCTTATTCATTATGTGTTAACTGGTCTCGAATTGACATCGTACCTACCTGCAAATTGTCTTAATTCTAGTCTTTTTAATTAAAATACTTGTAGCTTCAATAACTTTAAATTTGACCTTCATAAGTGCCCTCCGAGGGCCTAAACTGAATAAATGGTTTTGAATTTATATTTAGCGCCAGTGCTTAAATGTTTGTGAGATTGACTTTATGCAAGATTCAGTTGGATTGGTGTTTAGATGAACTGATTGCTACTCCACAGGTCATGGGTTAGATTCCCATTTAGGACAAACATTTGTGTCATGAACATGTATGTTTTCGTTATTTGGATATATTTAGTAGAATTAAAGAAGGTATATGAGTTATCTGGTATCTATAGTACAAGCTTTGTTTAGTTTGGGCTTGAAAATTTTATTAATAAATCAGATAAAAATACATCTGTCACTTTCGCACTCGAAAGTGATCGAGACTTGACGTTAAATATACGGGCTTTTATGAGAACTAGGTATTTAATTGTTTGCAAATAATATGCAGTTGGGTCCGAAATCAAGCGAGTATTCATAAGAAACTTTAGCATCGCTGTTTCTTTTGCTAGTTACGTGTTATTGTGTTTATTTATGATTGTAAAGACAGATTGCTAAGTTTATGTGTTCTTTTGTATGTTCATGTTAACATTCTTTATGTTTTCACTCACGATCCAACGCTTAATAGTAATCTATGTGTTCTATATGTTTCGTTTAATGTTAATAATTTGCATTATTGTCGCCGGATATAGTGCCTCATTAGTATAGTTTTTGTAAAATTTTATGAATTTTAACATACTTTAATTGATTTTCTTATATTTTGTCCAAGAGTATCCCTTTCATTCAGCATGAAGAAGTCAACACCTTAGTCAAAATCTCTGAATCGAGAGGTTCGGATAAAATAGGGAAGGCCTGTGTCCTGCAGTGAGACACATTGCACAATCATAGTTTATTCTTGCTTTTAAATCTTATTATCTTCCCAAAGTTTTAATTGATAAAAAACATTGCTGATAAAAGGAAGTATTCCCTTTATAAATTCAAGTTTGTTTATTCATTTGGTCTTTATCCTCATTGTTGTTACTGTTAGAATTGTGGGAGTCCAGGTGTAACATCTATCGGTCGGGTTGTATATGCAAAGAAATAATGTCCGGTTTACTGCAGCTCGTCGCCGGACTCGCTGAGCGAGCGCAGTGGCGGCGAGGGGCGCGGCGCGGTAGCTGCGCCGAGCTCGTTGCACAAGCTGGCGGTGCCGCTGGCCCGCTGCGAGGTTGCTGAAGTGCGCGATGCAGCCGTCGCTGCCTGTGGAAATATCAATCCAGACGCCCTCAAGTAATTACTATCGCTTCCACAAACACTTATGGCTAACTCTCGATCCAATATCGCTGGTGTAGTGTGATTTTTACAAAAAATTTGACGCTATAGTTTATTAATGTAATAAGTAAATTAATGTTATAGTGCCCTTTTGCCTTGAACTCTATTTGATCTATATTTAGTCATCAGCATTTATATCTATCGACGTAGAGTTCTGCAATAATAACTTATTTTTGATGGATGAACTATACCGACAACTCTATTGCTGTGAGTAGTGACAGTGCGGGTGAATTATGTTAAGAGTTCAGATATTGTTTCCGAACTATCCTTGGTTATATATTTATGTTCGTGCCTGTTCATCGCGTTCTATATACGACCAATTCCTGCATTTGATTCCAATAAAATATTAAAATCTTTGAAGTTACGTGTATGTTACGTTATTAGCTTGGAATTACCCAGTGCTTCTAGGAGTCATACTTTACCTACCTCTATAACGGACTTACAATATAATATATTATATTCGTTTCACACAGGGACCTGATGGAAGAGCTGGTCCCGTTGCTGCGTGAGGCAGTGGACCGCAAGCAGGAAAACATGCGTAGGCGCCGTCGACGCGATGCCCTGAGGCTGCACCTTAACAAAATGCTACTCATCATCGCGCAGAAGAAGACCTTTGCTACCAGGTGACACATCTATTCGATACCTTGTTCGAAAGAGCTGATGTCGATCCGTCTGGTCGAAATAATTTCATAATGGTTGTGTTTGTTCAAAAGCTAGTATTTGTTATCTGCTCTCTTGTATAATAATATATCCATGATTAATGAAACAAAAGAAATATTTAAAAATTGATATTCTTTGGAAATTACGGTTTCGTTATAAGTTATTAACTTATGTTACGTTCGCTCAGTGCATTCGCTTTGGAGGGCGGCAGCCTGCACTCCACGCTGACTGAGTACCTGGAGGGGGTGCGCCAGTGCCTCGAGGTAGAGGCCGAGAAGGACGCGCCAGCAGCCCGCGACCAGAGGCTCACCTTCGCTGACTTCGTCACTGATCTCATCAAGAGCTTCCCATGTAAGTGTACAAAACTTTTCACAGACAGATCCCGAAAACTATGATAGATTTTAATTGACAGGCGTTCGCCATGTTTTTGGACTAATGTCGAAGGTTATTTTAATTTACGATATATACGCAAGATCAAAGCTGCTGAACTTTCCACCTGGGATTAGGCCCAATGCCTAGAGCGCGAGACTTCGGGGCATGGTATGATGACCTGAAGACTTTTTAGTGGTACATTAATGTTGTGCTCATTGTGTTTACCAAATAATTTATAAGTAAGTTGATTTGATTACATCTTGCAACATTTAACTTAAACTTAAAACGATATGGTAGTTTGTACGTTAAATAGTAGTAAGACAATCCGTTTCATGGGCCACCAATATTTTGTAGCTAAAAGTTAGCACGAATTTGCTATACCTGCCTACATTTCTTTAACAAATTACCTAAAGACATTCAAGAAAGGGTTTTTATAATATATCGAATTATAGGCATTATAAAAGAACTTGTGAAAGACTATTTAAACAAGAATATTTCTATCAGCCAAGGTGAACTATACTTACGCCTTGTTTGCAGAATCCCATGTGCTAGGTTGAGGCAGTGGTCACTGAATGAAAAGTCGTCTTAATTGAAATGCAGCTCGTAACAAAGTCGAATGTTGTAGATAACACAAGTGTATCTGTCGTTGTTGCAGTGGAGATGTACGGTTCTCTGGTGAAGCGCGAGCAGCTCCGCAGCCTGTTCTCGCTGTTCTCGGGTTGGTGCGGGCCTCTGGGGCGGGAGCTCGGCCCGATCGTGCCCCAACTCGCGGCCCAGGACCCCGATGACAAGCTCAACCTGTCCGCCCTCAGGGTATGTACAGTTACAGCATCGTTGATCTAACTATAATATTTTTAATACGCAAGTGAACCTTGAAATTTGGCACACGCAAAGCCTAAAGTATAAAGCATTGGTATTGGTGGGAATCGAACCCTCGAACTGTGTGCTGGTAGAGTCTTAGTGATGTGTCTTTAATGATTATTTGAACGCTCTCATATCTGGAACTGTCAGTCGGATTCGAAAAATCTCTTTTTGTATTTGAGAGCCTAATTCTTCAGTTATTTTTGTTTGGAGTGGGTCTCTTTCACTCATTTTACAATAATTAAATGAAATTACCACTTATGAATGGTCATCAAAAAACAAATAAAGATTATTTACTTTTGTTAAGTTATGTGTTCTATTGCACAGAGTGCTATAGGCAGTTTATTTATATTAAAAGCTAATAATATTGTTTATTCTTGTGTGTGTTGTAGGCTATGAGTGCGTTGGTTTGCTGCGGGCCTTGCTTCGCGCCCAACGCGCTCGCCGAGGATGGTCACCTCTACCCGTGGCTGAGCGGGATGCTCTCCTCCACCAGTGACAAGGTAACTACATAACACTTGAATACTAATAAATACCGTTTTCCACGATATTTATATAAAGCTCCCAAATTTTACACGTTTTAGTGAAACGAAGGTTTTATAAACTGCACACTTTTTAACATAAGGCTCATATTTATAATTCAATGGTTTATTGTAAGAAGATGCGGATGTATCATACCATCGTAAATAAATAAAAATAAATAAGACTTTTATTTCATGCAAGTATCTTACGTAACAAAATTTAATCTAAATTGAATCTATGGGATTAACAATTAATGTTTGTTGGAATAATTTAAAATACTATTTCCACTTGCAGGATCCCCTCCACGGGTAAAGGCCTTCTCCAAAGATAGCCTATCTTCTCTAGATTGGGCTATTTTAACCCAATTTGTAGTTGCTACTTTCTTTATATCTTCTTCCCATCTAGTATATGGTCTTCCCTTCTTTCTTTTTTTTACTTTTCATCATATCATACCATAAGGCCATTTTTAATAAATCTTTACCTTTAATTTCTGTATAAGTCGCTTGATCAAACCAAAATCTAGTATATTTCTAATATTCGGAATAAAAATGTCTGTGTTTGTTAAACGTTTGATCGAATCCGAATAAATTTGCTACTCAGATACAATATATTAACATAAGATCCCTCGGGAATTAAAGGCCGTGTAATGAAAGCGTTTTACCCGGTAGGTGTTCGAGCTGGCCCGCGAGACCATAGTCCTCTTGCTCGACTGCAACCCGGATATCGGGCCGCTGCTGGACTGGACAGTGGACAAGTGCTTCACGGGGACCCCGCGCGTCGCCGACGGGTGCTTCATGGCTCTGGCCACCATATTCAGCGCACGGTGAGTTCTATTGGTAAATTTACATCCCAATGAAGGTAGCTGATTCTTCGTGAGATGCGGCCTCCGTCGTATGTGTTGCTGTACATGTCTGGACTACGATCAGCGGCTTTTTGAATGAATTGTGTGTTACCTTTTTTCGTCAGGACGTTTCGATTATTTTTATATAGGTATTCCTAAACGCCAGGGTAATTTAACCATCACATATCGTCAATGGAAAGAGATTCTCCGCCCGTATGGGTTAAAGGACCAGAACATAGTCACTATCTCCGTCTGTCTATTGGTACACTTACATATTTTAAACTACGCAATAGATTTGCAGACATTCAGTTTTCACCATAATCTAGAAAATGACTTCTGGAATGTTTATGGGTATAATACATTAATATTATGCCACCCAGGCGAGGACGGGTGTATTAAATATGTAGTCATCCGTTCATAATCAAGTAATAGCGAAAAATCTTATGACTTTTTTTAAATAAAATAGTGTTGAAATGTTAAGCATTAACCATGTAGCTCCGTCTATCGGCATTGTACGCACAACTGCGAGCATTCCCAGAGGATTTAGTTGATGGCAACGGATATAGATGGCGTCGCAGGACACGAAACATGTCTATGAATTAAAAGTTATATTTACGTTTTTTGTTATCTTGTGTTACAATTCGCAATTGTTTATAGATAGATAAATATAGCTTATGTATACGGCTGGTGGAAAAGTCCCCGAAACTACACACAAGCTAATATTGAATTTGTATAATGGAGGGCTTTATGAAATAATCTAATGGAAAGCTATCATATGACTTACCAAATCACACAACATTACAATCTTACACACATTTTAGTATAGGAAGTACTGCCAATAGTAACAATGCTTATTTCGAGATAAAATATTCAATGGTTTTGGTCTAGTAATTAAAAAGATTCCATAAAATTGTCACGCGGTATTATTAAACAGCCATATATGATAAATATAATGATAGTAGATGTTTGGATTTGTTATATTATTGTTCGTACCCGCTAGTTACGTTTTTCTTCAGGTTTTTTACGTTTCATTGAAACTAAAAGATTCCATATTAACTCGTCGCCGGAAAAGTCTATTTATCTAGTGTTACGGCAGGCAGTTAATATAAGGCTGAGGCTGGCTTCGTTAGTGCATTTTACAAACTACATATTTAAAACCATTATTATAAAAATGACATGATCACATCGAAAAGCTCCATCTATCGGAACTTAACTAAAACATTTAAACTTGACGGAACGCCGCTAGGTTTTAAAAACGGTTGGGCGCGCATACAAGTGGCGCTAGTAACCTGTGAGGTTTAAATACACTTACTTGAACTCTCCCTCACTTTCGGTTTTGAAAAGCCGTCTAATGACTTTATGGCTTGTTAATTTTGATAGTATGTAATTTTCTTTGACGGTTATGCGCGATTGCCGCTCCGTGGATGGATCTCTGATGGAGAGTATCATTTGTTTATTTAAGCGGCAAACAGACGGTAGGAAAGGGCCCAAGTGCGAGTCGGACACGTACAAGAAGGGCTCCGTACCACTGTCCAATATTTAACGCCGAAAAGAACACGTTTCTTGTATGTGTTGATTTTATAGCGGCCATAGTAGTACAGATTTTGTGGAAATTTCAACTACCCATTACGGTTTAAAGTACATTCCCGTGACAGATAGACGGATGGACAGAGGTCTTAATATAAGGGTCATTGCCACCGTTTAAACGAGCTCTGGGTACGATCGGTAATCCAATTAGTAACTTTACCAATAACTTGACTACATTTTATAAAATAAAGTCCCCACCGAATATGTCTGTGTTTGTTTAGACTAGTCTTAGCGCATATTTTTTATCCATTAATGCGCCGATTTTCATTCGATTTTCACCAATATAAACTGGGTTGAGGTTTCATATAGGTAGGTTATGGGCTAGGTCCGAGAGCTTCCGTGTCGTGCGCTGCGTAAACATTTCAAGTTACATCCAATAATGTACCTATAGTGAAACGTTCTCCAAAACGTCTATATTTTAAAGTTGACTAACAATAACCATGATTTTTAAATTTATGTTTTAAAACTTTTATTTTCTCATAAAAAATATAAAAATTCACACACATGAGAATGGATACGTACAAAAAGTACCTAGTAACAAAACAAATTTATGCTAAATAAAGAGATATAATTTAAATAAAAAGGTAGACTTAATATGATCCGAACACTGAGATACTAAAAAAAATTCCGAGCGCAGATACAAAATACTGAACCCTAAATGTGGTATCGACAGTGATACAAGTCAACGTATTAAGTTACTGAAATTTTAATATATTTTGGACGATTACAATAAAGTATAGCGCTTTCAAAAATAATATTCTTTTTTCCACAATTAGTACGTGGCGTAGTGTCTTAAATAATGCTTTAATTGTGAATTTATTTTAACTGACATATGTTAGTAATGATCCACGTAAATCTGCCTGAACATCATTTTGTGATAAAAATTCGTTTTATGACGGTCTGGCGCCAATTCTACTATTTTTTAAATGTTTGTCTATCTGTATGTCTCTTAAAACTCAAGTACGATTTGATATCGAAAACCATTTTATTGAAAAGCAACCGCAGGAGGCCGACCGTTTACTCCAAAACTAATCTATACTCTATCCTTAAAAAACTTTATAGTTTGATTTTATATTTGAAACCCATATTAAAATAAAACCACCTGTTTAAACAACTTATTCCATACATGTAAAATACGGTCGACAGTCGAGGTGTATGTTTAGATCTTGGTTCTGTGCTATTTATATCGTTGACTGTACTTTCAAAGTTAAAGCGATTGAGTTTAGAGTCTAGAAATTCACTTGTAAAGGTCAAAGTTACTGAAAATGCTACCTATTAAAAGTTTTCCTTCAACAGATTCCCCCTTTACAAGTATCACATCTCAAGGTGTTGTAATCGTGTATGAGTTCATATTTAGTTTTATTCTTAAGCTCAGTTGCACTCTAGTAGGGTACTTGGAGTTTATTTTTAATAAAATAAATAAAAATTGTTTAATTAACTTAAAACTCATTAGTGACCTGTTACCAAATGTACCTATAGTACTCGTGAAAATAAAATAAATGAGCCCAAACTCGAAATGACTGCTCGAAGTAGCCTCTCAAGAACTCCACTATGCGTCTCCTGACTCCATCATCAGCCCCTCGTTACCAAATGTATTGGATAAAACTCGTTAAAACAAAACAAATTAGCCCAAACTCGAGGTGGTTACTAGTAACCCCTCAAGAACTCCACTATGCGTCTCCTGACTCCATCATCAGCCCCTCGTTACCAAATGTATTGGATAAAACTCGTTAAAACAAAACAAATTAGCCCAAACTCGAGGTGGTTACTAGTAACCCCTCAAGAGTTCCACTATGCATCTCCTGACTCCATCATCAGCCTCCGTTACCAAATGCAATGTCAAGAAAATAACAAAATAAATTAGCCCAAACTCTACGGGCTTAGTTGTAGCCTCTGAAGTGTTCGACTATTCTCCTTCTGGCTCCATCACCAGCCCCGATTTACTGAACGTAATGTACGAGTATAAGGCTCGTGAAAACAAAACAAAGCAACCTAAACGCGGTGGCTGCTAGTATCCTCTAAAGAGTTCCACTATACCTCTCCTGGTTCCATCATCAGGCCCTCGTTACTAAATGTAATGTATAAGTATCGTCAAACAAAACGAATGAGCCCAAACTCGGGGGGTTACGGATACTTGCAAAGTTTCAAATCGATAGGAATTGTAAGTAGGTTAAAAAGTTCTTGCAAGATTTTACAAAAAATATTTGTTATTAACAAAATACTAATTAAACAAAAATTCTAAAATATTATATTATAATGTTTTTAAAATAATACATTCTCGAACTTCCCTAAACAAGCAGCATTCCTACTGCTTCTGTGGCCACTTGTATAATATTAAACTATTAAACATTAAACCTATAAGAAACTATGATACTGAACAGAAAGTAAATAAATGTTTGCAGCGACTTGACTACGACACAACGGAGGCATTTCTTAATAAACTCTTCCCTCACATACTCTCTCTACAATATTCTTTTAAAAGTAAACACTCCACACACACAAATTTAATTATATCTTTCATAAAGTAGAATAAAAGGTATGTAATATCAAAATAAAAAACATACAATATCCTGGGACTTACTATACACACGGCCATCTGATCCCAAACTACTACAAATACTACGTACGTAGTAGCTTTACTAAATTTATAGCAACCAACTTGTAAATAGATATTTACACCCAGGCGCAGAACAAACAGACGTTTATGGTATACTAGCCCGTACGCAATGTTTAAGTTGTATCCTTCAGGGCTGTAAAGTAGTTTGAGCGAGAATCCACTGAGACTCAAAACACTGATCTCCTAGTTTGAGAGTCAATAGCAAATCTCATGAGAAACTTTATAGACTCAAGGGGTTTACGGCCACTGAGGCTGATATCTATACCGTGTACTTAGAAATCTTGAGATCAAACTTGAACTGCGTAAATTTGGCTAAACTAATCCCCAGATTAATCTTTGAATTGGAATAAACAAATCATACTGAGGAGTATTAGACAAGATCAATAGAGATGTTTCAATTCATGCATCAACCTCTTGATTTGAGTATAAGGAATTCGAAGATTCCATTATTAATACCGACTTTATAATAATAATAAATTTATTCTCTTTCTCCTTACAAACTAGTACAACATAGAACTTAACTCGAAAAGAAAAGTGTAAATACGCTTTATAGATTTAAGCGTGAGTGTGCCTCTATCCAGCTCGTGGCTCCGTCGACAAATACGCGCAATGGCATCTAATTGACATTGACAAGACAATTAGAACCAGGCTAAAATCGACTTCCAAGATTTTCTTATGTAGCTAAGTTTTTTCTAGCAAAGCTAATAAATGCTTGCTAAAAAAGCAAATGCAAGCAAAAAAATGTTTAGTAGACGATATTGATATTCATATATAAGACACCTTTCGGCTATAACGAAAAATAATAGTTGTTGACCAATGTGACGAATTTTCGATTTCAAGTAAAATATATACGGAGCACTAGTGTATGGAATATTCCTGGAAATAACAAATGGACATGTCCACCGGTCAAAGAAGGCTATGCGGTGCGTAATTTGGCTGTTGAAACTGATGCTACTGTTCTACAAAGGGATGTACAGATGCAGTGAGATGGCGTCGTGTATAAAGGGGATAACAATAGCCTTGTAAACTATTGAATCTGAATGACTGGCAGCATAGGCAGCTTGTAAAGGATATCTATGATTCAGCGGATATCAGCGGATCAGTGAATTTATTAATGAAATTGGTATCCCAATTTATAATCATTGATATTCAAGGCACTATTTGTTTGTGTATTGTTTTAAAATGGAGTTTATCAAAATCGTCAAAGAATATAGATATAAAAGAATAATATCAAACGATTAAAGTTCAATGACCTGCTTCTAGAGTATGTGGATGGAGAGTTTAACTTGGTGACACATTTACACACACTCTACCGAGTATTTTCGTATCTAAAAGAAAGGTTTTTGCAATATTGTTAGTATTGCATATATATTAAAATTTATATTTTGATGTATAAGGTATATATCGCAATCATAGAATGATTTTGACTAATTTGTCTATGAACATGTTTGTTCACGGTTTAACATTTAGAATATATGATATAAGTGTGAGTAAAATAAATAATTAGAATACTATTCTTCTATTTCTCCCATAACTGTAGTCTCATTAACCACAACACATTGTCGCACGCGTCACATTACCTGACGGAGTGGCCGCCACCCTAAAGTCAAATATCTATTACCAAATATACATATAGTTCTGTGGAACACCTGACGGCAGTATGCCCCGCAGCGTTGCTATGGTCCATACGCGTTAGCCTGTTTGACAGACTTGAAAATCGGAAAATATATTTATCTCAACGCCATTAAGCATTCCAGTCACCGTAGCGCCTTAAAAGCTACCGCGCCGGAAAATAAACTGTGAACAGATACAATGGAACGATCGTGACAGGCGGCGCGCGATGGCGGCAGCTCGGCCAGCAAAGTTACTATTTGACTACGTATTTAAAACTAATGCGCAATCGACACGAGGGCTTTAAATCAAACTATACTGGCCAATCATACACAATGTGTATCGATATTTATAATCCCCCTGTAATATGTTTTTCAATAAATCACTACACTTCCCGGCAGCTTAACTCATAATGGCTCAGGTCGGCGCATTTAAATTGAGATGTGAAACGGGGTGTCTTGCTTTATATGAATAAAAAATATATTTCATTTCTTTTCACGATTTCCGTAGTAATAACTAACTAGACACACGTATGGTCATAACGTGGTAAAATTTCAGATGTCTGAAGTCAAATGGCGGAAATTCGCATCTTTATGTAGACATCGGCTCTATGCTATTTATTTGGTTTTAAAATAATTACTAATTATTTTTCAATGATTCAGCTTAAAAGCGCATTTCGTATGGAAAAACTTAAAACCATTCTGATAAATGCAAAACGCAAACATTTATTAGTTAACACCTTTAGGATCCGTGACCTCACAAATGATTAACTTCAAATGTGCAGTCGAACTAAAATCTCTAAAGACAGTCATGAATTCGCTTGTTTCGAAACCATCAGCCGAAGTCTCTTCGTTCTTTCGTATATTAACATAACTGATACAGACTATACATTAACATATTTCGCATGAAACATTATAATCAGGTTTGGTCGAAGCTCAAAGCGCCACCCCCCGGCAATCCCCATCGCGCTGCACCTCCCGCAGCGTTCGAATCTCCACTTTCAAATAATATTGATGATTGAAAAACTGTTTACGTTGTTTATTCTGCTCTATACGCGGAAGTCGAGTTAAATGCTCGATTTAATCCTTTCCGCGAAATATTGAAGCTTTAGAACAAATGGTGAAGTTTCACAAAGTTAAATAAGCATTATAATTGGTAATAATAGGACTGCAAAGTCCAAAAGCAATCTTATATTTAAAACTGTTATCTATAAAATCACGAACCACCTTTTTTTTTACCTAAAGTTACTATATTTTATATATATATAAATATAAATCGATGTGTGTATATTCCCGATAGATTCCAAAACAGCTCGAACGGCACTTCCTCTAGCAGTTAGCTGATGTAATAAGTTGTTTTCCGAGAAAATGTAACATTGGTTGGGTGGGAACACGGGTGAAACCGCGGGGGAAAGCTAAATAATATACGTCAATAAAGCTAAAAGCATTGGTATTTAAATGTGGAACATAACAAATCACGCAATTCACCTTCCATGAATTGAATCATTAATAATCCGACTGACATTACAAATACATTTAATGAGTATTTTATAAATTGGAAAATTTAATAACATTGCAAATAGTAATGATTCCACAAATACAAATATCAATCCGACTAATTGAGGCCTTTTTTAATCTCTACTGACAGTTATGAAATTTTAAAATGATCTATTCAAATTGTGTTTACAATTTCTGTATTAAAATATGAAAAATGGAATTTGAGAATACTTCTGTAATCTTATAATCTTGAGTTTTGCTGTCCGAAGTTTTCCAGATTGCTAAAACCATTCATTAAAAATCTAATTTAAAAAAAACTGTAAATTTTCCGTGGATATCTACCGACCGATTTCTTTATTACCCTTATTGGCAAACATACTTGAAACGGCTATGCATTTCCGAATAATAAACATTTTTGAAAAACAAAATCTAGCTGAAGCTGAAGCAAAATGGTTTTCAAAGAGAAAACTCAAAGGGCCGTGCTGTAAATTCACACTTTAAAAAAAATACTAAAAGCACTGATGAACGTATACCAACTGCTGCCGTCTTCTTTGAAACGAGTAAGGAATTTAATTTTGCATTTAATGCTTTATTATGAAGAAGATGTGGAATGTACGGAATTAGAGGAGTAACCAATGAATGGCACGAATCAATAATATCAGAGCGGAAGCAATACACGGAAATAATTTTGTTATCGTTTAACTACAACAGATTTATACACTAGTAAATTCATGTCAAAACGAACATGCAAACCAAAATTAAAGTACAAATACCAAGTAAAACGTGTTATGACATCACATCTTTTATTAATAAGAACACTAACAACTATAAAAATACAAAGATAAAAAAATATTTCTAAAAAATCAATACAATTCATCCAATAACTCGCTTTTTATTTGTTTGTCCAAAATCGGATGGAAAAATATGAAGGCTAATGAATATGTTATAACAGTTGATCAACCTTTACACCGGAGATCTTTTTTGCGTTTGAAAGACACCAGTCTGATGCAAATAAAGGTTTACACGACGAAAAATGTATGAGGCTGTTGACCTAGATTTATATTCACTGAGTAATTGGTTATAAGTTGGATTAGTTGTCCTACGTCTTTAATTAACTAAATTTTAATGATATATTTAGAATAGTACGTAGCCCAAATAGCTACTATATAGCCAAGTTGAGATCTGATAAGCGATTAAAGTAATGTGATTTTTTAAGTAGTTTGATCATGCCTTAAATGATTTGTTTATGAATTTCACGACATGAGCGATGAGAATAAGTTTGTTCCATTGGCAGGTCGAGATCTTTTGTTTATGAACTTTTTCCAGACGCTCGCCAGACAAAGTGTAATTAAAGCTACTAGGGTTACGCTGTCGAGAAAATGTGATAGCATTACGTCGACTTCGACAAGTTTAAGCGTATTGTTCTCATAATATGAAGGAGACTTGTTTAAATTCTTTTGAAATTTAACATTATCCTGCTTTTTGTCAATCGTATAGGATTTTAATGTTATCTGCTATGGATGTTCAAAAATACTAATGAATGGATTTGGATAAAACTTTGCACATAGATAGTTTATATCCTGAATTAACACATCATTTTTCATCCCTCCAAAAACGGGTGAAATCGCGAGGAAGAGCTAGTATAAAATATAAAATCTCAATCTTAATAATAACTTCAATTATCCGATTACGTTTTATCTATCTCCTATATGCATGTATGCAATGAAAATGACAAAAATCGTCACCAAATCTGTTCAAAAGGCTTGCCAATTTGTTTGATTGCCATACATTGTTACAGCATGTGCATCCCACCAACATAGATATACTAAACTGCGGGGCGAAAACTCTGGTATTTAAATTATACTAATATAGCAGACAATGTCCTTTGAAGTTACATAAAGGTTTGCTTTAGTTTCATACTTTAATAAGTCAGTTATTAATAGTTTTTAAAAACAACTAAGCCATAGAGCTGAGTTCACGTATGCTGCTCGGCATGCCCTCTATTAAATGACCATCTTATCACGTTCGCCATGTTGGATTTATAATCGCTACTTCCGACGTCACTTGGCTAATCGTTCAATCCCTGGTAATATTATAAATGAGAATGTAAGTTTGTTTGTTACGCTTTCACGCGAATACTACATAACCGATCATCATGAAACTTTAGTTTACTCTGAAGTAAAATACTACTTACTTAATACTAAAACCTTTTTTGCCGGAAAAATGTTACATCCCTCGGGAGCGCGGGTGAAACCGCAGGGGACAACTAGTATCAAATAAAACAATTGAGTGTAATTTCCGCTCGATCAAATTGGGAGCTTGTCTCAAATTCAGTTGCACGATTTGAATCAAATAAACTGACATGTGAAGTTAAATAAAAGCTTGTAATATAAAACTCGGAGGGCAAATCAATGTAAAAATAGGTAGTGTGTTGAACTCGTCGAGTGAGGTTGCTTGGCAACTGTGCGGGGTAGCAACGCTCGCTGCTTGACTCGATGCACTTAAACCTTACAGGTTTATTGCTGCGTGCTTCCTCCAATATACCGCTTTTATTTAAGATTCACTTAACTGGACGATTACAGTTCAAATATATACATGAGACAATATTTTAACAACTCTCAGTGTAACAATTATCTTCATTCGAGATCTACTAAAACCTTACTTTAATAAATATTTTCCAACTAAGTTATGATAATTGGCGGCTTGATCGGTAAACGCACAGTTATTGTTTCCGCGAATCCATCAGGAATTTATCGCTGGAATTTTTGCTAGTGGTTTGCTTTTTGACCTACATTGAAAAAATACTGAACCATCTTCGTATTTTCCCGATGAAATTTCTGGGAAATTACTGCAAACGTAAGCCGAGTTTTCTCGATTTTCTATTATCGGCAATCGTCAATAACGTGCCTGGTCTTGGCTGGTAACAATTCTTTACAGATATTGGACAGAGTTAAATATAAGTCAAACTCGATCGATATATTAATAAACATTAACAGTTTCATCCGATTCTAGTGCACATAAATCGGGATAGACGCTTATGTCACTCAGAATTAGTGTATGTTTCTGTCTGTGAAAGAATTATTGAATACATCGGTATTCTATATCCATAGCCAAATTTCTATATCCAAACCGACGAACTTTACCTCTTTATAATATTAGTATAAATTATGTAATTGTAGGTTGTAAGTATTTAGATATTGTTAAATTTAACCTACATCTTTCGGTCGCCTATATTGAGATTACGGTTAACGATTAAGAGGTTATTCCTCCTCTTTGTGTCCTCCTGGATGTAATTTCCTGCCTCTAGTTCAGATCAAAGGTGTGACGGCAGGGCATCAACTTATAGTACCCGGTTGCCGGAGATGCGGCCACTACAAAATTCATAGTACTATAATTGCCTTACGATGTTTTCCTTGACTGAAAGCTGGACGAGGCGATATCGTCAGCATTCGACTGTCAAAAAAGTTTTGTGTTTGACAACTTAAGGTTAATTTAAAAAATACTATGGTATTGGTATAATATATGTATATTTCTATTTTATTTGGTATTAAAACATAAAATGAAATAATTACGTACAATAAATATATAAATATATCAACAGTAATGTGGAAGTATGCCATAATATTTATATTATATTGGCGACAAATTCCAACAATGGAATTGTTGTGACTTTAATAACGCGAGCCTGCAGTGAATAAGGGTTAAGGTGAGGTCCTGACCTCGGCACCTGACACTGATATTATAGTGTTTTTTAGTTTCCCTTTCGGATTAACCAGTTTCCAATTCCCTTTCATGTTTGTTTGCTTACTACAGAGCGGCCACGCCCGGCTAGAGCACACAAAAGCATCCGCCATCCCCCACTTGAAAACCTATTCGTTTGTGTATGATAGTATTTTTTTGGAACTTTCATTTACGGCTTCCTAAAAAAAGTTAATAAAAGAATAACGAGATCGAGGCTCGATGGGATCGACGCCCGAGCCGACTGCGCTCCCGGCCAATGGTAATATAATTATCCACCGTCATTCTTAATTACTTTTCGGTATAAGAAAAATTTAAAGTACCTAAATCGAAAAATAAAAGTGCATGCACCTGACGCATTTTAACTCGATATGCCACATCCGGCCCTTTGCCGGCGAGCGACGCGCTCCCGTCACCCCGGTAAGTTAGTTACTGACCCCAGGCGCGCATCATTAACCAAGCCTATATCACTGACTGCTCCGCTGCAACTATGCATCTGATCGCGTCGCAGCGGATTTTTTCAGGTCGTTAATGTATTTATAGACTGTCGCATCTAATATTCACTAATACTGGCAACGTTTCAATACGCACTGAAACGTCGAGTTGTTTACCTTAAAGCTTATTCTATATTAGAAATCGTATTGTTGCATTTTAAATATCAAATTATATCATACGAGATCTACTACTTGCATTTTATTTGACCAAATGAATATTGATACATTTGGGCGGGTAGTGTGACGTCACATCGATATTGGTGCCTACCTTGTTAATTGCTCGAAGCAGTTATGAGCATACGCGTGATAGATTGTGATTGAATGCATACATTTTAATAACAGCCACTAGCAGTCGGGCGCACGTAGCGACGGGCTTAATCATTCATCACGGTGTCCTCCATTCCGTACCGTGTCCTCATCGCGGGCCATATTCTGTCAATAAACGTATATAATATAATACTATCACTGAAAATAAATCAAATTGAACATCAATGAATAATTTCGCGATCGTATTCACCTTCCGGGTCGCCGAGTACGCGATCACTGCGAGGGGGAAGCCGCATGCCTGTGGTGTCGCGGCGCGGCTCTCGAGCGTATGAACAGATTTTATTATTATTTGTAAGGTATCTTTAATCTTAGCGGTTCTTATTCTTTGCAATGTTTGTAGTGGTGAATTGCAGATCACGGCACTGTTGCAGCTAGAGACACTTTGAGATGTTTGAACGTACGTCGGTTTGAACACAAACATGATCGTTAGGCCGAGGGGGTGTGCGCCCCTCCGGTGTGCATTGTGCTAGATCATTGACCGCTCAACTACAAATGCACCTCGTATTATCTATGGATTGCACGCCGACGCGTCGGCTTATTTGAACCTTTGTGTTGGGACTTTATTTATTTTCATTTGTTAATTGACACATATTTAGGTGATACCGGTACCGATTAGCGTTGCTTCGGGACCAGAACCTGAGACGGCGATACTAAACTTGTACCTTTGTTGTTATTAACGCGTGTTGTTCGACGCTGTATAACTTTAGGGGAAGGTAATACCTACTAGTATTGCTATGTAGCGTTGTATTGATATGAACCTTTTGCTTGGTGTGTCGTATAAGTTTATTTTAAAGGACCCGAGTCATTGTATTCTTTTAAATTAAGTCTTAGTTTATTTTTATTTTTAATGGGCTCGTTTGACTACTATGATAAGTGATGTTGCTAATGGTGGTAAGCTAACAAAATTTAAATGTAAACTTGCCTCTCAAGTGAAGGGGAAGGCCGACACACTGATAGGTAGGATTTGTCGATATTCATCAAATATTCGTAGACACTACAACTAAGTAAATGTATTTAGTTAGCTAAATCGATGCTTTTATATGTTGTATGCGCTAAGACAGGCGTCTGGAGTGCTAAGTGGGCAAACGGATGAATTAGTGAAGGCGTTGTGTGCGTGGGTTGTTAAGTAGAGGTCCGCTCGCTTCACTACTGCAGTGATAGCGAAGTGGGCGGTGGCTTACGGCGCGGCGTACTTAATTGTATTACTTTTACCAAGGATTTATGTCATCGGTTCTTATGATACCTTCTACCAGAATAAATAGAATTGAAGTGATATTACTTAATGTCAATTTGGTTTTAAAAAATTGCTATCCTTCTTTATCTTGTAAAAAAATATACAGTTGTATAGCATTTCAAGGTTTTTTTCTTAGTTTCTGAGAACACAAGACCAAAGCTGTTCTTCTTTACCTATATAACTTAATCCGACAGCGAAAAATATAAATGTCAAAATATATTAGATATCAATAAGTAAGAAACAAATTAGATGCTGATTGCTACCATCATCTTCTAGTCTTTGGCTTATTAATTTTATTCGTATTACCAATGTCACCCGGACTATATATATAACAAGAAATCGATGGACACCCCAGTCATCAAATCGGCTCATGTCATCAGTTCATGCGCTACGGTGTGAAAATACATAAACAGACACATACATACATATACTGGTAATCATAACCATAAAAGAACTTACATAAATGGTGGTAACATTATTTCGATGTTTGAGAGGATTTTATCAAATAAAATCAATGTGATAATACCATAAGATCAAGCAATAAAATCAATGTGATAATACCATAAGATCAAGCAATAAAATCAATGTGATAATACCATAAGATCAAGCAATAAAAACTATAACAGTATAATAGTGTTGATTTGTTTATTCAATTCTTATTATAGTGGTTACAGTGAAGACTGTCATTGCGAAGCAAACGTTACGCCTACTTTCAGGGTGGCAGGCGGTGTCGATCCAACTTAAACGTACACGCCTTAAACGCTCTTAGTGAGCGACAAGCGATAACTATCTTGATTGAATAAAATGTCTACGATTCAATTGTACTTCCACCGCGGTATTAAGACTACGAGGCGAATCGAACCTTGACCGGTTTCAAGTATTTCTATTGACATTTTTAAGGAGCCAAATTACGTAATGACCAGACCCTTGATATATGTTTTCGGACCTGCGGCTGCAGAGTAGATTCAAAATTTTCTAAATTTAAAGATTTAGTCTTGGTCTTACGAAATATGTCAATATAATCTATAGACTTTACAACCGATGTGCGCCAAACCGGCTTCATTAGAAAGGAAATAAGGCGAAGATGGTTTTAGAAAAAAAAAATCTTGCTCAATTTGATACTCGCTGAAATTCGATCGAGATGTAGCATCGTTTGAAATGCCGACAAATTTTTGTGTTTACACACCTGTCGAAAATAATATTGTGTATCCGCTAACCTTAAGTTAAATAAAAGTTTTTAAAAACACATTATGTCCCAACAAATAAACTAAACGTATTTCTTAGGCCGCACGCGCCGCGCATCCGCTAGGATATCATTTAATACGATAAGTCAAGCTTCGTGGAAATGTTATCACGTAGGTATATGTTGTCTTAAAACTTGTTTAAACGCTTGGAAAACAGCTAGTTCTCAGAAAGTGCTGGTCAGTACGTGTTTTGGATATAAACTGTACAGAAACTGAATGTTAATTAAATATTGTTGCACTTCCTCTACCGAAAGGGAGTTTAAAAAATTAATTAAAATATACACTTTGCAGAAAGAAAATTATTAAATGAATAATGTTAGCTTTTATGATAGTATTTTTTATTATATAGTAACTGAGAGAGGCAGTGGGGTTGTTTTTTGGCTATTACAATATAATAGTAATTAAAAGTTGGTAAATTCCTTTTTTTGCTATGTTGATAAAAGGCACGGTCTTATATGAAAACTTCATGGTTCTAAATGCTGAATATTTGTTAAGTATTTGTCAAAATTGGAAATTAGTTAATCACAAAGTGGATTGATATATATGTTATTGTGGGCACCGCCTCCGTCCCCGCCTTCGCCCCTGCCCCCGCCCCTCCCCCGCCCCTGCCCCGCTACGATGTCGATTACTCGTAGTACTCCAATGATTGTGTGTGATGGATCGTGGTATCAGATACTAGTTCTGTTATTCATCGCCTTTTGTTCCTCTCCATTGAATCTCAATGCAAGTCAGATCGTAGATTAGTTTGTCGAAATACCAGGTTGCCGTCCGCCAGGCCAGTCCACTCTTTGGTCGATCCTTTACTGGACAGTAGCGGACGCTGCGTCCATGAATTTCACAAATTTGTCAAAGGCACACGAACGTGAATTCAGGAAGTCATTAAATGGTAGGTTCAGCGTAACTGTAAATGGCGTCACCATAGTGAAGGGGGAGGGGATGCAAACCTGCGAATATCTCCTTGTTCGGTTACACTTGACATCCTTGTTACATTTCGTTTTTAACAAGCTTTTATTAGCTTTCCCTGTATCTCTGTATCTATGTAAAGGTATATTTGAACCCGATTTTCACCCCCTTCTAAACGTTGGACTAATTTGACACTTATCAAGGACCGAAGACAATGCAATAATTTTAATAGTTTGTTCATTATCGGCACCAGGATCTTCAGGATTGTCTATTTGAAAAACAAAAAAAAAACGCATTAATAGATAACCGAGCTAAAAAGTATCACTATCATTTTTTAAACAAATTGATATCCTCACAGTTGCATCATAGTACATTTATGCAAACATAATATTTGTACATCAAAATATTAGTCTATATGTCAAAAAGAGTGATATGCACTCCATCAATACTAGAAATAAGGATAAACTTGTCACTTCTGCATATAGAATGCAAAAGTACAAGGCTCATTTTTAGGACTTAGTGCACGCATCTACAATAAAATCCCTGCTGAAATTTTAAATTTGCCTTTACAAAAATTTAAGGAAAGAATTAAGACTGTTCTTCTGCCGGCTCTTCTCAGTAAAAGCAACCTTCCGAACCGGTGTTAGAGCCTGTGAAGGCCTATTTGAATAAATATTTCCTTTCATTCCATAGAGTAAACAAGGATTCTACTCTGAATTTACAGATTGGATAATTGTATCCCGGGGAACACAACATTTCCTCGTGAACACCGGTAAAACGGGGCAAATCAAAATGATCGCCTCATTTTTTTAATGCTACAGCTTTTAAATTAAATTCTAAAGCTCATATGATGTTTCACGCTAAATTTTCAATTAAATTATAATATAAGTTAATGACAACAGCAATTTGGTGGCTGTTGTGCGGTTTGTCGTGTCAAACAGTACACCCGGGTTCTCCATTAGCTAATTAATTGCAACAGAACTGTGTCAAATGCAATATTATCATACAAACTGTCCACCGCTCACGACGGATGTGACATGTCCGGAATAAAAAGTATCCTATATTTTTATTCAGGTAGCAAATTAATAAATATAATTAAAAATTATAGTAGGTATAATATTTAAAAAATGATAGTAAGTTTTTTTATCCGTCACAAACTTTCGCTTTTATGATATTAGTTCCTACTAACTTATACTCTATACTAATTGGTATTATAAAGATATAAATTTTATGCTTTTGGACATCCTTATCCCTGTAATCACCAGCCGGATTGGATCTTTAAGAGCCGAGCGAAAATAAAGTAATAGCGCGAGAGCCGAGCATTTACCTGACCGACTGTAAATTAATCTCTGTGTAACTTTCTACGAACGCGACGACCGAAACACTGTCAAAGTAAACTAGTGCTTTACCTCTCAGGAACAATTATTATGTTTATCAATAATATTTTGTTATAATTACGTTTTAAAAACAAGTTATAAAATAAATAAAACTGACGTCATGTATGCTACTTCGAAAACCCTTTCATTAGATTCCCCTGCCATGGAGGTGGCTTATGAATTATTTAATGACCGTCTTATCATGTCCGCCATATTGGATTTAAAATGAAATCACTTAGCGAAACTGGCAATCGCAATAAAACAATTGAGCGAGCATAATTTCAGCTCCATCGGATAGGGAGCTTAAAATTCAATTGAGAGATTTGTTTGAAACATTAACAAGTGAAGTTGTAAAAAGTTTGTAATATCGTTAGTAATAGATCTACGAAGTTGTCGTTTTATATTATTGTACGTTTCAATATTATATTTTATAACTTTATCATTGATGTGGGCAATTCTAATTTGTTATGTTTATTTTTTAAGTTCCATGCTAATATAAATAAAAATTTGCCAAAGGGCATCGCAGTTTGCTCTTAAACTAAAAACTAATTGAGTATAAATCTATGAACTTATGTAAGTACACTAAAGGTATAGAGATGATCACACATATTACAGTGAAAAGGCTAATCTGTCCAAAGTGGCTTATGCACGTTTTGATGTATCTACCCCTTGCAACACCCGTCCACCGCCCATGCACCCCCCGCCCAAGAATCACTGAGATAAAAACAAACCCTCCGCCCTCACTATAAAGTTCTACTACATCATCAGACAAATTTTAAAACATGACATTCTTTACTAGTTAGCTAGTTAGTACAGTTTAGAAATGAACCGTATGTCCCACTGGACATACATATGGCGGTGAGTGAACACATGATTGTTCTAGATTAAAATATAGCGTTGAAATTAAAAAGAAGCCGACCAAGTGCGTGCCGGACCACGCACAGAGTGTATGTTTCTGTACTGTGTCCTAAATAGCAAGTTGTAGGAACTCAAAGTACATTTTATCGACTGAAAAATAACGTTTTTATTTCATTACTAACTGTCCCCCACGGTTTACCAGCGTTCCCGGGGAATATCACGTTTTCCCGGGATGAAAAGTAGCCTATATGTTATTCACAAATATAATATATACAAACTTTTGCATTTATTATATTAGAAAGTTCACAATTATACTATTCGGTAATAAAGTTGTCAAGATTTAACAACCTTGTTCAGACAGCTAAGAATGTCAGAAAATTCATCTTTATTGTTTTGCGATAAGATTGATCTATTGATCCAATCGTTTATTGTACTATGTTGATGATGAACCGTCTTATAACACCATTGGGTTAATTTTTCTATGACACGGTTAGCTGTGAAAATGAATCTCGAGAACTTTGAACCAATATTCGTGGCTTTATTCATTTCCACTACCAAAAATATTTCAAACGTACGTTTAAATTAAAGGTCAATTTTTTTTCGATCACATCTCACTTTCAATTAAACCTCAAAAACTATTGACTTTCAAAAATGTAATCAAAATTTCCTCCCCTCGCTTTTGATAAACATGCATGTTCTACAACAGCGTGAAAATATACGCACGCGGCTACTCGCAGATCGGTCTGCGTGCGTTTGTTTACTCGCCCGATTCGGAGGGGTAGCCCTCTGTGCTTCATTTGCTCGCGCTAGTTAATTTAACCGTAACTCCGGGGCTTAAACGCATCAAGTTTACAGACATTCACTATTTTACATATTACTAGCGAACTTGGGATATTTACAGTTGCATCACAGTACATTTATGCAAACATATTTGTGCATCAAAACATTAGTCATTTTGTTTACTCTTTCAGTCACACGTTTACATGCATAATAATTCCAATATTTTAGTAATTACTTTACGACCGATGTGCAGAGAAATGTAGTACCTACTCAGTCGAGTTTTTGACAAATCAAAGACCATGTGTATTATCGTGTGCAACCAACAATGAAAAGAAAGCGCTGTTTTTAATTAAAAACATCTGGAAAAGGTAGTTAGTAATTCTAACAACTAAAACTGAAAGAGTTAATACATGGAGGGCACCTCCACTCCACTCCATTAATACTGGAAATCGGCACTAACCCGTGACCTCTGCTTAGATTGCAAAAAGTACAAGGTTCATTTCTGAGAATAAGTGCGGGATCTTTGTATCGACTTTATATTTACAAAATACAATGCAATAATCATTTATTTTTCACAACACAAAAATAAAGATTAAGGACAATACAAACATTTAAAGTATTACCAAACAGGCGGCCTTACTGCCATTTTAAAACTGTACATATTCGTAAAAAAGGCTTATTTTAGTATAAATGAATATTGAAATGACAATAAGGGTTGGCTGTGGATTAAAATGATGAGATGAACAATACATTATTGTTATTTGTAATGGTAATTATTTATTGGAATCTAATAGGTGGTATATTATTATAATGAACATGTTAATGTTCTCAGTGATAATACTTTGTGCGTATTTAAAATTCCTCTGTTATTATTCTGATGTGTGCAAACCTAAGTTAGTCATGCTCGCTTTAAGGCTTTTGCATGCGGCGGCGTTTTGTGGCACGTCGCTCACTTCCTTACAATATGGCGAGGAGGGTGTTGGCTGCGACATGCGTCATTCTTGCGAACAGGTGCTGCTCGTGGGAGCTTTACTTTGTGTTTACGCACATTTTTTATTAGATTTTCAAAATATTATTTTTTAATAAATATTCACTTCTGCGATAACACATACGGGTACTAACATCCATATTCTAAGACGCTTCCTCAGACGACACTCGACTCCAACTCGACTGAGGATACCTTAACCATTCTCAAAATTGGTATTCTAAGTCATAACTTGAGCAATCCCGACTGATGTCGAATCGAAGTGTAGTCAAGGTACCATGTCATTAGTAACGTCATTCTATTATAGATAAAATATTAATGAAATAAAATAATGAGTTTCAGTACCTATTTACAAGCAATAAGCTTCCTTAAGGTTGGTCCCGACGTACCTTGAAGCTGACAGTTGTTTCCTCACCTCGAGTGAGAGACGTCAAGTCGAGTGGAGGAGATTTTTGTAATTAGAATACTAATATCTTTGAGTGAGGTTGAGTGGAGTCTAGGAATTTTCGAGGAAGCGTCTTAGAATATGGGTGTAAATACATGGAATATAATAAATTATCGAGTTTATTGCAGGCTCTTCGCATTACAAAATTACCTACCGAACCGGTATTAGAGTCAGACTGGTCATAAGTGCCTATTGGAATAAAATTAATTTCTTTTCATTTCGAACCGCCCCGGCATTATCTGAATGGGATAATATAAATTGATTTTATACATATATAAACCACCCGGATGACATTCCTAAACAATGTTGAATGCATTAATATATTCCCCTCCGATCGCCCGCAGTCGTGCAGTCGTATTTGACAGAATATTTCTTGATACATTTTATGAATATTAGCTTGAAATGCTCTTCTTGTATTTAATTAATTTAAAAATATACTACTTGAGTTGTGATCTTATGCTGGATTTATAAAAAGTCATTGAAAATGCGTAAATAAAATAAAATTGAAAAGAGACCAATTTCTGAATGATCATATTATATCCGTTTACGATGTTAATTGTTCCAAAATTTCACACTATTTTTTAGCACTTTATGACGTTTTTTTATAAAAATCTTATTCAGGCTTTTCCGAAAATTTAATTAGGATTGCCATAACGGTCCAGAACAGAATAATTTATATTTAAACACACAATTTCAGACATACCGCAAATTTTAACGTTGCATATAAAAGTTTTAGCAGTAAAACCAATCTATACTCACTTACAGTATCAGGTACCCTCCAGTAATAAGTATTGAAAATATTTTAACGATAAAATTGTTGTAATAATATTGGTATTAAATTGCTCTTCCGACTACCGTCGATAGTGTTTCCAGGAAGCATATAGTTACGGAGGCTTTGTATTGACTTGAGGCTTTGACTTGTAACAAGTGCACTTGCAATAGTATTGTACTGCGCTTTATACGAATCACATGATTCCTTTCAGATTTCATCCACATCATGCTCGTGGCGGCTGTCACATGGCATCGATACCCAGAACGAAATGAGAAGGCATCCTCCTATTAAATATGAAAAATTTACTTTGATATTTTTTGAGCCGGTTGAATTTTAAGGCGATAAACTTGAGCTTTTGGTGAAGGAAAACATAGTGAGGAAACTATAACACGGTGGTTGCAGTACCCTGACTGATTATCGCCCTCAAGTTGAAAATCTGTCGTCTGAGAATCAGTTTTCTATAAACATATTCGAGACTAAAGATCACATTACCTCTCTGATCACCGTACATATTGTATTACTCAGCTCAGACAGATTGAACAATTAGTCAGATATTGGAAGCGGCTAGCGGCTAGTTAATTGAACATTTTTCGATAGCGCCGCATTCTGTTAGAGGAGGGTCGCTCGGTGTATGGGAGAACCTGAACTTTTAAATACACGATCGAAACTACCGCCAACGGGAATCGTAAATTGGTGAAAGTATTTCCCTCTTGTAGTTTTTGAATTGAGCTTAAAGTTTAGTTAAGTTAGTCCACAATAATGTTATAAAGTGAAAAACGACTACACGCATTAAAAACTTTTTCACTATTAGCAAGATACTTTATCCTGAAGGAATAAAGAACATATTACCATCCCGTAATACCTTAGATAAACCGGAAACCGCGACACGGAAGCAAGTCTTGGATAAAATAATTACTTGTTGTGATTTTATCGGTACTTTAAAGAATAATTAATACAATATTGTTAGTTAGAAAATTCAAAGCACATTTTTAATTAAATTACTACATTTCTTGTCCTTCTCCTCATTTCTAGTTCACGTTCAATTCCTTTTTATTTGTTATGGTCTTATAGTTTTCTTTTTCGATTGACATTCAATTTCAGTTTGTTTTTTCAATGGAATTAATATTGAACTTGTCCGTGAAATCAAATCATAGACGGCTCTGTTTGACCGGACGGACACGGAACGACATTTGCATTTGTGAATTACATTTCTATGCGCTCCAATGGTTCTGTATTCTCATGATTTGAGTTGATGGGTTTACCATTCTTAAATTGTAAATCCCCGGACATTGGAGAAATGGTGTCAAATAAACATGTTTGGTGCGGTTTATCTATTTTGGTGTTAAAATATAGTATCTGATAAATAGTTGATTATTATCGCACGGTTGTAAGGGTATTCTATATTTTGAGGGGAGCAACACTACATGTGTTTGAATATAGAATCTAATAAATAGAACTAGCCGAGGTGCAACCCTTGAAAGTGAGCGCATAAGGATTTCTCAGTAGCTCTGTATTTATATATCTACTTGCCGTGCCGCCCACGGTTTCCTCTCCGAGGGTTCTAATGAATTCCAGGAAATTTAATAGGCAATTTCACTCATTAATAGTGGAGCTTTCTATTTGTAAAACTACTTTTGAAATCGGATGAGTAGTTTCGCTCATTACCTCCTATCGATAAGACTATTAATATACCAAAATACAAGTAAAAAAAATATGGTTATTATGGCCTTAGGTCGGAAAGCCCGTTTTTATTTTTATAATATTATGTAAATTTCAACAAACACATACCTATAAAATACTTTCATATATGTACCACGTATTCACGTATTCACGTATTCACGTATTCACGTATTCACGTATTCACGTATGTATATAGGAACGGCACGGTTAAAAAATGCTCTCATACCGAATCCTCATGACCCATGTTGTACATTGCACGAACAGCTCTCTTCATCAGAATAAAAAAGGTTATTGAGGTTGGCACCGCTACCCGCTACCCCAAATGAAAGATGCCATGGGAAATCAGACTATAACTAAAATGAACTAGTCTTAGAATGTATGAGCATAGTTCAGATTTGAATATTCCATATTGAGTGAATTTAATTTCAACGTTAGGGGATAGGAAAGATAATTAAATTGGTCAGCAGTATTGTCATAGAACTATTTGAATAGTCGCCTGGTTCACAGGTCACGACTATTTGCGATAGAAATATTCGCTAGGATGCCCTTGACTAGTCGAAGGCGGAGTGGAGTGCCAGAAATTTAATTAATTTCATTTCATCTCCATTATGAGCTGTCTCGCCTACACATACCCGCCGCTGAGCACCGGCTCACACGCTCACACATCCAATTGACAATCAACAATAGAGAGCTCAATATTTTCACTTTTGTATTTTGTACGCTAATAAATATACCTGAAAGGTAATTCTTCTTAGTCGTTTCCGCCAAAGTATTGCCTCGGCATCGTAGTAAACAATAATCCTAACTAATATTATAAATTGGCCAAAAGATTGGCCCGACCTTGCTTGCTTAGTTTGACACACAAAGCCTTTTAGCTTAGTTTTTGTCTCGGAAACGCGGGTGAAACCGCGGGGGACATATAGTTAAACAATAGCCCTAAATATTGATTGTATTTCAATTCTCCATTAATATAATATTTTCGAATGGGAACATTTGAATCGAGTGTAATATGTTGTTAAGCCTGATGATATAAATAGCCTTGTCGCGTTCGCAAACACTCTCATGTAATTGCATTGACGTGTCCTGTGTCTGTGCTTATATTGGTTAATCTGAGCTAAATCCGCTGCACTAAATTTGCGCCAGACCCAAAGTGTCTCCCATCACTGTCACCCCCAGCGGGCGTGACGTATAACGCCTGCTCCTATTTTGGGATCGGCACCCTGGGCCCATAATATTGACCAGACATTAACAAAATATTATCATCATTAATTGGAAGCTAGCTGCCATGCCCGGCATGACAAGCCTTACGTCATTATAATCTAAACCGAATAACAAAAAACATGTTCAAACATTTTCATCGAAAATTGGTTACAGCAAAATACGCAAATTGAATATCAACATAATTAGTTGAACCACCTATTATAATTTGGTATTCACATAATTCGCTACTTAGGACGGGATCGCAAATCCGGCCCGTTCCGACGGCATTGACGCCGAACCGACACGAGATTGCTCGTATTACACTCCACATAATGGGCATCAGACTAGAGCTAACTAGTAACTAATACCACGAGCTACAAGCTTCAATCTGCCACACCATGACTGTTATTCAATTGTTAAATTCATCACAACTTATCTATTCAAATAATTCAGTAGTTATGAATAGTTAAATGTTATTATTTGTATAAATTACTTTTGTAAGCCTGTTCTAACAAATCTCATCGGAACTAATATTCTTTACCCGCGACAAGGAATAAAACGTGTGCAGTATTGTGATTCGGTTTGATGTGTTCCTTTATAATATTAAAGAGCCGCGCTGCGCTGTCTCGCGCTGGCGGAGCTTCCTCCACTACTATGTGTTATTTGCGGTTTCCTGTGCCTCACTCCACGGCGGTGACGTCGCCTTTCGTCGTGATTGTCTACTGGAATTGAAATTTACAAACGGATGTTTTGAATTTGCTCTAAGTTATAGGATAACATTTACCATTGAATTCAGTGCTTTCGTTTGCCACAACTACTGTGTCGTTACTTTACCGTGCTTGTTTATTGTACTAAACTACTCGTATATTCGATAAAACTTACTATATACCTATACACTTTATAAGCGGTCAGCTCATCTCAAATTAAGGAGCTTGTACTATAGTAACCAGAATACTGAGGTGCGCGACATACATTTTTTCTTAATAAATACATTGATATATGTTTACACTGTGACATCGAATAACATAAATGATCACCCTGGGCGGAAATCGATTCCACTGCTTGAGTCGTCGCAGTCATTGTATCTACTGATGAAGCCCCATGTTTCGTAAAACTAAATAATTTTATTTGAGCGATGCGAAATTCATAATTATTATCTTTTCTCGATTTCTGGAGCTTTTCAATTTCTTGGGTCTCGAGAATTCTCGGGGCTTCTCGCGTTGTCGAGAAAGTTACATTTAGCTTCAGTCAGCATTGAATTCCATCTAGTTCTGTCATCGAGTAACAAAACTAGTTCTACTCCGAATTCGGCTACTACATGTTTCTGCACTGTGATTGATTTTAGAGGACTTTTTCTGAAAAATCTTATAATCGATCGGGTCTCAGTCATTACATTGTTTATGTCATCAATTATTTGCGGTCTAGGTTCTTCATTAGATATATAAGATTCATCATCGTTATCAGTGCTGCTGGTTTCATCGGAGATGCTATGTTCGTCATCGTTATGCAAGGCATTCCTAGCAGCTGTAACTTCTGACTGTTTTTTGCAAAATGTTTCAAGAATAGCTAAATGGATGGCATGATTTAAACATAGAACTATTTCACAGGGGCTTTCTCTGCCAATTTTTTTCTTACGTTTGGCCCATCGCTTGTTACGGCAAAAACATCACTCTCAAATTTCACTCCAAAATGTTTCAAGCGTTCCTCCACTATTTGTCTTACTTCAACGGCTCCACATTTACCGGGTATATAGACTAACCCCAAATTATAATGTGTTGTTTCTGTAGTATGACAAATAACACTAAAATAGCGTTTGTTACGTATGCATGTCCACTCGTCAATACTCACACTTAGCCGGTTACCTGAAGAACAAATATCTGAAAGTTCTTTTATCATTTCTTTTTCCTTATCCTCATAGTATTTTAGTATTAGATTCATAACATCATTAACACACATGGGCAGTTTATATCCTTTAGCAGAAAGTGAATCACGAATGAATTAACTTTTTGGGATTCTACTTATGGTGAAGCCGTCTTTTGCAGCCAGCCTCGCCAATATTTCACCCAATGATTGTATCAGTGGAGTTTTGAAGTTTAGTTTCTATTGCTGCATACTTTCATACCCAGTCTGCTTTTTTTCGGTGCACTCACACCTGAACTTGTAGATGCTTCAGATTCGGATTCTTCTTGGGTCCCGCATTTAGTAATATTGATTTTATGCACATGTGCTAAATGTCTCATCAACCCACTAGTATTTGAACCTTTGCAAGCAATGGTTTTTGGGCCCTTTAGGCATTGCGCATTTGCAGATTCCTTATTTTTTTTTTAATATTTCCATATTTTTGATTGGCGAGTTAATTTCTATATAGGTACATGATCTCTCGAGTTCTCGACTTTTCTCGAGCATGATTTCCCGGGAACAGAGACTAACGAGAATTATATTATAAATATAATGAACCCTAGTTGTAACGAATCTCCGTTTACTAGAAAATCCTTTCGCGCTATTTCGTAGTAACTACTTCCGTACAGGCTTATATGAAACGATTTTTTTTTTATGAAACACGAGAGCGCTGCGGTTTATTTGCTTCCGAGTGGAAATATAACGAGAATCATTGTTATTGGGCGGGACGGATCAATATCCAAAATATTTTATTTCAATCATGATTCCGATAAAATGTTCTGTTGTTCTTTGACCCTGTCCACAAAGGCAATTTAATTTCAATGTTACTCTATCTCTTAAATTATTTGCAAATAAAGTCTTACACAATAATCCCTCCGGATATGATGCATCAATCGATGTGGCGCTCGCTGTAAGGGAATTATTAAAACATACTTCAATCAGGTTGCTCAGTTTCCGTCTGTCCATATTCGCAATCCCGTAGAATTGATATCAAACAATATCTCAACATTATTTTTTCTTATAATTTTATTTGAAACTGGATCAAAAATGTGGCGACCAATATATTTTAAAATTTAATTTCGAATTGTTCAATTTTATAAAGAAATTTGACTTGATATGTTGCGTTATAACTTTCACTTTGTCTTAATGACACATGAATAATTATTAAAAAAACTTTAATAGTACGATCGTGGTGACACAGGTAGGCAAAATCACAAAGCCACTCGACCGTCTCGTTGACTGAAATATTTAATTTTAAAATTTCTGATGTTTAAAAATAGCATCTCAGCGCATTCCAGAACTCAAAACGGAAATATAAAAGAAGTTTGTTTTTATTTTTAGCTCTTATGAATAAACCTCAATCCTGCTGCATGCGACTGCAAACGTTTATTTCAAATATTTCCATAAACTTAAGATGAGTAATTTCTTGGAAAACGTTGTTGGTTATAAAGATGGTATTCTGTAGTTCTTCTACACGGAAGGTATTCAAAGGAAATGTTTCTTATAAGGTAGTTCATTGCGTTGAAGTCATCTTGCTGTGTACTTGTTGGTACAACTGCAATCTCCACATGAGCACTTTCTTGGAATGTAACGCGTGTGTATGTACATGTACTTCAATTGAGCTTAAGTGTTTATTTAGGTATAATGAGTTCGTTGAAATTTTGAATGCATAAATTTAAGTAACATTATTATTTTCTCGCCGTTTCACCTCGTTTGAAAATTCATTTATATATCTTTACCCCCATTAAAAATGAACCGGTAACCAGAGGTCTCATCAAATATATTGTTAAGTACCAACGTGAAATGTAGTGATTAAAGTCGCCGTCTCTCGGGCACTACCAATTTAATTATTTTAACACACTTTTATTTCCTTGCCTTACCCGGACATCGAACCCAGGAACTCTGGGTCGCGAGGGATCCGAGGTGTTCACCACTCTATCACCTAGACGATGGCAAGTTAATAATGAGTTTGAAATCTCAATAAGTGTAGCCACTGTCAGTGGTCTTTGAGCGGGGGAGCGTTCAAGGACGGCACTTTATCATAACAATGGAAATTGTCTGTCGGTTCGACTATCTTCGACACACACACACACAGTCGCACACACCCGGACGCCCCTCATAATTCTGCTCTCATTAATATAGTGATGCGACGATCTCCGTCCAATTTCCACATCGACTATTTTTATTTCATTGAGCACGACAGACGAAACCCGTTGAGGTATTTGTAGCGTGTTTGTTATTTTGTTGTCCGATATAATATTTTTTACTAGAAAAATGATTTTTTATAAATGATAGTGTTTCGTAGAACCGTTAGCAATTTTTTTGAGTACTCTATTCGGTGTTATTGTGACGTCCCATTCCATCACATGTGGCCGTGTGAAACAGTTTTGGATTTATGTCATGTTATAGTAACTAAAATAACACCATTTTCAATTTTAAAATTCTAGTTATAATACTCAAACTGCCTCAGTTTTATGACGAAACTAGACCAGATTATTACTACACACTGTTTTAAACAAATTGTAATTGTCCTAAATTATCTCAGCTCCAATGTTTGTTAAACAAAATATCCGTTAATTATTACATAAATATAATTAATGTAACTTAAACCGCATCAAAGGGTTTTCCGGCTCCCGTTAGTTTTCGAGTAATAATGTATATGAATGATTTTCAGAATTCATGTGGCCTATTACGTATATATACCGCTAATTTAATATTCATTTTATGTTAATTTTAAATTTAACAACTCTTGTCTGCCGTTCAGAAGGGTAGGGACCGGTGGCTGTGGGTTCGACTCCCAAACCGGACAAGGCAAGGTGCCCGAGGGATGCTCACCGCACGTCGCGATAGTTTAAATATCTTCGTTAAAATGTGGGTTCATAGCACGAATATATATTAGTAAGACAACATTTAATGCTGTACACGCCTCTATATATAGGTTTACGTATCAGAATCAAAATTATATTGTAAAAACACTTATAAATAAATAAAAATTTTAGTTCAGTGCTGGTTCGCTATGAAGGCCAGTTGTGAAGGTCAAAGTTACTGAAGTCGGCGCCGCCCGGTATGCAAGTCTGCCTTCACAGCGAAAAGTTTCTCAAGCAATTAGTACCCTTACAACCTACTGCGTTGTTTCGGAACTTCGCTTCTCGTTCCTTTGCAAACCCAAGCGATCAGTAATAGAGATTTAAGACTGTGCAAATTATGCTGTGTATTAATAATAATATGCTGAGACAATTTTTACAAACTAATCAGTCATCAGTTTAATTTAATGCATAAGTTTTATGAGAAATTTTAGTTATCACAAACAAATAATTATAAAAAAAGGAATAATAATTGAAATTAAATGTTTATTGTCAGAAATAAAGCCTATTGGTATAAATAAATAAGCAAAGGCGAAATTGTTAAGTACCGTTTTCTGTAAAATTCAAACAATTTATTTTTGTCTACTTCCTACCAATTTTTATTTTGAATTTCCTGTTGTTTGTGAATAAAATGCTTCTTTCTTTTTTTATTTAGTATTGACAAGCTATTGAAAACTCTAAACAAAAGCCTCTATATATCCACTATCAGAAATATTTGAAACGGTCAGTTTTTTTTAACATGCATATCATGTTTTCGTCGAATTCCAACCAGCGGCAAACACTGGTTCAAATGAATGTTTGTTCTTCTATGCGTACACTCGATACCATTCATACGATTCCGATTTTACTGGGGGAGTTGTACGCTATACGCGCCAGGGGTGGAAAATACCAACGTAATGCGTGTCGGGCCGCGCGTGGGGCAGGGTCCCGTACCTACATGTTGATTAAATAATAAATAAATAAATAATAAAAATGCGTTTATTTCATCTCCACAAATTACAACACTAGGTATACAAAAATTGAGCAGAGTTTTACAATTGGTAGGTCTAGGTAGTAGGTACTTATTTTTAGCATTTCTGAAAACCATGGCAAATTTCTCTGTAATTTGTGGGAGATCTGGAGTCTAAACTAAGCCTAGGCCTGTATTTTAGCACTCCAGGCCCCCCAAAACTCTAATGTCACAAATTGTCAAGTAAGTAGTTAGATAAATAGTAAATAAATGAATAATGTGTAATAATAGTAATAAGTGTTGTGTATTTGTGTCTATATGTGTGTGTGTGTGGGTGAGTGTGTATGTGTCTGTGTATGTGTATGTGTGTGTGTATGTGTGTGTGTGTGGGTGCGACTGTTTTTATATTATGTTTCCTGCTAAATTACGTGTTCAATGATTTTTTCAGTATCAGTATAGTCCAAGTCTAGTAACCATTCCTTGAGTTTCTTTTTACACTCGACTTTTAGGGAATCTGCAATGGTGAGTATTTTATTTATCTTATTATAGAGCATGTTTGCTCGGTATAGAAAAAATCTTTGAGCGAAAGCAGTGTTCACGATAGTAGGCTCACAGACTGCGAACTTCCTTCTAGTATGTGCTATGCGATTTTTTCTTGCTTCGGGAATATTACTATGTTTGAGGAGTACGGATAACATTATGTAAAGTTGGCGTACAGTTAACACTCGAGTTTCTTCATAAAGTTTTGAAGTGGGGTATAATCGAGCCTTCGAATGACTCACTTTTAGTATCATCCTCTGAGCTCTTTCAAGGGTTATCAATTTAGATTTACAAGCACCACCCCATGTGGTGAGGCAATAGGATATGATGGATTGACTATTTATCTAGCCGACTCGTTAACATATGTCCAACAACACCGATTTACCTTATCGGGGTGGGGGCTCTGACAAGATCACTTAATATTTCTTAAATGAAAAATCACCTCACACAATTGTCAATGAAATAATTGATGAAAAATGTTACACAAAGAATAAATGCAACATTTTATTTCACAACTTTGACGACGGCCGTTATATATACGAGTATATCAATTGTAACTTTGTATTTAGTATCAAAAGTATCTCGAGTTAAACGGAGGGAGGTGGAGACGGACTTGTTGGTTAAGAAACCCTTTAGGGTTATATGGGACGTATTGCCACCTAGGGGTATATTCCTTACTTTTGTTCTGATCTCAAACCAAGCGGAACTAGTAAGTATTTTAAATTTAATACGTAATATGACTCCCAAACACAACAAAATGTGTTAAGGCGACGTGGTATCGTGGATACCCGACTGATGTCAGGCGGGAGCGGTTGGCCGCCCCGCGCTCCTTCGTTTGACGATAAAATATTATTAACACAAAATTAATCTCCAGTAAATAATCCCCTGAGGTATTTAATAGAGAACATGGTAGACAGCATTTCATTAAAATGCCTTTTCTTTAGTTACAGAAAATGTGGAGGCAACTTGATGTTTTTGTTTATCAAGGCTACTTTAATCTATCAAAATATGATTCATGGTGACAGACAATATAGTGACAGAATAGTGTTTTAATGGTATTTATTATATTGTACAGAAAGCGTGCGCGATTAACGTAAAGAAAAAGATAATTTGAATGCTAAAATTTGTGTCTATGTTTTTCATTGCAAATACAGTTAGAGATCACAAAAGTTAAAATATGTAGAGTATACTCGTATTTTTCCGCAGGGAGTACCCGTGCGACCACTACACGGCGATCATCAACGTGACGCTGATGTGCACGGGCTGCCCGCGCGCGCCCGTGCACGAGAGCGCGCTGCAGCTGCTGCAGCTGCTGGACAAGCGCTTCTTCGGCGCCGTGGGCCCGCCGCCCGCCGACGACGACGGTGAGTACCTATCTGCTTTAGCCCCCACTTTAGTCACGTGGGTTGTACTTATAACGAACTTGTATTAGTTAAACTTGTTAAGCAGATCATTATGTTGCAATATTGTGTGCTGCATACGCCGTGCACGGAAACGCGACCTATGGATGATGGACAAGAAACAAATAAACATTCCCAGGAAACCGGACAGCGAGGGATTTATAAAATGAATGCGGTATTTGTTATTCAGACGGTCAGCTAATGAGGCCTGTTTTCAATGGTCACCTAGCGGTTTGTGGCTGCTTATTGGAATTTGTAACTGTTTATGTGTAGCATAAGACTTTTCAGAGAGAAAGCGTTTTCGAGTTGTTTTCGATTCCGGAATCGGAAAATGCGCAAAAAAATGCCTGCAGCACTTCAGAGCAATTATTATTTATTTCTAGGTATACCACAATATTCACTCCCAACTTCACAAAACTAGCTATCTCATTCTCTCCCTGACTATATTCTATAGATAGCGTCGCTATTTCGTGTTATCGAATTTAAACAGTACTAAAGAAGTTTTCAGTTCAAAAATAAATACGTTGAAGGTTTATTGTACACTCGCTTTTATATGCTCTCGAACGAAGCAAAGCCCGTGTGTCAGTCACAGAACAAACTGACATGTTCATTCATACAATATGCGAATGTGTGTCATAGTTGGGACTAGAACCTACGAGCTGTGGTTTGCCCGTAGAGGTACCCTGCCACGGCGCTGACTGGTCTGTCAGTGCATAAATATTGTATTTATGTAGAAATTGTAGCACCTCTGGCTGGCCTAGCCGCCGCACGCCGTACGTGCCACGCCTAATGGGAATCTTCATTATTAAGTAGGTACCGTACCACGTAAGCTAGCGACGAAATCGAATCGATCCGTTGCTTAGTTACGACGTGCAAGGAAGGACAAACAAAGCCATTCTGCCATGCTTAACAAATACTAAATCTTTTTCTAGGAAATATCCAAGTTATTCGAAGTACCGTCTCGTTTACCACGAACTCGCAATCGTTAAACAGCTTGGGAATATTTTATTTTCTACACATTTATTTAAATTCAATATTAAAATTAATAATCTGCATTCGATTAATTTCTCTCACGTAAGGTGAAGGAAAATACACTCTTATACGCCACACACACACCGCACAGGAGCACACCCACACAGACCTGCCAGCATCTTACACGCCATCACTTAACATGATTTGATTACATGGATTAGTTTCAACCCAATTAACAATGTTAATATCAATCAACGTCCATACAAAGCGTTAGGTTAGCGTTGCTACGCCGTCATTGTGACTGTGTAGTTAAGCGCAGTAGTACCAATAAGAGTTGATTATCCTCATATTACTGAACGACGTCTGTGCCACAAACGCTTTCCCAGAATATTATTTCCTATTTCCGGGAATAAACCAGTTCCATCGACCCCTCTTCCGTTCGGTCGGATAACTTCATGAAAATCTCTCGAGTGCTTCTCGTAAATGCACCTTAGTCGCGTCTGGATATTAGATTACAGTTTCGCTTTATCCTTTGCGTTAGTTTTATGGGTCAGGATTATTTTTTAAAACAAGTTCCATCTTTTTTCTACCGCTAACCATGTATTGTCTGGTCCAGCTACATTTTCTACCCGAAATCCCAAAATTCATACGGAATCAAACTGATAGGTACTATTTTTAAAGGTCTTAGTACAAAATGTCTTTGGGCAAGTACTGCCACCATACGTAATTAGCCCGTGAATCAGTGCATGTTACTGAGCATCGGGTGGAAGGGCAGGGGACCGGTGTAATTACAGGCACGTGAATTGAAAACTTCGTGCCTCGGGGCCGAAAATTCAACGGCGATCCCCCTTGCTATTGCAAATGGCCATGAGCGGCAGTGATCCTTTACCGCCAGGCTACTTTACATTAAAAAAAAGAAGGCGTAAAACGAATTTAAAATGTGTAGAATAGCTATTTTATACCCGGATTCCGATCGTAACATTTATAGTCGATGTAATAAAAAAGAAGGAAGAAAGTAAACAAACTAGTGTAAATGCATTTCAACTGTGACACTGATAGCTAGGTCTCCGCCCAGTAGTTACGTTGGCGCTTGACAAAGAAATAACCCATAATGAGGTTTCCGCCCTAATAGATACCTGCGTGTAAAAAATTCCATACAACACACGTGACATTTCCTAGAGTTTCTCTTTAAAAAAATATTATCAATTCAGGAAATTACATTATTGATTCCTTTGCGACTTTGTTTCGATGTTAGTGTATAACAATCACCTTGAAGTAATACCTGAGGCAATGTTGAACCCCACTCGACAAGGAACGAGCGACTTGTAGCTCGCAGCAGAATTCTAAACGTCGCTCCAATGCCGAGCTACGGGCTTCATTTCACTTTTTGTTATTAGTCTCCTAGCTTAAATAGATTTACACACTAACATTTAATCCCTCAATTAACACGGGACGTCAAATTCAGATGTATTCCCGATAATACAAATACATTAATTCACAGAATTAATTATATGTCGATTTTATTAGAATGATTGGCATACAATTTTAGTTCTGCGAATTTATGGGAAAATCATAATGGCATAAGCTAGTGGTTGGGTTCCATCATTTAGAGAAAATATCATACCATGAACAATATTACTCTATCTACATTCTACATAAAAGCTTACACTCATCTTCTCGTACTTAAATTGCACTCACTTACTCCCTACACTCAGATACAAACATTTTGTGTAAAGCATAAACACAAATATCGACAATAACTGTACATATTTTATTCCAATCAAGTTCATGATACTCAAGTACCTAATAATCCGTCTGAGTAAATATATATATTTTTTTATTAATTTCATTGTTATATTATGTTATTTGCATACATTTAGTATTCTACGATATCATATTAAATATCATAAGAAAAAAATAGGAGCATTTTTATTTGAATTCTAAATAAAGTGTAAGTTAGAAAGTTTTAGAAGACGATTGTATAAAGTTTCTAGCTTCAAGAATAAAGTGAAGCGATCCAATTCAATTACGCTCGCATAGGGAAGTAGATAATTGTTTCGTGAGATAAAAACAATCCAGTAAACAATGCTGCGCCGGAGACGGCCGTGACATTGAACGAACCTAATTGCATCGTATCGCGCCGTCCTCGGCCGCTCGGAAGCCGCGCATTTAATCATCTTTAAATTGAAGTACAATAATTGCTCGGGAAATATTGTATGGTTTGACTGGGATGGCTTAGACTCCTACTGTTGGTTCTCACCGTTTCTAGTCGACTCTTTATGCAGTCACTCATTAAAAGTGGGGAAAGACAATTGATAGGGCGACAATGTCAGTCGTGTAATTGAATAGGCGTATTTTCCTATCACGTGTGTGTATGGATGGCATCGCGTGCGGTGCCCAGAAGTGTCTCATCGGTGAGTCCGCGCCGGGTGCACCCCATCCCCCTCGCCCACCCTCGCCGCTCCTCGCCACCCGCCGTCTCGCCGCGAGCCGGCTATTCGTTTGAGAGATTTACATTTTACGCCCTTTTACTTTGATCTCTTCCGTTGTAGGACTATGATGTTTATCCTGAATTTCATCCATTGTAAAAATTATGTACATATTATTAGTTTCGTGTTTTAGTCGAACAATTATTTTTTATATCTTATTTATACGAGTCAAAACGTTTGAAATTCGAAATTCATTTTTATAAAAGTTTTCTGCGCTTATTGTACCGGTCGGTGACCATTAAATATACTAGAGGGTCTGTGGCTACTGTGATACGGGCGTCGAACGAGATTTGCGGTCTGCCGAATCAACTCGTTACGGGGGCTATCATTCCAGTGGTTATGGCGAGTTTACGTCGCGTCGCGTCGTCGCAACGGCACCTAACTAGCTATCCAACCCGCCCTGTCGGGACTTATTGCGAGCAAACAAACATAGGTAATTGTTTCAGGACTTAAGGCAACATGACGAGTAACACGCGTTAAATGCCCTCTTAATACCGCAATTGCAATGCAGTTGACCTTGCCAACTCTCTGGAAACAAAGGCTCATAATGAGGCCTCGGGGCCGGCCCTAGGGCGCTAATTGCCTCTGCCATTTAGCCCGTAGAACCGAATACACGATGTTAGATTGTCACGTTGCATACGAATGATCCCAAAGTAAACTCAAACGCAAAAGTTTAATTGGTCGTGAGATACGAGTATGTGCGAATTCCAAATTTCTCCCTCACGTTGTAAAATTCCGGCTAGCTCCACTACACGGGAAAGTTCGCCGCCGACTAGCAGGTACTCGTCATTTGAAATTAGTTAGTGAATTTTTATAACTCGCATGTCTAGTTAAATACAATAGCTTTTTATATTTGTTAACCAAGCATTCGTTTGTTTTTGACACTTGTGTTCGGGGAAACTGTTGTTCACGTTGAGTTTGAAAGCGCGCTGAAATTGGCAAGATCCAAAAGGCTCGTTTTCACTGCTAAGAATTTAATAGTAAGATTTTTATATCTTTCACATCCATAGCTGAGCACTAACTTATTTCGAAAGATCTTTAGTGCCTTTGAGATAAGCTTCATTCATATTGATTCAATGGCTAATTGTTTGTTGGTGCTGATGATCTTTATTATAACTTTATTGTGTACACTCTCAGCTGTCAAAACTGGCCCAATAAGTCTCGACAACAAAGTTAGATACTCTCACTATCGTCTCGAGGCCAACTCCGCGGTCGAGCGCGGCGGACGGCGCGTCGCGACGCGTCGCCTCGCCTCGCCTCGCCTCGGAACTTGTTGAACCGGCGGTCACAAGTTCAAGTTCGTCTGGCTGCATGCCATTTTCTTCTTTTACCATCGGAAGACGAATATATTTTTTTAACCATTATTTCAGTTTAGGCCCTAGGGGGCACTTGAAGGACAAAGCTATTGAAGTTGGAAGTTTGAAGTTTCGGAAGTAGGCCTTGAACTAGATTACATTGTTTTTTTTTTCTTTAATTCGATGATTTCGTGTTTTTTTTTCAAATGCTTAACAATTTGAAAATTATAATATTTAAGAATTTAAAGACTGTAGAGGGTCCGAGAATCCTATCCGCCATTATTCTCTCCTCCGGTGCTCCGGTGAGTGAAGTCACCTTGAAATCCGATTGACAATTCAATTCGTTAACAAAAACAATTGAATACTACCGCAAAAAGGGCGCATCAATTACACTTAAGCGACAGACCACTTGACGCTAATGCGTTTCTAAAATTATATCGAAGGGAGAAAGTTTTCTTTACCAAGTAAAATTAGCCCTTTAATGCTCCCTTCTATACCTAGTACTAATGAAATAATACGTTCTCGTCACGACAGCGTTTTTCCCTTCATGGCTAGATCTCTTACTGTTCATAATGAACTAGTGCCCGTGTTATTTGGTATTTTAACAATCATGAATCAATTTCCTAGTAAGTTTAATGACCTGACGGCCGACTGTGTGTCGATTTTAACAATGCTTTATTACTGCAACTGCACCAATTAATTTATAGCAGAACATTTCAGGCTCAATTATCACGCTACACGTCAAAGGGAGAACAATATTATTTGGCGAGTCGATGTGATATTCAATTTCGGCTTCGCAGTCATGTCATGTTTGGACGGAGTGATATCTGTGTCGGCCCCGAGGCTTTGTCAGTACTTTTCTGTGATTAGAAATCGAACATCGAAAAAAAACTTTTTGCCAAATCCTTCCAATTCAAAAGAGGCCTACATTTTTTTAGGCTTTCTTACTCGGGGCTACTCAGTTTTATTAATTTTTATTTATCACAGCATTTATTTTTTCACAACAATTTGCAAAATTAATTCTGTGAAACGGTGTTTTGGTCGTATACAGGAACGAGGGTTTACTAATCGGTAGTAACAATTAGAAAGAATCGGAAATATACATATCACCAAGACGATCAATCAGTAAAGTGCAATGGCCGCGGGCTGTGTTCCCCCGGAAGGATTTATTGCCGATAACCTCGCCTTTTGTTAACTCTGAATGCTGCCGATCCGCGGCATGTGAAAATGAAACAGCGCGTCCCGCTCGCGCTCGCGCTCGAGCTGGTATCGCGTCCGCGTATATTGTCAAATAGATACGTAATAGCTATTCTTTTCCACTCCTGCGATACAAATGCCTTCGATAAATTGAGTTGCGACATTGAATAATGTATGAGTACTGAGGGTGTATTGCGAACATCGTGGGCGTCATTGTTTCAGGGTATGACTTTTTCTTATATGTCATCGCACGGATCAGTGCCGTTTGCACGGTGAAGGTCTCGGTTTAGAGGAGCGCGGATAATAAACGTTTTAATTTAAGTTTTTCACTAATGTAAGTGGGTAGATATGTAGTATGATTTCCAGTTCAGATAGTATCTTATCGTTTGGATTAGTTATTAGTCGGATAACAAGGTACTCTTTCTCAACAACTTCCGGACTAAAGGTCGACACAATCGATCTCCCGACACTGCCCTACAAAACGCTCGTTGGATCCCCGGGTCCACTGCAGTCCTAACTGAAATTTCTATCTGTCATTTCCATAATGCGTCGAATCAATGTTCGACAATGAACTAGAAGAGTGTGGACTATTAAAAAATGGCCCCTATTGAAATTTAAGTGCGGGAATATCTATAAGTAACTTCCATTACATGGCGAATGCCATGTTCGCTCTCAGAACGACAATTAAAAATAATTGAATTAGTGTTCGCTTTAAAATATGATGTCACGTATGATATAATATTGAATGTTGCGGGAAATGGTTCGATTCACGGTAGTTATATGATATTGTAAATATTGTAATTATTACTGTGGTGTCATGTTGTCGACGTTGTTTGTGAACATTAAATATCTTTAAATGAAATTGTGGTTAGTGTATATAATAAGGTCTTATACATTAAATACATATTGTTAAAGCGCTGTCTGTCGTCACGTACTTATCGCCCACTGTATAATGTAATTGTTAATAGTGTGTCGTTATTTTAAGAATTTTCTAGTTTGTTGATTGAGTTAAAGACGTATAATGCAGTAGTAATGGCATTATTGTTGCGGCGTATGGAACGACACCGGCAATTACGGGCCCCCTCGGAAAGCGATCACTCGGTATCCGATTTATTACCATTCACCCTTTGATGTACGCAGACTTTATTAGTGGGGCCCCTGCGTTTTTTGACGTTCAGTAGCATGCGGCCGGCGCGCCCCCCCTCCCCCCGAGGGGGTGGTGGGTGCCGCCGGCAGCTCAAATTCTATTTCGTGCCTGCGTACGCCGCTGTTATGACTACATATTTCATGTAGTATTAAATAACAACATATTTGCGTTAGAATGGAATGTAGTTTTGATTGATTTGACGTCCGGTGCGCACCGACGAGGATCGGAATGTAATGTAATTAATGGAGTTGAACAATGGTTCATTGGTTTTGCTGTAAATTGCTGAACCTAATAGAGTACCTGCGAGTGCTCTGACCGGTCGGTGCAATATCGACCATTATGCGTATATATATATTTACTAATATTTCCTCAGTGTTCCGATGATGTACTTGATTTTATTATCCGTCCCGTTTATTTTAATCATTATCCTGCGTTATACAATAAATCTGTTCTCCTCGAAATAGGGCATACTAATAGACTGTATACGACGACGTAGCCCGTAGACGAGCTACGATCGTAGAACCGCTACGGCTACGGCTGTCCGTAGCTCGGTGCTCAGCGCTACGAGAGCGTTGTCTATATCAATTCATGCACTTGACTCATTACAGATCTTCTATTATTTCCCTATCTTGAAAATGACTCTTATTTTATTTTAACTTGATTATGTATTGAGTATTGGCACCACGGCAGGGCCGGAAGTACTAACACAATACGCACAATTTTCACTATAAAATTCGATTCACACATTTTAGTCTCTCACAATTGATTTGCTTTAATAGATACAATTGTTCATAGAGAGAGCACTTCCGACCCCCTGTCTGTGAGCCGACTCTGTACTCAATCTACTTGTATAAACATATTGTATCTGTGGTTTAGAAATTAATTAATTAATTATTTTTAATCATAGCATAAAACAATGTTTATTGATAGTACTGTAAGAGTTATTTCATAAGGATATATCTATGTACGTGGTAACGCTTATTGAGATTAAAAATTATGCATACATGTGTATATACAATTTTTCATTTGTGTCTGCCTCCTATTTAAAAAAAAACGCTTTGTAATAATAAAAACATAACTTAAGAAGTAGTAGAACACTTAGTTCTTCAGAAAAGTACTACTATCATATATATCTCCTCTGTACTGCGGTTCGATTCGGCAACTTTGTGGGTCTACAACCTTTTGACTCTCGACATTGGAACTGTTCATACGAGACTAGCTTTTATATTGTCAGAACTAAAGAGTAATTCAAAACAGATCAATATATATATTCCATAAACCGTGAACAACTAGATCCTGTCGCAACGAACCTACCTGTAGACAGTTTTTAATGACCATAATTATGGACTTCACTTTAATGTCTTTGGCGACAGGAAATCGTGTACTCTGTTCAATGTAAGCACCGAGCTAAATTAATTAATGTGTAGGGAGAGACGGCGCTCTCCCGGTCTCTGTCTCGGGGGCTCAAAGACTCGCAGGCTCGGAGGTTCGCAAATTCTGTTTACTCGAACCATTAGCTTAAACGCGCAATTGTGAGGACATGTTTAGTGCAAGCAGTGAGCGCAAGAGCCGCGGCGACGGTGAGTATAGCACATTTACTTATTTAGGTCATTACACAATCCCACTTCCTACTAACATTATAGACGCGAAAGTTTGTATGAATGGATGTGTACACGTGTGGGTGAAATTTGGCACACAACCTGGATTAACAGATAGGCTAACGTCTCCGGAGAACGAGGGTAAAACCGGGGGGACGACTAATTATTGATCTATTTAGGACGCAAAGACTAACTATGATGTAAGGAAAATAGTCAAATTTTACAGCGTAAGGCTTTCGATTAGCAAGAGCGTAGTATGTTGACACCGGAGTAGGTGAAATAAAGAAATAGCAATTTTTCTAAATCAGCCCCAACTGAGTGGAATTGGAAAAAAAATAAAAGACAGGCTGAGTGGCTAGTCCGAGTAGCAAGATAGTTCTTGAATTAAAGAAAACCTAGCCGTAGTGAACTCATTTACCTGGTCTTATCTTTGCTGAATTGATTCGTTTATTTACTAGTTCTATCAAGTAAACAGACCTACCAGAGGCGCCTATCAGGTGGCTAGGTAGTTTGCGTTCACTTGGAACACTTAAGATATTTAATAGTTATGAACTTTTAAAAAATGCTATTTTGTTAAAGTACTACATCTGGTTACAAAATAAATTAATATTATTTTGTATTTTTAACAAACAACAAATTTAAAAGGAGATAATGCAAGTCTAGTTTTTCCAAGTGAACGCAAACTGTTGTAGTGTGTGACAAGTGACTTAGAAAAAGTTCTCTCTGGTTGTTAATTATTTCTTTACAAGTCTCTATCTAAAGTCATAGTAGTAAGTGACGATATTTGATATTCAATAAAGAGTTGACTGTCCAGGAGCAGTCGGCGCCTGAGTGCCGAACACTATTCCACCTTAATTTTTTTTAGCGATCCTCTTCAAATTGCCGGTTTGAAAAATCTCAAATTTAGATACTTTTGAACCATGAAAATAAATAAAAATACCTTATATTTTTGGCATTTTTCATATTTTTATCATTTTTATTTAATTCTTCATACAATAGTTAATAATATTCTTTATACCTGTTTTTTAATTGTCAATTTCGCGCGCTCGCCTCGCTCTGACTATTGCGCTGCTTCGGCCTCTCTGTGTCCTGAATCATTATTTATCATTTATCTTAAAAGCTATTAACATTTTTAAGATTGTTAAAGAGAGCAATGTTATTAATAATTTAATAAAACAAAGAACGGTCAGTTTAGAATTAACACACAATAAGTTGTATGTTTATTTTGCTTATATAAATCAACAATATTGAAACAAGAACAAAGATCGGTTTTATACAAAGAGTAACCTAGAAAGAATCTTTTCCTTACTTAGCCACAATCTGATCATCACACACACACCATGATACATATAAGAATTTTTTATTTTATTATTTTTCCATTCGAACATTTAAGTGCGTACCAATATCTTTTTATTATTTATAAATAGTTGTGATTCCAAAAAAATTCAAATACCATTATAAATTTCATTGTTGATGAAAATGTTAATAAATTACTATGAAAACAAAACAAGTAATATAAACTGATAGAAAGTAATTTTAAATACATTTTCCGATCCATGCTTAAATAACTTAAGTTAAATTGATTCCAGAAAAAAAAATTAAAACAAATTGTGGGCAATTTAATTATTAATAATAATATTGCTCTATTTCACAATCTTGATAAAGTTAATAGATTTTAAGATAAATGATAAATAATGATCCAGGACACAGAGAGGCCGATGCAGCGCATGAGTTAGAGAGAGACGGCGATACTTAAAGGTAAGCGACGCATACTTGAAACAATGCTTTTTTTTACATCTCTATTAAGAATATTATTAACCATTGTATAAAGAATTTAAAAAAATATATTATTTATATATACTTTTTATGGGTACACAAATTTGAGATTTTTGAACGTTTAAAAAATCACGTCTCTAAAAAAGTAATTTAGTTGTAATTCATAAAAAAATATAAAAAAGAAATGTCCGGTGCAAAAATAACAATTCCTTGGAATCGTTTAAACAATTTCGGTTTAACGATATGGCACGGGGTTGCCCCATGGCAACTTGCATTTACGAGTATATGGCAAGGGCAATTTAAAGAGGATAGCATAAAAAAATTGAGGTGGAATAGTTTTCGGTACGCATGCGCCCACACCTCCTGGACTATACATGACTAGGTATTTTTTTTATCTTATTAAATTTCTGTTTTCATTTTTGTGAGTTCAACTAGATACTTACGTAATACTTACTTATGATACCTTCCTGTGAGCTCTCGCTCGCAGCTGCGTGAAGCGCGTGCAGTGCCGTTGAAGAGATGCAATGTTCTAGTTATGTGTCAACAAGTTGTAGGGAACCCCGCTCTGTTATAGAGCTTTACCAGTTCTCTCCAGTTTTCTCATTATGAGAATAGGGTTCCTTTGACGCACCATCACCTCAAAACTACTGAACATATCGGGATGCGGCTGCTACCATTCGACATGGAATTTCACCTAGATGGTTATGGGCTATTAGAGATATCGATGAACACGGGCGAAGCCGCGGGGGACAACTGGTTATAATATATTATACTAGCTGCCGCGGTTTCTCCCGCGTTCCCGGGGTATCTTACATATTCCCGGGATAAAAAAGAAGGCTATGTGCTATTCCAGACTATAATCTCTATCTATACTAATATAAACTGGTCGCAAAAATTAAGGGATAGAAAAAATATTGTTTTGGGATGATTTTCAACAGGCTGTAACTCGTAAGGGAAATTCCTCGACTCCACTCAACCTCACTCAAAGATATTAGTATTCTAATTACAAAAATCTCCTCGCATTCGATTTGACATATTTTATCTAAAACAGAATGACGTTACTAATGACATGGTACCTTGACTACACGTCGATTAGACATCAGTCTTGATTGCTCGAGTTATGCTCAAGTTATGACTTAGAATATCAATATGAGAAAATGCTTAATATGTCTTAGAATATGGGTGTAAGAGTCCGTAGAAAATGTTAAAAAGAAATAAATAAATAAAAAATAACGGTCTTTGGCACTCAAAATGAAATTGAAATCATGACGTGACAAAAAACTCGTACAACAAAATTATAAATCTTTTTAGGCATAAAAAATGTGGTATCAAAGACAGGCAAAAATGTAGATTATTTTTGTGGTTTTCTTATAGCTCGAGTTACAGCCTGTTGAAAATCACCCCAATTTTTTTTACCGCTTAATTTTTGCGACTAGTGTATAAAGCTGGAGAGTTTTTTTGATTGTTAGCTCGAACGCGCAAATCTCAGGAACTACTGGCTCCAATAGAAAATTGGTTGGATTATTGTGTAGAATAGTCCATTTATCGAGGAGAGTATAGGCTTTATAACATCACGCTACGACCAATAGGAGCGGAGCATCAGTGAAAAATACTACAAAAACGAGATAAAAACTATTCCTTTAGAGAGAATCCGTGGGGGGCAGTGAGTATAATACTAACTTCGTAACTACATACATGTTGTATCAGCTTATAAGTACTTGTTACACTTAAATATTATATTTATCAGTGAAACATATCAAATATATACATACATTTTACAAATTACCAACTACTTACATCTATAATATTTTTTGTAATTTATTTATTTATCATTTCAACAGTATACATAAATTCCTTAAATTTAATAGCTCTAATTAAAACGTTCTCGACGGTTAGTATATTCTGACATGGGTTTTGTACCAAATTTGATTCAACAACTGTTACAGAGCTGATTGTTAACAAACACACACACATTCCGAATTTATTATATAACTTAAGTTAGGTGGATAGGAAAATAAAACACAGATCTCTACTACATTATATGTTTAATACATTCTAATCTACAATCATTTGAAGCGTCCATTATTATAAATACCGATTCCAAAATGATTATATTCGGTATATCCTAATTTATACAAGATGAATAGCAAGTTAAATGTCGCAGCAATACAACAATTCAATCTCGTAGATATAAATCAAAAGTTACCGATTCCAGAATGATTATATTCGGTAACTATATCCTTAATAGCTAGTTAATAATACAAATACGTTATATACATACATCATGATTAAACTTTTGCAATTTTCGTTACTCATACAATTTGCCTGTTTAAACAATGTTTTACAATTTTTATTTATTTTAGGCCAGCAGGCGGACAAATATCGAAATATCGAACATATTTTAATAAATATACATATATACATTATATTAGAAGCATACGACACAGGGAGCAAAGAAATCCAACCTCTTAAGTATTCGTAGTACAGAATTGTCTTATTGTAGTGGAAAATTATATAAAAGAGATTCAGTGACTTAAAACTAAAGCAGCCATATCATACACTAGCGGTGTTTTGATTACGGTAAGAAACAGAATATAGTGAGAAATACTAAAGTGGGTTGATTAATTGGCTACCAAGTGTATTCTGCTTCAAGTTAGGGTGCGACACACGGTGAATACCAAAGTGCCATTGATTGAACGGATCAACGGGCATGAAGCACTACGATGATCGGTAGTGGTCGGGTTCATATTTCACAACCTATTCCAATAAGGTGCACGTCTGATGACGTGTTAAATCAATGGCAACATGAATAAATCATCTCAATATATTTATAACAGTACAATATATAACAACGTATATATAGACAGGTAGGGACGACTCTGCGTGGTTGATGTCGTAGGTACCTATCGTGTATAATTTATTTGAAATTTTGTTAATTTTGAATTGATGGGCCAAACAAAGTTTTCCTATTAATGAATTTATTATAATTAGCAATATTTTCCTAATATTATATTACTAATTGATTAATATATGTATCTACTGAGCAGTACACTACACTACACTACACCGCACTACGAGAATGAATGCCTTATTATAATCTGGAATCGAAATTAAATATACATCGAGGTGATGATCCTACTACTGTCCTTCCTACGTGACTATAATTAGAATATTTGACTCGAATATATATTTAAATTATAATATATCCTACTCTGTTTTGTACTTTGTGGTGCCAGTATACCGTAGAAAGCTAGCACAAGTCTCCTGCCTCCCGATATTGACTCAAAAGTGATATTCAGCCAGAGATTGTGGTTATAAATATTGGCAGGTGGAGGTACTCGTGCCAGCATCTCATGCGGTCGTAAAACATATGTACATCATAATAAAGTAAGATTATTTGTAACCAAAAATGTATATCAATGTGTGAATATACCTACCTTCACTAAACTATTACTATACACCGTTACCTGACACGCGCACACTTATTAGATTAATGTTCAAAAATGAATTTAATTACGTAAATTCAATTTTAATAACATACATCTAATATCATTTTACTATTAGAAGGCAGGTAATGGTGCCAATACTATTGGCTATCACTTAACTTTCCGAAATGTATGTACACCTCTTTCTATTTTGATTTGATCAGAGGGAAAAGAAAAAATGCATTTTGTGTCGTCCCGTCGAGACTCGCTATTGCCATTATGTTTGAAATGATGACGTGTGTATCTTTTAAAACCAAACTGCCAGAATTAAAATAGTTTTTTTTTTTTTAACTTTAGGAACAGAAAGCGAGGCTTATAGATTTGGGTTTGTTTAGTTTTATGCACAATAGAATCGGTGCCTACATCTATGAATAAGCCTACTAATATATTGAGATTATAATATAAGACGCATATTATGCAAGTGGTTGTAAAATACCATAAACTATATTTATACAAAGCCCCGAAATATATATAAGGCTGGTCGTCAAATGATATTGATACGGGAAGGACCTGGAGGAATAATATCCAAATAAATTGCTTGACAAATTATACTGTAACTATTCAGGTAAACCCGGCAACCTGAATATGTTCAAAAATATAAATATATGGTGACATGTTAGTATAATTTTGATGATATTTTGATTTTATGAATTTAGTAAATGAAATAAATTTAATGAGGAAATAAAAAATGACACCGTTGACTGATTGCGCGGTTCTCCCCTTGAGCCTCCTGAAACTGAGCCTGGCTGGTCGGGCTCGGGCTGGGGGCTGCGACCGGCTCGCAGTGCGGCTCGCGGGCGATGGGGTCGTCACATCCCTACGCCACGCAAACTTCAACTGACGCATGTACTAGTGTTTCAATTTCTTTTTTTTTTTCTTGTTGTGTAATTTACCTGATCATTACCGACCAAATGTCGTTTGTTATGTCACGTATCATTCATTATAAATACTTCGAAGCTGAATTCAAATAAATTTAGATTTGAAGTTATAGAAGAAGTTATAGAATCTACTATCGTATGAAGAAAATCCCGATATTTATTCCTATCATGCTGTCTCATAATTACTAAAACTTCTTACCTAACCCTATACAATATATTGAAAAGTGATTACATTAAACATTTGCATTGAGATTACATAATCATCAGATTATAAATATACGTGGAATATGAACTGTGGCACTATATATGGCCATACGGGATGTGTTGCACTTAATTATTGGGCTGGAGGTTGCCCCGCGCAAGCTCCTGCACCTGCTCCTCAGGGTCCACCGGCTCGCGGTGCAGGCGCGGCCGCGGTCGCAAGGCCCCACGACGGCGCACAGCATTGCGCCGTGTAAATTTTTTTATAGACCCCTCGGGTCCCCTTTCGTCCGATTGCTCTGATTCTACCTCGGAGGGCGGGTCCTGGTCGGAACGCGACGGCGGCGATGGTAACGGTGGCGACGGTACCGTCGGCGACACCGGCTCCGGTAACTGTACCGAGGCCGGTACGCACTGCCGCGAGGTTGGAACTGTCCCAGTGGGCATCGGGAGCATCGGTGCCGCCATATCTGTGGGGGGGATGTTTTAAGAGAAAATAAAAAAAATACACCGTAAATGATTGCGCGGGCCTCCGCCTGAGCCTGGCTGGATGGTGGCTGGTGCCGGATCACGCCCCTACGCCGCGCACACCTCGCCCGACTTACGCGGCATGTGCCTTGTGTCTTCAAACACACTTAACTATTTTTACGATACTTCATGTGCAGATAGAATAAATCGAATACTACAATTGCATATATTTTTGAAGCTTTGTTTTCACTTATGATTATTAATCTTAATACTAGTCAATTAATGTTTCAATACAATGTTATTCTGTAATATTAGTTTTTATAACTTTACGTACTAATAACAGTATTAACTTCAGTAAACATTGAACTTAGAAAAAAACAGATTTCATCTGTAAAGAGACACTAAAAGTAAGTTTACTTTTAGTGTTACACATAACGATTTGAATTGAATTTTAAATTGATCTTCAAACTTATAGTACTGTCGTGTGCAGGAAATGTTGAATAATTAGTTTTTATCTAAATTGACATTGATTCCGACCATGCAGTTACATAATTTCTAACACTATGTGCCTATAGAACATATAGTAGACTTATTACATTAATAATCAACATTTAAATCACATAATTCACATACCTGATTTTAATATGACACTGACATTTTCAATAGATAATAAATGTACCTTAAATACCAAATTGTAGCATTGAATATGGGAATACGGGAAGTAGTGTGTACTGTTCGTGGCACACTTAATGCTTGCAGTGCTTGATGCGCCACGCGAGGTCCTGCAACTCGAGTTCGTCTACTTCGCGCTTCTGCAGGAAAAGCTGGCGGGCCGGGCGCGGGCGCGCACTTGGCGGTTTGGGTGCCCCGCGTCGGCGCATAGCGTTGCACCGCATGAATCTTGTTAAAGATCCCTCGGCTCCCATGTCAACATTTGGGTCAGCCGTGGAAGACGATGCCGTATAGTCTCCGGATGTGGTCGGTGTCGATGCCGGTTCAATGGACGACGAAGTCGTAGTCGACCCCTGATCAGTGGACGACGATATTGTAGTGTCGGTAGGTGTGGCTGGGCCCTGATCGGTGGGCGACGATGTGGAGAGGTCAGCTTTCTTGATCGGCGTGGAATCCGTCGGAAGAGAAGAAGTTTCCGTAGGCGTGGCTGGCCCTTGATCAGTGGGCGACGGTATCGGAAGCAGTGCGTTCGTGGTTGGAGTCGGATCGGTACTTAACATTGTTACGTCCGCGGACGTGGATGCCCCTCGATCTGTGAGCGTGGTCGCTGGGAGTTCTGTGGTCGCGGCGGACGAGCCCGGTGCCACAGCGGTGGGCGATAGTGTCGTGGTTTCTACCGATGCGGTTCGTGGCTGATAGGCGGACGAAGATGGCGTCGACTCCGAGGACGTGGAGGACAGGGTAGTCACGTAGGCTGATCTGTGCTTCACCTCCGACTCCACATGATAACTTACCACTGATCCTGAGGACATTCCTAAAATATGGTCAATGAACACGTTCGCTTCGGGCTCGTCTGGATATCACCTTTACCTTCGCTGCGAGTCAGATTTGATTATTTATTGCTGGTAGCGATGGGTTTGAGTGAAATCTCACACGACTATTACCCAGTCCACGGGTAATGTGCCACGATTAACGTAAATATTATGATTACTGAAAGGCCATACATCAAGCAAGACGACACAGAAGCATGCAAAAGAACACTGAACCAGAGACTTTAAAGATATCCTCGTGTATCGTTCGGCTATAGATGCCGAGGGTACAGTTGCAGTTGCGTGTGTAAGCTTCTCAACACACTTGAAGCGCGATTGCGTTCAACAATCAAAACTAACGGACCGGGTGAGATAGAACATCTATACGAGAATATGATGACGTATGTGTAAGCTCAGAGCGCTGGCAGTATGAAGAGGTATTAGCAGCCAACCTCGCCGGTTCACTCGCGATCATACCAGATTGGTGGCTGGTGATGAATCACTCTATCGTACTTGACGTACGCACCTCTACCTCTAATGTATTATCTACTATTACGCCTACATTAAAATGCTTTTAACACTCGACCTTTCTAACTTCGAGGCTGACTACGGTGACGAACCGCCGGTAACTTCTGTAGCTTCGAACTCCAAGCGTACGCCCTAAACTGAACGAATGGTTTTGAATGTTGGCAGATTTTTCGCGACATCGATATAGGTGAATCGCATTCCCAGACCCACAAATACAAGCTCTGTCTATTTCGGGACTCGCTCTCAAATTGCTTTAGTTGTAAGGATATCTTGTGCTTTACATTATATTATTATTATGTATAGACTAGCTTGAGCCTGCGTTCACAGAATAAGCATTGATTATATGGCTTTGACCGCCATGTTAACACAGCTATCCTACTTGCAATACAAACGAATGTTATTTCGAACCGTTTTATTTTAATTTAGTTACTTTATTTCTGTCATAGAGTCAATTTGGACCTCTGTAAGATAGGCATTTTTTAATCCGCCAAAGTTATACGTTTACGGTTATTACAGAGTGTGTACTATGGTCGCTATAACAACAAAAGAATACAGGAAGTCCCGATACAAGAAACGTGATCTTTTTCGCTATAAAACTTTGTACGGTGGCGCGGATCCCTTCGCGTGCGAGCCCGAATCGCCGCTGACCGGTTCTTTTTCTCCGTTTAACATTATTTATACTAAATGGGTAATTTAAAAAATAATATGATCCAGCATATACTTTTTACTATGTGGAAGTGTAGCTAATACCGTCGCAAAATTAACAAGTAGGCTCTACGAACTGCGTCTACTAACCGACTTTACGTGAGTCTACGGCGTGAAATTTTGACATATGTATCTATGTGTAGCTACCTGAACTAAAACTGAAAATATTTGTTTTAGATTTTGAAAAAAGTATAAAAATATCTAAAACCTAAATTTGGATTTTGGAGCTGAGGCTTGTCATTCCTGAATATATAGATCTACATTACTTTTTTTGCTGCTACCTTTGATATCTTTATCAGCCACTGAGTATAATGCATACGACACGAGTAGTCACATAGTCGTATGTTATGGTTATAATACCAAATTTTACAAAAACATTATGATCTTTGTTTAAAATTAATTTGATGCATTTAAATGAGTGCGCACTAGGGTGCTTAATTTTTGTGCAACATTTTTTTTCTTCAAGTCCTGGCTGAAAATCTTGTAATGTAAGGAAAAACAAAACTTTTGAGCATGTTACGAGCCCTTAATTCTAATTTTAACCCACTGCTAGAGAATTTTGAATTCATCCATTAAAATAACATTAAAAAATGTTGTTTTCTAAGTTTTTCCTTCCGCTCATCCAGAAAAAAAGTTCTTGGGAATGTTGACTCATGGATTCTTGTTATAGCTATAATATCCTACAAAAAAGCCCATTGCGTCGAGTTTGTAAGACGAAAAATTTCATTTAAGCTGAAATTTCATAAAAAAGAGCGGTAAATCGATTTTATTTGCAAAACTATTGGAGATTAAAAAAAAAAGGGGGTTTATGCCCTATAATTTTATATTGAGATATTTTTTCATAGCTCTCATAGTCAGTTTAGCTGTTAAAGCCACCTGTTAAAACCTTAAAATTAACGAAAAAAATCATTTTTTTTTTCAATAATAACTAATTCATAAATTCTAAATTGAATGAAAAATTTGTTCGTCATTATATTGTAGGTACCTATAACAAGATTCCATAAGTAAAAATTCCCAAGATTTTTTTCCCTGGGTGAGCGGAAGGAAAAACGTAGATATCATTTTTTATGTTATTTTAATGGATAAAATTCAAAATTCTCTAACAGTGGGTTAAAATTCTAATTAAGGGCTCGCAACATGCTCAAAAATTTTGTTTTTCCATACATTACAAGATTTTCATCCGGGACTTGAAGAAAAAAAATGTTGCACAAAAATGAAGCACCCTAGACTGCGCGCCCAAATTGGCTCATCTACAAAAAGTTATGGATTTTTTCATTTTTTTTCTGTTATTATTTGGTGAAAGGAAGGTGATCGGAACACGACCGCTGTTAAAGATACTGCGGTCGTATAATACATAACACACATTTGATATAAAGAAATTGTTTATGTCGATAGGAATGTTAATCGAGTTAGTCTGGCTCGATTTTCACGAATGTTATCGTAACACGCATGTGTATTGTGCAGCGCGAGTAGCGAGCAATTGGAAACTCGGCACACGTCCTGCCCTTGGCCGGCCCGCGAGCGGAATGACGACGCGCGCGACGGCTGGCGCACATTCTAGTAGCGTATTTCGTGGACCAAAAACTAGGAAAATTCAATTCGATGTCGGTTAAGGTTTTTGGTGTATTAATAAATAGTATAGGGTCCGAAGTGAACTCAAACTTCAGTTCACACATCTCATAAAGCATGTCTTCCGCGCCTCTCTTTCCCTCATTCCCCTATATCTGACTCTCTTGCACTAACCCCAAACTAGTTTCTGTTGCCATGACAATATCGCAGCTGATCACAAAACAACGCGTTCGTGATATTACAAGTAACACGCTCTGGCTTTTTGTGCTTTATATTTAGTTTTATGACATTTTGTCAGTTTAATATATATTGCATAGAAGAGTGCTGATAATATGAAGTGTATTTTCTTTGGACAAGAAATATTTCACGTCAGAAACAATAAAAAGAAGTCAGAATATTTTTTAATGCTTTCTGATTATTAAGAGCCCCCCAAAACTCGTCAAATATTAGGCTATTTAGCTCACATGTCGGCAGATGAACATTTGTATGTGTACCTGTGATATAAGAGACACTCGGGGCATCGAAACTATTAATATCTGACACACTTAATGTTTCCATGTATTTGTTTTTTATTTTTTCATTTTTGAAAATTTTGTAGAAGCGGTACTGAAAGAGGAAACATTGACCTTTTACTACTCCTACCTTCCAGTTGACCAACCATTTCCGTCACTCTAAAACGTAACATCCGTTTCAACAGTCCATACTTTATTTCCCTCTCATGGCGCGCATAAAGAAGTTACACTTCAATATGGAAAATATGTTGATTTCTTTATTATTTTTTATTAACTATACCTATATATTAACTTTAATTCTGCACATGTATGCACCGGGCGCCGGCGCCGGCTATATTTTACTCATGTATTTATTGTTTAAATATAAAAGTTTTGTAGCTTCTTAATTTTACACGAAACAAATATGTCTTTAATGTGTTTTTATTTGTATTTTAAAACATTTATCTTTAGCTGTATCTATTATATTAAAAGTATTTTGATTATCCACCTGGTAATTTAATAAAAAAATCCATTAAAGTCTTCTATAGAACCATTTCATTGGCACAAAACAAAACAGTTTTTTTAATATTTTTTTTCAAAACACGTACATTTACGGACTATTCGCTCCAAAACGCATCTCAATAGTATAATCTTTTTCTATAGCATGAGAGAGTGTGAACTCTTACATTTTACAGCTGAATCGTGCGCAGCTGTTTTACAGCTTCCTATTCTATCGCATTAAGTATACGCGCAATCCTATACCTACTACAATGTTCACAATTCATTTCTCATGCGGGAAGCAGATGAGGGCAACCAGGTAACAAGTGATACCAGAAAAGGTATGCAACCTAACTGTTACATATTGTGTAAATAGTATAGTATGCTTTCTAATCGAATTAACTTTGCTTGGCAAGCAAGTCGGTGAAATTTGAATAAAAAATAATTCATTATGATTTTAATTAATTATGAACACATTTTTTACGGCAACATTCAACATGTTTGCTTAGAAACATATTTTATTTGATAAAATATAGTTTTCAGCCGGTATGTGATGGAGATGTGTGAGCTGAAGTTTGAGTTCACTTCGGACCCTATTTACTATTTATTAATACACCAAAAACCTTAACCGACATCGAATTGAATTTTCCTAGTTTTTGGTCCACAAAATACGCTACTAGAATGTGCGCCAGCCGTCGCGCGCGTCGTCATTCCGCTCGCGGGCCGGCCGAGGGCAGGACGTGTGCCGAGTTTCCAATTGCTCGCTACTCGCGCTGCACAATACACATGCGTGTTACGATAACATTCGTGAAAATCGAGCCAGACTAACTCGATTAACATTCCTATCGACATAAACAATTTAATTATATCAAATATTATGTCACGTGATACACATGAAACATATTTTATTTGATATAATATAATTTTCAACCAGTAAGCAGATGGGTGTAGGTGTAGGACTGTAACGAACTCAATAAATCTCTAAACATTATAAACTATAGTATATATATTCTATTTCTGTCTGTCTGCTTCTGTTAGTTCTTTATAATTTAATTTATATTTATATTATTTAACCAAATATATTTTTATATTATGTATAATTTAATTTAATTATTCCAATCAGGCAAAGCCGGAGCGGGTGGCTAATAAAAATACTTGTGTATTGTCCATTGGATACTAAGTACTAAAATACGATTTGTTTTATAAGAGTCAACCCAATAGGAAAAATGCTTGTGTAATCAATTTACGGTTTTTTAAATGGTCAACATAAAAAATTCTAAATAAAAAAATATCGTAATTCAAATTCAAAACCATTTATTCAGTTTAGTTCCTTGGAAGGCACTTATGAATGTCAAATTTAAAGTTACTGAAGCTACTATTCTTTTCGTTTTGAGGTCCTAAAATATTTATTATGTACTCTAAACAATGAAAAGTAGGTTACGAGAATAAATTTAAAGTTTCCTAAGTATCGTTTCGTGGGGACGTTTTCACTGAAGATAATATTCCAATTTTTAAACTCTTATCTCTGCAACAACTAAAGCTTGACTAAAGTTTATTGTAATTTTTTTGTTAATTTTTAAATCGTGTCGTTGTACCTACTCAATCTACTAAGTCAAGACTCATCCGTAAAGATATGCCAGTATAACCAGTCAAAAGAACTTTAAAATGCAACGCGAGGGCAACCCCGACGCATCACGATGCAACAGTCGCAATTATCACAGGATCCATTGGATTTTTTTATGATTTATCCAAGACTTTTGACTGCGTACACTACTTCAAAAACTTGACCATTGCCGAATTCGTAGAACTGCTCATGATCTTGTTTTATCTTAGTTATCAAATCGTCAACAAAATAACCAAATAATTATTATAGATGGGAGCAATATTGATCTTGTTAATAAAACGATATTTATGGGTTTAACGATAGGCATCAAATGGAAATACAGTGGGGTCCTCATGTTGATACTCTAGTCCGAAGCTTTTTGATACTTAATAAAAATCTTTAAAATCAATAATTGCACTAACTGACAGAAATAGTGATGTTTAATTCTATGTCAACTGTATCAACATGAGCTTTGATTGTTGTCCAATTGAATGAACCACCTGAATTAATACCAACTTGGACTAGCTCGGCGCCAGTGGCGCGACTGACCTCTATTTAGAGATATTACATCACAGACAGATTTAATTTGTCATTCTGTATTTGTTATTCGTAAAGTTATGAAATTGTACCCATGCCTGGGGATTTCCATTGAGCTTGTGCTACAAATTCACGATCTTTTGTTGTATATCTAGAACAGCTTTCCTACCCGTACTGCACTCGAGTTCCTACAATAAAATGACGTTTAGCTATCAGCTATCTCCGTGCAAGGAAACATGTAAGCGTCTCAACGCTTAATACGCTTACATGAATTTTCTTTTGACGTATTTTTACTATGGTAAATCCACCGAATGCTTACGTTTCATCTCAGGGGATGATATAAGAACGTTGTGCGCTTAACATTTCATTATTTGATTAGCTGTAATTGAATAAGAGACTTTTAAACCGACGTGAAAGTTAAAAAAAAAGTTTAAACAAGATTTTTTATGTGTCACAAAGCCGAAACACCGTCAAAAGTCGCCGCACAAAAAAGAGTATATATGTTACTGTAAAAGCTCGAACTGCAGTAAATCCTAAGATATTCCAGTAAAACCTAAGATCTAGCAATTCCTAATGGTAAATGTCCGAAAAGATTTGCGATTCGAACTTTTACCACCATTCCGTTGGTAAATCTTAGGATTTACATTAATGGCACGGTAAATGTTGAAAAACAAAACATGTCATTACGAAACTATTGCACTGGAACATACCACAGAAAAACAAATACATATAACCGATGATAGTGATGATACTAATCTAACTATTCAAATACAAACCGATTCAGAGATAGAAAGCGCTATTCAAGCTGAACAAGATCCAATACCAAAGAAGATAGAATCTATTCAAATAATAAGAACAAAAGCAAAATTTAATTTGGAAAGCCAAGCTGAATAAATGAAAACCATGTCAGCTGATAAATATTCAAATGTGGAAGTGGGCCAAAATGTAAGACTGAAAGTACCTGAAATTGACAGAGCTAAAACTGACCCAAAAAGCATTATTGCAGATGTGATAGATGTAAAGGACAATGAGTTTTACCAACTAGGTACCAAAATGGGAATACTGAAACAGCTTTACACCAAGAATCAGTTCGCCGCATGCTCTGAAGATTTCATAAAGATAGAAGAAATTGTTACGGATAAAGAAGTGAGTTTTCGAGAAGTTGTCGGAAAATTGTCGTTAACTGGAGGACAAGGATTCAAAAAATGTAATTGTCAAAAAAAATGTTCGACGAAAAAATGCACCTGCAGATCATCAGGATTACTTTGTAATTCTAAATGCCACAACAGCAATCCGTGTTGTAACAAGTGAAATGTTTTTTTAGGTACCTAACCTATTAATCAATTACATTTGATTGTCTTTTTTTACTTCTAAACCAAATAATAAGAAAAATAATAATTCAGTTAGACTAGCTTTTGTAAGCATTCTGTTTGTATTTCGTTGTTACATTTCAAATAGAGAAGTACTGATTCAGTTAGGTAGATCTGATAGAGATTGAGATATTCAGAGATATACGTTATGTGTATTTACTTATTATTATCATTATGATACCTTTATAATACTATGTACCTGTTTTGTCTAATAGTTCAAAGTAAATAATTAAGAATTGCTCATTGTCTTATTCCTAAAACCAACATCTACCAGCTGACAGTGGCAAAACCTAGCATATACTGAATTCGAATGGTAAAAGCTCGAAAAAATCGTCGTATCTTCAGAAATACTTACATTTACCAACTCATATCGGTAAATCCTAAGACTTACACTTAAATCTTAAGATTTACCGTAGTTCGAGCTTTTACAGTAACATATATATTACTTGAAATTTTACAACAATCTTAATAGATTTTAGTTATTTTTTGCCAGAGTAAAACCTTTATCGTCATCGCATACAACTTTCTTGAATTTTGTTTTATTATGTTAGCTGCGAGCTTGTTCCTGGCAATGTTAGTGACATTGGCACTTTGGACGTAATAGTATAGTTGTCATATACTTTGAACGTAGTGTGTTTAATTTTAATTAATTTAATGTATTCCTAATGAATATTATATAAAAACAATAGCTTTATGCACCTTTTCACCATATAAACTTTAACTGTGTCCAATTTCACGTTAAAAAGGGGTAACAAAGTTTTCTTTATATAAATGCAAAAGCAACTCTGTTTCTTTGTTTCCTTTTCACTACAAAACGGCTGATCGGATGTCCTGGCGAGGAATATAAGCCTATCAATAAGTTATCTCTAAGGGGGTGAATACGGGTTGAATGTTTGTATGGTCAATCCGTAATTTCTCAAGTTAGAGATCTAAAATTTATATTTAGGCCTTTGGTAAGAAATAAACAAATACGTGTTTCAGCTTCTGCAAAATCACCCCTAAAAGAGGCAAAGTAAGGGGGTAAAACTAATCTAACCCATCCAAATAATATCTCACATTGTTTAAATGCACTCCGTATGTACATCTATACATACGACATGTACTACCGGGCTATGAACTCTTACAAAAATAAAGTATCCTATCATTAATAAGCTAATTTTATGAAGATAATATTTCCTGTTTTCATCATAAATTTTACACGCATAGTTGTTGAGATAATTAAAAATTTACAAAATGCACGTGCGCTTATTAGTCTGGGACTAGGGTTTCTGCTCGAGAATTCTCGAGAAATCCTTTTTGTTGATTATTTTGCGAGTTACTCGTTTAGTTTACTATGCCCGAATAAAAAAAAAATTGCATTAAAAGTTAATTATTATTTGTTTAATCGAAAGACAGTGATGTAATAAACAAAATAGTTAATAAATATAAAAATCATTTTTAGTTTAAGTTGGCAAAATATTTGTTATATTAAACAGATTTTTATAGTTATTTAAAAATGTTACTTTTAATTTTGTTGATTTAGACTGCTATACATTTTTGAACTGGTAGGGACAATGATTATAACACAGTTAAGTACTACCCTACCCCTTGCTTTTTATTTAGATCAATCAAGTATAGATTGTTTAATTTAATGTTTGTTGTTGATTTGTCAATTAATAAGTGCAATTTAGGGTAACAAAAACCCTATGCGGGACGCGGGTCTGTAAGGTGGGGAGTGGTCATTCGAGTGGTACACTTATTTTGGGCATTGTTCAATTATGTATGTTTTAATTTAATTGGTTCAGCTTAAACTAGAAAGATTCTTATCAACATACTTCTTTTAAATTTTAAAGGTTTGTGGTATGTACAGTCACAGTTTAACAATCATACAGTTGGGAAACGCCTTTGATTGCGGGTGACACCGCCGCCGCCCGTGAAGGTACTAACACTGGCAGTAGCAAATGTGCCAGGGTTGTCAAAAAAGAGAAATGAATAAATTCAATCATTTATTTACAAGTATGAGTGTACCTCTTCCTAATTGTACCTAATTTATTTTTAAAAGCTTTCAGTTTTTGATTATAAAATTTGGTTATGTTGTTATATACAAGTACATTCATTCGCAACTGTATGTGATTGTTAAACTGTGGTACAGTTTCAAGTTAAATTACGGCAATTCTACTATTTTTAAATTACTGTCTGTCTCTTCTCTGTTTGTCCTTTTAATTATAACTCATAAATCTCAATGAAAATTGGTATTATATAGTCCGAACATGTGATTGCGCGCATGATAGGCAATATAGGATATCTATAAAAGCGGATGATTGCGGGGTACATTTCATTATAAATCAGGAAATGAACTGACTGTAAAGCTGTGTACTAAATCCTGTGTTCTGCGAGAGCGACGCCGTGGTAAAAAGTTGATAATATTTTAAATCTAAGTTTCTTAAAAAGGACATGGGGAAAAAATTCTTGGACAGAAAGCTTCAAAAGAATTGACTATTTCATTAAAATTTCACAAGTCCAGACAAAATCGTAAGTGCAGTAATCCACAAAAACAGTTTCACTGTAAAATGTCGCGCCAACTACACATCCCAACTATTGTAACAGAGACAATGATGACCTCATTTTTGCAAAAATAAAAAAAAACTTTATCTTTACAAAAAAATATAAAATAAAAAAAACAAGTACACAAATATTCTCTTATTAAAAAAAAACAGTAATTAAAAACGGTGAAAATTGAAAAAAAAATTGGTGTACTTTATTTATAAAAAAACAACAGAAAAATTTGAGCTTTACAAAAAGATATAAAATGAATAAAAAGCCAACTAAACGTTATGATTTTCAATCATTGAAAAATTTTTGTGCCAAATTTAACAATCGAAAACAATTTTTTAAAGGTACTTGGCGCGAGTACCCCAAATTTTTTCATAGCTGATGTTGCGCCAGAAACTTGGTGTGGAAAAGGAGTATAAGAACAACAATTGTTTCACCACTTCCACACCAAGTCGTTGGACCCACTAATGATTATTTTGTTGTTTTCAAAGAAATCTATTAGTATTAAAATTCAAGCTCGTTCCTATTTCATCACGGATTGGATTAGATTTATACTCGTATGAATGTATAACGCTTTCTTGCATTTTAATTGAATCAAGAAATAAACAAATGATTTTATTACCAGTAAGGTAAAGTACCCACCCAGTATCTGCTCAGGAACCAGTACATGCCCACTCTGTGTATTCGTATATCTGCATTTGTGAATATAGGGCACCAGATAGGAACGAAGTTCCTTATTATAAATAATATGAGAAAGTATATATAATTGTTGTGATTATTAAAATAAAACATTGCTGCGCCACAGTATAAATATGAAACAGTATGGAAACTAAGCCTATTTATAAAAATAATTACTTACACTCTATTGAAGCTATAGGGTTGTCACTTTCAACCTTTTTATATTGACTTTTTATAAAAAAAATAAATGGAGAGTTTTGTAGTGGTCATTCAATCGTATTGAAATACTAGTTTACAAATTAAAGTTGATAATTTATTGTAGCCGCCATTTTGAGCACTATCGGCTTCAACACCCTCGAAAACCATAAAAACGATACCCAAGACGAGAAAGTTGATAATTTAATGCAGCCGGCATCTTGAATTTTCATTTTGACAGCACTATGCACTTCAACACCCTCAAAAACCATGAAAATTATACCCATGACGAGAAGGTTGATTATTTATTGTAGCCGCCATTTTGACAGCACTTTCGGCTCCAACACCCTCGAAAACCATGAAAACGATACCCATGACGAGAAAGTTGATAATTTATTTAGCCGCCATCTTGGATTTCCATTTTGACAACAATATCGGCTTCAACACCCTTGAAGTCCATGAAAACGATACCCATGACGAGAAAGTTGATAATTTATTGTAGCGGCTATCTTGGATTTCCATTTTTTGACAGCACTATCCCCTTTAACATCCTCGAAAACCATGAAAACGATACCCATGACGAAAAAATTAATAATTGATTGCAGCCGCCATCTTGGATTTCCATTTTGACAGCACTATACACTTCAACACCCTCGAAAACCATGAAAACGATACCCGTGACGAAAAGGTTGATAATTTATTGTAGCCGCCATTTTGACTGCACTATCGGCTTCATCTTTAAGTGAGTGTCTAGTGTTAATCCTAATAAGTTAAAACTGTCTACTTCCTCAATCTTTATTTTGGTGGCTACTGCTGATAAGTTTATTTTTTGTTTTTGATAGGGTTTAATCTGTTCAATTTTCATCTAATTTGTTAGTGGGGCTCTTGAATAAGAGAGATATATCATCTGCGAATAGCACACAAAGTGAGTCGCATATTTTAAGGAGATCATTGATGTATATAAGGAAGTGAATGCATTACACTTCCTTGGGGTATAGACCAATTGGTGGTGAGGGTATCGAAGTATATATTTTTTAACTCACATGCGTCGTCATCCAGGTATTCAATTTGTACACATTGTTTTCTGTCAGTGAGGTAAAATCGCATCCACTCGTGTGCTTCTCCTCTGATTCCAACTCCGTGTAGTTTATTTTCGTCATGTCGAGCATAATTCCTATTGCGTTGTTTTTATCTCTGATGTAGTTGAGAATTTCTTGAACGTATTTATAGACAGCTAGGGTCGTAAATCGTTTTTCCCGGAATCCATATTGGTTCGTGTCGAGTATTTTATATTTTTCAACAAAGTTACTTATTCGGTGCATAGCTTTTTCAAATATTTTGGAAATCGCTGGAAGAATGGCAATTGGTCTGTAATGGCACGGTGGGTCTTTTAATTTACCGCCTTTCTTAAGTATAGGTTTAATTACAGCTATTTTAATCTACAGGGGAATGTTTTTTCACAAAATAATTGGTTAATGAGATAAGTTAACGGGAGGGCAAGTTCATTTGCACAATTATTTATAAGTGTAGAGGGTATGCCATCTTTACCACAGCTACGTTTGTCAGGAAGCTTTTGAATGATTTTTAGTACTTCGTTTTCAGTAGCAGGTTGTAAGAACATAGAGTTGAGTGTAGTTGTTATAACTGGGTGGGCGTTCGAAGCCGCAGGCGCGGGCGCGGGCGAAGACGCGGGCGCGGACGCTGACGGTGCGCGAGGACTGCTGGAGGTTTGTGTTGGCGCGCGCGGGCACCCCACTGATGCGAAATACTGATTGAAAGTATTTGCAACTGTATAAGGACATTCTATTGAAATACCATTTGAGTTTATCTTAAGATTTTCACTGTGTTAGATTTTTGTGTAATATTTTTTATTATACTCCACATGTTTTTTGTTTTATTTCTTGACTTTTTCATCTCTTGTGCATAGATCAATTTTTTGGATAAGTTAAGTACAAAAACGCTTATATCGGCACTACAACGCTCGTATAGTTAAAACTTCGTTCGAAACAGTGTCGGTCTCACTCACTCAGTGCTATTATTTACTAAACGGCATCCACACAATCAACAATTCGCCCTAAATTTGTAAAATCTCTCGTAGAATCGAAAACAGGCGCAAGCAAAAATTTTCAAACTAGATATATAAAATTATTGTTAAAACCCAATATTTTTTTGGAACATGTGGATAATTCGTAAAAAGAAACTTATTGAAAATTGTGTGAAGTGTGTCTCCGGATTCAGAAAACATTTAATATTTTACATCTGGAATTTTAAAAATTCTTGGAAATTCCAAAAATCTTCAAAATGTTCTTTTGTTTACCATTTTATAAAGTACATATAGTATGCACCGATTTTAAGAACGTATGACAATGACACTGAGATGAAGATTTTTCACACTAACATTTTAGTCACTTTTTACCCCTTTAGTGATGGCGAATATTGAAAAAATGTTTGACACGATTTGTTTATTGCTAACAAAGACCCGACACCAATTTTCATTTCTCTATACAAAAATGTACCCCTTAGAGGTCGAGTTTCCAAACTTCGTGAAATACGTATTCTTTAATTCTTGCCGAGTGCAAGTACCAGATTTTATAGACTTGTCTTTAAATATTACGTTTTAAACATATTATTTCACCCCACGCGTCCCAGTGATCGCGAGATTCGATTTAAACGCGTAAAAGTGTTCGCCGTATCCTCAAAATGTTTTCCGTAACCTTTTTTTACACATGATACTTCGGTCCGTGATTAATGAGCACTGACTAGTTTTCTGAAATAATAAATCTACGTACACGTTCTAAATGTCTCAATGCCTACCTGTGCCGCGACCGAGGTGGCTCCGCTCGTGTCTACTGAGTTCCCATCCGTAGAGCCTCCTGACACCGCTATGCTTTGCTATATGTAAATAAGGATTACGAAGTAATAAATGAAACAATTAAGGCGCATAATGATCAGTTCGCTTTAAGTGCAGATGCCTTTATGTGTAGCTCGCGTGTGATGTGCAGTGCGGATTATATTTACATAAAATTTTGTACAATGTTCGTTTAGCTAATACTCGTATCCCTTATATTATAAATGAGAACGTTTAGTAAAATGTTGTAGTTTAATGTATATTTTGTTTTCTTGATCCGATTTTGATGATATTTAGTTAGCTCGGTTTGTTACCTGTGAAAACTGACACCACAGAAAAAGTTTCCAAGAATGTTCTTACTGTATTCTGTTACACTCCTTACATCGAGCGAAGTCAGTTTCTGTCTAATATTTTAATGTACAAATACAACGGTTCTAAAGTTGAATTATAGTAGTGTAGATAGATACGATCTTGCCACGATACTTGGTATTAATGTTCCGGGAATAGTCGTTTAAATAAATACCATTTCCTACTCCACTTACAGCCTATACAGCTATAACACTAGCAATACTACATATTTCAACTGGCTACCTATTACGGTACTATAAAAGATGTACACACATACGAGGGAGATACGGCATAACCTGTAATTACACTAACATTCGCTTAGCGTTGTCGATCCGATGTCTTCAATCAATAAAATATTGAAAATACTCTTCTAGTTTATGATCTATGTAGTTGCAATGCTTCACAAAAAATTGCATTATGCCCAAGCATGTTTACCACCATTCGCATATGTTAGAACATTAGCTGCCATTACTATCTAATGTATATTTACATGTAGGTATTTAATACATACTCCGTTGTTTAGACGCAGAACAAACAGACATGTACTCCCACACAAATGGCAGACCTGGAGACCCCTAAGCGCAGTTTCTTAAATTTCTCCTCGGTTGAGACCTTGCAGCCCCATATTGTACACTATTAGAAGATCTAAGACTTTTCTATTTAAAATTATTAAAATTGCATATAATATTTTATTTCTCAATTACCAACCCGTCGTACGCACCGTCCATGTAATGTTGTATAGTAATATTGTCGGGACGTATGCCTGTGTAACGGTGAGTGTACGGCGGTTTATATTAAAATCCCCTCGGCAATCGTATGCGTCGCGTTATCGTGTTCGCGCATGAGTCGCTAACTACTTGTTCAAGCTTCCGACATCAACAGCTGGACCGCGGCCTCTATCCTGGCTAAAGAGCTTACATTCGATTCAAATGGAAAATAGCAACACTCCCAAACTGTCACATCCTCACATTTTATAACGGAATTATACGGCAATTAACCAATTGTGAGGAATCTCTGTCAACTAAATCCTGAAGTCTGCGTGAGCGAACCCGCGGGCAAAATCTAGTTTATTTTATAAGTAAGATAGAAGATTAAAACGGAGGTCTTCATTGTCTGCTGGAATAGCAGCTTGCTTGTGTACGTACACATACGTCCTCGACTCGATTATCGTTATCACGGCTACGCTAGATTCCATCGCCTGGGGCTAGGAAACCTGTAGAACGAACAAAAACAATAGTGGCTAGGTGAAATAAGGAAAGGAAAGTAGTGGACATGCATAGGGCGCACAGATACCTAACGAATATTGTGTACTCACCGACTCTGTAAGCCAACACGGGGTGCGGAGAGTTGGAGCGGGCTCGAGGACGGACCTCGGAGCGCGCGCGCCGTCCGCAGCGTGGGAACATGGCGCACAAGGCTTTTCTGAACTTCTGGCCGGACAGGCAGTACACGAAGAAGTTAACGCCGAAGTGGGTATTGAACAGTAGGTGCGACAGTCCTTGCAGCAATGCTAGTGGTCCGTGATGATCGTTTTCTTTCTGTTAAAACAATGTAACAAAAAAATGCATTAATAGTCTTGACTGTTTGGGTTAAGGTACGTCTGACTGAACCCGTATTCAAAACACCAAAACATCTCGGTCGGTTTACATATTCACTGCTGCAGTATCATTGGCTAGATCATATTATATTGAAAAAGAAATTGTTTATATATTTTGGGTTCTTACCATAATTTCATATATTATATCTTTTATCTTCTTCATATTTTTTTTTTTATGCATCCTAGAACAATATTATTTGATTTTTAAAGTTATCTGGTAGCTTAATATGAATTTGGTGCTATTGACTTAAATTATTGAACATGATAAAATATATTTAAATAAAAATAATAAAGTTAGACGTGCTCGTTCTCATGGTCGCCGCATCTAGGAAACCTTGGCTGCCTAATGCGTAGTGTTTAACAAACTGTCTTCGTTGTCGGCACACCAGCCGCTACCGAGCCGCCGCGCCATCGCGCCGAGCTCCCGCAACTTTGTACCTCTACGAGTGTTCGAACGCGAAAAGAACGTTGTTAGTTTACTTCGTCGAGCAAAAGGCTTAATAGGTTCGATTACAGTTTATTAGTAAACATGACATGTTCAACGCTTCGTATCGTTCGTCACGGTCGAATGTCGACGAAGTTGTCAGTTGCAGCTCACTACAGTTACAGTTAATACGAGGTTACACGATCGAAACCATGTCTAGAATAGCATCAAGTTGTAGATTATCTGATCCTGAAACCGACAAGAATGGCAGTAACGGTCTGCACACAGAAGTTGTGTGCGAGCCCATATGCTAGGTCCAAAATGATTGACATAGATATTGTCATTATAAGACAAAACGTTTGATTTTAGACATTTTCCTCAGAACGAAAATTTTCAACAAGTAGTGACCCCGGTCTTTTTAACCTTTTTTATGGTTGCCGAAATCATTACAATACTGGTTTCAGACATTTTCAGTAGTGCCTATAACGCCTCTTACGCGCCGCTTGCTGCGCTCCCAAGGCCAGAGCGGCTACTTACTCGTCACACTCCTGTACCTCCTTTCACTGCTTCTGAGCATCGAAAGGAAATCTGAATAGTAAAGTGCTACACTCATTTTGTCAGGGATGATTTATTTTCCCGGATTATCTTGTTATCAATCAATAAAAAAAATACATTTCCACAACAATCTCAAACTGACCAAAGCCACTAGTAAGATACCTTTTTCAGCCGTTTTGTATTTTATTTTTTGTCTCTTTTTTTCTGTTTTTTTATTTTCTGGCTCCCATTTCCATTTTCTCCAGGGTACCTAATACGCTTCTGGCGTCCGAAAAACGTGTTTTCGGTATCTTAGATCTTGCATTCGACTACATTCCGCAAATCAGACTGAATGACATGAAAATTCGGTCAAGTGAGGCGATACACGGCATGTTTGTACGGCTCTTGGCCGTATACTAAGAGCCACAACTGTGCGTGGGTTGTCGTAGGTCGTGTGTACGAAATCCCGCTTCGAGAACGCGGGCAGTCGGGCGCGGCGTGGGCGGAGGTGGGGCATTGGCACGCCTCGCCACACGGAGCTACTGCAACAGGTGGTGCGCCTCTCTATGCTAACAAAAATACTCGAACCCATTCCCCGCTGCTGTACATTTCGGCCTTTACCCTCTTGTTGCAGTCAGAGTTTAGTAGAGTAATAATGTACGTGATCAGGCTCGAGTAAGTCGAGTGCCTCGTGTGCCTGGTGTGCCTCGTGTGCCTCGCATGCCTCGCGTGCCTCGAGTGCAGGGAGAGCGCCGCGTGCTGCCATCAATCTATGATTGCCCATTTATAACAATTAATTATTGTTATAAGATTTGTGCTGTTATCTTCCGAATAAAATAAAATAAAATAATGTTAACCTATTCCTAAAGCTTTACAGAATACTGAATGATTGTTTTTATTTTTGTTTGTAAGTTTGTTTTGTTGTCTATCTGTTTGTTTGTTTGCTTATCTGTCTATCTGTTGGTTTGTTTGTCTGTCTGTCTTCTATGCCATAGAAAGATTGTTTGGAAGGCTTGTAAAAAAGAATCTAAAGTAGGAAACAAATTTTAAAAATTATATTAAAAATGTGAAGAGTATAAAAGTTATTTTATCTAGAGAAAAATAAACTTCTTAAGTGGCACCGCGACGTTAAAACTAAATTGTGAGGTGTAATGTAATCCGCCGACTAGCGTTTCAGTCCGGTGTAGCTAGAATGCAAAATAAAATGTACATATGTGTCAATTCGGAAAAAAATCTATGAATACCTAAAAAGTAATGACTTTAATAGACTGGCGGGCTCGTTAAAGCAAGATGTACCTAACAAATGCATTAAGTATTTCTTTTAAACCCTAAGCTCATTATTAAAAAGCGCGTTGATGCAGTAGTCGGCTAGGTCCTTACTGGAAGACAAAGCTAAGCTAAACCTATTTTACAACTAAAATAACCGAATCTTTAGACTTCGGTCACAAGAAATAAGTTCCCGACCCTGCCTGCGAAATTATTTTTGCAACGGGAAGAGAAGTTTCCTCCTACATCCGAACTTACAAACCTTGCCTGTTTATGATATAAGTGTAGATACATTGTACACTACTGTGATTTCATTTTTGATCCCCTTATTCTAGTCAAATTCGAACTATATTTAATGTTTCTTGCAAAATTTACATTGTAGTATAATTATTTTGTATATAAAATTTTCAAAGAACACTACTAGACTTCTACTCCTAGTAGTACGCTGTCATAGTTAAATGACACTTTGTCTTATTATTTTATTAATTTATTGGTGTCAAAAGAGTTACTTAATGCTTTATTTTCATAAGAAATATTAGAACGCTTGAGTGTTTTGAAATAAATTTGCAATATTGGTAAAATGCATGTAGCGGCGCCAGCATTAAAGTCATTTATAGCATAAACATAAAAAATACATATTTTAATGAAAAATAACATTCAGCCGGTGAAGAAGAAATATTCCATGAATAAAGTAATAGATAAATGTCAGCACGTCGCTCCTCGCAATGATGTTGTATCTCATGAACATAACATCAAATGTAGTTGCGGATGCACCGTGCGGCCGGCCGTGAGACACCTGCAAGGGAACTTACGCGAAGGGATACTCACCCATTTGTTCATATAGGTCAAAATGCGGAACGCGTAATCTGGCAAGTTAAATAAGACAAATACACTAGAAACCACGAGCAGCATTTTGGTCATGTGTTTCTGTGTATTTTGTATGAGTGTCTTCTGCGTTTTTGTCCTGTCCCTCAAAGTGACCGCCGTGCGATCCGCCTTGAGGAGGTCACCGCGGGTCTTAATCAACTCGAATACTAACGATCCCATCCAACCGTTCAGTGCTACGATTACCAGGAGCGGTATTGAGAACGTGACGATAGTGTCGAAGATATTAAAGCGCTCCGCGTTAATGAGCACATCATTTCTAACGTCACATCCGGTGTCTAACGACGACGCGAAGAATATGACGGGCACGTTGAACACGACCGCGGCTACGGCGATGCTGACGATAATGTATCGCGCGCGCCTGACTGTGCAGATGGCCTGCCTCCGGAGCGGGTACATCACCACCAGGAAACGCTCCACCGTGAATGCGAGCACCAGCCATGAGCTGTTGAAACACGTCGCGTACGTTATGAAAACCAACGTTTGGCAGTACCCCGGGCTGGTCAGCGTCTTTGTCACTTTTACGGCACTTAACCACATTGGAAACAATTCAACCAAAAATAACGAATCCGAAATCGCGAGAGCCGACAGATATTGGCTGGTGGACTGTCCGCGGAGCCGGTTTCCTTGAAACACTTTAATCGACGTCAGGTTCCCCATGAGACCGAGCACGAGAAGTATCGGAGTATAATAAATGAAAATAGATCTTGCGGCTCGTTCCCAAATCGTCTCCTCCAGAAAAGAAGGCAGGCTCTCGGTGAGGTTCTCCCCCGTAAAGCTCGAATTGTAAGCCATTCTAATTTTTTTATAAACTAAAAAACTTATTTGAAACAGTTGAAAAGTTTCTCACTTCGTAATATATAGCAAAGAGCGCGCTGTGTGGCCGACCGGAGCGCCAACTCGCCGTTGACTGATGCTCGCCGTATCGCGGCAGACGGCATACAAACGGTGAGGTGGCAAGAGCAGAGTATCTCTACACCTGATGCGTTCGCTGCATCCACCGGGCTGCACCCACCCCACCCCACTGCGCCGCCCGCCCCGTCCCCCGTCCCCTGGCCCCCGGCGCAGCAGCCCGGCCGCCCTGAGCTCTGCCTCGAACCGCCCTCTCTCCGTTAGGTTCATATTCAACAAGTACTAACTTTAATTTAATTAATTACTCCATTTATATTTTTTTTGGTCACATAGGTACAATACTGATAATATTCCTAGGACTGGATTGCGTTATTCGTCCCTATGGCACAGCTATTTATATTCGTTTTTCACGACATCATTAAATAGGTTTTCAAATATGAGACGCAGGTTTCCAAGCATCTTTTTAAATAAAAAGTTCGTAAAATAAGTGCAAAATAAAAATATATGATTTGTTCATAAAAGCATATGACAAATGCAACACAAATACAAGTATGACAACATCATTCAATCATTTCGTAGCGCCTTTGGAGCTTCGTAGATGTCGCTACGAACATAATTGCTACGAAACTAACTATAATGAAGTCCATTATACACACATCTCAATATCCAGGAACCAAACTGCTTTTTACAAATATTTGAAATTTTACGTTCCCGAGGGATTTTACATTTTCCCGGAATATCAAGTAAAATATGTATATATGTTATTCTAGGGCACCTTCTATTTATGTTTGAAGTTTCATCCAAATCCTTTTGCTAGTTTTTCGCGTGAAAGAGTAGGATAGCTATTCTCAGGATAGAATAGGATTTCAGGATTATATTATAGCTAAATAAAATAAAAATGCAGATAATTTTTTGTCTAGAGCTACGAGGTACCGTGGTTATTGTATTAGTAAATACATTATACTATTTTTGCATATTGGGAAAATAATATATTTTAGCTGAAGCTAATAAAAAAAATATATAAAATATTAAAAAAATAATCATATAAGGATGACAAGTGCATGTAGTTCGCACAATCACTCCGATTCGCAATGTTCAATATGAGTTCGTTCACCTCCACGTCCTGAATCAAATGCGAATGGGGTCTTGTGGTGTATTTATGATATCCATACTTGCTAGAGCCCTTCTTTGATGCACTCCTGGCGACGGAGCAGGCCGTGGAAGGACGTTGATATTCACTGCGGCGCGCGTGCTGTAATACTCAGGTAGCGCGTGGACTTGCATTGCATGTATGAACTGAAAAGAGGGTCACAAATGTGTGCGTGATTGAATAATAACATCCGACACAGATCTTTGATCCCAGCGTGACCTTAAAACCTCGCCGTCCTGAGGTTCACCGCGTGCGGCGCGCGCCTTGACTCGTGCCTATTGAGATTTATAGGATAACTTTATGGGGGTATAATATACCTAGTGTAGTTTAATGCGACGTCACATTCTTAACCGTAGACAAACATATTCATTGACAACTAATATTCTTTTGTTAATAATGAGGTATGTGGTAAGCATTAGTAACTTTTAATTTTACCTTCAGAAATTCCTTCCTCGGGTCCATATTGAATAATTGTTTTTTTAATGCCAAAGCTAGCGTCATAAAATGCCTTTTTCTCAATATCTGTATATACGACCCTTTCTAAGAGAACCATACATTTATAATTACTTGTCCTTACTGACTGACTGATTGACGAACTTACTCCTCAACGCCGAGCGTAAACCGCTGACGCTACAAACTTGAAATTTTGCATAAAGTTTCTTTAAATGGCGTAAGCGAACACTGAGTAGGGATTTTTAGAAACTTCTCCCCTGAGGGGATAAAATGAATGTACCACGGTTGTATGGAAGTTCGTTATTTTCCAACTAAGAAGTACGATGTGCTTTTGGTTAGAAATAATTTTACACAGATATTGGCGCCTATCATAGTTTTACCTCCGAGAGGGCGTGAATTAGAATTTGAAAATGTATATGGACAGTTCGTCAATTTTAAACTATTAGTGATTTTATATTAAAGTTTTTTAAAGCATAAAATACAATATTAAAGATTTTTATAGGCTTGGAAAAAATATTATACATTTGTTATGAAACTTTCTTATATAAAGTTAAGCGAATAATATTGGAAATATAAAGCATTATATACCTCGACAGACGGCGTCGGCACTTCGCAACGTAGGCTCATGGTTCAAACAAAGGGCTCGCAACTATCTCTCCTGTATCACATGTACCCCTTACAACGCGCCTCAGGTCGTGGACTCGATTCCCACCCCGGACAAAGTTTGAATTATGCCATACAATTGTTTCACTATTTAAAGTTCATTATTTCAGACTGGCCATGTTAATTATTAAATCTCTCGGGACGCGGGTGAAACCGCGGAGCGAAAAGCTAGATATTATTTTTAAAATATAACCAATTTGATAATAAACAATGTGGAAATAATGAAATTGTTTTCCTTGGTATAACTGTCAAATTTTAAACAACACATACTTATTTGAACCATAGTACAGAACTCTGCACGCTTCGTGGTTCGATACCAACGTTGCTTGGTTACCGTAAGTAAGTTAAGTATGCGACTATGGAATATGAAAGAAAAGCTTCCTAGAATCACAACATCATAAATGGGTTTCAAAAGACATAACGACATGTAGTGCGCCACACTGCCAGTAAATAAAAAAAGAATAAACTATGCTTTTTGCGAACAATATTAGATCAAATATCCCCACTTTTGTTTTTTCTACCGCGGTCAAGCTGACTTTGCAATAGTTAAAATGACAACACATTCATATTATGTATTATAAGTTAAATATATGCCAGCAAAAATACTTTTCATAAAATAGGTGACTCAAAAGCTTATAACGCTTTCGCTGTTAGAAGTTATCAGATTACATGATGTCCTTAGCTGCAACCTTGGACAAAAAGGATTGCTTGGCAGTTTCCTTTTTACAGGATTCCTAGTATCCGTTAGAAATAGACCTTCCTTTAAGGGTTGGAGGGTGAAAGTAGCTAATGCTTGTTCTGTAAGTGTCTAAGTGAAAAGTGATTTTGTTTTAGTTTCTCAATTATATTATACAAGAGCGGCGCGTGATCATTTTGTTGTTTTTTGACATACATTGTCTTAACACTTAGAACAGGGCAACGGTATTTTATTAGTTAGGAGTAAATAGGGAACTAGTTTTTGATGCTACTTTTTGGAAACAATCAATATACAAATATCTTTCTGAATGTTACCTTCGAGTCGACGTACATATGTGGGATGCATAAATGCGCGATACAGAAGGACACACTCCACGTCAATGAGGTAGGTTATGGCTGCGCCACCCCAATTGCGAATGCGCTATAGTAAGTAGTACAGATTTACCGAGCGCCTTGTACAATTATATAACTGTGCTGCTGAACTCTTGTCACCTTGTACTGTACAAGTTCTAGGTTAACTTAAGTAGGTTGAATACCGATATGACGTACAATAATATGTTAGTTGTCTGGTTGACAGTTGCAAGCAGTACAAACTTTGCTTAATTTGGAGATCGAGTGTGAAGAATGTCCCAGATTATCTATATATTAGTTATGTATATAATTTACTGAATTCGCACTGCTGTTGTGGTGGTCAGGCTATTACATTTTAAACTCGGTTGCATGGAAAAGGACAGCGTCTGCAAAAGCTATTCAAACAAAAACCATACGGATTTACTTCCAAAAAATTATTTCTTCTAGATAGTACATAAGCCTACTGCTATCATCTTTTTAGATAGTGTAACCGAGTGAGATATAGCAGGCACTATATCCTTACCGTGCAACCGTGCACAAACCCGTGTCCTTCCATTTAAAATTAAACGGGGTTTAGCGAATCCCACAATATTAGAGCAGCTCGGTGACGGTCTCGATACCGACTGAACCGAACCGATCGGGTTGTCTACCGAATCGAATGACATCAATTTTGCAATTTGGACTCCCCATCGGTACGAGGTAGTCTATCGGTATCCGTACCAGACCGCCATATGATAACTGATAATTCCACTTCCACGTCCATATCCGCATCCAAAATAACTGATAGGAATAGAATGCCAAAAAAGTACGGTTTTATAAATGATTTTTATGATTGTTTTTGTACTTATATATTCAAATGATTGTTAATAAAAATACAACCGATTTAGCTAGCGAACATTGAAAACTTCGCTGTTCGATTGTTGGCAGCGCTTATATAGCGCTTAGGGGATAAACACTTAATTGAGGCTCCGAGCCAGTGAATGGTCGAACTATTGCATATTCCATCAAACTTTGGCTTTTCCTATATTACGAAATTTGTTGCACTTTAACATTGTTTCAAGTTTCGATTGTTTAACCGAGTCACAAAATTTACACTCAGTAAGTCTGAATAGAAATTTCTTGTAACGGACGAAGCATTACTCGACTAACGGCACCCGAGCAACTCTGAGAACCCCCGGATGTCGCCACTAAAAGCTAAATTATTTGCTTTATAGTCAGTTCGTAGAATGTCCAGACTGTTTAGAAATTTCATCGCGCCATGAAAATTTAGTTCTGTTGATACAGATAATATCTCTGACGACACCTTTTATATCTGCTATCGAGGAATTTCTAGCAAAGCATGCTTATGACTCTGACAATGTAGCTTTTAGTTTCTCGTTTACGTACAGAACAATTGAATAATTTTTACTCAAGCTTTAAAGTGTGGACAATTTTTGGAAAAACTCTCAAGTGTCTATTCAAAAGTTTATTCTGACCCGCTTCACATTCAATTCGTATATTGCCTTTAGCTGCCTCTTCCTTTTTGTAGTAATATTCTTGCACTTTTCCAGCAGAATGTTTATTGCATTTCTTTGGCAAATTCATGAACTACATATATTATAAAATCTTTCTGAAAGTCTTGTGTTAGATAGCTATTATTTAATTTCTTCTTCCTTTGGGCCCAAAACCCTTCCAGGCCCTTGTCGCCCGTCCGTTACAGGTTTTATCTTTTGAACCGTAATATCACGTCTTTTAAAACGTAATCGCGCTTGCAATATTCATGATCAAGTAAAAAAAGATTGTTAATTAACTAATACATAATTGATAGAAGAATGTTAGTAAAAAAGATAAAGAAGGATTATTGTACATCGATCTAACATCCACGGGCCTGCATATTTTTATTCGTTATTTTTCATATTCAATATGTTTTAAGAAATTGTCCGAAGTGGGCGAAGCCAGTTTCCGTTTTCGGCCGTACTTTCACCCCTCTGGGAAAATTATAAATATGCGGCGACAGTTCCGGGAGTCAGGACTTTTTTTAGGAAATTACTTCGTCTTTCAGAACCCTTTTTTTATATTTCTTTAGCACCAATAGCTGTTGGGTTTGAAATTTTCGCACATATTATTAGATGTATTTAGTTTCGCAGATCAAGAAATAAAACACTTTTATAAGAACTTGTAGAACCTACTTAGCTATAATAGTTTTCCGGCAAACTTTTTTCCTTTAGTTTTCTTTTCAACTGTTAGGGCAGGGGAGGAGGAACTTAGCTCAAGTAAAACCACTTTAAATGACCCCAACTTCGTAGAAAAGCCAATGCTTCGGCACCTCACACAATGAGATACACGAGTAAGAATAATAATAGCGTTACATTAATGCACCACCTCACAATATCTATGCGTTCAGCACTTTCCCCTCGGAACCTGTAATACAAAAATGAATAATCTTAATTACGGTTCACACATTGAAGCTATAGACATTATTGTTACAGCGAATCTAAAAAGCTTTTAACTCACACGCGCGCTTGTGACCACTACAAATACATTTAACATTCTTTTTCATTTCACAATATACATCACAAAAGTGCACAAGTATGCATATGTGTAAGAGCAATATTTTCGGCTCGTAATTAAAATACGCGGACGCCGGACGGCGCTCGCGGCCGCGCCGCCCCCCGCCCCGGTGAGACGGGGTGGCTATTGCGCCCGATTTATAGTAGTAAGATTTACAAACAAACATGTTCATGTTCACTAATTTGTCTACCACCTGTGGCGTGGTAGACAACCACCGAGCCAAGTGGCCTGTCTATGTAACACTTATAATGTTTTTGTATCTTTTGCTGCAGGTTCGGAGAAGGGTCGCGGCACGCTGGACGCCCTGCTGTGCACCACGTACTGCCGCTCGCAACTGTACTTGTCGCGCCAGCTCTCACAGCTGCACCCCGAGCTCACCATGCCCATGTTCTCAGGTAAGCACCCGTCGCCTCGTAGCACTCGCTACCCCGAAATGCACGTTTGTCAGGCGCCTACGCAGGGAGCCTTTTATGATATATTACTCTTCCAAAAATCGATGGTCTTCTGGAGCTATTAACGACGACAATGAAGATATATATTTTGGCCGTGTAAGGGTGTATAATACATAAAAGCGCACACCTTGTGGGTCATACAAAACAAACGTATTTTTAATGAAAAAGAATATCTGAAGAATCTACCACTGAGGAAGGATTTAAATTTACGTTAGTGAAAGGTGCTTAAGGCTGTCGAAGATACAATGTGCTACGACGAGACATAGTAGGTGGAGTAGAGCTCTAACGGAGACCGCTCTGAGAGAACTTAATTAATGTGCAATAATAATTCATCTAACAACAGCTACATTAGATGAAAAAAAATGTTGGTTTTCTGCGCTCCTTCTCCACATAAACTTAAACTGTGGCAAATTTCATACTACCCCGTCCGCGTAGATTTTGTAAAAATGGGATTATTCGCGACGCCGCGCCGCGGCGCCGACTGGCCACTGGTGTATGAAATGCATTATCAAATTCCTATGGGTCCTCCTCAACAACCGTTCAGGTGCTTAGTCGTGAAAATGTAACACATAGACAAAATGACAAACTTACTATCGCATTCATAATATTCGTATGACTAAATAGGGAATTATACTGTTTGAAGATAAATGATCAAACACCAGTGTATTGAACTTCCAAAAATATGATCTCCATTTTATAAATATTATGGACCGATCTAAGCACAAAGATTTGATCTTTTGATGCTGTATAAATTGCTATTTCATACGAAACTCGATACTAACGATCGTTTTGAAATTTTATAAGAAGCTGCTAATTGGTTACTAAGAATCTTAGTGTTGCCTTGTTAAATGTTCCCATCGGGTTTTAGTATATTGACGCGTAAACGGTATGTATGGCGGCGCACGTAATCCCGACAGAAGGTGGAACACACCACCTACGCGTTTAGAATTGAGCTTTACACACCCCAGACGTAGAAATGTACACTTTTAACGCCGTCGATTCGTACGACTCACGTGGCAAGCTAACGACTATTAATTACGTTATAAATATTTTTATGAAGCACCACAGACTTTAACAAGGGAAATACTCTTCGCTAGCCACGAGGTAACGGCGATAATCGGTTTGCAGCTTTAAATTTTTAATACTAATCCGTTTTACACGACGGTTAATTACGTTAACTTTGCACTCTCACCCACGTGATCGGTTACCGAGGTAGGGCGGCGATCAAACACAATTTTCTTTAAGTAATAAACATAATAAAGTGTACTCATATCGCGCGGTACACACGTAATTATCTTATCCCAACGTGACTTTTTTTATTAAGAAAGGCTAGCGGTATAAAATTACAGGATGTAGGATCTTAATTTTAGACTGCGAACTTAGGTAGCAACTCTATACTCAGCTCGCGATTAACAGTATATACCAAGCTGAAAATTGGATGTTCCAAATTATTGAATCAACAAACAAATATGTATATTAAAAACAATCCTCCATCTGTAACAACCCTCCATCCAAACGTTCGCATTCACGATAGTAGTAAGGTTACGTGAGGTGCGCTAGGCCGGTTTTGTTTGTATCTAGACTGAGCAATCGGCTCGAGTAAACGTAAAAGGAGCTTGTGCAATTAAAGTGATAGAAGGCTTGTCTCGCATGCCGTGCACCTAGATAGATATTTTCGGCAATCCTGTTCCTCTCCCTCCATTATTCCAGGCAGAGCCTAAACCGATAGTATCAGGTGTCGCTCCTCCTCCGGCGCCTCTCCACCTCCCCTTCCTGCCCCCTACCCCCCGGTAGTCTCGGTACGCACGGATACTGAAAATGAATATTCGCACTGAATCATGCACTCCAGGTTGTACCAGCACTCAGGCCGAATGGAACCTTCGCCGAATTGAATGTGAACCATTCTTACTGTCCGTCGGGTTCGATCCGATCGATACGAACGCGACACAAGCTCGCCTGCTTCTAACCGATGTTATAACACCTAACTAAGCTGATTTCAAAAGAATTACTAAAATACTCGTATACATTCCAAGATGCGGAACAAACATACATTTTGGTGTAAACGAATGTTTGTAATTGTTGGGAATCGAACCCACGACCCGTGACAGTCTGAATATTGATTAGATATTCAGCGGCAACCAGCTCTCAATTTTATGATATAATTGATTGTATCCTCTGAAGATATTTTTTTATTAAAATACATACCTTGTATCTTGTAGGTATCTAATAGTATGAAACAAAGTCACTATTTCTGTCTTTTTGTCCGCTTATATATTTTAAATTTAAAATTTATGAAAGGTCGTTCTACGGTTGACGCTGGCGTGGCGCTTTTAAGAAATATTTTTAAAGCTTGGGAGAAGTCACAAAATGTTATTGGTGTTTTCTATAACTTATCTAAGGCTTTTGATTGTGTCGATCATGACACACTAATCCGTAAGTTACGTCATTATGGGGTAAAGGGTATGGCACTTGACATGATGAAATCGTACCTTGGGAAGAGAATTCAAAGTGTTGATGTAAATAGGGTCAAATCGTCTGGTTCTTCCGTGCATATGGGTGTACCGCAGGGCTCAATCCTAGGTCCATTTTTATTTTTGATTTACATTAATGACCTTCCATTTTATGTTATAAATACCTGTGGAATTGTACTGTTTGCTGATGACACCTCACTGATTTTTTGTGTTGATAGACTGAAATCAAACTATGACGATGTAAACGGTGCATTGGCCCAGGTATTAAATTGGTTTACAGTAAATAATCTAGTTTTGAATGCAAAGAAGACTAAATGTATTAAAATTGCGTTACCCAATGTAAGAAAAGTAGGCTGTAATTTAATGATAAATAATGAAGCTCTCAATGTAGTTGAATCTACAGTATTTTTAGGAATTACTTTAGACTCAAAGCTTCAGGGCAAAGCTGCTGATATAGAAACTATATTTATTTTGCAAAAGCGGGCGGTGCGAGGTATGTATACTTGGGGTTCTCGAACTTCCCTTAGAGATAAGTTTGCAGAAATAGGAATACTTACAGTTGCATCACAGTACATTTATGCAAACATATTATTTGTTCATCGAAACATATTGCACAATAATGCCTGGTTGTAAATGTGTTGTTGTATGTTATGATTTATTTTTTATTTTATTGCAATGTAAATTTATCTATAACTTTGAACATGTTATGGTCACAGTGATAACACTTTGTGTGTATTCTAAAATTCATTTTTTTTAAGTGCATCAAACTTAAGTTAGTCATGCTCGCTTTAATGCCTTTGCTTGCGGCGGCGTCGTGTGGCGGGTCGCTCACTTCCCTACAATATGGCGAGGAGGGCGATGGCTGCCACATGCGTCATACTTGTGAACAGGTGCTGCTTGTCCCCCACAAGCAGCTGGTCAGCTTTAGTTTGTTTGTATTTTTTTTTCATTAGATATTTATAATATTATATTATTGTTAAATAATTCTGCACTTTTGCCATAACACACAGGTATTGTCAATGAGACTAAATAAATTTTATGTAATAAATCTAACTTCGTTTTTTAAAAGAGTAATTACTTAGTTTATTGCCGGCTCTTCTCAGTCAAAAAACAACCTTCCGAACCGGTATTAGAGTCAGACTATTCATAAGTGCTTGTAAAGGCCTATTTGAATAAAAATATTTTCATTTCATTTCATAAAGTACGCAATCAATTATAATGTGGTTTTCGAAAGAAAGAGTTAAGTGTAATAATATAATAGGTTGGGGAAAAAGTTCCTTCGCATTCTTTAAGAAAATTCAAAACATTTTTAATATAGTTTATTTACATTTAACTAAAGTATGTAGGTACCATTTATAGAAATTTTGGGACTTCTGATCAAAATACTGCGACAAGTGGTTTTGACAGTCCTCTCGTGATGTTAACCTGAAACTGCCTAAAGAATTCTGAAGAGACCGAAACAGGTGGAAATCTGAAGGTGCAAGGTCAGGACTATACGGCGGATGCATTAATACCTCCCAGCCAAACTCTCTTAATTTTTGCTGAGTGGCTAAAGATGTGTGAGGTCTAGCGTTATCATGATGAAAAACCACACCCCTTCTGTTGAATAATTCCGGCCGCTTTCTCTCAACTTCTTGCTTTCATCTCATCAGTTGTTCGCAGTAGAGTTCAGAATCGATGGTCCTGCCGGTAACAGATCATAATGAATAATGCCCTCCCAATCCCACCACACACACAGCATCACCTTGTTGCGAGTTAACGCTTTGTTTCGCTACAGTCTGTGAAGCCTGACCGGCGTTTGACTACGACCTTTTTCGCACGTTCTTGTCGTACGTGATCCACTTTTCATCACCAGTTATCAGCTTCTTCAAAAATGGTTCGGTTTCATGACGTCGTAATAAAGAATCACAAATGAGTACACGGTGCATTAGGTTTCTTTCAGTGAGCTCGTGAGGTACCCAAATATCTAGCTTTTTTGTGTACTACGTGTTAGAAACCGATCACGAGTTCGGATATGTAACTGACACAAGCGTAGCGGAGGCGTCTTCTTTGTACTTCATTTATTCATATCGTTCGAATGTTCGTTTGATGGTTAACTGATATCAGAGCCAGCGTACTACAGCGAATTATGGCGGGCCGACCGCAGCGTCGCCTCATAACAATAGACCAATCATACAAACAAACATTGTATACAGCCCCCTACAATTTATTGGAGGAGCTGGCTTCAGTCGCTAATTTGATTCAAACATTTGATACTAACAAACCGATAATGAAATCTTGTATCGTTGGAGATCAACAATAAATCGATTATAGGAAAAGTCGAGTTAGTAAAATCCTAAATCAATATGAAATATTTTCATTCTATTGTATGCCAAGTACATGGCTTGGCCGTGTGTTCGATGAACATGCCTGTTTGTTCGGTGTATATATTAAAAAGGGAAGGTGTATGTAATATTATTTATCTGGATTCTATAGTACATGCTTTGTTCAGGATTAGATGGCCGTTTGTAAAGAATAGCCTAGGATATCTATTTAATTCTCGCATATTATTCTGCAACTATAATATATTTGAAATCCGAAAACGTTCACGGATGTCAAACGTTTATTGATTTACGTCTCATTTTTTGATTAAATTTTCAATAAAGCCAGGACATGCCGACGAACAATCGGAGTTGATAAAAAACTATCAACTTAATTTGTGCGAAATCTCTGTCACAAATACTGTTATATACATACCTTTACAATCAATGGCGGATCCAGGGGGGGGTCATGGGGATCATGACCCCCTGAGCTGGTTCCAGGACTTAGGTCGACCACAAATTGAACATAATGATTTTATTTATATATTTTGTCTCGTTCCTCATTCCGTGCGTGATAGTACTTCTCTGGATGACTTCAAGAGAAGATGGCAATATGTACGTGTATATATGTACAAGTTATTATGTGTTAAGTTTTTCAAGTGTAAAATAAAGAATAATAGTCTAGTCAACAAGTGCTTTTTAGGTCGAAACTTATTCAAATTCTCCGAATATTATGATTTTGGTGTCATTCGATTCGGAATGGCTTGTAGAAACTTTTAGAGAAAATTGAAGGGCCGCTCGAAAAAATTATAAAAAATTATGTGAAAAAAGGGGGTTTGGTTTTTGCAAATATCTCGATAATTATTTGAGATTTTCAAACTTTTTAAAAAAGATTCAAAGAGAGCAGAAAATTTCCCAAAGATAAGTCTGTCAATACTCCAAACTGTAGGACCAATATTTATAATTTTCCCAGAGGGTTGAAAATACGCCCGAAAACGGTTACCCCGACTTGCGCAAGCCACGCCCACTTTGGACATTAAATGAAGAAATATTATTTTAACTTATAAAATATGAAAATTAAGAAGCGAAAAAATTCAGGTACCTACAGGATAGATCAATGAACAATAATCCGCGGTGCAAAATTTTGTATCGCGATTTTTTAATTAGTCCATCCATTAGTTAATTTATATTTTTTTATAACACAATATTAACTAAGATCTGAGAGCTTTTTCCTTTCGTGGAGCTATTTGTCAAAGACTTTAGAATAGATTCTCGTTGGAAAAATTTAAAATTTGAAAATTTTCGCTTTGTTATTAACAATTACTTAGGTAAAAAATTGTAAAGCTCCATTAAACATTAAAAAAATCTTTTTTCATAATGTAACTTTTGCTACGATTTCTCATATTCAAAAGCTACTAAAAAATGTTTTATAATCATTTTTATTTCTTATTGTTTAAAAAATTTTAACTTTTTCTCTGACGGATATTTATTAACAATTTTAGCTTATAAATGTCTTGCATCCAAGCGTCCAAGTGTAGTAGCCTAAGCTTCTTAGTAACTAAAAATTAAACAGAAATGCTATTGTGAAATTTTGAAATAATATTCTATTTTCTATAAGGTATTTAAACATGAAAGTAAAAAAAAATCTCAAAGGTTATTTTTATCAACAAACGGTTTAAATTAAATAAATAATTGAGTAAGAGCTTTAAATTAGGGCTTAATTTGATGTTCAATGATTAAAGAACAAATCATTTTAAAAAAAAATCATTGTATCTTCCATTAGCTTAAAAGCTTTAAAAAATTTAATATAAGAAACCAGGTGAGAATGATGAGATGAAAGAGAACAGAAAATTAAAAGTCTAATAAAACATATAAATAAATTAAATAAAAAAACATAATTGTTTTTGTTTTTTTAAGTAGAAAAAGAAAAAAAGATCAGAGAGACAATTCATTTGTTTATAACAAATTGTTTATTAAATAAACAACGAAAATGGAAATAAAAATCAACGTTTTTTTTATATCATAGACCAAGATAAATAATGATTTAAAAAAAAATCTTAATATTAATTACAAGTGATAGAAAAAAATTGTTAATTAATAAATCCGTTTTTAAGCAATAAATATTTTTTCTAAGGATATTTTTTCAAATCATATTTTCATCATAGATTATATTTCCGAAAACAAATTGGAATTATCTTATAAACAATGCATTTGTTTGTAACAATTTTTTAAACAATAGGAAATAAAAATGATTAAATATCATTTTTTAGTAGCCTTTAACCATGAGAAAACGGAGTAAAAGTTACATTATGAAAAAAAGTATATTTTAATGTTTAATGGAGTTTTATAATTTTTAACCTAAGTAATTGTTAATAACAAAGCGAAAATTAACAATTTTTAAATTTTTCCAACGAGAAACTATTCTAAAGTCTTTGACAAATAGCTCCACGAAAGGAAATAATTCTCAGATTTATAGTCTTGCAATGTTAATAATGTGTTATAAAAAATTATAAATTAACTAATGGATGGTCTAATTAAAAAAGCGCGATAAAATTTTTTGGACCGCGGATTATTGTTCATTGATTGACTTCTTAATTTTAATATTTTATAAGTTAAAATAATATTTATTCATTAAATGTCCAAAGTCGGCGCGTGGCTTGCGCAAGCCGGAGTATCCGTTTTCGGGCGTATTTTCAACCCACTGGGAAAATTATAAATATTGGTCCTACAGTTCCGGGAGTGCGAAAAAAAGAGAAAAAGTTTCTACAAGCCATTACGAATCGAATGACACCAAAATTATAATTTTCGGAGGATTAGAAAAAGTTTAGACCTAAAAAACACTTGTTGACTAGTCTATAAATATTTTTAAATACAGTACTTACGTACAATAATAAAATACCTACTTTTTATCTATTTTTATCAAAATTAAATTATAAGATCTTGACTTGACCACGACTATGTGACCTCCTCCTGGCGCCAAAGCTGGATCCGCCCTTGTTTACAATACCGTTTCAGTCCCGTTCACGGTGTGCGTAATTAAGACTTCAAATATAGTCAGTAGACCTCAAGTAAGGTGAAAAAGAAATTGGTTTTTTTTATTATTTATTGGTGAACAAAACAGATTACAGACATTTACAGGAACTTAAATCTTATCTATTTAAAGGCTAAGTCGTAACCCGTATCATGAAGGTTATGGTCCAACAAAACAATAAATGTGACGAAGAGGCGCAATAGTGAAATGAGTGCATATTTTATTTTGAAAACACAAAGTATTGTTGCAAATATCGATAGCGACATTATTGTCGACGAGTTCACTGTACGGAGACACGTTCTCGGCAGCGGATTGTAAAACGATGTATTGTTGATGTAAACGTGAACAGTGAAAGTTGTAAGGTTGCGGAAACGACAAATTGATTTGTTGTTTACGATATGTTTTATCAAATCACTGCACTTCCGAAGATTCTTAAGTGACACTTTATAAAATTTTATTAATCTGTATCTGTGTATCCGCAGTGGTTGAACCTAAAATCGACCAATCCAGCTTTTGAACACATTCTCTACGCTCAACATGGACAGCTTGAACTACCAGTTTTTTTTTATTTAATGTCGTGCCAAATTATTTTTGGGGGTATCCGTTAGCCGTCGCTATTATATTCTATGGCATAACCAACCTCACAGACATGTTGTGCCAATGTTGACTGTGTGTGTAATCATGTAAAATCCCTTACAAGCAAGTTTTTATCGCACAATAAATAATAAATACGCCGGGACATAATATTACTCTTATTGGTCTCCGAGAAATGTTGGATGTATCCGAGATTCCCTTACCTTGGAAAAGTCTCCGTCGCAACCTTGAAATAATGTCACTTAGTGCTACCGCCTCGATGAATCTGTATATAAACACGAGTCCTCCGCTCTACTGTGAAATGAACGATCCGATTACATGTTGCAATGTTTGTATTGGAAATTCAGTGGTGGATTTATACTAGGGGCAGTCGAGGCTAGTGCCCAGGGCGGCAAAATTTGGAAAGTGAGATAAAATTTTCTATACAATATATAATTAACTAATTCTTTTAAATAAACATTTTATCTTTCAAGAAATATAATTCAAGTATTATGTATCACATTAAAATTTTGTATATTATAATATAGGAAATTTAAGTAAAAACTATTCAAATAGTTTAATTAATTTATTTCCATAAAGGTTTGAAAAAAAAATAAAATTGATATTTTTATTTTCTGGAATTGATAAAATTATGTAGTTTTTTTGAAGAATTAAAAATATGTTATGCAATTATGTATGTCTTTTTGATAACAGAAACTTTTATTGATTAATGAATTTTTCCAAAATTGGAGAATTATCCAATAACACTAATTAATTTTAATTAAAAAGAACAATTTTATGTTTTTGAATCAAATCGACCAGTTTGCAATTCAAAAAGATAGGCGAGTTTGCCTGTGAAAAAAATTATGCAATACTAATATTAAGTCGTTCTTAGTGCAAAACTTATAATTCTAAGAAAAATACAAATATTTTTATATATTACTATAGTATATAATAAATAATATAATATATGAGTAAATAAAGAATAAATCTAAATAAAACATAATGTATAATAAATGCTATATAATACATAATAAATTTCCTGCAATCAATTAGTTATTCTAATTCTTAAAAAATAAGATATCAAATCTATTAAAATAAAATTTAAGTCATAGGGCGGCATTTTCTTCAGTGCCCCAGGGCGGCACACATTTAAATCCGGCCCTGATTGGAATGTTTGATATTGCAAGCCAATAAAATCATCGCGTGATTAGAACGTAGCCAAATTCATCATGATACACGCAGTCGTCGGCGGCGTGTTTGTTCATTGAGGCACGTAGTTCAAATAGCGATGTGCTTGATTACGGCCGGTGAACGCCTGCGGCTGCATATTGCGTAGCTGAGTAAATTCACTTCACGGTCGAACAACTCACAAAGCTGTAACGTGTATCGCAAATGCGATGGCACTCCGGCGCTAAAGGGCGCGGATTGCAAAGGCTGCGGCCGTCGGATGCGTTCTTAGAACTGATGACATAGTGGCGACTATCGTGCAAACATTCACCTAAGCCGCTACATTTATTTGGCTTTCACCATCAATACGCACACTGACAAAGTACTTTGCCTACGGGTGTATCTTGTAGGAATACTTTAAGATTTAGTGTCTTAATGTATACAATCTTGTCTTGGAAATAGTTACTGTAGAGTTTATTGCCGGCTCTTCTAAGCAAGAGCAACCTTCCTCTTCCTCTCCCTTTAGCTTTCCTCCTCTAAGTACAAACAACTGCAGGAAAGCAAAACGCGGACACGACATAGAAACAAAAACTTTCCAATAAGAACAAGTAAGAAATAAAATTTACAATCAATCCCCTTTAAAATCGCTAGATCAAGAAAATGCAAGTAACCACTGGCAACACTATCTCTAACCGTGTCATTTTGCATGCGGAGTAAGCTACTAAAGCTGCATCAGAAACTACGGCGCACAATTTTTAACACAGCCCTACAACTGATTATGCGTGCCGACATAATATTGATGTAATCATGTAATAAAATCTCTGTCTCTTTCTAAGTGATTTAGTAGTCATTTGCATAAGCGTTCTAATTGAATCCGATCGATTTACAATATTTCCATGAATTTGGCCGAAATTTCGCTCATTGATTTTGAGCTGAACAAATTTTGTATTTAGGGGATATATAATAAATTTGAGAAAAATAAGGATATTTAAAAAACAGTAGCTTGGATGTGTGCCTCACTGATTTTATTCGTTAGAAAAAATCTAAACATGAGTGCCCCTAGCACGAACGTCTCTCACAAGCGTAGCGCCATCGTAACGAGTGTGCCAAAAAGGCTGGCTTGTATGTAAAGTTGCACACCCCGCACACCGTTGCGCGATGTTCAGATTTCCATTAGATTGGTTTTTGGCTCACTCGATACGATGGCGCATGCATACTTAGGCCTCAGAACATGTCCCTGGTAGAGAACATCAGGTTGCCAAATGTGTACTTTTTTAAAACATAAAAAATTATAAACTGATTTATTATATAAATTACAACAAAAGTCAATGCCCTATCTTTTCGTATATTTTTCAGAGGCAAACAGATCATACGTAATTCATACACCTAATGCTCCGCTATTAGGGTACCGTAGTCAATAAATAACCATTATAGTTTTCGTCTGTCATAATGACTGTACGCTGCTTAGCTTAGACTCTTATTTTATTTTTACTACGTCATATTATTACATGTAAAGTTATGTTCCATTGTCTATCCCATGGTTTGGGGGGTAGTTAAATAGGACGTTCAAAAATATTGCGAATATGTGAAAGCCATTCAGGGGAAATATGCGATTTATTTAACCTTAAAGTGAATTTGGGCATTATTCTTAGAGAAGCCACAAGAAAAGCTACAACCTACAAGCTAAATCGTTGTTTTTGGATATGTCAAGAAATTCACATGTATAGATGGAGTCATTCGAGTCAAGTATTCGCACTTAGCCAGTGCCCTTGGTGGGTCGGCAAACCTGAAATATAATGATGATAAATAAAAAAAATATCATCAAGTAAGGCATTAATTAGACCATTAATTCAATTTAAAAATAATACCAGAATACCTTTTAACTCACAAAAAAACTAATATAAAAGTAAGGCAACTCCGAATGCGCTCAATTGAACCATAGTGCGGGCAAGTGTGCGCACTCCCGTGGGGTGAGTAGACGCATGTTGGGAATGTGCATAATCGATAAAATGAATCACAAATAAACAAATTAAAAAAAGGTTGAAATCTTCTTAATAGATAATATATTCCATTGAAAATATATAATTTATATCTAATACATAACTCAGACTGACTTCAAAATCTACTAATAAATATGTTTCTTCTCTTCCGGGCATGGTACCAGAAGTTAAATGGAAATCTACCACAGCTACTCGTCCAACTACTAAAACTACAGAACCCTGCGCCGCCCGTGTCCCGGCACGCACTTATCAGTTAGTTTATTTAACAAGCCGTCGCTTTCAATTGACAACATAGCGCTGCAAAGCGAAAGTCAGTCCTTGAAGTTTTCACGGCGCAATTATCACTAATGGTAAATCTGTCTGGCACGTGAGCAAATAATAGCTATACTGCACCCTAACCACGGGTATTAGTTCCATAAGTGCCAATTATGGCGCACCTACAAATATCACCGACGAATAAACGCTGCATTCTCACAGCGCTCCATATAGACGGTTCAATATAAAAGAATTTGGATTCAACAATAAATTGAAGTTTATTGGCGATGTTTTACAAAAGCTTCATCAATCGAATAACAACAAGAGTGCAACGGCAAATATCTCCGGGAGCGAGCTTTGTGTGTCTCAGTGCGCCGCCCACTGCTGGCTTAACTCAGCACAACTAAGGCCACAGCACGCGCCCGCCGCCGCCCAGCCGCCTCCTCCGGCCAAGCCCGCACCCGCTCCCGCTACCGCTCTCCCTCTGGCTCCTTTTCCCAGCCTAATAAGCTGATGAAAATAAAGAACATCAAAATTCAGAAAAATTTTATAAAGCAATCGTATTTCGTACGTAGGTTTACGAGTCAATGATTTTAAAAATATAATGGCATCTCTTTTGTTTAATAGGAAGGATTATGTTTTAACTATTATTATAATTAACTAGCTGTGCCTTGCGGTTTCACCCACGTCCGAGGGACGATTATCCTGGGATAAAAAGTATCCTATGTGTTCTATGTATGAAGTGTCATCCAAATCCGATCAGTAGTTTTTACAGCGGACATCCATAAATCTATCTGATTCATTCATCATCTGACTCATCAGATGACGAGTTAAGCCTAATCTCCCGCCCGCCTCTAACTGCCGATGGCAGTCGATGAAACAGAGAAATTCGTTCCCACACATTTCCTATTAGGTAATATGTTTTTTTTTTTTATGACGGGTCTGTCGCCTATTTTTTTTATACTTTTCTGATCTTGTTTGTTCAAAGCAAAATACTTAAATCATGACAAAAATATGTTTATACAGGAAATAAATATGTTGAAAAAAATTTACAATAATTATTCCTTTATTTCCAAACGTTTACAAATTGTTTGTTATATCTTCTAAAGCAAGGTATATTAACTCTCAATAGAATCCCCTCAAAGGTTGAATACTGAATAGATATCCTACACAAATAATTATGAAATCTTACATAAATACTATCACCAAAAATATTAGTTCATTCTATTTGTGAATTTATAACAACTGTACATTCCTCAAAAAGAAAACTAAAAAAAAGCAATGATATCATAAATCTCAGTGATAGGAGTCGTCGGATTTATCGAAGCTCGCAGCTCGCCTGATTAGTCCTTATGCACCAACTCAACCAGCGATGGTTCGAATATGATTAGCGCTGAACATGACGTTGTTTTTTTTGGTATTGGAATCTGTCCGCGCCCCCCGGCTCCGGCGCTCCTACCTGATACTTTTTACTTGTATTTTAAGGGATCTCCCAACCAGGGGTGGTTGGAAGATCGACACAGCTACCTCTTTCAATGATGGCTGTCTTTAAACCCTCTAGACTCTCAGGAACCGATTTTATTATTTGCTCAGTTTGCCTAGGCTGCCGACATGGAAATAACAATCTTTCTTACTCCGTATTCATAAACCGTGTCTGTGTTTCATTTGTTACTTTCTTTTTTACTCAGCTACGTAGCGTCTGAACGGACTTTTATGAAATTTGGTATAAAGTTACTTTAGGTAATGATATAATTAGTAGGTACATAAGATATTCAGTGGTGTTTCGCGGGTGGGAGTGAGGACCTCGGTTCATATCCCATTAGCGTCAATGACTAATAAGGAAGTTGTACTACATGTATGTGTGTTTGCAGAGATTACGGCGAGGCTGCAGACGGCGCGCACGGAGGTGCGGCAGCTGCTGCTGCAGTACCTGCTGCCGTGGCTGGTCAACATCGAGCTCGTCGACCCCAACGTGCCGCCGGCCAACCCGCTCTCATACATTCAGGTCCGTATCTTATGCTTCTAGTAAAAAAGATTTGTTCAACACTCGATTAAATATAATCAAATTGTTGGTTCGTCGTACCATACGCTACAACGCTCGCTACGGCGAACGGAGCCGTTGTTTGACGCCGTCCACGTGTGTCCGACAAGTGCCAACAAATAAAGTCGACCGCATCGACCATCAAACCTGTAAGAATTTCACTATTAAATCAATTTAAAACCACAACAGTAAACATACGAGTAGTAGATATAACATTATTCATTCATTTTCAGGTTCATATTAAATCAATTAAACATATTTCAAAATTTTACGTCGTTTTTACAAACTTATATACAGGAAATTGCAAGTTAACGGCTAGTCATCAGTATGAAGTAACAGCACTCTGTAACGAATCGCGAAAAGTTACATTTATTAATCTGATGAAATCAATTAGTCGATCATCAATATCAATTACGCTCGATACATAAATGTTTGTAGTTTTAAATGAAATGAAAAAGTACCTTCACATGCACCTATGAATGGTCTGTCTGTAATAGTCTCGTATTATTTGTTTGTGTAGTACTACGCGACCGAGGCGGGGCGCGGGGGCGCCCGGCGGGAGGGCCTCGGTTCAGCGGAAGCCACTGAGATGGTACTCAATAACCTCTTCTACATCACTGCCAAGGTAAGACATCGCCATCTCTCATTGTATGACGCATCAACTGCGCTTTGTGCGCCTAGACGAACATGTATGTGTATTCTACGTCTGGATAAATGTGCCTAATATAAATAAGTATGATATATGCAGAATTCCCCAGGAAATTTGTTTGTTTATTATTGTTAATAAGATTAAATTAAACTGCGGTGTGCCATTACCTCGGTAATGACTCGAAGCGTCGCGTCGTCGCGTGGCCGGCTGCACCGTTTAGCCGTGACCATAACACCCATTACTGGAAGTGGCCGTAGTCGCATAAGTAGAAGGCCGTGGCCTTGGCGGCTAGCGGCGCTCGGACTCGCTATATTTTATAGTTCTCGCTAGAAAAAATAAATTTATGTTAATTTTTTTAATTAAGTTTACAAATTCATTCACACACTGATATCTATCATTCATTGTGAAATAAAATGAGTAAGGCCGGAGATACCTTGACTGACCCATAAGTTGTGGGTTCGATTCCCAATCATTACAATCATGCACGTGTATAACTGTAGATACCTATAATAAACTTAATATTGTAAAATAAAGCCGAATTATCTGGTTTGCATAGTAGATACAGTTCGTGCAAAGTTTGGAATTCGAGAACGAGTTTGTAGAATGTTCTATAACCTTTCAGTAACACAAATGCGACCACGATGGAAGAGAATTTAAAAAGCTATTACCCGAGCCATCCGAAATCCAAAATCGATAGCTTAAAGTTATTCCCGTCTATTACACGGCAAAATAATATCGGTCACATGGCGCTGCCGGCACAGGTTAAGGCGTATAATGAGCTCGCATATCGACTGCTGTCGAGATCTAATATGGCCATTTTGACACCTCGAAAGTGTTTAAGGAAAATTAACCGCATAACGGTGCGATAAGGCTTATCAGCATCGTCATAGAAATACCCGTTGAATCAATAGACGGACCTTAAATCCGAAGCAATAACGGTGAAATTTCTATCATTCTTATCTGTCAGAAAGGGCCTTTTAAATCTCGACGAGTTCCGAGCTCTGTGTGTCGAAATCCGATCTAAAGCAAGTATATTTTTGCTGCATCTCTGTGACATTGAAACATGTGATTTTTTTATAAAGATACCGCAGCTGAATGCACCACCAATATGAGCCTAACTTGAATATCTTAAGGTAGTTTTCTTTTAGTAACTACCTAACGTTTTAGAATGCCCAGTTTTAAAACGGTAGCAAAAAAACTTTGTTTCTATAAAAGCTTCTTGCCTATGCTCTCGTGGCATAGGGTCCACATGCACGCGTATCAATTAATACCTTTTGTTTATTTCTCTCTCTCCGCTTCGTTTCCCATTTCCGCCCACAGCCGTACTTCCCGCGTTGTCCACGCGTGTGTACCAGACGACAGTATTCAGAAATGTATTTTGATGCATCCACTACAGTGTCAAATAGGTTTATTTTTAAAGATTGGATTATTGGAAGGATAATATTGCTCGCCTGGCAATCTATTTATTTAACAATATTTTTTTATTGATAAATTATTTAATGTTCATTGCTATAAAGACAATATTGTGTCTGTATTGTTAATCCTACTTCCTACTAATATTACAAATGCAATTGTTTATATGTATGGATGTTTAACAAATATCTCTTCACGCAAAAACTACCAAACGGATTTGTATGAAACTTGGCCCATATTTAGAAAATACCCTGGAATAATACATAGGATACTTTTAGTTCCGGGAAAATCTTACATTCCTCGGGAACGTGGATGAAACCGCGGGGGACAGCTAGTAAATAACAAGAAAACGATTTATAGAAGCTCGTGAAAGCTTACATAAATAAAGATAATTCAATTTCAATTAGCTTTCCGCTCTTCTGTAAGGATTACTCACGCCCACTAGTTGTTGAAGCAGCATACTACTATAGTTATATTGTTTATGTTATAAGGACGCGTCCTGCTAATGAATGATTAAATATTGATTATATTACAATCTCATTTGCTAGGGTTCAGTACATAATCGTTTCAAATATAGACCCTCGTTACTGAATGTAATGAATTGGACTCATCAAAACAAAACAAATGAGGCTAAATAGGAGGGGTTAACTGGTAGCCACCTCCTGGCTCCGATCGATGCCATTCAATTATCGTATCGGTATCCGGATCCCACATACTTGCAAACTTATAATTATATAACTTATTATATAAAATATAGAATTACATTTTAAAAACCTTTCAAGATTTTATTACATAGTTACAAGTGAAGCTACTACAAGCGTGTTTAAAATAAAAGAACCCTAACTCTGAAACCACGTCCGTCCATTGTCCAGTGTTCGTAGTTGGACTCGCTCCCCCTAATCTATCAAAGGGATCATATCAGGGAAATCATTTATCCGTTATTGGCAATGGAATTTAATTAGTAATATGGAATTTAAAAGTATATGTGTTCGTTCATATGAATGATTTCATTTTGCACATTCCAATATCAATTTGTACCCAACCTGCACTCGGCGGTGTGTACATAGCACGCTTGTGTTCGTTTGTAGGTAATCCTTTAATGTATAGAAAGGAGTTACTAAAAGCGCTATCCGTTAACCTTCTCCTTGCGCCTGTTGATATTACAGTTTCATAGTGTTGCGACGGTATTGGTGTCGCATGTCGGGAGGTGAATGGAGAGCTAATAAATCGAGTGTCGCTTTGTGTGACTAGTGCGCGTCCGCGTCGGCACGGTCGCAGTTTGGGGCAAGAGGTGTCGGGGTTGCGGGACGCGCCCTTGTTTGTCCCATCACATCATGCCATCAATCGCCGCCGGTTCGCCAACCTTGGCACGCTTGCCGTGCCACTCCACTTACTGAGCAAACCTCTCCGGGGCCTACTTAGCGCGAGTGCCCACTGACAATCCCTTCCGACCATGAACGCGCTGTTCCATGTCGCGTGTTTGTCATAAAATATTATTCGACAAGGAAATATATTATTAATATCCTAAAACATTTCGCATCACAGAGGGCTGTAGATAATTCCTGTAAACTACCTATACAATGCTATATAATGCGGTTCGAGCGATGTACTTGTATAAAATGATAATTATATTATTTATCATATAGCTAAGGGTGACCACATAATTAGGCTCACGTCGACCTGCATGTAGGCCTACACCACCGGCGCTCGGCGTGCGGTGAGATAGAGGCGTCTCACCGTCTACGGTCTGGCCGCGCGGCCGGTATCAAGATTAACATTTGGTTCGGCAGGCGCTCAGGCGTGGCGCTATCTCGCCCAGTCAATAGCCCACCGAGTTGCCGAGCATTCTGCTGTAGTCCTTGCATTAGACGGCTGCGGCCGTGCTTTGACTTAGTCGCACCGCGTTAGACTATTGTTATGACTACGCCTCCATTTATGTATGTCTTACCGAACCTAATATTTAACTTAACAGTAATCTTTAAAATAATAAGATATTTGCGGCAGTGACTCGTTCATGAATTATTATAATTAGATGTCATAATGAATGTGCAATGAATGCGCACACAGTGGCGTGATGCGTACGTGACTCCCCCCAGGTAGTACCGACTACACAGTAGTTAGTTACTAATGATAGGTAGATGGGGCGCGTGGCGCGGGACGCGGGGCGCTGGAGCGCGGGCCGCGGCGGTGCCGGCTGGTTTGTCGGTGCGTGTCATGTCGCTGTCAAAACCTATATATTGCGTGACGTAAATCCTGTCTCGATACCCACAGTAAACATTTAGTACCTCCGATGCATCGCTTGACTTTTGTTCAATGTCACAAAATTTATTCTAAAATATACACTGAAAATGCATAATGTACCACCTACACATAGACATGGTACCTTAATGTTTTGTATAGTCTACTAGACTAGATTGAATACATTATACGTATTAAAACTATTAACATTAATCGAGAGGAAACATGTCTAGTTCACGCAGGATCTCTTATATTATGAGTGTAGGTAATTTGTACAGACACAACGACGTAGAAAACTTTTGTAGTAGGTGTCACATTTTATAAAGTAGGTATGCGATGGGCCTAAAAAAATATATTTAGAATTTATTTTACTTTTTAACTATTACACGTTAAGACAATTCCAGAATAAAAATTATATATATTTTTTTGATTTACTGAAATGTGCTAAACTGGGGTTTAGCTTTATCACCCTTACGCGAATAATTCAATGAGTACTGAGAGCTGCCCACAGAGGGGTGTCCGTTACATAGCGGGATGGCAGGCATAGGTATAGGCGCAGGCGGACGCGTCAAACGCACCGTATTCGTTAATTGATGTCAGTCATTTGTCATAGATATGGTTTTGATACAATACAAAGGTATTCGTTAACGGCTTTGTGTTGTCACCAGTGTGCGCCCACCAGTCGACATGGCGAATTTAATTATGATGTTAATTTGAGGGAAACATACATAAATTTGCAAGCTAAAAAAACTGTGTGCACAATTTTTTTGCGATTAGGAGAGATAATTATGTGGATAATCATTCCTAGTATTTCATCGAGCGCACTGCGCTACTACACCTATTTAAATAATAACTGATATGTTCTATATATTCACGCTAAAAATCACCGAAGAGGTAGGCTGAGGTCTCAGTAATGAGACCGGCATTTCACCGAAAATATTATAAGTCACAAGTATCGCGTTACAAGTAATAATTTCTAAATAATATGACGTTAATCCTCCGGGTTCGGTCTCCAGGCATATATCGCGAGCCGGTATATAAAATAAATCATCAGGCTCTTAGTCGACGATCACAGCCAACTTCGTGTCTGAATATAACCAACAACCCTATAAGTGAAATTATAAACTGCATTGAAGGTCGCAGGATCGACTGAATTCACACCCTTGCGCCTTGGCGCGGCATAGCTCACATAATGATGCCGTCTTTGCATCGTCCAAAGCCGACCGCGCCCGCCCTCGCTGCATTCCGCCGGACCATTACTCGATCAACCGCCGATACCTCTATATTATAGAAAGTCGTATATATAATACATTGATATGTTAGGTTAGGCTCCCTTTCTTTAGGATAATTATTATATAGGTATACAAAGTTACTCACTTTAATGAGCTTTGAGTTGGGGCTAAAAGCTCATCAATTTACACTGATACTTTTTATTTACCGTACGTAATAGGATGTCGTTTCTATAGTACAAGCTTTGTTTAACTTGGGATCAGATGGCCGTATGTAAAGAATTTCCAGGGAGGTTTCTTTTTAATTCATACTTTACATTACCTACACACAACAAAGAAATATTGCGTTCACTTGGGAAAACTATAACTTTTTGAAATATTTTTTTAAGCCATCGCTCTTTTTTTTAATACAAAATAATGTTAGTGGTTTTATATACGAGTATTTTATCATAACCATGAAAAAGAATAAGTGTTCCAAGTTGTGTGTACATAATTATTCCATTTTAAAATCAAATGAAGCCCTTAGTACCTATTAGAAATCAAATTTATTCAATTTTGACTCGCGGAGAGCAGAACATACAAAAGTTACTGAAGTCACCACCGGGTCGAAAGTCAGTCTGCCGGGACCGGCAGAAAACGGAACAGGATACATTTTTACCTAATAATATTCTTTTTACATTTCACAATTGCAAAACGATAAATATGAATATCGACGTCAAACAATTGCCCGTGCGGAAATATACAACCTTAATGTACGGGAAGTAACCCCTCGTGTAAATAAATGATAAGCTAGTGGTGGTGTGTATGTTGCGTTGTTAGGTAACGTCTCCTCTAGCGAAGGTCAATCGATGACGCGACGCTCCTGTGATCGAGGGTCATTGTCGCACGCGCGCCTGATGCGTGCCCGTGATGCATGCCGCAACTAATCATGCGTCCAGGTTCAGGTTGCTTGTAAATGTTGCTCGTGGCCGTGGATACAATACACCGCACGATATCTCTCGCCGAGTATCGACAGCTCGTAGGCGGCGCGACGGCGGCACAGCATCGCGTTGCGTTCGAACCGAGTCTACAGTCGCCGACATAAGCCGCTTTACTCATCTTGATTTACAATACACACGTATTCCGCCACCGTCTACCGGCTCCTGTTAATATTCATCTGCTCGAATCTATTACTATTATATTCAATATGCAGCACTATGCGGGATGATGTTTTGTGTAGAGTACTTCTGTCTTACCGTGTGTGCACTCAGTTATGTTATATTACTTATGTCGCCGATTGTACTGATGACCCATGACTGATTGTACAGGTTGTCTGCCGAGCCGGTTGAGGCTTCACTGACTTTGACCTTCATTTATATCCTTCTGGAACGTCAACTGAATGAATGGCTCTGAACTTGAACGTCAGATAGTGCACTAACTTAATTACTTACGTAAAAGATATAATATGGTATAAACATATTTTTATAATAATTGCGAGGTAAAATATAAAATAAATAAAACCGGATGTTCTGAATTAGATTTGTAAGTCGGGCAAGGGACTGTAAATAACTAATTAATCCTGGGACAATTCTTCACACACGGTTTTCCGATACCAAAATAAGCAGTACTTGTACTACTTGAACTATGGCGTCCGGATAACTGTTAGGCAATACTTTTAAAATACCTTCTATAGAAAATCTCTCCATAAATAGACATGTTCGTGCACACAATTGTTAGAGACGGTTACAATCCTGTATCTGTAGATTATAGAAGACATAAAATAAGATAAATACGAGGACACCGTGTACCTATATAAGTAGGTATATCACAAAGACAATTGAGAACCTACCTAACGGAATGTACCTGTGTCTGTGTGCTCAGTTCTCGGACCAGCACCCCAAGGAGATCGAGGAGCTGTGGTCGACGCTGTGCGCGTGCTGGCCCAACAACCTGAAGGTCATCATCCGATACCTGATCATTATCTCCGGGATGGCACCGAACGAGCTGTTATCCTACGTGAGTATCACCATTGTAAAGTATACTTATAGGTCGTCCTGTCGTGTCCTTTTACTTCCAAGTGTTTAGAAGTGAATGTGGCGGTCGTTTAAAGTTTTTAATAAATCATAGAATCTTCGTAGATTTGTGTCAAATCTCAATTTTCATACAATATTTTAGTATATTAACTGGCCTATGTTGCGTCTCGTGCTTTATAGCGTCACACAGCATTGTTCAGTCATTATTTTCCGATGACATTTAAATTACCATTTTTCATCGAAACCGTTTACTGTGAAAATTGAACTGCGGAAATTGACTGTCAATATTCGGCATACGTTTCATGGTTTGATGGAGTGATATGTGTCGTGTGATGTGGAACGTTGTAGAAGGTGCGTTGTATTTGTGCGTAGGCGAAGCGCGTGGTGCTGTACCTGGCGCGCTCGCGGCCCGAGCGCCTGCTGGACGAGATGATGACGGAGCTGCAGACGGTGGAGACGCTCAACTGCCTCATCGAGCGCACCGAGACGCCGCCCTTCTACCGCCTCACCTCCATGCGGAAGGCCACCTCGGGCCACAGCGACGGGCCCGGCACCGGCTCCCAGGTACCTACCGCTATGCCCCCTTATTCAGTTAATACAAACTTCTATTAGACTTCTAGACTATTGCGTGTTGTTTTTATGTCACCACAAATAATGTATCAAGACATAATGTATATATTGTTGGCTCGAGCTATCAGCCACAGTTGATATATGTGCATAGACAGTCAGTATAAGTTAGTGGATGGCCACCAGGACGCGGCGGGACGCACCGGAGAGCTCGCGCCCGTCGAGAAAGGCACGATCCACACGAAGCGGCACAGCGGCGAGGACCCCGCCAAGGCCAGGTATTTATCTTACAAATTTCTATTGCGCAATATTTTCCATTGTAATTCATTACATTAAAGAGAAACAACACACGCTATACGATAGGGCTTACAAATGGACAACATCAATTAAATTATCCGGCTTTTCAATCATGCTCTTAGTCACTTAAGCTGATTTTTCAATCCCTTTGGTTGTTCGAAGTGATGTGTACACAGATTTTAAATGTTCACTCGGCTAATTGGTTCTTCACTTTTTCAATTTTGATTGGAGTAAATTGTTTCCTATAGAGTGCTCAGTTGATTGTGATAATTGCATTGCTTATTTTTCTATTTACTTAGGCTTGAACGTTTCGGTGAACTTCTAAAAGTTTACTTGTTTACATCTGTTGTGAGTGTAAATTAATGATTAATTTTCAGATACTTAAGTCAAATAGGATGTAAACTTTTTTTAATATACCTAAATTTAATATCGGAAAAGATTATTCGAACTCATTGTCCGTTCTGAGATTATCCGTGTGTACATTAGTCACCTTGGTGCGTCGCGTGGGTGTTTGATTTCAAAACATATCTGAAGCGTTGCGATGTCGCCTACAGGTATTTAGTACCTTGTAATATACTTAATGACGTACAATACATCGCCGTCAACATGTTCGGATAAGGGAACTATAGGTACTGTTTCAAGATAAATAATTTAATACCAACCAGTGTATTGAACGTATAAAAATTTACGGATACTTGAAATATTTTTAAGTACCGATCTAACCACTAAGAGAACTTACTATTTCATACAAGCGATAATTTTGCCATTTAACACTAATCATACCAACACTTACTAGATACCTATTTCTACCATAGCGGGTCAAATGTGACTTTATGTTTCCTACTTGAATGTATGAAATATGGTTGTTAGGAAGAGAAATAAATAGGATAACTGTATATTAATTAGTAAGAAAAAGTCATGAAGTCAAATGTGCAAAAGCAATAAGATGATACGTGCATTATCAATGCAAAGTTCAAAACGGGTCATTTGACCCGGTTATGGTATATTTAGTGTTCATAAAAAGTTACTGATTTGACTTATCTGTGTATATCCCTATATATATGTCTTCACTGGCACTTATGATTGGTCAGACTCTTAGGGCCGCCGTTTCGGAAGATATACACCCTATCAATCAAAGTTACAATTTTTAACTGCCTATTTGACCGCTTATATCTTGTAAATTACTCAAAAAAATTTAATAAGGTTTTCATCATCGTTTATAATCATTCTTCCGGAAGATTTGTGTGTATGAGACATTTATATTATCCCACACAGGCAAAGCCAGGGCGGGTCGCACTAGTGAGTCATAATTTATTGCAGTCCTTAGTTCATATTATGTTTGTCAGTTGACAGGTAGGGGTTAACATGGCACCTTTACATACATTATAAAATTACTTATACCGACCTTCTATAACTTTTACATTGAATATTCACGTTTTCATTTATTTATTTTCTACACGATAATATTACAATGCTTATAAAAAGAACTGGTTTGTGAGACAATACAGTTTATTCGCTAATGGGTAGACATTTACAACTTTATAAGTAGGCAGCGAAAAGAAACCGCAATCACTATACTACTGATGTACCTAATTATTTTTTGATACAATTTTGTATTTTGAAATTCCACCGCTAACTCATGTTTAGGAATATGATTTATAGTTGGTATATTGACATAGCAGAGTCTATTTACACGAGAACGTTATTTGGTAGCCCCAAATGGTACCGACATAACCCGTTGATATTAAAATGTGTAGTGCAATTTCGACATGTTTTATGTTGTGTAAACAAGTGTGGGTTCCGACATATTCAAATTAATTCGTCGGAACTCGCACGGATGTTTCAAAATGGAATAACATCGAATGCAAAGTATATTATCCGAAACCATACTTAATTACAATCCGGCAGATTAATAAGTATTTGGTCGATCGGATTTGGGTTTGGTGCAAGCGCTGGCGTAAAGTACATAAGTACCGTAATGTTATATGATCACTATTGAATTTTACAATTAATCTTTTTCTTGTTTTATTCGCGTTGGATACTTTGTTGATAGACTTAATATGAGCCAAATTAATTTTATATTATACTATTTATTTGCTTTTTGACGTGAAAACTTCTTTAACAGCGTTGAGCACTTTTCTTCGAATGGGTATAAAAAGTTAATTTCGCGTCAAGACGAATTTTTGGATGAGGTCACGCCTGTTCAAAAATTCGTATGACCATAAAAATGCACAACGTTAATGTGCAAGTTTTCACTTCTGCCGGCGCTGCCGTTGTTTTTTATCCTTAAAGTTTCGCCTTGTCCGTCTGTCCGCGTTTTAATTCACAGACTTAGTATTAAGGAGCTATCATTTGGTATGGTTACGCACTTGGGCGGTTTTTTTAACTTTTTGTGTCACGCGTATAACATTTATATGAAAGTGAAACCAATATAATATTATTGCGCTTTTCCTTCATTTCGTCAGCGACAAACATTCGGCCAGTACCTAATCGTATTCAGGTATATCCAAATATATATATATATATATATATATATATATATATATATATATAATATATCCAAATGACTTACTAGTGTGATTTTTGAAGTAACTCGTTTTCAGGAAGAATTTGACCTTTAAGCCTCAGTGGCTTGAGTGAATTATTTAGTGCCGCTATTTATCTGTTACAGGTTTATAGCGCTGTCACGCAATATCATAACGACGTTGTTATTCTACCTTTGTAGACTAAACAAAATATATTCCTATTGATATGGAATTTAATCGCTATCGATATGATTTTATTGCACATTCGTTTTTTATGTAACGTAAGTGAAGCACTAAGAAACGATATTTGGTTGTTTATCCCTTAAGGGGGTAAACTCCTGTTTGGGAAAATAGATACATTGGTATTTAGGCTCATTTTAAGTATACAAACAGATTGTTCAAAATCTTTGTAAAATTCATCACTTAAATTGGTGAAATGGGCGGTCAAGTGTGTGTAAGGGTTTCCTTTTTTTTGATATTAGAGTTATGAGAATATTTCATTTAAAGTTACTTGGAAAGTAATACTTCAGGGGTTTTAAAGAATTTACTGTAAAGGGTTAATTGGGGATTTAATATTACTTAGAACACAGATATTGTTTTTAAATCTTGTATTCACTGGGAAACATTAAAACCCTCTGAGCTAGGGGTGGGGGAGCTAGTTTGATATCTTATTAGATATTTGCCGTTCGTTTGTTAGTCGGTATAGTTTATTCCCTGGCTATTGGATCGCCGCGACATCGTCGCGATAACGATGTCTAGTTACACCGCGGGGGGCGAGGGGGGGCAGACGCATCGCGCCCTGTTTATTGATGAGTGCAGTGGGTAGTATCGAGTGTACACAGAGCGACATCAGGGTTGGCACCATCATGATATATTACCAAGGCGGCGCCTATCTAAGTGATTGGCCCGCGACAAGCACACCGAATAACTTGACTGTTGGCCGCGATGCAAGCCACTTGCGGTCGCCCTCAGGCGGGAGACGGTAAACTCTTTCCGAACATACAAACATAGTAGCGAGTGACCACCCCTACCCCAGTTCAATTTGTCAATCGAGTTAGTGACGTATAAATCAATACGTACACAAACCAGACGGGTTAGGTTTTTCCCACGACGTAATAGAGCCCTGAAAGGGGGTAAGCGGTCGGTTACCTTTGTATTTGTCTTTTTCTTACAGTTGTTTTTCCCCTAAGTGGCTTCACCGGCTTTAGTGATATAGCAGGTTATTTGTTGGTATGTGAGTTACTTATCCTTAAGAGCTAATATTTATTTTTTAAAAAGGCGTAAACATGAAAATGCCGTACAAAACTAGGGAACCAACTCTGAAATCCAAATGGGCAACTTTAGTGAGTTCTCGAAACTTCCGCGCGTTCTTAAGCCACATATTACTTGGCATTTCAATCAACTATCAAAGGGTTCAATCCAATAGCATTAATCTGATCGGCGAACAGCACCGCCGTTTACGTGAAGCCAATTAACAGACTACACTCTAATTGTTGGATTGCACTCACACAAATTAATGTTTATATCTCCTGTTCCTATTCCATCTATCGCTAATACGATGACAAAATGTTTATGTTATATATAAATATCGAGTAAAATGTGTGTCTATCACTAAATAATATCAGGCTTTTTACATGAATATTACACTCATTCGATAGAAATATAGTATACAGGTAACTATTTCAAAAGTCATATTACAAGCTCTGCTTGATTGGTGAGCAGATTAATTCGCCGCATTTCAACAGTCTCCTAGTAAAATTATTTATTCATTTACAAAATGATCCCTACAATACAACTCTATGATGTTCGTTACTCGATTCGATACTCGTTGTCAAACATTTATTTTAAATTTAAAATGCCTTTAAACCTTTCGTTTATAACATAAGACATACTTCCTCCACCTACGTATGTTCCCCCTAGCTCTCAACCCTGACCCATGCAAGGTGACAATGTCAAGCTGCAAGGGCTCCCATCGTAAACAATATATTGTGACGCGAAATATGATGTGATGTCAGTTGTGTCTAATGGGTAATGGCGGCCAAGTGCGCGCAGCTCGCATACTGGAGGGTTCCCCCTGTCTGAAGGTTCTCGGTTATTATGCATATTATTTAATTTCCTCATTAATGCAGGCAGGTACAAAATTCATTTTGTCGGCGGCAGAAATTAGATTAAAATTAAAGTAGTTGTAAGATTTATATAGATAACACAAAACAGTTACTTTCAAACAATTTTTTTATTATAATTGTTACAATAAAGAATATTAATACACATATAAACATATGTACATATGGTAAGTTTGCACGGAATTGGTGGTAAGATGACAAATTTTGTAAATGCGGTCACACAAGGATGACTGATACTAAAATTACAAATATATATTAAAATATGTTTTTAGATGCATTAATGAAACTTGTAAGATAAGTCTGTGCTTTTCTAAACTTTATGTAAGGTTACATAGTCAATAGATATTTCTTTTTACAGACCCTACTTAATTGCCATTAGGCTACGGTACCCAAAAGTTGTTTATGCGTGTGTTGTTAGATATGCGGCGTCCGCCTACGCTGCGTGTAGCTAATGCTGAGTGAGAATGCGGTTGTCTTACTGTTCGAACCTAAACTGATATCGCTACCTTATTTTGGAAAACCAATACCGCTTCCTTCAGCGGTTTTTTCGGATATTTATACCTGGCCGTGTACCGCTTGGTATGCTTAATTACTCATAGCGTTCGGACAGGACAGGGCTTTATGCGTGTGATTGTGCCGCAGTGGCAACAAAGCGGAGTCGGCGGGCGCGCAGCAGCGGCCGGCCGACAAGCGCGCGTCGGCGCCACCGTGCACCACCCCGCCCGCCGATGACGAGCCGCTCACCTCCGACGGCGACGCGACACCGGTAAACATGCACTTAGCTTTAACTTTGACATTGCTTACGACCATATCTATTTCCCATTGTACAGCCACTATCACCGCCTTCGTATGTTTGTAAATTGGAACAACAGCTTCGGTTACAATATTGCTAACAAAGAAACCTTTCAGCTTATTTAATACATGAGATATTGTTTGATGAATACAATAGGGCTTCCTTTGTTATTATGTACCCTTTAAAGCTATGACATTAGAGAGTACGAAGGTTAAATTATAAACATTTATTCAATTGAAAATTATGTGGTGTAAAAGCGGAGACGAGCGACTTTATTTGTTTGTGGTCCAGACCGGTGCATGCCCCGAGCTGCTAGCGGGGTCGGGCCCGGCCTCGGGCACGTCGGCCTCGGGCAGCGCGCCCTCCACGCCTCTGGACGCGCGCCTCGAGGGCCCGCAGCCGCAGCCCTGCCCTTTGCCCATGCCCGAGTACGGCGGCTTCTTCGCGCTGCTCACCGAGTACCTGCCCGATAGCAGCCAGCCCATCTCCGGATTCCACAGGTATCTACTTCTACAGAGACACCCACATAGGGCTGCCATCACCAAAATGGCCAACGCCGGACAAAAACTTGAATACCGGACATTAGGTGAAATTTGATTTTTTCCCGGACACGCTTAAAAAACATTTTTACACATATTTTTAAAATTTTAATTAGATACGGTTCACGATTATGATTCAATTTTTAACTGCTTATCAACTAATGAATTGGGATTCCCCTGACATAAAAAGGGTCCTCTTTTTGAAAATCCCATCCGGACGTAGTAGAGCTCTTAGTGCAGAGTTCGTCCGGAGAAGTACTACCACCTTACCCATTTCCGCCGTGAAGCAGTAGTGCAATTGTATTACTGTGTTTCGGTTAGAAAGGTAAGGGGGCCGGTGAAATTACAGACACATGAGACTTAACAACTTCACGTCTCAGGGTCGACAACGCATTGGCGATGCTCCTAGTGTTGCAAATGTCCATAGGCGGCGGTGACCACTTACCATCAGGTGGACCGTCTGCTTGTTTGTCGGCCCAAGTGGCATAAAAAAAAAAACACGCTCCCCGGACACCCTCTGAGCCAGGACGAATCCGGTGCAACCCGATGGCACCCCTACAATCGCATAATGGGAGAAGAATTTTTATTTAGAATGTATTTATTTTCTAATATAGCCCGCCCAGCTATTACACATACATATACGGTGTACGTTGTACGTTCTACTAGAAACGTAACTCTTGCATCAAGCTAATCAATTAAACGAACACTAAAAACTCTAACCTGAAAAAAAAATGACATACCGCGCAAAGAAAATGTTCAATTTGGCTCGTGTCGAGGAACTTTCACAAGCTTCGGCGAGGGCGCGGTTGGTGATATTGAGAAATAAACAAATCTATATAATCGGCCGGGCACTATTCTCCGCACGCTGAAATGTGCTCACGTGGTGGACGTGGCTCAAAGGAAACGAGTAGTGGGAAGCGATCGACCTACGCCATGGCTATCGATTTTACAGCATTATCATTTTATACTTGAATTGAAAAGTCCAAATATATTCACTCCATGTATGTTCATCGATTATATAGAGTTAAAACCTATTTTGTGATTTTAAAAATAATCGGTGAAGTAAGCTTAAAAATAATATTTTTTCGACGTTTTGCTGAGAAGTATTTATCTCAACTTAATGCATATTGTAACAAATTATATCAATATTCATTATTGAATATTCGGTTATTATTGAGTATTGGGCCTTTTCAGCGACATTTATTATATTCGACCGAAGACTGTAGTGAGATAATTGATGAAATAACACACGTCCTTTCAAAATACGTCCATACAAAAGTCCCAGGGAAGGACACACTAATTTCGAAATCTATCCCAAAAAAAAAATCCGGACAACTTTGATTTTTTTTCTAATAGGAGGTTTCTATGTAGAAGGGTATTTAGGATTCGTTAAGGAGGAGTTCAGACGAAGATAATAGATACAAATATTTCTCTCATTATCATTAAAGTCAGTCATAGGTACAGAATCCACATCTGTATTACAAAATTTCACTATTAAAACTATGTTAATTAAATGTCATTGTCTATGCATTTGCATAATAGTGATCAAAATTTTGAATATTGTCATTATGCACCATAATGTTCCGTTTCAAAATTTTGTTTTCTGCATTTTCAGGAAGTAGTTTTCTTTTTCTATTTTTCTCGTCCACCATCCCAGCTGCAGAGAACTGGCGCTTTGAATAAACACTACTTCCTGGCGCGCATACAAATATTTTGCTGCAACGTTGATCAAAAACGGAAATTTATCATTTTCTACTCGCCACCGTGTGTATGGGTTTTCATGACGTAATATGTACCCAATACTTAAATAAATATCTAATTCTCACTATTACTATAAGCGAGCGCGCAACAATCACGTCAGTAGAAATTTTGGCGGTACTAACACATCGTTACAATACTTTTGCCGGTGTAAGGCGTTACTAATATATTCGGTGGTCAGGAAGCTCACAAAACATTCGGTATTTGGGGTATGGACGAAAATACTATTCGTTGCACGTCTAATTATTTTCTAGCTTTTTAGCTTTTATAGTAATAAATAATAAAAATGGTTCTAAGCACTAAAGTTGGCGCCGAGGCAAGCACATGGCAAGTAGTCAGTGTCAGTAACCTTGATGGTTAGATACCTACTGCGACGCCACAAGTCGAGGTTCGTCCAGCCCAGGACAAATATCTGATCTCTGGGTGTCAAAATGTATATGTAATACAGTTGTTTTTTCAAAAAACGATATAAAAGATTTACTGAGAGATGTAAACTTACAAATAAAAAGACAAAACATTCTGCAAAATGACGGTGCCCTTTGCTATTATTCAAGAGTCAAACGGGACCACCTTATTCAAAATTTCCCAATCTCCTGGCCTATACGCTCGCCGGATTTATGCCCAGTCGATTTTCCCCTCTGGGGATATTATGCGCGCGATACGAACTCCAAAGCAGAGCTGCACCAAAGGTAAGGGATAGTGGAATAATAATTAGAGAAAATTCAAATGCTTTTAGAGCGCTGATAAAATAGTTTTTGAGGCGTCATGGGCTTTTTATTAAAGTTTGCGAGCGATACTTGGAGGTATATCTTTGGTAAAATGGTTTTGTAAACTTAATGATTAAATAGTGCATGTTTCAATACGAGTATGTACACGCGCAAGAAGTGCAACTTCTTTAGGTTATCTGCACTTCTATAACATTCAATTTATATTAGTTAAATATAATTAGGACAGGAGACACTAAAAAATATTAAAAAAAATAAATGTTTAAAGTAAATTACACGATGTGAGCGCGGATTTTGAAGGTAATTCGGAAAATGCCTTTTTATCCAGAAGCGCGGCAAAATGTTGCACAAAACACAACTGACAGTGAGTAATATTAATATTGTCAATAATAACTTCATAACGCGCCGTGGTAATTCGTTGCTACAGGTGCAAATATTTTGGATACTATAAGAGTCTAATTCACGACTGAATAGTGAAGGTAAATGCTTTTAGTGCAGTTTCCACCAATAATTTCGAGTGAATCAATTTATAATTTAAATTAAAAAAGGTTTGCCATAAACATTCCGGCAGCATTATTGTAGTACTAAACTATATGTTGACCAACCATTTCCGTTACCGCCCTAAAACGTCGCATCCGTTTCAAGAATGTAACGCCAATACATTTTTCCCTCTCATGGCGCGCCTAAACAATTTTCACTTCAATAATATAATCAATTTATATGTGTTTATATAAAAGCAGAATTCGACAGACTGATCGATCTCCGCACAGCTGAAACCGCTGGCTCTAGAACCATGAATTTTTGAGCAAATATTTCTTAAGTAATGTAGGTGTGCACTAAGAAAGGATTTTTAAAATCAACCCCTAAGGGGGTGCAAAGTCTGTATAGAACAGTGTGCTTTCTTGGTTTGATCAACTTCAAACTGGGCATTTATAGTAGTAGAGCTCTTAGTGCAGAGTTCGTCCGGGGAAGTACTACCATCTTACCCATTTCCGCCGTGAAGCAGTAGTGCTATTGTATTACTGTGTTTCGGTTAGAAAGGTAAGGGGGCCGGTGAAATTACAGGCACATGAGACTTAACAACATCACGTCTCAGGGTCGACAACGCATTGGCGATGCTCCTAGTGTTGCAAATGTCCATAGGCGGCGGTGACCACTTACCATCAGGTGGACCGTCTGCTTGTTTGTCGGCCCAAGTGGCATAAAAAAAAAATGATTTTTTATATAGATTAGATTTAATTGAACACGTGTTTCATCGGTTTTTAATATTCAACCTCTAAAATGATAAACGGGGGTTGCTAAATATTTTTCATCTTATAGCGTACATCCCTCGGGAACGCGGGTGAAACCGCGGTGGACAGCTAGTCAACTTATAAAAGATTTACCTATTTCAGGGAATAATAACATAACTTATGTACAGCTTTGACTGTGTTATTGTAAAATCATACACTCTGCGAACTATTGAAGTTATCAGAGAAACGATGGATCTTGAAAACTCAATGTTGTAAACTTGCTGTTACTCGCTCGAACGTAAATTATTGACTACTGATAATTTTTTCCACAGCTTACGTTAATAATAACGTTTGGAGGCTCATTATTTTATGCGTTAAAGTTCTAATAGCATAGGTATACCTCAAAATTACGGTGAGTTAAAAGAAGCGGGGTCTAACTATAGTTGAAAACCATACCATAAGTACAAAGAAAGTACCAAAATCGGTCAAGCCATACACGTTCAAATATTATTTATAAGGAATTTTCTTAAACTAAAAATAAATATAATTAGATAAAGTACCGCCGCTATAATTATTATGAAAACAGTTCTTTTACAAAGTAAGTGTACGTAAACGTCGCATTAAATAATGCTAGTCCGTTAGGACCGGATGCCGCTCGGACGACATGAACCGCCTTAGCAGTTATAAAACATTCATGAATTGAAACACAAAGGAAGTGCTGTTGCAAGTCTGCGATCGATAACTGGAAACATTCAAGGGCAATGTCAACGATCCACCAGTTAGCAGATAAAATGTCAAAGGTTATGACTTCATTCTTACAATTATGTTAACGAGGTAAAGTTACAAACTTTGTTTGTATACAGGAGGTTATCTTTGCAACTACTTATCCTATTTCTATAATTCTTTTACTGATAGAAAACTACAATATTCCCGATTTTACATAAGGACCGCGAGTAAAGCCGCGGGGCGGGAAGGTAGTTCATTGATATAAAATGTCATAATGCCCAGTGGTTGCTAATAGATGTTCTACGAAACCCGGTATACCGTTAAAATACCCTTTCAGGGGTTCTGAGAATTTCCCGACAGTAACAAACACAATAGTAAGCCGAGTGAAAGCAACTCCGGCGAGTAATATAAACCGGCTCATCGAAGCCTGTCACCGGGACTTCCTATACAAATGAAAACTTATAACTACGAAATTACAGTTGCGTTAAAATTATTACACATTTAAATATTTTGTTAAATTTTCAGATAAATATTCGTTTTGAAATGACTCATGTGATTGAGACCAATTCTACTACATACTTTTAATTGTTTTGTCTTGATGTATGTCTTTTTATAACTCGATAACAATTTGAACGCTCTTTATGAAAATCGTTATACAGAACATGCCATTGCCACGCGAATGATAATATATAGAATATCAATAAACGCGGATGAAACCGCGAGTTACAGCTAATATATATTTATACATATATATATTATTTATACTGCTGGCCGAGCGCAACATGTCATACTCATAGCTATAGTTTAGATATACTGTTAACATAATCATGTCCGTCAGATTTTCCCCCACGAGAAATCGCACAACGCGCCTAAAGAAGAATCACTAAAAAAATATTGTGCACAAAGGCGAAGTGGCGTCGTGGTTGCCTGACGGGAGCCGGAACCGAGCGGCGGTATGGCCGCCCCACGCTCAATTATATTGAACAATATTTCTTTTGAACATAAAATACACGATAGAAATAGAAAAAAAAATCAATAGAGAACGTGGAAAAAAAAATTTCATAATCGAATGAAACTGCTTTTTCCTAGACCTAGATGTTCTAAGAAATGAAATTACGAGGCAACTTTGAGATTTTTTTTTATCGAACAAACTTGCTCAATCGTGTCACGGGCGCAGTAATTCACTAACTGCTATATTGGTTTTTATATCTTAGATGTAGAATCCATAAAGTAAAAGATATAAAATTACCTACCTGAAGTCGGAACATATCAAACAACCTGCTTTAGTTTATTTCTGTTTTTTAAAGTATTTTAAATCTAAATTAATATAGAAAATATTTCTCTCAAGAACTTTCAAGTATCAACAAAGCCAAAAAATATCGGGAACCGCTAATATGTGTGTTTAAAATCATCCATTTAAGACGCCCCAGGCTAAGATGCTAAGATTTTTGACACATGAGATTCGTGAACCACACGGCTCACGAATACACGTGAAATGAATCTCTTTTGATGCTCGATGTATGTCCATGTGGTGTACCTATACCAGTTGACGCTTTGTTGATATTGCCCGTCTAAATAACAATAGGCGGGCGGGCACAAAGCTTTTGTTACGCGGAGATATGTCACATATATAGCATAATTATGTAGCATATGTCGAAATTTTATCTAGTTACATTTGACTGCGGATAGTGAATTTGTCGTATTGCAAGATGCACGCAATCTCATCAGTCGGGCGGGTCGGTGGAATGTCTGCTGATACATATAACCAGTTATGTGCATTTTTATTATTATATTCTGCAGTAAGAATTAACGAATTTCTATCAAATCCCGATTTCTATAAACTAGGGAAACCCGTTCACATGTAGATTTTAAATTCTTTCCTCCAAAAACCTTAAAAATATTACTACAGTGAGTTTGCGAATACCAAGCGTTCAAAATGGATAAACCATCGGATCGATAGGCAATATGACATGAGATAGTCATTTCATTTCGAATCAACCCTTAACAAACCATAAAATTCTGTTATGTTTTATTTTTGGTAGATTCCATGTTATACAACTTGCACGTAATAGTGCGTGGTCGGAATATATGAATACTCGTATACCATCGCAAAACAGACAATTGACTGCTGGTTTCGGACTGCGGCCTGGCCTAAATACGGCTCTGACACTATACATTTTGCAATGGTTCATTTCTGCGAATGATTTACATATACAACACTGTGATTTGATTGCCTCTAACAACTTCATTTGATAAATTTTCCTCACAATCCATGCACGAGTATGTGTCCCTCTGGTACATTATACCTACCATCGCGGATTGGTTTTTTTTTATTCGTGCAACTGCTTTGAAAAATATATCTCATGTTATAATGTTAACAATATAGTTTCATGAAATACAATCGTGTGAACATATTTTTCGACATAATATTTCTTCGTGGTTTAGTATGAAGCTCGCATCGTCTTTCGTAATCAAAAGCTAATGCTAACAGGTGCATTGCAAAAGGTAATAGCTTTTGCTGACTTCTTTTCTTTCGGCTTGACGTTTGCGTGGAACGCTCTCCGTATTTTTTCAGATTGTTTTGCCGCCGACTGCGAGCCAAATCGTACCGGAACTCTATCGAGCGGAATATTGTCTCTTCATAAACACAAAGCTTTAACTAGCTGCGTTGATGACATCTTTTATTGCAGCAAAGTTATTTACCCATGCGAACGTGCTATTCGTAAACCATTCCACTGTTTCATGTGTGGATTATAATATTATTAAAGTAGAAATCTGAATTATTATTATTATATTTAACTGAATGATTGAGATTCTGAAAGCCCCGCCACAGGTCGTGAGTTTAAATTTAGTACATATTCACAAACATTACATCGCCAAACTGCTCAGCAGTTTGTAGGCGCTCTGTTCTTTTAACAATAAATTTATCTTATACTACCTAACTACATTCTTATACTATTTTAATAATCGACTACTACTACCTACATTCAGAAGAAAAGTGCTTTTAAGAAATCATCAATTCCTTAATAACTCTTTTCAGCTTCATTTTACATTTAATTCTTTCACCATCTCTTAACAACGGATATTTATTACATAATCTTGGTACTAGATATTTACGTGTTCTCTCACCATAGTAGTTGATAACTTTATTTTGTACAAGTCTTCCTTTTTTAACAGATCTAACACTATACTTATAAGTTTTATTGATTTTATGTTTATCTGTGTCGTAAGTTTCTAACGCTATCAAATAATGTACCTTTTTTTCTACAGGAATCAGGCTACATTCTTTGAATAATTGATTGTAATCGTCTTTGCATTTATCTTTGGTTTTCTTATCCACTATTAATTTTAACAATATTATTTGTATTTTTTTAATATCTTCTAAGTATGTTTTGAATGTTGAGCCATAGCAACTTAGCCCATAACTAACCAGTGACTCTGCTAGCGCGTGATACACAATTAACAATGTTCGCCTATTTAATATATTCTTAAGGTTATAGAATTTACTGAGAACTGTTCGTAGTTTATTACACACTGCATTAACGTGTGGCTTCCAATTTAATCTGTTATCTATGATTAAACCCAGATATTTAATAGATTCTACTACTTCCAGTTGATTACATTTGCACGTTTGGTGATTATTATGTAAACATTCGTACGAGTGCCCCACAATTTTAATATAATGTTGTCTGCATACTTTATTATAGGATGAATATATATGTATACACTTTGTTTTCTTGGTGTTTAGTATAATGCCGTTGTCATGTGCCCATTTGGTAACTTTATCAAAGTCGGATTGCATCTAAACCTCTAACTCCTTTAAGTTTCTCCCGGCGACCAGTAAGCAAGTATCATCTGCATACATGTAGACCCTAGCATGTCTTATCACATGTGCCATGCTGTTCACATGCATTATGTAGCCTACCGAACCGTATACGGATCCGGTCGGCACACCCAAAGTTATATCCGCGTCATCTCCTCGCGTCCCGTCTACCACCGTGCAAAGTTTACGGTTTTTCAAGTAGCTCCCCAGGAATTTATTTATAGGACCACTTATACCACATTCGTCCATGGCTTGAAGTAGCTGATGATGATCAAGAGTATCAAATACCTTCCGAAAATCAATAAATAGTGCTAAAATTTGACTTCTGTCATTGAGCTCTTCATTTATGAAGTCTGTAAACTGTGTTAATACAGTGTTAGTGCTCCTACCCTTCCTAAATCCATGCTGACAGTCAGCCAAAATGCTATATTTCTCTAGGAAATCGCTGATTTGTGAGACAATAACTTTTTCAACAATTTTATTAATTGTAGATAATATTGCTACTGGTCTATAATTAGAATAATCTAGATGACACCCATGCTTATAAATAGGTCTAATGATGGCTTTTTTTTAATTCGCCTGGATATACACCAGTAGTGACACACGCGTTTATAAATTTAGCAAGTATCAAGCTAACATCTTTTTTAACAATTTTTAGGTCCTGAACTCTTATTTGGTCACTACCCGGAGATTTTTCATTGTCTAACTTCATTATAATCTTCTCAATGCTATGAGGACACACTTTTTGAAACCTAAAGGACACACAACTTTTGTTTACAGATGTGTTTCTATCTAAAAACTTGTGGTTACATTGATGTTTAATTTTCGTTATTTCTTGTGTGAATGTATTAGCAAATTTTGTACAAATAGTATACATATTATCCGACTTACCTAAGTACTTATTTACTGTATCATCAATGGTGACCTTTGTCCTACCCATCTAGTGATTTATATTCGACCAAATCTTTCTTAATCCCCTTTACACTTGATTATTCAATTTTTTCTGTAATTGTTTTTCGCGGCATTCAACATTTTATTAACTTTATTTCTAAATTTTGTGTACTCTAATCTCTTATTCATGCTAGATACATCAGATTTCCATAACCTAAATAACTCATTATTTTTCGTTATCATATCTGTCAACTTTTTACTTATCCACGGTTGCGTTATTCTTCTGTTATTATTAAATGTTACCTGAACCCATGATTCTGAGTATATACTGTGAAAAACAAGACATAACTCAGTATACAATTGTAACGGACACTTAATCACTAATAAGTCCTCCCACTTAATGTTTTTGAACTTTTCTATCACATGATTCATACTTAAACCTAACGCCCGTCATATAGTGGTCCGATAACAAACATGCGAATGTGTGCGCGGCGACGCAGCTGATCGAGCCGGCGGCGGCGCCAGCGCCCACAGCCGCACGCACCCACACTTGGTCAATACATGACCTCTGTATTCGCCCATTCACTATAGCATCACGCGTTACTGTCGTTCTAAGAATAATATTTTGCAAGTCGTGTCCACACAGGGTGTTTTAGTAATTATTTATTGTTTGGTTGTACTCGTCGCACATCAAGTCCAGGATCATATCCCCGGCGATGACAACATTTTGTTGTGCTGGTATTCTTTGTAGTGTTTCATCTATATATTTTATTAATTCTAATTTATTTTAGTTTGGGGGTCTATATATTGCAAATATGTGTATAGTGCTTTTTCCGAAATTTTCCTTTTTCCTGATTTTCACATATGACGATTCCACTGCCGCATGATATGTTCTTTCTTGTACATAGTTTAATTCTTTTTTTAGATACATCAATATTCCTCCTTCCCTTTTTTTTATTACGTGTATACTCACAAGTATTATATCCATCTATCATGAATAATGGCAGTTCTTCGTTTTTAACATTTATTTCTGTAAGTTTTATAATATCTATGCTATAACTACATGTATTCAGCAGTACTAATACTTGATTAAATTGTTTTTTCAAAGACCTTATATTCAAGTGTACAATATCCAACTCTGTTTCTTCCTTTGAAGTTATAAATGTACTCCATGTTGGGATACTGTCACAGTTTATGAATTGATAATCTTGAAAGTCTATTGTAGGATCGAACTTTACTACTTGCTCAAATCACATAGTGTGTAAACACGTTTTGCGAGCTTAATGTCCATTATTGTTTGTATGCAGTAGACGTTGGATATTATTTTCACATCTAATAGCATGAATTTTTTTTTCATTCTCATTAGTTCTTGCCAGAATTCTCGAATTTTGTATCCAAACATACTTGTAGGATACCTTTAGCTCACTTTTAGCTTTAAAATTAATTGGCGCAGATATTTAGAGAGATCCTCGTTTATGTAAATATTTGTCTCATTGTTGTCCCCATACACACTTCCATTATTGATGCGTTGTTTACGCATTTGCATCCATTGATCTTTTGCTGAGTTGGTGCGCAGTTGTACAATTACTGGTTGAAGCTTTACTTTGTTATCAATAGTTTTATCTGCACCTTACTACAGAAATTAAATCCAACTTCTCCCTTTTTTCCAGGCTAATTAGTTCAATGTTCTTCTCTTTTTCTTTCTGTTCTAACAAAACTATTCTTTCTTCCAAGGCTTTGTTACACTTGTCTATGTAAGTGTTTTGTTGTTCTAAGTTTTTGATTTTATTCTCAGCTTGTTTTTTAAACTCAAACATTTCCTGATATTTTTCAGCGTAAAAGGTCACTGTACTTTTGATTTCTTCTATATCTGTCTCCATTTTATGTATTATATCTAGCTTTTTATTCATGTCCCCTAGTACATTTCCCATTGAGCTGTTTTCCATGTTCATAATTGATTGTTTTGGTGTTTCACAATCCTCAAATACTTGATTCTGTTCTAGTGTGATTTAGGTGAAGTATCTCCTTTTAGGCACTCTTCGCAAAATTCCTTTTGCATGAATTTTTTTTTAAGTTCTTTATACATTTTTTGTGAAATATTCCATTGCAAGCTCCTTTACATTTTAGCACATCATCTTTATTCACTGACATAAATAGCTTACATTTTGGGCACTGTTCGATTCCCACCCGGGACGAACATTTGTGCCCTGGTGTGAATCTTTTTATATATGTATCACTAAAGTTTGCTGTAAAATTTCTGTATGTTGTCTTAATAAAATTGATCTCCCGCTCGTATAATGTAACTGATCTCCTCCTAAACGGGTGGACCGATTTTGATTTTTTGGTGTGTGTTTGAGTGGGTCTTTAGTTGGGCCCGGCAGGTGGAGATGTTATTGCGATCTAGATTTTTTTTAATTAGATTTATTATATTCTGAATTCTATAGGTGGCGCGATAGTTATGTTACTATTAGCTCATAGCATCAGCCACTTGACAGGCCATCGTCCGCCGAGTCAGCTAGTATCTATATAGAAATAGTTTCTACTTCATGTACACCACATATATTACCTAATCGATGATCTATTAGGAAAATGGCGCCAATTCTTTTTTGCAACTATTTATTATTTTTAAAAAAATGTGCTATCGTCACCCTTCCTAATGCGTGGTTGCGCCAGCCACTGTGATAGTACTTGGACTACATTGTGTGCGCTTACGCCGATGAAGAGATTTTAATATTTGATTTTTAAATGCTTTTCGGTACAGATGCAACGTGGCCGTGATGCTGCTGTGCGACGTGGTACTGGATGGCGTGGAGCTGGACTGGTCGATTCACGTGCCACTCATGCTGCACATCGTATTCCTCGGCATGGACCACACCAGGTCTGTCCTTATTTAATGAATTATCACTTACTTAGGGATAGGAAATGGTACATGTTCTAATGGTGTTGTGCGTGCGCAGATGGTTAGTGCACCAGCACTGCCGGCAGCTGCTGCTGAACCTGCTGGTGGCGGTGGCGGCGCACCATGACCACCTGACGGTGGCGCGGGTGTTGCTGGCAAGCCGGGCGCGGCGCCTCGCGCGCCACCCACCCCCACCCTCTCCCTTGCCCCTGCTGCTGCAGCACAACTTCACCGGTGAGTTAACTAATTGTTATAACTTTTAGTAGTGTCAGTTGAATTCAGCAGACCAAAATAATTGGACGTATCGATGTGCCAAACCATTTGATTTAGACAACCGATAGACCAACAGATTTAGTTCTGTGAAGATGTTATAATGTATGTCGAAAGTAAATAAAAACAAGAATAATAGTTTGTTCGTGTTGTTGTAACAATTTAAACTTTTTACCTACTGGACCGATTGCTCTCAAAATCGATATTCTAGGAACTTTACATAACTAAAAAGTGACCTCTATTTTGAGCTTTTATTTTATGCTCATAGCGTTGTATCTTCTATTCTTCTTATGGTTGACTTTAGTAGCATAGACTTTCATAGGAGCCCTCCTTGAATTTTGTTTATCTAACGGAACCTTAAGTTATTAGGTTACCAGCCGTACTTGAAGTTTTAACGATGTTGGTGATATTGTCAGAACCCGACGCGGCGTTCGACCGCCAGCCGACGTGCGCGCACTCGCCGCGCGCCCACGCTCGCTCGCTCAGCTCCGACCCGCAAGTCACTCCTGAAGGTAACATTTTGCTTTATTAGTGCATACATCTAGATGCCACCCCGAAAAGGTGTATGATTTTTCGTTCTCGTCTTTTTCATACCTTTAAATTTAGAATCGTGACTTCGGTGATTATGGGACTACTTCCGACATACTGTCATTATAATGATCAATTTGTATAGAATCTGTTATAAAATAAATCAATATATGTAGGTGAATGCGACAACTACCCGTCGTTGCCCGTGATTGTGACGGGCGAGGCGGACGAGCCGGCGGCGGCGGGCCGCGACGAGCCCGCGCCGGCCGAGCTGCCCGTCGCCGACGTCATCAAGTCGCTCGTGCACTTCCTCGCCAACAGGCCCACGCACATGCCGCTGTGGCAGTACGAGGACATCACTGCTAAAGGTACCCATCGCTATATCCTATGATACTACGGCTTTAAATTAAACTTAGCACACGCGGTAGAATGGGCGGGATATTTATTTTTTGGTTAAACAGTGAAGCGGAAGTTTGTTGTATTTACAACAACTCATACACACACTCATAACGCTACTACCAGTTACTGGAAAAAAATATTTTATAATTGAATCAATCTAGCTATGAATGTGTGTGTGCAATTTACGGAATTCATGATGTTTTAAAACACACGAGATATTATGCGTGCGAGCGTCCGTGTGTGTCGGTGTAAGTGACGTGTCGTGCGTTGGGCCGCAGTGTGGTCGCTGCGCAGCTGCCAGCAGATGTCGCGGCTGGTGCGGCACGTGCTGCGCGTGTTCCGCGAGTCGCTGCCGCACGCGCTCATCTCCGAGCGCTGGGCGCAGACCGCGCTGCAGCTCGGCCTGTCCTGCCCCTCCAGGCACTACGCGGGACGGTCGCTGCAGGTACGCTCAACAACATTACCATCATTGCAATTTTAGTGTACTCACAGATGTTTTTTTAATTTTCAGATCTAGTTAGGTGAAACATTTCAGTTTACCTTTTGTAACTTCTTGATTGCTTTTCGAACTTAATGAATTAAAATTAAAAGCTCTCAAATTGAGAATCTCCTCCTTTTTTGGAGGAGGTTTCAAAAAGATGCCTCTTTTTACCTACTTGTCCGATTGCTCTCAAAATCGATATCTAAGGGTATTTTAAGTCACTAAATACGAATCCGTAACCATAACTGAAAAATGTAGTCTCCATTTTTAACCTTTTACCTACTGTACCGCTTGCTTTCAAAATCGATATCTGAGAGTCCACTATATTGAGAGTTAACTCTCTGAATACGAATCTGTTGTAGAAATTCGAAAAGAATATTGCTACCACAAATTTCTTACCTAAAGTATCGACTGGTTTTTTAAATCTATATCTGAGAGTCCAATAAGTCTCTGAATATTTTGTTTTTTTGTAGAGGTTCAAAATTAAGGTATTTGAAATTAAATTCAATTTTAAAGAATATTTGTTATATATTATATTTATGGTTTAGTTATATATTATTAAAAAATAATCCTGTGTTTTGCATAGTATTTGACATAGCATACTCGTACATATATTATAGGTAAAGGTTTAGGTTCAACAACTACAGAAATATCCTTTTTAGTGTAATACTGTACAGATGGATATAACGAAATTATAAGGGATTTCCTTTATAGCTTATATTAGCAGACGGGTAATTATTTTCCATAAAGTCCGATGGTGTGTTCACAACGAGCGTATGTCCACCCAGGTGTTCAGGTTCATCGGCGTGGCGATGACGGGCCGCATGGTGTCCGACATCCTCTCCCGGCTGGTGGAGACGGTGGCCGAGCAGGGCGAGGACATGCAGGGCTACGTGACCGAGCTGCTGCTCACGCTCGAAGCGGCCGTCGACTCGCTCGAGTCTATATTTCGCCCCCTCGATTACATGCGTGACATATTCAAGTCGACGCCCAACCTCAACAACAAGGACGGAGGGCCGCATGTCAACGGGAACGCCTACGCTGCCGGTCTGTTGACTTTACTATTTACAGCTTTTATTACAGCCGTGTATACATCAGTTACTATACGCGATGTTCAACACAAAATTACATTAGCCGTGGGTATTTACAAAGAAGTGTTTGAGTGTGTATTTACTTAAAAAAATCTAAGGATAATATATATATAAGGTAAGATGTAATAAATATATAAGGAAAATAGGGTTCCTTTGACGCACTATCACCTCAAAACTACTGAACATATCGGGATGGGGATGCTACCATTCGACATGGAATTGTTCCTAGATGATTATAGGCTATATATGATATCGATAAACGGGGGTGATACCGCGGGGGACAGCTAGTAATATCATATAGGTAGGTATATCATCAACACGCACATGTATCTTACGCCGGACGTGATTTACTTTAGTTTGACATGCAGATAATATATACTGGATTACATTACGTTGGATACTATTTATACAGAAAATATCGTCCCCGTATAATTCAATAACTGCCTTTATTTTACCTTACTTTACTCTACCAAATGGATTTAGGTTGTAGGAAAATTTAATAAATAGCCGAAATAAGTAGCTAATTGTAGTTACGGTATTAAAAATAGTTGTGGCTCAATTAAACAACTTGGTTTTTTATGTTTTATTTAGTTATAGTTAAATGTAGAGTTCGGTTTGTTAAAGCATAATGTAAAAGGTAATCAGGCCCAGAAAATATATAATTACCGACTGTAAAATTGTCTCACATTTTTTAACAAATGTACATGAACTGAAAAAAATCGCTAAATCGCGTTTATCTCAGAACTACAAAATCAGAGTTATTTAATTTTCCAACTACGGGGACGATATATTTAATTCGTCCCGTATTGCCGAAACATATAGCATATATAGCCTATGTCACTTGGGAATAGTGTAGATTTCTATTAGTGTCTAACCTATATCACAGAAATAATTATTAAAATCGGTAAATGAGTAGTTTTGGAGATTAGCTACAAACTTTACCTCCCACTAATCCCCGTCGACGTAACTAATGGGCCGTGATGTACATGTATCGTTTAGGAAAGCGCTCCCCCGGCGTGTGCGTGGGCTGCGTGTCGAACCACACCCGCAGCACCAGCTACTCCGTATCCTACTGCATGCGCAAGACCAACCCCAGCGCCAGCACCAATACCAACACCAACACCAATGCGACCTCCTCCGCTGAGAAACCCGGTAACTTAATTATTGTTTATTTATTTATGTTTATAGGTGATAACTCGGTGGTAGTCACGGGTCGTGGGTTCGAATCCTACAATGAGCTGAACTTCTGGTAATGGAAAACATCGTTAGGAAACCGTAGCACGAGGGTAGGGTAGATTGTAGTACCCGCCTGTCTGGCTACCATCCTTACGTCGAAAACCTACCGGCTTTAATGTAACTTTCAACCACATATCCACTCACCACAGTGAGATTGTGGTCAAACAAGCCTGATCTGGTATCTAGACGTGTATAGCGGATCTAAAATCGAAGTCTTAAACGCAAGTTCGGAAGGATGCTTTTCCTAAGAGATGGCAATAAATATCAGTAATTACTCTTTTAAAAAAAGAGTTAGTACAATAAAATGTGTCCTGCAAGAGCGAGCGCTATATTCAAACTGTGTATTTTTTTACTATGAAGATGATTTGGGTTTAAAAACATGTTGAGCCTCATTTTTGATATCAAATTACAGACGATTAGTGTTTATATTTTGTAACGCAAATTTAATACATTTAGTTTGTCAATAATTTAAATCTAGATAATTGACAAATCTGTGAAATATCGTCACTAAACAGATTTCTAAGCTAAAAGAGAAATTTATATGAATAAAAAACAGTGAAGGTCCTATAATTGAGCCCTGCCGGACGCCTGTATTCATGCAAGAACCAGACGATTTAATTCCATGATATGAATATTTACTCGCAATTTCTCTTCCTAAGGTTCGATTCCCTCAAATTAGCTGATATAACTGCAAATATTCTAGTTTGAATGTATGTGTCTGATGGCCAATACAATCAAAGCTTTAGATAAATCACAGAATACCCCAATAATATGCTGAGACTACTTCAATTCTTAACTTGTTTAAATAGTCACCATGCTACAGTTAATCTCTTCACATAGTAGCGCTGGTAAGATTGAAGCGTGATGTTTGTACTAACTTCCGACCTGACTTTCTATAAATGTTATTTATAAAAAGTCTAGTGTACCCGCGTATACGAGTACGTGTTTTATTATCTAATAAAATATAATTATCATCGAAGAAGTAGGCAGGGATCGTTTTACTTCTTTCTTAAAATATATTCGAGACATACTTTTTTATGAATGTTATTGCACCCGTCGTTGATAATGTTAAATACCGTGTTAGTTGTAGTAGTATGTTTGACGTGTGCGATGTTGTTGTGTGAGCAGACCGCACGCGGCCGTGCAGCGAGGCCGGCAAGGGCGTCTGCTCGAGCCTGTGCCGCTCGCGCTCCGCTCAGTCGCTCAAGCTGCTCGGCGACACCGCCACACAGGTCACTCACAATCTTTACATACATCTCCTTTTTTGCGTGGGTGGTTTCGAATTAGAATCTCAACAGTGATCAAAATTCAAAACCGTTTATTCAGTTTAGGCCCTCGGAAGGCACAACCAGACTCCAGAAGGATCCAACTAGAATGTTGAAGTTTTTGTAATTTTGCAGTCATTTTAGTGGCAGTTAAAGTTTCTAATTTGAAAACACCCGACAGAAAAGCAAGCTATCTTCTTTCCATGCGTATTTGTAATGTAGAGCTCGTTACGATCGCTACGTAGATTTCCATTATTATTGTTATAGAATTAAAAAGTTTATTTATGGATTTGCCCACCACTTTTAATATAACATATAGCTCTGGTAAAGTCCATGTAACTTTAAGTTTAGTTTGCAAAGTATTCACCACTTATTAAAATGTATCGTGTATACATCTTATATTAACATTAACAAGGCTGAATGATAATAGTCACGCTATTTGGTACAAAGCATCAACTTTTGCTCACGACACCGAAAGAAATTTTATCGTTGGATTTGGACCCATGACCCTTCGCCATCGAATTGAAGTGTTCGCCTAAGTCCCAGTGAACAAGCGAGTGACAAAGGTGACCCGATGTGCAGGACGACAAGCTGACGATCCTAGCGACGGTATTCTGGGTGGGGGCATCGCTCCTGGAATCTGACTACGAGCACGAGTTCCTGCTGGGGGTGCGGCTGCTGGCGCGCGTGATGGCGCGGCTGCCGCTGGACCGGCCCGACGCGCGCGACCGGCTCGACCGCACGCAGGCACACGCGGCTCCATCGCTGCACGCGCTGCTGCTCAAGGTACCTTGCCTAATACCTAGACTTCTCCGCGTACTCCGTGTCTCCTTTAGATACTTTACACCATTCTTCCTCTTCGTGCAACCTTGTTTAGATACTTTTTACACCATTAACAGATCACAACGTGCAACCTCATTTTGATGCATCTATGCAAATGTAGAGCACATTTGCACTTATAGATAAATTTGCCGGTGTAAGTGTGGATGGCGGTGAAGATGTTGGCTTCAGTATTTGATTGTAGCTCCAGAATTTAGGATCCGAATATTTTGACATTTAAAAATTATAATGTTTGTTTTCTTAAAGCCGTAAACTCGAAATTTTGATGAAATAATACATGTTCGACGTATTTGGCTCGTAAAGATGTGCTACGGATGGGTCCACGGGTACACTAAACGCGATTTGGAACTTCTTACCTACTGGACCGATTGCTTTGAAAATTGATATCTGGGATTTTTTTGAATATCTGAGTACGAATATGTTATTAAAATTAAAATAGTTCCCACCATATTGTTTTCAAAATTGGTATTAAGGGGTCCTTTAAGTCTCTAAATACGAATCTATTGTTAAAATTGAAAAAAGTTTCCGCATTTCTTGAACTTCCTACCTACTGGACCGATTACGCTTATAGTCGATATCTGGGGGTCCATTGAGTCTCTGAATACAAATATTATATAAAAGTGACATCAACCTTATACGAGTATAGCTAATAATATGATATGTTTCGTCGCGGAAGGGCTGCACGCACCCGAACACGTACGAGCCGGTGGTGGGCGTGCTGGCGGACATGATCCCACTGCTGGAGCTGCCCGTCATCGACCCCACGCAGGCGCTCGCCTTCCCCATGACGGTGGTGGCCCTGCTGCCCTACATGCTGCTGCACTACGAGGACGCCAACGAGCTCTGTGTGCGCGCCGCCTGCCACATCGCACAGGTTACCGGCATTACCTATATCCATGGATAGCTGGAGTACTTTAAAAAATTGTGTACTAATTTTTAAGGTCCTCAAAAGAAAAGTTTTTTTCTATAGACATTTTCTTATTCTCTTTTGCACATATTGTCGATTTCAGCAACGTCTACCAAAAAACGCAAATTGCATTTTGGTAGTAGAAAAGGTTTAAGTTTATAAAGAAAATTTTACTTTTGCCCAAAATATCTTACAATACTGAAAGCCCCGTGTCCTATTAGCATTCCTTTTGTGACGATACACGCGCGTGATAACTTACCCGTTACGATAAGTTCGATGCACAGTGAAAGATGACAAAACCCAAAGAAAAAAAGAGTTTACACCTCCTTGACGACTAAATGATCTTACGAAAAAAACGTATTTTCTTTTGGTCTTCATGGTTAGTCTGGTAATTAAAAAGCGTAAAATTCTAAACTTTATAATGTTTTGTGTCATTTAAATTTATCTTGAATACTTAATAATATACTTACCCAAAGCTATTCATGAGCGTAGGCAGCTAGTTACCTAGACGCGATGGATTCTCATTCTATGCGGTTGCTCAGAAACCGAACATCCTGTTTAATTTTGTAAGTGCCGTAGACAGCGTTCGCTAATGCCCCCCGACAGACGCAGATGCCTCGCTGTGTGCTTTATACGTTTATAAGAACACTCGGTTGTTTATCTCCGACGCAGTTCACATCGGAGAAGAGCAAGAAGCTCGAGAACCTTGGTACGGTGATGACGCTGTACTCGCGCCGCACCTTCAGCAAGGAGAGCTTCCAGTGGACCAAATGCGTGGTCAAGTACCTCTGGGACACGTACTCGCACCTCTCGCTGCAGATGCTCGCGTTCCTCGTCGAGGTGCTAGAAAAGGTAACGTAGCTGGAACGTGCTCGTCGAGTGTTGCCTGCTGGGTGAGGGCCAGGGTATTTGATACGTGTGTTGGCGCAGGGCTCGTGGACGCTGCACCTGTCCGTGCTGTCGATCCTGCACTGCATGCTGTACTACGTGGAGCTGAGCGCGCCCGCCGCGCAGGCGGTCAATGCGGACCTGCTGCGCGCCGTCGCCAAGTTCATCGACGTAAGTATACCGTACCACACCACACCACATCACATCACATCCCACCACACCAACACTGACACAATCTCTGTAAACCTGACACTTTCCCATGGCTACTATTCAAATTATTTTTGATTCCTTAATGAATTTTTGAAATAGGTAATTATAAAATATTATACATTTCAAAATTTAAATAAATATTATGTTTTGTTATTATCAGCCCACACTTCTTTTTCCATTTTTCCACTCCTCACGAAAACAAGTAAGAAATTTAAAATAAAAATTAAATAAACATATTATAATGGTGATTTATGCAGTGCCTTAACGTAGTTTATCAATCCAATTTTAAACATAATATATTTTACTAGCTGGTTGAGTGCAATTTGCACAAATGCAGAATTAAATGTCAAAGTGACGCGACACTTCATGGAAATGTCTTCACGTCACTCAAAGACGGTTAAATTTATACAAAAATCGTTATACCAAAATAAGGGGTTGGGGGCAGGAGGGTGAAAAATACTGTACGACTTATTCTCATACCTACCAAATATACAAAAAAATGTGAAAATGTGCGAACATGTTAACTCGTTAAGATGTGTAAATCTTTGTAACTATACATATGGCTTATGCGGGACACGCATTGACCGAGCAGTGCCTACATACACAAGTTTATCAGTCGAACCCAATCACATGTAGTCTAAATCCGTTGACTGGCTTCCGACATGTTTGCTTTGAGCGGCCTACCTACTGCGATGTAATTTCGCGCTACGCTTAACCTCTCAAATGTGATTTCTGACGCAATATCCAATGGGATTATTATTGTTAAACATCTCGCGGTCGAAAAATACGAGATGCTCCTTAAAAAAATTCAATAAGATAAAAAATGTATCATGATCTATAATTTTTTTTTTTTTTTTACAAGTTTAATATATTAGGTTGGGGAAAAAGTCTTTTCGCATTATAGTATGTATGAACTTGTAATAAAATCTCTTTGGCTATACTATTTGTATCTGGCTGGTTTTGGTATGATTGAAAGTTTAAATTTTAAAGAACATAATTCCAAATTCAAATTAGGAAAATGTGTGATTTGTATTTGTTTTTCGTACCGCCAAGATGAGTGAATCTAATGAAGAAATTCGATTCATTTTAAAATTTTACTACAAAAAAGGTAAAAATGCAACGCAAGCCGCGATAAAAATTTGCGATGTTTATGGACCTAGTGCAGTGTCTGTGAGAGTAGCACAAATTTGGTTTAAGCGTTTTCAATCCGGAAATTTTGATGTCAAAGATGCACGTCGCTGTGGTCGCCCTATTACGGATAAAATGGATGCCATTTTGAAAAAGTGGAGCAAGATCGGCAAATCAGTAGTTACGACGTAGCTGGGAATTGACCACAAAACAGTTTTGGCGCATTTGAAAATCTGGGTACACAAAAAAGCTAGATATTTGCGTACTTCACTCACTGAAAGAAACCTAATGAACCGTGTACTCATTTGTGATTCTTTATTACGACGTCATGAAACCGAACCATTTTTGAAGAAGCTGATAACTGGTGATAAAAGTGGATCACGTATGACAAGAACGTGCGAAAAAGGTCGTGGTCAAAGGCCGGTCAGGCTTCACAGACTGTGGCGAAACCCGGGTTAACTCGCAACAAGGTGATGCTGTGTGTGTGGTGCGATTGGAAGGGCATTATTCATTATGAGCTGTTACCACCAGGCAGGACCATCGATTCTGAACTCTACTGCGAATAACTGATGAGATTAAAGCAAGAAGTTGAGAGAAAGCGGCCGGAATTAATCAACAGAAGGGGTGTGGTTTTTCATCATGATAACGCTAGACCTCACACATCTTTAGCCACTCAGCAAAAATTAAGAGAGTTTGGCTGGGAGGTATTAATGCATCCGCCGTATAGTCCCGACCTTGCACCTTCAGATTTCCACCTGTTTCGGTCTCTTCAGAATTCTTTAGGCAGTGTCAGGTTAACATCACGAGAGGACTGTCAAAACCACTTGTCGCAGTATTTTGATCAGAAGTCCCAAAATTTCTATAGCAATGGAATCATGTCCCTACCTACAAGATGGCAAAAAGTTATCGAACAAAATGGTACCTACATACTTTAGTTAAATGTAAATAAACCATATTAAAAATGTTTTGAATTTTCTTAAAAAATGCGAAGGAACTTTTTCCCCAACCTATTAAATAATTTAAATATTATTGGCTCTAACATTAACAAAATACTTAATATAAAAATAAAAAAAATCATTTAAAATACAAGCAACACATTTAAAAAATAATAATAACCAAAATAAGTAAGCACAGAGCAAATATTTCCAAATAATCCAAAAATCTTCAATATAAAGAAGTACTTTGTAATAACGTCTCTCTTTCAAAACACCTCAAGCTTTTGAGATCTCATCTCATTACGTGGCAGATTTGTTCAAATGGTAACATTCTAATAACGCGGGGCAATGTATGTTGCGTTTCAGCAAGACGGCAACAACTACAAGGAGGCGATGAAGATCCTGAAGTTGGTGGTGACGCGGTGCTCCACGTTGGTGGTGCCGCCCTACTGGGACAACCACGCCTCCTCGATCCTGGACACGGACCTGCACGGCAAGAAGGTACCTATCTCACTCACACTTGCGATAGCGCGTAATATCCTTCTAAATTTGATACGCACGGCTTTCCCGGATCAGTGCGATGTAATTACACTATACCGACATCCATCAGAATCTCGACCATGTCTATATAAAAATAGAGCTTGCTACTGTTTGCCAGTTGAAACTTTAGGCGAAATGATGATTAATATTGAGGGTGGATAAAGGTAAATTGCGGTTTGATCTGTCATGATTCTAATTGAGTTTCGATATGCAATAGCCACGGTCATTGTCCTGCCTAGCGATGTGAGAGAGCTTTGCGATGTTCATCTCGCGTGAATCTGTGCGGGGACAGATAGATGATGGATATGATTTTTTTTTGCCTGTCACCCTTCTATAATATTATATGGCATAATGGTATAATTATTTATGTAGCTTTGTCGAGCTCGGCTAATTTAAATTTCCTACTCGTTAAACTCTGCTCGGGCATACAAACGCTATTTACGCATTGAACAAAATAATATTTTCACAAATAAAATAGATCTTTTTTTACGAAGCCAGTATTAGTCGTAGTACTTGGCGTGCGAGCTTTTATTTTGAAGACATATATATAGTAGAGCAATGCACAAATATTATTTTAATTGTTAGAAATAGCGATTTAAGATAAAAATTGCTAATATAAAAATAAAATATTGGCGCCTCGCGATTTCACCAACATTCGCAAAGTTTGTGTCATTCCGAGGCCTGACATTATCTTTTTGCCAATATTTTATTCGAATCCGATCAGTTGTCGTAGAACTGACTTTAAAAAGCATACACACCAACTTACGTATTTATGATATTAAGTAAAATAGTATTCGCAAGAATTATTGTTGTGATTTCTAACCATCGTGTGTAATGTTTCTAGCTGTATCACACCTGTGGCGATATAAAGCCGGAATAACATATAAACTACTTTTTATCCAGAGAAAATGTAGGATCCCTATCGAAAGCGGTAGTATATAAATTAAATGTATTGTCAATTCCGTGCTTCAGGAGCTGCCGGGTCGCACGATGGACTTCACGTTCGACCTGTCGCAGACGCCGGTGATCGGACGCAAGTACCTCCCCAAGGGCGGCAGCCAGCCCACCACCGGCCCCAGCTCGCTCTCTAACACGTCCTGCGCCACGCCCGAGAAAGGTGAGCTCCAGCCGGCTGCCTCTGGCCCCTTTTGTGCTTATTAATAAATTGAATTTTGTGATATGAGAAGTCAACGTTGTTTATCAAATTTTAGTAGTGACGAAGAGAATGGTCTTAAAAAAAATTGCAACATCAATGATATAAAAAATCTATATGATTACACTATGCAACTAATTTAAAAAAAAAAACATTCGACATTCAGTATGTAATTATGACTCATAACACTACCTTAACACTATTCGAAGTGTATTAATTAAATTATTACATCACGTCAAATTTAGATATTTATATTATATATTATTTAGGTATTGATTTTGATAAAATTTGTATGAAGGAGTGATATAAATTTCTATTCCACATTAAAAATCTTTTTTTTTGGAACGATTGGCTTTCCTCTTGTAGCCAGTAGACACAGTATCCCTCTGAAGGCTCCAGCAGTAGTCTGCAAGCATGGCTGGTTCCCATCTACCCTGATAACGCATACTCTGCAATTTCTTGATGAAATCTTTCTCCATGTTCATCAGTCACTAAACCCATGTTTTCTGGAAAAAAAAACTTAAATGCGAGTGTAGAAAATTGATTTTTAGTGACATATTACATCCTAGTTTGTGATAAGCATCCAGCATTATTTTTATTTTTTCATGGAAATCGGGCGATTTGTGATTGCCTAGAATTTTTTTTGTGACATCGACAAAAGCCAACCATGCTTGTTACCAATGGGTCTGAGGCTAGATAAAAATTCGGGATCGTTGATAATTTTTTTTATGTCAGGTCCTATAAAAATTCCTTCTTAAATTTTCGCCTCACTTAGCGTAGAAACTTCTGCCATACTCGAACTAGATGAACTAAAAAATCTTTCCGGTACTGGAATGTCTGGAGAATGTGGTAGCGGCTTCGACACTGATGTCACGTTAACGTATTTAATCGACTGTTTTGACTTTTTTCGAAAAACCTTTCAAAGTTGTCAAACAGAATAACAATCGTCTATGTGTTTTTTGGGTTCACGCCACTGCGTTGGTACACCAAAAGGCATTTGCTTTATAGCACCCTTGTGCCAACCCGTCAAATACTTATAGCACCTTAAACAACACACTTTAGGTACCCACGATTTATCTTGATTTTTAATTGTAATCTTAAAATAATGTTCATGACACTGCTCAAACAACGGAGAAATGGGCTTTTTTCACTTTTAAGGAGTGAATTCACCACAAGCATTTTGTAGATTGATGAGTAATCTAAATGTTTCGATGATCTGTGTACCCAGAAAAGATATATTTTTATGACTACCCTCAAATTAAGTGAAACAGAAAGTAAACAAACTAAGATTGCCGTTATCTAATCTGATCTCTTAAATCTAAATGTGTTTTCTGTATTTAACTAGGAATTACTATTCGGGATACCAGTGTTTTTTTTTTTGTGTTGCATGGTGTCATTAACTAAAACCTATATTTAAAATATTTCGTCCGCGATAGAGCAGTACCATTCACTTCATCTTAATGTTATGTGACAAGAGTATAATGAAAGGCATTCGTAAAGTTTAACTTTGATTTTTTTTTATAATTTAATGAGTTATATAAAGAATTATATCCCTCTACTTCCGCGACTCGTCTATAGTGGGATATTTAATAGTGTCGTATATCAGGGTCGTCGGGGTCCGGATCGGGGTCCGGGTCCGGGTCCGGCTCGACGTCAGCTTCCACCGTGGTGAGCGCGGACATCGGCGCGGCAATCGCGCACAGCGCCGCTTCGCCGCGTCGCTCTCTCTCGCTCTCGCCCACCGACGCGCTCGCCGCCGGCTGGAAGCGCCCCTGGATGTCACAGGTAATACCTTGCCTCATGCCCACCCCCACCCCCACCGCTGCGCACACGACGCTCGCTGCCAATTATAAGATTCTCGTATACACAACGATACGAAACTGACAATAAACAAATAAAACATCGAGTTCACGTGCCAAATTTCAATAAATCAGCCTTACAATTCCATTTTTAGGAAGATGTAATATGCGTTTGTTTGTACAGAGCCGCGTGCGCGAGTGCCTGGTGAACCTGCTGACGACGTGCGGCCAGCGCGTCGGCCTGCCCAAGAGCCCCTCCGTGAGTATACGACCCAATACCGGTCCCAGCCCCCAATATTGTTTGTCCATGAGGATGCAGCCCCAGACCTGCCGTATATACACTTAACAATAATGACTATAATTTCTACCCATCGCTGCGCATAGGACGATTTAATTACCACTTTATGTTCGAAGGTAACTCCATCAACATTATGTATATGTCGCAATCGCTTGTCACGCACACATACACAAAACACACACACACACTACACTAGGCGCTAGTACAGTAGGTGTACTGTACTGTACTAAGTACGCCTCGGAGCGTACTGTCAGATATCGCTTCAACGCTTCCAGCGCTTCGTTCATAATTACTTTGCTACGCCGCGTTACTTTCGAGTCCCTTTTATTATTGTACATGATCATTAATTTTTGCACAAATTTCCAGTATGCGGTGTTATTGAGGATTATAAAAAGATATTGGAAATAGGTAAATGCAGTAATAAACTTATTTCTTATTGATCATGTCTCAATTATCGATTTGAGCCATGAATATTCAATTTAAGGAGGCTTACATTCAGTACGGCTCTAGTGGTACATGCGAAACTATTCTATCGGCGTTACGTCGCAATACGCAAAAATGGTTGAGACGTGATCGACTTGAATGGATTTTACAAAGTTTTGATCACAATTGAATTTACAATAAATCAATATGTCATGTCAACAAATTAATTATTTCCTTGTTTTTTATTGTTATTTTTTTTTTTGACTCACTAATTTTATTGTATATATTGGCAATTTGCGTCACTATGTAAACGATTGGCTTACTATTACTATATTCACTATTTGACGATTGATGTCAAACAACCTTAAAAGTTGTTAATTAATAGAATCATGCATATTTCAAAACGACAAAAAAACTATTACTGAAATGGAAAATTTACTACGCACGCATTTTTTCTTTTATAAAGTTTAAGCTTCTTTATTTTTTCTCCAAAATCCCATTTTCCCAGCGACTTATATTTTTCCTTCCTTACACAAATGTATACGAACATTAGATAACAATATAATAGCGAAACCGATTCAGCCGTCACAAGTGATGCGCTCACCAACGAACACCATTTCATTTTTATATATACGAGTATATAGATTATCTCTAACGTAATTAGTTATATTTGGAGTAGAATAATAAGTATCATAACAACATGACGGCCCCCCACGCATCAGGCACCGGTCGCCATATACCACCGCCATCCGTAGGTATTATTACTATAGCTATTATAACATCACTACTTCATCATATAGTAACTCAATGAAATGCCCAATATAATTAACGCGTCGAATAATTCACTAGCCAAGTGTATAATTAAGATATAATAATGAACGAACCACCAACGTTCCTCGCAAGCATCGCGCGCTGACAATATCTGTTTATATTTAACCGAGTTCAAGGATTAATACAAGAATTAAATATAGAGGGCAAAAGCCGTATCCGAGAAATTCGTGGCTTGTTGTATGAGTGGGTAGTTACAGGAAACGATGCTTTTAACACATTATCTCGGCTCGATAAATGTTCAGCGAAAGCACTATTCATAGTAAATAAAATCAACTAACGGATTTTCCACTGTGGATGCTTTCGAAATTATAGATGGTTCGATGCCCATCCCTGGGTTTTTGTCGTGACAAACATGTTACACTATTGTGCATCAATATATTTGTTCTTTTCTGTGTTGCGTGATGAACAATATTTAAATAGAAGTACATATTACAGTATTTATATCAGGTAACAGACTACCATTAAAACCAAAAAATGTCACAGGATATTCATTTATAAAAAAACTAAATGTGCCCGCCACTTCGTACGCGCGTTAGATTAAATTTAGGTATCACTTTTTTTCGTGAACCGATATTGCTGAATAAAAGCCCCCATGTTTCCCCGAACCACCTTCCAATAACCTGCGTAAAGCCTATTAATATTCGTCTATCGCTATCAGTTTTCGGCACATATTTTCAATGTGCAGACACGATGTTTTTACAGTTTTATTATAGTTTGAAACAGGGCACTGTAGAAAACGGCACCCCGTCACCTAAATTTGACGTAAAATTATAGTTTTGATATACAATTTATTTAAAACATTTTAATTATTAAAGTGAAACTTATTTAGAATCCTTGTGGTTTGAAACTCGATGAAACGAAAATGCCTCACGATAAAGAAACAAACAGTTGTTTCATACATATAACAAGTTTTACGAACCTCGTTTGATTGAAGCGTTGACTATGTTAAACCTCTGCACACGGCGCGAACTAAATATGAACCGCAATGTTATTTTGAACTATCAGAATTTCAAAGTCATTATCAATATTTATGGCGCGAATACTACTTCGAATTACTAATAAATTAATTTAGCAACTATGCCTAAAATTGATGTTGAAAGGAGTCGTGAATATCGGCGGGAAAAAATTAAAATAACATTAAAATACCGGATCCAAAAACAGTAATTGACGCCGTGTTCCATAGATATATAAATGAAACTGAAACTACAGCATTCGTTTCTTATTTAGTTACCGTAAGCCTCTCATGACATTTGTTCAATGTGAAAACTGTAATATAATATTTTACATTAAAATAATAAACCTTACATCCATCGCAACCTCTCGCAGGTGACTGCCCAGAAGTTTCACTTCTGCCGTGTGTGAATTGCACACATACATTTTAAGGCCAAGATTGAGATTTGAAAAATTTTGATTTTTAAATAATGCTCCCCGAATTTCGCCGCCCCAGAAAATTGACTGCTCTTGGCTCTAGCCCCGAATGCTCTTTGCGTAAATCCAGCACTGGTTCAAATAGAATATATAGTTCCCCGTCGTAATTACTCTTATAATTATTTTTTTTGTCTGGTTTGAGGGTGGCCTTGCAACCAGCGCAAAAAGATCGGTTTCGTACATTTAACGATACTACACTTGTGGGCTAAATAAAATAAAACGTTGGTGCCAAACATTTATTAAAATCTTTTTTAATAATATAATTATTATGTTTACTAATAATATTAAATAAATTTGAGCGATGTAGGCTGTATAGTTCACTATAAAATGCCTGAAATGCGACTGTATACGACAACGGTCGGACTTGAATAACAAAACTGGGATCAATCATGCGACAGTAACGGCTAGAATCGTACTAGTATCGGTAAAGTTGAACACACCTGCATTATTACAGCATTCAGAGTAATTAGATAAATTTATCACATGACGACTTCGTCCACCATGTAGTATGTACAGAATGAATTCACTTACCAAATCTGTCTTTGCTTCAGTGTTGAATCAACTGTGGAACTTGTACTGTAGGCTTTCAGTTCCGTAGTCAGAATACGTCGCAATGGAACGTCCACCCACTGCGGTTAATCCACATTGCAGAGTTGTTCTCGCACAAGACTATCGCTCTACCGTGTTGCTACTTGTGTGGGCGCGGGGTTGACCGGTTTGGGCGGTGCTTTCAGGTGATATTCAGCCAGAGCTCAGAACTGCTGGAGCGCGAGTCGTCCATGGCTTCCTCCCTGGAGGAGGTGTCGGGGACACCGGGCAACGAGCCCTCCGGCGCGGCGCAGCCCACCGACCACTTCGGTGTCTTCAAGGATTTTGATTTTCTCGAGTACGAGAGTGAGAGTATCGAGGTTAGAATGTTTAATAACTTTTTTATTTTAAAAATTTTTATTGAAGTGAATACATTTAAAATTTTATTAAACGAAAAAGAGACAAAAATTTAAGTGTATAGGATTTAGTCTACGAGAGAATGCACGAATTTAACTTTTTTTCTCTAATATACATGTATTCGCCTGGTGCAGGGCGAGAGTTCCGACAACTTCAACTGGGGCGTGCGCCGGCGCATGCCGAGCGAGGACCGCGACGAGTGCGGGCTGCGCTCCTCCGAGCGCAGCCCGCCGCCCATCGCGCACCTCGCGCTGCACGCGCCGCAGCTGCTCGCCGAGCCCGACATCGACGCGCACGTCACGCACAAGCCGGCAAGTTATACTATATAATATGTACTACTATCGTGTGTTCCGACAGACGCCCACTGATACTATTAAATCTACATGCTTTTAATATAAAAAAAAATACTTGTTACTGTTTTTAATATTATAGACTCTTCTGCTGGGGAAAAGAATTCCCATTTTCTACTTTCTCGGTCACTTGTTATGTTTAAACTAATAAGTTAACTAGAAGAAAATATGTCTGGGCTTCTTTTGAATTTTCTGTTTTATCAAGTATTTAATATATTACAAAACTTGGTTGTTTTTATTGGAATTTACTGGCGCAAATGTCCGCATATGATAAATTTCATTCAATAAATTTACTACATTTAAGAAAATTTTATGGCCAAGAGTTAATTTAGGAAAACAAAATAATAACAAAGTAAGTATCAAAACTCAGTTGTAGGCTGGTTCATCTTCTCCGCGGACCTAAACTAAAGAAATTAGTTTTGAATTTTGATTTTATTTCAGTCCATAATCAATCGTATTCAATAGCATCGTTTGATGCAAAACGATTATAATGTGTCTGTATGTTTTTCCGTAGATCGTGCATGAGCCGTGCGACTCGTCGGACGAAGAAGGCGGATGGGAGGAGGGCGGCGCTTGTGCGAGCGCGAGTGGCATCTCGAGTGCGAGTGCCAGTGCCAGTGCAATTGCGAGTCCGAGTGCGGGCCTGGGTGCGGGTGCGGCTGTAGGCGGTGCGGGCGGAGGCGCGGGCATCGCGCGCGGAGAGCTGCCGCTACCACTGCGAGCACGCGCGCACTCTTTCTCCAGTGCCTCCAGCGGTAAGAATCCACCAACCCTGACACTGCCATGCTACAGGTCGAGGTTTCGACTTCCACTCTAGGCAAATCATTGGATCCATGTACTTGTCAGTATTTTCTATGCGTAATATCTTTTTAAGTCGTTTTCATAGTAACAGCCCAGCAAAGTTTGTGATCAGATTAAAATTTACATGTTATTAACGTCAATCTATGTGTAAATATTTTTTTAAATCTCTACTTAATGACAAAATCAATACGCTAACGTTACGGTGGTATCGATGCTTTAATTATATTTAGCTTTTAATTGATTGTTTGTGCACTCCCACAACGCGCGCCTGTGTGGCGTGGAGCGTGTGGCGTGGAGCGTGTAGCGTGTAGTGTAGCGTGTGCGCGTGCGGCAGGTTGCGGCGGCGACGTGACGCCGGTGCCGGGCGCGGGCGGCGCGGCGCTGCGCGACTCGTGGCGCGCCTCGGTCACCGCGCAGCTGCGGCACATCACGCACATGCAGCCACTCATACTGCTGCAGAAACTGCACACCGTCATCAAGGTACACACGCACACACGAGCTTCATGTCATAGCTTCGCAACTAAAGAATGCTGCCCAAAATTCTAAACGAGTTAAACTGAACTTGCATTGCATCAAATTGTCGCTAATAAACCGGCAATTTCTAAAGATTATTATTTAAAATAGAAGATTAATGAAAACCGGCAATAAAAACAAATTGGCTTAGATACTTCATTTTATTGCATAAAAAGCGAAGACATAAATCATCGACAGCGCAAATACGAAACCAATTACAAAATTCCAAACACGGCGTTGCGAAGGCAAAGGAATGTTGACTCGACATCCGGCGGGAAGTGACCTCGCGCTACGATAGTGATTCATTTTTCAAATCGATTTCACATTTTCACATACGTATTTTCCTACTTCAAATTAATTTTATTAAGCGATTTTTATCGCTAGAAACTGTATTTCATTAAGGTACCTGTCGATTTAAATTCTCCTTTTACAAGCTTAATCAAAATTCAACAACCTTTTAAATAAACCTCCCTTCCCTTTGAGTTAAAAATGCTCAAAGGACTCATAAGTCAGAGCAATATTTCCTTTGTCCGCGACCCGACCCCGTCGTATAGCAATCTAAATAAAACTATGATTTTCATGAACCTCATATGCTCTTCCTAAAGTTTCAAAAAGTGAGAATAATTTAAATTCTGTCAGTTTAATTCACTATTCACTCGATCATTAATTCTTAAATGACTTAATTGCACATCAGCATACCCGATGCCAAAACCGAGATTAGACGGGCTGACCTATATTTAACGCTTCCGTTGTTTTAGAGTGGAATGCGATGTACACGGGTTTAATTAAGTTGAGCTATACAATCAGCGGCAGTCTGATGATTCAAGCACAAGCCGTGAATCTAATTAAATTTTAGTTTGACCCACTACACTCAGTCCCGCCTCGTCCGCGTCCACTCCGGCTGATACTGCGCTCCAACTTGTCTGAACAACACCTAGTCGAGCGTCACCAACTAACCGCTTCGAGTCCTCACATTTTATTAGAAAATAAACGATGGTATTCCGAATGTAATTTCGGTATTAACAGGGACTACATAAGCACGTCCGAAGCACAAACACATTAATATCAACTCGATTTTACTTTACGTATGTAATGCAATTTTTAACATTATTAACGTTTCGAATCCTTTGTTCGTCAGAAATGGCTGACCTATCTCGGTTTCCCAGAATTACCTGTTGCGAGTGCATTAACTGTGTCAGGCCAGCGCCTCCCCCCGCGCCCCGCTCGCACCCGAAACTTGTTGTATGACGTCAATGTTGGGGAGGCGAATTAGGTCATATCCGACCGGGTCATGGGGTTAACGCACGCGGATTCTGAGAATTTGAATCGTAGGGGTGTGTGGTGGACGCGGCGGGCGGCGCACTGGGGGTGGGCGCGGTGGGGGTGCGATCATGCATTTGTGCGAGTGACCCAATTTTGGAAACTGGAGCGAGCCCCCGTTCATTGCCCTCTGACCGGCTTCGACCGCGCCTACCTCGAGTGCAGGTCTCGCAGTTCCACGAAAATAACTTTGCTTAGAATATTATTAAAATAAATAACTGGAAAAGCGGTTCACGTTACAGACTTAACATGTTCTACGTCAAAGGGGTTCATAGAAATCGAGATGAAATAACTTATTTGCGTGAGTAATAAGCTCTAAGTATATTTACTGGCACTCAACACAAATCGTTCGAGGGTGCGCTTTTCCAAATTTCGGTGCTCATTAAAACGATAACAACAAAGTGGGGTTCCGTATCGAGGTCAAAGTAATGAGATATAGCTTTTATTTTCATTTCACCTACACAAAGGCTTTATTAATAACAAAGAAAATACAATTTAACAGCATACACAAAGGCTAAATATAAAATGGTGAAAAGCTATCAGCTAGTAAGCAGCTAGTATCCAATCAGGTCGCGTTGTATCAAAGTAACTGGACGGTAAAGGGTCATATGGCTAAATGGGTTTTACTAACAACGGCAGTCTTCGTGTCGACGGAATCTGGCTTATTCTATTGATTTTATTCATTGTTCGCATTGTACCTTTTTTGACCCATATTATATTTTAATGGATGTACGTATATATATATATATATATTAAGGTGCACTTTTGTGTGCAGAAATGTATCCTGTCTCATTGATTGTTTTATTTGAACTAACTTTAACACTAACTTAATATACACACACTGTGACGTCTTTGCTATTAGTAAATACTTATAGCTATGAATACGTGTACAGACGATATTTAGTAGTAGCACAAAATTTGATTAAAGATACTGCCCCTACTCTATAAATAACAGTTTTTTCCCTAAGTATGGGGAAAGTAGGGAGCAAAATATATTGAATTATTTAAAAGTAGGTACGAAAGATGGCCAAAGACGACTCAGTAATCGGGTCCCGTTGACCTTTTGTGTACGAATCGATAAAAATGAATGCGTCAGTACTATGATTGCTTTTATCTTTAAGTTTGGACTAATCTTTCGTTATGCGAGAGAGTGGTCGCGGTCATGATGTCCTGTAATATCCGGCTCTCTTCACGACACGATACCATTTCTCTCGAATTTCTGTCTTCATGAATATTAGTGTGAAATAATATGTTGTAATATGTATTCCAGGAAGTGACGGCGAAGACCGTGTCGCTATGCGCCGAGAGCGTGGTGGGGGCGGTGGTGGGCGCGGTGGCGACGGCCACGGCGGGCGCGGCGCCGAACGCGGGCGGCGCGGTGGAGCTGGCCGCCGTGCTGGAGCGCCTGGGGTCGGAGGAGCCCCCGCTGCTGTGGGCGGGCGCGAAGGCGGTCGACTCGCCGCGCGTGCGCGACGCCGTGCGCTTCGCCGCGCTAGAGATCAACGAACACATCGAGACTTATTTCGACCGCAGGGAACTTGCACTAGAGGTGCGCACACACAAGCACACGCCCCTGCGGGAACTAACGCATGACCAGCTCACTGGTCATTTTCAGTCAGACGTTACCGTCAAATGCGATGCCTTTTTTCGATATTACATTGGCATCTTAAACTGACTACTTATTAACTTAACTACACTGAAAATGTTGGCAACAAAAAATCTGGTGAAACATGGACTTCACAAAAATAAGGATACTACCGATTAATAAAATCAACGCCGAGCTAAGCGATCGGGACGTAAGCGTTACGTAGCCGAGCAATTTTAACAATAGGAACCGTTCAGGAACAGTGATTGTAAAACTAATATCAATTTATTTAATTTGACAGACGCTTGAGGTGTCTCGTCACACCAGCGAGGAGGTGGGCCGGTGCCTCTACCGGCTGATCTTCCAGCTGCTGCTGCTCCTCGAGACCAACAACAAGATGGTGGTAGCCGTGTACCACGCCGCGCTCGACAACAGGGTACACAATTACAACATACAAATTTGCTGCGCTTCACTGACGTCGTGGCTCGTGACATTAACACGACTGGTCGTTAATAAAATAGCAGACTAAAGACGAACACCTATCGCAAGCCTAGCATCATAGTATCGAGTGGGCAAAATAGCTGGTTTGTATGAAAAATTTACGCGCATAACATGACGGTGCGCGATGTTCAATTTCCCATCATCGTGTTGCATCGGATTTGGCGCACTCAACACGCTGACGATACGCTTACGATAGATGTCCGTGCTCAGGGCACAGGTCAGTTATGATATTGAGCTCTACTTAGTTTGGGATCTTATTACAAGATGACCGACTTATAAAGTCTGAGGTAACAAATCGATTTCAATAATAAAATAGACAAACGCAAATGCAATCGTGAATAAATAATCGCACATTCAGCATAGCATTGCCACCCGCTCGCGTTGCGATAATAGTTATTTTGTCTTTTTACATTTGCTCAAGCCTATTGCGATAATCTGCCATCGTTGCATGATACTCGTCGCAGAGTGGATGACCCATGACTACAATATTATTTTTAGTATATAGAACAAAGAGAAACCGGGCGAAGCTCTGATCTAGTTTCAAAACCGTTCGGAGAATTCGTAAATGGGTCATGTTGGCTTAATAAATAAAATTTGACCTAAGTGGCCGCGCCGCGTAGATTAGAGCTAGCGACCGCCTATGAGCCTATAAACAATTCATCCATCGGTTCGACTCGAGATGCAATTTTTTTTCTTAATGATTTCGGCTTTGTATAGAAATCCTTTGTGTTGTATCCAGGCCGTGGAGATGAGCGGAGCGGTAGCGAGCGTGCGCGCGGCGCTGGTGGCGGCCGACACGTGGGGTGAGCCCGAACCCCCGGGTACCGCCCCCCCCCTGCCTCCCACCTCGAACCCGTACGACGACTCGCGCCTGCTCCACCTTATGCAGCGACATAGGTACATAGCCACACACCCCACCCATACCTTCTATTTCCAATTTATTGCTAAACCCATCCAAATAATCAATACTCAATATGGTGGAGTTCTACCTCAAATGACTCAAACTGCAGAGCTAACAAAGGATTGTCAAATTGACACAATCTGCCGAGCTTAACATCTCTCGCACTTTACTAAGTGAGGTAGGGCTTAACGGGATTTCCCGTTCAAATTCGGAGCCAAATAACACTACCTATAGTGTTGTGATCCTGCGGTGAGTAAGGTCGCCAGAGCTCCATGAGGAGGTGCTGTGCTGGCAGTATGAGGACCAGCAGTCTAGTACCGCCTTAGGGTTGTGCTGGCATGGCGTGTTATTGCGGCGGCTAGGGAGACCCGGTGAAACGGCTGTCCGCTGGCCGCCCGCAGGTTGTAGGTGTCCCGACCCCTGGGATCACTTAATCGCCACCCAGGGAGGCTGAGCCGCCGCCTCGCGCCTAATCCATGCTGCAGTCGGTTGTGCCGGAGGAGGAGACCGGAGTGGACTCGGCCGACTGTAGCTGGGGGGACCGGGGGCCCTTCCAGCTGCCGCACCAACAAACCACATCACCGGTGTAGCACTCTGGCGGAATAGTACTGCGCCTTGCCCTATTTACTGCCGGCACAGCGACTCCTCTTCTAAAATCTCAACCACCCTCTACACATGGCCAAAAAAATCAATAGAAGACGTTCTCCAGCGGCTTCCCCATCCACAATTTTAATGGACTTTGCAACATCAGGAGAATTCACGCAAATATCAATGCAGTCCACCAGCACCTCGAGACTGCACAGCCGACTCTGCTGTTTCTCACGGAGACACAAATATCCAACCCTAATGCTACTTCGTATCTACACTACCCCGGGTACAAGCTGGAGCATAAGTTTGTGCGGCGGGCCGGGGTATGTATGTACGTTAGGGACGATATTTGTTGTCGCCGTCTTCATGGCCTTGAAGACCAGGACCTGTCAGTGCTATGGGCACGCGTAGACCACGGTGGCCACACCCGCATTTACGCGTGCCTTTACAGTTCCCACAGCGGTGACTTGGACACAATTCGATTATTCGAGCACCTGCAATCGACGACTGACAAAATTATAGAGCAATACCCTTCTGCGGAGTTAGTGATTTTAGGAGACTTTAACGCTCACCACGTTGAGTGGCTTAGTTCTCGGTCCACTGACTACGCGGGTAGGACAGCTCACGACTTTGCTCTGGCCTATGACTTCTCACAACTGGTTCTTTCTCCTACGAGAATACCAGATATCGAGAGCCATACAAGTTCCTTACTGGACCTTCTGCTGACAACGCGTCCGGATGACTATAGTGTTACAGTGGATGCGCCACTTGGCTCATCGGACCACTGCCTCGTCCGAACGCAAGTGCCTTGCGCGCTGCCTGATTCGCTCCGGCCACCAGGGCGACGTCGCGTGTGGCACTACATATCTGTAGATTGAGATGGATTGCGTGATTTTTATGCATCATACCCGTGGAGGCAGCTTTGCTTCGCATCAGACGATCCTGACACCTGTGCAGCTGCAGTCGCTGACGCGATACTGGCGGGTATGGGATGTTATATCCCTAACCCGCTAGTAGCTGTAGGGTTGAAAATACGGCCGTGGTTTAATCGGTCCTGCAAAGAAGCTAGACGTAACAAGCAAACTTTGTATGAGGCTTGGACCACGGCCCGCACTAATCGGGACCCTAACATCTCTGATGCGAAACGCAAGTTTAACGCTGCCTCGAAGTACAGTAAGCGAATTATCGCCAGGGCTAAGTTCGATTTCGTCGGCAGAATTGCCAAGATGCTGACGAGCGTCCCCTCTGGGTGTCGGGCTTTCTGGTCTCTTGCCAAAGCTGCCGAGGGAAACTTTTGTCAGTCGTCCTTGCCACCACTACGAATGCCGAATGGGAACCTGGCCCATAGTGCCAAAGAGAAGGCTGACCTTTTAAGCTCTCTCTGTGCCTCGAACTCGACTTTGGATGACGGGGGCACCTCTCCGCCTACGGGTAGTCCGGCAAGAGCTGCTCTCTCTGGACGTCCATATGTCGAGTGGGCCAGACGGTATACCGGCAGTGGTTCTGAACCGGTGTGCTCCTGAATTGTGTCCTGTACTCACGCGCCTTTTCGCGCTTTCCTTATCAAAACGACAAGTCCCGTCTTCGTGGAAAATTGCCCACGTGCACCCTGTGCCCAAAAAGGGCGACAGATCAGACCCGACGAATTATAAGCCGATCGCCATCACCTCCCTTCTCTCCAAAGTGATGGAGCGAGTGATCAACACAACTGCTGAGGTACTTGGAGGATCACGACTTGTTGAGCGACCGACAGTATGGCTTTCGCCATAGTCGCTCGACTGGTGATCTTCTAGTGTATCTCACGCATCGTTGGTCACTCGCCATAGAGACTCAAGGTGAGGCATTGGCGGTGAGCCTAGATGTGGCGAAGGCTGTATGTTACCAGCATACGGGCTACCCGAGGGATTATGCAAATGGGTCACCAGTTTTCTGTCCAGCAGATGCATAAAAGCCGTCGTCGACGGTAGTTGCTCCGATAGCATGGACATAAATGCTGGTGTCCTGCAAGGTTCTGTGCTATCCACAACCCTGTTTCTTCTGCATATCAATGATATGCTGTCTATTGACGGCATTCATTGCTATGCGGATGACAGTACTGGGGATGCTTATTACACGGGCCGTACAAATATCCCTCGTTCCGTGGTAGAGGAAAGCCGCGAACGACTTGTGTCTGGAATCGAGAGCACACTTACTAGTGTCTCCGATTGGGGTCGACAAAATCTAGTCAATTTCAACCCCTCTAAGACACAAGCCTGTGCGTTCACCGCTAAAAAAACCCCATTTGCTGTGGCTCCATAATTCTAGAACACGTCCCTCAACATCACGAAGAGCATCGGAATCCTTGGCTTTGATATTTCTGACGGCGTTCAGTTCCGTAGTCACATAGAAGAAAAGGTTAAGCTGGCATCTAAAAAGTTAGGTGTACTCAACAGAGCCAGGCGGTACTTCACATCGGGGCAAAGACTGCAACTATATAAGTCGCAAGTCCGCCCCATATGGAGTACTGCTGCCATCAGTGGGCGGGGGCACCTGGATACCAGCTTGGGCCTTTTGATTCGGTTCAAAAACGTGCCGTCAGAATTGTCAACGATCCCGAGCTCACAAGCGGTTTAGAGCCCCTAACTATAAGGAGAGACATTTCCTCCTTATGTGTTTTTTACCGCTTGTACAACGGACTGTGTTCTGAGGAATTGTTTGATTTGATGCCCACCGCTACTTTTTACCATCGCACCTCTCGCCATCGACGGGGAGTTCATCCTCACACATTGGAACCAAACTGGTCTCGCACTGTGCGATTCCAATGGAGCTTTCTGCCGCGCACGCTTAAGCTGTGGAATAAGCTCCCCGCCGTGGTTTTCTGAAGGGAGTACAGCATGGGGTCCTTCAAGAAGGGTGTGAGATTTTTGCAGGGTCGGCAACGCGCGAGTGATACCCATGGTGTTGCAAGCGTCCATAGGCTGCGGTGACCGTTTACCATCAGACAGGCCGCCAGCTTGTTTGCTACCTTAGTAGTATAAAAAAAAATAAAAGAACAAAGAACTTATATTTATCTTTTTTTTTTATTTCACTATTATTAATATTTCTATATATCTAGTTATACATTTAATTCAAAAGAATATTGTTGGGGAGTGCAATATTTTCATTTTACGTTTTTATAGCATCGCATCGCGATTTGATATTGATCTCTTTATAATATTTCGTTCTACACTATTGTCTTGTCTCGTTGAACCGAAAAATATGTATTATTAATCGATTTATTGAAAAGAAGATAAAACTCTTAAAATTTATGTAGTTTGAACTTTGTGGGCGAGGCAATTAGCATTTAGCCGGATTTCATTTACATTTTCCAATGATATAAAGCTCGACTATACTATAAGTATATAATATATACGAGATATATACGATATTGATCTTGTTAATAAAACGGTATTTTTGGGTCTTACATTATACAATAAATTGCAGTGGGGACCTCAGGTTGATACTCTAGCTGCTAAGTTAAGTTCGGCTGCATTTGCTGTTAGGAAAATTAAACAATTGACGAATGTTGAGACAGCCAAATTAGTTTATTTTGCATATTTTCATAGCCTCTTGTCCTATGGTATTTTATTTTGGGGAGCAGCAGCGGATATAGAATCAATATGTATTATACAAAAAAGAGCAATTCGTGCAATTTACGGTATGGGTCCCCGTGAATCATTAAGAGATTTATTTAGGGAAATAAATATAATGACATTGCCTTCATTATATATTTATGAAAATATAATGTTTATACGTAGAAACATAGGAATGTTTGAGTCAAAATTGGATATCCATAATATTAATACAAGACAAAGGGAGAAGTTAGTTGTTCCATATTTTAGACTAACTAAAGTAAACAAGTCATTTCTTGGTAATTCCGTTCGATTTTATAATAAGATACCGCTTTCAGTAACCAAAATGTCTGATCATAAATTTAAAAATTATATTAGGAAAGTTTTGAAAGAAAAAGCGTATTACAAGGTGGTTCATTATATTGAAGATAAAAATGTATGGAAATAGCTGCTCTCTGCACAGTGCACCTCTAATTTTCTTGTTTAAGTTGTAATTATTGTCATTTTCTATTTTGTAGTCTTGTTATTTCTTTTTTTTTTTGGTTTTTTTTTTTTTTGTTTTTGAATGTTAGCTTTATTAAGTATTTTGTAATTGTTAAATATAAAAATATGTAAAATTGATATTATAAAATAGCCAAAAAGTCAGAATAGATAAAAAAGAATTTAATAAAATAAAAAAGAATGTAACCTTGCTGAGTTTCTTGCCGGTTCTTCTCAGTTGAAGTCTCTCGGGAAGGGTGGGTACTTACACCCTCCCTACATGTAGCTTCTGTTCTGAACTAAAGAATATAACTTTTCATATAGCAGAAACAACTAAGGTCGCTATCCATCGCTCAGATGTCTGCGCCGCACTCACTAATGTAATTCTTTATATAATGTAATAGTTAGCCGCACAGTGCTTAGTGTATTGATTATTACGATTATCTTTCACTTACTAAAATTGAAATAAAGATGCGTGCAGTTCACACGCGGTACAAGTGAAACTTTCAGACAAGCAAACTGCGAGATAATGACACGAATACAGTTTTAGGGGATTATTATAGGGTTTATTTATTATAATATTGGTAGTTTGAAGGGTATTTTATCATTCAGACTCCCATGTTTCAAATTCAACAAATGACATACTGTGTTTCTGTACTCCATGTCGTTCGCTCCGAGGCTGAACCCAAAGATGAATATTATGTTTTATGTTCTTTTTAGTGTAGCTTTTTCGTTTCATCGAGTTTAAATGACAGCAGTGCTAATGAAGGTTGGACTTCTCAAACTCAGGTTGTATTGACACAGACGGTATGATGATATAATGTTGACGTAACAGATGGAGCGCGGCGCTGACGCTGGTGCGCGAGCGCAACAGGGAGCTGATCCTGGAGCGCGGCGAGGTGCCCGATGACGACATCCTGAGCCTGCTGCACGTGTACGCGCGGGGGCTGGCCAACGTGCACCCGGGTACGCCCGCCCACATACATTCCTCACTCCTCCCAACACCACCACACCGCATACACAACAATACTCAATACAATGAAAATAACATGTGCGCCAGCAAAACATACCCCGGTCGGATGTTAATGTTGTTATGCGATCATCCGGTCATAACGTATCGACCCAGTCGGTCCTAACGATCGCCATGGTCGTGGTTAGCTATCACTACGCCTACTGCAGCAGCGGCACACTAATAGCGTTATGATTTGTATACGTATGCCGTGGACGTGCGTTGTCAACTACAAAAAGTGCTCAAGTATATGTGCAATGTTTACAGATATGGTGGCCATCACGCGGCCGGTGCAGGACCTGTCTCAGAACTTGGCCTTCATGATGGAGAGCCTCTACAAGGTGTCGGTGGCGCTGCAGCGGCAGGAGTATGGCTGAGATCGGCGTTCCCTGAGGCGGAAGAACCTTTTCGGTCCCCGCCTCGGGCCCTGCCTCGACCCCAACCTCCACCCCCGGCCCGAGCCCAGCCTCCCCCCCCAGCTCGAGCCCAGCCCCCAACCCCGGCCCGGGCCTAGCCCCCAACCCCGACCCGGGCGTTTGCGCAGCCCTGGCAGCCTCTCCATGCCCGCGAGACGCCCGCAACGGTCCGCCAATCCGCGAAATCAGCGAAACCTGCGCGATCTGCGAGATCCGCGGGATCTGCGAGATCTGCGCGATCCGCGGGAGCCGCGAGAACCGTGGGATCTGCGAGATCCGTGGAATCTGGGAGATCCGCGGGATCTGCGGGATCCGCGGGAGCAATATGCTATATTAGGCCCCTACCGATATTATCCTTCGCTTTAAAACAGATCGTTCAATATAATGTCATAACTCTGTACTTCGGTGTGCAACATCGGAGACTATTTGTCGACTTTAATAGATTTAAGTGAATGCGTATCTATAACTGATTTATGATATAATGAAAAAAAGTATGTTGTCCTATATACCGGAAGTTATGACTTTATAATCAAGAACAATCTACTTTTGCTGTCTCCGAGATTTATTAAACGTGTAACACGTGCACGCGCACGCGCACGTACACGCGCACGCGCCCCGCACGCTAATGTCGCAGTCGCGACACTTGCTACATGTAACGAATATTACTGATCAGAGGCGCGGTTTACATGTGGATAGCACATTAAACAAGCGAACGAGATGGGCGCACCGGCTCTGAGCCGCACCCGTCGCGCCGGACCTCACCGGCACCTCACCGGGACCTCGCCGGGACCTCACCGGGAGCGGGACGTCTGTCGTTCATATTTATCGAGTGTTAGCCCCTAAGATATATTGATATAAGCTCACATATTACAATAACTAGTAGTTATACAGTTGTCTGGAGCGGAGGCGGAGGCGGAGGCGAGCAGCGGCTATAGAATAGCTAAAGAATACTAATAATTTAGAAAAACCTGTATACTAACAAATGATCAAAGTACTGACTTTAGTTTTCAAATAACTGATCTCAGTAGGATACGGATGGAGCGGAGTCTCCGAGCGAGACGCGGCGCACCCGCTCTACCAAATACTTATTTATAGAATAAATATTATTATGATGTATTCCAAGTAACTTCAGTGACGACGAGCGCACGTCGGCCGCGCTGGGCGTTAGAATATCTCACTATGAATAACGAAATTATTTTTCATACTTAATGTAAGAAGTTCTTATGCCGCACCCAGACGCGCATCATACCTATGTAATGATCGATCGTATGTAGCGCTGTCTCTCTCTACATACGTATATTCAATAAACAAAGATTGAGACAGTATGTTCAGTCATTGGATTGTAATGGGCACCTCTGACTAGGTGCGGCAGATACTGAGAGCTCCTCTGTCGTATCTTCGTAGTGTAAGTGATGCAAGTGGGCAGGAGCCTCCGAGCCCGGGGCCGAGCCCGTTCATACTTTAGTGCTTGTAATGTGTTGCTTCGGTTGCTATGTTCATGCAGTTCGTGCTACGTACCCAATAGTTAAGTTCAAAACTGACTAAACGCGTATCTGCACACTTTGTGGTATTCCTATCGTGAATTTCTCCTAATATAGAATAAACATTTTAATGCCTGACGAATAATAACCGTGTATTTTGTTTTCTTAACTTTAATTATGTGATATTATTACCTTTTTAATGATGTAATATTTATTTATTTTATTTGTAACTCGTAATAAAAATCCGCTCGACATGCTGCTTAACATTCGCACGAGAAATCCGTCGTTAATAAAGACGTTGTCCACCAAAGATATTCCAAGTTGAGCAACATTCAATAACATCATAACATTTCAATGGTTTACCATTTTTGTTTGCAACGAGCGCTGGACCATGTCGTCGAAACTTTCAGAAGGATTCGCTAATCGTAAAAGAGGTTGTTGATTAAAACTGATTACGACAACCTTACGTAATAGACCCCTCCTACGAGTGTGATCGAACCCTCGGCGCTGCTTGAGAAACGAAGGCTTATTATTATATTAACAGCGGATAACTATCAATTGTAACACTAATGTTTGAAACTAATTGAAAATGTATTAATTATTATTAAACGATTTCATCATAACTAATGTGTTTTTTATTTAAATGTATCACCTAAACAATCAAATGACAACACCTCGCCGTGATGCAGTCACAACAGTTAACACTCGACCACTGGGATTTGTTAAATATTGGTACCGTTTCCATTACATTACAATAGTATAGAACTGCATTCATTTGAGGAATGGAAGTATCTACGTGAAAGAATAAAGAAGTGAAACATTAAAGTTTATTATTACAGTATTTCAGTATCCATGCAGTTTCCTTTATAGGTAGGTGGACGAATAATAGATAGGTATAATGGAAACAGATATATCGCCATATAAGTACACCAATAGGCATAGTACGAGAGCCCACGACCAACATTTTTGCCTAATCGTTTTACGATCAAAGTTGTATAAAATCGATAGATTTGGTGATTCTGATTGCAAAAATACTAATTACAGAAATTTTCTGCGTCATGTCGGACCTGACCGCAGGTTCGAAGATGTCAAAAAATTATACCGAACTTTTTCGTAGTAATCTGTATGATTTTTAGAATGTAGTTGAACGATAAAATTTAGATTCTGAAAACACAATTTTCAGACACCACAAGCGTCGCACGTACCCAGGAGACCATTTCAGAAAATTAAAACCTATAGCAAACCATGTGGAAATCTCGTTTTCAAGTGACATTGGTTAGTTGATGCGAATTAATCATTTTTTCAGATGTGTGAGCTTCTTATGTGTTGAAACCATTTTGTACGTTCTGAACATTTTTACCGATATTTTCCATAGCATTCTGTCTGAAAACTGTTCTACGTCATGAAAAAAGTTGCCTGGATGCAGAAAAAAATTATATCAGACAAAGTGTTGTTCTTCATTAATCAGACAACTTTTCGTGTCAGAAATTATTAAAAAATCTTATTGTGCCGTATTATTATAGTATTTACGTCTGTTAAACAAATGAATACTCTGTAGTTCGCAAATTCTTAGATGATGATCGATAAAGAACTTACTCGAAACCATCAAACTATATTGAAGGACATTTTTAATAAATTGCACAAGAGGAAATTGGGATAACGTTTGAAAAATACTGTTTATTGAAAAAATTACATCGTTTTCAATCACTTTCGGACTCGTCAATAGTATTAGTATAGGCAGAACAGCTGATGGACGCTCGCGCTGTAGGCCAGCCAGGGATCGGAATGTGGAAAGCACCGCTCGTTACCGGGCGACTCCGAAACGTTCTCTTCGTTTTTGGTGACATTTAAAATGTCTGAAAACGATTTATTCATAAGTGGCAGCCATACAAAAGATTAAAAAAAAACAAGCTGCTATGAGACAGGTCGGGTAAATTTTTTGTCATTTTTGAAGATGCACTAAGGCCACATGTGACGCGCAAAATGTCTGAAAACAATTTTTTTCGTAATAAAATGACGAAACCTATGTACATTTTTACTATCAGACATATTGTGATAAAACTGTTTGTCTATTTATTTAACATGGTACGAATACTCTCTGTAAAATTATAAAAATCTCACAGAAATAAATCCAAGTACTGTTAAAAATAAATAAAATACTTATTAATCGGTAATTTTTATTTACTATGTATATTAATATCCTTCAAACTTAAATATACAATAAGACACGTTCATAAATAAAAATGATATTATATAAAACATGAATCAAAATATTCTATATATATATATATTTAAAACACTTGTTATGACAAATTGTGGAGTAGAATAATAGCTGATAAAGTAAAGCATGCCTCAGCCCCAGCCTAGAGGCGAGCGTGCCCGGAGTCACTCCTCAACCCTCCCTTCCACTCGGTGACGCAACAATATTATAAAAGCCACGCTGCATAATTTTTTTTCAAAACAGATTCGTAAGATAATGTGATTTAAATTTTAATACATTATATTGTAAATAGTATAATTTCTAATCGCGACACGCGTCCATCGCGCGCATGAGTTCTGCGACTCACATCTACAATGCAATATTTACAAATACAAATTTAAAATTCTCAGTCATTTTCTTTTATAAAAATAGGTACTAATTATAAAAGTACAACAGTTAGTAGGAGCACGTCTCCGGCGCCAGACCTCCCGCGAACCAATGTACTGGTACTGAATGCTCCGGTGCGGCTCGAGCCGCGACGCGCGTCGCCCTCCGGGCACTCCGCGGTGCACAAGCTGCCATAGGACTACTCACACCGCACCGCACCGACCAGTGTGGATAGAATATCGGATTTATCGCTGACGACGTTTACTTATTAGTTGTACGAAGATACACATTAGTTCTGAATGTCTTTAGAAAAATATCGACATGTAAACCCAGTCAATATGTATAAATACCCGCGCAGTTTCATTGAAGGTTAAGAAAGCCTGTTACACGATTGTTCGACAGCGCGTCACGTGCTGACAATACGACCGGCGTTGCTTTTTCCAATTACGTAAATTATTCGCAAAAATCTTCTAAAACTTTTATTTTAGTTTTTTATATTACATATAAAGTAGTATTTATAGTAGATGAGATGTAATGAGTGAAAATATAAAGATAACAAGTTGATGAAGATATTAGACAAACAAGCGCACTAAAGTGGGCGTTTCGGCGTCGAAGGCTGGCAGCCGATATTAAACTTGATATCGATTTCTGTCCAGGAAAGTAAAATTTTATATTAGTTGTTGCTGTTTTTGGCATCATTAATCAGAGTGTCGCTTTAATTTAAAAATATAAACTATTGACAAACGGAAAGGCAAAGCTTGCAACTGACGCAGGATCGAAGAGAGCTGCTTGACAGATCATCGAAGAACAGTAAGATCATTTTCCACTCTTCCATCTCTAAAGTGTATAAAATGATCATCTATTTTATTATTTACAAATGCTCAATTTTGATTATCGATATATCGATATTGGATGCATGATGTGAACAAAGAAGAAATAACTATATTTAATAACATATAAGGAGCCGAATACGATTAAGAGTAACTATCTACGATGCGATGATTTAGTGAGAGGACGGCGAGCATGTTATATAATATGTTATATGATGGTATGATAGCTTAATGAACAATTATTAGTATAGAAAACAAAATACATATATGACAGGCACACACCGTCTTTCTAAGTTTCGATGTCGACTATCGAAAGCACATAACCTACCCTCCTGGCGTCGCGCGACCCTCTCGCCATCGACATTCATTATAAACATTCAGATCGAGAGCACGCGAGGCTCGCGTCGGACGCCTGTAGTTCGTTGTACATACATAATAATCGACCTCATCATTACTTACAGTATACGAGTATACATACACATGGAATATATTTGGGTAACAGGCAGAAAAGAGAATTGCGTCGTGTGTGCATCTCGGCTCACATTTAAATAACAACGTAATAGCGTTAACTTCAGGGTCCACGATCAAAATAAGAAGCAATTACATTCGATATTCTAGATCCGATCCACACATGCATCAGTCATAAGTAGTTTCCGAAGGCGGTGCACTTGACGCTTATGTAAGCGTGTATTGAAAGCGACTTTACTCACGCCCTGATGCAAGCAACATCGGACCTTAATGCGAGCGCAAGTTTGATCTTATTTCCAATATTTACTTATCAAACTCAATGAGTGGACACCACTTATAATCTATAATAGTATATAATATATATTTCAAAAATAACTGTCTCTTCGTAGTTTTCAAACATTTACAACCCATTATGATAAATAGTAACAAAATAAATGTTAGAATATAACATAGAAAATTAATATCCTTAAATAATCTTTAAAATGAATCAAAATATTCACGATCTTTCAAACATATTTATATAATAATAACTTATTTAAAATAGGTATTAAAATGTTTTCCTCCGACCCTGATTACGACAGGCATTACAGCTTTCAGTGCGAACATAATACAAATCAAATATCAAAGTATAATACAATAAATTATGCTAACATAGAAAAAATTACTACCTCTTAAATACTAATAATTATTTAAACCTGTTGGAAAACCATTCAATAAAATAATGACTAAACAGAACACTAAATAACTACTCAAAATGAGATAATATTCTTTTTGTAGTGTCTTATGGTTTTAATAGAGCATAATAATATAATATGTGTTCACCAAAATATAGGTATATGTCTGCAGCATAGTACGTGGTCATGAACTACATATGTACTGAGCCAGTTGGTCGATCCATTTCGTCTTAGGGCCCATGCTTGCACTTACTCGTAATCAGCAATAAATATTGTTAATATTATAATACTTTGGATGTCCTTACAATGCTGTTATCACTTCAAAGTTTTAAATCTCTGTAGAAATATTTATGTAAATAATATAGGTTTCTAATAAAAGTTTAAGGAATGCGCCGAGTAGTAAACGACACGTAATTGGGCGCTTCCCGAATATTACAGGTAGTAGGGCATTAATATAATAAAGTAGCTGTTGGTATTCAATCTCACGTTGTATGAACATCACAGCGACCGGACTCCGCTACTCTAGTATGTACCATGCATTATCGCACTGCGATATTATAATATATTATTATATTCATCACTAGTTGCAAATTCGAAACATGTTTATATATTTTAGTGTCTATGAATTTCGATATAATGACATATTTTAATGTAAATAATTATATTAATAAATTAAATATACATGCGACTATCAGTTGTTCTATTACAGTCGTATTACTATTTATAGTCGTCAAATTATAGACAATAATATTAAAACATGATTAAATAGTCTTCGTGCAGATTGTTGATATTTGCTACAATAAAATAGGTATTAACATTTTATAAATAGAAATCTAGTCGAGATGGTTGATTACCATAATTGTCTATGTTCGTACGTTCTCTGGGTTAGAGAAGCGCGAATGTCCAGCTCTACATATATGTACTGCTGTTAAATATACTTATTGAGCTAGAGCGGGCCGGCGGCGGCGCGCGGGCGGCCGCCCTTACGGCAGCCTACCATCAGTTGAACAGCACGGAGCTGGGATCCTCGTTGTCCATCTGCTTCACGTGACGCAGCACGTCCTTCTTCGTGATGACGCCGAGGAGCCGTCTGCGAATACACAAACATCCACGTAAGACGGCGCCGAACAAAATATAACAAAACTATAGTCACGGGTAATTTAATCTTTGGAGGATTTTGTGACGACAATTTTACATTTCCAAGCTTTGTCATAATTGTCTTATTAAAGGAAATAGAGTCACGATTCTGCAGAACCCATGGAAATAAATATTGGAAGTGTTACATTTAGGTTACCTAGGTATATTGTAAATGAAATTATTGACCCGCAGTTACATTTACTTCCAAATTTAGATCAACTTGGTGCAGGATTTAAAGAAACAAACTACCCAGTTCAACACTATTGAGAATGGAGTGCAAACCCTGTTGGCAATCTATAATGCTCCAAAATCTGACGACAGTAGCGATTGTCTTCGCTATACACAGTACATTAAGTTAACAAAACTCAATTAACTTGTCCAGTTATGAAATCATCCACGTGCAGCAGCACACCAACATTTCAACCGTGTTTATTATCCCCACTCATTTCTTCGATTTCAGATTCAAAATCATGCCCTAACCAAGTCTGAACTTGATAATCACGGTTGAAATGTTTTTTTTTTTTTTTTTTTTTTTGAAGGGACGAAGGTTTTAGCCTCAGATGGCTCTTACACCCTTACGCGGACAATTCCGGCGAGCGCTAGGGGCTCTCAGCCGAAAGTACATTTAGATTTTAAGCAACAAGCACACTGAGGGTGCCCCCTGTGGGGCTCGGACCTCGGGCTCAGGGCGTTGCGTGGGGGGTCAAAAGACTTTACATTATCTGATTTAACGGTTGAAATGTTGGTGAGCTGCTGGGCAGTTGGCAGGGTTGTTGTGGCAGTTATCTTCTTCAAAGTCGAAAGATTAAAAAAAAAATTGACAAATTTTGTAGAGAATTTAATCTTCTACAATATTTATATATTTGCAAAAATGTGCCTAATGTAGTCGTGGCCACCCACGATAAGTAAGTTTAGAGACAAGTTTTAGGGCGCAAAATAAAGATTTATAATATAATAAGTTTACAGTTGACTATCTTCCATTCCGAGATTTTGCCCTATTTTGACTAACATGACTGAATTAATATACTTATGAACACGTTTCTATAGAAAAATTTGAAAATATGAAATTCTGTCATAATATTTATAATTTTCCATGAATACTTTGTAACTTCCTATTAAATAATGCCTTAAGGGTGTATTTCCTGTACCGATCTTAATGGCATGTCTCTATGAGTATGTGTTATACAGAGTGACTCTTTTTACCGACTCGAAAAAAATGGTGTGTTACGATTGTGGAATAGAATCTAGTGACGAGATTTTTAGTGTAAGAGCATTTCGATTATTAAAGTTAAAATATCCAATGAAATACCAAAAAAGAAGGAACTCTACACGGTGCGTGCGTAATAGTAAAATAGATGCCTACACTGATTATGCCTTCTAAGGCCGCCCGAAAGCTGCAATCGCGTATGAATGAGAGGTGCGAGAGAAATAGCGCAAGTACCTACCTGTCTAGGTTTTTACGTATTTCTACCGTTAAGTTTTTTTTAAAACGAATCGTTTAAGAGATTAAGACCTTCTAACATGCTGTAGTCTTGTAACATGTTACATTTTATCATTACGCATAAAATAATTAAAAGGGATGAATAAAATAGTACCTAGGCACTTGTATGAGGTAGATACGAGATAAAAACTACAACATACCAGGCATATTTAAAAGATTGATTCAACTTATTTACAAAATACACTGATCATTATCAAAATAATTAAAATGTACCTTTCGTTATCGCAATAATTGCTCAGTGTCCACCATTTTAGTCTGAACACTAGCACGACTTTGAAAATTGCTTGTCTAACTATGTAGGGTCTATCGTTTTTTTAAGATATCAAAAGCGTCTATTATGTGGTGTTTTAAATCACCGACACTGCGAGATCCTTCAGTGTAATAAGAAATAACAGTCCAAAGGATCCGGAATACCCTGTCGGTTCGATCGACCTTAAAGATAGTTTTTGTATCGAAATCATTAATAAATTTGTCCCACGTGTAGTAGGTTCAGTATGTGGACGATTCTGATGATATTAATTTTTTTTTTAAGTATTCCTTTGTTAAAAAATGAAAAATTTACAGTGGTAAATTAATTTGAGACAATGTTAGCGAAAACGAAAAAAAAAAGTAACTATGCCACAGGCTTTTACCCCATTTACCTATCACGCCCTATTTTTTTCGAGCCGGTAAAAAAGTCACCCCAGTATATAGCTTCCCATCTGAACCGCCGGGATGATATTGGACTTACTAGGTAGGGTGGCACACACTCAAACAAAAACCGAGGAATGAAAAAGGTGTTAAAGAAGTTTTCACTTCTAAAAGTAAACATTTAACCGACCCATTATGCGTGACGAGTGTCTGCCGCAGGCCGAGCTTGCGGAACATGTCGACGACGGTCTCCATGGGCGTCTGGTCGGTCACAGTGATGGGCGCCATGTCGAGGATGCGCGACAATTGTAGGGGGGGCGCGGCCAGCCCCGGCCCCGATCCTGACCCAGACGCCGACCCCGCCGCGCCGCCGAACATTACCACCGACTGACCCGTGATGCCCTCCAGAGTGCGCCGCGCGTTGCCTGCAAGCAACACAACAGGTATCCGCTTAGAGGTCATCATTTCCATAAAACCTATACTTTCTTACTATAACATTTTTATATTTGGTCATTTTTCACATATGGTTGACTGATCTCAAATTAGTAAACATACATTTATGTACTATTTGTTTGTCTTATTTTAATGATATTTAACCCATAATCTGGAACCTAAAATCTCATTCGTACGCCGAATGAAACCAGAATGCGAAAACTAGTGTTATTATATAGTGTTGTGTATAAGTGTTGCAACTCAATGTTATATCCAGTTGGCTTGGGAGTAGGAGACCATGTCTGCCACGCCACAGGGCGTGGGTTAATTCCAACCCAGGACAACATTTGTGTGCATAAACGTGTCTGTCTGGTTTGTGTCTGGTGTGAATATCTATAACAGCATGTTTTTAGAATAAAAATGTATATGTAGAAAGTACAAGCTCTTTTAAATTTAGGATCAGATGGCCGTGTCTAAGAACGTCCCAAGATATTATTAATAATCTCAATGAGACACTTTACCAATAGCGAGGTTGAGGTCCCTGCGCAGCACGAAGCCCACGAGGTACTGGGACTCCTTGGAGACGACGACGGGGTATCCATTGTGTTCGGTCTCCTTGAGCAGCGCCTCCACGTCATCCACAGTCATCGAGTCTTGTGTGATCACCGAGAGCGATTCGTTGCGTCTGCAGACATACAAAACCTTTTGTTAAACCAGTCTTCACACCTTGACTGCTCAGTCGTCAGTTATCTTAGTCCTAGCCAATTATTTAGCTTCTAGCAGGTACTGAGATGTATTGGTTAGGTATATATGTATTTCAGTGTTCAAGTCGCTTTGAGCGAATAGCGCCGCACTAACAGGATTTACGTTTCGCTTGACATTGCAACGCATAACTACATCTTATCACCCTATCTATGTATAAGGTCTAATCTATACTAATATTATTTAGCCGTATGGTTATGGTATAACTATAAAACGGTTGTATTGTTTGTAGTCAATGTTAGGTCAATTTATAAGAACGTGTGAAGGTCTACATGAATAACCAATTTTACTATTTTAGTATTCGCGAAGCGTTCATCTATTATAGCAAATTGAGTGCCAGCTGAGCATACAATTGTAAAGTATTAACTATTATCAATTTAAAGCAGAGACTTATTGTTTCGCTGTGCATTATTAAAGCTGAATATATTCTGTATCGCCTGGTACGCCTGTATCTTATATATGTTAGAAATGTGAACGCCCGGATGTTACGACAGTTGTGACTCGCAAAATGAATTTGGCCGCACAGTAAATGAATGAAAAATATATGGCTTCATATGAATAGTATGACTTTAACACCGAATCGGTTTCAGTTAAGATGATTGTTATTACTGAGAAGAGCCGAGCTTAGCATTTACATACAATTTAGTATCAATTAGTATTCAATAAGAAAAAAAACAATTGCTTTCTTTTAAATTATCTAGATTTCGCAACGACTTGAAATATTAATGATAGAGCGGTTCCGTGGCGGACTGTATAGCTTAATTTAGAATTAGTGTAGATTTAGGTCAGACAGCTTCGATTTATTTTGGGTTATTATATATAACCTACGGACACCTGCTACACATACTATGTACTATTGTGCTTGGCTACAATACCACCATGGTGTGAGGAGGCGGCCTTGGTAAGCATATACAGCCTAGAGGGGACAGTTCCCCTCTGCGACTGACAAGAGACATGGTGACTGATTTACAATATGAGGGTGATAGTCAACCAAGCGGGTACCAGAAAGAAATACTGCAAAAAAGAGCAGTTCGAGCAATTTATAATTTGAGTTCTCGAGGGAAGCTCAAAGAAAAGTTCAAACAAATTGATATCCTCACAGTTGCATCGCAGTATATTTATGCAAACATAATATTTGTACATCAAAATATTAGTCTTTATATCAACAAGAGTGATATGCATCCATCAATACTAGAAATAAGGATAAATTTGTCACTTCTGCATATAGACTGCAAAAAGTGCAAGGCTCATTTTTAGGACTTAGTGCACGCATCTATAATAAAATCCCTGTAGAAATTATAAATTTGCCTTTTCAAAAATTTAAGGACAGAATAAAGACTGTTTTAGTACAAAAGGCTTTCTACAACACAAATGATTATTTTAATGACGACAATGCTTGGGTGTAGCGCTCGCTCCAGCAGGACACATCTTTAGAGTAGATGCTGAGTTTATTGCCTGCTCTTCTCAGTAAAAACAACCTTCCAATCCGGAGTTAGAGTCTGACCATTCATAAGTGCCTGTGAAGGCCTATTTGAATAAATATTTCATTTCATATCAGTACCCTACTACCGTGCTATGGTTTCCTCGCGATGTCCTCCTTCACCGAAAGCTCCAGCTCACGGCAGAAATGGAAATTGGGTCTAATAGTAAATTCACGAAATAAATGTACCGACCTAAACGATATAAATGTGGATACGTTTTTGTGACATAATATATCAATTTATTAGTAGGTCAGTGAGTGAAAACTATTCATATTAACAAATGCGAGCACAGCTTACAGCTGCAGCGCTTCCTTATCCAATTGCAATAACAATACCGTTTGTAATATGCACTTGCACTAACTGAATGGTATAAGGGTGTATGTCTCGCTGATGATAGAGAGTGTGAGTTTAAGCTGTCCAACACCGTATATTTAAAGAGATTTCAAATTCATAATAAACTAGCTGATCAGCATTCGCTGCTTTTCGGCAATCTTCGCAGGCGTACGTAACTCTCTAAAGATTTATCATTATCATTATCAGACAAATAGTATAAAAAGGCATAGGCTACAAACATTACACTTTTCATGTACATAGTTAATATTAACAATTGCTGTGCATTTTTTTAAATTATAAATAAAAGCTAAGGCGTTATAAAGTTAAGATTAATTATCTAAGCATTTGCAGTAAGTTTTTCACTTCCATTTCAAGATTGTTTAAATATGATTTGCACGACCAGGGATTCGAATATTATATATAATTATTATAGCTTAAGAACCATACATAATTTGATTACATATCTTGTGTAGGTATAGTCGCATTTTCTTACGTTCACACGTTAATAAATAATTAAAAAAAATTTTGTTCAATAAGCTTTTTGCACAAATGAATGAAATTGCGATGTTATAAAATGAAATGGCATAGGCATCACATAGTATCCAGCATACATGTATATAATAAAATAAGGTTTCCTGTTTCATTTACTTGTCATATTCAATCATTATTTACACTTTGGGTTACATTATAGGACTTTTTGTAAGAATTCCAAATTTAAAAAAAAAATATCATATTGCCTATAAGCCTTCCTCGATAAATGCACTATCCAACACTGAAAGAATTTTTTAAATCGGACCAGTGTGTATCTGAGATTAGCGCGTTCAAACAAACAAACAAACTCTTCAGCTTTATAATATTAGTATAGACTAGCTATCCCCCGCGGTTTCACCCGCGTTCCGCTGTCAAATGCGCGCAAAACTCTCAGAAAGTTCTTTCCCGGTTTTGCCATATTTTTCATTGAAGGTCCGCTCCTATTGGTCGTAGCGTGATGTTATATAGCCTATAGCTTTCCTCGATAAATTGACTCTTCAACACAATAATATTTTTTCTATTCGGACCTTTAGTTCCCGAGATTAGCGCGTTCAACCAAACAAACAAACTCTTCAGGTTTATATTTTAGTAATATAGATTTATTCAAACTCATTAATAAAAAACTATAATATAATATTGCATTTTAACTTAATATATTATTGTATGTAGGGACTGAATTGTATTTATTATTTAATTTTGTATTATGTGTTGATATTTGTAAACTACTATTGCATGATGTGGTCCTGTGGTCGAGGAAGCATGAACATGCCTATTATGATTATTTTAGAAGATTTCACTTCAAAAATACTTACAATGAAATCAATGACAACGTCCAATCGACTGGAGTATCGGTAGTTCGACAGTGTGGTGTGCGAGGGAGAGGGATATATAGTGATAGAGTGGTACAAACTTGGGTTGCATGACGTCAGCGGCGAGCGAGGTGTGCTGGAACTCATCCTTGCTGTCGAGGAAGGGGTACCCGTTGAGGGCGATGTGCGCGTCGTAGATGCCCTGCCGGCCGAGCGCGTCGCCAACCCACTTGCTGGCCATCGCAGCAGCCATCAGCGGCACGATGTAGCGCACGCCTCCCGTCAGCTCGAACATTATCACCACCAGAGATACTGCAGCGTTATGTATTAGCCAACATTAGTAAACCAGCTCAATGGCTGCAGACTTACTTCATCTAAGGTCGGTAGTGGGCCCGTATTTTTGGGTTTCTTTAGGATTATTTATTATTATTATTATTTGCGTAGTAGTATACAAATGGGAATATCCCTTTTTTATGCTTAACCTGCCTGTTACACAAAATTTCATAAATTAAACATAATTACAGCGTACACAGTTCACGTAGCCTCTATATGTAGACACAGCATGTTTTGTTTATGTAACGAAGTAGAACTTGAATTACGGTAACAAGATGATTGATTTACTACAATTTACAACTTTTAATTAAAAATATGTTTATATTGATATTTCCACCTAGACGTTAGAACAAACAGTCAAGTTAATGACACATAAATGTTTGTCCAGGTTAGTATTCAAACCCACGACCTGAGGCGTCGTCTAGCTAGAAGCTATAAGGGAATGATTGTTTCAGACCGTAAACGGAAACAATGTTGGATATTACGACTTTAACAGGAATTTGTTGATCCACCCACATCTAAGATAGTAACGACGCCGCAGTCTAAAAAGGGATCTTCGAGAAGGTCCGCAAACAATACCCAAATATGCCGCTTCATGAGTTCCTACGACACATTCCAACAGATCGATAGATTACAGGTATACTTGTATATAGAGTAGGTAGGAATGTGACATTACCGGTCATCCGAGTGACCCCGCCCAGCACGGCAGCGGCTCCCACCATCGCGTACAGTCCGGGCGTGATGCAGTCCTCGCCTGTTGAGCACTCGCCGCTGAACAGCCAGATCTTCGGGTAGTGGTACGCCAGCTGCTCCACACCTGCACATACGAACACATATAAAAATAAAAGAGAATTTTTTCGAGTCGTGATATATCATGTCTATTTAAAGAGTTGCCTTGTGTGTGAAATCCGTTTACAATATTTATTTTACTTCAATATTTTGCGTTTTTACTTCTCAATTACCATTATATATTCTTATATCAAATAACTGTATGAAAAAATACACACTTTTTTAAATAGTTCTGGTTATACATTGTTTTTTGCCTGGTGTGAAGTAATGTGTGTAAGTGTGAGACATACCGATGCCGACGATGCGGCCGGCGATGGCTCCGAGCGCGAGGCTGGGGATGAACAAGCCGCAGGGCACCTTGATACCGAACGTGAATACAGTCATGACCAGCTTCAGCACCAGCGCCAGCACGAGCAGCCAGATGGCGCGGTACACGCCCGGCCCCGCCGCCGCCTTCTCGATCGCAGAGTTCACATCCGTAAAGTTGCGGTTGTAGTCACTGGAACATACACACACACACACTCATCACCAGAGAATATAATTGAAGATTTAATTAACCATGTCTCAGCCAATAGTCACTCATTCATTCAACCCGTACTCCGCACACACATAGACCTGACTCCCTATCAAAGATGTCTGTTTCTCTATGAGTGCCTGTCTATAATTGACATAGAAGTATATTTAGTACATCAGTTATCTAAATAAGTATACTCTGCTTAGTTTGAGATTAGATGTGCGAAGAATGTATTAGCATATTATTAATTTACCAGCTATGTGTATATTGGATTGCTAAGCGACTTGTTGTTTTTAGAAGAACTACCCAACAAAGTGTCATCGCTATCTGAAATAGTTTAAGAAGGCCATAAGGTACAAACATACAAGAATTAATTTTTACTTCTACGCGTCTTTTCAGCCTTCCCTGTCATGAACTATTATTAACATAAATATATTAATTACCACAGGGGATCGGAGTTGGAGATGCCGCACTGATTGAAGAGCAGGTAGATGAGCTCGCTGGTGTTCATGCGCGTGTAGGGGTTGGGGTACGCGATCACCGCCGTCACGAGGGTCACCGCGAGCACCTCGGTCACGGGGTACTGGCCCAGCTTGGAGTACTTGCGGTACCGGCACCAGTAGATGTTGGCCTTAATGAAAATCGTCGCGATGCAACCCTGGATACGCGACACACATTATGAGCATTGGAACAGTCTTCCACTGGCTTACCGGATAAGTAAAGTCAACAATATAAGTAGCTCAAACGAACAGATCCAAATTTACGAAACAAAGATGAATTATGGATTACTTTTAGTGTTCAGATGTTGTGTAAATTTATGGCGTCGTCACGACAATTATGTGATGGAAGTTGGTTGTGTTCTTTTTATTCAAGGACATTGTTTAAGTGCCATGGACCTCCAAATCGAATTATCGAACTTTTAACTGTTTCCGTGAAATACAAAAAAAAAGAAACTTAATTGAATTTTACCATTATTAAGAAAATGTCAAAATATTACATAGATGTAAGATGATTCATACTCTTATCTCATTAATATTATAAATATGAATGGAATATTTTATTATTGTGGTATTTTTGCTACCACTCAGTTCCGTCACTGCTGGATGGATCGTAATGAACTTTAGGACACCGCCATATATAAAACCCTCGGGATATTAAGCTATGGTATATTCCTATGTACTTATGACATTCTATATTATTATAGGGTATGTGTTTGTGAGTGTTTTGTATGAATTATGTGTGTATGTTACTTTAATTTGAATTATAACTGAAACAGTGCAAAATTTTCTTTTTTAGCAGTATTTAAAGAGTTTTGAGTATTTAGATTTCCCAATGATCCCTAAATCAGAATTATTTGATGCCACGTCTATGGCCTAATTGAACACTCACTCCGATGATGCCGAGGCCGACGAAGGGGATCAGCTCGAAGAAAATCCATGGCTTGTTGTACTCGACGAAGAACAGCACCGAGTGCTCATTTCCAAAAGGGTTGATGGAGCGCAGGATGAACGCCGCGATCAGCGCGCAGAAGAACGACCGCCACAGCGTCTTCAGCGGGAAGTAGTAAGACACCTGCACAAAACACAACACGTATTAATATACAGTGTCGAAAGAATGGAATTCTAAAAAAAGTAGAGGCTTTATTGCTTATTTCGTCCGGGAAGTACTACCACTACCACTAGCGTACCTGTGGTAAAGCGGAGAAGCGGTCACTCGCTTATGTTAAAGAAGCACGATATTTAAGGGCTGACTATAGCCATTTCCGCCGTGAAGCAGCAATGATCAGAATGACTACAGAGTGCCCTAGCCGCCGTGTATAGAGATAGCACATACCTCCTCTAAACTGAAGAGCACTCCCCCAATGGGCGCCCCGAAGGCGACGGACACGCCGGCAGCCGCCGCCGCCGACAGTATCTCACGCTTCTTGGCCTCATTGCGTCCGTACTTCGGGAACAGGTAGGTCAGTATATTACCTAAAGGACATATAAATAATGCTCAGTATCGCTCGGCAACGCACCCGCTCATAGTACACACTAGGAGAGACAACTCACCGAGGCAGCTGGCGATGTGAACCATCGGCCCCTCCTTGCCGAGCGAGAGACCCGACGACACGGACAGGATCAGCCCGACCACTTTGATGATCAGCGTCCACTTGCCGAGGTACCCGCGGATGATGAAGCCGCTCAGGATGGTCTTGATCTCGGGAATACCTTGGTGGCATCGAACGATACGATATAGCGTGACATTTGTTACAAATCATGATAGTAGATATAAACAATCTTATCTGTGTACTGAAGCAACAATTTCCAGACACAACGGATTTAAACGGAATGAAATATGATTATTATTTAAGACTCTTTAAACAGTGTGCCGGTTGGATCAAAGCTAATATTTGTATGCATGAATGTTTGCTCGGTGTCTGGGTGTGTATCAATATATTTATACATACGTTTTAAAAAATTGATATTGATGTAATTTATTAGTTCACTTTCATAGTACAAGCCTTCCTCAGTTTAAGATCATGTTCAAGAATGACCGGGATGTTTATTTATTGATTTATCTGCCGCCCCTATTTTTACCTGCGTCCCTAACGGTTCATTTGTTTTTCCGGGATATATATATATTTATATTTACATAGTTATCTACACCCACACACAGAACAAACAGACATGGAATCGAGACCATAACCAGCAGCGTAGCTGTCAGGGTCTGTAACCACCAAGCTAACTGGCGCGCCGGTATTGGTATGATTATCTTAATGTTTTCACAACGATCTTGTATATGTGTCTATTGGCGATGCCCCTAGTGTTGCAAATGCCCATAGACCGCTTACCACCAGGTGGACGCTGTGCCTGTTTGTTGACACATATGGTACAATATATTGGGTAGTGTATAGGTACCGGATCCGCAGGCGTATGGCGCGAACATCCGCACGAGCGAGGCGGACAGCGCCGCGAACGTGAGCGCCCACACGATGTAGAACAGGTAGCTGACGATGTACGCGCCGGCGCCCGACCGCTTGTCGCCAAACACTTGCGGCCACGTCAGCCACTGCCCGAGACACATTACAATATACTCGTATATTAACTTATCAACTGCTGAAGGTGTGGTTTGAAAAAAATGGTTTTAAACAATACTTTAACAGTTTAGAAAATTCTCTCAAAATAAGTTAATGTCTCTTAGTGAGTTATTAAGCTAAGTACGAGTTGGTTTCAGTACCACCGTACAGTGTTTAACCACGCGTTTGATTAAAATGTTTGGAAATAGACGTTTTTTGAATGGGGAGACTTTATTTTTATTATTTGCTGTTATAGCACCAAATTTCAAGTGCCTGCTTATCAGGATTCAAAATACACACAGCCCTGTGACAGACGGTTGGACTAGAACAGTTACACCGTTGGCATCTTTTGAGTATGAAACCCTAATAAGTATGCATCATCACAAACGCTCACCTGCGAGCAGTTTCCACTATCGAAGGAGGTGGTCTCAGTGTCGGACCAGCAGCACTGCTCCCTGTTGAGCCAGAAGGCCTGTGGGCAGATGCCGAACTTGAGGTCTGTCATCCACGAGGCGCCGATGTCGATGACGCCGGCCACGATGCCGGTGCACACTCCCACCAGCAGCACGCACACCCAACCGGACCACGCGTCGTGCGCACCCTGCCGCCGGCAAGGAAACACATTTATGCAAAAATAAAAAAACCTGTATGTCAATATCGTAAAGTATCTATTTCGAAAAAAACTTGTATATGTAGATCAGTTATCTGGTTACCATACAAGCTCTGCTAAGTATGGGTTCAGATAACCGCGTGTAAGAATGTTCCAGGATATTTATTTATTTTATTTGTATATAACATATTAACATATCCTTATACTTTGGTAAATGAATTTTAAAAAACAAATCCATTATTTCAGTCGCTTGTTTGTGTTTTTCTTTTATACTATCGCAACCAAGCGAGTCGTTAGCACTGACACTGTACTTATATCTTCACGCTCACTTCCCCAGAAAAGGTAAGTCATCAGTAAGTACGAGTCACGTAGATATTTCAAGTCCCAAGAAACCATCGTATCTTGCCCGATCTAAGGATGAAACCCACGCTCGAACACGGAGGCGTAAGCTAGTATTATATTACCTTAATCAAGTCCCATATGGAGTCCTGGCGCTTTTTCACGATGTACCTGTGACGCATGCGGTCACGCGCGATGTCGCGCTGCCAATCGATCGTGTGGAAGTCATCGTACTGCCCGATTCCCGGGATATCGTCGTCCGCTAACACACAACTCACATCAGATTATCTATTGCATATTATGCACAATCACTTTAACAATACGATTGCTCAATGCTTTTTAACTAAATGAGTATTATATTATAGCGGAGTGCATCTCATTTTTCGCGAGAAATAAAGATCAGAAGTTAAATTATGAATGATTCTATATTCTTGCGGGCAATGAAGTGTATCTCTCACACAGTAAGACATGACATAGGTTTTTATTACATATTTTGTCTAGAACAGGAATTCTCAAAGTTATGGCCCCACCAACCCCTTTATACATCCCATAAGACCATGTGACCCCTTTTTAAAAATATTATATAAATAAATGGTTAGAAATGATCGAGTTAAATATAATAACATTACAGTGCAGACAAAATGCATATACATATTTATATTGGGGTGGATTGGATTGTCTTCCTGAAATGTGGCTATAAGGAGTTATTTTGGTCAGTTCAAGTCAGTCTCCATACTGTCAATCTTATCGCGAACCACGACTGGAGCCCCAGTTTGAGAAGCTCTGGCACTATAATCTGGCAAATTTACGAAACCCCTATTGAAATTTAATAATGCCATAGATAAAATTACTTCATAGCTTTCAAAATAAGGATTATCTTTTGATCTAAGGGTTAATTATTTCATAATGTAAATGAACCTTTTCATGAATTAAAAACGGTTAATACATCTTGAACATTCTAAAACGTCAAAGCCAAGTTTATGGCCAAGGTTTCGGTCAAGTGTTAAGTACCAGTCATTATAGTAATTGTTAGATGAATTGACGCTGACAACTGACTGAACATAACCATGCATTAGTTCAATGGAAACATTCAATTACTGTACAAGCAAACAAACAACGTTGCAATTGTTTAACATTATGGTGCAATGTAAGCCGTGGCTATAGGTATCAATATGAGAATGGATAACATGAAATGGGAGGATTTTTAAGTAGCTATTAGAAAATAATTGAATAGGAAACATTTAGATGCACGTGTAAAGCTAAACATATACATCCGAGACACATACAATTGTGTATTAGAGGTCGCAGTATTAGTACTACGGTTTCACAAGCGTTTCCGAGAGAGCGTATGCTCTAAGGTATTGAATTGAAACTTTTTAGGGGAGGGCTTTGAAATTCTGATCCGCAACCTTTTTGTTTGACGAATAATTTATGGATGATAAATACAATCTATGCAATTCAAAAGCGATTGAAGATTAACTAAAATGTGTCTCTGCAATACAAAAGTTTCACTTCTGTCGTGTCTTTACGACACACCCTGTTTTTATATCTATACTAATATTATAAAGAGCAAAGATTTGTTTGTTTGTAATGAATAGGCTCCGAAACTACTGGACCGATTTCAAAAATTCTTTCACCTTTGGAAAGCTACATTATCCCCGAGTAACATAGGCTATATTATATTTAAAAAAAATTAGGGATCCTTACTAAAACTCCAATAATGTAACCCAAGGTGTCAAAAAATACCTCGCGGGCGCTGAGAAAACTATTGATGGTAGAAAGAACAAGATAATGTAGCATCCCTCGAGAACGCGGGTGAAACCGCGGGGGACAGCTAGTTTACAATAATATTAACACCAAGTTCTGTATTTATAATCCTTTTGTCGCGGAATTTCGGAAAATAGTTTTTTTATTAGATCAAACCCCTAAACACATACAGTAATTTAATTTTCCCTCCTTAGAAACAATAACTCCCTCTCGCACGCCTTTTGGGAGACGATCTACAAAACAAGCATTTAATTATCTGCTCCAAACAATAGTTACGACCATGTTTCGGAATCCAAAACCTTTCTACAGTTAATAAGTAGAGGCTTTTATCATAGAGTTCGCAAGGGGCAGCCACCACCACCTATTCTAGCCGTACAGTGCACTTATATTATTGTATTATAGGCGCATAAGACTTGAGCCTCATGTCTAACGTTTGACAACGCATTGGCGATGCCCCAGCCATTGCAAATGTCGACTTATTATGAGGAAGACCACCTGCCTGTTAGTCTGTCTACTTTACATAAATAAAATAAAAATAGCAACAAGTTTTTACTCTTCTGGGATCGAATGTCAGATAACCTTTGTTATTGAATCTCTATGTTTTAAAATATAACTACTACCCTCCGCATTTCATGTTCCTAGGCCTAGACGTTTAACATCTTCTCTGAGGAGCGATGGGAACACCAGAGTCAAGCTTTTGTAAAACCTCAAAGGTATATAGGAGCTTAATTGTCAAAATCTATGATTCATGATGATATGTTCAAGTTACTCACATTTGAATTCGACTGTCTGTAAATTATTGTTATCTACACTAATATAATCAAGCTGAAGTGTTTGTTTATATTTATCTATGAACGTGCTAATCTCTCCTAATCGGAAGGCTTCAATAACCTTTCTGCATTCTGTGTTTGATTGACCAATTCTTGAGGAAGTTTATAGATCATTTAACATCACACTAAGTCCCTTAGGAGCCGAGCCAAAAGAAACAAAAACAGAAAGAACGCTAAGTGAAATCGAAGGTGCAGGCGAGCCATGCGCCGCAGTGGGACTACCGCAGGGCAAAGCTATATAAATGAAGAAATTAACTGAATATGAAGGAATCTCTGTTAACCAAAACCTAGAAAACCTTTACAAAGCCACAGGGAAAAGTTAGTATGCCTAAATTCTATCACATAAATATTTTATTCAATTAATTACAATATGTTTATTAACATACTATATTGAATTGATATGTTTGTCAAACTGTGTGTGATGATTATTCTAAATTGCGAAATTGGAGAGCACAATGCACACCAATAAAAAATCATTAATTTTATTTGTTAATAATGCAAGCCAGTTGTGAAGGTACATACAAACACTATCTTAATGTTTTGTTTCTTAAGTTCACATTCATATTGTAAATGTAGATTAATATTGTAGTCTGTATTTCTCTACATTGTATACAACCTTTGCTGTCTGCTGTCAGCTTAAATCATGGAAACTATACAATAGGAAATAGACTTTATGTAGTTTTACAAATTATTAGAAATATTCAACTGGAAGGTCTAGTTAGATCATATATTGAAAATTATCCTACACAGCGAAGCCAGGGCTTTTTGCTAGTAAATGATATGTTGTTACTCAGTGTATTATTGTTATTGGCGGATATATCAGACTGCATAATCAGACATACTGCATTATTATATGTGTTGATGAATTACCTATATGATATATATGAATAGTAAAATAAACCCATGATTGGAATTAGAATAACAACCTTCGCCATGCATTTGATGACATTTCAATCAGTAGTAGTATCTAGCACCCACCCAACACTTTCACCCATACTTACAAGATATTGTATTTCCCTGGAAAAAGAACACAGACACCGACTTCCTGAAGTAATGATGGGAGAAGACTATGCCCAAATGTTGATGTGTTAACCTGTCTAGTCTTTTGCCCTACTTTAACATATGATAATTCTGCTCTAACCAGTGAATGATATGCTTTATCCAACTACTTACAGTAGTGACTACTGAAGTGTGTGATGTCACTTAATCATAGTACATGTATTTTGTGAAAAAATAAATACACAATATTGATACATTTTACTTGTTTTAATTTTATAAAAATGTCTCAATAGTTTTCTTATAACTTTCTAACTCACTAACAATTTCAGTGTCTTAAAAATGTCCAGAAATGACTTTATTCAACTGTACAAAGAGGTCATACTTGGAAAAATTATTACATCAATTATTCATTAAATCGATAATTTCTCAAGGAGGAACGGCGACTAGACCTTCGATCGATCGAAATAATTATATGAAACCCAATCATGGATGCAACGAATTCAAGTGATATTTACACGTACCTTGCATACCGGAGAAAAATACGGCGTCCCCTGAAACAAGTATTAGTATCAAAATTAGGTGTCGGATTGTTTGCGAAAACCGATTAAGTGTCCGGTGACAAGACACTCCCGTGCTGTCCCGAACGTGCAGTGTCTTGGCGTGCGGGCTGCGACACTCACTTTACTTCTGGACACAACGCAACGTCTACAATGACAGACACACTATCCACTGATAATTATGTTACCCAGATTAAATTTAAACAAAGAATTAATTTACAAAAACAAATGATCAGCGCAACATGAACAAATGAATTAATTACATTAGCGACATCTGTCAGTTAGCTGTCATAGCTTAACTACGACTAATGTCAATGTCAGTATTACCATTATGCGTCTAACTAATTCTACTGTACCAAATATTATATAGGTAGTATCTGAGACATTAAATTAAGTCACATAAGCCTGTAATTTCATCGACCATCTTTTCTAATCGAAATAGCAATACAAGTGCAAAACTGCTTTATAGCGAAAATTTTGTTGGTAGTACTTCCCCGGAAAACCTTGGTAAGGTGAAGAGAGATCAGCCTAGTCTCTTCAATATAAGTGTTAAAACCCAGTTTCGTTAAGCCGTCGTTTATTTTGAGGATGGAGTTGATGAGATGGATTTTGTACGTAAATTTTGGTTAAATTTATTTTTAAAATACCATTGACACGAAATTTGATAAAGGTAAAGAATACATTTATTAAATTTGTTTTTCAAAAACGATGCAACCCATTTTCAGGCAGATATGCGACTTATTTGAAATACTTGTATTTAAAATGCAAAATACCTGTTTTCTATTTTGTATTTAAATACCTTTCTTAAAAAAGGATTTTTTATTTCATTTGAAATACTTTTTGAGACGTATTTTCTATATGCAAAATGCAAATACTCTACTGTAAAGTTTTCCAAACATTACCAGCGAAGGTTCATATAAAATTAACTAAAAGTGCTTGTGCCCGAAACTCTCCAATACTAAAAAGATGTTGGCACAAGTCTGGCGATATTAAACACTTATCCCGCAAAAAAAATGAATCTAAAAATATAACACGGTTACTAACCTTTAGTAGTACAAAACCAGTAGAAAGAATTATGAGCAAAATTTTATTCAACAAAAAGTATTTCTTTAAATAAAGTATTTTGAAAGCATTTTGTATTTAATATTCAAAAAGCCAAAAATATTTTATATTTTGCATTTGAAATAGTAAATTAAAAATAAAACAACGGGTTGCACTTAGGAAGTGCCGGCAAAAGTGAATACTTGAACATTAACGTTGTGCATTTTGACCGTCTTACGAATTTTCGATCTGGGGCTCGATTCTGTAAGGAAAATGACACTAACTCGAGGATGTTTCGTCGCGGCCTCCGTGCTCTGTCTCTTTCGCTAATACTACTAATCACGTGAGAGATAAGCTCTCCGAGGTCTCCGTGAAGCGGCTGGCCGACGAAGTTTGTATTAGCTGAATAAGGGGGCAGGTCACGTGTCCTGAAGCGAGCTTAACATTTTACCCATCCCAAGAAAAGTGTTCAACGCCGCTAAAGAAGTTTTCACTTCAAAAAGTATTTGTATTTAAATACTTTTTGTAAACCATTTTGTACATCTCTGTTCACAGGAGTATTCTTTCTTAACTTACATATTGGGCACACGGAAATGAGTAGGTATTAACCCATATCTAAGTGGAGTAATATAATACCATTTTTAGTAAGTTAACACATGTAGCGGGTTTATTTGACCTGTTGGTTAGACAAAGGTATTCTAATCGAACCTACGGATTAGCATAGGACAAATGTTGATGTATGTTCTATATCTGTGTAAATATGTATTCAAAAAAAGTGTAAGCGTCATCATATTTAGCTAGTCATATTTTTTTCACTCGATGCCTAAACCACATGTCACATTAATACTTTTGAAATGTGCAAGCCCATAGCCCGTTAATATAACTATACCATTTGCCATAGTAACCTACTCTTCAATTTCATATCCCCACTTCATCCATCACAGAAAATATGTTGCATCCTTTTTAGATGCATGCAGATTTCAAATCGATAGCACTCTCGTTGCTGATGCACGGTATGGCAACGTCGCCGCTGAACGAGCGACCCGTCGCACGTCATCAGCGGCATTATTAGTTACGCAAAAAAGTTGTCAGAAATTATTGAATCCGATTTATTAATATTACTCGTATTTTAAGGACAAACACATAAAATCTGAACGTTGGAAATATGTTTGACGAAAGATATTTTTTGACCGAGACGACCAAAACAGTAATGAAAAAAAATGTGTGTGTGCAATTCACACACGGCAGAAGTGAAACTTCTGAACAGTGCGAGAGATTGAGATGAATATAGAGTATCACGAGTATTAGGATTAATGTAAGGTTTATTAGTGAGATTAAAATATATTTAATCTATAAATATATAAATGTTTTATCTATATATATATATATATACATATATATATATAAATAAAACATTTTCTACAACTCGACCTACATCTAGTTTTCGCGCAACTAGGTAAGCACATACAACGTTGCGGCATGATGACAAGCCCATAGAAACAACTTTAAGCTCAAAATTACATTATATTTTAATGGACATGTAGGTGTAAACTGCAATTGGTATTAACATCCATTAAGGAAGAACAGAGGGGATGCGATCGAAGGAGTAATTTAATGAACCCTCTAGCTTTAATTAATCATTTCCGTATTCGATGAAACAATAAAAATAACAACGCGCATGATCATGGGCGCCGGGAGGGGGGTGGAAAAAAGTTCATGATATACAGGTCATTTAGTCTCGCTCTCCCACTTGACCGACTGATATAATATTAATAATGGCGTGCGCTTAATTTTATATCAACTACGAATATCATAATGAGGCACTATTATAAAAATAAATCTTATCAGTAATTATGTTTAAATATTAGTTGTATATTCAGTATTTAGATGCAATGCACCTCCCTGAAAATAATTCTGCCGGCGCCCACGCCCACGATTGTCTCGTCTTTGGGTGGGACATATTATTTTAATATTTTTTGCGAAAACTTCTACGGGCTGGCAGAGAGTAGTAAAGAGATGTCACCTAAAGGGGCACTAAACACAAATTCAATCATTCAGAAACTGTATTACGCATCAATATTTTCCTATTATAGTATATATTTTTTTATTTTGTAAGTAAATATGAAAATCTCTATAATTTAGTTTAAAAAAATACCAATAAGTAGATTTTTTTTCGCAATAAAGAAACGACCTTGTCACGCAAATGAAGTAATGGCGACACAGCGAATCGATCACGTGCTTATGACTCGGTCATTTCTCTTCTGTACTATTAAGAAACATCTCGAAAGGAAATGCTTGTTTCAAGTACTTAGATAATCACCGGAGATTATAGGAGGGAGCAACACCCCTTGCCTAGTCTTCTCAATGAGGGTATATGATTAAGCGATGGTAAATTTGTTACAGACTCTATTTACTGTCATTTCATCAAAGTTAATTGGTGATTAATTATTTTGACATTGCTATCATGGCGTGGCGTGCTTGATAGTACATTTCAATACCTACTCTGAGTATCTGATTAACAATGTCGTGTTAACGCGAATTTGGCCTTTAGGATATTAATATTAAAATGATTAATTTCAGGAATTTCAGGTACAAAAATATTCTTTAATGATGTACAACTAAGGACAATAATGGTAGCTGAAATAAATCACCAGTCAACTATTATCAAATTTATACATATTTGGAAATTCTTTGATTTATATATATACTAGCTGCCCGGACAGACGTCGTTCTGTCAAAATAAGTCCATATAAAAATGCAGGAATTCGCTCGCAGCGCCACCTACCGGGTCCAATTGTAAATCTAAACCATTCTCGAATCTCCACGAACACACACAAAAAATTTCATCAAAATCGGTCCAGTCGTTTAGGAGGAGTTCAGTCACATACACACGCACACAAGTAATATATATATTAAGATTATAAGGTGTTGTTTGGACTAATGGTTTTAAGGGGACCCGGTGGTCTAGAATTTTCGAAAAATCGTTTTTTTTTTTTACATATTTCGAAAGTATAGTATTTCAAAAATATACTGTTAAAATTTGGTGACAAAATTCCGAGTATTTCTATATTTAAAACCTATTACAATGTCAGGTAGACGATCGGTGAGTTGGGCTCCATTAAACTTTAAACGCGTTTATCTCGAAACTACTTTTTTTGGTCTACTGAAGCTAAAAAAAAAAAACGGTTCGACCGATTCGTCTGAAATTTTAACAGGTCATTCTAAATAGGACTGGCTCTCGCCGGGACTAGAAAAAATATTTTCTGTTGAGTATTTCTATTTTTTTTTTATAAAAAAACATAGCAAAAAAAGAGTCGTTTTCAGACTCGTACTTTGAATTACGCGCCATTTTGTCAATTTTTTTTTTTTTATTCTAGTCCCCGCCATAACTATACTTATACTGATTAAAAATCCGTCTTATTTTTTAATTTCAGATCAAAGGGAGAGATAAAACCTCCTTCAGCAGCCAGGTCCTTTTTTTTTTTGAGAGGGGAACATCAGCGCCACTTTTGGAATTTAAAAAAAAAAAATTGTGTTTACCATAATTTTTGTATTGTTAATAAGTAATAAAATAAGCCTAAAAAAATTTAAAACCCTTAGTCATTTCTGTCATATCAAAAAAAAAAATTAAAAATAGGCAAAATTTTAGGGCGCTAGACCACCGGGTCCCCTTAAGGATAGAGATAATGGCCCCGGACCTTAAAATTGCGCGGTGTTTGAAAATAGTGAGCTTACAAAAACTTGAGGAAAACTGGCTCTTAAGTAGAGTCCGGACTCAAAGTTCAGTAGTCATGACATCAACAAGTGTCTAACTTACGGGAAGGTACTTTAAAAAGACCACGCTTTTTTTTAATTGTCCATTTAGGAACTTTACTAAATTCAACACGAAAACACATACAATGGCATACATCTTTTACGGTCAACTGAACTATTCGTTTGAACTTTGAACTTGTTTTAAGAAACTAACCTGACTACACTTGCCAAGTCAAATTGCATCGTGGGAACCTGTTTTAGGTTTAAAATATTATAAATAGCTATAAATTGTCTAGCTTTTGTGGGAATTCAATACCTAAATCCATATAATTATATCCTAAAGTTAACAGTACCATCAGGAACTAAGAATACCTCGACAATTTATACCAATATTATATAGCACGAAATAATCTCCGAATTTACTGATCACGTTTCAATAATGAATTCACTGATTGATTGGACTGTTCCCGAGTGATCAACTATTTCATAATCCCGGGACACTTCAGATCCCTCAGCGCGCGCGGCGCACGGAACGGAAGCAAACTTTATAATAAATTGTAAGGTGAACCAGAGTGGGCTTAACCTCGCTCGAGAGCCCCTAGAGCTCGCCTAATTATCCTCGTAAGGGTACAGCAGCAGTGTCTGAAACACTAACACCTTCAAGTCTATCACACACACAAGAAAACTACACATACACCTGCAAGTTTACCTACATCGCCGACGCCGACATCGACAGCGACCAGAGGCTCCGTATCGCTCGGTTCCTCTGAAACCTCCATATTGCCTCCTCACTCAATTACACAGATTTATACACCACTGTTACGATACGTGATCCCCTCTTAAACTGAACATCATATTTCGGGTATCTTATCAGTTCATTAAAAAATATCGATAATGCCCCTTATCTATAAAAAATAAAGATATCCACACGACTTAAGGCGTGTACAGATTTACGTGATCTACGTTACCGTTGTTTACAATGCTTGGGTGTGGCGCTCGCTCCGGCACGACACATCTTTATGTACAAAATCTTATTTTGGAAAGAGTAATTGCTGAGTTTATTGCCGGCTCCTTTCAGTAAATTCATTCTAAGATACCTAAATAACTTCACACAAGATTAACGAAACTTTTGTTTTTTTTAATGTGACGCATTGTCGTCACTACCTAGGGATATGACAACAATTTAAGTCGACACTGCTTGATCACATCGGTCATGGCGATACGAGGGTCAGATATTTTTCAGGGGGGGGGGGGGGGGGGGCTGAAAAATAGCCAATGAATATCGCGTATATCTAAAAAGTCCTTTATTCAGCAGCACAGCAATCTTAAACAATGCATACGAGCAGAATGGAATGCTAGCATTAGCGTTTCGGTGCTACAAAACTATGTTGGTCAATAATATAGATAGCTGATAATTAAGTCCTTAACCTTTCCGTTGCTCCTAAAGCTAACAATAAAAAAATCCCACGACACACAAACCGGCCACAACGTACGATGTCTAGTAGCAAGTTAAAGAGATGTTAATATTACCGACTACAAAAAGTTTTTAGCATTTTCTGTTGAAGTAAGTAGAAACATAGGAACGTTTGATAAAACGAATGGATGGCCGTAATCTAAGGAAAATAGGGTTACTTTGACGCACCATTACCTTAAAACTACTGAACATCTCGGGATGGGACTACTACCATTCGACGCGGATTTTTTGTACATGGTTATAGGTTATATTATATCGATGAACGCGGCTGACAGCTAATATTATTATAAGACGAAGGGGGAAGTTAGTTGTTCCATATTTCAGACAAGCTAAGCTAAGCTTGTGAAATTGATTAAAGAAAGAAGAAGCTTAATACAACAAAGCTCTCTCTGCTGTGCACAAGTGTACCACCTTGCCTATGCTTATTAGAAGCTTCAATAGTTTGAAATTGTTGTTGGTTTGTTAAGGTCGAGTCTTGCAATCTGAATAAAATAAAGTTCCTCTTATCCTACAATAATTGACATTGTGATCCCGTAGCATTTAGAACACATATCTAATACTTTACATCTCTCAGTTACTTCATCCAATGGTAGACCATATTCTTTTTCTTCGTAAGTACAATATACCCCATATATTTAAGGTTTATTGTTGTTTATTTTCTTAATTTTCTTGTTTGGTGAACAATAAAGAGATATCAATCTATCTATACCAAAGCAGCGGTAAAAAATACATCGTTTTTCCAAATTGCATCTATATATTGATAGTGGTATCCGATAAAAATGGCTGCGACATGCGAATAGAATGTAGGTACCTAATTACAAAGCTTGCGTCGTGACATCTGGCTAACTAAAAAGGGTAGTTAATCGTTCATCAAAGGGGTGAGGGTCGTCTCTTTGTTTCGCAATTTATATTAATATACGGAGAGACATTTAGGTAGTAAAGGAAACTAGGCCAATGCAACGTTATATCTAACTTAATTATAATAAAGTCATACCGTAACGGAGTCGATCGGATTTCTCCCTCATGGATGCGGAGTAGGACATAGGCTACCGTTATCCAGGGAACGCAGGTGAAACCGCAGCGGGCAAGCTAGTATGAAAGTATGAGTCATGTAATGCCTGTATTACATGACTCATACTAAGCATACTGATACTAAGGATATGCAATGCAAACAAGCTATTACAAAACTACCGACAAAGCCAAGACCGATTTCCCCTTTACAAACGTGTTCAAAACCGATATAATGTAAGTCTGATTCGTGAATAGACGATGTTAGAGTTCTGCAATAATCAGGAGTAATGGCTCACGATCGTAATTGCTATTGATCCCTGGCCCCAGTAATGCGTGCGCATGTCCGACCAGGTGAAGATGGAGACGATAGTTAATATACTGCTATTTAATAGGCCATAGGTCGCTTACCAACGGACGAACTGAAGTACTGGGCGATGTATGCTTGAAAACGAAAATATACGTTAGTTTAATCGTGAACAATAGCTGCTCGTCGACGTCAATTGAGGGACAAAAGGCCCCGCAGTGGGCGAGGTCAGTGGCTGGGAGCTATATCGAGACACAAAGAGTACTCACAATTGGCGCTGGCGGCGGAGTTCCTGGCGCTGGCGCCGCCGCTGTGCTCGTACAGCTGGAAGGTGCCGTGGCTGGTGGGCGTGCTGGCGTCGCCCGCCTGCTGCGGCCCCGGGCTCAAGTCCACCATGTCATCGACGACGACACCCACTCCCGCAGCGGCACCGGCTGGCGCACCCGCAGCGGTACTAGTGCGCCCGGAACCGTTGCTCCCGGTTGCGCTCACGCCCTGACAGACGAAACCACACGTGACCGAAGGATTCGATGCAACTAGAACTAAAGCCGATTTCACCGGCCTAATAAAACGCACACTATGGTCACTATTGTTTCAGTTCACTTAAAATTTTAGTAATTGCGTAAGTAGTTCAATAAAGGTAGGATGCCATATAAAAGTACTTGAGAAATTCTTTTCTTTCTTTCCATTTGAATTAAAAAGGATTGGTTTAATTTATAGTATTTAATCTGATGAGAACGTATCAAGGGCCCCGGCAATGGCACCCGGCATTGTACCATTCAAGTTAGGATGAAAAGCTGGTCGCATTATTGCACTCAGTTTGTGCCATATATCACTAACTATTTACAGTTACTAAATTTAAATAAATAATAATCCTGATATATTAAATGAATATTTTTAAAATGGTTTTAAAAATAATAACTTCAAATGAAAAACTTGTAAAAAGCAAATTTTCTAACCATCATTTCACCACCAATTCTATCAGTAACTATATTTTTTCACTAAACTAAATTGTTTCAAACACGTTCACACACGGAATCAGTCGCAGGTAACTGAAACAGTCGTTATTATTTCAAGCTGGAGTGCACTGCCGACTCAGGTGACAGGTCGGGTCATCTACATAATGGAATGGCTTCTATTTTGGAATTGCATCTGGAGTGAGGCAATCGATCGGTAGGCGACCGCGTTTAAAAATACCGCGACTAGCGAAGCTTCATAAATTTTATACTATGTTTGTTCCGACCGGTTGGAATAGCAACCGAGAAAGACTGAATTAAACTGTATGTTAGTCTCAGTGATGTAACGGAGGTAATTTTATCGGAACCGAAGTCGGAGTCGGAGTTTTTAAATTCGATTTATCGGAGTCGGAACCGGAGTCGGAGTCGGAGGCGGAGGCAGGGTCGAAAGTGGTGGCAGGAGCCCTCTCCTTTTTTATTAAAGGACAAGTAAACAAAAAACAACCTTTTTTCGTTTTATTTATAAAATAATAAATTTAGACAGACAATCAAAGTGAAATTCCAAATACAACTTGATTTTGATTTCATTGTCCAACACAAAACTGATGAACCTGTGCGTAGCGGTCGGTCGACGCAGGCCGCCGCTGCTATTTGTTATGCTTAGACCTCCGATTAAAACCTCCGGTTTAAAAGTTTCGGAGTCGAAGTCGGAACCGAAGGTGTAATAATAATCGGAAGTTCCGACTTAACGGAGTCGGAATCGAAGCTCCGTTACATCCCTGGTTAGTCTATAATGAAAGAACTCAAACACTAATGCAACGATATTAACAATTCTTTCACGATTCGTTTTGAGAAGTGACTTAGGTTTTGTTACAATTTCAGGATAAATTAGAGCCTTCGGGAACGCGAGTGAAGCCTTGAGACGGAAGCTGGTACTCCAATACAACTATACAACCATCGAATTTGTATAATGAATATACGAGTATACGGCTACAACTGACTGCGGTTGATTAAGCGAGTGTCATAGAATACAATAAGGCTATCTTTGAAAAACCTGGTCTGTCTGTTTGAACATGAAAATCGAAATTGGAATTGACGAACTTTAATGGGCTTTGGTTTATACAGAAAATTGGGACGAAGCTTAGAGTAATTGATAAGCCCTTATTTCATAAAAATCACGAAAATATATATAACCAGTATTACCTCATGACGCATGTTGTGCATTTAATTGCTATTTTTAAGTAATTTAAATTAAGATGAAGAGATGTAACAGCTACTGATTGTCCTAAATAAATAAAATAATGATAATTAATTTAAAGTTCTCGCGCGTACGAAGTTGCGGGCAGAATTAGTTCTAGATATAAGGAGTTGGTAAGATGTAATAGAAACAGTACAAGCTCATCAAAATATTGTTATTAATTTAGATTTTGAAACCGTTCTCCTTGAGTTTTAACTAAGGGTATATATTAGGGTGGTCCTCATTTTTCGACTTTTAAATTATCCCCGGGGCACTTTCTCATTTGTTTAAATACCTCTAAATATGAAATAAGTTTTTTTTGTTAAGATTTAGAGGTCGCTACCAGCTGTCAAAATTTTTACAAAACATCTTAAATGATGGTTTCATTAATGTTTCATTTAGGTGTTTATATCACTTTTTCCGTGCAAGTAAAACTTGCATAAACTTTAATGGCAGAATATAATAAATTTATTACAACTAATGTAGAACAAAAGCAAATTTGCTTTTTTATGTAAAATTACTAAAAACCTTAACCTTTTAAAAAATAATACTGAATTACTTTCTTTTGGTATATAATCAAATCACGTGGTGCCCCGCGAAATTAAAGAATATTTTTTTCTTAGGTATAACGACCACCTTACTATATACTATATATGATATAAGAGCTCGGAATGGTTAGTGTAAATATTTCGTTAAAAGTTAATGGTTTCAGGTTATGAACTGGAATCCTACGATGAGCTGGAGGGGGAAGCCATACCGTGGTGCTTGTATACTTTGTAGTGGCGATCCACCTGGCTGACCATCCTAGTTATAAATCTGTCCCTAAGTATCGTCTGCTGTTCCGAAAGCTGCATTTAAGAACATGTTTCCTTTTTGGGCTTGATTTTTAGGCATGACGCCCTTACGCGGACTATTCAGTGAGCCCAGAGGCCTCTCACCATTGGTAAAGTTGGGTCACTACTTCGAGGGCCCCTCAGGCATAACTCGAAGCTCTCCTCGGGGCGATGCTGAGGACGTGCTACGTCGGTTGCGAGCCGGTCGCCGGCCATCAGGGTCGTCCGACTCGGCAAAAATTTGATACTCGGCAGTAAGTGACTATTGAGCTGCGATAAGCAGCAGAATCTTAAAAACGGCAGGAGGGTATTTTGCGCTTACCACACTATCCATGTGATATTATGATTAAACATAAACACATTTATAGAAAAGTAAAAAACACTAGTACTTCCCAATTTGTACGAAATTTCCACATTTCTATAGGTCACAATTGAAGTGTTCCGGTGTCGCGCGCGATACCTACGAAAGTACACATAATAATAATGTTATATATTGTTGTCACATATTATAATTTCAATTCTAATAAATAAAAACCAAACAATATAGAATCGAAAGTTCCAGACTAAACTCGTGAAAATGACGAATAACGAAACGTTATCGCTAAATATAGGGCTAGGTTCAGCGTGACTAGATATCGTAGGTAGATGGAACACTAGACGCTAGGGCGGCAACTGGGGGCCGGGTGAGGCGGCGGGACGGGGTCGGGGGCCGGGGAGCGTGGGTGCAAGGTTGCAGAGGTGCAGGGCTCCGGCGGAGGCGGCGGAGGCGACGGTGGCGGCGGCGGCAGCGGGTGCGACGGGCTCGGCGCGTGCCGGCCCGGGCCGCGGGTAAGCGCCGATGTAAATCAATAACGTGAGAGGTGGGCGCAGGGTTGCTACGGAGCTTCCCGACCACGTCGCCGACGGCGTCCTGTTGCTGTCAAATCAGGTAGTTGTTTATATTGGATCGGACCATCGCGCCGCGCGCGCCAAAGCCCTTTAACGCGTCGCGTCCGGGTTTTCACCCCCGGCCTGTCTTTGTTGTAACGACAAAAGAAGCTTCGAAACATAAGAATTTCTTAATTTCATCTCCGGAGGATCGCAGACGCGCCTCTATTGGAGCCAGCGATTTCGGATCATTCAGTAAGCGACATCATTTGTAATTCACGGCTTGTAATATTTTGGCTACATTTTTTCTAAGCCAAATGAGTTCATGCGCATATTTGTTTTTCAAATAAGGTAAAACGAATGCGGGGGAGATATACTGGCTTCTTAATTTTGATTATTTGAAATAATAAATGTTGATTAAGCATGTTACTGTACGATTTTGTTCGTTTTAAGAGCACAAAAGCGGCTCCAAATATGGCGCATTATATCGAACTAAATTGATTTTTCCTATAATTAAGTTCAGGTAACTAGGGCACGATGTTTTCTTCGGCCCTTTAGATCTATTCACACAATAGACGGAGAGCGCGATACACTCATCGATTTTTCTTCGAATCAGAATGCAGTTAAGGCGAGCATATTGAACGGTCGAAAGCCATTATGTCGCATTATACTATTATCTCCTCGGTGGCTCCGGCCGCCACTCCAATACAATTTACAATGCGATAATGGGTGTGCAGCAAGTTTGAAGGGGGAACCGGCAGCTCGCGACTCACGAGTCGCCATTTCATAGAAGCTGCGTCATCTTGCAGAGACGATCGCTGTGTTAAGTACCAGTGCGCAGGCTAGGATACCAAATCATTTTAAACTGACCCTTGCCAGTTGGCGAGGTGATCAGATTCCCCGACAACCACGCCGCAGGTCCTGTGCGTCATTTACACCCAGGACAAATATTTGTAGTCATGGACTTGTCTGATTTTTTTGCCTGGGTGAGTCCATATGATAATATATTTATTAAGTAGTATATAATTTATCTGGCAACCATAGCACAAGATAGGATAAATATCCTATCCTATACACAGGACATTTATTAATTATTGAAAATTGCTATATTATGCTCTAATATTTGTACAGGGATGGTCTTGAAAAGACACATCTCAGCTTTATAGTTCAGGAAAATGAGAATGTTCTCATAACATTTGACTCGGCTACCGGTTCCTTAAAAGTTAGCCCTGCTGAATGAGCCAGGTGTTAAAGCGGGTTTCACCCTAACGCAACCATGACAAAAATGTATGAAGACAGATACCTTGTTTAACATTCTTCTTTTGTTCTTTATCCATTTACTACGATTATGTAAGAGAGCACGAACTATAATGGCTCCATTTTCCCATTTGGCTACAGTACCTTATAAAGGGGAGTCAAGGGCAACTTTGATTTGCTTCCGGGTTGGATGCATCTCAATATCATGCATGCTATTATACAATTGATGGCATCCACATTTAAGTGAGTGAGAATAGAATTGTAATAGAAAACTGTGCAGTAACCTGTGTTATGAATCCAATGTTATTGATGCAGATTGTGCCATTGTGTGGACATTTATATACAAATAAATGCTGAATTTGAGAAACATGGAACAACATGAACACAATGGAGTCTAAAATAACAAATTGGCACATTGAAAAGCCAAGATTGAGTCCATTTTATGTAAATCTTGACATTCAAAGTGGTGCCAAGTTCAATAATACTTTTCTGTTATGTCAATCTATTTTCACACATACAATATTATTCTGAAGTTGTATATTGACTTCAATGAAACTTATTTTCAACTAATGTTAACCTGTGGAAATAAGCAAAGCAATCCAAGATTTGAGCTGCACACTTTCATAACAGTAGGGATACATGATGAAGAGCATTTGGATAGAACTGGAATGCATTGCTATAATAAATTACATAAATCAAAGTGCTTCCTGTCTGTCCCAAGTCAATGCTTCTGCAACCTGAAAAAACAACTAGAGAACATAGTTACTAACCTTTTTCAAAACTGATTGGTATGTTGCACCAGTTTTAACTACAGATGACTTTAAAGGGAAGCGCTCCATCTTAACTGCTCTGAAACAAAATAAGCTATTCATTACTGGCATGACTGCCTTATCAACTAAAGGTAGTCATCTTTTTGTCAGCTATTTATTGAACATACTGACCACAATTTCAACTACCTCTTTCATATACAAATATCTTAGATTTTTAGGCAAATTATAAACCTCTAATTCTGTGAGAATTATCATATCATACCTAAGTGTTCAATATATGATGTGAATTTAAAATGAGGTTATTAGTTAACAGAAAATAATGAAACAAGTGCTTATGAATTGTCTGGCTCTAAATAAATCTAGTTTTAGGTTGGTAGGGATGTTGTCGGTTTGAAACCATTTTCAAATTAAAAATACATTCATTTCATTTAGTCTTACTAACTATATATGTGTTTTACACACACATTTGCTAAAATTATAAATACAAATTAAAACTAATGTAGGGTTTTCATTTTAGTCATGCATTATATGTTCAAAATTAATCTAACACTTTTTGACGTCAATATGCAGAGATCACAAGTTTGTGTTTATTTCTTGTATTGATAAAGAGCAATTCACTTAGTAAATAATAAACCACAGCCTTGAACACAGCACTCCTGAAAGCCAGAGTTTCGACAACATAACTACAAAATAATGTTGTAGTGGCACTGTTGCTGCTGTGGCAAGAGAATTATTTTAATGACAATTTACATAATTACCTGGCATGCTAATGCATAATTACAAGTTTAGGTTGCGTTTTGGATTAAACTTAGATATTGTAATTGTTTTCAAAATATAGTTTAATAAATTGCAATACACCTTGCTAGTAAACGTTACACACGTTAAAACTAAGGTTTAATAATATGTTAAAACGCCCTCTTTCTATAAAATTAACGTAGAAAATACTTCTTGCTATTGCTCATAAGTATACGTAAACACTATTTGATTCACTTTAAATAAAAATGCAAATGCAAAATAATAAATAAACTAACCTAATTTAGTAGACGGCTGTACATTTTTTGTTATGTTTTTATTTCAATGAACTTATTCAAGTTTATTTCAGTCACTTTCCAGATGACTCTTACTCACTCAGTTTACTTTAGTTACTCACTCATTCCCACTAAGGATTTTTTTTAATCACTAAGTTGTGTGAGGCGCGACTTCCATTGAATGAGAAGAGACTCTGTATGAAATGTACATTCCATGCCATTGCCAACCTTACGAACTTGATTTATATCAGAGTTTTTCTTCAGAGGCAGTACATCAACTGGAAAATTTGTAACGTATGTTATTTGGTGATTAATTTACAATAAAGCTTGTTAATTGAAATCTAGATTAAATTGAAATACTTTTTTGACACTTTTTCTATAGTGTAGACAGAGTTAGCGCGTATGCTATTGGCTACTCAATTCATTAGGGAACGTAGCCATACTACGGGACCCGTTTGGGGGGGGGAGTCGTATTTTTTATCACCTAGTCGATTTTTCTGAGAGTAATCTCATATTATTTCGACCTATATTCGAATATAGCGCGCAGTGTTTAGCGATTTTTAAACTCACCGTTGGTGGCGCTACCAAAGACTACTATTATATACCGAAAATAGAACTTTCACTTTTTGCCTGTGAAATGATTAAAAATCATAATTATGAATTGCTACGTGAAAACTAAAGGGGGGGGGGGGGGGGGGGTTGGCATATGCTACGAGTAGTCATTGAGGGGAGGGATCGAAAAATGGGTAAGGTGGTAGCATGTGGACGAACTCTGCACTAAAAGCTCTCAATACAAAATCATGTATCAATAATTATAATTATTGTATATAATATATAAATATCTGAAAAATACACGTATTGGAACTATTAAAAAAATACTTTGAACCTAAAAGTCTCCAGCTTAAAGATAGGACGATAAACAATTTTGAGTAACGAGTATCGCGCAATCCTAATTTTTTCTCTTATTCCTTATTTTAACTAAACCAGCTTTGATACGACCATTTTTCGCTGAGCTATCGGACTTTTTTAATGAAAATGGATTATTATATTTACTGTGTCTTTGGTCCTTGATTTCTGAGCAATGTCTCAACCAATGTCTCAACAGAGAATTGAAGATGGGATTCAGAAACTTGATAAATTCTCTACAAAGTTGACCATCGTTTCATTCTCAACAAGACAAGAAAAATCATGAAAAAATATGCGTTTTGAAATTTCTTTTAAAATCACGCGCTTATTTAAGAATATTGCAACAACGATTAATGTTAAGTGCGGTAAGTAAAAGACTTCAAGCTTCAAATTTCTCTTTTTATGTTTCCACTACGGCTATTTTCCACAAAGATGCAGCTAACTGAAGTCACATTTTTTTAAAATTTTTATCCATGATTTTTTTCCACTAGTTGATGTATCTAGAGGATTTTATTTTGACCACAATCTAACCATGATAAGTGATGATGTGGCTGGTCGTGGTAAACACACAAATCCTAGAAGGAAACTGGCTCTCAAGTGCTGTTATCCGATCATATCGTTAGGTGGTAGGTTGACGTTTGCACAACTTTTATCAGCGTTTGTTTTTGTCATATTTGTCTTAACAATAAGTTCTTTAATTCCAATTAGTTTTTAATATAATCATTTACTCCATGATTAAACAGCACAAATACTCTAAATATATCTAAATTTTACAAACGTAATAAGTTAGGGAACGGTGCCAATGATTGCATATGGCAAAGCTAAAAGCGAGTTTGCTCTGTAAAGGTTATAGAATTGCTAAGAAGGTTTGTCTGATCTTGTTTGCAGAATGCTTGGTGCCATCGTGACGCTGATGAGTCAAACAGTGGAGTAAATTCTGCAGTTATGGATCCTATGATGGAGTATTGGGAGTTCGAGGTATGCATATACTCTATGTAGCACTTATTATCTAAGCGCCTAAAAACTATGTAAAATTTTTAAAAAGTTTATTTATTTATTTTGCACATTTTTTTATCTTTCAGTCACAGTAGGTATAAAGTAAACAGTAGGTATAAAATAAGAGATGAAGTTGAAATAATTTGGACTGGCAAAAAAATACATTACGCGCCATGTACGTCAATACTCATAGAATGTATATCCCAATCACACATATTTATAGACCTTATTAATATAAAGTTAGGTTTTCATTGAATGTATTTTTCGGTTGTATTAATTATACTTTGAGGAAAAGTATATGAGGAAAATATATACAATTTCATTAGAAACGTGTGCAAAATACGCAATGACCATTGGCCAAATAACATACAGCTTGGATATGAATTTTAATGATTTTGTTCATGGGCAAATTGTTGTAGATTAGTAATATAGAATATCAATAATTCAATAAAAACGGATGAGCTAGTAATGAATTATAGAACACAGAGTTTGAAATTAAGTGTCGAGACTTGCGAGAGCCAACCATAAAATAACGTCCCTTTACAATCGTCTAAATGTATGGAAATATTATTTATCCAAAATATTTATTTGAGTTGGCCGCTATTGTTCTTTAAGTCGTCCTGAAAATCAATGACGCTATGTTGTTTTTAAGAGAATTAACCAAAATCCTTATAAACGAAAACCGATACTACTTTTCTATTAACACCGGTTTTTGTCATTGTCTGCTATATCCGCTGACTTGTATAAAATGGCGTCAGCTGAGTTTTTAGAGCAAGCTTTGTCCACAGACGTCGATGAAAAAGCTGTCAATGCAATAGTTGGCTCACTGGAAAACCAGTTGATTCCTTCTGATTCCTCGGCTTCAACACAAATAAATTTAGGGATTCATCAAAGACAAACTGCGAGTACAAAATTCGGATCAAGCTCTAAAATAAGTGGTCTGAATAACGTAAATTCGGCAGACAATAGTACTAGTGCGCCATATAATAATGTTCAAGGAACCGCTGCGTCAACATCGTTAACGTTGACTGGTACTGTGCCCAGTGAGCCTTTGAAAGTGATTTCTACGCAAAATCAGACTTTGTCTAACCATAATAATCGTGTGACGTTCCCTGCTCAGCCGACGCCGACCGGATGCATCGCAACCCAGACGACGCAGCGGCACAGCGGGTACCCGCCCGACGGTAGTGTGGATCAGCGGTCGGGGACGGTGAACACGACCACCATGCAGACGCCGCTCGTCATCAAACAGGGCGCACCCACTGGCCAGGTGGGCATGCAGCAAGGCATAGTTACAGTGCCCATGTCTGTTAACTCGAGCATGCCTACTTCTATTCCAAATGTTATGACACTGAGTAAGCCCGGTGGGCAGAATGTTGTTGTCACCACACAAAACTTGGGTTCTGCTCAGCCTACTATTATTCCTAATGTTCAAATATTGAACATGAGGCCAGGAGCCCCAAACGTTGCCGCTCAAAAATCTGTGGCCACTGTTTCTCCAAGAGTTGTCATCGGTACACCTCAAGTGGTGGGCACGAGAGCAGCTGCTCCTGGTGTAAGTTACTGCCTTTTTCACAATATAAATCTAACCTCTATGGATAGGTTGTTACATACACACAAGGTTTTCATTCAATTCATTAATTCAATTATTATTGGTAATAAAATAACAACAAGTTCAAACTCTCAATTGATGGAATGAATTTAATTTAATAATATATATGATAAATTTAAATGATAGTTTGTTTTATGGCAATTACAAATGTGTAATTTTTTGATAAGGTTGGCATTTTAACTATTCACCTCGAGCATAGCTGAGTGCTAGTAATTGATAAAGAGAATAATTCGACATGTCTTATCAGCCAACAGTTTAGCATATGGGCAGAGCACAACACCAGGATACTCCCTTGCCTACTTGACTAGCATGCTCTGCATTATTGATCTTCCTTTCTATGAAGCAAATATTAAGAATATCATTCTGTCAGTTGTGGGTACAGCTTGTCAACTAACATTAACCACCTTTTGTAAAAACACATGCTTTTTGTACAATTGGCATCTCAGTGGATAGAAGCACAGCTTCGTCACTCCCAATGTTGACTTCCTGATACTGGACTTCCAACTGACAAGAGTAAATTCTGCAGTTGCTCATGATTTCATCTACAAACAATAATTTCTGCACATTTAAGCATCAATTTCAAACTGCATGGATGGTAAATTGTCTAGCCAGGAATATCTACTTTGTGCTATTAAGGGCTTTCCAATACTTTCCAAACTGACTCTATAATACTGACTATTCTCAGCCTACTGACCTGTATATACTACTAGTAGCTACTTACCTTTCTATTATGACCTTCTATAAAGGGTAAATGTAATTACATATCAAAATTTGCCAGTTGCCTAATTTCTTGAACTTTTCTTTCTATTGCATTGTTTAATGCTGTAACTGCATCAGTGATGCTATCCTATTTATGCAATATCCATAGAAATATGTGAGTGCATCAAAAAAAGCTAATGTACTGCAGTTTGTGCGCAACCATTGAGAGCATCCCAAGGCATCATTATATTAAACTCTTAGTGCTTTGCATAATATGATCTTAATAACTTGTATGTTTTACATGTTGTGTTGAAATAAAAAGGTAGGCAAAGGATGAACAATAATTTGCAGTCAATATATATTACAAATGTATATTGAACTATTGCTCAACAATTACTCTTAGTCAAGTCTGAGGTACTGGGTCGTCCTGTGTCTCATATAACCCCAGTGCTTGATTCTGCCACCTGTATTCAATCAATTGAATTGAAATTGACCAAACTTACAACGAGTACATGGCATAGCCTGTAACAATTTGTACTAACAAAGACAAGAATGTCACTTTGGTCTCTAGTGTCCTCATGATATTTTGATAAATTTTTAAACAATACTCTATTTCTCTAACTGCATTAGTTCAAAAAGGTACCAAACAACCGATTTAATTAAGCGTCTAAGGATAAACAGTAAATTTTCTTAAGGAAGTTGAGGACTATATTACATATATTAAGAAATATTAAACATAAAATCAAACTTTTGTTCAGTCCATATGGAACAGAATAAGTGTGTGCTTGGATGAACCACGGTCCTGGTCTATCAGTCTTACACTTGTGTACCAACACTGTCTGGTATTAATATGTGCTGACTAATGCAGAGCTCCATGCTTGTTTGAGTAAGTAAGTGAAAGTTATTTGATATCACACAATTGTATTCAGCCGTCTGATGGGAAATTTTCAATACAGATAAACAGCATATTGATGTTCCTCCAGTGCAGATCTCCAGTATGTGACATAGGCCCTGAACTTAGCATGATATGGTATTCGCCCACCAATATCTAAGTTTGCATTTTAACATGGCAGTGGAATGATAATTGACTTGAACATAATGAGCATTGAAATACCTTGTGTCAGCACACATTTTAACAGAACATTGAACCATAATAAGTTGCATGAAATATCATACCGTAAGTTATGCAGGCTCATAGACATTATTGCAGAAACCTATGTGAAGTTAAAAAGTATATAGACATTTTGTAAAAAGTTACATGCTTTTACAATTTGTTAATGTAAATGGCTTGGTATCTGCAGTTCACAGCTCAGGCGGCCCATTTCATATCATAAGTAAGTCAGAAACAGTTAAAATGTATATTGTAAAATTAAATTATTACTCTACGGGTTTATACCAGCCGAGATCTTCAACGGTGACAATGGGCTTAACTTTGCTAACCCATAACCAGCTGCAGCAACTGCTCCCTCAAAATATGTGTCACTTGTGTTTGTTGTGTCCGTCTACATAATCATTCTCCACTCGCTGAGTATCGATATATCTAACAAATGATCTGCTTTAGAATCATTGTCTCGTAATAAACCTATTTAAAAAACAAATTTTTACTTATAAAATTTTAATACAAATTGGAACTGTCACATAACTGAGTTCAATGAAATTGAAACGAGGCGTTCATTTTTAGATAACTCTGCAAACCCTGCAAAGTCTACAACAGGGCCAGCAAGGTCATTTGTTGTTAAAGACCGAGAACGGTCAATACCAGTTGCTGAGGGTGGGTCCCGCGCCCGCGCCCAGCACCCTCACGGCGCCGCAGGCGCAGACCATCCGGCTGTCGACCGTGCCGGCAGTAAGTAGGCACCGCCACCCACTCGCTACTCACACATTTAATACATTGGACGAGCGCACACTAGCCTGCACCCGGCACCCGGCTCACCCGGCTCATACGGCCTCGACCGCATCACATGTTTGTCCACTATACGATATGACTGATCGTGCATGTACTATATGGTGATGGTGCATGTTCTCGGCTAATTAACGAGGTAAGAATGTTATTGGAACTCTTACATCATTGTGCATTTATAAATACCTACTAATCCTTTGTGGACACCTGTGGGTTCGCTTTTAATAACGGGCGTGCACCGACTGACAGCGCTTCCTACCTGATTGTATTGGCACGCTACCGATTTAGACCTTAGGTTTCGTTTAGTTACAGCAATTTAGTCGTCGGCGTCCGATGTTAAATTTGTCTTGACATAAAGTAGTTAATGAAGCAACTGTGGCTATTCGACATCAGTCTGCTTGTGAATGCGCGCTGTCATGTCGGTCGTACATATAATGTGGTAGGTTTGAGTAACGAGCATGCGTACTATGTTGTCGTCGAGGAGTGCGGGCGTAGTTAAAGCGTACGTTTGTCGTATGGCAGCACCCGGGCGTGGCGACGGTGTCCACGAGCATGGCCGTGGGGGGCCCGATGCCGGCCGCCCCGCACGCGACGCCCGTGCCGATGTCCTCGTCGATGTCCGGGTCGATGGCCGGGTCGATGTCCTCATCGATGACCGCGCCCACGCCCGGCCCTTCGACCCCCATCGCGAGCTCGTCCGTGCAGCAGTCCATCCCGCCGCCGCACCTGCAGCAGCCGGTATCCACTCATATTGTTAGTTATTTAGTTTTATTTTATTTACTCATTTTTTATTATGTACCCAGCGGGTATTTACGGCCCGACTGATTACTCACCTCCCCGACACACCGGTGTGGCCGCTTAGACTAGATTCATTAAATTTTGAGCAGCAATACCATATATAAGGTAAGTCAGTTCTAAGAACGGATTTTCGGAAATGCATCCCGGTCATAAGGCCTTACAAACCAACTTAATACTAAAATATATCTCCCTATTCTTTGCTGTCTCCATCCATTTTTTCCCAGCTACTTTAATGATATCATCTGCCCACCGGGCCGCAGGTCTACCTCTCTTTCTAACGCCTGATGGCCCTGCCCAAGATGTTGTCCTGTGGGTCCACCGGTCGTCTGTCAGTCTGGCTATATGTCCAGCCCGTCACCATTTAAGCTTTTTGCAGTATCATAAAGCATCGGTAACTTATGTTCTTTTCTTTATGGTTTTGTGATATTTTTTTTGTATTTTTCTTATTTTCAATAGGCAAAGCGCATAGTATTCAACGTAAATGTAGTTACCCTTTCTTTTATTTATATTGTCTTTAGTTAACTAAATTAATTTAAGATATTTCATAAGATCCAAAATATTAATGTTTAAATTAAATTTAAAACAGAATCATCTCATACACTTCTTCCGAAAAGGCCACATGTCAAAGTTTAAAGATGGCTTAATAAATAAATCAATGAATAACATATTATTGTTAAAAATTTCAACAATATACGCAATACAACATATTTTTTCAGCAAGGTGTTAAAATCGGAATTGAAAGTATTTTTCTGATATTTTAATTGTTGAAGTTAATGGCGTGGAAATAAGAGTGTTCGGTCTCTTTTGTGGAAATATTTATACATCTTTCAGGGACTTAATATAAACGTACCGTCGTAAGTTAAGGTCATGAAAGTTTGTATGAAGAATGTTTTAAATTTGAATTTAAAAGTTTTTACGTGCTTTTTTTGTGAATCTAGCTACAGGTAGTAATAAATGTTGGATAATACGTATAATTTCATAAAATAGAAACCATCGGACAACACTAAGGAGAAATGCAGAAATTTCCTGGCCAACCTGCTGGATCTGTCGAGCAAGGAGCCTCCGTCGGTGGAGATGAACGTGCGCAACCTCATCCAGGAGCTGATCGACGCGCAGGTGGAGCCGGAGGAGTTCTGCGACCGCCTCGAGCGGCTGCTGAACGCTAGCCCGCAGCCCTGCCTCATCGGCTTCCTGAAGGTCTATGTCTTGTTTGACTCGTTGAACACGTACCACATATTCTTGTGCCGTGTGGTCTACCGTACGTAGTACTCACCGCTGTGTGCCGTTTACAGAAGAGTTTACCTCTACTGAGACAGTCGCTAGTCACGAAGGAGCTGGTCATCGAGGGCATCAACCCGCCGATGCCCCACGTGGCCTTCTCCGCGATGCAGGCGCCTCCGCAATCGCTCATGGCCACCTCCAGCTTACAAATGGTAAGTTAAGTTCCCCTACTAACCACGCTTACTGTAAATTGTAGAATGTAATTGATTGAGACAAATAATTTGGTGCTTGGACTTCACAGGTGGTGGTTACATAAAAAACTTGAATTTTTCATATTAACGATCAAGATTATTATTATATACAGTGTAAACTCTTTATAACGTTATCCTTTATAACGATAAACTCCCTATAACGTTGAAGTGAGCCCAAGTTGGTTGGTTTGTTCACTTTGTTTTGTTTTTTTTTGTTCACTCCATATAACGATAACTCTCTATAACGACAAAAAATGCTCAGTCCCTTGAGTTTCGTTATAAAGAGTTTACACTGTAATTATTTTTTCCCTAAAAATTCAGTATAGCCCCCTTATTCAGTATAGCCCCCTTATTCAGTATAGCCCCCTTATTCAGCTAATACAAACTTAGTCGACGAGCTGCTTCACGGAGGCCTCGGAAAGCTTATCTGTCACGTGATTAGTAGTATTAGCGTAGTTAGCGAAAGAGACAGAGCACGGAGGCCGCCACGAAACATCCTCGAGTTAGTATCATTATCCTTACAGAATCGAGGCCCTGTTCATATACGTACCCAGCGTACACCTACATACGTAGTTTATTCGCAAACTTTTCACTGTTCTCAGTGAGTTGAGGAAAAGTTTAAATGAAAGAATGAATTGCAATGGCAGTTCTTTTACACGACTATTTAGATCTGAATCGTCGTTATAACGCTGTCACCAAATCATGTGCAGACACCTTTAAAGTTTTTCGGACAGCTCAGTTAATTTGTATGAGTTTACGAAAAGGAGCTTTCGGCATATTAAAGAAAGGTACTTGCTACAGCTAATGGGGTATCATATAAATATGCTTTATTATGGGCATTACAAAATATATTTGGTAATAATGTTGACTTCATATTATGTAAAGTAATTCAGACTGATACCAAATGGATACTTATCCATTTTTAGTGAAACAATCAAACTAAGTTTAAATATGAATCAATTTATGAGAACAGAAAAAATTAGAATTTGAGAATGGATATGGTATAATGAGCTCAAGTTCATTCGGTGAAGGAAAACATCGCGGCCATAACACGGTACTAAGGGTGCCATGTGGCACCGCCTAGCAGTCCTTCTTTCCCTTTCCTCGCTTCCTCAAGAACTGCCGTCGGCGTGTCCGGTAATCTCCACCACCTTCAGCCACATCTCACCGTTGTGAGATTGTGGTCCAACGCAAAATTGAACATAGTTAAAAAAATGACGACCGTACTTACTAATTAGACTTAAACGCCGCAAACTGTGAGAGTTTTTGTAAACATGCAGCTTTCGGCTTTCACGGCTTACACGATGAATTATTGCTTAATTTATTTCACTGGTGTTTGTTCGGTCGACTCGTCTCGACAACACAGTGTGTGTAGTATAATATAACAAATCATTATTAATTTGAGCATCTCGCATATTTCTGTTGGCGACTAGATTGAATTCAATTGAATACTTATAGCGTTTGTACCGTTTGCTACAATCATTTAACACTTGTGAACGTTTTACTTACATACATAACATCTAAGTAATCTGTTTACAAACGCTTGCCTAATTATTACGGGTCTACCGACGATTATGCCATTTTATATTTCAAAGAACGTTCTTGAACATATGTCGTGTCTTGTCATAATAATCATTGAAAATGCCAATACATTATGCGACGCATATCTTTTCATCTATACAACACATATTGACATCTCCTTTGGCCACGTCGGCTCCGTGTAGATGAATACGTTAAACATTTAATAACAAATGCCATGGATAGAATATAAAAATAACAATTAAAAAGCTATTTTTGTATAATGTTCAACTCACTGTAGTAGTAGTCTGGGTTCAATTGTGCGAGCGTGGTTTTGTTTATACCCATTTAACCTTTTTGATTCATGACTTCAGATCGGTAGCAGTAAGTTAGGCAAGTAAGCAACTTAGCACGCACGCTAGCAGGCAAGAAAGCATGCAGCCTGCGCTCGCTTCGCTAGGACGGAATAACCCAACTTACTGTACATACGAAATTTTATATTTTTATATAAGTTTGATATCTTCGACTCGATGGTATTACACAACTTGGAAATTTATACTTCCATTTCGCTTTATTAGTGTTGCCATCCCGGTTTGTGTGAAGTATAACTATCGAGTTAATTATTATTTGTAAGATATGCTTTTATATTACAACCGCAATTATAAATCATAAGATTGATGGTAATACAATAGCTTTTTGAAAAATAATATGTACAACATAACGAGTAAATATTACACAAATATACATTTTTTTACTATATAGATGAATAAGGGATGAAAATAATGTCGACATCACCACACACGGCCCTCTTAACCCAAATTAATCAGTATTTGTAGACCATGATACTTGGGAACCAGATAATGGATCACCTTTAAAGTATAGACTGATATAGATTTTTCCACCGAGACTGACTAGAACCCACGTCTATTGGGTATCTGACCACTCACTACACCAAACGTGTACTAAAACCACTAACAGAGTGATTGGTATGCTTGTTGTTGTTCGTGTTGGGAACGGCTGATATATCGAGTTCGTTGAACAAACTGCAGACGGCCCTTTGTGACTTATATTAACATTGTGTGTTCAAAAGGGATCAGTAACGCTAGTGTACGGCGTTAGAAAGCTTCAAGAACATCACAATCACACATAATCGAATCGTATCGCTCTCATCCACCGGTCGGTACCCGGTAGATAATATTGGTATTAGCTCGACTTTGGTAATAGGATGATGTATGAATGTAAGTGGGTCACACAACGCACGCGAGGACATGTGACGTTATAGCAGTAAGTACGCGTGCAGCGGTAGGGACGTGCGGGGACGTGTGGGGGCGTGTGGGAGCGCGTGGGAGCGTGTGGGCAGGGCGGGCACTAATTGGGTGCGGTGTTGTGATTAGCCTGACGACGAGGAGGGCCCGAGCCCGAGCGCCACGCTCACGACGCTGCTGCCGCCGGTGTTACCGCTAGGCCTGGCGCCCCCGCACTCGCACCCGATCGCGTCGGGCTCGGGGCCAGACCCGGAGCTGATGCACGGGCTGCCACCCGGCGCCAAGTGCATTAACCTTGTGTCCTTGGAGCAGTACGCCGCGCAGGTTTGTGTCACCACACTGGCTGGGGTTGCCATCTATGAGCCCGTCGGCGTCTATTATTTTCGGACTCTACTAGCCCGAGCGCATTTTGTTACGACCTTAACGCTGTATCGCTTTGAATGTTGACCGTTCGGCTTCGACAAATCTATTGGAGCAGTTATTTTTGTGATTATTAATGTTAAATTAAAATATTCGTAACCGAATCTACTGTAAATGTTATAATCTAATGAACTTTACGACATCGATAACCAGCGCGTGCTGAGCGTGCTACTTTAGAAGTCCTTAGAGCAGCAGATGGCAGCCCTACTATTTGTTAATGTGTGTCCTTCGCTTCCGCGTTGTTATGCTCATTGGTTGCGCTCGTCTATCGCTCTGTGGTCAGTCGATATTACTTATTGGACCGGTGAGTCTCCACATCCATATTTTATATCCATAGTTTTCGTACACAACAGATGTTTGTCATGATTTCTGTTCGTATTCTACCAGTAGGTATGATTATTTGTTACGAGTCAGTCAGTTTAGTGATATGGGCGATGTCGTAGAGAAATATTAAATCTCGTAAATGTTTCGGTTAATTGTATGACGATGCAAATGTAATAATTAATAATGTTTGTTTGTGTACAAAGGGGCATAGGGACTCCATGGCATCGACTCGCGTCACCCATATCGGCGCATACTGAGTGAACACTTCACCGATCACAACTCGCTTCGCCATACTCGCATCTTCGATATATTCATTTCGTAGCGCGTCATATTGACATTTTTTATTTTCACATTCAATATTTTGCTCCATTTTTTTTGTCGCTTTACTTTTATTCATATACTAACCCCCGTATTCATAAAGAGTACGCCAGAACGAAACGGATGCTGCCCGTTCATTGAATCAATCATTAGATTGGAAGTGGTTTATGAATACGAGTGTATATAATATGTGCCGCTTGTCGTGGAGGATCAGTGGCTATCTGCTGGTCGGCTTGCTTCATGTTGACGATGCGATCGAATCAATTAAATGTGCTATGAATGACTTACCGTTGAGGCTAGAGCACGCACGTCGGTAGCTGCCATGTTCGATGTATGTACATTTTGTTTATCTGTTATTCTTTGCTTAGGATTCTGTTTTGAAATTCTCAGACGCTCAGACCTCTTTTCTTTTCTAACATTATTGCATGTTCACCGCGGGACGTCGTCCGGCTTATCGTCTGATGCGCTGCAGATAAATATGAGATGTGTCAAGTTTACTGTACGGATACTTGCACGCGACAGCAGACGAGCCGCGTCGCGTCCATTATTGAATAAAGAGCGCGGACACTCGAGGCTATGAATAGAAATAAGATCCATCTCGCGACGTTGACACCGGACTCGTCGCTAACAAAATTTTTTGAAAAGCTACCCGCTGCTCCGCGAATTTACTATTATTTGTTTAACATTTTGACTCTTCACGAATATAGAGACCCGGTTAATGATAAAACACGAGTAGCTTATAGTTATTTATGATTCGTTTTAATTTGTCTTAAACCGCTGTCTTGAACCGATGTCCTTAGAGCTTTCCGCTACACTCCATTTGCACAGCATGGAACTGTCGAACTGTAGCTTACTGGAAGGACTCTGTAACGTCGCCGAGTGTCCGAACGGTCGTCAAACTACTGCTCACCTGCTCAGTTCCAAAATCAGCTCTCATCGACGCCGAGCAAACGGATGCATGAATATAATTGTATATCTTTGCATGGTTGTACCGAACGAATTGCAGCGTTATGCGAAATAGAAGTTTCGAATTTTACACAACTGATTTAAATGCTCGAGTCGGGAACGCTAGTCCGTCGAATACCAGTGCACGTAAAGGCCGATAGGCGGGGAGGCTTCTATCTCGCATACACGACTGAACGGAACGGTGTGACTGATATCGGGCCTGCTATGATTCCAGCAAAAGGCGCCCGGCAAGGGCACCATCGCCGTGCTGCAGAACATCCCCGTGCACACGAAGCTGAACGTGAGCAAGATGGGCGGCAAGACCATGACGGTGAATAGCAAGGGCGGGTTCGTGCGCGGCGGCGGCGGCCCGGGAGGCTCCGCCGCCGCGCTGTCTACAGTGCTCACGCCCGGCAAGTCGCTACTCAAGGACAAGGAGAAGAAGACCGCGCAGTTCGCGGGCCCGTTCGGCGACGACAAGATGGCCGGCGACGACGACATCAACGACGTGGCGGCGATGGGTGGGGTGAACTTGGCGGAGGAGACGCAGCGCATCCTGGGCTCCACGGAGATGATCGGCACTCAGATCCGGTCGTGCAAGGAGGAGTTGCTAGTGAGCGCGCCGGCGATGGCGGCGCGAGTGCGGGCGGCGTCGCTGCGCTGCGGGCTGGAGGAGCCGGGCCCGGCCGCCGAGCGGGACCTGGCCGCGCTGCTCAGCCACGCGGTGCAGGAGCGGCTCAAAACCTTAGTCGAGAAGCTGGCCTGCATCGCCCAACACAGGATCGACCCCGTAATGAAGGTACCACACACCACACGACTGCGGGCGAATGTTGAGCTATTGCCAGCGCCACCGCCAGCGTCGACTTGCCGAATAAATTGATTTTTACAGGTATTAGGTTTATGCAATTTATAATAGGTAGGTTAACTTAAGGCTTTCCCTTTTTTTATTCATTTTAATTCTTCTTTTCATGTTTCTTTTCGCAACGTGACACTATTGGACGGTCAATTTACGTCAGAAATGATAATAATATTCGATATCACCCTACAACGAAATCTATATAGATTATTAGTTTTGAAAATCTGCAAGGACCTTAAGTGTGGTGAACAAGGAGTGGAAGCTACATGGTAATTAATTGATTTGTTTTTTTATTTATTATATTCCAATACTTAACTTTTTCAATTTACTATTTTGGTAGGCAGGCACCTACTTGTGTATATAATATTAATAAATATATTTATTATTAGTATTTCTTGCAATATTCAAGATATTTCTTGGGACATTTTTTACACACGGCCACTTGATGCCCAACTAAGCAAAGCTTGTACTATAGACACCAGACAACTAATATATTACTTTAAAATACTTACTTATACAAATATTGACATCCACATACAGAACGCACGTACGTGATTCCTTCTTTTGTTATTAAATAATTCTGAACCACATCATATTTTTAATTTATGTTTAGGCGCGTCATACATTCCGGAACGTTGGAAATGAACACGAGTAATTCCGATTTCCAAAGGGGACTCTGGTTCGGAAGTGAACTGTTTCTGACCGGTGGCAATACTCTCGACGAGAGCAAAAACTTGGCAGCGTAGTGTCCAGGAGTACCTGCCAGCGCATCTCTCGGACGCCCAGCATGGTGTCTGACCCACGCGTCGCAAGACCAGCAACCTCCTCGATGCGACGGCTTATGTCATTCCTCATGTGCACGCAGGGTGGCAATTTGACGCCGCCTACTTTGACTAAAAAGCCATTCGATTTGGTAGATAATGATATACTATTGTCAAAGTTAGCGGCCGTCGGATGTACTAATAAATTGTAAAAAAAAAATCGCGAGTTACATGAGGGATAAACGACAGTGCGTAGAATACGGTAGATGTAGATCGGAACCTTATTTTACTAATACAGGAGTGAGCCAAGGATCAAATCTCCAGTAGCCATATGCCAGTATAAAATGTGTTGTCGCAGTTAGAGATCTAGGGTTAGTCTCGATACCAAACTGACGTTCAAAGGGCTTACAGGAATTTAGGTTTTGTACTGAGACGAGCGGAAGACTTTACAAATATAAAAGCCATATCGGCTCTCTATAATACTCTAATTCGAAGCCAGCTAGAAGGTAATGCCGTTGTGTGGGCTTCAAATGAAACTAAGTACAGTCTCATGTTGAAGCGCATTTAGAACAAATATACGAGGTACCCGTACCTGAAGCTTTATGGGGTTTACCCTTTCTATCCTTTGATGTAGCCAACTCTGTTCGTTACACAAAATTAGAAACGAGAAGGGAGCTGGCGCTTGCATATTATATGATGAGGGTACTCCGAGGCAGCATCTCGAATCCGACATCCGAATCTCGAATATTAGAGCTATTGAGGCTCTCGGTGCCGGACAAGTCGTGGCGCGGCGACGGCGGCCGCGACTGTTCGCGGCACCCCGCGCGAGGAACAATTGATTGGCAAACACCCCATTAACAAGAACGTTGCACATACTGAATCTGGTTGCCGAGAAACTTGACCTATGCTCATGCTTTGTTTTTTTAATTTTGTTTTTGTGTGTGTTTTTTTTTTGTTGTTAATGTTTTTTGTTTACACTAATTTTCTATTCTGGGAATTTCTCTAATAATAATAGCTGTAAGTTGTGCAAAATAAAATAAATAAAAATTAAAATAAATGACTATTTTTTGTGGACCTGCGGACCTACGACTACTTAAAAGTATGTTTTGAATATACGTAACTTTACTCGTCGCTTTCTAGGTCAGATCGAGAATTAATAGAAATTCTATTACAGGATATGGACGCACAGAATTACACTCTGTATGCAATAAGGAAGAGGAAATCTTTTTCTTTTTAATGTGCAGAAACTGGGCATCGATTTTGTAAGGAAAATTACACTAGCTCCAGGGTATTTCGTCGCGGGCTCTATGCTCTGTCTCTTTCGCTTATTATACAAACCTGAGAAGTAAGCTCCGTGCGGCGGCTGACCGACGAAGATTGTATTAGCTGAATAAGACTACTGTACTTAATATTTCTGTAGATTTGAATACAATTGTACCTATTGCTTTCCCTGTCCGCCGCAGTTGCACACAATCGACCTGCGGAATATTGTAACGAGCCTGAGGAGTAACGCGCCGTGCTTAATGTAATTGTATAAATATTCATATGATTTTTCGGCAGCCAAAGAAATAATACGTTAATAAATCCGTTCTGGCGATCTGTAAAATTAATATTGTTACAAACTTGTACCTATTTTCTAGTAGGTAATGAATGTAATGAACAAATTAAAAATATGTAATAATTACGGTTCGAAAGACTGAGCGAGTGGGAATTGGACTGGCGTACGCAGGGTTTCGTACGAGTAATCCCTACTCTATCAAATGTTTATTACAACATAGATAGTGATCATTATGACTTTTATGAAAAAATAAATAATCAATAATAACAAGATTCGTAGAAATTTAATCACTTGCGAATCAACTGTTGTGTCATTTGTATTATTGTAAGTATATTTGTTTATGTAAGTAATCCAAGCTCCCTGCGAAATTAAATTAAAATATTGTAATAAGTGTTTACAAGCACTTATGAATAGTCTGACTAATACCGGATGTTTTGTAAGGTTGTTGTTAGCTGAGAGGACGAGTAGACTCTGTGGGTTTGAATATAAGCGAACAGGCGGCGTTGGCGTCGGCATCTGACTGGTAGGCCAAGGTGTTTCCTTTAAATACGGACGTTCCTCATTCCTCGCTAATTGTGTGGAGACCGACCTCCGAGCCGGCGGTTATTTACTGACGAGGGCATATAACACAATAAAGCTTTATTGACTTCTGTACGTATCTCTTGATGCAGAGCGACCCCCGATACGAGACGACCCAGGACGTGAAGGGCCAGCTGAAATTCCTGGAGGAGCTAGACCGCGTGGACAAGAAGCGGCGCGAGGACTCAGAGCGCGAGCTGCTGCTGCGCGCCGCCAAGTCGCGCTCCAAGAACGAGGACCCCGAGCAGGCCAAGCTCAAAGCCAAGGTACCGACCGACACGGAAACGGTCTCTCTTATCACGTTCTGAATACATTTCGTGCTCATAAAATATTTTTAGCCATAAATCTATTCGCGACTATGACATATTTGGTTCTGAAATGAATATTGCCCCAAAAACCGTACATTGAACTTGTGTTGGGCGGGGTCGCTCGTCCTTACACCGCCTCTTTTTGCGATCTAAGCCGATTTGCTTTTTTGACAACTGACACTTTCCACAATCTCATATACACTCGCATACACAAAAACAATTCAGTTCAGCCTAAATAGGATCACAATCTGAGGTGACAGCCTCACTAGTGAGGCTTCAAGGTTGTAAGGCCATATTATTGGTCTCGTTGAAGCACTAATGTGCTAGCCATAATGGAAGAACTATGTTCAGGCGAAGGAGATGCAGCGCGCTGAGCTAGAAGAGTTGCGCCAGCGCGAGGCGAACCTGACGGCGCTGCAAGCCATCGGGCCGCGCAAGAAGCCGCGCCCCGACGGGCCCGGCCAGGAGCCCTCCTGCACCATCACCAGCGCCCAAGCGCAGCAGCAACCCGCGCCGGGACCGGTAAGAACACACCTGTTATAATGTCCTCTCGAGGTACCGAATCTTTTTTCTCCGAAGCATTAGTCGTGTATTAAACTTGTGTTGTGTTTCAGAGTGGACGCGGCCGCAGCCAGGTCCCTATGCGCACCCGCATGAAGCGCGTCAACCTGCGCGACATGCTGTTCATGATGGAGCAGGACCACGATTACTCTCACTCTGAATTGCTGTTCCGTACCTATCTTAAGTGACCGGAGCCCGTCATCGAGCCCGTTTTCGAGCCGTCGGATATGGAGCCCCCGCGACCTTTGCCCCCCGTACCTGAGGAACCCTTGACTTACGGACGCACCGATTTCGCCCCGACCTTCAATGATTTCGTAAAGCCCGCGATCCCTCCGCTGCGGCGGCCCCACATGCGCAACGCCTTCTCGTCTCGCTACTCGACGGCCACGAGCCACGCGCGCTCCGCCCGCGCTTCGCATGTCCCACATGCCCCGCGCCGCTCGCATACCCCCCATGCCTCGCGCTCCTCGCATGGCCATCATGCCCCGCGCCCTTCATATACCCCGGTTACCCCAAATGCCATGAATCCCCCGGAAACCCCGCGCCGCTCACATGCCCCGCGCCCCTCGCATAGCCCGCGCCCCTCGCATAGCCCACCTGCCCCGCGCCCCTCGTATACCCCGGATACCCCAAATGCCATGAATCCCCCGCATAGCCCACTAGCCCCGGATACCCCACATGCCCCCGACCCCTCTCGTCCCGCGCCCAAGTACACCTACTAACTCTACACGACCATACACCATATTTATTCACTTGGATCGATTGCGTACTTACCGCTGTAGGCTGTTGTGATCCGATATTTTGAACGCTGCAGTTATATTAATCCCGTTTGTAGATGTAATTTTCGCTGCGACAAAATGATAGTGTTGGGGGCAAAGTTGATAGGGAAGTGTGCCGCCCCGCCTCCTAGACGAATCGAGGTGGTTCCCTCAGAAAGTATCCACATAGACAGTGCCAAAGAAAACCAACGATTCAGTCTGATCGTATTATAAACAACAGACAAATTGCATATCGACGATAGGTTGTATATTTGCGTCGATTAGTATTATATTCTTGCTATTATTGATACAGTACTCTCCAGTTACATTAAGGTAGTCTTGACGCTATCAGCACGGCACCACGTAAACATGGTGCCCACCCCAAGAAGGTCTAGCGCCCACTGCAGGATGTTGGGCCGATTCGAAATTCTAGGATACCTTATAATGTGCCGCACAGTTTACATAACGACAATTTATTTCGACTGCTTGATCTCATCGGCCATGGCATCTCAGGGGCCAGAACCCCCCTGAAAAATAATCTCGCGCAATATGCTTCTGTGGGCGTCTCGGCAGAACTCGAAGCGGTCCCGCTCAGACGACGCCAGCCTCGTACACACGAGAGAAGCGGAAAGTATTATCGGAGAGATCGCTCCAGGGCACTCGTACTTATTATGATTTTAACGGATTTTTTTAAATATTATAATGAGAACAGACGGGGGCTTAATGTTAAACATTATTAACTATAATTGATGTCGTATATTTATTCAGTAGTTTATCTTCACATTTTTGTAGTGTGAGTATCTGATATGCTGTACCGAGCGTCTTATATCTTCCATTTTCCTCCGTCGAGGCGACGCGAGATTGAGAACAGGAACACCCCGACGCTGGCATCGCGTCTCGTCCACATGCGTTTCCTAACCTTTAAATAAAGTGGGGGGAAAGTCATTTCATTTCTTCTTTGATCAATAGATATTATACAATTACATATTCATATATCCGTAATTTATGCATGATACAATTAGAATTAGTCAAATAATGTTAACATGAAATAGGGAATTAGGAATTGAACATGTTAAGGTGTGAGGAATATTACGCAGATGAAAAGTTAGATCGCATTGAAGAACCATGCGAGTTGCGAGCCACCTTGCCGGATCGCAACTATCTGCTGGTAGTAAGGGAGCTAGCAACATACGAGCTATCATTACGTACCATGTGCCAGACGCTAATTTAGTTTCTTTTTAAAATCACTATACAGCTTGTGATAAAGAATTACCTTGGGTTTATATATTTGGTTGGCGCATACTCGCCCAAATTAACCCAAGTTCTAAAGATGCGTTTATTATATAAAAACAAGCCTACCATAAATGCTCTCTCAAAAACGTTGCGAGCTCTTCGACCGTGGGATCCGATATTAATAACCAAAGTTCTATAGCCGGCTTCGATTGTATTAGTGATTGTATCTTAGTCTTAAAACATTCCATAATGTTATTAATGTACTTCATTACATAAATATTCGCACGTACATCTTCCGCAAGCGTACTGGAGTGCGCCAAAAAGCTGGGTTATAAGGAAAATTTAACATCGCGTATGCCATGACGTTGCACGATGTAAAATTTACCATTGTATTGGTTTTTGGTGCATTCGATACGGTAACTCTCTCTGGCCTGTAATTATTGTGTAATAATAGCCCATATAGGTAGGCACAATCCTGTTCTACATCGCGTCGACAATACACTCAACTCTTTGCCAAACCATTATGAGCGAGATACTAGTAGATACTCTACTGGAATTTTTTCAACATGTTCTTTTTTCGTTGGATAATAAATTAATGTAATTGATGGTTTCTGTAATCATATTTGAATATTATTCATCATCATTTACCATATATTAATATATTTTGGTTTTAAGAATCTTGTTACTTATTCTTAGGTGTATTTTTAATGATTTATTATTAAGCTTGTATGAAGATTGATATAAAAATGTAAGATTATGTTAATCATACTATTGTTGACCCGCGGTATTGCGGTACCTATGATCCGACATGCCTATAACTGTATATACCTGTGTTACGTTACGAACTACAAAGGGTCAAAACATTTGTCGGATAACCGCGGGTCGACTGGATAGAACACATGTGAATGAGGCAAATATGAAAAATGTCACGATCTGAACGCGTCACCGCTTAGCTAACGATACCGCTGTAGTTAAATATCGGCCATGTCATGTGTTACCTATTGGTTTCATGCTTCTGCTCGAATCCAATAACAATCGAAATCATCCAAAAACAGAACTTAATTCATATAGCTCAAGTCCGCGCAAGACATCCTCAAGTCAAAATGTCACAATTGGACAATGAATCAATTAATCAGATTTATGTCCCCTGAAAGCTAATTAAATTGGACATGCGCGAATGTTAGCTAAGCGACGATATGTACCTACCTACTACACAATATGAAACGAATTCTGTATACTTACTGGTAGTAATAAATATATGCTCTGTCCAACATTTGCGTTTTATTTATCCATTAATGCCTGAACCATTCAAGGGAATTCTTCAACATCAGTTTTATTTAAATAAATTCAAGTGTAAAGGTGTGAGTGATCCACACTGGGCACAACATTAATTATTATTAGCAAGATATTTTCTTGCTAAATAGAATGTTATATTATCCCTGGTTCCTGAGTAACCTATATCGATATATAATATATATAACGATACATCCAGTTTGTCGAGATTTTTCTCACAGTTACTGAGCTTGAGATATTACACGGTCATCAGTTCAGAAGGGAAGATCTTCATCAGATGCGGTAGCTAAATCGTTAAATCAAATTTATTGCGCTTGGGAGAATGATGATCGCATGATATAATAAGATCTTTTTGGGAAGGTTTATGATTGCGTCGACCACCAAACACTCCTCGTAAAACTTGACTATTACGGAACTCGTGGAACTGCTCATAAATCTTGTTTAATCTTATTTAATGTGTCGTCAACAAAAGGTATAAATTCAAAAGTCCCGCGGAGAGCGCTTGTAAAGGTCAAAGTTACCACCGGTTCGAAAGTTAGTGTGGATATCAGAAGAACCGGCAAGAATATCAGCAAGGTTACAAATCTATTTTTATAAAAAAAATATAATATAATAATTTCTCGGCTATTTTATTACTACGTTTGACATTTACAAAATACTTTATATTATAATCAAAAACCGTAAAGCAGTAATGATTAGGTTTTAGTTCCAGTATTTGATAAAAAATCTCGGCTAATGAAAGTAGATACCGTCAGTACATGTGATTCGATTGGATACCGAATTCGTCTCAAACGATTTTTATCGTGCAATTCAGAATAAATAATTTGAGGAGATCCGGCTACGGTGAAACTATCGAATGTATTTACGGAGCACTTATGTATAAAAATTAACAAATTTAATTAATTTTATCATTTGTGTATTTTTCTCCTTCACATAGGTATTGGCGGTGCGACGTCGATTTTCGGTAAATATTTTGAATGAAAATATACTGAATTCATCGCGCAATTAACGCAAAAAATATTTTACTTATATTTACGCTTTGTTTACCTGAAACATACTTAGTCACCTAAAAGAAAATCTGAAAAGTATAGAATTTTGTTATAAGCATTTGTGCTCTTTTTAAGAATTTTTATATTCTACAAATACTTAGCAGTATTAAAATGTTTCTTTTTTTAAATATATTTTATCATGACCAGACTTTAACCGCAAACTATTTTTGTTATGTGTATTCTCCGCTTAGAGTAATAATATTCTGTGTACTCCGCCTCCGTCAAAAGAATCTACTATTTATATTTGCATAAATTGCAATTTTACCTTCTATCGGTAATTCTATTTCGATAGGCATTAGTTGTCGTACGGTATGACGTCACATTCGATTCGGCATCGAAAACGATAAATCGCTTTTATTTTAAAAAGTGGATAGTTATCCATTTTTGTTGAGAGCCTAAATTAAGATTAGACTTATATGAGAATGTTAACCAAATTTAGTTTTTTTTATATACTGCCAACGTGACAGTCGGATAATTTAATATATCAGGCACCAAAATCTAATAATATCCAATCAAAAAATATTCCGTAGTTAAAACAATAAAAACATTAAGGTGCTTGCAGAACTTGCCGATCAAAGACATAATAGAGTAACATAGAGTTAACAACCTTTGGTAAGGCGCGAGGACCTACATATAAGTATTTGAAAAGTAGCATAGTGTACGGACTAGTTTTACCTAAAAGTCAAAGCTGTTTCGCATTGCAAGAATATTTTAAATAATTAATTCTACCTCCCACCTCCAGAAAGCTATAAGAATCTAAAAGCAGTTATAAATTATTAACTTTAGAATTGTATTTAATACCGTTAGATACTATCATCAATACCTAGACAGTAATTAGAATTATATGTTACAACAGTAAAGATTAGGTTATAGTTGTTCCTTACTATTGGATTACTAGGTTTAAACAACGGGAAATATATGGAAATATATTTAATAACTATTTCTATCAATTGTATGCAATGTGGATTTACACATCTACTAAATTTCAAGATACTTTGACATAACTCTGCAGACCGCAAGTAGTACTTTTTAACTGTTGATGATCGGTTAGTTAAGGCCGTGGCAAAGATTTGAAAATTTAAATAATTACAATACTCGGTCAGATAGAAACATGAAACTAGGAATTAGATTTTTATGTAACCTTTACATTACTAGTACTACAAAAATGTGCGCAGTCAGCAGTAAACCGAGTTGCTTCCATTGAAATGACTGTGATTAGACTTCGCGCTAACTTGGCGGGGGCATTGCACTGCGTCGCTTTCAATATTCTTGTATGAAATTTAGAAATAAAAATGAATACGCATCATCACTTCGCAAATTTAATTGTGAGGGATTGTAAAATGGTTTTTATCGAATAGCCGGTTTTAACCGAAAAGTTCTTGTGGATGCATATCCAAAATAGCATTCTATTATTCCGTACAGCGCTGTTGCTGATGATAGTTAAAAAAAATAAAGTGACACGTCCACCCACCCTGTCAAACTGCAAAGTTTTTCTGTTTCTAATATTTGATGTTTTAAGTTAAAAATAATGGTAAGAACACGTTTATATTTTGTATGGTATTCCTAAAATACTGTAGGCATCTCTCCCTATTTGATATCATTGTTAAAGCCACGTAGTAAAACGAGTGTCAGGTGTGTGCGTTAATTTATTATGTCGGCTTCCAGTCCATTGTAATGTTTTAGATATTGTATCGTATAATATCTCATTTCGTGAAGCTGCACTGTGGTAATTCCCGCGCTCTTTTTGTTTCCGAAGCCGCTACGACTTGATATTAAGAGAAAGTTGACGGCGCGCTCTGACCGCGTCAAGTGCGTGGATCAACACCCCACGGAGCCCTGGCTGCTCTGCTCGCTTTATGATGGAGACGTCAACATATGGAACTATGAGACACACTCACAAATCAAGAGATTTGAGGTAAAAACATAACATGCCATATTCCTTTGATTATAATTATCCATCATATTTTGATCTGATCTTATTGTTTTTCTGGCTTTGAGATCACTAACTTATGTGCAGGATCTTAAACTGCATTATCTGTGTCTGTAGAGTTATTTGAGATAGGTTAGAATAGGGTCCCAAAGAGAATACTCTGTATTTGTTGTGGGGTTGTAAAACAAAACACCTTTTTAAAAAAAAATATTTATCAAATTTAGACTAGGTTTAGGTTAGAAATTGTCTCAGTATTGAAAGTCTTTGAGATAGCATGAACCCTACGAATAAGTAAAACCCCCTTAGAATAGCATTTTTAATAATAAACTAGTTTCTTTTTGTACATTAATGCTATTATTATAATAAAGTTTTCATGGCTGATAAATGTCTAATAGCTGTTCATTTTCACTTATTAAATATAAATAAAACATAGTAGATATGGAAATTATATACATTTCTGCCACATCCTCACTATGCATCTGCATACTAATAATAGTCATGCTATTGTGTAAACATTATGCAATAATAAATAAATTGAAATTTAATCGTACTACAATTATTATATTCGCTAGCTAACCCGACAGTCATTGTCCTGTTTTAAATATGTATATTGAATTCGAACTGGTATGATCTTTAAAAACAAATCCAAAAACATAGTATTTATGAATCTATTGCTTTAAGATTCTCAACAATTGAACTTTTTACATGAGGCGTGATTGCTCAGAACCAACTGTGATGAACACACACTTCTCAAAAACTAAGTGTAAAAATGTTCATAAATATTCCAATTGAATCAACTGTGAAATGTGCACTAAGTAATGATAAATTCTAACCCATGCCTCTATTTTAAACAATATTGTCAAACGACAGACATTTATGCCAAACACCATAAGGTTACATTATAAGAGTTTATATTGTCAAAAGCTGTAAGGTTACATTAGAAAAGTAAATATAGTCGAAATGTTTCTCAGTTTTTCAAATTTTCCATGCAACTTTCTTAATATTTTCTTCCATAAAAACCTTCTCCTGAAAAAATAATAAAAACAACAAAAAGAATAAGCAAAATCGGGCCAGCCGTCCATGCGTGATGCTGTGACCAAGGGAAATAGGGATTCATTTTTATACAGGGTGACTGGTGAGATACCTTCAATATTTGAGGATGTGATAGTTGGCGATCATATATCAACTTAAACAACAAACACCGCGGCGTGTTTAGAGAGTATAATACCCACATTTCACATATTTTTAGAAAAATGTTGGTCAAAAATTACATAATTTTAACAAGAATGGAGTACCGAGTACCCTCCATAAGATTGAAGGTATCTCACCAGTCACCCTGTATATATCGATATACTATGCTTATTGGTGTTGATGTCATCAGAAGCAAACTGTATAAAAAGGATTTCATTTGCAGTAACTTTCTTTTGTTTGTAGTAAAAAAAAATCTTTTGTAGTAACTTTTTTTTCTTTTGGTGCAACATTTTTTAGTTTGGTGTAACTTATTTTCATTTGTAGTAGCTTGCAGTTTGCTTGTAGTATTAGTATTTTATTGTTTGTAATAGTGTTGATTTCAGTTGTTGTTGCATGTTAATGGACAATGATGACTTTCAACACTGTGTGATATAGACACATTAGCTACCAAGCCGCTTGTGTATAAATCAGAATGGTTTTTGTTTGTAGTAGAGTAACAACTACAAATGATTCTGTCTACAAATCTTATGACTGATGTGTGGAGAAATGTATTGTAATGTATTCAGTCTTTGTCAAAGATGTAAGTGCAACCAGCAACCTAAATAAAGCTGTTTTTATTTAAAAACATCTGGACAAGGAGGTCAGTAACACTAACCACTAAAACGGGAAGAGTTAAACTTGAGTGCCATCAAAACGGGAGTTGGGTTTTTTCAAATTCCAAAATTTATGCACACAAATAAAATTCTACTGCAATCAAAAATATGAAGAAGTTCTATAAGAATAAAAAGATTTTTCAAAGTTTGTTGGCAAGTTCACAAAGCAGTAGTATTAGTTGTGTGATTACTTAATATACATATTTCTTTAACCAGGATATAGTTCTGTGTACAGGTAAAAAAAGTCATTAAGTATCGTAAAATTTGATTTTACAAATAAATCAAAGTTAAGGAAGGCTGCTGTGGAAAGTGTGCATTTTTTACTTATGAACTTATTCACGCCTGGTAGATATTATAATAGAGTAGTTGAGCAAATTGGGTTATAATATTGTTAGGCCCCGTGAGCCTAAAATTTGTAAAATCAAATTTTACATTACTTAATGACTTTTTTTTACCTGAAAGTGGTTAAATTGATTGGAATTCTCAGAAATTACTGTATTTATCATTAAGAAAAATCTATTATGCTATCTGTATATACATACCGTATTGGGTTTTACAGAGAATACATTGTAAATTTTAGTCAAATAAAAGTGCACATAGGTATTGTACTATTAATGACGCATGACTAATGATATTACTTTTAATTGTAATTTGCCTTTAAAATTGTAATAAATTTACTGAATTTCTGTTAGATAAATTTAAAGTGGTTTTATAGTACTTTTAGTACTCAGCTGCTGTTTTTTTGTCTTTCTGTTTTAAAAAATAAATCATTCCAATCTTCAAGCTATGTACAGTTGTGTACATACCCATACACAATGTGATGGTTGCTCACATAATGTAACAGTGTGCATCAACTGATAAACATGACTGATTGTGTTAAAAGATGTGTTGTTATATCACAAGCATTTAGACAATACATTCATGGTTTTATTACAGTTTGCTTTTAATAATACCTATATATCTATAGACTTTAAATGGATATTAAGGTCTCATTTCATATTACAGTCATGAGTATACACATATTAGCACGGACTATAATTCCCGGACACTTTATTTAATTCAATGGTGATTTATACCACTTGCTGTGTAAAAGTTGCTGTTATAGTTGACCCATTCACAAATTTAGGAAATTGACCGGATATTAACGCTGATGTGTCAGAGGTATATCGGTACAGCGGTAAAGCTATTAAGTAATTTAGACAAGGTGACAGATGTGGCTAGTTGGGTGCCCCAAACGAAACATCTATTTTAGTAACTTATGATGTTTTTAAGGTTTTTTTTAACAATTTAGGAAAAATAAATTCCATCTCGGGCGTGTTATTATACCAGACGTTGGAATCAAATATTTGTAGTGTTATAGAGGTATAGGAAAAATTGAGTCCCAGTCGATGCAATAAGAAACTATGTGAACGTTTGACAGGCGGTCGAAGCGAAACCTTCATTATATTCACTTAAATTAGTATAATGTATGTGCGTGTAATATGTTGCAACGGTGGAGTTAATAGTTGTCGTGACGTGCAGGTGTGCGGGCTGCCGGTGCGCGCCGCCAAGTTCGTGGTGCGCAAGAACTGGGTCATCACGGGCTCCGACGACATGCAGATCCGCGTGTTCAACTACAACACGCTGGAGCGCGTGCACGCCTTCGAGGCGCACTCCGACTACGTGCGCTGGATCGCCGTGCACCCCGCGCAGCCCTACATCCTCACCAGCAGCGGTCAGTGTCCGCCCCCCACCCGCCGCCCCCCCGCCCCCCCCGCCCCCCCGCGCGCTCGACACTAACCTCCCTCTGTCTCCAGACGACCTGCTGATCAAGCTGTGGAACTGGGACCGCAACTGGGCGTGCCAGCAGGTGTTCGAGGGCCACACGCACTACGTCATGCAGATCGTCATCAACCCCAAGGACAACAACACGTTCGCCAGCGCCAGTCTCGACACCACGGTCAAGGTAAACACTTTACATTTCTATAATCACTCGTTCATTCGTCGAGGATGTCTCGCTGACGTTGTCTGTCGCGGCAGGTGTGGCAGCTCGGCTCGTCGATATCGAACTTCACGCTGGAGGGGCACGAGAAGGGCGTGAACTGCGTGGACTACTACCACGGCGGAGACAAGCCCTACCTCATCAGCGGCGCCGACGACCGCCTCGTCAAGATATGGGACTACCAGAACAAGACCTGCGTACAGACGTTGGAAGGTAACGCGCTGCCGCCCCCTATTTTCCCTACCACCCGCCCAGTTTGGTTCTTAAATGTGTCCATTGGAAACTGAATTTTAAACCCTACGTGGCAAAATCTGAGAAAAAACACGACACGCTAAACAAATTCAAAAGTAAAAAAATTAAACTGTGCTCTATTTATAGACAACGACCGCATGGAAATAAAAGTAAGGTTTGACAATAAAAACATAATTAAACATGAGACACTGATAAATTCAATTTAACATTAATCAAACAACAAATTTTATTTAAAAAAGAGAGTACATAAGTTATAAAACATTGCAAAGAAAAAACAATAAAATACGAAACAATACGACAATAACTTAACTTTATACACAACAAATGACTTTTAAAAAGGTTCAAACAGACTCCAAATTCTTTGATTTTTCAAAAAACAAATACCTACCGGATTCCGCTGGATCTCCTTCTCTGTCAAGTTCCAACAAGAAGATGCATTGAGTGTTCCTTTACTAGTCGGTACTCGGCAGAATTACTTAATTCAAGTGACGAGTAACTCTGTCAGTGTAAAGTATTATATTTTGACAGTTATCATGAAGACATTTAAGGTTTTTCAACCATTACTGAGGTGCGATTTTAAAACATAAACTGCCGTATAGTATTTGCTATAAAATCGCGCCTCAACGCTTTCGTATTTAATCTAATGTACAAGATTTATATCTTTTGTGAGATGTATTTAATTCTGTTAATATCTCGAACATACAAATCTCCATACAAATGTTTAATTTAATATATTATAAAAAGTAGCTGATTTGACATAAACTGATACTTAGAGGCACAGAACCTGTGGAATGTACAAACGATAATTTGGACATTTAATAAAAAGGATTTGATTTGCCAGTAAGTGAACACGGCTACTGTGTGGTTGCAGGTCACACGCAGAACGTGTCGGCGGTGTCGTTCCACCCGTCGCTGCCGATCCTGCTGACGGGCTCGGAGGACGGCACGGTGCGGCTGTGGCACGCCACCACCTACCGCCTCGAGTCCTCGCTCAACTACGGCTTCGAGCGCGTCTGGACCATCTCCTCCATGCACGGCTCCAACAACGTCGCCATCGGGTACGCGGCCTCTACATCTCTTGTCTTGACTAAACGGGGTGTAACGGGGGCCAGCTGAAAATCAGTGCCGTGTCTCGAGCACCGGGCACACCGAGCCGGCCACCTAGCTACACATAGCTCGATTTATCTGCCTTATTTTTTTGTTGGAACTAAGTTCCTTATCGCGCGTTGAGAAAGGGGGCTAGACGGAATTTAGACCAAAAGCTATAACGACACTTTTTGCTATTTATTATTGCCAAGACTTATACTAACTATAACACTTTACACTATTTACAATAAGTTTCTTTTTACGAATTAACGGACTGATGGACTGACGGAATGACGGACTGACGGCCTGACGAAATGGCGGACTGCCAGACTGACGGACTGATGGACTGACGGATTGACTGACTGGCGGATTGACGGACTGACTGACTGGCGGACTGACGGACTGACTGACTGACTGACTGATGGACTAACGGACTGATGGACTGATGGACTGAAGGACTGACTGACTGGCGAATTGACGGACTGACTGACTGGCGGACTGACGGACTGACTGACTGATGGACTAACGGACTGACGGACTGATGGACTGACGGACTGACGGACTGATGGGCTAATCGACAGACGGCAAGGATGAAGATGTTAGGGTAAATTAATTTTCCACGTGACTACGGAATCGAAAATATTTGTTTCTTTTGTTACTACTAAGATGGCAAACAAGTTGACAGCCCGTCTGATAGTAAATGGTCACCGCAGCCATGTTTTATTTAAATAATCACAAAAATGATACTTTCTCATATTATTTATAGTACCTGGGTGCCCGGTATTTTTTTTTTTTGGTGAATTGTGTAAAGTTGATTATTGGCCTAGTGTTGCTTAACAACGCCATCTACTGGAGTAGCTTTAGTGTTGTTGTGTCGTTAAAACAGTTAATGTCAGGAAGTAATTTTTTTCATGTTATGTTTAAGTCAATTATCGATAAAGTTGATCATTGAAAACACGGCTAAAACGACAGCTAGATTGATTTAACGCCCCCGAAACCCCCCGCATACGAAATTTCATGAAAATCGTTGCAGCCGTTTCCGAAATATGGGTCAGAAATTAAGCCCCTAATTTTATTATAACATTTTAACGAGAATCGAGTACCGAGTACTCTCCATAAGTTTCGAAGGTATCTCATCAGTCACTGAATAGAATTTCAAGAATTGCTCGTTTAAAGTATAATATTATTTATAATAAGGACCTTCGACCCCATTCTTTTCTTAATTTTATTTCGTGTGTAGAATCATTTAGCTGCATATATTGTGCGCGCTACATACTCGATATGATAATCGACGTCGTTCACGTTTCGCAGGTACGACGAGGGCACCATCGTGATCAAGGTGGGCCGCGAGGAGCCCGCCATCTCGATGGACGTGAACGGCGGCAAGATAATATGGGCGAAGCATTCCGAGATGCAGCAGGTGAATCTGAAAGCCCTCCCCGAAGGTAAGCGCGCTCTTAGCGATCGCGGGTGACGCCCCGCCGGGGGCGGAGCCCGCTCGGGTCGGCGCCTCGTGACGCGTGCCCTCCCCGCAGGCTCGGAGCTGAAGGACGGCGCGCGCGTGGCGCTGGCGGCCAAGGACATGGGCTCGTGCGAGATCTACCCGCAGAGCATCCTGCACAACCCCAACGGCCGCTTCGTGGTGGTGTGCGGCGACGGCGAGTACATCATCTACACGGCCATGGCGCTGCGCAACAAGGCCTTCGGCGCCGCGCAGGACTTCGTGTGGGCCGCCGACTCCTCCGAGTACGCCACGCTCGAGAACTCCACCACCGTCAAGATCTTCCGGAACTTCAAGGAGAGGAGGAGCTTCAAGCCCGAGTACGGCGCCGAAGGTACGCCTCGCTCTCGATTCTGAATACGTAGCCATTCCTTTCAGCGCCCGACCCGTCGGGGGCCCCCGTGGGAAAGGTTCCCGAAGAAATTCAGCGAGGCTACATTTTTCGGGTGGCCGATGTGCCGCGTCGTAATCGTTTCCGACGGATAAATGTCAACTAAACGCTCCCCGACCTGGGCCCCGAGCCCGGGATCACCGGACTCTAAGCCGACCTTTGTACGCACGTAAGAAGTTATACCCTAAATTATAGGTGAGAAAGACTGCACTAAACGCATTTTTACTATTCAGTCGTGACCATCGTGATGATTGTAGTGGCCGAACTCTTTGCACCTATCTGTAGCAACGAATAACAATTTTTGACGTTGATAGGTTATTATTGACTATAACATAGTTGCTCATCGACACTGACAGTTGCGACTTGTGTGATGTTCCGGGAGACAGTTATCAGCTAACTCCATCCGTGAGAATTCTGTTACACTGATGCGAGCGCATCTTAAAATTTCACTCACCATTTTTCGATATCGCGCCTAAAGAAGTATAACTTCAATTATAACACTGAGATAATGAAATCACGCTATCGTGACAGTTCGTGCAATTTCGGAAATCTTTGGCTTCAAAAGGTCAAGAAAAGAATTGATCAAGAAGCGATACGGTTGATTTTCCTATGACATTCTTGAACATCAAAACTGCATCTTTCTTGATTACATTTTACATTCAATCAAATATTGACAATAAAAGATTTGAAATGTCACACAAAAATCAACCTTACTCCCTCACAACATGGTTCAACTGTATCATCATACAATAATCCGACAATTAATATGACATTCCTTTTATGCTCTGTTCAAGATTCTAATTTCAAATCTAACATTGAATTAAGATTTTTAAATAATATCAATCAAAAATGAACCTTACTCCTTCACAATATGGTTTATCTGTACAATCAAATAGCAACGAACATTGTAGCGTTAAACGCTTAACGCAACCTTGTTGGAAGTCGCATTAGAAGTATAACTTCAAAAATATACTCTATAAATTAATTATGAATTATGCTCGCCCTTGAGCTAATGCGCATTGAACCAAAATCTCAATTCGCCTACTTCGCTCATAAACTAAGTCGCAGTAGGTTTAATTATCAATATGCCGATCTCTTGTTAGGTTTAGGCATACCGCGAAATTGACAGACTGCGTTATAGGTACTCAGCGACTAAAGGAAACGTTCGTGCTAGGGGCACTGATGAGAGATCAATTTCAAATATCAGTTAAACGCACAACCTGTGAGCAGGATACTTACCCGCACGAAAACTATTTAAAAATGCATTTTTTTCAGTTAATTTCTTAGAAGACTATTTAATGAAGACAAAAGTAACAGAACTTACCACCAGTTGGGTAGTTGAACGCTTCAACTGAGATTTGACACTCATATTTATTTCATTAAGCGTATAAAAAACTCCGAAATCGTCAGTAACAATGTTCTAAGACATATTGGTTGACTATTTGCAGGTATCTTCGGCGGGTCGATGCTGGGTGTCAAGTCCATCAGCGGCATGGCGTTCTCCTTCTACGACTGGGAAAATTTGGAGCTGATCAGACGGTAAGCATCATATACACATTGAAACGGTATGCGTTGTTGCAATGCTTGGGCTTGGGCATTTGTATCTATATATATAAAACAAAGTCGTATTAGTTACACCATTTATAACTCAAAAAAGACTGCAGAGATTTCAATGATCTTTAATTGTATTTATCTCCGCCCCGAATAACAAAATAAGTAATTAAAACATTTTTTGACGAAAATTGGTTCTTCGTTATCAACAATGTCCAGGAGATTATCTCTGAGGACAAAAAGAATCCACCCGAACGCGGAATAAACTGCGGGGCACAGCTACTTGTTTACAAACAACTAGTAGTATTTGTACTCGTGTGGGTAACATTACATTCCATTTGCCTTGTTATATTGTTTCTACTCTAACAATGTATGTATTGTACTGCGCCCAAGCCCCGGGATATGTTATGTGGGCAAAGGTGGTAAAACATTCAATGCCTAGACGGTAGGTAATTTGGCAATAGGTGTGTCAAGATATGGCGCAATGGTTTCCTCGCTTAAAGCTCGATCTTACACCATGAAGTTTAGATGCTTGTGTGGTACAATTAAGCCCCCTTGACGTGTTCGTACCGTGTTTATATTATACTTTTAGCTTATGTTATGCCTTTTATGCGATTTATTTATAGCAAATTTAATTGTTTTGTAAATATTTTAAAGGTTTTGCTCACTTTGCATGTGAAGCCAGTGGCGTAGCTACTAGGGCTAGACGAGGCAGTGCTCTGGTGGAAAGAGGGGAACTAACGATTTTAAATAGTTTAGTTGGGGCCCTACTTAATTTTTTGCCCCAGGGCCTTTGGTTATGTAGCTACGCCACTGTGTGAAGCTTGTGATATTTTTTTGAAAATTAGTTTGAAGCATGTCTATGTGTGTTGGTCTGTGTCGACGCAGGTGCACCACTTCATTCTAATTCATGATATATATTTGAAAGCTGATTTGATCGGAAGGGTTTTGAAGTGAGTTTGATCAAAATCCAATTAGCTCTTTACAAGATATAGAATAAAATATTAATGCAACCCACAAATGTGAAGCCAAAACACAGAACTAAGCGAATGTTTATGTACCCTGCGAACTTTCACTTAATTTGTGCAAAACTACTACTTTACTAATTCACTTGAAGATATACAAAATTTAAATTAAATGACCCAAAACAGCATTAAAGTAACTACAATTATTAACATATAGTTAAGCACTTAAGAATTACTAACACAGAATAATTATAACTATAAAGAAATTATTATTGTCAAATAAAATTTGCTAGTTTTCATCTATTCTAAATGCGAAAGTTTGTGAGGATGTTTAGGTGTATGGATATTATATTATATTATATTAAATCATACCGTTCCATGAAAAAACTATCAAATGGATCTGGACCAAAGTTGGCACATAAATAGAACATGCCCTAGCTAGAATACTTTCAGGAAACTCACCGGGAAATGTAACAATCGCGGGAACGTGAGTGAAACCGCGGAAATCCTACTGTGTGTTCTGTTGGCACACACAACCTTTTTATTTTTTTTCGCTTTGCTAACTTCCTAATACCGTCCGCCTTACGATATTGGTACTTAAAGTAGGTAGGTGAGTAAGCGAGGTGGTTGTATGTGGTGAAGCCTAGAAGGAAACTGCCTACTAATGTATGCTTGGCGATTATTATTTTAAGCTTTAGGCAGTGCTTGAATGTTGCCCATCCTAGCAAAAGCTCTTTTATTAACTTTTTAAATGCTGGCTACGAAATAAAATATTTTTGATGTTTTGATTTTAGCTATACATACGTTTTTTTATTTGCGTATGAGTAGAGTAGTCGGTACATTTTGTAAAGCATGCAATTTGTATAAAAATCCATAAATTTGGTGCTTCTATGAACTCTCGAATTTGGAGTTTATACGGGCTATTTGGCATTGGTCGTGGAATCGAGTTCCACCCAGGAAAAAAAATGTGTGCATGAACATTTCTGTATCTGGGTCCAATAGCATATTATGTAGTATAAAAGCTATCTGGTGTCTATAGTTCTGCTAATTTCGGGATCAGATTTCCGTATGTATAGAAATGATGTATGGAGGACGAGCAATGTTGTATTTAAAGAATTTACATATACATAAAAAATATTTTTATGGTACATAGACATTAGAGATTTCAACTGGGAGGATAGTTTGCTTCTGCGTGCGCTGCGCTGATTTGTGCTGAAAGCAAATTAAATGAGACAAGATGTTATTCTTGTAAATAAACAAAATCTTAGTCATATGAAAAAAAAATAGCAAATATGTGTTTGTTTGTTTGATTGCTACGCTTTAACGCGACTGACCTGACCTATTTTGCTGAAATTGGACACATGTAGTTTATGGTCATTATCTATTTGTGTTTTGTAAACGTAGAAGTAATAATGTTAAGGAAAGAAAAGATCTAGAATTAACAGATTTAAATTCTGAATCTCTTCATGTACCTACGGCTAAAACCAGAGCATCCCTAGAATAAACGTCACCCTTTAGGTGTAAGTTTAGTCTTAGCCCCGGGGGCTGTTATATACGCAATTAGTATATAAAAGATTAAACACATGCCTGGCTTAGCGCCTCGCAATTAGGTTTGAAGAGAGTCAATTCAACTCCGCGTTTCAACCGATAGACGCTTGTCCTAAACATTGTAAATTGAATCAATAGAATTCATTGTGTAATAAAAAAATCTTTTTTTAAAAACATACTAAAGAAAGTTCTCCTAACAGGACGCAAAGTGTCATGGGCTACTGGTATCAAATTTGACGCGAGTGTAAATACGGCGCGGATGCTAGTTTAATATATGTAATCAGGTCATAAAATGGGGTACCGATATTTATTTAAATTTTATCGAAATATGTTTATTTGTATATATAATTTATAAGCGGTTTAGGTAGCTATATCACGATTGAGTAAAGTGATATACCTTCTAATTATAGAGAGTACAAAGCTGTTAAAGAAATAGTGGTGGACCGAACTGAAATGAAATTTGTCAAATAACCACAACACTTATTTACTCACGTTAATATAAGTACGTGGAGGTATTAAAAGTAATTATATATAAGGAACAGCAAAACTTTTCGGCATGAATAATATTATTTCAATCTCATTAAACAACAGCGTTCCAAAATCGTCATCAATTAGATTATTAGTGAAGTAACGGCCGTGGTGTGACGTTGCAGGATCGAGATCCAGCCGCGCCACGTGTTCTGGTCGGAGAGCGGGTCGCTGGTGTGCCTGGCCAGCGACGAGGCCTACTTCGTGCTGCGCTACCAGCCGCCCGCCGCCGGCGCCGCCGTCCGCTCCGCCGACGGCATCGAGGAGGCTTTCGAGGTACTCCAAATCGATAGGAATATTGGAAACTGGCTCAAATCGAACCTAATAGGTTCGAAATCAAATGGAAATTACAGGCACATGGGACTTAACAGTTTCATGGCGATGACCCTGCCGTTGCAAATGTCTATAGGCGGCGGTGACCACTCACCATCAGGTAGACTGTCTGCCTGTTTGTCGCTCCAGGTGGTACAAAAATAAAAAAAACCTATAAGTTTTTTGAAAGTGAAGTTAAAGTAAAAACTAGTTAACCAAAAATATTTGCGATAATGATAGTTGAGGGATGAGATGAGATGATAGATGAGAGTTGTCTTGATAGGAATACTTCAATGAAAGACAAAACATGTAGTAATACGAAATATAATACATTATTGGACTCACATTTCATGAAATTGTAACCATAGAATACATACTTCATAAACTTAATTTTATCCAGCTCGCTTCGTTACCATACAGCATGATTACTCTCGTCAGAAAAGAAACTTTGCTCCATATAAGGTATGACTAATTTAAATTCTCACGTGCAATGTTAAGGCGCGCTCTCCGGTGGTCTACCGTCTATTTTGGGCCATTATTTGGTTTATGAGGTTTCAGACCAAGCTCCGCCAATCTTCTAATGGTAGAATCGCTCACAGTCAATCCTCGAACCTCACGGAGCCACTGCTTTAGTTGAATCGAGTTAAAGTGACGATTTATTACCGAAACTGACACAATGACTACCAGTCATGTTGCTCAGACGTAACTCGATATCTACTTGATCCTGGACAGCGAGTAAACGTGCTAGTCTTTCGATAACGCTGATAGACTCGCACTATTGACAGCAGAGGGCCAAAGATGCAAACGTACAGCCACAACACGCTGACTTTGAATTTTTCATAGGTTTTGTATTTTGTTCAACAAGTCATTTTTACCCTGTATGGAGTATGAAGGAAATTTATAAAACAACACACGTAAATGTAAGCAAAGGCAAAAAGCGTTTATTTAATAACTTGTATTCCCTCCCCGAGCTCGATCGATCGGATGAGAGTCACGATCAAATGTTGTGGCATTCCATTCCATTCCTCTTGGATTGCATTTAGCAGCTGGCTTAGTGTTTCTGGGGCAGGATCTCTTGCACGTTCATTCGTCTATTTAATTCATCCCATAGATGTTCAATCCGATTCATGTTCAGGGTCTCGCAGGAATCGGGTCACTTCTGAGCGATTTGATCGATTTATTGTAACAACTTCTATACGAAATCGACGTCTTAATGCTTTTCAACTCCAGCAGCAGCTTCATGTTGTACGTAGGGTTGCTGTAAGTGACTCCACAATGAGAGGAAGGTTGATGGAACGTGGACTGGTACCGTACAAGCCAGCAAATGGGCCGAAAATAACTGCAGACCATCGAAGAGCGCGCTTTAACTTTGCACGTGAGCACCTAAACTGGTCATAACTTCCGTGGAACAAAGCCTCAATGTGGAAAACCTCATATTATTCACTATTATTTGTTCTGATTCGACATCCGGAATCCATCTTGAGTCAAGCACCCGTCTTTTAGCGTTTCCGGTCGTTTTACCTTCTCCCACCAGGTGGCGCCACCATCGCTATCGCATGATGTGAGCGGTAGGCGGGAAAAGGTGGTGCCACCAACTTCATTTGTTCATCATTATAGCATCGTAGAGGCCTCACGTGATCCCCAACCTTCAATAAGTTTTGATCGATACCAGGACGAATGTCCATCCACCAGACATTCAAAACATTCGTCTGGAAGCTTGGCTAATCTCGGGTGGATTGAGGCAATAGAAGATGTGACAACTCAAGAAACTGTCCTGATGTCTAGTTGGCGGCAATCTACGCTTAACACATATAGACCGGTGTGGGAAAAATGGATAAAGTGGAATATTAAAAATGGTATAGATTTTAAAAATTCTACACCCACTCAGGTAGCACGTTATTTAATATGTCTTCATAAGAAGTGTGACCTCGCTTATAAAACTATTTTGGTCCATAAATCGGCAATTTCAACTTTTGTGAGCCACGATTCAATAAATAGTATTTCATCAAACCTTTTTGTTAAACATATCTTAAAATCTATATCACTTGCAAAACCAACATGTATCAAACCACCAATATGGGGCCCTAAAATTGTTTTGCAGTATTTAGAAAACAATTCAGTCAATGAAGATAGTCTATTTGAAATCTCAAAACGACCTTACGCTTTTGCACATACGATGTACTAGTATGATCGACGGAAAAACCTCAATTATATTTTGGCCTGCTTTTAGATCAAAGACTGACAATAGCAAATATAGGCAATCTGGTTGGAAATTACTAGCTCATCCTAATAAGAACCTAAATTGTATTTATTGGATTCGCGAGCTAATATATCTTTCAGCGGAAAGACTTAATATTTTTGAATGTATATTGTTGGTGTATTTATAAGCATGCGTGGGACAGTGAAGCCTGCGTCCAGGACCGTGCGGTGATTGATCTTATTCTAGGTACATATTCGTTTCGTGTTCAAATAATAATCTTTTCACTTTTTACACCGAACGCCCTCGTACTAAATATTGGGTTCCTGCGATGTCGCAAGGAACTCGTATCGTATCGAACGAAGCGAGGGGGATAATCGAGTACGGTTGATCTCGTGCAGGTAGTCGGCGAAGTGAACGAGACGGTCAAGACCGGCCTGTGGGTGGGCGACTGCTTCATCTACACCAACTCGCTGAACAGGATCAACTACTACGTGGGCGGCGAGATCGTGACCATCGCGCACCTGGACCACACCATGTACATCCTCGGCTACGTCGCCAAGGAGAACCGGTCAGTGCCCTTAGAGACGGTGGATCCACCGGTGGGGGGGCGGGGCGTCCGTCGAATCGATGTCGTGACCGGGGCGTGGGGCGTTCGGCCGGCAGGTTGTACCTGAACGACAAGGAGCTGAACGTGGTGTCGTACTCGGTGCTGCTGGCGGTGCTGGAGTACCAGACGGCGGTGATGCGCGGCGACCTGGAGACGGCGGACCGCGTGCTGCCCACGGTGCCGGTGGAGCGGCGCACCCGCGTGGCGCACTTCCTGGAGAAGCAGGGCTACCGCCAGCAGGCGCTGGCCGTGTCCACCGAGCCCGAGCACCGCTTCGAGCTGGCGCTGGCGCTGGGCGAGCTGCGGCGCGCGCGCCAGCTGGCGGCCGCGGCGGCGGCGGGCGAGGGCGCGGCCGGCGCGCGGGCCCGCTGGGCGCGCCTGGGCGCCGCCGCCGCCGCCGCCGCCGACGCGGCGCTCACGCGCGAGTGCTACGGGCTGGCGCGCGACCACGCCGCGCTGCTGCTGTTCGCGACGGCCACGGGCGACCGCGCGCTGCTGCGCGACGTGGCGCGCTCGGCGGCCGCGGACGGCGACGACAACGTGGCCTTCGTGGCGCACTTCACGCTGGCCGACCTGGCCGCGTGCCTGCGGCTGCTGCTCGCGCGCAACAAGCTCCCCGAGGCCGCCTTCTTCGCCAGGTGAGTGCCGCCCCCGCCCCGCCCCCGCCCCGGCCCCGGCCCCGCCCCCGCCCGCGAGCCCGCCTGACCGCCGCCGGTGTCCGCAGGTCGTACATGCCGTCCGAGATGTGCGCGGTGGTGAAGCAGTGGCGCGAGACCGTCGGCGCCACCAACGAGAAGTCCGCGCAGGCTCTCGCCGATCCGGAGCAGTACGAAAATCTCTTCCCAGAATTTATGGTGAGTACTCGCTTGCGCCCTTCCGGTAACTTTACGAGTACTGCAGCCGCTCTCGAGAGCGAGCTCGCCTCTATGCCTCTAGGCTTCGTGTCCTTACCGCCTTCCGCCGCGTTATCGCTTGCGCTGGAAGCTAAAGCTGAATAAATTTGACAGACTACGGATGGTACTCATTGTAACTATAGCGTATTCTCACCTCATATATAAGCCTATAGCGCAACTATATGAGGCAGTCCACAATTGTACGTCAGTCAGAGCGCTTCATTGTAATAGACCCAAACCGCCCACATTACACCGACCAGTGCCGCTAGTGCTGGTCACATTGCACGGCGATCTTGCCTATTGTGGTTAGTGACAAATAATGTAGTAAAAATAAGAGTAGATAAAGTTTTACATAAACTTTTAGGTTTACCTTTTTCTCCTACTATACTATAAATAATATACTCACTAATCTATCTCGACAATACCATACAATATAAGATTCGTTATGACAGGTTTCACGCCCGTTCATTTAGATGTCACTTTATAATAATGGATTTAAAAAACTGATCGATTGGATGCGTTCTTGATGTGCCAATAACAACTATGTTTGTGTCTTTATTAACTAATATATACTAAATATTTTTAGTACATAATGATTCCTTTAAAACGATATTGGATAATAGAATAGGAACTAATACAAATTGTTGTTTTGTTTTATTTTTTTTTATTTTTGTTTTGTTTATTACAACCACACTATAGATAGCCAAGTAATAAAGTCAAATCCTTGCTTTGCAGTTATTTGTATGTTCCGATTACAATTCCTAATAAATCTTGTATACGTAACCGAAACTATCAGATAATCTAAAATAATTTAATATCCGAAACTGATATAATAGTATTCATATCCGTATCCATAACCGGATCCGAAATTTCATATCCATTAAATCCTTATTAAATATGAGTCAAACTTTACATAACATTTTTATATTACGTCCATTTGTACCTATTGATTGAAAAAAAAAACAATCTCAGTTTAGAATGTCATGTAAAAAACTCATCATTTATAAGCCATATGTCAATCACTTGTTTAAATTTATTGATGGGGAGACCTTTAAAGCGGTTATTATAATTGGAATTCTTAATCTGAATTGATGTCATAGGAATTTATGAAATGATATTCAAGTTTGCATTAACCCATTAGAGGTCAAATGAAAACTACAAATATTTTTAAGCTATTGCATAGCTTCTATCGCGGGCCTTGTGCGTGGGGACCGAATCCAGAAATTCCGTAACGAAAAAAAAACCTAACACACCAAGAAGGTTCCGACTTTGAGTTTTTAAATTCTGTCTCTATTGAGTAGTAGTTAAGACTCAAAATTGTATGTAAATAGGAGAGTGGACCATCATGAAGCGAGCTCGGTCCGTTCTCTATTTAAATTTAGATAAAAAAGATATACAACTACGAAATAATCGAGTTATAAATTTGATTCTTAATGTACAATTTTTAAGACTCTCAATTAGTATGTATGATTGTTAGCCTCGAGCTCGTTACGGTTCTCTATTTAAATTTGAATTCGAAAATTGTCGCTCGTATTTGTTTTCAATTGTAAACTTTATTTACTAATAGATAAGTTCGTAAATTTAATGGAAGCACGACTGTGTTTTTAATTCTCAAATTCTTGTTCATATTAAGTCGAATATTCAGATTGATTATCGACTTTATTACTAACACTTTAGGGTAGTTTATTCAATTTTTAGTTTTGAATATAGATGATGCATGTTTATATTATGTTGATTTACGCATTGGTTGGTACTTTTAGTGCAGAGTTCGGGGAAGTACTACCACCTTACTCATTCCTGCCGTGAAGCAGTAGTGCACTTGTATAAAAAAAAATGTTTTTTTATCGGTCACCACGCTCAAAGTTTAACTTGAATTAATATCAAGGAAAAAAAATACTGCATAAATAAAATAAATATATAATTATAATTGCATAAGTTGATAAAAAAATGCTATGCAATAGCTTTACCGCGGCAGTCCCCGAGTGCCACACGTCTTTTTTAATTTCTTTTTTATTTTCATATTAAAGTAAGTACTAAGGAAAACATAAATCAAAAAAATTATGGAAAATTTTGTTTTTTACGATAATATAGGGGTGTACTCAATTGAGTACACTGACCGCCTAAGTATGAAAATTTTCAAAACACGTTTTTTCAAGACAAAGTGTTCTCAGGCACTTCTTACATTGCCAACACACTCTAGTACTGCAAACTACACACCGCAGCTGATTATCAATTTTGCGGGGATAATGTCGAACTCCATCTTGAGGTAGCCCTTCGACAAATGATGCAGCTTGCCTTGATTTTTTTTTTCACCCTGGCGTAAATTAAATCTTGCAATATGACGTCGCAACATGAGCTGATCCATAGGATTACCATTATACATTACGTGTAAACGCCAGGCATTAGAAACATCCATATCTATCATATATGTAAATAATATCCACCACCACCTTTTTTCGTGAACAGCAATTCTATATAATGAGCCAGACTGGTCAAGTTCATCAACACCTCCCATATTTTTTTATAAGTTTGGAACAAACGTGGTATGTCTTTCTTCTCCTTTTTGATTGGACACCAGCGTTTGACAGTTCCGGGAGGTTCGATGGTATCGTAGTTAGTTGCCATGGTACACACTATTGTCTTTCCATCTAACCATTAATATTTCAACTTTCTTGTCAAATCTGTAGTCGTAAGTAGCACGATCTAAATTTTCCATTTGCTTTGTGCTTTCAAGGGGCATTTTTTCGTCCTTTTTTCTCGTACAGTTCCCGTAGCACGGTAGCCTAGGCTTCTCAATTCTAGTAAAAGGTCGTAGCTCGTAAAAAAGTTATCAAAGAAAACTTAATGATTAGCTGAGGTGCAGTTCAGTTTCTCTAACAAAGTCTTGACTACGCGGGAATCCAAAGGATCAGAAGTTGGTTATTGCGATTTTCCACAGTAAAAATCAAATGAGTAACAATATCCGGTCAAGCAAGCTGCTACCCAATTTTTGTACCCAAAACGAATTGGTTTCCCACGAATAAATTGTTTGACGGGATGGTGGCCATAATATTTCACCATTGATTTTTTTAGACGAAAGTGATTCATTATCACTGTCACTGTGCGTAGAATACTCGCTACCATTATTTTCTCGATTCCTAAATACCTCAACAGTACCAGGTACGTCTTGCGGTATGGGACACGCCATATCCTCGTCGGCACCCTCCTCTTCATCAGTCAATGCACGTGGATCAAGTGGTATGATAGCCAAGTCAAATTCGTCATCTTCGCTATCCTGTAACACAGCTTCGATAGCTTCCTGAAGCCCACGATAACTAGTTTGAGCTGCAAATTGCTGTTTCTTCATTGCATCGTATCTGAACAATAAAACAGTTATATTAGTTACATATGTTGTCAGTGTACTCAACTGAGTACAGTTACATTTACAGGATTCTAGTTCTATTTTAGTAATATGCAATTTATTTAACAGTTTTTGATATCTTTCTTTTACATCTAATGCATTGAAACAAATCGAAATAAAACACTTAGAAGCACTAATTACATGAAAAACATCTGAAATCATTTACTTACCTCGATGACGTTTCCGTAACACAACTTCGACTGGCACTTTTTAATAAAAAATGTCGCACTACCCACTTATTATTTATGAATACACTTAAAGGGTCTTACAATGACGAAAGTGATTCATTATCACTGTCACTGTGCGTAGAATACTCGCTACCATTATTTTCTCGATTCCTAAATACCTCAACAGTACCAGGTACGTCTTGCGGTATGGGACACGCCATATCCTCGTCGGCACCCTCCTCTTCATCAGTCAATGCACGTGGATCAAGTGGTATGATAGCCAAGTCAAATTCGTCATCTTCGCTATCCTGTAACACAGCTTCGATAGCTTCCTGAAGCCCACGATAACTAGTTTGAGCTGCAAATTGCTGTTTCTTCATTGCATCGTATCTGAACAATAAAACAGTTATATTAGTTACATATGTTGTCAGTGTACTCAACTGAGTACAGTTACATTTACAGGATTCTAGTTTTATTTTAGTAATATGCAATTTATTTAACAGTTTTTGATATCTTTCTTTTACATCTAATGCATCGAAACAAATCGAAATAAAACACTTAGAAGCACTAATTACATGAAAAACATCTGAAATCATTTACTTACCTCGATGACGTTTCCGTAACACAACTTCGACTGGCACTTTTTAATAAAAAATGTCGCACTACCCACTTATTATTTATGAATACACTTAAAGGGTCTTACAATGAAGTAAAATAATAAAGGACCCACACTTAACGTGTCCTGGAACTTATGCCAAGAAATATAGCTGTACTCAAATGAGTACGGTTAAAACCCCAGAGACATAGTTTAAAATATTATTCGATTGGCATTTATTTTCATGAATGGTACCACGGTATTATTGATATCATCAATGATTCGGACAGGTGATATATAAAGATTGAACCGATGTCGGTGACTAACCTAACTACTTAGACTGATTACACAAAAAACAAATATCTAGTAACTAATTCCGCTGGATTTTCTTCAGAAACAGACAGGACAGAAAGTTTCTTACCCTCTGTCCGGTGGTCGGCGAGGTAACACGTATGTGGTGCTCGTGCGTCGAGTCAGTGACAGCGGGTCTAATACGTCCTGAAGATGCTTCGTGTAGAAGCGGAACACGTGTCGATTTCCTGTTGAGTTTCCTTGTTTGGGACTTGACAGACAAGAAGGTCAGCGGAATTAGTTACTAGATATTTGTTTTTTGTATAATCTTATTATGAATTTCCGCAAGGCCACGCCTGAGTCAATTTATTACTTAGACTGACTTAATAATAGTTTAGCATTAGTGATGAATATTATGGAATAGTTTTGGTAGAAAGAGTGGCACTTTGAGGTGTCGGGCGTTATATAAAATGAGAAATGGTATATATAAAATATTATTCATTGAAAACAGTAGCCCGACCGCTGTTGAACGAACTGGTATTTCGCAAGGTACACCACGATACAAGGCAGGCAAAGAATCCTTGTTTATTTTATCATGATTAGGTCTAAAGTATTTTGGACACACAGCGTGCTTTAAACGTTTAAATTCTGTAAAGGACTGCCTGTAATAATGTTTTTTTCATTTCAGTAGTTCAAACAAGTAGGCTTTGCTGCCTGAAATCTGTGAGCAAAATGCGATTTTCCTCACTGAGTGAAACAATAGTTATTTTCACTTCAGCAGCTCAAACATGTAGGTTTTGCTGCATGAAATCTAAAGATCTGCCTTGGGTTTATCATACAATTCGAACCATTCACACTCCACCTCTTTCCCGCCATTACAAAGAGAGAGAGAGAGAGAGACAAAGACCAGCCCATCTCGAATTCGATCTCAAAGACAAACACGTTCGGATATTCGTACTAACTAAAAAAATATGTCTTTTAATGTAATTTATTGAATTTTTAACTTATTGTTATATTTAACGAAAATAAGTATTTACTGCAAATACAACTGATATTTAACCTGTAAATATTTATTTCTAGTTTCAATAATGCTACTTAATATATTTTGAATAATAAAATATCATGGGTGCTATTTCCGAACACGCCTTAATTTAAACAAAGGAGCAGAAATAAAACTTCGTGGCTGGCGTAAAGAATGACGTTGAATAAGTTAAAAAATATTAAAATAATCGTAAAATTTGAGTGAAACTAGAGACGAGAATAGTATTTTAACACCGGAAGCGTGAAAACAACAAGTTCCTGTTTATTATTTTACCTCCTAGAGTGTTCTCGCTGCTGAAGTGAAAAGTCATGTGTGTTATACGAGAGCAAAGTTTTTTGCGTAAGTAACGTAGTGTAATCAATGTAGATCTTAGTATCTTTTGAAAGTTAGCCTCGGACTTGGGACCTGATATATTCGACGATTGTGACAATCTCTGCACTACTTCTTCTGAGGGAGTAACCTCTACTGGTTCGGGCGCAGAGTTAGTGCCGATGACCACGTCCGCCGTAACGGGAGACGCCTCTTGCACCAGTGGTGGAAAATCAAAAGTAGCCCATCTTTCTTTAACTTACATGCCTTTCTAATGGTGGACCGTCTTTTCTAGTAACCGAGAAAATTCTCGACCCTGCTTTACCTTTAACCTGACCACTAAGCTACCTATTTTCTCACAATGATATATTAGGCATAATTATGAACCCAGATATCCTCCCGTACACTAATATCTCGCGATATACCCCCTGTCTGACATTATTGTTTGGCTTGTACTTCTTGTGCATCTTTTGTGTATCTTTAACCTGACGATCAGTTGGTTGTAAGAACATTCAGTTTCTATATGCCATCAAATATGACTGTTTTGCTATCGCAACCGTCCCTTGAGGAATTTTTAAGGACTCGTTTTCGCAACGTTTATGAGAGGGCGACCGTGGTTCAGGTATGTACGGCCACGGCTGCGGCGCCCACGCGCTCCACGTAGCCGATGCCCCAGTCGAGGCCACCACACGATACTTCGAGCTACACTCATCTTAACAATACCCATATGTCCAGTATGTAACTTCTCTAACAGTATACTCCTTTAATGTATGCGCATGCGCAACGTATTTGACAAGAGCTATTTTTTGATAATGGTATGTTTGTTTGCTGCGCTATTTTCTGTATGTGATGTAATCGAATATTATGACTATTAGGAATCTCTGGAGCTGGAGCGGTTCCAGCGCGAGGTGGGGCACGAGTTGGACTCGCAGGTGTCGCGGCTGGCCGACAACTGCAAGGTCACCAACATCGAGCGCAGCCTGGAGGAGGAGCGAGCCGCCAACGGCACCAATGCCGTAACGACGTAATGAACCTTTTCATACTATCCTTCGTTTCGTCATCGACTATCAAGTATTTTAATGTAAGACGGGCCAGTTGCCCCGGCGGGGAGCGACCCTGACTGCCATACTTAACCATGTCAAACATTTGTGTGCATGGACAATATGATCATGTCTGTTTATTTCGTGATTGGGTCTAAATATGTAGTTAATTATCTGGTTCCGATCAGATTACCACGTGTAGAGATTTTATTTAACTAATATTAATTGGACGTATGTGCAGCACTGAAACAAACGTAGCCATTCCCCGAGAGGCGGCGGCGGAGGAGGCCGCGGCCGGCGAGCTCGCGTTCGGCTTCCTGCGCAAGGGCTCGCTCGACATCATGGAGGAGATCGAGAGGGAAATCAACGACGTCGTACTCGATTCTGTGGTGAGTGCATAACAACCGTGCCTCAGTCATCGGTGAGAAGTGGTTAAATTTAGTTCTTCTACGAAAGACCTAAGATCCAATATTTCATAACAACGTCTCTGTTTAATCTGCTAGTTTCATACTTGGTTCACATCTCCTTGTTATTTGCGGCTTCGTAAGCTTCCTTATATGACACGGCGGCGACTCTTTCGATCTTTCCCTTCCCATTTTCGCTTTACTGATATTTGTTAATTCGCCGTGTCGTATAGGACAAACATTAGCCATCCTGTGGCTATTGTATATTTATAGTGATATATAGTGCTTTACTCCAAACCTTCGTTTGAATTATCTCTATAATGAATGTTGATCCTAATAGCGTACTTATAAAGGTCAAAACGTCTAATATATTATAAGTATCATAAGTCTGTATAAAAGTCTTGTCTGTAAATAATAAAAAAAAAAACAAAAACTGGATATTTGTCGGTCTCTCTGTCCGAAGTATAAAGTTAAAAATCTGTTGTGATATTAGAGCCTTGTAAAGGACTGTGGCGACATCTATGCACTCGCAAGCAAGAATCTTACATCAATGGAGCAGTCACATATCGTTCCACCATAGGAAATTTTACCCAACCACAACAGCTAATGGGAATACGGGTAAAACCGCGGGAGACAGCTAGTGAATAAATTCAATCATGCGAAGCAAGAGTTTGGTCTTCATAACCCTGTATGGGTTTAATTATTTAATACGAAATGTTTTTTTTTTTAATTCTACGTAAAGGAAAAGTCATAGAAGGTAATAATTGAGTTATATATTTTTAGAACACCGGCGATTCCCAAATTATGTTGTTCAATGGAATAATGCTTACTGTAGGCCGTTTGACAAGCTTTTGTGATACTAGTTGAGTTCAAGTCGACTGAGAGTGGGCTCCGGCCAACCTCCCCACCTAACTTCTAATCGTCTACCAACAACGCCAAATAAAATTCTGTCCAATCAAAACGCAACTTTGGTCATTATAAACGCCTCAAATTGTTCAACCTACTTGTTTTAATATTATATATTAGCTTCCAAACACAGGTTTCAATTAGCTTTCTGCCCTGAGACAATGCCGGAGATATAACAGGCACATGAGTCTTAACAACTTCACGTCTCAGGGTCGACAACGCATTCTCTAGGCGGCGGTGACCATTTATCATCAGGTGGACCGTCTACTAGTTTGTTGGCCCATGTGGTATATTAATAAAGAAACAAACAAACTAAATCGATTTCGGCAGAAATATTTTAATAACAATATTGAAACTGATAAAAATGACACCCCGCTTTCCTAGTTGAATGGGACAGGGCTAGAAAGTCAATCATTTATTTTGGTTATATCTTTAAATTTATCTTGGAATTGCGTATTGATGTGAAACATAGCCGCACGTAAAACCTTGCTGGCGTGGCGACGCATGCTATGTGATGGTGTATATATGTACAGCCTATATGTAGTAGTGTGTTGTGTGCGGTGTTGCGACGAAGCTACTGTGCGTTTCTCTTCCCACTCGATTCGGCGTTACGCCGTCTCTGGCCACACTGAGCTCGGATATCTATAGTTATATAACATAACCTATGTTTAACTTAATAAATAGTTTATGTGAAACATGTAATGCGCGGTCAGGCCGAGTGTTGGCGTCATACGTCGCCACGCTATATGATAGTATGAAAGCGGAAATCCATTATAAGATTATACAAAAAGAAACAAATGTCTGGTAACTAATTCCGCTGGAGTGTCATTCCTAAAAATGGAAATTGACACTTATTTCGTTTCTACACGCAGCATCTTCAAGACGTACTAGACCCGCTGTCACTGACTCGACGCACGAGCACCACAAACGTGTTACCTCGTGGTGTAGAAGCGAAACACGTGTCGGTTTTCTGTTGAGTTTCTTTGTTTGGGACTTGACAGAGAATGAGATCCAGCGGAATTAGTTACTAGATATTTGTTTTTTTTTGTATAATCACATGGTATGAAAGATCTAATACGGTGTTGTGACGCGTCGCCATGCGCGTGTGACTGTGCGACTCTGTCCCGAATATGGCATATATAATGTCATATTTAATTTATTTCATAAACTTTCCTTTTATCCATTAATTAGTCCAAAATTTTGGTGTTTCCCTGTCAGGGGACGCGTTAAGAAAAAATAATGAAAATAACTACATATATTCAAAGTACATACTGTACTAGATAAACAGTATATGTGAAAAAAATATAAAATTATGTATAAATAGTAAAATGCCATTACTATTTATGGGTTATTTTTAAGGTCATTAAAAAAACAAAAGTTTCGTTAATCTTATGTGAAGCTACTTAGGTATCCTAACATTGGTCGTTGGATGTTAGGATACCTAAGTATTATGGATGTAGTAGGATGTTGATCCTTGGGTGGGCACTCGACCCTGCTGGGTGGGCACGCCCCATATATATACTCTTATGAATAGGGCGCGAGGGCTCGGCGCGGGTCCCTTGTAGAGTAATAGATATATAATAAAATAGATTCATATTGATTAAACTAACTATAAAACAGGTACTATACACAAAGTGCAGCGTACAAAAACTATGTTTAGTAGTTTCAAAGTGAACGCATACCTATTTGTTGTGTGTATGTGTTATAATTTTAAATTATTTTTATGTATTTTCACTTTGATAGTGTTTATTTTTATGAATTTATAATTTGAGGTAGAACCTATTAAATAAATATGACTGCGCGCGTGTGAGCGGGACAGAGAACGCGGTAGCGCGGATAATTGACGAGGACAATAATGTGTTGCGAAATGCGAGGTATCATGGACTCGTGTCATTACGAGAAGCGTAGAGTAGTCGCGGAAATAGCACCGCGCTCACGCGGAAACAACGAGCGATGCCAACTTGGCGCTCCGTTACTATTGTGTATTTATTTACAAACGGAACACAATATTTACCTCGGATCAATTTACAAACCATGTATCTAGGCTAGATTCAAGTCGAATATTGCTCATACTTGACATTTATGGCGAACTATTTGAAATTGTTGCTTATTGCCGTCGCATGGAGTAGTTGTCGCTTTGGGAATCACCGAGTATTTATTGCACTCAGTACGTGTCTTGTTTGCTGACTTGTGTGTCGTCTGTGTCAGTGGAAGCTACTTGTCCGATGGCATGACGGACCCACCATACCACTGGCCACACCCCTGGTGTTATGGCGGCTCCCAACCATACTACTATGGTGCTTTTCTACTGTACTAACATAACTCTTATTCAAGACTAGCTGTGTCCGCGACTTAGTACGTGTGAAACTTTCAATTATGGTACCTATACAATTTTTTATGACTCATATTTATGCAATAAAGCCAAAATGTTGCCCCGTCTGCAATCGCCAGTTTCCTGTCATAGTCACATTTAAATTCCCTAGTAGTATGAACATATACACATAGAGACAGACGGACAACGCTTTAAAAAATGATCGCATTATATTCTGGTTCCAACAAACACTGGAACACTCCTTGTTCTCTACATCAACCGCAACTAGATTTTGGCAAATATCTTCGATATATCCCCTGACACGACTGTTCTATTATAGCTTTGGCCCGGGTTTTGTAGGTACACATAGATTCCTGCGCAGTCAGATTTTTAAAATCTGACTCGCCCTTTCAAAGATTAGCGCATTCATCCAAAAACGTTCCAACAACATTTTTTGAAATGATCCGAAGCGTTGATCAATCTGTCTCATAAATTAAAACAATCCTGTGGGTTGGTAAACGCTGGAAAACAGCTAGGCTTGTTTAATAAACAAATTAAATATAGATTATTAAATTGCTCGACTGCACATTATTATTGTCATGAGGTAAGTTAATTAAGTAACAGTAATATATATATATAAGTTAGGTTTATCTTGTATTCATAATAATAATATGTCCCCCGCGGTTCCACACGTTCCCTTGAGAGGTAATGAAATGAAATACTTTTTACTGACTATGTATACTCTCGACAATAAAATATGTCTATAGCAAAAAATCGCGTCGATTAGCTGCTGCGTGAGAATAGGACATTTTTATTTATTTATTTATTTTCATATCAACAAACAGACCCATCGGTCGTATCGCCTGCCCGGGCTACAATTCGCGTATGCGGTTTCGCTCAGCATCCTTTCTAGTTTTTCTTTTTTCTCGGCTCCTTAGAGTCATAGCGTAATGTTATATAACCTACATCCTTCCTCAAGAATAGGTCTATCAAATTCTAAAATAATTTCCAGAATCAGGTAGTTTTTAAAAATGGTAGAGATGGGTTCTGTTGGATACCCTTTAACACACCAACTTTTTTACACGCTTTATATTAGCTTCACCTGTATGTATGTATGTATGTATGTATGTATGTATGTATGTATGTATGTATGTATGTATGTATGTATGTATGTATGTATGTATGTATGTATGTATGTATGTATGTATGTATGTATGTATGTATGTATGTATGTATGTATGTATGTATGTATGTATGTATGTATGTATGTATGTATGTATGTATGTATGTATGTATGTATGTATGTATGTATGTATGTATGTATGTATGTATGTATGTATGTATGTATGTATGTATGTATGTATGTATGTATGTATGTATGTATGTATGTATGTATGTATGTATGTATGTATGTATGTATGTATGTATGTATGTATGTATGTATGTATGTATGTATGTATGTATGTATGTATGTATGTATGTATGTATGTATGTATGTATGTATGTATGTATGTATGTATGTATGTATGTATGTATGTATGTATGTATGTATGTATGTATGTATGTATGTATGTATGTATGTATGTATGTATGTATGTATGTATGTATGTATGTATGTATGTATGTATGTATGTATGTATGTATGTATGTATGTATGTATGTATGTATGTATGTATGTATGTATGTATGTATGTTTGTAACCGACCCCTTTTAGCTCGATTTTGTCCAATTGTTGCAATATTCCGATCAATGCATCCGATTATCCTAATTAGATTCGCCAGGATTAATTAATTTCTTTCCGCATCCTTTGCATGCGAGTAAGAGAGATAGAGCTAGTGCGCGAACTACGCATGCGTGCAGTTCTAACCTTACTCTTTCGGGCACTAAAAAAAAAATTAATTAAAAAATGAAAAATAAATAATAGTTTAAAAAAACTAGAAAACACGGTTTATATAGAAAACCAAACTAAAAAACAGACAATAAATTTTAATAAATATAAGTTATTAATAGTTTGAATAAGAAAATAAATGTTTTATTTTAAAAAAAGTGAGGGTTCTTTTCAAGATATTATCGAAATGATAATCCTTCTCATATCTGTCAATTAAATATTTATAACTATTGACACCGTGCACCCCACGCTTTTTTTTACAATAAAACATTTTTTTTCTTATTCAAACTATTAATAACTTTTATTTATTATTATTTTTTACATTGTTCTTAATTAATATTTATTTTCTGTTTTTAGTTTGGTTTTCTAGCTTTTTTAAACTATTATTTATTTTTCTGTATAATAATTTTGTTATAATATAGACGTCTGTCAGTGTCGTACGACACTATTACTCGGTGGTATAGTTTTATTAAAAAGTACCCGTACCACCAGGGGTATGGCTAGGTATGGTGGCTCCGGCATGTCCGATGGCAAACTGGTTTGAGTATTCTAGCTGCCATTTCTGAAAAACCTGAGACGGGCGCGTCTAGCCATGTAGCCTCTTCCGAATCAGTTTTGTAACGTATAGGCCTCGAAAGAGATTAAACTTTATATAATACTGAAGCCCAAATCAGGTTTCTGGAGATTAAATGTACTAAAATTCACATTTCACCAGTTTTTAGGCCAGTCAAGTATCAAGTACAACTCACCGGTATGAGGTGGCGTGTTGTGTGCGTGTTTCCACAATTGTGTGTGGGCTTAAGCAATTTATTAATTTTTATTTAAGTGCATAACTCCTGTCTGTGTAGCTTCCTTTAATCTGTTGATTCTGCTATTTGCGGCTTCCGGCTTGCGGCTTGCTCGCTCGACACGACGGTTACTATATACATTCAGTGCATGTAGTATATGTCTTATATATTGTCATCTTTGATATTTTGAATACACGAATTACTTTAATATGTTTATTGTTTCTTTCTTGCAGGACGATTTATCTGATGACGTCGATTTGTTGGACTAATCTACTGAAGCGAGCGCCCGAGGCCGCCAATAATTTTTCGCCCGTCATTTATAAAGCTAAATAAATTTGTCAGCGGAACACAGGTAGGGGCGATGACTACTATGATGTTGAAGTGCCTTTTGGCAGGTAACAGGTAACAAAGGTGTGTAATATATCAACTTAAATTCGTTTCATTTTATTATTAGTAATATTGTGGTATTAATTGGTGCTGTGAAATTGTACGTACTTTATATGTGTGCTTAACCTTAAACTTTTTAGTAATGTTTTTAGAACATTACATTCTGAAGATTCTGTAAATGATGTTTAATATTCCCTTGGTAGAATAATTTAATTATATTTAAGGATTTTTTTCGGAGTTATAAAACTATTCTACATTATTTCAAGGTATCTTCAGAAAACAGTATTATTATATAAGTAACTACTTTTTGCCAAAAAAAAATGTATTTGTCTTCCATTATCACACTTTATTAAATCACATTTATTATATAAACTGCACAAATAAATAATAAAAACGTATATAATGTACGTATAACACATACTGAGGTATCGAGGAATGCGCAGTACGCAGCACCTACCTACCTACGGATGAGTGTGCCACGCGCCCGCACCCTTATGTTAGTCTCGCTAAGTGTTAAAACTGTCTGGGAACTGAAGGAACATCTTTTTGTAATTACAGAAGAAACATTTTTTTGATATAACGTAAGTATGATTACATTTCATTGAAATTTAATGGTGTCGTGCGCGGGGTTGCCGCGATACTACACTAAGTCAAGTAGAAAATATGAGCTATATAATTAAACTAATTTGGGTTTCTATATTACACACGATTTTTACCTGCTAAAGCCACTATTATCTAAACTTCATAGAGCAGCGCTCCTTATTGGGGGCGCGGGGTGAGGTCTGGCGGCCGCGGGCTCTTAGACGATGGAGTTTACTTAGTTACGTTATTTTACATATATTATAACAATCAAAATGACCTATTTCATAAAGTGCTAATACATTATAAGATTTAAGTATTATACTGATTTTCTTTGTCATATTTTCTTTGTCATATTTTCATTGCAATCAATTATGTAATCGATGCGTCTGTGATGGTTATGTACATTGGTCATTTACTTGTATGATTGTTATAATATACTTACTTGTATGTTATAGTATAATTAGTTAAGTAGATTAAAAACTTTATCTTATATTTTCCGCTGGAACGAGACAGTCCGGTGCACACGCTGTACTTTCATGTTTATACGTTGTTATAGAATAATATTCAAATTCGATGACATTAAAAAGTTGTGTTTATATTGTGTCTTGTGTATTGCTGACGTGCCGCGGGTAGGGATTGAAGTATCAGCCCCCTTATTGAGCTAATACATAAGCCGCCGCACGGAAGCTTCAGAGAGCGTACCTCTCACATGATGTCGTATTTAACGAAAGAGACAGAGCGTAGAGGCCCCGATGAAACATCTTCGAGCTAGTGTCATTTTCCTTACAGAATGGAAACTGTACAGCGTACAGTATGCAAATTGGGTTTGTATAAAATCGAATACAATACTTAACTGTTTATCCAGGGACTGGGCCACGGTTAAGACTATCGAATGGGACGATCTATCTTGGCTTGAGTATTATTATATTTTTATTTGTCCGATTGACTTGTGAATCCTTTTCGAAACGGCTTAAAGGAAGTCGTTCGAAGTGTTACTTATTAGAGAATTTTATGACACACTACACTATCGATAAGTAATTCAATGTCCAACCAAATTGGTCCCTGAGACGGGTGACGCATGGCGTGGTCGATGCAAAGAAGAGCAAAGCAACACGCAAAGTAAAATTGTAACCAATGTTGGGTGGGTGAGGCATAAGAGGATCGAATAAAAAAACAAAGAATTCAGCAGTTTTCAGCTTTTTTTAAATATAAGCATAATGATAAAAGCTTATTTTTATAATTTAATTACTTGTTATACTGTTTGTATTCGCTTTACCTTCAGTAAACCGTTTAAGACTTGTTATTGAATCACTGAGCGCGCGTGCTTGTAGCACGGAGTGGTCTACTCGACCTACAGTATATATGACGGTCAGGCGAGGGCGATTACCCCAAGACTTTTCGCCCTTGTCCCTTGACTCGCCCGCGTAGCTCGTAGTTTCCATGGAGGCAAGTAAGTTTTTATCATTATATATATTATTAATCTTAAATGATTACGGTTCACCAATTACTAAAATAATTAGAAATTTTGTTAAATTTAAACTAGTAATTAATGTACATCACTCTTACACTTTACAATAAAAACTTAACCACGCAATCATATATACATATACAATAACAGTTACTAGCCACAAATATTAATAGTTATACAACTGGAACTTTCATCGTATATTCTATAGCATAAATATGTACAGTGTTTTTAATTAAGACAAATAACAACTATGTATTGACGGTTTATTGTTATGGGCACTTATGTCAAAATGCACCTATAGATATAGCTGTCGAGGCCCGATGTGTATTTGTTGAGTTGCAGTTAATATATCAATTGAAATGAATTAATTTAAAATGTGATTGAGTATGAATAAACTTGTGAAAATTTACTGTTTTTTTTTTATATAATCTTATACCTTTTACGCGCAATTCTTGCATAAATAATTAATATTTATATAAATAATTCTCGGAAACGGCTCCAACGATTTTCATGAAATTTAGTATGCAGGGCTTCGGGGGCGAAAAATCGATTTAGCTAGGTTTCATTTTTAGAAAACGTCGTTTTATCCGTGTTTTTAGGCAATGAAAACTGCTACAATACCATTAGAATACGAAGGTAAAAGCATTTACACTTAAAGGTACGCCCTTTATGATCGCATCTGATTCGTATCTAGGTATATATGACAGTGCTTTATAAAAGAGAATACGGCAGTAGTCACATTAGTAAAGAAAACCCGAGCAAAGCTCGGCGATCCAGGTATGATACCTCAATTGGCAAACCAGGAAATAATCGTGATTATACGGGAGTTGTCGTTTTCAAACACGCCGAATTACTGTTGCACACAATCAGCCCCCTTATTCAACTAATACAAACTTCGTCGGCGAGCCGCTTCACGGAGGCCTCGGAGAGCTTATTTCTCACGCGATTAGTAGTATTAGCGTAGTAAGCGACAGAAACAGAGCATAGAGACCGCGACGAAACATCCTCGAGTTAGTGTCATTTTCCTTACAGAATCGAGCTCCAGAACCAAAAAATAGTTTTGGATGAAATGTCGAGTTGGCTGGTTTGCCAATTAAGGTAGCGATATGTGATATGCGGTCATTGTTATGTATTATCCTAAGCGATATTGCAGGCGGTATAGATTTGTTATTTCAAATTGAGCGAAAGGATACCGGTTACCTTGAAAATGCGGTTTCGCTCAATTCAACTTTATAGAAATTATACGGCGCGTATTTATTGTTACCCACAGCGGTAGCAAATATCGTGCTTTGGTCATTTCTCTTTACATATTTTGTTCCTACTATTAACAACTTTTCGTCAATGGTGGCGAAGTATGTAGTGACGTCAAATGCTGCGAGTCGTTGGTTTGAACCCAAGATGAATTTGAGCTTTCGGTAAAGACATTGTGAGGAAACCATAGCACTTGCCATAGCATTTTACAGGCCAGTTGGCTTGGTGGTTAGAGACCCTGACTGCCAAACCGAAGGTCGCGGGTTCAATTCCCACCCAGGACAAACATTTGTGTGCATGAATATGTCTGTTTGTTCTGTGTCTGGGTGTAAATATCTATATAGGTTAGTATATTCATAGATAAAAGTAGCATGTAGTTTATCAGTTATCTGGTTACAATATTACAAGCTCTACTTAGTTGACTTCAGATGTCCATGTGAAAAATATCCCAGGATAATTATTTATTATACTGAGATTGTGTTCAAACGCATACCAATAATAGATAACAGTAATAAGATAAAAAAACATACCACTATGTGCCCTAGTGTCAAATTTATGTATGATTACTACGGTGGTCCTTGTTTTTCAACTTTTAAAATATCCCCGGGGCACTCTCTCATTTGATTATATACCTCTAAATATGAAATAAGTTTTTTTTTGTTAAGATTCAGAGGTCGCTACCAGCTATCTAATTTTTTACAAAAAGCATTGAAAAACATCTTAAATTATGGTTTCATTAATGTTTCATTTAGGTGTTTATATCACATTTTCCGTGCAAGTAAAACTCGCATAGACAATCGCATTTTATCCCTTCCTCCCCTCGACCTCCATCTGTACCGACGCGTCGAGATTTAGACCGTTCACACAATCAAAAAGATAAGCCGTAAGACGTGAGCGCGCGCACTAACATATATAATAAATATATTGTGTAATATTTTTTTATGTCCTAGCTATAAAAATAAAAGAATCTAACAAATACAGATTTCGAGTTTTTATTCAAAATTCAAACCTCGATAGCGACCTGAAATACTTTCTTATGGTATATAATCAAATTACGTGGTGCCCCGCGAAATTAAAGAAAAATAAATTTTACCACCCTAATGATTTTTGTTCCAGATTCTCTTATATTCTACATTGTACTCTTTATTTTGGAATCACTCACTGGGCGCACTCATGAATCCCTAAGTTACTGAAGTTACTCCGGGACCAATTCGGAAATCAGCTTTGTTGTAAGGAACATATTAAATATGCAGTGGACACCGCCGCCAAAACATTTGCACAACAAGGGCATCGCCAATGGGTGGTCGTCCCTAATCTGTGAAGTGACGGGGTCTCATGTGCCTGTTATTTCACCAGCCCTCTTACCTTTCTAACTGAAACGTAGATTCAAACCCTGCTTACCATAAGAATTGTTCTCGAAACGAACCGGTAAGCCAAATTTCAATTCCATAGAATAAGAGGAAGTGTTTCTAAACTCGTAAGATTTGATCTAAACAAACTTCCCTTACTTACGTATGTTTTTGTGTATAGCTCTGGTTCCACAGTACCACAGTATGTGGGGCTAGCTGAATGGATGCTCCTGAAAAGGGAAGTTTAAAAGAAACGGGAAACGATTTTTTTATAATTTAATTGAACAATCATTCATTGTATTCGCAGTACATATCACAGTCACATTTCGTATAAATAATAATTAATGATGTGGCTTATATTTATGATAAAATATATATATACAGTATATTATATAATATATCATAGACACGAGGTACTATTACACAATAGTGACAAATATGTAGATCAATAATATCTAAACCGCCTGCGTACCTATCGATAATTGATTCCTAAATACATTCAGTATATTAATAAATTCTCTATAATTATAACATTGGATATATATATTCTTATAATTACACAAATACTTAAATCTAAAATGTAAACAGGTAATATAATTCTTAAACGCCCTAATGACGCCTTCATGAAAAGTCGATAAAAGTTGACAAACATCCGGCCTGACCACGATCGTACGCGACGATGAAAATCTGATCCTGTAGCGTAGCGGATATCTACATTAATATAACGAAGTAAAGTTTGTAACAATATCGAATTTAATATTTTTTCAACAATATTCAGATTGAACCTTTAAGGTGACCTGATAAATTAAAAGGGCTTCTCGTAGAAACCAATTTTAGTGGTAAAGAATTTGTTTCTTACGAATGCTGCCATAACCGTAAGCTGCCTGATAATCTAAAAATGCCTGTAAAAATATTCGAACGACATATATCTTTATTAAAAATTAAGTTAATTCACTTATTGATAAAATATGACCCTGTTATTATATAAATTTAATCTGTCGCTAATATTAGTAGACAATGTAAATTTTTCTTCTAAATACATTCGCTTATCGCCAGGGACATGTTTGGACGAGTAGTCAGATTTTACGGTTCTAATTTTGCAAAGTACACGATAGAGTACGAGGTAAGTTTCTACAACCAATCCATTACTTTTGGCACAATAAATATCGCGGGTGCAATTAATAAATACCTAATATTATAAATTCTCAAATAAGTTTGGTGATGAGTCCTTAATTCACGCAGCGTGATTTTTTGCATAGACATATTTTATAGGCCGAACGCAAGTGGAACCGCGGACGACCGCTAGGCAATTTATAAGAATATCTGTGGTTGAATGTGTAGCCAGTGCCAGATTTACCATAGAAGCTGAAAAAACTGAAGATAGGCGGCAAAATTGGCCCAAACAAAAATGTGGTAAAAACGCGTATGCTCAAACGTCCGAAAAGCGTTTTGAATTTGGATTAGCTTTGGGGCGGCAAATGTGTAAATCCAGCCCGTGGCACGTTGGTCACTGTTTGTAAAGACCTATAGAAGATCTCGTTCTGCTCCTTCACCCTCCAGCTCTTACTCCACTGATATTATACTATGCTCGTATATAAAGAGCTTAAGCATGAAATGTCTCAAGTCCGCGTCGGCTCATCTCGCATTGTTATATTTTAATCAAATTACGAGAGCTGTTATATTATTTAATCCCAAGTCAACGAATCGTTCATTACTTTGTAACATATACCATATATAAAGTTAGACAACAAGCCACTAAAGCAATTACTATATTATAATGTATGTACAAACTTGCGGCCCAATAAAGATAATAACAATAATAAATTCTTGATTAAATACAATAATGTTGCGCCTAGCTAAATCTAAATGTAGTGTTTGCAGTGGCAGGCGTCCGGGCCACACAACTAACTGCGTGCACGATACTCAAAAAACAAATTTGAATATTCTTTTGGAGACGGAGACTCATTATGGTCTCATCTCTTTCTCTTAGCGTCCACGTGTGACGTCTCTGCGCACCCCGGGCACGCTCGGCGCGTGGCTTAACTGGGTTGCGGTACATTACAATGTTCAGTTTATTTATTGCCGTCTTAGATATCGCCGTGCGTCACTTATTCATCTTAAAAACGCATAATCTCATCTTCCCGACATCATCTAAGTCCTACGCATCTTTTATAATCAAATATCATATTATTGTATCAGATTGTCAATAAAGATAAATTATCAGATAAATAGTGTAGCATTGTGATATGCTGCGGACGGAAATACACCCTAGCGTAGTGATAGCCGCCGCGCCGCAGCGTTGCGCTGAGCATGTGTGCGCTAAACACTGATCTAAATCTTTATACATATGAATAATTACCGAGCAGCAACGTGTTTATATGCATCGATTTGATTAATATTTATAAATAAATTTATTATGTCAATAAATATAAGTAAATTAATATTCTAGGATATTCTCCACACATGGCAACCTGATCCTAAACTAAGCAGAACTTGAGAGGACACCAGATAACTGATATATTTTCTTTTGATCTAAATACATACATAGGTAATAGATATTTACAAGCAGACAGAACAAATAGACATGTTCGTCCACACAAATGTTTTTCCTGAGTGGGAATCGAACCCACGGCATATGGCGTGGCAGTCAGAGTATCTAATCACCGAGCCGGGTGGCCATCCTATGTGTATATTCAAAACAATATAATACTCTATTATAGCCTTGTCTGTAAAACGGAGGAAAATAATTGCACGCAATTTTTTCACGAAAGTAATAATAGGTTGGGGAAAAAGTTCCATCGCATTTTTTAAGAAAATTCAAAACATTTTTAATATACACTTCTCACAAAAATTAAGGGAGCAGAAAAAAAATCCAAATTTTTGGGGGATTTTCAACAGGCTGTAACTTATACAAAAATGGTCATACAGCAAAAAAAAAAAAAAGCAAATTGTAGCTCTAAGTGTTTAGTTTTCGGATCTGAGTTTGAAAATTTTTTTTTTTAAATATTTTTCGAATAATCATAAGAAAACCAACGAAAAAAAATTTTTTGAAATTTTTTTAATCTACGGACGTGGAAAAATTTTTTTCGACTCAACCTCCATATGGACCGGATAGCTTGTTTATTCAGCTTTAATTTCGTTTTTTTTAAATCTCGATACGAGCGTTTCTCGCTGAGATATCGATGTTTGAATGGAAAAAGATCATTTTGTCTTTGATTACCAATATCTCAGCAACCAATGATCGCACAGAAATTTTGAGGTTTTTTTTTTCCTTAAATTCTTCAAGTCACTAATACAGAATTGAGAGAAAAATGAAAAAAAAATTTTTTTTTCATTTTTGATAAAAATTATGACATTTTCAGAGCGAAATTCTTGCTCCTTTAATTTTTTCAAAAATTCGGTCAAGTGGGAAAAAAAAAACGGTTGGCTGGATTGAATTGAAACTTTGTAGGGTTTTTGTGGGTATATTGAACAGTAAAAGGCACACTTAACGTTAGTGGTTTCCGCAATATTTTTGATTGGGCGCTTAATTTTCCAAAAAACGACAAAAAGCCCTTTTTTGGATGCTTTTTCAAATTCATGTAATGATTGAAAAAAAATTTTTTTTTTAAATTCAATTGCCAAACCTTGTAGAGAATTTATTGAAGTTTTTAAAACCAACCTCAAAATTTCTGTGCGATCATTGGTTGCTGAGATATTGGTAATCAAAGACAAAATGATCTTTTTCCATTCAAACATCATATCTCAGCGAGAAATGCTCGTATCGAGATTTAAAAAAAACGAAATTAAAGCTGAATAAACAAGCTATCCGGTCCATATGGAGGTTGAGTCGAAAACATTTTTTCCACGTCCGTAGATTAAAAAAAAAAACCAAAAAAATTTCGAAAATTTTTTTTCGGTGGTTTTCTTATGATTACTCGAAAAATATTTAAAAAATAAAATTTTCAAACTCAGATCCGAAAATTAAACACTTAGAGCTACAATTTGCTTTTTTTTTTTTTTGCTGTGTGACCATTTTTGTATAAGTTACAGCCTGTTGAAAATCCCCCAAAAATTTGGTTTTTTTTTCTGCTCCCTTAATTTTTGTGAGAAGTATAGTTTATTTACATTGAACTAAAGTATGTTGGTACCATTTTGTTCGATAACTTTTTACCATCTTGTAGGTAGGGACATGATCACATTGCTATAGAAATTTTGGGACTTCTGATCAAAATACCGCGACAAGTGGTTTTGGCAGTCCTCTCGTGATGTTAACCTGACACTGCCTAAAGAATTCTGAAGAGACCGAAGCAGGTGGAAATCTGAAGGTGCAAGGTCAGGACTATACGGCGGATGCATTAATACCTCCCAGCCAAACTCTCTTAATTTTTGCTGAGTGGCTAAAGATGTGTGAGGTCTAGCGTTATCATGATGAAAAACCACACCCCTTCTGTTGATTAATTCCGGCCGCTTTCTCTCAACTTCTTGCTTTAATCTCATCAGTTGCTCGCAGTAGAGTTCAGAATCGATGGTCCTGCCTGGTGGTAACAGCTCATAATGAATAATGCCCTTCCAATCCCACCACACACACAGCATCACCATGTTGCGAGTTAACCCGGGTTTGGCCACAGTCTGTGAAGCCTGACCGGCCTTAGACCACGACCTTTTTCGCACGTTCTTGTCGTACGTGATCCACTTTTCATCACCAGTTATCAGCTTCTTCAAAAATGGTTCGGTTTCATGACGTCGTAATCAAGAATCACAAATGAGTACACGGTTCATTAGGTTTCTTTCAGTGAGCTCGTGAGGTACCCAAATATCTAGCTTTTTGTGTACCCAGTTTTTTTCAAATGCGCCAAAACTGTTTTGTGGTCAATTCCCAGTTCTTCAGCTACGTCGTAACTATTGATATGCCGATCTTGCTCCACTTTTTCAAAAATGGCATCCATATTATCCGTAATGGGGCGACCAGAGCGACGTGCATCTTTGACATCAAAATTTCCCGATTGAAAACGCTTAAACCAAATTTGTGCTACTCTCACAGACACTGCACTAGGTCCATAAACATCGCAAATTTTTTTCGCGGCTTGCGTTGCATTTTTACCTTTTTTGTAGTAAAATTTTAAAATGAATCGAATTTCTTCATTAGATTCACTCATCTTGGCGGTACGAAAAACAAATGCAATTCACACATTTTCCTAATTTGAATTTGGAATTATGTTCTTTAAAATTTAAACTTTCAATCATACCAAAACCAGCCAGATACAAATAGTATAGCCAAAGAGATTTTATTACAAGTTCATACATACTATAATGCGAAAAGACTTTTTCCCCAACCTAATACTACACGCTTATACCAAAATTTTACAAATTACCATAACTACAAATTTACGGTTATCGAAAGTCAATGGAAATTTAAAACTTAACCGTCAACACTACACCTAAATTACAAGTATAGAGTCAATATTTATCCTTAATCCAACTTTTCTACTATTTTTTCAAGTTATTTGTAAAATACTGTTAATATGAGTAGGACCGATGTCGAAGAGACATCTATCACAATAAAACCTTACTTCTGTGCGGGCTGTGACTGACTTCTCAATGACATATTATATAAAAAGATAGAAGTATAAAAATAGACATAGGTCAGTTAGTGCACCTTCAATTTTTGAGTTACAAAACGGTTTTCGAAAATCATTAATTATTTTTCTATTAATTAACATCTTCATTAAATTATTAAGTTATTTTTTATTTACTTGTGATTTCGGTTGATGGTGGTTTGGGCCAATTTCTTTATCTTGTAGAAAACTCTCGTAAAAGGCGTGTACTGAAATTATAATTTCGTACAAATTACCCGTTGTTCTGGGTCTCTTATTCTATTCACAGCATATTATTTGTTATCACCAAGGCTTTGATTATATATTTTGATTATTCTTACTTCTTGTGTTTGAGTGAAATCTAGCACGTAACTGATGCGGCAGGCCCCGCATGCCTACTGGGGACCATGTACCATGAGCCAAATCGTTCGCCTATTTATCATCCTTCTAGCATAAAAAGAAAATGAGTACCAACTCGCCACGCGTCTTAAAATGTACCTGTTGATTGAGTTCCCATTCGTCAAGATTTAAAAAGTATTCATTGACTAAGTCTTCAACTTGCAGCCATTCGTCGTGTCCTTATTATAATTTCCCTATTTGTAATTCGTCAGGTGTATTTATCATTATGTATTATTTAATGCTTAATATAATATTTAATCCCTCCTCGCTAAACGGTCGTCGTCGCACCAATATTGGCTTCGTATTGGATACATTAGGAGTCGTGCGGGAGGACCGGCAGCAGCCGAGACGAGGGTTATTGATGTCGAAACGCTCTTACAATGGAGGCGACGCTCTCGATGGTGCCGGTGACGAACACGAAGAGGCCGAGCAGCATGATGGCGAGGTCCTTAAGTACGAGGGCGGGGCGCGCGCCCCCCGGCCCACTCGCCGCCGTTACCAGTTCGATCAGCGGTGGGAACACCAGCGCCAATGCCGTGCTGCTCACTGCACCCACCAGCGAGATGAAGAGCCCCAGCTCCGGGATTGACTCGGCCAGCACGACTGCAACAATTAAGAATGATACGCGTCAGGAAGAGTGCTGGCGTCCGTGTGCATCGGGCGGAGATCCCGAGCTTCCAAAGCCGCGGACGCAGACGTGTCGCGAATATTTACTATATACTCACAGGTGAGTAGCACGAGCAAGGCCCTGTAGCCCAGCTCTTTGGCTACGGGCGAGGAGCCGGCGAACCTCTTGCGCAGAGCCGGCCACGTGATGGTGACGGGCACGTAGAACTGTAGAGGATACGTGAACAGGATCGCCAGGGCTATCAGGCCTCGTACCACATTGCTCAACCTGGTGAATGAACACGTGAGTTTGAGCGCAATGTATTTAATACTGTAGGGAATCGTGAACTACCATCGATGGCACTTACACTTGACCGGGCTGCAGGTTGAGAGTGAGGCTGCCTTGAACTTCCTCGCCCCACTTGAGGTACCCCAGGAACCCTACCGTGATGAAGATGCTCCCCACGGTGACCATGCTCACGTTCAGCACGCCAAGAGGTTTTTGAAACAACTCAGGTCGCCTCATCTCATTCTTTAATGGTAAAACCTGTGGAACAGAGTAATTTTTTTAGGTTACTAACCGCTTCGAGTACTGAAGTAGATTATTTTGTTTAATTCAAAACGTTTATCATATAAAAATTTCATTCGCATCTTTTTTGTTTTTTACTCGCCTTATTGCAAGTACTTTCCGCGTGTGTTGCCTCGATAACCAGACAGTCTGATGTACGGCCGTATACATGTGTTTTATCCGTGGGATCATTGAACTAACAATTCGTGAAACGTTCACTTATTCATGAACTTTCCTGTAGGCCTAGCCAAGTTACAAACGTTTCGTATCGATTCTCTTTCTACAATTGTTAACGTCTAGGCGTAAGCGATTGTAGAAAACGCTATCTTGGTAGCCAAATTGACACGACTTTGTCGATCGCTCGTTCTACAATGAACTTAGAAAAAACCTATACTTTAGTCTATGGTGAGCGTTCGAACAAACGTCAAACTAACATCAAGGTCACAGATGTGTACTTTTTGCGCGGGCGGAAGTTTTGTTTTCGATTGTTACTAAAGGAATAATTGTTTTAAGTGTTAAAAAAGTAAGCGAAATAAGGTGAGTTGTTCTTATAACTGCGGAATGTAATTTTAAACATTACTGTCACTCGAAATAATATGATATCGTGCAAGGATGGAATCTAGATCTCGAGCAAGCCCAGAACAGTTCGCAGCTTTATTAGAATTTATGGAAAGGTACGTAAATTAACCGATATTTCGTAATCTTCCTTTGTTAAAATCATAGTTAGGTATATCATACTTGGGCACTTGAAAGTTAGAAACATAAACAATGACGTTATTCGCGACATGAACTAATACTACTACTTACGAAACAAACAAGACAATTGTGTTTGACCCTTTATTTAATCAATAGACCCTCTGTTTCTCTGAAATATTTTTAATTTAGATTCTAATTGGGTCTAAGAGAATAAAAGCTAACCGCCTGTCAGCAGGAACTGGAGATAATAAAAAAGTTGATACTACTTATATTATCAGTCAGATTATTAAGCACTTACATTAACTATTAAGGGAATCTCGTTGGCTCCCTTTAATAAAGTTTTGTGTCGGAGTTCATGACAAAAGTATGTCGATTTGTCTATTCGAAATTGCAGAACATTTAAAGTTTCTGGCATTTCGCGTATTATATATTATATTATATTATCCCTGCACTGGCGATTTATATTTCTTTTTCGGCGCCTAAGCCACACTTCTTCATTATGAGCGCACCACAACATATTTAAAGTATGCATTTTAAATGCTAAATGGTAAATACAGTCCAACAATATGTTAAATAAACAAAACACTTCTCGGTTTCAACACAGCTGGATCATATAGACGCCATTTTTTTTATCGTTTTCTATTGGGTCTCGGCGAGCGCTAACTAGTCGTACAAAAACTTCGACATCATTTCGATGACGCTTGTCAAAACTGTAATTTGGCTACGGTTTATATGGGATGTAGCGATCGACATTGTAGAAACGCTCACATTTCATTCTATCATTTTGAACGACATAAACTTGGCTACCAATTATCTATTCGTTTGTTTTGACCACGTGACTTAACGTTGAGATGACGTCATTCCCATACATTTGAATAGTTTTCTATTAGCGTTAACGATTGTAGATAGTCAACATGGCTAAGCCTACTGGCCATTGGACATTCGTTACGTAGATAGCATTGCCAGGCGTCCGGATAAAGCCGGACATAGTTAGGCTTTTTGATTGCGCGTGCGGCCAAAATAAATGGTGTTCGGTTCATCCGGCTTTTGTCAGGCTTTTTATATTTCGCGAACAAGCTGGTAATAATCAACGAAACTTGATTTTACATATTATTTTTGTCGTACCTAGTAATACTATACATTTTTATTTTATTTTATAGGTACAGAAACAGACAACAGATTGAGTATTACTTATAAACCTAGATAATTAACATTATATAAACCTGTAATCCAATTATAACTGTATATATTAGTTGAAAGAACAAATTATAAAAATAGAAAAAGAAATACTCAAAATAATAAACATTACGGTAAAAACATTAAATTAAATCTAAAAATCTATTCTCTACTTAAATAATTCCAAAAAACATTAACACTATCATTGAAAACATCAACTTGAGAGCACATGTCATTATATTGACTGCACGTTCTATTAAGTGGACTGTTTAGGGACACATTATTGTTGCTTGCAGGTATGTTAAACAGATGTGGATTACTGAGTCACAAAATCCTCAATAATGTCAAGGCCAGAGTGAATAGGCATTTTCTGGGTAAGCGTGCTACATCCTCGGCCTCGTCATAACTCCTTCTGGAGTCAGTCAAAGGCCAAACGCAAGCCCATTCCTAATAAAAAAAAAAAAATGTAGGCCTTTTTACCCAAATGTCCGGTCAAACTGACTGATCTGTCCAGCTATTAGGATTGGCAACCTGGTAACGTAGATATACTAGGTAAGTGCCCAGTGTCTCAATCACTCCAATATTTACCGAGAAAATAAATGATTTGCACTGGTTACCTTGGAGCCACCTTTTTGTATCGTTATGTGTGATGTTGCTCATAATAGCACGAGTAGCTCCATGTTTGTTGTCATTGTCAATTGTTGATTCAGTTTGGTTCTATTTGTTTTCGTTTACTCGGGACTTCATTTGTTTTGTAAATGTTGATTTCTGCATATTTTTTTTTAAATTAACTAGCCAGTAGGACTTCTTTTTCCTGTTTTCCAGGATTCATATATGTATCGTAATATTTGAATCCAGGAATTTGCAAACGTTTTGCACTGAAGGGACAGACAACGCGACAATAAGTAACATAAATACGAACGAGTCCGATTCCCTCGAAGGCGTAGATGGCGGTGCCAAAGTATAGCGGCAGCTGGTGCCAGGAGGCGAGGTAGGCGCGCTCGGAGGGGGAGGGCAGGTCCTGCGCCGCCTCGTACACCACCGCGCTCACTCCCACCAGCATCAGCGCGTTGGCCACCGTCGAGAACGGCGTCAGGTACTTTAGGTTCCTGACCATGCACGATACCAGAACCGGAATGATAACGATTATCATGTGGATCGACAGGTCTATATGGATCCCGTACTGATCGAATATCTGAAAGAGTTACGAAACACAGTCAAAATAAATCCTCCCGAGTCCTCCTTCATCCGAACGAAGAGTTCCTTACCATCTTGACATTGTTGGCGATGAACACTACGTAGACGCAGCAGAAGCCCAACTGCGTGACGCAGAGGAATGTGTCCACGGTCACCTTCATGGCGGTGGCGAGGCGGCGCAATCTCGCGGGCCCGTTGGCGAACACCAGGTATACCGTCTCCGCATAGCCCGGAGGCTTCTCTTGCTTAGTCTGACGGTGCATTTCTTCAGAACAATTTAGCTGGAAAAACAATAGAAAATGAGAGGCTGAGTCAACATAAACTATAGCAACATCATCCTTAGTAGTGAAACTAAGAGATGAGGCGAATGTGGGTGAAGAGCGTGCTCACCAGCAAGTGCTGCGCGTGCACGCAGATGACACCGAGGAGGGCCGTCATGATGGGCGCGAACACGAGTCCGCCGTTCTTGAAAGCGTCGCCCATCGCCAGCAGCCCGCTGCCGATGTTGCCGCGGAAGATGTGTAGCATCGTGTCTAGGTACCTGGGGAGGGGACCCACCGGCTCCAGTTTACCATGATTGCATTATGAGGAGGCCTGGGTTATAGTTCTATGAACTGCGTCCGTATGTATATACGTATAGCATATTTACAGTAATTTGGATCAGTTATTTTCGTGTTGTTTAAGTGCACCCTACCTGCATCTTTGTAGTAGCTAGAAGATTTGCATTGTAATAAATACATTCATAATTAATCAATTTTAAAACATGCTACGTCGAAATTAAAATTGTGCCTTTCCTCCTTTTAACTAGTCGATGTCCGTGAACTGGTTTTATTTCCGAAAATTTATCAATCCCTTTTAACTATTACTTCCTTTCAGCATTTTTCTATGTCCTATAGTTTAAGATTTCCCCACACTAGTTAAAAGATACTCAGACTGCATAACCGGTAAGTATTTAATAAGTAGTACTCGGTGGGTACTCACTGGCGACCGGCCATGAGCAAGTAAAAAACAGGTTTACGTGCCGATTAATGCGATATGCAACAACATTTATACATAACTAAGTATAGGCCCAATATTATTCGATGATTCCATTAATTATGAACGAGACATTATGCATATCATGGAAGTTCCATTTATAATTATCGGAAATACTTTAGTGATAAATAGGTTTAGTTTAGACACGATCATCGGATTTAACTTTGAATCCGAGAGTCAAATGATTCGGATGCGCGCTGGCTAAATCGCAAAGCGATCCAACCTATGTAACCTAAAGGGTAGCTAACCATCAAAAGGTAATTCAGTATGTTCTCCTGTGCTTCCCAGCACAGGACCAGTAGTGCCGGGTGGAAGCTGTACTCACGATGTGGGATGTGTGACGTCATGCGTGGCGTGCGGGTCGCTCTTGGCGTCGGGCACGATCAGCTCGCGCGACTGAAACGGGCCGCCGCCGCCCTCCAGCCCCGCGCACACCGTCGTAGTGCTCCTGTAACAACCACCCGCCATCAGTGACCTCACACACAGGACTCAGTTTGTTCACACGGCTGTCAATAGGAAACTATACTGCATTTAGGATGACCAGTCTACTCCTAAAAATACACGAGTCTAACAAAAATTATTATCATTTTATAATTAATATAATTTTTATGTTCCGATCCAACCAATAGAGTAGATCATTGGTGCTGTTCAATTATGATGGCAACTTGCAATTTCATACAAAACTCCATACAATCGATTGATTTGACATTTAATAAAAAGAAGCTGATTTGACTATACAAATGCTTAGAGGCACAGAAGAGTAAAATAACCTGTAGAATGTAAATCTCACAAAGCGAAAATTCAACGAAGTCCGTTACTATTATCTTATGCGGTAGGCCCCACTCATTATGCCTCGTTTTAGACGTGGTATTGACTAATACACAAAACGACCGCTCCAAAATACGTATTGATGTTGACATAGACGCGAAACTTGCCTTATGTTGTTATTGCGACGCAAGGGCTTTATAGAGATCCCGGTGACCGCAACGTCTCGGACATTCTATTATACAACATCATAACAGTCATCACTGACAACAGATTATATAAGCATAGTTAGCCTTTGTTTATTGATCTATTGTTTTAGAAAATAGTGCATAAAGGTACAGGTCGAGAGAGATGGCGTCAGACGGCATTGTGCGAGCAGGCCGAACGGAGACGCGACGCGAGACCACGCGAGTGACGCTTGGATAAAAGATATAATATGTCATTGTACACGCGCACAATGAGGTAAAGGGTAAAGTTATTTGCCCGAATTGTGCGAGGCGCAATGTGTGCCGTCTTCGCTACACACTAAGGCTGCGTTCAATAGAGCGTGCTTAGACTTTACACGAACTTTCACCCTATGAAATATGAAATGAAATGAAATATGAAATATATATTGAAATGAAATGAAATATGAAATATATTTTTTATTCAAATAGGCCTTCACAGGCACTTATGAAAGGTCAGACTCTACCACCGGTTCGGAAGGTTGCTTTTACTGAGAAGAGCCGGCAATAAACTCAGCAATTACTCTTTTCAAAATCAGATTTTGTACATAAAGATGTGTCTTGCTGGAGCGAGCGCTACACCCAAGCATTGTCGTCATTAAAATAATCATTTGTGTTGTAGAAAGCCTTTTGTACTAAAACAGTCTTAATTCTTTCCTTAAATTTTTGTAAAGGCAAATTTAAAATTTCACTAGGGATTTTATTATAGATGCGTGCACTAAGTCCTAAAAATGAGCCTTGCACTTTTTGCAGTCTGTATGCAGAAGTGACAAGTTTATCCTTATTTCTAGTATTAATGGAGTTCATATCACTCTTTTTGACATAAAGACTAATATTTTGATGTACAAATATTATGTTTGCATAAATATACTGCGATGCAACTGTGAGGATATCAATTTGTTTAAACTTTTCTCTGAGGGAAGCTCGAGAACTCAAATTATAAATGGCTCGAACAGCTCTTTTTTGCAATATAAAAATGGTTTCTATATCAGCAGCTTTACCCCAAAGCAAAATGCCGTAGGTCATAACACTATGAAAGTAGCTAAAATAAACTAATCTAGCCGTATCGACATCTGTAATCTGCCTGATTTTTCTAACTGCGTAAGCTGCTGAACTAAGTTTTCCCGCAAGACATGATATTTGTGTCCCCCATTGAAGTTTTGAGTCTAAAGTAATTCCTAAGAAAACTGTTGACTCAACAAGGCTAAGAGCTTCGTTGTCTAACATTATACTACAGCCTAGTTTTTTAACATTGGGTAATGCAAATTTAATACATTTAGTTTTTCTTGCATTTAAAACAAGATTATTAACAGTAAACCAATTTAATACCTGGGCTAATGCACCGTTTACATCGTCATAATTGTATTTCAGTCTATCAACACCAAAAATCAGTGAGGTATCGTCAGCAAACAGTACAATTCCACAGGTATTTCTTACGTAAAATGGTAGGTCATTGATGTATACTAAAAATAGAAAAGGCCCTAGAATAGAGCCTTGGGGTACACCCATATGCACAGGAGAACCAGATGATTTAACTCCATTCACATTAACACTTTGAGTTCTCTCACTAAGGTACGATTTCATCAAATTAAGTGCTGCACCCTTAACTCCATAATGGTCTAATTTACGCGTAAGTGTCTGATGGTCAACACAATCAAAAGCTTTAGATAAATCACAGAACACTCCAATAACATTCTGCGACTTTTCCCAAGCGTTGAAAATTTGTTTTAAGAGTGCTACCCCGGCATCAATAGTGGAGCGACCTTTAGTAAAACCGTACTGCTCACTGTGTAAAAGTTTATTTAAATTAAAGTGAGCAAGTAGTTGCGTTAAAATAATCTTTTCGAATACTTTACTTAGGGCTGGCAAGATAGAAACGGGCCTATAATTGGTTGGATCACTAGGATCTCCGGCCTTGAACAAAGGTATAACTTTGCTATGTTTCATTAAATCCGGAAATTTACCAAAATCTACGCATCGGTTAAAAATTAGAGCTAAATGGGGAGCAATATTATCAATTATACCCTGCAAAACTGTTACTGATATACCCCATAAGTCGCCAGTCCGTTTAACTTTTAAACTTTTGAAAGTTTTGATGACATCGAAAGGTGTGATATGCCTAAACCTAAACAATTCATTGCACTCTGATACGTTAGTTTTTAACAACGACTCAGCATCTGCCGGTGAAGAATCCAAGGAGCTGGTTGTGGCTATAGGTATGTCACTAAAAAAATTATTAAAAGCAAGTGCAATTTGGTCATCTTCACAGATAATATTTCCGTTAATATTTAATTCAATGCGCTTATTATTGTTTTGAGTTTTACCTCTTTCTGAATTAATTATGTTCCAAGTAGTTTTTACTTTATTATTTGATTGGCTTATCTTATTTCTTAGATATATAGATTTTGCCGAAGTGCAAGCTTTTTTAAACACTTTGGAATATTTTCTTACATAATCAATAAAATCGACATTTTGATTGTATTTCTTCATACCATACAACTCATACAACATAGCTCTACTTGTATAAATACCAACTGTTGCCCAGTCGTTAAACTTAATTTTATAATTTTCGTTGAGTCTTAAGTTTAAAAGCCTTATTAAATTCGATTTTTATAAATTCAAAGAGTTCAGTATAGAGACCATCCGGCTCGTCCTGTGCCATGCTAACAGAAACTATATTTTTATTAACGTTATCTTTAAATCGAGCGATACGATTCAAAGTGATGGGTCTACAAGTTATTTTAAGCGGCATATCATTCGATTCATTTACAAAAACTACCTTCTGGCCGCAATGATCAGAAGTTAATTCTGTAATAATTGATTTCTCAAGTGCATCACAGCTGCAAAACACATTATCGAGACAAGTGGCAGAAGTTCCCATAATTCTGGTAGGCTCACAAAATAAATTACTATGATTAAATGATTTAAATAAATTAATAAGTCTTATAGTTGTGGGAGAAGCTACTAATAAATTGACATTGAAATCGCCACATACTATAACATTCTTATTACAAGTTTGAGCTTTCTGTAAAGCATCTTCTACCACCATTTCAAATAAGTTATAGTCACCTAAGGGGGGACGGTACACGCAAACTATAACAAAGCGCTCAAGCTCCACACAGGACAATTCAACAGTGCGCTCGATAGATAAGTCTACAATAGCTTTGCGGTTTTTACCTTTAATGTGATTTGAAACTAAAATTAAGCTACCACCGTGTATCGCTGTCTTTCTTACGAACGCACTTAACAATTTATAGTTAGGAATACTTATTAACAACTCAGAATTCTTCAACCAATGTTCGGTGACACATAATACATCAACATTATGGTATTCAACAAATAATTGTATTTCTAATTCTTTGCCAGCTAGGCCCTGAATATTCTGATGAACTATATTTAATTTATTGAGCTTAGCTTTTGTCCTAATATAAGAAAATCCCCCCCACCACTGGCATTATTATCAATAACACCAGTGTCAATAGTCCCAACTAAGCTACTTGTAGCTTGGTCATAAATGTGTATATTTCCTGCTAGCAATGTAGCGATCTGTTTCTTATACTTAATGGGCAGATACATAGTATATTTTGTCAATTTAAAATTAAATGTAAAATTATTAATGTCAAAATAAAACATGGCGTCACTATGACGATGAATTAAATTATATAGTGTCATATTCATGTCATATATGTGCTTATTCTGTTCCTGAGACAACAAGTTAGAATACGGAAAGGCACATAAAACAAATTGACAATTATATTGGCTGTGTAAGTCAAGCAACTTGTCGAAACTATTAATAATGCTCTTTTTCCGGACATTTAAACTATCTCCACAAAGTATGATAACAGTTGTATTATGATGAAGTTCCTGTGAATTAACATTTTTAATTAATTGCTCATAAGAAGCACCGGGATAACATTTGTTTACAACCTTTTCTTTTAATACGTTATTAATAAGAGGGCCGAAACCTTGACCAATTTTATCACTAATGACAATAGTTTGTTTTACCAAGTCCAGTGTTTGTAATGTTAGATTTGTCGATTTAGTGTTCAACTCTGTCTGTGAAGCAGAGCTAAAATTTGCGTTGGAACAGGTACAATGATTATTTACAAGAGAGTCAAGCCGTTCACTATTATATTCGCTTAATTTTATGAGTTCATCTGCCGCTGAAATATGCTCGTTAATTTGTAATTGAGCATTATAATACTGTTTATTAATAGCTTCTAAGGAGCTCTTCAAATTATTTATTTCTTCGAGAAGATGTTGCGTATCACTCTCGTACAAATCCCTACTTTGCTGAAGGCTAATATTGCATGTTTCTAATTTTTCGACTAAATTAAACCGTTCTTTTTTCAATAATATATTATTTTTGTGCGTCGACTTATATTTCTTTAAAAGTTTTTGTGATTTGTTTATGATTTTGTTAAACCTGATGTATTTTTTTAATTTATTCCGGCTATTGAAATGAGTTACATTTGAGATAGTATCGCGCGGACTAGATTCGTCGTCAGAAGTCAAATCAATGGTCGAAAGAAGCTCATCAGAGTTAACATCTGAGTTACAGGCTAGTAACTCATCATAAAGGCTCTGAGTAGCGTCACTTTCCCGAGATTCTTTTACAGTCTCAAGCTGGACAATAGACTTATGAGCGTCATTTAAGCTGATCTCAAGTTCGGTGATGCGACCCAGAGCCCTCACATATGTATCGCTACACTGGCTAAATGAGTCCACTTCGGCCTGGAGCTGGTTACACCGATCGACGACATCTGCGTACTTCGTATTTAATTTCGCGAGATCTTGTTTAAGTTCCGTATTCTTTTTTAGAATGACTAGAATTTCCTCCTCGCTTTCGTCCCGTTCCCTAATGAGCCGGGCGCAGAGCTCCTGAGACTTTTTTAGTTCCTGCAGGGCCAGCTTCAGCTTGTTTTCCGTGTCCTTGGCTGTTGCCTTGCGGGTCATCATTTTAGCTTGGAGTCAAGACGTAGCGAGCGTGAAAAAGATAAAATAATTATGGTTAATAATGTTTTAAAAACCAGAAAAACAAAAAGAAAATAATATTAATTTTAGAAATAAATAGTTACAAGTTTAAAGTAGAAAATAGTAAAGTAAAGTAATAAGAGTATAAAGTTCTAAGAAATGTGTAATTAATGGTTGTCATTATTAAACTATGAATATATATCTACTTGAAATTACTTAGTTATTGTCAATAAAATAAATATTTAGCACGGAAAAAGAAAAATGTATAATTAACAAAAACAGAATAAATTAATAAAACTATAATTCCCTCAATAGCTGTGACTTGAACCGGCGTACGCTGGGCGTCCTTGTGTGTGGTACCGGCTCTTGTCCTACTGCGCCAAATAGTCGTATGTCCAAGCGACGAAATAATAGTTCATATATCGATACTGACTTTTATTAATTAGAAAGGAGGTACGCGAGAAAATATTATTTGTAAGTCCAACCGTAACAATTATTATTCACTTTATTTTATAATCATTTAAATGTTTTTATTTAAAAATTATTTGTAATAGCACTTTATCATGAAGTCATTTAAAGCACTCGTTTATATAAGTAACACCGAGATTATTTCTTCGTTTTAATAAGTCACTGAATACAAAACGATTTCTCACTGGCACCGGGAATAAGTTCAAAAATATATGCACTTAACGATTTACGCTAACAAAACTAACATTTACACGTAATGTCCAGGTAATTCACAATACAATTACAATGTTTTATTTATCTAATTACTATAACTTATTATATTATCTTAAATTTAATTACGGAGCCTATGTTGCTTGACTGACTGACAGCTGTCATCCATCCTATGTATGTTGTATCGTGTTGTTTTAACAGCTGACAAACTTGACCCTCAATCAATATGTTTTTTGGTTTTTTAACTTTCGCTCTCAGCACTTTATTGAATTCCAATTCCTAGTTTTCCAATTTTTAGGAAAAACCTCTGTAATCTGACATTACACGTTTTGTCACCTTCATAATACGATCGCGTTAAAAAATCGTGTACAAATTAGGATGCAATAGTAAATTTCAGCCTATCATTTTTCTATTAATAATAGGGCAAATTTTTGCTAAGCCATAGATTTGAATTTTGATTTTGAAAACTGGATTAGAGGAATACACACAAACATATACGAAGATTGCAATATAAACACCGACTTTGTCTTAGTTTCAAAGAAACGTGTGAGGAAAGTCTAAGTACGCTTTTTAGATGTCAGCCTAAGTTTAATTGCCGTGACATTCATTAGCTCACGGAGAGCGTGGCGTGACGCACGCGCCGCCGCGCCGCGCCGTGGGCAGGCGGCCGGGGAGCGGAGAGGCGTAACGACCGCTTCAATTATTGTCATTGCGAATATGTGCCCGTTTTCTTAAAAAAATAATCATATTTAAGTTATCTTTAAACAGTATAAAACAAAGCCTCTATATCTGTCTGCCTATGCAGGCTTCTCAAACTTCGCATTAGATTTTTACATTTTCCACGCACAGTTATCTGATCCTTCATTAAACAGAGCTTGTACAAGTGCAAACAAGTAACGATATAATACATTTAAATACCTACGCATAGTTATAGAGGCAAACAGACACACACGGCAAAACATGTGCACATGTTTTGGCCACAAAACATCAATCGTGCACACTCGCTCATAGAGATCAGCAACAGCAGGTGATAAATGTAACCAGCTCTCAAGTGCCGCTCGCGTCAGCTCCTACGACTACTTTATTTATTGTTTGCTATAAGCACTTGAATATTTAGGTACCTATGCGTTATGGTGGTCTCCCTAGTCTAGTTAGAAGCGACCAGCGATTATACCGATGATCACTCACTGCACTTTACACCCTGCACTGAGTGAACAACAAAAGCATTCCTAAAGAAGGCTGGCGTCAGGCAGGCGACCGGCCGCAATAACTCTGCCAAATCTCTTATATCAATCTCGTAATAAATAATTGCGCTGACCCCAAATGATTTGGAACAGGGTAGGCAGATGTTGCCACTTTTACTAGTTAGCCAGTACCTGGTACCCACTTAACTGACGCAAACGAGCATATCATAAAGGGGTACTTACCTACATAATGGTTTTATAATGATTTACGACAATTTGTATAAAAAAAACAGAGTTCTAGGGCTCTTTACACGGAGTGTACCTATCAGTTCAATTTAGTCTATCTGTTACAGGATGTGGTTGTTTTTTAAATCACTAATATTACATGCATAAACTATTGTGAATATGTGTGTGGATTATCGGGAACCACTGCACCTATTTGTAAAATATGTCCCAAAGTTACATTCTTACCCTCGGGGGTCCTAGGGCTTCTAGGGCTTCTAGGGATGGCTGTAGCTTTCCAACAGTGAAAGATTTTTGAAAATATTAGATTTGTTTTCGGACAACCCTCCAGATAAACATAAACTCACTAAAATTGCACACTCTCTTAATTATATTAGTTGAATTAGTTGACTTCACAATATCCGCTCAATTAATAAATAGCGATAATTGGGCCAAATACCTACCAAGTTAGTCGAGGTACCAGCATAAATAAATAATTATTGGAGAAAAATACTAAAACCATTTTATACTCGTACCGATCGAAAGTTTAATTTGATTTAATATTTGTGAGTAGAAAGAGAACGTAACTGAACTAAACAAATTATTCTCGCTTACATAACCTAAGGTTTGACAGGTTAGTGACACCGACACTGGCTCGCTATATTGTAGCCTTAAGTGAAGTGCCTCTCTATTAATTAAAAGCGTATGATATAAGTATTATTTTATTTTATTACACATAAAGCAAATTATTTCTTAAGTTATATTATCATTTGGTTTCAGACAAGAAATGAACATAGTATCTTGTCAGTGAATACCAAAGGTACGGTCGGTGAACTGTTGTTTTTAACATCTGTACATCAAACTTTCCATAAATCACTGAGTACAGATGTCATGAGGACACAAATCACACTCAACACCTGCACGTTACTGGACACCAATTATGCCTCATTATATAATTGGGTAATTATATCATTAGTGTTGACCGAGTCCTGTTGGCGGCTCATTACGGAACATTATTATTTGTCATGGCGAGTTCTTAAACTATTCAATAAACGAATCTTACAAATGCTGTTCACTCACAACGATGATGTAGGTGTCCTCGAGCCTCGTTCACTATTTAATGTAACACGATCACACTTCACATCAAATTTTTTTATCAAATAAACACAGATTTTCTGGTCAACCAAAACTCGTCGGTCGTTGCGTGTGTCACTTGTTCATACATCATAGAGAAGGTGAGTATCTATTGAGATAATTCCGAGGCGGCACCGGTTCAAAACAGCCTGTAAATGGGTCTCAGGAACTGATTTATCTGCTTCTGCGTTTTCCTCGGGCGGGTGATGTAGCCGGCTAGCGCGGAGCCGATGCCGGACGCGGCGGCCGACACCGCGCCCTGGAAAGGCCCGTTGAAGCCTCCCTGCCCGAAACCGCCCTGAACCGGCTGCGGGTATCCGCTGTAAATCCCTTGCCCTGCGTACCCGCCGAAGTTTCCTTGCCCGCCATACCCGCTGCCGTAATTCCCGTTAGTGCCGTGACCTCCGTGGCTCCCGTGCCCGCCGTGGTTTCCGTGGTTCCCGTGGCTCCCGTGCCCTCCGTGGTTCCCGTGGCCTCCGTGACCACCGTGCCCTCCGTGCTGGTGGCCGCCGTGTTGTTGGCTGTAAGAGGGGTACTGGAGCGGCGGCGCGAGGGGCAGGGGCACCACCCCGCAGCCGAAGAAGTAGTTGTTGACGGGCGCCGACACGTAGGTGTAGTCGTGCAGCCCGCTCGCGGTACCGAACGTGCGTCCCGCCCCGCACGGCCCGTTCTGTTGGTGCTTCTTGCGCTTGCGATGCTTCCTGCCGAGGTCGTCACCCTCGTCCAGCTCCAAGTCCCGCGTCTCCTCGGGGTCCGACGCCATCGCCAGCGCCGTGCATTGCACTACCAGGAGGATGACGATTGCGGTTTTCTAAAAGAAACAAAGACCAGGCACTGAAACGCTAGCATCCATCATAGTAGCCCCTGCACGGGTGCTGCGGGGTCGTCATACAAATATATAAGACAATAACGTCGCAAGTGAAGTCGCATTAAACATAAAAGCTCGAGAGGAGTCGTTTACGGTCAATGCTGCCTCCTGGTTATGGAGGTGGCTACACTCGCTATGCTGGGGCCGCAAAATGCGGAGATGCGCGTACAGTAGGTATATAATATGAGAAGACTCACCATGTCGTGCGAGTGCGGCGAGTGCGGCGAGGACGGCGGCTGGTGGCGAGGCTGCTGGCGCTACTGCTGCGGCGAGGCTGACTAACTCGGGTCGCGGGTCGGATGGGGGATCCCGATGTCGAAAAGTGAAAGTATCAAACCGATCCACTAAATGTAACAATATCGCAACGGATGACGAATACGGCCGACGAGGCGGCGCGCCCTCGCGGCGTTGGGCAACGCGCCGCAGCAGCCGTGGGCTTCCACGACTACCATTATTATTTTGTAATATCTAATATATGAGTGGTGCGGCGATGTGTGAATCGAGCTACTCCGCTGCGGCAGGGCTGTGCCTGCAGCCGAGAGGGTATGGCCGCTGGAGGGCGCTGGAGGGGGAGGAGCCGGCTGCAGCCACGCTCCGGCTGAAGCAACACAGGACAAGCTGTTACTCACATCCGCGCAACAACTTTGTACAGTCAGCAACATAAAAACACAACACTGCAATCGAATAATATGGAATGATAAAGAAAACAGGTGTTTTGTTACTTTACTACTGAACTATATTGTGGGTTCTTTTTAGGATGCATGTGATTTGTAGAGTGAGTATCTGTTCAGCTACTTATGTTGGTGACAGTACCTAGGCATGTTGTTACATTCGCGTATACTTAGTATAGACTAGTTATAGATATAAGCACCGATATGTCAATGGTATCTTGCTGTTAACGACGGAAAAGGTTACAGTACGTGTCTATTAATATCACACTTTTTTCACTAAGCGTTTTATTTTAATTAAATGTTACTCAGTTAATTGTCTGTTAAACATAACTAATATGCGCTATAATAGAACACTCATCGAGACGAGTCAATCGAGTACAAACGTCTTGACATTCCAACGCGCGAGTGCAGTGAGCTGGGTACGTACAGACTACAGATTACAATCTGGTACCCGATTTTAAGTCACAGTCGATTGCGAGCTAAGTAGTTTAAGTTTGAAGTTTAGAAGGTAAGAAGTTTTTAAGGAAAATGATAATCACACAATCGAACAAACACACACAACCTTAACCTCTCCGTTGTCAGATACAGCCGATGCGTACAACTCTGAGTACTTGCGTGTAACGCACTTTGCGAAGGACAGGGTCAAATGACGGTATCTATGTTGGGTTTTGGAAAATATCCGCGGAGTGTGGACAGTTGCGCAAGCGTCGATATTAGGTCGAGCGAGCCGGCAGCCGGCAGCCGCGCGGTCGACGCGTCGCGACGTACCTATCTACCTATAGGCAATGATATGTTAACTAAAGATGCGTTGTCCGCGCTTGGAAATGCAAACATAAAATGATGGTAATTGACCTAATTCCATTTAGTCACGCGCCCGCCGCGCTCGTGGAAGCATGCAGCACTCAATCCAAACGTAGCACCTGATGGATATTAATAATCTAAATTTAAAACCTTTTATTTAGTTTAGGCCCGTTGAGAGCACTTATGAAGGTAAAATTTTAAGTTACTGAAGCTACTACCGGTTCGGAAGTCAGCCTTCAACTGAAAAGAACCGGTAAGTAACTCCGCAAGATTACTTTCGATCGACATTTTATCTAATCTGACTCTTTGGCTTTTTTATTATTTCAATTTAATATTTTTTATATTAAGAATTTAAAAAATACTTAATATAGGTATAAAGAAGTATTAAGATAATAATTTAGAAAATAATAATAATTACAACCTAAACGAACAAATTAGAGGTGCAACTCTCTCTGGCAACAAGGTGACATTAATTTTCATTTCTTTTCTTTGCACGTATTAATTAGCTGTCTAGTACATGCGCTGCTTTGAAAGCCGTGATGTTGTGGAGTGAGTAGTCTATATTATTAGACGTCATTGCCTGTAGATAGCTTTATTCGAGACACCGAGTCTACCTCATGTGTCTGTCCGAACCATTTTGTGTAATTCCTGCCATCGGAAGAATTCTGGCTGAAGATATTATTCAGAGTTCATTCATTCAAAATGTCATGTATATTATACATTAGTATTTGTTTCTTACTTAATTATATGTATGTTGTTGTGATATGGTTGGCACACGTTAGAAACGTGACAATGCGAGGTTTAGTCAAATATTTCATGTTTGTATTGATGTCAGCGGTATGAATAACAGTTTTGTTGGTATTTATCCGTGTTAAAAAATACCGGCCCAAGATGGACTCTATAACTGGTTTCATACTTAGGTACTTAAAGAAAAGGTATCCACTGACGCGGCGCGAAATCGAGAGAATTAAGATAAATATCCCAGGATATTCTTTACACACGGCCACCTGATCCCAAACTAAGCAGAGCTTGTACTATGTAAACCAGATAACTGATATGCTACATACGAGTATAGTACTTATTTTTTTCTAAATACATACTTATAAAGATATTTTACACCCAGACACAGAACAAACAGACATGTTCATGTACACAAGTGTTTGTCCTGGGTGGGAATCGAACCATCGACCTGCGGCTTGGCAGTCAGGGTCACTAACCACCATGCCATCTGGCCTGTCAATGTATGATTTATGTAATTACGTATTTATTTGTACTCAATAAATTAGTTAACGTATTATTGGACATCACGAAATCCACCCACGTGTACTGCAAGTACCGCTGTTTTAGTAACATCAACGGCTTACATGACGGCGGACATTGAACCTGCTGTGCAAAAAGTGTTCACTGTTGTTAGTTGTTACTTAGCGTTGTGGACCTAAAAGTAAATGGGAGTAAGGGCAGAGGTATTTACGGACGGCCGTAACGTAACTGTATTTCTATAAGGATTCCTGGACCTTTGGAGCTACGCTCTAAAATACTAACACTAGTAGCTCGTTAACACGGTTTGCCCGCAGCGCTGTCACACGGAGACACTATGTCGGCCACATATTGGTAATCCCCATGGTATTGCAAATATCCAAGCGGCAATGACGGACCGACAATCAATGATATACAATTCCGTTGTCTACGTTAGTAGGTACTCGGTAGTGTTTTCGGCAGCAGCACGACTTGTGGCAAGGGCTCGAGCCGCTCTAGTCACGACGAGACTCACCCGAGGTCGCCCGCACCACCGGCAGCGGCGCTGCTCGCAGTACCGCCCACAATAGTGCCTGCAGTGTCGCCCGCACCGCCATCGCTGCGTATGGCGCTCATGATGACCTTCTCCTGCATGTTCACCGCTTCAATATTCATTCACCTGTTGTAAGTAGAGATAATCACATTAATAAACTATTGATACCTATCTAGCTTTTTGGAACTTTGTCCACGTGGAAGTGCGGTCGAGAGGCTCGGAATAGTTAAAACGATAATTACGATTGTATCCCTTCTTTATATAAGTAAAATAGGGTTCCTTTGACGCACCGCCACTTCAAAACTACTAAACATATCGGGATGGGACTACTACCATTCGACACGGATGTTTTCCTAGATTTTTATAGGTTGATATCGATAAACACGGGTGAAATCGCAGGGGACAGATAGTAATGAATATATTCAAACTCAATATAGACTTATTTAGTTTTGGTAAAAATATATTATCGTTAGATGGCGTACGTTGCATTATATTTCCAAAGTGCGAAACAGCCGGTCAAATTCACTCTCCGTTAGGCAGACAATCACTCGAGCCGGTTCATATGTGCGGAACGATGTCCGCACCGACGGATTGCGTATACAACAGCAGGTATACTTAAATATTTGGATGGCTCTTTGCCTTTCATGATTAAATGCAAATTACTGATCGTGAGTTCATTAAGTACACTGTTAAATAGCTTTGAATTAAATTTTAATAGCAATCTCGTCGCGGAACATTAACTCTTATACTTGGTCGATTTTAGCTCTTAAATTATATAACATCTTAGTACATAACTAGGCTATTGTAGTACCCAGACCAGAAGCAATTGTGATTCGCACAGCTTGCTTAAGTGCCAATAACGAAGGTTTATCAAGCTTCATTGTGCGGAGCTCGAGCGCCAGACGCGACGAGTCGGTGCGGCGTGCGCCGGTGCCACGTGGGTGGGCCGCTTCCTGCCACCGAGACGGCTCCTCACATTTATATCGAGATCTGTCGAAGTCTATGGAAGGCTTTGCTTCACCGAAAATTCAAGCTTATTGTAGGATTCGAACTAGGGATGGTATGGATACGGTTATATGAATACTATTATGTCGGTTTCGGTTACGGGTACGAAATTATTTCGGATTATCCGATAGTTTCGGATAGTTTCGGTTACGAATATTAGATTTTTTAGGAATTTTTATCGTCATATATAAATAATGACTAAGCCAGGATTTGACTTTATTTCTTGGTCATCGTTTGGTACTAAAAAACGAACCTATAATAATCAAAAACAATATTTTGTATTAGTTGCTATTATATGACTCAATATCGTTTTAAAGGAATTAATTCGTACTAAAAAACAAATACTTATTTCATAAGATCACAAACATAGTCGTTATTGGCACATCAAGAACGCATCCAATCAATCAGTCTTTTTAAGAACTATCAGTATCTGATGATTCCCTGATTCGAATCCACAACTCTTGTCACAGTATTGGACGTCGCTACCAACTGAGCTACCATCGCCTCAGCTTACGGGAGACACGAACTGTTCTATTACTATTTTAAAAGCTGGTTAAATCATGTCGATCCTATGCTATGATGAATAGTAAGATTGGGTTCATAGTTCATACATTTAGTGCAGTTATAGACAGGAGAGCACTTGAGGCATCGCGGAAATGTACTGACTACCTATTTAAAACGAGCACGACTGGACTCGCCGTTTCCAGACGGACGGGGGCTTTAGTGTCAGGTTATAAATCTTTTTAAAACAAATTACTTTGCCAGTTTTCACATTTTGTTTTTAGTCAATATTTTTTTCTCATGAAATACGAGTATACCTTTTCTCTTATATTGTGAGGCGGTAGGCATGCACCGTATTAGCGTCAATAAGTATTTTGTACGTACTTACGTTTTGATGATAATTAAGTGACGGAACAATTGAACGTGCAACAGATATTCTTAGCCCTTATTTGGGTAAATAACCCGACTCCGGAGAAATAACAACAGTTTAAAAACTGTATCCACATTAATACATTTATTATATATTTAATATTTAAAATTTTTACCGACGTCTAAAAAGTGGTGTTCTCACTGTATTATTTTACTTTGACGGCAGAGTCGTGTCAATAAGTCTTTCTTATTACAATTACTCAATTACTTGATTGACTAGATGTTTGTCGATGCAATCCTACTTGATTAAATGGTGTTGATGATTTTTTTTTAAATAATTCACGACCGTAGTCTATAAGACTAAATAAAAGGTATATAAATGTATGTTTGTTTTTTAAAAACAGTAATTGCTGAGTTTGTTGCCGGCTCTTCTCAGTAAAAAACAACGTTCCGAACCGGTATTAGAGTCAGACTATTCATAAGTGCTTGTTTAAAGGCCTATTCGCACTATTGAGTAGCAAAGAACATAGCAAATTTTCTTTGAAAGCAACTGTATCTATTCATTTTTTTATTTTATTTCAAGCAGGCAGATGGGCCCTCTGATGGTAGGTATAGACATTACTATGACAGGCCTGTAGGGTTGGTAGTTAGCGATACTGACTACCGAGCCGCAGGTTAGTATATGCAGTACCTATATATGGTATCCATAGTACAAGGTTTGTTTAGTTTGGAATCAGATTGCTGCGTATAAAGAATGTCCAGGATATTTATTGTTATTATTTGTAACCCAGTGTTGATGCAACAACATGATGTAGTTAGGTCTCATATGCCGGTAATTTCATCGTCCCTCTTTCTAATATAAACTTTGTAACAAAAGTGCAATACTGCTTCACGGCGGAAATGGGTACATATTGTGGTAGCACTTCTCGGAGCAAACCCTGCACTAAGAGTCATCATACGTCGTATATGACAGGTATCATTTATGGACTATTAAAAGAACTCAGTATCCAGTTAGATAGGTCTCCCTTCTTTATAACGAAGCCTCACTACGAGTACTTGTTTAGCTAGTTATTTTATTACGAACACTGCAGTTTTTTCACTTTCTTTTGGTGTTTTGAGAGTGGGAAATATCTCCGAATGGCCAACCATAGTTGGTGTCTTTATCCCCTTGACTTTGAATAGCTTCTGTTATTTGCTTTGTTTAACTGTTTAGTCCATATGTTCACTTTAATAGTGTATTTCATTTTCTTTTAGCAGAGATCATTTTAGCATTTTCATGGTTTCATTAAGAAATTCCTGCATGCAGGTTTACTAGATAAGGTGACAGTTATGTATAAAAATGCATAGATAATTATTAAAAGCATTTAAGCAAATATAGTATTTACGAATTACTATGATACCTATAGAATGTATCTAAATATAATATACAAAATGTTTTTCTAAAGTATTTGAGATACAAGATAAAAAAACGTATTTTGTATTTTGTAGGAACGTACTGAGAGGGAACAAACAAACAAACATACATTTTTAAATATTAGATACGCCATTTAAAGTTGACATTAGGTATTTAATTACTACGGCACACAATTTAAAATCATACATTATGTTTTTTTTTTGTTTTTTTTTTATGCCACTTGGGCCGACAAACAAGCAGACGGTCCACCTGATGGTGAGTGGTCACCGCCGCCTATGGACATTTGCAACACTAGGAGCATCGCCAGACGCGTTGACGACCCTGAGACGTGAAGTTGTTAAGTCTCATGTGCCTGTAATTTCACCGGCCCCCTTGGGCTCAGTTTACTCGCGGAAGGCAGTTATAAAGGTCAAAGTTACTGAAGTTTGGAAGACATCCTTCAACTGAGGTGGCAATAGGTAGTTTTAGTTGGTTGGATCGTAAGGTCGACACCGTTTTGTTTTGATGGGAACAAATTATTACGACTTTGCCACGTTCGAATACTTTTAATAGGAGCCAAATAGTCTTGCCACCAAAAAACCGATTACATAACGTGTTTGTTTATTATCGCAATTTATCCTCAACGTAAGAAGGCTCATCGCGGGTTTCCATTGCGCGGACAAAGCTCTTATTATCCTCGTCCGCCGCCCTGTGCCCCAGCGGGCAGGCAGTAGTCACCGCACCACGCACGGCCGTCGTCAACACGCGACGTCACAAATGAGCGCGTATTTACTTGATACCACATACAACGTAAGTGACAGACAGGGTCTGTCATCGCTGCTCGCTTCCTCAACGTCGACCAGCCGCGAGGTAAGCTATGTAGGTATTGCCTAGGTAGGTAGGTAGGTAGGTAGGTACATCACATTTGGTCGCAAGTTAAGGAAAATGAGCGCGAGTCTCGAGAGTCGAGGCCGAACGTTAGATTCATATCGCAAACTACACTCATGATTTGATCCGAGATTAGAAGATAGTGTTTGTAATTTCGCTTAGCAACTTAGTGATGGCTAGCGCAAGTAACTCCCGCGGGACTTGCCTGCCACTTATCCGCCACTTGAGTTTTAAACGCAATCTCTGTAGAAGTACCCAGTACTTATAGATTGTACTGTCATAAATCGTTTACACACCATTTTTAGGGATCCATCCTCACAAAGCGGTTTATCCGAGGTATTTGTTGACGTCAATAATTACCAGGTGATTATTCGACCAACAAATAAACCTAGATTTTATTATTTCCTGTTTTTCAAAGTGGTCATATTTTCCAGTGATTCAGTGGTGGGGGCTGAATCACAAATCGAAACACGTTTTGGAAGGTCCGAGTGGAAAGTACTTTTCATTCTGCCTATGCCCTAGTCATTGACACTTTCTCGATTGACTCTAGCGTGAGCATGTACGAGTATATGTACCTACGTGTAAGTAAGTGACGGTAGGTAACTAAATACTTATTGTCAAAGTTGGATAAAGAATACTAAAAAACGAAACAAAAATAGGCGGTGTATCCTCTGGCGCGACCTAGAACAAATAGTTGTGTACTAAACATCACTTGAAATTTTAATGATTGACAAAAAAGGAGGAGGTTCTCAATTCGTCTGTATTTTTTTTTATTCATAACTTTCGACTGGGCGAAGCGATTTTAATGTTTTTTTTTATTTGAAAGCTGGTGCTTCCCGAATGGTCCCATTTCGTCCAGTTCTGACAATGGCACCCATGAGAAAACGATATGAGTCTAAAATTTGCATTAAGTATGTGTGCGACAAATGAACGAGTAACTCAATATCACGCCAACCGTTTTCGATTAATTCATTATAAAAGGGCAGACTTCACAGATGGTCCCATGGTCATTACAACAAGACCTGATGATGGAATCCTGAGAAAATTGAGAAAAATCCTTGAATGTGTAGGCATACATAATACACCTTAAGTAATCACGTTTGGTAGGTCTACCCATATTCAGAAAAAAATTTTAGTGTACTTCAGATTCACTATAAATAAAAAATAAAAACAAAAGAAAAACCGACTTCACAAAAAGAAACTATTCCAAAACAAACTAATACGCACTAAAAAGAAAAAAATAATTGCATTATTAGACTACTTAAAAGTCAATCAAAGTATTACGATAATTTAATTTAGTTACAATTATTGTTATTTTTCGAGGCGGTGTCAGCTAAGGAAACACTACAATATACCTAGCAATAATAATACGAGAATACTTAAATAATTAAACACATTTAACAGGTCCCCTCCCGCCGCAGCCCCGCTCTCGCCTCTCGCCTGGTAAAGTCGCGCATGCGACACAAGCACATCTCACCTATAACTATGTATGTAGTTACAAGCCTACGTTGGCTGAAACCGACTCTAAAAATAACAATAATTGTAATTAAATTATCGTAATACTTTGATTGACTTTTAAGTAGCCTAATAATTTAATTATAGTAATTAGAAATTATTAATAATTACAATAATGTAATTTATTCTGACGATCGGAATAAGCGATTCATAAACGATCTGGCTTCATGTCCCCTAGCATTCTGTATATCTCGATTGAAAATTGATAATATTGAAAGAATATATTATAGACTCGCAATGATGATTGTTCAAATACATTAGGCGGTGCGAAACGCCTGCGCGCGCCGCAACCTCGCAAGTGCGAGCAAACAGTTTGATTGCCATCGGATTATCGCATAAATCATTATCCCATAAAATACGAACGAGCAATCATTGTTTTTTTAATCCTACTAATATTATAATTGCGAAAGTTTGTATGTATGGATGTTTGTTTCTCTTTCACGCAAAAAGCCAGCCCCCCGTATCCTGGAATAACATATAGGCTACTTTTCATCCCGGGAAAATGTGACATCCCTCGGGAACTCGGGTGGACAGCTATATAATAAAATAACATGGTATAACTGCTGGTCAAGCACAATACAACATACTATACTGTTAAAATGAACAAGTCAGTGATGCGAACTCATTATATTCTTCCCACCAAAAATCGTTCAACGCGCCTAGAGGAGTCTTTACTCTAATAAAGTAACCTTGTTGATATTATCGCTAGTTCCTGTCAATCGAATGCTAAATCTTTGCTTCTCTGAATTTCAATAGCAACCCCGATTGAGCAAGTAGGTGAAGTAGGTAGCACTTTCCGCCACGCGCGACCAGCACGCGTCGCTTTATCAAATACGCGATTATGATGTTGTTGCACGTGTCATAAACATTCAATAAGCACTATTTCCAATTGAAGTATATAGCCTTAATTCGCCAACACCATGCAACGTGCGGTTGATTGATTACCTAACAGGCAGCCACTTTGTCATTCGCAGTCATATAATTAAGCTCATCATTATTGTCTTGTTTCTGAGGACCGTTTGTTGCGAATCAGCGCGCGCAGCACCATCGCGTTACGGTTTGTATCATTCACTGATACCGACTAACAACCAAGTGTGTTCTGAAGTGTAGGAAAGATTATGAAAGTACATCCTGCGGCATGAGTATAATTTTATCTGTCAGTCATAATCATGAGATTTCTGCGAAACGATCCTCTTGGCTTGGTAGTATTTTTGCGATCCAAAGTCGAATAAGTTAAAGTAGTTAGCCCGTCCACTGACCCGGGCCAGCACCGTCCGTTCGTCCGAAATAACTGTATTTTTTAAAATTTTAATTTCTGAACTTACAATACAGTATAGGCCCGCGTAGGGCACTCATGAATGTCAAAATGACAGACGTTTGGAAGTTACCCTTCAACTGAGGTGAACCGGTAAGCAACTCTGCAAGGTAACATTTTTTGGAACGAAGTTCCTTATCGCACGGTGCGGGCTTCGCGGATAGGGGCTATGCGGAAAAAATGTAAGATTTTTCCGTCCCGACCCACCTTTCCATAGTGTAGACGTGCCTATGCTATTGGCCATTCCTTTAATTCATTCGTTATTTCTGCGCTACATTTAATTGCTCTAAGACGTTAGTAATTCAATTATTTGTATTTGTTAATCAATAATGTAGTAATCATGTAGTATTTAGAAAAGAGAATGAGTTCGGGTCTCCACCCCTCTATGACTATCACTAAGTATAGGTAAATGAAGCCGAGCCTGTGCTATGCAAACTGTTAAACTACATAATATACCATTTATTCATAAATATATTTTTATATAGATTTTACACCCAGACAGAACAGAACAGATGGTAATCGAACCCACGACCTGCGGCTGGTAGCCAACTGGCCCTTCAATTTATTAGAGTATTCACCATTATAAATAATGGGCCGTCGGGTCTTCGAGTCTGATTTGGTCCAGAGGGAGGCTAATGAGTGACAAGGGAGCAGAGCTGGGGCCGCTGGCGTCTCACGCATTGGTCGTGAGCCACCGCGGTGCCAGCTAAGGCATGTGCTTAAAATATGGTTGATCATTTAAATTTACAATAAGTACAAAAATATGCTTGTGCAATTAGACGGCACTTAAATTGATGGGCAATTTATGAATAGACCCAAAGTGGACAAGAATCAAAACGGTGTGTTAATGGCTGGGTAATTAAGCCGCTGTGGTAATTACCAGAATTTCCTCAAGTTGACTGCCACATATATTGTTTTCTGTAACGAGTTGACATGGCTATTTCACTCGGAGACTATTAACACTTTATTTACATAAAAAACTAAGTACGTGTTTTAGTGTTTGAAACCGCCATACGCCAGTAAAGGGAAATCACACTTGGCCGGTTTTTATTATTCATTGTTTTACTGTTTCTACAATAGCACAATTTTACAATTTTGACGTTAGTATCTAAGTACTTACGATAAAGCAAATACAATAAGATATTGGAAAATACACCTTTCTTGTGTGAACCATATACATTTTTGTAATATCTTGTGAAAACTGGCTAGTTCTGTTAAAAGGGACATTTCAAGGATGTGATTTGGTATCGGAATCCTAAAATGTTAGGTAAATTGTTTTTTTTTGCATCTCGCTTTACAAATTGACCCCAATCGCCTCGCTGCATATAACAACACTAAGTAGGTAAAGAATCTCTCACTCGAGCTGAAGCGCTCTCATAGTGTCAACTCGTTCATGCTAACCGAACAGGTGCCAGTACGCATCGTTTTCAAGATATTTCGGCTGCGCTTCGGACAATATTTCATATCTCAATCCGTATTATTCTGTTTTCTATTACAGTTCATATAATATTATTTCATTGTTGTTCAAATAAAACGTGATTTTACAAAATTAAAGTCAAAGAAGGAGAATCATTTTACCGTTTATTATTATTGTACGGAACTGAGTGCGAGTAAAACTTTACATCCAACTTTTTGTCATTATTTTTGTAAGGGTTTACCGAAGGTTGGCGCAGCGAAAGTAGAAATAATGTTAAAATGAGTTTCATACGTAGGTACATTATTTACCAAGTATATTATTTAACTATTAAACAGGGACATAGGGGATAACTTATTTCTTTAAATGACAACTTTATTTCGCTTGAAAACAAAACGAATATCATACAATGATAGTTAGGTAATTTTCAATTACTAGACAATTATTTCCGGTGTAATATAAAAATGTGTGATCCTAAAAAAATTCGCTTAAAATAAGCCAGTAAGTAAGGAAGTGCACTTATAACAGTGAAAACCATGCAATTTCGCTGTTTTTTATTCCCTTTCCATTATTCGCATTGCCGCACATTAAAAATTACCTTGGGTAGTTCTATTTAACCCTAACAAAACTTAGGCAAACTAGGACTATATCGCCAAAGCCCTCGTCTACATTTCATCAAGAAAACCGGGAAATATCATGCCGTGTCAGAAACTATTAGGGAAGTTCGCGCTGTCGCATACACCGGTGATTATTTAATGAACTACTTAGCTTAATATAAAATAGCATGATTTAAACTTACTGGTGTCGTATACGGAGTGTGCCGCTGCGATCTAGCACGATCGTTTATTATTGTCTTTACACAACACGGAGCGAGTAAAGAGCGCGTGCGCGTCGGGTGCGCGCGTCCACGGCTGACTGTCGCAAGCTGCGCGCGCGCGGGCTGTGCCTGCCGCCCGGTGTACGCAGCTCCGACGTCACGCGGCCGCGGCACGGCACGGCAGGAGCGTGCGCGGCCGCAGCGCTACTTACTTGACAGACCATGTGATATTACCCAGATCATCTGATAAAATCATTTATCTACGTACTCACTTGTCGCTCGGATACTAGAACTACGTAGATTCGGATTAATCTTACTTTTTATCTATGTATGTATAGGCTTGTTTGACCCCAATCATACAATTGTAAATACTGCGGAGAACTGCCTCTCAAGTGAACCATATCGATGCTAAACTTCACCGTGAGTTCAAGTTCATTGTATGATTTGAACCTGCGACACCCGTTACAGTTTTCCCTACCAGCAGACCTATCAGGTGTGTAGTGATCGACGCGCCAGTTGGCTCGGTGGTTTGAGACGCTGACTGCCAAGCCGCAGGTCGTGGGTTCCATTCCCACCCTGAAAAGATATTTGTGTGCCTGAACATGTCTGTTTGTTCTCAGTCTCATGTAAATATGTATCTAAGTATGTATTTAAAAAATAGTGTATCAGTTATCTGATTTTCATCGTACAAGCTCTGCTTAGTTTGGGATCAGTTGGCCGCGTCATTATATACTAAATCTTGTGCTATTAACGGAGGGCGGGGCGCGGCGGCCGGAGCTAGTGGTGGTACACCTACAAACGCTCTCGACTGCAAAGGAGAGTTGATACATCTGATCTTTCTCTAAATTATATCAATACAATCCATTCGTTTGACTTCGAACCCACCACACGACAATGTGGGACTTGAATATACTCTTGGATAGAAGAATGCCTGGTAAATGTTATTTTAATGAATCGTTTAAGTATTACGTAAGCAGAATCCATCCCTTCCACTTGTCAGTGAAAGTTAGAAAACCACTTACCCCTATTCTTACGCAAGCATTGGTTGTTCACCATAAAACGCCGCGTGAGAGCGAGTAAGCAATAATCAATTATTTCAGGAAATTCCTAAATATCCTTTCTACTTTTGAGCATGGACAGGTAGGATTGCCATAAACCTTCAAGTAGGTATTATATAAAAATGTATGAAATTGAATGATGAGTAAATAAATACTGCTGACGTAATCATTCAGACATTTTTGTTTTGTTGTATGGCTGTCAGCTCTCAAACTAAAGCAGAGCTTGTTGCGTTGTTAGCTGACGTCGTTAGCTCATACTTAGGTATATCAGCTTCACAGTAGAGTCGTTTTGAATGAGTTTGTAGGTACAGGTATGCAATAGTTTAAAGAAAGGGTAAAATAAATAACTTTAGTGCTACTTTGGATATGGTATGGAAACCAACTAACACTGTTCGTCGGTCTGCACTCGGCCGGTTTATTGAAGACTATCATTTTTCAGTTTTATTTTCTAATACTTGAAAGGTTAAAGGGGAAGGTGTTTTTATAACTTTACAAGCGTGGGAACGACATATGTTTGCACAGACAATGACGTCGGAAGATAGGCGACTGCACGCCGCCGCGCCGCGGCCGGCCGCCGCGCGGTGGGATTGTCAATGAATGTAGGTATGTCTCACTAAATAGAATAACAACTAACGCGGAGAAGGAAGCTACAAGCGCAACGAGAAAATATATCAATTATCCAACAGTATGTTTATATTAGAAGATCCAACACGTAGGAAACCTAGATGTTGATTTTGCTGCACGATATATGGTGTGCCCCGGGTAATCCGACAAACGTTATGTCGGACTATCGAAATTGTCGGATTATACAATATGTAACAAAAACCCTGTTGTTCCTTCTACCTACGTTTTAAGAATCGGTATACATACGTAATAAAGGAAGTCATTTATAATAAACTGTAAACACAAATAATTAAAATAAATATTTAATTATTAATATTTGTAATGTTATTCTGATATCTTACCTCTGCATGAAGCGATGACCCGAAATCACAAATAATAGGAAGAAGTTCTACCCGACCCGACAAAGAGAGTGGCCTCGCTTTGTCGGTGCCGCCGCGCCGCGCCGCGCCGGTTATCTACCTATTTTTTCTACACAAGTTCACGACTTTGTCAGCTGTTGTTTATCACTTTAACGAATGAATCTTTGAAAATGTTGGTTTACACGATATTTTTATGCCTAATTGATAATTGTTATCAGTACATTTAACACTTTTACATAAACAAAATAAAGTCCCCGCGTCTGTCACACAAAACCTTAAGTACCTACTTGCATTTTAATGTTTTAATTTATTATAACGTCTACTAGACGGCCACGGAGATGCTGTTCAATATGACCACCTTGTACCTCGACACATTTGTTGCAACGCCTAATAATATTTTCACGTACGCTTTGTAAAATGGAGCTATCGAACTTGATGTGGTCAAATGCTGCTACTATGCGTGAATGCATTTCGACCTCCGTATCACACGGTTTTTTGAACACCTGTTGCTTAACAGTACCCCAGAGGCAAACAATCGAAGGGCGTCAGATCAGGTGATCTTACGTAAAAAAAACACAAGTCACTCACTAGGTCAACAATAACAACCGTTCGAAAGTAAGTTGCGCGGGAGACTAAGGAATTCGCTTATGATTCGCACGGCGGCGGGTGGTGGGGTAAAGGGGTAGGAAGGCACGTGGCAGGGATACGAGGCACGCGCCTACGTTTTAGCGGCATCTTCTGTCGCATCAAAGAAAGCCGCCGAGCTCGTAGGCTATTTAGCGAAATAAAGATGTATTTGTAAAATCAGATAATCTAAACATTTTTTTGAATGTGTCGATTTTAATAGTTATTTGATTTTGACCTTTGTACTAGCCAATGTTTATAATTGTTAAATTCTAATATCATTAATGGTGTGCTTGTAGGTAATGTATAACGTTCCTAAAAGGAATAACAGGGTTTTTGTTACATACTGTAGAGTACTGTCTAAGATCGGACTTATAGCTGGAGTAATTGTAAGACTTGTAATCCTACAAATTGTAGACTTCAAAATGATAAGATTCTATCAGAGGTATAAAAACAATAAAAAAGAGCAAAAATAATATTTGTGTACCTACATTGTACAATGATAGACATGTCGGATTACAGTGGGCGCCGGATTCGACAGGGGCCGGATTACGGGGGTACTGTATTGAATTGAAGATAAGTCAACTTTTTTTTTAAGGTACGATTGTGTTTGCCTCTAATGACTCTTACACCCTTACGCGGACAATTCCGGCGAGCGCTGGGGGCTCTCAACCGAAAATACTTCAGATTTTAAGCAACGAGCACACTGAGGGTGCCCCCAGTGGGGCTCGGACCCCGGGCTCAGGGCGTTGCGTGGGGTGTCTCTCAAAGACTTTACATTATCTTAAGTAAACATTGTAATCTAAAGTGTCTGGAGACAAACTTTAAATACTAAAATAACATAAATTATTATATGAAACAAAAAATCACCACTGCGTTAATCTACTAACTAAAACTCAAACTCTGTATATACGAGTATAATCGAACTAGCTGTCCCCCGCGGTTTCACCCGCGTTTGTCGAAAATATATAGGTATAGCCGAATGGTAGCAGGCCCATCCCGATATGTTCAATAGATTCGAGGTCATCCTATACATACTCGTATAGTACCCTGGATGCCCGAGCTTAGCTCGGTATTTTTTTTTGGTAAATTATGTAAATTTGATTGCGGCTTAGTGTTGCTTAACAACGCCATCTAATAGAGTAGCTGTAATGTTGTTTGTCGTTAAAACAGTTAATGTCAGGAAGTCATTTTTTACAGGTTATATTTAAATCAATTTATCGATAAAGTTGATCATTGAAAACACGGCTAAAACGACATTTTCTGAAAATGAATCCTAGCTAGATCGATTTATGGCCCCCGAAAACCCCTGCATACTAAATTTCATGAAAATCATTAGAGCCGTTTCCGAGATCCTAATTCTATATATACGTATACAAGAATTGCTCGTTGAAACGCATATTAGACCGATACACCGATATTAGATTAGATAGATTATGTACATTAGGTACATTACAGTTCAACCTACGTAAGTAGTGTAGTACATTTGTAAAATAAATTTGTGCAAACAGTCGGTTAAAGTTGGGTGATGTAATTATTTTGAATTCAATGTTGGGCAAAAATCTAATATTCTATTTAAAACACAGGCAGTTATGTTTTAACTGTAATTTATGGAAGGCTACTCATGGTTACATCACAGAAAAAAAACTGACTAAAAGTTTATATTTGTAGTCACAGGTCTTGAAAGATCATCATAGGCGGTCACTTTTTGAGATTTATTTTAAACCTTATAATTTGAAAAGTACAAGACCAAGATTTTTTTTATATTTTTCTAATAACCGTCACGACTTGGCCTATTGCTCGTTTTCGGCTTGACGTTGGTTTCTGGGACACGTTGTGTATATAGATAAATATATACCTATATGTATCAATTTCTCAATTATATACCACCAATAAATAAATATCCCGAGAAATTCTTTACACACGTCCCGTACCCTAATACAATATAAAAAAAAATATCCTGTGACATTCTTTTACACAGGGCCTTCTGATCCCAAACTAAGCAGAGCTTGTACTATGGAAACCAGATAACTGATATACTACATATACTTTTTTTTCTTAATACATACATACTTATATAGATATTTACACCCAGACACAGAACAAACAGACATGTTCATGCACACAAATGTTTGTCCTGGGTGAGAATCGAACCCGCAACCTTCGACTTGGCAGTCAGGGTCGCTAACCACCAAGCCTATTGGCCTGTCAAGACTTGACAATATTGAATGCCACGACGAACGATTACGAGAGCATTACACAATCAGCCTGCTGATCCCTAACGTAGCAGAGCTTGTACTATGGAAACCAGAAAACTGATATACAACCTATTGTATTCTTAATACATATTTACACCCAGATCATAACAAACAGACATGCACCCAAAAGTTTGTCCTGGGTTGGGAATCGAACCCACGACCTGCAATACATTCCAAATTGCAAAATCTCTATAGCTCATCATTATATAATCTATTGCAGAACTACTAATATGTAAATAGAGAGCGACTTTTGTGAATTTGCTTATAAGCGGATATCGACAATAACTGATATAGTTACCTCGTACTATATCACCGCTACCGCGTTACCTCTATGTATAATAGGAATTTAACGCAGTTGATATTTTTTCCCAATCCAGACCTATCTTTAAACGCAACATTTTAGAAAAAAATCATCTTAACATATTATTATAATATTAATTCGATTTACTTCATATATGTATCTCCATAGTAACAAACGTGTAGTCAAACACGCATACACAACTCACTGACTCAATGTACATATACAGATTTTTTTAATACGCTTTTATTAGCTTCAGACGTATGTTAGTATGTAACGGAATCTTTGAACATGATTTTGACCCCCTTCAAGACGTCGGATTAACTCGAAATTTGGCATAATTGTTAAGGACCGCTGACGATTCAATATTCTAAATAGTTCAACCCGTTATCCTTACTAGGATGATCGGGTATTGCGGTTTAACTAAATTAAAAATAAACAATTGTTTAAAAAAACTAAAAAACAACCTTTTATAGAAAATACAACTAAAAAATACAAAATAAATATGAATTAAGAATATTGTAAAGAAGAAAAAAAAAATATTGTAAAAAAAGCGTGGGGTGCTTTTTAAAATATTATCAAAATGATAATCCTTCTACTCATAATAAAATATTTTTAAATATTGACACCATGCACCCCACAATGTTGTTCCTCGTTGTTACGTTTCTTTTTTTTGTATTCACACTTTACTGTGATATCCTATTATTGGCTTTAGATTTATAAGATAGATAAGAATATAATTTATAAATATGCTGTTGGATATCCTAATAAATAAAAGTAAAATAAATAGATTCAAAGGTACATATCGACAGGACAGTTGGCTTGGTGGTTAGCGACCATGACTGCCTAGTCCCGGTCGCGGGTTCGATTCCCGCCCAGGACAAACATTTGTGTGCATGAACATGTCTGTTTGTTCTGTGTCTGGGTGTATAATCTAGATAAGTGTAACAAAATATGGTTCCCATAGTACAAGTTCTGCTTAGTTTGGGATCAGAGTATCGAGATCCGGGATATTTATTATTCCGGGTAGACATAGATTACATACATTAGATCCCTCGGACACGCGGATAAAACCGCGACCCGAATAGCTACAATACTTACTAATACTGCTACAGTTAGATAACACCTCAGTTGTTGAAATCCGTCAAAGGTTTTACTCTGTAGAGCTTGTCAAACAATTAGACATACATACATCTAACTTCTATATACAGGTACAAAACTACTCGTACAAAAAACCCGTGAAGCCTAAAGGAGGTTAAAGGGGGCCTCATAACAAGTCCATTCACAATATTTAAGAACCGTAGTTACACTGAATAACATACTCCAAAAAAATAAAAAATAAAAAACAGATTTTTATGCATGAAAAATAGAAAAACTATTAAAGTAGACAATTATGATATAAAATAGGTACGTAGGCCATTCTGTTAAATAATCTGGTTCCCTGACATGACAACTTACTAGGCTTGTTGGCTTTGATAATTCATTATATTTTTTACGGGGTATTTTGTAACACGTTGTATATAAGGAAAATAGGGTTCCTTTGCCGCACCATCACCTCAAAACTACTGAACATATCAAGATGGGACTGCTACCATTTGACGCGGATTTTTTCCAAGATGGGTACAGGGTATACATCATCAAACCGCAGGCGAGGCTAGTATATAAATATGCTCGAAAAAGCTCTTTAGGCAGTTCGGGTGATGACAAAATATAATGTATACACACAACACAAAAAGTGTGCGTTTAAGCTTTTAATAATGCTATCTATAGGTATAAATATTCGTTTTATGACTTATGGACGCCTATTCTACCATTTATAAAGGTTTTCTCCGCCCGTCTGCATGCCATTAAATTGACTAACATTTGATATATGATTTCGATAAACGCGAATGAAACCGCTGGAAATAGCTAGTCTTGTATACAAACGTACCATTAACGTTATAAAATAAATTAATATTATTTTATATTTATACAAATAACAGACTTTAATATATAACTTAAAGGGCTTTCAAGTGCATATTTTATTGATTTGTCCGACTTAAATTATAATTAAGTCAAAAGTATACAAGGTTAGTCGGAAAAGGGTGTGTCACGAGCGGCCCTCCTTCTATCGTTACTCCTTACCTCTATCGCTATCGTTCGTGACCGAAGATAATATTTATTGAAACCTTCTTTATTTCAAATAGCTGTCCCCCTCGGTTTCATCCGCGTTCCCCAGGGATTTAACATTTTCCCGTCACAAAATAATCCTATGTTACTTCTAATACCTCCAAGTATATGGGTACAAAGTTTCATGATTATCGGTTAAGTAGTTTTCGCGTGAATGTGGAACAATCAAACTTACATTTATATTTATGTATAATATTAGTAGGGATGAGTATGTATTTAAAAAAGTAGTATATATAGTAAGAGCATTACACAACCAGCCTGCTGATCCCTAACGTAGCAGAGCTTGTACTATAGACCAGGGTAGAAGCCTTTAAAAATAATAAAAAGTGAAAAAAAATAATAGTAGGATGAAACCCATTAGAAAAGGAGGGGAATATTATAAAAATGAAAGGAAAAATAATTTACGGGCGATCTGAGGTCGGGAAGAGGGTGGGGGTGAGGTCTTAAGGGTAAACAACGGTTTTTCTCGATTTCCGGCAAAACTAAAAGCCCTATGGAAAAAAGTCAAATGACAAAGTTGTAGCTAATAAAAAGATCTAAAACTTTTGTACTTACACTTTTTTCACATAATCTCAAAATTTATGTGAAAAATTCAAAAAACCAAGTTTTTGGTTTTTTATTTTTATCTTTTACAAAAAAAATCTTTTTTTCACGAAATTTGGTGAATACTTACCTTTTTATGTCCCAAATACGCTGTAATTTATTTGATTAGAAATATTTCTTTTTTCACCTTATTTTGAATTAATATCGAAAAAGCACCCTAATTTTCAATCGAAAATTCACCCGTCAAAATATCAGCTATTTTCAAAAAGTAGGTATGTTTTCTGTTCGTTGAAATCTCTACTGTCCGATGGTGAAAAAAAATATATATGTTACTATAGTAAATCTTCTCAGAAAATGCAAAGAATGGAAGAGATAATGAATACATATTTGCGCTATGTAGAAAAACATTACGCACCATCGAACTCTGGAATGTTGTCTAAGGTTTTTCTACGACTACGTTCTCCTCTTTTAGTTGAGTAGCTGCTGGTACTGTTGTGACACTAACTGATTTTTTAATTTCGGGATTCCCATCAAAGACAATATAGCTGCTTGCTGCGTAATGTTTTTCTACATAGCGCAAATATTTATTCATTATCTCTTCCATTCTTTGCATTTTCTGAGAAGATTTACTATAGTAATATATATATTTTTTTTCACCATCGGAAAGTAGAGATTTCAACGAACAGAAAACATACCAACTTTTTGAAAATAGCTGATATTTTGACGGGTGAATTTTCGATTGAAATTTAGGGTCCTTTTTCGATAATAATTCAAAATAAGTTGAAAAAAGAAATATTTCTAATCAAATAAATTACAGCGTATTTGGGACATTAAAAAGGTAAGTTTTCACCAAATTTCGTGAAAAAAAGATTTTTTTTGTAAAAGATAAAAATAAAAAACCAAAAACTTGGTTTTTTGAATTTTTCACATAAATTTTGAGGTTATGTGAAAAAAGTGTAAGTACAAAAGTTTTAGATCTTTTTATTAGCTACAACTTTGTCATTTGACTTCTTTCCCTAGTACTTTTAGTTTTGCCGGAAATCGATAAAAACCATGTTTTACCCTTAAAACCTCATCCCCATCCCCTTCCTGACCTCGGATCGCCCGTAAATTATTTTTCCTTTCATTTTTATAGTATTCCCCTCCTTTTCTAATGGGTTTCAGCCTACTATTATTTTTTTTGGTTTTTAAAATTATCGACCCTGGTCTACTATGGAAACCAGAAAACTGATATACAACCTTTTGTTTTCTTAATACACATTACACCCAGACCATAACAAACAGACATGCACCCAAATGTTTGTCCTGGGTGGGAATCTACCCCACGACCTGCAATACATTCCAAATTGCAAAACCTCTATAGCTCATCATTATATAATCTATTGTCGAACATTTTTTTGTCCTATCATTAATACTCTTCGCAGCGTATGCGAATAAAGACATTTTATGGCAAATTATTTTACACCTTCGGTTGGTTTTAATAGGAATTTCTAAAGATGTCTATAGTAATCTAGTACTAAATATAGCCTATGTTACTCAGTGATAATGTAGCTTTCTAATGAAAAAAGAATTGTTAAAATCGGTCCAGTACTTTTTGAGTTTATTCGTTACATACAAAAATACAAATCTTTCCTCTTTATAATATTAGTGTAGATTTGCAATTACATCTCGCATACATTTTTTTCTATACTTTTTAATGAGTTGTCAATTTTTTATTTATTTATTGGTTCTGTTGTTTGTCTTTTTTAATTAATGCAGTCGTCACCCCTAATTGGGACACCATTTATGATAAACATTCGATACCTGTATTCTTGAAGAATTGTATTGTGACAAACATTAATGTATTAGTGTGTCTTGTTGGTGACCAAAATAAATAAATTACATTCAAAGACAGCGTCATAGAAACATCTATTTTATAATTACAAGCCAATATTGGGAACAGTCTTTTTATGAGCTTCACCCTCTCAGGAGAACTTTAATCCAGTCCTTGGTAATACGTCTGATACAGTTACAAATGTAAACACTATATATAACCGTTGGCTGTATTTAGCTAGTTTGGAACCCAATCGGGGTATGTATTGTTTTATGCACCTAAATTATTACCCACCTGCCTTTTAAATGTAATCTAAATAATTGTAAATCATTGTGCAAGTGTTCTTCTTGTTTTATATCGAGGTTTTTATATCATTGTTTCAGTTTCTTATATTTTCATAATAAATGTCTTGTAAGTTAAATCAATTCCATATTATTGATCCCTCGTATGCTACAGCGGAGGTGCCGGAGCGCTGCGCGGCGACAGGTCGCCATTATACTCCCTACCTGTTGTAACAAATACCTCTTTACACATCAAAAACATCAATAGTTTTAGAGATATGTATGTAAGTATGGCAACTACAACAAAAATACGCAAACATTACCGCTATCGATCAGCTGTGTTTTCTATTAAAGTTAAACTTGGGGTTTCACGCAGATGCGGGAGTTTCAATATCATCTCATCTGCCTATTAGTCGCAACTTTTTAATGGGTATACGGCGAGTACCGTCTCGGGAACACTCGTTGTTCTTTCTACTCAGGAAGGATAACCTTCGAAAATTACAATTGACATACCCTTTCCCCCTTCTTTCCTCATTTACAATAAATATTATTAGATTATGATAGAATTATCCATAAACCAAATAAAAAAATGAACGTAAATCCATCGTTTTTCATTTCCACAATTAGCTTTTAGCAAACATGATCAAAGTTTTGAAACGAGTGAAGCTAAGTAAATATCAATAAACGCATTTGGTAGGAAACAGAAAAAAAACTTTATGAAGACGTATATTATGGTTTCCATTGTACAACAGCTAAGATTGAGATCAGTTGAAGGTGTGTAAAAAAAACGTCCCCGGATATTTAATTACCTTTCGTGATCGCATCTGCGATATTTAATCTTCGCAAGAGCGCCCCGCGCCGCCGCGCCCCGCGCCGTCGCCGCGTCGCGCCCGCCTCCCGCTTTTGCCGGTGTATTTGTGCACATACTATCCACGTAATCATGTTGTTTAGGCGAATTCAGTTTAGGCTCGTCGGTTCCTGTCTTTCCAAGCTTTAAGTGTTATGACAACGAGGTCGACGAACAGGCCGCCGCGGTGTGAACGCACGGTAGTGTGTGTCATGTGTTTTTTCAATAATATTAATGCATTTCTAATGCATTATTATATGAAAATATTAGCTTTCTACACTTCTTCTCTATATATAATTGAATTGTCCCAAATTTCATACTCCTCCGATCGTGTAATTCTCGTACAAAGTTTTTGCGTCACATCTATCTTCTTCTATCTTCTATATTATATAGGCAAATAGGATTATTCTGACGCACCATTACCTCAATATGTACTTCAGAACATATCGGGATGGGACTGCCACCGTTCGACGCGGAATTTTCCAATATATTATATCGATTAACGCGGGTGAAACCGCGGGGGATAGTATTAATATATAGAAAATCTAACATGCATGTGCAAGGTGTACTTATGCAGAGTGTAGATATTTCCAGTCACCCTTATCTTCAATGAGCTACGACGCGCCAGTTGGCTCGGTGGTTAGAGACGCTGACTGCCACGCCGCAGGTCGTGGGTTCGATTCCCACCCTGGACCATCAATTGTATACATGAATATGTCTGTTTGTTCTGTGCCTGGGTGTAATTATCTATATAAGTATGTATTTAAAAAGTATGCTTAATTCGGGTTCCAGTAACCACGTGTGAAGAATGTCCTGGGATACTTATTATAGCTACTGTCTGCACAATGCACCTCTAATTGAATCCAACTAGCCAACTTACTTACACAAACAAGCGTTTGTGTAAGTAATTATTGTTATTTTCTATTTTATAGTCTTGTTATTTCTTTTTTGTTTTTGAATGTTACCTATATTAAGTATTTTGTTATTGTTAAATATAAAAATTTATAAAATTCTTATTATAAAATAGCCAAAAAGTCAGAATAGATCAAATGTATTTAAAAAAAAAGAACAATGTGCCCTTGCTGAGTTTCTTGCCGGTTCCTCTCAGTCGAAGGCTGACTTCCGAACCGGTTGCAGCTTCAGTAACTTTAAATTTGACCTACATAAGTGCCTTCCGAGAGCCTAAACTGGATAAATGGTTTTGAGTTTTTTTGTATAACCTTGTAAAGAGATATTTATACTAAAAATTTTCTTAATATAAATTTATATTTACATTTAAGATGCTGTATTTTACTATTACCCACACAACTGTGTACTGTAGTTAATGTCATTACAGGACAGGGTAGTTGGCTTGGTGTTTAGCGACTCTGACTGCTAAGCTGAAGGTCGTGGGTTCCATTCCCACCTAGGACAAACATTTGTGTGCATGTGAACATGTTATGAACATGTCTGTCTTTTTGTATGTCTGGGTGTTAATATCTCAATAAGTGTGTATTTCGAAAAAAAATATATGTATTCAGAGGCGGCCTTAGGGGGTGGCGAACGGGGCATTCCCAAGCAAATGAAAAAAACTATGGATTTCATTTATTTTTTATTTGTACAACTTTAGCATTTCTTGCTAAAATGACAAATACCTAAACCAAACAACCAGACTTACTTTCGCATCACATACTTTTCACGAAGGGCAAAGGGCCTCGCAATGACCTGCCGCCCGGAGCCTCGCAATGGGTAAGGCCGCCTCTCTATGTATTATATAAGTTATCTGGTTCCCATAGTACAAGCTTTGCTTAGTTTGGGATGGCAGTGTGTAAACGAATGTCCGGGATATTTATTTATTTACTAGCTGACCCGGCAGACGTTGTCGTTGATGTTGTTCAATGAATATTGAATTCGAATTAGTATCATTTATAAAAATAAAATACCAAGAACGTAGTGTTTATTATTCTTAACAATTAAACTATTATATTATACTATTAATATTAGGCGTGATGGCGCTCTGATCTAACCATGATGAACAAACACTTCTTAAAAAGCTCACTCTCATAATAATACAATTTTCCGATTTAATTGACTGTGAAATGTGCATTCAGACTCATACCTATAAAAGATATTTGCAACGCGCATTCAGGCAATCTTAATACTGTCAAACATCTGACATATAAGTCTAACGCCACCACTAATACCTTAGAAAAGGTTATATACTCATTAAGATTTCTTAAATTTTCTTATTTTCCGCGCAACTTTCTTATTTTTTTTATGCATAAGAACCTTCTCCTGACAATAAATAAATAAATAAATATCCCGGGACATTCTTTACACTCGGCCATCTGGTCCCAAACTAAGCAGAGCTTGTACTATGGAAACCAGATAGCTGATATACTACATATACTACTTTTTTTTTCTAAATACATACTTATATAGATATTTACACCCAGACACAGTACAAACAGACATGTTCATGCACTGTCTGCAAATGTCTGTCCTGGGTGGGAATCGAACCCGCGGCCTTCGGTTTAGCAGTCAGAGAGTTAACCACCAAGCCAACTGGCCTGTCAAATAACTAACACATCAAAAAAATTATTAAAACGGTCCAGCCGTTTATGCGTGATGTCCTGTCCGAAGGAAATAGGGATTCATTTTTATATATACGAAATAAATTTGTCATTAACTAATGGTCGCCTAGCGGTCGAAATTCGACCGTAATTGGGATGTGTCCTGTATTAAAGATCGTGTCGCAAATAAGTCATTATGTGTTTTAGATGAAGACATTGCCGGTATGAACGTAATATATATGTGGTTATCAAACGCATGGTAGTGTAATATTTATTTTAATTCATTTAATTTTATCTAATGCATTTTATAAAAAAATATAGTTATGTTTCTCACTATAAACTTTAACTGCGTCAAATTTCACGTTCATACCGTATGCGCAATTTTTTGAAGAGGTCTAAAGTTTTTGCTTCACGTATTAATACATAATAATATATAGATTCACGAGGACCCATACTGTAAATTGAACGAATTGCTCTTTTTTGTTTTATAAATATAGTATCCATATGCTGCTGCGGCCCATCTTAAAATACCACGAGACAAGAGGCTATAAATATATGAAATATGAATATATGTCCAATATATGTATATATGACCATTAGTACTCGCTGAAGTAAGCATCAGCGACAGACAAACAAACCGATGAACTGGCATCACAAGGGCTCCATATTCACTATTGGGTTCTGAAAAACATATTATAAAAGAATGCTCCTACTGATATTATAAATGCGAAAGTTTGTATGTATGGATGGCTGTTACTCTTTCACGCATAAACTACCGAACGGATTTGGTTGAAACTTGGCACATATGTAGAAAATGCCCTGAAATAACAATTAGGATACTTTTTGTGCCGAGAAAATGTTACATCCCTCGGGAACGCGGGTTAAACCGTGGAGGTCAGCTAGTTACTCAAGATATTAAAACAACAATATTATGGATATAATAGCCCGATTATTTGTTATTTTGAAGATTAACTAGAGTTTCTACTACTCCACATAACTAGTTCCACATCAGGCTCCTTTGTTAATTAACCGAATTTATATCATTATGACCTCTAAAATATAAAAAGTACTCGTAGAAGCGCGCTACCTGACGCTACGAAAGTCGTAGCATACATCCATATCATTCATTACGATAATAACTCGAAATTGTGGTCTGTTTATATTATTGGTTGCTTGAACAGTAGAGCTCTTATAGCAGAGTTCGTCCGGGAAAGTACTATCACCTTACCCATTTCCGCCGTGAAGCAGTAGTGCACTTGTATTATTGTGTTTCAGTTACGAAGGTAATGGAGCCGCTGAAATTAAAGGCACGTGAGACGCGAGAGGGTCGACAACGCATTGGCGTTGTCCCTAGTGTTGCAAATCTCCATAGGCGGCGGTGACGATTTAGCATCAGGTGGACCGTCTGATTGTTCGGCCTAGACTAAACCTATGTCTGAAGAAATAAATGTTATTTTTCTTTGGCATTGTTAAACGTCAAAACGACCATCATAGCGTGTCGCCAATACTACTTTAAATGAAATTTGGTATATAGATAGTCTAGAGCCTGAGGAAGGACATAGGCTAGTTTTTAATGCGAAAAAAGGGTGTATCGGGTTAAAAGGGGGATGAAAAGTTGTATGGAACTATCGTAACTTTTAGAGCTAGAAGCTCGAAACTTATTTTATAAGCTGTTGATTCGATATAAATAAATATGACATATAATATATTTATATATAAAAATGAATCCCTATTTCCCTTGGTCACGGCATCACGCATGGACGGCTGGACCGATTTCGCTAATTCTTATTTGTTGATAAGAAAGTTTCACAGAAAATTAGAAAATTTAAGGAAACATAACGACCATTTTAACTTTTTTAATGTAACCTTACCGCTTTTGACTATATAAACTCTTATAATGTAACCTTATGGGTTTGACAATATCGTTAGAGCAGCATGGGTCGGAATTATATTGAAGAAATAATAAATTTGTCATTACTTAGAGTACATTTCACAGTCGATTCAATCGGAAAATTGTATTGTAATGAACAGTGTGTTTTCGTTTTTGTGTTAAGAAGTGTTTGTTCATCACGTATAGTTCAGCGTGTTATCACGCCTAATATTAAAAGTAAAAAAAAAAAATGGCCGTAAACTGTATCGTAAGTACCTAAGACAGGAGACCGGCTTCGTTCCGATGCCTACTCTTCTTCTTGCTGGTTGAGAGGTGGCAACGGTCAACTACCAATCGATCAGTTATCGACCGGCGAAGGCGGAAAATCAAATTGAATTGAGAAAAAAAATCATAATTCAAGGAAATTATTAAAAATAACAAAAGTAAAAATCGCGATGGAAAAATAGGCGTTGATCGTAGAGAGGTGGAAAATTAAGAGTAATATAATTTTTTTTGTTCTAAGGCATGACGAAATTAGAATAAAAGTCTTGCCAAAAAATTAAAATATATAATAAACAAATAAAAAATAGGGGTTGATCGTAGAGGGTTGAAAATTCAGGGTTGTATGTATTTTTAATGCTGTATCATAAAAATAATTTAAGTTATCTAAAAATTACAAAAAAAAATGGGGTGGACTACCCTTTACATTTAGGGGTATGAAAAATAGATAGTAGCCGATTCTCAGACCTACTGAATATGCATATAAAATTTCATAAAAATCGGTCGAGCCGTTGCGGAGGAGTGTGGTGCCTAACACTGTCACGCGACAATTTTATACATAAGATATATATGTATAGATTATTATATTTTTATGGCGTTTTACAATTAATTATTTTTGACTGTTTAATTCCTAATTTTATATTTATTTTTAGTTATTTATAAACATTGTTTGTAAGAGAATAATAGATGTATGGATGCTTCTTCCTCATTCACGCAAAAACTACCCAACGGAATTGGATGAAACTTAGCACATAGAAAGAGCATATATTGGAACAACATATAGGCTACTTTTTATCCCGGGAAAATGTTCATCCCTCGGGAACGCGAGTGAAACTGCGGGGGACAGCTAGTAGTATATAGACATCGACAGTTGTAGGTACAGATCAGCTGTTCCGTGCTTTTAATATATTTAATATAAAAACGGTCGTTAAGTGCAACTAACGAGTGTGAGTGTTATCTATTAAATCTTACAATAAACGCAGTGCTTGATAGCTATAAAAAGATTGATAATTTTATACCAAATATTATATCCAAATTTAAATCCACCTACCTCCAAAAGTGTTGTGAACGTTGACTTTTTGTGTAGTGTTGCTACTACACATAAATCCATCAAAGTATTTATTACTAACGCCATCTGCTATTGACTAGCTACAACTCGAGGTTACCAGCCTGCCAGTTCTACCGTTAAAAGGCACAGCTCGTAATTACAAGCGACATCTATTGCTGACTGGCCACATTCGATCGATTTATCGACACCTACGTCACCCATAGCTAAGTGCGCGGGGTGCGGCCAATTTGTATTAAAAGGTGGCGCTGTTTGTACTAAATATATCCTGGAACGCAAAAACAAGTTGCCTGGTACTGTTGTCAAAGGAATGGGCAGCGACGAACATGTGACTGAGCAGGATGCGGTTGGGAAGGGTGGTGGCGGTCTAAACACCACCCAATCGCCCCAGGTCGACCTTTTATTAGAGATAAGTTCATTCAGGGCTGAGTTGCGGGAAGTTCGGGACCATCTTCCTGAGTTTCGTCGAGAAATGGCTGACCTCCACATATCAGTTACGGAATGCAATAAGCGAGTGGACGAGCTCGAGAGTAGAGTCGAGGCGCTCGAGAGCAGGCCGATTGTCGCCCCATCCGGGGGTGAAGTTGGTCAGCTCGAATGTACCATCGCTCACCTCAAACAAGAGCTCAATGACCGTGACCAGGAGTCGCTGATTTCAGATCTCAAAATAGCCAATCTCCCGGAGGAAAACGGAGAGTACACCATCCATACAGTTGGCGAAGCTTAGCATGGCTTTCGACGAGCGCGACATAGTGTTCGCAGAGCGGGTAAGCGCGAAAACGGGGAGGGCTGCGGGGGCTGCTTGGACGGCGGGTGGGGCGCGCTGCGGGCGCATCGTGATCCGCCTGGGGCTACGCCAGCTGCGCGACGAGCTGCTCAAGAGCGCGCGCGTGCGCCGGGGCGCCACCTCGGCCGATCTTGGCATCGCGGCGCCTGCACGCCGCTTCAACCTCAACGAAAGGCTCACGATACCCAACAAACAGCATTTTCACCGCGCCCGTGAAGTTAGCCGTGGTCTCGGCTGGAAGTGTGAGTGGACGAGACGCGGCCGCATATTTGCCAGAGAGTGTGATGGTAAGCCAGCTCATCAAATCCGCTCGGAGGATGATCTTGAGCGTGTTTGGCCTCGAAGCTGTCGAGTGTGAGGGCAAAGGGCACGTCATTTTTTGCCAAATTACCTACCTATTATTTATAATTATATTTATAAATCGAATTTATCAGAAGGATATATCTTTATGTATTTACTAGCTGTCCGGACAGACGTTGTCCTGCCAAAATAAGTCCATACAAAAATTCAGGGTTTCGATCGCAGCGCCCCCTACCGGGTCCAATTGTAAATCTAAACCATTCTCGAATCTCCACGAACACACACAAAAAATTTCATCAAAATCGGTCCAGTCGTTTAGGAGGAGTTCAGTCACATACACACGCACACAAGAAATATATATATTAAGATTAATTACTACTATATTATTATGCACATCAATTTTTCTTTCATATACCCAATGTTATAGTACCTATATACTTTATTTATTTAATGATTATGTATACCGTGGTGAAATAAAATAATCTGTTTTTAATGATTCACAAATTACCAAAGATAAACATCTGAAAGTTGGATTTTTAATGCGGGGTCGTTTGGTTCGCGTAATGATGAATTTCTCGTGGTAATGAATAGGCTCGCGGCCTATATCATGGCGATTAATGAAACCTGGCTGATAGAGGGCGAAAAGGGGCCTTCAGTCCCTAACTATAAACTGCAGCACTCACCGCGGCCGGCTTGCATCCGCGGTGGTCGCGGTGGCGGGGTGGGGTTCTACATTCGCCGCGGCGTCTGTGCGCACACCGCGCCGCACCCTGTCGCTAAGATGATTGAGCAGATGTGGCTCGATGGGAATGTGTTTTTCGACGCATTGACTGAATCCCTCTCCTCATTTTCCGACGCTGATAGGATTCTCCTGCTTGATGACTTTAATATCAATGTCCTTGATTTAACAGACAATAAGACAAAGCTACTAAACTTTTTTCTGCAGTACTCTAATCTAAGTCAAGTAATTACTGAACCGACTCACTACACTGATCACAGTGAAACCCTGATTGATATAGTATGCACCGACGCTCAGGTCCACCATTAAGAACCATACTTACTTTATAAATTCTCGTCAGTTTTACTAATCCAACCAAGAAGAAGTCTCTACCTACCAAGGCACAATCTTCTACAACATAGTTGCTTGTTCCCTTTTCAGGTATATTAGGAGTTTGTAGCCATGCTGGTCCTTCCCACCACATATTTAGGATCAATTGAGGTAGAAGTTGTCCTCTACTTGCTACATCCGCTGGATTGTCTTTGGTGTTCACATGATACCATCTCTGGTTACCAGTGTTTTCTAATATTTCCACTACTCTATTACTTACAAACACATTCCATCTTCCAGGACTACCAATCAACCATGCCAGCACAACCGTCGAATCTGTCCATGCAAATACTTGGTCATTTGATAATCTGAGTGCTTCTCTTACTCTTTTCAGCAACTGCGACAGAAGCACAGCACCACATAGTTCGAGTCTTGGAAGTGATACAGGTTTCACTGGTGCTACCTTCGTTCTTGCCGCTAGAAGACTGGTTTTAATCTCTCCGCTGTCTGTTTGAACCCTTATATATACCACTGCAGCATAGGCCTTAGCTGATGCATCGCAGAAACCGTGTATTAAAACAGTGTTCATTTTAGTTTGTTTAGTATTCAACCACCTATTAATTTTAATTTTCTTCAAATGATCAAAGCTATTCCGAATATTTACCCACTCTTCTGTTATAGTTCTATCCACTTCCTCATCCCAACCAATTCCTTGCAACCATAGTTTTTGAATCATCATCTTTGCAGTTACTATAGCTGGTGCTAACCATCCTAATGGGTCGAATAATCGCTGAATATCCGCTAGAATATTCCTCTTGGTTATACTTTCAGAGATAGGTGGCATGTTAAAATTGTACTCAAATACATCTTCTCCTATATTCCAGGTTAAACCTAAAGCCTTAATAGTTACATCTATATTTATATCTATATTAACCTTAGAACTACTTTCTGTTGGTTCCATGTGTTGCATAAACTCTGAGTTATTGGATGCCCATTTTTGTAAAATAAATCCACCTTTTAACAATATCGCCTTAATGTTATTCGCTGTAGTAATAGCTTCACTCGGTGAATCTAATCCTGACATCAAATCATCCATAAAACAGTCCTCTTTAATGATCTTAGCTGCAACAGGATATTCTTTTCCTTCATCATCTGCTATCTGCATTAATGTTCGTACAGCGAGATATGGAGCCGAAGCTGTACCGAAAGTTACTCGTAGAAGCCGATAATCTTTAACTTCAGCATTAGGATCATCACGCCAAAGAATACGCTGATAGTCAGTATGTTCTTTGGTAACTAAGACTTGACGGTACATCTTCTGCACATCAGCAACAAAACAAACCCGTTTTGTACGCCATCTCATTACAAGGTTTCTCAAATCCTCTTGCAACTGAGGTCCTACAAGCATCTCTTCATTCAATGATATATTATTTGATCCTATACTTGAAGCATCAAATACCACTCTCAATTATGTGGTTTCTTTATCGTTCCTTATGACTGCATGATGGGGTAAGTATACAGCTAGCTTATATTTCTCATCTTCTGGAACTTCCTCCATATGATTTAACTGTAAATATTCATTAACAACTTCTGCATACTTTGTTTTTAAATCTTCTTCCTTTTGTAAACGTCTTTCTAATTGATATAATCGTTTCAAAGCAATGTTTCTTGTATCACCCTGCAATGATAAAGGTTGATTAATTTTCATTGGTAATTTCACGATATACATTCCGTTCTTGGTTCTAGAATATGTTTTTTTGTATAATTCTTCACATAACTTTTCTTCTTCAGTCCATACTCGTTTCTCAGATAGCTCAACTTCCCACATACCTTTTAACATGTTGTCTAGATCCAAACAATGGTGCATTGAAATTAATTCCTCTTTATCAATTTCCTCACAATCCCCAAACAGAATCCACCCTAAGCTAGTATTTTGTGCACAGGGGGTGTTGGGTAGACCTTTAATTAAACCGTCCTTTATTATCTTGGCATATACCTTTGAACCTAATAATAAATCAATTCTTCCAGGCTGACTATAATTTGGGTCAGCCAAGAAAAGTCCATTTATGTGTGACCAAGTGCTTGTAATAACGGATTTTCTAGGTAACATTGATGTTAGTTGCGTTGACATAATATACGCTTTTGTTTTCAGCTTGAATTTATTATCCCACCTTGACAGAATCTCAATAAAAGTTGCCTGACTTACCTTTGTTTTTGTTGAACCAGTGCCTGTAATACTTCCCTTTACTGGTGTTCTCCTTACCTTAAGTAACTGAGCTGCCCTTTCACTAATTAATGTCACTTGTGAGCCCTGATCTACTAATGCTCGCAATATCGTTATCATACCTGATTCATTTCTAACTGGAACTAACGCTGTAGCTAGTAATCCAGGTGAGTCGCTCATAGTAAAGTATGACGATACTGCCGCTGTTTCTACTTGTTGAGTCTCTAACTTATTTACTTCTTCTTCTACATTTGTGTGATTGGAAACTGCAGTTGATTTTAAAACCGCTGTACTACCTGAAGTTTCCTGCTTTCTAATTTGATGTAGAAGAGAATGGTGACGTCTCCCGCAAACCTTACAAGATATACGCTGTTTACAGATGTGTACAGAGTGCCCTGACAATAAGCAGTTAAAACATAATCCATGATTCTTACCAAAATCGCTTCTTTCATCTACTTTTAAAGTACAAAATTTCTTACAGTGTCAAAGTGCATGATTATCCTTACAATACGCACAAAACTTCTCAATTGACGACGTTGATGGTGTAGAACACGATGTGTGTTGAGAGAACACGCGTTCTCTTGTAGGCTTCGAGGTTGTCGTCGTCAACTCCAACGTGTGTATTCGGTTTTCCAAAAAGGTATAAAGATCGCATAGCTCTGGTAACTCGACACTGTGCTCCTTACTCACGTAATCTTCCCATTCCTTATGCGAGTCTATATCTAATTTTTGCATTGCTAGAAATATTATAACGGGATCCCAAGACTTTGTTTCTATTTTTAGGTTATCCAAACCGTTCATACATTCTCTTGTTGTATCAATAAATATTCGTAATTGAGAAGGAGATTGAGTTAATACCTTTTTCTGTGAAAATAATCTCTTAAGAATCGCATTTACTATAAGTCGCTTGTGACTGTAACGAGCCTTAAGAGTTTTACATGCAGGCTGGTAGTTATCATCTGTGATTTGATAATATTTAAGTGTGGCACTAGCCTCACCTGACAAACATGACTTTAAATAATGCAGCTTCTGTACGTCGCTTAACGCCTTGTTGTTATGTATCAATGATGTAAATGTATCTTCGAGTGTTTGCCACTCTTCATAGTTACCGGTGAACTTAGGTAAATCTATCCTCGGTAATCTTACATCGACACTACGATAACCGTCAGAATTGGATGAACTAGCATTTGAGGTATTTGCTAAGTTAGTCCCTGTTAATAACTCAAGCGCTTCTTGCATGTCTGTTTTTAATGAAAGGTATAACTCTTCGCATGAATCATAATAAATTGAAACTTTCATTTGAACCTTTTGTTCCGGCGTTAATATCTTAATAAGTGCAATATGTGTAGTTTTATATGATACCCAATACTCGTCAATACATTGCGTACGCACTTTTATATAAGCGACAGTTTTTCTTGCCTTTGGACACTTCTTAAAATTGTCATTCGCTTTCTTAATCAAATGATACGTATCTTCTAATTGCGCTTTTAATTCGTCCATCTTGTATGTATTTGTATAGCACTGTTTCGAACTGACTTTAACACTTTACAATTGATGTATGTTGGTAAAAATGTCCCAAATCGAAACACTAAACACACGCGTTTTTAATAGATGAACTCGAATTTTTAACTTAATTGTCAATTAGATACTTGTTATTGTACTTTTATCACTGTGGAATGCAGGTGTCGTCGGGTCGACGGCAAATTCCGATGATTGAATAGCGATAAGGATCTACACCTTTTTAAATCAAATCCGCTCGATAAGTAAGATATGTTAATGCAATAAGGTTCAATTTTGTTTGGCGAGATGAATCAAACTACTTTGACGTGTGGTCTTTACGGGTGTTTAATTGCAACTAACTAAACAAGAATAATCAATAACAGGCATATAGGTAGTATACCTACCTACTATGTATACATATAATATTAACTCCAACAGGGGGTATTGATAATTACATTTTCTAGTTCAGCTTCCGCATTCGGGTTCGGTTTCAACTTACCTACGAGCGTTTTCAAATATTGCGTTGATTAATTCATCGCCTTCGTTATCGTCTAAATTTGTTGCCAAAGAGTCTATGCTATTAAGGTCTTAAAAGCTGGCGATGTAAAATCAGCGACACAAAAAAATACACCGATATTTGTTGCTAATTAGTTACTAAAAATTATTTTCTTGCTCCAACTGATCGCGAAACATCGGCAATAACGCAAACTTTTCAAATCTTTTCAAAAATCACTCAATAACTACTTAATACTAAAAAGCCTAAAAAGAGCTGTAGATCGAACTCAGTGGCGAGCCATAGCTGAGGCCTTTGTTCAGCAGTGGACGGAAAAAGGCTGATGATCATGATGACTAAAAAGCCTAATTAATACTTAAAATGACATAAAAATAGAAAGGTTAGAAAAAAAGTTAAATCTGCTACTTACAGTAAAAACAGCTGATCTAAATTTCTGCCGGTGGGAAGCGTGCCCAGAATGCGGGCGGCATTGCCACGCTGTATCGCAATGCTAATCCTCTGGCCGAAGTATTCGCCAGACATCTGGTCGCGGGAAGCATCGACCAGGCGCTTATAAATATCACGAAAGATGCGATGAACTCCTTGCCCCCACGGGCCTAATGTCTCTACCCCAAACGGCTCAAATATGTAACCCATATCGGGCACAGGTAGCCGCGCCACCGGCTCTCCTGACATACTCTGGAAGGTGGGACGGTGCGAGGGTATCGCCGCATGTGGCGTCCCATACTAACGGCCGCCCCATCTACCAAGGTACCAAGGTCATTCCGTCAGGTCTTTTACCATCATCCCGCATCAGACCACTCGGTTCGCGTACAGCTGATACGTGGGCGCTGGTAAGAGGCCGGCAGATGATTTTGTTGAGGTTGGAATGGCGTGGATTTCTACATGCACTTTTTACGCCAAAATAAATAATGTCCATGCCAGCTTAACTTTCGAGTTTTCTGTGAAAAAGCTGCATGAGCGGGTTACGTTATGTATGGTACACGTGGCTTACGTGTCTATAAAAAATTACCTTGAAATCTGGCAGCTCTATGTATGGGAAATACTTACTTATTTTATTAGCTGTGGTTGGTTTGATGTTCGCTTGGGAGAAAATCTTGGTAATAACTCACTTCGGGTTCACTAGTATTTGGGAACTCGAAATAATTATGCATTACTTGCGCTTGCGGCGTATACCCGTACTCACCTTGACATCGTTGCTAAAATATGGTGAATAAAAGGCTTCCTCGGCTCCAAGCTGCTTATACGGCCTATTGATCGATCTCATGGTGACGTCAGAACACTTTTCTGGAGGGTTCACTTGCTGAGGGATATTATGTTGAGTTCGAAAATTACCTTAAGTTCCCGGAATTGGACCTGAAATTACCTGAATTCCTATTTTTCCGAGGTGACGTGGATCGGGCCCATTGCTGTGTCTGCTCAGGAGTCAGATTATTATTTTGGGGAGCAAACTTATGTTGATCACCTCATTTCTAGGTTCACCAAATCGTTTAATTAACGCACCTTTAAATTATTCTCATGAAGAAAGGTTATCATGGTATGCTATGGCGCTTATTGCGGAGTCGCTAAGCTTACTTTTAATAATACATATTAAAAACGGGAGTGCTCTACATGCCGCATCCAAAAGTGCTAATAAATCTTCTACTTCTTTAACATAATATTTAAATTGTTTAAGATTACCGCCGAACTTCGGCATTAAATCGGTAATTAACACTTGCACTTAATTAAGATAAAGTAACTAATTGTTTAGACGACGGGAAATAGAGCAAAGGAATCTTGGTCAATCGAGAGTACTCACCAAAACAGCCTCTGCATCTCGCAGCCGGGTCTTGTGTAGTTCAGGATCTCCAATTCTCCAGAATTCCCGAAATGCTTACGCGATCGCCTGTAGGTTCTCCGTTATAAGGGACCGCGGGATAACGATTAAAGAACCGTACACTCTTTCTCGACGCCACGATCTGCGCCAGTCATGATAGGCGATATTTATTTATTACAAATTTAATAATTAGCACAACAATATGTTCAGAATGCGACTTATAAAAAGGATGATTTGGTGATAATTAAAAATGAAACTGGAACGAAATTTGAAAACATTTTTAAAGGTCCTTTTAAAGTCATCAAGGATGATGGCGTTAATGTTATTTTAAAAATAGATGGTAAGATCGATCTTGTCCATAAATAAAGAACTAAGTTATTTGTAAGTTAAAAAAAATGGATAACAGGTATTAAAATATACATTTTTTTAATAATACCTAATTGTAAAATAAGGTGTGACGAACCCTGGAAGTTTTGTTAACAGATGTTTTTTTTAAATAAATAATATGAAAAAGATAATAACATGAATAAAAAAAATAAAAAAATGACTTAAAATATTTTTAAACAGTAACCACCCCGTGAGGTGGTGCAATAGTATAAGCATAGATGTAATAAATAACTATTTTTATGTATGTGTGTACGTTGAGTTTTTAGCCTTAATACAACTAGTAACCAGGATTGACGTGTTTCATTACTGACCTCCGGACCCTACCCCGGACAATTTTATGTCGGAATGTAAAACTCTGACATGTTTAGGTGATATCGGTATGTACATTTATGTTATCTTATACCGCATTTTTGTATCCATCGACCGTCCAGTACCACAATCAAACTTTGTGTGGTATTTGACGCGTAGAGTGAAACTAATAATAACAATTCTTTAAATTTCTTTACGCTATACGCTTGACCGAAGCTCCAAGCAGATATAAACGAGATTTAAATAAATTTTAGATTACACGATATTTGTTTGTCGAGCGATATTCGCAAAATGTTTCGAACGGTATTCATTAATCAAAGTCAACGTAAATATCAACACATTTTGAGGTTTTCTCAAGATCAACCTATAAAAGGTTACGAGCTCAATACTGTTACATAAGGTATCGCAAGTAGTTCATTCTTGTCAATTCGAGTCCTTCAACAGTTGGCCGATGACGAAAAGGATAAGTTTCCTTTAGCAGCAAATGTGCTAAAGAAGGGTTTGTCAAGTTTCAGACACGAGCGATAGGCTACTGTTAAACAACATGCCTTTTATAAAATTCTAGGATTTTGTGATGCGTCTACTCTAGGGTACGCTGCCGTTGTTTATTAACGGCCAATGAGCAAAGATGATGAGCTTAAGGTCAGTCTTATATGCTGCAGGTGCTCAATGCTGAGGCCATCGTGGCCTGGTAATTTACCTCTGACCATATTATTTATTATACTCCTGACCTCTTTAGTAGAAAATCTAACAAGAGGTTCTTCACCATACCTATCAGCATTCAGCACCCGTGAAGCACCTGGTTCCCGCGTGGGATCCACATGAAAGTGACAACGAAACAGATCAGCTATTTCAGTAGGGAAACACACTCGCGGGAAACTCGCCTTTGGATTTTAACTATGCGGTATTTTCCAGAATTTTCGGAAGTCTTTGTTTTTATAGTTTTATGCAATTATATCCATTTTAATTTGTTGCTTATTATCTTGGCACCATTTTAGTTTAGATTTAAAATTCCGCCTAGCTTCACTCATTTGATCATATCGATAGAGGACCTGACTTAGGTGTATACCATGATGTAGCCAATTTTGGAACGCAAGACGAGCCCTCCCGCGAGCCTTTCTAACGTGTTTATTCCACCCCGTTATGTACTTTCTTGTCCTTACGTTGGTTTTAATGTGACTATGTTCTGCACCGCCGTGCGCCGGCAAGTATGCCTACCACACAGTCATACATCTCAGTCAACACTTTACAATGATTCGTATCGTTACACAATGAAACTGCACGCTGCCTAATATTTAGTGGAAAATCAATATGTTTTAGTTTGATGTTACAATATTCATGATACTTTTCAATTTGATTCATATCTCGGTCACCCCAAATAACTTTATTAAAAACATGACTTTTTATAACTAACTTAGGGGGTATTAAGTCAAAATTACAAGCCACTGCTAATGGGTCGGTAACACTTTTTTTTATTCAAATAATTGATTGAATCTTAGATCCTGATGTGATTGAAGACACCGAAGAAATTGGAGCAGCGAAAGAAAATAATGATGAAGAAACGTTAAATATTCAAGAAGGAACGTAATTTAAAAGTCGATGAACAATTTTACACCAACGCGAACGATTTAGTAAAAAGAGTTGAGAATTTTCAAAATTCGTCTTACAGCTATTTAAAAGAGAAAAATGTAGAAAACAAGGCGTAAAATGGTACATTAACCCTGAGTTAAAATATTATAAAATCAAGTATTACTGTAGGGAAAAAGTTTAAATCAAAAGTAACAGGAGTAAAAGAGTCAAGAGGACATTAAAAAAAAAATTGTCTTCATTTAGCGTTAATGTACAAATTTTTGGGTGGTTTTCAACGAGCTGTAACTTCGAGGAAAATCAAGCTCCAAGTGTCCAAGTTTTTTTATCATGTTTGGGTCTACAGAAATTCTAAGAAAACTAGCATGAATAAAAACATCCAATTTTTTTCATGCTAAACAAAGTCTACAGGTTTCAAATTTTTTTTTCATTGTTTCTTATAAAAGTTCTTTTAGACAATTTTATGTCATTTAATTTTAATTAATGTACGATGAGTTATCGTAAATCAAAGGAGGGTTTTGAAAACTACACAATATTGATTGAAAGCTACAAACTTTGATTTCCTATTCAATAATTATTCCCAGAGTTATTGATTGCCACAGTTAAAAAGTACTTTTTCGCTTTGACTGACGATAACTCCGCGGCAAATCATCGTACAGGCTTCTGGATTAATTCAAATTAAAGGGCATTAAATTGTCTAAAAGAGCTTCAATAAGAAACCATGGAAAAAAAATGTTTCAAGCGTGTAGGCCTTTTTTTGGACGAGAAAAATTTGGAAGTTTTTGCATGATTTTCCTTTTTTTTTTAGCTGTTCGATAATTTTCCTCGAAGTTACAGTTCGTTGAAAACCACCCAAAAATTAAGGATACTACAATATCTCAAAGGAACAGTAGACAATTCTATAACTTATAGAAAAACTGGTGAATCCTTAGTGGGATATTCTGATGCTGACTGGGCAAATTGTCCAATTGATAGGAATTCGTACACAGGCTACGTGTGCAAGTTAGCTGGTGGACCAGTGGCATGGGAGGCGAAGATTTAGGCGAAGAAGAAGAAGGAGGAGATTTTTGAGTAGTAGAGCTCTTAGTGCAGAGTTCGTCCGGGGAAGTACTACCACCTCACCCATTTCCGCCGTGAAGCAGTAGTGCAATTGTATTACTGTGTTTCGGTTAGAAAGGTAAGGGGGCCGGTGAAATTACAGGCACATGAGACTTAACAACTTCACGTCTCAGGGTCGACAACGCATTGGCGATGCTCCTAGTGTTGCAAATGTCCATAGGCGGCGGTGACCACTTACCATCAGGTGGACCGTCTGCTTGTTTTTCGGCCAAAGTGGCATAAAAAAAAAAGTCTAATAATGCAATTTTTAATACAATAGTTTCTCTTTGTGAAGTCGGTTTTTTTTTGTTAAAATTTTTGTTTATTTTTTTATTTTTAGTGAATCTAAAGTACACTAACATTTTTTCTGAATATGGGTAGACCTACTAATCGTGATTACTTAAGGTGTATTATGTATGCCTACACATTTAAGAATTTGCCTCAATTTTCTCAGGATTCCATCATCAGGTCTTGTTGTAATGATCGTGGGACCATCTGTGAAGTCTACAGTTTTATAAATAAATAATTCGAAATCGGTTGGCGTGATATTGAGTTACTCGTTAATTTGTCGCACACATACTTAATACTTCTTGTTTGTCGGCCAAAGTGACATAAAAAAAAAAAAGAAGCAACCGACTGTAGCACTCTTGACCACTGACAGCTGCTTCAAAGGAAGCATGTTATCTGCGTCGATTTGTCTCAGAAATTACAGGTAAATTACTGTTAAGATATTGTCAGATAATAATCCCGTCCACCATAGCAGGAGGAAACACATAGATACACGTTTTCGCCTATACGTACGTTTTGTTACCTATGTCTTCTCGTTTTATTCGGGTTTTTCGATTAAGGAGGAGTGTTGCTACTGGCTGTAATATAAAGAAACCTTGTTCCGTAGAAACTGTTGTTGAGTCGGAAACCTCCACTACAGTTATTATGGAAAAATTTAATTTAAAAACGTCGATATCATTACTACCGGTTATGACAGATGACGAAGGCGTCACAAAACAATTCATTAGCAACATATAAATGTATGCTGATATGCTGGACGATGCTGGTAAAACTTCATTAATTAATTTTATCTTAAAATCTAGGTTGTTAGAAAACGCAAAATTGCGTATGGCTCAAAATTATGTGTCAATTATTTGATTATATGAGATTATATTTGAGATATTTGAGATATTTGATGGTATTTTAGGGCAATTTTTTTTTGTGTAAATATAAGAGTGTTTTAAATCATGAATTTAATACTCTATTACTTAACACTGATGTCAGCACGACGATTGTACTGTTTCTAGTGGGTAACATAATTACAATAGTTATTTGACATTATCACCTCGATGTGAGTCCATACATTATGTTAGCAAGGATTTAGATCAAGATTGAATCATACTTCCACAAGAATTACGTGATGGAATTTATTTAGCTAGTTCATTAGTTTCCCCTACACAAGGGCAAATACCGTTGAAAATATAAGTACTAGAGACGATGAAGTAAAGCTGAGCTTTTTCATATCTAAAGTTGACTGTTTAAGTAATTATAAAATTTGCGATTTCAAACAGATTATTATTAACGCAGTTTCTATTGAGAATATTTGCCCAAAGTATTCGGACGTATTTTATATCAATGGAGACAAGTTAGGTGTGACTAATGTGTAGCAGCAATGTATACATCTCAAAGACAATGTAATGCCTGTCTATAATAAACCATATAGAATACCAAAATCATTAAAACCGGAAGTAGATAAACAAATTAGTAAAATGATGGTAGAGGATATAATTGAAGAATGTCAGAACCAGTGAGTGGTCGAGCCAGCTTCTCCTGGTACCAAAAAGTGATAGTTCAGGCGAGAAGAAGTGGCGCATAGTAGTAGATTACCGGAAGGTGAATGAAAGGGTGCAAGATGATAAATTCCCTTTGCCAAATATAAATGACATATTAGACGCTTTGTCTGGTTCCGTTTACTTGAGTTATTTGGACAGCAGAAAAATGACTGGATTCACCACCAACAAACAAAATCAATTAAAAAGATTGCCCATGGGGTTAAAGTTTAGTCCAAGTGCATTAAGTCGTGCAATGACAGTGGCAAAGTCTGGCAAAATCTCAGACCATGTAGTAGTGATCAGGTAAAACAGTTCGTGGCGTTTGCCAATTACTATACGAAATTCATACCTAGTTTTGGTGGAATAACTATTCCACTTAGTAAATTATACCGCAAGGGGATTGAAATTTTTACACCTAAAAAGATCACTTATATCCCCACCTATATTACAATATCCCGACATTACCGAAGAAAGCGAATTCATTTTAAATACTGACGCATCTGGAGTAGCTATTGGTTCTATGTTGTGTAATAAAATCAACCTACCTGTAGCATACGCAAGCCGTACATTAAATAAAGCGGAACTTAACTAACCCACTATAAAAAAAGAATTATTAGCCATAGTGTGGTCAGTACGTTATTTCAGACCATATTTGTTTGGTAACAATTTTTTAGTAGAACAGATCACAAACCACTAGTATCTATTACATCTATTCAATATTATTATTCCAAGAACCTAGTCGCTTATTAAAATTTAGACTGAGTTTGATAAAATCTTTTCAGACATTGTAGGGCCTTTGGAGAGAGATTACTATATATTAACTGTTCAATGTGAACTCAGTAAGTATGTTGAAGCCTATCCCTTGAAAAATAAAGATAGTAGTAGTGTAGCTAGAGCTTTTGTAGACAATTTGTTCTTAGGTACGGTATACCTCGTGACATCGGGACTGACCGAGGTACGAAGTTTATGTCATGCACAATGACCGAGGTATGTAAATTATTACATATTACGCATATTTCCTCGACAGCATATCATCACGAGTCATTATGATCAATAGAAAACACTCAACTCATTTTTAAGAATTCAAACTGATAATAATTCTAAATATTGGAGTGATTGGGTTCAATATTGGTGTTTTTCGTATAACACATCAGTACATGGCGAAACAAAGTACACTCCTTATGAGCTTGTTTTTGGAAAAAAATGCAACTTACCAAGTAATTTGACAACTAATTTAGTAGAACCTTTATATAATGAAGACAGTTACCCATTGGAATTAAAATTTGGTTTGCAAAGGTCTCAGTTTGATACGAGACAAAACTTAATTAATAGCAAAGAGCTCAGAAAGAGTTATTATGATACTTCTTAAAACCCAGTTTTATATAGAAAGGGTGATTTGATCTGGCTAAATATGAAACAGGGAGTAAACTAATAAATAAAGTATATTCGGGTCATAAACAGAACATGAATAAAAACTGTGCGCTACAAAGAAAAAATATTAGGAATACTTATTAATAAATATTTTTATTTTTTCTGTTAACTATATAAACTCTATTATAGCATACACCAAAATATTTTTGGTTATCTCAATGAATTGGTTAAAATAAAATAAAATAAAATATATATACTTTTTGTCAAGATCTACAGCCACTTCGGCTACTTGTATTGATAATATATTAACTAATAGTAGTATACTAGGGAAATCGATTATTAGTGGTGTTCGCTCGGATCATAAGGCTCAATTAATAGAATTGCCATTTAAAAGACAAGTATTTAAAGTAACGAAAGTAATTAGACCTACTACTAAGGCAAGATTAGACACCTTTAAGAATAATTTAGAACTGAAACTCTGTCTGAAAGGTTTATTGTCTGGGATTTGCGATAATTTTAATAGAGCCTGTCCTACTAAGGGCCGATTTTTCAATCCTCAGATAAACAGTTAGATAGTAATTATAAGACAGATAACAAAATATTGCATTTTTCAATCGTCCGATAGGCTCTATCTGGTCGTTAACGGCCCTAACTGACGAAAAAATCTACCTGCCTCTTTGACACCCAGATAAACGTCTATTCAATAGATAAAACTAGATCAGTTGAGTTTGAGGTTATTCCTTCTTATTAATAGTAATATCGAAATTATGGAAATTTTCGATACTATTGACGATCTGGCAATTGAAGAAGAGGCTGTAATATATGAATATTTAAATACTGAAAGGAAACAAAGAGTGATCAGACCAAGACCCGACCATTTTGCTATGTGGGATTCAAAAGAATTTCATCGCCGTTTCAGACTTTTAAAAGGATCTGTACTCAAAATTCAAAAAACCATTTATTCAGTTTAGGCCTTCGGAGGGCACTTATGAAGGTCAAATTTAAAGTTACTGAAGCTACAACCGGTTCGGAAGTCAGCCTTCAACTGAGAAGAACCGGCAAGAAACTCAGCAAGGTTACATTCTTTTTTATTTGTTATATAAATTTTTATCTATTCTGACTTTTTGGCTATTTTATAATTTCAATTTTACATAATTTTATATTAAACAATTACAAAATACTTATTATAGGTAACATTAATAAAAACAAAACAAAAAAAAAAAAATATGACAAGACTACAAAATAGAAAATAACAATAATTAGGTACTTACAACTTAAACAAGAGATTTAGAGGTGCACTGTGCAGAGAGCAGCTATTTCCATACATTTTTATCTTCAATATAATGAACTACCTTGTAATACGCTTTTTCTTTCAAAACTTTCCTAATATAATTTTTAAATTTATGATCAGACATTTTGGTTATTGAAAGCGGTATCTTATTATAAAATCGAACACAATTACCAAGAAATGACTTGTTAACTTTAGTTAGTCTAAAGTATGGAACAACTAACTTCTCCCTTTGTCTTGTATTTATACTATGAATATCTAATTTTGACTCAAACATTCCTATGTTTCTACGTATAAACATTATATTTTCATAAATATATAGTGAAGGTAATGTCATTATATTTATTTCCCTAAATAAATCTCTTAATGATTCACGGGGACCCATACTGTAAATTGCACGAATTGCTCTTTTTTGTATAATAAATATTGATTCTATATCCGCTGCTGCTCCCCAAAACAAAATACCATAGGACAAGAGGCTATGAAAATATGCAAAATAAACTAATTTGGCCGTCTCAACATTCGTCAATTGTTTAATTTTCCTAACAGCAAAAGCAGCCGAACTTAATTTAGCAGCTAGAGTATCAACCTGAGGTCCCCATTGCAATTTATTGTCTAATGTAAGACCCAAAAATACCGTTTTATTTACAAGATCAATATGGCTCCCATCTTTTATTATTTGGCTATCTACTTGTGCTACATTTGGTAAAGAAAACCTTAAGCATTTAGTTTTCTTTGAATTTAGTAATAGATTATTTGTAGCAAACCACCTACAGACAATTGACATAGTATGATTAACTTTAGTTAGATCTTTGTCTTTTCTATTAACTTTAAAAATTAATGATGTATCATCAGCAAACAAGACAATATCTGTGAGGTCATTTACAACATATGGCAAATCATTTATATATACTAAAAACAAAAATGGACCTAAAATTGAACCCTGGGGTACCCCCATTTCGACTAAAGAGCCCTTGGATGTTGTGCCGGTAATCCCTACCTTTTGCTGGCGATTTGATAAATAAGATAAAACAAGATCATGAGCAGTTCCACGAATTCCGTAGAAGTCAAGTTTTAGTAGTAGCGTACGGTGGTCAACGCAATCGAATGCCTTGGACAGATCACAAAAAATGCCAATCGCATCCTGTGAATCCTCCCATGCGCCATAAATGTGCCTCAGCAATGTTGCTGCCGCATCGGATGTAGATCTTCCCTTCGTGAAACCGAACTGATGACCATGCAATACCTTATGCTTAGTAAAGTGACTTGACATTTGATTAAGCAGCAATTTTTCAAAGATTTTACTAAGTGCTGGCAGAACGGAAACTGGTCTGTAATCAGATGGATTCTCCCTACAACCGGACTTGAAAATAGGTACTATTTTACTATATTTCATTAAATCAGGAAAACAACCCTGATCAATGCATTCATTAAAAATATTTGACAAAACAGGTGCAATCACTGTTATTATTGATTTTACGATTGTTACTGATAAGCCCCATAAATCTTCAGTACTTTTCATATTGAGAGAATTAAAAGTTATTATGATATCGCTAGCATTAATATGGTCAAATTTAAAACTTGGAAATGTATTATGAATATGCTGCTTGAGTAAAGATTCCGCTGCTATAGGACATGATTTAAGGCTTTTAGTAGTTTTACCAGGTATACTCGTGAAGAAGTTTTCAAAAGCACAGGCTACATCTAAATTATTTGTTAGAATTTTTTCATTAATTTTAAGAGTTACCTGTTCATTATTATTTCTAATTTTACCAGTTTCCGTATTAATAACATTCCAGACTGTCTTTATTTTGTTATTAGCATTACCTATTTTATTACATATAAAGTAAGATTTAGCTTGATTACACACTAACTTGAAAGTCTTTGAAAATTTTCTAACATATTTATGAAATTCTTCGTTCTGAGTTAGAGATTTTAAATGATAAAGTTCATACAACCTATCCCTGCTCTTACGAATACCTTTTGTAGCCCAGTCACTAAATCCCATTTTACTATTTACCTTCACTATTTTAGTAGGACAGGCTCTATTAAAATTATCGCAAATCCCAGACAATAAACCTTTATACAAGACATTGGGCTCATCACTATGATATATTGTATTACAGAGTTTCAGCTCTAAATTATTCTTAAAGGTGTCTAATCTTGCCTTAGTAGTAGGTCTAATTACTTTCGTTACTTTAAATACTTGTCTTTTAAATGGCAATTCTATTAATTGAGCCTTATGATCCGAGCGAACACCACTAATAATCGATTTCCCTAGTATACTACTATTAGTTAATATATTATCAATACAAGTAGCCGAAGTGGCTGTAGATCTTGTTGACTCACTAAACAATAAATCTAAGTTGAACGATTTGAATAAGGCAACAAAATTCCGACTTTCAGATGAATTACTAAGAGTATCTACATTAAAGTCGCCACATACAACTATTGACTTGTTAGAATTATTAAATAACTTACGAAGAATCTCTTCCATTATAGACGTAAACAATAAAAAATTTGATGCCGGTGGCCTATACTATATTTGCTTCCCCTAATAAGTGATAAAATTAAGCACGAAACACAAAGGTAAGCTCCAGTTAGTTTTTAAAATAAATAATAGTGATCAAAGTATACCTTTTTACAAAATACAGCTGTAAATTGTAATGTTCCAAACTATAAAACACTTATCAACACTTTATTATTGTTTCAGAAACCAATGTATCTCACCCATGTTGCAACTACTCATTTCACTACGATTCTTTGCCACTGGGAGCTTTTACATCACTGTTGGAGATTTTGGAGGCATTCATACCTCCACTATGTGCCGTGTTATAAAAAAAGTTGCTGAAGCCGTAGCATCTTTGAGGCCAATATTCATTCAGTTGCCAAGAGGCAATGAAGAAATAAGAAAAACTCAGGAAGAATTCTATAAAATTGCCAGATTTCCTAGAGTGATTTAAGCCATAGATTGCACCCACATTAAGATTCAGTCGCCTGGTGGAAACACAGCTGAGGAATTTAAAAACAGAAAAGGTTTTTTTTCCTTTAATGTTCAACAATGTGTTCAGCTGATTTGCTATTTCAAGATATAGTAGCACGTTGGCTCGGCTCTAGCCATGACAGCATGATATTTGCAAATTCGTCGGCTAAATTTCATTTTGGAAACGGTGAATTTGGCAATGGAATTGTACTCGGTGATAGTGGTTATGAACAAAGCAATTACCTATTGACTCCGTTACAAGAACCAAATACACCAACTCAGAGTTTGTATAATGAGTCACAAATACGAACACGAAATGTAATAGAGAGATGCTTTGGTGTGTGGAAACGACGCTTCCCAGTTTTAAGCATTGGTTTAAGATGTAAGCAACCACTAGCACAAGATGTAATTGTAGCCTGCGCAGTATTATACAACTTGGCAAGAAGGAATAATGAAGAGGAACCGCCAAAGGATCCAGAAGTAAATATTCCACCACAACCAATGTTTGCATCCATGGTAGTCAATCCCACTGGTGAAGAAAGGTACATGACTAGAAAAATTGTGCTAGAATATTTCAGTTCCTTGATTATTTAAAGAGAGAGATTATTTTTTTTTTTTTTTTTTTTTTTTATTGCTACCGCCCAAATTGAAAAATTAAACAAATCTTTTTTTCAACGAGTCTTTATTTTCTTCTATATATTATATTCATTGTGATTGAAAACAGGACCTGTGTTTTTTAATTTTTGTAAAATCAGATCGTGAATTTCTTGTTTTCTTGCCTCATCATTAGCAAGATGCATCATTTTAAGATTGTGTTCATCTTCTATGAACTGATGTTGCGTTTGAGTAGTCTTCATTTGCAACTGTACCAGTTCCAATCGGGCTGCACTTAATTTGTCCAGTCGGCCAGTAACACTTTCTTTTGGAATTGTGTCTGGTTTTAGAAGAGCTGACACCTTTGTTTTCAGGGCCTTTGGATGCCATTTTACCCATTTATTTTCTGAAAACATAAGTTCAAATAAACAAACAATATTAATATCGTTCTACCTGTTATTACTTACGGAGCCGAGACGTGGACACTGACGGTGCGATTGGTTCACCAATTTAAAGTCGCTCAGCGACTTATGGAGAGAGCTATGCTCGGAGTCTTTCAAAGTTATCGACATAGTTCAAAGGATTAGCAAGCTGAAGTGGCAGTGGGCTGGTCACATCTGTCGCAGAACCGATAACCGTTGGGGTAGACGTGTACTAGAGTGAAGACCACGGCTTGGTATACGTAGTGTAGGGCGCCCTCCAGCTAAATGGAGCGATGATATACGCAAGCTGACTGAGCAGCGGTTGGAAACAAAGAGCTGAAGATCGAGCTCAATGTTGTGGCATAGATAAGGCCTATGTCCAGCAGTGGACGGAAGATCATACCTATTATTTACTGAACCCTGAAGTTCAAAATTTTACAACTCGCTACTATTGCAAAAGTAGAATAGTACCTTTATCCGATTCAATTGTGTCATTACTCTTTTCATTCATTTCCAGAATCAGTGACTCGTTCATGTCTAAAATAATAAAATTAATTAAATAACAACATTCTAATTAAAATGTTACATTTATAAGTAGGTGCACCTGCTATAAATTGGTTATTACAGCTGTTGTAAGCTGTGTTACAACAATTGAATAGGATGGACTATCTGTTTGCGAGTAGTATAAGAAATAATAGGATACAGACCTGCTTTTCTAATATCACCATGGATATTGCTCTGTATTTCGTTTTGTTCACCAGAATTTGCATCAATTGCATTCAGCACAATGTTGTCATGGACAGAAATCGTTGGTACTGGAATGCAATCATTATAAAGTAATATTTATTTAATTAATATATTTATTAAAATTAATGTTTTATGTAAACAGATAATAAGAAACTAGGAAGAACTCCAAATGATCTTGTTTTATCTTATTTATCAAATCGCCAGCAAAAGGTAGGTAGGTAGGATTACCGGCACAACATCCAAGGGCTCTTTAGTCGAAATGGGGGTACCCCAGGGTTCAATTTTAGGTCCATTTTTGTTTTTAGTATATATAAATGATTTGCCATATGTTGTAAATGACCTCACAGATATTGTCTTGTTTGCTGATGATACATCATTAATTTTTAAAGTTAATAGAAAAGACAAAGATCTAACTAAAGTTAATCATACTATGTCAATTGTCTGTAGGTGGTTTGCTACAAATAATCTATTACTAAATTCAAAGAAAACTAAATGCTTAAGGTTTTCTTTACCAAATGTAGCACAAGTAGATAGCCAAATAATAAAAGATGGGAGCCATATTGATCTTGTAAATAAAACGGTATTTTTGGGTCTTACATTAGACAATAAATTGCAATGGGGACCTCAGGTTGATACTCTAGCTGCTAAATTAAGTTCGGCTGCTTTTGCTGTTAGGAAAATTAAACAATTGACGAATGTTGAGACGGCCAAATTAGTTTATTTTGCATATTTTCATAGCCTCTTGTCCTATGGTATTTTGTTTTGGGGAGCAGCAGCGGATATAGAATCAATATTTATTATACAAAAAAGAGCAATTCGTGCAATTTACAGTATGGGTCCCCGTGAATCATTAAGAGATTTATTTAGAGAAATAAATATAATGACATTACCTTCACTATATATTTATGAAAATATAATGTTTATACGTAGAAACATAGGAATGCTTGAGTCAAAATTAGATATTCATAGTATAAATACAAGACAAAGGGAGAAGTTAGTTGTTCCATACTTTAGACTAACTAAAGTTAACAAGTCATTTCTTGGTAATTGTGTTCGATTTTATAATAAGATACCGCTTTCAATAACCAAAATGTCTGATCATAAATTTAAAAATTATATTAGGAAAGTTTTGAAAGAAAAAGCGTATTACAAGGTAGTTCATTATATTGAAGATAAAAATGTATGGAAATAGCTGCTCTCTGCACAGTGCACCTCTAAATCTCTTGTTTAAGTTGTAAGTACCTAATTATTGTTATTTTCTATTTTGTAGTCTTGTCATATTTTTTTTTGTTTTGTTTTTATTAATGTTACCTATAATAAGTATTTTGTAATTGTTGAATATAAAATTATGTAAAGTTGAAATTATAAAATAGCCAAAAAGTCAGAATAGATAAAAATTTATATAACAAATAAAAAAGAATGTAACCTTGCTGAGTTTCTTGCCGGTTCTTCTCAGTTGAAGGCTGACTTCCGAACCGGTTGTAGCTTCAGTAACTTTGAATTTGACCTTCATAAGTGCCCTCCGAAGGCCTAAACTGAATAAATGGTTTTGAATTTTGAATTTTGTCTCTTTCCGTGGACCGATCTTAGTTGATGTTCATAAGTATAAGGTATACATTAAAATACAAAAAATTGTAAATATTAAATAAATTCGTGTTAAATTTGTTCCTTATTTTCTGAACTACCTTGTTATATGAATTTTGAAATTATAACTATATTTTATACATAATTTCAAATTCGTAAACATGTTGTTATCCAATGCGGCGACCCTTTCGGTGGACCTACAAAAATCTACACTAAATACTTTGTAAACGGAACGTATTCTGATTCTATTTACTTTAATTGGCAACATTGCATAACTATCATTAGGAATATCATATTGTCCGTGGTTTAGTTGAGCTGGTGTGGAATAAGTTATTTGAAATTTTCAATATAATTAAAGATTTCTGGTTTTGTAAGAGATGATTGCGACTTTTCTGTCACGCAAATAATATCGTAAGTACAATTTTTAAAAATATTTACAAGTATTTACTTAATGTGAACGGGGGGGCATTATTTGAAACAACTTTGCGAGAAGGGTTTTCTTGGTGCAAATAAAAATCAATCTTCACGCTTTAGAACTCTATACTCTGCCCACTTGTGGGAGTTTTTACCCCCAACCTTATACGCTTTCTAGAGACATATTGGAAACAAGATACGTTGCTTTTCTTCCCAATGACGAAATCTCGGTTATGGGGCTAGCTCCCGCCGCAGAAGCACAATTTGCTAATTCAATGTATGCGCTTAAAGATCAATACATTGCAAAAACGATTTGTGATGAAACTCTTTTTGCCAATTTTCTGACTTCCAGATATCGCATATGCGATTATATAACTTCTCCACCAATTATACCTTGTAGTCACGAGGTCGTTCTCTTTTCCATCAATCACAATCACAACGTGGATTATTTTATAACCTCAAAACTGAGTGCGCTGGCTATTATTTTTTAGCTTTGCGTCCCTTCTGTGGACAAACTTTTCGGTAGACACAGTGTCCACCGAAGAGACGACGTCCACCTAAGTGACAATTTTTTTGGGTATGGACTCCAGTTTAAAAAACATCACATTTTATGGAACTATCGTTGTAAAGCATACAACATGTCTAGCGGGCATTTGCTAATATCATTTGGATTTAATAATTTTAATATTTATTGCATTTTACTAACTAATAGATAAGATTTATTTCCTACTAATATATTTTGATTGTGATCGTCTTGCCTGTTTTCAATGTACCATAAATATTTTGCTTTATATGCACATATGCTTTTGTCATTGACTTTCAGTTAAAATGCCTAGAGGTAGTAGATCCCACCTAAGTGATGAAGAAAAAATAAAAGACGACGCGAACAGAAGAAATTAAGTATGCGCCGAGCACGTGCTAAAATGACTGATGCTGAGGTTGCTGAAAAACGTAAGAAAGATAGGGAACGGTATTATAGGAAGAAAGAAAGAGGACAGATTAAGAAAATTGATCATTATACTCCTAGAGAACAGCGCCAAATAAGGAAAATGTGGCGTGTGAAGTCAAAGAAACGTCGTGACATTTTAAAAATGCGAAAAGCTACTGTCCGCCTACTAGAAGAAAATACTCCACCATCAAGCCCCTCTTCATCATTTTCGCGCATAGAAGTTGGAAGAGCGGTAGCTGCGCGAAATAAGAGGGCAATAAAAGCTGAGAATAATAATTTAAAGATAAAACTCCTACAAATGAAACGTAAAATAAAAAAATACAAAATGCGCCTAAAAAGGTTGGATGCAAAAAAACATCAAGTTAATGTGGTAAGCTCTAACAAGGTATTTATAAGGCCAGATACTAGGAAATCTGTACATGATTTTCTGGTACAAGATGAGTACAGCAGACTAACTTCTGGAAAGAATGAAACCATAACCCGAAAAAAGAGCAAACGTCAAATACGCTTATTAAATGATACTCTTTTGAATTTACATAAAATTTTCATTAATAAGACTGGAATGAAAATTTCTTATCAGACATTTCGAAGGCACCGTCCTTTCTGGATTTTATTCCCAAAAGTAGCTGCAAGAAATACTTGTCTGTGTTTTTTACATGAAAATAGTAACTTCATAGTGAAAGCACTTCAGAAGGCAAACATTTTACCATATGGTTCTGCTTCTGAGGTGGCAAAATCTCTTTGCTGTAATAACGTTATGACTTTGAATTGTTTAGAGAGAACTTGTCAAGAATGTATATGAGGGATATAGTATGTAATGATTTTAATGAAAAAGACTTTATAACATACGAAAGATGGGTAATTAAAAGTGTTGAGATCATAATTAAAGGGAAAGAAAAAATATGCAAAAAATCTATAAAGGAACAAGTTAAAACTACTAATAAATGTCTCGTCCAGTTATTTAAATCAAATTTACGGGTATATATGCAGCATGTGGCGAATTTGATTCATCAGATACGGTCTATCCAAACACTAAAGCAACTACTTTCTCCGTCTGAAGGTTTGCTGCATGTAGACTTTTCCGAGAACTACAATTGTAAATACAGTACTGAAATACAATCAGCTCATTTTGGCGGTTCGAAGCCCCAATTATCCCTACACACATGCGTTTATTATAGTTCTCAGTTTGGGTTTCCAGAAATTTTTTTGAAGACCACGTCAATATGCACTGTGTCAGAAAACTTGCGACACGACCCAGTAATGATATGTGCCCATCTCAAGCCTGTATTAGATAGAGTTAAGGAAATAAGTCCAGAGGTAACAGAATTACACATATTGAGTGATGGTCCATCCACTCAGTATCGAAATAAATCAATGTTCCATTTACTCGCGAATTACGTGAGTAATGAATTAAATGTCAGTTCCATTATATGGCACTACAGCGAAAAAGGACATGGTAAAGGAGCTCCCGACGGAGTAGGTGGATGTGTCAAAAGACTATGTGATAATTCTGTTGCAATGGGTAAAGATGTTTCCAATTACGATAGTCTTATGTCGTGTTTAAAAGAAAATTGCAGAGGGATACAGATTTATGGAGTTGATGATTCAAACGTCCTAGAAATAGAAAACATAATGAATAAAAATACGACAAAACCTTTTAAAGGTACGTTTAAGATACACCAGCTTTCTTGGAGTCGGAATGAGCCAAATATTATTCATGCTAGACGATTAAGTTGTCTTGAATGTGCAGCACACGAAACATGTCCCCATTTTGAAATCGGCCAGATTAAAGTAAATTATTGTGAGAGAACTCCCGGAACTCCTTTATCCATGAATAGAGGAAGCCTATCTCCAAGAAGTGTAGATACAGCAAATGCTTCTACAGTTTCTAATTCAACAATATCACCGATGTTGTCACCAGCCACACCAGAAAGTCAAATTTTCCAAAGTTCTCCCTACCGCCCTTGGCGTCAGCTTGATTTCGATGATTCCAATAGCTCAGAAGATATTTTCCCCTCACGGTTAGCTAAAACGCGACCATTTATTTCTCCATATTCTGATAGTGACGAGGATCAACATATATTTTTAATTGGAAATTCTGTGAGAATAATTATGTTTATTAATTGTTTTGTCGATGTCAACAGAAAAGAAGTCATTTCTGTGGACAAAATCAAATATTTTTTGTGTTCCAATTTGTTACTGATTTTGTTCTATTTTGATATGAAACAGTTAAAACGCAGAGCAATATTTGTCATTAAGGACGATTTGAGATTTAAATAATTATCATTGTTGATAAAATGGACCGTTTTGATCTTTTCTGTGGAATTTGTTTACTTTTCGGTGGACGCTTAAAATTTAATCTGTTGATTATTTCAGTAATTTTAAAGTATTGATCTCTGATGTTAAGGTATTAATATTTCTTTTGTTATTCAGGTTATAAATATTGATTTTTGGCGTAATACGAATATTTTTTATAGTATTTAATATATTTTTAGTTTTTTATTTATTTTTGAAACTGACATTTGGTTATGACCCATTCAGGTCCTTATTAACTTTAAAAACATTTATCACCTAATGTTAAAATTGTAAAAAATGGTAAAGAAGAAATATTGCATAAAAATCGTACAAAATTGTATCAAAATTCAAAACAATTTATTCAGTTTAGGCCCTCGGAGGGCACTTATGAAGGCCAAATTTAAAGTTACTGAAGCTACAACCGGTTCGAAAGTCAGCCTTCTACTGAGAAGAACCGGCAAGAAACTCAGCAAGGTTACATTCTTTTTTATTAAATAATTTTTTATATACATTTTCTGTTCTGACTTTTTGCTATTTACCCGACTACGGCGAAGCCAAAGGAGGGTTATGATTTTGACCGGTATGTATGTGTGTATGTATGTTCATCTGTTCCCTCATAACTTTTAAACTACTTATCGTAATTTGGCAAACGAGGTATCGTTCGAAGCGTCTTGATCGTCTGCTGGTTATAGGATATGTGACGTCACAATAAATTAGATATGGCGCTCTCTACAGGACATAAAGGCATTAACTATAAAAATTCTTATAAGTGACACGATAATGTTTATTTATTGTTATAATTTGGCCATCAAACTATTGATTACTTATTAATATTATCAATTTTGTTATTGTTAACTGTAGTGACACTACAATATAACCTAAAAATCTAAGCTTTGTACGTGAATACATCAAATAAGCTTTGTAAGTAAAAAAAATATCAAATAATTGGTTAATAATTATTACTTTAAATTGTAAAAAAAAACATTTCTATAATCATAAAATAAAACATTATATTATAAATAATTAAATCACAAATATTTACAAATATATAATTCAATTAAATCTAAATAAAAAAATGTAAACCGAATCTGCAAATACTTTATTACGAAATTATAACCCCAAAATAATTGAATTAAAAAAAAATAAGTTCAAAAACTATAACTCGACTACGAAAAATTACGCTGCCATATGACCATATGACCATATATGAGGTGGCATACAACCACGGCTATCCTCTGAACATCACTATGAACAGGTATTAAATACTTTAAAATATAGTATGTGTGAGTTTTTTTATTTAATAGACAATAAATATTGGATAGTTTGTATATCACAATTTCACATGAGAATATTTTCTTGTTTCATACTTTTTAAAGCGTAATTTTTCGTAGTCGGGTTTTTTATATTATCAATTTTACATAATTTAATATTTAACAATTACAAAATACTTAAAATAGGTAACATTCAAAAACAAAAAAAAAATGAATTAACAAGACTACAAAATAGAAAATAACAATATTACTTACAACTTAAACAAGAAAATAAGAGGTGCACTGTGCAGAGAGTTTTTATCTTCAATATAATCAATTTCCTTGTAATACGCTTTTGAGGAGGCGTTAGAGGCTTTTTAAATTTATGATCAGACATTTTGGTTACTGACAGCGGTATCTTATTATAAAATCGAACACAATTACCAAGAAATGACTTGTTTACTTTAGTTAGTCTAAAGTATGGATTATAATTAAATTCCATGTAAACATGATTTTCACACTTTATATTATATTCTTAATGAATTTATACTTTTTGTTAACGCGTCTACTGTACCTACCTGTAATGTAGGCGCTTACCTGAGCTACGACCCGACCACCGCTGCTTGGACGACGAAGGGGAACGGGTCGGGGTCGCACCGATCACATACCCACTTCAATTATATCGCTATACGGGAGACTACATACGCATTCACACATCATTAGCCATATTAGTCACAAATTGTAAATTTTACGCATTACATATTGCTATCGAAGAAAAATCTTTCATTCAAAATCATCATCATAAATATTTGGACCTTCGTTACCGGATGCAAAGGAATCGACGTACCCAGCATAAATCGGACGCTCGAGACCAGCATCAAAGAACTTCGGAACCAGCATAAATCGGTCAGGTCAATCAATTTTCCTAAACATCTCTCTTTATCCTGTGCTTAATTTGTGCTAATATTGTGCTACGTCAACGTTACAAACTCCAGGCGCGAGTGTGACATTGTAACCACGCGGAGGTCACACTCACCTACGACTTAGTGCCACGTTATTTTAATATTGAAATCGTAAGTAGTTCTTGCCTTTATCTCTCACAATCTCCAATATGACCAAAAAGAAAGCATTCCTTAACACCATTTGAGGACAGTGATGAAGATATAGTTGGGGACTAAAATAAAAAAGGGGTGTTATATGTTGGACATCTCTATTATTTGTTACATCACTATTTGAGATAGATTTGTAGTCTATGAAAGGAAGTTTAAGAATTACACTATTAATGAGAAAATGGCTTCCGTGGTTTAATTATAAAATCCCAATATTATACGGGGTAAACTTACTTTATTCATTAAATATGTAGATTCTTTAGATAATATTGAAATCACGGAAGTTATTAAAATGGAATTAAAAACACGTTTGCAAAGGGTGGAAGATTTACTTTCTCAGTTTTCGGATATTCAAGATGAAATTGACATAAATATTCCCAGTGGTCAAATCGAAAAAAAATTAATCGAGAGAGAAGCCATTGAAAACCGAAACAGATAAGCAAAGTACATGTAAAAGTTCGTGTAAAATTAAATGCCAACAATCTCGTTACCTTCCTTTGACGGCACTTATGATCGTTGGCTGGAATTTCGCGATACCTATTTATCCTTAATTCACAGTTCTAAGGAAATAGATAATGTACAAAAATTCCATTCTCTTAGATCTGCTCTCACTGGCAATGCGTTAATGGTCATCAAATCATTAGAATTATCATCTGAGAATTATATCATAGCTTGGGAATTATTAGAAAACAGATTTAACAATAATCGTTTGCTTGTGCACAACCACGTCAAGGCTTTGTTTTCTATCGCATCAATAAATACAGAATCATCGGTTCAAATTCGAAAATTAATAGACAGTATTCTTAAAAATATACGCGCCTGCCTTTCACGTATGCATAGGGACAATCTAACTTTTAGCTATCATGGCCAGGACGGTGTTAGGGCTGGCCCGCACCCTGTGAAATGAAATGAAAATATTTTTATTCCAATATTCCTTTACAAGCACTTATGAATAGTCTGACTCTAATACCGGTTCGGATGGTTGTTTTTTACTGAGAAGAGCCGGCAATAAACTCAGCAATTACTCTTTTAAAAAAACGAACTTAGATTTATTACATAAAATTTATTTAGTCTCACTGACAGTACCTGTGTGTTGATGATGATGATGATGATTTAGCACTACACTCAGCCAGTACAACGACCGACCCATGTCCTATACAACCATTCAAGCATGTTATAGTTTATAGCAACTGGTACCTAAATAGTTGTATCGGAGTAGCCATGGATACACCGAGGAGCGCGTGGCCTAGGGGAGTGACACGCTCTGGGATGGGAAAGGACGGCCAGCCAACCGCAACCAGCTGACCACAATCGACCGACTGTTCAGCCTGTAGCCAATATTGGATAGTAGGGAAGACGGGTATCGCTGACAAGGATGAGCGTTGATGAATGTTGTTCGGTGTTGAGTGGGCGTTAATGCCTTCGATTTTCTTTGGTTTTCCTTTACTTAGGTTGTTTTCATTCGTTCTTCGGTAGTCGTTGTTTTTCATTAATGTCCTTTGCTAGATCTCAGCAAGTATGGCTCGTGCATTTGAGGGTGTCCCAGGTCATTTTCTGCTTCGCTGTTGGTCTCATCAATCGAGTAAATTCCTTGGGCTGCTTTAGTATATTCTGCTTTGGTTTCTGCGAGAGTACGCCAATCAGCGTGGCTTTTATCGTAGTATTCCATGTCGTGCGCCAATGAGTCTTTCCAGATCGGTCTGCCCACTTTACGTTTCCTGGCGCTATATTGTAGGGCAGCTCGTAGGATGTGTGGTTGTGGTCGCCGTAAGATATGTCCGTAATAGCACATCCGCTGGCATTTGAGTATTTTTGTGATGGATTTTCCTTTCCTGTCCTTAACATTTTTTGTGTTGTCGAAATTGCGAGCATTTATAAGCATTAAGTATTATATTTTCGGTCCAAGCCGGTTAATGTGGTTAGTTAGTTCTTGCAGGAGTACCATTGGGGCAGCTTTGAAGAGTTCGACTACTGTTTGATCCTCTCCCGGTGCCGTTCCATTTCTCATACTTCTTATAATTTCCTTGATTTGGTCTACGGATGATCCCTCGCCTAGGTTAAGCGGATTTTCATTGGTTACTGGATCGACTCATTCCTTCGTCTCACTTAGTTACCTGCTGCAAAATGTTTCTGTATTTTTTTATTTGGGACCTTGCATAAGGGTCGTTCGGGATCCAGGACGCCCGAAATTTAGCCTGTTGTAGTTTTGCAAGAGCTAGCCGATGTTCTTTAGATCTAGTAGGGGTTGTGGTTGAGAGGGTATCGGTAGCGGACTGTTTCATAATACGTAGGAGGTCCTCCCAGGGAATTAAGTCCTTTGTATCCGGTCGCTTTCTGGTAGAGATCATATCTAAAACCTAACATTGGTACTATCTTTGGAGGGTTTGGCATTCCAAGCGAGTATATTCTAGATTCTTGTAGTTAAATTCTTTAACTGTGTTTGCATTTCCTTTAGTTGACGTATTGTTGTTTAAGAAGCTAGTTGGATTCTTATTGCATTTTTAAAGTCTTATGGGATTAATTTCTCCCCAAATTAGTTTGTGGCCCGAAATGCTTATTAGAAATTCCCCTTTGATAAAAGAAAAAGGTTGCGTTGCCGGATTCCCGTGTTTTCTTGCAATTTGAGCGTCCGAAAGATGTATCTAGTCTTAATTTCTCCTTCCTTATGACGTCTGTTAGTATTTCTCCATTTGTATTACATTCTGAGTGGTATAGGTTCCGTAGCGATACTTGTTTACTACCGTGCAAGTCTTGTACGTAGGTTTTTCCAATATGAGCGTTAAAGTCGCCGAGAATTATCATCGTTGAGTTTTTTGGTTGTTGCTTAATGAGACTGGATACTTCTGTAAATGACTTCACAGCTTTGGGTGTTTCATAAGGTATATGTGCTGTTATAATGTACAATTTGTTGTAGTTTCCGGTGGTGACTATTGAGACGGTAATATTTGTGTCTTTGCTCTTGTTAGCGCTTGTCACTGCGAGACCATGATTTTTTCTTATAAGTATTGCTATTCCACGACGTTTGTTACAACCACTAGTAAGGAACCATTTATAGTTTTTCGATTCATATGAACCGTTCTTCATGCCAGTTTCTTGCAGGCATCCTATATGTATTCACCGTTTGTTTAATTCTGTATCTATTGCCTGCTTTGTTATGGGACTTCAGGCACCGCGAACATTCCATATTGCAATTCTTATATTATCAATATGTGTTTGGATTTTATGTAGCGTTTCTCCTCGTAGTACTGTATAACCCGTGTCGTCGGGTTAACTCATAGGGGAGTAATTGCTGGCTATACTGCTATTGGGTGTCAGTTCATTTGTGGACTGTGTTGGGTTGTGATATGATATGCTATCGTAATGGTTATTTCTAAGCAGTAGGTTCAACTCTCCCACGGCTTCAGCCGGGTTTTTGGTTTGGAACTTGAGCATATTTGCCTGTGGTTTCTCTTGATGTACTATGACGTTGACATGGTAGAAATGTGCTGCTGCTAGGAGGACTTCAGTGCCTGCCCATTCTCCCGATCTGTATTGATTTTCTATATAGTTTTTTATTTCCTGTTCTTAGTCGGTCTCAGTGAGAGCAAGGTTACTAATAATGGTGTTCCGAATTATCTGGTCGTTTTGGTTTTCTTCGATGTATTTTGCAAGGTCGTATCTGATGGCATAGTGGTCAAAGGTAAGGTGAAAAAGATTGTTGATTTGATGTGCTATTGCTCTAAAGAGGCAATTTCCGTCGGCCTTCATTCTTTCGATTTCCATTTTGTTCATGTTAATGTAATCTTGGTTATCTGTTGGGGTAAGCTTAGGTCTACTGTTATGTTAGTTATTATTATTACTATTACTTCTAATGGACAAGTCAAATCACTTCCCGGTAGCCCCCCGATGGTATTTATTGGGCATTTAAGCTGTTAGAATTTTTTGTTCTAAGAGGTCCGGCGCTTTATTGTGCAGAGACCAGATGTAGTTTCTCTTGCACAATGAAGCAATAGTATTTTATTGCCTTCCTCGTCTTGCGTTAACTGGGAATGGGTTTGACCCGACTTATCGGGTGGTTCCTTTGTTTCGATGCAATCCTTACCCAAAGGGTATTTTTTAGTCAATAGTTTTGGCACACGTGTTGTGTCTTATTGTGCCGAGATTTTACTGTTTTGTCCCTGCGTCTCTTTGGGAAGCGAAAGGAAACTATGGCCATCCAATTAAACCGATCCCATGAATTATAATAACTTTCTAGTTAAGAAATAAACTTCCTGTTTGGAATATTTCTGGGATGGCGTATTCGCTTAGCTTAACCTCCTCTAGGCGTAACGTGTTCACATATGTAATCTAGTTATCTAAATCTAGTTCAAGCTTCAAGTTTTATAGAAATCGAGTTCAGTAGGGTTTTTGAAAAAACTTAACCAATTCTGTTAAATATTACCGTCTCCCGTGAAGTATATTATTGATTCAGGGAAGCACTTATCGTGATGGAACATGCACTCATGTACGTTATGTACCTGCTGAGAAATTTAGGGTCACTTTGTGACGTTTGTTTTTTGTCTCTGAGATATTAATTAATTTATGAGTAACAGATGTGGGCCGGGTTCGACTATTGGCATGATGCACTTATGTATGGCGTTATCGGGTTGTTTGTAGGTTGGGACGCAAAGGAATTTTTATTAGTATTTGACAAATACTAATAAAAATTCCATTAAAATATACCAAATCTACAAATACTATTTGTAGATTTGGTATATTACTAATATTTGCTGCTTGCCGTAGACGGATTCGGTTTACCTATTTTGCTGAAAGGGTAGTATTATAATTCTACTAGATGTGCTGTCAGCTGTTGATCATACCCCCTCGCCTAGCCGTAGGTACCTATTAATATTATAAATGAAATTGGATTGATCTCACCGGGTTCAGCTACCTGATCTGCTTTCTAGTCACATATACACTACCACACTTATGATTTACGATTTACAGTATGTATCTCCATCGGCACGATGCACTATTCACTATTCACTATTCACTAACACTGGTTTTAAATGCCAATGAATCACTACCGTTTTGGTTCGGGGCGCGCGGTCCTGACCAGATGTGCCGCACGACCGTTCTCGACGGCGGTCAACACTGTTCTCCTCTCACTGACAGTACCTGTGTGTTATGGCAAAATTGCAGAATAATATAACAATAATATAATATCATAAATATCTAATGAAAAAAATAAATAAAAACAAACTAAAGCCGACCAGCCCCTACAAGCAGCACCTGTGCCCTTAGCATGAACATCTAACGTGATCGTAGCGTCATCGTAGCGAGTACTCGCACACGTTACGCTTGCGATACCATTTTGACAGCACGAACGCTCACATTCTAGTTAACGTCAACTCGCTAGTAAAACTCCGTTTACGTTTCACTATCGTGAAAAGAATGAATGACATTGCATTGCAAGGAATGAATGATTCGTTTAGAAATTTATTAAAATATTTATATCATATACCATTAAAATATGTTTTACAAGGAGTAACAAGAAAAGTTAAATATGAAAACATGTTATTATGCTTAGATAAATGGTTTTGCAATCAAATTCATAAGTAATTCTTTTATTATTAAAAATTAGATTTAATGATCTTGTCAATAAATTGTTTAAACAATGTTGAACGAAAAAAGGGCGCCATGGCTGTCAGTTGATAAGTTGAAATTTTTATATTTTGGCGCGCAAACTGTGATATGGAGGTTGCAGTTTTCGAAAACATAAAGACGAGCTAAATTTTATGAATTCAAGGATGATAGCGATTTAAGTGGGAGGGAAATCTTATATGATAAAAGGTTTTTTTTAGTTTCGGATATAATATTAAAATATTAGAATAGCTAGGTAGAATAAATTGATTTTTATTATAAATTGCTTCTTTAATGAGGATTAAAATTAATAACAACATTTTAACATATACTTAGATATACATAGACTTAGATATTTGTCCCGCATTGCGCTGCCCCTAGAGAGCTTGTCTGTCCGAGTGTTCGACTCTCTCACCATCTCTGCTCGGGTTTTTCAGAACCCCAAATGTATTCTTTATTATAACCCTGGTGGGAACATGCATTTTGTTGTATTTATCTTCCGGGAATTCCTTTCTGGGTCGTGATACGGTGACATTAGCCAGGACCGTTTAGGGTAACTGGAATCACCTGCAATGAAAACTTTATGTTATAGGTATTCCCAATGCTCAACAAGCAGAATACTATGTGACTAGGTATCCCAGTCATTAGCATTGATTTTGCGCGACTTGTTTATTTGTAATAGATAATAAAGAAGCTTAAAATTAGCACGAATAAAAATAAAAATTGACTAATTTATTTTCAACTAACCTGCAATTCCAAGCTGACTCTTTTAGATATTTTCAAGTTGGTGTTATGGCGCAAATTGTCAACGATATAGTAAACTGCTTCTTTTGTTAATCTATACTGCCTGTAGAACTCTATATCGTTGATTTTACTTGGGTCGAAACAATTCCTGAGCCGGCGACGTTGATCAATATCACTATAAGTATTAAGTAAAAAAATGATTATTTGCCAATTAGGAGTATATTTTTTAAATATCTAAGTATGCACCTACCTAATTATACAATAATTAAGATTTTAACAGCAAAAAGCTTACCGATTAACTTCTTCCTCATGTTGATAACTATCAAAAATTTCTGAATATAAATAGGTGCATCTCAGTCTCCACATTTAGAAGCAAGTAAATAAATGAAGTAATAAAATTAACAAAACAATTAAATAAACTCTTAAGCATATATAATATAAAATAACACCTAAAATATCTTACAAGGTTTCAAATAAAATATCGAATAAAACTAACTTCATGAAGCTCTCACTTCAAAATTGGCGGTGAAAAGATCGACGATAGCTGGCTTTCGTCCGTGGCAATACCTTATGTCAAAAAACGGTTCGTGCTGGCAAATAGTACAATCTTACATACAAATTCCCGTTAACGTAACGTGAACGTCACGCTAGTAAAACGTGGCAAGTGAAAACTGCCCATGCTACCAATTCCTTGTTCCGTTTGCGTACGGTATGCGTTATGTTCGATTCTTCATACAAATTAGCTTTTTGGCGCACACGATACGATGACGCTACGATCACGTTAGATGTTCGTGCTAAGGGCACTGTTCACAAGTATGACGCATGTGGCAGCCATCGCCCTCCTCGCCGTATTGTAGGGAAGTGAGCGACCCGCCACACGACGCCGCCACAAGCAAAGGCATTAAAGCGAGCATGACTAACTTAAGTTTGATGTACCAGAGACTAACAATGTAACAATCGGTGCGCCCTGAACGCATTATTGAACAGGGAGTACAGCTCCCTCCGTGTCCTGCTTTTCTGCGTGTAATTGACCCACAGGATGCAGCGATGTGCAGTACGCTCGGAAGTCTACTATATCTTCACCTGATCCGAGCACCGCGCGAACCTGCGGGCCAACATATTCGCTCTCCTTGACGGCGCCCTCCGCTCCCTTTTAATATCGGCAATGAAGTGGCTACTTGTTTGTTTTCTTTCGTTAGTAACAAGGTTAAAGCTGGCGTCAAAGATGTTAGATTCTGGTCAGACAACTGTGCCGGTCAAAATCGCAATCGCATTGTTTTTTTTTATGTACTTGTATGTAAGCAATACATTTAAGGTCGATGTGTGCCATCGAATCTTGGAAAAGGCCATACTCAAAACGAGGCAGATAGCGTTCACGCATTAATATAGCGATCAGCAACAAATAAGCTCATTTATACACCAGATGAATGGTACACACTGGTCCGCTGGGCGAAACAGAATAGTCCACCTTATACAGTCGTAGAAGTGAATTAAGACTTAGTTTTGGATTTCAAAGCTTGGCTACATACTAAAAACTGGATAAAAGATACAAATTCAGAGAAAATTTTTTGGAATAAGTCAAGAGAAGTAAAAGTGCAAGGGAATAATGCAGACATTATTGAATTTAAGTACGATTTTTTTTGAAGAAAATTATAAAAAACCGACTTCAAAAAAAGAAAACGCACTAAAAAGAAAAAAAATAATTGAATTATTAGACTACTTAAAAGTCAATCAAATTATTACGATAATATATTGCGGTTACAATTATTATAATAATTTTTGGGGTCGATTTCAGCCAACGTAGGCTAGTAACTACATGCATAGTTATAGGTGAGGTGTGCTTGTGTCGCACGCGCCACTTTACCAGGTGAGAGGCGAGAGCGCGGCCGCGCTGGACGGGAGCTGTTAAATATATTTAATTGTTAAGTATTCTCGTATTATTATTGCTAGGTATATTGTAGTGTAATCTTCCAAGCCGGTTGGTCACCGTGGAAGAATACGACCCAAACCCTCCAATGAACACACCAATAGAGGAACGAAACACCCTGAATAAAAACAAACTAACGATCGCAACATACCATATATAAAACCAACAAGGGTAAAATTAAACTCGAAACCTTAGGCTCAAGCTCTGGGGTTCCGGTAGATTAATTTAAAATCGGAAAATTATAAATATATTATGATAAAATACATAGGATACACACATATATATAAGTAGTCTCTTTGGAGTAGTAGAGCTCTTAGTGCAGAGTTCGTCCGGGGAAGTACTACCACCTTACCCATTTCCGCCGTGAAGCAGTAGTGCAATTGTATTACTGTGTTTCGGTTAGAAAGGTAAGGGGGCCGGTGAAATTACAGGCACATGAGACTTAACAACTTCACGTCTCAGGGTCGACAACGCATTGGCGATGCTCCTAGTGTTGCAAATGTCCATAGGCGGCGGTGACCACTTACCATCAGGTGGACCGTCTGCGTGTTTGTCGGCCAAAGTGGCATAAAAAAAAAAGTCTAATAATGCAATTTTTAATACAATAGTTTCTATTTGTGAAGTCGGTTTTTTTTTTGTTAAAATTTTTGTTTATTTTTTTATTTTTAGTGAATCTGAAGTACACTAACATTTTTTCTGAATATGGGTAGACCTCCTACTAATCGTGATTACTTAAGGTGTATTATGTATGCCTACACATTTAAGAATTTGCCTCAATTTTCTCAGGATTCCATCATCAGGTCTTGTTGTAATGATCGTGGGACCATCTGTGAAGTCTACAGTTTTATAAATAAATAATTCGAAAACGGTTGGCGTGATATTGAGTTACTCGTTCATTTGTCGCACACATACTTAATGCTAATTTTAGACTTATATGGTTTTCTCATGGGTGCCATTGTCAGAACTGGACCAAATTTAAATCGCTTCGCCCAGTCGAAAGTTTGTAACAAACATAAAAAACATAATAATAATACAGACGAATTGATAACCTCCTCCTTTTTTGAAGTCGGTTAGAAACTGAACTGTGGCAATAATTTGAAATTAACTAGAGGGAGGAAAAAGAAGGAGCGATAAATAATACTAGAGAAGGTGTACAATAATCCTAGTCCTATCATTGAAGAGAAATACAAAGAGTTGATTAGTTTATGCGATACAATGATTATCCCAAAAAAGTATCATGACTTCTATAAAAACCTTAAGCATAGAAGGGAAGAACAGGGTTATGACGAAGAAGATTGTTAAATTTATCTAAACATATTTTTTTTATAAATTATATTTTTTTATTAAACTATTTAGAAAATTTGAAAAGTAATAAGATGAATCAGTCTAAATAAATAGGTAGTAGGAAAAAGTAGGTAGATAGATAATTAGGCTGAGGCACATGCTTAAATAAAAACTGTGTGACTTAGACAACTGTGATTTTTAATGTTTAGTTCCTACAGAGTCCACTATGTGTAAACGTTAAGAAGATTGTTACTTGAAAATAAATAACTTTCAATTATAAACATTGTTTAATTAATAAAACATAATCCTGATCATTTTATTCTTTGTTTACATTACAACAAATATAGTTCTACCCCGAGTTAATGAACCCGCGTATATAGCGATATGTTTTCATTGATGTATTTTTTATATCCATGTGTGGTGATCTTAGGATGTGTAACGTATCCGTTTGAAAATAATAACGTAATTCTATTTTTTTTAATCGTATCGTTTTTCGTATTTTAAAGAAATCATGGGCGTCTCTCTGGCTGTAATTGATATTCTGTTTTTTCATCAATAAATATGTAATTCAAAAGCGTGCATATTTTACATTGGATTTAAACCATTTCAAGAAGGAGACGATATTAATTGTTTCCTCGGACGGATCGAACAGCATTTCGTGGCGAATGAAATACCACTATAAAGACAATTACCAACAAACTTTATTGGTTTCTTTACATCAAGATATTTATAAAACTTTGAAAAACATCGTGCGTCCATGCTTACCAAAAGAAAAATCTTACAAAGAAATTGAAGAAGCGTTGAAGATGAGATCCCAGTCAAGAGTTTCACACTATAGAAAAAGAATAAAATTCCATGGCTTAACACGTTAAGTGCGAAGCGAGGCCTAAATCACCCCTGATGCAACTTCCCTGTGGTGCGGCAAGCAAAAAAGTGAATTTCTCTGTCGTGCGAATGGCATAGCTTTGGTTTGGTCCAGTGTAGGAAAGAGATAAATATATATTTGAGATCACTAATGGTTCCGGACTCGGTGGTGTACCTACCTTGGTACCGGATGTCTTAGGCCTCGTGCCGCACTGAATTAATATAATTTTAATGCAGTGCGGAACGAGGCTGAAACGTCCCATATCCCCCCTGACCTCGTACCGCACTCAACGCGAGCTTCCCGCGACCAGTGTTGTGCATCATGTCGATTGGAGAGCACGTCCTTTTACAGCGCCGAACATGTCTAAACGATGTCGGAAGAAGTTAATTTTAAAAAACCCAGAAACAGAGCCAAAACAGGTAAGTTTTTAATGAAAAAATCTTCAGTAAGTACCTAGTTTTTTCTTATCTTGGTAGCTATGTACCTAAAGTCAGTGTAAGATATTATTACTTAAGTATATTATACCTAAAGATATTATTGGTAATAACGATTATTGACGTACCTAATACTTTGCAACATATCTAGAATTACCTATTATTCTATATCGTGATAATAATGTTATTATTATTAGGACTTAACACTTAATTGATATTTTTGTAGGTAGTGAAAAACTCCACAAGAAACGCAAAGCAGCCGTTGACAAAACAGGTAAGTAATATAATTAATATTTCAGTAGTTCTTTGTCTAGGTTTTGAAAGTAGGTATATAAATATTAAAGATTTTTAGGGTTCCGTATCGAAAGGATAAAAACAGGACCCTCTATTACTAAGACTTCGCTGTCTGTCCGTTTGTCGCGATAGATAGATAGTTGAAGTTTTCTCAAATTATGTAGGCCGCTATTACAATAATACTAAAAAGTTAAAAACAACAAAATACCTATGTAAAGGGATATTTTTAATCACCAAGTTTGTTAAGTGTGTTAGATTCGACTTATGTAAATTTTACGATATATGTCACGTGGTCGGAAGAGAGCACCAGGCGGAGTATATTATTGTACGATGGTAAAAGTACAGAAATTATTGTGTTAGTAATTTAAGAAACTCAATATTTTAATATGAAATGTTTTGTTTTTAGCCATCTTAAATAAAGGATTACAGTGTTTGTAAGTACGTTTTGTATAAGCATGCGTGGATATGATATTTCTAACATTTATCTATAAGATTAATTGTGTGAAAAGCTTGATACGAGAATTAATTTTGCACTAGCTAATACACCGTTTTTATATTAAACCTTTAACATAATATTCAACAACATAAGGTGCTGCCAAATGTAATCGCATGTAAATAATCTGGACCATAATAAAGCTTGAGAAGAAAGATGTAGCATACAGACTATTTGGTATAAAATGACAGTATATTATATATAATATACCGCAGCTTCACTCGCTTCAGTCTTCACTCGAAATCTAGGCTTAATGCGTCTCGATTAAATCTGCTATCTTTTCATGAATAAAGCGTTTACGGAGTGGGACTGGGATTCTAAGTATTTATTGTAAAACAAATATTAAAAACTTTCTTTAAAAGTGTGTGGTGTGTGTGAGTTTGTTTTTTGTAATGAATAAGCATGCCAAATTCATCTCTATTTTTAAACTGCTGTTTATATTTTGCACCACTTACATGAATAATAATATAACATCTAATAAAGCGAACCCTCCTAGGTTGTAACCACTCGCGAAATAGAACAACTTTCATAAGAAAACGATAAAAATACTTTTTTATCGTTTGTAAAAATACTTTTTTAAGAAAATTTGTATACAGGTAATATCAGTTGTTCCAACTGGTTGCCTTAATTATGATACCTATACTTATTGGTAATAAAATTAACTTGTCACACAAAACTTACTCTTGGGACTTTATATAGCAAGTATTATATTTTTTCTTTCTTTTATTTTGATGAAACTTGTTTACTTTCACGAGTTGTATCACCACCTAAAGAGGGTTTTCATTTAAGAATAACACTTTGTTTAAACTATCACCAAGCAAAGGCTTTCTCTAGCAGCTTATTAATTAATTCTATTTTCAAGTGTACCGGTCATACAAAGCCAATATTTTTAATTAGGTACTGAATTGTCACTATGACGAAGACATTTTGATATTTTACAAACCTGGTTACTTATATGAAAATGATTGAACTTAGAGACATTTTTGGCGATCTATTAAATAGTCTATAAAGAAAAGTACCTACTTTGAATATCATAATACCTAAACTAGTCGGTGAGCCCGCTTCTTTTTTTTTTTTTTTTAGTAGCCCGTAGGGATCCCACTGCTGGGTAAGGGCCTCTCCCAAACATTTGGGAGGAATTGCCATAATCGCCGCGCTTGGCAGGCGGGTTGGCGATCGCAGTAAGATGTCAAACGGTTCAGAGACGCTGCTGCCCGTCTTCTGTGTTCCTTTATTCCCTTAGTCGCCTTTTACGACACCCACGGGATGAAATGGGTTGGTACTATTCGCCGCCGGCACCACACAGCTTTATTTGCGTATCGTTTTTTTTTCTTGTCATTTCTATTCTATTTTTTTACCGTGTTTTGATCAGTACACTCAATAAATAGCTACTGGTGGCTGAGAACTGCCTGTTTATGCAAAATACAATATGTGAGTCATTTTTTCAGAGTCCACCGAGAAGTGATGTCCAACCAACCAATCGGCCAACATTGCCAATTGAAAATGTGTTTGACGATGAGAGTGATGAAGAGATTTTTCCAACAAATAAACGTCAAAAAACATATTTTTCTACTGAACCAAATATAACTGAAAAAATCGTACCTTTACATGAATTTAGCTCACAACAAGAATGTGTCATTGATAAACAACAGTATGACATATACAAAACAATATACTTTCTTACATGGGCACCCAAGCTCTATAATTATTGCAAATACAAGAACATTACAACACAAAGCAAAAACACGTGCTCAGACTGCCACTAAAAAAAATTCAATTTATCCTGATCAAGTGAAAGAACCAGAAGAAACAGTTAACCTCAGTCCAAACATCCGAAAAACTATTCAACTCAAAACACAAGAAGAAACAGTGTATCTCAGTCCTAGTACCGGAAAAACTTGTCAAATATTGCAGAATGTTCGCTTGTCCGCTTCTAGTGCTTCAACCTCACCAATAAAAAAACAAAATCCTATAGGTTCCCCTTTAAAAGATTTTCCTCATATAACTACGGAGAGCAGAGCTGGATCTTTGTCAGAAATCTCACGCTCCAATTTACTGGATTGTAATATATCACTTAGTGAGGACAACATTCAACAATTACTTCGTACTCCGACACAAAAAAGACCGAGAGAAAATGTTACATCCGAATGTACATATTCAGAAGACTTTAATCCGTCCAAATCCAAAAAAAGTCATGAAATAGAGGTCTCTGTAATTATAGAAAATATTCCTGATGACAATGTTAAAGGAAAACGAGACATGAATAACAAATTGCCAACTGTTCTAAAATCACCTGAGTTGGATGAGAGTAATAATATGGGGTGCAGGTTGAGAGCCTCCACGTGGCGCACCCTGGGCAACGGCGGTCTCAAGTGCCACAATACACTTGCGGCCGGCGGCTGATCTCAACACACGGGGAAGGGCCCAGTTCTAGTCACCGATCATCTTTTGATGGTCGGTGAAGGGAACTGGGCTATATTGGGGGGGAGGCAAGCGGTGCGTCCGGCCCCGTCGGGCCGAGACCCGCTTAAAGGCGAGGTGGGCCCCAGTGAGGGGGCAACGCTGCTCCTCGTACACCTCTTGGTATAAGAGGGGACAGGGGATGCAGCAGGTGCGGTGTGTTTGCCAAGTGCACTCGGCTTTTGCCGACGCCGGACAAGAGGATGGAAACCTCTCTAAAAAACAAGAGCCTTTCGTGCGACGATGTGCCAGGTGCACTCGGCTTTTGCCGACGTCGGACAATCCGCAATCCCAATCGGGATCGGAGGCCGCAAGGCCGCGAGGAAGAAAACCTCTATAATAAATAACCCCAATCCCAAGGTCTAGCGTGCCGAGGGGATGAGTGGCCGGGGGGGAACCCGGTCGTTAGCGCAGCGGAGGGGACCTCACCCCTAAAAAGGAACAAAATGGAAAAGCAGACTATGGTAAAACTACCCCAGGCGGGTACCCTCCTTTCAAAGGAGGGAGAATCCCGCCCTTCTTCGGAAGGCTGCCCCACCGTATCTGGGGGGGGCAACACTAGTCTCGCGGGTCGGCAGAACACCGCCGACCCCCGTCAACCGCGTGCGTCGCACAAGGAGCTCCGGGTTAGCCTGGAGCGGCTGTGCGATGCACGCCAGCCGCTTGCCGTCGTTGAAAACGACGGCAACAAGAGCCGAGGAGGCTCAGGTCCTGAAAAGGACTTAGGGTCCGATCAGGACACGCACGGGGGCACCTCCTCCAAATTTTGGAGGAAGCGCCGGCGCAGCGGGGCTTTGGGGCCAGTGGGGGTTTCCTCCAGCGAGGAGGACCTTTCGTCGGCCCCGAAAGTCGGGACCGCGCAGAGGGGGCGAGGTCGGGTGACCCGCGACCTGCGGGGCCGCTTCTTGCGGCCCCCCACGCCATCGCCGTTGCCGGTCGAAAGTGCCGGTGACGGCTCCCGTCACTCAGGAGACATGAGTGAAGAGTCCGCTGCGTGCGCGTCTCCACTGTTGCTTGAAAGCAACAGGGCGGAGGCGAATGCCGCAAAACGTGCGCAGCGGAAGGCGCTGGCGGCTGACGAGGTCAGCGAGATGGCCCGGCTGGCCCGTGAGCGACGCACTGCTCAGGCGGCTGCTGGAGAGGCCATGTCGGCGGTGGCGCTCAGCCGCCAGGTTCTGGACGGCGTGGACGTCGTCCTGAAGGTTGCCACTAAGTCTGGCAGCCTGAAGGGCACGTTCACGCGCGCTCTGAAGGAGGCGGCTGAGGGCATCAAAGAGGCGGCCGGGGTCCTCCTGAATCGGACAAGCTCGGAGGAGACGGCGAAGTTGTGGGAGGAGAACGGCCGTCTCCGCTCCGAGCTGGAGGACCTACGGCGGGAGCTTGCCGCTCAGAAGGCGGAATGGCAGCAGAGGCGTCCTGCTGCCTCCGGTTCCGCCCCTGTCGCCGACCCGAAACCATCGGCCACGTCGTCAGGCGCGTCGTCGCATCCTGCCCCCACACGGACAGACGCGGAGATCGAGAAGATCGTCCGCGTCTGCATGTTGCAGTGTGGGGGCATGGTGAATGCCCGTCTGCAGGGCCTGGAGTCGAGGCTCCTCCCCGCGCAGACCCTCCGTCCGCCGCTCGCTGCGGACAGGAGGAGAATGGAGGAGGCTACGAGGCCGGGCCCTGCAGCCGGCACGCCAGCCAAGAAGGCGGGCAAAAAGGGCAAGAAACCCTCGCCCGCTTCACAGACGGCCGCGCCCTCGGCCGCCGCACCCCCGGCAAACGCGCCCCCAGCGGCCTCAACCGGGTCTCCGGCAGAGACCTGGACGACGGTCGTCAAGAGGGGCCGCCGAAAAAAGAAGACGGCTCCACCGGCACCCACCAAAGCGCCACCGGCACCGAAGAGAAAGAAGGCAAAGGCCAAAGGACCGCCTAGGGCCCCACGCTCCGCGGCTGTAGTAATCACACTGCAGCCCGGAGCCGTCGAAAGGGGCATCACTTATAGTGCGGTCCTAAAAGAGGCCAAGGAGAAAGTCGCGCTCCCCGATCTGGGGATATCGTCGGGTCTCAAGGTGAGGCCGGCGATTACGGGAGCGCGGCTCTTCGAGGTGTCGGGAGACGCGAGCGGGGAGAAGGCGGACGTATTGGCCGCCAAATTGAGGGAGGTCCTCAGCCCGGAGGACGTTCGGGTGTCCAGGCCCATGAAGACCGCAGAACTGCGTGTCGATGGCCTGGACGACTCGACGACCCCGGCTGAGGTCGTGGCGGCTGTCGCCCGCTCCGGTGGTTGTCTGCCGGAGGACGTACGGACGGGGGAGGTTCGCGTCGGGCGGTCAGGGCTCGGCGCGATATGGGTGCGGTGCCCGGTGGCGGCGGCGAACAAAGTCGCCGACGCCGGGCGCCTGTTGGTGGGATGGGCTGCAGCCCGAGTGAAGCGGCTGCAGCCCAGGGCCTTGCGGTGCTTCCGCTGCCTGGACATGGGGCATGTCCGGGCACGGTGCACCGCCGAAGTCGACCGCAGCGACCAATGTTATCGCTGCGGTCAGACCGGCCACAAGGCGGCGGAGTGCTCGGCGGCGCCGAACTGCAGCCTATGTACGGCTGCAGGGAAGCCCGCGGGGCACAGGGCGGGGGGGAAGGCGTGCGCTGCGCCCGCCCCGAAGAGGAGGAGAGGGGCTGCCAAAGCTGCCGGGGGCTCTTTACCCCCCCTGCAGTCTGGCGGCCCTCCGGCCGACCCCCGGCCTAGGGATGGTGCGGAGGGGATGGATTGCGCATAACGGCGCAATACCATTTCCTCCAGGGCAATATCAACCACTCTGCCAGAGCTCAGGATCTCTTGCTCCAGAGCATGGCAGAGTGGTCGATTCGTGCGGCGGTGGTCGCCGAGCCGTATTTTGTCCCCCCCAGGGACAACTGGGTGGGAGACCTTGACGGTTTGGTGGCCATCATCGGTGGGGCTCTGGTCGGTCCGTCCCGAGGTCACGGCTGGGTGGCCGCCCTTGTGGATGGGATCGGCACAGTTGGGGCGTATTTCTCGCCCAACAAGAGCCTCGCCGACTTCGAGGTGTTCCTTGTCGAGTTGGGTGCCGTCGTGGGCCGACTCCACCCTCGCCCCGTGCTGTTGCTGGGTGATCTCAACGCCAAATCTTCGGCGTGGGGATCCCCAGTGACCGATGCTAAGGGTGAGGCGCTGGAGGAGTGGGCGGTCGCGACAGGCTTGATCGTCCTCAACCGGGGTTCGGTACACACATGCGTGCGGCAGCGGGGCGGGTCTATAGTGGACGTTTCGTTCGCTAGCCCCGCTGTCGCGAGCCGTGTCTCGGGCTGGCGTGTCGCCGTGGAGGTGGAGACGTTGTCGGATCACAGATATATCCGCTTCGACGTCTCCGCCCAGACCGCGGGCGGCCGCCGTCCGCCGACCCGGTTATCGGGCGGTCCGCGCTGGTCGCGCAAGCAAATTGACAAGGAACTACTCGAGGAGGCCGCCATTGTCCAGGCCTGGGTCCGGGGGTCGAACGGACCCGTCGACGTCGAGCGGGAGGCGCTGTGGTTTCGCGGGGCGATGACGCAAATCAGCGACGCGTCCATGCCCCGCGTCCACGCTCAGTCCGCAAAGCGCCAGGTGTACTGGTGGACCGCCGAGATCGCGCAGTTGCGCGTCGAGTGCGTGGCGGTCAGGCGCCAGTACACCCGATACCGGAGGAGACGTCGACGGGTCCCGGAGGAGGAGGCCGCGCTGTATGAGGTGTACAGCGCGGCGAAGGGGACTCTGTGGCTGGCCATCTGCGAGTCGAAGACGCGTGCCAGGGAGGAGATGTTGGAGACTCTAGACGGAGATCCGTGGGGGCGGCCCTATCGCACGGTCCGAAATCAACTTCGGGCCGCGGCGCCCCCGCTCACCGAGAGTCTCCAACCCGAGCTGCTGGAGGAGGTGGTAGCAGCCCTCTTCCCGGCACGAGGCGAGCATACTCCGCCGCAGATGGCATTGCCCTCGGCCGCAGAGTCCACGGAGGAGAACGCCATCAGCGTCCCTGAGGTGACACACCCAGAGTTGGGGGCTGCCGTGATCCGGCTCCGGGCCAAGAATGTGGCTCCGGGGCCCGATGGGATCCACGGCTGCGTGTTAGCCCTCGCTCTGAAGGAGCTAGAGCCCCAACTGAGAGGGCTCTTCACAGCGTGCCTCGAGCGAGGCCAGTTTCCCACATTGTGGAAGTCTGGTCGACTGGTCCTGCTCGGAAAGGCGGGGCGCCCTGCGGACTCACCGTCCGCGTACCGGCCCATAGTGCTGCTGGACGAGGTGGGCAAGTTGTTCGAGCGAGTCCTCGCTGCCCGCCTCGTCAGCCACTTGTGCCAGGAAGGGCCGGACCTGGACGGGAGTCAGTTCGGGTTTCGGCAAGGGCGCTCCACCGTGCACGCTGTGTCGCGAGTAAGGGCCCTGGCGGAGGAAGCGGTGTCCCGGGGCGGGGTGATGTTGGCGGTCTCTCTAGACATCGCCAACGCGTTTAACACCCTGCCCTGGAGTTGCATTCGGGAGGCACTGAGGTATCATAGAGTGCCTCCCTACCTCCGCCGCATCGTTGGGGCTTATCTCTCCGAGAGGTGTGTCACATACACGGGACGTGATGGCATTCACCAGCGCCCGATGTCGTGCGGTGTTCCACAGGGTTCGGTTCTTGGGCCGCTCCTGTGGAACATCGGCTACGACTGGGTGCTGAGAGGCGAGCTCGGCCCGGGGGTGGACCTGACGTGTTACGCGGACGACACGCTGGTCACCGCCCGGGGGAGCTCGCACAGGGAGGCAGCGTTGCTGGCGACGGCTGCGGCGTCACAGGTGGTGAGCCGCATCCGTCGCCTAGGCCTGGAGGTGGCCCTCAGCAAGTCGGAGGCCATGGTGTTTCATGGCCCCCGGCGGGCGCCGCCGCCCGGCTCACACATCGTGGTCGGGGGGGTCCGAATCGCTGTCGAGCCCACCATGAAATATCTGGGATTGGTGCTCGACAGCCGGTGGGACTTCGGGCCCCACTTTCGGCGGCTGGCGCCCAAGCTGTTGGGCGCGGCTGGCGCGCTCGCAACGCTGCTTCCCAATCTGGGGGGCCCGAGCTCCGCCTGTAGGCGGCTCTACATGGGGATCGTGCGATCCATGGCCCTGTACGGGGCCCCGATCTGGGCCCTCGACCTGACGGCCGGCGCGATCGCTGTTCTGCGAAAACCGCAGAGAGCGATGGCCGTCAGAGTCATACGGGGGTATCGCACGATCTCCTACGAGGGGGCTTGTGCACTGGCCGGATCCCCGCCCTGGGACCTAGAGGCGAAAGTCCTCGCGTCACTGTATCGGTGGCGCGAGGAAGAGGCGGAGCGGGGCGAACGACCGATGCAGCGTCACGTCGAGCTGCGTCGGTCTCAGCTCCGCGAGGTCCTGGTGGCGGAATGGCGGGACAGGCTTTCACGCCCTACCGCCGGCCTCGACATAGTCGGGGCGGTCCGGCCGGTGCTCGAGCGCTGGCTCGGGAGGAGGCACGGCTCCCTGTCGTTTCGGGTGACGCAGGTACTCTCGGGGCACGGTTGCTTCGGGAAGTACCTGTGCCGCATAAACAGGGAGCCGGACGCCCGGTGTCACCACTGCGTCCATTGCCGGGAGGACACGGCGCGGCACACGCTGGCAGAGTGTGCCGCTTGGGAGGATCCGCGTCGTGCCCTCATCGCCGGAGTAGGCCCGGACCTCTCGCTGCCGGCCGTGGTCGAGTCGATGGTCGACAGCGAGGAGGCCTGGGACGCAGTGGTAACCTTCTGCGATACTGTTATCGCGCAGAAGGAGGCTGCGGAAAGGGAGAGGGAGATCTCAACCCCTCACCCGATCCGCAGCAGACGCACCGGGCGTCGGCGGAGGGCGGACAACGCCCTCTTCCAGCCCCCTTAAATGGGTCCAGGGGCGACTGACTCGGGGACGTCCGTCGCCCCCCTACAACATCAGGACCCGAGGTGGCGGCGCGTGTGGTGTTCCACGTGCGCCCCTCAGAGAAGTCGGGGGGGGAGGAGTTAACACCTCACTCCCCCCCCTCGACCAGACGGGGCCCGCGGCGGCGGGCCAGCACCAGCCGGGGGTTGCGGAAGCTGAATTCGTGCCCGCGACCCTCGGCGCTTAGGTGTGTGAAGGAACACCGGAGGGGTTTTAGTGGGTATACCTCTCGGGCCCCTTCTCATTTTTATTGAGAAGGGGAGTTTGCGAGAGGGAGTCCCACATAACCACCGCGTCTCCCCGGGCGCGGTGGTATGCGCAAAGCATTTCCCCTCCTAAAAAAAAAAAAAAAAAAAAAAAAAAAAAAAAAAAGAGTAATAATATGGAAGATGATAATTTTAGCGGTACTGACAATGATTATAGTCCTTCGGAGGAAGAGTGTAGTGATTCGGAAGAGTATGCTTCAATGGAAAATTGCGTTCATTCAGATCAGGATTTATCTCCAGATAGTGAATATGAAGAAGCTACAGAAGATGACATTTTAGTCACGGACGAAACATTACCCGGCACGCAAGCTAAAGATCACGATGAGTGGGAAAATATATCGGAAAGTCCCATAACTTTTAATGAATTCGCTGGAGAATGTACGTTTAATTTACCCCCGTTTGTGGGAGTTACACCTGAAGATATATACAAGATGTTTGTTACAGATGAGATGATTGATATAATGGTATCTGAAACAAATGCTTACGCACAAAAGTATATACAAATAAATCAACAAAATATGAAACGTAATTCACGCATGACAAAATGGAGTGACACCAGTTCTCAGGAAATGAGAACATTTTTGGCTGTTTTAATGGCAATGGGTTTGTGTAGAGTTTCTAATTTAAATTTATACTGGAGCAGAAACAAATTGTATCGAAACGAATTTCTTTCTTCAGTAATGACAAAAGACAGATTTTTATTGCTACTTAAATGCTGGCATGTCAGTGATGTAAGTAATGAAGACCAAACTGACAAACTATATAAAATTAGAAATATGTTCACAAAGATTACAGAAAACTTTCGACGTATTGCAAATCCTGGAAAGTATGTGGTAATCGATGAAACCATGATACCATGGAGAGGAAGACTAGGTTTTCGCCAATACATAAAAAACAAATCACACCGGTACGGCGTAAAGCTTTATAAGCTTTGCACTCCCGAAGGTTATACTTCTGAGTTAGAGGTTTATACAGGGAAAAAAAATCAGAAAAAAGAATTAGAACACAGTAAAAAAGTAGTGTTAAGATTGATGACAAATCTGACAGAAATGGGTAGAATCGTAATAGTAGACAATTACTACACTTCGTTGGGCCTGGCAGAAGATCTTCTATCACAAAAAACATTTTTATGTGGAACACTTAATAAAATACGGAAATATCTGCCAAAGCAAGTTACTAGTTACAAATTGCAGAAAGGCGAAATTATTGCAAAAATGAACAAAAAGGGCGTAAAAGTAATGAAATGGATGGATAAACGGAATGTTTTGATGTTGACTACGTGCAAAGATCACGATGATAACCTGATAGATACTGGAAAAAAGAAGAGAGGAACCGACGAATGCATAAAAAAACCGGGATGTGTTTTGCTGTACAATAAAACAAAAAAAGGCATTGACTTTTCTGACCAGCTGTCTTCTTATTATACAACTTTGAAGAGAGGAATCAAATGGTGGAGAAAAGTTGTAATGGAGCTAATATTTGGTACGGCGCTAATTAATGCCTGGATTGTGTTTAATTCAATCCAAACTGATGGAAAAAAGTTACCAAAAAGACTCTTTGTGGAGAAACTTATAGAATCTTTAATAAAAAAGGAAATCGATGAGACCCCAGGTAATGTAATGCTTAGATATATTTCTTGACAGTCAACGTGTTGAAGCTTTCATAAACTAAGCTTGACATTTGGTCATTATTAAGTTATTTATTATTGTTTCCTTTTAATTATTCTGAATTTAAGCTACCTTACCTACCTACTCTTTCAACATTTTAAGTATAAAACAAACACATTCATTTGATGCAGTTATACCTACATTATCATTGTTATTCTCATCTACGATCTAACCTAAGTAACAATGTCAGTTTTATTACGTTATCTTTACATTTTTGTTATTTTTCAGCACCTGAAAGCGCACGCCATTGCCTCGAAAAGGGTGAAAAAAGGAGAAGATGTGTTGGTTGTTACCAAAAACTACGCACATTTTTACCATCTCGTGAAGCTGATAAAAAATCCAAAAAGATTTTGACTCAGTGCACTCAGTGCAAAAAATCTTATTGTCTACCCTGTTTCAATGAAAAACACTCATAAATAAGTACAACATATATATTGAGATTTTTATAAAAAAAAGTATATTGATACTGATTTTTTAATGTTAATTCAAGTTCTAATAATTGTATTTTTAAAGCCCGAGGCAGAATAAATAGGACAGTTTCTTTTCTACTTCTGGTTGCCTTTTTTTTCTATTCTGTGAACCGCATTAAGATTTTCATATACAAATAGAAAGATAAACCTTATGCATAAACCGTAATCCATTATTTTCCAATAATAAGTCTGTAATAGGTGCCTCTTAATGGTATAGAATGGAACGCTTCGTGCGCGAGTCCGACTCGCACTTGGCCGGTTTTTTTTTCTTTATGGCGCCCTCAAGCACAATTTAGATTATTTAAAAAAAAATGTATCCTTTGATAGCTTTGTGTTGTTTTGCCAGGTTTGCCCTTAAAACGATCTAATGAGATATAATTGATCAAAATCGGTCAAGTCGTTGCGTAGTTAAGACAGTTTAAAAACGTCGATATTATTTTTCCCATCACTAATCGCAGCGAAAATGTGCCCTATTTCAGTGCGTTACCAGGTGTATAAGATCCCATATTTTGTTTTGCTAATAATTCCTAAACTAGCCATCAGATCCCGGGGCGACGGTGGATTAGGGTTCATCAATTCACTGTCTATATCAATAAGGACCAAAATTCTCATTTATCTTTGATTTCGCGCCAGAAAATGGATTTTAGTCTGTAAAAGGAGGTGGGGTCTAATAGACCGCGTGTCGCCCTAACGTCTGGTCACGGTACGGGCCGATTATACCTCGTGCCGCAGGAACGGAAAGTATGCAAAAATTGGTGCCGCAGCTAACGTGTTAAGCATTCTAAAAGTAAGATTCCAGATGATGAAAAGAATACATGGATTCTTAATAGCGGTTGTACATCGCACATCTATATATATAAAAATGAAACCCGTTTTCCGTTGTCACGACATAGCATGAAAACGGCTTGACCGATTTGGCTGATTTTTTTTTGTAGTTTTCTAATACTCTGTACAAGGTTCTTACTTAAAAAAATATTAAGAAAATCTCTCAGAAAGATTGAAAAATATACATTTAATTTTGCATATTTAAAAAAAAGCGCGTTACGAATGTCAACGTCATTCAATTTAAAACAAAAAACTCTGTGGTGATCTATGACACCACAGACATAACCGCGCTAACAAATGTCAACGTCATTCAATTTAAAACAAAAAAATATGTGGTAATCTGTCACACATCCATAACCGCGCTAAAAATAATTTTATTAAGTTTTTGATTAAGTTCGTTTTGTTTTAAAAGACTAAGATGTTTTTTGTTTGCTAATAAGTGTTTGTTAATCACAGTAAGTTCAATTCACTTTATATCGATTCTTGTTAACTGTTGGTGACTACACAATATTACAATTTGGTATACATGGATATACAGAAAATTTATGAGATCTTTTTATTTTTAGTTGGATTTTCGTTTTCAACAATGCCGAAATCAACATAGAAATGTTGTGTTTAATCCCCACAGAGCTGCATTCAGTTATAATGTGGCAATTGATTACAGTTCAGAGCAAATTGTTGATATTGGACTAATGAATATTGTGTGTCCAAATTGTAATGCATTGAAATTCAAAAATGAAGCCCCTGGATTGTGTTGCGCCAGCGGCCAAGTCAAATTGACGCCATTGGTACCACCACCAGAGCCACTACATTCATTGGTTTCCGGAAATGGGCCAGATTCTAATCATTTTTTGACTCATATCCAACAATATAATAATTGCTTTCAAATGACATCATTTGGCGCAACAAAACACAAGAGAGGACACAATGGAGACAATTTTATGCCTACTTTCAAGGTAAGTAAGTATAATGGCAAACAATTTTATTTAGTTTTACAACCATGTAGCTGGTGCAAAATATGTTGAGCCAGTGTTGTGTAGATGTGTTTGTTTTGTAAACAATAAGTCAAATACATAATAATAGTCAATACCCCAATGACTTAATCAGCAACATTTTATAACATGTTGTATTTCATAATGGCATGAGCAAGGTGTTCCAACACTTGGTAAAGCCTACTACCTAAAGCTGCCATGGAAGGCTGCTGTTCAATGTCGAGGTTTAAAGTAGTCATAATTTGAATTGATGTAAAGTATTGTGGCAGTATTTTGCGAGCCACATGGTGGTACAAACAATTAGCTATACAATTACCTAAATACATATTTATATTCTTGCAGATTCAGGGTCAAATATATCATCGAACAGGTTCCTTATTGCCAATGCCTGATGAAGACTATAAATTTTTGCAAATATATTTTATCGGCAATTCAGCAAGAGAAGTCGATCAGCGTTGCGCACACAACAACTCAGTGAAAAGATCCATTGTGGAACAACTTCAAAGATTTTTCCATCAACACAATGAATTAGTTGCATTATTCACAACTGCATTAGACCGCATGCCATCAGATAATCATAAAATTGTCATCAGAGCCGATAAGGCGCCTGCAGGACAACATGGTGGACGTTTTAATGCGCCAACAATTGATGAAGTGGCTATTGTCGTCGTGGGAGAAAATTTGGAAAACCGAGACATTGTTTTACATCGGCGGAACTATCAACTTCAGCGTGTGTCTGAAACTCATCGATCATATGATGCATTACAATATCCTATCCTATTTTGGCAAGGTGAAGACGGCTATCATTTTTCAATTAAGATGATAAATCCAGTTACAGGTAAATTAATTAACAATATATGTTTACTACTACATTAAAATATATGTTTACTAACTTAAAATTTATATTATATTATATTATAACACAAAAAATTGTTTACAGGTGCTGAAACGAACAAAAAAGTTAGTTCAATGAATTATTATTCATACAGACTGATGGTTCGGGAATATGAGGTCATTCACATCTTAAAGTGTCGGCGTCTATTTCACCAATATGCTGTGGATATGTATGTGAAAGTTGAAACTGAACGATTGACATTTATCAGGTTGAACCAGGCAAAACTCCGTTCAGATCCGCCACCTGCGCCAGATCCGCCACCTGCACTAAAGGTCCCAAGCTGGAGGCACCCATAGTTCCTTGGGCGCCTCGGTGAAGGGGCGGGGAAGTCATGACAAACCCCGTCCAGAGAAGGGCTCGCCCCGAAAGGGCGAGCGACGCTGACGGGGCAGGCGGTCGTAGGACTCGTCTGGTCCCGCAGCCCCGTCAACGGCGGAGAAGGAACTCGAGGGGTTTTAGTGGGTAGGCTCCCCGGTCCTATCCCATTAGGGGAAGGGGTCGGGGAGAGAGTCCCACATAACCACCGCGCCTGCCCCGGGGCGGTGGTATGCGCAACGCATATACCCTCGTAAAAAAAAAAAAGGCAAAAGTCCGTTCCGAGGAATACATTCATCTTCGGGATGCCATTAATGCTGATGAAAATGCACAGAATGTTGGCAGAACAACTATACTCCCAGCAAGATACGTCGGAAGTTCGCGACATATGCATGAATATGCTCAAGATGCTATGTCCTATGTACGACATTATGGCACACCAGATTTGTTTATCACGTTCACATGTAATCCAAAGTGGACAGAAATTCAACAAGAATTATTTACTAGCCAATCACCTATTGATCGCCACGATGTCACTGCAAGGGTGTTCAAAATGAAATTAAAATCACTCATGGATTTTATTGTTAAGCATCGCGTGTTCGGCGAGACGCGCTGCTGGATGTACTCAGTTGAGTGGCAAAAACGCGGATTGCCACATGCACATATCCTCATTTGGTTGGTTGAGAGGATAAGACCGAATGAAATTGATAATGTGATATCAACAGAAATTCCCGATAATAATGAAGACAAAATATTACATGAGGTTATTACAAAAAATATGATACATGGTCCATGTGGAATATTAAATCCCATTTCTCCGTGTATGGTTGAAGGAAAATGTTCAAAACGCTACCCAAGACAATTAGTAGCAGAAACGATTACTGGAAATGATGGATATCCACTTTATCGCCGCCGATCCATTGATGACAATGGAAAGTCAACAATAGTCAAAGTAAATCGACAGGACATTGAAGTTGATAATCGTTGGGTTGTTGCGTTTTCGCCATTACTCTGCAAGGCATATAAAGCACACATAAACGTCGAATTTTGCCATTCCGTGAAATCTATTAAATACATTTGCAAGTATGTGAACAAAGGTAGTGACATGGCTGTCTTTGGAGTTGCTGCTAAAAATTCAAATGATGTAGTCACTCAATATCAAATGGGCCGTTATGTTAGTAGTAACGAAGGCGTGTGGCGTATATTTTCGTTTCCTATACATGAACGACACCCTACTGTTGTTCACTTGGCCGTACATTTGGAAAATGGTCAACGGGTGTATTTTACAGATGCAAATGTATTACAACGAGTTGACAGGCCACCATCGACAACATTAACCAGCTTCTTTGAAATGTGCCAGAATGATGATTTTGCCAATACGCTACTTTACTCCGAAATGCCAAGATATTATACCTGGAATCAATCATCAAAAAAATTTCAACGACGAAAACGAGGGCAGCCAGTTTCAGGTTACCCACGAGTATTTTCCACCGATGCAGTAGGCCGTATTTATGCTCCATCCCAGTCAAGACGAGTGTTTTTATTTGCGTTTACTATTAGTCAATGTTCGTGGTCCAACATCATTCCAACATCTGCGAACTGTTAATGGTGTATTGTGTGGCACATACAGAGAAGCCTGTCAACATTTGGGATTGTTAGAGAATGACACTCATTGGGACCACACTCTCGAAGATGCTGTGATTTCGTCAAATGCTAAACAAATACGAACATTATTTTCTATAATTTTGTCTACATGCTTCCCATCAACACCGACTGATTTATGGCATAAATACAAAGATTATATGGCGGAAGATATATTGCATCAGATGCGTCTTAGAACATCGAATGCAGATTTGCAAATGAACGAAGAAATTCACAATGAAGCATTAATTTTAATTGAGGACATGTGCTTGATGCTTACCAACAAAGTATTAACACAAATAGGAATGATAGCACCCAATCGCCCAATGCACGACTCATTTGATTAAAAATTGAGACGAGAAGCCCAATACGATTCCGAAACATTGCGAGTTGATAGTTCTCCTTTTAAATCAACAACAAAAATATGCCTACGATACGCTCATGAAAGTAGTGAACGATGGAACTGGCGGATTTTATTTTTTAGATGCTCCCGGTGGAAGTGGGAAAACTTTTTTGTAATCATTGATTTTGGCAACGATTCGATCGCATAATGGAATTGCACTAGCCCTAGCTTCATCAGGTATTGCAGCTACGTTGTTGGAAGGCGGTCGAACAGCTCATTTAGCTCTCAAGCTGCCGTTGAACCTTCAAATTAATGAAACTCCAACTTGCAACCTTTCGAGGAATTCTGCGATGGCCAAAGTGCTGCAGCAAACCAGATTGATCATTTGGGATGAATGTACGATGGCACACAAAAAATCTTTGGAGGCATTAGATCGCTCGATGCAAGATTTACGAAATAACAAAAACCGGTTTGGTGGTGCAATGATACTATTGGCAGGTGATTTTCAACAAATATTGCCAGTTGTTCCACGCTCAACGCCAGCTGATGAACTGAATGCATGTTTGAAGTCGTCCATTTTATGGAAATACATTAAAACACTTAAATTGAGTATAAACATGAGAGTCGAATTGCAGGAAGACCAGTCTGGAGAAGTGTTTTCCAAACAACTGCTCGATATTGGTAATGGTATTATTGCTGTTGATACATCATCTGGATACATTACATTCCCTACTAATTTTTGTAAATATTGTGAATCAAAGACCGAACTCATGGAGATGGTTTTCCCAAACATTGCTCAAAATTACGTAAATCACGTTTGGTTAAGAGAACGTGTTATATTGGCCGCAAAAAATTTTGATGTGAATGAAATGAATTTTCAGATTCAAGAGAAAATAGCTAGCGAATTGAAGAATTACATATCAGTTGATTCCATTACTAATGAAGATGAAGTTGTCAATTATCCAACAGAATTTTTAATTCGCTGGAATTGCCCGGCTTACCACCTCATAATCTACAATTAACAATCGGATCAGTAATTATTATGTTACGGAACATAAACCAGCCACGTCTGTGTAATGGCACCCGGCTTGCGGTGAAGAAATTATTGAACAACGTCATCGAAGCCACAATTTTGTAAGGGAAGTACGAAGGCGAAGATGTTTTAATCCCACGCATCCCTATGATACCGAACGATATGCCATTCAGTTTTAAACGTTTCCAGTGCGGCTTGCATTTATTTATTTATTTATTTATTTATTTATTTATTTATTTAAGTAACGCTAAGTGTATGTGGCATCAACCTAGAAAATCCATGTTTTTCACATGGCCAATTATATGTCGCCTGTTCCCGTGTCGGAAAACCATCAACATTATTTATTTACGCGCCAGAACATAAAACTAAGAATATAATTTATCAAAAAGCATTAGAATAGAGAGATGCAGTGAAGGGTATAGAGGCTATTAGTTGCTTTCTAGAGCGCGCGTGATATTGAGCTCAGTGTTTACTTCAAAATGCCCAGTTGTTCAATAGCGATTTGTAAAAATATAAGTGAAATTATTGAACCCTACGGAATAAACACTATTATGAAAATATATATTTTGTTTTTTATTTAATAATGATATAAGTGTGTGAATAGACAATAAGTAATAGTGGAAATGTTATCTCCGTGATTAAACACCAAAGTGAGAATAAAATCAACAAAAATACTCCCAATACAATGTTTCGTATATAAACTTAAGTGCCAGTGATAGTGAAAATTAAAACTTAAATAAAACATACATACTCTAAATAACTGCTCTAAATCACTTATCAACTAAAATAGGAAATAAATAGTGCATAAAAATGTTTTATTCATAATTTGAAATGTAAGGTAAACAAACAGTGAAATGGCAAAAACATCAACGACTGATGAATCATAATAACGGACATCATTAACATTCGAATAATCATAGTTTCATATGACTTATATTATTCAATATTTTCGGCGTGTCTCGCAAGACTACATTGGCTTAGCGCATTATTACACCAAAATATAGCAGGTTTACATTAAAAAAGAGATATGTTAGACATTACAATTTCTGAACTCTCTGGTAAGGGGCAGCCGCCGGATATATTGTGTTTTTCAGAAACATTTATAAATTCGAACAATATAAATAAAATTAATATTTCTTGTTTTAATATTGCTTCTGTTTATCATAGAGGAAACAACAAAAGCCGAGGTGGAGTCTGCATACTAGTGGGAAAAGGCCCTATTCCTGGCCATGGCGGCGGTCATGGTCACGGCGGGGTAGGGGGTACTAAGAATCCCCGGGCTACGGTAGGCCGCCAACACCGACTGACTCTGGCTACGTACAACGGACGCACGCTACGGCTCGACGAATATCTGGCGCAACTCGAAGAGGAGCTGAGGAACATAGGATGGCACACTTTGGGGCTATGTGAAGTCCGAAGAGAGAAAAATGAGATTGATTTCATTATGACGGACAAAAAGCGTATATTTAGAGATGTCTCAGTGATCACTAGGTTCAAAACCGGAAGTGATCACCGACTGGTCCGAGGCACTCTAGATATAAACTGTAAGCTTGAACGAGTCCGTCTAATGAAATCTACGCTCCGGCCTAATATGCTCCAATCCGTGGTTGGGTCTGAAACGTTCCAGTTGAAACTGTAGAACCGATTCGCTGCCTTGGAAACCACAATCGACGTTGATGTCGACCAGGATCTCGACCGAGTTGTAGGAATCCTCGGTGAGGAGGGGAAGAAATTCTGCGAGACGCGAGGTGCCGGTAAGAGGTCTAAGCTTTCAAAAGAATCTCTGCAGCTAATGCAGAAGCGACGAGAAAATCCCGCAGTCACTACGTCAGATCAACGAGCTTTGAACAAAAAAATCTCTCGGCTGGTAAGACGTGACCTCCGGAGCTCCAACACACGCTTTATTCAAGAAGCGATTGAGCGAAACCGGGGGTCTAGAGTCTTTGTTCAACAGCTCGGTCGAAGCCATCTGACGAAGTTGACCACATCGAGCGGGAATCTCGTCACTTCTAAGCCGGAGATACTTAGGGAGGTGAAAGACTTCTACGGCCAACTATATACCTCGCAAGCGTCTCGCTCTCAATCCCATTCCGAGGATCCCAGGGCCACTCTGACCCGCCATTACACTGAGGATCTGCCAGAGGTCAGCCTGGACGAGGTCATGATGACTCTCAGACAGCTTAAAAACGGAAAAGCCCCCGGGGAGGATGGAATTACAACGGAGCTCTTAAAAGCTGGTGGAACTCCAACGCTACTTCAGCTTCAGTGTATATTTAATTCCGTCCTCTTTTCGGGGAGAACTCCGTAGGCGTGAAGTAAGATTGTGGTCGTTATTTTCTTCAAAAAAGGTGACAAAACCCTTTTAAAGAACTATCGACCCATTTCACTCTTGAGCCACGTCTATAAGCTGTTTTCGAGAGTCATCACAAATCGTCTCGCGCGTAGACTCGACGAGTTTCAGCCTCCGGAGCAGGCTGGGTTTCGAGGAGGATACGGCACCATAGACCACATTCACACAGTGCGGCAGGTTATACAGAAGACCGAAGAGTATAACCAGCCCCTGTGCCTTGCGTTTGTGGACTATGAGAAGCCTGACTCCGTTGAAACCTGGTCTGTTCTGGAGTCTTTGCAATGGTGCCAAGTTGATTGGCGATACGTCCAAGTGCTGAGAGGATTGTATGACACCGCGACTATGACCGTCCAAGTACAAAATCAGCAGACTGAACATATCCCCTTACATAGAGGAGTGAGACAAGGGGACGTTATTTCCCCCAAATTGTTCACTAACACTCTGGAGGATATGTTCAAGTCCCTAAATTGGAAAGGACGGGGCATAAATATTAACGGCGAGTACCTCTCACACCTTAGATTTGCGGATGATATCGTCATCATGGCTGAAACCGTGCAAGATCTCCAATTCATGCTGACTACCCTGGCTGATTCTTCTGCACGCATCGGTCTCCGGATGAACTTGGATAAAACCAAGATCATGTTCAACGAGCATGTTATTCCGGAACCGGTTGCCCTTGACGGGGTTCCTCTCGAAGTTGTTCATGAATACGTCTACCTTGGGCAAATCTTGCAATTGGGTAGACACAACTTCGAGAAGGAAGCTCGCAGAAGAGTACAGCTAGGGTGGGCAGCATTTGAAAAACTTCGTCGAGTCTTTTCATCGCCCATACCCCAATGTCTAAAGACGAAAGTCTTTAACGAGTGCGTCCTACCTGTTATGACTTACGGAGCCGAGACGTGGACACTGACGGTGCGACTGGTTCACCAACTCAAAGTCGCTTAGCGAGCTTTGGAGAGAGCTATGCTCGGAGTCTCTCTGAAGGATCGAATTCGAAATGAAGTCATCCGTCAGAGAACCAAAGTTATCGACATAGCTAAAAGGATTAGCAAGCTGAAGTGGCAGTGGGCTGGTCACATCTGTCGCAGAACCGATAACCGTTGGGGTAGACGTGTTCTAGAGTGGAGACCACGGCTCGGTAAACGTAGTGTAGGGCGCCCTCCAGCTAGATGGAGCGATGATATACGCAAGCTGGCTGGCAGCGGTTGGAAACAAAGAGCTGAAGATCGAGCTCAGTGGCGTGCCATAGGTGAGGCCTATGTCCAGCAGTGGACGGAGATAGGCTGATGATGATGAGCAAAAAACTATAACTTGAATATGCACATTACTGAGCCAACTAGACTTCAAAATTGTATAGACCATATCATAAGTAATATCAAAAATGCTACTGGTACACTTTTGGTTTACTATGTTTTTAAAAAAGACTACTCTAAAATTAATTTGGGAAAATTTCGATACTGTCCGTCACGTCTAAGCTTTTCGGAAGTCTTTAACAAAGCAAATGTCCAGCTGGCTATGAAAGAGTTCTATGAATTGTTTACATTGTTTAACGAATTGTGTTTTCCCCGTAAACGAGTTAAGATCACGAATTACTATAAAAGCGTGTCGTCCGCGTAACACGTCAGGTCCACCCCCGGGCCGAGCTCGCCTCTCAGCACCCAGTCGTAGCCGATGTTCCACAGGAGCGGCCCAAGAACCGAACCCTGTGGAACACCGCACGACATCGGGCGCTGGTGAACGCCATCACGTCCCGTGTATGTGACACACCTCTCGGAGAGATAAGCCCCAACGATGCGGCGGAGGTAGGGAGGCACTCTATGATACCTCAGTGCCTCCCGAATGCAACTCCAGGGCAGGGTGTTAAACGCGTTGGCGATGTCTAGAGAGACCGCCAACATCACCCCGCCCCGGGACACCGCTTCCTCCGCCAGGGCCCTTACTCGCGACACAGCGTGCACGGTGGAGCGCCCTTGCCGAAACCCAAACTGACTCCCGTCCAGGTCCGGCCCTTCCTGGCACAAGTGGCTGACGAGGCGGGCAGCGAGGACTCGCTCGAACAACTTGCCCACCTCGTCCAGTAGCACTATGGGCCGGTACGCGGACGGTGAGTCCGCAGGGCGCCCCGCCTTTCCGAGCAGGACCAGTCGACCAGACTTCCACAAACTGGGAAACTGGCCCCGCTCGAGGCACGCTGTGAAGAGCCCTCTCAGTTGGGGCTCTAGCTCCTTCAGAGCGAGGGCTAACACGCAGCCGTGGATCCCATCGGGCCCCGGAGCCACATTCTTGGCCCGGAGCCGGATCACGGCAGCCCCCAACTCTGGGTGTGTCACCTCAGGGACGCTGATGGCGTTCTCCTCCGTGGACTCTGCGGCCGAGGGCAATGCCATCTGCGGCGGAGTATGCTCGCCTCGTGCCGGGAAGAGGGCTGCTACCACCTCCTCCAGCAGCTCGGGTTGGAGACTCTCGGTGAGCGGGGGCGCCGCGGCCCGAAGTTGATTTCGGACCGTGCGATAGGGCCGCCCCCACGGATCTCCGTCTAGAGTCTCCAACATCTCCTCCCTGGCACGCGTTTTCGACTCGCAGATGGCCAGCCACAGAGTCCCCTTCGCCGCGCTGTACACCTCATACAGCGCGGCCTCTTCCTCCGGGACCCGTCGACGTCTTCTCCGGTATCGGGTGTACTGGCGCCTGACCGCCACGCACTCGACGCGCAACTGCGCGATCTCGGCGGTCCACCAGTACACCTGGCGCTTTGCGGACTGAACGTGGACGCGGGGCATGGACGCGTCGCTGATTTGCGTCATCGCCCCGCGAAACCACAGCGCCTCCCGCTCGACGTCGACGGGTCCGTTCGACCCCCGGACCCAGGCCTGGACAATGGCGGCCTCCTCGAGTAGCTCCTTGTCGATGCGCTTGCGCGACCAGCGCGGACCGTCCGATAACCGGGTCGGCGGACGGCGGCCGCCCGTGGTCTGGGCGGAGACGTCGAAGCGGATATATCTATGATCCGACAACGTCTCCACCTCCACTGCGACACCCCAGCCCGAGACACGGCTCGCGACAGCGGGGCTAGCGAACGAAACGTCCACTATAGACCCGCCCCGCTAATTGGTTGCACCCTATCTCAGCCCAAACTAGTGCTTAGTGGTGTCCCACAAGGCTCAGTGCTCTCTGCTCACCTTTTTGGGATTTTCATCTCGGACTTGGTGGAACTTATTGAGTCACAATCTGCCTTTTTTGCCGACGATGGTAAGTTTTTTGCTAACCCACTCATCAACTCGGGACAGCTCCAAGAAGATCTCAACCGCATTCAAAACTGGACTATTGACTGGATAATTAAATTAAATGTTTCCAAATGCAGTGTCCTTCACCTAGGGAAAACCAATCCTAGAAATAGCTACAGTCTGGATGGGAACCCAATAGTACCTACTGAGACTCAGAAAGACCTTGGAGTATTAATCACCTCAAATTTAAAGTGGGAAGAGCATATAACCTCAATAGCAAAGAAAGCAAATTCATTTGTATATATCATCCAAAGATCCTTCCAAACGATGACAATAGAACTTTTCATAAAAATTTCCAAACATACATAAGACCGTTGCTAGAATATGGATTCCAAGTGTGGAGCCCCTACTTCCATAAAGATATCAATCTGCTCGAGAGTGTCCAAAGGAAAGCTACCAAAATACCAGCAGCCTTACGACATAAGTCCTATGAAGATAGGCTTCGCATCTTGCGCCTCACTACTCTTGAGGATAGACGCCCTCGTGGCGACCTCATTGAGACGTACAAAATCCTCATTCTCTATACAATCTAATACAATCTCATCTACATGAAATATTTGTGATGAATGTGTGTGATAAATCCTCCCGTGGGCATCAGTACAAAATAAATCGTGCACCATCTAAATCCAATACTGCACATCACTTTCTGAGTAACAGAGTGGTCCGGAATTGGAACCGACTACCGGACGAAGTAGTATCTGCTACTTCAATTAACTCATTTAAAAACAAATTAGACAATTGGACAAGGACTAAATATCTTCAAAAGTGAACTATAAAGTGCGAAGTGACTTTCAACACTGTGAGATATAGACACATCAGCTACCAAGCTGCTCGTCTATAAATAAATAAATAATATATTTTTGTGTAATATACTTTTGTAATAGATTTATAAATTCAAAATTATTTTCTGGTAGACCCCAATTATTCAATAAAACGGTTATTTGTTTCATTTAATAAAATATATTTTTGGCGATTTAATAATTGCCCCGCACTTATTAAATCGACAAACACGACCATCAAAGACAACAACAAGTCTTTGACATCGACTTTGATGGTTTTTTGCATGTGAATACCGATCAAATGTCAACGAGACGCCAAGGTTGATCTCTCCGAGGTCGCCGAAGCATATAGGAAGACGCGCATATATGGACGTTTACACCAGTATTCTCCGAAAATACAACATTTACATGAGCTCGAGGTGTCTTAGCTTAAACAAGCTTAAAACACTCAATAAAGTATAGAACGGGCTGTGCTCAGAATTGCATTTAGCAACCTTGTCTTTATAGGGACTTTATATTCTAGATTAGCAAACAGGAAATTTGCCTAAAAGCTATAATTTTTGTCCTGGTAAGGTTACTGAAACCACAGGCCATACATCGATACGAACAAGTAATTCCGATGAAAACACAAACAATTTTTTTTCCTCTACAATCTATCGTGCATGCTATATGGGGTTGACTTTACCCATTCTCCTTAGTATCTTTCCGTTTGACACATCAAATTGAAGTCGAGTTTAAGGACGGGGCGGGCTCAAAGATGGATTTTGTTTCGTGAATACCAAAGTCAAACGATTCAGTACATATTCACGCCCGCTTACGACGGTGTTGCGCTAATGTCACATATAACGCATTTCAGAATACCAAACTGAGTTTCTCCAAGGCCTCCAAGAGTTTTTCGTGGAGGCCGTGGAGAAAAAACGTTAGTGAATAGCACTACTGTACACAAGCATGACGCATGTGGCAGCCATCGCCCTCCTCGCCATACTGTAGGGAAGTGAGCGACCCGCCACACAACGCCGCCGCAAGCAAAGGCATTTAAGTGAGCATGACTAACTTAAGCTTGTTAACATCAAAATAGGAATATTGAATTTAAAAATACACACACCAAGGGTTTTCACTATAACATGTTCATAAAAGTAATCCTACGTATTACGTTCATTAGAATAAAATAGAAATTTATATCTTAATAAATTCACTTACAAAAGTACTGTAGTGAACAGGGGCGTAATTACAAAAAGACTTATCAGATATTAATTATTAATATTAATATTTTAGTCCATAAAATTTTATAATAAAAAAATACATCTTTGTCCGTGCTCGCGCACTGACATTCTATTTCTTTTTTAAGAAAACGAATATTAACTTATTTATTCAAATTATCGTCAGCCAGTTACAACAGTAATAACGGCCAGTGCGCTAGCATGCCTTCTTTACATTCCTCCTTTTTTTAACATTTTCAATCAACATTTTATAATATAATAATAATAATAATTTATTTTATTTTTCTCTCTACAAAGGTTCTTAATATCTAGGTAAGTAGTTAAAATTAACATTACACAGTTTATCAAAGCTACTCCTTTGTGAGAGACTGGTGCCTGCACTAGGATACCCTGTTTTACAGGTCACCAGGACCTCACGCCGCGGACATATGTACTGTTTATTAAATAGTTAATATCAAACTACGAGCAAATCATAAATATGGTAAACATAAAATGAGTAAAATTAAATTTTGTTACAAAGCAAAGGTGTATTTGTATGTATGTGGGTGTGGCTATGGAAGTGTGAATATGTGTGTGTATGTGATTGTGTGTGTGTGTGTGTGTGTATGTGTGTGTGTGTGTGTGTGCGTGTGTTACTGTGTCGAGAGCGATTGGGGGGGGGCAAATATTAAACAAAATAAAATAATAATAATAATAATAATTTTAGGAAAGGGTAATAAGTACAGTGTAAACTCTTTATAACGAAACTCAAGGGACTGAGCATTTTTTGTCGTTATAGAGAGTTATCGTTATATGGAGTGAACAAAAAAAACCAAATTAACAAGAATTTTTAATATGTATGTCTTAGATAATAAATGCTTGTATAAATTATTGTTTACACATATAGTCTGATAACTTTGTCTGACGTTTTTTGCTATGCCAGTACTTGTTTTGTATTATTTTATGTATTCTATTCATATCTAGATATGTGGTGGAATCGTCTTGATAAAACAACAAAAATTTTTCTACCAACTTAGCGGCATCTAGGGCTTGTTGAATTGTTGGTGGTGATTCGGCTTTGTCCACTTGATCGTCTTCTTCATCTTGATTATCGGGTGTTTCCTGACTTTTTGACACTAAATCAACAATTTGTTCATCTGTAAGTGTACCAGTTACGGCTACATCCTCATCTATATTTTCGTACGATTGTAGATCTTCGTTAAAATTGTTTGGTATGTTGAACTGGCTTATCCATTCACTCAGTGGTAGATTGTCTTCACTGTCAAATTGGTTCGTTTCTTGGCTACTACATAATCCAGCATGTCGAAAAGAATGTTGGATAGTGGCCGCTGTTACCTCCTGCCAGGCTTTTGATATGAAGTTCACTGCTTGTAGCATGTTGATCGAGACCTTGCCGTCAGTTTCGATCATATCCATCAACATTTTCCGTCTATAGTGGCCCTTTAGGGATTTAATTACACTCTGATCCATTGGTTGTAAAATACTGGTTGTATTAGCTGGGAAAAATGCTAACTCTATGTTTCGAAGATATGATTGGGTGAGCAGGACAATTGTCTACTAGAAGCAAGATTTTCCGTGATTTTAATTCAGCATCCCATTTTCTCACTTCCTCTTCAAAAATCTGCGATGTCATCCAAGCTGACTTGTTTGCTTTGTACGTAGCTGGCAACTGTTTTATGTTCTTGAAACACCGAGGGTTTTTCGATTTGCCTATAACTAAGAGCTTTCTTTTTTCTGTGCCACTCATATTGGCAGCCACTAGAACTGTAATACGCTCTTTAGACAGTTTTCCTCCAATACATTTTTCCCCTTTGAATTTTAAAGTTTTGTCGGGAGTCAACTTGAAAAAAAGGCCAGTTTCATCTGCATTAAAAATGTCTTCTGGTGAGTACTTCATCTTTAATTTAGGCCACACTGTACTAATCCAATTGTTAGTCACATTCATATCGACATCCCGCGCCTCTCCGTTCATTTTACCGTACGTAATTTGATGACGGTGCTTAAATTTTCCGAGCCAACCTTCAGATGCTTTAAAGTCAATTATGCCAAGTTGGTTGGCAAACTTTTCAGCCTTTGCTTTTACAATTGGCCCCGAGATGGGTACATTATTCTGGCGCTGATTGTTAAACCACGACAACATTGCCTGATCTAAGTCTTCGAATTTTGGCTTTCTTAATTTTTTAGACAAGTTTCCTTCCAGCGCCGCCTGTAGAATTGTTTTTTGGTTTTTCCAAATGGTAGCAACAGTGGATTGACTTAGTTCAAAACGCCTTCCAACGTCACTTTTCTTTTCTCCCTTTTCAATCGCACGTATCACACAAACTTTTTCGTCAACACTAATCGCTTTCCGTTTACTGGCCATGTTAACAGTTTCAAAGTAGGTTTACGACTGATAATACGATAGGTACCCAGTATGCTTGGTCGAAGACCATCACCCCCGAGAAAACAATGTGTCATACTGCACGTGTTCAAGGCAATTAAGGATAACAAAAGCTAGACCGACCTCGGATGTTTCGGAGCTTCAAAGTCTTTTGTTACCTGATAACATAACATAAACAATAATACCGATAATAAATATTTACTGTCTAAAAATATGAACACATTTCTTCGTAATTCTTCGTAATAGAGAATGGCGTATCGCTATAAAGAGTGTTTCAATATGTGGGTTTTAACGCAAACCAACCAACTTGGGCTCACTTCAACGTTATAGGGAGTGTATCGTTATAAAGGATAACGTTATAAAGAGTTTACACTGTAGGTTCTCAGTTTCTGAATAATTTAGTTTTTGCAACCATAACGATACGTTCTTTTTACATTGGAACCTGGAATATGGGTAAATGGGTATGGTTGAGTTGATTTTGTTATATAGGTATGGGCCAAGAAAGCAGAAAAATTTACGTGCAAAACTGGTTTTGTAATTTGTGACTATATTTTTACGGCGTTTATTTTTGTTTAATAGGGGATCGTAGACTAAGAGGGTGTGCATTTTCATAATAATTTGTAAGATAAAGAGTTGGCGAACCGTATGAACTTTACATTTCTCATATACTGTCGTTGTAGGGTAAAAATAAGGTAGAAAGTAGGAGACTTTAAGGACTGCTCGCTGAGCACGCTCTAGTTTTATATATATAAGTTAATGGAAAGAAACTTAATATATCTGATGAAGTTTACGGTTTCCTAATGACCGTGTATACATGTCTCCGTAAAGAAGAGAATGACAAGATAGGACATTTGAGATTCCTTGACTACACCGCTAAGATTGATGGAATAGAAGTAGCAGTTAAGTCTGTGGTACAAAAAATTAAGGCTGAAAAAAATTTCTTGGTTTGCACGCCTATTGTTGAAATAATAACATTGTTCCGATCATTCTATGACGAAGTCAGGACAGGAGTGACGCGTTTCAGAGTTCGAGAATCAGTGGCCAAGAAAGGAGTAAAGAGGACACGGGATGGTAAGGTGGTTCCAATGACTCAAAAACAGGAAAACACGCTAAACATATCACAGTATGGTTTAACAAATCAACATATATCCTTATTACAAGGTGTCACTCTTGCCCCCGAAAGAAGAACAGGAATCTTGAGAAGTTTAGGACCCACGACCAAGCTATATTGTTTGTTATGGAAGATAAATATTACGATAAGCTCAAATCAGCATTGACTAATAACCTGCAAATGCTGCCTATGTTTTCGGAAATAATTATAGCACTTAAAGAAGCCCAACACCCAGGGAATGTTTCAGGGGTATTAAAGGAGTTGGACATTCTGAGACATTCTATTGCTTACCACTGCTAGATCAACACAAAAAGCGTATTTCCCCTTACTACTCTTTTATACGATGTGGCTTCATAAAAGTAATGTCCAATGGAGTTTCTCAGGGTCTAACGCGCTCAAACACTACACAGACTTTTGTGAATCAAACAACGTAAAACTCAAAATGAGGAGCGGCGCAGATCCCTTGAAGACTTCGGAAGTGGTGTTCCATGCTATTTTCGGAACCTATCTAGAGAATTTAAATGTTCTTGAGGCTATAACGAACAAAGCTAAATGGCACATAAGAAGAGAGCTGGATACAGTATTTCTGAAAAGAGGAGAGAAAGAAAAAGTGACTTTTGCACCCATTACATTTAAATTAGTGTCAAAACTTGCACAAGCTTTGTTGACAAAATCTTTAGGAAATATTGACCCAATGTCTATAGGAAGACCATCGTTTACTGGTTTCAGGAAACGTCATTTTACACAAGAGTTTTTGACATATAATATGTAAAGAAGGTCTATGCTAGCGCACTGGCCGTTATTACTGTTGTAACTGGCTGACGATTTATTTGAATGAATAAGTTAATATTCGTTTTCTAAAAAAAAGAAAGAGAATGACAGTGCGCGAGCACGGACAAAGTTGTATTTTTTTATTATAAAATAATTTTATGGACTAAAATATTAAAATATATAATTAATATTTGATATTTCTTTATAATTACGCCCCCGTTCACTACAATTGGTGGAGGCGCCGAACGCGAGTCCTCTTTCGTGAAATTTTTGGTGCACAAAAGAAAAGAACTAAAATAGACTGAAGACAATTAAAATAAGCTGAAGAAATTGCGTCGAAAAATAAAGGATACAAAGAAGGGAGTACAAAGTGCCCATGTTTAATATTGAAATATGAAGTGAAAAATTTGAAGAAAATGAATCGAGTCACGAGTTTCGCCGGCCATTTTGACGAATCGGTGGAAGAATTTTTACAACGCTAAACAAGACCAAAAAGGGCTAAGCGAATTTTTTTATCATTTATCGAAGCTTGCTAACATAGCAAATATTACCAAGGATTCAACTTTCATTACACAATTTCTAAAGGGACTAAAACCTTATTTGAAAACCAAGTTGACAAATTCCCACTACTCGAAGAAACTGATTTAAGGGAAGTCATTTTACAAATCAAAAAAGTATATCCACAAGCACGGGACGAACAGATGAACCTAGCGCTTAATCCTGCCGCGTTGATCCTCAAATTTGTTTCTGATGGTGGGAGAGGTGACCTTAGACCGCCCACTCCTTTTAGTTCACCAATGACGACTCCATCGCAAGATGTACACCACGCTGTACCAGGACATGCACCCTAAACCCCGCAACGAAACCAACCTAGACATTATTATAATTTACGGAATAATTCTAGACCCACGCAGTCGCAACCAAATTTTCAACCGCGTCAACATTGAGGAAGGCCCAATGTGATGTCGACGTTGTCAAGATTGAGTCAGGCCTTCTATACACCCCTCACCAAGGACGCCCTGGAGCTTCGTCTGAGGGGGCTGTTTGACGCCTGTCTGGCGCAAGCCATAATTCCACAGAGGTGGAAGACAGGCCGTCTAGTCCTCCTCCGGAAAGAGGGGCGTCCAGCGGAATCACCCTCCGCCTACAGACTATGCTTGTTGAAAAAATATCGATACATCGATATATCGATATTATTTTTTCAATATATCGATATTTTTGAGCGACATTTAATAGTTCGATATATCGATGTATCGATATAAAATTCTAAGTATCGAAAAGGTATAAAAATCGATATTTTTTTCAGACCAATAAACATTTATAAGTTTTAAGACTAAAAATAAAATACTTTTTTTATACTAACATCTTTTAACAAAATATATTTTATGTATTTTTTGTTTTTGGTCGCCTTGATATTTGCTGTTTTATAATTTGGTTTTTAAGTTGGCAACTCTGTTAGTCAATTTCAATTTCAATTTCAACTGCCCGTCCGTATTATTACCTAACTTACCTAACTTATATATTATAACGTCAAAACGCGCGTATTTCTGTACTTGAATACCCGCCTAGTTCTCAAACAAGAAACAATAATCAATTGATAGAAAGAAAATAATTTGAGCATTGCAGTAGATTTCTGTTTTATATGTCATGTCTAGTGTTGTATGGAACTTTTTCAAATAAATAGACAAACAAAACGTGTCATGTAATTTGTGTGGAAAAACATATAAAACCAGTGGCAATACGACGAATTTATCTGCACATCTAAAAAATAAGCATCACTATGCGTTTTTGCAACTTAAAAATGCAAACGCAACGTCAAGTGAAGTGAATATTACACCAAGGGCTTCAGAACCTAAACGAATGTCAACAAGAACCAGTTCACCCATTTCGTTGACTAATTCAACTATTACCATTACTAATAAACCTGCTGAGATAGAAAATAGCTTCATGGAGTTGTCTGAATCTGCGATTTACGATGATACTGGTGTAAGTATTTTATTTGTGCAAGACCCAACATAGCTTTAGAATCTAACTATCACTTGTTCATAACATAACTAATAAGCAGTCAACTAATAATGTGTAATTAATTACTAAAAATATCGATATCGATATATTTATATTTTAGTGTTTTTATTTAAACTTAATACTATTTATGACGACAAGTGTAATAAAATATGTACTAAATATTCAATGAATTTTTTTTAGACTGAATCCTCTAAAGATGGTCAGAGTAAAGACTTGAGGATTACACTCAACAGACTACACTTATAAATATATTTGAAAGAAGTTCAAGTTATGAAGGTATTTTTTACTGATATCAGATTACTGTATTGTTTATGTTTTAGTTCTAGGAGTATGTTCTAATTTTATTATTTTACTTAATTTAGCAGGGGGTCAAAAAACTAGACAAATAAATCAAGCTTTGATCTACATGATTTGCAAAGACAACATGCCTCTATCTTGTGTAGAAAAATCTGGATTGAAAAGATTTATCAGTGTAATTTGTCCGCGCTATAAGGTTCCATCGCGAACTACTGTAAGCAAACAATTAATTATTATCTTCGGCTTTTTATTTTTAAATATTATTTTATTATTCATTCCTCATTACAGATAACTGGCTTAATGGAACAACGATATGCCACTACCAAAGCCATTTAAAAAAAAAATAAGTGAGATAAATAATATTGCTTTAACAAGTGATATATTAACTCTTACTAACTCTACACGAAGTTTCATTGTAATGACAGCGCATTTTCTCAACACTGCAGATAACTGTTGTCCTGAGCAAGAAACGGTGACATTGACGGCACGGAGAATGTATCAGGTAAGTAAAGCATAAAATAAATGCATTAAATTATAAAAAATAAAATAAATAGTAAGTTATGATAAATCTAATAAAGTGGTATAATATTGATCTTCTTTTCTATAGGCACACACAGCTGATTATATAAAAGAATGCTTTGAAAATATTACCGAAGAGTTTACAATATAAGAAGATTGCATAGTATCAATTATCACTGATGGTGGTGCTAACTTGGTTGCTGCAGTGAAGCAATTTTTAGGAGATGGAAAAAGAATTCCTTGCATGGCGCATTTGCTGAATTTAATAGTGGATGGCGCAACAAGAGATAATGCACCAGTTCTACAAATTGCCAATCGCGTCAAAGCCATCGTTACATATTTTAAACAATCTGTTAATGCAATGGACGATTTCCGAGCAGAGCAAGAAGGACAAAAGAAAGAGGGACAAGTGTTGACACTTATACAATCAGTAAGCACAAGGTGGAATTCATGTCTTGATATGTTGGAAAGATTCAATACATTATCAGCTATTGTGGCTAAGATTTTGGCAACCAAGCGGAACGCACCTGACATGATTACTTCATCAGAGTTAAGTGTGATACGAGATCTAATAATATTGCTTACCCCATTTAAGGAAGCTACTGAAGAAATTAGCGGCGATCAGTACGTGACTGCTAGTTTAGCGATCCCCATTGCAAATTTACTTCAGAAAGGACTTGAACAAGTAAAACCTTTCACCGAACTTGGTATTGCTGTTCAGAAGAGTTTGCTAAATTTGGTTATTGCCAAACTAGAACCACTGGAGCTACATTTACATCTTGCTAAAGCAACAATTTTAGACCCTCGCTTTAAGCGTTTTCATTTTAATTCCGCACTAGCTGTTTCCACTGCAATAACCGCATTGTAAAAAGAAATACGTTTAGAACATAGACGTAGAGGACAACTTTCGCCTGAACTCAGACCTACTACTACAATTCTCTCAAACTCAGAAAATTCTTCGCCGTCGTTGTGGTCTGGACATGAAAAAATTATGATAGATATTGCTGCAGCTTCAGCAAACTCCAGTTTACTGTCAACCAGTGATGGTATGCCTAGCGAACTGAAGCAATATCTAGATCAGCCTATAATACCCAGAAAAGAGAATCCAACAAAATTCTGGTTTGATTGTCGCCATTTTACCCCAGTCCTTTCCGACATAGCTCTTAAGTACTTGATATCGCCTGCGTCCTCGGTTTCCTCAGAAAGAGTGGCATCTGCTGTAAATCTCGCAGTACCCAACAACAGAAGTAGGCTTACAGCCGAGCACGTAAATCAAAAAGTTTTTCTTATGTCTGTATCAGATAAATATTGGTTTGATTAATAAATAATAAAAAATTTTGAATGGTTGTTTGATTTATTAAAAATTATGAATATTAATTAGTATTTATCTAGAAATGTAAGATGATTGAATTAGATTTGACCAAATAAATTAATTTTTAGAGCACGAATATTCTCTGTCAAACCATACCGATATATCGATACTTTATTGCATTTCCGACATCCCTACTACAGACCCATTGTGATGCTTGACGATGTCGGCAAACTCTTCGAGAGAGATGTCGCGGGCCGAATCGTCGGGCACCTGGTGGGGATCGGCCCGGATCTGGCGGAGAACCAGTTTGGGTTCCGTAAGGGTCGGTCGACCATCGGCGCGGTGTTGCGGGTGAAGTCCCGAGCGCAGGAGGTGGTTGCTAGGGGCGGGGTTGTCTTGGCGGCATCACTAGATATCGCCAACGCGTTTAACTCTCTCCCCTGGAGCTGCATACAGGAGGCGCTCTGGTATCATGGGGCGCCACTGTACTTGCGCGACGTCGTCGGGGCTTACCTCTCTCAGCGGTCGGTGGTCTACCCATGCCAGGAGGGCTGGGGTCGCAAGGAGGTGACACGCGGAGTTCCACTGGGGTCGGTTCTGGGTCCGCTCCTGTGGAACGTCGGATTTGACTGGGTCCTGCGGGTGCCGTGTATCCTGGGTGACGATACCCTGGTCATGGCCCGAGGATCCTGTTATCGTACAGCCGCCTATCGTGCCACCGCTGGAGTAGCACAAGTGGTGGGCCGGATACGGCGATTGGGCTTGGAGGTGGCTCTCAATAAGTCTGAGGCCATGTCTTTTCATGCGCCTCGACATGCGCCGCCTCGGGATGCCCATATCGTCGTGAGTGGAGTCCGTATCGCCGTCGAGGTGTCGAGGAAGTATCTGGGGCTTGTCCTGGATAGTCGGTGGGACTTCACAGCCCACTTCGGGCGTCTGGTGCCAAGGGTGATGGGTGCGGCGTCTGCTCTCGGGCGACTGCTGCTGATCACTGGCGAACCAGGCGCCGTTTGCAGGCGGCTGTACCTAGGGATCGTGCGATCGATGGTACTATAAGGAGCTCCCGTATGGGCGGACGCCCTGAAGGTATCTGTGTCGCCGAGTGCCACCACTGTGACGGATGCCTCGAGGTGGAGGCCCAGCACGCGCTGGGGGCATGCACAGCTTGGACAAGCGAGCGCAGCGAGCTCTGCGCCGTAGTGAGGAATGACCTCTCGTTGCCGAGCGTGGTTCACGCTATAGTTGACAACGAGAGGTACTGGGATGCGTTCCACTCCTTTTGCGAGAAAATCATGCTCGCAAAGGAGGCGGCGGAAAGTGTCAGGGAGGAAACAACCACCCTGGCCATCCGCCGCAAGAGAACCGGGCGCCGGAGGGTGGCCTTTTTACGCCACCTTCCCCCCACTTGAGCCCAAGGGCGGCAGACTCGGGGGAGTCTGCCGTCCAGCACAATCAGGCTCGGGTAGTAGTGCGTGTGTTCCCGCACGCTACTTTAGGCGAAGCGGTGAGGATGAGAGCTCCGGTCCTCACTGCTACAGACGTCTCCGTCGTCGACGAAAACGCCAACGAGACGTGGCCTCCACCAGGCCGTCGCTACTGGGTACGCGGACGAATGCCTCGGCGCCCCCGTATACCCAGCCTGCAGCGACAGATAGGAACACTGTGTGGTTTTAGTCAGTAGGAGTCTGACATAACCCGACCGCTACCCCCAGAACCGCCGGGTATCCGATGTAGGATTTCCCCACAAAAAAAAAAAAAAAGGCCTTCTACACACGCATGTACCTGACATGAAAGTGCAATTGAGGAACGAAGTCAATCAACAGGTTAGACCTTTAGTTAAGTTATGCACTAATAGTGTAAATTATTTAGCTCTTGTGGACACTGGGGCCACGGTTTCATGCATAAGCCAAGCTGCTGCAGACAAGATAGGAGTGAAGTGTATGGATGTAGAGAATAGATGTTTGAAAGCTGTGAATGGTATTAGGTTAAAAATGGTTGGAAAATGCAATATAATGTTTGGTTTGAGTCAATTATTATTTCAGCAAGAATTTATAATCATATCTGACTTGAATTGTAACATAATTTTAGGTCAAGATTTCTTAATAAAAAATAAAATGTGTATTGATTTTTGTAATTATTATGTGTCTTTTTCTCAAGGAAAAATTTATTTTGTTCAAACGGACATTTTGAAACAGAATTTGGATAGTTCGAATTCGGATTTTGAAAAACAAAACACCGATAGGTCAACGAATGTCATGCATCAAAGAATTGTTGATTCTATTTATTTTAAGGAACTAGATAAGAATGATTATGTATATTTTTGCAAATTTCCGGATAGTAATGAATATTCCTTACAAGTGGAGGAAAAACAATTTATAGTTAATGAAGACTTGGAAATGAAGGAGAAAAGGGTTTTATTATCTTTATTAGAGGAGAATGCGGATAGGTTTGCTTTTTCAAATGAGCAGTTAGGAAGATCGACGATAGTTCCGGTAAACATTAAAACTAGTGATGATGAGTTTCACCAGTTCAGCGTGAAATTATTGATAAACAGGTAGGAGAAATGTTGAAGTTGGGGGTGATTAGGGAATCAACGAGTTCCTACGCGGCACCAGTAGTATTAGTTAAGAAACCTGATGATTCGTGGCGTTTTTGCATCGATTATCGAAAGTTGAATAAAAAAATCTGTAGGGATAATTATCCTATTCCGCGGAGTGATGATATTGTCGATAGTTTAGCTGGGGCGCAGTATTTCGCAGAGTTGGATCTTAATTTAGGTTATTGGCAGACGTGGGGGCGGCCCTATCGCACGGTCCGAAATCAACTTCGGACCGCGGCGCCCCCGGTCACCGAGAGTCTCCAACCCGAGCTGCTCGAGGAGGTGGTAGCAGCCCTCTTCCCGGCACGAGGCGAGCATACTCCGCCGCAGATGGCATTGCCCTCGGCCTCAGAGTCCACGACGGAGAACGCCATCGACGTCCCTGAGGTGACACACCCAGAGTTGGGGGCTGCCGTGATCCGGCTCCGGGCCAAGAATGTGGCTCCGGGGCCCGATGGGATCCACGGCTGCGTGTTAGCCCTCGCTCTGAAGGAGCTAGAGCCCCAACTGAGAGGGCTCTTCACAGCGTGCCTCGAGCGGGGCCAGTTTCCCAGTCTGTGGAAGGCTGGTCGACTGGTCCTGCTCGGAAAGGCGGGGCGCCCTGCGGACTCACCGTCCGCGTACCGGCCCATAGTGCTGCTGGACGAGGTGGGCAAGTTGTTCGAGAGAGTTCTCTCAGCCCGCCTCGTCAGCCACTTGTGCCAAGAGGGGCCGGACCTGGACGGTAGTCAGTTCGGGTTTCGGCAGGGGCGCTCCACCGTGCACGCTGTGTCACGGGTAAGAGCCCTGACGGAGGAAGCGGTGTCCCGGGGCGGGGTGATGTTGGCGGTGTCTTTAGACATCGCCAACGCGTTTAACACCCTGCCCTGGAGTTGTATCCGGGAGGCACTGCGATACCATAGAGTGCCTCCTTACCTCCGCCGCATAGTTGGGGCTTATCTGTCCGAGAGGTGTGTCACCTACGAGGGACGTGATGGCGTTCACCAGCGCCCGATGTCGTGCGGTGTTCCACAGGGTTCGGTTCTTGGGCCGCTCCTGTGGAACATCGGCTACGACTGGGTGCTGAGGGGCGAGCTCAGCCCGGGGGTGGACCTGACGTGTTACGCGGACGACACGCTGGTCACCGCCCGGGGGAGCTCGCACAGGGAAGCAGCGTTGCTGGCGACGGCTGCGGTGTCACAGGTGGTGAGCCGCATCCGTCGCCTGGGCCTGGAGGTGGCCCTCAGCAAGTCGGAGGCCATGACGTTCCATGGCCCCCGGCGGGCGCCGCCGCCCGACTCACACATCGTGGTCGGGGGGGTCCGAATCGCTGTCGAGCCCACCATGAAGTACCTAGGATTGGTGCTCGACAGCCGGTGGGACTTCGGACCCTATTTTCGACGGCTGGCGCCCAAGCTGTTGGGCGCGGCGGGAGCGCTCGCAACGCTGCTTCCCAATCTGGGGGGCCCGAGCTCCGTCTGTAGACGGTTCTATACGGGTATCGTGCGATCCATGGCCCTGTACGGGGCCCCGATCTGGGCCCACGACCTGACGGCCGGCTAGATTGCGGTTCTTCGGAAACCGCAAAGAGCCATGGCCGTCAGAGTCATACGGGGGTATCGCACGATCTCGTATGAGGGGGCTTGTGCACTGGCCGGATCCCCGCCCTGGGACCTGGAGGCCAAAGTACTCGCGTCGCTGTATCAGTGGCGCGAGGAAGAGGCGGAGCGGGGCGAACGACCGATGCAGCGTCAAGTCGAGCTGCGTCGGTCTCAGCTCCGCGAGGTCCTAGTGGCGGAATGGCGGGACAGGCTTTCGCGCCCTACCGCCGGCCTCGACATAGTCGGGGCGATCCGGCCGGTGCTCGAGCGCTGGCTCGGGAGGAGGCACGGCTCCCTGTCGTTTCGGGCGACGCAGGTGCTCTCGGGGCACGGTTGCTTCGGGAAGTACCTGTGTCGCATAAACAGGGAGCCGGACGCCCGGTGTCACCACTGCGTCCATTGCCGGGAGGACACGGCGCGGCACACGCTGGCAGAGTGTGCCGCTTGGGAGGAGCCGCGCCGTGCCCTCATCGCCGGAGTAGGCCCGGACCTCTCGCTGCCGGCCGTGATCGAGTCTATGGTCGGCGGCGAAGAGGCCTGGGACGCAGTGGTAACCTTCTGCGAGACGGTTATCTCGCAGAAGGAGGCTGCGGAAAGGGAGAGGGAGATTTCAACCCCTCACCCGATCCGCAGCAGACGCACCGGGCGTCGGCGGAGGGCGGACAACGCCCTCTTCCAGCCCCCCTAAATGGGTCCAGGGGCGTCAGACACGGGGATACGTCTGTCGCCCCACAACATCATAAGGACCCGAGGTGGCGGCGCGCGTGTGATGTTCCACGCGCGCCCCTCAGAGAAGTCGGGGGGGGGAAGGAGTTAACACCTCGCTCCCCCCCCTCGACCAGACGGGGCCCGCGGTGGCGGGCCGGCACCAGCCGGGGGTTGCGGAAGCTGAATTCGTGCCCGCGACCCTCGGCGCTCAAGTGTGCGAAGGAACATCGGAGGGGTTTTAGTGGGTATTCCCCTGGGGCCCCTTCTCATTTTTGATATGAGAAGGGGAGTTTGCGAGTGGGAGTCCCACATAACCACCGCGTCTCTCCCCGGGCGCGGTGGTATGCGTAATGCATTTCCCCTCCGAAAAAAAAAAAAAAAAAAAAAAAAAAAAAAAAAAAAAAAAAGTTATTGGCAGACAGATTACGGAGGGGAGATATAAGACTGCATTTGTCACCTCCACAGGGTTGTACGAATTCCACGTGGTTCCATTTGGGTTAGCTACGAGTCAAGCGGTGTTTCAACGTATGATGGATAAGGTTTTAGGTGATTTAAAGTTCAAAGGTGTCATAGTGTATGTGGATAATGTTATTGTCTTTGGTAAAACGTTTGAGGAGTTTATGTATGTTTTAAATAATGTTCTTATGCGTTTTAGGGAAGCGAATCTGACTTTCAAACCTTCGAAGTGTAAATTTGGATTGCAAGAGATAGAAGTTTTAGATTATAAAATTTCGAACTTAGGGATAAGGCTGAGCGAGAAGAAACTTAAAGCGATGCGAGATGTGGGAGCTGAAAAAAGGGTGTGAAATTCTATTGGAATAATGAGCTTCAAGATTAGTTTGATAATATTAAGAAGTTAATGTGTAGTTCACCAATTTTATAGTATTTTGGCGAGGATAAATCACTTACTACGAGGTTGTATGTCGATGCGTCGAATGAAGCAATAGGTGCTGTACTTGTGCAAGGAAGTTTCACGATGGGTCCAATTGCTTATGCTTCTAGGAAATTATCCGAGGCTGAGAAAAAATATTCTACAACTGAAAAGGAGTGTTTGTCTTTGGTTTGGGCATTGAGATATTTTCGTCATTATTTATGGGGTTTACATTTCCAGGTTGTTACGGACCATCGAGCATTATGTTGGTTACAGTCAAAAAGAGATATGTATGGTCGATTAGCACGATGGGCTTTGGCCATTCAAGAATGGGATTTTGACATTGTTCATTGCTCAGGAAAGAGTAATGTTATAGCGGACTTCCAAAATAGGAATCCATTGGTAGAGGTTGCAGATCAAGAGGTGGAATCCAGTTTAGAATCTTCTGATGGCTTAGAGGTCTTTAGTATAAATATAGAATCGTTAGCGGAAGATCAGGCAAATGATCCTTTTTGTTCTAGACGGATTACGCAGATACGTGAACGTCCAGATGTAGCTCATAGTGGTTTCTTCATAAGAAATAATTTCCTTTATAAAAGTGTGCGTAGAAATAGTGACATATGTGATGTGTTTGTATTACCTAGGAATTTGTTCTAAGATGTAATGTGTGAGTTACATGATAAAGCGTGGACTGGAGGTCATTTAGGGCTTGCGAAGACGTTGAAAAGTTTTCATTCTAGATATTTTATGCAGTATGCAGATAAGGAAGTGGAGCGTTATGTAGGTTCGTGTGTGCCCTGTCAAGAAAGGAAAATGGTCAAAAATGTCGCGGAGTTGATGCCAATTCGTGTATCCAATATTTTTGAAAAAGTAGGAATTGATGTTTTAGGTTTCTTAGCCTGTTCCACGTTTTGCCATTTGCAAAGCTGTTCCTAGGGTTACAGCAGAGCATGTAGTGAATTTTCTAATAGAAGAAATATTTTGTACATTTGGTGATATTAAGGAGATTATTTCGGATCGAGGCACAATTTTCACTGCGAGGATAGTAAAAGAGACTGTAGAGCGTTTTGGAGCTAGGTGTATTCATAAGAGTTCCTTTCATCCACAGGGTAATGGGTTAGTTGAGAGGTTAAATAGAACTTTAATAGCCATGTTATCTAAATATTTGGGTGATATTTAGGTTTGACAGGCCAGTTGGCTTGGTGGTTAGCGCTCTGACTGCCAAACCGAAGGACGCGGGTTCGATTCCCACCCAGGACAAACATTTGTGTGCATGAACATGTCTGTTTGTTCTGTGTCTGGGTGTAAATATCTATATTAGTATGTATTTAGAAAAAAAAGTATTATATGTAGTATATCAGTTATCTGGTTTCCATAGTACAAGCTCTGCTTAGTTTGGGATCAGATGACCGTGTGTAAAGAATGTCCCAGGATATTTATTTATTTATTATTTATTATGATCAACGAGGTGTTCGTTTTTACCACTAGTCACACATGCGTATAATACTAGTGTACAGGCGACCACAAAGATATCACCATATAATATTTTATTCGGTAGCTAGCAAAGTTCGGTGGTAGATCGAGCTTTAAATTTAAATATAGCGGGATTGAATGAGAGTGTAATAGAGCGAGTAGATCGTATGAGAGGTTTACTTACGAAAGCTTTACGTAATATCACAAAGGCACAAGTTGTCCAAAAACGATATTATGATAGAAGAGCAAGAACGGTATTGTTTAATGTGAATGATTTAGTGCTGTTATATGTTCCAAGGCGAGTTACTGGTAGATGTACGAAACTGGCGCGTCTTTATCAGGGTCTATATAAAATTATTGAACGAATAGGAAGGTCTAACGTGATGATTCGTAGATTAAACACGAGATCTCTAGGGGTGGTTGTCCATACCAATCGCCTAAAGCATTTCATGTCACGATAATGTGCGTTTGTATACCTTATTGTATATATACAGATATTTAAAGATAAGGTTTATTTTTTATATTGAACGTGAGAAAATTGAATATGTCGCATAATGTGATATTATGAAAATGATGTTATAATAAGAGAAGTCTAAAGGTAAAGGCATAAGGCGAAAAAAAAAAAAATATATAAATCGTCAGTGCATGGAAAAAATACGCGAATTGGCGGAAACTTTATTTGTGCAGAGATTTCGAATAGACAAATCGACTTTCGAAGACCTTTGTCAAGAACTCCGACACAAAACTTCATTAAAGGGAATTCCTTAAAAGATTCCCTTAAAAGTTAAAGTAAGTGCTTAATAATCTAACTGATAATATAAGTAGTATCAACTTTTTTATTATCTTCATTTCATGAACGTTTGTTTTTGTAGGTGTTGTGCGCTCTTAGTTTCCTAGCCACCGGATCCTATCAGCGAATTGTTGGCGTCACTCAGCATGTTGCCCAACGCACAGCTAGTCGGTGCATTAGACAAGTTCTTGATGCTTTGAACCACCCTGCTGTCAGCCAAAATGGATTGTGTTTCCGAAATCACGACAGGACAGAGCATTTATAAAACAAGAGTGAGTTCCAAACAAACGATTTAGCAATAGGTATTTAAATTATGAAGTCCATTTGTAATGTAATATAATATACACATACATAATGTACATACACATAAAATTCAAATTAACAATAATTTATTTTTTCAGGTTTCAAAGAAGATTTGGCCTGCCTGGAGTAATTGGGTGCATAGATTGTACCCATGTAATAGTTTTGTCGTTCGATAAGAAAAACATAATTTTATGGTTCAAAATACACTTTATTATTCAGTATAATCTCCCTGAACATTAATACACATGCTCCAACGATCCTCCAATCTGTGGATTCCATCCATGAAGTGAGAATCCGGAAGGTCTGCAAAATACGCTTCAACAGCCGTTATGACTTCTTCATCTGATGAAAAACGCTTGCCACGCATAAATTTTTTGAGTTCTGGAAACAAATGGAAGTAGCTGGAGGCCAAATCTGGTGAATACGGTGGATGCTCCAACAATTCGAACTTTAATTCATGGATTTTAGCCATTGTCAAAATGCTCTTGTGACACGGTGCATTGTCCTGATGAAAAACGATTTTCTTTTTCTGCAAACTGGGTCTTTTTTCACGAATTGTTTCCTTCAACTGGTCCAAAAGGTTGCATATTATTGCAACTCAGAATTAATTGTTTTACCAGTTTGTTAGTAATCCACTAACAAAATGCCTCTCGCATCCCAAAAACTGATGCCATAACCTTCTTAGCCGTTTTCCGGACACGAACTCGTTTCGAAGCCGAACAACTAGGTTCACACCACTCTTGAGCCTCTTGTTTTATATCAGGATCATGATAATAGACCCAAGTCTCATCCATAGTGATGAATCGACGCACAAAATCCACTTTATCCTTTTTAAAACGCTTCAAGTGTTTTTGTTCCATTGGTAGCGATTGCGGCACCCATTGTGCACACAGCTTTCTTAAACCCAAAATTTCACTTAAAATATGGCTCACACGGCCTAATGAGATGTGTAGAGCCTCTACTAAATCCCGCTCAGTCAATCGACGATTTTCTAAAACCATATTCTGTATTTTGGCTATGATTTCTGGTGTTGCTGCGCTTTTTGGACGTCCTTCACGTGGTTCGTCTTCAAGGCTTGTACGACCACGTTTAAATTCAGCAACCCATCTTTCTACTGTTCTAATTGTAGGTGAACAATCAATATACACTTTTAACGTTCGTTCGTGAATTTCTTTTGGTGCTACAACTTTCAAAAATAAGAATTTTATCACTGCACGATATTAATTTTTTTTCATCGTAAAAAAAAACTGTGATACGGCGACACTAAATGGCTTGTAAACAAAGAATGAATTGACAGATTGAAATGAAACTTCACATACGTTCATATGAAGAGTGTACTAACAAAACAAAAAAATTGGCTAGTGGCAACGCCCTCTCTTATCGAACGACAAAACTTATTGAACATACGGTAGCTTTGGTAAAGCCCAATGATGAAGAGCATCTTTTTTAAAATAGAAAAGGGTATCATTCATTAAATGTTCAAATGGTAGATATTATATTTATTTATACTGTATGACATGTTAAAGCTAGATAAATAACTTCTTAATCATAATTTTATCTTCAGATTTGTGATGTAAATCTACATATTTTAAATGTGAATGCAAAGTTTGGTGGAGCTACACATGATTCACATATTTGGTCTTCAAGTAGAGTTGAACCATTTATGCGTGAACTTCATCAAAATAATGAACAAGTATGGCTATTAGGTATGCATTAATGACATTAAAATATCAAATCTATCGAAGTTTTCCTGTTTTGTCTACAGAAACCAATTTTTCAGGTGGCTCTGGATATCCACAACGCCCTTGGCTTATGACACCTATCCACAATGCAGTTGAAGGTTCTAGGGAAGAGCACTACACTAGGAAGCATGTGCAAGCCCGTAACTGCATTGAGCGCTGTTTTGGATTACTCAAAGCATGGTGGAGATGTTTGCTTGAAGACAGGGGTGCTTCACTATCATGTTTCGATGGACAAATAATATGTTTGCATAAATGTACTGTGATGCAACTGTAAGTAAGTATTCCTATTTCTGTAAACTTATCTCTAAGGGAAGTTCGAGAACCCCAATTATACATAGCTCGCACCGCCCGCTTTTGCAAAATAAATATAGTTTCTATATCAGCATCTTTGCCCCAGAGCAAAATGCCATAGGACATAACACTATGAAAATAACTAAAATATACTAATCGTGCTGTATCTACATCTGTTAGTTGTCTAATTTTTCTCACTGCGTAAGCTGCCGAACTGAGTTTTCCCGCAAGGGATGATATTTGGGTACCCCACTGAAGCTTTGAGTCTAAAGTAATTCCTAAAAATACTGTAGATTCAACTAGATCGAGAGCTTCATTATTTATCATTAAATTACAGCCTACTTTTCTCACATTGGGTAACGCAAATTTAATACATTTAGTCTTCTTTGCATTCAAAACTAGATTATTTACTGTAAACCAATAATACCTGGGCCAATGCACCGTTTACATCGTCATAGTTTGATTTCAGTCTATCAAAACTAAAAATCAGTGAGGTGTCATCAGCAAACAGTACAATTCCACAGTTATTTTTAACATAAAATGGAAGGTCATTAATGTAAATAAAAAATAAAAAATTGAAGATCGAGATGACCGGGTACCCCCGGCCACACGTTTGTCGGGTAGCCTCGGCCACTTTTTAGGTGAAGAGTATGTGTTAAAATAAAGTAAAGACATTACAATGTAATAAGAGTAGGATAGATAGTATATTGTATATCTCTCTCTCTCTAGTAAAAATCTGTCATGGCGGATCTCTGCTTGTAACCGAACGATTGTGTGTAATACAAATAAACTCTTCAAGTTAATTACGCTTCTATTTTATTTATATTCCATCTGGTTATGGGCCCAGGTCACTAACTAGCTTGAATTATTGAATTATTTATTATATTATTATTTTCTATTTGAATTAGAAATACCGGCGGCGTGGGTTGACGCCATTTTTGTGGTTAGAACACCGGGAAGGAAAATACTTGTCTACTATCATTGGGCAAGGCAGGAGAGTCTACAGGAAGGTTGTGAAATGGATTCGACACAGGGTGGAAGTGGACAACAGAACGTCATGAAGCTGGAGGGTTCCAGGAATTGGAATGTTTGGAAGTTCCAAACATCCGTGTTGCTGCGAGGTCAAGGTCTTTACAAAATCGTGGACGGGACAACAGTAAAACCTGAAGATGATACTCAGCGTAGTACTTGGGAAACCCAGGATGCGCGAGCTCAAACGCTGATAGTTACGAGGATGACGGAAGAAGTCATGTTGCATATCATCTCGTGCGATACGGCGGCGGCTATGTGGAGGAAATTATTAAGCGTGTATGAACAAAAATCTGAAACAAGCATTCACATTGTGCAACAACGCTTTTTTCAATTTAAGTTCGAAGAAGGAACAGAGATGTCTGTGTTTTTATCAAAAGTACATGAGATGCAGAATCAGTTAAAACAGCTGGGAGAGAACATGTCTGATAAATTTGTTATCACTAAGGTTCTTATGTCCCTACCAGAAGATTACAAGCATTTCATCTCGGCATGGGAGTCTGCTCCTGATGACAAGCAGACCTATGATAACCTGGTAGCCAGATTATTGATAGAGGAAGAAAGAATTAAAGAAAAAGGCGGGCCAACGCCGTCTACGGCGTTTGTGGCAAAGAAAGTAGATAAAAAAGGTGTAAAGTGTTATAAGTGTCACCGACTTGGACATTATCAAAGCGAGTGTCGATACAATAATAACAATAATTTTGGTAACTCTAAAGACAATCGTTCAGATATTAAGTGTTATTTTTGTAATAAACCGGGTCATATAAAGAGCCAGTGCCGTTTTAAAAAGGGCAAAGAAAAAGAAAGTAATGCTTTTATAGTCAACAGTGTTTTTGATGAACAGTTACAAAAATCTCAGTGGTTAGTCGATTCGGGTGCAAGCGAGCATATGTGTTGTGATTACAAACTATTCAATTCATACTTGACTGTAAAAGATAAATCGGTAATAGTAGGGAACGGAACGAAAATTAATGTCAAGGGTTGCGGCCAGGTGGCGCTGCAAGTTTGGAATGGGAGTGAATTCAAAATTCAAAAAATTCAAAATTCAAAACCATTTATTCAGTTTAGGCCTTCGGAGGGCACTTATGAAGGTCAAATTTAAAGTTACTGAAGCTACAACCGGTTCGGAAGTCAGCCTTCAACTGAGAAGAACCGGCAAGAAACTCAGCAAGGTTACATTCTTTTTTATTTGTTATATAAATTTTTATCTATTCTGACTTTTTGGCTATTTTATAATTTCAATTTTACATAATTTTATATTTAACAATTACAAAATACTTATTATAGGTAACATTAATAAAAACAAAACAAAAAAAAAATATATGACAAGACTACAAAAAAGAAAATAACAATAATTAGGTACTTACAACTTAAACAAGAGATTTAGAGGTGCACTGTGCAGAGAGCAGCTATTTCCATACATTTTTATCTTCAATATAATGAACTACCTTGTAATACGCTTTTTCTTTCAAAACTTTCCTAATATAATTTTTAAATTTATGATCAGACATTTTGGTTATTGAAAGAGGTATCTTATTATAAAATCGAACACAATTACCAAGAAATGACTTGTTAACTTTAGTTAGTCTAAAGTATGGAACAACTAACTTCTCCCTTTGTCTTGTATTTATACTATGAATATCTAATTTTGACTCAAACATTCCTATGTTTCTACGTATAAACATTATATTTTCATAAATATATAGTGAAGGTAATGTCATTATATTTATTTCCCTAAATAAATCTCTTAATGATTCACGGGGACCCATACTGTAAATTGCACGAATTGCTCTTTTTTGTATAATAAATATTGATTCTATATCCGCTGCTGCTCCCCAAAACAAAATACCATAGGACAAGAGGCTATGAAAATATGCAAAATAAACTAATTTGGCCGTCTCAACATTCGTCAATTGTTTAATTTTCCTAACAGCAAAAGCAGCCGAACTTAATTTAGCAGCTAGAGTATCAACCTGAGGTCCCCATTGCAATTTATTGTCTAATGTAAGACCCAAAAATACCGTTTTATTTACAAGATCAATATGGCTCCCATCTATTATTATTTGGCTATCTACTTGTGCTACATTTGGTAAAGAAAACCTTAAGCATTTAGTTTTCTTTGAATTTAGTAATAGATTATTTGTAGCAAACCACCCACAGACAATTGACATAGTATGATTAACTTTAGTTAGATCTTTGTCTTTTCTATTAACTTTATGGATTGACACTGCCATTGACAACGCACTTCATGTTCCTGAGTTGAAAACAAATTTGTTCTCTGTCAACTGTGCGACAAGCAGAGGTTATGTTATCGTTACGGAAGAGAATAAATGTAAATTTTATAAACAAAACAAGGTGATGGCTATTGCTGAGCGACGTGGAAGCATGTAATATTTGGATTTTCGCTATTTTAATGCATATACAGCGAACCTTGCTGACGTGTGTTGTGATTTGAGTGAGTGGCATGAAAAATTGGCGCACCAAAACATTGTTTATGTGAAAGATGTTCTGAAGAAAAATAATATTAATATTAAAAATGCCAATGTTCAAACATGTGAAAGTTGTCTAAAAGGGAAAATTCACCGATTGCCGTATCCTGTAAGTAACAATGTGACGTCAAGAGTATGCGAAATTATTCACGCCGATACCTGTGGACCTATGGAGAAGCCATCGATTGGAGGCTCCAGATATTTCGTGGTATTTAAAGATGAATACTCAAAGTACAGGCGAGTGTTCTTTGTGAAAACAAAAGACGAAATTAAATCATGTATAAAGAACTTCATATCGCAGGCTGAAAATGAAACAGGAAATAAAATAAAGATATTTCGAAGTGACAATGGAACCGAGTTTATAAACAAAGAGGTCAGAGAAGTGTTCCAGAACAAGGGGATTATACATCAAACATCAGTAACTTTTACTCCTGAACAGAATGGAGTAGCTGAGCGGGAGAATAGGATTTTAGTGGAAGCGGCTAGAACAATGCTGTATGCTAAAGATTTACCTATCAGCTTGTGGGCTGAAAGTGTTAATACAGCTGCCTATGTGATTATAGAACTGGTAAAAGCTCAATAGAAGGGAAATCTCCATATGAACTGTGGTCAAGCAAAAGTTATGATATAAATAACCTCAAAATATTTGGTACTACTGTTTATGTCCACATACCCAAAGAAAAAAGACATAAGTGGGATGCCAAAGGTGAAAAGGGCATTATGGTTGGGTATGGAGAAACAACAAAAGGTTATAGAGTATATTTTCCACAGAAAAGTGAAGTTGAGACCAAACGAGACATTGTGTTTGTGAACAACAGTCCAGTCAAGCCAATACAACAATGTGAGACAATCAATTATATAGAGGATAGTGTGGAGGTTCCAGCTACAGTTGAGGTAGGCGCTCAAGTAGGGGTGCAGTGAGAGGCCTCCCCGTGGCGCACCCTGGGCAACGTCAGCTCCAAATGCCCACCAGCTTTTGGTGGACGTTTGATGCTGGCGGCTAACTCTCACATCCTTCCTTCGGTCCTCTTCCCCTCCTTCCACTCCCATCCTCAAGGGCAGATCCGCTCCCGGTACTTCTCCTTAACTGGAGTAGACTGGCGATGCGGACTGCCCATCCCTCCTTTCCACCCCTTCTACCCCTTCCCCCTTTCCCGGGCGGGCCTGGCGGCACTAACACTGTCGTCGGGAATAACCGTCCAAAGCAGAGGAATCACGCCGATCCTCTGTGACCCGTAGCCCGGTGTCTCTCGCAACGACCTCCACCGTATCGGCGTTGTGGAGTAGTGGGAGCCCGGAGCGGAGGGCTTGCCTTAACTGGCCGGCCCACGAGAGGGAAAACTCTATAAAACCCGACAGGATAAGTCGTTAAAACTCTGTGCATAACTGGCGACCTGCACAGGCTTCGGCACCATAGCCTTGCCCCCGGAAAGGGCGTCACCCGGGGGTCGACATATATTTCGTCCCATTCTCGTGGGTTCTAATATGGAAAAAATAAAAGACCAGATTGAGGTGGAGAGGAAGGAGGGAGAGGAGGAGGCACACAGGATGGAGGAGGAGGTGCCAACACAGGCGGAAGGGCAGCGCCCGAAGATAGGTGCAAGGGCGTTGCTGGGGCTACGGGAGCTGCGGGTATCACTAACCCGGCTCGCAGACTCGGACTCGGATTCGAGTCTGCAGACCGTGGCGTCCTCCGGGGCCGATTCGGACAGGAGCCGCTTTTGGAGAAAGCGGCCACACTTGTCCGACCCGGAGGAACAAGAGAAGATGATGTCGCCGCTCAAGGGAGCGGCGCACAAAACGAAGAGAGGGAGGGGCCACACGCCCACTGTTGGCCGTTTTGTGGGCTTGGCGAAGGCCAGGGCTGAGCTCAACGCCGCCAAAGCGAAGGAGGCGCGCCTCGAGGCGGAGGAAAAAGTGGCCGGCATGGCGAGGACCCTGGAGAAATCCAGAGTCGCCTGCCGCCACGCCCTCAACCCTCCAGCAAGCGGCGAGGACACAGCGCAGACCATGTCTGCGCTGTACAAACTGACGGTGGACGCCGCGGACATGGTTTCGACCGTGGCCGTGACGTCAAAACATTTGAAAGGAACGTCGGTGCGGGCCTTAAAAGACGCGGCGGTGGCCATTAAAGGGGCCGCTGCTGGTCTGAGGGCCCGCACGACAACGGAAGAGGTGGCCAAGCTGGAGGCGGCCAACACTCTGCTCGCTGGCCAAGTGGCCGAGCTTCGCCGCGAGATGGCGGAGCTGCGGCAGAAGATGGTGGCGGCACCCCCGGCACCAGCAGCGACCGGGACCGGCACCTCCATCAAGGAGATGATGGAGGAGGTCTTGCGTGCAAGCGTCGCCCAGTGTGGTGCGATGCTGAACGCAAGACTTGCCGGTATAGAGGACCGCCTAATGCCGGAGCCGAGATTGCGGCCGCCTCTAGCGGCCGACCGAAGAAGGGCCGAGGCTGCTGCAGCTGCCACCGAAGTGGCGACATCACTGCCGCAGTCGATCGCTCGACCAACACCCTCTGCCCAACCCCAAAACAAGGGGAAGGGCAGGAGCAAAAGGCCGAAGTTGGCGGCCCAGGAGGCGGCCAGAGCGCGGGACTCGAGTCCCATCATGCCCGCACCTCCACTGCCCCCATCAAGGGAACAGTGGAGTACGGTCGCCGCTCGGGGGGCCAAGAAGACCGCCCAAAAGGCGACTGTGCGGGCTGAAGGGCAGAGGGCCCCGCCCAAAAAGAGTGCGGCGAAGCTGCGTCCTCCGCGGACGGCTGCGGTGGTCCTCACTTTGCAGCCGGGCGCGACTGAGAAGGGGGCGACGTACGGCACCGTCATCGCCGAGGCTCGGAAACGTCTCGACCTTCCGAGTCTCGGTATTGACGAGATGCGCTGCAGGACGACGGCCACAGGCGCCCGGATGATGGAGATCATCGGTGAAGCGGGCGCCACAAAGGCCGACTCCCTGGCTACCAAGCTAAGGGAGGTCCTCTGCGCTGACGTCGTACGTGTCACGCGCCCGGTGAAGCGAGCGGAAGTGAGGGTCGCCGAGCTGGACGACTCCATCACCGCGGAGGAGGTGGTCGCAGCGATCGCCAAAGCGGGAGGGTGTGCCGCTGAGGCGATTAAGCCCGGCGTCATCGGGCCTCGCGGCTCGATCTGGCTAAGTTGCCCGGTCGAGGCCGCGAGAACGGTGGTGGGGGCCGGGCGAGTCCGGGTGGGCTGGATCTCGGCCCGCGTAACGCTGCTCGGCTCCCGACCGTTGAGGTGCTTCAGGTGCCTTGAGGTCGGGCACGTCGGCAGCAAATGCGGGGCCGAGGTAGACCGCAGCAGTCTTTGCTACCGCTGCGGGAAACCAGGCCACCAAGCTAGGGACTGTCGGGCCGATCCGCACTGTCCAATCTGTGCGGCGGCTGGCAGACCGGCGGCGCACCCTCTCGGTGGCGTAGGCTGCCTCAGCGGCGGGGCCAAAACTGCCCCCCCCCCTCAAGAGAAGAAGAAGAAGGGGCCCAAAAAGGCCAAAAGAAAGAGGCGAAAGAAGGCCAAGGGCCCCAAAGCCCCTGAGCCGACCCAGCCCCCGATAGGGGCCACGGAGGAGCCCATGGAGACGGCGATTTAATGGCGCTCTCCCTACTGCAGGCGAACATCAACCACTCCGCCCGGGCCCAGGACCTTCTGGCCCAGACCCTGGTGGAGTGGAAGATAAATGTAGCCGTGGTCGCCGAGCCTTATTTTGTCCCCGCTCGGGATAACTGGGTCGGGGACCGTCAGGACTTGGTGGCCATCGTCGCTCCGACCGCCGCCGGCGGCCCGGCCTTCGACCGAATAGTCAGGGGCCGTGGCTGCGTGATGGTGGTCGCGGGCGACGTTGCAGTGATAGGGGTGTATTTCTCACCCAATCGTAGTCTCGCCGAATTCGAGCAGATGCTCGATGAGGTCGGGGCCCTGATTGGGCAGATTTCCCCCTACCCCGTACTAGTCGCGGGAGATTTCAACGCCAAATCCACGGCGTGGGGATCTCCGGCGACAAATGTGCGGGGGGAGACACTGGAGGAGTGGGCCGTCTCCGTGGGACTGGCCATCCTGAACCGGGGGTCGGAGAACACGTGTGTGCGGCAACAGGGCGGTTCGATCGTGGACATTACGTTCGCATCGTCCGCCCTGGCGCACCGTGTCCAAGGATGGAGGGTGGTGGTGGGCGTGGAGACGTTATCGGATCACCGATACATTCGGTTCGACGTCTCCGCGCCCCCCACCGACTCGCAGAGGAGTGTCCGACCCCCCGCTAGGGGTGGCCCACGCTGGGTGCTGGGCGCACTGGACAGGGAGGTCGCGAGAGAGGCGGCCATCGTCGAGGACTGGGTGTCTGGGCCCGAAATCGTCGACGACGTGGACGTGGAGGCGGACCGCCTCGGCAGTGCGCTCGCTCGCATCTGCGACGCGGCCATGCCGAGGGCGAAAGCGCTCCCTCCGCGGCGTCGGGTGTACTGGTGGAACAACGAGCTGCGCCTAATGCGAATCGCATGTGGCAAGGCTCGCCGCCGATACACCCGATGCAGGCGACGACGGGTCCGGGACACCCAGGAGGAGGCGGCCTCCTACGCCGTCTATAGGACTGTGCACAAGGCCTTCAAGGTGGCAATTGCGCAGGCCAAGGAGGCGGCGTGGGAGGCCTGGTTGCGGATCCTCGATGGTGACCCGTGGGGGAGGCCGTACAGGGTCATGCGACAGAGGATGCGGCCCTGGGCTCCCCCCCTCACGACCTCCCTGGAAGAGGGCTTTGTGACCGAGGTGGTGAGCACCCTTTTCCCCCAACGAGGCGAATGGGTGCCACCCGCGATGGCCCCTCCTCGGGCGCGGTCGGCCGGGGACGATGCTCCCCCGCCACCGGTCTCGGAGGCCGAATTCGGGGCGGCCGTTCTGAGACTAAAGTCAAAGAAGACCGCCCCGGGCCCGGACGGTGTGCCGGGCACGGCCCTCGCGATCGCACTCGAGGAGATCGGCGAGAGGGTGAGGTCCCTCTTCAGCGCGTGCTTGGGGCGGGGTCGATTCCCGCGGCGTTGGAAGACGGGCAAGCTCGTCCTCCTTTACAAGGACGGGCGCCCGGCCGGACAGCCGTCGTCCTATCGCCCGATCGTGCTGCTCGACGAGGTGAGCAAGATGTTCGAGCGTGTGCTCGCTGCTCGCCTCGTCGGGAGCATGGATCCGGGCTTGGACGACGCGCAGTTCGGCTTCCGCCGCGGAAGATCGACCCTGGACGCCGTCGCGCGGGTAAGGGATCTCGCCGAGGAGGCGGTCTCCCAGGGCGGAGTGATGTTTGCGGTGTCTTTAGACATCCGCAACGCATTCAACACTCTGCCCTGGGAAACGGTGAAGGGAGCACTGCGGTACCATGGGGTGCCGCAGTACCTCCAGAGGGCCGTCGCCGACTACTTCGTCGGGAGAGCGGTGGTCTTCCCGACGAAGTCGGGCGGCACGGGGAGGAGGGAGATGTCGTGCGGTGTCCCGCAGGGGTCGGTCCTAGGACCGCTCCTGTGGAACATCGGCTACGACTGGGTGCTGCGCGGGGCCACGTTGCGGGGGGTCGACGTAACTTGTTACGCCGACGATACCCTCGTGTCGGCCTGCGGCGGCACCTTCAGAGAGGCGTCCCTTCTCGCCACGGCAGGGGTGGCCCAAGTGGTGGGGCGGATCCGCGCCCTAGGGCTCGAGGTGGCCCTCAGTAAGTCGGAGGCCCTGGTATTCCATGGGCCCCGCAACAAGCCACCGCCGGGAGCCTCCATAATGGTGGGAGGGACTTCCATCGCCGTCGGTCCGACGATGAAATATCTCGGACTCATTCTGGACGGACGGTGGAAGTTCGAAGAGCACTTCCGGCGGTTGGCACCGAGGCTGGTGGCCGCTGCTGGGGCCCTGGGGCGGATCCTCCCCAACGTAGGGGGGCCGGGGAAGGCATGCCGACGCCTTTACACAGGTGTGGTGCGCTCCATGGCGCTCTACGGGGCGCCTATATGGGCAGACGCCATGAGCGCCCGAAACCTGGCTGCGCTGCGACGTCCGCAGCGCGCCATGGCGCTCAGGGTGGCCCGAGCGTACCGCACCGTGTCGTGCGTCGGTGCGTGTCTGCTCGCCGGTACGCCGCCGTGGGACCTCGAAGCCGAGGTGCTCGCCGCGGTGTACTGGCGAGCGAAGGAGGAGATAGCGGGTGGAGGCTGCCCCCACCCGCGGGAGATCGATCGCTGGCGTGAAGACGCACGCGGTGTTCTCCTGCGGAAGTAGGCGGCCCGCCTGGTGGACCCCGACGTCAGCCGGGAGTTGGTGGCCGCCGTTCGGCCCATCCTGAGGGAGTGGGTCGAACGGGGGCACGGGGCTCTCTCCTTCCACCTGACACAGATGATCACCGGGCACGGCTGCTTTGGTAGATACCTGTGCCGGGTGGCGGGTAGGGAGCCCACGGAGACGTGCCACCACTGTTCGGTGGCAGTCGCGGACACGGCGCGTCACACGCGCGAGGAGTGCCCGGCTTGGGCGGTCCCTCGCGCCGCCTTGTCCGCGACAGTCGGGGTGGACTTGTCGCTGCCGGCCTTGCTGAGTGCCATGGTCGACAGCGAGGAGTCGTGGAAGGCGGCCTCGTCCTTCTGTGACGCTGTACTGTCACAGAAGGAGGCGGCGGAGCGGGAGCGGGAGGATGATATCAACTCGGCCCCGCTCCGTCGCCGGAGGTGCGGCAGGCGGCGTCTGGCCTTCGCGGCCCGGATGCCGCCATAAGCCGGAGACTGCGGGTGGTGGATCGGGGCAGATCTGCCACCTGCACTAAAGGTCCCAAGCTGGAGGCGCCCATAAGTTCCTTGGGCGCCTCGGCGAAGGGGCGGGGAAGTCAATATGACAAACCCCGCCCAGAGAAGGGCTCGCCCCGGATGGGCGAGCGACGCCGACGGGGCAGGCGGTCGTAGGACTCGTCTGGTCCCGCAGCCCCGTCAACGGCGGAGAAGGAACTCGAGGGGTTTTAGTGGGTAGGCTCCCCGGTCCCATCCCATTAGGGGAAGAGGTCGGGGAGAGAGTCCCACATAACCACCGCGCCTGCCCCGGCGCGGTGGTATGCGCAAAGCATTTCCCCTCGTTAAAAAAAAAAAAAAAAAAAAAAAAGGCGCTCAAGTAGAAGATACCAGTGCTGCAGGTATGTCCAGTTCCCAATCACCGACCATGGGTAGTGATGACTCTCAGCGCACCATGCAGAGTGATTCTGAGGGTAGTGTATATGAACCTAGTGATAGTGATGAGTGTGGTGAGGTTGTGAGACGTGATGTAGATCCTAAAAACAAACGTATTAGGAAGCAGACTGTTTTCTATAATTGTAATAATGTAATGTTAGATAACTGTGAGCCAAAAACTTATCGTGAAGCTATGAATAGTCCGGATGCATGTAAATGGCAGGAAGCTATTCAAAGGGAGCTAAAAACTCTTAAAGATAATAATACTTGGAGTATTTGTGACATGCCTGATAATGAAAAAGTTATAAGTAGTAAATGGGTATTTAAAATTAAACGAAATAATAGTAATATTCAGTACAAGGCACGTTTGGTGGCCAGAGGGTTTGAACAAAAAGATATATTAAATCTAAATGATGTATATGCACCTGTTGCAAAGTTGAGTACATTCAGACTATTTTTGGCTATAGCAACTAAGTTAAAGTTATATGTTTACCAAATGGATGTAACCGGAGCCTTTTTGTATGGGGAGATTGAAGAGAATGTATACATAAGCTTACCAGATGGCGCTTATGACAATGATAAAAATATTGTAAAGCTAAATAAATCATTATATGGGCTAAAGAAGTCTCCTAAATACTGGAACGAAAAATTTAACTCTATTATGATCAGGGAAGGTTTTAAACGATCTAAATGTGACCCATGTTTGTACTCTAAATGTAACGATTCAGAACAAATATATGTTCTCTTATACGTCGATGACATGTTGATGTTTGGTAGTAATGAAGAACATATATCAAATTTAAAGTCAATGCTAAACAAAGAATTTGAAATGAAAGACTTAGGCCTAATTTCAGAATTTTTGGGGATAAATGTAAAGCAGAATTTAAAAACAAATGTTACAGAATTATGTCAAAAGAATTACCTAGAAAATGTGTTAAAAAGATTCCATATGTATGATTGTAAACCTATTTCAACTCCCATGGATCAGAATTTTAATTGTAAAGAGCTTGAAAATGATAAATGCAAAGGCAATATTGAGAACATCTGTAGAGAGATCGTTGGGTGTTTAATGTATGCAGCATCAGGCACAAGACCTGATATTTGTGTTGCCGTATCAATATTAAGTAGATATCAAGATTGCGCTAGTAACATGTTATTAATCAACTTAAAAAGGGTTTTGCGATACATTAAACACACATTGAATTATAGATTAGTTTATAAATGTGATGATAGCAATTTGGTTGGATTTTGTGATGCTGACTGGGGAGGGGACCTTCGAGACAGGAAGTCCACTACTGGTTACTGCTTCATGTATTCAAATTGCCTAATATCTTGGTGCTCTAAGAAGCAAAGTACTGTGAGTCTATCATCAGCAGAATCTGAATACGTGGCAATGAGCATGGCTGGAAGTGAGGCATGCTGGATTGCTAATGTGTTATGTGATTTCAATGTAAGTAATGTATGTCCTGCTATCATGCATTGCGATAATCAAGCTGCCATAACGATTGCCAACACAAATAGTGTTAAACGATTAAAGCACATTGATATCAAATATCATTATATAAGGGAACTGATTGAAAATAAAAAGATATGTATACAATATGTGACAACAAGAGATCAAATTGCTGATATGTTAACGAAGTCCCTCAATGGTAATACACTTTTAAAGTTTGTGAAGCTATGTGGTATGAATATGTAGATTATTTTTGGTTCAATGGCTTTCTTATTTCCTTTTGATGTGTAGGATAAATGTAAAAAGGGATGATTAAAACATATACCTTTTCAATTGTCACAAAATTTTGTTAATTAATGTTATTACATTGACGGGGGGTGTTAAAATAAAGTAAAGACATTACAATGTAATAAGAGTAGGATAGATAGTATATTGTATATCTCTCTCTCTCTAGTAAAAATCTGTCATGGCGGATCTCTGCTTGTAACCGAACGATTGTGTGTAATACAAATAAACTCTTTTCAAGTTAATTACGCTTCTATTTTATTTATATTCCATCTGTATGAGTGAATGGAACTTGTTTAAAAGTTTATTTTCACAACTGAGTGGGTACAATACGCTATGGTATGTATACAAAATATTTTTTTGATTTTCAGGTCACTTGGAAATGCCGAAATTTAAGGGAAAAGTTACAAGGGGTGATTGGGACGAAAATGTAATGCAACAGGCTATTTTACGCGTCAAAAAAAAGGAAATATCGATAAGAGAAGCGGCTGATAAATACGGAGTGCCCAGAAGCACTCTTCAGGACAGGCTGAAAGCTATCAATAGTGGACAAGAGGTAAAATTACAAGCTAAACTGGGGAGATTTGATATCACATTTACAGAAGAACATTCACAGATCTTATGTAATCATATTAAGGATCTCGATAATCGCTTGATGCCACTAACTAGAGTTGAATTTTTGAAATTAGCTTTTCAATTCGCTGAAAAATTAAAAATTCCGCATAGGTTTAAAGAAAAGAAAATGGCTGGCAAAGATTTTTTTCACAGTTTCTCGAAAAAATATCCAGATATTGTTCTAAGAACCCCAGAATCGACCAGCATTGCAAGAGCGGTTGGATTCAACAAGGCTCAAGTCGATCGTTTTTATGATCAGCTAAACCAATTACAACAAGAATATAAATTTCCTCCCTCGAAAATTTACAATGGAGATTAAAATGGGGTTTCAACTGTCCATAGAAATGAAAAAGTTATTTCTACAAAAGGCAAAAAGCAAGTTGGCAAATTAACATCTGGTGAGAGAGGTCGAAATATCACACTGATGTTTGCAATGAGTGTAACTGGCCATTTTGTACCCCCTCTCTTTATTTTCCCCAGAAAAAGGATGGATAAAAATGGCCGTTTGATGATTGGGGCTCCACCTGAAAGCATTGCTATTCCACACAAAAGTGGCTGGATGAACGGCGAGGTATTTTTACAGTGGTTACAGCATTTCAAACAGTATGCGCAGCCTTCGAAGGAACACCCTGAACTTTTGATTTTAGACGGACATGGAAGTCACAAAGAGTTGGCAGTAATAGAATATGCTCGTGCAAATAACATCCATATGCTCAGCACACCACCACACACCACTCATAAGTTGCAACCGCTCGACAGAGTATTTTTCAAGCCATTCAAATCTGCGTTTGCTTCAGCAAGGGCAGTGTGGATGAGAAGCAATCCAGGTGCAAGGATCACTGACTTTGACATCGCTGCTTTAGTCAATTCTGCATTTTCTAAGGCAGCCAGATTAGACATTGCTCAAAGCGGATTCAAATGCTCAGGAATTTATCCTTTTCATCGGAATATCTTTACTGAATTAGATTTTTTACCATCCCAAATGACAAACGTGGAAGTGGATCCAGTATTGACTGAGAACCTAGCATGCAACACCACTGCTGCAACATCTCAGCTACCAACTAGCCGCTGCGACCAGCTGTCTGCTCCAGTCACTACTCATCCAACCAGCAATGAAATTTCCAACCAACAATCCGCTACTGCAACATACCAGCCATCAACTAGCAGCAACCAGCTGTCTGCTCCAGTCATCATGCATCCAACTAGCAATGAAAATTCTAACCAACAATCCGCTGCTGCAGCATCCCAGCCATCAACTAGCAGCAACCAGCTGTCTGCTCCAGTCATCATGCATCCAACTAGCAATGAAAATTCTAACCAACAGTCCACTGCTGCAACATCCCAGCAATCAACTAGCCGCAACCAGCAGTCAGCTTCAGCCACCACTGATTCATCTCAGCCTTCAACTAATCACCATAAGCAGACAGACGTGAGTCCCAATACATCATATCAGCTACTAAAACAGTTGTCGCCTCTACCTGATGCATCTAAAAAACGTCTTCAGACGCGTTCACGAAAAACTCAAAGAAGCGAAATTCTCACTCTTCTTCGCCATACAAAAACACATTGTTAGAGAAAGCCAAAGACACAAAAAAGAAGACTGCAACTGCAAAAAGCGTAAAAAAGAAGATTACAACTGCAACGACAACTGCGACCAATAAAAAGAAACCAGCACTGAAGAAAATAATGAAAACAAAACGGAAAATTCAAAATTTAACAAGAGACGAAGAGACAGAGTGCATTATTTGCGGAGAAACCTTTGAAGAAGACTGGATACAGTGCGCTAAATGTAAAGACTGGGCGCACGAAGACTGTGTATACATCGATGGAGCGCAATCTTACTATTTTTGCGACGTATGCACTGCAAAAGAAAGACTTGGTCATCATTAATAGGTGCGGCCGGAGCTACCCGCCAAAATCTTTTTTGACGAAAATTAAAGGCTAATTGTAAGACTTGATTTAAGCTAAGTTTGTGAAATTATTGGACTGTTATGTTAATTAAACTATTTTAAATATGTTAGAATTATTGTTTACGTTCAAAAATTAAAGTTTAATTCTGTTGATTTCATATTTTTTTGGAGTTTATATATACTTATATTTATATTATATGATATTTATATACTTTAAATATAATATGTTGTGGTGCGCTCATAATGAAGAAGTGTGGCTTAGGCGCCGAAAAAGAGATATAAATCGTCAGTGCATGGAAAAAATACGCGAAATGCCGGAAACTTTATTTGTGCAGAGATTTCGAATAGACAAATCGACTTTCGAAGACCTTTGTCAAGAACTCCGACACAAAACTTCATTAAAAAGAACCAACGAGATTCCCTTAAAAGTTAAAGTAAGTGCTTAATAATCTGACTGATAATATAAGTTGTATCAACATTTTTATTATCTTCATTTCCTGAACGTTTGTTTTAGTAGGTGTTGTGCGCTTTTAGTTTCCTAGCCACCGGATCCTATCAGCGAATTGTTGGCGTCACTCAGCATCTTGCCCAAGCACAGCTAGTCGGTGCATCAGACAAGTTGTTGATGCTTTGAACCACCCTGCTGTCATGGCAAAATGGATTGTGTTTCCGAAAACACGACACGAATTAGCAATAGGTATTTAGTTTATGAACTCATTTGTAATGTAATACATACACATAAATTTCAAATTAACAATAATTTATTTTTTCAGGTTTCAAAGAAGATTTGGCCTGCCTGGAGTTATTGGGTGCATAGATTGTACCCATGTAGCTTTGGTAAAGCCCAATGATGAAGAGCATCTTTTTTATAATAGAAAAGGGTATCATTCATTAAATGTTCAAATGGTAGATATTATATTTATTTATACTGTATGACATGTTAAAAAACAAAAATGTTTTTATAAAAATGTTGAATTGAGGAAAGAAAAGATTCAAATAATAAGAAATTTAAAAGATTGCAATAACAAATTAAATAATTGTCAAAAATTGTATGATACTGACACTCAGCGCTTGCTCTCAGACCTTGAGCACAAGGAGATCTGTCTTAGGGACTTAGTTTCTAGGTATGAAATTGCTCAAAAACAAATAAATGAGCATATATTGGCGGCAACACACCTGGTTGACTTATGTAAGTACAATGAGGACACATTAAGATCTCTGTCCCATAATTATATATGTGATTGTGACCCTTCACCAGCTGGGCCAGGTGAGTCGCTTCCAATATCACAAATGAATCAGACTGATGTTCAGGTCATGCAATTAGATTCAAATCCTTCTCCTAGAGTCACAAAGACAATAGTTTTTTTCTGATAAAATAGGATCTGACTTTGGCTCAATAATAAGTAACCAAATAACTGATTCAGTAATAAATTATTGTATGCCAGGAGCATCATACAAACAAATAATAGATAAGATTTTGCATACAAAGTTTGATGAAAATACCATAATAATAATTTTAATTGGCAATGCTATAAATATAAGTAAAAAAAACTTGATAAATAGTCTCAATTCTTTATCAAAATTAGAGGTAATGAAAATAATGTTATGTGCTTTCCCATACTCCTCCAACTACTCGGATATGGAGAATAACTATATTTGGCATTTAAATAACCATATGCATAATGTTACATGTCATAGTGCTAATTTTATTTATTTTGATACTAACAAGTTTGTTAGTAATTTGAAATTGAAACAGGATACCCTGTTTATTCCAAAAAAACTTAAGAAATTGATTGCATCACTTGTAGCATATAATATTAATAGGATAAGGGATAACACAGTAAGAACAAGTCATTTTAACATTAAATCTCAGAATAGTTCTTTAAACAAAAACTTTTGACAACAGAGAAGCTAAACAGTTCGACTTTTTTATTACATCAGAATATTAATCGCTTCTTTGGCAAAATTCTTGATATTCATTTATTATTAGATAAAATAAATATAGATATATTATGTTTTACAGAGACATGGTTGAAACCGGGCACTATGCTTTTTAATATTAAAAACTTTACAGTTGCCAGTATATTCAATAGATTATCTGCAGAAGGTGGCGGCACAATAATTCTTATAAATAATAATATTAAATTCAAGGATCGTAAAGATATTTGTAGCCTCTCTGTTGAGCGTGTTTGTGAGGTGTCTTGTGCAGAGTTGCAGAACTATATTATTGTTTGCGTTTATAGGCCACCGGCATCAATTTTTTTATTGTTTACGTCTATAATGGAAGAGATTCTTCGTAAGTTATTTAATAATTCTAACAAGTCAATAGTTGTATGTGGCGACTTTAATGTAGATACTCGAGTAACGAAAGTAATTAGACCTACTACTAAGGCAAGATTAGACACCTTTAAGAATAATTTAGAACTGAAACTCTGTAATACAATATATCATAGTGTTGAGCCCAATGTCTTGTATAAAAGTTTATTGTCTGGGATTTACGATAATTTTAATAGAGCCTGTCCTACTAAAATAGTGAAGGTAAATAGTAAAATGGGATTTAGTGACTGGGCTACAAAAGGTATTCGTAAGAGCAGGGATAGGTTGTATGAACTTTATCATTTAAAATCTCTAACTCAGAACGAGGAATTTCATAAATATGTTAGAAAATTTTCAAAGACTTTCAAGTTAGTGTGTAATCAAGCTAAATCTTACTTTATATGTAATAAAATAGGTAATGCTAATAACAAAATAAAGACAGTCTGGAATGTTATTAATACGGAAACTGGTAAAATTAGAAATAATAATGAACAGGTAACTCTTAAAATTAATGATAAAATTCTAACAAATAATTTAGATGTAGCCTGTGCTTTTGAAAACTTCTTCACGAGTATACCTGGTAAAACTACTAAAAGCCTTAAATCATGTCCTATAGCAGCGGAATCTTTACTCAAGCAGCATATTCATAATACATTTCCAAGTTTTAAATTTGACCATATTAATGCTAGCGATATCATAATAACTTTTAATTCTCTCAATATGAAAAGTACTGAAGATTTATGGGGCTTATCAGTAACAATCGTAAAATCAATAATAACAGTGATTGCACCTGTTTTGTCAAATATTTTTAATGAATGCATTGATCAGGGTTGTTTTCCTGATTTAATGAAATATAGTAAAATAGTACCTATTTTCAAGTCCGGTTGTAGGGAGAATCCATCTGATTACAGACCAGTTTCCGTTCTGCCAGCACTTAGTAAAATCTTTGAAAAATTGCTGCTTAATCAAATGTCAAGTCACTTTACTAAGCATAAGGTATTGCATGGTCATCAGTTCCGTTTCACGAAGGGAAGATCTACATCCGATGCGGCAGCAACATTGCTGAGGCACATTTATGGCGCATGGGAGGATTCACAGGATGCGATTGGCATTTTTTGTGATCTGTCCAAGGCATTCGATTGCGTTGACCACCGTACGCTACTACTAAAACTTGACTTCTACGGAATTCGTGGAACTGCTCATGATCTTGTTTTATCTTATTTATCAAATCGCCAGCAAAATGTAGGGATTACCGGCACAACATCCAAGGGCTCTTTAGTCGAAATGGGGGTACCCCAGGGTTCAATTTTAGGTCCATTTTTGTTTTTAGTATATATAAATGATTTGCCATATGTTGTAAATGACCTCACAGATATTGTCTTGTTTGCTGATGATACATCATTAATTTTTAAAGTTAATAGAAAAGACAAAGATCTAACTAAAGTTAATCATACTATGTCAATTGTCTGTGGGTGGTTTGCTACAAATAATCTATTACTAAATTCAAAGAAAACTAAATGCTTAAGGTTTTCTTTACCAAATGTAGCACAAGTAGATAGCCAAATAATAATAGATGGGAGCCATATTGATCTTGTAAATAAAACGGTATTTTTGGGTCTTACATTAGACAATAAATTGCAATGGGAACCTCAGGTTGATACTCTAGCTGCTAAATTAAGTTCGGCTGCTTTTGCTGTTAGGAAAATTAAACAATTGACGAATGTTGAGACGGCCAAATTAGTTTATTTTGCATATTTTCATAGCCTCTTGTCCTATGGTATTTTGTTTTGGGGAGCAGCAGCGGATATAGAATCAATATTTATTATACAAAAAAGAGCAATTCGTGCAATTTACAGTATGGGTCCCCGTGAATCATTAAGAGATTTATTTAGGGAAATAAATATAATGACATTACCTTCACTATATATTTATGAAAATATAATGTTTATACGTAGAAACATAGGAATGCTTGAGTCAAAATTAGATATTCATAGTATAAATACAAGACAAAGGGAGAAGTTAGTTGTTCCATACTTTAGACTAACTAAAGTTAACAAGTCATTTCTTGGTAATTGTGTTCGATTTTATAATAAGATACCGCTTTCAATAACCAAAATGTCTGATCATAAATTTAAAAATTATATTAGGAAAGTTTTGAAAGAAAAAGCGTATTACAAGGTAGTTCATTATATTGAAGATAAAAATGTATGGAAATAGCTGCTCTCTGCACAGTGCACCTCTAAATCTCTTGTTTAAGTTGTAAGTACCTAATTATTGTTATTTTCTATTTTGTAGTCTTGTCATATTTTTTTTTTTGTTTTGTTTTTATTAATGTTACCTATAATAAGTATTTTGTAATTGTTAAATATAAAATTATGTAAAATTGAAATTATAAAATAGCCAAAAAGTCAGAATAGATAAAAATTTATATAACAAACAAAAAAGAATGTAACCTTGCTGAATTTCTTGCCGGTTCTTCTCAGTTGAAGGCTGACTTCCGAACCGGTTGTAGCTTCAGTAACTTTAAATTTGACCTTCATAAGTGCCCTCCGAAGGCCTAAACTGAATAAATGGTTTTGAATTTTTTTGAAAGCTAGATAAATCACTTCTTTATCATAATTTTATTTTCAGATTTGTGATGTAAATCTACATATTTTAAATGTGAATGCAAAGTTTGGTGGAGCTACACATGATTCACATATTTGGTCTTCAAGTAGAGTTGAACCATTTATGCGTAACGATGAACAAGTATGGCTATTAGGTATGCATTAATGACATTAAAATATCAAATCTATAGAAGTTTTCCTGTTTTGTCTACAGAAACCAATTGTTCAGGTGACTCTGGATATCCACAACGCCCTTGGCTTATGACACCTATCCTCAATGCAGTTGAAGGTTTTAGGGAAGAGCGCTACACTAGGAAGCATGTGCAAGCCCTTAACTGCATTGAGCGCTGTTTTGGATTACTCAAAGCACGGTGGAGATGTTTGCATAGAGACAGGGTTCTTCACTATCATCCTCATGTAGCTAGCAATATAACTTTATATATTACATTATATATATAAATTTTAATATATTTATTTTTAAGTTATCTAATAAAAATATTAAGTTATTGATAGTAGATAGTATTTTGAAATGTCCAGTTAATTTTATATTAATTATTATGTAATAGATTGGGGAAAAAGTTCCTTCGCATTTTTTAAGAAAATTCAAGACATTTTTAATATAGTTTATTTACATTTAACTAAAGTATGTAGGTACCATTTTGTTCGATAACTTTTTGCCATCTTGTAGGTAGGGACATTAGCCCATTGCTATAGAAATTTTGGGACTTCTGATCAAAATACCGCGACAAGTGGTTTTGACAGCCCTCTCGTGATGTTAACCTGATACTGCCTAAAGAATTCTGAAGAGACCGAAACAGGTGGAAATCTGAAGGTGCAAGGTTAGGACTATACGGCGGATGCATTAATACCTCCCAGCCAAACTCTCATTTTTTTTGCTGAGTGGCTACAGATGTGTGAGGTCTAGCGTTATCATGATGAAAAACCACACCCCTTCTGTTGATTAATTCCGGCCATTTTCTCTCAACTTCTTGCTTTAATCTCATCAGTTGTTCGCAGTAGAGTTCAGAATCGATGGTCCTGCCTGGTGGTAACAGCTCATAATTAATAATGCCCTTCCAATCCCACCACACACAAAGCATCACCTTGTTGCGAGTTAACCGGGTTTCGCCACAGTCTGTGAAGCCTGACCGGCCTTTGACCACGACCTTTTTCGCACGTTCTTGTCGTACGTGATCCACTTTTCATCACCAGTTATCAGCTTCTTCAAAAATGTTTCGGTTTCATGATGTCGTAATAAAGAATCACAAATGAGTACACGGTTCATTAGGTTTCTTTCAGTGAGCTCGTGAGGTACCCAAACATCTAGCTTTTTTGTGTACCCAGTTTTTTTCAAATGTGCCAAAACTGTTTTGTGGTCAATTCCCAGTTCTTCAGCTACGTCGTAACTACTGATATGCCGATCTTGCTCCACTTTTTCAAAAATGGCATCCATTTTATCCGTAATGGGGCGACCAGAGCGACGTGCATCTTTGACATCAAAATTTCCGGATGGAAAACGCTTAAACCAAATTTGTGTTAGTCTCACAGACACTGCACTAGGTCCATAAACATCATACATACTATAATGCGAAAAGACTTTTTCCCCAACCTAATACATAGATATTAAATAATTAATAAAACAGCTCTATTATTACAAACAAGTTTATTATTATTTTTAACAATGATATTCATAATATATATATAGTTTGGTTGTGGCCTTTACGATAGTAACTTGTTGTGGGAGATAAATAAATAAATAATTATTATTATTATATTATTATGTATGCTTATAGTTATAATATTGTGAGCCACTGTTTGGTGGGCATTTAATTACAATATGCTTCCCGTCTATAGTTGCGACACACCGTGGAAACTTATTTTTAAATCCCTCTTCTAAATGTAACCATTCCTCTGGTGTTTGTGGTAACTGAAACAAAAACAATCATTTATTTATTTTTTCAGAATTTACTAGAAGAGCCAATACAATCTCAAATAGATGTTGAAATACAATCTCAACGCGATGTAGAATCGCCACTATCATCACAGTTACTTCCATCGCCACTACCAGCACACATCAGGCAAAAAAAAAGAAAAGCTAGTAGCCTCATAGATGAAGCACAAATCAAAATATCCCAGTCCTTAGACCAGTGTTTTTCAACCTTTTTCATGATGCGACCCCCTTGGTATGAAAAAACATTTCGCGACCCCCCGACCCTTCGCTTTTTTATCATATATGTACGTGTATGTTACAGCGTTACAAATATTCGTTCCATACGACGTATTTTTATGCGTCTCCATAATTAGGATTCGGATATAAGTACATAATATAGTATGTACTTAAAACACATTATTTTAAATCTATATACATCGAATACGTCGCAGCAATTTACGCACATACGCACGTACGACCAAGGCCGATGCCGACCGCCCGGCAAGTGTGGTGGGTGGCTAGCTGGCGAGTTGTTGAGAGTGAATGAACGAGCGGGATACAACGAGCGTTGCGGAGGAGAGGTCGCGGGACGACGCGATACTCACTCAATTCACGTCGACGTTTAATTGTTTGACGACCGTTAGACATTGTTTTTACTTTTATTTGTAAGAATTACGCATTTGTAGTGATTTGTAATAATTTAACATGGATAAATTCCTGAAAAGATCAACAGAACCGTCAACTTCTGGTGAAAGTAGTGGAAGTAAAACAAAGAAAAAACGTCTTTATGACGACAATTATTTGAAATTCGGGTTTACTGTGATTGACAATAAACCACAGTGCGTTATTTGCTTTGAAACTTTATCAAGAGAAAGCATGAAGCCGTCGAAATTAACACGCCACCTTAACACAAAACATCCAAATGAAAAAAATAAGCCCGTGGAATTTTTTGAGAGAAAATTGCAAGCTCTTCAACATCAAAAAACTGGTATAGTGCAAATGTCCAACCTAAATGAGAAAGCGTTGCTTGCTAGTTATCGAGTAGCTTTTCGTGTGGCTAAAGCAGGAAAACCTCACACTATTGCCGAAAATTTGATTTTACCAGCTATATTAGATATAGCAGATATTATGTTTGGGAAACAAGAGGTCGAAAAACTTAAAAGTATACCTCTCTGAATTCTCTGCAATTTGATGAATCCACGGACATTGCGGGATGTGCGCAGTTTGTAGCTTTTGTGCGTTTTGAATCCTGTGATAAATTAATGGAAGAAATACTATTTTGCAGAGCGCTTCCCACAAATACTACAGGTCAGTGTTTGCATAACATGTTCCTTGAAGCTACGCAAGATATGAATATCGATTGGGCAAATAAATGCATTGCTATTTGCAGCGACGGAGCAAAAGCGATGACTGGTGCGAAGAGTGGATTTATTGCTAGGCTGAAAGAACAGATGCCAACCGCTTGTTGGGTGCATTGCTTTCTCCATCGCCAAGCTCTTGCGGCCAAAGTCTTGCTACAGGAATACAGCCAAGTTCTAAATATTATTATAAAGATTGTAAATTCTATTAAAGGAAAAGCGTTGCAGTCACGATTGTTTCGGATTATTTGTGAAGATATGGGGGCACTCCACCAAAATTTACTCTACCATATAGAGGTTAGGTGGTTGTCAAAAGGTAAAGTACTGGCAAGAGTTATGGAACTTCGTGCTGAACTTTTAATATATTTACAGCAGGCCAAGTCAGAATACTCTGAATTCATTTGCGCCCCGGAATTTCTTTTGAAATTAGCTTTTCTTTCTGACTTATTTGAGCATTTAAATATCTTGAATAAAAGTCTTCAAGGGCGAAATGAAAATGTCATCACTGCAAAAGACAAAATACATGGCTTTACAAAAAAAATTGACTTGTGGTCGTCGTCCATAAATCAAAATAACTTCGATTCATTTTCGTCGACACAATCTTTTACTGAAGAAGTCGGATGTGAGATAAACATCAAGACATATGTACCTGGTATGAAAGAGTTGTTAGATAATTTGAAAGAAGAATTGTGTCATTACTTCTCAGTGCAAGAGATATCAGAGAACACTGGGCAGAGGTGGATCTTAAATCCGTTTTTAAATGCAGCTATAAATGAGGCTAATTTACCAAATAAGCTCAAAGAGAAACTGCTAGAATTATCTGCCGATGGGATGTTACACTTGGAATTCAAGTCTTCTAATTTGGATACCTTTTGGTTAAGGAGAAAAGCAGAATACCCGGAATTGACAACCGAGGCTTTAAAGTGTTTGATTCCATTTGCCACCTCGTACTTATGCGAGTTGACATTTTCATCGATGGCCCAGATAAAGAGTAAGCAAAGAAATCGCTTAAATTTGGAAAACGATTTAATTCTATGTGTCGCAAATACAGATCCACGATGGGATACATTAATTAATAAAAAACAAGCACAACCTTCACATTAATTAACATGGGTCTTCGGATTTTATTTTTTGTTTCTCTTACTTAATAAATAAATAAATATTAATAATCTTTATTGTCTTTCTTTTACTAAAGTACCTAGTTCTCTCGACCTCTGGCGACCCCCCAGGGGGTCGCGACCCACAGGTTGAAAAACACTGCCTTAGACACTTTAAACCAAGTTTTCAAGGATAAAAAAAACATACAGATGATGAAGACGAGTGAGACATTTATGCGAAACTTTTAGCTAAAGGATTACGAAAATATCCCGAGTCAATGCGAGCAAGAAATATGTACAAAATAGACGGTCTTCTTTTAGAAAATCCTTGTCCAGATAATCTACTATCAAGAGCAGGCTCACATTATTCATCGTCACCGTCACCTCAATCACAATATTCGGGTTACCAAATTATTTCAACACCCTCTCCAGTGCATGTCATTCCACAGACTCAACAACCTCAAGAAGTGTATGTAATGCAACCAACAGAGTCAGAATCATCACTACAGCTCAGTATCCCAGAGTCACCTCACAACCTTGATGATTGAAAGAGCATACTGGGATGCTACCCAAAATTAATTTTAATGTTTTTTTTTTCTTTTGGTGTCTTTGATTACGTCTACCACCTATTAGATATAGGTACTTAGTTTGCAATTACATACTTATTATTTGACTTATTTGATTAAACGAGATTTAAAACTGCTTGTGTTTCTTACTTACCTTTATTTCATATTTGAGGAAAGAGTTGATAGCTTTGCATACTTCAGGAATAATTAACGAAATGGATGGTGCAGAAACCTTGAATAGGTAGTGGAGACTTCGATAACTATCTTCCGTTGCTAAATATCGTAAAGTTATGGCGAAACGTATTTTTGCTGATATAGGTATTCTCAGTCTAGTATGGTAAAAAGGAAACTACCTTGTAAATTCAAAAGAGGTCACTAAACCGATGCGAAAATTCAAATTTACTGATTATTTGCCGTGTACAGAGTGTCTGGGATTCTATTCTAAAAAACTATTGTGGAAACATAAAAAGAAATGTAGTGGTAAATCAGGAAGTAAAAACATTCAATCTGAGGCTCAAAATCTACTGATACGTCATCTTTAAATCGACGAAAATCTTAAGGAAACTGTATTTTCCCGAATGCGGGCAGACAAAATATCACTTATTGCAAAAAAAGATAACCTTATTTGTGCTTTCGGATCTCAATATTTAAAAATTCACCGAGAAAAACATTTCGATAACGTAGTGTCTAGAAAAATGAGAGAGCTTGCAAAATTATTACTAGAATTAAAAAAGATTGATCCATCCATTAATGACTTCTTTTCTGCCTTAAGACCAATTCATTATGATATCATTGTACAAGCAACGAAAATACTGGGAAATTATGACATAGAAAAAGATAGGTATGAGACACTTACGTTCGCAATGAATCTGTCCACCACCTTGAAACAATGCTGCAATATTGCAATAATGTGTGCATTAAAAAAGCAAGGGCCTTACACGGAAGTAGATACTGGCAAAATAGAAGCCGACTTAAAAACTTTGATTCAACTTATTGAATCAAATTGGAAATATGATGTGTCTACACAAGCTGCAACAGATTTAAACAAGAAAAAGTGGAATAAGATAACTATTGTGCCTTTAGCAAATGATTTAAAAATTCTTAAAGAATACCTAAATAAAAAATCCTTGGATGCTGCTATAAAAATAAAGAAGGCTTACAAACTACTGAAACATAGACACAACTTTTAGAGACTGTGTATTGTAGGGTTTTATTATTAAATAGGCGCAGGAGAACCTCAAAGAATTACAGTGCACGATTATTTAGAAAGCGACAATAATGATAATAATAAGTATGAAGAGTTTGATCGTGCGCTTACTGCCTCAGAAAGGATTCTGGTAAAGAAATTTAAACGTGTTGTCATTAGAGGTAAACGCGGCCGCGGAGTACCAGTTCTGTTTTATAAAGAAGTTCAAGGTGATATTAAATTATTATTATCGATTAGGCATATTTTTTTTGCTTCGACACCAAATCAATTTTTGTTTGGTAATCCCGGTTATAACAATGCAATTTATGGCTACAAAGTTTTGAAAAAGCATGCCAAATTATCAGGGGCGAAACAGCCTAAAGCATCCTCTACAAGGCTAAGAAAACATTTAGCCACCTTATCACAAATTTTTAGCATGTCTGAAAATGATATGGAGCAGCTGGCTACATTCATGGGCCATACTAATGAAGTACATAAAAAGTCTTACAGGTTGCCAGATGACGTATACCAAACTGCTAAGATATCAAAGCTTCTCTTATGGAAGATGGAAAAGCAGACGCTTACAAAGGAAAATCTCTCGAAGAGATTGATTTAGATTTGAATGAGGAGATAATTGAAGAGCTCGTGGACAACAACGAAATTATAAACTATGATCCTGAACCTACTTTAGATGCTAATTCTGATTATGTACAAACATATTGTAATTTAAATGACTTATCTCAGGCTGAACCATCTGGTATGCAAAATGATTCTCAACAACTTATTAATGAACCCGTGTCTCAATTAGGTGACGAAAACAAAATACGAAAAGGACAAAAAAGGACGTTGGTACCTTGGACAAAGGAACAAAAGGACGTAGTTACAAAATACTTTAAATTTCACATAAAAAATCACCAACCGCCTAAAAGAAATGAATGTGAGAAACTAAAAGAACAACATGTAGATTTACTTAAGAATAAAGACTGGCTAAAAATAAAGGTATTCGTCCAAAATATTTACTCTAAGGCTAAGAAATGAGAGAAGAAAATTTATGTTTTAAAATAGTTTGTTTTGTTTCAAAAATTTTTACTTTGTTAATGCATACCAATGATTTAGATACTTATAATTATGTTTGAATTGATGATTAATACCCGGTTTCTGAGGTCCGTATCAGCTGTTTATTTATTCCATAACTTTATTTGATGTTCAGCTGTCATTAAACTTTGTTTAAAAACGATTTTACTGACATAACTGCAATTACATTTATAAATAAGCAAAGGCCTTAAAAAGTATTTTTAAACAAAGGACTTAATAAAGAATTAAAAAGGTTGTCTGTTTATCGAATTAATTAATAATGAAGAGATATCTAACAGCACCTCAGAAACCGGGCATGACTTTTAGTTGTAGCCACTGATTTATTTTCATTATAATATAAAAATACATGTTCCATTGTAATGAAGACTGATTGATGTTCATAATTAAGTTTATTTTGTTATTAGGTAAAGGCAGAGCCCATTTATGTTTAATTATTTAATATAACTAAAATTGTCAAAATGTCAGTTAAAATGTTTTGATTTTTGTGTTTAGATACCCATTTTTTTTTACAAAATTTTAAATTAAAAAAGAGAAGCTGCAGATGGAGTTTAGGTTGTAGATGGAGTTTACATTTCTTTGAGTTGATAAAAACTCTACTGATTTCTTTTAAGTATAATATAAATATGTTCCATTGTAATGAAGACTGATTGATGTTCATAATTCAGTTTATTTCGTTACTAGGCAAGGTAGTTACGTCTGTCGACTCTACGCAGAACTCGCGTCAGCACTCTATATTCTAGAAACTCGGACCACATCGAAATGCAGAGTCGGCAAACGTACAGATAAGCCCATCCGCTCAGCGGTGGTGGTCTGTTGTTCAGGCCATAGATTTAAGTTAGAATTAATTTAGTCTTAGATACAATCTTGTAAGGAATAAACGTCTTAAAATTTAAAGACTTGTTTTTTAAAAGCTCCTCCGTCTCGCCCAGAACTTGACTGGCGCAGCCGGTAGGATTTCCGCGTCGCGAATAACTTAAATCAGTAACCCGCGGCGTACGTTTTCACACGTTTTCCGGAAATCCTCGAACCAAACTAAATATCGTCAAGGACATTAATTGTGAGTGATATTCACAATCTTACCTGAGGTGCTATCATCGTGATCCGGAGGAGAACATCTAAGGCTCAACGAGGGACATGGGCAGTCTGTGAGTAGACCCAAATCGCTATTTCCAGTCTAAGTCCAATCCTATTCACTATTTTAGTTATATGTATCTAGAAATTCCGAACGCTATTTCCAAACATTGATTTGTGTTTTGTGGTTTCTTTTAAATAGTTTTAATTACGTGTGTAAGAATATTAGTAGCAATAAAATAAATAGTTAGATATAAAGGTAAATAGATTACCTGAGTTACATTAGTTATAGTTATATACGTTTAATAATGGATAAAATAGTGCAGATACCCCGCGACTTCGCTAACGTTATCCCTAAATTTGACGGTGATGAAAAATTACATTTTCATTAGGAAGTGCGAGTACGTAATTCAATGCTGTAGAATAGAAGGTAATTCACAACAAGATCTTTACGTATTTCACGTTATAACTTCAAGATTAACAGGTAGAGCAGCCGCTCTTATTAGCGAGCGACAAGATCTAGATACTTGGGCCGATTTAAAAAAGGCATTCGAGCAACATTTCGGTGATCCCCGTTCAGAGGATTGTATTGCGATAGAATTAGAGACATTAAAAATCAATAATGGCGAGTCATATCTAGATTTCTGCAATGGAATTCAACATACTAAAAGCACATTGATTGCCAAAGTACATTTGATCGATGACATAAATCTTTGTAAAAGTAAAATAATTATCTATGATAACATGTCAATGAATGTATTTTTATATAACTTACCGGAAGAGTTGCTTCGTATTGTGCGCCTTAAAGGCTGTGATACATTGGAAAGTGCCCTAAGCACAGTACTCGAGGAAGTAAATTTCATGTACCAATATAATTCTAGAAATAAAATGCTTAAGTCACAAAATTCATTACAGTCTAAGCCCCGAACTGTAAATCATAATCCATTTATAGATAAATTTGGAATGAAACCTTACTTCACTTCAAATCAAAATTTTAAATTTGGTGTTCCCCAAAATAGTGCTAGTACTTCAAATGCTTACCAACCACATGCTAACTTTAAATTCGGTGTACCACCAGGGAAACAAAGTAACTTACCCGTTTCGCAATGCCACCAACTTGGATTCAAGCCACAGCTTTCCCAACAATTTGGCTACAGACCCCAGTTTAGTCAAGGTCAACATCAGTTTGGTTATAAACCTTCTTTTAATCAAAGTCCACCACAATTTGGCTATCGACCTCAGTTTAACCAAGGTCAACAACAATTCGGTTATCGACCCCAGTTAAACCATGGCCCACAACAGTTTGGCTACCGCCCTCAACAAAGATCAGCCCCTCAGATATCCACGGATATAAGCATGCGCACAGCTCCCCCTATAAAATCCCAAGGATTTAAAATGAACGAACTCTATAATATTATCGAACCTGAAAATAATGATACTGTCTGTATGAACGATATTCCTGAAACGAATTATTACAATGACTATATTAATAACGACCCAATAGACAATGCCGAAGGCTATGACTATACTTGTGAACTAGACGACCATGACCCAGCTGTCCAGAGCATCGAAAATTTTCACATCGATGCCTCCGACATACCCCGGAGATAATTAAACTTAATTATAATACATTAAAACTACCATATATAATAATACCCGAAATTGACTCTAAATTCATGATAGATACCGGAAGTTCAAGATCTTTTATTGGTCCCAAAAAGGCTCGCGAATATTTTCAAAATTTCAAACACTACATGAACCATTTCAAGTCATTAGCACACACGCATCGAGCCAACATAACGAAGTCATAATAATACCCTTGTTCCCGACGTTTAATAGTTGTGAAACACATAAATTTTACATCTATGACGTAGACGGTTGTTACGATGGCCTTATCGGAAATGACCTTCTTAAACAACTGAACGAAAAATAGACATGCAAAACGAAATACTTTATACCCATTCGTCAACTATTCCAATTATTTATAACCCTACTAATGAAATTAAATTAGCCCTACGTTGCGAACAAAGAGTAAGATTACCGACCGACTTACAAAACGGAGACGCTATTCTTAACTTCAAACTATTTTGTGAAGGTGTTAGAATGCCTACCGCCTTAGTTAAGTGCATAGATGGATACGCAACCACGATCATACAGAATACCCTAGACAAAGAAATGACCCTAACAGTTACGAGTCCTTTTGTAGTCAGTAAATACAGCGGTGAACAATGTAACTTAAATAAATTAGACGAACGAAACGATTTGGAAATTGATCAGATATTAACCGAAAATATTAGCAAACTGCGTTTAGACCACATGAATTCTGAAGAAAGAACCTCAATTAGAAATCTTTGCTTAGAATACAAAGACATATTTTACACAGAAAAGTTACCTTTGACCTTCACCAACGAAGTCAAACATCATATCCGAACGCGAAACAAAGACCCTATTTATATCCGACCCTATAGACAACCTCAAGTAATTAACGACGAAATTAACAGACAGGTAGATAAAATGTTAGAAAACAATATAGTACAGGAGTCGTATTCACCCTAGAGTGCACCTGTGCACCTAGTACCTAAGAAAGCAGACGCGAGCAATGAAAAGAAATTTAGCCTCGTTATAGATTACCGAAAATTGAACGAAATTACAATCGACGATAAGTACCCATTACCCAACATTACGGAACTATTTGACAAATTAGGACGCAGCTGTTACTTTACTACTCTTGACCTGGCTAGCGGCTACCACCAGATAGAAGTTTCTAAGGCAGATAGACAGAAAACCGCATTCACTACAAACTCAGGTCATTACGAATTTTCACGTATGCCATTCGGACTTAAGATAACACCAGCGACCTTTCAGAGAACTATTGATAACGTGCTCCGCGGACTACAAGGGATCCATTGCTTAGTGTACTTAGATGACATAATTATATATTCATCTAGTTTACAGGAGCATATTTCTAAATTACGGACAGTTTTCGACAGACTCAGACAGACTAATTTGAAACTACAGCTCGACAAATCAGAATTTCTTAGGAAAGAAGTTTTATACTTAGGTCATACAATAACTAGCGATGGACTGAAACCTAACGATGACAAAATTAAAGCTATTTTAGAATATCCCCTACCCCGCACTACGACAGAAATAAAGAGCTTCTTAGGCCTTATCGGTTACTATCGTAAGTTCATAAAGGACTTCGCAAAACTTACCCTACCATTGACATCCCGATTGAGAAAAAAGCGGTCAATGCCCGTTGATGACCAGAAATACATAGCAGCATTTCAAAAGTGTAAAGAGTTACTCGTGAACGCCCCAATTTTACAATATCCAGACCCTGACAGACCCTACATATTGACAACAGACGCTTCTGAATTCGCTCTTGGAGCAGTTCTCTCTCAAGGCCCAATCGGTACTGACAAACCTGTGGCATATGCCAGTCGAACGCTGAACGATGCCGAAACGCGGTACAGCGTTACTGAAAAGGAATTACTTGCAATAGTCTGGGCAGTGAAACATTTCCGCCCCTACCTATACGGTAAAAAATTCACTATTGTAACTGATCATAAACCTTTAGCCTGGCTGAACTCCTTGAAAGAAACAAATAGTAGACTAACACGTTGGCGATTACGATTGTCTGAATATGATTTTGAAATAATTCACAAAAAGGGTAAATTAAACGGAAACGCAGATGCGCTATCGCGAATCCGAACTAATGCATTAGGTAGCAATGAAAATGTTTCTACACAAGCTAATATTGATACAGATGAAGACAGAAATAGAGAAATAAGGCAGCTAACAAAAGAGATAAAACAATTAGGTAAAGACCAAAAGAGAACCCTAGCCCAACCAGATAGAAAAACTTTCTTAAATTCAGTCGACGATGACACTATTTCAGTCTCGGAAAAGTCAGTAAAATGTCGTTCCCCATTTTCAATACGGTGCCCGTCAAGCTCAACTTTAACAGCTTCTGAGAATTCTTCTAGTACTGAAACAGCTCATTCAGGACAAGACACTGAATCTAAAGGTATCCCAATATTACAAGAAGCCATAGACACAAAACCTAATCAGATCTTAGTTTTTTCCTGGTCCGTTGATAAATTAGCCGTTAAGAATTTATCTCGAGAAAAACAAAGGATACTTGAAGTATTTTTACCTTTGAACCGAACAGATCTCGTGAAACAATTTTTTATAGAACACATAAGAAATAATACCAAATATTTTTATTTACTTTGAAGAGGAACAGCATAGGCAACAATTCACACAAATGGTAATAGGCTTGTTTAAAAGCGAATCTGTACAATTTCTTGAGTGTACCAAAAGAGTAGTATTTGTAGAAGATGAATTAGAGCAAAAAGAGATAGTTGAAAAATACCACACTGGTAAAACGTGTCATCGCGGTATTAGAGAGACCTTAGCTCACATCAAACGCACTTATTTCTGGCATAATATGGAACAGACTATTTCTAGTTTTATAAATTCATGTGAGGCTTGTAAACGCATGAAATACGACCGAAAACCGTTGAAGCCTAAACTTCAACTGACACACACTCAGTCAAAACCCCTAGAAGAAATTTTCATTGACCTTTTCTCTATTGAAGGACGCTATTATTTGACAGCAATTAATGCCTTTAGTAAAGTTGGTCAAGCTTTCGAAATTCCAAACAGATCAAAAAACAATCTACCCCCGAGGTGGTAAGGGCCCTTATTAAATTCTTTTCCTTGTATGGTGTACCCAACAAAATTAGTTCTGATCCTGGTTCCGAATTTAATAATGCCCTCTTAAAAGAACTCCTAGCACTTTACAAAGTAGATTTCCATATTGGAACACCTAACAATCCAAATTCTATGGGACTTATAGAGAGATTTCATTCCACTATTTTAGAAATTTACAGGTTAGCAAAATATGAACATAAATTTACCGATGCTGCCACTGTAATGACTTATGCTATAATGGCCTACAACCATTCTATTCACTCAACTACTGGTTTTACCTCATTCGAAGTTTTATTAGGACACACAGACTCTAGAAATGTATTTAACATAGAATTTGAGAAACAGTACATGCAACAGTTAATTAAAGAACATGCTAAGAAAACTAAATTTCTATACAAACACTTATCGGAACAGGCTACTAAACAGAAAGAGAAAATAATAGAGAAAAGAGGCGGAGAAACAGAGTTTAAAGTAATTCTAGGTGGTGTAATATTCGCAAAAGATGTTAATAAGCGTAGTAGTAAAGACAAACCGCGCTTTCAAAAGGCTATAGTCACGAATGAAATTGTTAGAAACGTAGTCCCCATTCAAGTTAAGAATCGTAACACTAAGGTTCCATTAAAAAATGTTAAACGCCCTTCACAGGCACATCCACATCCTCCTGGCAGTAGTCATGGTGACCCAACTGCAGGCCCTTCAACTTCAGGTACTTGATAAAAACCCTGGCATTCTGCCCGTGAAATACGGTGTTGCAGTAATCAGTAGAGACAAATGGACAATCGCAAAAGTTTTGGATATTAAACCGTTAGAAGAAGAACTAACGTTTAACGTTCAACGACTCTCGGATTTAGACCACTTAGTTAAGGTTAATTTTGATAAGACTAATTTTTCAGATAGTTTGATAGATATAAGAAGTCAAGTAGAGTACATTAAAAATATAACGATAAATAAATTTACTCAAATCATTCCAACTGTTAGAATTAAGCGAGGCCTTATTAATCCACTAGGTTCACTCCTTAAAATGATCACTGGAAATCTTGATAATGACGATGCTATTAAATACGATAAACTTATTAATGATATTAAGTCTCAACAAAATTATAGTAACAGTAAACTAACAGTGATTACTGAAATGGTGCAACTTCTGACAAACTCTACACTTATATTAAATAATAACCTCGTTCATCTTAATAGTGTAATTGAAATGTTAGCTAATCTCGAACAATTAGAGCATTTAGGAATACAGTTTATAAATACATATAATTTACTTATATATAATTTTCAAGTAATTTATACTCAATTAAATGAGATAGAAACTAGTTTGTCATTTAGTAGGTTAGGAATTTTACACCAATCTATAATAGAGTCAAATAAATTGTTATACGTACTTGAGAATATTAATAGATTAGAAAAGTTAGTTTTTACACCTAGCTTAGAAAACTTAGTTAAAATAGAGCAAACTATTACATTAAAAGCTTATTTGAAGGAAAACCAAATCACTTACCTCTTGGAAATACCTCTGATTGAAAAAGATACTTATATCTATTATAAATTAATTCCCTTACCTGTATTGTCCCGGAACTCCACCATCGTCATATTGCCCAAGTATCCTCACCTCTTAGCGAAAGAGTTGAAGATCAGACTGCTCACTCACCCATGCCAAGAAATCGACGAGGCCAGCTTCCTGTGCAGTGATGATGGAACACTCCAGTTTATTCACGACCCCTGCATCACAGACTTGATGACGTATGCTGAAAACGTGACGTCATGCACGCAGATCCCCATAACCATCGAAAAGGTCAGAGTACAGTTACTACAAACTAATAGATGGATTCTCTATAGTAGAAATGAAGAGCTACTTACTAGTACATGCAGCGACGAAATAATTCGTCACAGAATTAAAGGCACCTACATACTTACCTTGGACTATTCCTGCGAAGTGAAGATCCATGATACTACCCTGAAAATGCATCAGATATTTACGGAAAACGTAACATACCCGAAGTTACCAACTGTTAACTTACCCTCGCTCTCCTTACCTGATGTAATTAAATTCTCGACACCCATAAATTTGGAAGGCATCGACTTGGATGACCTAAAGATTCTATCATTGGCGTTAAAGAAAAGTGTTAGTGATTCCGTGAATAGTGAAAGTGAAAGGGCAATCGTTGAACTACATAGTATAAGCATTTGGACTCTTGGAGTCTATTGTCTGATATTCGTAATACTTTGTTACTTACTTCATAAACATCATTCAAAAATTTGTTTAAAGTCACGCTTTCGAAGTTCTCCCAATAAAGAGAACTTCGAACTTGAGGAGGGAAGAGTTACGTCTGTCGACTCTACGCAGAACTCGCGTCAGCACTCTATATTCTAGAAACTCGGACCACATCGAAATGCAGAGTCGGCAAACGTACAGATAAGCCCATCCGCTCCGCGGTGGTCTGTTGTTCAGGCCATAGATTTAAGTTAGAATTAATTTAGTCTTAGATACGATCTTGTAAGGAATAAACGTCTTAAAATTTAAAGACTTGTTTTTTAAAAGCTCCTCCGTCTCGCCCAGAACTTGACTAGGTAGAGCAAATTTATGTTTATTATTATGTCAATGTAAAATTGCATTGATTTGTTGATTGAAAAGTTTTTATGTTCAGATACACATTTTTTGTAAAATTTTACATTTTAAAACAGAGTCGCTAACCACCAAGGCAACTGGCCTGTCTACTCTGTACTTCCGAAACATTACATTACAGCACATAAATTGTTCAATATGTATATGCAATTGACTTGCTTTCAAGAATCGATATGTAAATAGTACACACACATTTTCCTTTTACTCACAACACTGTAAAAAAAAATATTGTGTCCAGTGTCTACTACTGTTACTTATTTACCTACCTATCCTCATAAGTAATTCTTATATATAGTTTTAAAATAACCTTGTATTTCTCATATTAAGTGAATTGTATTCTTCTTGAGAAATAAATGTCTGTAAGATAGGTTGAAGGAGGTAATCTCCGAAACTACTGATCCGATTTAAAAAAATCTTATACTGTTACAAAGCTACACTATTCCTTATTAATATAGCTATGTTGTTACCCAGGGAAGATATTCAGTTTCCCAGGAAAATAGTTAAAACCACTCGACTAGTAGTAGTAAAGGTATTACTGAAAATGTCACCTGGGGAAGTAGGGGAGACCGGGGCTGGTTGACTATAGGGGTAGGTAGACTAACTATCAAAAACTCGTTCGACGCAACAGCCTTGTATTGAGCCAGCCAGTGAGGCATGAGAGTTCGTCATCTCCCCCCGCTCAGTCACCGGCGGTGCGGCGTCACGTTAATTGTAATAATGCCTATTTATATATTATTCTACTTGATTTCCTCGCAGTTTTAAGGTTAAGACACGTGGTTAAAAATTATAAGGTAACTCGGGGCTGGTAGACTAATGACTCATCTCTACTCCCTCTATTAGTTTTTCTTTTGTATGTTCGCATGGTCCTGAAACAACAATTTTTAGATAAAATTTCATAAATACCGACTTCCTTTTACATGTAAAACATCTGTAATATTATGGGGCTGGTTGACTAGCTGGTCACTACGACGGTATTTATGAAATTTTATCCAAAAATTGTTGTTTCAGGACCATGCGAACATACAAAAGAAAAACTAATAGATGGAGTACACCCAAAGATGTAATGGATAGAGCATGTCAACAAGTTTTTTTTTAACAAAAAAGTATAAATAATACGGCAGAAGAATGTTCTATACCTTATAAAACACTCCAACGTCACGTTGTAAATATGAAGGAAAAATTAGAAAACAATCCCGAATTGTCGAAAGCCGAATCAGCTTTGGACAGAGTTGGCTTCAGAAAAAATAGACAAATATTCAGTGACGAGGAAGAGCGTGCTTTAGAGAGTTACTTGAAGACAGCAGCAGATATTTATTTTGGATTGACACCTTATGAAACACGAAAGTTCGCATGTCTGATCATAAATTTAAAAATTATATTAGGAAAGTTTTGAAAGAGAAAGCGTATTACAAGGTAGTTCATTATATTGAAGATAAAAATGTATGGAAATAGCTGCTCTCTGCACAGTGCACCTCTAAATCTCTTTTTTAAGTTGTAAGTACCTAATTATTGTTATTTTCTATTTTGTAGTCTTGTCATATTTTTTTTTTGTTTTGTTTTTTAATGTTACCTATAATAAGTATTTTGTAATTGTTAAATATAAAATTATGTAAAATTGAAATTATAAAATAGCCAAAAAGTCAGAATAGATAAAAAATTATATAACAAATAAAAAAGAATGTAACCTTGCTGAGTTTCTTGCCGGTTCTTCTCAGTTGAAGGCTGACTTCCGAACCGGTTGTAGCTTCAGTAACTTTAAATTTGACCTTCATAAGTGCCCTCCGAAGGCCTAAACTGAATAAATGGTTTTGAATTTGAATTTGAATATGAATTTGCAAAAGAAATAACAAGTCCGTGCATGACTCATGGAATACAAAACTGATTGCTGGTGAAGATTTGTTGGGGCATTTTCTTAAACGGCATCCTGCAGTGTCCATACGAACTCCTCAAGCCACTAGTTTATCTCGACGAGATAATCTCGTGCCACGACTTTCAACAAAAATAACGTTAAATTGTTCTTTGACAACTTGAAAACCATTTACCTTCACCATAATTTAAGCCCTGGTGATATTTGGAACGTAGATGAAACTGGACTGACAACTGTACATGGTCCTGTAATAGCTCGTCGAGGAATCAAAAATTTGGGAAAAATGACTTCCGCTGGTGACGGTCGCGGTTGCTATTTCGGCCGTTGGCAACATGGTTCCTCCATTTTTTGTTTTTCCACGAGTTCACTATAAAGACCATTTTATCAGAGGTGGACCAGTAGGCTCTGAAGGCGATGCTAATTCTTCTTGGTGGATGAAAGAAGACGATTTTCAGAAGTTTGCTAAACACTTCGTAAAATACGCCAAACCCAGTAAAGTAAACCCAGTGTTATTACTTCTCGACAATCATGACTCGCATTTGTCTATAGAAGTTCTTGATTACTTCAAAGAAAACGGGGTTACAATTTTATAATTTCCTCCCCATTGCAGCCATAAGCTGCAGCCTTTAGATAGGACAGTTTATGGGCCCCTGAAGAAATATTATAATCAAGCCAGCGACAACTGGTTAGCAAGTCACCCGGGAAAGACAATCACAATATATGATATACCCCAGTTGGTAAAAACATCATTGCCATTAGCAGCTACAATTGATAATATTCAATCTGGATTTCGTGTTACTGGGATATCACCACTCAACGAAAACATATTTCCTGACTCAGAGTTTAGCGGGTCATATGTGACTGACAGGCCAGCACCCCACTAACATCATCATCCTGCATAATCACATGACCTAAGCAACCAATCTGAGTCATGTAATTTACCTAACCAGGATGATGCTATTTCCTTTGAAACTGTAACACCGTCGACTTCAAGTGCGTTTTGCGAGATACCTTCTACTTCTGATGCAGACCTGTTAACTAATGCAGATTATGGATTTAAAACTCTCGAAAAAAGTCCAGTAACTTATGAAAGTAATGTGAATATGCCGAGCACATCGTTTACTTTACCAGAAGATATTAGGCCGTTTCCGAAAGCTGGGCCACGTTTAGAAAATAAAAGAAATATCCGAAAGAGAAAAAGCACTATTTACACAGACACCCCAGAAAAAGAAAATCTTTTATAAATTAAGACAAAACAACAATCTAGTAAGATACTGACCAAGAAAACAAAGAAGCCAAAGATAACAGGCGAAAGGTTCTACAGGAGCTCGAAAGGATAGAAAGGGTAAAGGAAAAAAAACTCTTCGTGACGCTAATAAGGAGAAAAGTGACGACTATGAAAGTGATGAGGATGAAAAATTTTGTTTGGAGTGCACTGAATCCTACAGTTCGAGTATTTTAGGAGAAGAATAGGTTCAATGCACTGGGTGCAAGTTGTTGTACACAAAATGTGTAAATAGGAGCATATTGTTCTATGAATGCAAAAATTGCACTTCCGATTCAGAAGACTGATTGGAGTATGATCTCCAAAGAATAATTTTATAATTAACATATATATATAATAATTTAACTATATAAATATTTAAAATAGTAAAAATAATAGATTACATTATTTGTTACCAAATGAGTTAAGTTTATAAAAAGTTGTTTAGTTTTGTTTTAAATACTTATAAGAAAGTACGCTTGGTTTACTTTTAGGTTAACAAATTGCCTAATGTTCAAACATTTGATTGTTTATTATTATTTGATTTTCATTGTGTTTAATTGAAGTGGCTTAACATCGCCTATTGGTTTCAATAAAAAAAAATTGTATTACACCGGTGTTTTGTGTCTTTTATCCTATTTCCTAGCAGATATTTGCCTTTACAACTCCATAGGTCAACTTACCCCAGACGAATAGTCAACCTACCCCAGGAATGGGGTAGGTTGACCAGTTTTTCCTATCACACAAAAACTGGCCTGTACTCATTATTATAATGAATAACACGATTAATGCCTTTTTTTCAAAAGCTTAATAGTATATCTATTAATTGAACCCGTTTTTTAAATAATATACTCTAAAGAAAAATATAAATATTTAAGCTGAAAATTGGTCAACCAGCCCCGGTCTCCCCTACTATACCAATTTCCACCTTTAAATATACATACATATATATATATACGAGATATATATATTTATTTTATTATTATTGTATCCTGTTTCTCAAATGATAAATATTTAAAATTTTAATTTTTTATTTCTGTTATTGATGTATTTATAATTATTATGTTAACTGTTTGTTATTTCTGTGATCTTCTATAATTGAAGAAGCACTAGGTGTATAAACGCTTTATTATTTGAATGTGAGGTGTATTCTTTATTGGACATCCAAATAAAATAAATAAATATCGATTATTCTAAGGCATTTGACAGTATTAGCCACACAGCCATATGGGAAAGCTTACGAAACCAGGGAATCCCGACAGTGTACATAAACACCATCAAAAACATTTACTACAACAGTAACGCATGAGTACAACTGGAAACCTTGAGTGAGACATTCCAAGTAAAAAGAGGCGTCAGACAGGGCGACCCGATGTCCCCAAAGGTGTTCTCGGCGGCGCTGGACAACATATTACGAAAGCTAATCTGGGACCAACATGGACTAAATATAGATGGTCAAAAATTAAACCATCTTAGATTCGCTGACGATATTGTTTTGTTTGAAAAACAACCAAGGATCCTAGAAAAAATTATACAAAATCTAAATAGAGCGAGAAAGTGGGCTTACTTATGAATATAAACAAAACGAAGCTATTAACGAATTTAAACAAATATGAAATAAAAATTAACAACCAACCTGTTGAATATGTGGATGAATATATCTATTTAAGACATATTATCTCACATACAGACACAACTACAAAAGAAATCAAAAGACGAATAGCTAACGGATGGAAAAGATATTAGTCTGAAAGAGATCATGAAATCCACAGATCTTAGTATAGGTATCAATAGGAAGGTGTTCAACTTCTTCTACCTGCGTTCTCCCATGTATTACATATGGGTGTGAAGCCTGTGTTCTTACGGAACATCACAGAAACATGCTGGAACACTGCCAAAGAGCTATGGAACGAAGTATGATAGGTATTAAGAAACAAGATAGGATACGAAACACCGTCATAAGAAGAAAGACAAAAGTCACAGACGTACTTACTAGAATAGATAGTTTGAAGAGGAGATGAACTGGGCACATGCTGCGCGGTACACAAGAGAAGTGGAGCAACATTATAACAGACTGGTACCCTAGAGATGGGAGAAGGAACAGGGTTCGGTTCTTGGGTCGCTCCTGTGGAACATCGGCTACGACTGGGTGCTGAGAGGCGAGCTTGGCCCGGGGGTGGACCTGACGTGTTACGCGGACGACACGCTGGTCACCGCCCGGGGGAGCTGGCACAGGGAGGCAGCGATGCTGGCGACGGCTGCGGCGCCACAGGTGGTGAACCGCATCCGTCGCCTAGGCCTGGAGGTGGCCCTCAGCAAGTCGGAGGCCATGGTGTTTCATGGCCCCCGGCGGGCGCCGCCGCCCGGCTCACACATCGTGCTCGGGGGGGTCCGAATCGCTGTCGAGCCCACCATGAAATATCTGTGATTGGTGCTCGACAGCCGGTGGGACTTCGGGCCCCACTTTCGGCGGCTGGCGCCCAAACTGTTGGGTGCGGCTGGCGCGCTCGGAAAGTCCTCGCGTCACTGTATCGGTGGCGCGGAGAGGCGGAGCGGGGCGAACGACCGATGCAGCTTCACGTAGAGCTGCGTCGGTCACAGCTCCGCGAGGTCCTAGTGGCGGAATGGCAGGACGGGCTTTCGCGCCCTACCGCCTGCCTCGACATAGTCGGGGCGGGCCGGCCGGTGCTCGAGCGCTGGCTCGGGAGGAGGCACGGCTCCCTGTCCATGGGCGTACCCAGGTTCTGGGCCAGGGGGGGGCAAACCAGATTTTTTATAAGCTAGGTACTTATAAAGAATAAAGAAATAAATTGATATAGGTTTTTTTTTAATATTATTTCTTTAATAAGGTATACAATGGCTATAGCAGAATAAGATTGTGTTATTGACTCTGTATCCACCTCACTAGACTGCTGCTTACTGCAACTGGCATCATCATCCTATTTACTTGTTCGTTTCTAAAGTTCGTTTTCTTAATTTTTATCGACAAAAGTAGATAGTTAGTAGGGACGTCGACAATATCATGGGTACGCCCATGTCCCTGTCGTTTCGGGCGACGCAGGTGCTCTCGGGGCACGGTTGCTTCGGGAAGTACCTGTGTCGCATAAACAGGGAGCCGGACGCCCGGTGACACCACTGCGTCCATTGCCGGGAGGACACGGCGCGGCGCACGCTGGCAGAGTGTGCCGCTTGGGAGGAGCCGCGTCGTGCCCTCGTCGCCGGAGTAGACCCGGACCTCTCGCTGCCGGCCGTGGTCGAGTCGATGGTCGGCGGCGAGGAGGCCTGGGACGCAGTGGTAACTTTCTGCGAGACAGTTATCGCGCAGAAGGAGGCTGCGGAAAGGGAGAGGGAGATCTCAAGCCCTCACCCGATCTGCAGCAGACGCACCGGGCGTCGGCGGAGGGCGGACAACGCCCTCTTCCAGCCCCCCTAAATGAGTCCAGGGGCGACGGACTCGGGGACGTCCGTCGCCCCCTACAACATCAGGACCCGAGGTGGCGGCGCGTGTGGTGTTCCACGCGCGCCCCTCAGAGAAGTCGGGGGGGGAGGAGTAAACACCTCACTCCCCCCCCTCGACGAGACGGGGCCCGCGATAGCCAGGGGTAGCGGAAGCTGAATACGTGCCCGCGACTCTCGGCACTCAGGTGTGTGAAGGAACACCGGAGGGGTTTTAGTGGGTACACCTCTCGGGCCCCTTCTCATTTTAATTGGGTAGGGGAGTTTGCTAGAGGGAGTCCCACATAACAACCGCGTCTCCCCGGGCGCGGTGGTATGCGCAAAGCATTTCCCCTCCTAAAAAAAAAAAAAGTCTTTGCCAAGAGGCACACTGAACTCAGAGATATTTTATAACTAGACACAACCACAATACAAAGAAAGAAGAAAGCAGTTCCGGATAAGAGGCTTATTATTATTATAATATATAATTTCATTCTCTGTAACCTTAAAGGTATTTCACATAGGGGGAAGTCCACTAGCGCCGAACGGCAGGTAGTACCGAACGATTGTTGTAATCGTTACTTATAAACGGATAAGGACGATGCGTTGTCGTGCAATAGAAAGAGATAAAGCTATCGTGGCCGCGGGTGGCGCGGGGGTTCGCAGTGACGCTCGTAGCGTGGACGAGAACAGTCGCATTGTATTTTACGCGGAAAATTGGCGTCGCCTACAAACATAACCTATTGATTGTGACCGAAATATAAGTGTAAGATCGATTTGGTACCAATCTTAATTGACATTGGTAAGTAATTTGGACGTTCCAGTATGTAAAACATAAAATAAGTTACTATTTTTTATGTCATATGATTATCAATTCTCTTCAGTGAGTCCCTAGTACCGAACAATATTTTTTCCCCTATGACCGAACAAAAATGTTTTGATGATTACTCTATTATTTTAAGTGTTGCAAGTTGTATATGTATTTCATTATTTCAGGAACTAGTTTACCTTATACTATGGACAGAATCAAGAAGGGTCGTTGGGATTCTGAAAACCTAAAGATAGCAATTGAAAAGTAATCAATTAAAAAATGTCTCTACGAGAAGCGGCTTCAAGATATGGCATTCCTACTACTACTTTGTATGACAAATTGAAACTGATAAGAGAAGGTAAAGAAGTAGAATTGAAACCAGTACTAGGGAGGTTCACAAAGACCTTTTCATCGGAGTATGAGAATGTTTTAGTAAGCCACGTTAAGGACTTAGCTGACAGATGTATGCCATTGACAAAAAAATAATTTTTGAAACTCGCCTTCGATTTAGCTGTGCATCTCAAGATACCACATCGTTTTAACGTTCAAAAAGAAGCTGCTAGTAAACATTTCTATTATGAATTCATGAAACGTCATCCAGATTTGTCACTGAGAACAGCAGAGTCTATCAGCTTGATGCGTGCGGTTGGATTCAACAGGGCCCAGGTGAATTTATATTTTATTAATTTGCAAAGCCTTTTGGACAAATACAATTTTCCACCATCAAATGTGTACAATTGTGACGAAACTGGAGTCACAACAGTACAAAAGCATGCAAAGGTTATGGCAAAAAAAAACACCGGTCAAATAGGAAAGCTTACTTCAGCTGAAAGGGGGAAAAACGTTACAATCTTATTTTGCATGAGCGCTACAGGCAATTTTATACCTCCTTTTTTCGTTTTTCCACGCCAAAGAATGCATGAACGGCTAATGATAAATTCACCTCCTGACAGTGAAGGTGTTGCCCAACCGAAAGGTTGGATGAACAATGAGTATTTTTTGAAATGGTTGCATCATTTTACTAAGTTTGCTCGACCTTCAAAGGAGTCTCCGATTCTGCTTTTACTTGATGGGCATAGCAGCCACAAGACTTTGGAGGTAATAAACTGGTGCAGAGATAACAACATTCACCTTATTAGTTCACCACCACACACTACACATAAACTTCAGCCGTTAGATAGAAATTATGAAACCTTTCAAGAATGCCTATAACGAACAATGCGGAATGTGGATAAGAGCTAATGCAGGTGCAAGAATTACAGAGTATGATATTGCAGGACTTGTATCAGATGCTTTTAAAAAAGTAGCTCGTTATGAAATAGCAGCAGCAGGATTCAGGTGTACCGGTATATATCCATTTAATGAAAATATCATCAGCGATCTGGATTATTTGCCCAGTGACATTACAAACATTCCAATAGAAGAATCTGTCGAAGAACAAATTAGCGTCGATCGTTCTCCGCCTGTTGTTCAGTCAACAATACCAGAGCAAATACATTCTGATATAATATTACCGCAAAGTCTTTCACCACAGCCTTCTACCAGCAAAAGTCCAGATTTTGTACGACAAGCCATTTTAAATATTTCACCATTACCAGACGCTGCAAAGAAAAGAGCTCAAACAAGAAAACGAAAGTCTGAGAAAAGTCAAATCCTAACTGCCTCTCTTTACAAATTGTCTCTGGAAAATAAAGAAAACGAAAAACTGCTTAAAGAACAAAAGAAACTACAACGTACATTTAAGAAGACAGATAAAGCAGATAAGACTAAGAAAACTAAAGTTTTGCCATTAAAAGAGAAAGAACAACAAAGCAACGTATCTTCGCAGGCACACCAAGAGACTTCGTGTGTTGTTTGCCTCGAAGACCGAGACGAAGACCGATGAGGACTGGATCCAGTGCGATTCGTGCAAAGAATGGGCGCACGAGGCTTGTGCTGATATACCAGAGTGTTCTGAGTTATATATTTGTGACCGATGTCATCTTTTTTAAGACTGTTCGGCCGTAAGTGCCATTTTATATCTATGTTCGGTACTAGGTGCCACAGAATTATTATGCAAAAATTTATGCCAAAAAGAATCACTTGTTAGAACATATAACTCGTTTATTTTTGTTTGTTTTGTTCATTTATATAGGTGTCTATGATTGTTTTGTACTTAATAATTTCCATTAAATGTTTAATATGCGATCCGTTTTTTTCTAGCTGCCATCTAAGCTTAGGTGTTCGGCACTATGGGACACTCCCCTATTGGTTTTCTAAATACGAAGCTATATTATTATATATATCTATTTATCATAAATTGTATACCATTTTGTTCAGCTGTCTAAAACTTTCCTTAAAATGTTATCATGTATGTGTATTATCACAACGTCAATGAATACTTCACATTCTTCAGTCCAGTCTTTTCATCAATTTCAAAAGTGTTATACAGGATGCAGTTTTGCATCCTGGTCAAATTCAATCTGATTTTTAGCATGGTCAACACCAAAAGGCATTACAGATTACCATACGGTACTAAGCCAGCTAGTTCAATATTTCAGGCAAAACTTATGAATATCTCATTACTATTATCTGTTCCCAAATCTAAGCCAGACGTCACACTAACAGCGTCAGAATACAATGAGTTGATGTTGTTTAAACAAAAATATGAAAACATAAAAAATCATTTTAAACCAAATATGCACACGAGGTCAAATGTAGGCCTTAGGAAAATCCGACATTGGGCGAGTAAAATAGGAGAACGAGGACATAAAAGAGGCTTTGAAAATATGGAAAATAAGTCCGTTATGTTACAAACACTCACGGGAGGATTTCGGACTACTCTTGCCTGGGTACTCCACACTATCAAATAGAATACCACGCAAAACAATACATAAGTGCCTGTGAAGACCTATTTGAATAAATATTTCATTTCATTTCATAGCATGCCAGAGCCACAGGTGTTACACACTCTATTACTATTATGTATTACGTGCATTTTTTTTTATAGTGTTTAATTAGAAGGCCTTATACACATCAAATGGTGACGAGGATGGGATATTTTCTGATTTAAGTTGTTAATTGGTGGATTTTTATATTTGAAGACATCGGCATGGCGTCGTATATTCGATTTAAACCATTTCAAGAAGGAGACGATATTAATTGTTTCCTCGGACGGATAGAACAGCATTTCGTGGTGAATGAAATACCACTACAAAGACAATTACCAACAAACTTTATTGGTTTCTTTACATCAAGATATTTATAAAACTTTGAAAAACATTGTTCATCCATGCTTACCAAAAGAAAAATCCTACAATGAAATTGATGAAGCATTGAAGACGAGATCCCAGTCAACAGTAGGCCTAGCCAAGTTACAAACGTTTCGTATCGATTCTCTTTCTACAATTGTTAACGTCTAGGCGTAAGCGATTGTAGAAAACGTTACCTTGGTAGCCAAATTGACACGACTTTGTCGATCGCTCGTTCTACAATGAACTTAGAAAAAACCTATACTTTAGTCTATGGTGAGCGTTCGAACAAACGTCAAACTAACATCAAGGTCACAGATGTGTACTTTTTGCGCGGGCGGAAGTTTTGTTTTCGATTGTTACTAAAGGAATAATTGTTTTAAGTGTTAAAAAAGTAAGCGAAATAAGGTGAGTTGTTCTTATAACTGCGGAATGTAATTTTAAACATTACTGTCACTCGAAATAATATGATATCGTGCAAGGATGGAATCTAGATCTCGAGCAAGCCCAGAACAGTTCGCAGCTTTATTAGAATTTATGGAAAGGTACGTAAATTAACCGATATTTCGTAATCTTCCTTTGTTAAAATCATAGTTAGGTATATCATACTTGGGCACTTGAAAGTTAGAAACATAAACAATGACGTTATTCGCGACATGAACTAATACTACTACTTACGAAACAAACAAGACAATTGTGTTTGACCCTTTATTTAATCAATAGACCCTCTGTTTCTCTGAAATATTTTTAATTTAGATTCTAATTGGGTCTAAGGGAATAAAAGCTGACCGCCTGTCAGCAGGAACTGGAGATAATAAAAAAGTTGATACTACTTACTTATATTATCAGTCAGATTATTAAGCACTTACATTAACTATTAAGGGAATCTCGTTGGCTCCCTTTAATAAAGTTTTGTGTCGGAGTTCATGACAAAAGTATGTCGATTTGTCTATTCGAAATTGCAGAACATTTTAAGTTTCTGGCATTTCGCGTATTGTATATTATATTATCCCTGCACTGACGATTTATATTTCTTTTTCGGCGCCTAAGCCACACTTCTTCATTATGAGCGCACCACAACATATTTAAAGTATGCATTTTAAATGCTAAATGGTAAATACAGTCCAACAATATGTTAAATAAACAAAACACTTCTCGGTTTCAACACAGCTGGATCATATAGACGCCATATTTTTATCGTTTTCTATTGGGTCTCGGCGAGCGCTAACTAGTCGTACAAAAACTTCGACATCATTTCGATGACGCTTGTCAAAACTGTAATTTGGCTACGGTTTATATGGGATGTAGCGATCGACATTGTAGAAACGCTCACATTTCATTCTATCATTTTGAACGACATAAACTTGGCTACCAATTATATATTCGTTTGTTTTGACCACGTGACTTAACGTTGAGATGACGTCATTCCCATACATTTGAATAGTTTTCTATTAGCGTTAACGATTGTAGATAGTCAACATGGCTAAGCCTACAGATCACACTATAGAAAAAGAATAAATGCTTTTGCGTCATGGCGGAAAATTGTTCTAGTAACATACTAGTGCATACAACTGCACAGTAGTGGGGCCGAGAGAAAATACAATTAAATTTAAAATGTTTTTATTGCATTGAGGACATTGGTTTCCAACATTAAAATTTTATTTTTTTGTATAAGCCTTACAAAATGATTACTCAAGAAAGTTGACCAGAAACATTATTGAGGAAAATGTTATACCCAAAATGGGGAGAGGAAAGTTCAAGACGAACTGAATGTCTTATTTCCGGGGGTGCCACGAGATACGATTGTTGCTTTTGCATCATGGGGGAAAATTGCTTTAGATACATACTAGTGCGCATACAACTGCACAGTAGGTGCGCCGAGAGAAAATACAATTAAATTCAAAATGTTATTATTGCATCGCGAACATTGTTTCCCACATCAAAATTTTTCAATTTTTAGTATAAGATTTACAAATTTAGTACTCAAGAAAGTTGACCAAAAACATTAATGGGAAATGTTATACCCAAAATGGGGAGGAAATCCAAAAACGAACTGAATGTCATATTCCCGAGAGTGCCTCAAGATACAATGGAAGAGTTGCTTTGTTTCATGGCGAAGAATTGCTCTAGATCAGTGGTTCCTAACCTGGGGGTAATTACCCCCGCAGGGGTAAAACGGAGATTCTAGGGGGGTAACACGGGATGGCACGAAATAGTATTAAAATAGCAATAAACAAAATAATAGTACGGTAAACGGTAGCACGGCGCTCTTATGCGCGCGGCTGACGGCGACGGCGGCGGGTGAGCTGCGGTGTGGGAGGGGTGAAGCAATGCTTCGTCATGACTAGCGGCGGGCCGGACAAGCGGCGATGTTCATTTTGTTTACCTAAGCTTAGGAAGAACACGCATTTTATTTGTTCCGCCGCGCATTGCAGAAATCGTATTTTAGAATTGTTTAATTAAATTCAAAGGTAAGCAGTGTTTGTTAATATCGTCACGTTAATATTGTCACGAGTGATTTGTTTACGTAGGTATGTATTAGTTGACTTTTGTTTTAGGTACCTACAGGTGTTTTTGACATGGCTTCTACTTCATCTGGCAAAAAGCGCACTTATAAAGAAGCATTTCAACAATGGGGTTTCACAAGCATCGTAGACAAAAATATAGAAAAGCCTCAGTGTGTTTTATGTAATAAAGTGCTTAATCCAGAAAGCATGAAACCGAGCAAATTAAAAGAACATTTTGCTAAAGTTCACAAGGAGTTCGCAGATAAAAATATAGATTTTTTTAAGAAAAAGGAGAAGATTCTGAAGTCTTCGCGCATGGATTCTACAGGCAATATACAGAAAGCAAATGAATCATGCCTTCAAGCTTCATACAAAATTGCTTATCGCATCGCACGTAATAAAAAACCACACACTATAGGAGAGGACCTCATCAAACCTTGCTTGTTAGATGCAGTAACACTTGTTATTGGCGAGCAACATGTAGCTAAGATTAAACAAATCTCACTCTCAAACACTACTATTCAAAGTCGCATACGTGAAATGAGTGCCGATATTCTAGCAACCGTTATTTCTGAAATAAAGGAAAGTCCTATGTTTGCGCTGCAGTTGGACGAGTCCACAGATGTTGCTTCGTGTTCACAATTATTGATGTTTACACGATACATTAAAGATGATGATGTAAAGGAGTAATATTTGTTCTGCAAGTCTTTGCCCACTACTACTCGCGGCGAAGACGTATTTCAAACGCTAAAAGAGTTTATTGAGGAAAATGGCCTGGACTGGTTAAAGCTGGTTGGTACTTGTACAGACGGGGCGCCTTCCATGATGGGCATCCGTTCTGGTTTTCAGGCACTCGTGAAACAAGTTGCTCCTCAAGTTTTCGGCTATCATTGCTTGATACACCGTTACGCTTTGGCTGTGAAAACGCTTCCACCAGATTTGCTAAACACGTTGAGTGACATAGTAAAAATTGTTAATCATATTCGAGGCAGCGCTACTAACTCAAGATTATTCAAAGTTTTGTGCGATGAAGTTGGTGCTACATTTAATGCTCTTTTGTACCATACAGAGGTACGTTGGTTATCAAGAGGCAAAGTTCTAAGTAGGGTTTACGAATTACGAGAAGAAATTGGATTGTTTTTTGAAAATCAGAGAACACAAAAAGAAAAAGAATATTATGCAAAAATTAAAGACCAAACATTTGTTCTAAAAATGGCGTACCTTGCTGATTTTTTCACTGAAATTAATAGTCTGAATATTTCACTGCAAGGAAATGAAACGAATATTTTGACGTTGCAGGATAAAATCGCAAGTTTTTTGCGCAAATTGGAACTTTACCAACGCAGAGTTCAAGCCGGTGATGTGTCAATGTTTACACAACTAAGTGAGCAATTAGTAAATAATAAACAAGACAAAATCACGTTTGAAAATTCCGTGGTTCAGCATTTAACTGCCGTGATAGACTCACTGCAGCAATATTTTCCGAACATGGACAGTCGTGGTCCTGGATTTTAAGACCATTTTCTACTTGCGTCGATATTTTCAAGGACGAAGATGTGTCAGCGAAAGTAGAGTTTCTCGGGCTGCGTGAGAATAACTCATTGAAAGTTGATTTTCAAAATGATAAACTCAGCACAATTTGGCGAAAAGCAGCTGCAGAATATCCCATTATAGCTGACAGAGCTTTAAAAATGTTGATTCCATTTGCCACAACTTACAGATGTGAAACTGGTTTCTCAACTCTTATTACATTAAAAACAAAAGCCAGAAACCGTCTGAATGTTGAGCATGACATGAGATGCGCGTTGAGTGAAACCAAACCTCTATTTTGTCAAACTTACGAATGCAAAGCAATTTCAACCTTCACACTAGTTAACTCCAAGATTTACATATTACTTTACTTTACTAGTTACCTAAACGTGCAATTTCTTAGAATTTAGTTAGATAATAAACATATTTTCGTTCGAATTTGTGTGGTTTTAATTATTTTAAATTAGCTAGGGGTAAACTCAATTCCCATACTTGTTCACAGGGGTAGTGACATTGAAAAGGTTAGGAACCACTGCTCTAGATGCATATCTACTAGTGCATACAACTGCACAGTAGGTGCGCCGAGAGAAAATACATTTTACACAAAAATACAAATTTCAAATGAGGAAATGGGGCTGTTGATGAATTTTCGCAAGGCAGGAAGTTTGGGAACACCGACGACGGGAACACTTCACGAAATTGAAATAAGATTAATAAAAAATGCAGTGTCATATTAGAAGCCTTGTCAAGTAGTTTAAAAATTTATATAAATGAACTCCAGACTGAGGAAAACATTTGACAAAACAAACAGTTTACATTTTTTACGGACTCTTTTCTATGATCAGTTATTCTATGATAAATTGTATTGGATTTTTATAAATTAGCATCTTTCCGCGCTTGCTCAGCTCGTCGTTTTGAGCTGAGGCTTGTGATTCCTTAACCTTCCTATACCCGCGTATTGGTCTGTCAGACCGGCAGTTTAAGTTTGCGTCTTTTTCTTATTAACGGAAAATGTTAGCACATTGGGCTCACTGCTAGCTGCGTGAATCGTCGCCGGCGTCTGTTTAGTGTGGCGCGAGCGCTTGCGCGGGTAACACGTGTGACAGTACACGACACCGGCTGGTCCGCGAGACCGACGCGGGTATAGCCGTTACAGTTTAAGGTAAGTGCTGCGTTTCATTAGTCCTATAATTTCAATGATTTCTTATATTATTATTCGATTACTATTTTATAATATACTTTCAAACTACTTTCAGATTAAATTATTATCTCAAAATGGACGAAGAGCGAATAAGACTGATTTTAGAGGAGAACGATTCAGATTCTAACTACGATGACGAAAACGACAGTGATTTCGAGGATAATGTGAAAATAGAGGCCGAAAAAAGTAATAGTGCGCAAGAGGGAGATTCTGACAGCGAAGTAGAGGAACGAAGAACTTTTAGTGACTACTATCTCGGCAAAGATAATCAAACAAAATGGAATAAAACTGCTCCGTCAATGACAGTCAGAAGACGCGCTAGAAACATTGTTACTCAATTACCAGGTGTAAAAGGCGAGGCTAAAAATTTGAAGGAACCAGGTGAGATATGGAATTTGTTTGTCTCCCAAAATGTATTAAGCCAGATTACAAAATACACCAATCAACAATTACAACGCATATTACCTCAGTTTGATAGAGAAAGAGATTGTACTCCGACTGATGAGATTGAAATTCAAGCCTTTCTAGGTCTTTTACTCTTTGCTGGTGTTAGACGCAATAGTAGATTGAATGCCAAAGATTTATTCAAGACTGATGGCTCATCACCAGAGATCTTTCGTCTAACTATGAGTTGGAACCGTTTCTATTTGCTTTTGCGGTGTCTAAGATTCGACGACAAAGATACACGGGATGCACGGATCTCTGTAGACAAATTAGCTCCCATTAGAGATTTGTTTGATGAGATTGTAGCCTCATTCAAAAAATATTACAGTGCATCGCAGTTTGTCACGATCGATGAGAAACTGGAGGCATTCAGAGGTCGTTGCGGTTTCAGGCAATATATTCCGTCCAAACCCAACAAATACGGTATAAAAATTTATGCACTGACAGATGCTAAAATGTTTTATACATTCAACTTGGAAGTTTACGTTGGAAAACAGCCTGAAGGCCCATATTCACAGGATAACTCATCGTTGGCTTTGGTTTTAGTGGTAGTTAGTGATATTATTCACAATACTGGCCGTAACATTACATGTGATAATTTTTTTACAAGTCTGCCCTTGATTGATAAACTGGTGCAAGAGTATAGGTTGACAATAATCGGCACTATTCGAAAAAATAAAAAAGAGTTGCCCAACGAATTCATTGAAATCCGAGGCCGAATGGAGAAATCCAGCTTATTTGGCTATCGAGGCAATTGTACTCTGGTTTCGTACGTGCCCAAAAAAAATAAAAATGTATTGCTTGTGTCTAGTATGCATGACAACGGAATCATTGATGAGAATACTCAAAAACCTGAAATAATCATGGACTACAATGCAACGAAAGGAGGCGTCGATACCGTGGACAAAATGTGCGAAACTTACAATGTTGCAAGGGGCACGAACAGATGGCCCATGGTGATATTTTATAGTCTAATGAATGTGGCAGGAATAAATTCGTACGTTATATATGTCCACAATAATCCCAACAAAAAAATCATTCGCAGATCATTTTTGGAAGCTCTATCATATGATCTCATAAATCCACATCTGAGGCGACGTAGTACAAACACACATTTACCAAGACTCATAAGACAAAGACTTGCTGAAATTTGTAAATTAGATGGTCCAGAGTCCACAGCAACTACAAATAATAATAAAACGGGTCGTTGCTATTATTGCAGCTCCAAAAAAAATCGCAAGACGAGATATAACTGCACTACTTGCAAGAAATATTTTTGTATGGAACATGCAATTATGGTGTGCTCTGACTGCTATGGTGGACCATCAGACGAAAATTAATCTATAGCCTTTTATTATTTATTTAGTTATTTCCAAGATTTAAGTGTTTATTTTGTTTGATTTCAGAAGAGATATTTTTTGTTGCAATTTATGTAGTTTATAAGAATAAGTACTGTTTTTCAAAGGCTGTAATAAAAAGACTGTTAGTCAGTAATAAACATTAATATTGCCATACATTTCGTTTATATTGATTGTGTAAAAGTCCTTTTTAATCATAAATTACATTTTAGTGTGATTATAATGATAGCTATTTATTTAGTAAACGTTAGAACTATCGGTCCCGGAGACCGACGCGGGTATATGTGTTAATGTAATTGACGCGGGTACAGGAAGGTTAATGTTGCATAACTTATAAAAGACATTTCTGCCTCGGATTTTTGTAATTCCTCATACAAGCAACAGAAAGGCAATCTCTAAAGATTTTTTTCAGGTGTGTTAAAAGAATAACCTTTTCAAAACAACGCGAATTTTACACCCACAGACAGATTTGTTTGTTTTATATTTCAATACTTGTAGTAAATGTTCTCAGTAATGAAACATATACCATTTTCCACGTTCAAAACCAATCAGAGAGAAACCAGACCAAAAAAAGACCCATTTGATTTCCACAATGCAATTTTTATAATTTTTTTTTTCTTGTAGTGACATGAAATATATATAAACCAACTTTCTTCAATAGAAGCCAAATGGAAAAGAAATTGATTATAAATAGCAACACCGAAGTGAAGGGTTAAGACACCACCAAACAGGTCAATATGTCTATACAACGAGTCTCCTTTAAGGTTAATGACCATTACACAGTACCACATTCGAGAGTCCAGTGCTGACAGACCGAGTGAATGATGGAGCACCCACAAGACTGGTAGGAACATAGATTTCTTCTTTTTATAGCAGAGTGATGTAAGTAGAAAGGATTCCAACCCTTAAGCCGCTTATTACTTGCAGCAAATTTCTCTTGATTAAAATCTTGTAGTAAGTTGAGATTGATAAACCAAATTATTAATAGAAGCCAAGTGGAAAATTTTAAAGTGAAAGTGATTATAAATAGAAACACTGAAATGAGGCATCAAGACACCACCAACCAGGTCAATGTGACCATACAACAAGTCTCCCGATCAGAATCACCATTGCGGCCTAAGTATCACATTTTTTTTGCATGTCTTTTTTTGTGTGTTTTTTTTGCGATAATTTTGGCTAAATTTGTTTAGATCGGAATTCTGCCAGACATACTGTGTCGTCTGTAGCATTATACAGGTCTTCTGGCGTGCAAGATGAGGGGCATGCAGGGCACGTCAATAGATGTGTCATTGTCTGAGGGGAGGCGCCGCAAGTACACTGGTTGCTTGTGCTGTAACTCATTTGAGACTGAGTACATGTGAACTTTTTATTTTCTGAAACAAAAGAAATAACTTACTTAAATGATTATGATGCTTTGGTTGTATAAACATTCCTAAATAAGCTTGGACTTTATGTAAAATTGACAACTTTCTAGCTCCCCACTGAGCTGCACCTTCAACCACATTATAACCACTTGCCACACTGATATTTTACTAAGGCACTATTGATATAGATATGTTAAGTAAATAGGAATATTTTTGATTGACAGGCCAGTATGTTGGGTGGTCTAGCAGCAGGTTGTGGGTTTGATTCGCACCCAGGACAAGCATCTCTGTGTCATAAATTATGTCTGTTTGATATGTGTCAATACAATGTGGGCTCTAAATATCAATAAATGTATTTCGAAATTTAAAAAACAGGTGATTTCTGATTAAAACTTCTGCTTAGGTTGAAAGCAGGTCGCCCATGGAGGCGTGTGTAAAGTTACATTTAATCTTTGAGTAATGTTTTAATTAGTGTAACTCATCATGTCATCCTGACTAAACGAAGATAAAGTGAACCCAAAGGGGTTAATTTAGGGGTAAACACTGCCAAAGTGCATAGACGATAAGTACAGGATTTACATTCTGGGCTACTAATCTTAATAACAGGGTAATTTCGATGAATGCCTTAGAATCGATCCTGCTCATGAAACCGAAAATATAAATCAGAGATATTACAGTTTATTACATCAAAATTAATTAAATAAAACCATTTAAAAAACATTTACTTACATATTAAAAACCGCAACCGCCTGATGATGAAGAAAAGAAGATCAAGACGCATTAAATTTGTGGCCGCAATTATTTTAATGGCGGAAAAAAAAAACATGACCTTCAAAACATCGCAAGCATTTTTGCTACTGGTAACACAGATCGATAGGTAACAACGAGAGTATCATCTTGATAAACCATAGGTTTATGCATTTGATTAAAATCTGTGTCTTGTTCATTCAACAAGGATGTCTTGCTTGCTAATATTATATATAACTATCATTTCGATTCGATAATTGATAACGATGATACGTAGCATTAATCGATATCAAACAACATTTCTAATGAGATTTTTCATTAAGATTAACATTCCATTTAAATTATATGTATTATTAACCCTCATAGTGACCTATTATTTATTACGACAGTTTATTATTTAATAAAACCAATAATTATATATTTTGAAGTAAAACTTCTTTAGGCGCGACTAGGGAGTAACTCAGATTTTTTTTCAGACGGAAGTAACGTTCTGAAAATTAATGGATAGTTTACTTATGGGAGTAGTCTTACTATGCTTTGTGCATGTATAATATGTATATAATTTTCAGTCTTATATTATAATAATAGTTATTGCATTAGTTCATTTTAGTTTATATTCTGTTACTTAAAAGTAATTATATTGACATTTTAATTGTTTTCTTCTGACGTCCGTTTTTTCATCAAATACTCTAATGGCTATAGAAGGCAAACTTAAAATAAGGATCTAATCCACGTGTAGCTAGCTATATACATATATGTATTGGTAACACTGCGAATATACAACTGCTGTATAGTTACATTATGCATTGTTTACATGAATAGCGTGCTGTTGGCCGAAAATATGAAAACCTCACATTTTGTAATAAATAATTTATTAATAAAACGTTCTGACGATTGCGACATTCTATAATATTCAATAACAAGGTTATATTGACATGTACTGATCTAACCTTAAATGAAATGGCGGAGTCCCAGGAACCTTTTACTCTTTCTTCAATAAATAAAAATTTGATCTATCCATGAATATTTTTCGACTTATTTTCAAGAAAAGTAGCAAATTTAGAAAGTGAAATTTACGTTTCACATTATAGTTGCTACAAACCTATAATTTCATACATAAAAAAATGTTATGACATTCAAGTATCTATTTCGAGTGAATAATATTAATATAACATTTGAATAGTCTTTGTAAAGCACATGAATAATAAATATAATTAAATTATAATATGATTAATCTTTTAATTTTATTAAGTTTTACTTCAATCGCGCGTAAAGGATAGATAGGAGGAGGACACACACACTTTTTTATTCGAGTTTAATTATTTAAACTCGATTCTACCATACGCGGTACAATTTGCGTTGTTGCGCAACCTTAACCCAAGCCAAATTTTCGAAACTTTTCTTATCGAACTTGCATTAGATTTTGGATTATTTTTCAATGTAACTTTTATCATTGAAACAACATCATTAGTACTTGGGTAAGTTTTATTGACCATTTATTATTAATGTTCTCTGTAAAGGTCTGTTATTTCTTAACTAGTTAATTCAAGATTTGCCAAGTTCGTAATGGTACCTACGTATCCCTATTGATCATCCAATATTGCCTAGCAAAACATTATCGTATTTTGTGGTTCTTCTATAATTCAAACATACATGGTATGACGTATAATCTCCTTACTAACTGGCTGATAGTACTTCATAATGTAATACCAGTTGTCATCTTTGATTACTGTTGTCAATCTATTGTAATATATATTATTTCTATGGCTTTTGAAAATAGCTAATTAAAGCCAAGTTTCTATTGGTTTATCTTTCATTACGTATGTATCAATTTAATTAGCTATATTAATTTAATATGTCGAAGAAAAATGCAGAAGGTGAAGAAGAGCTAGAAAAAAAAAGCTATCTAGCCAGATACCTTCGCCCGGAAAAATTTGACGTCGAGACTAATGCTTCCGGAGCTGGTGAAAAATGGCGACACTGGTTTCATACCTTTACTAATTTTCTAACAGAAGAAATTCCGCACGGAACTAACAATGTAATAAAGCTTAAGTTACTAGCAAACCACCTCACTGCTAATATCTTTACTCATATACGAGACTGCGAGTCTTACGATGATGCCGTATCTATTTTAAACAAAACCTACATTACGCCACAAAATGAGATTTTAGCCCGTCACATTCTTGCTACACGAAAACAGAAAAGTGATGAGACGATTTCGGAGTACTGCCGTACTTTAAAACTACTAGCACAAGACTGCAACTTCCAATTGGTCTCGGCACTAGAACATAGAAATCAAGCGATACGTTGCGCCTTTATAGCAGGTATTCTATCACCTAAAATTAAAGAACGTTTATTAGAAAATACCTCTATACCCTTGGATGAAGTTCTTAAGCAGGCCGTAACCATTGAAACAGCTGAGAAAGATTCCGCCACAATGAGCGTTAGTATCCCTAATACATTAAACGCTCTGTCGACGCCTGCTTTACTTAAAGAAATCTCACAACCGCAAGTCACACCAAGTTCTAGTGCTGCAGTATCAGTTCCTCTGACAAGACATCAATCAACAAAGCGCTGTTTCTTTTGTGGTGGGAATCTTCATCAGAGGTTTAAGTGTCCTGCTTTCCATGTTTCTTGTCAGATATGTTCCAAAAAAGGACACTTTGCGTCAGTTTGTCGGTCACAGAGCTCCACCACTAGCAATGCCATATCCACTCCTATAAACCCTACTGTACCACAACCAAAGTCTATCAGCACTGTATTTTCAGCTGCATCGCCGTCTACTTTAAAACAAGCAACAGTTGCCATTACAGTAAATGATATCATCGTAGACGCTCTCATAGATACAGGAAGTTCTGTGAGTTTCATCGAGAAAAATATAGCTCATATGATGAAATTGAAAGAAAGACCATATAAACAAACCATTAATCTGGCATCGCTTAGCCACACATCATATGTCGATGGAATATGTTTTGCTACTCTTATTATTAGCAAACATAAATATGTAAACCGTCCCCTTTTAATAGTGGACAACTTATGCGCAGATGTTATAATTGGACATGATATTTTGAAAGATCATTCTAAGCTTGAATTCCGATTTGGAGGTACTAGAGAGGCTCTCCAAATCTGTGTAATGGAAGCTTCTGTACCACCAGCCACCATTTTTACACACCTGTCTGAAGACTTAGCTCCTGTCGCTATTAAATCTAGACGCCATAGCGAAGAAGATCAAGAATTTATTAAGATAGAAATAGCAAAACTCTTAAAAGATGGTATAATAGAACCAAGTATATCTCCATGGCGCGCTCAGGTCCTGGTTACTGGTGGTGGAGGACATCGCAAGCGCATGGTCGTCGATTACTCCAGAACTATCAATAGGTTTACATGCCTGGACGCGTACCCACTTCCTAACATAGAATTGATTGTTTCAAAGGTAGCTAAGTTTAATTACTTTAGCCAGATCGACTTGAAGAGCGCATATCATCAGGTACCGATATTAGAAAGAGAAAGAAATTTTACTGCGTTCGAGGCTTGTGGAAAACTTTATCAATTCACGAGAATACCATTTGGAGTTACCAATGGTGTAGCCGCCTTTCAACGAACTCTTGAATATATTATCGATAAGGAAAAGCTACAAGGAATCTTCGCTTATCTCGATGACGTTACTGTTTGTGGCAAAAACAAGGAGGAACACGATAGAAATTTGCGACAATTTATGGCCGTAGTGAAGAAATACAGACTAACGTTAAATGAGCAAAAATGTAACTTTAGCAAAAGCACGATAAGCCTTTTGGGTTACACGATTACAAATAATACGATTGAGCCTGATAAAGATCGACTTGTTCCTCTTATAAATTTGCCGCTACCATCTAATGCCGCTGAACTCAAAAGAGCACAAGGGCTGTTTGCTCACTACGCCAAATGGGTCAACAAATTTTCCGAGAAGATCCAACCGTTAATTAATGCAACCCACTTTCCTCTTAATGAGACTGTGCAGAACAGCTTTCAGCAACTAAAAGCAGACATACAGAAGGCAGCATTGGTTGCTATTGATGAAATGGAAATATTAACAGTTGAAACAGATGCTTCCGAGTTTGCTTTAGCCGCGACGCTTTCCCAAAAAGGTCGCCCCGTTGCATTCTTTTCAAGAACGCTATCAGACAGTGAACGCAAGCATGCTTCTGTAGAAAAAGAAGCTTGTGCCATCGTTGAAAGTCTCAGAAAATGGCGGCATTATCTACTGAATAGACATTTTATTCTTATCACAGATCAGAAATCCGTGAGCCACATCTTTAGCCAAAGTCATACAAGCAAAATAAAGAACGACAAATTTGAAAGATGGAGGCTAGAACTATCATGCTACAAGTATGACATCATTTATAGACCAGGTAACGAAAATGTTGCAGCTGATGCCCTCTCGAGAGTTTGCGCATCCATAAGTAACAACAAGTTATATGAACTACATGATGCCCTTTCTCATCCAGGAATAACTAGAATGTACCACTGGATTAGGCAGAAAAATATGCCCTACTCTATCAATGATATTAAGCAAATGACTGCCTCATGTCCAATATGCGCAGAAATTAAGCCACGATTCGCAAAATCCAAAGGAATACTTATTAAAGCTACATCAGCTTTTGAGCGACTGAATATTGATTTTAAGGGTCCTTTGCCATCAAATACTAAGAACAAGTATATACTCACGATAATAGATGAATTTTCACGGTATCCGTTTGCCTATCCTTGCGCGGACATGACCTCTGTGACTGTCATAAACTGTCTCAGAAATATATTTTTTGAATTTGGTCAACCCCTATATATACATAGTGACCGAGGTGCTTCCTTCATGTCAGAAGATCTGCAGACCTTCTTACGAAATTGTAACATCGCATCTTCTCGCACAACGCCGTATAATCCGCAAGGAAACGGCCAGGTAGAAAGATTGAATGGAACTCTTTGGAGAACAATACAACTTTACTTACGTTCAAAAAATCTACCCATTGAAAATTGGGAGCAAGCTTTAAAACCGTCACTACACTGCGTACGCTCACTTTTGTGCACATCGATAAATGCCACTCCACACGAGAGACTATTTAACTTTCCTCGAAGAACACCTGTTGGAGAATCCCTTCCATCGTGGCTCGTTCCAGGTCCAGTATTGTTAAAAAAATATGTACGAGGTTCAAAGACTGATCCCTATGTGGAGGAAGTTGAGCTCCTGTATAGTAACCCAAGTTACTCGTACGTGAGACGCAGCAATGGCCAGGAATCGACGGTGTCTAACAGGCATTTGGCGCCGCTTCCTGTTACGTTGGTGGATGAAGCTGAGATAAGATGTCGAAATACGGAAAACAGAAACGATCATTCAAACGATGATGAAAATAATGAAGAAGAAATTATTAGAACTCCTGAAGCCGATAACAACGGTGCCGAACTACCTCAGGCCGTTCGTAGATCAGCAAGGTTAAGGAGACTCCCAATTCGTCTAAATGATTACCTCCTCGATCAAGAAAACATAGAGGGGGTGAATGACGTATAATCTCCTTACTAACTGGCTGATAGTACTTCATAATGTAATACCAGTTGTCATCTTTGATTACTGTTGTCAATCTATTGTAATATATATTATTTCTATGGCTTTTGAAAATAGCTAATTAAAGCCAAGTTTCTATTGGTTTATCTTTCATTACGTATGTATCATGGTATATGTTTTTGGGTTGTGGTCTAGTATAGTCACGCAGTCGTATGGGGGTAAAAATGGTTGTAATTGGTAGGGGTTGGATCTCTGATTATAACGCTACCACTCTTATTACAAGGTAATGCATGTTTTTCGAGAAATTAATAGAAATGTTTACTAACCTCAAATCAGAAAAAGGAAAAACGAAACGTTAAAATGGGCGATTGACAACCAACCAAATCTGTACAAGTACATTGTCTGTGGTGTAAAGTGTCTTGCAAATTCTATGAAAAAACATTCGAAATTAATGTGTCTTTATTATGACTAAATTTGGTCGAATCTGTTCCAAAACCGAATCGGGGTACCCCGACTCCACGCAGTCTTTTGGCTACGGGTAGGCCAGAGCTAGAGTGTATACAAAAATTCGGAGGCGCGAAGGGAGGGCAGCCACCGCCCACCGTAACAAATGACAGGTACCCTTGCGAGCCGCAGCGGCTGAGGCTGGTCGCCGAAGGTGAGCAGCATGCCGAAGCTGCGGAGGGGAGCATGTATGCCTATCCATTGTTACGTAAGGGCGAAGGGGTTGCACTTCCCACAGCGCCGGAGCCGTTGCAGAAGCAACTTTATACTGTCTTGAGGTTAGGTTACAAAAAATTGTATTTCTTAAGAATGGTGCGTTACCTTTTCATGGGAGTGGTGCTAAGTCAGAAGAGGCATCCCCCCCACTCCCTCGCCTGCGTGACTATACTAGACTTTAACCGCCATATGTGAGGCCTATGTCTAGCAGTGGACAGAGATAGGCTGATGATGATGATACATATTTGCATCACATGCCTTAGCCAGTGACTTGACCTAAAGGTGTCTTCTACTATTAAAACTCTTGAGGGCTAGCTCCTTTATGTGAAATTCTTGCCAAATTTGGTCACATAATTTCTTAATATATTACTAACAAAAATTTTACTATATAGTAATGCTTGCAGCCTTATAATAATAATTTTGTTGATGGCCCAAGCCAATCAAAGAAAATAAAAAAAAAAAAATTATATGAATTGTTACAGGGGTCACCTTCAAACGCTGCTGTCCAGGATCACAGCAGATGTAGCAGTGATGGTAAGCATTTAATACTGATTATTTTGTTATAAACATGTTTATTTAGGGATAAATAATTTGATTCGCCAATATTACATGTTGAAAGACCCTTAAATCAATTATAATGTGATTTATAAACATCACACATATAGGTTTGTTTATTTATATTTATAGTTACAGAAGTTAGTTGTTCTATATTTTAGACTAAAAAGTTATATTGTTGGTAATTGTGTTTGATATACAGTGTAAACTCTTTATAACGTTATCCTTTATAACGATAAACTCCCTATAACGTTGAAGTGAGCCCAAGTTGGTTGGTTTGTTCACTTTGTTTTGTTTTTTTTTGTTCACTCCATATAACGATAACTCTCTATAACGACAAAAAATGCTCAGTCCCTTGAGTTTCGTTATAAAGAGTTTACACTGTATGTAATAAAATGCTGCTTTAGGTAACCAAAATGGCTGGTCATAGTATAAAGAAAATCATCATCACTTAAATTGATTTTAAAGAAAGAGGCAAGTTAGTTAATTGTATTAAAGATACATATGTATGGAAATGGCTGCTTCTGCACAATTGCACCTTTCATTTCCTTGTTAAGTTTGTCATTTTTCTTTTAATTATTTATTTTTTCTTTGTTTTTGATTACTATATAAAGTATTTTGTAAATGTTGAAATAATAAAATAGCCAAAAAGTCTAGTGATGCTTAATCTACAACTGTTTTAAATGTCTTTATGTTTGTCTGTCTATATATCATTTTACAACTAAATAATTATTTCACTGATCTTGATGATAATTTGTATATAGTCAGAACATGTGATTGCATGATTGATAAGATGTGATATTGGGTGTTGTGGGGGACAACTAATTATATATTTATTTATTAAATATTAATATGTTTGCATTCTTTACACACAGCCATCTGATCCCAAACTGAGCATAACTTGTACTATAGAAACCAGATAACTAACATACTACATTTACTACTTTTTTTAAATACATACTTATATAGATATTTACATCCATGATATTAGTTTTACATAATACAGCATATATTACGTAAATAATATGTATATTAATTAGGTTCATAAAGATAAGGCTTATGTCCAAGATGGCATTTCTTTAAATTATTTATGAATGCAGAATGATTGGATTTTATTAAGTTGCATGAAAAGATTTTGAAGGCGATAAATGAATGTGTAACTCTGCCGCTAAAAGTTTAACAATTTTGCGCTGGTCCTCAGCCCAGGTAAAGGAGGAAGGCACAATTACTAATCCCATAAGTGAAAGCTGCATCATGCAGCTTTCACTTATTGTTTATATTTATTATTTATTATTATCCTTTTTGGGGTTCCGTTAGGTCTAGAAAGCTGTAAATTTGCATAAGTATCTTATTATATATAATTCTTCTGTCTGTGTGTATGTTAGTGAACTCTTAAATGGCACGAATAATTTTGATGACATTTTTTGTGTGTGTTCCAGTGGATTCGAGAATGGTTTACAATAGGTGGCACTGCAATCTAATGCATTGTTTTTTTTTATGAAACTGGACTTATTTCGACAGGATAACGTCTGTCGGATTAATCGTCCCCCACGGTTTCACCCGCGTTCCTGAGGGATGTAACATTTTCCGGGCACAAAAGTATCCTGTGTTATTTCTAATACCTTAAAGAATATGTGTACAAAGTTTCATGATGATCGGTTAAGTAGTTTTCGCGTAAAAGCGTAACAAACAAACATACATTTATAATATTACTAGCTATCCCCCGCGGTTTCACCCGCGTTCCCGAGGGATTTTCCATTTTCCCGGGATAATAGTATCTTTAGTTATTTCTAATACCACCAAGAATATGTGCACAAAGATTAAAAGATTACTTACATAAAGTTGTTACTTGTTTAAAATGGACAGTAAACATGTCAAATTATCGAAAAATGAAATCACAACATAAATACGTCACGACCTTTATCCCAAACAGTCAGAGTGGTCAATAACGTATGCGCTTGAGTGTTCCAATCATAAAAAAGGGTCAATGGTCCTTCGTCAGCAAGTCCGCCAAGCACTTGGTCGCGTTTTTAATCTAAGTGTTTATATTTCCCATTTCAGAGACATTTCAAGACGGCGATACAGACATCCGAGTGACCCAGAGACAGAATACAAGACCTAAATTGTAAATTAAAGAGCATTATTTAAAAATTAATAAAAGCTTTGTAATCTTGTTAAATATTAAATCAATAGTTTTATATTTTTTTCCTGTTTTTATTTCACATTATTTCCTATAGTTAGGTTAGGTACCAAATTCCGTCTGAAATTGTGCTGGATATATTTTATTTAGTTGATTTGATTTTTAATACGCTTTTATTAGCTTCAGACGTATGTTAGTATGTAACGGAATATTTGAACATGATTTTGACCCCCTTCAAGACGTCGGATTAACTCGAAATTTGGCATACTTGTTAAGGTGGTTGCGTAGTTAATCTCCTAGCACAGTTATCGCTGGATGGCGTTGTAATCAGTAATTCGGCTATTTGTCGATATTTACAGTAATCTAAACATCCTCCAGGTAAAATTGTTTAGTTTGCGAGATCTAACACATTTGTATAATTTTACTACATATGCATTTTGCTTATTTGTTAGTCGTTTAAAAAGATTTGGCAAAAAATCATATGCTGTCATTACTTTACTTGAATTTATACACACAAGCACAGTGTTGAGGCGTTTCTTTTTATGTCTAATAGATGGCGTCAAATATTTGGTTTAGGTACCTCGGTGATAGCAGATGGCGTTATATACAATTGTCTACATTAAATCTTTGAATAGGTGATAAAAAAAATGGTTGTCTGTAAGGTTGGTTTACGGACGATAGTTTAACGTGACATCGTCATAACAAAGCATTGATTTTTATCAATGTTTTGTTATCATTCTAATAATTTCTGATCGCATTAATTTTTGAATAATATTAAATAAATTTTTATTGAATTATCATTATTTTGTATGGATAAAAAGGAGTGAAATGAAACCTACAATTTAATTGATAAATTTACTTTTATTTGCACTCATTAATTCAAATAGGTATGTTAATAATTAGTCAATTGCAAGATAACCTATTAGGGGGCGTCCATTAATTACGTGAGGCATTTAGGGGGGGAGGGGGTCAAGCCGAATCTCACCGAGCCTCACGTGGAGGAGAGGGGGGGGGGGGGGGGGGTCTCGGCAAATATCACGTAATTTTTTTATTAGCAAGAAACAGTGTAAAATTGCTAGAAGAGGGTTATATATACTAGTAATATTTTTTCACATCTAAATCGTATACTTATGATAATATCAAATCTCACGTGAGATTAGGGGCGGGGAGAGGGGGTCGAGCAAAATCTTATGACATCTCACCAAGGGGAGTGGGGGGGTCGAAATATCGCTAAAATCACCTCACGTAATTTATGGATGCCCCCTTATTACTGCAGAAAAGAAGTACTGTGATTGTTAGGTTTCAGTTTTGTTCGATTTATGTATATCATGATATATTATTTGTAACTGTATACTCGAAATCAGTGATATCAACAATTGGTACCCAGTTTTTTGATTTTTGACGGTGTTGCGATTAACCTCAATCTCAAATTAAATTATATCAAATTAAAGTAGCATAGTAGATTCGGTTTTAAGATATATATTTGTATCAATTATTTATTTATTTGCTTACTTATTTATTAATAAATTCTTTTATTATTATGATATTAAATAAATAAAATAATATTTATTTATAAAATATATTGTATATAACAAAGTGACTTAAAAAATATTTCATATTGAGAATATCATATGATTTCCATATCCTTTGACGTATATTGATAGGTGTTTACATGTGTTTACAAAATAATGTATTCGGTATTATACTCTATAATTCTTTAAATAATGTAGGTACTATTACTAATTAGCGAATAGTTATCTCTCGCTCGTTCATCTATAGCTCATCACTCCGGCCCGCACAAGGACACGCTACCCGAAGATCATTCGGATATCATCGTATTTCACCGATGACTCACGACGACGTCAGAAAGAAAGAGCGTCTTTCTAACCCAGTCGTGTTAGAAAGAGCAAAATATATACTGATCGTCGCTACGAACGGGTCGCACGGCCACGAGTGACTTTAGAGCATTGCGAAAAAAAATCATTGGCATGTGTTATGTATTCACTAAAGGTTCGCGGATTCCTGATATCAACATATAGATTCAGTGGCGTCCAACATCTCGTATATCGCCCACTCCTAGTGCTAACCTAGTGCGATAACTCTCATCTATTTATTAATATCTATACGCAACGTTTTTTTCTAAAGTTGTACTAATGTAACTCTTATTCAAGACTAGCTGTGCCCGCGATTTTGTACGCGTGATAACTTTAAATTAGGGTAGATACCTATCTATTTTTCATGACAAATATTTATGAAATAAAGCTAATATGTTTTCGGTCTGCAACCGCCTCATTCCTCTCATAGCCCCATTAAAATTCGTCTAGTAGCAAAGAGTCCAGTACGTACATACAAATAGACAAACAGACAGAAAGAAAAGCTTTAAAAATGATTGTATTATATTCTGGTTCCAACAACACACTGGAACACTCCTTGTTCTTTACATGAACCGCAACTGGATTTTGGCAAATATTTTCGATTTATCTCCTGACACGACAGTTCTTTTAGTATAGCTTTTGCTCGCGACTTAGCTCGCGCAGTCTTTAGGATTTAGTAGGTACCCACAAAGAGATTCCTTTACATGCAGATTTATTAAAAATCCGACTCGACGTTTCATAGATAGATTAGCGCGATCAGCCAAAAACTTTCGACAATTTTTTTTTATTATCTGAATCGTTGATCAATCTATCTCATAACTAAAAGAAATTCCTTTTTTCTCTTCTTTTTTTTTTAAATAGCTAGTTTCGTATAAAATACAAATTAAAACTAAATAACTTGAATTGCTCGACTGCACATTAACATTGCCACTAGGTAAGTTGTTCATAGTAGGTTAAATATAAGTAAGGAATATTTTTTATTCATAATAATGCTAATATGTCCCCCGCGGTTCCACCCATGTTCCCTCGAGAGGTAAAATACTTTTTACCTATAGACTACTGTCTATGTACATACACTCTAGACAATAAAATATGTCTATAGCAAAAATTTGCGTCGATAAGTTGCTTCATTACTACGTGAAAGAAGGACAAATCAACAAACCGACAATTCATCGTTTCGAACCATTGAGCAATTATTACTACGTAGGTATAGAGAAGCTACCCTAAGCAAGAGAGTGAAAGAGTATGCTCCATTTTGTTATCAGTTTAAGAAAAAGTTCGTTGCAGCGCTGAAACAATAGTAAGTCGTCTAACCATAATAACCAGTATAAACACGCAGTGCTAGAATGCTTATAAGATGTAGTTTTGTCGCGACCAAAAAGTCGAAAGCGCCGTGATTTTCATGGCGCTTACGTGTTTCGTTCTGCGAGACGCGAGGTGCCGGTAAGAAGTCTAAGCTTTCAAAAGAATCTCTGCAGCTAATCAACGAGCTTTGAACAAAAAAATCCCTCGGCTGGTAAGACGTGACCTCCGGAGCTCCAACACACGCTCTATTCAAGAAGCGATTGAGCGAAACAGGGGGTCTAGAGTCTTTGTTCAACAGCTCGGTCGAAGCCATCTGACGAAGTTGACCACATCGAGCGGGAATCTCGTCGCTTCTAAGCCGGAGATACTTAGGGAGGTGGAAGACTTCTACGGCCAACTATATACCTCGCAAGCGTCTCGCCCTCAACCCCATTCCGAGGATCCCAGGGCCACTCTGACCCGCCATTACACTGAGGATCTGCCAGAGGTCAGCCTGGACGAGGTCATGATGGCTCTCAGACAGCTTAAAAACGGAAAGCCCCCGGGGAGGATGGAATTACAACGGAGCTCTTAAAAGCTGGTGGAACTCCAACGCTACTTCAGCTTCAGTGTATATTTAATTCCGTCCTCTTTTCGGTGAAATCTCCGAAGGCGTGGAGTAAGAGTGTGGTCGTTATGTTCTTCAAAAAAGGTGACAAAACCCTTTTGAAGAACTATCGACCCATTTCACTCTTGAGCCACGTCTATAAGCTGTTTTCGAGAGTCATCACAAATCGTCTCGCGCGTAGACTCGACGAGTTTCAGCCTCCGGAGCAGGCTGGGTTTCGAGGAGGATACGGCACCATAGACCACATTCACACAGTGCGGCAGGTTATACAGAAGACCGAAGAGTATAACCAGCCCCTGTGCCTTGCGTTTGTGGACTATGAGAAAACCTTTGACTCCGTTGAAACCTGGTCTGTTCTGGAGTCTTTGCAACGGTGCCAAGTTGATTGGCGATACGTCCAAGTGCTGAGAGGACTGTATGACACCGCGACTATGACCGTCCAAGTACAAAATCAGCAGACTGAACATATCCCCTTACATAGAGGAGTGAGACAAGGGGACGTTATTTCCCCCAAATTGTTCACTAACACTCTGGAGGATATGTTCAAGTCCCTAAATTGGAAAGGACGGGGCATAAATATTAACGGCGAGTACCTCTCACACCTTAGATTTGCGGATGATATCGTCATCATGGCTGAAACCGTGCAAGATCAACAATTCATGCTGACTACCCTGGCTGATTCTTCTGCACGCATCGGTCTCCGGATGAACTTGGATAAAACCAAGATCATGTTCAACGAGCATGTTATTCCGGAACCGGTTGCCCTTGACGGGGTTCCTCTCGAAGTTGTTCACGAATACGTTTACCTTGGGCAAATCTTGCAATTGGGTAGACACAACTTCGAGAAGGAAGCTCGCAGAAGAGTACAGCTAGGGTGGGCAGCATTTGGAAAACTTCGTCGAGTCTTTTCATCGCCCATACCCCAATGTCTAAAGACGAAAGTCTTTAACGAGTGCGTCCTACCTGTTATGACTTACGGAGCCGAGACGTGTGTGTGTGTGTGTGTGTGTGTGTGTGTGTGTGTGTGTGTGTGAGTGAGTGTGTATGTGTGTGTGTATTTGTGTGTGTGTGTGGGTGCGTGTGGGTGCGCGCGACTGTTTTTATATTATGTTTCCTGCAAAATTACGTGTTCAATGATTTTTTCAGTATCAGTATAGTCCAAGTCTAGTAACCATTCCTTGAGTTTCTCTTTACACTCGACTTTTAGGGAATCTGCAATGGTGAGTATTTTATTTATCTTATTATAGAGCATGTTTCCTCGGTATAGAAAAAATCTTTGAGCGAAAGCAGTGTTCACGATAGTAGGCTCACAGACTGCGAAATTCCTTCTAGTATGGGCTATGCGATTTTTTCTTGCTTCGGGAATATTACTATTTTTGAGGAGTACGGATAACATTATGTAAAGTTGGGGTACAGTTAACACTCGAGTTTCTTCATAAAGTTTTGAAGTGGGGTATAATCGAGCCTTCGAATGTCGTGCCAGGATTCGCGGATGCGGTTTCGATCAGCATTCTTTCTAGTTTTTCTTATCTCGGCTCCTAAGAGTCATAGTGTATTGTTAAATAACCTCTTATATGCTGCTACTGTCGTCACTGCTATCATCACCTACCATAGCGTGTCTGACAGAATTCGAACTTCGAACAGAATTTCGAACAGTTCTCGGCGTACGTTCGGTCATATCGACGAAATCAACAACAAAAGGCATAAACAGAGTCCAAATTAACGAGCAAGGGTCATTGACGCGAGTTTGCCGGAGGGAGTAAATGTGCTGGCCGACGATCCTATATGACGATCTTATTAAATTTCTTTTTTTTTATTTTGAATTTCGAAAAGCATATGCCGAGTTGTGTGGTAATTAAGTACCTACACCAATAATTATAATCTTATAAAAATAAATGTTCGCGGGACCCTAATACCTACATATAGTTTAGAAATCTACAAAAAAATATGAACTAAAAAAAAAACCAAGTACACAAAACTTTAAACGAAGAAAAAGCCACTAATTAGTAACGGTGAAAATTGAAAAAGAACTGGGGTACTTTATTTATAAAAAAAACAAAAGAACACTACAAAATCGAATCGAAAACAATTTTTTAAAGGTACTTGGCGCGCGTCATTGTGTACCCCAAATTTTTTCATAGCTGATGTAGCGCCAGAAACTTGGTATGGAAAAGGAGTATAAGAACAACAATTGTTTCACCACTCCCACACCAAGTCGTTGGACCCACTAATATTTTTTATGTTTTCAAACAAATCTATTAAAATTAAAATTCAAGCTCGTTCCTATTTCATCACGGATTAGATTAGATTTATACTCGTATGAATCTATTATAAACAAATGATTTTATTACCAGTAAGGTAAAGTACCCACCCAGTATCTGCTCAAGAACCAATACATGCCCACTCTGTGTATTCGTATTTCTGCATTTGTGAATATAGACTGGTTCCTGAGCAGCTACTGGTTACTTTACCTTAGAAGATGTTCATAAGATGGAACACAACTTCTCGAACTGATAGACGACGTTTATACTTTATCTTAGCGATATTGTGGAGTCATTTCTAATACATCGGAAAAAAATTAGGGTACTCAATGACGCGCGCCAAATACCTTATTATAAATAATATGAGAAAGTATAATTTTTGTGATTATTTAAATAAAACATGAAACATATATTTATACTGGCACAGTATAAATATGTTTCATGCTTTACATTTATATTTTTATATATTTTATATATATTCATAATTTTTTTTATATTTATATTATAAGGAATCAGTATGGAAACAAAGCCTATTTGTAAAAATAATTACTTACGTTCTGTTGAAGCTATAGGGTTTTCACTTTCAACCTTTTTTATATTGACTTTTTATAAAAAAAAGAGATTTGTAGTGATCATTCAATCGTATTGAAATAACTAGTTTACAAATAAAAGTTGATAATTTATTGTAGCCGTCATTTTGACGGGACTATCGGCTTAAACACCCTTGAAAACCATGACAACGATACCCATGACGAGAAAGTTGATTATTTATTGTAGCCGCCATCTTGGATTTTCATTTTTGACAGCACTATCGGCTTCAACACCCTTGAAAACCATGACAACGATACCCATGACGAGAAAGTTGATAATTTATTGTAGCCGCCATCTTGGATTCTCATTTTGACAGCACTATCGGCTTCAACACCCTTGAAAAACATGAAAACGATACCCATGACGAGAATGTAGATAATTTATTGTAGCCGCCATCTTGGATTTTCATTTTGACAGCACTATCGGCTTCAACACCCTTGAAAACCATGAAAACGATACCCATCACGAGAAAGTTGATAATTTATTGTAGCCGCCATCTTAGATTTCTATTTTGACAGCACTCAATGTAATAAATAAATTATGTGTCCTAAAATAATACATTCGAACGTCAAGTCCAAACCTCATCATAGCGTGCCGGTAGTTGTAGCTACCTTTCATGCTTACTTATACGCTCACTCCCATACAATACTATGAAAATAAATTTCTCACCACATTTATAATTTGACGCGGGGAGTCATGGATGGTGACCGTTCGAGGCATTTGATACACAGCGCCATCTACAATAATTGGTTTGGCAACTATTGACCTGTTTGTGACACAGATGACAGATCTTCCTTCTTACTACCTTAATCACTACCTTAATAGATAGATGGCGTGCCTAAATTCACTCACACAAACATAAAACATTCACTTATTTTAAACCACAAAATATCGTTTATTACTTAATATTGTTGACATGCAAGAAAGCGAGACTATATATTCGTAATAACCCCATAAAACTACAAAAAATTATAAAAACCCACGTAACTTCAGATATTTGCCTAAAATAAAAATGTATGGAAAGCTGGTACTACGCAACCACCTGACAATTCAATATTCTAAATAGTTTAACCCGTTATCCTTACTAGGATGATCAGGTAAATAAATAATGGTTTAAAAAAACTAAAAAACACGGTTTAATAGAAAGTCCATCAAAAAAATAGAAAATAAATTTGAATTAATAATAGTGTAAAGAAGAAAAAAAAATATTGTAAAAAAAGCGTGGGGTGCTTTTTAAAATATTATCAAAATGATAATCCTTCTACTCATAATAAAATATTTATAACTATTGACACCATGCAACCCACGCTCTTTTTTTTTCAAAAAAAATTTTTTTTTCTTCATTACACTATTTTTAATTCAAATTTATTTTCTATTTTATAGTTGGATTTTCTATAAAAGCGTGTTTTTTTTTCTTTCTTGTTTTATACTTAGTTTCTGTTTCAACTTTTATTTTTTTATCATTCATTATATTTGTTAGCTTAATTTTAATACGAACAATAATTTATGTGCATGCTGTGTAAACACATTTAGGGTTATAGCCTAGTTTTAAACGCTAATATTAGGTATATGTCTTATGCCAATATTCAACTATTATCTGTGTTGTTTATAAAATAAATAAATAAAAGTATTATTGTTTTTTTTTATATAAATATTATGTCCAGGTATTCTAAAATTATTCGTTAAGCAAGCAAATGTCAATGTTTTGTTTTAGTAAGAATTGAATCAATAAGGGCTTTTTATTATTAAAACTTTGATTGTTATACTGAGCAATACGTAGCTTAGACAGTGTGTGACTTGGATCCATTACTTTATATTTTTAAGAAGTGTTTTTTTAATACTATTTATGGTGGTAGACAAATTATCTTCCTTATTACCCAGTTCCACCAACGTCTGTACCAGGGCCGTAAGTACATCGTTATTGGCAACTATTTGGGCTTCGATGTCAACCTTAGGAGGGGCATCTTTAGATTTATTACATTTTGTACAGGATTATGCACAGATACAGGCTTATTTACAAATATGTACAAGTATGTACAGGCTTATTTATATATTTATTTGCAGTGTCGATTGGTTATATTTTTGCAGGTGGCAAAGATGGGAATTGTGAATTGTCATTCATGTTTTGTTTCGTCATTGTAGCATTAGCTAAGTATGATAAGTAAGCTTATTTTTCTTTTCTCAAATTTAATTTTACTTAATTGGACAAAACTTGACTTAATCTAGATATTGCAAGATGAGGCCCGCTGCAATTGCAATAGCAGATCTCTGTTGGTCCATCACATTCTTTATGTAAATAAATGCTCTCCTCCACAATTGGAACACCTTTGTTTGCCATTACAGTGAGACATCCCAGCAGAGTGGTTAAATTTAAAGTGACGGAAACGTTGTTGTAATGGGGTACATATTCAAAAACTCGGTACGAAAACAAATCATAAGTTAAATTTTTTTGAAGTATCTTCGATAGATCAGTAATGCTGTTTGTGGTGCCGGCAGAGTAGAATACCACCACCCCATATCTTCCCGTGGGTATCGTAAAAGGCGATTACGGGAGTGTGAGAAAGTACTGACTCCTTGTAATTTTCTCAACACGATACTGTTCTATCTGTCTGACCTCTTCTCCGGTCGTAACGGTTTCCGTTCCACCGGGTCCAGAAGGGCAAGGATGAGTATGTGCACCTGTGTCCTGCGCGTATACTTGTGCACCTTAAATATATCCTGCGCATCTCGACCGCTTCCGTTGTTGGACTCCGAGTACGTAAAAGTCCTGTGGCGATGGGTAAAGGTAGAGAGGTCTAGCCTGATGCAAGCTAGGTTTTGTCTGATACCTGCACGCAGGCGGTCCCGGGGGCGTGAGTACACGTCGTGGTCGTTTCCGTGCTGCAAATTTGGGGCGACAGCACGGGCTCGGCAGCACTCGTGATGACAAAGCAGCCCTGTTTAGGGAGGCACTGCTTTCCCGCTCAGCTGGGGAGAGGGCTAGAAAAGGTGCCCTAAAAAAATGCTCGTCCCGACTTGGCAGATGATAGTAACCGCGGCTATCATCGCATCATTCAAATCGTGGTCGACGTCGCAAAGGTAATTTAAATAGAACATCTATTATGTCATTCGGCGTGTGGAACGTGAGAACGCTTCTTGATCGAGATGGCAACGCCTGCCCTGAACGTAAGACCGCCATAGTAGCTCGGGAACTTCATCGCTATAAAGTGGATGTGGGTGCTCTCAGCGAAACACATCTCCCCGATGAAGGAGAGCTGGTGGAGGTAGGTGGCGGCTACACTTTCCTCTGGAAAGGTTCCGCTGCCTCCGAAACTCGACGATCAGGGGTGGGATTTGCCATCAAGAATCATTTAGCAAATTGTTTAGAGGAGTATCCTGTACATATCTCAGACCGCGTAACCACACTGCGCCTTCACCTGGACAAAGACAACTACCTTAATGTCATCAGTGTCTATGCTCCAACGCTAGACAAGTCTGATGACATCAAGGAAAAGTTCTATGAGGAAGTGACTCATTGCCTCGATAGCATAAACGCCAGAGAGCAGGTTTTATTGCTTGGCGATTTAAATGCCAGGGTTGGTCGGGACTATGAGGCTTGGCCTGGAGTTCTAGGTAGACATGGAGTTGGCAAGATGAACAGCAATGGTCAGTTGCTGCTCAGTCTTTGCGCTCAATACGGTCTGGCAATTACGAACACTATGTTTAGACTTGCCGCCAAGTACAAGACTACATGGATGCACCCAAGATCCAAGCATTGGCATTTGATTGACTATGCAATCGTGAGGCAAAAAGATCTCAGCCAAGTGCAGGTCACCCGCGTCATGCGTGGTGCGCACTGTTGGTCGGACCACCGACTTATTGTCACAAAGCTGCGAATCCGCCTCCGTCGCCCGCGTAGATCTCTTATTAAAAAACTTGCGTCTTTGAACGTGGATAAGATGACAGATCTCGGGGTCAGGGAGAAATACGCTGAAGCCCTGTCTGATAAGCTGTTGCCGCTGATAGCTGTGTGCTAATGAGGTAGGTGAAGTTGATGCTGCCTGGGGATCTTTGTCATCTCATATCATGGATACCGCTTCAACTGTACTGGGTAAAAAAATCCGCTGCAATGATGACTGGTTTGATGGGAATGATGAAATACTGCGGGCAGCATTCGAAAAACACCGAGATCTCCTGCGACAGCACAAGAGGCAAAGAGGAAGCGTTGCGGTGGTTAAAGCTAGTGACCTCGAATTGCGCAAGCTGTCTCGACATATGAAAGACGAGTGGTGGCAAGATCAACTTGTTTATGATAAACATTATTTATAACAGTTTATAGTTCATATCAAAATAGATGTTTACAAGATGATGTTTATTAAGTTTCTATTACATTGTCATGCGTCTATTCAGCGCTTCTTATATACTAGTCATTGTACAAGGTTTGCTTATAACAATATTTAATTTCTTAAAATATAACTTAATTAATTTATAACTAGTATTTATAAGAATCTAACAGGAGCTTTAACAATTCTACCACTTTTAGTTTTCTTTACGTTATCGTTTTTATCTACTATTAATTCTTCATTAAATATATACGCTGGTTTAAGTCTATCTGTCGAAACTGATATAATTCTGTCTGTCAATTGAATTTTATATACTTTGTCTGACTTTTCTAAAACTTTATAAGGACATTCATAGGGACACGTTAATGATTTCTTTATCCTGTCAATTCTTAAAAATACGTGTGTACAATCCTTAAGGTCTGGACTTAAAAATGGCCATAAAACATCGAGATGCAGTTGTCATGGAAAGTCTTTTGGGAGCGAAACCATCCGAGGCTGAAATAGCTTAAACTTTAATATTTAGAATTATAAATTTTGATGAATAAGTGTAACTAAATTTAAGTAAATGCTAAGTTATTTTAATCCATGTATCGGCAATAGAAAAAATTAATGTAACACTATTATTAAGGAACCACAAGCCTCAGTTCAAAACAACGAGCTGAGCACGCGCGGAAAGATGTTAATTTTTAGAAACACAATACAATAGATCTTAAAATAATTCATCGTAGAATCTTCAAAGAGTACGGACTAAGAGTCCGTAGAAAATGTAAAAAGAAATAAAAAAAAAAAAAAAAGGTCTGGATGAACGAAAAATGCTTTAGAATGCTTAGATTTCGTACTAATCGGTTTGAATGTCTTTATGTTATTATTAATATTCTGTACCACACTATAAGGATCGTAGTCATTGCTTACATCTACAAAAAATTCTCCTGACAGTCGTAGGGATCGTCCATAAACCATTTGAGCGGCACTTACCCCTGTTTCATGTTTGATGGCCGCACGAAGTCCTAACATTACACTAGGTAGTTCATGCGTCCAATTTTTATTATCATTTAACCTTGCCATTAAAGATGCCTTAATACACCTTTTTTTTTTGTGGGGAAATCCTCTGTTGGATACCCGGCGGCTCCGGGGGGAGCGGCCGGGTTATTTTAGACTCCTACTGACTAAAACCCCACGGTGTTCCTATCTGTCGCTGCTGGCTGGGTATACGGGGGCGCCGAGGCATTCGTCCGCGTACCCAGCAGCGACGGCCTGGTGGAGGCCACGTCTCGTTGATGACGAAGACGTCTGCGGCAGTGAGGACCGGAGCTCTCGTCCTCACCACCTCGCCTTAAGTAGCGTGCGGGAACACACGCACTACTACCTGAGCCCGATCTTGCTGGGCGGCGGACTCCCCCGAGTCTGCCGCCCTTGGGCTCAAGTGGGGGGAAGGTGGCGTAAAAATGCCACCCTCCGGCGCCCGGTTCTCTTGCGGCGGATGGCCAGGGTGGTTGTTTCCTCCCTGTCCCTTTCCGCCGCCTCCTTTGCGAGCATTACAGTCTCGCAAAAGGAGTTGAGTGCGCCCCAGGACCTCTCGTTATCGACTATAGCGCGGACCACGCACGGCAACGAGAGGTCATTCCCCACTACGGCGCAGAGCTCGCTGCGCTCGCTAGTCCAGGCTGTACATGCCTCCAGCGTGTGCTGGGCCCTCCCTGCTCAGACCCTCCGTCCGCCGCTCGCTGCGGACAGGAGAAGAGGGGAGGAGGCCGCGAGGCCGGGTCCTGCAGAGACAACAGGCAGGCCAGCCAAGAAGGCCGGCAAAAAGGCCAAGAAGCCCGCTTCACGGACGGCCGCGCCCCCGGCAACCGCACTCCCGGCGAACGCGCCCCCAGCGGCCGCGACCGGGTCTCCCGCAGAGACCTGGACGGCGGTCGTCAAGAGGGGCCGCCGGAAAAAGAAGGCGGCGCCACCGGCACCCGCTAGTGCGCCACCGGCACCGAGAAAGAAGGCAAAGGCCAAAGGACCGCCTAGGGCCCCACGCTCCGCGGCTGTAGTTATCACACTGCAGCCCGGAGCCGTCGAAAGGGGCATCACCTACAGTGCGGTCCTGAAAGAGGCCAAAGAAAAAGTCGCGCTCCCCGACCTTGGGATATCGTCGGGCCTCAAGGTGAGGCCGGCGATTACGGGGGCGCGGCTTTTCGAGGTGTCCGGTGACGCCAGCGGGGAGAAGGCGGACGTGTTGGCCGCCAAATTGAGGGAGGTCCTCAACCCGGAGGACGTTCGGGTGTCCAGGCCCATGAAGACCGCTGAACTGCGTGTCGATGGCCTGGACGACTCGACGACCCCGGCTGAGGTCGTGGCGGCCGTCGCCCGCACCGGTGGTTGTCCGCCGGAAGACGTGCGGACGGGCGAGATCCGCGTCGGGCGGTCAGGGCTCGGCGCGATATGGGTGCGGTGCCCGGTGGCGGCGGCGAATAAAGTCGCCGACTGGTAGCTCCAATACTTGGAGCCAGCTTTTCGCGCAGGTCTTTGGCTGCCTCGGTTGTGGTGGTGACTACGACGTCGCTCTCCGCATCGAAGTTTTTGGTTACCCAAGTTGTTTTGCCACATCCGGGAACCCCATTTACCCAGTTGAATTTGGGTATGGCCCAGTTTTGCCACGCTGCTCCTGGACCAAGGTCTCCTGAAATGGTTTTGGCCATTCCTAGGATCCTGTCGTCCAGCAAGATTTTTGTGCACCGGGCTGTGATGACTATGGGGTCCTCCGATGGAGTGTTAAATTTAGGTTGGTCTGCTCGCTCGCCTTCTTCCTCCACAAAGCCACCAGTTGTGCTATACGCAGCCATATAACTTCCTGTCATTTTCCCTTTAAGGACTTTGGAGGTCTCGTTGTTATATGGCTGCCTCCACCTCCTCGAGTAATGAGTTTGATAGACTTTCATTTTTCTGTTGAAAGGTTTGCATGATCTTGCTGCACGTCATGAGATTGACCTCTTTGGTGCCTAGAAACTCGAGGAAGGCGTTTGCTGCGTGTTCTGATGGTATTGATGCCGGGATTTGAGTAGGCGAGCTGACCTTTTTTTTTTTTTTTTTTTTTTTTTTTTTCGCTGGGAAAAATGCGTTCCGCATTCCCCCCCATTGGAGGATGGGGGGGGTATGTGGGACTCCCGGACCCTAGTGGCCCGGTTTACCCACTAAACGACCCAGCGGCGCTCAGGCATCGTCTATGTGGAGAGGGGCTGGGAAACCGGCAGAGCCTTGACGTCCAGCCCCCCCCCGTCGACCGCCCGCCATTTACGGCGGGGCCCGCACGCCCCTCCCCCTGCAAGGAGGGGCCCGGAAACGGCAGCGACTTTGCCGTTCCCGCCCGACGGGGATGGTGAACGAGTGCAATGCGGGAGAAGACGCCTCCACGTCTGTCTCCCGCCGTTCACCACCACAAGAGGAGAGAGAAGGCGACTATAATCGCCTTCTCCTACCCCTTCTTCTAAGCCTGCACAGCGGCGCGAGGGTCCTCCTCCCGTGCGCGCTCTGCCGCCTCCTTCTGTGACATCACATCCTCACAGAAGGAGGCGACCGCGGCCCAGCCGGCCTCGCCCCCCAGCATGGAGTTGACCACACTGGGAAGCGAAAGGTCCGGCCCGACCACCGCGACCAGGTCGCGTCGCGGTTCGTTCCACGACGGGCATACCTCGAGGGTGTGCTGCGCCGTGTCCTCCGCCGCGCCGCAACCGTGGCACGACGGGGCCTCCTCCCGCCCGATCCGGTGCAGATACGATCCGAAACACCCGTGCCCGGACAATACCTGCACCAGACGGAACGAGAGGAAGCCGTGGGGCCGCTCGAGCCAATCCCGTAAGACTGGCCCGACAGCGTCCAGCGTTCGGCGGCCGAACACGGCAGAGGCGAGGTCCTCCGCCCAATGGTGAACGATGGCATCCTTCGCCTCTCGCCGGACGGCCTCCCGCTCCGTCGGGTCGCCGCGCTCCCCGAGCGCCTTGCGCCCCGCCGACCACTCGTACACTCTGGCAAGCACCCACGCCTCGAGCTCCCAAGGAGGGGTGCCCGCCAGAGCGCACGCCGCCGCGAAACTCACCGAGCGGTAGGCCCTCGCCACCCGCTGTGCGATTGCCCTTTGGGGCCTCCGTAGCGAGCTGACCTGCCCCATGTCGGCTCTCGTCCTTGCAACTGGTGTTAGCTTGGGACCTTGGGGGGGTGTTTTTAAAAAATCCTCCACTGCGGCTGCCTGTCTTTCCGTGGCTTTAGATATTCTTGATTGAACCCCCGCTATAGCAGTTTTTATGAAGAATATATTGATACTAATATACTGATAATATGAGAGCATAGGAGCGCAACTAAATACGTCTTACGTGAACCAAGTTTAATCAGGAACAAAAAGCAAAAGTTATTGACCTACCGACTTTAACATTGAGAAATATATAGGTTAACCCACATATATTACACCCTCACCCTTAACTCACAATAATCATAACAAAATAGACACAGCATATAAAATAACACAGATTAAAAATAACATAATATAAAAAAATAACATAGTGTAATCAATCTACATCTTGGTATCTTTGAACGGGCTTTTGAATACGCTTGGAAGTTACCCTTGGTCCTGGGACTTGATCTACTCGATGTGATGTATTCGACGATTGTGTCAATCCCTGCACTACTTCCCCTGAGGGAACAACCTCTACTGGTTCGGGCGCAGAGTTACTACCGATTTCCACGTCCACCGTATCGGGAGACGCCTCTTGCACCAGTGGTGGAAAATCAAAAGTAGCCCATCTTCTTTTAACTTGATCTACATGCCTTTTTAATGGTGGACCGTCTTTTCTATTAACCAAGAGAATCCTCGACCCTGCTTTACCTTTAACCTGACCACTAAGCCACCTATTTCCTCCGGCATAGTTACGAACCCAGACATCCTCCCCTACACTAAAATCTCGCGATACCCCACCTGCCTGACTTTTTTGTTTGGCTTGTACTTCTTGAACCCTATCTTCTAGCTGACGATCAGCGCGTAACAGGTCCAGCCTTGAGCGTAAATTTCTGCGTTGTAATAGCATAGCTGGAGATACGCCTGTAGAACTATGAGCTACGTTTCTATATGCCATCAAATAAGTCTGTAAAGCCGCTTCGCTATCGCAACCGTCCCTTAAAGACTTTTTAAGGGCTCGTTTACACAACTTGACCGCACCCTCTGCCGCTCCGTTAGACGACGGATGGTAAATCGCAGTAAACGTTATTTTTATGCCATTATTGCTCATAAAATCTGCGTATTCCCTACTCGAAAAAGGTGGGCCGTTGTCGGATACTACTTCCTTAGGCAATCCAAAACGAGCGAACGTCTCTCGTAGTACCTTAATCACCGCACCGGCCGTAGTTTTCTGCATTTGAAATACTTCTAACCATTTAGTCATGGAGTCTATAATAATCAAGAAGCTTTTACCATGAAAGGGTCCTAAGAAGTCAACATGAAGTCGCGACCATGGTTCAGGTATGCCACGGCTGCGGCGGCGCTCGCGAAGGCGCACTGCCTTCCGCCGCGCACGTCGCGCACGCCCCGCACACGCGCTCCACGTCGCCGTCGATGCCCGGCCACCACACGACACTTCGAGCTATACTCTTCATCTTAACAATACCCATGTGTCCAGTATGTAACTCCTCTAACAGTACACTCTTTAACGCATGCGGAATTACTAATCGGTAGCCCCAAACGACACAACCCCTATCTAAATACAATTCATTTCGCCGTATAAAATATGGTTTTAACATTTCATCCTTACAGTAAGAAGGCCAACCCGTTTGTAAAAATAATGTTACTTTATTTAAAATATCATCCTTCTTCATATGCTCTAAAATAATATATCAAAACCATATATTATAGATAAAGCTTCCTTTTCTATCTGTGAGTATGATTTTTCAGCTGAATTAAGGACTCGCGACGCGTACGCTATAGGCCTCTCCCCTTCAGGCGTGATGTGCGAAATAACTGCCCCTACACCCACACTACTGGCATCCGTTGTCAGCACAAGGGGTAAATCCGGCGAGTAGTGTGCTAAAATTTCACTAGAAATTAGTAATTCTTTGATCCTATTAAAAGCTAAGGTACATAATTCAGTCCATTCAAATTTTATTTCTTTTTTTAATAAATGGTATAATGGCGCCAGTACTTTGCTTATGTTAGGTACAAACTTTGCATAATACATGACAAGCCCTAGAAAAGAACGCAACTCTGAGACGTTTTGGGGTATTTTGACTTTCTTAATGGCTTCTATCTTTTAAGGACATGTATGTACACCCTTTTTACTTATAATAAAGTACGTCACTGAATCCGCAAAGAAGGTACATTTTTCTTTTTTAATTTTTAAACCGTATTTTTGTAATCTTTCGAAAACCTCATGAAGAGTCGCTAAATGAGAACGATCATCTGTTCCTGTTATTATGACGTCATCAAGAAATACTCCTACTCGTGGCATATCAGCAAAAAGCTGTTCCAACTTCATCTGAAAAATACCGGGGCTCGAAGCTAAGCCGTAAATTAATCTATTGTACATAAACAGGCCTTTATGTGTATTTATAACCGTATACTTCTTTGATTCATCAAGTTCAAGTTGCGCGTACGCCTGAGATAAATCTAGTTTTGTAAATTTATTTCCCCCATGTAATTTCGTTAATAAATTTTCTACTCTCGGTAAAGGAAAACGGTCCACCTCCAGGCATTTATTCAAGGTAACTTTAAAATCTCCACATACCCGTATGCTACCATCTTTTTTCATCACCGGTACAACAGGCTTAGCCCAGTCAGAAGTGGTTACCGGCGAGATGACTCCGTCCCTTACCAGCTGATCGAGTGCTCGCTCCACCGGTTCGCGCAGCGCATACGCCAAAGGGCGCGCGCGAAGAAACACCGGCCGTGCGTCCGCACGCAGCCGGAACCCAACCGTACCATCGGTGAATCTTCCAAGCCCATCCGAAAATACCTCAGAGTATCTGGAACTAAATTCATCAAATCTAAATCTTACATCCGAATTCCTCATACTGTTTATTGTTACAATGGGTATTTCAATACCTTATTCACTTAACCATTGTCTACCTAAAAGACTCGTCTTTCCACTTTCAATAACATACAAATCGAGATATTTAGACTTGTCCTTATACTTCACAAACGGTTTAAGTTTACCCACCGGCATAACAGTTTCACCCGTATAGTATCGCAACATTAAACTACATCTTTGAATCTTACAATCAGAAAATAATTCATTGTAACAATCCTTGCTTATGCATGATATCGCACTACCTGTATCTATTTCCATAACTAACCTTTTATCATTTACACAAACATCGATAGTGTATGGTCCAAACTTTTCAACATTATTATTCAACATAATTGAGAAGTTATTTACCTCATCACTTTCAAAACTGTAATTGTTCGTATTTTCGCCGGGTATTAGTGTTTCTGACAAGTTGAACATGGTTGTCAAACCCCGCAGTTTAGGGCACATCCTTTTTAAATGCCCTTCTCGAGTACAAACCCTGCATACATATGTCCTATATTTGCATGTTTCTGCCGCATGATTATTGCCGCATACACCACATTCACCTGGGTATTTATTGTGAACTTTATTATTTCTCCCATACTGTTGGTTCCCGCTGCCCGCTCCGCTTGTGACCCTTGCGCCACCGCCTAATGAATCATGCGAAGTTGTCGTAGGCATGACTCGTCGCGCTCTGTTGCCGCTATGTGACCCCATCGATTCCCTGTTTATGCGAGTATTCGATTGAGGCTGTCTATCTGCTGACACCACCTGATGCACTGCCGATGTCGCCTAAGGTATATCGCCACCTCGTCCCCGGGTACGATCTTCTACCAAAGCTGCGTCCGCCTCGGCTGCTTCAATGGTCACTGCCAGTTTGAAAGCTGCATCGAAGGATATATAATCTTCTGCAAACAGTCTTTGTCTGATGTAATCACTCATCAAGCCGCACACAAACTGGTCCCGCAAGTTTTCTTTTAAATTTGCCGCAGAAAACCTACAATTAATTGAAAATCTTTTCAATTCTGCTGCGTATTCTGCAACTGTCTCCTCACATTGCTGCCCCCTGCGTCTAAATTTGAACCGTTCCGCCAAGAGACTCGGTTTTGGTTGTAAATGACCTTTCATTACGTCGACAAGGTCACTGAAGGTCTCGGTGGATGGTTTGTCAGGCGTACATAGATTAACCAACAGTTCGTAAGCATCACTTCCAATCACAGTAATCAACGTAGCCACTTGCATCGCCGGTTTCACGTCGTTCACAATAAAATATTGTTCTAATCTGTCTATGTAAAGACTCCAGTCGTCCTTGCTAAGGTCGAACGCACTTATTTTACCAACTGCCATTTTACCGGTAAACACAATTTAGTTTTTAACTTTCAACACATCCCCACACGAAGGTAATTAACCAGCTCGTCGCCAATGAAGAATATATGGATACTATCCTTATTTCTGAATATGAGAGCATAGGAGCGCAATAAAATACGTCTTACGTGAACCAAGTTTAATCAGGAACAAAAAGCAAAAGTTATCGACCTACCGACTTTAACATTAAGAAATATATAGGTTAACCCACATATATTACAGTTTTCATGAATTTTTAAACCGGATTCCTGGTTTGGTCCTCTTTTCTGGACTGCCGCGTTGGTCTACGGCGGCTTTGATAAAATAAAAATTTATTTAGTCTCACTGACATATACTTTATTGATAATAAAATGAAAATATGTTTATTCCAAGAAATAAGAACATTAATAATTTTGGCTGCGCTCCCACATTAGGTTACCCTGTGTTGTGGGAGACACGCTCTTCCTATAACTAGTTACAATAATGGAATTGTTAGTAAAAAAAAAAGAACTTGCAAAAAAATATTATTGTGAAAGTGTGTGTGAGGTGTATGTGGTGTTCAAGGATTGGGTTTGCCTTAACGGTTGAATAATGTACTTGTTATATATGTATAACGTATAACGTAATTTGTCATCAAGGTGAACTCCCAGATACTTAATAATGGGGACGCGGCAAAGCACTGGACAAACACAAATACCATTGACATTGTCAGAGTCTCTGTTGCAAGGATAGGTATGAATTTTTAATTGAAAGTCTCATCTGGACTATTGGCTTCAGTCTTACTAAAGCAGAGGTATTTTGTTTTGGAAGTATTTATTGTAAGAAGACAGTCTTCTAGCCAAGTGGTAACCCTAGCCATTCCTAGTTCAGCTGAATTTTTAACATCTGTCCACGTTTTTTGTGAAAAAGAACTACAGTATCATCGGAAAATATCAGCAAATCGGCTCCAGGTATAGGTAGTTTGCACAAGTTGTTGATGTAAATAAGAAAAAGCGACGGTCCCAGCGTGCTGCCCTGTGGGACGCCAAAGGAATAACTCAGGCTAGCGCTACGGTGGTTTTCCAGCTTCACAAACTGCTGTCTATCCATTAGGTAATTCTGAAACCAGGAGTAAGCAACTCCCCTAATACCTATGTTTTCAAGGAGATCCAGAAAGACTCCGACACAGCATCCACCCTTATCTAATAAGTAATTAGTAACCAGAGAAATGAAATTGAGAACGGCATCTTCCGCAGATCTGCCAGACCTGAAACCAAATTGGTTATTGGCAATTATGTTTAACTTCTCCAGGTAATCCATTAATCTCTTGTTAGCCAATTTTTCTAATATCTTTGATATAGTGGACAAGAGTGAGATGGGTCTATAGTTTGAGGGTTTGTCACGTTCTCCCGATTTGAAAATAGGACAGACAGAGGCAGTTTTAAATGATTTAGGAAAGACTCCACTAGAAAAACTAAGGTTGCACATAAAAGCAATAGGTTCAGCCAATAAATCATGGAATTGCTTTAATAGACGAGGGGAAATTTTGTCATCTCCAGGTGAGATGTTACTGTTTAACATATGTATGATTTTTTTTACTTCTATAGCATCAGTTAATGCAAGCGACATTGACTTAAGTGGTGATGTCATGTTCTTAGCTTTTGTAGCTAGGTCTAAGTCACTGAGACCCATCTTCGCTAAAGTACTTGCCGCTAAATCAGACCCGACTGAAGTGAAGAAGCTATTTACCTCATTCAAAGCTGTTACCGGATTATCCTTCAATTTTAGCAGAGCTGCACTTGACTCCTTAGTTTTGTTGAAATTACAGATATCTTTTATTATCCGCCACGTTTCTTTGTTATTTCCTGCTGATTTTTCTAGTAAGTTTTTATAATATATTTTTTTAGCATTTTTTATGATTATATTACAAGTATTTCTATAGTTTGTATATTCCTGATGCAAATTTAAGTCATTTGGATTTCTTTTAGTTTTTTTGAAAAGTTTGTCCCTTTTGCGCATCGACGTGACCAAGCTGGCCGTAATTCAAGGTTTTAAGGGTTTGATTATTATTATTATTATTATACTTTATTGTATACCAATAATTTACATTTAAAACTTACATAAGAAATGTCATGTACATAGGCGAGCTTAACTCAAAATTGAGTTTTCTACCAGCAAACCTTTGAGTGATAGAGATAACTACATATATTGAGGGTAAGAACTGGTTCTTACCCTCAATATATGTACAATTAAAATGAATAGTGTGCATAAACCTATTTAATACAAAATAAATATAAATATACATACACAAATAAATATATGAATAAATAAATATACCTAAATAAATTTATACGTTGATTTTTTTTTGGTATAATAGTAGTTGTCGAATTTTTCCCAATGATATCCTGAATGTTACTAACTAGAAAATCAGCATTTATATTTACATCCTCAATGGTATAGAAACTAATCCAATCAAGATTTATCAAATCCAATTCCACAGAGTCATAATTAACTATAGTTTTAGTTTTTGGTGAAACACATTTTGTAACTATTGATTTATTGACTAATAATAGGACTGGTGAATGGTCTGTAAACTCGTTAAAAACAAATGATTGGCAATTATATTGGCATTTTACCATAAAATGATCCAAGCAGGAATTTTGTCTGGTAGGCCTGACTATCCCTTGCTGGAGTCCGTAGAAAGACATAACATTAAGATAGTCATTCGCAGCCCTTGAAACATGTCCCGGTAAAATATTGATGTTAACGTCTCCCGTCAAGACAATATTTCGAGAGTTAATAGTCTGTAGTAAAACGTTAAGGGAATTTATATAGTTGGCAGGGTTATTAAAAACCGGTGGTCGGTATATACATATAATATAGAAGTCTGTAAAAACATTCAGAAGCAAGCAGTTACCATCAATTATTTTAGGTTCTACACATGATGCGGTAATACTAGTCCTTACGTAAGCAACGACTCCATCATTTTGGTTGTGGCTAACTTTACTAGCAAAGGTTTGATAGCCGTCAATAGATAGCACGATAGAATTTGGTTCAATCCAGCACTCGGAGAGCACTAGGATGTCAATTGGATATTTGAAATCTGTCAAAAATAATAAAAAACGATCAAGGTTACAATTTATACTCCTGATATTGACTGAAAGAATGCTGAAGATATTACGATTTACAGGATATAAGGCGGCTGCCTTTTGTTGTATGCGTTCAGAACCGCTTTGAGTGATCGGGCATGAGCCTGGGTTGGTGTTACTTGGTCTTGGTGCTGAGACGCGTCGTGGAACTTTGAGGAAGCCCAGGTCTTCCCCTCTGTTTTTGTACACGACCACCTCATGCTTTTCTGAGGCTTTGATGCAGCCACAGAGGTCTGCGACTTCACCTCTCATATACTCGATCACTATAGCGTCGACGCTTATTTTACGAGGCGTGATGGTTTGGCCTTCACTTTCTCCTATTCTGGAAAGCACTAAACTTGCAAGAGCAAAGGAAGTCCGCTCCCCCCATTCCAATAGTGCGATCGTTTTGTTTCGCGATCGCACTATTTGACAAGGGCAGCCGGCTACCCTCGACTCAGGCAGCGCATTGAAAATCTTGCGCTTCATACTTGTTTTGGTGGTGCTTCCGTTTAGAAGGGCGGCTAGACCCGGCGATATGGCTACGCGCTTCGGTGATTTTGCGTTACAGAAGCTTGTGCCGAGTCTGTCCGTGTTATTGTCCATGAAGAGGGCTACGCCTCTTACCCTGATTCCCGGTTCCGCACACTCCCCGCATGCCATTAGTTGTGAAATGGCAATGGTGTGGACATCTATAATTGGCTGGGGAGCTGTGGGTAGTGAGGACTCGGGGACCCTGGCCGTTGGCGTTTGTGATCGGGGGTCCGGTTAATTGAGGGTACTGTTCCTGCTTGTTGCTATGCGGAAGATGGTGTTCACATAAGACAGGAAGTGTGACCTTTTATAGGGGTCTGCGAGGACGTACTGCAATTCCGACAAGACCAGTTTCATGTCAATGACGGATTCTAGGTCATGTCGGGCTGCCAGGAACCGTGGGCAGTAAAGAATTTTGTGCCACACTGTCTCCCTAATTGAGTTGTCACATTTGCACCCTGGGGTGTCTTTAAGGTGAAATCTGTACAGGTACTCGGCTATTCCCCCGTGTCCTGTCAAAGCTTGCACTTGATGGGGTGTCAGTTTAGTTGTCCTTACTATCCGGTACGCCTTGTCGACGTCTGGAAGGAACGTTTTTGTGACTGTCCCAGTGCTGGAGGTCTCGTAACGGTCCTGCCATTTGCGGACTGATTTTTCTCTGATTTTCCTCTTGACAAAGGATTTTGTCGTAGTCTTGGGTTGTGTGTCTTTAACCAGAACAGCCGCAATTCTCTTCCTTCCGCTTTAATATCCTCGATGCACTCTTTGATGGATTTGGCTAAGGGGTGGCTCGTTTTGGGATTTTTTAGCAGTTCGAGTGAGGATCTTGAGTCACTCAGTATGCTAACGATGGGTTCCTTGCTAAGTTTCACCATCTGAGTTGCCCTAAAGAGTGCGTAGAGTTCCGACTGGAATACTGTACACGAGGGATGCAGCGGCTCTATTACTGCGACGTAAATGGTTCTAGTGATCTCTCTATTCAAGCCCCACGTCACCTTTGCTGTGCGTGCCAGCTGTTTGTATATGTCAGCTGCTTTCTTGCATTGTGTGGTGACATGTGATTTGAAGGAGAGCTTGTGGTCGATGATAAGGCCTAGGAGTTTAATTTCCTTTTTTTTTTTTACGAGAGGAAATGCTTTGCGCGTACCACCGCGCCGGGCCAGGCGCGGTGTTTATGTGGGACTCTCTCCCCGACCCCTTCCCCTAATGGGATGGGACCGGGGAGCCTACCCACTAAAACCCTTCGAGTTCCTTCTCCGCCGTTGACGGGGCTGCGGGACCAGACGAGACCTACGACCGCCTGCCCCGTCGGCGTCGCTCGCCCTTTCGGGACGAGCCCTTCTCTGGGCGGTGTTTGTCATATTGACTTCCCCGCCCCTTCGCCGAGGCGCCCATGGAACTATGGGAACTCCTTCTGTGACAGTACAGCGTCACAGAAGGACGAGGCCGCCTTCCACGACTCCTCGTTGCCGACCATGGCATTCAGCGAGGCCGGCAGCGACAAGTCCACCCCGACTGTGGCGGACAAGGCGCGCGTGTGACGCGCCGTGTCCGCGACTGCCACCGAACAGTGGTGGCACGTCTCCGTGGGCTCCCTACCCGCCACCCGGCACAGGTATCTACCAAAGCAGCCGTGCCCGGTGATCATCTGTGTCAGGTGGAAGGAGAGAGCCCCGTGCCCCCGTTCGACCCACTCCCTCAGGATGGGCCGAACGGCGGCCACCAACTCCCGGCTGACGTTGGGGTCCACCAGGCGGGCCGCCCACTTCCGCAGGAGAACACCGCGTGCGTCTTCACGCCAGCAGTCGATCTCCCGCGGGTGGGGGCGGCCTTCCCCCGCTATCTCCTCCTTCGCTCGCCAGTACACCGCGGCGAGCACCTCGGCTTCGAGGTCCCACGGCGGCGTACCGGCGAGCAGACACGCACCGACGCACGACACAGTGCGGTACGCTCGGGCCACCCTGAGCGCTCGTGTCGGGCGTTCGGGCGCTCATGTCGCCCCGTAGAGCGCCATGGAGCGCACCACACCCGTGTAAAGGCGTCGGCATACTTTCCCCGGCCCCCCTATGTTGGGGAGGATCCGCCCCAGGGCCCCCGCGGCGGCCACCAGCCTCGGTGCCAACCGCCGGAAGTGCTCCTCGAACTTCCACCGTCCGTCGAGAACGAGTCCGAGATACTTCATCGTCGGACCGACGGCGATGGAAGTCCCTCCTACCATTATGGAGGCCCGGCGGTGGCTTGTTGCGGGGCCCGTGGAATACCAGGGCCTCCGACTTACTGAGGGCCACCTCGAGGCCCAGGGCGCGGATCCGCCCCACCACCCGGGCCACCCCCGCCGTGGCGAGAAGGGACGCCTCTCTGAAGGTGCTGCCGCAGGCCGACACGAGGGTATCGTCGGTTTACTTCTTTTATACATTTTGGTAATGAGTTGTATAATTGTGCTCCCTCATATTTAATGTTCTTTATTCCGTGATTGGTTCTCGGTTTGTGTAATTGTAGGTTGTGTGCACGCCGTGAAGAACGTGTTTGTACTTCATGTTTTAATGTAAATCTGGTTTGTGTATGTATGTTTTTAGATAAAATTTTGTGAATTAATATGCATGTTATAGTGATATATTTGGATAATATTAAATAATTTTGTATCGAGATAAATTTTATTTGTGGGTGTTAGGTAATGATATTGAAACAAAGCTTTAATAATTTTATTCTGGGCAATTTGTATTTTGTTTAGACTGGTTTTGGTAGTCGATCCCCAAACTTCAATTAAATATTCGATATGTGGTTTAACTAAGGAATTGTACACAGTATACCGCACGCTCAATGGTAGACATCTAGCCATTCCACGTATTGAACCTGTGAGATTTGACAGCTTCGAACAAATTTTGTCTATATGTGGCTGCCATGATACATGGCTGTCGAGCGTAAGGCCCAAGTATTTTTCTGTGTTTACTTTATTTAGTACCGCTCCATTTATTAACAAATGTTAATAAATGGAGATTGTTTGTTTATGATTATGAATTTTCTTATTTTTAGCTGAAAAAATTATATAGTTGGTTTTAGACGTATTTATAGTTAATAAGTTGTCTAAGAACCACCTTTCGAGGATGAGTAGGTCATGTTGAGGGTCTTGTATAACAGTTTCAACAGAATGGCCAAAGTAAAACAGACAAGTGTCTTCGGCATACAGAGTTATATGTCCTTTTAATCCTAATTCGTGTACAATATTAATGTAAAAAAAGGGGCCCTACTATTGATCCTTGTGGCACCCCACATTTAATTAATTCAGGGCTACTGACATTTTTACCTATTTTAACAACTTGGAAACGATTTTCTAGGTAGGATTCAAGCATTTTGTACGAGTTTCCTGTTATTCCTATCGATGCTAGCTTTTGCAGGAGTAGACTATGACTGACAGTATCAAAAGCCTTTTTTTAATCAATGCATTTACTTGCTATCCTCATGAACACATCCCTTTCGCTCCGGATTGCCTCTGAACAAATGTCAGAGGTCAGCCCGTCTGGTCCTGGGGCCTTTTTGGGATTAGGTGCTTGCAGCACTAACTCCAGCTCCGCTGATGTAAATTGCGGGTCATCTTCCGATAAGTCGTGGTTGTTCTCCTCCGCCAGCCCCCGCAATTGTGTGTGGCTTGGAGTATCGGTTGCCACAGAGTCGTCTGGGTAGAATGTTTTTGCCAGAAGTTCCGCCGACTGTTGTGGGTTCAAGGTGTTAACGTCAGGATTCCTAAGGAGCATATCTTCTTGCCGTCTGGTAGTCCTCCTGATGACTCGGTAAATCTTGTCCCACATACTCTTTCCAACTTTCTGTTTGCGACTTCTTCACTTCTGTGACATACTCCAGTTTGGTTGCTTGGTATTCATCTATGACGAACTGTTTTCTAGAGGGGGCTGCGTTCCTGATTCTACGCTTTTTCCTCAGGACGTCTCTCTTTAGATCGTCTAGCCTCTTTGACCACCATGGTGGCTGTCTGGTGCCCTTTCATTGTCCTACGGCAGGGATGGTCGCTTTGACGTCCGTCGCCCCCCCTACAACATCAGGACCCGAGGTGGCGGCGCGTGTGGTGTTCCACGCGCGCCCCTCAGAGAAGTCGGGGGGGGGGGGAGGAGTTAACACCTCACTCCCCCCCCTCGACCAGACGGGACCCGCGGTGGCGGGCCAGCACCAGCCGGGGGTTGCGGAAGCTGAATTTGTGCCCGCGACCCCCGGCGCTCAGGTGTGTGAAGGAACACCGGAGGGGTTTTAGTGGGTATACCTCTCGGGCCCCTTCTCATTTTTAATTGAGAAGGGCAGTTTGCGAGAGGGAGTCCCACATAACCACCGCGTATCCCCGGGCGCGGTGGTATGCGCAAAGCATTTCCCCTCCTAAAAAAAAAAAGAAAACAAAAAGGGTGGTCGCTTTGCAGGCTTCGTGGATGGCGTCTGTATAGGCCATGATCTTGTCCTCGAGGTCCTCCGGGGTTGTAGTTTCCTCTATTGTGTCAGCGGTAATGTTTTTCGCCGCTAAAGAAGTCTTTAATGATGTTGAAAAGTCAGACCACTTTGCTTTTTTTGTGTTATACCTTCGCGTCGTGACAGGGCGAAGCGGTTACAGTGCGCGGCGCTCCCAGACGGCACGATGATTTGATCAATTACTCGCCAATTGGTACTCCATACACTATGCGTACGCTATACTATATACTATTTATAACATGACTGCCACTTTTAAATAAATTAGTAATTGATTAAAAGTAAGTTCTCACGATGATGACCTTATTCTACTTAACGAAAACCAACAAGGCTTAGAAGTAATGTTGTCACAATTAGAAAATGAAAGCAAAAAGGTGGGCCTGACCATGAACCTAGATAAAACAAAATTAATAACAAACCACGTAAAAACACCTATATCACTAAATTCGAACCAAATAGAATATGTCGATGAATACACATACCTAGGACAAACTATCTCAACGGAAAACCAAATGCAAAAAGAAATAAACATCAGAATAAGTAAAGCTTGGAAAAGGTTCTGGTCACTAAAAGAGGTAATGAAAAACCCTCAAATACCCCTGAAAGACAAAACGACAATATTCAATTCGTGCATACTACCATGTTTAACCTATGGAGCTGAAACTTGGGCCCTTACTAATAAGCAGAGTAAAGCACTGAGAGTATGTCAACATAGAATGGAGAGAAGCATCCTAAACATCAAATTAAGGGACAAAATCAAACTTACAGATATAAGAAACATGACAAAAATTGCAGATGTCACATACATAGTTAGAAAACGCAAATGGAACTGGGCAGGCCATATGATCAGAAACGGGAAGAAAAAATGGACAAAAGATATTACGGAATGGTGCCCACGAGATGGGAAAAGAAAGAAAGGTCGCCAAAAAACTAGATGGGAAGACGATGTCAGAAAAGTAGCTGGAGCAACATGGCAAAGATAAGCCAGGGACAGAAACAACTGGAAAGCCTTAGGGGAGGCCTATGCCAAAGGGCAAGCGGATAATGTTACCGATGTCGAGGAATAGAACTATTATAATTAATTAATATTATTTAAATAACATGTAGAATTAAGTATTATTGTATTGTAACTAATCAAATCCAAAATAATGCATGAAAAGTGAATATCAAATACTAAAGAGCTATTAGTATAATAGTATGAATATTGTAAAGAAGTAACCTACTATCCGAAATAAAGGCTATTTGAATTTGAATTTGAATTTGAAGTTCTCACGTGAGAATTCAACGAATTTGAGACGCTTCTTAGAAAAGCTGCTCCGACCGTTTGTCGCACGTCTGATTCCATTCATATGGTAATATGAACGAGTAATACCAACAGCTGCCCTTCGCTCGCACCCCTTCGTCGGTGAAGGCAGAACAGGTTATATTTAAACTGGGTTCCGTATAACTTACTTTTATATCAGCTGAGTTTTGAGATACTTTTGTACCTACTTAAAAGTCGTATGTCATTGTGAGGATAAATAAATAAATTAATGTATTATTATTTAAATTAAATTATATATTGTCTCAGGTGAATTTCTTGTCTGACTTGTAGGCCAGCGACCAATTGGGACAAAATATTATAATACTTTAGGACTCCCGTCTACACAACACTATAGAACATCTTACGCTTATTCATCTAGCCCCAATCCGCCCAGTCCATCGTGTGCGTGCGCGTGCGATGTGCCCAACCGGAGATAGGTGTAATTTAGAAGTGTGTTTTCTTTCTCATGATACTTTCTACAACTTCAGCAGACTTGTTGGACTCTGCTTGCGAACAAACAGAGCTCTGGCGAACAAAAAGCCTTTTCAGCCTTACTCAAGTGCTCAATAACATAATTCCAAAAGTGAAAAATGTTGCGTGTCTAAGCCATTGCGAAAGGTATCATATGGCACAATATTATCATCTCCCTTTCATGCTGCTGTAATCCATCAAACACTATCAAACTGTTGAAACCCCCGGGCGCCATTGGGCTCGTGTTTATGATTTTTGAGTAGACTTGAAGTTTGTCTATGCTCCAGACCGGCGTGCGACGTGCGGCGTGCGGCACATGCGCAGGGCCCTGGACGGGTGATACGAACCAGGGTTGCCAAAACTACTGACTACGTTAAAAATGTAATCACAGAGAGCAGGAGACAACTGTGAAGTGTGTACATATTTTACGGAATAATTGCATACGTAGATATAATAATATATAACATATAATTTAGTAAACGATTGATACTTAAAACTGCCGAATTCTCCCGTTCGTACTGGCAAGCATACCGAATGGCACGGCGTTCGATCTGCAACACTGCACTGCTGTAAGGTTACCTTTCGCATTCTTGCGAATGTTTATTTTGCCATTATATTGTATGTTTCATGAGAGGTGATGGTACCTAATGTATTGTATTATGAACATAAGACCCGCCCTGCGATTGGTTACTCGTCACGATAAGTGTCCACTGACTACAGGTGTCCACTCTGCGACGCGACGCGCAGCGAACCTGCCCTAGCGTGCCTGCAGTGTTTCATTATTGTTTAGCTTCTTGAATTAATATTCCCAGACTTATACGAGTACGTGGAGGACGAAAAACTGCACCTACCTATTGTTTTACCCTTCCACACATAAGTGTGTGTGTGTGTGTTTTTAAGGTTATAAAGTATTGCTACTTGCTATTGGATGGAGTTATGTCCAAGTGACTATGGTGCTTTAATTGAAAAAAAATAAGTTTTTCAATAAAAAAAAAGATCACATCAGCAAATTGTCCGTTATAAATGAAGAAGCAATCAAAATAATAATGAGTCGTTGGCAGATATTTACGAATCTATTCCAGAGGAGAATATTGTGTGTCTTAGCAATTGCGAAAGAAGGAACATATTAATATCTGAAGCCTATGCCTATGCGAGCTGTATGCTGTAGAATCATTAAAACAAAATGGTAGGTATATACGAGTATATGTATAGTTAGCAATTTGTATAATAATCATACATCGCGTTTCCGCCGAAGCACGCATTAGTATCTATGAGGCTCGGTTCATAAAAAAATACACAGTAATGACTGGATCCTACGTATTCCATGTTCTTAAAAGGAGTCATCACAGCTGGACGTGGAAGAAAACGACTCATAGGTGTGAACTGTACACACGCAGTTTAAAAGGAACCTTGTATAGTTAAACACATAGATTTTTGAATTAAAAATAGATATATGCACTGATAATGTAGTCATAGACGACTGAAACGAACAAGATTATTATGACTGATTATGTAACATCCAAGAAAGTGAGGTCTGGATTCATAGGTATACATATAGCCTAGCCATAGGTATACCTACATTATTAATATATATCAAGCGATGGAAAAACATTTTTATCCACAATCATTCAGTTTTATTTATCTATTACTTACACTGTCCTTATACTTTTAGCTTTTTCTTTGAAAAACAGAAATGTTTCCAAACTGCTATCCGACTTGTGAAAAATTAAATAAAGTAAAAGTAAGAACCAAGTCAGGTGCTGATTGCTATTCAATATCGTCTTATTGGCAGTTTAGCTAATAGGTTGGGGACAAAGTTTTTTCGCATTTTTTAAGAAAATTCAAGACATTTTTAATATAGTTTATTTACATTTAACTAAAGTACGTAAGTACCATTTTCTTCGATAACTTTTTGCCATCTTGTAGGTAGGGACATGATCCCATTGCTATAGAAATGTTGGGACTTCTGATCAAAATACCGCGACAAGTGGTTTTCGCAGTCCTCCCGTGATGTTAACCTGACACTGCCTAAAGAATTCTGAAGAGACCGAAACAGGTGGAAATCTGACGGTGCAAGGTCAGGACTATACGGCGGATGCATTAATACCTCCCAGCCAAACTCTCTTAATTTTTGCTGAGTGGCTAAAGATGTGTGAGGTCTAGCGTTATCATGATGAAAAACCACACCCCTTCTGTTGATTAATTCCGGCCGCTTTCTCTCAACTTCTTGCTTTAATCTCATCAGTTGCTCGCAGTAGAGTTCAGAATCGATGGTCCTGCCTGGTGGTAACAGCTCATAATTAATAATGCCCTTCCAATCCCACCACACACAAAGCATCACCTTGTTGCGAGTTAAACAGGGTTTCACCAGTCTGTGAAACCTGACCGGTCTTTGACCACGACCTTTTTCGCACGTTCTTGTCGTACGTGATCCACTTTTCATCACCAGTTATCAGCTTCTTCAAAAATGGTTCGGTTTCATCACGTCGTAATAAAGGATCACAAATGAGTATACGGTTCATTAGGTTTCTTTCAGTGAGCTCGTGAGGTACCCAAATATCGAGCATTTTTGTGTACCCAGTTTTTTTCAATTGCGCCAAAACTGTTTTGTGGTCAATTCCCAGTTCTATAGCTACGTCGTAACTACTGATATGCCGATTTTGCTCCACTTTTTCAAAAATGGCATCCATTTTATCCGTAATAGGGCGACCAGAGCGACGTGCATCTTTGACATCAAAATTTCCGGATTGAAAACGCTTAAACCAAATTTGTGCTACTCTCACAGATACTGCACCAGGTCCATAAACATCGCAAATTTTTTTCGCGACTTGCGTTGCATTTTTACCTTTTTTGTAGTAAAATTTTAAAATGTTTCGAATTTCTTCATTCGATTCACTCATCTTGACGGTACGAAAAACAATTGAAAATCACACATTTTCCTAATTTGAATTTGGAATTATGTTCTTTAAAATTTAAACTTTCAATGATACCAAAACCAGCCAGATACAAATAGTATAGCCAAAGAGATTTTATTACAAGTTCATACGTACTATAATGCGAAAAGACTTTTTCCCCAACCTAATATTTACAGACATTTTGATACTTCAAAGAATTTAAGGATTTGGTAGAAAACCGTCGATCTACCAAGACACATGAAGAAGCTACAATAGTGGAGAATTTTGTTTTGCAGAAATGGACAATTATTGAAAGAAAAATGGTATTATAAAACTACTTCAGAATACAAATGGGCTGCGGGAGTGGTACCTATCACGGGTCTATTATTTAAAAAACCATGTTTAAAGCTCCGTTTGATAAACAGTAATAGGCAGAAGCTGGTTATCTAGACACGCGGTAGCGTGTCAAGCCAAGTTCAAGCAACAGAACTGGCGAGCCGCACCGTGTGTAATATTACACGAACCATTTGGAGCCACTTTTGACCCCCTCATAACTCAAAAACTATTTTACATAAACGTATCAAATTTGGCTCATATATTGAGACTTGCGAGATACATATGTGTTCTAAATTTCATTAGCTTATCTTAAACGGTTATTTAGATATTAATTTCCAAAATTCCTCATTTTTATCACTGACTGACCTATAGACCAAAATTCTAACCCAGTTCCAGATGACCTAGAGAGTTAAAATTTGGTATGCAGATAGGTAATTAGATGAATACAAAGGAATAAATAAAAAACTGGCAATTTTTAAATAATTAGATTCTATTATGAACGCTTAACATAAATACCTAATATTACTTAGGGTATACGTACGTTATAAACTGGGATAATTATTATTTTTATATTTAGCGCACATCAATAGTGTAAAATCATTACCTACTCATAAATAATGAAAAATAATAGGCATTTAGATTTTCGGTATATCCACGACATTTCAAAAACGTATTTTCGACAAGATCTGTAAGACTTTATTAGATGAATCTAAAACTTTAAGAATGTTTGTTAGTGGAACAGGCGGCACGGGAAAAAGTTATTTGATCAATACAATTAAAAATTGGGTTCAGAAGCGATTGAACAAGTTAGCTGCGGTAGCTGCACCGACAGGTATTGCCGCTTTTAATGTAAACGGTCTTACAATACATAGGCTCCTACAGCTGCCTGTAGAACACGGAAACTGTCCCAAGTACACTTCCTTGTCAGACCAAGTATTAAAAGTTTTAAGATGTGATTTAAAAGATGTAGTACTTTTGATAATTGATGAAGTGTCTATGATTTCCAATATAACATTAATGTACATCCATCTTCGCTTAACAGAAATATATGATACTGGTGACATTGATGACGGATGGTTCGGCAAGATTCATATAGTATTGTTTGGCGATTTGCTCCAACTGCCTCCAGTGAGACAACTGTCGCCATTCGAAAACTTGAAGTCATCTGATGTCCTTAAATGTTTAGGATCCCTTAGTGCACCAAATTTATGGAAAGAACTATTTTGTTATGAGGAATTAACTGTAAATATGAGGCAAAAAAACGACAAACTTTTCGGTGAAATATTAAATCGTTTAAGAATGGGTATAGTAACAAGTCAAGATAGTTGCACTTTATCTAAACGACTCCTCAAATTAACCGCTAAAAATCAAACCGACCGGCTTAAAGAAATCATATCTTATTTCAGATTGCTGTCCGATGATACAGTATGTTTATTTCCCACTAAAAATATGTGTAACCAGTTTAATACTGCAATGTTGACAAGTATGGAGCAACCAGAAATTAAATTAAATTCGATAGACGAAATAGACTGTCCACGTTATTTGAAAAAACGAGGAAATGACGTACTCAAAGAGTACGAGGATGATTCGTCGCTAACTGCTGGCTTAGAAAATGTCATCACGATAAAAATAGGTTCTCGTGTAATGTTGCGGAGAAACGTAGATGTCAGTAAAGGACTGGTAAACGGATCCATTGGAAAAATAGTGAAGGTACATTGGGACGTCGACAACAGCAATTGTGCACGTAAAATTACGATACAATTTAATCATAATTTAATTTACGAACTAGAACGAGTTAAGACCAAGTTTCGGATATTAAGTAATGTATATGTTCACAGGAAACAATTCCCTATTTGCTTAGCATATGCTATTACTATCCACAAATCACAAGGCCTTAGCCTTGACAGTGCTCTTCTCGACATAAATATAGAGGAGCCCTCTATATTAGTATATTATATTAGTAAAGGGCAGGCTTACGTTGGACTCTCTAGAGTTAAAACTTTAGATGGAGTACATCTTATCAATTTAGACCCGAGTCAAATAAAGGCACAAGAGAGTTCTATTGTAGAGTACAACCGTCTACGTACGTTATACCGCCCCGACTTGGCCAAATTGAGTATAAACAGAAAACGCGTAAAAAAATTCCGGATACCAAATGGGCAATTCACCCAAATATTTCAAAGGTACAAGAAAATATAGAAAATAACACTGAGAAGAAAATTATACCCCGTAAACGTAGGAAAATACAGTAACTCATTCAATTGTTTTATTTAATATTTATAAAATCTACTTTTAATTTTATTAATTTATTAAAATTTTTATTAATGCATCATTAAGGCCTCTACCATACCATACCCGCCTGCAATGCGGCTTGGCAATGCAATTGTTTTATATTTATAAAGACTACTTTTAGTTTTGAATTTGTCCTTTTAAAAGGACCCACGGCGTTACAAGAATATGTACTTACCTGCAAAAAGTAATGATATCCCACCAAAAACATAAATGTGAAAATGGAGAGCCAAGTTCAATGTAAAAATTATTCTCTGCTGTGGGCTTCGCCGTAAAAAGAATGGAGATCGGAGATTGAGTGCCAAGTTCTATGCAAAATCCAAATATGTAGTCTAAGGGCTGACTAGGCTGGTTTTCCCATACGAATTATATAGCTTGGCTTGCTGGAAGAAACTACCCATCGAACATAAGGCTCTTCCATGACTGTGTAAAAGTAGGTACTTAATAATAATTCGATGGGTAGTTTCTACCAGCAAGCCAAGCTATATAATTCGTATGGGAAAACCAGCCTAGTCAGCCCTTAGACTACATATTTGGATTTTGCATAGAACTTGGCACTCAATCTCCGATCTCCATTCTTTTTACGGCGAAGCCCACAGCAGAGAATAATTTTTACATTGAACTTGGCTCTCCATTTTCACATTTATGTTTTTGGTGGGATTTGAAAGACATAATATCACCAGTAGCCGTTCTAGACAAATCTACTCGCCCTTGTGAAGTGATTTATTTGAATTTTACAACTGAAATACTAGTTATAAACATTATAAATGTCGCAAATGACTTTACTAGGGCACTAATAAATATAATCTTAATAACAATTAACTATTACTTTGAGAAAAGAAACATGATTTAAATGAAACATTGTCTCGGGATGATCGTACATAATGGATAATATATTATATATACTCTATAAACTATAGACCGAGAGCGATTTGTAAATGATGTTTTGGCCAGATTGAATATGAGCGGTCGTAAGACCCCCGATCCTCCGCGAACAAAGCTTCAGTTGGAAGAGTATGACAATCAACAATTAATTATTATTATAACAAATAATGATAATATAAAAAGCCTCTTATTTCCCATCACCACAAGTATGACGTGTATGAGTATATACCTACTTCACTTATGAATGAAATTGTATTAATAACTTGGCACTATTATAAAAGAGAACATTTATCACACGCGAGTGAAGTGCGCGATGGAAGTGGCAATGGCAAATTCATAAAAGTTTGACGTATTTTATTTTTACTATCGCAATCCAACTCCAAAGAGAATAATAAACCACTTTTATTGAAGTAAAACTTCTTTAGGCGCGACAAGGGAGTAACTCAGATTTTTGAAGTAAAACTTCTTTAGGCGCGACTAGGGAGTAACTCAGATTTTTTTTCTGTCGGAAATAACGTTCTGAAAAATAATGTACAGTTTACTTATGGGAGTAGTCTTACTATGCTTTGTGCATGTATAATATGTATATAATTTTCAGTCTTATATTATAATAATAGTTATTGCATTAGTTCATTTTAGTTTATATTCTGTTACTTGAAAGTAATTATATTGACATTTTAATTGTTTTATGCTTTATTTTTTTATGGTGCACCACCCAGATGTGCCGGAGGCGCTGTGGCTGAGCGTCCCAGACGGGTATGTGGGAGCGCGACGCCGCCCCACTTTGTTTGATGTGCCAAGAGCTAGGACAAATTTACTTAAGTTTGCTCCGTTGTCAAGGGCCGCACATATTATAAATAATATGTCGTTGGAAGATCCCTTTTATAGCCTGCCGAAATTTGTAACAGGAGCACAAAGGTGCATTGAAAGAGGCATTCAAATTTGAAGCGATAAGGAAAGAAAAATAATAATTGTATAATTTGTATTATTTTAGTTTTTAATTTGATTGTTAATATTTTATTATTACTTTATTTTTTGTTATGTCTATGTATAGTTTATAAACATTAGGTATAACGTCATCTTGGGAAACTGTACGATGTTGTACTTATCAATGTGAAATAAATTAATAAATAAATAAATGTATGGGTAACACTGCGAATATACAACTGCTGTATAGTTACATTATGCATTGTTTACATGAATATCGTGCAGTTGGCCGAAAATATTAAAACCTCACATTTTGTAATAAATAATTTATTAATAAATTTTCTGACGATTGCGACATTCTATAATATTCAATAACAATGTTATATTGACATGTACAGATCTAACCTTAAATGAAATGACCTTAAATGAGTCCCAGGAACCTTTTACTCTTTCTTCAATAAATAAAAATTTCATCTATCCATGAATATTTTTCGACTTCAATCAACAACGTTTTGGTACAACGATAGATGCTGTATTTTCAAGAAAAGTAGCTAATTTAGAAAGTAAAATTTACGTTTCACATTATAGTTACTACAAACCTATAATTTCATACATAAAAAAATATTATGACATTCAAGTATCTATTTCGAGTGAATAATATTAATATAACATTTGAATAGTCTTTGTAAAGCACATGAATAATAAAAATAATTAAATTATAATATGATTAATATTTTAATTTTATTAAGTTTTACTTCAATCGCGCGTAAAGGTTACACGCACACACTTTTTTTTCTTTTAATATAGTTATTACACTCCCCAATTATAAATATACCCTTATTGAAGTTCAATACAGAATATATTATAAGTTATTACGCGGGCGTCGGGGCGCAGCGTAGGGGTTCAGTGCCTGCTTCTGGCACAGACGGGGTCAATAATGTGGTCTTGGTTTGACATTCAATTCATACTATGGAAATACGAGGAACTGATAAGTACAATAATATAGAACTGAAAGAACACTCGTACATTGATAGATTTTTTTTTATTAAATTTTGAGTGTGGGTAGGTAAGCTATGTATACTGCCCGATCGGGTTCCGGTAAGTGAAGCAAACGACAGTCAACGGTCATAATTATATGTATAGTGGTTACATTTGTAACTGTATCAAATGTACCAAGCACGTCAAGTGCTTGGTACATATTAGATGATAATAATAAACACTTGGATGTTTCTGTGACTCTGTCGTTCAATGTCATGACAACAATCGAGGGCGGGTTGTATTCGAGTAATTTGAATATATGAAATAAAGAAGGCTTAGACAAATATATATAATTGTCGGCCAGGAACGATAGAGGCAAGGAGCGACGACAGCAGGCCGCGCGGCCGTCTCCTCGCGCAATGATATCAGCTGATCTGCCGATCGGTCGGGTGCATTTAGAAAACAAACCTAGTAGTAAAGAATGTCCTGGAATATTTATTATCGAAGTAAAACTTCTTTGGCCGCGACTCGAGTGTAACCTAGATTGTATTTCGGACGGAAATAACGTTTTCAAACGAAAGTTAAGTTCACAATAATGTGTAGTATTGACGGGAGTAGTCTAACCACTGTTTGAGCATTTGTTTGAGTCACGCATTCTACTTAAATGTTATAATAATAGTAATTGAATTAGTTCATTTTAGTCTATATTCTGTTACTTAAAAGTAATTATATTGACATATTCATAGTATTTTTTCTCATCGTGTACTGTGATGGCTATAGAATGCATACTTAAGATAAAGATTAAATTTTATTGTACTAATATTTATTTTATTATTTTAAAAGTGAAATTCCACATGTCACATAACGGTAATATAGTAATGCGATACCATGCCCAAAATATGAGGTTATATCGTCGCTCTCCGGCGACGCGGACGGTACGTAATCGTTTAGTTGGTATTGTTGGTAACGCGACTTTAGTTGAATAATATAATGAAATAAGTCAATTACTTACATACTTTACCATATCCCATCTTTCAACTTTTATAAAATGAATACTCGTACATTTTTTCGGTAATACGTATGTGTCTCCAACATCAATGAAGTTTAACTACAATCGTGCGTAAAGGTTCCACGCACAAACTTCTTTTTAATTTATATTATCATGTTAGGAGATATTCTAGACTATACTCTAGCTGAGTTCAAATAGAACTAATAATAAAAAAGATCATTATGTTTTAACAATGTTAACTTTAGTTTATTCAGATACCTTGATAATCTGAAACAATGTAACGATACCACAAATATAAACAATAAAATATTAGACCTAATTTTGATTAACTTCCTCCTTTTATCGTAGGTGAATGTCCTGATAGTCTTAGTGATATCGATCCCCACTCCCACCCTGCGACATTACTCTCCCTACTTCAATGACTCATAGCTCAGTTATAATACAGTTGTTGTAGCTATATTATCAAAAAGTTTATTCGTACTAATATTGCATAATTTCTTTTTAAACTCCTGACGTGCCATGTGGAGAACGTCGTAATCGCTTCCAAACAGTTTCATAGGTAATCAATTTACAATTTTTATTTTTATTATCGATATGTCTTATCTTAACCATCGTTTAAACTAGCTCGACAACCATACTAGCCTAGATTGAAATAGTGGATCTGTTTAGGAGCTACGACTTGAACATAGCCGAAGCTGAGATTCTCAGAGGATGTCTGAATCTGCGTCTGTATCGCCATAGCCTACTATACTACCTACTACTGATACCTAATAATTTCCCATTCCAGTTCAAGCGCACGCACATTCCTTCCATTCGCTTCTCCTTCGCGCTCAATCGCGTTAAGCATAAGAACCTAAGTTGTTGGTATCGACCTGAAGCCCAACCGTCACTCACACGGCCACTCGGTTCATATTAGCCTCAGAAGGAAACTCGTCAATGTAGTGACGGTATTGTTTAATTTATGTTTTGCATTAGGATCGATCGCAATTAAATGATTTTTCTACAACGGTAATGAAATACGGACCGTAATCAAAAACAAAGTTGGCTGGAGAATTGAATTTGTCAAACAGGGGTGCGTAATGAAGCTGGACGAAGTCACGGCCACCGGCTAGTGTATTATAAGTATGAATTGAAAAGTTACATGTGTAGTTGTACAGAAACGCCTAATAATAATAGATAATAACGCTTTATTTACTTCCATGCACAGTACATTTTGAACGATAGCAATTGGAAACTTTTTAACCTAAAATAAACATTTACATTTATTACACTCTACAGCTCTACAATTATAAATTCTATTTAGTTCTTATTTTAATTATTAATTGCTTAAATTTATTGACTAACTAATTATTTAATGCATGGACCCCGTTCGGCTCTCTATTATATAGATTATACAAAGGAAAAGGAAAGGCAAGTAAGAAACATTTCAGATTATGATACTTTTAATGATTGAAGGAAGGACGCCGTGCTGACTTAGTCAGTGACGTTCTCGGTGAGTTCTAAGATGTCCTCCAGCAACCAAGCCCGCTTCTCCCACTTGCGAGGCGGCAGCGGGCGCCGCTCCACCCAGCGCAGGCACTTGCAGTACCAGGGGTGGCTCGTCCCGCGCCGCATTCTTAAGTAGATCCTGAAACACGAAGCTGCCATGTCACATGTGCCTACCATTTGGCCTACTTCCATTCTCACGGAAATTATCATTCATAATTCAAGTGCTACTGTGTCACGGAGCAAATAGGCAGGTGCCGCCACACGCAGTAGGTACTGGGACCTCGACTAGTTCTCAATTCACTTTGAATTTCCGTTATACACTTCAATTACTTTTGTTATGTCTTTTTACGAATTAGTTACTCTTTATTTGAGAATATTTCGCATTTAGGTACCATCGAGTATGAAAATCATTTCTTTTCTATATTTCAAAGCTGTACTTTGTTGTAAAAACTTTAATATTATGTTTCTGTGTAGGTTTTATGATTGTGAAAACCTTTGTCAATAAAAGTGTTGTTGAGATAACTCCAAAGATGAGGAATAGCCCACCGTGCACTGTTTTGTTATACCTCAAAGGGATTAGCGATATTATCGAGAGATAAAGGCTCCCAGGCGGCTTGAGTTGTTGCGACACTTAACTGTACACAAAACCTTGAAAAATTATAATACCTGTAAAGTCCTCACTATCAACAATTCGATCTACCGCATGAAAATACTTTTAGCAGTTTGAGATAGACAGATAGACAGACAGACGCGGCGGAAGACTTTGTTCTATAGTATGTAGTGATTCATTACACCTATTTATATGTGTGTCAAAGTCAACAGAGGTAACAGAGTAGATATAGTATAGGTATGGAGAAGGTGCGATTCTCTTCCATTTCGTAGAGTTCCGCCAGGCTAGCCCAGGCGTGACCCTGGGCGTGCCGGGGGACCGCAGACCGACGGTTGATGTTTGAAGTTTATAGGTAAATAATAAATACTCCGGGACATTCTTTACACACGGCCACTCCCAAACTAAGCAGCCAGTCTGGAAGTACAGTGTGGAACTAGTGGCGGTAGGCGAGAGCCACCGCGCTAAGCTTCCTCACGATGTTTCCTTCACCGATCGCTAAATTTCATTGTAGGATCTGAACCTACTCGTCGCATCCGTCACGAGCAACTACATAGAGACGTGGAATGTCGACGATTATCACCACTAGCCCAAAGTACCCTAGGGACCTTGCGCCAGCTAAGAGACTTGGCGTCCCCGAGTCGCGTCGTACAGGCGGGATAGACATGTCGGATGACAGAAATGTATTCTTTTTCATGAGAAAAATATAGCTATCGACGTTGAATTGCATTTTCAGTTCGGTGATGATTTATTATTTAAAAATTACTGTACTATAAACTATATATGTTTATTTAAAAGAAATTGAAAATTATAGCTTGAATGGGCTTAAAAGAAATAAAGTCTGCTTGTAAAGTGTTTGGAATAATTGTGGATTTACTAAAAAAGCAGTTAACATAATTATTTTTATGAGTCTAAACATAGTTGCTATGTCTACATTTTGATTTCGTTTGACGATTTGACCAATAAATCATCTACTAATCGAAAAGTAAAATAGTAAACACCTCAGTGCGAGTGCTTCGCGAGGGAGGCGCACCAGGGCTGAATTGCGTCTTATTAACCTTACGTTAGAAATTTAGATTCATTGCAACTTCATTAAAAAGATAATAATAATTAGTTACTTTATTCATATTAGAACATTTTTAACCTCATCTCTAGTCTCTCTCTCTCATTTCAAAACACAAGTGCCATCCGACTCATAATATTTGAAAACAATTATAGAAACATTACTACAGCGGCATCTATCCGATCCTAAATCTATATAACAATATTTATAAACATATTTGTCCGAAAATTAAAAAAAAAAAAATCTCGACAACAGCCCCTACTAGCGACCTACCACTACGAGACCCTGTAAGTATTGGTAGTGCTCGATCGCAGCGCCATTTACTAGCCAAGCTCATCATAATGGATCCAATAAGCGGATGTCGGTAACTTCTACAGGAACAGGAACAATTATATATACATAATATATACCTACACAATATATTATACATACATACTGACATGCGTCATCCAGAACTGTGCGCATTGTACGGTAGCAGCTGGCTTCGCTTGCGCAAAAACGCGCGTGGAGTAGATACCTACTAACCAGCGATTTTGCTTCAATGTCATAGGTATCTCGTGAGGGGACTGCATTAGAGGAACTGACTCTGGTTACCGAGTAGGGCCCGCACTATACTAGAGTCGTCCGTTATTAATATCCCGGGGCATTCTTTACACACGGCCATCAGATCCCAAACTAAGCAGAGAGAGCTTGTACTAGTTCCCAACTAGATAGCTGATATACTACATAATACTACTTTTTATTTTCTTAATCCATACTTTTATACATATAATATATACTAGCTGGCCCGGCAAACGTTGTTTTGCCACATTTACTTTATTATAAACTATACATGAAAATTTATTCAAAATTCAAAACCATTTATTCAGTTTAGGTTCGGAAGTCAGCCTTCAACTGAGAAGAACCGGCAAGAAACTCAGCAAGGTTACATTCTTTTTTGTTTGTTATATAAATTTTTATCTATTCTGACTTTTTGGCTATTTTATAATTTCAATTTTACATAATTTTATATTCAACAATTACAAAATACTTATTATAGGTAACATTAAAAAAAAACAAAACAAAAAAAAATATGACAAGACTACAAAATAGAAAATAACAATAATTAGGTACTTACAACTTAAACAAGAGATTTAGAGGTGCACTGTGCAGAGAGCAGCTATTTCCATACATTTTTATCTTCAATACGCTTTTTCTTTCAAAACTTTCCTAATGTAATTTTTAAATTTATGATCAGACATTTTGGTTATTGAAAGCGGTATCTTATTATAAAATCGAACACATTTACCAAGAAATGACTTGTTAACTTTAGTTAGTCTAAAGTATGGAACAACTAACTTCTCCCTTTGTCTTGTATTTATACTATGAATATCTAATTTTAACTCAAACATTCCTATGTGTCTACGTATAAACATTATATTTTCATAAATATATAGTGAAGGTAATGTCATTATATTTATTTCCCGAAATAAATCTCTTAATGATTCACGGGGACCCATACTGTAAATTGCACGAATTGCTCTTTTTTGTATAATAAATATTGATTCTATATCCGCTGCTGCTCCCCAAAACAAAATACCATAGGACAAGAGGCTATGAAAATATGCAAAATAAACTAATTTGGCCGTCTCAACATTCGTCAATTGTTTAATTTTCCTAACAGCAAAGTACTACAATTATTATATTCGATTGCCATCTAGCAACCCTATTGCGAATCTGTGGATGGAACAGAATAATATAAAAATCGCGATTAAAAAACAGAGGTTGATCGTAGAAGGGTGAAAATTTTAAGTTGAAGTATGTATTTGTCAATGATAAATAAAAAAAAAATGTTGTCAAAAAATAAAAAAAAATTAAGAATCGTGTCGTGGGTACCAGATAGGAACGAAGTATAAATAAATAATATGAGAAAGTATCATTTTTGTGATTATTTAAATAAACATGGCTGCGGTGACCGTTTACTATCAGACGGGCTGTTAACTTGTTTGCCACCTTAGAAGTAACAAAAAAAACTAATATTTTCGGTTCCGTGGTCACGTGGCAAATTAATTTACCCTAACATCTTTGTCCTTGCCGTTTGTCGATTAGTCCATCAGTCCGTCAGTCCAGCAGTTCGTCAGTCCGTCAGTCCGTCAATCCGTCATTCCGTCAGTCCGTCAATCCATCAGCCCGTCAGTCCATCAGTCAGTCAGTCCATCAGTCCGCCAGTCAGTCAGTCCGTCATTCCGTCAGTCCGTCAGTCCATCAATCCGTCAGTCCATCAGTCCGCCAGTCAGTCGGTCCGGCAGTCCGCCAGTCAGTCAGTCCGTCAGTCCATCAGTCCGTCAGTCCATCAGTCTGGCAGTCCGTCAGTCCATCAGTCCGCCAGTCAGTCAGTCCGTCAGTCCGTTAATCGATCGTTTGATCAGTTATCGACCGGCGAAGGCGGAAAATTAAATTGAATTGAGAAAAAAATCATAATTATTAAAAATAAAAAAAAGTTTAAATCGCGATGGTTAAATAGGGGTTGATCGTAGAGAGGTGGAAAATTAAGAGTAATATATTTTTTTTTTATTCCAAGTCATGCAACATATTAAGAATAAAAGTCTTGCCAAAAAAATTCTGATTTATTATTTACAATTAAAAATAGGGGTTGATTGTAGAGGGTTGAAAATTCAGGGATGTATTTATTTTTCTATGCTGTACCATAAAAAAATAAAAATTTATCTAAAAATTACATTTAGGGGGATAAAAAATTGACGTTGGCCTATTCTCAGACCTACCGAATATGCACACAAAATTTCATGAGAATCGGAAACCGTTTCGGAGGAGTACGGTATCTAACACTGACACGAGAATTTTATATATTAGATAAACTCGTATACCCCAGGCACAGAACAAAAATACCTATCCAAGCAGAGAAACGTTTGTCGTGGGTGGAAATCGCACCCACGACCTGTACCGTGGCAGTCAGGGTTTCTAAGCACCGAGCCGACTGGCCCGTCTGTATGCCGCCTTAATGTAAATCGGCAGTCTCACTCAACTAAAACTCAGCTGTTGACAATAATACAGGCACACAAAGATCATTCACCATCAAGACACCGTATTCATCGGGAAGATGACCACGGTACGCGAGGGGCCGCGAGGGGGCCGAGCGCGAGTGTAGGCCGCGTCGTTGTCGTTGCGCTGGGCTCAAGTCGGCTCGTCACAAATACCGGCGCGCGGCGCAGCACTCGTGGAGTGACAGATGCTGACGTGCCGCGCCTTTAGTATCTAAATCGTCTCTATACGTAAGCTAATAAGGTTTTTTATTGCATTTTATCTGCAATTAGTACTTAGCTCGGTATCAGTTATTATTACCTACTTTGAGTTGTACAGTGATATCCGCGTGTAGGACCTCTGGCGGGAATACAGTGAGTATAACACAAAACAAGTGTACAAGTGTTCTTCGCGCAGGACTGACCACCGTGCGTACCTTTACTGTGCGATACTGGTTATATTTATTATGTAGGTTGAGTATCCTCATAGCCACCTATAAGTCTCTAGATTGATTTATAAATGCGCATGTGTGTCGTTCGCCATTCGCGTTCAGTAATTGAATCAAAGTTGCAAACTGCAGTATCAATAATTTACGTATGCCAGTCGTCCGCGGCCTCACCGCGTATTGAATAGTAAATAAGCTAATTACCAAGTGTACCTATTGTACCTACCGATTGAGAAGTAGTAATCATCGCCAGAAAACTTCCCTGTTCTGCGCTGACAGTAGATAGACGGAACTTATATTATTACTAGTCTCAGAAGATTTCTCAAAGGTTAAAGATTTTAATAATTGTTTAATTATTAGGAAGCTACTGTATGCAGAAGTAACAAAGTGGATGTCATAATCTTAGCTCGTCGCAACGCGGGTGAAATCGCGGGATGGAAGCTCGGACAGAAGTCATTCATACATCTCTTACCGTTCGGAACTAACGAATGAACCGAGCGACCGACGCCGCGACGCCTGCACTGCGCGGTGGGTTTCCACGATAAGCTTTTAGTTAACCTGGAGTGCCCTGCCCAGGTGCTCCCTATCCTTGCTATCTATGCTCCTTCATCTCATCGAATAACTAAAGCTTTAGTACTTAGGTACCTTCTTTACTTCACTTTCCTTAACTCGTTTGTTTCTATTTAGTTTATTTATTACCACGGCTAAAACATTAAATTTTTTGTGTTGGGCGCGAAAGGATCTCCATCGCGCCTTAGCTATCTTGACTTTCGCTAAAAAACGTTTCTAGTATGTTTGAATCACCTTCGTTTATAACTTTGATTATTTGATGTCACAGCGTCCGCACTAGTACCTACAAGTGCACTCTCTGAAGTGTCACGTGTCTGTCAATTACGGTTCAGTGGGCACACAGCCCTGTGACTGGCGGGAGGACGGGCGGACAGCGAAGCCTTAGTAATAATAGGCGAGCCCGGCCAGCCATCGATGTTGTTCAGTTTAGAGTTGAAGGTTTAGCCTTCAGGGGATTTGCGAGCGCGCCCTATGAAGTCAGAGGATTAATATTTATTTTTGTCTATTATATCTATGCATATTAAATATACCTATCATGAAATAATTAGTCACAAAAGTTTAATATTTGATTCCCGACAGCACCCCGCGCACAGCGAACCCTTCGGTCAGCCAAAGAGACCCTCAAAGCGTCTACTGCGCAGTTTTCCGAGTCGTTTCGTTTGCTGCGAATGCTGCGCCTATCGATCGATACATACAAAAGGGAAGTTGACTGACATGTCAAATTAGCAACTTTTTATTAAATGTCATAACGAACGAATGTATGGAGTGTTGTATGAAGTAGCATGTTGTGACGTCATAACTGTACAGCATCAAGAGGTCTACTCTTTTCGGTCAGATTGGTTATCATTTATTTTGAATACAAGATAATTCCACATTGTGGTAATTTTCGCTTCTTTCGACATCCGATGGTATTTGAAATTCTGTTCTCAAATAAAATCTATTTTATGATCCACGGGCACATTGTGCACATCATGTTCTAGATATTCAACGATTGAGCAAAGGAGCTATTTCATCAATATAAGTTTTACCTATAATGAATATCAAACATAAAATATTTTATTAAGAACCCTCATCTCACTTATTACTCTTTAACCTTTAATTAGGCGCGCCAATAAACTAACATTGTTAGTCGCGTGGGGTTGCAGACCCAAATATTAGGTTACCAAATTGATAGGTATGAAATTAGAAACTAGACCTAGAACTAGAGGACTAGAGAGTTAGGAAGCTAGCAAGAAATTCGGGTTGACAGCGTTAATAGGTATAAAAATAACCTAACTCGAAGATCACTTGGGGTCGCGGCGACCCCGCGCGCCTAATTAAAGGTTAAAACCGACGCGCGGCGCGGTGGACTCCGCGGGCACAACTAGTTTACCTACTAAAAAGTAGGTTTGAAGATGATAATTTCACTAGGCATCTAACCTGCGTCAATTTTGTAAAAATTTAAGACAAAAGATTTTATGCTCAGATCATACATGCCTTTTAGGGTTTTTAGAAGTCAGTTCTATTCGTAAACTCTTGAATTCGATTTTGGGAAATTTAAATAGATAATGCGTAAAAATATATATGATACGTTTTTGTCCGTACTGATAATATGTTTAGTATACGAGTACCTACTTACAATTGAATATTGTGTTAAGCTTCGAAGACATAAAATCAATGTAATGTTTAATTATATTCCCAGGTTAACCAAGAAAGCAAACAATCATCACATCGCAGATACGATGCGGCAATTGGAATAATGGAGACCCGACTTAAAAAAAAGCGGGAGGTTCTATTTTTGTCTGTATATATTTTTTTATGTATTTCACCAAATTTGGACCAATTAAAAAACTATAGCGTAGTAGTGAAGTTGAAGGGTATTGAAACTGTTTGGAGATGACAGGTACGAGCTTTGTCTGTACGGTTGTCATAGTATATTAAAATTAGGGTTGTTCATTTTCACAGAATGAGGATCTGGACAAATTGGCGCGTTTGCGCGTTGGCGGTGGGACTACCCCTGGTGTATCCACCCACGCGGTCACCTGCGCCGAGCACGAGAGGCGTGGGCCGGGTACCTTCGAGCCGTAGAGGATGGCTCGCGGTAGTTAAGGTCGAAACTAATAATATTAGCGGTCAGCACTGCCACCTAACTATTATATAAACCGATAGACTTCAGTTAAAGATGTTGGTTTCTTAGTTTGTTTAGTTTTAATTAAGTTTATTTTGACCACGACCTTCTCGACAGCTCCCAGATCCATTTGCTACAGAGATCCAGAGAGTGTAGTAATTGTGTTCATAAATAGAAATAAAAAGGCTTAGGCTAAGGTATAGATATATATGCATTAAATGATACTCAAACAAAAGTACGTAATGTACTAATGTACGTAACTAGCAAAGTCATGCGCTTCGGTTAGCCCGCGTTACTCAACATACACACATTATATTATAATACCATCTGTAAATGTGCAAAAGCTGCATTATTTAAAAATAAGCCTTACTGAGCAAGCTGCATCTATCCTGAGACATATATAGTACATACAAGTTCCAACCACATTCCAACTATGGAGAGGCATGGGAGTTGGGAGTCGGGACATATTTAGAAGAAGTAGTAACAGTAACAGTTTGGCAGATTTGGTGGCATTTAATAATGGCTATAAAGGATTTGATGCACATGTACATATGTATATATGCATTGGTAACTCTAATATACAAGGTCTGTATAGTGACGCATTATTTACACGAAGAACGTGCAGCTGGCCGGCAATATTATAAGCTTACATTTCGTTGCGACTTTACCTATCTGGAAATCTCGCTCATTTCCAAAGTAAAGCTTAGTTATAATAAACGTTTACTTTCGTTTTAAAATTTTATACTTGAATTGACTTTGTAACACTTTGTGTAAATATATAATAGCTTTTAATAACACTCATTACAAAATGAATTAATTATCATAATAGCAAATTTTTTAAATATAATTTACTTTTAGTTCGTGTAATCATTAAAGCGTATTTTTTAGATTTCAAATCTCTAATCCTGAAGATTCCGGTAAGTATATTGGGACAAACTATTTAAATTATTGCATTGTCATCGGTCCTTGATAATTGTGCAAAGCTTCAAATGTATCCTACGTTATGAAAGGCGTGAGAATCACGTTCAAAGCTTCCTTTACACAGATACATACCAAGCTAATAAAAGCATGTTATATGAAGGGGGTCAAAATCATGTTCAAAGATTCCGTTACATACTAACATACGTCTGAAGCTAATAAAAGCGTATTAAAAAAAGAAAAGGATGTCTGAAGTAACCGACAGTATCTTTTAGTATTTTTTTTAATTCGGTTACAAATATTGTAAAGGCAAAGTATGCATAAAGGATGTTCACTATTTCCGGATGATATAATCCTAGTAATGAATGAGATCTAGTATTTTATAAGTATTCCCCGTCAAATCTGTGTATACTGTTATGAATGTATCCCATCTTACTAATATTACTAATGCAAAAGTTTGTGAGCCAGCATGGATGGCTAGATGGACGGATGCGTGATGCGTGAATGTTTGTTACTCTTTGGAAACTAATACAGTTAGTACACACAGGATCGTTGTTGCCCCGACGAAACCACTGGGGACAGCTAGTGTTCTGTTATTTGTTTTATTATGATTTTACTTATTATATCATTGTTGCGTACATATGTTTGTTCTTGGTGTACTTATCCAATTAATAAATGATTGATGGAATTGGAATGATGGAATAAAATATTTAAATTGCAACATATAGCCACAGAATATATAACTACTCCTGTGATATAGCGCCTACTCGTAGCTCTGTTGGTGCGCAAGAAGGACAAACCGACAAACACAGGTCCGACCCCACCCACCGCGTCGCATCGCCCGCCCATGCTAGGATTTCCTACAAACACAAAAATTCTAGAAATGTTAAAAATGGATCTGCTGGTTATCCTTCAACACACCACTATATTATTCCCAATTCGTATGTACAGAAATGCCACGCCTACGGATTTATTGCATGTAGTACATTAGATATATGTAGGTATATACTATAGTAATATGTCAGTGGTAAGTATGTATAGACTGTCTATAGATATAGGTATACTATAATAATCTGTTAGTGGTTAGTATAAATAGACTACCTATAGATATGGTATACAAGGGTAGGTAAGTACATAAAAATAATAAAATCTGAGAGTCTAAATGGACTTGATTAATATAGAATAGAATAGAATAAAACATACTCATGATGACTTTTATATCCCTTGTGAAATGTATTTTTGGCACACAAATATCCACCACCTTAGGGGATGATTTTTATACGAAATTTAATTTAAATTGGTTCTGTGGAACTAGCATGAAAAGGTAACAAACAAACAAACAAACCAGTTACATTTGCATTTATAATATAAGCAAGGATACAACATATATGCTACTTTTTCCTTATTAATATATATATACTTATATAAATATTAACACCCAGACAGAATAAACAGACATGTTCAAGCACACAAAATATTTGTACTGGGTGGGAATCAAACCCACAACCTGTGGTGTGGCAGTCAGGGTCTCTAATACTCAAAGTACCTTATAACTAGAGTATAACTAGAGTATAACTAGAGTCAATGAACAGTGAACTTGAAGTAAGACCTCATAACAAAATGAATGTGGCAACATGCTGCCACATATAACAGAAGCATTTCATAGCATTAATGTACTAGTTCCCTAGTGCCCATGGTAATGACCTTGAGATGCCATCATTCAATTTGGAACCTACATGAACTGGCAGACTGTCCACCTGGCATGTTGTCTAAATTCCAAGGGTATTGCCATTGCATTATCTACCTTAAAACATGAAGTTATTAAATCTTATACTGAATACCATTTCACCAGTGCTTTAAAGGTCTTTCTAACCAATAACATAGTACATAACGCAATTGCAGTACTGCTTCACAACATGACTAAGTATGGTGCTAGTACTTTGCCGGACAAAGTCTGCGCTAACAGCTTCATTACATCTTTTTTTTTCCGGGCTCTGCATGTAATGTTGGGTTTTTGGTTGGCATTCCACATAGGGTGACACAGTGAATTACTATGCAGTGCTCCTCATCATGAGAACCTCTACCTCTCATAGATTGAATGAGTGGTCTAGGCCATAATTATAGCTTACACTTGAGCAAGATTTGGAGACCCCGGTGACTAACTGTACAACAACAACGTTGTTTTGAAATTTAGGAACCTGAATAGTGGCTTTGATCCATAAAGCCAAGTCCCGCGGATTTGCATCCGACGCACGCCGTGCAGAAACATGCGCAGCGCCCTCAGGTAGCCCAGCAGCCGATACAACGAGAGCTGCCTGGACCAGAAAGTGAGGAAGGGAGTCAAGTTCCTGCATCTATTCAGCAACATCTCCAACTCCATCTTGCGCCACCGACCGCTCGCGAACGTCAGGGCCGTTACAACCACTTTTTAAACACTTATGTTGGAAATAACTTCGTTGCCGCCGATTTTGTTGTTATGCTCGCTTTTTACTTGACGGTTTTTGAGGTTTACTTTGACGTTTATTACATTAAAATAATCAATCGTTCCGGTCGCTAACCGAAAGAGAGTGGAAGAGTGGGGTTGCTAGATCAAGTTTCATAACTTTCCCCATACTCATGTTTGATTTCCCCAAAATGATGTTTTCCAACGTTCTTCACATTCTGTTTTTGAAACAGGAACTAAAACAAATAGAATGATAAAAAAACAAATTAAAAAATAGGTCAAATAAACTTTAAACTAAGTCGTGAATGATATTTTAAATATCCGACACTTTCCCCTTTTTTGGTGAGTTCTAATTCTACAATTATAGTAACCGGGACCCAGTGTGTCCAGTGGGTACCTACACTGTAATTACTGTAGATTGCCTGTTATTAAGAGTTTAATACTACTGTAATTTTTGTTCGAAGGATTTCTAATACATATTTTACAAGTCGGGTCTCTCTATGGTATTTTTTGTGCGTAGGTACGCCTCGATGAGAAGAGAGTGTGTGTTTGCCAAGGAGGGGCGCTATTTTATACTATTCCATCGTCGCTCCATTTCGCTCTAACTAGTTTGTGACTGGCTGAGCGAGCGAAATGGGGCGACGTTCAATGGCCCTCTGGCGAAAAGATCTATAACTATTTTTGGCATATGATCGCGGAGACCCTATCTATTTATTGTAATAAACTTATTTAATGTACATATTATCTCACCGCCGGTTTTGAAGTTCCGGCAGGTATTCTCGTCTCCATCTCGCCCAGAATATATCGGCTAGGCGCTGTGAGGTACGCCAATGTTCGCGACCCACCAAGTTATCGTCAGTAAAGCTGCCCGGCGCTTTGGTCATTGTTGAACCACCTAGGAGGAAGTAGTTCGGCGTGAGTGCTTCGGCGTCCTCTGGGTCCACTGACACGTGAGTGAGCGGGCGACTGTTCACTGTATGTTCTACCTCCGTCAATAGTGTTGACAGAGTTTCTTCAGTCGGACTCCGTTCTGTAAGCGCCGTCTTGAGTGCTGTCTTGACACTTCGTACTAAGCGTTCCCATGCCCCACCCATGAAGGGGGCGCTGGGGGGGATGAAGCGCCAGCTGATTGTTTTCTTACTGGCTTCTTGGTGGACGGCAGTGTCAGCGGCTCGTCTCAGTTCCCGATCGGCACCCTGTAGGTTGGTGCCGTTATCGGACCAGATCTCAGTAGGGCAACCGCGGCGAGCAATGAAGCGCCGCAGTGCCAGTACAGCTGAATCCGAGGTCAGTGACCCGGCTATTTCCAGATGTATGGCGCGTGTTGTTAGGCATGTAAAGAGTGCCACGTATTTTTTCTGTTTGGTTCGTCCCACTGTGATTGTGAGTGGGCCGAAGTAGTCGACCGCTGCGAAGGTGAAGGGACGTCTGTGGTGCCCCAACCGGCATTGTGGATGATCACCAGTAGGTGGCGTCGGCGGCGTTGCTTTCCTGATGCGGCACGGTAGACACTCGTGAATGACTTTCTTCACTGTAGGGCGTTGTTTGATAAGCCAGTATCTCTGTCTGCATTCGTTTAGCGTCGTTTCCACGCCTGCGTGGTGAAGTTGTCTGTGCACGAAGTCCACGTACAGGCGCGTGATTGGGTGATCGCCGTCGAGTACGGCAGGTCGCTTCACCGTTTCTTCTATGGCTTCAATGGCGTTTATTCTTGATTTTAGCGGTATCGTTTCGTTTGTCAGTTCTACCGCCAGGTGGCGTAGTCGACTCTGGGTCGATGACCGCTTACCACTGTTGATTGTTTCGATGTCTTCTACGAATGAGTCTCTTTGACTTTTTCTGACTAATATTGACTCGGCTCGACGCAGTAGTGTGCCGCAGTGTGTTGTTGTTTCTGTTTGTTCCATGCTGCATCCTTTTCTGTGTTTCGTTTAGTACGTTTGTATTGTACTGTGACTGTTTTTCTTTGGCACAATTGTATGAACTGTAGCACTCTTGCCGTGGTTCTCAATAGTTTTTCCCACTTTGAGAAGCGTTCGATGGGCGGTAGAACCTCGTCCAAGGTTGTTCGCGATTTTCTGTGTTGTACGTGACACGTTTTCTCTTCGCCGGTCTGTTGAACATCAGCGTCTGTTGTTTCGGGCCACGTTGACGGATCTTCGAGTAGGAACGTGGGTCCGCTGAACCATCGGTGTTCGGTACCGAAGTCGGGTGGTACGTCGCGAGTCGCATCGTCGGCGACGTTCAATTTTGTTGGTATCCACCTCCATTCGTTCATCGTACTGTTTTCCTCTATTGCGGCGATGCGGTGGGCGACGTACGGGCAGTACGATCGCGCGTCGTTTTTCAGCCATGCGAGTACTGTCTTACTATTGCTCCAGTAAGTCCTGGAGTCCGGTTTTCTATCGTGTTCTTCTATTACTGTGGCCGCCATTCGGCTTCCCATCACAGCCGCTTGGAGTTCGAGGCGAGGGATCGATACGACTTTCAACGGTGCCACGCGTGCCTTTCCTGTGATAAGCGATGTGGTCACGTGGTCGTGGTGGTCCGTTATCCGCCAGTAGAGGGCGGCACTGTACGCTGCCTCGCTGGCGTCGACGAATGTGTGTAGCTCGATACGAGTGGCGTTGCTGTATTGCAGATATCTTCTAGGTATTCTTACATGCGCTAGTCTTTCGAGGTGACACATCCACTCTGTCCACTGTGGTCGTACGTCTTCGCCTATGGTTTCGTCCCAATCGGTGCCTCGACGCCAGATTTCTTGTAGTATTTGTTTGGCTCGTACCGTGACCGGTGAAGCGAAGCCGAGCGGATCGAAGAGTGACATCACTATTTTCAATACTTCTCTCTTCGTCGGCGCTTTGTTGTTTACTGTCGCTGGCGCTAATCTTGCCAGGTTGAGATTGAATGTAAGTTCGTCTGTTGCACATTTCCATATGAGTCCGAGTATTCGTTCTGTAGTGGTTCCGTCGCGTATGTCTATTTCTTCACTGGTGCTTAGGGCTTTGAGTACTGTTTGCGAGTTTGATGCCCACTGTCGTAACTCGTAGTGCGCTTCCCTGTGTATGTTTCGTACGTCGGTCGCTGTCTGTATGACTTCGTCTTCGGTGGGGAAGCTTTGTAGGTAGTGGTTTTTTTTCCACTGCACTATATACGTTCGGCGTTGAAGTTCTTGATGTAGATCGCAGTCGATGGGGACGAGGTGGCGCCGAATATGAGTGACGTCATTCTGTATTCTGTGACGTCCTCGTCGTTGCCACGATTGTCACCTCTCCACAGGTAGCAGAGGGCGTCTCTGTCTTCTGTTCTGATTTTTACTTGCATGAACATTTCGGCGATGTCGGCGGTGACTGCGAAGGTGTGTTGGCGGAACCGCATTATGACTCCCGGGAGAGACTGTAGGAGGTCGGGTCCGGTGAGTAGCTGATCGTTGAGTGATACACCTCTCGTCTTTGCCGCTGCATCGTGTACTACACGTACTTTGTCTGGTTTCATCGCGTTGATGACTGGAAAGTGTGGCAGGTACCATGTTTTGTTGGCTGTTGACTGTTTGGGCGCAGGCTCGGCGTATCCTTTTTTCAACAGCGATGTCATCTGTTCTGTGTATTTCTGTTTTAGTTGTGGATTTTTATCTATTTTCCTTTCTGTACTCGTTAATCGTTTGAGTGCACTGTCGCGGTTATTTGGCATGTTGACGTTTTGGTTCTTCCACAAAAGCGCTGTTTCGTTGCGCCCGTCTGTTCTTTGATGCGTGTATTTCATCAGGGCGAGGCGCGTTGCTCGGGGTCACTCTGTGGTTTCTTGAGTTCGATCGTGAGGGATTCTATTGCGAAGTGTCGTTTCAGTTGCTCGTTCATGTCGTCCTCACTCTGTTGCAGGTGATTGGTTTGATGTATCTGTTGACCCAGCGTGCGTGTGCGCGATCCGTGTAGTACCCAACCGAGTGGCGTCAGTGATGCCACTGGTTGGTGCCTTGCACCTTGACGCACTGTAGTCGCTAGCAGAAGATGCCAGTTGTCATGTCCGATGAGTATGCCCGGAGTGCCTCTGTTGTATTTTAACTGTGATGCTATATCTGTTAGGTGCTTGCAGTTAGGTAGGTAGGTAGGTAGGTAGGTAGGTAGGTAGGTAGGTAGGTAGGTAGGTAGGTAGGTAGGTAGGTAGGTAGGTAGGTAGGTAGGTAGGTAGGTCCCCAATATGGGCGGACAAACTGTCCGCCCGGAATAGGGCGTTGCTGCGAGGGCCACAGCGGACTGTGGCCCAGAGGATGATACAGGCCTACGTCACTGTGGCCCACTCAGCGGCCTGCCTCCTCGCCTGCACCCCTCCATGGGAGCTGGACGCAGAAGTGCAGGCAGAGACCTACCGTGTTAGGTCCAGGGCCCGGGCAAGAGGAGAACGCCCGGACCCTGAGGAGGTAGAGGCCTCCCGTCGTGCGACGGAGCGCCGACTGCGAGACCGATGGAAGTCCGTCCTGGAGGACGCCCCCTACGGAGTTCGAACCGTGAGGGCGATCCTTCCAGTGATGGACGAATGGTGCGAGAGGGCAGTCGGCGCTACGTCGTACCGGCTCGTGCAGGTGATGACCGGACACGGCTGTTTCGGGCATTACCTGCACCGAATAGGGAAGGAGCCGAGCCCGCGGTGCCATGAGTGCGGAGGTCCCGACGACACGGCCGAGCACACCCTCCTGGTGTGCAGTCGTTGGGACGGGGAGCGTGTACTCATGGCACGCACCATCCAGCGGGCGGACCTCTCGCTGCAAACCATCGTCTCTGAGATGCTCAGCAGCGAGAGGTCCTGGGAGGCAGTGGTCTCCTTCTGCGACTCAATTATGTCACAGAAGGAGACCGCGGAGCGGAAGCGCGAAGAGGACCCCCTCGCGAATCCCCTCCGGCGTAGACGGCCGGGGTTGAGGCAGCGGCGGTTTGCCGCTCGCTTTAACCCCTAGTGACTGCGGGCGAAGGATGGGAGACCTCCGCCCGCCGTGAAAAGTCACTCGGCGGTCTGGGGGATGGCCGAGCGTAACCGGCCACTCCCCCCCAATCGGCGCGGAAAGCCCCGGCAGAGGCCGGGGCGACCGGTGGGTATCGTGGAGAATGCCTAGTGCGGGTGCCACGATACCCAACAACAAAACCGGAATGAGGGTACGCCAAGGTGGTTTTTAGTGGGTAAACCTCTCGGGCCCCTTCTCATTTTTGATATGAGAAGGGGAGTTTGCGAGAGGGAGTCCCACATATCCCCCCCGCCGCTCCCAAGGCGGGGGGTCGAACGCGCAAAGCGTTTTCCACCTTGTAAAACAAAAAAAAAAAAAAAAAAAAAAAAAAAAAAAGGTAGGTAGGTAGGTAGGTAGGTAGGTAGGTAGGTAGGTAGGTAGGTAGGTAGGTAGGTAGGTAGGTAGGTAGGTAGGTAGGTAGGTAGGTAGGTAGGTAGGTAGGTAGGTAGGTAGGTAGGTAGGTAGGTAGGTAGGTAGGTAGGTAGGTAGGTAGGTAGGTTAGGTTAGGTTAGGTTAGGTTAGGTTAGGTTGGGGTGCAGGTGAGAGGCCTCCTCGTGGCGCACCCTGGGCAACGTCAGCTCCAAGTGCCCACCAGCTTTTGGTGGACACTTGGCGCTGGCGGCTGACTCTCACATCCTTCCCTTCGGTCCTCTTCCTATCCTTCCATTCCCATCCTTTTTAAGGGAAAACCCTTATCCTTCCCCCCTTCCTTCCCACCCCCCCCTCCCTCTTTCCCAGGCGGGCCTGGCGGCAGGTAACACTGTCGTCGGGAATAACCGCCCAAACCGGAGGAGGCACGCCGCTCCTCTGCGATCCGTAGCCCGGGCATCCCGCAACGACCTCCACCAAATGGCGTTGTGGAGTAGTGGGACCCGGAGCGGAGGGCTTGCCTTGATTGGCCGGCCCGCGAGAAAGGAAAACTCTTTAAAAACCCGTCAGGACAAGACGTTAAAACACTGCACATACCTGGCGACCTGTGCAGCAGCCTCTAGTAGGTATAGCCTTGCCCCCGGAAGGCGTCACCCGGGGGTCGACATTTAAATCGTCCATTATTCGTGGGATTAATATGAAGAAGAACAACAAACCCAAAAAAAACAACAACAAATCTGGCAATGAAAAGGTGAGGAAGAACGTGGAAGTTGAAGAGGGAACAGTGGAGAGGAAGATGGAGACGATGGTGCCTGTCGTGGAAAGAGTGCAAACACGGGCAGGCACAAAAGAGGCGGAGGGGATGCGAATCCTCTTCGGAAGAAAAGACGAGGGCGGGTCCGCAACGGCCGCGCCCACATGCGTACCGAGGAGTCCTCGGAGGAGGGCGGGCTTCGTTGTCGACTCCTCCGAGTCCGAGATGGACCTCCCCGAGGTCGAAACCCGCCAGCCCCCCCAAAAGAGGGGGCACACCGATGAGGAGGACGACCCAAGACCGGAGAGCGGACCCAAGGTCAGCACGGCCCGAAGGGGAAAACCCTTCGGGCCGCACGCGCGATCGGCGGCAGCGAGGGCCAGGCTCCGGACTTCCGTGCCGCGGCGGGGCGAGACCTCGTACGACGATTCGTACGAGGACTCGGACTGCCGGTACGAGGAGTTCGACAGACCCGACGACGTGGTCCGTCGGGCTATAATGCCGGTCACGAAGGGGTTGAGTGACCGGAACATGTGCCCGACCGCTCGGGTCAGAATGATCTTCAGGTGCAACTCCCTCACCGATGTTGCGAGCGGCCACATAGACGACGCGGGGCTCGAGAGGGCCCACAAGTCGGTGGAGGCGCTCCGGGAGGAGGCCGCCAATGAGGGCATAGGCGGAGTTCTCGGGGCCCGGATCGAGCGGGCCTGCCAGGTCGCCCTGAAGATCATCACAGGGGCCTGGGCCGCCCAGACCGGAGAGCAGACGGAGCGCGGCGGTCTCCCGTCCGGTCATCAGGACCGGGACGACGCTGACGTCGCCACCGCCCACGGGGGGGACTCCTCGGAGCTCCTTCCTGGGGGGGGGGACGACGCGGTGGCGCAGGAGACCGAGCTTGACCCGGTCGGGGCAACCCGCAGGGCGGCGGGTCAGATCTTGGAGGGGGCCCGCAAGTCAGGACACCTACAGGGGTCGGTGTGGGGCCAGATCAATCGGGCCTGCCGCACCATACTGGCGTCAATGGACGCAGTAGAGGTCGGCAGGTCCGAAAGCGAGGAGGTCCGCGCTCTCAAGGCTGACAATTGGAAGCTGCGAGAGCGGGCCCTCCTGCGCGACGAGGAATTGAAGAGGCTCCACGCCACCTCCTTGAGGCAAGAGACCCCGGCCCCCCCGTCCCTGCAGCTCAGTGCCGCAGACTTGGCGGAGGCCTTGGGGGAGTTGAGGAGGGACCTGTTCGTCTCCCTAGGTGACATGTTGAACGTCCGCCTGGAGGAGATGAACAGGCGCCTACCCGCTGAGCCCGTTGTCCGCCCTCCGCTGGCGGGCGATAAGAGGACGGCGACGGATCCTGAGGCGGGGAGGGCGAGACTGGGAGACGGCCGGCCTAAAAAGGCCAAAAAGAAAAAGGCCAAGTCGACCAGGACGCCCGCCCCGGCATCAGGAGACGCCCCGGTTGCCCCCCCGGCGGCCCCGGACGAGAGACCGGGCCCCTCGGGCCGGCAGCCGACAGTGGAGAGCTGGGCCACGGTGGCCCGGAAGGGCACGGGAAGGGGGAAGGGCAAGGCCAAGGCCACGCCGACTCCTCTCGCCCCGGTGCCCCCCGTCAGGAAGGCAGCGCCCAAACCTAGGGCGCTCAAAGTCCCGAAAACGGCGGCGGTGATGATAACCCTCAGAAAGGACGTCACCGCCGCCACCACGCTGCAGGCCACCATGGCAAGGGCCATCGAAGGCGTCAGGCTCGATGAGGTCGGCCTGCAGCACGTGAGGGTGCGGGCCTCCATGACGGGGGGCCGGGTGATAGAGGTCCCCGGGGAGGATAACGAGCGGGCAGCGGACGCGCTCGCTGAGAGGCTGCGGGCCATAGTGGGCGACGTCGCCCTTGTGAGCCGCCCGCAGAAGATGGCCGCCGTCCAAATCGCCGGACTCGACGAGTCGGCGACCGCGGAGTCGGTGGCGGCGGCCGTCGTCAAAGCCGGGGGCTGCGACGTGGCCCACGTGAAAGTGGGGGGCATCCGCACCCTCTATGACGGCGCCGGGTCGGTTCTGATCCGGTGCCCGATTGGGGTGGCGAAGGCCCTCCTTGACCGTGGTCGGATCCTGGTGGGCTGGTCGTCCGCCAGGGTCAACTCGATTGGCCCGGCACCCATGCGCTGCTTTAGGTGCATGGGGATCGGGCACACGAGGGAGCTGTGCCCCTCGACTACCGACCGGAGCAAATCTTGCTTCCGGTGCGGTAAAGAGGGGCACCTGGCGAGAGAGTGCTGGGAGGAAAAGGTGTGGTGTGCAGTCTGCCACCACGCCAACCTCCCGGCAGACCACGTGATGGGAGGGACCAGATGTTCCCCACCCTGGACGAGGGGCAGGGAGACGAGGCCGAGACCGGCCCGCCCCCCCAGACCCCAACCTGCAGCCGAAGACGCTCGCCGGCCGGAAGTGGAAGACGGCCGCATGGACGTCTAAATGCCAACATACGGCATTTTTACGTCCTGCGGCTGGGTGCCACTTGCGGCGCAGACGGCAGGGATCGGGGCCGCGTGCCCCGACCCGGAGTGACTGCGGGCGGAGGATGGGAGTCCTCCGCCCGCCGCGACGAGTCACTGGGCGTCAGGGAGATGGCCACGCGTGCTCGGCCATCTCCCCCTCCGGAGAGGAAGGCCCCGGCACTAGCTGGGGCGAGACCGGTGGACACCGTGGGCAATGCTACAGCGGTACCACGGTGTCCAACAAACCGGTATGCGGTAGCACGCCATGGTGGGTTTTGGTGGGTATACCTCATCTTCCCTTCTCACTAGGAGAAGGGCAGATGCAGGGAGGCCCACATATCCTCCCGCCTCTCCCAGGGCGGGGGTCGAACTCGTAATGGGTTTCCCACCATGTAAAAAAAAAAAAAAAAAAAAAAAAAAAAAAAAAAAAAGGTTAGGTTAGGTTAGGTTAGGTTAGGTTAGGTTAGGTTAGGTTGGGGTGCAGGTGGGGTGCAGGTGAGAGGCCTCCTCGTGGCGCACCCTGGGCAACGTCGGCTCCGAGTGCCCACCAGCTTTTGGTGGACACTCGGCGCCGGCGGCTGACTCTCACATCCTTCCCTTCGGTCCTCTTCCCATCCTTCCACTCCCATCCTATTTAAGGGAAAACCCTTATCCTTTCCCCCTTCCCTTCCCAAACCCCCCCTCCCCTTTCCCGGGCGGGCCTGGCGGCAGGTAACACTGTCGTCGGGAATAACCGCCCAAACAGAGTGAGATACGCCGCTCCTCTGAACCCGTAGCCCGGTGCATCCCACAACGACCTCCACCACAACGGCGTTGTGGAGTAGTGGGAGCCCGGAGCGGAGGGCTTGCCTTAATTGGCCGGCCCGCGACAGGACAAGTCTATAAAACCCGACAGGATAAGTCGTTAAAACCCTGTACATACCTGGCGACCTGTACAGTATCCAGCCTTGCCCCCGGAAAGGCGTCACCCGGGGGTCGACCTTTAGTTCGTCCAATGATCGTGGGAACAGTAATGGAATTTATAAAAAACAAACCAACAGCAGAGGTAGAGATTGTAGAGGAGATGGGGAGTCGGGAAACCGACTCGGATTTAGAATCGGTGATGAGCGCCGCAAGCGCGCAGGGTTGTGACGAGCAATCGTCTAAGCTGTGGAGACAGCGCAAGAAGAGAAGGATAGAGGGATGCACACTCTCGGAGTCATCCTCCTGTGACGACGCGAGTGTCATATCAATGGCATCCAGCACCAAACGCGGAAGAGGAAGGCCGCCTACAACCGGACAGTATATCGGTTTTGGCAAGGCCCAGAAGGAACTTGAAGCTGCCAAAAAGGCGGAATTCCTGAAGGTGCAAATCGCCGACGAAGACCGGCAAATTGCAGAAGCAGCCAGGAAAGCGGCTAGCGCTCGGAGCTCTAGATTGTCTCTTGTGACAGAGCCCAGTGTAGAAAAGATGGCAGCAGATGACCTCAAGAAGAAGATAGAGACTTCGGCGGCGGCGATCAGAAGCGTCGCCAGAATCTCTAAAGGTCTGAAAGGTACGAGTCAGAAAATGCTGAAAGATGCCGCAAACTCTTTTGAAGAGATCGTGGAGGAACTCATGACTCGTACCTCCTCGGAAGAGACTAGAAGACTACAGGCGGAGAACTCTCGTCTCAGAAACCAAATGGCCGAGCTCCAGAAGGATCTGATCGACGTAAGATCTGAAGTCTCCGCCATTAAGAAGAGACAGACTCAAGGCGAAAAGACGGGCCCCCAACCAGAGGAATCTAACCTAGCCCAAATACTGAGAGAAGAGATAGGAAAGGTCCTCTCTAGGGTCTCATTCCTCGAGGCAAAAATTCTTCGCCCGCCGCTGGCTGGGGATACTAAAAACATCAGCACGCCCTCTACCAGCTATGCCGGAATAGCCTCGTCGGCCATAAAACCTACAACAGGTCAGCCGGCGACTGCGCCGCCTCCAAAGAAGAAAGCGGCTACCACCAAAATTGACAAGAAGCCCCAAAAAAGTACCCAGGGCAACTCCGTCCCCACAGAACCGTCCGCGCCTATAGCGCAGGAAGGTGGATGGAGAATCGCAGGGGAAAATAAAAAGAAGAAGAGAGATAGGAAGAAGGCTAAAAAGAACGCCTCCTCCAAGAAGAAAGCCAGGGAAACAGACAGACTGCGGCCACCAAAATCGGCAGCGGTCGTGCTTACCCTTAAAGACGGAGCGGAGGCAAAGGGCATCACCTACGGCGACATACTAGGTGAAGCCAAAACCCTCATCAAACTGGATGAGCTGGATATACCGGGAGTTCGCTGCAAGGTGACGGCCACAGGAGCACGACTGCTGGAAATACCTGGCGCTACCAGTGGCCCAAAGGCGGATGCCCTTGCTGAAAAGCTTAGGGCATCACTGAACGCAGAAGACGTGCGTATATCCAGGCCAACAAAGACCTCCGATCTACGCATCGCTGGCCTGGACGATTCCGTGTCCCAAGCGGAACTCGTGGCCGCCGTAGCCCGGGCTGGAGAGTGCTCACCCGGGGACGTGAAGTCGGGAACAATACGGCGGGGCCCGAGCGGTATGGGGACGGCAATCGTCAGCTGCCCAGTCCTGGCGGCCCAGAAGCTCGTGGAAGGCCGCAGGCTCTTGGTGGGCTGGGTATCAGCTCAGGTCCGGCTTCTCAAGGCCAGACCGATACGCTGTTACCGATGCCTCCTAGACGGTCATGTCGGGGCTAGCTGCACGTCACCGATCGACTGCACCAACAAGTGCTTCAGATGCGCGAAGCCCGGTCACCAGGCTAGCACCTGCTCAGCCCCAGCACACTGCCCAGCGTGCGCAGATCTGGGAAAGCCGCACAACCATCTGACTGGCAGTAAGGACTGTGAGGCCAACAAGGCCATGCATAAAAAAGTCAGCCCCAGAGGTGCGACAAGGACGATGCGGCCAAAGGAAAGAGCTCCAATGGCAGATCAAGAAGGGCAGGAGATGGAAATGGAGTGTCAACCATGAACCTCCAGTTCCTCCAGGCGAATATCAACCACTCTGCCAGAGCGCAGGATCTAATGCTGCAAACCCTGGCGGAGTGGTCGATAAACTTTGCAGTGATAGGGGAACCCTATTTTATCCCCCCCAGAGACGACTGGGTGGGGGACCTGGACGGCACAGTGGCGTTAATATCATCGCCCTCCTCCGGATCACCGTCTCTCGAAAACATCACGAGGGAGAGGGGATGCGTGGGAGCCCAAATAGCTCACATGACAGTGGTCGGCATCTACTTCTCGCCAAACCGACCATTGTCTGACTTCGAAGCCTTCCTGACGACCCTGGAAGCGCTCGTCCTCCGCGCTCGACCCCGCCCAGTGATTTTGATGGGCGATTTCAACGCGAAATCCTCTGTGTGGGGCTCGACAGTGACGGACGCGAGAGGACATCTACTGGAGGAATGGGCCATCGAAATGGGCCTGAGCATCCTGAACCGCGGATCAATGCTCACGTGCGTGCGACAGAATGGAGGCTCGATTGTCGACCTCTCTTTCTCGAGCCCGGCACTGGCGCGCAGAATCTCGGACTGGCGGGTAGTTGAGGAGGTAGAGACGCTGTCCGACCATCGATACATCCGATTCAGCGTCTCAGCCCAAACCTCGGACCGGCCGGCCCAAGCGAACTCGGGAGGATCAGGCCCACGATGGGCCCTCTCTAAAATGGACCGAGAACTACTGAAGGAGGCTTCAATTGTTCAAGCCTGGCAGCCAGCTCCCGAACACCTGGAGAACGTAGATGCAGAAGCTGAATGGCTCAGGACCGCACTCACGACCATCTGCGATGCGGCAATGCCGAGGGTTCGCGGTAGACGGGCCAAAAAACAAGTATACTGGTGGTCGCCGGAGATTGCAACTCTGCGACGAACCTGCATCGTTAGGCGCCGCCAGTATACAAGACACCGAAGGAGACGGAGAGGCACGCAGTACTCTGCGACCCGCGAGCAGGAGCTTTACGAAGCATACAGAACTGCCAAAAAGGCGCTTCAAACCGCCATCAAAGCTGCCAAATCGCGGGCGTTTGAGGAACTGCTGCAGACACTGGAGCGAGACCCATGGGGGCGGCCTTACTTGATGGTCAGAGGAAAACTCCGACCAATGGCCCCCCCCCTGACACAGAACCTAAGACCTCAACTTGTCGAGGAGATCGTCTGCGCGCTGTTTCCCGACAGAGAGGACAACTTCCGTCCTCCTCACATGGGACAAAACACGCGGGACACACCTAGCGACGACAACAATGCCCACGAAGAAGCTCCAGAGGTCACTGAAAATGAGCTTCAAGTGGCAATAGGACGTTTACAGACAAAGAACACTGCTCCTGGACCGGACGGCATCCCAGGCCGAGCCTTGGCTCTGGCCCTTAAGGAGCTAGAGCCACGATACCGAAGGCTACTAAATACCAGTCTAAGGAGTGGTGTTTTCCCTGTCCAATGGAAGACCGGGAAATTGGTCCTAATCAGAAAGGAAGGACGGCCAGCAGAGTCCCCCTCAGCTTACCGACCTATAGTTCTGCTCGACGAGATGGGCAAAGTCTTCGAAAAAGTCATTGCAGACCGCCTCGTCGAGCACCTGAGCAACGTGGGGCCTAACCTGGCCGAGAACCAATTTGGCTTCAGGCGGGGTCGATCTACCATCGACGCCATTCAGAGAGTTAAGACCTTAACTGAGGAAGCGGTGTCCCGGGGTGAGGTGGTATTGGTAGTCTCTTTAGACATTGCCAATGCCTTCAACACCTTGCCCTGGATATGCATAAGAGAGGCGCTCTACTATCACAGGGTGCCACCATATCTCCACCGCATAGTCTCAAACTATCTGAGTAATAGGGCTGTCGATTACCCTACCCAAGACGGATGGAACAGAAGGAGAATGTCGTGCGGTGTCCCACAGGGGTCGGTCCTTGGGCCGCTCCTGTGGAACATCGGGTTCGACTGGATCCTGCGTGGGGCGCTGCTGCCGGGAGTGTCGGTGTTTTGCTACGCCGACGACACCCTCGTAGCGGCACGAGCCAAAACGTACCGCCAAGCAACAATACTAGCTACGGCCGGAGTTGCTCAGGTGGTCGATAAGATCCGCAGGCTCGGCCTAAAGGTGGCACTAAATAAATCCGAGGCCCTATACTTTCACGGGCCCCGGAACAAACCACCAGCCAATAGCGCAATTGTGGTCGGCGGTGTCCGCATTGCCGTCGGGCCGTCGCTTAAATACCTCGGCCTGAACCTTGATGGCCGATGGGACTTTGGGCGCCACTTCGATCTTCTGGCGCCCAAGCTCATGCGGACGGCGGCTGCGCTCTCGCGACTGCTGACAAACTTAGATGGTCCCAACGGAACGTGTCGGAAGCTATACCATGGGGTCGTGCGCTCAATGGCGCTCTATGGTGCCCCAATATGGGGAGAAAACCTGTCGGCCCAGAACGTCGCTGCACTGCGACGGCCTCAGCGCGCGATGGCCATCAGGATAACACGAGGCTACCGCACGGTCTCACATGAGGCGGCCTGCCTAATGGCCGGCACACCGCCATGGCACTTAGAGGCGAAAGCTTTGGCCCGCACGTACCACTGGTACAAATCACAGCCGCGGGCCATTGACTATGAAGAACTATGTCACAAGAAGAAGGAGTTGAGAGACGCTTTGGTCGTGGAGTGGAAGGAGTTACTCGCTCGCCCCACAGCCGGAGAGTACACCATATCGGCCATACTCCCCGTAGTGGACAAGTGGCTAAAACGACGACACGGCGCCCTCACGTACCGTATGACTCAGATACTGACCGGACATGGCTGCTTCGGTCGGTACCTCTGTCGGATCGGTCGCGAACCCAACGAGAGCTGCCACCATTGCGGGGAATCCACAGACACGGCGACACACACACTCCAGCTGTGTCCTGCGTGGGCGAGTGAGCGACAAAACATGGTCGCCATAACAGGAGCACAAGATCTGGCGCTCACAACCATCATTCGCTCGATGGTGGACAGTGAGGACGCCTGGCAAGCCGTTGCCACGTACTGCGAAGCAGTAATGGCAGCCAAAGAGGAAGCGGAACGGGTCAGAGAGACAACCACTCTGCTCCTATCCCGCCAAAGACGCGCCGGACGCCGGCGGCGCGATGACCAGAGACCACCATAAGGTCGGGCCTGCGGGTGACGGGGAGGGCACCCTATCACCCGACCAGCCACAAGCCCAAGAAGGAGACGGACACCAAACATCATGCGTGTCCGTACAAAGAAGCCAGGGGCCAGGCCCCACACTAAGAAGCGGTTCCGAGAGTGTGAACCGAGGGCTTGCTGACGCTTGCGAAGTAGAATGCGGAAGCGTACCCGCAGCGTCAACAGGCCATCAAGACGGGCCAACACAGGGGTTTTAGTGGGTATACCTCCCGGGCCCCTCCCCATTGGGACTTTTGTCCCAGTGGGGGGGGGCCCGGGAGGGAGTCCCACATAACCACCGCGCCTGCCCTGACGCGGTGGTATGCGTAACGCATTTCCCCTGTTAAAAAAAAAAAAAAAAAAAAAAAAAAAAAAAGGTTGGGGTGCAGGTGAAACAGTAATCTCGCAGAAGGAGACCGCGGAGCGGGAGCGCGAGGACGATCCTCTCGCGCATCCCCTCCGTCGTAGGCGGCCGGGGTTGAGGCGGCGACATTTCAACGCTCGCCTCGACCCTTAGTGACTGCGGGCGGAGGGTGGGAGTCCTCCGTCCGCCTTGCAAGTCACTGGGCGGCCGGGAGATGGTTCGCGTACGACCATCTCCCCATCAAAAGAGGGGCCCCGATGTGTGGGGCTGAACCGGTGGGGGAGTCGTCTTGGAGAATGCCTAGCGCGGGTTCCACGGCTCCCCCGAACCAAAACCGGACAGAGGAAGTACGCCTGGGTGGTTTTTTAGTGGGTATACCTCTCGGGCCCCTTCTCATTAGGAGAAGGGGAGTTCGCGAGAGGGACCCCCACATATCCCCCCCGCCGCTCCCAAGGCGGGGGGTAGAACGTGCAACACGTTTTTCCACCCAGACAAAAAAAAAAAAAAAAAAAAAAAAAAAAAGGTTGGGGTGCAGGTGAGAGGCCTCCTCGTGGCGCACCCTGGGCAACGTCAGCTCCGAGTACCCACCAGCTTTTGGTGGACACTCGGCGCTGGCGGCTGACTCTCACATCCTTCCCTTCGGTCCTCTTCCCATCCTTCCACTCCCATCCTTTTTAAGGGAAAACCCTTATCCTTCCCCCCTTCCTTCCCACCCCCCCTCCCCCTTTCCCGGGCGGGCCTGGCGGCAGGTAACACTGTCGTCGGGAATAACCGCCCAAGATAGAGTGAGGCACGCCGCTCCTCTGAAATCCGTAGCCCGGGCATCCCGCAACGACCTCCACCAAATGGCGTTGTGGAGTAGTGGGACCCGGAGCGGAGGGCTTGCCTTGATTGGCCGGCCCGCGAGAAAGGAAAACTCTTTAAAAACCCGTCAGGACAAGACGTTAAAACACTGCACATACCTGGCGACCTGTGCAGCAGCCTCTAGTAGGTATAGCCTTGCCCCCGGAAGGCGTCACCCGGGGGTTGACATTTAAATCGTCCATTTCTCGTGGGTTTAAGAATATGAAGAAGACAACCAAACAAAACAAAAAAAACAACAACAATACTGGCAATGGAAAGGTGAGGAAGAACGTGGAAGTTGAAGTGGGAACAGTGGAGAGGAAGATGGAGACGATGGTGCCTGTCGTGGAAAGAGTGCAAACACGGGCAGGCACAAAAGAGGCGGAGGGGATGCGAATCCTCTTCCGAAAAGAGGAGGGCGGGTCCGCAACGGCCGCGCCCACATGCGTACCGAAGAGTCCTCGGAGGAGGGCGGGCTTCGTTGTCGACTCCTCCGAGTCCGAGATGGACCTCCCCGAGGTCGAAACCCGCCAGCCCCCCCAAAAGAGGGGGCACACCGATGAGGAGGACGACCCAAGGCCGGAGAGCGGGCCCAAGGTCAGCACGGCCCGAAGGGGAAAACCCTTCGGGCCGCACGCGCGTTCAGCGGCGGCGAGGGCTAAGCTTCGGACTTCCGTGCCATGGCGGGGCGAGACCTCGTATGACGATTCATACGAGGACTCGGACTGCCGGTACGAGGAGTTCGACAGACCCGACGACGTGGTCCGTCGGGCTATAATGCCGGTCACGAAGGGGTTGAGTGACCGGAACATGTGCCCGACCGCTCGGGTCCGGATGATCTTCCGGTGCAACTCCCTCACCGATGTTGCGAGCGGTCACATCGACGACGCGGGGCTCGAGAGGGCCCACAAGTCGGTGGAGGCGCTCCGGGAGGAGGCCGCCAATGAGGGCATAGGCGGAGTTCTCGGGGCCCGGATCGAGCGGGCCTGCCAGGTCGCCCTGAAGATCATCACCGGGGCCTGGGCCGCCCAGACCGGAGAGCAGACGGAGCGCGGCGGTCTCCCGTCCGGTCAGGATCAGGACCGGGTCGATACTGGCACCGCCACCGCCCACGGGGGGGACTCCTCGGAGCTCCTTCCTGAGGGGGGGGACGACACGGTGGCGCAGGAGTCCGAGCTTGACCCGGTCGGGGCGACCCGCAGGGCGGCGGGCCAGATATTGGAGGGGGCCCGCAAGTCAGGACACCTACAGGGGTCGGTGTGGGGCCAGATCAATCGGGCCTGCCGCACCATACTGGCGTCAATGGACGCAGTAGAGGTCGGCAGGTCCGAAAGCGAGGAGGTCCGCGCTCTCAAGGCGGACAATTGGAAGCTGCGAGAGCGGGCCCTCCTGCGCGACGAGGAATTGAAGAGGCTCCACACCGCCTCCTCGAGGCAAGAGACCCCGGCCCCCCCGGCCCCCCCGTCCCTGCAGCTCAGTGCCGCAGACTTGGCGGAGGCCTTGGGGGAGTTGAGGAGGGACCTGTTCGTCTCCCTAGGTGACATGTTAAACGTCCGCCTGGAGGAGATGAGCAGGCGCCTACCCGCTGAGCCCGTTGTCCGCCCTCCGCTGGCGGGCGATAAGAGGACGGCGGCGGATCCTGAGGCGGAGAGGGCGAGACTGGGAGACGGCCGGCCTAAAAAGGCCAAAAAGAAAAAGGCCAAGTCGACCAGGACGCCCGCCCCGGCATCAGGAGACGCCCCGGTTGCCCCCCCGGCAGCCCCGGACGAGAGACCGGGCCCCTCGGGCCGGCAGCCGACAGTGGAGAGCTGGGCCACGGTGGCCCGGAAGGGCACGGGAAGGGGGAAGGGCAAGGCCAAGGCCACGCCGACTCCTCTCGCCCCGGTGCCCCCCGTCAGGAAGGCAGCGCCCAAGCCTAGGGCGCTCAAAGTCCCGAAAACGGCGGCGGTGATGATAACCCTCAGAAAGGACATCACCGCCGCCACCACGCTGCAGGCCACCATGGCAAGAGCCATCGAAGGCGTTAAGCTCGATGAGGTCGGCCTGCAGCACGTGAGGGTGCGGGCCTCCATGACGGGGGGCCGGGTGATAGAGGTCCCCGGGGAGGACAACGTGCGGGCAGCGGACGCGCTCGCAGAGAGGCTGCAGGCCATCGTGGGCGACGTCGCCATCGTGAGCCGCCCGCAGAAGATGGCCGCCGTCCAAATCGCCGGGCTCGACGAGTCGGCGACCGCGGAGTCGGTGGCGGCGGCCGTCGTCAAAGCCGGGGGCTGCGACGTGGCCCACGTGAAAGTGGGGGGCATCCGCACCCTCTATGACGGCGCCGGGTCGGTTCTGATCCGGTGCCCGATTGGGGTGGCGAAGGCTCTCCTTGACCGTGGTCGGATCCTGGTGGGCTGGTCGTCCGCCAGGGTCAACTCGATTGGCCCGGCACCCATGCGCTGCTTTAGGTGCATGGGAATCGGGCACACGAGAGAGCTGTGCCCCTCGACTACCGACCGGAGTAAATCTTGCTTCCGGTGCGGTAAAGAGGGGCACCTGGCGAGAGAATGCTGGGAGGAAAAGGTGTGGTGTGCAGTCTGCCACCACGCCAACCTCCCGGCAGACCACGTGATGGGAGGGACCAGATGCTCCCCACCCTGGACGAGGGGCAGGGAGACGAGGCCGAGACCGGCCCGCCCCCCTAGACCCAAACCTGCAGCCGACGACGCTCGCCGGCCGGAAGAGGAAGACGGCCGCATGGACGTCTGAATGCCAACATTCGGCATTTTTACGTCCTGCGGCTGGGTGCCACTTCCGGCGCAGACGGCAGGGATCGGGGCCGCGTGCCCCGACCCGGAGTGACTGCGGGCGGAGGATGGGAGTCCTCCGCCTGCCGCGACGAGTCACTGGGCGTCAGGGAGATGGCCACGCGTGCTCGGCCATCTCCCCCTCCGGAGAGGAAGGCCCCGGCACTAGCTGGGGCGAGACCGGTGGACACCGTGGGCAATGCTACAGCGGTACCACGGTGTCCAACAAACCGGTATGCGGTAGCACGCCATGGTGGGTTTTGGTGGGTATACCTCATCTTCCCTTCTCACTAGGAGAAGGGCAGATGCAGGGAGGCCCACATATCCTCCCGCCTCTCCCAGGGCGGGAGTCGAACTCGTAATGGGTTTCCCACCATGTAAAAAAAAAAAAAAAAAAAAAAAAAAAGGTTAGGTTAGGTTAGGTTGGGGTGCAGGTTGAGAGCCTCCACGTGGCGCACCCTGGGCAACGGCGGTCTCAAGTGCCACAATACACTTGCGGCCGACGGCTGATCTCAACACACGGGGAAGGGTCCAGTTCTAGTCACCGATCATCTTTTGATGGTCGGTGAAGGGAACTGGGCTATATTAGGGGGTGGTAAGCGGTGCGTCCGGCCCCGTCGGGCCGAGACCCGCAGAAAGGTGAGGTGGGCCCCAGTGAGGGGGCGAGGTGGGCCCCAGTGAGGGGGCGACGCTGCTCCCGGTACCCCTCTTTGTGTGAGAGGGGACAGGGGATGCAGCAGGTGCGGTGCGTTTGCCAAGTGCACTCGGCTTTTGCCGACACCGGACAAGAGGATGGAAACCTCTCTAAAAAACAAGATCATTTCGTGCGACGATGTGCCAGGTGCACTCGGCTTTTGCCGACGTCGGACAATCCGCAATCCCAGTCGGGATCGGAGGCCGCAAGGCCGCGAGGAAGAAAACCTCTATAATAAATAACCCCAATCCCAAGGTCTAGCGTGCCGAGGGGATGAGTGGCCGGGGGGGAACCCGGTCGTTAGCGCAGCGGAGGGGACCTCACCCCTAAAAAGGAACAAAATGGACTCAAAGGCATTTGTAAAACTACCCCAGGCGGGTACCCTCCTACCCAAGGAGGGAGAATCCCGCCCTTCCACGGAAGGCTGCCCCACCGTATCTGGGGGGGGCAACAACTGTCTCGTGGGTCGGCAGAATACTGCCGACCCCCGTCAACCGCGCGCGTTACAAGAAAAGGAGCTCCGGGTCAGCCTGGAGCAACTGTGCGACGCGCGCCAACCGCTTGCCGTTGTCAACAACGACGGCAACAAGAGCCGGGGAGGCTCAAGCCCCGAGAAGGACAGGAGGTCCGATCGGGAGACGCGTAGTGGCTCCAAATTTTGGAGGAAGCGTCGAAGAAGTGGAGAGTTGGGGCCGTCAGGGGTCTCCTCTAGCGAGGAGGACCTGTCGGCCGCCAAAGTGGGAACGGCACAAAGGGGGCGAGGCCGGCCGACTCGCGACCTGCGGGGTCGCTTCTTACGGCCTCCTACACCCGTGCCGATGCCAGTGGATTGCGCTGCAACGGACTCCGAGCGACGAGGGGGACTGAGCGACGACTCCGCTGCATCTGCGTCTGCCTCTCCGCTAATGTTGCAGAGCAACAAGGCGGAGGCAAGTGCTGCCAAAAGGGCGCAGCGGAAGGCGGTTGCGGAGGACGAGGTGAGTGAGATGGCCCGCCTGGCCCGAGAGCGACGCTCTGCTCTTGCGGCCACCGGAGAGGGCCTGTCGGCGGTAGCGCTCAGCCGCCAAGTGTTGGACGGCGTGGACGTCGTCCTGAAGGTTGCCACGAAATCTGGCAGCCTGAAGGGCACGTTCACGCGCGCCCTGAAGGAGGCGGCCGACGACATAAAGGAGGCGGCCGGGGTCCTCCTAAATCGCACGAGCTCGGAGGAGACGGCGAAGCTGTGGGAGGAGAACAGCCGTCTCCGATCCGAGCTGGAGGACCTGCGGCGGGAGCTTGCCGCCCAGAGGGCGGAATGGCAGCAGAGGCGTCCTGCTGCCTCCGGTTCCGCCCCTGTCGCTGCTCGGAAGCCGTCGGCCGCCTCGTCGGCCACATCATCGGGCGCGCCGTCGCGTCCTGCCCCCACACAGACCGACGCGGACATCGAGAAGATCGTCCGCGTCTGCATGTTGCAGTGTGGGGGCATGGTGAATGCCCGTCTGCAGGGCCTGGAGTCGAGGCTCCTCCCCGCGCAGACCCTCCGTCCGCCGCTTGCTGCGGACAGGAGGAGAATGGAGGAGACCGCGAGGCCAGGCCCTGCGGCCACAGCCGGCGCACCAGCCAAGAAGAAGGCGGGCAAAAAGGGCAAGAAGCCCTCGCCCGCCTCACAGACGGCCGTGCCCCCGACAACCGCACCCCCGGCGAACACGCCCCCAGCGGCCACATCCGGGTCTCCCGCAGAGACCTGGACAACGGTCGTAAAAAGGGGCCGCCGGAAAAAGAAGACGGCGCCACCGCCCCCGGTACCCGCTAAAGCACCGGCACCAAAGAAAAAAAAGAAGGCCAAAGGACCGCCTAGGGCCCCACGCTCCGCGGCTGTAGTCATCACGCTACAGCCCGGAGCCGTCGAAAGGGGCATCACCTACGGCTCGGTCCTTAAAGAGGCCAAAGAGAAGGTCGCGCTCCCCGACATTGGAATATCGTCGGGCCTCAAAGTGAGGCCGGCGATCACGGGAGCGCGACTCTTTGAGGTGTCCGGTGACGCCAGCGGGGAGAAGGCGGACGTTTTGGCCGCCAAACTGAGGGAGGTCCTCAACCCGGAGGACGTTCGGGTGTCCAGGCCCATGAAGACCGCTGAGTTGCGTGTCGATGGCCTGGACGACTCGACGACCCCGGGTGAGGTCGTGGCGGCCGTCGCCCGCTGCGGCGGGTGTTCGCCGGAGGACGTCCGGACGGGAGAGATTCGCGTCGAGCGTTCCGGGCTCGGCGCGATCTGGGTGCGGTGCCCGGTGGCGGCGGCGAACAAAGTCGCCGACGCCGGGCGTCTGTTGGTGGGGTGGGCTGCAGCCCGGGTGAAGCGGCTGCAGCCCAGGGCCTTGCGGTGCTTCCGCTGCCTGGACATGGGGCATGTCCGGGCACGGTGCACCGCCGAGGTCGACCGCAGCGACCAGTGTTATCGCTGCGGTCAGACCGGCCACAAAGCGGCGGAGTGCTCGGCGGCGCCGAACTGCAGCCTCTGTACAGCTGCAGGGAGGCCCGCGGGGCACAGGGCGGGCGGGAAGGCATGCGATGCGCCCGCCCCGAAGAGGAGGAGAGGGGCTGCCAAAGCTGCCGGGGGCTCTTTACCCCCCCCGCAGTCTGGCGGCCCCCCGGCCGACCCCCGGCCTAGAGATGGTGCGGAGGGAATGGATTGCGCATAACGGCGCAATACCATTTCCTCCAGGGCAACATCAACCACTCTGCCAGAGCTCAGGACCTCTTGCTCCAGAGCATGGCAGAGTGGTCGATTCGTGCGGCGGTGGTCGCCGAGCCGTATTTCGTCCCCCCCAGGGATAACTGGGTGGGAGACCTTGACGGCTCGGTGGCCATCATCGGTGGGGCTCTGGTCGGTCCGTCCCGAGGTCACGGCTGGGTGGCCGCCCTCGTGGATGGGATCGGCACAGTTGGGGCGTATTTCTCGCCCAACAAGAGCCTCGCCGACTTCGAGGTGTTCCTTGTCGAGCTGGGTGCCGTCGTGGGCCGGCTCCACCCTCGCCCCGTGCTGTTGCTGGGTGACCTCAACGCCAAATCTTCGGCGTGGGGATCCCCAGCGACCGATGCTAGGGGTGAGGCGCTGGAGGAGTGGGCGGTCACGACTGGCTTGATCGTCCTCAACCGGGGTTCGGTACACACGTGCGTGAGACAGCGGGGCGGGTCTATAGTGGACGTTTCGTTCGCTAGCCCCGCTGTCGCGAGCCGTGTCTCGGGCTGGCGTGTCGCCGTGGAGGTGGAGACGTTGTCGGATCACAGATATATCCGCTTCGACGTCTCCGCCCAGACCGCGGGCGACCGCCGTCCGCCGACCCGGTTATCGGACGGTCCGCGCTGGTCGCGCAAGCGAATCGACAAGGAACTACTCGAGGAGGCCGCCATTGTCCAGGCCTGGGTCCGGGGGTCGAACGGACCCGTCGACGTCGAGCGGGAGGCGCTGTGGTTTCGCGGGGCGATGACGCAAATCAGCGACGCGTCCATGCCCCGCGTCCACGCTCAGTCCGCAAAGCGCCAGGTGTACTGGTGGACCGCCGAGATCGCGCAGCTGCGCGTCGAGTGCGTGGCGGTCAGGCGCCAGTACACCCGATACCGGAGGAGACGTCGACGGGTCCCGGAGGAGGAGGCCGCGCTGTATGAGGTGTACAGCGCGGCGAAGGGGACTCTGTGGCTGGCCATCTGCGAGTCGAAGACGCGTGCCAGGGAGGAGATGTTGGAGACTCTAGACGGAGATCCGTGGGGGCGGCCCTATCGCACGGTCCGAAATCAACTTCGGGCCGCGGCGCCCCCGCTCACCGAGAGTCTCCAACCCGAGCTGCTGGAGGAGGTGGTAGCAGCCCTCTTCCCGGCACGAAGCGAGCATACTCCGCCGCAGATGGCATTGCCCACGGCCGCAGAGTCCACGGAGGAGAGCGCCATCAGCGTCCCTGAGGTGACACACCCAGAGTTGGGGGCTGCCGTGATCCGGCTCCGGGCCAAGAATGTGGCTCCGGGGCCCGATGGGATCCACGGCTGCGTGTTAGCCCTCGCTCTGAAGGAGCTAGAGCCCCAACTGAGAGGGCTCTTCACAGCGTGCCTCGAGCGGGGCCAGTTTCCCAGTTTGTGGAAGTCTGGTCGACTGGTCCTGCTCGGAAAGGCGGGGCGCCCTGCGGACTCACCGTCCGCGTACCGGCCCATAGTGCTGCTGGACGAGGTGGGCAAGTTGTTCGAGAGAGTTCTCTCAGCCCGCCTCGTCAGCCACTTGTGCCGAGAAGGGCCGGACCTGGACGGTAGTCAGTTCGGGTTTCGACAGGGGCGCTCCACCGTGCACGCTGTGTCACGGGTAAGAGCCCTGGCGGAGGAAGCGGTGTCCCGGGGCGGGGTGATGTTGGCGGTGTCTTTAGACATCGCCAACGCGTTTAACACCCTGCCCTGGAGTTGTATCCGGGAGGCACTGCGATATCATAGAGTGCCTCCTTACCTCCGCCGCATAGTTGGGGCTTATCTGTCCGAGAGGTGTGTCACCTACGTGGGACGTGATGGCGTTCACCAGCGCCCGATGTCGTGCGGTGTTCCACAGGGTTCGGTTCTTGGGCCGCTCCTGTGGAACATCGGCTACGACTGGGTGCTTAGGGGCGAGCTCGGCCCGGGGGTGGACCTGACGTGTTACGCGGACGACACGCTGGTCACCGCCCGGGGGAGCTCGCACAGGGAAGCAGCGTTGCTGGCGACGGCTGCGGTGTCACAGGTGGTGAGCCGCATCCGTCGCCTGGGCCTGGAGGTGGCCCTCAGCAAGTCGGAGGCCATGACGTTCCATGGCCCCCGGCGGGCGCCGCCGCCCGACTCACACATCGTGGTCGGGGGGGTCCGAATCGCTGTCGAGTCCACCATGAAGTATCTGGGATTGGTGCTCGACAGCCGGTGGACATTCGGACCCCACTTTCGACGGCTGGCGCCCAAGCTGTTGGGCGCGGCGGGAGCGCTCGCAACGCTGCTTCCCAATCTGGGGGGCCCGAGCTCCGTCTGTAGACGGCTCTATACGGGTATCGTGCGATCCATGGCCCTGTACGGGGCCCCGATCTGGGCCCACGACCTGACGGCCGGTTCGATCGCTCTGCTGCGGAGGCCGCAGAGAGCGATGGCCGTCAGAGTCATACGGGGGTATCGCACGATCTCGTATGAGGGGGCTTGTGCACTGGCCGGATCCCCGCCCTGGGACCTGGAGGCCAAAGTACTCGCGTCGCTGTATCAGTGGCGCGAGGAAGAGGCGGAGCGGGGCGAACGACCGATGCAGCGTCAAGTCGAGCTGCGTCGGTCTCAGCTCCGCGAGGTCCTAGTGGCGGAATGGCGGGACAGGCTTTCGCGCCCTACCGCCGGCCTCGACATAGTCGGGGCGATCCGGCCGGTGCTCGAGCGCTGGCTCGGGAGGAGGCACGGCTCCCTGTCGTTTCGGGCGACGCAGGTACTCTCGGGGCACGGTTGCTTCGGGAAGTACCTGTGTCGCATAAACAGGGAGCCGGACGCCCGGTGTCACCACTGCGTCCATTGCCGGGAGGACACGGCGCGGCACACGCTGGCAGAGTGTGCCGCTTGGGAGGAGCCGCGCCGTGCCCTCATCGCCGGAGTAGGCCCGGACCTCTCGCTGCCGGCCGTGATCGAGTCTATGGTCGGCGGCGAAGAGGCCTGGGACGCAGTGGTAACCTTCTGCGAGACGGTTATCTCGCAGAAGGAGGCTGCGGAAAGGGAGAGGGAGATTTCAACCCCTCACCCGATCCGCAGCAGACGCACCGGGCGTCGGCGGAGGGCTGATAACGCCCTCCTCCAGCCCCCCTAAATGGGTCCAGGGGCGACAGACACGGGGATCCGTCTGTCGCCCCCCATCATCATCAGGACCCGAGGTGGCGGCGCGCGTGCGGTGTTCCACGCGCGCCCCTCAGAGATGTCGGGGGGGGAGGAGTTAACACCTCACTCCCCCCCCTCGACCAGATGGGGCCCGCGATGGCGGGCCAGCACCAGCCGGGGGTTGCGGAAGCTGAATTCGTGCCCGCGACCCCCGGCGCTTAGGTGTGTGAAGGAACACCGGAGGGGTTTTAGTGGGTATACCCTCGGGCCCCTTCTCATTTTTGATATGGGAAGGGGAGTTTGCGAGTGGGAGTCCCACATAACCACCGCGTCTCTCCCCGGGCGCGGTGGTATGCGTAATGCATTTCCCCTCCGAGAAAAAAAAAAAAAAAAAAAAGGTTAGGTTAGGTTAGGTTAGGTTAGGTTAGGTGGGGTGCAGGTGAGAGGCCTCCTCGTGGCGCACCCTGGGCAACGTCGGCTCCGAGTGCCCACCAGCTTTTGGTGGACACTCGGCGCTGGCGGCTAACTCTCACGTCCTTCCCTTCGGTCCTCTTCCCATCCTTCCACTCCCATCCTCTTTAAGGGAAAACCCTTATCCTTCCCCCCTTCCTTCCCACCCCCCCCTCCCCCTTTCCCGGGCGGGCCTGGCGGCAGGTAACACTGTCGTCGGGAATAACCGCCCAAAATAGAGTGAGGCACGCCGCTCCTCTGAAATCCGTAGCCCGGGCATCCCGCAACGACCTCCACCAAATGGCGTTGTGGAGTAGTGGGACCCGGAGCGGAGGGCTTGCCTTCATTGGCCGGCCCGCGAGAAAGGAAAACTCTATAAAAACCCGTCAGGACAAGACGTAAAAACCCTGTACACACCAGGCGACCTGTACAGTAGCCCGCAAGGGTACTAGCCTTGCCCCCGGAACGGCGTCACCCGGGGGTCGACCACCCTTTCGTCCGCTTATCGTGGGAACCAAAAATGACTTATGCAAACCAAAACCGAAACCGAATGGCGATAGACAGTAGCGAGGAGGATGGGGACACTGACTCGATAGTCAGTGTCGCATCAACGACGACCCGGCGAACGAACAAACGGACACGGAATAACAGCGATGGCTCGGACCCAGACTCCAGTCGGGATGGGGTCGCGAGCCCAAATATGAGGAAGCGAGGACGAGGCCGGCCGCCAACTACAGGACACTACGTGGGCCTGGCGAAGGCGAAGCTGGCGCTCGTCGAAGCGGAGAGGCTGGCGGAACAGCAGAGGGCTGAGGCGGAGATCACCGCAACCTCTCGTGAGGTCAGGGCGCGCACGAGGGAGCTCTCCCTGTCGGAGGCGTCCTCGGGAGGCGACGAGTTCCAAACGGCGACCGCGCTGAGCCGCGCGATTGATGACAACGTCGCCATCATAAAGAGGGTCGCCGCCACTTCAGGGAACCTCAAGGGTACCTTCATGCGGGCCCTGAAGGACGCCGCCGACGAGATCTGTAAGGTCGCTTCCATCTTGCAGAGCCGCTGCACCTCGGAAGAGACGAGGGGACTGCAGGCGGACAATGCACGCCTGCAGTCGGAGGTCGCGCAGCTCCGCAAGGAAATGGTGGAGATGAGGGAGCGCCTTGACCGCCAACACCTTCAGGCGGAAGTGGCAGCGCCGATTCAGCTCGGGCAAGCGCCTCTCGACGCCGACGGCCTGGTGCGCACCATCCTCTGCCAGGTGGGCACTATGGTGAGCGCCAGGTTCGCGGCGCTCGAAGAAAGGTTGCTGCCCGAAAAAAGAGTGCGGCCACCACTAGCGGCGGACAGGCGGTCTCAAGAGACACGCGAGGTCTCCCCTGGGCCATCTTCTGCCCCCATCGAGGCTGCTCCGGTCCAGGCCAGCACTGGCGGACCGGAGGCTACAAAGCCAAAAGGGGCAAAGGAGCCCAAGAAGAAAGCGACGAAGAAGGGGCAGACCCCGGTGGGCGCCCCCCGCGAGAGGGCAGCAAAGCCCCGGTCCACTCCGACCGCGCCACAGCCCGTGAGCCAGGCGACCCCGTCCCAGCCTGAGGAACAGACATGGAGCGTGGTGGTGAGGAAGGGGGCCAACAAAAAGAAGAGCCAGCCGAAGCAGGGTCCCCCCCGCAAGCCTACCAAAGTAGGCCCGGCAAGGCTCGCCCCTCCCAAGTCGGCCGCGGTTGTGGTCACTCTCACGCTGGAAGCCCTCGAAAAGGGCGTAACATACGAGGCGGTGATCGCCGAGGCAAAGGCCAAGATTAGGCTAGCGGACCTCGGGATCGCCGCCGTACGCTTCCGCGTGAGTGCCACAGGAGCCCGTATGTTTGAGGTTGCAGGCACGGACAGCGGCCCGCAGGCGGACGCGCTCGCAAAGAAGCTGGAGGAGGTCATCAGCCGAGACACAATCCGCGTCTCCAGGCCAGTCAAGACGACAGAGATTAAAATCTCCGGCCTGGATGACTCGATCTCGGCTGAGGAGGTCCTGAGCGCGGTCGCCGAGGCGGGAGGCTGCCTCAAAAGCAACCTCAAAAACAGCGGCGGGGTGGTGAAAGACCCTTACGGAGTGGGGCAGATGTGGGTCGAGTGCCCTGTGGCAGCAGCCCAGCGCATCGCCGCAGCGGGTCGCCTCACGTTGTCCTGGGTGTCGGCCTCCGTGAAGCTCCTGGAGCCCAAACCTCTGCGGTGCTTTAGGTGCCTGCAGAGGGGGCACATCAGGGCTCAGTGCAGCGCGGAAACCGACCGAAGCCAGGAGTGCTTCCGCTGCGGAATGGCTGGCCACAAGGCTAAGGGGTGCTCGGCAAAGCCGCACTGCACCATCTGTGCGGCTGCGAAGAAGCCAGCAGACCATCTGCTGGGGGGCAAGACCTGCCCCGCACCAGCCCCCAAAGTTGTAAGGAGGAAGACTGCGCCGCAGCCCCTCCCAAAACGCCAGCTCCCTGTAGAGGTAGCGATGGAGACGGACCCGCAGCCACCAAACAACAATGGCCCTACACCTCCTACAGGCTAACTTAAACCACTGCGCTCGGGCCCAAGACCTGCTCCTCCAGAGCATGGTCGAGTGGTCCACGCACGTGGCGGTGGTTGCGGAGCCCTACTTTGTCCTCCCCAACAGGGACGACTGGCTGGGCGACGTGGACGGCTCGGTGGCCCTTATAATACCGAGGTCCACTGGCTCCCCTGTGGTCGAGTGCGTGCGGAGGGGCCGAGGTTGCGTCGCGGCAGTCGTGGGAGGAGTCACCGTCGTCGGCGTGTACTGCCCCCCGAGCAGAACCCTCGCGGAGTTCGAGGGCCTCCTAGGCCAAGTCGAGGCCCTCATCGGCGGGAGTCACCCGCATCCAGCTCTGGTAGTGGGTGACTTCAACGCCAAAAACTCTGCGTGGGGTTGTTCGGCCACTGACGCACGGGGCGCAGTGCTCGAAGAGTGGGCGCTGACGGCGGGACTCAACCTGCTCAACCGCGGCTCGCGGCCGACCTGCGTTCGGCCACAGGGCAGCTCCATAGTGGACCTGTCCTTCGCCAGTCCTGCGGTGGCGCGCCGAGTGTACGGGTGGGGGGTCGTGGAGGACGTAGAGACGCTTTCGGACCACCTCTACATCCGTTTCGAGGTGTCTGCGTCCTCCGCGGCCCCGTTCCATTCGGGGCGTGGCGCGCTGCCTGGCGACGGCCCTCGGTGGGTGCTGAAGCGCCTCGACAGGGATGTCCTCATCGAGGCTTCCCTCGTCGAGACGTGGACGCCCCCCGACAACTCACTGAGCGTCGACGAAGAGGCCACGGCGCTGCGGCAGTCGATGGCTCGGGTCTGTGACGCGTCGATGCCGCGACAGGGTCCCCTTCCGCCGAGACGCCAGGTGTACTGGTGGTCTGCCGAAATCGCGGAACTACGCACCCAATGCGTAGCGGCAAGACGCCAGTACCAAAGGCAACGGCGAAGGAGGCCCCAAGACGAGTCCGCCGAGTCGTCGCTGCGCGTGGCCTATAGGGCGGCCAAACGCTCCCTCAGTGTCGCAATCAGCGAGTCACGCGACGGGGCGAGGGAGGAGATGGTGGAGTCGCTGAATCAGGATCCATGGGGGCGTCCCTATCGGATGGTGCAGGGGAAGTTCCGGGCGTGGGCGCCCCCCCTGACGCAGAGTCTCCATCCTCAGCTGGTCGAGTCGGTGGTGGCGGCGCTCTTTCCCCGCAGGGGCGAGCACACCCCTCCATCTATGGCCCCGAGGGAGCCTATCGCCGGGACCGAGGAAGCACCGCCGGTATCTGCCGGGGAGTTCGGGGCCGCCATTCTTCGGCTGCGCGCCAAAAAGACGGCCCCGGGTCCGGACGGTGTTCCCGGCCGCGCGTGGGTCCTAGCCGCGGATGCCTATGAGGAGAGGGTGTGTCGCCTGATGGACGCCTGCTTTGCCCAGGGCCGCTTCCCACAACTGTGGAAGACCGGCACACTAGTCCTCCTGAGGAAGGAGGGCCGGGCGGTCGATTCGCCGTCCGGGTACCGGCCGATCGTGCTCCTTGACGAGGCGGCGAAGCTCTTCGAGCGGGTCATAGCAAACCGCCTCGTCGAGCATCTGGAGAGGGTCGGTCCGGGCCTGGACGACAGACAGTACGGCTTTCGGGTGGGCAGGTCCACCGTCCACGCGATCCTGCGGGTGAAAGCGATGGCGGAGGAAGCAGTCGCACAGGGCGAGGTCGTCTTGGCGGTGTCCCTTGACATCGCCAACGCCTTTAACACCTTGCCCTGGAGTTGCATTAGGGAGGCACTCCGGTATCACCGGGTGCCGAACTACCTCCGCCGCATCATCGCCGACTACCTGGCGAGCAGGACCGTGGCGTATCGGGGCCGCGAGGCGTGGTGCCACCACGAGGTGTCGTGCGGTGTTCCACAGGGGTCGGTCCTCGGGCCGCTCCTGTGGAACATCGGGTACGACTGGGCGTTGCGGGGTGTCCTCCTCCGCGGGGTGAGCGTCACTTGTTACGCGGACGACACCCTCGTGACGGCCCGGGGCGGTACGCACCGCGAGTGCGCCATTTTGGCGACGGCGGGAGTGGCCCAGGTCGTGGGTCGCATCCGGGCGTTGGGTCTCGAGGTGGCCTTAAACAAGTCCGAGGCTCTGTGTTTTCACGGACCTCGGAACGGGCCACCTTCGGGATCCCACATCGTCGTGGGCGGGGTGCGCATCGACATCGAGCCCCAAATGAAATATTTGGGGCTCACGCTCGACAGTCGATGGACCTTCGAGGCCCACTTCCGCCGGCTGGTGCCCAAGTTGTTGCGCGCGGCGGCCGCACTCGGCAGTCTTCTGCCGAATCTGAACGGCCCGAAGGCGGCCTGCCGGCGCCTGTACTTGGGCATCGTGCGCTCGATGGCGCTGTACGGGGCACCCGTGTGGGACGGCGCCCTGAGTGGCCGGACAATCGCCCTTCTGCATCGTCCGCAGAGGGCGATGGCCATCAGGGTGGCCCGTGGATACCGCACGGTGTCCTTCGACGCGGCGTGCGTCTTGGCCGGCTCCCTGCCGTGGGAACTGGAGGCGGAGGTTCTCGCGTCCGTTTTCTCTTGGCGCGAGAACCAAATCGCCACACACCGGCTCCCGCCGGCGGTGGAGGCGGTCGAGAGGGTGAGGGAGGAGCGGCGAGCGACCGCCGTCCTAAAGTGGCGGCGCCAACTCCGACACCCGAGCGCTGGTGCTCGGACGGTGGAGGCGATTCGTCCGGTGCTCACGCAGTGGATGGACAGGAGACACGGTGCGCTCACCTTCCGATTGTCGCAGGTGCTGTCGGGGCATGGCTGCTTCGGCAAGTACCTGCACCGGATCGGGAGGGAGCCATCGCCGATGTGTCACCACTGCGTGGGGTGCCTAGAGGACACCGCCCAACACACGCTGGAGGAGTGTCCGGCGTGGGCGAACCAGCGTCGGGAGCTCGTGGCCGCCGTGGGCGGTAACCTTTCATTGCCGGTCATTGTGACCTCCATGGTGGAGACTGACCGTGCATGGGGTGCCGCCCAGAAGTTCGCTGAGGCGGTCATGGGGCTGAAAGAGGAGGCGGAAAGGGTGCGGGAGGCGAACGCCCCCGACCCGATCCGCAGCCGCCGCTTGGGACGGAGGAGGCGTGCGTACGCGCGCAACGCCCCCCCACCCTAATCGAGACTCGAGTGACGGGCTAGGGGAAGCCCGCCACTCTTAGAGAGTCAGTGAGGGCGCGCTTGCGCGCGAACGGTGAGGTCGCCGCGGGTGTAAACAGCCCGCGGCAGCGAGGCGGGGCGTCGAGCCGGTCATCGCCGGGGCGAAGATGAATGCTCAACAGAGTGTGCCTTCGCCTCGGCGGCTACTGACGATAAAAAAAGGTTAGGTTAGGTTAGGTTAGGTTGGGGTGCTCCCCGGACGGCCGCGCCCCCGGCTACCGCACCCCCTGCGAATGCCCCCTCGGCGGCCGCACCCGGGTCTCCCGCAGAGACCTGGACGGCGGTCGTCAAGAGGGGCCGCCGGAAGAAGAAGGCGGCGCCACCGGCACCCGCAAAAGCGCCACCGGCACCGAAGAAGACGAAGAAGAAGGCCAAAGGACCGCCTAGGGCCCCACGCTCCGCGGCTGTAGTTATCACGCTGCAGCCCGGAGCCGTCGAAAGGGGGATCACCTATAGTGCGGTCCTTAAACAGGCGAAGGAAAAAGTCGCGCTCCCTGACATAGGGATATCGTCGGGCCTCAAGGTGAGGCCGGCGATCACGGGAGCGCGGCTCTTCGAGGTGTCCGGTGACGCCAGCGCGGAGAAGGCGGACGTATTGGCCGCCAAATTGAGGGAGGTCCTCAACCCGGAGGACGTTCGGGTGTCCAGGCCCGTGAAGACCGCAGAACTGCGTGTCGATGGCCTGGACGACTCGACGACCCCGGGTGAGGTCGTGGCGGCCATCGCCCGCTCCGGTGGGTGTTCGCCGGAGGAGGTGCGGACCGGTGAGATCCGCGCCGAGCGATCCGGGCTCGGCACGATCTGGGTGCGGTGCCCGGTGGCGGCGGCGAATAAAGTCGCCGACGCCGGGCGCCTGTTGGTGGGGTGGGCTGCAGCGCGGGTGAAGCGGCTGCAGCCCAGGGCCTTGCGGTGCTACCGCTGCCTGGACATGGGGCATGTCCGGGCACGGTGCACCGCTGAAGTCGACCGCAGCGATTTGTGTTATCGCTGCGGTCAGGCCGGCCACAAGGCGGCGGAGTGCTCGGCGGCGCCGAACTGCAGCCTCTGTACAGCTGCAGGGAGGCCCGCGGGGCACAGGGCGGGGGGCAAGGCGTGCGCTGCGCCCGCCCCGAAGAAGAGGAGAGGGGCTGCCAAAGCTGCCGGGGGCTCTTTACCCCCCCCGCAGCCTGGCGGCCCTCAGGCCGACCCCCGGCCTAGGGATGGTGCGGAGGGAATGGATTGCGCATAACGGCGCAATACCATTTCCTCCAGGGCAATATCAACCACTGTGCCAGAGCTCAGGATCTCTTGCTCCAGAGCATGGCAGAGTGGTCGATTCGTGCGGCGGTGGTCGCCGAGCCGTATTTCGTCCCCCCCAGGGACAACTGGGTGGGTGACCTTGACGGTTTGGTGGCCATCATCGGTGGGGCTCTGGTCGGTCCTTCCCGAGGTCACGGCTGGGTGGCCGCCCTCGTGGATGGGATCGGCACTGTTGGGGCGTATTTCTCGCCCAACAAGAGCCTCGCCGACTTCGAGGTGTTCCTTGTCGAGTTGGGTGCCGTCGTGGGCCGACTCCACCCTCGCCCCGTGCTGTTGCTGGGTGATCTCAACGCCAAATCTTCGGCGTGGGGATCCCCAGTGACCGATGCTAGGGGCGATGCGCTGGAGGAGTGGGCGGTCGCGACAGGCTTGATCGTCCTCAACCGGGGTTCGGTACACACGTGCGTGCGGCAGCGGGGCGGGTCTATAGTGGACGTTTCGTTCGCTAGCCCCGCTGTCGCGAGCCGTGTCTCGGGCTGGCATGTCGCCGTGGAGGTGGAGACGTTGTCGGATCATAGATACATCCGCTTCGACGTCTCCGCCCAGACCACGGGCGGCAGCCGCCCGCCGACCCGGCGATCGGACGGTCCGCGCTGGTCGCGCAAGCGCATCGACAGGGGACTACTCGAGGAGGCCGCCATTGTCCAGGCCTGGGTCCGGGGGTCGAACGGACCCGTCGACGTCGAGCGGGAAGCGCTGTGGTTTCGCGGGGCGATGACGCAAATCAGCGACGCGTCCATGCCCCGCGTCCACGCTCAGTCCGCAAAGCGCCAGGTGTACTGGTGGACCGCCGAGATCGCGCAGCTGCGCGTCGAGTGCGTGGCGGTCAGGCGCCAGTACACCCGATACCGGCGAAGACGTCGACGGGTCCCGGAGGAGGAGGCCGCGCTGTATGAGGTGTACAGCGCGGCGAAGGGGACTCTGTGGCTGGCCATCTGCGAGTCGAAGACGCGTGCCAGGGGGGAGATGTTGGAGACTCTAGACGGAGATCCGTGGGGGCGGCCCTATCGCACGGTCCGAAATCAACTTCGGACCGCGGCGCCCCCGGTCACCGAGAGTCTCCAACCCGAGCTGCTCGAGGAGGTGGTAGCAGCCCTCTTCCCGGCACGAGGCGAGCATACTCCGCCGCAGATGGCATTGCCCTCGGCCGCAGAGTCCACGACGGAGAACGCCATCGACGTCCCTGAGGTGACACACCCAGAGTTGGGGGCTGCCGTGATCCGGCTCCGGGCCAAGAATGTGGCTCCGGGGCCCGATGGGATCCACGGCTGCGTGTTAGCCCTCGCTCTGAAGGAGCTAGAGCCCCAACTGAGAGGGCTCTTCACAGCGTGCCTCGAGCGGGGCCAGTTTCCCAGTCTGTGGAAGGCTGGTCGACTGGTCCTGCTCGGAAAGGCGGGGCGCCCTGCGGACTCACCGTCCGCGTACCGGCCCATAGTGCTGCTGGACGAGGTGGGCAAGTTGTTCGAGAGAGTTCTCTCAGCCCGCCTCGTCAGCCACTTGTGCCAAGAGGGGCCGGACCTGGACGGTAGTCAGTTCGGGTTTCGGCAGGGGCGCTCCACCGTGCACGCTGTGTCACGGGTAAGAGCCCTGGCGGAGGAAGCGGTGTCCCGGGGCGGGGTGATGTTGGCGGTGTCTTTAGACATCGCCAACGCGTTTAACACCCTGCCCTGGAGTTGTATCCGGGAGGCACTGCGATACCATAGAGTGCCTCCTTACCTCCGCCGCATAGTTGGGGCTTATCTGTCCGAGAGGTGTGTCACCTACGAGGGACGTGATGGCGTTCACCAGCGCCCGATGTCGTGCGGTGTTCCACAGGGTTCGGTTCTTGGGCCGCTCCTGTGGAACATCGGCTACGACTGGGTGCTGAGGGGCGAGCTCAGCCCGGGGGTGGACCTGACGTGTTACGCGGACGACACGCTGGTCACCGCCCGGGGGAGCTCGCACAGGGAAGCAGCGTTGCTGGCGACGGCTGCGGTGTCACAGGTGGTGAGCCGCATCCGTCGCCTGGGCCTGGAGGTGGCCCTCAGCAAGTCGGAGGCCATGACGTTCCATGGCCCCCGGCGGGCGCCGCCGCCCGACTCACACATCGTGGTCGGGGGGGTCCGAATCGCTGTCGAGCCCACCATGAAGTACCTAGGATTGGTGCTCGACAGCCGGTGGGACTTCGGACCCCATTTTCGACGGCTGGCGCCCAAGCTGTTGGGCGCGGCGGGAGCGCTCGCAACGCTGCTTCCCAATCTGGGGGGCCCGAGCTCCGTCTGTAGACGGCTCTATACGGGTATCGTGCGATCCATGGCCCTGTACGGGGCCCCGATCTGGGCCCACGACCTGACGGCCGGCTCGATTGCGGTTCTTCGGAAACCGCAAAGAGCCACGGCCGTCAGAGTCATACGGGGGTATCGCACGATCTCGTATGAGGGGGCTTGTGCACTGGCCGGATCCCCGCCCTGGGACCTGGAGGCCAAAGTACTCGCGTCGCTGTATCAGTGGCGCGAGGAAGAGGCGGAGCGGGGCGAACGACCGATGCAGCGTCAATTCGAGCTGCGTCGGTCTCAGCTCCGCGAGGTCCTAGTGGCGGAATGGCGGGACAGGCTTTCGCGCCCTACCGCCGGCCTCGACATAGTCGGGGCGATCCGGCCGGTGCTCGAGCGCTGGCTCGGGAGGAGGCACGGCTCCCTGTCGTTTCGGGCGACGCAGGTGCTCTCGGGGCACGGTTGCTTCGGGAAGTACCTGTGTCGCATAAACAGGGAGCCGGACGCCCGGTGTCACCACTGCGTCCATTGCCGGGAGGACACGGCGCGGCACACGCTGGCAGAGTGTGCCGCTTGGGAGGAGCCGCGCCGTGCCCTCATCGCCGGAGTAGGCCCGGACCTCTCGCTGCCGGCCGTGATCGAGTCTATGGTCGGCGGCGAAGAGGCCTGGGACGCAGTGGTAACCTTCTGCGAGACGGTTATCTCGCAGAAGGAGGCTGCGGAAAGGGAGAGGGAGATTTCAACCCCTCACCCGATCCGCAGCAGACGCACCGGGCGTCGGCGGAGGGCGGACAACGCCCTCTTCCAGCCCCCCTAAATGGGTCCAGGGGCGTCAGACACGGGGATACGTCTGTCGCCCCACAACATTATAAGGACCCGAGGTGGCGGCGCGCGTGTGATGTTCCACGCGCGCCCCTCAGAGAAGTCGGGGGGGGAGGAGTTAACACCTCGCTCCCCCCCCTCGACCAGGCGGGGCCCGCGGTGGCGGGCCGGCACCAGCCGGGGGTTGCGGAAGCTGAATTCGTGCCCGCGACCCTCGGCGCTCAAGTGTGCGAAGGAACATCGGAGGGGTTTTAGTGGGTATACCCTCGGGCCCCTTCTCATTTTTGATATGAGAAGGGGAGTTTGCGAGTGGGAGTCCCACATAACCACCGCGTCTCTCCCCGGGCGCGGTGGTATGCGTAATGCATTTCCCCTCCGGAAAAAAAAAAAAAAAAAAAAAAAAAAAAAAAAAAAAAAAAAAAAAAAAAAAAAAAAAAAAAAAAAAAAAAAAAAAAAAAGGTTAGGTTGGGGTGCAAGTTGAGAGCCTCCTCGTGGCGCACCCTGGGCAACGTCGGTTTCAAGTGCCACCACACTTGGGCCGGCGGCTAATCTCAACACCGGGAGGGGCGGCTGCAAAGCCGCGACGACTGCTCCTCACCCGCAATGGCGGGGACGTCCGGCTCTGCGGGCAGAACCAGCCCTGGGGGGGGCAGGATCAGCCTTACGCATCCGGAGTCCCGCTGCCAGCGGGGGTCGAAGCGGCGAAGTGGCTCGCGCCACTCGGGGCGGGGCGGTGCGAAGCCGCAACGTAACCCACAAGGCGGGGAAGCCCCAGCTCTGCAACCGGATACCCCGAAAGGGGGAGCTCCGTGCCCTGCAACTGGGTACCTGCGGCCGGTGGGGGTCGAAGCGGTTAGCGCCGCCTGGGAGGGGCGGCTACGAAGTCGCACCGTAACCCACAAGGCGGGGTAGGCCAGCTCTGCAACCGGATACCCCGAAAGGGGGAGCTCCGTGCCCTGCACCTGGAAACCTGCTGCCGGTGGGGATCGGAGCGACGGAGTGGCTGCGCCACTCGGGAGGGGCGGCTGCGAAGCCGCACCGTAACCCACAAGGCGGGGTAGGCCAGCTCTGCAACCGGATACCCCGAAAGGGGGAGCTCCGTGCCCTGCACCTGGAAACCTGCTGCCGGTGGGGATCGGAGCGGCGGAGTGGCTGCGCCACTCGGGAGAGGCGGCTGCGAGGCCGCGACGTAACCCGCAAGGCGGGGTAGGCCAGCTCTGCAACCGGATACCCCGAAAGGGGGAGCTCCGTGCCCTGCACCTGGAAACCTGCTGCCGGCGGGGGTCGTAGCGGCTCGCGCCGCGGGGGGAGGGGGCGCAATTGCGCCACCGCACCTATGGTGGTAGGTGTCGGAGCGGCTGAGGCCCGCCGCTAGGGGGCGACTAGTGTCCGCGCTGCGTCTGTCCGATATTCGGCGGCAGCGCGGCACAGCGCGATGGAGGGTGGCTTTAGCCACCGGAGAGGGGGACTCGTGCCCGTGCTGCGTCTGTCCGGAGTCCGGCGGCAGTGGGCACGTAGTCGGGGGTGAGGAGGGGCGCTTCGCGCCGGAGATGAGGGCGACTGGTGCCCGCGCTGCGTCTGTCCGACATTCGGCGGCGACGCGGGCACGCAGTGAAAGGTGAGGAGGAGGGCGCTTTGCGCCGGTGATGGGGGGTGACTGGTGCCCGCGCCGCGTCTGTCCGACATTCGGCGGCAGCGCGGGCACGCAGTGAGGGGAGGTGGGCGGCTCGCGCCGCGGAGGGGGGCGTCTTACCCGCGCTGCGTCTGTCCGGCATCCGGCGGCAGCGTGGGGGGACGGAAGGGCGGCGGTTGGTTTTTGTGTCCAGCCGTCTGCCAACCCGTAATCCCGAGCAATCGGGGCCGGGGGCCCGGGTCATGCATGGCCTGGGCTGCGAGGAGAAAACCTCTATAAAAAATCACAGTGACTCGAGTGGCGGGCTCGGGGACGCCCGCCACTCTTAGAGAGTCAGCGAGGGCGCGCTTCAGCGCGAATGACGGCGTAGCCGCGGGTGGAAACACCCGCGGTAAGTAGACGTGGCGTCATGCCGGTCACCGCCGGGCGAGTGACGAGTGCTCGAAAGAGCGTACCCTTGTCTCGGCGGAGAATGACACAGACGGCAAACAGGGGTTTTAGTGGGTAAACCTCCCGGGCCCCCTCTCATTTTTGATATGAGGGGGGGAGTTTGCGGGAAGGGAGTCCCACATAACCACCGCGTCTTTCCCCAAGGCGTGGTGGTATGCGCAAAGCATTTCCCCTGTATAAAAAAAAAAAAAAAAAAAAAAAAAAGGTTAGGTTAGGTTGGGGTGCAGGTGAGAGGCCTCCTCGTGGCGCACCCTGGGCAACGTCAGCTCCGAGTGCCCACCAGCTTTTGGTGGACACTCGGCGCTGGCGGCTGACTCTCACATCCTTCCCTTCGGTCCTCTTCCCATCCTTCCACTCCCATCCTTTTTAAGGGAAAACCCTTATCCTTCCCCCCCTTCCTTCCCACCCCCCCTTCCCCCTTCCCCGGCGGGCCCGGCGGCAGGTAACACTGTCGTCGGGAATAACCGCCCAAAACCGGAGGAGGCACGCCGCTCCTCTGCGATCCGTAGCCCGGGCATCCTGCAACGACCTCCACCAAATGGCGTTGTGGAGTAGTGGGACCCGGAGCGGAGGGCTTGCCTTAATTGGCCGGCCCGTGAGATGGAGACTCTATAAAACCCGACAGGATAAGTCGTTAAAACCCTGTACATACCTGGCGACCTGTACAGTATATAGCCTTGCCCCCGGAAAGGCGTCACCCGGGGGTCGACCTTTAGTTCGTCCACACTCGTGGGAATAAAAATGGAATCTAGCAATGCATACCGAAAAACGATGATGAGCAGCGAGGAGGATGGGGACACTGACTCGATGGTCAGTGTCGCATCAACAACGACCCGGCGAACGAATAAACGGACGAGGAACAACAACGATGGCTCGGACCCAGACTCCAGTCTGGATGGGGTTGCGAGCCCGAACATGAGGAAGCGAGGACGAGGCCGGCCGCCAACTACGGGCCACTACGTGGGCCTGGCGAAGGCCAAGCTGGCGCTCGTCGAGGCCGAGAGACTGGCGGAGCAACAGACGGCTGAGGCGGAGGTCGCCGCAGCCTCTCGTGAGGTCAGGGCGCGCACAAGGGAGCTCTCCCTGTCGGAGGCGTCCTCGAACGACGAAGAGTTCCGGACGGCCACCTCTCTAAACCGGGCAATCGGTGACAATATTGCCTTAATAAAGAGGGTGGCCAAGACCTCCGGCAACTTGAAGGGGACCTTTATGCGGGCCCTGTATGACGCCGCCGATGAAATCGGAAAGGTCGCCTGCATTTTGCAGAGCCGCTGCACCTCGGACGAGACGAGAGGACTGCAGGCCGACAACGCCCGCCTTCACTCCGAGGTCGCGCAGCTCCGAAAAGAAATGGCGGAGATGAGGGAGCACCTAAACAGACCGCGCCCACAGACTGAAGAAGTGGTGCCCAGTCAGCCAAGGCAGGCACCCCTTGACGCCGAGGACCTGGTGCGCACCATCCTGTGCCAGGTGGGCACAATGGTGAACGCCAGGTTCGAGGCCCTCGAGGAAAGGTTGCTGCCTGAGAGGCGACTGCGCCCCCCACTGGCAGCGGACAGGCGGGCCCAAGAAACCTGCGACGTCTCCCCTGGGCCATCTTCCGCCCCGATTGAGGCTGCTTCGATCCAGGCCAGTTCTGGCGGATCGGAGGCTCCAAAGCCCCAGAGGGCGAAGAAGCCGAAGAAGGCGGCGATGAAAAAGGGATCGAGCACAGTGGGTACTCCCCGCGAGAGGGCAACAGAGCTCCCTCCAACAGTCCCGGAGCCCGCAGTTCAGGCGAGCACAACCCGGCCTGAGGAAGGGGCCTGGAACACGGTCGTAAAAAGGGGGAGAAAGAAGAGCCAGCCAAAGCAGGCCCCCCCCCCTCGCAAGCCAGCCAAAGAGGGACGGGCAAAACTGGCCCCACCAAAATCGGCTGCGGTGGTTGTCACCCTCACGCCGGAGGCAGCAGAAAAGGGCGTAACTTATGAGGCGGTGATCGCCGAGGCAAAGGCCAAAATCAGGCTGGCGGACCTCGGGATCGCCGCCGTACGGTTCCGCGTGAGCGCCACGGGAGCACGCATGTTTGAGGTTGCGGGCTCGGACAGCGGCCCGCTCGCCGACGCGCTCGCCACGAAGCTGGAGGAGGTCCTCAGCCGAGACACAGTCCGTGTCTCCAGGCCGTTCAAGACGACAGAGATAAAAATCTCCGGCCTGGACGACTCGATCTCGGCTGAGGAAGTGATGGGCGCGGTCGCCGAGGCGGGGGGCTGTCCGAGGGGCAGCCTCAAAAATAACGGCGGGATCGTCAAGAACCCATTCGGTGTGGGGCAGATGTGGGTGGAGTGCCCGGTGGCAGCCGCAAAGCGCATCGCCGCAGCGGGCCGCCTAGCACTTTCCTGGGTGTCGGCCTCCGTAAAGCTACTCGAGCCAAAGCCCCTGCGCTGTTACAGGTGCCTGCAAAAGGGGCACATAAAGGCGCAGTGCAGTGCGGAGGTCGACCGAAGCCAGGAGTGCTTCCGTTGCGGGGTCATCGGGCACAAGTCCAAGGAATGCACGGCAAAGCCGCACTGCAACATCTGTGCGGCAGCCAAAAAACCGGCCGACCATCTGCTGGGGGGCAAGGCTTGTCCCGCACCAGCCCCCAAAGTCGCCAGGAGAAAGGCTGCGCCGCAGCCCCTCCTAAAACGCAAGCCGCCTACAGAGGAGGCAATGGAGACGGATCCGCAACCACCAACCAACAATGGCCCTACGCCTTCTTCAGGCTAATATAAACCACTGCGCTCGAGCCCAAGACCTGCTCCTTCAGAGCATGGTCGAGTGGTCGACGCACGTGGCGGTGGTTGCGGAGCCCTACTTCGTCCTCCCTAACAGGGACGACTGGATGGGCGACGAGGACGGCTCGGTGGCCCTCATAGTGCCTAGGTCCACTGGCTCCCCGGTGGTCGAATGCGTCCAGAAGGGTCGAGGTTGCGTCGCGGCAGTCGTGGGAGGAGTCACCGTCGTCGGCGTGTACTGCCCCCCGAGCAGAACCCTCGCGGAGTTCGAGGGCCTCCTCGGCCAAGTCGAGGCCCTCATCGGCAGGAGTCACCCACACCCAGCTCTGGTAATGGGTGACTTCAACGCCAAAAACTCCGCGTGGGGATGTCTGGCCACCGACGCACGGGGTGCAGTACTCGAGGAGTGGGCGCTGACGGCGGGACTCAGCCTACTGAATCGCGGATCGCGGCCGACCTGCGTTCGGCCACAGGGCAGCTCCATAGTGGACCTGTCGTTCGCCAGTCCTGCAATAGCGCGCCGAGTCTACGGGTGGGGGGTCGTGGAGGGCGTGGAAACGCTCTCGGACCACCTCTACATCCGTTTCGAGGTATCTGCGTCCTCCGCGGCCCCGTTCCATTCGGGGCGCGGCGCGCTGCCTGGCGACGGCCCCCGATGGGCGCTAAAGCGTCTCGACAGGGAGGTCCTCATCGAGGCCTCCCTTGTCGAAACATGGACGCCCCCCGACGCCTCTAGGAGCGTCGACGAGGAGGCTACAGCGCTGCGGCAGTCGATGACTCGGGTCTGCGACGCGTCGATGCCGCGGCAGGGTCCCCTTCCGCCGAGACGCCAAGTGTACTGGTGGTCGGCCGACATCGCTGAACTACGCATACAGTGCGTAGCGGCCAGACGCCAGTACCAGAGGCAACGGCGGAGGAGACCCCAGGACGAGCAGGCCGAGTCGTCGCTGCGCACGGCCTACGGGGCGGCCAAGCGCGCCCTGCGTGTCGCCATCGGCGAGTCGAGGGACGGGGCCAGGGAGGAGATGGTAGAGTCCCTCAACCTGGACCCCTGGGGCCGCCCGTATCGAATGGTGCAGGGGCGATTTAGGCAGTGGGCGCCCCCCCTGACACAGAGCCTCCAGCCACAGCTGGTGGAAGCGGTCGTGGCAGCGCTCTTTCCGCGCAGGGGCGAGCACACCCCTCCATCTATGGCGCCGCCCGCGAGGAGTGAGCCCATCGTCGAGCCCGAGGACATACCACCGGTATCTGCCGGGGAGTTCGGGGCCGCGATTCTTCGGCTTCGCGCCAAGACAACGGCCCCGGGCCCCGACGGTGTTCCCGGCCGGGCGTGGGTGCTAGCCGCGGACGCGTACGAGGAGAGGGTGTGCGGGCTCTTCGACGCCTGCTTCGCCCAGGGCCGCTTCCCACAGCTGTGGAAGACGGGCAACCTTGTGCTCCTCAAGAAGGAGGGCCGCCCAGTCGATTCACCGTCCGGGTACCGGCCGATCGTGCTCCTTGACGAGGCGGCGAAGCTCTTCGAGCGGATTATAGCGAACCGCCTCGTCGAGCATCTGGAGAGGGTCGGTCCGGGCCTGGATGAGAAGCAATATGGCTTTCGGGTGGGAAGGTCCACCGTGCACGCGGTCCTGCGGGTGAAGGCGATGGCGGAGGAAGCGGTCGCACAGGGCGAGGTCGTCTTGGCGGTGTCTCTTGACATCGCCAACGCCTTCAACACCTTGCCCTGGAGTAGCATTAGGGAGGCACTCCGGTATCACCGGGTGCCGAACTACCTCCGCCGCATCATCGCCGACTACCTGTCATGCAGGACCGTGGCGTATCGGGGCCGCGAGGCGTGGTGCTACCACGAGGTGTCGTGCGGTGTTCCACAGGGGTCAGTCCTCGGGCCGCTCCTGTGGAACATCGGGTACGACTGGGCGTTGCGGGGTGTCCTCCTCCGCGGGGTGAGCGTCACCTGCTACGCGGACGACACCCTCGTGACGGCCCGGGGCGGCACGCACCGCGAGTGCGCCATCTTGGCGACGGCGGGAGTGGCTCAGGTCGTGGGCCGCATTCGTGCGTTGGGTCTCGAGGTGGCCTTAAACAAGTCCGAGGCTCTGTGTTTTCACGGACCTCGGAACGGGCCACCTTCGGGATCCCACATCGTAGTCGGCGGCGTGCGAATCGACGTGGCGCCCCAAATGAAATATTTGGGGCTCACGCTCGACAGCCGCTGGACGTTTGAGAGCCACTTCCGTCGGTTGGTGCCCAGGCTGTTGCGCGCGGCGGCCGCACTCGGAAGCCTTCTGCCGAACTTGAATGGCCCGAGGGCGGCCTGCCGGCGCCTGTACCTGGGCGTCATCCGCTCGATGGCGCTGTATGGGGCACCCGTGTGGGACGGCGCCCTGAATAGCCGGACAGTCGCCCTCCTACATCGACCACAGAGGGCGATGGCCATCAGGGTGGCCCGTGGATACCGCACGGTGTCCTACGACGCGGCGTGCGTCTTGGCCGGCTCCCTGCCGTGGGAGCTGGAGGCGGAGGTTCTCGCGTCCGTCTTCTCTTGGCGCGAGAACCAGATCGCCACACACCGGCTCCCGCCGGCGGTGGAGGCGGTCGAGAGGGTGAGGGTGGAGAGGCGAGCGGCTGCCGTCCTCGAGTGGCGGCGCAACCTCCGGCACCCGAGCGCTGGTGCCTGGACGGTGGAAGCGGTTCGTCCGGTGCTCACGCAGTGGATGGACAGGAGACACGGTGCGCTCACCTTCCGGTTGTCGCAGGTGCTGTCGGGGCATGGTTGCTTCGGCAAGTACCTGCACCGGATCGGGAGGGAGCCATCGGCGGTGTGTCACCACTGCGTCGGCTGCCCGGAAGACACCGCCCAGCACACGCTGGAGGTATGTCCGGCGTGGGCAGACCAGCGCCGGGAGCTCGTGGCCGTCGTGGGCGGCAACCCCACATTGCCGGTCATTGTGACCTCCATGGTGGAGACTGACCGTGCATGGGGTGCCGCCCAGCAGTTCGCTGAGGCGGTCATGGGCCTGAAGGAGGAGGCGGAAAGGGAGCGGGAGGCGAATACTCTCGACCCCATCCGAAGCCGCCGCTTGGGGAGGCGAAGGCGTGCGTACGCGCGCAACGCCCCTCCACCCTAACAGTGACTCGAGCGGCGGGCAAGGGGAAGCCCGCCGCTCCTAGAGAGTCGGAGATGGCGCGCATATGCGCGAATGGCGTCGTAGCCGCGGGTGGAAACACCTGCGGCAGCTAGTCGTGGCGTCAGCCGGTCACCGCCGGGCGAGTAGATGAGTGCTCAAAAGAGTGTACCCTCGTCCCGGCGGAAAATGACAGTGACGGCAAGTTGGGTTTTAGTGGGTATACCTCTCGGGCCCCTTCTCATTTTTGATATGAGAAGGGGAGTTTGCGAGAGGGAGTCCCACATAACCACCGCGTCTCCCCCAGGCGCGGTGGTATGCGTAATGCATTTCCCAACTATAAAAAAAAAAAAAAAAAAAAAAAAAAAGGTTAGGTTAGGTTAGGTTAGGTTAGGTTAGGTTGGGGTGCAGGTGAGAGGCCTCCTCGTGGCGCACCCTGGGCAACGTCAGCTCCGAGTGCCCACCAGCTTTTGGTGGACACTCGGCGCTGGCGGCTGACTCTCACACTCTTCCCTTCGGTCCTCTTCCCATCCTTCCACTCCCATCCTCTTTAAGGGAAAACCCTTACCCTTCCCCCCTTCCTTCCCACCCCCCCCTTCCCCCTTCCCCGGCGGGCCCGGCGGCAGGTAACACTGTCGTCGGGAATAACCGCCCAAAACCGGAGGAGGTACGCCGCTCCTCTGCGATCCGTAGCCCGGGCATCCTGCAACGACCTCCACCAAATGGCGTTGTGGAGTAGTGGGACCCGGAGCGGAGGGCTTGCCTTGATTGGCCGGCCCGCGACAGGACAAGTCTATAAAACCCGACAGGATAAGTCGTTAAAACCCTGTACATACCTGGCGACCTGTACAGTATGTAGCCTTGCCCCCGGAAAGGCGTCACCCGGGGGTCGACATTTAGTTCGTCCAATTTTCGTGGGATCTAATATGGAATCTATACTAAACAAAAACAAAAATGGTGAGGAGATGAGGAGGAATAGGGAGGAGGCGACAGCGGTCGCAGGAGAGGAGAAGAGGAAGGAGAGAGCGAAGGTGCCTGCCGTGGTGCTAACACGGGTAGGCACAAAGGAGCTGGGGCTAACGCTCCAATTTGGTGGAAAGGCGGACGGGACCGCAAAGGCCACGACGTCGAAGAGGGGGGGTAGTCCTCGGAGGATAGCGGGCTTTGTTGTCACGCCCTCGGAGTCGGAGGACGAGCTCCCAGAGGTCGCCCTCACGGGTCTGCAGCCCCAGAAGGGAGCGCTCGACGACAAGGAGGAGGACTCTATGGAGGTTGTCCAAGCCTCATCCAAGCCCCAAAAAAGGGGCCACGTGGACCATGAGGACGACCCGAGGCCCGAAAATGGGCCTAAAGTAGGCTCTGCCCGCAGGGGCAACGCCAAGCGGGCGCCCGCGGGCCGAAGGTCGACCAGACCGCAGCCCCAGGCCTCGGACCCCATAGAGTTCTATGACTCAGACGTTGGTGCCGCGTCATACAGTAGAGACCTCTCCGAGCTACGCCCCAGGGGGGGGAAGGGAAGCGAGAAGGGGAGCGGGAATATACCGGAGGAAACCGACCCGGTCCGTATAACCTGCAGAGCGGCGGGCGAAATCTTGGAGAGTGCCCGAAGGTCGGGCAATCTAAAGGGCGAGGTGTGGGGCCAAATAAACCGGGCCTGCCGCACAATAATGCGGGCAATGGATGAGGTAAAGGTCAACCCGGTCCAAAATGACTACCAAAGGGTTCTGGCCGACAACGAGAGGATGCGGAAGGAGCTCCTCAACCTGAGGAAAGAGATGAAAGCGCTCCGGACCGCCTTCTCGGAGCGCGAGATCATGCCCCCGCCGGCCCCTCCGCCTATTGAGGCTCCCCCGGCGCTGCAGATTAGTGCGGTGGACCTGGCGGAGGCCATAAACGAGTTGAAGAAGGACCTGTTCACCTCTCTCGGGGGTATGATCAATACCCGCATCGAGGAGGTGACCAGGCGCCTGCCGGCCGAGCCCATAATTCGGCCCCCTCTGGCGGCCGACACAAGGAGGGCAGCGGGGCCGGCGGCTGCTCCGGCCCCAACGACGGAACCTGGAAGGGCTAGGCTGGGGGATGGCCGCCCCCAGAAGAAAAGGAAGACCCCCAAGGCCCCCAAGGCACCCGCCCCGGTGGCTGTGGCCGTAGAGACGACCTTGGCGGAGGGACCGGGCCCTTCGGGCCCGCAACAAGACAGCTGGGCGACCGTCACCCGAAAAAAGGGAAAGGGGAAAGGCAAGGGCAAGGGCAAGGCCCCTTCTGCCCCCCCCACCCAGACGCCCCCCGTTAAGAGAGCAGCGCCTAAAAAGGCGCTGCAAATACCTAAGACGGCGGCGGTGGTGATCACGATGAGAAAGGATCTCACCACCGCCACCACGCTGCAGGCCACCATGGCCAAGGCCATAAACGGCTTGAGCCTTGAGGAGGTGGGTCTGCAGCACGTCAGAGTGCGCAACTCGATGACGGGGGGCAGGGTCATTGAGGTCCCTGGGGCGGACAACGGTCGGGCGGCGGATGCATTGGCTGAAAAGCTGATTGCCATCGTGGGCGATGTCGCCACAATCAGCCGCCCGCAGAAGATGGCCAGCGTCCGGATCTCCGGACTGGACGAGTCAGCGACCAAAGAGTCGCTGACGACGGCCATATCTAAGGAGGGGGCCTGCAACGAGGCAGATATAAGGGTGGGGGGTATCCGTCCCCTATACGACGGCACTGGATCGGCCCTGGTCCAGTGTCCGGTGGGGACGGCAAAGGCCTTGATTGAACGTGGCCGGATCCTGGTGGGATGGGCATCCGCCAGGGTCGCCGCAGTCGCACCAACACCCATGCGGTGTTTCAAATGCATGGGTGTTGGACACACGCGGGAGTTGTGCCCCTCGGACATAGACCGCAGCAGGATGTGCTTCCGGTGCGGAAAAGAGGGGCACCTCGCAAAAGAATGCTGGGAGGAAAAGGCGTGGTGCGCAATATGTCACCACGCAAAACTCCCAGCAGGCCACGTCATGGGGGGAGCCAAGTGCTCCCCCCCAGTAGTAAGAGGCAAGGAGGTGAGGCAAAGAGCCGCCCGCCCCCCCCGCCCCACCCCAGCTACCACGGCCGCCGGCCCCAGTGAGGACAACAGCATGGATGTCTAAATGCCAGTACACCGGCATTTGGACATCCTGCAGGTGAACGCCAACCACTCCGCCAGGGCTCAAGACCTGCTCTCGCAGCACATGGTGGAGTGGGGAATTGGCGTCACAGTTGTGGCTGAGCCCTATTCCGTCCCCCCCGTTCAACATTGGGTCGGGGCACCGGACGGAATGGTGGCGATAGCAGTGCCGGCGGTCGGGGACTTCCCCCCCCTATCGAGGGTCGAGGGCGGCCCGGGTTACGTGGCGGCCAAGTGGGGGAGTGACACCACCATAGTGGCGGTGTACTTCTCCCCCAACAAGCCGCTGCGCGCCTTCGAGCGGTTCCTGGGGGTCCTGAGCGGGGTAGTCTTGAGAGCTACCCCGTCTCAAGTGTTGGTCATGGGGGACCTAAACGCCAAAAGTGTGGCGTGGGGTTCCCCCATCTCGGACCCCCGGGGGGTCGCCCTCGAGGACTGGGTGACGGCGTCGGGACTGGTAGTCCTGAACCGGGGCAGCGTCGACACGTGCGTGCGGAGGCGGGGGGGGTCTATCGTGGACGTCACGTTCGCGACCCCCGCCATAGCCGCACGCGTCACGGGATGGCGCGTCCTGGAGGACGTCGAGACCCTCTCTGATCACTTATACATCAGGATGAGGGTCTCCAGGAATGGCGTCCAGCCGTCGCCCACCCCAGGTGGGGGGACAAGGGGCGGGGGCCGGAGGGAACCTAAGTTCCCTAGGTGGTCCCTGCCCCACCTTGATAGGGAAAGGGCGGACGAGGCGGCGATGGCGGAGGCATGGAATGCCGCCCCACCCCCCGCTCTCGGCGTCGAGGAGAGGGCGGCAAGGTTCCGCGTCGCACTACAGAGGGTGTGCGACGCGGCCATGCCCCGGGCCGGACGCACGTCCGCCCGGAAGAAGGTGTACTGGTGGTCCGCAGAGATAGCGACCCTGCGGACCACCAGCAACTGTGCCCGCCGCGCCTACCAGCATTGTAGGCGCAGGCGGCACACTCCAGAGGAAGAGGTGGGGCTCCACAGGGCCCTCAAAGAGGCAAAGGGGGCCCTCCAAGTGGCGATCGCCAGGGCCAAGGACGAGGCACATTCCTCGTTCTTGGCCACCTTGGACAGGGATCCGTGGGGGAGGCCGTTTAGGATGGTGCGCAACAAATTGTGCACCGCCCCCCCCATGAACTCCCTGGAGCCCCACCTACTACAGAGGGTCGTCGAGGGGCTGTTCCCGTCAGCCCCATCGATCTTCCCCCCGACGGCGGCCGACCCCACAGCGGAGACGGAGGCCGAGCTCGTCGTCGCACCGATAAGCGACGACGAGTTCGAAATAGTGATGGACCGACTGCGGGGCTGTAAAAAAGCCCCGGGCCCAGACGGGGTCCACGGTCGTGTCCTCACTGTCGCCCTGAAGCACCTCGGGAGCCGCTTCAGGCAGATCCTAAACGACTGCCTGAGAGAGGGAAGGTTCCCGAGGGTGTGGAAAGAGGGGCGGCTATGCCTCCTTCGAAAAGAGGGTCGGCCCGCCGATAGCCCGTCCGCCTATCGCCCCATTGTGCTGCTGGACGAGGCCGGGAAAGCGTTTGAGCGCATCCTGGCCCACCGGATCCGGCAGCACCTGGAGACCGCCGGCCCGAACGTGTCTGATAGACAGTTCGGGTTCCGGGAGGGACGGTCCACGCTCGACGCGCTGAAGACGCTGAGGGACTTCAGCGAAGACGCGTCGAGCGGGGGGGAGGGTGTCGTTGCGGTGTCCCTTGACATCGCGAACGCTTTTGGCACCCTCCCCTATGGGGCGATAAGTGAGGCACTCCGATATCACGGAGTGCCTCACTACCTGAAGAGGATCGTAGAGCACTACCTATCGGAGAGGGTAGTGCTCTACGAAGACAAGGACGGGCGAAGGGGGGAAAGAGCGATGGCCTGCGGCGTGCCCCAAGGCTCCGTACTCGGCCCCCTTCTATGGAACCTGGGGTACGACCGGGCCATCAGGGGAGAACTGCTCCCGCGCACACTCGTCGTCTGCTACGCGGACGACACGATGGTGGCTGTGCGCGGGAGCAGCCTGCGGGAAGCCCTCCGCGCTGCGGAGGAGGAGGTCGGCCAGGCGATCGGCCGCATCCGGGAGCTCGGCCTAGCGGTGGCCATCCCGAAGACTGAGGCTATAGTCTTCGGGGGGTGGGGCAGAGATTGGAAGCTGCCCGCCAATGCGGCGCTCACAGTGGAGGGAAATGCGGTCCAGATAAGGCCCCACCTAAAGTATTTGGGGCTAACTCTGGACCGCAGGTGGGATTTCGGGGAGCACTTCACCACTCTAGCTCCCCGAATCAAGGGCGCCGCACAGGCGCTGGGCAGACTTCTGCCCAACGTCGCTGGGCCGAGCTCCCCGTGCCGGCGGCTTTTCGCCGGGGTCGTACGAAGTATGGCCCTGTACGGGGCCCCTATATGGGCGGACAGATTGTCCGCCCGGAACAGGGCGTTGCTGCGGGGGCCACAGCGGACTGTGGCCCAGAGGATGATAAGGGCCTACGTCTCTGTGGCCTACGCAGCGGCCTGCCTCCTCGCCTGCACCCCTCCGTGGGAGCTGGACGCGGAGGTGCAGGCGGAAACCTACCTAGTTAGGTCCAGGGCCCGGGCAAGAGGGGAACGCCCGGACCCTGAGGAGGTAGAGGCCACCCGCCGGATGACGGCGCGCCGGCTGCGGGAGAGGTGGAAGTCCATCCTGGAGGATTCCCCCTACGGTACTCGTACTTTGGGGGCGATCCTTCCAGTGATGGACCAATGGTGTGAGAGGGCAGTCGGCGCGACGACGTATCGTCTGGTGCAGGTGTTGACCGGACACGGCTGTTTCGGTCATCACCTGCACAATATAAAGAGGGAACCGAGCCCGCGGTGCCATGAGTGCGGAGGTCCCGACGACACGGCCGAGCACACCCTTCAGGTGTGCAGTCGTTGGGACACGGAGCGTAGCCTCATGGCACACACAATTCAGCGGGCGGACCTCTCGCTGCATAGCGTCGTGTCTGCGATGCTGAGCAGCGAGAGGTCCTGGGAGGCAGTGGTCTCCTTCTGCGAAACAGTAATCTCGCAGAAGGAGACCGCGGAGCGGGAGCGCGAGGACGATCCTCTCGCGCATCCCCTCCGTCGTAGGCGGCCGGGGTTGAGGCGGCGACATTTCAACGCTCGCCTCGACCCTTAGTGACTGCGGGCGGAGGGTGGGAGTCCTCCGTCCGCCTTGCAAGTCACTGGGCGGCCGGGAGATGGTTCGCGTACGACCATCTCCCCATCAAAAGAGGGGCCCCGATGTGTGGGGCTGAACCGGTGGGGGAGTCGTCTTGGAGAATGCCTAGCGCGGGTTCCACGGCTCCCCCGAACCAAAACCGGACAGAGGAAGTACGCCTGGGTGGTTTTTTAGTGGGTATACCTCTCGGGCCCCTTCTCATTAGGAGAAGGGGAGTTCGCGAGAGGGACCCCCACATATCCCCCCCGCCGCTCCCAAGGCGGGGGGTAGAACGTGCAACACGTTTTTCCACCCAGACAAAAAAAAAAAAAAAAAAAAAAAAAAAAAGGTTAGGTTAGGTTAGGTTAGGTTAGGTTAGGTTACCCCTCCGTGGGGTGCAGGTGAGAGGCCTCCTCGTGGCGCACCCTGGGCAACGTCAGCTCCAAGTGCCCACCAGCTTTTGGTGGACACTTGGCGCTGGCGGCTGACTCTCACATCCTTCCCTTCGGTCCTCTTCCCATCCTTCCACTCCCATCCTTTTTAAGGGAAAACCCTTATCCTTCCCCCCTTCCTTCCCACCCCCCCCCTCCCCCTTTCCCAGGCGGGCCTGGCGGCAGGTAACACTGTCGTCGGGAATAACCGCCCAAACCGGAGGAGGTACGCCGCTCCTCTGCGATCCGTAGCCCGGGCACCCTGCAACGACCTCCACCAAATGGCGTTGTGGAGTAGTGGGACCCGGAGCGGAGGGCTTGCCTTGATTGGCCGGCCCGCGAGAAAGGAAAACTCTATAAAAACCCGTCAGGACAAGACGTTAAAACACTGCACATACCTGGCGACCTGTGCAGCAGCCTCACGGTAATAGCCTTGCCCCCGGAACGGCGTCACCCGGGGGTCGACCTTTAGTTCGTCCAATTCTCGTGGGTTTAAGATATGAATTCTTTAAACAAAAAAGGTGCGAAGGTGAGGAGTAGGGAGGACACGACAGTGGTCGAGAGAGAGGAGAGGAGGAAGGAGAAGACGAGGGTGCCTGACGTGGCAAGAAGTCAAACACGTGCAGGCACAAAACAATTGCTGGTCCAACTTGGACAGCGGGTGGACGCGGCCGATGCTGCCACGTCCAAAAAGGAGAAAAGCGCCCCCCGGCGTAGAGAGAGGAGGGCAGAAGTTGGCGCATACACTTCGAGCAGCGAGTGCGAGGAGATCGTCTGCGAGGACATCATTGATGACGACGACCTCCCCGAGGTAGTATTAATGCCCGTACAGCCCCAAAAGAGGGCACATGAGGACCGGGTGGACGACCCTAGACCCGACTACGAGGCCAAGGTCAGCTCCGCCCGCAGAGGCAAGCCCGGCGGCACCTACGCCGGGATTGCGACGGCGAGGGCGAAGCCCCGCGCCCTAGGGCGCGTGGGCTCTGATCATGAGTCTGGCCCGGACGACGGGGACGGAGAGGAGGATGGGGCGAGAGCGGGTCCTTCCTGCGTGTGGGACCTCCCTGAGGAAACTGAGGACCCCTGGCTCGATATGACCCGCAAAGCGATCCGGGAGATACTTGCCATAACGGGGGGGGCTCAGGCCCAAATGCACCAGGCTTGCCGCTCCATAATGGAGTCGGTGAGCCGGGGAGGCGAGCTCGAGGGGACCCGCAAGGCAGTGCGAGAGATCCTTGAGGAGACTCGCAAGTCGGGTGTCGATGCGGGGGCTCAGGCCCAAATAGAGAAGGCCTGCCGCTCCATAATGGAGGCCGCGTGCGGTGTCCGGGCTGGCGGAGCCGTCGGGGCGCCGTCGTCTGGAGCCGAGGGCGGCGAGGAGGATCTTACCCTTGCCCCGGGGGGGGACTGCTCGGGGGCCCGTCCTGGGGCGGGGAGGAGATTCGACGTCGAGGAACCCGTGGTCGACCCGATCGGGGCAACCCGCAGGGCCACGGGCACGATCTTGGAGGGGGCCCGTAAATCCGGGCACCTAAAAGGAGAGATCTGGGGCCAGATCAACCGGGCCTGCAAAACGATCTTGGCCTCCATGGAGGCGGTCGAGGCAAAGAGGACGGAGAGCGAGGAGATCCGCGCTCTCAAATTGGATAACTGGAGGCTGCGGGAGCAGATGCTCATCCGTGACGAGGAGCTGAAGAAGCTCCACGCGGCCTCCAAGCGCGGGTCAATGGCTCCTCCGGCCCCCCCGCCTAAACGAGCCACCCCTGCCCCTCGGGCCCCGGCTCCGTCGGAGCAGCACCTTAGCGTTGCGGACATCGCCGAGGCCTTTGAGCAATTAAAGAGGGACCTGTTCACCTCCCTGGGTGACATGATTAACACCAGGCTAGAGGAGGTGAACAGGGCTCTTCCTGCGGAGCCCATTATCCGCCCCCCCTTGGCGGCCGATCGAAGGAGGGCTGCGGGACAGGCCGCGCCGACACCGCCACAGAGGGAGCCTGATAGGGCTAGGTTGGGTGATGGCCGGCCTAAAAAGGCCAAGGCTCCCAAGAGGTCCGCCAAGAAGTCCGCCCCGGCTACGACTGCCTTGGCGGCAGCGGCCGCTCCGGCGGCTTCGGAGGAGGGACCGGGCCCATCGGGCCAACAGCCCGAGGAAACCTGGGCCGTGGTGACCCGAAAGGGTGGGGGTAAGGGAAAGGGCAAGGGCAAGAGTGCCCCCCCCGCCCAAGTGCCCCCTGTCAGGAAGGCAGCGCCCAAAAGGGCGCTGAAGGTCCCGAGGACGGCGGCGGTGGCGATCACCTTAAAAAAGGACCTAGCCACCGCCACAACGCTGCAGGCCGTTATGGCTAAAGCCATTAATGGCTGCAGCCTAAACGAGGTGGGCCTGCAGCACGTCAAAGTGCGGGTCTCCATGACGGGGGGCCGAATCATCGAGGTCCCAGGAGCTGACAGCGGTAGGGCGGCGGACGCGCTTGCAGCTAAGCTGCAAGCAATAGTGGGCGACGTCGCCAACGTAAGCCGCCCGACGAAGATGGCCACCGTCCAGATCGCCGGTCTGGACGAGTCAACGACCATAGAGTCCTTGACGGTGGCCATCACCTCAGCAGGGGGTATCCCCGAGGCCCAAGTGAAGGTGGGGGGCATCCGTCCCCTGTATGACGGCACTGGATCGACATTGGTCCAGTGCCCGGTGGAGACGGCGAAGGCCCTCCTGGAGCGTGGACGGATCCTGGTCGGATGGTCATCTGCCAGGATCCGCTTGATCGGGCCGACGCCCTTGCGCTGTTACAGGTGCATGGGTGTCGGTCATACGAGGGAGACGTGTCCCTCAAGCGTCGACCGGAGCAAAATGTGCTTCCGGTGCGGCAAAGAGGGGCACGTCTCAAAAGATTGCTGGGAGGAAAAGGTGTGGTGCGCAGTTTGCCACCACGCCGACCTCCCAGCCGGCCACGCGATGGGGGGGTTCAAGTGTTCCCCACCTACGACGAGGGGCAAGGGGACGTGGCGGGGTCCAACCCCCCCCCCCCGCCCTACCGCTGAAGCAGAGGCCGCCGGCCCTTCGGGGGAGAGCCGCATGGACGAATAGATGCCGACATATCGGTGTTTGACGTCCTGCGGCGAAACTGTCGACGTTAGGCAGAGGGCAGGGGTTGGGGAGTGGCCCTGACCCCTAGTGGCTGCGGGCGGAGGATGGGAGTCCTTCGCCCGCCTACAAACCACTGGGCGGCTGGGAGATGGTCTGCGTACGGCCATCTCCCCAACAAAATGAGGAGGCCCCGGGCGCGGGGCCGATCCGGCGGGGGAGCAGTCTTGGATTATGCGTTTCGCGATTGCCACTGCTCCCCTACCAAACCGGTGAGAGGAAGTACGCCTGGGTGGTTTTTTAGTGGGTACCCCTCTCGGGCCCCTTCTCACTAGGAGAAGGGGAGTTTGCGAGAGGGAACCCCACATATCCCCCCGCCGCTCCCAAGGCGGGGAGAACGTGCTGCACGTTTTTCCACCCAGCAACAAAAAAAAAAAAAAAAAAAAAAAAAAAAAAAAAAAAAAAAAAGGTTACCCCTCCGTGGGAGCTGGACGCGGAGGTGCAGGCGGAAACCTACCTAGTTAGGTCCAGGGCCCGGGCAAGAGGGGAACGCCCGGACCCTGAGGAGGTAGAGGCCACCCGCCGGATGACGGCGCGCCGGCTGCGGGAGAGGTGGAAGTCCATCCTGGAGGATTCCCCCTACGGTACTCGTACCTTGGGGGCGATCCTTCCGGTGATGGACCAATGGTGTGAGAGGGCAGTCGGCGCGACGACTTATCGTCTAGTACAGGTGTTGACCGGACACGGCTGTTTCGGTCATCACCTGTACAATATAAAGAGGGAACCGAGCCCGCGGTGCCATGAGTGCGGAGGTCCCGACGACACGGCCGAGCACACCCTTCAGGTGTGCAGTCGTTGGGACACGGAGCGTAGCCTCATGGCACACACAATTCAGCGGGCGGACCTCTCGCTGCATAGCGTCGTGTCTGCGATGCTGAGCAGCGAGAGGTCCTGGGAGGCAGTGGTCTCCTTCTGCGAAACAGTAATCTCGCAGAAGGAGACCGCGGAGCGGGAGCGCGAGGACGATCCTCTCGCGCATCCCCTCCGTCGTAGGCGGCCGGGGTTGAGGCGGCGACATTTCAACGCTCGCCTCAACCCTTAGTGACTGCGGGCGGAGGGTGGGAGTCCTCCGTCCGCCTTGCAAGTCACTGGGCGGCCGGGAGATGGTTCGCGTACGACCATCTCCCCATCAAAAGAGGGGCCCCGATGTGTGGGGCTGAACCGGTGGGGGAGTCGTCTTGGAGAATGCCTAGCGCGGGTTCCACGGCTCCCCCGAACCAAAACCGGACAGAGGAAGTACGCCTGGGTGGTTTTTTAGTGGGTATACCTCTCGGGCCCCTTCTCATTAGGAGAAGGGGAGTTCGCGAGAGGGACCCCCACATATCCCCCCCGCCGCTCCCAAGGCGGGGGGTAGAACGTGCAACACGTTTTTCCACCCAGACAAAAAAAAAAAAAAAAAAAAAAAAAAAAAAAAAAAAAAAAAAAAGGTTAGGTTAGGTTAGGTTAGGTTAGGTTAGGTTGGGGTGCAGGTTGAGAGCCTCCACGTGGCGCACCCTGGGCAACGCCGGTCTCAAGTGCCACAATACACTTGCGGCCGGCGGCTGATCTCAACACACGGGGAAGGGCCCAGTTCTAGTCACCGATCATCTTTGATGGTCGGTGAAGGGAACTGGGCCATATTGGGGGGTTGGCAAGCGGTGCGTCCGGCCCCGTCGGGCCGAGACCCGCTAGAAGGTGAGGTGGGCCCCAGTGAGGGGCGAGGTGGGCCCCAGTGAGGGGGCGACGCTGCTCCTATCCCTCTTTGTATGAGAGGGAACAGGGGATGCAGCGGGTGCGGTGCGTTTGCCAAGTGCACTCGGCTTTTGCCGACGCCGGACAAGAGGATGGAAACCTCTCTAAAAAACAAGGCCATTTCGTGCGACGATGTGCCAGGTGCACTCGGCTTTTGCCGACGTCGGACAATCCGCAATCCCAGTCGGGATCGGAGGCCGCAAGGCCGCGAGGAAGAAAACCTCTATAATAAATAACCCCAATCCCAAGGTCTAGCGTGCCGAGGGGATGAGTGGCCGGGGGGGAACCCGGTCATTAGCGCAGTGGAGGGGACCTCACCCCTAAAAAGGACATAATGGACAAAAAGGCTATTGAAACACTACCCCAGGCGGGTACCCTCCTTTTAAAGGAGGGAGAATCCCGCCCTTCCTCGGAAGGCTGCCCCACCGTATCTGGGGGGGGCAACAATAGTCTCGTGGGTCGGCACAACACCGCCGACTCCCGTCAACCGCGTGCTGGGCAAGAAAGGGAGCTCCGGGTCAGCCTGGAGCAACTGTGCCCCACACGCCAACCGCTTGCCGTCGTCGGAAACGACGGCAACAAGGGCCGGGTAGGCTCAAATCCCGATAGGGACACGGGGAGCTCCTCCAAATTTTGGAGAAAGCGTCCCCGCAGTGGAGAATTGGGGCCGTCAGGGGTCTCCTCTAGCGAGGAGGACCTAACGGCCCCCAAAATAGGAACCGCGCAAAGGGGGCGTGGTCGGGTGGCGCGCGACCTGCGGGGTCGCTTCTTACGCCCCCCCACACCGTTGCCGATGCCCGTAGATGGCGTGGAGAGTGACTCGCGTCACTCTGGAGACAGACGGAGCGACGACTCCGCCGCGTCTGCGTCCCCGCTGTTGCTGCAAAGCAATAGGGCGGAGGCGAGCGCGGCGAAGCGGGCGCAAAGGAAGGCGATCGCAGAAGATGAGGTCAGCGAGATGGCCCGGCTGGCTCGAGAGCGACGCTCTGCACTTGCGGCCACTGGAGAGGGCCTGTCGGCGGTGGCGCTCAGCCGCCAAGTTCTGGGTGGCGTGGATGTCATCCTGAAGGTTGCCACAAAATCTGGCAGCCTAAAGGGCACCTTCACGCGCGCCCTGAAGGAGGCGGCAGACGATATTAAGGAGGCGACAGGGGTCCTCCTGAACAGGACGAGCTCGGAGGAGACGGCAAAGTTATGGGAGGAGAACGGCCGTCTCCGCTCCGAGCTGGAGGACCTGCGGCAGGAGCTTGCCGCCCAGAGGGCGGAATGGCAGCAGAGGCGTCCTGCTGCCTCCGGTTCCGCCCCTGTCGCCGACCCGAAACCGTCGGCCACGTCGTCGGGCGAGTCGTCGCGTCCTGCCCCCACACAGCGAACGGACGCGGAGATCGAAAAGATCGTCCGCGTCTGCATGTTGCAGTGTGGGGGCATGGTGAATGCCCGTCTGCAGGGCCTGGAGTCGAGGCTCCTCCCCGCGCAGACCCTCCGTCCGCCGCTCGCTGCGGACAGGAGGAGAATGGAGGAGGCTACGAGGCCAGGCCCTGCAGCCACAGCCGGCAAACCAAAGGGCGGAAAGCCCACATCCGCTCCCCGGACGGCCGCACCCCCGGCGAACGCGCCCTCGGCGGCCGCGTCCGGGTCTCCCGCAGAGACCTGGACGACGGTCGTGAAGAGGGGCCGCCGTAAGAAGAAGGCGGCACCACCGGCACCCGCCAAAGCGCCACCGGCACCAAAGGGGAAAAAAAAGAAGAAGGCCAAAGGACCGCCTAGGGCCCCACGCTCCGCGGCTGTAGTCATCACGCTGCAGCCCGGAGCCGTCGAAAGGGGCATCACATATAGTGCGGTCCTAAAAGAGGCGAAAGAGAAAGTCGCGCTCCCTGACATAGGGATATCGTCGGGCCTCAAGGTGAGGCCGGCGATCACGGGAGCGCGGCTCTTCGAGGTGTCCGGTGACGCCAGCGCGGAGAAGGCGGACGTATTGGCCGCCAAATTGAGGGAGGTCCTCAACCCGGAGGACGTTCGGGTGTCCAGGCCCGTGAAGACCGCAGAACTGCGTGTCGATGGCCTGGACGACTCGACGACCCCGGGTGAGGTCGTGGCGGCCATCGCCCGCTCCGGTGGGTGTTCGCCGGAGGAGGTGCGGACCGGTGAGATCCGCGCCGAGCGATCCGGGCTCGGCACGATCTGGGTGCGGTGCCCGGTGGCGGCGGCGAATAAAGTCGCCGACGCCGGGCGCCTGTTGGTGGGGTGGGCTGCAGCGCGGGTGAAGCGGCTGCAGCCCAGGGCCTTGCGGTGCTACCGCTGCCTGGACATGGGGCATGTCCGGGCACGGTGCACCGCTGAAGTCGACCGCAGCGATTTGTGTTATCGCTGCGGTCAGGCCGGCCACAAGGCGGCGGAGTGCTCGGCGGCGCCGAACTGCAGCCTCTGTACAGCTGCAGGGAGGCCCGCGGGGCACAGGGCGGGGGGCAAGGCGTGCGCTGCGCCCGCCCCGAAGAAGAGGAGAGGGGCTGCCAAAGCTGCCGGGGGCTCTTTACCCCCCCCGCAGCCTGGCGGCCCTCAGGCCGACCCCCGGCCTAGGGATGGTGCGGAGGGAATGGATTGCGCATAACGGCGCAATACCATTTCCTCCAGGGCAATATCAACCACTGTGCCAGAGCTCAGGATCTCTTGCTCCAGAGCATGGCAGAGTGGTCGATTCGTGCGGCGGTGGTCGCCGAGCCGTATTTCGTCCCCCCCAGGGACAACTGGGTGGGTGACCTTGACGGTTTGGTGGCCATCATCGGTGGGGCTCTGGTCGGTCCTTCCCGAGGTCACGGCTGGGTGGCCGCCCTCGTGGATGGGATCGGCACTGTTGGGGCGTATTTCTCGCCCAACAAGAGCCTCGCCGACTTCGAGGTGTTCCTTGTCGAGTTGGGTGCCGTCGTGGGCCGACTCCACCCTCGCCCCGTGCTGTTGCTGGGTGATCTCAACGCCAAATCTTCGGCGTGGGGATCCCCAGTGACCGATGCTAGGGGCGATGCGCTGGAGGAGTGGGCGGTCGCGACAGGCTTGATCGTCCTCAACCGGGGTTCGGTACACACGTGCGTGCGGCAGCGGGGCGGGTCTATAGTGGACGTTTCGTTCGCTAGCCCCGCTGTCGCGAGCCGTGTCTCGGGCTGGCATGTCGCCGTGGAGGTGGAGACGTTGTCGGATCATAGATACATCCGCTTCGACGTCTCCGCCCAGACCACGGGCGGCAGCCGCCCGCCGACCCGGCGATCGGACGGTCCGCGCTGGTCGCGCAAGCGCATCGACAGGGGACTACTCGAGGAGGCCGCCATTGTCCAGGCCTGGGTCCGGGGGTCGAACGGACCCGTCGACGTCGAGCGGGAAGCGCTGTGGTTTCGCGGGGCGATGACGCAAATCAGCGACGCGTCCATGCCCCGCGTCCACGCTCAGTCCGCAAAGCGCCAGGTGTACTGGTGGACCGCCGAGATCGCGCAGCTGCGCGTCGAGTGCGTGGCGGTCAGGCGCCAGTACACCCGGTACCGGCGAAGACGTCGACGGGTCCCGGAGGAGGAGGCCGCGCTGTATGAGGTGTACAGCGCGGCGAAGGGGACTCTGTGGCTGGCCATCTGCGAGTCGAAGACGCGTGCCAGGGAGGAGATGTTGGAGACTCTAGACGGAGATCCGTGGGGGCGGCCCTATCGCACGGTCCGAAATCAACTTCGGACCGCGGCGCCCCCGGTCACCGAGAGTCTCCAACCCGAGCTGCTCGAGGAGGTGGTAGCAGCCCTCTTCCCGGCACGAGGCGAGCATACTCCGCCGCAGATGGCATTGCCCTCGGCCGCAGAGTCCACGACGGAGAGCGCCATCGACGTCCCTGAGGTGACACACCCAGAGTTGGGGGCTGCCGTGATCCGGCTCCGGGCCAAGAATGTGGCTCCGGGGCCCGATGGGATCCACGGCTGCGTGTTAGCCCTCGCTCTGAAGGAGCTAGAGCCCCAACTGAGAGGGCTCTTCACAGCGTGCCTCGAGCGGGGCCAGTTTCCCAGTCTGTGGAAGGCTGGTCGACTGGTCCTGCTCGGAAAGGCGGGGCGCCCTGCGGACTCACCGTCCGCGTACCGGCCCATAGTGCTGCTGGACGAGGTGGGCAAGTTGTTCGAGAGAGTTCTCTCAGCCCGCCTCGTCAGCCACTTGTGCCAAGAGGGGCCGGACCTGGACGGTAGTCAGTTCGGGTTTCGGCAGGGGCGCTCCACCGTGCACGCTGTGTCACGGGTAAGAGCCCTGGCGGAGGAAGCGGTGTCCCGGGGCGGGGTGATGTTGGCGGTGTCTTTAGACATCGCCAACGCGTTTAACACCCTGCCCTGGAGTTGTATCCGGGAGGCACTGCGATACCATAGAGTGCCTCCTTACCTCCGCCGCATAGTTGGGGCTTATCTGTCCGAGAGGTGTGTCACCTACGAGGGACGTGATGGCGTTCACCAGCGCCCGATGTCGTGCGGTGTTCCACAGGGTTCGGTTCTTGGGCCGCTCCTGTGGAACATCGGCTACGACTGGGTGCTGAGGGGCGAGCTCAGCCCGGGGGTGGACCTGACGTGTTACGCGGACGACACGCTGGTCACCGCCCGGGGGAGCTCGCACAGGGAAGCAGCGTTGCTGGCGACGGCTGCGGTGTCACAGGTGGTGAGCCGCATCCGTCGCCTGGGCCTGGAGGTGGCCCTCAGCAAGTCGGAGGCCATGACGTTCCATGGCCCCCGGCGGGCGCCGCCGCCCGACTCACACATCATGGTCGGGGGGGTCCGAATCGCTGTCGAGCCCACCATGAAGTACCTAGGATTGGTGCTCGACAGCCGGTGGGACTTCGGACCCCATTTTCGACGGCTGGCGCCCAAGCTGTTGGGCGCGGCGGGAGCGCTCGCAACGCTGCTTCCCAATCTGGGGGGCCCGAGCTCCGTCTGTAGACGGCTCTATACGGGTATCGTGCGATCCATGGCCCTGTACGGGGCCCCGATCTGGGCCCACGACCTGACGGCCGGCTCGATTGCGGTTCTTCGGAAACCGCAAAGAGCCATGGCCGTCAGAGTCATACGGGGGTATCGCACGATCTCGTATGAGGGGGCTTGTGCACTGGCCGGATCCCCGCCCTGGGACCTGGAGGCCAAAGTACTCGCGTCGCTGTATCAGTGGCGCGAGGAAGAGGCGGAGCGGGGCGAACGACCGATGCAGCGTCAAGTCGAGCTGCGTCGGTCTCAGCTCCGCGAGGTCCTAGTGGCGGAATGGCGGGACAGGCTTTCGCGCCCTACCGCCGGCCTCGACATAGTCGGGGCGATCCGGCCGGTGCTCGAGCGCTGGCTCGGGAGGAGGCACGGCTCCCTGTCGTTTCGGGCGACGCAGGTGCTCTCGGGGCACGGTTGCTTCGGGAAGTACCTGTGTCGCATAAACAGGGAGCCGGACGCCCGGTGTCACCACTGCGTCCATTGCCGGGAGGACACGGCGCGGCACACGCTGGCAGAGTGTGCCGCTTGGGAGGAGCCGCGCCGTGCCCTCATCGCCGGAGTAGGCCCGGACCTCTCGCTGCCGGCCGTGATCGAGTCTATGGTCGGCGGCGAAGAGGCCTGGGACGAAGTGGTAACCTTCTGCGAGACGGTTATCTCGCAGAAGGAGGCTGCGGAAAGGGAGAGGGAGATTTCAACCCCTCACCCGATCCGCAGCAGACGCACCAGGCGTCGGCGGAGGGCGGACAACGCCCTCTTCCAGCCCCCCTAAATGGGTCCAGGGGCGTCAGACACGGGGATACGTCTGTCGCCCCACAACATCATAAGGACCCGAGGTGGCGGCGCGCGTGTGATGTTCCACGCGCGCCCCTCAGAGAAGTCGGGGGGGGAGGAGTTAACACCTCGCTCCCCCCCCTCGACCAGACGGGGCCCGCGGTGGCGGGCCGGCACCAGCCGGGGGTTGCGGAAGCTGAATTCGTGCCCGCGACCCTCGGCGCTCAAGTGTGCGAAGGAACATCGGAGGGGTTTTAGTGGGTATACCCTCGGGCCCCTTCTCATTTTTGATATGAGAAGGGGAGTTTGCGAGTGGGAGTCCCACATAACCACCGCGTCTCTCCCCGGGCGCGGTGGTATGCGTAATGCATTTCCCCTCCGAAAAAAAAAAAAAAAAAAAAAAAAAAAAAAAAAGGTTAGGTTAGGTTCCGGTGGGGACGGCAAAGGCCTTGATTGAACGTGGCCGGATCCTGGTGGGATGGGCATCCGCCAGGGTCGCCGCAGTCGCACCAACACCCATGCGGTGTTTCAAATGCATGGGTGTTGGACACACGCGGGAGTTGTGCCCCTCGGACATAGACCGCAGCAGGATGTGCTTCCGGTGCGGAAAAGAGGGGCACCTCGCAAAAGAATGCTGGGAGGAAAAGGCGTGGTGCGCAATATGTCACCACGCAAAACTCCCAGCAGGCCACGTCATGGGGGGAGCCAAATGCTCCCCCCCAGTAGTAAGAGGCAAGGAGGTGAGGCAAAGAGCCGCCCGCCCCCCCCGCCCCACCCCAGCTACCACGGCCGCCGGCCCCAGTGAGGACAACAGCATGGATGTCTAAATGCCAGTACACCGGCATTTGGACATCCTGCAGGTGAACGCCAACCACTCCGCCGGGGCTCAAGACCTGCTCTCGCAGCACATGGTGGAGTGGGGAATTGGCGTCACAGTTGTGGCTGAGCCCTATTCCGTCCCCCCCGTTCAACATTGGGTCGGGGCACCGGACGGAATGGTGGCGATAGCAGTGCCGGCGGTCGGGGACTTCCCCCCCCTATCGAGGGTCGAGGGCGGCCCGGGTTACGTGGCGGCCAAGTGGGGGAGTGACACCACCATAGTGGCGGTGTACTTCTCCCCCAACAAGCCGCTGCGCGCCTTCGAGCGGTTCCTGGGGGTCCTGAGCGGGGTAGTCTTGAGAGCTACCCCGTCTCAAGTGTTGGTCATGGGGGACCTAAACGCCAAAAGTGTGGCGTGGGGCTCCCCCATCTCGGACCCCCGGGGGGTCGCCCTCGAGGACTGGGTGACGGCGTCAGGACTGGTAGTCCTGAACCGGGGCAGCGTCGACACGTGCGTGCGGAGGCGGGGGGGGTCTATCGTGGACGTCACGTTCGCGACCCCCGCCATAGCCGCACGCGTCACGGGATGGCGCGTCCTGGAGGACGTCGAGACCCTCTCTGATCACTTATATATCAGGATGAGGGTCTCCAGGAATGGCGTCCAGCCGTCGCCCACCCCAGGTGGGGGGACAAGGGGCGGGGGCCGGAGGGAACCTAAGTTCCCTAGGTGGTCCCTGCCCCACCTTGATAGGGAAAGGGCGGACGAGGCGGCGATGGCGGAGGCATGGAATGCCGCCCCACCCCCCGCTCTCGGCGTCGAGGAGAGGGCGGCAAGGTTCCGCGTCGCACTACAGAGGGTGTGCGACGCGGCCATGCCCCGGGCCGGACGCACGTCCGCCCGGAAGAAGGTGTACTGGTGGTCCGTAGAGATATCTACCCTGCGGACCACCTGCAACAGTGCTCGCCGCGCCTACCAGCACTGTAGGCGCAGGCGTCATACGCCAGAAGAAGAGGTGGGGCTCCACAGGGCCCTCAAAGAGGCAAAGGGGGCCCTCCAAGTGGCGATCGCCAGGGCCAAGGACGAGGCACATTCCTCGTTCTTGGCCACCTTGGACAGGGATCCGTGGGGGAGGCCGTTTAGGATGGTGCGCAACAAATTGTGCACCGCCCCCCCCATGAACTCCCTGGAGCCCCACCTACTACAGAGGGTCGTCGAGGGGCTGTTCCCGTCAGCCCCATCGATCTTCCCCCCGACGGCGGCCGACCCCACAGCGGAGACGGAGGCCGAGCTCGTCGTCGCACCGATAAGCGACGACGAGTTCGAAATAGTGATGGACCGACTGCGGGGCTGTAAAAAAGCCCCGGGCCCAGACGGGGTCCACGGTCGTGTCCTCACTGTCGCCCTGAAGCACCTCGGGAGCCGCTTCAGGCAGATCCTAAACGACTGCCTGAGAGAGGGAAGGTTCCCGAGGGTGTGGAAAGAGGGGCGGCTATGCCTCCTTCGAAAAGAGGGTCGGCCCGCCGATAGCCCGTCCGCCTATCGCCCCATTGTGCTGCTGGACGAGGCCGGGAAAGCGTTTGAGCGCATCCTGGCCCACCGGATCCGGCAGCACCTGGAGACCGCCGGCCCGAACGTGTCTGATAGACAGTTCGGGTTCCGGGAGGGACGGTCCACGCTCGACGCGCTGAAGACGCTGAGGGACTTCAGCGAAGACGCGTCGAGCGGGGGGGAGGGTGTCGTTGCGGTGTCCCTTGACATCGCGAACGCTTTTGGCACCCTCCCCTATGGGGCGATAAGTGAGGCACTCCGATATCACGGAGTGCCTCACTACCTGAAGAGGATCGTAGAGCACTACCTATCGGAGAGGGTAGTGCTCTACGAAGACAAGGACGGGCGAAGGGGGGAAAGAGCGATGGCCTGCGGCGTGCCCCAGGGCTCCGTACTCGGCCCCCTTCTATGGAACCTGGGGTACGACCGGGCCATCAGGGGAGAACTGCTCCCGCGCACACTCGTCGTCTGCTACGCGGACGACACGATGGTGGCTGTGCGCGGGAGCAGCCTGCGGGAAGCCCTCCGCGCTGCGGAGGAGGAGGTCGGCCAGGCGATCGGCCGCATCCGGGAGCTCGGTCTAGCAGTGGCCATCCCGAAGACTGAGGCTATAGTCTTCGGGGGGTGGGGCAGAGATTGGAAGCTGCCCGCCAATGCGGCGCTCACAGTGGAGGGAAATGCGGTCCAGATAAGGCCCCACTTAAAGTATTTGGGGCTAACTCTGGACCGCAGGTGGGATTTCGGGGAGCACTTCACCACTCTAGCTCCCCGAATCAAGGGCGCCGCACAGGCGCTGGGCAGACTTCTGCCCAACGTCGCTGGGCCGAGCTCCCCGTGCCGGCGGCTTTTCGCCGGGGTCGTACGGAGTATGGCCCTGTACGGGGCCCCTATATGGGCGGACAGATTGTCCGCCCGGAACAGGGCGTTGCTGCGGGGGCCACAGCGGACTGTGGCCCAGAGGATGATAAGGGCCTACGTCTCTGTGGCCCACGCAGCGGCCTGCCTCCTCGCCTGCACCCCTCCGTGGGAGCTGGACGCGGAGGTGCAGGCGGAAACCTACCTAGTTAGGTCCAGGGCCCGGGCAAGAGGGGAACGCCCGGACCCTGAGGAGGTAGAGGCCACCCGCCGGATGACGGCGCGCCGGCTGCGGGAGAGGTGGAAGTCCATCCTGGAGGATTCCCCCTACGGTACTCGTACCTTGGGGGCGATCCTTCCGGTGATGGACCAATGGTGTGAGAGGGCAGTCGGCGCGACGACTTATCGTCTAGTACAGGTGTTGACCGGACACGGCTGTTTCGGTCATCACCTGTACAATATAAAGAGGGAACCGAGCCCGCGGTGCCATGAGTGCGGAGGTCCCGACGACACGGCCGAGCACACCCTTCAGGTGTGCAGTCGTTGGGACACGGAGCGTAGCCTCATGGCACACACAATTCAGCGGGCGGACCTCTCGCTGCATAGCGTCGTGTCTGCGATGCTGAGCAGCGAGAGGTCCTGGGAGGCAGTGGTCTCCTTCTGCGAAACAGTAATCTCGCAGAAGGAGACCGCGGAGCGGGAGCGCGAGGACGATCCTCTCGCGCATCCCCTCCGTCGTAGGCGGCCGGGGTTGAGGCGGCGACATTTCAACGCTCGCCTCAACCCTTAGTGACTGCGGGCGGAGGGTGGGAGTCCTCCGTCCGCCTTGCAAGTCACTGGGCGGCCGGGAGATGGTTCGCGTACGACCATCTCCCCATCAAAAGAGGGGCCCCGATGTGTGGGGCTGAACCGGTGGGGGAGTCGTCTTGGAGAATGCCTAGCGCGGGTTCCACGGCTCCCCCGAACCAAAACCGGACAGAGGAAGTACGCCTGGGTGGTTTTTTAGTGGGTACCCCTCTCGGGCCCCTTCTCACTAGGAGAAGGGGAGTTTGCGAGAGGGAACCCCACATATCCCCCCGCCGCTCCCAAGGCGGGGGGAACGTGCTGCACGTTTTTCCACCCAGCAACAAAAAAAAAAAAAAAAAAAAAAGGTTAGGTTAGGTTAGGTTAGGTTAGGTTGGGGTGCAGGTGAGAGGCCTCCTCGTGGCGCACCCTGGGCAACGTCAGCTCCGAGTGCCCACCAGCTTTTGGTGGACACTCGGCGCTGGCGGCTAACTCTCACGTCCTTCCCTTCGGTCCTCTTCCCATCCTTCCACTCCCATCCTCTTTAAGGGAAAACCCTTATCCTTCCCCCCTTCCTTCCCACCCCCCCCTCCCCCTTTCCCGGGCGGGCCTGGCGGCAGGTAACACTGTCGTCGGGAATAACCGCCCAAGATAGAGTGAGGCACGCCGCTCCTCTGAAATCCGTAGCCCGGGCATCCTGCAACGACCTCCACCAAATGGCGTTGTGGAGTAGTGGGACCCGGAGCGGAGGGCTTGCCTTCATTGGCCGGCCCGCGAGAAAGGAAAACTCTATAAAAACCCGTCAGGACAAGACGTAAAAACCCTGTACACACCAGGCGACCTGTACAGTAGCCCGCAAGGGTACTAGCCTTGCCCCCGGAACGGCGTCACCCGGGGGTCGACCACCCTTTCGTCCGCTTATCGTGGGAATCCAAATGACTAATGCAAATCTTAACCGAAACCGAATGATGATGGACAGCAGCGAGGAGGATGGGGACACTGACTCAATAGTCAGTGTCGCATCAACGACGACCCGGCGAACGAACAAAAGGACACGGAAAGGCAGCGATGGCTCGGACCCAGACTCCAGTCTGGATGGGGTTGCGAGCCCGAATATGAGGAAGCGAGGACGAGGCCGGCCGCCAACCACAGGCCACTACGTGGGCCTGGCGAAGGCGAAGCTGGCGCTCGTCGAAGCGGAGAGGCTGGCGGAACAGCAGAGGGCTGAGGCGGAGATTACCGCAGCCTCTCGTGAGGTCAGGGCGCGCACGAGGGAGCTCTCCCTGTCGGAGGCGTCCTCGGGAGGCGACGAATTTCAAACGGCGACCGCGCTTAGCCGCGCGATTGATGACAACGTCGCCATCATAAAGAGGGTCGCCGCCACTTCAGGGAACCTCAAGGGAACCTTTATGAAGGCCCTGAAGGACGCCGCCGACGAGATCTGCAAGGTCGCTTCCATCTTGCAGAGCCGCTGCACCTCGGAAGAGACGAGGGGATTGCAGGCGGACAATGCACGCCTGCAGTCGGAGGTCGCGCAGCTCCGCAAGGAAATGGTGGAGATGAGGGAGCGCCTTGACCGCCAACACCCTCAGGCGGAGGTGGCAGCGCCGGTTCGGCCCGGGCATGCGCCTCTCGACGCCGACGACCTGGTGCGCACCATCCTCTGCCAGGTGGGCACTATGGTGAGCGCCAGGTTCGCGGCGTTCGAAGAAAGGTTGCTGCCGGAAAAGCGGCTTCGCCCACCACTGGCGGCGGACAGACGGGCCAGTGAGGTCCGCGAGATCTCCCCAGGGCTATCTTCTGCCCCGATCGAGGCTGCTCCGGTCCAGGCCAACACTGGTGGACCGGAGGTTCCAAAGCCACGAAGGGCGGAAAAGCCGAAGAAGAAGGCGACCAAGAAGGGGCAACCCACAGTGGGCACCCGCCGGGAGAGGGCAGCAGAGTCCCAGCCCACCCCGACCGCACCGCAGTCTGGGAACCAGGCGAGCCCGCCCCAGCCGGAGGAGCAAACATGGAGCGTAGTCGTGAGGAAGGGAGCCAATAAAAAGAAGGGCCAGTCGAAGCAGGCCCCACCCCGCAAGCCAGCCAAAGAGAGGACGGCCAAACTGACCCCTCCAAAATCGGCTGCGGTGGTTGTCACCCTCACGCCGGAGGCGGCGGAAAAGGGCGTAACCTATGAGGCGGTGATCGCCGAGGCAAAGGCCAAAATCAGGCTGGCTGACCTCGGGATCGCCGCCGTACGGTTCCGCGTGAGCGCCACGGGAGCCCGCATGTTTGAGGTTGCGGGCTCGGACAGCGGCCCGCTCGCCGACGCGCTCGCCACGAAACTGGGGGAGGTCCTCAGCCGAGACACAGTCCGTGTCTCCAGGCCGTGCAAGACGACAGAGATAAAAATTTCCGGCCTGGACGACTCGATCTCGGCTGAGGAAGTGATGGACGCGGTCGCCGAGGCGGGGGGCTGTCCGAGGGACAGCCTCAAAAATAATGGCGGGATCGTCAAGGACCCATTTGGTGTGGGGCAGATGTGGGTGGAGTGCCCGGTGGCAGCCGCAAAACGCATCGCCGCAGCGGGCCGCCTAGCACTTTCCTGGGTGTCGGCCTCCGTAAAGCTCCTGGAGCCCAAACCCCTGCGGTGCTTTAGATGCCTGCAGAGGGGGCACATAAGGGCTCAGTGTAGCGCGGAGGTCGACCGCAGCCAGGAGTGCTTCCGCTGCGGGGTCGCCGGGCACAAGTCCAAAGGATGCACGGCAAAGCCGCACTGTACCATCTGTGCGGCAGCCAAAAAACCGGCCGACCACCTGCCGGGGGGCAAGGCTTGCCCCGCACCAGCCCCCAAAGTCGGCAGAAAGAAGGCACCCCTATTGAAACGCCAGCCCCCTACAGGGGAGGCAATGGAGACGGACCCGCAACCACCAAACAGTAATGGCTCTACACCTGCTACAAGCAAACATTAACCACTGCGCTCGGGCCCAAGACCTGCTCCTCCAGAGCATGGTCGAGTGGTCGACGCACGTGGCGGTGGTTGCGGAGCCTTACTTTGTCCTCCCCAACAGGGACGACTGGCTAGGGGACGAGGACGGATTGGTCGCTCTGATCGTGCCGAGGTCCACTGGCTCCCCGGTGGTCGAGCGCGTGCAAAAGGGCCGCGGGTGCGTCGCGGCGGTCGTGGGAGGAGTCACCGTTGTCGGTGTGTACTGCCCCCCGAGCAGAACCCTCGCGGAGTTCGAGGGCCTCCTTGGCCAAGTCGAGGCCCTCATCGGCAGGAGTCACCCATATCCAGCCTTGGTAATGGGTGACTTCAATGCCAAAAACTCTGCGTGGGGTTGTTCGGCCACGGATGCGAGAGGTGCAGTACTCGAGGAGTGGGCACTGACGGCGGGGCTCAACCTTTTAAACCGCGGCTCACGGCCTACATGCGTTCGGCCGCAGGGCAGCTCCATAGTGGACCTGTCGTTCGCCAGTCCTGCGATAGCGCGCCGGGTCTATGGGTGGGAAGTCGTGGAGGGCGTAGAAACACTTTCAGACCACCTATACATCCGCTTCGAGGTCTCTGCGTCCTCCGCGGCTCCGTTCCATTCGGGGCGTGGCGCGCTGCCTGGCGACGGCCCTCGGTGGATCCTCAAGCGACTCGACAGGGATGTCCTCATCGAGGCTTCCCTAGTCGAGACGTGGACGCCCCCCGACAGCTCACTGAGCGTCGATGAAGAGGCCACGGCGCTGCAGCAGTCGATGACTCGGGTCTGTGACGCGTCGATGCCGCGACGGGGTCCCCTTCCGCCGAGACGCCAGGTGTACTGGTGGTCTGCCGAAATCGCGGAACTACGCATCCAATGCGTAGCGGCAAGACGCCAGTACCAAAGGCAACGGCGAAGGAGACCCCAAGACGAGTCCGCCGAGTCGTCGCTGCGCGTGGCCTACAGGGCGGCCAAACGCGCTCTCAGCGTCGCCATTGGCGAGTCGCGCGACGGGGCCAGGGAGGAGATGGTGGAGTCCCTTAATCAGGATCCATGGGGGCGTCCTTACCGAATGGTGCAGGGGAAGTTCCGGGCGTGGGCGCCCCCCCTGACGCAGAGTCTCCACCCCCGGCTGGTCGAGTCGGTGGTGGCTGCACTCTTTCCCCGCAGGGGCGAGCACACCCCTCCATCAATGGCTCCGAGGGAGCCTATCGCCGGGACCGAGGAAGTGCCGCCGGTATCTGCCGGGGAATTCGGGGCCGCTATCCTTCGGCTGCGCGCCAAGAAAACGGCCCCGGGTCCGGACGGCATTCCTGGCCGTGCGTGGGTCCTAGCCGCGGATGCCTACGAGGAGAGGGTGTGCCGCCTCATGGACGCCTGTTTCGCGCAGGGACGCTTCCCACAGCCGTGGAAGTCCGGATCGCTTGTCCTCCTGCGGAAGGAAGGTCGTTCTGCCGACTCTCCCTCAGGGTACCGCCCGATTGTACTCCTCGACGAGGCGGCAAAGCTCTTTGAGCGGGTCATCGCCAATCGCCTCGTCGAGCACCTAGAGAGGGTCGGCCCGGGACTGGACGACAAGCAGTTCGGATTCAGGGTGGGCAGGTCCACTGTGCATGCGATCCTGCGGGTGAAGGAGATGGCGGAGGAAGCAGTGGCCCGGGGCGAGGTCGTCTTGGCGGTGTCCCTCGACATCGCCAACGCCTTCAACACCTTGCCCTGGAGTTGCATTAGGGAGGCACTCCGGTATCACCGGGTGCCGAACTACCTCCGCCGCATCATCGCCGACTACCTTTCGGGTAGGTCCGTCGCCTATAGGGGGCGAGAGGCGTGGGGTCGGCACGTTGTGTCGTGCGGTGTTCCACAGGGGTCTGTCCTCGGGCCGCTCCTGTGGAACATCGGATACGACTGGGCGTTGCGGGGTGTCCTCCTCCGCGGGGTGAGCGTCACTTGCTACGCGGACGACACCCTCGTGACGGCCCGGAGCGGTACGCACCGCGAGTGCGCCATTTTGGCGACGGCGGGAGTGGCCCAGGTCGTGGGTCGCATCCGGGCGTTGGGTCTCGAGGTGGCCTTAAACAAGTCCGAGGCTCTGTGTTTTCACGGACCTCGGAACGGGCCACCTTCGGGATCCCACATCGTCGTGGGCGGGGTGCGCATCGACATCGAGCCCCAAATGAAATATTTGGGGCTCACGCTCGACAGTCGATGGACCTTCGAGGCCCACTTCCGCCGGCTGGTGCCCAAGTTGTTGCGCGCGGCGGCCGCACTCGGCAGTCTTCTGCCGAACTTGAACGGCCCGAGGGCGGCCTGCCGGCGCCTGTACTTGGGCATCGTGCGCTCGATGGCGCTGTACGGGGCACCCGTGTGGGACGGCGCCCTGAGTGGCCGGACAATCGCCCTTCTGCATCGTCCGCAGAGGGCGATGGCCATCAGGGTGGCCCGTGGATACCGCACGGTGTCCTTCGACGCGGCGTGCGTCTTGGCCGGCTCCCTGCCGTGGGAACTGGAGGCGGAGGTTCTCGCGTCCGTTTTCTCTTGGCGCGAGAACCAAATCGCCACACACCGGCTCCCGCCGGCAGTGGAGGCGGTCGAGAGGGTGAGGGAGGAACGGCGAGCGACCGCCGTCCTCAAGTGGCGACGCCAACTCCGACACCCGAGCGCTGGTGCTCGGACGGTGGAGGCGGTTCGTCCGGTGCTCACGCAGTGGATGGACAGGAGACACGGTGCGCTCACCTTCCGGTTGTCGCAGGTGCTGTCGGGGCATGGCTGCTTCGGCAAGTACCTGCACCGGATCGGGAGGGAGCCATCGCCGATGTGTCACCACTGCGTGGGGTGCCTAGAGGACACCGCCCAACACACGCTGGAGGAGTGTCCGGCGTGGGCGAACCAGCGTCGGGAGCTCGTGGCCGCCGTGGGCGGTAACCTTTCATTGCCGGTCATTGTGACCTCCATGGTGGAGACTGACCGTGCATGGGGTGCCGCCCAGAAGTTCGCTGAGGCGGTCATGGGGCTGAAAGAGGAGGCGGAAAGGGTGCGGGAGGCGAACGCCCCCGACCCGATCCGCAGCCGCCGCTTGGGACGGAGGAGGCGTGCGTACGCGCGCAACGCCCCCCCACCCTAATCGAGACTCGAGTGGCGGGCTAGGGGAAGCCCGCCACTCTTAGAGAGTCAGTGAGGGCGCGCTTGCGCGCGAACGGTGAGGTCGCCGCGGGTGTAAAAAGCCCGCGGCAGCGAGGCGGGGCGTCGAGCCGGTCATCGCCGGGGCGAAGATGAATGCTCAACAGAGTGTGCCTTCGCCCCGGCGGCTACTGACGATGACGGAAGAAACAGGGGTTTTAGTGGGTATACCTCTCGGGCCCCTTCTCATTTTTGATATGAGAAGGGGAGTTTGCGAGAGGGAGTCCCACATAACCACCGCGTCTCCCCTGGCGCGGTGGTATGCGTAATGCATTTCCCCTGTATAAAAAAAAAAAAAAAAAAAAAAAAAAAAAAAGGTTAGGTTAGGTTAGGTTAGGTTGGGGTGCAGGTTGAGAGCCTCCACGTGGCGCACCCTGGGCAACGGCGGTCTCAAGTGCCACAATACACTTGCGGCCGGCGGCTGATCTCAACACACGGGGAAGGGCCCAGTTCTAGTCACCGATCATCGTTGATGGTCGGTGAAGGGAACTGGGCTATATTGGGGGGGCGGCAAGCGGTGCGTCCGGCCCCGTCGGGCCGAGACCCGCGAGCCGAGGGTTCCCGGCGATTGCCGGGCCCCAGTGAGGGGGAGTTATGGGCTCCAGTGAGGGAGGTGGGCCCCAGTGAGGGGGCGACGCTGCTCCCATCCTTCTTGTATGAGAGGGAACAGGGGATGCAGCGGGTGCGGTGCGTTTGCCAAGTGCACTCGGCTTTTGCCGACGCCGGACAAGAGGATGGAAACCTCTCTAAAAAACAAGAGCTTTTCGTGCGACGATGTGCCAGGTGCACTCGGCTTTTGCCGACGTCGGACAATCCGCAATCCCAGTCGGGATCGGAGGCCGCAAGGCCGCGAGGAAGAAAACCTCTATAATAAATAACCCCAATCCCAAGGTCTAGCGTGCCGATGGGATGAATGGCCGGGGGGGAACCCGGTCCCTAGCGCAGCGGAGGGGACCTCACCCCTAAAAAAAAAAAAAAAGGAAAAAATCATGGAAAAGTTGGCTATTGTAAATAATCCCCAGGCGGGTCCCCTTCTCTCAGAGGAGGGGGAGTCCCGCCCTTCTTCGGAGGGCTGCCCCATCGTATCTGGGGGGGGCAACAGTAGTCTCGTGGGTCGGCAGAACATCGCCGACTCCCGTCAACCGCGCGCGTTGCAAGAAAAGGAGCTCCGGGTCAGCCTGGAGCGACTGTGCGACGCGCGCCAACCGCCTGCCGTCGTCGAAAACGACGGCAACAAGAGCCGAGGAGGCTCATGTCCCGAAAGGGACACGGGGGGCTCCTCCAAATTTCGATCTGGGCCCACGACCTGACGGCCGGCTCGATTGCGGTTCTTCGGAAACCGCAAAGAGCCACGGCCGTCAGAGTCATACGGGGGTATCGCACGATCTCGTATGAGGGGGCTTGTGCACTGGCCGGATCCCCGCCCTGGGACCTGGAGGCCAAAGTACTCGCGTCGCTGTATCAGTGGCGCGAGGAAGAGGCGGAGCGGGGCGAACGACCGATGCAGCGTCAAGTCGAGCTGCGTCGGTCTCAGCTCCGCGAGGTCCTAGTGGCGGAATGGCGGGACAGGCTTTCGCGCCCTACCGCCGGCCTCGACATAGTCGGGGCGATCCGGCCGGTGCTCGAGCGCTGGCTCGGGAGGAGGCACGGCTCCCTGTCGTTTCGGGCGACGCAGGTGCTCTCGGGGCACGGTTGCTTCGGGAAGTACCTGTGTCGCATAAACAGGGAGCCGGACGCCCGGTGTCACCACTGCGTCCATTGCCGGGAGGACACGGCGCGGCACACGCTGGCAGAGTGTGCCGCTTGGGAGGAGCCGCGCCGTGCCCTCATCGCCGGAGTAGGCCCGGACCTCTCGCTGCCGGCCGTGATCGAGTCTATGGTCGGCGGCGAAGAGGCCTGGGACGCAGTGGTAACCTTCTGCGAGACGGTTATCTCGCAGAAGGAGGCTGCGGAAAGGGAGAGGGAGATTTCAACCCCTCACCCGATCCGCAGCAGACGCACCAGGCGTCGGCGGAGGGCGGACAACGCCCTCTTCCAGCCCCCCTAAATGGGTCCAGGGGCGTCAGACACGGGGATACGTCTGTCGCCCCACAACATCATAAGGACCCGAGGTGGCGGCGCGCGTGTGATGTTCCACGCGCGCCCCTCAGAGAAGTCGGGGGGGGAGGAGTTAACACCTCGCTCCCCCCCCTCGACCAGACGGGGCCCGCGGTGGCGGGCCGGCACCAGCCGGGGGTTGCGGAAGCTGAATTCGTGCCCGCGACCCTCGGCGCTCAAGTGTGCGAAGGAACATCGGAGGGGTTTTAGTGGGTATACCCTCGGGCCCCTTCTCATTTTTGATATGAGAAGGGGAGTTTGCGAGTGGGAGTCCCACATAACCACCGCGTCTCTCCCCGGGCGCGGTGGTATGCGTAATGCATTTCCCCTCCGAAAAAAAAAAAAAAAAAAAAAAAAAAAAAAAAAAGGTTAGGTTAGGTTGGGGTGCAGGTTGAGAGCCTCCACGTGGCGCACCCTGGGCAACGGCGGTCTCAAGTGCCACAATACACTTGCGGCCGGCGGCTGATCTCAACACACGGGGAAGGGCCCAGTTCTAGTCACCGATCATCGTTGATGGTCGGTGAAGGGAACTGGGCTATATTGGGGGGGCGGCAAGCGGTGCGTCCGGCCCCGTCGGGCCGAGACCCGCGAGCCGAGGGTTCCCGGCGATTGCCGGGCCCCAGTGAGGGGGAGTTATGGGCTCCAGTGAGGGAGGTGGGCCCCAGTGAGGGGGCGACGCTGCTCCCATCCTTCTTGTATGAGAGGGAACAGGGGATGCAGCGGGTGCGGTGCGTTTGCCAAGTGCACTCGGCTTTTGCCGACGCCGGACAAGAGGATGGAAACCTCTCTAAAAAACAAGAGCTTTTCGTGCGACGATGTGCCAGGTGCACTCGGCTTTTGCCGACGTCGGACAATCCGCAATCCCAGTCGGGATCGGAGGCCGCAAGGCCGCGAGGAAGAAAACCTCTATAATAAATAACCCCAATCCCAAGGTCTAGCGTGCCGATGGGATGAATGGCCGGGGGGGAACCCGGTCCCTAGCGCAGCGGAGGGGACCTCACCCCTAAAAAAAAAAAAAAAGGAAAAAATCATGGAAAAGTTGGCTATTGTAAATAATCCCCAGGCGGGTCCCCTTCTCTCAGAGGAGGGGGAGTCCCGCCCTTCTTCGGAGGGCTGCCCCATCGTATCTGGGGGGGGCAACAGTAGTCTCGTGGGTCGGCAGAACATCGCCGACTCCCGTCAACCGCGCGCGTTGCAAGAAAAGGAGCTCCGGGTCAGCCTGGAGCGACTGTGCGACGCGCGCCAACCGCCTGCCGTCGTCGAAAACGACGGCAACAAGAGCCGAGGAGGCTCATGTCCCGAAAGGGACACGGGGGGCTCCTCCAAATTTTGGAGGAAGCGCCCCCACAGTAGCGATCTGCGGCCGTCGGGGGTCTCCTCCAGCGAGGAGGAACTGACGGCCGCCAAAGTGGGTACCGCGCAAAGGGGGCGTGGTCGGGTGGCGCGCGACCTGCGGGGTCGCTTCTTGCGCCCCCCCACGCCGTTACCCATGCGCGAGGACGGCGTGGAAAGTGGAGAGAGACAGTCCGGAGATGGTCCGAGCGACGACTCCGCTGCGTCTGCGTCTCCGCTGTTGCTGCAGAGCAACAGGGCGGAGGCGAGCGCAGCGAAGCGGGCGCAGCGGAAGGCGGTCGCGGCCGACGAGGTCGGCGAGATGGCCCGGCTGGCCAGGGAGCGACGCTCTGCTCAGGCGGCCGCCGGGGAGAGCCTGTCGGCGGTGGCGCTCAGCCGCCAAGTATTGGACGGCGTGGACGTCGTCCTGAAGGTTGCCACAAAGTCTGGCAGCCTGAAGGGCACGTTCACGCGCGCTCTAAAAGAGGCGGCTGAGGACATCAGGGAGGCAACCGGGGTCCTCTTAAACCGGACGAGCTCGGACGAGACGGCGAAGTTGTGGGAGGAGAACGGCCGTCTCCGCTCCGAGCTGGAGGACCTGCGGCGGGAGCTTGCCGCCCAGAGGGCGGAATGGCAGCAGAGGCGTCCTGCTGCCTCTGGTTCCGCCCCAGTCCCTGCGCCGAAACCGTCGGCCGCGTCGTCGGGCGCGCCGTCGTGTCCTGCCCCCACACCAACAGACGCGGAGATCGAGAAGATCGTCCGCGTCTGCATGTTGCAGTGTGGGGGCATGGTGAATGCCCGTCTGCAGGGCCTGGAGTCGAGGCTCCTCCCCGCGCAGACCCTCCGTCCGCCGCTTGCTGCGGACAGGAGGAGGATGGAGGAGGCCGCGAGGCCAGGCCCTGCAGCCACAGCCGGCAAGCCAAAGGGCAGGAAGCCGTCGTCCGCTCCCCGGACGGCCGCGCCCCCGGCTACCGCACCCCCTGCGAATGCCCCCTCGGCGGCCGCACCCGGGTCTCCCGCAGAGACCTGGACGGCGGTCGTCAAGAGGGGCCGCCGGAAGAAGAAGGCGGCGCCACCGGCACCCGCAAAAGCGCCACCGGCACCGAAGAAGACGAAGAAGAAGGCCAAAGGACCGCCTAGGGCCCCACGCTCCGCGGCTGTAGTTATCACGCTGCAGCCCGGAGCCGTCGAAAGGGGGATCACCTATAGTGCGGTCCTTAAACAGGCGAAGGAAAAAGTCGCGCTCCCTGACATAGGGATATCGTCGGGCCTCAAGGTGAGGCCGGCGATCACGGGAGCGCGGCTCTTCGAGGTGTCCGGTGACGCCAGCGCGGAGAAGGCGGACGTATTGGCCGCCAAATTGAGGGAGGTCCTCAACCCGGAGGACGTTCGGGTGTCCAGGCCCGTGAAGACCGCAGAACTGCGTGTCGATGGCCTGGACGACTCGACGACCCCGGGTGAGGTCGTGGCGGCCATCGCCCGCTCCGGTGGGTGTTCGCCGGAGGAGGTGCGGACCGGTGAGATCCGCGCCGAGCGATCCGGGCTCGGCACGATCTGGGTGCGGTGCCCGGTGGCGGCGGCGAATAAAGTCGCCGACGCCGGGCGCCTGTTGGTGGGGTGGGCTGCAGCGCGGGTGAAGCGGCTGCAGCCCAGGGCCTTGCGGTGCTACCGCTGCCTGGACATGGGGCATGTCCGGGCACGGTGCACCGCTGAAGTCGACCGCAGCGATTTGTGTTATCGCTGCGGTCAGGCCGGCCACAAGGCGGCGGAGTGCTCGGCGGCGCCGAACTGCAGCCTCTGTACAGCTTCAGGGAGGCCCGCGGGGCACAGGGCGGGGGGCAAGGCGTGCGCTGCGCCCGCCCCGAAGAAGAGGAGAGGGGCTGCCAAAGCTGCCGGGGGCTCTTTACCCCCCCCGCAGCCTGGCGGCCCTCAGGCCGACCCCCGGCCTAGGGATGGTGCGGAGGGAATGGATTGCGCATAACGGCGCAATACCATTTCCTCCAGGGCAATATCAACCACTGTGCCAGAGCTCAGGATCTCTTGCTCCAGAGCATGGCAGAGTGGTCGATTCGTGCGGCGGTGGTCGCCGAGCCGTATTTCGTCCCCCCCAGGGACAACTGGGTGGGTGACCTTGACGGTTTGGTGGCCATCATCGGTGGGGCTCTGGTCGGTCCTTCCCGAGGTCACGGCTGGGTGGCCGCCCTCGTGGATGGGATCGGCACTGTTGGGGCGTATTTCTCGCCCAACAAGAGCCTCGCCGACTTCGAGGTGTTCCTTGTCGAGTTGGGTGCCGTCGTGGGCCGACTCCACCCTCGCCCCGTGCTGTTGCTGGGTGATCTCAACGCCAAATCTTCGGCGTGGGGATCCCCAGTGACCGATGCTAGGGGCGATGCGCTGGAGGAGTGGGCGGTCGCGACAGGCTTGATCGTCCTCAACCGGGGTTCGGTACACACGTGCGTGCGGCAGCGGGGCGGGTCTATAGTGGACGTTTCGTTCGCTAGCCCCGCTGTCGCGAGCCGTGTCTCGGGCTGGCATGTCGCCGTGGAGGTGGAGACGTTGTCGGATCATAGATACATCCGCTTCGACGTCTCCGCCCAGACCACGGGCGGCAGCCGCCCGCCGACCCGGCGATCGGACGGTCCGCGCTGGTCGCGCAAGCGCATCGACAGGGGACTACTCGAGGAGGCCGCCATTGTCCAGGCCTGGGTCCGGGGGTCGAACGGACCCGTCGACGTCGAGCGGGAAGCGCTGTGGTTTCGCGGGGCGATGACGCAAATCAGCGACGCGTCCATGCCCCGCGTCCACGCTCAGTCCGCAAAGCGCCAGGTGTACTGGTGGACCGCCGAGATCGCGCAGCTGCGCGTCGAGTGCGTGGCGGTCAGGCGCCAGTACACCCGATACCGGCGAAGACGTCGACGGGTCCCGGAGGAGGAGGCCGCGCTGTATGAGGTGTACAGCGCGGCGAAGGGGACTCTGTGGCTGGCCATCTGCGAGTCGAAGACGCGTGCCAGGGGGGAGATGTTGGAGACTCTAGACGGAGATCCGTGGGGGCGGCCCTATCGCACGGTCCGAAATCAACTTCGGACCGCGGCGCCCCCGGTCACCGAGAGTCTCCAACCCGAGCTGCTCGAGGAGGTGGTAGCAGCCCTCTTCCCGGCACGAGGCGAGCATACTCCGCCGCAGATGGCATTGCCCTCGGCCGCAGAGTCCACGACGGAGAACGCCATCGACGTCCCTGAGGTGACACACCCAGAGTTGGGGGCTGCCGTGATCCGGCTCCGGGCCAAGAATGTGGCTCCGGGGCCCGATGGGATCCACGGCTGCGTGTTAGCCCTCGCTCTGAAGGAGCTAGAGCCCCAACTGAGAGGGCTCTTCACAGCGTGCCTCGAGCGGGGCCAGTTTCCCAGTCTGTGGAAGGCTGGTCGACTGGTCCTGCTCGGAAAGGCGGGGCGCCCTGCGGACTCACCGTCCGCGTACCGGCCCATAGTGCTGCTGGACGAGGTGGGCAAGTTGTTCGAGAGAGTTCTCTCAGCCCGCCTCGTCAGCCACTTGTGCCAAGAGGGGCCGGACCTGGACGGTAGTCAGTTCGGGTTTCGGCAGGGGCGCTCCACCGTGCACGCTGTGTCACGGGTAAGAGCCCTGGCGGAGGAAGCGGTGTCCCGGGGCGGGGTGATGTTGGCGGTGTCTTTAGACATCGCCAACGCGTTTAACACCCTGCCCTGGAGTTGTATCCGGGAGGCACTGCGATACCATAGAGTGCCTCCTTACCTCCGCCGCATAGTTGGGGCTTATCTGTCCGAGAGGTGTGTCACCTACGAGGGACGTGATGGCGTTCACCAGCGCCCGATGTCGTGCGGTGTTCCACAGGGTTCGGTTCTTGGGCCGCTCCTGTGGAACATCGGCTACGACTGGGTGCTGAGGGGCGAGCTCAGCCCGGGGGTGGACCTGACGTGTTACGCCGACGACACGCTGGTCACCGCCCGGGGGAGCTCGCACAGGGAAGCAGCGTTGCTGGCGACGGCTGCGGTGTCACAGGTGGTGAGCCGCATCCGTCGCCTGGGCCTGGAGGTGGCCCTCAGCAAGTCGGAGGCCATGACGTTCCATGGCCCCCGGCGGGCGCCGCCGCCCGACTCACACATCGTGGTCGGGGGGGTCCGAATCGCTGTCGAGCCCACCATGAAGTACCTAGGATTGGTGCTCGACAGCCGGTGGGACTTCGGACCCCATTTTCGACGGCTGGCGCCCAAGCTGTTGGGCGCGGCGGGAGCGCTCGCAACGCTGCTTCCCAATCTGGGGGGCCCGAGCTCCGTCTGTAGACGGCTCTATACGGGTATCGTGCGATCCATGGCCCTGTACGGGGCCCCGATCTGGGCCCACGACCTGACGGCCGGCTCGATTGCGGTTCTTCGGAAACCGCAAAGAGCCATGGCCGTCAGAGTCATACGGGGGTATCGCACGATCTCGTATGAGGGGGCTTGTGCACTGGCCGGATCCCCGCCCTGGGACCTGGAGGCCAAAGTACTCGCGTCGCTGTATCAGTGGCGCGAGGAAGAGGCGGAGCGGGGCGAACGACCGATGCAGCGTCAATTCGAGCTGCGTCGGTCTCAGCTCCGCGAGGTCCTAGTGGCGGAATGGCGGGACAGGCTTTCGCGCCCTACCGCCGGCCTCGACATAGTCGGGGCGATCCGGCCGGTGCTCGAGCGCTGGCTCGGGAGGAGGCACGGCTCCCTGTCGTTTCGGGCGACGCAGGTGCTCTCGGGGCACGGTTGCTTCGGGAAGTACCTGTGTCGCATAAACAGGGAGCCGGACGCCCGGTGTCACCACTGCGTCCATTGCCGGGAGGACACGGCGCGGCACACGCTGGCAGAGTGTGCCGCTTGGGAGGAGCCGCGCCGTGCCCTCATCGCCGGAGTAGGCCCGGACCTCTCGCTGCCGGCCGTGATCGAGTCTATGGTCGGCGGCGAAGAGGCCTGGGACGCAGTGGTAACCTTCTGCGAGACGGTTATCTCGCAGAAGGAGGCTGCGGAAAGGGAGAGGGAGATTTCAACCCCTCACCCGATCCGCAGCAGACGCACCGGGCGTCGGCGGAGGGCGGACAACGCCCTCTTCCAGCCCCCCTAAATGGGTCCAGGGGCGTCAGACACGGGGATACGTCTGTCGCCCCACAACATTATAAGGACCCGAGGTGGCGGCGCGCGTGTGATGTTCCACGCGCGCCCCTCAGAGAAGTCGGGGGGGGAGGAGTTAACACCTCGCTCCCCCCCCTCGACCAGGCGGGGCCCGCGGTGGCGGGCCGGCACCAGCCGGGGGTTGCGGAAGCTGAATTCGTGCCCGCGACCCTCGGCGCTCAACTGTGCGAAGGAACATCGGAGGGGTTTTAGTGGGTATACCCTCGGGCCCCTTCTCATTTTTGATATGAGAAGGGGAGTTTGCGAGTGGGAGTCCCACATAACCACCGCGTCTCTCCCCGGGCGCGGTGGTATGCGTAATGCATTTCCCCTCCGGAAAAAAAAAAAAAAAAAAAAAAAAAAAAAAAAAAAAAAAAAAAAAAAAAAAAAAAAAAAGGTTAGGTTAGGTTAGGTTAGGTTAGGTTGGGGTGCAGGTTGAGAGCCTCCACGTGGCGCACCCTGGGCAACGGCGGTCTCAAGTGCCACAATACACTTGCGGCCGACGGCTGATCTCAACACACGGGGAAGGGTCCAGTTCTAGTCACCGATCATCTTTTGATGGTCGGTGAAGGGAACTGGGCTATATTAGGGGGTGGTAAGCGGTGCGTCCGGCCCCGTCGGGCCGAGACCCGCAGAAAGGTGAGGTGGGCCCCAGTGAGGGGGCGAGGTGGGCCCCAGTGAGGGGGCGACGCTGCTCCCGGTACCCCTCTTTGTGTGAGAGGGGACAGGGGATGCAGCAGGTGCGGTGCGTTTGCCAGGTGCACTCGGCTTTTGCCGACACCGGACAAGAGGATGGAAACCTCTCTAAAAAACAAGACCATTTCGTGCGACGATGTGCCAGGTGCACTCGGCTTTTGCCGACGTCGGACAATCCGCAATCCCAGTCGGGATCGGAGGCCGCAAGGCCGCGAGGAAGAAAACCTCTATAATAAATAACCCCAATCCCAAGGTCTAGCGTGCCGAGGGGATGAGTGGCCGGGGGGGAACCCGGTCGTTAGCGCAGCGGAGGGGACCTCACCCCTAAAAAGGAACAACAAAAATGGACAAACAGGCTCTTCTAAAACTACCCCAGGCGGGTACCCTCCTACCCAAGGAGGGAGAATCCCGCCCTTCTACGGAAGGCTGCCCCACCGTATCTGGGGGGGGCAAGAACAGTCTCGTGGGTCGGCAAAACACCGCCGACCCCCGTCAACCGCGCGCAACGCAAGAAAAGGAGCTCCGGGTTAGCCTGGAGCAACTGTGCGACGCGCGCCAACCGCTTGCCGTCGTCGACGGCACCAAGGGCCGAGGAGGCTCAAGTCCCGAGAAGGACAAGAGGTCCGACCGGGAGACGCGCAGTAGCTCCTCCAAATTCTGGAGGAAGCGCCGGCGCAGTGGAGATATGGGGCCGTCAGGGGTCTCTTCTAGCGAGGAGGACCTGTCGGCCCCCAAAGTGGGAACGGCGCAAAGGGGCCGAGGCCGGCCGACTCGCGACCTGCGGGGTCGCTTCCTACGGCCCCCTACACCCGTGCCGATGCGCGTAGATAGCGCGGACAGTGATTCTCGCCACTCCGGAGTTCCGAGCGACGGCTCCGCTGCGTCTGCGTCTGCCTCTCCGCTGATGTTGCAGAGCAACAAGGCGGAGGCAAGTGCTGCCAAAAGGGCGCAGCGGAAGGCGGTTGCGGAGGACGAGGTGAGCGAGATGGCCCGCCTGGCCCGAGAGCGACGCTCTGCTCTTGCGGCCACCGGAGAGGGCCTGTCGGCGGTGGCGCTCAGCCGCCAAGTGTTGGACGGCGTGGACGTCGTCCTGAAGGTTGCCACGAAATCTGGCAGCCTGAAGGGCACGTTCACGCGCGCCCTAAAGGAGGCGGCCGACGACATAAAGGAGGCGGCCGGGGTCCTCCTAAATCGTACGAGCTCGGAGGAGACGGCGAAGCTGTGGGAGGAGAACAGCCGTCTCCGATCCGAGCTGGAGGACCTGCGGCGGGAGCTTGCCGCCCAGAGGGCGGAATGGCAGCAGAGGCGTCCTGCTGCCTCCGGTTCCGCCCCTGTCGCTGCTCCGAAGCCGTCGGCCACGTCGTCGGCCACATCGTCGGGCGCGCCGTCGCGTCCTGCCCCCACACAGACCGACGCGGACATCGAGAAGATCGTCCGCGTCTGCATGTTGCAGTGTGGGGGCATGGTGAATGCCCGTCTGCAGGGCCTGGAGTCTAGGCTCCTCCCCGCGCAGACCCTCCGTCCGCCGCTTGCTGCGGACAGAAAAAGAATGGAGGAGACCGCGAGGCCAGGCCCTGCGGCCACAGTCGGCGCGCCAGCCAAGAAGAAGGCGGGCAAAAAGGGCAAGAAGCCCTCGCCCGCCTCACAGACGGCCGGGCCCCCAACAACCGCACCCCCGGCGAACACGCCCCCAGCGGCCACGTCCGGGTCTCCTGCAGAGACCTGGACAACGGTCGTAAAAAGGGGCCGCCGGAAAAAGAAGACGGCGCCACCGGCACCCGCCAAAGCGCCACCGGCACCGAAGAGGAAAAGGAAGGCCAAAGGACCGCCTAGGGCCCCACGCTCCGCGGCTGTAGTCATCACGCTACAGCCCGGAGCCGTCGAAAGGGGCATCACCTACGGCTCGGTCCTTAAAGAGGCCAAAGAGAAGGTCGCGCTCCCCGACATTGGAATATCGTCGGGCCTCAAAGTGAGGCCGGCGATCACGGGAGCGCGACTCTTTGAGGTGTCCGGTGACGCCAGCGGGGAGAAGGCGGACGTTTTGGCCGCCAAACTGAGGGAGGTCCTCAACCCGGAGGACGTTCGGGTGTCCAGGCCCATGAAGACTGCTGAGTTGCGTGTCGATGGCCTGGACGACTCGACGACCCCGGGTGAGGTCGTGGCGGCCGTCGCCCGCTGCGGCGGGTGTTCGCCGGAGGACGTCCGGACGGGAGAGATTCGCGTCGAGCGTTCCGGGCTCGGCGCGATCTGGGTGCGGTGCCCGGTGGCGGCGGCGAACAAAGTCGCCGACGCCGGGCGTCTGTTGGTGGGGTGGGCTGCAGCCCGGGTGAAGCGGCTGCAGCCCAGGGCCTTGCGGTGCTTCCGCTGCCTGGACATGGGGCATGTCCGGGCACGGTGCACCGCCGAGGTCGACCGCAGCGACCAGTGTTATCGCTGCGGTCAGACCGGCCACAAAGCGGCGGAGTGCTCGGCGGCGCCGAACTGCAGCCTCTGTACAGCTGCAGGGAGGCCCGCGGGGCACAGGGCGGGCGGGAAGGCATGCGATGCGCCCGCCCCGAAGAGGAGGAGAGGGGCTGCCAAAGCTGCCGGGGGCTCTTTACCCCCCCCGCAGTCTGGCGGCCCCCCGGCCGACCCCCGGCCTAGAGATGGTGCGGAGGGAATGGATTGCGCATAACGGCGCAATACCATTTCCTCCAGGGCAACATCAACCACTCTGCCAGAGCTCAGGACCTCTTGCTCCAGAGCATGGCAGAGTGGTCGATTCGTGCGGCGGTGGTCGCCGAGCCGTATTTCGTCCCCCCCAGGGATAACTGGGTGGGAGACCTTGACGGCTCGGTGGCCATCATCGGTGGGGCTCTGGTCGGTCCGTCCCGAGGTCACGGCTGGGTGACCGCCCTCGTGGATGGGATCGGCACAGTTGGGGCGTATTTCTCGCCCAACAAGAGCCTCGCCGACTTCGAGGTGTTCCTTGTCGAGTTGGGTGCCGTCGTGGGCCGGCTCCACCCTCGCCCCGTGCTGTTGCTGGGTGACCTCAACGCCAAATCTTCGGCGTGGGGATCCCCAGCGACCGATGCTAGGGGTGAGGCGCTGGAGGAGTGGGCGGTCACGACTGGCTTGATCGTCCTCAACCGGGGTTCGGTACACACGTGCGTGAGACAGCGGGGCGGGTCTATAGTGGACGTTTCGTTCGCTAGCCCCGCTGTCGCGAGCCGTGTCTCGGGCTGGCGTGTCGCCGTGGAGGTGGAGACGTTGTCGGATCACAGATATATCCGCTTCGACGTCTCCGCCCAGACCGCGGGCGACCGCCGTCCGCCGACCCGGTTATCGGACGGTCCGCGCTGGTCGCGCAAGCGAATCGACAAGGAACTACTCGAGGAGGCCGCCATTGTCCAGGCCTGGGTCCGGGGGTCGAACGGACCCGTCGACGTCGAGCGGGAGGCGCTGTGGTTTCGCGGGGCGATGACGCAAATCAGCGACGCGTCCATGCCCCGCGTCCACGCTCAGTCCGCAAAGCGCCAGGTGTACTGGTGGACCGCCGAGATCGCGCAGTTGCGCGTCGAGTGCGTGGCGGTCAGGCGCCAGTACACCCGATACCGGCGAAGACGTCGACGGGTCCCGGAGGAGGAGGCCGCGCTGTATGAGGTGTACAGCGCGGCGAAGGGGACTCTGTGGCTGGCCATCTGCGAGTCGAAGACGCGTGCCAGGGGGGAGATGTTGGAGACTCTAGACGGAGATCCGTGGGGGCGGCCCTATCGCACGGTCCGAAATCAACTTCGGACCGCGGCGCCCCCGGTCACCGAGAGTCTCCAACCCGAGCTGCTCGAGGAGGTGGTAGCAGCCCTCTTCCCGGCACGAGGCGAGCATACTCCGCCGCAGATGGCATTGCCCTCGGCCGCAGAGTCCACGACGGAGAACGCCATCGACGTCCCTGAGGTGACACACCCAGAGTTGGGGGCTGCCGTGATCCGGCTCCGGGCCAAGAATGTGGCTCCGGGGCCCGATGGGATCCACGGCTGCGTGTTAGCCCTCGCTCTGAAGGAGCTAGAGCCCCAACTGAGAGGGCTCTTCACAGCGTGCCTCGAGCGGGGCCAGTTTCCCAGTCTGTGGAAGGCTGGTCGACTGGTCCTGCTCGGAAAGGCGGGGCGCCCTGCGGACTCACCGTCCGCGTACCGGCCCATAGTGCTGCTGGACGAGGTGGGCAAGTTGTTCGAGAGAGTTCTCTCAGCCCGCCTCGTCAGCCACTTGTGCCAAGAGGGGCCGGACCTGGACGGTAGTCAGTTCGGGTTTCGGCAGGGGCGCTCCACCGTGCACGCTGTGTCACGGGTAAGAGCCCTGGCGGAGGAAGCGGTGTCCCGGGGCGGGGTGATGTTGGCGGTGTCTTTAGACATCGCCAACGCGTTTAACACCCTGCCCTGGAGTTGTATCCGGGAGGCACTGCGATACCATAGAGTGCCTCCTTACCTCCGCCGCATAGTTGGGGCTTATCTGTCCGAGAGGTGTGTCACCTACGAGGGACGTGATGGCGTTCACCAGCGCCCGATGTCGTGCGGTGTTCCACAGGGTTCGGTTCTTGGGCCGCTCCTGTGGAACATCGGCTACGACTGGGTGCTGAGGGGCGAGCTCAGCCCGGGGGTGGACCTGACGTGTTACGCGGACGACACGCTGGTCACCGCCCGGGGGAGCTCGCACAGGGAAGCAGCGTTGCTGGCGACGGCTGCGGTGTCACAGGTGGTGAGCCGCATCCGTCGCCTGGGCCTGGAGGTGGCCCTCAGCAAGTCGGAGGCCATGACGTTCCATGGCCCCCGGCGGGCGCCGCCGCCCGACTCACACATCGTGGTCGGGGGGGTCCGAATCGCTGTCGAGCCCACCATGAAGTACCTAGGATTGGTGCTCGACAGCCGGTGGGACTTCGGACCCCATTTTCGACGGCTGGCGCCCAAGCTGTTGGGCGCGGCGGGAGCGCTCGCAACGCTGCTTCCCAATCTGGGGGGCCCGAGCTCCGTCTGTAGACGGCTCTATACGGGTATCGTGCGATCCATGGCCCTGTACGGGGCCCCGATCTGGGCCCACGACCTGACGGCCGGCTCGATTGCGGTTCTTCGGAAACCGCAAAGAGCCACGGCCGTCAGAGTCATACGGGGGTATCGCACGATCTCGTATGAGGGGGCTTGTGCACTGGCCGGATCCCCGCCCTGGGACCTGGAGGCCAAAGTACTCGCGTCGCTGTATCAGTGGCGCGAGGAAGAGGCGGAGCGGGGCGAACGACCGATGCAGCGTCAATTCGAGCTGCGTCGGTCTCAGCTCCGCGAGGTCCTAGTGGCGGAATGGCGGGACAGGCTTTCGCGCCCTACCGCCGGCCTCGACATAGTCGGGGCGATCCGGCCGGTGCTCGAGCGCTGGCTCGGGAGGAGGCACGGCTCCCTGTCGTTTCGGGCGACGCAGGTGCTCTCGGGGCACGGTTGCTTCGGGAAGTACCTGTGTCGCATAAACAGGGAGCCGGACGCCCGGTGTCACCACTGCGTCCATTGCCGGGAGGACACGGCGCGGCACACGCTGGCAGAGTGTGCCGCTTGGGAGGAGCCGCGCCGTGCCCTCATCGCCGGAGTAGGCCCGGACCTCTCGCTGCCGGCCGTGATCGAGTCTATGGTCGGCGGCGAAGAGGCCTGGGACGCAGTGGTAACCTTCTGCGAGACGGTTATCTCGCAGAAGGAGGCTGCGGAAAGGGAGAGGGAGATTTCAACCCCTCACCCGATCCGCAGCAGACGCACCGGGCGTCGGCGGAGGGCGGACAACGCCCTCTTCCAGCCCCCCTAAATGGGTCCAGGGGCGTCAGACACGGGGATACGTCTGTCGCCCCACAACATTATAAGGACCCGAGGTGGCGGCGCGCGTGTGATGTTCCACGCGCGCCCCTCAGAGAAGTCGGGGGGGGAGGAGTTAACACCTCGCTCCCCCCCCTCGACCAGGCGGGGCCCGCGGTGGCGGGCCGGCACCAGCCGGGGGTTGCGGAAGCTGAATTCGTGCCCGCGACCCTCGGCGCTCAAGTGTGCGAAGGAACATCGGAGGGGTTTTAGTGGGTATACCCTCGGGCCCCTTCTCATTTTTGATATGAGAAGGGGAGTTTGCGAGTGGGAGTCCCACATAACCACCGCGTCTCTCCCCGGGCGCGGTGGTATGCGTAATGCATTTCCCCTCCGGAAAAAAAAAAAAAAAAAAAAAAAAAAAAAAAAAAAAAAAAAAAAAAAAAAAAGGTTAGGTTAGGTTAGGTTAGGTTAGGTTAGGTTGGGGGACCCCCCCCCCCCCTTAGAGAAGGCCTGCCGCTCCATAATGGAGGCCGCGTGCGGTGTCCGGGCTGGCGGAGCCGTCGGGGCGCCGTCGTCTGGAGCCGAGGGCGGCGAGGAGGATCTTACCCTTGCCCCGGGGGGGGACTGCTCGGGGGCCCGTCCTGGGGCGGGGAGGAGATTCGACGTCGAGGAACCCGTGGTCGACCCGATCGGGGCAACCCGCAGGGCCACGGGCACGATCTTGGAGGGGGCCCGTAAATCCGGGCACCTAAAAGGAGAGATCTGGGGCCAGATCAACCGGGCCTGCAAAACGATCTTGGCCTCCATGGAGGCGGTCGAGGCAAAGAGGACGGAGAGCGAGGAGATCCGCGCTCTCAAATTGGATAACTGGAGGCTGCGGGAGCAGATGCTCATCCGTGACGAGGAGCTGAAGAAGCTCCACGCGGCCTCCAAGCGCGGGTCAATGGCTCCTCCGGCCCCCCCGCCTAAACGAGCCACCCCTGCCCCTCGGGCCCCGGCTCCGTCGGAGCAGCACCTTAGCGTTGCGGACATCGCCGAGGCCTTTGAGCAATTAAAGAGGGACCTGTTCACCTCCCTGGGTGACATGATTAACACCAGGCTAGAGGAGGTGAACAGGGCTCTTCCTGCGGAGCCCATTATCCGCCCCCCCTTGGCGGCCGATCGAAGGAGGGCTGCGGGACAGGCCGCGCCGACACCGCCACAGAGGGAGCCTGATAGGGCTAGGTTGGGTGATGGCCGGCCTAAAAAGGCCAAGGCTCCCAAGAGGTCCGCCAAGAAGTCCGCCCCGGCTACGACTGCCTTGGCGGCAGCGGCCGCTCCGGCGGCTTCGGAGGAGGGACCGGGCCCATCGGGCCAACAGCCCGAGGAAACCTGGGCCGTGGTGACCCGAAAGGGTGGGGGTAAGGGAAAGGGCAAGGGCAAGAGTGCCCCCCCCGCCCAAGTGCCCCCTGTCAGGAAGGCAGCGCCCAAAAGGGCGCTGAAGGTCCCGAGGACGGCGGCGGTGGCGATCACCTTAAAAAAGGACCTAGCCACCGCCACAACGCTGCAGGCCGTTATGGCTAAAGCCATTAATGGCTGCAGCCTAAACGAGGTGGGCCTGCAGCACGTCAAAGTGCGGGTCTCCATGACGGGGGGCCGAATCATCGAGGTCCCAGGAGCTGACAGCGGTAGGGCGGCGGACGCGCTTGCAGCTAAGCTGCAAGCAATAGTGGGCGACGTCGCCAACGTAAGCCGCCCGACGAAGATGGCCACCGTCCAGATCGCCGGTCTGGACGAGTCAACGACCATAGAGTCCTTGACGGTGGCCATCACCTCAGCAGGGGGTATCCCCGAGGCCCAAGTGAAGGTGGGGGGCATCCGTCCCCTGTATGACGGCACTGGATCGACATTGGTCCAGTGCCCGGTGGAGACGGCGAAGGCCCTCCTGGAGCGTGGACGGATCCTGGTCGGATGGTCATCTGCCAGGATCCGCTTGATCGGGCCGACGCCCTTGCGCTGTTACAGGTGCATGGGTGTCGGTCATACGAGGGAGACGTGTCCCTCAAGCGTCGACCGGAGCAAAATGTGCTTCCGGTGCGGCAAAGAGGGGCACGTCTCAAAAGATTGCTGGGAGGAAAAGGTGTGGTGCGCAGTTTGCCACCACGCCGACCTCCCAGCCGGCCACGCGATGGGGGGGTTCAAGTGTTCCCCACCTACGACGAGGGGCAAGGGGACGTGGCGGGGTCCAACCCGCCCCCCCCGCCCTACCGCTGAAGCAGAGGCCGCCGGCCCTTCGGGGGAGAGCCGCATGGACGAATAGATGCCGACATATCGGTGTTTGACGTCCTGCGGCGAAACTGTCGACGTTAGGCAGAGGGCAGGGGTTGGGGAGTGGCCCTGACCCCTAGTGGCTGCGGGCGGAGGATGGGAGTCCTTCGCCCGCCTACAAACCACTGGGCGGCTGGGAGATGGTCTGCGTACGGCCATCTCCCCAACAAAATGAGGAGGCCCCGGGCGCGGGGCCGATCCGGCGGGGGAGCAGTCTTGGATTATGCGTTTCGCGATTGCCACTGCTCCCCTACCAAACCGGTGAGAGGAAGTACGCCTGGGTGGTTTTTTAGTGGGTACCCCTCTCGGGCCCCTTCTCACTAGGAGAAGGGGAGTTTGCGAGAGGGAACCCCACATATCCCCCCGCCGCTCCCAAGGCGGGGAGAACGTGCTGCACGTTTTTCCACCCAGCAACAAAAAAAAAAAAAAAAAAAAAAAGGTTGGGGGACCCCCCACAGTGCTTGCGTCCACGTCGCGTCCCCTGGAAACGTCCCAGTTTTGACCACCGTAACGGAGTGGCAGAACTGGGTACGGCTAAAGAGCACTGTACCTTGACGAGCGATCACATGCGAAGAATGCCGAAGTCGAGAAAGAATAGCGAGGAGAAGAGGAAGGAGGAGGAAGTTGAGAGGAGTAAGGAGCCTGCCGTGGCAAAAAGGCAAACACGGGCAGGCAGAAAAAGGGAGGAAGAGGCCATTTTGGCCAAATCCACGAAGGTGGAGGGTAGCCCTCGGAGGAAGGACGGCTTTGTTGTTGCCGTCTCCTCGGATTCTGAGGACGATGGCCTCCCAGGGGCCGCCCTGCCTCAAAAAAGGGGCCATGAGGACCGGGAGGACGACCCGAGGCCCGAGAACGAGGCCAAGATTAACACCGCCCGCAGAGGCAACTCTAAGGGTCGGTACTCCGGCATGGCGGCCTCAAAGTCCAGGCCCAGGAAGACGGAGGACGATTCTGCCTCGGAGTGGGAATCCGAGCCGGACCCGCGCATAGAGGAGGCCCGCGCGTTCCTGGGGATAACCCTGGAAAAGGCTAACGCGCCGGGCGCCTCTGCGGCAACAAAAAAGAGTTGCCTTAACAAGGCACGATGCGTAAGGGAGGAGATAAGGCTGTACAAGACTGAGTACAGGTCCAAGGCGTGGAAGACCGGCAGTGCCTCGTCCGATGACGAGGACGAGGCGGACGTCGCCCCCGCCCGCAAGGAGGACCTCTCGGCCCCCCGTCCTGCGGAGCAGAAGGGAGGGACAATGGAGCCGGAGCCCATCGTGGACCCGGTTCAGGTGACCCGTGGCCCGGCGGCCGCGATTGAGGAGGGAGCCGTCCCGAAAATCGGCAAAAAGCAGGCTCCGCGGGAGCCTGTGGTCGACCCGGTCGGGGCGGCCCGCAGAGCCACGGGTGCTATAATAGAGGGGGCCCGCAAGTCGGGCCATCTGAAGGGGGTAGTGTGGGGGCAGATCAATGAGGCCTGCCGCACTATCCTGGCGGCAATGGATGCGGTCGAGGCCGGCAGGCCCGAGAGTGAGGAGGTCCTAGCTCTCAAAGCTGACAACTGGAGGCTGCGAGAGAAGGTCCTCCTCCGAGACGAGGAGTTGAGGAGGCTCCAAAAAGCGGCCCCCCCGGCCCCCGCACCGGGGCACGAGCCCCCGGCCCCCCCGTCGATGCAGTTTGACGCGACGGACCTGGTGGAGGCCATCGGTGACCTCAGGAGGGACCTGTTCACCTCCCTGGGGGATATGATTAACACTCGACTGGAGGAGGTGAGCAGGCGCCTGCCTGCGGAGCCGATCGTCCGCCCACCGCTGGCGGCCGATAAAAGGAGGACTGTAGGGCCGGTCGCGCCGACCCCGCCACAGAAGGAGCCTGAAAGGGCCAGGCTGGGTGACGGTCGGCCTAAAAAGATTAAGGCCCCCAAGAGGCCCGCCTCGGCAGCTCCAGCAACCTCGGCGGCCATAGAGGCCCCTGAAGCGGGCCCGGGCACCTCGGGCCCGCTCCAGCAACCCGAGGAAAACTGGACCACCGTGACCCGGAGGGGCAGGGGGAAGGGGAAGGGGAAGGGCAAGGGTGCCCCCCCCGCCCAAGTACCCCCCCCTAAAAAGAAGGCAACGGCAAGGCCCAAGGCGCTGAAGGTGCCAACAACGGCGGCGGTGGCGATCACCCTAAAGAAGGACCTCGCCGCCGACACGACACTGCAGGCCATCATGGCTAAAGCCATCAACGGCTTTAGCCTCGATGAGGTTGGCCTGCAACACGTGAGGGTGCGGACCTCAATGACCGGGGGCAGGGTCATTGAGGTCCCGGGGGCGGACAGAGAGCGGGCGGCTGATGCGCTTGCAGCGAAGCTGCAGGCCATCGTGGGCGATGTAGCCCACATAAGCCGCCCGCAGAAGACGGCCGCCATCCGGGTCGCGGGCCTGGACGAGTCGGCGACCAAGGAGTCGCTGACGGCGGCCGTCGCCAAAGCCGAGGGCATCGATGAGGCCCAGATAAGGGTGGGGGGCATCCGTCCCCTGTCTAACGGCACTGGATCAGCGCTGATCTGGTGTCCGGTGGGGACGGCGAAAGCCCTCCTAGAGCGTGGTCAGATCCTGGTGGGCTGGTCGTCCGCCAGGATCAGTCTGATCGGGCCGACACCCATGCGTTGTTTCGGATGCATGGGTGTCGGACACACGAGGGAGTTGTGCCCCTCTACCGTTGACCGGAGCAACCTATGCTTCCGGTGCGGCAAAGAGGGGCACAAGTCGAGGGACTGTTGGGAGGAGAAGGCGTGGTGTGCAGTGTGCCACCACGTCGGACTCCCAGCTGACCACGTGATGGGGGGGCAAAAATGTTCCCCACCCACAGTGAGAGGCAGGGAGACGAGGCCGAAACCCGCCCGTCCTCCCTGCCCCACCCCCGCGACAGAGACCGCTCGCCGGCCGGATGAGGAAGACACCCGCATGGACGCCTAGATGTCGGCATACTGGCATTCTTGCGTCCTGCGGGTGGGTGCCGTCTCCGGCACAGACGGCGAGGGCCGGGGCGGCGGCGGTGTGCCGCCTGCCCCGTCCCTTTGTGGCTGCAGGTGGAGGATGGGAGTCCTCCACCTGCCGTAACAAGCCACAGAGCGGATGGGAGATGGCCACGCGTGCTCGGCCATCTCCCATGGAGAGGAAGGCCCCGGCAGTGGCTGGGGCGAGACCGGTGGACACCGTGGGCAATGCTACAGCGGTACCACGGTGTCCAACAAACCGGTATGCGGAGCACGCCAAGGTGGGTTTTGGTGGGTAAACCTCATCTTCCCTTCTCACTAGGAGAAGGGAGATGCAGGGAGCCCCACATACCCCCCCGCCTCTCCCAGGGCGGGGGGCACTCATAATGGGTTTCCCACCTTGCAAAAAAAAAAAAAAAAAAAAAAAAAAAAAAAAAGGTTAGGTTAGGTTAGGTTGGGGTCTGAGGGGCGAGCTCAGCCCGGGGGTGGACCTGACGTGTTACGCGGACGACACGCTGGTCACCGCCCGGGGGAGCTCGCACAGGGAAGCAGCGTTGCTGGCGACGGCTGCGGTGTCACAGGTGGTGAGCCGCATCCGTCGCCTGGGCCTGGAGGTGGCCCTCAGCAAGTCGGAGGCCATGACGTTCCATGGCCCCCGGCGGGCGCCGCCGCCCGACTCACACATCATGGTCGGGGGGGTCCGAATCGCTGTCGAGCCCACCATGAAGTACCTAGGATTGGTGCTCGACAGCCGGTGGGACTTCGGACCCCATTTTCGACGGCTGGCGCCCAAGCTGTTGGGCGCGGCGGGAGCGCTCGCAACGCTGCTTCCCAATCTGGGGGGCCCGAGCTCCGTCTGTAGACGGCTCTATACGGGTATCGTGCGATCCATGGCCCTGTACGGGGCCCCGATCTGGGCCCACGACCTGACGGCCGGCTCGATTGCGGTTCTTCGGAAACCGCAAAGAGCCATGGCCGTCAGAGTCATACGGGGGTATCGCACGATCTCGTATGAGGGGGCTTGTGCACTGGCCGGATCCCCGCCCTGGGACCTGGAGGCCAAAGTACTCGCGTCGCTGTATCAGTGGCGCGAGGAAGAGGCGGAGCGGGGCGAACGACCGATGCAGCGTCAAGTCGAGCTGCGTCGGTCTCAGCTCCGCGAGGTCCTAGTGGCGGAATGGCGGGACAGGCTTTCGCGCCCTACCGCCGGCCTCGACATAGTCGGGGCGATCCGGCCGGTGCTCGAGCGCTGGCTCGGGAGGAGGCACGGCTCCCTGTCGTTTCGGGCGACGCAGGTGCTCTCGGGGCACGGTTGCTTCGGGAAGTACCTGTGTCGCATAAACAGGGAGCCGGACGCCCGGTGTCACCACTGCGTCCATTGCCGGGAGGACACGGCGCGGCACACGCTGGCAGAGTGTGCCGCTTGGGAGGAGCCGCGCCGTGCCCTCATCGCCGGAGTAGGCCCGGACCTCTCGCTGCCGGCCGTGATCGAGTCTATGGTCGGCGGCGAAGAGGCCTGGGACGCAGTGGTAACCTTCTGCGAGACGGTTATCTCGCAGAAGGAGGCTGCGGAAAGGGAGAGGGAGATTTCAACCCCTCACCCGATCCGCAGCAGACGCACCAGGCGTCGGCGGAGGGCGGACAACGCCCTCTTCCAGCCCCCCTAAATGGGTCCAGGGGCGTCAGACACGGGGATACGTCTGTCGCCCCACAACATCATAAGGACCCGAGGTGGCGGCGCGCGTGTGATGTTCCACGCGCGCCCCTCAGAGAAGTCGGGGGGGGAGGAGTTAACACCTCGCTCCCCCCCCTCGACCAGACGGGGCCCGCGGTGGCGGGCCGGCACCAGCCGGGGGTTGCGGAAGCTGAATTCGTGCCCGCGACCCTCGGCGCTCAAGTGTGCGAAGGAACATCGGAGGGGTTTTAGTGGGTATACCCTCGGGCCCCTTCTCATTTTTGATATGAGAAGGGGAGTTTGCGAGTGGGAGTCCCACATAACCACCGCGTCTCTCCCCGGGCGCGGTGGTATGCGTAATGCATTTCCCCTCCGAAAAAAAAAAAAAAAAAAAAAAAAAAAAAAAAGGTTAGGTTGGGGTGCAGGTTGAGAGCCTCCTCGTGGCGCACCCTGGGCAACGTCGGTTTCGAGTGCCACCACACTTGGGCCGGCGGCTGATCTCAACACCGGGAAGGGCGGCCGCTAAGCCGCGACGTAACCCGTAAGGACTACCGGCTCTGCAGGCGGGTCAATGAGGGATCCGCCATATGCATCCGGAGTCCTGCTTCCGTGCGGGGGTCGAAGCGGTCGAAGCGGCTCGCGCCACTCGGGAGGGGGGGCGGCTGCGAAGCCGCGACGTAACCCGCAAGGCGGGGTAGGCCAGGGCAACCGGATACCCCGAAAGGGGGAGCTCGCGGCTCTGCACCTGGGTACCTGCTGCCGGTGGGGGATCGAAGCGGCTCGCGCCGTTCGGGAGGGGGCGGCTGCGAAGCCGCACCGTAACCCGCAAGGCGGGGTAGGCCAGGGCAACCGGATACCCCGAAAGGGGGAGCTCGCGGCTCTGCACCTGGGTACCTGCTGCCGGTGGGGATCGGAGCGGCTCGCGCCGCGTGGGGAGGGGCGCAATAGCGCCACCGCACCTATGGTGGTAGGTGTCGGAGCGGCTGAGGCCCGCCGCGGAGGCGACTGATGCCCGCGCTGCGTCTGTCCGATATTCGGCGGCAGCGCGGTGGCACAGCGCGAATGAGGGGTGGCTGTAGCCACCGGAGAGGGGGACTCGTGCCCGCGCTGCGTCTGTCCGGAGTCCGGCGGCAGTGGGCACGTAGTCGGGGGTGAGGAGGGGCGCTTTGCGCCGAGGAGGAGGGTGACTCGTGCCCGCTGCGTCTGTCCGGAGTCCGGCGGCAGCGTGGGCACGTAGTCGGGGGAGAGGGGCGGCTGGCGCCGCGGAGGAGGGCGTCCCACCTGCGCTGCGTCTGTCCGGTATCCGGCGGCAGCGTGGGGGGACGGGAGGGCGGCGGCTGGTTTTTATGCCCAGCCGTCTGCCAACCCGTAATCCTGAGCAATCGGGACCGGGGGCCCGGGTCACGTACGGCCTGGGCTGCGAGGAGAAAACCTCTATAAAAAACGCCAGAGGGGCGGCAGGCGGCGTCTGGCAATGAGGGCCGGATGCCGCCGTACGCCGTGGGCCCCCGGTGCACCGGGGGTCCCACAGAGGAGGGGGGTCTTAAGGGGCGGCTGAGGCCCGCTGCCCTGACCCCCCGGTGACTGCGGGCGGGGGATGGGAGTCCCCCGCTCGCCTTTCAACGAGTCACCAAGAGGATAGGGGATGGCCGTGCGTATTCGGCCTCCCCATCGGAGAGGGCGCCCCTAGCTTCGGCTGGGGCGAGGACCGGTGGGCACCCGCGGGTAATGCTTAGGCGGGTACCGTGGGTGTCCAACGAACCGGTAGGCGGAAATACGCCGTGGTGGGTTTTGGTGGGTATACCCTCGGGCCCCTGCTCATTTTTGATATGAGGAGGGGAGTTTGCGAGCGGGAGCCCCACATATCCCCCCGTCTCTCCCAGGGCGGGGGTCGAACTCATAATGGGTTTCCCACCACGTCAACAAAAAAAAAAAAAAAAAAAAGGTTAGGTTAGGTTAGGTTAGGTTAGGTTAGGTTGGGGTGCAGGTTGAGAGCCTCCACGTGGCGCACCCTGGGCAACGCCGGTCTCAAGTGCCACAATACACTTGCGGCCGGCGGCTGATCTCAACACACGGGGAAGGGCCCAGTTCTAGTCACCGATCATCTTTGATGGTCGGTGAAGGGAACTGGGCCATATTGGGGGGTTGGCAAGCGGTGCGTCCGGCCCCGTCGGGCCGAGACCCGCTAGAAGGTGAGGTGGGCCCCAGTGAGGGGCGAGGTGGGCCCCAGTGAGGGGGCGACGCTGCTCCTATCCCTCTTTGTATGAGAGGGAACAGGGGATGCAGCGGGTGCGGTGCGTTTGCCAAGTGCACTCGGCTTTTGCCGACGCCGGACAAGAGGATGGAAACCTCTCTAAAAAACAAGGCCATTTCGTGCGACGATGTGCCAGGTGCACTCGGCTTTTGCCGACGTCGGACAATCCGCAATCCCAGTCGGGATCGGAGGCCGCAAGGCCGCGAGGAAGAAAACCTCTATAATAAATAACCCCAATCCCAAGGTCTAGCGTGCCGAGGGGATGAGTGGCCGGGGGGGAACCCGGTCATTAGCGCAGTGGAGGGGACCTCACCCCTAAAAAGGACATAATGGACAAAAAGGCTATTGAAACACTACCCCAGGCGGGTACCCTCCTTTTAAAGGAGGGAGAATCCCGCCCTTCCTCGGAAGGCTGCCCCACCGTATCTGGGGGGGGCAACAATAGTCTCGTGGGTCGGCACAACACCGCCGACTCCCGTCAACCGCGTGCTGGGCAAGAAAGGGAGCTCCGGGTCAGCCTGGAGCAACTGTGCCCCACACGCCAACCGCTTGCCGTCGTCGGAAACGACGGCAACAAGGGCCGGGTAGGCTCAAATCCCGATAGGGACACGGGGAGCTCCTCCAAATTTTGGAGAAAGCGTCCCCGCAGTGGAGAATTGGGGCCGTCAGGGGTCTCCTCTAGCGAGGAGGACCTAACGGCCCCCAAAATAGGAACCGCGCAAAGGGGGCGTGGTCGGGTGGCGCGCGACCTGCGGGGTCGCTTCTTACGCCCCCCCACACCGTTGCCGATGCCCGTAGATGGCGTGGAGAGTGACTCGCGTCACTCTGGAGACAGACGGAGCGACGACTCCGCCGCGTCTGCGTCCCCGCTGTTGCTGCAAAGCAATAGGGCGGAGGCGAGCGCGGCGAAGCGGGCGCAAAGGAAGGCGATCGCAGAAGATGAGGTCAGCGAGATGGCCCGGCTGGCTCGAGAGCGACGCTCTGCACTTGCGGCCACTGGAGAGGGCCTGTCGGCGGTGGCGCTCAGCCGCCAAGTTCTGGGTGGCGTGGATGTCATCCTGAAGGTTGCCACAAAATCTGGCAGCCTAAAGGGCACCTTCACGCGCGCCCTGAAGGAGGCGGCAGACGATATTAAGGAGGCGACAGGGGTCCTCCTGAACAGGACGAGCTCGGAGGAGACGGCAAAGTTATGGGAGGAGAACGGCCGTCTCCGCTCCGAGCTGGAGGACCTGCGGCAGGAGCTTGCCGCCCAGAGGGCGGAATGGCAGCAGAGGCGTCCTGCTGCCTCCGGTTCCGCCCCTGTCGCCGACCCGAAACCGTCGGCCACGTCGTCGGGCGAGTCGTCGCGTCCTGCCCCCACACAGCGAACGGACGCGGAGATCGAAAAGATCGTCCGCGTCTGCATGTTGCAGTGTGGGGGCATGGTGAATGCCCGTCTGCAGGGCCTGGAGTCGAGGCTCCTCCCCGCGCAGACCCTCCGTCCGCCGCTCGCTGCGGACAGGAGGAGAATGGAGGAGGCTACGAGGCCAGGCCCTGCAGCCACAGCCGGCAAACCAAAGGGCGGAAAGCCCACATCCGCTCCCCGGACGGCCGCACCCCCGGCGAACGCGCCCTCGGCGGCCGCGTCCGGGTCTCCCGCAGAGACCTGGACGACGGTCGTGAAGAGGGGCCGCCGTAAGAAGAAGGCGGCACCACCGGCACCCGCCAAAGCGCCACCGGCACCAAAGGGGAAAAAAAAGAAGAAGGCCAAAGGACCGCCTAGGGCCCCACGCTCCGCGGCTGTAGTCATCACGCTGCAGCCCGGAGCCGTCGAAAGGGGCATCACATATAGTGCGGTCCTAAAAGAGGCGAAAGAGAAAGTCGCGCTCCCTGACATAGGGATATCGTCGGGCCTCAAGGTGAGGCCGGCGATCACGGGAGCGCGGCTCTTCGAGGTGTCCGGTGACGCCAGCGCGGAGAAGGCGGACGTATTGGCCGCCAAATTGAGGGAGGTCCTCAACCCGGAGGACGTTCGGGTGTCCAGGCCCGTGAAGACCGCAGAACTGCGTGTCGATGGCCTGGACGACTCGACGACCCCGGGTGAGGTCGTGGCGGCCATCGCCCGCTCCGGTGGGTGTTCGCCGGAGGAGGTGCGGACCGGTGAGATCCGCGCCGAGCGATCCGGGCTCGGCACGATCTGGGTGCGGTGCCCGGTGGCGGCGGCGAATAAAGTCGCCGACGCCGGGCGCCTGTTGGTGGGGTGGGCTGCAGCGCGGGTGAAGCGGCTGCAGCCCAGGGCCTTGCGGTGCTACCGCTGCCTGGACATGGGGCATGTCCGGGCACGGTGCACCGCTGAAGTCGACCGCAGCGATTTGTGTTATCGCTGCGGTCAGGCCGGCCACAAGGCGGCGGAGTGCTCGGCGGCGCCGAACTGCAGCCTCTGTACAGCTGCAGGGAGGCCCGCGGGGCACAGGGCGGGGGGCAAGGCGTGCGCTGCGCCCGCCCCGAAGAAGAGGAGAGGGGCTGCCAAAGCTGCCGGGGGCTCTTTACCCCCCCCGCAGCCTGGCGGCCCTCAGGCCGACCCCCGGCCTAGGGATGGTGCGGAGGGAATGGATTGCGCATAACGGCGCAATACCATTTCCTCCAGGGCAATATCAACCACTGTGCCAGAGCTCAGGATCTCTTGCTCCAGAGCATGGCAGAGTGGTCGATTCGTGCGGCGGTGGTCGCCGAGCCGTATTTCGTCCCCCCCAGGGACAACTGGGTGGGTGACCTTGACGGTTTGGTGGCCATCATCGGTGGGGCTCTGGTCGGTCCTTCCCGAGGTCACGGCTGGGTGGCCGCCCTCGTGGATGGGATCGGCACTGTTGGGGCGTATTTCTCGCCCAACAAGAGCCTCGCCGACTTCGAGGTGTTCCTTGTCGAGTTGGGTGCCGTCGTGGGCCGACTCCACCCTCGCCCCGTGCTGTTGCTGGGTGATCTCAACGCCAAATCTTCGGCGTGGGGATCCCCAGTGACCGATGCTAGGGGCGATGCGCTGGAGGAGTGGGCGGTCGCGACAGGCTTGATCGTCCTCAACCGGGGTTCGGTACACACGTGCGTGCGGCAGCGGGGCGGGTCTATAGTGGACGTTTCGTTCGCTAGCCCCGCTGTCGCGAGCCGTGTCTCGGGCTGGCATGTCGCCGTGGAGGTGGAGACGTTGTCGGATCATAGATACATCCGCTTCGACGTCTCCGCCCAGACCACGGGCGGCAGCCGCCCGCCGACCCGGCGATCGGACGGTCCGCGCTGGTCGCGCAAGCGCATCGACAGGGGACTACTCGAGGAGGCCGCCATTGTCCAGGCCTGGGTCCGGGGGTCGAACGGACCCGTCGACGTCGAGCGGGAAGCGCTGTGGTTTCGCGGGGCGATGACGCAAATCAGCGACGCGTCCATGCCCCGCGTCCACGCTCAGTCCGCAAAGCGCCAGGTGTACTGGTGGACCGCCGAGATCGCGCAGCTGCGCGTCGAGTGCGTGGCGGTCAGGCGCCAGTACACCCGGTACCGGCGAAGACGTCGACGGGTCCCGGAGGAGGAGGCCGCGCTGTATGAGGTGTACAGCGCGGCGAAGGGGACTCTGTGGCTGGCCATCTGCGAGTCGAAGACGCGTGCCAGGGAGGAGATGTTGGAGACTCTAGACGGAGATCCGTGGGGGCGGCCCTATCGCACGGTCCGAAATCAACTTCGGACCGCGGCGCCCCCGGTCACCGAGAGTCTCCAACCCGAGCTGCTCGAGGAGGTGGTAGCAGCCCTCTTCCCGGCACGAGGCGAGCATACTCCGCCGCAGATGGCATTGCCCTCGGCCGCAGAGTCCACGACGGAGAGCGCCATCGACGTCCCTGAGGTGACACACCCAGAGTTGGGGGCTGCCGTGATCCGGCTCCGGGCCAAGAATGTGGCTCCGGGGCCCGATGGGATCCACGGCTGCGTGTTAGCCCTCGCTCTGAAGGAGCTAGAGCCCCAACTGAGAGGGCTCTTCACAGCGTGCCTCGAGCGGGGCCAGTTTCCCAGTCTGTGGAAGGCTGGTCGACTGGTCCTGCTCGGAAAGGCGGGGCGCCCTGCGGACTCACCGTCCGCGTACCGGCCCATAGTGCTGCTGGACGAGGTGGGCAAGTTGTTCGAGAGAGTTCTCTCAGCCCGCCTCGTCAGCCACTTGTGCCAAGAGGGGCCGGACCTGGACGGTAGTCAGTTCGGGTTTCGGCAGGGGCGCTCCACCGTGCACGCTGTGTCACGGGTAAGAGCCCTGGCGGAGGAAGCGGTGTCCCGGGGCGGGGTGATGTTGGCGGTGTCTTTAGACATCGCCAACGCGTTTAACACCCTGCCCTGGAGTTGTATCCGGGAGGCACTGCGATACCATAGAGTGCCTCCTTACCTCCGCCGCATAGTTGGGGCTTATCTGTCCGAGAGGTGTGTCACCTACGAGGGACGTGATGGCGTTCACCAGCGCCCGATGTCGTGCGGTGTTCCACAGGGTTCGGTTCTTGGGCCGCTCCTGTGGAACATCGGCTACGACTGGGTGCTGAGGGGCGAGCTCAGCCCGGGGGTGGACCTGACGTGTTACGCGGACGACACGCTGGTCACCGCCCGGGGGAGCTCGCACAGGGAAGCAGCGTTGCTGGCGACGGCTGCGGTGTCACAGGTGGTGAGCCGCATCCGTCGCCTGGGCCTGGAGGTGGCCCTCAGCAAGTCGGAGGCCATGACGTTCCATGGCCCCCGGCGGGCGCCGCCGCCCGACTCACACATCATGGTCGGGGGGGTCCGAATCGCTGTCGAGCCCACCATGAAGTACCTAGGATTGGTGCTCGACAGCCGGTGGGACTTCGGACCCCATTTTCGACGGCTGGCGCCCAAGCTGTTGGGCGCGGCGGGAGCGCTCGCAACGCTGCTTCCCAATCTGGGGGGCCCGAGCTCCGTCTGTAGACGGCTCTATACGGGTATCGTGCGATCCATGGCCCTGTACGGGGCCCCGATCTGGGCCCACGACCTGACGGCCGGCTCGATTGCGGTTCTTCGGAAACCGCAAAGAGCCATGGCCGTCAGAGTCATACGGGGGTATCGCACGATCTCGTATGAGGGGGCTTGTGCACTGGCCGGATCCCCGCCCTGGGACCTGGAGGCCAAAGTACTCGCGTCGCTGTATCAGTGGCGCGAGGAAGAGGCGGAGCGGGGCGAACGACCGATGCAGCGTCAAGTCGAGCTGCGTCGGTCTCAGCTCCGCGAGGTCCTAGTGGCGGAATGGCGGGACAGGCTTTCGCGCCCTACCGCCGGCCTCGACATAGTCGGGGCGATCCGGCCGGTGCTCGAGCGCTGGCTCGGGAGGAGGCACGGCTCCCTGTCGTTTCGGGCGACGCAGGTGCTCTCGGGGCACGGTTGCTTCGGGAAGTACCTGTGTCGCATAAACAGGGAGCCGGACGCCCGGTGTCACCACTGCGTCCATTGCCGGGAGGACACGGCGCGGCACACGCTGGCAGAGTGTGCCGCTTGGGAGGAGCCGCGCCGTGCCCTCATCGCCGGAGTAGGCCCGGACCTCTCGCTGCCGGCCGTGATCGAGTCTATGGTCGGCGGCGAAGAGGCCTGGGACGCAGTGGTAACCTTCTGCGAGACGGTTATCTCGCAGAAGGAGGCTGCGGAAAGGGAGAGGGAGATTTCAACCCCTCACCCGATCCGCAGCAGACGCACCAGGCGTCGGCGGAGGGCGGACAACGCCCTCTTCCAGCCCCCCTAAATGGGTCCAGGGGCGTCAGACACGGGGATACGTCTGTCGCCCCACAACATCATAAGGACCCGAGGTGGCGGCGCGCGTGTGATGTTCCACGCGCGCCCCTCAGAGAAGTCGGGGGGGGAGGAGTTAACACCTCGCTCCCCCCCCTCGACCAGACGGGGCCCGCGGTGGCGGGCCGGCACCAGCCGGGGGTTGCGGAAGCTGAATTCGTGCCCGCGACCCTCGGCGCTCAAGTGTGCGAAGGAACATCGGAGGGGTTTTAGTGGGTATACCCTCGGGCCCCTTCTCATTTTTGATATGAGAAGGGGAGTTTGCGAGTGGGAGTCCCACATAACCACCGCGTCTCTCCCCGGGCGCGGTGGTATGCGTAATGCATTTCCCCTCCGAAAAAAAAAAAAAAAAAAAAAAGGTTAGGTTAGGTTAGGTTAGGTTAGGTTAGGTTAGGTTAGGTTAGGTTAGCGTAGCCTCATGGCACACACAATACAGCGGGCGGACCTCTCGCTGCATAGCGTCGTGTCTGCGATGCTGAGCAGCGAGAGGTCCTGGGAGGCAGTGGTCTCCTTCTGCGAAACAGTATTGTCGCAGAAGGAGACCGCGGAGCGGGAGCGCGAGAACGATCCTCTCGCGCACCCCCTCCGTCGTAGGCGGCCGGGGTTGAGGCAGCGACATTTCAACGCTCGCCTCGACCCTTAGTGACTGCGGGCGGGGGATGGGAGTCCTCCGCCCGCCTTGCAAGTCACAGGGCGGCCGGGAGATGGTTCGCGTACGGCCATCTCCCCATCAAAAGAGGGGCCCCGATGTGCGGGGCTGAACCGGTGGGGGAGTCGTCTTGGAGAATGCCTAGCGCGGGTTCCACGGCTCCCCCGAACCAAAACCGGACAGAGGAAGTACGCCTGGGTGGTTTTTTAGTGGGTATACCTCTCGGGCCCCTTCTCATTAGGAGAAGGGGAGTTCGCGAGAGGGACCCCCACATATCCCCCCCGCCGCTCCCAAGGCGGGGGGTAGAACGTGCAACACGTTTTTCCACCCAGACAAAAAAAAAAAAAAAAAAAAAAAAGGTTAGGTTAGGTTAGGTTAGGTTAGGTTAGGTTAGGTTAGGTTAGGTTAGGTTGGGGTGCAGGTGAGAGGCCTCCTCGTGGCGCACCCTGGGCAACGTCAGCTCCAAGTGCCCACCAGCTTTTGGTGGACACTTGGCGCTGGCGGCTGACTCTCACATCCTTCCCTTCGGTCCTCTTCCCGTCCTTCCACTCCCATCCTTTTAAGGGAAAACCCTTATCCTTCCCCCTTCCTTCCCACCCCCCCTTCCCCCTTCCCCGGCGGGCCCGGCGGCAGGTAACACTGTCGTCGGGAATAACCGCCCAAAACCGGAGGAGGTACGCCGCTCCTCTGCGATCCGTAGCCCGGGCATCCCGCAACGACCTCCACCAAATGGCGTTGTGGAGTAGTGGGACCCGGAGCGGAGGGCTTGCCTTGATTGGCCGGCCCGCGAGAAAGGAAAACTCTCTAAAAACCCGTCAGGACAAGACGTAAAAACCCTGTGTACACCGGGCGAAATACACAGTAGCCCTCACGGGCACTAGCCTTGCCCCCGGAACGGCGTCACCCGGGGGTCGACCACCCTTTCGTCCAATTAACGTGGGAACAAAAATGACAATGGCAAATCTTAACCTAAAAACGATGATGGTGAGCAGCGAGGAGGAAGGGGACACTGACTCGATGGTCAGTGTCGCTTCAAAAACGACCCGGCAAACACATAAACGGACCAGAAATGGCAGTGATGGCTCGGACCCAGACTCCAGTTTGGATGGGGTTGCGAGCCCGAACATGAGGAAGCGAGGACGAGGCCGGCCGCCAACTACGGGCCACTACGTGGGCCTGGCGAAGGCCAAGCTGGCGCTCGTCGAGGCCGAGAGACTGGCGGAGCAACAGACGGCTGAGGCGGAGATCGCCGCAGCCTCTCGTGAGGTCAGGGCGCGCACAAGGGAGCTCTCCCTGTCGGAGGCGTCCTCGAACGACGAAGAGTTCCGGACGGCCACCTCTTTAAACCGGGCAATCGACGACAATATTGCCATAATAAAGAGGGTGGCCAAGACCTCCGGCAACTTGAAGGGGACCTTTATGCGAGCCCTGTATGACGCCGCCGATGAGATCGGGAAGGTCGCCTGCATTTTGCAAAGCCGCTGCACCTCGGATGAGACGAGAGGACTGCAGGCCGACAATGCCCGCCTTCACTCCGAGGTCGCGCAGCTCCAAAAGGAAATGGCGGAGATGAGGGAGCACCTAAACATACCGCGCCCACAGACCGAAGAAGTGGTGCCCAGTCAGCCAAGGCAGGCACCCCTTGACGCCGAAGACCTGGTGCGCACCATCCTGTGCCAGGTGGGCACAATGGTGAACGCCAGGTTCGAGGCCCTCGAGGAAAGGTTGCTGCCTGAGAGGCGACTGCGCCCCCCACTGGCAGCGGACAGGCGGGCCCAAGAAACCTGCGACGTCTCCCCTGGGCCATCTTCCGCCCCGATTGAGGCTGCTTCGATCCAGGCCAGTTCTGGCGGATCGGAGGCTCCAAAGCCCCAGAGGGCGAAGAAGCCGAAGAAGGCGGCGAAGACCCCGGTTGGCACCCCTCGCGAGAGGGCAGCGGACCCCCGGCCCACTCCGACCGCGCCGCAGCCCGAGAACCAGGCGACCCCGCCCCAGCCTGAAGAGCAGACCTGGAGCGTGGTAGTCAAAAAGGGTGCCAAAAAGAAGGGCCAGACAAAGCAGGCCCCACCCCGCAAGCCGGCCAAAGAGAGGACGGCCAAACTGGCCCCTCCAAAATCGGCTGCGGTGGTTGTCACCCTCACGCCGGAGGCAGCAGAAAAGGGCGTAACTTATGAGGCGGTGATCGCCGAGGCAAAGGCCAAAATCAGGCTGGCGGACCTCGGGATCGCCGCCGTACGGTTCCGCGTGAGCGCCACGGGAGCCCGCATGTTTGAGGTTGCGGGCTCGGACAGCGGCCCGCTCGCCGACGCGCTCGCCACGAAGCTGGAGGAGGTCCTCAGCCGAGACACAGTCCGTGTCTCCAGGCCGTTCAAGACGACAGAGATAAAAATCTCCGGCCTGGACGACTCGATCTCGGCTGAGGAAGTGATGGGCGCGGTCGCCGAGGCGGGGGGCTGTCCGAGGGGCAGCCTCAAAAATAACGGCGGGATCGTCAAGAACCCATTCGGGGTGGGGCAGATGTGGGTGGAGTGCCCGGTGGCAGCCGCAAAGCGCATCGCCGCAGCGGGCCGCCTAGCACTTTCCTGGGTGTCGGCCTCCGTAAAGCTACTCGAGCCAAAGCCCCTGCGCTGTTATAGGTGCCTGCAAAAGGGGCACATAAAGGCGCAGTGCAGTGCGGAGGTCGACCGAAGCCAGGAGTGCTTCCGTTGCGGGGTCATCGGGCACAAGTCCAAGGGATGTACGGCAAAGCCGCACTGCAACATCTGTGCGGCAGCCAAAAAACCGGCCGACCATCTGCTGGGGGGCAAGGTTTGTCCCGCACCAGCCCCCAAAGTCGCCAGGAGAAAGGCTGCGCCGCAGCCCCTCCTAAAACGCAAGCCGCCTACAGAGGAGGCAATGGAGACGGATCCGCAACCACCAACCAACAATGGCCCTACGCCTTCTTCAGGCTAATATAAACCACTGCGCTCGGGCCCAAGACCTGCTCCTCCAGAGCATGGTCGAGTGGTCCACGCACGTGGCGGTGGTTGCGGAGCCCTACTTTGTCCTCCCAAACAGGGACGACTGGCTGGGCGACGAGGACGGCTCGGTGGCCCTCATAGTGCCAAGGTCCACTGGCTCTCCGGTGGTCGAAAGCGTGCAGAAGGGTCGAGGCTGCGTCGCAGCGGTCGTGGGAGGAGTCACCGTCGTCGGCGTGTACTGCCCCCCGAGCAGAACCCTCGCGGAGTTCGAGGGCCTCCTCGGCCAAGTCGAGGCCCTCATCGGCAGGAGTCACCCACATCCAGCTCTGGTAATGGGTGACTTCAACGCCAAGAACTCCGCGTGGGGTTGTTCGGCCACTGACGCACGGGGTGCAGTGCTTGAAGAGTGGGCGCTGACGGCGGGGCTCAGCCTCTTGAACCGCGGCTCGCAGCCGACCTGCGTTCGGCCACAGGGGAGCTCAATAGTCGACCTATCGTTCGCCAGTCCCACGATAGCGCGCCGGGTATACGGATGGGAGGTCGTGGAGGGCGTAGAAACGCTGTCTGACCACCTATATATCCGCTTTGAGGTGTCTGCGTCCTCCACGGCCCCATTTCACTCGGGGCGCGGCGCGCTGCCTGGGGACGGCCCTCGATGGGCGCTTAAGCGTCTCGACAGGGAGGTCCTCACTGAGGCCTCCCTTGTCGAAACATGGACACCTCCCGACACCTCCAGGAGCGTCGACGAGGAAGCTGCGGCGCTGCGGCAGTCGATGACTCGGGTCTGCGACGCATCGATGCCGCGGCAGGGTCCCCTTCCGCCGAGACGCCAAGTGTACTGGTGGTCGGCCGACATCGCTGAACTACGCATACAGTGCGTAGCGGCCAGACGCCAGTACCAGAGGCAACGGCGGAGGAGACCCCAGGACGAGCAGGCCGAGTCGTCGCTGCGCGCGGCCTACGGGGCGGCCAAGCGCGCTCTTCGCGTCGCCATTGGCGAGTCCAGGGACGGGGCCAGGGAGGAGATGGTCGAGTCCCTCAACCTGGACCCATGGGGCCGCCCATACCGAATGGTGCAGGGGCGATTTCGGCAGTGGGCGCCCCCCCTGACCCAGAGCCTCCAGCCGCAGCTGGTGGAAGCGGTCGTGGCAGCGCTGTTCCCGCGCAGGGGCGAGCACACCCCTCCCTCCATGGCGCCGCCCGCGAGGAATGAGCCCATCGCCGAGCCGGAGGACATACCGCCGGTATCTGCCGGGGAGTTCGGGGCCGCGATTCTTCGGCTTCGCGCCAAAAGGACGGCCCCGGGTCCCGACGGTGTTCCCGGCCGGGCGTGGGTGCTAGCCGCGGACGCGTACGAGGAGAGGGTGTGCGGGCTCTTCGACGCCTGCTTCGCCCAGGGCCGCTTCCCACAGCTGTGGAAGACGGGTAACCTTGTGCTCCTCAAGAAGGAGGGCCGCCCAGTCGACTCACCGTCCGGGTACCGGCCGATCGTGCTCCTTGACGAGGCGGCGAAGCTCTTCGAGCGGATTATAGCGAACCGCCTCGTCGAGCATCTGGAGAGGGTCGGTCCGGGCCTGGACGAGAAACAATATGGCTTTCGGGTGGGGAGGTCCACCGTGCACGCGGTCCTGCGGGTAAAGGCGATGGCGGAGGAAGCGGTCGCACAGGGCGAGGTCGTCTTGGCGGTGTCTCTTGACATCGCCAACGCCTTCAACACCTTGCCCTGGAGTAGCATTAGGGAGGCACTCCGGTATCACCGGGTGCCGAACTACCTCCGCCGCATCATCGCCGACTACCTGTCATGCAGGACCGTGGCGTATCGGGGCCGCGAGGCGTGGTGCTACCACGAGGTGTCGTGCGGTGTTCCACAGGGGTCAGTCCTCGGGCCGCTCCTGTGGAACATCGGGTACGACTGGGCGTTGCGGGGTGTCCTCCTCCGCGGGGTGAGCGTCACCTGCTACGCGGACGACACCCTCGTGACGGCCCGGGGCGGCACGCACCGCGAGTGCGCCATCTTGGCGACGGCGGGAGTGGCTCAGGTCGTGGGCCGCATTCGTGCGTTGGGTCTCGAGGTGGCCTTAAACAAGTCCGAGGCTCTGTGTTTTCATGGACCTCGGAACGGGCCACCTTCGGGATCCCACATCGTAGTCGGCGGCGTGCGGATCGACGTGGCGCCCCAAATGAAATATTTGGGGCTCACGCTCGACAGCCGCTGGACGTTTGAGAGCCACTTCCGTCGGTTGGTGCCCAGGCTGTTGCGCGCGGCGGCCGCACTCGGAAGCCTTCTGCCGAACTTGAACGGCCCGAGGGCGGCCTGCCGGCGCCTGTACCTGGGCGTCATCCGCTCGATGGCGCTGTATGGGGCACCCGTGTGGGACGGCGCCCTGAATAGCCGGACAGTCGCCCTCCTACATAGACCACAGAGGGCGATGGCCATCAGGGTGGCCCGTGGATACCGCACGGTGTCCTACGACGCGGCGTGCGTCTTGGCCGGCTCCCTGCCGTGGGAGCTGGAGGCGGAGGTTCTCGCGTCCGTCTTCTCTTGGCGCGAGAACCAGATCGCCACACACCGGCTCCCGCCGGCGGTGGAGGCGGTCGAGAGGGTGAGGGTGGAGAGGCGAGCGGCTGCCGTCCTCGAGTGGCGGCGCAACCTCCGGCACCCGAGCGCTGGTGCCTGGACGGTGGAAGCGGTTCGTCCGGTGCTCACGCAGTGGATGGACAGGAGACACGGTGCGCTCACCTTCCGGTTGTCGCAGGTGCTGTCGGGGCATGGTTGCTTCGGCAAGTACCTGCACCGGATCGGGAGGGAGCCATCGGCGGTGTGTCACCACTGCGTCGGCTGCCCGGAAGACACCGCCCAGCACACGCTGGAGGTATGTCCGGCGTGGGCAGACCAGCGCCGGGAGCTCGTGGCCGTCGTGGGCGGCAACCCTACATTGCCGGTCATTGTGACCTCCATGGTGGAGACTGACCGTGCATGGGGTGCCGCCCAGCAGTTCGCTGAGGCGGTCATGGGCCTGAAGGAGGAGGCGGAAAGGGAGCGGGAGGCGAATACTCTCGACCCCATCCGAAGCCGCCGCTTGGGGAGGCGAAGGCGTGCGTACGCGCGCAACGCCCCTCCACCCTAACAGTGACTCGAGCGGCGGGCAAGGGGAAGCCCGCCGCTCCTAGAGAGTCGGAGATGGCGCGCATATGCGCGAATGGCGTCGTAGCCGCGGGTGGAAACACCTGCGGCAGCTAGTCGTGGCGTCAGCCGGTCACCGCCGGGCGAGTAGATGAGTGCTCAAAAGAGTGTACCCTCGTCCCGGCGGAGAATGACAGTGACGGCAAGTTGGGTTTTAGTGGGTATACCTCTCGGGCCCCTTCTCATTTTTGATATGAGAAGGGGAGTTTGCGAGAGGGAGTCCCACATAACCACCGCGTCTCCCCCAGGCGCGGTGGTATGCGTAATGCATTTCCCAACTATAAAAAAAAAAAAAAAAAAAGGTTAGGTTAGGTTAGGTTGGGGTGGGGTGCAGGTGAGAGGCCTCCTCGTGGCGCACCCTGGGCAACGTCAGCTCCGGGTGCCCACCAGCTTTTGGTGGACACTCGGCGCTGGCGGCTGACTCTCACATCCTTCCCTTCGGTCCTCTTCCCATCCTTCCACTCCCATCCTTTTAAGGGAAAACCCTTATCCTTCCCCCCTTCCTTCCCACCCCCCCTTCCCCCTTCCCCGGCGGGCCCGGCGGCAGGTAACACTGTCGTCGGGAATAACCGCCCAAAACCGGAGGAGGTACGCCGCTCCTCTGCGATCCGTAGCCCGGGCATCCCGCAACGACCTCCACCAAATGGCGTTGTGGAGTAGTGGGACCCGGAGCGGAGGGCTTGCCTTCATTGGCCGGCCCGCGAGAAAGGAAAACTCTATAAAAACCCGTCAGGACAAGACGTAAAAACCCTGTACACACCAGGCGACCTGTACAGTAGCCCGCAAGGGTACTAGCCTTGCCCCCGGAACGGCGTCACCCGGGGGTCGACCACCCTTTCGTCCAATTAACGTGGGAACAAAAATGACTTATGCAAACAAAAACCGAAACCGAATGGCGATAGACAGTAGCGAGGAGGATGGGGACACTGACTCGATAGTCAGTGTCGCATCAACGACGACCCGGCGAACGAACAAACGGACACGGAATAACAGCGATGGCTCGGACCCAGACTCCAGTCGGGATGGGGTTGCGAGCCCGAACATGAGGAAGCGAGGACGAGGCCGGCCGCCAACTACGGGCCACTACGTGGGCCTGGCAAAGGCCAAGCTGGCGCTCGTCGAGGCCGAGAGACTGGCGGAGCAGCAGACGGCTGAGGCGGAGATCACCGCAGCCTCTCGAACGACGAGGGCGCGCACACGCGATCTCTCCCTGTCGGAGGCGTCCTCGGGTGGCGACGACTTCATGACGGCGACCGCGTTGAGCCGCGCGATTGAAGACAACGTCGCCTTAATAAAGAGGATCGCCGCCACGTCGGGGAACCTTAAGGGTACCTTTATGAAGGCCCTGAAGGACGCCGCCGAAGACATCGGCAAGGTCGCTTCCGTCTTGCAGAGCCGCTGCACCTCAGAAGAGACGAGAGGACTGCAGGCGGACAATGCACGCCTGCAGTCGGAGGTCGCGCAGCTCCGCAAGGAGATGGCGGAAATGAGGGAGCGCCTTGACCGCCAACACCCTCAGACGGAAGTGGCAGCGCCGACTCAGTCCAGGCAAGCGCCTCTCGACGCCGACGACCTGGTGCGCACCATCCTCTGCCAGGTGGGCACGATGGTAAACGCCAGGTTCGCGGCGTTCGAAGAAAGGTTGCTGCCTGAAAAAAGAGTGCGGCCTCCATTGGCAGCGGACAGGCGAGCGGACGACCTTCTTGAGGCCACTCCTGGGCCATCTTCCGCCCCGATTGAGGCTGCTCCGATCCGGGCTAGTTCTGGCGTATCGGAGGCTCCAAAGCCCCAGAGGGCGAAGCAGCCGAAGAAGGCGGCGAAGAAAAAGGGGCCGAGCACAGTAGGCACTCCCCGCGAGAGGGCAACAGAGCCCCCTCCAGCAGCCCCGGAACCCGCAGCTCAGGCGAGCACAGCCCGGCCTGAGGAAGGGGCCTGGAGCACGGTAGTGAAGAGGGGGAGAAAGAAGAGCCAGCCAAAGCAGGCCCCCCCCCCTCGCAAGCCTACCAAGGAGAGACCGGCAAGGCCCAGCCTCCCGAAGTCCTCCGCGGTAATGGTGACCCTCACGCCGGAGGCCATTGAGAAGGGCACGACCTATGAGGCGGTGATCGCCGAGGCAAAGGCCAAAATTAGGCTAGCGGACCTCGGGATCGCCGCCGTACGGTTTCGCGTGAGCGCCACCGGGGCCCGCATGTTTGAGGTTGCGGGCTCGGACAGTGGCCCGCTCGCCGATGCGCTTGCCACAAAGCTGGAGGAGGTCCTCAGCCGGGACACAGTCCGCGTCTCCAGGCCGGTCAAAACGACCGAGATCAAAATCTCCGGCCTGGACGACTCCATCTCGGCTGAGGAGGTGCTGAGCGCGGTCGCCATGGCGGGGGGCTGTCCCAAGGGTAGCCTGCGAAACAGCGGGGGGGTCGTTAAAGACCCATTCGGCGTTGGGCATATGTGGGTGGAGTGCCCGGTGGCAGTCGCAAAAGCCATCGCCGCAGCGGGTCGCCTCCAATTAACGTGGGTGTCGGCCTCCGTGAAGCTCCTGGAGCCCAAACCTCTGCGGTGCTTCAAGTGCCTGCAGAGGGGGCACATTAAGGCACAGTGTAGCTCGGAGGTCGACCGAAGCCAGGAGTGCTTCCGTTGCGGTGTGGACGGCCACAAGGCCAAGGGGTGCACGGCAAAGCCGCACTGCTCCATCTGTGCGGCGGCCAAAAAACCAGCAGAACATCTGCTGGGGGGCAAGGCCTGCCTCGCCCCAGCTCCCAAAGTCACGAGGAGAAAAGGTGCACCCCAGCCCCTGCTCAAACGCCAGCCACCTGTTGAGGTGATGGAGACGGATCCGCAGCCACCGAACAATAATGGCCCTACATCTTCTTCAGGCCAACATTAACCACTGCGCTCGAGCCCAAGACCTGCTCCTTCAGAGCATGGTCGAGTGGTCGACGCACGTGGCGGTGGTTGCGGAGCCCTATTTCGTCCTCCCCAATAGGGACGACTGGATAGGGGACGAAGACGGTCTCGTCGCTCTGGTCGTGCCAAGATCATCCGGCTCACCGGTAGTGGACCAAATCCAGAAAGGTCATGGCTGCGTTGCGGCCGTCGTGGGTGGAGTCACGACCGTCGGCATTTACTGCCCCCCGAGCAGAACCCTCGCAGAGTTCGAGGGCCTCCTGGGCCAGGTTGAGACCCTCATCGGCAGAAGTCACCCACATCCTGCATTGGTAATGGGTGACTTCAACGCCAAAAACTCTGTGTGGGGTTGCACGGCCACTGATGCACGGGGTGCGGTATTGGAGGAGTGGGCGCTGGCGGCGGGACTCTGCCTGCTGAACCGCGGCTCACAACCGACCTGCGTCCGACCGCAGGGGAGCTCGATCGTCGATTTGTCGCTCGCCAGCCCTCCGATAGCGCGCCGGGTCCGCGGGTGGGAGGTCGTGGAGGGCGTGGAGACACTATCGGACCACCTCTACATCCGCTTCGAGGTGGCTGCGTCCTCCGCGGCTCCGTCCCATGCGGATCGCGGCGCGCTGCCTGGCGACGGCCCGCGATGGATGCTGAAGCGCCTCGACAGGGATGTCCTCATCGAGGCTTCCCTCGTCGAGACGTGGACGCCCCCGGACAGCTCCTTGAGCGTCGACGAGGAGGCGATAGCGCTGCGCCAGTCCATGACCCGCGTATGCGACGCGTCGATGCCGCGTCGGGGTCTCCTTCCGCCGAGACGCCAAGTGTACTGGTGGTCTGCCGAAATCGCAGAACTACGCGTACAATGCGTAGCGGCAAGACGCCAGTACCAACGGCAGCGGCGGAGGAGGCCCCGAGACGAGTCCGCGGAGTCGTCGCTGCGCGCCGCCTATGGGACGGCGAAAAGGGCGCTCCGAGTCGCCATCAGCGAGTCGAGGGACGGGGCCAGAGAAGCCATGGTGGAGACTCTGAACCAGGATCCATGGGGTCGCCCCTACCGAATGGTGCAGGGGAGATTCCGGCAGTGGGCGCCCCCTCTGACGCGGAGTCTCCAGCCTCAGCTGGTGGAAGCGGTGGTGGCGGCCCTCTTTCCCCGTAGGGGCGAGCACGCCCCTCCACCCATGGCACCGCATGCGAGGCGCGAGCCCATCGCCGGGCCCGAGGACATACCGCCGGTATCTGCCGGGGAGTTCGGGGCCGCAATTCTTCGGCTTCGCGCCAAAAACGCGGCCCCGGGCCCGGACGGTGTTCCCGGCCGGGCGTGGGTGCTAGCTGCGGACGTCTACGAGGAGAGGGTGTGCCGCCTAATGGACGCATGTCTCGTCCAAGGACGCTTCCCGCAGGCTTGGAAGAGCGGCACGTTGGTCCTGCTCAGGAAGGAAGGCCGTGCGGTCGACTCGCCGTCCGGGTATCGGCCGATCGTGCTTCTCGACGAGGTGGCGAAGCTCTTTGAGCGCATAATAGCCAACCGCCTCGTCGAGCATCTGGAGAGGGTCGGTCCGAACCTGGACGACAACCAGTTCGGCTTCAGGGTGGGCAGGTCCACCGTGCACGCGATTCTGCGGGTGAAGGCGATGGCGGAGGAAGCAGTCGCACAGGGCGAGGTCGTCTTGGCGGTGTCTCTTGACATCGCCAATGCCTTCAATACCTTGCCCTGGAGTTGCATCAGGGAGGCACTCCGGTATCACCGGGTGCCGAACTACCTCCGCCGCGTCATCGCCGACTACCTGTCGGGGAGGTCCGTGGCGTACAGGAGCCGAGAGGCGTGGTGCCGCCATGTGGTGTCGTGCGGTGTTCCGCAGGGGTCGGTCCTCGGGCCGCTCCTGTGGAACATCGGGTACGACTGGGCGTTGCGGGGTGTCCTCCTCCGCGGGGTGAGTGTCACCTGTTACGCGGACGACACCCTCGTGACGGCCCGGGGCGGCACGCACCGAGAGTGCGCCATATTGGCGACGGCGGGAGTGGCCCAGGTTGTGGGTCGCATTCGGGCGTTGGGTCTCGAGGTGGCCTTAAATAAGTCCGAGGCTCTGTGTTTTCACGGACCTCGGAACGGGCCACCCTCGGGATCCCACATCGTCGTGGGCGGTGTGCGCATTAACATCGAGCCCCAAATGAAATATTTGGGGCTCACGCTCGACAGCCGGTGGACCTTTGAGGGCCACTTCCGTCGGTTGGTGCCCAAGCTGCTGCGCGCGGCGGCCGCACTCGGTAGTCTTCTGCCGAATCTGGGCGGCCCGAGAGCGGCCTGCCGGCGCCTGTACTTGGGCGTCATCCGCTCGATGGCACTGTACGGGGCACCCGTGTGGGACGGGGCTCTGAACGGCCGGACAATCGCCCTCCTGCATCGTCCGCAGAGGGCGATGGCCATCAGAGCCATCCGTGGATACCGCACGGTGTCCTTCGAGGCGGCGTGCGTTTTGGCCGGCTCCCTGCCGTGGGAGTTGGAGGCGGAGGTTCTCGCGTCCGTCTTTTCTTGGCGCGAGAGCCAGATCGCCACACACCGGCTCCCGCCTGCAGTGGAGGCGGTCGAAAGGGTGAGAGAGGAGCGGCGAGGGTCTGCCATACTCAAGTGGCGGCGCAACTTGCGTCACCCGAGTGCTGGTGTTCGGACGGTAGAGGCAGTCCGTCCGGTCCTGGTGCAGTGGCTGGAGCGGAGGCACGGTGCGCTCACCTTCCGGTTGTCGCAGGTGCTGTCGGGGCATGGATGCTTCGGCAGATACCTGCACCGGATCGGGAGGGAGCCATCGGCGGTGTGCCACCACTGTGACGGCTGCCTGGAGGACACCGCCCAGCACACGCTGGAGGAGTGTCCGGCGTGGGCAGACCAGCGCCGGGAGCTCGTGGCCGTCGTGGGCGGCAACCCCACATTGCCGGTCATTGTGACCTCCATGGTGGAGACTGACCGTGCATGGGGTGCCGCCCAGAAGTTCGCTGAGGCGGTCATGGGACTGAAGGAGGAGGCGGAAAGGGTGCGGGAGGCGAATGCCCCCGACCCGATCCGAAGCCGCCGCTTGGGCAGGAGGAGGCGCGCGTATGCGCGCAACGCTCCCCCGCCCTAACAGTGACTCGAGTGGCGGGCTAGGGGAAGCCCGCCACTCCTAGAGAGTCGGCGAAGGCGCGCATACGCGCGAATGGCGTCGTAGCCGCGGGAGGAAACACCCGCGGCAGCAAGTCGGGGCGTCATGCCGGTCACCGCCGGGCGAGTAGACGAGTGCTCGTAAGAGTGTACCCTCGTCCCGGCGGAGAATGACACAGACGGCAAAAAGATGGGTTTTAGTGGGTATACCTCTCGGGCCCCTTCTCATTTTTGATATGAGAAGGGGAGTTTGCGAGAGGGAGTCCCACATAACCACCGCGTCTCCCCTGGCGCGGTGGTATGCGTAATGCATTTCCCATCTATAAAAAAAAAAAAAAAAAAAAAAAAAAAAAAAAAAAAAAAAAAAAAAAAAAAAAAAAAAAAGGTTAGGTTGGGGTGCAGGTGAGAGGCCTCCTCGTGGCGCACCCTGGGCAACGTCAGCTCCAGGTGCCCACCAGCTTTTGGTGGACACTTGGCGCTGGCGGCTGACTCTCACATCCCTTCGGTCCTCTTCCCATCCTTCCACTCCCATCCTTTTTAAGGGAAAACCCTTATCCTTCCCCCTTTCCTTCCCACCCCCCCCTCCCCCTTTCCCGGGCGGGCCTGGCGGCAGGTAACACTGTCGTCGGGAATAACCGCCCAAAACCGGAGGAGGTACGCCGCTCCTCTGCGATCCGTAGCCCGGGCATCCCGCAACGACCTCCACCAAATGGCGTTGTGGAGTAGTGGGACCCGGAGCGGAGGGCTTGCCTTGATTGGCCGGCCCGCGAGAAAGGAAAACTCTATAAAAACCCGTCAGGACAAGACGTAAAAACCCTGTGCACACCGGGCGAAATGCACAGTAGCCCTCACGGGCACTAGCCTTGCCCCCGGAACGGCGTCACCCGGGGGTCGACCTTTTAATTCGTCCGCTAATCGTGGGAACAACAATGACTATGGCAAAACAAACAAAGGTGATGATGGAGAGCAGCGAGGAGGATGGGGACACTGACTCGATGGTCAGTGTCGCATCAACGACAACCCGGCGATCTCATAAACGGACTCGGAATAGCGACTCGGACCCGGACATAAGTTTGGATGGGGTTTCGAGCCCTACGGTGCGGAAAAGGCGAGGTCGGCCGCCAACTACGGGCCACTATGTTGGCCTGGCTAAAGCGAAGTTGGCGCTCATCGCAGCCGAAAGGGAGGCGGAAAAACAAAGAGCGGAGGCGGAGGTGATGGCGTCCTCCCGAGAGCTTAGGGCGCGGACCAGGGATCTCTCCCTGTCAGAGGCGTCCTCCAATGGTGATGAGTTCATGACGGCGACGGCACTCAACCACGCGATAGAGGACAACATCGCGATAATAAAGAAGGTCGCCAAGACCTCGGGGAACCTGAAAGGAGGGTTCATAAAAACCCTGAAGGATGCGGCGGAGGAGATTGGCAAGGTAGCGTCAATCCTCCAAAACCGCTGCACCTCAGAGGAGACGCGGGGCCTGCAGAAGGACAATGCCCGCCTCAAGTCGGAGATCGCACAGCTCCGCAATGAGGTGGCCGAGATGCGGAAGCGCCTGGACGGGCCGCGCCCGCAGGTCGAGGCGGCTGTGACAAGCCAGCCCAACCCAGCAGCCATCGACGCCGATGGCCTGGTGCGCACCATCCTCTGCCAGGTGGGCACGATGGTCAGCGCCAGGTTTGAGGCACTCGAAGAGAGGCTGCTGCCGGAGAGACGACTTCGGCCACCACTAGCAGCGGACAGGCGGGCCCTTGAGACCCCTGACATCTCCCCCGGTCCATCTTCTGCCCCGATTGAGGCTAGCCCGGTCCAGGCCAACAGTGGCGGACCGGAGGCCCCAAAGCCGAAAAGGGCAAAGAAGCCAAAGGGGAGAAAAGAAGAGAAGAAGGGGCCAAGCACAATTGGCACTCCCCGCGAGAGGGCAGCAGAGCCTCTTCCAAAAGAGTCGGAGTCTACGGACAAAGAAATGGCCTGGAACGTGGTGGTGAAGAAGGGGGGAAAAAAGAAGAGGCCGGCGAAACAGAATCCCCCCCGCAAGCCGACCAAGGAGAGACCGGCAAGGCCCAGCCTTCCAAAATCCTCCGCGGTAGTGGTTACCCTCACGCCGGAGGCTGTCGGCAAAGGAATCACATACGAGGCGGTGATCGCCGAGGCAAAGGCCAAGATAAGGCTAGCGGACCTCGGGATCGCCGCCGTACGTTTTCGGGTGAGCGCTACGGGGGCCCGCATGTTTGAGGTTGCGGGGTCGGACAGCGGCCCGCAGGCGGACGCGCTCGCCAATAAGTTGGAGGAGGTCCTCAGCCGGGACACAGTTCGCGTCTCCAGGCCGGTCAAAACGACCGAGATCAAAATCTCCGGCCTGGACGACTCGATCTCGGCGGAGGAGGTGTTGGGCGCGGTCGCCAAGGCGGGAGGCTGTCCGAAAACCAGCCTCAAGAACAGCGGCGGGGTGGTTAGGGACCCCTTCGGCGTGGGGCACATGTGGGTTGAGTGCCCGGTGGCAGCCGCCTACTGCATTGCCGCAGCGGGTAGCCTCAAACTTTCGTGGGTGTCGGCCTCCGTCAAGCTCCTTGAGCCTAGACCTCTGCGGTGCTTCAGGTGCCTGCAGAGGGGGCACATAAGGGCACAATGCAAGGCGGAGGTCGACAGGAGCCAGGAGTGCTTCCGCTGCGGGGTGGCTGGCCACAAAGCGAAGGGGTGCTCGGCGAAGCCGCGGTGCTCGTTATGCGCCGCCGCCAACAAACCGGCAGACCATCTGCTGGGGGGCAAAGCGTGTCACGCGCCAGCCCCCAAAGCCGGCAGAGGAAGGGCCCCACAGCCCCTGACAACACGCCAGCTGTCTGTGGAGGTGGTGGAGGCGGTGGTGATGGAGACGGACCCCGCAACCACCGAGGTGTGAGGGGGGCGCTTTGCGCCGACGATGGGGGGCGACTGGTGCCCGCGCTGCGTCTGTCCGACATTCGGCGGCAGCGCGGGCACTCAGTGAAAGGTGAGTGGCGGCTCGCGCCGCGGAGGGGGGCGTCCTACCCGCGCTGCGTCTGTCCGGCATCCGGCGGCAGCGTGGGGGGGGACGAAAGGGCGGCGGCTGGTGTTTGTGTCCAGCCGTCGGCCAACCCGTAATCCCGAGCAATCGGGTCCGGGGGCCCGGGCCATACATGGCCTGGGCCGCGAGGAGAAAACCTCTATAAAAAAAACCACAGCGACTCGAGTGGCGGGCTAGGGGAAGCCCGCCACTCCTAGAGAGTCGGAGAGGTCGCGCTTATGCGCGAATGGCGACGTAGCCGCGGGTGTTTTTCACCCGCGGCAGCTAGACGTGGCGCCAGGCCGGTCACCGCCGGGCGAGTGACGAGTGCTCAAAAGAGTGTACCCTCGCCCCGGCGGAGAATGACAACGACGGCAAAACAGGGGTTTTAGTGGGTAAACCTCCCGGGCCCCCTCTCATTTTTGATATGAGGGGGGGAGTTTGCGGGAGGGAGTCCCACATAACCACCGCGTCTTTCCCCAAGGCGCGGTGGTATGCGCAAAGCATTTCCCCTGTATAAAAAAAAAAAAAAAAAAAAAAAAAAAAAAGGTTAGGTTAGGTTAGGTTAGGTTAGGTTAGGTTAGGTTAGGTTAGGTTAGGTGGGGTGCAGGTGAGAGGCCTCCTCGTGGCGCACCCTGGGCAACGTCAGCTCCAAGTGCCCACCAGCTTTTGGTGGACACTTGGCGCTGGCGGCTGACTCTCACATCCTTCCCTTCGGTCCTCTTCCTATCCTTCCATTCCCATCCTTTTTAAGGGAAAACCCTTATCCTTCCCCCCTTCCTTCCCACCCCCCCCTCCCTCTTTCCCAGGCGGGCCTGGCGGCAGGTAACACTGTCGTCGGGAATAACCGCCCAAACCGGAGGAGGCACGCCGCTCCTCTGCGATCCGTAGCCCGGGCATCCCGCAACGACCTCCACCAAATGGCGTTGTGGAGTAGTGGGACCCGGAGCGGAGGGCTTGCCTTGATTGGCCGGCCCGCGAGAAAGGAAAACTCTTTAAAAACCCGTCAGGACAAGACGTTAAAACACTGCACATACCTGGCGACCTGTGCAGCAGCCTCTAGTAGGTATAGCCTTGCCCCCGGAAGGCGTCACCCGGGGGTCGACATTTAAATCGACCAATACTCGTGGGATTTATCATGAAAAAGAATAAAACCAAAAAAACCAACAACAATGGCAATCGGAAGGTGGGGAAGGACGTGGAAGTCGAAGAGGGAACAGTGGAGAGGAAGATGGAGACGATGGTGCCTGTCGTGGAAAAAATGCAAACACGGGCAGGCACAAAAGAGAAAGAGGCGGAGACTGGGATGAGGATCCATTTTAGAAAAGAGGCGGGCGGGGCCGCAACGGCCGCGTCTACAAGCGTGCCGAAAAGTCCTCGGAGGAGAGCCGGCTTTGTTGTCGACTCCTCCGAGTCCGAGATGGACCTTCCCGAGGTCGAGACCCGCCAGCCCCCCCAAAAGAGGGGGCACACAGATGAAGAGGACGACCCAAGGCCGGAGAGTGGGCCCAAGGTCAGCACGGCCCGAAGGGGAAAACCCTTAGGGCCGCACGCGCGATCGGCGGCAGCGAGGGCTAGACTCCGAACTTCCGTGCCGTGGCGGGGCGAGACCTCGTATGACGATTCGTACGAGGACTCGGACTGCCGGTACGAGGAGTTCGACAGACCCGACGACGTGGTCCGTCGAATCATAATGCCGATCACGAGGGGGCTTAATGACCTGACCATGTGTCCGACCGCTCGCGTCAGGATGGTCTTTCGATGCAACTCCCTCACCGATGTCGCGAGCGGTCACATCGACGACTCGGGGCTCGAGAGGGCCCGCAAGTCGGTAGAGGCGCTCCGGGAAGAGGCCGCCAATGAGGGCATAGGCGGAGCGCTCGGGGCCCGGATCGAGCGGGCTTGTCAGTCCGCCATTAAAATTATCACCGAGGCCTGGGCCTCCCAGCCCGGTGTGCAGACGGAGCGCGGCGGTCTCCCGTCCGGTCAGGATCAGGACCGGGTCGATACTGGCACCGCCACCGCCCACGGGGGGGACTCCTCGGAGCTCCCTTCTGGGGGAGAGGGGAACACGGTGGCGCAGGAATTCGTGGTTGACCCGGTCGGGGCGACCCGCAGGGCGGCGGGCCAGATCTTGGACGGGGCCCGCAAGTCGGGACACCTACAGGGGTCGGTGTGGGGCCAGATCAATCGGGCCTGCCGCACCATACTGGCGTCAATGGACGCAGTGGAGGTCGGCAGATCCGAAAGCGAGGAGGTCCGCGCTCTCAAGGCTGACAATTGGAAGCTGCGAGAGCGGGCCCTCCTGCGCGACGAGGAATTGAAGAGGCTCCGCGCCGCCTCCTCGAGGCAAGAGACCCCGGCCCCCCCGTCCCTGCAGCTCAGTGCCGCAGACTTGGCGGAGGCCTTGGGGGAGTTGAGGAGGGACCTGTTCGTCTCCCTAGGTGACATGTTGAACGTCCGCCTGGAGGAGATGAACAGGCGCCTACCCGCTGAGCCCGTTGTCCGCCCTCCGCTGGCGGGCGATAAGAGGACGACCGGGGGACCGGACTCGTCGGTGGCGGATCCTGGGGCGGGGAGGGCGAGACTGGGAGACGGCCGGCCTAAAAAGGCCAAAAAGACAAAGGCCAAGTCGACCAGGGCGCCCGCCCCGGCGTCGGGAGACGCCCCGGTTGCCCCCCCGGCAACCTCGGCCGAGAGACCGGGCCCCTCGGGCCGGCAGCCGACGGAGGAGAGCTGGGCCACGGTGGCCCGGAAGGGCACGGGAAGGGGGAAGGGCAAGGCCAAGGCCACGCCCACTCCTCTCGCCCCGGCGCCCCCCGTCAGGAAGGCAGCGCCCAAGCCTAGGGCGCTGAAAGTCCCGAAAACGGCGGCGGTGTTGATAACCCTCAGAAAGGACGTCACCACCGCCACCACGCTGCAGGCCACCATGGCAAGAGCCGTCGAAGGCGTAAGGCTCGAGGAGGTTGGCCTGCAGCACGTGAGGGTGCGGGCCTCCATGACGGGGGGCCGGGTGATAGAGGTCCCCGGGGAGGACAACGTCCGGGCGGCGGACGCGCTCGCGGAG